>CM054002.1:15719847-24949524 GCA_028641665.1 Chelonus formosanus
ACTTTCCTTGGTTTTTTTTTTCTTAAAAAATAATTCAGTACATCTCATGACTGTCTGCTCCTATAAATTCTAAATAAATTATTTTAAGTAAATTGATTTTATATGAATAAAAATTTCTTTTTTTTTGTCATTTTTTTAATTTTGATGCTTCATCTGGCTGAAGTCTGCTTTTAGGCAGAATATTTTAAGCAACCATGATAAATTTCATCTTTCTGAACGTAGAAAAAATAGGCCAAGCTGTAAAGAATTTATCTAAACGTATATCAATAGTTTAAAGTTTTAAAAAATCACTTACGACAAACCAGTAAATTGCTACCAATTGTCGAGGAATTTGAGAATCCGCACAAAACAGGCATCTAGGAATGCCTGTAAAAACTGGCGCCAAGTCCACATTCAAGTAAAATTAGTATAAATGGAAAAAAGGTAAGATCAAAAAAACATGTGAAATCAAATAAAACGCCAAGTTAGCTGCGTCTTTTTTCATAATTTTTTCGAACTAGCAATGTAATATTGACTTATAAAATTTCAGTTAATATTGAAGTACAAAAAAAAAAAAATCTTCAAAACCACAAAACTATGGAACTTGGCCCAATTTTGAAAATTCTTTCAACAGTCCCATATATTATAGTTCGTGCATAAGGACATTTGAAACTGAATTGGGCAGACTTTAAAAACAAAATTAGGCCAAAGAAAGCCTTTAGTATACTTTTTATCGACTTTTTCGCCATCAGGAAATATATTTAAAGAAATAACAACAAACGGCCCAGTAGATGACATTGTAATTTTACGTTGACATTCAGTTTTCTGACTACATTTTGGACAAGTACTTTTTTCTTCTCGCCAATGAGAATAGGCGTCTCTTAGTAAACTGTTGATATTAGTTATACTTGAGGGAATTGGAAACGATAATCGGATAGTTTCTACTGCATACGAATTGACATAATTGCAAGTATTGCATCGATCCACATATTGCAAATTATTAGTAAATAATTGTTTTATTTCACAATATTTTTTACATAGCAAATCAAAAAATAATAGAGGGTCTGTTTCTCCATCAGTATTAAAATGACTTCCAATTTCTTCTAACAGGATGGAAGTACTCAGGTCACTGTGATTATTTGTATACATAAATAATAATTGTTTTAAAGGAGACTTAGAGTTACTAGTCAAATCTCTAAAAAGATTTGATGTCAAAAGACAATTAGTGATTGATTGCATAGCAGCATTTGCAAAACTACTTCTTCCATTATAGTTTTCTAATCCATTTATCGTAATTTCTCGATTGTACGATTTACGTTCTGAAAGATTATGACTATTATCAGAAATATCTGATTCATTCACAGCCCATTGTAAATCAAGCACTTTCATTAGGCGTCTTTCGTTAAGTGCAATTTCTGGTAATTCGGGTTTATATTTTACTCGTAAACGATTATATTCACTTATAGCTGAAGAACTAGCTTTAACTTGGAATGGATCGAAATTTATTAAATGAAGACCTTTCAATGTAGTTAATCGTGAAAGTGCTACATAAGTTTGTCCACTTGTAAATACACGATTTCCCACATCGATGACCGCATTCGTTAAACTCAATCCTTTACTTTTGTGAATAGTTATACCATAACTTAAACATAGTGGAAACTGTTTTCGGATAACATAAGCATTATTCATTACTTGAAATTTAGCACTTATTCGTTCAATAGTGTACTCTTTTTTGTTAGCTAATTGTATAGTTATAGAATCAATTTGGTCATTTTGAGTTGATTCTGAAATTGACATAATTTTTCCGATCGTACCATTCACAAGCCCTAAGGTCACGTCAATGTTACGTCTGATCATAATCTTTGCTCCTAACTTAACTTTGATTATTTTAGCTAACCCAGCAGTCCTTGTATCATCATTTTCTAATTTACTCAAAATTTTTTCTACTTTTTTTGTCAATTGTGTTGGGCTATCTATGACATCATGAGCTACAAGTATAATTTCTTTAGTTGGAATTTGTTCTAACATTGTAGAATTAAGTATATCGCATTGACAGCATGTAGGTAACAAACAGACAGTATCCTCAGGTAATTTATTAATATAATCAGATAATTCTTTTATTCTTTCAACAATATTTGAATTCACATGGGTGATAACTTTTTTCCGTTGTTCTAATAATTTAACATCATAAGAAGTGGTAGCACCGACTCGCAGTCGAGCAAGCAAATCACTATACTCAGGATCTGTTTTTTGTCTCATATTTATTATTAATTCATCGTAACTGAACGTATTTTTCCAAAGATTAGAATTGCCTAATGAGCCGATAAATTTTTTAATTTTTTTAGACGATAGATCTACGAAAGCTGGATCTTCTTGAACTGGTGGAAGTTGGAGCAAATCTCCAAAAACAAGAATGTGTATTTTACCGAACCAACCGTTTTCTCGATCTACCGTATTGAAAATTTCCATCAAACGTAAATGAATGTAAAGTAAAACAACATTTGATACCATTGATATTTCATCAATAATAATCAAAATGACGTCGTGAAACTCTGAGCGTAATACTTTCAATGCGTTATCAGACAATTGATAGTACTGACAGGCGTAACCATGTTCAACTGGTAGTTGGAAGGCCTTATATATTGTAATACCATCGATATTAAAGGCTGCGATTCCTGTAGGAGCAGTAACTATAATATTTTTTTTTATTTCATTTTGTACCCAACATCTTATGACATCAATTAAGAAACTTTTGCCTGTACCACCAGCACCACTTACGTATAATCGTAAGATTGTATTTTCTGATTCTACAGAATGCTTAACTTTCTCAAACACTCGCAATTGATCTTTATTCAATGCAGAAATCATATTTAATAACTCAATATCTGTGACGTTTCGTTTATTACATTTTGGATCCAATGACATTTCGGCTGTTGAATTTAATGTATTTGTAATTTTTTCACTTTTATCAATAATTTTTCTATTTGATAATTGGCTAGGCTCTGTATTATTTTGTAAATGTTCATGGATAGTTTTATTGATAGTATCTAATCCTTTACGTAATTCAGTGCATTTTTGATGATATTTTACAGCTTCTTCTAATTGATCTAAGTTTGCAACAAATGCTTCAGTATAAGTATTAAAGTTATTTTTCAATTCATCAATATCTCTCCATGGTTTATAAAGTAAAAGTAATGCATAATAATATTTCTCAGGTTCAGTTTCCACATTGAATTTGAAATGATTAATTAGACAACCTCTCGATCTTCTCTTCAAATATAAAGATTCGCTAATTTTATAAATCTCGATATTCTTATCTTTAACAGGTTTTTCTTTTACAATATCGTACCAAGTAGCAAAATTAAATAGAGATATATGATCTAGTTCATAAGGCCTATTCGGATAATAATCATCAATAAGAGAAGCACAAAATATGTTCTCTGAATTTGGATCTAATGTTTTTATAATATTATACTTTTTTACCATTCTATTTCTGATCATTGATACATTTAACCATTTGATTGTAGTATTTGAATCACTACCATACAGTGGAAGACCCAGAAGCGTGTCAGTAGCTTCAAGGCTACCAATTTCCCGGTGATTCAAAGTACGAAAAGCAATATTCCATAATTTTTGAGTCAAAGTTTTTGTAGAATTAATATCATCTAATATTTCAAGTGAATTGGCAGATTCTGATTTACATGAGTACTTAGTACAATACTGAGTCAATATGGTGGAAGATTCTCCAATAAATTGTATATCCATGTTTCCTTCCCAAGCACATAAAACAACAGGATTGTAATCATTGATATATATTTCATTTGGTTTACGCACAAGATCGTAGAGACGGCTTTTTGATTTCAAATTTCTTCTGACTGCAATAGACTCAGCGGTATCGCGTAAAACAAAATGCTCAGTTGTAGGTCGAGGAAATCCAAACCTACAAACTGATTTTACAGTTCCGTACTTTTGTTTTTTATTTCTTAAACAATAACTATTGTGATGATGTTTTTGGTATGAATTTACTTTTCTGTAAAGTTCGGGTGAAGTGTTCTTTTCTGGTATACTGCAAGTTATATACTTCAGTATGAAGTTGATTACTTCTTCATTTGTATTTTTTCCCAATATAGGAGCATTTTTTACCCAAAATATGCAATGAAAATGTTGGATCCCTCTACCTTGATATTCACGACGCCAGAAGTAATGATCTATTTCACCTATAGGGTTATCTTGTGATAGCAGAAATTGAAGCATCGCTTGGAATTTATTTTCAATAAATCGAGATACAGAAACTGGGTCTGATGCTATAATTTCATTATTTGACAATTTATCGAAGTGTGGACTGTTAATATCACGAACATATTGTATAAGATCACTCCAATTATATTCTGCTGGAGACAAAGTAACGAACCAAGTTGCTGGTCCATAATAAAATATCATACATCGTAAATTGTTTCTTGGGCGACTCCGAAATTGCGGAGTATTTCGTAAACGCTCAAAAATCGTTGTCAATTTCCCTTCTAAATTACCGTTGTCTAAATTTTGCAAATATTCGTTGACAGTATAACGTTTTTTCGGATTTATTGTGTGAAGTAAATGATATATACCACTATTAATTTGACGTATGTAAGTTTTACTAAGTAAATAAAAAATATACTGTACATTTAGACGAAATCGTGCATTAACAGACATCAAACGTACTTTTGCATATTCATTGTCACTAAGAGGAAAAACTCGGTCTTCTTCGTGCTCTCCATTTTTTCCCAAAGGATGGAGATCGGGAAAACATAATAAATCTAATGTTGCAAGTCGGTTATCTAGAGGATCTTCACGAATTTTTTTCATCTGATACAAGGTTATTGAATCTTTATTTAATCTTTGATTATACATGGGATATATCGTATATTCTTCTTCAACTTTATCCAGATCTGTAACTTGAGTTAAAAACGGAGACTTTATAATCTCTTCGTTTTCCTGAAGGAGTTGTACATCATTATGTTTTGAAGATTTTAAACTTGTAGACGATGATTTCTGTATTTCATCATTTAGAGTTATTTGGGAATCCGACTTTTCTATCGGATATTCCACAGAAGATAAATGATCAAATAAGTGTTCAGAACATTTAGGTAATTTTATTTCTGAATATAGCTGATTATGACTTTTGAGCCAATTTAGTGCTTCAAAAACTTTTTTCATATTCACTAAACTTTGCCATATTTTCTTATCATTAGAAGGAAGTCCATTGACTAAAATATATAATTCATGATTTTTATTTATTGGCTCTGTTACCGAACAAATTTTATTCAAAGTCTCCTCTAATGGTAAAGGCAAATGTAGTGTAGTTCCCTTGAGTTTTTGTATCTTCATTCGATTTGGTAATGATTTCTTCGAGACAGTCCCCATTCTTTGTACTACTTGAAATGCTTTTGCTCTTTGGATTAGGAGTTTTTCATAGGCATTAAGATCAACCATTTCATTTGGAATACTTCCTACTTCCAAATGATTCATTATACAAGTAGGAGGACATTTATTATTACGAATTTTGCTGAGACAATATTTACACATAAAATGAGAGTTAATTTTTGAATTAGTATCATTCAAATATTTTAAAAGACTCTTATATAATGCATTATCAAAGATTGGTTTGTATAATTTATTAATATCCTGAATATCTCTTTCATAACATAATTTCTGACAACAAGCGCATACGATACGAGGTGTATCCACTGATCTTTTTGTTAGAGCAATAAAAGCATTCTTGTAATTATCATAAATCTGAGTTTCATTTAAACAAATAGTGTCTTCCTTTTGTAAATAAACACATCCTTTTTCCAGCATATTTTCATGAACTTTCTTTAAAATCTTATAATCAACATTTTCAAAAGCTTGATCTAATTCAACTAAATGGTCCATAATTAGTCTCATTCGATAAATCAATGATTTTATAGCTCTCACGGCTGGATAATGGGGTGATAATATCCAAACAATAATGAATAAACAGTCACAAGATTGACTTGATGTATAACAACTTTCTAAATGTCCGAGTTTGCCAAAAGAATGTTTTACAAAAAGTTGATCAAGGATTTTACAAACATTGCGAAAAGTGAGGGTTTTCATTTTTTCTAAAAAAGTAACATACTTTGATATAACATTAATAATGTATCGCTCACGATTTTTAATAAATTCATCGTAATTTTTTATTGTATCACTGCGAAACAGATTATTATCTTTGGTAATATAGAACGTTTTACAATTATGATCACATTTCCACCGGATTCTTTTATCACTACATTTTTCGATTTGTAAAATATTAACGGCCTGACATTTATGATTAATAACGATTGGTTCGTTATTTACAAAAAAGTATGCTGTATTACAAAAATAAGCTTCTGTTGTAGGAGTGTGTAGTGATCTGCCGCATAAATTTTTTAATTGTGCGCCGATTCCTTTAGAAGCGCGATAAATAGTATAATAATAATTGGATTTCTCTCTAATCTGATTAATACAATTTTTAAGTTGATTAATATAAATGTTTCGTTGAGCAAAACACCAGTTAATAATTCGTTCAGATAATAGGCGATTTTCTATAGGATCATTAAATAAAGATGTATCATCATCTAAAACTTTTAGTAATTTTATGATGCAAGTTTCTTTATTAAGTGTCATTCGAATTCCTTTTGATTGTAGTACGGATTCGTTTTCGCTGTTCAATGTGTTGGTTATTTTAACATTTTTTGTAATAATCGATAATGTTGGAACAACCAGTTGTGATTTATTTACATCCCAAATTTGAGAAATCATTTTATCAACGTTACTATCATACTTGAAGCGTTTTACCTGTTTTGAAGATTCACCATTTTCATTTTGATCATGTTTATAACTTGTTATTGATGATAATTTATCATTATCATTCAATAATTGTACTGAATCATCAATAGCTAATTTTCGATCAACATCATCATCATACTTGAAGCGTTTTACCTGTTTTGGAGATACAACGTTTTCATTAAACGAATGAATCAATGAATCTTTACGAATTGCTTTCATTAAAAAATTATCTAGACGATCATCTGATCTTCTCTTCAAGTTCCTGGAATTCATGTTATTACGCATGAGCACCTCAGTACGAATTTTTCTCTTCAGAAAATCATATAAATGATTATCCGAATTTGTAGCTAACTTTCCAACAGTGGATGATCGTTTGCCTTCATTTATAAATTCTCTTGCGTTATTATCAGGTATTATCTGTTCACATACTTGAGATAATCCATCGTTCTGTTTCTTAATAATTCGAGAATTCACGTCATTACGCATGAATGAATCTTTACGAATTGATCTCATTAAAAAATTATCTAGACGATCATCTGAACTCCTCTTTAAGTCCCTAGAATTCATGTTATCACGCATGAGCACTTCAGTAGGAATTTTTCTTTCCAGAAAATCATATAAATGATTATCTGAATTTCTATCTATATTTCCAACAGTGGATGATTGTTTGCTTTTATTTATAATTTTTCTTGCGTCACTATCAGGCATTGTCTGTTTACATACTTGGGATTCCATGTTGTTGTATTTGGATCCTTTTTGAAGTACATGATCACTGTTTTTATATTTCATTCTAGATTTTCGTCGCTCGCGAAGGGCCGCTTTTTCCCTTTCATTCAGTTTATTTAAAGGTAATAATTGTAATTTTTTATGCTTTTTATCAACTGCTGGAAAATGTAATATTGTATTTGATTCGAACATTTCTAATAGGTGTTTTCGCATTAATACATGATCGTAAATGAGATTCTCCGGTTTTTGATGAAATATAAGTGATGTTGCGAAAGCAATGGCAAATACTCCACAATCAACTGAATTAGGTTGATATTGTACTTTTGGAAAGTGTATAGGATTGTTATTTATAAAATATTGGGGGTACAAGTGTTGTAAAGAAATTTTTTGGCTTTGATTTAATGTTTTATTATTCAATGAGTCATATACATAAATATGTTTTGCATCATAATAAGTACATATCCAATGATCATTACAACTACTATGTAATATTTGTATATGTTTCTCACATAAATCAATCGGTACAATCTTTTCAGGTCTTTGAATCAACAGAGTGTCTTGATGAGAGAAGGTAGTATGTCGATTTATTAACATGCCAAAGAAAGTCATATGAAGATCTGTCAATTTTTGGCCCGTTTCAATTATTCGTTTAGAAATATTATCTAATATGAAGATATTCGTTTTTTTCGGATTACTTGCCCTAGAAGATTTTCCATGTAATTGACTCTCTTTGTTTGAATTTAAGATGTTTTCTTCCTTACCTCCTGCATTTAAATTTGTAAATGCATTTTTCCGTTCATCATATCGAGTGGTAAAAGTACTTGTATCAGTATTAATATATGAACTATTTATATTATTACTTGGAAATTCTGAAATGATTTGGGACTTAAAAATTTGGAATAAATGTTTTCGCATTGCAACAGCATCATATTTCAAATTTTGAGGTAATTTTCCATGAACGAGACTAGTAGCGAATGCAATAGCAAAAACTCCGCAATCATGTGAATTCGATTGTTGTTGGACGTTTGGAAAAATAACGGGTTTCTGTTCAAACGAAAAATAAGGATATAGATGTTGTAGATAAGCTTGAAAGTGAGGATGAAGAATTTTCGAATTATTTGAGTCGAAAATATAAATTGAGTTTGTATCATAATAACTACAAACCCAGTGACCTCCTAACATAGAATGTGCTGATCTATTATTAAAAGAAACATCCATTTTATACAGCAATTGAATGTGTATTTTATTTTTAGGTATTGGTATGATGTTATCAGGCATCTGTAAAGACCAAGATTCTCGAAATTCGTACCCGAAATTTTGATGTAATAATTGAGCAAAGTAATCAATATGGTCATCTTCTAACCAACCATTATTAAAAATAATATTTTGTAATTTTTCATTTAATATCTTCATCGTAGTCTGGAGAAAATTAATTATATACTATGGAAATAAAAATCTGAATTTGATATAATTTTCTCTATCTAAAATATTTATTAAAAAAAGACTTTTTTTTCGAATATTTAATGCAATTATCGTTAATGAATATTATCAATAGATTAGAAATAATGGACTAGAAGCAATTTAATATAATACTTTGGCTAGGATATTAATTAATATTATTGATATTGTATTTACTTTTGAATATATTTTACAATTTTATTATAACTTAAAATCAAGTCGCACAGCAGACTAATATTGTTTAATATTTATCGATTAAGATTCTGTCGCACAGCAGATTAATATTGTTTAATATTTATCGATTAAGATTCTGTCGCACAGCAGACTGAATTCCTAAAAGATATTTACTTAATTTTAGTCGCACAGCAGACTCAAATTTTGTTGTTGGTAATTTATAATTTAATTAAAAAATAAGAAGCAATTTTTGTATCTTAATTATAACTGCTCAGTAGTGGGAATAATATAATTTTCTGTCAAAAAAGTATATTTTTATGAACATAACCACTATCACAGTAACAAATATAATATTGCACTTAATAAATACTATAGAACTCAATAGTAAAATTTTCTTTAAAATTTTTTTTAATTTTATTGAAAATATTTACAATTGAACTTAACTATCTTACTTATCTAAGAAATTTATCAAAAGCAAAAAATTTGTAAAAACACGTGCCGTGTAACTATGTGTCATATGTAAGCAGTATGGTTTTATTTCTATAGTATGTGTATTACACGTGCCCTACATGTGAGCTGTGTCATTTTCTCTGGTCGTTTTGCCACTAGGCGGCGCTGAAACTATACTGTCCTGAACATATTTGGGCCCTTTTGAAGTGTGGCAGCAGGAAATTTACAATGTTGATAAAGTAGAAATAGTTTTAACCGTTTACTGTGAAAGAAATTATCTTCTGGCATATTCATCAGATATAAAATATAATCTTTGGATAATAAATAAATAAATGAATAAATAAATAAATGTACTAGTCCAGTCAGTGAACTTAAGTTGTTTAACAGTCAATGAACTTTTTTTGTTTAACTATTCTTAGTTATTAAAATTAATTCTTTTTTTTTTAATATCTTTAAAATAACTGTATTCTTTGAATTGACATAATTCACTCTATGTGAAAATAAAATAAGAGGAGAAGAAAGCCAGAGTCTTCAACTCGATGATTTTGATGTAACTCATTTAAATGAAACAGGAAATGATAAAGGTAATTTCTATACAAAAAATTTGGTTAAGAAAATTCTACAAATTTACTCATTCTTTTCCATTAACAGATGCTTCTAAGAAAGAAAAAGACCTAATATAAGCTTCCGACTAAAGAGAACATTTAATCTAATTGATAATAAGAAGAGTGAAAGAAGCTAATGGAAAAACTGGACAAATTGATGAGGTAGCAACTATAGAAATTTTAGAAAAAGAAAATACTACATATGATGGCAATAATGGCAAATTCCTAAAGTATTAAGTTTAATTAGTGATAGTAAAGGAAAATCATTCATATTTGAAGATAAATCAAAGATGAAAACTCTTCCAGTTGAAAAAGAAATGAATGTTCTGTTAAAAGTCAAATGCCTATTTAATATTGATGAGACTTCAAAAGAATTAGCTGGTAAAGAGGTTTTAGCAGTTTATTGTGAAAATATAAATAACTTTCATTTTTCATCAAGAAGAATAAACAGTGATTCTTCTAATATGGCAGACATATCTGGTAATAAAGATCCAGCATCTCTTGGAACAGTAACCAGTAATCCTCAACCATTTTCTCTACCACCATCTATACTTTTTTTAATGTCTTATGCAAACTCACCGAGCACTTCTTCCCGTGGATCTTTCAAATCTGTAAAAGATAATCCATTTACTTTACTACAACGTGTTCCCAAGCATGTAAAAAGCTACAAGATCATGTTTCTGATGAACTTACAGAGAAAAAAAAAATGGAAAAATATCGATTCAATTTCATCAACTGTTGTTAATTTTATTAACAGTGAGTTCATGACGACTGATTTACATAATGGAACTGATGACTTAGGAGATAATATTTTAGAAAGATTCAGATCTTCTACTTCAGAAACTGTTAAAACTTATTCACCAATTTTACGTTTGAATACTTCAATGAAAAAAGACACAAACCGAACGAGGAATCAAATGGTATGAGTAAAGCATCATCAAGTATAACATCAAATATTGAGGAAAGTGTCAAAGAAAAGAAAGAGGAAAGCAAAGTTTCAGCATCTTCATCAACACCAAGCTAATCCAGTGGACGATCTCTTGATATTTTAAGAAGTTATACACCTGATTATGATCCAAGTGATGCTTTAATCGGGAAAGAATGTCTTGCTAAATGGTCTAATAATAATTATTATCTAAGAACTATAGTAAGTAAATCTAAAAGCAAGTTCAAAGTCAATTTTCTCGATAGAAAAAATAAACTTCTTATTGAAGATTTTATTATTCCAACTCTTTCAACGTTACCTATCAATCTATATGTTTATGCCACAACGAAGAATGATGATTATGAAACATGTAGAATAATTACAGATATTGAACGTAAACCTGCTGTCAATAACGATCCTTATTATGCTGTAGAAACTGATGAAGGAGAAAAATTAAAGTCATAGCTGTTTTATTGATAAATGAATGATTTATCTTGAAGTTGCCATTTCAACCCTTTTCTCCAGTTGTCGAAGTCAAAAGTTTGTTGTTCGATTGTATTGTCAGGTAATATATTCTCAAAAATATCATTTGAATTAATTTTAATTAATATTTTCTTTTTTAGGTCATATTCAATAAAATTTTAGACACGGCTTCTTCACATTTATGATCAACTGATTATAAACTTATTTAAAAAGTGATTAAAGATAGTATGTATCATGGAAATTTCAGAAAAAATTTTCTAAAATTATTCGATGATTTATATTTTACATCATTCAATCCAATGAAAATTTTACGATAGGAGTAATCTAATATTATTATGATATTATTGACTAGTAAACATTAATACCTGTTATTTTACAGATCATTTTTGATGAAATACCAAGATTTTTACGAATGACTAGAAATGAATGCATTCAACAAAAAAATTTGAGAGGCGATGATTCAAAAATAATTATTATATGTTAAACCTTTAAATTATAAATGTATGAAATTCTTTATTAATAAATTGATATATATAATAATAATTTAATAATTATATATGGTGATGCTGCCTCCATGTCCACGTCCACGTCCACGTCCACGACCACGACCAGGAAACATATTTTCCCTATCATAAGGGACGGGCACTGGATTATTCGCCCCCCCCCCTTTCTTGCGACCCGCACTTTCCCAACGACGTGGGTATTCTAGAATAATATTTTGATTAAATAATGTAATGAATCAATTTTCAACACTGTGAGGTTGGGTTTACTTGAATACTTTTTATTGAATATTTGTAGAGGTAAAATACATAGATGTTGCTTCGTTTAAGTCTAGATATAATCTGCCACTTAACGCTAAATCGCTCGTTGAGTTAGCCTGTGGCTCCCAACGTTTTGCTGACAAATCGTAATACAATCTTTAAAGTAAAGTATCTTATGGCTATGAGAAAGTTATAGTAATATAATATGCGCTTAGACAGTTATAGTTTATTATAAAATAAAGCAAATTCTTATATTGACGAGGAGGGTTTTACAACAGTCATAACACCTCCCCCCTTAAGTTAAAAGGTAATGTTTTATATTAAAACTTATCTTTAATTACACCACTGGAGCGTATAGGTCTTCGTGGTTCTGGTACAGGACCAGATTCAGAGGACCCGCCTGGTAACGTCTCTAGTGGTACAATTACGGAACTAGGTTTCCTTCTTATTTTGGAAGTATTACAAACGTTAAACGTAAGGCAGTTTACAAATTTAGAGCATTCATTTAGATTTTCATCGCTACGTCTACGATTAAATGGATAAAGGTTATATCTTCTATAGCAGCCGCAACATCTAAAGACAATATATAAGATAATCATAATACATACAACATAACCAATGTACGTGAAAACGGATACCTTATAATCTAACATATCTCGTTTCTCTAGGTCGTCTATCATATTTGAAATTACAGATAACTTATGGCTGGCAATATTTAAATCATCTAAATTAACATCTGTTTTAGGTAGTTGTTGCATTACAGGTATGCTAAGTGGAGTAGAATTTTTTATATCGCAACAATCATCTTGAGTGATATTAAAAGGAAGGGTTTTTATAGTATAATTGCTCGTGAAAGAGCTTTCCGCAGCAAGTAACGTTACTGGCGTATAAGCCTTACAATGTGGTTTCAACTCAAAAATTCCAGTTCCTTGAAGACGGATTTCGATTACTTCGGATGATATACAAGAAATAGTAACAGAAATTGGTGATGGTGATATATAAATCCAAAAATTTTTATTCTTCAGTTTATACCATTTTTCGTCAGTAATTTGCACGATTCTAGTGTCACAATTTTTTGGAATACTTCTCTTTGCTGACAATAGTTCTATTTCGCAAGGAAGAGGCGGAAAGAATGAATAAATTGGGTATGACAATTTACATATATAAAATTTCGAGTCGGCGCTTTTACAATGTGATACATCTTCAATCCATGAGTACTGATTTTTGGTTTCTGAGACAAGTAGGTATTTGTGAGATGGCTGAATAAAAACATACTGGCTCGAATCCCGTAGTGAAGGAAGGGGTATGAGGTTGTATAGATTAAACAGCGTATCGCGTACTAGAGGCGTGTTAATGATAAATACGATTCGATACTCAGAGTAATAAGCTTGTAGTGTAATAAGATTCAGGAGTGAATGAGCATTTGCGTTATCTAGTATGTAGGGATAATGATAACCTGGAGGTACATGTGTCATTGTCTTTTTCAGCTCATTGATATACTGGTCAGGACTTATTATTCTCGGATGTAGGATGTCGCTTCTAGCAAATAAAATTGAGTTTAAAAGAGTGGATAGTTCGTTACGTAATTCCGTATATAGGAGGAACAGATAAGACAAATGACTTTCAACTTTTATTTTCATGTCCATGTGTACTGTTCGTATAGAGTAATCGGTCATAAATTTTTTCATTGATTCGAGGTTGTCGTTTAAAATCTTTTTGCTACGGCGAAAATTAGTTATAGTTTCGTTAAAGTTTGCTATTGTCGTACTAACTACCTGAACTTGTGATTTAAGTATTATTGCTAATTCGTGTTCGTCCTTTTGTAGTCGAGATATCATTGAGTCGTAACGTTGTGCGTCGTCGTTGTCGAGGTTCCCTGTAATAGTCTTAAAAACAGTTCCAATGGCATTAAACCATCCGCGTTTCACTCTATTGGTTCCTAATAATTGTTTTAGCTCTGTTTCAATCTTCTTCAATTCTGGAGATAGTTGATCTAATAGTAGCAGAGAGGTATGACAAGCATACATTGGATTCGATTCACATAATAACTTAGTTTGGCTTAAAATGTTCTCGACGAGGACCAACTTCTTATCGAGTTGTGAAATGTCCAGGTACGTTACCAGCTTCCAGGTATTGTCATAGAGACCAAGTTTTCCTAACTCGTCGTAGTAGATCCCGGGGTTGTAGTCGAGGTTGTGGATTTGGTACTGAGCGAGCGCCGGAAGTGCAAAGCTGTAACAATTATTTTTTTGAATGGCTTGCAAGTTTGACTCGATCTTTATGAACTGTAACAAGTTTGTTTTTGATTTTCAAAGTAACGTTTGCAGGAGAGTCTACCCTCACGATTTCATAAGGACCATTGTGACGAGCAGATAGCTTTTTAGATCTGGTAAATTGTTCGTTTGTAATAAATACCATATCACCTACGTGATAGGTTACTTCACGTGAGTTTTTGTCGTAATAAATTTTACTTCGTTGCTTAGAACTTATTAAGTTTTTTCGCGCTATCTCGTGTGATCGGCGTAGTTTGTAAGTCAAGTCATCGATATAGTCGTCGTACGTGTACCTGAATTCCACAGGTTTGGTGATGGCGCTTGGTAGAATGGCTCGATGCCCAAAGATTAGTTCGTAAGGTGAGAAATTTGTGGATGAATGGTCGGCAGTGTTATACGCAAACATTGCAAAATCGATCCATCTATCCCAATCTGTTTGGTTACTATTTATGAAATGTTTGAGGTAGTCAGCAAGGGTGGCGTGACTTCTTTCCAGTGCCCCATTCGATTGAGGGTGATAAGCTGTTGTTTGGATTTGTTTTATTTTAAACAGTTTTGCCACTTCCTTTAGCAAAGATGAAGTAAAATCTTTTCCCTGATCAGTTAGTATTTCTTCTGGTAGTCCGAATTTACAGATAAATTGTCTAGTTATTTTGTGAGCGATGGTTACTGAATCGTGACAAGGAATGGCGTACGCCTGAGAAAACTTACTCAGATCATCTTGAAGGGTTAGGATGTATTTATTCCCTGATTCTGTAAGTGTCAACGGTCCTACGATATCTAATGCAATTTTTTGAAAAGGTCTAGCTGAAGTTGTCGTGATTATCATTGGATTTTTGTTCTTCCTTCGATTTAACTTATTTCTTTGGCACGAGTCGCACGAGTTCACGAAATTTTTTATGTCTTGCTTCATGTTTGGCCATTTATATAATTTTTTTATTCTTTTATAAGTTTTTAAATGGCCAGTATGACCTGCAGCAGGAGTGGAATGGTATTCTTCTAGAATATTTTTTATTTCGTCAGGGTTTGGTTCTATTAAATTATTCGAAAATAATTTTACTCGAATGTTAGAATGTTTAAAAATAAATCTGATTAATGCGCGGATTTTGTCCCAACGAAGAGTTTTAAACTCGCTAGCTGGTTTTGAAATATTAATGGAAGTTTGGTTTTCTTTTAAGAGTTGATTTTTCAAGTTGAGGAATGTAAGGAAAATGTCCTTCAGGCTAGGTTTATCCCAAGAATTCGATTTAATTACAGCGTAGTATAATTTTATTTTTCCAAATGGTAACGAAACAACATCGTGTATTTTGGGATTTATTTCTTTTAGTTCTTCGAAATGTGTTCTAATGTCGACTTTGTTATCATTGAAATTTAAATCTTCGGAGATAAATATTACGCGATTGTCGTCCCATGATTTTAGAGCTTCATCGTATTCTTCTACTCTATTATTAGTGATTATCGTCGATTCTAGAGATGTTAAGAAATTTTCATACGAACTATTTGATTGAATCTGATTTATATTTATTTGAGTTTGAACAGGATATGCCGTTATACGACTGAGTGCGTCAGCATTTTGATTTTTCTTACCCGGCTTATATTGAATTTCATAATCGTACTCCTCTAGTTTCAGTCTCCATCTGAGTAATCTAGAGCTAGGGTCCTTGACTCCAAATAGCCAAGTCAGAGGTTGGTGGTCAGTGACTATTCGAAATTTTCTGCCTAGAAGATAAGAACGAAAATGTTTGACAGCCCAAATTATAGCTAGTAGTTCACGCTCTATAGTGGAATAGTTTGTCTCCGCCGCGTTTAGGGTTCTACTGGCATAAGCGATAGGTAGATCAGTTTGAATTTCTTTATCTTTGTCAGTGATACAACGTACTTGAGATAATACTGCACCGATTGCAAAATTACTGGCATCAGTAGAAAGAATAAACTCTTTTGCGAAATCTGGATATATGAGAATAGGTTCAGAGATAAGTTTATCCTTTATTATTTCAAATGATTTTTGTTGTGTGCTCGTCCATTTAAAGCTAGCGTTTTTCTTTAATAAACTAGTCATCGGTTTAACTATATCACTGAAGTTTTCTATAAATCGCCTGTAGTAGCCAGCAAGTCCGAGAAATGATTGAACTTCTTCACGTGTTTTAGGGGCCGGAAAGTTTGACACAGCTGTGACTTTAGCAGGATCAGGTTGCACGCCTGATTCGGATATTTTATGCCCCAGATACATTACCTCGCGCCTTAGAAATTCGCATTTATCAGGTTGAATTTTTAGATTATGTTGTGAGAGTCGTTCAAATACTTCCCGTAATCGTTTCCCATGCGTTTCTAAGGAGTCAGCAAAAATGATTATATCGTCGAGGTACACTAGACATCGGAAACCTTGGATCCCAGCTAAAACTATGTCCATAAGCCTCTGGAAGGTTGCAGGGGCATTTTTCAGCCCGAAAGGCATCCTAGTAAATTCGTAATGACCTTGTGGGGTCGAAAATGCTGTTTTTGCTATGTCTTGTTCTCGAATAGGGATTTGGTGGAACCCAGAAGCTAGATCTAGTGTTGTGAAATATTTAGACCCGCCTAGCTGATCAAGGATGTCGGTTATGTTAGGTAGCGGGTACGCGTTGCCAATAGTTTTGTCGTTCAGTTTCCGGTAGTCGATAACGACACGCCATTTTTGTTTGCCGGAGGCGTCTTTTTTCTTTGGCACAACCCACACCGGTGCATTCCACGGAGACTCTGAATTTCTTACTCTACCGTCGTTTTTCATTTCCGAGATCTGCCTAGCTACTTCATCTTTAAAAGCTTCGGGAAGTCGGTGCATTTTTTCATTTATTGGTATGTCGTCAGTTGTCAGAATTTTATGGTCTGAAGAATTAGTGTTTGTGAGTTTATCTCCTTTTAGACAGAATAGATAATTGAAATCTGTACAAATTGGTAATAGATGAGCTATCTCTTCGTGATTAAGGTGAGCAACCCGGATACTTTTTATTAATGAAGATAGTCGAGAAGATTCGTGATTTGTGGAGGAGTTGATTTTGTGTTGTAGGTTCATTATTCTTATGTCGTACTCGGATATTGGATCAATATCGATTTCCGGGATATTGATTTCGCAATCAGTATCAGTTGTGTTAAGGATAGTGGTTTTCGCGAATCCGTTTTTATCGACTTTGACTAAGCTACCAGAGAGGTAAACACCGTCGCGAATTTCCTTTCTGTCGATTACCCCCTCTGTGACATCAGAATTTTTTATTTTTAAAGAGACTATTGTTTCCGTTCTAGCTTTGATTCTGTGAATGTAGGTTGGTTGAGGAACCGGATCTTTTTGAAATTGAATTGGAGGATTTTGTGATATTTGCGAATTCGACTGGGGAATTGGATCCTTCTGATTTTGCATTGGAGGATTTTGAGATACTTGAGTATTGGGTTGAGGTATTAGATTTTGTGAATGATATATCAAAGGAATTGAGCCATTTGCAAAACGTAGTTGGTTTTGCGCGTTATCCACATTTGTTTTAAATTGAGTAAGGATATCGTTTCCGAGAATACCAGCGAATGATATTGGAAAAGAGTCCTTTACCACGTGGAAAAGGACTGGATATTTCGAGTTTTCTATAGTTAGCTCTAGGTGACAATAGCCTAGAGTTTCTATATTTTCGTTCGAAAGTCCGTTAATGATTAATTTTATATTATCATAGCAGGGTGTATCTCCGCGAAGTTTTGAGAGTTTTATAACTGAGACGGTAGCCCCACTATCGAGAAGCATTTCGAGAGGATTCTCTTTTGCTTGGATAATATTAAGATTGACGGAAGTTGTGACACTCACTAAATGGTTTATTTTTACTGTTCTGCCTGGATGTTGTCGATACTCCGCGGTACGGCAGCTACCGGAGTAGTATCGGAGTTTAAAGGTTCGGAATTAGAGGAGTTAGGTTCGTTATTAGTATTCAAGCTGTTAATTCTTTGATTTTGGTTGGGGTTAGTATTGTTCTGTGAATTTTGAGCTCTTCTAGAATTATTATACATTCTTTTACGGCATTCAGAGATATCATGTCCGTTTCTTTTGCAATACCTACAAAATTTAGCTTCACCTTCAACTTGTGCTTGAACTTGTCTAACTTGTGTTTCAGGTCGTGTTGATGTTGTTTGAGGTTTGGATTTAAAACATTGGAGGGTAGTATGTCCCCCGCGGTTACAATTTTCGCAATATCGAGTTTCCTTTAAACTGAGATTTTGGAATTTGGACATTTCGTCACGCGATTTCTGTTCGCTTTCTTCCGCCAGAGCATATTGCACTGCATCCTCCAAAGAAGTGGGTTTTTGAGTTTTTACCACTAAAGAAAGCTCTCTATTTAATCCTAAGATAAATACATTCATAGCTTGATTTTGTATTAATTTAACGCAAGCGGCTCGATCTGTCGTAGACAGACTTTGGTCAAGACTGTTAGTGAGTTTTATTAAACAATTTTCAACCTTCGTAGAGAAGGATAAAACGTCCTCTTTTGGACCTTGTCTGCATGACGACAGTTCGAGTTGCCATTGTGCGTGAGATCGTTTTTCAGAGTACGCTTCTATGAGATAAGATTTTAATGATTCCCAATCGGTGAAGGTGCGGTTACGGATAAGTGCTCGCGCGTTCCCAGATATTTTGGTTTGAATTATTTTGAAAAGGAAGTCATGGTCTTCTCTCTCGGTAATTTCTATTGCTTTGTCACAATTGTCGCAAAATTCAAATAACGTTGATTTTTCTCCTTTAAACGTAGTGAGTAATTTCGTGGCGAGTTCAATCGAGACCATTTTGGTTATTTTAAATTTAATTTGATTGTGAGAGAATTATATTGTATTCGATACTTGTTAAATTAATTATAGACGATTAGTTTAGCTTACAGGAAGATGATGCTGATCATGATTCGCTCTCGATGTCCAGACGTAGGTGATGCGGCGGTTGAGTGGTGTAAAGTTGAGATGCTGCGAAGACTGGATGATGCGAAGTTTGGGTGATGTGAAGATTGGATGATGCGAAGACCAGGTGGTGTAGAGGCTGGATGATGTGTGTATAAAATCTGATTGATGATAAGTTGAAGAATTTTGTCCGTTTGTTGACTGGTTGACAACGAGGAATTTTATTGTTGAAGTTGTCTGTTCTGCAGATTGATGTTTACTGCACAGCACTAGCACTTCTTTTTACACTGGTTAGAAGTTAATAGTGTTGAATATTTTTCTATTAGTTCTGTCGATTTAGTGAAGTATGTAGTTGATAAGTTGCACTGAATTTTCTTGGAGTATACCAACTTGTCACTGTTTTCTTGATTCACAATTAAATTCGATTACTCGATCAACTTTCGTCTTTTTCGAGCAATCCCACTTCTGACACCAGTTGTAATGAATCAATTTTCAACACTGTGAGGTTGGGTTTACTTGAATACTTTTTATTGAATATTTGTAGAGGTAAAATACATAGATGTTGCTTCGTTTAAGTCTAGATATAATCTGCCACTTAACGCTAAATCGCTCGTTGAGTTAGCCTGTGGCTCCCAACGTTTTGCTGACAAATCGTAATACAATCTTTAAAGTAAAGTATCTTATGGCTATGAGAAAGTTATAGTAATATAATATGCGCTTAGACAGTTATAGTTTATTATAAAATAAAGCAAATTCTTATATTGACGAGGAGGGTTTTACAACAGTCATAACAATAACAAATAACCAATATTTTAAACAATATAAATTATATTATTCTGAATTTTAAAACTCACGTGGCCGTTCAGGTGGTAGTGGAATATTTACAACCTCCTCGTCTTGTCTTTGGGCCGAAGTGGATGGTTGATGATGAGTTGAGGGTGGTGGTGGTGGTGGTGGCTGTTGGAGAAGCTTGATTGTTTCCGCCATCCGCCGATTTTCTTCGAGTGCCTGTTCTAGGCGTAGAAGATCATTTGCTGGAAAAAAAATTAGAAATGACAATATTCACTATCTTTTTATATTCATAAATCTGATTTCATTACTAAATATATGTATATATATGTATATCTATAACACTTACGTTCGTTCGCCATTTTTTTAATTAAAAAATTTCAACTTTCTTTTTTGATTCTGAAAATAAAAAATATATGAATTATTTATTAATTTAAATAATAGATTAAACGACACTATATATAATATTGCAATTAATCAAGACAAAATGATTCATTACTTTTTATTAAGTATATATCATTACTTACTCTCTTTCCAATCGATGTTAAGTCGATACGAGTTGTTATTGTTTTGATGGATTCGTTCATTGATTGAATTGTTTCACATAAACAATTCCAAGAGCGGAAAACTTGTAATCTTTAGTTTCAGCCAATCATGATGTTCCGAGAGTGAACATGTGACATACACGCGATTTTATTAGGTCATTCAAATTCTAAAGGCTAACTTCAAGGTGTACGCTTAAATTCCCTAAAGTCTCATGCAGCTTATACGAAGTATAGTTTAAAAATAACTATAGTTTCTAAATGTACTGCGATTATATGAACTTGTTTCTAAAGAGTTAAGTGAATGTTGTTCAATTACAATTTAATGAAAGAATGAAAAATGAATTATAATTGAGATTGTAAGAACATTTCAACTCATTGAAAGATCAATTACCATTACCCATTACAATTTTGCAACGTTGCAATTTTCATTCAACAATTATACGATAACCCGAGAAAAAATAAAATAAATCTATATTGATCTACTCAGATCTATTTTTAAGCACAATTATTCGGAACATTTAGTTCCTCATGATGCTGAGAGAAATTCATGAAAATCGATATAGCACAAGTAGATAAATGTGTTTTATTATTTATAACAACTTCAAATTACAAGAACTTTACCTTTCTCATGCTCCTATGTTGTATTTTGCACGCTTTTATTATTCTACCTTGTTAGTTTTTAGTTTATTATAGAGAGAAAAAATCTGAGCATAGAAACCTCTTATTAAATTAGCTGAAAATGTGATATTTCAATAAGACATTTTTGGAGACTGAAAAGGTAATTTACAACAATTTGACCGTTTTCCCATGCTCCTATGTTGTATTTTGCACTCTTTTATCATTCTACCTTGTTAGTTTTTAGTTTATTATAGAGAGAAAAAATCTGAGCATAGAAACCTCTTATTAAATTAGCTGAAAATGTGATATTTCAATAAGACATTTTTGGAGACTGAAAAGGTAATTTACAACAATTTGACCGTTTTCCCATGCTCCTATGTTGTATTTTGCACTCTTTTATCATTCTACCTTGTTAGTTTTTAGTTTATTATAGAGAGAAAAAATCTGAGCATAGAAATCTCTTATTAAATTAGCTGAAAATGTGATATTTCAATAAGACATTTTTGGAGACTGAAAAGGTAAATTACAACAATTTGACCTTTTTTCTATGCTCCTATGTTGTATTTTGCACTCTTTTATTAATTTACTAATCCATTTTTCAATCTGTTAAAGACAGAAAAAATTGAAACATAAAAATGTCTTTTTGATTCAAATATGATGATTAGTTCACGCTATGTTGTAGAGATGTCTCTTCGGTATTCGAGAGAGATGAGACCATTACGAGGTTAACGTGAAAGAGAGTGATATCAATACGTCAGGCAAGAAAGAGGGCACTGTAGAGTACCTAACGTGAAAGAAAATGACATGAGACACCTTTAGTAAGAGAGAACACATGATCGAGCGCTGTATTAAGTAGAGTGAAACAGCGAGCGAAAAAATCTTGAATAGCAGAAATATCGCTGCTGGGGGCGTGGCTTCTTTATAACTTTGTTAATAATTAATGAAAAATTCTCGTTTTACGTTTAATCGAAAGCTTATGATATAAGATGACTACCTGTTAAGTATGAAAGCATAATTCGTAGCAATTATAAAGATATTTGCGTATGAAGATGCGCTCATGACGTCACTCAATATTTTTCGTGTATAGAGTAGCGGTAGCCTCAGTGCTAATGAGGAAAAGAGAGCGCTAGTGAGAAGAGAGAGAGAGAAAAACGGTGAATGTGCACTTGGCGCCGAGTATCTACCGCTACTCTAGATTTTTCATTTTGGTATATATTAATTACTATTTTTCAGCACTTCTTTTTTGGTTTCACCACTTAAATAATTGTTGTAATCGATTAATAAAAAATAGACTTTCACTTTTAGTAGAATTTTACGAAAAGTATAAATCTAAAATTTATAAACTAAATAAAAACAATTAAATGAGTGATGTAAAAGTAAAATATTATAATGAAATTAAATTTTTCAAATACAAATACAAATATTATCCATTCATGATCAAGACATAATCATCTCATTTAACTAATTTCTTTATACATAATAAATATCTAATGATTCTCATTTTTTTTTATTGCGCTCAGTGTGTTATTAATTTTATTCAGTAATTTATTAGAGATAAATAGGTTTTGCTTTAAAATGCTATTCATTTGACCATTTCAGTACAGTTTTACAATAATTTGACAATTTTTTTATAATTTTTTAATAAATTAATAAATAACATAGTATCTTATTCAGTTATGAAATACTGTGAATCTATAGCTTGGAAATCAAATCAAAAGTCAACTATTGTTATTGAAATTCGTATAAATATAATAATATAAAATTATTAAATACATATATTTATATAATTTTAATGTTATATAGAAAAACAAATATTGGTAAATGAATTGTTAGACAACATTTTTTATTATTGAATAGATAAAAATATATTTAAATGTGAATAGTCTCAATTATGAATTGTTGTCTGTTTAACAAATAGCTGTTATCGAGTTGTTGTCGATAATGGAATATAAAAATCATAATATATTTTTATACCATCCTATATTTAATACACTTATGTATATCGATACTATTTTAAAATTTATTCAAAATACCGTTAATAATTCTATGTACATCACATCGTCTCGAATCATAACAAGTTATTAATGTGATTCTATTATTTTTAAACCTTCATTTATGTTCTCTCCTTGGTGGGTTATAGAGCAGCTTTCAAATATGATCTTTGCACTTGTGACTGATCTAAGAAAATAAAAGTTTAATGTTAATAATTAATGACACATACTGTTTTATTATAAATTTTTAGTTGATCATACCAGTTTTCAAATGCAGAAATTTAAAAGTATACAAAACCAATCGACATATTATCGTTCAAATTTTCTTTTTTTTTTATTTCATAAATGTGGATATCATTTTTAAATAGAACCACAAATTTCATGTTTTGGTTGAAAAATACGAAATAAATGTACAAAGTTTCGTCTTAAAAGTGAACAAATTTTTCGAAAATTGTTACGTTAGTTACTTTATGTTTGTTCACCGAATCATTATGAAAACATAGTATATGATTTGTAACTTTTTATGACAACAGCAACTCCATTTCCTAGATAAATTAAGAATATTAAAACTATTATTTACTATATTAAGGATATATTGATGCCATGATATAATAATTTTATATTAAAAAAATTATTATACATCAAAATAATCCATTTGAAAATTTGGCTTCAATAGCCTCGTAAATAAATTTGCATAAATTTTTTTACCTGGATATTTTCTATTGAAATTTATATTTCCTGTTCTAGATTTGATTATGTAATTGTTGCTTTCATTTACAATTGCCTCTAAAATTAACGTCAAACTCTTTTTGTATAATCTTTTGGTATAATTATTAGCCTCATCTAAATAATGACTTTTGAATCCAGAAAGTTGAATCATCCGTGCATTTTTAGTCTGTAAAAAAATACATTGATAATTATTTATTGTAAATATGAAAAATTTTATAGTTACCTGTTCACAAAATTTGAAAATTCAATATGATGAAAAACGTTACATACGTTTAACATTATCCTTTACTAAAAATAATATCATGTTCTTGTTCGTACTTTCTTCATGATTGGTAAAAATGTCTCTTATCTGATACTCTGATAAGACCGTCAATGAATATTTTCAATTGTGACTTTCATCATTCGCAGGAAAAATCGTCGTTGTTTACATTGATGTGCATTTGCTAAGTGATGTATTTACTTAAATTTGAATTCTTCATCACATTCCATTAGAAATTTATTATTTTTTCGTTTTACTGGAAACATGAACATTTTAAACGTACTTTAATAATTGAATAATTCCTTTGAATAAGTAATCTGAAATCATAGTATCGTTACAAGCAGTAATAAAATCACTTTGAAACTTTATTTTTAAAATGATCAACTTTAATAGATAACACTTGGTTTGTTTTGCCAACCAATTGTTAGAAAACTTTATAAAATTATTTATTATTACTTACATTACTTTCTCGATCTCTATTACGGAAACGTTGCTGTATTGATAAATTGTAATAATAATAATGATAATATCTATCAATAAAAAATTATTCAGTGATACATCAACCGATTGAATTAATTCAATATATAATTATATAGTTTTATGCTTGAATAAAAGGCAAAATATTTTTTTTTTAAATATATTTCATTAATTTAGAAAACATGTGACATAATTTATAAAATTAAAAAAAAATACATACATATATATCTATGAATAGAGAAAAATTGAATTTTCACGTTAACCTTAATATATATAATTATCAAATGCAACATAGACTTTCTGATTTATAACTATTTTGTCACGTGGCTGGAAATATAACAATGATGAATATTCTAATCGTTTATAACCATAAGGTTCTACAAGTCTATAACTTTGTAATATATTATTCAAGATGTTACACTTCCATAATTTCACAATAAAATTGAATTCTGGCTGTTCTGCATTCACAGAAATTTCTCTAAACATTCCTAAAATTTCAGCGTATACAGGTTTTTCATTATTATTTATTTTTAACATGTTTCCTACTCTATATTTTATACTGTTAATTTCTAAAAATTCAATTTCACAATGTCTGTTGAGATTAATTAAATTCAAATTTAAAATATCTTTATCTAATTTTATTTTATCACAATTATTAAATGATATAGGAATAAAAAACGATTCTTTTTTCATAAAAAAGTTGCTTAATTTTAATTGTTCTTTACTAACAATTGTCTTAGCTAAATTTTTTCTATTCTGACTTCTTATAGCAAAATGCTTTAAAGATGCATGTTTGGATTCAAATCTCATACACCACACATTTCTTACAGAGCCAATTTTTGACATTACATCGGGATAATGTAGTAGTAAATGATGTTTTGGTATCAATGCTATATCTAATTTTTTGAGTAATTTATGATGGTCTCTTATATAAATTTTCAATTGATTAATATCTTTTTGTGTGACACGAGTTTGTAAAGTTATACATAATATCTTACGTAAGTATATATATAGTTCCAAATAGTCGTAGTAATGTGATGATTTTAATGATGATTTTGACACTTTTAACGCTGATTCTACTAAATCTCCGACCATTACACACATATTTAAAATTAGGCATTGCATTTCTGCAGCTGTTTTTTTTAAACTTTTTTTTTGTAATTCGTGATATGTAATATTCGTAGGTTTATTGAAATGATGATTAAATGAAAAGTTCTTTAATCTTTGGTTGAAATCTTTCAATGATATTATACGAAGTTGAATAATTTTATTTATGATAATGGCCATTACTAACCTTGCTATACCTTCCAGTATGTCGTGCATCAGATCAACACACGGATTATTTGCTACATGGAAGTTTTCAACTTCATTCAAAACTCCTAGTTCATTTATTCCAGTTATTCGTTTATTATTCAATGCAATATCTTTTTGATAATTTTTAACTGTACGGAGTTTACAATTGTCCAATGTACATTGATATGGCATATTAGTCAGTGATCTTTTACAAAATTTACAAAAATTTTCAGTCATTCGAAAAACTGTTCGAAAACCTAACATTTTATTTAATCCTAAATTATCACCTGTTACCACCGCAAGTTGAAAATTAACTTTAATTTTTTCATTTGAAATATTTAAAGTTATACCTGTGGTTGCTACTTCGTTCAATTGCTTTATTATTTCTTTATAAATTTCCTTCGAATCACAATAATCTTTATCTGATGAATAGTATATTTGAAGAAGAAAAATGTTTAACAGTTTTGAACGAATTTCCGGTGGTAAACAAGCTATCGAAACATATACTCCTGTCATTTTATTGATGGTTTTGTGCGATCCAAGAGGATTACCACACTCAAATTCATCTTCATATAAAATTAAAGGAATTGTTAAATTATTTATACTTTTTATCTTATTTTTCCAAAAATCTGTTTGGATAATGTTTGATATTCCGTGATCACTATCATCGTTATTCAATTTGGTTATGTAATTAATTGTTTTATTATAGACTTGTGGTAATTCGAAAAAATTTTTGAGTACTGATGGTAATGGAATTACATATCCTTTACAATGAAATTTCTTGTCACTTGATTTATTTTTATTAATATCACGTTCAAATATCACTTCCTTATGTTCAATATAACAATTACTATTTTTTAAATGCGTAATTAATCTGGTTTCACTGATTATTTGTAGAAAAATAAATTTGAATTCTATGTAACTCGCATGAAAACTTATCTTTTATACTTGTATCATTAACATTGTTATCCATAAATTTACGTAAAGAAGTAAATAGGCTGTTAACAATAAGCTCATTACATTCTTTCATTATATTTTCCGCTTGAGATCGTGTCATTTTCGGATCATCGTATAAATTAGCTGCAAAATTCAATAAAGCATCAAAAAAGAAACTATCGATAGATTTATTATCATTATTATTATCAATGGGATTTATATTGTTATCATGTAAGTTTGATTCTTCATGTTGACCATAATTAGACTCTGATATGCTATGACGATGATCTTCAATCTCATTATATCTCTCTATTTCCATCATCTCTACATCTGAAGTTTCCATTTCAACATAATGATTAACTTTTTTATCAATTGATTCATCTTTACATTTTAACTTATGGTGGTAAAACGAATTGTACTCAGAAAATTGTCGATCACAGTTGTCTTGTACACAGCAAAATGCAAGACCAATAGTATTTGGATGATTTTGTTTGAAGTGTGATTTCAAATGTTTCGATGGGAAAATTTCCTTACACTTCGAACATCTAGCTTCCATGATTCAAAAAATCGATAATACAAATAATTTATTTATTATTTGTCGTAGCTGTTTCTGTGAATGAGTAACAATAGAAAAAAAAATTAATACAAACTTTATTTTGCTAAACCAAAACTACTATTAGTCATTAAAATCTTAATTAAAATTTATAGACTTCATTTTCATTTAATAAACATGGTACAGATTTTATATGTTCATAATCTATAGAATTTGGCCAAAAATTCATTAATTTCTTTTCCGTTATTGTTCGTGTTGTAGCTGTTTTTTTTTCTTATTAACATAAAAGGTAATATTAATTCAAAAAAAAGTAAAGTTTAAAGCCGTTATAATTACATCAGACACAGAAAGTACAAAATATAAATAAATTACATTAGTATGGTATGGTAAGTTAACTTTCTGTAAAGAAGATTGAAAATATAACAAACATATTGAAAAATAAAATCCAAATATTTATTTAAAATTTCATAAATATTTGACATTAAAGCAATGTTTAAAAATACTTAATATAATGTTTTTGTTTTTTTTTAAACATATCACTAACTACAATAACTTAGATGAAACAATACCTCATACACGTAAATTTATACGTATACAAAAACATCAGTATTGTATAATACAGTGTTATATTTATAATATTAAGTTACTTAAATTAATTAAGTTGTCTACTATTTAAACAAATTTATTAAGGCTGTTAAAATAATTTTCAGTTATTATACAAAAAATGTTGCGATTTATAGTTAAAGAGAATAGAAAGTAGCAATCGTTTCATTGTTGTTTTAAAGAAAATTAATATCAAGCACTGCATCAAGTCGTTAGCTACTTCTTGGGACAATATATCTATGAATAATATTGAAACATCTTGAAAGAGAATTTGTGTACATGATTATACATACATTCACTTATAATTATAAATATTTTCCAATATTTAATTGTTTTTTACAATTAATTTTCATTAGGTTTAGTTTCTAAGACTATAAAGAGGGAATATACTTAATTTCTGTCAATCATAAACCAGCAATACGTGCATTATTGGAATACTTTACAGCTCTACTACTAAATTTACGTTAATTAAAAGGTTGCAAAATGTAAGATCTACAGTAATAGCTTTTAGTTACTGATAAAAATGTACGAAGATTTTTAAACAACTATGAAATTATTAAATTAATAAGGAAGAAAAATCAAGAATCTGACATTTCTAGCCATAGTGTAAGAGAAAATAATTGTTTTGATATCAATAAAGTGGATCAAGCTAAATCTTACCAACGATTATTTCAGTCCGGTCGATATCGCTATTAATTAAAATGCTCAAAATGGTCTAAAAACAATAAACAACAATGTTGCTCTAGTTGTTAAGTGTTGGCATTACTAAAGCGTATAATAAAATCAACGGTAACGTTAGTTATTCTCAAATAGTAAGTAAAAAGATTTTGTTTAAGGTATATAACTAGTTTTCTCAAGACTAATTTTTCTGAAGTTGATATATAAAAAAATCAACTCAACAATACTTGTTCGTGCCCTAATTATTTATTAATGGAAAAAGTAGAACTAAGCAATTTATTATCAATATAGATGAACCAGAAACGTCTACTTTTCAATTAAAATAAAAGCGAAATTTATTGAATGATACCAATTGAATGATTTCTTTGAAACATTCTATGTTTCAC
Organism: Chelonus formosanus; assembly: GCA_028641665.1. NCBI lineage: Eukaryota > Metazoa > Arthropoda > Insecta > Hymenoptera > Braconidae > Chelonus > Chelonus formosanus. The sequence continues at coordinate 15,749,266 of CM054002.1, forward strand.
TAAAACTAGTGTAGCAATGTATAAAAATAAACTTCAACGTTTCATCTTATAAACAAAATTCATTATATGATTGAATAATAATTAATTTAATCGATTTGATAAATCATTGATAGTTTTTATATGTGATATTTACTTACATTGTCGTACTTCGTTGATTTTTTCAAGCATACAATCTGACGAATCTTCAATCACTGATATTAATTTCACAATAATATAATTAAATCAATAATAAACCATGAAATTTAGCTACTTGGAAATAAAATTCAAAACAATACAGAGTAACATACTTTCATACGATACAAAATGGAGGGAAATGAAAGTTTCGGTTTGGTCGACTGTTGTCAAGTGACAGTGCTGCCATTCGTTAGCCAAATAAAATATTAGAAAATGGTGCGATCTATTTAAAAGCCTTTAAACACTTATGATAAAACAATATTTGTAAGTCATTCTTTTTTTGTTATATTAATTAATCGGTATTCCTCCGAATATTTTTATAAGCTTACGAAAAAGGTGAACTAAAATGCATAATATGTAAGATAGCCGTTTTCAGCGAGACAAACATTCATAATGAGGTGCTATGAGTTGATCATGTACTTACTGATGAACATAAGAACATTCTGAAAAGGTCTCGGTTATAAGTAAACAATTTTTTCACAACTGTGTTTAATTATTAACATTTTATTTACTGATTCTAATGAATATCATTTACAAAATTACGAACATATTTAAGAAATTTTTAGAAAGTGCAAAACAAATATATGATAAAAATGAATTTCTAATTTCAATGATCAAATAAATATCATTGGTCAATTATCACTTAAGAATCAAGTAATTCCATATCGAAACAATATTATCATGTAAAAAAAATGTATTGAAGTCAAAGATTGGAGTTTATTGGTTTTGCTAAAAGTGATAAATGGTGAAAAGGTATAATACGATGGCTACTTGCTAATGTTTTTTTAAAATTTTAAGTGTAATTTCTTGAAGAAATTTAAAAGCCACTGAATTAATTATTATGTAATAAAAATAAACAGTACAGGAACCATTGAGTGAAATAAGTACTTGAAATGGGATAAAACTCTCTGTCTTACTAAAAATTGTACATATTGAACGTAATAAATCAATTTTAAAATGATTAAAAAGAATAATTTATAAGTAAATTCTACAATAAAATATCATTAACTGAAAGAATTTTTATTTTCCCTTATAATCTTGGTGTACTTGTGATAAGAATTTTTCCATTTGCTCTTTATATAATGCCTATACCACCAAAAAATGAATTGTTTATAAATATAAAATAAAATTAAGTTAGGAAAACCGATAGACATAAAAATACTTATACTGCTAAATGTTATTTTCTATTAAGATAATTGAATATAATATAAAAAGTCTCAAAGAATAATAATTATAAAAATATTTATGCTACTAAATGTTATTCTATCGAGTATATCGATTAATTTTCTGCTCGATATTTATCAAGCTTCGATTTAAAATTAAGGACGGTTTCTAATTGCTCTTGAGTAATGTGTAATTTATAAATATAAGTCTCTAAAAAATTCCATATACACCTACTGCCTTTGGAATACTTATGCCCTTCGGTTATATATATTTTAAACGCTAAATCGATTGATTCGGTGACTGTTGTGCATTCATACCTTTTGTCATTTACTATGACATTTGCAGAAGTGACTTTATTTCCCTCTTCTATAGCGATGATATACGGCATCGTAGCCTCTTTTCCTTCTTTTTTTTCTTTCTTTTGACGATGATCAAGCATCGTTGGTATCAACTCGTCCTCATCCTGGAACAAAAAAAAGTTAGGTGTAAAATATAAAGAAAGATGATTTTGTTGGTTGATTTTATACGAATAAGTATACTCACATCTATCCAACGAATGAACTCTGCTGATCCTTCGACTCTGGATGGTTTAAATCGCTTATTGTTAGAATCCACATTTTGGGTTGGCGTAAAACAATACGGCAAAAATTTCCATCCCAAATTTTTTGCTACTTCAATGTCATCTTCATTTGCTGTAGTTTTGAACTGGTTCCTTAGACCCTTCATATAACTCGATAATGTGGCACCTAAATCTATAATGTAGTGAATCACTTTTTCCCATTCAATATCTAAATGGTTTATATCAAGGTTTTTATAGGCAATGATCTTCAAATCTTCATGGAGCAGAAGTTTTATATTTGAAACTTCATCAAAAAGTTTGTTTCTTAATGATAAGATTCTGACGTTTATTTCATTTTTTTTCCGGTGTTCTTGAGTACCTTTCCATCTTAGTAAGAATTCTTCGTCTACGGAACTCTTTTTCATCATACTTTTTATCATTGTCTGATAAATTGTTTCTCGTTTCCTTTCCTCATTTGCCAATTGAACTGCTTTGTCTTTTTCAATTTTTTTAGCAACTTTAGCCGCTTTGTCTTTTTTTAATTTATATCTCTCGTACAATTTACCTTGCGGTGTTTTATTATTAAATATGTAAGGTCTGTACCATCGCCATACATCATAATTGTACTTGGGCCACATTGAGCATATTTCTAATCCCAAAAGCGGAAATGATGAGGTTTTATTCTGGAAAAAAAAGAAAAGCCACAATATTTTTATAAATATATGTTATCATTGTAATAATAATAATTGTTAAATAGTCATGAAAATAATTATATTTACTCGAAGAGTTCTTCGTGGCCGAGTAAAATAGTGTCCACAACATGGTGAGTAACAGTCGCCTCAAAATCAGCAATGTCCGTTAGGTTTACCCATTCTTTATTGCTAATGTCGCTTGCCAAATAATTTTTTAATGTCTGAAAATTATGATAAAAATTGAAAATAATAGTAAAAAATAATTTATTATTTGTAAATTGTAAACTCACTTCTCCAGGTATGATTCCTTGTTTTTTCCACTCATATTTTGCCGTAAAAAATCATAAATTTTTTTTTTAGTCATTGTTTTGTGCTGATGGTAAAAAAAAAAAATAATAATAATTAAGAAGGGAAAACCCTGAATACTATTTACAAGATATTCCAATAGATGCTTTTGTTTGTCCAGAATCTTCTTTATCTCCTTCACTGGGATATTCCGGAACACAGGCGATTTTGCCGTCAATTGTAGAAAACTTTTTCTGTCAATATTTGCTTCTACAACATTCAAACAAAATAACCAATAATTAGAACGAATTCTATCTGCAATAAAGATATTCATAAATAAGTAAAAAATAAATATCATTACATACTTTTAAATTCATTTTGGATGAATTCATTAAACTTCCAAAGTTTTAAACAGCTAATTGTGAATTCGATGTCATATTCTTTTTCGAAGATATCGGATTCCAAGATTTCTCTCGTTATTGCAGGATGTGCAGATTGTAAATGATCATCATCATCATCATCATCATCATCATCATCATCATCATCACTGACATCATGAATAGCATTATGAGGATTGATGTCGTCAATACCTGAATTATCAGGAGCCAATTCCTGTCCCATATTTCTCAAAGACGCAAGTGATTTTGCCATAGTTTTATGATCTCTATGCTGTTGAAAAATGTCTATAAGAAAAGAAAATCTCAAATTAAACGACCAATTGTTAAAGCAACTATTTTTTAATTTAGTTAACTGTTAACTTACTACAAGTACATGAACTTATTAAACATTTTTAGAGAATATATTACTCAACATAAATGAACAATGTATCAAATATAAATATATTAATTACTTGACCTAAGCAAACTATAAACTCGAGGAATATATAAAAATGAATAACTATATGTTGACTAACACTTTATGTAATGCATGTTCAATTTTTTTCTTTGACTAGCTTAAAGCTTGGTTTCGGTAAGTCAATCAGATTCATAAACAATTTAAAAATAAGTAAAACTTGCTGCAAATAAATAATAGAAGTCATGGAATTTTAAAAATGACTTGTCTTAAGTAGGCTAAAAACTGACAAAGCTTTTATAAATATAAAACTAATTGTTAACACGTGTATTACTTTCATCATGTATAATTTATTTTTTGATTCAGTTAACTGTTAACTTACTACAAGTACATGAACTTATTAAACATTTTTAGAGAATATATTACTCAACATAAATGAACAATGTATCAAATATAAATATATTAATTACTTGACCTAAGCAAACTATAAACTCGAGGAATATATAAAAATGAATAACTATAAGTTGACTAACACTTTACTTAATGCATTTAAAACCATTTTCTTTACCTACCTCACGTTTTAGCTTTAGTTAGTTAAGAAAATTCTTATAGAATATAAAAGTAAATATTACTTGATGCAAATGAATAGTTTATGGAATTATAATATTAGATGTACTCTTATTAAGTATATTATATACTCGTTAATCATTAAAGTATGTATTTTTTATAATAATAAAGTTGTTTAGCTTATAGAAGTGCATCCCGTACTTGCGCAAAGTAAATGGTATAATTCAAAAATTTGAGGACCCGCTCTTTTTAAGTTCAGTAATCGATTTACTGGATTCATGAGTATGGTTTCTTTGCGACTGGAAAAGTAAACGTCTGAAGTACAGTATGTACTATCCTTATAAAATTTAAATTATTTCTTTACTGACAAACAGTCTCATAATATTTTTATATGCAGTAAACGGTATACATAAATCACATAAGTTTTTAATTTTCTAAATATGAACATACATTATCTGGCATCTAGTATAAGCATTAATGGTTTCTGAACGCCATCTATACTCACAACTTGTATACTCATTACTAAAATATCCTTTACGATTCGCTACGGAAGCCCGTAGAGCTCATATACCTTTTATTAGAAAGTGGCGCCGTATTGTGGTCATTTCTAACATGTGTGTGTCGAAAATGTAGAAAATGAAGAAAACTACATGATCACATGCAATAAGTGTAGAAGTTATCTTTGAAACTCACACACAACATGTGGAAAGTGGTAACTCAAGCCACATGTTACAAGTGGAATTCTCATACGCTAGACCAGCCAAAGAATAATATTCCGCCATGATATTCGAGGAAGTGGGGGAATTTGTTCTTCAGTAAGCTTGACTGAAAAAAAATCTAATTAATGTACTTTCCAGATTTTATAATTAATTATTATTAATAAACTTACCGGTTAACGTTCTTGACTCCGTAAATATTTGTGTCCACCATAGAACGTTAACCAGTAAGTTTATTAATAATAATTAATTATAAAATCTGGAAAGTACATTAATTAGATTTTTTTTCAGTCAAGCTTACTGAAGAACAAATTCCCCCACTTCCTCGAATATCATGGCGGAATATTATTCTTTGGCTGGTCTAGCGTATGAGAATTCCACTTGTAACATGTGGCTTGAGTTACCACTTTCCACATGTTGTGTGTGAGTTTCAAAGATAACTTCTACACTTATTGCATGTGATCATGTAGTTTTCTTCATTTTCTACATTTTCGACACACACATGTTAGAAGTGACCACAATACGGCGCCACTTTCTAATAAAAGGTATATGAGCTCTACGGGCTTCCGTAATTCGCGGATAAGTCGCAATATTTGTACTACCAACGAGTATCTGACTTACCTGTAGCCAAACGTCAATTTTGATGATTGAAGCATGTTATCTACATAGTCATCAAAACTTTCTTACCTAAACAGTATTTACTTAAATTAAGTAAACTATAAAATATTATTCCCCCAAAAAGTCCTATCAGTGTAGAAGCTCAATTCAAATGGACGGTCAAAACCTGAGTTAGAAACTCGTTAAAAAGGCAGGAGATGGCGTTGCTATGAAAAACAGCGCTTAAGACTGTGTCGAGAGGCGGAGCAAAACTAAACACAGTCAATGGTGGGGCAGGAATAGCAATAGTGGTAGGATTTTGAACCGCACTCTGTGCTTTTTAATATAATAGGTTAAAAAAATAAAAACGACGAAAATATGTCTTGGTTATTAACGTATATTGTTAATGACAGCCTAGCTGGTGGATATGAAATAATGACAACTCTTTAGTATGATCCCTATTTTACAAATTTTCTTACCGGCATGCGCAAACTTTTTTTCCCATTATTTATAATTTTTTATTAATAATTAAATATTAAAAATGGCACTACTTGCGTTGTAATGCAGCCGAAAAGTTGATTCTTGGCTTGAACAACGCAGAAGTCTCTAGTCACTAGTCTCTCTTCTCTGGTATCCCCCTTCTTCTAGACTCCAATGTCCCGGAATAGTGTTCCATTACTACCGCAGCGCCAATGGCTCCATTTGTGGAGTCAAATAAATAATAATAATAATAATAATAATAATAATTATAATAATTATGATGAATGTACAGAAAATTGTATCATAATGAAAATCAGCTGATAGTCTCGTGGTTTAGTTACAAATTTTTTTTTACTTGTTTTACTTCGCAGCAGTTGTTAGTGAATTATGTACAGTGCAACACTTGAAAATAATTAATGGAATGGTGCGGAATAAAGGAAGCATTTCTCATATAATTAGTTTCAAAATTACAATAAAATTTTGAATATTCGTTAAGCAATTCATTTCATAGAATAATAGTAATAATAAAAAAACCACTTGAAATCATTATCATGAGTTTACTAGGTACATAATTCAAAGTTCATTCCCGTCACTTGTATTTTTTTAGAATTTGTGACTTATCTTATTTTTTTCTACAGAACAAGATGAAAAACAACCGGATTTAATTCTTAGATTAAGGGTTGATCGACCGCTTTATAATCAAGATACATTAAATCAAGAATTCTATTATGAAAAACCAAAAATTTCATGTAAGTGTTTCAAGATAAAATAAAGTTATTAAAATTATAAAAATAATTCAACATTTAAAAGTGATGTATAGATAAAAATGGTACAAAATTTTTTATTTTTTCAAAACTATTTTTAATAATCTGTCTTAGAATTTTTGTACCGAATTATAAAAAATGTACTAACAATATAAGAACATTTATTCTTTAAATATTTTAAACAATTGTATAATTATTAGTTAATTTACAAAATTTTCAGTGATTAACAAAGTGTCAAACTCATTAGCAAATAAAAGTTGTCAATCATGTATGACTTCCATGTTACCAGTCACAAAATGGTTGAAAAAGTACAAATGGAAGGAACATATATTATCAGACATCATATCAGGAATTACTGTGGCAATAATGCATATCCCTCAGGGAATGGCTTATGCTTTATTAGGAAATGTTCCACCGGTCATTGGCATTTATATGGCATTTTTTCCAGTATTAATCTATTTTTTACTTGGAACTTCTAAACATGTTTCCATGGGTTAGTTAGTAATTTTAACGTAATAATTACCTCAAAAAATTAATTGATAATTGATTGAATTATGACTGGAAATAAAATTAATTTTTCAGGTACTTTTGCCATTGTATGTCTAATGACTGGTAAAGCTGTGACTTCATATTCTTATTCAACAGATAATTTAGGTATCAATAGTACTGAGATGATAAATACTACTTTAACTCAGTATTCACCGATGCAAGTAGCTACGGCTGTTACTTTTACAGTAGGAATATTACAAGTAATGTTTTTTACAAGTATATGTAAAATTGCTCTCATTTATAGACTCATTTATAGTTATAGTATCAATGTCGAATTTATAAAATTAATGAATAAAAAAAAATTATTTACAAGATTAAATTATTTGTAGTTACTGATGTTCTTTTTACGCTTGGGTATTATCAGCACACTACTCAGTGAAACTTTAGTAAATGGATTCACAACCGGAGCAGCCATTCATGTACTTATGTCCCAAATAAAAGATCTCTTCGGCCTAAAATTACCAAAGCAACAAATAGATCATTTCAAAGTTATTTTTGTAAGTATACTTTTTATTGTTCTAAAATATTATATTAGTCATATAATATTAATTATGTGGCAAAACAAATGATTGAATAGCGTATGTGTTTCATTTATTTTTCAGACGACAATAGATATATTTTCTGTACTTAATGATCCTAATTTTGCAGCTATGATTGTTTCTGCAGTTTCAATAGCAATTATGGTAATCAACGATGAATTCTTTAAGGTATTATTAGATTTTCATTAAATTTGCTTATAATCTATCACAAATACTTATAATCAATTTAATATAATTAAAATATTGTTTTAGCCATGGTTGAAAAAAAAATGTAATATGCCTATACCAATTGAATTAATTGCTGTTGTCGCTGGAACCTTGATCTCAAATTATTGTGATTTACCTGGTAAATACAAAATTCAAACAGTTGGGGACATTCCAACTGGGTACGTAACTATTGATTCTAACAATATGTAAACTTGATTACAAATACAGATACTTCACTATATGTTTAATGATCCAACAGACTGCCAAAACCCGAGTTACCTACTTTTCAACTTTTATCAATAGTTGCTGTTGATTGCATTGCTATCACTATGGTATCTTACACAGTAACACTTTCTATGGCTTTAATATTTGCCCAAAAGTTACAATACGATATTGATTCTAATCAAGAACTTTTTGCGATGGTAATTCAATTTGTAATTGTAAATCTTTCAGTGAACCAATCATAGGCATTAATCAATTTACTTGTTAAAGTATAATTAAATTAAATAAACTAATTAATCAATGTTATTACATATATTTTCAGGGTATGAGTAATGTATTTGGGTCATTCTTTTTTTGTATGCCCGTTTCTGCATCATTAAGTCGGTCTTTAATTCAACAAACAGTTGGTGGAAAAACTCAGATAGCTAGTATTGTTTCCTGCTCCATTCTATTAATTATTCTTTTATGGATTGGACCATTTTTTGAACCCTTGCCAAGATGTGTATTAGCATCAATAATCATTGTAAGAAGATTGAGTTACATTGACAATATTAAATCAGAACAATATTTCTGAAAAACAAAACAATATTTAATGAATATTACATCAAATAATTATGACACCATTACTTTCAATGTTTAGGTTGCTTTGAAAGGAATGTTATTACAAGCAAAACAACTACGACGTTTTTGGAAAGGCAGCAAACTAGATGGGATAACTTGGATTGTCACGTTTCTAGTAGTTGTTTTAGTGGGAATTGATATTGGACTTCTGTTTGGTTTACTTACATCTTTAGCAAGCATATTATTTCTTAGTATAAAATCCTACTCCTGTTTACTTGGACATGTGCCAAATACAGATTTATACTTAGACATAAGTAGATATAAAGGAGTAAGTAAAAAGATTAATTTTTGATTTTTGACTCATAAGAAATAATTCACATTAATTAATAACTTTTATTTATTCTTTAGACAGTTGAATTAAAGGGTATAAAAATATTTCATTATTGTGGAGGATTGAATTTTGCCAATAGAAATAATTTCAAGTTACGACTATATGAGTTAGTTGATGTAAATCCACAGAAAGTATTAAAAAAAAGAATGAAGAAACTCAAAAGTATTACTGACGACTATAACTATGATGATGATCTGGAAAAAAAATTACGATGCATTGTTATGGATTTAAGTGCATTGAGTTATATTGATCCTAGCGGAATAACAATTTTACATGCAATCTCAGATGAATTCGCTTCAATTAATATTCCTGTTTACTTAGCCGGATGTTCGGCACCAGTGTTTGAAAGTATTCTCAAATGTGATAAATATGCTGCTGGCAAACATCAATTTACCATTTTTGTAACAATTCATGACGCAGTAACTTACGCAAAAGAAATGCTCGCTATTAGTTGATGATGATGAAACTAATAATTAACGATTACAAAAATAAGTTCATGACGATAATACATTTTTACGTAATAACATTAACTAATAAATAATTATAAACTAGAATGTTTTTGACATTATTTATGAAATTATTTTGTATTGAAATATTAAAAATTATATTTTCAACCATACAAATTTATGACTGTAAAAATATTCAATATACTTTATCTCTATTAATGTAGTTTATACCTTCATATTTATAAAAATTAACGTCTTACCAAATTAATTATTTACTTATATTTTAATTCATATATTATATTCTCATATTTTGTGAATTATTATAAATTACTTTAAAAACAATGTATGACTCTCTTGTATGACTGCTTCAGTTCAGTTAATACACCATAAGTCATTAATAAAATTTAAAAATACGCGGGTAATGCAGACCAATAAACTGCGTTTATGACGTCGACGATATCAACATGGCCGCCACGTGGAATAGGATTAGGATTATTACAGTCTTGACTGACTCGTTAGTAATCATCCAGTTACTCTAAGTAGTTTGAAAAAACTTCAAAATTTATTGTAATGAGAAAAAAAAATTGATTGGTGTGATTTTTTTATCGTGTACTATTCTATAATTTTTTCATTAAATCATTACTAAATTGAATCCATTAACATATGCACGTTTTGGAGTTGAAAGAAATTTTAATCATGGATGTTTGAAATCATTGCATAGTAACTAACGGTGTAAATGTGGAAGTTTTATAATTCATATTAATAATCTCTAGTCAAGTAAGTAAATTTAAAAATATTTATTTTATATTAATTAGTATTGTGTTTATAAATGATTAAGAAGGCATTTACATTAATGCATATTGATATTTCTATATTTTTCTTGACACGAAAATAGTTTGGTTGTTATTTATGTTATATAGTTAACTCCAACTTACGTAAAGTGTGTTTTACGTGTCTAAACTAGACAAAAAATTTTGTATCAAATAGAATAACGGTATTTTAAAATAAATAATATTAGTAGTCGTTGATAAAAGGCGAGTTCTCAGATGTTTCTAGAGCCAATTACGAATGGAATTCAATGAAATTGATTGATCATTACATTATAGTCGGCACCTACAATAATATAAATAAACATATTTTTCCAATAATAATTAATTCATTTTGTTATTATATTCATTAGAATCATAATTCAAATATGTATACATAATAATAATAATAATGTCAAATGTCAAATGTTTTGATTATCGTTATTAATTATCGTAAGTTTGAGATAATAGTTATTTATGTCGCAAAGCTAATCACTAGCAATTTTTATACGTTAACCTTTGATACTGATACTAAGAACTACATCATATATCAATATAGAGAATTGTCTACGAGGCTTTTCTGATAATTCGATGTCGCTCTAAAGAAATTGATTCATTTTTTACAGCTTTCTCTATAAAATTAAATTAGTGAAAAATTTTACCTTTTAGCAATATTAACAAAACAATATCACTTCAGAAAAACAATCAAAAATGGTTAAATATTTTTTTTTTATAAAATTGAACACACGTTTAAGCCAAAATTATTGTAACTACCATTTATTATATTATATGACATTGTAAAGTAATTAAAACCATAATTTTTTTTTCTCTAGTAGATTGTTAAAAGTTGATAATTATGATAATCGTGAATAATTAAAATTTAATGGTTTTAGAATTAGTAAACAATTAAAGAATTATTTAAATTAACTGCTAGTTATTATTACTTTATTCTTTAATCAGTTTTCATTTTTTCTATTTTCTTTATAGGAAAATAATCGAAAACAATAACCATGATTACTGAAGACAACGAGATCATAGAAGATAAGGAGAGTAATGCTTCTACTCCAAAAACTCCAATAGAAGATGTATCAGGTCTTCGACATCGTGTCCCCTGGAGGGATCGAGATTCATTAGGCAGTGATATACCCGGCCTACATGAAGTTAAAGAATTATTAGAAGATGATGATGCCAGCTGCCTAGCAGAAGAAGAAGATGGAGCTGGATGTCCATTACCTTCCACTCCAGAAGATGATCATCTTCTTGATTGTGAAGTTAGTTTTATATGTAATATAGGTAGAAAATAGTTTGAAAAGTATATGAACATGTTTAACTGATTAAAATGATGATTTCAGATGACTGAAGTCCTAAAAGCTGGAGTTTTAAGTGATGAAATTGATTTAGGTGCCTTGGCTCATAATGCTGCTGAGCAAGCTGAAGAATTTGTACGCAAGGTATGAGTAAATTTTTTTTCATTAAGAAATTTTTATTTTATAATATCTATATCAGTTATGACCTATAATCTTGTATGTTGGACTTTAATCAATCAAAGTTTCAAAACTCTTTGAAACCGCAGATAAAAAACTATATGAACATATATTGCTTTCAAAGATGAAAAGTAAGTAGTTGATGAAAAAAAATTATAAAAAAATTTAATTGAATTTTTCTTTTATTACAATTAATTATTTTTTAACTATCCCGATATTTGATCACGAATAATGTATACAAGTGTCAAATATATTATTTACAAAAAATATTGAAACTATCTATTTATTTGAAACAAAAAAAGATTTATTTTACTAATTATTCACTGATGAAACTAATAAATTATTAGATTAACTTCGGTGGTCAAATTATTTTATTTGTTTACTGAACTCACTAAATATTGTCCATGATATCTAATGAATTGAAAGTATTGGTTACAGGTGTGGGAAGCATCGTGGAATCAATGTCACTTTCGTAATTTACCAAGATGGCTTCAAGACAATGATTTTCTTCATGCAGGACATCGACCGCCTTTGCCGTCCTTCTATGCCTGTTTCAAGAGTATTTTCCGTATCCATACCGAGACTGGAAATATTTGGACTCATTTATTAGGTAAATAATTCTTTAACTCAGCTCTGAATAATATACCATTTAATAATTAATTATTCAATATAAGTATTGATATTAATAATTTAATTTAATTAAAGATCATTCAATAATAAATGTTATTATGAATAGGATGTGTAGCGTTTATTGGAATAGCAATATTTTTCTTAACACGACCACCGATGGAAATTCATCTAGAAGAAAAAATCGTTTTTGGAACATTTTTTGCTGGAGCCATCATATGTTTGGGCATGTCTTTCGCTTTTCATACAGTACACTGCCACAGCGAATGTGTTGGCAAACTGTTTTCAAAGCTCGATTATTGTGGTATAGCCATGCTCATCATGGGCAGCTTTGTTCCCTGGTTGTATTATGGATTTTACTGCGATTATCAGCCCAAACTTATTTATTTATCAGTAGTCGTTGTATTGGGTATTACTAGTATTGTTGTATCTTTATGGGAAAGGTTCGGCGAGCCAAGTTATAGACCACTCCGAGCTGGTGTCTTCATGGGCTTCGGTCTTAGCGGAGTAAGTTTTTCATTTGAAACTATTTTTTTAGAGCTTATAGTAAAACTTGAGGCGAGATAATTAATTGAAAAAAGATGAATGATTTTACAATATTTTTCAAAATTTAAGTATTCACAAATTATAATTTACCTAGCTCCAAGTTTTTCTAATAGAGTCGATAATAACTTAACTCTTTATGACATTAATTAAATTGTTTAGGTCATACCTGCTGTCCATTATGCTATTGCTGAAGGCTGGTTCAAAGCAATAAGCCAAGCTTCGCTTGGTTGGTTAATTTTAATGGGTTGTTTGTACATATTAGGTGCTTTGTTTTATGCATTAAGAGTTCCTGAACGATTTTTCCCTGGGAAATTTGATATTTGGGTAAGTTATATTTAAAACAAAAGTATTTTTAATATATCGTTATCTAAAATATGGGTAATATTTTAATATTTTTAACTATAGTTCCAGAGTCATCAAATTTTTCATGTGTTAGTAATAGCAGCTGCATTCGTACATTACCATGGAATAACAGAAATGGCCATGCACAGGATGACTATTGGCGATTGTTCAAATCCAGCGCAAGTCATAGCTTTTTAAATACTAAAAAAATGAGAGTAAGTTGGAGAAGAGGCTGTGGTCGAAAGAGAAACAAAAAGTGTAAATCGAATTATTGAATTGTTGAACTCCTTATAAATGTATCGAATTTAAAATTGCAAAAGAATCTAAAGATTTGCATACAAATCTTTCAAATACTGTGTATGTGAATTTTCAGTGTAAATCATAAAATCTTATATCTCATTAACATAAAAAGAAATCACCATTATATAGACAAAGATATATCAACCAATTGTAATATTAATTTTATATATAAACTATTCTAGTTTCAAACAATTGGTTTGTTATCTAAATTACACATTTACAAAAATTTTGAAATTGTGAAGACTCACAAATTTACCATAAACAATAAACTTTTTTAACATACCATAAGATTGGTATAGTTTTCAATGTGTAATCTTTGCAATAATAATAATTTGGCAAGTTTTATAGATCTTTCTTGCTTTTTGGAACGTAATTGATGAAAAAGACTGGCTACATAGACAAAAATAAGATCTTTATCACATACGCTTTATACAACTAGACAATGTTCTGAACATTATATCATATGAAAGTATAACATTTTGACAGATAATTGAATTTATGTAACAAGTGATGATTAATTAGTTGTATACTGCTAAATTATCCATTATTGATTTTGTTTAGTCTAGATTATTTTGTTGCTGAAGGTCTACTTATGAATTACGTATATAATTATATTATCAAATTATTTTCGGAGTTACTTCTTATTAGTTAAGTCTATATTTAGTTTAAATTATTGGGGAAATGGGAATTAAATAACTACAAATATTTATAATGAATTGAAACTACTTTTTGTCTTTTATTCATGAATGATAGAGTGTTATATGAATTATGGCTCCTTCACCATTAAAAAATATATTTCAATCAAACGTAAATAATTAAGTTTATTTACTATGAAGTCTACCGTTTCTGTTTAAATAAGCTATGGAATTCAAATAAATTTCTGTTGTCATGTGATCATTTTTTAGACTGACAAATAAAAAATCACGACCTGATACAAATATAATAATTGATAAGCATCGAAATAATAAATGTTTTCTAGAAGTTTATAATCTTCCGAGGAGCTATTTTTCATTGTCAACAATTCTGTTAAAATTTAACAATGAGATACAAAATTTTAGGCATTGATTTTCTTTCACTATGTAATTAAGGGTATTTAGATGAAGTTGTTGAAATTTTTACACAAATATATAACAAATAAATAAAACTTATTAATAAAAAATAACAATGTAAATATAAAATTAACTCTTTTTATTACTTACTATGTCATTAAAAATTCCTGTACTTTGAGTTTATCAATATTTTCCATAATTGATAAGTAACTAAATTTCTACTGGAGGATTAAAAATTTCTGATTTAACATTCATTGAGTGTTAGATAATGCTTTAAAGTGATTTATCATTAATAAATAATCTAGTTTTAATTTACAATAATATTAGCTGGTCAAAGTTAACCTGATGTTAATTATTTCATTATTAATGAATGTTCGAATTTTGTTTTTAAATATATACTTAAATTTGCAAAATTAAGTCTTTTAATAACAAACCTTATCAATTGCATCCAATAGATATAAACTTCAATAAAAAATTTGAGATATTGAATTAAAACTGTTGGAATTAATTCAGAATTTTTATAATTAGAGAGTTAATGAATAAACAGATATCATGTGAAAATAAATTACACCATTTTATTGAATTATTCCTAAAATATTCGATTTTTTGGACAAAAAAAATTTAGATTAATAAACTCTCAATTCATATTTATTAAATTGGCTGAGTTGAGTATAGCAATAACAGTCATTTTATACTTTAACAATAGCTTTACCTGTGTTACCACCTTCAAGCATATCAACAAATGCATTGAACATATTTTCAAATCCTTTTGTTATAGTTTCACGGTACTTAAGCTTGCCTTCACGAATCCATTTGAGATTCTCTTGAATCCCTTCCATCCATTGATTCGTCCAACGTATTGCTAGAAATCCTTCTACCTTCAATTCCTTTAGTACGATAGCTGGTTGCAGAAGTGGAGACTTGGGTAAATCGTTAAAGTCGTTATTATAAGCTGAAATCGAACCACATACTGCTACGTGTCCTGATGGATTCATTTGATACATAACAGTGCTGGATATGTCACCACCAACCTATTCATAAAATTCATGAAAATAAATCAGTAGACTGACAAATTGAAATTTATTATTACAAGAATGACTTGAAAGATTAAAAATACGTACATTATCAAAATAATAATCGATTCCATCAGGAGCTGCTTTTTTGAGTTCTTCCGTAATATTTTGAGTTTTGTAATTGATTGCATGATCAAATTCGAGTTCTTCTTTAATCCATTGACATTTAACATCACTTCCAGCAATTCCAATAACTCTCAAACCTGAAGCTTTACCAATTTGACCTACATGTGACCCCACAGCACCTGCAGCTCCAGAAACAACTAGAGTCTTTCCAGCTTCAGGTTTCAGAATTTTTGTAACTCCAAAGTAAGCAGTATTTCTGCAAAAGAAAAAAAATTATAATCTAATATTGTATTAATTATCGAATGAGTATTGATACAATATATTAGTTTTGTTTTAATAAATACCCAGGCATGCCAAGAACTCCAAGACCAAGGGATACTGGAAGATCACCAAAATCAGGTACAATATAAGACGGTATATTTCCTAAAGACCTATCAATAGGAGTATCGGGATTGATAATAGTATGTGTTCGCCAACCTAGATGATCATGAATTCTTTTTCCAACAGGAAATTTTGTATTTTTTGATTCTATTATTTTTGCTATTTGAAATCCTATTAATGTTGAATTGAGTGGATATTGCCCCATATACACTCTTACATAAGGATCAACAGATAAATATTCAGCTTCCACTAAATATTCTGCAAACAAAACAAATAATTGAAAAATGGTAATACTTCAGCCATGACGATTTTATTTGTTCGAATGTATTTCATTTGAAATGAAATTAATTTCGTTATTACCTCCATCCTTAATTGGCGGTAATTCTTCTTCAATCAGTTTTATATCTGATATTTTAGGTTTGCCTTCAAAATGCTTCACAAGAACATATTTTTTGGCGATCACCATGATGAAGGTACGATACAGTAAAATGTACAGTGCTAAACTACGCCACGTTTATCTCAATAGCAAGCTCCTGGGTAAGATATACCCATACACTGTGTAAGCTATGTATATTATATTTTACTCAATTTGCTACGTCACAAATATGACAATTAGACGAATTAGACTTACATTTTGATACTTCAAGCTCAAATGGTTCATTCATAATTACCTGAAACTACCTGATTGAAATTAAATAAAGCAATTTAAAAATTGTTGAATTCTTTTAAACTTCAAAAAAAAATTAATTTAGAGAAAAATTAGATGGTATATGAGCATATTTATCATTTATTAGTGCATTTGATTGCTACTTATTCTTGAGTGGCTAATGATTTTTTCTTTATATTCAAGCTGTCTTATTTTTAAATATAGTTTTCAGAATCTATTTACTAATATTTGAATTTAATTATTGATTAATAAAATAATATATATTTCTGATCAGTTGTATAATTGTGTTTTGTATTCTCAATGTAATTAGTATGGATTTATTAATAAATAGTTGAAGGTTTATTCGGAAGCAGTAATGACAATCTAAAAATAGACACTACTTTTTCGCGCAAAACTGACTTAAGTTCCCTTTAGTTTTATTAGCTCTACAACTTTTTGAACAATGAATAGTTTTTCTGTAAATTGCACTGCAAATCCAAGTGTGTTATTCTTGTAGAGACTTTTTACACGCTAATCTGCTTCAATGCTAAATGCCATAAACAAACTGTAGATTTTTCACACGGTATGAAACGTGTAAAAAGTGTCTACAAATCATGCATAGTTTATTAATGGGCATTTTACATACAATACACTTTACGCGTGTTATTTTAACACGTTTATGAAATCATAGGATTTGCCGTGTGACTTCTTTAAGAGTAAATGTCCAAAAGTTTGGGAAAATAATTTTTAGGAAAAAGATGAAAAATGTAAGTTAAATAAACATTACATACATTTATTTAATAGCGTTCATATTTCAAGGATTTGTTACATTATATAAACATAGACATTTTGTTTTTGACACTAGTTTCTAATCAAATTCTTATGCAATAGAGCTATTTAGGGTATTTTCTATGCATGCAGTATACTATTGTTATTTGGTAAAACGTGCGTCGTGTTGAATACAATTGATTTTTTCGGCTTTTAGAGACTGTTTCGTTTTATTTTTTTTTTTTATTAATCTATGAAGTTTGTCATACTCAGTTTTGTATACAGTTTATTCGTACAGTATTGTGAATTTTCGGTTTTGATCAACATTTGGTGTTTGTAACTTTTTTTCGACAATACTTGAAAATTTACTTTCATTTTTTATTTAACGAATTCATGATATTGTTTTCAACACTGATTAGAACTGAGTCTATTGCAAATGTCTCTGCAATGTGATTTATATATACCAAAAGTCTTATTAATTAAAAATTACTATCTTTTGCGAGTCGTTTAGCAATTCGATTGCGAATAAATATTTATTTTAATACGTAGGAGTCGAGAGGAAGCACAATCCTTTATGCTGAATGTTTTTCCAGCATTGTCTAGACACCTACTTGCGGTTCTTCTTATTATTGTCCATAAAGCCGTATCTATTATTTTAATAATTATTTGAATGTTATTCATAGATACGCAATTTTTCGCTCATATATCGTTGGTCAACATTCGGTTAAAAAAAAATAATTCATTTCTTTATAGATAACTAAAATAATAATACCATGAAATTATAATATTATATTTGAAATATTCGTGATTATGATACATCTATTTAAATATTACAAATTAATTATCCAGAAAAAGCTATTATCGAAACTTTGAAATTTTTTTATATCTTTTTTTTTTTTGTTAACATATTTTTTTAAAAAAATATTTTCAGTCGATGCTAACAATATAAAATTATTGTGAATATTATAAAAATGGTTGGAAAATTAAATAAATTATAGCTACTTATATATTGACGGTGGAGAATGTATTTTGTAAATTAGATATTCGAAAATATATGCACAGAAGATTTTTTTTTGCACATTTTTGTTTTTTTTTTTTTTTACTTTTAAATTAATTAACATAAATTCGTTGATGCAAAAAAATATAAAAAAATTTTTTGTTGAATAAATTCTTTAAGAATTTTAAAAATTTGTTATGACTACATTATTTTTTCATCGCTTCTTCACACAGATTGAACCTTGGTGTATCTTCAATTCCAAGGCAGGAGAGCGAGTATCAAATTAATTTGTTTGATTATTAGAATTTATAACAATTCCTCGTGTTAAGAACTGCGTTAAGACTATTAAATAATGTCTTTGTTATTTTTATAGTTTTTTTTATAATTTAATTAACGTTAAATATTAGTAGTAAATATATATTTA
This sequence comes from Chelonus formosanus, assembly GCA_028641665.1. Lineage (NCBI taxonomy): Eukaryota > Metazoa > Arthropoda > Insecta > Hymenoptera > Braconidae > Chelonus > Chelonus formosanus. The sequence goes on from CM054002.1 coordinate 15,768,480, forward strand.
TATTTATATATTATATTATAGCCGATGATTTGTAGTCGAGATGTTGCAAGCACATACATCTTTTGTTAAATTAAACAGTCACCAGTTTATCGTACATGCTCGCAAATAATTATAATACTAAAAAATTATCTTATACAAATATTTAATATGCGTAATTAATTGATATCGATAAATTATATCTATGCATTATTTTATAATCCTTAATAATATATATCACACTGAGCCGGCTGTGTGTGTCCATCAATTTTAGTCTGCACTTAGTCACTCACTATATCGCATTCATTTATGTAGGCACATATGAAGTATGTATGCCGAAATTGAATGAGCTGCAATGCATGATAATGGGGTTTGATTCTTAATTTACCAAAATTCTATGACGATGTGATTATTGGTGGTAATGTTATCCAATCTAGTAACATTTACGAGTACATGTACATTTACGGACCAGATCGACTTCTTTAGTATATCGTTTGCCATCTGTACAGATTAGACGGACCTGCAAATAATTTTTTTTTTATTAATACAAATTATTTTTCTTTTGTATGATTATCAATTAAATATTCATATATTTACCCTACGACGTTTAGTTTTTCGCGGTAGGCAACATGAGTTACCACAACTGCCCCAACACTTGGCCAGTTTTACTGGTCGTCTACTACGACATCCGTTTTCACTATAGTATTCTCGAGTGTGTTCTTTCCGACACGTTGGCGCTATTACAAAAAAAGGTAATCAGATATTTAAAAAAAAAACATATCTAAAAGTAGTTGAAAATTTCTATTATAGATTATACCTTTCTCGCAATATCGTCCTTGCCAACCGGTTTGACATCGACAAGTATATCCATTTCCAAATGGAGATGGCACACATTGTGAACCTTTACGGCATTCGTGACCGGTACAAGGATCTATAATACTTGCGCCTGGTACTGATACAATAATATCTGCAATTATTGAAGTATAATAAACCTTTTAAGTAGTCGAAGAATAAAGAAATATTGAAATTCACTTACCGGAATGATCTTCTGAAACATGTTCATGTTGCATAGAGTCTTCGAGATTACCGCTGTTTGATTCAACTTCTTCAGCCACGTCTTTACCAGCTTCGTCAGCCTCCTCTTCTCCAGAGGAACATCCAGGAGTCACGCGATGCATTTTTGCAGCGTTGCTAAAGTCTACTAACTTGTGGTTGATCCACATCCCCGATATGCATCCTAGAAATATTACCATAAATATAAATTTACTACAAACTTGATCAGATATAAAGAACAGCTTATTCAAAAGATATTTTACCTTGGAAACTAGTTACGTTTTGCAAATGAAATTGAGAGAAGGCTGCGCTGGCAACTTCTGACGGAACACCACCGACATACATTGGAGTATTGAGCTTAAGATAATCCCTTGTTCCTTCATTGATAATACTCCTTGCAAGACCTCTATCAACTCGTAGCGTGAAATTCTTTTTTATTGCAATTAGTTCAGTCATGTGAGGCTTTCCATCTGAGACCATTTCGTAACTGTACATCGTAGAGGTGGGATAATTTCCAACATCATAAGATACTCGGACGCGGCCATTAAACAGTTCAACCGCGATGTGCTCGCCACTTTGGTCCATACCATCATAGAGTAAAACCCCATTCTCTTGAGTGGTAGTAAAGACAATGGTCACATTTGCCTCAGGCTTCGTGCGAAGCGGCTCTAGCTCGACCAGCGAGCTGTTGTCTATGAAGCTCAGGCTCGTCAGGTACTCACATCGTTTTCCTAAAGCGGTTTTTTATTATGAACATTGTGGATAATTGGAAAGGTTTCATCATCTAATGTTTATGTAAGGCTTACCAGTGTAACCAGGATGACACTGGCAAAGATAACCCGCTGCGGAATCAGAGGAAGGTTGGAAGCAGGTGCCATGCTGACAGTCATGATGAGCACAAGGACTTGTTTTAGGATAAAGTAAAGCTGTAGAAGGCGCTGCTTCACAGAATCTTCCTGTATAATCCGGCGGGCATTTACATTCGTAATTATTTATGCCATCGATGCATGTAGCACCGTTCTACAACAAATCAATGAATTAATAAAATAGTGTGAAGATGTGATTTGGATTAGATATAAATAAATTGTGCTAATTTACCTGGCAGAGATGGTCAGTACAATCATCCAAATTTGTGGAACAGTTAAGGCCACTGAAACCGATTGGGCACTCGCAACTGTAGTGGGTCCTGTGGTCAACACAGCGGCCTCCGTTCTCACATGGGTCGTGTCCTTTTGTGCAAAATGGGATTTTCGTCTGACAGTATTCTCCCATGAATCCCGGTGTGCAGTCGCATCTGTAGGCCTGAACGAGGTCCACGCAGGTCGAATTGTTGGCGCACTTGTTATTGGTGCAGTCGTCGACGTTATTCTCACATCGGAGACCCTCGTAACCGGGGGCGCAGTCGCAACTGATACACATTGACTTAACGTCAATTGAGATATAAAGCTCGATCATTGGATCATGATCGATCCACCAACATACTACTGAGTTAGCTTATTTTCACTTGCTCAGTACAAGTATTTTCATGTGTCAATAAATCAAAGTAAAAATTGTTTTATTGGAAATTTTATATGCATATATAATGGTATTTATGTCTTGATGTCAATGAGTCTTTATATAATGAAAATTGTTGTCATTTTCCAATAAACAATTTTTACTAATCTTTCATTTTTATTGATCTAATTTTATAACAATCAACTCTGATTATCACACGTATTTTTTTATTGTATATATTTTTCGTCGTAGTAAATTTTGATAAAAAATTTCATGCTATTCTACAAAGTTGGGGAGCCGAGCTCGATCCAACTCGATCTACCAAATGATTATTATATAAATTAATCAATAGTTAACAATAATATCTACCTGAATCTTCCTTCCTCCAATACTTTACAAGTTCCGGTGTTCCGGCAAGGATTTCCATAGCACGCGTCAATTTTATGTTGACACTGGTCCCCGTGATATCCTGGCGTGCACTTGCAATTGAATTTCCTGTCTGGTAATGCCTCGCAAAATCCTCCGTTTTGACATGGGAAGGTATAACACACGTCACATTTGGCCAAGACTTCGGCAGGTTGTTGTTTGGCTGCACGGAAGAAATGTCTACGATTAATGAGCAATTTTAGTACCGTTCTGAGAGCTCGAAACCAAAAAAATCAAACTAAATAGACTGAGTTCGCTAAAGATCAACATAAAATTTTTCGCGGTTCTTTAATTGCTCTACGGTTATTTCAAGATTTAAGTGATGTTTAATTAATACTTACTTTTGCATTGAAAAGCACTAGCTGGTGCCGTGAGCAATAGTTTCTCTTTCATAGCTGGTGGTTCCATACATCTTGCAATCCCCGGTTCAACATCCAAGTCTTTCTTTACCCACTCTGCTAGCCATCGCATATGACAGTCACAGTATAATGGATTAGATCCTAGTGCTCTATAATTGTAATAATGAGATAATATTTTTAATTCATTTGTCAGAATTTGATGTAGACAGAAAGTTTTGCATGCAAGACCAAAAATTAGATAAATAAAAGACTTTGAATATTAAATTTAATTGTTTGTTTTGGAATATATTTACAGTTTTAACAAGTTAGAGCGAATTCACTTCATTAAAAATTAATTAACAATTACAAACTTTGTTAACGGTAAAATGGTATTTCAATGTAAATTTCTTAAAAGTTTCTTAGTCACTAAGGATGTTAAAAAAATTACAATTTGTTTCGTAATGCAACTCTGTTTCGAGATAGTTGTGGTAAATAGGTAATGTAAGATAATAGTTTTAAGACTTACACATGAGTTATAGATTTCAAATCATCGAATGCTCCTTCAGGAATACTTGAAATTTCATTGCCATGTAAAGACATTATTCGAAGTGATTTTAGTCCAGCTAGTGCATTTTTTTGAACACATTGGAGTTTATTGTAGCTTATAATTCTAAATTGAAAAAATAAAAATGTTAAAATGTTTTTTAGTAATAAAAATGTAAGTAAATAAAATACTTACAGATGAGAGAGTTTTGTCAAGTTTCTAAACGTGTCGTTGGCGAGCATTCCAATTTGATTATTGCTTAAATCTCTGTATAAGAGTAATAAAAAAGAAATAAAAATATGAGATAACTGTCGATAGACTCCAAAGTAATGTCTACGAGTTATGACAACTGATACTCACAATCTTGTCAACATTCTCAAATGACTGAGTCTCTCGGGTTGAATCGTTTTTATATTATTTACGTCAAGATACAGTTCAGTAGTCTCTGGAGGAATGCCACGAGGTATTTCCGACAGCTGAGCTCTGGAACAGCTTACAAGTGATCCTGCACAGTGACATCCTGGTGGGCAATAATCGTCACCAAGACAACCAACACTATCATCTGATGAATGAAAAAAAAAAGATCGTGTAGAGAGGATCAAGTAGTATCTAGATTTTACTGTAATCATAATACGTATAATAATATTCTTACTGGTGCACTTGAATTCATGACGTGGAATGTCTTTTACGTGGGCGTCCTTCAATCTTGGTGGATCGTGACAACGACCAATGATCCCCGGTATGTCGCGAGTTCTCAACCACTCGGCAAACCATGCAAGATGACAATTGCATGATAAAGGATTACCTTGCATGTTGCTATAAAATAAAGATTATTGCATTAGAAACATGCTAGATATGAAACAAGTATAGTTATAACGGGATTTAATTTAACTTACATGTTGTGAATATGAGTCAGTCCTTCGAATGATTTAGGCATCACACAGGTAATTGCATTTCCACTCAAGTTTCTGAAAAGTATTAAAAAGCAAATGATGATGATAATAATAATTATACTGCAGCTAGATATTTTTTCGTTAGTACAGCAACTATTAAAGAGTTGGCTACTTACAAAGTTTTCAAGTTAACGAGTCCAGTGAACATTTTATCGTGAACTTCCCGCAGTTTATTGTCGGACAAGAGGAGTTCGGTTAGTTGATGAGCTCCTTTAAAAGCAGATGCTTCGATGCGTGTAATTTTATTTCTTCTGAGATCTAAATGTTGCAACTCCGGAAGTTTCTCGAACAAATTATCAGCCTTAATTTTTTCTATGTCGTTGTTCCCCAACAATCTAAATAGTAGATATTATTAGTCGCCATCATTATGATCATTATCATCAAGAGTAGTTTTTCATTCATAGAAAATGTGATTGAACTTAAAGAAAAAAAAAATAATTACAGTGTTAAGGTGTAGATAGGAAGATCTCGAGGAATTAATGTGAGTTTTTTATCAGCACAATTTACTGTAGCTCCGTTGCAGGTACATGGTGATGGACAAGCTCCTGGTAAAATACATTCGCCTGCTCTTTTGGTGAGTAACTTTTGGTCACCTGTAAGCACAAGTATCTCTTGGGTACAGACTAGTATAAATAAATATGCCTGTTCTACTTCTTTTTAAAACTCTGATTTTTCTCAAGAAAAAAAAAGAAACGAAAAACAAGTTTATTTATTTGAATAAGATCAGTGGAATGAGAATGAAATGATTAACGGTAACAAATAGTGATAAACATTAGATAAAAAATGTTAATGAATCACTACAGTAAATTTATCACGCGTAAATTAATGATTAATTAAAATGAGTGTATTCATGCGTTTTCACCTTGGTCAGTAATCTCGGAAATTCCATTAGCGTTAGATGATTGAGTTATGTATGATTATGAATATTATGATACCAAGCATACGTACCATCATGAATACAGACCAGCTTGCGTTAAATCCGTGTAAGTAAAATTAAAAATGTGAAAAGCATTCATTTAAGCATTCACGTGCACGACATCAAAAGAGTTAAAAGAAGAGATAAACAATTCAGATGAAAGAGAACGTAGGTCATGAAACTGCGTTCTTTCTCGTTTTTTCTTTCGTTCTCACTTCCTCTTAATGTGGCGATGATGATGAGATGAAAGCGCCGAAGGATGATGGAAAAGGATAGATAAGGTTACCGACCTGAACCATCCTGTCGAAGTAAGAAGAGATACCGGAAGTCGAATCGTGCTTACCCTTACATTTGAACTTTTCGTCCCGTAGCGAGTCAATCTTCCGCTTGCCCAATCGTTTTGGAGTCTCACATTTTGCTCCAGATGTTTCAATTGGATTCTTCTGGAGATACAGGTTTAGCCAACGTAAGTTGCAGTCACAAATGAATGGATTTTTAGCCAAATGCCTGTATTTCAATTAAAAAATTTTTATATAAATATTAATGTTTATACTATTGCTTTTTTTATATCCAATATTGTTTACAAAAAAAAAAAAACGATACAAACAATGTTTTTATGCTGCGTAGATTGGCAAAAGTGCCGTTGGCGAGTGATTTAATGTTGTTATCATACAATGAAAGGAGTGTCAGACTGGTCAGATCGCGAAACAGGTCCGTTCGGATGCACGAAATGTCATTAGCATTTAACAAACTGCAATAATAAAAAAAATTATTAATTAGCAAAGTTGCACAACATTTTTCGAGAAAAATAAACGAAACCGTTATGAAAGCGTCAATTGAAATCGATACTCACAGTAATTGCAAACTTGTTAAACCTTGAAACACACCGCCAGGTAGTTCAGTTATTTTATTTCCATAGAGTACACTAAAGTACAGTAATAATTATCACATTAATTTACGCCATAAACATATGATTATTAGCAATTGAGTGTGAAATACTTACAGAGATTCAAGAGATTTTAATCCATGAAACGCATCTGCAGCTACTTTTTCAATTTTATTATTACTCAAATCAATTCTGAGTAATTTTCTGTATGGTGAAAAAGCCTTTGGTGGTATTTCAGTGATGCTATTTTGTTCAAGTCGTCTGGAAAGTGATTCAGCAAATTAAGTAAATGTTAGGTGATTAATTAAAGTGTAGATTTCATGTGCAAATTCAATTACAATTCTGTGGTGTCCTCTGGAAGATGAGTTGGAACTTTCTCCAAAGAAGTTTCTCGACAATTGACAATTCCATTGGTACATCTGCACGGATGTGGGCATTGAGGTTCAGCAGTGCATTCAGATCCGGTATGAAGTTCCACTAGGCCTGGGCACTTGAACTCATGCTCCTGGAAGTGAGATAAAATGATCAGCAATTACTTTGGCATCTGGTTGGATCATTTGGTCAGCAGTAAGTTTGTTCTTTGTATTACTGCAACTCCATTCTAAAAATAACTTTTCAATTCGAGGAAAACAAATTTGTACGACTTTTCTTATTTTTTCACTTCTCAAGATGTAAACGTTCGTGCAATAAATTCGATGAGTACGAAAATATACGAACGAAATAATTCCCCAACAGCAACCTTAGAAGCTTATTTCTCTCATTTCCCTGACACTTAACCCGACACATTTGACCGTGATTTACGACAAACGTATTTAAGAAAATTTCTCCTCGTGCCCACCCACAGAATCGACATTTTATGCCAACGAAGTGCCTTTCGAGACACGAAGAAAATAGTTAATGTTACATGATGTACAACAAAATGATCTCATCCATATAAAGATATGTTTATTCTTCTCATAACATTGACCATTTTTTCATACTCGCTTTGAAATGGCGGTAAAACTGGTTATTCACTTTGTTTCATGTATCTTACGTGGAACAAAAAATGATGGTTAACTTTGGTAAGCATTTAAAGTGAAGTTAAGACTCTTTATGACATACTTGCAAATCGACAAGGTTCTGTCCCTTGAGATGAGCTGGTGAAGCACATTTCGCATGCTGTCCAAGTCGTGGAGTACTCTTTAAATGCCGTGACAGCCAGGCCAGGTGACAGTCACAGACAAGAAAGTTATCTGTAAGTTTCAGTATACGCAATCGCGGGAGACCAAACAGCATTTCTTTCCCGAGGGTCGTCAATTTATTGTTGTTTAAAGTTCTGCAAAAGTGAAGAAAAAATTGAAATACTTAATACTGTGCTGTGATGTTAAAATGTATTTTTTACTTTGCCAGATAATTACTCTATTTATATATTTAACAATTACATTAATCAATTTAACTTTTGAAAAGAAAAATTTTTTTTTAAAAAAAAGTTTCCAATACATCTATGATAACTTTGCTACATTGTTTATTTCTTAATATCAACTGTCTATCCATTAGTTGTTCCATCTATCAACCTTTGATGATCAATAATCATCTTTTTTATTACCAGAAGCTCAATTTATATCAGATACAACACAGCTAGATAGACTTATTGTGGTTCTAAGTTATTTTGAAATTGTTCTTAAATTAAAAAGAGAGTTTCTAATTACTTACAGTGTTTCTAAATCCTTTAATTCTCTTATCGCACTCTCATCAATGCAAGTCAGCACGTTGTTGTCGAGAAGACTGAAATTATAGATACATGTTGAATAAAAAAATGGATATCAATTGAAAAGAGGTATTAGAAATAATTACTCACATTTGTTTTAATGCAGATATTCCTCGAAGAGTTTTAGGTCCAATCATGGCAATTTGATTATGGCTGAGATCTCTGGAAAATAAAATCAACTGTTGAATATAAAATGATTAAATAAACTGTAACTAATGGGTCATATGTAGTTCGAAAAGTCATTGAACTACAAAGTTCTTAAGAACACAACTGTGTAAAGTCGTAGCTTCGAGGTCGTGTCATGACGATGGATAAATGAGCGGACCACTTGCACTTGTGGTCACGAGTTTGGCCTACATATTCAATACGTTATATCGCAGTCTAGTGAAACTTGTGAAGTCGCTATTATCACTTATTTACGAGATAGAAAAGTCTAGAAGCGTAACCCCGGATTGTCTATAGCTTTAAAAATCCAGTAAAGAGTGTAGTTTTCCGGAGAAAAGATTGTTACGACTTGATAACAATTCCTTTTCGCCGCCACTTGGAAGTTTACTCTCTGAAGGGAGAAATTGTGGATTACAGCACGTGGAGTTTTGTTCCTTTTCAGCACAAAGCTATAACATTGTATGAGGATGCTTGAAGAATACTTGAGTACGCAAGAATTGAAGGGGTAGAGAAATCAATTGGTTTAGCACACTCCATTCTATAGACAATCAGTAAAAAAAACGTTACTCTCTGATTCAAAGAGTTTTAGAAGAATGTGTTTATTTAGTGAAGGATTGTGTCCAACTGTTAGTAGCCAGACATCAGTGATGATAGGTTGAGAGAGGCGAGGTATAGTTCACGATTGACCATCCATTTGCTGAGAACTGGTAATCTGTAATTATGTTTGCCGGGAGCCAGAGAGACGGTTGTAGAAGATCGGCAGCTATGGAAGTACAAGCTTGGAATAAGACAAGTACGGGGAGATTCAAGTCCCAGATCGCTCGACCCAATCCAGAAAGCAATTACCGAATTTCGACGTGGTGCAAACCCATGCGGGACATCTACGATGCCGCAATGGAATTCACAAGAGACCGGATGGACGATTCTCGTGATCTCGTTGTATTAGTTGCCGGATTTCCCTCGATTCCAGATGCGCGAGTCGCGTCCGTGATAAGAGAAGTCTACTCTCTGTTGGTTGAATATTGCTATTCGTCGCATCTAGATTGCATTACAGCTATATACTTCTCACTCTTTCTCATTCTTTCTCCCTCACTCCTATTAGCGGTATCTTTCCACTTGAGTATATAATACTACTCAACGACGCTACTTCCAATTAAAGTTGCAGAAACTTTTCTCAATGCTGAGAAGTGGATTTTGCGATTATCTTTAAATCCTCTTGGCACGCATCTAGATATTCGAAACGGCAGGAAATCTCCATACATTACTTTTATTTCTTGGAAAAAAAAATAAAACATGAGACAGTTATTTAATGTTGAGAAAAACAGTTAAAGGTTTCTCTAGTGGACAGAACACCTGCATATTCAGGAACTCAAGGAATGTCTTGAACGCAAAAGCGTCCTTACGGTGTATCCTTGATCGTATTACATCCCATTGTAAGTGAGAGTGAGCAATGACGCTCTTATAACCACAGGAAGGTGCACACAATCACGTCTCGGTGGTTGTCTGATCCTGTTATTACTTGCGGCAGTACTCCAACAACTTTTGAGACTCGTTCGTCTGCCCACTTTGCCAGATGATGGATGGATCTCAAGCTCAGCATCTCGATTTTTTCTAACAAACATTGCCTGACTGCTCTTGTGTACTATTCATCGCATGCACTTTTTGATTCCACGACCTCTCAAGTGGCAGCTGTAGAGAGAATCGAGAGACGGACAGAAATGTTGTGGTATGATCGCGATAAAGGATAAATCTACGTTTTAACATTTGTATTTGTCATTTTACCCTTGAGAACTTTTTATTTAGTCATTGGAAACTAGTTCTTTTGCTAGAATTTTTGATGAAATATAGTCTCATGGATCATAAGAAAATATAATATGGATAATATTTGCAAGCAGCGGTATTTGTACTTAGAAAAGTTCAAACTGTTGAAAGTACAGAACACATATGTGTCTATTGACTACAGAAGAGAATGTAGGTCATGGTAGTTGAAAAATTTATGCGATACTTGAGAGTTGTATAGTGGAAAATGTCCGCAGGTTTTAGTCTGATTCCCGCTAGGTTCACAATATTCTCGAGAGTAATTTATCCGCGAAAAATATTGTCGGTAAAGTTTAAGAGTATAAATTTATTTCTGTTTATTTTAAAAATTTCTTACGCACTGCTGCTAGTAATTATTAAAGTTTATCTTTTTTTCAATAAGTTAGATTAATGAGTTTTAAACAAATATTGTTCCTGTAAAATTTTTATGGACAAAACAATCACCAACAACACGTTAATTCATATTTATTTTTTAGTTGTTTGTAACAATAGTGAACCATCTCAATAGTGATATTTTTTGCTAGAATTTTTTGCCACTTTTTAAATTGTTTTAGAAAACAATAGATGTTTTAATCGGAAAACGTCCAATCTTTCAATATGAATAGAATCCACATGTTAGTGATTTTGATAGATTTTTAAATATTTATATATTTTTCCCAATGAAAGACTAAGAGTTCTTTTATAAAATTTTATAATTAATTTATACTTATCTAATTATTTATCAATACATTAAATTTTATAATTATGAAAAAAGTCATAATCAATATTATTATGAAAGACCAGACAGGATAAAATGTAGAACTAACTAATGATAATTATAAAAGTATAGCCTTTGAGTTACATAGTAATAATTCTAGTATAAGAAATCATAAATAATTCTTATGTGCTAGAATCGATGTCGTACAGACATTGTTACACTTTCTAAAGACTGACTAACATTACTACTTGCCAGCAAATAGTATTTTCTAGCCATTGTCTACCTATAATAATATTTCATACCAGCAATCGATACCACACTCGTGTAATCTCATTTTAAAATCATACATAATTAAATTAAAAACTTACAGCCTTCGTAAATTCATCATATTGCTGAAGAGAGTGTCTGGTAGATAGCGAATTTGATTGTTATTTAGGCGTAGCTTTTCTACTGCAACTAGATCTTTGAAAGCTCCCCTTTCAATGGTGTGTATTTGATTGTTTGATAAATGTCTGTAATTTTAGATAAATTTATTAGACAAGTTGTTTTTTTTTCCATTAAAAAAGTGAACTTCAGTAATACTTACAGTACATGGAGTGCTGCCATGTCTTCAAAGTCTGTCTTAAAGATTACTGAAATATTATTCCCTTGTAGCTCTCTGAAACAGAAAGAAAGAGAGACGATAAGCATTGCAATATCATGTAACAAAGTATTCAAATATGCAATGCAATTAATGCAATTATTTTAATGAAACAACTACAACTACGTTTCTAGTAACAGTATCATAAATAATTTTATTAAAACGTTTATTTACTTTTTGCTTGTATTTAAAATAATTTTGTAGTGTTGCCAGAATACTACAATTCATTATAATTATTTGAATTGTTAAATTCAGTCATTTACATATTTTTTTAAATTTGAATATTACTCGTGTTGAGCATAAATAAGTAATCGATAAAATACCGTATGAAATAATAATTTTAATTTTTTTAGAGCTATTATTAAATTTGTGAGTTAATTATCAGGTTATTTTAATGAATTTCTTTTAGAAAATATAGATGGATAATTTAATCATTCGATAATTATATATTAGTTTAATGAATAACTCCATAAAATTTATTCATCTATTTTTAGTGTATATTTAAAATTATTTTATAATAATATTGTTGAATAATTACAATTTCAATAATTATTTTGACTTTCAAATTAACTTTTCTCCAAATTAAATTCAATCAAGTTAAAATATATTAGTTGTATACAACAATAATACTTAAATGTTGAGTATGATAAAAGAAATATATAACTTTGAATTTCTCTTTTCTGCAAACAAGTCAGTATGACAATCAATTTAAAATAAGATGTTAGTCGTAAGCTTGTTATTGAAGTCAAAGTGTGAATTTGTTCTGCTGAATGTAAATAAAAAAAACTGTGAAATGAGTGGTGCAAGGGGAAGATAAGAGTCGACGAGAGAAATGTAAAAAAAAAAAAAAAAATAGACGATGAGGAAGCAATGATGGCAAAAGTGAGTTGACGTCAGATGCAGCCGTCGTCTTGAGTACTGACGTCCGGTATTCTCGGTGGAAAAGAAGTTATTAAGGTCTTATTAAACGACTTTTTTTTCTATTTTTCACCTCAACGCGAACGAGAGAAGGGTTAAAACTAGTAGGAAGGAAAGAACAAGATTTGACTTCCCGATGGATTTTTACTGTGAGATAGCAAATTCAGAGGGTTACAACAAATTACTGTGGTCTCTTGACACTAGGTTGATGACAAAAACGTGCTTACCCATCATCAAACTTGCTGTCTCTTGATCTTAGTTTTTAATAATGCAAAGCACGTTTTGCTTTTGTTGACGTGCTAAAATAGTAGCTACTTTATTGCTTGATATGTCGATCAAACTTGAAATTTTTTATTGAGCTTAGTTCAACTTCTCTGAAGCCAGTGAATTTTGTGTAAAAATAAAATTTATTGAGCTATGTAGAATAAAGGAAAACAAAATAAATTTCTTCGCAGACATGATAATATTATATCTAAGCTGAGTATGAAACATACGAAGCTCTAGACTGTTTTCGTATTTGCACTCTCAGTAGTAAAATAGAGTGGGAAGCACGACGGATTTGTGCTTCTGAGAACAACGTCATGGCTTTTCGCCCCAACGATGCTTCTAGGCTACGCTTAATTAAAATAACTCTACATAAGCTTCTTGGAAGGAAACCATGATAAGTCAAGCATATCACAGGTGCCGAAATACACCGATAATAATCAGAATTATTTTTAATATTCATTTTGATATGTCATCATCACTATAAGCATAACAAATAGCCTCAAAGAGTTGTTTCTCATTGTTATTTTTATTGGTACTAGACATAAACTGAAAGCCTTTCAGACATTTACGTAGGCGTGAACTTGAAGAAGTGAAGAATTAGATAAAATATTAGAAAATGAATTTTTACAGTTTTGTGAAGTTACCGCAGACACTCAATTGATGGAATAATGAGTACGTGTATTTATGTCTAGCAAATTCAATACGTAGGGCGTCATAATATCATGATATTGTCATGTGCTATTGTCGAGAGGGCAATCAAGATACTATAGCTATAAATGCTTGGTTCATAACCATACCAAGCGAAGGGAAGGGATGAGGATGGTATCAGTGCCGGCAGATGTAATCAAAGTTTGCAGACTACTCAGGCTTCTCTGCCTTGAGGAGGTCACGTCAAAACCAGCCGGATATTCTCATTCTTACCCTCATCATCGGGTGGTTGACCGTGATCTCAGCTACAATTCTGATATCGCTTTAAAATCAAACAACAAATGAATCTAATGTTTTGATCCTTTTCAACTGCAAATGTATATTTATTAAAAACCTGTGAGGAATTATTAAAGAGATTGTAGAGTCTAATCTGGCAAGAAAAATGGGAAACATGGTAGAATAGAAATTTCAATCGTTTCCGGGACATGTACGAAGGAAATAATATGTCTGAAGGTTAAAGATGATTCAGCGTGAATTCTAGCGGTGAAGTGAATAGTCTTGGCAGTAAATATATTCTATGGTGTAAGAACAAACGTATGAGAGCCACGTATACTATGAAAGCCCACGTAAACTTCTTAGATAGGGTATACCATCGTACGTGGGTAAATGCACACACCAAGAGCGTCGAGACGCCGGCTTAACGGTTGTGTCTCTCTTATATGTGTTCACCCTTTTCAGATGCAATTCAAGTGTACTGCAAGTGTACGGAGTGAAGAGAAAGCATGACACTCACGTTAGCGTATCCACCTACGCCATTACCAAGTCTCTAATCATAGGCAGAGTGTACGCAAGTAGTTTGGACGCTCTATCGTAACGAAGCCAGTTGTCGCTTGCTCGTGCACCAGACAACTAAGGTATACTTTATATGATGTCTTTAAAGTACACCAGGTGAAGAAGGAGGATTATGCCAAGTCACTAGAAAAATACCCGGAATGAACATTGAGAGTGTATTGGTATCAGCTTGGCACAATTTATGCGTCGTTTTAATAAACATGCGATTTAACGGTGCGGAGCCTGGTAACGAAGCGGATCGTAAGCGGGAGTTGACTCTGTCTATTTTCTTTTTTCTCGACCGGATATTCCTGTGGAAGTCCCAACCGTACTCTCGTCGACCGCTGTACTGGATGGGCTTTCATTAATTACGCGCAAAATAAAGGAAAAGTGGAGGGTGTGTAGCAGCCTCCTCTGATGCTAAGGGAAAAAAGTTGTAATTGCAGCGCATCCAACTTCATCGTAGCACTACTGTAACATTCACTACAATTTTCTTTCAATGAACAGAAGAAACTAACTAATGTAGACAAAAGATTCTTATTCATTTACGTTTGTAAATAGACGAAAAGTAACTTTTCTTCGTTTGAAAGATTGCGAGAAAAAAGTCGGAGAAAATGAATGAAGGATTAAACGTTAATTAACCAACTTCGTGTTTACGGTAATCAGTTAAGACTTTGAAAAGATGTCGTGTCGAGACCGTAATTTAGATTTAAAGCTTGATTTTATACCATAAAAGCGTGCGGTTATTCAAATGGATATTCTAAAAAAGCTATAACTTGCTACTAATTTACAAATTATAATCATGAATTTAATATTGCAAATTTGCCATTCGAATAATTAACATTTTTTTTTATGTATTCATTTTTTGATGGATCGTAAAATTATTGCAATAATTTGAAAATAATTAATGTTTAAAACCTATTATTTTCTTGATTGAAAGGGTAATTGATAATTTTATTCACAATTTAAAAACAAATACTCTTTTATTTCAATCTACAAAATTAACATCTTTGTTTTCAATGTTCCTCATACTTAGTTATTAAATAATAACGTACAAATTTAGTTTTAATGTTGCTGAAAAGTATTTCTGAATTATTGATTTCAAATTAAGAACAATTACTCTGGTCAAAAGCAAGTCTGATCCAACCTTAACCAAAAGAATACGTCAAATTTGAATTATTCCGGAGGCCTCTACTTCATCAGTCAGTTCTGGGTCATTAAAGTTATACTTTAAACTACCAAAATAAATTATTACAACGAACCCAATTGTTGATTAAATCTTTTTCGATTTCTATGCCTCTTAAAGTTTTACGATGACACACTTTTGGATTTTACAAAGGAATTTAGCGCGTGTGAAAAATAAAATTAAATTATCCGTGATGGATTTCATTACTCTTTGCAGACTTGATAAAACTAAAAAGAACTAAAAGAGAAAACGTCGAAATGGTTATGGCTGGAAGAGACGCGATAGATTTAAGTGCATTTCGCGAGCTCGTTGTATATATGGCATTATAAAATGCGACAAGGTGATAAAGTCAAATGACTGTGTTGATTCGTTACTCGAATAAATAGATAAGAACGCCAAGTAATAAATGTGAGATGAAAATAATGTTATAAAACACTAATCACTGAAAGAACAGGTGTTCAAAATTCAATTAGTTACTTAATTTTATGAACAAATAAAGTTTCAACTAGAATGAAAGCAAATGTTGATTTTAAGTTAATTCAAGGGATAAACAGATATAATTATTGATTATGCTAGAGAGTAAAAAATAATTTAAGATGGTATTAAGTTGAATGATGCTGAAAGAATGTTGTTCGTTATGAGATAAAAAAGCATAACACAAGAGAAATTATTTCTCGTAGAAATAAAAATAAATTTATGCGAGTATAATTGTGCAATTGTCGCGCTGGGTTCTTTCTTATCTGGCGCAAATTCCCAACACTCGGACAAGTGCAAAAGAGATGAAGAGAAAATGAGAAAACACAGAAAGAAAGGTAATCGTGCAGGTCTTTCAAGTACCTAAGTCTCAACTGCAAATGCACTCTTTTCTCTTTCTACTTTACTTCTTCACTAGTATAGATACTGGTGGTACTCGCAACACCTCTTCCCTTGACTTTAACTCGTATCGTAAACCATGCTGGCGGTTTTTATGCGGCTATTATCCAAAGTACAGTCGCGGGACTTGGCCTCCGTAGCTTTATCATTAGGGAACAAACACATCTGCTTGCTTTGCAGAGGTTTACTGCTCTTTCTGTGGCAATCATTTAATCCTCATTTAATGTAGAACTTACGTAAAATTGTTGTCGTACTTACAAAAAACTCTAGAATCATAAAACAAGTGTATTGGATATTTTTTTATGTCTCAACCCTTCGTGTCACTTGGGTGATTCTGCTGAAAGTAATCGTACTTAAAGAGGGTTTGATGTCGTCTTTGTGGTGAGAAAGCCATTCTAAGAATGGTAGTGAAGAGAGAGGACTAAAGTTAGTATAATAGTAGTAAAAGATAATTATTTTTCTAGCTAAATAAATGTGCCAAGTTTTATTGATAAAACCAATTTTATTAGATTCATAGAATTCATTATACAAGTTTCTAAGATGATGAATTCAGCAAATTAAACCGACCATTTAAAATGGAATTTAATCGATAAATCAATACTCAATAAAATATCATTCCTAAATTTTTTATGAAATTCATTTGAAATTAAGAGTCATAATTAATTATAATGCTTTGAATAACTAAATAAATTTTTAAGTATTTAATTAACATTGTGTCAGATTTAATAGCTTCATATTTATCTTACAATTATTTTCCTCTTTTTCTTGACATTCTCATTCGTCGTATAATTTAATTGCTGGATTATAATTGCAAGCATAACTGGTAATAATGAGAAAGTTTCAAGCTTATATTCACTGAACAGTTTGTGAGTATCTATATACTCGCAGCTGTATATTATTTTCCTCTTTTATTGTACGTTGTTTATACCTGAGATATTGGCCGTTAAATCAGCGCTCAGGTGGCATCGAGATTAATCGACTTAAAAGTAAAAAGAAGTGGTACAAAAAGTTTAATGCTGTTGATCGAAACAGCTCAACAGAGGAGGGATGTGCTTTAGACCCCCATCTAGCCATCTTACTGCTAATGGATTCATAATCTTAATACGTCCAGGTTCGCGTGTTTACGTTCAATTTAATATTATCCATGATATCCAAGCATCCAACAACCTAGGCCTTCTGCGTGAGTCGGCTAAAAAGCCACTCTTAGTTTCAAAATCTTAGGTATAGTAGTTTAGAGCCATACCACATTAATTCTCAACATCTTCTGCTTTCGCTTAATGAGATACTTTATTGGATTGATATTAATAAGTTATAAAAGTATAAAATGAAAGACAAGAGAATATTATAATTTATTACTTGACGTAATTATTGTTCATTTGATCACTGAAAGTTCTCAAACGTCGTCATGTTCGAAATCAGCTTGGGTTTTGACATTACAGTTTGATGTGTCATTAAATCTCACTACTGTTATTACGTTCCTTGATTACTACAGGTGCACCATCGACACGATTCCTAAAGTCTCAACAGTTTATGTGTCCATATAATATATGATGGATCAGTCGATGAGAAAATTGGTATGAAAAAATATAATATTTGTGGTTTGGATGTAAAACATGTGCGTAAACATCAGTTTTTAAACTATAAAAAAGCTTAAAAGCTTTTATCGATGCATGTATTGCAGTCTGATAGCTCAACAAAATTTTCAACCTCGATGCAGCAGTAGTGGACCAAAAATTCGATCAACTGGACTAGTGTAATGGTGGGTAAAAAAATTTAACTCGTTTGA
This sequence comes from Chelonus formosanus, assembly GCA_028641665.1. Lineage (NCBI taxonomy): Eukaryota > Metazoa > Arthropoda > Insecta > Hymenoptera > Braconidae > Chelonus > Chelonus formosanus. Next base: position 15,786,642 of record CM054002.1, read on the forward strand.
ATCGAGTTTGAATAAAAGTAATATTGCTTAATATTATTAGAATCAATAACAGTTTTAAAAATATTGAAATTCTTTTTTTTGTAATAGTAAATTTAGTTGAAAAAAGACTAAAAACAGAATTTTTGTAATGGTTGTTTTGAATAGTAATAAGCGTTATTTCCGTTATTGTGGGCAGAACGTGGAAACATGTCACATTACTTTACAAAGTATAGTTTATTTGCTTTGACCGAGAAGCTGCAAATTTTCACGGCTTTTCGTTTTAAAGCAATGTCGGCGCACGTGTGAAACGTGAACGTCTTTTTCTGGCGCGTCAGAAAGGCGAGGGCGTCGAGCTTTAAATATAGCAGTAAAAGCACATGAGACAGATTTCACAGAGAATCACAGAATATCTCTGCGGAAACTTGAGTAAGATACACGGACATGAGAATAAGAGTTGCTAGTTATAATGTTATGTCACGTTAATAGCTCGCACATCTATCTACTGATTTTGTGTCTTATTATTTATCCTTTGTTTCATTGACTTTGAAGCTTTTAATTAATGACTTCAACCAACCATATTTATTCCCTCAAAATAAGATTACTAGTGTCTATCTTTATTTCCATACTTTTTTTGTAAGTACACCCGTTGGTCGTTAATTATTCAAGAATTTCCAAAGTCTGTTGGTAATTTATTCTCGTAGACGTAAACAAATTGGTCACAAACAATTGGTTAAATAAATTATTAATTCTAATGATAGTTTCATTGGAGACAGAGACGATATGATCGATCGAGTGAACGAAAAAGAATGGTTTAACTGTCACACGAATATTAAAGCTATTATTTTGAATAATGGTCTGAGGGTTAAAGTTAAAAAAAATGTTCTTGATTCTATTAGTAAAAAATAGTGAATAGATAAAAATTGAACCTTACATATATAGTCATGAATAGAGTTACGTGAATTGAGATAAGTTATAAGTAAAAATGCTTGTACAATTACTTAAAAGATATGTAATCAATTTCATTTCAAAATTTGATACGAAGTCAAATAATAAATTAAAATGAAAAAATGTTTATTTATGCTCTTAACTACAGTAGGCAATTTGAATTTGATACTTATTTTATATCAGAATATAAAATATTTGGAAATGTTTTCCATTCTCATATATAATTTTATATTTTTATATTTAATAAAAGTAACGCTGATGTAATATAACTTCGTATCGGGCACACTTATTATTCATAAATAAAATATGAATAATATATATAAAAATTTATTTCACTCAAAACTATTCATAATTACATTAATTAATTAAAGTTATTTTATTATTTTCTACTTTTTTAGAATATGAAAAAGTATCTTTCTTAAAGAGTTCAATTCAGTCAATTAATTGCAGAATAGCTTTTCGTCTGATAAAACTTTCAAAAATTGTTGTTTTCTTGTCAACGTAATGTCTCTATTTAGTTTTATCGTTCAAAAGAAAATTCCATTAAAATTCTATAGAAAAGTAGTGAGTTTTATGCATTCTAATTTCTTAAGAGTAAATACCAACTATGATGCAGATCAAATTGAAAATTTATAATCAATGAATTCAATTCTTTTTATAAAGATAATCTCTATTTTGCAATATTAAAGACGAATAAATTAAAAACTTTTTTTCGAATAAATATACAAAAAAAATGTTTTCACATTAATATGATATTCTATTAAATAATGATAATTAATGAAAAATTCACTCAAAAAATAAACAAACCAATTAAAAAATCTTTTTTGCCACTACTTAGTAAAATAATTTATTCATTAAAGTGTTTGTTAATTATTTTTTTTAAATGAAAAATACGATTTCTCCAAAAAATGAAACATTTTATTGAGTAATACAAGTTAGCATATTTTGAAGTTGTACTGCATGCAATATCTTTTTTCTTGAATTTCTTATCGTATATAAATAAATCAATTGTAATGGTGAGATGTAAGTCGTGTAATTTGCTATCTAAATGTATGAATCGACCGTGCTGAGAGTAAAGAAGAAATATCAAATGGTGAAATCTACGTTAACTTGATCCCACAAATTGACGTTAGCTTATATTGCACCTTTAATTTTTTTTCTCATTCTCTCTTATTACTTTTTTTGCACAAATAATTCAATATGCATGTGCGTGATTGTATTATGCGTGCTAAAATTATACACTCTATTTGTCTGGACATTATAATATAATTCTATTATAAAGCATTAAGGCAATTGTTTTTCTACAACAGCTTCTATTTATAGTTCTTACTCTAAAATTATTTCTGTCTTTTTGATCCTATATTCTTGTAAGTAATGAAAAATTTCTCAACAAAGTAGGTCGCTAGAAATATTTCATAACCCAAGACATTGGTTTAGGTATCTCGTTGTGTATACTCGTTTGGTCGAGACAAAGTGCAACATAAAGAACGCTTCGTTGGCGTTGATACATCTCATGGGTATTGGACTCTTTCACCTCGATCGATGATACTTTATGAGTCCGCAAACGAGGTACCTTGTTTTGCTGAACATAAAGAGAAAATGGAGAGTGTAAAGTCGTCTCACAACTCACAGGATTGACAGTAAAACACATATTTAGTTCCTAATTGAATTTTCTTTTTATAAATGTTGCTCAAAATATGGTTTTCCTTATTTTTATTATCAGGAATAACAGTAATGGTTGTTGAAAAAAATTATCAATGTCAAAAATACTCTCCAAAGTGATTCATACATGTATATTTTTTTCTAAATGATATAATAATTGTATGAAAGTGAATTTCATTTTGACGGTTTATCAACTAAAGTGAACTTATATATCAAATAAAATTTGAAAAAATTTTATGATTTTGGTCTATTTAAACTTCAATAAAACTATTTTCAGGTTATAGAGAAAGATTATTAATTAGTAATATTTCAATTGAAATTGGGGATCATTTTTTGATTAAACATTGCTCATTTTAATTTTCTTTCATGCTAAATAAACTCAAATAATTTTTTTTTTAAATATACTTTTATTTCAATAGTTATCAGTTTTTATTCTAAATTAATCTGAATTCAGTTTCATTCGGACATTCTGCTCTTCTGATACTTTTGGAATATTTATAGTTTGGGAAATTCGCAAATGATTTTTTTTTTTCTGTCATCAGCATTTTGTTTTATTTTTATTCTATTAAAAAATGGGATTTAAATTAAAGATCCGAATGTTACATTGTTTAATTTTGATCCATTCTATATCCAACATAATTTATAGCTCCTGATTTGATACTACTAACCAGAATAACATTAAAAAATTTTGAAGACAAATAAAAGTCAATTTGTCTCATTAAAATAGCAATGGAATTGATTGAAATTCCATCTGTTATTAAACAGAAAAAAATATAAATAAATTCTGAACGGAAAATAAAAAATTATATTCATCATAATTTCTTATTCTCATGGTAATCAAAAATATTAATCTTGGCTATAGAAGTGGAAATTACCCCATGAAGATCCATTCTCATCAATTTGGGTCTTACCTGAGGCGGGTATGCGCAATACGCTAATGTTATATTTTGATAGGTACCGGCTGGTTATATAGCGCTCAAGTCATCCAAGATGACAGGCCCGTCAGACGGGTGCAACTTCTCAAAGTCACTTGTCACGCCTTAGCTTGGAAGACGGAATACGAGCTAAAGCTGAGACAGCTCTTGAACACTACGAGGTTTCAGAGAGTCTACCTCGAGTCAACCTCAGTCGTCTCGTTTCTGTTCACTAACAAACTCATGCGGGAGATTGAAGATGCGTTATGGGACTCGATCCACACCTCTTCTTTGTCCGTCTCAGTAGAGGGAGCATCACTAAAGATATATACAAATGTCTGTACCTCATTAATTTTGATGATATTATCAGTCTCAAGTATCAAATTTTTTCATCTGCTCTTTATCACGAGTAAAGAGAAATTGAAAAGAAGAAAATAAAAAATTACCAGGCACTTTTTCTCAATGTCATTGTCTTTGGTGTTTCTGTCGCTGTGTTTGTGTAGCAAAAATATTTCCGGCATGATGAAGGAATAGATTTTATGTCAGTTAACAAATCTTGTCAATTACTTATCGTAAAATTTTTCCTAGTAGAAATTATATATAATTTCTACTGGGCATTGATAAGTTATAACTTATCAATGCCCAGCCGAGTCAAAATATAATACCTAAATTGATTTTTTTCATACTATTCCCATCCTTTCTATCCTAATATTATTCTGTTTCATTTTTTAAGTAGATCAAAATTAGAATGATAAAGCTTAATTTTAAATTTCTAATCCTAATACTATTTTTATCCTTCTGAAGTGGATAAAAATTAGGATACAGACAGAATAGTTTGATTTCAACCTAATGAATTAATTTGCTAGTATTTATGAGAATAGTTGGAATAACTCCAAATACATTAATACTTTTTTAATAATACATATGATGTTAATGCTAATGGACAGCTGAATTAGAATCAAAATAAAATTAATAATTATAGAAAAGTATGTTGTTGTTGAAATAAAATTACTTGAATCTCAAATAAAATTAGATTGAAACCAGGAAAAGTATAAAATAAAAGTAGGATGAACCTAAGGTGAAAGAAAAATAAAATTAGTATGAGTTTAGGATAAAATTCTAAATTAATAAATGTATTTTTATTCCTCATGTAACACATTCCTGGATTGATGTTATCGTCCAGTTATTTCTCACGATTGTACCAATGTTGATTGTCATGTAAAATTACAATCCAATTTTAGTAAATATGAGCTAGTTTAGCTAACCTTAGCCAGTTTATCTTTCTCCTTGAAGACAAGTATTTTAATATTATCAAAATTTATATTTTATTGATAAAAATTGTAGTTTTTTTCTTTGGAATTAATACTAATTTTATGAAATAAGGTATCACAGTTCAACTTAAACTGTTTGTTCAGTGTACGTCGTTCAATGAGAAGAATTAGAATATTTTTCAAAGATTATTTTTAGAAAAAACTTTGAAAATAAACACCTTGGTTGATTGTGATGAAACTTTTCTTTTAGAATACATAGCTACTTATTGTTATGGTAATCAAGTTTTTTACTTAAATTGACTTGTAATTTTTCTAAGAAAATAATTTCAAATGCAATGAAGTAGTTTTACCTTGAAACTTGCTCAACAAACTTGGAGGATTATGTTGTATAAAAGGCAAGTAAATATGAATATTCTTAGTGGTATAGTGACGAAAAATTGGGAAAAAATGGTGAAATGTGATCTTGAACATTTTCGTTAAGCCAAGGACTACATGGTATTAAGATTCTTCGGAGCTTGAACGTCTATCTAAGCGGTAATGGAACGTGTCTGGCAGATACTAATATGAAGGAGAGTCAGATGAAAGTACGAGAAGAGTATGAGATATACATGTGTTGGAACGAGAAAGCACAAAACTGTGTGAGGGAATGATGGTTTAGTCAGTGTTGAAAGTGAGGTACGTTGTGTCAGAGCGATTTCTTGCTCTTTCTAGAGATTATCCATGGGTTATCAGAGACAAACTGCATTTACAAGTACTACCGTCTTCAAAGTATCCTGAGTTTTAAGTCATCTAAAGTATTTCAAAGTAATCAAGAAAGTTTTCAGATAAAAATATTTAAAGGCTTTATTTCCATTTCTCAAGAAATTCTATATTTTTTGATTTTTTTTAAAAAACATCACTTAGTTATTATATCGAAGTAAAAAGCTTTTAAGTAAGTCAAAGAGATCTGCGATTTGCTCTACAAGTGATCATAATCGTAAATTCATTTTTATTCGTTATCATCTTAAAAAATAAATGGAACATTGAGAACCGCTGCATAAGTAATGAATGTGGATAAAGGAGATTAGACGGTTGAGCGGTTCTCTCTGCTTCGAAGGCATAACTAAGGTTTATTAACGATTTCTCTCTTCTTCCTTGCCTTTGGCTTTCTTCTTTCCCACTCCATCGTCTTTTTCAACCCGTCGCCTGCCTTTCTGACAAACGTCTCTTTCCTTTTGTCTCCGTTTTGACTTCTTTTTAAACAATGTTAAACTTGTTCACGTTAATTAAATTTCAAATGACAACATCAGAAAAGACATAAACTTTGAAGTTTTGACCCAGATTCACTTTAGTGCCTTTGATTTAATATTTGAGGAAATTTCGTGGCTTTAGAAAATATTGCCAAATATTTTCCACCATCTACTGAAGAAAAGACAGCATTTCCGTTAATGTGTATTGTCTATTCACGTCCATATACCAACTATATTCTATTTATATACTGTATAGGTGGTCCTTGTGTACACATTTTCGTTAATCCACCCTTTTGAAAAGGGCCTCGGGCAAACCACATTCAGCAGCGGTCGAGCGCTAAATTTCACTTGGAAGCGCGAACGAGTCGTTTGCACTTCCTGGTGAGGAATTTACTGCAATTTAGAGGGATGAGTTTGAGAGTGAAAAAACAAGTTTAAAAGATGAGAAGAAAAAAAAAAGATGAAATGAGAACGTGAAAGGAGACGATGCTTAACGAGCAGTATTCAATTTGACTTCCGTCGACGCGTTGGATTTTAATGTGCACTACGATATCGAAAAATAATCTCTCAGTATCTCGAGAAAGCCTTGACTTTTTTTTATCTAACGTGACAGTTATTGAGATATTAACTATGAGAGATTTCTTGTTGTTTCAATTAATAATAATTAAATATATTAAAGGTTATACTATTGAAATATTTTTACCAAGGTCGTTTACTTCTATAGACTAGCTTCCATTTGATGTATATATCAAATGGAAGCTAGATGAGAAAATTAAGCTTGAGTTTGATTAAAAATTTAATGAGAGAAATACTTGAGTGCAATTTGATGTCGCAATACATATCATCTATATATATATTTGTCCAACTGAAAAGCAAGTTTATACGTGTTTTAAAACTTGCGCTTGACTCTAAGAACCTGCTGGTCCGTAACGGCAAGAGAACTCTGAGGAAGTAAAGTAGGATTGGCTACGATTCGATTTTACTTGGCAGAAAAACACGTTCATTCGTGTCACATACACTACGATCTTCAATGCAGTCAGTTAGTTTTCTCAATTGCAAACTTCATTCTATAGACTTTTCAACCTTACTCTACACATTCTTCGATAGGAGTTTCTCGCCTAAGAACTAGTGAGTCAAATTTTCAACCAGCACAGTAGATTCCACTTGAATTTTGATAAAATTCTCAGATAATCTAATAATTATTGATTCGTGTAATTAGATTGTCAAACTGTCGTAATAAAAGAGGACTATTGAGTCTTTATAATTTTGAAATAAAGTTGTCAACGTTGTAAAGAAACGACTGAATGTCTTTATACGAGTATTCTTGAATCATCGGAGAATGAGAAACCGATCGTTTAAAGCCTCGAATGTGCTGGAAGGGTCGAGTTGTGTGTAAGAGTTCCTGCACCTGTCGTGAGTCCAAGGGAATCATGAAGTAGCCGAGGGCCAGCTCGTCTAACCGGTACTGCGGTAAAATTCTCAAGCATGCACTTGCAGCCAAGAAAATACTGCGTACGTTTACTGCAAGTGAACTAGAATTTAAGATGACCTTTAAACAATTCACGTATGCACATATTTTTTCAATAGTTCATTAGTATGTAAAGGTGTGAGGAGTAGAGTAAAAGCTAGGTTTACTCACAGTACTCTATGTATTCTTGATAAGACTGCCATCGACCATATGCTCTCATCAATAGACATTATCGATTAGGAAAGTACTCCCTTACAAAGTTCCTTTGAGATGACAGCATTGCATTAGTCTCTCCCTGCTTTTAGGCATTTACAGTAATTAAACGTATATTCGTAACTGTTGAATTTTTAGACGGATTTAATGTATTAAAAAATCATGGGCAGTATAAAGGACTGATGGATGTACTTTTTATTCTACAGTACACAGAAAGATTGTGAGTTTTGTTATTTTCATTTGAAACTGGTCTGTATCTCTCGTGTAAATAACATGTAGTTAAACGAGGTCATTAACATTAATTATTCCATTTACATTAACTGGAAGATGCAGTTTCCACTTTTCATCACTACATAATGATTAATGGAATATTGATAGATCTTCACTCGGAGTTCAAAAATGGTTCTTAAGTTGCTGAAAAATTATGAAGAAAATTTTCTCCATTTAAAGAAATTACTTAATGGAATAAGCTGATATTTGGATTCGTATCGGAGTATATTAATCCAATACGACTATTATTGCTAAATATTGAAACCATCGTTGGATTCTTGATCTAAATTTAAAATTCATATAACATATTTAATATACACTACCGTGTCAAAAGTAAATAGACACTTATAGGTGTAAAGAGTTAACTAAAAAGAGTTATTAAAAATATAAAAGCGGGTAGTTATGAAAAAAAATTAGAGTGTAGGTGGGACCTAATCTCAGTTTATTGACACTATTAATTATCATGTATTAGTTCTTTAATTAAGTAATGAGATTCTTTGTAATAAACATTTTTTTCTCAACTACGCTGTGTATTTACTTTTGACACAGTAGTGTATATCAAATTTGAATTAATAATAAATATGTTAACTGATACATAATAAATTTCATAAAATATTCCAAATTTGACTCAACTATATTTGTCACCTAGAATTGAGTAAAAAATCAATCCATCAACTGCATTAAGAGTGTTTAAATTCAATATGATATATAGTTTCGACCATTTTAATGATCTAATCAACAGAATTATGTTCACGAAGCAAATATAAATGAGGTTCTCTTAATCAGGATTTATTATATTAATAAATTATTTATACACGCGGAATAACTGGAAATTATTATGTGATTTCAAGCAGCAGAGTATTTATTTGATATTATTATTACGCTATATTGAATGCCAAATAAATATTTCTACAAATTGTCAGGTAAATCAGTTTGCCAACTATAAAGGATTTTTTTTCAATTTTCGGTGCATAATTTGGATATATGTTCTGATAAGAGTAAACATGAAGAAAAAAAATTCGGATAAATTAACAATAGGAATAGAAGGCAATGAGGTACTGCAAATAGTTATTGGCCAATGAACATGAAGCCAATGGTTCTTCTGCATGCTCTCAACCGAAAATGAACTTTCCAGGTTTAATCACCGCAATTGTAAATACACTGATTACACTGCAGCTTTTGGCAAATGCTGGAATGCTCTAAATTTATTGCTGCTCTCTATAAGCGCATGGTATTGGGTGCTATAAATTCTATGTTCATTTCTCTGTCTCTCTCTTTTCTATCTCAATAGATTCCATCATGAGTCTGTGGGACTCATTGATGCGCACATTGTATTATTGGTTGAATAAACATTAAACATTATATTTGTGATATTGACTATAAAACTATTGGATATTTGATAAAGTATACACAGAGTAAACTAGCTGGGGAAAAAGACTCTTACAGTAGGTAGCAAGATTTTAGTCGAGTCATTCGACAGCCTGGTGTGGCACAGTCTCCCGACGGGACTGCTGGAACTTGAGGCTAATCGACCACCCGTCGTTCTAGAACAGGATGTTCCGATTGTGTCCAGACGCTGGAGCAATTCACAGAATTACCTTGTCTTGAGTTCTTCGCAACTTCTTTCAAGGATAAATGAAAACGATTGCTTCAATCGATAGAGTACACTGGAGTATTATATGTATATGAAGCTTATGTATCATCTGGAAATATAATCCTGGCAAATTGTATGGCAATTTTATAAATTATTATTTTTATCCGCGTGTCGAGTTTCAGATAAACTCAAGGTCTGATTATATACAGTAGGCAGCAAATTTTCAATTTTAATAACACTAAGAGCATCATGAGTTTCATATATTATATAAACTCATGATTATATTAATAGTAAACAAAAACATAAAGTGTTGTTAAAATATTGTGTATACATAATAAGTATAATAAAAGACATAAAACTGAGAGATTAAATGAGCCTGCGGCTCAGTAGTAAAGTTTTTTTTTTCATAAATTATGTATCAGGTCTAGGTAAGATACATTCCGAAATTTTTTGAATTGTTCATGGGATTAATAATAATTCTTGGGGTCTTTTATCGCCCGATAAATTATCGTCTTGACGTTAATTAGTATAAATATTCCGTGCGAACGGTTTTATGGTTGTCTGGATTGCGCATAATGATCTATCTTGTATGTCAGAACCGATCTCATGTTAAGTTTCTATACTTCTCTACTCTTAGAGTCTTAAGAACGTGTACCGCGTGCTAACTCATCCACGACTGAATCTTGCGATAGTAGATGGTACTGATAACGTTCATAAACTATTATACACCATCAACAGGCGTAAATGGTTAAATCTATAATTTACATCGAGAAAAATTGATTGTTCATATTTTTTTTTTTTTTTGTGGTTAGACGATTAAAATACATTTTTATTCTCTTTCACAATGAGATTACAGAAATGAATGTATAAAGCTAACAATTTAATTAATCTACCATACTACTTTCAGTAAAATTTGATTATCTTTTATATGAGCTTAATAAAAATGTAATGAATTATTCTTGACTAACAACATTACGCCCAGTACCTGACAATAATGTCATATTTTAGTACGAGATGAGGTGATTGCTCTTGTTGTGCGAGAGACCGAGAGATATTGCGAACAAATAATATAACGGTAATCGTTATACTTACGAGTAAAAATCGTTCGTGGGTGTGGTGCTCGTATTTATATATCTAAAGCCCAACGTTATAAACTGAGCTTGCCATTTATGACGGTGATAATAGTAAATCTAATCATTGATAGTTTCCGGAGCTCGCTGAGACGTGAAATCGTTCATCTTAATCGAATTGAATACTTATTCAAGCACAGTAGCTTGATGATAGATTTTTTTCTTATCAAAATAACTTATTTTTTCGAATAAATTCCACATAAACGATCTATTTAGAAATGTAAACAAGCTTCAAACTATTCAACCCTCTGGGATTCCATCGAGACGACTTCGTGCCTTGAATATTTTCACACTTTTTCCATATATTTTGGTGAAGTGAAAATGTGTTTTGTTGACGAGATATCCAGACAGATGGCTGGAGAGATGGTGATGCACAAATTTGCTTTGATGAGTTTTCGTGGATGCTAAATTCGATCAGACGAAACTTCAAAATGGATATAAAAAAAAATTACATATATATTTTGGATTATTATATCAATTTTCGGTTGAAAAGCTGAAGTCAATTTTTACATATTCTTCAGAAGTAGAATGAAAAATGATTGCAAAATGATAAATTTTTCATATTTTATTTAAAAATTATCTACTTGTTTAATGTATTAATTTAAATAAATAAGGTAATCAATAAAAAAAATTTAAAAAAAACTCATCTTAATGAAAATCTAGAGCTTTCCTGACGAACCAAATAAAACTTAAAACAAATGTATTCGAATTTTTTTCATAATTTTGAAGAATAATTCAAGATTCATCATTAGAATTATTTTTAAAAAGACGGTTTTCAGATTTATAACAGCAAAGCTATTCCTCCCGCTCCTCTCATTATTGATCGGGACCTTAAAATTTTTTTTTGACTTAGCTTTTTAATTATTGCCTTATTGCTCTGACTCTTCAGTTTTTCACTTCTACTTCTGACACTTATAGTATGTCCATTTTTTAAATATACACTGAAAAAAAATTCAACTATTACATTTCTTTCAGTATGCAGACAACGTAATAATATATTTTAATCCGGTTTTTACTATTTTCAGTGGCATATTACTTTCTTAAGATCAAAGATGGACAATAGAATTTTTTTCAGAGCCAAAGTAGCTCCCCAGATATAATTTTTAAAGCCATTGCTTCCAAGAGTAAGAGTGAGAAAAGTGCAGATTTATACTAAGTGAACCTTTTTACTAATGCTGTAGGAATCTCAAAATTTGCCCGCCTCTGCTCAAGATACTTCAAGGAGTAGTATTGCATGACTTTGTAGGGTAACACGGGACAAGACAGACTTTTAAATTTTAAACTGACTAATACACATAATAATGTAATTTAAGCAACAAATCTATTTGATATCGATGTTAACTTTTGTCTCAATAGCTTCGGAGGATCTGTTTTTCTTTACTATGATACCAAAAATAGAAAAGTCCGTCTCGCCTCGTATTCCCCTATTTTATTTTTATAAATAAATTAACTAACAAAAAGAGTGGATGTGGCTGGTCTACTTATACTATCAACTTCTTGTTTGGTCTCCTAAAGACTACCGACCACTCCATTTTGTCTGAGTTCAAAATACTAATGTTTGGAGATATTTTTATAATTATACAAAGAACAATATTATCAGATGTTTATTATGCCATCCCTAGTAGGAATTTCGTCAAGGGCCCGTCCAGTGCCTTGGAATTGCTTCGATTGTATGGGAATCTATCGGGAATCGAGTGAATTTCTACTAGGGATTGTATTGTGTGTTAAACAAATTAGTCTGGAGGCAATATTATTATTTATTCTTGATAAGGTATGTGAGATGAAAAAAGTTCACAAAACTATGAACGTGCACACAAATATATATCTCTCTAAAAATGATAGATTTAGACTCAAGGGGCCTGAAAATATGAAAATATGTCAAAATTTTTATGATTACTTTCCAAATGAGTAGTTAAATATATTATAATGCAGATTTCTTCAATTGATATGTGGTTTTGAAGATCCAACTTCAATCTCATGAACTCAAAATTAAAAAAAAAATTTTTAGCTATTATAAGATCATAAATGCACTGCAAATCGTGATGTCGCATTTTAACGCTCTTAAACACTTCCAAGTATCTAAAAAGTGGCTACAATGTTAATCGAATGGATGACGTCATTTTAAAAAACTTTAAGTGCATTAAAATAAAACACTTCCAAATTTGAGATTTGCAGTGTGTAGTTTGTTTAGCCAAGCTAAAATTATTCTATAAAATATAAAACAAAAGATTTTACGTATGACCTTCAAAGGTTGATGATTCACAATTTGTTTCTAAAGTGATCGGAAGTAAAAAAAGATAAAAGGTAAGTAATACACGAAGGTGGTCGGTGATGATCGATTGGAGGGTCCTTTTAAGATCTCGAATTAACCAGAAAGAAGAGTCTGATTTATGAGCTGAAGTTGCCGCGAGTGTGATCTACGATCGATCTAAAGAGTGAGAGAGCATGTATATGGTCAGGCAAACACGCGCGATATACTCCTGGTTAATCGTTACTCTTGTCCGATGTATCGAAGCGAGGATAATTAATAGCCAATCAGTGAGAGTGCATCAGTGAATGCTAAGCAGTTGCTCTCCAGTGCATCAAGAGTGTTCTAATGTATATGTATATCAACATCTGCATACGGTTGCTGTTTCTGTTAACATTATCATTAATCATGATCGATTTTATAACGATACTAAATATATACGAAAGATAAAAAGAAATAAAACTTAAAAGTGTTTACCGTGGTCGGTGAAACATAAAAGTTTGTGGCGTTTTAAAGGAAATTGAAAACGTGCAATAGCTCTTTCGATAGCAGGACAGTTTTTATTTAATACCGCAATAAATGCGGATATATCCTGGTGTATTTCCAGTGTAAGTGGATAACTGAAGCTTCGCGTTGAAGAAAAAGATAAAATCCTTGCGGGAGTGGATTTTCAGGCTAGGAAGAAGATTATCAGGACCCTAGGGATGAGGAAATAAAAAGAGGGGAGGAGTGTTAAAGTTCACGGTTGCATTCGTGTCGTTGCAGCAGAAAGATATCCATCTCACCCGGATTTAGTGTGTTTATACTTGGAGAGAGAGGACAAACTCGTGTGCTTGGGGCTGTATCTGCCTCGACTGTATACATGGTCGTGCAGACGTCCCCAAGTGCAAGAGAACATAACCGCAGCTAACTTTTGCACCAACAAAATATGCCACAGATGCACACGGCAGATAGACGTCTAGGGACCAAGTGAATTCTAAACGTGAATAGTGCAGTGTTTTTCGCACAAATATTTCTTTTGCGTTTAGAGGACACGAGTGGGATCGTAAAAGTAGAATCAGGAGTGCTGTAGCCTTTTCATTATGTATACATTTCTGCATAATGAGATATTCGCATATTTTAGAAATGAATATATTTGATATTGTTGAGTAATAAAGGAAACTTTCATCAGTATTTGTAGAAAAGATACTTGTTATTGGATATATTTATTTAGAGTACTATCATAAAAAGCTTTAGGAGATAGAACTATCAACAAAGATTTATCAAAAAGAAAAATAAAGATTAATACAAATAAGAAACATGACATATATGTTTAAGGAAAATCTCCAAGCTATTGTATTTATTTTTAGAACTCAGTGCTTATATAAGATTGCTCCAATTGATTATAAGTATCATTGAACAAAAATTTCATCCATTAAAGTTTTTTTCGAGCTATAAATATGATATTTTAATGAGAAGAAACTTTTAAAAATAATTACAAAGAGCTTTATTGATTAAATAAATTAGGTTACCGGTTCTAATAAAATTCCCTTAATATACAATGATTGAATATTTATACTAAATTGGTATGTGGAATAATTTTTTACGTAAATTATTAAGACTTGAGAAAAAATCTTTTCATAAAATTCTCTTTTATAAATAATAAATTACCAATAAAGAAATGAAAATTATTCTTAATAGAAAGATGGTTTTAAAAAAATTGAATCTGAAACATCCCGCATATTTTTTTTTTGGTGTTATTGTGAATTATTTCTTATTATTTCAGTTGAAAAATTTACCAACTTGCTGAAAATTCGGTACGATAGTGACACGATTTTGGAAGAGTAAAGTTTGATTTCAAAGTTTTGCTCTTTGACTTTTCTTTCTGTACAAGCTTGAAAGTTGAGGGCATGGACATAGAGGTACGTGGAAGATGAAAAGAAAGGCAAAGGGGTTCAACGAGTGATCGCAAGTTCAGCGGGGCGAGGAATATAAAGTTTGATGGGCTGCTGTGTTACTACATCGAGGGGTTGGGGAGGAAGACAGAGTCGAGTAGAAATAGGAGAGGGTTGAGACATGAGAGAGCTTCGACTGCCGCCCTCGAACTCGAGTTGCCAGGCGTAGTTGTTGATTGTTCTCAGTGTAATTATAACTTTAACCAGAGCCTACTTGCAATATAATTATTAATTACCAACCAGTCGACTCAGTGAACAATCCTTTGTAGTTTTAAGAATAAAAATTGCACAACTTTAAGTTCCAATTTTTATTTCCATCAATTTTCCCTCAGAAAAGAAAGAATAAGTATTAATGGTATTTTTAAAGATCTCTTATTGTTCCTTGGACACTATAACAGCAGTGGTATGGTCTCATATTGTCACCCCAGTCGACAAACAATAATTTCTGTCACTGCCGGAAATAATAATGTATGTGTTTGCACAAAGTCAATGCGTAATATTGCTTTCGAGGTGACTGTAGTGTTGGTATAGGGTACACATGGAGAGCAGGAGGGTGAGACGCACGTGTCGTTTGGAGGATATTATATACAGTTCTATATCTTCTTAACCACAGAAGCATCGATCACTTGCTGAGAACAATATTGGCATGGTAATGATTAGGGAAAGAGATATACCCAGCATAACTAATGGTCCCTTTTGTGGTTTAAAAGTGACTAAATTTCATATTAACTTTGAATCATATCCAATATTTGGTCAAAGTAGGAGTTTTTGGCAATTCAAGAATTCTATCTAATTCGTTTTGCTGCCTGGAAAAAGGTTCCTCAAAAGAATTTGTTTAAGGAATAAAAGGAATTAATTCTTTTTATAAATAATTATAAGTAATTACGTTGGAACGAAGACGTAAGATAATTGTGCCTTCAACAGAGAAACAGTAAAAATCCCGATTGGTCATATCATAATCCCACAAAAATTTATAAATATAAAATTAGAATTAAAATGAACGTCAATCTTATTTTTCATCACGAAAGCCAGATGAAGGTCCTGGAAATGACAAAAAAGAATTCAAAATTGGTCGTAACTAATGGCCATCTTGGGTTTCCGGCTTAATCAGTTTAAGTGATTTGAACGCTACAACTACCTACTGAACATCAACAGGGTGGTCCACGTGTGGGCGAACGCGCTGGTGCGTGGCCAGTCGATATAATGTTACGCACACGCGATCAGCTCATCCTTCCATTCCTCTAGCTTCACCTCTCCTTGTATCTACCTCACAGTTGAGTCTCATTACATTACCATACTAATTGCAGTCAAAGTTCCACTAACAATTTATCGTTCAGCTATCGCCAATAAAATGACCTTCTGATCACGCCCGAATGCTATCTTAAATTGTATAATTTGCCAGTAATTAACTGGACATAACATATAACTATTTATTCAGTACTTAATCTTCATATTTATTTACTTATTCTTCTATTCCGGGTCATGCTGAGAGCAATGCAGTTATGTTTGACTGCAATCGATCACGCTTATATCAACAGTGATGAAGCGGTTTTTAGAAGGAGCTCTTGAAGAATGTGAACGTTGAGAATATATATCAAAGAGTCAATGTATCTTGAAGAAGAGAGGTAAGATAAAAAAAAGGCTAAAGAAAAAAAATACCTGTCTTGAACGGCGTAAGAGACGGCAGAAGGTCGAACCCGATAGATTTACGCTCGAGCGTGAGGCACTTTCGAAATTGCATTGGACGTACGACATTCCGCGAGCGAGGTCTTCTCTTGTGGGTATATATAGAATATATAGCACCAGTGGAGGAAGGTCTCTGTGGATGAGAATCGAAATGTCGCAACGGATTCTACGGTCGGTAGTATCCGATGCCGAAACGAATCTAAATCCTCGGGGGAGGAGTTTTGTGCTCACCTCGGGAATTACATTAAAAACATTAAAGTCGACCCTCGTGTAACTACGTGTGTGGTGACGACTAGCTCTTGTATAATACTGCAGGCGGGGATGTTAACCCCCCTGAATACTCTTCTATCATTCTCTTGCATTGTCACCCACATAGCATGATTGCTTTTTCAGCAGAGTGCATTCGTGTGCTGAACCGCGAAATGAAATTACAATTGCAGTCATTCGGTGAGCGTTGAAAAGCTAGAACATTTTTTTCCACTTATAATATTATCGAAATTCATGTGTATTTTTTAATTTTATATCATGCATGATCATCTCTCGTGTTATTTACACACAACTGTTAATGTATGCATATATTTTTGGAGAAAATCAGAATTTTATTAACATGTTTATTCATGTATGAAAAAAATTGTGCATCAATTGTGAGGGATTTGAAGCTGCACAGCATTCTATTGGTGTGCCTGAGGAACGCAAATAAAATACGCTTCTACATATGGCATATAATCCACAATGGATTGTACTTTACTACCGGAATGACAGATATCGATCGACAAGCGGTGATGGCATGGTATGTGAGAGTCTTCTTAATCCCAGCCGACGTTTCCCCACGGATTTGGATAGAACATTTTATAAAACCTGATGATATTAAGAGGGGGCGCCTAGAATAGTTTCACACCCGCGTCTATTACACATACAGCAGAATCATTCTTCTTTAGGGTACCTTATGCGACGTCTGTTTGTAACCATTTTCCGCTACTGTCAAACAGCCCCTTCATTTATTCCATGAACCCTCAAATATGTATGCTACGCATCATGACTATGGATATGTCGGGCAAGTCCAAGGGGGTCCGATGCAATTTCGGGGGTCGAAACCAAAGTGTACCCTCTCCCCATTCATGTTGAATATCGTGACATACGCCTGGGGATTAAGCGGGGGTGCTCTTAATGGTTTCGTTCCTTCAGGGACGTTGAACCCCTCGTATAATCATAATCGAAAAGCAGGTTCACGCGATTTCTATCTTTGTGAGCGACTGAAATAATTCTTTCAACCATTAGTGTTCCAGGAAAACACATATTTCTATTGAAGGTAATGTCATTAAAAAGTAAGGGAATAGAATAAAGGCAAAATTAATCGAATTTGAAGAAGAAAAAGAATTTTTGTTGATGAAAAAAAAATGAACACTAAAAAAAGAATTACTAAATGCACTTTAGAGTTACTTTCATTTATATTGATAAAATTTCAAATGAAATTGTTCAGGTTACTTTCCGGTTATTTATAAAAATTCAACATTACCAAAAGCAGGAAATTGTTGATCTGACCTCTTGAGAATCACAAAACTCATTCTATCCTGAGTCAAAATATAATACCTAAATTGATTTTTTTCATACTATTCCCATCCTTCTTATCCTAGATTCAACCTTGTTATCCTAATATTATTCTGTTTCATTTTTTAATTAGAATCAAAATAAAATTAATAATTGTAGAAAAGTATGTTGTTGTTAAAATAAAATTACTTGAATCTCAAATAAAAATAGATTGAAACCAGGAAAAGTATAAAATAAAAGTAAGATGAACCTAAGGTGAAAGAAAAATAAAATTAGGATGAAGATATGATAAAATTAGTATGAGTTCAGGATAAAATAAAAAAATTTTCAGCCTATGGAAACGCTGATTTGTTGCGTATTCCGACTTTAATTAGGATTTGTTCATCTTAAGTTAAACCTAAAGAAAGGATAGTCTTAGGATAAAAATAGATTTTATATTTTGACTCGGGTATGTTTTATTTTAAAACTATTTTCTACACCTGTCAATTTCACGATGATGTTTGTTTTAGAAAATGAAGTTATGAAATGGTTAATGACACATAAAAAATGTAGAATTGTAGCCAACATAATAAATCAACTTTGAATCATCCAGTTAATCTATTATGAAAATTTAATACACGTTTCATAAGATATATAGTAATCATATATATTGTCATCATGATTGCACACTAGTGTGCATTATGTATTTCAAACGTGCAAGCCGGCTTATTCATGTATTCATTGAATAATTGTGGGATGCGTATCTCTCTAGTCAAGAGATACATACACGTGCATGTATTATAGAGTAGGCACGCCCTCCTAGTTATACGAGCATTTCAACGATCATAACAAGGATATCGACATTATTCAAGCCTTTTTAAAATAATTTTCTGAGTGGCAATAAGTGAAAATAAAGACTTTCGTCAAGATGAATGTTATCGCTTTGGGCACGTGTCGTTGACAATCGTTTCCTCTTGATCTCTAGTTATCATCTGCTCAGATCGTTGGATTTCATGGTGATGCTCTTTTCGATTATTACTGAACAAAAGTGCTTACTCAAGAGAAAATAAAGACATTATCGAGCCGGAGATTGTGACGATCGAATTAAATAACAAATTAACATTTATACGATAAAATCACTACAAATCCAAGTGTTTAGCAACTAAACACTTAAAGTGTTTGCAATGTTAAACATCATAAACGAACTATGGTACTTTTGTAGACGACTTTCAAACGATTCTTGCCGTTTACCAAAATGCTATAGTTTGTTTATGGCATTTGACATTGTAAACACTTAGGTGTTTAATTATTAAACACTTTAAACGTTTTATTACTAAACACCTAAGTTTTCCGGGATTTGCAGTGAAGTGATTAAAGTATTTTTGAATCAATGATTCACTATGTTACTGCGATAATAATTATTAATGAAAAGCATTTCCTTTAATCAATATTTTATTAAGAAAAATTTTTTATTAATATTTTGAATATAATATTACAATACAATCATTTCGTTGGAAAAAAATTTTCCCCTCCATTTCAATAAATTTTACTGACCATCACATACTATCTTACATGTCATGGAGGTTTTGAGAGATAAAGTTTGATGTAAGAAGTTGATCAGAAAATGATCAAAGTTGAAATAAAGGATACATGAGGTCTGGTTAGACCAGGAATATCTAGAGTTTATGGGACTTTGATGGGGAATGCAATTTAGAACATAAAGTGTAATCAGCATCTACCACTATAAAACTTTCACGACATGGTGTAATTATTGATTGTTGATCAAAACTTCACATCGAATATCGTAAAATAGTTATTTTACTTATCATTGCTAAACTTGATAAAGTTCCTAATAATCATCTTCATCCAATCAAGTATGTTTAAATAGGTTTCTATTGAGTTCAATGAGAACCAAGCTGAACTAACGTATAAAACAAAATAAATTTTAAAATTAAAAAATTAGATTTTAGCACAGAGTTGGTCAAATGTGGTTTTTCAAAATCTAAGCTGCTCTGATAGTTTCTGTAAGAGTAAGTGAAAGAGACTCTAGACTCATGCTGAAACCTTGCTCCAATTTTTATCTTTTTACTCCAAAAAAATTCAAAGTTTGTTCAACTCTGCTTTTAAGCAACAACATCTTTTTTCTAATTTTAAACTTTAATTTCTCTCTTTAAGTAAATCCGTAAAAGCCATTACAAACTAATAGCTATTCAATAATTTACAGTGATTTTTGCTAATATATTTTGCCAAAGAGATTTCCAAGTTTCTTGAACAGACGTAATCTAAAATTACACTTGTAGTGTTGAAAAGTAATTCATAACACTGCTTACAATCAATCAATCTGTATTAAGTTGTAATATATTATTAAAGATTGGAAAACAATCGATAATTTTATGGTAATGATATGATTATTACTCGCAATAGTCTAATAGCACCTACAAGTCAGAGGTATTACAGAATTACTCGCGGGCGTCAATCTCGATAGTAAGACGACGTAATGAGTGTTATCTCTCGTCCCACAATCGCTCGTTAATTTAGACGACACGTTACATTATCATATAGACGAGTATTTCGCGCGTCTCACGTTATCGGCTTTCGTGTGCGGGTTACAAGGCTTGCACGTCATCGTCCGGATATACTCCAGGCACGTGTTCACACGTGTCATGACGTAACACAACCCCCGTAGAATATATGAAGGGATGGAAGTTGTCGATCGCAGCACTTCCGTCCCTCTTTTGTCGTCATTTTAAACGCAATGCAGAGCTATGCTTTTGATATACTTTTATCAGTCTTTTTACCATGTTATAAAGAGCAATTTTACGAAGCATATGTATTACCATAGGGATTGAAAAGCTTCTTCAAAATTAGTTTTTAAATTTTTAGATTATTTATTACGAAATTGTTTTATTTTTATATCAACAACACTATTGATATTTTTCGTTCGACATAATTTTTTATAGAAAAAACGAAATATGAATAACAAGCATAAAAATTTACATTTGTACATAGAAAACAAAAAATTCATTTTTATCGAAAATGCAATGATTCATATTTATATAATTTTTCTGTTGGTGCTCTACAGAAGGTGGATTTGTGCTCGACTAACCAATTTAAATAAAAGCTCTCGACGCATATGTAGGTATGTATATGTGTCTATGTTTGAGTGACCCAGTGTTTCATTCATTTAAGAGAATAAAAAAATATCGAAGAATATTTCTATTGCAAGAGAACTTGGGAAATTTGTTGGTATAACCCATCAACTTGAAATCCAGCTGTTAATTCCTATGAGTTAGTAGTGCTAGAGGGCTTTTCTTCTCTCTAACTCTCTCTCTTTGTCTTTCTATCGGGCAATGATTACCGCATGTACAGTAGGTTAAGAGCAAAGGGAACAGGGGAGTTGTGATGAGGTGGATGAGAGAAAAAGAGAGAAGGCTAGTTGGTTATATGCAGAATCCACGATGTACTGTGTGCTTTTGATAGTGTGAGTGAACATGGTGCTTCGCGAATCCATTAGCTAGGGCACACTTGCTCGACTCTTCTGTTTCCCTCTGAGCGACGAGCAACTCGTGTCAAGTGAAATCTTTGTGAGTATTCTCTGTTTTCCAATTTCCAACTATCTGTGCTTTACGATAAACGAATTGGCCAAAATTGAACAAAAAAATATATATATTTTTGTAGAGGAAAATAATTGAATTAAAAAAATCTGTTGTTTATTTGCAAGCATTCAATAAGCGTTGATTTAATTGAATAAATTTTTAGATAAATTCGTTTTTTAATTAAATTTAAAAAACAACCATCCAAGGTAAATGTATTGAACGAATAGGCATGAAAAGTATTAAATGAAAGGTGATAAAGCAGGAAATCGAGTTAAACTTGAGCGAATAGATTGATCTACACGGTTGGTCGTTTGCTTGCTTATCACACATTGGGCCTTCTCTTCGTCTATTAGCGAGACTAACGAGTCTTGAAGTTTCTCTCTCAGTTGAAAGCACTTGCGTTCACTCTGTGAATGGGGTTGCACCAATCTCCCTACGGATCTCCTTCTGTCTCTACTTTCCTCCAGCAAGTGAACAGTTGGCGAACACTCCATGGCTGCTCCACTCGAAGCGGTGCGAGCTACCGTTTTAGATTAGCATCTTTTATGTGCGACGACCGCACACGTATGAAGCAAATACATCGTGCAAATGCTTAAAGAAGAGAGAAGTCGTTCTCTATAGCGTAGAATTTTCATTAGTGTGTTTATCGCACTAAGTCTTTGCATTTTGTTTTTTATCTCACTACAGGTTTGCTTTTATATTCAGCTTTTTTCAATTTAAGCGGATCTTAAATTCACTTATAAACAAGTGTCAGAAACTAAAATAATAGATTAGGAATAATGATGTTCTGAAACACAAAATCTAGATCATCAGAGACGTGTATATGAACAGAAAGGATACGGCTGCTAGGAGATAGCATTTTCTTAGATAAATGTCATTATAGTGGAAGGATTATGTAAATTTTCTCGTTATCTGCGGTGGTGTCGTTGCAGGCAAATGAATGATTCAGCGAGCTTGAGGTGTTAAAGAACAACCAAACCATCTATAGAGTTGCTAGATGCTTGTATAAGACATTTTATTAAATCTCAAGAAAAGCCAAGTCTACTTAATCTTTCAATGAATTAACATTCTGACGATTGAATGGGTGTAACTGGCAACGAGCTATGGGGTAAGACAAGCGTGAATAATGACATGATCGAGCAATAAAGAACTTATATATTTTCTTACAGAGTTGGACAGTTGTTCGGTCAGTCTTGTTGATGACTTAAATATGAACACAGTGGCGAGGAGAATTGAAAGGACAATTGGACAGCAACGAGTTTACGAAGTAGTTAGACAAACGAATATATGAGGGACTGGGTCGCTGGGCAACTTGGAGGATAGTGGTTATAATTAATTTATGGAACTGTTATTGAAGTTAGCTTAACGAGAAAATGTGTCAGTTTGATGTGCCATGCTTCAACAATCAAAATTAAGTGTAATTTAAATTACTTTTAAAATTTGTTTTTATAATTATTAAAATGTATTATTAAATTAATTAATATTTTGTATCATTTTTGTTAATAAATGATTCATGTAGTTCAACAAGACTCTATTGTTAATACAAATTAATGCATTTATATAATTTCAAAAAAATTGGTTAGATTACTAAGTAATTTTAATGATATTCTTTAAGTCATTAATGATATCCTTTGTATTGTTTGGCCAGACAATTATCCGATATAAAATACTCCAATTAAATAACGAAATTTAACAAGTGATTATCATTAAATTGTGTCCAGTCAAAGACTCTAGGATATTGTCTAATGCTTAATTCTTGGTCATAAACTAAACATCAATATTCTTTTTAACGTATTTGGTGCTGATCTATTCAACAACTAGAAACTATATATTTCAAATGAACATTGTACTTTGACTATTTTAATTCGGCATTTATTCGTCAAGAACACTCCCTTTTACTAGAGCAGTAAGAATCACTGCAAATCAGTCCCTATTCACTAATTTCTAGCCCTACCCTTAATCCTAATTAAATCAACAATTGATTGGGCACTATAAAATAATGAAAAGAGTACAATCAATTACTGTAATTTTTATAGGAAGTTCGTTGTCAGGACACGAAGTAAGCCCAGACCCATTTTTATTCTATATCATCTACAAGTGAGCCATAAAGTAGAACTGTGAAATTGATTTTAAATCTATATAGTGTTTTCATGAGACATATTTCTGTAACATCTTAAAGTAAATTAATAATCTTGATTGAACAACAACATTTGTAATGTCATTATATAATAAAATAACATTATTGACGATTAGTATAATTGAAAATTCACAATATATAGATTAAATATTAATTATTCGACGAGTTAAAATTGGAATTACAAGTAAATTATGCAAACTTTGGGATTATGAGAAGAGATGGATTAAAAAATGAAGTAGAAAGGAGAAAAAAGTGGGACGAGATTGAATCTTCTTTGCTCTTGAATCTGGTAAATATCGAGGGAATTTGTTTGTGTCAGGACGACAGGAGATTTTGCGATTTGGATAGTTCTACCAAGAGAACTGTCGCTTAAATCTTACCTTGACTGATCCATTTCGATGAAACTATAAATCTTTCAGGGTTTATTGTTGAACAAGTACTATGATATAATCTGTAATTAAGTCTATTTACTTGTCATTTGAGAAAATATCTAACATCAGCATTTTAATTAATGCCAAGTATTTCTCTTTTTAATTTTACCGTTTACAATCATAGTAATGTAGGCTATGAATGAGGTAGCATTCTTTTACGGCATAGTTGCACTGAAGGAATGTGAAGTAATCAGAAAAAAATACTTTATCTTTGTAAAGAGGTTGATATCGTAAGCTTATGATTATTTTATATGGAATTTCCTTGTCAATATACTTGATCGTCGTACAGTAACGTAATCAAATTGAAAGCTCTGTGAACACCAGCAGCAGACATCGACGTATCGCTGCCTGTATCCGAGACTCCAATCAAGGTGGTATTCAATGTGCTTGTTACTCACCCAGATTCACCCGCCTCATCTCCTCCCATCTAGCTATGAGATAAGTTCATTATCGAGTCGTACAAGGGCATGTACGAGTTGTGTTGCGTGTGTACAATATAAAAATATCATATACATTCTTCATGAATCTTAATTCGATGACACTTTCAAGAGACATAAAATGCTAGAGATTGTCTTTTGGCTATTTCCTTGAGATCTCAATAAAATTGATTTGTCAAAAAGTAATAAATTTATATGAAAAATCCGTTGTTAAAATGCATATTCAAATGAAAACTGATAGGTAATGAAGAAATGATCGGGTAATTTTCTAAAATTGTGCAAAGATCTTTGATGTTATGAGATATGAACACATATCAGTATTATCATAGATACCATTGAAACAAGATAGGCTTGAGGCTTTTAGCTTATAGCAGACGCAATGAGAACGAATGTATCTCTGAAAGGGAGAAATGATAGCATCAAATGTTTATTTGTTCGTCGAGCATAAAATTTCTGTCATATATATACAGTATATATATATATATATATATAGTAAGCATAAAAAGTATGGTATAGGAGAAAACGCAAACGAGTAGGAATCGAATACTGATTTTCTATCCCTCTGTGTTATTATCACTCTTGTCTCCGTCTCTTTATATGGTACAGTGGGAGGTAATTCGATCAACGCCCAGAACGAGCGACATGTCGTTGTCAATCCAATGCACATTCTGACGGATGCGATAATTTTTGAGGGAAAAAAAAAATTTATGACAGGTACATACTGAATGACAGTTCTTTTTGATATGTCGACTTTTTTTCTCTCGTTGATTTCAAACTCTTTCTTTTATTTTATATAATCAAACGTTCAATTGTTCGCGCAATTTTTTTCGCTTGACAACACGAGAGTTCTTGAGTGCCCATGCTTTCATCTATACCAATGATTTTTTTTTATTTACAATTTGATTTTAAGTTTTCAAGTAAAAAATTATCGGGATAAAGCCATAAACCTTTATGAAGATCGATTCTACGCGTATAAAAGAAGCACCAATAGATTGAACCATGGAATTTTATAGATACAGACTCCTATCCTCTTTTTTCATTTAGCCTCCCGTTAAAATGCACCCCAAGTAGGAATGTTCTCACCCCTCACCACTGCTTCAGGCTACGTAGGAGTGGAGATAATTCTGTTTTAGTTTCGCATTACATTGCAATGCACAGCGAACTACGTAGTGTATGAAGCTCAGTTGGAGAGTGTGGAACCCCTCGTATACTTGCCTCTTCTCTTGCATTCACTTCAACCCCTCGAGAAATCTCTCACTACTTGTTTCCTCACTCTCTAACTATTCTTGTCACTCTCTTCCTCTCTCTCGTTCTCTCTAGCTCCACAACATTCTCTTTTACTTTCTCCGTCTCTCTCACTTCTCTACTTTCTACTTTACTTTATGTCTGCTTTCAAGCCGGATCTGGTCGATCCTCGTCGTTGCCCTCGGACGAATAAGAATTTGACTAATGCAATTTTACATGCTAAGAAGCCACTCTCGTTCGACAATTGTCTGTGGCAATGTTACAACTCTACTTTTACCTCACTTTTCTTTGTACGTACGTTTGTCAGAGTAACTCGAGATTTTCATTTTCCACTGGTTCGAGCACTTTGTTTCCTAAATATAAGGCTTATCTAGCATTAGAGTTTATATCGGAAGAGAACAAAGAAGTGAAACAATCCTGGAAAAGCTTAAATTCTTAAAAAACACTTTATAGTGAATGTTTCTTTTTTTTTTTTTTTTAGTATCTTATCAATTTGTTTCCATTATTGGAAAAGCTTATTCGGATGAGAGACCTTGTAAATAGCATAATCTTATCACAAGTGTTCGGTAAAAAGATAATTTGTCTTCAGACCCCGTAAATGATTTATGCAATGACGGTATAAGTGATGTAGTGATACATTAGTACTTATTCGGGATGTCTATGACTTGTAGAAAATGCGACCCTGGTGTTTGTATGTTTTTTCAAGTGTAGAATAATGGAACGAATAAATTAGATATAGTGAGGGAATAGTAATTGAATAATAATGGGAAAATTGTAACAAAAAATTGTTAGTTTTTATTTTACAGAACAATATCAATTTTAAATTTGAATAAACATTATATAATAAATGCTGGCTCAAAGTTTTAATTCAGTTACTGTATCTTTCTAGAGTTAAAAAAAAACTTATCAATATTAATTTTAGCGATATAAATTGAATTTCATCAAAGAAATATATAATTTTTACACCATATTCTGGATTGTTCATCAGTCTATTAACATTACGTTTAAATGGATAATTAAATGTTTAATTAAAATTATAAAAATATTGCCTGAAGTCAAATTTTATTCAGATTGGAAAAATACATGATACCAGTATTTCTGACTTCTTTCAATTACATTATTTTATTACGGGTTTGTATAAAACCAGTTTATTTTTATTTTTTTCCAACAATAAACGCAAATTGAATTAGTGAAACATTACTTTCGACCTATTTGAATTTTTTTATTTCAACTGTCACGATATTTTATGAAACTATGGTAATGGAGTACAATTATTTAAGTTGCTTGTCTTAGAGAAAATTGTTTATGTTTATGCAGTTATCTTTAAATACAAGTGTTTATTTTTAATAATATTTCTTGACATTCTATTTGTAAGTAATGTCATGTTTAATAGGTAAATTTTTTTTAAACGGATAAAAATTTAAAAGTAACTCATTGCTTTATTTATAAATATGATAATAAGAGTAATAATGATGATATTTATGAATCCAAGTTCATTATTGTTGTGTTAAATGGAAGAAAATTTCTCCAATAAAGTATTTAGAAAGAAGTTTATTTGGAGCTTTTTTTGCATTTTTATATTCGCTTCAAAAACTTCAAACAAGGTATCAAGTCATATACTATGGTAGAGTCTGTCTTGAAACTCATTTTCCTGCTTGCGATATCACGCTCGAAAAAATAGCGAGTCCAACAACCAGTTTGCTCTGCGTTTTTTTTACCTAACTTTCAATATCAAGTATTATATCGAGAGATTTTGCCGTAGAAATTCTACTACTTTATCATTCTGTGAGTTCTTTCTCTGTTTTTCTTAGTTCAAATTTAAGTTGAAAGATTCGTCGGAGCGTTCACTATACACCATCCCAACTGAGAAGAACGAGGCGAATCTACTATTGCTACTACTGCTGCTGTATACATTCGTTGATTCTTTTTTATTCTTTCCCATCTACTGTACGCGGTGCTTTTTCCGTCAACAAGAAAAGCAGTCTCGCGATTGTACGGTTTCACTACGTCTCATTTCACTGCATCTAAATGAGTTTTTACTTTTGCAAAATATTCTTCTTTACATTACAGCCAAGTTTGCGTACCAAAGCTTACTATAGTTATCCTGCGTGTGAGTCATACGCGGGAATTTATGAGACCCCCAGTGAAATAATCCTGCTCAGGATTATTCTCTTCGCTTTACGTCATTCTTTACCCCTGCCTATTGCATGCTTTCGGAATAGTAACGTCGATTATTGTCTACATCACGCTCGTACTCCACCCTATCCTTTAATTACACGCGTGATCAATTGGTTTTATTATACCATAACCTTGCTCACACGTGTTTCATGCTCTTCGTTACATCAATAATCTTTCCAATAAAAATGGATAGAGTACACGTTTTCAATCAAGAAAATAATCCTAAAGGAGTAACGAAGGATATTGTTGAGTGTGTATATCATCCGGAAATATAGAGATGATATTTGATATTGATGTGTGTATTTTAAATAAAAAAAGAAAGCATAAAACAAACGTTAACACTTTTTGTGGGATTAGAAGAAATCAATTAATAAAATAATATTTTGATTTTTGACAGTAGTATCATAATTTATGTAAAACCTAAGCAAGGTTCAAAAACAAAATTAAAGAAACTACGTATAATGCTGGATTCTTAAAAGATTTTACTCGAAAATTAAATAAAATTAAATCAGCTCGGGATAATCTTTTTTCCAAATAAATATTATTCCAAGGTAGAAAATTTGTTACCGTTGATCAATCAATCTATCATCTTGTGGTATGACTCCAAGGAACCTAATTTTTCTATTCAATAAGATAAATGCTACCAACTATTTAAAATTTATCGAATATGAAGATTCAACTTGATTCTAGAATCATATTGAATTGGCATTTTTCAGGAACATATCATCACTGATAAATGCTGTAAGACTTTTTACTCACACTTCCATTGTAAAAATTATCCATTCAAAATAAATATTAATGATATTTGTAAAACTGTTCGTAAAGTTTTTTTTTTGAAATTTTATTATATTGTTATTGACGAAAATATTTTTTCACTTAAACTTACACAGTCAAAGCTATCTTATATTTTTTTCGAGTAATTTCAAGAAAACTAATCATCTAAACACACAAATCGATATCAAAGTGATTTCGCAAGTGTTCTATTTCGTCGATTTTCACACACTAAAAGTGAGAATTGAAAGAACATTAAAAAGTCCCAAACTTCCTAAGATTATTTTTTAATCAACTAATAGTTTTCAGCCAAGGCAAACGTTCTGAGTCACGATCATGATGGGGTTATTGCATCAAATCCCGTCAGTCTATGGAGGAAGATCAATTTTACATCCAAAGAATATCAGTAGAAAGAGGATGAGAAAGTGAGAACTGTCTCAATTCAACGGAATATATATATTCTCTTCATCGATACTGTCATAGTCCCATGGGTGACGTTGCTGTATATATCCAAGGCCGCATAATACTCAAGTGACGCACAGTCTGCATAACTGCAGTCCCGGTGCGATTTACTATTCTGCAGAGATTACCTCGTCCATCATTCTATGTCAAGACAATCTCGAGAGTTGATGTTGACGTGCTTTAAAAGAACCAGTTTTAATTTACTCTCAGCATTTCTAAAATTCTTTGTCATCTTGGAAATTAGAATTATCCAAGTACTAGCTCACGTATTTTGCAAAATGAACAAAAAAATTAATGAGGTGCTGAAATACTAGAAGCTGTAAAAAGCAGGATTTTTATTTGATGGATATTCTTGTAATAGCCGTGTATACTCGAAACTCTTTCCGTCATAGACACTAGTTTGTTAACATAAACTCAGTTTATCATCACGAGTCGAGCATTTTGCTCGGTTATAAAGACGAGGGATTGTCGAGTGAGAAAAGAGAAGCGGGGATTTTCTTTCTGAGTTGAGTGGCAACGAGAGTCTTAATAAATCACGAGAGGGAAGTCGTGTATAACGCGCGCGCTAGGCAATAAATGAAAACACAATAATAACGAGAAAAGTTTAATCCCATTGGGAAGTACTGAAATATTATATCTATAGACACACACACATACATTTATTTATAAAATGCGAACTGTATAGAGAAAGTATATATTCAAATTTTGAGAATAATTTTATTATGAATCCAAGCCATAGTTTTCTGGATGCATAAACAACCGAAATAAAATGAAAAAGTCTAGATGAAAAAATAAAAGAAAGTTGAAAAATAAAAAATGGAAATGTGGTAGATAACGTGATAGACAGTCTGCCGAGGAAATCTGATCGCGTCACGATTGTCATAGTGCCCAGTGGAAAGTAATAAAACACCGTTATCACGTGGTATCATGTATGCAAGTATAGCACTCCCGCAATTCAGTATCCACGTTAATAATCATGGAGGAGCAGTAGCTATTCTGTACTGTTACTACATTGCATTCAAATCGTTCAATCGTGATACAGTAAATATTCCTTCTCTGTCTGTACATCGATAGATTAATTAGATTACAACCCCGCTCATGGTTGCTGCAACTGATGAGTAATGAAGCTTATGAGTTCATGACAGACATGAAGTGACATTTTGAATAGAAAAGTGTTGTCATTGTTGTATGGATTTTTTGTATCTTTTATAACAAGTATTTTTGCCATTATTGTTTTCTGGCATGCTTTTACCTAATCGATGATTAAGCACATTCCAGCTTGTCTTTGTCACGGCCAGAATTACTCTTGTAACAATGGTTGTCGTAGAAAATTATTTGAAGAGATGGAAAGTGTATAATAACCCTAGACTGTTGAACGAATTTTTCTTTTATGAATGCGATAAGATGAAATGTTTTTAAAAATAATTTCAATATTTTACATTTGAGTACACCACTACTTGAAACAATAGAAATATTACCTTAAAATAATTGCACTATGAATGGTTGGAAGTAAAAAAAAACATAGATTATAGATGAAAGAAAATATTTATTTAAAATTTATATGCTTGAAATTTGTTAAATGTTTCTTCGTTTAAAGCATCTGTTAAATCTTGGCAGTCGAATGTAATTATTGTAAGCATACACGGATGCAGACAATAGACAGGTAAATATGTATGTATGTATGGTGGATTTATCTTTGACGAAAAAAAAGAAATTTATAAATTTATCATTCTGTTTGTTTCGTTTCCTGCTTTGCGGAAAGATTTGTGAGGGACTCAAGAGTTATCTTTATATGGAATATCAGTGAGGAGCCCGCGGCTTTTATGACAAGCGTAATTTGCATTTGGTCTATGTGCTGAAGATGAAAGCCAACCAAATCCGCAAGTCTACGGTGAAAAAAAGAAGAGTGTTTCATACGTATATAAAGGGTATGCAGATTATTGGGAAGGTACATGGATTCATATCTATGTAGAAGACGTAAGTTATTCAACATTTCCCACACTTTCATTTGAAAAAACACGCGTCTCGTAAGTAAAGTGTACATGTCATCAAAGTGTAGAGAGACAGGGAGGAAAAGACCGTAGGAAAATTCCCTCAGGACCATTCCCTTCTTTTTCTCGTTTACGTTCTCGTGCTACTCACGTTCACAACCTCACCATTTTCATTTATACTGTAACAAGTAGGTATGTATGAAAAACTTTCTATATTGGAATCATACTCAAGTGAAAACTAGAGGATGTGGCGTTGAAAATGCAATAAAACACGACTTTCAGGCGTAAATATATGTAAAGCTACATAAAGCGAAAATAATTTTCATTTGGCTAGTGAATAAATCGTGAATTTATAAACTTTGCGGTTTAATTTGTAAAAACGAATCCGCTCCAGTGAAAGTACAATTATCGCGTTGAGTTGTTGATGCTACGATAAAACATGATTTTTACGGTGGGTAGACATTTGCAATATTGTACCCGACGGGTGAGCAAAATTTACACTGCAGTCATTATTATTTTCCGAGAATTCATTGAGGCACATTTCCGATCGATTCAATTCCCTAATTCGCAAATGATCGTATAACGGTTCGACGAACAGCCTCATAACGGATGGCGTGTAATTTATCCACGCGTTAGCTTGGATATCGAGAAAGGATAAGGGTGGCTGGTTTGTCGAATGATACGTCAAGCGGAAGTGTGACGGAATTTATGGCTTGACTACCTTCCCAACTAGATTTTATCGTTTATCAATAAAGTCCAAGTGAAACTACGATGTCTGATACTTGAGATCCCCAAACATTTCATGTAAATTCGCTAAAAACTACTTCCTCCAGTTCAGACTAAATAGATGGTGATATGATGGAAGTGTTTGTAAAACCAACACAGTATTTAATAATCAACTATGTAGCGGAAAGTGGAAAGAGTTGAATATAAATCTTTAGACGACTTACAGAATAAAGAAAAGTTTATGACTACACAATGGAAATTATTAAATTATTTAACCCGGTCTGACATCGATCATCAGGCACGCGATCTGTCGACGACTAACCCGACCAACCAAAAGCTATCCGGCTTCTTCTTTTTTTGTTCTTGATAGACTGTTGACCTCGATTGTTGGTAGAATACTACTTGTTTAATCATAACGATTTTATTTTTTACTCATAAATTAAGCCACCAGAGATTGGAGCTCGTCTAAAATGCATCCTTCTACTTTTTTTAAATTATCATGTTAATGAGGTCAAATAAAAGGTTTCATTCTTATTCAGAATATGAATAAACAAAAAAGATAATAATTCAAATATTTCCTCATTTGAATGTCCCAATTGTTTCATTCAGTTTAAATTGTTTTTTATCATCTTTTTAATTTTACATATGTTTATAATTTGAGATTTAAGGAACTAATTGAGATAAATAAAATTGCTTTTACCTTTTGATAGACCTCCTATTAAAAATGATTGAAATAACGTTAGTAATGGTTCTATTAATGTTAGTGAGTGTTCGATATTGCCATAGTAAAAAGTGGCCCATTTTTCCTGATTGTCTCTTGTAATTACTCTGCATTTTAAAGATGAAATAATATTTTTAAAATTGAGTTTTTCATCAGAGTCTATTGAAATAGAGACATAAATGAAATTTTTCATCAAATGTACAAAAAATTTCACGTAAATTAGTTTTTAATCATTTTTAAAGAAAAAAAGAATGCATATTTTAATATCTGTGCTCTTATTTTATTCTACATTTAATTTTCCACAAAATATTATTTCCATAGTAAACAATAAAGGAATTGCTTAAAGTATATGGGACATAAGTTCAATAGTTATGACGAGAATAAAATTTTTATAGTACAAATAACGAGAATATCAGTTGTTTTCATTCATTATTACTTGAAACTCATCCAGCCAAAGTTTATGCAAGTGTGGCTGTGATTATAGAGAGCTAAAATCAACGATGAGACAGACTCGTTAGGTACGATGACAGAAATATTGGTCGTTTCTCTCTCGAATTTCTGCAGCTCCAGCATACCAGCAAGTCTACGTGGGTAATTTTCGCGCGCAGTAGCAGCCATCAAGCATCAAGAGAGCAGTAGATAATCGCAGTAGCTTGAGCGCTACAGAAGCGAATATAACAACGTACAGTCCTCGAGGCGAATGCGGTAGAAAGTAAAATTACACGGTTTCTTGCCTTCTCCTTATATTTACCATCTCTTTCTTTTGCCAAGTTCACCTCTCTTCCAAGGTGTATCACAGGTGCCTTAACGTAACTCGGTAGCTGGAATGACCGCAGGAGATTCAATTGAATTCGCACGTACCATCGCCAGTAAGTATATATACACATCTATATATATATATATATATATATATATGTATACACTAAGCTATTTGCATTTCCGAGGAACTCAATTTGCAAGAGACAAAGAAAAGTGTTACAGGTGTCAAAGAATTTGTATTGCAAGTACCGGCGAATGTACCAAGTAATAGAGATGATCTTTTAGATAGGAAGCCTGCAGTTTAACTTCCGAGTGTTCGATTCGTAGCGAAAGAAAAGAGTCAGCAAAGTTGGAGAAGCCTCAGTGGAGTCGAGGTTCAATGGCAGCTCTTAGTGTCTAAGTAAATGTGCGATGAATAAGTAAAAAGTTCTTTTCACATATTCTACTAGGGATAGGATCCCTCCCAAAGAATCCCCCTGAGAGTGCGATACTTGATAGTGAATACCATCGATTGGTGAGATATTTTCGTTTGCCCTCGAGCTTCATTTCTGCAAGGCGTTTAATTTCCTGCTATACTAGACTTGGATTATAATCAAAGTTCTTATTATCATTGGCTTAGCATTCATCAGGTATTACTACAATGGAAAATATCAAGATAAATAATTTTTAGAGTTAATCGAGAGAGTCGGTAAATTCCAATGAAGACGGCTCCACGCTTCTTTATTTTTTTTTTTTAACTATGAACAAACTTAGCTTTGTCACATTGCGCACGTTTTCCTCCTTTATTAACTCGCGCATATGAAAACGTGACTATGTAGCTCAGCTGCGCCCACATGACACAACGCCCACAGTTGCTCCTTTCGCCTACATACATTTTACAATATGGTCCTAGTTATACTGATGGTGCATTCGTTCAGATTGAAGCTACACTGCAAGAATTACATACCACTCGACCACGTCTAGGTAATTCGATTTAAATAATTATCAATTAAAATTCTCTTGTCTTCAAAAACATTAATATGCAATTGAATGTTGGCATGGCGACCACGTCGAATGCTTTCAAATGTATCTGCCCGAAACATTTCGATCTACAATATAATCACGAGACAACGTGTACAACCGAACAGCCATATGCTGCGTTGGGGTGCAAATCTAATCGCATTACGATGGGGACATGCTGCCCTTTTGATTCAAACTTTTTCTTACATATATCAGCTCTTTTTTTCCACATTTTCTCTCGTGCTTATTTTTATCCTTCTTAACCTTCTCCGTTCTGTGATGTCAAATATAATTCTTTCGTTTCTACAGCGAGTTGACGATGACAAAAAGTAGATGAAATACTTTGCAGACAGAGATTTATGAAATTAGCGTTTTTTCCTCCCTGCATGAGTCTGATTATCCCAGTGGTCTGACTATTTAAATTATATTTCGCTTTTACTAAATTCAATGAATTACAGCAAATTAAAATATGTGACCTTAGCTCACGTGCAACAGAAACTGAGATTCAGACAGACTGGTTTAGCAGTGAGTATGGCCATTGAATAATTAGTGCGATTCAACGATTTAATTGAATCTGCGAACAGAAAAAGAGGACGTGTTGAAAAATAAGAACAAGAAGAGTATTAACGGTTCTGGGTGACTACACGCACTCGCTTGGCAATTTATTGCGATCTGTACCTTAGGTTAGCGTTGTATTGTGTCAGGTGAGACGAAAAAAAATGCAGTTGCGAGAGATAAAAAAAAACGTCTCTGTGGGTGGCTTCTGTATTATATAAGATAATGATGTGAAGAATTCACAAAACAGACAGGATAAAACATTTTTAGAAATTATTTCTGCTCGATATCTCATATCGAGTGATAAAAATTCCGTACAAGTCTAGCGGAAGGATATGAATCTGTGGAAAAGATACAGTTACGTTGAACATATATGTAAGTATGTATTGGAAGAAAAGAGAAATCAAACATCTATCTAGATATAGTTGGTTCTTTTTCTACCAATGTATGACATTTCGTTTTCAAGCTATTCTGACGATAATATTTACTGCAAAAATATCTCTAACATCTTTTCTTCAACTTGACAACCTACCTAGCGACACAATATTTCCGGAAGATTCATTCAAGCGTTATCTTCTTTCTTGGCTTATATATTGACTCTTTTACACTCTGCAAAATCGATTATCTGCTGTTGTTTATTAATTTTTTTTCTCCTTTAATATAAAAAAAAAAATAAGAATCAAATATTGCATTCTATTTATGAAATGAATTATCTCACAATAAAATACTTTTTATACAGAAACTTTTCTTTACTTTCTGAACTACTCTTGAAAAAAATTGATTTATGAATAATTTTCATGATTTTCCAAGTATTTTTAATTTTACTTCTATGTTCAAGTATGAATACTGCGTTAACAATGTCTAAAAGCATAGAAATAAAATTTTCAGTATTTTTGAAATATTTAATTTTAGCATTTTTGTATTACTACTACAATACATTTAATCAGCATATTTTCAACATATTTTTCTTCTGATTAAATTAAATTTTTATTACCCTCTGTGAATTTATTTACAATTAGTATAAATTAGTTTAAAGCATCAGTATTATTCTCTCCCTTCATCACTTTACCAAGTCGACCAAAATTAATTAGACAGCAATTTAGCATCACGACGTCTTGTGCTCGGCAAGACAAAGTTGCTTCCTGTTCCTGTAAAGCTCACTTACTGCAACATAATATGCCTTATTAGACCGCGGTCTGTTGGGATCTTGAATACCAGCAAAATGGTTGGAAGATTGGAGAAAAGGGAAGAGAAGATGGTTTACTTACTAAGTCAAATATCCCTAGGTCTTGCAATATCCTCACTGTCAGCGTATGAGGTGGTAGTGAGTATTGAGGGTCGAACAGACTTCGACACACCTCTAGATGCCGAAGCAGTCAGATGAAATAGATAGAGATGTTGATAGCCAACTGACCACATCAAATGGTCAGCGAGGCTCAAGTTATGCTCAAAATCTCGTTCGCAATTGCCAACTTCTCATTGAATCAGCCGCTTTCAGTCAGAAAAGGTCTTCTCCCTAGACCTAATCGCCTTCCTTTCAATCATGTCCGTTTGAATAATTTCTGAAATCTGTCTATTTCCTCTATTCTGCATCATCACTTCCTAACAGCATTTATCCGATCACTATCATCATGACGTTGATAGAATTGATAAAAAAAATATTCAATGTAATAAAAATGAACCATATATTCCATAGAAAAAAAATTCTTCATGTAAGGGCTTTTGAAGAATATTGATTTAGTAAATTTTTTAGGAAACTTTGAAGATTGGAATTCACTTTATTGATGATGACGAGAAAGAGTAAAGTTTTAGAAGGAAAAAAAATGTAAGAATAGTGGAAAAATAAAAAACATGAAAACCTTTTATAAGAAAAACCTCCGCACGAGCACCTTCATAATCGCAATGCATTGCAGATCTCACAACACCGATAACCCATCATTCGATTCCAGTCGATTTCATATCAAGTTATAATAGTTTTGAAGGAAGCAATTTGATATTTTTTTACACTTGATGCATTGGATTTCTTTTTCGTACAGTACTCTTTGCAGAATAAAATCCATTTCTATTTTTGTGCAAATTTATTCAGTTTATTAAAATCTCTTATACGAGTTGAAACTTTTTTTCTATTAATTAACTTAGAATTTGTAAGAGGAAGAATAATGAGTGTAGTAAGCCTAGAATTTTCAAACTCCACCTTTAGTAGACAGAAATACTTTCGCAAATGATCGACTTGTAAATTAGCGAAGCGAGAGGTTAAAAAAACGAAAAGTTATGCTAGAAGGGTGCAAAGTTTTGTTCAACATCTAGCTGGTGTTAGTGAGTGATTAAAAAGAATAGTAGATTACTAAGACGCTGAAGAAGTTTTCAGGGCAGCCTTTCTACCTCGAAAGTAGTTATCCACCTTTATCGAAGTGTTTATTTAATTTTTTCATAGACTCGTAGGATTTTCTCATGATTTCTTTAACAATTCTTCTAATGACTCGCCTTATCGTAGGCAGCCCATTAGTTCTGGCTTTTTCATTCTATGTTAAATTATGTTTACAAGTCTTTTGCCGTTTAAATCTTTTTCAGTGACCTGTATTTTATTTTAATGATATACTCATGTTGAAGAAATTATTTATTACTCGATTCAATTTTCACTAATGACTTTTGAATACTTAAATATTTTCTATAAAATTTTAAATTGACTACAAATGATTCAAATATTTCATTCAACTATTGTCATGAGTCGGTAAATCGATCAGCATATTTAATTGAACATTGGCTAATTCTGCTGAAAATTTTATTAATTCTCTTCATTCAAAAGGCTATAATAATTTTAAATAAAAAATTTTTATTTAAGTCCTTTAACGTCTCATTTCAAAAATTAATGCGAATATTATTATCTTTTTTCCGAATTTTTTTGCTTCTATTTTCCACATTTATTCAATTAAATTTTCTTCGTTAGACTTTAGATCATATCAATTCAAATCTAGTCAGATCTAATAGGACTAAAAGTTTTATTGTTATAAATCTTTCTAAGATTGATCAGATCTCAGTTTATTCGACCAGATTTAGATCAATTTGATCTTATCACATCTGCAAGTTTCATGATAATTATCTGACTTGATCTGATCAAGTTTCCTTAAATCTAAAAAGTTGTTTTAGTAGTTTTAGACTAGATCTGCAAGATCAGGCACTTAGAATAAGTTTGTTCATCATTCTTGTCAACTCTTCTAATAAATATTGGAAATTCTTTCAAGTATCTCAATATTATCAGTTTGAATTAATATCAAATGATCTAAAACATCAATTAAACATTCGATTTCTAGAATATTTTTTCATCAAAGAAACTTTTTTTCAATAAATATATTTATGTTGATGTCCTCGAATGTGGAATCTATATGCTGGGCATACTAGAGAAAATGATGAATATCTAGTGTGATGATTGGAATGATGTGATTAAATAATTTCATGATGAAGTTGATCAAGTAATTTCTCCTAGATGAAATAATAAACCATTATCATTAGTTGCTGTGTCAAAGATAGTTGATACTTTTTTTTTTATTTACTTAGTCTTTTTTCAGTGGTCGTGGCTTTGTCAGTCACCACACGGTTTTAGCAGCGCAACTAGGTTAACACGATTATATTATAGTCATGACCTGTAAGCAGCGTAATAGCGATAGTGGATCCTGGCACCGGTGGTGTACATTGTGCTGGGATGTTCACAAAAACTATATTGCACTTTCCTCTTTTTGTTTCGTGATTATAACTTTATTCAATTTCCATCTTCATCCTTTCAAGCTACTCAACATGTATGTTCACTTTTCACTCATGGTCGTTAAAAAAAGTTATTTTAAATATATAATTCCAAGAAGACTATTTATTAGTCATTCCATCTGGCAACCTAAGGAATTTAAGAGTATATAAATACTAATGTTTTTGTGTGTGTATCAGAAAATATACGAGGAAGTTTGTTGCTTCTGCGATGCAGCCAATTTGGATGGGATGAAATACAGGTAACAGGGCCGTCGTCCTTTCCGATAGCATCTCTTAATATATTTCACTGGTCTTGTCCCTTTTTCTTTGGATTTTATGTACCTTTTCTTACGACTACTTGACTTCTCTTCCTGGTCTCTAGTGAATTCAAGACAAATCGAGCACTAGAATATTCTTGTATATATTCTCTTGGATTCTTCTTTGAATTTCTACAACGATTGACCTCTACTCTAGAGGCATTAGGTCTTATCAAACTCTTCTCCACCTTATAGAAAATGCAAGTTATTGATGCAATTCAGTTTCACTGTTTGTCTCATTGTTCCGTGAAGTCTACAATCCATGGGAAGATTTCAATAAGATTTTATTATACAAAATGAAATTCTAGAACGAATCTCGCAAGTATTGAGCAAGAATAAAAATCAGAAGATTGTAAATATCTCTTCGATTGATATAAAAAATAATTTTTCAATTTAATGTCAAGATGGAATAGAAATAGAAATAATTATCTTGTTTATGTGAAAACACTTGAAATTTTTATACGGAAATAGTTTTCTCAGTAATGAGGGCTGCGGGAATCATTAAACATGTAGCTTCATCTTGAGTGAAAATAAAATATTCATTTAGTTTCTCGATGTAATAGTTCCCGAGTTTTTTTTATTTCCAAAAAATAAAAAGGTTTCACAGAATCTTTGATTTTAAAGATATTGAGAATTTTACGGTCGTAATAGCTTTGTGTATACTTTGAAAAACCGCAAGAGCACTCAGTTTGTACGAGATGCAAACCCTCGCATTAAAGCTAAGAGGTAACACGGCGGTGGGTCTGCGGGTTGTTCGATTCATCAAGCTGATAGTAAAGAAGAAGAGGGAAACTCTAGAGATGTTATCGAAAAGTACGCGAGTCTCTGATATATCTCTGCATCCCGTTGGATTATCGATGTTGGCTCATGGAATACTCTTCTCATAACAGCTACAAAAATGCCACACGTCAAAGTGCATCATCATCATTCATCAATAAAATTATTTATCGATAACCAGAATTTTGATTTGATTCAAAGATGAACTCGTCTTTTTTACAAATCATAATTTATTGACAAACAGAATAAAATATTCATCAAAAAGGAAAGAACTGTAGAAATGTAAAAGCTGAATTTATCTCCATTGATTTCTAAATTTACTACTTAATTATTATTGTTGAAAGTTTTATCAAAAGATCCTCTACTGCTGATGTCACTCCAACACTATCAGATACCATAAAAAGAACAAATTTATCTGATGGTGATTAACAACATGGGTATTAAAGAGGGAAAAAGAGAAATGGTAAATCGGTTGAACATGAGTCTGGTAGATTTATAGTAAGTTAAATCTCAAGGTAGAGGTTGAAGATATAGGTCATGCAATAGCTAAACCCTTTACACTATAATACTATCTCTCTAATCGCACTTGCAGTACATGTATACATATGTACAATTTCAGGGTTTTCTTTGAATTTAATGCTGTTTGAAGAGCGTATGCTTCAATCATTCTGAAACTACTACTGAAGTTTAGTTTAATTGATGCTATCACATTTAAAGGTTTACACTAATATCTGAAAACGTTGATACTCTATTTTTGTTTTCCTATTTGTTTACGTTCCTTTTACATCTTCGATGTTGCTTTTCTGTACCAATAGTTATAAACTTTACGATCAGTACTTTTTCTTCTTTTATCTCTATTGGGTTTATTTCTTCTAAGACAGGTCAATTGTGCAGTTAATAATTATCCGGAATTAAAAAAGTCACTATTTTCTCATTTGTTGCAATTATATTACTTATGGAAAAAAAAAATATTTAATTAGCAGAAAAGCCATTTTCTTTTATTTTTGAACAGTAAATGAGTCTTTGGGCATTTTAATAATTGCTCATTGATATCTAATCGATTAAAATGTATTCCACACTTTCTTTCTCTTTCTTACTCTCCTTCTGCTTCCATTGGAAATTCAAAGCTGTTTGGATCTGTGATGAACGCTTGCACAGTTAATAGGGTTGACGTAGTATAGGCATAGAATTCTGTAGTACAGAGTGTATACACGGGGACAAATCGAAAAGGGGGTTGACACAGAAAGAAGAAGTATTAAAGGTCCCGTTATTGGATCCGGTTTTACATAATCGAAACGTGTTTCTCCTTATGTGAATTCGTATTGCTTTGCTTAAAATTTAATTAAATTACCAATGACACTAACTATGAGTAAAATAGGAGTATGATATGTTCAGCATAGTGATTCAACGTATAATCAAACAAAAATACTTCTAAAGCTCAGATGAATGTATTACACATTGTGTTTCACAATCAATAATATAATGCATATTAATCTCGATTAGATTTAAGAGTATACATTGAAGTGATTTTATAATTTATTAATAGTTAAAAATGAATTAACTAATGAAATAATACATTTTGTTGATTAAAATTGATACTGGCTGCTGCAGAATTTAGCTTAAAGAGAATACATTGTAGAGTATCTACGGAAGCATTTAGGCGTGTTAGTACCTGTACTCTAATTACCGGCAATTACCGGTACCTAATCAATTACAGTAACGCAATCTGGTAGTTGCTATCAGTCGACCGACTCCAGTAATTACGACATCCACATATTTGAACTTCATCTAAACTAATAGAAAATCTTTTGACTTTATGGTCATTGATCAAAATTCAATGTCTTTTTTTTTCTTATCTGTTGATGGAATTTCGTTGATTAATTCCTGAAGAAAATGGTCTCAATTTTTTCTTAGCTTGATAAAATGGTGAGCATTTCTGTATTGACATAAGATTTTATTTTAGAAGATTTATAAGTGTCTTTGATACTCCCCCTAATGTGATAGACTGGGCTTTTTTCTGTGACAAAGACATTATTGAGGGAATCGATAGCTTCTCAGAAGGGAATAAAAGTATAAACGATAACTGAGTATTTTCAGTAGCATGTTGATCGGTCAAAATTCCTTTTGAAGGTTCTGCCATTTTTAGCAACTCAAACACGAATATCTTTATGTAAAAGTTTATTTCTTCTTTACTTATTTTGCTCGAGAAAAATTTTTGCTGATAAATGTCTTGAATCAGCAAACTATTTCATTATTTAATCTGTTCTGCGCTTTTTATATTAGAAAAAAAAAGAGTAGAATTAGGAAAAGGGAGAAAGAACTGAAAGTAAAAGTTAATTTTTTTATTCAGCTTTTACTTTTTAATCGAATTTATTTTTGTGTCATGCTTATCATGGAAATTTATCCAATAAAATTGTGTGAATGGTTTGAATAATTTTATTCGTCCAGATAATCAATTGGTGTGTCTTGAAATCTTATCGATCTGATAAGATTTTATGCAAAATCCAGGGGGTCGGTCTTAAGTTATTTAGAGAAGTGCAGAAAATATCTAAAAACAGCAAGTTCTAGGTTTTGCCCTTCAGGACTAGATAATTTACATTTTGTTTTATTTGAATTTTTCATGGTAATTTTATGTTTGATATAACACATAAATTATTTGATTAAAAAGAGTCTTAAAGTTTCGCAATAACATCATCCAACGTTATTTTTGTTCCTATAAAATTACATTCTAACTTTTGAATACATAATTTTTTTTTCATCTTCTACGAAATGAATAACTCATTAAAATTTCCTTCACTCAAAGGTGAAACTAAATATTTTAGAAAATTAACACGAAAGTAATGAATTTAAATTAAACTCATAAATGAATGAGTTAATAAATCTTCTATGCAATTGCGATAAAATATAGTTCTGAATCAAAGAAAAATACCAACTGCGTGAAATCGATGCTAGACTATGTTGTAGTCCAAAACATTTGTACTTGCAGAATCAAGCACACGACAATCGCATCGCTAACCGGGAAGTCGTTGCACAACTGAATAATTGGTCAGACGATTTACGAGTAAACCGCACCCTATTTTCTAGTCGGCTAACACTGACGATAGCGCCATAGGCCTTAATGTATATATACTGTAATGAATTCTATTGGAATTGAGAGAAAACATTCCCATCCTCTGTCCATATAATTTCACAAATTTAATGAGATTATGGAGATACTGAACAATGAATTAAAAATATCAAACAAAAATTACTTTTTATCGAAGATGTGTTCGTTCACTGCAGTCAAATAACTTTTTTTTATTTTCAATCAATTTAATTAAAGCAAAGCATCATAAAATAAAATAAATTATCTATTCCGCGTGACGATGAATTATTTTTTTGTTAATCGTATGAACATAAATAACCTGAAATTAATAAAAAAAAATTTAGTATGTGATAAACGGTTGTGTCAAGTTCATACTTAACAGACTGCATGGGCTGTTTGGAGGCTCTATAAAATATATAATTGAAGTATATAAGTCACTAGAACATTAGCAGTGCTAAATTTAAACACTGAAAATAAGGAAAATAATGTACCTATGTAGTGTAAATAATTGCAATTGAGCATAAATTAACTCAAAAGAATCTCCAATTTATTCAGTTCGTTGGTCTCTATTTTAGTCGTTTGATTAAACTGTTGAATATTTTATCTTATTTTGCTATTTTCCGTATTTTTATTTCTACTAATTATTACTATTTCCTTTTTTAAAATTGTTTTTACTGTGGATTTATTTTCAATCATGATTAATCTACTGGTTATTTCCTCCTGAAAAATCTTATAAACGATTTGTCGTCTAGTAGGAATTACTAGAAAAACTTTCTTAAAAATTTAAAATATCCCGAGTAGAATTTATCTTGGGCATGCCTAAAGTTTCATTGGGCCTCTATTAGGAATGATTTAGATCAGCCCAAATTAGGCATTCCTAACTTATGCCCAATTAAATTGTTATTTAGGTTTATAGGGACAGCCCAAGATTTTCCCCATTTTTTTTGCCTAATGACTTACTAATAATAACCTTATTAATTTTTCGAACTTCACGACAAAGTTAGGCATTGATTAGGAATTACTCATTAGGGCCAACTTAGAATTACGTAAACTAAACCCAAATAAAGCACATTTATAAATACAATACAATAGAAAAGAAATATATACTAGGAATTCATAATAATAATAATAGTGAAATGACTAGAAAGAAAAAGAAATGAGCGTTTCTATAACACCTCAATTACCGTAGGTAAGATGTCTACATTAGATTAAGTATTTCCTTTAAACTTCAATAAAAAAGTATTTTACAAATGTAAATATTTTTATGTATTCTTTTTTCTTTGAATAATAGTTATTGTTTTTAATAAATCTTAACTGAGTTATGTTGACTAGAAAAATATTGTAGTTTCAGAAAAAAAAATAATTTGTATGAAAATATTTAAACCATAAAAATGATTTATTATTGAGATTCAATGTAAGTAATGATTTATAAAAATGTTTAAGAAAATTATTTATCTGAATTCGTTCATATGA
Organism: Chelonus formosanus; assembly: GCA_028641665.1. Taxonomy (NCBI): domain Eukaryota; kingdom Metazoa; phylum Arthropoda; class Insecta; order Hymenoptera; family Braconidae; genus Chelonus; species Chelonus formosanus. The sequence goes on from CM054002.1 coordinate 15,831,110, forward strand.
ATGTAATAGTAATTGTTTTTAAATAGATGATTAACCAAGCGGGTGAAGGCGCTGGTTTCTAATCCGAGCAAGCTAGCGATCGCAGGTTCAAGTCCTCCAAGGAACAAATTTTTTAGCATATGTATTTTCGCGGAAATTTAATGAAAATACGTTTAATAATTAATTATTTCAACAATATAAAATCTATAAACAATAAGATAATCAACCCACTTGACTTTTAAATTTAACTTGCCTTAATTAGGCTTTCCTCACTTGGTCCCAATAGGGACAAGCGTTACATTCCCAATGTGGGCTTAATGTGGTATCCCAATTGGCACCTAACTTGAACTTAGGAAATTCGAATTGGGCGCGAAGTCCTTCCCTAAAATAAATTCTACTCGGGTAGTTAATAGACCAATTTAAACGAATTAATTATCTCATTAAATTTTACTTCCCGTGTAAAAAAAATTTGTTCGGGAAGTATGTCGCCGGAGTTCCAAGTTTTGATGCCGCTGCTGTGACGGAGCGATACAAATTTGGAACTTTTTTGGTAGAAAAAAAAATGAAAATTTTCAAAAAAATTCCAAATTATTCCGAGTTTGGCACGTTCTAAAAAATAAAATTTCGTTGCATAAAAAAGTTTTAAATTTTTAAGTTCGAACGATTTATTATAAATAAAAAGATTTTCTTTCAAATAATTTAATTTTGTTAATAATATGCACGAAAAAATTTCTTACACTATTTTACGATTAAAATTTTTATAACCTACATAAAGATATCAATATATAAAACACAATAAATGATTTTAAATAAATCAAAACTCCATAATTATGAACGCACATTAAATTTCCAGTTTTTTTTCATTCATCCTCAATTTTTAGTCATATAAAACCGTTTTTTTCTCCACACATCACTAGTTGTTTTGGTTTAACGTTGACTAATGTTCTTGAACATTATTTTCACGTTACAATACACTTATCTCACTAAAAATATTATTTTTTAAAAAATTTTCTTCAATTCAAATGATTTGTTTTTTTCTCAATAACAGCTTTAAAAGACAAATATTTTGTCGCATATATATTGTTTCCCTGGTCACTAGTTAATTGAGCTTAAAGGGACAACATTCATTCATCCTTTTGAACTATCATTAAGAAAAAGACGAATCATTTGAACTGAAACAAATAAAAAAGAAAATAGTAAAATTTCTAATAAGTTAAGTGTAGTGCGACGTAGAAACATTTATAATTAACATTAGTTACAGTGAATAAAATAAACTAGTGATATGTGGAAAAAAAGAGACAGTTTTGTGCAATCAAAAGTTAATGATGAATGAAAAAAATAAATTATTAGAAAACTAAATTTGTATTTATGGTTAAATATTGATTAATTATGATGATTCTTCATTGAGAATCATGTATAGTATTCTGTATATTAATCTTTCAATGTAGGTTATAAGATTTAAAATTTTAAAATTATGTAACAAAAAATTTATTTTACAAACTATTAATAACCTTTAATTATTTTAAAATAATCTTGTTTATTTACAATAAATTGCTAAAATACTTTCGAAAGCCTCAAACTTTAATTTTCAATTGCTTTCTGGCAAAAAATTTTTATTTCAAAACTTGCCAAATTTGGAATAATTTGGAATTTTTTTGGAAATTTCTAGTTTTTTTTACCAAAAAATTGTGCAAAAAAGTTCCAAATTTGTACCGTTCCGTCTCAGCGGCGGCATCAAAACTTGGAACTCCGGCAGCATGCATCAGGAACAAATTTTTTTTACACGATTGATTCTTTAATTTTAACAAACAAAAGAATTTTTAATCTTTTAATTACTGTTTGGTAAGTTATTATAAGAATTGAAATGCATTGACATTAAAATGAGAAGTATAATATTTGTTTCAAATAATTGAAGAGTTTCATCTATAAATGATACACTTATTTTTATTTCAATTGTTTTCTACAAAAACCCTTGACATTATAACTTTGACGGACAAGAAATATCTGAAACTTTTAAATCCATATATATTTGAATGCTATAGAAAGTTATTTTAATGTTCAGCTGTCAAAAAGTGACTATTTATAAAACCAAATATTGCAAACGTCGAATTATTATATTCAAACATTCGTAGAGTATTTTTGAGTTTCAAAGTAAATAAAAATTTTCACATCAATAAAAATCGATTGATAACCATTTTTTAATGACCAGTTTAGTTTTTCATAAATTATCAGTCTTAATTTGCTTTTTCTGCATCTTTCTTTACTAGCTTTTTCTCCTTGCAGCAATATCATCCGAATATATTTATTGTTTAATTTTAAAAATGATTTTTAATGTAATGGAAGCACTTAGTGATCCGTGAATTTCTGCAGAACGAAGAGAATGAGCATCCATGAACATTTTACTAATGAAAAAATATCTATATATATAAAAAATAAGATAACAGAAAACATTACTTTCAGCTTGATTACTCGAGGTTTAGATGCACACTGACCCAGATACTCTGAAAAGTGCGTGTATAAGTTGGGCCAGCATAAAAATATAGATAAACTTCCGTCTCAATACAGGTCAGCTGAATTACGTTCAAATGGTCGATTAAATAAAAAACTCATAAACAAAATAAACAAAATAAAATGTTAAAAAATGTGATATTGGTCTATTAGAAAAATTGCATAGCTGTTAGGAGTAAAAAGTTAATGGAACGAATTTCAGGATAAAGGAAGCAGGAAATAAAAATTCTCCTTTTGTTTGAGTTTCTCATATTTAAAAATGTTTTTTTTTTGTAGAGAATACTTTTACTGGTGAATTTTTTTTGTTACAAACAATGTATTCAACTGAAACCATCGGAGGACAGAAACAAAATTCAGGTTGGATTTTGTAAAGACTTGATGTCTTTGGAGTTATAAACACTTGAGATAGGGAATATTTTATATCACTTGAGTTGAAATAGTCTATTGTTCTGTTCAGATGATATGATAACCTGTGCTAAAAATTCATCGGGCTGATATCAAAATTTATTTAAGACCGATGGTATTTTTCAATATTTGAAAGAATACTTAATTAAATTTAGCCCTAAATAGATATAAACACGCGAGCTTTTGAATTTAATGATTTAAAAGTTTATAAAAAAAGTTCCAAAATATTAATTAATTTGAATAATCGATATTAAGATTGAATGATCGAAACTTCATACTTTTAAAAACTGAAATTTGTCACACTGAAATAAAATTGACTCTAAAATAAATTTTATCGCATCTCCGATTTGTCTTCAGTTTATCCCAACGAGAATATTTTTTTTAAAATCATATCAATGAATTGACAAGTACAATTTTAAATCATCAATAAAAATTCAATTTTCACGAGTTGTACCAGTGACTTGTCTCTTGATTTAGTAAAATGTGTTTCAATATAGACAGAAAAAAGAATAAGAAATATGAGATTTGATGATCATTGAATGAAACGAATCGCCGTAATAAATTTTCACAAAAATGATTAGTTATTTACGTCTTTATTCATTACTGTACTATTCTTTTGGTATTTGACTTATAAAATTTATTGAACACCATAAAATATTGGTGCACTATGTAGAATTGTTTTGTATTGGAATGCACATGAAGCATTTCATCGGAAAAATCTGGAGTTATCGCGAATACTTTGTCTGAATAAGAACTGGACGATTATTTACGGGAGAGGATGCGAAAAGTCCACAGGTTTTGAGTGTACAGAGAAAAATTGTTTCCCTAGATCGTAGCCGTGGAATGCATTGTTCAGCAGTCGATGCACTTTGTCTGTATGTAGAACAGATATGGATAATATGCGGGCAGCAAGGGGAATAAAGGCATTTAGTATACAGGTATAAAAGCTACTGTATCATCGAATATTCGTTGGTGTTCAGATTTTATCCGTAGCAATGCATTCGCGAGATTTACAGGAAAATTGAAAATTCAAAAATAGAATTGATGGTGCGGTAAATACAAATGTAGGTCGTGTATGATTTGGAAAACTTATATCTGCTTCATGACAGATACCGAATCATGAAGAATTGAAACGTGTTGAACAAAAGTATGTATCGTTGTTGTTAATAACATTGTGCATCGGACATATTGGACTATTGGCTATATTTTATTGTGTACGAACGATTTTTCCATTAAAATTTGATGAGGTCATCCCGATCGTCAACTATCGAAATACCAGGTGAATTTAATTTTCTGCTTCTTTTCTCCCATTCCAAATCTAGAGGATTTTTTGAATGTCGCAATGACGAGAGAAAGTTAGATGAGACTCAATTGGATCGCGAATTGAATGAAACTATTTTCGCGAATGGAGTATTGTGCGAGTGAAATGTTATTTGAAGGTCTAATGTGTTGGGTCACAATGGTGTCAACTGAAGAGAGGAAGAGAGATATCAATAGTGTCAATAAACTGCAATGGACATATTCTTCATATTGGATTGGATGATCCATCGAGATACATTTAATGATACTTTCCATTATTACGCGTTCATTGTTATTTATTTTCCTATTTTCAATCAATTACATGTTTAAAAAAAGCATCGAATTTCTATCTACAACTCATTACATTTTATTGAGTTTCATTTGCCAGAATGTTGTAAAGGTTGATCAACTTCGTGTTAGGATTAATTTAAAACACAGCTATCGATACTTGTTTCCGTCTTTTTCTAGAGTTCAGTCATTAAAAAGGTCAAATATATCGGAAATACTTGGATTAGTATAAATCGAGAAAATTTTCCACTTGTTTGTAACTCTAATGTTTATCGATTTTAGATAACGTTCTATTCATGACTATTTCTTTAAAATTTTTGAAATAATTAAATTCATAGCTTCACCATCCAATGTTCTATTTAAACACTCTCTTAAAAATCGGCATTTTTTCAATGAATTGATATTATCTTCCAAATTGAGGCCAAAGCTATGCGTCCTGCTCATATTATATTGATGCTATAACAGTACAGTGTTACATATTGTTGTTTTTATAAAAATATTTTTTTATTATATTGACAATTGTCAATTATGTATAGAGACTGCACATAAAATTAGAGATTTAATTTGCAACTGAATTTTCTGTGCGAATAGGATAAAAATTTTAAATTATAAAAGTGTGAAAGAAATCACGGTAATTTTTTCGTGACTTTTTTAAACTGGAGCAAGTTTCCCTCTTAATGTAACAAAGTACATAAAAGTGACTGCAAAATGCTATAATTACTCAAACACATTTTCACTTTTTCACATTTACACCATAAGTGAGAAGGTTGTCAAAATCATAACAAACGTAAAATTTAGGAGCAGTGTTAGTGAGTCGACACTGGAACGAATAATTATCGTCCAACAAAAAAGTCGAGGAAAAAAAAGAATGAATGGAGGCTGTACAGTTGTAGTGTTGTGGCTTGTAGACTGACGTGCAGCCAGTTAAATCCAAACACTTAATTTCAGGTTTCTGCTCTACTGTGTGTGTGTGTGGTTACTGCTATTAAGAATTTTAATTAGAAGAATTAGGAGCATTATTATAGACCTCAAACCAGTGATGAGCACTACTTTAAAAATTTATGTCTTCAGTGTAGGGCATTAATTGTATACATATAAATATATTTACGACATGTCTTGGTGTTTTTATTGGTGCATTTTTTATGTATTCTGGAGACAACATAGCAGAATCAAATCTCATAAAGTCATTGCTAATGTTTCGTAGAATTTTGTGATAGGAAAAGAATAAAAGCTTTATCCATATCGTGTACATTCGATTTAAGTTTATTCGTAGTACGCTCACTGACTATCGACTGTCATCTTGAAACAAAGATATCGTACATCGTGAGATGTCGTTGAAAATATTCAAATTTATTCATCCAATGCTTCGGGCTAGAGTGGCAGATATTCTACCGAGGAGTGAGCGGCTTTTATCGTTCGTGAGTGAGAGCTTAAAAGAGAAGAAAAAGGTAATCGCGCGTGACAACGACGAACAGCTGTTCAGCACAGTCACCAAAGTAGTAAAATACTACCTCGTCTCTGAGTTTATCCACCCGCGAACTTGGCGATTTTTAGCTGCGAATTAACTCCTCAAGGTACCCATGGAGGTAGTGTATTTGCAAGAAATTCTAAAAGCCAAGTGGCCATCTAGAAACTGGAAAAGCTTGCCAGGTACTCGTAAACCACTTGTTCTCTTGCTGAGCCACTTAGAACTCTTTTATACACATGTTGGAAATTGCCTGGTCAATTTGCACTCGAATCACAACAATACTAAATATACAAAAAATAAATAAAAAGTAATCAACAGAACATTCAATTTTCTTACTTTTTTTCGAAATATGAGAAAAAGTTTTTGTAAAAATCATTATGACAATACAGATAATGTTTAAGTGTTGAAGAGTATTAATTTGATACGAAAAAGTAAAGTTTTTGCTCAATGGCATATTAAATTTATGACAAAAATGATACTTGTTATCACATAGCTAAATACTTGTCTGATTTAATAGGAAATATCCCTGTGTTTAGAATAGTCAATTTTAACATAAACCATTGTAGTAATATGCATTTTTTAAAAATATAGTGTACACTCTAAAAAATAATAGTTGACCCCCATAGTTGGATTTACAATCCTGTGTTAATTTCTCATTGGACAGAAAATAGTTGAGTCCTTTTCGAACTATTAATAGTAAATCCAACTATTTATGTCCCTCAGTGTACCATGACATTTTTCACAGTTTAGTATGCCAACCCGACTCCTAGACTATATAGCTGTAGATATTTTTGAGAAGAATTTTATCTCTAATCTGCTCCAAAAAGTTTTTTATGTATAGTAAAGCCATTCATGAATAGAAGAATTGTTTTTGATAATAAGTAAAGAATGACGTCAATTTATGTTATTAAAAGAAATTTCACAGCATATTCACACCACCAGAGATTGAGAATTAAAAGAACTTAAAATTGTACTGTCTAGGACTAGAACTCAGGTTTAGAAAAGTATATGGTATCGAAATTAAATTCTTTTCTGCAGAACATGTTAAGCCATTGACTGGGATAATAAATCTAAGGTCTCGATTTTCTATAAATAGACGTTTTGATAAAAAAATGTATTTTCTCCACCCGGGAATTGACGTTTGGAACCTCAAATACGTTCTTGAATGTGTAATAAACCTTTTGGAGCAAATTTAAGTTAGGGCTTTATTTATGAGTAATTACTGATACTTATTACGGCAAAAATTCCTGAACAAATAATGTCTGTGAATATTATTTTTATCTTAATAAATTTCTGATGGAAGATGGTCGTATAAGTCTACATAAAAATTTTTTCAATTGGGACATAAAGAATAAAATTTGCTCCAATCTTTTTTGTCAGTTGAATCTGGTTTCCAATATTATGTAAGTCTTCTTAGCATAAACTTGTCTTATGAGTATTGAAAATTAAACTTAAAAAGTTTTACTCTACATTTACCTGAAACTTTACCTTTTTCGAAGTGTTATTTTAATATTTTAATCCTCTATAGAATCACATAAGATATTGTTCCAATTAATATTCAATGCAGTCTAAAAAAGATGGCATTAACAGAAAATACTATTTATATGATAGACTAATTTTTTCTCCACTTGCAAGTTTACGATATTTTTAGCTGTTTGATAGAGGAAATGTTTTTCTATTAGGCAGATTTATCGTTTCCTTAGTAAGAGAAAAGAAAACGAAGAATCACAAAGTCATGAGATGTTCAGTAGTACGGATAGCATTGAGTCCAATACAATGTGATTGTTTTGTTTTCAGTTGAACGATCAATGATAGTAGAGGATTTCTGTAAATGATGCTAATTGGTTCACTTACATAGAAACAGCAAGAAGACCCTGAGAAGTTATAAAACACGTGATTCTTCAATAAATACTCACCTGAAAATAGAAAAAAAAAGACGGTTAATATATTTATCATGACAACATTATTTAATAATAAAAAAGCGGTCTAGGTACGATTCGAAAGGTCCACACGACTAACTTCCCAGCAGAAAAAATGATAACATGTAGCTATTTTACCAATTTTTTGATTCTATATAAAAATGGCTGAACTGATTTTGCTCAAAATCTTATCAGGTCTAAGTTACATAATTATTCATTGAATAAAACTGGTCCCATGTCAATATCATCATTTGTTTTCGAGATCCGCGAGACGAAAATTGAATTCGAACATAAATACATACATGTGCACACACGGACATCCTTCTAAAAACCATATCATTCAACTCTATAGACTTTGCAACGTGGAGATATGTCAAAATTTTCAATTTGCAAAATCCCTATTACGATAACTTTCCACCGGGAAGTTAAAAATTAAAAGATTGTCTTTTGAAAAAAATTGTAAGGCAGAATAATTTCACGATTGTTTGTAAGTCTTAAATACAACAAAAATGACAAAAATACTTCTTCCAGAATATGTAATATAAAGTAATCTTTACACGTTTATTCTACCTATTTAATATCTGTTGTGTTTAAAGATAAAATCGAAATATCGCATGTTTGGCATGCAATTTATTTTTAAAAAATTGTTTTTATTCAATTTAAAGGTATTTGTTAGCTTTTCACTTAATCAATGCTGATTTTCATGATGTTATTGCGAATACACTGCGTTTGTCAGGAGGAGATTTAACCAGAAAATGTCATTGCACATACGTGCGCAAAGTACGTCCTCACGAATTAACGAGATTGAACGGACTAGGTGTGATAGTCGCGTTGGTGAATACACTGTTGGTGTATATTATACATAATGATAGACAGATGTGGATACAAAACCACAACACTACAGTAAATTTAGAGAGTAGAGTATTTAAGTATAATAATGTGTGTTTTAGTCAAGATAATCACCGTCACGCGTCTCTATATATTATTGTTGATTTACTCGTCTATTATTATTATTGTCATAATTATTTTTATTATCATATTTATGGAGAACAAAGAAATTTCGGGGTAGTTGAATAAATGATACGTTTACGATTTTATTGTTTTGCGTAGGTACATTGAAGCAACATAATAGCATCTAGATAATATTCTTCAAGTTGTAGAGATGGATATCGTGAAAGCAATTTGAAGGATAAAAAATATAAAATCTTCAGAACGTTGTAAAATGGCGTTGAAAATTTACAAAATAGCATAGTGACGGGCATCACGTATTCTTCATCCGAGTACCCACGTGCAGACGCCTCCTGTATAAGCATGAGTTTCATCAAAGTATTTGAAAGATGCAGGTATCATAAAAGACGAGAGTAGATAAAAGTTGGATAAATAATTAAATTGTTAATGTAGAGAAGATTAGATGTGAATAATTGAAAAAAGAAGGAATTTGTTGAGATAACATATGCATTAAATAACACTTATTTTATTATCTCGATTTTTTATGGCATTTTAATGTTGAAAGTAAACATATGATTGACTGTTTATAGATTTTATGCGCAAATTGTACCTTGAAGCAATTTCTGACATCTAATGGATAACATGTCTTTTTCCAGTTCGATGAGCACAAAAATGTATGTAAATAAAGACTGAACATAAAATGGTATACAAGTGAATAGAAAATAGTGAGAAAAATAAGATCGGAGAAGAAAAGGTGAGAGTTGTCAGTTTTGTGGCGCTTATGAAAAACACAAATCCTCACTAACGAAGGGACTCGGTGAGCTTTCGCGGGTTATTTTCCGGTAGTAGATTTTTTTAATGCATTTTTTCTCTTTTCTCGAGTAGTAAAAAGTAAAAAAGGCAGTGGAAGTTCAAACTAGCACAGAGGAATGAAAAGGAAGAGTGTTGAAATACGTGGTAAAAAGAGAATGGACGTAGGAGAGGCCACCACGGATGGTAAAGGGTGATGGGAATGAGAAGAGAAAGAAAGATAGACTGAGGTATAGCGGTGGCGTTTCGTCTGTCTGTGCGTATCTCATCTGCATAGAAACAAGCTCGTCGGGACAATGGGGTTTCTCGTCCATTCTCAACACTGCAAACATGCTTGCAACCATGTTACAAGAACCAATGGGAACGCGCTTCAGTATGCACGGCTAACCCTTTCGTTCGACAAGATGGGGAGTCTATTGCGTTGTCTATTGTCCTTATGAGGTAGTTCAGTGTTTTTCTCATCGTTCCACTGACTTGTCAAACTTGTAAAAAATAATGAAGAACTGCTTTATTATTGAATAAGTAGAGCAGATGAAGATTACCAATGTAAAAAATCAGAAAAAGAGTAAAGTTACTTTTTGGAGGCAACAGATTCTCCTGGCATTAGCTGATATCCGTTTTGTTGGTACGTTTTCTTCTCTACTTTGCCCAATCGTGATCGTCAAGAAAAGCCTCACCTTGCGGCTAAATCCCACTCTACAGGATATTCGTCTATAGCTTTCCTCTCTTTACGCTCTTCCGTTCTTCCATTCTTCTGCCCTATCTCACTCGGTCTCCGGCGGATATCGTTATCTCAAAATTGGCGAAATCGAGATCTTTCTCAGGTGAAAGAGTTTGCCGAGACGAGAAAGAGGAAGAAGTAGTAGAAAGCATTATTCAACCAACTTCAAAGAAATACATTTAGGATGGTAAATTTATCTCAATTTTGTTGTCTGAATATAATAACTAACGATTGTATTCATGCTTAATTATTTATTAGTTTTCTGCCCTTTCGACAAGGGAAGAAAAGTTTCACATTCAAGTTATTGAATCAGTTTTATTTTGTCTTAAAATCTTGATATTTTTTTCGGAAATATTTGAAGAATAAATCATTGTGTAGAAAGTTTCTTATCGAGAATACTTTTTTCCAATATTGATAAAAGAACAGACCAAAAAAAATCATTTACATTACTACTAGTATTTAAATACTAGACCACAAAATAGATTATAAAAATTATTAAATAATTCTTCATAATTACACTGCAAATCCAAGTGTGTTCATTTTTAACACACTTTAATTTATAGTGTATCTATTCAATAGAGTGGAGTGAATAAACAGTTTATGTCGCCAATTGAGGTTTATCAACTGATCTCTTGACAGTTGGATGGGAAAGCTCTAATGACTGCGATGCAGGTTTCGAGGTCCTGGCACGAGATATGTAAGAGTGATAGGAAGCTCCGGGAGAATGGTCGCGTCACCCGAAGGAAAAATAGGCTCCGATGTATGAAATAGTCATCCAAATAATGGGGAATAGCGGGCAGAAAAGAATCGTTTCTCGACAACTACTATCAGCTCCTTTAGTAATGTCTAGTTTTAGCTTAACTACAGTTCTTATTAGTCCGGGAGGTCAACTAAAAGCTGAGAAAGTAGGATAGAGAGAATAATTTTTAACTTCCCAGTAAGAAGTTCTAGTAATGAGTCCGATTTTTCAAATCCCCAATTTTGACATGTCTCCACGTTTCAAGGCCCTTGAAGTCGAATACGACAGTATTCTAGTGGACGTCTGTGTGTGTGTGTGTATGTACGTACGCATATTCGGAATTATTTTTTGTCTCGATCTCGAAAATAAAAATGATATCGATATGGGATCAATTGTATTCGACGCACAATTACGCAACTTAGAACTGATTAGGTTTTCAGCAGAATCAGTCAAGCCATTTTTTATGCAGAATTAAGAAACTGAGAGAAATGGTAAACTAACTGAATCTTATCATTCTTTCCACTGGGAAGTTAGTTGTGTGGACCTTTTGGGTCGTACTCATATTACTGAAAAGCAAGACATAGCCCTGTTTCAAATTTTCTTTTAATCCTTCAATCTTGTCTTTATCGACAAAATTCATGTAAACTTGAACTTAACGACTACTTTGTAAGCGATTAAAACTTACTTATTTATTCAAATAATTATCTACCAATATAATAAAGTTCATGAAATTTGTAATGTTTTTATTTTATTCTGTCACGCACTTATTAAAAAATAATAAATTAGAAGGTGAGGCGGTAAACACGTGGTTTAAGCTTGTCTAATTGTCCTCCTTAGGGCTGAATATGATTTTTCGTCATACCTGAGTGAAAATTTCAACTCCTCTCCAATGGAAAAGTGAACTTTCCGCGTAGGTATGATGAAAAAATCGTTTCATTTGTATTGTCACACTTTTTCGTGTTATATAGTAACTACCGTTAAAGTTTTTGTTTAAGTGACATCAATAAATATATAAAATCCAGAGAAATAGTTAAAGTAATGAATCGGTAAAACTTTGGTCATAAACAAGACTCCATCAATTAAGGACCTATTCATTATAGTAGAAGTGGGCTGTGGGTAAAACAAGACCGAGTAAGTGAGTTGGCGGTATATGTGCGCCATTTTGGCGTGGGCATAACGGCAGGTGGGTACACAACAATATCGATATCGTTTGTCTTTAGTCTAGTGAGACCAACATAAGGACTATGTCCAGACTTTTAATAATTCGTTGGAATAACTTGGAAGCAAACAACCAGATGAGTTTTCAGTGAGTTTTCTCGTCTTATAGAAGAGTCCTCCAGGGTATAAGTCTTCTAAGAAGGTATAGAAATAACGCAAACAGAAGTACGAAAAAGAAATAAAAGAAGAAGAAGAAGCAAGAAGTTTCTAGTTGAAGAATCCACTCTTTTCTTATCTTTTATGCATTATTGACGCTAACTCACATTTTCAGATGATCGCAGTCTTATATTCTCATATTTTTCATTTCATATTATGGTAATGCAGCATTTTTAAGATGCAGGCCAATGCACACTTGGTTGGTCTTACAATGGACACAAACAACTTGTAAGTCTCTGAGGATAGATTTTTCAAGACTGGGCTATGGAAACTTCTTGTGTTGATAGATTCTAAACTTTCGAATTTTCTCGGATTAATTTTAAATAGAGAAGTCGATCACTATAAATCGTAGTGTTTTTAATTAAAATACTTCCTAATTTGAGATTTACAGTAATAAAGAGTTCAAAAGCCAAATTATCAGATCAAATAATGATCAGGAAAAAATATACGACACATGACACTTTTCTCTTTTTCACAAATTTTATGCGTTACTGCAGCAGTTACTCGTTGTTTCAACTACAAAACAAATTCGTCGCTTTTATAGAGTTTTCATGTACATAAAAATAAATTTCCGTCAAAAATTAACTCCAAAATTAGTACATAATTTATTAAAAGACAAATACAGGATATTTTGTCACTTGGCATGGAGAAGTATTTTATTTTTTCAATTAATACAGTAAACATTCCTGAAATTTTATAACTTGAACTATACGACTTGAGATGTTTCATGTACTATATTAACATAAAATTTTTCCTCGAAAAAAGTTGATAAATCAGAGAAAAGCTAATAAACATCTAGTAAATGTTCAGTGGTCTTACAATCAGCCGTACTTTGAGATTAAATTTTGAGAAAACATTATTCCGTTGTAGACACAACAAAAGTCAAAGCTGTGGTAACAGAAATTATTTTTTATGTGTTATATTTACAAACTCCATTATTTTCCACATAAAATAAAAATGAAAATAGTTGTAGGTGAAAATCCATCACCAACATCTACTTCTATTCATTGCATATAAATGCATTAAGCTTCAAGAATAGGTGTAGAGAAGATAGTACAAAATCTATAGTCCGAGTTACTAAGTTAGTGTTGGTATGCGTTGATTGTTCATTCAACCGTAGATCGGACGGACCACTTTTAATCACTATTCAGACAGATTGGCCAAAGCATCGACTGCGAGAGTATTCAACTCGGTACACGTCCTGAGAAAACAAGGGTTGAATAGACTCGTGGGGGATTTTTTTACCTCTTGCTAGTGTACGAGCCTTTCCAACTATGGTTCGCTAATAGAGAATGGAGAAGAGCAGAGGAGAAGGGGACGGTGGAAAAAAATGAGGAACAATTGAAGCTGAGTACAGTTCTCTTGGTGCACGCACGTTTGTGTTCACTTGGTCGTTGGGATTGGAATATATATGCGCCAGCAATTTGTATGTTTGTGGTACAGTTTGTAGAGATTGAAGCAAAACAATAAAAGAAAATATGAAATAAAATTCTAGGCCAAACACATTATTTCTCATTTTCTTAAAAATATTATATTTTCATTGTTACTAAATACTTTGATGTAATTATATATTCCAAAATATGAAATTTTTAGAAGAGAAGATAACGGAAAATTCAAAAGAGGGAAGTTACCCTAAAATGACTTGAGATTGTTGAAAGTATAAAATAAAACATACAGTAGCTGATGGTATATATACACCCTATAGAATTTTTTCTCTTCGAAAACAAATTCATATTTCAAAGCAAAAACGGACCGATGTATTTTGCTAAGAGGAAGTTGGAGACTCGGATGAAGTTAAAAGTAAAATACATACCGACTTGTTTTCGGTACACGAAAGTCGAGTGACAGTTTGTGATACCGTGTATAAAAATACTTTCCAGTGCGTAAAGTCATGGAATAAATAAAAATGAGAAAAAAACGAATGATGAAGTAGCCTTTTTTCTTCATATGCTAAGATTAAAATGTCTTACAAGTTCTTAAAAAATTCAAGTGATCATAATGGAATCCAAGTTATCAATTGAATATTTCACTAAATGAATAGTAAATTATTAAATTCTAACACGACCATAAGCTAATAAAGTTTCTAACGACACTATTATATTGTTCTAAAGTTATTCAATGAAATACAACTATCTTATCATCAAATATATTGATTGATCAAAAGTTACTTAGAGTTGAATAATTTGAAGTTAGTATCGAAATGAAATGTTTTTCAACTTTCATTTTCCTCTGATATCAGGAAAATATAAAGTTTCTTCGTAGCATAAGTAAATTCTAGTTATATGAGTGGATATGAAAAGATAACATTTACTCATAAACATTACTTATGGATATAGAGTCATTCTCCTGAAGCAAAGCTGTCTAAACGTTCGATTGACGACTCTTGAGTGCAGCAATGAGTATAGTGTGGTTGAGAAAAAGTTTATCTACCCTGTCAGAATTGAGTTAGAGTGTATACGCACATATATAAATGCTGGATCATCGTTATCCCAATGTGCCTGTCCATTATTACGATAGCTGCTTGGGTCAATATTAGTTCAAAGGGTTTCACCGTGATTGTCTTTTGTACGTAAGTTGGTCCAAGTAGTGCATAACAGTCTGTCCAGTAGGGTGTGCCTATCATCAATAGAGTATTCCATATACCTTATCCACTGTATAGATTTGATTAGCACTTTATACAGCTTTGTCCAGAGCACGTCGTGAATCGATTTCTTGAAGAATGTAGTCTTCTAGCTGTGAGGGTTAGCGGAAAAAATTCTTTTATCAAGATTGCTTCGAATAAAATTCGTCTCGCGTGTGAGCTTTTCGATGAATGAAAATTTTTAGAGTTATATTCGAGTGTGGTGAGGCGAGACAAAGGGAGAGAAAAGACGCCGAGGCGATGATTCCAACCCTATTCGACATCTACACCCCATTTATAGAACCATCTCGCATATTATCACGAGATACCGTTAGGTCCACAGTGTAAACAAAGGGTGCTATAACGTTAACGCTTCACACCCTCACATTCATTTTCTAGGAAATCTAGAAATCTATTTTTCCTCCGTTGAGGGCGATTCGAGTGGTTATAGGGTAGTTTTGACAATCAACTACCGATTGATCGATTTTTCTAAATTTATTTTATCACCTTTCTCTCCTAAAAGTTTTCTTCCTCATGACGATATTGCATAATGTCATCATATCTAATAAATATTTGATCAATTCGTTCTTCTTTTACTTTTATACTATTCTTTCTTCTTTTCAGTGAGTTTTATACATCTTCACAAATTCACCATCTCAGTTAGAAAACTTGAAATGGCCTCGTATCTATATAACACGAATATTATTTTAGAAGTTAGGAATCACATCGTATGGTTGAATATTTCACCAACTCCTTCTTAGAGACCATGAAAAGTTGTTAACACTTTTCCTCGCTCTCTAGCTAGAAAAAAATTACAAGAGAAATGTGTATATTATATGTTTTCGTTTTGCTTAAAATTCGACAACTTCGATATGCCAAGATTAAAATGTGTGAACGATAAATAGTTAAGCATAAATAAAATCTTAAACTCCAAAGTCCAACTTCACATTATTAAAAATAGCAAAAAAGCTCTTTCATTCTGAGATTCACACCTGTTCCATTATTCGTTTATTTTCTTCGCATCGTTAGACGTCTCTGTGAAAAGAGAACGCGACTATTGCAGTGGCAAACAGATGGGTATGAGTTTTCACAACGTCTGTATGAACATATGAACACTATAAAGCTGGACAACAACTACAACTGAGAGGGAACATGTCGCTCATAAATGCCAACACCTGGTGTATAACCGCGAGCTGTACATACAGGCATTATGCTCGAGTCATTGCTAGGGCTGCTCTCGTTTTGCTTACAGAAAACTGCCTAGATTTTGATTTCCTTAAATAAGTTATGTAGACAATAAATCGAATGACAAATGAAAATAATTTTAACTTTGATGATATTTTACAATGAATTATCTGGTACCACGTGGTATTGTTTGTAATATACCAATTTCATATTATCAAAAAATAATACATAATTTAGTTTCATATGCTTATTTAGATAATACAAAGCTGTGTTAACTTTCGTTTCCTTTCCATTAGATTGTTTGGCGTCGGGTCAGGTAACGTTAAATAGAAAGAATTTTCATGCATATATTTTGCAAGACATTTGATTGAAAGATATTATCGAAATTAATGAAAATAAGATTTATATCAGCTTATTCATAGAAATTATTCTTTACGTAATCAATAATTCCACTTAGACAAATATCCGTTCTTAGTATGATGCATTTTTTATTTTTTATTTACAAAATTATGGATTAAATTGAAAATACA
This sequence comes from Chelonus formosanus, assembly GCA_028641665.1. Taxonomy (NCBI): domain Eukaryota; kingdom Metazoa; phylum Arthropoda; class Insecta; order Hymenoptera; family Braconidae; genus Chelonus; species Chelonus formosanus. The sequence goes on from CM054002.1 coordinate 15,847,903, forward strand.
ATTAGATTGATTGTTAATTTCCAAGTCGTCCATATCCTTTTTCAAATATTTAAGTCAAGATTTTTTTGTTAATAAAGTGCTTTATTACTCTGCATATCGTAGTGTTTTAATTTAGAACACTTCCAAATTGGAGATTTGCAGTGTATAGACATGTAGAAATGAGAGTGAAATATATCAACTATATAAGTATGATTGAATTTCAGCACTCGATAGATGATTTGAGTACTTGGATATCACAATGATTGATTGACAAGAAAAATAAAAATGATTATTTTTTGTGATTTAATTTGACTATGCATATTCGTGCAATTATGTCAATGCCATTTCTAAATGAGACCATAATGAAGTACATTCGATTACGCATTGGAATTTTATGATGTTCCTCCTGATATGTTTCGAGAATACTCATGCGAAATGAGAGTTCATGCAAGCAAATTCAATCAAAATTAATCGAATGACTTTGACTGGAAAAATATAATAATAATGATGGACATAAATATTCAAACAAAAACATCAAGGATAACAAACAAAAATAATACATTTTCATAATGGTAATAATAATGATTTATTTTATTCTTTTCTTATACATGATGAAATCAACACTGTGATGAGATCATCGTCATTAAGTCAAGCACTATCTTTCATCTTAAACGATCTTTAGAAAAAAAGTCTTCCTTGATGAATCCCTGTCATACGACCTTAGTTTTGTAATACAATATAAAAGGAATTGATACTTTAATTTAAAAGAATTTCTAAAATGATTGTGTTAATCATTTTCTACATTATATGAAAAATAACTTAACTTTTGATTAAAAATCATGTTTATAATTATAATTCTTTTCTCTCATGGCTGATTAATCATTTGAATAGACAGATAGATCCATAAATCCATAAATGAATGGATAAAATTGCATCACCAACATAAGTGGTTTTTGTAATAAATGAAGAATCGATCGATTAAATTTGCTAGCCAAGCTCAAATGTGATAAATGTAGTTTTAACTCAGAATATGAAACTATTCCGAAAGATATTAAATCTAATAAAAACAATATTCTGGAAATAAATGATTTATGTAACTAAAAGATAGTCGATCCATAAAATGGAAACAACATTAACGTTTTATTTTATAAATATTTGATACATTTCAATGCATCGTGCAGTTTAAAGCACGAATGAAATTATCGCAATAATTTCTTCGTACAAATTATGACAGATCTGTCGCAACATGTCTCCCTTCATTTATTTCTGAGCAGAATACCTAAATACCAGAGTTAATTGCGTTTCAATTTCTGGAGTGACATGTCGTCTGGTTGGATTATTTAGAGGGTACATGTCATCCCTTGGCTTGTCTTCAGATTCTCATCTGTTTCTTGATTCATGAAATTTGGCAACCACATTGAATAACAACCTTGAGTTGATGTTTCTTATTCTTACTGTTCATTTAACCATATTCTTCATCCAACAACTCGTCGAAATTTATGACGTGATAAAATTACTAGGTGTTTTCATGATATTTATGATTTTGCCGACTTGCGAAGTGTATCGCCTGGAGCAATGAATTCATGCCAATCCTTGTTACTTTCTACAAAGATTTATCACTGTACTGATGGCAACTTTGTCTCTAGTTTCTGTGAAAGAAAATGCCTCTATTGCTACATTAAAAATATGACCACTTTCGAAAAAGATGTACAGACCTATACATGCTATCTATATCAATGTATAAAATGCACTTTTTTCACCTTTTTTTCATTCAGCACATGGAGTCTTTCCGACCCAGCCAGTATCGAACGGTATCGTTCCGACATCTAGATACTTATGGCACCAACACATGTATCGTTCTCACTCTTATTGCCAAGAGACACGATGCAGTACCAATATTGCTACCAAAGTGGTGTTATCACCTTCTGCTCCATCTTCTTCTGCTCAAACCGATATATTACTAGAACATGTGCACAATATTCACATGTTCTTGCTACGTTTGCAAATATTAGTACTATTAAGTACTCAATACCTTGTGCTCAACGTTGATAGAAGTAACAGTTATGAACATATTAAACTATCCTTATACCTAGTTTTGATCAATCCAAGGAAATCAATATATGGATTCTTTTAAATTATAATACCAGAGGTGATTAATTTATTTATGAGAACCGTAGAAATATCTAGAAATTAGCTTATGATCGTTATTTACTTGGTCCATTAACTACTCAGGACTTGCCTTTGATACAACATATATTACTTGAACAATCAATAGTGTAATGTTAGCAATATGTATCCATTCTGTGCTCTAGCATGATTGGTTGAATTCACGATGGAACCATGCGCCTTGAAATTTCCTGAATTCCTGTATACTAACTGGTACATGATGATGACAAGATATCTTTGTAGGAGCTCTCCATAACTAGTCGATTCACCTGGAGTAAGTGTATCTGTGTTAGAGAGAGAAACGTCAGTTAGATCAAGGAATGATATCGAGTTCTTTGAGGAACCGCTTTAATAAGGTCTCATCTCTTGATCAGCTTGGTAATTGGAAGCATCTTCATGAAAAATTCTCTATTAGACAAGACTGTGAAGTACATTTATCCTTCAATAAGTTAAAATCTGAAACCTTATCAATCCTTTTTCTTAAAAAAAAATTGCAATCAATCAATTCTTTTTTTAATAAAAATTGCCTTAGAAACTATTTGTGCAATCGTTAAGATTGACTCTGCCGACTCGAATGCATTATCCACAAAGGTGCTTAGCCACGTCAAGTAAGAATTTATTTGACTTTAATTTGAAAAGTATTCACTGTAAATTTTAGTGTCTTATTTTAAAATATTAAAATCGTTTTAATATAACATCACCCATTTGATTAACATTGTCTCGATTTTAAAACGTTTTTTAGTGTTTTAAAATCGAGACAATGTTAATCAAATGGGTAACGTCATATTAAAACACTTTTAATGTTTTAAAATAAGACACTAAAATTTACAATGTTAGTAATCAAAAATGTAATCCTTATCAAAATGTTTAGTGGATAGATGTATTATAATATCTGATAAATGAGAAAATAAATTGTGTTAATGAAAGTCAAATGATATTTAATTAATGAATATCAATAAGTGAGCAATAAATAATTAGTCGAATAGATGTATTCATTTAAATAGTTGTAATAAATGTTTATTCAGCATTTAGAAATTATAAGTTATAGTCTATTTAATCATACGTGTCTATTCATCGACATTGATATTTATTGGCTAACTGATTGCACATGAAAGAGTTTGAACATATGGTTCATGATTTTATTCAATAAAAATTCATTTTATTAATTTTTTGAAATAATTTATAGTTTTTATATTTGCGGTTCGATTAAATAGTAATAAAGTTTTTTATAAAATAAAATAATTGAAAAGAGTTTTGAATAAACCAGTATTTTTTAATAAGATTCATTAGAGCATGAAATCAATTTGTAATCATTTTTAAGTATCAATTTATTTGATCATTCTTTTTTCATTGTGAAATAATCTTTCAAGAGTTAATTGGTGTTTTATCGTCAACAATAGGTTTTTATAATCAAATGAAAAAAATTCGTGCTTCTGAATAAATCTTACTTGCTACAGAAATATAAAAAAATTTATTAAAGTCGTGTTGAGTTACATTTGAAGACAAAATGTAAAAAGTGGTATAAAAATTACAATTTATATTCATAATTCATGAACTTTGTGTCGATGGAAAAATACTGTTTAGCATCTTTTCATCGTGTCCCTAGTGTTTTCCTCGTCGTTGAAACTTTCCAAAGGAAAACCAAGTTTCAGTACCCAACGACTAATCATGGAAACGAGTAAGATTTATTTTCAGAAGAAAAATTCACAATTTTTTTCAAGCTCTTGTCAAATAATTTGAATGAAAGAGCATATATATAGTAATGTACGTAAAATGAAAGGTATTCGTGCAAAAATAATTTAGTAGTCAGAAGAACTTGCCTTGATCAGTAGTTTATTTTTCAACAATGTCGTTACGGCAGCTGTCGTTTAATAAGACATTCCGTGAATAACAATTCGATGGGAAAACTTTTACATTTGTGGGGTGACTTTCCGCGGAAATTTAATTACGAAGTGTGCACGCAAGACCCCCACGAGGGTTGCTAATTAAAAATTGTTCAAACACAGTTGTCGGAGTTTCCATGCTACTGTAATGAAAAGCGTCTACAACTGTAATGGAAAATGTCCGCGACGGGTGAAATTGCAATGGAAAGTGCCTGACCGCGCTCCGGCAAACGTAATCGAAATTGTCTGGTTTGTACCCTGAAGTACTCACTTACGCGTTCATATAATAAGTACTTGAGCCCATTGTTTGCTTGCTTTTATTCTCAAACACCCGCTTCATTCTTTTTAACTCTGAAAAAAAAGTTGATATGCATTGATCAAATATGATATGTCAACAAAAGATGCCTCATTAGCTGTTTATAATTTTATGCAACAAGTTGCATATAAGAGAAGTTCTGAAAGCTCGTGGGAAACCGAAGTATATATCTACAATAAAAGTAAAGTGTTTGTGCGCAAGTCAATGATACCATTTGGTTTTTCACTGTACACTTTTTGTTTTTCAAAAGGCATAAGATCGCGTGCACCACCAATGAAATCAGATACCAACTAGCACGACTTTGAGACATGCACGTGAACTTCGTTGGCAATGACAGGGTTGATGTTGATTTGTAATAAATTTAGCTCTTAAAACTTTACCACATCATACATAAATTAATAATGATGAAGGACTGTAATGCAAAAATTGAAGAAAATAAAATTGTCTTTCTTTACAATTCATCGACATAAATTGCAAATTACTAGTTTCCTATAGATCTAAGCACTAATTAATCACAAAAGTTATTTATACCACATCATGTTGTAACATCTTTCTCTTAAAAAATTTATTGAAGAACATTTTGATGATATCAAGTAGAAAAAAATTGAAGTGAAATCACGTTTAGAGTTTTAATATAAAAATTTTCGCGAGAAAAATTGTGGTAGCTAAAGTCGATGTATTGACTATAAACTAGAAGATTCCTTACGTGCTGCTTCGTACCTACAGATAAACTTGCTCAGCTTTGAGAATCTTCTCTATACAGAAAATCTTCAAGAAATCAAGATAAAATATTAACGTATTTCATTTTTAGAGGAATTTAAAATTTATTAAAGGTATTCATATCGAATGAAAGCGAATGTTTATCAAAGTTGAGAATCATTGTCAGCAATAATGTATGACAACTTAACTATTTTTTATAAATCTAAACTGGAAAACATTCTATTTTATGTAGAATCACTGCAAATCTCAAATTTAAACACTTCCAAGTATTTAAAAAGTGACTACAATATTAATCAAATGGGTGACGTCATCTTAAGACACTTTAAGTGCATTTAAATAAGACACTACGATTTGCAGTGATTTCATTTGATCTTTCATTTCAATCTTCTCCGATTGAAATAAACGCAAATTAAGATGCATAAGTGGCCTTAAGTAAATGAGCAGATATAAGTGAATTTAAGTATATTCGTAATAGAAAAGTCCTGAAGATTGCAAGAAGTCTGCCTGTGACTGCTTATTTTCTCTTGTTTTGTAAAGAGAATGAATAATGGTCGATATCGTATTCTCTCTAAAATAGAGTTACCAGGTTTACAATTCAAATTTCACTGAATTCATAGGACTTAAGTTGTGAATATTTGTGTAACGTGTATACATCATTTTGACACAACAATGTAATTCTGATATTGATGAATTGAAAAAAATTTAATCCGTCCATTTGTTTTCTTAGAAAGTATTAATCAAAAATATTAATACAGTCATATCAGGTAGTTATATTCTTTGCTTTCTTTGTTAATTTAATCATTCTAATTTTTGAAAAAGATACCAACGTTATCAGACAAATTTGTATATTAAAAAAATTATATAAAATTACCTTATTCTTAAGATGTGCGTTTATATTATTTACTTAAAAAAAAAAATAGGTCTTAGCACACTTTGTGCTTGCATGACAAACTTCCCATTATTAATTGTTTCTAAAAAATTCACATTGTTATAAACAATGCGTAATTGTTGAAAGTCATATTTAATTGTAAACAACAATGTTTAGTTAATATCAAGTTTATTTTCAGTTGAAATTTGTTATTCTTTTGCTTCAAAATAATAATATCTTTCGAATTAATTTTGGTTGAAGTCGATATCTCGATCCGTTCTTGAGATACGAAAAAAAATGCTGACATACGTATGTACGTACACACACATATCATTCTAAAAATTGGTCAGTATGCTTGAAATATCTTGAAACGTGGAGATATGATGAAAATTCACATTTCGCCAATCGACCCAATTATAATAACTTCCTAATCGGAAGTTTAATATTTATGTACTGAAATATTCCAATTACGTTATTACTCTACTTTTCCTCGAATAATTTATTCCTTAGTTACATTGTTATTTTGTTTTTTGCTTTTTAGATAAATTTAAAAATTTTTTTAGAATATATTTCAAAGATATTTCATATAAAATAACAAATTTAATTTGTAGTAAATTGTTCCAAGACAAGAAAATGCGGAAGTATTACAAGAAGTAACAGTATAGGAACGACTTTAAAGATGTTTGGATGCAACAACATCCGAATACTATACTTTTACCATCGCCCTAGCATACTTATAGACTACCTTGCGGTGTTCTCTCAGACACTTTTACGAGTATCGTGCATATAAAAGTATGACTACAATAAAGCCCTTGCTGCTGTAGAAAACTCTAAGTTATTGAGACGTGACTTAGCAGTTCGATTTCAAAGCAACTCCGAATTGATTCACACTGGCCAGCAAATTAAATTCCTGTACGCTGTTGTATGTTTTTTTTTATGAATTCCTTGTGATAAAGAAATTTCAATTTACCATAAAAATTTATATAAAGTTATAAATGCATACATATGTATAAACTTTTGTCCTTTAAATGGATCAAAGTATGTAGAGATGATTGAATTTCCTTTGTCCTCGATTCACAATAGCTTTCATGCGAGCGATAACAGACACTGGAAAAAAACTTGACGTCGATTATCAGAGACACGCGATGTAGATGCGTGCATCCTTTGATTTTTTTAATTTTTTTATTGAAAAATTGAGTGTCCTCAATGAACATGAAATAGTTTTTTTTAAAGGGAGAGAGACGTCTGATAGTACATGGAGCATACATTGAATACTTTCCTATCTTTCACTTTACTCAAACAGATAATCATTCAATCCATGACGGTAATATATTCTTGAATCAAGTATAACTGATTTAATATCACGAAATAGTCAATCTGATGAAATATTGAACCATGAATCCATACCATCGTATAGTTGGTAAATGGATTTTACGGTAATACTTCCAAGCACCCACATGTACCAGCAATTACCGGGTATCCAGAATTTTTTGGAAGCGAGCGATCGTTATCTTCAGGCTAGGTCTTCAAGTAGAAGTCAGACGGCCGTAATCTTATGTTAAAATGGCCTGAAAATCGACAAATCGGTTGGTTGTCGGCGTGGAATGCGTGGTAAATATAAAGGGGTGGTATATTCATTTAAAGAGAGTGCGTATATAATGGCCTGCAGTCACGTAAAGTCTGAACAATTCGTCGAATATACTCATTTCCGTTGGAGCGAGGGAACGATAGTAGAAGCTCAGTTCTTCTGCACACAATCGGTTAGTTAAACTGTCGTTATTGATGACTTGGCCTCTGACTAGATGAGTTCTTCTGTAATCCCAGAAAATTGCAGGCACTTAGAGCTCAGTCTAGAGGGTTAAGAATTTTAATTAATTTTACTGACTCCCTGGCTGTTAATGTAGTACTGAGATATTCTTCAACGCGTTTCCTAGTATGAGTAAGGGAGAATGTTCGACGTGGCGAGAAGCGGCTAGTCTTACGTTAATTTATCGTACGTCGCGCGCCAGCCTCCTTACCGCCCACAGCTCCTCCTAAGCCGCCTCGAAGCCAATTCTCGTTTCTTCTTTGCTTTTCTATCTCTTCTGCTCGTTTCTCTTGTTCTACAACAAAGTGGATAGAGGATAGGAAACTTCTCGTGAGAGTCAGTGGAAGATGGACGGTCGGAGTTATTTACCAGAGCTCGGGACAAATTATCTTGCCGCAATGAGAGCAACTAGACATCGTAGAAGGCGAGATCGCAAAGGATAAAACGATATGGATGCTGTATACTCGAACACGCTAGCAGAAAATATCTCAGCATGATGTCGGGAATAACAAGCCGCAGATAATAAAACAATTATTGAAAAAATAAGATAACGATACAAGAAAATTATTGTTTTCATTATGCGACTCGTTTTTAAATTTATTTTTCATGCTATTTGTTATTCTCCGTAAAGCTATTTTTATTTGAAAGTGAAATATATATTGAGAAAACTACTTGCATTATGGTGCTTGTATTATAAAGAGAGACTTCCTACGTTTTATTTCATTTATTAATTAATTTTCTTTTCATTCTATTGCTTTCAATTAAATAAAAAATATTGAACAATATTGAAGAAATTTATTTGAAATACTAATTGAATAAAAAAACACAAATACTAAAAAAATATATTTAATTGATATTTTTGAATCTTTTGAAATCTAGAAATTCAATTTATAATATCCAAAAATATAGTGAGAGAAATAAAATTAGAATACTAACAATAAGTTAAGAAAGACTAGAAATGCGAAAAACAAGAAATTCCTTTGCTAAAATTTAAATAAAAGTTTCGTTATGCACAGATACTTTAAATAGAATTTATTGTTTTCATTCCAATTTTTTTTTTAATATCAAAAAAAGTTATTAATATTTCTCTTAGACAAAAATAGTAATAAAAAATTACAAAATTTTTTGAAAAGAACTATGCGAACAATTTCGGAAGAAATAATTACTAAAAATTCCATGGAAAAATCCATTTTTGTTACCGAACAAAGACTAAATGATAATTTAAAGAGTGAAATTGACAGTAATAATTGTTATTTATTACAGTCATTAAAAATAATTATTGAATAAAAATCAGCTTTCCATATCAAAGCATGATGGTTTACCATTTCACTCGTTGCTGTATTCTGTGGTTAATTATTGGCAGGTTTATTTTATGTTCAAATTTTTTTACCACAGAAATGCAATGGTTTGTTTATGTAAGAGTAACAGTCAAATAACAATTGGAAAAAAATTTCAGATTCGATTGAAGTGCAATGTAATGTAAATTTTGAAAAAGGCCTCTAATCGAAACAAATGTACCTAGATGTTCAAAGAAATTCAGAGAAAAATATACTGAAGCTTCAATATTCATTTTTCAAAACGAAATTGAAAAACTAATTTTAAACAACTATGAAGATTGAAATAAAAATCCAAAAATATACACTATTCGAAATATGAAAATATTCACTCTCTTGGATTCATATTTTTATCGATTTTTGTATTCAATAAATATCAAATAAAATAAAATGTCCACGATGTTTCAGTAATTCATAACAGACAACATGTGGTATTTTACACTTCATAGTCAATTTCATCAAGTAATTAATCTTAAAATGCTTGAAAACTCATTAAATATTGTACGATTATATAAAGATTTTTGAATAATTGTTTTTCATAATTCATTGTAAACTACATTGTTTTGGGGATATGTGTGGATGTTGCATCGCCTGCGGTGGTAGGTATAAGCGGACTGGCGTATGCAGTAGCTCAGCATGTACGCTTTGATAAATAGTCTACTTCCTGTCTTCGGTTCCATTAACACCCTTACAGTATTTAAATGATGAACCTTAAAGAAGCTTATTTTTTTTAACAACCATCCGATTAACGATGTTAACATCATTTATAACTTCAACACTGAATTAAATTTCTAATTTTTTCAATGCCCTTGACCTATTTTAATTTCAACAGCGAATTATTGATTTATTAAAATTTTATTGAAAAATTTCTTAGCTTTAACCAAAGATATGAATATCTTGAAGCTTACTTCAACGCCACTTGTCACACACCAAGAACACCTCCTTCCAAGCTTTCATAATTGATTTTTTAATATTCATATGTTTAAATAATAATTATTATTTTTAAAAATATAGTAAAAGACTCTTTCACAATATTTTAAATAAACCTTGGTGAATATTTTAATTGATTAGTCGAAACTTTCTCTATTATAAACATGAGGCTGGAGATTTGATTGATAAAAATCCTTTGGTAGATAAATTTTCTCCAGACAGCTTCATTAGTGACGTAAGTTAGGTACAACGCCTTCGTTAGCATACATTTCTCATGGAATATTTTTTCTTGATGATCAGATGACTGTCTAACTGTCAGTTCACATCACGATTTGTGTCAAAATGAGTCCAAATATTTATAAAGCTACTCCGCCTCCAAAGTGAGATAATTTATAGGCGCTCTCTTTTTCCACAGCTTCTCTAGGTGTTTTTGATGGTAGTACTAGTGAAAGGTGTGTGCTGTTTAGCCCCTTAACATCTCCACGGGTGGTAGATTGTATGTGTGGTCTTTGTGGTAAACTCCTTAGCTTAATGCTTTTCAGATCGATGAGCCATAAGAAAAGTGATCCAAAGCGGTTAAAAGGTATAACGATATATTATTGATAAATTATGACATAAGTGCTCGTTATGATATTTCATATTCCTCTTTAAGGATAATTTACTCAGTTATTTTCAAGAGTTGACGATGAAAAAGTATTTCAATTTTTTCTATGAACATTATTAGACCTTCAAGGCCTTTCTTCTTCTAAAAAGAGCTCAGGAAAAAGCCACTGATTACCGTCATTTTTTATCGTTGAAATGAATAAATAACAGTATGAAGCATTGGTTTTCCAACTTTTTCTTCTACAATCGATCGATGACCGACCACAGGGTAACCGTGACACCTTTACTATAGCTATATTATATAGGACTTGTTCATTTTCAAGTAATATTTTTTTTTATAATGTATCAGAGTTTAGTTTACAAGTTGCCTATAATCAACATGATGTATACGATAATTAGAAAAAAATCTTTATCCAACTCAACCAGTCAAATATGCAAGTATGTTGTACGCTTTGTAATGAGGATAAAAAATGATCGTCATCGATCATATATTAACTACAGTATGAAGAACTGATTATTGCTAATGGATATACCAACATAGGTATATCGAAAGTGGTAATAAACAAGTTTCGGGATATATTGATTGACAAGAAGTCAGCGAAGCGTTACGTTATTGAGCTTCAGGTGTTCAGTGAATGGTAAACGTCAAAATGTTATTGGTAAATGATTAAAAACATGTGTTATTGATTGAAAAAAAATGTAGGGTAATAATATCGATAATAAAATTGGATATAATATGACAGAGAAAATAATTAAAATTCGGTGGAATTAAATAGGATGGAAGGTATATTCTAGATGAATATTGTTGAGTCGATAAATTTTCAGCATGTCGAAAGCTACGACAATTGGATCGAACTCGCCACTGTTCGAGTAACAGCCAATTAATAATAACGAGAACGGCCATTTTGGCATTACGGAAAATTATCGCTTTTAATGCGACGATGTCCTGAACGCATCGCAGCATAGCAATTAATCGAGTTTCTCGTTCTCTCTCGCAACATTCAAACATCGTGTTACCGGAAAGAGTGCGAATGTAAAAGCATTGGGCTTGTGTGTAACGGAAAAATGTACTAGAATCATAATAAGTATAGGAAGCAGATACGTGTATGCGAACAGCCAGTCTGTACATCCGGTTTTATTTGCAAAATACGACAACACGAAACAAACGAATTCGCTGGACACCCGACTGAATAATTAGTGCGCTGAAAATGAAAGTTGTCTGGTGATATTTGGCCGCACGATCCGCTCGACACTCGACCCTTCATATGCTTGATTCAACCCTGCTAGTTCTTCTCTTTCTATTTTCTGCTACTCTTCTCTGTGTGTAACCCCAACCGTTTCAGCTTCATTGCAATTTCATTGCAGTGCTTTTGTCGATACCGTGTAATCCTGTTGAACGTTGAGCCACTTTGATAAATCGGACGACAGTTACGTTCAATTGCCGAGGAGATGATTACCTTGACAAAATTGAATTTTTTCTAATAGGGCACCAGTCCGAAAAAAATATATGTAAAATTATATTTCAAAGTAATTTAATGCAAAAGCAAAAAAAACTTCAACACATTTAAGAACTTTTATGTTTGAGAGTTTCGTTTTATTTCATAAAATACAGAAAATAAAAGAAATGAAATAAAATCAATTTGTAGATGAATTTTTTCCAGTAACTGAAGCTATTTAAATTAATTACGTTGATCCATTCAAAAAACGTATATGATAACGACACAATATATATTCATATAAAATTTATTCATACGGGTAATAGCATAGAAATATTCAATGAGATAATGCAAAATGGAAAATCTCTTTATGGTATTATCCAAAATAAGGTTCATCGCACGCGTGGCAATCAGATTACCAAAGCCACAAATGCAAGAGGCGTGATAACGACTACTTTCACACTGCAACGTCGTTTAAGCACACAAACGAAACAACTCGATCTGATCAAGGTTTCGAGGACGTTGTCATTTTGTTAATTGGACCGCTGTGGTTTCCACGGTTTGCTACGACCAGTTTTCAGAATACACATTCAGTATTTATTCGTAATACAAACCAAGTACTTTTTTCTCTTTTAGCCGTGGTCAAGTAGCATTGTACTCTGCATGTAAGCTATCTGATTTGGTTTACGTCAATCGGATCAGTTATATATAGGGATTTGTCGTTTGTATACTGAAATCCCAAGAGTATGGAAGCTGAATTTAGACAGACAGCAAGTAGTCAGAAGGCACAAACCACTACACTAATGCTACACATATCCTAGTTTCTAGTTATACACAAATATACAGGTATATGAGCAGCTGGGGATATATTCTGTCTCTTGACATCGCCACCCTGCATGTTGATCTAACTAACGATCATAGTCTCGCATCAACGTTGATCATGTAAATCATTACATAAGAATATGAATAAATGAATACGACTAGCTATTGATTTGTAAGTTAATTTTCGACTTACTTACGCAATAAACATTATCGCTATCTTTCAAGCTGTCAGACTGCAATATTTAATTTATCCAATGTCATTAATAGCAATCACATGATAATGACATGTTCTTGGTTTGCTTTGAAAGATAAATGGTTGATGATAAATTAAATACATTTATAACTGTTAAAGTACAGAAAAGTGGAATACCAAGATTGTGCCAACACACTAACTGATACTCTGTAGACTTTAAATAGCTCATGGTGCTTCAGAATTTTATCCACAACTAAAGTGGTCGAGTTGCTGTTTCTGACAACAGAAGAAAACCCATAGGACGAACAACATCGACCTTGCAATAAATCCCTGTTTATCAAGATGACTCGTTGGCTCCGCTTGCGGCTAAGGCACAAGTGGCACGTCTCCATTGCTTGCGACTGCAGCAGTCTGCGCATTGCGAACTCATTGAGAGCCGTGAGAGAGCGTGGGCGACTTAAGAGTGTACGTGCTTTGGTGCGAAGCTTGGAACAATTTTACAGACTGCTTTTATCCTCGGGGAAGAGTAGAGAAAAAATTCCACAATGATGGATAAAAAATATTGAAAGACTGAGAGTAAAACAGAGGAGAAATGAGAAACGTGTGAGTCACGTATTGAATGACGAAATGATCTGTAAATAATTCTTGAGTGGTGTATTGTAAAAAATGCCAAAGACATTTGTTTAAGCTTATCGTATTCAATTGCCAGTTTACAATTGTACAATGTGATTTCATCACGCGCTTTCTCATGTTGGCAAGCCACAGTTTATAATACTATCATCTCTTGAGGTCTGTCTTTTCTCTTTTGTAGGTACACTTCTCTCGTGGTCACAAAATCGAGGAAAATAATTCTCACAATATATATATACATATATGTATGGATGATATACACACATAAAAGTGACTGTTACATGTACGTTTCGAACGCATACATACGTTGCTCTTTATGAATAATGATAATGCCTTCAGTTAAGGGCCTGCAGGAACAATACCCGAGTTATGCCTCTTTCCCTCCTTTTCTTTCTTTTCACATTTTGCGTGGGAGGACTCGGAGCCATTTTAAAACAAGCCATGGATTACGTGACACTTCATAAAAGTGGAGTATAGGTACGAACGACCCTAAAGGTCTACATTGTAAATTTCTCAGAGTGAAATTTATAATTGCCGAATTATGATGATAAATCTCGATCAACATTTAAATAATGTTTTTTTGGTCGACAAAGTTTTAAGCATTCAAATTATTTCTGAAAGGGTGCTCACTGTAGACATGGTAGACTGTATGAGTTAAGCTCTGAAAGAGAACCTGTTATATCAACTTCCCTATACACTAGGGAGTTAGCAAATCACGGTGTTGGTGCGACTCTAGAGGTGTAGATAATTAATTTTCCAGGAATATCGAATTAGTATTAACATTATTCAATTATAATACTGATAACATAAGAAAGTCGGTATAAACTCGTTATTATTAAATTCAATTGTTCAATTTTTGTGTTAAAAAAAACTGATTAAAAAACAAAAAAGGTGTTTATAAAATGATGCTAATTGACTTATTGATTGTTCAAAATAGGATTATTTATGATTTTTTGTACTCTTGACAATAAGATTTTATTTAGTGAAAATTTGTAAAAAAAATTTCATTTTCGAATGTTGATTGCAATTACAATAAACTGTAGTATATTAGTTTAACTCACTTAAACCAATAGGTGAATTATTCACTGATTGACAATACCAATTAAACCACTAAGTAAATCAGTAATTGGATTAGCATTAAAAACCAGTGAGTAGTCACTGATTTCCAATGGTTTTCACTGATGCAGTTTAAGAGAGTAAATTGAATGATTTAATTTTGAAAAATCTCAAATTCTACGGTTTTTTGTTTGAACAAAGAAATGGTTTCATTTCAATGAAATTTCTTTCGCATTATATTGACGTCCATACATTTTGACTGGGACCATAACGACCTCGATATCATTTTTGTTCACAAAATTTCATGCAGAAAAAAATGGACCACATCATATACATATGTTTATTTATTGGTAAAAGTAATGAATAAAGAATGTTGTAAATTTGAAATACATAAAAAAGGAAAAGTTGGAATTTGGATTTCCATACCTATTAGAATATCTTCTCTATACGCTGTAAAGTTAAAAAAAGCAAGTAAGTGGAAAACGACTCAGAACGTGACTTCTTCACGGATTTTCATTTAAGGAATGCAGAGACACTCGTCGACATGATTCGAAGTCGTAACGTTAATTAAAAGCACGACTTGTGTGTTTTAAAACCTCGACTCGACGCAACTCATTCTGACATTTAATTTCCTCAAGAGTTCTGCGCACTTTCGGGTATTACGCATATAAGTCTTGGGACCCTCGAGGCCGTACATTCTTCGTTTTCAAGTAAAGAAGATATGCAGTGCAGTTAGTGATAAAAAAAGAAGAAAAAGAAAGAAAGAAAGAAAGAAAGGGGTAAAAAGCGTTGCGTGTAAAACATTTTATTCAAAGGGCAGTACTCGTATATATTAATTCTTCTGCAGTCTCAAAAGAGTCTCAAGAGGTGAAAATACTTGCACAAACAGTCGTGTGATGAGATAAGAATCGTGGAAGCAAGCCATGACAAATCTTCGGTAAATGTCTTGTACAAAAGTGGGTGTGCTAACTGGAGTATTGTTATGCCACGCGATTCATTCTCTCTCGCCAACTACACTGTTCGTCACGGAATACTTTGAGAGGATAGACATATGTCTTGAAACTTTGCAGCATGATCATAAAAAAGTCGCTGAGTTATTAGTACACATAAGTGTGTGTGGTTCATTTGAGGGCAAATTCGTTATTTTACTCATCTAGTCGGTGTTTGTTCAGTATATACTACTTTTCTTATAATTTATTTGACGTTGTATGTGTATACAAACGTACGGCAAAGTTTTACTTAATACTTTACTCACTAAGACGGGTTATGAGCTATACTTAGAAACTTAAATATTTGGCTGTGCTCCCAAAGTTGTAAAAAGTACAAGACGTCAAAACACGGCAGCATAATAATTTTACGTAAATGAGACTATAAATTTCTCATAGTCAATAGTTTTGTCAGATTCGTTTATAATAAGTTTGTAGTCGACCGATAAATCGATTAGATGCATTGTTACTCCATAGTGACAATGTCTGGTATACTGTTGCATTTCTCGTAAACTCGATGTGACTCCTAGTAACATAATCGCATTTATAGGTAATTCTAATCCCCGAAGCCATATTAACACCTTGTGCGGTAAAAAAGAATCCGTGTATGCCGTCAAAGTAATCGAATATACACCCGTGTTTGTTGAATAACTGAGATAAAACTGTAGACTAAATGCTTGATTAAATTTTATCTGATTTAACTGTCACTTTTTATTATTTTAATTTATTAGCCATAACTAATAGTTTATACGATTGCGTGGTTGACTCATTAAAATGTATAATTAAAAACATGCCAAAAATTGTCAATTGATAAAATTTGTTTGAATTCTGTTAATTTATTGTAAATGAGTATTTTAAAAATATATGTCTAAATATCAAATTTATAATTCATGTCCAAGATAAAATGTACAGTAGATATAAACGATAATATTTAAATGATGGATCATATTCCGTTTTTAATGAACTGATTTTCGGCTGGGACAAATTATGCATCAAGTAGCACTTAAAACATAAATTTTTGATCACCATTTGCTTTTTGATATATGATCCACGTAATGAATAAAAATTTGATAAGTTTATTAATTAAAAGAGTTTCCCCGGCCATAAATAACTGTATATCCTAGTATAAACATGTACATATATTTACTGATGTTGTTTATAAAACGTTTATCATTAGCTTCATTGAATGTTGGTTTATTCGATGCACATATTTACATCAATTCTATTCATATGTATTGCTCAATTATCCACCGAAGCCACAATTAATGAGTCATCAAGTCCATTGATGTTGATTATTATTATTATAACAGAAAAAGTAGCCATTGACTATTAGTAGCATGATTATATTTTGAACGTCACCTTATCGCAACTTGTTAAACGACTAAATTATTATTTTTTTCTATCGCACTGATGATCGTTGAATAATTTTCTATGCCAGCAATTGGTAGTATAGGCGCTCCCTGGACTTTTACGTGATCGATTTACTCTGACATCAGTTTGAAGTTGATCGATACAATCTAATCGACTGTTAGTTGTAACGCCTACTTCCGTGGTAAACATTGAGGTCATAGACTCTCCTGGTTTCCTTGTCTAACTATTCCTAACTCTATCTGCTTGAAACAATTCTCATCTTTACCTATATTTGATGATTATTTTTCCTCTTTTATTTTATAGACAATTGTTTGAAATCTCTTTATTGATCCCATTACTGTAAACGAATTAAAGTTCTTAAAATGGAATAGAAATAGAGAGGAAGAAAAGGTCTGGTTGCCTGCGAGATTAGAAGGTTTAAAGTGAAAGCGGAAGTAGTACTTTCGTTACTCTTCTTTTCTAGATACTATTTCGATTGAAAGAGGAAGGAAATATAGAAAAAGGTTACTGTGTTGAAATGGTAACGGACGAAAGAATGTGAGAGAGGAAAAGAATTACTTCCGGTTGGTACAGAGAAACCTTTTGCACAAAGTAGAAGGAGCGGTGAGGATTAGCGTTAATTCGTCGACAAACGGGTTGAGAGCTAAAGAAGAAAAGAGACTACAATGCAAGAAGTGCTCAGAGAGAATCGTTTATATTCCCTTGAGCGACTTTCTGTGATCGGATACCCAATCCTCGCTTTGTGACTTTTGAAAACAGACGCATAATACTTACAAGTAACATTTTCCCTGATTTCGTTTTTTTTTATTCACAGTGGTTTTTCTTCAAGGATTATTCCACAATCCTGAATAAAAAATGATTTTTTTTTGTTTTTTAATCGAGTTTAAGTGTTTTTTAGTAATGATGATATTACATATTC
Organism: Chelonus formosanus; assembly: GCA_028641665.1. NCBI lineage: Eukaryota > Metazoa > Arthropoda > Insecta > Hymenoptera > Braconidae > Chelonus > Chelonus formosanus. The sequence goes on from CM054002.1 coordinate 15,865,922, forward strand.
AATTATGCACTTATGTAGATTAGGAAGGACGCGTGCTGTGAGGTATATAGTATGTATGTGTTTACATACACTTGTCAGAATATATGTAATCAGATATGATAAGTACAGTCGTAATAGTGTTTACAGATATGGATGTCAATTGTTGTACATAACATGAATAATAATAATATTATAAACATTTCATAATTGATTGAGTAAATTATAATGAAATAAATTATTTTCTCGATACGAAATACATTAAATAATTAATGTATAGTTGAAAAGATAACAATAGGTACCGAGCGAATATTGAACGAATTTTTTAAACAGTTAAATTAATTTGTTATGATTTCTCATACATATTGAGAGTGATTTTATTTACTATCAGAGAAATTGTCTCTATTTATGAAGTTGAATCGATTTAATATAAGAGAAGAGGAGATCGCGTGCACGTTGATTTTCTTCTTTAATCGAAGTTCGAATAAGCTGGCGAGTCTGAAAGTGACCGAGAGTTAAGTTAGGGAAGCAGGATGAAGAGGTCGGGCCGATTCGTGGCACGAAACTACAGTCGTGACGAAGAGTCTGAACTGGATGTAAACTGTTTTCATCTTTGTCTATAGATTCATCTCTTTTTCTTTCTTCCCTTTTCTGTGCAGTAACGTTCATCGCGATCGCGCGATCGTGAGGTTGCATTAACAGTACCTTGAGCAGCTTCAACGTTATTTTTCCTCGATGCAGCAGCAGCTTCAAAGAGTCTTGACCTCCCTGGGCGTCCACATGCAATAAGAAGCATCCAGAGAAGAAAGCACTGCCGCAGATTTACGTGTGTACTTCTCTGTGGTATCGCTATTTCCACAGCACTTGTAGGAGAAAGCAAAACAGACGTAGAGCAGTAGACTGTATTCATTTCTTGGTATAAATATACCTAACAGCTCCGCCATTGTAGTTTCTCGCTTCATGTATCGTTGCCTCAGGGGTGTATATTATCTGAAGTACCTGTAGCTCGTCTTGACTCAGAAACCTTCATGTTCAACCCAAAAGATATCTCATCCTAACACTCAAGAGTGTTGAAAACAATTGTTTTTTTCTCTTTAGATGTTTTTTTTATTTTTTGCACTAACTAGCCCATGAATTAGTTCTATAAAAAACCTGTCTCAGGACCTGTTTTGTTATTACGATTTACAATTTTGGCAGGCACAATAATGCGAATACATCACATGAGAAAGCGATGCGTTTGGTAAAAGGAGAGCAAAAGCAAAAAAAAAAAAAGTGTTGAAGGAACTAACAGGGAGTCTGCGGCTGAAAGAGGGTCGGAGGTCAGTTACGTGCTGGCGTCGTCTGATGCACCAGCACTTGGGCTCCTCGCCAGAGTTTCCTCGCGGCTAAACACACCTGCCTGCATGGTTCTAGGGTCGAACTCGTTACTCTTGACCACTAGCCGTGCATATTTTTTTTCTTGTCAACTCTTTGGTCAATTTTCAGACAAACTCTTTTTCTCATCCGTAACCATATTTATACATTAATAACGAAACAAAAATATTAATAATTCTGTAATCAATATGTTTTTCACATTAATTATGAATTATTTTTTAAAATATGAAAATAATGAATTAAAAAGAACATATATAATTTTTTGAATAAAAATTAATTTAAACAAAATTGTGAGTATGTTTTGAATAACAGAATTTCATGTAAAAATGTTGCATGAATGTATTTAATTACTTTAATAAATTATTTCAAATATTTGAAATTGAGTGAATAACTATAAAATTGTTTTACACAGAGTATCAAAATAATTGTGTCCTCAATTTTTCATTTTTGTCCTCTTTCAATAATAATTATATACTTTTCAGGATCTATGTCATGAGAATTTTATTTTTAAGCTTTCTAAAAATAAATCAACTGTGCTATTTTCAAGTAATATACATTCTTCAGCTGTTTGAACAATGATATTTTATATCAAGAAATGTTGTAAATGCTATTAGAGGGATGATTAATGGTTTGTAAGAAGTAGGGATTAAATAAAAAATCTATTCAAGACTAGCACGATTAGTTAAATAAAACAAAACACTGTTGACGTTATAGGTGTAGTGCTGAAAGAAATAGATGTTAATGCTATCGTTGCTGCAGATTGAGATGGAAAAGGAGCAAAATTTACAGAGTGAAGGTGTACGAAGACTTTATTGAAGATAAGAAAAGTTCACAGCTCGTAAGTAAGTCTCTCCTATCCCATATCCTCATTCACGATGTACACAGTGGACTTGGATGGTGTATCGTATGTACTGATGGTATGTAGGCGGTTATTCGGATCCGTATACTTTGCTACTATCTAAGAAGGAGCACGCGCGGAATGCGCGATCCAGACTGCCACTCCATACGCATTATCCTTACATTACGAGCCATTTATTCGATCAACTATATACCCGAGTACCTTCCGTACGCAGGTCGTAAAGAAGACTTTTGTCTTTCTCGCGTGTCGAGAAAATATCGTGGGCGAGGTAAAACAACTCGAGCTGTATACTACCAGAATATAAGAGAAAGAATATAGTATGTACGACTATAAAGGAGTCCGGAGGGTGATGGAATCTCAATTTTTTTTTCATAAACCTACGCAAGAGAGCGCATGTATCCTCCCGAGCGTACTTCCTCTGACAAAACTTCATAAAAACCCCCTTTACTACCCTCCGATCGACGCGACAGGAATTTTTATCGGGGTACATAAATTTTCGGTCACATCCTGGGTGGAGTATCTTCTTCAATATCGATGTGGCTCAAAAAAAATTAGAAAAAATGACATTTGAATAAGAATCATAAAATTCATCTCAATATTCAATAAAGAGAATCATCCTTACTATCATATTATTTATTTACGGCTCATGGTAGTCAATCAAAACAAATATACAAGTTAAAGAAAATTTCAGCATAAATTTATTATGGAGGAAACACCATTTTAATAAATTTTTTAAATTGCAAATTTCATCTGAAAATTAATAATACTCACTACGCAACAACGATGAACCAGAGAACACACTGGATGCTATAGTTGTAAAATATTAAGATGAAATATAGTCAAAATATCAATTTTAAACTCTAGTAATCATAAATTTATTATGTTAAGTCAGGAACCAAAATTTGAAGTAACCCCTTCTGATGAATGAGCAACTTAATAGATGGCATATTTATTGAAAAACATTTCTCCATAGAAGTTTGACGAATCTCTTAAAATTTTTTTTTTCATAAATAAAAAATGCTCCTTTCTCTCAGGAATTATTTTAAACTCGTTAATGTGTAATAATTTGACGTCAATACATAATGTTTCATATAAACATTTTTTGAATGTTGAAATCTTGGTTCTGAAAGGTACAAATGATCTTCTTAAGTACAAGAATGTGACACATGTAAATGCCTGTTATTTAAATTAACTTATTGTTAAATCAGAAATTTCATTTTAGTTATTTTTTCAATTAATTATTTAAATCCAGTGATTTACTAAAGGAGTATTGTCGAGGTTAATGATTAAATACATTTCTTTTTTTACCAATATAAATCGAGGCATTATCGAGGCATTATCGAGGCAATTCCAAGGCCCTGGACAATCCCTCGATTTTGCCTTTAAAGTGCTTTTGAGCGTTAGAAAGCCGCTTGACAGTGCATCGACAAAATTTCTTCTACACTGAGAAAAAAATTTCGTTAAATGAAACAATTTTCTATTCAATTAATAAAAGAAACTTGGAGTATTCTCAGAGTAATATTTTATTCAATCTAGTAGCTGCATTATCAAAAACACATTTACCGTTTGCTTCAAAGTTACGACAAGTACAAAAACAAATAAAATTTTATTTATTTGAGTAAATAAAATGATTTCAATCAAAAATTCATTATTTCAAAGAAATATTTTATTTTTTGAATGAAGTAAATTTTTTTCTCAGTGTAGAGATATTTGAATGTATTTATTTTTTTATTCATTTTATTATTAATCTAGTGAAAAATTATCACAAAATTATATACTCTCACCATCAATCAGTTCAATGTACATGGTGCTATCTGAAATTAAATGCAGAGTTATTCATGCAAACATCAACAACAAAAAAGTTTCCAAATTTTTCTCTCAGAAGTACCTATCAACCCGTTCTTTTTAATCATAATTAACCCAATTAAAAAGTTTAATAGGTTAATTAACAATTATATAAACTTTCTTTTCACAAATAATATGATCAGAAAAAAAACCACAAAAAAAGTGTTTTGATGGACATAAAAGTAACTTAGAAACTGAACCAAACAATCTTATTGAGTTTAGCTAACAGTTTATTCCTCTTGAAAGGACTACGACTCGACAGAAGTCTTAAATACGATTTCTTTAAGGCGATTTAGTCGCCAAGTAAAGGCTCGTGATGAGATAATGTGATCTGGAAGAGTAAGGATAATTTTAAGCACGTGTAGGAGGGTGTGGAGATGAGTCTCTTAGTAAAGGAAGATAAGTTTACAATAAAACAGCAGCAGTACTGGTCATATATGTCGTTTTAGCTGCCTTTATTGTATTTAAGTGGAATGGAACTAGATACGAGGGATTTGCAAAGCAAAACTGAGGTTCCAGACCGTTGATTGCGTACTCCCACGCGGACGAACACTGCACTTTGGTGCAGGTAGATCTCGAATGCGACGAGTTAACGGATCGGAACGAATAATGGCTCCGAATTGGAGATTTATTATTGAATCGTTTAGGTACAATCCAGCATGACCTTGATACAGTTCAAGAAGTTTATTCAACTCCAAATTTGGCCTATGCATCACGTACAGATGAATGAAGAATTATTTTCCCTTAATCATCTCGAGCTGTAATTGGGATAATTGATTAATTGCTGCATTTGCTGAGCTTGCGAAATGAGAGACACGATCAAGCCAATCCAAGGACACTCTTAATATAATTTACAAAAGAGCTTTTAACCCAGCTTGAGAATCAATTTAGTCATTAATATTTTTTTTTCGCTTTAAATGCCGAACAGATAATTGTCTCCGGTTAGATATAAGTGTGTCTATAAAAGGTATTTGATATGCTGCTTAATAATATTTTGTTATAATCAGTATTTATAAATAACATCTTCTCTGACGTCTTTCACTCTAAATAAATTAATGATGAATTTAACAAATGGAAATGCAATTTATGACTGAAATAAAATTTTATTATTTTCAACTTTATATGAAATTATAGGTAATTGATTTAATTAGACATTGATTTATCAGAGAAATTATATTTTAGTATTTTATTGAAATGTTAAATAAAAAAAAGTTATATTATTCGTTCAATCTAATTATGAGTATTTTTTATCAGATGTGACATGTCTTGTAGAAAAAATTTGAATTAACATATTTATAATAAAACTCATAGTCTGAAAATCCAACATCTTGAAAAATTCTGCCAAGTTGTACTTGAATAGTTGTGTAATTTAAGAGGCTCATATCTTTCCAGAAAGATAAATTATCAAAAGAAAAGATTATCGTATTTAAAGAAGTAATGAATAAAGTAAAATCTTCATTTATAACATGATATTCCATTATCTTCAATCTTTTCTAAGATATAAAAACGTTTTATTTATCGTATATAAACTAAGGATTTTAAAAGTGCTTCGTTATTTCAAGAGAGTTTTTTATTAGATAAATTCCTTTTCAATAATCCTTTCATTTCAATGAAAACATATTCATTCATAAATCTTTCAATAATTAATAATAAGAGTAATGAAAATGCATACTCTTGTAGAATTTATTTTGACACACTTAGTCTGAAAATAAAATGATGCAAAGTTTTTCAGCAGGGAGAATATCATTTTCAAAGTGATAAATTAGTTATAAAGTTTGTTGAATATGTTGTTTGAAAGAAGAGATATGACTGTGACGTATTTTTTGACTGATCGGTCGAGTATCACGGTCGTATGAACAAACTAAATTACATTTTATACGACACACTCACATATATTTTTTAGTCGTTGAGTCACTCTTGGATTATTTTGTTTTGTTTGCAAACATGCGTAAAGGCGCGTGCTATAGTGAACAAGAATCGTGGGTGTCCGCGAAATTTTTATATGCGTCAAAGCGTCAGCCTTGCACTGACGAGAGTTATTGCCGGCCAGTGAAATTAATTTTGGATGAAAAACAAAAAGTTGAGAGTGAGAGAATAAAAAAAAATATTTTAGTAAGCAAAAGTACGTATGACCACACATTCAAGTAGACGACGAGTGCAATTGCGACGCGGGGTCCTTTTATCCTCTAGAGACTGTACGTATTATTATATTCACGCTGCCAGAGAGATCCGTATTTTAATATTTTACTTTTGAGTATATGGATAGTTTCTACATGAAATATGACATTTTAACTCATCAGCGCCACTAAAAATGTAGGTTTCTCGGCTTTCTGTCGTCACTAACATACTCCCGAGATACATATATTTCTTTATTACTAGCCAGTATCAAATTTAAAACATATGGAATTTGTGATCCAATCGTGCATGCCGATTTAATTTAACTGTGTATTTCCCTAGTGTTTTTTTTTAATCATATTTATCCGGAAAAACTCATTCGGCTGTGAAGTATTAGGTGAAAGTGAAGCATTGACGGGAAAATATGTGAATAAATTGAGGATTTTTTTATGTTTGTGATGAGATGATTTTGCCCCAACGCAATGTTACACGCCGATTCACGATGGCACACTAATAACACGTTTGCGAGTAAACATGCCAAAACGATGTGAGAGTCACTACTCGTGTGGAAATAAACGACAAGCGTTTTTCAGAATTTGCTGAGCATCCAGTGTAATCTCGTTTATACTCGCGTCATGTACGGATATTTTTATCAATTATTCATTTGATTTTAATTTGTAGCTAAAAATGAACAGATTTTTCCTCTTTTTTTTCGTCTTTTTTCTCTACAAATATATCAAATTTATTACCACAGTTTTAAAATGGAAAACTTTACAAAGACGCTTTTGCCACCAAGAAAAATCGAAAGACGATTTTCCGTGTTGTCTACTGAAAGTAGAAAAGCCGGATAAAAAGTCAGTGGTATATTATTTGATCGAAACAGAATTAAAAAGTTGGCGAATAAGAAAAAGAATAAAAGCTCTGTACGTCTTGCAGTATGAGAATGTAGCAGAATAGAGAAGACATTTTATTCAATCCATGAAATGATATCACATTATTTTTTACTGTTTATAAATAATTGATAATAAGTAGTGCGAAGCAATAAATTTTCATTAATTTTCAATCATATAATTATAACTCATTTATACTTAATTATTTCTAACGAATAAAAATAAAACAGTAAAAACTAATGAAAAATGGTGACTTTTTATTATTTTGCACTGATTTTCACCAGTTAATTCGTACTTGAGAAAAAGTATTGCTAGATGTGCTCTTTTGAAATGAATCAGTGAAAATAAGTAATAAATTAGTGATCGATTAATGATAGTCTTGATACCGAGAATTAGTGACTATTTACTGATTTTCAATCTCAAATTTAAAATAGCAGTGATTTTTATTGATTTACTTCAAAAGAGTAAGAAGAAAAAGATACTGAAAAAAGTAAACACTCACTGATTTCACTGGAAATCTTAGTGTTTTATTTAAATACATTTAATATCTTTAAATCTGACGTCACCCATTCGATTGACGATATTTTTACGAAAAATAAATAAACTTTCGTTCACTCTAAATAAAAATCACTTATTATTTTAAGTTTAAAAATAATTATTGAATATACGTACTGTTTATTACATTGATGACATCTAGACTACTCTGTGGTCAATAAATATTTCCTGTATTTTTTCCTATAATATTTAATTGAATTCGCAATGTTGATATATTAATATTTGTTTGAATAAAGCCATAAATTTCAATTGAATCGTAAATTTAAACATTCAATTATTTAAAATTATTAAATTTTAGTAATGTCACAGTTATTCATTACTTGCAATTTTTAATTGTACATTTTTACTGTCATATTCGCAACATTAGTAGCTATTCACTCTGTTATATTGAATCAGTGAGTATTTACTGATTCGAAGTGCTATTCTTACTACTTAAATGAAAAAATTGTTGAAATTTTATTCAATTTCAATATTCATTCATTTAATTTTTGAAAGCATCGATTACTTATTTTAAGTTCACCATTGAGCAAAATTTTTAGTCACTTCAACTAATATGTATCAACTATTCAGCTATTCTCTCTTAAATTGAATCAGTGAATATTTACTTATATGCAGTACCAATCCAATGACTGATTCTTTCAGTGAAAGAATTGGCACTGGCAATTAGTAAATATTCACTGATTAGCAGTAGTTTTCACTGATTCAGTTTAAGAGAGATTCATTTCTTTTAACCGAGTGACAGATAGAATATTGTTATTATATTATTATTTCTATGCATTATCGAATTGATAATAGCCAGTGAATAATTTCTCATTTTCAGTCATTTTCGCTGATTTTTTTAAAGAGAATATCATACTAATGATGCAAGAAAATGAATCATTTATTCTCTTCATTTATTAATTTTCTCATAATAGCGACCACCCATACGTCTGAATTTTTCTAAATCCTAGTGAGTCAAAGAGGCTGTAACTGCCATATATTCAGTGATCTTAGTAAATGAAAGAGGTTTGACTGTGGACTTGGGTGCACTGATTGCATATAAGTCGCGAAATGGACGTCAGGAGAAAGAAAGGAAAGAAACAGGGAGGTGAGTAGAACCGAGTCTTGGACAGTTATAATTTGCAAAAATCGCCCGTCAATCGCGATAAGCGGTGGGCCCGATGTTTGCCAATTAGCGAACGGAGACCTGTATTTACGGTGCACGACGGGTGTCGGCTAATGGCAAAGCCACGTCTCGCTCTCCAGTCGAGTCGACACGACCTAGAGGATACTCTCAAGAACATTCGGTGCAATGTTGCAAGTTTACGGAGCTTGAAAGTGTCCAAGTGCTTAAGAAGTACAAGACCAATGAAAATAATACATAATAAACTTTTAGCTTACAGTCTATTCATCTTGATTTAGAACTTTAAAGTTGTTGGACACTAAAAAAATGATCCTCCAAGTTGTACTTACCTGAAACAAAACATAATTTAGTTAATAACATGAATAAGCGATTAGAAAAGAGTAAAAAGCTCATAAAGTGAGTATGAGAGTTTGAGTTGAGAAGTCTGAATGACAAATATTGCTTAAGGGTTCGTCTTGAAGTATTTACGGGTGGATATAGGGTTGTATATGTACTGTATAAAAGACGTGTATTCTCATCTGGTACATGTTTCACTATACACGTCGAGGGAGGATTTAATAAAAACCGCATTACACGCGTCACATGATTTTCGCCGTGTTTCGATTCTCTTTTCGTCGTAGGCCGCGTAGAAGTAATCGTGCGAGACGGAGGGCTGATGTTGCTGCGTGCAACACTTTGCCTGAGTATACCTACATAATATGTATGTACACATTTATATATGTATTGTGCTTATATATATATATGAGTTTGTATTCATTTTACTACTTGTTTCAACGTCACGTAAATACCAGCTCATGAAACTATAAACGTCTTGTTAAATTACGCGTCGGCTGTAAACATATGCACACGCAGCTGACAATTTTTTTCAATTCAAAAATAAAGTAAAAATTGTGTCAAATAAATTGAAACAAATGCTTTCGTTAAATTATTGAAATAAAAGTGGTCTACGTAAGGGTTCTACAATTTTCAGAGCTAAAGGTATGTGGAAATAATAGTATAGAAATGTATTACTCTTATTCACAGTAATAAAATGTGAATTTCCACGAGTAAGAGAAGTAGGTGAGAGTTACCTTATGCTAACGTGTTTCGTTAAATTCAACGTATATACATTGTGGGCTTGAGGTCCCACTAGTCTCTCGACGTTGGTTAATGTACGGGTTTAAAGCGTTCTTGAGTTTATGAAAGCACAGCAACTTCTTAGAGGCTAAGAGAACTAAACAGTCTCTGAGGGTTATTTCTTAAGCGACAATATGACAGCAGTTCATGAGATGTAGAAATGAGATTCATCTGAGAGTCAACAAGCTCATAACTGCAATTGCTTTATACTTATAGATGAATTACTTTTTTCGAGTTGAAAAATTAACTTTGATTTAAACTCAGCTCTTTTGAAACTAAAAGAAAAATATTCTAAAAATAAAAGTGTAATTTATTTTCTCATTTTAGGAATGAAATGTTTGATGACGATAATTCTATCATTTCTTTTCATGCCGTAATTAATTCTTCCATTGAATATTAGGGCTAAAAAGTGAATAATCAATTTATCATAATTAATTTTATCAATTCAACTGTAATTTATTGAGTAAATTTGAAAAAGTTTTTCTTACTGAACTATTATCATACATATTTTCTTCATTACCTTGTAACCTACTCAATTTTTATGCTAACTCTTCTTACATAATTAATCTAATTCAGAACATTTTATTCATTCAAGTATTGTCGTATGTATGTATATTCTCTTTATGCATGCATAGCATATCACTGATCAAAAACTTGCCAAGTATCTTCGTAGCCACATAAAAGAAAAAGAAGTAAAAACCAAGAAAAAGATGGAATATAAAAGCAAAGGTGAGCAGTTAAGAATCGTTAGTTTTAAAGTTGAAGCTAACGAAGATCTTGTGTAAATTTGTTTCAGCACAACTTGAGATTTCTTTATATAGCATTGAAGAAAAGAGCTTTTCTGCGGACGTTGTATTTTCGTTTGAAAGTCCATTTTAAATTATCTAGATTTCAAAAAAAATATGATTGCAGTCCATTTATTTTTTTCTTGTTATAATTTGATGGGAAATTTTTCTCAAGATCCTTATCGTTGGGCTTATTTTACACAGAAGTAATAATGAAGTTATGTGTATGGAGAAGAAGTATTCTAAAATAGAGAAATTTTTTAATAAAAATTATCTTTACATTATGAGTACGCTGAAGTAAAGTTAGATATATGACAAAAACTATCCAACCTGAGTTTAAAATTTTATCAAGTTTTATTTTCGTTCATTCTCGAATTTGTACTTATTTTCGTTAAATGAAACACTGGAAGTTCACTGTTTAAAAGTGTAAGTAAAAGTAAAATTTTCAAATTAAAAAAATTTGATAATTTAAAAACAATTGAAGTTGCAATTATATAACGCCAATAACATTTTATACATCCATTGCAAATTGTAGTATTTTTTTTCAACATAACAAGAATATTTTAATATCACGTCATTCAATTACTTAACATTGAAAATATTTTAAACACTTGAAAATAGATGTCGTTACATTAAAATATATTTCGAGTGTTAAAATAACATATTTTGAAATTAGAGTTTTGCAGTGTTAAATTGGAAAAAAAGACTGAATGTACTTGGGAAATAATTCTTATTCTCATCTTTAAAATGTACAATTACAGCTCTACAGTTTCACTGTTTTATTTCAGAGAATAAAGTTAGATAATGAAAATAATTATAACTCTGTTGGAGTCACTTTCGTTTAGGTGTGCTCTCAGTTAATCTGATTTTCTATTTTTTGGAGCAATTTTTACTCTAAACTGGTTCATTTAAATTTCATTTTTTCACTCATTGTCGTTTTGTCAATAATACAGGTAATATTTATTTCAATATTTCTACAGCATACAATAGTTTGGTATGTACAGCATAATACTGCATACAGCATATGTTGTTTTAAGTATGTATGCCGTATACGTATACATTTATACACATATTTCTTGACACCAGCCTCGGGATATTAAATAAAGAGTCTTCTTCTCTGTCTCTCCTTCCTCGTAAGAGATATCCCTTGGGATGCCCGAAGGGTGGTATTCACCCTTCTTATCGCTGATCTTACAGGACGGATATACTTGCTTGGAACCTCCGGCCTTGTATCCAGGAACCTTAGTGTATTATAGGGTTCTATTCATGTCAACTTAGCCAATATTTAGTCTTTCACAGTATTGAAAAGCTCACGTATCTACACAGTTAAATCTTTCTATTGCTTTTGTATTATCAGAGTTTTTTTTCAAATTGTCAATATCGGAATTTTAATCGTGTTTGACTTTTGGTCGCGTCTCATTGAAGATAGAATAATTGGGAATGATCTATTCAAAACGACATCTACTCGAGTGTAATCGATATTTAACACACTTCGGCATCGACATCATAGTCATATATATTCTGGGGATCTTTGAATACGAATTACGAGCTAGCATAGTTATATGCCTTGGCAAAAGCTCGGTTGGAGTTACTTGTTCAAGGCTTATTCGTGGCCAACTTTGGTAATGGTTGGTGGGAAGTGCTTGGAAATGAGGGTAATGCTTTCTCTAGGGGCTTTTGCAGCTTTTGCTGTGAACATTAAAACTTGGACAAATATTAAAGGAGGGTAACAAAGAAAGACCTGAACGCGTTAAATATTATAATAACGTCTCTGTTCTACTACTAGACAGCAGCTGACATGCTTTTTGCCTTTCGTGATATATCGTATTATGTTTCATGTGTTTCATATAAAACTATGTTCACTCTACGTTTCACGTGCTTCACGCGTAGTCAAGGACTGTCGACCGGTAATTGGTCCATAGTGCCTTTTATGTAGATAAATTGTGTTAATAGATCCTATACTGTAGCACGGGGCAATAATTTACAAGGAAGCACACAAAAGGTGTCATAATTAATATATATTCATTTCTTTGCTTCATTTCAATCGATTCTCCTACTTTATTCTTTTTTTTTTACCTTTCATTCACTCAAATCATTACTGTCGAACGAAAAGAATTAACTGCTTCCACGTACGAGGCATTATTTTGCTACAGCTATTTGTGTTTTTATAGTGGATCAATTTGACGAATCGTCCACGTAATGTAGTTCGCTTTATTAAAAAAAAAATTGAAAAGTTGAAAGACAAAAGATTTTTCATCTACTTCATCAATGGATTTTTCTTAAATTTTCTTTTGGAAAAAATTCTTTTAAATTTAAAAGTATTTGAAAATCAATTTGTTCTTTCCGTACGTCTTTTACTATCTATTTCTTATCTATTCATTTTACACTTCCCTCAGAATAAAAATATCATATATTTTATTACAGACGATACAAAAATTATTACATGTCTTGAGATGTACATTTCTTCAAAATATATAGCTTACCAATGCTCCTTCCTATCGGAAAATTTAGAAAAATGATTCATGATCTCAACATAAATTTTATATACGAGAAATCTGTAGCCAAAGAAGCAATATACAATTAATTTTTTCGACAGAATTGTATTGGACATATATCCATTAATTTTTTTTATTTTATAGCTTTCTATAATTTAAGTTACACGACAAAATTATTCGGAGGGTTAGAAAAGATCTTGACCACTTTTCGATGAAAGTATTGAATTTCGTAGCTTTCTTTCCCCTTGGATTAAAGTTCAATTGAAAAATGTAACTCACGATGGGTCTGTGGAAGTATTAGCCCTCTGTTTTCACTGCACTACATATCGAATTTCGAGGGATTCGCTGAGAGAAAAAGACTCAGTAAAAGTTCCAAGTAAAGAATTTTAAGCCACCCTCGAGGTATCACGATTAATTCCACATGGGTCGTGGGTTAATACTTTTCATACTTTTTGTGTGCTTAAGCTCATCTTTCAGTGATGCACGATGCCGGTGAGCCATGCAAGTTATGTGTAATTAGTATTTATGTGCTCGACAAGCGTGCAATAGGTTGAGTGATGATTTGTGGGCAAAATTTTCGTAATGAGACGCACGTGGCTGTTAATTAGCCGGAAGTAGCCTGCTCTGAATTTTAGGGTAATGTCTCATTAAAGTATCTAGTATACTGGCAGCCCGTATAAACTAAATAACGACTGTTGTACACTAATTTACTCACGCAAGCAATCGTGTGAGGCGAATTATATCAATAACAGCAGAGCCGTGTAAAATATAACATGACCTGAAGCTGCTAGATTGAACGCATGTGGGTGGTCGATTGAAGGGAACAAAAGGGAGCAACTGCTGCGAGAAGACAGTATTAGATTCGCTTAACAGGTTTTTTCACGAGACGAGTATAATGTTGGAAAAAAGAAGATGTAGAATAAAAGAGAATCAAGGAGTTGGTGGTTTCGCGTTAAACCATAAGAAATGAGCTTCTGTTATGGTCCCGTTGCGCTGGAGTTAATAAAGAAATATACAAGGTGACCAGCTACGGCATTTAATATCAATTTGCTCGGCGCACCCTCGTTTCGACTGCTTTAAGGGCTTCTCGCAATAGTAGGGAGCCTAAGGCAAAGGAAAAGATCTCAGTAGTCTTTAGGGTAAGGAAGAACCACTAGGAGAACATTGAGATGAAAGCTAGTGCGGTGAAAATGTAGGGATGACGTCGAGAATATAGTCCCGGTAGGAAAATAAAGGAAAATGAAGTGAGAGAATGGTGAAAGTAGTCAGAAGGGTACAAACTGTGTGAGAGTAGTGGTTTTGGTAGCTACGAGTTTCGAGATGGCTTTTATATATATTAGAGATAAGAAAAAGCCTTCAATGTACCACAGGGGTTAACATTTTTCGTCCACAAAATGTGGAATAAAATTCTCTAAAACTATTTAAAACTTAATATTTGATTCTTTTCTTTGACTTGCAGAGTTGAATCATCTGCTTAACGAAGAATTTTTGCGAAAAATATATTATACATTCCTCAACCATGATTCTTGAAGACAGCTATGAGGAACTCATTATAACGTTGTAAGACTAATGCAGTTGTCAGTCGTGGAATCAAATAACGTACATTCTCAAGAAGAAAGTTAGAGAACAAGGAAACGAAGAAAATGATGAAGAGAAACCTAAAGTACGAAAATATACGCACTGCCGATTTTGTATCTTGAGATTAGGAAATTTCAGTCAAGTATTGGCTTTTGTGCTACACCATGTGCTACACAACAGTAGCAGTTGAGTCTTATTAGAATCCATGGTATGTGTATAACAAAGTGCTTCATCAAACATAATGCCTCGAGGACGATGCTAAGGTTCCATGCCAACTCGCACCCATCACCTTCACTGCAGTTGTCGTATTCATGTCGTCCTCACTTATTTCTCATTCCTGTTTTAACCTTCGAGTAACTACACAGCAAGCGTCAAGTTGCTGGTAACTAACTTTGAACTATGAATCACGCGTTGTAGAATTAGTTCTGAATGCGCTTATATATGATTCCTTCAGTAGCATTTCATGCATCGAATACCAAAATCATGATTATATCACTGAAAGATTCGAACTCATCTAAAAATTCTTCAAGCATTACATGAACTGATAATTTGTAAATACTTGAGGAATATTATTTCAGCACGTTTAAGTGGATTATTGCTGTCTTAATTCATTTTGCTAAATTATATTTGATGAAACACTTGATGAAACCCAAGATCTGGAGATGCAAATTTTCTTGAATAACAAAAAAATCCACAAAAAGTAAATATCATGTTCAGTTCAAGTTTGCTGTTTAATTAAGATGTAATTAATGTTTAGATGAAACAAAAGATTTAGCATGGGATCTCATGACACAAATAATTTTAAATATCTCCAAAAATACAACATTGAATTTGTAGCAATTGAAGAAATAATAGATTGCGTTTTTTAAGTTTATTGAGAAAATTTAGTTTGATTACTTCGTCTGAAATTCTATATCGAAATGATTGTTTTCTATTTTATACTATTGTTTATAATTAAATTCCCTTAATGAGAATTTTTAAAGAAAACATTTTTGATATGAATATTTATGAAGACCGGAATTATTTAACTACTATTAAGTCATCATTGTGTAAAGCTCTACTACATGTAATTAAAAGCCTCAGATTGAATTATATTATTTAATAAGATGTCACTTGTAAGGTTACAAAGGTTCGTAATTAATTCAATTAAATATTTTATTTTGATGAATGTATTTCATCTATTTTAATGACGAACACTTGATTGTAAAAAAGGAAAATAAAGTTTTTGCCAGTTAAAGAATATTTTATTACAACACTTTTTGTTTCTGTCATTCGCGATTGTTTTTTATAATTGTCTACTCGTTAATTAAATTCAGGAAATTACATCTGTAATTATTTCTCGAAACACTAATAAAATGTGGAAGAAGTATTTGAGTTAATGGAAGTTAAATTATTATATTTTTTTTCAACGTGAAAATTGTTCTTATAAAAATAAACTGTTTTTACACTTAAATCTAATATGTCTCAGATATTTTATTTATGTTTTGTGTTATGAGTACTGTGAGAATCATAAAATACATAATTTCATTTCGGAGTAAAAATAATATTTTATTTTTACTCGCCAGTGTAATTTGTTGACTGCGACTAGAAGACAGAACAGAAAGTTTATATGTAACTAAAAATAAAAAATTTTGAAACAGTTCATTGCTGCATTATGAGTAATTCAACAATTCATAACATAATGTGTGATATATTAATGACTCTCTATAGCATCACAAAAAAATTAATTAAAGGTATGTTTATTATAGTCTTGAACAAAAAAAAAGTATTTTACTTCTTTTCTGTGTCATATATAAATTCAGATACAAATTAATTTATAGCACAATATTACAGGCTTCTAAGTTAAAGATACTGAAAAATAATTAATATGTGAAATGGGCCCTAAAGATGTGTAGCAAAATGTCGTTAACTGTTTTACGATCGTTCCTTTTCACTTTCTTTAGACATCATATATACCTGGTGCGGTTTTACGATTCGAATGTAGCCGTTTTTGTAGTCATGGAATATAACACATAAATGTGCCAGGATACATTTAAGAGTTTTCTATTTTTTTATTTTTTCTCATATACATGTACAAGGTTGCGTAAGAAATGTCGACAAGTGACTTAGCAGTGTTTGTGGCTGATCAGATAGACATTTACTTATCTAAGTTGTTTAATAACAGAAAAAAAAGGCAAATACAATGAAAAGAAGAAAAATTTAAAAGTATTACCTAAGCAGTTTTCAAAGAGGAACATAATTTTCTTTTTCAAATTTAAACAGATTAAAGAATTCTCGGCTTTGACCTACTGATGGAATTTAGACCAAAGATCTATTCTTGGGAAGGATTAACGAATGACATGATAAAAAACCTTTCCAACATCAATATCATTATGTAGTGAGTCGACATTTCGACGTGGGCCAATAGACAATGATTTAGCTCTTTCAAATTCTTTGTCGACGTTAATAGAAGCGGATACCATTTGAAAAATCATTGGCAATGCTTAATTATGTAATGAAAATATAAGAGACAACAATGCAACTTTTAAGAATACTTATTGAGCAATTGTTTGAGCTTGAAAATCGTCAGTTAGTAATCAAAGTAATAAACTTTAAAGCCCAGTATTACCAAATGAGTATTGATCCCGAGAGAGACTTTCTTTATTGAATACAGCAATATTTTACTCTAGTATCTATAGAACGACAGAAGCAAATAGAAAAGAAAAGTTGCGACACTATTGAAGGCAATATGAGACTGACAAGTTGGAAACTAACAATGAGCCGTTTTAAAAAAAGTACGACGAAGAAAAAGTAACTTCTTGAAACAGCTCTAGGCCAATCGCAATCGAGCTTATTAGTCAGTCTCTACGTTCTATACGCGACCAGGTCGTTTCTTTTTCAGAATATCAGTAGCCGGAAGTCAAGAGCTCGAGGGTGTCTTCCGAGAACTGAAGGCTTCCGTTTCGCGCATGAGGGTCTTTGTTAACATGGAATATAGATCCCTGGATATACTCCTTCGTCTTCTATCCTTTGATACCGTTGATGGGATCCTGTCCTTCTCTCCCTTTATTCACCATAGCTGTCTCCATTGTTCGACCACTTGCCTCATTGCTGACGAATAGGGAGCGCATTTGCGAACAATTAGGCATGACGGCTCAAATGACAAATTCAGTAGGTTCTTGAATGATGATTTGTAAAGCCTAAGGTGAAACTTACGGTTAGATATATTTCAAGTAAATTATTCACATAAAAAAAAATAGAACTGATTAATAAAATAACTTTTACTACTAACAACGCCAGAGAGAAGTTGGTTGAATGTCATCTCATAACTTCATAATTTTTTGTCGTCGAGTAGATATTGTACTATTGCGAAGAGTTGATTTAAAGTTAATTACTTAATTAAATTATGAATACGAGAACGTGATATTAATTAGCTCTATTTAATCGTAGAAGAGGATACTGAACTACTCTATAAATTAGAATATCTGAAAAACAGAACATTCAATTTGATAGCACGAATACCATTAAAAGAAACGTTAAAGAGGCTATTATATACTCTCTAAAAATGAATTAATAAGTTACATTAAATTCATTTACTGATTGAATCAGTGAAAATGATGAAGGTTTATTTGAAAGTTATAGCCCATGAAAATCCAAAAGCATTTACTAAAACAATTTGATGAAAATAAAATAAAAAAGTACTACTTCATTTCTACACAGATTTTATAATCAGCTAATTGACAGAAAACTTCATGATTTTTTATATAGTCATAGCATAAATGTTCGCATTTATTCAGTACTTGAAATAGTATTGCATAAAAATGAAATAGTAAACATCATTGCGAAACCAGTGAATAATGCATAACTGCTTTGACAGTGAATATTCACGATTTTACTGTAATGTTCAATGATCTGTAACGTTTCATTGTCAGTGATCATTACCAACTAATAAAGAGTTACGAACATTTTTAATGAAATTTTATTTACTTAAGTGATACTGAAATTTCAATTCATTTTATCTATCTACATTTTTTGATATTGTTAACGATCGAATGTTATTAAATCTGAAAAACAGAGCAATTTTAATTTATTTGAATCGAAAAGAATAATTATGTACTGTTATATATTTTGTGAAATTCGATATTAATCATCGATTTTTTAGGGATTTATTAATACATTAGAAAAATATGAAATTTTTTTGTTTTAAAATTAGTGGATAAGTTTTTGGATTGATATTTTATGAAATAAATATCAAAAGTGTAATCAAGACTTTTTTTAGCACATTTAACAAATGTCACTATTCACTAATTCAATTAACACGATTTACTTATTTTATCAATTTTTTTATTTCACTTTATTATTTAAGCAGTAAAGTTCTAATAATTTTTATTGGTATACTCAGTAAATTATTGAAACTTTGTTTAAAATGAACGAATATCTACTAATCCAATTTTAGAGAAGAGAAGTCAATTTTCTGGATTAAAAAAAAAGTGAATCACAATAAGTTTCTTTTCTGGGATAAGAAATCAGTTTTCTACTGAATGAATAATTAATGAATGATAGTTTATTCGCGAAAATCGATCATTTCAAACTTAAATATGGATGCGTACAGTCACGTAATCTATCGTGACTCTGAATTACGGTGGTAACGTACTCTTTAAGTGCAAATAACATAAGAACTATTCAACGAGTTTCAGCGATATTTACTTTGGTATAATTGTTCTAACTCTATTCAATAACAACTCGGTAAATATTCTTTTATACATTTTTATGATATTTATATAAAAAAGTGGAATAAAAATAGAAAAATAAATTGCTTGATGAATGATAATGTGTGAACAACATGGTTTCACTGGGAAATAGCAGTTTAAAAGGCAAAATAACATAATGATTGGATTATAAATTTTATCATTGTTTAACATCAAACAAATTTACTTTAGTTTTGAAAATATATCAAGCTATGTAAACAAAAACTCGTTGTTAAATTGACTTTATTCATATAACTACAGTCATAATCAGATAATCCATTTGAAAATTAAAATTCTAATGATGGCAAATTTTGTAATTAAATATAAATTTACAAATGATAAAAACTAAAATGCAGTTCAATAGATTTAAGAATTTAAATGGAGATTTTTAATACTCCAGAAGTTCTCACATAATTTTTCATTGAATAAAAAATCTTTAATGTGTTTACAATCCATGAAATATGAACAATAAATTCAATTTTTATAGTTCGCAGTGTAAAAATTTTATTGCGATTGTTTTTAAGTACTTATAAGTACAAAGATTTTGTAACTCTTGGCGAAACTCTGAGCAATAAAAAAAAACTGTGTAAAAGAAGATAAAAATAGTGCAGGAAGGTTGATATAAGTATATTATTGAGGAGTCAGTTCCGGAAGTGCGGAAAGTTTTGAAGACCAACCTCAGCGTCGTATAATAAAACAATTGAATTCTGCACGAACGAACTCGAGGGTGAAAATATACTATTTCGATCTTTTTCCAGTCCCTTGTGTATACTTATTTCTTTAGCCAAGTATCGACTATCGATGAAAAAAAAATTGCGTGCTACAGTTTCGATTATTTGCTAGAGCGCAGACGACGATACTGCATCTTACTCGGCATAAGGAAAAAATATCTATAGATAAAACTTGGTGCAATTGGTTTACTCCCTTATTCTTCCAGTTTTCTTTTATGCTCAATACAGTTTTCCCCTCTTCCGGCCTATAGTATTATCCGCGAAACGTGCTGGCTTCAGGGCAATAACGGTCTGACGGATAAATCCACGTAGACGGTAAACAGTGGCAAAACATATTTCAATCAAAGTTGCCGGAGAGCTAATCTCAGTACGGCTACGCGCCAAGGGGCGGTACGATGGGGAAGTTTGTTTCTATACTCAGAAGCCGTTGGCCAAGCTTTATAGATTGTAGCATCTCTCACGACAAGCATCCCCAGAGTTAGCGGACGTTGTCCTATACGAAACTGTGTTTATTCCATCTAAAGCTTCTCTTTACTCAATTTTTTCATTTTATTCGAGAGGCTCTTTCGATACAACCTGAAGGTAGTGTACAAGTGTTGAGTTATTTTCGGACTAGAACATATATTGTTGATCGATATTTGATGCAATCCTGAATACTAGAATCACTGAAGCAAAATGAAATGCAGGGAAAATGAAACCAATTCGTGGAACTTTTTTGTAATCACAAGAAATATTAATCATAGAACTATTGATGTCAAATTAAAAAAAAATTCAACATTTAGCAGTCTTGTTAATTTTCGATTAGAAAGTTGTAATTGGTTTACAATTAACAATAAACTTACTCTGAAGCATATAATCATGTTACATGAATGCAATGCATGAGAATTATTTCTTCACAGTTGTACTCTTTTAATGCAAATCAGTAAAAGTTAAAGTAAAAAAAGTGATTTTTTACGAATTATTAATAGTATTAGTGTAATTGAAGCTAATTGAACAGCTAAATTTGTCAATGTTGGTCAAACGATATTTACATACTAATCTACGTATGAATTTTTAGATATTTATTTTATATGAGCAGAGTAGTTATAAAACGCAAACACTTCTTTTGAAATACATCATATAAATTACGTTTGAGAAATGAGAAGTAATTTTTTCTATCACAAAATAATAGTAATGAGTATCTGTTCATTTATTTAAAGAATCTAAAAAAATATTCATAGTTTGTCAAATTTATATCTATACATATATTTATAAAATGGAATTGAACAATTTTTTGGACGAATAAATTTTGTAAATGATGGTAAAATATTGTTAATGTCTAAAAGATTAACAGCAATGAAATTTTAGTGAGAAGTTTATCGCGGGAATTAACGAGGTCGTACCCACCCCACGGTTTGTTTTTTCTAAAATGATAAGTCTAATAATAATAGAGCTATTGTCAAAATAATAAGCGTTATTGTGTCTACTGAAGCAATCAAGTCTAATGAAGATATTAAAAGCTATTAACTGGAAATATCAATACGACGTTCTATCGCAAGTGTATGAATATTTTTTTTTGCCATTTCACTTTATATACAATTAACTATTCAATTTTTCATTCTTATTTTTAATGTTAATTACTTTTTAATTCAATTCATTTTCGCACAAATAATTAACAACGTTTAATTATAATTACTACTGCTTTTCTAGTCGTTTTTTCTTAGACTTCAAATGTTAAAAAAATTCCGTAGAAAGAGACAAATGAAAAAAGTTCCTTTTTGTTCAGGTACTCAACGTGGATCATTCCAAGTGTTCTCGAATATATTTTTTACATGAAATTACGTCAAGAATACCTGATAAGGAACTGATAGAATAAAAATTAAATAAGGAATAAGAGAAACATGCTTGTATCAAATTGTTGAAAATTCAGAAAAACTAAAAATACGTTAAAAGAGAAAAATGGTAAAAATTGATATAAATTCTAAAGAAAAGAGGTAAAATACTCGTTCGTTACAGGTTGGACTTGAGCAAGCTGACCACTGCAAAATCACTTATGAAATTCTAGGATAGAAGCGAGCAATTGAAAATAATACGATTCGATTGTAGAATTTACGATGACTTCAACAGAGAAATTTTCAATAAAGAAACTGTGTCCTTTGCTAAATCATCGAAAAAAAGAAATTTTCCGAAATTGATTATTGAGAAAATTTGATCGGTTTATCGTAGTGGGAACAAAGCGCAGGTTAAAATGAAATCTTCAAGTATTTATTCTTGATAAAATACTCCTTCGACCTAGATAAATGTCAAATTGAGTTCACAGGTGGTGAAAATCGATAATATTATTATGACATTTTCCTAAAATTTATTCTCTGTATTTATGAGCTCTTAATGAGTTGTAAAGTTTTTTTTATTCATAAACTCACTAGGAAATAGATCCACATGATAACAGTGACTCGTTTCCAGAAAAAAATTAAATAAATTTTAGTTCATGATATACAAATGTTTTCCAAGAAAAGTGAATATAAAATAATCATTCCAATGCTTCAGAGGGCGTACACAAATGGACAATAATTACATATTTGCGAGCAAGTGACAAAGGTAAATAAAAAGCCAACGATGCGATGGATACATTGGATATGCTAATGACCAACAGGACTTTATCTTCTATTTGCTACTGGTTTGCTGTATATTCATAAATATATGTAGGTGTGTACTAACTACCTAGTCTGCATTTGTTACTCTTCAATCCTTCACGGAACTGTTCATCAGTAGCAAGTCTTGGTGCAATTCAACCCTTAATACGGGTTGAAAACCCCTATAGAGATGGTATACACAAGATGTATCGATAATTTACATCAGGTTGGAGATATATCATGATCATAACCACGATTTTTTTTCAAGTTATGATCAACGATTTCCCACAAAACTCAAAGCAGATCCAGTGAATGATAAACAGTAACATTTTTCAGTCTCTGTAGGTATTGTAGTAGCATCAAAAATAGTTTCAAAATGTTCATTCATTAAATTTTACCTATTTCAAAGATAAACTTGGTAACGTTATTCTAATGAAAGTTCCATGTTAGTAATGTTTGGATAGAGGGAGAAGACTATTTCAGCCACAAATTCTTGAATCATTGATTAGTGTTTAAATGACAACCCTCGAGTGTCATGTAATGTAATTACGTAATCGATAATGAAGTCTATTAGCTAAGCGGATATTTTAAGAGAACAATTACAAAACAAATTTTAATATTTTTCTAACCCTATCGATCGGGTACGTTGGTGGTTTAAATGCATATCGTGGGCCTGATTGTAATTAAAGTCCTCTTTTAGCCTTTATTTTACTACTCTCTGGACATTCTCACCCTCATGCTGTGCACATCCCTGTTTTATTTCTGCCTCCTTCTCCCCCAACGCGATTTCTCGATATAATTAGTTTTCACTCTGCCCTTCTCACCCCGGCATTCATTCTCGTTCATAAAATGTTAGTAACACTGGCTGACCGCTTTTGTGGGCTCGCTTTACTCGCACTCGAAACCCAGGGATTCAATTACGATCGTACCCGCAGGCCAATGCTAACAAAAGCTATCCGAGCGCATACGATACGCACTACTGCTGTTTCTCTACGTATACCATTTTCTTCTCTGTTTTTACTCTTCTTCATGTACTTATTTCCTGCATCAACTGTTCTGGGAAAATCGGCGTACCTAAGCATCCACGATAAATCCTTTTATGCTTGCTGCTCTACTATATTCCATTTTCTCGTGGATAAAAATCGCCAACCGAATCAAACGGTTATAACAAAGGATGTAAAAAGAAATTGCGCATAGGTTGTTTTCCATTGCCCAACCAAACCAATTGGTTCGTGTGAAAGTGATGGATTTTATGCATGCTTTATTTCCGAAATTTATTTGTTCCACTTTGAAACAAGCATCGAGATGATGGAGAGAAAACGACCTAGACAATTTTACTATCCTTCACATTACACTGAAAGTTTTAACCAATACTAAATGAGAGAAAGGCATTTATATTTATACTCTATAACATCCCTCTATTTTCGCACCAGACACCCCCATGGATTACTTAATATTCTGCTCCAGCATCGTACGCTGAATAATCACCTCGCTGTACTTGCCAGCGTGCTGTGTAGTAATGCCAGTGTCAAGGGATATCTCGAGATAACTGACATCGAAAATCTCAGGAAAAAGAAGAATGACAATGAGCCAATATTTTTTTAGATGGTAATTTTATTCAATTACAGTTGAGTAATAGAACAATAATGGAACAATGGTGTTAAAAAAATTTCGCAATTAACAGTACAGATGTGGTTAATTCAACACTATGATAATGAAAGCTCATATTTCCTCGAATTATTCTGTTGTAATTAATAAATTCATGTTGACTAAACACCAGTATTTATTTATAACGACTTTTATCACTCATTAATAAAATGAAGAAGAATCCATATCTTCAAGTAACTATAAAACATTTGTATTATTATGCTAAAATAGAATACACAACTCAACTGGTAATTTTGATCTAAAAAGTTCTACATTAAAAAACAAAAAAACTGTAGTTTAAAATGAATTAGTGAATATTAAGTTCACTGAGAACATCTGTGGAAATTTTACTGGTATAACTGAATAGGATATATTAGAATAATTTCCAAAGATCTTGAAAGAAAATCCAAAATTGACTTATTGATCACTAACTACATATTCTATTTTTACAATGAATTAATTTAATTTTCTGCCAATCAATTAATTTTTTCTCTTAAACTGAATCGATGACTGATTCGATACTGACAATCAGTGAATAGTTATTGATACTTAGTCATTTTTATTGACTCAATTTAAGAGCGCTCATTTTCAACTCATGCAGAGACTTCTATTTATTTGTCTTAGGCTTAATTTTTTTAAATAAAAATACTTTTTTGATTGTATCTTCATACTCAGAATATAATATTCAAAACCATTACACATCCATTAATGTTGAATGATTTTTACTGATTTATTTCAAGAGATCATATTGTATAAACATCTGTTTCATTTAGTTTATCGATTAAATATTAATAATTATAATAACTTCTATAATAAAACTCTAACTAAAGCAATAAAATCCACTGATTTGATTAACAAAATTTTTGCTAATTAACAGTGGTATGAATAAAACTGATGATTTCAGTGGCTAGTTAATATTGACAAATTTATTTTTGAAAAGTATATTAAATTAGTTAAGAGCATTTAAACTTTTTCAATATTAATTTATAAGATAATATTGGTACTGTTTTATGTATATATATATATATATATATATATATATTGAGGCAAAACTGCACCTTTGATATTTTCAGTTTTATCAATATGTGAAGAGTTCATAAATTGATAAAAGATAGAATGTAATATAAAATACTAATATACAAAATGATAAAAAAATTGAAAGAAAATATACGAGAAACTTGAATGAATGAAGTCATGAAAAATGGTTCACAGAATTAGTAATTAAATCAAATGAACCTTAAAATTGAAAAGTAAATGAATTTTATGAATTCATAAACATACTCAAATGTTTAAAATGAAAATTTACTTCAAAGAAATATATTAATAAAAATTCGGACGTCTGTTTGATTTATTCGACATGACAAAAAAATTTTTTTGATAAATATAAGTTTCAAAAAAATATGACATCTATTATATTAAAACTATAGAATGGTTTGTTCAGTTTGTAAAAAAACAAATTTGGAAAATCTATCAAAAATTTATTACTTATGCTTGATGACTATTATGTCTATTTTAATTTGTTCTGTTTTTATTTTTGTTTACAAAATTTAAATATAAATTTTTGGATGATGTTTTTTTTTAACTTAATTATTGAAAAATTTTTAATTAAAGACTTTTGTTATATATTTTATTTCTCAGAAGGCTTCCTAACATGGCATTATGTGCATAATATCCTGAATTCGCACGACTGATTTGTAGCCAAGCATGAAAGTTAAAAGCATATACACATCACTTACAGTCCGAATGACTCTATTACGATGGTCAAATGACAAGTAACTAATACCAGAAATTACTTTGATGCTATGGCGGTGAGTAAAAGGGCGTCACGTAACCAAATGTGCTAATTGTAGACTTTGAAAACTTGTATAAATGAGAAGTGGAAACGGAACACGTTGCAATCAGTAGGGGGTCATTGCAAAAGAGAGAACGAAATAGAGGTGCGAGAGGGCGGGCAACGATAGCGTGTCGCATGATTTGCAGAGACTTTTATTGCTTAGTGATCTCAACTTTCGATAAGCAAAGCGCGAGAGTTTACTGGAAAAATCGATGCAACACGTTTCGTAGATCGCATAGGGGCGCTACAAGTGTTCGATCGTCAGTTTCCCAGCGGGTTAGCTGCTACTTTTTGCAACGATAAATGGTGATGTAAAATAGTACATGGAAAAACAGAGAACTAGCTACTCTTATGACTTGGCGACACGTGAGGTTTGTAATTTCAAGCTTCGTATTATCTATTCTGACTAATGACAATTTATCAGTTTTCATGTGTCATCACATGCATGAAATTCACTCGACATCGTTTCTTGTGTAATTATAGTTTTTTTTTTCATCTTCTCGTAATCTCTGTCATGATGATCGATTTACGACGACTGGATATTTTATAAAGAGGATATTCAAAAGGGAATTTAGTAAGTGATAGAGCAGGATTTATATTTAGGACGAATTGAGGCCGCAGGTGTGTATCGTCTGGTGAAAATGGCGTGGCTGGAGTCACTACGTCGCATGGCACACATATTCTCTCGGCTGGTGCTTCCGGTATACCCCCTGGCGTCATACGGTATGATCGATGGCAGCCTAATCGTTCATATTTACACGCCGCAACATGGTCTCTTGGTAAGCGATATTCTTGGCTCAATGTGCGTACTATTTACTCCGTAATATATTGTTAGGATATTCCAGTCATTCACTTGCTGTTGCCTTTTTTCCGTATTTAAAAAGACTAGACAGAAACTAATAGAAGAGTCTGGAAAGTTCAAAGGCCCAGAAGGGTTGACTCAACTGTGTGCACTCATCCCTTGCGTGTGGTGTCACGGATCGTTGCATTTTCCAGATTGCTAACGCGCGTGGGCATGTCGAAATTTCGCTGAATTTTACGTTGCCGCAGGCTCTCCATTGTCAACGACCAGGGAAAGAGAGAATCGTTGTGGTTTCTGCCCCTTGATTCTAGTGAGGATTTTACCATTTTCAACTGTTCTGTGCATTCAAGTAAAAGACAATTAACATGCACATAATAAATACTATTTATTTATTCTCATTTTTATTATTAGTAATTGATTGCCGATGAATGGGTTAGATGTGAATGCGTAATTTATTTCCCCAGTAATTTATTTCACCACTGGGTAGTCCGAAGTTGATGTCAACGGGCGTTTGATGGACCCTCCAAAGGAAACAGAAGGGTAGTCGGTGTACTGGATAGTTTGATAGATCGATTTATCGAATGTATTTATTTATATATTCCATCAAGTACATACACCTGTTACCGAAAGATTATTTCGTCACTTTTTTCCTCCTAATTTCTTCCATGTTATTTCCATTTTAAGAGGAATTTCTGTCATGTTTTAAAATATTTTTGAGATTACATGTGGTATATATGAACAAAGAGAATAAATGAAAAACAGACATCGAGTAAAGCAAGAGAGAAAAAGCAATCATTTTAGTATTGCGGTCGAAGCTGATGCAGCGACTGTTCAATATGCACGATACTTCCTTTTTCACGTGAAAGATTCTCTCTACTTTTAGCCAGAAAAGCCTGAAACTCAAGATAAAGCTTACAGGAAGATAGAACGAAGCTGTTTTTCCGATAGACGTCACGATAAAGGAGAAAAAAATGTGCTCAACTGATCTGCTCTAGGCGCAGTTACAATTAGTTTACCTTCATTTTCGTTAAGCTAATTAAAAAACGGTATATAAATGGAGCTTGCGGGTATATTAAATCGAGACAAAGTGGATAAAAAAGGAGTATTAAAACAGAGAGAGAGACAATGTAGAAGAAAGTTAATTAGATTTAAGAAGGCTTAAATTTTAATATCGTTAAATGTAAGATGTAAAAATATGTCAATTAATTCATGTAATTGAAACAAAGTATTATCAACACTTGATTAAATTTCATTCAACTGTTTGAATATGCATTATTGGAAGAGAAATTTTTACCCTCTGAGCACATTTAAAATATTAATAGAGAAAAAATGAAGTAAGCTTTATTCTACAATATGGGTTTCCTTTCAAGAGCTTAGTAATAAATCGACCACGGAATTTTCTGGCTTCACTTAACAATAGTAGCGGGTAATCTATTAATAAATAAGCTGCAATATTTTATCGAGATTACGTCATTTTTGGCGTGCGCTCGAGGATAATAGAAGTAACGACGATATATGTAGAACATAAAATTTCTTTGAGTGCGTTAAATTGGCGCATTAAAGCACCAGTCGGGCGTTTTAAGCAAAAGGGTCTTTTATGCTAGAATCTTTGATATGTCGTATATGCCTATGACGTGCCATGACCCTTATTTCCTCTGTTCTTCATTCTTGGCTTTCACCCTTGTCTTACAGGAATAAGCCCGAAAGGCATAACGTGACTTAATGCCAAGGGTTTGAGTTCAGTTTCGACTTTTCGAAAGCATTTTGACTTTCGAGGTGGGTTAAATTGCCAGAGAGAGTATTGCGTGAGTCTTCTTTCACTCGGTTTGTATATTATATGACCACACATTGCGGGTGCAACATTTCATTCGTCCTTGGAACGACCGAGTGCAACCACACACCACACCTACAAGACTACGCGTGTTAATTCCACTCGCATAAATCCCAGGATTAAGGGCATACGTTATACTTAGGGAAATATGAATCGCGTGTTTCCTTTTTGCCACTGGGCTTTTTTTATCCAACAACGATGACGATGGAGACTGTGAGGTTGTGCTTGGTCTCACTCTAAAGTGGCTGAGGATTAACGGGTTGCAAATTCGAAGCTGATTTGCACAACTTTAACGAAGCGTGAGCAAGTTTCGTAGTAGTACGGCTCTCGTAAATTTGTTGAGGACCATATACTCAAGTATAACAACACTTTGTACGTTTACTTTGTGCCGAAGAGCTGCTTTTGCCCATACGTTTATATAGTTGACAAGGGTTTCTCATCTAGCTCCGGGCGGAAGGGATGAATGATGAGAGAATTGTCTGACAATGAGATATTTACGAGCCCACGTCCCTAAAAGAGGCTGAGGTAATTTTTGCACTCAAGCCTTTTTTATTGCCTCCGAATAACCGTGGCGAACGCAATCGTGGCCTCGTATATTTTCCTTCAGATCGTTCCATGAAAATGAATCGCTCACATAAAAATAATCTATTGGTTACAAATATAAAATACGATTCTTTAATGTAATCAATGTTCCAATACTTGAGAATCCACTAAATCTATCACGAATTATACCTGTTGATATTTGATTTTTATCTGTAAGCTAAGAAAGCATTTGGAAACTTTACAGATTGAGTTATGGAGTCGTGGACCATCATCTCGTATATTTCCATCCTACCAAATTCTAGACTTATTTCATTGACTTCCAGACACACAAAGAAAAGACTTGGCTGAAAGTTTCTGCTGTTAGAGAACGTAAATTCTAAGTTTCTACGGACTCTACCCATTTCTTGCTCCAGCTCATTTCAATGTTAACGTCAATGTGTCTGTGCGTGTTCCCTGAAAATGTTATGCTCAGTGAAATTGGCAATGCTGACGACGGCACTAACAGTTCAAACCTGTCACCATTCTACTAGCTCAGGGTGTTAACACGTGTCAAATTTTGTGCCCAACTCATGCAGACCCTATTCCACAAACCATCAAGCTTGTTCTCCCTTGCGCCCATTCGACTTTGATACTGTTCAAATGGACATCATGGAGACGGTCAGTAACAAGCAGATTCCCGGACAGTCTATTGAGATTCTCAATGGTTGAGTTTTCTGATAAATTGACAGTTGGCAGGGAATCTGTAGCTTGCATAATTGAATCAGTCAATAGATAACGAGATCTTGTTATTTACTGATATCGACACCTGTTGGAAGTTCTGAATAAATTGACAATTTTCATACTAAGAAAAAAGTGACATTTTCAAGAAAATTTATTTAACGAGAGAGAAAAGAGAAAATCCTGGCGTGTTTAAAGTACTTTACTTTATTTCATTTACATGCGTTCCTCCCCACAAAGTGTGTAAAAAATGACTATGGTGTAATTAAATAAAAGAACAGAAAATAACACGACTAAGTGTATTAAAACAAAATACTTTAAACACGCTAAGATGTATAACAGTGTTCTAGAAATGTTTTTATTGATTTCTTTATTATTGTATATCATGAAAGGAATATTTTCTTTTGGATTGAATCAAAATTTTGATATTAACAATTTAAACAGTAACAAATTATCATGCTTATCATTTATAGAAATTATGAAGTGTTATTTTCATAAAAAAATTAATTTGTAGAATAATTTTAATTTTACTTGATGCAGTTGGATTTTTATATCTGTACTTCTATTAATTGTGATGAATAAATTAAATTAAATTGACTCGTTGCTTACAGTAAGCAGGTGAAAATCAATTTTTTCCTCACAATTTATTATTTCATTCGTTACTATTTTCTTTGACATTTAATTTTCAATATAGAACCCAGTAAACTAGAGATATAAGCAAATCATTTGTTAACAGCAAATATTTATTCGATAACTTACCACAACAATAAAGTTATTTAATTATTTGCAAAAATGAGTTTTCGTTGTAATTAAAATTTAATTCCTTTAACGTTATTTCTAATCGATTATTGAGAGTAAATTGAAAGCTTGTTTATAGTTGATTAAAGAAGATGAGTAGAAATAATTGTTAAATTAGGAGAATATTTTTCAATTCAGAGTCGATGGATATTTCTTCGATTGACGTGAAAAATTTCATAACATTGTTGTATATCGAATGGACTTCTGTATAAATTTGTTACATACTTTTGCTTCCCATCTGCTATAGTTTTTCATTCTATCATCTATAGCTCTTGCGGGCATGAAATTAAACTCCTGTCACGAACGAAAACTACTACTACACACTATTTTCCCTCGTTGATTTTTTTCTGTATACAGCATCAGGTTTTCCACATTGCAGTAGTTGCAACCAATTTCTAACGCAATTTATTCCGAACTCGCTATTTTATTCTCATGAATTCGGAGTAGAATTGCGTGTTACTAACGATGTTTTTCATATTTTTATATTTTAACGAACTGGAGATGACTGACGTGATGCAAATAAAGTTTCTCAAATATATTTTCTTTATTTAAAAAATATTTTTTTTAATTAGAAAAGAAAAAATGGCATAAAAAGTTATTTTTATAATTATTGAAAGGAAAAAAATCAGATGAACAGGATAGTTATACTATTGCAATCAGAAAGCTATAATTTCCAGAAGCAAATGGTTGGTCTTTATCCTACACAACTTAGCAATTAGAGGCCAATCTTAAAGACGATGTGGTTTTTAATCGCTTGCTAATCACTACAGTAAATTTCATCAGACTTTTATCAATTCTTAATCTCACAGTCATCTTTTTTGTTCAAGAGTTTTAATTTATTTCCGTCATCATTTAATTAAATTCTATATAATTTCCTTATGAAAACTATTTTTTTAGTTAAATTAATGTTTATTAAATTCATTTTGTTGAATATCGACTTTTTTGGTAATTGAAAGACTATAAAAAGAATTTTACATAAAGCCTCTTTTCTTTTAGTACATCTCTTAGCTACCTCACACCAAGTAAACTGCAAAGTTTAACGACTCGTTAGGTGCTCGTACCTGGCGCGGACATTATACGGTGCGTTGTAAATACCCACGCATGCGAAGTGTAAAGGTAGACATATTTACCTCTATACTTGCGTATGTTTTACATGCACACGTGAGTTAATAATGTCTACGTGAGACTTTTATAATGTCCATGAAAATTCTTGGTAAAAAGAGCACGTGAAATTAAAGAATATCAATTGGAGAATTTTTGTCGACCACGAACCTAGCTGTTTTCAGTCTATATCTTATGACCATGAAGATTCTGCGGGTTCTATGGACCGAATTATAGCGTAACGGAGAAGGGGTTCACATCAAAAGGATTATCCTGTGATTAATGCTCAAGACGCAACAGATGTGTGACTCGTAAGACTGAAAGCCGAAAAAGGGCCTTGAATAAAAAATTTAAAAAAAACTCCTCTCTAGACACATCCCACTGCTTTGTGTTCATTCTGTATGGCTCAAAAAGGTGCCACTCACAATTCTTCGCTTGCTACTGGTATTTTTATGCTTTCATCAATCGTAAAGAAATTTCATTTCATTTAAACTTTATTACAACCTAATAGTATGAATGATTTATATATTTACTAAAATCAAGACATTTAGATTCCGTCGATTGTGCAACTCTGTGACTTATCTAAGAGGAATTGGAATTCAATCTATCTCGTTGGTAAGACTATCTACATTAATCTTCGCGCAGTTCGCGACAGACCAGATTATACAAGGGAGAACCGCACTACGTATTTGCATATTTGCTTCGTACTTACTCTCTGGGCATATCGATTTTGAATCGTGTCTTTGCATACTAAGTCTTGATACAAGCTTCCTCTCCATTTCTACAAACTACGCCAATTGTCGAGGCAAATAGTTTATTGTTCATGAATACACCACCCAATTGTTCTAAAATTCAACCAGCTCTCCAGGGTACATTTTACTGATAATTTTGAATTTTATTTTATTACTTTGAAGAGCACTCGAGAATCTCATGTGATTTCATTTCAAAGCCAAACGATCTCATCTTCTATCTTTTGTTTTCATGAGCTTTTTGCGCTCAACTGGAAGAATTTGATAAGGCTCTATGAATAATTTAAAATTTATTTTATTCAATATTAATGATTTCTTGTTTTAATTAATATAATTCATTGTGAACATTAAATATTCCATATTTTTTTTCTAGAGCATGAGTATTCAATAATGTTATGTTTTGTTAGGATAATATTTATTGTAAGAATCTCATGAGATTGCAAAACTTTTGTTACCTCATGACTTAGTATAACCGTCGTATTTTATTTACTTTGCCCACTGGCTTAGGTGGCTTGATGCCATGTTCATGTCATCAGAATCGTCTCCACTCTTCTTATACCACAAATACTAATCTTGTATTAAACCACTGAAACCACAAGTTGATGCTTTTCAATAAAAATAACTGACATTTTAATTTTTTTTTTGATTTATCCTTATCTTATTTTCTTTTCACCAATTATTCAATCTTTTTTATCTAACTATGTGGTAAGAATGAAAGCTTTAAGATTATATTGAAATAAAAAGTAACATTGTTTTCTATAATAAAAATAAAAAATAATTCACATTAACTATTTTAATATCAGTTGTGGTTTAAAATAAAGTAATAAAAAATTTAACAAAATATCAATACAACTTTTCACTGAAAATCATAGTGTTTTATTTTAATGCACTTAAAGTGTTTTAAAATGACGTCACCCAGTAACTTTTAATGCACTTGGAAAGGTCTAAAAAGTGACTACAATGTTAACCAAATGGGTAACGTCATTTTAAAACACTTTAAATACATTGAAATAAAACACTACGATTTGCAGTGTCATCATTATTAGTCAACCTTATTTATAAAATTGTCTGATATTAACTCA
The DNA here is from genome assembly GCA_028641665.1 of Chelonus formosanus. NCBI lineage: Eukaryota > Metazoa > Arthropoda > Insecta > Hymenoptera > Braconidae > Chelonus > Chelonus formosanus. The sequence continues at coordinate 15,899,807 of CM054002.1, forward strand.
GATTACATAGGTAAGTAAAATTTTTATTAACACAATATAGTTTTCGCTTTCAAATTATATAAAAATCACTTACACAATGTGATTATTATTTTACAAATTTTATATCGAATATACAAATGATTAAATTTATGGAAATTAATTTCCATAAATAACAATAACAATTGTTATTCATTTGCTTCAGAATAATTTCATAAATAAAGTAAACATTTTGATCATATCAATATTTAAAAGAACATTGCAATGCAAAAAATTTTTTTTTTTCAATTATTATTCATACGGATTGAAATAAAAACCTATAAAAACACAAGTTATTTATTTACAAATCAATAATATCCTGAATACATGAAAAATCTATTATTGATTGATAAATACTGGATATATGTTTTCCTATCTCCTAGTAAATCCATGTAAAGTTCAGCCTGCTCTCATCAGTTGTACTTGTGTCGGACTTTACAACATAATTCTCAGATAGATCAACGATGAATATTTCTTTTTACACAATGCATCATTCCAAGGATTAAATTCAGCTCTTGAATATTATTTTAAATTTTTCTATGTACGTGTCAAAAAGAAGAGAGAAGATTTGTTCACATGTCAAATGACTATGAATTTTCTTATTTCTTATCCAAAAACTATAACACCATAGGTACGAAAGCCGTTGCTTTTACGGTTTTTTTATGACTGGGATATTTTTTCACATCTCAGGAAAGTGTATTTTCCCATGTTGGCTTGATAAACATTCAGAAAGTACCTTTTTTCTGTCACTACCTAGCCTTATTCTCTTGATTTTGTGGTAAATTCTCGTAGAATCTACTGTGATTCTACTCTGGCAAACGTGAAGAATCCGCAAAGACAAAGAAACAGGTAGTGAGTGCAGAAACTTTTAGCGTGTAACCAACACAGAGAACTTTATCCCTCTGCTGTCTACTTTGGTCTTTTATAGTACCTGAGTGTGTAACTCAGTAGACTTTATGTAGTGGTATCGGGTCACTGATGTCAACGCTGTACTAAACTTGGCGTTATACGGTCGAAAATCTGCATAATGCAACAGCAAGGTGCACTCCAAGTTTAATTTCATTCCGACGATTTGTCCTCGTTGGATTAGCTGCTGGCTGTATCTGACTAGAGCCATGAGTTTGGATAATCGAATAAATTCAGAGTGTGCTTAGTCTCATCTAGGCTAAAATTCCGGTGACCTAGAGAGATTTAAGGAAAGCACAGACGAATGAGTATAAATTTAAGCTCGAGAATCTTTGATTATTTACTACTGCTTCTGCTACTGGGAAATCATTATTTAATTATCTTACATTAAATTAGTGTATTTATCCCATTATTAATTTCGGAACAACATATCATCCTATTAATACCGCCCGCAGCAATCAATTTGACATATGTATTCCCATTCGTCATGCCCATTTCCCGAAATCGAAGAGTCGTGTTTCAAAGCATGTACTGGAGGGACCAATGTGTCAGAGTTATATCGATTGTCATGCTAAGTGATATCACATTTTTAATGTTAGAATTTATGATCAATATTAGATGTATACATGTATGTATTTCCAAAATGACAAATAATATCGATTAATAGTCTTATAATAAGTCACACAGTGGCATTCTAACAATTGTGTATGTATATTCTAAGACTTTGACGTAATGTTCTCGTATTACGATTCGACGGCAACGAACTCGAGACGGATCGTTAAAGCGACCCCTCTTTTTTCTTTCCCTCTTCTTACTTTCCTTTACCTCATGCTCGTCGCCACTCCCTATACTACCCTTCACTCCTTCTTCGACTAAACCACACCATCAGACACGCGATTTACTAGGCAAGACTGTCACAATACATAAGAGATATAAAGGATTTAAAAATCTTTTAATTCACAGGGCGCACACAATCATTCGTTATAATGAAAACGTTAATGACAGAGGCACGTTCACCAAAGATATTCCCGCGAGAATGCCAATCTTGTGTCATTACCTTGGACGTAATTCTCGTGATTATCGGTAATGTGCGGATGATCAGGTTGAAGGAGGTCGTGAGTTCATTCTTCATGAGTTTCACGACCTTTCTGTCGTTTTTTATTTCTTTCCGTCAGTGTCGATGCCAAACTGAGGCTTTTTGTACTAAGACGTCGAGTTTGTGACAAGAGGAGCATTAGTTATTATTTGTTGGAAGAAAGTTGGTGAGAAAAACGCAGAAATGACGCCGGAAAAGTAGAAAAAGTCGATGAAGATAAATTGGAAACAGCTGATGAAGCAATCTCACTGGTTCACTCATACTGTATAAAAAAAACGACTAACTTTATATTGAGCTTTGGTAAAGGAGGACTGTATCGAAGAGGAAATCGTATAACTGCTTTAAGAGTATATCGAAAAATAAGGGTGAATGCAATACGAAACAGACTCGGGTATTGGAGGTCGCTAAAGCTCAACGTTGCTCATTGAAGCGTAATACACCAACCATGACTCTACGTTTCCCAAAGACTCACGGGGGTTGTGAATTCCAACAGACACCCTTCTCTACCAAATACTAAACGTAGAGGTGACTGATTTGAGTATACACATTTACTATACTCGCCACCTAAAGCAAAACTCAACTGTCGTATTTTTCAGTATCACTAGGATTACCTCGCTTTTCCATCTCCCAAACCATTCATCGTTTTATCTTCAATAAAAAGATTTTTTTCCTTCACTTCTTGTAGTTGGAGCAGAAAACTCTTTCGTGACTCAAATACTTTTTTCCCTTTTAAAAATAAAATCAACACAAATATCTACTGAATAAAATTCAATTACTTCATTTATTCATTTTTTTCGTCTAAGAGCAAAAGAAGATTTTAAGTTAAAGTAAAATGAATAAGAAAAAAGTTCTAATGATATAAAATGTCTGCTTGATAAAGCACCAAGTAAATACAGCTTTACGTGTATTTAATAGTTTACAATGAATGATTTAGATCTGTGGAAACTAAACCGTTAAATCTGTATCAACGATGTACCGTTTTAAGAGGGGTGAGATAATTGTTGAATAAACTGGCACGTTTCCCCTCTTGGGTACTGATCACTACAGTGCAGTTCTTTGACGGCGATCAACAACGACAACAGAATCTACGAGACAGCACGAGACTTCTATTGTTTTCAGCTTATAACGGGTTCATGAGCACTGATCTTGCGGGGTCTTGATTTCGGCTTAGATGACTACGATGAGCTTTCGATAAGTTTCATTATTTCTCAACCCCAAAAGAGGATTTCTTCTGCTTGCTTTCGTCTCTGCAGCCCTCTATTTTCTCTGTACTTTTAGTCGATGAATCTTTTATTACCCGTTCAGTACAGACTCTGGAAAAGCTCAAATCCTGTGCTGAAATCGTGCAGTAGTCATTATTACGGTTGAGTTATCCGTCTGATTAAGTGGAAAGCAATAAGGTCCAGTGACGATAAGAAGTTGGGAGTATATAAGATTGGATATGTCAGAAATCTGGCGAGTTTTCACGTTCCAATCTCTTTTTTTTGCTGTAAGATATTTTGGCCTGTGTGAATGACGAGAGAACGATAAGAGGATTCTTAAACACGCGCCGTCGAAGCAAGATCTTTGTGTGACTGAGCATCAGATTCTCTCTAGAAATTCTGTCTTTTACCAAAGGTCAATAATCTTTTAAGCATCTATTATATTTTCTTCTGTCACTCTCGAATGATTCTTGTAAATTCTGCCAACCCTCCAACGACTTCCGGCCGTGCATTTCTGTCTAGAAACTCGAAACGACCTGTTTCAGAGAGCAAGTAAGAAATTAATAGCCACAGCTGAGAGTTTGATTACCCTTAGCCCTTTCTCTCTAGAGACGCGTCGCGTTTATCTCATTCTCCAGTCCTTCTTCTCTCTGTACTTTTCCCCGAGGCGCCAGGAAATTAGCAAGAAAGTCCTCAGGGGGTAAAAAAGAAAAAAGCTAACAGTCTATCGAGTGAGACAATACGAAAAGTCTCAGAATGAACAAGAATCTCGTATTCATTGCTCTCAAGAAACGACAGACTTTTCATCGTACTTTTGTTTTCATCTCCGTCTTCTCTACTTTACAAATAGGTAGGAAAGTGTGAAACATGCACACACTTGCAGATGAGTGAATACTTTAATTTGTTTACAGCCCAACACACACACAGACTGTTTGAGCTAGACTTCAACACAAAGCTTATTTCAAGTCAATGCTACTTCATTTTTTTCACGTTTCTATTTACAAAAAAAAGATCACAAGTGTTTTTACATCTGCTTTCAAATACTATTCTCATTTTACTATCAAAATCACTTTGAATTCAAAATCTTGTTCAAACAATTAAAAATGTAAAAATTGTCAATGATTTTTCAATGGATGTGATATTTTGATAAAATCTGAACATTTCTCTTTTGAACTATATTCTTATCTGAAAAAAAATAACACTAAATGATGAATAAAATTTCATGACATAAAAACAAGCGAATTTCGATTTTGTACTGGAGAAAGAAAATATTTTTCCGCTTAAATGAAACAAAAAAAGACGATATTGTAATAAATTAGATCTGATACTAATTATCCAGTGTGAAAATTAGTCAAAAAGATGATGCAATAAGGTAAAATAATGAGTGCGAAATATAATTAAGATGGGGTGGGTCGAGTTACTAATGATAAAACCACACTTGGTTAGCGTAATTCATAGACTGACTTGATAACATCATCACTTATAAGCTGTAGCTGTTCTGATTTAAATACATGAAGCATCTGTGCAGAGGAATTTGAAGAAGGGAAATATTAGTGTAATCTCTTTAAATCATTTAGAAATAATACATATTCAAAAAATGCGTTCAATAATTCTTATCTACTGTGATACATGATGTATGGTACTAATGCTTATCTAAATAAAGATTTCATAAGTCTGAAGAATTTTAGGATTCGTGTGAAAATAGTGAGTGAATTCAATACATTGATTTTTTTCTTTAATATATCGAATTCAAGTATGTCTAATATATTTTAAATATTGACATTTTCTATTGCAAGCAGAAATTTTTTCCCCTGGAATATATTTTTCAATAGAAAATAAAATTTAGTATAAATTCATACAATTTTTCAATACATCTTTTGACATGAGCTTCTTTTTCAATGAATTCAAAATATGCAAATAAAATAAAATAATCATGCATTCATTTTGACATGAGCTCTATTAAAAATAATGACAAAACGATGTAAATACATAACTTACGTGTAATGAAATATTTGAAAAGATCGTTCATAGTTAACTACTGGGTAGTCGATAAGCTGAACGAAGGATGCATATTACATATACGCATTGGGTATTAAATTAGGCCCGTGCTTCGAACGTGGCTTTGGTATCAAAGATATTGCCAAGAGAAATTGCCTTCGCACGCGGCCTTCAAGTGTATAACATATTCACTGAGCTCCATAACGGGTAACATGATTCAACGTGGGTCTCTTAGCTCATTTGGACCACCTTTGATGAATTCGTCGGCATCCGACCCACGCTGTTCGTATAAAGTAATTCGACACGTCGTGTCAGAAAGAACGTTTATCAACATCAGTAAAGAATAAAAAATGTTTTTCAAAAAACTTGATCATAATTTTTATCTGTAGTTTAAAATGTCTGCACGGCAGTTACCATCAAGTTTTGATGAACATCCAAGTCATCAAGAGTTTCAGGTTACGAGAAAATTATTAGGATGTGTGGGATTTTATGTGCTTGTTACCCACTGGAAAGAGTTGGTTAAGGGATATATTTTTTAAAATAACCTGACGGATGTTTACTGAAAGGTGAAACTATTAACAACGAATGGTGCATTCATGATGGGTGTACTCCAAACGTGTCGTGACATCAATTACAGTTTGCTAGAAATCCAGGTATGCACAGGCAACCTTTTTTTTATATATTCCAATTCCCTGCTTTGAATAATATATTTGTACTTTCCATAAAGGATTCAGAGAACTTTTTAACAAGTTCTTAATACTTTGAAATGACTGTCGAAATTTACCAATAGATATTGACGCAGTATTTGGTTAGGTATAAATTGAAAAGTTAACTGTATCCAAAAGGCAAAGGCTCTTGTAATGAAATTGCCTTATGTAGGTGGTCGATATAGTTTTGCACCCTCTTTGCACATATTCAATGCATTCTCGTAAATTTCACCTTTGACCATAACGATCCTGCGTAAACTACCCTAATGATCAGATCGACCACTTTGACCATCGTCCACTGTTGCTCTCTGCACATTTAATCTACCATCATATACTTCATGAAATTCTCCAACTATCAATTGGAAATTACTTGTAAAGACTTTTAAATATTTCATAATAATCTGTTGGAATGTCATATTCCAACATGATTTAACAATAAGAATGATAATTAATATCAAAATTTGATATTTTAATGATAGAAAGAATAGCAAAAATTATCAATCAACTCATATTTTCATGTTATAAACTTTTTATTTACTTTTTATTAGTATATACTGTAAATCTATCATTCAAGTAATTGAAATGACACAATAGTTTTGAAATAAAAACTTCATAAATTACAATTTTTTTAGTAGCTGAGTTAAATAAATATTTAAAGGTGTGATAGAAAAAAGTTAGTTGTAGAAAAAGTAAAACTAGCTCGAAAAATGCACTAGTATTTGAACTACAGTACACGACTTGCCATGGTAACGTGTTATTGGAGATGTAATGAAAATTTACTGTAACATGGGGGAGGATATGAAATACGAAAAAAATAAGAAAGAAAAGTGTGGAATAAAACCGACTGTATGTTGAAATGGTTCTTAATATGGCGAAGACAAGGGTAAGAAAATGTACAAAAAATTTGATGATATTTTTCTCAAACTCTTAGAATTCTAGAAAGTCTGATGCTATAAAACAGAGAAATAAACGTATAAGCTTTATACACAAAAATGACGGGAGGACATAGCATACACATGTTTCATGTCATGAAGTTCTATCTCTCTTTCGTTAGTGTAACAAGTTTGAGAAGTGGCAATGCCATGCTCGCTCCAGGGGCAGCCGCAACTGTGACATGGATTCTCGTTCAGTCTTCCATATTTTGTTGGACTTCCTGCTGTTAGTGCTTCGTAATTTCCGTACGACAAGTCTTCAAACGACAACGTAATTACTGTATAATTTCACATGCTGATGTTTTAATTATTATAAAAGTGTTATAGCTAAAAGTGAATATCACGTGAAAGTCAATCATTCATAAAAGAAATTAGTAAAGTTAATAACAGTAACACAAGTTTATGTATTACTTTAATATCAATTTTAAAATGAAATAACTTTTTTTAAAGAAAGACCTGAACAGAAGCAATGATAATGAAATTTATTATAAAAATATACTGTTCATTATTGTAATGAGAATAATAAAATATAATTTTCCTACTGCGTAACTGGTAATTTTAACAAAACAAGAAAAATGTGCTTTGTAAATTTTATTGAGCAGTTTAAGAAATTTTAGTTTTAAAATGAAAATTTATTCTTTTCAGTGCAGTTTTGTTTCTTATTTATGGTATACTTTCAAGAAAACATAAAATTACTAAACTGCTCAGAAATATTCAAGAATTTTTTCAAAGATTTTTTATAAAATTTTAAGAACTACTTATTGTCATTTCATTACTGTGACTATATTTAATTTGTTATTACATAGCTATTGAAAGTGTTGAGATAAAAATTTTGGCATCAGAAACAGTTTCCAAGTTGTTACAAGCAGAGTGAGAAGAGTCGTAGCAGTCACGTTGCCATTTCCTGGTGGAGACAAAGAGAAAAAGGAGATAGAAGTAGTTACGGTGTATCCGGAAGACCTATTGTGGCCGGAAGAAAACAGTACTGAAACTCTAAGTAGACATCGTCTAAGGGGATAAAAAGAAGAAAAAAAAGAAGGTCATTTATAATAGTAGGGGATCTATAGAATTTACAATAAGAGTTTTTCAATTCGATACGACGTGTCTACTTATCCATCTCCCTTCCACTTAGCCCCTCTACTAGTTTGTCATCAAGGTTCACCGGCAGAGCGTGAGAAATCTAACATATATGTATGTAAGACCCACGCCCCAAATACCTCAATCACTCTACACTCATTATGCGGGACTAATTTTTTTTTCAATAAAAGGATGTGTGAAAGAATAAAAAAAAACGAGAAGCCGGCACGCGTGCTGCTCACTAATACAAAATACACAGATTTAAAACATTTAGAGTCGAATTTAAATTGTTCCAAGTGCTCGAGGGTAGAACTCACTAGTTGAAAATGCATACACTTTTTATGTATGTACTAAACACATCAAAATGCATTCTCCACTTGGTTGAACTTGTACTTGTCACCCTACAAAAGATGTATAAAATTTTCTCAAGTACACTTTTAATAATCTCTGGATTTGAAATAGGGTAAAATGAACGAGAGAAAAAAGAACGAATCGATATTGGAAAATCTTTAGATAAAATGCAGTACGTTTAAAGATTCAACTGAATGGAGGCAAAAATTCGATAAATTTTGTATTGAAGCTTTTACACATGTGCTATAAAAATCCCTCAAGCGTAATCTTGACTTTTAGGTGTTACTGAAATTGTCTAATAAAAAGAAATTGAAAACTTGAAAGTAAAATGTGGAAGAAATGGCAAAAAAACAACAATGTCGATCAAGCTTAAAGCATCACATTTGTTTTATTTTTGTTATTTTACTATAATATATAACCGAAAATCTCGCGAAATTGCGATTTTTTTACTATCAATGTTAATACATGATTGTTGGAGTAATCAAAACTGCTAAATTTATTTTTAGATTTGAAAGAAAGAAAGAGCGGAAAAATAGTGCAATCCTAACACTTAGATTGAAGTAAGACGTCAAGTAAGTTAACATGACATTTGAAGTTATAGAAAAAAAGAAGCACGAAAAAATTGTTCGAGTAACATAAATATCTTTTGAAATGTCTTAATCGTGGACCACTCACACAGTTAAGAAGATAGCGGGCATTCCATACATCGTCTTGTATTATGAAGAAGAGTAAAGAAATAAAGAGCAAGACTGGAATAGCAAAGTATGCCCACCTCCATTTCATATTCTCATCACCAATTTGTCTCTTCCTGTTATCAAATTGGGTTAGAACAAACTTCCTTTCTCTCTCTATCTTTTTCCGTGCGCTCCCTTTCTTTTCATTCATCATGAAGTAATCTATTTGAGGACGGACAAAATTACTACAACAGACCCGCCATAGCCTATAGGATCATAGACTAGCTTGACACTTAATGCTGCATTTAACTGAGCCAAATAAATAATTTAGTGAATAAAATTAGGCTAGAATTTTCATCTCTATTTTTTCAAAAAAAAAAAAATGATTGAAATTTATTAATAGAAACGTACACCATAAAATAATAAACAAGATAGTAGACGAAAAAAACTTGGTTGTTGCAACAGATTATTTCATTCCAATGATTTTAAATAGTATTCAAAAATATGACAGCTTTAACGAAACATTGAGAGTCATTTTGAATATTTTATGAAGCACAGTCGATCATTTCAACTTTAAAAAAAAGTCATAAAATATCTAAAATCATGAATTTCATTTTTTTCGAGGTCAGGAATGATTAAAGACCTATTTGAGCACCAAACAATACTTCCTGGTGTGCAACCATGCATGTCAGTAAATGATATTATTTTTATTCCAAAATTTTCGGTTCTGATTTTATGGACTTATTTATGTTGAACAACCTTGTCCTAATACTAAAGGTCAACATTGTCTTTGTGTTGATGATTTCCACTTTCCAAATAATGTAGTAAACAAGTAAACATCCAACTTAAAAACGTTACATTGGATCTAGATTAATTCTAAATACAATTTTAATTCCTGTTGGTTTTTTAACAAAATCTATAGATGTAATAAATCAAACATAGATGCAACAGAATAGAAATATGTAACACCTACAGATATAAATTGAAACCGCATAGTTGATAATAGTTGCAAATGGTTACTGACGATCACGAGATTCTCTTTATGTTCCAAATGAACATTCCTTGTTGTAATTGGAGCACCCAGGGACAGTATATATCAAGTGAATTCTTCAGGACGGGGACCATAAGAGAGAGAGTGAAAATGTCAAATCGGCCACACTTGGACAGTCTGAGTGGTCTAAAGTGTAGAGGTTGGAACGCAAGGGAAAAAAGAGCTAAAGGATGGCAGGAAATGGTCCACGGACCTCCCTAGGTGCTTCTAAAGTCTCGACAAAAGACAGTCATTGTTCCGAAATCGTCGACACATCTCAGATACTCTTTTTCTTATCCACGTGGTTGGGGCTCTAGATATCAAGCTATTCCTTTACCTTGATCTCTAAACGTTCAAGTACCGAGGGGAATTTCGTCTCTAGAATGAATTTATCTCCCGAGGGTTTTCGTTGAAAATGACTCTGTTTTTTTCACGGCAATAGTAGAGCTTTCTAGAGGATGAAATGTGGATGAAAATAAAAAAAAAATAATTCTCGAGCATTCATTAATTCATAAGAACCATACGAGTGGTGAATGCATGATGAAGGTAACTAAAGATGTGAGGATTTGGCTTGCAACCGCAACTTAGTTGTATTTACGGCATGCATTTACATTGCGTTAACAAGCTGGTAGGAAAACGAAGACCAAGAGTTGATGTTCTTTTAGACGGGAGGAAACAGGAGGACATGTAAAATGGATAATGGGTCGAGTTATGTACACCTGCGACCCCCCACACTGTCCCAGTCTTTCTATCTGAACTTCTCATTCGTGTTCGAACGATCGTAACTCTTGTGGTCGAAGGTTGACGAGTGATTCTATAGTTTATAGTGCTTCAAGAAGACAAGTCAGGCTTTAAACTTATGATCAATGACTTTACACCATTTTTTTTTGTTTTTCACTGTAATTTTTACCGTCTTTGTTGAAGGAAAAATAAAAAATAGCTATTGGTATGACATGTGTTGTCATGTTAAAAATATAATTATAGTAATAACTGATATCTTTTTTTGCTTAAGATTAACACTACTTTGTTTGTAGAGATTATCAAAGAGTGTTTTGATATTTGTGATGACAAAAGAACATCATCAAGTCATGACGATTAATGAATCTTTGGTGTACGAAGGTTTACTCTCAAAAGGGAGTCCTGATAGCATATTATTAATGCCAGTCACAGACGAAGCAGTTACTCCAGTTGGCATCAAAGAGAGTCTGACTCTTGTGATATTAATTATTGCTATCATCACGCGTACCTCACAACTCCTACGTACGATTTTCACGCACGTGACATGCATGAGGCAACGTGGACAGAAGTGAAGAGAGTGTCAGTTCGACTCATTATTCGATGATTCTGAGACATGACTTAACCGTTGAGTTGAGAGAATTGCTGGAACACTCGTCGCCTCATGTGTATGTATATCTGAATAGTGAATTATTTAGTTTCGACCGATTCTACCTGACGTTTATACTCTTGACAGCATGTCCCACATAATATTAACGTCAGTATTATCTAGCTTTAATTGGAATCAATATGAAATTAAAATTCATTTATTATAACAAGACTCTCAATCGTAATTGCTCAATATTATAGCAAAGAGTCAAACTAACTTGCATATTAATTTTTTTATTCTGATTTAATAATTTACTATCAAACGGTAGCAAACATTTTTGAAATTACTAGGAAAATATGAGAAAGTCCTGAGTTGAATTACTTTAAATAGTTTTCCGATAATTTTCTTCAAAGTTTAAATTAAGATGACGGTGCAATTATAATTAATTTGATATTCGCTAAATTAATATAAATAAAGGTATTTATGAATGAAAAAAATTTTTCATTAAAATGAAAGCGCGTTAGTAGACTAGGGAAAAATTTAACAACGATTTACATATTTTAAAATGTAACAATTAAAAAATAATCACAGATGAGCGAACAGCAATTAGATATTCATGTCACGCGGGTAAGGAAACGAATGTAATTTCTAGAATTATTCCTCGTCTGTTTTCGCTCTTGTTTAGGCCATTTTTTTATTTTGTATTCTTTTTTACATCTCTTTTCATTTGTGAACTCGACTCGTCCAGTAACGAAAAACTCATTATAAAACTGTTACATGTTTTCAGTTCACACAAGAAAGCTACTAATGAATCAAGTCAAAAATCATTAATGCAAAAAATGTGTATAAATGTATAATATAAATGTTTTTACATTATGAGTACTTTCTCAATATGCCAGGAGCTCCAAACACGGTGTTTTCGGTAATTAAGATACTGGTGTGTTCGTAATACCAGTGGGCGGGACTTGTTCTGTCTTGGAGCGAAGACGAATGTTTTATAAAATGAGCCAGGAAGGCTTTCATTATTCTTACAATGAAAAAGCACAGCTGGGAATCTCACCAGTTTTCTGATTAATTTGATTTTTTTTAAACGTCTCAATGAATCTTCCTTTAATTTTATTGTACGCAGTTTGCCCATCCTCGATTCATTTTTCTCCATTTCTTCTGCTCTTTTGACTAACAATATATATATAACCACAATAAAACTGTTCAATATTCAGAACAAAATTTTCAGTCTTTATGCTCCCGTAGGCGAATAAGAAAGTTCAAGTCGACGTGTTTCGTGTTATGTAAATATATTCACGGAGCTCTTATGCGAACGGGCTCGGTGTTTGCCCTTTATTTCGGCCGTTGAGCACGGAAAATATGTGACATGTATAGGGAGTCAGTAGTGTTCAGGTAAAGTGGGGGAAAAAGTAGACAAAAGTAAATATGAATAGTGCTATAGTGTCACTAAACATGATGCATTACAGTCAATAAGTCTATATTGATATCTAATTGTCATAGGTGATGGTCATCATTAGCAGTAATAATTATTTTCATAGACACTATTTAAAATATTATTCACTTATTCTTTGTAGTATTTTTATAATTGTATTAATCGTCGAACACGCAACTTGCAAATTGCAGAAAAATTTTCTCAATTATTTTACAGCATAATAGGCACGATAGTAAGTTTAGAGAAACAGGTGATTTGGAAGTTTTAATGCTAAAACAGCGGAATAAAATGGTTTTGAAAATTTTAACTTGAGAAAGTAGAACATTGAATGGCCAAGAATATCATCTTTGGTGATGTGGTTTATCGGATAAACAATTTCGCGCCGGCAGCACTGTAATACCGCAATGTGCATCAAGTTGCCTAGGGTCAAGACTATTAATTTGGTATGCACTTTGCTGGATGTGATTTATATCACGCGCGGCTGACGGGCGTATATCACGCGGGGGATGAACGACGTTGAGGATGGGTTATGGGTTCATTTTCCTACATCGCGTCGACTGTACGTTATATATCCAAGAGTCAGAATAGGATAGTAAATGCATCGTCTCGACACATGTGTGCAATTTATGTTCTCATATTTGTTCACGCAGTAGTATGTGTACCTTTAAATGCGAACGTGAGTAACAACTCTGCACATTTCTGTCTAATTGTTTTGCTGTAGGTTTATTTTCATTCGCTACGAGCCTCCAGACTCTCAAGGTTGTCGAGAGGTGTGTTATATTACTTGTTCTTCTATTAACATTGCAAAAAAAAAAATTTTATCATCAATTTTTATCCAATAAACTTCCAACATGAGATTCTATTTAAATGTAAGCGTGAAGCGCAAAGAAAATAATAGGGATGCTTGTACACGCCCATCACACTGAGAATTATTTTAACCGGTCGGTGAATGAGAAAAAACGATCGAAAGAAAGAGAAAGAAATAAAGGTGTAAAATGTAAATTTTCCAAGGTGGATGCACGCAGAATAAGTGAGATGCAGAGATGCCGTATATAGAAGAGGTGTAACCATTGGAATCTCGTTGAGACATATCTATGTAAGATTTGCGAGCGTTGTAATATCCAGGCGTGGATCCTTGATTTTCTTGATGCGTAAGTGGTGCCTGGATAATGAGTTAATGAGCCGTTACATGGCTGTGATGACGATGTCGACCTACAGCGGGTATATAAAGTTAGAAGTTAAGAAAATTAATTCCTGCGACCAGCCCATTGCACGCCTAATTAACACGACAAATTGGTCGACAACAAATAAACCTTAGCCTCGATCATCAACGCCCCTTTTTCAATCAGTGCTATTTTTTATTCATATATGCAATCATATGCACGCCCGTTCATTCTTATAAACTCGTCTGCTACACCTTTAACTTAGCTTTCACCAGACTGTATTTATTTGTTCATTTTTATCCTCATTTTAACCAGATTCTCGATTTAAAAACTATCAAGATGACCCTTGTGCCTTCAACGATAAGTAATCCTTCCAAAAGAGTCTTCAAAGTCTTTTGAGTTTTATGTAAAAGATGTATTCTATAGAATATTTTACCATTATTCTTCCACCTGAATGAAGTAAGATAGTGTTTAATTTATTTTTTAATCTTTAACATTTTTTTTAAACAACCGTGTTCTAAGTACAACAAAAAATTTTAATGAAAGGGTTTTAAAGAAGAAGAATGAATAATTGATGAAAAAGGATAATTTTCTGCAGGCAACAAGAAAAAATTTATGATTTACTGTGAATTTTCTTTTAACGTTCTTTTGATGAAAAATTTGTAAAAAAAGTATTGGTAACACATAGAATTATGAACAAAAGAAAAACCACACTTGATACGTTGGATCATAACTTGCTATACAGAATTCAGAATTTCTTATTAACTTCAAACATACTACTGTTAAAAACAAAGGATAATTGAATTACGTGTCTGATTCTTGCACATTTTTTCTACTTTAATTATTAAAAACTATCTTTTTTAAGTATTCTTCAAAAATGAATCATTAAAAACCCCACAAATTAGTAGGTACACTGTAAATCTCATATTCAAAAAATTTTGTATTTCAATTGACTTAAAATGTTTTAAAATGATGTCTCCTATTCGATAAGTAATATAATTACTTCGTAAACACTTTCAAGTAAATTCAAAGTGACTAAAATGTTAATCTAATGGGTATCGATAATCAATTAATGCATTGAAATCGTGGTATTTTATTTCAATGCATTAGTTGATTATTGATGTCTAGTAGATTGTTAAATAATTCAGAGATAGACTTGGCATTAATGATCAGTCTATAATTACTAATTTGCTAGAATTTGTATTTCTCAATAGGAACCATGACAGTCTCATTTCGGAATAGTCATTGAATCCAATGTATTCAACCTTGATCATTGAAAATGGATCAATTATCATTCTTACTAGGGTTAATCTAATTTAAGAAATAAAAATAAAGTTAGACAAATATCACAGTTGATCTTTCCTTATATCGGGAGATATTCTGTCAAAGAAGAATAACATGGTAAACTTTGATGGAAAAAGATAGGTAAATTTGAGTTAGAAATATAATGGAAATAGAGAGAAGATAGAAAGTAATTGCAAACGTGCTTCACTATCAAAGTTGAAACATGATGTGTGGGAAAGTTAAAACAGTTATGCGTAACTCTTATATTCAACAACCAGTATATATCTGTATGTACGCAATCTCTGGTCGATGCAAAAGGTCGAGTCAACGAAGGTGCGCGAAGTCGATTGGATAAGTGCAAGAGGCGGCGTCGATATATCCACGGGGGATCGCAAGGGCGTTTCTCTACCGATCGATCTTTTGAAATCGACATGTAGCTATACAAGAGACGGTCGTTTCGAAAGTAACGAGTATAATCATTAAGCAGTTTGGTAAATCGTTTTGCTTGATTCACAATTCTCGAGATAACTGGTTTATCGTTCATGTTTTACTGCTTATGTGTAATTATTAATTATCATTCGCGTATGTACTCCACAATTACATTGAGTCCAATTGAAATTCCTTCCTAAATAATTATTATACTCCATTCAATCGCACAAATTTCATCGGAAAATGCGATAGTATACATGTAGTTTAGTTAATCGTCCATTTTCACTAAGCCTGCAAGTACTTGTTTATCATAAAATGATAGATTTTTATAATGCTTAACACGTATTCGACATTTCAAATGTATTGTGCATGCCATGTTGTAGCACAAATGTTTGCCATCAATGCATCAAATATTTGAGGGTCGAACTAGTGCCAGATCGGAGACGGGGTGATGGGTTGATGCCGAGTTGTTGGAAAATTCGACGAAGCGCGAAGTGCAAACTGGGTCTTCAACGAGTTTGGTCTGTTTGTCTTCTTTTTTCTGCTACGTTGATTACAGTTTGTTTCGTAAATGCTTTTATAAATGTAAAAAAAGACGAAAGAAGTTTGATCAGTTTACGTCACTTGTCGATAATAGTTTACATGAGATTAGAGTGAGATTGAATTGTTGGCGATTGT
Source organism: Chelonus formosanus (assembly GCA_028641665.1). Lineage (NCBI taxonomy): Eukaryota > Metazoa > Arthropoda > Insecta > Hymenoptera > Braconidae > Chelonus > Chelonus formosanus. Next base: position 15,916,111 of record CM054002.1, read on the forward strand.
GAGCTTGACTGAATAACTATTAAAGTACGATATACAAGAACTTTAGTGGCCACACTGCGGATAACCGTATATAATAATGATGCGAGGTGGTGGAAAGTCAATTTAACTATCTTTCAAAAACCACTGGGATCATCTGGTCACTGACGAAGTTGAAAAGGTTCACTTTTAGTGATGTATTATGGAATAGATAATTAAATGTTCATCCAGTGTTAAGTTAGAGCTTATGATAAAACTGTAATTCTTGATAGTGATAATCTCATAGCTTGATTTAGGAGAAATGAAAAAAAAAAAAATATCAGTTTTAAGTAACCATAAAATAAAAGGATTATAAATTTGCTATTGCCAAGTTTATTCTTTAAATAAATCCCGTAAAAAAAAAGCAAAGTTTCAAGATAGGTGGAAAATGAAATTTACTTCTTTTTCGTTGACTGACGGAAATAGAAATGTTGTTACTGTTAGTACATAGTCTGGTGCGAAGAAATTAAATGAAAAACCCGATAAAACACCAGTTGAAGTTGTTGAAAAACAATGAAAAAAACTTAAGTATTAGATGACTATCTTTTATTTGCAGTATTTTAAAAAATAAACCAGAAAGGAAACAACAATGTCGAAGAAGGAACAAACAGAACTTGTCATATTGTATGAACTGGTAGTGTACCATTCATTTACTCTTCTGAATCCTGTTCCCATCTGCACCTCTTCTCAATCGTCCACGTGAGTCATTCCTTTTAAAAAGAATCGTATAAAAGCATCGTCCAAACGTAATGGCTGGTCCACACGAATTTAATGTACCTCAAATGCGTTTGTATGTTGTGGACTTCTAGAAGTTGCACTTTTTTTGTAGTTATTCCATTATTTCAGAGTACTGGCTATACTCTCTCTATCGTAATCTCTTCACAGGCGCGCTCATTTTCTCTAAAAGTTCTTTTCATCGTTTCTCTTTCTCAAGAGTGTATATGTTCATGAGAAAAACAATAACAACCGTAGTAAGACCCTGGCGAGAAACTGGTTTCGTTCACTAAAGTCTTGGTCTCTTTTGCTCTCAACTTCATCGTGCTGTCGTTATTCTTGTGTATTCGCTTTATCTAACTCTCTTGCACACGTTTCGCCATTTTTCGTGTGCACACGTGGACGAGTCACAGACGAAGATGAAACGATAAAAGATTGAGCACAGAAAAATGAGAATGGGAGGATAAAATTTTTGGTAAATGCGTGGAGGAGTTTTAAAGCCTTGCAAGCGGCTTGAAATTACTTGCCTCAGGATGAATTACTGCGACGTTAACAGTAGATGCGAACGATTAATTTTCTCTGTTTATTTTTTCCCTTTTTTTCAAATTCTGATAATCGAAATTTGACGTAGATACTATAAAAATAAATAGACACCCACACGATTCGAGCTCAAACCAATAAGGAAGTAACGAACCTTAACGAAGCAATGCTTGATGATTGGAGATTAAATCATCCTATTATAAATAATTAATGTAATAAATGGATAATATATGTAATCACATCATGAATATTTTTTTATGTTAAATATAAAATATAGTTGATTGGGCGATCAGACCTGCAGCTTGGAAAGTCGATAAATTACATGACACTTATTTATTTCTTTTTCTTCCTCTCTGTTAGCAAGAAAAAATGATCGCGTGATGTAGAACCTAATCTAGTCATTTTATTTCCAAACAACTATACCTTATCAGTCTGTTGAATTGTAAAACAAGATGTATCCAGCTGTTGAGTTTACTCAATCAGCACTTCTCTAAACGAAACATTATAATAAAAAAGTAACATATTCGTAGAGAGTTCTCTTATTTGTTACACCCTAGAGAGAATTTAAGGAGGAATAACAAAGTAGATAGCACAGGAAAGTTTCAAATGTCGACAGGAGAAACGCAAAAGACAAATCATGGAGCGAGTGACCGAAGAAAGATGAAGTGACGAAAAATGGAGATAAAAAAACACGAGATGAACAATACATAGATAAATGTTGAAAGTTCTTTGGAAAGAAGAAATATAACATGTTTTGACAGACGTTAGGGTATGTGAACTCTGCATTCTTATTTTGTTTGTTCATCTTCACTCATCAGTTTACTTTTTTCCCTCACTACCTTATTCTCCCATCTCTCATTCCTACCAACAACCTTATTCATTTCGTAGGTTTCTACCAGCAAATTTGTAGCGACATATAAAGTATGCATTTTTAAAATCACATTAGAGGGAAAAAAAAGAAAGTTCAGTTGAAAGTTCCAAGTTTTGTCTAATTTAATATATTATGAAAATGTCAAGAAAATGAAAACCGACTAATGAGTTCAAGACATATATTTGAGTTGTCAGTAAAGCAGATTGATTCGTTGGCAAATGGAAGCATTAATTAACTTTCACTATTAACAGAGTTTTCTATTTGAATAGCTTTCGTGTTTATATATTTGATGATAGGTGAATATTTAGCGATAAAAAATTAACGCAACCATCTATTATTTTATAGTTAATAGAACACTGCAGTGGTTAGAGAAAGAGCCTTCTTTTCTTTTACACCTCTTTGCAGTTTTCTTCGCCATATATCGATCGACTTCGCACATGAAGCATTTAATTCTGTCACCACCACTACAAGGACATCGTGGTGCTACCCTTAAAGCAGTTTTTTTTACTCGCTCGATCGAATCTCCATGGAGTCTCGTACAACCCTCTGGCTTCGAAGCTGAAAAGAAAAGAAGTCGTGAGGGAAAAAATAGGGAAGGAGGTGACCGCTCTCAGCGGGACACAGGCATTGTCCGAAAATTTAGAACGGCGCCGCTGAACGGATGAAGGGGCGACGAGTAGAAAAAAATAGAAGAACGAGTAATATAAATGTTAATGTTCTGAGCTCGTGGTGAGGGACCTGGATCAAAGGTTTGCAGCAATTCACGCGATGCAAGGATCGAGAAAAATACTGGTAGTAGACTGGAAGGAGAAAGATGCATGAAAATGGCATTGTGGGGTCATTTTTTCTTACGAACAGCAGGAATAGAAAATTTCGTACCAGCTATATATGTATATAAACTGCTGACTGAAATACGCTCACGATTGCACGCGCGTAGAAAACACTTGGAAAAAAAGATGAGACAGAAATGAGGAGAAAGAGAGGGTAGACTTTATGTAAGCTTCTTGCACGAGGTTGTAACCAACGTGGTAATAAATTTGGAGCTGAAGGAGCGGCGTTTTCTCGCGTCGCAATCGCGAGATCCCCTCTCACCCTCCTCTGTTAGCAACAAGGAGCAGCCAAGCCACAAAGAAAAATTTTTCAGGATGGGTGACGTGTCCTCACGGTCTTACGACCTTTTACCACTTCCACATATATTCTTAATATTTTTTTTTCCTAGTTTGCAGTATTTATCAGCTGCACACGTGAATTAGCACTCTGTGTTTTACAAAATGTGTAAATATTAAATCTTGTAGATTATTGAGTGATAATTTAATGAATGATTATTATCTTTATTGCCATTCAGTATCAGGAGCATTAATCCTCGTGTTGTGGTTTATGAGAAGAAATTATGTATGAAGGATTAACAAGTCTGGGTATTGCATTGCAGAATTATGTACTAGAATGATGGAAATTCAAACGCGTTAGTTTCACTCGTACTGCACAATCTTCTTGCTTAATCCTATAACAATAGATGTCGACTGAGAGACTGAACAAACAGGGAGATTTGTTCGTTGACGACAGGGACCAACGTCATTTACCATTAACCTTGTGGTAGAGCTAGTGGATATTCAAACCTCCCTCATTCTCTCTTTCTTGTTGAATCTTAATGCTGATTTATCGCCAATCTGCTCACGCCATGCGGTAAAAGACTCAATCGAACTTGGCCCACTTCCAACTTCTACTATCCATTCTACTGCTAACCAATCATAAATTAACATTGACCATACAACGAGTTGAGAACTAATTGTTGTTAATTTGTCTTCAGAGATCACAAAAACGATTATCAACTTTTTTGATAGTGGTTTAAGACGATGTGTTACTTTTAATTAATTATCCAGTGGATGATCTTTGACAGATAGTTTAAAAAATTTTTTCTCTCCACCATGACAATCAATAATGGATTCTTTCACTTAAAATAAATGTTTTATTCTACGATGAATCATAAAAATGATTAGAACAATTTAATTTTGAATTTAATTGGTTTTAAATTACCTTGAGATGCATTAAACGTCTGGTTTTCAATCAAAATCCATCTGGGTATTCTCGAGATATCGTCGACAAAGTCTGGAGAACATTTATGTAGAGATTTTATGCATGAAAAGATTCAACGAAAAATCCATTTTTTCCTCTTCAGCATATATTCTTTGTTCTTTTATTATGTTAAATAACAGCGCAAAATAAAATTTAACAAATTAGAAAGTTTTCGGTATTATAATTATTCATGATGCACTTGGAATGCTTTTGAAAATTTTGAATGATATCCCATGCTTCTCTTTCAGGAGTCTAGTTTGTCTACTAGCCCGGAGGTCGTGTCGGCGCATAAGCACGTCAGGAACACACACCCTCGAGGATACGGGTCGACGTAAATGTTCTAAATTGTAAACCAAGCGATGCAATGCGTGATCACGTCCAAACATTGGTTGTATCCGAATTGTAGTTCCTGAGGGGAGGATACCTAAGAAAAGATCTTTTAAACGAGCTGAAGACATGGTATTATAGCACTGTAAAAATTATCAACACGGGCACCGCGGGAAACCACGCCCAGGGATAATGCTGTAGGAAGCCGAAATGAATATTATGAAAAAGATGAATAGGAATAAAAATCATAAAATAGAATCTAAGAAAATAATTCCTCACTTAACTTTTAAGCATCTTCAGACCATTAATTATCAAAAATATCGAGAATAGATAAAATTATATTTTATTTTTATATAAATTAGTCGTTTTCCAAAATCTTAATGGTCTTCAAGATTGTTTCATGTCTTATTTACACATAAAATTCTATAATAGTATGATCAAAGCACGTAAACTTTAATCAATGAATTATCTAAATGGGCTCAGAGTGTAGCGTATATACGGTACAAAAAAATTTCACGACGATGAATGTGTTTCGTGCACCCCATGGTGCTTTCGTGGCTTGCAGAGAACGAGTCAACTCAGGTACAGATACCTCGACCAGAGGAACATAAATATTCAATGCAATTCGACGTACATCCCCCTGGGACAACATAACTTGTGAAATCGAGGAGAGCACGCTATACGAATTTGCCCCTGAGTACCCTTCTACGATAAGCTCGACTTAATTTTTTTGATTATATGCAAAGAATATTGCACATATATGTTCTTTATTACATAGGCAACACCTTCAATTACTAAATTTGCTCACAAAAAATTTAATCAATAGATGACAAATATTATTCGCCTTTTTCATTATTTGTTTCATGAATTTATTGATTTAAGTTTCTTTTTTTCCAGTGATTTAATGCTTTGATTATTTGTAAGATATTTTTTTAATTAGAAAGTAGATATACGTGAACATTAATCAAAAAATTTATGAACATGATTGTTTAAATGAAAGTTTCATTTATAAAGTGTGTTTTTTTAATTTACTATAAATTTTGAAGAAATAATTAAGTGTTCCTATAAACAAAAAAATACTTGATAAATTTTATAAAAAGTTTCCCAAAGTTCTAATGAATTCGTTTGATAAAAGTTGGATGAATGTTTATGGAAAAAATTTTTAAATCTATCTTAAAAATAAGTTACCCAATGCTTGTTAGTTCGGAAAGAACGAAGTACATTATACTTGACGAATTCCTTAGATATTTACCTACAGATAGTTGAAAGACGAAATTAATAATTATCCTCAACTTATTTTCCTTTCATTGAAAATGAATGAGCATCTAATAAAAAATTAATGAGTTATTATTGCTTAATTAGAGACGACAGTTTAGAAGCATAAGATAAATTGTGCAATTCATTCATTTGCAAAGTAAATTAAGCAATTTGAGCAATAGAGTTTAGTTTCATAGGATCAGGTGAAAGAGTATTCTTCTGACACACCCATTCCGTGAATTCCACCGTACATCACCGTCAACGTCTTCTCAACAGTATGAAAAGGAGCAAAGCGTTGTGTTACAACTTCTAGAATGTTACTTAGAAAAACATCATATCGGAGGCTTGCGTAAAAAAGCTCCCATGGGGTGTTTGCTTTACCAACTACTGTTTACGTAGGCTAATCGAAAAATCGTAAGTGGCTTCACCCATATTAACTACAACAAACGCATCAGTCTGCACAGTGAGAGTTAAATCATAAACTATATACATAAGAGTTTTCTTATGCTATTCATCATGAACTTTATATGTACTAATAAAAATGTAATCCCACGTAAGTTTCCATGCTGGAAATAAAATGATCATCATTTCTTATTCCAGAGTAAATGACTGTTTGAATATAGGAATACAAATTCTGAGCATGTCAGGGCCGATGAAAATGAAAATAAAAAATGACAGCTATCAGATATAGAAATATGATACATCTGGCTGTTCAAGTTTTTTTTTCTTCTTTATTTAAATATCGAAACGTCTGGGCTAACAGGTATAAAGCCTCTTAATCAATTCAAATAATCTAAAAACACTCATTAAAAATGTATAGGTAGGAATCAAGTGCAATAATTATTTTAAAAAAATATTTAACAGTCTCTGAATTACACTGTCACCGTGCATTTAAAGCTTTCAAGATTATCTTGATTATATCATTCATGTTAATCTACTCATCAATTAGTACCTTTTTACTCAGGATCAAAGGAAGATGATTCGTAACATAATAATAAAGAAGTTGACATTTTGAAAAATCAGGTAGAGAAGCTTTAGAAAATAGATGCTTTGTATGATGAGTGTCGTGAGTGTATAAATCTGCACTCAAGAGAAATTAAGAATCAGTGCGAGTTTGAATGCAGGAAAAATATCTTTCGTTATCACGTGCCAATTAACGAGGGGAGACAGATGGAGAAGGAAGGCTGTGAGTGTACACTGCGTTAATTAAATAAAGGATGTGGACCTGTACCTACACCGAGAGTGAATCTGAGGCCAAAAGTTGGAGGATCGATAGAGCATGCAAATCCCTCGACAATGCAAAACGCACGGGGTTACAAACGAGGGGTGCCGGAGAGATTTAAATATTCATAATCTCGCTTAATAAGGCATTAGGTATTAATGGCAGGAGGTTCCCAAGTGTCCCAGGAGCTGCTTCGCGATGAGAACGAGCCGGTTTTTCATGGGATGACAACGACAACTTTAGATATATAATACTACATATCACTGACATGCATGTACGTCCCACAGATTCCCCAGGCGCGCTAATGCGTTTCGAGGATTTAATTATTCCATCCTTTTCCACGCTCCTTGACGGCATATGAATCGTATGCTAATTCAACGGACATCGTTAATAGCTCTTTGGTACTACCACGAATTTATTAAAGGCTTGATCAACCTATTGATTATTTCTCTCCTCTCTTGGATCAGCAGCCATGAGTGCGACACTCTGCAAATATACATTCAACCTCTCGCCCTTTACAGTCGTGTTAATTCGTCTACAATGACGCCTCCAAACGTTTATGCTAATTAGTTACTTCTCTCTACCCTCATACTCTATTCACAACAGTTTGAAGGTAAATATAGACTGGATACAACGACACTATTAGTTCTCGGTAACAATTATCGTATTTAAATAATAAGAGTAATTAAACTTAAAAAACACTTACAGTTTTTCGGCGAGAACTGCTAAATCTCCAGGAACCTGTGTAAGTCCTCTTTCGGAACAATCAATATCCTGTCCTTTGCAGGTGCAAGCCCATGGACATCGTACACCATTGAGATCATCCATGGTGCCAGCATTTTCAAAGTCGTAACCACTGAGTCCTGTGCCATGTGAAGCTCCTCCCAGTACGGACAAAACAAGCAGTAGTCCCCAAGCACAAACTACTGAACCACAACTTACGCCCAAGAGGCGCATTGACCAGCTCGGAGCCATGGTTCGTGCAATAGTTAGAAGCTTCTCGTTGATGTTTCTAACAGTCTGATTGGAACCCTCGAGAATTTCGATAAATTTTCTGTGGCTCTTGTTGTTGCTGTTGATGTTATTACTTGATGTCCGCAATATATTCTCAGGAGGAATGATGACTCTGGTGCAAACGCTAAAGGGTTGAACACCAGTTGCACAACTCACTTCACAAACTGCACTAGAACTTGTACGAAATGTGACTCTCTCAATTCGGTCAGCACCAACGAGAGGATGTAGTGATGAATTTTCAAATGTGTGATTATTTGAGTTGCTACTGTTAGGTGATTCTGGAATTTTGTCTGCAACTTGTTCTACACTGCGGTAGGTCTTTCTACGCAAATTAGAGTGAGCGTGACTCTCCACACGCTCTGCCAAATCGACTGGATCGGCACCACCTATACTTGGTTGCGGTTCTTCATTCACTGCATCTGCCTGGCCAGTTGGGGGGCCTTGATCGCCCCCTTCTCGGCCGGGAAACCCGTGCGCGCGGACAGCAGTGTCCACCACTAACGGCAGCACCCGATCCTGCTCATCCCGCAACTGCAAGACTGGTGACTTTATCTTGATGCTGATCTTTGTTGATTTTCTACCGTACCCCAGTACAGGGTACGTTAAATGAGCACCTTCGTACGTCTTTAATCTTTGACTCTGCACTAAATCCAACCATCTATTTGTTCAATTGTTGTTGTATTCAAGAGTTAGTTCTCAACCCGCTTACTGCAGTCACTAATTCCCACTTGTTCTTCTGTTACAACTTTTAATTGAATAATGCAGTCATGTAGTAATTGTGTTGCAATTTTCCACAAGATATTTCGTTTTGATTTTTCGATGTTCTGTTTTGTGTCAGCATCGCCTAAAAAAATATTGATAAAAATTACATATTCTCATGTTATTGATAGCTAGATTGAAAAAAAAACCAAAAATTTCATTTTTGTGATAATATAATGTAAAGATGAATGCTGTCAAGTGTTTTTGAATGTATCATCAATTTAAATATTCAGTAAAAATTATAAGAAATTTCAATTATAGAGTTTTAATTTTTTGCGGTAAATATTGGCTTTCTTCTTTATGAAATTATTATTGTTGATATTAGCATAAAATTTACAGCAATGATAAAAAATTTTAAATCTCGTTTTTAGATGAAGCTTTTAGACAATTATCACAGTGCTTAAAAAATAATCCAGATATACTTATGTAATTCCCGTAAAATTTTCTCTTATTTTTTATTTTTAAATTCTATTCATTTAATTTTTTTTTATTCATCGCATGAATGAATCTGACAATTCAAATGTCATAAACTGCTTTGAAGGATCTTCATTTTTTTATTCTGAATTTTCTGTCAATCCATTGTCATATCAAACTGACCGTATTTTATAGGAAAAAATATTTGATTGAGTTGATCTTATTTTCTCAGCTTATTTAACGGAAAATTTATCGGTTTAATTGAATTCTAATTGTTTATTGATATGAAATGCATGTTTTTATACCTATTTCTGAATATTTCAATAATATTATTAAATCAATAGAATAAAAATATTAAAAATCAGAGTAGATTGAATCAACTAATTTAATTTAAAAAAATCAAGTAATTTGAAAAATGTTGAATTTACAGATGAATTTTAGTAGGAAATAAGGAGTACCAAAAAAATGAAAAAAAAAATTTACATACACAGTTCAAAAAAGAGGTAACATACATATCGAACCTAGAAAAAAATATACTTTTGTAGCACAATCAAAGCTTCGGATACATTCCAAGCACGCTCAGAGAGCTTCGAAGCATATTGGAATTTTTCTTTAGTACATACCCTAACAATTTTTATCCTTCTCTTTCTCCAGACTGCCTATACGTTGTCTGACAGACGGGGTATGAACAAACCTACGCATACCTTTCAAAGTTATATCTACAAATGCCTACCTGTGATTTTACTTCTCAGAGAACATTTGAGCCGCATAACATTTGAGAAAAAGGTATTTGATTCAAAACAACAGAAAATACAAAAATTCTACAACTCCATTTTAATCATATTCTCATCAAGCGAAACTCGTAAACCCTACCTCTTCAAATTTTCCATTACATATCCAAATAAATTACTCAAATTTTTTTACTGTCTGGATTTCAGTTATACGTTTGACTCTGCAGAGAAAGAAATCAAAATACTTGGATTTACTACCAAATGTTTAAGTCCTATTTAATTTTACATTTTACATATTAAAATAAAATTAAAATTATACAGAAGCACATTCAGCCAAGGCAGTTAAATTTAAATGGCGTACCACTTCAATGTTAATGAAAAGAATATTTTCAACGGTATATACATGTTCAGAATGTTGTAAATAGATGATTAGAATTGGGGGAGGCTAAAAATTCATTAAAAATATTTTCTATAGAAATTTTTAGCTGTTGAAATCCTTAGATCATCGAAAGTACTCTGATGATTAAAATATTCTTTTTTATTGAAATGTGGTTTAAACGTTATTGTCACATGGTTTTTTTAATTATAAAATTAGATCAGTTAAAAAATAATCGAATCATACGTTGTAACTTACAAGAATCCCATCCAGATTTGATAATTCATTTATTTGCGTAGTGTTGTTGCGTCAGAGCTGTCATTAATTGTCAAACATTTTCAATCTACTCTCTAAAAATGAAACAGTAAAAATAATGAAATACACTGCAAAATCAGTGAATATAATACAACTGATTCAAACAGTAGTTCAATTCATACTGCAAAATCAATATACTACAAATATTCACTAATTCTACAGTGTATTTCATTATTTTCACTGTTTCATTTTTAGAGAGTATGAAATAGAATCGTCAAAAGAATCTTTTTCCCCACTCGAAAGATTTTGGTCTTCCATCTCTGAACAAAGACGGTTTATTTATTAGTTTTACTGTACCTTCAAATATTTTACAGTATGATAGTTTACCTAATTATAGAAGATGAACTATTCAATATTGATGAGTCATTAACACTTGATAATAAATCTAACTATTTGGATGTTTCAGAGAGTACATTAACGAAACAATTCAACTGGACCTCGATACTGTATTCAACATGAATAAAAATATAATACATATCGCAATTGGGTTTAAACTTATCAAGTAACCATAGTCAGAAGAAAAGAATGAGTGTTTCCATCAATAGAAAATGGATTTGTACAATATTAAAGCAATAATTCTTGATTGAAACAGAGATTATGGGAGAAATAAACTAGAATGAGTGTTGTTATCAGACTCAGAAATTTTCTCGTTATATTAAAACTTTTTGTCTGATATATCAGAAGCTGAATATTTACTCCCTCAAATGAAAATGATTACTATGAATACTTCAAAGGAATAACATATATATAGCAGGAGAACAAAATAAATCAATTTTGAATGTATCCAATAAGGAGAGTTATCATGGATAAGGTTGAAGTGCAAATAGAAGATGCAATAAGCATAAGCGACTCTCTTGAAGTTGGCTGGAGAGAGGGATCGATAACTCGATTAGCAGTATGAAGCTGCCAACAGCGTATACAGTTAGGTGCTTCTGAAGGTCTGGTTGTGGCCTAAGTATAGCCGCAGTCTGTCGATGTACGTACACATTGCACGCAAAATATTCTCGAGCACACTCGATCGAATAATATCGCTGCGCTTGCCTCTGATGTTGAAGTTAAGGTGTTTGGGTCGAGAGGGAGTAAAACGTAGACCAAAGGGTTGTGATGCACTACCATTACATACCTGTTCTCATCTTGACAACTATCACTGTAGAGTCTGCTAAAAGCAATAGAATTCTCTACTGTCATCCTACCACTTACTTTTGCATTAATTATCGGCGTAGTTGGCGAATATTAATTGGAACAAAGTAGCTTATTGACTTTTTTCCTTCGTCAGTGTCTCAAGGGAGGACACACAAAGATCAAGGAGTTGAGAAGGCTAGAAGAAAGTTACTAGTGAGCACATATGTCTAAAAAAGAGCAGTAAGAAGAAGTAGAAGAAGAGGATGAGGAGAAATCGAATTTCTTGGATGGCTCCTGGTATCTTTCTTGTGCCTAGATAGTAAGAAGGGAGTGGCAAGTTCAAAGAGAAATGTTCGTTTCTAGATTCTGTGGAAAACCTAATTTGTGAAAAGTCGACCGTCCAGGGAATTGTCTTCAATGGAATTCGCTGGAAATTTTTTTATTTGAACCCTCATTTTACTTCACTTGAAACTAAATGACATGAAACGGGACGTTCGGAAAAATCCTATTTTTTATATTCTTTATTTCTTGCGGAGATAAACTTATACTACCACACTCCTCTCGAGTAAATTGATTTATTAGAGTTCAATGAACGTAGTCAGCATTCCGCAGTGTATCATCTACGCAATTGCACGCGAATCTAAAGACAATTTGACGTTGATTCACTTGCATATGTATGTTTCTCTCAACAGACTATCAATTCGTTAATGATGTGAACACGTTTTGGTTAGGAATAATAAAGCAGATTTGTTTCTTTTTATACAGATTGGCATGCAGTGTGGTGAAGTTAACTCTAAAAGGTGAAAACAATTCGGAAGACATTGAGAGACTTCTTCATAGATATTGAAAAGTCGGTAGGGTCTTTTTTAACTACTTATATTGTATCTTTATCTTGTAGACATTCGTTAACTACCTGAGACAGGAATTTTCTGAATATAAAAGGAAGATAACTATTTATATACTAAGAAGTGTGTCATAGAATCAATTGATTCAATATATCCATGAAACGTTAACGTCTTTTTAGAAAATTTATCTTGTTTTCATTATAGAGTGGAATGAATAGTGGAATAGAAAAATATAAAATGTTGATAGAATAAATAATTATTTTGTCGAGTGGATAATAATAATGAATAAAAATATTCGATTTGGATGTCGTTTTTTTTTATGCGGTTATACTTAAATTATATAGAACTGGTTTGTATGTTTATACGATTACATGGGACATTATTAATGTCGATATAGAGATTTCTCGCACGTAATAAAGTTGGCCAGTATATTTTACAAACGTCGAGTTCATTTATAATATCATATCACTGAACACCGTTTCATTTATTAATTATTGTATACTAGTTATGTGCATATATATAAACGAGAATATTTCACTAACCGCGAGTATCCCGCTACAAAATTACGCTTTATCCATTCGCCTTCAAATAGTATTATCGCAATGCAATGCTTACCGTTAATACCAATTATTTGATTATCGTGATCGAAATGAGTGCATTTAAATTTAAAAAGTTTAATGTTCGTGAGAATAAACCCGATGGGAAAAGCTCAAATTACATCTTTGATAATGCAGGTTATTTGTACATAAAAATAAAAATAACAAGAAAGAGGAAAAGAACAAAAATAAAAATGGCAGCTACACATATGAGAATATACTGAGTGAAATAATGATCAAGCAGTCGGCACGCACATGCCAAAAGAGATGAAGTCGATCTCTTTGCCCCCGAGGGAGCCCGAAACGAGCGATTACGCCCCCTCACCGCATGCCCTTACTTTTCATAAGTATTATCTTGTTTTTATGCTCCTTTTATTGCTTTTAACTTGACGATTATTTCCAAGTCAGGCGTACGAGCCTTCTTTCGTGCACTGTGGGAGACGAAGCACCTAGTAAGGAATTTCAAGTTTACTTTGAAGCCGAGTATGTTTAGACAACGTAAAACGTCTAATGGCCCAAGTGAAATGGATTTTTAAGACTCTTTTGTACTGAAAGAGGAATGACTTTCGAAGATGAGTTAAATAAACGCGAATTTTCATTCAAGTGCTTGGTACTGTATTGTACAAATGATGTGATCGATTCGCAAATGCAAAATAGAAAAAGCAGCGGAACTGGATACCGTCGATTAAACGTACAAAACGACAGAACGACGTATTTCTCACCACGATACGAATGAAGTTCCTTTCTAAAGATCTCAAGTTTCTCTCTTCGGTTCTCGTCCTGATCGTTTGAGGGGCGGTTACTCTGGGATATTAGGTTTCCCAATGTGGTTTTCAACCACCCACTCGATCGTCTGATCGGCCGACTTCACCCCCAGGGAAATCACACTAGATATGCCTTGAATGCTCTTCTCTGTCCCTCAGTCTTTCACCTCGAGTTTGAGAACTCTAATAGACAGTATACTCTTGGATAACTTGATCGAGCTTAAGCGAGATTATATGCAAAAGGAACACTTCTCTCTTCATAAGATCTAAATCAACGAATTAATACTAGATTCAAAGCTACTACTATATTGATTACGTTCTTACACTAATATACTAGTGATATATCTGTTCAAAGGACACTCTGAATAGCTTTATATATTTCCTAAAAGTTCTATTAATACATTCAATATGTTTAATAAATGAATTAACATTTTTCACTGCTTTGAGTACTCGGGGAAATATTTTATAAATATTTCATATCAAATGCGTTTATTTCTTTAATATTATTCGATAAAAATAATATGATAATATTAAAAAGAGTCCCTCTTACACTGATGTGAAATGTATTTCACGAGATTAAAAAGAAAAAAATTCTTGTCATTTTTGAATTTCCGTATCAGTATAATATTGGTGAAAATCAATTTATCTGAAAAGAGATACTATGTCTACGTGGAAAGGAAAAAGAAGAAATTACAGTGTGGAATGTGATGATATTATATCGGAAAGGAAAAGATGTTTTTCTAGAATGGTTTCTCAGTCATCAGAAATGTCATCACAAGTATTACGAGGGGACAAAGATTGCGCTTTATCGATGAATTAAATTCGAAATGTGACAGTATCACACTGTAATGAAATTAAATTAATTATTTGAAATTTAATTTGTAAGTCATTTTACTTGACACGTATCTAACTAGTTCTTTCATAAGCAAACATTTTCTTATCAGTGTCGGTAACTTTTAACATTATTATCAAAATTTTATGCTTGAAATGATATAGGAATTGATTAAAGTTTAATTATAGCTGATTCTGTTGACTATTTATTAATGACACTAATGACCCCGAAGAAAAAGTAAGGGTAATAAAATTAGAAACTTCAACAAAAAACCGTTACTTTCTTGGCAAAATCACATTTGAGCTGTAAATATACCGTCGAATATATCTTATTGGTACAAATAGAAAGTTTTTCCAAATTCTATTTGTCTTTTCACCCTATCTTAAATTCTTTTTGCACGATCTTTTCTATTTTCTCCTATACTTCCAGTAACTTCCGGTGTCTTTATCTCAGACTTTATACGCGTGCGCCCAGTCGTATTTCTACACGCGCGACGCCCGCTCGCTCAAACTTCCGGCGACCAAATACTAATCGGTCTAGACTTGAGTTTCTTATAGTTTTTTTGTATCTTAAGTACACACCGTCGAGTGCAAAGAAGTTTCTTTCTTCGTTTCCATTAGAAGAAGAAAGTAAAAGTACAGTCGAAATGAGTTTTTTCATTGCTTTGTAAAGATATCTTACTATTAATCTTCTGCTCTGGCTTTTCTCAGTGCTATCACTTCATTCTTAGGTTAGATAACTCTAATATATTCCTAAAACTTTGAATTTTCATGTATACTATTCACTAAATATATTCATAAATCACTTTGAAATAACTCTATTTTTATTATATTATACCACCATTTTACTTTCTCTTAAACTATCTGCATCATCGTTCATCATAGTTTTTATTATTTTGTTAATAAACACATACATTTAGAGAATTCTTTTATATATCTATTATTTAAAAATAGTCTACTGTCTTTATTCAAATATAATTCATTTTAGTATGAATTTATAAAGACATTTAAGTAGATTACATCGGCAATATATATTCATTTTGGTTAAATCAATAGAGAAATTTTTGTTTATTCAAAATATAATCCTAAATGGACGAATAAATAAATATAATTTTCGGATCATTTTCAGACAAATAAAATCAAAAACAATGTAACAAATGCTCCGAACATAGAAAAATTGTTGAAAAATTGAAACAATTTGTAGCATAATTTTTTCATTTATTTTCTATAATAATCTATTCAGTCATTAGTCAATTCCAGACTGCAACGACTTGATGGTTTTTATTATCACTAAGACTTTTGATAATGTCATTTACTTGCGACGTTCTTAATGGTAAATCTATAATAGTTCTGCACTTGGTCGTGTCTGCTTCTTGTCACAGACAATTCTTAGCCTCACTCTACTTTACTTTATTCTCTTTACTAAGCATCTAGCGGCCTTTTCCTCCCTGTTTTGTCTTGTTTTTGTAGTTACTACTCCTGGCTTTTGGCCTCATGACTAGCGCAATCCTTTTCCTGAAGTCTTTTTTGCCAGTTTGTAAGAATACAAAGGAATAAAAAAGTACAAGAGTTTTATTTTCTGTCTTCAGGACTTTTTTTCTTCGTCATACGAATGATCTTGAGAGAGAACAGTAGTTGGATGTCATCGGTCGTCCTTCAGAGCGTCAGTCATGTTGAGAGATCGATTCTAGGTGATAATGTTAAAAGAAAGTAAAAAGACGACCTTACCAAGGATATGCCAATGGATGCGAAGACATTTTCTGGCTCTAAAGTGCACTCATTTAGAGTACGAAGCTATTAGAAAACACATTCTTTAAATGTCAAAACATTTGTCAAGAACCCATAAGCAAGACTCTTTCATTGAGATATTGTTTTGGAGAAAAACATTCTCCTCAATCACAAGATATACAAAAACCGACAGTATATTTTAGAATTTTGCGAGACAAATTTCTCAGCACTCTTATCTTTAAACGAAACCTTGAAATAAAATATGTAGTGTGCAATATGAGTTGTATTATTTACACGGAAATATCCATTACTATTTTGGCACAATAATGAGAAGACAAAAAAATTTTGAAAATATTTTTCAAAATACTTCAATATTCTGAAAAGATTGAATAAATTTCAACAATTTTTGTTTCTTAAAAATATACAAAAAATACCTACAAATTATTTTAATTTACTATCGAATATAGTTTGTTTAAAACTAAAATGTATTCAACTGCTTAATACAAATCACCACGAATAGAAAACCATTGATCAAAAATGAAGTGGAGCTATATGTTGAACAAAATGTACTTGAAGTCTCGAACGTTCAATCAATGATTTTCCTCCATTATATCTAAACTGTAATAGTTTGAACATCAAAAATTATTAATTTCTTAAATGAAAAAAATTCAACAGAATGAAATTATAACAAAAAGAATGCAGGTAAAATGATGACTAGTTCATATGTATTTCGATGTATATTTTTGGTAGTACTGATAATAATCAATTAATGACTTATTTTTTACTAAAAATGAGATAAAGAATTTTCTATCTCCAATAATAAACAGTAATTTTTACCACAAATTCCATTGTAACTCTTTTTCATATACAGTTACCTGGATAAAAAATTCTTGAAAAATCATTTTTATACGTATGAAAAACTTATTTACAAGTTAAAATACATTCAGTTCTAAAAATAGGAAAACCATAACTGACAATGTTAGCACACAAAGATCCAATATAAGTTGATCTAAACTTTCAGAAAAAGAGAAAAAAATTTTATGCTCCATATTACATAATTTTAGGAAGCTGGCTGATAAAATTTGCGGAAAATTGTCTTACACTCACGAATAATGTCTTTGTCGTTTTATTACTGACATACTCACATACAAAATACTCAGTTTACAACGCGGACGTGCCGGGTGGTCATAGAGGAACGACCGCACGACGACATGTTTTTACGTAAGATAGCGATCAGTGCACGAGTTCGATTCTTTATTCCGTACAGGCACGGATCAGTCGGGAGAGATCCGGTGCAGAGGCCCCAGGTATCAACCGTGGAATTTCAACATTCTTCTCTTTTGCTCTTTTTTTTGGTGGATGCTGTGCGCAATCTTATATGAACGTATGTATCAGGAGGCTTTAGGTGAATTATGATAAACTCCAAGACTCTGGATTTTTATGGTTTCATGAATCCGACATGTCTGCCCGAAAATTTAGGCCAAACAGATGGTTACTTCGGCTTCTCTTGACTTATATAACTAGGGCATACGTGAACAAGTGAATCCGCAGAGTTGCTCCGAATATATTTAATAATATTTCATACGAAATAGGCGCATTGCTCATGTTTTGATTCATCGTATTTTAAAAATATTATTGAAATTTTCAAAGTTCAAAAGTAAAAAGCTTTTTATTATTACATAAAACCTACTGTTTTGAGTTGAAAACTTTTTAATTATAGTATTTAATATTTCATCTATTTTTCAGTATTTTTTAAATAAAAATTTCTTTATTAATTATGCTGAACTAAAATATACAGTTTTCTCTTAAAATAAATTAATAAAATTTCTAATAATTTCTTTATCACAATTGTAAGTCATTAAAAAATCAATGATTTATATTCGAATAGAAATGATCATTTTCCTAAAATATATTACAGTATAAATATAGTTTACTTAGCAACTTTTTTGTTCAAATATATTCCAGCCAATTTACAAGTTTACTACTGATGTTAATCCGAAAAATATGAATAATTTCTTCAATACTAGATTATCGAAAATTTATGGACTTCAAATTATATTCCATTTTTTAACAATTATTTACTGATTAATGGTATTTTACGGGTACTATTTTTATCAGTAAATAATTATCGATTTAATGTAAGAAGGTATTTTAAATTTTTCAGGTAATTACTTCAGTATTGATTATTAAATTAGAATGATAATCTTTTAAGTTATCGTTCGAATACATCAGAAAATGACTTTTTATGTTTAAGTGGTTATTTAATTTTTATAATTCAATTTAGTTTACTTTAAAGTTTGATTTATTTTAAGTTCTTGGGATCAAAATTTTTAATTGAACGAAAAATGAAAAAATTAAAATGTCTGAAAAACTGATGAGTAAGTTAAAATAATTGGGCTTCATAAAAGTATTCACGAAAAAACGGAAGTAGCCGTGACACTTCCGCAGACTTTTTATAATTTCATCAAGGCTTTTTATTACACGGTGATTCACAATATAATTACTTCGTCACGAAACAACTTGACTTTCGTCTTCACATTTTTTTATATTTCTTTTCGGCCAATATTTTAGGGGTTGAAAGAGTCGCACGAGAGCAGGATGGAGATAATTGAAAGAGAGGCTCAGAGAAGGAAATGATGGGCGAAGAGTAAAAGGAAGCTTGAGGGGCAAAACAATTACCCTACCCTCGCACCAAGTAACATTTTCACCCCTCACGATGTGGAAATGCACCCCTTGAGGTGTACCACTATTTTTCTCTCTTTCGTCTCCTTATGAAAGTGGGGAAACGACTTGCATTGTATCCGGAGCTTATAATATTCCAAGTACTCATTGGACGTATGAACTCAAGTATAGAAAAAGACTGTATAATGTGTATGCGTAGACAAGACTGAAAAAAACGGACAGGTGAAATCGGGCGTCCTATCTCGCATGCACGAACATGCACCCCTCTAGAACGACAATCGATATAGGGTGGTCGTCGACGACTCTCTTGTTGAAAACGTCTGTAGAAGAGTTTGTAAATTATGCAGATCAAGCAGGAAATACAGAAAAAAGGAATTATTATTTTGCAAAGTAATTAGATAGTCGCGTGTTAAATCCACTAGTAGCGACAAGAAACAGAATCTATTTTATATATATGAATAAATAATATTTTTTTTTAATATAAGAATTCCTTCCCATGTTTAAGATAATAAGATAATTTAAAATTATTACTTTTATGCGGATAAATGATATGGATTAAAATACATACTTTCGGTTTTACTAAAGAAAAAATTATAAATATATATTTAAAAATAAAATTAGATTTACAATTGAAGCTATTTTTTGTATGGTGAAAAAAATATGTTACCAATTATGTTACAGTAAATTTTCCGAGTAAAAGCTTTTTTTCTTATTGTATTAAACTTTTTCTTTTTCTATTTTGTTACTTGTTTTTTTAAAACAGTTCAAGTTATTTTTATTTTTTACAAAATTCAACCTACCGAAATAAAATAGAGACATAAATTGTATTTTACATTAAAAAAAATGAAAATTTTTCTCATAAATTTATAAATTTTCTTTATCATTTGTGATTTAGATGTTTTTAAATTTATATGACACTACTGATGAAGATAAATTGTAATCAATACAATTTTTGATATTAGTGCTAATGATATATGAGAGGGGTAAAATTCATATTATAAAATAAATTCCTAAATGGAGTTATCATGGGTCTTTTGGGAGTGTCGTTAGGTTAAAGTTTCAGGTGTTAAACAGTTTCATAAATGAGAATTTACGGTGTAGGAATAGCAGTAAATACTACTAGTAACATTCCCCTGACGAAGTCCTAACCTTGCGACATCCGTCAAGCTCCCCATGAATAATTCAATCTCGAGCTTCCCTTTTGGTATTTTTTCGTTACAGTACAAGATAAGAAAAGAGGGAAAAAGGAAATAAATTAGAGCTGAAATTCCGGTATAACGTTTGAACGAGTTGAAGAAAGGAAGTTGATGAAGAAAATAAGAGAAAAATATACTATACACATGTCTACTCATTGCAAATCGATTTGGAGTAATGGACTGAAGCTACAAAGAATAAATTAAAATAAAAGACTTGAATGACTTTCATTTTTTTGTTTGACTATTCTATCATTACAGTGAAGTCAAAATAATTAGATGTCTGCTCAAAATAATGAGTGTAGCTTTTTTTTGTACTCATTTACGTTTCTATTTCAGTTCAAATAAAAACAGCTTTATCATTACAACTAATGTATCCACATAAAGTGTTGAATTCCTATACAAATCACAGTTACAGTGGTATTTTGAACGATTATAATTGTTCATGTATTTATACGCAAACCAACAAAATTATTCTATTTATTCAGACAACAAAATTACATAATAAAGTTATTTATTATCACAGGAATTTCATCTATCGTTCCAATTGCTAGTGTTATCCATTTAGATGAAGGATTTCTTCTCATAAAAGTAAAGTAAAATTACAAAATACTATTATTCGTATTTTATTATAGCAGTTATTTCCATACTCAATGTCATTTACATTCTTTTTTATTTTTTATTTATTTTAATTCATGTTAATAAAATCTATACATCAAACAATTGATTACCATGACTTTAAGTGATTTTTTTCCCAAAAGAAAAATTTCTATAAAATTAATTATTTTTTTATAGTAACGAACTCATTCACTTTGCTGAAAGTAATCAGCTTTTCGTCAAATAATACGATTACAATATTAAATATATAATTAATAAAGTAAAAAAAATAAAAAACGCTAGATTGAACGAAAAGAGAATGATGAGTTTAGCACGTAAATGCCATAGCGTGTCAGTGACACGTGTCACCTCTCTGAGAGTAACCGCACGCGGCTGTAATACATGTCAATATAGTGCTTCGCCCGTTCAAAGTTCCTGAGTTCAATCGAGCGATGCTAGTCAACGTTTAAAAAATCAACGATTCATCTGTGTGATGCATTTCTGGAATAAAATACTATTAAATGAACAGGATAATAAACAAAAGTAGATAGCGAAAAAGAGAAAAAAAACGATTGCTGTAGATAATGATAAATGAGTTGGTATAAAAGTAATAATAAATGAATTGCTATTTAAAAAGCTGAGCAATTCATCAAGTGAAATAATTGAAGGAGTTTAGTGGTAGTGTCAAAAATTTATTCCACATGGTAATCTTTTCCCACAATATGTGGCTTGAAGAAACTTCATAGATAAAGCATAGCGCCTTGCGTACATCCTCATTTAAATGAAATAAATCTTGTTACAAGTAATTTTCGTCCGACGGCGGGACCTCGAAATGTTAAAGAGAAACAAGATATAAAAAAAAGAAGAAAGAAATAAAGAAAGAGAAACATTATTATGAGCAAAGTCTTTAAAACACTTGGTTAGCTTGTGCGCGAGACGAATGGATTTCGTTCCATCATCCGAGATTTCGTGACGATGAAGCTGCTTTCTCTCTTACTACCTTCATATCTTTACGCAGGATAATCACCAATTTTCCATTTTGACGCGAGTTTAATAATACTTGTAGTGCGAACACTCGTCTATCAAAATATCCTCACATCAGAGTCTTGAGTATGATCATCCTCGATGGCTGTTCCGTATCTGATCTTAATATTATAAGTAGGTACATGATAATCGATGGCAGTTAAACGAGAGAATTGCTCAAGGCTCATTCCACCAACGAGGACGATCGGAAATCATGACTCGTTACGATAGTTAAATTCCCATATGAATAAAACGTTTTGTTTTTTTTTATCGCAAAAACGAAGCAGAGAAATTTTTTGAAACATTAATCCCATTCGGGAAAACTGCCTGCAAACTAGTGATTTCACTAGACTGTTCCTGCCGGCTATGAAAACTATTATAAAAGCGTTCAAAATATTCAAAGGCATGTATACGCAGAACCTCACCATTGTATTCTTAGTTCACCGTTTCTCGATTCAGTCGCGTAAGACTTTTTTTTTCTTTCTTCTCTCATTCATGGACATACTACGTGCTCCAAAGTATCGCAACAACGATAGTGGACGAGAAGCGAAAGAGAAATAACTGAGCAGGTTTCTCTCTTGAAGCAAGAGGGTTTTTCAATCGTTTATTTCGCTTTGCCTTCGTTCATTTTACCGATGTCCCAGGACCGACCCCTTCGACTCGCCGCTCTCCTGCCCGCGGGTTCGTTGAACGTTTTCCTTCTTTCTTGTTCACCACGTTTCTCTATATACTCACGATGATCCGTTAAGAGTCTTGTACTTGTACTTCATCGGTCAACTCTAATGTTACATCTCAAACAGTTCACATTAATTTTTAGCGGAAGGCACGTGCCTTTTGTAATTATTTTTTATTTAAACTAGTTTTTGTGACTAGAAAATTCGAGACAGTTTTGTTTGATTGACAGCATTCATTTCAATTAACTAGTAAATAAAAAAATTAAAAAAAAAACAACAACAAACTACCTGAGAGAAAGTTTTTTTACAGTCAACTTACCAAGTTGACAGCAAATTCCAAACTATTTGATGTCCGGCCCAGAAGTGTAGAAAGTTTACAGTAACTAAAAAATCCAAACGCACGTCTAATAAAACTAAACAATTAATCACTTATTAACTTCCAACACGTGAAAACTTTTCAGAGTAAAACAAAATAAAACAAACAATAGACGAGTTTTAGTCTTTATCTAGTCAATGTACGACACTATTTAGTACTTTTTTTTACAAAAAACACACAACAATAATAGAAATTAATTCCAGGTGTAGGCTACGAAAGAATGAGTCTATTCACGTATTCGAAACGACAACTTTAACTCATTCAACGCACGAGTAATGACATACATCCGTTCTGCTCAGCAGCTCGCGCTCAACTGGTCTCTGGCGCTTGGCGCGGTATTGCTGGAACCATAAAGGGACTCGAGACTGCGCGGCGCGTGACAATTGTACCCCACCGCTGTGATCAACCCCTATGGTGGACATTGATGGGGATCTGAAGTCCATAGAAATAAAGAGCTACTGTAGCTACGCAAATCGAACTCCACAAACTATTCACTCACACAGTGTTGATGACACCGAGGTCCTTCTTTATCATGGAGATTCAGGTGGGATGTCACCACACGTCTTGTTTTCATCGTGAGCACACATATCAATTTGTAGATGTTTCTTTATCCTTATTTCACCTCCTTAATCTTTTCTTTATCTCTACTTTTTCACGTCAGCTTCCGGCCATTCGGATTTCCGTTTCGGACTTCCGTCTCTTAGATTCACGAGTGTTCTTGAGAGGAGATTGATAAAATACTATTTGAATGGTGAACCATCCGGTGCTTTCAATGACCTTTAAATAATTTTTTTAACGTTTATACTCACCTTCATGTTATTTTAATCATTAAATATTTTAAGTACATTTAGGCTTTATTTGTTCAGTTATGAATCATTACGGCATTTTGTCGCTACTGACATTATACTTAAGGGTGATTCAACTAATAGGCACATAAGAGTACGTGATAATTCTACTTTATCAGATTTTGTCAACAGAGACTCAGATTAGATGTACTCACTACACTTAAAACTGGTAATTTTTCTTAAATCAAGCAATTATTGTAGAATTTTTATTTGTTTGATCAATGAATTTACAAAAATGAAATATCACTTATAAAAAGATTATACAAAATATCAAAAATAACTTATCAATGTCTTACAGTGCTTTCCTACTATCAAGATATTTTTTTCTACCTATTTCTTTCTTTCGCTTTTCTAGACTCTAAATATGTTAGTTATTTGATCATATAGTCCGTGACAGGAGTTCCTCGAAATTGATCAATCATATTATATTTAATATTTTTGTTTCTTCGTCATTCAAAAAAGATTGACGAATTCCAATACACTTGAAAAAATTCTCTATTACGTCTAAGGTATGTGACAAACCTTGACCTCTACTGTATAGAAATATAAAAATTGTTTTGAATAAACGGATTAATAGATGAATACTAATTAGAAGATAATCAAATCGTCAAACTTATCAAAGAATAATAATTTCGTTACTTAATAATATTGTCCAATTATTTAGTTAAAGCTAGATTGAACGAAAAAGCACCAACCTCTTTTTGGAGTATGTGAGAACATACTGACTGGTTTTGATGAAGATGTATGCCCGTACATATTTCCGGATTTTTTTAGCTTTATATATTATAAGAATGGATAATAAATTTTTTAATTGATTCTATATATGTCATAATTCCTTTTTTAACTTCCCATTAGGAAGTTATTGAAATTGGGTCGATTGATGAAATGTGAATTTTCATCATATCTACATGTTTCAAGACATTTGCAAGCATACTGACCAACTTTTAAAATGATGTGTGCGTACGTATACGTACGTACGTATGTCAGCATTTTTTTCGTTTTCGATATCTCAAGAACGGATTAAGATATCGACTTCAATCAAAATTTATTCGAAAGATATTGTTATAAAGAAGATCTGAAAGAAGTTTAAACAAATTCAGTCAAGCCGTTTTTTTTTTATAAAAAAAACCAAAAATGAATAAATGAAAAGATTGACTATTTAAAATATTTTTAAGCAAAAGAATAACAATTTCATTTGAAAATGTACTCAATATTAACTGAACATTATTGTTTAAAACTAAATATGACTTTCAACAATTACGCATTGTTTATAACAATATGAATTTGTTATAAACAATCAAAAATTATATTTATAGAGTAACTTATGCGTACATCACATGGACTTGGATGTTGTCGACAAAATAATGTTATTTATGACAAAATATGACGTATTGTTTATACCAATGTGAATTAGTTATAAACAATTATGGAAGTTCTAGGCTAATGGAAAGTTCGTCGTGTAAACATAGACGAAGTGTGCTCAGACCTATTTTTTTCTATCTTTTAACCTTAACCACCTACTTTTGGTGTGTTTAGCCTATTACAGATAAATTTAGACAAATAAGCTCATAATAATTTTTTTTAAAGTCGACTTTATATGAATTACAGAATAATCAATATAGAGATCTCTATATTTATTATTCAGTAATTCATAAAAAGGCTTTCAAGGCTTACATGAATTTTTCAATGACTTCTTTATAAAAAAAACTAATTAATTTTTGACTATGATTTAGACCAATAATACATCCGTAAAATATTCATGCTATTAACCCATTGACGAAAAATAATGCTCTTTACTACTTTAAGGATTTTCAAAGTGAATTATATATCCTTTATCGTATATAATGTGGATATTAAAAATTGATTGAATATGTAAATTTATTTTACAAATATACAAGGAAAGCTACGCTTACCAGAAAGATAGTATTAAAAATTTGTTTAGAAATGAATAAAAAAAATTCTATTGTCTAGTGAAAATTTTTCATACAAAAAGAGAAACGTTTATTGTTTTAAGTATAAAATCATATTTGTCACGTCGGAAATACAAACTTTCTCTCAGTGTAGGAAATTCAAGGATATTTTCTTTCTGTCATATTGATCATCAAGATATTATTTTGAAGTTGTCACATTAATTCAAAAGAGTTAACATGTTATAAAACTACAACTTCACTTTAATATGAAGTTTTACGTTATTAAAACAAAGAAGCATATCTTTATCTTGTATTTCTACAAGTTTCTCATTATATATACAACTAAATTGGAAGCATTCTTGTTTTTTGTGTGTTAGCAAGAAAGTTTACAGGAAGAAAAATCAATTGATGGTATGATTTTCAATGTTTTGAAAGATACATAAATTATTCAAACTGAAGGATATTATACTTAGCATAATTTCTCATGTAATTAAACATTAAGAAAATTTGTTTCCGTAGAACATTTAGAAAATATTGATAGGTATTAAAAAGAATCTAAAAATGAAATATGAAAGATGTTATTTGAATACACATTTACCGGAAAAATGTTCGCTTTTAAAAAAATTTCTATCATTCATTGTATCTGTCATTCAACTTGATAAATCAATTGACAAATACAGATAAACGTGTATCGATGTTTCAATATTTTACCAATGAGAAAATTTATTATCTATTATAAAGTTATATTAACGCCGGTATTCAGTTTATTATATTTGTAAAAAATACATTTGTCTTGACATTCAAAACTAAAATGTTACAACTCTATAAAAATAACAGCTCTAATAATTTGATTTATTTCCCAGTATTTTTTCGAATCTTTTATAAAGTTTTTCAATTGTGCCTATCAGATGTATTACTATAAAAATAATATCGCAATAAAACATTTTTTTATCAATAACTTTAATCAATTTATTTTACCATTAATTATATTGCTGTACACTCATGTAGAAAAACGTTCCATAAAGAAACTAAAAAAGTTAACAGTCTTACTATGTACTGAGAATTTTTTTCTAATATAATTAATAAGACATATTTTACAACGATAAATGACGACGATACTATAATGATATTAACAACAAAAAAAGCTAATCAAATTATTTTTCTTTATTCGCATCTTTATGATTGGTGTTCGATACTTATTTTCATCCAATCGATGTTTCTTATTTTTCGAGGTACTATGAACAATCCATATCATAAATAAAATTTTACTATAGGAGCAAAGAAGCTTATGGTTTTTTCTAAGTTCCATATGAAAATGGTATTTGGAATTATTTTTTTATTAATTTTCCATAAGGAAGTTATTGTAATTGGGCCGATTGGTGAAATGTGAATTTTCATCATATCTCCACGTTTTAAGATATTTACAAGCATACTGACCAATTTTTAGAATAATATGTGTGTGTATGCACTTATGCCAGTATTTTTTTCGTTTTCGATATCTTAAGAACGGATCAAGATATCGACTTCAACCAAAATTTATTCGAAAGATATTATTATAAAGAAGGTCTAAAATAAGTTTGAACGAATTTGGTCGAGCCGTTTTTTTTGATAACAAAAAAACTAATAAAAAATAAATGGCAAGATTAACTATTTAAAATACTTTTTAGCGCAAGACAGCACATGGATTTGGATGTTTTTGACAAAATAATATTATTAGTGATGAACTATGACTCTTAACAATTATAAATTGTTTATAACAATCTGAAGCTCGTCGTGTAAGCACAAACAAAGTGTGCTCAGACCTATTTTATTTTATGACTCTAATATCTAATTCATACTCCTTAGCTCATAAAAATTTTTAAAAAATATTGAAATAACTGTAACTAATCTATTCGTTCAATAGTTGCATAGAATCAAAATTAGGTTAATCAACTTTACCTCCATAAATATTTTTTTTCATTATCATTTAACGATATGTCAATGAAATCTTAATGAATATTGCAATTGATACATAAAGGCGGAAGATTGATACGTGTATAAAAGAGAAACCACAGTATTGCGAATTAAAAAAAACATTTGAATTACAATGAACAAATCTGTTTGAATAACTTATCGACGTTAACTTGATAAATGTTTAAATTAAAAAATGAATAATTTTAATCAATACTCGAAATCCTCATATTACCATTGAAAGAAGTTTACCAAGAAACAGAGAGAGAATTCAATAAAGAGTCGAATAAATTATGAACACTCTCATGCAAAATAATAAATCTAATGCAAATGGTAATCTTAATTCATGAATCTATTTATTATATTTATAAAATTAATTCGAATCGAATATTTATTAATTTCAATTTGGAAATAATCATTATTATACAATCAATTTTTTTATGCACATAAGTTTCCTATCTACTCTACATTTCTTGAATTATAAATTCGAGTAATGTCGATAGCTATTACTATTATATTATTACTATTATATCACTATAATAGAAACATTTACACCAAGAGCTTGATAAAAATAAAGGGACTGAAAACAGTTTAAAAAAGTGATAATCTAATTGATAAATGTAGAATCCCACTCTCAGTAATTTCCAGTTACTAGTTACTACAGATTATCACTTTTTTAAACTGTTTTCAATCCCTCAGTTCCTTTATTTTCGTCAAGCTCTTGATGGAACTATTTCTATAATAGTGATATAATAGTAATAGCTATCATCATGACTCGAATTTATAATTGAAGAAAGTATACAGAAAATATAGAGTACATGAGAAACCCATTCTTCATCATAACTCTATCGATCATTGATGAAGAATGGAGTTACATATATCGATCATTCATTATTAGCTCTAACATAACATTAATTCAGTTTAATTTAATTATAAGAATTATTACAAATTAATCTTCTTATGTCGTTTCAAAAAATTCCCAATCGTATGAAAAATATGAACCACAAAAAATCACTTTTGATTTTGTCTCTTATGCAGATTGAAATAAAAATGGACTAAAAATATGAACCAAAATTATAGCTGTATGAAAAAAGTGTAATAACATACATATACCTTGCCTTTACAAAGTGTTTGCAAGAAATGCACACTTCTTGTCACGCAAGAACTGGTGCTGACCGCAGTAAAGTTTTTCTAGACCGGCGCTGGAGATGTGGATCTCATTGCGCATAAGAGACACATAAATCTTTTGAGCATATTCTTGATCTGACGTTGAGCAATGTCATCACGAACTCAACTTAAAAAGACTGGTAACTTGAATGAATTAAAAACGTAGTCATTTGTGTTGAACGTGACCGAGGTTTGATAGAAACTATTACCGATCGACAATTGACAAGGTAGAAGCATAAAAAGGGAGAGAAAATCGCGGGAAGCCACGTGGATACCACAGGACCCGAGGGCGCGTACGACCAGACGATAAATTGGCATTAAATCGGAATTACGATCGTATTAAGCGTTTATGGCGTTGGCGCGTGTCTACGCAGGTCTGGTGAGGATTAGAGAGCCTTTTGCCCAGCATTTGGATATGTTGCTATACAAATAAAAATTTCCTGTTGCTGCGAAGTATTATAACTCTGTTTCTGCAACGGTCTTAACTTTTGTTGTTACTATGAAAAAAAAATTTGTTACTATTTTAAAATAACTTTGCAGCTGTTGTAGGGAAAAAATTATACTCTTTCAACATGAAAGCCTTTTCCAGTAAGTTAAACAATGACTGGTGAAACAGTGGTTTTCACCCTCAACGCTAAAAGAGGAGTATTATAAATTTGAAGCCTTTGTCTATCTATTACATCGTAGCTCCGAAATTGATGAATCGAATTCTTTCACTCAAAATTTGATTTAATCAAGATAATTTGTAGCCTTGATTAATGATAATTACTTGAACTATTTTAAAATCATCAGCTTATGAAATAGTCAATTAAATATTTTAATGAGCAACATTTAAGAAATCATCTATTCAGATGTTTATTTATATTTTCATCTTATATGCTGGTATAAATTTTTAAAAGTTATTTCGTTCATTGTTAGAAGTGAATGCATCGAATTTTATCAGTTTAATAAGAAGACAAAAATAGTGTTTGGGTTGACTGAACGTTAAAAAATTAGGTATGTTCATGAATATTTATTGAAAAATTATTGTGCAAAAATAACATGACTATTGCATTATTTATTACGAATATACATTAATTTCTTTTTTTATGATTAATAATTAACTGATATTCTCGAGTAGTTCTTTTTATTGATTTTCTAATATATAAAAAACAACATTATTTGTTGAGTTGATTTTTATTGATTTTTTTTAGAAAGTATACACCAACCATATTATGTCTTTCAGATAATCGATTTTAGACTGATTATATAATAAATTATTCGTGAAAAATTATGATTGTGTATACAATGCACATCTTAAAATACTCCTTATGTACAGTATACCTTTTCTATCAGTAAAAGGTGTTCGATTCAATTGAAATCGTTTGTACATATAGTAGGCATTATCTCTTAGATGAGTGCATTGAATTCAGTCTCATAAAATAATTTATTAAAAGTGAAGGGGTAGATAGTATACATAGGAAGTGTATCAATATATTTTATTCTCAAATCCCATTCTATCATTCTACATATCAGTTTTTTTACTATCTGAAACTTGAGTTGATTTTTGAAATAATATCTATGACATTATTATTCTTACTTTAACATTGGTTGGTACTAAATTTTATACCAGGTCAAAGTACACTTAGCCCCAGGGACTAAACACTGATTTACATCATGTCCATGTATATTCACATGGCAGATATGTTTTCTGTGCTTATGCTAATTTCTTGTGTCTTTCAAATGCAAGCGAATCATCGAGGGGTGTCTCAGACGTCCGAACAAATCATTGTGTCACCGGCTTGTCACTGTCACTGAGGATTAACATCCAGTCTCTCACCCGCTCTTTTTGAATCCTTATTCAAGCAAACAGGGCCCTGTAGACAATAATGACACAGGCGTCACTTTAAACGTATAAATACAGTTCCTTGTATTAGAGATCATCGAGGGTCTTTTTGAAAGTAGTTTTTTTTCTATAAGTTTTACATTACAAATACAAACGTCTAAATGGATTATGTGATTGTTACATTTAATTCTCCAATTCGAAAAGTCGATATAGATTTACAACTTTCATTTTGTTGTGACATGTATCAAATGAATCATAATTTTAAATCGATTATAAATGCATGTATCAATTTGATCGATGACACTCTAAATAGAACGATTATAAGCCTTGAAATCGCCGGTTGGACAAAAGCGATTCTCATCAGTTGGCAGTCATTGTCAGCTGATCGTTCCGACGTTGAAGTATCGATCAACGTTCCCCGTAATTACGTATTGTCTGTACAAATACCATATCCTGGATAGTGGAATCTGCATCGCGTTTAGAATTGCTTTGTACCACTAGTGAATAATGCTCCGCGCCTAATGGCAATCCAGACCACACAGCCGGAAGTAAACTGTCATCTCCTCATTTCACAACACACTCCAAGTAAAAAATATGACAGTTCATTATGAAAATTCTCTTCTAACTACAAAAAACTTGGCAGATTATGACAAATAATATGAAAGGTCAGTTTTTACTGGATCACATTTCATCTTTTCTTAAGTAAGTCCAAGTGAAGTAACAAAACACAAAATTGTCGTTTTGTCTAATTAACAGACCATTATTTTACAGTATTCTATTACGTTAATTAATATTAAACTCTGTTCGATGATGATCCATGATTAATTTTTCAATTGAAGTGACATATATTTCATCATCTATTCATTGTCATTGAATACTTTTGTACTGAACGCTGACTATTGTATCACAGTGAAATTATTGAAATGAATATTTAGTGAATAAGTATCTTTAAAATTAATAATAATAATTATTATGACGATGAAATAATCTTTTCATGTTAATGAAATTTTAAAATTAAACTGTATGAACATTTCAATAAAAATAAACTGCTAAAAGACGTGTGAAGAAACCATCACAAAATTAATTACTCAAGTGATGTTGCTAGAATTTAACACAATAATTTCCTACCAGTTCACCTTGTTTCATATTATTAATCGAGTATTCAAAATTAATGTTACCTTTGTTATAGAAGCTCACTCGTGTAGATAATAGAAGTCTTGATCTATATATACGTAGTTTAATATTATGCTACTGCATCTCGTACACTTCAGTTTGTATGATATAAATTCTTGTATGTTACCTGTTATTAAATCACTGCGAAATTTTAGGTAAATAGCGAATTCAATTTGTCTGGAATCTCTAAATTACGTCATCTAATATTGTTATTAAATAGCACAACATAAAAAGATATAAAATGTTGATTTTTAGAGCAATATTTAAAAAATTTTATTGATCTAATGTGAAATTGCATATTTCAAAAGAAATTTATAGGTATTCATAAATTAATAATAATATTATGAAATATTAGATTCATTTTACTAAAAAACGATTGAATTATCAAAGGATAAAATTAATTTAATCATTGATTGGATAAAGCAATTAAAGGCAATTAATTGTTTGAAACGCTTTAAGAAGACTAAAAAAATCAACACATATTATGAAAATGTAGTAATTAAAGCTATTATGTTATCGTTCATAATTTGCAATTACAATTTGCTTAACAGCCAGATAATTTTGAAAGTGTTTATAAATTATTGTGATAAGATTGTCGTCGTCGGTATGAAATGAATATCTTCTCTGCTTCTAGTAGTTAAAATTCTTGATAAATTTTGTTTGATGGCGCCACATCACGGTGTGAGATATTTATTTATTGTTCCCATACATCAGAGATTATGGACATTGTATATTTTACTTTTATGAAAAGGTCTAAACTGCTATAGAAGCATTTTTTATTAAAGGTCACAAATATAAATTTAGAATATTTACAATTAAATTACAAAAACGTTATAACAATTGTTTTTATCACTGCTATTACTTTCTCTACAAGTACAGTTAATCATATTTAAATTATTTTTTTTTCTAAAAATGCATTGTTATTTACAAGAACTGAGAGATATTTATAAAGCTTCAGGCCACTGAATAAAATTATCTAGTTGTATTTAATTTCGTATTAAGTTTCGAAATAAAATCCATTGCTTGATTGTCTCCTTTGCGATGCTCTAAAGCTCGAATGACATCAGTAGCTGAAAAATATCAATTTAATATTTAAATATACGTTGAAAAAAAATTTTATATTAATCAAAGATATGATTACCTTTATCGGTTGGACGTGACAATTTCAAATGTATTTGTTCTAAAGATTCCAGAGAAGTATCATGACCAGTTTCAGATATTTCATTGAACGACAAAAATGCTTCTGCCATAAACTTCGTTCGGAGGAAATCTTTGTCTTTTACTTCAAATACTACAACTGCATCTTCAATGTTTCTTTGTTCAGAAGTCAAAGGACTGTTGAAAAAAACAAAAAAGAACAATTTAATAAAATATAAAATTCAGATTGAATCATTTTGTATAAAAATGAATTTTTTACTTACATGTTAAAAATTTCATCAAAAAGAGGGAAGAGAGTTTCTTTTTGCACATGGGTTTTTGGTAATTTGATCTCATTAAACTTTTCTTCAGGTAGTAATCTCACTTTGACGTACGGATCGCATTTTCCTGTAATATAAAGAAAAATTTTAATTAGAAATTTTTAAAGAATTCTCCAGAGAAACCGATGAAATCCTACGTCAACAAGGCATGCGTGGCAATGGATACAAATTCTGACCACATCAGATTCAATAGTCCCCATGTACATTTACAATACTATTGAAAATTTTTTTCTTAACCATGCAACCTTTATTTAAACCTAATTTATTTATTTGAGAGAATAAACTGGGCAGGCATGATAAAAGATATGACATAGAGGAACATAATTATTAGTATCCCACTTGCTTTACATACTTGTCTTCATCTCTTTGAGTTTACGTTTAGGTAGATGTTTAGTTTTCGAATGTAGTTTGCGCTCAAGAGTAGACAGCTTTCCTATTAAATCGCCTATAAATTGAAAGAAAAAATCATTCGCGATATTCTAAGACTTTTTCTGTATTTAACCGAACGAAGACATCGTCGAATTTTTCCAGTTTTTCAGTTTTTCACTAGAAATCCATCAGCAAACGGAGTTTTTAACTGCATTCCCTGTTTTTTCTCAAGTCTAATAATGCTATGTTAATCTTACTTACCATTACTATCCATAGCTCGTAGATTTCTTGCATTTAGGATTTGCACATTCAATGAATTGCTAATAAACTGAGCTCGAACTGTCAGCATTCCACATAAGGGTTCATCAATTTTTTGCTGTTCTTCAAGTCTTTCTATTGTATAACGATGAATTAATTCAGCTGTCTCAAGTCCATGCAACTTTAAAAGTCGTTCAATTTTCTCTAAAACTTGAACGTTGGCTTTTTCATCTGCTCCAAGATTGAAGAATCGAATCAATGTGTGAAGAGTACGATGCAAATTCGAATAAAATGAGGG
Organism: Chelonus formosanus; assembly: GCA_028641665.1. Taxonomy (NCBI): domain Eukaryota; kingdom Metazoa; phylum Arthropoda; class Insecta; order Hymenoptera; family Braconidae; genus Chelonus; species Chelonus formosanus. Next base: position 15,950,443 of record CM054002.1, read on the forward strand.
TGGTCTCCTTTTTTCAAGGTTAGAGTGAACTAACTTATACAGTGTTTGCGACATAATTTCCCAAATGACTAAAAGAACTCTATCAAAATTATCTTCATTTAAGTTATCATGTAATGTAGTTATATTAGAATCTAGATACTGCAATAATCGATCCATTGCATTACTTGTGGTATCAATAAGTTCAGCACCTTCCATCAGATATCTACTCATTGCAGGCTGCATTTTATTTGCAACAACCTCTAAGAGATCTATTATTTTATTCATTACAGTATCTGTAGCATTATCAATAATCAGTTGCAGAGTTTGTCTACAACGATCTGCTTCTTGTTGAGTTTTATTTTCACTTAGAGAATCAATTATGCCTTGCAATCCTAAATCATTAGCTAATGGTCCAATTGACGTTCTTATATAATCAATATTATTGATTGCAAAACACCAAGCAGTAGATACTTCAAACTTTTTATCATAAACACTGCTGCTGTTTTCAGATTCTTGATGCTGTTGATCTACTTTTTCAGCTTTCGATGCCATCATATCAGCGTAGGAAATCGAACATTTACAAATATCATCTATTATCTTTGCTATAAATGTATACGATCCTTCAATATCAGGCCACGCTAATTGATTCCAAAAGACTTTTATTTGATAGAATATTGTCAAAGTATCAACAGCACTAGAGCTATATTGGACACTTGAATCTACAGGCTGAAGAGTATCAAATTCTACTGCTCTCTCGATTCTTCTCAAAGCTTTATATACAGCTATATCTAACCAATGTGATACTCCAGCTCTGAACCATTCATGGTAGTTTAAAATTTTCATGTATTCTAGACCATCTAAACAAAATACTTTACTCAGTGTAGCATAACGTTGAAGGGAAAGATAGAGCTCAAACAAAGTTGTACCAAGTATCAATTCAGCATCATCATTACTGTCTACTTCAATTCTCTTCAGTCTAAGACACACATCTTCAACAATGATCATGCACATATCAGTGATTCTCTTCTCGTACATAATATATAGAGTTCTTGCGTAAGGAAAGTTGATTTTTTTAATAAATAATTTATCGTAAACTTCCATTGCTCTTTGAAGATCAGCCCGGACTAACTGGATTACTTTGATATGGTATTTTAATGCATCATCATCAGTATCACTTTCTGGGGAGTTATTATTTAAAATGTGATCAAACCTGTAAATAGATATGACGTTTTTAAGCTCATGATAATAGTTATCTCGTAATTAAATGATTATAACAATTACCATTCAGCTCCACCTTGGATTACAGTATATTCTAATGCTTTCATCACATCTACTTTTGTTTCATCAAGCTCTGGAAACCAACCAAACATTTTTACTGGAAATAACTCAAAATCATCTGGCACCCGAAGTGAAGCAATTGATGATAAAGTGCTAAAAAAAAAGAAAAATTTATTCTATTTGAAATTGTATTATTTTTTTTGTTCCCAGTATATAAAAGAACATGATATTAAATTTGAAAGCAATTTTCATGACCAAAAGGAAATAATACTAAGTAACTATGAATCATCACTCTAAGTAAACTATAGTATTATTTGCTTACCTTAGAATAGCACCCATTTGTGTCATCACATTTTTATCCCCAGCAGAAAGTCTTCTAATTTTTCTAATGCTATTGAGACAAGAATAAAGAATTTTCCTTGTAGCATCCCAAAATAATTTCTCTTCATCTTTTGAAAAAAGTCCACTTTCTACTGGTCTTATAAAATCCACGGCAAGTTTAGAGAATACGGAGTAGTGAATGGGATGTTGTTGATGAATTCTAGAGTACTCAACCCATTGTGCTAATGCAACAACACGCGCTAATAATCCCCTTTGTGCACTATGTTGAAGAATAAGAGCCTCGGCTGCTGCTGACCACCGTCCACACCAACAATATTTTTCAACTTTTTCTGTTTCAAGTTCATGAAGGAGTAAAATTCGAATGAGATATCTATGTTCTTGTGCTGCTACTTGAGTGTTATGTTCAGCACTAAAAGCAAGTCTCAGTCGTACTACACCTCGTCTTTTGGATTTATTTTTTTTTTCAAGAGAATACCATGTTGTATGTCCAGTTACGGGAATGTCTTTCAGAGGTATTTTACATCGACCGATAAATTCATTGTCATGACTGCCAGTAGTTGCGGTTACTGCGATTTCTTTGGCTAATTTAACTAAACCTCTTACACCTTTCACATCTTTTACTTTACTCATTTTCTCGGGTACCGTTTCAGCAGCATCAAAATCCCATACTTCAAGACATAGAGTATCATTCTCTGCATCGTCTAATGGAAGTTCAAAGTGTTCTTCCCACACAGGAGTTAATGTGGAGGTTTTGACAGCTGTGTTATACCTTCTAGTTGGTGCAGACTCCAGATACAGAGCACAGAATGGATCACTTTTGCCATTAGAATCTTTAGAGACCAGCTCCTTTGCTTCGATTACCTCCACATTGAGATGCATTACGGGTGCCTAGGAATAGAATATCATTTGTAAAAATATTTCTTGTGATATTTTAATCTATAAATTTATTTAAAAACGTACCTCCATATTTTGTGTTTCCTCCAAAACTTGCGTGTGTGTTTCATTGTCAACCTTGAAAGCTTGCTGCAGATGGTTTAGTAAAGCTTCCCGGCCGCATTCATTAGACACATCATAACCGATTTGATGTTGCGTCATATAAACAAGCGCAGTATAAAGTTCTTCAATCTATGAAATGAAAACATATAATTTTCGTTTATTTTTCAATATAATTAACACATATTAAAAAACATTAAATAATCATCTAAATGAATTATTCTAATGTTTATATCAAACATTCACAAAAAAATTATGGAAAATTTATCATGTTTCCATACCTATATAATTTTTCCAGGCTTTTCTAAATACGAGTAAAAATAACTTTATTAATTATATATTTATACAAAATAGCTATATTCTATTAATAAGATTGTAGCTGTATATTAGTTGAATGTAATATAACAAATCCAGAATCTTATGAAAGATTTGTGTTTAATAATCATATATCAAAACAATTAGATATCTAACAGACTAGATTATTTGTTGAAATACTTTGTACAAACAATTTCAAGGACATTCTACAAACACAATAAATTTTTAATCGGGTCAATTGGTTTATATTATCTTACCGTCATTGCTTGAAGAATCGCATGAGTTTTTCGTTCTAATTCAGCTTTTGGTATACCCCGAAAGGTGTTCTTATTATGGATGACAGAATTCATCCTCATTAATGTTTTTGTCACCACCATTATTATGAGTTAATTAGTTTATGTATGTCTACACATTGAACAATAGATGTAAATTGCATTATTTACTAATAAGTTTTTTAATTTTATCTTTACAATTATTTTATTTTTTATATTTTTGATGCTTTGAATGATTAATGAAGAGAATAACTATATTCAATATACGATTAGATTAGTTAAAAGAAAAACACAGCTGCTAAATAATAAAGACAATAACTTATTTCTCAGTACATCTGGTACAGAATTATAGTAAGATTCAACTTTGATCGTACGATTTAAGATTTTTTCTAAACTCTATACCGAAGATGATCACTTGCACTATTTCTAACTCTAATTGATCGTCAAAGTCATCATATTGAATACGATGATGAGCCTTGTCTCTGACCTTTCTACCGATAATCCTCGACCAATGACCCCCACTTTTCGTCGTGCATATCCGATTATGACAGTGCTCAACTTCAAATTCTATATGATTGTCATTGAACACTAAGTGTTAAATTAGTCTGTTATAGCTTTTCGAGTTAATAGTACCGAAAAGACTTGAAAAAAAATTATTTTCAAATAATACATAATCATCTCGTAATAAAATTTTGATAATATTAAAAAGATATTGTTTTTTTGACAATTTATTCGGAAATAAAAAACTATAAATTCAGCTATTATGAAGTTGTCGTTAACTTTTATGGACGTAAAAATTTGATGATATTGAAAGAATTTATAGTGTATGATTCAATAGATATTGTGTAAAATGTCAATTAAAAAGCGTAATTAAAACAATCTATTGAATAATTGTATCGTTTTATTGGCTCAGCTATTAGAGTATGTGTGAATGCTGTGATCAACGTCTGTAAATAGTTGACTTCTTGCCATTCAATTCTTTAAAAATAAAAGAAAAAAAAATAAAAGCTATAGATACCCTCAGAAAGTAGTTAGCGTAGTAAAACTTTAAGACAAATATATATTTTTGATGTTAAAACACGTAATTTTTGGCACAGATATAGGTGAACAGGTGACTTAGAGTAAGGTATCTATCGTGAAGTGGGCCGCATCCCGTTTAAACTAGTGAGTTGAATGTATAACTGTGGCACATTCATATGTTCCAACAATTGTGTCCAATGAAAGTTGATATACCGACAATTAGCTGATTGACTATCAAGGCATCTCCAAGGCACATTATCATACATTCAACGAAAATTTTTTTCTTGTTTATTTAGCGACGGCTTGAATTGCATCGTTTAAAACTTTGCCATTTAAAGTACTCATAATTCATTATTTTGCTTGACATAAAAAACTTTAATTATTGCTAGCAGAGAATTACAGATTTGAAAAAAAATTCAAATAGAAATCAATGTATATCTATAATATGTAAAAATTTAAAACAACAAATTATTTTCTGTTTAAAAAACAGCGAAATATTTAAAGATGATTATGAAAGAACTTAGTGAAAAAGTGACGAAAATAAATAACTTACTACATATCGGAGTCTAGATTATTTTTAAATAGAAAATTTCCGGTAATATAGTTATAAGGAAATCAATATGGTCATTACAATAACAGATATCATTTGATTTCTAAAGATCACTTGTACATATCACAGATTGAATAACAACTTAAATAAGCATCTTTAATTCTGACTAACTCCACGTGTGATGAGCTTCATTCACTCCCTTTGATCTTGAGAAGCTTACAGTTGTGTTAATCGTTATTGTGATGAAGAGGATTAACAAAAGAAGAGAATAAAAAAAAAATAATAAACAAAAGATGTTAAATGCTTCTAGATAGAGTCGTAACCAAGTCTAACTTAACACTGCCAGGAATAGATGGACCGAGCTACACATTTGTCAGTGAATCCTCGTGGTGGTGTTTCACCACGTACGTCACTCTTATATGAACGCAAGCGCACTGACTTAATATATCTGAAGATGAATCTCAGCATCTCCCAAAGCACAGTTGGTACCGACCTAATACCCTTGGTCACGCTGAGATTTATGCCACTATTTCTTGTCTCCTGGGATTCACTGTCTCTTGGAATAGTTACCCTTGATCCAAATTCACCAAACATTTCATTTATTATCAAATACTTGTATTTAATAATTATAAAATGGTTATTGATAATAGATATATAAATTAGATATGCATAATTAGCATTTCATTAAAATTGATCATTTATCTGCGAATAAATAATCAATGCAGAATTTAATTTATCTCTTTCGCACGAGCTTCATATTACTATGCACTTGACTGCAATGAATGAGTATAGTTTTCATCAAACAGTTGATGCTTTGTCGATACAATTTAATACAATTCATCCAATGAATTGCAGACATATTAGAGTTTACGATCATCTCAAAAATACGCTTACATCGTCTATGCCTATGCCACTGTTTTTAATTGTAATTAACATGATAACGATCATTTGATAAATCAATCATTTAAAATAGATTATACATTTGTTCTACGTCTGGTATTATTACTTTGTTAAAACGTGCTTATAAATTTTTATTAAATGTATGATAGCAATGACAAATATACATCAAAAGATCATGCATTAATTAGATATTTAAATGAAAAAAAAAGAGTCCGACATTTTGATAACTTCTTTTTTTATTTTTTTGTAGATCAAATTCATGAAACTGCATGAAGAACCAAGATCAGTAGCTATTACAGCTCTTATTTATGTTTGGGTGTAGTAGCTAAAGTATGATTTTGGTATTTGATAAAATACTCTGAAGTAGGGAAAGAAAGAGTAATGAAAATATTAATGTTGATAAAGATGTTAAAGATTATGACAAATTTTAGGAGTCTTCGATTTAAATACACAATTGAATGATCAAGCATTTTATAATAAGACTCTACAAAAAGAAGGATTCAGAGAAATTTTTAATATAACAAAGAGAATGTTTAAATCAGTGATGGGCAAAAATATATTTTTTTTCGCAACCTTTTCAAATAAATAATAAATAAATTTCTTTTTCAATAAATTACAGATTATACAGAAAATTTTAGTTAAGCAGTGAAAAATATCAATTGAAAATCAATAAAAAATCAGAAATTACATATTGAAAAATCGGAAATTAAATTATTGAAATTACTAATTGACGAGCAATGAAAAATGAAGGCTCAAAAATTATAGAATAATTTGATACTAAATAATGAAATTTTGAAATTACCAATTGACGAAAAATTAATAATCAAAGTTCTGATATTTCAGATTATTTAATAAATAACTAATTTAGGTACAGACATTTGAAATTACTGAGTAATTGGTAATATAAAAATAAATATTATAGTGGAAAAAATTACTTGTTGATCACATTAAACAATTCCAATAATAAATTAATTCTTCGATTGATATATGTTGTTATTAATAATCAAAGATTGTTAATGACAATCAAGTATTGACAATAACAGTCAAATATTGTTAATAACGATTGAATATTGTTAATAATGAATGAACATTAACAATAACAATTGAATATTAAATTGAAACTTTAAATCGCGTCTATAATTGAATTTCAATAGAAGACATTCTATGACTTTATTCTATTATGAATTCTGTGATATCCTAATTATTTCTGAGAATGAAACGTTTAGATTTACTTTTCTTGAATTATTTATAGAATTTCTTGATGGATTATAAATTATTAAAAAATTGAAGTAGTAGATTAATCGCAATTAATTTCAATTTTCTGGTTGATAAATATCTTTTTTTTTTTAATATTCTTTGATGAGTATGAAGACTATTATCGTTTTACCAGATAATTTATTAAATTACTTTTTACTTACATTCCAGCCAACAGAGCTGACAACGATGTCGCGAGCTTGTTCATTTTCATCTCGATCACTGTCAGATTCGAGTAAAGCTTCAGTTGGCTCTTCAATGCTTCCTTCTTCACTGATCACATCTTCTTCTTCTTCTTCTTCATCATCATTATCATTATTTTTATGAGATTTTATAGGTAAAGGACCTTCTGCAAGTTCTTGAGCACGAACTTTTTCCGCTAACAAAGTTCCCAAGTTCTCGAAAAATCCTCCGTCGGATTCTTGAATCCTGCAAACCGTTAATGAATTTTTTTAGTATCCGCAAATATTTTACTCTCTAGACACTAAAATAACTATATCAACAACTACCCGGTATATTTGGATTTCACCAACTTTTGATAAAAATAATACACATATAAATAATTTTTTCAAAACATATACACATACAGTGTGTATTATGTGTGAATGCATGATATACATGCTTCAATATATTGATGCATATGTAAGTATATATAATTTAAAATATTTAAAAAATATTAACTATTAATTATATTCGTCACCAATCGTTGAAACTAATTGTGAATAAAACAAAATTAACATTACATTAATACATGATAATTATTTAAGGATAGAATGACCATTCTACTTTCTGTATTTTAATATCTTTACTAAAAAAAAATTGTAAACATTAATAAAATATTTAAATGAATAATTGCAAATTATCATTAAATGAATTTGGAGCATAAATAGTATTGAGATATATCTTATTTGTTATAAACGATTCATAAGGATTCATATTTGATATTTTATAAACATGAGATATTTTATTCTAAAACACATTCGAAATTTGCAATTGTCGACGTTAATCTATATATCAAATATATGTATGTATTATGCATATTGCACGAATGTACGTGAGAACATATATAATCAAATATATGAAAAATGGCAAAAAGAAATATATTTTAACTCACAATTTATATATGATTATTTATAGGCATACATAATTCATACATTTTTACATATATTCTCAACGTGAATAGTATTTCCATTGGGGTTAATTCATATGCTATTAATTGAACTAAAACACATTATAATTAATGTAGAAACTATTTCCAATAAGCCGTGCACTACATGTACAACAAACACACATTCGATCCGTAAATTTAGTGATAAATAAACAGCACTAGACATTTAATCCATTTGGCAATTAACAGTTGTTCTATGGTATCACCTTTTATGGATAAAGTTGTGAGCAACAAACTTCCAATATATAGATCCTACGGTCACCGGTTTATTTTCAGGTCTCTGGGTCATTCGAATGGCTGCTATGGCATAATAAGGATGCTTGGTGTCACATTTTTCAAAATGAGCCATTTTGTATTTATCCTTCAGCCTTTGACATAAATCCACGTTATCAATTTAGTAATAATTCCATGTCACTTATTACCATTCATTGTATTGCCCAATTTTTATCCAAATCAAGTATTGCCAAAATAGTTTTAACAAATTTTAATCACTACTTTTTTTTTATACTGATCAAATGAAATGTTGATACTTGAAGAAAAGCTTGAAAAAGACTGATTTTAAATATTTCTTCCAAGACAAGCTGGTGCTGAAACGTAGTTGAAGGTGTACAAATGTACAATGCAAGTCTTACAGACTCAAGAAATTGATTCCCGTGATAACGATAATAAATTGACTAAATGTCTGGCTAAGTCCGAAGAAAACTTGAGAAATGGCTAAATGTATTCCGATTCAGATAAATAGATATCAGGGTGATTAATTATCTAAGGAGTTTAACGTATCATTCAACTTTTTTATTTATTTACTTAGATATTCTACACCTTTATAACATGTGGGATTGTCACGTTTATAAAAAATTTATTTTGTGTATTTAGTGACACATTGTCAATGACTTTCCCAGTTTATTCGTAATTAGAGATTCAACAGAATCATTAAAGAATAATTAAATGAATATCTCGCCTTGAATTAAATACAAGAAATAAAATGAATATAATGGTTATTGTTTTTTAATAACTAAGAAATCATTGAAATTTATGAAAGAATTATTTTTGGATCCTCATACAATCTATAACTGACCTAAATATCATTTTCAAATAGTATTAAACTATGTCAATAAGTTTCCAGAAATAATCAAGAAGTCGTAAATCACTAAGTTTATCAAACAATAGCTCGAAAATCGGCAGTCATTCACCGGATAATTTTTTTCTGCTCAATGAATTTTCAATAAATAATTAACGAAATTAATAATAGAAATAATGAAATCGTACAATATTATGAGAATAAAAGTTGAATTTTTTCATGTATTTTTCTAATGAATTATGTAAATAAAAAGAATATTAATATATTATAAAAATAGAAAAATGTGATAAAAATTGAATTTTTTTTTTAGTAAATGTAATATATAATTACTGTTTGTATGAGAATTCATTGAAACAAAATAAAAAAAATATTCATAAAAATCCTGAAACATTTATTCAACTCAGTTATCAAAGAAAAAGGTTGAAATTCTTTAACAAAATTGAAATTTCCATACCCACTGTGATTTTTATTACTAAAATTAAGGCAGCTTCACTAATACTAAAATATACCAAAGCAACGTTTACTATTATATCTTTATTCGTTCAGCAGAGAGCAGTTCAATAGTCTAAAAAATAAAAGTAATCAATCAAATGTTTTTAAGATGATTTTTTAGACGTCTACCACGTTAATGTAATATATTACAGAACTGATAAACAGTAAAGTTAGCTTTTGCAAAAATATTTTTCACTTTATAAACCACGCTCGATAGCATACTATCAACTATCACTTTTTTGTACAGATGCATGAATTCATTGAGTAAAAAAATTTAATGATAAATGTATCCAAGATAAAGAAAAAAATGTAATGAGACTTTGAAAGAAGAATTGATGCTTTAACAAACATTGCTTTATGATAATAGTTGAAGTAATCATTTATAATACTATTATTTTCAGGCGTGTTTCCGCGCTCGTCTTGTTAAATCACACTAAAAAACTTGGAGATGATTTTATATCAATCATGTTAGAAAAACTGATTTTCTGTTTTTTTCTTAAAACGATTACATATTGAATAAAAGATCTTTATCAGCTAATTTCATACCTTTCACGCGTTTTATTACAGAGGAAAATACTAAAAACCAAACTCCTGGAGTTTTAAATTATTGAATTTTAGGTCACCATGCAAATGACACTTGTTCAAATCAATTAACTATTCCTGCAGTTACACTATAACTCATTTATATAGATTACACAGCAAGTACCTATGCTGGATCTCACTTATAGTTAACTTAAACTCATTAGTGATATATTAAGCGAATCAATCTTAATTCTAAATAAATTACAATCAAGTAACTGTTTTTTCATATTGTCCCCAGTGATTAAAGTTCGGATTGAATTTATAAATTAAGGAAATATATCAAAATTAAATTGCATCTTTACAATTACCGATAGATGATTTATTTTTAATTTAAATCAGATTAAAAACTCTTCATGTATACACAATATCAATATTTTCGTTAATTAAAACATAAATTTCAACGTGTCCATTTATTTTAATTCGGGTTCGTAAAATTTTAATGAAGAAAAATTAGAAAAAAACAACTTGGAAGTCATGTCAGGTGATGGCTAGACATTTACTTCAGAGACAACTTGAAAAGAGTTTTCTAAGAATTCTTATTGAGCAATGTTTGTGCTTTTTTTTTGTTTGAACTCCTGTTTAGATGAGCTACTGTCATTGGCTTCATTTGACAAACTAATTAGAATGGATACTTCATTAAACATATTTTTGTATGTTTATAATGTTTGCTATTTTGTTTATTTTTCTGTTGTAGTGCAAATACAATATTTGTATAAATAAAACGTATATAGTATGTATTGTATTAATTACAATGTACTTTACTTGTTCTATGATGTGTGAACATAATAGTATGAATATGAATCATAAGTGACCTTCGTATACCGATCTTTAAGGAGTTCCAGCCTCCTTTTACACATTTCAAGAATGTATGTGTGTTAACATATAACCATTCGTTGGATTTTATTCATACTTATACGTTATGTGATTTGAATGAATCAAAATTAATATCAGACTTTCTATTTCAAACATTTAGATGAATATTAATGCTTTCCAAAGCTTATTAATAGACATACTTTAGTTGAAAGTCTGTCTGGACTACGTCACATGCAAAATGTCTTGAAGTCAGTATGTGTATTCAAAATTGACTCAAGTGTTACCTGCAGGAATTCCAGAATGACATCATTTATCATCTATTGACGTCACGATTAAATTTAATTCAAAGTTCCTTGGATCATCAATGAAGAACATTAGAGATAAAAAGCCGATAGTATTTATCATAAAATGATAATAAATGTAAATAGAAACAATATTAGTTTTTAAATCAAACTTTGACTTTTTAGATTCTGTTTATTATTAAACATATCATTATTTACCTGATCTCATGTTCACTTTTTTCTTTTATTCCTGCGTCTTTGAGTTCCTTTTCTTTGACAATTTTCTCGTAAAATCCTTTCCACATAGCTTCTTCATCCATTTTGAATGTGTGAATATCAATTATATTATTAATTAAAACAATTATAATCCTCTAATTACAGCTTTAATTTGAAGTGATGAATTGCTCCAAGCGGATCCACAGTCATGAACACTATACAGCTATTTATTTACTGTTGTACATGTAATTATTAAATTTTTTTTCAAATAGTAGTGACAATTTTCTAACACTTTTAATCACATGATGTCTTTTTAATATCTAGATATAGATAAAATAATCTAACGTACACAACACAAAGTAATAATTGTATTTATGCAGATGAGAGTAGAGATTATTTTGGGCCAAGGATGCCGGCTGTCAGACATCCACTGGCTGCACAAACAAGTAGATACAGTTGGTACAAGCAAAATGAGTCAGTAGAACAGTCTGTTCATATCAGATGGCACCACTAACTGGTCAATTTTTCCAGCTGATTCATAAAAATGGTATTCCTGATGTTACCATAAGTTGTAAATACATTCTAATGTTTATAAAACATTTTATTGATCAACAAGGGAAAAAAGTTAACAAGTGAATATTATACTACTGTAAAATCATTCTAGGTTTATTCAACTTATTGATTAACACTAGCTTTATTTTCTTTTGAAATACATATTTATCAATTCATCAAGATCATAGAGAATACTTTAATAACTTCTATGAAAAATAAACAATAAAAGTTTTTCCACATCATAAATATTTATTTCTAATTAAGTAATTTCTATTTGCAGATAGAAATTTTCAATTGAAAAAATTTAAATGAAATAATTTGTTCTTCCTCGTAGAGATTATTGCATGAATCAGAGTAGATGCAAATTTTTTTCCTATCGTTCTGTGACATCATTAATTCTCGTTCTTCTCAAAAGAGATAAAATCGATGACATTGTTAGACATTCAGAAAAACTTGATATTATTATAATGTTGACATTATATAGTATGAAAATAATAAAAAAAGATTCATGTCATGTCGTTAGCTTGTCACATTAAATTCTTATTATTTATTAGCTATAAAGTACAGGGATGAGACTAGAACGATATATCATGTTTAAGTATTCACACTATCTAGCCATTATAAAAAGCAAAAAATACTTTTTTAATATTAGTTTTGATCATCATGTTTCTTACGTTACTAATATTTTTTTTAATTGGTAAGTTTTTAATTCATCCCTATGAGATAAAATAAGTATATTTTTATCACAAACTTTTTAAATGAATTTATTAAATTCTTGAGCTAAATGACAAATAAATATATTCTTTTATTCAAAGCTTGCCACAGAAAAGCAACCCATGTTGCATTTGCCCGTGAATATTCATATTTAACAAAACCTGTAGAATTGAATTGTAAATATCAAGTTCTCTGTTTATTTTTTTTAAAACTTTATTGGCAAGAAGATTGTTTAATTAACAATTACTTTTTATTGTTCTTTGTCTGTTTATTTGAAAAAAAAGTAATTTTTTTTAACTATTAGGACTTTCAAACGAAGGATCAACTGGACAGAAAGTTACTAAAGATGATTTTGATAAATTATTTGATTTTGGACATTTATTCAGTTTAGACCCTCAGAGTTTAAATCGAGAGATATATAATATAGTTGATAAATTAGGAGAATTGTATTACTATGAGATATTCGGAATGAGATCAAGTATCAAAGCTAGAATGCACATACGATCAATTAGTTCAATAGTATGGAGTGCAATTATAACATTACTGAGTCAAATTGGATTGTTTGCTCGATATAATAAACCACCTATTTTTCCTGTTCAAAGTATGGTCGAAGTAGGAATTCAGTCACCAAGTTTTGATGCTGATATTATAAAAGAATATCTATCACTTATGTCTTTAATACCTTTTGGCACAGATATTAATACGAAAATAAAAAAGCATCTTCGAATGAATGATTACAAAGAAAAAGGCTACGTAAGTTCGAAATATAATATAACTAATTCTTTAATGAATGAACCAATATTTGGAATTTTTATGTTTGATTTATTTGAAAAGTTTGAAAGGTTTTTTTTTGCTTTTACTGAATGTTGGTTGACTACTAGTAAGTTTCATGATCTCAAATATGGGTTTGAATCTCTTATGAAACATTCACCGAGTATAATAAAACGAATTGTTAGTTCACGATTGAGAAAACCTATTCCGAAACATCCAATGACAAAAGGTATATCTTACAGTGAGCTTGAAGCTTTTGTGTGTAAACTTTTGACTTATGCAAAGAGAGATTTCAATAGTTGCTTAAAAGAGATAAAGTCATTGGAGAAATGTATCAAAACGTCTTTGAATCGTTTTCCACAAAGTTATAATCAATATTTCTCACTGGCTCACTTGAATCGTTTAAAAAGAAGCATCAACGATTTAAAAACAACTTGTAAGATGAAAGAAGTAAATAAAAAATTTAGTATTAATTGTGAAAATACAAGCAATGAAAGTTCATCTTCAAGCAAAAAGACAGTATCATTTTCGAATCATCATTTTATGCAATTACTCGCATCGGAAAACATTACTAATTATCTCAAAAGAATTGCATCAAGAAATAAGCTTGTGTCAAATGTTCTTGAAGAGATAAATACTTTGAGTGAAATTTATAGACAAAGTATAATCATGAAAAATAAATTATCAGAAACGTCAAAAAAGAATAACCATGCTAATGAAAGTTACATCAGAATTTCTGAAGCACTGAATAAGTTTGAAGAAAGTATAAAAGAGATCATTTTAAATGCAATGAATCAACTTCACCGAATGACAATTCAAGTGCAAGAATCTTTAGTCGATGCTGCATCAAATGCACTAGAAGTCGATTTATCTGAAAATTTACGAACAAGTAATTACTTCTATCATACGATGCAAAGAATTTTAAGTGCAAATAAAAAACCTAAGTTTTCAATAAAATCCAAGTTAATTGGAGATACAGAGTCAAATGCATTAATTCGTAAAAAAGATATTCAAAAACCAATAAAGCACTTAATTGTGTCAATGAAACGTTCGAATCAAATTGAAATAACAACGAAATCTAGCGCTATTGTTACATTGGCAAATACTTTTTTATTAGCTACCGTATTTTATGAGTGTATCAGTACATTGGCTGTTGTTATGTATGGAGGGAATAAAAATGGAAACAACATATCTCCAGCACCCGTAAGTACTTTAAAGTAGTTGTTGTCAATACAATTTATTTACAGTTTTGTGTGTGTTTTCAGCCCAATCACGATTATGATAGCTACAACGAATTTGTGGAAACTAATCCTGTTGAAAATTACGATTTTTATGGAGAAACGTCTGAGTCTTATCCAAATTATGGGAAAAAAATTCCAAGAGCATCAAACAACAATCCTCAGAACAAATATTTGCATCATGAAACTAAAATAAAAAATAACTTTATAGTTACATAAAGCTGGTATTTTCAATTAGTATTTTACGATTTTGATCAGCTATCTTAAGTGTTGATGTTACATGTCAATAAATAAATGGTTCTATCGTTATCAAACAAAACAAAACCTTGTTGTGTCATTTTTATACCTCTCGCTATATTTTTTATCTTTTGTTTTCAATCATTGTTATATCTTCACGGGAAGAACAAATGAATAAATTATAGCACTAGTGACATTTTACGGTGCTATCGTTAATGTTGAAGTGTGGAAATAGAACAATGAGTAAGAGGGCTGGATTTCAGAGTTGATTTTGAATGTATAAAAATGTGTATTATTCTGTTGCTGCTATATTTTACTGGTAATGTAGTTTGGTATTTTTATTTAAACAAAATTAAAAAGATAATCATATGTATATTAAATAATTTATAATTCAGTAACGTAAACGCAATAAATTTTCTATGTAAAAATGTCTGCAGCAGTTTAGATAATAACGTTGTACAATGCGGTTATTAATGCGGAAAAAATGTTTAATATTTCTTGAAAAATACGATTATTTTATTTTTATATTTTCACGTAAACAAAACATTAAACGTTAATTAATATTTATTCATCGATTTGTCGTTTTTATTTTTGAAAGAATAAGAGAGTACTGTTTTTTTAAAATAATATGAAGTAAAGTAGTGTTAGTTCAGAATTATCTTTCTTAATTATTATTGAAAAAAAAATTTTAAGTGAAAGATTAAAGAGGTTTCTTTATATTTCTACAGACAATAATTCAGCTTCTTCCCTTTGGTATATCTTTCAACAAAATTCTATTCCCTTTCCAAATTTATATTTTGTAAATTCTACTTGCATTTGTTTTCCAATAAATAATAGTTAACATCGCCTCGGTTCTTGATCTTTATTGTAAAAATGATTTAAGAATATTATATAAAGACGAAATACACTGAAAAAAATCGAAATAGTTGGATTTACTACGTAATGTTAATTTTCTATTTGAGAGATCATAGTAGAGTCATTTTCTTACTATAAAAGGACTCAACTATAAAATGGTCAATGGAAAATAAGTATTACATAGTAAATCCAACTATTTCATTTCTCTCAGTGTATATTGAATATTCAATAATACAATATTTTAACAAACTGTAGTAATTATCACACGACAATTAATTGTAAGAGAATCTAATATTTTTTTATTGTACCATTTAATAGTAATAAAATTTTAACCGTTTCGTAATTAAAGGGTTTGCTATTGGTAGTATTGAATCAACTCGATTACCAAATTATTCACAGTTGAAAATTATTGGCGGAACAATCATTCCAATTCGACGGAGACCATTTATAGTTTCTCTTCATTCCGAGAGTGAGTTTATATGTGGTGGGACTATATTATCATCTGTTTGGATTTTAACTGCCTATCATTGCATGTAGTTATTTATTTTTCATTTAATTTTATTCATTAATTTTTACCCTAATTTCTAACTCGACTATAAATGAATGATTTTCAATTTTCAGAGACCCCGATTTTTATACAACACGTTACTATGTGAGGGCAGGCTCTTCTTATCATGATCGTGGTGGTTCTGTTCATGTGGTGTTAGGAAGAAAATTGTACAATCCACAATTATATAAACATGGGATACCTATAAACGATATAATACTTTTGAGAATAAATCCACCACTTGAATTTTCTTTTAAAATTCAACCGGCGAAATTACCTAACTCTGATTTCATTCCTAATTGGCTTTGGGTCTCAGGTTGGGGCGCAACTGAAACCAAAGTGAGTTGAAATTTTTATGAAAGAACTGGTAAATTAAATGAAAAACTTTTTCATGTAAATTTTTTTTATATTCAGCTCACGTCTGACTTATTACGCACAGTCAGGATCCGTTATATTCCTTATGAAATATGTATCAACAGTGCTCCATCTTATGAAGTGCTATTAAATCGTGATTACCATGTGTGTTATGGTGACCCAGGTTACGATTCTTGCTATGGCGATTCTGGAGGACCTTTATCGGGGACAACGATAATTTATGGGATAGTTTCATTCGGTAATCGCTGTGCGGTAGATCCTGGAGTTTATACCAGAGTATTTTATTACAAAGATTGGATAAAGGAAGTAATATCGTATGATTTTTAAGCTAATTTTATGAAATATATTAAATAAATTAGACAAATGAAATAAGTTTCTTGAAAATAACATTTTTGATCAATTATTTCGTAGTTCACTTCCTGATAACTCGATATATAATTCAGAAATTTAACAAAGTTGAAACTTGTTAAAGGTAACTGGTCAGTCAAACTTTCTCAAAATGCCTTCAAGATCGGTAATCAATAAGCGTCCATAACTTGAGGATTGATTAAGTAGGTTTTTTCATGTAAAAACAATAAAAAAGCAAAAACACTTTACAATATTTTAGATGTTTTCATTGTTCACAATAAACTGTATATTGTATTTAAAAATAGAATTTACATATTTAAGAAAAATTATTAGCCATAGAAATTTACAATAAGTCTTGATAATGCAACATCCGGTCTTTTCTTCGTTTAAAAGCCAAAGGAAACTGATACTTTAACTCTCCGGATGTGTTACCATCTCTTTTAAGCTATCGTAAGATTAACAGGTGAGTTGCAAAAGATACGACAGTGAAATCACAGAGTGTGGACCCTCTTGTTCAGGTTCGGTGGCTCCAAAGGAAGTCCATTACATTACAGACACATAAACATTAACATAGTTCCACACTGATATAGCTAGGTCAATATATAAACTGTAAACTAGACAAATACGCATTCGAGCACGCACGTGGCCACTGAATACATAATTATACATAAAAATATACCTACATGAGTCTGTCATTTACGAATATGACTCACCTTCACTCCCCCCGAGTTTTCCTCGCTCCAATCACCATTTCCGGAGGTCTTTAAACTCTCTACCCACGTGTGTGTTATACAAAAAAAGTTATTCACATGCAGGAAAATATTATACTTACCCATTTACTATCTCAGGATAAACTCTAGTTCGAAAACTTTTGACAACTTCAGTTTTGAATTTTCTATACCATCCGCTTGAATATTTATTTCTCCGTGATTTTTGAACAGGATTCAGCGTAACATTTTGAATAATATTTTTATTTTCGATAAACGTCAAATTTTCATTCTTGATGATTTGTTTATTTTCAACAGCTATCAATACATAAGATGTGTGAGGTGTAATTGAATTAATTTGGGCTTTATTTTGTTTGCATCTTTTTTTTTCCAAGTGAATTGGTTCACAAGTATCAATCACGAGTTCTGTATCAGTTAATATTGATAACAGCATTTTATTATCATGGTAAGTTGTATATTTCTTAAAGGAAACTACACTTTTTTTTGGCGTTGATTTCGACACTGTCGGAAAATCATTAAATACCGGTTTCAACATTGCTGCCAATTACATTTCTGTGATTTGAAGAATACAGTTTGTAGTGAGACATAAATTAAAAAGAATTATATTCTAATTTAACTAAAAACACAACTCGTTTCGTAGTTCGAATAAGACTGAATACTTTGTAAGTACACGCAAGTTAGTGGGGAGAAAAGTTCACTAGTTATGGCGTAGTCAGTAGTCAAGGGATGTAGAAGGGGTCAATAAAAAGACTTCCCCACTTTTCTCCATCAGATCAAACAATTAATATAACGGATCAATAATAAATATAGAAATTATTATTTTCACGTTCTCGGCGTCACTTATAGAAAATCAAATGAGCAAATTATCTCTGCTGGATCATTTTAGATTTTTTTTTTCAAGTATCAAAGAAAAAAATTCATGAGTGTCATGACAAAAAGATAGGACAAAAGATCGATAGCTCACGTTTCAGCATGTATCTTTCTGGTACAATAAAGTTGACGAGAAGTTGTGCGGAGAATTCGTAATTATCTTTCTCTTTGCTACAGTCTTTTATCATGAAAGATTGTTGAAAATGACACAACGGAAATTTAAACTATATTCGTGTGCAAAATACTATTATTATGTAACGATACAAACATTTTGTAATTTTAGTTATTATAATTATAATTCTTTTTGCCTTGCAACTTTTTTTTATTATTTCAGGAAAAATGTCATTAATTCGAAGGATGACATCCTTGGATGTAAAGAAAAAATCCAAGAAAAATATTTGTTCACGGAATATGTAAAATATTTAACTAAACTCAGAGATGTGTATTACATTCACTATTCGTGGAAATGAGCAAACTCAATTAACTAATAAACCATAATAAAATGGTTTGTTTATATGTCTAAATTACTGGGAAATGAAATAAGCCCTAATTGAACTTTCAACAGTTGACCCGAGTACGTGTGATGCTTGTTAATTTTTGTTTTTATTCTTAGACTTTCTTCCAACTATTCAAAAGGTACGACGAACAATATCTTCCAATTTCTGTCAGTGATATAATCGAATTGTCGTTTTAATAAAAGTGGAATTGCGAAAAATAATAAATAAATATAAACAAAAATTCATTACTTACACAAGAGTTGATGTTAATCGCTGTAGTCTTGGATGTTCTCTTTCATTTAATTTTTTTCTCTCGGAGCTTTGCATCCACTTCCAGAATTTCAATGAATCCATTTTCAGTTAAAACTTCTTTTATTTGCTGTAGCCGTAAAAGACGGCACCAATATGCGCCTTGCTTATCACACGTTAGCAGGATAACTGTGAAAACAAGTCTGAAGTATCTTAGCGTCAAGCATAAGATGATTATGTTCCTTAATGAGTGATGATTATATGTTATGTTACACATGTCGATATGACGCATGTAAAGTAAAAAAAAATAAGAGAATAAAATTATTTACGTGAATCAATCACTATCAACAATATTAGCGTAAAGATCACGAGAAATATAGGAATAATTCATAATATCGGAAATTCCACTTTTTCTCGTGGTTATTCCAAGATCGATGTGAATGCTCTGAACGTAATACATGTTTCAACACAAGGTATAGAACCGACGAAAGGTTTCTACTGCAACCGACAAACAGAAATAACATGCATTTATTTTTTCAATGAAAAAATGAATATTATTCGATTTTTTTTAATAAAAATTTTAAACTTCATTCCATTGTAAAGATTTTTAATTTAAATATTCATAATCTTGCACATTTATACTCTACATTATTAAGTTTCTTTAATCTAAACTAAAAAAAAAATGGAATGAGGAGATTGAATGAACTAATAAAACGATACACTTTCAAACAAAAAAATGGAGAATTTTCATATGTAGATAACACAATTCTTGGTTATCAGAAAGAAATCAAAGTCTTGTTATGAAAATACATACACTGCAAATACAAGTGTTTAGCGTGTGAGTAAACACTTAAGTGTTTAATCATTAAACACTTGAGTTTTTCCGGATTTGCAGTGTACAAAGTGAAAAAAATTCAGGAAATTTCGATTTATTCTTTAGCATAAATGTGCAGATAGACATATTGATAATTATTCAAGAGTGAAATTTGTTCTCAGTCAAAAATTGAATGTAATTCACGTAAAGAATATTTGTAATATAACATCATTTTTCCATATGAGTTTAACAATAATCTACATGGAAATAAATGGGCATGAAAACTTTTGATTTTAAAATTTAAATAATTGTATCACATCATGTTACTTTATTGTACCTTTCTGCTCCTACATGTACGAATTCTAAATACATAAAATTTGCGTTTGATGCATTACAAATTAAAAAAAACAACATAGCTACTGATAATAATGATAATAATAAAAATGAGTATCAATTTTAGATAACAAAATTGATCGCACTACTTTGAACTTCAGTTAATAATCCAATAGCTTGGATTCAAATTTAATATCATTATATTATTTTTTAATAATTGCTCTATTATTGTTCTATTTGCGCTCATCAGATTGTCAGGCAAAGCACGCATAAAACTTTTATGTTTTATGCTTTATAATGTTTTTTTATGTACATATATTCATACTTTTCTACACATTGCATAAATGAAAATATTATTTTTCATGCTGATGTTATATCGTTTTTTCTTTTAAATAATACAATTTATGTTATAATCATTATTTATACATGCTACAAATGTGCCATGGTTATGTAGTCACGTTTGTGTATGTAAATGTTGAAGAGTCGTAATTTATTTGATTTAGGCCAATAAACGACCATTGATATCGCCTAATCATTGACTTCGCAACTCACCTAATTGATTCATTCAAGTATATTTGTTTATTACACTTCTCGATATTATCAATTTGCAGATAGATTTTTTGAGGTAGTGTCCAAGGTTTCAAAACATGATGAATGTGTGTTCTATATTAAAAATTTGCAAATAAATAAATACTTAGTATCACTAATTTAATCTAAAATAGAGTAGGAAGTATTTTATTTTATCAGATTCATCTAATCTGTCAGGTATATGCCAATTTATTTGGTTTAAAATTGCACAAAAACTATTATGATTTATTAATTGCATAATGTTTTGTTTTGTTAACTCTATATATATATATATATATATTTATATCAATTTCCTATTTTGATATGAACTACAGCAGTCTATCCTAGTCTACATATTATTTACAAGAAGAAGTTATCAATAATTACGTTAAATGTAATAAATTGACATGATTTCATTAAAATTGTACAGTAGTAAATATATATGCATATTCGTTAAAGAAAATCGAAGGACATGAGAGAAATGACTTCGACCAGCGAAGTGAACAAAGATGACAGTCATGGAAGGAATTGAATGTACGCATTCAAAGACGTGTCTGCCAATAATATTGATAATATTTTCTAGCATCATTGAAAGCTGCTGGATTGTGATAATAAAAGCAAAGAGAAAGGACAATGATACACGGTCCATTACTATTTTACATCTAATATATCGATTTCTTACGATAGTTATAATAAAGTTAAATTAAGCGTAAAATCTGTGAGCGGTGAATAAGTGTAAAAGATAATAACATTGTGAGGGCCTAGTCGTCGGGGGCTCATAAGCGACGAGGCACTCATCTGAAGTTCTTTAGATCCACTTACTCAGAGTCACATCACAATATCTAGATCGCGTATAATATAACAACGCACAAAGCTCGTACACGCGATTAATAATTCTACCAATCTTGCCAGTTTTCCACCTGAGTTCTACATTTATTCTACCGTTGTCACCTACATTCTTTACTATACCTCACATAATCGTAATATTCTATTTTTTCTAGTTTTTTATCTACCTATATGCAAAAGTCCCCTCAACACTGTTGCAGATTCTAAGAATTTATTTTTTTTTTTTGCTAAAAAAAGGCCTTTATTACAGTAGGCTACTTTTGGCAGTGCATCTAGATCTTTTTATGATCCACTGAATCTTCAAATCTGGGACAGCGTCAAAGAAGAAACTTTGGTAAAAATTTATTTTATTTTTTGCATTGTCATGTAAAACTTGAGTGTTGAATTTTTTCCTTCCAAAAAAATTGTTGACTATTATTTTTTCACTTTACGTCTTTCGCAGCGTATTTATCGCAAAAACTTTTTGAATTTATAACTACAAATTCTAATAATTGATTTTTATGATTATATGTTCTTTCGGTAATATGAGAATACTAAATAGTCAAGCAGTATTTTAGCGTCGATGGATTATATTAATTAATTACAGATGTGCGTAGATATACAGATATACAATTGTAGAATTATTGTTATTATTTTTATTATTATTATTATTGTAGTTATATTTTTTATCGATATTATTAGCGTGGCACGGTTATTATTAACCACGAAAATACCTCACAGCATTTATGTTGCTTTGAAAACAATATCCAATTATTCACACATACATGTACATTATATACATCTTCGATTAACTTTCAAAAAGATATTTACTATTACTAATTAAATTATATTTACACAATGATCATCGAACATATTATTCCAGTAGTCATTCTCTCAATTATTATATATATGTATATTTATGTATATATAGTCCTATTACCATAAAAACATGTCAACTAAATTATTGTCCATACACCATACTCAGTATTTCAATTTATTTACGGTAATTATTTATATTAATGTTTTACGTCATATGAAAATCGCCTTTCAATATTCTTGTAAATGTCTTTTTAAACTGTTGGTTAGCAAGCGCATAACAAAAAGGATTCATTGGGCTATTTGCATAACAAAGAAAGTAGGAGAACATGTATAAGTGTTCATTAGTACATGGCCGATTTGAACAGAAACCCTCAACTAATGCCATTACATGATAAGGGGTCCAGCATGCAACGAAAGCACCTAAAATAAATGAAATTGTTCTAAAAGCTTTTCTTGCACGATTTTCTGTTCTCGATTTTTGCCTACCAAAAGTGAAATCTTTTTTTTGAGTTTTTGCTTTTAAACGTCGACCTATTGACTTTACAAAATCTTTCCTAGATCCAGTCGTATCATCCTCCTGATCATTGTCTTTTTTTGATTGTCTTTTTGATTCTCTATTAGAAGCTGTTGATAAAGCTACTGGAACCGCACTGTTAGATGAAGATAACTGTTGTGGATTATTAACTTTATGATCAGTCGTAGTGCTATTGGATGACTCAATAGGAGTATTGACTACAGTAGTTATTGGTTGACGTTTTGTATCCTCAACCTTGACGGAAACCTCAGTGTTGACTTTACTAACCGTTGGTGAGGTTTGTGATGAAGCATTAATTTGATGCGTTACAAAAACTCTTGGTGGTTGAGTTTGACATGAAGCGTGCGAAACTTGAGGACAATGTACAGGAGGTTGAATAGTTCCGCTTTGCTGAGCCGTTGCTCTAATCAGAGCAGCTTGAAGTAGACTAGTGTTGGCTGCTGATGTTCCAGTATGTCCAAGAACAGGAGACGATGGAGCCGTTGAAAGAGGATTCACAAGGCTAAGGGAGAAAGAAGATGGTGGACTTTCATAGGAAGGACTTGGTACTATTATTGAACTTTCATCCATGTACCTTAGATCGGCGCCGTCCAATCCACTCATGATGTCATAAGAGCCTGGTCCTTGACCTAATAAAGACTTGGTTCTATCAATTGAAGATGATGTTGAGGTGCTTTCCGATGCTGGTAAACTACCTTGAAATTGTGTAGGTGGAGGAATTATGCTCTGTTGTCCTCCTGAAGATGAGCTTTTATTTCTTATTTCTGAAGGTGGCGTTTCATTAACGGGTTTAATGGTTTGAGTTGAATCAATTTCATTATATTTTAAAGATGGCTCAGGTGTCAAAGTACTGCTAGTTTTTTCATGCTCTACCACATGTTCAGATGTATTTTCTCCATCAACTAGACTGTGTTCTTGAATCTTCGGCAGTGTTTGAGTTTTTGCTTCTGGTGTGGTAGGAGAGTATTTTTTTACCATTGGATTCATTTCTACGTTCACCGGAACAATACCATTTAATCTGCCATTGGTAGCAAATACATGCAATGCACCAGTTTGCATCATAATTCCAGCAATAGATGAACGTTTTCTAGGTAAAGTTGATTGCTGATTGGTTGATGTTGAAGCAGCAGCGCTGTCTTCATCAGAATCAAACGCCGGGCTACTTGATCGTTCAGATTTTTCTACTTCAGAGGAACTCATTCCAGACTTGAGTTTATTCGCAGTATCTTGACTCTGATTATGTTGCGTGGATGATTTTCTAGCAGATGTGTTTTCATTTTCTCCTTTAGTGTAATCAGTTGGAGCTGGAGCATTACCATCAATACTTGTAGTTGATGTTCCATCACTAGGACCTTTTAGTTTATCTTGACAAAGCATTGTATTAGTCGGCTTCGTGATTCCAATACCTGCTGCTCTACCAGCCATTCCCGACATGGCACCAGCACTAAGAGCGACCATCGATTGCATTTTTCTTTGCTTTGCTTCACTTTTTTTTTGCATATCATAGGCTGTTTTATATATTCCACCATAAAGAATAAAAAGAACCACAAGTGTTGTCCAATAGTACGTAATAATCAGGGCAGTGTTGAAAACTGGATCCTTTAGGAATTGAACAGCGCATTCATTCGGTTTAAGATTTCGATAGCCAACAAAATGTTCCCATCCAAAAATACTAATAAAAAATAAAAGTGCGGGAATAATCCAAGTGATAGTGACCATCCAGATGACCCGGTTTTTGGTTCGCCAGCTTCGATACTTGGCGGCTATTTTGACCGAACAAAATCGATCGATGGTGATCAATAATACAGTATATTGGGATACTAGGCAGACAGTATAATCCACCGAAAGCCATAAATCACATAGTAGAGGACCCAGATCCCATGAACCCATTAGCACGTACACAGTGTAGAATGGCATGGATACAGTGCCTGGAGAATTTTTTTTTATGTTAATCAAAGTCTAAGAATTAATATTGAATTTCTTTACCAATCAACATGTCAGTAGCAGCTAAAGATGCGATGAAGTAATTACTCGGTTGTCTTATTGTTCTGTCAACGATGAATGCCAATAGTACGAGAATGTTACCTCCAATTGTTAAAACTATACACGCAGCCAGACATAATGCTATTAGAATTGTCTGCCAGAGCTCGAAAGGTGGAGTATATTCATCAGAAGCAACTGACTCGTCTTCTTGAAATAAATTTCGTCAAGTAGTTATTAAAAACATAATTTTAACAAAATTTTTAACATATTACAAATCTAAAGCCAATGATAATTGTATATTAGACAGTATTTTTTTATGATTCAATTTAATATCATTCAACTGACTCAGCGTAGTTCAATTTAGGTAAAAACTTACAAAACTACTTAAACGTTTGATCAACTTTTCTGTTTTGCATAAATACTCAAATAAATCAATATTTTACTTGAAAAATTAAATTGCTATCTAATCTACAATTATATAACTTTATTTTGCCCTGTACTTTCGTTACATCAAATTTATTTCTAAATTAATTCTGCTCGGCAAATAGTTGTAAAGTAATTGTATTTACCTGTATAAGATGAATTTGTAATGTTTGTAAAGTTGTTCCAAGTCCACTCTGGAAGTAGTTCACTATACTCTCCACTAAATATATGTGGATCATTTGAATCAAACCAAGTGCCATTCAATTGTGTACATTCTGCACTCAGATGATCAGAAACAAAACGACAAATTTGCTTTGGTTGTTTTTGAATTCGTCTGTAAAATTAAGATATAAATAAAAATATTAAAATTTATTATTTTAATCAACTATATTTAATTATCACTATATTTACTAAAATGTTATTTCTGTTTCTAATAGAATGAAATGATGAAAAGCACAATGAAGCTTAGGAAGAAACCAGTATCTTCAATGTATTTTCACACCTTCAAAGCATTTTCACATTCACCTAAGTTATCCAGTTTGTGTGAGGACTAACTATGTATCAAAGACTGTATTCAGTTTCTATACAATAGTCTCAAAATAAACATGAATAGAAGAAAATATAATTTTTCACTCCATTCAGCTTTGAGTATTTTTAAGTCATTTATGGCTATTGATTGGAGCTAAATTTGGTGTGGTATTTTCACACAATTTTATAAAAATATTTATTTAACGTGTAGTTTTATGCGAACTTTATTTCAATCGATCACCATGATAAATGAGCAATTCACTCAAAAAATAAATTTCCAATATTTTAAATTTGTTTTAAAAATAAAGAAATTAAATAACTATTTAAGTTGACATTAGAAATCAGCATTAGCAAGAACTAATTCAGTAAACACTCGTTATTACATACTTGGACAACCCGTGCGTATTCATGCCACCAACTTTTATTTCAAAGAAGAAGCACATTAGGAGTCTTAAAATTTTATCATTTGAGGAATATTTTCTTCAAAAAATATCTTAAGTAACTGCGTTATTTTAAGTGTTACACTAAAACGAGTTAAAGTTTACTGTTTTGTTTTTACGTTAATTCATTATTTTCGAATCAATACACAAAATAAAGTAATTGTATATAAGTAAAACTTCACCGTAATTTTATGCGACGCTACAAAAAATTCTCTTTTTTCTTATAATTTTTTCTCTTATATAAATTTCAGATATTCAAATAAAAAAAATACTTAGAAAGAACAGTGTATCTGTAGATTATTTTTATGTAATCTGTCATACTGAAAGAGTAATTGAAAATCAATCCATTAATTAAAAGAAGGTTTAAAATAATTTTATTTATTATATATTATCTGCTGTTACTATAATTCGATAAGTATCACAGGTCAATAGAACTATTTTTCATAATTGCATTTGTCTTTTATGTACAACCTTTTTGAGGTATTTTCAGAACAGTAATTCCAATTTTTTATCTCATTATATTTATTTAAATAAATCCGAAATAGTTTAATTACTTTTATGTTTAATTATTCGAATAATTAACTAACTAGTCTTTATTGGATAAAGTAATTTTTTTTCAATAAAAAAATCAAAATTAACTATGTGAAATGGTTTTTAGAAAAAAAAAGCTTTTACTTTTTTTGCATTTATCAATTCAAGCAAAATTAATTCCACAAACGAGTTTGAAATTGGTGGAAAATTTTATAGGTTAAGGAGTATTAATAAAAAAATTCTCAATCAAAGCTTAGGAGTATGGTTTTTCAATTCTATTATGGCCTTTATATGGAATTTATACATCTACGATAAAATTAATTGAAAAAGTTACGAAGTTTAACATATTATTAATAAGACAGATATATAAATATAAAATTATATGAATGTAAAATGTAAAAAAACATGAAAGATAAAAACAAATCAAGCAGTATGAAATTTGACAAATATGACATGGCGGAATCAATTTTAATTGAAAGACGTGATGTTTTTTTGTTTTTATTAAATAACAGTAGTTATTGTATTACTTCAATATCAATATTTGTGGAATGTGGAAATTTCATTTCGTAATTTAAACTGTTTTAACGACAAAAAAAAAACAGCAGCAAATAATATCTGTGTAAAAATATCAGAGATATTTGTTCCAAGTAAAATATGTTAGATGTTAAGTTAAATATATTGGGATTGGAATAATTTTTATTGAATGTTATTCTCCATGAAAATAATATAAGCTTAAAATTGATATCAAACATTTTATTCTAAAAAACTTGCAAAGTCCTTTTGGTTGAAATGATTTTATACATACTAAACTATAAAACTCAAATGTATCATCAATACTATGAGTATTTTACCACTTTTATTTCTTTACACAAATTATCACGTTTTATTTTTCATTCAAAAATCGATGAGTTAACTTCATCATTCCACGAGTCTAATGTAGATAATAGAACTTTACAAAAAAAAGAATTTGCTTTAGTATTATATTTAGTAAAAGTTTTAAAATGATTTTTGTCATTCTGAATTTTTGATGCAATAACAGGATCGTTATAAGTTTGCAGTCTTCGTCGATTTGTCGAATCGTAGTTCTTAAACTGCTCAGCTAATTTATTGCGGGTTTTTCGTTTGAAAGCTGGTTTGAAGGGGTTGTAAAGTCTTGAAGGAAAATAAAATTTCGATGAGCTATTCATTATTACAATTGAAAGCTTTCGAGAGTTGTAATGAAAAAATTTATCACTTAATCCATGAATTTTTAGAAATAAAATTTAAAATGTGAATTAAAAATGAAAACTGCTTCTGAATACTCTTATACTGTCCATAACTGTATTGTAAGTTAATAATTTAAAACAGCTGAAATGATTTTCATCTTTCAGAATATCATTAAACATAGTTAAAAACATTTTGATTAATTTTGTGAGGAGTACTTTTTTTTTGATAAATAAATTATTGACCTCCGAGTAATTGTTTGCTGCCTAATTAGAGTCTGATGTGACATTGTTCTTCATTCGTCATATATATGAGTAACTTGTCAAGAATATGCATAATATAATGTATAAAAGGTAGAAAAAAAGTAGAGTATTTATGAAATGATCCTTCTTTGAAAAAATAAGAGCTTTTAAGTCGGTACTCATTGAGTCTATGCAGTGAATCAAAACATAGGGACTCTTGTAAATTAGAATTTGTTAAATAATATATAAAATACTGTGAAGATCATTAGAATAATATGTATTGAAGTTTTAACATTAGATTTGAAAAACGTATAATGAAAGTAAAAAATTCAAATACCTAAAAGAATGATTAGCAGAAGCTATACAGATTAATGATCATATTTAAAGTTCAGAAACAAATGCACATACGCTGAATAAAGGATTTATTTATAGTTAACATGTAATTAAACATTATTTTTTTCAGTGTAAATGGATTGAAACACAATGATGATGATTTTATTTCATTTAAACATTTGAATGAAAGTAGAATAAGATCCAAGATAGAAGTAGTTAAGATTAAATCATTAATGATTTTAATAATATTTACATCAAAAACTTCTCTTCAGTCGCTCATTTACTTGAAATGCTTGCTCTGTTATCATATGAAACATGAAAAACCCTTTGTCTTGATTCTGGACTCTGTGTATTTTTAATCACTCTTATGTGTGCTCTTTCCCTTTATACTAATAAAAATCATTCCATGAATATAATTATAAAATCGTATTTAAACTCTCTCGTGAGAAAAGTTCGAGTACAGCCCTTAAAAAAATATTTTAAAAATAAATTTAGACGAACGTAATTAAAAAAAATTGTATGTAAATGAGCATATAAATTACATGGTTTATTATCGTTAAATGTATCATAACATCAGTTTTAGGGTAATTAAATATCATGAAAAATGATAAAAAGATATAATTAATTATGATAAAACAATAAAGAAAATGAAATTCAGTGGTTGAAGAGAATTTTTAAAAAATGAAATGATTTATTTATTTAATTTACCATCAACGTTTTTTTTTGAGTAGCGTTAAAATGAAAATGCAACGGAGGAAATTTAATCAGAAAAAAGTTGGGCTGTTATGCCAACATGCACGCAAAGAGTACAAAGGATAACGATGTCAGGGTCATCGAATTTTGAACATGTATATTGTCCACTCTTTGGTCTTTTTGTGTCAACATGTTTATATTTTATTTTTAAATTCCCTGAAGGAAATGGTTTTCCCTTTTCTAAGCACTGCACAACCTATAACCTCAGGCTCATATCAGACTGTGGCTATACAAATCGAGGCCTCTTCCGGTACAGCATCGTTTCCTACCCAAATTTCTAGATAACCTTAGGCATAATAGTTGTGAGAGAAAACAACAGCACCGTACTCCAATTCACACGAAACAAGAGATACAAAAAAAAGTTCAATTCAAGAAAAGTATTGCTTCATATCCTAGATTTAGTATTTTTTTTCTTTTCCTTACTGTAAAGTCATCTGGAAGAAATCTGGGGGAATGCAGACAAAATCTCAAGTCCTATGAATGTAACAGGAACTTGAGAAAATAATATACTCGGTTATTTCACCCATATTGTCATGATTAATCTACTTGGAAAAATGTATCCTTCAATTGTCAAATAATAATTCATTCCTCGTGCTCGAAATTTTACATTTCACTCTAGAGTTATTTGTTTTCTTTTCATTTGACTTGAACACAACAAATATCAAGAATGAAAGACAGAATTTATTTCGGTGAAGAAATTAAGCCGAACTTAATTGGGTTCAACTACTTAAATATTTAAAATAAAATAATTACTTGACTTTAAAAGTTTTAACTATAATTTTCTTCTCAGTTCATTAGGAAATTTTTTATATCTCCTCGCAAATCATTATCTTTCTTGTTGCTTTCACTGTATAATTTTTTACTTTTCGTTCAAGCTGCACAATAGACCTCTTCAATCCCTACTAGTCTTATGTTCTATTTACATCTCTCTATCTTTTTCTCATCTTTCGTGAACGTCTTTTTATCTCATCAGTAGATATGGGGTTTCCTGGAGTCGAGATGAAAGTAGTCAATGTTGTTTTTTGCGGTTCTGATGCTCTATAGGATGGTTTTGTAGCCCGGGATATGAACAAAATATCTGAGGGAATGCGTTGGATATTCGAATGAATACAAGTCAAGTCTTGAACTAGAATTTTTTCTGTAAAATACGTTCTCGTTGCCACTCAAAAAGTTTATATTTGAATAAAACAAACGTTCAACTTCTATGCCAGTAAACACTTAGAAGCGAACTATGAGTTAGAAATGAACTCTAGACTAATAAGGAAGCGTACACTTTAAATCCCTAATAAGAAAACTTTAATTATCAGCAGACTTTACAACTTTACCATCTGTTCGGTAAACAGTGAGATGAATTGTCTGGAAGATATAAAAATTGAAAAGTAAATACTTAAGTTACGAGTGTACTAAACCTAAATTCCTGCCGTAAAATATAAAGCAATTTTGGCTCAGAGGATTCTAGACTCTTTCATATGCACTTGCATATTCTAAAGCCACTGAAATATTTTGTAAATATACCTCTACCTAAAAAACGTTGCACGAAAAACATCTAACGCAAGCTATTTTGTGTGTAGACAATCTATTTTTATCCAAAATCAATGTTTTTGTAGAAAAAACAATTCCAACTCCGTTAATGGACTTATTAATTCTTTCTAACTAGAAAGCATACCTTTGCATTATAGGATATTCATGTGTCAACGACATAACGGCAATATATGTCAAGTGATCATAAACTCAATCGTCATATTTGTTATCACTACAATGTAATCCGACAAGTAGACTGGCTAAATGATATTACTCTGCAAAGTTTATCAGATATTGTACTTTTATAGAAGTAGTAATTAGGATAAATATACCAATTAACGACTATCTCAAGCTCTGATGTACTTTTTATATATTACTTAGACTATTAAAGTTACTGATGATAAATCATAAATATAACCACCAGCTTGACTGAAAACTTTCTTTAATTTGAAAACTTGTTTAAATATTGAAACTAAATTTAGCTTTGAAATTAAAATATTATAAAATACATTTGAGGATGCTAATAAAAAATCTTCATATTAACCAAAGAGAATGAGCTCATCTAAAATAAAAATAAATTTTTTTAAAAAAGTATTAATACCTATAAACATTTAATTATAATTGGTTTAAGTGTTTATTTCAAGTTCTACGATTAACTTGTGTAAAATGGATGGTATTTTTTAAACAGTTCAATAAAATTTTGATCTATTTTGGTAATTGATTGAATCACTGAAAAAATTACATATGATTGATTGTCAATATGAACTACCGTGAAAGTTATCTAAAAGAATCCATGTAATAGATTTATAAAACTGACATTTACATAACGAGTATTTAATGCAGATTCAGTTTATTTTCGACGATTAAATTCAGTATATCAAGCTTTCATAAAGCACATACATTCATTTAAATAATGTTGTGACCTTTTAAAATGTCATACCAAAAAAAATAAATAATCCTTCTTCACATAAATATGTTAAAATTATTTATGTTATTATTTTAATGATCTACGGATTATTTTCTCAACAAAGTCATTTTGATTAATCTTGAAAAATTGGTTAATGACACTGCTTCATAAATCTGATCATTGTTTATGTTGACAAATTGTTTCATCAACATTTTTGTAATCTTTTTATCTACCTTGGTATGACTTGATACGATTGGAGAGTAAATTTATCCTGTTTCCGGGTGAAATTTTTCAATAAATTAAATTTCTCTAACCTCCCTCGATTTACAAAACTTCATCATTTGACGCGTCAAATTTTGCATAGAGGATTAATGAGTTTGAACCATTTCAAGCACGAAACTCAAGTACCTTGAAAGTATCTAAAAATAATTTTTTACATTATTTTTGTATGAATGTCGTTGATGGTATATTCAAAAGGTTAAATCGAAGTTTGTCTGACCTTCGTAACAGCTTATCCACTTGAAATTCTAACAGGTGATCGTCCTACCGTTAAATATGTCTGCTGAATATTCTCAATAATTCTCGTGTCGATATTGATCTTCAACATAGATGGCATGAGATAAACAAAAAAAACTAGTTAAAAAATAATGGTTACTGTATGAACTTTACTTGCTTTATTGGAATATAATAAGGGGACTCATAAAACACTGAAAGTAAAATAAAATACCAGTGAGGCAAAAAAAGTAGTAAATAGCTTATAGTACCGGAAGTTTGGCACAAACTAAACATCGGCCGAGACCTTGGGCCACATTGATTTTACCCGATAATCCTTTATCGAATTCTTTCAATCAATGTTGATGTTTTTCTTTTGAATACATAAGAAATAAATAAATTGAATTTTACTCCATATAATATTTGAAGAATTCAGTTTCTTAACCTATCATTATTGTGTCAACATTTCATTATTTATTCGCCAATATATCTGTGCTAGCTGCCAACACTAGTAACATCATTGATCGTTCTCCTTTCCAGTTTCAGCCTTCCCTCACTCTCAAAGCTAGTCGGTTTTTCTCTCTGCCCGTGATCTGGAAGCACGCGAGAGGGATTATAACGTGACCTGAAATATCGAGTAACGTTGAGCTAACGCCGACACTAGGCTGACAATTAAAGAACGAAATATAAGCAAAAAAAGCTTCATGATTATCGCGATTAATATACATTGAGTCTCGTGACTAAATTCTATCATAATCATATCTAAGATTTTGAGTTTTTTTTTCGATTTTAATTATTTTCGCGTACACAGAAAAAAGTTGTTCTGATTTTTTATGCCCACAGTAATGGTAGTATGTGTCGCTTGAAACTCGTTCTGGTTAAAGAAGATACTAAACGACTTTAATATTCATTATTCAGCAATTATTTCCAATTAACTGAGTATGTGAAGAATATGGTGTTATTCAGCAAATAAAACTGCCGCTCAATAGGTCTTATCTATCTACCAGAACAATCAAATAAAATAGAAAAAGAATATATTATTACTCATTCAATATACATTATGAGAAAAACATATATTTGACGATGGAAATAATTTATCTAATAATATTTCATCATAGATCTTCTCTTCAAGCATTTTATCTCCCTATGTTTTTTCAAGTGTTATTAAATATTTACTCAATGTTTTTAGGGATATTTTAGGTGTGTGCTTTAATCATTCAAATTCTTTTCTATCATTATTCTGATGAAACTTCCTAGATTGAAAAAAATGTATTTTTAGAATATATTTTTAGATATTAATTAAAATAATATATACTAAAGTGATTTTTGAATAAAGATTATCTATAAAATGTGTGTAAACCAAATATAAGTAGGAATTGTGAAAAGAATAATTTTAATTAGCTATATAAAAAAATTTTGATAAAGATACTGATCAAGTTTCAAGTTTAGAATATTCCAAATTTAAGATCAAGCGAGATTTCTTTCAAATATTCAGGGTACATTATTAAAATGAATTTAGAGCATAGCTTTGGAACAAAGTTGGAGTGTTTCATTTTCGAAATATATTTTGATAGAGAACAAATAGATTTAAAACATGGAATATTTAAATATTGATCAACGTATATTTTTCCCAGCTATTTTTCATGACTAACCGGCGATATAATTATTTCGAATGAATCCTTTTTTGCAACCAATTGAATGTCTTTAGAACTTTTGGAGACTTGCACCATGGTGCCATAATAGTACATTTTATGGTAAAAAAGCAAACTCGAGTGAGGACTAAATGGCGCATTTATTCGGAGTAGGGTGAGCATTATAGAGCAGTCGAAGGTTCTATTGTGTCAAATAAAAGCAACAATAAAAATTCTCAACGAATACAGTAATTTCTTAAGTCACGTTTTTTTTACTCTGTAACCAAGCAGAGACAATGTTCATCTTATTTCATACTCTTTTCTAGACCTGGATTGTCCTTTTTTTTTCTACATTCACAATCTCCTTCATTTCTAGACCCCTATTTTCTAGTATAATTTTCCTTCTATTCTTCCCTTTTGGTTCTTGGAAATACCAAGATAGAAGATAAACTGAAAATTATAATGAAGGAACTCAGGAGGTATAATTAAATGACATTGTTAATTTAGTTAATTTTGGTATATTTCATGGAAAAGGAAGCCGGGCTATTCCAACAAGAATATTCTTTAAAATTAATGACACGAAAAAAAGAATTGTGAAATAACTAATTAATTAGAGCACACGAATAAATTTTTTACATGTTCACTAAAAATATGTTAGAATTGGTTGGCTTTTTTTTTATTTGCGTAATATACATGCCATGGATAGTACTTTTGAAAAAACATGGTGTCAAGGTACTTGGTTTTCTTTATTTTGTTGGGAGAGTGTAATGTCTGCAAAATAATACTCCGTTACTGATGTTCAACATTTATTTTAGAGTTTAAATTTCAGTTACTTTTAGAGTTGTCTGTCGAAAAAGTAACAAACAAATGTTTCAACATATTCATCTTCCTTCATTCGCGACAGTTCGTTCAATTGATATTCTTTTAATTTTAGTACTAATGATACCACGTAACACGAGATTTGTCACACTAATACATATTTTATTACTAAAATTTATTGAAATGTGGTGAAGTTATTTATTTTTAGAATTATAAAAACATTATTACATCAAATATTTGATGATTAATTAAATACCCATGTCTTTCTATCTGTCGAAGCCATTTTTATTAGTTATTTATTTGAATAATAAATCTCTGTGAGTATTGATCCGAGAATAAATAACTTTTTTTTATTCTTTACCACTGGTAAAAATGCAAAATATAGCTTATTAATCTATTGAAAACAACAAAGACTTAATTTTAGCATCAAATCAATAGCCATAAGTATTTTTACGTAAATAAGTTCGCTAGCTTTTTAACTGATAAATATTTTTATCTCAATTTGTTTTTCATAAATGTATTTCACTTGAGATAAATAGTTTTTATTTTTAGTGAAATATTAAATAAATAGTATTCAATTGATATAGATGGATATATACCATGCATTTTTTTTTTATTTGAGAAAATTAGATCTGTCACATAAATTACTACTTCATAATACATATCTCACAATATTTGATAGATGATGGATTTCTAATCATCGATCATGTATGGTTTGAATTGAACATTCTGTCAGATTTATGTTATTCTCATGAAAACAGCGAAATGGAACAATCTCTGTGTTCTGAAATTATAGTTTCTATCTTGCGAATTTCATGTTCTGCATATCAAGTCTTTCGGTATTTCGTTGGACAAAAATGTGTACACGAAACTCAATTTTCGTTTTCCCGAAGTGAACAAAGTAAGTATACCGAAGGCACGTATTTTAGAAAGAAGACCTTAAGATTTCATAAGAATATGTTTCGATACAATGGCTTGAGAAAAAACATATATTCGCAATATGAATTTAGAAGGAAATTACATAAGCCAAAACCTCAGCTAAAAATTCATATGGAAATTGTACAATAGTAAAAAAAAAAATATTCAGAATATTGTATTTGATCAAAGCATATTTTTCCGTAGAATCTACCATACAAATGGCTTTGTTCTTGCTTCAATGGCATTTTTTAATGGTGTTAAATAATATCATGACATATGGATAAAAATGACGAAAAAAGAATAAAAAAAAGGTGTAAATATAGATGGAAAAAGTTTGAAATAGTCCGGTTGCATAAAATGTGTTCAATGTGGACTTGTGGGAATGTAAATATCCACAAGACAACAAGTCATTGACCGGGCGGCAACAGGCGAGAGGATGTCTGTGCCAAGTCGACTGTCTCTACTACATTCTCTGTTCATCCGGATTTATTCGAACAAGTGATGTGCTTTGAAATTATATATAGGATATTCAACACAGATAAATTTATAGAGATGAATGCAAATATATGTGCGAGTTATTGTTGCTGGAAGAATAGCTCCATTTGTGTTAGACTTGGCATGATTTACATTAAACCTTTGAAATGTATCTTTAATCAAAGCCACTACTTTTTCCTAACGATTTCATCGTTCTTTAATTACTTAATGCTTTGTAATTCATACTCAATCATTTTTTTAATCAAGTTTTTCAATAACTTAAGTTATTCTTCATTTAAGTATCATCACTTTGAGTATTAATTACATTTCAAATAGGATTGGCAACTCTAGCTTTGAACTAAATTTCTCTTCAAGTTTTTTTTGTTTTATACAATAATAGTTACCTTAATATCATTCTTTTTTACAGACTAAATTTTATTTGTTACTTTTTTAGATAATGGTATTCAACATTAAAACATTGTTCAATTAAAAAAAAATGACATTTAGTTAATTGTAATGATCAGAAAATTTGGTATTTTCATGCTTGTAATAATTATGCAGACCTAATAATATCACTGTTCTGACACTTGCACTTATTAATTCGATCTTAATTTTCTCAACCCAAATGAATAACAATGTAATCGTACCACTTGAAGGCTGTTAAAATACTGTTGTTATTTTTTAATTATATAATTAGTTCATTTTAATTTAGTTCAATTATTTTTGCTATAAAATTACTATTATCACCAATAATTAATTTGAATACCAATTATTATTACAATTACATTAAAACATAATTTTAATTTTTAATTGTTTTAATGAAAGTTTTTTTTGTGTATTAATTGAATCAAAATGTAATATATATTTTCTAAATCAATCAAACTAACGAAAATAAATAAAAAATACAATTATGAGTTTTTATCAACAAAAATGATCGCGATTTGTTAAAAACATTTTAGTTAACAATCCTAGCTATTATTAATATTGAATGACCGTAACTTTTGTAATTATGAATTTTTTAAGTTAAACGTAACGCATACAGGTGGCAGAGCTCCAATACTGATGCGTGCCGAAGCTGCTCTCTTATACTGTATCAGTGAAAACTACTGTGAATCAGTAAATATTTACTGATTGCCAATGCCAAGCCTATCACTGGGAGAATCAGTGATTGAATTGGCACTGGATATCAGTAAATATTCACTGATTCAGTTTAAGAGAGTGAACATTTTTAAAATTCATGAAACATAGAGTTATAAGGTTTTATTTACAAAAATGGTCATGATTTGTTAACAACATAATAGGTAACAATCCCAGCAATTATTAATGTTGAATGACAGTAACTTTTTTGATTATGAATTTTTTAAGTTTAAAGTAATGCGTACAGGTAGCAGAGCTCCAACACTGATGCGTGTTGAAGCTAGAGATTTCAAAAATTAATAAAAAATGAAGTTACAGGTTTTTATTGACAAAAATGGTCCTGATTTGTTAACAATCATTGCAATTATTAATATTGATTAATATTAAGTTTTTTTCTTATTAATTTATTAAGAAACAGACTTTACTTCCGTTCTTAGTGGCATCATTTTAACGATGATTTTTCAAATTTCGACGTAGAAAAAAAAATTATCGCCGATTTGTCATCCTTTTTTTCTAAGTAGATGCTTAATCAATGCTACACGATCACCGTCGATTCTGTGTCGATTTTAGTTGCGTTGATGCAACACCGACAGGTAAAAATTCTTATCGATGTACCGTCGATTACTTGAATTTTTTTAATTCCGACGATTTTTTCGACGTTGGTTCTTCGTGGATTGTCGAAAAAGTAGCGCTTATATCGCTGTCACATTTTTCAAATATTCGACGTGTATTTTCTGTTTTTTCGGTCGATTCGTTCCGATCATTTCGAAATGATCATTCCAATGAATGATTTGAACAGTAACATGATCAAACAATTACATCTATATCTTAATGAATATGGAATGCAGAGTATTACTTGATATTTTAAGGTGATAAATTTATAAATTATTTTGTGGGTATTCGGAGACAGTGATTAGCACTAGATGCTCATGTTTTGATGCTGTTATTGGTTAGACATGTTGTGTTTGTCGCATCACTAGTTGGCTTGAAAGCCTAACAAAGGGTAGCTCTCACCAATATTGATGTTCATGTGGTCACTTTGCTCCGGTGCTTTCAAGGATCTCATACATTTATATTTCGCGTTTTACTTGCCACTAGCATGACAAGGTAATTTGAAAATGTTTATTGATTCAACATGAAACACGTTCAATTAATTTTAAGTGTAATGGAAAATTTATTTTGTTTATTAACCGTTTAACTGCATCACAAATTTCCGAATTAAATAGCATACAGATAAACCTTGAGAACGTGACTTGAATATTGATGCTGCGAAAATAATATTAGGTGCATTACGTACATATTGCATCTTTAGATAATATTGTTAATAAAGGATCAATAAGTTTCATTAGCATTAAGTAATTTTCTAGCGATTTTTGACGTAATACCAAATAAAAATATTAAGTCTACAATGCGTTTGATCGCGTGGTTGGAAAATTATGCTTTTGTCCCTTAGGACCAATGATTTAGTTTGCGTGATCACGATTCACAGCACGACAGTGGTTGCATTGAATAAATTTACGGAAAATTATATTTATATTTTTTCTGTAGTTCTCTGAATGATTATTTATCTTGCAGATAGGATAATTTTTTACCTGTTCATTCATTTTGCTTTTCTGTTCATTACCACAAGTGAAAATAAAGTCAGGTCAAGGATATATTTTGCTTATGATAAATAAGCTTACATAAATTTGAAAAATTTTCAACAACTTTTTCGCCATTCATTGTTTCACTTTTCAAAGTACTTGCTCATCTCACTTGAAATTCTGCTTTGATATATACCTTAGTTGCACTTGATGAGCACTACGCGACTACTCCCGTCATCGTAAATTTTTCGCCCCGTTTAAAATTGACTCTGCAGCATGCTTGTTCAGAGCTGAAAGGAGCATAGAGAAGGAAAGTGATGTGAGATTGAGTAAATAAAGCGCCGAGATGAATGGTGGTGTTGGAGTACAAGCTAACGAAGATTGACTGAACTAATTTATGCGTGGTAGTTCGTGGTGTACGCAAATATATTACCACAAGTCAATTGGAAAGTGGATATGCAATGTCATATGCAGATATACAACAGTCATTTAATGGCTATGAACCTTGAATAATTTATATGTATGTGCAGATACATCTGAGACCATTAAAATTTAATTCTATCCTGTAATTCATCATGAAAAAATACTAATTTAAAAAAAGAACATTTGCTCATTTTAAAAAAAAGGCATTAATAGGATAAATCTCTTAATTATTGACAAATTTTTTTATTATATACAATTACTGCAAATCGTAGTGTTTTATTTTAATGCACTTAAAGTGCTTTAAAATAAAACATTACGATTTGCAGTAATAGATGTCATCAACATGCTATTTTTATTTGACTCCTATTTATTTTAATTATAAGTGCCAGTATGTAATAAGCAGAAAAAACAATGTAATTCATTAATTGCACTGATAGACGCATTCGTTTTAAAGAAATTTCTTTTAACGTTTATTTGATATCAATACAGATTTATTTATAGTTTATTTACTACGAAAGAATTTTTTAATAATTGTGTGAATTATGACTCAAAGAGTATTGTAATTAATAACTTGTTCATTATTTTATTATAATTTGTATTACACAATTTCAACAAACATAATTTTGTTAATTTATTTATTACTAAATTATGAAACCAAGAAAATAATCTAACTTTATTCTAATTTATTTTCTGTGACCAATCATAACATTTTGGAATGAAAAAAAGATTTATGAGTTTGTAGTAATAGACAGAGAAGCTCTCAATCCACGTCGACTGTTGTGCCTTGACCCAGTGTCTGTCGTTGAAAAAATGTTAATAATAAATTAATTAATTTGAGATTTAATTTAATAAAATTCAATGAATGAAATTGTTAAATAAATCTAGAGTATACGGGAGAAATACTACATGATTCTTTTCTACATATTTAAATAAAATTTCACTATGGGATGTAGTAATGTTGAACTAGTTTGAACTTGTAATTCTTTATGGCTGCCTATGTAGCTGTTACAGATCTGCTTCACCACCAACAATTAGATATCCGAGTTTACGGAGTACTTCCCCTAACGGTTTCCTTCTGGCCGCCAACGGCTTCTCCAACAGTGAGAGCAAACTCGATACAATAGATCTCTTCCAAAATTCACGAACGTTCGCATTTAAGTATAACTTATTGAAATTTCTGGTAAGGAATAGATTTTCAATGGCGGAACAAATAGTTCAATTAAGCCCTCATCAATAATTTGAATTTCGATCAATTATTGATCAATTCATTGATTGAGAATGGCTCAGTCGGTAATTATTAACACAACTTCCCATTGTAACTTCTAGGCAGTTTCAGGTGTTGTCTTTTAGTCAACTGAGGAAGAAGAGTGAGGAAATATGAGGCGGACGATCCTCACAATAAAACATCATGTTACAAGGCATCAACAAATTATTTACTTGAGTCAAGCAAATTTATTTGAATAAATAATTAACTACTATTTATCTTATCCTTTGCTCCAATAAGACATTAATGGACTGTAGATAAAGTTTTCGTATTATTAATAAATTCTTTTATGGAAATAACGAAAGGATTTTTTTAATGTTAAACAACTGTTAATACACATGTTAATGAGCAAAATATCAAAGGAGCGATTCAGTATTGATAAAAAAAATTTTCCCATGCACTAAAAGCATTTTTCACTCATCTCGACTATAGTCCCTATAGGAAGCATCAAATATTAAACTCTTTTGGAGCTTTTGATCAGGCGATACATGTAATGTGAGATTTAACCATTTATTTTTTTTACAGTTTATTCCAGGTAGAAATCTATCAAATACAATGTAGCATCCGTATACATATAAAGTATAACGACTAGCTTGGAGCTATTTTAATACGAGATATATATCTATTATACCAGGGATGAAAGTTCTATGATTAGAAGTAGAAAATGCAAGAAGTTACAATTAATAAATCGAATGTAAGATTATGTTCTTTTAAAAATGACTTTGTTTTAAAATTGTTTGAAAATTAGTCAAGTGCAACCAGTTGAGTTATAATAACCATAACATATTTGATAAAATTATTGATTAGTGTTTTTTTAACTATTTTAACTGGGCCAGTCATGCCAGTAATAGTATATTTCACACCTAGGGAGGAAAAGTAGACTAGCTCAAACCACGTGTAAAATTATAACCCGAGCGGAAGGCGAGGGGGGTAAACACGTGGTTTAAGCTTGTCTAATTGTCCTCCTTAGGGCTGAATATAATTGTTCGTCATACCGGAGTGGAAAGTTCAACCCCTCTCCAATGGAAAAGTGAAATTTCCGCGCAGGTATGACGAAAATAAAGTTATCATCAAGGCATGGCTGAATACAGCCATTGCTGGATGATAACTTCATGCCAGTCCCAACACTGGCAATAGTTGGTCTGTCGTTTGTTCTTACTAAGGTTGTTGTAAAACCTATTAAACTATTTAAGCGATTTAGAAGTGCTAAAAATCCGCGGAATAAATTAAAAAATATTATTATTTGTTAATTATAACGATGACTTCATCTAAAATGAGATAAAATGAAAATAATAATGATTGACACATTTTTTTATGGGACTATTTATATGTATGATTGAATTTCAATAATTTTTAAATTAAAAAAAATTATTATCTTCCGCTTACTGAATGAATGAAAGACACCAAAAACCAAACGTTACATGTAAAAATTATTTTCATTCTGCTCATTTTATATATTTTCTCTGATGAAAGTTAATTTCACTTATTAACACCTTAGGAGGTAAATTCTGAAAATAGGATTGTTTAAGAGAAACAAGCAGTAAATTTTCATGTAGTTTTACACATATTTTAATCAATAATTTAACTTAAAAAGTAGTTTTTATTTTGATTGACCCATTTTTAGTCGGTGTTCCTCTCAAGAGTTAATAAATTTCCAAGAGAATTTACATTCTGGTGTAGAGTTTACTGTAAATAAAAATATTTTCGAGCTTAATCTAAAGAGAAAATTTAACTTACAGTATAAATGGTTTTTTGTTCTTTGGAATAGACGTTGATTAATAGAACAATTTTAATTTTTCAAAGTAAAGGAAAATGCAAGGTATAAAGTAGTTTAGGTACAAGGGGAGTGAAAACGCCTAACAAACCACGGATCAATCGATCATATATTCTCGTACATATTATATGTACGTTTTCACGTCAACGAGCACTATTTTGCTTTTTCTATACTTTATCGAGTTATACTAAGTGTTGTTCGCGCTGTGATTATTCTCTACATGCAAACTACACACATAGGATAATTGGGTATTTTCCATTGTTAGGCATTTTCAAATAGTCATATACATGCCAGTCGTGTGTATATATAGGCTCATATCGACAATAAGGTGTCAACCTACACAAGGTTTAGATTATTTCATGAATTGCTTGTGATTAAATTATTGCACTACTATATTTCTTTTCATGGAAATTGATTGATAAAAAATATATCAGACAAAATTATTGAAAGAATTTTAATGAAAATTGGAAAAAAAAATTGTTTTGAGTTTTTAATAACATTACTAATTACACGGATAAAGAATTGTTTTATTGTTAAGAAGATGTATGAACTATTGGAAAATAGTTGAAGGTTGGATAGAGTTGAGGAATGCGTATTTATTGATTATACATTAAAAAAATACATTTTGTGCCAAAGAAGTAAAGTATAACATTTCATCCGCAAAAAAAATGCATTTATTCCCACACTAAAAACATGTAAATATGCGTTCAGATAATTATTTATTATCATATGTAAAATCATATGTCAATGAAACGAAATTGCACACTTTACGGTCTCCAAGCGTAAAGTTAAATCTAACTTTCTGAAGAAGAATTGCAAAATAAGATTAGGTTTCTTTACAGACAGAATTTTTACCATGATGTTTATTGCAATGTATTTATAATGTTATAAATATTTATAGAGTTATCAGACAATTAAGATGATAATAAGTAGTGTGTAATCCATAAAGTGATTTTCATACCATAAATTTCCAAAAATTTTTTACAGATTCTATCTTCTGTGGTAGGCCTACCATCAAACACAAAGACTGAAGAATTTTTTAAAGCTTTGAAATACAAAAAAAGCTTTCTCTATTAGAAAAAGTAGGTCACCGCCCTTTCAAGCGGCTAGTAAAGACAAGAAGATTAAATATTTAACGTTGTTTTTTAGAGAAAAAATTTCAATTTGATTATTACTTTGGAATTCATTTAAATAACTTCCGAATTTTTCATAAATTTAGCCAAACTTGAATCCTTCGATTAGAAAATATTTAAAAAAAATATTTAAATGCTATTTTATCTACAGTCTAGTGGCCATTAAACATCTAACAATATTAGAGGGCTATCTCAATCACGTTTATGTGTAAAGTGAAACTTACGTCACTCTCCATTTAGTTATAAAATCGGTGCCGATCGTGTAAACTGATGACGTACGGTTCGTCTCGGTTAAATTGAGACTACTCTCTGTATCGTTGTTACCCTCCATCCCTGTTCTCATA
This sequence comes from Chelonus formosanus, assembly GCA_028641665.1. Classification (NCBI taxonomy): domain Eukaryota; kingdom Metazoa; phylum Arthropoda; class Insecta; order Hymenoptera; family Braconidae; genus Chelonus; species Chelonus formosanus. The sequence continues at coordinate 15,994,706 of CM054002.1, forward strand.
CTCCTCCCGCCACGTTTAGATAAAACTTCTCATTCGTGGCCACTTCCAACTTCACCTCGGCCTCCTCAATACCCTCAAGTCATCTCCAGGACATTCTGCAATCAGATTATTCATTTATAAATACAATAAAACAAAAAAAAACGAATTATGTTTTATTTATGTGATAAATTATTTATAAATAAAAGCTTCACTTGAGAAGCTTATAATCACTTTCAACAGAAAAAGGACAAGTTTTATTAGTTATTGAATGAACACGAAGCAGTGATGAAAGATTAACACGGGATTTACACAGTAGATAACCATGGCGATGACATTACTTTAAAAGCTTTTAAAATCTTTACCTCTCGCTTTACAATTCGTTTTGCAATTCAATCCATGTACTGCTTTTACTATCCTTTATTTTATATCTTTTGACATTCCAATTTGTGATTCTTTTTCTTCTATTGTTTATTTATTTCCTCTAAATTAGTAATCACAACGATTTAGATTCCCTTTTGATATACAATTGATATTTAACCAAAATAATCATTGTTTAGAATGTTTATTTAAAATTTTTACTGACTTTTTGGAAATAATTGCTTATCTTTAAATCACTCATTTGAATTTGTAATGTTCTTAATTACACATTATTACTTAAAAATTTTTGTTTGTTTAATTTGAATCATTTTAAGTAAATAAATGTAAATGTTCCTCTAATTTTGAGAATAAAGGTACTTTATAATTTGAATTATATCTTTTAATGGAATTTCATTGTTATTAAATTTACACCATTAACATGGAGTTGAAAGTTATTTATTCAAAAGTGTATCGCTATGTTATATACTTAAATTTAAAATGTTTTTAATTACATTTATATTACCTATTCAGATGAAGAAAGTCATTTAGTCACTACTACTCTCATGTTAAGAGTCAATCAAAAACAAATAGGGTGTGTGTTAAAAATTAGTCAATAAAATTTGAGGGGAGGAGATAAAAATTAGTCTAAGATTATTAAATTTTATTCTGTTTAAAGTAATTTTCATCCTGGTTTGAATAATTTTTGTCACACCTCAATTTATATAGATAAGGTTAATTTTGACCTAATTTTTTACGGTTTCCATTACAAAAAATATTTCTGAAGTGTATTGTATATTTCTGTTTATGTCATGGTTCTCCCTGATTAGTAAATAAATAAAATTATGAATACCATGAGGAAACATAGTTAAAAAATATAATCAATTTTATAATCTGTTAAGACGTTTTTTAGATTTTCTGATAATGTAAATTATTTATATCAAAATTTTGATTAATAAATTTAATGAATCTTTTTGAGGATATGGATATAATTTCTATTGATCTAAATTCATAGTGAAGTTTACTCGATATTTCTCTCAATGTATGTCTCAAAATCTTTAACCCCTAGACCCATGACTTTTAGAAAGATCTCCATTATCTAACACCTTCAGACTTTGACATGTCATTTCCGTCTTGAAAATATTCCTATCACTAGAGACATTAGTATGTTTTAAGCATGGTTGAATGTTCATATCATAATGAAGACCTGTAAAACTATCTCAACGCTGCAACACGATCTTTCTCACTTCCGTTTTGCTTAACATTTTCATCAACGAATTCCACTATCTTTTTAGGAAAATACTTCAACAAACTTTCACCTAATGCTTTTTAATGTTTTATATAATGATATTTTTTAATGCACTAAATGTATACGACTTAAATATGAGAATTCATTATGAAACAGCACACTATTTGAGATCATTATTTTTGCATTTTTATTTTTAATATAGTTGAATATATAAAGAAAGTATTTACATTTTATGTTTATATAAATAAATAAATACAACATAAATACAAAATTATCTAAGTATGATATAATGATGATAATTTCATTGGTGAAACAAATTTACAACTGCTAATATTTTCAGTAAGTAAAATATAAATTTAAATGACTTAAAAGAGTGGCATCTCATTGTAGTAATAATGATAAATATTTGTTTTTTATATTCCTTAACAATAGCGATATAATGCCTTGGAACGTAAAAAATATTTGACACTTTAGATTGACACATAAATGTTTTAAATTAGTTCAAACTGTTAGGTTTATAAATTCAATTTATCGAATATCATCAGTTATCAAAAAAATTTTCAAACAAATAAATTTAAACATCAATAAATTCTTATAAGAACCAATATAAAAAAACGACCCTACGAAAAGTAAAAAAAGTCTAAAAATGAATTTTTTTTTATGTTTAATACCTTAAAAATGGTGTTATTAATTTTCTATTTAGGGCTTTATATAGCTCAAAAACACTGTAAATAACTTTGAAGCATAATTATCTTTCAATAAAAAAATAATAGAGTCATTTATGTCGCGCAATTTAGCGATTTATTTAATTTACTTAAATTTAAGGCCGTAAGAGGAACGGTGGAGTTCTCCGCGGACGACGATGAGTATAGGTGCGTGTAGGAAAATTGAAATTGAAGTATTGCAATAGCTTGAGTGATAAAGCATCTAACCCGTAAACTTTGGAGGATCCAGGTTCGAGTTCTGGTCGCAATGAAAATTTTTTCCGAAAAAATATGCCAATACAAAACTGTATAGCTGGAGTAGGGCAGAAAGAGGACAATTCGATACACTGAGAAAAAATTTCGTTAAATGAAACAATTTTTTATTCAATTAATAAAAGAAACTTGGAGTATTTTCAAGATAACATTTTATTCAATCTAGTAGTAGTGTTATCAAAAATACATTTATCGTTTGTTTCAAGGTTATGACAAGTTCGAAAACAAATGAAATTTTATTGATTTGAGTAAATAAAATGATTTCAATCAAAAATTCATAATTTCAAAGAAATATTTCATTGCCACTATTTGAAATTTCGATGTTAATGATCGAATGAAATATTTGTTGTATGAAAGGAATTTTTTTCTCAGTGTTATAATCAATAGGCTAAATATCTAAGATATATCCCCTAGTCCTACACTAAGAAAAATAAATAGTTGGATTTACTATTAATAGTTGGAAAAGGACTAATTATACAAACACAGAATCATTGAAAATCATAAATTACTATTTAATTTTACTGTTCTAGAATTATCTTCATTTACTATAATAATTTAGCAATTACTAATTTTTTTGTAGTCTAGCTACACTACTATTTAGTCTTCTGCTTTTATTTTCAATTTTGTTAATAGATATTTTCTTAAGAAAATACTGTACTCAGTTCACTACATTACCTGAATTTTTTTTTAATTATCTCTCTAACTGAAAATTTTTTATTTCCTAATCACAATTAAAACGGCTTAATGTATTAACAAATCTATATTGTTTACCTTGATACTATTTCTTCTAAAGGAACAACATTTAGGCTTACTAATTGTAATTGATCAAAAATCTTTATAGGCATCAGAGATATTTAGAAATTCTATAGGATAGTTCTTTTTAACATAGAAAAATTATGGGAAAAAAGTTTTTTCATCATACCTGCGCGGAAAGTTCACTTTTCCATTGGAGAGGGGTTGAACTTTCCACTCAGGTATGACGAAAAATCATATTCAGCCCTAAGAAGGACAATTAGACTATCGTAAACCACGTGTTTACCCCCCTCGCCTTCCGCTCGGGTTATAATTTTACACGTGGTTTGAGCTAGTCTACTTTTCCTCCCTAGGTGTGAAATATACTATTTCTGCTATCTTCTGTCATTTTAGTTGCCCTCAAAATGACGTCCGACTTAACTCGGTATTAACTACTAGCGCGCTTCTATTAATTCTATGCTTAGGGTCAAAATGTATTATAAATCAAAGTACTTATTGACTTTGATCGTTATTTTTACAAAAAAAATGATAATTCAAGGAAATTTCTCAGCAACTATTTATTGCGTTACTTATCACGATATGACAAGTTATAAAAAATTCATAAGAAAGAGGTATATTAACAATCGATCGATGACATAAAAGTAAGTTTTTCTCATCTTCTCTTTGCTATTCCAAATTAATCGAAAGTGGATTCACAGAATTTATATCCAAACAAGCTAATTGTACTTTAGTCTAAATTTAATCTAACAGTTTGAAAATAATTGGTCAAAGTTTATTGTTTCAATTGGCCATGATCTAGAGTAAATATGGCAAAGTGCTTTATGTACATCAATGTATAACGACACATTAAAGTTTAAGTGCTTAAACACTTGCTAACTATTATTGTAAAGTTTTAATAATTTATTTCACGTCTGAAAGGAGTGATTCATGTTCTAGTGGGAAATTTAATCATTATTTGTGAGTGAAAATTTTTTTCAAGAAAAAAATTATCCAAGCTATTAGGAAAAAATCAATGTTCATATTCAGAGTCTACTATTCTACCATTGGAATATTTTCGCAACAAAATCTGCTGAGAGACAGATGTAAATATTATTGGAAACATATTTCTGTAGATAATCTAAATTGTGCTCAATAATACTTCATACTTTATGTTAAAGATGGCATAGAAACTTTAACCTAACTGACGGATTGGTCAATTTACTTAAAGAAATCAACATACATTCTACTTATGAATTATATTTGAGTATTTCTCACTATTTTATCATAGCAACAGAAATGATTCTGGTGAAGGTTTAGAAATTAAGTCCACTCCCAATCATTTGAAATATTATTCTACAGTAATTATGCAAAGAAAATTGTATACACTAAAACTGTAATTATTAAGGCAGTTCGAGCACATAGGAGCGGATTTTATGGGTGCTTTGAGAGGGCCCCATTGAATTTCTATGAAACGAATGATAATTTATTGAATTATTCATTAAAATATTTACTGGATAAATTACAAAAATTTTTTGTTAATTATTACTATAAAGTTGATAATTAATTTTAAAGGTGATTTTCATATTGGCCATACTGTAAACGTGAAATGCATGATTTTATAGTTTTCAATTAATAATTTCTTTATTAAATATTCGACAGCTGCATTTTTTTTTATGAAATATCTATTTGAAAACGTTCCCGAATTAATGATCTCGTTTTTGGTAAGTATTTGGAGTGCGGGAGATTGGAAAATTGAACGATAAAGTCGAAAATACTATTTCTCTCTCTCTCTTACTCTCATTTACGTCAATGTATAAAACTGTTTTTTTTTAAATTCAATTTTTACATTGAAATGTCCGATGACTGAGCTTTTTTTTGCTTGTAACTTGTTCGTGACAATCTCAAGAACATCATATTTCAACAATAAATTTATTTGCAGCAGTTTGGCCAAATGCTCGAACTTCCTTAAGTGGAAGAAAAAAACATGTAAATAAACAGAGAAATGTATTTTCAAATCATTATCATTTAGTTCGTAATATTAGTAAGCAGTGTTTGCAATTTTCGAGAAATTTTTATGTTGCATTGTTTAACAAACAATTATTTGCAATACTAGTATTTATTATCAAGTTCATAGCTTTAATTTATACTCGGATTTACCTAAAATATGAAAGTAATTTTTAACCAAAAATTTTTGTCGTATCAAGTTATTTGTCAGAATAAATCAATCTCAAGATTATTTTGATATTCAATAGGTCCATCACAATTAATAGGTGGAATCAAAGTATTATCGAAGCATACTTTGAAGCGTACAGTTCTATTTGCTATGAGATGAGATGTCAAATCAATAGTAGATGAACAGTAGTTATTTGGGATAATCCGTATAACTTTACAATTTTTCGAATAAAAAGTGAAATTAATTCACCGTTGACCCAACACCGATTAGTCTAGTCAACATCACTGCATATTGAAATGTATTACAGTGAATTCACATCAACGTGTACACACTTTAAATTGCATTGTTTTATTTCAAAACATCAAAAGTGTTTTAATATTATGTCACCCATTTGATTAACATTGTCTCGTTTTTAAAACGTTTATTTACAATGCAATATTAAACGCTTTAAACAAACCATAGATTTTGATACATCTAGAAGTGTGTTTAAAACGACTAAAACATTTTTACAGTTTGTTTATGATATTATGACTCAATACTATGACTTTTTTTTTGTTAAAAAAATCTTTCATTTATTAAAGTTGGAAAAGAAGCAAAACTTAATAAAATTATTTTCATATTCTTCAAAAAAAACTTTTTTTAAACAAAATACCGAAAAGTTCATTTAAATAGTGTTTTTTTTTTACAATAATTAACTGAACACATTAAAAGTCGATTGAACTAAAAAAAACTTATAAAAGAATTAATTATTAAATCCCTTGGAGTCGCAGATGCTGTGCTAACAAAGTTTGTGGTTCAATCAAGATTTCCCTCAATAAATGGAGTAAACCGAAGATGCAGTAATTTCTCTTTATTTACGAGTCTGTTCATCCATTCCAGAATCTTACGGCGGTCGTTCCAATTATAAATAATTCGATGTAGCAAGGCGTAAACATTTTTTTTTAGTCTTTATCAGTACAGGAAGGACTGAGTTGTATTCGATTTTCAATCAAGGATAAGGATGCTTCCAATTGATTTGTAAAATTAGGTCGGCAACAATTCTTTACTATTAATTAAAATTCATATACTACAATTAATGTTATAGCACACCGATAAAAAGATTTGGCTCTTTGTAATAGATACATTTATTTAAAACGTTTTTTTAATTCAAATATTTTTTTACCTATTTATTACGATTGGAGTATTTCATTATTCGATTTCAGCTCAGCAATTTCACTGTAGATTTAGATGTAAATTTCAAAATACTTTTTTTTTTCATAGGAAAATAATTATTCAAATTTTCATAGTTTCTGAATTTCATGAACCCTTTTTCAGATACTTTTTATCACCTGACTACCATAATAATAAATTGTTAAGATGCATATTAATTTATTGGTTAGTTGTTCTTGAGTTTAGAACACTGAGAATTTCAAGTTATCAAGTCACCTTATTCATCAGACCGTCACGTTGGGTTAATTAGCCTCAACTAATGATTCACATTTTCCTCCGGTTTGTTCCCCTGTTTGTTCACTTGGTTGAAAGCATCAAACTATTTCTCGACTGTTGGAAAATTAATTATTGACGATCATTTATGTACGAGGTGACTGGTCAGTTTCTATAGCAGCTGATATTAATCGGTCTTTATAGATTTATCGGTTATTAAATGATTCTATTTAACATATTTGGTATAAATGACTTATATTATTATATTATTAAGAGATAATGATGCTTTAAAGTTATTTACAGTATTGAACGGAAATTTGACAGTATATTGAAAATTCTTTGAATATATATCTCGTTGCTGAGTTAATATAAATCAATTTGTAGATAAATTCATTAATTATCTTTGAAATGTCTAAATTCCAGAAGAAGTAAATTCCACTTGATCCTCTACACGAAGCTTATAGAATTACATAAACCACTTTGCTACAAACACTTGCGGTAATAACAAGCAGCTTTGAGAGACTCAATTGATGTGGTGAATGTGTTAGTGGTGGCTTCCCTAGAAAGAGCCAATGCTTTTACGTTCGTCAAGTAATACTGGTTTGTCATTTTTTATTTGACCAATAATATTCGTGATATTTTTTTATCAAGAGAAATGGCTATTTTCCTGATGATTGCTTCGATATGTGAACTATAATATATATTGAATGAATTATTGGAACGATAAAAAAAACTTTCCCAGCATCGCATTCAACATTGAATTTTCCTTCACTTATTCTTAGTGATAGCAATAGAAAAGTCGCACGTGCTCAAAGCAAAATGAATAAACTGAAATCAGTCCTAGTGTTTGATTCACGAGTTGGTGAAAAAAAAATTTTACTTTACGAGTTGCTATTATTTATACTAACTGGATTTTATTGTGTGTTTTTTTTTCTTTTATTCAGTATAACAACCATGCTATTTTATGAATGATTTTTTTTTTTTCAACAGATACTCATAGCTAAGTTATATCTCTACATGACAATATCCGGAATATTGGCGAAATTCATATATACTATTGACCTTTTATTTCAAATCAATACATGTTTCATATGTGTGGTCATTTAATAAATCTGTAAATCGATATAACTTTCCCATTTTGAGAAAAAAAAGTATTGTCTTCAATGAAAATAGTAGAGTACATTTCATGGAGTGTCCTGTGTTGCTATCAATTTTGAAACCAGTAAGTCAATTACATTCATGTATTTTTTGTTTATCAAACCTAGAAGCTTCATGTGAACTTATTGTAGTTATTATTATTTGTGATACACATGCAGGATTACATATGTGCAGTGTTAGAAGAAGATAAAGGACTACAGATCATTTAAAATGAAAGAATGATTGGAAAGGTTTGACACTTTAAGAATTGATTTCAGCGATCTATAGACAATGGCTATTGAAATTCTCGGTTATATGTCAATCACTCCCACATTATTTCTTATTAAGGATTAACAATTATTTCATTTTTCTGATTGTGTTTTTTTCACTCTAAAGCTAAAAACAAGTGAACTTAAGGTATTCCACTCGTTCCAGGCCGTATCAAAAAAAAAGACCCAGGGCCCTTCGAAATAAAACTAATTTTTTTCATGAAATATGCACACTACCCTTCTGCATATCAATTAATTTGTATTCTATTACTTCAAAAAACATAAAAAAATTAACAAAAGAAGGTAAATGACTATTTTATGGAAGAGTTTAGGTTAAAATTATTATTAATAATTAATTTTTTTAAAAACAGTAAGGTCAAAGTAGATTTTTTTTTGACAAAGTATTTGTTACAAATGCATTAACACTATACAATTTTTTTACGAAAATTTAAAGAACCGTTATCAGTTGAAAATTAAAAAACCTAATCTTGTAGTCAATTATCATTGGTTTAAATGGGGAAAAGAGTCAACTTTGATTTCGAATAACTCGAGTTCTAGACGGTCAATCGATTGTTTGTATTAAAACAAACGTTTTATTTTCTTATAATCTTTAATTTTAATATGGTAAAAAAAAAACTCAAGAAAGCATTAATCACGAGTGAACTACTTTAAGAGAAAAATATGCAAATAACATCAAAATAAGGGAAGACTGGGGCTTGTTGACTATAAGGGTAGGTTGACTAATTATAAAAAATTAGACATATTTAAAAATGTTGCATTTTTATTTCTCACTTAGTCATTGCATTTTTAAATTAAATATAAAAATCCGTTTTTTGTTCTCTAATGACTAAGTGAGAAATAAAAATGCAACACTTCTAAATATGTCTAATTTTTTACAGTTAGTCAACCTACCCCTATAGTCAACTAGCCCCGGTCTCTCTTACTTATTATCTGAAAAAAATATACAGTACAATAATAATTCAAAATTCACTGTTGGATAGAGATATTTTTGCTTCTATTTCTTTTTGTTTTCAGTAACGACAAGGTTGAAAATTCTCTTCATATAATTTACATGTGAAATAAATTTTTTCAAATATGATTTTAATCTTCGCAGTCTCATATGCTCTAAAAATCATTAAATATGTTGAGTTTATCTCGATAAAATCATTTACAATTATTTAAAAACAAATTTTGAACACATAAAACCTTACACTGTTATGATTGTTCTGTTTAATTAGTTGATTAACAATGCATAGAGTAGAATTCACAGCTGTTGGTCATACAACATCTATTGATATTCACGATATGTAATTAATTAAATAAAATGAGAGAGAAAACTTCAATGATTTTAGCTTCAAAGTGCTAAATGCAATATATTTAACCTTATAAAAAGTATCATGAAAATTAATAATTGAGCAATGGAGTGTGAGCGACCAATGCACTTGAATAGACAACTACAAATAAATATAGATCATTGAACTCAATAATATTGACTACTATTAATGTTCAAACAGACGTATTCGTGTAATTTATATTTAACCATTTTTTAGTTGAGTTACATTATAATTACTTGATTTGATAACAATAATTTATTCAGTCTAATGATCAAACTTATGATTAAATAAATTATTAAAAATAGGAAATATTTTATGTAAATTGATAAATTTACATTTAATTTAAAAATTATCAATCTTAACTGTGAAATCTAAATTCCAAATGAATTTTTATAACTTCCTAAATGAGTTGTTTGGAAATTACATCAATTTGTATTTCAATTATTTAAAAAAATAATTAAGCCTTAAATATTTATTGAAAAAATTTGACAAACTACCTTTATAACTTCGTTCTTGTTTAAATTTATTTCAGTTTGAAAATTGATTTTGGGAAGACCGGGGCAATATAAGAACTCTAAGTATTGATGTTTACTTCTATGATCACACTGCAAATCCAAGTGTGTTATTTTGGTAGACACTTTTAACACGCTAAGCCTCTTCAATGTTAAATGCCGTAAACAAACTATAGATTTACACTATGATCATGCACTATGAAACGTGTTAAAAGTGTCTACAAATTATAGATACTTTGTTTAGGGACATTTTACATTGAATATAGTTTATGTGCGTTATTTTAACACATTTATGAAATCTTAAGATTTGCAGTAGCATAAAAAAGGTTTTTCATAGCTTTTAATCAACCAAAAAATCTCAGTTAAAAAACAGAGAAAAAATTGACTTAAAAATGTTTTTTTTAAAATAAAGTACTGTTTTACTTTTTAGAGTATTTCATTGCTTTTCAAAGTATCCCTTCTTACTCCGGGTATCCCACATTCTCTCAGTTTTTCCTACAGAAAATGGCTTAAAAAAAGAAATCGTTATCCCGTGTAAAAAATATTATATTTTCAACGCATTCTCCTATATTCTCCATGTATTTAAAACGCATATAATTAACTAAAAAATATATAAAGTATTTCCCTGTTCTATGAAAACAAAGTTGTATTGTAAACGAAAGATACACGGGACTTCAATAGGAAATTATTTTTTATTATTTTCGTTAATCGATAGAGATAATTTTTGTTCTAATTGTAAATGAGAAATTAATATTTAGATACTAAGAAATAAAAATTTGCCTGTACAATAGCGGATTCTGAGTTTCCAAAAATAAACTAATTACTGGAATGTTTATTCTAATTCCCGTCTGTTACGACAGAACATATCATTGTGAACTCATGATTTAACAGTGTTACAATAATTTACGTAAAATGTATTTCTACAAACAAATGATGAAATTCAACACACCTTATAGTGTATGAAAAATAAATACAAAACGTTTTTATACGTTCATGGAAATTTAACATTGAACAGACTTTACACGAGTTACGTTAATTTACTTCAATTGCAGTGTAGTAAAAATGACTCAAGTTAAGGAGTAAAACTTAGCTTTAATAATTATTTATTTTTAATTTACTAAGGTGATTAAATTAATAAATGAGGACTACTCAGAAAATAGACGAATTGCTAAAATAATATAAAATTAGAATATAGTAAAAAATTTTTTTATTTTTTGAAACAAGACGTGTATAATTGACAAAACACAAAATTTCTGCAGTAAAAATATACATATTGACTTGTAATTTTCTATCATCAACTTCTCTTCGGGAAGAACACAGTTCATATGTGTGTGTGGATATGTATTGATGTCAGGATATTTTTCATCAAGTATATCTCAAGAATAGATAACGAGATTGACTTCGTACAAACATTATTCAAATGACAATACAATGAAAATCTGAGAAAAGTTCGAAAGAATTTGGTTGAGATTTTTTTTATGTTGAAAAAGCTGTCAGAAAAAATAGTAAAAAATATGAATGTTATAGAATATGATGAACTGAACGTCTCACTGATGATGGAATATTTAGGAATTTCTCGATACTGATATAGATCATATACATTGTTTAACAAGGTTTTCTAACAATTAAATATTAATTTGAAGAATTCCAATTTGTTATCAATAGTTAGCAAATTTTTTTAAGTATTTGTTATAGTTGATCTGAGTCATTACTAAGAAACTTTTTAATAAGAAAGGTGTCATGTGGATATGAAGTACATCCAGGCCTTTTTTCGTTAACGGTCTATGTTTTGGAAAGTTTTTTCTAAATCCAGTGGAGTAAATAATCAACTCGATAATAAAAATGTTCTTTAAATGGTTATGCATAATAAATTTTTCTCGAAAACACTGAATATTGAAGCAATATTTATTGAAATTTAACGTAAAAACTTATCTCAATTACAACCAGTGATTCCTGCTTACTCTTGTACTTCGACTTTTACTGCGAAAATCATGGAAATTTTTATCATGTATGAAATTAATTAAACGATGTTCATATTAACTTATGCTTTTTCGATGTAAAAAAATAACAACAAATGAATTTCAGGTCAGTTAAGGATTCTAAATTGATGACCTTGAAATATAATGACGTTGCAAAAATATTTTTCTTATTATCACCACGAAGCTGTCAGAGTACTTCTAGTCTTTAATCAGAATTGGAAGGATTGTCGTGCAGTGTGAATGAAAACTGTCACATTTTTTATTTAACTTCATTAATACGTGCACAATGGTACGTATGTAGAAGATTATAGAAGGTTCATGAAGATTACAAATCCGATAGTAGAACCACGCTCTAGAAATCACGAATCTGGGAACGTAATTAACGCAAAATATACATGATAGGGATTTTGCTATTTGAAGGTCTTACAATTACTCTTTATTATCACATTCAATGCATCTCATTCGACAATCTAATCAAGAAACTCTACAATTTGTTTAAACAAAAGTTTGAATTAGTGTAAAAGAAATTTTTACGCCGTAATTAAACTTTTTTCTGTTATTATCTACTCCTTATTTATTGTCATAAATATGCTTTCATTCAAACAATGTATCGAATCAAGCAATTTCACACGAAATATCATGCTTTTTTCAGCGAATCCTTACTGAGAGTAATAAATAGTTGGATTTACTATTAATAGTTCAAAAAGAACTCAACTATTTTCTGTTAAATGAGGAATTAACACAGCATTGTAAATCCATCTATGGGATTCAATAATTATTTTTTAGAGTGTTTCACTCGAATAAGGTCGTACGCATAATGTGACCATGAAGTAGAATAATATCCTTTGAAAGTCATATGTATCAAGAAATTCGCTCGATATTCATCGATCGTAACGAAAAAAATTATAGGTCATTACTATCAAGTTTATTTTTCCGTTAAATTTCGCTATCACTCCTAGATTCATAACTTTCAAATAGAAACACTAAGTCTTTTTATTTTTTATGTTATTACCGAATAGATATTCTACAAGCAACTTGACCGATATATTTCAGGGGATAACTTTTTTTTCTCTGCATGAATAACTTTTGCAATTTTCTACTCTTCATAAAAAGCCTTATCGTTCTTCATTGACCTTCTTCTTTAGATGTCTAAAGGTTTTTATGATTAACCAATATTATTGATAGTTTTTGAAGAGACGAAAAAATGTTAACGGCAATATGAAACGAATAATCGGCTTACCTTGAATACCTAGTCGCCTGGACTTGATGAGAAGCAGACAGTCGTACAAAACTTATTAAACTTTCAACAAATTATAGTCATTATTTGTTCACTGAATTACTAGTGTTTTCGCACTTAAATCGACACTATTTTCTTAACACAAAGACTCTAGTTGATATTAATATTATCAATAATACAAATAATGGCAATGAAAAAATCACTTTTATATTTAAATATATAAAAACGTTCTAATAAATATGATAATTTCTGCAATTATTTATTGTAGGAATATCAACTGAATGATTATTCACTAGGTTGAGTCTGTGTTTATTCTTCCACCACATTACATTGGCAAAATATTGAAAGACGATTAAAGTTGGATGCAAACAGGAAGACGGGATAAAGGTTGGAGACAGTTAAAAAGAAGAACGAATTCTTAAATATTTAAAACATCGTCTCTGATATATTTCTACCTGAATCGAAACCGAATAACGCCGTGATGCAACAGACACGCGGCGTGAATTGAAAGTGGGCGCCGGACAAGTAACGTTGACGACGCGCGTTGTCGTTTTTTTTTGAGCGCAAGCGCGCCCATCACGATGATGACGACAAGTTCTCACCCCTATGCGCGCTTGAAGCAACCAATGCTATAAAGATTGTGGATACTTGAAATGCTCTTTTTATGATATTATTACTGATTGGCTTTGGTTTTCTAGTTTTTTTATCATTGCAATTCCATTTTTAACTTCAGCTGTAATATTATTATTTTTTAAAAGTATTTACGATATTGATCTTAATATTATATCTATACCTTAATTAATATCTTAATAGCTATTATTAAAAAATAACAGAGATAATAGAATTTATGTTTCGCTACTGAAAAAAATTTTTTTATTATTTATTTTTTGAAATATTTTCAATGTGAAACTTTATCTAACAAAATTCGATTATTTTACAGAAAACATAATAGTGTGATTGAACCAGGTAATGGATTAAAAACTGAATCGGTGACGAATTACCTTGTAAAATAAATTACAGTTTGAAATGCAATAATCACGCTTCGAATCATAATTAACGCTGTAGGCAATGTCATGCTATCATTCCGATGTGGGTAGAAGATTTGTCCGTTTGACTGGGACTGGTGAAAGAGAGGAATGAGTACATATGAAATATACCCAGTAGCAAACGTTGACGACTCGAGGTAGGTCAGGATGAGGAATGCTTTGTTGTGTATGTATGTGTATTAATGCATGTGACACGATAGTTACTCTGGTACATAGAAGCCAAGGCCAAACTATCCAGTCGATCGATCAAGCAAATATTTTGAAAATGAGCTTTTATTTGCTTCACACAGGTTTCAGCCCAAGACATTATTATTTCGATTCGGGAATATTTCTCTTTTCAAATCTTTTTCCAATAAAACTCACCAATGATCTACACTCAGCCATCTCATTGGTGTATTTTTTGCAAATATAATATGATACAATTTTATCGATGATATATTTAATTGTTTAAGATTCTTATAAAAGTTTTCTGATAAGATGAAATTAAATACTTTGAAAAATAAGTGACTACAAGTAGACATTTTTATCTTGAGTAAAAAGCAGAATAAAATAGTGATACTTAGCTTGACTCACTTTACAGAAAGCACTTGCATAGAAGTCGAGGTACATTAGGAACAACGAGAGTTGGTTAAGGGCAACGTTTGGTAGATGATAGTATTGGTTCGCTTGCGGCATCGATAAGTCGTCTTTTATGTAAGAGATATTTTTCACTACATTCAGCGAGAAATAGGAAATAGGATTCACATTCAAGAAAGTCCACGATATATTTGAATCTATACTAGTAGAGAAAGATTATTTTTAAGCCGGAATTAAGTCAAATATACTTTTATTGAAAAATTTTAAATAGGCTACAACCTCAACCGATAACTATTCTTAACATATTACCTTTTTTATTATTTAGAATAGACTGAAATCATAAATTAAGTACATTTATCTAGCTATTAATATAAATTTAAGTAAAATAATTTTTTTGATTGATTGTGAGTTATGAAAATATTTATAACTGAAATAATTATCTTCCACCTAAATTTAAACCATGAAAAATAATTACCATGGCAACGTAATTAATTCTTTTCTGAAACATCTCCTTCGCACATACAAATTGACTTTATGAAAAAATAATTGTTATTTATCGCAAATTAAAAAAAAAACAATGTATGTTGTTGGTATTCTTTGTATTTATAATGGAAATTTATATCGTGAAATATTTCAGCATTTTTGACGTAAATAACAGAATGAAAAAAAAAAAAAAATAATTTCCGATAAATTATGAATATCCATAATAAAAGGAAACCTTGATCTTCTGTATCCTTAGAGAAATATAATATCTAAACCTACAGCATTGAGGTTTCATAAATCTCTAGAGAACATAAAAATTCATGATTTCTATGTCTCTGACTCAAACGTGAAAATTAAATTATTGATGTGAATTTGATATGAATAGTTTGAATTTCAATGAATTCGATTTTATTTGTTATGAAAATTTTTGTTTTATTTTATTTTCACTTTTTTTGAATTCTAGTTCTACAATTAATTAAATTCAATCGTAGCATTGCATGCAACAGCGTCCTAGAATCTAGTTTATTTGACTACCACTTTAGTAGTTGATATAAACAAACATTGCCGTTCAACACGATCAACGATTACCTCAGTAATGAAATATTTTTTATTGAGCAGAATGAAAATTTTTATTAAACTAAATTATTACAATTCAGATCTTCATAACTGTCTAACAATTTTCTTTTCCTCAAAGAGAAACTGTAGGTTTGAGTTATTTAAAAGGGAAAAAAGAGCTTTGCGACAGACACGACACGGTGACTAGTAGTTCTACGGAAAGTTAGATAGTGGTGAAAAGAGCTAGCATTGATGATGACATCGACTACTGCACATGAGATGAATGGAGTAAAAGAAGCATTGCTTGACTACCTCTCATCATCCTCTGCTAATATTTACCTGCCCGAGTACAAAGAGGTTCGTATACTAAAGCTTCGCGCCACAATTCTGATAAAAATGTCCGGAAGTCAGTAAAGATCGACCGCAGATGACGCGCAAGGCCCGTGCCCTCGTACTCTATTCACCAACATTTTATATGAAAACACTTTTATACTGGAAATTACATTTTAATAACTTTTCACTCATACATTTTTATTTCAAGAGGAATAACTTACTAATAATATGATGATAACGATAATTATAATGATTAAAAGTATAAAATTCACATAAATATTTCATCATAGTGATGACAAAAGTTTACAAATTTTATCCCCCTAAGGTTTAAAAGGTTAATCCTTAAGGAGTTTCATAGAGAGTTCCAACCAAATCTAGAAATTATTACTCATGATTTATTTAGATTCATTTATGAAATAATTTAAATAGCAATCAGTCCGATTATTATTTTGTAACTAAAAAAAATTTAAAAAATCGAATCTATTATCATTGATTGTAAATAAACTTAACTTTGAAAAGTAAATCGGTATTGTACTATAGATCCACATTGCAAATTTTTCAATGCAAAATTAGAAAAACTTATTCTCAAAAAGATTTTTATGATAGATTTCAATTTTTAATGAATAAATCAATTAAAAAAAATTATCCCTGTGGAAATTTTGTTGAGGTACTGTTGGGGGGCTTTTCAACGCTCAAAATCACTGGAAAAACACTTTAAAGGCAAAATCGAGGGACTGTCCAGGGCCTTGGAATTGCTCGATTTATATTGGTAAAAAAGAAATGTACTTAATCATTAACCTTAACAATATTCCTTTAATAAATCACTGGATTTAAATAATTAATTGAAAAAATAACTAAAATGAAATTTCCAATTTAACAATAAGTTAATTTAAATAACAGGCATTTACATGCGTAATATTTGCATTACTTTTTAATTATAAATTTATTGATTTCATTAAATAGATTGTTATTGCAATTTCTTATGACAACAATGTTTTGATATTCATTATATTTATATTTTCATCATATCTAAATAATTTATTAAGTTCTTATAAAGATCCTCAGCACATTTTAGATCTGAATCAACTTCCAAGTTCTTAAAACATCTTTATATGGAATATTACATATTGATATTAATTATTACTACACATGAGCGTGTTTAAAATTGTTTTATATTGTATCAATCAAATGACCAGCCTGAAAAAATCATGATAAATTTTATTTTTTGAATTGTTTTAATGTCACTCTGTTTTGAAGAAGTATTGTTCAATACAAGCATCTATGAAGTTATGCTATTACGTATCTTAACGATGCTAAATCATCCTTAAGTCGTAGATGGCGCGATTTCATGGGCCACCTTCACAGTGCCTTTGTAGAATCCTAGGGGAATCAAGTGAATTTCTGTTAGGGATGTTTTTTCAGCAATATGTATATATCTAATTAATAATAAATTACGTCTGTTGTCATTTGTATGTTATAATGATTACAGTTTTTATTAATTAAAAGAAATGCTTTGGGATTACAGTTCGAAACATATCAGTAAGGTGGAAAGAGTAACTCAGAGAGGACTGGTTGTCCACAAGTTGCTCTCAGCTATTTCTTCATGTTAATACTTTAGAAGCAAGTTTGATATGGAGCAAAAGTATTCTTAACACTCACTGTAGACTTTGTAGAAAAAATTACAATGCTGAAAATATGTTACTTTGTGATGGCTCTAATAAAGGTCATCATTGTCTCAAACCAAAACTCACATCTGTGCCAGAAGAAGATTGGTTCTGTAGTCAATGTAAACTACCTGAAATTAAACCCGTCTCTAAGTCTCTTCTGTTTCTAATGTTTAGAGGCCTAAAAAAGAAATCATAGAAACACCAAAAGTGATCGCATCAAGGTGAAGCATTCTGTATAGAATGATATCTTTCCTCACTTCCTTTTCTGCACTATTTTCATCTCTTTACCTAGAGAGTGCCGATGACCATAGCTTAACAAATAGAGAAGGTTGTTGTTCTCCAAAAATGAAAGGAAAAATTAAGCAGCGCTAGCGAATAATTTAATCAATTGGTGACAGAGACAATCTATTTTTATGTACTCGTAAAAAAAAATATCGTTTCCCAAACGTTTCCCGAATGTCCCCCGACGTTCCCCTCGCGGGACTGTAGGGAACGATGGGGAATGAAATTTTTTTTTTTTTAATTTTTCCCCTCTACTCCAAACCTTCTGTACTTGCAAAAACAACGTATAGATAGAAGTTGACAAAATTTTTCTACATATTAATTGAACTAAATTTTTTTATTAATTGACAAAAATTGTACAATAAATTAAGTAACTAAAATAAAAAATTTTTTATTAACAGCAACAAACAGAGTGAATAGTTAAAATTTTAGTTTTTTTTAGGTGAAAGACGAATCCTTGAGTGCTTACGAACGTATTCTACAGATAATTAATAGAAATTAATTCATTAAAAATTTCATAGTTTTAAATTCTATAGAGTTTAAAACTAGACATTTTTTATATGTGTCTACGTATACGCATATGTATACTTCTGTTTCAAGCATATAATAAATGTCTTGTCAATAAATAATAATGTTTTGCTCACCTTGAACAGTGTTATAAACATCAAAAATTTAATTCAATTAATATGTAGAAAAATTTTGTCGATTTCCATATATACATTGTTTTTACAAGTGAAGAAGGTTTGGAGTAGAGGGGAAAAATTAAAAAAAAAAAAATTTCATTCTCCATCGTTCTCCACAGTCCCGCGAGGGGAACGTCGGGGAACTTCCTCACTGAGGAACATTCGGGGAACGATATTTTTTTTACGAGTATTTGATTCTACTGTCTATGATGTGGATTGCGATTTTATTCGAGGAAAACTGCCCAACACCAATCAAGCATTAAATCTGAAGAGGCGCATCAAGAAGATTTTAGACAAAGTTAAAGAGGCTCAACAAGGCTCTTTCCGTGTGAGAGATCATTTAAATAGCTATCAAAAAATCATTAGAAAGGTAATATAAGTGACAAAGGAATAGTATATCCTTTGAGATTTGATACATCTCGTTTTTTGAAATCAAAAGCTTCTGTCAATTATGAGCTACCAAGTGTAGAAATCAAGGACTACTAGACTAAACTGTATGGATGAACTGCAATGTTGGATGTCGACACTTCACTCCTTCAATAAATTTTGGTTTAGCAGAGTTACAGTCAATCGGCATAGACGAAATAAGGAACATACATAAGGATACAATTAGGTAAATGCATTAAAAAATATCATAATTTGTTAATATATTAACTAATTTATTGATTTACATTTTTTTTCGTGTTTCACTTACCCCGACTTCTCCTACTGAACTTCCCTGAATCAAACACCATTTCAATCTTTCGGTAAAAAAGCTGTAAAACGAACTGTCAATAGCCAATGACGTGGCATAAAAAAAAAATTCTGTGACATGAAGTATATTTTCCAATCATTTTGAATCGAGTAGAATATGAGGTTAAACTAATAATTACAACTTAAGCATAATATGGAGTTATGTTTTTTAGATATCAAGAAAATACGTTATGTGCATATATTAATTGTTTATATGATTTTAAACAATTTTTGTAAAGGAAAGACTGTAGGTGAAATCAGAATAGTTTAATTTTCTATCAAGTATTAATTTTTTGTTTCACTTTTATTTTAATATTGAATCTTTTTGTTACTATTGTTGTCTTTATTAAAATTGAATGAAAATTTTATCTATGATGGTTAATTTAAAAATCTTTAAATCATTATAAATTATGAAACAATTTTTATTTGAAAATACTCTACCGTGTCAAAAGTAAATAGACACTTATAGGTGTAAAGAGTTATTAAAAATATAAAAGCGGGTAGTTATGAAAAAAAAATTAGAGTGTACATGGAACCCAATCTCAGTTTATTGACACTAATAGTTATCATGGATTAGTTCTTTAATTAAGTAATGATATTCTTTTTAATAAACATTTTTTTCTCAACTACCCTGTCTATTAACTTTTGACACAGTAGTGTATTATTCATAAGTTTACTTTTTCATACTGATTACCGTCTTTTTATTTTCCAAAAGTACGTATTGTAAAATATACATGTGTGTCTATCTGTAGATGGATTGACAAATGACAGTTTGTTAGTTGACGACATTTGCTTGACGATTAGATTGTTTATAGTAACGAAAGGAGAGTTTGTTTATTTCCAGATTAGGACTAAGACTAAGACTAATTAGACGTCATTTTAGATTCTGTATTTGAATCTGTCAATTTAATAAACTTTCTTTCTTAATATATGTTTTTTCAATTTAATATTTTACAGTATGTATTATTAGAAAATAGTCACCAATCATTCGTCATATGATATGACATAAAACATATTGAACGAACGTATCATGTTGTTTTCAGGACCTGTGACTCAAACAGGGTAACGTACTAGAAAATTCGTTACTGATGATTAGCTTTTTTAAAACAATTTCATTATTTAGTGTAAATAAATGACGCTGTACTTTCAACGGAAAAAATAAAATAATATGATAAAAATAGTTACCATGCGAATAAGACCGGTAGTGACTGGTGAATATGTCCAAGGAAGGTTGAGGCTTTCAAACGATCAAATAATTGAGTTATAGGAAGCTTCCAACATCATTGGTTACCACTAGTGAACATAGCTGGAGGCTAGCGAAGAGGATAGATGTCAGTTTACCAAGGCCGTAGGTCAACCATTAGACTCTTAAACAACTTCCGATTTCTACTCTTATATATTGACTAGGTGAATTTTTTTCCTTTCCTATTTCCTCAATTTTTTTCAAGATTTCGTTCGGAAATGATAATTTTTTTTCTTATCACCTTATTCAATATCCTTCGTCCTCAGATAATTCACTTTTTAAATTTTTAATAGATCCGATGAGATGTTTTAATGGCGGAGGTTTTACACATCAGTTTCTGTAATGCAAGGAAACTGGAGAAAATGTTACGGCTCATAAAGGGCTAGAAATCAATTACTTGCTAGGAAGAGTAGTTGATTGAAATAGGCGATGCTCTACTGGTCTAGAGTATCGGTAGCATACTAACAACAATGTCTATGCGTCGCAAATTTATGTGGCCTTTGACTTCATGTTAATATTACCTAGTACAACTAAATTAGTCTGTACAACATACAACAATTGTTATTTCATTACGATGTTCAATGATGAAGACAAAGCAAAAAAAAAATTAACAAAAAAAGTAAGTCACATAAAATCATGAAATGCGGTAAAGTGAAACTGAGATAAAAATACCTATGTGTTCATTTTCACTCGGAAATTTCTCAGCACAACTAACAGGAGACGGTCGGATATTAACGTATCGGCCCTACATCGCCGTCGGCGTGACATCAACTGTGTCACGTTCTCGGTCATCCTGGATGATGGAATACTCATACTATGAAAACCTTTGAGGTAGTTCAATGAAAATCTTAGTTTAATAACATTCTTATTATCGCAACATGAAAGGAACATTAAAAAAAAAATTAAAAACTCCATTGATTTATTTAATTTTTATGCTTACCCAAAGCTACACTTTTTTAAGTTGAAATTAGAGTCATTTCTTATTCTGATTAATCAATTATATTAATTGTGTAACTATGAACTGTTAGAATTGAAAATTCAATTATCTATAAATTGGAAAGAAGCAAAAAAGTCAAATTTGAAATAAACAGGAATCTTGAAGTAATGAAATCATTATAATTTTCTTCTATTCTCAAATATATTATTCATTATAAAATCTTTGAAGCTAAAAAACGAATTATTTGAAGAAAATATAATTAAAACCTTTTATGAAAACCAATTTTTAGCATAAAATAATATACAAAACTTTGTGAAAAAAATCATTCTTAATAGAACCATCGAACAAAAAACTTGTACCACTAACAACATCAAAATAATAAACATTCTAAAAAAACTGTACGCATCTATCCATATCATAAAAACTGTCAGAAATTTTTAGTCTATAAAAGCATGAAAAAGCTAGCAATAAAAATATCGGAAGCTAAAATTGCTATTGACAGAGTTTTTCGATAGAAGCATATAGTAGATGATGAATACATATGAAAATCAAGAACATTGGAGACAAACAATAGCTTTTATATTATCTTTATATATAAAATTTATTAAAGATAACATTCAAAGTAGTGCATGCGAGGAATTTTAAGAAATGAGGGTAATTCAACATTATTCGTTGGAGACATAATAGTGCACAAGGTAGGTCTTCATTATGCAAGCCAATCGAGCTCGTAACTTCCCTCTGAGTCGTCATCTTACCGCAAAGGTCTGTTAATTATGTATCTGCCAGTTCGCTAGCCTTGCTGTCATGTTTTCACAATGACACTGAATCTCGAAGGAGTTCTCTTTATTTTTCAATGAGCTTTAAGGAAACATAAAAGAGTTTTGTGCCTCATCTTGGTGTTTATCTAAAGCATATTAATAGTAATTGGCTCATTTTTAAAATAAAAACAAATAATCAAAATTAATAAATGAGTTAATATTTGAAAAATCAAACAACAGATAAATGAAAAAAAACCTCATTAAATGAAACAGCTCATTAAATTGATACTAGGTTCGTTAAATATTGTAATTATTCATCTTGAAGCAAAGTCTACATTGTTTCACTCAAACCCTTTTGTCTAGTTTAAGCAAATCTCAACTTCACAGAGAGTTAACTATAATATAAGTAGAGTATTAGAGACGACATCTTGAACATGTAAGTTACAGTCATACGAAATAGAAAACGTCATACGATATGTTAACCCTTAAACATGACATATGATAACTGTCATCTAATCCCATCGTTAGGTTTACTTCATTCAAATATAAATATCATCTCATAATACGCTATGAAGAAAATCTCTAGTGAAATATTTTTAGATAAAAACTTCTCGTGTAGGAACAATTTCACTGGAAAATATTTTTCATTAAAAAGCCTAAAAAAGAATCTTTGTGTAAAAATGTTCTAAAATTCAAAAAATTACTAGATACTTTTATATCAAGGCTTTGTAGATTCCTAGAATATAATTGAAATTGTTTTTCATTTCTTGATAAGTTCATTTTATGATTCAATTATTAGAAAGTACATAAATATTTACTAACAGTTTAATATCATTAAAGGACAATTAATGTTTAATCTATTTTAACAGAAATCTGTAATGCATTTATTTTACAAAAGAATTTACTTTTTCATTTAAATCAATTAATATTTAACTCTTTGAAAAATGAGTCAGTGAATATATACTGCCTCGCTATAGATATTCGCTGATTCATTTTTAGAGAGGAAGAAAATCTTATTTGGCCATCAAAAATTTTAATATACTATAAAAAATAATTAAAATTACTAACCACGTTATAGTGTTTTCGTTATAGATTGCACGTTACATAGATAGAAAATTGTGATATTGAGATTCACAACAGGTTTGAAATTATTGTTAGTTATGAAAAAAATATCGACATTTTGAGATCAATGCACTGAAAACAGACCAACATCGAGTGATAATTTAGTATAGAAAGCCATTGCACCATAAATGAATTGATTCATTTAATGTTTGTTGAGTACACAGATTTTCTCTCAATATTGAAAAATCACAATAGAAATTGTCATTAAATAAAACGAATTCACCAATATGCTATTCAATCAATACTTCTTTTTATGGAAACTAACGATTTATGATTTTCACATTCATCAATAAATAAACAGAGTAAAACCAGATCATACATTCAACTGACTGGTAATTAGTAGATTTTTTACTTCGATAAAGTAAAAATTTCAATTAAAATTAATGTTCTATTGTGTATTTTTTCAGTTATAATATTTTAATGAGCTACATTATTCAAAATAAATACAAAGGTAACCAAATGCAGAATACGTATATGCTAAAAAAATTCTTGAATAATTATTAACTCAGAAATCAAGAAAAAACCACTCTAGTATACAATATATTTGTCATATTTCCTATAGTTGAAAGTAAAGAAAATGACTTCACTTGTAGTAGAGAATAAAGATACGTCTTTCTTCTTTGCTTGAAGTAATACTTATTTTCAACCAGATGAAAAATTATCTTCAGTTAATTAAACTTTGATTTTCGTTATAATTAATTGTTACCTCAAGTGCCTAAATTTGACTCGAATTCTAACTTGGTTTTAAATTCTCCACGATGTGAAATGTCTTTGCTCGACAATTTTCTCAGTATAAATAAAGTAATCTACCTACAAAGTAAATCATAGAACTGAACATAGCAGTACCAAGTATACTATAGTTTCTATATTTATTTTTATGTCCATGGTTTAAATACACTGTGTATCATAACATCCTTGAACTTAAGTTTGTATGCAAGGTGGTATCTTCACCAATACTTGATGTAAGTCTGACTTAAATTATTTTTTCCATGTAGCCAAACTAGTTGAAGAAATATTCTTCCCCCTCCATCAGATTGATAATAAAAATGCGTCGTGCATACAGTATTTGGGAAAGTGACTACAGAATGTTATTCAGTTAGTTTGGCTATAAAAAGCTTAATGCTTTAAATTGAACAAAAATTAAGACTTTAATGTCTTACAATTTTGATAACAATAAAATCTCAACTTTCAATTAAAGCAATCATCAGAGATAAATTATTGATAATAACTTCAGTATAGAATTTACTCTGGATATATCAGCATTGATAAATTATATCAAAAACGATATAGTGATAGGTTAGCAATGATAAAAATAAATACTATGTACATAAAAAAATATATCAGTGGTTTTATAAGTTAAAATAAATTACAAACATAAATTCAATGTAAATTCGTCAATTTTTCAGTGTTGATTTGAGTTTTTCAATGAAATACTTTCAATCAAAATGAATAAAATTTTATATTGGTGTTTTTCGATAATAACTATCTGTGTAACATATTCTAGAAGTGAACAGAGATTTTATCATCGACTACCTAAAAACGTTATCCCAAAGTTTTACGATGTAAAACTGTGGATACCTGATATTCTAAACAACGTTACCTACGAGGGTCAAGTAATTATTGATTTTCGTATTATTACGAAATCACGCTCAATTATTTTAAATGTTGATGGACTCGTAATACAAAAAAATACAACAAAAATATTAAAGTATGACAGCTATAAAAGCACTATGACAATTATCACTCAACATCTGGATATCGAGAAGCAATTTTTTATAATTTCTTCAGATAAGGAGTTCGACATTGGGAATTATTCTTTAAATTTATTTTTTACGAGTGAAATTCGCGACGATTTATTTGGATTTTACAGAAGCAAAAGTATACAGGGAAATGAGACGAGGTAAGAATGAAAATTATGTAGAATAAAAATAATACAGTGTATATATGATTTCTTCTTTTTAATTCTAGATGGATGGCAGTGACTCAATTTTCACCCAGTTATGCTAGACGAGCTTTTCCTTGTTTTGATGAACCTTACTTAAAAGCTCAATTTAAATTACACATCGGACACTATGATCACTTTAAAGTTACTTCTAATACCCTTCCAGAACGAGTTTCAAAAACGTATGTATTATCATCAGTTAATTAAGCTATTGAATAAACAATTAAATGAAGACAAAAGTAAGACTTTACTTGAAAATTAATGTGAAACTTCACTTACAAATTTAAAATATTTTTTGTAATAATTAATAATTCTAAAAAAATTTCCGAAATTAGTTTTAGAAAAAATTATGTAATTACGTCAATGAAAACAACTCCAAAGATGTCAACATATTTATTCGGGTGGGCCATCCATGACTTTGATTATTTTTATTTATCAAATTTAACTACGGTGGGAATGTGGACAAGAAAAACGATGAAAGAAGAAAGTCGTATTGCATTACAAGAAGGATGGCTTATATATAAGGCTCTAAAAGCTTGGTTGAGTATTGAGAATCCAATTGAAAAAATGGAGCATATCGCAGTAACAAATTTTTATTTTAATGCAATGGAAAATTGGGGCATGATTACTTTCAGAGAATCAGCTGTTCTCCATAATAAAAATATTACTCCAACAAAATCAATACATAACGGATTAAGCACTATGGGCCATGAATATGCTCATACGTGGTTTGGAAATTTAGTGACTCCAGAATTCTGGAATGTCGGCTGGTTAAAAGAAGGATTTGCTACATATTTTTCGTATTTTGGACGATCTCTTGTTTATCCTGAGTCAAGAATGATTGATTTATTTATCATAGAAATCGTGCAAGATGCACTTGATGATGATGCCGAAGATCATAATCGTACAATGAATGGCAGAAATCCTGCTGAAGTTCAAAACACTTTAGGATATGCAGATTTTGTTACTTATAAAAAAGGTATTCTCATATATTTTTTTAAAAAATTTATTTCATATTTTATAAGCTGCGTTTAAAATTTTAGGAGCATCTATAATAAGAATGATTGAACAGATAATGGGAGAAAAATTATTCCAAGCAGCTCTGCGAAGTTATTTAAAAAATTTGTAATCAATTTTTCTATAAAAAATCCTATAATTTTTATTTTAAAACTTTTTTAATACAAGAATGATAATCATCCGATAGACAAGTATGAAATATTTGTCATTAATTTGTTCCAGGTCTTACAGTTTTGCAACACCTTCAATACTTTATACCTATTTACGAAACTATACAACAGTTCAGCAATTAGTATTTAGTATTGACATTGGAGAAATAATTGAAACTTACGCAAACCAACCCGGTTACCCTCTCATCACCATTACGAGGAATTATTCAGATTATTCGATCCGAATTTCGCAAGACCGTTTCTATCAGCATTTAAACTGGACCACTAAATCAAAAGCTCAACGTTGGTGGATTCCTTTGAACTTCATGTCGGATTCTCAAAGAAATTCTAATGTTTCGGTGTTTGGTTCTACGTGGGTTAAACCTCATGAGAAGGATATTACAATAAAGTTTAATATTGATCCTTGGGAATGGATTATCTGTGATATTGACAAAGCAGGGTATTATCGTGTGAACTACGATGATAGAAACTGGAACATGTTGATATCACATCTGGGTTCCAGTGCATTTAATACAATTAGGCCGATAGCTAGAGCCACTCTTATAGACGATGCCTTCAACCTGGCTAGAGGCGGTTATATTCATTACAGGATCGCTTTCCGACTTGTTAACTATCTTACTCAGGAAATAGAATATGAACCATGGTATGTTGCATTAAAGTCATTGGGTTTTCTTCAACGGATTTTCCAAGACTTCACTACTCTTCAGGATTCATTGCAGGTAATCAAAGTTTCTCAATATTCTAAGCTTATGTCAATAAGTTTTAGCTGTGGCATTTTCATTTATATAACGGTGTTTCATTTAAAAACTTTTCAGAATTACGTCAAGAGTATTTTAAAACCTGCTTACGTTTCCATATCTTTCAAGAGAATTAATGAGGATCAATTACGTTCAAAACTCTTGAGGAATTTAATTTTATCTGCGGCTTGTAAATTTCAAAATGATCACTGTTTGAAAACTGCGGAATCAGTCTTTCAAAGTTGGATAAAAAATTCTTCAAATACGTAAGCTAACTTCTTAAAAAACAGCTATCCTACTTGTTAATATAAATAGTTGAAAATACAATTCATTTCGTTTAGAATTGAACCAGATTTAAAGAGTTTTGTTTACTGTGTTGGTATTCAATCAGGGGATGCAGAAGTCTGGAAAAAAGTTTTTAGTCGATTTATTCAATCTGATTTGCATAGCGAAAAAGAGTTATTGATAGAAGCTCTTGGTTGCACTGATAATTCAATGCTGATTAAACAGTAAGTTTAAAACATTTTATTATTTTTATTCAAGACAGTCTCAAATATTATTTTTAATTATGATATTTGACCTTATTTTAGATTTTTAAAGTTTGCTACTTTTAATAATAGCATTGCTTTGCCTGAACAATATCGAATGGTAATATTCTATAAAATACTTGATGGGAGTAGAAAAAATATTAATTACTTATTAGACTTTATGTCTGAGAATATTAAAAAAATATTGGATACAAAAGGTCAATCATTCTTCAATAAAATATTGAGTGCAATCAAAACGAGAATTACTTCTAAAGAAAGTTTAATAAAATTATACAATTTTATTGAAGAAAATATTGATGTTTTTAACAATACTGAAATAATCAATAATACTATTACTTATGCCACCAACAATGTTGATTGGATCGAAAAATATGCTCCAATAATTGCAAGTTTACTGAATTAACAACAGTCAGTGAAGCTCCAACGTGAGTATCTACAATAGAAAATACTTCAGAATCACCATGTACAGCTAAAGAACAATAGATTGCACCACATTATCGTATTGTTACCTTTTCACTTTTTCAAATCTAATCTTTGCTTTGAGTCAAATATAATGATAAAAATAACTGGTCAATAAAGAGAGTAACGAATTCCAGTTGGCGATTATTTTCTGTTATTTTTTCTGTAATATTAATCTACTGATAAATTATCAGGAACGCAACAAGGCTTAAGTAGCTATTTAATGTAATATATAATCAATGAATATACATTATCAATACTATTGAGAATAGCTACATAATTTATTTATACGATCGATAAAAAATGGCATAAGAGCATATAAAAAATAAAAAAAATTACAATGATATATAGAGCTGTTGTGGAAAATAATACTAATGATATTATGAAGGATTTTCAAACATATCGATCAACCTAATACAATGAAAGTCATCATAAATAAAGTTTTTGAACTGTTCTATTTGTGCAAACCACTTAATCGTAGAAAACTTTATAATTTCAATCATGAATAATATTCAATTAATTTTTTGTTTAATTAGTTTTTTAACTTTTATGATAGTTTACATTGAATGTCTTTCAATGATAGGACAATCAAAAACTATTCCGCAAAATTATGAAATATTACTAGATTTTAGTGGAAATAATGATGATTGTTCAGTGAAAAATTGTATTTATACTGGAGAAGTAAACATTACTCTAAAAGTCACAGGACGAACAGATTTTTTTTCAATTCAAGCTGACTCAAAAATGAAAATTGATGAAAAAAAGACTCGGTAAGAATTTTATGGATTAATTGTCTTTGTAAAGCAGTAATTTAAGTAATTAAACTTAATTTTATTATTTAAAAATACTAGATTGTTTAGAATTGATAAAAATAATAATTCTTTGCAACAAATTTCGATTATTGATATATCTATCACCTATGGAGACGTATCTTCTATGATCGAAATTTATTTAGAACCAATGACTATAATAGTCCCAGTGACACAATACGTCATAGAATTATTTTTTTCTCGAGAATTTGAAGACCTTCGCGGATATTACCATCCTATTGATAACATATCAAACAGGTTTTAAAGTATTTTTATTTCTTTTTTATTTCCATATAATTGTAATAAATAACTTGAAAATATTTATAGACTTGTGGCCATTGCTCTTCTCATACCGAACCGAGCTTATCGTTTATTTCCTTGTCTGTCAGATTTAAAATGGCTATCAACATTTGAACTATCAATTATTCATCCAACAGAATTTTCCATACTTTCTGGAACCCCTTTAAAGTATCGCAAAAAAATGACTCCTAATACTTCTATTTCTGTTTATCAATCAACAGAAAAAATTCAAGCCCATCATGTGTTTTTTGCTATATGGAGTTATAAAAAGTACGAAACTGATACGTTAAATTTTTGGTATCCGCCAGAAATAGAAGATGAAGATGTCAAGATGTTGATTGTCTATTATAGTCATAGTTTTGGATTAATGACGAACAATACTTTCTCCTCAAAGAATCGATTCAATGTTGTTTCATTTCCAGGTTCTAGAGTAATAGATTTTTATACAACTCGTGGAGTAAGTTTACTTAGGTAAGTTGCTCATAATAATCTGGTAAAAAAATCCCAGATTATTATGATAAATGTATCATTACATAGCAAAGATAATTAAAAAATGAAGCGATAAAAGAATTATCATGACTCGAAGTCGTTCTTCAAGGGAAAGTCGAGTAATCTTTGATAAAGACGAATCCACTACCACAGATAGGATGGAAATGTTAACCGACATAAGTCGCAGTACTGTTCGATATTGGATTGGTATTTTACATTTTCCAAGATTTTGGGATGACTATTGGATTTACACAGCTATTGCTGATTACATAGCAACTTTCATATTTAATTTTATTGAACCAACTTTTCGAATTCACGATTTTTCATTAGCTCGAACAATTTTATGGACCAGATGTGATCGAGACACGATGGCAGCATCAACCATACCATTTTATTTATTTGATACATGGGAAGACAGAAAATATTTCCGCAAAGAAGAATATATAAGCTATCAAGCTTTAACTATTGTCGCGACGATTCATCAGTTATTTGATTTCAAGGATATCATGGGGTTGATAAGATTATTTTTGTCACGCTGGTATATTTCAGTACATGAGTTCATCACTTAATGTATTTATTTTTCTGATATCTACAATAATTAATTAATTATAGGGGAAATGAGTCATTTGGTCCAACTTTGAAAGAAATTTTATCTCTTCTTGATAATAGAGGTGTAGAAAGTTTCACTAATGATTGGCTAAAAAATCGTGGAACTCCACTTATCACTATTACTTTAGATGAACTTGGTGAATATGCTGAGATAGTACAAGTAGGTCTAAGCCAAAAAATCTGAAATTCTATACTCACTTAATGACTAATAAAAACTTTATTACATTTTTCTTGAAATTTCTTCAAAATTTATTGCTCAGGAACGTTTTAATACATTCGGTCCAGGAAGTACAGTAAATTATACTTGGACTATTCCGATTCGATGCGTTAATCATCAGACCAAGAAATTTTATCATCTATGGCTCAAATCGAAAACTTTATTTGTCAATGCAACTGAAATAAAATTTTGTTTATTGAGTGGACACTCTGTGGGTAAAGAACAATATTTTTGAAAATAATCTATGAACATGATAGATCTAAAAACAAATTTTCATTAGATTTGAACAAATCTACTGAAAATTCATTTTTAGATCTTTCTAGATTTTGTAATATCTCGAAAGCTTCATTATACCGATAAAATTTGATTCAATCAAGTATCATCAGATTTAATAATTTTCCATGGATGAAAATAAAAGCGTTTTAAAAAAATTTTTAACAATTTCTTTTTACAATGCTGAAAAAGTAGTTTCAATCGCAAGCGATTCTTATTTTAAAGAAGCTCCAACCTGAGTAAAAACGATCAGTTTTTGGGTGCGCCCAAACGAGGCCCAATTCGAGCCTAAATGATTTTTCAGGCTTTCAACGCGTCCAATTCAAGCCTTACAGCATATTCGAAGCTAATAATGCCCCCATTCTAAGCCCAAATTATTTTGCAGGCCTAAAACACGCCCAAATCAAACCAATTTTCTAAGATCGTATTCGATAATGATGACAATAAATTATTACAAATGTAAATTTGTAGCACGAAAGTTTATTTAATGATAAGTTTTTATGAAATTTTTTTTTTTTAAGTTTTCAATATTTTTTGCGCTTGAATTAGGCTCGTTCGAAATTTAGGCCTGTGATGGGTTTGTTTTGGGTACTGGAAATTTCTCCAAGTCAAGATTGGATTTCAATCCGGTCTGTATTAAGCTTATTATTTATTTTAGGCTTCATTTGGACCTATTTATTTTTACTCGGAAAAACTATTTTGCTTTTTTTCATACAATGGATTTTTTAACTTCAAACTAAAAAAAGTACATCTAATATATATAAAATTTTCTAGTTCCCTACAGAGTAAATTATCCAGAAGCATGGTGGATTGATATTATTCAGCTTCTCAGGCACAATCATTTAGCGATAAGTGAAATGCAAAGAATGTGGATTATTGATGATTTATATGAACTATCTATAGCTGGATACATACATATTGAATATTTATATCACTTGTTTGAATACTTGAAGATGGAATTCGATTATTTTCCTTGGTTAGCTGTTGGGAAAGTTTTTGGAAAATTAAAAAATATGTTGTCTCTCAGCAAATATGAAAATCATAAAGCATTCCACAAGGTTCTCATTTTCTTATTTCAAAAAAATGATTTATAAATTAAAATAAGCTAACTTTATAAAAAATATTATTCTAGCGATTATTAGTAGGTTTGATTTCCAATGTTTATAATACACTAAAAATGGAACCGTCTCAATCTCATGAAAATTACTATATTCGATTGCACAGAAAAAATATTATGAACCTCGCCTGTACTTACGGCCATGAAGACTGTCTCAAAGAGTCAGAATGGAGATTAGATTGTTATTTAAATGCTGTTTCACATGATTGTCCCAAAGGGTTACGATTAATTTTACTTACAAATCTATCGAAAATATATTTTTACAGTTGAATGATATTTTAGACGTTGTCCTATGAAATGGAAAAAGTGTGCTTCTAATCCGGATGTTCGTGAAATAATCTTCTGTCAAGGTTTACGCCATGCCACACCTAAATTCTGGTATAAAGCTTTTCAGTTGCTCAATGGATCAACTTTATTTCATTCGACCCGACTTGTGATTTCTCGAGGTCTTGCATGCACAGAAAATATTCATATTCTTGAAAAGTAAATTATCAAATTTTGGAATTTTGTCCATTTTATTTTATTCAATTTTTTGTATGTTAAACATCTATTTTAGCTATTTAGATTTCATGCTGAATGATGAAAAAATATTCCCTGGAGAAAATGTGTTTCCAATATTACTAACTGCAGCAAGAATGAGTGAAAAACATGCGCAATTAATTCTATATTTTATCACTAAACATCATGTTAAACTTGTTGAAAGGTACCATAAATTTAATTTCTGATTTTTATTTTTTAATTTTACATTTTGAAAAATACTTTTTAGAATACAAACAGCTCACGAGTATCATAAACATTCTGCTCAAATTGCTGAAGAAATCTATTCCGATGAATCTGTGAGAAAATCATCAAGACATATGCCAGATGATGAGGAAGTTAGCTATTTACTTCCAGAAAATGTAAAAAAAGTTTTAACCGCCAATACAAAAATAGCTAATAAGATAATACCTTTAGTCGAAAGTTATATTGAAAAGAAATTACAAAAATCTAATTCATAATTTTTTGTAAATGCAGATTTAATAACCAGCTCAATTAAAATTTTTTAAATAAATTATATTTGTTCATCAACGTAATTGTTTTCATATTTTATAAAATAATTAATAATACCTAAAAAACAATTAATTGAAAAGAATAACTTTAATGCTGATGTACTGGTAGTTTAATTATCGTCAAGTCCAACGGTAACTAGATCAACGTATACATGAAATTTTTAAATATATATTTACTTACAATGATAGAAATCGGATCTGATAAGATTAAATCGCTCAGTGAGTTTTACCCGATAACTCTCTTTTAAAGTCGTTATAAGGCCAATGAAAGTTATATACACTTTAATTGTAAGTCTGAGTGGTGCGTTGAGAACAAAAAAATAATCAAAAATAATTAGTGAATTCAGCCGTAAGTGATATTATCAATGTAGTCCTGTTAATTTTTTGAATTTATTTTAATGCATGAAAATTGAATAAAATTTTTCCCAAACCAGGTAAAAAATGTTGCTTTTAAAAGCACTGCTCTCTGCACTCTTTTTGGTGTCATTTATTCAAGGAATACCTCTTCCACCGGAAGATTTTGTACTTGTGAATAATTTATATTTATCTCGGGCAGTATCTGGAGAATATAGATTACCCACTTTTGCTGTACCTAATCATTATGATTTACTATTAGAACCTTGGTTTGAAGAAAAAAATTTTACCTTCGATGGTAGAGTTATTATTGATATAACGGTTAAAAAACCAAATGAGACAATATTTCTACATGCTAAAGAATTGACAATAACGAAAGAAGATGTTAAATTTTCGAACTCATCAACGGAATTAAAGGTCGACAAAGTCGATACAGATAAAGAAAAAGATTTCCTTATGATCTCATTTCTCCAACCAGTACCAATTGGTAACTGGACATTAAATATAAAGTATAAAGGAATCCTTAACGATCAACTAACAGGATTTTATCGAAGTTCATACAAAAATATTCTTGGAGAAACAGAGTAAGTGCACTATCAATTTAAATAAAATGTAAAAAGTATTCACTATTAATATTTACTTCCCTGAAGTATTGATATATATCAAATAAAAAATTTTGCAACTAAATATTGCAATTTTTAAGTGACTTTAATAAATCTTTTTACAAATCTGTATTAAAGATAACACACCTTATATCTTTCCAAGTAACACAAATTTCTAGATTATCATGAAACAAAAGTTTGTGATAAATGATAAAATAATTCAACAATTTTGCACCGGATGTACTGTTCATTTAATCTTGATCAAGGCCAAATTTCGTCAGAAAATTAACAAAGAAATTAAAATAAAACTTTTTATGAGAGCAACAATTTTTATTTCAGGTGGATGGCATCTACTCATTTTGAACCAGTTGGTGCTCGTCAAGCTTTTCCATGCTGGGATGAGCCAGCTTTGAAAGCAACATTCACAATTTCTATTCGACACAATCGAAGATATAATGTAATTTCAAATATGCCAGATTCATTGACTAGTGGAATAGATAAAAAGACAACTTCGTTTTCAAAAACTCCTAAAATGTCTACTTATTTAGTAGCCTTCGTTGTGGCTAACTTTGATTACATAGAAAATCAAAATAATTCACTATTCAGAATATGGGCTCGAAAAAATATGATTCAACACGGAAAATATGCTTCAGAAGTTGGTTATAAAGAGTTGGAAGCTTTAGAAAAATTCACAAATATCTCTTTTGAAGAACATAAACTCGGAAAAATCGACTCGGTTGCTTTACCTCAGTTATCTGCTGGTGCTATGGAAAACTGGGGAATCGTTACTTATAGGTAGGTTAAACTAAAATACTTTATAATATTGGAAAAAAAAATTTGTTTCAACTTATGAACATTTAAAATAACAGAGAAAGTGGTTTGCTTGTTGAAGAAAACGTCACATCAACTTCTAGTAAAGAAGCAGTTGCTAAAGTTATATCTCATGAATTTGCTCATCAATGGTTTGGTAATTTAGTCACTCCTGAATGGTGGACCTATATATGGCTTAATGAAGGATTTGCGACTTATTTCCAATATTTCATAACAGACCAAGTATAATTACTAAATTCGCTATAAGTCTGGATGAAAACGATTAGATCTAAGTTGATTAGGACCTTATCGGTTTATTCAGTTTAAATTTCAAATCTATGGTAACTATTATCATCTCTATAGATTTTATGATTTTTAATGAACATCTTTAAAAAATGCAAAAATGAAATCTGGATGGATTTTCAGAGATTAAATTTGATCTGAAATGAAGAACAAATTGATTTAAGACATCCAAAGATTTTATGATGTTTGGAGAGATCAGAAAGTATCAAGCGAAATCTACTAGAGATTTTTGATTAAAATTAATGGAAAATTGAGTAAAAATATGTCAGACTAATTAATTAATTTATAGAGATTGCATGGATTCGAAGAAGATTTATAATCAAACAACTTAGATCTAATCATTTTTTCAGAGTTTCATAGAGTTAATATTGTAATTTATCACTATGAAAAATTAATAACAGGTCACCAAAACATGGCGTTTGATGGATAGATTTGTGGTAGAAGTTTTGCAAGGATCAGCTTTTATAGCTGATGGAACCAACACAAGCCATGCTATGGATGTAAGTGCAGAAACTCAACAAGACGTGAGCAAAATTTTCGACAATATTAGTTACAGAAAAGGTTTGTTGAAACATTATCTAGTATGCATATTAATATATTAATAAAATATAAAAATAATTTTTTAGCTGGCTCCGTTATCCG
This sequence comes from Chelonus formosanus, assembly GCA_028641665.1. Classification (NCBI taxonomy): domain Eukaryota; kingdom Metazoa; phylum Arthropoda; class Insecta; order Hymenoptera; family Braconidae; genus Chelonus; species Chelonus formosanus. The sequence continues at coordinate 16,030,924 of CM054002.1, forward strand.
TATGTTTTCCTATGTTCTGGGCGAAGATAAATTCCAAAGCGCACTACAATCATATCTAAAGAAAAAGTACGTAATGTCACTCAATGATTGAAGCATTATAAATATAAAAGAGGAAAATTTTTATTTAATAGGATGTTCGGTGTCAGTACATCTAAAGATCTCATTGAAGAATTCGCAAGTGTGAGTGCTGATAAAGACGTAAAAACTGCTTTTACTAGTTGGGTTACTCAACCTGGTTATCCAGTATTAACAGTTACTAGAAACTACACTGACGGAAGTGCAACATTGAAGCAATCACGTTTCTTGTACAATCAGACTGAAACGTCAAAAGAAAAATATTGGATTCCTTATGATAGTGTTATTGGAGAAGCAGACGATAAGATCAATTTCAATCGAACCAAAATTGAATGGCTAAAACCAGATGAAACAGTAAAAACAATTACTGGAATAAAGAATGACACATGGATTATATTTAATAAACAACAATTCGGTAAATATGATTTCTATAATACATAAAATGGTAAAGAATGTTGATGTATTTAATCACTCTTTCTTGTAGGATATTATCGAGTTAATTACGATGAACTGAATTGGAAGTTAATTGGAAATGCTTTAGAAACAAATCATTCAAAAATTCATGTTTTAAATCGTGCTCAAATAGTTGATGATGCCTTTAATCTTGCTCGAGTTAAACTGCTTCCTTATAATGTAACTTTTCGAGTATTACAATATCTTAAACAGGAAGTTGATTATGTTCCATGGTATGCTGCTTGGAATGGTTTTTCTCATCTCAGTAAAATTTTAGCCAATACTGATCAAAGTCAACCATTCAAGGTATATTTTTTTTAATAATCAACACTAATATTTAACACAATCATTTCTTATCATGATTATTTACTTTAGGATTACGTTTTACGTTTAACCGATGCTTTAGTAAATGATATTAAATTTGAAGAGTCCGTTGAAGATGATCATATAAAAAAATTACAAAGAGTTACAGTAATAGAAAAAACTTGTGCATTTGGATTGAAATCGTGTACAAATCATACGTCTGAAAAATTACGAAAATGGTTAGAGAGTTCTGATGCAAATCCACTCTCACCAGATTTGAAAAGTGTTGTTCTATGTGGTGGAGTACGTAGTGCTAACAAAGTATCTTGGAATAAATTGCTTCAAAAATATAAAAACGAAGAAGATGAGGATCTTATAACTGTGTTGGGATGTACATCAAACGTTGAAATCTTAAAAGATTACTTACAAATGGCATTTAATGGAACATTGAAATCAACAAATCGCGATCAGGTTTTCAAATCAGTATATTCTGGAAGTGAAAATGGTATCAACGTAGCCTTAGACTTTATTATTTCTGATTCAAAGCTCATCAACGGGTAAGAAACGAAAATATTATTAACCTCGTTTATAACTCTCTAAGAACACACAATCGTTAATACACTTTTTTTCTAGAAATGATACCGAAAATAAAACTCTGATAAAATATATCACTGAAATAGGAGAACGAATAACTACGGATAGTCAACTTAAAAAGGTAAGCACAAAAAAAATTTATTTCTTATTAATGATCATGATAATTTGCATGAAGCACATTGATTATTGTCTTTAATTTCAGATCAAAGATTCCAATTTTCCACCCAACGTTATTTCAGCAGGGATTTATAATGCTGAAAAAAATATTGAGTGGTTAGGGTTACAAATGAGTGACATTCGAAACTATTTCAAAGTAGAAAGCAGTGATCCAGATTCTGCATCAATTTATACCTTATCCACCATGTTACTTGTAATGTCAATAGCATTCACAGTACTTCATTAATATTACAGCTCGTAATCTGTGGAAGAAATATTTATTATTTTTAATGAACATTGAGTTAATAAATAATTGTAAATATAATATAGTAACCAAAGTGATTTTATTATTACAAAAATTCTTTTCATTTTTTATTTCATCTCATTGACATTAATAAATTTATTTGTATTGTGTATTTGCCACGTGAGACAGAGGTGAATAAAGTTAATTATTCAGATCATTATTAATTATTACTATGATTTTAACGGAAGCTACCATTACTCTTCAGTATTAAAACTAAAATAGTACATAACTAAGGCATTCAAAATTATCATACATTGAGAGAATTAATGAAATTCATCTCTATTTTTTTTATTTTGGTGAAGGTCTGTTTTAATAAATTGTTATACAACTACGGTCATGGACGATCTACTTAATATTAATGAAGTTTTAGTAAGGTCAATCAGCACAACAACTCAGTATTCTGATCGAAGTGTTAGTTTGATATGTGTTGAATTCAACTATTCTGTTTTTAAAAAATAACACTTATTGTAATCAAAATTGACCCAATTAAGATCAATCAATTTCTCTGAAGATGATTGAAAAAGTTATTTTGTTTATAGTATTCCTATACGTTAATAGTGGGTCCTTGGCATATGGAACCGATCAACAATATGTGACTCGTTTACTAGCTAAGGTTCTAAGTTATCGATTACCAAATGATACTGTTCCAATTTCATATGTGTTACAAATAGAACCTCATATTGATGCACAAAATTTTACATTCAATGGTGAAGGTACTTTCATCTTTCAAGTACAACAGCCCCTTAAAGATGTGACTCTTCATGCTAACAATTTAGAAATAGATAAAAGTTATACTAGACTTATAGCTAGTGATGGAACTAGTTGGAAACCGATTTCACAAAAATGGAATTCTATTTTAGAATTTTTTAATATAAGATTTGATGATGAACTCAAGGTAGGAAGATACTCCCTGAAACTTAAATGGAAAGGATATGATGCTCAGTATTGGCGTGGATTTTATCGAGCGGTTGATGAAGATTCAAGTGGACGACAAACGTAAATATTTAAGATTTACAAAAAAAAGTTATTAAAACTCTGCAAACAATAAAGAACACTACTACTATTAAATGGCAGAACATCGGGTCAATTCATGTTTAATGGAATCAAATTTTTCACAATCAAAAAAACAAATCCATTACTTTCGAATAATTGATTGAAATTCTTTAATTTTCAGATACATGGTAGCAACACATTTCCAGCCTACTTCTGCACGCAAAGCCTTTCCGTGCTGGGACGAACCGGGGTTAAAAGCAGAATTTGAGATCGCATTAAAACATTATCCAAACTATACAGCTATTTCTAATATGCCTGTGAGAAGTCGGGTAGAAACAGATGATGGAAAAATTTTAACTCATTTTGAAAAGACTCCAATAATGTCAACTTATTTAGTAACTTTTATTGTTGCAAACTATGTTAAACGATTTGTTCATCATGATAATCTTACATTTTATGCGACAGCCGAAAATATAGATTTTACAAGTCTTGCTTATGAAGCTAGTGAAGTAATTTTATATGGAATGGAAAATTATACTAGAATACCTTACTCACTTCCCAAGCTTGATCAAGTAACTATTCCTCAGTACTCGTCTGCTGCTACAGAACATTGGGGAGCTATCAGTTATTGGTTAATACTATTTTTTCAAAATTTGTTTTTAAGTTAATAAGCTGTATAAGTTGATAAATTATGTAATATGTTTAACATCTATATTAATCAACTATCTTTTGAAATTAGGACTCCTCTGATTTTATATGAGAAGTCCAAATCAAGTATCATTGCCGGAGGTCAGGTAGTTTACCTAACTGCACATGAACTATCTCATCAATGGTTTGGAAATCTAGTAACACCTGCTTGGTGGGATGATCTTTGGTTGAGTGAAGCTTTTGCAGTCTATTTCACATACAAAGTGACAAATATGGTATTAATACTATACTCTTAATAATAAAGAAAATTAATTTCACATATTTTTCAGTAATAAATAATATAAAAAAATTATAGGTATTTCCTTATTGGAACAGTATTGAGTTATTCACGACAGATATAGTACATCAAATTTCATACAATGCTGAGTCTAGAGGAAGAGTACCACGTCCTATCAAATGGTATCCTGCGTCACCAACAGAAATTAGACAAATGTTTACTCCCGTAACTTATCGTAAAGGGGCAGCAGTAATACGTATGCTTGAACACATAGTGACTGAAGAAGTTTTCCGTGATGGTATCACAAAATATTTGAATAAACAGTGAGTTAAAAAAGGATTTGGCATTAAAATTAGTTGCAGTGTCACAAGTTATTACTTTTTAGTCGATTTGGAGTTGTAACAACCAACGACCTATGGCGAGCTCTTCAAGACACATATCAAGAAAAAGGAGTACATCCACACTTGAATATAAAAAAAATTATGGATCCATGGTTAGAACAAACAGGATATCCTATGTTAAAAGTAGTAAGAGACTATAAAACTGGAATAGCGAATGTAACACAATCAAATGCACTAAATCAAGAATCAGATAATTTATGGATGATCCCTGTAACACTCACTACAAGTACACATCCTGATTTTAATTATACAAAACCAACCCATTGGATTCCAAGATCTCGTGACAATTATACATTTTATGGTATCGATAAGGACGACTGGGTGATTCTTAATGTTCAACAAACTGGTAAGAGAAATGAAATTTACCTTGGGCTAATTTATTTAATTTATTAAATTATTTCAGGCTTTTATCGAGTTAATTATGATTATGAGAATTGGAAAAGATTGATTGATTATCTTAATACTGATAATTATGACAAAATACATGTTATCAATCGTGCTCAAATCATCTTTGATGTTTTTGATTTTATAAAAAATGATGAAATGTATATTGAACCATTTTTTGAGATTGCATTGTATTTACATAAAGAAACTAATTTTCTTCCTTGGATGCCTATATTATCTGTAATTGAATCTTCAAATCAATTATTAATTAATACACCAGTTTATGATTTATTCTCAAAATTAATGCTACACTTGATGAAGAGCATAATAGATCATGTTGGTTTTGAGGATAAAAAATATGAAAATCATTTAGATTCTTTAGCAAGATATCATCTTTTACCTTGGGCTTGTACTTTTGATCATCAAAAATGCAAAGAAGCTGCTCAGACAAAATTGATCAAACATTTTAACGATCCTGACAAATATCCGTATGTTGAATTTAAATAACGTGAGTCATTTTTTTATATCAATTATCTGTGAATAACAAACCATTTTATTTAGAATAAATCAAAATGAAGAGATCTGGGTTTACTGTAATGGCTTACAAGCATCAAATGAAAGTGTATGGGAAGAAGTAATGAATGCGCATCTCGCTAATCCGTTGTTTCAACCAGGTTTTGAATATTTGGGATGTACTGATAACCAGTATTTAATAAGGAAGTATTTAAATCTTGCCATGGCAGAAAATGCCACCCTACTAACGGATTCAATTTCAGATGCATTTATTTCTATAATGGCAGGAAAACGAGAAAATGTCATTTTTGTTTTGGATTATTTCGTCAACCACATTGACCGGATCAGAGAATAGTAATTATAAATGAAATATTTCGAGTCGGAAATATCGACTAGATTTAAATTTTAATATTTTCAAATCACTGGCGACTATTTCATTTAAAACTTCCTCATTTGAACTTCAATTTCGTCAAATAAGAATGTTAAAGATCAAATAAAGGCTAATTGCGGTATGTTTAAACCCCATTATCTTAAAAAAATTTTCAATCCAAATATTTGATTGAGAATATTAAGTTTAGCTCTTTTTCTCATTAAAGAATAGAAATAAATATCTAAACTATTCAGAAAGTAAAATAGTTGTTCAAACTAAAAATATATATTATAAATAATGATTGAATATTGTAATCGAACGCTCATTATTCATTGAACTTCAAAATTATTAATATATACCACTGATTAAAAACAACAATTAGATGTAACTTTTGAACAATGAACATTGATAACAATTTTGAATTGTTAATGACAATATTATTTATAATCACACATTGCTAATAATAATAGTAATATATTTTTACGAACGAGTGAATGGAAAGTCAAAATAACTGTTTTTATCAACAATATTTAATGTAAATTACCAAAAAATTTATTTTTTAATAGCAAATTTTTTATGTGAAAAATTATATTTCAATTAAAATATATTTCAATCAAAATTAATGGAGATATTGAAGTTTAAACGACGCCTCAAATATCAGGATTTGAATCTAAAACGTGTAAAAACAAAGAAAATTATTAAATTGAGGTTTAACTCATGAATATTCTTAGGGAATTTTTTTCGCGAAGTTTTATTTAAACCTCAATATTCACAATAAAAACATTGGGTTTTAAACATAATCAATATTTTCGACTCAAGACATAAATTGTAATGTGATATTAATTAATTCTTTTTTTAGCTACAATATTAGAAACATGACCAGCAAAATAAATTATGTCATTCAACAATTCAGCGATACAATTAAATCTTCTGATCAATATAATCAAGTAATCTTTTTCAATTGTTTGATTAATGAAATGATTAAATATTTTCAAATGATAGATGAAGATTTTGTTTTTAGTTTGTCGATTTTCTTACCAATGAAGAAAAAAAAGGAAAAATGCAGAATGTAGATGAAATGTTGGAAAGAGCAAGAAAGTCGATGGAGACAAGTGGAAAAGCATCATCTATGTTTCATCTCTTACTATCCAAAAAACCAGGATTGTTTGAGTCTTTACAACGTTGATAATACTTTATAGATAATTGAATTAATATAATAAAAACAAGTTTTACCGATTCATTGTTTTTTTTTACCGTATCTATTAATTGTTAATAATAAAATGAGTGCTCCTCGCAAATAAGAAAACCAACTCTTTATATTTATTATACTGTCCCTTCTAAATTTGTTGATTATAAAGCAAACACCAAGCAAATCATTAGAAATGAAGATAATAATTTCTTAAATGAGATAAGATATAGTCTAAAATTTTTATCCATATTTAGCCTCACGACACAAAGAAAAGAATCCATGAAATTTTACTGAGCTCGCACTGTTATGTGCAAACCTAAGAAAATTTACTTGGTAACTTCGTTTTAAATAAAGTTTAATTTTCAAAATGATTTTTTTTCCTTATTTACTCATTAAATCTCTCAGTTTTATTATCAAAAACTTATGTAGAATATTTAAAAACATTTTTGTCTTCTTAGAGAACAATTAATTGTCCTGAATACACAATTTTATTTTTTTTTTCAAACCAAAGAAAATTTAATGCGCACCGTGAAAAAAATTTACTTAAGAATATAGTAAAATTTACTGGAGACCCTGTAAAAATTTACTCAGTAACCCATTAAAATTATTCAGGTTAGACAATTTTTTTGGGTCTAAGAATTTTTACTGGGTTACCAAGTAAATTTTCTTAGGTTTTCACATAGGTCCCGCATAATTGCCCGACCCCAGTAAAATTTCATGGATTCTTCATGTAGCTTTATGAAATTTGTCATTACAGTAATCTGTACACATACATTCATTTTTTATTAATTTCTTAATGCATCAATAACATCGTTGTTAAGGTATGTAAACTGAATCATACGATATCTATAACGACTTATATCAATACATTCCCACCAATATCCTGTTTTTCACATATTCATAAATAGACAATGGAATTCGAATCAAGGTTTTTTAGAGAGTATAAAACTAAGATACATTCATAAATTCTATTATATGTTGGCTACTAATAAAAACTGGTGGTCATACATGTACTTACATATTTTATTGCGTAATATTCAAAAATAGATTTTTAAAATGTGGGTAAAAACGTTAATATTCACGGCCTTGTTACTTTATACAATATCAGCAAAACCAGTGACTGGACCTGGAGATGATACTAATACAAATCGTAAGAAATTAGCAAAGTTCCTAAAAAAGTCCGTACCGACGATAGAACCGAAATATCGTTTACCTCGCAATACAGTACCGAGAGTGTACATGATAGAATTGGATCCAGATTTTTTGGGTGAAAAGTTTACATTTACCGGAAAGTGTTCTATCATTTTTGAAGTACTTCATCCAACTACCAGTGTTACTTTACACAAATCAAATAAACTAGATATTCAAGGGAATGCTACAGAGCTCATTCATCCAGACAGTAAAATTGAAAAGCCATTAAAACAAACCTGGGAATCTCAAAATGAATTTTATACCATGAAATTCGAAAACAAATTACCAATTGGAAACTATACATTGAAGATGAAATGGTCGGGAGTCGACTCGTCTGAAGATTGGTTTGATCCTTACACAGGATTTTATCGAGCTGAAAATAGAGGAGAAAATGGAGAAACTAGGTAAATAAGTATATTCAGGATATTTGTATTATGCTTTTCGCAGGATTAAAATTTGTATTGATTTTTGTCCAGTTACATAGTCACTACTCACTTTGAACCGTCAGGAGCTCGAAGTACTTTTCCTTGTTGGGACGAGCCAGGCTTAAAAGCAGAATTCGAAATGTCAGTTAAACATTTTCCGAATTATACTGCACTGGCGAACATGCCTGTAAAGAGTCAAGAAGAAATGCCCGATGGTAAAGTTTTGACTCACTTTGAACGATCTGTAAAAATGTCGCCATATCTTCCTTGCATTTTGGTCGCTGATTACAAAGCAGTTAAGAATGAAAATGGAAATATCACATTTTATACAATGGAAAAAGACTTGGAATTAGTAAAATATGCTTTGGAAATAAGTGAAAAAACTATTCCTGCCTTAGAAGCTTATACTAATATGCCATATGCGATGCCGAAACTCGATCAGATTACAGTTCCTGAGTATGGTGCAGTTGCTATGGAACACTGGGGACTCGTGAGTTATATGTGAGTAACTTGTTATTTTTAGAGTTATTCCTTTCTGCTGGACGATTGTTTAACAAATAAACACAATGAATTCTTACAGAACATATTCAGTATTATTACGTAATACTACATTAATACCAAATAACGAGAAAAAAGATGATATAGCATTTTTAGTAGCTCACGAATTGGCTCATCAGTGGTTTGGAAACTTAGTCAGTCCAGTATGGTGGGACGATTTGTGGCTGAATGAAGCTTTTGCGGCATATTTCCAGTATAAAGTATTAGATCAGGTGATTTAAGTTCCATTTTGATTTTCAACCATTGTTTTCTATTACGTCTAAAAGAAAACTAGTATTCATCTCATTTTCGTTTTTCTTTTGAGGTATTGAAATGTCTCAATGTCTAATTCTATATCCAGCCAAATTTTGTTTTATGAGATAGTGTTACAAATAATTATATTATACTAGACCATACACGTCGCGCGCTCTCCAAGCGCGCTGTCCTTCTAATATTAGGTTTGATATTATTTTCATTACACTGCAAATCCAAATGTGTCATTCCGGTAGACACTTTTTACACGCTTAATCCATTCAATATTCAATGTAACAAATAAATTATAGACTTTTAACACATTGGTAGTATGTTAAACATGGTTACAAAGCATGTACAGTTTTATTTATAGACATCTTAATTAAATATACGTTATACGTGTCATTGCAACACGCTTGTCAAATCTTAAGATTTGCAGTGTAATCATTATTCGATGCGCTAAATATTCAATTCGTCCAATATCTGGTTCGTTCAAAATTCGGTCCGTCCATTAAACACGATGAAGTGTGCTCTCGAAGTATACGTTTGATTTTGACAAATATCATTGAAATATTCACGTACAGAGTACTTGTAAGGTAGTATTATGATCATTTGCAATGTAATATGTTATATGATAAGTGAATTGTTGGATAATGAACTAGAAGTATAATTCTTCGTACGCATAATTTTTAACAATTATATTCGATTTGTCATCATCTACATATATTTGTAGAGTTTCCCATGATCGAACTCGTGAAAATGCCGTAATGAACTTGAGTGTTGAGTATCGTGAAACGATATTTATTTAAGTAGATTTAAAATAATGAGTTGTTCGCTTCGATGGTAGAAAAAATGTTTTTTGTCATAAACAACAACGAGAAATTGTTAATACGATTATTTTATCACAATTCCCTGAGTTTGATTACTCTTAGGTGCTTCTAATTTCAAAAAAAATTTTCTTTTGTTATAAACAATTTTTATTTGTTAATAACAATAAGAAATTGTTAATAAAATTATTTTATTATGATTTCCGCCTTTTAAAGTATGCAATTACCGCATTTACAAATTTAATTTCCGTATTTCTTTTTTTTATCCAATGAAGGAAATCAATTATCGTCATAAATTGTGTTCTACCTTTTTTTGCATTTAACATGTTAATAAAAATGCTTTAATAATCATCAGAAGCTTTTTTCTTCTTGCTAAACAGTATTGTCAGTTATTGTGCAGAATGTAAGCTCTTATTCTATCTCTCATACGTTTTTTTTCTCGCATTTATGCATTTTTCTACAATAATAACAACTTCAGAAATATTGACCAATCAGCGAGCGAATAAAATGATGATGCTGTTGTGATTGGTAAAATCCAAAGTTTAAATTTAAAAAACGTATTTTCTCGTCAAAAAAGCGTTTATTTAAATTTTTTTTGGGTAGAGTTCCGTTCTGGGCACACCTTCAAAAATAAATTAATTGTACTGGGATGCTTCATAATTATGAATGAATTTATTTAGGCCGTAGGAGGGACGGCGCAGATGAAGGGGGGAGCCACACGCTAGACGAACTTGGGCACGATTTGAAGCGAATTATATTGAATGAAGAGATAGCTTAATTGGTAGAGCAGCCAGCGCGTAACTGGAAGGTCCGGGTTCGATTCCCGGTCTCGACAGAAGATTTTTTTCGTAAAGAATCGTCCTAAGCTAGCTGTGGAGTGGTCTATATGTGTTTAATTGGCAAAAGTAGAGGTGTGCCCAGAACGAAGCTTTATCCTCTTTTTTTTCAGATGTATCGATCAGATATTTACTTTTCATAGTATGTAAATTTATGTTTTCGGTTTTTCTTGTTTGTTCAATTACATTATAAAAATGATGTGAAATTCCTGCTAAAATTTCATAAGTTTTAAAAGATAGGAAAGACTACATATATGACATACGAATATGAGCTTTTTTTGGTTAAAATAATTAAGGCGCATTAAAGTAGCCCGGCTGAGCTTTGAATAGTAAAATCAAAAACTCAATAAAATTTAAATAATGGAATTATTTTTCTTTGAAAATTTCTAAAAAAAACTTTAATAATTTTTGTGAAAAATAAATTTAATTAATTAGTTGATAAAAAAATTTAATTGGATAATAAATACTTTAATTTGATCAGTGGAGTTACTGAGCATGCGCTGACTAGAAACGTTCGGGTAGATTTGGTAGAGGCGTTATAACCTAAATTAAAGTATCTAAAATGCGTGAACCGTTGAAAACTACTTGTGTATGAAAGATAGCTTATATATATATATATATATATATAGATTGACATAAACATTTCAATTTCGTAAGTTTCTTCAATTGATCTAATTCATGAAAAAAAAGTATCCATATTCTTAAATATATACTTCAAAACTAGCGCGCCTTCCGACTATACCCGAGCTGCTGAGTAATAACTTGACATGAAAGTAAGGGTATGTAGGTATTGGACTTCATCAACTTATTTTTCATTTTTTGTTAATAAAAATACCACGAAGCATACAAATAATTATGAATAAATAAAGCTAAAGAGTTAATTTCTTAATTTATTAAAAAATATAAATCAATTCACCGTGAAAATTTACTATTAAAAATACTGAAACATAAGTCTCCATAAGGTTACATGTTAAATGCTCATTTTTAAAAAATAGATTATTTATATTAAAATGCCGTAACATTCTTTTTTTTTCGCGGTTAACAATAAAAAGATTTTAACTAGTGATTACGATCAAATCTATAATCATTTTACCGTAAATTAAATTTCGGCCGGACTACTTTAAAGGGGCAGAAATTAGATCTTTCCATATCATTTGCATTTTTTTCTCATTTATCATTAATGCCTACGAATTTATTACTTCTCTTTTGATACTATTTATTCAATACTATATCCGCTTATTCAAACTATAGAATTACTTTTCAAAAAATTTTCGATTAATTTATTCTTATGCAACTTCATGCTGCACGCAACGCGGACGGAGTCACGGGAATCTGCTAGTCCTCCTTCTAAAATAAAATATGTGAATTTTGAACTTTTTCAGAAATTTATAAATACTTGAAAGCTACTTGATCTAACGATAACTAATGAAATTAAATAATTCCATCTCAACTAGAGCCGAAGAACTTAATGAAGCGATGTTTTCTAGATTTTTCCCCACTGGAGAGTAATGGATTATTTTGTAATAGAACACAATAATGAGCAAGCATTTTCTGCTGAAATTTATTATCATAATGGGGCTAAACCAATAAAATTTAATCCTACTACAAAGATAGAAATTGAACAAGCGTTTGGACCAGTTACTTACAGCAAAGGAGCTGCTGTCGTGCATATGATAGAACATATCCTTGGAGAAGACGTTTTCCGTGAAGGAATCCAAGACTATTTAAAGAAACAGTAAGTCTTCGAATACGTAAAATCACAGCTTTTTATTTCCTACAAATACTTCGACATGCTTCGTTTCAGTCAATTTAAAGCCGTGGTTACTAATGATCTTTGGGATGCACTGCAAGAAGCTCATGATAAGAAATACAAAGATAAAAAACTAAACATAAAAAACACTATGGAGCCATGGATCAAACAAACTGGTTATCCAATATTAAAAGTAACAAGAGATAATGAAACTGATGATATTGTTATAACTCAAGAACCAAATAAACCTTCATCAGCAGGAAACACTTGGAGAATTCCAATAAATTATGCCACAAAGTCGAACCCTGATTTCTCATCGACAGCACCAACAATGTGGATGGAGAAAGATCAAAAAGAGTTAAGAATTCCTAATATTCCTAGAGACGATTGGATAATCGTAAATATTCAACAAAGAGGTGATGTTTGCTACAGATTACATATTTAATACCGTTTCCAGTTTTTAAATAAATTTTTGATGCTTACAAACGAATTTGTTTCATATATCAATATTGATTATTAAATAAGTAGTATGTATTTAAATTTCTTTATATAACACAGTTATGATAAACGTAACTTATCATACCTGTAGAGAGAGATCTAAGATGCTGATTATTGACCAGCGAAATAAAGTAGGATCTAAGTAATTTACTCAAATTCCTAGTAACTTAAGTACTCGAAAACGCAATCATAATCAATTCCAGGTAAACATCAAATTTTTATTGAGGTTTTCAGAACAAATAATGACGGATTAAGTAAATCTTGAACAATCCTAGGAGGTCATGTAATTTGTTTGTTGACAAAAACTATACAGGAGCTCTTTTCACCGTGTTGGTAATCGAGTACTCAGACCCCTCTCTACGGCTAGAATAAGTTACTCTTATCATAACATTTTTTATATAAAATATCGTATGCACCACGGGCCCTAATGATTATCATCGCCTTAGCAAGATGATGTCACTCAAGTCGGCATACGCCACGTGACTCAAATGACGGCATCTACGCGGGGCAATAATAGCCTATTTAGGTCCCTTGATGCATAATCTACTATTATTACTTAATTCAGTTTCACTCTTACTTATTTTTTACGTTCAATTCAGGATTCTATAAAGTCAAGTATGATGAAGAAAATTGGGATAAACTCATCGAATATCTTCATTCCAACGATTTTCAAAAAATACATCCCGTGAATCGTGCACAGCTTATTGAAGATATGTACAAAAAATTTGCAGATGAGTTAAAAATAGATCAATTAATTTCCTTAACACTATATTTACATCAAGAAAGAGACTATGTTGTGTGGATACCAGCAGGAAAAATTATGAATAATTTTGCCCATTTAATGACAAATACACACGCAGAAGATATATATAAACTTTATTTACTTATTGTTACAAACGAAATAACTGAACATCTTGGGTTTGAGCATCGTGAAGGTGATGAACATTCTGCGGTCAAAATAAGAAGTATGCTTGCTCCTTTAGTATGTGCTAATGAACACGCTGATTGTATCGCATTTGCTCATCGCATGTTTAATACTTATTTGGAGAATCCATCTGAAAATGCGTAAGTTTTGATAATTTTTAACAACAATGATCTATTGTAATAAAAAGTTTGTTTGTAGAATATTTTAACTCTTTTTTTTTAGGTTTCCATCTACCGATTGGGAATGGATCGTTTGTGCTGGACTTCGAGAGTCGAATGAATCTGTATGGGATAAGTTTATGACTACTGATATGCCGATGAGGAAGAGTATGAAAAATTCCAAGTACAATTTCATCAAATGCTTACCCTCGAAAGAGCACCGTGATAAATATATTGCTCAAATCATGCAAGAAGGATCGACGGTTACACCTGATCAAATAAATCGAGTGTTTGAAGCTTTCTTCGAGAGTTGTCGTGATGATGTTAATTATGCAATGAACTATACCATTGAACATTTCGACGACATCAAAAAATAGTAATACTTTTTTCATCCAGCTAATACTTGATTCTTTTAACTTTTCTAATAAATTCTGGTTATTTTCAGTTATAATCAGTATGAAGATGCTGATATAATACTTTTAGTTGGAAGGATGATGTTTGGAGTTAAATCTAAAGATCAATGGAACAAGGTATGATATATCAGTAAATTTAATCAATAGCTATTTTCTAAACTAAGAAAATATATAGATATGACTTAATCGAACTGTCATCGTGTTCAAGAAATAATTTATAATTTTTTTCAATTTATAGTTCACAAAATTTTTGGAAGCTAAAAAAAATGATTTAGAAAATTTAGATCTTTTAGAAGCATCACAATTCTTTGACGAGGCTGAAGAAGAGCTACAAACGCTTGAAACAGAAATGTCGAATTTCGAAAAGAAAGTTAGAGAAATTATTGGACGCTATAAATGAAGGAAAAGCATTACAAAAACATCTGAATCTGAAACACAAACATAATTCTAAAACCTGAAAAAATGTGAATGAATAATTGCTAAAATTCTATAATTGAAATTATCATAATTTTTGTTTTGTTCTGTAAAAAAGAAAAAAAATGTTTTAAATGTAAATTTGATAAACATTATTATTTTATTTTGAATTAAATGTTATGAAGATCGATCATAATTGAATTTGTCGTAATACTTCAGTAGTTAGTATGGCAATAATAAATATTTTGTTTAGATAATGTCCGCCAAGGATTTTAACGACATTGTAATATAAAACCTTTACATTCATTTTCATGAATGTATCATCTATCTCCTTACATACTAAAATGTGACAATTGCTTATTAGAATGTCGTAAAAAATATGAATTTATAACATAACATGTAAGAATGAGTTTTATACAGATTGAATAAAGAAAAAAGTTTTAAATATAATTTGACTTTCGTTCATTATTGGAATTATTAACTCAACTTCAAAAACAATTTTGTCATTGAATTTTTTGTTCATTTTGATGTTCTTGTTGGATTAACACTATATCAGTGCTCTCCCGTAATGTGGATGTGATCCAAAAGGTCTACACGACTGATTTCCCGGTGAGAAGAATGAAAAGATTTGGTGACACGACTCGTAGTCTGTGGACATTAAATCCGTGACATAATAACCAACAACTTGAAATTCTTTGTTAAAATATTCGAAAGTAAATCCACAATTAAATATCCAATTGGACTGGTGCATAACTCAGATGGTAAGCACGTAAATTGGTATATTTTCTCTTTAAATTTAAATCTAAGAAATTTTTTATCGTCTTCATGTATTGGGATGAGAAAGTATACATCTTTAAAGTCTCGGGTATACATGAATTCTTTTTGAGATACTAAATTTAATGCAGATTTTATACTTCTTAATTTCAAATGTAGAGGATCAATGGTTGTATTGAATTTCAATAAAAAAACCCGTCAATCAGCACCTCACCAATAATGTCCCAACATAAAAATATCCCTTACAAAAAAGCCCTGTGAAAATTTATACTAGTGAAGAATTTGTTCTCAAGTTGAATTTTCTGGGTAATTATGAATCTGTAGTATAATTTCAAATTTGTTAAATCGTGGTACTAGTGTGCAAGTATTAGAGGACAGTATTTATTTTTGATTCTAATCTTGCTGTGAGTAATTTGCTTTGTGCAAGTGATTAAAGTTGATATGCGGTTGACATTGGTAAAAAATAAAAAAAGAGGCAATAATCTCATCCACAAGGGCTTCATTCATGGATATAATCGTAAGGGCGGTAACAAATCTTTTTTAAACCTTTTAAAAGTATGTTTATTCATCATCTTAGATACATATTTATTTTACA
Source organism: Chelonus formosanus (assembly GCA_028641665.1). Taxonomy (NCBI): domain Eukaryota; kingdom Metazoa; phylum Arthropoda; class Insecta; order Hymenoptera; family Braconidae; genus Chelonus; species Chelonus formosanus. The sequence goes on from CM054002.1 coordinate 16,047,179, forward strand.
TGAGTTTATGTTTTACAATAGTGTTCCCGTCCCACGGGGACTTTACCAGACTATTTATGTGTTATAATGATAATATTTGTGTGTAAAATTGTTTATTATTTATATGTTTGTATTTAGCGGAAAAAATAAAAGGAAAAAACCGCCGGTTTGATATTACTTAGTATTATTCTACTAGAGTCAATGTACATATTTACATCTTATTTACTAGTGTAGGGTTATGAGGTAGTTTGTACTTTATTTTGAAAGGGGCGTTGTTTTTATGAAAGTGCCCAACATTTTGTAAAAGTGATAGATGTTTGGTGCGATTATTATAGAAGATATCAGTCTGGAAGTATATATCATTAAAAATACTATTTATACTTAGTTTGTTTTTAATCTGTACGTTTGACTCACCTGGAGCAGCATTAGAAATCATTCTTAGTGTTTTATTCTCAAATGTTTTGATTCTTTTAAGATTGGATATAAAAGTGCTGCTTCAAATGGGACAGGCGTATAGAATAACGGGTTTAAAAAAACTCTTATAAAGAATAGTTTTGTTTTTAGTACTAAGCTTGCCATTGCGACATATTAGCGGGTACAAAATACTTTTAATGCGTGTAGCTTTGATAAAAGCTTGATTTACGTGATGTGAGAACGTTAATTTTTTATCTAATAGTACACCAAGGTCTAATAGTACACCAAGGTGATAACAAATATATACGGAGGTCTATTTTATACAAAGCAGGGTGTCCCGGGCGTTGTTGTACTACGAGTAAGGATAAACCCGGCTTGTTGATAGAATGTGAATGGTGTGTATGTGTCGTTAAATGCTATGATAGTAATTTTGGTTCTTTATTATTGGAATATTCCATAGGTAATGTTTCCCGAGAGTTTGATCATAACGTTGTACCAGATGCTGCGAAAGTCGAAGTATTGAAAGCTGCCCACACAGCACAAGTACCCGGAAGATATCTTTTTGATATCTTTTTCCAGATATTCTTAAGATATCCATAAAATAAAGTGAAAAAGATATCTTTTTTCAGAAAATTTTTTTAGATTGATAAATAAAGACGAACAAATTGATTGATAAATAGTGGATTAATTAATAATTCATCCAATTACCAGTTTAATAATTATTCACTGATACAATATACAGTAAACCTACAAAAATAAAATAACCCATATGGCACACATCTCCGAATCGTATTTTTTTAAGGATATCATTTAGATATCTATAAAATAACACTAAAAAGATATCTATTTTCAAACAATTTTTATATCAGTACGAAAACTCAAGTTAGAGAATTATTGAATTATCAATCGATTAATAAGTTAACTTATGACGGGTTAGTAATCTGATTACTGATTTAAAACAGAGTAAATTCGCGGAAGTATAGCAAAGTTTGGAAATTGATGATTTCACAATTAATAAATTTTTTTTCCACATTACAGTTTACTGTCAAGTTTAATTCAAATAATTCTTTTTGAAAATTTTTTTTCCTGTAAAATCCTATTGAATTATAATTTGAATTTCTCATTAAATTTACAACGAATGAATAGCTTTAGACATACAAATAGACGATTCGAAAATAGCATCTTAAGTTTTCTAGTTTGGCACAGTGGTCAAAGTTCAAGTCTACAGTTACAAAGGTTCGAGGATCGAGTCTACAACAGTTTCAGTGTTTACCTCAAAAGTTATTTTCACCATTAATAATGAAACAATGATAATCGAATAACATTTTTTTTTAATAATTAGTCTACAATTTATCGAAATTTTTGTTTCAATTGATATTATTGTAATCCCCAAATCGTTTATTCCTTTTAAATTGGATGTCTTTTTTTCATCCGCAAAAATATTTTATAGATGTCCGAAAACGACGCATAAAATATCTTATGGATATCTTACACATATCTTTCAGAGTCGTTTAGATGCTTTCCAGATATCTTTTCGGATATCCAGCTCTGGGTGAAGATATTTATTAGATATCTTTTAGACATTTTTTTGCTGTGTGGGTGTTTTGTCTATACGTCGACGTTCCGCAGTTTCTTTATTTTTAAGATTCATGTTGTATCGAAGGATAAAGTAAGGACTGATTATAGAAATAATGAAAAACAGTGTTGGGGTTAATAAGAAGGATTTTATCAACCCCTAGGAGCAAAAACTTGTTCGAGCCATGTACAGGGTGTAAAAAAAATCGCGTACGTGGACCATATCACCGTGTTCTGCAGATCAATCTGAACAGAAAATGTCTGTGCGAGAAATGCACTGGATGCATATCTGCAGAGATATAATAATTATAAGTTGACCAATCACGAACGAGTCGCCGGCGACAAGTTAATCAGCCTTAAGCAGAGTGCATAATTTTTTTTTATTATTTTTGTAGATATGTTCACTACACAAGCGCGTGAACATCGTTATTAAATTGACTATCAGTTTAATAACCTGCATTGTACGACATGGTATGTACGTCTCTCAACTAATAAATTAAATAACTACGTGACGAGATCTCGTACAGATTTGAAGAATCTGAAGAAAAATAAATAATAAGTGGATTAATGAAAATGCATTATTAGGTTAATGTCAAAAAAATATGTTCGTCACGATAGGAGTTCGTCATCCATCCACTACTTCAATCTCTTTCCTCTCATTCACCCACTCATTCCATCTCTTTCTTTCCTTTCATTCATCCACTCACTCATGCTTTCTCTTTTCTCTCATCCATCCACTCATTAAATTCTCTCTCATCCATCTACTCATTGAATTATTCTCTTTTCTCTCATTCATCCACTCACTCATGCTTTCTCTTTTCTCTCATCCATCCACTCACTCATACTCTCTCTTTTTTCTCATTCATCCACTCATTCCATCTCTTTCTTTCCTTTCATTCATCCACTTACTCATGCTTTCTCTTTTCTCTCATCCATCCACTCATTCCATCTCTTTCTTTCCTTTCATTCATCCACTCACTCATACTCTCCCTTTTCTCTCATCCATCCACTCATTAAATTCTCTCTCATCCATCTACTCATTGAATTATTCTCTTTTCTCTCATTCATCCACTCACTCATGCTTTCTCTTTTCTCTCATTCATCTACTCACTCATATTCTCTCTTTTTTCTCATTCATCCACTCATTCCATCTCTTTCTTTCCTTTCATTCATCCACTCACTCATACTCTCCCTTTTCTCTCATCCATCCACTCATTAAATTCTCTCTCATCCATCTACTCATTGAATTATTCTCTTTTCTCTCATTCATCCACTCACTCATGCTTTCTCTTTTCTCTCATCTATCCACTCACTCATACTCTCTCTTTCTTCTCATTCATCCACTCATTCCATCTCTTTCTTTCCTTTCATTCATCCACTCACTCATACTCTCCCTTTTCTCTCATCCATCCACTCATTAAATTCTCAATTAGTCAATTTAATAACGATGTTCACGCGCTTGTGTAGTGAACATATCTACAAAAATAATAAAAAAAAATTATGCACTCTGCTTAAGGCTGATTAACTTGTCGCCGGCGACTCGTTCGTGATTGGTCAACTTATAATTATTATATCTCTGCAGATATGCATCCAGTGCATTTCTCGCACAGACCTTTTTTGTTTAGATTGACCTGCAGAACACGGTGATATGGTCCACGTACGCGATTTTTTTTACACCCTGTAGATAAAAACCTTCGTGAAAAATTAAATTTTACAAAGAATGTGTGTAAGTATGTATGTGAAAGGAGTATCAATTATTTCGTGGTGAGATAAGTTCGTGAATCGAGTGATTTCCATGAGAGAAGCAACTCAGTGCCGAACTGTGTGTATTGCGAGCACTAATGTTTCGGCGCCAAGCCGTATAACTTAGTCGCAATGGCTGTGAGGCATGAGCCAGGAGGGAAAAATACTAAAGTAAGAGAGAGAAAGCCGCTAAGTGTTGTCGGTCGAGAAGCATGGAATTTAGAGTTAATAATAAATTGATCACAAAAATAATTAATTGATGTTAATCACACGTGATATGATTACACTTCTAGCTTAATCACTCATTTCGCGATTGCGACTTTCCAAAAAATGGTTTAAGAATGTTGAGTGAGATGCTACAATTCAGAGAATATCGATCTCTTAATCAAAAAAATGCTAATATCTCGAGGGCTTTAGCACGACTGACTGCACCCATACGTGCTAGAACGATTCCTACCATTGTTAATCATATCGACATGATCTACGAAAGAGTTAAAAAAATTCATTAAACATTGTTACGTGAATTAACAATGTTAGAGTCGAGATTGGGGCTGTCAGTGATAGTTGTCGACTTTAAACGTGCTTTGAAATGTGCAGTGAAAAAAATTTCTACTAATTGTGAAGTAAAAGGTTATTTCTCCCATTTTTGTCAGTGAGTATGGAGACGTGTTCAGGAGTACGGCTTACAAACTAAGTATGCATTGGACTCTAATTATGTACTGAATATAAGATTGTTATGTGCTCTTGCATTCGTGCCACCTGTAGATATCATATTTGTCCAAGAAAAAATTATTGTAACGCTGTTCTATGAAGAAAATGTTGATGATCTGGAGCATGTACTAGTGTATTTTTAGGGAACCTAGAGTGGAATGATGAATGGGCAGAAGACTCATCGTCATGCGATGTTTGGAATGAACGTGTGAAATCAATATGATAATACTTTGCAAGATGATGATCGTACAAATAAAGTAGTAGAAGGGTGGCATAATACAATGAAGAATTAAGTACAAGCTCACCACCCACGAACTGGATTTGACCCTTACTGGTCCCGACCGCCAAGCGATGACTCCTGATGTCTTCTTCTGCAATTGCCAGGAGATTCCAAGACTGTAGAGCGCCTTATTGCGTCTTTCCATACTGTACGTTGCTCACTGACTGAGTGCTCTCAACTGACTGCCCTCGATTTCCTCTGTGAGTTGCTTCTCTTGCCGGTAATTTCCACTTCTCTTGCTGTGATGGGCGTTGCGCACGCCGTGGCTATAACTCGCACAGATGGCATTAGTATAAGGTTCTAAGACCTCTGGTGAACCCTTCGAGAACTCTCCAACATTCAATTTCTGGCGCGAGTCGATCGTACTGTCCTGGTCATGTTACAATATATTTGTAAAACGTACATTTGACCAGACGTAAAGCTTTTGAATCTGAAAAGCAAGATGGATTTTTTTGGAAACCAAATACCGCAATTGATTATATCTGAGTTTAGAGGTAAGTTGAAAGTATTGTTATTCAAAAGAAAGAATATTGTTTCTTCACATATCATTTTAATGTTCCAGATCACTCGAGTGAAAGAACATATTCTATGTATTTTCGGATTGATAAACAGCTAACTTATCTTATTGAGAATTTGGACTTCTGCACATACATAGAAATCAAACGTAAGTTGAGAATAAAAATTAATTCATAAATTATCAACTGTTGTTTTTTTTTTTTTTTTCAGTTAAAAATGAAGAAGCGACTAATTTTATATTGCGACTTATCAGCGATCCTAAATACCCAATCCATCGTGACCGGTGGTCCAAAATTTATCGAAGCCTAGACAGAGTTGTCTCCGATCTTATTAATTAATATTACCTTTATATTTGGCCCCCGTGGTTTAATTTTTTTTTCTAAAGTCACCGGAAAGACTTGCTTAATCTAGTCATTTAATTGTTTTGATTTGTCAACGTTCATTTTTTTGTTTTAATGTTTATTCTTCTTGGTGTGCGATAGTGATAATCGGTAAACATCAAATTTCTCATTACAATAAATTTATAACCTACTTAATTTAGAAATGCCTCGTTGTTTTACTACACGTAAGAATTTTCTGTCCTAATTATAGTCGTCGTTAATATAAATCTAATTAAAGAAAAGAGGTTCATAACAAATAATTTTCAATTCAATTTTAATATAAATATTTGAATTGATTAACGTCATGGTTAATTAATTATGCATAATTATTGAACGCTGAAATTTTTAGTCGATTCATAAATGAATCGCAAAATCGAATAATAATAAATTTAATTTACGTGAACTGAATCGTAGGATAATAATAATATGAAATAAATCAAGTCTTCAATTAATATGAGTGAATTAAATCAATTAATAGTGATAATGATCACGCGAGAACGTTCTCGAAAGTATTTGTTTCTTGGGACAACGAAATTCCTCAGCGAGGAACAAGGACAGATGGTCCTAGGCAAAATTACTGGTCCCAGATCGCAGCGTACACACTCTTTCTCTCTCACACTCACACACGGGGAATATAGAAAGGAAAGAGAAAGAAGATAGATGTAGATGTTTCAGCTTACGGGAGCTCCTCGTCTTCTAAATACCCAAGTCCCCTGATCCAACGGTGTATTCCTCCTCGGCGAAACATCCAAACACTATCTGCGGCTGGTACTCAAACAACTGGTCCTTTGATATGGTCAGGAAACACGCCAACCAACAATGGAACGACTTCACCTCGCAACGTCGAGGGCTTTTCAGTGATTATAGCCAAGCTGGCACTGCACTGATGCTCTCGCAACGTCGAGAGACTTGTTTTAATAATAAATTTTTTTATTTAGCACTCCGCAACGTCGGAGAAAAGCGATTGCGAAAAGAATCAGTCAAGAGAATCTCACACCACGTGCGTACTTGTTCGACAATGATTCCACAATGGCGTCTCTTTGGAAATTTTTAGCCGGCTAGCCACGTGGTGATAACAGCGCCGCTAAAAATAAATTATTTTGACCTAATTGGTAAATTAGGTCAGGTATTGATCGGTAGGTCGATAACATATCGACCCACTGAAGGGCTGGGTGACACTCGGTCTACCCACCTCGTTACAAATTTTCACAAATAGCCTTTGCAGTACGTTGTCTCAATGGCTGGATTTCAGTTTATTTTGTAAACTGATCTTGCATAACTAAAACATACTTGTATCCTTTAAATGATCTTGTCATAGGTTTAATTAAATCCATAGATATAACTTTCCATGGGTAAGTAGTAATGATCGTACTCATTTTCCCAGGAGTCTGCCTGTGTAGCGGTTTATGTTGTTGACAGCTCGGACAACTTTTAACATAACTGAGAATATCTTGTCTCATCTTGGGCCAGTAGTATCGCAGATAGATTCTTGCTAATGTTTTGAATGGAGCCATTCCGATGATTGATGATCAATCATAACTGGGAACGGATAACCTTCGAGATACGGTCTTATTTTTCGAACACCCCAAACAACAGCAAGACCCTCCTTCTCTGTCATGGAGTGATTTTGTTCAGCCTTGTTTAGAGTACGAGTAGCAAAAGCTACGACATGCTTACCATCATCGTATTTTTGTGTAAGAACTATGCCTAAACCATACTTGTTAGCATCAGTTGAAAGAATAAATCTTCTATTATAATCAGGAAGAACAAGAATAGGATCTGATTAAAGAGCTTCCTTGAGTTTCTTAAACGATTCATCATGATCTGCAGTCCATTTCCAGCGAGCAGTCGTTTCTAGTAACCTAGGCAACGGAGCAGTAAGATTTGTACAGTTTGGAATGTTAATACGCAGATTGGCATCTTTGAGTCTTCTAAAGACCTACTTTTAAAGTATAAACGTTTTTTTCCAGAGTTTCATTTATAACAATGATATCGTCATGATAAACAAAAACATTAGGTTTAAGTTCTGGACCCAATACGGTATTTAAGGGACGATGAAACGTAGCAGGTGCTGCATGTGAACCAAAAGGCCTCACTTTAAATCGAAATGATCCACGACCTGGAACAGCAAAAGCAGTAATGGGTTTGCTCTCTTCAGAAAGAGAAATCTGCCAATACCCATCTGTAAAATATTGTTGAATTGAATTTTGCATCCTAGAGCTTATCTAAAGTTGCATTCACCTGTAGAAGGAAATATGCATCATACTTAGAAACTTAGTTAATTTTTTGGAAATCCTAAGATATGGACGGTTGTCATTACCTAATCCGTTGCCTGATTCCGTTAAACACTCACTGTCGCTGGAGAAACAGTGGATAAAATTACTGGATTTTTTTGTGCCATTGACCCCTGACGGTCCTGGTTCTGCTTGGCTCGACAATTTTGCGAGCCGACCCGTTGCTCGTTTATATTCTTTTTGCAGTCGCAATCACGGGTTAGTATACCACGTTTACCACATCTTAAACAAAATAGCTTGGCCTTGTTTTTACACAGAGCCTGGAAGTGATCTCTTTGCCCACATCTAACACAATCTTCTTTTGAGTTGTAAGCTCTTTTCTGAGTCGTAATCTTATTAGTTTTCTGTCTTCTTTTATTTGAGTTGTATGCCGTTTGAGGCATGACAGACTGGAGGTCTGTTTGTGAGCTTTGGAGGAGGTGGTTTGTAAGTTTTTTTAGTAAGTACGACTCTTTTTCACTCATCCACCTAACGGAGTAAATCTTTCACAGCTCGGATATCAGACCTTCTAATATAATACTTATATTAAGGTTTAAGGTTCATGTAAATCCTTTCAATTCCTGCAGCCGTACTGAGTTGGCCATATCTTCGAATGAGAGTTTGGATTGCAATAATATAGTCCTTACCAAACTTATTAGGACACTGTGTCCTGTTGCGAATCTCATTCTCGAGCAGGAACTCTAAATTGACTGGCAGGAAGAATCCTTGTGAAGCTCTAGCAAAATCTGACCAAGTGGACCAATTCCTAAATGTGTTACGATACCATAATATCGCCTTGTCTTGTAATAAAATCGGGACACAACTCAGGAGTTGTGCATCCTGCATCCCATATGTAAGTTTCATCTCGTTGACCCTTTCTAAAAAAGTTGTCACATCCTTCTCTCCGTTGAACGTGACCCCCCCCCCCCATTTTCTAACGAGATCTAATAGTTAAAGATCACGACGAGGAGAAGAAGGAATTTCTGGTTGCACTCCACTCCTCGGAAAATTACTCCTTTGAAGAGGAGGATCACAACTTACAAGTGGACGTGCATAGCTGGTTTCTGCCGCTAATGCACTCCCAGCATTATCCATTGGACCCAGAGGCGTCCTTACCCATTGCGAGGCTCCGGGCGGCAGGTCTTTGCGAGGCCCTTTGTCTTTCGTGAAAAGTATGTGATCCGAGGCCCCGGGCGATTTCCTTGTTCACTACCCCCTAAGGCCGCCGGTGATTGGACCCCTGGGTCTTTAGACTTCTCGTTCAAAAGCAGCGCTTGGCCTCGAGTCAAACCCTAACGTTCTTTCTCCATCAAAAATATCAAAAGGATAATTCTCTTCATTCCTAGACTCGAATGAGAGTATCATCTTTAACTTCATCAGCAGAACCATCTCCTGCACCAGTAGTAGCTATAGCTTCTGCAGATGATTTCCCAGGGACAGATGTCCCAAGTACATTGACTGAAAAATATGGAGACAATATATTGTTCACAACACATGGTAACCAGGGAACTGTTATTACATTGAAAGAAAATGTGCATAAAATTTTTATGTAGACACTTCAAATCATCAAAGCGAACTGATAATGGAGAGGATTCAAAGAAAAAATTAAAAAATGAGCTGCTCAATTTATTAGAGAAGACATTCGTTTCCTAGAAGTTGATATAAGTCGATAACTCTTCATAGGAAAAAGGACTTAAGCAGGAATAATCGAAAAATTTCAGCTATTGCGCATGCTATCATATCAGGAATTCGACCAACAACATTCATGTCACCCCTACAGCTTAGTTTAGCCCTCTATATTCATGCCAATTTGCAATCAAAAACACAGTTTTTTTTTAACATGGAAGTAAGGTGTTTCGGAATGCCCCGCCTTCCCTAGTGCTGAGCCTCGGGGTTATTGTGCTGGGTCTACTTTGCACGGTAAAGGCAGTTGGGCCAAGTCTCATAAACTGCTTTTGAACTAACTATTTTTTCAAATTAAGTGAAAATTGATTGCAACAAAAATTTATCGTAAACTTTCATTTACAAAATTACTTTCTAACTATTCGAAAAAAATTTTAAAAAGTATTTTTTAACAGTATTCGTCAAAATTAAAAAAAAAAAAGACAATTTTGGAGGTAGTATGGCATTCTATTTGATTTCAAACTTTTTTGCTCTTTTAAAATTCTTTCATTGTAATGTGACATGAAGTTGACTTTTTTGACATTGCTACTAATGTAGGAAATGTAAAAGCAATGTAATAGTAAAATTGCTATAAAATTAATTTTATTATAATTGTCCACAAATAACCAAAAGGAATCCATATTACTATTATATAATTATCTGTTGGTGTACTTATCAAATAAAACAATTTAATAATTGTCTTGTTGACGGAAAAAATATTTATTGAAATAGTTAAGTGTTCAGAATTTCAGTCACAATAATTAGTTCTTTTTAGTCAGCCTCTTATTTTTAAGATAAGTCCTACTATTTATTATCACTTGGTTGATTTGATGTATTGTTCTGCTTCTAGGTACATCAGATTGATTTGTGCCAGCCCAATCTGAAAATAAATTGTAATAATATCTTATAAAAAAACCAAAAGCTAGATTTATTTTAATGTCTGCTATAAATAGATAATTACCAATTATTCATTTCAATAATTTGTCATTTATTCCTGGTCGACCAGTTTTCCCAGTTGCTGAAAAATGAATACGATGATTTCCGTTCACTTGGACTATTACTTCTTGAATAAAAACTTCCGGTCGTATTGCAATTTAATAAATTGCCATCGTTTTAGAAGGCAAAAAAACGCAGTCTTGATAAAGTTTTACTTACAAATTTAGAATTTTATTGTCAATTTTTAACCTCAAAGATAACAAATAGATGTTATATATTTCCCTATTGGAAGATGATATTAAATAATCATTAGAAAGTTAGAAATTTGAAGGTAATTCTTGCAGGGACTGTCGTTGTTGCTGCTGGAATTGGTGCTTAGACGCCTTCTATGTGTGTTTTTTTATTTTAATATCACGAAATGTTACTGTCAATCGAAGTAAGAATTATTAAATTTGAAAAATTCTACAAATCATGAATACATATAAATCGACATATATGCTGCGATATTGTTCATGTTTTCGAATGAACAAAATGGTTGGCTTGTTTCTGTTGCTGAGTATGTTTCATTAAAAGGGATCGTTGTTGATTTCTCCTGCTGTTAATTTACGTAAGGTTGTGAATTTTCTATTATTCTTGTATAGGTAGTTTGTATAGTTTGAGCATCATTAATAAATGTGCTTTTTGATGATACATTGGTACTTGGAGTTATGATTTCCGGATGCCGCGATTTTGACAAATCTAATCAATGATAGCAATCATCTGTATTTGCAAACTGATGATTACTTTTTTCAGCAGCCATTACATGGAAGTTTGTATCATAATTAGCTGGATGATGTACAACAGCCGACATAAAATTGTCAGCATTGGCAGCAGAGTTGGTACAGGGTGATGAGTAAATACTTGTTTCGACTGTGAACAAGACCTAATCGTAGTTTCTGATGTAAAATTACTATTTACCACAGAACTAGTCGTATCATTAGACTGATATCTAAATTCAGGTAACACATCGGTTTTTTTTATAGCATATTGTATTAGCAGTTGATCATCGTGATGTAATTGTTGCTGAACATTGTTTATTGAGATTTGATGTTTAAAAGATAGATTGAGTTCCTAAATTTTTCTGCTTTTTTGGCTCTTATTAGAATTCTGCAGCAGTGCTTGAAATTTCGATGAAATCTCTGCATTTTCTAAATTGACTGTATCATTAGTTGTTAGTACTGTCTCTGATTCATTCCCTGAATCCTGTGCATTAGTATGAGATGAGGTATTTGGTGCCTAGATCCGGTTTTCTAAGTCAGCTTAGTTTCCTGAAATTTTATAAGAGAAATTCGATTAATATCTTTCATTATTGTAGACATTAAAAAAAGCAATTGAATCTACATTAACATGTATATACTATTATAATAAAATCATTGTAATTTGCCCTTACCACTTATTTCAATCACTTTAACCTTTTCGCCATGCAAAAAAAATATAGCCTTTGCATACCGATGTTTTTTCAGTATCTTCGATAAAAAAATAACATGGTTAGTTTTTGATCGAAACTACCGAATGAGAGTGCATACATTGGCTTGGTTTTTGCCATATTTTCAACATCAATATAACAATTTTATGCTTGTATTGAATTGAAAGTTGGGTGTTAAATTATGGCTACTTCGCGCTAAATTGAATCTTGAAACCAAAAACGACGCGATTTTTCTGCAATTAATGTAGAAGCGACGCAAACATCAAATGAAGTGTAAACTAATGATTTATATATCAAAAATCTTTGGCTATTTTAATAACACTCATACATTATTTTGTGTCAAAATGTCTCATAAATCCTTAAACGAGCTTGGACCAAAACGATTTAGAGCATAGATACTGTAAAATATAAGATCAAGACAACTTATATTTTAAAAGGAACGTTTATTAAAATGACAGATTTAAAATACACAATCTAAAATGAGGTCTCATCTGTGCTAGTCTCAGTCACAAACTGGAGATAAATAAACTCTCCCCTTGTTGCTATAAACAATCTAATCGTCAAGCAATCGTCGTTAACTAATAAACTGTCGTTTGTCAATCCATCCCCAGATCGACACACATGTATATTTTGCACTTCTCCTGATCTTCTAAAAATTGCCATCTGGCAAATATCTAACTGTTGGGTAAAAATATTGGATTAGGCTGAAATAAAATAAACATTCAAAATCTAAATTAAATTCTTCATTCAAAATTTCAAAAATAAATTCAATCATTCTTCAGTTTAGATTCCAATATTGCCGCTTCCCAACTCTGCCTGCATAAAAATAAATAAAACAAATTTTTCTGGAGGGGAAAATCCTGCGGCGGGTAAAAACCTCCAAAACAGGCCAAAATAATCTAAGCTAACTAAAAACGTGACTCCATACAATTTAAATATCTTAAAAACTAAGAGTCCATCAGTGACAATTTGAAAATACTTAAATCTTCTTTTCCATCCTCCTTTTCCATTGAAAAGAATCCAGAAATGGAATCAAAATCCATAAGAGTTGAAAATGCCAAGAATCTGGGGGTCATATCAAGGAAGATCTAAATAGATTTTTAAAATTACTGCAGCATCAAAGTAATTAATCATTTTTTCAATTGAATTCAAATTCCTTTTAATTGAATTGAATGGTCTCACTTTTTGAAGTACATTTCCGACTACGCATCCTATTTATGAAATCAGACTCTTAAAATCTCAATAATAATAATCACAAATGATTCACTTTGCAAGGAATTTTCAAAAATAAGTTCAATAGCCTCTGCTCACTGTGCAAACTTAATTATTAAAAATTGGGCTCACAGTTACGCATACTATCCGAACAAGTAGGATACCATGGACACTTAGTGCTTAACTTAATTTCATTTTGGCCATTAATGAAGAAAAGGTTAACAGCACAAACGCTCCAACCGTTTATATCTTACAGTAACTCTACGAGAACGCTCCAGAACAGACATTGTGAGTTTAAATCAACAATCAAATGATCAATAAGAGCCAACATTCTCAGATTGGAAGTTACAAAAACCCTGAATTCAACAGAAATTAGGAATTCCGAAAGAGTCAAGAATTAATCATCATCATCATCATCATCATCATCATCATCATCATCATCATCATCATCATCATCATCATCATCATCAAAAGGAGCGAGTCTATTCATATCATTCAATCATTTTTAAAAAAACGACCGTTCGGAATTTTCTGAATTCTAAAATAACGCCATTTAATTGATTTTAAATGGAAAACAGATCTTCCCAAAATCACTAAAACTTCCGGCGATTTCCATCACTCATTACAGAGAAATCAAATGAAATCTATAAACTTCAACTAGAAAAATTTTATTCAGATCAAATTACTTTCTGTTAAACTTGCTTTAACAGCTTGAAGAATCTCACAATTCTTCTTCGAATGACCTTCCATACCACAAATCTAATATCCAAATCCATGAAAAGAATTTTGAGTATTGAATGCCTCTTAATTTCCTACATAAGTGTAACGAAAGGATTTCCTTAAGCTGAATTCTCAAGAAAATCCCCGCCCCGTTTTTAAACTATGAATTTAAGGTCCAGGATTCTATGGCGGATATGTTACAAAATGATTTCTTTAACTAAAAAGGTTTAAACTTAATAATTCTGATTTATTAATTCCAACAAACAATAATAATAGTTAATAACATTCGACTAACAATAAACATAAACCAATAATAAACAAACAAGACAAAAATTAACCAAAGTAAAGCTGAGTGTATATCATACACCGCGATATACATTAATTTTTACTCTTTATTAACAACAACGCGGTTTTACAAGTAATTACGCTCTAACGTTTAACCTAACTATTGATTCTACTATTGATTTGGCTCAACGGTGGCGACACTAATCAATTAATAACTGAGAAGATATTTTAAAGGAGATTCCCACCCAAAATGTTTTATCCCCAGGCCTACCAACTATTTGGTTGAGCTACAACTCAACCTGGGGTACTCCAGGAGCTCGCAACTCCTAGAGGGAAGGCTACAACCTTGCCTAATGAATCAGCGAGCTTCAACTCGCTGACGAGGAGCTACAACTCTCCACCGTCTACGCTAAGTTAACCTATCTAACTCGGACGAGCTACAACTCGTCCTGGGATGCTCTAGGAGCTAACAACTCCTCGAGGGAAGGCTAACAACCTTGCCTTAAGTAGTCGACGAGCTCCAACTCGTCGACGAGGAGCTACAACTCCTTCACGGACTCGGTCGTGAGCTTCAACTCTCGACTGCTGTCTTTCTACTGTTGGAGAGCTAACAACTCTCCAGGAAACTAAAAGGCTACAACCCTTTAGCCAGAGCTACAACTCTGAAGTGTCAACGTGAGCTACAACTCTCGTTGGTCTCGTCGGTCTAGCACCTCGGAGACAAGTGTGTCTATCCTAGAAAATCTACCCCTTTTATACTATTTGGCTCCACCCACTTGTCTATCCCCCACCACTAGCGTGGTAGGTTGCGTGGGGGAGTCGTCATAGCAACTAAATCATCACAAATATCTCTCTTTCTCAATTACATGTTAGTTGCTATTCTTCTCTTTATTTAATCTATGCCCTAAATAGCGAACCGGCTCGGAGGATAACTCTAAATAGTTAATCGATAAACTATTGGACTAGTTTATCGATTCGCCAGATAACCTATCTTCCTTTTTTATCTACCTCGAAAATGTAACCTCGTTACACCCCCCCCCCCCTTTCTTTAAAGAAAATTTTGTTTTAAAAAAAATTTTCCCCTAGCTTCTCTAAATAATAATAATAAAAGTGAACAAGAGGCATCAGTTAGTCTTCATTCGCTCTCACATACACCCCTGATTTTATTAACACATATAGAATCGCTTTTTTTTTTTTTTTACAAAAACATAGATATTTACAAAAGAATTTAATTAATTATAAAAAGAAATAAATATGTCTGTATCAAAGTAACTAAAAATTTACAATTTGTTTTTTTTCTTAAATAAATTAACAATAAGTCTTTAGACAATCAAAATTCCTAACCTCCTTCTTGTGTAGCGGCCATTAATAATGGATACCCGATACACAATGTTATTTTCTCGTGTCAAAAAGCTTATTTTGTGGTTAGGTCGCTTTCGCTTCCTAACCACGGTATTAGAGAGAGTACCACGTTGTTCAGCCCTAGGTTGTGTACTACTAACTGCGGGTGTGGCAGTAGCAGTAGTAGATTTAGGCACAGGAGCTGGACCTGGACTAGGAATGTTGGGAACAACATTCATATTTTCATCAGTCTTTTGGGTTACTTCAGTCTTGCTGGCAGCCTTGTTAGCAGTCTTCTTAGGTGGCGTTGATCGTTTGGCCGAAGTTTTATCTCCCTGGAACACCTTGAAGTTTGTGATGTCGGGCATATCTGTTAACACCTGCCCCTTTTTTGCTGTCGGCTTCTTCTCCACACGACGTTTATTATGAGCGACCCGGACCCGCGGCTTTGGAGTTAAAAATGGAGCCTCCAGATATGGGATCTTCTTCGGCACTGGCTCCCTCTTGACGACCGGCTTTGGCGATGGTACTTTCGCCAGCGTCACCTGATCTGGGTCAAACATGACTTCTGGAGGACCGTGCATTGTCTCGGTCTCCAACATCCAGTCACCCCGTGGCCGATGTCTTGCTTTCATAGTCGGGACACTCTTTCTTGCTTGCCGACGATCTTCGATGCTCAAGATGTCCGGAGGATCTGCCGGGTCCAGGTACGCCAAAACGTTGTCGCCGATGATTGATGCAATGGTCTGTGCCAACTCAGAAAATGTCCTCGTAGAAAATGCACTCACTATCTGTTCGGGACTCAAAGCCACAAAAGAAAAGCCTGGTAAACCGGTGTCCACTAGGCACTTGAGCAGCACAACGTCTCTTAGGTGCTCAGCAATGCTCAGGCTCGTCACACAATACAGAAAATTTACTCACAAGAACCCACCTCAAACACAATAAAAAAGACTCAGCACAAAATTCTACCACTGGGATTTTCCTCAAACTGCACTCAGATCCGGCTCGAAAGGCCATATAATGTGGCCTGAAGCCCAGAAAATTTTCTCTCAAAAAAAAGGAATAATCACTCGAGCACCGGAATGTGAGGAAGGATGAGGAATAATGACTAAAGAATAATCATTCAACAGATACAATAGATAATACAATTTATTTATTATCACAATGCTCAGTCTATTTAGTTAAATATTGCATTCAAGCTGTTTAGACAATTCACTCTTAATATGTCTAACTCTCAATCACGTGATGTGGCGTCACAAGTAAAATCACTCTTGATTTAAATGGTTTATTGTAGTGTCTCTAAAGTTACTCAATTTTCCTCTTCTACTGCCCCTGAAGCTAAATGACTTTACAAAGGGTTGGAATGTCACGTAAACTCAGCTTTTTGGTAGCACTAAAAACTCAGGATACGGAAACGTACTCTCTCCTCGAGTTATAAGCTGTAACTGGTGAAAGTCCAAAAAGAAAGGTTGGACTATCACCCCCAAATTTGGATTGGTCACTCAATTGATTTTCTCACTACGTAAGAATTTTGCGTAGTGCCGTGCCACCAAGATAATAACTCAAGGGGCTCTCCTAACCTAGAGAAGTTAGAAAATCTGTCAGTCGATTGACTGATTATAAATAATTTAGAAATCATAATTTTGACTAATTGTTTTTTTCAGGAATATTTAATTGTCATTATTTTTAGCGGATAATCATTTATCAGCTGAAGCATGATAATCTTTGTCTTGATAGTTTATAGTTACTTTTATGCTCACCTCTGGCGCTTATGCATAATGTCAAATGACCATCAGCGCATCTGTAGTAATAAATAATACTAAAAAAAAAATTTAACCGAAAATAGACGCTGTAAACAGGTTGTTATTTTATAATGATAAATATTGTGATTTATTCGTATTGATAATCATTTGGAAAATAGACACCGTGAAAAAATTGTTAATTTTCAATGATAAAAAATATTGTAATTTTTTCGTGTTGATAATTATTTATTTTCTTCAAAGAAATGTATACTGAATGTAAGTAGAAAAATATTAAAGGTTAATGTCATTATGCAACAGAATTCTTTATGAATTGTTAAAAATTATATCATTACTTTTAGATATTAAAGGAGGAATGGGAGAAAAAATAGATGGACTAGTAGACTTTAGTCACATTATAGAAATCGTAAAAAGTGTGAGCGAAACGTTAGTAGAAAAGAACTTGCCATGTAAAGCTCTCAAAGAAACGACAATTGATTCATTAACTAACAATTCTATGCAAATTGACTTTTAAATGTATCAACTTCAAAAGCAACAGAAGAACTAATTTAATCTCCAGGTTGCTCAAATGAAAATAGAAAAGGAAAAACATCTTCCCAGTTTCAAAAACGTAAGGGTAAATAAAAAAATTATATTCAACCTTTTTTTTTCTCTTAACTTGTATTTTTTAATTTCATTATATTATTTACAGCTAGAGGTGTTAATTCGGGTATGAGTAGACGCCGAAAATATAATAATAGAATAATTTATAATATAAAAAAAAATCAACAAAAAAAGAACAATAATCAACAAAAACAAAAAACACAACAGTAATCAACAAAATGCAAACAATAATCAATATGATGAATGAAATGGACAAAGTTAAAACGGAAAAAATATGACAATTTTGTAACAACAAAAAGTAGCTTGTGAACATTAATGGAAAAATATCTAATAGCACATATACTATACGCAAACATGAATTGTTAAAGGATATTTCGGTATTAATTTCAGCAGCCTTTACAAATAGTAGATTAAGTCTTGATGATGCACATATTTGGCAATTCAGTAGATTATTGAAAGATAATAAATTGTTTATTTCTCGGATTTGAAAGAGAGCCATGAAAAGTAATAGCACTGTAGTTAAATATATTAAAAATGGAACTACAAAAATAGGTGTGATATTCTGTTTCTCAAAAATTTCACAATGTCATTGCGTGGAAGATCATTGTGAATGTGATTGTTAATATTACATGATTATTCATGATATAGTAATTGATGATACCTATACTGCGATGGATGACAAGTATGAGTATAATAGTTTAGGATTTTATCATACAGGTCATGAGTCAACGAATGTTCAAGCTGTAAATGTCGTGTATGTCGAGCTAAAAATTTAGACCAAATTTGAACACTGGTTTCAAATTTTTAACACCACCCGCACTCTACACAAATTATCTCATTTCTAATGACTTTATATTCAATGAGAAAATCAATAATTGCATCGCGATTGCCAATGAGCTTGAAAAATTTATACTGTGAAATCATTCTGACTTCACTTTCGTAACTAATGAATTGCTAAAAATATATATCCAAATATATCATAGGAATAGCATATATTCGACAAATGTAAACAAAGACTACTAGGTTTTGCACAAATTCCTCAGATAGTAATGTCATCTTGATCGGATAAACCGTTTCTGAAAAATATTGCATGAAAAGAAATCAGTATGTTCATTTAATTTTCAACATAAAAAAAACTATGTGAAGATATGATTTCCGCGCCTCATATATGCTGCAACATTATTTCTCTGTCCCCAAAAAGATTTACTCCATAACGCACCTTCCTTCAGGTGGGCATCCTGATTAGAACCATCCCTGGGAGACTACTACTTTACCTAAAGCGCCAAGTCATTTTTATTCACCAGAATAACTAAACTGGTGTATTTTAAAACTAATTTTGACTTAAATCTAGACTCAATATCTCAAAACTTACTAACTAACTCGAAACCTCACAAAATTCACAAAATATCTCAAACTTATATCTAACTTAACTAAGATGGTTCTAGAACAAAAATCAGGATCCTCCTAAACAGGACATGTCCTGACCCTCAGTTGTATAGGCTGTGGAGAGGGGTCATGTCCAGCCAACAAAACAAATCAAACAAAAAGAACAAAAGAACTAAAAAAACCAATTGAACAAAATAACCAACAGGATAGGTTAAAGGCTCCCAAACTACTATAAAGAATTCAAAATAGGACATCAAATTGTAATTTCTGAATTTATTGTAATATTTTTCCTCAATCTAAATCTTCTCAACAATTATTGCAGCTCAAAACATAGTTATAAATTTCTTTATCTCAAATAATCAAATAACGTTATTACAATCTTCAAAATGAACAAACAAATCTCTAACTTGTTACACCTCTGGAGCTCAAACAAATTTTACATAACCTAAAAATTATTTCAGTAACAAAATATTTCTCAATAAATCATGACTGAAAATTTATAAACTCAATAACATAATATCTCAATTTGTAACGATAAAACAACGCTTGAAATCAAATTAATTGAACGGAATCACAATCTTCCTTAACTCAATACATAATTAAACTTTAACTAACGAATACGAGAGCAAACCAAGCCTCACGATCTTCCTTTAACCATAAAATATTTTGACTAAATACCAATTGACCTTTTAACACATTTCAAATCAATTCTCAATAACTTACAACTTCTGCAGAGAGCTTTCGATGTTAAGCTTTTATCAAACCTGGTCCGAGTGTACTGCACTTCATTTTACTAGAATGGAAGATCATTGCTGGTCTTCATTCTTCTCTCTGGAATCTTCTTTTCTCCGCTCTTTCACCAAGATCGTAACCTACGACTTTCCATAAGCACAGTTCACAATCGACTACTCTATGAGCGCGGCTCACCATCAACTCCTCACTAAATGCATTTCCAAAAATCTTTAATTTTCAATTTCTTCATTCTCTTAATTTTCTTCTCCCTCCAAACTCAAAATTCTTTCGATCTGTCTTACAACACTTCGTATTGGTGGTCATCTGCACGTGACTTCTCCCAGATTTTCATATGAAGGGGTCACTTAAAACTAATATGCACCAAAACTTAATACTAATTTCAAAACTTGATTTTTAGACTCAAAAACTTATGACTACGATCTCGTTCATACTTCCATCTTTTACTTGGAGTCTCATTTTATTGGCAACAGCCCCGTAACTACAACCCTTAGGGCTGTGACATCTCCCAGCATGAGAAAACTGCAGGGTGACACATTGCTTTTGGTCCTCTACTCCGCTTTAGCCTCCCAACTTTCCTCTCAATAGTCCATATTATTGATAAATCTACTCTTGATCCAAACTCTGCGTTATCATTGTGGTATTAAGATTTTTATACTAATTTTTAATAACTACGAATCGCTTAACCTCAGTTTGCATTGATTGAATCATTATTGTAACTTATAACTAACTATCCTATGCCACCAAACGCATAAAGGTAGTCCAAATGTGCAATTAATAATAAAGTATACAGAAATTAGATTCAAAAATGATTAAGACTCATCGATTAGAATAAAAATAATAAAATAATTGCTTAATTAGATATTTTTGGCGTAAAGACAATAAGTATAATTAATAAAACATTGGAAATTATGAACATTTGACTATAAAAGCCATTATAACTACTCAGAGAAGCCTAGAATAAGTAAATTTTTTCATAATTTGTTACTAAAACATACTATATTGACTATTATCAGCCTAAGAATATGCAATAAATTATTACCAGAGCTAACAATGAGACGTTATCAAAATATAATGTTACAATGCATATCAAATTAATTAGCATGATCACCTCGACGATATACCAAATTTTCAAGGTCATCGAAGCTGTAAGGGTTAAACTATACAATTACGAAGTTTTTTTTTCTACAGAAATTGCTCAACCGGACAATGAAGTTCGTAAACTATTAAAAGAAATTATGTTTACCTTAAATAGTTCGATAAATATTTGAATAAAAAACAGTGTCACTAAAGTCATCTTTACATTGATGTTTTTTCAATAATTCATTGATGCATCAATAACATCGTTGTTAAGGTATGTAAACTGAATCATACGATATCTATAACGACTTATATCAATACATTCCCACCAATATCCTGTTTTTCACATATTCATAAATAGACAATGGAATTCGAATCAAGGTTTTTTAGAGAGTATAAAACTAAGATTCATTCATAAATTCTATTATATGTTGGCTACTAATAAAAACTAGTGGTCATACATGTATTTACATATTTTATAGCGTAATATTCAAAAATAGATTTTTAAAATGTGGGTAAAAACGTTAATATTCACGGCCTTGTTACTTTATACAATATCAGCAAAACCAGTGACTGGACCTGGAGATGATACTAATACAAATCGTAAGAAATTAGCAAAGTTCCTAAAAAAGTCTGTACCGACGATAGAACCGAAATATCGTTTACCTCGCAATACAGTACCGAGAGTGTACATGATAGAATTGGATCCAGATTTTTTGGGTGAAAAGTTTACATTTACCGGAAAGTGTTCTATCATTTTTGAAGTACTTCATCCAACTACCAGTGTTACTTTACACAAATCAAATAAACTAGATATTCAAGGGAATGCTACAGAGCTCATTCATCCAGACAGTAAAATTGAAAAGCCATTAAAACAAACCTGGGAATCTCAAAATGAATTTTATACCATGAAATTCGAAAACAAATTACCAATTGGAAACTATACATTGAAGATGAAATGGTCGGGAGTCGACTCATCTGATGATTGGTTTGATCCTTACACAGGATTTTATCGAGCTGAGAATAGAGAAGACAATGGAGAAACTAGGTAAATAAATATATTCAGGATATTTGTATTATGCTTTTCGCAGGATTAAAATTTATATTGATTTTTGTTCAGTTACATAGTCACTACTCACTTTGAACCGTCAGGAGCTCGAAGTACTTTTCCTTGTTGGGACGAGCCAGGCTTAAAAGCAGAATTCGAAATGTCAGTTAAACATTTTCCGAATTATACTGCACTGGCGAACATGCCTGTAAAGAGTCAAGAAGAAATGCCCGATGGTAAAGTTTTGACTCACTTTGAACGATCTGTAAAAATGTCGCCTTATCTTCCATGCATATTGGTCGCTGATTACAAAGCAATTAAGAATGAAAATGGAAACATCACATTTTATACAATGGAAAAAGACTTGGAATTAGTAAAATATGCTTTGGAAATAAGTGAAAAAACTATTCCTGCCTTAGAAGCTTATACTAATATGCCATATGCGATGCCGAAACTCGATCAGATTACGGTTCCTGAGTATGGTGCAGTTGCTATGGAACACTGGGGACTCGTGAGTTATATGTGAGTAACTTGTTATTTTTAGAGTTATCCCTTTCTGCTGGACGATTGTTTAACAAATAAATACAATGAATTCTTACAGAACATATTCAGTATTATTACGTAATACTACATTGATACCAAATAACGAGAAAAAAGATGATATAGCGTTTCTAGTAGCTCACGAATTGGCTCATCAGTGGTTTGGAAACTTAGTCAGTCCAGTATGGTGGGACGATTTGTGGCTGAATGAAGCTTTTGCGGCATATTTCCAGTATAAAGTATTAGATCAGGTGATTTACGTTTTATTTCCATCATTGATAATTCTTGAATGGACCATCATCATCAAGCATCAATCAACCTTTAACTGTATAATGAGAGATTGACAAAAAAAATTTCTTGTAGGTTTTCCCTCATTGGCGAGTAATGGATTATTTCGTAGTTGAACATAACAATGAATATGCATTTCCGGCTGACAGTCGTTCGCGGGGATCAGTTAAGCCAATAAAATTCAATCCTACAACAAAAATAGAAATTGATCAAGCATTTAGCTCAGTTACTTACAACAAAGGAGCTGCTGTGGTGCATATGATAGAACATATCCTTGGAGAAGACGTTTTCCGTGAGGGAATCCAAAACTATCTAAAAAAACAGTAAGTCCTCAAATACATATAATCACAGCTTTTTATTTCCTACAAATACTTCGACATGCTTCGTTTCAGTCAATTTAAAGCCGTGGTTACTAATGATCTTTGGGATGCACTGCAAGACGCTCATGATAAGAAATACAAAGATAAAAAACTAAACATAAAAAGCACTATGGAACCATGGATCAAACAAACTGGTTATCCAATATTAAAAGTAACAAGAGATAATGAAACTGATGATATTGTTATAACTCAAGAACCAAATAATCCTTCATCAGCAGGCAATACGTGGAGAATTCCAATAAATTATGCCACAAAGTCGAACCCCGATTTCTCATCGACAGCACCAACAATGTGGATGGAGAAAGATCAAAAAGAGTTGAGAATTCCTAATATTCCTAGAGACGATTGGATAATCGTAAATATTCAACAAAGAGGTGATGTTTGCTACAGATTACATATTTAATACCGTTTCCATTTTTTAAAGAAATTTTCGATGCTTACAAACAAATTATTTTGATAATGTTTCATGGTCCTACATAAAATATAATCATGTGTCGTTTTGTGTATTACAAATTGTGATATAACATTGTTAAAAGTCTTATATATTCATTTATTACGATGTTTCGTTTACATATCAATATTGATTATGAAATAGGTAGAATGTATTTGAAATTCTTTATAACTTAATTTCTTCTATAATTTATTTATTATGAAAAAATAACTATATTAGCTATTAGATTTTCTTTATTTCATTATTTTTTGGGTAAAATTTTAATGAAGTTAGTATTTTTATTCATTCTGAAGACTTCGTGAGCAAAAACATACCTGACACATGCCTAAACATACTTACACCTTTTTTGATATTCATCAGCATGAATCAACATACTTTGCGATGTAGACAAATGATAAAATTCTGGAATTCCAATAATTGCAATGTGTTATAAACTTTTAATTACATTTCTCGACCAAAAAAAAAATACTCTCATCAGAAGTTTTTTGTTTAAGAGCAAAGTACGTTTGAACTTTTTTTCGCATTACATTTGAATGCATATGAGATAAACCTAAACTTGAGTCTAGTCAAATGTGGTCACGCATGAAGTATCGAATTTTAGCATGATGCTGTGTCTTCAAACACATTTGTTTATTTTATGTTTCTATTAACAACTATCAGGCATAGGCATGCAAGTTATTGCATGTAAGTCTCTTATTGTGCATAGTCTTGCACAACTTTGCACAAACACATTCACTGTCATGACACCATGAGTGATATATAGTCTATACGGTGGTATATAGTACAATGTATATGTACAAATTTTTGCATTACGTGTCATTAGATATAGTTACACACACATAAAGTTCGAATCAAAGAGTTATGAATTCATGTATGATTATGCAGAAACTAATTCGATATATGTTTATATATAAGTAACTCATGCATAATCACTACTGGCCGTTTCATCCCTGGTTTTATAAACTTCTTATTATAGTATATGAAAAAAAATCACAAAATATTTAATAAAAATTTGAAAAAACTTTATGTAATATCGATTGCTGTAAACAATACAGATGCAGAGTCACTTTTTTCCTGAAATTTTTATACAGTTTATTTTCAATTCAGGACATTATCGAGTTGATTATGATAAAGAAAATTGGGATCAACTCATTGAATATCTTCATTCTGACGATTTTATCAAAATACATCCAGTGAATCGTGCCCAATTGATTGAAGACATTTTCGGAAGATTCGTAGATGAGTTCAAAATAGATAAATTAATACTTTTGACCCTATATTTACATCAAGAACGAGACTATGTTGTGTGGATACCAGCAGGGAAAATTTTACAGCGATTTACCTCTGGTATGCGTAATTCACATAGAGAGGAGATCTTTGGGCTTTATTTACTCATTATTACAAATGAAATAACCGAACATCTTGGGTTTGAGCATCGTGAAGGTGATGAACATTCTGCAGTCAAAATAAGAAATATGCTCGCTCCTTTAGTATGTGCATACGAACACGCTGATTGTATTGCATTTGCTCATCGCATGTTTAATACTTATTTGGAGAATCCATCTGAAAATGCGTAAGTTTTGATATTTTCTATGAACAATGATCTATTGTAATAAAAAGTTTGTTTGTATAATATTTTCACTCTTTTTTTTTAGGTTTCCATCTACCGATTGGGAATGGATCGTATGTGCTGGACTTCGAGAGTCGAATGAATCTGTATGGGATAAGTTTATGACTACTGATATGCTGATTAGTAAGAGTATGAAATACTCCAAGTACAATTTCATTAAATGCTTACCCTCGAAAGAGCATCGTGATAAATATATTGC
This sequence comes from Chelonus formosanus, assembly GCA_028641665.1. NCBI lineage: Eukaryota > Metazoa > Arthropoda > Insecta > Hymenoptera > Braconidae > Chelonus > Chelonus formosanus. The sequence goes on from CM054002.1 coordinate 16,072,786, forward strand.
TCAAACCATGCAAGAAGGATCAAAGGTTACACCTGATCAAATTATTGGAATGTTTGGAGCTTTCTTCGAGAGTCGTAGCGCTGATGTTAATTACGCTATAGATTATGTCATTACACACTTTAATAACATTAAGAAATAGTAAACATCGTCCTATCTTACTCGTATATGATCATTTTTGATTATCTAATTAATTTATGTTATCTTTTAGCTACGATGAAGACGAAGATGATAATATTTCACTATTGGTTGCGAGGATGATGATTGCTGGCGTCAAAACTGAAGATCAACTTAAAAAGGTATATTATGAAATCGTTTTTCAATCAATTTCCAACTGAATTTCACGCTAGAAAGAAATTTATTGAGATATTGTCGATACTTATGTTTTTACTTTTCATCTTTCTCTTTTATACACCGATTGAAAAAAGTAAACAATTTTACGCTTTACGATTATGTTACAAAACTTTCTACCCCATACATATAATAATATTTGGTATTGAAAAATCTAAAAAATATAAAACTAAACTTAGAACGATAGTAGTATCGTATATTACGTGAAATTCTAAACATCGATAACTCTGAGGCAATTCAAATGGATTGCCACGAGTGCATTGAATTTGTATTTAATTATTCTATGACTTCAACATCAGTGTGATCATATTAAACGTTACTGTGGATCAGTATTGCTTACTTAGATATTATACGTTGGGTTAAGAATAATAACGTTAAGTTTCAGTCTCAAATTTCGAACGTTCGAAGCTTAGAACTTTTTTAGGGCCTATCTGGGAACTTCTTGTTACATACGGCAATTAACTACAGAAGCAGTTATTGATAATTCAAGAATTATTCTAGATTTTACCCTGGCCTTTTTCTGTAAAACAAAGCTTATATCATATGTTTTAACTTCGATAGAAACTAAAGTGAAAAAACTTATTAGGTTCTAATTGAATTTATTAATAGGCTTTTGATTGTGAAGAAGAAAAACCAATCTAATGTATATTATACTTCCAACTGTTTTATTTGGAAATATCAAACGCTTTTTTATATTTACAGTTCCAAAAATTCCTAAAAGAGCATGAGAAAGATTTTGAGGACATGGATCTTCTTGAATCATTAGATGCATCGAAACTTGCTAAAGAAATCGATGAAATAGAAACAGGTGTATCAACTTTTGCACAAAAAATAAGGGAATCCATGGAATTTAGTGATATTAATAAAGGAAAAACATTACAGAAACACAAATCATCTGAATCGAAATCATAAAAAAGTAGTTTCAATTTCAGTTGTTTTTTGATGAAGGGAATTCCAAGTTCAAGTTTAGATTGAAATTGTTAATAAAAAAATATTCACCAATTTGTAATTAATAAATGTTCAATGTTATGACTAAAAAAGTATTATTACAACAAATATTTTGAATGTCAGTTTTAAAAAGAAAGCCAGTAAAAATATATACCAACTATTAACAAGGAATCACATAAATAAATGACATTTTTCACGAAAAAGTGATTAGAAAACTTGTTTTTTATTTTATATTTGATCATTTGATGACAAAAATGCCTCTCAATGATTCTCATTAAAAAGGATGATAATTTAAAAACAATATTTACCTATCCGTTCTTATAGAGACTTATACGACGCCTATCTTCGATTCTCATTACAAGAGATTATAAATTACAAAGTATCAGTTACTTATTCATTCTTATAAGCCCATATAGGATTGTCCTATTTATTATCTATAATTCTCGTATTGTACTTTCGAATTTTTGTACTACCCGGAAATTCTGATTCGTTCTTATAATTTTTCTATGAGAACCGGGCGTCTATCCGATAGAACCTATAAATTCTCATAAAATGTTTATGGGTTTTAATAGTATTTTGACAGACCCTAACGGATTCTTTTACCAGGGGCGATACAAAAATCGACATACGCTATAAAAAATGTTGTAAAGAAGCAGAAATAAAACTATACGTTGAAATTCGAAGTATTTTCGTTCCCTTCAGTTTTACCGCAATTTATTTTAAACTGAAATAAGTACCCAGATGCAGAATCTGCTCTGGCCCAAAACTTGTAACCTCTCTTTATCGGTTTCAAGGGCGTGTAACGTTTTAGTGACGATCTATCCTTAAATTTAACCGTGCATTCGTCTATAGTTTGAGATTTGGAGAAAATATAATCTCTAGTAAACCGATTATTGAAAAGTTCTATAAGAGAATGCATCTTGAACAACTTATCATATCCTGGTTCATCTTTCTTCGACATCTTCAGATTATCATTTAGATGCAGGCACTTCATCAGTTTCTTGGATCTATTCAGTGGTATTACATCAGCTATTGGTTGGACACGATAAGGGGATTTGATGGTCATTATTCAGTTCCGTCATATAAAGGGTGTAATGACATAAACAAGTGTATTCCAAGTAGTGCCTTTATTTCAGATGCATTTGTGTGGGTCCAGTTTTTGATCTTTTCTCGATGAGCATATAAATTGGTCTGTTAGGAAATTAAATTTATCACGTCCTCGTCGAAAAAACTCTTGAAGTATTCTATTGGTGTTGTGACAATCGAAAAAAAAAAAAAATTTGGTAATATACCAATATCAAAGCCGTTTTCTTCATATATTTTATTTATTATGTCAAGCTTCTGTAAGTTCACTTTCTTCCTTTCCGTTTCATCACAATCAGAATCATCCGAATGATCATTAGAATCATCATCAACACACAGCTCCGAGTCATCACGTATTATATCTTCATTTTGTCTGATTGTATGTGTAATGTTTTGGTTTTGTGTCTCCTTGCGACATTTATATTCTTGTAAAGGTTCGTCATCGCTATCAAACTAATCATTATGATTGTCGTCACTAAAAAATCTATCTACGACTAGAAGGACAGTTTGTTGATGGATTTATGAGTTGATAGGTTGATGACTACTAGTCCTGCTACTTGATGGTTGGAAAGAGGATTTTGAAGTTGATGATAGTGAAGTAACGGTTTCATCGTAAGATCTATTTTTTTCGAGGTCACTTTCGGAATCAGATTCATCAGGTATGTTGACTAACTGAATTGATTCAAAATCTTTGCGTGGTTTTCTTTTTCGTTTTGGTCGTGGCATCTGAAGATACTACCGGGCATTGGCAAGTATTTGTCCAAAATGAAATAATAATTGATCATAAGCAACTATTTTGCCACGGGTATTAATTAGGCAGTGGCAATGTCAAATATTTCGTTTTATAAATGAATTGTGACTACATAAGGTAACAAAATAATACTGTAATCTTATGAATTAGACTATGAATAAAAAGAATATCCAAAGCAATTTACTTTTTACACCTATTAAATGTGTTGTCACAAAAATGTCTAACAGTAGAATCCCTCTAATGTTGACCACTCGGGCCGGGATCATTCGCTAATGTTGACAATCCCCTTTATCTCTACTTTTCATGACTTCTTTTTCTCCTATGCGCAGTAACATGTGCATAACATAAAATCGATTCGAGGATCTATGTGCACGTTTATAACCTCAATATATTGATTGAATTGACGTGAAAAATGAGTGAATCAAAGGTATGTAATGAAATTTTGTAATTAATTGATATTGATTGAAAGTATATTTTATTAATAATATTGCACTACAGTTAAACGTTGTTGTGCGGATACATTAAAATAATAGTGATCTAAATCGTATAATGTTTGTTATGGATTGAATGTCAATTTAGTCTTGAATTGTTATTGATGTTTTAATTTACAAAAAAAAATAAGAAAATGTGTGGTAATAATTTACTCGACAATTTTTTAATGTTTTTGATAGGTTAAAAAACGAGTTTAACAATTAAGGACTGTTGCAACATCTTAAATGATCTCAAGAACGACAAATCTTCGGGTGATTTAGCTAAAAAGTTTAATGTGACAAAACAAACAATTTCTGCGATTAAAAAACGATGAGAAAGTGTTGAAAATGCCAAAAATTTTCTTCAAAGCTGTGATGATGATACAAAGAAAAGAAGATATAAAGCCACGGAAAAAACAAGACAAGACAAGACATTATTTGAGTGGTTTAAACAAAGAAGAAGTATGTAAGCAAAAAATAGATTAACAGCTTCGTTATGTTGCAATGCTTCAGGGACACATAAATTACCATTATTTGTAATTGGCAAATCTGCTCAGCCACGGTGTTTAAAAAACGTGAAACACATCCCTGTTCATTACCCACATCAAACGAATGCTTGGATGACTTCAGATCTTATGTTACAATGATACCAATCAATTTTCTTGCCTAAAGTAAAACAAAAATTTGACCTCGTAAATAACAAAAGTATTAAAATTATGTTAATGATGGATAAAGCTGCATGTCATCCACCTGACAACATACTAAATAAAAAGTGTGAAAGCTCTACTATTATATATTTACCTTCGAATGCCACATCATTAATACAATCTCTTGATCAGGGGATCATAGAGAAGTTCAAAAGATGTTACAAAAATTACTTTTAAGAAAAATTACTACTTGAAGATGAGGTACAAAATAGTCTAGATTTTCTCAATTCATTTAATCTTTTTGATTGCTTCAATTTTTGTAAACTAGCTTGGGATCGAGTGACTGCAGCTGGTACTAGGAATTGTAGGAAAAATTTGATTCCTCGAGAAGATAATTTAAATTCAGACATTGAGCTGATAGATTCTCAGGATTTACATCAAATACTTTCTAGAATTTCTGAATACAAAGAGTTGTCTGTTGACAACATCAATGATTGAATTAACATAGATGATGATATAAGTTGGTAATGACTCTTTGGCATCATCGGACTATGCCAACAGAACAAACAACTCGGTTTAACAGTTAAATCGGTACGTGTGTATTAATAGACAATTCAGACAGACAAACTCTTCAGTTAGAAACCAGAGGACTCTACAGAATATTCCTCAGAGATAGAATAACTTATCAATCAACCGTCCACAGAGATTATTGTGAACTCATCAAGCAGCCTAACGCTCATCAGATATCACCAATCATCTCAAGTTGGTCGGATTACAGATTTTTGCTGAAAAAGGCGCGAACGATGTCGGTTTAGACGCCTCATGACCTCATGGACAGACACATACACAAGTCTCAATCACGAACAACTCCCTTGTTACTCTGTGACTGACGCCAACACAAAAAATTCAGACTGCCCCTGGTCCAGGGGCCAGTCCTGGAAAATTTACAACTTTCCAGTAATCTTCTACTCATCAGTGAACTCTCTATGTAAAATATTAGTGGACTCTTTGTGTGAAATTTGAGTGAACTCATATCAGACAATTCTCAGACAGATTCTTTATCGTTATTTTTCTATTACTGTTACTTTAATGATTGATAAATCGTTAATCGTTGTTGTTAAAAAGTGTCCGGCGACTCAATAACACCCGTTCAACAATTCCGACTGCTCTAGCATCACAACTCTCCTAAAAATACAGTGCACTTGATTTTTGATTACCGTCCACCTCCAATCTCTTTCCATCTTTTTCTAACGGCTCATCGAAGTCAGACCAATTTACTCTATAGGTGAATGATTGAACGAACATTCCACGGTTGTTGCAATTGATTGAGAGGTGGCGCTAGCTGTATCGAATATCGTTGAGCCAATCCGTAACAGATTTTTGGCGAGACTTGAAGAACCCACTTTGGCAAATATTTTGCCAATACCAACAAAAGAGTCAGACTTTATATCATTCAAAGCTTTTTTGTTTGAGAGGCTACGATATTGTAACGATTACTCTCTGGTGAAATTTTAAACAAATGAAATTGTAGATTAATTAATTTCAAAAAAATCAAGATACTAAATTATACTATTAATTAAAACGTTAATTATTGACGGAAAGAGAAGTTTAATTGACTACTAATTATTTAAATTGAAAAAATTAGTGATCAGTAAACAAATAATAAAGCAAAAGAAAGGCTCATATCTGAAAAAAAAGTATTTTTCGTCATACCTGCGCGGAAAGTTTATTCTTCCATTGGAGAGGGGTTGAACTTTCTACACAGGTATGATGAAAAATCATATTCAGCCCTAAGGAGGACAATTAGACTATCCTAAACCACGTGTTTACCACCCTTGCCTTCAGCTCAGGTTATGATTTTACACGTAGTTTGAGCCAGTTTACTTTTTTTCCCTACGTTTGAAATGTACTATTTACGTACTTTTAGCTCAGCTGACCAGGGTTCCCCCGAAAAGCTTTACTTTCTTCACCAAAAATAAAAAGTTAGTAATTAGATATGCTCATTGCTCATACGATGGTACGTTGAAAATGAACGCCTAATTCTGTGCTTCTATTCATGATACCGCGGCAAGTTTTGTGGCAATCGACTATTACAGATAAAATAATTTTGTTAGTATTTATTTTGAAAACGGCTCTTCTTTCGGGTGCTCTTCAGAAACGTATTCAACGTTCGATAGAGACAAAACGTAAATAGAACTCAAAGATCCATTTAGATCATTCGGGCGTTACAAATGCATACTGCACTCTTTTACATGTTTAAATCTTTCTCCATTGCCGACTGTTAATTCGTTTTCTACACGTTGGAACTTTTAGCCTAAATTAAATTCCATATCGAAAGCTGTGTTCCTAACGACGTGTAAATTATCTTGACAAGTGTGAACAGATTCAGATACTGCTAAACAGATGACTTTAGGACTGGAAAAAAAGATTTAATGAGAATGTAATAGAAAAATTCATGTTTGAACTTTTTATAATCAAAAAACGGATTTCTTTACTTACTTTTTGTGTGCCATTCTAAAAATAATGATATTTTGATTAAAATAATATCAAACTACTACCAACACCAAAAAAAGTACATAACATTGAATTTAAAGGATTATGAAGATTTATTACGTCCGGGGGTACAAACTTGCAAAGCATGTGAACTCACATTTTCATTGGTTTAAGGTCCTCTACAGGTGTATATAATGTAAAAAAAACGGTTGAACATGAATTTTCCTACCTTTCGTTAATACATAAATACACAAAAGGCGGCAAGTACCTTGAGAGTATCATCAGAACTCGAGCTCGAGTGTAACTTGCTGAGCAAGCATTTCAAGGCCAAACAAAGCACCCACGCTACCCGAGGTGTCGCATCAGAAAAACTGGATGCAGGCACAATGACGAGACCAGGGTAAAATTAACCTTTCGTTACCAAACGTTCTCCGTGGTATTATCTTTATCGAAAGTTTTTAACTCGTGAATCATACGCCATATAATAATATTTTCATTAACACAAAAATCACGGTCGTGAAGAAGATTAGGAATACGTTTCCATAAATGTGGATTATCATATCCACGATATGTTTTCGTGTTCTCCCACATGTATAATAATTGTTCGTTATCAATCACTATCGATAAAAATAAACTACAATTAGTTTGTGTTCATCTCTCACCATGATACGAACCTTCAATCCTACTAAAAAAATCTTATTTAAACATTCTTTAAATGATACTCTAAGTTGAGAACTATTTACAGTTCCCCGAAAAAAATATCCTTACCGGTTGCTGTCACGAAGTAAGTAAGCCTCGCAACATAAAAACAAGCACGTTTTTCGCGTGTTCGTTTGCACGGACAAGAACACCTAAATCTCTATAACCGCGGAAAAATCATTTTGAATGTCATGCTCTAGACATTCACTTGAAAAGCAGATCAAATGTGAAAATTTGTTATAAATTTTTAGATTATTATTTTTTATGGTTTTTACATGATAAATACTATTAATTAATGATACTTAATGAAATTCCCACAAAAAATTAAATAATTGAATATTGTACTTAGAGGGATTTGAACCTACGATCACTACTTTGCGCAACTTAACCTTTCATTGGTCGCGCTATGAGGGAATCCCCGCCTTTTTTTTTTTAATGTAAATATTTAAGAAATTTTTTAGAATTTCCATAAAAGATGTCAGCTATTCATGAATTGATTTATTAAAAGTCGACTTACAATATTTTTGTAGTTGTAAGTGCTTTCGTTTTTTTTATAATAATTTTTTATTGTCCGAAGATCGTCAAATCGTGGCGATTCCCTCACTGTGCGACCACAGACGTAAGTAAAATTCGGAGTACAATGTTGCCAAATCTGCACCATTCTTCTCCCGCTATTGAGACGAATAGAAGAATATACACTGTGTTATTTATATGATTTTTACTCTAAATGTTGTCAATTTGATTTGAAAAAATGTAGTCGTTAACTTAATGATTCCATATAAATTAGTTATAAGTAGTTATGTGATAATATTGTATAATGTTTCAATGCACATGTACTTAGTAAAACATAAAAAAGGACAAACATTTGGACAAAAATACAGGTATGTATAAATTAAAGGTTAAACACTGTCTTTAATTAATAAATGTCAATTATAAAATATTTCGATTATAAGAAATTGTTTTTGATTTGAAATTATTGAAGGTACAAAATATGTAATTTGCAGTAAATTATAACCTTAATCCCCCAGTGACAACAAAAAAATAACATTTTAATAAAATGATTAAATATTGTTTGGTTTTTGTAAAGAAGTTTCCTATTTTCTAAAAAAATTTTGAGCATTAGTTATCAAGTCTGTACAGATGTTTACTTATAAATAAATTGTTGTTGTTTGTCTACTACCATTAAAATTTTTTAGCATCAATCATTAATTATTTACTCTAATTGATTTAAAACTTTTTTTAAATACAATTTGTAAGTAATGTAACTATTTTTATGTAATAAAAACGTACAGCGGTCATAATTTTTATTGTAGGTGCAATATATTTTTTGCAATAACATGAATACATGCAATTGGCTGGAAGCTGATTCAGACGATGAAAACGAGGTGTTTGTTCCTAATATTGAAGATAGTGAATATTCTGATGAAGAACCAGAGTCAACCAACAACCATGACAATACCAGTAATGATGATGGCAGTGATTGTGATTTAAGCAACGATGAAAATTGTGATATTAATCGTAATATTAAAAATACTGATTCAATTAACCAAGATTATTATTTAAGTAAAAATAAATTAATATATTGGAGCAAAAAACCTCCGGGGCCTTCAAAAACTAAAAAAAAAAACATCGTCATTCACTTTCCTGGTGTAAAAGGAATTGCTAAAAATTGTAAGACACCGTTGGATTGTTGGGAGTATTATTTCTCTGCTTGTACTATTGACGAGATTGTGAGTTTCACCAACTTAAAGCTCAGCAAATTGAAACCGACCTACGTAAGGGAACGAGATTGTTCTCCTACTGATGTCGTTGAAATAAAAGCCTTGATAGGTTTGTTGTATTTAGCTGGCGTTTGTAAAATGTCTCATGTCAACGCAAAAGATCTTTGGTCCACTGATGGAACGGCACCAGAATTATTTAGATGTGTCATGTCATACAAGCGATTCTACTTGTTATTGAGAGCTTTACGTTTTGATAATGTAGATTCCCGAAAAGATCGTGCAAAAACAGACAAACTTGCTCCAATACGCCAGATTTGGGATAATTTCAACTTGAAGTGTCAACAGGCTTACGTACCTAGTGAATATTGCACTATAGATGAGATGATGTCTGGGTTTCGAGGTAGATGTAGCTTCAAGCAGTATATACCATCAAAACCTAATAAATATGGTCTGAAATCATTTGCCTTATCAGATGCCCGCACTTTTTATACTATGAGTTTGGAGTTATATGCTGGAAAACAACGTGCTGGACCGTATGAAGTTGACAATAAGCCAGCGAGCATTGTCAAACGAATCGCTCAGCCAATATTAAACACGGGTAGGAACATCACTATGGACAACTGGTTTGTTTCAATATCATTAGTGAAAGAGTTGGTGCAGAAATATACTACTACAGTTGTGGGAACGGTTCGTAAAAACAAAGCAGATCTACCTCCCAAATTTACGATAGCTAAGAAACGAATCATAAACAGTTCAATGTTTGGTTTTTGCGACGAGTTATCTTTAGTGTCATATATTCCAAAAAAAAATAAGTGTGTGCTTATAGTATCTTCAATGCATCAAAACACTGAAATTGACCTTGAAACAGGTGATAAACGAAAGCCAGAAATTATAACTTTTTATAATAAAACAAAAAGTGGCGTTGACATGGCTGACAAATTAAAAGCAGCTTATTCGGTAGCAAGGACCAGCTGTAGATGGCCGTTGACAGCTTTCTTCACATTATTGGATGTTGCTGGGATTAATAGCTCGGTTATTCATTATTGTAATACATGTAATGAAAATCCAAAAAAATTGAAAAGAAGTAGTTTCTTAAAAATGTTGGGTAAGGATTTAATTGCACCATGTCTCAGCAGGAGACTTGCTGTACCAAGTTTACCCTATAATCTCCGCACTTCTATTGAAAGACTACATGGTATTAATAATCCAAAGAAAAGGAAAAGATGTGATGATGATGGTGAAGATGATACTAATAAAAAAGAAGAAGGTCGATGTTACATTTGTCCTCGAAAAAAAAACCGCAAATCTAGCTCTAAGTGCATCCAGCGTAAATTATTTTTATGTACATCACATACAGTCAAAATATGTGTGAAATGCAACAGTACCTCAATGCCGTCAGACGAAGATTATTAATGTTACGTTTATATTTTTTTTTATAAAATTGTAGTCAGTAATTTTTATTGAAAAGGATTTTTTAAAAATCTACAATATTGTAAGAATTAGGCTACGAATTATAAAAAAAGCATAATATTGTTTTTTATGAATTAAAATTCTTATCTAAGTAAGTACAGACAAAAATATTTTATTGATTGTTTCATGAAAATCGAAGCGTTTAATAATAAAAATATTTATAATAAAAACATAGATTCAAATATTATTTTACTGATTAAAGGCTGTAAGCCTACATAAGTTATGATATAAAAATAATTGTAATAGATTTAATTTTAGTGGTGAGTGAAAATTAAAAACTGTTATAGATTCTAAAAAACTAAAAGTGATATTCTTCGATAAACATTTTTTTATTGTTAGAATAAGAAAACTCCAAGAAGTGGTATTATCTCTAAGATTTATCAGTAAGAATTATTGTTAAATAAATTAAACAATACTTGAAAATTTGTTTACCAAAAGGATGTTTCACTATGTGTATTAATTATTCAATAATCTAAAACATGAGAATGTGATGTTTCGTTCAATAAAAAAATTTGATTTTCATTAAAAAACTGATTTTTAATTTATTATGTTGTTATCTAACTATGTTTTTAAACAGTTATAGTTTCAAAATTCCGCGCGTAAACTTTACAATTCACGTGGCAACGTTGCACCACAATTAACGTTGCGGCGATTCCCTCACCGAGCGACTAACGACGTTCGGCAAGAGGTGCGCGACCAACGAAAGGTTAAATCAGTGCCTCCACTCGCTCGGCTATCGACTTATTGCATAAGTTATGGCAATTATATATATATATCAACAGATACATATGTAATATTTTTTTTTAAAAGATGAACACCAAGAATACATATACTTGAATACTCAGTAATAAATTGTTTAATTGATAAAAATATTCTTAGGAACTTTGATGAATTTTTTTTTCCACAAATATAATATATTTATAGACAGTATATTAAAATCCAAGCTTCATAGAATAGTAACGTATTAGTAGAAGTAAGAATAACATCAAAAAAATATTTTCATAATAATTTTAATTTATTATTGAGATAAAGAAAAAATTAAAGCTATTGAAAATAATTAAAAATTTTATTTATATAAAATTGTCGCAGCATGGTGACTTGAATACTGTTTTTAAGAAAGCATGAGAAACTGTGTCATACTGCGAATAAAAACTTATTAGAACTCTAGTGACGTTCTCGAGAATGAGTTTACCTGATTAGTCAAGTAATGCCATGTTTCCCCGTCCGAAGGACGTGTGAGTACCTCGCCTTATTGGGCATAACTCTAGGAATATTGAATATGCGTATTGGCGGGACACCTACCGCCACACAGAGGCCATTTTTTGGAGTGGATGCCCGCGCACGCGCAACCGCTCCCAGGACGCCTCTCTGCACGACTGCAAGCACCCGCCAATCTTTTTCGTTACATAAATCACTCCATGCTGGTGATGCATAGGCAATCACCGGCAGGAAGCACCCCTTATATAGTGTTAAGCATGTGTAGTAGCTAAGACTCCAATGCATTAGCGAGAGGCGTCTCAACTGGTGAAACAGTTTTTCTGCTTGCACCCGTCTGTTGTGGATGTGGGTTGATATGTTAAGGTTTCTACCGAACCAAACCCCTAGGTATCTAACTACCTCTTGAAACTTTATTCTATTACCTTCTCAGGATTACACTATCTCAGTTCAAACTCTTATTAGGAAGTATGGTCGACTATGTTAAGCTGCAGGAAAAGAGAGAATTTACATGAATTTAAAACCGCAACATAAATATTATATCAATTCATACCGAATCCGTTCTTGTGACAATCATTGTTCTGTGGTTTAAATAAACCAATTATCTACCATTAAGCTTTTCAATCAATCCTTTCCGTGTAAAAATGTTCTCCTAAAAGAGTCTGAAATATTCAATGAAGAGTTCCAACATTTAATTGATTTGTTCTGAAGAACTCGGAAATACACTCGGAAACAAAGTCATATTTGAACCATGATCTTTCCGAAAAATTCAGAGTAAATCAGAGAAAAGTATTCAGAAATGAATGAGCATTCCTGACTGATTCTTGATAAATAAGGAGTCCTCAGAAAATTCAATTCAATAGATTTTGAGAGAGTTTCAGAGTAATTTCAAATTAAGTGTAAAACTCGTATTGTCTTGTTTGAGGATGTTCTTAAGAAGCTTAGAGTAATTTGAAAGTTACAAATAAAATTCGTTAAAAGTTACATTTATTGAACAAATATATTAGAATTTATTAAAATATTTATTCGTAAGAACATACTTGTTTATTATAATATTAAAAGACACACAAGTTAACTTATCAAAAGAATGAATCAATACACAAATTCAGGTGACCAATCATTATGCAAACAATAATGAGTACTTAACTTAAAATATTTTCAGATACTGCAGAGAAAAAAATTATTCTAATCAGTCATTAAATGATTAAATATAATGACTAAATCTCGGATATTAATGATTTTTAATGAGTTGAATACACAAAATGGCCAAAATTTTAAAGTTTTTATCATAGTTCCATCATTACAAAAAATTTACATTTCTATCCTTTTTAATGTAATATAAAAACTTAGATGAAAGAACCGAAATCTCAGCTATTCAATCAATTTGAATCAGTAATAATCATCAATTTTATATATGCTTTTATATTAATTATCATTATTGTCAGTTGCATCATTGTTGGTTTCCTTTGGGGCTTTCATTATGTTTTTTCAGGCACTTCCTATGGTCGGTGGTAAATATGCATCAATTTGGTCTCATTCAGTTGTTTATGTGACAATGTACTCTTTCGAAGATATTTTTTGAAATGTTTTGTAAGAGCTAATTTTGTGTTTTCTTCCAGAAGCGGCCGTTTCTTTTCCTTCTCTGTGTACCACGCATCTGTTCGCTAACTTTTCAAGGCTCTATGTTGCGTATGCCATCTTTTTTATGAAATGACTCGGCATTACTTGTCTTCTTGCATGTAAATAATCGATTTCTTCTATCCATGTATTTTTTCCTAAATATATAATTTTTCGAACGATATTCACATTGAGATTTTCTTCATTTATTCATTCTTCCTCTCCGACGTAAATTAAATAATCTATTCTCGTTTCTATTTCTGGATTGGTGTCATTCAAAATCGAGTTGTTTTCAGAGAGTGATCTTGGCATTGATGGTTGCGCTTGTACAGTTAGTGATGGTATTTCAACAGTTAGCAGTGATATATCAAGAGTTGGCGATGATGTTTGTCCTATTGAGAATGATGCTACTACCATTAACGCTGTGCTATCACATTCAATTGTCTGCAAGAAATTATGCAAATTAAAAAAGTTTTATAGTCAGCAAATGAATATTGCAAATATATTAAGGTCAAACTTATAAATAAGGTTATGATTGGAACTATTGAGGGCTTATTAAATATAATAAATAGTTCATATGAATGTAACAATTAGCAACTTACATCTTTCGTAATTGCATCTTGTACCATCAAAGTTTTCCTATGTGCATCTCTAAAGGGTATCGTAGATTTAGAGTCATTGAATAATTTAAATCATCCTCATATGGCCAACTACCCCGGACTTACCCTATAACATAAATGTAACGTAAGTTATATGACACTGATGTGACTTCTTTTTCTTGATACTATGTTACATTGAGGTAATGGCTGTGACATAACATAAACATAACATAGATATGTACCGCGAACAACTGATTACATTTCGTGACATGTACATCACTTGAGTGTCATAGATGCAACATAACATGTTAATAGCTATGTTACATAACGTTAATGTTACATTTATGTAACTTTAGTTACATATTAAAATTTTTATGTAACATATTTGTAACAGGAGTGATATTGCTCTCATGTTACAATGCTATATCGATGTTATGTTTTAGGGAGATAACAGTTGCAATATCATTTTGTTACATTCATCATATATTGCAACAACATAACATACACGTAACAAAGTGTTATGTCACACGTTACATTCTGTTACTTCGATGTAACATTGCTGCAATATTCAGTGTTTACTGCGTAGTGTGTTTCCAATTACTGATTGTTTATTTCTAGGAAAGAGGTAAAGCTTTTTGGGGAAAACGTTGATCAACTGAGCATAGAGCACTTAAAAATACTTTTTTCCAAGATAACCGTTCACTTGCATTTATCATTTAGCTTACTGTTCAATAATTATTTTACAATTATTTAATAGGATTGGTCGATATTTAATGGGATTGTAATGCTGTCGAAATTTCCTATCAAATGAAGGGTAACCTATTGAAACATTTAGTACTTCTATCCGCAAGATTTTATCAAAATTTTTCTCGCGGAAGAAATACTATATTGTACTCCCTTAATACGAAATATACTATAACGACTTAGAAAATATTCTCTTATTACTGGACACTTCCTTTGAGAATCATCACTATCTTATTCAGTTCTGTTAATAGGAACGTTCTAGATCCTATAGGTTTTACGATTACTGTTTTTATTCCCATTCAGATTTGTATAATTCTATTATAAATTTCTCGGGTGGCAGATATTTATTAACTTTTCCAATTCATATATGACTTTTCCAATTTTAATTCTGAAAAAGCCTCTAATTTAACCTTTCCGAATGGGAATGTTCAAGCAGGGGATTAATACCCAATCACATAAATGTTCTTGATAACAGATTGACTCATATATATATATCGATATCGCAGTTCTAAGAAAAAGATTCGTCATTATTTAAAGCACTAACAAACGTCATTCGAGCTGGAAGAAACAGAACAACCCCATATCACCTACATTCAAATCGGCTAATAGAATATTTTCATAGAACTCTTAGGGGAGCCTTGATGTTCTCACCGAAACCGTGGACTGAAATCTTATTAACAGTGATGTTAGGTCTACGAACAAGTTTTAAGGAGAGTTTACAATCAACACTAGCAGAGATGCTTTATGGTTACCATTTCGAAATACCAGGGGAATTTTTTGTATCAGAAAAATTATCGCCGAATCCTTAAGCATTTAACGAACAGCGTCAAGAGTTTATACGAGCACTGGGACCAACTGCAACAGCCTATAATACAAAAGCACGGATGTTCATTATAAAGGATATCGAAACTTGTGCGCACGTTCTAATTCGTTGTAATCATCTGAAATAATCCTTAGAAGCATCTTACATAGGTCTGTTTAAAGCGTTTGACAGAATTTGTAACAGAGTGTGCCGTCTTAAAGTAGATAGAATGCTTCAAAATGATTTAATAGACAGATTAAAACCAGCCCATATGATAAAAACCGATCCAAAATGTACCACATACGAAAGGACAGAAAACGAAGTGTCACCGGCAAACTCTTCATCAAGAAAAATCATGTCAACATAAAATTAGTGCTCTTCAGTGTTCTGAGTGCAACTCGAAGGATCCACACTACTAAGTTCCCAGTGGAAAGAATGAAAAGATGTAGCTAACTTACCATTTATTTCAGTTTTTTGATTCTGCATAAAAAATGGCTGAACCGATTTTGATGTGAACCTCACCTATACCAGAGCTGAGCAACGCTTATTCTCGTTACTCCTCTGGTAGTCTGGTTACTCTCCAGGTATATTTTTCAGACAAGAAAAAAGTAAGTGACATAGACAAAAAGGTCCCGTCGTTGCATCTACTCTTTGAACTCTAAATAAGTCAGTGAAGCCAATTCCCTCGCTTTTGCCGTAGGCAAGCCTTCTACCTCTCACAACTTAAATAAGACATTCAAAATTATATTCTTACCCTGCCGACGTAGCGTAGAGGAAAACTCTTGAACTGCGGATCCAGAGGTAGTAGGTTCGAAACCTGCAAATCTTTTTTTTTTTTTTTGTTAAATTAACATTTATTCATACATATTTATCGAGCGAGAAATAAAGACGAGTATGAAAATAATAATTTTAGTGTACGTATAATTAAATGGAAAGTAAAATTTTTCGAAATTTATAAATAAGCCTAGGCACGACTTTATTCTATTTTTTAATTCCATTTTTTGAATTTACGGTAATAATTGTACAGTTAAAGAATAAAACGCGTACACAGTTTATTTGATATAATTCAGTAATCTATTATTTGTTTATCCTTTGTGCAGATTTGAAACTCCGCTGTTCCTTACAAAAATCGTAAGAGGTTCTGTATCAATGTGACGTTCGTATGAACGTCTTTTTTATCATTTATTTGAAATGATAAAAGAAGTTATGGAAGGATCGACGATCAGACACTAATCTACTACTGAATATTTCCCTCACACTGGTAGACGAGGTCCAATACTAACCAACGTACCAGTTCCCTACGATAATTTCTTGTTCATTTGGTTGCGTTCCTCGTCAGGTAAGAACACAGGCTCAGATACACTTATGGTCTCGTAAAACCTAGATATATTTTTCATTAAATAAATAAAAATAAGTTTGGCTAAATGAATTTATTTATGATTCGAAAACAGATGTTTAATCAACAAAACTACATTATAATTATTATTAAGTTATATTATTACCAATAATTTTCCTTGCGGCAAGGTGTCACTCACTTTAATATTAATAAAGTTATAACAATCAAGACTCTAGGTATCATTGACTATGACTCTATATTCCGACTATCAGTCCAAAACCAAAATATGGCTCTAATAATCAGGTAGAACCTACTCTGTGTTCACTGGGTTTTATTAAGGATAAGATGATATCTCTCGTATTTTCAACCTTACTTCGAAGCAGGGTTAAACAGCTCCCGTAGAATATTGAAAAATAATTGAGTGTATGATTTTCCTAGGATGTATTCTCAACCTTACTTCGAAGCAGAGTTAAACAGCTCCCTTAGAATGTTGAAGAATACAAGGGAAGATAGGTTACCAGTGAATCTGAGTTTCCGGAGAAGACAGACAGTCAGAGTCAACGCCAGGAACTAGACTGATTATTCCCTAAAAAGCGGTCCTTTTATATCAAATGAGGCCAACTTACACATGTTATCATGAGGTGTATGTATAAGAGTCTTAATTGTGATGGTATGTAGACGTGGAAACTTACTCGTGGCATTTTTGACGTCAATAATTTCCACATCTATTGTTTCGTAAGGTCTTTGATCTCGTCCCTTATCTAATGTCTTGTGATTAAGGCTGGGCTGAAGTCAGAAAATTTCCCGAAGTTGATTTTACGCCCTCGCGTTGTGCGGTGGAAGGCTGAAGCTCGATGGCAATTGAAATTGAGTAGGTAACAGGGAAATCGTTTGAAAAATGATAATTTACAGGGATGCATGTAAAAAAGAGAGCCTCAGGGCACCAAAAAATTCTAAAATTTCCAAATCATCTGTTCTGAGCAAGACAGAGCACAGAATATATCTATCTATCTCTGTCTTATTTGTCACAGAGAAGACTGCGAGTCGAACGGTTGGCGAGCAAGCTCAGCCTCCACTCTCTATTCCTAGCCTGTTGTTTACTTTTATATGTGATAAGCTTATATGTATATAAAAGTAAACAACAGAAATAAAAATATACTGGCTCTGTTGGTCTGAGCGCTTGGCTTTTATTTTGCCAAACGGTGTTCAATTCCAATTACGGCCAGATTTTTTTTTATTCAAATTGCATGTAATTTCAATTCCATAATGCTAAAATTAGTTTTAAACAGCAATTTTAATTTTTATGGGAAACCATTATTTAGTTAATTGATGACTAATGAGAAAATATTTGAACAGAACCATAAGCCCTTTTATATTTTTGTACAGCTACATTGGTAGTAGCCTTTTTTTTACTACTCATTAATGATTAAAAAAAGTTTAAACAATCCACGGCGAGTTCCTGCACTTCGCCGGCAAACTTAACCCCACTCTCCGTACCCAATCCTACAACTTATCAGAAATAAATGTGACTCTATCAAGTAATAGTATGCTAGCTCTGTGGTCAGAGCTCCAGACTTTTATTTTGCCGCGTGGAGTTCAATCCCAGTCGCGGCCAATTTTTTTTTCTTTATCTTTTTTCAATAAAACTGTATATTATGGCGATCTGTAAATATTAAAATAAATAATAAATTATATTTACAATTTTCTCTTCTCTATTCTTTTAATTATCTTCGAAAACTAGCATAGCATAGATGAAGAGGGATTTAATTAATATTCTTTTCTTAAAAAAATGTCTTTCAAGTTTAGTTTAATCGACACAATTTTTAGCGCTGAATCGATTAAACTATGCTGAAAAAGCCTTTTTTTTTTTAACAGAATATTGATTAAACTCCTCTTAACCAATGCTATGCTAATTTCTGATGATAACAAAAGAGAAGAAAAAATTATAAATATAATTTATTATTCAGGTCTTTTTGTGACCTGAAAATGAATAATTACATGCAAATCTAACAAATAAAAAATTAGTTTGAGCACACTTTGTCTATGCTTACACGACGAACTTCCCATTATTATAACAAATTCATATTGTTATAAACAGTTTGTATTTGTTCAAGGTCATATCTCGTAATAAATCATATTATTTCGTTAGAAACATCCAAATTCATATGATATATGCATTAGTTATTCGATGAATACAATTTTCAATTGTTTATAACAAATTTATATTGTTATAAACATTGTGTAATTGTCGAAAGTCATATTTAGTTGTAAATAATAATGTTCAGTGAATATCGAGTTAATTTTTAAATGAAGTTGTTATTCTTTTGCTTAAAAGTATTTTAAATAGTCAATCTTTTCATCTATTCATTATTAGTTTTTTTGTTATAAAAAAAAACGGCTTAATCGAATCCTTTTAAACTTCTTTCAGATCTTCTTTATAACAATATCTTTCGAATAAATTTTGATTGAAGTCGATATCTTAATTCGTTCTTGAGATATCGAAAACGAAAAAAATGCTGACATACGTACGTACGTACGTACACACAATCATTTTAAAAGTTGGTCAGTATACTTGCATATATCTTGAAACGTGGATATATGATGAAAATTCACATTTCACCAATCGACCCAATTTCAATAATTTCCTAATAGGAAGTAAATAAATAACAATTGTAATGTAAAATTTATAATATCATGAAACCATCTGAGCCTAACCAAGTAGTACACTATGTCGTTAATAATCTATATAGTCGACATGGATGGATTCATGGTGAAAGGAAAATTTTTATGCAAGGAGTTTAGCTAAATAAATGTGTCAACTAGAAAAGTTGGTTATTCCTATTACCAAATAGGGGAACATAAAAATTTAAATGATGATGACAAGAGGACGGCAAGGTACTTAAGAAAGCGAACTCATGGAATCAAATTTGAGGACCGGCCAGGGGATAGACCACAAGAAGAAGTCAGTGAAAAATTAAAAGAGTTAGCAGCGAAAGCATCAGCTGAAGGTAGTGTAAATAAATAGAAAAATAAAGTACTGGGTTAAAGCGCGCTCAGAGAAGGCAGGCAAATCCAAGGGGGATAAACAGGTAAGAAAAATCATTAAATGGACAGACCCATGACACCATGGGCAAGAGCCGAAAAGCATCCTATGTGCAGGAGAATAAGAGAGGCAGAGCATGCGTAAGGGAAGCTTACCATAAAAGAGGAGTCAAAGCAGGGATGATCGACTTTCCAAAAAAGGAAATTTGAATATCTTAGGCACTTGATTGGCAAAAGAGCCATAAAATGACCTCATCAAGCTTGACGGCTAAGCTCAGAAGACCAAATAAATAGGACAGTTTTGCCCTAAAAGCTCTAGTCTCTTCTGAAGTTTTGACGAGTTTGGTGCAAACTCTGCCGATACTCTCTTTCTAAATTTTACCGGGCACGGCGCATTACGACTCAGCTTGATAAACTTAGAATTTTTTTTCTTGATCAAAAATATTTAAAACTAAACATTGAAATTTTACATTAAAAATCTCGAGCTTACATTTGAATAGATTTGAGAATAAATAATCCTCATAGGATTTTTCTCTCAAATTGAGAACATCATAAATAAAAATTAACATATAAAATTTATTTATCAAAAACAATTTGCTTTTCAATAAATGATATTTTTGAGAGAAACTCGCGAGTTTTAAAAAGAAGAAGGCCAGGAAGGAAAAGACAGCATTCAACATCCAACGAGCCAACGACGATCTTTTCACAAAGGCAGCCATAAAACCATAAAATCAACCGGCCAACGCGGAGAGCCGAGAATCTTCAAGAGGCGCGTCAACCAGCCTGAGCACTTGCAGCCTTCTACTTTGATACGACTTTTTGCTATCTAGCTACCTGATTCGTTAGAGCTGTAAAACAATTTGTGAGTAAAGAAACAACATAATAAAGAATTGTCAAATCAGGAGAATCTACTTTTCTCTTTAAAAATAAAAATGCACCACTGTGGTTTGTGAGCAAGAACAGTCTTTTTAATTGAAACACCCGAAGTAGAGTTACAGGAATATCACCTGTATGCACTTCATGGCAAACCACGACTGCAGCTGAATAATAATAAAAGAGAAATGATTGCAGTTCAACCAGAAAATAAGTATTTGATGGTATCAAGTCGTAGGGCATGGTACGCATTGATTGGTGAGGAACAAATGAAAGATTGTCTCAACACAAGAGTTTTTATGGTGTGCCTACCAATTTATCCTTTTTACCAGCTACAGGTTTCAGCTGAGTGTGAGGCCAAGATATTCTTTGGTTGCAAGGGAAGGTTACCCGAAGACTGTAAAGTAAAAAAAAACTTGGGTTATGGTATACAATGGCAGAAGCTGGTGAACAGCAACGGATGGGTATACACAACTTATTACAGAAAAGAAGTGAACATAAGCACTTATCAAAGAGAAATTAGGAAAATAAATACAGCTGGTGCAGGAATAATAGGAGTGGATAGTTATCACATGATTAACTTAACAGATACTTTATTATATGGGAAAGTTTTTCAAAATCATACTAAACCAGCTGCTGTTCATAGGAAGCTATCATTTGACGTGGTGACAGAAAAAACTTTAAACGCTACAAAAAGCACAAATAAAAGTACAATAGTTGCCAAGACAATTTATGACCAAATCAACCGACAAATGAAAAAATTGTTAGAGGAGAACAAAAAAACAAGTCAAATAGTTGAAAATTCTGAGCAAAAAATATTTAAAAATAAGGTAACTATTATAGAGCTCAGCTTATTAGTTGGTTTTCTTATTATTGCAGGTGTAGTCATCAAATATTACCGAAAATCACGCAAGTACACAATAAAAAAGACCATTGATACTCAGGTAGAATCGGGACCAATATATGACATACCCAAACCACCGCAGCAAGCTGTAAAATTCACTTTCCCAACAAGAAGCTACATTGATATTGAGGGAGAATTAGTAAATGAACCAAGAGCTGAGATAAAAGATTTACTAAAATAAAAAGGGTTCTAGTTCTCACAAACAGTGTCACCAAAACTTTATTAACTATTAATATTATTGCTAAAGTATTTAGTGTGAGAATTTGCAACATATAATACAAGGTTAAATTTGTTTTTGCACAATATGAATGGAATTAGCATTGAAATAGGAGGAGGAGAAGAGGTAGGAAATTATTGTTGCATGTGCAATAATAAAGATTACCCAATAGATGTATTAGGAAAGGCAGCATGGAAACTTTTCCAACAAAGAACTTAATATAGTGGAGATTTTAATGTACACACAAAAACTAGAATTGTGATTATTAGGCTAAAAGAAGAGATGACAGTGGGAGAAGACTATGATATTTACTATGCGGCCAGACGAGCTGCGGATCAAATGATCTGGAAGTGAACAATAATTCAAGCTGTCATATTTAGAACAACAGTGTTGGGACAGACTAATGAGCAAGGTTCTATATTTGATTCTACATCTTGTCAAAAGATAGTATAGCTGTGTGTGTTTAGAGAAAGAATGCATGGTTTTTCAGTTAGTAGAATTTTGCAAAGAGAAAATAAAGCACCATGACCTAAAATTCTTTGTGAGTAGAGGAACAGCAAGTCTCTCAATAATAATATTTCGTGCTGTAGGCAAAGTGTTGTTAATGCACGAAGATTCATATGTAAATGCACATAGAGCCGCAAAAAAATGATCAAATGATTTAAAAATGCAGAAATGAAGAAAAGAAAAAATCTTAAAACTAGACAAGAAGCAGGAGAACAACAGGGACATTTACAACTTAGCACAAGAAACTAAGTGGCATGTAATACAGACAGTGAGAATTCTGAGAAAGGTCAAAGAGAAAAAGAGATACAGCAATGGTTAATACAAAAGAGAGAATATTATAAAATAATAACAGTTAATGAAACAACAACCCCTGAGAATAGAAAAGGAAACTACAGCAGACCAATGTTGTGTGTACGCTACCTAGGAGGGGGAATTTTGAGTTATGAGTGCAGTATAAAAATGAGCGGAGAAGTCGAAGTAGCAGCTATTGGTCTTGAAACCACAGAAGCAAGAGCAATTTTCAACTGCTTGGATATTGTCATCAGACAACGTGGACATCAGCCAATACCTTCAGGTAGTCACAGTTCAGATTAGAGAAATACAAGAGTTCAAGGAAGCAGATTATTGCACAAAAGATATTTTCTTTTAAAAGTTTTTTTACAAAAAAGGAAGGGGAAGAAAATGGCTTACGCTAAAGGAGAATGTTGCGTCAAATGCCGGTACAAGGCGTTGAAAATCAGGAGCATGGGACATTGGGGCAGGAGCCCAAGGTAAAGATAATAGAAGAGCCTGGGTAGGAAGTCATCCAGAAGTGTATGAGGCATTGCTCCAAGCTATTCGAGCAGCAGAAGATCACCTAGATTTCGAAGTAACTAGTTTATTGAGAAAGTTTGACCAACTCAGAGCCTTACTAATTCAACTTCAGCATTGTTAGCCATCATCTTCAGTTAAACACGAGCAGCACCAAAGAATTACAAGCGAGATGTTGATAAGCACCAGAGCACGAAAGAGAACCAGGATACTCAGAGAGTAGTGAAAAAGTGTTAGTGTAACAAAAAAAGGGGTAACAACAATTGTAAAAACTATTCACCGTTTTTTTTTTGATACAAACTTGTGTGTATAATTTCCTCAAAACCGAGCAGTTGATGTGTTTTCACAATTATACATATGAAAACTACGTTTATGGTTAACTATCCCAGATATAATACCCTATTTTTTTTTACGAAAACAAAAAAAAACTTTTCTCTACCTTAGTTTTTCTTTTACAAACAACTTGTCAAAGCTTTAACCGAAATTGCCATAACAATGAGATACTCCATAATGAGTCGAAAAATATTTATTGCTACCAATATTTTTCTGTAAGGTTTCTCACAATTTTCCATAATAACTCAATAAAATTTTTGAATAAAATAGCTTATGTTCCACGCTTCCAACTGACCAGAATTTCAACGTTAAAGTCACATAAAACATTTTATCCAAGTTTTTGAAAATATAAAAAAAAAATTAGTATTAGCTCTTTCCTACCCACACGGAAATCCAATGTATCCATAATGTATCTGAGAGATATATGAAATATACTCAGGATATATCCAAAATATATCCAGATACACAAAAAATATATCCGGGATACATTTGGGTTATTATACTTTTGGCCGATTTTTATATATCCAAAATATATCCCAGTAATAAAAAAGATATATTTAAGATACTTACAGGACGTATCTTATATATATCCAAATAAGGGGAAAGAGTGCGCCACTCGTTGTTGCGCTACGCCAGTATTTCGAGTGCTGTTTCTTTTTCCGTTTTTTGGTGTGTTTGCTAACCTCCCGTGATGTTTAACTACTTTGGTCAACTTAGCTCAAGCTACTGCTCCTGTATAATAAAAAATTGTTCATAGCCAACCTCTGGGAGTTTAGTTTCTACGAGCTTCAGATTGAGGATCATTTGTACAGGTTAGAATTTGCAACTGGTTTTAGCTGCTCCGAAGTATTGACAAAAGGGAATGAGTAGTGACATCTTGTCAGATAAGGGAGAAACGCCATCCAAAGAACCCTCAATATCGACCGATAACATAACCAAAGAATCTAGCAGCAACATTCATGCAATTGATCTCCTGAAAAACTTTCTAAATAAATCTGATAATACTCAAAAGGCCGTAAAGACTGTAAGAAAAAGGGGCAGGCCCTCCTTTGCAGACTCGACAGGTTCTGGTGGAAAAAAATTCAGCTACCCAGTTGCGTCTGCCAAACTTAATAAGTAAAACTCAAAAACGGAAGAGCTCTGAGCTCAGCCAAGATTTGCTCTGCTTTTTACCTCGCCGCATCAAGAAAAAGATGATGTCTAGCATAAGAGAGTCCGTAGTGGCAGACAATACAGATAAGCTGTTGGTCCCTGATAGCATGAAATGGCTGGCTACCCTTATAGGCAAAATGAGAGAAGAAAATCAAGCTCTGTCTGACAATGTCACCAAACACATCAAGGAGATAGCTGATAAGCAAGACCAGTTTATGAGCAAGCTCGATCTAGGGCTGAAGGATCTCAGGATGGATTTAACCACAGTGCAGCAAAAGCAGAATCTAATGGAGAGCAGACTGAGTAAAGTTGAGACAACTCTTTCTAGTAGGACATCTGTTAATCACTCAGATCTGAATGCCAAAATGGACTCATTATTACATAAGAGTAGCACTGACAGTTTAGCTCTTGAAAAAATGAGCAAAAAATGGAATATGTTGGAAAGGGAGCACGTAAAGAGCAATCTGATAGTTAGAGGCCTTAAATTACCTAGTGAAAATCTATCGAGCCACTTGACAGCTTGGTTTCATGAGAAAATGGGTGTACTAGCTGCCGTCACTAACTGTTCTGTAATTAAACGTGACCCGCCGGTAATCAGGGTGAAGCTGGAATCGCAGGATGATAAAAAAAAGTATCCTTCACTCAAAGAGCAAACTAAAGAGCACTAAAGGTATGGAAAAGGTATTTATTAATGCAGAGCTAACTAATTCTGAGAGAAAAGTCGACTATAAAAATAGAAAATATGCTTTAAAGCTAAGGGCTGAGGGGAAAAGAGTTTATACAGGTTTTCAGAAAGTGGTAGCTGATGGTAAAGTCTTCCAATGGAATTTAAATGAAGAAAAAATGGTATTACTTGGTGATGATAGACCAACCAGCAGACATGCACCTCCAAATACTGCTGATCCTCCTATTTCAACACACAATATTTTTATTTTTACGGGTTCGAAGGATCTTGCACAAAACGGTCCCAGTCTACCTGTTCTAAAAGAATAATAAATCTAGTTGATGCTGCCTACAAGATTTGTTTTTTCAATCTAAATGGCTTCAAGAATGCCTCAAATTGTTTTAGTGAAGTTATGGCAGACATTTACTGCTTCTGTGAAACCTGGTTGGAAGCTGTGCCAAAGAGTATCCCAAAGTATCTAAATAAGTGTGCATGTCACTGGGCGAAGGCAACTAGAGCACATGCAAATGGAAGAGCAAGCCGTGGATTTTTAACCTGTGTTAATTCTGAGTTTATCTCGGAAGTTGTTAGCTGCACATCGTTGTGGATCTTCACGAAAGTTCAAAAACCAAAAGAGCTACAGCTTATAATAGGAAATTTGTATTTTCGTCCTAACCTGGACATGGTAAAAGTGTTACCACAACTTAAACGTATTTTAGAAGAAGTGCAATTACTATACCCTAACACGCCAATTATTCTTGGAGGCGATGCCAATGCTAGAGTCGGACTGCTAGATTATAGCCAGGCTGGCGTGTTTCTTCAAACAGCACTAAGCACCTGTAGATTGACTCTGGATTTATTTGTTAATACACGTGGGAAACTGTTGATGGAATGCGTGAAGGAGACAAATCTATCAGTCCTGAATGGTCGCTCTAAAAGTGATAATCCAGCCAAATACACTTTCAGTAATAAAAATGCTTAAAAAGCTATACGTGGAATGAACAACAGATGTACTCATATAAATTTTTCCTAGCTGCCTCTGAATCTGCAAAATATTGGGATCTCTGCTCACCTACACAAAAGTATGCTGCCATGTAGAATGAGATCAAAGAAGCCGTAAGCTACTCAGGCATGCAAAAGGAAGGCTACTCTGGTACCAGGGTGCACAGAGATAAAAAGTGGTTCGATGGAGAGTGTCGTATGGCAAAGAAGAGTATGCAGCAGATGCTCAAATCGGCTTTCAAGACAAACTTTTCTCCCCCAGAAAAGGATAGGTACATGAAGTTAAAGAGTAATTTCAAGTGTCTTATCAACAAGAAGAAGATACAGTACGATCTTGATCTTCAGGAGAAATTTCAAAATGCTAATGATCCGGCAACCTTCTGACGAGCAGTGAAAAGTTGTAGATATGCCTCTGCTCCTGACGTGACTCCGTCAATTGATGAATAGAATAAGTTTTATGAGAGGGTGCATCCTGCCATGCTTCCCGGGACGCTTTTCCTACTCAGTCAATATGTACCTGAACTAGACCAATCTCTGAGCTTGACTGAGTTGAATGCTTGGTTAAGCAATAGCAAAAATAATAAAGCTCCTGGATCCGACCTGATCTCAAATGAATTCTACAAAAATATTTCTTCCAATTGGAAGTTGTGTCTTCTTGATCTTTTTAACAGTATCCTGGTAGAAGAGAGGGTTCCTGAATGCTGGGGTCTAGCGACCCTTTCCATGATCCATAAGGCGGGAGACCAGACTGATCCAGGGAACTATCGAGGTATAGCACTGGTTCAGTGTATAACCAAACTTTTTACAGAGATCCTAAGAGCTAGGCTTGAGACTTGGGCTGACGCCAATGAAATCATACCAGAATCCCAGTTTGGCTTCCGTAAGAATAAGGGCTGTGCCGACGCAATTTTCGTCCTACAATCGGCTATCCATTTTAGACTTCGTCTCCCCCAGGGAAAAACCTATCCGACTTTTGTTGACTTTAAAAGGGCTTTCGATTCTATACCCCATAGAAAGCTATGGCTAAAGCTACATAAACTTGGAGTGAGTACCAAAATTTTCAACGTTTTGAAGAGCCTATATGACTGTGCACAGGTACAAGTTAGATCCAAGAATCGTCTTTCAGAAAAGTTTAAAGTCACGGAAGGTGTCTTACAAGGTGAGAGCATCAGCTCTTTGCTTTTCATTCTCTACCTCTCAGATATCGAAGACTTTTTCAGGCAACGAGGCTGTACAGGCATCAATGTTGACAACATAAGGGACCTGTTAATGCTCCTGTATGCCTATAATATGGTTTTGTTAGCCAAAAGTCCTATCGAGCTTTGTAAGATTCTAAGAATCCTAGAACTATATTGTCGCGAAAACGGGCTTACAGTGAATATTAAGAAGACGAAAGTAATGGTTTTCAGACGCGGTGGGAGATTGAGAAGTTCGGACCTATCTAGTTTCAAATACTACGGCGAACTAGTGGAGACAGTTAATACTTACAAATACTTGGGCCTAGAAATCTCGAGTTCCCTACTCGGCTCACATATAGTTGCTGCTGTAATAAAGAAGGCTAAAGCGGCCTCAGGGGCTGTACTGGCAATTGAAAGATACGCAAAGCACGACTCGTGGCAAGCCAATATTAGAATGTTTGAAGCCTTAGCATCCTCCACGCTGATGTATGCATGTCCGGTTTGGAGCTTAGGTTGCCCTGAGCTCCTGGAATCAGTACAACTTAAACACTTCAAAAAACTTCTCAGTTTACCTAGAAATACCCCTGGGTACACGCTGAGGTTAGAACTAGGAATCAAGAGAGTGAATTACAAGATAATGAAAGTGACCTGGAGATTTTTAGTAAGGTTACTTAAGGCAGCTGATAGTAGCCTGATCGAAGCTTGCTTCCTGCGGCAGTGCGAACTGTACGACCGCTCTGAGGGTATGATAGGAGACTAGAAATATAACTGGGCGGCTTTATTGAAGAAGTTTCTGGAACCGGGCGGTGTGGATGACTTATGGGGTAGGTGGAATGCTAAACTCTGGCAAAATAAGATGGAGCCAGTACTCCATAGGTACGAAACTCTCCTTATGAGTGAAGACTTAGAGCTCAGCCAAACAAAGCATGCCTGTCAATTCATTCTTCCTGGGAGTTTAGCAGACATGGCAGCCTTTCACATCAGTGTCCGAGTGACTATCAGATGCAAGAGCGTTATTACGCAACTACGATTAGCCAACAATTTTCGGTGCCATCTGAGTCATAAAAAAGGACTAGAGAGAATATGTTGCTGTTATGGCCAGGAGACAATGTCGCATATACTCTTTACTTGTCCCGCATACCAAGAACCTAGGGCTAGGTACCTGCAAAGCATGATAAATAATGTCTCCAGTATGGACTTAAATGATCTCTGTATCCTGATCGTTCACACTAAGAGGGACATTCATTCCCTAGTCAATTTTACGGATGCTGCTTCAAAAATTCGCTCAAGGACCTAGTTGGTAAACCGACTCCGGCTGCACTTTAAACCTTTGTAAAACAATGTATTTCTTTCTCTGTAAACGTACGCTATTCTATGCTCTTTTGTTCTGTTTTTTCTTTTAATTATTGTCATTAGTGCTTTGATTATAAAGTAATACGTATTTCATTTCTGATTCAATATTCAAATGCACATTCTATCCTCTTTACTGTAAGGGAAAATATCCCTACCATAAGTAAATAAAGTAAAATAATAAAAAAATAATAGATATATCTACATAAATTTTCAAAATAAAAAAAAAAAAACTTAAGAAATTGAAAAAAAGAGAAAATTTTTTTCTATTTATTAAATTTATAAATAGCCCGTGTAGAAAATATTGGGTTTTTCGTTACGTCTCAGTAAAGGAGCAGTCTCTTTTTCGAGTCAAGACCTAATCGTCCTCGTCTTATCATGAGTGCGGAGACCTCGCAGAATGTATTTTAAATGGAGAATTAAAGAAATAGGAAAGGAACTTGGTGCTCTACAAACCACAATGGTGCATTTACTTTTAAAGAGAAAAATAGATTCTTCTGATTGACAATTCTTTATTATGTTGTTACTTTTTTACTCACAAAGTGTTTTACAGCTCTAACGATACAAGTAGCTAGGTAGCAGAAAGTCGTATCAAAGTAAAAGGCTGCAAGTGCTCGGGCTGGTTGACGCGCCAATTGGAGATTCTCGGCTCACAGCGCTGACTGATTGACTTTATGGCTGCTTTTGTTAAAGGATCGTCGTTGGCTCGTTGGATGACTTGAACGGAGTTCTTCCTTCCCTGGTCTTCTTCTTCTTCTTTTGACACTCGCGAATATCTCTCAAAAATAATCTTTATTGAAAAGCAAATTTATTTTAAGAAGTAAAGTTTAAAAGTTAATTTTACTTTTATGATGCTCTTCATTTAAGAGAATAGTCCTGTTTAGGATTATTTATTCTCAAATAATTTTATTGCAAGCTCGAGAATTGTGATGTAAAATTTTAATATTAAATTTTAATATTTTGATTTAAGAAAAAATTCTAAGTTAATCAAGCTGAGTCGGATTGCACCGCGCCCAGTAAAATTTCGAAAGAGAGTGCTGCTGGTGTCCAAATCCACACTTTTTATTGTGTTCTTCGCGCAGCTTTTTAGGAGCTTCTAGACTAGTTTTCTCCAATCCAAAGTTTGAATTAATTTGCCTAGGTCCTGCCTAATTTTCTCCAATCATTTACGCATTCCTCCTTCTCTTCGTCTAGTCCTCGGCGCATCCCTTGGCTTAAAAATTCCCCCACGCAGAGTTCTTCTATGTCTACGTACTGTCTTTCAAGGCTTGTTGTCCCCCACATGGTCTCTACCTGAGCTTACGTTGCGTACGCCCTTCTCCTTGCGTTACAAGTTTTTATTATTGATTTTTTCTATAATACTTACATACCCTTCTTCTTTTCTGCTTTCTTGATACTCTTGTGCCTTTTGCCTTCTACGTTTTCTTTCATTATGCCAATTAATATTCAACGAAAACTAAATTCAGCATATAAGACGTTTTGATTTTCAATATCCATTATTCCGGTAAAAAATACAAAACCTAATTATAACAAATCGCTGATCATATAAAATATACATAGTAATATTTGTATCATTTTTTTTTCTTCAAATTACCTAAATATATACTGAGAAATAACATGATTACTCGTTCTTATCGATATTATTAAATTCAATAAAAATATTTACATATGTAGACCTATATTTTTGTTTAGATACCAAGTATTAGGATGGCCGAGCGGGTTAAAGCACAGGTTTAAGTCGTATGCGTGCGAGCAGACGTAGGTTCGAATCTCCCTGTAAGAGAAAAATTTCTTTACAATAAAAAATTAAATTCAACTTAAACAATAAAGAAATGTAATAAAACAAGTATAATTTAATTACATTAGCAACATCAATCATTAAAAAATTTTTTTTGGTATACGGAGAGAATTTTTTCACTAAATTTAAGTGCAAAAATAACAAGTACACGTTTCGAAATTTATAAGTAAAAATGTTTCTGTTCAACAGTGAATTTTGGGTTGTTGTAAGTAATTTTTGAGTTATCCTAAGTAATTATTTTACTAAGACACCTTTTAAGTACAAAGTTAACTTACAAGAACTCAAAATTTACTATCGAATAGAAATATTTTTACTTATAAATTTCGAAACGTGCACTTGTCATTTTTGCACTTAAATTTAGTGAAAAAATTCTCTCCGTGTACAACATAACGAGTATGTCACCTTAATATCACATAGTTATGATACATTGTTATATTGCTGAGTAGGAAATAGTAATATCTATGTTACTTTGTTGTTACATTACTGTAATATAAGTATGTCACATTAGTAACATTACATCCATATTACAACGATATAACAGTGTTTACTGGGTACATACGTAAATGATCAACATGGGACAAAATCCCTAAATCTAAAGACAGTCTCACGTTAATTTGGTTACTAGGAAATATTCATTTGGAATTGATAGTTGTAAAATTTATAATCCAATCACTTAAGAATGAATATTAGTAGTTTATTGATAAGATCTAACCCGTGAGTATCCTATGATCATAGAGAACAGTGATAAGAATGATTGGCTTAAGCTAAAATTTTTGTGCTCAGAAAGAGTCTTAATTTTTATTATTGGATTTTTTATCTTTAAAAGTGTTTACAGTGCACACCGATAATAATCTTTTTTATCGAAAATGTCTGTTCGAGAAGACATGGCGGATTTAATTAGACAATTTACGAATAATTGACACATGGTTTGATTACATCCATAGCTTTTGATCATCTATGATTTGTTGATATTAATCTATTTTTGAAGCTACACGTTTATGCAGTCTTTTAATTTAAATTGAAAAATTTATACTAAAACAATATCAGTTGAATATTACATTATTTCAAACAATCAAATATTCACTAAATAATCTGATAACGAATTTAATTGTTAATTGTTATTACATGTAATTACAAATTGTTAAAGAATCTTACTGTATCATAAGAAGTTTAATCCTAACTTCGTATCAACGATAACAAAAATACTCATACAGTGATTTCTAATTTCTATGAGTTTATCTCATCAGAGTACGATTGACTACTGTCAATATTATAGAGAGATAATAAATTCTATTAAAAAGCAAAAGTCTGAAAAATTTCATCGCCGAATACAAATAAATTGTAATCTTTAAACAATACCTAAAACAATATAAAATACTTTTGAGTGAAATCCAGTATGTACTCCAATTCTTGCAAATTGATATTACAATTTAATAAATTATCTAGACATTATTTCGCCATTAAATTTATCTAAATAGTTCTTATATTATATTAGATAATTTTTTATTATCAATCGTTCGAAGTAGAAGTGTCAGACATAAATATCAGTTTAACACTCAACTCGAGTATCTAAAGACGAATAATGAAGTCTCTATTATTATTCTCTGTAATTTCGTTATTAGAAGTTTCTCTCTTAACTGCATTTGATTTATCTAATTCAGTTAGCATTCAAAGTCAAATTGCTGAACATAATAATGATGAATCGGGAAAAAGAAATATTGATTACCGGTTGCCGACAAACATCATTCCTGATTCCTACATAATTAGAATACATCCATCTTTAGATCCACTAAGCAACTTTTCATTTACTGGATTAGTTAAAATTAAAACACATGTTATTAAGTCAACAAATAAAATTGTGCTACATCATGGTAAAAAACTTAGAGTAAACACGTGTAATATTATTAATAGTGTGAAAACTCCAACAATCGAAAGCAAATATTATGATGAAAAAACAGAAAAACTTACAATTATTCTAAATGAAACTCTAACAGTTGATTCACCAACCGATATAGAAATTTCATATGCTGGAGTGTTATCAAAAAATACAAAAGGTTTTTATGTATCTTCCTACTATTTAAATCAGACTCAGCAGTAAGTAGACAATTATCTTAATCATTTTTTATAATTATGAAGAATTTCTTTAATTTGAAGTCATTTTATTACTTTAGATACATAGCTGCAACACAATTTCAAACTGTTTATGCAAGACAGGCATTTCCTTGTTTTGATGAACCACAACTAAGAGCAACTTTTTCTATAATCATCCAAAGACCCCAGTCATTCAAGAGTATTAGCAATATGCCAATAAAATATACAACCAATCTGTAAGTAAATGACAAACTATTTACCCAGTAGACACTACATATAATAACATTATGACATAGAAGTAACCACACGGAGAGTTGTTTTATCAATCTTAGGTGCAAAAATGACAAGTGCGTATTTTTAATTTTAGAAGTAAAAATATTTCTACTTAATAGTGAATTTTAAGTTATCGTAAAGAAACTTAATTACTTACTCGTAGTAAAAAAATTACTTGCAATATCTCAACATTTACTATTGAATAGAAACATTTTTACTTTTAAAAGCAAAAAAAATGTATGTACTCGAGGAGGAAATAATTGTAATTTTGACTCCGATACAAGATAGCCTGTCACTTTGGGTAAAGAAAAGATAATAAGCGATCTTTTAATTAAGGTGTATTACAATTCTTTCTTGTAAAAATGTTATTGAGAATCAAAATTGTAAATTATACAAAAAAATATTGCAATTCTAGTGTATAATAAATTTTTATAAAAATGAATTATAATATATCCTAATTAAAAAATTACTTATTATCATTTCTTTACCTAAAGCGACAGGCTATCTTGTATTGGAGTCAGAATTACAATTCCTTTTTCTCCATGTGTAATGAAGGTGTGATATATTCTAATAGTAACAAAGCTACATTTCAGTTGTTACATTAGTATAACTTTGAAGCTATATAACGTATGCTATTATGATATATATAATAACGTAAGAGCAATCTCGAGTCGAAAAATTTCACCTGTTTTACGACTGTTTGATGAAGACTGAATTTGTCCTAAAAAACTTCTGTTTTATTCCTGATACCATGAAATATTTAAGTCTATTTTTGTCCTTCGAACTGACAAATTAAGGTTAAATAAGTCCATGAGTAGTACATTTATTTATTATGTACAAATACATGGATTAAATGTAAAACTACATTTAATAAAAAATTAACAAATAATTTAAAAATAAAATACAATGAAAAATAGCAATAGCCGATACTAATAACGAAATTACTATTAAAATTATTATCATTATTCGTTTATTTGTTTTATTGTATGGCTTTTTCTCAAGATTCATATGAATTTAACCCACGATTTTCGTTCAATTATGTTGTTTCTTCTACTTACACTCATCAGAAAGACTATACTCATGAACTTATAAAGAAGAATGTTGAGAAAAGTGACACAAAGTATTTTTGTTTTATCTGGATTCGACCTCGTGACCCTTAGAATCCTAAATCTAACACGTTGCCACTACGCCATTTAGACTTTAAGAATACTATTGTTAGATTTAATTCTTAAGTTATACATTTGACTATATATTATATGATAAAAAGGAGAAAATGAGACCAAATTAAAACAAGAGGGAAAAAACAGATGAAGATGAGAACAAAATCTGATGAACTGAAGCTTGAAGGAGAAAAATAAAAGTAGATCTACAACCAAGGAAAAAATCCAACTAATTTAGGAGTAAAACAGGTAAAATCATCAATTTTAGACATAAAACAGACGAAATTTTTCGACTCGGGATTTGTGTTATGCACATATTACATTAACGTAATATAACGTCTCGTTACTCTCTAAAAATAACTTAGTGAAAATCACTTTGAAACAATGAAAATTAACTAGTTTATATGAGAAGCCTGTATTTGTGATACATCAATTTTGTTGTTGAAACAGATCAAATTATGACAGACTCAATGTATTCAATTCTTAAAGTTATAGGTATCCAGCCGTTAAAATAAATGCATACTTTCAATTGCAAAAACAGTGTGTATTAACTTCTAGAGGTGATTTCTACTTATTAATTGGTAGAGAATTGTACTTAATATACTTTACAATAATAAAGGTAATATAATATAGTATCGCTAAAAGTTTTAAGTCAATGCTTAGTTCCAATTTTTTTAAAGTTGCGACATGACCAACACATTAAAATAATAAATAATATATAAGTATTAAATTCAATATAAATTGTTTCAGTAAAACAAGAACTAAATATACACTTCTATCAGGTCATTAAATTAATAGCTCAATCTCAAATTTAAGATAAGGAAAAAAATTATCAATTGGTATTATCTAAAATATATCAATATTCTTTACCACTCTATGCGCCAATGTTATCTACTTAGGACATCTCTAATGCAACAAATTAACAAAACCTTATGAACTCTTTTAAAATTACTGATAACTTTATGAGATTTTGGTAAGCTTTGGTAATTTATCAATTGTTGTTTCTATAAATCGGTTGAATTAAAAAATATTAAAATTAATTCGGAATTTATAAATTTAAACGTATTTGTTATTTATATGAAAAGACAATAATAGCGTATACGGAGAGAATTTTTTCACTAAATCTAAGTGCAAAAATAACAAGTACACGTTTCGAAATTTATAAGTAAAAATGTTTCTGTTCAACAGTGAATTTTGGGTTGTTGTAAGTAATTTTTGAGTTATCCTAAGTAATTATTTTACTAAGACACCTTTTAAGTACAAAGTTAACTTACAAGAACTCAAAATTTACTATCGAATAGAAATATTTTTATTTATAAATTTCGAAACGTGCACTTGTCATTTTTGCACTTAGATTTAGTGAAAAAATTCTCTCCGTGTATTTCAACTAAAATTAAAAAAAAAAATATCAACACTATCACCACAGCTCTATTATTTCACTTTCAATGAAATACCTAATTTGTTTTATATCCAGAACAATCACATGTCTTTTGATATGCATACCAACTAATTTTTAAGATAAATAAAACAACACCGTGTTGCCATTATCAACTGTGATTACTTATGCTCCAAAAATAGAAATCTCTTTATATACAATATTGAAGGTACAAAACTACAATGCAATATGTCACATAAATGATGTAATTAATATTTTATGACAATGTACAGTGTTTACTGGGTAAGATTGAATAATAATTTTTAATAACTTCAATTAATTAGACAAAATTTTTACTTATTTAGTGACGCTAATGAAGAATCCGATCAATTTGAGGTCAGCAAGAAATTGTCAACTTATCAAGTTGCATTTATTATATCCAATTTTCAATGTGTAACTGATGCGAATACAAAATTTTGGGCTCAACCTCAAGCTATTGAATATTCAACGTATGCCTTAAATGTTGGTATTAAAACACAAGATTTTTTCACTCGCCTTTTTAATGAAAGCTACGAATCAAAATTAGATATTATAGCAGTTCCTGATATGCTTTCTGAAGCAATAGGAAATTGGCGTCTCATCACCTTTAAAGAGTCCAGAATACTATATAATCCTAATTATAATGATATTGTTTCTAAGCAAGAAATTGCCTATACAATTGCTCATCAATTAGCTCTTCAGTGGTTTGGAAATGTAGTCAGTCCTCATTGGTGGAAAGATATATGGCTAAGTGAAGGATTCGCTCAATACTTTCAATATGCTGCAGTGTCAAGTTTTGAGCCAACATGGGATTCACAAATGCAAATAGTGATAGATCAGTTGCAGAAAGCATTTTTGATTGATAGTTTATTATCAAGCCATCCAATATCCAATGACGTTTATAGTCCAAGTGAAATAGAAAGCATGTTCGATACAATAACTTACATGAAAAGTGCAAGCATTTTGCGAATGATAGAGAAAATTTTTGGAGTTAATATTTTTTACAAAGCACTAAATAATTACTTATTTGATCGACAAAATCAAAGTTCAAAACCTGATGATTTATACAAAGCACTTCAATATCAAGTAGATATTTTAGGAATTAAATTACCTTGTCCTGTAAAAACTTTTATAGATTCTTGGATAATGCAAGCTGGATTTCCTATAATTCATGTGAAAATTGATAACGGAAAAGCTGAGCTTTCACAAGAGAGATTTTTACTTAATAATCTAAATAATACTCCAACTAACTATCATTGGCATATTCCTATCACCTGGACCAAAAGTTCAAATATTGACTTTTCAAATACAACTCCAAGATATTGGTTAAACAAACCAAAAGATATCATCGATATTGAAACAATTAATGATGATTGGATAATTTTTAATGTTCAACAAACTGGTTATTATCGAGTGAATTACGATAATACTTCATGGTCTCGAATAATTAAAACACTCAATGGAAAAAACTATAAAGATATTCATGAAATAAATCGTGCTGCAATAATTGATGATTTATTTAACTTAGCACGAGGTGGATACATTGATTATAATATTGTTTTATCAGCTACTCAATACTTAGCTCAAGAAACAAACTATCTTCCATGGAAAGCAGCTTTCAATAATTTTGAATATTTGTACAAAAAATTGTCTAATAATTTATTCCACATTTCATTACTTGAACAACATTATTCAAAAATTCTACTGCCAATATATAAAACATTGGGATTAACTATCAATAACAATACTAGTCACTTTGATAAACTTTTACAAATCAACGTAATAGATTGGGCATGTAAATTAAATGTTTCGTCTTGTTTTTTATATGCAATTCAAAAATTCAATGATTGGAAATACCATGCATCGAAATTAGTTCCGGTAGATCTTCGTAAAACGATTTACTGTACATCAATAAAATCAGGACATTCAGAGAATTGGGATTTTCTATGGAATAAATATTTACAAACCACTAGTCAATATGAAAAAGAAGTAATTGTACATTCACTAGGATGCACAATGGATCGTAACAAAATACGTCAATTTTTAACAAGTGCTATTACTGAGGGTTCTGGAATACGCTTTCAAGATAGCTTAAATGTCTTCTCTTCAATTTATTCTTCAGGACTTTTAGGAACGAATGAGATTCTAGATTTTCTATCGGCAAATTATGAAAAAGTTTATAATTATTATAAAGATTATGATATAATTAAAAGTATATTAAAGGGCCTTTCATCTTATTTGTCCACAGAAGAATTATTATTAAAATTTGAACAGTTTATAAAAATTCATGAAAAACATTTTCCAACACTAAAAGAAACATTAAAATTATACGCTATTCAAGCTCGTGATGATATAAAATCGTTCGAAATTTATCGACCGAGAATTTATCAATGGTTGAATGCTATATACTCTAGTGCAGATTACCGTCTTCCAAAAAATATTAATCCAATTAAATATCATGTTCAATTAACTCCTTACTTGGAACCGGGTAATTTTACCTTTGACGGATATGTAACTATGACGTTGAATGTGATCGAAAGTACATCGAGTATTGTGTTACATTCAAATCAACTAAATATATCAGAAATAAAGGTGCATTTGACAAATTTAAATGAGTCTATAGCTGTATCTCATTATTCGTTTGGTTCATTTCATAAATTAATTATCAATTTGAAAAGTATCATTGAAGCTGAATCACAACTAATTGTATCTATAAAATATTCTGGAATTTTGAATAATAAAATGGAAGGATTTTATCGTAGTTATTATGTAGCTGATGATAATAGCGTTCACTGGTTAGCTACCACTCAATTCCAAAAATATGGAGCTCGACAAGCCTTTCCGTGTTTTGATGAACCAGCTCTCAAAGCAAAATTTACAATTAATATTAAAAGATTAAATCATTACAACTCTTTGAGTAACATGAATTTAAGTTCATCAGTACCTGCTGAAGATCCTAACTGGACTTGGGATATTTATAAAGAATCTGAATTAATGTCAACATATATTGTGGCTTTTGTAGTATCAGATTTTAAATCTATTCAAAATCAGGATGGTAGTTTTCGGATTTGGTCTCGTCCAAATGCACTCCGACATACAGCACACGCTTTTCAAATTGGTCTTAACTCCTTCAAGTTCTTACAAAATTATACAGACATATCTTATCCTCTCGAAAAAATGGATATGATAGCAATCCCAGATTTGTCCAATGGTGCAATGGAGAACTGGGGCTTAATCACATTCAAAGAATACGGACTAATTCTAGACATAAAATTAACTTCAACATATTTTAAAAGATACATGGAACTCACAATCACCCATGAACTTGTACACATGTGGTTTGGAAATTTAGTTACTTGTGAGTGGTGGGAGTATGTTTGGCTTAATGAAGGATTTGCTCAGTATTTTAAGTGGTATGTAATGGATGCTCTTCAACCACAGTCCAGGCTGATGGAGCAATTTACGGTTTATGAATTGCAAACAGCATTACTAAAAGATTCCTTTATACACATGAGACCAATGAATAATAAAATGACTGATCCTTATGATGATGGAAAAGATTATAGTTTTGTTGCTTATGCAAAATCTGCTAGTATTATTAGAATGATGCAACATGCATTTGGTAAAGAAATATTTCAAAAATCTCTTCAATTTTATTTAAGACAAAATCAATATGGTACAAGTACACCATCCAAATTATGGTATGCTATACAAACAAAGGTATCTGAAGCAGGAGGTATTCCAGGAACTGATGGAAATGTAACAACGTTGATGGACTCATGGGCATCTCAACCAGGATATCCTTTGGTTCAAGTTAGTATAGTTGGACGAACATTAAACCTTTTTCAAGAACGATTTTTCATTACGGGACACAATAAATCCCATGAGGAACTCTACTGGATTCCAATTACGATAGCAACGAAATCAAATCCAGATTTTTCAAATACCTCAACGGACTTATGGCTCGGATCTAAAGGGATAAGTGTTGACATCTTGAATGCAAAAGATGAATGGATTATTCTGAATGTTCAACAGACAGGATTTTACCGTGTTAACTACGATATTAACATTTGGAAGTCAATAATAAAAGCATTAAATCAGCGATCTTTTGGAGGAATTCCTGAGATGAACAGAGCTCAAATTATCGATGATCTTCTTAATTTAGCAAGAGCTGATTATATTTCATATGATTTAGTGTTAACTGGAATGCAATATTTTTCAAATGAAACAAGTAATTTACCATGGGAAGCTCTTCTGAATGGTATTTCGTTCTTATACGAAAGATTTGATGGTCAAGATATAGCAGCAGGATTTAACAAATATCTAATTAAGTTAATCTCACCTATTTTCCAAAAAGTTGGTTTTCAAGATCATAGAAATGATACTCAGCTTGATAAATTAAATAGAATTCTTATTTTATATTGGACTTGTAAATTTGAGCATTCTGATTGTATCAATTGGTCTAAAAAAGAGTTCGACGAGTATCGTGGAAACTTGAACAAAAAATTATCTCCAGATGTAAAACTTGCAGTTTTTTGTACAGCTTTAAAGTACGGAGATTATAATGACTGGCAATTTTTATGGCAACAATATCGAGCATCAAACCTTGAATCAGAACAAGTTATAATACTACAAACTCTTGGGTGTTCACATAATAAAACAGCTATCGATAAGTATTTAAACTATATCTTCTCTGTTAATGGCTCAATACGTTATCAAAATGTTGCCTTGGCTTTTTCATCAATATATTCTTCTGGAAAATATGGAGTAGATGCTAGTCTCGACTTTTTAATAAAAAATTATTCAACTGTATATAAATAGTAAGTTTTCTCTATTATTTATTATAGAAATCAATTGTTAACTGATATAAATTTAATTAATTTTAATTGTCTGACATTTTTCTACACTAGTTATAGTAGTTGGAGTTCAGTTGGTGAACAATTCATAAACGTTGCTTCAAAAATATCTACTTCTAGTCAACTTTCAAAGGTAAATTTAATAGAAATACCATTACAAATTTATACCTATCTTATTAATCATATTTATAATTTGCAGTTGATTTTATTCGCACAAAATAAAAAAGAAGAATTACACGTCATCAGGGAAAGTTTGAACCAATCTGTTTCAATAGCTTCAATAAACAGACAGTGGTATAAAAATCATTATACTTATATTGAAAAGTGGTTAATTGATCAGAAAATAATTATTTCTGATGATGGTAATATCAATTGTCCAGGTTCAGCATTATCTATTTATGTACAAATTAACATTTTAAGCATCACATTAATGCTGTGTATTTTATCCATTTTCTTGTAAACTATCATAGTTTTAGTTATGTCATTAATTTAAGTATAATAAATTATACCCTTATTGCTATTCGTTATTTGAATACCTTAAATACCCAAATTCACATTATAATATCAAAAGTAGAATGTAATGATGAACATACAAATAAAATTTATTTTAATAAGTACAACTCAGTGCAATTTTATTCCCTCAATTGTATATAGTTGCAAATATAATGAAATTTTTAATTATATTAAATTTATGATCTCAAAAATAAATGACAATATTCAATAATATAATGCTTCGCTTGCAATAAACAATTAATTATATATTATAAATAAATACGTACGATGATTCGTACCGTACTGTGTAAAATATCATTACAAAGATAAACTGAGTACATTAAAAAATAACTATCATGCAATTCGACAAAATAATTATCGTAAGTAGATATAAAGAGATTTAGCGTAAAGATATCACTAATTGTGTAATACCAGATCAATTATGACAATTTTTACCTATTCAACAATATTTAAATGACTCATATACATATTAAAATGTTCTTAAAAGTATTCTTATAATATTTACAAATACATACAATTTAAAATGTTTAACTATTTTATAACAAACTTGACAAGTTGTCGTGAGCCCATGAAAAAACTGTTAAATATTACTTACTTTTAATCGAATAATTCAGACTCAACGCATTCACTAAAGCATCTTTCATTCACTCACGCTGTATTTCTTAATAACCAGTCACGAATAGTAATGTAATTTTTATTCAGCCATCTAATGTTTGATTCAGCTTGTTCTATTGACTGTTGAATAGTTCGTGTTACACCACCAAGTTCATTTTCATGTTCTTGTGCGAATTCCAATAACTAAAAATCATTTCACAAGTTATTTTTCCATAATGTAATAAATTAATGTTTTCTAATCATAAAAAATAATAATAATAAAAATTACTTACATCTTTTAGTTCATATTTGGTACTTATTTTTTTAGTAGCAGACTTCACAATATTGTTTATTGCCAACATTGATGATCCACAACTAGAAATTGAATTTTTTAATATTTATCCAAATATTGAGAGATTTGGTGAATCATGCCAAAAATTATTGAAAAAATGAGTATTAAATATAATATGATAAACTTACTATTTTTTTAAACGTGCCCAATTATTTCTCAAGAAACTAAAAACAAGAGATTGACCAACAGGATTACTAGCAACTGCTCCAAAAACTCGAGAAGCATCTTGTTTTCTGATTCCTGAATTTTCCGTTATGGCCCATTCAAGATATCGGCTTAAAATCCAAGGCTCTCTTGTGCATCCAAGAGCATATAAAAGCAAATCTTTTTCTGAACCAACGTTCGTTTTTTGATAACGTTCCCAAGCGAAATCCCATTCAGCTTGTCCACCTGTACGAATGGCCGTGCAGTAAACGACACTTTTCAAGTTCGGAGAAATTGGGTTATCTTGATCAGGATCTGGAGAATTTCTCCAGTTTTGAAATTGTGTTACAGCATTTCTGACACAATCATCATGTCCGAAAGTACAAGCCCAAATAAGGATATCAACACGTGTAAATACTGTAAGCTGTTGATCTCCTGGATTATCTTTGAATCCTACTTCTTTATATACATTATCCAAAAGTTTCAGAATATAAACTCTGAATCGATCATATCCTTGATATTTGTTTAACATATTGTCAAGATAATTCATCGCAGTAAGGGCAGATTTCCAAGGAATATAATCAGTTTCATGAGCAAGATATGTTG
This sequence comes from Chelonus formosanus, assembly GCA_028641665.1. Classification (NCBI taxonomy): domain Eukaryota; kingdom Metazoa; phylum Arthropoda; class Insecta; order Hymenoptera; family Braconidae; genus Chelonus; species Chelonus formosanus. The sequence goes on from CM054002.1 coordinate 16,115,562, forward strand.
TAACATCTAAAGCAGTTGTGTAATTAAGTCTTCCAGCGCGTGCCAAATTTAGAGCATCATCAATTAATTGCCCACGGTTAATTCTAGAAATATCTTTAAAGCTGTTGGAATTCAATTGTTTGATAATCAATTGCCAATTAGTTTGATCATAATTTACTCGATAAAATCCAGTTTCTAAGATATTAAATATTACCCATTGATTGGCATTGGCTCGAAAATCTTTCACAGTTAATGACTTTTCTTTCATCCAGTATGATGGCTTTGTGTTATTAAAGTTTTTTGCAGATTCAGTTGTAAAAGTAATTGGAATCCACCATAGTGAATCACTACTTGCAGCATCATTCATGCTATTTTGGAGCATAAATCTTTCTTGAGTGAGAGACGCTCCACCATTTTTATAATCTCTTGTTACTGTGACCACTGGAAATCCTGTTTGAAGTGTCCAAGTATCCATAATTTTTTTTATTGTGACATCATCTGGTAAAACCTTATCTTTATGAGCTTGATTCGTCAATGCATCCCATAAATCATTTTGCTCAGCACTTTTATATGCTTTGGCAGTTAAATAATTTGTCAATCCCTGTTTAAAGACTTTTGTTGTCAAGAAATGATCCATCATACGAATGATTGAAGCCCCTTTACCATAAGAAATTCTGTCAAATATTTCATTTATTTCATCTGGATGTCTTACTTCAACTGATATTGGATGTGAAGACGCAAGAGCATCTAAAGTAAAAACATTTTGTAATTCTTGAATTACAAACTGTTCAAGGATTTTCCAATCTGGCTCTACTGAATCCACTCCAATATACTCTACATAACTTGCAAACCCTTCATTTAACCAAAGATCTGTCCACCAACTTGGTGTGACTAAATTACCAAACCACTGATGAGCTAATTCATGAGCAACAACTGTGGCTACACGTTGTTGACTACCGCTCGTCGATACTCCTTTCTCATATAACATTGCTGTTTCCCTGTTATAAAATTTGTCATTATTTAACTCTTATTTACAGGTAATCTTTAAATATAATTACCTATAAGTAATTAAACCCCAATTCTCCATGGCACCAGCAGCAAAATCAGGTAAGGCAACCATATCCATCTTTGGTAATGGAAATTTAATTTGAAAGAAGTCTTCATAATGTTTAAGTATCATTGGTCCAATGTCTAGACTGTACTGAGCTTGATTTATGGCTTCATGACGTGCCCAAACATTAAAAGTATTATTTGTATCCTTCAATGTATCAAAATCAGAAACGATAAAAGCTACTAAATAAGTAGACATTGGTACAGAACGTTCATAATGATCCCAAAGATAAGACGGTAAGCCAGGCCTATAAAAAAATTAACAAATCATTAATAACATTAACTAAAAGTTATTTACAAATCATAACTCACACGACTTGAGGATCTCCTTTTCGTGGCATATTTGATATTGAAGTCATATTACTCGGCCTAGCAATACTTATCTGAAATTGAGCTTTTAGAGCAGGCTCATCAAAGCATGGAAAAGCTCGACGAGCATCAGTTGCTTGAAACTGTGTAGCTGCTATCCATCTGAAATATAAAACTTTAATAACTTCCTAATTGACTTATTCATTAAAATCTGAAAACATTTTACACTGAAAATTTTATTACTATATTAATTATGAAATTAGAATAGATTAAAAAAGAAAATAAAAAGTTTAGTTACCTTGTCTGGTTACTCATTGTATAAGAACTTCGATAAAAACCTTGAAGATAATCATTCAGGTGGCCAATGAACTTTAAATTAATTACATATTGCTTTCCTGCTTTCAAAATTTCTTCAGTATGGATTATATAAAACTGTCTAATAGTATCATTAGTTTGGTCTAATATTTTAAGCCATTCACTGACATTAGCAGTTGTATTGGTTTCTTTTATTGTTGTTGCTTTAGGATTAATATCCAAATCTAGAGAATGTAGTGTTATGTTTTTGGTATCCTTTGTAACATTCACGTGAATAGTGACCTATAAACAAACAAACAAATATTCACTGATTTTATGATTCATAATTAACAATATTTTATTACTTCTGCGAATTATTTATGTATTGAACAGCATAAAAATTTTTCCAAGTTTTATTACCTCGCCATTGAATGTAAAATTGCCTTCCCAAATAAATGGCATTAGTTTCACTTCATATAAGTCTGGAATAACGGACCTGGGCAATCGGACATCCACAGTCTTCTTGGTGATATCTGCTGTTGCAAAAGAACGTGCAGAATTCAAAAGTGCACTATCTTCAAAATCACCATTTTGTCTTGATTTACCGTTGAGACAAGGTGCAAAATGATAAACAAGTAAGCCTGTAGTTATGATGCCGAGAACAAAGACCGCTGCAAGAAGGAAAGCACCACATCTTGAGATCATGCAGCCTCGTTTCCTCCCAAATGTTGTTGTGTGACCATCCATCATTGCTAAGACTTCACAGGACTGTGTCATAGCATGCGAAAGCCTACAATAAATAGAATATTTTTTTCATGGTCAGAAAATACTTTTAAATATTAATAAAAAAATACTTATGAATATTATGAACGTTTTATCAGTATCTCATACATGCCTTCCTACCTAACAAACGTAAATTTGATAAAATCAAAGCCTTGCGAACAAAATAGTTACTGCTAAACGCGATGCAGACATAATTAGAAGTGTAAAGTTTATTATCTTCTTCTGAAATCATTTACTTTTGTTTCATATCAAGTATTTAATTAGTTATTTCACAACCAATTACTCATCTTTCAAATCTTTTAAATCAGTAATAAATGCTAAATTGTCAACTCTTTGAAATTTTTTTATGAACAATTAACTATTTTCATTTCTAAAAGTTTCGTTTTAAAGTTAGAAAAAACAATACATTATTAATGTTAACAAAATCAGTTAAAATTGATTATTAACGTATTATAAGACTAAATTAGTTTATACATAAGAGTAAAAATTAAAATTATTGTCACGTCTGCAAAGATAGTGTCAAGGATAAGTTGGAGAGTAACAATGTGCAAAGCGTGTTTCAAGCGTCTTTAAATTCGTAATGAAGATTACATGTTTTTCTATGATCCCTCGACACGCGGCGATTCAATTAATCAAACCTTTCAACGTTATTACCACCAAGTGCTACCGATAGTGTTATAAGGGCTACATTTGTACGGGAGATTTAATTTGCTTATATTGTTAATGGAAAGCAGCGGTACCAAGTGACACAAGCATTAACACTTTGAAATATTTAGAATGTAAATATAAATGTTCTTAATTTCATTATTAAATATGCAGTTTATATTCTATCCAAATAGTGATGAAAAGACTTTTATTAACGCAACAAAAAGATTGCAAAAATATTTTTAGATTAAACGTCAACTAAACTTATAATAAAAACAAAAATCCTTCCGCTCAAATAATTATCCTCTATTTACGGTTCATGTATTCGATAAACACATAAGAAACACCTCGACTTTCTGATCACACAAAAGTATGTTCTTAACATACATAAATACTTTAGAAAGCAACGGCTTAAACAGGATAAATACTGGAAACTTGTCTAAACCATATCAAATACATTTACTAATGGACCGAAAGTATCCTTTCCTTCTCGAAAAATCGTCATAAAAGGTTGTTTACATAATTTTCTATTTTGATATATATATATATATATATATATATATATATATATATATAATATTCTAAAGAACAACAATGTGGATAGATTATACCAAATAATTTTTTGTCCTTCATACTAATATTAAATACTCTTATCAATACATAAATATAAACTATTTATTACCTTTTTCAATTAATGCTCTAAATTGTCAAAGTAAAATTAACCATTGATAAACACGACTGATGAAAAATTCACTATGATTTACAAACAATAGTGAGGTAGAAATAGTTTATACCGGCTAGAAACACCGGCTAAGGATTACAGAAAAGGCGTCTGATCGTTTGAACGTCTACGACAAAACTGTGACAATATACGTCTGGACACTTCCCAGCATGCAAGACCGTTCCTTCGGCTTCGCACGATTTCCTATACGTTTCTGGCTGCTTCTCATCTTCCCCACCCTCGATTCTTCCGGTACAGTATCCAATATCATTCGCCTTGTATTGTGCTCAAGGAAGAACATAAAATACTCTATCACGTAATTTTTTTTGTTTTTAGTTCACAACTGTTATCCTTTTTTACTTATTTTTCAAGCGAAACTTTACAGTTGCAATCTTTGGCACACTAAAATAAAATAATGAAGGCCACATTAGTGGCGATAAACATTCAAGGAGCGTCTAATGTTTTTTAAAGTACGACTTTCTCTTATTAAGTTATCTACAAGTTTATTCTGAGTGTTTAATCATCTTAATAAAAATTTATATTTCAACAGCTCAATGAAGCATGTAGTGAAATCATTTTCTACAAATAATTATACTTCAACCGGATGATGATTCATTTTTATTACAATAAATGAAAATTGGTGTAGTCATCGAGAAAATCATCGTAGATCATGTTACCTTCACAGCAAGGTCCTAGTCAAATTTAGTGAAAAAGAATCATTCTAAGATTGAAGGTAAAAATTTTATTATTGCATCTGATGTCAATATCAATTATTCATTCGAAATAATCAATATTAAATAATAATTGAAATAAAATTCTTCAAAAGCATTTAATAATAATTCAAACCAAACTATATATATATATATAAATAATTTCTCAGACAAATATTTTATAGATGTTATTATTAATTGATACAATTTTCATGAGTTGTCAGAATATTTGTTTATTTGAGTCGTAGTTGGAATCATAAGGTCTAATAAATCATAAGTAATTTCTAGTATGATAGAGCAACTTCAAAAGTAACAACATATCTTTTTATTGTACTACTGAATTAATAATAATGTTGACTGAAATATTATTTGATTTTATAATATTATTAATGGCTTTTTTCTTAGTAACAATAGAATGTTGTAGGATGAAAATTCATAAAAAACGACAGATGGTCTAATAACAAAAAACGGACTACATATCATTATGGATGAGATAGGCTAATAAAAAAGATTCCCATTTGATGATGCATTAATGTATTGTTCTAAAACAGTAATATTTTCACTTTATCCGGAATAATAATGATATGAGTCATCTTTATAAACGTTGATGCATAAATATTCAATACTCTAAGGTGATGTGTGAAAAACCAAGTAATAAGGAACGTAGTTAAGTATGTGATACTATTTGTCTATTTAAGCTATTATTGTAATCCTAAATATTTAATTGAATGTAGAGCAGCTTTATTCACAACTTTAAAAGCTCTCTTTTATAAAAAAATGTATAATGTTAAAGTTGTATTAACTGACCTTATTTAATTAAATGTTGGAGTATATATTTTTATAAATATTCTTTTACATAAAAACTTTATATTTGTCCAACTATCTTTCATTAAATAATTTTTATTAATTAAGGTAAACTATTCTTTTTTACAAATAACTCTTAAAGAAAGTTTTCTCTTTAAAAGTCTAGCTTTTTATGAATAATCATCATTTAAATTCTGAACTTTTTTTAATAAGCATTTAATTTAAATTAAGATTTAGTCTGCAAATTTTCAAAAAAAGATTACTATTGATATTTACAAAATTTAATGTTAAAATGTAAATTTGCAATGTAAATCTCTAAACAATTAATGATGTTCTAGGTTTTCATTATGATTAATTAGAAAAACCTTCATAATGGATGTTGTTGAATTGGAATCTATAAAATATAAGCTTGGATACAAAAGCAACTCTTAAGGATCCGGAAGACATGATATTTAATCCTGCGCTGATTATTGGACACTTCATCTCCATCGTCTCTTTTCTCCATGAATAATCGGAAATGTGAGGGGCAGCTAAAATTTCGCTATTGTGGTGTATCCTTACAAGAACAGGATATACCACCATAATTTACAACTATATGTTAAGGTGAGCAAAGTTTCAGAAAATCCCAAGTGTGTTTGGTACTTTCTACTTACTAAATAAATACAAGCATTACTCTAAAGAATTTCTCTAACTTCCTCTTTCTTTTTAGAATTGTTTTTCATTTCGCAAGTTTGCAATACTGCTCGAAGAATTCCCATCTGTTATCTTGTAAGGTATAAATGGGAAGACTTGAGTGATTATAAGTTGGAAGAACCAAGAAAAATGGAAATGCTAGTGTTTCGAAATATAATAATTATTATTATTATAAATGCTAATACGATGCAAAATAAGTGTCAGTCAACGTCAGTATAAAGAGGATCGATGCAACGGGTGTCAACTCTAGTGATTATCCACTTGGACTAACATACCTACACCCTCTCCCTTGAGCTATTTTGCCTATAGTATACGCTCGTAAACTAAATCGCATAATCAGATAACGAGACGACCGCAACCGGTTGCAGCAACGTTCCTCTTGGCGATAGTATGCAATGAGTAGATGCTCTTGTGCACTTAGTATCCGTCTCTTCTACAAATATAGATTGCACAGATTCTTTAACCAATATTTATTATTCTATAAGAATTCAAATCATAATCATAGATATTTAGATAATCTTGTTGAAAGGTTGTAAATATTATTCTTTTAATTACAAATAAGGATTGTAAATTATCGCATTTTGATCATTTTATCTGTTCAGAAATGTGAAAAACAAATAAATAACAATAATTTTATTTACAAACTTTGATTAAATCTCTAGATTCATTCTCATCAGTTATTCTAATTTGCTAAATACCATCAAGTTTAATTAATTGAAATAATGGCTATACAGTCTAAGTAAATTATTAAATAAAGTTAATTGTTTATTTTAAACACAATTTGAAAAATCGTTTTTCTTGAAATTTATTGAATTATCTTGACAGCCAGTTTATTATATTTATTCATACGAGTGCAGAAAACATTGAAGCGACCGTTGATATTAGAGGTCGATCGATTTGAAATCCACTTAGTTATATTGAATCATTTGCTTACTGCTACTTATTCTAGGCAGTGTTATAGCCATTTCGTAAAATAATCAAATCGTTCTTGCAAAAATTTAAACCATATCATGATAAGGACAAATAACGTGAAAAATATTCGATAAAAATGAATAAATAACTTTCGTAACAGTAAAATTTTGTTTTATGTTACAATAATATTTATATATAAATAAGGAAAACGTGTAAAATATTCAAATAATTACGTGAGTTAACAACGAAATGTAGAAAATTTTCCTGTCAGTAACTTTGAATATAAAAAAGTGAAAGCTGACCAATTAATTATAAATCGAGTATGCAATAAAATTTTACAGTGAAAAAAATTTTTATGTAAAAAATATAGTGATTTATTGTTGTTTACATAAATTTAAAAATATTAAATTATTGTAATTTAAATTTAATGGAACGTAATAATTGATATAATCTTTTTTAATCATGAAAACTTTCATGTTTACGTGATAAGGTTGGTTGAAGCGGAACTTTATTTACAATACTAACAGCTTTTTATTGTGTATGCGATAATTATTCTTCACTTGAAATGTCATTAATAAGTTGTCATTAAATTTACTAAAAATAATGCCCAATATTCCATGTATACTGTTATTTTAAGTCTTTTACCATTGAATTGAGAATCTTGGGCAGTTTTAAATTTACTATCATCTTGAATTTTACTAATATTGTGGTTTGTTGATTACTCAAAGTTTATTATTGCCTTAAAGTATCTAAAATATGAGATAAAACTTTTTTCATATATAAAATAACTTGAAACATTTTTGTAATCATTACGGAACTGAAGGATTTAATGTAAACATCGATGACCTTTCTAATAAAAATTGCAATCATGTTAGTATATTCTATTAAATTTATATCACTTATTTATTAGATAGTGACACTCGCTGTAGGATGTTAATGACATAAGCGTAAAATCTTGTTTTTTTTCCATCAGATTCATTTTTCCTAATATTAAATTTCTATTAGGATTAAAAATTTTCTTTCACCTTCAAATGAATCAAAAACATTATAAATTGTAAAATTCAAAATATTCTTTGTTTATCTATATTTCCTGAGTATTTTTTATGATGTTCTAAATTTCATTGTAGTTCTATTGAATACATAGATATTTTATTGTGCAAAATAAAATCAATATACATGTGTTTCACAATTCATTGAGCAAAGTAAAAATTGCAATGTAGCGTAAACGTGTTCTTTTATTGAGTTCTAGTTCCACTAAATTGACTCATACAAAATAGTTGAGTATCTGAAAGTGTAATTAAGCGCGTAAGTCTAACATACTACTATCTACGCATACATAAATATTAATATGTAAAAAAAATACTTTTCTGTGTTTTAAAATTTACAGTCTATGATGCGAAAAAATCAAACTTCATTCAGTCTTAGATGCATGAACGTTATTTTAAAGCAATACTTGTTCTTGATAGGTCACAGCTGTCTCCTGTTGAAGCTACAAGGCCTTTAACCATGTTACCGGTATACTGGTAAAAAAATGTGCAACCACATTACCAACATCTTTGTATGTGTATGTACCAAAGAGGGAAATTATGCGTTAGGTAACTATTGATCGGTGGGTCAAACGAATTTTTATCTAAATATCTGCATATGAATTTCAGTTTTTCAATATTGAATAATGTAAATAAAGTAGCCACTATTAATTTTCTGTAATTAGATGATTGATGTATGATAGTCTCAACTTCAATTATGTACTGCAGTTGAAACATTGAAACCTTCGGAAACATTTTTAATTTATGAACGAGCGGAAAGGAAAAAGTAGACTAGTTCAGCTGCTGGCAACAGTTGTTATCAAGCTAGTATTCTGAACACATGTATTTTATGTTTCTTGTGTTATTCAAATTCGTACGTAAGTAAAAATATTGTTTTTATGCACTTTTTCAATATCATTCATTTAGTTAATTTATTCACTAAGAAATGATCCTAATAAAAATTAAGGTGTTAAATTTTTATAACTAATAAATTTTTTTATTAATTGGATCCATAAATTATAAAGTTTTTTATCAATATACATACACATTGTGATAAAGTGAATGTACATTGATGAAATTTAATGTAATCTTAAATTGTAAATGAGGATAATATATCTTTTTTTGACAAAAGCAAATAGAATCCATAGTTATTCCAGTAATTATGTATATTCTCATTTCACTTTATCTAAGTTAGACATATATTATCGAAATGACAATAAATGATTAAACGTTTTATTCTAATTAGATAGTTTATTTCGTCCAACAATTATATGATAAATCTTAAGTAATATTCTGGAAAATCTTATCAATTGTCTGATAATATTTAATGATTGCTTAATGCATCAATAATTATTTAGTAAGTCTTTTTTAAATACTTGATGTTTAATCTAAGAGAGTTCATTTCATTATCCTATTTTGTCATTGAGCTACATTCTGCTGAATCGAGTAAAACTGTGCGGGCTTAGAAAAATGCAAATCACATATGCGATGTAATAATGTGCGATAACACCCTACTAAGTGTAATTTAATATTGCAAGTATGGAAAATATAAACAAAAAAAATACACATTTATGGTCTGTTAAATGTCGTTAGAATGATCTATTAAAACTATGATAAAAACAATTACTAATTGCCTATACTTCACTGTAATCAGTCATTGAAATATAGCATAGGCTCTTAACAATATAATGACCATAAATGCAGGCATCTTCCATTAACAGAAATTAAAAAATACTCTGCATTTACTCTGCGGGATGAATTATTGTTATCATTGTAATAATACTTTCTTCCACTATAAATTTAAATTTAAAGCGAGGGCCAAGTCCATGAGTCAAAGTGCAAATGTATAACAAGTTTATTAAAATCAACATTGTAGGTATTTAATGTGGTTTGTTCAATCAGAAGTTCAATGCACATTAAATTATTCTGTTTTATCAAATTTCAGATTTATTAAATTTTTTTATTTTTAAAGTTATTTTAAACACTATCTATCATATAAATATTCAAAATATTCTTCCATTTAGTAATTAAATTAAATAAGATTAAAAACTTGTATTCATATCATTTTTTCAGATTGATAAATTTCATTGGTCTCAGACGATGGTGATATGATATTTATGTATACTAGTGATGAAATAACAAGAGATGGTACAAAAATGAGGACATTAAACTAAAAATACAATTAGAGTCGATAAAATTACTCACGTTACTATAGGAGAGAAAAGAAAAAAAGGAAAGCAAAAGCATCTACTCTGACAAAAAGCTAATATATCTCCCTCACACTCTCAAGCATTTCTTGTGTAGTAAGGGAACGTCTCTTGAGGTTACTAACCGAGTTATTCAGTCTACTGTTGAGCAGAGTGCGCGAATGACCGGCAGTCCGTTCCATCCTACCTAAGCACCAACACACTTGATTAAATTCCATTCATTTAAAGGCATTTTGACTTGTGACTTAAAATGGCGAGTGTTGATACTGATCTTGAAGAATTAATGTCTTATATCGGAGAGTTTGGCAAATACCAAGGCTTCCAATTTTCTTTACACGTGATGAGCGGACTTTTAGCTGGACTACACATGCTCACACTAGTAACTGTCGCTGCAGTACCTGATCATAAATGTGTTGTACCTGGATTACGAGAGAGTCTAGGAGAAATAGAATTAACATGGGATAATGTGCCAAGAATAAATCAAACGTTCATCAATGGTACAGATCTATCTGAAATTGGCATTTCTTCGAGTAATTGTACTTATAAAGTTTTTGATAAAGAAGAGATGCCTTGTACAGAATGGGTATATGACCCAACATATTATAAATCATCTCGAGCAATTGAATGGAATTTTGTTTGTTCTAATAAATGGAAACGGGCTGTAGCCCAATCGACTTACATGCTTGGAGTATTCGCCGGTGCAGTTACTTTAGGAAGTTTAGCTGATAAGTATGGAAGAAAAATAATATTTTGTATATCAGGTACTGGACAATTAGTCTTAGGTATTCTGGTTGCTTTAACTCCAGAATATTATTCTTTCTTATTAGTGACATTCCTATATGGAATTTTTGGATCAGCCGGTGCTTATATTACTGGTTTTGTACTTACAATGGAATTAGTTGGAGCATCAAAAAGAACATTATGTGGTATATTGTTTCAATTGTTATTCGCGCTTGGATTCGTCGTTCTAGCATTTTGGGGATATATTATTCAAGACCGGATGTGGCTTCAGATAATATACGCTCTTCATAGTACAATATTAATTGGTCATTGGTGGTATATGGATGAATCTCCTCGATGGTTGTGGGCCCAAGGTCGTGCTAAAGAAGCCATTACTATCGTCCAAAAAGCTTTAAAGATGAATGGTGACAACACTCAACTGGACGTCGCTAAATTTGTTTCTAAAAACAAGATCAAGAGATCAGTGCGACAAGAAGACAAATCATATGGAGCAGCAGATTTATTTAAAACTCCAAATTTGAGAAAAAAGTGCCTTAATGTGTGCTTTAACTGGTTTGCTAACTCAATTGTTTACTATGGGTTATCATTAAGCAGTGATCAGCTAAAAGGAAACCCATATCTTATGCTAGCTCTCTGTGGGCTAGTTGAACTCCCTAGTTACATTTTTACTATTTTCACAATGGATAAACTTGGAAGGCGTTGTTTAGTCAGTTGTTTTATGATCATAGGAGGTCTCTGTTGTATTGTTGCAGCTTCTATTCCCGAATCTCTACCTGGTGCTGAAACAATCGTCACTACAGTTGCCCTGTTTGGTAAATCTTGTATTGCCATTTCATTTGCTGTTATTTATAACTATACTGCTGAGCTCTTCCCTACTGTTGTGAGAAACACTGCTATTGGTATCGGTTCTATGTGCTGCAGACTCAGTGGTGCTCTCACACCTTTATTATTACTTTTGGATGTACTTGATCCACGAGTCCCCGCAACAATATTTGGATTAGTGGCCTTACTTGCTGGATGTACTTCACTTTATCTTCCTGAAACAGTTGGTCAACCGATGCCTGAAACTCTTGAAGATGGAGAGAAATTTGGTATTGGAGACACGTGTTTCACAACTTGTCTTGGACGAAGAAATAATAACAAAGATGTTATGCTTGATACTGTTAATGATAAAGCCAGTGAATGACAAAAGACTCAGTGATATTAAAATTTATACTTAATGATTTTTTTTATCATGCTGTTATTTTTTTAAAATATACATCTCATTTGTTTTATGAAAATTGATATATTTTAATATTAAAATTTTATAACAACGTAGATATACAGATCCTTATCCAAATTTTTGATCAATCAAATGTGAATGTGTCTACTGATGATAGTAACAGTATTTTATAAAATTTTAGTTAAAACATAAGAACTCAAAGGATTTAGTACTCTAATGAATTCAAATATGTGATTCATTGTTTTTTTTATTAAGATTACAAAATAATTTAGGTAAATGGTATTTTTAATATTAATTCACGAGTACTTATTACGGTCGTAGAATCGATTTTAAAATTGATAAAACCTGTGTAAAGAAATATATATATAAAGTATATATTTTCAATATGAGGTATAACAAAAATAAAATAACCATTTTTTTGTAAAACTTATTTATTAATTAATTAATTTCCCTGACAAACTTTTTTTTCAATGAATTAGCAAGCAAAATATGTTTAATAAATAAGCATACTTTTTGTTAATTAAAAATAACTTTAATAATCATTTTGAAATAACTCGACAAAAACTAATTACTTTTAACGTAATTATCAATAAGTTAGACAAGTTTAAATAAAAAATGGAATCTGTGTACATTATGCTTTTACATGAAGTCAAATGAGTTTAATTGGAAGTGTTGACTTAATTAAATTATATTACTCATTAAATTATACGAAAACCTTTCAATTAAATCATTGATTTGTTAGTTTGCTCTAGAAAAAAACATGTTAGAATAAATGTTAAATTTTTTTGCAATAAATTCGTTCTATATTTATAAAATTATTTTTTATCATTTAAAGCATAAATATTAACAGAATATCTTAATAAAATTTTTATTTGTTTTAATTATATTATTATTTATCTTATATGCTAAATGTTTTATACAACTTGAAATATCACTCTTTGACTTTAATTATAAATTTTCTAACATAGAGGGAAATTGTAATACGTCCGAATGTTGAAATAAAATTTTAACGTATTTTCATTTTCCTCGATTTAAGGTGTCACTTGTAAGTTTGTTGAGTGATTGTATTGGTATGTATAAAAGTACGTATATACAGTATATTAAATTTCACAGCACAAGATACTAATGAAGATAATAGAAGTTCATTGTTAATCTCTAGATCGCAGATTTTTTAATTAAATTTTGTGTTATCAAAAAAATGAATTTTCGATTACAGAATAACGATGATTTAATGTTAAATTTATTTTAAACTTGGAGTAATAATTCATTGAGGGATCTTAAGAAACTTGATGACTAGCAATAATAGTGACATATAAATGAAGTTTTAATATGATATGAATTGATATTAATTAATCTTAAATTCTTTATTTAATTATCTCCATAGATATAGTTTTAATAAAGTTAAATTATAATTTTCATTGTTAACATAAATTCTTATGGTCATCACATGATTTTACTATTATTTATTAATTGAAGTTGTAAACCTCGTAAACAATATTAAACATTTCATTTTTTTTTTCATTTTGTAGTAGAAATGGAGCCTATCGGTCTTAATAAAACTTCTAGAGATTCTCAGCAAAGAAAAATTTATATGTAATATAATGGAAACAGTTGGTAGTTTTATTGAGGTTTAATATTTTCTTAGCAAACATATTATAAAGTTCTGAGCACATGAAGAGTATTAGAGTTTCTTTCCACTATATATAGCTCTAATATCGATATTGTGAGTAAAAATGGTTTTCTATAAAACAGAGGGGAAACAAAGAGGGTTTAATATACCAAGTGATGAGTCACTAGAGAAATTATCGATTAAAATTAAAACGTTGATAGTATCTCATAAACATTTGCCAAAAACTGCAAATAAAATTGATTTCAGTATATTAACATTTGTTAGTCATACTGCAATCCTGAGTCTCAGTTGAATGTAAATAAATAGCAAAACCATATCCAATAATAATAATGTATATATGCATTTTTTATAACTAATTATTGAATTTTATGATAGACTGTAATTTAATTAACTTATATTTTAAATTAAATGCTTCTAAACATGAAAAAAAATTTCTCAAGATTCAGAAGAACACTATTATTAAATAGATTATCCAACAACACATCCTTATTGAGATGATTATAATTATAGACAACATCAATAATAATTCTGCTTCATAGAAATTCTATTTTTTATATATATTCTATATTAAACGGACTTTTGAATCGAATGAAATTACATCCTAAGAGCATATTAAGAACCAGGATAAAAAAGATAATATAAATGATGTCTTATTAATACAGATGAAAAAACTTTGAAATTACATCTATTAGTAAGAAAACATTTTATACCTCGTTACATAATACTATGGTTTGAATTTTAACAACAAACGTATCACTCACCTGATTAAACACGATGACACTCTTCATGTGATTGTATTCGATGTTGAAATGATATTCGGGAACGTGCTATAGCCAAGAACGCGCGCCAACGACTGATTCAACTCTCGTATTAACAGGGTATACAACTATTGCTTCAGGAGCGCGCGCAAGGCCATCAAATAAACCATCATTAAAGGATTACAATTAAATTCTCTCTATTTATATTGTTTTAAATGTTCTGAAGTTTGAGCTTTTTATACGCTAACTGATAACTACTAAAAATTGGTAAAAATTCCATTTTGTAGAAGTAGTCAATATTGCATATCTTTTGATTAGTTAAATTATTTTTCACATCAATAATAAACTTAACCTTGAGAATAAATTTTTTTCGATTAATTAGAGGACTAAACTAGAATCATAATGATTTAGGGAGCAAACATTTTAACATTATGTCAGTAGGAGGTGGATTTATATTAAAACCATAGCCTGTCCTTTCATGAAAACAAAATCCGTCCCTGCAGGCGACCGTAATTTGCACAGTTGTCAGAGGATTGCGTATGTATTTCTCTCAGAAAGGTTTTAGCCTGAAGGGCAATGACCGGTAATTTTCTGTAATTGAACAGCAGACAACTGCGTGTTCGTAACGCGAATTCATGAAACTCACAACTATCTTCCAAAACATCTCATGACTGGTTTAATTATTCACAAATATTTACTCGAGAAAGTGAAAATTTTATATTTTATAGAATTTATGAGCTTGTTTTTTCCTACAGTTTCTATTAGACAACAACTTGTTACTGTAGAAAATGAAAAACATGAATTTTCTACATAATGTAAAATATGTACAATTTGAAAATAATTATCTGAATCTTATTAACAACTTTACTTTGTAACATAATTTGTGTTTTTATGAAACTCGTTATCTTCATGCATCAGTTTATTGAAAAATGACAATAAAATTCTACGACCTCAAAGTATGGGATTTAAGCAAATACAAGTTTATTTTACTTTTGATAAAAACCTAAGTATTTTATGACATATTTATCCATGCAAACTTTTCATCTTTATAAAAATATAATCAAATTTTTTTCACATTTAATATGATGTATCAAAAATCTAAGTATCATAATATTTTCATCATAATACAAAAACTAATTCTCTTTTGAGTACAATATATATATAAATATATTGATGTCGTTTTATTTGTCAAAATATAATTTCTCGATCAAACTTGGATCGTTATTACTGTTATACAAGTGAAAAAAATATGTACTTATTAAAAACCGTACGCAAATTATTAATTTTTTCAAGATGCTATTTTTTGTTACCTTTAATTAAATAATGTATTGTTGAAAATAAATTCAATATTTGCAGATAATCTTTAAGATTATTATTCTTGAATAACATATTACTAATCTTCTTCATCTTCAGTATCAATGATACTTTTAAAGCAAAATGGTTGGAATAAATGTCCTTGACCATCATAGAATTTGCTCATAAACTCCACCCTAAAACGCAAATTTACATTTTTATATTTTTTGTTATAAAAGTAGAAAATTAGAAATTATAATCCTTACCAGTGAAGTCGAAGTGTATGAAGGAATGCCGATAATCCTTCCATTGTAACAAGAATTGCAACAGTGAAGAACGCCCAGACAGCGAATGCAATAAATAAATAGATGGAAGCAATAAAATTGCCGTCCACAGCTTTCGTTCCAATCGAAAGCACTTTGGTCCACAAGACTTCTGATAATTGAGCATGAGCTAACGATAAAGCCCAAAGACGAAGATATGAAGCAGTATGTGATACCGTTGAAAGAACATACTCAACGGTATGAATAGCTTGATGAATCATTATATCACCAAAACTTTCATCGCCATGGCCATCGTGATGGCCATTACCTCGACTTGCACCAGCTGCTTCACCATTTGAAGGAAGATTGTTACTTTGAAGTTCAATGTCATGCGAAGAATTAGAATTATTCTATGAAAAAAAATTAATTTTAAGACCATGATCTTTTTTAAAATCAATTTTATATTTACCTGATGTCTTCTAGACTTTGACAAAAAGTTATTTAACACTATATATAATGGTTTTCCAAATAACAAGACTGGAATACAAAGCAGTGCTGCGTATATACATGCATTTTGAAGCTGTTCTTGACCAGAATACATGAATGGTGGACAATCAAAAAACGGTGTTGTTTGATTTGTACTGTTTAGTAAATTAGCTGCGCTATTAGAAGAACTTGAGTTACCGCTTGGTCCATTATTTAACATCATATTAATAAAAGTAATGAGTACAGAAGGAGCACAACGAGGTTCATATATAGTACCTAAAATGTTTAATGTATAATTTTTATGTATTAAAGATATTTGAGTTTATTTGAATGAGAATAACTTACCTTTTTGATCTGCACTGTATAGAATCCATTTGATAATCATAAGAGCAGCCATATAAGCAAAAAGTGCGATAAGAAATAAAAGTTGTGGTAAAAACTCCAAAAGGAGGCTTGAATATTTTTTAAAATGTCTATAACGTAAACAAAATTTTATATTAATTAAACCTCCTAATTGAAAAATGGTTCAATTATTTATTAAGGAACAACTCATACTTACACAATATTTATAACACTAACACAAACTCCAAATATCATATGGACAACTCCAAAAATTATAGAAAGTTTCATCTTGTATGAATTTAAAAAAATAATTTTATTTTCCGCTAGAGCCCAAACAGGATCTAATCCCATTGGATAAGGTACTCTTTTATATCCAGCTTCTTCAGCAGGATCTGGTTGAAGATGTTTATTTGCATGTAACGTCTTCCAATCAAATTCAACACCCCAACTAGATCCAAATATATTCATCGATTTGGAAAAGATATCGTTGTAAATGATACCAGTATAAATAGAAAAGCACCCCATAAGTAGAATAATATATCGACCAGCAAAAAATATATTCCAAATTTCATTATCAGATTTTTTAGCGGATAATTTTTTTTCCCAGATCACCATCCATGCTCCGAATAATGTTAGTATTAAACCTAAAAATTAGATTTAATTTTTAAATATTATGGTTGAATTTTTATATCAAATTCAGATGAAATCTATTTAACTTTACCATGACCGGAATCACCAAACATGACACTAAAAAGAAACGGAAACGTGATGATTGTATAGAGTGCTGGATTAGCTTCCCTGTAAGACGCAACGCCATAAGAATCAATCAAATTTTGGAAACCTCTAGTAAATTTATTCGTCCTATTAAATGTTGGAGGATCTTCATCAGTGTGAATAACATTTAAAAATGATGGTATTGAACTACCACATAAACGCTAAAAATAAAAAAAAAATTTATTGAACCTCATGTCAATTACTGATATCATTTTTTTGCTTGAATAATGATACTAAAAACTTACTGATCCTTCAGTCAAACAATTTTGAACAACTCCAAGATCAGCAATAGGCACCCAACACTCTCCAATAAGGCACTTTTTTGTTACATCCATGTTGAATAAATTCATCGTATGATATATCGCTTTCATTTTACGTACCATAATGCTCCAATTAGGAATTTCCTTAGCAACATTATGAAGTACTCGTTGACGATGATCATGAGTTTGATTGAGCACCTATGGATAAGATATTTTTGGAAATATTAAAACGATAATACGAAATATTTAACGACAATAGCTTGTAGAATATAACTAACCAAGTTCAGATCCTCTAATCGAGTTCGTACACCTTTAAGCATTTCCAATCTTTCCGCATTACTATGTGGACAGGGATATAATGAGGCATGAAATCCAGCGCAAACTTTCTTTATACGGCTTTTGAGCTGCTCACCTTGGAAAAATGCTACAAATACGGTTTTGTAAATTCCATTGCCCTAGAAGATAATTATAAAGATAGCAAAAATGATTGATTATTACGTATAATGAATAGAAAGAAATTATTTATTCGTGATAGAACTCACTGTATTTGGATCTTCAAGAGGTTTTTCTAATTCAGCTTGACGCAGGAACACATTTCCACGTGAAATTCTCCAAAGCATTCGCTCAAATGCAGGAACACGCTCGCGGTTTACGACCCCAGCAACAAATCTACAATCATATTAATAGTGTAAGTTAGAAAAATTTCACAAAATCAGGAGTAAATGTATTTGTAACAAAATTTGAGGGGAAAAAATAATGGAAAATAAACTTACTCAAGTCGTCCACGTCCAGTTGTACTCGGATACTGCTGCTCTTCGTTAATTAAAGCTCTGGTAATGGAATCATTAGCCTCCTCCTGTTGATCGAGAAACAGAAAAGAGCCTTGATTCTTCGACTAAACGGTAATATCGATTACACAATGAAAGAATTCTTAATGAAAATGCCTGTTGAGTGTCTTAAGTACCTCCGTGAAGAACACCTGAGTTTTTTCAAGTACGTGCCGTAACTCAGAAAGCTCCAAGTAGTTACTTTTAAGATTCACAGCATTGTAACTTAACTCAAGGATATCATGCTCAGTTTTTTCAATATGTGCCTGAAAAAATAAAATATCATCAATTAATTGAATTTTCTAATAGTAAAACAACAAATCAGCAACAAAAATATACCTCCAAATCAATAACTTCACGAGGATTTGGAGCTCTAGGCAATTCCCCAACAATTTCACTAATTGGAACTCCATCTTTTTTAACTTCAGCTTCAATGTAACGAAGTTTACGTTCCATCTCATCACAGCGTCTAACTTCATTAACGAATTTACGTTGAAAATAGTTCACATTACTATTCAGCTACAAATAGTTGGTAATTTTTTTTATTAAACATATCATGTAATTTCATGTAATTATTTTCTCGATAATTTAAATTTTTTATACAAAAATTAGTCATAAGATAATTGTTCATCATTCACTTACGTCGCGAAATTGGACAGTTCCGGTCTCACCGAGTTCTGAGACCGAAAGATAGCCAGCCTCTGGCTGAATGAACAGCTGGCATAAAGCCATCTCCTCGCTCCTGAACATACTTCCCATTTTAAAGAATTATGTTGTTCCCTAAAACAAAAAAAAATATTTTACATGAACAAATGATAACATTTATTTCACTAGTATTTACTTATAACGTTATCTACTTCAACTCCTTATTACAAAAAATTGTTGATATAAATCAATGCTATAAGTTGTAAACTCATTTAAAGATATCGTCAATGATAAATGATAATACATTGAAACTTTTCGGAGCAACTAAAAAAAAAATTGGTAGAAATATGTTTTACTAATATTTTGAACAAAACAAGATAATTGAATATTCTTAATAAACTTGATTGCAATCATGAGGCTACCGTGCATGCAAAGGGAATGATTAAATAGAACATTAACTGAGCATGTGACATTTTGAGCGCGGCAAGAGGAAGTACAGAATTTCAACGGCGTTAACATTGCAATAACATTAGCTTTATTGTTAACCAGAAATTCTTTTAATAACTGAAATGACCAGAAATAAAAATATCTTTCCAATACTTTTGCCGGACATTAATTAATTTGATTTAGATCTGCTTATTTCTCATTGTCAGTCTCAAATGCTCTGTAAATCCATAAATATAATTGGAATTTAAAATTGAATGAGTGTTAAAGTTAGAAATCATTCTCTACAGGATGTTTTTGTTGTGTCAAGGACATCTGATGCACAATAGGGCAATACCCATTGATACACATGACAGACATATTTTTAAAAGTCAAATTGTTTAATAACCGAGGACAGTAAAAAATAATATTTGTGTTCATTGGTATAACTCACGTAAAAACCATAAATTTATTTCTGTCCTTGTAATGAAATTGATAAGAACTCACAAACGAGTAATGAAATAATGAACATATAATATCTGATTGTGCATATATATCAATTGAGATTATATTTTTATGATGCCTTACTTGTTGTATTGATAAAATTTTCATCATATTCTAAATTTTTTTTTAATTAATTAACTTTGTTAAAATTTAATTGAGAAAAATAGCACGTTATATGAGTATTTATTAAAGAATATATTTGAAATTTATTATTACAAAGTTGACTTATTATTGTAATTAAATTTTTTATAAGATGTGAAGAAAATTTTTTTTCAATTTGCTGTTCATTTATGAGATTGAATAAAATTAGTGCAATTGCTTTAAGTATCTAAAATATAAAATTGTTTAAGACTTACGAGAGTTGACAGATAACATGCAATCAAAAACACGTGACTGTAAGATCGTAGCACGAGACTTGGAATCTTACTTTTTAATCTTTCACTCCTTAAAAAATTTAACCGATGAAATTTTGTACAATAAATGAATAGTTTCCAGCAACTCAAAAGTAGTTATAATTGACGCAGGTAATCAAGTAATGTCTAACAATAAGTAAAGTTAGGAATGATGACGATAAAGCATTAACCACCATCGTAGTGGGGCATATCTCAGGACAATCACAGTCAACTCGAGGCTCCATAAAGAATTTCTCCCTCTTATGTACCCTCCATTTTGCTGATAAGATAGACGAAAGATACGTATTAAATAAACTTTGAGTTGAAGAAAATCAATGGCATGTCATAAACATTCGTACATAATAATTAGTTAAGATTTCACTAGTAAAAATAATACAATATAATACTTATTTCGAAAATAAATTGAAATAAAAAAATCAAGTTAATTTTCAATTTTCATAACATATTTACTTTCGTGAAAAAAAGGAACGTTGCATGAATTTTATCTGTATTATCATTTAATATTATAGAATTATGTAAAAAAAATTTTTTTATTTCATTAAATTATTTTTACTCTTACTGAATTACTAAATACCATCAAGTATTATGTGAATTATATGTCTCATAAAATATTACTTTATCTTTGATTGTTGCAAACTCCAGAAAAAATATTTGCTTACCAGCAATAAACTTTTAAAGAACATTCTTGAATTCATATGACTAAATTATGTAACTACTGAGTTATTTAAAAACATTTTTTTATCGAAGTAAATAAATCAGAAATCAAATATTGTTAGAAAAATGACTATTCATGTTATCCGGTTTTCATTATTTCTAATTCTTTTGAGTAACATTAGAGGTCGGTAACTTCTCACATGAGCTAGGCAAGTTTGAATGAATAAACAGCATCTGAAACGATGTACATCTGTCCTTGTCTTTGGGGAGCATAGTATTCAATGAGCGTTTAGTGAGGGTACTGATGCTGAAACCATAACAATTATGAAACCCGCATCCATGATAATCATGCGATGCAATTTTTGAAAAGCCTCTTTACTTCACAAGAGGCTTTATTAATCTACTTCGATTCCGTCCAAAGTAATTTTAATTGAAATTAGAAAATTCTATATGAAGAATGTGGTAAAGATATTCAACATAGATTATTCGTGACATTGAAATATTAGTCACGATAATTTATATATTTTGAGTCATTAACAGTTTCTAGATTTTATAAAATATTGATGATAATTAAAATAATCAATTTTTTTTTACTTTCTACTGAAAATACTTTCACTCGATAATGAATAATACATATAAAATAATTATACACAAATAAACTCTAACTACTGTAGACACATGGCACTTGGAGATATATTGGCTAACGACCCACGTCTTCAATGCCTTGTACAAAATGCCTAAACAGCAATAACCTCGGACACCAATCAGCGATGAATGACCTTAATAACCGCGTCAACAGTTGGCACGTTTACTGCTACGAAGAACTAACGACAGATAAAATTAAAGAAAACTGTGTAGACAAAATGACTATTTTAAGGTAATATATGATTTCTCTTTTAGAACGGCACTTGAAATGTTATTATAATCACGTAATATAATTTTCCACTATAATTATACTTATAATTATTCAAAGAAATGATACATAAGTATTTTACATATTCTGTAGTTATAACATAATTAAAAAAAAACATTGTTTTTCACCTAATGTGAAAAAAATTTTTTTTTCTATGATAGAGATGCATTGCTGTACCGTAGGCTTGTCTAGTACATTGAACTTTTTCATTCATTGTGATACATTCTTCAGGTATTTCCTGTTAATTGTTAAATAACCGAAATGTTAATAAAAAAAAATTTAGTTTCGATTCAACATCCCAATACCTGTATAGTTTAGAAAGAGTGCGATGAATATTTCATAGAGGTATGAAATCTTCATAAAACTGCTCACGTTTTATATAACTCAGTTGAACTGTTATCAGACTGTGATGTCACTATTTCCACATCCTCCCAAGCTGATTGTCGTAGATGATCTCATACATCAACATATGCAACGGTAAGTGCAAGATCTGAAATCAAACTGGAATACTTTGATAACCAGTTTGGAGATCATGAAGAAATAGTTCAACTGATAACATAATATTGGTATAAAACTCCATTCATGGCTTGAGAAAAATCATTCTTGGTATTGTATATCTCTGATTAAGACCTAGTATCGATTTTCTTCATGGTTTAAGTTTCATATATACTATACAACGATGTATCAAAAATTATTTTAAACATCAAATACTTTTAAGTAAGTTTATTTTAATATTGCTTTATCAGAATATCATTTTTAAGTGTTAAATAGTGTTCTTTTATCAAGAATAAAAATACTAAATAAATAATTGATAATATTATTCTGTTCAAATCAATAAAATTAGATTGAATGAAAAAATAAAGTAATCGTTAGGTCAAGGAAATTTATTGAAAGGACTACAGCAACTACATATGCGACATTTTTTCTTACTGCAACCTAGTATTACAAGTAATGGATTTTTATGTATCAACAAAATCTCTAGTTTTCAAGTTCTTCAAAACATTTATTACTCGTTTGAAAATTTTATGAAAAATAAGTTTCAATTTATAATTTGAAATAATTAAAACAGTAATTTCTGAAGGTTGACAGCATCATATATCTCATAATATAACACAGATTAATTATATTACACTGTCAGACTTTTTTCATGTATGACTAATTTACAATCATTAATTCTAGCTTATGTACATATATTCTAAGATGTTTGGTGATGCGGCAACAAACAGTGAACGTATGCTTATCCAAGGAAGTTGCGCCACATATAATGCGGGATAAACGAGAAATGTAACACTCTACTCTCCTGGTTATTACAAGTTTTCAAAAGCTTCCGGTAGACAAATGATACATTGCGCAGAAGTATTTAGAATTAAAACTTTAGTATATCTTCATTAAATATGTCAAGGGATTTTCGTAAATAAAACTTTCTCTGGGGCTCGATTGATTGTTTGACACGAGCATTGGCTTGTTTTCAATCTTTCTTTAACAATTTAAAGTCCGAGCCAAAGATACTAAGTAACTTTATTTTTAATAACACGCTCAATGATTGGCATTTGATACATACATTGTTTTTAAGAATTGGATAATCTTTGAAGATTAAATACTGAAGACTACAACAGCTAAGTTGTTTTTGTAAATTAATTAAATTATTATTATTATTCTCATGAGAATCTCATAAATAGTTCATTGAAATAACAATTTTATCTTACGTAAAAGTTACTCTCCTATCGATAGTGATTCACGACAGATCGGGGCCATTGCATAATAGCTATCCACATGTAAAAAATGATAATGATCATAAAAATACGAAATCAAGAAATGTCAATGAACAACGAAAAAATTAAACTTTTCGTAATCTGTGGAATAACAAAATTTTAACTTGAATTCGGTTAATCAATTAATTAAATATTTGTATTGATTAGTATTGTAGACAGAGACATTTTACACCCTTTATACAGTGGTAAAGAATCGATACTTTGTCCCTATGTATTTTTACTATATATACAGTTCTCAATATTTGTGATATAAAAAATTTAAGAAACGAAAAAAAAATATTTGTTGGAAACTTTTTCTGAAAGTTTCAAATAAATGAAAATAAGATTTGTTGTAAATTTATTTCAGATAAAAAGTTTACTGATAAATTCGTTTGTGTTGATTGAAAGTAAAAAAGTAAAAATTATGTAAAATATTATGTCTCTGAAGTACTAAAAGTGATACAATATAAATTCATCAAGTTGGGTTTCCATGGTCAATATTTTTAGAGAGTTGAAAGGTTACAAAGAAAGTTATGAGATTAATTGAAAGAAAAATACATCAACTAATTAAACTAATTCATTACATACTGGCGCATGACATTTACTCAAAAAAGTTCCACTGTTCTACTTGTCTTACTTTACTCTCCCTTTACCTAATAAAATATTCAGTTTACAATGTAACTTACACGCTGTCATAAAAATTCCGGTCCTAAACAATTGAAACGACGTGGCATTTGAAAACTTGTTGCACTTCAAATTGACTTCTTATTTTTGTCTCACCTAAAAACTTCACCCACGTCCTTTTATTTATTTTCTGACGTTTTGTCGTCGAGTTAACATGAGTTATTTTACTGTTGTAGAGGTTTACACCCGCGATTACAACCGGTCGGCAGGCCGTAATAGACTGTTCATAAGTCGTGAGCCCCACTACTCTTTTAGTCGTTCACGGCAAATGTAAACAGTTCTACAGCTGATCGAATTAAATACTAGAGCTCTCATAAGCTTTTCAAAGTCATTCTCTATTTTTTATATTTTTATTATGTGACATATTTATTTTAATATATTATTGAGTATATTTTTTTCCAATATTTAATTGAATTTTTTTATTCACCTTGTTAAATTAAATAATATTTAAATGACATAGAATTATTGAATGTTTTAACTGTAAGTACATCATACCTTCTGAAGTTGGAAACTTGTATATACGACATTTATTTTCATAAATGAGTATTAAAAATTTTTTAAATGTACAATCACAACTATTTTTTATTTTATTAAGTGTATAAGTACTTTAAAAAAAATAAATTAATAAAAATCAGTGAGCTGGTTACATCTTTTATATAAGTACTTCAATTATAAAGTATTGTTGATACAAATAAATTTATTAGAGGTCTATTTCATAATTAGTAAGTCCGATATATTACAACGAACAACATTCCTTTGATTTTTTAAAAATTTAAAATATATATTCTATCACGTGTAATTCAAGAACCTAAATTTTTTGAAAATTTACACAATATTATGTTGACGGTTATATTCCCTGATAAAAAAGAATATTGCTCAACAGAAGATAAGAAGCTAGATTAAGTAACTTTTCTAAAGAAGTATTTGTTTATATACCCTTATTTTGTCTCTCACCAAATTTAAGTTCACAACTGTACTTATCTCCACACAACACAATAAATTAAGTTTTTAAAATTCATGCAACTTGAATTCAATTTCTCTGTAAGTGAAGACTGAAATCTGTTGTATATTGATCTAATATTATATGTAAAAAAATAAAGTGAAAAACAAGAGAGAAAGAAAAAAAGTCTGAGCACCTAGTAGAAGTTTCTTGCGAAAAAAAAGAAGAAACTATAAAATTCACCACCATTTTTTCGACTTTCAAATTGGTACTAAAATTTTCGTAAAAAATAATAATCTACGTAAAATTATTTTTTAACTGAACTAAAGATTCAATGCTCATAGTCCAAATAATGTCTGTATTGGTTGTGACAGTAACTTCAGGTGAACCATCATAAGTATTAGAAGTACTGATTAATCCTCCAAAGAAACAATTAAGTTTATCTTGTAATAATATGTGCATTTATATTAATCAAATTTGCATAAAAATATTTTAAATAAAGTATTTTGTTGTACATACCGAGATTATATTTTAATCCTGTTGATGAAATACTGCTTTGCTGAGGTCCAAATGGAATTAAGCCTACCCAAGATTTACACATTCTTAGTTTTTCTGGAATTTTTATTCTGTGCTTTCCAGATCTTAAAAGCCATGTTAATGAATTACTTGATATACATATAACTGGTGTTTCGTCTTCCATGAACTCTTGAGATCGATATAATGTGTTAATATTGGCAGTAATTTGATCTAATCTACCAGCAGTTTCAACAAGTACATATACTGAATGTAACTAGAAAAAAATTGTAAAAATTAATTTAAAATATTCGTTAAGGCATAAATAAAACAATAGCGAAAATAACAAATATAATACCGATATATTCTTAGATTTACATTCTGCTGATAACTTCATGAGAGCTTTTGAAAAATCGGTATACTGCTGATCCATAGTTTCATGAATACGTACACCAATATTTTCCAAGTTAGTACGTATTTCAGGTAATATGCTGTCTAAATCACCTGTAACCATGTCTGGAGCATAATCAGGACATGTTCCATCATATATTTTATTTGATAATGGTCCAAGATATTCCATCCAACGATTTGTTCCTCCATCAACCGTAATTTTAATTTGTGCTATCAGGAGATATGGAATTTAATTGTTTTAATAATTTTGAATATAATAAAACTTAATAAATATCTAGTTCAGATTGATTTAACGTTCGAAAAGAGCTCATATTTATCTGGCATTCACCAATTATTCTTTAGTCTATTTTTTCATACAAAGTATTATTAATTTACTTACCTTCTCTCCAAAGTGGTAGTATAATACTTTCGTGTAAACGAATTGGTTGATTCAAAATTATAACAGCATATTTATGATCAAATGAACGATTAAATATTTCTGAAGGATCCCATACTTTTTCCTCTGTTGTTATGTGATTTTGCATTTTAGAATAATTATAAAATTGTGTCTACGACAAAAATGTCTATGACATGAAAGAAAGAAAATTATGTTTACTACATCGAAATTAATAAAATTATAATAAAATTGGTTTATTAAATTATAAAACTAAATACTATCACTTACGTTTAACCATAGTCAGTATATGGTCTGTAGTTTTTGATTAAACTATTCACAGACCTTAGAGTAGTATTCGTTACATAACATGAAGTAACATTATTGCATTTTATGAGTAACATTTTTTATTCGATACTGATGAATTAATATATTTCAATATTGGTTTTAGATAATTATAAATAATAACTTCCATGGAGATAATAATTAAATAACACAACGTTTATCTACGTATCTGATTTTAAGGTTAAGTGTAAAAATATTTTGTGTTTATGAAACAGGGTTTTGATACCCAAGGTATCTTTTATAATGGCAGATGTTAAGAATGAATGACTTTTTTTTTATAAACAAAATATGAATTATACATTAATAGATTATTTGGATGACAGAGTGTCTGGAGAATTTTATTATTGAAAATTTATTTGTAATATTTTTTTTGAAAAAAAGAACATTTTGATAATACTACTCTGTCGATACAAAGTTATCGCTTGCTGATGTTTATTAATATCAAATGCTAACGTAAACGTCTACGTTTGCTGAACCAAGTTTTTATAAATTGAAAAAAAAAAGTTTGATAGTATTTTCACAAATTATATAAATGAATAATACATTTAATAGTAAAACTGAACAAATTTTTGCGGTTAATTACTCTATTAAAAATTAGTTATTAATACTGGATATAAAATATTAAAATAAATTTTTCAAACCTTCTGATAAATAAAAAATTGATAAAGAGGTAGTTAAAATTTTTTACAAGTTATTCTATACTATCTAAGAACGATCTAAACAATTTTTTATATAAGCAAAAAAATTAAATCTCGTTATATTTTTTTTCTTAGAATATATGGGTGCTTTCCATTTAAGAACACAACGAGGCACTGTGTTACACTGTGTCTCGTTGTGTTCCTAAATGGAAAGCACCCTATATTGCACATCAAAATTTGGGACTGTTTCAAAAGATCCAGATGGTTCATACTATAATCACAAAAAAAAAGCTTTTTGAGGGATAACATGATTTGAATGATCTATATCTTCATGGTTTTTCTATAATTTCAAATATTAAATATTATTTTTTCTTAAGCATAGTTAGAATAAAAACATAAATAATAGATAGAAAAATTTTCGAAAAATACTAACACTGATCATTTCACTTATTTCAGAATCGAGAATCAATAGAATAAAATGATAAACGACATTGGTATGAAACAAATTTCGAAGTGAATTCAAACATTAAATCTTTGAACCCACATTTTTTTGAAATATGGAAGATTCTAGAATGTCTTGCCTCTTTAGAATCTTCTGGCACCACTTTTGAATTCTAAATCCTTTAGAGACATTCTCAAGGTGATCCGGTCTTTTCCAAGCAATTTGTCAGTAGTCCCTATCTTGAGTAGCCAAGTTACAGCTCTTGAGAATAGCTGAATCACTGCAGTAGTATGATCTTCTATTTACCAAAGATGTAGGGCATTTGTAGGTAATAAAATAAATAATTTTTACTATTATTCATACTACGATAAGAAGAATAGAGGAAAGAAAGCTACAAGCATCTGTTGAAATGTAATTTCATTTCTCAAACTTTCAATCCTGTAAAAGTGAATTTAATTCAACACTTTACCTAGTACTGCTGTAAATTAGGAGAATATTGCAATCTCTAGAGACGTCATGACACGTTGGTGACTCGACTCTGCACGATATTACTTTGGGAACGCTGAAAGAACTTGGGATTTAACTCTCCTGACGCTGCAAAGTTACATATACGATTTTTCTCAAACACCTGACTTGAAAATTATTGAACCCTTTTCTATGATTACTGACAGTTTAAAGAAGAATAAAATTTTTAGGAATATAAAAATGCTCAATAAGTTTGACCAAAAAATTACAATCTTCAAATCAAGGAAATAAATTTCAAGTACGTTCTTCGATTTGTGAATAAGTGTAGACTAAAGTATAAAAGATGTCATTTTCTATCGAAGACAATTTTATTGCTTAAAATTTATTTTCTCTACACGCAAGAGGTGAATATATCACCATTTTCTTTTATATCCTCGTGATGCATTTTTTAAAGGTAGAAGGAGAATATATATGTATACTTCTTGACATTTGCAGTGAGTTTTACTGCAGAATGTCTCGACAATTACATTAATATACATATCAGAAATAAGAGAATGTATAAAAAAAAGTATATAACAATTAAAGTGAAAACTAAGAGTCATAAAATATATTTTTTCATTTATAAAAAAAACCATCAAAGCCATAATTATAAATTACCGACAAAACATTATGTAAAAAATGGTGTTTTTAACTTTTAATTAATTTATTAAACGCAGTAGGTTAGTAAAATAAATTAATAACTATGAGATGTAAACAACATAATTTACTAAATTGTATTATTTGTAATAAAATAATATCATACAACTATATATACATATATATAATTGTAACACGGCAAATGGTAATGTTTCATTTTAATGCAATTAAAGTGTTTTAAAATGACGTCAACCATTTGATTAAAATTGTAGTAACTTTTAATGCACTTGGAAGTATCTAAGAAGCTACTACAATGTTAATCAAATGGGTGACGTCATTTTAAAACACTTTAAATGCATTAAAATAAAACACTACCATTTGCAGTGATATATAATTAAATAATTAAAAAAAATACAAAATTGATTATTTATTAATGTTTTTATAAAAATCAGTTATTCGACGAAGAAAATAACGTCTTTTAATTTTTAAGTTAATCGGCTGAGATCGTTAATGAAATAGCCGGAGGATACCATTTAAATTTCATCAATTTCTCAAGTTTTAATTCTAATAAAACATCTTGGCGGATATTCATCATGGACTTGGTAATTGTGTGAAAGAAAAAGGGAAAAGATACCGAAAGCTTTGAACTCTTGTATAAAATATTTTACAATAAGATAAAAAATAATGACATGCTTCAATAACTTTAAAAATCACACCTAAGTGACTAGTTTAGAATTTCATTTGAGTTGAATAATTATCTCAATCTATATGTATATAATAAAGTAGTTCCTTGACGGAAATTCGTTTTTGAAGAGAATGCTGTTTATAAAATTCCGAGTTGAAATATGCCAAAATAGTCCATTATTTCACTCCGTTTCTTTATTCAGACTGACGTTTCTACTTGAACATATTCTTCTACAATTTGATAGAGACAAGTGAATATTTTCTGTCAGTCATTGTGTCATAATAGACTATAATACTTGCTCAAATGTTGGCAAAAATTTTATATTTTCATTTTAAGTAAATCGACCAGCTATTGGTTTTATTTTAATATCCAACTTTTTATAACTTTGATTATATTCGTTGGCACTCAATCGATTTGTCTCATCGTACTCGAGAACTTAACAAATTTTGGATCCAATCGATTGCCCTATTCTGGAGCAATTAACAAAACTATCCTTTCGTGAATAAAAGATTATTAAATTTATTCAAATAATTTTAAATCAGTCAAAGTGATTGCAATTATGATGCTGTCTACTTTATGGGTGCAATCAGATAAATCTATTGAGTTTGAATCAATTGGAGTTAGTGAATCTTTATGTCAAAACCAAGTTATAGAAGGATTATTAATGATTAGAATGACAAATAAATTATTCAGAATATTTCAATATTTTATTAATTTCATTGGCTAGAATAGAAGTTTAAAAAAATAAGGAGAAGTTGCTCTTATACAGTGACTCCATATTTTTCTATAACACTGAAGAGCTTTTGAGCTAATACGTCTGAGTAAGTAAATGGTATTCAATCATTAATCGTTCGATGCACCATTCTCTGATGATTGATGGTATTTTCACCTCGCATTTAAAAAAATAGTGTTGATAAAAAATGAATAAGAAGAAGCATTTAACTTGACCCTTTACAAATTGTTTAAGTTCATTCCTATTTTGTATCATTATTATTTTTCAATTCAATTTATAATCAAATTGACAAATTATAAATAATCAATTATTTTAATTATTAATACAATAAAATGAATTTGTTATTTTGTATATGCGAATAAGAAATAGATATTTTATAATATTGTTAGATTGGTGTTGGGTACAAACAAACCAAATGTGAAAAGAAAACAAAGTGTAAATAGGTTGAAAGCATCAGACAAAAATATACGTGACAGGTCGTGTTGAGTAGTGCTGATCCGAGAAGATTATTGGTAGGTTGCCAAGTTCTACTCAATATTACACCTCATCCCTTTCAAATTTCCTTTGCATTCATCGTAGCTACTCGACCCACAATCATTCTCCAAGGTCCAGTCTGGCGTAAATCCGTGCCAGTTTCCCCTCAGGGTCGCCTACGTTGACAAAAGCATACTATCACTGAATTAAATGTACTTCCAAGATACTAGAGAAAGCGAGAACTTGAAATTTAAGTGGAAATATCAATGATAAATCAGCCCCACTTTGAATATCTTAGAAAATTCGACCTCTAAAAAGAATTTTAACTACTTTTGAAATAATAAAATACAGTGAAGGTTTTAGAGTAATGAAATATAGGTATATATTGTAAATAGAGGAAAAAAAAACATAGCGTGTTGACTGAGCTTAAGTCAAATGCTCTTAGATTCTCCTGGAAATTGTCTCTGAACGACGATCAACGCGATCGTAGTGAAGTCATCCGGTAAAACGAGATTAATGGACGTCGTTAATCTCGGATTTCGTCCTGAGACAGAATGCGGAACGTGCCTTGATCATTTCCTCTTACTTGCACCAATCTGCTGTTTCTTGTTCTCCTCTTCTTCGTTCCAGATAGTCTGTAGTATCTAGATACATGTAACTATCACTCTTTTGTACTATCCGTTTCTTTTTGTTTTCCACAAGCAAGCCAATATCTACAACGTCCGAGATAATTTCCAGTGACGCGGAATCACTCTACTTTATTCAAAAAAAGGTTAAAAAAAAGCGCACTATCGATTTAGTAAGATGCTCTTATCTGAAAAAGTAAAAGGAAAAACATGTAAAATCGAATTTTATTTTTTTTTTATTCTTTATTGATAATTCCGGATAATATAGGTCACTTTTGTTCAACTCCAATCTAGAGTTGTCGAAAGGCTTTGCAACAGTCACGGACTTGGTTAAACTTTTTTCCAGCGTTTTCAGTAACGTTCATTTTTTTTTTTTCACAAACTCCAATTTATCATTCTACTCGGGAAGTGTGCGTCTCGAAAAGTTTCTGAGAGTACTGTATACCTGGATTATACGTTAGGTAGACTTCTCTATATACGGCTGTAAGAAAAACTTAATCACAAGTGATTGTCCTGACGAGTATGAGGGAATAGTTCTCCAATTCTCATCTAAGAGAAAACTAACATAAAAAACTCATAGGAATTAACACTAAGTATTGAGGTACATATTGATCTTGAAGATTTTCACAATGAAAATATAAAAATAAGTAATTTTTTCCTCAACGTCTTAACTTTTTGTTCTAATCTGATTAGAAATTAATTATTCTCTTCAGATGAATATTAATTGAATAGTATAAAAAAATTAAACCATCTAGTGGAGGTGATAATGATAAAGTGATGATTGTAATCTCTCAAACACTTAAGCATAAAGTAGTAAGTAGCATCAACGCCTTTCCACCGCACCTCAGCGGCTTCTGTTTTATGTCTCGTTGTGCTACAAGACGTCATCATCACAGAGTATGCGTGCGCATCTGCCATCCAGAGAATATCTCGTTTCTCTGCTCACCCTACACTACCCCCAGTTTTTCTCCACTGAACCACCCCCTGGTTACACAGAATAGCGTTGATTGTATATGTGTTCGCACAGTGGCGCCTTCTTGTGAGGAAAATCAAGAAGACTCGCTTGGCGGTCTCAACCCCTCAGTCGTGAGCAGTCGTGAGTGAAGTGCGTGTAAAAGCAGCAGTTACGTGAGCTGCTTTGATAACGGCGTGGATTGAAAAGTGCGTGAGGTTAGGTCAGTGATTGACGGATTGTCTAGAAATTAAACGTCAAGGCAATAACTTTATACTATTATTCATTTTATCAAAATTATTTATTTCTAATCATTCCCATTATTTTCTTATCTAAACAATTGCTTCATGTCCACATTAAAATCTACCATTGTCATTTGCTGAATTTTTCATATATTTATAAATGGGGTTTAATTATTTTTTAATCACTAGTTTGAAATATAAATCCATCTATTCGATGGAATCAAGTACCTTGCACTTTACATAAAGTATCTCAAACATCATCGATCATATCTCAATACGGTTGGGTAATCAATCGATTAATATAAACCCATGGATCAATGCATTCGCGCGTTTAAGGCCATTTACTCACCACGCGAGTAACAGACTAACTTGAAGTAAAACTTGCAAATTCCACCTACTACGACAAGCTAGAGCATTCAGATTAATCTCAATCACTGAAACAAGTGAAAAGCCATTTACTTAATCTTCTTATTAAACGAACTTGATAATTTACAAAGTACAGAAAATACAAAGTTCTTTAGAAGCATCGTGTTTCTAATTATTTCCTTAAATATTCATTAAAAAAAGTTGATTGTATTTTTTTTTTTAACAAATTTTCTATAAAAGATAAATAAAGCGTTAAGTTTTCGATAAATATTCAGTATCAAGGACTCAAACGTTTCTGTATTTAGAGAAGTTCTCTGCCATATCTAGAGGTAGCATCCGTTTGAGAAGTTTTCGATAGAAGATTCTGCAATTTCTAAACTAATGGTAAACTTTAGTCCAAATGATTTCATAGTTATCTTTGAATCTTTTAGGATGCTGACCATGCGTTTATCTATTGAAAATCACGTCTTCATATCTTTAACGGAAATTTTTCCGAGTTTTATCTTGCTCAGTTAGCATTTTATTTAAATTCTGAAACTCATTAGATTACCGACCTTACAGAAAAAAAAATACTTTAATTGTATATTCGTAACGAAAAGTAGTTGAGTTTTTTTCTTTAACTTATGACTGAAGTTTCATCTTTTTTTATAACTACAGTTTTTTTTTTCTGCCATCTAAGGGCTCGAACGCTACACTTTAGAAGTATTTCTCATGGAAAGGAGAACGAATAAAGCGGTTGAATAGGGAGATCATTTATTCGTGTTCGTATACTCAAGTACAAACAAAAAGATCCATATTAAAAAAATTCTTCATCATGTGTTTCTATAACGACTTTATTTCACATAAATATTAGTCTGCAGAATTATTATTATTATTTTAACATTGTGTTATCATTGTTGCATATTAAAACAAAATGTAATAAAAATTTTTTTTTTTAATCAGAATAGATACAATACATCAGTGGTGCGTTAAAGAGAGATTGATATACGGCCACAGTGGGGGCAAAGCGGGTCCACGATGCCCCCTATAATTGGGGAAACCCTGCGTGTCTGGTTATTATCCGCATTGATGGTTCACGGTGCAGTAGCAGGTAATCCAGATGCAAAACGTCTTTATGACGACTTATTGTCTAACTACAACAAACTAGTACGTCCAGTGGTCAACACGTCGGATGTCTTACGAGTGTGTATCAAGCTTAAGCTTTCACAGCTCATCGATGTGGTAAGTCAATTCATTGGTTTTATCCATTTTTAGAATAGCAGATCATTTTTGTTTAAATATGACCTCAAAATTCGTTTATTAAATTTTCGGTGGTTTTATCTTTCTAAAGTCTTTCTTCAATATTGTTGTCATGGTCCACTGACTTTTAACTAAAGAACTTCTTTCAAAGAAATTCACCTTTTTTCATCTTGTGAAGCTTCTGCTTATGATCCAGTGATTACGGACCAGTGCTCTGAGTGATTTTACATTAACGATGAACTTTCAAGGCAAAAAATAATTTAGTCTGTCGGTTTTAGCGACAAAAATTCAAAGTTTTCATGTTGCAGCATGGACGAACTGTGCTGTGGCGTTTCTGTGACTCTAACAATTGCACTGTATACCGCAGCAGCGCGTGAAGGGTGTGTCGAGCATGGTGGTTAAAGTTGGTGAGGAAGATGTTAGTAGTGGTGAGTGGGTGTGGGGTTGAGTTAGTGAAGATGGTGCTATATAGTGGTGTCGGTGCACCGCCAAGTCTCTTCCTTTCTCACTCACTCTCGTTTCTCTTTTGGTCTCCTTTATAACAGTACTCGGCTGTCTGACGAGGAGAACGGGTAGTAATAATGCCGGAATTTTAGCGGACGACCCGGAGGCAGGTCGTGGCTCCTAAAATGTAAGCCGGAACATGCGGGCTAGTTATTCCAGTGATCATAGACTTGTTTCTATAAAATGATCCACATGTTTGTTATATTTGTAATTTAACTCTAACGCAATAATCATTCATGCTTTTATTGCATTCACAAGTGATTATTATTTAATTGTTTTTAGTATTTGATAAATTAAATCATGTTGGTCGATAATTGAGAATTATTAAACGTAATTATTGATTGTTGCATAATTTTTTAATTAATTCAAAATGTAAATAAAAAATTATTAAATTGTAATTTCCATATCATTCTTGTATGTAATGTATCATTATCACTTGACAGCAGATAGTAAAGCTGAAGATTTTTAAATTTAAGGGGTCAATGTATACTTATTATTGTCTGTTTTTATTGAACAATATCAATATTTAATGAGAAGATTTATTTATTTATATGAATGTTACACTGTTTTATTTAAAAGATCATACGAAGCTACAGTAATTTTATCGAGCAATTCAAGTGAACGAGATATTGGTTAATATTTTTCGCGGTTTGTACAAAGAGAGATAGCGTCATCCGCACATTGAAATATATCTATTAAAGCGTCGCTTCAGAGCGAACGACTCGGTCTCGTTCAGCTGTAACAGCCTCACCGGTCGATGCGCCGTCGCTTACACCACCTCTCTTCGATCCAGTAGTTCAAATAAACGCGTGCTCAGTCATGAGAAAACCAAGTCAAGTGATCTATCTTTACTTTGAAAAATTTTTGATCCATCCTTTATTAATATCAAACTACTTAATACCGTTTCTAATTCAAATATTGTATCAATTATAAAAGTTGTTAATCGATATATAACTGAATTTCACGAATCCTCATTCGAATTCACGACAGAGTCGTTGAAAATCCAATTTTCTTGTATGTGCGTAAACGCATCACAAAAAGGAATATAACACAACATCGTAAAACCCTTGGAAATGTAAACGTAGATTGAACCTACTATGATTAAATGACCAAGTATAAAAGTAAAAAACTTTATCTTTGTGCAACCAAAAAAATATGTATATTTATATTATTATCTCTAAGTTCTTTGTTAAAATTATTTCAATTCATAGTTATTCTATTGTTTAATTCAGATCAAAAGCTTCATAATCAATAAAAGTATTCAACAATTTGAACAATATTTATATTGTTTATGTGAAAATTTATTGGATATTGGGTAAACAATATTATTTTTTTATAATGATTTATTATATAAATTTAAAAACTGATTTATTTCAAGTTAACATTTTTTATATGCTCTTTTTGCAACCATTTTATCGCAATAGAAAATGAAAAATTAATATATTCTATTTTTTACAAATAAATAACACGCTCCTTATGTTACAATATTACACAAACAGCTTGTGTATA
Source organism: Chelonus formosanus (assembly GCA_028641665.1). NCBI lineage: Eukaryota > Metazoa > Arthropoda > Insecta > Hymenoptera > Braconidae > Chelonus > Chelonus formosanus. Next base: position 16,152,430 of record CM054002.1, read on the forward strand.
CTCTAAAAGTTTCTAACAAGTAGCTTCAATATTTCATCATATAACATTAAATCTGTTCTACACATGTTAATAATATTATTATTATCATCGTAAATTAATAAAGGTTAAAGGACTTTTAATTTATCAATGTTTACGGTTATCGTTATGTCATAAGGGTTGTTTTCCCCAGGTATTGAGTTTATATCACAGAATCAAAAATTGATATCACGTTCACAAAAAGAAACCATTAGTCATCTTTTTAATATGATTCCAATAGAAAAAAAATATCGAGTGCTCTTTTATGAGTAAATGAGTAATCTGATGAATATCCATGTTTATTAATAGATCTAGTTTTTCTGTAGGGAATGAATGAAAATAATTTTTTTTTATTTATTAATAAATAATAAACATAATATAACATAATATAAACATTCAATCCAATTAGATTGAATGTTTATATTTTATTCATTCATAATTTGTTTATTGTAAAAAATAGTTCTTACGATTTGAAGTCACTTAAAATGATTCAAAATAGATTTTTTTTTCCTATGATTATTATTGTTGTTTAACATAATTTGATAAATAAAAATCATAATTAGACTTTAATGAACAGAAATAAGATAAATAGGAAAATCATCATACTTTAGATAACAGCATAGACAATTAAAAGTTCTCACAGTCTTAGGAAACTTTAAAATCTAATAAGATCGAGTCAGATCGATACAATATACATTTCTAAATCTAGAAAGATTCAATTTGATAAAACAACTACATTGAGAGAAATAAATAGTTGGATTTACTATTAATAGTTCGAAAAGAACTCAACTATTTTCTGTCAAATGAGAAATTAACACAGAATTGTAAATTCAACTATGGGACTCAATTATTATTTTTTAGAGTGTAATTTTTATTCGACCAAATCAAGTCGGATCAGATCTAGAGACACATTGTCACAAATTTAGTCAAATCTGATTAAATCTTATCAATTTTAGACAGATTTAGCACAATTTAATTTAATCAAATTTGAACTCGAAAGACTTTAGATCTAATTAAATTTTATCGGGTCCAACTAGATTCAATGAAAATTTGATCTTAGATCTGAACTAGATCTCATCGTATGTAAGTGCTCTATAATACTAATTTCATTAGATTTAATCAGCTCTCATTCGTTTTAAATCTAACGATTATTCCTCTGAGAACTAAATTTTAAAGTTGTAATTATGCTTATAAGTATTTTGACACCATTTTGACTATACAAAATAAACGATTCTTATTATTTCAATCTAAAATGTTGTAATTATCTCACTTTACCTCAATTTTTATTTTTTAACAATTTAATTTCCATTCTTTTTTACGTAGCTCATGATTGTCATTATACGTTTTACGTTTCTTAAACAGAAATTGTATTTATAAATTTTAAAAGATAATTTTTGAAAAATGTATTTTTTAAAAATGTTATCGATTTTAAAATATTAAAAAACGTAATAACCAAAATCGAAATATTTGAAAACAGATGACACGTTGTTTCTCAACATTTCTTATCAAGTGGAAAAAAATTGAAGATTAATTATTGATCACGTCATGAAATATTAATCCAGCATCAAAAGCAAACTAAATACATACTCCAATAAAGTAGGCAGAGTCCGTAAAAATATTTGATGAAAAAACATTCTATTGAAAAAAATGAACATATTTAAGCCTTGCAAATATAAATTTTTCACAAGAGAAATTTACATATCAACGAGTACATTGAGTATTTGCTTCTTTTAATCATCAGAAGAACTATTTTCCTCCTTTATCGTAGGGATTTGATAAATGAATAAAATCTATGGGCAATAATGAAGCTTTTAGCACATAATTTTAATTAAAAAAAGTTTTCAGATATTAAAAAAGAAATTCAAATGAATAATCACTAAAAATTACTTTTTTTTTTAGAATTATGATTGTATTTCATAATCACAGATTTTACATTTTAAATGGTAAAAAAACTCCATTTTTTAAAATGTTCAAATAGTGCTTTTAAGCGGCCTATAAAAGTTCCATTCTACTAGTAACTGTTGATGCTTTAAAATTTAACGGAAACGTAAAGTATTGACATTACATCCCCCACGGCAAAAAGAATTTTGAGTATGAAAAAAGAAAACTAAAAATCTCAGGTGAATTTAAATTTGATCTACATGTGGTATTCTTTTTCTGTTTATTTTTATGATAAAAATATTACAAAGACAGCAAATTTTTGCAATAGAACAATTATTTTTCTCGTCTGGTATTCAGAGTAACTTTGTTTTTTTAGGCGTGAATTCACACTCAATTCAGTTTTATGTGTAAGTAACCAGACACATCTAATATTTGCCGCAACTGAGATTGAACCTAATGAAGACGAGTTAAGGAATTACAAAAAAATACTTAAATAATTATATTATATTATGAAGATGAAAAAAATATTCCAAAAATATATTATTATTAGCTGTATATTTAACATAAATAATTATATTTATTATTTAATAAAAAATTTTGAATTGATATTTTGCCTTGAGGGGGGGGGGGGTTTAATTTGTAGCACGAAAGTTAATTCAATGATAAGTTTTTATGAAAATTTTTTTTTCTAAGTTTTAAAAATATTTTCAGGCTCGAATTAAACGTATTATGGGCCTAGATTATGTTTTTGGCTTGAATTGGGCGCGTTGAGAGCCTGAAAAATCATTTTGGCTCGAATTAGGCCTCTTTTGGGCGCGTCCAAAAACTGATCATTTTAACTCGGGTAGGAATAGGTAAGGAATACCTAATTTACGTTAAGTCTTACAATTTTCAATGAGGGTCTAATAAGGATTTAGACATGCCTGAAATAAATTCTCCTCGGGATAATATTCATTTCAATTTATACTGCATTTGTGGATAAATAATAAATTTTGGAGAGTTAAAAAAATGTTCTTTATAGATTTGAAATAGTTCAGTGGTGGAATTTGATACATACAGCAAATGTTGAAGGGTCCTTGAAATTCGAGTTCTTGCAGTTTACACGAATTGCCGCGTTTTCATTTTCAATCGTCGACGGAAATTCCAGTAGAAGTAAAAGCGATTTCAAATGGTTGCTAAGCATTTTCTCTACACTAGACTATGTACACTACTTCATTTAAAATATCATCAAATTACAACAGTAAAATAAATGAAAAGAGAAATTTTACATACACAAACACAATAAAAATCTATAAATTCAATTGCTTAATTCAAATTTACATGAGAGCTTTTTCTCCAAGCGTAGTCTTTTTGGCTTCATAAAATCTGTTCTTGCTCTCTTTTCTTTCTAGGAAGTCATATAATTTGTACTTTGGTTGCATTTACACCGTATTAGTGCATGCATACTCAGTATATTATGTAAAGTAGATTCGATTGTCGCAACAGCGTTGTCAAGTTTATTACTTTGCGTCACATTGATGACATCACGAGAACTAATACGGCGAAAACGTTTCTCTTTTACATTTTGAATTGTGCGAGTCGCAGTCATGCGTTCACTCACCTATACTATTCACCCCTACAACTAAAATATTCTAGAAAGAACGTACGTGTGTGTCGCAACAGGGTACAAGTATATTTATGATCATGATATGACGCTGGTATACTGCCATTGTCGAGACGATTTATCATAGGAAGTCGCTTTGTTCATGTCGTTGGTAGAGGTTGGAGTATTTAGCTGTCTCTCTTCAAATCTCTTTCTCACTTTAATGTATAATATAGAGTTCATTGCAGGGTGCATGAAATTCGAGTGCTATTTGGATCCTCCAGTGAGGATGTATCACGTCCCTCTTGTTGTCTGACCATCTAAAGTTGTCGAGCAACCTTCGACTGATTAAATTTACTCTAGAATTTATTGGATTTCTGTTCAAATCCAAAATATTGTAGTTTATTCCAGGAGTAATAACATACTACTGGTATTTTATTCAAGTGGATATAAAAGAACTTTGAACTTGTAGTTGCGGAATATTCTAATGATTAATATTTAAAAATAGCAATAACGAGAAAAGAACAAATTATTATTCAATAAAAAGTTATCGAATTAATTTTGTAAACATCAATATGAGTATTCAATAATACTGGTAATAAATTTTTTTATTAAAACCTTTTAGTTGAGGTATTGAGAGAAATTTTTTTATTTTAATTCACGTTTAGTGGTTGGTATTTAATGATTCTTGTGGATTCGCATCTGTGGTGATTCGTTACTTATAAGACTTCACAAAAAAACTTATCTTAATGCATAGTTAACCAACCATTTTATACTCCGTTTTATTTTCTTCAAGTTGAATTCATTCCAAAGTAAAAAAAAAATATTGTGTGTTTTTTTTGTGTTATTCAACGTCGTTTATTATTAATCCGAAATCACTTACAGGTGAATGAAATTCACACATATTGTGTATGAACACTAAACGAACTATACAGGTTTCGTAAGCATTTTAATACGCTCATAGTGTGAAAAATATTTATAGTAATATATAGATGCTTAGTTACACTATAATATAATATACATTGAATAAATTTTTCCGTATGTAGGAATCATTTGAATTTTGAATCATCCATAATATTTTTTAATTATACTTTTGAATAGTGAAATAATAGTGATAAATAATATTTGATATTCGGTAGATAAAAAAAAACATCAATCTTAGCTCGTCTGATTTTATCAAAAATTTAGATCAGATCAAAGTTTCGTTTTGTTTCTGTCTGATTAAATTTACGTAGAAATAATTAAATCTGAATCTTTATACATTTTTTAGCTGAATATTGTTCAAAAGAGAGAAATCTGGTAAAATTTAAATCACTTTCTGCAAGATTGTAACGGCTTTCCAGCTTTTATGACAGGCAGTAATTTTAGGAAGTAAACAGGATGACGTTATTAATAACAATTAAAATGAAATAATGCATTCATGTATACGAAGAAAAGTTCTGCACTAACTATAAGTAACAAATGACAAGTACACTTGAACAATTGAAGTATAAATATTTCTATTTAATAGTAAATCTTGAGTTGTAAATAATTCTTCAAAATTCAGAATTTGAAACTTACTTTTGGATAGAAATATTTTTACTTTTAAACTTTAAAATAGTACTCGTCATCTTTTACCCTTAAATTTGATGGAAAAATTCTCTCCGTGTAGATAATAAATAAAGCAGGCAATTAGCTTAGTCGAATAAATTGTGAACAGTATCAAAGTGTGTTAAATTTACGAAGTAACAAATGTTTATTAAATGAAAACAACTAAAAGAATATTTAAATAGATAAGCAAAAGTAATTAGATAATATTATTGAATCCAATCGTGTACAATAAAATACACAGATTATTTTCATTATAATCATAGAAAATTACTAACCTTTATCAAAGTTGATCTGTTTACACTGAAACAGATCTAATTTGATATAAACGTATATTATGGACAAGTATTTTAGATCTAATCAACCCTATATTAATCTGACTATGTTTGATAAGATATTACGCCTTATGTATCTTCATCGAAGGAGATCCATGTGGATCTAATTTGATTTTGATTCATGCTCAGATAGATCTGGCGATATCTAACCAAATTAGATTTGACTAAATTATATTAGATCTGACAATCACAATTATTACGAGAAATTACTTTGAATTTTTTTATTTATTTATTTCCAGGAAGTACACGATATTCGGTCGTACCCTATAGAGTTGACAAGTCAACTGAACATAGGACTGGAAAAGAATTAATTCAGTAATATTTATATTCATTTCTGTATAGTTAAAACTTTTATTAAATATGTTACCGAGTATATTAAAAAGATTATCGAACTAAATTTTTAAGATAAAAATGACTAATAGATAATATACAATATCTCTTTTATAATTACTGTTCATTCATAATTAAATAAAATTATTAAAGTAAAATACTCAGAGAATGAAAGAAAATGAATAAGATAAAAGAAAACGTTATTCTTAAGAAGTAAGTCTGTGATTTTATCTAAAAATTAAACTTCAAATATTAAATGCAGATGTAAATATTGTGAATAATTTAAAACGTTATCATATTGTATTAAAATATTGAGTTGAAGAATTTATGTCATTTTTAACTACTGATTTCTTTCAAGTTTCAGCATAATTACTTTTCTTGTTTATTGATGAAATAAACTTAATAATGAAACAGTTGAATTGTATTTAAAGTGATTAGTTGAATTCAGAATAAGAACAGATGAATTCAGATATCTTATTTCAGTTAATAAAAATATAATTTCCGTATACTTATTAGCATTGAGGTTTGAATTAATTGCATTCTCTCATGTGAAAGCTATTTCTCTCTGACAGATTTGGCCAGCAAATATCTGTAGTACTCTCCAAGCTAATATCATTTCCTGATATTATTGTTGCGTATGATTCTCACTGTGCGAGAAATATATGAATGCAACCAATGGAACACGTGCCGGAAGAGAAACCTCGAAATTTCGTTCAAAATTAACTCTATATATTTGCATGAATCGTTTTTAGTCAGTGGAATAAATCAAAATACACAGTTGCGTTTGTTTTATAATTTATTTATATTTTTTTATTGAATTATCAGTAATACCTATCTTTGTATACAGAGAGGATTGGGTGATTGTATATTTATAGATATGTACCAGCACTGAAATCAGCAAAATAGATCTTTTCCAATTAAAATTTATTGTGAATACTTATATAAATGTTAATTTTGTTTTTTCTTTCAAGTACATTTGGATACTAATGAAAAATAGGTTTAAATGTCGACTATTCTTTGAAAATTTATCTTGTCGTAAAGTTTCAATATCTCACTACTTTTGGTTGCTTGAGGCATACCACTGGAAATCTATCTAGCACGTCGGGAGTCCCTGAAGATGGTGAGAGAAGTGAAGAAGGGTAAAACTGTTGGTAAGAAGTATAGAAGAGAGTGCCACGGGAAACATAAACAACGCACGTTTTCAGGACATGTCGACAGAGTGAGCAATGGTTATGGTAAAAGTTTTGCTCAGTGTACCTATGACTTTGTTTTCGTTACTTTTTCCTTTATTACTTCATCGCATGTCCCCCAATACTCTTTAGGTAAACTTTCACTGATGTCGACGGTTTATCAGAATTAGTGGTTATTTTTCAGATGAATCCACTCTTTCATAAAAAAATAGAAAATACGAGAAGGATAATTTAATGAATTTCTAAAAACATCACTTGATTAATTTGTGAAAAATACATTGATATGGAAAGAGAATAAATTCACTAAAGATAAAAAAATAAACATTAAACATGCGGTAAATTTTCTTGTGAGTACACTAGCGGCATGTTTTTCGCTGCGACCATTAAAATATCATTAAAAATTAGCAGGTCTGCAGCTTGAAATATACACGTTTATTTGCGAGGTTAAATTTAACCAGCGGACTGAAAATGTGTCACGCAAGACAACTGAGAACGTGGAAAACACAGGAAATAATAATATAAAATGAAAATAGTAAAATATTATTATTAATCATGTTTATTCGAGAAAAGATTTTCGAGTTTTAAAACCAAAAACTAAATAGGTTACTGGAGTTTTACTGAAAAAGAAATAAAACATTACTTCCATTCGCCAAGCTTTTTGTTGGACTTTTTTATTCTGAACAAAAGTTCAGTTATTTAAATGATTTTAAATATAAGTTTCTAAATAGTTAATAATTTTTAGTGGTTTCATAAATTTATTTCAAAAGACTAACAGCGCTGCCAATATCATTATTGTTATAATTTAGATATTTTTTTATCAAAAAACATAAATGGACATGAATTGTTGATAAAAATCAATTGTGTGTGATGTGGAAGTAAATTATAAACACAAATAAAAAGTTTTGATTTTTCTTGAATTTTTTTCATTACTAACCACTGAACGACTTCGAAAAGAACATTGAAACTTTACTGTACGATTGGAGACTAATAAAATTTAAAGGATACTTGGTCATTTTAAATAGGTCGATAAATAAAATATAATAAACTCATTACTATTGAAATAAAATACATTCAATTGAATTTTTTTTTCATCACACATTATTGAGTGTTTGAAAAAATAATTCCTCGAATTAAAATTTTACTAGTGACCTTTAACAAATAATTTAATTCATAAAATCACTGAGTAACTGAGTAAAAACTTAAATAATGCCGTTTTTGAGGGCACATTTTCTCAAATAATTCAAAAGTGGTTTGACCGATTTGGCTTCGAATCTAATGGACTCTAACTTATCTCAGATTTTATTGAAAAGTGGTATTGAATAAGAATTTGACTTGTCACTTGTGAAACCATTGGAAAAAATTTTACTCACATCCATTTATAACTTTATTATTTGATTTCCGAGAGAAATGTAAAAAATATAAATTCAAAACAGCTTTTGAGTTCATGTGGAATAACTTTTGTGTTTTATTTTGGTATTTTTAGGGTTTTGATTTTGTTGGTATTCAAAGTACGTGATAGTTGTACATGAGGATAAATGAGAATTTAACCGCTTCATTTAGGTTTCTAAATCAAAACTGTTGATTCAAATGTCTGCCAATGCTATTATTGGTTATTCGTCGTTAATTATTACCTTTTGTTAATTGCCAAATACCACTCCTCTCTATTTCTCTTTTATCCTATTTCTCTTGGAATCATTGATTCGTAATAATACACTAAACATTCACCACTTGTTCGTAGCCCTAATTGCAAGGGCTGCTGATTGCACTAGAGTTGAATTGCTCAAGTTTTAATAGTGAATTTACTCATTTTACATTTGATCAATTTTAATTATTTCATTATATTGTGGTTAATTTTATTTCTCACTATTGTTTTCAGTAATTACGAGATAATGAATTCTTTGTCGACACAATGAGTTGTCAACTAAACAGTTGTGATGTTTTTATCAAGTCTATTGGATAATTTATTTACTTAAAGCGAGAATACTCATAATGAATGATCCTTCGACAATGTAAAAAAGAGTACATATTCTCTCTGAGATAAGAACAAGTATCATCCACTTGCAGTCTAAGTCTCTACAGCTCATTGTCCTTAACCTCTTACATCCTAGCAAAACGCCCACACCACACTTGATTAACGTTCCCCTGTCACGTGCGGTTTAGTTTAATTAACTTCATAACTTTCGTTATCTTCCTAATCTTCCTTCATACATCTTGTGTGATTTTTTTAGATGATAAAATAGCAATTCAGATGTGTCTGATTTATTATTAATTGTTACTGCTTATGAATAATGAACTATCAACCTGGAACAAAGACATTTAAGTGACGCAAATTAATATTTACAATTAAATAATTAATTTTAATCAAAATTATTCAAATGTTAGCATTCACAAGTGTTATTAGCGTTTTAGTTTTATACCTTAACCAAGCCCATAGTAGCTAATGATTATATATTTGTATTAATGTTATTGTGCAGCGATAAAATCTGTCTCAAGGTAACAGAAATAACAATGGTAATAGAAACCATTAAATTTATTGATTAATTTACAAACTAATTATGGTATCCGAGCTGGGTTTGCGTTGTGGAAAACAGAGAATGTGAGAGAGGAGCAATGTCCAATGGTCTGATCATAAATTCTACCTCTACTAGTAACCATTTCGCGCACAAGAATTTCACTTTGAATTTACTGTAACACCAGAACTAGAGTGTAATTGCATAAAACTCATATACTAGTACAGCGTTCATCTGTTTGTCCTTGTTGGAGAAGTTGTAATATTAAAACACAGCAGATGAGACTAAAAATTGTATATTGTAACGAATTTCAATAGTCGTTACAATAGAAATGTGTTGTAATTAGACAGTCAGTCGAAGGCTCCATTTTTTCGTGCTTCAATAAATCTCACGAGTAATATTGAAAATACTCGTGATATATGGCAAAAAGAAAAAAAAATCGGAAATAGAGGAACGCGTGTTGTTGAAAAAAAGTACAATCATTCGTCTACAAAAAAAAATGCAGCTTTTTATATTCTTTTTTCAGTTTTTTTGTTTTACTTTTTGTATAATATAATTCACTCGGATGTACAAAACATCGCTTTATAACAGGTTTCCAAACAAAATCTAGAAATTAGATCATTATTGAGGACTGTATTTAAATTTGTGTTTTCTATGTTTATTTATTTATGGTAATATCAGACAGTAAAGGGAGATAGTTATGCCACATAATATAACTAGAATGTATCATTGAAATGATACATAAATGTCTAGCAGATGGTCGTTATTGCAGTTCATAGTAGGAAAAAGAATTTTTTTATGGAAATTTTTTTTTCTTTCATTTCAAAATCATCATCCTGTAAAGCTTTCCATAAATTACTTTCTAAAATCTACTCGATGTTGGCTCCCAATAATAACCTTCTAAAATCCATACAGTATAAGCTGTAAAGCTACTTATTCACTTCGGAAGGTTGAGTTTGTTTTTTTTTTTTTCATTTTTTGTTTTTTTCTTTAACCTTTTCAGCTATCGTATCGTCCCCATTTTATCATAATACTTTTGCCTCTTTAAAAGATTTCTGGTGCTTTGAAGATATAAAACGCTCTACGTAGTGCTTTATATTCTTTAGAAACATATGCGATATGAGCGCGTATTAATGTCAGATACATAGAACAACTGTTTAACTTACTTGGTTCTCAGAAAAAAATTTTTATCACGTCTGCTGTCTAATGTATAAGCATAGTACTTTATTTTTCAATGTTAACACTTATCATCAAGTGAAAAAAACATAGAAGAGCACTAGTCATGCGAGGCAATTTACTTTCAATGCAGTAGAGCTTAATGGACAAAAACATGGCGTGAAAATAAAAGTGACAGCAAAAAAAACCTCACATTGAGAATATGTCTTCTTGTTGGGCAATAAAAAAAAATAATGAAAGCAGAAGAGAAAAATTTTTCAAGTATAATTCATGATAATGGCAAAACAATTTTCTTTTTTAAAAGATGGATAATTTATGGAATATTTAAAAGTTGAAGTTTCGTGAAATTGTATTTAAGCTCAAGTTGACAAATAGAAAAAAAAAATAAATTGAAAAAAGTAGAATTTAAATAGAAGTTAGTTGAATAAATATTGAACATAAAACTTTGTGTCAGGAGCTAAATAGTGTCATCGGGAATAAATCGATTGTCATAGTCTACATAATATAGAGCTAAGCCAATAGTGTAAATAGGTCAGACACTCGTCTCATAAATTTCTACGGTCGTTAGCAGATTCAGCAATGAAGAATCACCGCAAATGCCATTGTCATTACTTGAAAGCAATGCACTCAGAACTACCATAGGATTCATCAGATTACGAGAATCTACTGTATAACTCCAATGATACAACCCAACATTCACTTTAATTCCTCATGGATATCCGGCTGGTCTGCTACCTTCCGGTACTCCAGTCCGACAGGAATCCTCCGATTTCCGGGGACATCCTGCTGGATAAAATCCAATCTTGCTCAGTATCTTTGAGTTACGAAATTTTATTATTTTCCTTGCATAACGTTGTAAATAAAAAAAAAAGAAATGACAGTAATTCAAATTTATCGCTGATTTAACTGTAAAACCGATCCTTACGTGAGTATAAGTTGTAAGTTACAAAAAAAATTGTAATTAACGACTTTACGATTAGACTAGCAATTAATTTACAAAGAGTGATAGCGTGATGGAGGTTGCAAAACTACTGTCTCTTACCTAGCGCAATCATCGTGATGGACGAGCCGCTGCCACAGTCTCTACAAACGATTAATTTCGTAAATCGCGTCACGAGCATTATAGGGGTTACGTTCAGGCTGCGTAGATCCGATTAGGTTGATAATTTCGTCGAGCTGGACGAGAGATAGGCTAAATCGATTGCACGATAGTTTACTGTTCTGCTGATTCCATAATTCTGATTAATTCTAAAATCTAATTCTGAGTTTATTGATAAAATTCATTTAATCGTAATCTTCATAGTTAAGGTACAACAATCAACTATAATACAACCTATTATGCAAATACTGATAAATAAAACTGGATGCCTCGTATGATACTCAGATAACCAAAACTAACCCAACTTATTTAGCATCACCTTCACCTTTACCTCAGTTAAAATAGATGTATAAAATTGTATATAAAGTCTAAAAATGGTTTTGTATAACTTATCATGATTGTATATAACATTATATAAATATATACAATGTGATTTAAAATGGAGCATGAAATGATTTATCAATTTTAAAATCACTGCAAATTGTGGTGTCTTATTTTAATACACTTGTTACAGATCTATACTGTAAATCGTAGTGTTTTATTTTAATGCACTTGAAGTGTCTTAAAATGACGTCATCCATTTGATTAACATTGTAGTCACTTTTTAAACAGCTTCAAGTATCTAAAAAGTGACTACAATGTTAATAAAATGGAGGACGTCATTTTAAAATACTTTAAGTGCATTAAAATAAAACACTTTCAAATTTAAGATTGGCAGTGATATATCATAACACTATTAAGGATTTCTTTTTTAATTTTAGCTTTGACAATCATTATAATATAACAATTTTTTAGTTAGTGTTAAGGTAAAAATCTATTTTCATAATGATATATAATTATATATTTATGTACGTAATCATTTTTACCCTTAACTCGGGTTAACTTCAGGTCAGCCTTATTTCTATTCAGGACTCGTTTGCAGATAACACAAACTGACGATAATATTTTTACGATTTCTATTTTCTCATGTTCTTGTTTTTTATTATTTTCAATTACTTATGTAATGTTATTATGGATGATTAAATTTTCATGGAGAAATTATGTTAAAAGTCAGCTTCAATTATATTTAAATTAGTTGTAAGAAGATTAGTAAGGTGAAGGTGATGAATAAAATTTAGTCAAATTTAGTGAACGGCGTAAAAATTTAGCATAACGTTAATCGATTTTTCTATTCGTATGTTTTCAAGATTCATTTGTGAAGGTATTAGAAATCTAGTATGATTGCAAGTAAATAAAAAATAATTTTTTATGGAAAAGATGATAAATTTCAAGTAATATTTTTGTAACTACTTTCATTATTGTTATAAATCATGATGCACTGCGATAATATAATCTGGGTAGTAAATGATTTTAATATCAACCATTTTTAATTAGATGCTTGATAAGGTAATTGTATTTGATAAAACAAATTCCGTAGGGATATTTTCATTTTTGTAAATTTATTGTGAATGGAATAAACATTTATGTACTACTTTTATTTATAGTGCATCTGATATTTTTGTACTACATAAATTGAACGATAAATTCCATAAATTGAAAAATTATAATCGGAAAAAGATTTTAAATATATTTATTTATTAATGATTTATAGATGATTATTTGAACAAGTGATTCCAGGTAATTTAGTGTATATTCAAATAAACTCAAGCTGTCAATTATCAGAACTGAATTTACGGCCAAGACAGGGACCTCACAAACTTGCAAATGCTCTTATTAAAAATGTAAAGCCTTCAAACAAAAATCCTGATTGAGTGATCTTTTTTTTCAATTAAAAGTTATTTCTGTCCGTCTCTCATATTTTCATATTTTAATTTAAAATCAATCCAATACCATGTATTGCAGTTAAAATTACAATTCCTTTTTCTTCGGATATAGCAAACAACATCCTTACTCTAGATAATGTCTACACTGATAGAAGAAAATTGTAATAATAAAAGAGGCTTCTTAACTGTTAAAAAATATTTTATGACAGTTAGAAAATGATATCTTAACTATTAAACACAGCTTTGTTTTAGTACAAAAAATATTTTTTAACAGTTAATAAATATTCTTAATTATTAACGAATATAATTTAATCAATACATCTCATATTTTATTGTGCATGATATGGTTCTTTTTAATATAAAATGACAGAACATTCGAATGACGTTAGGATTTAGTGTTATTTCATGTATATTTCTATTAATAATAGATATGCATAAGGCAAAATATAAGATTATGAAAGATGAATTGATAAATATGACAGTCCTGGTTGATACAAGGTTAGATGGCGTTGCGAATGCCGGTTTAGAAGTTGTTAAAAAATATTTCTTTACGATGAAATGAGATTTATTCATTATAAAACCACTAGTGTGTTCATAACTAAAGGTTTTTTATTGTTATAAAATATCTATTAACAGTTAACAAAACATTGATTTCAATCATTAAAAAATCGTGTTTTAACAGTAATAAATCTCTTCTATCAGTGTACCTGAAATTTACGTAAGTAGAAAATTTTTATGTAGTTTTTAAACAGTTTCAAGATGAATACTGTAATACGGTACATTCTGTCAAGTCTGATGTAGTCTTGAAGAGAGTCCAGCATATTCTACTAGTTTTCTGTTCAGAAGAGAGAACAAATGGAGTCACTTCCTACAAATATAAATATAAATTCACCTTACATCTTGAACAGGGTGTACGTGAAAGAAATCCCAAATTAACAGGGTTTAAAACTACATTAATTCAACCGCTTCCGAATATGAAAAATATGATATTTCTTGATTAAAGAAAATGAGTTTTTTTTTTCTAATTTACTCAGAAGTGATTCAGCCAATTTAGCTCTCAACTCAATCAGCTCCAACTTACCCTCAGACAAATTAAAGTAGAAGTTTCAGATCAATACTTATTTCACTATTCTTAGAATATTCTTAAAATGTCATTGAAAAAAGTTCTAGTACATTGATGTATTATTTTTTGATCAGTTTTTGAATAAAATACTTGAGCTATCGAAAGCAAAAGATTCTAAAAATAAACTTCACGGATCAAAAAGCTTGCAACCTGCTTTTCTTCAGAGTGAAGTTCCTGTCAATCGATGCAGTTGAACTAATTAATATTTTATCAGAATTTCAAGTGAAATTATATCAAAATATGCCACGGACTAAGTTTAACTATTTTCAAATGTTCAAGTGAGACCCAAAGGTGTTAGAAGGAAATGAGAATAACGTTTGACGCCCGTATAAATCGCAAGTTCTCTCTTCGTTTTGTTAACGACTGGGTCGTAGCGATAAGATATATACCACAAAGCCTGATTCTAAGGGAAAATAATCAAAGGAAATTTACACATCAAGGAACGTGAATAAGAACATATTTTAATTGTCTACAACCCTAGCACCTTCACTTATATTAAGTACGAGAATAGAAAAGGAATTATTGAGTATTTTTTCACCCAGTATGAATATTTTAGAGCAATGAATTTCTATTGGATTTTTAAGTTATTTATCAGAATAAATTTAAGTGTCATAGGGAAGCCGATTAATAAAGGATAAAATACAGACTTTTTGATAGGAAAATATCGGATAATGTAGGTGAATAAAACGGTCTATTGTACGAATGTGGTAGCCTATAAAGTGCGTTATTCAACAGTAGTATGTTGGATCTCTCAAGTTATTTGTGTGTTAATATATTTCATGTTTGGCAGCAGGCCAACCAGATCGACCTCGATACCGTTTGCCATATAAGCCGGAAAGTTACTGCGTCGTTCACACTCGTTTGTTAGTTCCTATGTGAGTAAAATGTTGTTACATGCTTTTATATGCAGAAGAACAGAACTTTAAAGCGTTGACGGGTTAACTTTGAATTATTTTCATGCAAGATATATTGTTTTGTCAGGGACTCCCTTGGCAGTACCACATGATATTTCTTCCTTATTTTTCACTCTTTTAAATTGTCTTGAAATAATTCTCAAAGGATCTGAAGTTTCTGCCGCCTTTGTAAATTTAGCTTTCTCGTAATAACACTTGATGTAATGTAATTAATCTATGTGGGGTTAAGTTAGGCATTAGGTATTCTCTCTAATTTCGTGCATGCACAGAAGTAGAATACGCGAAATTACGTGCCTTATTCATAGGCTGCTTTAACCACTGAGATCTATAACCAACAAAACTAGTCCTTGCATTGTCCAAGAATTTAACTGTAGCATTCCAACTTTATATTTAAGGATCGTCTGTGAGACTTGTAGTTTCAACAATTAAAAAATTATTTGAATTTTATATTTCTCTCTGTATAATAACGATAAAAAATTTTTTATGCGTGAAACAAAAAGATCGAAAATCAGACATGCAGGTCACGTTCGTAATAGGTGAAGGTAGTTTAGGTGAAATTATACGATAAAGTTTGGACCTTTGCAAGTTTGCGATTAGTTATAACGAAGTTCCGGCAGAAGTTACTTTCTTTGACATTAGTATCTTCCTTTGAAATGTGATCTAACAAAAAGTCTCTTACTGAGACGATTTCATGGTGAAATACTGCTCAGAAGTTAACATCATGTCGTCGCTTTATCAAACAAAATATTCTAGAATAATTGAGATCATCTCGAGTAATTCTATAATACGTCATTTCGTATGAAATTAATTTCAATCTTCTCTGATTGTCTTAGACTTATAATTTAAAATCCAGAATAATAAATATATTATATTGAACTATAGTTATATTTTCATAAGAATATTTTATTAAAAAAAAAGTGTTTAACAGTTAGCTAGATCTAGTCAATACAAGTTTAACACTTAAAAGTGGTAATTTACTAGCTTAAGAATTTGGTGCCTTCTTAAAAATGAATGAGTGAAAATGATTGTAAACTAATGTATATTCACTAATTCATTTTTTGAGAATGTAAAAAGCTTGGTTTAAAAAAATTAAAAAAAGACTGTAGCAATACATAAAAAGTCTAGTTATTTATCTCAAAGATCTTAAGTATTTAACAACTATGATAGTGTTGCTGCAGCTCTATCATTTTTTTAAAATAAAATCTTAGATTGATGATAATTGCAGTCTATAAATACCGTAGGTTTAATTAAATTTTTTGCATTAATTATCTATCTAATAAATAGCATGAATATTTCCAAATTCAAATATTAATAATTACACAGCAAATCCAAGTGTATCATTGTTACACATCTACACTGTAAATCGTAGTGTTTTATTTTAAAGCACTTAAAGTGTTTTAAAATGACGTCACCCATTTGATTAACATTGTAGTAACTTTTTAGACACTTGGAAGTGCATTAAAAGTTACTACAATGTCAAAAAGATGAGTGACGTCATATTTAACACGTTTAGATGTGCAACAATGATGTACTTGGATTAACAGTGTAGTTTATTGTATTGTTTTTTGCTTTTTTTACAACAAAAATAAGTTGGTAGTATTTTCAAGAAAAATAAGTCAATTATTGACTGTTTCAATCAGCCATTCTTTGTTGTTTACTTTACTACATGATTTGTACCACAAATAAAAAAAAAAATTAAAATTTTATAGTCAGAAGGCAATAAAAGTTTTCCCGTTTTTCCATTATGCTTCTTGATTTGTGATAGAATAGTACAAGTATTGTGCGGTAGATAAATTTCAGTTGTTCCCTATAAATACTATAAAACATTATTTACAAAGTGCGACTGGCGCCAGCAAGTTGTCTACCTCAGTTAAATACTATTGCTGCGGTAGAGCATATTTGTCCTAAATATGTTGAGAATGTTCTAGTCGTTGTAATATCTGAAAGAGTGTATACACAGCTAAGTCCTGTGTTGATTTAATTCAATGTACAAATTATCTAAGATGATTTAATGTAAATTGTATCGTGCTCCACTCAGTTTATGACAAAAATTGTTAAAAACAGCAAGATTTAATAAGTTGAATAACAATAGTCATTAGTCCTTTTACACCAACGTTCTAAATATTTGGTTTTTTTTTTTCATTTCTACTGTAATTAGACTACCAACATGAAAGAAACTGAAATAGATTGAACTCAGAATGAAAAATAAGTTTGATTGATTTTTCTTAAACGGTTTTTATTCCCTAGAAAAAAAAATATAGATTATTTTCTCATATTTCTAAAATATTAAAAAAATTCCTTTGTAGATATTTGATCGCTCTTTGAAATTGAAAAATAAAACGATTTAGAAATTTTCTCCATCAAATCCAAAAAAATCAAACGCATTATTTTTATTTCCCTCAGACAGCTCGATCCATCTGGACGTTATTCGACTGACCAATGCAGGTCGTATCTACTGGCAACCTCTGTCCATATTGTAGTGATAGGGATATCTATCTTCCATCGCCTGAGGATCGGTACTTCTTTTTATGTGTATAAAAACCAACCGAGGTGAAACCGATACAATTCCCTAGTGTTCACCGTAATCCATACTGTATGCCGCAGGATAAATAAACTTCACTTGGTCATATCGTTTTAGTGCTTATGCTGTACACTCAATCAATCGACTTCTCCCTAATTCATGTACTAATCTTTATTGCTCATATTTAATTTGCTACGCAGTACCAATTTGTCATGTCTGATGATAGTCCTAAAACCTGTCTTAATGCTTACTTTTCAAGTTGCTTATAAATAGGGAAACTGACTTATTATAATTTACAACTACCAGCAGTATTAGCCATAAAATGGTTAGTCTGATTACGAGTTTTCAAGCATTTATAATCAAGTTATCATGAAGAAAACTTTCAGCCAATAGCACTCAAACTTACTTAATATTTCCTACTGAAGTTTGTACTATGCTTCAATAATTTTTTCTATTATTTTATTTGATTTATTTGATCTCGAAAGAGCTGTAGAGGATGAAATTAGAATTAATCAAAAGTAATTCCAATTAAACGTTCGAAGAAATCAACAAAATTCGAGCATTTCGTTAAATTGAAGTCTTCTTAAACTAAGACCTTAAAATTTTAAATCATCCATAAATATTATGCAGTAAAAGGGCAACTTTAGCATAGATACAAAACTGTTCAAGTTTTCTCGACGATATGACCAAAGCTTGAAAAGACGTTATATTGCCGATCAATCGATCGAGTGGTTCCTACTAAATCCATGGATAAGCCGGTGCCATACTCTCAAAATTTGTCTTTGAAACTGCATCAAGAGTTTCGATAAAATGGACTACGAACTTGGCACAATACTAGCATATACCTATGTGGATGACTATAAAAGACGATTGAAGCATAATAGGCTGCAGAAGGCCACAGAAGAAGACGAAGAGGAAGTATAAAGTGTGATGATATGGGCTGACATCATCTCAGTTGAGATTTCTTCACATTCTATATACTTTGCACATATATATATATATATATATATATATATATATATATATATATATATATATATATATATGTATCCTCATAACAAAGTCATGAGAGCTATCAGTATAGTTCAGTCCTATTGTAAAATTTATTTGAACCTACATCTATAGAATTAACATATCTGATTGATCTTTGATACGACATAGCACGTAAGTTTCATGGGTTTTTTTACGATATTAATTAACGAGTTTATAAAGCATTAAATCAAAATGTAAATTTTATGCTTGTGGTATTAAGTTAGGGTAAAACTACTGAAGTTTAAACAGTCTATATGAGCACACTTTATGAGATGATTAGATGGCCACCCGTGGACTTTATACGACCTCATATAAACTTGCCGTGCTTTTTCAAATCCTCAGTCTATTATTGAAGCTGCTTTATCATAATCATTATGCTCATCAGCTATCAATTTCTTGTTTTTTTTTCATCAGTACATTCAGTCAAATGAATAAGGACAAAAAAAAAATAACCTTCTGGGTTAACTTGGTAATTTCGTCGGAATAAACTGATGTAACAGTTTCTTTTATTGTCTTGACCCACATACAAGCCACACGTTGTACTAACCTCATAAAACTGTCACGGAGGGCAGGAACCTACGTTTATCCACACCCCTTTTGCTTTCCTGTCTCACAGACCGCCCTTACTCTCTTCCTCGACCTACGTTCTACTGAACGTAACGTCCGCTTCTTAGTGATACATGGGGCACAACGTGCCGCACCCCTGCTTTAACTAAGCTGAACTAACCCAACCCCCAGTGTTAACTCCTGGATTATTTGAGTCAGTAATAACACCAAGTCGACCTTGCGTAACGTTTATGTTCTCTCTACGTCTTTAGTCATCTCCTTCGTATCCTGGCGTTGTCCCACGTCTCTTCTGATTACTTGGGTTTCCAACCCCTTTCACTTCTACCAACAAAATTTAATTACTCCACACGGCTACTCGGAGGTTCCCCATCCTCTTATAGATCCGCTTTCTCACTCACAAACTTTTGACTAATAATTTCATCGGGATCACAAAGTTTATAGCACAGAGGTCGTTTCTCTCGAGATAACTCGTTTGTTGTTGTTACATTTATCTTTTTTGATCTTACTTTTAAATTTAATATTTGTTTACTTTTCCAGACCAAAACAATCACATTTTGATTGTTTTCAACAGTAATTAAAAAGGCCGTTGCCTCAAAAAAGGATTTTTAAATGTATTTCCTTATTTCATCAAATAAAGAGGTTGAGAGTAATTTGGTCTACCCAAACTTATCAATAAAAAAACTAGAAAATAATACGAACAGCACAAAAAAAAACAACGCGCAGAAGTTTTCATAGCCTATCATTCTACTAGCAAAAAGCATGTTAAATTGTTCATCACTTGACTTTTTTTATTGCTGTTAGTATCATTGTCTGGTTTTTTATTGGTGAGTTTAATTACAAAATAAAATTTTCCCTTTTTTGAATTATTAAAATATTCTTATTCAATTTAAAAATTTTTTATGGGCATATAAATAAGATATATTCCGTTAATATCCCAGACATATTTTTTTTATTACTAGAATATATTTTTTTGTATCTAGATATATATTGGATATATTTTGGATACATACCATTCATCTCCCAGATATATTGTGAATAACATAGGTTCTCCGTGTGAAAGTATTTAAATTTCCTAGTTCTCCGTTATAAAAAACTTGTCAATTCACAATTTATGCGATTACTAGTCGAATAAAATTGGTCCAAAATCAATATCATTTAATTGTTCTTAAGTTGCCTCAAGCGAAAATATATAGATATATAAAAGTATATGGACCTCTGCGCACTAGTTTTAGGCAAAGAAATAAATAAAATAAGGAAATATCTACCAGAAAAGATTCGTGCAACATCGATCAATGGAATAAATGGAATAAAACGAGTTGAGGATAATTGATTGAAGAATAAGGGCAAAATCCGAAATTAAAAGTCTAAAGCGGTTTGACAGATTATTTTTCATATCTCTAACTCGCTTACTCGTTTTTACATATGGCCGACCATAATGTCAAATCACCGATTATCTTCATCTCGTTTTATTTTATTGATCGATGTTGTATAAATATTTTTTGGTAGATATTTCCTTATTTCATCTATTTATTTGTCTAAAACTAGTGTGCAAAAGTCCATATACTTTTATATATCTATATTTTTTGCTTGAGGCGCTGTAAGACCTTCTCTACACATACAAAAAGAATATCTTGGATGAAAAGAAACTATTCTCTCAGCAATTATGTATTTAAAGTAAAACTATAATATCTTGCATATAGTATTTTACATGGAATCAAGAAAAATATTATCTTGAACTAACATACATATACAAAACCCGATTATTTTGAATCAACGAAATTTTGCTTAAACTAAGACATTCTTTTTCTGCGCGTAGTAGAAATTTTGTCGAGGGCCTGTCCAGTGCATTCACTGCAAATCCCAAAAAATTAAGGTGTTTAGTAATAGAACTTTTAAAGTGTTTAATAATTAAACACTTAAATGTGTACAATGTTGAACACCATAAACAAACTATAGCATTTTGGTAAGCAGCAAGAAATGTTTAAAAGTCGTCTACAAAATTGCCATAGTTCGTTTATGATGTTTAATATTGAAAAGACTTTAAGTATTTAGTTGCTAAACTGCACTTGGATTTGCAGTGTTGGAATTGCCTTGATTACCCGAGTCAAAATATAATACCTAAATTAATTCTTTTCATACTATTTACATCCTTTCTATTCTAGATTCAACCTTTTTATCCTAATATTATTCTGTTTCATTTTTTAAGCAGATCAAAATTAGGATGATAAAGCCTCATTTTAACTTTCTAATCCTAATACTATTTTTATCCTTCTGAAGTTGGTAAAAATTAGGATATAGACAGAATAGCCTGATTTCAATCTCATCAATTGATTTGTTTATATCTAGTAGTACTTATGGAAATAGTTGGAATAACTCCCATTACATTCATACTTTTTTAATAATACATATGATTTTAATGCTGATAGTCAGCCCAATTAGAATTAAAATAAAATTAATAATTATAGAAAAGTATGTTTTTGTTAAAATAAAATAACTTGAATCTCAAATAAAATTATATTGAAACCGGGAAAAGTATAAAATAAAATTAGGATGAAGATAGGATAAAATTAGTATGAGTTTAGGATAAAATTGAAACATTTTCAGCCTATGGAAACACTGATTTGTTGCGTATTCCGACTTTAATTAGGATTTGTTCATCTTAAGTTAAACCTTAATATGAAAGGATAGTTTTAGGATAAAAAAAGGTTTTATATTTTGACTCGGGTACATATGTCGATTGCATGAGAATCTAGCGGGAATCGAGGTAATTGCTACGTAGAATTTTAGGACTAGGCTTAAGATGTAGAAATATTCCGAAATTTTTCATTTGAAAAATCAGACTTATCACCATGATGGTCGAATAGGAAGTTAAGTTAAGCATTTCTTGTATCATAAATATAATAAATTTCATTAAATGTTTTATAAATGAATAAATTAGTCATATGGAATTGTTGTGAATCTACTAATTATGTTAAATAACCAAACAAACTGAAATTTTCACTATATAAAGCTCAGAAAAATATATTAAATATTGTGAGATTTGTACGCTCAATGAAAAATAACATGTCAAGTGGAATATTAATTCTTCCTTTGACATATGCATGACTTTTAACTTTTTCATCTTTTCTTTTTTATTACGAGATAGAATACAGTTCCCTTATATCATCGGTCCTTTATTTGTAAAACTTTTATTTTCTCTTTTATGCATACATGCACGTTTCAATTTATTCTTACATCACACTGTCATTTTTTTAACTACACTCATTATACCTCTTTATATCCTTTCTACATTTTTGTAATGTTATCGCAAAAAAGCTACATGTATAACAATTGCTTCGTATACACATATGAGATAAGAAATTTATGAGTTTGTCTAGCATATAAGTGAAATAAAACTCGAATACTCTCTCGACAGTTTCTCCTTCCTTGTTATGCCAAGAAATTTGTCGAGGTTTACCAAGTATAGGAGCTTACTGCACCACATAATTACTTGTAGATATATAGAAATATAATTTCTACTACGGTTTCTATTTCCAGCTTTTCACTTTGCCAGTTGATAGATGTTTAGTAAATTTACTTTTAAGTCTTGACAATTACGAAATATATCGCAACCAAAAGTATTTTGTTTAAATTTATTTTCTCAAGTTTTCTGCTTTCAACTCCAACATTTCTATTAATTCTGCTATTTAGCATTAGCTTCATAAACTATTTTTCTTGAGTGGTTGATTACTTATATTTACTTTTGTGAAAATGTAAAAATTTTGTAAAACGACAGAATTTGTTTATAAAAACACTAAAAAACGTTTTAAAATCGAGACAGTGTTAATCAAATGGGTGACATCATATTAAAACGAATTTAATGTTTTAAAATAAGACACTAAAATTTACAGTGAACGCACAACTGAGATGAGTGCACATCAAGCGTCTTTCTTTATTATAAAATCTTTCCTGTTATGAAATTTTTTCCAATAAACAATTAGTTTCATAAAGTTAATTTGTAGGTTGAAATTGAATAATATTATTTGTAAATAAAGCATCCAGTGAATTACTCCATATTGTATACTCATATACTAATATACTATATATTTTCTTAAACACACTCATAGTACATCGATATTCAATGCAGGAAAAATTTCCAAAAAGTCTATTAAAAATATGTTAATACTTCTATACACAATTACTCTACTTCTGTTGGAGATAGATATTTTTAAGAGAAGTAGAGGGGAATCATCGAAATGTAATTTTGCATTTTCAGGTCAAGGGCGTCTTCTTCTACTATCTCTTGAAATTCCGATCTTTTACGAGGTGGGAGTGATCCTGTATAGGATCACTAATATTCTTTTATTATTTTTATGAACGTTTCTTAAAATCTTTATTACTTATCAATAATGTATTTAGTTAACTTCGCATTTGAAAGTTATTTTAATGTTTTTTTATTTTGTTTTGCTCCTTTTAGTTGGGGTTTTGTCTTTGAGTTCTTAACGAGGAAATAATTGCGAATAGTGTTCATAAATAAATGAGAATATAGGGGAAATATACATTGAGCCATTCAATTGATTGTATTTATATTTATAGTTACGAAGTTGTTTTGTAGCAAATTAATACTACCAATCAAACTTTCTGATGGTTTCAAATAATTCATAAAAATGTTTCTAATAAATATAAAGAAATTTTTCAAAAACTTCCTTTGTTTTTGATGAACATTTATAAGGGTTATTAAAATTTATTTTGATACTTTTTTTTATCTTTATAGCTTTCAGGTCGGATTCGATATTGTACATAATATCCATCATGACCTTCAATAAACTATTCTGTCATCTTTATTTAATTGTCATTGCATCCAATAAGGATGAGTAACTAGTTATCGTTAGATCATTTTATAGTTAATAAATTTCGGACAGTATGTATGTCAATGTTATAAAATTATTTATCAGTAAACATTCAATGAAAAATCAAAACAAGTTGATAATTCCATTTCGTTTGCTAATGAAATAAAAATAAACATCGAAAATATGCATGCTTGCTCTCCATGAATGCAATAACAGTGAATACACACGAGTAACATTCTGTATAAAAATGTATAGTTTTATGAGTTATAAATTGTCATCTACTTTTTAGAGAGGTATTATTAAATATTTTACATATTTTGCTGATTATGAGTATTAAATGAAGTATTCACATTAATCTTCCTTTCCGTTGCAAATAATACAGATTCACATAACAGAGATTTTATTTTTTAAAAAAATTTTTTATATATTAGTTATGTATGCATTTTTTTTCTTTTTTAGTGCATGAACTATTTTAAGGAAAGAAAAAGTAAGAGAATGTTTTCATGACAGATAATTTCACCCTTCAGTCTATTTTTCTGATTTTATTATTCCAACTGTTAACTCAAATATATAATAAAAAAAATTTTTTTCATAAAATAGAAAATAAGCTTTTAATTCATTCATTCTAGATAATCAAATTACGATCTATTTGTCTTTTTAAATAATGAGTAATTGCTTTTGGAGTTAATTTGTAGGTTAAAGGAATAATGCATAATCTAGGAATGTCATATGAGTCACTCTTTATTGTTTATTACATGTTAACCTTTTATATTCAAGTGCTTACATAATTTACTTCAAAATATTGATGAACTGAAATATTAAAATGGCACTATATATTCATGTATAGAGGAAAAGGTAGAATTATAGTTCAGTCTTTAATATGGTCCATTTGTTTATTATGTGAGCACCGTGCGTCTTCCATCAGTCAACCCATAAATATATTGAAAGATAAGAACAAAAAGTGCCTTCTCTTCTATATATATATATATATATATATATATATATATATATATATATATATATATATATATATATATATATATTACTCTATTTTTTTCGTGTTCTTAATGTAACATGGATATTTTTTACAAGAATACATTTGTGAAATGAATAACTTATACTTGAGGCATATTTTTCATATACTGCAAACTGTAAACATTTTTAATTATTCCTTTTGAGTTCGCATGTTAATTGATAAAATTAATGGATTATGTAGTGTTTCATTAAGTGTATTTGTAAATCATACATACCTCTTTTAACTTTACAAAAAAAATAAATTTTTATTCTTACTAGAATCATATACGAACCATATAGTAGTTTCTGTGAAAAATATCTGAATCTAAATGTTTTATAATTACTGGATGATTAAAACTAAATTGTATGACTGAGTGAAATTACAGGTTTCTTGAGCATGTTGCAATGTAAACTCGTTGAAAAAGTGTTTAAGATTTGTTAAATTTATAGAATGAAAATGATTTTTATAATTTTTATATGAGGTTTATAAATGGTTGATTACATAACATATAATGCACAAATAATGTATAGATAAATTAAATGAGTTAATTATAAAAATTACTTTTCAAAAGTTTTTAAAAACATTAGCATACTTCATGTATACAGAGAAACTAAAAAAGAATGTCATAAAATCAAATTAACTTAATATTAAATTTCTACTGTGTTCAATTGTATTATACAATTATAATTTTAATTGCAAAAATAATGAAAAACACTACAAAAATAAATATGGATAATACAAAAAAAAATGGTCGTACTGGGTAATTGAAAAGCTTATAAATTTTTCTCATTACTTCGGTATGGTTCCTCAATATTGTGCAAACTCAGTAATTTTTGATGTTATCGGTTCACTGTGTAAAATTGCATACAACAGTTAATGTATAATTTCTTATATAATATTTATATATCTCATAAATTATCAAATTACCACATTTTTACGAGCTCCAAAGAGTATGAAAATTATATCATCTTCACGAGATTTATTCTGGACGGAAGAAAATTTATGGAATATCACGTACTCATCTTATAATTCCAAAGAGTACAGGAGTGAATAAAACTAAAAACGTGACTCTGAATGTTTCTCGTAAGTGCTCTTAATTCAGGTTTGTTTTGGATTGAACAAATGAATTGAAAATATGAATGAATTATTAACAATAGCAGCTGCATAATAATTCATTACACTATTGTAATGTGGAATTCTCATTTCTCGTACATTTCATACTATTAGTTCTCCAATTTCTCTCAATAAACACCTACATTCCGAACATTCCAAAATTCAAGGCCATTAGGGTGATAGCTAATTAATCTGTTATCTAGCTGAGGTTAGTGTAAACTAAAATCCATATATACATTCTCGTTTCATTTAAAGAGAGATTTTCGGGAATTTAGTGGATCACAACCGATTAAATTAACGACTAAAACTTTTTGACTCGTGGTCATTTTTTAACTTCAATTAAATACCGAAATTTTTTAATGTCAGTTTTAAAAAATGTTGACATTTATTCCACAGAATAACTGTTATATTTTTTTGCTTTAATGCAATCATTTTTTTCCTTTCTCTTACAGCTGTTATTCTCACTCTGGCCTATAAAGATGAATATTCTCACTTATAATCTACCATGCAAATGGCAAAGATTTACATTTCTCTTGATTTACACAATAATAGCGCTAACACCAAGATCCCTTGTTATCTCTCGCGTAAACTTGTTATAGTAAAATTGTTTTTTTTTTCTTTTTCGATCTTTCTACCAACAGTAAAGTAAAAAATAGAATAAAGGACTTAGCATTTCTACATTGCTCTACATTGATGCCTTTTCCTATTAGCCAAATCTGTGAGAAAAAAATCAGAAGCACTTGTAAGGGCACTTCTCTTTTACCACTGAGAAATAAAAAATCACGAAGACCCCCAATTTCTCTGTTAATTAAACGCTATTGTGATTCGAAATACTCAAAGTACTTAACCTAGTCTATCTACAAATCTAAATGCATTTCAATCTGTACAGTCTCTTGTTGTTATCCGAGTTTACTTTACGGTAAAGACGTGCATCTTAGTAAGAGATGATAGAGAGAGTTTGTCTCTTATTCACTATTCACAATAAGCTTTCACAAATAATTTAATTACTCATTGTAACTAGTCTTGGCAAAGAATTTATACTGTCTTTAAAATATTGTATTAAAAATGTAATTCAAAGGATGCAAAGAAGGTATAAAATATAACTGCATTAAGTTTTATATTTTTGTAATATATTGTTCAAATATTTATGACTAAAATAAATTTCATTTTTAAACAAAAGATTGAAATGATTCAGAGATTGTATATAAAGAAATAGTATTAATTAAATACAATAGATTTTCAAATGTTAGTTAATTCTACTTTTTAATCTAACTCTATTTTTTGTTTATATTAGCTTTTTTTTCTAAAGATACGACTAAATCAAATTTTCCTATATCAATGTTTGATGTTTGCAATCGTTGAATACTCTACAAAAATATATAGTACTCAGGTTGATTGAAATCACTCGAAATGAAAGAAATTCACTTCTATCATGTAAATGACTGCCTTTGCAAATACATATATGTCATGATTTAGCTATCTATTGGGTATTATAGTCATCAAACTGAATAAATATTTAGATTGTTGCCGATAATATATTGATAATAAATTAATTATTGAAATTTGAATTAGTTATAATATTTACAAAATACTGTAATATTAAAGCAACAGTCATAATTAATCTGAAAATCATGATAACATTGGGAAAAAAAATGTTTTGGATAGTTTTCCATATTTGTTTTTTTTTTCTAACACAGAAATTTGAGCTGATTCTCCTGAAATATAAATGTTTGTTATTCATATTGTCTAGCTTCATTTTTTGTCATGTGTCAATAAAAATTTTTGGCTTTATGTTTGTGATTTTTTATCGATTCAATTGGTTTTCATGTACGTAGTTGATAAATGGACTTATGAGAAATCCTGCTGTAAGAACAAAAGTTTGCTAACATAAAGAAATATTTGAATTGAAATTAATTTATCAAAAATATTATCAGAAAGTGTAAATACATTATTGGAGTTATATGGTATTAATGGCTGGTAGTTAATTGAAAAACTGAAAAAAGTGGTCATATTTTAATTAAATTGATGTCAAACTCATGTACGCATAATAATAAATAAACTGTGTTCCAAAGAGGTATATTTATGAATATAATCAACCATGGTATTGGTGTTGCAACTTTGACATTTTTTACTAAGAAAGAATTTTTAATGATCATTGAATAAAAATATCAAATAAATAATAAAATCAATTTTTCTCTGTAGACTAGAAAACTATTTGTTTTTTTTTCTACAACGAACTTTTTTCTGCTAATTCCATTACAAATTATCTGTACTAAATAAATACATATTTACTACAAGTTTTGATAATTATTACACACACAAAAAGAATATCTTGGATAAAGAGAAACTATTCTCTCAGCAATCATGTATTTAAAGTAAAACTATAAAATCTAGACTTAAAAAAATTATTTCGGAACTGCATATTTATAATTCCGGATAGTTGAATGAAGATGAAGAAATTTTTGGGCTGTATGCTAACTTTAAGATAATGGCTCTTGAGTCAAGGGAATTTGTTTTTCAAACAAATGTGTGTCTTGTTTCATTTGAGAAAATCTAATGTCGTTGAGTCCGTATTTTCGATCAAGATGATCCATTACTTCAGTTGTGATTATTTAATTTCTATTCAAGACTACGAGTTTTTAACGAAGATAATATTTGCCATGGAATTAAGAAAAAATATTATTTAGAGCCAACATAATGTGATTTTCATTACATACAAAACCGATTAACTTGAATCAACAAAATTTTTTTTAAACTAAGATATTTTTTTTCTTTGTGTAAAAAAAAATTGATTTGTAGCAATTAATTTCGAAAACCCAAAAATTCTAGTTTTTAACCCATTAATACTGAAATTATTTAAAACTATTGCCATATTGATTGAATTATTCATTTATAGTAATTTTTACTACTTTATTACAAGAGCGTAGTGTGTTATATAATACGAAAATAATCCTGAGATTTCAATCAAAATCATTTCTCTACGTACAGAGAAGATAACAAAAATTAATGAAAAATATATATACTACTTGAAATAACATGAATGGTCAAAATCTCTTTCTAATCATGATCTTGGTTTGTGTTGCCCTCTGATGCTCCTACCTTACACGAATTACAGGAAGATAATAGTGAGATTACGCGTTTGACTTTGGAATGCTAATTCCAATCACATGACATCTTAGTCCTGTAATTTCCATCTTCTCAGCTGCAATATCAACTCGTATTATTCCCAAGTGAAGAGGATCAGAGTGTGTTCTGGTATTTACGTAATTATTGGACAGACACCGAGGACGCGACAGTCCCTTGTTGGTACAATGTTACAATGCTACGAGATTGAGGGCATGTATCATCATTAGTTTATTCTGCGTAGAAACATGTTCAGTGAAATTACTCGGGTGAATGTTATCTCGGATAAAGGTTTGTTCATGAGTAAATTCAATGTTCATGTTCTCTTTATTACTACTGCTTCATGAATAAAGATTTTCAAGTAATTTATTCGAGACGATTGAGAAAAAATATCGGTGAAAATCATTGTGTAGTTATTCTGTTGTTTTATTTAACATAATTTGCAATATTTCGTTCCAAATAATTAATTTTATAATTAATTCCACTTTAACTAGTGTTCTCTATGAATGAATAAATATGCTAATTTTCCTCAAGGAAAATGAACTGATCATCTATATATTCCTTTTGCATATAATCCAATTTAATAAAAATTCTTTCTTGAATATTTTCTAGATTAAAAACTATAATGAATCCAGTAAAATTAAAGTTTACATTAACTAGACAGGAAAGAAATTGCATTTTTTTCTATTATTCCTCCTTCATTAGCTACGGTGAGAAGATCAAGAGAACGAAATAAAACTTTGCTTCCTTGAAACTTCTGGGTTGTGACGAAGTTTATTATAATTTCCGATTACAACAACAGCTGTACCATTATCTGGCTATTTTTCATATCTGTTATTATAACAATTTTTCTTTGCTATACGTATTTGTTCCAATAACTGTTAAATTCATTTATTTCAATAGGTATTTAAAATTACAATACATATTAAATAAATTGTAACTGTCATAACTAATTGATTTTTATAATTGAAAATCAATCTTAAATAAAAATAAGAGTAAAAACGAGTAATTACTTTGATCAAAGTAGTTTTTTTTCAACAGATTATAAAATTGATTCACATAAAAATATCAAAAGTATCTTTCTGACGATAATAACTTTCTATTGGAATAATTGTATTAAATGTAGTTAAATGATAAGTTATGCTTTGAAACCAGATATGTTTCCGAAGTAAATACATTATTTTTTTATTTAATATACACTTTAGTTGTATATTTATACATAATTCTTATTGGCAGTAGTGTGAAAATAAAATAGAGAATGAAAAGTTTAAAAGAAATTTTTTTAATAACAAAAAGAAAAATATTCTGATGGTTCTGCACATTATCTAACAAGTAATAGATGAGTGGAGGAAAAAGTGAGCAGAGGAGAGGAAATTCTATTTAACACACTGAAACCTCGAGAGAACTGGCGCTCCCTTTGTTTGAGGGTGCTTTGCTCGAAGAGTAGTTTCCCTTTAACGATTCGACCCAACGATGCCTGGATACGTCAACGTTCTCATTTTATTTTTTAGTGCGATTAAAAATTATAGGAAGATAGTCGCTTAGTCGGTCTCATCGAGCTTTTCAAACTGACACAGTTTTCGCCATCGTTAGTTTATAAGATGAAAATATCTCATGAAGTCAACACTTGAAATTTTAATTTTTTCTCAAACTTTCAATCGCTGAAAATTTTTTATGAAAATGAGTAAAACTTGTTAACAAAAAAACTTGATGGAATGTTTCTCTAAAATTCCAGTGGGTTTTTTGTCCTCTGAGAAGTGAAATGAGTTTTTAAAAAATAGTCATTTAATTACAATTCTCATCTGAGCCAGTGAGAGAATTTTGTCAAAAGTAGAAGAGTGCTTTGAAATCATGCATGTACGTGTTAGTAGATGAGTGGATTTCAGTGTACCCTTGAGCTTTCTCAACCAAGCCACCCTTGCAAGTTACCCCAATGCCTTTTACTCATTACAATCCTTCACTCCACAACCCGTCCTCGCTTAAACGACTGGTAGGTAGATTCACCCTCATCACTCATTCTCACATACCGTCAAATATTATATATTTAATGCTATTTGTTTTAGATTCTTTTATTTTTCAATGTTTTCATCAAACTTTTGTCATTTGAACAAATTTTATACACCAGAATGACCTGTTCACATCTGTATGCTTTTAAGTTTTAATCGATATAACTATTTTTCATTCTGCATTTGAAAAAATTCATTTCCATTTGAAAATATTTTTCTAGATCGATAATTTGAATGTTTACATAAAAAAAAACATTTATTTGAATGTTGAAATATTTTATTCACATTACAAATAACACTAGCAAACATATGTTTTCACTTTCCTTGGTGGCTAAATATATTTTCCTATATTTTTGCATTCTTTAAAGTTAAATTGTTCAATGAAAATTTTTATTACATTGCATTTTTTAGTTTTATTGAATATAATCTCTACCTAATAAAAAGTGAAAATATAAGTATATTCCATAGTCCATATTGTATAAATATAAACACTTAAAAATAACGTAAATAACTTGGATCACTCTGTATACAGCTGAGTTAGAATTTTTATACTATTTATGGCCTTTGTTTATTGACTAAATTAATGAGGAAATTTACACAGTTATCAATCAAAAAACAATATTTCATTGAGAGGATAGAAGTTAAGAAAGGAAGTGATGGCTCGAAGATTATCAGCATCCGCGAACTGGAGGGTGACGGCCGCATTTCACGCTGATGAGGATTGATCCACTCGTTGGTCAGCAACCGTTTATTGAGCACCAGACTGATGATCATGAGGATGAATGCTGAAAGGTGAATACAAAAATTGTCTTTAGCGGGACAAGTTGGTGGTGTTGACTTCCTCCAGATTGTAAGCTGGAGGCTTGTTGGAATTAAGAAGAGTTGATCTAGCAGATCAACTCACTTGACTTGGTGACTCATAGAATTATGTCTCTAGTGGAGACCTCACAGCCGAAAAGGCATTGTCTCTAGCGGAGACTTCACCATGGAGATTCCAGGAGTTAATTTTCCTACTGCTGATGTTGATGTTGCTGCTGAGAGGCACTGGAAGCAGGAGAAATCCAAATCACAGCACTCACAAACAATACTAACACAGCACAACAAGAAAAGACACACGATTGATGTTCGACATGCGAGAGTTGTTGAGCTTATCGGGACGTAAACCAAAACAGAACTGGCCATTGTACTGTTTTTGGGTAGGAGGAAAACCCTCCCTCTTTCTATCAGAGGGAGGAAAACTGGCCCCAGTCAGGGGGTAGAAAATGGAGAGGGAAAATTGAAGAGTGGAGAGTGTCCTTCTCTAAAGGATAAGAATTAGAAAAAAACAAGTTGGTTTTTCCTGCAGATGATCGACAGGATCGTAGAAAACAGTCTCTAATCTTTTTGATGATAGGGACACGTTGTTCGTCGGATGGTCATGTGTTTTGGCTTATGGGGAAATTTTCTGGGATTTTATTTGTGGAATTTTTCTTACTTCTATATACGGGTTGTTTTTTTAATTTCAAACAAACACATATAGAAAATTTGAGAAGTACACTGGTATAAATATAAGTGCATGGACAAATGAAATTAATAACCCGAGTTAAAAAATAAGAGTTGCCTTGGACTCTTTTTCTTTGATGTCAGAATATGCCGACAAAATAAAACGTGATTTTGGAAATTTGAACTTAGTTTGGATATAGCTCTTCAAAATGAAATTACGATTATTAACGTCCCATTGGGAAGTTATTGTAATTGGGTCGATTGGTTAAATGTGAATTTTCATCATATCTCCACGTTTTAAGATATTTGCAAGCATACTGATCAGTTTTTAGAATGATGTGTGTACGTACGTACGTATGTCAGCATTTTTTTTGTTTTCGATATCTCAAGAACAGATCGTAATATCGACTTTAACCAAAATTTATTCGAAAGATATTTTTATAAAGAAGATCTGAAAGAAGTTTGAATCAATTCGGACGAGCCATTTTTTCTATAACAAAAAACTGATAATAAATAAATGACAAGATTAAATGTTTAAAATACTTTTAAGCAAAAGAATAACAATTTCATTCGGAAATTAACTTGATATTGACTAAACATTATTGTTCACAACTAAATATGAGTTTCAACAATTACGCATTGTTTATAACAATGTGACTTTGTTATAAACAATTAAAAATTGTATTTATCGATTAACTAATGCATCTATCACATGGACTTGGAGTTTTTTCGACGAAGTAATGTTTTTGATGATAAGAAATGACTTTTAACAAATACAAATTGTTTATAACAGTATGATTTTGTTATAGATAATTAATAATGGGAAGTTCGTCGTGTAAGCACAAAGTGTGCTCAGACCTATATTTTTAATTTTTAAGTCAACGACAGATCTTTACAATAAGAGACCTGATTTAGACGATTTAAGCTTGGTTTTGACGTATTTTGATAAAATAAAATTTTTTCTATCAAAGCTCCTAAGTTGAAAACAGATTTCAATTCTTAAGAAGAATACAAGATCTGCTTTAGACCTAAATTCAACAGCAAATACAAATTCAAGACAAATACGTTCTCTTAAAATTGATATTTGAGATGGCCGAGTAGCCACGCGGGTTAAGGCACTACTGTCCAAATTGAGCGGTAGCAGGTTCGAATTCCGTTGGGAAAAAGACGGGAATAATTCATTTCTACTCTGAAAAAAATAAATAGTTGGATTTACTATTAATAGTTCGAAAAGGACTCAACTATTTCATGTCAAATGAGAAATTAACACAGAATTGTAAATCCAACTATGGGACTCAACTATTATTTTTTAGAGTGTATACTATTATAGCTACTTGCAGAACTTTTCTTTAGAACGATCAGTTAACTTTGATACATTTTCTGAACGATTGAAATGTAACCTGAATACAATAATTTACCAATCAATATTTTTTTTATATTAATTTTTTAATTTAAGTCGAATGCTATTCATGTAATACATGTATGTATTGTAATGTACAAATACATTTTGATGGAAAGAAAGATTTAAAATTAGGTCCAAATCAGATTTTAAAAATTTTTAGACCTGGTTTAGATTTACAAAATGAGATTTGATTTTAGATCAAATATTGCATAAGTAGTTCCAAATCAGGTCAAGATAATTTTTAGTTTCGATCTACTTTTGACCTTTTTTTTAAGTCGAATTCAGATCTTATTTTTCGACTCGGGAAAATAATTCGAGAGCAAGATTGAGTTGAAAATTTTTGAAAAATTTCTGACTATTAGATTCTGTACCACACATTAATTTTCATTCGTACATATTTGATTTTATTTAGATTCAGTTTTAGTCATAATGAAATACAGAATGATACATAAACTCTCCATTACTTTGATAGTCAAAGTTTTACATTAATAACAGAGTTCAAAGGTTGTAATAGAAGTGTTATGTGCTACAAGTCTTGTAGTAGTAGTTGATTGTTGATTTGTCGCTTAGAATCGTATAATTTGTAGACGAAGTTTATCATTTTATCCTTACTGTATTACGTAAACACATAATATAAGGCAGTTTCTGGTTATAACAATAATTCATAAGCACAATATCACATAAACGTTGGCTTTAAAATTCAGAACATGCAATATGTAGTGCGGAGATGTTATTTTTTACGATTGACGGACACTTTTATAATAATTTAGAGCCACAGTTTTCTGAGTTTGTTCAGTTATTTACGATTTTATTTTAGAAACAAGTGATATAAATAAATCTTGGTGGTTAAAATTTTTTCAAGGATAAGTAATGTTACTCAAGTTATTTATAAGATCTAAATTTACAATAAAATACAACTTATTCTTTCTTATAAAAAAATAATAAATATGGCTGTTGTCAGTTGGTATATAAAAGAACGCAGATAAAACTTGTTTGAAAGCAACGTACAGAAGAAGTACAATATTTTATTTTTTGAATTCTATAAATCATAATAATCTTATCTACGTGACTAAATAGAAAAAGATGAGATTTTTTTAGATTGAAGAACTTTGCTGACAGTAAGCAATTTAGTTCATGACGTAGCTCGTTAGGGGTAGTGATGGGAATGGGAAATATCGGAGTGTCGATCATGCATCAATTTAGTGGAACTTAAACTTTCATTATGGCGTTAAAATGCCGATATTAAGTCACCGATGGGTGATGATGTCTGCAAAAGTATAACTAGACCGAAAAAAGTTGACTAAAACATCTCTCAAAAGTTTTAAAGGCATTTCTAACTATAAAGCTGTCTAGCGTAATGACCGATATGGAGCCTGAAGGCTCATGCCTTTATCTGGATTCATGTTCGTTGAATATAACCATATATGCATTTGATTCAATTGATCTTTGATTATATCCATCTTCAATAACCACCAGTTTGTTATTTTAGTTCAATCAATATTTACGTCAATTGAAGCAAGAAAATATTTGAACAAAACCAAGACTTATTTGAAAGTCATCATGAGTATAGTGTCAAGTGTAGTTTAATCAAATTTAGAATTTTTTCCACCAAAATGTTTGACCGCTTTCTCAATTACTCCTCAAAACAATCAAAACACTCATTGTCAAATAAAAACCCCAATCTAAATATATCAGTGTATTTTATTCTATGTATTTTATAGATGATATTTCATATTATATTTCATATGCAATTAATGAAATTCTCACAAAGTAAGTCAATTCAAAACAGAAAAAAAAAATTAAACATTTTTATAAAATATTTTTAAGAATCAAGGAAAATTTTACACAATCAGACAGCATATTCATGTTGATTCAATTGTTATTTGTTATTTTAGGTGTGTGCAAAAGTTCTACCCGTTTTTAGCGTGTAAAAAAAAATGGGTCTGGACACACTTTGTCGGTGTGAAATCCAACCCCATGTGATAGAAGCATTAATTATTCGATAAATACAATTTTAAATTGTTTATAACAAAGTCACATTGTTATAAACAATGCGTAATTGTTGAAAGTCATATTTAGTTGTGAAATGTTTAGTCAATATCAAGTTAATTTCCGAATGAAATTGTTATTCTTTTGCTTAAAAGTATTTTAAACAGTTAATCTTGTCATTTATTTATTATCAGTTTTTTGTTATAGAAAAAACGGCTCGTCCGAATTGATTCAAACTTCTTTCAGATCTTCTTTATAAAAATATCTTTCGAATAAATTTTGGTTGAAGTCGATATTTCGATCCGTTCTTGAGATATCGAAAACGAAAAAAATGCTGACATACGTATACGTACGTACACACATCATTCTAAAAACTGATCAGTATGCTTGAAATATCTTAAAACGTGGAGATATGATGAAAATTCACATTTAACCAATCGACCCAATTACAATAACTCCCTAATGGGAAGTTAAAAATTATATTACAATTACGTATTAAGAAGAATTATGTAGATATAAACTATTGAAAGCTTGCAGTATCTAGAATTCTACTGCGTAATATTGTATCATCTATTTATGTGAAATATTTGTTTACTTCTAAACAACTTAATGTGGAATTTAAATCTTTCGGAGATAAAATAGTTTATTAGTTAAGTAAATCAAGATACATAGAATAATTAGGTAGGACGTCTTCCAACTTCAAGGTCTGGTCGGCTTCTCATTCTCAACTGAGACTGACTGGTTTCCTTCCACTCGGATGGACCTTTATCCCTCCCACGACCACTTACCTCTACTTATCTCCAACCC
Source organism: Chelonus formosanus (assembly GCA_028641665.1). Taxonomy (NCBI): domain Eukaryota; kingdom Metazoa; phylum Arthropoda; class Insecta; order Hymenoptera; family Braconidae; genus Chelonus; species Chelonus formosanus. Next base: position 16,189,821 of record CM054002.1, read on the forward strand.
CTGGGTCCCAGATGTCTGGAAACATTTAGTCATCCATCAGGACCCCAAATGCTGGGAAAGTCCTGCGGAAGGCCTGGTTGGGTTTTTTTTTAAAACTTAAACTCTGATAGTTGAAAGGCGTCCATTGCAAAATTTTAAATCGTTTTATGATCCCACATTAGTGACATGTATCTTTCTATTTCAATTGTCAATAGTTTATTGGCAAAATGGTTCTCGTATATACTATAAAAAGTTATTTTACCAAACAATCAAATCTTAATTATTATTAATTGAATAAAATGATTAACTCGTAAAAAGTCATAGCTTTCAGTTAATTTTTATATACTAATATATTCAATTACAAATATGAAATCATATATCATGAGTATCTTGAACTATTGCTGTGAAAAATCTGATATAATTCATATTTGAGTGAAAGACTTCGTAATGAATGTAATTTAAATAATCTTTTACTATGGAACTTGTAATTTGCGAAAAAGTAACTGACTGAATATTTTTTAATTGTGATATGATGGGTTAAAAAAAACTAATTTCTGTCATGTGATTGATTTAAAATTATTACCAAGTTTTTAAATTCAATTTAATATAGCAGAAGGTAGGGTTATAGTCCAGTCTTTAATTTGGCTCATTCGTTTATCTTACGAGCACTGTGCGTCTTCCATCAGTTAACCCATAAATATATCGAAAGATAACTTCTTGGCACTGAACAAATACTTCGAAAAGTGACACTTGGTGATCTTTTAACCGAGTAAAATGTGATCCATAATCCTACTTTCTCCTCTTGAAAGATACACTGGAATTAGGTAGTTATTTAAAAATAAAGTACGCCAATAATTCAAAATTTCATTTATTTGATAGAAAAATAAATAATTGTGTTCTTGTAAAAATAAAGTTGTCAAACTTGCACCAAAATATAGAAAAGCTCTTAATACGTAATTAACTTATAAGTTGAATTGATGAATACGTATGAATCCAGTTTATTAAAATGAAATATATGGGCACGTGCACTGTACGAATGATCAATGTGTGCAAAGGAATAAAAAGCAAGAGAAACGAATTGCTGAATAATTCATATGGCAATGGTTGGCTTAGACCTCACCAGGTATCAGGCCAGAGTGTGCCGCACACGCTTCATCTGCAAGTGTAAAAGGCATCATTCGATTATGCATCCCCTGGTGGCTCATCGCTCTCCATAAACCTCTCGATTCCATACTGTCCTCAACTCTCTCAAAATGTGAGCGTCACATTTGTTCGAATATCCATATAGGAATACAAACTATTCGATAGCATAAATTTTAATCGACATCACTAATAATTTATCTCTACATCGTGATTTTACGGAAATGTTATACATGTGTTCGAAAATAGATTAGATTGGTGATTGAATCACTAATGAACGTGTTATATCGAACAAAAGTTTGAAAAAATACATTTAGTAATTACGAATGTCGAATTAGTAAAAGGTTGAAAAGGTAGGAATAAAGGGTAGATTCAAAATCTTATTGCAGATCGTTTATGAAGGCTCTAAAGAATAATAGTTGAGTTCCATAGTTGGATTTACAATCCTGTATTAATTTCTCATTTAACAGCAAATAGTTGAGTCCTTTTCGAACTATTAATAGTAAATTCAACTATTTATTTCTCTCAGTGTATCTGAGTAGGAAATGAGGTCGAGTTCTAATACAAGACCAGCCAATGACTGAGTACATTGCTCTGGCCTTTCACAAAAATAAAAATGAACCTACCACCTCTATTCTATCTTTTTTCTCTTTTGAATTGCCTCTTTGTTTTTACCAACTTTATTGCCTGGTTCAAGTAACTCATACCTGTCGCTCAACCAATGCCAACGAGCAGAAGCAACACTTGTTACAAAGGCACCTATTTTAGTCATAATTAGGCACAATGTTTTAGCATTTGCCATAACTTGACTTTCGTTTAAGTCAAAAATAAATAACACTCTGAGAGTAGATACTTTATCACCAGTTTCTCTACTTTTCATTTTTTTATAGCAATAAATAATACGAGTTATCTTTCATTCTCAGCAGCATCAACTTACCCTTTATTTCGTTTAAGACCATTATAGTTTATCACTGGGAATCATAATAGTCTTATAAAAAATAAAAAACTTGAAATCTCAACTCAAAGTGTCAATAACAATGATTGATTGACTGATTTATAAGAATTGGATTGCTGTTCTTTCAGTAACATATTTAATGTCCTGAACAACTGATACAACTCAAACACGATGGTATATGTAGGGAGCATTGGCTCCTTTCCTAGTCGGCAGCTATAGTTAACGTGAAGGGATAAACAGTGAGAACTAGAGCTTATCGTTGACGTTTCACAATTAAACTGACCCCAAATGGTGCAGATCAGCAGTTGCCTAGTTGCATTTCAACCCTTCATCGATCTTATTTGTACACTATAACAGATCGACCTTAATTTCACGTCTACTGCGCATCCTTCTGCTCGAGATGTGACCACATGAGTGATGAGACTGCTTTTCAAGCAACCTCAGTGGACAATCCATCAAACTGATCAGATAATGCTCCTATCTGAACATAATTTTTCTTGTTACATATTTATACTAAAATTGATCGCGTTTTTCAAATTTTAATCTTTTTTCTTTTAAATAAAAATCTCTGCTGTTTTTAGTTTATAATTTTCAATACAAATCTTTTCTTTTGGCATTTTTATTTGTATTCTCATTATTTTTTTTCTTTCATACAAAAAAAAGTATATTTTTTGGTCCCAACAAGTCGAAAGTCTGTTGTTCTGACGGTTGTGATTACTGGAGAATTCATTTTTAAGTTTGTAAAAATACTAAGTTGAGTTTAAATTGCTGTTATGTTAACGGTCAAGTTTTATTCCTTTTATTTGGTATGATTGAAACCCTAGAAATTAATATGCATAGTTAAAATTCATACAAGTACAAAGATCAAAAGGATAATCGTAAATAAAATTTTAATTAAATAAAAGTAATTAATATTTATTTTTTAATCCAACTAAACTTTACTGTTTTTCACAGTTTGGGCTGGTGTAAGATGTATATTTACTCAACTCTCTTTAACGGCTACTTTTATGATGCGTACAGTTTCCATGTTGAATTAAAATTTTTTAATACGGATAAAGAAGTATAATTTTAAAGATATGAATGCCTAGAAATATTCCAATGTAAAATTACTGCATAATGGAGAATCGACTGAGGATATTGTTATTTTTTGTGAAATGAAGATTTTATTAATATTTTCAAAACAAATACACCGGAAAAACTCAATATTCATAGGTGAGATTAACCTCATATTAGAGGTAAACCGTAAGTGGTATGGAGATGTGGTAATTACTTTATTCCTCATCCATTAAAAAAATTTTTTTTCCGTTTAGTAACTATAAAAAACCTTTATGTATACCATGATTTATCTGACAAGCCTATATATGTGGTGCCTCTGCACTCACACTTATATTTTCATGTATTGATTTCTATACAATTATGATCGATACTGATCGACACTTGTCGTCAGGTCGATCACCCTACTAATTAAGACACGAATTAGACTACGCCCTAATTCTTACTCAGTAACCAGCGAACAACGAAATAAGATACCGTATTATTTCATATCGCGCTTTAGTAAAGTTTTTTTTACAAAATGAAGATCATATTTATTTTATATACGGATCTTATTATTTAATACAACCCGACCTTCCATGATCCGCTACATTTATACCCACATGAAAATATCTATATAAATGTATGCTTTTATATTTCACTTCAGTTAAAGTTTGAGAAAGTAATTACTTTCTTAAACATAATCGATTTTGAATTTAATTGAATTCTGCGGATTATTGCTATCGTTCTTAACCCTGAATTTTTTACTCTATAAGCGAAACCTCAGTTTAGATTTTTTTCTTGTAAAATTACTGAATAACCATTAAGAATAATGCTACAAAATTAGACATTGTTCTTCAACATATTGAAAGAGATCTAGATATTTTTTTTTACATATTATTGAGAAAATTGTGTAGCTAGATTCTCTGTAAGGAATGTAATTGACATCGAAATATAAATCTGTGAAAATAAATTTTTCTCAGGATGGTATTGGAGCTATAATGAATGATTTGAATTGTATTGCTACGTATGTAAGATTAAAAATTGTTTTAAGAATCTATAGAAGAATTTAACAATATTTTAGAGTTATTATCTATCTATACTACTATATAAAATTCTGGTGTCTGTCTGTCTGTCCGGGGTAATCTCCGAAACGGCTGATCTGATTGCAACGAAACTTTGCAGTTACGTAGAGGGCGTTATTGGGAAGGTTGTAGGCTACTTTTTGCTTATGTAAATTGTTTATAACAATTAAATTTGTTATAAACAATATAAAAAGGAATCTATGCGATATATTTGAGTTTTTCCAATGCGTATTTTTTTCTTTTGGTAAATTAAAGTTACAAATTATGTTAAATAGATAGAAACTTATTCCTTTCGTTTATAACATTTCAATATGTTATAAACAATGGAAAATGGGATCTATTTAACAGATTTGAGTTTTTCTCATGCAGATTTTTTTTTTCTACTAAAATAAAGCCACTCACAAGGAAAAGTGTAAGGGAAACTTTTTTTCATGTTGAGGAATTCTGAATTTGTTATTAGTGATATGGAGAAAAACCTAAGTTATGAGTCATGTTGTCAAAGAGCAAAAATGCAAAACTACGTTGAAATTCGAATTTTTTTCATTGATATGTCAATTTTATGACACTACAAAAGGTATCTGGGAGTGGCTTATTCTTTAACTACCAACGTACTATGTAATACTATTTAGATCAGTTTATCATTATATAAAGTATTATGCACATTACGCAGACGAAGTCGCGGGAATCTGTTGGTTATTTTATAACTAATATATGTTACAATGAAAAATCCAAGGATAGAGTTCACTGATAAAAAGCTTGTGAATGATTATAAATTAATGATAGTACTTATCAACTAATGATTGCTCAAAAAAAAGAATATTAATGAAACTTAACTCTGTTAAAGCTTATTATATTCACAATTGTAATTTACTATTAATATCATTTTATTTGATCCTCATTGCTCTATTTGATTGATTTATCATTTACTATTTGCAATTATTTTTCGGCCCCTTGCACTGAAATCAGGGTAAAATATTATATTTCTACTGATCTACAATCAAAAAAGTGTCACTGATTAAGTTTATGCTGAAATTAGAACTTAAAATAGTGGCTTTTCACTGATTAATTGTTGGAAATTTCAGATATAAATTGTTTCTAATTTTCTTTTATAAAGTTACTCGAAGCTAAACCCTTACTCTAACGGGTTGAAGATGTGATGAAAGGTAGAAGTAAAAGATAAGGATGTTCTTTTGACCACAAATCTGAAAGATGGATGCAAATAGGATTAAACTAGTAATTAACAAAAAAAAAAAAACCAGAAAAGCATATACGTTAATAAAAATTGAATGTCGTCATAACTGATTTCGACAGTAGCTGGTTTATTAGATTATTAGTTTTCTTTTCCTGATAAATCGTGAGTGTATACATTGCTGCTATAAATCTTTCCCCTTATACATTCATAAGCATATTCATTTCATCTGCAAGTTTTTTCTGCAGACACTACAAAAATTATGACTGCTGCTACATAGCACTGACCTTCGATTTGTTGCAGAAACAGAATATTTTTCTGTGTATATGTATTCTGGCTATATTTCTCTACTTTACTCCAACAGTAGTTCCACCCTCTGATTTCGTGCATCAGGTGCTTCCCAGCCGGTGGTACGGACCTCTTCCGGAAAGAACTATCAAACTCGTTAAAACTTGTGTTGCGTTACTGCCGTTTCAAATTAACAATGATGAGTTTGGAAAATTACTAGTCTTTTCTCCGTCACACTCACACTATAATAGAATAAACAAAAAATGTTTCTGTATAAAATAATTATTCGTTTTCTCGTTATGTGCTATTTTAATATTAATTTGAATGAAATTTCATTTACATCGTGTACATTGAATATTTCAATTTTGTTTCAGAACCTGAAAAATCAAATTATGACGACCAACCTCTGGGTGGAACAGGTGAGCAAAAATACTCTAGTTAATACTTGAATAGTCATTCACTGAAATAATTGAACGAAAAATGTGAAATCAACTGTTCAAGTAGAAAATGGCAAAAAAACTAGTCCGGAAAACGTGTTCAACGTGGATGAAAAGTCAAATCATTGGTTTAGAATAGAGTATTTGTTAGCTTGTACATTCAAGTGGAGAATGTGGAGTAGAAGAAAGAATAGAAAAGACAATAGACATTGTATCGCACCATTAAATCAGGCCTTATTTGTTGAGTGCAACGGCAGATTACATTGCAAAGTAAATGTATTCGCGTACAAAGAGACCAAGTTGCTGAAGGCTATCCCTTCAACTTGATAAATGCTTTAGTAAAGAGAAACTGAAGGAAAGACACGAGCATTGAACCAACACAGCCACAGTTCTGAAATAATTAAAGAATAACAGCCGGAGTTCAATTAACAACCCGATTTGCATCTGAAGATACTTTCGAAACTTTCCGTTGAAACATTTCAAATTATGTTCATTGAATTTTTAACATTTCCGTATTGTTATTTTATAGCAACAATTCTCTTTAATTGTTCGTGTAATTAAATCAATCATGATTCTATAAGTAACATCATGATTGAAATTATTATAGCAATCATGTTTCAATTATTCTAACCGAAACGTTTTTTCAAAACTTTAAAAATAAACTTCCACTATTTAGTATTTATAACGTCAATAGAAAAAAATGATTCAATGTGGTTGAACATTTTTATATTGTTTTTTACTGCGAAAAATAACACCTCATATGTCAAATTTAATACTTATGATATTATATTGATTAAAATATCAACTACGAGTTCAATGCATTTCACTAATACGATTAATAAATCAATCGTTAAATTAATTTAATTCAGAAAAGTTTTGCTGATTTCTATTCCAAGTATTCAGAATGAATTTAGAGCTACAAAAATTTCAAAAATGGTTAGTATATTGATCTAGGAAAAAAAGTTCTTCATCTCAAATTATTTCCAAACTTAAAAAAGTTTGAAAGAACTAAAAAAAATTCCAAATCTAAGAATAATGTAAGATATAATTGGATTGAAAGAAAGATATGTAATTTTATGTTTTTACTATCGTACAAAATTGAATACTTCCGGATAGAAAAAAAAATATTCATTCAATTTAATATAAGACTCCATGTAGTATTCAGATATTCAGCTGCAGTGACTGCGAAACATTCCGGTGATGTATTTTCCAACAAAGCATCGTATCCCCGAGATCGTACCATTTCGCTTCGATCTACACATTCTTCTATACTTCTATTGCTGCCATGTCACCCATGTCTCCTTTGCTATTGCACTATCTCGACTCCAATTCCGTCTAGACGTATATAACGTGACCGTACACCCCAAGTTGCCTTCAGCAAGCTCTCTGGATATATATACGTGTGATTTGAGAGTAATGATGAACTGATGTGTTGAGAAGAGAGTTGTTAGACCCTTCTGTAGTTACACATCCATTCACTGACAACCCTCAGGACTCATCAGATGCGTACTATGTCTCTCTACTTGTGTAAACATCGCTTATAAATTTCTGTTTGCCATTGACGCAAGCTATAGCAGGTATAATAATAAGATTTGTGCAAAGTTCAGCTCTGACTATGATGTAAATTAACGTAATTTTATTATTATTAAATGTAGAGGAGCTCGGGGCAAGACGGATTCATGGAACAAAACAGCTTCGTAAGGTCCGTTTTGTCTCACTAAGTTACCAAACATTAAAAAATGCGTTTTGTTTCATGGATCTGTTTTGTCTCGAGTTCCCTCAGGTTTCCAAATACTTAGTTATTTAAAAATCTTGAAAAAGATCGCGTATACATATAAATCTAATCAGGGTGGACTTAGCGGACAGTTTTTCTATATAAAGTATTATTTGACAATATTAGTATGTTTTGAGGGCAGTCCCCCAAAAAAAAATCATGTATCCAACGTATTATTTGAGACACTGGTCTATACATAAAGTATTATTTGGGGACACGACGTTGCGACGTTGTGAAGCGTTTTTGTTTGTTTTTAAAAAAAACAGAACAAATTGTGAGCCGAGGTATACTGTAATTGCATACGCTATACTTGCAGGGTTATTTTTTTTTCTTTGACCGTGCGGCCGAAAGCGGGAATTTTGAAACTCGTGAGGGAGATTCCAATCCCCTGTCCCCGAATAATACATTAAAGCTATTTATATAATTATACATATTTTTTATTAGCTTTCCAATGGAAAGTTATAGTAATGGGTCCGATTTTGCGAATTTTGCATTTTGACATACAGTAGAATCCCTCTAATGTTGCTTTCTCGCTAATGTTGACCGGACAATCCCATTACTGTTGCTTGCATTTTCCCCCACTATGATTTTTTACCGCCCAACAGAATTCTAGTTCTGCAGCGCTATTTTTCTAATGTATCCTCACAAAAACGTTTAACTGCAGTTCAAAATTATCAAAAAATATACTTTCAATCAATATGAAACAATTATGAAGTTTTATTTTGTCAGCACTTATATCCGTGCACATTGATCCTTCAATCGATTTTGTGTTCTGCGCATGTTAATGTGCATATGAGAAAGATAAGTCATGAAAAGTAGGGATAAAGGGGAATGCCAACATTAGCGAATTATCATAGCCCGAGTTGTCAACATTAGAGATATTCTACTGTATCTCCACGTTTCAAGGTCCCGAGAGTCGAATACAATAGTTTTTGAGTGGATGTCTGTGTGTATGTACGTACGTGCGTTTGGAATTATTTTTCGTCTCAATTATTTCAAGAACAAGAAATAATATCGATGTGAGACCAATTGCATTCGACATATAATTACCCAATTTAAAACTGATTAGGTTTTTAGCAAAATCGGTCCAGCAATTTTTTTATCGGTGCAGAATCAAAAAAATAGTAATCTAACTGCATTCTGTACGTGATTTAGGCAAAACTTACTCGTCTGATCTCCCAATAATAATTATAATAATAATAATTCCATATTAAGAACGATATGCCCAAGTGATAAATTCCCTGTTTCGTTCTCTTGATTAACATCTATTCACACGACGGGAATGAATATTCGGAACTTCTATCCGCGAGATTTCAGCCCTCAGCTTTGGCTCAGGACAAAATTTTTCTTACCGGAGAAATGCTATATTTGACTTCTTCGATACGAAATGTACTCTTTTTACTTGAAATCGTCTGTCTTGAATGCTTTCTTCAGCAATGAATGACTGTATTCATCATCACATTCAGGTTATAATAAGATAGGTGGCATATCAATGACTTACATTTGTTATGAATTTCTTCTTGAAGATGATTTTCTTCCATCAGTTATACCATCTACGTACACACACTAATAAGACTTTATGGGAATATCTTCTCGGTGCACTAATTTACTGTCTAGTGGTTTTTCAAGGTGAAGACGTAGTTGTTGACCTAAAAATGCAACGACTCATTAACAAAAGCATGCATTATATTACTAGCATATCTTTTGACTAGTTGATTGCACCAGCTAGACAAGTATTGGATTAATTAGCCAATCCTGGACATCGTATTTTATTTCAAAGTGATATCTTTTATTAGGTGCTAGATAGATTTTTTTTCTTTTTTCTGGACATTTTGTTAAACATTCTGCTTCTACATCTTAAAGGAATCATGACAGGCAATGTGTACTACTCATACCTTGTAACAGAACTAATACCCGTAAATCCTCCATGCGATAGTTGCTGTGGGAGGTTAAAATAAACTGCAGTTCATTATCAAACATGTCTGATAACATCAATTTTGCTCTCGACTTTTCACATCTGCAAATGTGCATGCACTCATCATACAGTAGCTCTCCCTTCTTCTTCCAAGTAGGTTTCCTTTTTGGGAAAGAGTTCGCAACCAATTCAAATGTTTTAAATTTAAGTTAGGTTCTTAATGGAATACCACATAGAAACTACAATATATTTACAATTAGCATAATCAAATTAAGATTCAATGAAAATAATTAACTGCAATCGAATGAAAAAAAATTTCTAATATCCGTTTTAAAATGCACTGAAAAAAGAACATAGGAACCATTCCTATAAAACTAAGTAGTGACTCCCAGATAACTGAGTTATTTAGGGATAGGTTTTACCATCGTATGACTCATTCCGTGCTATAAAAAGTAATCGATCCCAAATAAACATAGCCACAGTTATGAGTTAACGTAGGATTGAAACCCAACGTACATCGGAATCATTCCTACGTTTCTTATGAATGAGTGTCATGTATAAATTATTACAGTAGAGCCGTCCTAATTTTATATTTATGTCTCCGCTTTATTGAAATAATAAGTGATATAGGTTAATAGACATATTATTTTAAAAAAAATTATTGTTATTAATTTAAAGTCGAGTAAATAATATATTTAGTACTTTATTTTTTTGGAATTAATAGAACATCTGAAAATCTACAAAGTCGATTGGTTTAATTATCGACAGAACATGGCAATTATTACGTTAAGAACTAGAGCAGCTACGTGACACATTGGCGCTGATGCGTTATATAAGTAGTAATGAAAACGATGTACCATCGGAATGATTCCGTTGTTTTCAGTAGCAACGATTACATTGTTGAATCGTAGAATTTATCACTGCGAATAGGACTGATTGATATGCTGCCGGAGGACTGCAGTGCATCGGAACCATTCCTATGTTTTTTATGATACATGACTTTATTTTAAAGTAAACAGTCCCAAGTAGTTGATACTGTCCTCAAACAACTAGGGAACATAGGAATCATTCTTACGTTATTCTTTCAGTGTGTACATACTAACAAATAGTTTATATTTTTAGCATACAAGTATTTTTTCTTCATCATAAATATCATAAGTCAGACCATGCTAATGACTTATTGATTATAATAAACTTTTTATGCAGGAAAGATTAGATTTTGCAAAAAATTCCAAGTCCCCAATTGGGACTCTCTTCATATTAATATTTTTATTGGTAATAAATTATTACTATTTTTAGATAAAAAAATTTTTCCTATCGCTGATGAACTAAGGATGAATCATAATTCTACATAATAAATATCTCTCAAATTGATCTTAAACAGAATTTATTAAAAAACTTGATTAAATTTTGTCTTTTAGCTGCCATTTTTCACCTCAAATTGGGTAGTTTTCACTAAAAATTCGGATTACTTTCAAACTGAAATTTTTTTGTTAAAATTCGGATGAAAAATTTCTTGAAAATTATTTCTACCTACAGGAATATATTGGAATAATTTTTAGTATTATGGTATATAGTTAGTTCATATATTTACAGATATATCTATTAAATTTTACTGAGTGTACCTACACACTTTGGTCATTATTGCAATGTTTCTGCGGTAAAGAAAACTCTTGTTATACTCATCCTAGTTTAAGTTTTATCTTAAGAGATTTCGGGTTGTACTTGGCACTTGGCTCGCATACAAAGAGGGATGAACGAGTAGTAGTGCCAGAGATATCATCGGCCTAGATCACTGGGTATGTAGGGTTGGGAAAGCGGATAAAGAGGTAGATGCACCTACGTCCTCAATCGCGACGCCGCGCGTTCTACGCTTTTACCATAGGTCTGCATCACACCGACAAACACATAAATTTCAACTTCATTCTCCAGACTTACTAGCACAAAAAGAAAGAGATAGGCGCCACCCAGACTCACTGTAGACCATTTTCCATTTTTTTTCAACTTTTAGTGATAAACAAATCTTGTTGAATGTACTTAACGACAAATCCTCTAAATCCTCCACTTTGTTTTCGATTTTTTTTACTCTATCAAAACTGAGTGTTAGAGATTTTTTTATTAATGAATGTCAAGTAACTTTTTTAGTCATTTATTTGAAATCTGTTTTAATGACACTTGTGAATTCTAATGAAGATACTTCTCTTTGAACTCTTTTTTTTGTTTAATTATCATTGAAAAATCTCATATCAAATTTATTTATTTTTTCACTTATTTAAAATAATATACGTAATTATTTTGATTTACTTTCATATAATAATTACGTTGTCACGTGATCATCATCAAATAAATTTTCTGAAACTGTTTTAGATCTCGTATAAATTTTTTTCACCCCAAACTGCACTCTTACGAGAAAGTAAGGGCTCATGAAAGAGACAAGTTAAATAAAATTGACGAAATGGTTATCATCTTGCTCACTAAAGTGTTCATCTAACATTCTTTACAGTAAATTTTTATCTCATGGAACGATCTCAAAATTTTATAACATTTTATTAACTGTCACATGGCCAATATTTTTTTCGTATGTCCATCTAATATTCATCAAACGATTATTTTACGTAAACTGGGTTGAAAGTTGTTCCGTAATATGATTGAAGAACAAGTGTAATGGTAATTTCATTTGAATATTTAAATAAAAACATATTAAATAATAAATAATAATTGTTCTTCATAAAAAGAAACAATATACCCACGTATAAATAGAAAAGAATTGTTAACGGTATATTGTGGTTTAGAAATTTATAACGTGAGTTGTCTGAATAAATTTGTTTTGTACTACTTGTTTCCTTTTAGTAGGAATGAAATCAAGAACAGTGTTAAAGCCATAGAAAGTTTGTCTAACTTATGTTAAGGTTTTAGTAAGCGAATTTCGAGGTAAATTTGAGGATTTTGAAGTTTGCTTTTATGTGGCTTTAACTACATATGGCCATTGTCCGATAACGGAAGCTAATATCGGTCCAACTCTTTTATATCATACTAAAACATATTGGACGTACAAAGTGCGCTCTGATGATTAAATAATAATTAAAATTTTTTACCTATATATATATCGAATAAATATTTCAATTATTGACTAACGTCATGTGTTTATGTAGATTAAGAAATAAGAAGATATGTGATAGAGATAATATGCTTGTGAAAACTAATAATACTTTTTTCTTTTCTGAAGTATTCACTGCAAATCGTAGTGTTTTATTTTAATGCACTTAAAGTGTTTTAAAACGACGTCACCCATTTGATTAACATTGTAGTAGCTTTTTAGATACTTCCAAGTGCATTAAAAGTTACTACACTGTTAATAAAATGGGTGACGTAATTTTAAAACACTTGAAATGCATTAAAATATAACACTATGATTTGCAGTGAAGAATTCATAGAGTTTGAATTTAAAACTTTTCATTGCGATAAAGTTTTTGATATTACTTTTGCCTCTGAAAATTCTAAAAAATCTATATTTTATTGAAGACTAAATCGAAATTTTATCTTTTCTGATACGGTAGTTGAACATAGAATATACCGTTTTTAGAAATTATTTACGAAGTTAATCAATGGTAGATTCCATAACAGGAAAACAGCTTATTTCAATTCCTAAACATAAACTTATCCATATCCTATTACTGAAAGAATTGTTGAAATTTCCCGCTGTGACATTGTTATGCAGAAACTTCGTATAAGTTTTTTTATTTAAAAGTCTATGAATTCTTGAAATATTTGTAACCTACATAATTTTTACAGATACACTGCACGTCTCCATTTATTTTATCCCTCCTTGCAGTGTCGCCATATTTTCTACCTCTTATTTAAACTTAAGTATCTCACAGCGTATAACTTGCAAGTTGCAGATACACCTGACGTGTACGTTATATAAGTTGTATCACGGACAAGTAGTTACATGTACTTGCATAGTTGAAACCAGACTTCTTAAATTTTGTCGCGACCCTTCAGCAGACCATGGTAGAGAAGAGAAATATTCCAGAAGCTAGATAGACAAGCAGACTTGTATTTTTATCGCTCTGCTTGCTTTTCATCTCTGTGTGCACTTGACAGCGTTTGCTGGTTATAAAATCTTTGAATTCATACCCTAGTTATGCTTCAGTTATTCTATATCATAGCATGCTTGTGAATATATTTTTATTGCTATATTCTAAAGCATTACAATAAAGTGATGATAAAAAAAATTGCCTGTTAATTTAACGTCTCAATAATCTGTTTATATTTTTCTTTTTTATTGGCTGTTTCAAGTCATGGTACGACTACAAACTGCGATGGGAGCCGAAGGAATATGGGGGTGTACACATGTTACATGTACCATCCGATCACATTTGGCGACCTGACATAGTTCTCTACAACAAGTGAGTTACAACCTGAATTCTATTATTTTTCAGTTTTATACCATGCTCTATCATCGTTAGTTGCGTAAACGTATATAAGTTTATAAAATAACGTAGATGCAATGCATGTTGCCAAATCATCATTTTTATCCGTAAACTCGTTTCAATTCACTTGTATCGAATAATTGATTAAACTGAGATTTATAATACATGTACTTTGAAACGAGTATGCTGATATTTTATTTCTTTTTTTGAACAAATCATCTGTCAATTGTGTTGTAACATATAACCAATATTTCGGAATGTTAAAGTCGTAATGCGAAGTGTCAAAAAACTTTTTTAATGTATATAAATGAAGAATGGCATATTTCGCTTCGAAAAGTTATAAAAAAATCTATGTACAAGAAGTACTCGAGAACCATTGTATTCATCTTCACCCATCTTTTTGACTAAAGATGGCATTTACGATTGAAATATTTTGTCTGGAAGTTTCCATTGTGTTTGTGTGATTTTTTTATTATTTCAATATAAAAAATATCATTATAAATATAAAAATTAATATACTTTTTTTTTGTTCTGTAAAGGAAAATTTCATTTTATTCATTATCAATCATAATGTTATTTAATTCTGTAGTCGAAATAGATAGATTACTATTCATGTCGCATGATATACGGGCGCTGCGGCGAGTATTTTATGCTGATTTCAATTTAAAAAAAAACAACATATAAATTACTTCAAATAATATTCATGACTACGCCTCTTTCAAATAAAATGTTCGATTAATTTCTTTTATCAAATGCTACTTAAAATATTTTATTGAAATATTGAAAAAAGGTCATAATACCTGTACACTGAAAGTTTATTAATTATTTTTATTACCCATCTAATGAAAATTTGAAATTATACATGAGAGGAAAAATGTACTATTTAACATGTAACACATTTGAGTGGCATTATTGTTTGTACTAAAAATTCCCCGTACAAATTTATTGCAACCTAATAAATTCTGACCTGCGAATAATTAATTTATTCTCACAATAAAGTTTTTTTTTAAACTTTTTCCATTGAATATTTCAAAGTACTTATTTTTTGAGTTAGAGAATACATTTATGGAAATTTTTTCAATTAAAACTTGTCTTTTCTGATGGCAGATGTATCTAAAATAATTCAATTTTACTTCGGTGTCGATGTTCTTATCTATTTTGTATTTCCATAAAGGTCAGTAACATTGTGAATAAAACTATAACAAACAAAAATGACAAGAGAAATATAGAATGGTGATATTTTTAGTGCTCGTTCATGCATAAATATTGTGAATTCACAAATATTTGTAAATTCGTTATCCACTACGACTTTTGTTCATGATATGTAGTTTCATTAATTCTCCCTAGTTAAATTGTTTTTTCGAAATAAAAAAAGTTAAATTTCCAATTAGACTTCAAGAGAGATACAGATTTAACAAATTTGTTTTAGCAGATATCACAGCCATCTTTTACACAATTTATCTTCTTTCCGAACCACTCAACAGCGTCTCTTCCGGGTGTACATCGTGATATTTCACCGTCGAGACAAGAGGATAATGTTACTCGTCTCTTGTTCCTTGGTGGATCTGAGTTTTTTGTCTTGAATTTCATTCGTTGTATCTTCAATCCCCATACTTTTCTCACAAACCTGTCAAGTCATTTCTATTCTTCACTTAAGTCTCGACTCGATTTCTTCGTGGTCCCATCAGTCCCATGACTTGTTTCTGACCAACCGACCCTTTTCTAGCACGTACGATCTTTACTATCCCTTGCTGAATAACAATAGCGAGAAGATTTATTACTTTCCATCACTATTGATCAATAGACGTGAAAAAGAAAACAAAGAGGCTCTTTTTAGTATTGTATTCAACCCCTATCATTATTGCGCCGTAGTTTTTTATTTAAAAAGAAATGAAATACGTGAGAAAAAAAAAATTTGCTCAAGATAATTTGGTATACTTTTTTAGTTTTTTAAAATTATCGAATAATTGTGGAATCTTACAAATGCTAATAGTTGGGATTATCATCACAGATTACTTTTTATTTTTTTTGTAGTACTGAGAAAACCCGATTTTTCGGATTCAATATTGGGATTGGAAAATTCTGTAAGACCCAAAAACTAGTTAGGGGAGAGTGGAGTGATTACGAACATCTAAGGGAGAACTAAAATAGGACAAAAGTAGTTGAAGTTATGAATGTTATTTATTATTGAAAGTTTACTTGAAATAGTAAAGCTTAAGATCTCACAGTCAACGTGAATAAATTTTCGATAAAAAATTAAATATTTAGAAATAACTGAAACCGTGCTTTCCGGGATTACCCCACAGCAAGTGGGGTAATTGCGAATGGTTTGAATTCTATCATTATTTAAATCACAGCTAAATCCTTTTAATGAACTTTCATTTATCCTAAAGCTTTCGTAGGCCTCATAGATTATATTTGTTATATTTTATTCAATCATCATTGAAAGGATCTTTATGCATTTCGTCACATATGTTAGACAATTATTTCATTTTACTCAAAAATTAAGTAAAATTGTCGAAAATTGATAAAGTCGATATATTTCATGCATCGAGTGCATTTTCATCTTACTACTGTTTTTCAGGCTTTGCATTTCAGATCGACTTCCGATTGCATCACGAGGAAAATGTTTCCACCCTTTCTAACATAGCCAAACACGAGTGTCCGCTATTACCTAGCGTTCGTATTTATCCTACTCTCCCCTACTTGAGTTCCTTTATCGGGGCGAATTAGTAAACAACCATTGCAAATATATTTCACATGTAAGTCACTTAAGGTAGTATGGGTCGTCGACAGACCATCTATTTTTTTCTAAATTTTAAATAGCGTACAAAAAATTATCTAAATATTACTGTAATTCATTACAATATCTAAATAAATTTTATAACAGTTAATAATATAAAATATTTAATTACAAACAGAAATAATTTCTTTTTAAACTGATTTGACAACACGGAAAAAAGAATCCATGAAATCTTACTGAGGAACCCTGTAATTTTTACTGGGGTCGTGCAGTTATGCGGAACCATATGCGCAAATTTAAGAAAATTTACTTGGTAACCCAGTAAAAATTCTTAGACCCAAGAAAATTTGTGTCTTCTTAAAGATCATGTGTGTGAACAATTAATTGTCCTGAATACACAATTTTTTTTTTTTTCAAACTAAACAAAATTTAGTGCGTAACGTAAGAAAAATTTACTTAGGAATACGGTAAATTTACTGGGAAGCTCCGTAAAAATTCACTCAATAACCCATTAAAATTTTTAAGGTCAGACAACTTTTTTGGGTCTAAGAATTTTTACTGGGTTACCAACCCAAGTAGAAAATAAGTCAGGTTGGAATCTGGTCCGGTCCAGATCAGGCTACCTTTTACGGTCCTGACCAGGGCGCCTTGGCCAAGCCCTTATTATATTTATTTTTTCATTAAAAACAAAAAATATTTAAATAATTTTTTTCTTGGCATTTTTATATAAGAAATATTGCTAATTAATTATACTTAATGAAATTTCCGCAGAAAATTGAACAATTGAAATTATACTTGGGCGGATTCGAGCCTACGACCACTACTTTTACGCGACTTAAACCGGTGCCTTAACCCACTCGGCTATCGACTTGTTAAATAAATTATAACAATTACATATATATCAACAGATACATATGTAATATTTTTTAAAAATACGATTGCTAATAATATATTTACATGAATATTCAATTATAAATAATTTAATTGATTAAAATATTTTTTTTTTTAATTTTGATGAATTTTTTTTCCGGAATATCGGATCCAGATCTGAACATACTCCGGAATACCTGAATTAATTTCTATAGTCAGGAAGGTGAATAGTAAAATTTGCATTATGTTACATCCTTGGTAATAAATTTAAATATAATATTAATATTATGTTAATATAATATATTTACTACTATATAGTAAACCATATATAGTAAATAACGAGTAAAAAATAATGCAGGGTACGGATCCGGGCCTGATCTGGTATCCCAGTTACCCTATTACGGTTCAAATAGGTAATTCTTATCAGGACCGGATTGGAATAGGAAAGGGATTTCTTATAGGGTTAAAATACGGCAGCCAAATCAGGTCCGGATTGGGATAAGTAAGGGATTTCATAACAGGGTATTCCTTTTAATACCTGATAGGGACCATATATTAATACTGTATTACGGCATTCCATACTAGACCCTGACCCGGTCCGGATCATGTTAGGGCATGCCCTTTTTCATTTCTACTCGGGTGGTTCCGCATAACTGCGCGACCCCAGTAAAAATTACAGGGTTCCTCAGTAAAATTTCATGGATTCTTTATTCCGTCTTGTTACTGTAGTTATAATTTCTATCTTGTCAGTATATTATACATTGGAAAACTATGAATATCAATATGAATCATTAATATCTTGTAATAATGGTCGATGACATGCATTTTTTTTTAAATTAATAAATTCTTCAAACTTTAAGCTTTTTTTGATGCATTATTATGTTTATTAAAGTTTTCTGGAAGTATGAAAATTTTTGTCTCATCGGAAGAACGGTTTCCTATTGTATCAATGTAAAAACTACGATATTTGAACATTGATTTCTGATTATAAGAGCCGTTGAAGCATTCTCAAACTTGCAAAATAATTCATTTGGATACTTATTTGTAATGTAATAATAGACTTACTGTTCTCAATTTATTTTTATATTTTGCCCATATTACCTTAAATGTATACAAGTTTGAAAAAGCTTTTACATTGAAGTGTGAGAGTCACGAGATAACTCGAATATGAGCATCTCAACTCCTAGTCCCAAGCTAGTGGAAAAAAGTGCACATCACTTAGCTATAGTTAATTTAATAATTTTTTATCTAATTTTCACGTAGAATTTGGTAATTTGTGTTTTCGTAATCTTATTTAACATTTGCTTGGAACTGGAAAATATTTACGTCAGTGAATTGGATTGAATTCATAATTCTCTCTATTTCCAGTGTCATAATTTCTCTTGTAAATTAAGTTTTCTCTTCGAATAAGAACGAGCGAGTCAAGTAAAATTTATGAGACTTCTCGTCAGAGACAGCGTTTACCAACCGTGAACGGAAATTCATGGGCATGTGGTTTTGTAAGCGATGTATGTGCTACGCCTCGATGAATAACTAAGTTACTTTGTCATTTGATGACAGACTATTGCTTGGCAGTTGAGCAATTTCTTTTGATTTCTGTTGTACAAAACTTTCAAACTTCAAAAAATTTACATTATTTGTCAAATGGTTAATTCTACTGACACTGCGAGAAGGATTATGTAAAAATCAAAAATAATAACACGAGAAATGATCAAAAGGAACTAACATTTTATTAAAAATGATAAAAAAAACTAATTAAAGAATGAGATCTAATGTGTTCTGGTCTCAATCATAAACTAATCAGTGAAGTGTTGCTAACAACAAATTCGATCATTTTTCTATCAACGAGTAGATGGAGACACAATTATTTTACAATATTACATTATAATCAAATAAATAATTAAATTCTAGTTTTGAATCATTGAAAAGTCTTTCCATATTTTTGATTGGTTATACTTTCCAATATTTATGTATCTCTCTAATTAGTAAATTAATGTCATCCGATACTCTTTAAAATATATTAACTTTTTAACGAGATAAAATTTCGAGTAACTACAGCAACATTTTATCAATAAATTTTGGGAAAATGGTTGAGATTGCTTTCAATACAAATCAATGTAAATGACTCCAGTATTTCCATTCCTTGAATAGTATCAACGATCTTGGAATTCTAGACTAGATTACCATATAGAACAGTAGCCTCAATTCGATCTCAGGTGCTTCAATCACGGAAACACACTTCGCATGGACATGGACATTAATACAAAGGGGCAGAGAAGTAAAGGGGTAACTCTCTCACTGTAGAATGGTTTGAAATCTCTCTGCAATATAGCCAAGCGTCGAACAGGTCATTCTCAGATTCCGTTCAACCAGAGAATTAACGCTACGTGTCCTTGTCAGGAGCATACCCCAAATGCTGAGTGGCTTTAAAGTCTAAATATATCGTAGCGTACATAATTTCATACCAGCCTTTGATAGCTTTTGTTCGTTATTCGACGTATCATATTCTATTTTACTCTTTCTTTCTACTTTTTTAACAGTTAAATGTATTTAAAGTTAACTTCTTTTTCAGAATCGCATTGTCGACGACGATAAAACCAACCATTACATTTTCAAAGTAATTGACTTTGACTGCTTCCCACAAGAGTGTTAATTAGATGGTCACTTAACAAGCGATTTAATTTTAAACTATTAGTTTCCCTCAAACTTTTCACCAGCTATTTTTTATGGAGTTTAGATTTTAATTGTTTTCTTTTCACAAAAAATTTACTAATTTAATAGTTTTTTTTCAGAAAGAATTTAAAATGACAAAAACTATTTAATGGCACAGTGATTGATTGCGTGAAATTCTTACTTGGCTTCATACCAACACAAACTTAAAATTGCATTAGGAATTCAGTAAAAATTTATTACAGAAAGTTACTATTATTAACGACTAACACAGTTAAAGCTCAAAAAAATCATAAAATGCGTAAAACATTGCCAATCCAATTTTTGACGTCAGTGCAGATTTTGACAGTATACTTATTCTTCTTTTCTAACAGACTATATGAATTTTTTAATTACGAATAAAATACATCAATCAATCAATACTTTGTAAATGTTAATGATTTTATCAAAATCTGAAAATAAATTAATACTTGCTCAGTAAATACTTTTAGCTTTAGCGATTATCATTTCAAACATTTATGACATTGTTTCGAAAAAAAAAAAAAAAATATTGAAGCATTTTTTAAAAATATATAAAATTTAAGCTTTGTGTATGAGCTTTTCCTAGATAACAGAGCTGTCTGATAACAAAAAAAACTTGTGTTTAATTTTTGTTTTTTGAAAATTGATTCGAAATTAAAAATGAAATCTTGAGGTTGATTGTTTGAACTTTGGAATATTCACTTGCAATTTCTATATCATTTTTTTCATGGGAATTGTAATTTTCTTTTTTTTAATATTAAGTACGGCAAAGAAATAATTGTTTTCAATAATAATTATAATATTAAAATAAAATTAAATTCAGGGAGTAACTAATCTTGTAATTTTTTTCTGAGTACTGAAGTGGATAATAAGTATTATGGTTTTTTTTCACTACTAATTACATTTTACGCTTTCGAGCACAAGCTCGGTGGTCCTCTCGAATTTATTTGTAATGTCAGTGATACTCTGACCACAGATAAAATTAGATATGTATCAATACTAAACCCTACTGTCTTATAATATCGGCCCAAGTTTTATTATTTTATTGCCTTCAAAGCTTTATATTTCATCATTTACTTAAATACTTGTTAGGAAAAACAAGGAAATGAGTAATTTACTATTTTCTCATGTCTGCATAATAAAAAATCTTTCAAACATAATGATACTTATTTAATTTACATTTGATGGACGTGATTCACAAATAACATGATTAATATTACATTTATTTACTAAGACGAAGATTCTGAAACAGTTGAAAGAAATTCCGTAGGAGAAAAATGATATATTAAATACTTAACATTGTTTATTGCAATACAATGAATATATTGTTAGTATATTATAGTTGAAAATTTAAAACTTAAAATTAATAAGGAATGTTAAAAACTTCCATTATCATACACTGTTTACTTCAAATCTTTGCATTCTCATCATGGCTAAGGCCGATGATGAAAAATAAACTACGACTTGCTTATCCGAACTAATCCTCGCGTGCTTGCTACCTTATTTTTACTCCTTTCATATTCCGTAATATTCAATGTGAAAGCGGATGCAGTAGTGGAATAACAAATAAAAATAACAAATAAACAAAATAAGAAAAAAATTCTGAAAAATTGATGTTGTAAAAAAATTACATCAGCAGTTGCAGCAAGAAAAAAGATCTTATATTTGATATTAATATTTCTGAGGCGATTTAGTCTAGAGATTGTATAAAAATATAGCAGAGTTTTCTCATGAAAATGTAAACGAGAAATATATTAGTCAGATTACTTGAATATATCAACTAACATGCGCAATGGTGAGAAATGACAAAAATTAGTATGAGTATATTAGGGTTTTTCATACGTTTATTAAGGAGATAGAAAACAGACAGACAAAAGCTCATGTCTCGTTAAAAAAGTAACTTTGAAAATATAAAAGGACAGGAAAATAAAGAGTGACAGAAAAAATTAGAGAAAGAAATAACTCTGCGTGTCTGTAAACAGTCAGAAGAACTGGAATAGCTGATGGTTTTTTTTCCTTTTGTTTAATCCAAAGGGTGCTCTCAGCTAAATCAGCTACTTCATTTTTCAACCTTTTCAATATACTATTAATGATACATCCTTTTTAAAATTTCATGCGCAAAATATTTTGAGTATAATAAATATACAGAATTCTTCACAAAAAAAACAACAAGAACTCTTGTAGAAAGTAAAAAATTTATTTTCTATAATCATATCCACAAAAAAATATGAGAAGAAAATCAAGCGTAAGCTGAATCGAGGGTTGAATACCATAAATATTTTCCCCAATATATATTATGAAATTGCAATTATGTTTTATATAAAAACTTCGAATTCTAATAAATAACTTATATTAAAAAAATGAACACTTCAAAGCTCGAACTCATTATCGTTACTCCATAGAATTTTGATGAAAATAATTATCTAATATAACTTTGTTGCTTGTATCTAACAGTTTATCAATAAAATTTGATTGAAATCATTTTCGTTTGATGTTAATTTTTATGTAATTTTGAAAGACTCGTCTGATGATATTAGACTCTAGGGAAAAATTAAAATTGTTTTTCTAGTTAAGAAAATGCTTTAAGATTTTTTTTGCAATTGAATCACAAAATCAATTTTAATTAATCCCGAGTCGAAAAATTTCACCTGCTTTACGACTCTTTGATGGAGACTGAATTTGTCCTAAAAAACTTCTGTTTTATTCCTGATACCATGGAATATTTAAGTCTGTTTTTCTCCGCGATTTTCAATAATAAGCGGAAAAACCGATCTTTTTTTTCGTTTGTTTTTGTCCTTCGAAATGAAAAATTAAGGTTAAATGAGTCCATGAGTAGTACATTTATTTATTATGTACAAATACATGGATTAAATGTAAAACTACATTTAATATAAAATTAACAAATAATTTGAAAATGAAATATAATGAAAAATAGCAGTAGCCAATACAAATAACGAAATTATCATAAAAATTATCACCGTTATCGCTTGTGTGTATTATTGTATGGCCTTTCTCAAGATTTATATGAATTTAACCCACGATTTTCGTTCAATTATAATGTTTCCTCTCCTTACATTCATTAGAAAGACCATGCTCATGAACTTTTGAAGAAGAATGTTGAGAAATATGACACGAAGTATTTTTGTTTAACTGGATTCGAACTTGCGACCCTTAGAATCCTGAATCTAATACGTTGCCACTACGCCATTTAGACTTTAAGAATAATGTTGTTACATTTTATTCTTAAGTTACACATTAGACTATATATATATATGATAAAAAGGAGAAAATAAGACTAAATTAAAACAGAGAAAAATATATGAAGATGAGGATAAAATTAGATGAACTGAAGCTTGAAGGAGAAAAATAGAAATAGATCTACAATCAAGGAAAAGATCCGACTAATTTCGGAGTAAAACAGGTAAAATCATCAATTTCAGACATAAAATAGACGAAATTTCCCGACTCGGGATAGTAACCAACCGTAGCAGACAACCAAAAAACATGGCAAAATTATAATATTTCTATTTTTCCAAATACGAAACTATAATAAAAGGAAAACTCGATTGTCCCGAAAAATTAAAAGTTAAAAGATTTTTGCAGAAGTTTTATTCGTATTAGATTTACAAGACGAATAACGAAATGAAATTGTAGGATAGATTATGAAGTAGAAATTTGAGGTGAATTCTGGAATAACCCGAAAGGTTTTTTTTTGTATAAAATAGTGAAGATGCTACAAGAGTTTTACGATGGTTTTCACTATCGTACCACGAGAATTCGTTCTGATTGAGTTTTCAAGTCTTTTGCATAGGGAAGGAGTTTCAGGCTCAGAAATAGAACATATAGGTAGCTCAAAGTAACTCAATTCAATTAAAACTAATAAGAATTAATCACTTTGTACGTGAAAATCAATTTTTATTTTTTGTTACAATGAAATTTGTACGAAGTCTAAATCTTTATCGATTTTCGAAATTTCTGACATGAAAAAACTTAGGTATAAGTAAATACATTTTTTCAAAGACTAGTCAGTATGTATCTACACACTTTAAATTTGAAGATATGACAAAATTTCGAAATTCAGAAATTGATCATAATACAGCAGCTTTCGAGTGGAAAGTTAGCTGAATTTTATGAAATATACTCCAATAAGAATTAAAAACGTAACAACTATCGAATGATACTTTTCAAAGTTATCATTTTTTTTGTTACTTATAAGATATGATGGTGTATACATAGCGTTTGTAAATTATAAAGTTAATGGCCCATTTGTATATGCAATTATGTGTTCTGACTCAAAGATCTGCTGGACCACCACTAGGTAGGGTTTATCAATCAGCCCGTTCGCTTGATATTATGTGCTATAGAATTTATAAAGACTAGCTTTAAGTCCTAATATTTGTACTTTACAGAAGAGAGATAAAATTCAATGAAAAACAAACTGGTGTCGTTTGTTGGATTTTTCTTCTACAGATTTAAAAAATCAATGCAAGACATACCGATAGAAGGTTTTATTTGAGAATAATATATATATTTATAAGAAAATTCTTCTGGTGTTTATGAATATTGAACATGAATTTATTGATGGTTAATAAATCATGATTGTAGGAAGATTATGCTGCGCATCTCCGATGACCTTGAAATTTTGGTATGTTGTCAAATTTGTCATCCTGAACGAGAATATACATTATGAAATAAATCGCAATAATAACTCGGAAAAGGTTTATAAATTAATAAAAACATTTATTAAATCAATTGGAAAATTTTTATTACATGGAAAATGGTCGGTCAGCTCAAGTCTCAGTCAGAATCTAAATATAAATAAAACCGTCACGCATTGTTAAGAACAAATTTAGTCATTTTTCAATTAACATATAGACGGAAGCATACATTCATTTTAAAATGCATACATATGAGTTACATAAAAATTAATTGTTGAAAAACGAACAGTGTGGGGAGATGTGAGATGATGGTCTAAATTTTACCCCCCCCCCCCTACTTCTCTTAATTGTCAGTGGTCATGTAATCATAGATAAAAATCATTGGATCCAATTGAATGGTTAGATAAAAATTTATAGTTAATGAGAGAAGACAGAGGGAGAGGGCTTCAAAACTTCAACCAATTTTTCTTATTAGAATAATAAAATATACATTGGTCTTAGTCGTACGTGAAAATTTTAACGACATACATTTTTTCTTGAGCAACTTCAGCATTATGTATATATACTGAGACGAGTTGTCATCCCCTTGCTTACCCTTTCACTATGTAATTAAATATTCAAAATAAGCATCGTACATAAAGCCTTCAGGATAAATACAGTACACGATCGATGAGCATTATCGATCGACCAATCAAATGTAATGACGTCACTCTTAAGAGACGTTTGGAGGGAAATAGTCCTGTCAAGGGACATCTGATGAGGAAGTGTTGGGCCAACCGTCGAAAGAGCCAGAAGTCATAATATTCGGCTCAAAGAGTAACATAACTATTGAAGGCAAATCGCCACAAAGAGTGTGCAAGGTGCATAAGTACAATTGGAAAGTGTCTAGAGGAATTGCCACAGTCTAAGAGATTAGAGAAGACCTGGTAGAAAGAGAAAAGGGCCTTAAGGATGGTGAATTGACGGATCAGCGGAGAAGCCAGTAGATCGTCGACATCTTTGAGAAGCACTGCCGTTGCGGACGCTAGCGTTGTAATTAAGTATTGTAGAATGATAATTGTAATTGTAGAGCATGTATGGACGAATGAGTGAATAGCGCGGGGCAAAGTAAGGTGACGGTGCCACGAGAGATGAATTTAGAAAGAATAAAAATTAGTGCCGAATATGTGATAATATGGGCTGATAGATCCTCACGGTCAAAACGACATTGTCTTGTATAAAATACGCGAGCTAGCCAAAAGTGAATGTATTGGAATAAGTATGGTATATGCATTGAATAAATAAAAAATAGATCTAAAGTAACAGTCTGGAAATTAATTGAATAATGCTAAATTAACTAGAAATTCCTCAGTTTTATTGTACGGTGGATTAAGAACCCACCTGGTGTCCTAAAGGTAAATTGGAGATACTTTAAGATCATTAAGTGTCGTCAAAATTTGCAAGTGCGGTGTAGCGTTTCAATACACATTAAATTTTTCTGCATAAGCTTCTCTATCAAAAGATATCTTCTCCTGATCTATCTGACGATAACATATTGTTATTTTTTGTCAAATTTCATATTTATTCAATGATTTTTCTTCTTGTTGCTCACAGAAGATGTTGAGTTATTTCGATAGATTGACTGATTCTTCCCCATAGTTGTAATCTATAAGTCCAGATGGGTTTGATAATGATTTTCTATATGATGAGTTTGTTATACGATGAAAGTTTTGACTCTCTGCAGATCAGTCAGTATATTATTTTGAATCTTAGTTTTAGTTCTGCTTTTTTCTTTTTCTTTGTGGTTTCTATAGGTCAGTCTTTGATCTGGGTGCATGCCTAGGTATTTCACTTCTTCGACTGTTTGTAACTTCTAGTTGTAGAGAAGCACTGTTAAACATTTTTATGTTCTCGTAGTGAAGGTCTAGTAGATAAATACGAATAGGTGGGTAGTAATTAAGAATGTTATATAATTTTTCGTAGATTGATATTTTATTCTTTTCATTAAACTCACATTTGTTGTTATTCCGATTACTCTCTATCTCTCTCTCTTATACTTTTATTATTTTTTATATCTACAGCTATTAGTTAATAGTAATAAATAATCAAATTATCAAAATTACAATATAATTTTAACCATGTGTTTTACCTCGCCAGTGATGCATCAAATACTCGTGTTAATCGTTGTGTTCCAACAAACTTCATAAATAATTACAAGATTTATCAAGTTAGAATTCAGAGGAGGAATGAAGGATCCGATTTCGAAGGAAAATGACTCTCTTTTTATTGGTGGAGGTATGAGAGAGGGAAAGGAGTTCCATGTACAGAGCTCGAAAGTTTACTAGGAAAATTCATAATAAAATTTTTTGGGTCGGACAGAATCCTTATATTGAGAATGTATTTTTTCTTTTGGTCAGAAAAGCCTTGAAGGTAGAAAAAATGACCAAGAGGCAAGTGATTTACTGGGATTTTTCTACCATGGTCTACCAAAAATTACAGATCTTTGAAATGATGGGAAATTATTTTGTTATTTACATTTGGTTATTATTATTCATTGCCAATTTTTCTTCTAACGTTTTAAATACGATGAAAAAATTATCTTATCTGTTGACTTCTGGTTCAAATACAATCGGAATTGTCATTATTTTAGCATCACAATATTTTTTTATGTGATAGAGATATATTCGATTTTTAAAATTTATCCTTCAGTGATGAATTTTCTATTAGTTGTAGAAAACTTATTCTACACGTTAACGTGAAAGATAATATAAATTCCCATTCATGAAAAACTAGATTGAAATCGATGAATCGCTACAGAAAATACGAGCGAGTGAATCGAAACGATCTGAGAGACCCTCAGGCTTGCTTCAAGTGTATCTATCGGACATTATATCTCCAAAGAGAATTGATAGTTTTTCTGGTGAGTAAAAAGGTAGTTAAAAGAAGACTGGGCTTTTGTATTACTCAATAGTCGATGGACTTTAGACTTCTGATAGTTACCCGGCCGATACAGTATTTTCTTTTTGCTATCTATTCCGATTAAATAACTCAGAATATACTGAAATAAATATTCTACAAAGAATATGCCAAACTACTCACTGAACTATTTATTGATCGGGCAATTTATGCTTACAAAAATAAAAATTTCAGGAATAGTAAGCTGCTTTTGTTTATCAACTGATAATTTATGAATTTTACGACTCCGTTAAATAATTGAGTAATTTAGATAAATCATTCATGAATAATTCTTGGACCCTTGTTTTTTCTGTAAATAAAATAAAATTACTGGTTGGAGTTTAATGAAATTTATTTTAGATCGAATTGACGTTAATAAGTTTTTATTGGGATAACAAAGAAGTCGATATATTTCTTTTTCTCTAAGATTTCGTTCAGAAAAAAAATCGTGTCTAGACATATATACGTGCATACACACACTTTCGTAAACAGTTTACAAAAAATTATTAAGTTTACGAATCCCGAATCAACATATAAAATCTATTTTCATCCTATTTTTATTTTTATCCATAAAAAATGAAACAGAATTATATTAGGATAAAAAGATTGAATCTAGGATAAAAAGGATGGGAATAGTGTGAAAAGAAAAAATTTAGGTGTTATATTTTGACTCGGGATAGGTTGAAATTTCTAATTCAATTTCTTGAAAAAATGGATAATAAAACAAATATTATACACTCAGAAAAATTTCTGGTTAACTCAACTATTTAAAATGGTTATTTTTTTTTTTTTTTTAAAGTAGTCACTGCTACTAGTTTGAAATAGGTAATGTTAGAAAGTAGTTACTCCTACTATTGTCTCTAGTACCAGCAACTACTTCGTAGTTATTTTAACTAGACAAACTAGTTAGTGTGACTATTTTCCGATAGTCAAAACAAAGTAGTAGCTATAACTATTTCAATTTTTCCCAGTGTAGCGAAATAATCATTGATTTATCACTTACATTAATAATTTCCTCCTTAATAGTGAATAAATGTACATCATTGGAAAAGTTTAGTATTTTTTATTAAGGCAAAATCAGTGTAAATTAAATTGGGTAATTATGCAGTTTTATGGCCTCACCTCCGATGACCATGATATTTTAGTATGTTGTAGAGGCAATTCGGCTGGTTAATTTCATATATACATGTTGGGCGCAGAAAGTATGCCTTCACATAGTTTTTCAACTTTAAAACTCTACAGAAATATGTATCTTAAAATAATCCTTATAACTACTTTTTCAAATAGAAATAACATCACCTTGCGAAGAAGATTGTAGAAAAAAATCTCATTCTGATTTAAAGAAAGAAAAATATTTTTAAGTAGAAAACTAAAGGTAAAGTCTGATAAAGATTGAGGGCAATATATCTTGACAAAATTAGTGACGTTGTTATAGCTGATGATACGCAGACTTTTGTTAGAGAAGGGTAAAAAAGTGTACAGTATCTAGAGCCAAAGCACGATTTCAAGAAAAGTTAAGAGCAGCAACATCGTAAATTTGATTTCGCATAAACTTGTTTCTTGCAGGCCACTTCGATGGGTAGCATGAGAGAAAGAAAGTTAACGGATGTAATATACAGTACGTAAGTTTAGTGTTGAAGGTTCTATAGGTGTAATAGGACCCGATCTATAAAACCCTCAAAGCATGAAAGACTAAGAACCGAAGTATTTCCTTTCTATCTTGGAAGGAATCAAACTTGACGTAAAAATTTTTACGTCTTCTTTCTAACTTGGACATGAACAGCTTTACAAAAAGTTAGTGATAAATTTATCCTCGTCAATGTTGAAAACAACTTTTTATCCTTCTTTCACTCTCTAAAGACTCTTCAAAACTTGAGTTCCAGAAAAAGGGAAAAAATAAACTCGGAAGTAAGCATGAAAAAAATTCAACTCTCCCTCTTTCTCTATATATTTTATGAGTAAGTGAACGAATGCTCTCAAGAGGTGGCTATAATTTTTCACTAATTTTTCATGGTTCTACTCTATTATCTTAACTTTTAGTGGTTTTTTTCCATATCCTATTAAGTACCTAGTCTGGGGTACTCAGTATAATGCCATGATCTACTTCGTAGAGTCCCAAGATGAGTGTAAGAGTAGTTGAAAGCACCTACAGAACAAAATTACAGTAAGGGTGAATCAGCAGGGGTTAAGTGAAATTGAAGTTCGGTTGCTTGATGAAAACTATATACTCTAGCAAATCTACGACAACATTAAACCAATGGTTTCATTTTCTCTTTTAATTTTCAGGAGTGGGTTGCGAATGTGAAGTCAAAAAAAAAAGTGAACTAAGTGTTATCAGTAGCTAAAAAATCTCACAGAAGAAGCAGGTACTTTAGTGTAAATAACTTGAGAGAAAAGTTTTTGCAGTCAACGTTTTTTTATCTTCTCTAATTAAATGAGCGAGATAATTTTTCGTTAAAATATTTTGTTTTTTTTTTCACTTAATTCTCTATCAACTTCTTTCTTGTAAAACTTACGGAAGAAAATTCAGTTTGTATTGCACTTATTTGTTTGTCTTCATGTCTAACGGATGTCGTTGTTTAACAAACATAATCAAAAAATTGCTGATGAACTGGAGAAGATTAAAGCATGAATACAAACGACTTGCACAAATAAATAAAAAAAGTGTTTATATAATTACAGATCAACGATTTCTTCATAAAATGAATAATCCTTTATCAAATGAAGTTTTATCTTTGCATAAAAAAATGAGTGCTCATTCATACTATGCTAGAAGTTAATTATATTCTTCTTTTTCTCTTTTGTACATAGGTTTAATAATTGATTCACTCATTAACATCAAAGACTGGTGTGTTAGGATAATGGTCGTATCTGTTCGATAAATTATTGGATTGAAAATCGATGGAATCTTACGATAAGATCAAAGTGCAGATTTCATGTAACTTGGAAGATTCATTATTACTTGTACAGTCGATAGTGCTTCTGGTGTCCCTACCCTTTGTTACGTTAATCTTGATAATTTCTCGTAGCAGTAAAAAAGTGAACTTAGTAATAAAAGTTTCACGTTCTTTGTTCACGGCGAGTAAATTTCTTTCGATAAAACGAAACAGTTTTTGAGTAAATCAATATTTTGTTCAATGGAGCTTATAATAATTGAATAAAAGATTAATGAAGTGAAAAATGAGAAAGTGTTAAGTAAAAAGTAATAAAAAATTCATGAAGTATCAAAATATTATTGGACAGTATTTTAGGTGTTTTACATATTACTTTTTTATGAATATAAATGGAATATTTTCATGCAACCGAAGACGGACAGGAGATGTAAGAAATAACTTGGTTCAAGTCTATAAGTTTTTTTTTCTTTTGAAGAATGGAGTTTATATTGGAGTAGAGTTTCAAATTCTCAGTGCACGACTTCAGAAACGATTTCACGAGAGAGCTGAGTGTGAAAGTTTGATAGGAGATGGAAGGTATACGTGAAAAGATGTCACCGTATCGATTGTCTGTTTGTATCGAAACTCGATGTTAGAGCTATTCAAGTTAAGGAACATTGCGAAATCGTTGAAGAAGATTGCCCCTAACAAACCTGCTTCTTCTTTTTTACCTTCCCATTAGGAAGTTATTGTAATGGGATCGATTTTTAGAATTCAACATTTTGTCGTATCTTTACATTTTGAAGTATTTGAAAGCATACTGAAAAGTCTTTAAAAAAAAAATGTGTATGCACACATATGTATGTCAAGATGTTTTCGTTACTATTTCAAAAATAGGTTGAGATATCAATTTTATGTAATATCATTCGGAAGATAATGCAATAAAGAAGATCTGAAAGACGTTTGAAGAAAATCAGTCAAGCTGTTATTTCTTTATAATAAAACAACTGTGGAATAAAATAGTAAAGAATCCAACTTCCGTAACAAAAAAAAAAAAACAATCCCACAGAATTCAAAAACAGTTCCGTTCTAAAAAAGTTATTCTGATGAGATTCAGCCAAATTTTTTTGGGATGTCATGGAACCTTTTCAGGAATTCTAGAATTTTTTTCATTTAAATGAAATGAATTAATTAATAAATAAATTAAATGAAATGAACTAATTAGGAAACATTTCCGGAACTGAATTCTCTGGAATTCCATAGGAATGTTTTTTACACATTATGTTAGATCATAATTAAACAAACGTTATAACCACTGCAAATTCGGAAAAACTCAAGTGTTTAGTGATGAATCACTTAAAGTGTTTAATGATTAAACACCTAGGTGTTTACAATGTTGAACATCATAAATAAACTATAGCATTTTGGTAAACGGCAAGAAACATTTAAAAGTTGTCTACAAAATTACCATAGTTGGTTTATGATGTTTAACATTGCAAACACTTTAAGTGTTTAATTGCTAAACACTTGGATTTGCAGTGTCCACACGTCGAACTTCTCGTTAAAGAGTTTTTCTTTAATAACTTAAGGGAAACACGAGAAATATCACCTTCAATTGTTTACAATAAATTTTGATTGTATTAATTGTACGTGATTTGTTCGAAAACAGACGTATGACTGATATCAGTAGAAACTATTCTCAATTTTTCATAACATATTTCAATTGTTTATAAATTATCCACAATAAATACTAGTTTTTACAGAGAGTGCAAAGTACTTAATGATTATTTGTTAATGTCACTACAAATCCAAGTATTTAGCAATTAAACACTTAAAGTGTTTGCAATGTTAAACATCATAAACCAACTATGGTAATTTTGTAAACAACTTTTAGACGTTTCTTGCCGTTTACCAAAATGCTATAGTTTATTTATGGTGTTCAACATTGTAAACACCTAGGTGTTTAATCATTAAACACTTTAAACGTTTTATTACTAAACATCTAAATTGTTCGGGATTTGTAGTGGATACAGTATGCACACAGATCAATTTTTTAAATTTTCTATTAGACTGTATTTATTTTTATTTTTTTTCTTTAGCAAAAAAAGAATGAAATAATTACTACAAGAAGACATTTCAAGGGTAGAATGAGTTTTCTGTTAACGAGAAGAGTCAAGTACTGAGCCGTTAGAAGCCACTGAATTGGCTTTGTAGTTGAACGTGACTGTGATGCCAACGGCACATTGGAATAATTAAACTTATCATAAAACATTTACAAAAGCTATTTCTCAAAACAATAAGCCAAGTTTTCAGAGATATCCTAATTAATTAAATATTCTTCCGATGGAAGATAATTAATCGCTTAATCTTAATTTCAGAGTTCAATTGAAATCATAAAATAAAGAGAACAATTCCTACTTTGAAAAGTTGCAATATAAATTTGTCAGTTTGACGACAAAATAGTAAATAACTTGTACTGTATAATTATTACATTTTTTTTATAAAAATATTATCTCTTGAGTTTTCATTTATTAAACTTTTTAAATCTCCTCGAAAATAATTTACAGAGTTTATTACTTATCGATAAATCTCATACAAAACTCAAATGTTGGAGGATTTATTTGTATTAAAAAAAAATAAACTTTCATGGTATAGGTAATGGAAACTAAAACTATTTCCTTTTAAAGCAGATACACTCTGTTTCGAGATAATAGAGGCAAATGTAAACTTCTATACTGATTCTATTTTCCTTTTTCCTCTTTATACGTCTATACGCCTCTCTAAAGCCTAAATATTTGCTATTGAACGAGGCGTAGTCAGTAAACTCAAAACTGTAGAGAATAGTTTATAAACTGTTTCATCATGTAATAGAAGCACTTACCGCGATATGCGAAGTATTCAAATGATATAATCGGCTGGTTATTTTGCTCCATTAAAGCTCTGATTTATTCGTTGATTCAGTTAAAGTTGAATTTCCGTAAGAAGTTGGTTAAAAAATGAATTTAAAAAAAATTAAGTATAAATGGAAAGATAAAAATCGTGGGCTTTGATATGCAATCGTAAGTACAAAGTAAGCTCGACCGCCGTAGCGCCCAGAACCACTAATGTGCTCGCTCGCAGCGCGGACGGAAACTTCGAGGTGACCTTGGCCACGAAGGCCACTATCTACCACCAGGGATTGGTTGAATGGAAGCCACCAGCAATATATAAATCATCCTGTGAAATCGACGTGGAGTACTTTCCATTCGACGAGCAAACCTGCGTTCTCAAATTTGGTTCGTGGACCTATGATGGCTTTAAGGTAAATACGCATGGTAGCCAATAAGTAATTAACGTATATTTTACGTTTGAAAGTGATATGTATCTTTCTTTTAAAAGCTACATTGAACTTTCGAGAATGATTGGTTATGTTTGTCCGTGTATGTGTCGTTACGCTATGTCACAAAGTAGGAGACTAGGTAGCTGCTTCTCCAAAGAAGGGGAAATAAAATCAATGATAATATAAATGAAAAAGCAACTAACTCGGGTATAAAAATGATGGAAGTTAGCAGCAGCCTAGTCCACTTATTTCAGGACCAATCAAGATCACGTTGGGGTTGTTTCTTCGGTGATTGCAGCGCTGACGGAAACTACGAGGTGACACTGATGACTAAGGCTACGGTGTACTATTCCGGACTGGTAGTGTGGCAACCTCCAGCAGTTTATAAATCTTCCTGCTCCATCGACGTTGAGTTCTTTCCCTACGACGTACAGACCTGTGTTTTGAAGTTAGGCTCCTGGACTTATGATGGTTTTAAGGTGCCGGATTGTCGCCGTTTATAAATACTAAATGCGACAATAGAATAGACTAATTCGAAAATTGATCGACACGATTGCAAAAAAGACTTGTTGACTGATTTATTTTACTTGACTTGTGAATTATTTGATTGAGATGAGTTCTTAGGAATGCCTCGTGACAGCCGTCTGTCGTTAAAAAGCTCGTGCGATGCGCTGTTGGACGTCATATATTATTATTATTATTATTATTATTATTATTATTATTATTATTATTATTATTATTATTATTATTATTATTATTATTATTATTATTATTATTATTATTATTATTATTATTATTATTATTATTATTATTATTATACAATATTAACTTATTTATATTATTATTGTTATTAAAAATTATTATACAATATTATTGTAATTTTACAGTTTATTTATTTACAGTACTTGGAATGGCCGATGTGTATTGACGTTATAATTCTTTTTTGCAGTTCTTTCTACGATGTATCGGTATAATATAGTATACGTTAACCATCGATAATAGTTCGAGATTAAAAGCGCGAGATAAAGCGCTTTTTTATTAATCTTCTACATAATTTAATGATATGATAATTATTTATTTGATTATAACTATATATATTTTTCATTGATATGATGAGGTTATGCATTTTTAAATACGTGGGAAAGGTATAAAATAATGCAATTGATGACGTATAAATCAATTTAGTACAAAATTAATATCAAAAACAATTTGGTATATTATTCACTGACAATATAATTAAATGGAATAATATTGCATGTAGTATACTAATTGCTTTCTATGATAAT
This sequence comes from Chelonus formosanus, assembly GCA_028641665.1. NCBI lineage: Eukaryota > Metazoa > Arthropoda > Insecta > Hymenoptera > Braconidae > Chelonus > Chelonus formosanus. The sequence continues at coordinate 16,225,422 of CM054002.1, forward strand.
TCGAAATATGTATAAAATCTTGCATTGATGTAATGTGATAAACCACCCCAATCGAAACCATTCCAATAGTGATAAAGTGGCTGTAGATTTTGCATTGCTTCTACAAATCGAAATCACTCTCAATAGATTCCAAGTAGTTCGAACGTTAGGAAATTAATATAATGAATACTTGACGTTTGACATAACATGATGCTAGCATCCAGCTCTCGAGTGACACTTTGTCACAATCCTTAATAAACTGTTGATCAATTGAATTGTTCTATAATTCACCAGTTGATCATCAAGATAATGCATACATAATTCATTTACTTTTCCAAATTGTTCGTTAAAGATTTTAATTCGAGTTTTCCATCGCACGAAGGCTCAAACTTTATCGACGACTGGCCCATTAACCAAATTGTCCCTGCACTGGGAATTAGCAAGTTGCCAAGGTTATTAAGATAGTGGGACTATTGCAACGTGCGATAATTAGGTGTTCCATTAAGGCCATCCTCAACGGAGCGCAGGCGCTAAAGTTTGTGTCAGTTTCCTTGGTTATTGTTCTACCTTTCCTATAGTGCGAATCCATCCGGAGCGACTGTGAACACTACCATTTGCATTCTGCCAATTCCCAGGGACTCGTGACCAGCCTACCGCGTTCTTCTCATCACCTCTATTCGCTTCCTTCATTTTCGTTTCTTTTTTTATGTTCACCGCTTGCTACGTCCAGAATACCAAATTTTCCAGTGCTTCCATTTACTTACTGATTTTTTTTATGCACCCTACGACACTTTTGTAAAATTAATGAAACAAGATTTGCAAAATCAACCGCAACCCATTAATCAGTACTGTCTATTTTATCTTTCTTCTTCTTCAAAAGTCATATAATTTAATTAACACAAATTCGTCTTTGTTTTTATTACTAATTCTTCTTGTTTTTATAACTTGTTGGAAGTCAAAAGGGACTTGTGCCACAAGTTCCTTAATTAATGCTTTTGAACTTTAATCTTTTTGTCATAAATACTCGTAACCAAAGTACTTTCATCCACCGTACAATCTCGCTTTTGTATTTTACTATCACATATATGCTGAATGAATAATGAAAATTATGAGTATCCTTGCCTTTTTATGTTCTTTCAAGTAATTAAAATAACAAATAAAATCTTCTTTCAACAAATGTATTCTAATTTTTGAAATCCATCTCTAAATGAAGAAGAAAGACTGCTTTATAAGTACATTTTTCAAAAGTATCCATAATTCACCGAAAGCACAAATATATAAGTATAACGTTCTCATACCTATACAACTTAGGTACGTTTTATCATCTATAACTGTCATTGCAGACACTTTTCAATCATCTATAAAAAGTAAAGAGGAAGCACTCAAGAGCAATCGCAACGTATGATAAAATTTTTTACTACAATTGAAACTATTCTTCATAATTTTAGCTTACTGTTAAAAAACTTTTTCTCTAGAAATCTACCTTCACTTTTGAGTAGAAAAATTTCCATTGAAAGTAGCTTTTTTTAAAGATTTAGAAATTTCCGATGTGTAAGTAAACTGAGAAGAGGCGAGAAAGCTTTATAAAAAGAGAGAGACAAGCCGTAATGGAATATTGCGGTTGAGGATAGGTATTGGATGTCTGCTTCGTGCTGTTCCACAATATGCATGCCAATGTCACTTAGCAATGTAGAAGGGTGGTTCATATGAAATTCTACAATTGACCGGTTCAGTATAGTGAGTAACTAATACATACAAAAATACAATACACCATTGCTCTCCACTTCAATGTTTTGAATCACGTGCAGAATTTTCCATTAGCATTGCCGTGAATCTGATAATAATGGATATCCCTTGCAGATCGAATTATTTATCGACAACCTAGAATATTATTCGCGTACTCTCAGTTACTCACATGGTGATAATATGAAATTAAAATTTCACATAACAACTGTTCCAATCGAATTTTTTTCATTGATTCTAACTCTGAAAGAGATGTGCTGGTTTATAGAATGAGAGATATCATATACTTTATGTGTGAATATATTTTTTTTGCGAGTAAGAGTGTTCGTTCGATTTAATATTATTCGTTCAAATTTACAATATCATTCGTCATCAAATGTTATCACAGGTTTCAAAATTAATAAAGACTAATATCAGATATCATTCTTGATGCTCTCAATATTAAAAATAATCCAATAACGTATCAATATTACTGTTGGTATATATCACCTGAAATCAAATGTTTATAAAATCGAAACTTTGAGTAACTTTTCTTTGAACGATAAATATGTTCTTGTCAGAAGAATTGAACTTTTTTTGTCATTTCTAGAAAATTTAATTTTCACTTTAAAGAAAAATTTTTGAAAAATTCTAAGAAATGAAAATTTAAATGATATATTAGTTTAGTTTTTAATGAAATAATTTAGAAAGAAAACGTTAAAGATTCATCAAGTAAAAAGAAAGCTGCTGGAAAATGATTCCTGTAATATTTTTTCAGTCATTAGATAACAGCAGTGATTTTCTGCTTTTTCTTTATAAAAAATTGTTTTTCTTGTTAATCCTTCACACTTTTTTGCTCAAAATTTCATGCAACAATATGATTCTCGTGGGAAACAGACTGGTTTCGGTGATTATTTTGTCGCGTGGTTCTCACGCTTTCATTTGCGACGCTAGGTACAAAAAAAGCAATAATAAAAATTTTCGTTGCCCAAAATTGACGTTTGAAAGATTTCGTATATTTCTCAGAGTTGATTTTACTGTGAAATCCAAAAAGATGAGTGAATTCACATTTCGTTAATGTTATTTACTTTTAGACTCATTCATCTTATTAGTGATATAGGTTTACTGTCATTTAATTTTATCTTTAATTTGTAATAAAATTAAGTGACACTCATCAAGTACTGCAAATTTATCGAAAAGTCTGTTGACCTAATCTGAACAAGTTTCAGCAATTTAATTAATTTCTCTCTTCCATTAGCTGTTGCCAATTTTGTGATGCTTAAATATTTCCTAGTACGTAGTACACACACACCAATAAGTTATTGTCAATATGCTTTCAGCTCATTTTTAATCACTAACAGAGTAATTATTGAAAACATTTTCAAGGATTTTTATTACAGATGAGTACATTTTTCAGGTAGATATTTAATATAAAAAGTAGTACGTTTTTGTTTAAATACATCGTAATTATTCAATTAAATAGCATTGAGTTGAATTGATATTAAAAACATTTTAAATGTATAAAATAAGATGATACTTAACGAATCTATTCCATAAATGAGTTATAGAAGTTATTCCTTTTTTAAAAATGACCAAAACATGATTATCTGAAATTAAAATGTTTAATGGTTGAGAATTACAGCAAAGAACTTTTTTAGATTTTTGAAATCAGTTAAATTTTATAACAAACTTATTCTATATCTAGGCAGTTAACTGTAATGGAAGAAAGTTAAAATTTTTACATTTATCAGATGTAAGCATTTTCGTTGAATTATCACTAAAGTTTTCTTAACTTTTGACCATGTATAAAAATAGTTGAACAAAGAGAAAACATGTAAAGATCATAAATCGTATTTGCAAGAATATAGGATATGGTTGGATTATTTCATATAGCATACTACCTATAGGTAGATTGATTTTACGAAACATTCAACAAAATGGAAACTCACACATTTGTGCTACTAAAACTTTCATCCCAATGAATGTTCGTCACTATTGAAGTTTCTCTTCTAATTACTCCAGAACAGACGTCACCTCGGACTTCCACGATGAAAGTTCGCGAGGAAAACAAAGAGAACTAAATCATTTCGTAATTTTATGGATTCGAAACTGAGGTTGAGTTAAATAATTTTTTACGAAAAAAAATGTTATGGATTACTTTTACCTCTTGAATGACACTCTAGAGAAATGAAAATTACAAGAGGGGCCACTCTTGTCTTTAACCTAAGAAAGAATCTTCAATTCCCTCGACTAATTAGCCCGCTTTAGCTCAGAAACTAATCTCCAAGAATATTCCGTAGATGAAGGTTCAGTATCAAAGTAAAGTTTCCACTTTCATTGTAGAGTCAACTGAAATTTTATTACTTACAGTGTGATTTAGTTAAATACTTGAACATGGAATAAATTTTCTTGATCACGTTTGCATTCATTATTAATACTGATCGAGTATATTTTGTTAATTAGAATCAATTCAATAGGCTGTAACTACTACTAACATATCAAGTGCAAAAGTTTACATGATAAAATACATTTTTCGCGTATAATGTACACATTTTATACCTTTTCCATGAGAACTCGTTTATCTAGACACTGGCGTCCATTCATGCTTTACAAAATATTCTTTTGGTAATTGTTTAGAATTGGAGCTCCAGACCTAATAAACAAATAGAAGACTCCACGACTTACACATGATGATTTTTTGAGCAAAAATACACTGCTTGAACTGGGGATCGAACCCGGGCCTTTTAGTTACGCGATGGATGCTTAGTCTATTAAACTATCCCAAACTCGTCTAAAATTGCCTATTATTCGTGTCTGCATTTGTCTGTTCGTGACTTCCCCTACTTCACCGACTTTCTCATGACATAAAATAAATTTTGATATACTTATTTCCTTTTTCTCTAGACAAGTGTTCTGGAGCCCTAATTCTGCACTTTCACCATTCTTCTTTTTCAATATTATATTTTTATTATTCTTTGTGTGTATTTTTATCTATATTGATTGTTTATTATTAGTGATCTCTATGTGTAATAGTAAGAGTCAGATAAATAGATGTTGTATTTTAGAGAAAGCCTTATGTACTCGCAAAGCTTTATGTTCAAAGACTGACGAAAAGATACCATTTCATTCTTTTAAGTCACAATGAAAAATTTTTTTCTTTTCATCACTTCACTCAAACACGGAGAAAAATGTCTTGTAGTTTATACTCAATCAACCATTGATTTTACAGATATTTAATGTGAATATATAGACAGTATGATAGTCAAATTGAAATTACTGAAAAAACTTACGTTTTACGAAGAACTCGAAAGATGACTTTAAAATCAGTTCAAATCTTTATTTCAATGATAGGAAAATCTTTATGACAGGGAAAATGTCTAGTCAGTTTAAGTCTCGGTCAAAAACTGTAAATAAACGAATTAGTCGTTACTATACATATACAAGTTCATCAACTGTCAATGCAAAAATAATGCACACAAGAATTTATTTTACAATAGATTCTAAGACGTCATCGAGAAAGGATTAAATATGAATCAGCAAAATAGAAAAATGTATTTCTATATTTAGAGATATAGCATTTTTCTATAAACTCTGGTTGCTTCATACACTTTTCATCGAGTTTGAATTCATATTTAAACTAAGTTCTTTCTCTACTTCAGGAATTCTTTTATCATGCATTTCAATTCATTGTATAGACTATTTTAACATTAGTGATTTTGTGATAAATTATTTGTCCTCTAATAAATTCGTATCTACAACTCCTTGGAAAGGGATTTATCCAAATTTTTATGTAATTTTTTTTAGATATCTAATACGCTGATAACATCATTTCCAATTAAATCTAACTGAAATTTGTGTGAGAGTTGCTTAAAATTTTTTATTTAATTTCTTATATAAAATCTACAATATCATTTTTCTCCGTCAAATGATAAAAATATTCAAAAGTAGATTGTCACTTATTGTTGAAATAATTTTTCATTTTTATTTTTAGGTATTTCACAGTAAATAAGTATAATAGTCTTTAAAACTGCGCAATATCTATAAACTGTTTGAGGGAATTTTCATTCTATGCAGGGGATTCCTTGCATGGTTTTATCATCCATTTACTTTCTATGACTGGACTAACATTAGATGTCACGTAAAATAATAGTTCTGTCGTGGAAAATAACTGAACGGTAGCACCATGTCAGAAATACCTTGTTTGTAATGGTCACCTCTGAATAATCCATGTTTTCCTTTTAAACTGAAAAATATTTTAAATATTTAGATTTATTTCCGAAGATAATAAATATATCTCAAATACAAACTTACCACAAGTGATGAAAAGTTTAGAAAAATACATCTTTTTATTTTAAGACTATTCAAACTGATTTGAATACTTTCTCATTCGAAACTTATGATTCATTAAATGAAAGAAAAACTGCGTTTTATAGAAATTAATAGTTTGGAGATAAAAATCTGAGAATCAATTAATTAAAGTAAATTAAAGAATCGCTATTTTGTCGATCAAAATGTAAAAAAATTCTTATTATCATAACATAATTATTTTCAATGTTTATGCATGACTGTATTTTATTCTACATATATGTATCTTGTTTGTCATGAACACACAATTTACCAAAGCCAACACACTATTTTGTAACCAGAATATCATTTTATTTCTTATTTTACACTGCACGAGTTTCATAAAAATTAAATTTCCATGTAAATAGCTAACACATTCACCAAAAAATTTATTTAATTTCACTCATTGTCTCATTATTCCACGTGTGACATGACTTCATTTACAATTGATTACATGATTAAGCTGCAAATTATAGATGAACGGTTCACATTACTTCTGGAAATTTCTAATTTAAATCAATCGTATCATGTCATTCGTCTGCTCTCAAGAACTGTTATCAACGTTCCAGAGTAATGCCTTTATATGACTAGATAATTACATCTTATTAAAAGATATGCCACCTATAGACGGAAATATTAACACTATTATCTAAATTACTGAACTTGTGAGTTCTTCAACAATAGAGACTTACTTGTTATACTTTTTCCAACAATTATCCCTCTGGAAAGATATCGTTATTAAAATGAGTAAATTCAGCGAAGTATTTAATAACGTAGTGATTGGTCAATAAAATTATAGTTAAAGCTTCTAGCTGTCTGACAGTTCATTCTATCTGATAATTATCAACTAACAACCAATCTTAATGTAAATCAAGGTCTGAGAAACAGAGCGGAAAATTAATAACGAATATAACCAAATCTAAATTGAAAAGCAAATCAAAATTGCTTATATTAAATTAAAATTAATTTTAAAAACAGTTAAAATATAATCGCCCAATTAAGAATATTGTATCTTGTATTTTTTCTTGCAGTCATTAACTAATTAGGTTTCTTTCGGAATCTTTACCTGATTATGTACACTGCAAATCCGGAAAAATTCAAGAGTTTAGTGATGAATCACTTAAAGTGTTTAATAATTAAACACCTAGGCGTTTACAATGTTGAACACCATAAACAAACTATAGCATTTTAGTAAACGGCAAGAAGCATTTAAAAGTCGTCTATAAACTTGACATAGTTTGTATATGATGTTTAATATTGCAAACACTTTAAGTGGTTAGTTTTTAAATACTTGGATTTACTGTGTAAATACAATGGAAAAAAAATTTTTGGTCGACATCTAGTATCATAATAATTCTAGAAATTCGAAGTGAATTGAACCTGTATATCGATAGTGAGTGAAAATTTGAACATTGAATAGAGGAGAGTAACTAAATGTAGGCTAATGCTTTAATATGGCTACTAACAATTCTCGAAAACAATAACAATTCTCAATTTAATAATATATTATAATATTAAAAACATAAGATTGTTACTTAACTCTTTAAAAATATATGTGTGATTATTTTGACGTCAATAAATGGTTAACTTCTTAATAGTTTTTTATTTTTGAGGCAAAAACAAAATGGTTGTCCATATTTGGTTACTTTCCTCTACATTCCAAGGTGTGTCATTTCAATGTAAGCAGACCAAATTAGTACTACAAAGTAAGCAAAACAGTTTGATTATAATGATACTGCCATGTTCACGCATTTGGGTAATTACGGTAGTACTTCCTAACTTTTCGGTGAATAAAGAATTGGTTTGAAGACAGCAAAAAGAAGTCCAACTACTTAATATTTTTTAGAACCACTGGAAATCATAATTCTCTTCAGACTCTTTTTAAGACTTATGGGCCCAAACAGCATAAATTTCAGAGTTGGCTCAGTTCGATTTTTGTAGATGCTTGAGTACAATGTTTTGGTAGTTTTTACTCGTTCTGAGAGTGAACATACCTTAGGTGATGTAGTTACAGTCAAGCAAAGTTGACTGGTGAATCCTGATGTCTGAACGTGACTATTTTGAGTACGAGTCACTCTCATTGCTGAACCAACCATCAGGTGGGCTCTCACGTCTTTCAGCTAGTAAAATCAACTTTGACCCTGTAAAGCTTGTTCAATTTCTTCTAGGAAATTCGTGAGTGACAATCAGACTGATACAATCAGTCGTCAGGGATCTTCTATCTATTCTTTCTTCCAGGTTTTTTTTTAATTTTAAGGGCTATTTATCAGAGCAAGGTACACGAGTTATAAGTCTTATTGAAAAATATCGCTTCAGGTAGGGAAAAAATTAATTATACTGTATTCCTCAAAAAAAAAAATATTGTATGATCGGTCATCCGGATTTTATCAGTTTCACCACATTATAAATTCATTTTAATCACTCTGTTTAGGATTGGAGCTGGTTAGCTTTATTCATGCCCTTCTATGAAACATTTTATATGAACATATACGGTTCGAATCATATTTATTGTATTAGGATCAATACATATAAGTCGTATTAGATGAAAATAAAGTTGGCTTCATTTTTCTCTCAATAGAACAAACTTCTTTAAAATCGATCATATCGTTATAAGCTTAGTTAAACTAGAAGCGATAGAAGTTAATCTGATTGAATGAAGATAGTTTTTTTAAAAATTTATGAAATTTTGAATAGTTTTTACAAAGTGAAATGATCATAAAAACTAAAATATTTATGTATATAGAGACATGTAAATAAATATTTTGAATAAATCGTAATTACCCTAAATTATTAATTATACGAAAATTCAAAACCATGTTATTTCTTCAACTGTGTAAAAAAAATCTCTTGATCATTTTAAACGATTAATGTGACATAATAACGTTACATGAAAATATATTGATTGAGTAAAGTTTGAAATCATCATTTCGTAGTTCGAATGGCCCAATTCCGGATACATATTGCTTTGTGATGATGTAAAAAAAAAAGTAATAAATTTATGTCTGTTAAAGTATTTCGATCGAGATTAATGTTTTTTTAAGATTTTTTTTTACTACATTAAAATAAAAGATTATGAGAAAATAAAACGTTTGTTTTAATATAAACAATCGATTGACCGTCTAGAATTCGAGTTATTCGAAATCAAAGTTGACTCTTCTCTCCATTTAAACTAATGATAATTGACTACAAGATTAGGTTTTTTAATTTTCATTCAAAAACGGTTCTTTAAATTTGTGTAAAAAAATTTTATAGTGTAAATGCATTTGTAACAAATACCTTGTTAAAAAAAAAATCAAGTTTGAGCGCACTGTTCTTGGAAAAATTAATTATTAATAATAATTTTAACTTCAACTCTCCTATAAAATAGGCATTAACCTTCTTTTGTTAATCTTTTTATGTTTTTCGAAGTAATAGAATACATATTAATTAATGTGCAGAAAGCTAGTGCGTATATTACATTTGTTATAAACAATTGAAAACGAGATCTATGCAAAATATTTGAGTTCTTCTAACAGTAAATTTTTTTTGCTAAAACAAAGTTACCAACTGTCTGAAATGATTGCAAACGTACTCTTTCTGTTTGTAACAATTAGATTAGCAATAAACAATTAAAAATGAGTCTCTGGAATATATTTGAATTCTTTTGATGGGAAATTTTTCGTTTCACAAAATATGAGTTACCAACTGTGTTACATGAATAAAAACGTACTTTTTTTGTTTATAACAATTAAATCGTAGTAAGGGAGCAGAATTCAAATATTGCGATAGAATTCGCATTCCTTCTGGTTACTCATAATGCCTACGAATTTATTACTTTTTTTTTTAATATTATCACAAGGCAGTGCGTATCTAAATTGGCTTCCTCAAACTATGTAATTACTATTTGAAACATTCTCGTTCAATCTATAACCATGTATCGTAACTCCTCACATTACGCGGACAAAGTCGCGGGAATCTGCTAGTTTACAAATGTTATAACCAAATAGAGATCAGATAGACAGACAGTCACTTGAAATTCATAAATCAGTATAGATTAAGAAAAACTTAATGATTCTAATATTTACATTAGTAAATATACTAATCATAAGAGAATTCGTATACATACATATAAAGGGGAATACGGGGCAAAACAGATCCATGGGGCAAGACAGCTTTTTGGATTTTTGGTAGTTTAGTGAGGCAAAACGGATCTTCCGAAGCTGTTAATACGAAAGTTAACATTGATGTAAAAATATGCTTATCGCTCAAATTATATAGTTATATGTATAAGTCATTTTAAAATTCAAAAAGCCGTCTTGCCCTATGGATCCGTTTTCCCCCGTATTCCCCTATGTATATTCTTACAAGAATCAATCATGAGAATAATTGAACGAGATGAAGTGTCAAATTAAGTAGTGTGCGAAGTAGTCAAATAATCAACGAGGTATTAACTAGTTTTTTTCACACTATCTTTACCAGTATCTTAATAGCTTAATTATTTAGGAGCATTTCAAATTAACTGGATCCTATCATCACACGAATGAATGTTACTAAACCTGTTCTGAGATAAACAAAGTGCGCGTCGAGGATGTGTAATGCCAATTACTAATTTTTTTAATTTCCTGCATAAATAAAATAACCAATAAAGAAAAAGTTACTTTTTTTTCCATATATTTAGATTATTAACTAACTTCATATGTCCATGTAAATTCATAGATAAGATTATAGTAATTCTTTGAACCATATGTCCCATAGAAATGAAACTAAAATATTGCCATTAATTTTCATTCTTTAGATAAGGAGTATTTAAATTTTATTTTAATATTAACACAATTATTTTGTAAATTGAATCAATCGTAATTTCAAACTAAAATGGAGAAGAATCATTAATTCGAATCTTTATTCATAAAAATAATGCATCCTATTTTTGCCGAAAAAAATCTAAAGAAAATAAAGCTCTAAAGTAATTGGTTTTGCACTTGAATCTTCTCTTCAACTGGCTGGAGATGAAGAAAAAACCTTTTTATGTCAATTCAGATAAAAATCTCTATCGTTACGGACTGAATAATAATAAGATGTCGATTTTTTTGATTTAAAGACTTATTAAATATGACATACTTTTATTTTAAAAAAAAATTTTTTACTCAATTGCATTTTTATGTCAACTGTTCTAATAGTTCTGTGTTACGACTGAGCCTTTTTTAACAGAAAAAGCTTATAATATGAAAGTAGCAAGGAATAACGAAAAAAAACTTTTTCTGAATGTTTCCAAAACTATGTTATTATTCTCGTTCACATTACTTAAACTTACAAATTTTTCTCAGCGAAAATCAAGATTAATGCAACTTTTATAAGAATTATTTAATTCTATTACTCCATTATAACTTTTTGTACAAACCAGTTTGGATCACTATTTCGAATTAGATATTCAAGAAGGGTAAGACATACAGCTAATTACAGTATTCCATAGTTTTTTTTTTATTTTAATTACATTCATAACCCGGTATTTAATTACATCATAAATTTGTCATTCACTTATTAATTAATTTTATTTTTTAATCATGATCTTTGAATTTTTATTTTTCTTTCAGTCACATAGATACAATTCATTCGCTCTGTCAGCATTTCTCTCTATCAATTAAATCTTTTTAAACTTTTTACAAAACGACAGTCTCAAACGGCCTGACGTTCTTTTGTTTTTTTTTTTATTCTACTTTTAACAAAGTGTCTAAACTATGACTGTCCTAGTAAGTCATCTTAATAGAAGCGTTTGTTACTTCTAACGATTATACAGTGTTGAACAAAGTGCTCTAGAATTTTATGATGATTATTTTAGTATAAACACTTAGACACTTTTTTTAAAAAGCAAACGACGACACTGAGAAATACTTCGTGCAAAACTTACTTCTTGATTCGTGGGAAGCTTGAAATAATATCTTTTATCGTAAGAATTTGTCATATATAAATATACCTACGGTATAAAAATTGGAATATTTTAAACGAAATTTTACCTTTTAAGAATACTAATACTTAATCCTGAGATCAAACTGCAAATGTAAAGTGTGTTTTTTTTTATTATACAGTAAAAAGTAAAAGTCACGTAAAAAGTGATTCATAATCCTACCTTCTCAATGGATCACTTTTTGTTTTAACTTGATTACATTATAATCTGTTAAATTATTGCTTGCAAAATAAACAAATGGACCATATTAAAGACTGGTTCATATTTCTACCTTCTCATCTAGTATTTGAGTCAAACGTAATGCGTTCAATGACTTCAAGACTCTTTGTGGATGCATTATCGTCATTATTTGTTTGGCACCTATTTTTATGCAGCCTAGAAGGAAGGGGCCGTTTTTTACGATTCATAAATGAAATAACATATCATCATACCGAATACTGAATCTGTAGTGCAAACTTCAATTATTATTAAATATTGGTTACTTCGTTTTCTATCATACCGAAAAACACTAAAGGATAAAAAAAAACTGAAAAAATGGTAAACTAGCTAAATCTTATCGTTCTTTCCGCTTTTTTTAAAAACAAACTTATAATTTTTTAATAATCTTTAAATCTAATTTAGCAAAAACAAAATCTTAAGAGAAAGTCAATCTCCATCAAAATACTTTAATTTTTTCTATTGTTTTCATTATTAATTAAATCTGTAACCAATACTTATGGAATGAATATTGGCTTTAACTGTTCATAATTATACTTATTCTGTAAACGATGCTACATAGAAGTAACAGTATGTGACATGTCAGGTAACAAAGAGTAACACGTAATCACTGCAAATCTTAGTGTCTTATTTCAATGCACTTAAAGTATTTTAAGATGACTTCATCCATTTGATTAACATTGTAGTCACTTTTTAGATTCTTGGAAGGGTTTAAAAAGTGACTACAATGTTAATCAAATGGGTGACGTCATTTTAAGACACTTAAAGTGCATTAAAATAAAACATTTCCAAATTTGAGATTTGCAGTGATGTTATTGCATTGTTCCATAAAAATAATAATATCACATTGCAGCTTGATAACTATCAATTGAGTTTATAGTGACTTTTTGGTTTCAACTCTTCCACATGTGTGAGGAGATAAGGTCAAAATAGCAGTGACGTGTGAGAATCTTTTATACATTAAATTAGTGATGGAAGGTAAGAAAGGGACATAAAAGATGGAGGTAGGTCTTTTATGATTATCTCTTCACTATGAGGGAGAGGAATATAAACAAGATAATTAGTAAGAAAATCTTGATTAATAAATAACACACTTCTAGAAGTCTTCATTAGGATTTCATTTGGAAGTCAACACAGTTTAGTGAATGAGGTTTGACTTCTAGAACTCAAGTGATGATTCATACAATTCTTATAAGATTTTAATGTGGAATTTTCATATTTCGTCGACACGACGCCTTAATAATAACAGTTTCAGCTTCCACAACTTTTCTTCTTTTCTTTTGGTTTTACAACTTGAACGAACATATTTTAAATAAAAAAAAAGATATTTCTTTCGAAGAATCTCTAGCGGAATTTAAAAAAAACGAACACGAGTGATATCAACTATCTTGGGACTTATCCTTGATTCAAACCTGATGGAGGGATTTTTCAATAATTTTTTGATGTAATATCCTTATATGGGGCTCTTTTCTGGTTCTAACAAGGAGAACATTTTCTTTTCTAAGATTGAGTTTTAAGATATGTCACTTTAGCTAGTAATATTAGACTTTTGCTGGTGGATTAAAAGATATTAAGCGCACATTGTAGAACATTCAGATTTAGCAGTGCCAATAGAGCGTGGAATAACAGCAGGCCTAAGTTCGAAATAAGGTTTATTATTGGATTATGTTTGTGTTAAATTTTATCCTCAACAAGAATTTTATAGATCTGTTCTGAAGCTTAACCAAACAGAATAAGTTTTATTAATTTAGTTCTGATTTCATCAGTTTTTTTTTTAAATTTGGGAAAACAAGGCATAACCAGTCATGTTATTATTTGTATACGTTATTTTTTGATTGAAGAATCGAATTAATTACCAAATTTAATAATAATTACTACCATAACTGCTATGATGGGTACCTAATTTTATTTGTATATTATTTATTAGTTTCTTTAAGGCAATTTCACTCATTCTATTTATAAATTTAAACGGAAAATTGAATTTGTGCATATAATACATTCTAGTTAATAATGACCCAATCAACTTTATTCACTATAATTAGTTCATTCAATGTACTCACTGGCTAACATTTCTTGATTCCACTTCTACCACAACTTTAACACTCGCAATTCGGCTTTACCACCAAAATTTTTATATTGTTACTCCACACACACACTTGACACTTATGCAGAGGCCTGAATATAACTTGATTCAGCTATTTACTTCTCAATTCTCAATACGCGATTTTAATACAAGTTTAAATTTTTCCCTGGTTAAGATGAGGTGACAGCACGTAAACGCTGAAATGTATCCTTTGAAACTACGGCCATTATCTCTATCAATGCTCAAGATACAAAGAAATGACCTCACCTCAACGCCGCGATCTTATCAACAAACACTGACTCTGTTATAACTACTTAGGAAAGCATCCTGTAGCGAAATGCCAATTACGAAAACGATGCTTTAAATGCGCTAAAGCACATCATTTTTCTGATGCACACTTTATTCTATCCACTTGGATCCAATCATGAAGAAAGAAATTTTAAGGCCCATAATACGTCAACTGCTACAGTAGCAACTGAGAAAAGACAAGTTACCTACGCACATTCATTAGCATCAAAAGTTATCTTTCTACCAACCACCATTGTTACGGTAATTAATCATCACGGAAATCATAAACTTTCACTATTCAAACTAATCGTCAATCCAGTCATTTTATTAAGACTTACAGGCCTAATTCCTCATGAGTAATTAAAAACTCTTATACTACACTTTGAAAACTTGCCACTTGCTGACCTATCATTTAACCAAACGAGATCAATCTACATCATTCTGGGATCCGACTTGTACGGAGAGCTTATTCAAGGATCATTCATTAAAGAACCCAGTCCTTTCATGGATCATTTCTGGTACATCTTGACAAAATCTTCAATCACAATTAAAAAATACTTATAACTATTCCATCTCCATCAATTCCTAGAGCGTTTCTGTTATCAGAAGGACATCCTCTACACCTCCATCAAATCTTCATCATATAATGATCAAGAATGCGAGGATCATTTTAGAATTACACATCAACGAGATTCTACCGGACGTTCATCCGTGAAAGCAGCTTCACGACGAAGCTAGGTGTAATGTTCAATGGATCATGCAAGACACCAAATGGACTTTCCCTCAATCAAGTCAAAGCTCCAGATTAATTTCATGCATGTCCTCATGTGATTTCGGAAATTCGAGTATGTTTTTTCTGCTGACATCGAGAAATGAATCGGCAAATATGTGTGCTACCTAGATGACTAGAAGTATCGAAGGATTCCTGAACTTGATTCCTGTAGAACATAAGATGGAATCGTAAAACTTTCAACTGACAAACAATACTATCCATACTTTAAAACTTCCATGGAATTCTACGTTTAACTGTTTCCGTTTCACCGTTCTACCAAACATTACGGACTCATCAAAAATTATCAAACGAGCAGTTTTGTCCAAAATTGGACAATTTTTTGAGCCTCTGGGATTTTTATTACCAGTTTTTATTCGTTTCAAGGTATTTATCCAAGAATAATGGGCGATTTAATTAAGCAGGGATGATCAACTGGGAGAATCACAGCAGAAGGCGAGGCACCAGCGTTTAATAAATCCTTCATAGGATCAGCAATATCAACATCCTTAGTTGGATTGGAACAACTAATACTGATCACGCACAGATTCATGGATTTTGCGATGCATTGCGATCGAAAATGGCCGCTGCAGTTCATATACGTATCCAAATATTAGATAATTATACGTCGACAATACTCCTCTGTTCAAAAACCCAAACGTGTCTCTTAAAAAGAACAACCACCTCTTGACTTTAACTGTCATTAGCAGTTCAGTTATGTCTTCGTGGACATAAATATGTTTTTCTCGATAATCCTATAACACCTGAAAAAAGCAGACAATGAAACAATTATATGGATTAAGTATATTCAGTCAGTTCACGTCAAAGATGAAATTAACCAATTAAACCAGCACGTTTTAAAATCCAGCTTAATGATTCATCTGATGCTTTTTAGCGACAACAATGGTTTATTTCAAGTTAGTGGACGTTTACGCGATTCATCACTACCAGCCTCTATAAAAGATCCGTACATCATTCCAAAGCACACCACGATCTTGATTTGAGATGCTCACGATAAGACATTACTTTATTCAACTCAGGAAACTCTTATCTACTTGCGTCAGGAGTATTGGATTATCGGCGGGCGAGCTCTTCTTTGGTCCTTCATTCTCGAGTGTATCCGACGCAAGAAGTACTGAAGTTCTCTCGCTCAAAACTTTATGGGACAGCTACCCATGAAAGAACTGCTAGAGTTGACAATCAGGTGAACTTTGGCCCAACACTGGGTTGCCCAAATGTGGCTGAACGGAGTTCATTGGTTCCAAGGTTGGACCAAGTTAGACATATAATTGATCTACCACGAATGGGTAGTTTTCTCTGTCCCAGACCTGGACCAAAGTTGGGTATATTACCTTTGGCTGATTAATCTTGGGCCAGCTATGGGTCAACTTACATTGACCAAGGACTTATTTTCTATCCTTAAATTTAGATAAAATGATATCTAGAATGATTAAAAAAACTATCTACTATTGTTTATCAGCATTGACTTGTAATTTCTGAAATATTATTTTGTCATGAATTTATATTAATATTTTAAATTATTAAAATGAAATTAATAAATGATAATATAATATTATTGTAATCAATATTTTATCTTTTATTAATTACAAAGAAATTAATAGTACTGTTCAAATAGTGGTATTTGTGGGTATATATGTAATTGTCATATTGGATCTTATAAGTCGATAGCTGAATGGGTAAAGGCACCGGTTTAAGATGCGTAAAGTAGTGGTCGTAGTTTCGAATCTCCTTAAGTACAATTTTTAATTGTTCAATTTTCTGCAAACATAACATTAATTATAATTAATTAATTATATTTCTCTTATAAAAATCATAAAAAGAAATTGTTCAAATATTTTTTGTTTTTAATAATAAAAAAAACTCTGGCACATCTGTGGGATGCCATGGCTGGGCCAAGGTTGTATGCCAAGCCAGGCCCGATGTTATCATTTGATAGTTCAGACATATCTGGCCCAGAGTTGTAATTCAACTTTGTCCCAGAGTTCATGACTGGCAAGCCAACTTTGGCCCATACCTAACCCAATCGTACTTTCCTACATGGGTACTAGCAACTCGAGTAACAACAGCAAAAGCTGCCCTTCATACCGGAATCGACTACGTTGGACCAGTTAATTTAACGATGTAGAAAGGCAGATGTGACAAAACCCAAAAATCTTGAGTAACATCACTTCAACCATCCACCTTAAAATTGTGAGCGATTACTCAACGGAAACCTTCCTAGCCGTCTATTGTCACTTCAAAGCTTGTCGCAGAATTTGCTCAACACCCAACACCAACTGCGGCATGAATTTTAAAGGAGCTATCTAAACTTTTTCTTACCACTTCCAAGGAACTTGATCAACTAGCATCAACAATTACCGATGGTGAAACAGCGTTTTTGTTGCAACTCACTTTTGAGGCAAATGAGAAACTAGGGTTAAATCTATGAAGTACTACCTTAGGAGAGTTGTCGGCAAAATTCTACTGACCTTTGAAGAAATAACAAGCTTGCTTGCACAAATATTGAATTCCACGCTACTATCTCCTCTTTCCATTGATGTGAAAGACCCAGAAGGTCATTTTTTGATTGGTCACCCGCTCAACTTGTTGCTTGAACCCAACCTAAAACACCTAAAGATTGGAAGACTATCACGATGGCAACACTTGAGTCAAATGCTTTAGAGTTTTTGGTGCAAATGAACTTCAGAGAATTTGCAGCAATGCCAGGCTGTTTATAAATTGACATTATCTTCTAACTTACTCACCACTGGTTCGCTTATCACCATCAAAGATGAACAATACCCACCATCGAAATAGCTTCCAGGTTTACCCAGGAAAGAATAACATCGTTTGCGTAACTGCTGTAAAGATCAGCATAGGTGTCACTGTCAATTAAAACATCATCATTAACTCATTCGTTTCCTGCGTTAACAAAGGCAACCGAGAACGTTTAAAATTGTTGACGGCGAGTTTCTTGAAACAGATGACGAATAGTAAATATTTTCCTTTACCTTATTCGGTCGTTATCTTATTATCTGTCGGTTTCTTTTCCCTAACCTTCTAATTTTTTTCACATGTTTCAGTAGCAATCCTCTGCTGCTCTTTATTTGCACAAGAAAATTATTGAGAGGATAATGCTTAGTCAGATATCAAAATTTTGTCTCAACTCATTTTTGGAAAACTCCACTATTTCAGTGGGTAGCATATTTGACTGATACAATTTACGAAATACGGCTAAATACTTAACCAATGCTGAAAAAATTATTCATGTAGACAATATTCATAATTTGTTATGAATATTTATTTTTTTATTAACTTTCTAATTATCATAATGAATTGTGTCGCATTTTCCTCGATTAATTCATTTGCTACACACTGTGAAACGTATTATTGCTGAATGAAAGTGGACTGATTCAAATGCCCAACAACTTGAGAAGTCGACCATTATAGATAAAGTATAAGCACTACATTTGAATCTCAATAGTTGCCAATAAAGTAGAATCTAGGTCTTTATCAGGATCCAATTAAAATCTCATCATCTCTTGATCGTGATTATACTATTTGTATCTCTTTTTCTACATTTCTATATTTGCTTCCATCATTGCTTACCGTATTATAGCATTAATTGAAATGTATTTGACAATTTAGTATCAATTCGACAGAGATTTGAGTTCTTTTCCGTTTAGCAAATGCTGTGTTCAAAAATGCTCAAATTTGGACATTAATTGTATATTATATCTATAAATAAAAGATAAATATGCATAATTAAACCGCTTGCTCCCGAGAACTATCAGTTAATGAATGTACATTGCTTTTTAAGCTGTATAGAAGAGCTCAATAATTATTATTCAAGAGTTAGCTTTGCTTAAATAGTAGAGAAAAAAATGTATTATTCCCAATAGTAGAGTCGTCATAAAAAAGTGTTATCGCTGAAAATGTAATTATAAATAATGACCAAAATTTCTAATACATTACCTAATAAGAAATCATGTAATGTCGTGAAAAAAAAAAAGAAAAAAATAATAATAAATAAGACAATTATATGACAATGGCAATACAGTGTCACAAAATCGGCACAATTGTGGAAGTACATCATCACTCACGTGAAAGAAATCATCGTTGTTACAAAGTTGTTTGATCATAATTTAATTGAAACTCTAGAAAAATATTTTATTAAATTTTTGTGTAAGTATTTCTTTCAAATATGAAGACTTGGAGCTTTGTAAAATGCGAATAATCAATTGATTTTTCTTGTAGTTACGTTTCTCTTGGATTTCTCTGTCGATTCACAATTAATACCTCTGTAGAATAATTTCATCTATTTCCTTTGAATTTCTACATACTGTCACTACGTAGTAGAGAAATCTAACATATTTGACAATTATATCAATCACGTAGATACTGCTTCAATCAACATAATCTTAAAGTTAGGTTATTATTTTATTACAAATAAATTTGAGTTTCTTAAATTTAACTCAAATTGAAAAACCCTGGCTGTTCCACGATTGCAGAAATAGTATTGAATTTTCTTAAAATCATTTTATAAATGAACTATTTCATAATAAATATTGATTCTTTCTTCTGAATAATTTATTTATTGAATTATTCCTTAAAATTTTTCAATAAAAAATTAATACTTATTTTTACATTTAAAACTATTGACAAACTGAACATTTTTTTATCACGTGAGAATAACATTTTGTATGTTTCCATTGATAAGAGAACTGTCAAAGTGTCTTTTATAGCTTTGACTCCAATCATTGATATTCATATCATTTATCATGAGTGCAATAATTCTCAGTGATGTAATATTAATTGATCTTGTATTTGATTGAAAAAAGGCCAATCCAAATAAAGAAAATGTAGGTCACGTCGATACATGAAATCCCAATCGGTCGTTTCTATTTTCTATATAGAATTCATTAGTTTATTTTATCGAGGAAATCCATATGGTTCTCGATATTTATACATCATACTCTACCGATAGCTTGTGGAGAATTGATAAAAATAGTTTTACTAATAACAAAATTGAATACTGCAATAAATAGATTTGTATACAAATAAACTGTCATAAGACATCTGATTTTTATTAGTTATGCGTTTGATGATTGCCATCTTTAGTTATTGTAATTATCATCGTTTATGAACTAGAAAAGACAAATAAACTCAAAAAAGTATTTCAGATATTTTCTTTAAATTTTATCTTCATTTTTTGCAGTCTTTAAGATCCATATTGCAGGCATAACTAAGACATAACTAAGTTTTAGTAGCATCGTTGTCACAAAGAAAAGTAAAAGAAATGCTGTATAACAATCCGAGATGGTCGGATTCTTCTTTTTATTTTTTTTATTGTTCTTTCTTCCTGCATTGAGTAAAAATATTCGAGAAAAGTGGCAAAGGAATGAATGAGAAAAAAATAAAAGTGCGATTCGTTCGACAACATGGTGCTAAAAAACGCGCAGAAAAACAAAGTCGGAAATTGAAAATAGCACACGAAATGCATGAGCTATATTGTTCCACTTGTGTAAAGTTTAGCCAACAGGGAAAGGCTCCAATATTCTTTAGAGCTTTTTCATTTATCATTATAATACACTTTAATTCATCTGTACTAAAACTAATGTACATTCAAAATGATTGAATAAAATGAGATTTAAAAAAAAAATAAAATAAAATTTTATTTTAATTTACTACTGAGAATTATATTCGAATGAAAAAAAATTACACAACTCTTCAATTATTCTCAACAACTAGTGGGTAAATCATTGAAACTCTTTATTCTGGCAATATTCATTCAATTTTTCAAACTTTGCAAGTGCGTAATGTCACAAGTAGATTAAAAAAAGAAGAAAGCAAATGATGAATAAATCCAATAAGTCATCAAATATACGTATATTTTTCTAAGTAAATACTTCTTTCTCTCGATGAATTGTAAAGTATTCTCCTTTATTGAGCACATATATTTGTCGTCATCCAATCGATTCTCAGTATCGCTTTCACCAATCTAGCTGATTGCCGGTTTTAAATGTGCACCTTCCAATGGTAGTTTGATATTAAAAGAATACAGGGTATATGTTAACAAAAAGTTATAACATAACTAGAATCAACTTAATATAGACTTCTTCAATTTTCTACGACCTATCTTTATTGTAAAACAAGTCATTTTATTAATGGAAAATATTTTTAATATATTCGTTGATTATTATATCAATCTACAATAAATGATGATAAACTAAAATATTTGGAAACTAATATAATCGTCATTGATTATCAATAATTGATAAAGATTATAGAGAGCATATAGTTTTACAGATATTAATTGTTGGAAACCAAGAGACTATGAAATCAAATATGATCGAAATTAATTTTTCAGGATCACCAGTTGCACAATAATTCCACAGGAATAAACTAATGGTTCACATGCATTTTGTTCATTTCCAACACTCATAAAGTAATATTCATCTCACTTAAAGTAAACAATATAATTACCATTTTAATTTATGATAAAATTTGTACCCATCTCTTTCTATCTTAAGTAATGAATTTTCAGTGTTTCAAATTCAGAGAAAAATACATAAACAAACAATTAATTATGATACAAATAATTATAACAGAAATATACTAAATAATTTGTGACTTGCGATAATTAATCATTCAGAAAAAAACTCATGGCTAATGCAGATATAAATGAACAAAAAAATACTGTTGAGTACACCTTTTTCTGTGTCTGTAGTATTCTATCTTGATTATTATTCCGGTCGTGAATATCAAGACGAGTAAGACGGATTTATATTTCATTCTGAATTACGAGCGCGTTCCTGCATTACTTCTCTCTCATCCTCCACCGAGTTCGATCCTTTGCAGCAAAATATCTCTGGTTGCGACATTCAATTTTCACATCAGACGATGATTCTGAAATCAATATTTTCCAGTGTACTGGAGATACACTGTCATGTTACTATTTTCTATATTATTCATGAATTATTTTTCTTCTTATGGTTAAATTAAGTTAATTGAAGTTAAATTACAATTTTATCTTACACTTAAATCTTCAGGTTTTCTCTCGTAGTATGTAACTATACATGTGATTCTCCATCGTGTTTATGTACAAATGGGTTACAGGAAATTCCTTTAGTGTCGACTCAAAACTTCTGCTGATGTTGCGCCAGGCAACTCTTCTAACCCTCTAGCAATAACGCGAGAAAAACGTTCTTGCCTTCTAGGTAGAATAGGCTATCACAAACTTTGTGAGCTTCACGTTATGAACAATTTTGAAAGAACGCAAGATCAAATAATCTTCAAATAAAAAAAAGATATCCACACTTTTTATGCTTTTTTATCACTACTCTTTGGCATTTATTCATTCACAGCATTTTTAATTTCTGCTATCAGTGGTTTATTAAATTACTACACTAAAAACAATTTCAATATTATCATAAAACAGTAATTTCGATGTGAGATTTCAACAACGTCAGACGATACTGTATTACTGCGAAATGAAGTATGTTACAATGAACATATATAAACGTGTTTAATGTTAAACTCTGTAAACAAAAGATGTATTTTAACACACCTTGATGTAGGAATGTGAAACAACTAAAAGGCTCAATAACTCATACACAGCAATTTGACATTGAATAAATTTAAGTATATTGTTTCAACACACTCCAATTTCAAGTCATAGTAATGTGAAAAGAATTACACTGCAAATTCAAGTGTGTTATTTTTATAAACACTTTTAACATGTTAAGCCTCTTAAATGTTAAATTCTACAGATTTTTCACACTCGTAAAATATTTAAATTTGAAATTTTATTACACTGTTTTAATCAAAGTGTTTTTGTGTGAACAAATGTGCTGATTAAAAAAAAAACTTTTCCGGCCCAAACTCGCTTTTATTTTATATATTTACAACGAAGTTAAATTCGAATGTTCTTCAATGGAATTAATTAGTTTTATGAAGTATAACGAAACTATTGGTCGTGTTATTTTTTCGAAATTTTACTTTTTTTTTGCAATATTTTATTTTCAACATCACTATTCATCATGGTAACCTACAATTCATCACCATATAGATTTATCAATATTGGTTTGTAAGAAAGAATACCTTCTACTTAAAGATTTCATCTAATTTATAACCTAATAAAGAGTGTAAGATTACTACTAAATATCAACCTTTAACAGAAAACTGGTAATTATACAGACAGGGTAACCGAATTTGCATAATTATAGAAAAACTTAATTCAAAAAAACATTAAATTATCAATGAAACTTCCCGAGTGAAAATGAATAGGCCCAAAAGAAGCCTAAGGCACGCCAAAAACGATAAATAAGCCCAACACAGACCCGATTGAAGTCCAATCTTGATTCAAAGAAATTTTAAGTGCCCAAAACAAACCCATTACAGGCCTAAATTTCAAACGAGCTCATTTCGAGCCCAAAAATATTTTCTAGGCCCAAAACGCGCCCAATTCAAGTCCATTTTCTAAGATCATATTCGAGAATGATAACAATAAATTATTACGACTGCCAATTTGTAGCACAAAAGTTAATTCAATGATAAGTTTTTTCACACCGAGGTTAGAATATCATACTTTGTTCCCTTGGTAAATAATGTACTATTAAGCCTAATTTGGGCGTGTTATGGGCTTAGCAAATATTTTTAGGCTCGAATTAGGCATATTATACTACTACCGGAGGAACCGAAGGACCAAACAGTGGAACTAGCGGAAGGACTAAATTGGAACATGGAGGTAACTGTGAAGTATCCTTTCGAAAGACAATTTACCTGCCCTAAGTGCCACCTACCTGGTGCTGCCCACTAGTTCGGTGGGCTGTTTAAACCTATTGGCGTGTATGCGGGATACACTGAATTTCTCCAACATATTCGGCGTCAACACTTCGAAGCCAAGGTTTCCACTATTTGTGGTATCTGCGGGTTTAACGGCACTGGCAAATATCCTATTAAGGCAGTTAAGACTCATGTGGCCAAAGAGCACCCTAAGGCGGACGGCGGGATTGCTTGTGTCTCGTGAGATTCGACTTCTAGCATCGTAAGCAGATCTACGGAAGGATTTTATCAAGCGGTCGCGCCCTCATAGTCACTTCCACCTCCAGTACACACGGCTCTGGACCTTAAAAGCATAGTTTAGGCACTTACGCTCAGGTACAACCAATCGCGTCTATGTTTGCTAAAAGGACCAGCCGACGCGACCCCACTATATCAGGCCCCAACTTTACATCTTCAATGATCACGGATTCCTTGTTGCTTACCCAACCCCGGGCTACCTTCATCAGTGCCACGTTAACCACCAGCACAATAACCTCAACCATCTGCAGTGGGTCCATAATATCCGCTGCGCACTTTCAAATACCATCGCGTCAATTCTACTCCAGTTTCTCTCATCAACGACTGGTGTCCAGTGACGGGTTACAAAAGGAAGAGACGACTACTCAGTAACTCTGACTCTGGCACGGGGTCTCCAAAAAGAAACAGATCAAACCTATTTTCTTCACCGGTGTCTGATACTCATGACCGCACACTATCGCTAACTACCCCCACTCATAGGAACAGCCTCCATTCAGTAACTGACAACAATATTCGATGTGCCCTGCCGATACTGATACTGCCGTTGCCATTCATAATGCATTCTCAGCTCTAGTCTCGTTATCTACTGAGGAGGAGGGCGCGTTTTACATCAGTAATTCTACACTGGCAATCAGGGTGCCACCAAACATCACCAGAGAGAGAGCCAATATTAGGAGAACTCTATTAACATCACTTCAAGCAATTGCATCTCCTGAGGAACTAAACGCAGACGCTAGAGAATTTCAGAACTTCCTAGGATCCTTGTCACGACCTCCTCTTTTCAGCTGGACTTGCCCGACTCATGCTGGCCCGCCAACTCAGCACAATGCTCTAACTGTATTAACACAAAAGGATTATAGATATAACCGAAATCGCACCATGAATCAAATTCTTCAAAACCCCTCGCCCCATTATGAAATCAGCGGCTCTGAGATCCACGACTTTTTCGAAGCTATGTATGAAGGTAGGTCTGATGACTCAGGTACCTATACTCTTGCCTCATACTTGCCTGTTCAGGACCCAGAGACGGAAGAAGCTTGTGCTGAGCTTTCACATCTGGATTCATCCAAGACGAGATAGTGGCAAGGCTTAAGAGGGCGAATAACACTGTCCCAGGGCCAAATAGCATCATGTCCGGCACTCTTCAGAAAATTGATGCTACACAAAAAAAGCCCCTGAACTGACCTGTCTAACTGGAGGCCACTAACACTGGCCAACACCACTTTAAAACTCTTTGCTGCCTTAATAACTGATAGGCTACTCCATTTCTGTGTCAAGGGAGCCAGACGTAGTAGCTCACAAAAAAGTTTTATGCAGTTCGATGGGTGTCACGACGGGCCTAGAATATGTTTTTGGTTTGAATTAGGCACACTCAGAGCCTGAAAAATCATTCGGGGGCTCGAATTGGACCTCATTTGGGTGCGATCAAAAATTCATTGACAAAAATATCTAATAAACGTAAAACAAATATATTTTACATTGATAATACCATAAACCGTAGTCGATAAAAGCCTTTTTGATGAAGTTTTACGTTTTTAGCACGTGATGATAAGTAGAATATTTTATATTTACTTTTTTAGTAAATATTAAACCAAGTAGTTGATATATCATCACAAAACCAAGTATGACACATCATTTATTCAAGAAAATATATAAATATATTTTTGAGCATTAGATAATATGAATAGAAACAATTGGAAACAAGTATAAAATGTTAAAGGAGGCATTAAAAATCTAGAGCGCAATGTAGTTTTTCTGTCATTTGAGATGACAGAAAAATTTAAAACTCAATGACGATTCTTTTTCAAATAAGATTAATCAAATTTTTTGGTACGCTTTACGAATTACTTCATTACTGTTGGATATTTTCATAAAAAAATTCAAAGTATTTTAAATTGTTGTCTACTTTCAATCGAATTTTTGATAGACGATACCAAAAAAATAATTTTTTCTCTCTGAATGCAAAAATTTTTTTTTCGTTCTGTTTTATTCTCAGAGGTATTGCTGAGCGGTGCCTACATGTATGCATGAGAATATTCAGGACAATGATCCCTATGACACATTTTAAAGTAACCAAAATGGAAAAAGCGAGGTGCAATGTTTCTAAAAAAATTACCATCAGTACTTCTTTCCATCCATATTACTTGTGCTTGTTTTTCTTTTGCTAAAATTAAAAAACATTTGTTTTGATAATTAGCCAATACTGAAGGTACACATTAGTATGATTGCTTTTGATGCAATTATAAATAAGGAATATGCATAAATGATAGAATCACTAATTACTGAATACAAATTTTTACACGGAGAGAAAAAAAAAATAAAAATTCTCTTGTAAAAAAAGGTTACTGCAGTACCGTTTACAGACATGGGAAAAATTCTCTTGATGTTGAGATAAAATTTTGTTCTTTTTACGGGGTATGTTTCCAAAGTTTTCAGCAAAACGAGCGTGAATAGATATAGTACCCTTTTTTTTGGTTTGTATCCTTGAAAGATTAAAATTTTTCTACCTAGGAAAATTTATTTTCTCGCATCATGCTCACTAATTTTTACCCTGTACGCTAAAAAGGGTGGTCGACAATGTTCTATCGTTTACGAATGATCTCAGGTACGCAACCATCTGCGTAGAAGACTGACGTGATTCAGTCGTTCAGTGGAAGTGTAAGGGTACAGATGCATCCTTTATATAAAATAAACATTTCCTTTTCTTAAAGCAATTTATTTCATTAGCTGCTCATCACTATTTAATTATTCTCATCTAAAAATTTCTCTTTCAAAAATATTTGAGGAATAGCTAGTGAGTAGCTTATTTTTATGAGTTACAGGTTATGGTTTTTTTGAGTAATTGTTCAACGTAATTATTAAATTAAAAGGCCAAATAGTTCTTACCAATTATTCATAAGTTTTTCAATTAATATTTTTGAGTAGCCGTTAACTAATCACAAGCTATCCTTACATTTTTATTTGAGTGTAAGAAAGTATTATTTTTAGTTTGGAATTTAATCAGGCCATGATAATTAGACTATTGTACTAAGATAAATTTTTATATTTTCATATTTACCCTTCCCCGTAATGTAAGTTTTTTTAAGCTAGTTTCTTAAATTTACCATAGTCCCACGGTTACTCGGAATTAGTATATTTTTTACCTTCTTTTACAACTATTTATTGTAATTCTTCTTCTTTTCGTCTATCAATTATTTGAATGAAGATGACTAAATGTGATAAAAAATATCATTTTAAAATTATGGTCTAAAAATTTTTCGCACAAACTAACGAACAACAGCGTGTCGCAAATTGCGAATTTTAGTCCTAGTGAGTTCAAGCAATTTAAAAATAGCTTGGCACAATAGAATAGAATAGTTCACTTTTGGAACGTGAATCTCAAAAATCATGAATCTCATTATTGAAGAACAGTTTATAGAATATTCAATTAAAAAAATAATATTATAGTCACAAATTTTATATTGAGCAGAACTTAAAAATAAGCACGTCTGTTCTTTAAATGATATTACTAAGAAACAATAAAGATCCGAGCGCAATAATTTCAGTGTTCAATGCAATATGTACACAGCTGCTTTTGAATAATTCTTGACGAATATTGATAGATCAACGATCTATTAAATCTATAGGACTTACCTCAAGCTCCTCTGCTTGTTAATCAATTGTTCACTTACTGTTTGTGGGACGTAACCGAAAAATCCTTTTGGGTATTTTCATCAGTCGTAATAGACGCATATGAAAAGATTTGAGTAAATTTAATTTTTTAGCGCCATGCGATCATGCTTTTCTACTGTTTAACAACGTTGCCTGGACAGCTGAATGATGGACATCTGTGTCGTTGAGCCTGTTTATATGTTTGTGGATCATTGAAAATGGAATATTTGAATTATTAATATTAAATATGCGTAGAAATAATGCTAGAGCATCGATTAGTGTTTTACACTTGAATGCAAATGTTTCAAACCTTAGAAAATTTCCTATTGTTATCAAAATCATGATATTGTTATAATTTTTTCATAAAAATACTTTTTGATAGAGCGTTTGAAAAATAGAAAATGTCTGTTTAAGGGTTGAAGCATTTAATAAAATGTTTCGTATTAGAACATTGTTCTCAGACTTAGCTAGCATTGACATCGCACTCGCAACGAAGACGCAGATCTTCAGCATCGTACGCATCAAGCTGTTGCGACGAGTCGATCGTTTATTATTTATTTACTTTGTTTAATTAACCCAATTTTGGCTAAACATATTTATTTTTATCTACAGGTTGACTTGAGGCACATGGATGAACAAATAGGTAGCAATATCGTTAACGTTGGCGTAGATTTATCCGAGTTTTACATGTCAGTCGAATGGGATATCTTGGAAGTGCCTGCTGTCAGGTAAATTCAATTACTTATGACTTCAATACTTTCAAATAGTCATTAACATTAACTATAACTTATTATTAATACTTAATATTTGCATTCAACGTTTAATAACGCAACTTCGAACTGATTAGGTTTTCAGCAAAATCGGAACAGCTATTATTTGTGCAGAATCAAAAAACCAAAAGAAACGTTTAACTAGCTGAATTTTGTAATTCAGGCAAAACTTTCACGCCTGATCTCTTATAGTAATCATAATTAATGTAATTATAATATAACTAGAATCAGAATGTTATCATAATTAATCTTTCAGTTACATGGTTTCACTTCCTGGAGTACTCACTCCAAATAAATTACCGACTCCGCATTCTTATCATACAGTAACCCGACTTTTAAAAATCAAAATGTTCTCAAATAATCACACTTTACGCAAGGAGTTTTAAAATCAGTTCAATAACCTTTCCATACTATATGGACTAAACAGGATATCATGGACATCAAGTAACTTACTAAATTTCACTGTGGTCATCATTAAAATACAGTTTGATTGTATGCTTGATTTCAACAATATATCCTCAGCAACTTCACATGAACAATCCAAGACAGATATTGTGACTTTTTTGTGACAAACAATGATTTCGAACGCACATACAAACATGCACTCACAAATGTTTACTTAAAAACTGTTGTATTCAACTTTACGCACCTTGAAACGTTGAGATATGTCAAAATTCGAGATTTGAAAAATCGGATTCCTTAAAATAACTTTCTACTATGAGCTTAATTTTTATTTGGTTTTCTTATCGGAAATAATTCTAAATGAATTTTCCAGAAATCCTAGAAAATTTTCGTTGAAATCTTTTTGGAATTCTGCTTCATCTCGTGCTAGAAGTTTTTCGGAACGGATCTTTTTCAGAATCCTTATGAAGTTAATTTTTTTCATGGGTCGTTTGACAGATAAGAAATTTACTTTAGTGGAATGACAAATGTTTCAAATCGATATGAATACTATTGTCAAATATAAAAGTTCTAAAGGAAACGTTATTTATTAAAATTTCAAGAATACATGTTCCATTCTTCGCAATAAGGAAAGTCGAGGTTGTACTCAAAAGTCTGAAGTCTTTCGAATATTTATTCAAAATACAATACAAAACTTTATTTCATTACAGTCATTGTCAAAGCATATTGTTTAAAAAATAATAAAAAATTTTATCGTTGCAGAAACGAGAAGTTCTACACATGTTGTGATGAGCCATATCTCGATATCACTTTCAATATCACGCTGCGACGTAAAACGCTTTTTTATACTGTCAACATTATAATACCATGCATGGGAATATCATTTCTGACTGTTCTCACATTTTATCTACCCAGCGACAGCGGAGAAAAGGTAAGCACTTTTTCATCATCATTATTCCTTAAAAAGAAATATAAATATTCTCGAATCATGATTGCATCCTTACGAATCAATATTATTAAGACACTACTGTCAGTCTGTTACACCTACGAGAGTGAATTTTGCACCAAAGGAGTAAAGTAATCTTATCTGCGAGAAAAATTTCGTTCCAAACCACCTTAGTAGAAGTTCTATCGAAGCACTGTCGAGGGGCTTCCCAGCGCTCAAAATTACTAGAGACCTATACATCTACTAATTCTGCCTGTAGACTTAGAAGAATAAAATCAGTACTTAAGGTCATCTATTTATATGTAATTAAAAGCCTGGTTCAATTCTCAATTCGTCACGAATATCTTCTTTTTCCTTGCAAAGACTTAAACTAGGTTTTCGGAACACTGTTAAAAGTCTACAAATTCAGTCCCAAGGAAACTGAAATCCTGGTTCAAGCCTGATAGGTCTGGTGTTTAAAAACGATTCAAAATTTACAAATTTACTATTATTATAGTTATTGATTAATATTTATAAATTATTTGAAAATTTTCGTACATAAAGTTATAATATCACAACGTTAGATACGAAAACTTTAATATAATTTATAAATATTAATCAATAACTACTATACTTGTCATTTTGTTTGAAAACATTAAAAAATAACTTTCATAATAATTTTTTACATGTACATGTAAAAATAATCATTGTACATGTAATGGTGTACACTTTGCTGTAATTCGTCGACTTAGATCTGAAAATCGCATCTACGTTTATGAAGACGATAATGTATCTAATGTAGTCCCATATATCTATCAGGTTCGTCAATCAGACGACTTTAATATAATAAGAATTGAATGTCTGTTATCAGTTTGTATACTTATGACGGTTGAGAACACACTGATTTTAGCAGTACCAGTTGATTCAGTAGAAGTAGAATAATTTTTTTACAAATGTTTATACTTAAGATTGGTGATTAATAATCATTAATATTTGATCTACATCGTGACTTATCATTCATTTAAAAAACCTTCCATTATGAATATTCCTTATTCTATGATTTATTTTTTATAAAAATAAATAAAATGTAGTTATAATCAAATTAAAAATTACTAATTAGAGTTCCACGATTTTATGATTATAATTGAAGCATCTATTAGATTTTGCAGGATTGAATTTATATTTTTATTTTACATGAGAAAATATAGAACTCAAAGACCTTAATCAGTATTTCAAAATATCTCAAATACTGTTTTAAGTCTTCTAAGTGTAAAAGTAGACTTTGGAGATTTTAACAAAAATCAAAATCTATGACAGCATGTTTACTATCAAAGGATTTGAGAATTTAGAGATTCAAACAAGGCCCATTATTTCGACTCGGGTTGCACGATTTCATGGGCCGTCTAGACAGTGCCTTTATAGAATCCAGAAAAATCAAGTGAATTTCTACTAGGGTAAAAGCAAGGGATGAAATTTCATGGATTAAAGTGTTTTACATTCACTCCCATGTTAAAAATGTATTGTTTTGTCTTATTGTCACAAAGGATGACATTTTATTCTCAGTTTAGAGGTTAATGAAGTGACACATTTCGCCTGATAAAAAAGGATAAAATGCGTGTGGGCACGCGTATGAACAACTTTTGTTATTCTATATGCGAGGCAAAAAAGTGAGACTTTATTGCCTCTAAATAGGGAATAAAATCTAACTTTATGTGAGGGCATAACAAAATAGTACATTGTTCACCAAGGGAGCAAAGTATTATATTCTGACCTGGGTGTAAAATTGAAAACCGAGCCGAAGGTGAGGGTGGCAAACACCCACGTAAGGATATCTTACTTTGTTCCCGTGGCCAACATACTATTTTTTATCATACCACCGTCCAAAATTAAAGTTTGTTGTCTGTTTTGAGGTTGGAAAAATGACGTTCTCTCTCTCACAGAGAAAGACAACACCTGTCTGGGCATGCGTATAGACGATTTTTGGTCTTTTTATGTGGGATAGAATACGTCATTTTGGGACTTGAAAACGGGGAGAAAACTTTAACTTTGGGCGGTGGTATGATAAAAAATATTTTTTGATTTAGTGTGTTGTTTTTATCACACTAGGATGACATTCAAACAAAAGTGTAAAAAGTGAAAAGAATTAATGTTCAATCAAATTTGGAGTATAAAGTACTAAGAATTTAAGACTATGAATGAATGACTAAAGTCTCGAGACCAATCGAAATAATGTAAACAGTCTACAGTATAACTTTCAGTCTCTAATCTCTAGTCATGAGCTTCTTCTCTCAAATTCATCGAGTTCCAGACTAGTGTTAAAAAAAATTTCTTTTAGGTAATTTTGGAAATTTTAACAACTGAAAAAAACGACGAGCTCTTTTCATTCTTGTTATTACTCTTTTTTTACGGATCACTATCATTATGTGTATTTTCTATTGATAAAACAGTGCAAATTATTGAAACAAAGCAAATTTTCATGAATTTTGCGATTATAATGATACACCCGATGAGCATCTGTTGATACTATGTATGGGAACCGTGAATTTCTTAGTAATTATCTCTTTTTAATAAATTATTTCTTTTCTTTATTCATTAATTTTAAGAAGGAAGCAACTGTATCATGGGCTGTCTCAGGCTCAATTTAAGAACTAAAAACTCAATTGAATCGCACTCTCATTTTTTTCATTCGAATATTAACATTTTATGTCATATAAACATTTATTCCACTTATGACTATCTTAGTTTAATTTTCTTACAAACATAATATCGTATACCCTTGAGTTAGTTTTGGAATCTGCGTCGCAACCAAAGTCAAAATAAAATATTTAGTTTTTAAACAATTCTAATAGCATCGTTTTGTAAATTTGATATCACAG
The DNA here is from genome assembly GCA_028641665.1 of Chelonus formosanus. Lineage (NCBI taxonomy): Eukaryota > Metazoa > Arthropoda > Insecta > Hymenoptera > Braconidae > Chelonus > Chelonus formosanus. The sequence continues at coordinate 16,258,472 of CM054002.1, forward strand.
TAACAGAACTGAAAGTTACACAAACTATGAGTCACGTGTAACTAAACATTCTTCATTCATAAACGTAACGATGTAACAAAACATTGGAGTATTGTAGTGGTAAATTTGCAACATTACTATCCAAGGAACTTTTATAACATGTAATTAGTTATAATTGTTATTAACTTCCCAATAGGGAGTTATTAAAATTGGGTCGATTAGTGAAACGTGAATTTTCATCATATCTCCACGTTTTAATATATTTGCAAGCATACTGACCAATTTTTAAAATGATGTGTGTGTGTACGTACGTATGTCAGCATTTTTTTCGTTTTCGATATCTCTAGAACGGATTGAGATATCGACTTTAACCAAAATTTTTTCGAAAGATATTGTTATAAAGAAGATCTGAAAGAAGTTTAAACAAATTCGGTCAAGCCATTTTTTTTTATAAAAAAAAAACTAATAATGGATAAATGAAAAGATTGACTATTTAAAATACTTTTAAGCGAAAGAATAACGATTTCATTTGAAAATTAACTCGATATTGACTGAACATTATTGTTTGCAACTAAATATGACTTTCAACACTTACACATTGTTTATCACAATATAAATTTGTTATAAACATTTGAAAATTGTATTTATCGAATAATTAATGCATATATCACGTGAATTTAGATGTTTCTAACAAAATAATATAATTTATGATGAGATATAACTCTTAACAATTATAAATTGTTTATAACAATGTGAATTTGTTATAAACAATTAATAATGGGAAGTTCGTCGTGTAAGCACAGACCAAGTGTGCTCAGACCTATTTTTTTATCACTATATTATAACTAGCAGATTCCCGTGACTTCGTCCGCGTAATGTGCATGATTACGTTACATGATAATGAACTGATCTAAACCGTTTTTACATAGCACGTTTGTAGTTTGAATAAAAAGCCACTTTCCGATACCGATTGTAGTGTCATAGTAAAGACAGAACCGTAACGTATTCGCAAGTACTTAACATCAACGAAAAAAATTCGAATTTCAACGTTAAATTTTATTTCTGTTTCTTCACAACCTTTTTCATAGCGGAGGTCTTTTTTATAGTGTTTATAACAAATCCAGTATTCTTAAACAGGAAGCATAGTTTTCCATACATTTCACTTGTTTTGTAACTTTATTTTACTGAAAGAGAAATTTTCACGTTAGAAAAATTCAAATACGTTAAAAAGATCCCGTTTTCCATTGTTCATGATAAATTCTATTGTTATAAACAAAAGGACTGCGATTATATTTATTTTACATGGTTAGTAACTTTATTTTATCGAAAGAAAAAATTACGCGCTGAAAGAACTTAAATATGTCAAAAAGATTCCGTTTTCTATTGTTCATAATAAATTCAATTGTCATAACATTAATAAAAAATAGCCTATGTTACTTCTGACCACCCCCTCTTCATGTCTGCAAAGTTTCATTGAAATCGGTTTAGCCGTTTTCGAGATTACACCCGACAGACAGACACTTGAAATTTATATAGTAGTATAGATATAGATAATTGAGCATTAATCTTGTAATTACATTATATATTTATTGCATTTTTTTGTTTTAAATAAACCATATGTCTAGACCTAAATCCTACCTTCTCTCTATGCATACGGATATTTTTTTTTTTGTTAAGTCGATAAACATAAACTAAAGTAAAAGTCGTAATGATATTGATAAATATGTACGCGTAAAGACTCGTAATTTGTAGAAATAGAATAACATTTTACGCTACCTGAATATAACATAAAAGTAACAATTGTTACAATCGCAATGACATGCAAACATTATGTTACATAGATATACTAAATAACTTAATGACATAGAACTGAAATTTCGTACCAATGTTATCTTTGAGATATAAGTCTTCTCTAATTCAAAAAAATAACGTAACTTGTTACTTGGTATATTAAATATACATCACTGGGATCACTATTTCAACTGTTGTATATTTATAATTGCGAACATTCATTACTTACTGATTGCGTAGTGACGTTCACTATTTCGTTTCATGTTATCTATTTACTAAACTTTATATACTTTATATGCGAATACACTGAAAAAAATCGAAATAGTTGGATTTACTACGTAATGTTAATTTTCCATTTGAGAGCTCATAGTAGAGCCCATTTCTTACTATAAAAGGACTCAACTATGAAATCTTAAATGAAAAATTAACATTACATAGTAAATCCAACTATTTCATTTCTCTCGGTGTAAATAGAGTATATTCAATAGTGCCAAATTTTTTTTTAGTGTACACAAATAGATATACTATTCTTCTCTCTAGAATATAAAGTAAACTCTCTAATGGCATAACATTAGTCTGTGCGAAATAATAACTTTCACCCTAAAATATCACCTCATTTATTACATGATAAAAAAATGTTAAATTACGACTACCCTAGTAGCCATTAGGAAGCAGACTGTCGTCAGACTTACGTATGTAGCTGTCTTTTGGTTTCCTAACGTAAGATCAACGTAAGATCAGCGACAGAAAGGAAACAGACGTAGGTAAATCTGTCGAAAATTCTGACGTCAGATCGTGGCTACTAGGGTAATTATCAAACAGTAATAAAAAAGATTAATTCAAAAATGGGTCTGAACACTGTTTAAGGGGAACCTCCCATTCATTGAAAATTTTTATTTTGTCATCTTTTTTGTTTTTTTTTCATAATGAATTTATATTGGCATAAACAATATACAATTGGTTACTCACATAAAGTAATTTATGACCACATTTTATTAACGTTTATCGAATAAAATCACATAAATGGTTATTCAATTAATTAAAACAATTTTTAATTGTTTATGACAATTTTAAATTGTTATACACAATATATAATCGTTTAGAGTCATGTAAATTAATTAAAATCAATATTGTATTGATATTAAGATCGGTCCTATTTCTAAGGAAAGAGTAGTCTCGATTTAGTGTCTAATCTCACGTCTCCTAACAAAATCTAATGGGGACGTGACATTAGACACTAAATCGAGACCACTCTTTTCTTGGTTCCGCTATAATAATATTAATCACTCAATACGTAGAATCGATTCAAAATATCTTCTTCACTCAACTTATTTCACAGTCTTTTTGTTATAAAAAATAAACGATGGAACCGTTCGAACTCCTTCGAGATTTTCTTGATTGTATTGTTTTTTCAAATGGAATTTGTCTGGAGTCAAAATCTTCAGTAGTTCTTAAAATATAGAAAAAGAAAGAAAACCTGATATGCGCTCGCATATACACTGTAAATTTTAGTGTCTTATTTTAAAACATTAAAAGTATTTTAAAATAAGGCACTTAAATTTACCATGTACATACATACATACGCCTATTTTTAAATCTTGTAATGTGCTTTTGAATGTCTCAAAACGTAAAGACATAGTAGAATTACGAATTTCAAAAATCGACTCCATTAAAATAACTTGTACTATTACTTACTCCTAATAGGAAGTTAATAAAAGATTCTCTCAATAAATGAGTCAATATAGAATGTTTTGCAGTAATTTTCTCGCAATCTGAATCAAACTATTTAATTATTATATAAATTAATGTATTAGAAATGGATTTATGATTTTATAAAAAAATTTTAAGCATTGTGTCAAAGCAATTAAATGTATGAGAATTCGAATGTACGATTGTGTAAGGTGAGAAGATAGTGCTTAAGGAACAACCAATGTGTTGTTTAGGAAAAATGAAAAAGTTTATTAAGAGAAAGTAAAAAGTTACAATATATGTATTGATGTTGCCGAGGTGGCGTCTTCGACTGACTCTTCCCTGGATGATGTTGAAGGAGGAAAACTCTCTTTTCCCCTACTCTTTAACATTTCTCCCTTTACCTGACGGGCTTGGGTTTTTTCGGGGCTTGGGATTTTTTACAATTCTTTCCTTCGACATCTGTTTTGGATTCGGGGTTTTTTTTACATCCATAAAAGTGGGAAAAGCCAGTCTTTTTTAAATCCTAAAAACTAAGTCTACACCGACATGAGTTTACGTCCTCGATATTACAATTGTATCATTATTTTCGATAAAAAAATCAATTCAATAATAATTTTATATCGTATTTGTTCAATTTTTGGGTAAAAATGTCTATTTTAGGTCGATTGAAGAGATAGTTTTTGAAGTTAAATATAATGACATAATTTATATGCTGTAGAGCTCAAAGAATTATTATAATCGACTGAAATGCAAAGCCATCAAATTAAGGTGAAATTCCGAAAGTTTCCTTTGTCCGTGTTAGTAAATAGTTTCGTTTATAGTCAGACACAGTGTGTAGCTTTGATCTCACCTTAAGCTCGAAAATCAATTCAAGTGATACAACACAAAGAGATAATCGTAACTCGAATGGAGAAGTGATACACTGACATACCATTTATATTTTTTTAATAATTTGATCGTGAATCATCATTTTTTTTTTTCATTAATCTTTGTTATCTCTTGAAGATGATGTGAATTTATTGATCGAAACATGAATAAAACATGATTTTTATTTATGAAAAATTGAATAATGACCATAAAAATTTTTTTGAAGCTCAATATTTCATTCAGATGATTATCGATCTCGAGTGTCTAGTTATATTCATGATTTTCATGCCTATCCGAGAAAATTTTAATAAGAATAACAACTTAATTTTATTTCTATGGCAGGAATTTATTTTTATTATGAAGACAATTGAACGAGAAGATCAGTAAATGTCATTGTTTTAATGAAATTATTACGGATTAAATTCTTCGTCTTAAAAAATGTCAACACAACGTATTAACACTGCAAATCCAGGTATTTAGCTACTAAACACTTAAAGTATTTGCAATATTAAACATCATAAGCGAACTATGGTAATTTTGTAGACGACTTTTAAACGTTTTTTGCCGTTTACCAAAATGCTATAGTTTGTTTATGGTGGTCATCATTGTTAACACTTAGGTGTTTAATTATTAAACACTGTAAAAGTTTTATTACTAAACACCTCAATTTTTCGGGATTTGCTGTAAATGAAATAGAAAAATTTAAATTTCTTCATATATTACATACTTTCAACACTGAGGCAATCTTTTATTCAACTAAACTAATTTAGTTGCTCTTTGTCAATGTGATCAGTTGCTATTGAATCAGTATTAATTCCTTCAATTATTGTTCAACTGAAAGGAAAAAACTTCGAGTTAGATAAATTGATTCTTACTTTAATTACATTCTGCAATAAACTCCAAATTTATTCCATCAAAAATAAGTGACAGTAGAAAATAATAATATCGATTTTAAAAATAATAGTACAGTGAAACAAGATAGAGAAAAGCCACCGGAGCTTGGATATGTCAATCAACTCTCTACAATCAATAAGTAATATCGGAGATAGCCATCCATCGTATATAACGAAATCGCACGATCATGCTTACATCTCCGTAGCCCAACTTTTATAACGTCGTTGCTATTCAAAAGAAGAACCTCTTTCCATTTGTCACACCAATATCATGCTCTCACATACATTCAGATCACTCTATTGATATCAGCAACGAATATCAATTTGATAGAGCTTTGGACGTATTTGCAAATTATGTCAGTACTGATGTCACTATGAATTTTGTTTAAATTATAGCTTCAACTTTTTCATTATTGTCCATACTACAAAGTAACCTAGCTCTATTTCACTGGTGACCTCCTCTTCAATGCACCACATGATCTAACCAAGTGATTCTAAGTTTAAAATTAAACAAAAGTTTAGACTCTCTAGTTGTATGCTTCTGATTCTCACAATCAGATGTATCTAAAGTACTTTCATGAATTATTCATTCGTTTATTTCTATAAAACCTAAATGCTTCGTGAGTTTATTTTATCTATTTGGCATAAATTTCACTTACAATTAGTATTTTATTTTTCGAATACTTAAATTATGATGATGTAAGTTTTGTGCCGCAAAAAATATCATCAGTTAGCTTCGACAAATTCAATTAAATTTCTATTGCAATTCAAAAACTTTAAAATTAAACGGCGTAATGAAAACTAAATTTTCGTTTCGTATATCTATGACACTGTTATATTTCGCTTTTTACTTTCCAGAAATGTTGAAAAAAATTTACCTAGAAAACAAATTACTGATTCTCAAACTTCTAACTTTAAAATGTTTGAATGAAAATATAAAATTAACAACTTTCTTAAAAAATTATTAATGGAAAATATTGTTGGTATCTGTAAGCCGAAAATTCAGAATGGTAAATGTGAACAGCATTAAGACGCCCACTATTGTGGTTCTGTAAGGGTGTGGACCCGATACTCGAGATTAATAACCGCAAAACGTGCCACCTGCAGCTATAGCTGCTATACCACTTGGAAAATAATAAAGGCCAGCGAGAAACCCGTCGACGTCTTTCTCATTCCGTTATTTTCTCTTCACTCCTCGCTTACCTTTCTCAACGATTCTTGCACGTTATAATGTAATAAAGAGACCCCACGTATTGCAGACGTCAAGTAAGAAAGGTAACAAAGCTCTCGTTGCATCCCCTTCATTTCTTCCCTCCAACTTTTATGGCTTACAATTGAAAGGAAAAAGTTACCTATATCTCAAGCATTATTTAATAAATCCCAAACAATAGAGATGATATGGAGAGCAAACAATTTATTATGAAACGCGTGGAAGGTTATTCTTTTTTTTTAATTAATTATCGAGGCTGTTTTTAATATATTTGAATGGTTATCCCGAGTCGAAAAATTTCACCTTTTTTACGACTCTTTAATGAAGATTGAATTTGTCCTAAAAAACTTCTGTTTTATTCCTAATACCATGGAATATTTAAGTCTATTTTTGTCCTTCGAACTGACCAATTAAGGTTAAATAAGTCCATGAGTAGTACATTTATTTATTATGTACAAAAACATGTACAAATATTTCTTCTTCTTACACTCATCAGAAAGACCATGCTCATGAACTTATAAAGAAGAATGTTGATAAAAGTGACACAAAGTATTTTTGTTTTATCTGGATTCGACCTCGCGACCCTTAGACTCCTAAATCTAACACGTTGCCACTACGCCATTTAGACTTTAAGAATAATGTTGTTACATTTTATTCTTAAGTTACACATTTAATTATGTACATGATAAAAAGGAAAAAATCACACCAAATTAAAACAAGAGGGAAAAAACAGATGAAGATGAGAACAAAATCTGATGAACTGAAGCTTAAAGGAGAAAAACAGAAGTAGATCTACAACCAAGGAAAAAATCCGATTAATTTCGGAGTAAAACAGGTAAAATCATCCATTTTAGACATAAAATAGACGAAATTTTTCGACTCAGGAATTATATTGAATAATCAATAAATCATATAAGCAAGAAAAAATTATTCATTGTGTTATGAGAAATCGTTGTCGACATATATTGGCAATGTTTGTGTTTAAAGAAAAAAAAAACAAACAAGTAAAGTGTCTGTTTTGTTTTAATTTCATACATAAACAATTCACGATTGAGAATTAATATGATAAAATGTCCAAAATATCAGTTAGCTCATTCATACGGTATTCTTGTTTTTTGAAAACAAGACATACTGTTTAAAGCAATAGATTTATGCTATTTTTGAACTTATAATAGAAAATAATTAAGTGTAACTAATACTCTGACATTTTCTGAAGTTATTTATATTATTTTAAAAATTTTTGTGATTAATAAAGGTTATACATTTTATAATTAATAATAAAGAATGAAAAATTTAAATCCTGGAATTAATTAGTGTAATTTTTTAATTAAAATGATCGCAGTAATAGCTATTACACTGCAAATCCAAGTGTGTTACTTTTACACGCATAAACCGTGTATATAACGTTGCAGACACATTTTCCACATTTAAAGTGTCTTTGATTTATAACACACAAATGGCGTGTTCATCTTAGTCACGTTATATGCGTACTTTTTATCAGTAAAAACGTGTTGTTAAAAATATTGTATTGATCTACTTTGTAACCTAACTTCTTACAATCTCTTCACTGTAAATTTTAGTATCTTATTTTAAAAAATTTAAATCGTTTCAGTATGACGTCACCCATTTAATTAACATTGTTCTGATTTTTAAACACTAAAAAACGTTTTAAAATCGAGACAATGTTAATCAAATGGGTGACGTCAAATTAAAATGATTTTGATGTTTTAAAATAAGGCACTAAAATTTACAATGTTCCTAATCATTATTTAATTATTTTTTTATAATAATAATAACGTAAAATTGATTAGATAATAATTTTCATCGTTATTATTCATATTCTGTGTGTTAAAATATTATTCACTCAGTCTGCATTATTTCTACATACTTGATTTTTTAAATACATTATACCTACACATAAAAATTTGACTAAATGCTTAACAAGTGTGTTGTGCGTTAAAATAATCGGGATATTCACACATTTAGATTTGCAGTGCAGAGAATATTAGGCGGTAGGAAAGAGTAAATCAGATTTTACATAGAATAAAAAACGTTAAAATCACTGTTGATAGTTAACTTTGAAAAACAAAATTAATTAATAATAGAATGATTTTCGAAAAAATTCCATATTCTTTATTAGGTAATAAAAACCATCTAAATTTTTCAATTTAGGAATGGGTATTAGTAACTCTGTAACTTAAGCTCCATTAAATATAACTGAAATCAATTAATGCAGTTGAAAATATCGAATTGAACACAGAGCACCGTCTATCAGAAAAATATAGTGAATCATTTTTTAACTGAATAAAAAGATGGAAACAGCATTTTGCAATTCATGGACAGAGTTGAGAGGCCCATTGGAGTGCTATGGAATTTATAGCATTAATGCCAAGTCCATAGAGAATAGAATGCAACAACATAGAGAGCAGAATAGCAAGGGAAACGGGGGGACAAATGCATAGACGACAGTTGCAAGCTCGTGTGTGTCTATTCGGCAATGAACTGCACGGTTTAATGGTCTCACGTTAAACTTTCCCACGGGAGACACCTAGGCGTGACTAATCGCTGTTAGAAACAGAGGAAACGAGAGACAACCATCGGATATTCGCAAGTCATCCTCTTCTATAGCCAACAACGGATTATCGATTCTACATGAATCCTTTCTTTTATTCTAACACTCCCATTACAACTTGAAGATTTTTCCATCTCAATTTTGTTTACACTAAGGTTTTATCAAGTATTCCATGAATAAATAGTCAAATTACGTAAATCTTCGAAAGGGCAATCTTTTTTCTTAAAAAAATTAATGGAACATTAAATTTTTGCTCACATTTGTTTTTACGATTTTTTAGCAAAAAAAAACTTAGCTTCTCTCGCGCGAATTCTTTCGACACGGATTTAGTGTCCTACCAACCATTTGTCTCATTTATCAAAATAAATGGATTTACCATCCAACGTGGATATTTACGTCTATCCTTTTGTTCACCTTGCTAGGATTTTTTCCCATGTCTCTGCTCATGTATCGTTCACGTTTTTCTCCTCTTACCATTTTTTTATGTTTTTCTATCTGATTTTACCTGGTTACAAGCTTCTCTCTTTTTTCCCTCATTCTTTGTTCAATAAATTTGAATTTCCTACTAAACTCATCATGTTAACTGTATATATTTCATAGTTTTTTGCTCTGAAAAAAATAATGGTCAGAGTAATTGAATAAATCGCTATTAATTGAACTAATCCGAATAAATGATAATTTTAATAATTCCAGGTAACGCTTTCAATTTCAATTCTCATCAGTCTTCACGTCTTCTTTTTACTAGTCGTCGAAATTATACCTCCAACTTCACTTGTTGTACCACTACTTGGGAAGTACCTGATATTTGCAATGATACTTGTCTCCATTAGGTAAGTCTTTTTTTAACTTTATTTTATATTTCATAAAAAAAGAAATTCTTAAGATACGTTAGAAAACTCTTACTTTAACATCAGAAACAGACTGTGCGTTTTCAGTGGCTTAAGTGTCTTTAGAATTGAGAGGTAGACTCAAGAGAATAAAAAGAAGGAGAAAAAAGTGACGACTGGCATTGTCTTAGAAATAAAACAAAAATGAAGAAAAGGTTCTGAAAGTGCCTGAGCTAACAGTTATATAAGAAAATAAAAAGTCGTTATATTACATTATGCAGCAATACACATTATTTAGAATAATATAGGAGATCATAAAGGTTAGATGATTTAAACAAAAGAATTGAATAAAAAAATTTATGGACAAAATATATCATTGTCAAGGAATATTTAAAACGTCACGTTAATACTTGTTTCAGTATTTGAAAGTCAAAAAAAAAAAATGATGAAAATCAATTTTTCTCGTAATTTATTATCTAAAATCTTTCCACCTGAGATGCAAATCTTCGTTTTAATCCCCACGAATCTCTTTGAAAATGTGATCATGAGATTTGTGTGATTTTGATTAATGGTTCAGTTGAAGACTTCTTTATTAGATATATATCTCAGGAAATTCAAATTTCTGAATACTATAGAAAGAAAGTAATTGAAAAATTTGTCATTTCCAAAATAAATTCTATAAATTAATTTTTTTTAAATTTCAATAATGCAGTTTAAACAAATTCTACAGTTTGGATGCACTGAGCAAACATTTAGAATGTGATTGAAATTTGTTCGATGAAAATATTCGTTTTATTCTATTCCCTAAATTTTTTCATTACAGAAAAACTAGTTTGTTAGTTCTGTGCAAATCCGTTCCCTACCATTAAAGACATTTATTCTTCTCTGCGCAACATACACTAATTTAAAGTTAGTATTGAAATTCGACTCAAACTATTTTTTTAGTATACAAGTTCAATAATGCACTGGAGAGGAATGAAAAAAAATATATAAATAGTACAAATAATGTCATATTCAAAACCATCCAGTCTGATAGTGGTTTGGAGTAGAAATTCACTGGGTTTTGAAATGTACGAATCAAGTTGTGGCAAGAAATAGCTTGGAATCTGAATTGCATTGAGTAGCAGTCGTAGCATTCAGCGGAATAGTGTAAAGCCGTCATTACAGATCTTTCATCTATTTTCCTGCTTTACCATGATCTCGCTGTCTCTTTTCTTCAGTCCCTTTGCATCGTTAGGATGAAACCACATAACAGTTGAAATAATCTTCTACTTGCATTTTAAGACGACTTGCAGCTGACTTTTATAGTTTAAAGCACAATAGTGGTTATTGTAAATCCAGGCGAGGAGCGATTTTCTTATAACTTTATATTCTTCCACATCTTAAAAACTCTGTCTTGATCATTCTTTTTTACAGTATCACTCAAACGAAAGGTCACAATCTTTTTTTCATCTCTCAAGAATAGTAATAGCTTTTATTGTGTTCTTCTGTCTATACTTATTTTTTTTTCTCACGGGATTTTGCCTCTTTGGGAGCCAGAAAGACGTGAGCTTTTACATGTATTCACACAGGCTAAGTTAAAATTTTCGTCCTTTTCTATTGTTTTTGTTTCTCTTCTATCCCTCCGGCAAATCGGATACTGAAAGCTTGCTTAGTAGACTTTCTTGTATGTATATGAATCATTCCCCAAAGGGATTTTACTATTGCACGATGTACCAAGATGTGATGTTCTAAAACAAGAATGTGTAAAGAATACAAACAGTCACTGTTTATAATATTTGAATGATCAAGGTAGTTTTCACTCTGATAAATTTCAAGGAATATATGAAACAAATTTGAAGAAAAAACAACCAAAAGTAACTGAGATCATTGATACAAAATTTATTTACCTAAATTCTACATATTTGTTGTAAATAGTTTTGATTTACAAATAAATCATTCTATGAATAGTAAATTTATAATGTTATAGTTAAAATATCACTAATGAGTATTTTTGATGACAACAATATTTCGTCGTTCCTTTTTAACGATGTAAGCTTTTATGCCATTGAAATAGAGCACTATACTTTATCTTACCCGATAAGACATCTACCAAATGGGGTCATGATGAAGTGTTGAAAGTATAAAGTCAATGTGATACAAGTGGGAAGACACCATCTCGATTATTAATTGATATAATTAAAAAAATTACAAATTGCCACAAAAATCAACTTAACTCATCTTGGATTTTATTTGTATCCCTACTCGTTTTCTTTTTATACAATACTATCTATAGATAGTTATAATTCTGTGACACTACTACTATTATGTCATAATTATCTAGGATACAATAAACACCAAATAAATAAACAGTAACTAGTGTACACAACTTAATGTTTAGTCATTACATGTACAATTTAAGTGGATTTATTCATTATTATTTTCTATAGATAATATTGTAGAGTAGAATTCATCTTGGGCATACCTTAAGTTTCATTGGGCTCCTATTGGGAATTGTTTAGATCAGCCTAAATCAGGCATTCCCAGCTTATGCCGAATGAAATTGTTATTTACGTTTATAGGGACAGCTCACGATTTACGCCATTTCGCTTTGCCTAACAACTTCCTAATGATAACCTTATTAACTTTTCAAACTCCATGACAAAGTTAGGCATTGATTAGGAATAACTTATTAGGGCCAACCTAAAATTACTTAAATTAAACCCGAATGGAGCACATTTTCAAATACAATACAATAAAAAAGATTTACATTAGATTAAGTATTTTCTTTAAAAAATACTACATTTACTTTTAAAAAATTATGTATATTGATTTGTTCATATCAATAAAATAGTAAGAATTTTTTAATGAATGCATAGCCGAGGGGGTGAAGGTGTTGGTCTCAGCAAGCAAGCTAGGTTTTGTAGGTTCAAATCCCTCAAGGAACAAATGTCAGCATATGTATTTTCGCAGAAATTTAATTAAAATATATTTAATAATTTGCATTTCAACCATATAAAATCATAAAAAATAAGATAATCATCGAACAACTTAGTTTTTATATTCAACCCGCTCTAGTTAGGCTTTCCTCACTTTGTCCCAATACAAACAAGCGTTCCATTCCCAATGTGGGCCTAATGTGGTATTCCGATTAGCGCCTAACTTGAACTTAGGAAATTCGAACGGCGTGAACTCCTATCCCAAAATAAATTCTACTCGATATATCGGTTTGTTTTGTAAACATTCTACATCATAATTTGTTACTTCCTAAGCTGTATCGTAAATATCCACTTTCGTACCATTTCAAATACATTTTTTCGACAATTCTATTGTCGATTGAATTGATTCAAGGGGTTTAATTTTTTAAGCTTTAGGGAACTTTATTATTAAATACACCCGAGTAGAATTTATTTTGGAAATTTAAATCGTAAATTAATTCGTAAATCGCTATTTGGACCTTTTGGGGAATTGGTTGAGTTAGCCTTATTTAGGCATTCCCGATTAACGCCCAATCAAATTGTTATTTAGGAATCCCTAGGATCGCCCAATTACTTTCCAACTGCAACTTAAATAATTTTCTCAAATCAATGTCAGAATTGGGCATACATTAGGAAGTGGTATTAGGACCAAGTGAGAGTTTTCTAAACTACATGTAAATTGGGTTCAATTATTTTAGCCAAAAGAAACGAAGAAGAAGACATTTTGAAAAGCAAGTAGAGGGGAGGTATTAACGAACGTTAACCTAATCAAAACGACATACTTCACAAAAGAAGTTGGTTGTATTTGTCAAGTATATCGTTAACTTTTTTTAAAAAAAATTTTTAAAAAATTTTTTTAACTATTTGTAACTTAAATATTCAATGTATTACATATATGACATATAGTGACATAAATCTGTTAATATATATATATATATATAATTGTCATAACTTAATTAATAAATCAATAGCCGAGCGGGTAAAGGCACCGGTTTAATTTGCCTAAAGTAGTGGTTGTAGGTTCAAATCCCCCTAAGTACAATTTTCCATTATTCAATTTTCCGTAGAAATTTCATTAAGTATAATTAATTAATTATATTTCTCATATAAAAATCATGAAAAAGAAAATGTTCAGGTATTTTTTTTTCAATACATTTTGATTTCATTACACTCGTTATTTTCAATGTATTTAAGAGTAACAGTTTATTTCGCATTCCCTAAAATTTCCCTAATTGGACTTTCCTCATTTCCTCCTAGTTGGGCAATGCGTTACATTTTTAGTAAGGACCTGATAGGGTTGCCGGTTTTGCGCCACATTTTAATTTGGGAAAATTGGTTGAGGGCCCAACTGCTTCCCAAGGAAAAATTATACTCGGGACTGCATGTGTTTTATAACTAAGCATTTTGATTTTCTTGCACTTGCAGTTACCCATTCCATAATATACTTCCAACTCTAGGATAAGAAACTCATTTTTTAATTTTTTTTAAATTACAAAAGGTGGCAATCAATTTTATTAAAAATTTGAAGGAAGCATATAAAAATCGATTCGGAACGTATATAAATCATGTTTATACGTTTATATAATCATTAATTACAAAAATATTTGTAATCTCTTTTATAAAAGAGATTGGAGCAAAAACATATGTATCAAATATTTCCGTTAGTTGATAAAAAAAAGTCTAATGAGAACTAAAAAACTTGAAAAGCATTTATTCGCTGTTAACTGCTCGTTTTTTGATGATACTATCCAAGTTAATCGAACTTTTTCTAATATAAGTCTCAGTAAGCCAACCTTTAAGCAAGTTTAAGTTCTAAAAAGAGCAAGAATTTCTGAAAACTTTAAATTAATAGAAAATTTCCTTGTAGTTATCTTGAAGAAAAGACAAAAATAAGTCGGCTGTTGATCGCGTGCACAAGTGTAATTAGCAACAATAATCAATAAAATAATGAGAACATAAGAGGAAAAAGTGGTTAAAACAATGAGGGATGAGGATAAAAAAGTAAAGTAATCGAATAACTTTACAAATATACTGAAAGTAAAAATAATCAAAAACATTTGACGATTAAAAAGATGATTTTTTCATGAAAAATTTTCGTACAACTGCTTTCATATTTCATTTGCTCATTGCCATTTATTTCAATAAAAACCCTCAACGCATTTCTCTCGTCGTTAATTTCCCAGGAGTAGTTGCGCGATGAATGCGCGTGTCGAGAGTGCTAACGACATGATTAAACAGTCAACTTTCGTCTGTGTACATTAATAAATTCTAGATAAACCAACTGATATCTGTGTATAATAAAAAAAAAATCAAATTAATGTATTTCACGAGAAATGTATAATTGTACTTTAACAGAATACCAACAACTGATTCGACGCAAATACATGGATTAATCTCTGCCAACAATCAGTAATCATATAGGATCGGCCTCCAACAAATTAATTATTCATATAGTCGAAAGTAAAAAAAAACACAAAAAGTTCTCACTCATGAATAAAGTGAGAATCTATGAATCTGTGTAAGATTTAATGGCAGAAACAATAATTTTCAGAAGATGACAGTAAAGAAAAAACATTCAACGATCGTTAATAATGTATAGCCACATAAGTAGAGAAAGAGGAACCTTTTTGTGGTTTACGGTATTTCACCGGCACTTTTACAATCTTAGTTTTTTTCTCTCGATAAAAGTAGAAGGGATAACGCTTTGGAAAGTAGCCAGAAATACGTCGAGGAGTAAAAGGAAACGAGCCAAACCTCGTTTTCTTCCGCTCTGTAAAGCTAATGTCTTGTTTTACCGTCGTGAGGCTGCTGCATTCACTTCAACATTGACACATTTATTGTATTCTTTTATATTCTTCATTACTCTATGACGACTTCTCTTTTGTTTATCTAGTAGTTACTAGCAATTCATACAACAGAGAAATACAAAAGCTAATAAATTTGATACTTTGATTATTTTTTTTTAATATTGTTTTCAGTATTATCGTTTTTTTATCATTGCAATAATTGAAATTGTTTTTTCTATCGTAAACCAATTGATTATAAAATGAAACCAATGTATATGGATGAAGAGGATTGCCTTTAAAATCGATGAAATTCAGAATTATAAATTTAATATAAAAAACAATTTAAATATGGTCGAAAGACAGCAGACGGCAGAATTGGAAATTCCAAGCTGGCATATTGAGACAGAGAGACGTCGAGGATCAAGAAGAACGGAGGAGAAAGTTAGCTCGGTTGCTCTACACTCCCCACCGAATGAAATCCAATTTAAACGTGACATGATACACCGAATCTCGATGCAGTCTACGTATTCCTATTATTTTAACTATTTTTATCGCAGTGATATTCCGATATTCTGATTTTTATTTTAAATTTAAAAGAGTCTAAGGCAATAAGAAAAATAATGCATTGTTGAATTTTATCCGAAAATCATAATGGTATTCATTTCCTGCCGAGATCTACTACTAATTTTTTAATCCGTTTAATTAAAACTCTCTTCATATTTCTACATTCTTTGGTGCTCGGTTTTCCCTTTTTGCTCATCTTACTAAAGTTCTTCATCTTAAATTAAAATCGATCTGCCTCGAAGACTCAAGAAAAGCTTAGAGCTGCTAGTTGCATACCGCATTATCAATTCAATCCACCGGAAGCCAAACGCGGTTCCGCTAACAAATTATGGATCATTCCAGGCCATGTTTCTTTTCAACAAAACTTTTTGTAAAAATTTATATCGCTCGTAAATCGATAAATATCAAAGCTACATATTTTTCAATCGATAGAAACACCCATACCCAGAATTCTTTCAATTTTTCTTTTGACATATTCTACCTCCTGTCGATTTCTTCGGTTTATTGAAATCCTTTGAACCCTTTCGAATAATAAAAAAATCAATAAAGCTACAAGGCGTCTCGTGTATTCGATCTCGCGAGTCATGACTTTCGGCATATATGGTGAAATGTGTAGTTAAAAAGCCCTTTTAAGTAAGTCATTAAAAATTTTTCTTTTAACATTATTCATTACTACGTAATACCTTCGCTGCCATCGAAATTTCTTATTCGTCAACAAATTAAAAAGCTTTATCCCGGAAGTCAAAGCTTTAATGAATTCCTTCCTCTTTTTCTCTTGTTTTCTTCATCTTTTTTTCGTCATCGTATAAATATTTAACGCCACCTATTGATTTCGTTTGTATGTACTCTGCCTTACGTTCTTATATATTTTCCCATTTAAGATATTTCACCTTTTAAACGCTTTTTTATGTATACCATTCTAAAATATTTCTTTCTATTTACATGGCTAGCTTAAAAAAAAATGTTGATAAAAATCCTGCAGGTGTTGTAAAATCCATTTGAATAGACCACACAAAAAAACCACAAGCGTGCAGTTTATATTTTCTCGTCTGCTTATGACAGGATCTCACTTCTTTTTACGAGAAATTTTCATTTAAAAATTTTAAATTTTTATGTTTAGGTAGAATTGTAATTTCGTGTTATAATTTATTAATAATTTTTTATATTATTGTGCTCTATTGAAATTTTATGCGGTTTTTTTTCGAAAGCAAAAAGGCTAAAGTACAAAATTCCTGCGGGAATTTGATCATACGAGAAGCGATTTACGTTTAAAAGCTATTATATTCTATCCTCGGATTGTTGTTGAAGGTTGACTTGCAATTACTTTTAGTTTCTTTTCTTGGTTTTATCAATTCAATAAATTATAATTTGAAAAGAGCAATGAATTTTTATAAACACACTATTTTCTTTTTACATGGAATTGTATTTTACTTTTAGAATATATAAAAATCAAAACTATATAAAAACATAAATACATCCTTGAAAATTTGTATGAAAAATTGAAACTGCAAAAATAAACATGATAGCATAAAGCTTGCATAATTGAAGATATTGATGTTAGATAAAAAAAAACTAAGTGTTTTGCATTCCACTGAAACTAATTCATCAGAGTGGACATTAATGTAGTTATGAGAACAAGGTGATTCCTCGTAAACTCTAACTTTGTGTTTTAGTTATAATCTAGACATCACACATGGTCAGTCATACTTTATTTGGATGAAACTTTCAGAACCGCACATTTTTATGCTACATCACAATCACCTTTTAATTATCCAAGCAAAACAGTATTAAATGTTTTTCATTTTGTGAAACTTTCTTTGTTGTATGCCAAAAATCAAATACCTGCACTCATAAAGTGTATTTAATATAATAAATTTAAAAATATAAAAAAGGTGTTCATTCATAATAGCAGACATGAAGTGCAATCATATAACAATTACATACATGAACAATAACATTGTGCAGTCATTTTTACAAATCTGAAAAGATAGCAATGTTTAGTAATAAAGCACTTGAAATGTTTGATAATTAAAAACCTAATTATTTACAATGTTAAACACCATAAACAATTTATAGAATTGTGGTAAACACCTATGAACGTTTAAAATTTTTTTGCAAAATTACTGTAGTTTGTTTGTGGTGTTTAAAACACTTGGAATTATATTGTGCACATTTCCAAATATAGTTAATCCTATGATCTTTTATAGAACTTCAACAGTAAGCATATTTTACAATATGTTATTTTTATTTACATTAAAAATATGACATCAATTGTGTATAAAGTATTTTAAGATACCGTGTATAGTACTTCAATATTTATAGAACACATTTTGTATGAATTATTTTAATGTATACAGATGTTCAGTGGTATAACAAAAGAACTTAAATTTAGTTTTAGACAAAATTTTCAAGCATTTCTCTGGATAGTACTTTTGAAATTGGAGTCCCCCTCTTCGTCAGTGTCAAGAAGTGAGTTAAACTCTAAAGAAAAACTTGTCGTTCAGAGTTGGCTTTTCATCCTTTGACGTGGCAACGTTTCCGTTCAGTGAAACCTCACAAGAGTATATCAGCGACTTGAATGAAAAAAAAATAAACGTAAAGTTTCATAAAAAAAAATTAATCTCAAGAAACGGATGAAAAATCCATTGACGTAGACTTCATAAAAACTTTATACGTTTAATAAGATTATTAGTGCTTTAAATGAGTTTTTATAAATATTGTAAAGTAAGAAGAAATAATAGCTCGAAGAATTATTATATCAGAAAGAAATTAAAACGTTTATTATTAAAGGCAAGAACAGCAAGTGATAGAGAAAATATTCGGTCACTTTAAATTTGAGTTAGCAAGTGAAAATAAATAAATCCGTTGACTGTCAACATAAACATTATATACATAACTGTATATTTTATAACATTATATCGAATCAAAATATATATATTTTGATATTATAATATCTAAATTTATTCTTTTCATCCTATTCCCATCTGTTCTACCCTAAATTCAAACGTTTTAAGCTAATACCATTTTTATCCTTCTCAAGAAGGTAAAAATTAGGATATAGACAGCATAGCTTAATTTCAACCTCATAAATTTATTTGCTCATACCCGAGTCAAAATATAAAACCTATTTCCATCCTATTTTTATCTTAAGACTATCTTTTCTTAAGATTCAACTTAAAATCAGTGTTTCCGTAGGCCGAAATTTTTTCAATTTCATCGTAAACTCATATTAATTTAATCATATCTTCATCCTAATTTCATTTTTCTTTCACCTTAGGTTCATCCTACTTTTATTTTATACTTTTCCTGGTTTCAATCTATTTTTATTTGAGATTCAAGTAATTTTATTTCAACAAAAACATACTTTTCTATAATTATTAATTTTATTTTAATTCTAATTGGGCTGTCCATCAGCATTAATATCATATGTATTATTAAACAAGTATGAATGTAATGGGAGTTATTCCAACTATTTCCATAAGTACTACTAGATATAAGCAAATCAATTGATGAGATTAAAATCAGGATATTCTGTCTATATCCTAATTTTTGCCGACTTCAGAAGGATAAAAATAGTATTAGGATTAGAAAGTTAAAATGAGACTTTATCTTCTTAATTTGTATCTATTTAAAAGATGAAACAGAATAATATTAGGATAAAAATGTTGAATCTAGGATAGAAAGGATGGGAATAGTATGAAAAGAAAAAATTTAGGTGTTATATTTTGATTCGGGATATCTAGCAGTATTTCTTGAAATAGTTAGAATAAGGTCACGATTGATATAAATTGACTATAATAACTTCCATTACAGTTCTTATTTTTTAAATAATAATTTAGTGATAATTAAAAAATTATTAATTTTTTTAACTATCAAGTTAGAGATATGAATACTTAATAATGCACCAATTGTCGATTGTAATACTAAAATGCACTGAAATCCAAACTCTGTAATATTGACCACTATCGAGCCATTATTAAAGAGTTAAGGCTGAAACCTTGTTAAAATTTTGAGGTTTAAAATTTAACCAAAATTTTATGATGATCGTCACAAGAAAGTTTATTTAATATAAAAATAGTAATTCTCCGATGAATAAAGTGAAACGTAAGGGCAAAGCAAAACAGGTAAAATTACACTGCAAATCTCGAAAAATTCAGATGTTTAGTAATAAAACGTTTAAAGTGTTTAATGATTAAACACCTAGGTGTTTACAATGTTGAACACCATAAATAAACTATAGCATTTTGGTAAACGGCTAGAAACGTTTAAAAGTCGTCTACAAAATTACCATAGTTCGTTTATGATGTTTAATATTGCAAATACTTTAAGTGTTTAGTAGCTAAATACCTGGATTTGTAGTGTATTCATTAATTTATTAAAGTAAGCATGAAAATGCTTAAGACACTTTTACTTTATTAATTTATTGAGATGAAACTTTATCGAAATTCATTAATACTTGTTAATTTATTAAAGTTCCGCTTTAGCCTGGTGTTCGACTTTGTCTTCCTTTGCTCCATTCTAAATAATTAAAAAAATAATTCTTTAATCAATTACAAGTCTTTTCCTTCATGGAATATATCGTGTTTTAATGAAAGTATTAACATTTTTTTAGATTAATATTATTAATCACATTACATATAATTCAACTGAAATGAAATAATGTTTTTTTTTTAAATTTATCACAATATATAAATGTATTTACCCTAGAATATATTAAGTGAAGTAAACGATGTATACAGTCTCATTCTTATGCATAGCTTTAAGAAACTAAGCTAACGGTTGGTTTTTACCCGAAAAAGTACGTACGTAGCCAGTATGATGAAGTCACGATTTAACCATCTTATTCCCCGAAAAATTATTATTCTAATAAATCTTTACATAAAAGCATACTCAACGTTCAAAATTAAATTGAAAAAAAAAATTATGAATAAACATGGCACTCTATAAAACTGAATTGTAGACGAGTATGACCTCAAAGGATCACATTACGAATTTTCCAGTATAAAATGGAGGAAAACATGAAAAAGATATATTCAAACTATGATTTAGATTTTCAAACTCATTACAACGTACTTTAAGAAGTTGTAAAAACAACGTATGATATTTGATAAAAGTAAATTATAACAAATAGAAAATATCAAGTTTCGATAGCGGATATCTGAAAGGATGAAAAAGAAACGACGAATATTGAATAACACTTTGGCAAAGACCATCTGGAATACAAACCGGTGAGTGAGAGAATTTCAAAAGTTTTTCTCTGATCTTCTGGTAATCACAACGTGCACGGGAACAAAAGACCATTGGCGCTGCTTTCTTTTTATCTCTATACCTTCAGTTTCCCTTCTTCCCTCTGTATGCATCTCTTGACTGTTCCGGAAATTTGGACGGGGAATTGGAAATTGTGATCGACCACCATCGAACAATAAAATTGTCGTTGAAATAAACGCAGATAGAAAGATAAAATGAAAGGAAAACAAATGACAAAGAGTTTTTATTCGAAAATTTAGAAAAGTAGAAATGAATTAATAAAAGTTTACTTAATGGATGACATTCTTAACATTATTTTCTTAAATTGGGAATGAATGTTAAAACTGTTTCAGATTGGTGATATTAAAACATTTTTTCATTATTTTTATCGTAAAAAGCAACATAGGTAAATTACGTCATGCTCTTCTTCCGACATTGATCAATGCAAAAGATACTTAGGTTGATGAAAAAGTGGTTGCAATTTGGACCGTCTTGAATACTAGCACTATAAAACTGTCGCGAATGTAATGGAGGTTACAAATGATCTCAAGATATTCGCATCTGCTTCTTTTTCATCCGCCACAAGTCATTCTCTTATAAAAAAAATTAATTTTCCATATCATTTATTATTTTTTATAAAAAGGAAAAAAAGCATAGTAATATTTCTTACACTGCCATTCAAATTGTTTCAGTATATGCGTGACAGTGGTGGTCTTAAATGTCCATTTTCGCTCACCCCAGACACACAAAATGGCACCATGGGTGAAACGAGTATTTATCCATATCTTACCAAGGCTACTAGTGATGCGAAGGCCGCAGTATAAGTTTGAGCCAAGTCGGTAAGTGTTCTATCTTCATGCTATACGAACTGGAAAACATCAAGGAAGAAGACTTGAAAGCTTAAGATTTAGAAAATGAGAGTGTGCTGACGTAGCTATAATCATTTTCTGGTTTTATCGTGAACAAAGCAAATTCTTTCTTAAAATTACTCTGTCGTATTATTTCACGAAAGTCTTCGTTATTGACTACTTTTTTTTATAAACGATATTGTTACAATGTAATATCATCAAAATACCTAGTTCGATGGAATGTCTTTCTCCAGATGAATACTGCATATTCCAATCGATAATTTTTTTTATTTGAAGCTTACAATCATAAATGAGTTTATTCACCATAACATGTTCCTAATATTGACAATAAAATGATGTAAGCATTTTATCATTTTCTAATAAAAGTAATATACATTTAAAATCTTCTTCTATTCAAGAAGATATCAAAGATTGACATAAATTTAGAATCAATAATTAGAATTATCTTGTCTGCATTATTGGCATTTTTTTAAAAAGAGTATTTTATTAATTTTTTATTCGTTTAAAAATTCCATAGATTTTCTTCTGGTCGAGTGTTTATGAGAACTGTCAGAGGAAAGGAAAAACCGAATTATTATCCTTACCATCCTTCAAGTCAAGAAGATAGTGAAGAACATCTTACACCTAAACGATTTTCAAGTCGTCCAGTTTCGAAAGAGGACCTGTCACCGTCAAGGTATTCAATCATTCACTACAATGTTAGGATAATTATTGTTAAAGTTAGTTATGAAAATACTTAGAAAGTTATTGTGTAACAGTCTTACAGATCAGGCAAGGTTTGGTGGAAGTTGTTTAATTCACGGCCCAATACCACCATTACCTTTGAACTCTGAGTGTGAAGATTTAACTGGAGCAGCTGGAATTGAAGAAGTGAAAAGTCCAGTTTTACGAAATCTTTCAACTTTTTCTCATTCAAGTTGTCCACCCGAGATACACCGATCGTGTCTTTGTGTTCGCTTTATAGCCGAGCACACAAAGATGCTTGAAGACTCTACCAAGGTAAAAGCAATAAAAAATTTTTTCATTAGCACTAAATTGAATAAAATAAATTTTTTTCATTTTTACTGCTTTCTTTTTATTTCAAGGTAAAAGAAGACTGGAAATATGTGGCAATGGTATTGGACAGATTGTTTTTGTGGATTTTCACCCTAGCTGTACTAGTAGGAACAGCTGGAATTATTCTGCAAGCACCAACTCTTTACGATGATCGAGTTCCCATTGATAAGAAATTCAACGAATATGCCAAAGACACAGTTGTCAGATGTCCTCCTCAATAGTCTCCGTTTAGATTATCTGTTGCAGAAGTATAAGTAACTATTATAGTATTTCATACACATACATCCAACTCTTATGATGTTGTCAACATAAAATAACGATCTGGCGATAATTCAATTTTCGATTCACCATCAGATTTTGAATTAATACGACGAATAGGCTTTATTCAATCCTGTGAGAAAGAGCAGATGACATAAGATGAATTATAGAGGATATAATTGAAAAAAAATTTTAAAAAGTGAAAAATGACATTATCTAGCCTGTGCTCAAGTAACTTATAACAAAGCTGCCACTACTCATTCAATAATGAAATAGTTAACAATAATAATTAAAGTAATAATAACGATAATAATAAACAATAATAATAAAAACATTAAACAATAATAATAATAAACTAAAAGATAAAACTCTTGAATTAATTCGAATGATATTGTAAAATATATTGGATAGATATTATAAAATTTTTAATTATAAGTCATGTTTGAAATTTGACAACTTAGAGTTTTTCGATAACTTTTCAAATTTCTCGATTGATAATAATTAATATTACGTTAATGTTTTAATGAAATTGTGAATTTATAAAAAGATGAATGATATAAATAAAATCACATTTCCATACTATATTTGTTTGCACGTAGCCAATTCATATCAGTTGTGTCGACGTAATCATAAAATTCATGAGGAAAAAATTTGGAAATTCATCTCTCATTACATAAGCATTAAAAAAGTATTTTTAAATTTTCGATAACTGTGTGCAAAGATGACTATTCTATTTATTTTATGACAAAAATAACGAAAAGAATAATATAATTTCAATTAATTATACATATATATATATATATTATATATAAACAATCCACATTGTTGTAAATACTTCTCTAGTAATTTTAACAAGATCTATCACCAACCAGAAAATTCGCCTCAAATGTATTTTATAAATAACAAAAAGCATAATTATAACTACCAATATGCCCATAAATAAAAATCACATGGAAAATAACGACACAGCTGCAATGCCGCAATTAATTTTTAAGCGTCTAGTATAATAAGAAGAAGTAAAGCATACGAATTCTAAAGCTGATAGTTGTAGAGAGCTGTGAACAACAAAAATTGTTGTTCAATGCTAAAGTAGTTCGTAGTCGATATCAATATGAATCGTCTACGCTAATTATTTTTTTAGATAGAAGAATACCTCGCAAATTGTATTATAAATTATAATTTATAATTACCATATTAATAGTATCGTTAACCTCGACTAGACTCTGAAGATAATATAGATCATTATAGAGCTCTTTAGCCTTATGATGACTTGAAGTAGTCTTCTTCACAGTCTAGAAGTGAAGATGTAAGAAATGATTATGTACAATAGTCTGTTATCTTGTCCTCTAGCTGTGTAAATATTCACAAATCATGATAGAATCAATAATTAGCTTAGAATAATTTCTATCGATTACTGCCAATAAAATTTATTACAGTTAATAAATTATTACCATGTAACAGTTAATGAACCTTCAAATTGTTAATTTATTAAATTTTGTGAACATTTTAAAGTTATATCATAGTGATTTACTCAGTAAAATTATTTTCACTTCATTAAGTCTAACATTGTTTAAATTATAGAAACAAAATTTCCATGATTATTTCAAAAAATATGTTCTAAAAAACGTGAACGTAATTTTTTCGGATATTTACAATCTCTTTAGAATTATTTATAATATTGTTTGCGTTTATTCTCAAACTAAAAAAAAATTTGGTAAAAAAAGCGCACATATTTTATATTTTAGCAATTTTGTGCACTTTGAAATAATTAGAAACAAATGTATTCTATAATCTAATGAATAGTTGAAGTTGTTAGAATTTACTAATAAGTTTGTGTAAATATGTTGTAAATATTAAAAAATGAAAAATGGTAAAATTGTTGATGAACTTAATCTATAATGATAAAATATTTGTACGAGACTTTTAGCACTTAAATTCAATCATAATAAAACGTGGAATTCAATTGTTATGGTTTTTCAAATCTCATGTATTGACATAAAAGTCTCGTTCATTTGTGACCTATCTCCTTACACGTTACTATTGATAAAATATCTAATCGTCCAGAAGAGATATTTTAACATAAATACAATTTAAAAAAAAAAAACAGCTGAATTAGGCAATTCTTCATCATAAAGATCAGTGACCTCATAATATATGAAATTAAGTAAAATGTTAAGCCATGTATGAGATAAAAATTATTTTTAAACTGACTCAGTTTTAAGCACTTGAATGTTTTTATTAACAATATTTCTTTGTTTGATAAAAATAAACCAAAAAATAGTTTCATTCTATTGTATGAAATGAAAAATTATAAAGTACACTTATAAAAATATTTCTTCAATTTTATTAAATTATTAATTAATGAATTATTTTCAGTAACTACCACGTGTTCATTTGTATTTTACATGTATCTGTTGTGCCATTGTGCATCAATTACTGACAATGATGAACAGTTTAGAGACGAATAATTAACACACAAAAAGCACATGGAAATTTAATTGAATAATAGTCATATTGTAATAATATTCATAATAGTGTTTATACAAGTATTGCATCTGTACCAATAAAAGAAGCGCATTATTAAATTGATTGAGATTCAATGATTATCTTCAGTAACAAATATTATCATTAGATAGAGTTTAAATATATATATATATATATATATATTAATACATACAATATAATATAATATATATATATATATATTATATTATATTAAAAATAATATTTATAGGAGAAATCAGGGCAAGATGTTCTATTTAAGAATTTTGTGGCCTGGAATAATACAAACGTGTAAATGGTAGTATGTATCGTTTAAAAACTTTGATCTTTGATAATTCATATGATGTTTGAAGTAAGCTATTCTACTTTATCTTTTCCATACTCAAATATTAAAATCTCACACATTCCTACATTTTTTTTCTAAGAAGGGAAGGGGCGTCTTGCCCTGGTTTTCCCTACTATTAAAAAAAGTAATGTCATTAAGATAATTATGTCAGAGTAAAAAACAAGATTCTTGTTGCTCGGTTTTGTAATCATGCTTGATGGAAGCATGCGAAAATAAAACTTGTGGTAGAAAATTGGTTTTATTTTCTTATTACCTTTTATGAAGTTTAAAAAAATATTTCAGATATATCGTCCTTTTTTATGAAAATTTTTCCTTCAAAATATTATCTTTAAAAATTTCCTACGTACATGCTGATTAATTATATTTCTCTACAACTCTCAAACAATATTCATTCTTTTAAATTGAGAATATTATCCTGGAAATCAGCCAGAGATTTTTGAAGAAATGAAATCCAAGAGGTTCCTCTTGCTTCTACTAATGCTGTGATATAACCGACAGGCTTAAGACTCTCATAGTTATTATCTCGGAAATTCTGAAACTAATTAAAGAAGAATTTAAGCAATTAACTGTAACTGTTTTTTTTTTTATTTTAGTTGTTTTTAATAAATTTTTTTTACTCACATCAGCTAGATCTTTCTCACTTGTAAAACCACTACCTACAGAGCCAACAAATGCTCTAAGAATAGGATATGATTTTCGAAATCTGTTTAAAATATTCGCCCAATTATTTTGAACAAACTTAAATGCTACTTGAGCAGATACTGGATGTTTATCGAAAGCTTTAAGAATAATTAAAACATCATTTTCATCAAACAAATCTCCTCGAACGATTTCATTCAAAACTCTATACAATAAAAGTTAATTATTAAAGTTTGTTTCATAACAATATTATCATCAAACATGTTAGCTATTATTACATATTATTTACACATTGATTGACAAGCCAATCATCTTGTCAACTAACTTACGCTTTCAGTATCCAGGGAACTTGAAAACAAGCCAAAGATGACAAGAAGGAGTTTCTATCGGTATCTCGTCGTGTGATATTTCCTAATTTCTGTTGCCACCATTGCCAACCCAATTCGTCTTCCAATTTAGCAAAAGTACAAAGTAGTGTTTCACGTAAATAAGTGGCAACACTAAAATTTCATTAATGCAATGAAAATTTATACATCAATAGTAGATTTTAGTTAATAATGAACTCTTACACATATCTCCCTTTCCACCCATGAGATGTCTTTAAGCTCTCATAATTATTCTTGGCCCATTTAATGTAATCAGAATTCTCGAAAGTGGAGCCCAATTGATGCGCTATCAAAGTCATTCTACTTCCTCGTTCAACCTGTGCTCCTACTCGACTGAATAGACTTGACGTTAGTTTTCTCATGAATTCCTAAAATATGATTTAATTATTTAACTGCTTTAAATGAAATTATATGAAAAATCTGAACAATCAACCGGTAATAGACAAATCGTGTATAGTTATTTGAAATAAAAAAAATTCAATTTAACCAACTCTTAGTGAGTTTTATCGATTATCGATAATGTAATAGAAATTTTTTTAGTGGAATATAAGTAATCTCTCAAGTCATGTTCAGTCACTAGTCTTTTTATCCTACCTGGTAGTCTGGATAAACTGGTGTATCATATAAAACAAGATCCAACTTGATTACATGACGCATCAGCGCAGTCCAAGGCTCAGGCTGTGTTTCATTTTTCAAATAATTGATTATTCTAAAAGCGGTAGCGTAAGATGTTGATCCAACAAATGCTAAACTCATCACATTATCCACAAGAGAGGCTTTTACTGATGATGGAAAAATCGATGGATTTAATTCGAGTGCCATGGCAATCAATTCCCAATTATAATTATCGTAATTAACCCGATAATAACCTGTAAATTGATCAAAAAATTCCAAAATTAATTTCGTATTTTCTTTTTTTTAATTAAATAGAAACATGATAAAACACCAGAAGAATTTATGTTAAAAATGACCCATGATTTTTCTCCTGCATGACCAACATTTTCCAATGTTATCTCTTTCTCTGCTGCATTAATCCACGCAAAAGAAGGAAAGGACCAGTCGTTTCCCTCATTGATCCATGTAAGTGGAATATGCCATGAGCTTTCATCATCGATTGTTATATTGTCAAATACAAAGTGTTTCTATCAATAAATAATATATACCAATTTATTAAAATCAATGATACTGTGGAAATTGTTTTTTCAGATAAATATATTTAGAAAATTCGAAAATGATTGTTTTATTTACTTGATAAATTTTCGCTGAACCTGCATCATAATCTCTGTTAATTTCAATCACAGGATAACCATGACCATTGATCCACGATTTCATTACATTAATCAAATTAACATTATGAGATAAATTATTTGACTCATTGGTCATCTCTTCTAAAAATGAATGCACATCTGCGTTTCCATTGGACCTAATAACATTGAAATATTTTAAATATTTATCCTTGAACATTTAAAAGGAAATAAACGATTAGATAAATTGAGATGAGAATAAACAGGATGTAAAATATTGTTTCTTTCAAGAGTACCCACCACCGTGAAACGAACTTCCTGTAGACAGTCCTAGAGTTATTCCGCTTCAATACGTAATGCAACATGCGTAAGAGACATGCACCTACGAGTCAGCAGTTACAATACAAGCTACAACTTTATCATGTAATTTTCATTCTCACCTCTATCATACAATTCATCCGGATGAAAAGCTTCTAAGTAAGCAGGATTGACTTTTGACTTTAATGACTGAGATACACTATATCCATCTGCTTCAAAAGCATCCAGTTGAACATCAAGTAAAAATGTTGAATGATTGAATACGGGATCTATCTAAAAATTAATATTATCAGAAAGGAAATACCTACATAACTAAATTCTATTTGTATTATTTAAGCATTTGATGTACTTGTTCAATTAAAGTATGCTGGAGATCAATTAAAGAACTCTCTAAAATCCAAACATCCGTCCAATTTCGTGAATTGACGAGACCTCCTAACCATTGTCGACCAATTAGTCTAATTATTGTTTTCAATGCCTCATATCGAGTAATCCCGGGTGATGATTCAGTAACATTGAATAAATTTTCTCTGTAATTTAGTATTATTATACTGGAATAAGTATTTGACCTCGAAAAATCGTTATAATAAAACAGAGCTGTTTGATAACTTACGTTATTGATATTAATCCTAAATTACCGGTGTTATCAGCAAATGGAACACAAATAATATCTAATTTAGATATCGGAAAGGCTACTGCAAATAATTCTTCAAATGCATCCACAACTAAACCAATCACTTTTAATAAATAATTTGGTACGACACTTTCACCGACTTGATTCCAAAAATTAACCGGTACTTTGTATTTTCCCACTGTTGTCATTCCAACAGATATCAGATGACCCAGAGTTAAAGCAAGACTATGCGGAGAAATCAACGGTGTCTCCTCAAACGTATCAGTTATCCAACTGTCAGATCTAAAGTGCAATAATTGTATTAGATTTTAAATTGGAAAAAAAAGTAGAATAAATTCTCTTACAAATTATCAAAGGTACTGTTGAGTGGAGTATTCGCCAAAACAATCATGTTTTTAGGATGTGTGAGGGAAACTGTAAATTGAGCTTTTAGTTTGACATCATCAAAGACGGGAAATAATCGTCGAGCATTAATGGGTTTTAATCGGCTGAGCATTAACCACCTTTTAAAAGAACAAAATTAATAATTTCAATTTGAAATTATAACATAATACAGGATTAGTGTTGACTGTAAAGGTTTTACAACTTAATTAAAATGTCAGCTACCTTTCAGTATCTTCATCGCTGAAATTAGCTACAAGAAGAGTGCGGCTGTCAGTATGAGATTCAAAATCCATCTCAATGAAATAGATTCCTGGCTTGATAGGTGAGCTAGGATTAATCGTGAGGATTCCATGTTGTTCATCAACGTCGCTCTTAGTGATATTGATCTCATGAATCACTAGTTCAGAAGTGTTCGAAGGAACTGGTGCACCTGACAGGTCTTTAGATGATTCCGATATAATTGCAGAAACACTTTGATTATCAAATTGATTATCGAGAGTAGTCAAATTATTTGGATCTTTAATTGAATTATGAAAAACAATTATGAGTATCATATAAAAAAAATTTGTTAAAAATAATAAATCAAAAAGTGTCTACAAAAGTAGTACCATTTTCTAATGAGAAAACATTTATTGCTGGACTTTTATTATCAAAATTCATTCTCCATTTCAAAATTCCTATATTCTTATCTTCAGGCCATAGTCTTATCTTAGTAATGTTCATGCTTTTCGCATTGAGGACAATGTGTTGAAGATCCATGGTTCCATTGTACCGAAACTCTATAATGACTTGGCCCCGAACCCTTGAGACCTCATTATCCTCAACAATCGGCGTCAATTTTACAAGATACCTCGAGGGAAATACAGAAGTAGAAAGAAAATATTTGTTAGCATCAGCAGGCTCTGATCCTTCATCTTCAGCTATCAAAGCCGTTGTATCGAATACCTTGAAGAAAAAGTTTATTTTATATTCTTTCAAATGACGATGTCAGAATAAAAATATTACTAAATAGAATTGAGAAATCTGAAGTTCTTCAAGCAAAATTTTCTTTCATCTTAGTAAAAAAAGATTTGCTTTTTTATGATTTAGAGAAGAGCTAATTTTTTGTCTTTTAGCCATCAAATTTACTTTTTAATTTAAAAAATTGAAATGGGAACTTTAAATTGATATTAAATTGAAATTTTTTATTTTCTTTCAAAATAGGTGTGACGTTTAATAATTTTAGTATCTTAAATAAATTATTAATAAGCTTGTATTGTATACTTTTGTGTAATACCAAAAAATGATTTTTATAGTTTCCTACCGCTATAAAGTTTAAGATTGAACAGTGATTAGTTTCGGAGTCTTTTAGTATCAAGATCAAAAGATCAAACTTAACTTTGATGTCAAACAAAATTGCTTTATAAGAAAAAAGAAATAGATGAAGAAAGTTTATTCTTAAAGGTACTTATGACAAAGTTTATGCAGAAATTGCATTAAAAATATTTTTTAAATTCTCCAGAAATGTTGATATTTATGAGAATAAATTAGAGTATTCATAAGAATTGTATTTCTAAAAATTTTTATAAACCTTTTTGCGAGGAACAGCTCCAGAATAAACTCCAACAAATCCTACTGCAACGAGAAGAAGAAAAATGACGGTGATAGCAATTGCAAGCTTTCTATGGGATAAAAAAAATCCCCCTTCTCTCTGATACTCTATTCCATTTGTTCCAGGTTCACTAGTCATAAATTCTTGTCGATTACTTGAAAACTGTGCCATGGTAGATGCTAAAATGATTAATTCATAATTGATTAATTTTTTTAAAATATTTCTATATAAAAACTCTTAAGTATTCGTTGATCATTAAAAATGAAATCATAGCTTGTAAAGAAGTTAATAATGAAACACACTCGCGACTTAAACTGATGATCACTTAATCACGATTCGCAATCAAATAGCCAACGGTTTCAAGTCACACTTGGAGTCGCAGGCGTGACGATGAGAGTTACGTGAGAAATTCTATTGTCTCAGCCGCCACGCATAATAACAATGATGAGGAATCCAGCATAATTATTCCACGTGGTTTAATTAAATCTTCATTATTGTGCTTAAATTATGTCTACCTAAAATATGGTTTATCATCAAATAAATATTATATTTAATAAAAATTATATAATGATTTGTTAATAATTCAAAGGTTCTATAAATTATTTCCATAAAATGTCTATTACTTATTTTGTTTAATATTCAACGGTTACAAAAGATGTGGAAAATATTTCCAATTGTTCAAATATTTAGTAATTCATTTAATATAATAAAAAAAATTCCAATGAATGCATTTGTTGAATTCCGTAACATTTTTTCCTAGAATGTGTATTTAACTGCGAATTATTATTTTTTTAATCAAATATTTTATGATAAAATATTTGAAATAGTCACAATTGTAATATCTACAAGTGTGCTACTTGTTATTATAATTTATTCGGTTAATCTAAAAGTAAAGTTAAAAAAAGTTTGGATATGTCAAAAATAATAGAAATCATTAAATCAAAATTAAGCATGCTATTAAAGC
The DNA here is from genome assembly GCA_028641665.1 of Chelonus formosanus. Classification (NCBI taxonomy): domain Eukaryota; kingdom Metazoa; phylum Arthropoda; class Insecta; order Hymenoptera; family Braconidae; genus Chelonus; species Chelonus formosanus. The sequence goes on from CM054002.1 coordinate 16,291,048, forward strand.
CACTTCAGCTGTATCAATCTGGGTTATCCAACATTATTTTATGTTTATAATTCTTGCAACTATAACTGCTGTGTACAATCGTCGTCCAATACTCGTCTATTCTTGATAAAAATATCTGATATTTGATAACTCTACATAAAAGCTAACGTAAATACTTATACGAATTGGTAAAGTTCTTTAGAATACCAGGTATAGCTCACAAATTATTACAAATAGGATGAAATTTATTCTCACCTAAGCGAATTATTCGCTTCATAAAGTATTTATTAATGAATAACGTTTTTAACTTTATTAATTCTATAAAAAAGATTAAAAATTCACCATAAGATTAGATGACCAGCATTTAACAATTCTTATAGACGATAAATTTACATATAAGTTGATTAGAAAAATTCAATTTTTGTATTTTATCGTAAGAATAGTTATTTATTAAGAAACAAACACAAAAATAACTCACAATTACGACGAGCCCAAGGCTCCCATGTGCTCACTGATCCACGTCTCATTTTTATTCCAGTGTGACACAAAAAATTAAATTTTTCTAGCAAAAAGAAAAAAATTGACGGTTTTATTGAATTTTATTAATTTAAGAAAGAAAAATTATATTTATAGAATGAAATATGTGTACAAATAATAAAGAGTAAGCCGAGTTGATGTTGTAAGCAGGTAAAATGTAATTAGTCAGTAAACTAACTACGTTATACGCAAATACTATTCGTTGGTCAATCGCGCCTGCCCCACCAGGCAAATATTGGTTTCACCTTGTCTGATATTACATTGAACGCTTCATTTTTCTTTCAGAATGGTTATTGATAATTATTATTAAGTAATACTATGCACGTCAAATACTCAACAACATCTTTATTATTTTGTCATGTATTTTGTGATAAATTTGTACACAATGACGGACATAGTTTTTACATTATTTATCATTTACTGCTGATGGAATTTTGTAATAAAAAAAAGCATTTGTACGAATCAGTGAAACTGATTACTCAAAGTAAATGAAAGAATTTCCTTTTAAACGGAATCTTAGAATTTTTATCGCTTAATTGATATGATCAGTCATAAATCTGAATGATTTTAGGGAATTATTACAATCCAAGTTTCTTAATAAATCCAAACATAGCAATTTGGATACGTCAGGTGATTATATTACATCCGTTGTGTTAAAAGGGAATTTACCGGACGCAATTGGAGATAGAAGTGTCAAGTCTCCATTGAATGTACCCTACGGATTGGTCCATTGACAAGACTGATTACACTATGTTTCCCACTTGTGACGCGTGAATTCAACAATTGAATAATAGAACTGATGAACCAACGACCCATACCTTAAATGTATTATTACTAGCGTCATGATCAAGTGGTTAAAAGCAAACTCGTGCTTGGACTTGATACCAAGTTGTACCAGTTACGCCTTATTTTTGATTCTCGAAGAGCACCAAGATATTATGAATAGCTTCAAAACATTATTGGAGTCATAGGGAGAAGAGTCAATTGTAGCTTACTGCAGGTCTGTCTACTGTGGTACTTTAACGAGTTCGACATTAGTTACTAAGCTTATTTGATGTGAAGTTACTCTATTAAAATCATCTATCATTCAAAATAGAAATTTGTTTAAAATTTTATGATTAACTTATGGTGATAATTAACATATTATTTTTATAAATGTTATCACGGTATCAAATCGATACCAAAATGAGGATCATTAGTGTATTTTTATTTATATTAATTATTATTAATATAATCAAAGCAGATTTTGCTCCAAATGTAAGTGAATTCCAAATTTAGGAAGTTTATTAAATTTTTTGATAATTAAAATTTATAGTGTACATATTGTTGGATTCAGGAACGAACGCGGTCAAAAAGGAGTATCGATTTCAATGATGTTCTCAAACAACCAGCATTTAGAATGCCTAGAAGTTTTAAACCATATAACTATGAATTGGAAATTCATCCATATACTATCAATGATACGTTTCGAGCACGAGTAAAAATTTTTGGGGCTTGGACTTCGGATGGATCACGAATAAAACTTGATGCTGATCATTCTCTTCATATTACTCACGTACACGTTGAATGTTATAGTCCCAATAATACGTGAGTGTTTTTTTTTATTGAGTAACATCATAAAAATTAAAAATCATTACGCATTTTTTTTTTGTGCTGATGCTTGAAAAATTGTTTTAAACGATTCAATTAAAGGGAGCCTATGGAAGTAGCAGGAATTGCGCAATATGAGCACAATGATAAGAAACCGGAGTTTAACATTGACCTAGAACAGTGGTTTACAATTGGAAGAAAATGTAAACTTGACATAAATTATACTGGTAATATAACGAGCAGTGAATCTTATGGACTCTTTACAAATTCATATTTAGATACCAAACATGAAATGCAGTAAGTGTATGAGTATTATTGTTATTTGTGTTTGAAGTATTTAGAAAACAATTATTCTAAGAAAAATGCTCACTAGCTCCATAAAATCATTTTTTCACTTATTATTCATATTTTCATATACAGCCAACCAAGATAATTATTTTTTATGAACAATAACTTGAAATTAAAAGTAAGCATTTTTTCAAAAGCGTAGTTAATATTGTTCAAGTGTAGATTAGACTTAGATCTAGTAACACTACTATCAATTCGACCGTCACTCAAACGACGTACGATTGTTAGCACATTTATAGCGACTCACCTGCGTCTTGACAATGCAAGGAAGTTATTCCCGTGTATCAATGAACCAGAGTATAAAGCAACATTCCAACTTATTGTTACCCGTCCGAAACATATGATATGCAGAGCCAATACACCGGTGAACAGTACAGTAGAAGTGTAAGTTAACGCAAAATTAATCATTAAAATCATTGAATAATAAAGTATGATTATTTTATGAAATTTCATCAGATGAAAAGAAATAGATACAAATGTTTTTATGTAATAGGCCTGGAAATTCCAATCTGATGAAGGATATTTTTGAAAGAACACCTCCTATGTCAACTTATCAGCTTGCCTTCACAATATTCGACTTTGAAAGTATTTCTCCAACGCTTTTAGTAAATCCTATTGAAGGTCAAAGTCCACTAGAAATCAAAGTATGGGGAAGAAAAGATTTTCTAAGCTCTTTAGAAAAAGTTCCAAACAAAGTTGTGACAATAATGAATTACCTTCAGAACTATTTCAACTATTCTATTGGTTTATCAAAGTTGGATCTCGTAGCCATGCCTATGTATGGTGCTACCAGAGCTTCTGATAATTGGGGTTTAATGTTTTTCAAGTAAGCCCATTTCAATGATAAAATTTCATATTAACGCAATGAAAGACTTTAAAAAAAGTTGCTTATTTGATGAAATACTTTCAGAGAAAGTGAACTAAGTAGTCCGTTGATTTGGAATACAGCTTATGAACTAATTTATCAGTGGATTGGTCAGCATGTCACCCCTTATAGATGGAGTGATGCGCAAATTAATAAAGCACTAAATTCCTTCTTAGCTTCGAAAATAACAGTTGATGTAAAATTATTCTTTAAAAACTTGTGAACAAATTATGTTGTGATCAATAAGAAAAATTTTATTAAAAAATTCTAGATTGATCCAAACGAGATGGAAGGAAAATGGCCAATGACACTTCTTTACTCTCTGTACTATGAATTTGGGAAAACGTTGCCATTTTCAAGAGTAGCAGGTATTAGACATGAAGCAACATCGGCGAAAAGTAAGCTTATAAATTACTCAAATCTTTATTTCATTTTTCTTTTAATAACTTGAAGTGAAGAATGTATGATAGTGTTTTTTTTTATCTTTATTTATAATTATCTATAATTATATGATTAATCTAAAATTTAATCATTTTCTTAATCTTTATTTTACTTTTGCAGTTGAATTAGTGTTTCGTATGTTTAACTATACTCTGGGAAAGGAGGTTTTTCAAAAAGGTGTTCAAAAGTTCATTCATGAGTCAGCTAAAAAGTAATTTTTAACAATTAACTATTATTTAACATTACACATAAGTTGAAGTTGATAGAAAATTGCATAGCTATGATAACATGTCTCTTGAATAATAATGATATTGAAAATAATTTAACAGCTTATAGTTGGATTATGAGTTAAATAACTTGCATGGTTTTATGTTTGTTTAAATAAAAACTAGACATAAAAGTGAATTTATATTTCAAATCTTAATTGTAAGAAAACATTTACATTATTGAATGATTCTGTTTGTTGTGTATTCTATTAAAGTGCACGAGGAAAAAAAAACAAATTTTATAATTATACTCTTACTGAGTTCAAATACTTTGCACAAGCATTGAGTTTATTTTTTCGATTAAATTAGACATATAAATTATATGATTACATGAAGATAACTTATAAAGAATCAAAAAACATTTTGTAAATAGAAATCTTGTTTTTCAGTCATAGTTTTTATGGAAATGATATTTTTAATTATCTGGATGCTGTAAGAAAAGAAAACAATATTACCCTTCCAAATGATTTGACCATCAGTAGCATTGCAGCGCCTTGGATAAACAGAGACCGTGTGCCGATAGTAACGGTAAATCGTGATTACGAAACCGGAAATATTAACTTTACTCAGGTATATGCATACTTAATCGTGTACGATTTATTTCAAGGCAACTACTACAATTGTTCCACTACTACCAAAGTATTCCCGATGTCATAATATAAATAAATTGTAATCTATAGGCTGTTTTTCTACGAGAACCACGACCAACTTCTAATGAAAAAATGTCTTACCAGTGGGATATTCCAATCACTATAACTTCTCAAAATAACTTGAATTTTTCTCAACTGCAACCAGCACTGTGGCTATCAAAGAATGATCTCACAACAACATATAAGGATCCTGTATCTAAGGACAAGTTCATCATTGTTAATCCTGAAGAAATAGGTAATTTCAACGTAGCTAGTCATTGATTTTATCACAAGAATAATTGTATTATTAAAAAATTAGGTATGTTTCCGGTTAATTACGATTTATGTAACTGGAATTTGTTGAGTGAGTTTCTTCAAGGTCCTCAACGAGAAATTATTCCTGCCTTAACCCGTGCTAAACTTCTACATGACGCTTGGAACATTGCTTATGCGGGTAACATTTGTTTTAAAGTTGCATTAAATATGACATTATTTTTGAAAAATGAAACAAGCCACGTCGTTTGGGAACCATTCTTTACTATGATTGATCATGTTGGAAGAAAAATTCAAGTATTAGGGAATGTTTATCCTACTTTCGAAGTAAGTCTTATGTAACTATTTTTACATTTAATTAAATTGCTTATTAATTAATTATCATTAAGATCATTAAATAAATATTATCAGGCATACGTCTTCAGTCTACTGGAGCCTCTCTATAAAAATCAGCTCGGAGAAACTCCTCAAGCTGATGAACCTTCATGGAAAACACACATGAGAGGATTAGCTAAAAATTTTCTGTGTCGTGCAGGATATCGTCCTTGTATAACAGAAGCTAAAGAACAATTTAAAAAATGGATGGAAGATGATGAACCTGATAAAGGAAACCCGTGAGTATTATATTCTTATTAAGTATGATAATGAATTCGGTTTTATAAATGAATAAAATGAAAGAAATTCAATCAGATAAGTTAATGCAAACAAAAAAAAATAGCAGTAAATAAATTAATGAAATTTTTCGAATACACCAATTTGAAAATATTCGTAACTAAATAAATGAATTAATAGAATAACATAAAAGAAGATGTTATAATATATATTATAAAAAAATTTTTTCTTTGTACTTCAAACATTTTTTAAAAGTTCTCTATTTTCAAAAATAATATGCATAATAAAATTAATAAAGTTTTTCTACATATTTATTGAACTTAATTTTTGACATTGACAACTAGATAATTTAGCAAATAAAATGTGAATATTTTTTTATAAATACATTTATTATTTTATTTTATTAAATTCTTTTCCCGTATGGAAAAAAAATACTTTTAAAAAACATTTTACTTCAAAAATATATCAAAATATATTGAAATATAATTTTTTGGCCAAATCTTATAGAAGTGAATATAAAAAAATATATAATTATATAATTGACTACATAAATATATTTTTTTAAATTCGTTTATACAAGATTTGGCCGAAAAATTATATTTTAATATATTTTTGCATTAAAATATATTTTTTTCCATATGGGTTTATTAATTGAAAATTGTACAATAGATTATTTAATTAGAATAAAAAAAATTATTAACAATAACCAAAGCAAACTATTAGTAAAATATTTAAATTTCGGTAAAATGTTGTTTAAATAAAAGGATATACAATAGAATGGTTCACTTGTTTGCTCAATTATCTAAATTTCAATGTCAAAAATTTAGTTCAATCAATATGTAGAAAAAGTTTATAATGTATATTGTTTTTGTAAATAAAGAACGTTTGGAATAGAGAGGAAAAATTAAAAAAAAAAAATTTTGTTTCCCATAATCACACAAGGGTGACATTCGGGAAACGATTGGGCAATGAATTTTTTTCATACGGGATGTTATCTATATCTATATGTTAACATTTATCGTATGATTTACAGCGTTGCAAATGAGTATATTTGTCCAGTATTCCGATGGGGTACGATGGAGGAATGGGAGTTTGGCCTACAACGAGCGATAAACTTCCCAAAAAATAATGAAAGAAAACAAAATGAACGAACGTATTTGCTAAAAACTTTAGCTGGTTGTCCGTTGGATCAAAGGAAAATTGAAAGGTAATAAAGATTAAACTGTTATTATGATATTTAAATTTATAGTTCACATTGAAATATTTTCTTATTTTAATCGATGAATTTTTTCAGATTATTGAATGTAACTATTTTAGATCAAAATTCAAATTTCACAGACTCAGATATTCAGTTAATTTATAGTACCTTAAGTGGTAGTACCACCGGAACTGTAATTTTGTTTGATTTTCTTGTACGTCATTGGACAATAACAAAAGAAGCTTTTGGAAAAAAAGAACATCTTTGGAATGGTATTATTAATTCAGCCACATCATTCAGTACTCAAGAAGGATATGATAGAGTATCTCAGCTCTATGAAGATCGTCAAAAAAAAGGAGATCCGGTAGCTACTGTGCTTGGAGATATAATGGTCGACTTAGAAGAAAAAGTGAATTGGCATAATGAAAATCTTCCTGCTATAGGAAATTGGTTAAATAGTCATGTTAAAAAACGTCCCTCAGCACTCATGACTTTGAGTACAGAATCATAATGTACTAATGAGACATGAAAATTATATCAAAACAAGTAAGAACAAGTATAAATAGGACGAAAATGAGATATTTAAATTAAATGTGTATATATAATGGGAATTAGCAAAGTAAGTAAATCTAACAAAAACATCTTATTATCACTGCAAATCGCAGTGTTTTATTTTAATGCTCTTAAAGTGTTTTAAAATGATGTCATCTATTTGATTAACATTGTAGTAACTTTTAATGCACTTGGAAGTATCTAAGAAGCTACTACAATGTTAATCAAATGGGTGACGTCATTTTAAAACACTTTAAGAGCCTTAAAATAAAACACTACGATTTACAGTGATTGAAATGGAAATAATCGAGTATGTAAAATATTATTTAAGTAATTAAATGAAAAAATAAATGAACCTTTTTTATATTATCACACAACTGGCATTAATTGATTTAGCATGTAGTAAGCCAAACCAAATTATCATATTCCCGATGTCTTTTAATTGTTATTTTGTGCTATTCTGCAGGAGCTGAAAAAGATAATTTCGAAGCAATAGTAGATAAAAGAGATACAAAGAAAAGAAATGTGCAGTAAACCTGAAAATATTAAAAAACCAATGATTTAGAATTTTTTGTTCTTTCAATAAAGAATTAAAGTTCTATTTCGAAAAAAATTGAAATCAACAGAATCATCACATAAAAAATTGTATGTGACATAGTAATTCTCAGTGTATTAAAATGACATCAATCGTTAGATAAATTTCAATAAATATTGTAACATGCTATCGACTAAAATTTAAACAATAGAAAAACAACAACCCAATGATGGTTAAATTATCGTTCACTCATTCTCGCCGGTTCCAAGTTCCGATGTTGAGGGTCAGCAACAAATTTTTTTTTTCAGAGATTCGGCGAAAAATTCAAAATTCCAACTAATTCTTACTATCAAAGAGTAAGTTAGGAAGGAATATTTTTTACTAGCAAATAAATTGATGTTAAATCTGTATATAAGCAAATTATATTGTATTTTATTAACTTCCCGGTGGGAAGTTATTGTAATGGTTACGATTTTGCAAATGGAAAATTCTGACATATCTCTACGTTTCAAGGCCTTTAGAGTCGAATGGTATGGTTTTTAAGAGGATGTCCGTGTGTGCACATGTATGTATGTATGTTCGGATTCAATTTTCGTCTCGTGTATCTTAAGAACAAATGATGATATTGACATGGGACCAGTTTTATTCAACGCATAATTATGTAACTTAGACCTGATAAAACTTTTAGTAAAATCGGTCCAGCCATTTTTTATGCAGAATCAAAAAACTGGAAAAACGGTAAACTAGCTAAATCTTATCATTCTTTCCGCTGGGAAGTTAGTCGTGTGGACCTTTCGGGTCGCACCTAGACCGCTTTTTTTACATTATAACCACCATTATCGGTACCTCCTGACCAACTCCTTGATGAGGTTGAAGTATCATCAAACTCAACTCTCATTCCAAACAAAACATCACAGCGTGCAATTCCGGTAAAAATCGTTCATTTTTATACATATACACATGTACATTGGCTCATATGTTTCATACTTGTTTGATAGTGAAATGTAAACTGTTTTTTTTTATATTTATTGTTCTTTGAAATCACCACTATTAGAGTGGCTCAATCAAAACGCAAAACCTCCTCAAATTCTTAACAACTATGTGAAAAATAAGACATTGACAGAGTCTGATGGTGATTTGTTAGTACGAGCGGTGATCGAAAGAGAGCAGCAAGGAAATTTGATACATGAAACTATTAAGCCAAATCGGTAAATTGAAATAGCTAAAGAACTTTGTAATATATTTAAAAGTGAATCTCCCCGCACTTACTATATACCTCATGCAACTATTGGGTATGAAGGCGCGGAGGAAATTGCTATTTCATAATGAATAGATGCGTCGAATGTGTCATGTCCGAAGATATTTATTATAAATTAATTTAAAGAACTAATTAAATGGATTGGTAGCGGCCAAAAGGCTAAACGAGGGATCGTGGACTAACAGGGCTTTTCTTTTCTAACAGATATAATACTAGAAGAATTTCTTATTTAAAAAGGAATTGTCGCAATAAAGTTCTACACTCAGAGAAATGAAATAGTTGGATTTATTATGTAATGTTAATTTTTCATTAAAGATTTCATCGTTGAGTCCTTTTATAGTAAGAAAAGGACTCTACTATGAGCTCTCAAATGGAAAATTAACATTACGTAGTAAATACAACTATTTCGATTTTTTTCAGTGTATCTTACGAGAACCCACACCTCAGTTAATGAAATGAATGTGATGAAATGAATTATTATGATACTTACCGCACTGCAGTGTCGGCGTAAAATATAAAAACGATTTGATCAGCTATTTCAACTGATGATTGGAGAGTTGACTTATGATATTGATTTGACCGGAAGCGAGCTTGGACAAAGGTACATAGAGGTGCTTCCTCAAAAAGATTTTGATGCACTAAATACTCTTTTCTTCACTTCACTTTATTTAATCACAATTTACAAGTCAATACAAATCATAATTAGTAAACAGAAATAAAACTCAAGGAGAGATTTATTACTATATTTCGTTTTGAGTCTTTTTGGAAGGCGTCTCAGTACGCACATGAACCGAGAGGATTCCATATCAGATTTTGAACAGATCCTGGAGGTTTGAATTAACAAACGCTTCGTCAGGATAACTAAGAAAAATCTTGATAGAATTCTCGAACTGACTAACGCGTCGTGGTCAGCGAGCGTGGGGCAATCGAACCTGCGTTTCACCGACTAGTTTGCTGATCAACCAAAGAGTGATGATTTTCGACGGTTTTTATAGCAATTAATTGGCCTATGGATTGAGGACATTATGGGGAAATGTAAGACAGCAATGAAAAACTACCCAGTTTCCACATCAGTGTCACAATGAGTTTTTAGAATATTAAATATGAGGAAACTGTGGAATTTTGAAATCACTCTTATGTGAAACAGAGTGTTGAATCGAGGAGGATTCATATTCCGCTGATATTTAAATATTGTTAAAATAAATAATCTAATAAATTGGGACACGAAAATGTCGGATATAACAAATGCAATTAAAAGATCCATAAAAAAAAATCAAACATTGAACAAACTGTTGAAGGTTTCAATTCATTTTTTTCTCTATGTAATAACAATATTTCTTATGTTGATTATATTCTTATATTTATTATATAACTATTTTACAGTTGTACATGATTTGAATCAGCCAATTAAGTCTCTTGATACTATTTAATTTTTAAAAAAAGATATTGTTCTGACTTGGTCATGAGTAATTCATCTATAGCCTGACATTTTTCTCCACACCGAATAACTAGACAACTTAAGGTCTCTCCTGCCAACTCATCTTCGCCAATTAGACTACTCTAATTAATTTCTAGGCGTAGATATCCCTTCCGAAGAACCTAGAAGCTTCGAAAACTCAGAGTTTTGGGTATATTAGTCAGTATTCGTCTGTTATTGTCAATTATTGTCTTGGTCAGTAGTCACCAGGTATTCGCTAAGTACGGTCAGTAGTTGTAAGTGTTGCTCAAGTTGGTCCGATTATACATCTTTGCTGAAAGAGACGCGAACGATGTCGGCTTCGACGCCTAATGGCCTCATGGACAATCACTCACACAAGGTCCACACCAGAACAACTCACTTGTGTCGTTGTGACTGACGCCAACTCATAAACACTCAGACTCCTCCTGGCCCAGGGGACCAGTCCTGGACACCTTACAACTTTCCAGGGATTTCTACTCATCAGACGATTCATCAGTGAACTCACGATCTTTGGAAGATCAGTGAACTTATTATGTGACTTTTCCAGTGAACTCAGATCAGACAATTCTTGGACAAACTCTCTATCGTTATATTTGTGTTACTACCTTTAGTTATTAATAAATTGTTAATTGTTACTATAAAAATAGTGTCTCAGCCGACTCATTTACACTCGTTCGACAGTCCCGACTGTTCTAGCATCCAACCTCTCCTCAAAATACAGTCCACTTAATTTTCTGATTACCGTCCACCTGTAATCTTTTTCCGTCCTTTTTTACAAGCTCATCGAAGCCGCAACATATATTGAATTTTGGAATGATGTGGAAAAAAACTGGGCTTTGAGCTACGACAAACGAAATCAAATTATAGGCACAGCAACAACAGCTGAATACTATGATTTATTTCATAGTTTACAACAGACAAGAGGATATATACTAGAAAGTGTCAACTGTTATTTAATTTCAATTGATTATTTATTAAATATTTTGTTTTATTTTCAGTTGAAAGGTGATTTGAATAAAAAGTTTCCAGACCAACAAACTGCTTACTCTCTGGTTTTATAAACAGCAACTCTATTTACTACCGAGAGAGCTACAGCTTGAACTGCCTATAAGCTCTGCCTATTCGTCCAGCACATCCGGCATCAACACCTTTGGGCTAGGATTACCACCGGTTACGTCATTTGTAGATTCTAAGGAACAGGAAAGTCTTCTATTAACGTGGTGAAGGCACACGTCACCAAGAAATATTCTGAGGCTGATGAAGGAGCCGTGTGTGACCTACATACTTTAGCTTCCACCATCGTGAGCAGATTCACGGGGAGAATTCGACAGGCAGGAGCGACCTCTCCAGCCGCTGCTCCCAGTAAACCATCAGCTGAGTCCAGCTGCCCTGGAACCTCTACGGTATGCAGAGCGATCCCAAGAAGACACACTAACTCGGACCCTAGTTGTATAAACGCGGTGCTCATGATCATTACAAGCACGGTACCTCCCACAAGCAATACCCTAGTGCTAATTGCTGTTGCAGGAAGGGCCAAGACTATTGCATCTATGTTCACAAGGCTGACGAGTCGGCTCACTTTCACGTCTCCAGGTTAGGATTCTCCATCCTTGGTGCTCACAGAAGTATTGTTACTCACTCAACTCACGGCCACTTCTATCTAGCTACTATGACTACTGCCCAGCCAGCCACCAATCATAGACGTCTCCGCTTCAATATTGACTCTGAACGACTTTGCGCCACCCTCCAGTCTTCCTGGCCCACCCATTAAATGCCGTCATGTACTCAGCAGCAGAAGAAAGCGTAACAGGCCAGCTCTTCCTAACTCATCTGGGGCTTGCCGAATCCTATTCTCTACACAAAAAGTGTTATCATTTTTTTTTCTATTTATCACCGTTCTTGCTACGTAAGCAGTGAAAAAGTAAAGAACGCAGGTTGCGAAAGTTTAACATTGTTTGAAAAATAGTAATTGTTTCTCAATGAAATTTTTTTCACAAATGCTCTCATTGGTGACTTTTACAACAATTCGGTGTCAAGTATTTTTCATCTGCATTGAATGATTGTTCCTCAATAGGATGGATCTTAAAACACGGCTACTGAACTACACTTCTGATGACTCCTGGCGAGTGCGGGCTAATTAAAATATTAAGTCGTCCGGAAAGTTCGTGCCGCATTCAAAGCCACTCGGATGTTATATTTCTTTAAGTAGCAATCGCAAATGCAACATGTAGAAATATGTTAGTGTGCTGCAGATAGTGTTGTTTGGAATATCTATCATACATCTTTGAACGATGCTCATTACATTTTTCGGGGTGCTCAAAACAAATAACGGCATGAGTTTTATGGATGACCCAATAATATTAATAGGGCATGGGACCCTAGCTCTCAGTCTACCAATAGACCCTCGCCATTCTCCATTAGCTTAAGAAAACACGAAGCTTAGGTCAGAGAACGGAATTTACTAACAACTTATTTAAAGAGAAAATAGACTAAAAAAGGCTGGATAGACTGCAGAAGCGAAAAAGCTATTGTTGCAGTAAAGAATAAAGACCAAAAGGTATTTAGTAAGCTTCTTAATGATTAATTATTTGATCTGATCAACGCTAGGTAATTATTCAACAAATTGATATTTGATGTCATCGTAGGTATTCTTTTGTTAAGTTGATGCATTTAATTAAACTATTCTAAATAAATCTTTTTCTTAGCAAATAACGTTTCTAATTATGACTTTAAAAATTTGATTTATTTAAAGCAACGATCGATGCTGGAATTGGAGAAACTCAAATTAATACAGTTCTATCAGAACTAAATATTCCTCCTATAACAAGGAGTTTATTAAAACGTCATAAACGGGTTGTTGGACCAGTAGTAGAAAAAATTGTATTGGAAAGTTGTCGTGAAGCAATTCGCATGGAAAAGAAGCTTACTTTAGAAGATTGTTTATCAAACATTGGGTAAGTTGGTTTCTCGTAATTGTTAACCATGATCTTTTGTTACAATTTAAAAGCAAATATGTTACCTACGTTTTGTATTAAATTTTTAATATAGGTAGAAAAAAATGCACACAGTGAAAATTAAAATTTTACACAAATATTTTAAATTATTTACATTTCAGTTTAATTTTAATAGGTTCTTCAATCGATAAACGATCTCCAGTATCAAATGATGGTGTCATCTTCATGTCTCATTAATATACATCATTATAGTATGTATTTTTCCAACAGCTATCAGTGCCTTGGGTGTTTATTCTATAAAATGTATATGTTGCAATAGTGGAACTGTTACTTTTCACCAAGTTTTATAATTTTTCATCTTTCTTCAATCTTAAAAATAAACCTTAACTATTATTTTCTTAGAAAGGCCAATATATTTGAATAAATATTAACTTTTTCTACAGAAAAAATTTTTTGCAGCATTGGAATGTGATCGCTCTATATCATATTAGTTGTTTTTCTTGCATTTTGGTTTAAATCTTTTAATTACATTTTATTAAAATAATACAAAGTCTGCACTTGTTTGATATTCATCTCTTTACTTTTGTTTTTAGGCAATCAGATAACAATAACATAATTCTAGATCCAAATATTTCTTCTGAAGACTTTTGTAACCTCAACAATCACAATACTTTAAATAATTCTGACACTTCAGAAAATTTTGAAATTTTCAAAGCATTTGATACTTTCACAAATCCTGATACTACTTCAGTACATTCTAACACTTCAAAAGATCTAAACATTTCTGAAAATAGTTGTAATTCAATGAATATTTCAGAAATTTTTGAAACTTTCAAAGCTGTTGAGACTGTTACAAATCCTAATACTACTTCAGTAAATTCTAACACTTTAAAATATTTTAATATTTCTAAAGAAAATTGTCATTCAACGAGTGCTTCAGAAAAATTTGAAACTTTTCAAAGTCTTGACAATGCCACACTTTCTGATAGTACTTTAGTAGATTCTCATATTTCAAAAAATCTGAAAACTTCAGAAAATAATTGTAATTCAAAGAATACAGAAGCTCTATCTGTATCAATAGACACCGGATGGTAGACGAAAGGCAGTGGAAGATCGTACAACAGTAAGACAGGTATATGAAGCTATGTTTTGCATTATTTTCTATTGATTTCTTACAGTTTGATCATAAATGTTGTGTGGCATTGTAGGTCATTCAAGTGTCATTGGGAAACACACTGGAAAAGTCATCTCATATGCAACTAGAAGCACAGCTTGTCGTAAATGTGATGCAGGTCATCCCAAATCGAATCATGATTGTCGGAAAAACTACGATCGTAGTGCGAAGTCAATGGAGCCTGATATGGCTGTTCAGTTAATAATTAACAATAAACTTTTTGAAGAGGAGAATGCGAAGATTAAAATGTTAATTGGAGATGATGATTCATCAACCATAGCTGCAGTCCGAAGAGAAAGTGTTAAGAAAATTGAGAAATGGTCTGATTTTAATCATGCCTTAAAATCATTCAAAAGTTCACTTTATAAATTAAAGCTTTCACCGAAAGTCGTTGAATATTTAGGGTATTGTTTTTCATGCTCCATAAAAAAAAAATTAATGAACCAACCAAAGTTGCATTGGCTTTAACCAATATTGTAAATCACGTTTACGGAGAACATGGAGAATGTGGTAATTGGTGTCAGTATCGAGAGTTAAAAGGCGATTATAAACATTATAAACTTCCAGGGAATAAACCTTTGTCTGACTTGAAATTGCGAGCTGTGTTGACTGAGCTTCTGGTGAAATTTGCAAAAAATGCTGACAAATTAGCCCCGTGCGGAAGTTCTCAAAGCAACGAGTCTTTTAACAATATTGTGGCGTCAAAACACCCGAAATCACGCCACTATGGCTCCTCTGAGTCATTTGATTATTGTGTAGCCTCGGCTGTAAGTCAAAAGAATATTGGAGCATCATATGTTACTCGAATTCATAAAAATTTATCAATTTCTTCGGGTAAAGAAACAATGAAATTTAGAGAAAAGAAAGACGAAGCCCTGAAAAAGAAAGCTGAAGTAGCTAAAACACTTGAATTTAAAAAAAGAAGAAATCATTTAAAAAAAGAAAAATCATCAACTTTGGCAGCTAAAGTGAGGAAGGAGGGAATATCTTATGAAAGTTCGTGTGGATTAGATGATGTTTCCAATATTATATGCGACCCTTTAATCATCAGTAAGCTTAATTACTATTTGGTATATAATTAATATAGATAGGTAGATTTCAAAAATTCAAAAATAGTTGTTTTTGATTTGGAAACTGGTGGTTTTGGAAAATCAGCAGAAATTTGTCAGGTTAATATTAGTTAAGAAATTCATCTTTTCTAACATAATTAAAGGCATTACATTTGTCGTTTTGTTCCTTCAGATTGCAGCTTCTTATGAAGATAAAAATTTTAATGCTTTTATGATTCCATCTCAAGGAATAACGCATAAAGCAAGTGATATTACTGGTTTAAGAATAAATGGCGGATCATTATCTTTAAAAGATCAAGAACTTTCAACTGAACCCACAAAGAAATGTTTTCAGGACTTCATTTCATATTTACAAAATATCGGAGATAAAATAATATTAGTCGCTTACAATGCATTCAAGTATAGTATATATTTTCCTCAAGTAAAAAAAAAAATAGTTCACGTTTATAATACTAATTTTCATTACAGATTTGATGCCCCAATAATCTTACAACAAATGTCAAAATTTGGTTTGTTAAAAGAATTTATGACAGCTATTCAAGGAATCGCTGATACATTAATTATTTTTAAAAATAAACTAGAAGCTCGTAAGACAGAAAAGAAAAAATTTCCTCTAGAAGCTTTGAGTACAGATTACTTGGATCCTTCATGTATCAAAAGAGCTCATAATGCTATTTATGATGTTTTTATGCTGAAAGAGCTCATAAATACCTTGAAGATCTTGAATTTGGCTATAGAAAGCCATGCAAAACCTTGTTCTGAGATTTGGAAAAATTTAATGGCTAAACCAGTCATAGAAAGAAACAGATATAGTATAAGCTAGTTATAAGCTTATAAATCTGGAGAAGATGCAGTGAAACAGTTGCTAATGGGTGATGTAAATGCTCGTCCACGTATAACTGAAAATGAAAAAATTATCTCTAGTATTCTAGAAGCATTGAAAAATAATAAGGATCCATCAATTTCTAGTGAAATTAAAAATAATTCATCGATAAAACTTACTTCAACTAACTAATATTAACTTACATAATATTTTTTAAATTAATGTATTCAAAAATTACATTTTTTTTCAAATCCTATATTTTATATGATAATATTTTTACGTATTGTTAATTTTTTATGATAAAAATATAATAAATTTGTGTGATGATTAAAAAATATGTTTAATTTATATTTTTATTCATGTGTTAATTTGATTTTATTCAAATCTAGCGCATTAACCTATCAGCATCTAGCGGCGGAGGTGACAAGGGCCCAGTGGAGCTAGATGCTCCCGGGGAACTTGTGAAGGCGCTGGGGGACAAGTGGATGCATAAAAAGTTCACCAGCTACTGGGCGGAGGCCTCAGGAATGAGACACACCAGGGCGTTCGTCAGGGGACCCACAGCTCAGGTTGGTAGGGACCTGATCGAACTAAGCAAAGGGAGGTTGCGGGTAGCCGTGGGCGCCATTACAGGGCACTGGCTAACCGGCCGACACATGAGGATGCTGGGATGTACGGAAGACTCCGTGTGCCGGTGGTGTGGAGAGGAGGAGGAGACTCCTCTCCACATGATAAGGGACTGTTCGGGGCTAAGGGAACCGAGGCAACGCTTGCTAGGGAACCTAGGAACCAACAGACCTATTCTTGTAGATGTCGGGACGGCTGAGCTTCTGCAGTTTTGCCATGAAGCCGGGCTGAATCGACCCATAACTGCTTGACGACCGCCTTTACTGTACCTACGGACCTAGCACAATGGCTCCGTGGCTCAGTGCTGGGGAGGCGGGACGAAAAATTAAATAAAAAAAAAAAAAAAAACCTATCAGCATATATATATGTATGTATATATACGTATACCAATTCATGCGACGTTACCATATTTCAATAAGATTTAATAACGAAATTTATTTAGGCTGTCTAACACTTTCAATGCAAATTTTTCAAAAATTTTAACGATAACGTCAATTTTAAAATATTTTATTATAATCTTAATAAGCTCAAATATATTAAAAATGATTAAAATTGTTGTCATCTACTCTATAAAGATTAATATTACACGTCCGAAATTCAATCCTCATAACAGGTTATGGTATTTAGTGTATTTTTAATTAATAATTACTCTCTTAATTGATCGACAAGGTACCCAAATTTTTGTTTTATATAATAATATGTTTCGTTAACTATAACATACTAAAAATTCGGATCCTTATCTACTAATTTATTTTTTCTATTATTGCCGAGGGAACTTCCTTAACGCGAAAATTTTTCTTTTACTATAATCAAGTTACAAACCATGTAGAATGTCTAGAAATCCATTTCTTTTTGTTACTAACAATAAAATTTGTTATAAGCAATGGAGAAAGGGATTTTTTCAACATGTGGGAGTTCTTTCAAAGCGTAACTTCATCTCATGATGAAATAGTTATTTACCACGTAAAAGGTAATAATGTAGTGATAGGGTGGAAATAGTGATTATCAGTGACGGACAAGTAATAACTGTAACTTCAAGGAAGGATTGTAGAAACTGTTACAAAAAAAAGAAAAGGGTGAATACAACCATGGACTGTAAGCAATATCTAAACAGTACCCCATTATGTATGGGTTGCTTTTTTACTCTGAACAACTATATTCCGATTTCTATTTGAATAATTATGTCATATTAAAATTATAAAAAAAAATAATAGTCACAAAAACATGATTATAGTTCCTACTATCTAATAAATAAGCTAATATTCCTATTTTAGTCGCTTGAAATTTCATATGTTATAAATAACGTATATATTACTAATACTAATGATTTTTATTACAAATAATATTATCAATACTCAACTGGAAATATGTGTATAATCTTCTTATGGATGGCCAATCGCGTGATGTTGCGTGAGATTTACCGTATTATGTAAATCTACTTATATAACATCAAAATAACTTTGTAATATTATATCTAAACGTTTACAATAAAAATGTATATAGTAAGTGAAAGAATTTACTTTTGGCCATATCGCGTTAACCATCAATCTGTGTTGGCATTCAACGTGTTAAATCATCTATGTTTCTATGGTAAATGACAGAAATTAGTTCTATTAAAAAAAATTCTATTGAGAAATATTAAAACATAAATTTAAATTTAAATTTAAATATTAAAATTACCTGATAAATTTCATTCCAGATGTATATCCGCATAACAGATCCGTATATATAAAAAATCGATAGTGTGAAATAAATGTTTCTTCTATTTAAACTGATTTTTTTTGTGAGACGATAAATTCCGATAAAAAACAATACAAATGTTATCAAAATAAATCGGAAAATTTCTTGGGAAATATCATTTGTTTTATAGCTGTAAATAAGAAAACGCCTTGTAGATACTGAAGAAAGGTGTGATACTTCTTATGCAATTTTCCGATTTATTCTCATCAAATTTTTTTTATAAGATTATATCGGTATGTTTAAGAATGGGTATTACATCCACTTATATGGCTAGCATTTGTCTTTTCTTTCTATCATTATTATGATGATTATTTTATTATGTTAATAGATAAAACAATGCATTTACTTCTTAAAATCTTTTGACGGAATGATTGTAAGACATAAAGTTTTACAATAGACGTTCTTTTGGCTTATGAATCGAGTATTAGTTCAATGTAGAAAATTTTCATTTTCTGAATTAGTTTTTTTAAGTCCATAAAAAAGATTTAAAAAATGAAAAAGGTCTTCTTCAAGAGACGTTTTAAAAGAATAAAAAAGATCGTAATATGTGTTTATGATAAAATAAGATACTTGTCATTTATTATTTTTAATTTTTGTAGAAAAAAATTTATATTCAACGAATTCACCTGATTTCGATAAATATAATCAATTTTTAAAAATGCAATACTTAATCTATAATTATTTCACAATTTTTTGTAATTTTTTAAAATATCTATGTTGACGATAATAGCATTTTAAGAACAACAATTATAGTCTTTATCATTTAAACTTGACACATAATTTTGTACAAACTGTTAGGCTGTTTGTAAAATGATTTTAATATCAATTTCAAATTTGCATGCATTTATTTCATGATAATAATTTTATTCTATACATGAGAGAAAGACACGTTGCTAATATAAGCAATGTTGAATCGTTTTATCTGTAAACAGTTTAATTATTTTAATAATCGATGTATTATGCGTGGAAAAAATGAGCTTCGTTCAGACTGTTAATTTTCCAGTAAAAAGTTGTTTGTTTTTTATCGTCATCAACAGCACGAAGGTGTTGACGAGTCATCAGGAATCTTCCATTATGACAAAGCGATTTTGTGTTTTTGTGTTATTGTTTTATAATATTTGCAACAGTTTAGTGATTTTGCCTGACAATTCGACAAAGAATTTAACAGTTGTCAATAAAGTACTGGTAAGAATATTTTACTTTTCTAATTAGATTTAAATTTTAGTTCAATTTTGCAACCTCATACCTCCATTCTCTCGAGTCTGTATGTTTACTGTAACAATCGAATTCCGATTGAGTCGTTGTGAAATTTGTTTCATAATTTTGATGATTTCTGATCGACTAATACCGCTAAGATAGTCTGGTCAATACGTTTCGAAGATCGAAAATTATTCTCATATTTAACGATTCACTGTTGCAACCGCGTCATGATGACGAAAAAATAAATAAAATGTGATGTCGAACCTATGAAAGTTGATGATATGATATACTCTCTAAAAATGAAACAGTGAAAATAACGAAATACACCACAAAATCAGTGAATATAATACAACTGATACAAACAGTGGCTCAATTTAAACTGCAAAATCAATGAATATTCACTGAGTTTGCAGTATATTAAATTATTTTCACTGTTTCATTTTAGAGAGTATAATACTTTGTTTGCAATTCGTAACAAGAAATTTCGAAAATCAAAAACTTAAGATGACAATTAGTATGAACAGATTTATTAAATAAAGATAGTCCAAAGACCTAAAAAAAATTCATCAAAATTTGTAATCAGCCCTTTCAATGTAAAAAAAAATTATGTGTGAAGTCCCAAGAACTGATCGAATGGAGTTTTCAAGTTTCAAGATTGAACTAAAACTCTAACGCTTATGAACTAACATTTAATTGATTTTTTCAAATATTTTAAGATTACGTTACTGACAGAATGCAATTTACGGCTCAGAAACATCGTGTTTTACGACCAAAGGGGAACAGATTTACTGAGTACTCAGTTAACGATCTCACCTCTCATAGGACCAGAATCATGGATTCTCGAATCCTATCTACAACCTACAAAGTATGAAAAAATTAGTCGCTCCATCGTCATCGATGGATATATAGCTGTGTTGAATTCATATAAAGAAAATTTGGAAGTACTTAACCATATAATTTATCATTGGCGATGTTCGAAAAATTGTACGGTAGTTATTTTATTCAAATTACCAGGAGGTTGCGATATAGCTGCCACAACTCTTCAAGTTATGGGCTATGCACATTTCGATATCATTTACTATATTTGTCTTGATAACGACAATATTCCCCGAATAATAACACACGATCCACATGGAAATATTAAACCTCCCCGATGGCGACCAATTGTAATGCCTTCTTCACTTTCTTATCCATGGACTTTGTACTATCGTAGATATAATAAAAGTATCTATCGTAATTTTTTCTTTTGAACCCTGACAGACACACTAGAAAGAAAAGGCGCAGCGGCGACCTCGATAATTTACTATTTCGTTACTCTTACTCCTCTTTTAAAAACAGAATTCTGTAAACATTGATTCGAATAAAAGATAACGATATTCAAATTGACATAGTACTGGGTACTTCTGAGATGTGTCTGTCAGGAGTTAAACATATTCTGACGTTAAACTGTTTGTATACTTTATTGTGTTTCCTTTTCCATAGATTTATGCCGGGATTTCCATTTTAATCGATCGATCCCAAAAGAAATTAAACCGATAATGATAGGAGTTTTGCATACTCCTGCAAAAGGAGAAACAGTGTATCAAGATACCATTTATTCAGAAAATTTGGATCAACTATCCGGAAAAGCATTCACCTACTTACTTCTACTCCTTCAAAGATTATTGAATGTCAAATTTACAGTTACTGTGAGATCACTTCCAATGGAAAGTGAAGAAATAATACATAGCTGTATGTATTTTTGGTACGAAACTCCTACAGATATACTTTATGGGCATAGCATCATGTGGGAAGATTATAGATTCGTATGGTCAAATCCAACTGCCTATAGTTCCAAAGTTATTCTTTCTCACAACCCGGGATTTGCCACACCTCTGGAAAAAATTACTCAGTTTTATGGAATTTGGACTTTAATTTCATTGATACTAATTTTAATCTTAACTTTTGTTGTCATATATTCGAAAACTAACAGACATACTGCTTCTGCTGCTTTCGACTGTCTCAGCCTTCTTATCAACTCAGGAGTCACCATTCCTATCAATACTTTGCCACTAAGAATATTTTTTTGTATGGTATTTCTTTACTTCATGGTGATTCATGCAACTTTTAGTGGCAATTTGCCCAAATTCTTAACGATACCTCAAATTCGCAGTTACCCTAATTCAATGAAAGATCTAGCCAATCCTCAGATTACTACAATATATGTTTTAGAAAATGAAGACAGATTTGCCGATCAAAATGATACCATCTTTAAAAAAATCAAGTCTATTCAGTTCAATAAAGCCGCATTTGACGAATTTATACGTGACCCGAATTCGGTCCTTATTATGCCCCAGATTGATGCCACAATGATGCTGTATGATCCAAAATATTCTGATAAAATCTGCACAAGTACGAACTATGTCGGAAGCACGATTGCAGCTGCTCATTTTCGTCGACGATTCTTTTATCAAGAAAAGTTTAATTGGGCAATAACTTATATATTCGATATTCATGTAGATAATCAACAAGAACAGTTGCGTTTGGAAGAAAAATGGCGGTATGAACGCCGAAAAGCTCGATCTGAAATAGACTTTCGACCTATAGCAATCAATGACGTAAAATTTGCCTTCATTTTTTTAGGTATTGGGAATATTCTTGGACTTATCTGCTTCGTTATTGAATTTGTGATTGCTAAGAAATATTATCAAAGAGGAAATTGGAAAAACTTGAAGAAAATCACAGCCTTGAAGCAAAGAAAGCAACGTATAAAAGTTCGGAGAATTGTTGTCAAGCCGACACCAATAGCAATCGAAGTTAATCACTGAAACGACAATTCGAATCGAATGAACAATAAATTCACGTAATGTTTGAACACAATTGAACATTTTTCGGTAATTATGTCGTTAATAACCCCAGGCCCCTAGGGGGTTGGAGTTACAGGGGGTGTTAAAAGAGCATAAAAAAAGAGAAACCATTAAATACTAATATTAACTATAGTAATCATGTTTAATTATATACATTACGTCCGTAATAATAATAGTAATTAACATTAATTAATTTCATTAATAATTTTTTTTTCCAATTAATTATGTGACAAATGAAGTAAAAACAAAATTATAATAATTTAGCACTGATTTCAAAAGTGTAAAACCTTCAACCCTAAATAATTTTTTTATAAAGGGTGGCCGATGGCTATTTCTTTCAGATTTTAGATTCCGGATATGCCTTTGACTATCTGCTGCGACTCTAACCACCTAGTCATAGAGTCATTAAGTGCATAATTACCGTGTACTGAAAAGTGCTGTATTTTTTAATCCACGGACAAGTAATTTACAAAAACGAAATTGCAATGAAACATACTCTATTAATTGTAAAAAAGTGTATTTTCTTAGTAATTATATATGTAATGTATTAATTCCATGTTCTTCTCTGTCTAATATACCTGGTTTCTTTCCTTTTAAAATTTTGTATTACACTGATAGACAAGATTTATTACTGTCAATAAACGATTTTTTAAGGATTGAAATCAAAGTTTTTCAACTGTTAATAAATATTTTATAACAAAGAAAAAGCTTTAGTTATGAACACGCTAGTGGTTTTATAATGAATAAATTTCATTTTATCGTAAAAAGATATTTTCTTAACAGTTGAAAAATATTATTTTATTATGCTTGCACAGGAAATTCACTTCTCCATTGGAGAGAGGTAGATCTTTCCACTCACGTATGACGATGAATGCTCGTCAATGCTTGGGTGTTTTCAGGCCTGCCCTAGGCAGTTTTGGGTCTGAAACTGAATACGTTAAATGTAATTTTTCATGGTATTAAATCTTCCATCAATCGTCATTATCTTGTCAATATACATGAAATAGTATATTTCACACCTAGAGAGGAAAAGTAGACTAGCTCAAACCACGTGTAAAATTACAACCCGAGCCGAAGGCGAGGGGGGTAAGCACGTGGTTTAAGCTTGTCTAATTGTCCTCCTTAGGGCTGAATATGATTTTTCGTCATATCTGAGTGGAAAGTTCAACCCCTCTCCAATGGGAAAGTGAACTTTCCGCGCAGGTATGACGAAAATATGATTTTATGGCTTTTCAAAGAATTGTTAAAACGAGTTATTGTTTCTACCTCACATCTAACTTTTGGAGTGAGTTCTTTTGTTTTATCATTTTCTGTTTTGTCAATGTTTTTCTCTTTTTTTTTTATTCTGCTTTGATTTTTGTAAACGGTAAACTTGATCTCACTCATAAACCAAATCAAAGCAGAGATCAGGGGTCAATATTAAAAAAATTTGGCCGAGACTTCTTGAATCCAACAGTTATTAACGTTATTCAAAGGTTTATATCAATCACGTGAAAGTTATAAACCGTTTTTTTTTTCAGTTCTCCCCAGATGCTTCTAAGCTTCTTTTTCTTTTTGAAATAGAAATGATTAGTTTACATTTTAAATTATTAAGACGCTTGTAACAGAAAATGTCATATACTTTATCTGCAGCTTGTTCCTACTCTTCGGCCTTTTTGTTTTCTTCAAGCTGCTGCTTCGGGTTCACCTTGTCGCGAGGAGTATCGATCACTCATACCACTAGATCAGATCGACCATTCTCCTGGAGAATGATGGTCTCGTCCTTTAATTCGTACAAAGAATATTCTTAAATTGAGTAGAACTTATTGTCCTTCCTCAGGAATAAGTGGCACGTAGCAACGATTTTTTAACTATCTCTGTCGTTTTTTATTAATACGTGGTAGTACATGATGTTGTTCTGAAAAAAAATTCATTCCACGTTAGAAAAAAAAGTAGTTTACGACAGACCAAGGTACTTTGTTACCTATAATCAGAATTGAAAATCTTTAGGAATTTTTATAGCACAAATTTAATTAATAAAAAAAAAGGCGAAGATTATGACAGCGACAAGTCTGTACCGAATGCCATTGTCGGTCTTTGACATGAAATACTAAATAGAGAAGCTCATATTTGACAGGTTCTTATCGTTACAAGATGTTTTCAAATTATTTATAACAATTACAGTCTGTTATAAACGGAATAAAGTCGCGAGAGAAGTTACAGAGTTAATTATTAAATGAAAAACATAATTTTTTAATTTAACCGGATTTTAACTTTTTTTTAACCAATATTAAACCATTGTTTTCCAGTTTAATCCGCGAGATTTATTTCTATTATTTAACCTATATTTAACCGTTTTTCTATCTATGTTATACTGTTTTTATTTTGTTAAATATCTAATTTTTTCGTCGAATTTTACCTGGATTTTACCGTGCATATTCAGTTAAAAACGGGATTTATTTTCTTGCTTTTTGACCGGAAAAAAGCTGAACTCTAGTTTGAATATTTAAGCTGTGTTCAACCGTTTTTCAACCAGAAAATAATGGGGATTTAACTTGAATTTCACTGAGTTTTAACCGTTCGTTAACCGTAGAATTGCAGTTCCTAAAAACCACGCGGGAAACTAATTGAATGTAAAAAAACTATCATTTTAACGAAATAACATTGTTAAATATGATATAAAAATATCTTTCCTCTTTGCAGGTGGAACAGTGACAATGTTCCATGGGTAATTCTACACATTCCTACATACCACATTTTCATCGTATATGTACGATATCAGTATTTACCATAGTTAGGAATTAAAATATTTGAAGCGAGGTTTGCTAAGGTTGATAAAATGCCATTTTCCTAGGTTAAAGGGTTTTATAAAAATCCGGAAGAGATTAAAAGAAATTCCGGTGTTGCCTACCTTCACGATTACTTCGAATGACGAAGATTTCGTAAGTAGCTTGAATAATCCGTTGCGAAGACTCGAGGCAATGATGATAAAGATCGAGTGAATCTATCCTTGTTTTTGCGTCGCTTGTTCGATTCCACTGTCACAAAGTTATCGTTGATACATATCGAAACATTGGGAAAAGCGGAAGCGGGGTGATTAATAGAATTATAATTATATTTTACATGTTTAGAATTAAAGAAAAAAAAACACTTTTTGTCTAGAAAATCAGATAAGAAAATTAATTAAATCGAATGTTATGTTCTTAGATAACTATACAGATAGAACACACCAGTGCTTGCTAATCTAATTCTGCCATGGCCTCTGATGTCCTCTTTTTTAATCCTTATCATCTTTAATCAACAATAAAAATACTGTTACAAATATATAATTTTTCCTGGAATTCTTAAGAAATCGAACTAGAAAAATTATCGATATTTTGAGCTGTACAACAAAAAGGAACAATAAAAATTTTTTTTCTTCATATAACGATATTATATATCTTCTTACCAATATTGTTATCATTATTTTGTGATATTGTTTACACGTTTGTAAGTTTACAATTGATTTCATTTGTTGAGAACGGTTTATTCCTCGCCCGTTAAGCATCATTTCCTATCACTAAAGTCTGATATTCCAAGAATATCATCTGCAAATAATATTTTACATGTTATGAAAAACTCAAAATTGCAAGATTTTTTTAAGCAATACAAAATTTCAACCTCATCGCATTATTATTAAAAGCTACAATAGCTAATTCATGGTGGTAATAACTCGTTGAAAATGATATCGGTTTTACCACCAGTCATTTCTATTAATGCTGGTGATTTCATTGCTTGATGACGAAAGACCAACTGGCTAAATATGCTGATGACTGCGTAGTGTGCTGCGAGAACAAACAAAAAAAGTTTGATAGAAATTTTCTATTTTAGATTCTCGCGCTAATATCCGAGGTGGGGGAACCCCCGTAGTTAATTTAGTATCCGCTAGATAGCGTCCTAAAGTCGCTTAAAAAGAGTTGAAAAAACCCAATACAAGCGAAGCCTGAGACGGCAAAATAACTATTGCTTAATATGTCCATCAACGGATCATAACGACTTGGAACTAAACATTGTAGAAGTTTGTGCTAATCATTGTCTACTTCACAAGTGCAGAAGTGAAAATTGTATTTTAAAAATTACAAACTATGAAAATTAGTTTGTCTACATTGACAATATGATTTTGACTACAATCAATGAAAACCATCTTTCGATAGTTCTTATGGTTTTATACAATAAAAATTGTCAGCAACCAAAGAAGAAAAACTTCTTCATCAGGATTTACTTATGTGGTCCCTCTGAAGAAATCAGGATCGCAATAATAGAAACTGATGTAAATTCAGCTGAACATTTTCAGCAACAAGCGATAACGAGATACGTACAGAAACTGACGACTGAATATAAAATTCCAAAAATCGTAGTATTTAACGGAATAAACATTTAACGGTGAAACATATCTAGACGGTAAAATTCACGGTGATTTGACAGTAGTATTTAGAACCAATCAATAAACAGACAAGTATTTCAAATATAATTAATGAACGATTAATTAACCAATAATCATGGCTTTACGTGATACGCAGGAGTCATATATATAAAACGGTATTTTAAATCAAACGGTAAACAATAGTTTTCAGGTAAAGACTATAGGTAATTAAGAACCCGGTGCAACCTCACACTACGATAAAACAAAGTATAACCGCGGTCACACACTCAATTAGAGGACGGAAGGGTGAGATGCTTACGCCCTTCGTTTTCTTTTGTCTAGAGATTTTGAAGTGGTAAAATGCTCACACCCCTCAGAATTCGGTCAAGTAGGTGAAATGCTCACACCGGCTTGACAGACAGGTACAGGTAAAGCAGTCTTGAGAGAGACCAGAGACGATTTTAGCCACACCAATTATCAAATTTATTGACATTTTGACCGTTTAGCAGTTGCGAGAATTGGTTCGCCATCTGGCAGCGTGGTGCGAACTAAACTAGTGCATGCGGACTATATCTATATATGTCCCAATAATTTCAGTATTCATCATTCCACACCAAAATCAACGGTTTGTGAGAGAACCCTCACATAACTTTAAATTTATTTTAATTCAAATTATTTATATAAAGAGTGTGAATAAAAAACTATATTTATAGTATTATATAGATTGTAAAATAATTCGTACCCATCAAAGACACCACATGGGAAGTTGGCAGCTTGGATAAACCAATCATGCCCAGACCTCTAGTTTCGATTTTGGTTTTTTATTTACGAAATATTTACTATAACCATTTTTTATCTCTGCCGTCCCTTATACGGCCTAAATAAATTCATTGACGAACTTAAAGTATCTCAGCACAAATAATTTATTTGTGGAGGTAACACCTAATCGGAAGTTTACCCTTCCCCTTGGAGGTCCCATGTCCAGCATCCCCTTCGCTTTCAGAGTGAGTCCACAAATCATTTCAGAAATCATCCCAAAAACATGTAAATCAATTCGGGATGCATTGACGCCAATAGTTATTCCGGTAATAACTCAAAAAATGTGGCTCCAAAAAACTGAAGAATTTGATTTTATCTGAAATTCTCCAAATTGTATCGGAGTCATCGATAGATGTCACATGGAGGTTCAGGTATACTATTTTTATGTCCGAATTAATTATTGATAATTGAATAATAATAATAAAATATAATTTGGTATGGGAGCAGCCCAAAAGAGCTTCGGAGACAAACAGGGGGTTTTTGTAGATATTAGAACTAGTCCTAGTATCAACGAATAAGATTGTGGGATCGTTTTCCTAAATAAACTTTGTTTTGTCTGCTGGTTCTCTGTCCAGCTCGAGGTTCTTCACCTGAGTTAAAGAAAGAGAAAGAATATGTGTCAAATATGCAAGTTATACTTACGGTTGACAGCTAGTTAAAATATGAATTTTTGATGCCAAACGAGAGAAAGAAACATCAATTTAGAGGCTCGAAATCATGGATGAAAGAGAAGGATAAGCGTTGAATTTAAGAGTACAAATTAATAACTTTCAATTTCACTTTTATTCAAATGTAAAACACTGTTTGATAATAAAATTTCCGTAATCATAATTTACTGATCTCAATCGAATTTGTAAAATAAGATTTTTATGATTTATTGAGGGTGAAAACCCCAAAAAGTCAACGGTTAAATAATAACTGTAACTGTTATCGGTTCCAAGCCGATTCACACTGAGTCTTTACGTGAACTCAGTGTTGGCAGCCGTATAATAATTATTGTACACATACAATATTTTGACTATTTGTACAATGTACAATCCAATGAATACAATAATGCCCAAATGTACAATAATTTCAAATGCTTTAAATATTACATTTATTATAAAAAATTTTTATTAAATATGATATTTAAAATTACCCGTGGATTATTTAATTTATTTTACTAGTTCATTTACTCCACTAAAGAGGCGTGCAAGTAGTCATTTCAGTAGTGGCCAATCAAAACTATTCTTTAGCAATGTGCATAGTTTGATAGGTCAGTTCTCAATGTCCTATCGTACGTCTCTAGTACCCAGAATACCCTGGTGGAAACTTCGTCGATGGTTGGTGACATAACATGTGACTAGTGCAACGTAAATTATTCGAATAATAAAGTTAAATTCAAATTTTTTTTGAATATTACAGTCAAATCCGGATATTTAAAAACATTTGTTATATATGCATGCATTATATATGTATACATATCATTTGTTACATAATTATAAATATTTGTTAGTTGTCATTATTTGCGTTGATAATTGTGGTGCTTTGTTATCATGGTTAGTGAGAGCTCTGATGATTCTCAAGATTCTCGACTAAATACACCTCCGAAAAAAAAATACGAAGAAGTAAAAGTCTTACTCCTCATAGACATCAAAAATTCCGTCAGGAATGACAAAATAAAGGAGATTATATGAAATGGTTAAGACCAGATCCAAAAACTGCACTGAAAGCTGAATGTATTATTTGTGATAAAAAAATGACTGCACATATCAATAAAAGTCAAGACGTCTTGAATCAAAATTAAAAGTCTATTCATTCGTTCATTTATCAGACTGAGAAAAATAATATATTAAAAAGTGCAATTAAAACCTACAAAGACTAAATGTATCGTTAATAAAGTGATTGGGGAGACTCAAAAAGTGATTTTGTGTCAAAAGCTTACAAATTAAAGATTAAATAAAAGATTAATTATTATTGTATGATTAAATTTTTTAGTAAAAATTCCTAATTCATAATTTTGAATGTCCCGCTTTGCATTCTAAAAAACTATTACGTTGTAAAAATGACTATTTGAACTTAATTGTTTTGTTTAATACAATTTACAATGTAAAAATGGAAAATTATTGTGAATAATGCATAATTTTTAAAAGTCATGTTCCATCATAAATAATATTTTCTTGTCAAAACCATCCGAATCCATGTGTTCTTTTGCGCTTAAAAGTATTTTGAATATCTTGTCATTTATTTATGATTAGTTTTTAACTTCCCATGAGGAAGTTATTGTAATTGGGTCGATTGGTGAAATGTGAATTTTCATCATATCTCCACATTTCAAGATATATGCAAGCATATCGACCAATTTTTAGAATGATGTGTGTATGTACGTACGTACGGACGTTTTCGATATCTCTAATGAATAAATGACAAGATTAACTATCTAAATACTTTTAAGCAAAAGAATAACAATTTCATTTGAAAAATAACACAATATTGACTAAACATTAGTGTTCATATCTTAATATGACATTCAACAATTACTCATTGCTCAAATTTCCTTCAGATCTTCTTTATAATAATACCTTCCGAATAAATTTTGGTTCAAGTCAATGTCTCAATTCGTTCCCGAGATATCGAAAACGAAAAAAATGCTGACATCCATACATATATACACAAAGACATTATTCTAGAGATTGACCGGTACGCTTGCATATATCTTGAAATGTGGAGATATGATGAAAATTCACATTTCACCAATCGACCCAATAACAATAACTTCCTCATGGGAAGTTAATAAATTTAAACATTAATCAAATTTGCTTCTCAGCAAGTATTTTAAAGCATCAAAAGCATAATTGTCATTTGTAAAGAGATGACAGGTAAAATGAAACTTAGAAATTATATCTATACTAGTATATAAAATTCTGGTGTCTGTCTGTCCGTCCAAGGTACTCTCCGAAACGGCTGATCTGATTGCAACGAAACTTGGCAGTCACGTGGAGGGCGTAATTGAGAAGGTTATAGGCTACTTTTTGTTTATGCGGATTGTTTATAACAATTGAATCTGTCTTAAACAATGGGGAACGGGATCTACTTAACATATTTGAGTTTTTTCACCGCGCTTTTCTTTTTTTTTAGTAAAATAAAGTAACAAACCATATAAAATGCATGAAAACCTACTTCTTTTGTTTGTAACAATTGAATTTGTTATAAACAATGTAAGAATAAATATATGAGATAGATTTTAGTAGTTCCAACGCGTATTTTTTTTTATTTGGTAAATTAAAGTTACAAACCATGTGAAATAGATGTAAGCCTACTCCATTTGTTTATAACAATTGATTTTTATGTAAACAATGAAAAATGGGATTCATACAATACATTTAAGTTTTTCCAACGGAAAATTACGAAACATGTGCGATTCAATACGACCGGATATTTGATAGTAAAAAATTTATCTACGATTCATTATGACAGGATATGACAGGATATTCTGAAATAAAGAGAATATGTACGATTGAATACGACAGGATACGATAAAATATTCTAGAGTAAATGATATATTTTAGATTGATTACGACAGGGTATTCTGAACTAAGTAGAATATGTAGGATTAGTTATGACAGGATTCGATCGGATTTTCTTTAGTATTTATAATATTGTTTATGGATTACGATAGAATACGAAATAAATACTTGTTTTTATTGTTGCTGACTGCCCTCTATGTTTTCCGAATACAATTCGATAGAATTATATTTTCCGAAAAGTTCTCATAGATTACGATAGACGTCTTATTCAGACGTTACGATAAGTTACGATATG
The DNA here is from genome assembly GCA_028641665.1 of Chelonus formosanus. NCBI lineage: Eukaryota > Metazoa > Arthropoda > Insecta > Hymenoptera > Braconidae > Chelonus > Chelonus formosanus. The sequence goes on from CM054002.1 coordinate 16,323,025, forward strand.
AAATTATATGCATATTTTTGTTTGTTCTATTGTCCGGATTTAAAGCGACAAGATTTCTGATTACGCTTAGTTACGATCAATTACGATAAGCTCTTTAATCGTGATTTACGACAATGAACTATATGATACGACGAGAAATGTTTCTCACATTCACGTTTGAATTTTTTCGAATTGATTACAATAGATTACGATTCAAATCTCTATTCGGAAATAAATTTTCTTTTATAGGTACGATAGTGCACGATAAAGGCATGCACAACCGGATATAAATGCCGTCGTTCTCAGTCTGGTTCTATCGGTTTGTTTTACACGGAATTTGTGCCAATTAGAAATGGTTTTTATAATAAGTCACAATTAACGTTCATGCCAATATCCGTTGAAAAAAAAATTCATCGTCAATTTCATCAGTTTCTAATAAAAAAGTACATAATAAAATTTTTTATCATAATGTCTAGTGCAAAAAAACATTATACCAATGTTGAAAAACATCTTTTTTTAAACAAAAGCTTTTTTTATCAGTTAGAATATTAAAATAATTTTTTAAATAAATTTTTTACGTAAGAAAAAATTTTGTTCAGATGAAGCTCCATTAGTTTGTCGTCATGGCATAAAGTCCATTAGTTTTAAATTATTCTAAACATATATTAAAAATGTGATTTGTGATATTACTACCTATCAATTAGATTGTAAATCATAATTAAATGAATCTAATGTATTTTGTTACATTTGTTCAGTAAATTTATTACATATATATGTAAAAAAATAGATATGTGCTAATTTCGTTTTTTAGTTGAAGTTCATTTTTTATAAAGACTGTACAAAAAGTACTTGGCATGTTTAGTGTAGCGCATGGTTGTTAATAAAGAATAAAACCATTTATTACAGCTGATTTATTTTTATTTTCTATTGTTTGTAATATAAGATAAAATTGATTATACAAACATACGAGCAACTAGTGCTTCGCGTACCGCAAATCCATCTACGTTATTAACATTGGGTAAATCAGGATTAAGATCATTATCATCATCAGTATCATCATCCTCATTTTCTTCCAAAACATCATTAAATATCAGAGAAATGTTATGTAACACAGCACATGCTACAACGGTTGTTGTACAACAGAGCAGTTTCGTTGTCATACCTCTAGCCAAACATGGAAATCTTCGTTTCCGCACTCCAAATGTACGTTCAACAATTAATCTTGGTAAAATACCATAACGCACAGAATCTTTGCTAAATCTAAATCGTCTTTTACATTTATAATCATCGTAACAATCAAAAGGATTTTGTTGGTCACGCAAAGACCTACGAATATGTCTCTCATTATGGTCTTTATCAGCATCAACATCACTAATACTTTCAATACCACTAAAATCCGAAGTAGACAAATTCGTCGGTGGTCCGATAGGGTTACCTCCTCGTCCACCTCCCATGTCCTGACGAAATCATAGATCCCCGCTGTGTAGACAGTTACGTCGATGACCTCTTGCCTGTTCGAGGTAACAAACGTTGGTCTGCTTCCTCTATTCAGCGCTTCGAGACCGTGCTGGGTGAGATATTCCAGTAGACTGGCCCCTCTCTCGTTAATGTCACTGCTGCCCCTCCGACCTTTGCCTTTTAGTGTTACTCTCGGCGCCGGTAGAGGTCCCCGACTTATTGGAGCTAGCGGCCCCGGTGTCAACCTTAGGGGTCGTCCCGGTTCTACCTGGAGTTGCCTTACCTCCGGAGATTCCGCCGGTTACCGCAGGAGTTCCCGGTTTCCTCAGCGTTGGCTCAGCCTCCGCTCCGGCCGCGTCAGCCCTAGATTTCTCCAGGTCCAACAGCTTGGCCTTCTGCCTCCTTCTCTTCTCTGCCCCACAAAGCCTGCACTTCCTTGGGCGTGTAGGTGAATTAGGTTTATCGTATTCCTTCCCCTGATTCTCCCCGCCGGTAACAGGTCGCCCCTGACTAGGCAGCTTAGCTTGCGCCTCGCCATCCCTGTCGGTCCGTCCTGCCTCGGCTTCCCCAAGTCCTGCCTCCTCGTAAGAAGAGACAGGACCCTCACTACTACGAATGTTTTCAGTCATACATTCGAGTTCCACGAGAATTGAAGAAATACAGGTCCGCCTGTGCAGAGCCTCTTGCACAGGTAAGGCTAGCTACAATGGGGGGTCGCCTGGTACCCCAAGGGCATCGTTTGCGGTACAGTGTCCCAGTGCCATTCAGTCTTCAGCACGATGGCTTACACCTTGACTTGAGGAGTTGGTCCACGGTGCCTCTTTAAGTGCGTACACACCCAAGCTGCACTTGTCAGTGGCTTCCCTCGTGTTCGCACTCGGTACACCTCGCGGCCCCCGAGGCTTCCACTCGGTGCTACCCGGACAATGCTCCTATCCGCCACCTGGAGACGCGCCCGGTTGGTGATCAGCCAACGCTCCACTCTTTCATTTATGGAGATCATGGAACTCCGGGAATAATAAGGGTTACGTATGAAATTTAAGTAATTCATTATTATCTGTCATTTAAAAAAATTTTATTGGTTGCTTCCAATGAGAAATTAATTTTTAAGTGTGAAAATTGCCGTGATTTTTTTTTTTTTGTTTTATTTCACGATGATTATTATATTTATTGATTCGTTGAAATCATAATCACGACGATACGTTTATCATTGTTTTACTTACTCCGAAAATAATAAGGTATCTCTCATGATATTCAATGCTTAAATAGATAATGTATTGATTTATTTGTATTATTTGTGAATAGTTGAATAAAATAATTTCTTTGTAGATGTGTAAAATTCTGAAAAATGAAATATTATTTTCAAGGACATTCAATACAAAAAGCGACTTTAAGTTTTGCTGCATCGTTTTGGGAGAGAAAAGAAATTAAAAACCAAACGATTATTTTTTTCAATTTCTATGACGCAAATATTGTCAACTATGAAACTAAAGATGAATAGTCCAAATTAATAAAGGATATAATACACGAATTTTGGAATGTCAATAAATTTTTAGTACTTCGACACCTTAAAATTGAATTAATGCGTAGTATGAAAATGATAGCTGCAATCTTATATAACTGGTATCAGTACATTAATCATAGATATGGAGAAACAATAAATTACACTGAGAAAATATATTCTGGACATCATTTGGCAATGTGGATGAAATCATTACCTTGAAGTTTTTGTTTAACAATCCTAATTTTGAAGTTATCAAAACATACAATCTTACATGTAAATGTGCAATAGAAGAATACATTAATAAATTATGGAATGAAATGACAAATGATCTGCGAGATTATTACAATGATAAAGTATACAAAAATTTTGAACAGCACATACTAGCATATTGGAAATATTGCAAAAATGATAAATTGTCCAATTTGATAAGATAGTTAAAAACTAATAACAACGATTTACATTATCAAGAAGTGTTCAATCATATTTACAATTCTAATCGGACAATAGAATATAATATGTTGCGATTATCAATGCAACAAGGTTATTTTCTTGCCACAAAATATTTTTGGCACAAGCTTACTGATGAGGAAAGAGTTGAAGACATAGTAGAATCCACTCGCCTTGCTATCTTAAGTTATAATTTTTTCAATCAATATAATATGGAAGGAGGTCCAAATGTAACAAAATACAAAAAAGAAAAATGTGCTGATATATGTATTTTTTTGATGAATCAAATGACTGACAGTCAAAAACAATTATTATTCTCGAAAAGATTAAGAATTTATGTTGAGCTGAGAGAATTCATAGAAGTAAAGGATGAAATTTTGAAGATGTTGTTGCTTACATAGCCACGACAAGAGCTTTTTTTACTTACATTAAAAGACATGGTACAATATCAAAACAATGAATATCATAGTGTTCGTAGAATAATGGGTTGCACTTTTTTGAATGAAATTTCTATTAAACTGATTGATGACAAAAAATTTGGATATATTATAGAGACTAGCAAATATCGAGATTTATTATGGAAAACTTGGCTCACTGTTCCCAAATCGATCAAATGTAAAATAATAAAATGGAGATCGGGTTCTTTTATACAGAATTTGATAAATGTGGGAGACATTTATAAATCAAGTGGTACAAAAAACATTCAAATCAAAAAAGAGAGAGAAGATTTCGACCAGCGAATACTATTACTATAAAAATTTCCAATTTTTTAGCTTTATTGCTATAATTACTTCATTGCGTCTTTTCAAATTTAAGTGAGAGTTATAGTTGAATTAGTGGATGCAATTGTTTTGGGTATACGAATTAGTGCAAGCTGGCTTTTTTTTATTATGCTGAGACAACTGAATGATTTTGATATATAATTAAAAAACTCAAAAAATGGCTGGTGTTCCTGAATATTTCACAAGCAATGAAGAAGTAGATGGATATGAAATCGGTGATAATTCCATGTAAGATATTCTTTCTATTATTTGAATAATTAATTTCCATCAAGTTGAAGTTATTGAATAAGAGAAAAAAATATTTATTGTGAGGGATACCTCACAACCTTAAAAGTATTTCATGTGTAAAGTAAAAACACTGAGTGCCGTCTGCCCGTAAAACGGCTAGTTGCATGAACGCCACTAGGTGGCGGCGCTTAATCTGATTCTCGCACTAGGCGGGTAGAATTTTGGAAAATTCTTGGTTGGAGATTTTTGGATTTTTTGGTTAAAATATTTAATTTAAAAAAAACTAAAAGCAAAGGGTTAAGAAAAAAGCAAAGTTATATTTGAGCACGTACAGTGCGTGGGGCAGCTACCTGAATTCAGGTGGGTGGATGGAGTCAGAGTTAGGAGGAGTTTTTGAAGAAGAAATTGTTGGTGAATGCGGCCCACGTGGTTCACATAACCTCACCGGAGAGGCTATAGAAGTAATTAAAAATTCAGAACTTTACAAGAGCCTTAATGAAGAATTTAGAATGGGTAAAAGAAATAAAACCAGTAATATGAATGATGGCAAGGAAACTGCAGCTAAGAAAAAAAGTGTAGATCAGAGTAGAAGTCACAGTCCACTTAGGAAAGATCCAGATATAAATAGAAGCCGGCTGAGCAACACAATGCAGAATGAGTCGACAAGAGCTAACTTGTCACAAGATAATAGCAATCAGAAAAGGAGAGAGATTCTCGTCTTTGAAAAAACAGATAAAGGACCATACACTATTTTTGTTAAGGAAGTAAGAAGAGTACTTGAAAAGAATCAGTTGATGATTTTGGAAGTGGTTAGACGATTAACAGGTGTGGCAATTAAATTTGACAGAATCGAAGCATACAGTAAAGGTATTTGGCAAGTTACTTTTTTTTCACGTGACAAGGCTAATTCTCTCAAAAATGTCTATCTAGAGAAACATGGGCTTGTAGCTTGGATACCATGGCATCAGGTCTTCAGCAAATTGGTAATTAGAGACATTCCAGTTGATATCAGCAATCAAGAGATTCTTTTTGAAATTAATAAGTCAAATCCATCTTGGCGAGCAACAGAAGTGGCTCGAATGACACGTCGTTCAAGAACGGATAATGGTCAGGTAGAGTGGGTTGATACACCATCTGTCAGCGTAGTGGTGAGGAGTGTGGAGTCACCTAACTATGTATATCTTTGGAATGCTAGACTAGCAACAGCCCCATTTGTCCAATCCATTCGTTTATGTTACCGCTGTGGAAGAATCGGTCACTCCAAAAAATTCTGTAAAGATGTTGAACGATGCCTTAATTGTAGTCAACAAAGACATGATGACAATTGCACTAATCAAGCTAAATGTCGTAATTGTGAGGGGAAGCATAGAACTTTTAATCGAGAATGTTCGGCTATGATCAAACACAAAGAAATTAATCGGATTATGGCTGTTAAACACATGTCGTTCATTGAGGCTAGGAAGTTAGTTGAAGGAGAAAGACGTGGTGCTCCAAAGAACAATAGCACCAATCTTCCTGGTGGAGTTTCTTCAGGGATGAATCAGAATAAAGGGGCTTAGAGAAATATAGTATCTGAATATCAGAACACTAGATCTGAAGTAGCATCTGAAGGTACGAGAAACATCAGCATACGGGGTACTCCAAAAGGAGTTATGAAAGAAGATCTCGAGAAGCTGATCCAAGTCATTTCAAAAATACCAAATGCTGATACTTTGCTGTCAAGGATCTGGATGACTGTTTCATTACACTTGGAAGTAGAGACCGAAGATAGCTCTAGTGCGGGGACTCGAGAGGGTCTCGAAGAGTCGTCATCAATGTCAACTTCTTGTTAATCATCGTTATGGGGAGTCAATCTAAAAGTATCAAGTTTTTACAGTGGAACTGCCAAAGTATCAACCACAAGAGAAGTGAATTTGCTCATAGAGCTGAAGATTTTGATATTATTGCACTCTCAGAGACATGGTTAAATCCTACAGACAATTTTTTTGTTACGAACTTTAATGTCAAAAGGGAAGATAGATTCAATAGAGTGAGTGGAGGTGTGGCCATCTTGGTGCGGAATAAATTCAGGTATCAGGTAATTAACGATGTATACGACTGTAATGGTAAGTTGGAAGTGTGTGCTATCAATTTGTGTTTTGAAAAAGAATGTATGTTAATCGTCTCATGTTACAGACCTCCAGACTGTCTTATATCGGCGCTAGAGTGGGAGCAATTTTTTGTACAATTTAATGGTCGCTTTCTCATTATGGGAGATTTCAACGCTCACCATAGTTATTGGGGAGATAGTCGTAATCTGGTGGTGAGAAGTAGAATAGTCGATGCAATGGAGTCGTCTAGAGTCCAAGTTATGAATACGGGTAAGAAAACCTTTTGTTCTCGTCAATATTTAACTGAGTCCGCAATCGATTTATCATTGTCAGATAGTCAGACACTTTTATCTAGTGATTGAGATGTGGGGGACGACCCATGGGGTAGTGACCACTATCCCATAGTTATTGAATTGAGTGTAAGAGTAGAAAAACTGGATAAGGTGAGAGACAGATCTCGTCTGTACACACTTAACACTGATTGGAAGGTCTTTGCTGATAAAGTAGAGAATAAGTTGCTAAATATTCAGTCGTCACAACCTAGAGAAAATGAACTTGATGTTCAAAATAGTTATTCCTCGTTTATCAGTATCCTTCAAGAGTGTCTTGAGAATAAAAACAGTCAAAGGGGTCGGGCAAATTTGCAAGGCTTTAATTCAAGTCGTAAACGTAACTCTACGTGTGTGTGGTGGAACGAAGAATGTAATAGGCTCATAAGACTCAGAAAAGCTGCCCTGCTTAAGTTCAAATTCGTTAGTAGTGCTAGTAACTTCATTGCCTATAAAAAGGCGGAAGCCAATGTTAAAAGAGGACTCAAAAGAATTAGACGAGAAAGTTTTAGGAAGTTTTGTTCAGGTCTAAGTAGATTTACTAACCCGTCTTACATTTGGAAAAACTCAAGTGCTTTCAGAATAGACAGGCTTCATCAACGAGAAAGAAAGAAGTTAAGCCAGAAATTCTTGATAGAGTTCGACAAGTTATTTCTTCGTTGTGTCCTCCATGGGCTTCAACCCCAACCCCGCAGTTTCACGAGTGTGGTGATGATTTTTTGGATCTTCCCTTTTTAATGGATGAGTTGGAGTATGCGTTAGCTTTTGTTCGAGTCAGAGCTAGTCTAGGTATTGACAAGGTAGATTATAGAATCCTTCGAAAACTCCCAACGATAGCTAAACAAGAACTATTACGTCTCTTCAATGAGATTTTTTCAACTGGAACTTTTCCAGATGAGTGGAGGAGATACCGTATCTTCTTTATTCCAAAAAGCGATGGTAAAGGAGTGAGACCAATCTCACTAGCTTCTTGTGTTCTTAAGGTGCTAGAGTGTATGATAAACAATAGACTGAGCTGGTGGTTAGAATATAATGATCTTTTGCCTTCTTCTCAATTTGGTTTCTGTAGGGGGAAGTCATGTATTGATAATTTAGCGATACTTACCTCTGAAATCCTTTCGGCGTTTGAGGATACCGAATCGGTATTAGCGGCTTTTATTGATATAAAGAGCGCTTACGATAATGTGCTTGCAGATGTCCTCATTGAGGGACTCCAGGAAATTGGCATTCCGAAGCTTACTTTGCAATTTATTTACAATCTAGTTGCAGCTAGACATTTAGAATTTAACTTTGAAGACATAAGTGAATCTCTCTGGTGTTATCGAGGCCTTCCGCAAGGAAGTGTACTTAGTCCATTGTTGTATACTCTTTATACTCGTGAATTAGGACAAGGCGTTAACCCTGCTTGTCGAGTATTACAATTCGCAGATGACACGTGTTTTTATGTCAGAGCCAAGTCCGTTCCAAGAGCGATCAGAATTCTAGAAGAGGCTATTTCAGTAGGTAATGTTTTTTTAAAGGCTAGTGGGCTGGAAATTGCTCCCGAAAAAAGTAAATTGGTTGTTTTTGAAAAGGAGAGACTCAGGTATAACTGGTTCCTTCCAATTGGTGATAAAAGCATAGTTTCTTCTAGTACAGTCAAGTTCTTGAGGGTGTTCTTAGATGAGTTTGGTTGGATCTCTCAGATTGAGGCAATATGTTCTAAATGTCAGAATCCGTTGGCAATAATTAGTTGTTTAAGAGGAACTTGGTGGGGTGCTAACCCTGTGGTGCTAGTAAGGTTATATAGAGCTTTAATTAGAGCTAGGATAGAGTATGCTGCTTTCTTGATGTGCAATGTACCAGATAAATACATGGAAAAGTTGAATAGAATTCAGTACAAAGCCATAAGGCTGGCTTTGGGGTACAGAACATCTACCCCCGTAAATGTCATGTTAGCAGAAGCTCAAGAACCACCGCTTGAGTGCAGGTTTAGATATTTAGGTAGAAATTATATTTCTAGAGTGTTTATTAGTAGCAGTCATCAGCTGTTGCCGGTGCTCGAGGGGTTGTTGTCTTCGTGGGAGAGGGTAACAATTGTACGCCGTAACAGGATGCCAACAGTCATAGAGTGTTATCAAGATATAGACAAGGTTGGGCACTTACTGGAAGCCTCTAAAATTTCGTTGTGTTTTAATTATGAGTATCAAGCGCTCTGGTACGATCCAGTAGTCTCATTTGAAGAAGGGTATAGAATCAAGGAATCCAAAGATAAGAATCGTGAATTTGATATGATATTTAGAGATCTGTTGGAAGGTGCAGAGTGGTTCTTTACTGATGGTTCAAAGATGGAGGGCAAACCTTTTGTAGGGTTCGCAGCAGTCAGAGGGAATGATGGGACAACGTTTAAGTGGCGTACCGCGACTTTCGCATCAATATATTCAGCAGAAGCTTTAGCAATCATAGAAACGTTGATGTTAATAGCTCAGTCTGAAAAGTTAAGATTTACTATCTTTGCAGACGATCGCAGTGTTTTGTAGGCCATTAAAATAAAGCCGAAGATAAAAAAGGGTCGTATCTAATTATGTATATCAAAGAGCAATTGTTAAGGTTAAGAGCTAGAGGGAAAATAGTTTATTTTTGGTGATTTCCGGTTCACGTGAATCTCGACCATAATGAGAAAGCAGATTCTGCAGCTAAAAGCGCCATTTATACAGGTAGAGACTCTCAGGTATTGTTGCCTCTTGGTGACTTTAAGACAGTTTGGAGGGTAAAGTTGAAAGAAGAAGCCTTTAACTGGGCTAAACAAAGAGCTTACGTTGAGAATAAGGGTATAATGTATTTTGATGACTACGCTGAAAGCACTTCCAAATGCCGGTTCAGTAAATTTAAGCTTAATAGAAAATTAATGGTATCGGTTAATCGGCTGAGATCTGGTCACACCTTATTGAACTCTAGTTTAGATCGCTTCAGAATTAGTAAGTCTCCTAATTGTGAATGCGGTGAGGAGGAAAATGATGAACATGTTTTTTGGCAGTGTCCCTTATATGAGGACCAAAGAAAATTTTTAGTTAAGAACTTAATAAAAATGAAGGTTTTTCCTCCATATAGCATCAAACCATTTTTTCAAACTATGTCAATGGGTATTGTTTCAGAGTTATGTCGATTTATTATGAGTATACCTCGTTTTATTTAAGTTTCAATTTGATTTTCGCGCCATAATTACATCAAAGTGGATACGTGCGTACCTGATATTGTACTCTAATGTTAGTAATTATATAGATTTGTTATTTTTGTAACCAGTAAATTAAAGATCTCATTGTTATATAAGATGATCTCAGGGATAATTAGTATAAGAGACTTCAGTAGTGTTTAGAATTTACAGTTAAAATTGTTATATGTAGAGATAAAAGTCTATTCAGAATTTGTATTTTGTAAAACCAATTGTGTACTGTAGAGGGCAGAGTGGACGCAGTCCGAGCCCATATTTTCTTTAATAATAAAAAAAAAAAAAAAAAAAAACACTAGGCGAGTAGGAAAAAATATATATATTTGAGTCCGTGGGAGCCGAGAGCATCTTTCAATTTTTTTCATAACCGCTGACTGGAGACGGGAACATTTCCCTCACTAGTCAAAACGTGTAGTACGGGAGCATTTCCGTTCTTCTTCCACAAGCCGTGACTGGACTCTTGGTAAGCCTTTTCTGTATTTATTTTGTTCAGTTACTGTACTAATTACCGTTCGTAATTATCGCGCAATTTGTTTGTAAGACGCGTACTTGCTGAATAATCTTGATTTTTCATTGTTCAATTATTCTCCAATTATTTTTTTTAGTTTTTTATATATTTTACCGGTATAAAAATATAGAGCCAACATAGACATACTTGGACACTATTCAGCTCTTTGCTAGCTTTATTTATCATTTTTGTAGGATGTTTTTTTTCGCCTATTCTTGGCCAATGCGCTTTTCCTAAAAGCACATTGCTCAGTAAGAACCACGTGAAGGTGGTAGACTTCTCTCACCAGGAAGAGGATGGGAAATTGGAAAATCTGAATGATGAAGTTCAAACTATCTTATTAAGACTGTTTTAGTGGGATGTGTGGTTGTTAATTTTTATTGCTTATTATTACTGGGCTCGATGATTTTGAGTTATGTCCGTTTGATGTCTCTTATTTTCTTTTCTTCCCTAGAGCAAAAACATTTTTTTATATTAAAAATTTATTTTGTATTGTTTTCATGTTGATAATAGCATGTACAATAAAATAGAATTACCTGGTTGTTACTCCTCTCCTGGTGCTATATCTTCCAATCTCCGTTTGCTTATCGATGGCTATATATTTTTTCTTGAGTGAAAATTTTAAGGCAAATGAGAGGTTACACTTGTGATTTTTTTGTGGTCTTGTATGTCAATTTCGATATACATACCTCATAATTTTGCTTCTTTCCTTGATTTTCTCGTTTTTCTCTCAGCTTTTTATGTTTCTTGTTGTTTACGATGCGAGAAATGAAATGAGCACGAGAAATTGTATAAAACTTTACGATTTTTCTGTTGAAGTCGTATACATGCATATCGCATCCTATCCGATGTTGTGATGTGAATCCTTCATCTCTGAGCATGTATAACAACTTAAAGAAGCTGTCTTACCTAATTTCATTGTCCTTCAAAAATTTGAGTACGATAAATTCAATTCTTTCGATGAGCTTGACCAGTTGGGGTATCGAGTATGTTAGTTTTCCTTCCGTGATTATGTCTATAAGTTTTGTATTATCATTGAAGGAAAGATTTTTTAGTATGACACTTTGCAAACATTCTTCGCATTGTGTCCATTTAGTGGCTTTCTTGGCGATATACCTGGTCATATACTCCATAACATTTTTCTCCACTGTATCCTCAAAAAGTTCGACTGTGTTCTCGTTGTCATTCGCCATTTCAATTTTTTCAACTATTGAGTTCATTATATCATCCAGTTTTTTTTATTGTTGACGGGAATTACATTATCAACTACCATTCCTTTCATGAGAGTTGATAATATTTCTTCACCCCCAACATTGCTTCGTCGAGGCGGCTTCAATAAACTGTAAGTACTTAATAGATAGAATATTGTGCCAAACATTACTGTGTCGGGATGGTTATTAGCACCACCGACTTCTCTCAATAAGCTGAAAAATCGCTAAAATTGTTCAAAAGTGATATAATTCTGTTTTCAAATAAACTTACCTGTAATGCATCTTGGTTGAGTCGTGATGTCATTAGATATTCATATTTACATGTCGTCGTCAGAAATTCTAGTACTTCTATCGTTCCTTTCAGCGAGATTATTAGTCCGTAATGAGTACTTTTAGAAATGTATTTATAGTCATTCCCTTCACACTTTTCCTCCCACATTGTTAAATAATCAATGAATTTTTGTATGAACTACAACAATTAAATTAAATTAATTATCATATATATTGTTAATCTCTATTTTATGGCTAATATATTATTGTGATTTACCTCATGGTCTTCTGAATGCAATTTTAAGCCTCTGTTTCCAACTCGGATCATCATTAATTTGATGATTCGATTTACCCGATTAATGAAAATCACCGATGGTAAAGAATCTTTTAAATCAACATTCTTCTCCTCATGTTTTGCATACAACTATATGGCCGCCGATACACGTTTTGAAAGATACTGGAAGAGAACATTTTCAAGAAAAACTGGAGAAATTGCCTGAAAATCGAAAAGAGGCTGTAGAACTTTTTTTAAGATGGCCAAATGCAAAAAAGGAGGCATGCGCTACACAAAAAAGTGGGTGGACGAATGTATTCTCATGCGCATAAGAGGACCGTCTCTTTATAATCATTTGCAAAAATATGAAATCCTGCCACTCCCTCATAAGGACACCTTAAATAGGTATATCAGAAGAATGAGTAGCTCTTATGGATTTAAACAAGCGCCATTTGATGTGATGATTTAAATCAAAAGTTATGGATCCGGCTGCACGACGGGGTAAGTCTAGTAAGAAATATACTTATTATTCATTAAATTTAACTTGTAACTTTTTTAATCTGATAGCATTCTTTCTCATAGAATCGTATACAATTGGACGGGGAATCTAACGGCGTCATTAACTAATAACTTCTTGTAGGATCTGATGAGAAACGACCTCATAGTTTCTTACAGAAATAGTTGATATGCTGTCGAAATTATTTACCAATAAGTCCTTATTCAATTTGATGACATTTATTCTGATAGAATCTTATAAAAATTTATGGAAATATGAAGAAATTGGGTCTATTTGAATGTTAAAAGTCTTATTAATGCATCCTGGTAATGAGAAAATAATTTCTCTGTCGTATATTTCTTTTCAGGCTATTCATTCCCTATAGAAAATTGAATAAATCAGACCAATAAAAAAATATGAAATTGTATTAGAATATCCAAAAGTTGAGAAATATTCTTTTTGTTGTATTATATACTATTAAATCATACTCTTTCTTATGGTAGACTATAAAAATTAGTTCTATAAAACACATTAAGTTCTATTGAGAAATATTAAAACGAGAAATTATTCTTTCAGTCGCATTTTCCTCTTAAATTTATTGCTATTAAACAGAACCGGGTCTTCTCCATCGTCAACAACTTTACTTCTTTCTCTGATTACCTTATAATCTCTGCTATCTCTACTCCCACAAGCCTAGGTGATCTTCTAATAGTTTCGCTTTATAGACCTGACTCACATTCTCATCCTCCTCCTTCATTCTGGTCCAGCTTCTTCGAGTTTTTAAAGCCTTTTCCATTAGTTCTTCTGAGTGGTGACTTCAACGCTCATCACACTTCCTGGGGTTCAGTAGACTCGTGTTCTGTGGGCTCTTCTCTCTTTTCTTCCTCTATCGACAATGACCTTGTCGTTCTCAACGATGGTAGCGCAACTCGTCCTTTTAGTCCTAATCAACGTCCTTCAGCTATCGACCTTTCTCTTGTCTCCCTTGACCTCGTTCCTCTATCTTCTTGGAATACGCTTGATGACTCCATGGATAGCGATCACTATCCTATCCAAATCAAACTTGGCTTGACCTCGGAACTCTTTCGTCTTTACTCTCACAAGCTCAACCTTTCTCGCGCAGACTGGAAGTTATTTGACTCCACCCTCCGGGCTCAAGAACCTGAAATTTTAAATTCCTCTGAAGCAAATTCAGGCCTCTCTAACTACCATAAAATCATCACGATTATCAAGGAATCACTATCTTCAGCTATTTTTATCCTGAACGGCTCTTCTTCAACACTAAGATCCCGCCCTCCTCCTGCTCCCTGGTAGAACAAGGAGTGTCAAGAGGTGCTGGAGGCCAAGGAAAGTGCTCAGAAACTACTTAGAAAAAGCCCTCCTGTGACTAATATAGACGAGTGTCTTCGCCTAGAGGCTCTTTGGCGTCGTACGAAGGACAATGCTAAACGAGAAAGTTGGCGTCATTTTTGCTCTACATTTAATTAACGCACCCCTATCAAGGCTATATGGCAACGTATCAAACGGTTTAAAAACCGTCACCTCTCTTCTCCATCTATCCCCCAAGACTTGGCTACTCTCAGATCCATGAAGATCCATGAAGCACTAAATCGTATTCTTCTCCGGACTTGGACCAAATAACCTATGGTGTGATAAAACGTCTTCCACCCTCATTTCTTAGAGAACTTCTTGCTTCTTTCAATGAGATATTCTCTTCGGGAACTTTTCCTGACTCCTGGTCAAACTTCATTGTCTACCTTATCCCGAAATCAACGCCTGGAAAATTTAGGCCAATAACATTGGCTTCTTGCTTTTTAAAGCTAATGGAAAAAATAATCGTCAGAAGGGTGGCCTGGTGGGCTGAAAACTGCCAATACGGCTTCAGATGAGGCAGAAGCACTGCAGATGTCCTAGCTACTTTGAATGCCGAAGTCCTTGAAGCTACTTTTAATCATCAATACACTGTAGTGGTTAGTTTGGACCTTGTGGGTGCATTCGACCACGTGGTTCCAGACATACTCATCAAAGAAATTCTTGGCTACAATCTTTCAAGTGACTACTGTCAATTCTTTTTCAACCTTCTCCACCTCAGAAACCTTCACTTTGTTCTTGGCAGCTCCCTTTCCTCTCCAAAGCCAGTGAATAGAGGAGTCGGACAAGGCCTCATCTCTGCCCCTCTGCTCTTTGATCTTTATGTTTCTAAAACACATGACTTCATCCATTCCAGATGCAAATTTCTGAAATTTGCGGATGATTTTTACATCGTCGCTTCTGCTCGTGACCTCCAAACAGCTCTCAAGTGAGTTCAGACATCTTTGAATAAACTTACGCCTTTTCTCTTGCAGCGGAACCTCCACATCTCTGCACCTCAGACTCAATTCATCATTTTTTTCAACAGAAAGATTCCCCCCGGGATCTCACTAACCATTAACAACTCTCCCGTCCTCCCTATTTCTGAAGCCAAGTTCTTGGGAGTGATATTTGACTTCCAGTTGACGTTTGTCTCTCACTATAAATACATCTATGATAAAGCCAAGAAATACCTCTCGATTATTAAAATGCTCAGAACAACATATTGGGGCACTGGCCCTTTAATCCTCTTAAATATCTATCGCTCTCTAATTAGAAGTCAGTGGGAATATGGCTCACATATCTTTTCTTTCAGAAACCACACCTATTTCTCCAAGCTGATCAAAATTCAGTATGCTGCGATCCGTCTTGCTCTTGGTCTACGAATCTCTACTCCTACCAATGTTCTCTTAGCTGAAGCCAAGGAACACCCAATCAAATACCGTATCTATGAACTCTGCTGCAGATACCTTCTTTGCTTTTCGTCCTTTCAGAATCACATGGCCATTGACTCTTGCCGATCTCTACATGTCTCCATTGTGGCTAAACCTCTGCGAGGCTCTTCAGTTCTACGTGATAATGTTCTGCCTCACGCCTTCCGAAAACCTCGCTACCTTATGGACCGAGTCTTTGATGGCTTTGCCTCTACGATTTATCAGTTTCCATTTGAGCTACCCTTCTTGGAGCCAGATGTCGATGTATCTACAGGGAGAATTCTCCAGAGTGCTCCTGAGAATATGATCGTGCCAACGTTTGACCGCCTGCTGATCAACACACAACCTAGTTATAGTTTTTTTACACAGATGGCTCTAAAACTGATACCTATGCTAGTGTTGGTTTGGCAGTCTACTGTGCCGACCCTTGCCTTGAAATCAAATTTAAGCTGGCCTCTTATGCATCAATCTATACTGCAGAAGCTGCAGCTATTCACCAAGCCTTACTTACCATCATTCACCTCCGTATCCGCCACTCTCTTATCTTGTCGGACTCCCTAAGTGTCCTTCAATCCCTTAAAAACCCTAGCTATGATCAACATGCTCCCTACATCTTCTTTATCCTTAAGGCTATCGGATTGGTGTGCCGCCTTATATGGGTCCCTGGTCACTCAAACATTACTGAACGAGCATGTGGATCGCCTTGCTAAATCTGCAATTTGCAATGGACTCTCTCTCTCTACTAAGCTTCCTTACACTGATTTTTACTCTCAGCTAAGACTTAACACCGCTTCTAAAACAAGAAATCTGCTTCTTCAACAGGCTAGTTGGAAGGGGACTTCCTACTTTGCCCACTTCTATCATGACACAACTAAACCCTGGTTTCATGCATTACGACTAGAGAGAAGAGAGATCGCTATCATCAGCAGATTAAGAAGTAACCACTACAATCTAAACCACAGTTTGCATCGAGTCAACCTGGTCGCTTCCTCTCAATGCCCTTGTGGGGCCCAGACTCAAGACAGTTCGCATATTCTCTGGGATTGCCCTCTCTTCACCCTAGATCGGGACAACTTCATCGCAGCCCTGAAGAAAGTTATTCTACCCTTCACGAAGGACATCACCGTCATTCTGAAAACGCCATCTACTCGACTAGTACACATTCTCTGCAACTTCCTTAAGAAAACTAAAGTCACCATCTAGTCACCCCCTCTAGAGTGCTTCCACCACTTAACCGAAGACGAACGGCTGTATAGAGCCATCGCTCCAGAGAAGAGAGACCAGTACTGGTCTCTCTTCTCTGCATCGCTCCGAAGCCTATTAAAATATTATTATTATTATTTATCTCACTTTCCTAATGTCAGTGCGGGCTCCTTATTATATTTTCCATGCTACTATAGAAACGTGTTAGCTTAGCTTTCGAATGCAACCGAAGCAAACGCATCAGTGTTACCCGGAGAGACTGCAGAGCGAAATTCCCGGAACTTAATTGTCAGTCCTCGTAGATGGGACTGCGAGAAGCCCCTTTTGTTTTCGGTATTAAGACTGCTAGGACAATACGGGTTCTATTGTCCACAGCAAAAGTTAGAAAAAGTCACTTCAGGTACGAAGTCCCAGAGACTTCAAGCAGTCCTAATCGCCCATGCCTGGTCAAGCCGTATTTTTTTTTTTATAACAAAAAAACCAGTAATAAATTAATGAAGAGATTGACTATTTAAAATACTTTTAAGCGCAAGACATCATATGGATTTGGATGCTTTTGACGGAGTAATATTACTAATGATAAACTACAACATTTAACAATTATAAATTGTTTATAATAACGTAAATTTGCTATAAACAATTGAAAATGAGAACTTCGTTGTGTAAGCACAGACAAAGTGTGTTCAGACGTACTTTTCAGATGCCTTATTCCTAGAACTTTGTTGAGGATGTTTAGAAATTAAAATAATTAAAATCCTTGGTGTCGAAATCAAATAAAAATTTCATTAGTAAATACTTTATTGTTTAATATATTAAAATGTTTTACATCAAAACATTATTAATCAGCAATATTCTATGTAGTTATAATGTATAGTCATAGGATATAATAATATAAATAATTATTAAAAAAAAACAAAAACGATTTCCTTTGTTTTCTAATTGTTTATACCACATTTTTCATATTTTGTTCTTCGGAATCTCTTTGGCGTATAAATTTTAATAGCACAACATTTTTTCTATCAATTGGAGTTCCAATCACTTCGTGATCTAAATATTCCAGAATATTCCTGTAAGGTTTTGGATAAGGGACGTCCCATACATAGTATACAGCTAACAAGACCATAATTATTTTTTTTATCGACGGATTCTCTATTTTCATATTAATTTCTGAGTCAGCAACAATGTACGCAGCTTCAATATCATCTTCGTTTGTGTATATTACACTGCGTGGTGATTCTTCTTCAACCGGGATAAGATTTTTACCAGATGAATAAACCTGTAAAAAGTAATGGATTTCACATAAAATTGTTTAAAAGAATTGAGAAATATTTGTGAACTCATCAAGATATCATACTTCTTCAATGGTTATTAATGGTTTAATAGTTTTCTTTATCGTTGTCACTCGGTCGTACAAAAGTTGTAAACAACAAGCTTTAGTTTTGTCATCAGTTTTTCCAGTATTAAAGAATGTAGTCAATTTATCAAACATCTTATCAATATTATTACTCAAAAATTCTTCAGTAAGGTGCTTTAAATTACAGAATTCGAAGATGACCTAAAATGAATAAAAAGCATTTAAGTTACCAAGAGATTTACTCTTATGCTTCATGCATGAAATGATTATAAAAAGAATCTCGTTCGATTAATTTTTAAAAACTTACTAATTCGCTGTTTGCCAGTAGGGGATATTTTCTTATGATTTCAGTGATAGACTTGGCACTCTTTTTAATCCACGTACGTCGAATCGAAAGAGTGATTTTCAAAATATGACGGATATGAGGTGTGTCTCCTTCTTTTTGTTTTTCCGCCAACTCTTTAAATGCTTGTTCTATATCATACTGATCTCTAAAATATAAAATATCAATACCGATGAAATATTCATTTTTTAGTAGCATCAGAGAAGTTAATTAATACATATAAATTGTATAAATTATATTCATTCATAATTTATTTATTAACTTACTCTTCTTTTCTGGTCAAACTAACGTTTGACGGGAAATTTATAGCTCGTCTTTTGTGATGTTTTTTCGCTTGGTTTTTTAAAATTGCACGATGATTGCGTATCCATGTACTTAACGACTTTCTGATAATAACCTGTAATTTAAAAGTAAAAAAAATAATCTATAAGAATAATACTTAAAATAGCAACATCGCTATATTCTAATATAATGGATGATTAACTGACAACTCATGTAAAAATTATACTTACACTATCGCCTTCACTTGAGCCCAGAACTGGATACATTCTGACAATGGTCGAAGCTAGTCTTTGATAATCTTGTCTTTTTGGGCTACCTTCAGTATTCTCCCACAAATAACAACCCCAATGATAAATAAGGTCTTTTTGAGATGCTAATACTCCTTTCTTTTTAATTTTCTCATGTAAATCGAACGTAAGAGGAGGTAAGGTTGAAAAAGAAGTATCTCTTACATTCATAAAAGATGGAGATCTGGAGGATAATTCACTACAGTCTGGTTCTGGATTCACATCAACAGAAATGATGTTTTTATGGTCTTCTTGACCCTATATCATACAAGAATTATTAAAGTAAAATTTAGATTATAAGAGAAAAATTATTTTACTAATTATTTAACTATTGTAGGCAATTTTTTTTTAGTATTTCTGTGTTGAAGGCCATAAAATGGATTCCGAAAAATATATAATTTTTTTTATTACGCCAGCAATAATAAGATTTCTTGAAGTTGAAGCTTTTGAGTAATATAAAGTGAATTAATTGATTTAATATTTTAAAAAATTCTACCGTTCACTCAATGTTAGATTGTTAGCGCTTGACACAGAAATGCTACACCAAGTCTGTATGGCTGTTCAATGATTATTTTCAATTTTACGTAACTCAATTAACATGTTGAAACCGATTGCCAATACTGGCCTTTCTTAGTCATTCTTTCTATAAGTGTCTGCCATGAAAGTCTGCTGTACTCTTATTTGCATTTTTTCTCTTTCCACAATCTTTCATACTATTTTTACTAAATATAATAAAAATAATCACTTACAGTAACTAAATAATTGTGTTACTGAAATTTCCGACAGAGAAAAAAATAAATAAATGATGAATTAACTAAATTTGATTACCTGTATATCATGTTTTTCTTCTAAGAAATGTTCATGATGTTCATCACTAAATTCGTGTTCATTTTCCAATGATCCATTATATGCTGTTCTAACGTCTTCACAGCCATCATGGAAATGAGTTGTAGGATTTTGACAGTAATTATCAGAAAATGCTAGACACTGAGAATATTTTACAAAATCTTCTAAGGACTGTTCTACGTCATATTGATCTCTGAAATATATCAACAGCTTGAATATCTATTGTTGTTATAGGACTAAAATATTTGGGTAAGAATAACAGATTTTGAAATTTATATATTCTTTTATAATTTATTTAGTTAACATACTCGTCTTTTCTGGATAAATCAGTGTCTGAACTAGAATTAACTACACGCCCTTCGTGATCTCTTTTCGCAGCTTGGTTTTTTAAAGTTGCACGATGATTGCGTATCCACGTACTTAATGACTTTCTGATAATAACCTGCAATTTAACAAATAATCTATCAGAATAATACGTATAATGGCAACATCAAAAATGTAGACACGTGGTTATTTCCTTAAAATAGTTGTAAAAATAAATATTAAAATTTTTAAGTAAAAATTATACTCACGCTATCACCATCACTAGAAGCAAGTACTGGATACTTTCTAACAATTGTTGATGCTAGATTTTGATAATCCTGCCTTTTTGGTCTTCCTTCAGTATTCTCCCACAAGTAGCAACCCCAATGATAAATAAGATCTTTTTGGGATGCTAACACTCCTTTTCTTTTAATTTTTTCATTTAAATCGAATGTTAAAGGTGGTAAGGTTGAAAAAGAAGTATCTCTCACATTAATGAAAGACGGAGGTCTAGAGGCTAATCCACTGTAACTTGCTTCTGGGTACGTATCAACAGAAATAATGTTTTGATTGTCTCCTTGAACCTATATAATAAGAAAATTATGAAAAAAAATTACAAAAATTACTATTAATTATTTACTGCATTAATTCGATAATTATTCTCATTTTCATAATTTGCATTACTATTTATTTATACGAGAAGTTCAAAAAATTATTACATCATAAGAAAAAATCATTTTTTTAGTAATTAGATAAGTTCATTGCTTTTTAAGACTATTCATATAAATAATCAAATTTGTAAACATATAATAAAAAAAAAAAAGAAATCACTTCATACGAATTCCTTTAAAAAAGAATTGTATAGTAAATTATTTAACATTGATAAATTAGATTTAATTACCAGTAAATTATGATTTCCTTCTAAAAACTGTTGATTTGGTCTATCATTTAGCTTTTGCTCATTGTTTACCAATTTAATATATCGGCGCATCTCTTCACATTCCTGAACAAAGAAGTAATCAGTTTATTACGGAAACTATCACAAACTAATGAAAATAATAAAATGTAGCAATACTTAGTAAAATTTAATCAATTCTTCAAAAAATTTGTGCTTTTTACAAAAAAAATTTGCAATTTAATGTCGGATTTTGATAAATTATAAAGCATTTCGACTTATTCAGAGTATTTATTCCTGTCAAAAATGTATAATTTTTTTTTACTTCAAATTGTAATATATTAAAAAAGTTTAAGGTAACTTATAGAAGAAAGTTTTTTTTTAGTATAATTTTAAATAGTAATAATTATTCATATTAATTGAAAATTTAGTTAGTTGCAACAATTAACTCTTATTAATTATGTTTATTCTCTTCTATCTAAAAAAAATAAAAGTTCGGAAATAATTGATATAGAAGTTTTATTTTAGTTTAAAAATTTTTTAATTTCAACAAAAAAACTTATTTACTATCGAAATCGTCTAAATCGTGACATGAAACATAATTAATTCATCTAAAATTCTTTAAAAAAAGAAAAAATAATAGGTTTACATGAATAACCGATATCACATGACATGTTTGTTATGATTCGTGAAAGAATGCCAAAATTTCTCATAACCTAACATCAATTATTATTTCATAATGTATGTAATTGTAAGAAACAGAAAAAGATTTTAATTTTAATTTGAAACACTTATTCTAACCATCCATATCCCATTATTTTAAAAAATAATTGCTTTAATTTTTATTACATTTTTACTATTGAAACATGGAGCTGGTGATGTCGAGTGATCTGATGGTATAAAAATAACATTTATTTCTGTTTTATCAGGAAATTTATCATCATCTTCTACATCGCACCAGATGTTCTTGTCTTCATCTTTTAATTGTAATACAATTGTCTTATTTTGTCTTAATCTTTTCAAGTTTACATCACGTACACAAAGATCTTCTATCTTTTGATGAATAGTTTTCTGATCAATTTCCTTAGTTTCGGTGAAAAACTTCGCGCACTTACACTGTTGGCCAAAAAATAAATAGATTTTTTTTTCCATGTTTAATTAAACTTATGAATCAAAATAGTGATTATATTGTTTTGGCCACTGGAACTGTTAACTACTGACAAAATTAATGAAATTAACATCTACATACACTGACAACATTGAAAAAGTTTCATGAATAAAGGCTATAGCAACTATACAGAACCACAAACGTCCATATATATAAATTTCTCGATTCTAAAAGATTGATAAACACTGACCGACAGTAACATGAAAAAGTACGCACTAATATCTACACATTTTAGACTCCATAGATTCAATATCTACAAAATACAAAGAGAAATTACTATTAATGACCGTGTCCATCCGAAAAAGACAATATTTTGTTACTCAGGTCAGAATTTCCAGTGCAAGCAACGTCTACACTATACAGTGTACACCATACTTCGTACACTATTTACAATGGACTTCAAATGTTTTTGTGATAATAAATTTTCGTAACTTTACTCTAATTCGGGACTGTAGACTTCTGGACTTATCTATACATTCTTTATTAATGAGTTTCATTCATCACAATTATGCCTATTCGACAATTTTTTAGTTTTTTTTATAAATATTATTTTAAATATTTTCCATTTTGAATTTTCAAGCTTTTTAAATCGATTTCGCTTGAAAAGTATGAACTGAACATGTAGTATCGATACAATGGTAAAAAATATCGATCTTTAGTCATGCAGGTCACGCAATACGTTTACTGAAAAACAGCCTTTGTTTGTTGACTTTCTGAAATATTTATGCAGTCATTGAAATTTATTGATTAAAAAAATTTTAAAAAACAAATATCTTATCACAAACATCGAAATAAATTAAAAAGATGCGGCTTTCACAGTTTCGGCAATTATTGCATGCAACATGTCGTAAAAAGAGTAATGTTGAGAATCGAATGTTAGCATGGCAAATCCACGATTATGGAAACTTAAATCAGTTAAAACAATCAAGTGTTCGAATACCAATTCTTAAGAAACCCACAGAAGTATTAATAAAAGTAAAAGCTGCAAGTGTAAACCCTATTGACATCGCTATGATTAGTAATTTTATTTTTCACTATGTTTATATGTATCCAAAACAAGACCAATTATTTGATTTGAGGCATATATTTGTATTTTTCAGGAGGATATGGCGCGAAAGTTATCAATATCCTTAGAATAGCAAAACAGATGAATACAGATCTTGAATTTCCTCTTACTCTTGGTAGAGATTTTTCAGGAGTTATCGTTGAAAAAGGTCATCAAGTTCCTGATCGGCTAGAATTAGGCGATGATGTTTGGGGAGTTGTTCCTGTAGAACAACAAGGATGTCATGCTCAATATGTTGTTATAGACAATTACTTGGTATGAAACAATTTTATGATTGCGACTATAAGTATTTTTGTCAACATATTTGTATAATTCTTTTATCCAAAGGTTAACAAGAAACCTTTGAATTTATCTCATGTCGAAGCAGCAAGTATTTTATATGCGGGTTTAACTGCATGGTCAAGTTTGTGGTTTACTGGAGGATTGAGTTATAAAAGAATACTACCTAGTATATCCAATAAGAAGATACTTATTTTAGGAGGATCTGGAGGAGTTGGAACATTAGCAATACAAATCGCAAAATCATGGAAGCTATTTGTGAGTGAAAAAAAAATTATCTTTTCCATTTATCATTTTTTTGACTCTTATTACTGTTAATCGTTTAATCCTAAGATTGTAACGACATGCAGTGCAGATGCCACTGAATTGTTGAAAACACTCGGAGCTAATGTTGTTATTGATTATAAACAAAATGATGCAGATTTAAAACTAGAAAATGAAGGACCGTAAGTATTTGATATTTAATTCATTAGCTTCAGAATTTATATTAACGAGGATTAATTAAAAAAATTTCCCCCATTTTTAAGGTATCATATTGTCCTAGATTGCTCTAATCAGAAACTTGACGATATACCACATAAAAAATATTCGTATGATACTTACATAACTCTCAATTCGCCTCTTTTAAGACATGTTGATGATTATGGTATTGTTGCCGGATTTGCAAAAAACATCAGTAGTTTTTTAAAATCGAATGTAATGCAATTGAACAAAAATAATAAAGGATGCATTAAATGGGGATTTTTTGTTCCATCATCAACTGGTATAAATATGTTGCAAACACTAGTAGAAAATAAGCAGGTAAGAATATTTGACATGTCATTCATAAACAATACATTTTAAAAATAAATGATTTTATATATTTTTATAAAGCTCGTTCCAGTCGTTGAAAAGACTTACAGCTTTGAAGAATTACCTCAAGCTTATCAACGAGTTTTAGATGGACATTTAAGAGGCAAACTAGTCATTGAAATGAATAACTGATGCAATTCAAATTAACATCACTAAAACATTCATGTATAAAAAGCACTTATTTTTGTAAATAATTTATCCTTAGAAAGTAATAAAATTTTTAATTAATTTATAAAACACTTTTCTTCATATCTTTTTCCCAATTTTTGAGTGATAATATTCCTCCACTAAATCCAATTTTCTGTTTAACTTCTGTCCAACACTGATTTGCTAGTGGTAATGCCCTTAATGTTCCATTATTTAAGACATTCAATAAATAAGCAGGATCGTTAATCAATTTGAAATATTCTTTACGGATTGGTGTTAACTTTTCAATGACAATGTCTGCTACAATCAACTTATATTTGCCAGTATCAATCCCAATGGCTTCTTCACATATAACTTCATGAGATTTGTCAGTTAATAAAGAATGTATATTAATTAAATTTGATACGCCGGGTCGATTTTGGGGATCAAAAGTAACATTAGATGTCATGTCCGTAACCGCTTTTTTTATATATTCTCTAATTACGTCTGGTGGATCTGTCAAATTGATGCAGCTTTTCTTATACTCACTTGATTTAGACATTTTTTTCAAAGGCTCTCTTAAAGACTTTATACGACCACTTGAACCTTAAATGATGATTATTAAATTTCCTCAAATAAAACATGATAAATATATCGAACAAAAGTCTTAACTTACTTTCTATAAGTGGCTGAGGAATGGGAAATGTCTTTCCATATTTGCCATTAAAATAATTTACAATATGTTGAGTTAAATGTAAATGTTGTAACTGGTCTTCTCCAATAGGTACATGAGTAGCTCTAAAAAAAATTTGCATGTCAAGTATTAATTATGAATCAAACAACGCATTTCTAATATGTGATCATAATTTACTTATAAAGCAATATATCAGCCGCTTGTAAAATAGGATATGTTAATAAACCTAAAGGTACAATTTTTAATTTTTCGCTTTTTTCTTTATATTGGGGCAACTGACTTAATTTAGGTAAAGTCGTACAACATCCAAGAACCCACGCTAGTTCAGCATGCATAGATACTCTAGATTGTTGAAAAACTATACTTTTATCAGTATTTATACCACAAGCCAACATTGTTGCTATCATAGTTAATATATTTTCTCTCAATATTTTAGGGTCCTAAAAAATTAAAATAAATTACTACTTAAAGAATTAGTTTTATATTAATTATTATTAGTTATTAAATAATATACCTGTGGTAAGGTGATTGCATGCATGTCTACTATGCAGCACAATATATCTTCTCCAGATTTCATACTATCTTGAAAATTGACCCATTGTTTTATTGCTCCTAAATAATTACCCAAATGAATTATCCCGGAAGGTTGTATTCCCGAAAATATTCGTTTCGGATATCTGTTTGCCTGTTGCTAATGCTTCTTAATTATAATTATGATTATAAGAAATATTAACTTACTAAAAATGTTTAATCACCTTTGTACAATACCTAGATACACAATATTTCACTTTGATATGCTGTCCTATTTTTAAAATGTTATTTATTGATAAAATATGTGATTTTATCATTTTTGAAACTTTTGTTTGTATGAATCTGACTGTTTTTTAAGTCGAACTGAGAAAAAACCGATAATGAGAATATAGAGATGATATATCGATGCATCGAACTGCGTAAGAGCGCCAAATATCGTTTTTTTTTAAATTCAATTTATAACTTATTTGATTTGATGTCAATTGTCAATAAATTATAATGTCATAATTGTTTAATTCAATCATAATTTATTTTAGTATAAATATCAAGACAATCATGAATTTTTTTAGATATATTGTCACTATCATTTTGCTTAAGAATAATCTCAAATTCAATATATAATCTTTCAAGTTTTCCCGTAACCCAGTTGTGAGTACATTTAATAATTCGATTAATCATCTCTTCTATTTCTATCTCTTTTAATCCTCCAGATCTTGTTACTCGGTGATTTGAAGATAAACTTAATTCGAGTTTGGATTTTTTTCTTATAACAACATCATCAGAAGGTATTCGATTTCTTTTAGTTCCAACTTCTGTTATAAAAAAGTTTTACTCAACAAATAATTTATCAGATTAAAAATTCTGTACTTAACAAAAACTAGCAATACTTGGAATAGAGTCAGGAACTGAATTGTTAATATTGGATTGAGAATGACTAGTATCAATCATATGATTCCAGTCAGTTTGATAATTATTTTGTAGCTGTTCTTCCATCTTCGTTCTGGTTGATTGCATCATTTGATTGAAATCAACTACATCAATTGAATTAAAAATTTCATTAATAATGATATTTTTTAATTACTTTCAGCTAAACTTACCATAAGATGATTTGTTTGATACACTGCTGGTTGATAAGTAATATTTAGTGAATAATTGTTTGAAAAAGGCTATCTTTTCAGAGTTGTTAGGAGACTGAATTTCATAAAATTCGCCATAACTACCATCAAATAATTGTGCAATCTATTTAATATATATAGTTATTTTTATTTGAATTTGGAGATAATTATTTTCCTACTTTTAAAGATTTTAAAAATTTATTTAAACCTTTTTAGGTATTTTTACTAAATTAGTATTAATAGTCATCAGGATCAGCATATGAGTAGACCGATCTAATCCATTTAAAAGAGATAAAAAAATAGTACGAGCAGTTTGGCTCACTAAATGCCACCAAGCATTAATACTAGGCACGTACAGTAATGAGGGGAGTGTATGCCGAGCAAGTTTTATTTTCTGTTTCAAAATTATAATAATTAATTAATCAATAATCAAGTAATTAAAGTAAAAACATTCAATACCTGAATTATAGTTTCTTCAACGGAACGACCAGTTTCTTCAAAAAGTGTCATAACATCTAATACATGACAAGGTAAATGTTCAAAGGTATGCAATAATGCTGGTGCTAAATGACGAGTGTGACAATCATCTTTTCCATACAATAAAATGCGAGGAGAATTTTTCGATTTTGAGGTAATAATTTTCATACTAAATAAATTATCATAAAATAAATAATAATATTAACTTCAGTATTTTAATCTTAAAACTTACTTGCTTTCAAACGGAAACATGTCAGAAGTACAAATACTCTGTAACCTATCAAGAATATTGCAGATATTGTTTTGAAGAAGCGGATAAATTGAAGACGATAATTTTTTGATAGGGGCTATAACAGCTCTAAAATATGCAGGAGTAATATTGGATTGAGCTTCTATAAAATCTCTTTTTTCCACCTATCAGTTCAGTAGTATTATTAGAATACTATTCAAGTATCAAAGTTTAGAAATTTGTTAAAACAAAAGTACTGACCTTTAAATGTCTTTCATTGATTTGAAGTTTAGGCTTTGTTGTATATATTTGAGGATATTGTCTTCTCACACAACACATTACAGCTTCAGCACATAGAGCTTGAAGATCACTGCCACAGTATCCTACTGTATTAGATGCTATGTAGGATAGGAATTTTATCGATGGTTTATGTTTCCAATTTTTAACGTAAATCTAAATAGATAAATAGTTTTTTTTTAATCATAGAAAATACTTAGAGAAAATAACTGTAATACCGATAATATATCTTTTCTTGCACTAAAACACGGTAGAGGAAAATATAATTCTCTGTCAAAGCGGCCAGGCCTTCTTAAAGCTGGATCAATTGCATCTAGTCGATTAGTTGCACCAATAATAACAATCTCTGAATTATTATCTAATCCATCCATAAGAGCTAATAAAATGGATACAACACTAGCATGAACATAGTCTTGTCGACTAGTACGTACAGGTGCGAGACCATCAACTTCGTCAAAAAATATTATACAAGGTTTCATTTGTTGGGCTAATTGAAATATTTTTTGTAACTTCTTCTCACTTTCCCCAACATATTTACTCAAACAATCGGAGCCTTTTCGAGATATAAATGATACCTTTTTTTCAGAATTACTACACTCTGTTGCTAATGCACTTGCTACCAAGGTTTTTCCAGTGCCTAAAAAATTTATTCATGAAGTTCATATGCTCATCAAAGTGATCAGAATGACTTACCAGGAGGACCATAGAATAATAATCCTCGTGGAGGTTTTATATTAAATTTCGCATATATATCACCGTATATGAGAGGAAATAATACCATTTCTTTTACTAGTTTTATATGTTTCTCTAAACCACCAATACATGAAAAATCTCGTGCATTCGACATTTCAATATTCTATACTTGTAATTTATTTCAAATTCAAAACACCAAAGATATTATAGAATATATTTTGATAGTTTTAATTTTTTATATTTTTTGTAATTTCATTAATATAATATACGATACACTAGAGGTAATTTACGTAAAATTTAGACATGCCATTCATTTATGGACAAATTACTTTGACATAAAATTAAACATATGAAAATCAAATGATTACAATCGACAGATAATATATGCAAGATAAATTTCTATTTCGTTGTTCATTTTTCGAGGAATCATAATTAACCAATAATTTGAGGGATTTTTAGAAAATTAAGATCCATACATAATTACATCATAAGTAAAATAATTTTATTTGAAAATTGGCTTTCATCTAAAATTCTTTCACATTCATACAATTCGGTGACATGTCATATCGAAAAAAAAATTATTATTAAAAAAATTAAAAAAAAAAACATAAATAAATTAATTAATACTAATTAATCAATGATTTATTATAATGTAAATTAATGGCAGTTAAGTATTTTTAAATAAAAAAAATGAAATATTTCACTAAAAAAATTAATTATTTTAAATATCATCGAAAAATTCTTATTATAAATAAGACGTATAATTGGAAATATTAATCTCAATTATCCAATTGTGGTTCGGCTACGTTGTACACGGTTTTCTTATATTTTTTTAATTCTTTGAGCAAATCCTAAAATAGAGAAATTTTTATGTAAGTAATTAATAATAAATATATGAATGAGGCATAAAATATATTCTGTTTATTTTACCTTTGGCAGTGTTTTTCGTTCATATGTATAATCGTATTTGCTGACACACCTACTTAATTGCACATAAATATCGCACAGTTCTTCGATGGAGAAGTCTTCAGTCACGTCAACAGTATATTTCCATATTACTTCTAAATCTGCTTTATTAACCATTACCTTATCACTTCTTCCTAATTTAGTTTTTCGGTGATCACAGTTAATTGTAAAAGTTAAATCTTCTAAGATATCGGGCTGTATTGATGAAGTATTTCCACTATTATCTGCTGATTTTTGTACATCATTAGTGACAACTTTATCAACTATTTCTTCAATCATTATTCGCTCTGTTGTTATTTCACTTGAACTATTCATTTTAACTATCTTTACATTATCATTCGTTGAATCATTTTCAGATTCACTATTATCACATGATATCCTGTCATTGTTTAGCATACTATTAGCTTCAAATTCCTGGAACTTGTCGAGATCAACTCCTCTAGCTCCATTATTTGAACACGTTGCTAACTTCTCATTCGAGTCAATAGTATTTTCATCGTATATAATTTTTTTCTTTTTGGTTACTTTTTTTACATAACCACGTGCCCATGCAGGAATTTTTCGTTTTCTTGAAGTGTTTACCTTTCGATTATTCATTTCCAATGAACAATTAGAGTTCATCATACTATCTTTTTTATCATTTTTATCATTGTTAATATAATGGTCATTTTTCATTGCTTTAATACTATTATTATTGTGATTATTATTTTTTGCATTCTCAATTAGTTTGCGATTTTTCGATATTTCTCGACATTTATCTTCAAAATCGGAATCCAGTTCTGCTTTAATAAGAGCATAAGCATGATCGCGCAGCGAGCAAGCACGGTGACGAATAAGTTTATCAGCTGGATCTCTGAAAAGCAATAAATTCAGTTAGAATTATAATTTTAGAATATTTCAATAATCAGAAAAAATTATACCAAAAATGGGAAAGTATTAGTATAATTATCTACAATGATTTAATGGAATAAATTATTAAAATAAACGATAGTTCGAGAAATATTCAAGAATAATTTGTAATGGAATCTTATATTGGGAAAAATATCATTACAGTATTTAAAAAATATTTTAAGGTCTGGAAAGATTGAAATAGAATTGATTTTCAGAACATATCACTGAGAATAAAAAATATTCAAAATGGATATAATAGAGAAATCTACCTCTTCAATATTCCAAAAGAAGATCTATCACGCAAGCTATACAGGAAAAAACATGACATTGTCAGTATGTTTTATAATTATTTCCACACACATATCTTATATATAATTAATTTATACTATTGTCTTAACTGTAAAAAAATAAATAAAAAACATTTAAGTCAAATACTCAAACTACTTGATAATTTTAAGCGTTCTTTGACTGTCATATTCTTTACGTCTAGTATGAAAGAAACAAAGATGATTTCAATTATAAAATTCAAAAAATTATTTTCAGTTTAGTAAAAAAAATATAATGTAAAATTAATTAAATAATCAATTACTTTCAAAGCTATTTTAAATGATTTTTAAAAATTATCATTGTTTTTAACGTGACATGCTCTACGTAATTACATATTTAAATAATAATGACTAAAAACTTTTAGCTCAATGAACAGCTATTCCTTAATAATCAATAAATATTTATAAAAAAGTTTACCTGTCAGGATTGTATTCTAGAGCATTTTTACAAATTAAATCAATATCATCAAGAAAATCACGTGCACACAAATAAGAATGTTTATCAATTTTGGTCATCATTGTTTCAAGATCCATCGGTTGCTTTATTATTGTATTATAATCCGGAACTTCTTCTGTATCAACTGGTTTTGTAAACATGAAAAATCTAATACAAGAAAAAATTTTTTCATTAATATTAAAAATAATTACGTAACAAAGTGTCTATGTAATCATATTTATACTCACTGTCTATTCCGAGCTAATTTAGCGCATATTTCTCGAAGAAATATTCTTAATTCTCGTAACGAAACTTCTTCTTTTTCATATAATACTCTTCTTTCATCTTCAGTCAATTTCTTTGGTATTGGGTCTGGTGCTAGAGGCAATTCTTCAAGAATTTCCTCTTTATCATCAATAATGAGAGGAGGTTGTAAACTTTGAACCATAAAAATCGGCTTGAAAAATGCAGACCTTTGCTCTGCTGTTGGAATATCCAATTCATAGACTTCTCCACGTATTTCACTGAAAAGACTTTTTATTTGGAAAGGCAGTTCATTATATGGAGTGTCACTCGTAGCAATGACTAAAATTGGAAGACAAGGATCAAGACTAGTAATTCTGCACATAAAAACAGCCTTGACCGTATCCTGCACTATGGGCCACCATTGATCAATTGAACGAACATATATGATTGATGGTATATTTCTCAATGCTTCATGGAATACTTGAACACAAGTTTCTTCGGGTGAACGGGCACTTTCGCTGAATAACGTACTTATATCTAATGTTTGTACAGAAACATGCTCCATACGGTAGAGTAAAGCTTGTGCCAGTTTAGATCCTTGTCCGTGTGATAATTTATTTCCAGTAATTAACATTCTTGGACGATGGAGTCCTTTTGCAATTTTAATTTTGGCTAATGCTGGATTAACACCTTGAGGAAACATTGTTTTTACAGAATTAAATAAATCATCTAAAGCATTCCCAAGTAATGGCACCATAAATGCCTGAAGCTTTCTACTAACACTAGGAGCAACTCTATGAGTTGATGGTACAAGCACAGATGTAGCTTCCATGAAATCTTGCTTTTTCACTTCAACTCTTTGTGGATCCAATAATAAACGATTACTGGTCAAATAAATTTGAGGATACGTTCTTCTAAGACCTTGCAATACGGCTTCAGTACAAAGTGCACGTATATCTGAGCCACAATAACCAGTTGTTTTTTCGGCCAATATATCTAGAAGTAAATCAGATGGTGGATTTTTCCATTTGCTTACATGAATTCGTAATATTTCTAATCGTTCTTTAATTGCTGGTAATGGAAAGAATAATTCGCGATCAAATCTTCCTGGTCTCCTTAATGCAGGATCAATCGCATCAATACGATTTGTTGCTCCAATTACTATTACTTCCCCTCGATCATTTAGACCATCCATCAATGCAAGCAATGTAGACACTATACTTGCGTGAATTTGATCTTGTTTTGTACTTCGGACTGGAGCTAAACCATCGATTTCATCAAAAAAAATAATCGATGGTTTCATTTGTTGAGCTTGTTCGAAAAGAAGTCTTAACTGTCGCTCTGATTCACCAACCCATTTTGATAAACAATCAGCACCTTTTCTCATAAAAAAAGTAACTTTTCTACTTCCTTGTTGGCTACATTCATTTGCAAGAGCTCGAGCAATCAATGTTTTTCCTGTCCCTGGTGGACCATAAAAAAGAACTCCTTTAGGTGGGGTAATTTGAAATCTATCAAATACATCTGGATATAACATTGGAAACATCACCATTTCTTTAAGACAGTGAATATGAGATTCTAGACCACCAACATCACTAAATCTGATATTAGTGTCTACTATAATAGGATTGATATCGGCTTTTTTATCTGGTGGACCACCTTGAGGAAGTGCATTTTGTCTAACTTTTTTGGACTTTTTTTTATCATAGCGTTGAGTCTCAATATCACTCGAGTCAGTAGAGCAAGAACTTTTACTTCTATGTTTTCGCCGTCGAATTGATTGACTCAACACACTTCGTAATGCTCGTATAGAACGTCGAACTGGTTCAGAACTAACTTGAAATCTATCTACGGTGGGTTTTTTTTTACGAAGACTGTATTTCCGTGGTCCAGGAGAATCAGAAGATTCACTTAAATCACTGTCTTCTGATAATTTCTTATTTCTTTCCATTTGTCGTTGAGATGCTCTTCTGGTTCTTTTGATTCGGGTATACATATCTTCATAACCATCATCATTTTCAGAATTTTCGTTTCCACCCTGTTTTTCACTTTCATGAGAACTATCATCGTCATCATTCATATCTATGGGTAAAACTTTTTTTTCATCTTTTTCTAACATTCCACATAATCTTGTAACTGGGCCTTCTCGTGCTCTTGAAGGGCTATGTAGTTTTTTTGACTCCATTTCTTTTTCTGTACTTATAGAAGTATTTTCTGTTTTATTCTTATTTCCGTTTCTATATTTTAATTCTCTATCTCCTTTGCGATCATTTTGATCTTTACTTTCAACATCATTAGCTTCTTGGTTAATCTGAGGAGAGTCTTCCGTATCTGTTTCCGTTCTATCTCCAATTCTATCACTTATGTCTTCTTTATTTTTGAGAGGTTTACTATTTTTTGTTAATTGATGATTTTCTCTAGATCGCAAAGGCATACGCTCACGAAGGTCTTTTGGTCTATCAGATGATTCATCGACCATTTCTTTATCAGAAGACGATGGATGTTGTTGGAACATAGGATATCCTTTTAGAGTCTGTGTACCTATAAAATTTATACCATTGTAAAAAAATGATACATATTATTAATTAATTTCAATTCTTACCTAGTATCCATGATGTATTGAGATTATCATAAGTCTGCATTCTATTTCGTGTGCTTCTTCGTACACTTAAATTATTTCTTGTAATATGAGACTTATTATTTGAATGTGATCGCAGTGTACGAAGAGATTTAGACCTTCGTGCATCATTATGAGAACGATTATGAGTACTAAAAATGTCTTCGTCAGAGTCGACTGAATCCATTGCTATATCGTCGTCTGACATTTTCTACAATTTTTATAATGTATTTTTCTTTATATTAAAAATTTTATCTATTTTTTTTTACATCACATTCAAATTTAGCCTTTTATTTTCATGAATACTTGATTAAATAACCGAAATATTGGAACAGTAGCCAACAAGATATGAATCTGATGACACTTTTCAGGTGTGCATCTATAAAAATCAATACAAGAAATAAAATATATTATATACAAATTTCAAGAACTTAAAATAATTTTTTAAAAAGTAATTTTTTTACTAGTAATGAATAATGGAACTAACTATAAAATGTTAGTTATCCAGAAAAATATTTTTAACAATTTTAACATTACAACAAACATTGCTTAGATATCACTAACTTTTCAAGTAACTCCAAAAAATTTTTCACTGAGAAAACCATGAAAATTTAATATTTTATTTATTATTTAGGATAAATAAACCGTGAAAAAATTAGGTAAAAGTTTTAGTTACAGTATAAATTAATTGATGATACAAGTTTTATAAATATACATGTATACAGCACTGAGGTGTGTCGATGGACAAAACGTACTCAAGATCAGGTATAGTGAAGTATAGAAAGTTTCACAATTTTGACAGTAGCGTCTCTTATGGCTTCTGGCACGCATGCTTTAGCTGCGTCACCATCGTTCCCCAGCAGAGGCGTAATCCAGGAAGAATAGAGAACATGGCGGCAATGATGTTTTTAAAGATAGTGGGGGATATATTTTGCTATAGTATAATTATAGGCTCAATTGTGGTGTTGTAATGTCCTCATCTAATTAAATAATTGTATAATTTATTAGATTACGAATGAATTTATAATCATGATTACAAATAATTAAGTAAATTGGCGTTTAATTGTTTACAAAATTCATTTTTTAAAATATACTCGAATACGAATTAGCTTAAAAATCATTGAATAAACGTTACTAAGTAAGGTAACTCATAAATAAAAATATTGCTGTGTAGTGAGCGGCACAGGTGCATAAAAAGCTCCAAAATACTGAGCATTACATTTTACCGGTTATGGATGTTGATTTTTGATAATATAAACGTTTTTTGTTAATTATCAATAATGTCCACCAAATCAACGACAGAAGTACAAATGGAAACTGCTGAAACTCTAGAAAATATTGCAATTATGTCTGAAAAAATGTATTGTAACATTTATTAATCAAACAAGTAAAATTTCAATTGCTTTAATCAACATTTATTTCATTTATTGTTTTTATAGCAAACAAGAATTCAGAATAATAAAAGAAATAATAAAGGAGGATGGGCCTTTGAATAATTCAATAAATAATTGCAACCTGACTTTGTGTGATATTCTTAAAAAAAGGGGAGTAAAAGTGGATGAGTTACTAGAGGTTGATGAAGATAATAATACAGATATTATTCAATCAGTGCCTTTAACAGTGGACACTATCACTCAAAAACTAATGACATTTATAAATAAATAATCTAAAAAATTCTATTTTTCATATATAAATTTAATATTCTATTTTTTTTTTAATAAAAATATTTTCTTATATTTGGTACAAAATTGTATCCATTATTCAACAATCAACAATCGTAAAAATATAAAATTAAAGCTTTGATTCTGTCAGCCAGCCGAATTTCTGTTCTTTTCGCTCAGCAGTTGGATTAATTAGTATATTTATAAGACTTGGTGCATCTGTGACCTATAAGGTAAAATATAACAAATTTTATTAGTGAGTAATTTTTTTTATAATCATTTTTTTTTTACCTTTAAAGAGCTCTTTACTGCATTTTGAATATCATCTACAGTAGTACAAAAATATCCTTTTCTATCGAAAAGCTCCATCATTCGTTCATAATGAACGTCAGCACACAGTGAATATGGTGGAGTACTGTTAATAAATATGCTTGTTGAATAATTAATTCAATTAAAGTATTTCAATTCGTAATTTTAATAAACTTACAATGTTGTTGGACCTTGACTCTGAATTTGATTAAATGTTTCTTTGTCAAAACCTCCATAAATTCCATTATTATTAACGATGATTATTATTATCGGAAGTTTATACCTTTAATCGTATTAAATTTAATATAATTTTTTAGATAGAATTCGAAATAGATTAAATTATCGAATTAATGTATTAAGTTTACCTGAACATTGTTTCAATTTCCATTGCTGAGAATCCAAATGCACTGTCGCCTTCAACACAAATGACTCGTTTTTTTGGCGAAAAATCTTTACAATATAATGCTGCAGCTATTGCAAATCCTAAACCTACACCCATGGTTCCAAATGTTCCTGCATCAAGCCTATGACGAGGTTGCAAATTTAAAAGAATAGATCGGCCAATGTCCATTGTGTTAGCACCCTCCGAGCAAATAATACAATCTAAAAACGTAAACATAATTAAGAAATAGTTAAAATTGACTTTTAAAATATAATGGTTATTGAAATTAATTGAATAAAATATCAATAAAATACCGGTGGGTAGAACATCTTGGATATGTTTAAAAACGGTATAATAATTAAGTGGAACTGATGTATCTGATGATAATTGCTGCAGTTTCATTTTATTTTCATCTCCAGCCTTTTCTAATTGAGTCCACCAGTCTTCTTCTTGATCAAAATAGAAATTTTTATTCTGAAGGGCATCTGTTAGGAATTTTACTGTTGGTTTTATGTCTGCTTGAATAGCAACTTCTGATGTAACTGAATTATGTAATTCTTCTGCACATATCTCTACCTGCATTCGATTTGAATAAAATTTCCATTATAAACTAATAAACTTTTTAATTATGTTTATTAAAAAATCATAAAATAGTTAAACCTGTATAATTTTAACGTCACTTTGATATCGTGGAGGTCGACCGAAATGGAGCATCCAGTTTAATCTAGCTCCTAATAGAAGTATAACATCCGCATGAAGTAAAGCAGTTGTTCTTGCACTTGAAACACAATGTGGATCTAAATCAGAAATAACACCTTTTCCCATTGGAGTTGGTAAGAAAGGTAAATTAGTTGAATTGATAAACATTTGAAGTTCATCTTCAGCACAGCCATATGCAGCTCCTAATTTAATTAGAAAATAATTATTCTTAGAATGTATTCTGTCTTTTTTAAAAGTCATAAAATATAATTTATTCTTAAATACCTTTTCCAATAATTACCAAAGGTCGTTTAGCTTGAATAATCACATCAGCAGCTCTCTTCACTAATAACGATGATGGATAAATGATTGGTGGTTCTGGGCATGGTAAGACTTGAGCTATTTTGTCTTCTGGAACCTGTTCTTTGAGAAGAGTAGCAGGTAGATCTAAATAAGCTACTCCCGGTCGACCATATGTTGCTAACCGTACAGCTTTTTCTACATGTAGTGGTATGAGAGCAGCTGATGGTGGTCTGGCTGCATATTTACAATAAGGGCGACTAGCTTCAACTTGAGTATACTCTTGAAATCCACCAATTCCTTCATGATCTACAGGACATGATCCAGCCAAGACAATTAAAGGCCTATAAACATCAAAAAAATTTAGGAATAATATTGATTTACATTGATTACACTGTATTTCAATAAAACTTGGTCTCCTACATACCAACCATTAACTTGTGCATTCGCCATACCTCCAGTGACATGGAGCAAACCTGGTCCAGAAACGCATAAAACTACAGCTGGTTTTCCTGTTAATAATTTTTAGATAATTAATACTTAAAGTAGTGTGCTAAACAACAAAAATGAAAAATGTACTTGTTAAGTATCCATAAGCTTGGGCAGCATAACAAGCAGCTTGCTCATTTCGAAATCCCAGATATTGAAGTCCAACAGCTTGCATAGATACACTGAGCTCAATAACAGGATGTCCCATTATTCCAAAAACATATTCTATACCCTAAAAAATAAATAAAATTGAAAACTTATATCAACTAGAAAACAGTAACTCAAGTTACTGTCTTGTAGATCTTAAAACAGATCTGTTTTAAATAATTATTAAATGATCAATTTAAAAAGTACCTGATTTTTGAGGGCCTGGGCCATGATTTGATTACCGTCCGTCATTTTAATAGGATTGGTATAATGTTATAAATTATCGAGCAATTAAAATTTACAGTAAATATAACCAATGCCTCAATGATATGAAATACTCAGGAGGTTATGACCAACTGATTTTAACATTCGCTGAATCACGTTTTATCCTTTTACATTACTGATAACTTATTAAATAAATTATATAAATAATCACTTGATAGAAGACAAATCAATGTCGACTACAAAAAGCTCAGAATAGTTGAATTCTTGAGTAACTTGACAAACCAGATTATCTATCAGTCTTGGCTCATCACAATAACGCTTAAACACAATGAATTTCATACCAAGGATTTATTTTATATGAAACTTTTTCCATTACATGACTATGCAAATGATAAAAATTGGACTTGAAACTCATATTTGATTCATAAGCAAGTTAATCCTGTACATGTTTATTATTTTTGAACGATCGTAATACACATTAATACTCATGTTAATTAATTTTTATCACTTGTTTTTCACTTTAATGAATCTGTAAAAAGAGATGTGATGAAATACAGAAATTGATCAGTTTTGTATAAACAAAATCGATAATTAATCGTCATTTCTCAGAAAACAATAAAAAAAATTCATTTATTTTTTCGACTTACCAGTAATTACTGTAAACAAAATTAACTTAACTAAATTAAAGTTAACTTAAGTAAATAAAATTTTAATAAACTTCATGAAGAAAATTATTAGAAAAATAAAATTGATATTTAGATTTGCTATATTTTTCTTATTCTTTTATAGAATAATATAATCCTTAAAAGGATTATATTATTCTTAGTGTATATTTCGTGTGTATGGTAGTAATCATAGTTAAGTCTTTTATAGGTATCAACTTCAAAGTTGAAATAAAATTTTTCAAATTCTTGATTTCGATTGTTGAAAATCGATTCAGATTAATCAAGTGTCAAATAGCAATTCAAATTAATCGATTTATCATCACTTAAAGATCGATGTTTCGGAAA
The DNA here is from genome assembly GCA_028641665.1 of Chelonus formosanus. Lineage (NCBI taxonomy): Eukaryota > Metazoa > Arthropoda > Insecta > Hymenoptera > Braconidae > Chelonus > Chelonus formosanus. Next base: position 16,362,336 of record CM054002.1, read on the forward strand.
ATCGAGGTCAAAACACGGCATTCCTATTTACTATACATTTAATGAAAAAGGTAAACAAATTTATTTCGACCGTTAAGTTTGATGACTCCAATTCATATCATCTGCATAACAAGTTAGCAAAGCTACTAAAAATATAAAGAATCAGTGTAATCATAAAAGTGTGATAATTATTAATAAAAGAAAAATGTCTGAAATAATGGATTTATTATATAAAGATTCACTTAAAACCAATCAATGGAATGATATTGTATTAGAAGAATCAAAAAATCTTCAATATCAACATCAACAAGACCATGAAAATAAATGTGATACTAAAATTAAAGGAATTATCAACGTGGAATCAACTATGATGGATATAAAAGAATTTGAAAATTATTCTAAAGTAGCAGAGATTTTTAATTCACCAAGTCGTCTTCCATCAATTGTACCTGATAAAAATAATAATAATAATCATTCCTACTCTGCACTATTGCAATCACCGGATAGAAAAGAACTAAGTTTTAAAGTGATGGGTAATTATTTTCTACCAATGATCCAAGAAGATGGAGATGATCCGGCTCCCACTACTTCTACTCCTGAACATGAAAGAAATAAATCATTTCAGCCAAAGTATGTAAAGTATAAATAGATCTAATTGTTTGGTGAATCCATTATTTTAATGACTCTGTTTCAGATATAAATTACATCGACCACCTGATTTGAGTTTTGAATTAGTAGATGATGAACAAGATTGTAATCATTTTGTTGATGTAACTAAATGTAGTCCAGTAAAATCACCATTTCCTTCTTCGGATGAATTAGACGATTCTCTGCTAGGATTAGATGATACTCTTTTACCAATCTCATATGATTCACCACCAACGAAAATTCTAAGAACTAACTCACGTGACAAAAAAATGATGAATCTTCTTCAACAGTTTGGTCTTAGCCATTTAGCTTTATTATTTATTGAACAAGAGGTAATGAATAATACATTTATAATTAATAATTAACAGTGAACTTTTTTAATAATTTTTTAAATTAAATTTAGGTGGATGTGGATTTATTTTTAACTCTTACTGATAATGATTTGAAAGAGATTGGAATTGAAAAAAAGACTGATCGCAATATTATATTAACAGTCATTGCAGAATGTAACCGTCGCTTCAAGCCTATTCAATTGTATAACAATGAATGTAACTAGTATTATTAACATGATTATAAAATTTATCAATATTTATATACATAGTATTTTGAAATTATTTTATATTATAATTAACCATTTTACGCTAATAATGTTATAAACATGATATTTTTTTAAATAAAATTATTTTTAATGACAAATTTCTCAACAGTTTTTTTATTAGTATCTAATGTACCGAATATATCGAAAGAAACTTTTTCATCACTTATGACAAATGATGAAAAATTTTGTTTATCAACATTTGATTTATCAAATTGTAGCATTAAATTTTCTTTACTGTTTTTTGAATCAGTATTTTTTTCAGACGTAACACTCTTTTTTCTGCTATGAAAAAAATTACAGAAAATATTTTGAAAATTTGATTCTTTTTGTGAAATGGGAACAGCTTTTGAAAATACTGATGAAGATGATATTCCATTTGTAGGATTATTAAAACTGGAGAAGGCTTTATTGAGTGGGTGGCGGTCAACCATAAATGAAGATTTATCATTTTCTGATTTATACGACTCATGTACTTCTTTCATTTTTTTTAGATTGGTAAAGTTTAATAATTTTTTAGGACTGGAAGATCTTTTTCTTAACATACTCAACGTTGGAGACATTGGAGTAGATATACCTCGAGAATTAAGTCTTTCAAATGCTGTTGAAGAAAGTCGAGTTGGTTTCTTAAACTCTTGAACACAATCGGATTTTGGTTCTGCAGATTCTACAATATTTGCAGGATCTTGTGTACAAATTTGATCGCTTTGAATATTCAATAACTTAGAATTTGCTAAATAATTGTCGTTTTCTTCTTTGACTTCTTCATATGAAGCACCAATTTTAGGCATAATATTATTGAAATCTTCGATAAACGTGTTAATAATATCATCACTTGGTTCTTGAAATTCGCTTAAATCACATCTTATACATAAATCAGGATAAATAAAAGTCGGAGGCTTAGAACTTTTTTTAAACATGGGGAAATAAATTTCGTAATATATAATTCCTTCATCAGTTTTTGGTAATCGATAGCCATACTGTAATCGATTAAAAAATTTTCAATTAAACTTTAATTTATATAAAAAAAAAATACCGTTCATACCATGTTTTTCCAATGACGCCTCATATCAGCCCAGTTTTTGTATGGACAAGTTGGAGGAATTTTCCTAAATATGTACAATACTCTTCCTTTTATCATACTATAATAAAATAGTTGAAATTAATTACATATACGAATTTTTTGTTGTATCATTTATCGTGATTGAAGTTACTTTACCTGGGAAGAACAGAAACTCTTGGCTGATCAAATAGAGATATATCAATAAAGTCTGATAGCCCAGCTGTAAAATCTACAATCACAGAGTGGGGTAAACAAAGATGATGAAGTTTCACTGGAAAGAGCTTGGCTTTTAAAGAAATCAATTCTAAAGAAATTTTGTCAGAATCAGATCCTTCAGGAGAGATCAATTTAATATTGTATTTGATAGCTGAACATTTTTCTTTTTCAGCCCAAAATTTTTCTCCTTCAAGGTATAAATTGGCAACTTTATTCCAGTCTGGTGCTATATAAAAGTCAATTGTGTATTTTAAACAATTTATATATGCCTGCTGAGTCACTGGTTGTGGTTCTGAAATCTAGAAATTAATTACAATTACATCTAAAAGTAAGAATTCAATATCAGTTAAATTGATCCAATAAATTGTAAATACTTACTTTTAAATTTAACTCATCAATGACTTTTTGAAATAATTTACTTTTATAGAAATCAATTGGTATAATTACGTAGAAGCATTGTGTATTTCTTGGTATAGGAGATCCAATAATAAATTGATGTTCAATACTAGCCATTAGTAACCTAATAATATTTTTTCAAGGATTAATTTAATTCTTTTCATCAAAAAATGTTTATATTTATTTGAAGTTGACGGTTGAGAATACCTGCATCTCAATATCTGACAATGATAAAATGATTGTGCTGAAGAACATTGTACATCTAAAGCATTAATTGTACATGTAACACAACACAGCTTTTTTCTTCCTTTAATGAATAAATTTAATGATTTTTGTGCCATTATAAAATTAGTTTTTTTAAAGAATTCTTTACTTCAAGAAGAATGATTTTCTTTTTGAATAATAGTCGTGTATTTTTGAAATCGAAAAGATGCTATGTTTGATTGGTCAGAAATGACTGGTGCTGACTCTATGGACATTTTTCATGCCAAAAAAAATATGTAAATTGATTAACGCCAAAGCGCTAGTGACTGTAGATGGGAGGGAGGGATTTTTTTGCCATATTTGATCACATTTCAAGGAGTGTGCAAATTGGCATATTCGGTAAAAACAACTTCCATGTATAACCTAAAATATCTTGAAAATCATTCCTTTTTTATAATCTTCTGTTAATCATCAGATCGTAAAAGGTATTATTTAAGTAAAGTTCTGTATAGATCTTGCTACTTTCTATCAACGTTATCACATCTTAATAATTCTTTTTGACATTCATTAAAAAATGTCTGATCCTCGTCTACGTACATTAAAGATTAAAACTGGAGTTGTTAAAAGACTAGCGAAAGAAAAAATTACGTACGAAAAAGAAGCACTTCAACAACAAGAAAGAATTAACAAGTACAAAGAACAAGGTAATTAACGAAATTTTAGGACATAACTGGTTTTTTATTGTAAAAAATCCAAAAACTTGAAGATTCTGAATAACTCTTCTAACATTACTAAAAAATCATAAATCTATGAATAAAAACATTTCTAACACATTGATTTATTTAAAAAAATTTTTTCAATGCTATATAATTATTAATTTTTTCTTAATTTTTCATATTGTTTATAGGTAAGGATGGGCACGATATTAGAAAACAAGAAGAAGTTCTTCAAGAATCTCTTATGATGGTTCCTGATTGTCAACGTCGTTTAATGCGAGCTTATGAAGAATTGAAAAAAATTTTAGAAACGGAGCAAGATTTGAAAGAATCAGAAGTGTACATTGAGGCTGAAAAAGTTCTTGAAGAAGCAGAAGAACAGTTGCCTAAGGACGGTAATATACTGTTAACTGAATAAGTTGTCAAATATTAAACGAACTTTACGTTTTTGCGCATTTATTAATAACTGAAAGTATAGGCGCATAATTTAATTTAAAAATAACGATAAGGTATTATTTAAATTTAGTCTAAGTACACAAGATTAGATTCAATAACCGCCATGTACAATAGTGATTGCCCACAAAGTTCACCACGTGATTATAATATGCTTCAATTTTATTCCAATTCTGGCTATCCAACACCCACTTATCAACAGTCTCAACCACCAAATATTGAATTGATAAATTATCACGAAAATAAACAAAACTTTCATGATTTAACCATAAATCAAAGGATAAAGGATGCACAATTCATTACAAATTTTATTGATGAAAATACATCTATTTCTCAACTAAAAAAGAAAAAGCCAATAAAAAGATTGGGTATTGCAGAGACGAAAAAATATATTCTATTAATTGACGATTTAACTAAAAGTTTAAAAGAATTAATTTCGAGTTTAGAGAATGAAATTGAGCTGAGTGAAGAACAATGGCACCAAAAAATGAATGAATGTTACTCTCTAAAATCAAAGATAGACGAATTATCGAAGAAATTAGATGAGGCAGAAAAAATTTGTAGCTTCCAGACGCTGATAGATAAACGTAAAAAGAAAAGAATGAGAGAAAAAAATATACGAAATAAATGGAAGGCTACAAAATTATCTATTCTAGAAAAAAGATCACGATTACATACAACAATAGATGCATGGATTAGCGAAAAGCAAAATGTTATAGAACGAGAAAAGCAAGAAGAAAGCTTTCTTAAAGATGCTGATATGATATTGTCAGATATAAGAGGTAAAAGAAGTGATGCTAGGAAATATTTAGCAATTTTACATGAACTTCGGAATCTTAGAGATATTAAAGCAAAAAATGCAAGAGCAAGAGGTGAAAAGTTATCTTCAGCTGCTGATCAATCATTTGAAAAAATAATTGGTAAGTCGAAAAAAAAATTTTTTAATTCTTTTTTAACTCTAAGTACCAAAGATTTAATTCTATTAACATAGTGCAATTAACCGAGCAATGGTCTAAACTTGATCGTGAATATGCCATTGAAGAGCAAGGTTTGAAAGCAATGCTCAAAAACGATAAAGAAAATGTAGTAGCAAAACGAAAAAAAAATAATTGTGATGATTGGGAAGTTGCTATTTTTGGCCGAAAACTCACATCCTTTAATCCAGCCTACAGAAATATTAACGATTTAATCATGACAAGGTAATCATCCGAGCATTACAATTAGATTCGAAAAAATAATAAAATGATAATCTTAAAAAATGATTGATTTCAGATTTTTATGGGACAAATATATTGATTACGAGAAAGGAAGCCGTATTCCAATAGGATGGGTAATGCCATCATCTGCATCTTCTTCACCTTGGGAGCGATATCTTAAGCAGAGAAAATAACTGCTTTTGAGAAACTAAACAGTCATATTTACTTGAATTTTTTTATACTCAACTTATTTCATAAAAATTTGCATCATATTTGTAATATTTGATACTATTAAATATATTTTAAAAAATATTTACAGATTTTTTTTTTCATTAAGCAATACTTAATATTAAATTTTTCTGAGCTGCACTGGACGGCTCTAGGGTTTGTGATTCTTTTGCAATCACAGATTCAACTTTAGATTCTGCTCCAGATAACAACATGTATAGTATGCCTTGAAGTTCTGTCATTGACGTTATCAATTCTTGTTCTTCTTTCAATTTTTCTTCCAGTATTGTAAGTGACTTTATCACTTCTGGATCAAGTTCATCAATTTTATCTTCATAAATATCTAAAAACAAAAAAAAATAATTCATTAAAAATCAATTTCTTTGAAATTTTTATAAATATCAATAAAATATACAAAATTATTTACCCATCAAGACTTGAGTAACATGAAGTAAAATTCGACTAAACCGAGGAGTTCCAAGATGCTTGGTAAGAAACTTCAAAATATTGACCAAAGATTTACTATCTCTGCCTGCCAAAGATTGTTGTAAGCCTCGCCGTCGTATAAGTTCCTGAAGAACAGCTACCGTTACGTGAGGTAATTTGTTCACCACATAGTTAACCATCACGCAATCGAGAGCTTTGGAATATTGAAATTTTCTTAGACATGCATCATATTTTGACATTAATTCCTTCTTCTCACTAGGAACAACCACATCAATTGAAGGTAAATTGGGTCCTGTTCGTCGGAAGAATTTATTTTTCCTTTTAATTTTTGGAGCAGTTGTTGTATCATCTTCTCTTCTTCTCACCGAAATCATACCATCAACCATTCCAGCAACTATCGTTTCATCATTTTTCTGTATATAAAAGAAGAATTTTACTCCATTTAATTACGATTACAAAAATTATTACAAATATTTATTGGATTTTTACTCACACTGATGCCTATACTAAGAATTGAATTAGGATAATCTAATGAGTGGATTCGTTGGTAAGTAGCAACGTCATAAATTTGGACGTGCCTATCTAGAGATCCTGATAATATTCTGTGTCCATTAGATGCCGTTGTGAGACAAGTTATAGTTTTATGATGATGAGATACTTTTGCTAAAAGTCTACCTCCTGTTAGAGCATCCCATACTCTCATTTCTGTGCCTCCGGCTGAAATGAATATTCCACCCGATGGCAAAAATATAACACTTTCCACTGGAGCATCATGATTGACACTTAATGTACTTTTATTAGTTCTTGTGTCATACATTTTGATAGTTTTGTCATAACTTCCAGAGATAAAAATATCTGGAGAAATTGGACTAATTGCACCCGCTCTGATGTAATCCGTATGATCAGCATAAGTTATTACTTGCTTTTCCGTAGGTATATCCCATAATGCTGTAGTTTTGTCATCAGAAAAAGACGCTAAATGATGTCCATCTGTTGTGAAAAAAACTCTGTGAACAGCGGCTGTGTGACCAGAAAATAAACGTAGAAGACTTCTGTTATGAACATCAAAAAGTCTAATGACTGCCTCTTGTCCACCAGCACAAATAAGCTTTCCATCGGGACGAAATGATCCTCCGTAAGCTGCTTCTTGGAATTTGTTTAGATTTTTTTCTACAAGCTTAGTTATTGGGTTGTAAATTTGAACTCGAACTGAACATGTAACCGCAAAATAATGAGGTTCAATTGGTGAAAAATCAATGTAATCAATTGGACCATATTCTTTAAGTAAAATTGGTGGCTGAAATAATTAATTAAACAATTTAATTATATTTAATGAAAAATATTTTAATTTATTGATTCACACAATTAATATTAATTTAATGTCGTTTAAAAATCGTTTTAAATGATATTATTTGACAACAAAAAAAAGTTTTATTCAAATTTTTGAGGTTAGATCATACACACGTGATTCAAACATAAGATATAACCTTAAATTATAAGTAATTTTGTAAAATAATTTAATATACAATGAGATTAAACATACCGAATATTTTTTCCAATAAATATTATCTTCTGTTAGTTCAGCTTTAGCTTTAGCATAGATTTTAGTATTTGTTTTTTTAAACGAAGCCATAATTGTATGACTTTAGATTTATATCAGCTGTAAACAAGCAACGACATGACGTGAGTATAGATGCCGTCCAATAAGCAATTAAATGGAAGATTATTGGATAATATAACTTCCAAGGAGTTATTGTTGATGTTATTGAATAATGATTTCTAATTTTGAACGATCACTAACTGTTTATTTTCTTGCATAACACAAACACGTGGAAATTTGTAAAAAAAATTACTCAAACCGTTAAAATACTTGAATACAACAATCGAATAAGTTTTTATGAGCAACGTTACATAAACAGAGGTTACTTGATATTGTTTCAGAGTGCTTTGCTCTAAAAAGTGTAGAACTGTGGATAGTGTAAAAACGTTGCATATGAATTTACAACAACTGTACATTTATGTTGTATTACAGTTTACCCTCTAGCAAGGAAAATGTTGCTCAGTGCTGCCCAGTGTTACTCAGTGCTGCTATTCCTCACTGCTTTATTCTCAGTTCCATTGCTTGCCATTGCACGCAACTCATCTCAACATGGCGATGGTGATTGCCTAGTGCGATTTAGGGCTCCGTGACCGTGATTATATTTGATTATCATGCACATTAAAGTGTCATCAAAAAGTATTTCCGAAGGTAGGACTACAATCTTTGTGAAACAAATACTATTTTGGCAACGAAACACACGTGCCGCGGAGTCCTGAAACCTATTGCTTATAGCCTCTAAGTCGAAGTCAATAAAAGAGGTCTCAAAGTCCAAGAATACTACGAGCTTGACAAGGCCAATAAATCCAATTTTGTATTCAATAAATATGTAAGTATTTAAACATTTTTTACTTAATTTTTTTAACATCTAAATAGTTTATTTTGTGGAAAAATAAAAATATCTAGGTCCCACTATCACATTCCCTTTTTTCAATCACTTGAATATAATATACATATATATATATATAATTAAATTAATATTTTCTCTTTTGTTACTTTTAGCATAACTCAACTAATTGTTGAAACACTAGTATAGTTAGCTAATCAATTGTATAAAAGTAAAAATAATTAAAGTAATTAGCTAAAGATAAAAAAATTCATCTTTTCATACAGAAAAAAGTTGTAAAATAAAAATAAACAACATCACAATGGCAGAAACACAGAGAATGAGGATTTATGGAAGACATCCCATATGGGCAAACTTAACTCGGCTAGAGGAACGTAGAACTCGTAGGTGGGTCGATCATGCATATTACATGATGTTAATTAATTATATCTTGAATGTAACAATAGAAATAACCGAAGAATATTATTACAGGTTAGCTTTGCGGTTGGAACGAAATCGAAAACCAGACAAGCCAGAGGACTTTGTATGCTACGAATCTAGTGACGATGAAGAAGAGACCGTAATGGAGAGTCGACAGTATTTAAAAACGTCCTTTAACTTTGTAGACTATGTTCGAGCTCGTGAAACGAACACTAAGGAAGTGAGAAAGATCAATCAAGAATATGGGTCACGACATATTTTAACCCATGATCTTTTTAAAGAATATTCAGTCAGTTTAAATCATATGAATAAAGTGTTTTGCTCGCAGTGGTTAAGTGATAGACAAGTAGTTTTTGGTACTAAATGCAATAAACTTATGGTTTATGACGTAGCTACACAAAAATTAGATCAAATTCCGTCCTTACATGGGCGACAGACTAATCCAACTGGGGCTCCAGTGCCCGAACAACAATGTGGAATTCATTCTGTGCAAATAAATCCCTCACGGTAAATCAATTTATATTAATAAAACCAAGTTTATAGACAATTATTTTTACTGAATGTAAATTTGACAGGACACTGTTGAGTACTGGAGCAAGAAATAGTAATGAAATTGCAATCTATCGACTACCAACATTAGATCCCGTTTGTGTAGGAGAAAGTGGCCACAGAGATTGGGTATTTGACATGTGTTGGCTTGATGATGAATTTCTAGTATCGGGTTCAAGAGACACAAAGATGGCATTATGGCATATTAATAGTAATCTTGCTACTGCTCCAGATAAATCTGAAGTTCCAACGCATAGGTACTGAAATTGATAATTATCTCTAGGAATGTCCACAGTATACTGTGAAAGTATTTTTAATACCAAACTAATTACTTTTTAGACTTATTCAACCTGTATGCGTAAAAGACTGTCGATCTGCACAAAAAGTGCGTGCCCTGGCATTCAACAAAGCTTACAATGAAATTGCTGCATTGTCTCTAAATAGTTTTATTCATATTTGGTCGGCTGAGACTTTTAAACAAAAAATATCGAGAAAACTTCCAGCTTGTCAAGAAAATGTGTGCTTAGCGGTTCAAGATGACGGTGTTTATGCTGTTGGTTGTCGGTCATATACTCTCCTATTGGATGCACGTACCTTGCAGCCAATTAAAAAAATTCCATCAAGGTTTATATAAAATTCAAACAGTATTTTTTAATAAAAATTCAGTGCTTCAAGTTATCATTTTCATTTTTAGATACACCGGGTGTGGTATTAGATCTGCAAGTTTTCAAGGTTCAGTTCTAACCATCGGTACTGGCTTAGGGATGCTCATGTTTTACGATGTTAGAGCTCAAAAATATTTAGAATCATCAATTAATTCTAATCGAACTGTTGTTTTGAAAGCATCGAAAGGATATGTAGTAAGTAAAATAGTTACTATTAACAAAATTATCAGATTTTGACAACTGTTGACTTTAGCATTACTGTTATCATACTAAACATTAGATGAATTGATTAAACAAAGAAAAATGGTTTTAAGTAAATATTTGGTCAATCGATTCGAACATAACAGATGTTTACAAATAATAATAGAATTCGACAATAATATTTCTAAATTATTTCCGAAACTAAATGTGATAATTTATTATTTTCCCACAGTTTCCTGACGAAGAATACATAGACGGCTTTCAAAACGTCAAGTACACACCCGCAATATATACCCATTGCTATGATGCATCCGGGACACGACTATTTACAGCTGGCGGTCCTCTTCCGGCAAATTTGTATGGAAACTACGCTGGATTATGGCAGTAATATGGTTAGAAAATCATCTGTGACTGTTGTGCACAACTGCATATTGATACGAACTTTATTATTGTAAGTTAGGTTTTCTTAATAATATGTATAATTGAATCAGTGAGGTGTAATGTTTACTTTACAATTCACAATGATTTAAAGGCCCTTAAAATTCATGATTTATTTGACCAAGTATACGTGTGTAATAAAATACTCGTACATGCTTTTAGAAATTTTGGAATTAATTTTTAATGTTGATAGAATAAAATAATTAGTTCAAATGTGTAAATTAAAATACTGAATTTATGTTATAAAAATATAAATTTTGTGTTTTAGTTATTATTTTATCGATTCTAGTAACAAATTGAACGAATAGTGTGAAGTTAGCTATTTATAAAAATTATCCCGTGCTCATATGATATTTTGTAAAATATATTAAACAATAATACTGATGATATTATTCTGATAAAAAGTAAAATAAATAAACTTGCTAATTCTATAATCTAACTGCGCGAAAGTATCATTGATGATGATAGCTATTTAAAAAGAAAATCTTTTTTTTTTTATAAAAGCATTATGTTATTGTGAATGAGCACGTAGATTATGAAAAAATCAACAAAATGACTTTGGGGTTTGACATTGTGATATGTTATAATTATTACAATAGTTATATTATATGATTATTATACCCACATAATAAAATTCGATTGTATGACGCATTTATTGAATAGTATAGACAATTGATACATAATGAAATATTAATAAATTATTCGGCTATCATCTATCATACTACAAACTTAGATTTGAAAAAGAAAACATATTCATAATTTTTTTAAAACATTAAACAAAATTTTTTTATGTACTGCCGTATGATGATGTAAACAACAAGAATGCTAAAATAATAAGTTATTGTTAATAATAATAATATTAATATAATTATTATTTCGAAATAATTGAAAGTTTTGCATGTTTTTTAATTGAAACATGTATATATTAGTAACATTGTGATGCATAATATTAATATTCTTCTTTTTTGCATGAGTTATTAAAGTTACATTTGTTTAAAATGGTTTTAAAACGTTTTATTTGTTATTTAAATTCATCGAACATTTTTGTGGATGTTTGTCGAATACATTTATAATTTTCTTTATTATGTTTGTTATTTTAATTATACTATTACTAGTATTTATTAGAAATGTATATTTTAAGACCAATCTAAGTATTTTCATCAACTGAAATGGATAATGTCATTTCAGTAAAAAATAACTTTTCTTTCATACTAAAAAAAGAACGAAATTCAATGTAAAAATGATAATTACTTAAATACAAAGATTGCTTTGACCGCTATCTGCTTTTGTTATTCTTAAATTGCCATTAATATTTCAGCATAATAAATTTTATGCTTTTTATGATGGAATGGAACTTTGGATACTGCTTATTTCGTAAATCCGAAAAATTAATAACGGTCTGTATTAATTTTTAAAAGTATTTTATAACGTACTGTTGGCAGTCAAAGTTGTGATAATTAGTTTTCAAATATTATTGAAACCTATTCTATGAGAATAATAATTATTAATTTATTCTATTCTATTAACCATGACGATTCTCTGATTAATTTATTCTAATTATTTTGAGCAAGACTATGAATTTTTTTTTTATTTTAAGACTTTGGTTTTTAGTGTGAAATTTTACAGTTAACTAATTTTATTTATATGAACCAAATGTTTTTTAGAAGTGAATAAAAATTTGTATGTCATTGTATTACATTTCTTGTATGAATGATCGAACAAAATTGAAAACAGTAATTGTGCCAAACATGCACATACAACATTGCAAGTTAGAATATTTGATTATATGAATTAAAAAAAAATGTGTAATAGAGTGAATGTACTAGTAGTAGATACTACATCAATGACTGACCAGTCGATGAATCTTCGCAAGATTGTCAATTAAACGTTCTTGAACTATACATGATCAACTAAACTTTGATATGCATGTATGTGCTACTCCATTTATCAATGCATTGAAAGCTGATTCACACTGACGTAAAACATAGTTCAAATATTGGTTTTAATCAATCGACTATTAGAGCATTCACTCTAAATGAAATTATGATAAAAGTGACTAATACAATATTATAAATTTCGGAATTTCTCCCAAATTCAATAAAACAAAATCACTATAATAATCGTATTACATTATGATATCTTTTGGAATAATCAATAATCATTTATTTTTTATTCCCAATCGAGAAGCATTGATATTGTATTAATAAACGATAATCAACTATTCAGATACAATTTTAAATTTATGTTTTTATTGAAGAGAACTTAAATCCTCTTTTGACTGAAATTATTAAAAATATTATCATGATAATATTATTTATTGCTTTGAAAAGAAACGCCCTGTGATGAGAGAAATCGTCATACGTAAACAGATTTATGCAATCATTACAAAATTGTTATTAAAATAGTGCAAGAAGATTGGTAGATGTTTAAATTAAGTTTGCAGATTATCACCCGCTTAACATTCTAACTCGAATTTTAGTCTTTAGACTCAATGTTAGATACTGTATTCAACTTTAGTATGTTTATTTATGCTCTCTCTATTTTCTTATTATTCTTATACGGGAAACCTCTTTGAAACGATTACCGATTTCTAAAAAATCAAAATCCAGATTTTGAGACTTTAGCCCATCTAATAAATACCAAAAAAGCTCAGTTTAGAAGTTTCGCGGTATGTCACCAATTTACAAAATAGACATTAGAAAATCTCAATTGAATTTCTAATCTGGTCCTTACTATATCCTAGAAAATCGAACTAGTTGAAAAAACTACCGAAATTAATGAAAAGGCACTACTGTAGTAAAACCAAGAAAACAATCGTTTGAGTTGGAAGACGTGACTCAGAGTCATTTTTATCTGTCAACATTCTGTCCAGTCGATATGACATCCCCCGAAGCATTTAAAGAATATCCAATTAGTTTGAAAAATATGAATAAAATATTTTGCTCACAGTGGTTGAGTGATAATCAAGTAGTTTTCGGTACTAAATGCAATAAGCTTATGGTTTATGATGTAGCTATGCAAAAATTAGATCAAATTCCGTCCTTGAATGGGCGACAAGGTGATACCATTGAGGTTTCAGTGGCTGAACAGCGATGTGGAATTTATTCTGTGCAAATAAATCCATCGCGGTAAATCACTCATTTTTTCTTAATACAGTGGAACCTCTGTAAGTCGAACTTCAAGAAAGATGCCAAAAGAATTGGAGTTTTAAAATTTTCGGATGGTAAAGCAATGGAGATATTGGGTCCTGAAAGAAATAGAACAAAACCTTTTTTGAATTTTGGAGGTTTCCGACTTGAAGAGGTTTTACTATAATATTAAGCTAACAGACGATTATTTTTACTGAATGTAAATTTGACAGGACACTGTTGAGTACTGGAGCAAGAAATAGTAATGAAATTGCAATCTATCGACTACCAACATTAGATCCCGTTTGTGTAGGAGAAAGTGGCCACAGAGATTGGGTATTTGACATGTGTTGGCTCGATGATGAATTTCTAGTATCGGGTTCAAGAGACACAAAGATGGCATTATGGCATATTAATAGTAATCTTGCTACTGCTCCAGATAAATCTGAAGTTCCAACGCATAGGTACTGAAATTGATAATTATCTCTAGGAATGTCCACAGTATACTGTGAAAGTATTTTTAATACCAAACTAATTACTTTTTAGACTTATTCAACCTGTATGCGTAAAAGACTGTCGATCTGCACAAAAAGTGCGTGCCCTGGCATTCAACAAAGCTTACAATGAAATTGCTGCATTGTCTCTAAATAGTTTTATTCATATTTGGTCGGCTGAGACTTTTAAACAAAAAATATCGAGAAAACTTCCAGCTTGTCAAGAAAATGTGTGCTTAGCGGTTCAAGATGACGGTGTTTATGCTGTTGGTTGTCGGTCATATACTCTCCTATTGGATGCACGTACCTTGCAGCCAATTAAAAAAATTCCATCAAGGTTTATATAAAATTCAAACAGTATTTTTTAATAAAAATTCAGTGCTTCAAGTTATCATTTTCATTTTTAGATACACCGGGTGTGGTATTAGATCTGCAAGTTTTCAAGGTTCAGTTCTAACCATCGGTACTGGCTTAGGGATGCTCATGTTTTACGATGTTAGAGCTCAAAAATATTTAGAATCATCAATTAATTCTAATCGAACTGTTGTTTTGAAAGCATCGAAAGGATATGTACTGAGTAAAAGTTTCGAAACTTTTTTAATAGCAAGATCGTTAATGATAAACATTTGTTCTTTTTTTTACAGATACCTGACGACGATCACTCGTATGATCTAGAAAACGTCAAATACACACCTGCAATTTATACTCATTGCTATGATGCATCCGGGACACGACTATTTACAGCTGGCGGTCCTTTCCCAGAAGGTTTATATGGATGTTACGCTGGATTATGGAAGTAATGCGTTCAGAAAATCATCTGTGAGTGTTGCGCACAACTCTATATCGGTACAATTTATGACTGTAGTACGAATTGTTACTAAATAATGATTTTATTACGCAATATCGTACAATTTTCTAATAATTATCATCATTCAATGTGTATAAATAATTTATTTTTGGTACACGATATGTTGTAATTTGTTTAGTATCATAATATGTACATATATATGATTTATATTAATTAATATTCTTAAATTCTATTGAATCCTTTGTGAATTTTCTTTTTTTCAAGAATTTTAATAATTACTCCGTCTAATTAAAATAATTTAAGTGTCAGTTTGTGTATCATTAATTTGTACATTTTAATTATTGTGATCGAATTATTTTCTTAAAAAAATATTTTTTCTATGTTTTGCCCATTCAAAATATCATCGATAATGTCTTCAATTGATAAAAATTTAATATCTGATAGCAATATTTTAGAATTTTTCATCAATAAATTAATTAATATTGAATACATATATTTTATTATGAAAAATAGCTGTCATTTCTTAATTCATAATATCTCATAAAAATCGGTTCAATAATTAAAACTAAAATTTTTGGTAAGACTATTTTCCTTTACATAAGATTAGATGCAAATATTTGGTTGAAATGATTACATTAGATTTTGCTGTGAAAGCGTGACAATTTAGTATTTAAAGTATACTCTTACTATTTAAAACGATTCCAAGTATTTCGTTATCCTTTGATGTTCAATAAAATACTAAAGAGAACTAATTATTTCAGAAGACTAAATTAATAATATAATCTAGAATAAGATAGTAATGTAAAGTAATACAAACTTATAGTAACATTTTTATACATAAATTAAAAATTATTCATACAAGTTCGATACAGCTATCATAATTACTGTTTCTTGGTGGATTTTAATGATACGTTGTTATATTGTCACGTTATTCTAAAATTCAGTTTGGGCGGAATAAGTTAATTTTTTAGCCCACCCACATCTGTACGTTTACAATACATTTATAGACTATTCTACAGCCATCCATTTACTTTATATATCATGCTATAATGTTTATTCTACTCACGAACATGGTGAATAATTGTTCGTATTGTGATAATTATTATATTTTGACATCATACACATAAACTCTATTTTATTAGAGTTACCAAGTGAGTTTATCATTACGTTTTCTTGTGTTTTTTAGTTTCCAAGTTATCGGGAATTCAATTGAAATGGATTAAATTCACAATACTAGGATTGGATGTACCAGTAGTCGATCTGATCTTCAATTAAATTGAAGATTAAACTCTTAGAGAAGTTTTAGACTTAGGAGACTAAATTAGTTTAGTCTTAAATTGTTAATTATAATTCTTATTAAGTCTACTATCGGTGCATTCATCCTAGACCTGTATACACATAAAGCTTCAAAAGTATACTCATGAAAAAATTTTAAGATTTAATTTTAAATTTTAATTTTTAACCTGTTAAGAGTTTGAACTACGTATATGTGTATATTGATATATTATATAGATTTGATTTATTTTTGTTTTTCTTTGATTCATATCATTATGCTAGAATTTTACATTTGAAATTTGATCCACATTAGATATTCTGAGATATCGGCAGTATGATTGTTTGGTTCTAAGTAGATGTTTGTTTTATTTTTTGGTCAAATTTTTTTATTAGTGTGAAAAAAATCAATAATTATATAAAAATGAAACTTCTAAGTTTAACTGAAGATTGATTTTATCGTAGTTATTATCATTCGTGATTTAATTACAAAGTTTTTATAATTTGCAAGAAGTTTGTAATCATATTCACGTGTTTTCACTGTAATAATGAACTCAGTAATCTTAAATTATAGCCAGAGTTAGATAACAACTTATGAGGATAAAGTAACTAAGTATTTTCATAATTTATAGATTTAGTACAGATGGGTTACAAAAAAAATTTTACGAAAAAATAGTTGAAAAGTAGAAGTTTCATTTTGGTACAATAATTATTACCAACAATTATTTTCACACTGTGTTTCAGTAGTAATTACTTCTAATAAGTATTAAAATAAATAATTTATAACTTTGTTTTGTCTCTATGAAGAAATTATAAAAAGTAAAAAACTAGATTAAGTAAATTCTTTGTTGACAATGATGAATGAATGTTATCATTCTCTTTAGGGAAATATTAAATGTCTGTGACTAGGTCGTAGACAATGGATGCAGTGAAATCGTGCTAAGCTCAAGGCCGTGGGGGTATAGTACAATAAATATTGAAGGAATATATAAATGTTCCCTTTTACTCTAATCATATTCTGCGAGAAAAATAGTTTGATATATTATTGCTATACCATTAGAATTTAGAAAGTCAAAGATGACCTGCATCTAAGGCTTTGTTAATATCTTCAACAAGTGCACCGAGTATTGGTTTATACTCGGAATTTTGTTTAAAAATGGAATCAAGAAAATCCGAATTGGTAAGAAAGTCGAAAATTTGGTCACATCTTTCTTGGGATTTATCTGTCAAATAAGGTCTTATCAAGTCTTGTATAGCGGCTCGACATCGTTCCAGGGATCTTGTTAAGTAGACTCTGTCGAAACTGAAATCTAGCTCATAAAAAGATACTACAGCCATGGCTGCAGCTCTTAAACTGGATCCAATTTCGTGGATTTTTGAGTCGTCTGATGGATTCAGTTGTTGATTACGCTGGAGGAGACCGACCTAGAAAATGATATTATTTTTTTAAGAACTCATAAAATATCTTATAAGGTCAAGTACATTTAATTTCAAAAGATTTCATTGTTAAATTACTTTTAAGTATTTACAGTTCTTAATCGTTGATGATGATTATTTATATAATAATCAATAATTTTATTACATTTAATTTTCTTCCAAAAATTTTACTTCATAATTCTACTTTGTAAACTTTTGATTCTTATATTTTGCAATACTATAACTATATCAATAATTTTTTATGATAAGCATTAAACATTGTGATTGCTGTTTCGATATATAGTTTCTCCTATACATTTTGTGACATTTGTTTACATGCAAAGTAAATTGATTATTTAATAAAATCTGATTCATTGATGCTATGTTGGAAAAAGAGAATTCGAAGAATAGTTATTGTCATTTTTTATTATTCGAAAGATATGTAATCTTGATTTATTCTGTTTTCGTGACAAGAGTACAGGAATATTCTATGAGTTATTGAAAGGTCAAAAATGATTTTTTTTAGTAAAAAAAATCATCATTGTACTTTTCAAAGTTTTATCGTGAGAATATTGATAAGAAAAAAATTTAGAAAAAATTTCATAAAAAAGACAAGACCTTTCATAATCAATATTGACTCCTGTGTAATTTTTTGCTATGAATTCAATAAAAATATTAGTCCACCTTTTTTCTTTTTTTTTTCCTCTAACTCACTTTAATTGATAATTTCACAATATTTTTCAAAACTTTTTCTGGCTGCTTTTTATCCAAATTGGGGTTGTTTTTAGTAGCTCTTTCCATCAACTTGAAAAGATTGTCAAGTAAAGAAGTAGTAGAATCGTCTATAAAAAGTGATCTCCCCGCATTTGAAGACACAACTCGTCCAAGAATTTTCTTTTGTGCTCTTAGACCTAGATCTCGTGCTCGACTGTTTGACGCAACGCCTCCTGAGTATACTCCTCCACCAGTAGTTGCCGACTGCATGACTGTAATACATAAAAAAAGTAATTAGTGTTGAACAATACACGAGTGACATAAAAATAAAATGAAAAAAAATTAGCCCTCTGCTTATACTTTTTATCTCTTTCTGCTGAAAAGAAAACAATTATTACATTATTGAACATAAAATTACGAGAATGATTATCGATTCTTTGTGAAACTATTAGCACTTAGTGGATTTATGAAATTACAAAACTCACTTAATAAAATTATTTTAGAAAATTGATCTAAAAGACGATTTTATATTAATCAATCTATGTTGTATCATTGAATCATAATTTAATAGAAAATTTTACTAATTATAGTATATTTTTTAAAATTTATTTTTATCAAAGTTTTTCTTTGATAACTTCATTTTATTCTGGATTAATGACAAAGTCACTGTATCAACTTCATAACTAGATTAGGGAAACCGAGGGCCAGTAATAGCAGCTTAATTAGTTAGAAGGCTTCAAACATTTTGTTTTCAATTTACACTTAATCTGTTCTTATAACCGGGCCTATGACGTTAGCACAGCCAGTGAGGCTCGGAAAAGTGCAATGCGTGATTGTGAGAATGTACATTATTTTTTTTAAGTTAACAAAACAAAATAAAGTTCATAAAATTTGATTCCAAGTTACTACAATGTCTTTTTGAAATGAGTTTGTAACAAATACGTTATACGAGTAAGTTGTAATATGCTACTACTTTCACAAAAAGTCATTTATACACGCATTTGTTATTAATTTGAGCCTAATTATTATTCTAGCTCATATGTGAATAGATGTTCTCTCATTTAAAAGTGCTTCATGATGAAAATACTCAATATTTTGACTTCCCCATTGAAAAAACTAAAAATTGTTACTAGCCCTCCGCTTCCCTACTCAGTAACAAACTATCGTAAGTACTTGAAAAAAATTGAAACTTAAGAAGAACCAAGTTCTAGATAACCGTGATAAAAAAATCGCTCTAATAGAGTTTTTTTTGCAATTAATCTATCTAGTTTATTAAATTTTAAATGAATAAAGAATTGTTGTTTTTAAAATAGTAAATAAATTGAAACAACTAAACAAATTAGTGAATATTTATCAATTAAATTAGAATATCAATTCAATTATTTCAAGTAATAGAAAGTAATAACGGTTTATTACAGATAAAAAAAAGTATATTAATTACTCACCATCAGACATTGGTAAACAATGCCCTTAAGAGAATGGGATTCAGTTGCAAATGGGATGACAGTGCTACTGATTTTTTAATGCATCCAAAATTTTTGTTAATACGTAATGAATGAACTTTCAGCAAACTAAATAATATATAAAATAAAACAACATAATTAATCATAACTTATTAAATAAATCAAATGATGAATTTAATAAAATAATAATAAAATTATCAATAATCAATCAATTAAATAACATTACTTGATGATTTTTTGGAATGAAACTCGATGATTTATTTATAGAAAAAATATAAAACCATCTGATGTGTGTGATAAACTATTAAATGACCATGTTTGAATTTAATGACTTTCCAATATCACTATGTACCTCGATTGCAGTCGGTAGCGGCTACTAGATGATACAGAAGCCAGCTTTGTAACTCCATTACAGCAGTACTCCACGCCACCTGAAAGTTTAGCAATATTAATTACATTTCAAGGTTATACCATCAGGTCAAATAATCAATTTTAGCGACAATATCCATCTATTTAGTAGCAATAATTTCATTAAGTCTACCATTATCTAAATCACTCAGTGCTCTCCTTGACACAGAAAATTTATGCAGGCGTTATAATCAACTATTATATTCTATAAAAAAGAAAAGCATTATTTAAACATAATATTTTAATGAAACATAAATCCTAGCAGAAATATGTCTTTATTAAAAAGAAGGAATTTCATTATTTTGATTATTACTCAGTAAATTAATTAAAACGTTAATATTGTGTGTTGAGGAAAATGGAAGTTTTTTTTTGCATAGCAAAAGTTTTATATCATAAAAAGTAGATTGAGAAAAAAAATTTAGAGTGTTTTTGATAGTTAATTTATATTATTGAACAACACTGTCTGGGGAAATCAAGTAGAGTTCTTTTGACTCTCCAGAACTTTTTTTATTCATTTTATTCAATCATAAATTTTGGTGGCAATTATAAATAACATGGGAGTTTTAATTATTTTTATCATCAGGAGTCAGAGGAATGACGTCAAGAAACTGGTTTCAGCTTATCGTTGAATTTTTTTTGGCTTATTTTTAATCATGGTCTATCGTCTAGCAGCATGAGTTTGTTAAATATCACCAGCCACATTAAATGACAAAATTTGTGGTTAGTATTTTGGCGATATTTCAAGGCAATTGACTAGGTTTTATTCATTACCCTGATTTAAATTATAATATTTAACGATGGAGGATTTTTAACGAGCTACTACTAAATATGCTAAAATGATGATTAGCAGATGCATAAGATAATTTATTTTTTACTTTCATCTGATTGAAACCATCAACTTCACACTAAAAGTCTTATTTCCTTTTATTTTCGTTGAATGGCGTGTGAAATTTTCCACTGAAATTGCGTAAATAAAAAGAAAGTATAATTACTGTGCAATTCAGTGGAAAAATTTTTTATAATCTAGAGATTTTTTTTTACAAGCAATTTCCTAGTGAAAAGGAATTATTCTATTGATTATTATCAGATTTTGATACTTTTACATTTAAAGATAAAAATATAGATATGTTTTATCACGATTTGAAGATTATTATGAATAAATATATCAATAAAAAATTCAAATTTTCATTTATGTTCTGTATTATCATATTTATCCACTCATCCTAGCCATTGAAACACATAAATGTATTTCTACACTTACTTAAATGTATCATTTCTTGCTCTTTCCATTAAGAACCACATTCGGGGTTGGAGTGGAAAACTAACAGAACGATTCTTTGATATCCTACTAATATTTAACTTTCTCTCTATAAATATCATCTTTTTCCACTGGTTAGTTCTGTTTACATTGCACTTCAGCAAAAAAATAAGTCGTTTTATACAACTAATGATCTAATAACGTATCAAGTGATCACTGTTCATAAATAAATAAATGAAGAACATTTTTCAATGACTGCAAAAAAAAATGTGCTAAACTTCATTCTTTGAGAAATCAATCTACTCGAAGCAATCAATAGTGAATTATCTTCCAACTCTTGCTATGAAAATATTGATTGATTTTAGTTTAGTCGTGTGTGTTTGACTAGAAACAACAGAAGAATGCATTCCAACAAGAACTAACAAAAACCTTTATTGTAAAAAGAATCAAATGGAATTTTTCTGATAAAATTTTACAAATAAAATTCAATAAGTAAAAACCGTCGCATATTGGAGATATTCCAATAAATTTGATAAAAAAAATTGGACTTTGAAGGAACTTTTTTGCGCATACAATAGCTGTCAGATGTTAGAAAACTATTTGTGAGAAAAGTTATCATATACAATATTCATAAGAAAACTTTCATGAAATGTTTTGTAGAAGTTGATGATAAAAACTGCGAACTAATGTAATATAAAAGGTAGAATAAAAGAAAAGAGGTTGAAAGGTGACAACTTTTAGAAAGTTGATGTCTGTAATATTCTGAATAATCTAATTTGAATGAATCCTCGACGGAGTATATAAAAAATTCTTTTCATAAAATAATTATTCAAAAACAAAATTTTCAACAAAAAACTACTATTTCAATTTATAACATCATTTTGAAATTTTTATTGATAACATATTCAATTAGAACAGCTGAGAATTTTATTATTTCTTCAACTCTGACTCTTGGACCTCAGCAATTGGTGCTCAACTGATCATAATTGATAAAACTTTTAATGTGTCTATTGTGATACAGTATGAAAAGAATTTCACATTATATTTATATTCTGGTCTTATGTTTTACATAGTTAAAAACCAGTTAGCTAAAAAAAACATATTTTAAACTTACACAATGCAATTAAATTCTATCAAGTGACGAGGCAAGATATTTTTTGTAAGTCAGTCGTATACTCAAGAAAAACTTGAAACATCAGGTCAGCGACTGAACTTTGATCAACAGGGATGAACATTCTACATCCCGATTTTGTCCAGCAGTCATCATTTGAATCTCTTGCAACCCTCTTTTCAAAAGTAGAAGCAGCTGTTGCTTGCCAGCTGGCTATACACGCGTGCCGGCTTCTTCCACCATATAACTATCGACGGTGATATTACTAGAAGCTCAACCACCTGCCTCTTCATTTTTTAGTTATTTTCCCAACGGTGCATCGTACCAATAAAGGTGGGAATACTTTTAAACATTACATCATAGATAACCAATTCTACATAGATATAAAAATGATTTAAATAGATAGTTGTAGAGCATAGTTAAACCAAAGTCAGAATGAATCTGAATAAATGTGACTTATTTTTATAAATATTTCTTTAATGATTACTAAAATATTCCGAATATTTTCAGTAGCTAATCTATTGAAAATTAATATGGAATAGTAACTACGTTAAAATAAATAACAGAAAATTATAACAAATTCAAATATTTCATTAAATTTCTAATTAAACCTTTCATCACTGTTGCGATGATTATTCAACAACTTTATTATGATCTATTCCTCAAGGTAAAAAGTTGTGCACTTTATATCATCATATTTAACTAGAATATCTTAATTAAAAATCTGGTCTATTAACGTTCAAAGTTTATTTAATAAAGGTCATATTATTTGAGTTAAAATGATTTATAGATTACCATTTGATAAACATTAAATCATGGATTTATCATAATTAAACCTCTTTTAATTGAAGTATCAACGAATTCATTAACACTGGAATTTTAATTGCATAAAATACAGGATAATACTCCAATAATTAGAAAAAATGTTCCAACCAACAACAACAACAACAACAACAACAGCTACTGTATTTAATAAGGTAATTTAAATTATGAATACTGCAGATACATGTATTTCGCATTAACAACTGAAGAATTTATTAGAAAATTAAATTGTTATTACTGCAAATACAACGCACTGGAGATGTTTATAATAAAAGGGATTAAGTTAAAAAGCCATACATCGCATGTAGAAAAGAAAAATATTGTATAAAATCGCATGAGATTCAGTTAGATGATAAAAATGCATGTACATATAGTGTGACCGTTATTTTTTATTATTCATAATATTTATATGACAAAGTTATGTTATAATTTGTTCATTTCTTTGTAAACTCTTCAAAGTTAAAAAAAGGACAAAGGAAAAGATGAATGTATTTAAATTCACGATGTGCTATAAAGTTTGGTGACTGACCGTGACTTGTCTACTTGAAGGACTTTGGTTGAAAATTAAACATAGGCATATATGTATGATACATAAGAAAAACCATCGTATACTTGTATTGATTGTGAAGAAGGTTTATTATTATCCATTTCTAATCAATAGTTGCCAATTTCTTTTTTGCTTTTAAAAGATAAAATGTATTATGGAATATTTTATAAATAGTCTTTAATTCTACTCTCTCCTTCGATTTATTATATTCAGGATATGAATATAACGTGAACAATAATGGAAATATTGAATACATAGTTTAAATTAGAACTTAAAAAGAAAATAAAAGTCTTTCTTTTTTTTAAATTTATTCAAAAGTTTTATATTTAAATTCAATCTTATTGAAAAAAGTTTATCAGTTCAAATGGAAAAGTTATATTTTTAAGAAGAATATGACTAATCAAGCATTATTTATTTCATGAGTAATTCTCACATAAAATGAAATGAAAAAAACAGAAAATTTCATAGAACACCTGATAACGAATATAACAAAATATACTAATAACACTTTGAATTAGCTCGAAATCGATGTAATTAGCCTTATCATGCTTCAACTTCTATTTACTTTGTGCACGCTACACATGTTCCTTTTTTATAATAACGATTTCGTGAATTTTTTTTCTTTAAGTTGAATAAAAATATCACAAAGAAAACTTTAAAAAAACAGTTGTAACATGTAACAACTTCTTTTGAAGAATTATTTCAAGTGAACAATTTAATATATTAAGGTTAATTTATGTTGTTTAAATCATGACTATTTTTAAATTAATTATGAATAAAAAATCTTACGTCGATAGAATTATATGAATCTCTTGCGATGTTGAATTAAGATTATTTTTTTCTCACTCTGTCATTTATTTATTTTCAGACAAAAAGTACGAACACTTTTATAATTAGCTCACTTCACTAGACTTAATTTTGTTTAAAATAATAATTCAGTAGTTACTGAATAACACTGTATGTTTATTAGTCCATGTGTACAATCAATTGAAAGTTATGATATTCAACATACAACTTACTCCTCGCACTTCCAAACGTACACTGTGACTGACTCCAACTGTGTTTCTGTTCTGTTTCATGATTCGCAGTCGCATACCCACCTCAAGTTATTATGGACTAAATGAAACCGCTCACTGGAAGTGGGGAAGGGGTATTTGACACATGACACACACGCTTGAGAAGTTTTCAAGTAGTATCTAGAAGTGTTGCTATATACCTCTTTGAACATTTTTTGTTTGTATGTAATGCATCATCTCAATATCATCCTTGTAGAATGAATAACATGTGTACTCCAATATTAAATGAAAGGGAATCTAAAATCACAAGTAGTTAAATTGATGTTAATATGAAAAGTGCATCCACCTACTGCGTCTATAAACTCTACGATTACGTTTCCCCTTTTTTTCTAAATAGGAGAATAAATTTGTCAACAAGTGGAATCAATTATAAAATAAATAGAATGAATGTATCAATGATGATATAAATGTTAGCTGATTCATAAGTAATGGAAGGAAATTTTCTCAGAAATTGTTAACATGCACATCAAATACATAACTGATTTCATAATAAAACAGAAATTAAATTTCTTTTATTTTTCCGTTGTGGTACAAAAAAATTATAATTTTATTATAAATGTAAGAAAAAATTTTATTAAACTGTTATAAAAATGATTTTTTATGAGATCATGATTTTATTCATTTTAATTCAGACAAAAAATTATAATTTATATTCATTTCAAGAACTATGACGATTATTTTGTTCAACAAACAAAACAACGATTTAACAATGACTTACTTATTCACAATCAAACATTTCATAAAAAATGAGTATTAATTAATACGTATTTATAAGCACAATTTTTAGAATTTTGCTGGTAGATAAATTATCAAAGCTTAACTGGACAATATTGGCATCTTTACATCATTATTTTTGAACATATAACAATAAAAAATTTTTACAAATGTAAATACTCGTGTGCGTTTGATATGGATATCTTGGAATATATTAATTATATGAAAATTGGTCAACCATTTCGCCATTTTTTATGAATTTCTTGTAAACGTGCGTAAACACGAGTGGAGATATTCAGCGCTGGATTTAAGGGTTGTAAAGTAGATTCGCCTAACAAACTTAATCCACATATCCCTGTAATAAGCAACAAAATTAATGAAATAAATACATAAAAAATTCTTCTCAATCGTTACTAAATATCTTACCTAAATAAGTATGTATCGCATCTGGACAATAATCATAGTATTTAGCAAATCCACCGGTAATATTGTCTTGGGTACCAAGAATAAATTTTCTATTTTCATTAGAATCGACAAGATGGCCAGCATCAAGGATTTTCAAAGTAGCACCGATCCAAAAACTATAACAAGTATCTGAAGGTTTTCCTGGTCGCCCTTGGAAACCATCAGTTTGACGCATAAGGCACCATCGTCTCAACTTTTCAAGTTGACTTTTGGATAGCACGTTGTGGAGTTCATTCATCAAATCCAAACTAGCAACAGCACAAAAAGTAGACCCTCCATGCGATTCAAGCTCTGGACCTTGTCCCATAGCTCCATCGTAAGACTGTAATTATTCTAATGAGAGAATCCATAATACATTAACAAATCAACCTTACAATAAAGTAAAGCTTAGGTGAATTTTCAAATGCATTATGATTTACTTACAATGCTTTTTAAAATATAATCGATAGCAGTAGTTTTATTCATTCCTGACCAATCATCCAAAAGAGCAGAAACACAACAGGCACAGTAAAGAAATCGCATATCACTTTCGCTCCCACTCTTCATTGCCATAAAACAACCATCTGGATTTTGACAAGCTCGAACACCTTCGATAATTGCTTTCCTATTAACTCTGGATAAATCATCACCAAGAGCCACAAGTGATGACAAAGCAGTGTAAGTCATTGATAGGTGACCACACTGATATTCCTTTGCTTCATTCGGTAATGTTGTTGAAGCTTGAAATCCTGAACCACCGTCTTCTTTGATTATTTGTAATTTATAAATCCATTCTATTGCTGCAGATTTTTCAACTGGATTTATAAAATCCACACAATCAAGAATGTCAAGCCCAGAGATAGAAAAAAAAGCCAACATCATTCTACTGCAATCGTATTTTGCAGTCCGGCTTGACATTAGTTGTAATATTCTTTTAAAATATCGAGCATGTTTCTTTTTTTCTAATTGTGCGGTTACGTCAGGTGCCATATTTACAGTTTATATATTGAATAAAATATAATACTTTGATTGATATTTTAGAATTATTGGAATGATTGTCTTTTTTCAGTAGGAATATTCATGTATCTGTGAACTTCGGTTAACTGCACTTTTTGAATGGAGTGGTGATTTATTCAAGTGATTTTAAATAACTGATAAATCCTTGCTTTATTAAAATTGAAATTAATATTTACATTGACTTTTTAATTATCAATACCACAGTAATTTTTAAATCATATATTCAATGACATTTTCAATTTATAACATATAATTTTGTAATATTATTGTATGTGATAAGGTTAAATGTTCTAATATTCCAGTCGTATTTCAACTTGACTTCGAGCACGTTATGAGCACTGTTTTTGATTTCTTTAGTTTTTTACCCGAACATTAGATGTTGTTGTATGTCATTTCTCAAATTCAAAATTTAATGATTCATTGTAAGTATTATTTTTTTTACTGCAATAACTAATAAAAATTATCTACACAAGAATTAAGTCGAGATAAAGTTTAATATCTCAAGTTTTTTTTTTAAACTAACAATCAGATACTCATGCAAATACATTTCCTTTTTACCTTGAGGGATAAGTTATGAAATTTAAAAATAAAAAGTAATAAATAAACTGTAAAAACCAACAACACAAACAAGCATAAAAAACTAAAGTTTCAATATTTATTTTTTCATATCACAATTAATAAAAATCTACAAAAATATATCTAAACAAAATTTTACACTTTCATTACATAATAAATAATTTAATATATCATAAAAACAATAGCAATAGAATATAAACAGTGAACAATTATCATTAATCACAAATTATTTAATTATTAAAAGGTAATTTTTTGATTACTCGCAAATAGTTTACAAAATATATAGTTCTAAAAAACGTGTTTAAAAATTAAGTAGTTTCATTTGGCATAATTTTATTTCAAAAATCACAAATGATACACGTGGAACATTTTCAAAAATTTAATAAAAAATTAAAGCTTACGTAATTAATCATGGTAATAGCAACTCGAAAATACAAAAAAATTCACAAGCATTAGTAAAATAAATTGTAAAAAATATACGATTAAAAATTAATTCATCATTTTAAATCTCAACTTTTATTGAATCGGAAAAATATATTATTTTAGATATTGCTCAATTATTTTAATGAGTCTATTCATTTTTAATATCATTTACTTGACAATAGAGATTGGAAGGAACTTTAATTTGAATTCATAGGTTGATTAGATAAGAAAAAGCTTCCAATATTTCTACCTTTTTCTAGTCATTTAAAATTTTCCTACAAAGTTTTTCAATAAATAGTAATTTTTACATTGTAAAAGGCGCCAGCGCTCTGAAATTTATATCTATTATGTAATTTCTACTATTTTAAACTTAATTTTGAATCACAAGAAGAACAATCTGCAAAAATGCTTTACATTAATAATTTCATGTCCTCTTAATTAAATAAAAGAGTATTTGAAATAGTATCCTTTAGATAAAGAC
Organism: Chelonus formosanus; assembly: GCA_028641665.1. NCBI lineage: Eukaryota > Metazoa > Arthropoda > Insecta > Hymenoptera > Braconidae > Chelonus > Chelonus formosanus. The sequence goes on from CM054002.1 coordinate 16,391,366, forward strand.
ATAATAAGCATTTTTGTTCCTATATATTTTGACTAAGGAACGAAATAATAAATCTATGTTGATTTCGTTTGCAATTCATAGGCAGTAAGAATTTGTTGTTCAACATTCGGATCTAATAAAACATCCATTCCTTTAATACCATTTTCGCTGTATTTATGAAATATAGATACTGCAGTTCTCCAAATATCACGATTTTTCTTAATAGTTTCGACAAGACATTCGGCAGTAGGAAATAATGTGGCAAGATTTTGAAAAAGTGGTAAAACAAGGTTCGTTATAAATTGTACTTGCAAATTTGGTATTGACGCTCTCTCTCGATCCATCATTTCAATTGGAGCGGTTCCCATGCTTTTTTCTAAATCACCTTGAGAAAAGAATTCATCATAAATTTGTTCCTAAAAATATAAAAAAAACTCATTATTTATTAAATATCAATTTAATCATGACTTATCAAATAACATGAAATATTACAGCAGTTTTTTTCGATGTTCTCCAATCTTTTGTTTGATCACTGAGATCACAACATGTCATAAACATAGCATGGAGTAGCTTTTGATGAGTTGGATTTTCTTTTTTATATCCTTCTCTTAACATCTTTTCTTGTTCGTCCATTGTTCGAAAATGTGAAGCAAGATCAGTTGCCAAAATATTATTTCTCAATAAATCTAATGCTTCACTATATGAATCGCCCTCAAGATTTTCGAAAATATTACAACCTTCAGTATTGAGAATGCACATAGATTGAGCCAAGTGATGTCTTTCCATCACCGAACCTTCGGAACTATAAAGACTTGCCAGAACGGTACCACATTGAGTTTGAAATGAATTATTGGTCCCTCTATGATCGATATCATGACAGAGACAGGATACTAAAAATACTAGAGATTGTAACTGAGACATGTAATTATTAGCAACGAGATTGAAGTTTTTGATCATGAGATAAGCAAAATGTGCAACTGAAAATGCATGGATCCAATTATGATACGGAGCATCTCTGTAACCTTTTTTCACATACAATATAAACCTAATAAATATGAAAATTTAATTCTTTTTTCAATTTATGTTTATTTACTTAAGATATTTTTTTACTCACTGAGCTAAAGCTTTTCGTTGAATTCGCCAACATTTGGTAAGACCTAAATCATCAAACATTCTTAGAGTATAACAAGGAGTATGTTCATGAAGAATACTTCGAGGACAGAAGTCAAATTTGTCAAAGTCTTTTAGACTATGATCATCTTTACAATTTAATAAAGCTTTGACAGCATCTTCTTCAACCTAAATAATACAGTTTTCATTGAATTAATAGCAATTAAATCGTTCAAAAAAGTAATTTCTCTTCAATAATTATTAAATAAATTCTATTACCTGCTATAATTATCAACAAGTCCAATGTAGATAAAATTTTTTTGTTAATATCAATTAAAAAATGTGTTAAGAAAAACAAATAAATACACTCACTTTCATGTGGTACATCATTAGTTCATTACTGATTTTACTTCTTGCTTGAGAATCTTGAATCTTTTTATAAATAATACTATGCATGATGGAAATCCCACAATAAATGCTGAAAGCTGTTGCTACCTCCTCATCACACACATCAAAGTACAGTCCATTTATTTTATTACATAACTGAGCTACACCTGAAAATACAGTTCATGAAATCATTATCATCAAGTTCAACAATAATCATAAATATTACTAACGAACCGATGATTTGAGTTTCATCTCTAATGGGAAAACAGAGAATATTTCTTGTCTTAAATCCGGTTACTTCATCCATTCCTCTGTAAAAAAGTGGATGTTCATATGCATTTCTTATATTGAGCAAATTTCCAGAGGTTGCTACATGTCCAGCTATTCCTTGATTAATAGGTACTCGCATTTCCTTCAATAAAATCAATCAACGAAATTATTACTCATTTGTAATCATTTGTAAAAAATCGTCAATAGAATAAAAAATTAAATGAACACACATCTGCTGTTTTTAATCCATCAAAAACTTTTGCTACCAACTCTTGATGATCATTATCAAGAAGAAAAAGTGAGCATCTTTCAGCGTTAGTTAATTTTCGTGCTTCTATCATTATTTCTCGTAATAAATCCGTCAAGTCACCTGTCAAAATAATAAATTAAATAGTCTAATGGATGAATGAATTGTCTACACGTATATAAAATTGATACCTAAATGTGTGAACAGTTTTCGAGAAACAGTAAGCAAATCTTGACATTGAAGTTTCAAACGCGTTTCTTCTTCACAATTTAATGTTGTTAGTACTAAGCCAAGGCAATATCTGCAATAAAATTATTTAATCATAATATTTTGATTAAATTGAATTTAATTCAATAATTAATATTTACCGGAAACATTCTCGAACAATTTTGGTACAAACTGCTTCAGCATTTGCTTCATTTGAATAGTTGTTAATACAAACAACCAAAGCAATGTGTTGATCAATCGGATGTTCTATTGGAATACTTAGTACTTTATTAGGAGTAGAATTAATATTTGATTTTAAGTGTCCCAATAATTCATGGTTTAATTGACTACAATCGATTTCTATGGCTTTTCTTAGTCTTATTACTCTATTCAATATTTCATTGTAATCCTGTAATCATCACAATTATTGGCAGCCATGAAGAATTTAATTTTTTATGAAATAAAATAAAATAATATAGATTGTTTTTATTACTTCAGATTGATTTATAGGAAATCTTAATCCTCGATCTAATATTTTTTCACCAACAACATGAACTACTATTTCCTCGGTCTTTGGCAAGATTGGAGCAAGGAATGAAAGTTCAGCACCAGTTTTTTCTTGAATCTGCAAAGAAAAGAAAATACTTGAACAAATGATCTTAAATAAAATAACACGAAAACAAAGAAAAATAAATATGTATACTTCAATGACAACAGTCAAAAATTATTGAATAAAAATGTCATTTTATTGAACTCAATACTTTCTTTAAGTGATGTCTAAATATATTCAATCATAAAAATCTAATAAATAACAAAATAACTTACATATTTATTTAATTTTTGTTGTATGGCACTGCATGGTAAATCAGCTAAACTTTGAATTAAGGAAAGTAATGTTTCCGGAGCAGTTAATTCCAATTGTAAACTTGACATATTTTTCAACTTTAATTTATTGTATTTTTAATAACTTGTTATTTTTTCACTTATTAATTTGCATATTATTATATCCACCAATAAATCACAGCTAATGTCATTTTTATCTTTAGTTTATTACTCTATAATAATAATTAATTTAATTATCTTTTAATTTGAAAAAAAAGACACATTAAAATGACAACCTTATTAAATTTACTAAAATAAATATATCTACATCACAAGAAATATTACATGAATTAAATTTGTGTACGAATGGTCAGTTTTCTCCTAATATGTTGAAACAACTACATATGCATATGGTTCACATACACATAGACACATACGCGATTATTGTGAGATCTGGTGTGTAAAAATTTGAAGAGGAAATATTGGAAAATATTGGTTACTGACCAAGACTCCCTCTGATCTGAATGTAGTATCTAGAATTATCTTTGGTATTAAATCGCCTAATGAATATGGAAAATATATACAATTAAAATGAATATTATTTACAACAAATCCAATGATTGACCCAAGTGCTACTTGAATTACTTTATGAATCACTAAATGATTTATTTCATTGAGCATTGAAGTGTTTATATTAATTATTTCATTAAAAATGCAATCTAATTACGTAATATTGTGCTATTACATTGATAATAATTAAAAATAGCGTGCAATTACTCAATCATCATGAAAAATCATTGAAATGAATCACATCAATAAGTGGATAGTAAAAACATATCAACTAACGTTAATTGTTTAATTAAAATTTCCCGCGTGAACAGATTAGACGTTTTAACCACCTATCGGATTTACAGAGAAACATAATCATAATCATGAATTGTAATGTGTTTCATCGATGAGTCGCACGAGATCCTGCAACGTGCGATGATCGTTGTCAAGTGGTTATTTTTTATTTAATTCATATCATATTTATTATAAAATAATTTAATTCATCTTAGTGCTTAGTATAGTGTAACATGGATACTAATCTTCACATAGTAATATAATTATTTTTAAAAAAAATTAAAGTATAAATCATACAAGATAATAATGCACTTGCCGCGATCAAGAATGACAACATGGCCGATAAATTCTCATCTGCATCAGTATTTTATTTCAACATTTGCGTATTCAATGTTATTATCACAATCAATAGGAGTTTTGTGTTATTGAAATGATAAACAAAATAATGTTTTTATTTATTTAAAAAATAATGTCTTGAGAATTTTTCGATTAAAACAGTTAATAAACGTATCAGACATCATGTCAACGCGATCGCAACTTACCAAGGATTTAAATGGTTCGTAAAAAATGTATTTTTGTATATTTTAAAAAATTAAAAATCGATTATAAGATTTAAATTTAATATTCTAACAGAATCAGTCAAAGCATTACTGGGGAAACATGTGAAAATTTTGCTGAAAAATGTGGTCAAACTCGAGACGAAACCAGATAAACAAGAAAATCGTGTTTTAGTAAGTGTCAATTCTTTTTTTTTGGATGAATCAATTGGTCCAAGGGAAAACTGTTGTCCTTTATAATGTTTGGCACATTCTTGAAACTTGTATTCATACAAAGGTGGTCAAAATAACATTTAAATTAGAGTAAAATAAGGATAATGCATCTTTCGATTCAGTAATTTACATATAATTATTTCAAGTGTATTTTAATCTTTACTCAGACAGAATTCATAATTTATTTCAATGTCATCAAATTAAATTTCTAGGAACTTCATCAATAGATGAATAACAGATAAAGTTTTAATAGGAACATTTCCTTCATGATTTTAAAAGATTATATGAAGTTTAAACTCATTTTTAGTCTTTTATATAAACAGATAAAAACTTAATCTTTATCTATTTTTTATTGACAGCAATTATTATTATCTTTTTCCCTGCCTCAAGTATGGAAAACAAATTAATGTACTGAAAAACTGATTATAAACATATAAAAAAAAATAAAAAAAATTATAACATAAATATATTTAAGTATAACATAAATTTCAGTAAACATACTGTATATATTATTATATTAAAATAACTTCCTTATAGAAAGTAACTAAATTTTACATTTTATCTCTGTTTAAAATCAGTTCATCAACCTAACATCAATTTCACTTGCAGTTTTTTTCACCATGACCGATAAAAAATGATTTATCTTTATTTATATTTACTCTATGATTGAGCGTTCAATAATAAATGATGATCTCATGTGGTATTCTCAAGAAATTAGGTGGAAGGGATGTGTAGGTTTTTAATTCACAGAAAAGAAAAGTTGTCAATGGATTATCAGAATACCTTAGGAAATATTTGAGGTCTTCATTCTTTAAAATCTTGCAGTTTTTTTTCATATAATTTTTTATATAATTTCACAAGGTTCACATCATATAGTAACTATAGAAGGATATAGCAGTTTTGTTGCAGCATATGAATTATAGACAAGTCATCGAGATGACGTGTCCAGACTTCTTTGTTTTTTCTTTTTAACTCTTTAGAGTTACTTCACACCTTTTCTAATACTTTCATGTAGTTTATTTCACACAGTTTATTTATATATACACGTATTTAAAAATTCATGTCATTAAAAACTATTAAGAGTACAATTAATATTTAAATTTATGCTTTGCATAATTATTCATTGTTTTCCCTTGGACAGTTAAATTATTCACAGTTGGATGAACAATTGTTAATTAATAAATTTCTTCATTTAGGTTTTCTCTCCTTGTCGTTTATTTTTATTGACGGCCAAAGTACCAACTAGGGTAAGTTTCAAATTTTGATAAAAAAGAATGGTCGATGATTTTGAATAATTAAATAATAACTCTTCTCTAATTTCAGATTGACTGTCATTTTCATTATTTAGAAATCACAGCCATTGAATCAAGACGAGCCAATCAATTATGTCTAACAGCAGGAGAACGAACGTACAATTTTACAACAACTGGTTTGGGCGGTACAGACACAACAGAAGTGGATGCAATGATAGAGGCATTACATACAGCAATTCGAAATATTTTTCCTACAGTACCATTGAATTACGTAATTCGAAAAATCGATGTGATACCGGCTAGTAGATTACAAAGTATTAGAGGCAGTGAATTGGCAAGAAGCACTGAAGCAACAAGAACAACCGGACCTTGCGGGGGTTTTTCAACACAATATGCTTGCATGTGTGATTTACACTGTGTACAATATCGTGAAGAAGTTGCATGGGATGTAGATACTATTTATTTGTCACATGATACAAGAGAACTTAATTTAAGAGATTTTGATCATTTAGACCAAAAGGATTTAGTACCTATTATATCTGCTTTGGAATACAATACATGGTTTACAAAATTACGTGCATCACATTTGAAGTTGAGCCACGAGTGCCTCGAACGATTGCTCCATGTTGTCCGTCGATCTCTTTCACTTCAGGAAATTTATTTGGACAATCTCGGATTAAAATGTGACTTTGCACATAAGTTATCACTTGCATTGATAGCCAACACCAATACAGTTTTACATACTATTGATTTATCGAATAATATGATAGAAGATAAAGGTGCAACAAGTCTCTGTGCAATTGTGGCTAAATTAACACAAGGGAGTAGTCACCTTGCAGGTAGTGCTATTGGAATACCTAAGGGTATGCAAAAATTGAATTTATCACGGTGTGGATTGACTGGAAAAGGAATTGCACAATTAGCTCATGCATTAAGTTTAAATAGAAGTATGACAACTAGTTTACGATACCTCAATTTCTCCGAAAACACATTGAAAGATGACATCAATAACCTTTGTAATTTTTTGGCTCAGCCAAACAGTTTAACTCATTTAGACCTTGCTGGAACAGACATAACACTGGAATGTCTATTTGGTGCTCTACTCCGCGGCTGTGCTACTAATCTAGTCCACTTAAATGTAGCACGCAATTCTTTTACCAGTAAAAAGACCAAAGAAATACCTCCTAGTTTTAAACAATTTTTCACGGCAACACTTTCACTTAAATACTTGAATATTTCTTATTGTAAATTGCCTTTGGAAGCTCTGAAACATCTATTATTAGGTTTGGCTTGCAATGAAAGTACTGTTGGCCTTGAATTGGATATGAGTGGCAATAATCTTGGATCAATGGGAGCACACGTTCTTGAATCTTGTATTCATGGTGTACGTTGTATTGCTTCACTTGACATCTCTGACAGTAATATGGATATTGATTTGGCACAAGTTATTACAGCAATTGGCAAAAACAAATCCATTAAGCATTTATTTATGGGACGAAACACAGCTGGAATGAAAACTAAAAACATTGCTATTGTAATGGATTCACTTGTACAGATGATTCAAGAGGATGACTGTGTTTTACAATCATTATACATACCTGACTCTAGACTCAAAGGTGATCTTTACAGCTTGATAAATGCTCTTGGTAGTAATACTTGTCTTCATACACTTGATATAAGCGGTAATCAAATTGGAGATGCTGGCGCTCGACTTTTAGCTAAAGCATTGCAAATAAATAATCATCTCAAAACAATAATTTATGATAAAAATAATATTACACTTCAAGGGTATTCAGATATTGTTCATGCTTTAGAAAAAAATTATAGTGTAAGACATATGCCATTTCCAATCTATGATCTTCAACCTTGCATGAAAATTTCAGCTGAAAAGGCTGAACAGTTAGCGAAAAAAATTCAAGATATGCTGCAGAGAAATGTTACACCTTGTAAATATAGCCCAGGGCAAGCGTTCAGACTTCAACAAGGTTTTTTACTTAGTTCTACTCAACAAGTAGTTGACAGATTAGTCGTGCAAACTCAGGATACTATTAAAACATTAGCAGCTGAAAGTTGTGATGCAAATAATGATATTAATTATGCAACTGGTTTAATCCAAGATGCGGATAATTCAAAGCAGTTATTACCCAGACTACATGAAGTATTGCAGCGTCGAGATGAAAATAATCCGATTGAAGCTAGATTAAAAGAAATAGCTGAAGACATTCACAAAGTTGTGTCGGATTATTTAGAAGATTCTTTAGAAGCTATTTTGAAGTGTGCTAATGATCATTGTCCCACTGTTATGTCGCAAACTGTTATTCGTAATGACGAATCTGAACCTATATCAGTCGAAGATGATCTGCGTAATGTGTGTAAAGGTAAAAATCAAATCAGTGGTGAATTCATCAACACTGCAGTTGTTGAACAAGCTGGTACTGACATTGTTAACAGAGTGAATGAGCTTAACCTCGCTGTTGCTGCTCATATTTCGGATAGAATTACAGATGAAGTCATTGAATCTCTTTCACGTAGTTATAAGACTTTGATTGGTGATACTCATGATAGAACACGTAGCAGTACGCCTGATGTATTGCGGCCAAGTATTAGTTCAACGAGTAGCGGCAGTGTAATTGGTATTGGAGGTAGTATCAATATTGGTGTTGGAATTGGACCGAGTATTGATAGTGGAGGATATAACGCTGTCTCTACTATCTCCCCAGCATCGAATCACACCAATAAAATGAGTGACTCTCATAGAAGTTCAGTTGTACATGAATATGAAACTCCAGCTAATCTTTTCATTGGAATTAATTCTCCGAGGCTTCCAGATCATCCTGTGGTAAATAAATATTATTTATTTTATTCATTGATTCATATATATTTTATATCTTTAAATCAATTAATTTTATTCTGTGCATTGCTTATCAGAAATTGGATTATTTGAATCTTGTAAGTAATTAACAATGGAGCTAATTATTACTAATAATTGTGTTGCTCATAAGTATAAAATTTTACTTTTCTTTAATAAATAATCGAATTGTCAATCTTTCAGGCAACCCCACATCTTTCTAACAAACGAAAAAGTTTACATGGACGTAAACTACGTCCCAAATCTGTGGTTGACTCTGTAGAAGGATTATCAGCTGATGATATTCCTGATTTATTACCCAGTTTACCAAAAGACAATACTGAAAGTAATTAAATAATTTTATTCTTATCTATTCCTTGAAAAAGTTAAAAATGATTTAATTCTCAATTTATATTTTTAAATTATTCCAGCTATTTCTGAAAATGAACATTCATTAACTGAGTCCTTAGATTCAATATCTGAACTTCCTAATAATGCTGGTCAACAATTACAACATCTTGTAAAATCTCGACCTCGAAGAACGAAAACTCGAGCACCTTCTAGACCAATGCTTCGTACTGATATCCCACGAGGATCTCTTACTCTTGGGGAAGGTCTTGATGTATTTTTTAGACCTAACACTCCTACTACACCTCTTATTTCACCGACGAGTGACGATAGGTAATTTATTTTGAAATTTTAAAAATTATCACTTTATTAATTTAATGAATGAATTTTTTCAGTTCTTTACATACATTTTCTACTAATGGCAGCCCAAATTTATCTTTGACTAGTCAGAGAAGCATTCCACAAGATACTGACAAAAAACCTCATGGCTGTAATTCACCAATTCTTAAAAATCTTCTCGAGCCAACTCCTCGTTCAAGATCTAGTGAAAATTTTGAGAAATTTTCTCCACTCGCCGGTCGTAGATCACAGGGAGATACACCATTAACTGCATCACCACTTGCTCGTCGAAGTGTCGTGGATAGTTCTCAACAACAAGACAGTGATGTTCGAAAACGAGGAGGTATTTCCTCTTCAGGCAGTCCTGTGTCTACACCATTGAATCGTGTATCACGAGATTCATCGGGTAGCGAAGTTTCAGAAATATCACAAAATATCTTCATCACAGGTGGAGAAAATCAGAAGTCATTAACCAAAAGCCAAAATAGTTCATTAAGCAATTCAGCAGACAACGAAAAACCATCAGGTGGTCAAGTAGCCAGTAAAGTCCGGTCAATTTCATGCAGTCATGAATCTAGGAGTTCATTTATTGCAACACCATCGGAAAGTTGTCCGTCCAATGACGCTAATAAACAGCCATCAAGTCTTGTCTGCTTCAAAACTTGTAACAAGGCGAATTTTAATCTTAGTAGTGATCAACCTAGAAGTAGTTCAAGTATTACTGCCGGTAGAAATACTAAACCTATACCTCCTGTAACGGCTCCTAAACCAAGGCCATGGAGTATGAGTGCTGATCGAAAATCAGGTAGATTGAGAATATTATTTTATGACATAATGGAGATTAAATAATATATTACAATGTGAATCTGCTATGAATAACTTATGAATCATTCATTCAGGTGAATTTAATAATTTATTGAGTGATGGATCAAGTCCTAACACCTCAGCCGGAAATACTCCTGATTCAGGGGATGCATTAGATGAATCAACGGATAGTGGAGTCAGTGGACCAGCCTCTTTACCTCCAACTCTTTCAGCGAGTAGTACAGCAAGTTCACTTAGCAACAGTACGGTAGAAAAACGATCAGTCAAAGAACTCGCAGCTAGTTTGAACAAAGGGAAAACAGATCGCAAAGAAAATGGTACAAATTATTCGGTTATTATTAAATATTGCCTGTTATATATTATATTTATTATTTTTATCCATTCATTTACAATTAAAAAATCATACATTCAATCCATCTTTAAATTTAAAAGTTTCCTCATTTTTTTTCCTTTTATATTTTTTGTTATTGCGTTATTTTTAGAAGAAATCATACCTGCATGGAGATCAGTACTTCATCGTTCTGTAGATCGTACTAAGACCAAGGTATTCATATTTTTTTTTTTAATATTTATGTTTTATTTTGTTGATCATACACATTCGTAATAATCAAACACAAAAGGTTTTAATCGATTGAAGGTTGCAAAGTACTTATAATGCAACATAAAGTAAGATTGTGAATTTGTTATAGGGGCTGCCAGCACCGATAAAGGATGAGGATGGCCGTATAAATTTTAAACTACGAAGGACATCATTTTTGCGAGATTCGAATTTCAATTACGATAACGATGTTGTTGATGTTTGATACAATTATTAAAATAATATTTAATAATAGTATAACTTACATTCCATTTTGTATTTGTGCCATGCGCGTTTTTAAAAAAAAAAAGAATGACTAAAAAATCATTTAGGGCCTAGAAATTATTTTGAATTTATCTTAATTTATTAATCAACGTATTATCAAGGCTTACTTTTATCAAAAGCCTAGTCAATCATGCCGCTCTTTTTGAGATCTATTTATAAAATTGAATAATATTATATACAACAAAATTATTGATAATTTTTTGCTCATTATTAAAATGGTATTAAATGATGAATAACGTCATGAAATATTTAACATTTTCATAGATCATGTGGATTCATATTGATAAACGAATCTCTAAACATTATTACAAAAAATAGTATAAAAATCGTTTGCGTACAATAAAACAATTTTACTGATATGTAAAATAGATACTTGAAGTATTGCTAATCACACTTTCGTTACTAGTATTTATTATATGTACATATTAAGATTTTAAATATCTGTAATTAAATTATATACCCGTACACTTATTGTACAATTGAGTCAATTATTTAATAAATGACTCTGCATAAATCATAAATATATGAATTTCGTTCAAATTTTTATTATAATGAGACTTACATTTTTATGTATCAAACATGAGCAAAGTTAAAATGGGATCGTTGTTGTGCCAAAAGTTGTCGTACAACCCCAATTCTACATACCAAAATCGTTACTCTGAAAGACTTAAGGACATTATACTATAGATAAGTCCAACCAAATGTTAATATTATTGCTCATAAATACATAAACTTATAAACTCTTGCAGGCTTCCTGAATTCATTTTGTTGAAGGTATTTAATATTTTTCCCGCAACTGAAACAATTTTTTAATCGAGAAAATCATTTTTTTGTAAATAATATTATTTAATGCGATTTTACTGAGATTTTTTGTATTAAATTTTATTGATAAGCACTTACATTTTATAATAACATTTATTGCTAATCATTGTTTAATGGCAATTATTACACAATAATATTAATATACAAAAAATTCTATAACCAATAAATATTATACAATATATTACTCATGTAGTTATTTTTATCATCATTTATTAGAAAAAGAGACAGTTGTGTGAATTGTTAGAATATTTTATTATTTATTCATAAGTTATATTATTTTTTTGCTTTTAATTCAGTATATTAATAATAAATAAGGTTGATAAGTGATTAGTATCATAACATGATGATTTGAATTGTGCTAGTTGAACAAAATATTTGATAAAAAGATATTCTAACTATAAGTTGTATCACAAATCATTTACCTCATTAAATAAAATTAATTAGTATCAATTAAAAATTGTAAACACGAAAACTTGATTAAAATATTTATAAATAATTTTTTCGTATTTTCATTTAATACATTTTTTTAAAATAAATTTATTGTATAATTTAATAAATTAATAACAAAGAGATTTTCGAAAAAATAAAGTGACTCGTAAAAAAACTCAACAATCACTCTTCCCTTTCCTCTTACCACAAAAACAAGTAGAAATCAAGTTCATTTTTGTTACGTACAGAGTCGCAGAGATTCTTTATTTTTTCGATAGTAATATTACACTGTAGTATGTGTTCATTTGAGTGTTAATTAACGATCCATCAGCTGTTTTATGCGTCTGGTTATTTATCGGCATTTTGACAAGATTTTAACGGAATTCAATTGCGTGTACACAATTGATAGTGGCACTACATAACACTCCCTGTATACTTACTGTGATTCCATGCAAATGGTCACATGTGTTCGTGCATATAGGTTAAAATTAGTAGATAATTTAATTATTTATCAATAAAAATGTCACCAACAAAATCAGAAAAAGTAGCTAATGGTAGTAAATGTGTACAAAGTATATGGACTCGTGCAATAACTGCTAATTCCGAGTGGCCTGATAAGGTAAACAGAGCCAACATTATTTCCAATAATAATATGTTATTTTCTAAATAACTAAACACTATTTGAAGAAAAAAATTCAAATAAATGAAATGTTAAATTTTAGGATGAATTTCTTGATGTCATTTACTGGAGTCGACAAGTTATTGGAATTATTCTTGGTATTATTTGGGGAATAATACCTCTTAAAGGTTTTGTAGCATTAGTATTGTAAGTATTCGAACCAGATAGGGCTAAACTCCTTGACTTACGCTATCTACTTCTATAGTAGATAATCTGTCATTTTTAATTATCTATTCTTTTAGATTCGCCCTTGTAAATGCGGGTTCAACGTATTTGTATATGAGTAGCTTCCAGCAAATTGATGAAGATGAATTTGGAGGTGTTTGGGAATTAACGAAGGAAGGTTTTATGACATCATTTGCTGGCTTTTTAGTAAGTTTCTTATTAAGTTAATAATTATTTTATGTTCTAATAAAGACATTTATTATATATATATATAAAAATCTATTTTATGACTATAATTGTAAAGAGTAAAATGATGTAAAGACATTATTTATCTTTTTAGGTCACTTGGATAATTATTTACTCCGGTTTACACTTCGATTGAAAAGAACAGTTCGTACATACTAAAAATTCAATGAACAATTGGCAATACTGATTAAGGAATTCAGCATTTCACATTTCTTCTGGCCACATTCTACATTACAAATGATCATTGAAATACATTAAGCGTGCCTATTATCAATAATTGTTACTTTTTAATATTGATCAAATTTTTATTCATAAAAAATTACTTGAATACAATTATTCTTTTTTATTATAATTATTTTACCGAAAGTACCCGCCTTACAAAAGTACAAAAAATTTTTATTTCGTCAGATATCAATTATCCAATCATCAGACGTTTTCTACCACGAGCTTTCACTTCTTCATATTTAGAAATAATTTCTCGTTGTTGTTTTTTATCTTTTATATGTTTCTGATAGCTTTTCATTATTTCTGAAAATAAATTTTGTACTTGAGAGTGCGAGCTCAATAAGGATCGTTCCAAAACATAAAGATCTACAGCTTTATCTTCAGCTGTTGAATCAACATGTGCTAAACCAAAATCAATGACGATAAAATGTATCATCAGTTTATTTTCATCAAGATTGTCTCCTTCTTTTATATCTTTCAACTGATCAAGAATACAACTTTTTACAAGTATATTCGATGTTGTCAAATCACCATGAATAATATTATTTGTATGTAGCCTAGCTATAATTAAACCTAAAATTTTACCTAAATTACGCACCCACACTTGTTCATTATTACTGTTGAGAACAATGAGCTTTTCTATAAGGTTTTTCAATACTATCGCATCATCTATATATTCCATATAAATGCTCCGTTCATATGGATCAACTAAAAAAACTACTGGAGTACGGACACCTACAAATGAAGTTCTCATGACTGTTACTGATTTTTTTGAAAGCTGGAAGATTAATTACCTGCTATTTTCGCACGAACAATAGCACGATATTCACTTTTGATTCTGTCTTTTGTTAATCTTTCGTCTAGATCTGGATGTCGATAAGTTTTTTTAAAACGTTCTTTTTTTATTGCCATACGTCCTAAATATTGTCCTTTATATAATCTAGCTTCAGCTCCTTGACACATCAATTCGAAATCTGCTTCACACATTATTCTACAATGTGAAGTAATATTTTAGAAAATAATAAACATTAAATTAAATAGAAATTTAATTGGACTTTTCCTCTTATTTGAAGTATAAAAATATTTCATCGTCTGCAAACAATTTTTTGCTTTATAATAATAGACAAAAACAATTAATTTTAACACAATCAAGAAACAGAAATATAATTAAATCTGACATTAAATTAATTGGAAAAAACATTTAGACTTAATGAATGTAATTATACGATTAATATGATGAATCATAAAGATTTGTGCTCCAATTTGTAACAAATGAACGTACTTGTACTCCAAATACTGGAGAAAAAAATATTTTTCCAAAAAAGTAGGTTATGTTTACATACAGCATGTGATGGACGTGGATCAGGTGTGAATTTATTGCACGTGATTCTGATGCTCTCCGCAACAGTCGCTGGCGCACCATCCGCGTAAAAAAAAAATCACAAAAAAAACAAAATGATGTTAAAACTAGATAGATTGTTTGAATGTGAAAGAAAAAGAAAAAGCATCTTGCGTGCTAATATTATCGCTATTATAATAAACTATTCACAACAATTTGCTATTACTCTTGAAGCTGATCGTTAAAATCGTGACCTGACTTGCTTTATTATCGACTGTTTCAGTGGAGTGAATATACATCTATTGTTGTTCTACCTAATATTACACTTCTTATCTTAAAAATTAATCACTTTATCAAAATAATAATCTAGTGGTCATATTATTATGCGACAAAACGACAAAATAGACGTAAAACGCTTGATATTGGAAGTTTATAAACAATCTTCATTGTGGGATCAAAAACATGCATTGTATCATAATAGAGGAACTAAAAATCGCATTTGGGCGGAGTTGTCAACTAATTTAAATATTTCAAGTACGTTTTTTTCTTAACACTTTTGAAAATAGCATGTTTATTATGTAACATGCACGAAAAGTCATGTACTCCTATGTATGTAAGATATTAGTCTCCATTTGTAAAATATATTAAATTATTTTATAAATAAATCTTCATTCAAGAAATGACATTGATCTATTGCAAAATAAAAAGGCATGTATAAAAAATTAGTTATACCAACTCACTTCCGACAAAAACACCTTGACTTGCTTTCTCAAAGCTACCATTCTCGCGCACGCATGCACATACCAAAATAATCAACATAAATATTGAATTTAACTTTTCATTCAACGGTTTTTTTTTCTCAATTTTGCAGAATCAGTTTTGAAAGCTAAATGGAAGAGACTTAGAGATACTTTTCGAGCCGAACTAAAAAAAGAAATAATTTATCGCCAAACTAAAAATTTAAAATATAAGCCAACATGGGTTCATTACAAACATTTGTTATTTTTAAAAGAACAAATTATATCAAAACCACCAGTTTGGGAAATCAATGGAAATTCTTGTCCCGATAAATTCAATATTCATAGTTCAGATGACATAAATGATCGTGTAGCTAAAGAGTCATCTAAACGAATACTCCATCTTTCAAACGTTAAGGTTCTGATTAGTAGAAACATTGTTCACCTTGATAATGAAAAAATCAAGGAAAGCTCCAAAAATGGAATCAATCAACATGAGGCTAATTCAAATAGTACAGAAAACTCTAAAAAAGAATTAAAAAGACATATCGGGGTAAAAATAGCCTCTCCAAGAGCTTCTGTACATCAACAGTGTGATGGTTTTAGAATTCAAGATGTAACATCTTCACAAATGGAGAATGCTGGCGAGAATAACTTAATTGAAGATGATATTGAGGTGAAAGAAGAACCCTTCGATGATACTATTTTGCAAAGTGATGAACGTCTATCTAGTTTCCCTCAACCATAGGAAGAAAATGAGTTGATTTACAGAGAAGTCTATGAGAAAAACACTAATAAAAAATTGTTAACTTTTGTCATAAAACATAGTATGACTTCAAATAACAACTGATTTTCTCTTTTTTTTTTTACTGTAAAACCGATAAAAATATGTCAAAAAAATCAAATATATTTTGCTAAGTGTTTCAAAGTAAAAGTAGTAATAGATCATTCTGAAACCAGTCATTTATTTTCTTCAAAGTTATGAAAATATATAAATTGTTTTTTTGTGATCGAAATTCAATTAAATTGTTATCATTCGAATCTGATTGTTTTTAAAACTATTAGTCATATTTTTATCAAATTGAAATTATTCACTAATGACATTTTCAATCGAGAATATCAATTTGCATATTATGTTCAGTAAACATTTTTTTAATGAATCATGATTGAGAAATTTAATATTTCATAAAATAAACAAACTTTCATTAACTTTCATTGAAATAATTCATTGAAAGAATACTGCATACAGTCATTTTTATTCTCAACTGAATAAAATAATTTTTTCTCATATTAAATTGCATTTCCTTTTTTTTTAGTTGGAATTTCTATTAATATAATGTATAAATATAAAGCGATATAGATCATATTCTATGCACAGTACCTGACCGATTATCATAATTTAATAATTAAATTATTATGTTTAACACCATGAAAGAATACAAGTGATTCTTAAATTTTATTTAAATATAATGACTGAAAAGTTTGTAATAAAAGGAAATAATTTGGTCATTGTGTTGAAGGGTTTGACTAAATGTATCATCTATTGTAAGGTTGAAATGAAGATGAATTACTAAATGGTCAAGTAATTGTAATATGACGATTTTAGCTTTCGCCATGTATTATTATCTCAAATGATCTCAGGTATCTACAAAACGTACAAAGTAGGTAGGCTGAGCACTCAGGTATATGTCAGTCCTGTTACTCACGCATGCGCAACATACCGTTTCGCTGACTTGCTTTCGCCCGTTCGTTTCACCTCCTACTACTCTTGTAGGTTTGTCTCTTTCCCACGTCTATTGTTGGTTTCGGAATTTGTCTTTGCGCTAGGCTGGCTCGGTCGAAGATCGTCATCAAGTTGGAGCCAAGCAGAGCCGAGTGGAGCCAAGCCAAGGTGTACACTTGTACATGAAGAAATAAGTAACGTGTGATTCATCTCAACTCGTTCCCACGAACCACGTCTGTGATTTTTTTTTTATTGTTGTGCTTAGTTAAAAACGTTTCATAAATATTTGCCAACTGATTAGTGTTAATTTCAGTTGATTATCGTATAAAATTTTTCAATGCAAAGTATTGAATTTTTACATTGAGTGAATGAATATTTCAGAAGTATTATAAGTGTTTACCTTGAAAATATAAGGTAGAAACGATATCGTGATATTAAAAACATAAACAACAAATTGAAATATGTCAAAGAGGGAACAGTATGGCGACGTGTATTTACTGTGATGAATGGCAGGTGAGGATGATACCACCAATGAGTACATAGAATATGGTTTGCTATACATATGGTCTTTACATTATGTATCGATTCACCTATTTTGAATGTATAGTTATCAAGTATTCATGATCAATCCTAAAAATAGTTTTGTTTGTAACTTGTCCAATAATTCAATTTGACAAGTGCAATAATTTTAAATTTAAAATGTTATTTTTATACTCAATGTCTAATATTCAAATACTATTTGTAATTCTAGACGACGAGTTCGACCTAAGACTAAACTTTGTAAAGAAGATTTGAAATCATAAAACTAAGCTTTTAAAAACGTACATTACGTTGATGATAGCTATAGAATGGTAAGCTCTCATTTTTCTACGGAACCATATTCAGTCAGTGCTTACGAGAGGAGTGAAGAAAACGTTAGCAGTAGCACCGAGACACAATCTACAACAGCAATAGCTTCAAATAGTGTAGTCTCCTCTTCTGGAGACACTAAAGATAATGCAGAAGTTGAGTCAACTTCTGCAATTCATCAACCAGCTCCAGTGGTTTCAGATAATAATACAACCCTAGAATGTAGAAGCCAAAGTGGTCCTCCATCATTTTCAATATCCTTCGATGATTCAGAATTAAGGAATTCATCAAAAATTCGACCTGCCAATTTGGCCCCTGAAAATTCCAATAATTTGCACTTAGCTACAGAATACGAAGAAGAAAGTTACGAAGGATTTGGATACGGAAGAGTGGATACCGATCTTGGTGATGGTGAAGTAGAGTCACCGAGAGACGGCAGCAGTTCGGCACCATCGCCAACAACTGGATTAAACTCTCTTGGGTATGGATAATTGCTCGTAATGATTAGGATTTATCGTTACCGCCCTCAATAGAATTTCTATGATATACATATTTTTTTATATATACAGAAAAACTAATACAGCCAGTCCTTGTTCTACACTTGGTAGACACACGTGGTTACGAACGTCCTTGAGACGAACTCCACCGGGGTAAGTTTGTTTTAATAGAGTTATTATATGATGAAAATTACTTCCTGTTAATTGACTAAAAGTTTTATTGGGTTTCAGCAGTACAAGACCAACTAGACAGCTTGGATCGAATGCTCTAGCGAGGTAATATAAAAATAATCATATCGTTATTGTCAAAAATCAATTAGTTACTTGCTTTTAAAATAATAATCGTTCTATTAGATATAGTTCATTCATAAATCATACCTAGTTTGATTTATTATCATATGTTTTCTTTAATGGTGCTGATTATTGACTTCTATATAATTAATTCCTATCAGTAAAGTAAACAGAATCACTGCAATAAATAATTTTATATTCATACACGTTCGAAACATATTTTTTTATCAATATAGTAGTTCTTCGTTTACATCAAACAAATAGAAATATGTTTCTTATCATGTATAAATTGATATCATAAGAATAAATGAAATAAATTCGATTTTATATTATAAAAAATACAGCTTTAAAAATACTTGAGCTTTAAATGCATTTTTTATTCAAAAGACGCTTAATCATTAATGAGATATCTATGAGCAATAGAGAAATTATTCCTTTGTGATAACATGTGTATTGGCTGAATGACTAATTTACATAAAAATGTTCCATTATTTGTGTTTAGTCGTGCTTTGGAATAATTAAATAAAATTTTTAACTTTCTTAATAAAAATGTATCTTTCCAATTTAGTCAATTGTATCGGAGTGGGAGTTTTAATAGCTCTGGAAGAGGTTCCACTTGTGACGCTACTGACGATATGTACAGTGACATCTCCCTGGAGGATGATGTCATAGATTTGAATAACAGAGTGAGTTGATAAAAATTAAATATGAATAATTTTGATAATTTTAGTGATTGTCATGTTTTTTTTTTCCATTCTAGGTAAGACTAATTCAAGAACGAATGGACGCACTCGTGGACACTCAATCAGTTAGTGGTGAACGTTACGCTCGAGTAAAACAAGAAAATGCAACACTACAAGCTAGGATACTTATGCTTGAAGAATCAGTAAAAGATGCGGAAGCAAGAGCTGAAGAAAAACTACAGGCTGAACAACGAAGGCATAGAGAATTAATAAGTCGTATGGAAAGAGAAAAACAATTACAATTAGAGAATTCCGCTATTAAAATGCAAACCATTGAAATGGAGTGTTCAAGTTTAAGAGAACAAATAGCACGAATAAAAGAACAGCTGGACACGGTGAAAGAGGAGCGAACACGTTTAGAAAACGCATTAGAAGAAGCTCATTGTGAAACATCTAAAGCACGTGAAGCAGAACGACAAGCCATGTTACGTGCTAATGAAACACGTGTTCTTTTTGAAGCTGCTAAAGAAGAATTAACAGCTCGGACGCGAGACCGTCAGAGAATTGAAGACCTTTTACTTGAAGTGGCACGGCTTGGTGCAAGAAATAAAAGTTTACAAGAATCACAGGATGAATTACAAGCAGCAATTGCAGTCCACGCTGGTCGCGAACTACTTTTTTTGAATTCTAATAATGAATATGAAAAGAATCCTCGTAGCCTTGCTGCTGAATTGTCTGCTGATGGAAACTCTGATCAACTAGATGGTAGAGGGAAGGCTGATTCAGTCAACCAAAAACCACGCACAATGGCTGAGGTAATTAAAAAAAACCCTATAGCGTGTTGGTCAATCAATTGTTTACGATTTAAAATTTGCATTATTCTTATCTCGATAAAAAATAATCACTGATACGTTACAAGGTTGCATGATTAACAATATCACTTAAAAGTAGTGTGATGTTTTTATAACAACGTATTGAATACATTAATAAAATATAATTTTCTATTTTAGATGTCTCAAGCATTAAAAGAACAGCAAGAAGTTAATGCACAACTTCGATCATACATTGATGGTATACTTCTCAATATTGTTGAAAATTATCCACAATTGTTGGAGGTGAAACAACCCCATTGACGTCTTGATTTTTCATATTATTTATAATTAACTTTACTTCTATCATCATTAAAACGTAAAAATGAAATGATAGATTTATAAGAAAAAGAACAACGCTGAAGAATCCGTCCTTGAATAGTTAGTAAAAACATAAAATTGTCTATAGTGGCAATAAAAAAATGTAGAGCATAATAATTAATAGGCCTATCAAATTGACTAGATAATTAAATTATTTTCACGATTCCAATTTGAAGTTGTATGATTTGCACGGTGTTGGTAAATTTATATCTGATTTTCAATTTGATTAATTTCAGTGCAACGTTTGCTCATTTGAATAAAAATAAAATATTTAATAATTCAATAAAAACAATATAGATTTGTTGATAATACATTTTTATACGTACTTGCGTTATTTTGTTATTTTTTCTTATTTAAATCTGTGGAATCATGAAAATTGTGACTTATTTGTAAAATTTGTTACTCCTGTTCCTACATAATAAATAAAAAATATATTTTCTTACAATTACTCTGCAATATTTTTTTATGCCTGTTCATGCAGTATCATTGACTGTCATTATTGTTGATTTATCATTTAATAACCCTATCATTATTATGGAATGTACTATTATATATCTAGCTGAAGTCATTACAACCTTCATTATCAATCAGCTGTTAAAAATTTGTACCATAATATTTAATTGCCTTATCAAGAATAATTGTTGTGATAAATTTATTACTATTATATTTAAAAAAAAAAAAAGCTATAATTGATTGTTGATATTGTTGTTTACAAGTTTTTATACATATATATATTTATCTTGAAAGATAAATGAGTCATACCTTGAGAGAAATCTTCGTGTCTAATACAATACAAGCTTGTAAATAATCCGTTTTTCAAACAATATATTAAAGTGATTTTATATATTAGATAACCTTTAAAAAGTTTTTTTTTAATATTCAAAAAAAAAATTGTTAAATTTTTTTTAAAAAATGACCAATACCGTACTAACTTTTGAGTGACTTGGAGGTTAGTTTTGTCACAGTGGCTTCAACTCCTGTCATGTAAATACCCAAATATATATAGCATATACAGTATTTACATTTTAAATTATAATTGTTTATTGATTGTATAATAAACAAAAATCAGCAATCAAGATGATGTCTGAAAGAGATTATGCACCACTAAGTGCAGCATGTGTTCGATCTTTGAGTGATAAAGTTTATGAAAAAAGAAAATTAGCAGCTGTGGAAATAGAGAAGTAATTTTTTTGTTTTACTTTTTAAAAAAATAATTTTTAATCAATGAATTAATTCAATTTTTTACTTCATTACAGAATGGTAAAAGAATTTGCAAGTCGTAATAATACGGTTCAGATTAAAAAACTATTAAGAGTATTAGGTCAAGAATTTGCTACCTCCCAAAATTCCCATCTGAGAAAAGGTGGCCTTATAGGTTTGGCTGCTATAGCAGTAGGTCTTGGAAAAGATACTGGCCAATATACTGAAGAATTGATTCGCCCAATTTTAGCTTGTTTCTGTGATCCAGATTTACACGTACGTTACAATGCCTGTGAGAGCTTGTACAATGTTGTAAAGATAGCCAGAAGTGCAGCTTTGCCATTATTTACTGATATTTTTGGAGCTTTAAGTAAATTGGCCTGTGATCCTGAGCAGAATGTGAAGAATGCTACTGAGTTACTTGATAGATTGATGAAGGATATTGTAACAGAAAGTGGAATGTTTGACTTGGTAGGATTTATGCCTATTTTAAGAGAAAGGATTTATACAAAAAATCCTTTCGGAAGGCAATTCATGATATCATGGGTATCTGTTTTGGATGCCGTACCTGATATGGATTTTGTTATAGTATTGTCTGAAATATTAGATGGTTTATTTATTATTCTCGAAGATCCCACTCCAGAAATTAAAAAATCTACTGATACAGTTCTTGGAGAATTTTTACGAAGTATTAAAGCAAACCCAAGTAAAGTTGATTTTCCAGGAATGATTAATATTCTCATAAATCATGCTCAAAGTTCTGATGAACTACTTCAATTAACGGCAATAACTTGGATCCGGGAATTCGTACAATTAGCTGGAACATCTATGCTTCCTTATGCATCAGGAATATTATCTGCGATCCTGCCTTGTCTAGCTTATGATGGAGACAATCGAAGAAATATTAAAGAGACTGCTGCAAATGTTAATCAATGTTTAATAAATCTCATTACAAAGGATTCATTAATTGTAAATAATGTGCTGGATTCCAATGAAATAACCGCAAGCAAGAATGAAGATAGAACAAAAAAGAATGCTGAAATTGAAGTGAGTGAGAATAAAAATAACGAAAAAATTCCAGATGGCGATAAAACAGTTGAAGACAAAAAAGTATCTGAATGCCTTGATTTATCAAAAATTGTTCAAGTATTAACAAAACACTTGAAACAAACTTCTGTACCAACTAAAGTGGCTGTTCTCAAGTGGATTCGTCATTTATTTATTAATATTCCAAGTAAAATGTACAACCATATGGATGACTTGTTTCCTGTACTAATGCGAACTCTTGAAGATAATTCAGATGAAGTTGTCCAGCAGAATCTAGTTGTGCTTGCTGAAATAATAAACCCAAAATCTGCTCTAAGCCTAGATAAAGAGGCAAAAAATCAACTTATCACTTCATCTCGTTCAGTTGGAAATAAATATTTTACTAATTTTATTGTTAATTTATTAAGATTATTTTCTACAGATAGACACTTATTAGAGGACAGAGGAGCATTTATTATTCGTGAGTTATGTGTACTTTTAAGCGCTGAAGATATTTATAAAATATTAGCTGAAATATTATTGGAGGAGCAGAATTTACGGTTTGCTGGTATTATGATCCAAACATTGAATGTCATATTGCTCACAAGTTCAGAACTCTTCGAATTAAGAAATAAACTAAAGGATTTAAAAAATGAGGTATTTACAAGAATATTAAATATTTATTATAATATGATATTTGATATATAATTTTTACATATAATAATTGCAGGAAAGTCGTAAATTATTTGTCTGTCTTTACGAATCTTGGTGTCATAATCCTGTTGCGACTGTAGCACTGTGTCTACTTGGACAAAATTATTCTCATGCCTGTGATCTAGTTAAATCGTTGTATCCTTTATATATTCATTCCCACTAATAATTTTAATTTAATAATACCCTGACTTTTCGATTCTTTCGAAATGATTTAGAGTAAAATTTTAATTAAAATAATTAAAGAAATTATCAATGATTAAAAACTATCTTAAAATATTAATTTTACAAAATGTTTTTGTCTAAAAATAATTGTTTAAATTTTACTATAAATATCCTTTACAGAATTCTATTATTTTTTTGTTTGAATTTAGTGCTAACATTGAGGTAACAGTTGAATTTCTAACAGAAGTTGATAAATTAATACAACTTATTGAATCACCAATATTTACTTGTGAGTAAACATACAGTTAATACCTTCTGAAGACTTTTTTATCAGTACTAATCAATAATCATCTTGTTTTTACAGATCTCAGATTGGAATTACTTGAACGAGAGAGAAATGAAGCTTTAGTTCGAACATTATATGGACTTTTGATGATTTTACCACAAAGTGACGCCTTTACTACATTACATCGCCGATTAGCAGCAATACCTCCAGTTAATTCTAGTATTTTTTCGAATAAAAGTAATAGTTCTATAGAAAAAACCAATAAGACTACTACAAATGAAGAAGAAATCGATTTTTCACGGCTTCTAAGACACTTTGAGAAAGTCCAAGAGAAACATAAGGAACAAAAAAATCGTCAACGATTAAATATGCTGGTCAATCGTGAACCAACAATGAATCAAGGATTTGATACGACATGAAAAAACTTGTTTAATATTCAAGATAAAATATTTTGTTGATTAGTATCACCAATTTTTTTTTCATTAACATCTTCTTCACTCAACTTGTGTTCTGAGTCTTGAAGGGGATTATAATTATTGTCACTGATATCGTTACAGATTGATAAACGATTAATTTCATCAATTAATTGATTATTTTCATAAACTATTAATGTTATTTGTTGTTGAGAACCACAAATATTTCGCCACACTTTCGTAGCTTCTTCACAAGCGGACCCAGATAAACTTGAAGTATGATTGGTTGTTTGATTAGTTGATAATCTATCAAGAAAACTCAAAAGTGCTTCATACCGTTCTGTGCTTTTTTGATATAATCGATATGAAAAAGTATCTATTGAATGTTCATAAATATCTAAATCTTTATCCAAGATTTGACTTTGAAGATAAATTGTTTGAACCATTTTATACCAATCTGCAAGAGATTCAGACCGCTGTATTATTGCAGGTATACATTCCGCTTCCAAAAGGATCTTCAATCTACGTCCAGTTTCTGTTACCTACGGATTGAACTATCATTGAATACCGTTAAATGCTATCTTAACACTAAAATAACTCATATTTAAGTTTTTTTTCACCTTGATTCTTTCTAATACATGAAATTGTTCATCATTATATGTTAAAGTACGTGTTGCTCGATCTCGTAAGAGATGTTGCCAACCATCACGAAGTCGATCCACTAAGGTTGCAGCTCTATGACTTGCTTTTGTTTTCCATGGACATGTTAATAATCGTGTAGTAGATTCCCATTCAGCACGAAGAATTTCATCCTTGACGTATCTATTTAGTTAGGAAAAAATCATATAATTAAAAAAAAATCAAGAGTTCAAGAAATACTTATTGCATTTATTCAATATTACCTTTGATATAATTGAGCAATAGCTGGAGCAAGTTCATTAAATAATTGTTTACTTGTTAATTGTAGTTCACTACACCATTGACTATTTTCGAATTCTTTAAGAATTCTAGGAGTTGAAGAAATGCTAGACATTTTTTTGATAACTTGTAGACCAATAGATTCATACCGTTCTGTAGATATACAATTTTTTTCAATTGCTTTGGTTAATTCTCTCAGTCGTTCAGTTTTAGCTGTTAATCTGGTAAGTTCTGATGACAATAATGCAATAAAAGTATTTACTGCATCTTGAGATAATTTACTTGATAAAGCTAACTGATCAATTAATCGTTTACAAGAATGTCCAACTGAGCAAGCTAATTTAGCTTGACTTGCATCATTCTCTACAGATACTAGATGAGCAAATGTTGGAAAAACAATGGTTGAATCTACTGATTTATTCTTTTCTAAAGCTGATGTAATAGTAGATGATACAGGGTCAGCTATTACTGATGAAACAGCTGCTGATGAAGAAACAGTCAGTGACGATGGTGATACATTGATACAACTATTGATAACTGTTGCGATCACATTATTATTCTCTCGAGAAAACAGCATAAAAGAATTCTCTGTACTACTTACAGGATATCCTTTGGCAGGAGTATTTTCTTCGATAAGATTTGTTAATAAAACGTCTCCAAATAAAATAATTTGTGCGTGAGTTGGAATATCAGTTTGCTCTTGAATATGAGCTCTAAGCGAAAGAAGTTTTTCATCAGGATGAAGATAAATATTCAGAGACTGCATGGTATGGAAATTGAAAATGTGAATTGCACGTCTACATAATATGTCCCTAACTTGATTAAAAAATCGATCAAAACTCCATATTCTTTGTCGGTCAACCTCTAAGAGACCTGCTAAAAGAGGTGTGACAATTTTTTTAAGACCATAACTTAGTCTGCAATTGCGGGGAAGATCAGCACTCCATTCAATTGGACCATTTTCAGTTGTTTGAGTTCCAGATATTACACCAGAAGCTTTTTTTGTAGTAATATAATACATTGTTTCTTTATTTCTTCGTCCACCAAATGGTCGAAAGGGTAAATTTCCCGTGGCAATATGGTAAAGAGTTACTCCGATTGACCACAAATCTACTGTAGCACCAAATGTTTTGCCAACTGGTTTACGAAGTACGGCTCTCTCATACATATCTGGGTGAAGATATTCTTCAGTGCCATACAATGAAACAAATTGTTGATTCTCGTCTAACTCTCTAGCGGCTCCAAAATCTGTTAGTTTATATATTGTACTGCCATCATCAGCAATGTATTTCATTATATTACCAGGTTTGAGGTCACGATGTACAAGATTATTATCACGTAAATGCTTCATGCCAGCTGAAAGATGTTCTAATACTAGCAAAAATTCGCTTTCAGCCAAGCCATATGTATTCTCTGGATCATCAAGTATATTAAAAAGGCTACCACCTGTACAAAGTTCCATGACAATGACTTTTCCTTTACCATCTTGTTCTTCTTCGATAGCTAATAATTTTACAATGTTCTCATGTTTAACTTTTTTAAGCACCTGGAATTCACGCATTTGCACATCCATTGGTCTCATATGACTTACTGGATTAAATGTCTTTACAGCCACAGGTTCACCATTATTTTTATCGACTCCTTGATAAACAGACCCTGTAGCTCCTTTGCCGAGGACACTTGTGGTACACCAAACATAATTAGCAGATCCTCTCAAGTAAGACATGGTTAATAAATTTTTTTCCATTTATTCATAACATTCTAACAGGTATCTAAAAAATATTCATAGTATCAAATTATACATAAAATGTTAAAGTAATAGAAATACTTACCGAAAATCGATGTTATTAAATTAAAAAATTAACTGTTGGATATATATCATTTTTACCGTTATGAATAAAAATATTTATTTATTTGCCCCTCATATTTGTACTTCTTTTATACGTATAATCTTTAAATTATATAAAACTCTATGAACTGATAAAATGATTTCACAATAGATATTATTTATTAAACAATAATTGTTACTGGTTATTTAAATCACTATAAAATATTTTATTTTCATTTTTAGGTTAGATACTTTAATCAAAATTTAAATTTATACATTTATATTTATTTAAATATAGATATAACATAAAATTATTTATTATATAAACTTAATAGTTTGAACAAATATAAATACACTTTTATTGAAAAATAAATTATTTTTGACATGACTTCAATTCTGTTATTATTTTCATCGTCAGCTGGAAAATACAATGAGCCACCTAGAGGTCAGATGATGAAGTAATGAGAATTAAAGTAAGTATTCAAAGAAAAACTCAACGTTTTTACAAATACATATTCAATTTATTTTAAATGAATTTAAAACTTGAAAATTAATGGCACTTCAATTGTGACTCCTGTAATACTTCAGGATTAAATCAAGGTATTACTTTTCAATAAACATAGCCAACAAAATGAGTATTTTACGAAACGTTTTACGAACAATCTCCACGATCAACAAGACTTCAATGGTTATTAATCACTCTAATTCACTAATTCATCGAGCATATTCTGTGCTGACATGCTTAACAATTCGATCAAAACGTCAGAATACTTTCATACAATTAGATGTAGCCATAAAAAAAAATTTCTCAAGTGAAAAGAAAGCAGAAGACCTGATGTGTAACATAGGCACTATCGGGCATGTAGATCATGGGAAAACAACACTTACATCAGCTATCACTAAAGTTCTTTCAGAAGAAATGAAAAGTTGTCAATATGTTGCCTTTGATGAAATTGATAAAGCACCACAAGAAAAATCAAGAGGAATTACTATTAATATTGCTCATGTAGGATACACTACAAAATTACGACGATACGCTCATACCGACTGCCCTGGACATGCTGATTTCATTAAAAATATGATTAGTGGAGCATCACAAATGGATGGAGCCATTCTTTTGGTGGCTGCTGATGATGGAACTATGCCACAAACTAGAGAACATCTTTTCTTAGCTAAACAACTTGGTATTAACCACATCGTTGTCTTCTTAAATAAAGTTTGTATCAATTTTAAACTTTATTATTAAATAAATTTATTTTTATTATAAACCTGAACAATAATCACTACTGCTATAGTTATTAGGCAGACTTAGTGGATGAAGAATTGTTAGATCTTGTGGAAATAGAAGTAAGAGAACTGTTGACCCATTTTGGATTTGATGGAAATGAAAGTCCTGTTATACGGGGTTCTGCCCTTTTAGCTCTAAAGGGTGACAAATCAAAATATGGAGTTCCATCCATTCTTCAATTAATGGATGCTGTAGATGCATATATACCTACTCCAAAACGAGATTATGAATCGCCATTTATTTTACCAATTGACAATGTTCTCAACGTACCAGGTCGAGGATCAGTAGTAATTGGTACTCTTCAGAGAGGAGTTATAAAGAAGAATAAACCTGCTGATTTGTTAGGTTTTGATGTTGAAACTAAAACAATGATAGCAGATATTCAGGTAACCAGAATATTATCGAATAGAAATAAATATAATTTAAAAGTAATTTTATGAAAAATTTCTTTTAGATCTTTCAAAAAAGTGTTCCTGAGGCTGTAGCTGGAGAAAATGTCGGCGTTTTAATTAAAAATATTAAATCAACGTCTGTTTCTAAAGGTATGATGCTTGTTGAGAGGAATAGTGTAGTCTCAAGTAATCATTTTGAAGCGCAACTTTACTTGGTTGAAACAGCAGAAGGAGGCAGACGTAAACCTTTACCGGTATTTTTCCGTTTCCAATTAATTGATAATATTTATTTATCATAAAAAATAATAATAGAATATTAATTTTTAGGTGTATGGTTATTGCTCTCCAATTTTTAGTATCACATGGTCTGTATCATGTCGTTTCGACTTAATGCTGGAAGATGAATGTAATATGTTGATGCCTGGAGACCAATGTACTACTAAACTAACATTAATTAAAAAAATGCCTATGATTATAGGACAATCATTTACAGTTAGAGAGGGAAGAAGTACTATAGCTACTGGTAAAATTACCAAAATATTAAAGCCCTTGATTGTAAATAAGAAGAAAATAAATGAAACAATAGTGCCTGGTGTGAAAAATCAAGCAAAGAATCGAAATAAATAAATAATTAAATATAAACATCGTATCTTTGTTTTTTTTTCATATAAATTACACTAACTGGTTTTAGATAATATACTTTATTAAGACCGAACGCGTAACTTCCACTTAATTGTATTTTATCGACTATCATTTTTTATTTTATAAGGACGCGTACGTAGGATGTATGAATCATTTTTTAATAACATTTATAGAAAACGTGAACGTGCATTGATGTCAATAGCTGTGCATTTTTGTTACTTTTAGTAAGTAATACTTGATGAGCCGTTTTATTTGCACGTTAACGTTTGCACAGCTTGACGACATTATGGTTGAAAACTAGCTATTAACAATCTGATTGATGTTGATCATTACATGATTTGTTTACGCATTGAAGGAAGCAAGGAAATCGGTGACAATTTTCTTTAGTTTGGCATCAGAAGCTTCACTGATGACATTTTCCTTGGCAATGGTAGCGGTAAGGTCTTTGTGAGACGCTCTAAAGAAAGTATATTTATTATTAGAATAATAAGTTTTAAATCGTTAAAATTAAATAGATAACTTTTATTACCTGATGTGAGCAAGGAATTCTTTTTCAAAAGCTGTGATTTTGGTTGGCTCCATTTTGTCGAGGTATCCACGGACACCACAGTAGATGACGGCTACTTGCTCCTCAATAGCCATTGGGACTAAAGAAAATTGAGATTAAAATAAAAATTCAATAATATGATTAATAATTACTGTAGTTTCAACTTACCATACTGTCCTTGTTTGAGAAGCTCAGTAAGCCGAACACCTCGGTTAAGAAGTTGTTGCGTGGCAGCATCCAAATCTGAACCGAATTGGGCGAAAGCAGCTACTTCACGGTACTGAGCCAATTCAAGCTTCATGGAACCAGCAACTTGTTTCATAGCTTTAGTTTGAGCAGCTGATCCTACACGAGATACGGAAAGACCGACATTGATGGCAGGTCTGATACCTTTGTAGAACAATTCAGTTTCCAAAAAGATTTGACCATCAGTAATTGAAATTACATTGGTGGGAATGTAAGCAGACACATCTCCGGCTTGAGTCTCAATGATAGGTAAGGCAGTAAGAGAACCACCGCCAAGAGATTCATTCATCTTAGCTGCTCTCTCTAGTAAACGCGAGTGAAGGTAAAAAACATCACCAGGGTAAGCTTCACGACCGGGAGGTCGTCTCAGCAATAGAGACATTTGACGGTAAGCTACAGCTTGTTTTGACAAATCGTCATAGATGATAAGAGCGTGCTTTCCGTTATCTCGGAAAAATTCACCCATGGCACAGCCAGAGTAAGGAGCAAGATACTGTAAAGGAGCAGCATCAGAAGCTGTAGCTGACACAATAATGGTATAGTTAATGGCTCCACTGTCTGTTAATCGTTTTACGATTTGGGCAACAGTAGATCTCTTTTGACCAATAGCAACATAAATGCAGTACAACTTTTTTTTCTCTTCACCAGCGTCGTTGAAACGTTTCTGATTGATAATAGTATCAATAGCTAAGGCAGTTTTTCCAGTTTGCCTATCACCGATGATCAACTCTCGTTGACCACGACCAATTGGTACCAATGAGTCTACAGCTTTGATACCAGTTTGCATAGGTTCTCTTACTGACTCCCTGAAAGAATAATTAGTATTGAATATTGTTTAATAATTAAAATAATTAAAAAGTGTACAAATTTAATTCCAAACAATCAACATACAAGAATGGTTTTAAGTAATTTTTTAGGGAGTATTTACCGAGGAATAATGCCAGGAGCTTTGGTACCAATACGGAACCTCAACTTGTTGTTTAATGGACCTTTACCATCAATGGGGTTACCCAAAGCGTCAACAACACGTCCCAAAAGTTGATCACCAACTGGAACGTCTACGATAGCTCCCGTACGTTTGACAATATCACCCTCCATAATGTGTCTATCATTACCGAATACGACAACACCAACATTGTCAGGCTCCAAGTTCAAAGCCATACCCTTTAATCCTGAGCTGAATTCCACCATCTCATCGGCTTGAATATTTTTCAAACCATACACACGGGCAATACCGTCTCCAATACTCAATACACGCCCAGTTTCTTCTAGATTAGCCTAAATCAAAAATAAATAAAATCATTATTAGTAAAATGTGGAATTCATTGACATACATATAAGATGCAAATAGTGAACGAACCTTAGGAGCTGATCCCATAATACGTTCTTCCAAGATGGCAGAAATTTCGGCCGATCTTCGGCTGCACGAGACATGGTATTTGCGAGTAGCGAAGGTGCTTGCTGGCCAATGAATCTGAAAAAAGGTAATGTTTGATTAAAAAGTTGGTACATCTATATTGTCTATTACATAACTTTTGTCTCTTCTGTTTATGTAATATACGAATTCGAACATTATTCATGAAAGACATAGATTTTAACATTTTTCAATACAATAAAAGAAGAAAGATAAGCTGAAAGAATTAGATCGCAAAAATAATAAGTGCTATTAAGTCATGTAACCGGTATTCATTGATTAAAGGAGAAAAATGTCGGCACCCATGATAACTTAAAGCAGCACTTTAGCAACCTCTCATGAACTTCTGGCAAAGAAATTATGAAATAAATGAATTACCTGGACAGTGGCATTGGGAAAATGTTTTGCCACCGATGTAGCTAATCGTAGAGACAATAGAGCCATAGTTGTATGTTAATTGCCCGTCAAACGGACAGCCGATTTTTAATATGATAGACGTCCAAAGTAAAACAGCAACGGAAGAACGATCCTCTCTGATCCCACTTTTTATTTCTCCGTCATTGACGTCGTGCGCAACGTAGTTTTGTCGTATGCGCAGGAAGTAGATGGTGCTTATTGACCACTTAAATATAACAATAATAGTAATTCAAAAATATTTATTCTTTTACATTTTATGCGAAAATAAATTAACCTAGTTCTTTTGGCAGTATACAAGAATATAGATCAAAAAATCAAAAATTCATTAATTGTTTTTAGTGATCAAAGCTTATTTCTGATTATTATAAAGCTGTTTATGAATAACAATATTGTTATGATTTTAAGAAATGAATATTGATTCACAGAAATCTTTTTTTAACTTATGTAAAAATTAATTTTTTATAATTTTTTTATAACTATTTATGGTTAAAATTTATTGTACTGAAAAATTCTAACCAGACATTTGGTATGTAAAGTTATCTTACTGAGATTTGGAGCAAAAAAATGGCAGATTTTGTCAAGTGAATGTATTATTTAAATTCATTTCTTTTACAGTATCTGTATAAAAAATCAAAATCTTCATTTAATTAAGAATTAAATGCATATGATGCATTTATTATAAAATCCCTAGAGGGCAGGAGGTCAACATAATACTCTGTAACTGAGGATCGACGCTAAGGCGTTGCGCGTGGAGTCAGAGTGATTTTATGTGATGGTCCTTGTTCCAATTGTGTTCTCAATTAATTTTTGAAATATAACATGTTGTAATTACAATAAAAGTAATACTAGGATCAGATAGATACCAGGTAATAGTTTTACATAATGTATTAATTCATTTCTGAATGAACAATGAATAAATAAGATTCAAAGTAATTTTGTTGTACACATCTATGTTTATTGATTGAAAGAATTTATACGTATTCTTGTATATCTATAACAATTTGTACAAAGATATTACTATTACTACATACATGATATTTTTCAGCGCGTGTCAAATGAATCTTATTGAGGGATGAATGGAGATAGTGCACAAGTGTACTTCAAAAGATTAGAGGAATCTTTTTAAACGTGAGATAAAATTCCTGAATGTTTAAATATTTTTATTATATCAAAAAATGGATCCTCATGAAACAGAGCTGATTGAAAATTTGGAGAGGGAAATTGAAGGACTAAAGGTTCGACTGGAAGATGAGAGAAAAAAATTAAATGATGTCAAATGTAAGCATAATATTATTTCTGAATATCTTATCTTTTTTTGAATAAATATTCACTTTATATTTAATCATTTATAGTGGCTGAAGTTGCTGACCGATTAGAATCAATTTCTTGTATCAATCTTAAACAGCGAAGAATTTTGAAGGGTCATCAAGCCAAAGTACTATGTTCAGACTGGTCTCCAGATAAGAGACATATAGTATCCTCTTCTCAAGATGGAAAGATGATAATTTGGGATGCTTTCACTACTAATAAAGAGCATGCAGTTACTATGCCTACCACTTGGGTAATGGCTTGTGCTTATGCTCCCAGCGGTGCTCTAGTTGCTTGTGGAGGCTTAGATAATAAAGTAACAGTATACCCGTTAAGCTTAGAAGACGATGTGAGCACTAGAAAGAAGACAGTTGGTACTCATACATCTTATATGTCTTGTTGTGCATTTCCCAACAGTGATCAGCAAATTTTAACTGGCAGCGGAGATAGTACTTGTGCTCTTTGGGATGTAGAAAGTGGCCAGCTGCTCCAAAATTTCCATGGACATTCGGGTGATGTTATGGCTATTGATTTAGCACCAAGTGAAACCGGTAATACTTTTGTCTCTGGTAGCTGCGATAAAATGGTACTTATCTGGGATATGAGAAGTGGCCAATGTGTTCAAAGTTTTGAAGGCCATGAATCAGATGTTAATTCTGTACGATTTCATCCTGGTGGAGATGCTGTTGCTACTGGATCGGATGATGCTACTTGTCGTCTCTTTGATTTACGTGCAGACAAAGAAGTAGCTGTTTATGCAAAAGAGAGTATCATTTTTGGAGCTAATGCTGTTGACTTAAGTGTAAGTGGTCGCTTACTTTTCGCTGGTTATAACGACTATACTGTTAATATCTGGGATACTTTAAAATGTCAACGAGTAACTTCACTCTATGGACATGAAAATCGTGTTTCTTGTCTTCAAGTTTCACCTGATGGAACTGCTCTATCTACTGGTAGTTGGGATGCAACACTTCGTGTTTGGGCTTAGAATCGTTTCCATTTAAAGTTGTATTTAGTTTCACGTTCATCTCACTGGTTATCAATAATCGTGTATGATAATTAAAAGTACCAATGTGCATTTAAACCTGCTCTAGATATTATACATGCTACAAGTGTAGTGTAAAGATGTAGGATATACATATATAAATATCATTTATGTTAAATCAAAACAAAAAAAAACAAAACCCAAGTATTTATGTGTAAATGAACAGCTGAATGCATAATTGTTGTATGAATTTAAAAAATATATAAATATATATATATAAGATGATGATTCATGTACGAAGAAACTTTTTTAAAATCTTTGTGAAGCAGTTATTGATTATAAAATATATTAAATTAAAAATATGTTTGAGTTCGTTTTAAAAGAATTCACGTGGTTTTATTTGAATTAAATTTTGTCTTTTGATGAATTATTTTAAGAGTGTGTGATTAATAATAATATTTGACCTATTTATATAAACCAAAGTTAAGAAGATCTGATAAATTATGTAAATATAATAAAAACTATTTTGGAGTCAGTTGATAATGAAATAAATGTATGAAGAGATTGATTCATATTGAGATCAATGCAATAATGTTAATGTGAAATTCTTTAAAAATTATTGTAAATTTTATTAAAAATTTTTCTTCGTCTGTAATATCTAAAATATAAGTGATGAAGTCACTTTAAAAATGTAAATCATTGTATCAATTATCAAATAATAGATAAACAACAGTATAGACATTAGTAAAATATACCTTCAAATTAAATATGTGAATTTTAGTTGATATTCAATAGAAATGTAAAGAGTGTATAGTATAAAAAAGAAGTATCAGAATTGTATTGTTAGGCTGGACCTAAATTAAAGATGAATATTGAGTGGAAACATGTATAAAAAATTGAATTTGAAAAATTAGGAAACAATCTGTGTTCGAAAATAATATTACATCAACTGATATTGTAATAAAATAATGATAAATGATAAAAAGAAGTAAATTAAATAAACGTACTGAAATAAAAATAAACATAAACTTTTTTTTGAATAAGTTAAACTCCAGATCTACCAATAGATGGCTCTGAAAAGATTTTCAAGTTCAAATATGGAGTAACAGAGGCTACAAAATACCGGACGGATCCAGTAGATAAATAACATGGTCATCAGTTTGATCAAGTCTGACTCTGCATTTTATGGATAAATCAGAAAACACTTAAGTGAATTCATTTTATTTATAATCTAAATTTTTGAATATAGATTCAAAGTTAAAGTAAAAATATAAATAGTGAAAAATGCCGCAGTATAAAGGTAAATAAAGATTAATTCAAACAAATAAAAATCATAACCTCATAAAATTTGTTGCTTTTTTTCATGTAAACAGTAAAAGTAAAATGGGGAAAGGAGTTATTCCCTAATGTGGAAGTAAATACAGACGAAGAGCCAATGCTGTTCAAGGCCCAGCTTTTTGCTTTAACTGGAGTACAACCAGAAAGACAGAAAGTCATGTTGAAAGGAATGACTCTAAAAGATGACGACTGGGGAAATATTAAGCTTAAAGATGTAAATTTTTCCCTTGAATCTATTGTGCAAACGTTAATCCAACGTTTTCTTTTAGGGAGTAACAGTTTTAATGATGGGCTCTAAAGAAGACGTACCTGTGGAGCCAGCCGTAAAACCTCTATTTGTGGAAGATATGAATGAAGCAGAAATCGCATCAGCACTTGATCTTCCAGCAGGATTAACAAACCTAGGAAATACTTGTTATCTAAACGCAACCGTACAATGTTTGAAAACGGTTCCAGAATTGAGAGATGCGTTGAAAAATTTTCCTGGTGGTCTTGCAGGTACAAATGTTGCAAGCGGTAGAGTGCCATCTTTTGTGCCAGCACAAAGTATCACAGCAGCTCTGAGGGATCTTTATGACACCATGGATAAAGGAACGTCATTGCGGCCAGTTATACTTGTTCAAATGATGCATTTAGCATTTCCACGATTTGCTGAAAAGTCTGAACATGGTGGATTTCAGCAACAAGATGCTAGTGAATGTTGGACTGAATTAATCAGAATGCTTCAACAAAAATTGCCTCCTGATGAGAATCCTAAAACTACTGAAAATTCTTATAAACCTCGTTCATTAATAGAACAGTATTTCGGTGGTATATTCGATACAGAACTAAAATGTGTCGAGTCAGAAGATGAGCCTCCTACTGAGGGGAAAGAAGAATTTTTGCAGCTTAGTTGTTTTATTTCAACGGACGTCAAGTATATGCATTTAGGATTAAAAAATAAGATGCAGGAACAATTGACTAAACAATCACCTACATTAGGCCGTGATGCAGTTTATACTAAAACAGTAAATTTATTAACATTGTAAATTATTTGATTGATACCAGAATGTTCCAAAATTTATTATTTAAAAATGTCTTTAATTTTTCTTTTTCTTATATTTAAATCATTTCTCAATGTATTTCTTCATGATTCATATAACTAATTGAAATCAATATGACATAGTTTTTCCTGATAAGAAAATGAACAAACAACATTATCGTATCGATCTCTTTGTTTACTATCGAGCAACATTTTTTTTAAACGTTAGATAAATATTTATGTTAAGATTACTAACGTAAAATTTTATTTTTCAGTCAAAAATTAGTAGATTGCCAGCGTATCTTACCATACAATTTGTACGATTTTTCTACAAAGAAAAAGAAGCGATTAATGCAAAAATTTTGAAAGATGTAAAATTTCCGATGGAGTTTGATGCCTTTGATCTGTGTAGCCCAGAGCTTCAAAAGAAACTCATGCCAATGCGAGAAAAATTCAAGGAAATGGAAGATAAGAAAGTTGCTGAAGCTCAAAATTTAGCTGACAAAAAAGCTACAAGTGATGCTCTTGAAAAAGCTGTAAAGCGTGAGCCCTTCTGGTTTGAAGATGGTATATTGAAAAAAAATTTAATTATATATAATTTAAATATTCAAAATAATTTACTTACATGAACATTCATTAAAATAGATTTGGGATCGAACAATAGCGGTTATTACGTTCTCCAAGCAGTACTTACTCATCGAGGACGTTCAAGTAGTAGTGGTCACTATGTTGCTTGGGTTCATCAAAAAGGAGACACATGGCTCAAATGTGATGATGACACTGTGAGTATCGTAACGAGTGAAGAAATTCTCAAGCTGAGTGGCGGTGGCGATTGGCATTGTGCCTACGTCCTTCTTTACGGACCAAGAATTCTTGAGGTACCTATTACAGACAGCGATTAACTTAACAAACGGCTGGTTATACCGTTTGGCTATTGAAATTCAGCAGGTGGCTACTCCGCAAATTGTGTGGACGTAGCCACACACATAATACTTCTGCATACCGATGCTCTTTCATGCCCATAAAATAAAATATTCAATCTGGATTGTATTCAACAAGTAATGCTTTTAAGTAAGGGAAAAAATATGATACTGATAATAATAATAATAATAATAACAGTGATGAAGTAACAACAATGATTTCTTATAAATTTAGCGATAAAATTTCTGTTATGTGCGTGATTGTTAATATCAATGTGTTTTTTTGTAACATTAAAGAATATCAAACGAAAAATCTGAAAAAATATTTTTATTAGATGATCAAATGATAAACACTGCATAAAATACTGTAATCATCAACTCCTTTTATTTATAGTCTCTTTAGCATCAATAAGAATTGCAATAATTTTTTTCTAGAGACCATTTATATCTACCCACTTAATATATGACGATCTTTCTTGTAATCCGAAACGTAATCAGTTATTTGATAGACGTCGTTGACGACACATGTGATCTAACGACGTCGTTAATTCATAATGAAATAATTGTGCTAATTTTTAAGTATCATTAATTATGAGCGCTAAATTTATTCATACAAAAATAATAAGGAATTTCTTTAATCGCTTGTTTCGCAGGTAAAAAAATTAATATTTTTAATAATAATTCGTAGGTATTGTTATTTAGTTAACCAACATTTAATATGATCGCTCCACAGTGATTGATAACATCGACAATAATAGCACATTAATGACGGTCTACCTAATAACTAAACCATGTCTCGGTAAAACCGCAAATTGTTATAAATTCTTTCTTATTTCTTATCACCATTCGGAATCATAAAAAACAATTTTATTTGTGCATTTTCCTACCAATGATGAGGTTTTTCTGGTTATAGTCAGGATGGAGTGATAAAAGCATGCGGATACGTCAAAGATAGAGAATGTTAACGAAAGTAGAGGCGTGCTTTCAAGGTCGTTCGTGGAATTATTATTCTAGAAAAATCTTGAAAGAATTATGAGCAAAATTAACACAAAAAAAAAAATTAAAGTAAAAAAAAATAATTGAGCAACATTTTTCTTCAAATATTTTTCGATAAGATTTTACTTTCTGTAGAATTTTTACTTTCGATGAAAGAATTTCGAAGATTATCAATTACGTATGTATGTTGATAAGTGATAAATTGGAGAATGCTCGAGGATTTGTATGGTGTGGATGAATGACGGCGGTAATAAATTTTAAAATGAGAAAACGATCAGGATGAGAGCAGAAAGGAGACGAAGTTAATATAATGGTTGTCAGCAACGACCATTGGAAAGGGAGCATACAGCTGAAAGTAACGTAAGTAAGATGAAGATAGAAAAGCATAGACCGAAGTCGGAATGAGATCGGCCAAGTTCGGTGGCAATCACGAACAAGTGCGAGCATGAATTCTGTTCACTATCCCAGCAGTCGAGCTGCTATGTTATAGCTTTTCCTTTCCCCTCCGCTCAAAAGTCGCCATCTCTTCCCCTTCTTTCCTATATGTCTCGAGTCAACGTTCAGGCAGCAGTTGGCCACATTCACCATGGGTGTTTTCACCTCGCGCTTTTTCCTACATCGTTTAAGTAAAGTGAAATACCGACGATAAGAAAAAGGAAGGTGGATCCTTACGAATAAGAGGGGATCAAGACAGTGTTAAGTCTAGTATTAACTAGTAGCTCATCGCAAAATGAACTAAAAGTTTATGAACAATTGTTTGTGGTTTATTATGGAACACTACGGTAATCTAAGTACAGTATAGTTTGGTGTTTAGACTTTTCCTGTGCCTAAATCGTTGCAACAAAGCGTGGACTTGGATACATCATTTTTTCCCCCTAGTTGACGGTTTAGGTTTGTACAGTTTCTGTGTGCCCCAGTTGGGCGTGTGTCGATCCCTTCGTTACACTCTCTCATATCCATTGATTCCAGGATTTTTTTTGTTCTTACGGCGCATGTGAAAACGTTCGAATGGATTTTACTTGGTTCCAAGGACTTATGAACGATTTTTATAATTGCCAATACTATTAGTGCTCACAATGGCTGTTTTCAATAACAAATTGGTGTCCAATCACTATTGTGATTCATTCATATACTCCTGATGTTCATCCGTCATTATTTTACATACATCTGTCGATCAAGACGACTATCCATGGACGAGGGATTCATGGCAATACCTGAGGCGCGTCGGATGCGTAAAGAAAAAAATATTAGAGGATCACCCACGTACATTTGTGAGAGTAACGCCCTGTCGTGAATATACATTGCGAGAACTCGTCATCAATTGATTTTTAAACCGATTATAAAAAATAAAAAAACTCATTTTTTAGGCATTTATGCCACTAACAATTTGCTATTGCATTTACATTACGTCATAATCAATTTTAGCATGTAAATAACATGTGGAAATTTTGAGTGATTTAAAAGTTAAAATCAGCTGATTTTAGAAAAGTATTTAATTCAGCTGAAAAAAATAAGTCAAGAGACTTTTTGGTTTGTGAAACTAATTGTTTTAAAAATCAACACAAAATGGGAAATTGTTTTAGCAGCCCTACTGATGCTGAAACGGAAAAATCCGATAGGATAGGAAATCCTAGTATTGAGGCAGTAGCTTCTCAAGCCAGTCCAGTACCAACACTTCCACCTGATCCTATCAGGCCTGTACCACAAATTCCAGATACTGATGTTCCTTCAGCTAAAATATTCGTAGCCTTATATGATTATGACGCCAGGACTGATGAGGATCTTAGTTTCCGTAAGGGAGAGCATCTGGAAATCCTCAATGATACTCAGGGTGATTGGTGGTTGGCCAGAAGTAAGAGAACAAGACAAGAGGGTTATATACCTAGCAATTATGTTGCTAAACTCAAGTCTATTGAGGCTGAACCGTAAGTTGATATCATATCTTATTATAATCCTCTAAAAAAACTTACGCTGAGCAAGTGAAATTATTAAATAATAAAAATCAAGAGATTTCTATAGAGAGATTAGATGCATTCTTTTTCTTATAATACTATGATACTTAAGTAGACAATAGGCTTTTTTTCAGGGTCATATTTTTTTATTAAATCAGTTTTTCTTTTTCGCTTGCAATGGTCGGTTGATGCTATCAACAAACTTTCTCCAAGTACATTTAATATTAATGTTCGTGTGTATTTATAGGTGGTACTTCAGAAAGATCAAACGTATTGAGGCCGAGAAGAAGCTATTACTGCCAGAAAATGATCATGGAGCTTTTTTGATTCGTGACTCTGAGAGCAGACATAATGATTATTCACTTTCTGGTAATAACTCAATAATATGATACTCATGTATTATTCCACAGTTTATTTTAATTTTTGTCTTACTCAATAATAATTATATATACTTATTAATGCATCGCATAATTTTCAGTTCGTGATGGCGACACAGTTAAACATTATCGAATTCGTCAATTGGATGAAGGAGGATTTTTCATCGCTCGACGAACTACATTTAGAAACCTTCAGGACCTCGTGGAACATTATAGTAAAGAAGCTGATGGTCTTTGTGTTAATCTCTGCAAACCATGCGTGCAGGTAATATAAAATATCTTGATTACTTTTTTTAAAACCAGTTTAAAAGAAAAAGATGAACTTGTCCCTATTATAAATGAAAATCTTTGTGAAATTTTACTTGAAAACTTCGTGAGTAACGCTCGAGCGCGATTTTATACTCGAAAGTTTTACATATATAAATCTGGAACAATTTTACTCTCATCATTCTCAAGATCAGTAAGTAAAAAACAGTATAACACTGTGAAATTTTATAAAGACAAATCAATAAGAACAAGGGAACTTAGAAAGCTTTTATCTAATTTAAAATTTAAAAAAAAAAAAGTGGATTTGTGAAGTTGGATCTCTGATTTAGACAATATTTTTTTTCTCTGTTATGGCTTGCCCTACTTCCCGCTGGAATTTCTTGGTAAATTGAATGTCCGAATTATTGAAACAATTACTGGAATTTTTTTTATGTTTCACATTCTACCTTTTTTTGTATCTTTTTCTTCTGTAAATTATCTTATTTTTATTTTGTAAAAATAATCATTCTATTTCATTTATCCATTTGTACATCCATCCACTCTGCTATATATATGTACAATAAAGCACAAGCCCGTATTATATG
Source organism: Chelonus formosanus (assembly GCA_028641665.1). Classification (NCBI taxonomy): domain Eukaryota; kingdom Metazoa; phylum Arthropoda; class Insecta; order Hymenoptera; family Braconidae; genus Chelonus; species Chelonus formosanus. The sequence goes on from CM054002.1 coordinate 16,433,592, forward strand.
GCATCATGTTCCAAAGAAATTAGAGATAATGATTTCGCTAGGAGACAAATTGAAAACATAAAAATTACCCATCTCGTATTTCATCATATTGTACTATATTCATCTAATGCAATGGGTGCTTACAATCTATGGACACTATATTAGACGTAGTCATTCTATCTTTCAATCAAAATTCATCTTTAAATATGCTCTCTGTATCTAGAAAGTAACATTTTTCATTGCTCTTGGTGAATTTGTGAAAAATGTCCAGTTTCCATCCACTTTATACTATAAGAGTTTTTCTTAGATGCAGTTATTGAAGCAGTAAACCGCAGTATTACACTATTGTGTTAAAATCGTAGAGCAGTCTTGACAAATATCTCATTTTCTTTAACATAAGACTTCTTTATGACTTTTTCATGATTCTAAGTCTTTTGAATCTTTTTTTGTGTTGAAAAAACTGCTGATACAAGCATTATTCGTGCCAAATAATTTCTTTCAAGATTCAAAAGACTAACAATTGTTTTTCAAAATATTCATTAAACTGCTTTAATAGCGTGTATCAATAAAAATATTTATATATTTTCTGATACATTTTCAAGTTGATTACTAATGGCATGTAGTCCTGCTTGTGCTTGGAGATTTAGATTTTTTATTCAACAAATAACATTAAGACTACGACGACTGATTAAATTTTAATCCTATACTGAGTGTATTATTAACAGTTAATTGTGATGTTAACATACTTATGTTTTGTATTATACGAATGGTGCTATTTTATACATCTCAATCAACTTCCAGTTCCTATTGCGTGTACATGTAATAAATAAAAAAAAATACGTGTAAAAGTTAAAAATATATCAAATGTTTAAATAGAATGTTTTCATTTGTTCATCACTGTTGAATGTTGTCCACAGACGAGTCAATGGCACATTGTTGCGTATTTAATTGTGCTAAGACTTGCTAGTGATTTTTTTCAATGCTTATATTCGCATTATTTAACTAGCTTTCGAAAATACGTTTGTAGTGCATTGTATATATATCTAAGGTGAGAAACGTTAGACAATTCATACGCTTTACACATTATCAACTCATTCATACAATATTAATTAATTGAAGCACACAACTAATAATTGTTCAAGTTTATCAGCGATTGACTGGCCGTACTTATTTTTGTTAACAGGTGGAGAAACCCGTAACCGAGGGCTTAAGTCATCGAACACGCGATCAATGGGAGATCGATCGTTCTTCATTAAAATTCGTGAGGAAACTTGGCCAGGGACAATTCGGCGAAGTGTGGGAGGGTCTATGGAACAATACTACCCCCGTGGCTATTAAAACTCTCAAACCAGGCACTATGGATCCAAAAGACTTCTTGGCAGAAGCTCAGATCATGAAGAAACTTCGTCATGATAAACTTATTCAATTGTATGCTGTTTGTACTATGGAAGAACCCATTTATATCATCACAGAACTCATGAGAAATGGCAGTCTTCTTGAGTTTCTGCAAGGTAATAGCAGTACGTTATAATTCAATTCTTGTCATACAAAGATAGTGTTGAGGTCCTAATGTATGATCTAAAATTTATGCTAGTGACTGTGATTTTTTGAATTTTATTTTATGAATAGATAATTGAGTATGAAAGTAGTCTGTACGTGAAGAGTTTGTTACTTGGAAGCAGATTAGAAATTGGTTAAGCATAAAAGTAGCTCATGCAGGTTTCCCTATCGTTTTTCTAGTTTGTTAGCTGTATTATCTGCAACACAAAACATAAAATCTGAAGCACATTAATCTCTAGATTGAGGTTGCTTTAAACATAATTTAATTATTGATAATGTTTTAAACTAATTAGTTAATAATCAAGTGCCCATTATGGTAATTTAGACAATTTATGTTCTCGTAAAATCTAGTTTTGGAGCATTGGAACATGAAAACCATTAATATTTATCATTTTATTTGATGAATTGTTCCATTTTTCGTTAAATAATTTAAATTTGTCATTTACTCTCAAATTTAAATCTTAATGACCGTATAAGTATGGGGAAAATACTTTCAAAGTCTAATTTTTTAGCATACATCATAAATGATATTAATTTTGTAATATATGCATTAATTTAATAACTGAGTTTAATCAATATTTTATCATTACCCAGTTAAGGCTGGACTTTACTTTGGTTTCCCCCTAAAAAATACCAAGCAGTCGGGAAATAACTAATTTATCAGTCAATTTGCAATTACATCCACTGATTTTAGTATCAAAATAAAACCTATTTCGTCTAGAATGCCGCTGGTAAACATTTCGTTTTATTAATTTATATTTTAATGAAATTTAATTAGAAAGAAAATTGTTATCGAATTATTACAAGATTTTTCATGCTTCATGACCGTCAAGAGAAAATAATTATTCTTTTTTAACAAATTTTTTGCTGGACAAAGTTATCGACTGACCTCCTTGCCACCTTCTATATTATAAATAAAATCATTTTACATAATAAAATGCAGTAATGAGCATGTATTTTGTTATATTATTTATTAGGTGCTTTCCGATATCGCTAATATGACAAAAATTTTAAGTAAAGCCTAGTCCTAATGTATTACAAAGAAATATTCTTGATAAAAAATTTAGTATGTGAATGAATGATAAATGAACAGTTAAAATGAAATTAGTACATTCAGATTAGATGATAAGGCTTAATATAGATGTAATATAAAGTAATAATGTGAAATGAACATTTAGGAAAGGGTCGAGGATTGAAGCTCCAGCAATTGATTGATATGTCTGCGCAAATAGCTGCTGGTATGGCATATTTAGAGTCGCAAAATTATATTCATCGGGATTTGGCTGCAAGAAATGTCTTGGTAGCAGATGGAAACGTTGTCAAGATTGCTGATTTCGGCTTAGCTAGGTTAATTAAAGAAGATGAGTATGAAGCACGAGTTGGTGCAAGATTCCCAATTAAATGGACAGCTCCTGAAGCTGCTAATTACAGTAAATTCAGTATTAAATCAGACGTATGGTCGTTTGGTATACTCTTGACTGAACTTGTTACTTATGGACGTATCCCATACCCCGGTAAGTGTTTTAGATATTTATTCTTATTATTTTATTTGTTTTTTTGAGTTAACATAATAATTCCATTTAATAACTTTTCTCTTTTATTTATTGAATGTAAAATGAAAATTAATTACTAGTCTAGTTTTATAATTACACAGGAAAGTTGTGGTTAAATGAAAATATTATATTTATACCTATAAATATAATTATTATACATTTATATTCAACTAACAGCCTAATTTTCTTAATAATTTACATATGTTCGGACAAATACAATTGAGATATTTATTTAAGAAACTAAATTAATTTGTAATTTAAATTGAATATTGAATACATTGGACAGAAAATTAAATATATAAGATAAAAGTACAAATGGAATGTATTGCTAAATTGTTATGAATTAATACATAATTCATTTATTTGATAATAATTTTCATGATTGTTATTGTGCAGGTATGACAAACGCTGAAGTATTACATCAAGTAGAACATGGTTATCGAATGCCCTGTCCACCTGGATGTCCCCCAGCACTTTATGATATCATGTTAGAATGTTGGAATAAAGATCCAATGAAGAGGCCGACTTTTGAAACTCTCCAGTGGAAACTTGAAGATTTCTTTACTATGGAGGGTTCTGAATATAAAGAAGCTTCTGCATATTGAGGTTCATTTTTATAAAATAATTAATCTTCACCATGTCATGAATTATATAAAAACTTGTTTAAACTTGTCAAAAGATACAACATAAATACAATATTTATCCAGATTATTGGTGACTATCAAAATCATGGATCGATATGGTAATCTTTATTTTTCTAACGTCGCAATTATTATCTTGTATTTGTTTAAATGATATTCTGGCTGCCATATAATGAGCGAAAAAACTGAATGAATGAATGCGTGATAAAGAGAGACTGAGGGAAAGAATTTTAATACACAATTAAAAATATATTTCAAATAATTTACACTATTATTAACGGATAATTTTAAAAGAGTGATGTAAAAAATATGCAATTGAATTTGAGAATCATGAAATAATTATATTAAAAACAATATCATTTAGTCTTCTTAATTTACGATTAAGTCCATCAGACTGACCGGAAATCAATCACTGAAGTTATTTCAATACAATCATTCCTTTCAATTGATTTTACACAAATGGTCGTAACGTTTCATGAAATTTTATGTTATTAACATTTTCTAAATAGGAATTGTATATATTACTATTCTAAATGTATATCCTAATCAAAGCAATTTAACTCTTTAATTACCGTTGCAATTTTACAAAATGATTTTAAATTGGTCCGTCCAAGTGAAAAAACGACGACGATTATATAAATATAAATAATTTATAAACTTTACTTTGGTAAATATATTCTAAGTTTTTATTAAGTTTTATGTTAACACTCCGGTCAGTGTAATAACTAAAACATTGACTTCATGAGATGAAGCTGCTCATTAATTAAATTAACGCTGTTGGAAAATTATTTCATGAGAAATGTCATAAAACAGCTTGTATAACTTTCCAAGAATGAACTGTTGATTATTCTTATAAATGAGAGTAAGTCAAAAATTGTTAGAATGTGATCAATAGTTTATTTGTCATTTTTTACATTATCTGTATAAACGAGACGAACAGCATTTGACTTTTTTAGTTTATGAAAACAATCTTTACGACCAATTGCATCTCGACGAATCATTAATAGAATTTCATAAAAGCGAACACAATGACAATTATAAATATTGTATACATAATGACAATTGTATGTATGCGTGTAGACGCATAGCAGATAAATATATTTAATAGTATTAATGTAGATTGAAAAAAAAATTAGAAATTATAATGTTTTATATTAGATATAAGGAAATATTATCTAAACAGACAACGCCAATGTGTATCTAAATCATGAAGAAATGTAATAATTTGTAAGGATAATAATTTTGATTCAAAATTAATAAGTTTATAGAAAAATGATTATATTTTAGCAGAATTCCTATTGAAAGTTGTAATTAAGGAAATAGGAATTGCAACATAAATATAGTTTAAACGTTTTTCAACGAAATGTAATCATTTTTCTCATAAACTTTTTAATAATACTTGAGAGGTTTTCTTTACTCGCCTCTCATATATATGTTGCCAAGTAAAAAATTTTAAAGTCAAGAAACGAATAACAAGTCGAGAACGGGAATAAAGAGTATTTAAGCTTTGACCAGTTCACATAATTATTTTCCAAATAAAATAATAAATAATTATAGGTGATTTATACATTACTTTCATATACATGAATATTTTTTATATTGCGTTACTTAAATAATGCTTTAGATTTTTACCAAGTTTTACCAAAAAAAATAATCAAACACTTGACTGCATTGTTATATTATATTGTTACAACTTCGCTATCATCTTTTCAACTTCTTGACATGTATATTCGTCGATTATGTTTATATAAGTGCTTTTAGACATTCTAAATATTTCAATAGTCATATTTTTTCATCCGTTCTCGATAGCACAAGATATAAATAAATTAAAATATGTGTACTGTGCAGATAAGACGTAAATATCGTCCAACGAACATCGATATTTTTTTAAATTAGCAACTATACAAAGTTTATTATCAAATAAGTGAAATCGTTTCCGATAGATCGTCTTTTGTATTTGATGGCCTCCTTTTTTTACTATTAATTATTAATCATTACAATTATTATTACTATTAATTTTCATTAGTTATATTGTATATGTAATAAAAGTTTAAAAAATTACTTCGAATTTTCAATCGATCATGCTTCTCTAGTGCTTAGTCATAATAATTATTTTGTTACTCTAATCTTATAATGAACTTCAAAGCGATTTTTCACTAATTACAGGGGGTTTGAATTAGTTTTGTAGTTAATACATCAAAAAAAAAAGAAAAGTCAATCCATTATTTATGATGAGTTTTCGTTAATTTCTAGGAATTTCGAGGGTAGTAGAGTTACTCATCAAATTTTTAATTGTTAGGTCGAAGTTTCTGAATTATCATTTTAGTATTTGTACATATGAATATTGATTATCTTTCCTTTTTTTACTCTTCAAATTACAATCTTATAAAGACATAAATTTAGTTCATGATTGAAATTGAGTAAAAAAAAATTCTACTGATTTAATAATACATCCATTTTATTTAGAGGCAAATTATAAATTTAAAAATCTTCTTTTTCAACTAGCATCTAGCAAGTAATAAATAATGATAGTACTTAAATATATAAATAATAATGTGATGCATTTTATTCATCTTGTCGTTGTAAAATAAAACTTGTTAGGTATGTTTTTATATTTTTATCGATTTACTATATATATCTTCTAGCATTTTAAACATGTCCTGTACGTTTTTTTTTTTAGTGTCGTGGATCGTTAATATCCCCAGAATTCCCTAGACCGGATTACCAGGTGGCCGATTCCAGCAGGTAAATAACAAGACGACAGGTGCTAGTTCAGCCTTGGATTGGCCGGCAACGCAGACACAGTCTGCTCTTACATTCAGTCGAATTCGCGCGTCCTAATCGCACGTGTCCACTTTTTCAAATTTGATTGTGCCAAGATTATTTTTTCATTGATAATTTTTTTTATACGAAAGTGGATGTAATAATTTAAGATTTTCTTAAACATATTTAATGAATTGGAAAGTGCATCGACCTAAAGGCGTTTGGCTTTCAGTCACGGCCATGGCACGCGAACAATCTCGTAATTTACAGAGGATACATTGATAAGCTGAAAACAATGTAACAAATAATAGTTAAGTTTAAGTGTATGTGTGTTTCGAAAATCAGAAATTTAAAATTGGATATGAAAAACAAGGTGCAATCAGGATGCGAGAGGAAGAGCTTGAGATATCACTCAAGGTATTTTTACATCAATCCACAGTATTTCTTCGCCTGCTGCCATCAAATTCCCTTCATTTTTTATTCAAATTATATTCCCCCTACTCTTCTTCCAGGTTTCAACGCTAATAGTGTTAGAGAAACTGGTTTTCCTTATTGATTCTTTCATTTTCCATAATAACCCATCAAAATTTTTCAAAATTTAATTTACCGGATTTATTATATAATATTATTCATTGTAATTGAACACTTATTAGTAAAATTTTCATCCTTTATCTTCTTCATTGTATGTCTTTAACGGTACTCATGTTATATACTCCGTCTACCAATTCCCACAAGTTGTACACAGCTTGAAGAACTTCAAGATCCTTGGACAATGAGTGCATTCTTATATCTGTCGATTTCTTTTTATTGGTTTTCTTATTCATTCGTTTATAAATTATACAGTTAGTTAATCAAATAATGTAACGGAATCACCAGAAAATCATGTGGAAGATGCAGTTCAAGTAATTTTCCTGATTTAAACTTGGACCGGTTTTTTTTAAGTAGACAGAACTGGTAGACCCAAAGTCCCCTTGCCTTAACGACTATGTATACACATATCTTCTCAGGCGCGTGGCCAATTCACCGTTACTATTATACATAATCATATAATATTTGTGGACAATTTAGCACTTGAAAAAAAAGTCCAAGTCATTGACTTTATTAAAGGAAATAATCTTGTTATTGAGAAAGTTTAACTTAACTATAGAGATATTGCTCTTCATGAAATTGGTTTTTTTAATGGATTAAAATCATCCACGACTTTCTTTATTTCATGAGTTGATAAAATAAAAATATATACTTTCCCAGCTTAAGAAAATAATCCTTATTAGTAAGACAATAAATTTCTGATTTTTCATTGCTTCAAATTAATTCATAATTCTTTTTGTTAATTATATTACTTTAAATTAGATGACTTACTTTACTCCATTACATTTTTTATTCACTACAACAAGCATACTTGAAAGTATCAATTAGTCTTTTCATTAGAAATTATAGTTTTTTACGGAAGATTATGTCCAATTAAAAACATAAGTGACGTCGGGGTTTTAATGTCATATTACGGTAATTTATCATAAAGACTTGGTAATTTTTATTTATTATAAATAGGGGTATGCATATTTTCTTTTATAATATTCCTTTTTTTCAAATATTAATGTAATGTTTTATTTTTATTCCCCTATTTATCCCTCATGAACCAGTACACCAATCAATTTAAGTACACGTTGTAATCAATTTCAGGTAGTCATAGTGGGAAATGGTGCTGTAGGCAAGTCCTCGATGATTCAGAGATTTTGTAAAGGAACTTATACAAAAGACTACAAGAAAACTATTGGAGTTGATTTTTTGGAGCGAGAAATTGAGTGAGATTTTTATTTACTTAATTCTAAGTTAATAAATAAGCTTTTAATGCTCGTTAATGTTTCATTATACATGTAAAAACGGTAGTAAATGTCATGAAATTATCATAAATTTAATATTAAATCAGAGGAAAAATAATATTGAGAATTACAGTCAAAGTTTTGAAATATTTATTAGAAATAAAGAGATTTTTGAATTCGATTGAACACAAAAATTCAATAATTATTGTTAATAGAGTTGATGGAGAAACTGTAAGACTGATGTTGTGGGATACAGCAGGCCAAGAAGAATTTGATGCAATCACTGCTGCTTATTATAGAGGTGCACATGCATGTGTTTTAGCTTATTCAGCAACTGACAGAGATTCTTTCGATGCTGTACCGGCTTGGAAACTCAAGGTGAGTTTTTTCTTCTAATTTTCTCTCCTTTTTCATCAAATATTTCTCTCCACTCTCTCTTTGTTTTTTTCCTTCCAGGTAGAAAATGAGTGCGGGGAAATTCCGACTGTCTTGGTGCAAAATAAAATTGATCTTGTTGATCAATGTCAGATAGATTCGTAAGTCTTGATTTCCAATTAATCTAAACGTTGTTTCTTCATCTTACATGTTTTCTTGTTCAATTTATTTATAATTTTTTTATTTTCTTTTTGAAGGAATGAAGCAGAAAGATTAGGTCGAGCCCTAGGATGTAAACTCCTACGAACATCAGTCAAAGAAGATGTGGGTGTTGCCAGTGTATTTAGATATCTTGCCTCACGATGTCTAATAGAGATGCGTAGATGTGAAGATGATTTCCAAGATGATTTAAGATTATACTCATCAGGCCCACGATCGCCTTCAGTGATCAGTAAGTTTTATTTATCTTGATAATAAGAATAATGATACAAATAGATATATTTCTTTATCTTTTCGTGTATAATGTCTGATTGCGTGCTCTAGAACCTGACGTGTATCCGGTCGTTTAATTATAAATAATGCATCAGTAGATCTGAATATGTTCAAGGAAATACAGCTTACATACACTAAAGACTGGACTCAGTAAATGTCTGGTAGATGTCTTGGGTCTTGGTCTCTCCTTGAAACAAGAGCCGATCAATTGGTTAGCTACTTTTTCCCGAGCTGTTCGCGCGACAAGTACAGTAGAGAAATTCTTGTTGGCATAAATGGTAGTACATTCCAACCACAACAAAGATAATAACAAGTTTATCCCACGACCACTTTTAGAATTGTCAATAATTTTTAAAGAATGTTTTTGTTCATATTTTTACATGATAATCTCTAGTATAGAAACATAATAGTCATTGTTAATTCTCTTCTTGACTTTCACGCACCAAAATCAATAGTTCCAAGTCTACAAACACCAAAAATAGCATTTACAAGTGACTGTATTTTCAAGACATTGAGATTCTCTAGTTTGATTACATAAATTAATGTTAACAATCAAGCATTTCACTATTATATAAAATCAATCATTCTTAGTCGCATAGAATACAAAGAAATCATGATCTAGGCCATTAATGATAAGCTTTGACATAGATTTATGATAATATGATTAAATAAGTTATTTGATTTCTATGCAAATGTTGTGACTTTTCATTTTTCAGGTGCTTTTAGCCCAAATGAATGTACAGGTCGTAACATGGGAAACGGAACAATTGTTTTACGACCTGGTGGTAAAACTCGACATCATAAAAAGAAGAACTTTATCAAGAATGCGTGTAGGCTCTTGTAATTTTGATGATTATATTTAATAACAGAATAAATTGTTAGAACAATCAAAATCAGATATTAATTTACAAAGCTTGAATACATATCATACTTTAACCCTTTCAGAATAGATTTCTCATTTCTTTAATTTAGCCTCAGACATTCTTATTAATTATAAGAAAATTACCAGAAAACATTTCAATTATTTTTATCCAAATCACATACATAAAACTGAGTGTGATATTCATTATAATAGTCACTGGCTGCGAAAGGGTTAAAGAAAGTCATTTCATTTTTTATGAGTATTACAGCAACATACCTAAGTCGAGGTTTTATGATCTAGAAACTTTGTTTTTTCTATTTGTACATATGTATGTATTTTATTAAAGAATTACTGCTATATTATTCTAACTTGGTGAATGTACGATATCTAACCAAATAAAATAAGTTAAGTAACTTATTACTTTTATTTTATTTTCATTCATCATGTTTTATTAATATTAACTAACATAACATAACATAAAAGAAATAAAGGAAAAATTACATCAATATTCAATTGCCGATTTTAAGTGAATAATTTATTATTTCATGCGCATGAAAATAAGTGTTTAGACTCATGATTTTTGAGTATTTCAACGAAATAGTACGTTGTAGGTGTGTACATAAAATGTCCTTCACCTTTCACAAGACCTTGAGCGTTGATGAGAGTCAATGGCCGGTTTGTTGAGTGCTTCACAACATCGTACAGCACTCACACGCGTCTTCTCTGACACTATATTCTTATTACTTGTAATCTAATTTTACTGTTTTGTTATTTTTTGTTTTTTTTTTTAAATATCACGAAAGCTAAATAAAGCTGCAGATAGTATTTCATTATAAAAATGACAAGTTTTATATAAAAATTGTTACAAATAAAAACATCTTTACACAGTTCAAAAAATACTTAAATTAGTCTATTTTTCAGTGACATGTATATCAGAGAAACTTTAATATAAAGTTGTTCTAATGTTGGATTTTTGATTAGTTTGGAATATTTTCATGATCAGAAGACAAGTTTTTTAAATAATTCTCATTTTCAATACTATCTTACCTAAGACAGTGAAAGCAACTCGAAATAATGAATAGATAATGAATTACTAGATTATAAGTTTTTTAGAATTCGAGCGTCATTAATAATGCAAATTCATGAAATCTCACTGCATCTCTATAGTGTTCATTGAATCAATGTAATCTAATAAACCCTGAAGTCTTTTCTTGATCCGCTTTTGATCATCCAAGGTACACCCAAGAATTGCAGTTTCAAAATTTTTATCTGAATGACCTACTCCATATGATGAACATGCATTCATAAATGCAGCACAACGTTGACGAGTTGAACTAGGATCGCTCTTTAAACTTATCACTAAATTGTCAATTAATCCATTTACCTGAAATAACAAAATCATACTATATAATATCAGGGAACAGAAATTATTATTTATTTGATTAATGATTCATTCTGTTTACTTAACATTTTTTCTAGTAATTGAAACTTCGAAACAATACAAATGTTACATGTAGTATTGAATGATTAGATAATAAAACTAACAAGGACTTGTTAAATAAGGAGCCAATATACAATTTGCCCATGTAAAATTGCCAGTAGAAACTTTTTAATTTTACAACAATGTCAATAGCAAAATCGTATTTGTTACTTTATTTTTACTATTATTACCTGATGTAAAGCTTCTTGTTGAATGCTATCGCGTTGAATTTTCACTAAAACTTCGACAGTTAAACATCTCATTGAAAGTCTTTCAGCATATCGAAGGATATCATCACGATCAGCTATGAATTAAAACAAAATTGTTCAATGTGTAGCAAATAAATAGTGTGCGTGATAAATAAAATTGATATAAGTTCGTGATTGTTCTAGAAATTTTTATGGGTCGGGGTCGAACGTTTTCAAACGTTACTTTTATAATGAAAATTAGAAAATGAGCAATATCAAACTTACGCTCTTCAAGAGAATCGAGAATTTCTTCATTATTTTTCAGAGTATCCAAAGTTGTAAGCATTATATCTTTTTCTTCTTCGAGTCTGGATGCCTCTCTTCTTAATTTTTCGACTCGTATTTCAATCTGATCCAACATGTTTACTAACCTGTCTTTCGGCTTTGTGTAAGCAAAGTCACTGCTCTCTGTGATATGAGGCAAAGGACTATCCATTTTTGCAGTAAATTGAAAATTCTTTAAATTTACTTGAATTTCAAGAGTTGTTCACTCTATTTCTCACAGTTATTATTTCTAAAAGATGTCAAATAACACTTAAACAGATAACATTACCTATATTAAAATCCAAGACGAAACTGATAAATACTGTAGCACTTGTATTTTTATGTGTGTAATTTCAGACATGTATTGCGCATGTGTATATCAGTAAACCTGAAGACTTTGTATTGTCGAGCCATCTACAGAGTTCAGCACTAGAAAATTTTGATAGAAACAAAACATATCTTGTAGAAATGGGTCAAGGAATGATTTTATTTATTTACATGAATACAAGGATATTTTTCAATAAAAAATAGAGTTTAATGAATGAATTTTAATTTAAAGAGATGTCATATATTGTCACGTGTGCAAAATAACTTGTTTTTTCATACCAGAGAAAAGAGATAATATATAGAAAAACCATCCTAATGAGAGCTGTTGGACGGTAATTTTTACCTGGGGTTATATGGCTCGGGATACAAAACCAATGCTAAAATGCCATATGTATCCCGAAGAATTCGTCAAACGGATCCCCATGCAGTGGTTCTTCTATATTATTTCTCTTCTCTGTCCATACAAATTCTTTACATATCGAACAAAGCTCAGTTGGTAAAGCTAAAATCAATGAATCCTTCTTTCTGATTATTACTATAATTTTGATATTTCTAGGTGTCATGACAATCGCTGATGGCGATTAATTTCATAGAAAGTGTACTTTTCCCATTTATTTTTCAATTGATTATTATTCAAGAACAACGTCTTGAATTATAGAAGAATCAATGTCATTGTGTTTTGTGAATTTTTTTAAATGAATATTTTTCTATTTTTATATATGTTATAAGTCAGAAATACATTTTATTCCACTCGGAATTTATGCCATTCCTTCCAATCTCTAGAATTCTAGCCACTGTCTAGGATACTATACGTGGGACCACGTGAGCGTCACTTGCCGTCATTAGCGAAGCTGATAGTACGTCGTCACTTACATTGTGTCTTCGATCAGTGTCGTGTATCGCGGGTTCGTTTAGTCGCGCGAACGAGTGTGAATAAGAAGTAGAGTGGGAGTAACAGCATTTATAAATACGTGAAAGATAACATTAATTGTCTAAAAAATAATCAATTTCTGTTTGCTTCATTGTCTTGTGAAAACCATACACGAAAATGTATCATCTAAATAAAATGGTCAGGTCCAAAGGACCATTGAAGCAAGTGCCGGTTGCTGACATTCCTGGAATCTTAACGCGTGTTGTGCCGGCGGCGATTCAAACCCGCGGCTATGCTGAACATCAAATCCCGGATCGTCTAAAGGACATTCCCACAGCTGACAACCCTAAGTTTTTCAACATGGTCGAGTACTTTTTCCATCGCGCCTGCCAAGTTATTGAAGATAAGCTGGTTGACGAGGTTGGCAAACGATCAAGGATGACTATTGATGAAAAAAAGAAGAAAGTTAAAGGAATTCTAACACTAATGGAACCTTGCGATCATATTTTGGAAACAACTTTTCCTATCAGACTAGATTCTGGAGATTATGAGATGATCACTGGTTATAGGGCCCAACATTCCACTCATCGAACACCTTGCAAAGGCGGTGGGTTTTTTTCTTAATTTTTCACATAAAAATGATACTTTACTCTATAACAGTTCTTGTTTTATTTCATGTTGCTTATTTTATACACTTGAGAGAGAAAACAATATCGAAGAAAATGGCTCAGAATCAGATAATTTTTCGCTCGAAACTAATTAAATTCTTAAGCTCATAATTGTCTACTTTAGACAAGTGACAGTGATAGTTCATCAAGTTCATAACAAGGTCAAGAGAAATATTGATACAAGAGTCCTGTGTACGGATACGATAAACACAATGACAGACTTATTTGCTTGTGCTCAAATATCTCTTTGTTATGAATTTTTTTTTTCTACTATCAAACTATCAATATGTTCAATATTAACTCGCTGACATTCGGATATTGTATTTCAATCATAAAATTAATCTCATCAAAAATAATTATAGTAAATTAATTTATACAACAGAATGTTTCCGGATGATTGCAGATACAATAGAACTCCATTCCTGAATAGAACAGTCGTTTTTCTGACTCATTTAAATGCACACAATTTATTGTATTATTCTTATATACTATGAAATATGTCTATTGTATTTTCACAGTATTGAATTGTTATCTTAAATTAGCGTATGTTTGTTAATTCAATTGTTGCTATCTCAAATCGAAATTTTTACTTTTTCAATTACAATCGCAGCTGGTAAGATAAACCAGATGTCTTTATTGAATGTAATTTTTTATCATAGAAATATATAATAGTGATGCTATGAATTTTATTCTTATTAATTCAGTCTCACACTTTAAATGGGTTTTTACTATTCATTTGGAATTGAATTTGATGTGATCTGTTGTATGAATTTTATTTTTTTACCATTAGTTCTTTTTTAAATGAGAAAATATTTCTCATGAGTCTCTAGTTTCATTATAATAAATAAAAATGGCTTCATATTTTTTCAACGTCATGAGTTGTTTGCCGTAACACGTGGCGATGATTCAATTATGCCCTCGTGCTCTTTTTGGCAGTCAATTGAAATAATTGAGCTTGTTTATCTACTCTATTCTGGGTATTATCATTTCCTCCTTATTTTTATATTATTTTTATAACCTTTGAATTTATATGAAATTGTACTTACAATTGTTTATTACTTTGTTAGCAATTTACAAAAATTTTTCTCATTTTAATCTTAGAAATAAAAAAAGAATAAATACTGTGATGACCTAGTTTATCTATTTTTACTATTTACATATTTTTCCTACAGTTAAATAAACATTTTATCGTTTATTTTAATTAATTGTCAATAAATATTGATAACTGTAATTAATTAATAATTGAAACATTATTTACATTTTTATTAACAAAGATTGAGGTCAGAAGTTTTAACTTAAGCTTCAATAAAAGCGGGTTAAGCTCTTATGTTAAACGAGTATAGCTTCACTCTCACGAGAGCCTTGTAACCGCCTCAACGTTATAAATAAACGGGGACTCTTTTCCTCCTCAAATCGAAGATGAGTAAACACTTGTTTATATCACTAAAATTACGTAAAAATTATTTTCACTCTTTTCCCGTTTTATTATTAATTTTTTTACTGTTTAAGGTAAACATTTTTATGTTCAAATATTATAAAACAATTAATTTAACTATCAATCAGGATTCATAGAATGAATATGTTTAAAAATTAAAGACAACTACTTTAATAAGTTTATTTTTAATATACAATTATTCCGATAGATGATATTATTTAATTAGAATTACATGACATGAGATGAAAATGCCAGGTGATTTACTAGTACATGTGACAGCCAAAAAAAGTTACGAAAGCTATTTGGTGCCATGCCGTCTACTCTGAATGGGTCAATCATTGACTAATCATTTGATCTGTACATTTTTAGCATGAACTAAAGCAAAAGACCAAAAGTTAAGATATTTGAAGATGGTTTAAAATAAAATGATTGGCAACCATGAGTCATTACCACAAGTTTATTTCATTCTGGACAAAGTACGCATACTTGTTCTTTTTTATTTAATATCATAAATAAATTAATTGATAAAGCACATTTTTCGTAATAAGTGTATTTTGAATTTAATCATATTTTTATAAAGACCGGATGTAAATTATCACTGATCAGGATGATAGCAATTAAATGAACAAAATATTGATATTATCAATTCTTTTTCAGTTCAATAATCTCTTTTATCCTTAAATTTCCAGGTATTCGATTTTCTATGGATGTAAACAGGGATGAAGTCAAAGCTTTATCTGCTCTGATGACCTTCAAATGTGCTTGTGTTGATGTTCCTTTTGGTGGTGCTAAAGCTGGAATCAAGATTGATCCTAAAAAATACTCTGAACATGAATTAGAAAAGATTACACGTCGATTTACTTTAGAAATGGCAAAGAAAGGTTTTATTGGTAAGATTTTTTTATTTGATAAAAACTAAAGATATTTTCTTTTTTGGGACCAACGATAATCTTATTATAAGAAATAGAGTAAGACATAAAAAAATTCTGTACTAATCTTTGTTAGTTTGTTTTATGATTAGACGATTCTAATATTACTCCAATCTTGTGACAGTAAATATTTAATATTCGGTCAAGCGAAAAATACTAAAATAACTCATAAAGATAATAATGATGCTAATGTTTTATTTATTTTTAAATGTTACTTAACAAATCACGCTTAGCTGCAATTAAAAATGTTATTTTACTTAATTTGAATTCTTGAATTTATACATAGATAATATGTTGTAAGCTACTATTTAGTAAACTCGTCGATTCTTCGACAACTATTTAAATAAATAAAACAAATATCAAATTTATTATGCATTTATTAAACAATTGTGTTGTTGGAGGATATGTTTTACAACAATTAAGAAAATTACATAAATATTCTTCACATATTATTGAAACTATTTTTAAATAAAATGGCTGTTTTGATTTTATGTTAAAAAAATATTTAACATAAATTTAAAATATTATTAAAATAGTTGACAAACGGTATATTAAAAGGTCGTAAATTAATCATAATGACGTCAATGGATTCTGTAAAGAATTTTGTTTTCAATAGATATTTGTCCTTTTCAAATTTTAATAATACCTTTTAACATTGAAAATGAAACTGAAAATATTTATGTTATCAGCTTGAATAAGTCAAGTTCATACATGATCAAATCTCATTTAATTCAGTATTACTTGAGATAATAATTATCAAAGTTGTTTGAGGTCATAAGGCGGAATATACCTATACTTGGTGTAATAAATCTCAAATCCGATCATGCTCGTTATTTACTTTGTGAAATTAAAAGAATTAAACGTTGACGTATTGATAGAATTTTAAATATAATCATGAAGTCAATATAATAATTATCTTAAAATAATAATCATTTTCAAAAAACTTCTAATTCTCTCTAGAACCTTATGAATTTATTTTAAACACTCTATAGATAGTGTAGTTGGACGTTTTATTCATAGTAAACAAAGATCAGTAACATACTGTTATTGGAATTATGTAACCATGAATAATTTTCATGGTATTAGAGTGAGCTAATCAACACAAATAGTTGTACAAATTGGAGAACACTTTTCATTGGCTGCTAATAATTTACTAAATTGTAATTTTCTTATGACTTTTATTTTACATGTTACTTGTTTCTATAGGACCTGGTGTTGACGTACCCGCCCCAGATATGGGAACAGGAGAAAGAGAGATGTCCTGGATTGCTGATACTTATGCCAAAACTATTGGACACCAAGACATCAATGCCCATGCCTGTGTTACTGGAAAACCAATCAATCAAGGAGGTATTCATGGTCGTATATCTGCCACTGGTCGAGGAGTTTTCCATGGTTTGGAGAATTTCATTAATGAAGCAAATTATATGGGAATGATTGGTACAACCCCAGGATGGGGTGGTAAGACATTTATTGTCCAAGGTTTTGGTAATGTTGGTCTTCATACAATGAGGTATCTACATCGTGCTGGTGCTATATGTACGGGAGTAATAGAGCATGATGGCGCAATTGTTAACCCTGAAGGAATCGATCCTAAAGCTCTTGAAGACTACAGAATTGAAAATGGAACAATCATTGGTTTCCCTGGTGCAGAGCCATACACTGGTGAAAATCTTATGTACGAACCTTGCGATATTTTTGTACCAGCTGCTACTGAGAAAGTGATAACCAAACATAACGCTGCAAAAATTCAAGTATGTACTGATAAAATAGTTTGCACAAGAATGAACGTGAGATTATTTTTATTATCTGTGTTTGGAGTAATGTTTAATTATTTGGACAGGCGAAAATCATTGCTGAGGCTGCTAACGGACCAACAACGCCTGCGGCTGATAAAATACTTATTGAGAGAAACGTTCTTGTTATTCCTGATTTGTACATTAATGCTGGTGGTGTCACCGTTTCCTTTTTTGAATGGCTTAAAAACTTAAATCATGTGTCTTATGGACGTCTCACATTCAAATACGAAAGGGAATCTAATTATCATTTATTAGGTATTTATTATGATTATGTTTCATTAGTATGCCAACGATTTATCGGTTATTCATATTTGCTTTTTTCTATTCTTAGATTATGTTATAATATTTAAATTTTAAAATGTATTTAGTAGAAAAATATATACGTTATTTTTTATTTCAGAATCTGTTCAGGAGTCTTTGGAACGTAGGTTTGGTAGAGTTGGTGGCCGTATCCCTGTTACGGCATCAGAAGCATTCCAAAAACGTATCTCTGGTGCTTCAGAAAAAGACATTGTCCATTCAGGTCTCGACTACACTATGGAACGTTCTGCAAGAGTAAGAAAATCATTATGAAACTGATGCTACTGCTTGTTTTTCTTTACGAAACAGAATTTTATTTATTTTTTAATTATTTATAGGCCATCATGAAGACTGCTATGAAGTTTAACTTAGGTCTAGACTTAAGGACAGCAGCTTATGCAAATTCAATTGAGAAAATCTTCACTACATATTCTGAAGCTGGTCTTACCTTCTAAATGGTAGTGATAATTGAATCAAGCATTCTTAGCAGCATCCTCAGTGATAAAACAGAAACAACTGCAGTTTCATACAATCAGCCAGTATTTAATAATATTATCAATGATACTCTGCCATTTAAAGACGAAAAAGAGCAATGTTTTTTTTTGTTTAATCGTCTATTTAATACTGAAACGGATATTTTTAATAGATAAAGCAAAAATTATATTAAGTCACATTACTTTATCATGCTGTATGACAACTTAAAGTTAAACACTAAAATGAATAATCAAAAATCAATGAAAACATTCACGAAAGCCAGTTTTTTATATTGCCAATTTTAATAAAAAGTTTTCCAATTTTTCATGAACTATGTAACTGTTGCATTGCTTATGCCAGTTTTTAATAATCTTTTTGATTATCAGAAAGTCATCTCTTAAATAATAATTACATTGTTTTTGATTTATAAAGGAAATATACAAACATTATGCTCAAGCGATTGTAATTTTAATATCGCCGTGAGGCACCGTGTATTATACAATATTTACACTAAACTGTTAAAGCTGCTGTCAGCATTATGTTGATATTAAATGCACATTCAAGTGCAACAATGAAACTTGATCTATTTATTTGATAAATCACCTAAAATTACGTGCTTCACCTTGAAAAAAAAAGTTTTTTTATTCTTCTTTTTCATAACAAATATTCGTCATTCTTTCATATCATTTTATCGATAATCGAATCTTACTCATGAATGTTTTGGAGAAGTAAACGTGCTCTTTTGAATAATACAATGAATTTTAGATATGAGCAAACATTTTCATGTGGTTCTTGATAATTTTTTGTTAATATTGTTGAATACAAAATATTTAATGATAAAATTTTATATTCAATGGGCTTTCCGTATAATTTTTTGCGGTATAAATCTCTGTCTTTGAATTAATTTCGCAGTTGAATCTTACCTATAGAAGTAAAAGTTTGAATTAAAGGTCTAATAATTCTGATTACTTCGTGTGTTCTCTAATATGATACCACATGTTTGCCAATTTCTATTAGTGCTATTAAATGGATGTAATAATACAACATCAATATTGCCTCAAGTGACAAATAGTAATGGGACATATGAAATTCAGTCATCCAGTTGTAATTGTTCTTGTACAAATTATCCAAAAATTCTAAATTTGTGTCAGCTGGTAGGTAGATACATCAATAGTTTTTAGAATTATTTTCATTAATTTCAATTATGTTTTTTTTTTTTTTTTTTGGAAAATCAAGTCTAATGTGACAATACCTCCTTGTGCTACAACTGTGAGTGATGTATCAGAACCAACTAGTTTACTATCAACTACTCCTGGGTAAATAAAAACATTTAAAACTCGTGAATTATTTATTTTAAAACATAAGAAAATGTTTTTTTTTCTAACATTGCAGCATAACAACTTCGACGACGGAAGAAGATGATATATTTAATGATCAGGCTCGTAAGAAAAAAACAACCACAAGTATGCCAACTTCTTTGGCGTCAACCACTACATCTAATTTAATAACTAGGTATTTATTAGAACGTGAATAGTTTAACTAAACCATAATACAATCATATTCATAGTTCTATTCGTTTTTAGCAATGTACAATCGACTAGTATATTGATAACTGATAGTCAAATGACTCCCAATCCACCTGATAGTTCCAAGTAAGTAGATATAAACTTACGAAAAAAATGAATGAATGTATTAACGGTAATTTATATTTTTCATAGTCTGCAGAAAGATAACTCCAGCACCCAGATTACTATTGATGTGAACAAATTCTCTACAACTCCTAGTTTACCTACTGGTTCTACGAAGGATGTACCTCTACTAGAAACAATGTCTACTCCTGTTGCCCTTGAGTAATGAAAGAATACAATGATGGATTAATTTTATCTGTTCAATGTGCTTGAAAAATGCAATAAATTTTTTTTCATTTTTCAGATCATCTACTGAAAAAACTTTTGTAACTGAAAAGGGCACAACTTCTTCTCGTCCTACTACTAGTATTGATAGTAGACTATCAACAGAAAATGAATCAACTCCAAAAAGTTCTAGTAGTATTTCTACATCTCCAGAAGAACATGTTGAATCAGCTAATCAATCATCTACGAGTCCATCAATTTCTACTATTCAATCATCAACAAACAGTAAAACTTCAGAATCTTCAATTAGTAGGTAAGCGATCGATGAATTATCACATAGTAGAAATAAATAATTATTAACTTGTAATAGAAATTGATTAATTGTCATTTCATTAATTCATCATCTATTTTTTATCAGCTCAACAACACCAAGGTACAAGGTTAGTAAAGTGCCTGAAGAAAATACTCCAACCGAAGATAATTCTGATAATACTAGTTCGACAAAAAGTTCATCGACAAGTTCTTTGTACACTGATGTTACCACCAAAACTTTCCAAGCATCAACAACGGATAGAGAAAGTACTACTGGTATTGATTATATCAGGTACCTAATTACTTATTCATTGTCAAGCTTCTTTACATTTTTTGTTTGCAATTTACTAATTTATCTCTGTAATTTTGTAGCTCAACTCAAAAACGAAATGAAGAAAAAATAACAACTCCATTATCTACCACAACAGAAACTTTAACTACTCTTTCCCTTGATAATCAAAGCAGTCCTAATCCTTCCGATACTACTGGGTATAGATTTTATAAATAATTGAAATATTTTCGAGCATTTAATTTTTGAATATATGTTTTATAGATTATCAACTAAGTCAGAAAAAAGAGAAGAAGATAGATCAACTACAGTCAAATATAGTACGACGGATGCTTCCACATTAACGACGCAATATGATCACATTTCTACTGAGTCAAGTGTAAAATCATCTGTATATACTGATGAAACTCCATACAGAGTTACTTTGTAAGTTTCTGTTCATAAGGTATTTCTTATGTTTCTGATTATTTGTAATTGAATATTTTTTCTAACATTTGTAGATTACCGACTATGACCACTGAAGACGACGATGAAATATTTAATGATAAAGCTGGCAAAAAGAAGAAAACTACAAAGACTCCAACTACTTTAGAATCAATTGAATCAAGTTCTACACCATATCCAATGTCGAGGTAGTTGATTAAACACATCTATTTGAAGTTATAAAACTTTTTACTTTTATTTTATTTCAATTATTTTTTTATATAGAACAACAAGTGAATTGACTAGTGAATCACCTCATATAATTACTACTTCATGGTCAACAACAGAACTCGTATCAACGACACAGCCGTCTAATGACTCCAATTGTGATCTCACCGATCAACCTACTGACAAATCCATAGATCCGATGAACAATACCGAATTGACATCGTTACGAAGAATAAAACGTAGCTTATTCAGTTACGGAGTTAAATTATCAGAAATTCTTTTCAAAGATGATAAAACAAATGTTGCTCTATCTCCAATTAATTTCGCTTTATTACTAGCAATGGTTAGAAGTGGATGTCGTTCACCCATGAAAGAAGAATTTGATAAAGTTTTAAATTTTACTCTTGATGCAACTGACAATCGATTGAAGATTTTTAAATCTATTGTCGATTCTTTAAATGTAAGTTTATAAAAACAATTTGATTAACTGAGCTTTACTCAAACACTTTTCAATCAATTTTCTGTCATTTTTTTTCCAGAATATTACTAATAATGCAAGTGTTGAAGTGTACATGGCCAATAAAATGTATCTACCGAATGATGTGGATGTAAATCGTAGATTTATAAAGTTGACAGGGATTATTTTCCAATCAGAACCACAAACCATTGATTTTCATGATGTAAACTCTACAGTTCAACAATTAAATAATTGGAGTACTAATCGTACTAATGATAAAATTCCAGTGTTTATAGATTCAAGTATGATTCAATTTATTTGAATTGATCTGTATTAAGATTTAATTTTATATTTTTTATTTTTTATAGATCAATTAGATCCTTCAACTTCTGTGTTACTGACGAGTGTAACATATTTTAGTGGAAATTGGTCATATCCTTTTGATCGTCAGTTTACCAGTAAAAATTTATTTTATGTTGATAATAATACGACAAAAAAAGTATGTACTATGATTCAAGTCAACAAATTCCGTTACGGAGAACTTCCAGATCTTAAGACAGAGTTCGTTGAACTCCCTTTTGAAGTAATACAAAAATGACATTCTTATTTAGTATCATTCATTATTTTGTTTTTAGATATATTAATACATTTTTTTTGTCATTAGAGTGGTGACAATAATCCTTTATCAATGATTATTATGCTTCCAACAAATAGAACAAATTTGGACACAGTGGTTGAAAGGCTAGATGAGCTTACATACTCACAGCTAACCGCAAATTCATCAATTGAAGTTGTCGAATTATCTTTACCTAAATTTCGGATTGAAAGTGTTATCGATTTAGCTGAAAAGTCAGATGAGGTAAATTATTTGATATTGATTTATTTTTCTGGAACGTTCAGAATTTAAATTCAAACGTTTTAATTAAATTAGGTACTGTTTTTAAATATCACAACAATTTTATAATATTTTATTGTTTTATTTTAGTTTGGATTGACAAATATTACAAATTACAGTAATGATTTCAAGTGTGTTGTGGAATCAAAACCTTTAAAAATAAGCCATATAATACAGAAAACTGTTATTGACGTCCATGAAGGAGGTTGCTGGAAGGTTCCACTGAATTATGTTTGTAAGTTTTCTTCTTTAGTTAATAAAAACGTTAAATCACTTTATTTTAATTTGATATTTAATAATAATTATTATTATTATTGTTAATATAGGTCCGAAAGAAGTGCATAGCTGCAGTAACACTTCTAGCATTAAATTTGTGGTAAATCAACCCTTCATAATACTGGTTGTTAGCTCTGACATGATACTCTTCAGTGGCAGAGTAAATGATCCAAGTTCAAAGTTTGTTAATACTAAAGTGTGATTAATATTTTTATTGAGAAATTAATGTTTAGTAAAATTAATATTTGTTTAGTACTTCATTAGTGTAGTTGAATTTAAGTAGATTAAGTATTTAGTATTAAACTAGAGTTTTCATTATAAATTAATCTTCTTTCTTAGAAGTCTTCATCATGAATCATCTTCATTCCTCGAAATCGATGATTTTCCGCACAATTGTTTCAACTTTTTTTAAATTGTACATACCTATGCTACCAAATATATTTATCTCACTCTATTATTACTATTGTTTCTAATGCTAAACTGAAAAATAATTATTATTATAAATACTTTTTCCATCGCTATAAATTTCTGAAAGCAATTACTAGAATTATAACTTAAATGAGAAAATAATTATCAAGCCAAAGAACAAAACTTTAATTCAGAGTTAGATAAGCTCACTTTTTTAGAATAATAAGTGAAGGTTTGAAAATATCTTTTTAGAGATACAATTAAGGCGCCTCGAGCGGAAGCATATAGATATATAAAAATATATTAACTTTTGCGCACTAATTTTAGGCAAATAAATAGATAAAATAAGGAAATACCTACAGGAAAAGATTCACGCAACAACAATCTATGGAATGAAACGAGATGAGGACAATTAGTTGAAGAAGAAGGAAAATATCCAAGATGAAACATCTAAAGTGATTTGACAGATTGTTTTTCATATTTCTAACTCTTTTACTTATTTACATATGGCTGATCAAAAACTGTCAAATCGCTTTAGATTTTTCATCTTGGATATTTTCTTTCTTCTTCAACCAATCATCCTCATCTCGTTTCATTCCATAGATTGTTGTTGCGTGAATCTTTTCCTGTAGGTATTTCCTTATTTTATCTATTTATTTGCCTAAAATTAGTGCGCAAAAGTTAATATATTTTTATATATCTATATGCTTCCGCTCGAGGCGCCTTAAAGAGCATACTGGGCTCCAAAAAGCATATGTTGCTCAGTCTTATTTCAATACAGAAATGATGTATAAACTCATTAAGATCCAATAAAAATTCATTCGAATGACAGTATTTGGAGTCAATTTAATGATGAAGTGCTCGTTGGTTTTTTCATTAAAAGTTAAGTTCATTGTACAAGACATTATTACATAAAAGTATAAAAACTCACAAAAATATTTAGCACTATTATATCATATGTAAATCTATTACTTGATATGTATTCGTGTATACTGTATATACGGTAATTACGCAGATTAGGTTACACGTCTTCGATTTTTCTAAAATTTCAGTATGTTATAGAAAAAATTTGATATTTTAGTTCTGTGCCTTCGGCTTGACCTTACGGAGATTACCCTATCAACTCTTTTCATGAACATTGTGCCAATACTTATAGTCGAACTGAGAAAAGAGTTCCTCAGGCCGAATATCACCGACTGGGGTTAAACTGCGGATAAACTATAGTTAAACCGTTAGTTTAAACCTCTGCTAAACCTGGCGACAATGGCGCCATCTTGTCGTTTATATTGGTATGTGACTATATTACATATTTGTGTTAAAGTGCGATGAGCAAGTGAAACTATTTGTTTCAAAAGTAGTATCATAAAATAATATAATTATTCGATGTTCAATTGTTTACATTACTTTTCAATATATATATTAAATAAGTTCAAGTACTTTTCGGATAAATTTCAAAAATGAGTGGACCAAGTAACCAACAAAAAAGATCCAGAAATTTTTCTCAAGAAGAAAAAGAATCACTTGTTGATGAAATATCGATTTATCAACATATTATCGAAAATAAAAATACAAATCAAATCGTTTTAGCTTTGAAACTTTTAGAATTTTTTTAATTCATTCAATCATTTTAGTTCGTTATATTTAAAACGACAAGATGACGTCACTATTACAAGGTTTAGCAGAGGTTTAAACGAGCGGTTTAACTATAGTTTAAACCGCAGTTTAACCCCAGTCGGTGAAACTCGGCCTCAGTCGCTTCAATGCTTAGAGCTCCTCACCACTGATTTTTTTTACTCCTTCTACCACGTTTTTGCTATTACGCAAGCGTACAAAGAGCACTCTCTTCTCAGTCCGACTATACCTTATCATGTCGCGGAAGCTACTTTAGAACAGGAAAAGTCCCCACTTCTCTTTCCTCATAGTTCCTTCGGCTGGCTAGGAGCGGCGCTAGACCTAGCGACACACTCTCTCTTCAATAGTTCTTTTCCGTGTTCCCAGTGAGGTTCTCGACGGAAAGGTAAGTTACTTTTATTATCTTATTATGTTGTATGGAACAGGTTATCGTGCTTGCCGAGGTGGTTCCAGAAAAATGATGTTTTTCTCTCCCTTTTGATATGATTAAACTGGCTATGAGTGGTCAGAGCTCAGTGATCTGGCTGATTAGCATTTCTTCACAGACATAAGCAGTTGTGGGCGTCTCGCCAGCCATAACGGCAGAATCAGCGGCTCACCAGCCACGATCGTCGGCTCGTCAGATGCAGCCGCAGCCGTTTGAGCTCATTGGGCCAGTGGGCCTTTTTATTATTATTATAGTATAATGGCTTCGAACTATGTTAGTTCATACAAGCCGTGTAATCATAAGAAAAGGTAGGAATCTACGTAGCGGCAATCAAATATAGAGTTTCGTCTTCTTGATGAAGTTGCACACAATGTGGACTGTTCTGGCACAGGGGAAATTCAATAAACTAGTGGTATCTTCTTGAAAAGCTGGTGTAAACTTCTTTAAAGCCGTAATAAACGGCGGGCGAATAGAGTTGAACAGAGGGCAGGACCATAGCAGGTGATCAATATCTTGAACAGGATGCCCACAATTGCAAGAAGGAGTATTAGAGAGACCAACTCGGTGTAGACTGTATCCTAGGTTGTAGTGATCACTACGTAGTCGGTTGAAAGTAGCAATCTCCCTTCTCTCAAGTCGGAGTCGATGAAACCAAGCTTTGGAGTCCGAGGAGAAGAAATTCGCGAAATAGAAGGCACCCTTGACAGCAGATTGAGCTGTTAGATACTTTAGAGTTTTCTTCTGAGTTCTATTCCTCAAAGTCACGTAAAGATCTGAGTAGGGGAGCTGCAAATTAAGGTGGACTCCCGCAGATCTAGCTCGGTTGGCGAGAGTGTCAGCCGTTTCGTTGCCTCGTATTCTTGAGTGTCCAGGGATCCAACCAAGGACGACCTCTGCCCCCAGGTCAACCAGCTTCTTGTAGGAACGGAGTATGTAGAAGGGGAAGGGGGAACGTTGACTAAAATCTATGTTCTGAAGAGCTTCTAGGGTACTTTTGGAGTCTGTTAGGACCAGAACCTTTCTTAATTTAAAATGAATGGCCGACAGGAGAGCCTGATGGATCGCAGCCGCCTCAGCTGTAAAAATGGAAGCGTAAGAAGAAAGTCTAAATTTCAACGATAAATTAAGATCAGGACTATAGACCGCTAATCCCACATATTGACCAGGACCAGCCTTGGAGCCGTCAGTGTAAAAAACTGTGAAAGACGGAAACTTCTCGCCAATAAATTCAGAGAACTCTCTAGCCGCCAGATTGCGTGGTTGATTCTGAAACCTCTTACCTATAGATAGATCAATTCTGACATTCAAGGAGAAGAGTTCGGCAGGAAATTGAAAGCACACATGAGAGAGGTCGTTGTAGACCCAGCTCTTATAAACTCGATTTCGTCTATAGGCACTAGGGAGAACGTAGCACCTGAGCATATTTCTGACCATTTCTACATTACTATAAGTAAGCAAGGAAGTATAAAGATCAAAGAATGGGTGTGTTTGGCAGAAAAAAGCGCTCGTGAGCGCTGAGTACACGAATGTACAATACACGTGCTTGTTTACATGTATTCTGTGTTTATGTGCTCAGCGCTTTCGAGCGCATTTTTCTGCCATACGCACCCAATGACTCGATGGCAAGATGATTAGAGAAAGAGGCGGTACGAAGAAAATACCTGTATGCCAGCTCATAAACACGAAACTTGATGGAAACCTCCTTAGCCTCTGCTAGTAGAACATTAGTTTCTACAGCCAATTGCCAAGCGAATGGCTTGAAACTGGACTCTTTCTAGTTTATCGACACAAGCTTGGTTACCAACGGAGATAACATGGGAACCATATTCCCATTGACTCCTAATGAGAGACCTATAAATGTTGAGAAGAATCGAAGGGTCAGCGCCCCACCAGGCCGATCTAAGTGACTTGATGATGGGAAGGAAGTTCCTGGCTTTCGATATGACATTATCCAGGTGAGATTTAAAGGAAAGTTTAGAATCGAAAATCACACCCAGAAACTTAGCAGACTTCTGGGGTAAAACTTCAACATCCTTTATTACCAGCTGAGGGTGATCAGGTACGCTTCTACGGGTAAAAATCATAAACTGTGTTTTATGCGGAGAGATTTGCAGGTTTCTATTCTCTAGGTATGGTATCAGTTTATTTAATGAGAGCTGGATACAATTGATGGCTTTGGTAATAGAGGAACTCGTACTGACTAGATAAAAATCGTCAGCGAACATCAACAGCTTGCAATCAGAATGAATCTGTTTAGAGGCCCTTGCGACGTAAAAGTCAGATAAAAATGGCGCTGATATCAACCCTTGGCCGGTGCCCTGGTTGACACACCTCGCCGAGGTCATCTCGCCACCTAGAACAAAGTGCAAGTTACGCTTATTGATTAAGTTGAAAAAGAATTCACAATAACCAATTGGAAGTCCTCCGGCCACGAGATCTCTAACCAGGATAGAGGGAACTACATGGTCGAATGCTCCCACCATGTCCAGACTGACCACTGCCGTATATTGACGTTTGACAAAGGCGTTTAGCGCATCCGCCGTGATGACTGTTAGCACATCCGCCGTGCTTCTACTCCTCCTGAAGCCGAACTGTGAATTGGGAAGAACTCCTCTATTCTCCGCCCACCAAGAGACCCTCCTCATGACAAGTTTCTTCATCAACTTGAGGAAACAAGAAGCTAATGTAATAGGACGGAACTTACCAATAGCTGGTTTAGGAAGAAGATAGACAATAAAATCCGACCAAGAGGCTGGATAGACATCAGAAACAAAGAAGCTATTAAAGCAGTGAAGAATGGAGACTAGAAGAGATTCAGGAAGGTTTTTAATGATTGAATAGGTAATCTGATCCAAGCCCGGGCTAGAAGAAGCTTTAGACCTCCTGCTAGCCGCGCGTAGCTCAGACAGATTAAATGGAGAGTTTAGAGAAGAATACTGAGCAATGAAATTAGTCTGAGGACAAGGAAAAGAGTCGAAAGAAACTTCCGGCTCTGGTATGAACGAAGAAGAGGGGAAATCCTCAACGAAAGACGACATCGCTCTGATGTTATTAGCGTTCTGAGGAACTGCTAAAGAACCAAGCCAACGATTTTTGAAAGCTTTCACCTTATGCCAAATAACTCTTAAAGGGGTGGACGGGTTAATGGAGTGACAGAACTCGCGCCAACCTTCCCTTTTCCATCTCCTAAGAATTCTCCGAGTTGACGCCTCTTATCTTTTCAATGATTCATAATTCTCCCATGACGGATTCCTCCTGAAGATCTTTTGAGCTCTCCTTCGAAGACGGACCGCCTCCGAGCACTTCTCGTTCCACCAAGGGGCAGGAGGAGAACGCCTGGTGCTAGGCATCATCGACGAGCCAGTTCTCATACGGGGTTTCCTAGAAGAGGCTGAGATAGCTGCTTTAATAGACTCCACGATGTCTTCGTAGAGTGAAAGCTCTGGAGGACCGGCTTCACCCAGATGATCAGATGACATAGCCCGGTCAAGTTCTGGCTGGAACTTGTCCCAGTCGACTAAGGAAAGGTTGAGTTTATGACTGAATAACTTAAAGGATTTAGTTACAATCCCTAGAGAAATGGAGAGAGGAAAGTGGTCACTCCCCAAGGAGCTATCCAAGACCTCCCAGGCTGCTAAGGCTGCCAGATTGACCGAGACAAAGGAAACATCCACCATTGAAAGGTTCTGAGAAGGTCTAGTTCTTCTAGTAGGCGAACCGTCATTAAGGACATGCAGATCGCGATCGATAGCCAGATTAAATATCAACTCACCATTCTTACAAGGATCGTGTGAGCCCCAACACGGATGTTTAGCGTTGAAATCACCGCCAATGAAGGCCAACTGATGGTCAGACAAAGATTCGAAGAACTCACTTCACTGCTCAGATCCGAGAGATAAGACAGCAATAAGAACGCCACCACCAGACTTTTCCACTCTATTATTCCGAACTATGTTAAACCCAGGAAGGCGAAAGAGTGAACCAGGACGCAGTCAGGATTCCGAGAGCAGGATAACATCATAATTACAACTAGCGTGAAGGAGATCTTCTCTTTTTTCGCTTATACTCCTGCAGTTCCATTGAAAAATTTTCGAGGGGTTAATGGGAGGAGCCATTATTACTACTGCAGTTGGTCAGACAACGGGACTGATTGTCTGACACAGGACATAAGCTGATCGCAAGTATTGAGAAGAGAGTCGAATTGAAAGTTAGAATCAAGGTTATTAAGTTGGGGAATTTTAGCTAGATTTCGGAGGAGAAACGAAATCCCAGAGAGGAAGCTGTTAAGGATATTCAAATTAACTTGACCGAGGACCAAGTGTGGCTCAGAACTAGGGGGAGGGGAAGGGTTACTGCCAGATGCAGGGTCTGGAAACTGATTGGGGTGGGGGTCAAAGGGATATCTCCCATTGGGAGCAATAAGTAAATCTAAATGATCTTGAGACAAACCCGATCTTGGACGTGCTAACGAGGAACTGTTAGCAACCCCAAATGATCTCTTGGGTGAATGAGCAGGACAAGAAGTCCTGTAGCAGGATGCAACATGAGAGGGAACTTGCACAGATGGACTTTAATTTATAAAAACACTCTCCACGACTGTAAATATACGACGTATGCTGTAAAATATATAACATCTAGACCGATATGCCACTAATGATGCCAGCCAAAGTTTTGGCCAGTGGGCCTTGGTTGATCGCAGTCTGCACAACCTATTAAGAGCAGCCATGCTCCGGAAGCGTAACCATGCGGGGCACAGGGAATTCCCCTTTTGATTCGAGCCTTTGTGAGACCTGGAAAAACCTAACGGCTTTACGGGTGCGTTTTGTGCCATATTTAGGGTTGGCTTCTTTTTGGGATTGTCTAGCATGATTCTTGCTTTGCTCATTCTAACGAATTCCTTCGCCTAGCGATGTTTATCACCTAGTGACAGTATCCCTATAAAGTCGGTCTTTTACCGACTGGAGCACTAAAAAAGGAGAATTCTAATTTTTCTCTCTGTTCCTAGATGGCGCTTGCGAGGGAATTCATCCAGATTGGTGATCTGCTCAAAGAGTCAGTGGAGGATGAGAAGCAGAACGAAGTGCTGGAAAAATTAAAGCTGCTAGCTCAGGAGAATCTGCTGGACGGATGGATAGAATGGAAGGTGTCTCAGCTATCAAAAGCGCAGCTGGTGGGGGATCCGGTGGATGCAATGATCCTTAACAAAATAAGATTTGCCCTTCCCACTATGGGAGTGGTGAAAGCTTTTCTCCCAGAGTAAGCTTCCGAGATTATGCTGTTTCAAAAGAATGTTTTTTTTTTTTTAAGAATGACAAATAAATATATCTTTATTTAGCGTGGACCATTTATCAGAAAAGACATATAGGGGTATAAAGCTAGCGATGTTGGAGTGAGCTTTCTGCAGGGCCTTAATCTTCAGCCTGCCTGCTGTGGCAAATAAAGTCAGGGATTCTGCAGCACAGACGGAATTATTTAACCAGGCAGTCAAGAGTCTGAAACCGTTACTGATCTCAAGGCAGGAAGTTTCGGAGCAGTTGGGCGAGTCGGAGTCCGAGTCCGGTTCGGAGGAGGTCTCTGACTCGTGTGGCAAGCGTCGAAAAAAGTCACCAAGAAGGAGTCGAGAAGAAAGAACGAAGATAGATCGGATAAGCATCCTCGAGGACTAAATGAAATCAATGTTCGAGACGATCAGCGCGCGGTTGGATGACATGGCGAGAGCACCGGAGGAGGCTTCAACAAGTGAGGGGGAAGATGAGTCGGGTGGGGACAGCGAGGGCTCCAGAACCTGGCAAGCACCAGATTTGAACTTTTCAGATCCAGTGGATCTTGATTTTTTACCCGAGGTTAAAGAGGCAGACCCTAATGTCCCGGAGCCAACTCCGGTAATTAAAACAGAGGGCGTAAGCTGTCAACGTCTGGGGTCGGAGTCATGGAAGAAGATTCGTTATAAAGAGGTGCAAAAGCGCTTACAGGCAGCACCAGTTTTTGGGGCCCTCAAGGTCAACAGCCAACTGGGAAGTTTGGCAGTCAAATCGTTTGCTTCGAACTTCTTGATTAAATTAGATGATACCTTGGGCACAATTTGCCATGGTCTTTTGAATCAGAGGAAAGCTCTGGCAGAAGCTCTAAAGAATCTGACTGTGAAGCACCCAGCAATGGCGGAGGAGATTAAGTTAGTGTTAAGTGATTCAAAATCAGCGTTTAAGTCTGTATCGGATGATTTGTTACAATTTGTGTGCGCACATAGAGCTGAGGCTATTGAATATAGGCGACAGGCATTTAAGACAAAGTCAGAGTTCCAATCAGCAAAACTAAATCAAATTCCCCCGTCAGCCACGTATCTGTTTGATAAAGACACATTATCAGAGTTCCTCAAGGAACAGGGGGATTTCTTTCGGGTGTTTCCGTCGCGATCGGGTAGAACTGGGGCCAAGTCATTTGTGGCTCGGCAAGAAAATAGGTCGAGCCACAGTAAACAATTCTCGAAATCAAAATTATCCAAGCCTAAGAGCTCATTTTGAAAAACACGATCGGTCCCGCAGTCTGCCTTATCTTTGTCATCAAAAAACCATCGTGAAGGTCGGAGTGGCCGTTCCAGGAAATCTGACAGGTCAGCTAGGGGCTCCTCCAGTGGTATTAAAAGCTATAAAGCTTAAGGCTTATTGCTTTTAACATGGACCCAAGCAAGGGATGCGCGGAAAGGCGTTCACTCTCTTCAGGTGACGATAATGATACCACAACTGATTTGTGCACCAAGATTGTTAAGAAGGCCAGCGTTTGTTCCCTGAACAGGAATGACAAACAAGAACAAATTTCAGAGGCACTTAGTTCGTCCGATCTTACTCCCGAACGCCTACACCAAGACATCCATTGTTTCCAAGCTGAGTTGTACGTTTTCAGCGTTGACTCCCGCCACGCGGACTGTAAAAGATCCACGTCTTCTGATGGCAATCTCAACACTAAGGAAGACCACCCCGTACCTTCCAGACCTCCAAACGGAGTTCCTCTGCTTTGGGCGGAGGTAGGCCCGTGGACAGATCAAACAAAACGTCCTTTTCAGGACGGAGAAACATTGCAGTTTATTATGCATGTGATCATAGTAGAGATGAAAAACAATAAACCTCAAACGATTCACAGGAAGTAAGGGATCACAAATGATATGTTTCTTAGTTATGTAAAATCTCGAATTCAAATTATTATTTTTATTGATTAATGTTAATTATAATCGTCAACTTAAAAAATTCTTTTATAAAAATAAATTATTTTTTCAACTATACTCATAGTGATTTTTTGTAAATTTTATACCTGCTTTTCATTACCTTATTCAATGAATACAGAAATATTCACGTACTGAGAAGGCAATCCTCGAAAAAAGTTTCACTCAAAGGTGATTATTAATGTGAAACGATGGGAGAATGAGATGGTCCCCACATCACCGACCCCCCTGTCACTTAATTTTCAAAAAAACGAACGAATGATAGAAGAAAATGAGGAGCGGATCTTTGAGCTACGGGTACTTTCTGGGTTTGTACCAAAACCCATTCTCGTCGATATTGCAAAGAAATAAATTATTCATGGTGGATGCTAAAGTCCTTATTTCGCGAGTATTAAAAAAATATTTACTTTAATTTGTTTACTCAATGTAATGTGTTTTATTTCACAGCTTTTATTCTTTAACCGATGAAAGTTACACTATGGCCATGTCTCAACACTAAGAGATTACTGACGTTCATCGTCATCAGCAACAATGAAAGTATACTGCACAGTACGCAAAATTTACAATTATTTCGATAGCCAGTTCGATTCCCGGCCGGGACAAAGTCATCTAATATGGTTTTTTCGCTGGCCACCGTGAGCGAGCGGCCTCTTTGGAGGGCCGGCTGTATTGGTACAGGTTTTCTGCAGTTTTATCGTGCTGTTCAATGCAAATACGATATAGTTCAGGTAGGTGGTAGGGTAGGTCAGTCGGCTACAGACGCAACCCCGGGGTCACATTGTAGTCGCTTCTTGATAGGCAGGATTTAGTGAAGTATGTTAAATATAGAAGTATGGATTGTAGAAGATATTTGGTTGTGATGAAATATGTGTGTGCAATGACGTGTACAATAAGGTCTTAGTTGAAATGAGATATGCACCTTTCTTGAATAAACTTTACTTTACTTTTAATTTAAGCATATCACTGAATATTTTTTTTTTATTTCTGAATAAGTTTCATCAGAATGTATCAGAAAGATATTACAAGATACAATAGAAATCTATTGGGAGTGATAACTTTTCCTCCTATCCAGTGCTATAAGATTTTGCAAGAACAAATACTATGAGACTTTAGAGTCGTATAAGAAACGATAGGCAAATAATATTATTTGATTTCTGAATTGATTTATAAGAAACTATAAGACCATTTCTCATAAGATCCTATAAGAATTTATGAGTTAGTAACGCAGTTTGATTCTTTGTCTGATTCTATACGATTGTATTAGCTTTGAATTCTGTACGTTCGCTGTTAAAATTAAATATTAAATCAATTGATATTAGAGGAAAATAAATAGTATCTTCTTCAAAATCGCCTGAACTTTAATTAAAAAAAAAAAAAAATTCTGCGATCATTACGAACAAAATTATATGCGTTTGAAGTGAAGTTGGGAAAAAAGTTCCCAGTATCCCTTTAAGGGACAAGTCCAAAACAAGTATCCCCTCCAGGGGTTAATATACAAAAAATCGTATGCACTTCGGAGCTTATGCGAGTTGTCATTGCCTCGGACAGATAACGTCAGCACAAGACTCCGCACGCTTTGACTGACGTTATCGGTCTGAGGCAATAATATCTGACTTATGCTCCTTGGTGCATAATATACTCTTAAATTTGCACGAACGGCATACACACATGTGTCGACAAGGGACGAATGCGATTTTTGGCTTATTTTCGAGGCAAAGTATGCACTTATTATCAGTGTCAGAAGCAATCTCACCATCAAAAGGCACATGACTTAGTCCCAATCGTCGCTCATGAACCTATTCTCGCTTAGTAAATTTTGGTGATTAAAATATATTCTTTTGCAAAATGTAAATCATAAAAAATGTTTCGGTATTTTTTTATTAACTCATGAATATCCAACCATTAAAAAATATAATCTTGCATTCTTTATAAAATAAAAAATTAATTCTCAATTTACTAAGCGAGAATAGGTTTATGAGCAACAATTGAGACATTGACCTTAGTGACTTATACATAAATAACTCCTCGTCCATACACTATACTGTATTTGAGAAAATTAATTTACCACGACTACAAACGCTATTTAGAGTTACTATCTCATTGTCATCGCTGATAATAATAGGATCTTCAATATTTGTATCTGCAGTTGGTGTTCTCCCTAAAACTTCTGATTGATCTGAAATTATAATAAATAATTTATTAACTCACGAAAATGAAAGCTGGAACGAAAATTTCCGTTACGTGTGGCACTCAACTATTCTGGATCAGACATATTCTGACTACTAATTATTTGTGCCCCAGCTTCATCATTATTTATATTGCAAGAATCACTTAAAGCATTAGTAAATACCCAATTGTCCTCATCATCGTCATTATTTATAGCTTGTTGAGTTGAGCCGCTTAGCCGTGAGGTTGATGGAAGACCCAATTGATCTAATATTGATTTTTGCAAATGACTAAGTTATAAAAATGAATTTATTATCTTTCCCGAGAGCTGGTTATATCGACACAGGTTTTCTGCAGTTTCCCTGTGTCCTCATGCAAATTCGATACAATCGTTAGGGCGTAAGTTGGCATTAAGTCGGGTGGAATTTTAATCAGTAGTGAAAATTTTGGTGAGTGAAGTACCTGAAGGTTGACTATGAAGGTTGACTACGAAGGTTGACTATTCTTTTTGATTTGTTATTCCCTGACAAAAATCTACTTGAGGCGTACAGTCTTCAAAAAGCAATTCTTGTACTTTGATTATCTTAAATGGATGCAGATTCATACTGATCAATATTCTTTGAACTGTCAATTCCCTCATGTACAATTCTCTCACTGCAATAGTGATGCTAGATTCTGGATTGTCTATAAAGGGATCTAGCACATCACTCTCTACCTTCTCTCGATGCCGAGGAGTTGGTCTATCAATTTCTGAGCGATTTAACGCTGCACTTCCTGTTGTATCGAAACGATTTGCTCTTCTTAAAAAACACACTCAACGTGTTTCCCTACGGCAGAGCAACCAGCGCGTAGCTGGAAGGTCCGGGTTCGACCTCTAGTCTCGACAAAATGATATGTAGTGAAGAAATTATATGCCAAATATTGCATTTGAAATGAATCTATTATATTTATAAAATTCAGATGAATCCATTTTATTTTCATTTTTGGTATTTTTTTTTTTGCACAAATTAAAAATAATTCATAAGTATTCAAAAAAAAGAATCAACTGAAAAAAAGAAAAAGTAAAGTATATTGCATAAAAAATTTAAAAATATAAAATACGAGCACATTCCCACGACCTCGTCAGCGTAGATACTATTTGACTAATATGAACGGTAATTAACTGCAAGGATTAATAAACGGAAATTCAAACTAATTATACTTTTTCAATAAAGTAAAGTTTTGAATAATGATTTTGTAGTTTAAATGATCCATTTCATATACGTATTGCTTTGTAACTAAATCAAAAGAAGAGTAATGAACCCGTTTGTATTAATAATAAATAAAAATATTCAAATCAAATCGTGAGATTGAATTTCTGCTCGATTGCAACAAATCCAATCGTTATGAACAAAAAAAGTTCGCTTTTTTCCATGTTATATGGATGGTAACTTTTTGTTAATAAAAAAAAATATTCTGCAAAAAGAACTTGAATATCTCGTATAGATCCCGTTTTAAATTGTTTAAATTAAATTTAATTGTTATAAACGAGAAGAGTTTTTTTGATTCATTTAACATTATCAGTAACTTTTTTTTAGTGAAAAAAAAATTTCTCGTTTGAAGAATTCGAATATATATTTGCATAAATCTCGTTTTTCATTGTTTATAACAAATTCAATTGCTATAAACAATTCACATGGACAAAAATTTGCCAACAATTTTTCTGGCAACCCCCCTACATGTCTGCAAAGTTTATTTGCAATCGGATAAGCCGTCTCGGAGATTAGCACGGACAGACAGGTGGTCAAACAGACACCAGAAATGTATATAATAGTATACCGAAGAAAAAATAAGATAGATCTACACAGATCCACATTTCCGCCATTTTTTAGATCTAATTTGATCTACTCATATCTAAAAAACTAAAGACAAATTAATCTATGTAAATCTATGTATATCTACACAAATCACTGTTTATCTATAGATGTCTCCCTTCGATTTCGATGATAAAAAAATTAAAAACATTTACAGCTATAACAGAAGATCTAAAGTGATCAAAACAGATGTCTATAGAACAAAAGGAGATCTAATTATGGCAAAAAAAAGATCTTAGTAGATCAATGATAATTACATGAAACAATATTCGGTAATTTTAATGACAATTAATTTGATATACAAAAACTTGGCGTGGTGTACAGCCGGTGGGGCTGGTTTGGGTACGATTGAAATTGCCATGATCGTTTCTAAATTCACAGAAGAATTTTTCTATTGCTCGATAGATAACCGAATAAAAATTAATATAAATACTAACGGCCTCAGAGCTACTATGCAATTTGCACTGAAACTTTCATCTCTACTCAAGTAACAATGTCATTATTCACATAACCACTATAATTGCGCATAGTAATGAATTGATTTTGGTATTTAATATTCTAAAAAATAACTTTAAAAAAATATCATAGTACACTTTTTATTACTCTTGATAGAAATCAACGTATTATATTCTTTTTTCCCAGCAATTAATGTGTTCGACTTAATAATAAATGCATATGCTCACAAAATATTTTTAAATTTTAGACAAGCTTATATAAGATGTTTTTTTGTTTTCATCCGATGGAATCTGGCTGTGGTTGCCAGCGTATTAAACAGGTTGTGCAAGTAGTCAAACCTGATATAAATTCAGTGTCTGGTTCAAGTTGATCATTTACAAATAATCATCTACCTTCGAACAGATTCTAAGTATATTCGCTTCTAGCGATTGTCTTTTCTCTTGTTACTGGTTAAATCAAGATATTAGTACAAACTGACGTTTATTTCTTTTTTTCACTAAACTATTTTTCGGTTTCGAACACTCAAATAAACTAAAATCTCAGATAATAATTTCAACTGTTATTATTACGGACCACGAAGTGCGACTCATCTTTTGTTAGTTCAGTCAATTTTGATCAGCATCAGAGAACTGTGAAATACACAGTTTTACATGACATCATTATGGCGCGGGCGCTACTAGCAATAATATTATTGGCAATGACACGGGATTTTGATCATAATATAAATCTGAGAAACAACTATAGCATCGGTAGAGAAAATTCCAATATCAATTATACGAAAATTATAAATTTCTGGGAGAAACATAAAAATGAATTTATTTTACATGGTGAACATGAAGAAGTCGTGTTAGTGATGGGGAATACAGGTGCAGGAAAAACGACTGTCATTTCCGCTCTAGTTGGTCGCAAATTGAAATCGATTAAGCAAAACGGATATTTTGTAATTGTTGATGAAGATGGAAAAATTGGGAATGATACATCCTCACGAACGCTTATCCCGGAATTAATGACTGACATCAAAAGAAATGTGACATACGTTGATTGTGCAGGATTTCGAGATAATCGAGACGTCGAACATGAAATTTCGTCAGTCTATTTCCAAAACATTCTGATGAATCAAGTGAAGAAAATAAAACTTGTATTAGTAATCAATTACGATTCATTGAAGATAAATGGCAATAAAAATGATTTTGACGATTTAATGGAGCACATGGGTGAGTTTATCAAAAACATTCCAAAGTTTTATAATGGTATAGCCATAGTAGCGACAAAAGTGGAAAATTCGTATGAAATGTATGACAACGGGACGGTAATTTTGGTGAATGACACTCAGTCGGTTTTAACAGGAATAGCCAATTTTTTACAGGAGAAAAAAGAAACTTATCTCGATAAAGCAGAAAATTCCGAAGAATACAGAACGTTTGCCGGTTTAATTGATATTCTGTTAGAAACTCAAAGCGATTCATATACAAGAATTGCTCTTTTCAGACAGCCAACACGTACGGGATTATTAGAAAGTATTCCAGAGAGTAGGAATCAAATTGATAACATTGGTAATATGATAATAAACAATCTTTGTTATGTTGAATTGCAAAAAAGTGATTTTAGTTTTGCCTTGTCTAAATCATTGAAAACCACTATTGCTCAAATTATTGATAATATATTCAGAGATGCTCTAACAAATCGCTTGCAAACAATGGGCAACGAAACTCTTACATACTATTTACAGATGGAAGAAGAATACAGCGACATTGAAATGTTACAACAACGAGTGTCACGGGCTCACAATACTTTTTCACAAGTAAACGTTAATGAACCAATGGCATTTTTCAAAGAATATTTGAGTGTCGCCAATACCCTGAATATACCTTTATCATTGACCAACTTAGACGTTATTTCTGATGATATTGAAAAATTGTATTTTTTTACAACTATATCAAATAGCAATGAAGATGCGCACATGTTATTGTTGAAATATAAAATGCAAAATATCGTAGATTCAATAGAAAATTTGAAGAATTATTACGACTTTTTAAATAACGTGCATAAGAACTTAGCTACCTACAAATCGCAAAATCTAAGAGATGATAGACGTATCACTAATATTATGTCATCATGTACCAGTTCAACAAATTCAGTCGTACAGGATATAACGGATTTGGAAAATATTGTAAAAGAAATAGAGAGTGACGAAACTTATCAAAAAATAATAACTTTAAGACTTAATCGATCTCGATTGAAGCATTTGAAAGATGTTTTCAGTTCCTTTACCACCAAGCTAGATATCTCGTGTATATCATCATCAAAGCAGATGGTTGTCAAAGGGTACAATGTCAAAATAAGCGACGTGGTGAAAATGGATTGCTGGACTGGGGCGAAAATCGCGCAGATTTTTGCATTAAACAAAGTGTTTCTAGACAGTACATTAAACAAAACAGGTGCTGAAATGCAACTGTCCATCATTGCACCTACTTGGGAAGTTGTCGGTGGACCAAAGATAATTTTGGACGGAAAAGCGGGAGAACCTCATGAAAAAGAATCAGCAAAATCAGCCTCTTTTAACTCTGAAAATGGAACAAACGGCTTACCTGGTCGTCCGGGTGGTTCCGCTGGACACTTTTTTGGTGTCGGTAAACACTTCATAAATTCAGAATTCTTGGAAATACATGCAAATGGTGGATCAGGAGGACCAGGGCAACATGGTGGAAATGGTGAGAATTATAACAATTTAATCAATATCTTTTCTTACACTTTTTTTATTTTTTTAAATTTTAGGTGCAGATGGAATCGTTGGTGAGTCTTTACCGAACTCATTTTTCGAACTTAAAAGAGATCGCGATGATACTAAAAAGTACTTTGAAGATCACAATTTTGAGTTTCAAATGGTATTATATGATCAAGAGAATGAACCAGGATTAGTATCAGGAAAATACCTCATTTATGTTCGAGGAAAACCCGCAAAAAAACCAAGCAATGGAGGTTAGTAGAGGTTTAAAGGGAATTGTTTATCTAAACACTGAAAATTGAATTGACATTTCTATGTATAGGAGATGGTGGTTCTGGTGGCAAAGGTGGATATTCGGGTAAAATTATCATCAATAGTCTAGGAGAGTTAATGAATGTAAAAACTTCGAACTATTCAGGTGCGAAAATACTATTGTAAAAAATTTTACGTTTGAAAGAAACTCATTATTAGGTGAAACATGTTATTCCTCATAGGCAAAGAAATTTATTTAAGAACAGCACAAAAATGTAAATTATTCATCACATGAAAACTTATTCAACATTAATTTTCAGGCCCCATTGGACCACTGGGTCGAGGTGGACAAGGTGGAAAGAAAACGTATGACGGTCGACAAGTTACATTCCATTACCAAATTGTATATAGAGGATTTACATTCAGAGGAAGATATTTCAAGTAAAATTAGTTTTCATTTTATTTCTAAGATTAAGTCGTAAATGAATGTCGTGTTAATGTTAATTTTTTCAACACGCAGTACTGAATGGATTGATGGTGCTGAAGTTCCAGCGGGAAGAAATGGAATTGCTGGAATCAATGATGACGGTCAGAAACCTCCAACATCTACGTCTATTCCGAGTTTTTATCTTGCTATTAATGGTTTCAAAGATTTTGTGAGAATGAACTTATTTGAAAATATCATGGAATCGAAATTAAAATCTTTTATGTACGAGTTTGAAAATGATAACGGCACTAAAGCGCAGTATTCTACACTCGCTTTTGTCAAAGAATTTGAGGGATTAGAAAGTCAATTTCTAGAATTGAGAAACAAAATCAATTTAGTGCCATTTTATAATTCGATATTTACTCGTATTGAAGAATATGCTGAATCGGAACCAAATTTGGAAAATAAGAAAGTCCTCAATTTCATATATACTGCAGCTTTAACCGAAGCATTTACACTCAAGAAAAAAAGAAAAGGTCAGACTGTGGTTGATCTATACAGATATTTAAACACAATGGAAACACATGTAAAGGACATCCGTGAAGCTCAGCAATTACAAATTGTTCGACAGTACCGAGATGAATACAAAGATATTCTTGATAATAAAATTCGAGAAGCAGAAGGTTTTATACAAAACCGAATTGAACCTGAAATTGATAAACGATGGGATGAATCGGACAGTCAAGTAAAGACAATAATTGACGAGATAAACAAAAATATAAACTCTACTAAAGATGTACTGGAATTACTTGAAAAAGATAAATCGAAAATTTATCACATTATGCAAATGCGTGCTATGTTTCTACCACTGAAACTTGTCGGCACTGCTCTAAGTTTTTTCGGGCCTATTGGTGCTGGAATAGGTACTGCAGTCACAGGTGCAGCATCAGTCGCCGAAGGATTGGTAGTTGACAAAGTTCCCGGTCAACGACCGGAAGTACCTTCCATAGATCCAAATTTAAAAGTCATATCACGAGTAACTAGAATCTTGGACGACAGAAACAAACAATCAGGTGTTCAGCTGACTCGAGTCACACGAAGTTTGGAAAATTATGTGGAAGATCTATCGGCACCAAAGGAAGATAAAATGAGAAAACGTCGAATTATATTCAAGTTGAGGACACAACTTCAAGAAGCCATGTTTAGAAAAGCAGAATCTATATCGGACGTAATTTGTAAACAAGATGATATTGAAAAGATTAGAAAACAATTATTTGATTTCACAAACTCAGAAAAAGATAGTCTACAAAAACAGGAAGAAGAGGGCAAAGATGATAAAGAAGAGGAAAAGAAAGCACGTGAGAAATCTCTTCGCCAGATAAAAAATGTACAAACAATTATAGACAGCGTAAAAGTTGTTGTTGATTTTGCGTCACAAATTAAAAATGATAAAGGCATGATGAGTCTTCTTGATGAACGGATGTCTAAATATTACAAGCAATTAGAAGATTTGCAAAAAATGGAAGAGCAAGTCTACGACATAGTGCTACCCGATTTTCGTAAAATTGAAGAGACAATAAACGAAATTAAGAATTCAGCGAACGGATCGTCACATGCCAAATTAGATATTTCCAAATGGACTGTTCGGACAACTTTACAGGATGTCAAATCATTGCTGCAAAAATTCACGCAGAAGATGTCGTTCGAACTTCAAAGTGATTTGATGCGTTACATCGATAAGATAGACGAAGGTTTTTCCATACTCATTGATATTTACGACCGCATTGATTCCTACGCAGACAGTGTTGCACAAGCTGAATATATAGCGAATATTGTATCTGCATCAATGACTGACATTCATATAACTAATTCCGAACTCAGCAATGCAGTGATTGACCTGAGGTTGGTAATCCATTCAAATATCCTACTTGAAAAATACGGTATTGCATTACATGCATTTAAGCAACATTATTTCCCATTTGCCGCTCGAGTGTTGCAAAAGTTTGAATTGCCTACTGGAATGCAACTCAATGACACTGAATCAGTAAGATCTAATATCATTGACAGAATCAAGGATATGAAAAATCTCATAGACGAAAGTGAGGCGATATTAGGCGAATACAGCAAATATATTCACGAAAAGAAGGTATTCAACAGCAACACTACTGGCTCTTCACCATTCTATGTATGGAAGTATGACACGATCAAGAATGAAATTCAACAATTGTTAAACGGATCGGAGATTCTATTGAAGGCCGATATATCTAAAGGACTGTTATACAATTCCATAAAATATAACGACATTGGAATAAATTTGAAATTAGAGAACAGTACCTTGCAAAATGATCTCAATGCGGCGCTTCAAAACTTTGCGCTCACCATGACCATGATCGGCAATTTTTACTATCGATGCGGAGAGCGCTACTATTTTATTTCATGTAATGACGATATTACTATCTCTTATACGCTTACCCAAGACGAAAACAAAAATTGGCTCGACCCTAACAAAGTATATACGACAATTCTTAAAAGTCACACTTTCCTCAGTCCCTATGTAATGTGGAGTATCAAATTGAACAGCGTAAATGATTCTGTATCATTCAATCATTTGAATGAATATATAAATAAGACGATTGACATAGAGTTGTTCGGTCGGGGTTATTACATCGAGCAGAATGCTGATTTCAATTTCGAAGTTTGCAAGGAGTATTTGAATACATTTTACGATGTAGAAGTTATCACTAGAGAACTTCCAAATTTTTTCTAAAGTTGAGTATAAGGAACAAATAATTTTCGAGTTTATTAAAATATTGAACGTGCTATGAATAAATAATATATGCACAATAAATCTTCGCTTTTTTGCTTTCTATAACCATTTTAAATGTATTCGAGATAATTAACCCAAACAATGGATAAATAATTAGAAATTGTATGAAAATCTACATGAGCGTTTTATGAATAATCATGGTTTATTCTTGTCTCAATATGTTTTTATCATGGAAAAAATGTGTTGCAATTGAAATTTATTTTATGAATCAGGATTGGTGGAGATGCTTTTATTCGCAGCATGCCTTTTACGGTGATATATAACTGAGAGATTGTTACCGTCTTGTATTATCTCTAGTCTATCACAAGTTTCAAATCCCTTAGGGGGAATGTAACCACATTCTAATTGATCGTAGATGATATTACTATCTGGAGTAGCTACTGCTTTCATCAGTTTGTTCTTTAATTTTCCCCGATGTCCAAAGTAGATCCTCGTGAGTCTCAACAAAGATGAGTCAACTCTTAATATATCAGCTTTTTTATAAATAAATACATTACATGTTTTTTAGTATAGTTTGAGTTCTTAGGCCGATTGGTTTTGAGACATGTCCTAAGACACGTCCTTGTAACGGATCATCTTCGCTCTCTTCTCCAAGTTACATCTGTAGAGCAGTCTTCCATAATTCTTAAATGGTCTGTCAGCCTTCTTCTGCTGGATCTTGTGGTGCATGTTAAGATAGAACAGGTAATCCATATGATAGCCTAGGTATTTCACTATATTATTTGATAGAATGTCATGTAGAGTATTGGTGTGAATGTCTATTGCTGTAATTTTAGCCTCTTTAATCATAATAATTGTATAATATTGAGCTTTTTTTAGCAGGACGGCATCTGAGGAAGATCAGCTCACTCTTT
This sequence comes from Chelonus formosanus, assembly GCA_028641665.1. Classification (NCBI taxonomy): domain Eukaryota; kingdom Metazoa; phylum Arthropoda; class Insecta; order Hymenoptera; family Braconidae; genus Chelonus; species Chelonus formosanus. Next base: position 16,478,408 of record CM054002.1, read on the forward strand.
GTAAGATTAATCTTAAGGTTCTAGTATTTATAGTAAGAGTTTATTTTGTTGACTACCTCCTGAAAGTTAAACTGAATTTTATCGACACTATAATCAACATAATACACCACAAGATCGTCAGTATAGGCATTGGAATGGAGTCTTTCTATAGAGTTAAGATCAAACAAGTTAATGATTTCACGGTTTGTTATTGTGTCATTGCCGGCATTAATTTCATAATTTTCATAATTCAGTTTATAAAAATGGAAAGTAATACATTGTCAATGAAGAAGAAATTCAGATGGAAAAATAAATGGGTAACGGAATCAGTTTATCGTCAACGACTCAAGCAATCTACTAACGCACAAAAAAGAAAGTCTAATTCCTGTCTCAATAATGATACTCCGAAATCTAAACTACAAGATAATAATCACAGTGAACCTAATAATTTATTAGTTGGAAAGCGTTTATTCGATTTAGCATTACTTGCTAAGCACATGATTTGTAAGTGTGGGACATTTTTATCATTCCAATATATTGAAAAAGAAACTCGAACTGGATTATTATCAGTATTCCATATTCGTTGTCACGATTGTTTGTTGATTAATTCAGTATCAACAGACACAGAAATAAAAACTGATACTGGCAAAACATTGTATGAAACTAATGCTAGAATGGTATTAGGTAAATGAATTATACTATTGAACATGAATAACCTAACTAAATTTTTATATTACAATATTGCTTTTATCATTTTATGTAGGTTTGTATGATGCCGGTTTAGGATGTACTCATTTAAATAAAATCCTAGGCTCTCTCAATATGCCGAGTTTTAATAGTCATTTATTCCAAATGTACGAATCAGAAGTAGGAGCTGCAGCTGAAACCGTAGCAAAAAAAAGTTGTGAAGAAGCAGTTTTGATTGAACGAAATCTTACTTTACAGAATCTGGAAAGCGTACAGGCTATGTTGTAAGTCCACAAATATTCCATAGCAAATGAATATTAATTAATTATTGAATCATATAATATTGTTAAATTATAATTAATCTATGTATAAATTATTAAGTTTGTAAAAAGTTTTACAAATATTTTTGTTTTGATTAATGACATTTTTACAAATGTATACTAAGTTTACATTATATAGTTGTAATGTATTCAGAAATTTATTGAATATATTTTCTATTGTACATCACAATAATATTAACTGTTTATAAATGTGTCTTTACCAAGTGACATTCGAACACAAATATCTTTCAATGAAATTCATCTTTAATGTTATATATGTAATTTTCTTAATAGATTTTTATCTATTTTAACTTCATTACTGATTACTTACACATTTTCACTTTCCATACATATACTTTTCTTTTTAATTCTTAGACCTGATGGCTTGGAAGAAAATTTTCTTTTACCGGATTCACTTATCAATAATCCAAGTGAAAAACTATTTTCACCTTCCCTAGCTGATCCTAATAAACCTATACATGAAACTCAAACATCCTCTCCTCAACCTGACCAATATCCAGTATCTCTTATTGACAGATTTAATGTGCAAGCAGCTGATCGTGTTCGGATTATGGTATCATATGACATGGGATGGAGTAAGAGAGGTTCAGGACGAAACTACGATAGTAATAATGGATATGGTGGATTGATTGGTGTCTTAAGTGGCCGTGTACTTGAATATGGCACAAAAAATCGCAAGTGTCGAAGATGTGACTTAGGTCATGATAAGGACAGCCATGATTGCCGATTGAATTACAGTGGAACCTCTATTCGTTTGAACCTCTATTCTATTTACCCCTCTTGTGGTACTACACTCCTACTTCTCTCGATTTCTCCTCAAAGCGTCTCAGTACGCATACTTTGTTGCGCACACTCAGGGCATCATACACTGCGCATGTTCAAGATGGATGACGGGTAGATGTGATCAGGCATCACTACTCATGTACATACCGTAACATTATGTTAGGTTAAGTTTATAATTTAATTAGTCATAATTATTTTAATAATTATAATTAATAATGGGTGATAATAGTTGTGATAGGAAAAAAAATGTTGTTCAACCACTTTTTGTGAAGATGAATGCATTAGAAGAGCTAAAGAATGGAATTGGTGAAAAAACTATTGCTACAGATCTCAACGTCCATGTAAATACCATCAGATTATGGAAAAAACAAAAAACGGAAATACTAAAATCTACTAACGAATTCGAAGGGGACGTTTTAAAAAAAAGAAAAAAACCACACAAGCTTAAAAATGACATAGTGGAAACTGCTGTTTGGGAGTGGTTTAAAGCACGCAGGAAATCAGGTGTGCCATTGAGTGGAGCACAGATAAAAATGCAAGCTCTTTTTTTTCATAAACAACTCGTTGGTAATTTAGAAGATTTTAGTGCTAGCAATGGTTGGCTGGAGAAATTTAAAAAACGTCACAATATTCGCTGCATAACTATTACTGGAGAAAAAAACTCAGCTGATAAGAATGTTGCAGAAAATTTTGTTTATACTTTCAACAGCTACATTGTTTCAGAAAACTTATCACAACATCAGATATTCAATTGTGACGAAACGGGGTTAAATTATAAGAGTATGCCCAACTCCACGTTGGCTTCAAAATCCGAAATTTCTGCTCCAGGATTCAAAGAAAAACGAGAGCGCGTGACAGTAATGGCTTGTAGCAATGTTGCTGGATCCTTAAAATTGCCATTAGTAGTAATTGGCAAATCTGCTAAGCCGAGGTGTATTAAGAGTATCATGTCATCAGATACATTTCCAGTCTATTATTGTTCACAAAAAAGCGCATGGATGGTTGGGACAATTTTTACGGAATGGTTTCGTAATGAATTTACACCCAGAGTTTCACAATTTCTTGAAGCAATGAATCTTCTAATAAAGGCAGTACTATTCGTGGATAATTGCTCTTCACATCCTAAAGAACTTTTAGAAGAAGTGAACATTAAAATGTGTTATTTACCGCCTAATACCACAGCACTAATACAACCCATGGATCAGGGTATTTTACAATGTTTAAAATTGAAATACCGACAAAAACTGATGCAACACATCATCGATAATGTACACGCCGATAATGATGTTATTGAAATTATGAAGAATATTGATTTAAGAAGAGTTATTTATTGGATTGCGGATAGCTGGAATGAATTATCGCCTACTACTATAATGAAAGCATGGAAACCGGTAAATTATATTTGTATTTTCTAACGGATTTTGTATTCTTTGCTTTATTTAAACAAAAAAAGAATTTCTTTTTCAGTTAATGCCACATTTAATTGTAGACGAAAATGATACATCACAGCCAATCGACTCCGAAACGATAAATAATGTAGCATCAGTATTCTTATCGTTAGTACAAAACTGCTTTTTGTACCGATATATTTCAATGGCAAACTTACAAGATTGGCTTCATCCTCCAACTATTATGACACCCGAACAAACATTAACAAACGAAGAATTTATGGAAGTAATGCAACATGAGCAGAGGGAAGTACAAAACTGTGACGAAAATTCAAATGAAAATCATGACGATTTTCAAGAAGAATCGTTAAATGCTCACAAAACAGATATGATTGGTGATATTCTCAGCAAGTCATTTGTGTCTGACGAAGAAGCTAAAGATTCTTTAAAAAAACTAATACAATATTGCGAAGAAAAATCGATACCCTACCTTACTGAAAAATTAAAAGATTTACGTGAAATTGCGGATTATATTAATGATAGTTTTGAAAAAGTTGAACATAACTGATAAATGCAAAGATCGTGATGACTAATTGTGATACTATTAATTATGGTAAAAAATAATTTTTTCGTTTTTTTCTTTACTGAAATATTTAAAATAAAATAATTTGTTATTTGTCTTAGACGAAAGAAATTTCCCAAAAATAAGTTTATAAGTTATGTGATGAAAAATAATCTTTGAGTTACTTTCTTTATCGAAAAAGATAATTGAAAATAAATTATTATTTTTATTATAAGCAAAAAATTTACCAAAAATAATTTTATAAGCTTTTTCATAAAAAAGAATGTTTAAATTATTTTTCTCATCCAAACAGACCATTTAAAATAATTAAGAATGTATGTTATAAAGAAATCATAAAAAAAAATTAATATATGTTAATTTATAGAAAGGAATGTTTCAGTTTATTTATCTCAACAGATAATTTGAAATAATTTATTAAAAAAAAAATTTTCGTTATGCTTCTTGAAAATAAAATGATTATTTGCTATTTATGCCAACGTTCAATAAAAAATTGAATTTATATCAATTATGAGTTATGAAGTCTTTTTCAAAACCTTTTCGATTTTCGTGCCAGCTAGGTTATGTTTTACCGCCATCTTATTTATCCCTTCTACTCGTATTAACAAAGATGAACACATACAGCTGTCTCGTTTTGACCAAGAAGTGGAAGGGGAAAAAAGTTTAGTGACATACCTCGATTCAATTGCCAAATTCTTAGAACTGTGCCCCCGAGTCGTCAATCGAATAGAGGTTCCACTGTACAATATCCAAAAAGATCATAAGGAATTGACTAAAAATGCAATAGAATATTTACAGCGGTGCTTTTCTTATGCAGTTGTCCAAAATAAAGGCAATAAACTAAATATGGCTAAGTCTATTCGTCAAATTCCTGATCATGCGTTTAACAAGCATGAAAAATGTGGACAATGGTGTGGGTACTTGAAAGATAAAGAAAACTATCAACATAAAGTAATTAACGAAGGATTTATCGATAAATCATTACACGAAGCATTACTTAAAATCTTCAATCAATTAGCAGATAATGTAGATAAGTTTGCCAATGCCACGTCAAGTCAGTTGAATGAAAATTTAAATGCAATAATGACTAGTAAAGCACCTAAATCACGGTGCTACAATTTAAGCTCTTCATCAGATTATCGATTTGCTATGGCAGTTGCTAGTAAAAATTTACGTTCTAATTATATCAATGAAATTTTAAGGTTTATGCATTTATCGTGTGGTCCCTATACCCAAAGATTTATGGAATTAAAACAACGTTATGCAGAGAGAAGAAAAAATATTATTAATACTCCAGCTTTTAAATGTAGGCGAAATCTTCTTAAAAAATATAGAACTATACTTCGTAAAAAGAAAGAAACCAAAGAGGGTACAACTTACAAGTCAGCTATGGGACTTTTAGATGTTTCAGCCGTAAATTTAAATGACGAAAAGAATGATGAAGATAATAATAACAATAATAATAATAAAATTAATAGTCAAAAATTAGATCTGCAAAATGTCGTATTTTTTGATATTGAAACTTCTAGTTTTTTAACTACAACAGAAATTCTTCAAATAGCTGCGAAATCTAAAAATAATTTATTTGAAATTTATATTACTCCAACAAAATCTATTTCAGTTGCTGCATCTAATGTTAATCATTTAACAACTATTAATGGAGAACTTTTTTATCGTGGAAAAAAAGTCCCATCAAAATCCATTCAATCAGCATTACAAGATTTTTATTCTTTTCTAAAGTCTACTGGAAAATTATGTGTGCTTGTAGCACATAATTGTACGTTTGATCAAGCTCGTTTATTATATGCATTAAAAAATACGAACATGTTGAACCTATTTAGTCAAGTTGTTTCAGGATTTACTGATACTCTTCCCATATTTAAACATAAATTAAATAGAAAAAATAATTGCAGTCAAACGTTTTTAGCTCAAGAATTACTAGGAATATCTGATGATGAAGCACATAATGCAGTTCAGGATGTATCAATTTTAAAATCACTTGTTGAGCATTTAAATATCACAAATGAATATTTAATAGAAAAACAAACATCCTTAAATAGCATATTAAGAAAAGAGCTTCAAGATATTGAAGTTAAAAAAATTATGAAGACTTTAACTCCATTAGAAAATGTTATTTCATCGAACATCATAAAAAAAATAGCAAAAGAATCAATTTCATATAACAATCTAGTCGACAGTTTCTTAGAAAATGGTCGTCAAGGACTTATTATTTTATTATCAACTAAAATAGATAATAAAGTTCGTGTAACTCAAAACAATCGAATTTTAGATTCGTTAGAAAAATTCTTTTCAGATATTTTATTTGAATAAAATTTATTTGTTATGTAAGTTTGTTAATTCTATGCAGATTCTGAATTTTAAATGAATAAAAAAAATTTTAAGTAAAGAAAAATTATTACAATTATTGATAATTTGATAAAAACCCTTAATAACATGATATACATAATATCATTTTCAAACTGTGCGCGCCCGTCCCGCTTTTCTCTCATACAGCGACATTGCCAAGTCTTCTGTGTCTGTCAGCAATTTTCATAGTTTCAATACTATTTTTCTCTACAAATATTCAATTATCTCATCAACGAAAAACAAGAATATTTTGAAACTCGGTAGAGATATTTATAAAACTTCGATAATTAATATAAACATTTTTTGTAAAACTGACATTTCTGGTTGTGGAAATATAGCCATTTATATTAGTGTCGTCAGCGTCGAGTCCATTTAATGCTATGTAATCACCTATCTCGAAACCGTAACTTTAACAATTTTTTACTCGCAAACTAAGAACAAGATCGACTTCAAAATTTGACAGATCATTCTTTATCATTACAAGAATGAACTATCAAATTTTCAAGAAGCTGTCATTAAATTGAATTTTCTTCTTAACAACCTTAATTAAAAGATTACTTGTACCAAGTAAAGAATGTATATAAAAAAGACAATAAATATAAATATCTGTATTGCCTAAGAGCGGTAAAACGTTTACTTGCGATATGAATGTAGTATACTAGCAACAGGAAAATCAGATGTCGGCGCGCAGTATATATTATACTGTTGAAATTTTGAAACTTTTTGTACTAAACACAGTCAACCAATATACTCCGATACGGAGCATGATATACGTCGATAATACAAGTTTCGAATATACTGAATGTAAAAATACATTTACTAGCGCCCAGTACAAAGATTAATTAGGAACTTATTTTATATATATTCGAACGCTTACATCTTGCAACTCAAATTTTTTTTTTAATCAACTCAAAACCAGTCATACCTTGTATTCTTAATCAGTATTTTATTTATTCGTAACATAAATAAGTTTTGCATGTACCAAGTAATTTATATATACATTAATCGAAACTTCTTTACCCATCATGTCTATACTCGGAGCCAGTAAACTATATATCATTGAAACGCCTAATAATTCTGTCAGTGCACTGACAGAATACGCGCTTATCATTTCCCTAAGTATATAGAAGATCGTATGCAACACGAGATCTAATGGCTATCATCGTCTCAACGAGATGACGTCATCTACGTGAGTCGATAATATCCTGCTTAGATCCCTTGATGCATAATCTACTATTAAATAGGATGAGATGTTATCGGTTTGTTTTACCAGGGTTATTCAATCAAATAATATTTTTTCTTATAGAATCCTATCCATTCGGATAAGAAATCAGACGGCGTTACTGACTTATTAATTCTTATTAGATCTTATTCAAAATGCTCTTATATTCTTCTATAAATGAATTCTGAAATTAATAGTACATTGTGTATCAAGGGACCTAAGTACCCTATTATTGTCTCGGGCCGGTGACGTTAACCGACGCGTGCGGTGCATGAGCCGTAGGCGAGTGCGTACCCGCACAACTCGTGCTGACGTCATCGTGTCCGAGGCGATGATAGGTTAGGTCCCGTAGTGCACACGGAACTTTATATAAAAAAGGTTATGATAAGTGTAACTTATTCTCGCCGTAGAGAGGAATCTAAGTACCCAATTAGCGACACGGTAAAAAAGGTTCCTGTACAGTTTTTGTAAACAAACAAAATTACATAACGTCATAGGATTTTCCAACGATTTACTTAGTCCGTTATTATTTGTTCTAAAAACCTAAAAAAAATTTGGTGTTTATCTGGAATTAATCATTATTACGTTTTCGTGTACTTAAGTAACTAGGAATTTAAGTAAATATTACTTAGGTCCCACTTTACTTCACCGGTCGATAATTGGCTACTTAGGTCCCTCTCTACAGGCATAATAAGTTACGTTTATCATGCCTGTGTTATATAAAAAACATTATTTGCTACATTTTTATGAAACTGATTCAAAAATAATGAAATATTATTGCCTATTATTTTTTATTAAAACTTATCATATTGTTCTTATTCATTCTTACATATACTTATAAAATCATCGCAAAGTTTTTTACTGTTACAAATTCCGATTAATTCTTATTGAATGCTTATAAGAACATTTTTGGTCCTCTTATAGACCCAATACGATCTTATTCATTCTTATAAATTTTGTATCAGAATCTATCGGAAATTATAAGTTTTTATCGGTTTGTTTTACCAGGGTCATTTCTAATCAACTGAGTCAGTATCGTATCGATCAAGGCCATTGACAATTATTCTCATCATATTCTTTTTCTCTTTCATAGTGTTATTTTCTTTGTCCATGAAAGTAAAATATAATTAAATAACATGAGTTATATATCTTTATAAATTGCAATCAATAAATACAATGATTTAGGATATTATGAAAAACTCAATCATGCTGTACTTGACGCTTGAAGTAGGAAAACTCTAGTATTTCAGCTAATGTTATTAAGAACCAGGATATAGAAACTTTCATTTCGAAAAATTAATTTAGACAAATTTCAATTATAATAGATATCAATATTCAATAAAGTATTTTATTACATTGTCTATGTAATTTCGTTCTAGATCATTATCCACAAAGAGTATGTTAATAAATATAAAAGTAAAATTTAATTGAAAAACATAATGCAATAATTTAATATATTCTAATATAATTCTTACTCTGTAAAAACCAAGTTTTTAATTGCTATTGTTTATTTTCATTTTCTTTCCTCATTTATTCTCATAATTTTTATGATAATTGAGAATCATTAGAAAGAAAACTGCCGAGTTTGTAAATATATTAATTTTAACTTTAATATAATTACAGTAATAATTGATACTTATTTTGTAGTATAATGGTTTATAAGATACAATTAATTTTTAATTTAAAAGAGAAAAATTTCATTTCGCCTATATGTACTTGGCCTTATACTCATATGATAATACCAATTTTACTTTTAAAAACTACATTACCGATAGCTGTAATAATCAAAATCACGTGAAAACTATTTTTTGGGAGAATAGACATTCTTAGTAATGTATAGTACGTAGCAATATGTAATTCGGTATAAAAAAGTATTCGGCGTTTAATTGTGTCTGAGTTATGATTAATTCGAGATACTCCATTATTCATCACAATACTGGTTAGGGATTTTAACTTTTCGGAGTAATAATCTATTCAGGATAATAAATTTTCGCGATTTTGCCCTATTCAGGACAATAGACTTCTGGACTTATGTATACGTCCCGCCAATCTACCGTCAGGAATTTTTTGGTCACGAATTTGGTCGTTTGCATCTAGCTACATGAGTAAGACTGTAATTTAAACATTTCATATACGTTTATATGTCTAGATAGGTAGCAATTATTAGCTCGTGTATTGTAAAAAATTTTTCAATAATCGAACTTTTATTATTTTAACAAACACGAAATTTTTCTTATATGTTAAATATTGAATAAACTACATAAATAACATACAAATCACAAAGAAACGACTTGACTATGCAATAAGAAAATCTACTTATTAATATTTATCAGCAATAATTTTAAAATAATTTATTATTAAACCATCTATTTTTTAAACTTATTTGTATATAAAGTCTAATATCATTTTATTTACTGGATTCTGTAGAAATTCAAAATATAAATGATTGTCGATAAAATAGATCAAGGCTACTAGAGTGTCATACAATTATCCATTAGATGTCACGACTTACCCGGTGGTCGGTCATTATTTTAGTGATGGTCAGCCGACGGTCATATGACCATAGGCTAGTTTCACCAATCTAGCGGACGCTTGCTAGATATTGCCAACTGTATCAAGTTCTTATGGGACTTTAAGCAGGAATCGAGCAATATGACGTCATCTTGCCAGATTTTGTATTGAGGGATACTCTAAAAACAATGAAAAAAATACAATTGGCAATGTCTAGCAAGCGTCCGCTAGATTGGTGAAACTAGCTCCATGACGTGACGGTCATAAATGACCAATTCGGTCATGCTCGCATCTCTACTCTAGACATAAGCTAGTTTATCCCACGGTCGATAATTGCTCTTATGGTATAGGGAAGGCATGAATAAAGCCAAGAGTAGTTGCCGCAGTGTCGCTACCTATGTAGCGCTGGATCTTCTAATTGGTTTTTTAGGAAGTGTGAACGCACTCTTATCTGTGTCGTCATTAATGAACGCTTTACTGCTACTTCTCTTAACGTTGACATTTGGCACGTGTTTCTTAGTATTATTATATACACCTTCAAAGGAGGTTGAATTAAATTTCATATTAAAGTTTTTTATCATTTTTTTAGTTTGATACATCGTAATGTCCTCCGGCAGTTTCTCTGTTGGTTGCATTTTGACCGCTGGGTCGATTATTGTGGACAGTCTTTACGAAGCCAATCACTGTCCCGCGCTTTGTTTAAATAGTTCTTAATGGCTACTATTGATGAATGTGTCAAATTAGCAGATTATACAATAGCTGAGACACTTGTTACTTGTAAATATTGTAATTCAATGTTTTGAGTCAAACCCAATGGACAAAATCTGCACAACTTGAACGCACTCTCTTACTTTGGTTATTGACTGGCCAAATGCTCAAGCTAGAACCGAAAGGCTCGTTGGTCTAGGGGTATGATTCTCGCTTCGGGTGCGAGAGGTCCCGGGTTCAAATCCCGGACGAGCCCAATTATCAATATTTTTGCAAATTCATTTTGTGATTTCATACCAAGTATCTAATATACGAAAATATTCACAGGGAATTGTGTAATTAAGAGTGGAATGCTATTGAAATGCCCATATTTTATTTTAAAAAAATATTATTGAACTTTTTTACCAACTGTTGCATTAAACTTTTCTATTCAGTTGTCAATGTATTCAGTTGATTGTTGTAAACGCCAAGATAAACGTCATGGCAACTGGTTGGAGTGATTCAAAAAACCATTCTGACAGAGAAAGGTAATACACAAAGCTTATTTATTCATAAAATTTTTTAAATAATCACTCTACACTGTTTTGAAAAAGTTGTTTCTTTTTTTCAATCAATTTAGATACTGTTTTAATGAATCCGTATGTTTCTAACCTAACTCACATCCTATAACCTCTCTATTTACTCCATTTACATCATTGTTTAATTTTGGAGTAAATTAATCTTGTTTCTTTTTTTAGGTGGGTTTGCATTTATCCAATATATTTAAATAGTAAAAGAACACGTGCTCAAGGACGAAAATTAATAAAATCAAAATGTGTGGAGAATCCAACTCACCAAGAAATTCGTGACGTTTTGATAGCAGCAGGTTTGAAGGTTGGTGTAGAAAATAAACTTCATCCTAAAGAACGCAGTAAGGAATTACTTTTTCGTGGACGAATTCGTGTGCAATTAAAAAATGATGATGGAACTCCGTGTCATCCTAATTATCCGACAAGAGATTCACTGCTTTTGCATTTAGGAACTACTATTCCAAATCTCAAAACAAGGCAGGGTAAACAAAACTCCAACGAACAACAGTCTTCTCAGCAAAGTACTACCTCGACGAAAAAAGGCAAAGGAAAAGGAAGAAGATAATTTTGATTAATAAGAAAACATATTTAATTATTAATTATTGATAATCTACTACTTACATTCTATTGCTATTGTTAGGTTGGAGAGAAGTGTTTTGTTTTAAATTTGTTTGTTTTTTTTTTCTGATAAATAGTAAGTATATAAACAAAAGAAAAGTTTAATTTCTCATGGGTAGATCAATAATTTCTTTCCAACTTGATGAACGTTCTTTTTCTTTTGAAAAAAATATTTTCTATGTGAATAAAAATATGGAATATATAATTTTTAGATAAAAAAAAATATAAATATATGTATAATGAGAAAGAACTATAAATGTCAGTGTAGTTATTGAAAATCTTTTCATCATTATCGAATATTAAAGATAAGTAGAGCTCATTTCAACTATTAAATATCATTTGATTTATTATTATTTTACAAAATACTTTATGTTTTAATTACTATTATTATTCTCTGTTAGTTACAACTAATAATATTCAAATTCTATTGTTCATACATACACTACCATGTCAAAAGTAAATAGACACCCATAGGTGTAAAGAGTTATTACAAATATAAAAATCGGGTAGTTATGAAAAAAAAAAATTAGAGTGTAGATGGAACATAATATAATTTTTTTAACACTATTAGTTATCATGTATTAGTTCTTTAATGAAGTAATGAGATTCTTTGTAATAAACATTTTTTTCTCAAATACCCTGTCTATTTACTTTTGACACAGTAGTGTACATTAATTAACCATGAATTTTCTATTCAAACATTTGTTCATAAGCGTTATTACACACTACAAATTTATAATCTATCATAAAAAATTAAATACTAATCAATACGTTTAATTTAAATGAAATATTGTTTTGTAATCTTCTTTTTTCTTTTTATTAGTATTTAGATTTTATTTTTCTATCTCTGATTCTTTTTTCATACGGCGAATTGGTATCATTGTATGCGATCTTTCATTGCTTAGTCCTGCATTTCCCATATTTACTGTTTTTATTTCAGCATTTGATACTGCTTCACTCACATTTTCTTGTTGAATTTGCACATCACTGGTCTTCGTTACAGTTCGGTACGTTTCTGGGGTAGAATTCTCAATATTCCAGCTATTAGTATTGTCAGTAGTTGTTGAGTGTCCCATATCATTATGTACTGCTCCAACAATATAAGACGGATGCATATGAAATCTTGACTTTTCATGATAGCTTTGGAGATATTGATTTAAGTTTTCTAGAAACGAATTTTGCTGGGCTAAAAAAGTTTGAAGTTGTATCATATCGATAGGTATTGGAGATTCAATTGGATAAGATCCAGGAGGAGGATAATTGTATGGAAATTGAGGGATTACAGATGATGATGATCCACCATGGAGAGAATTATGATACACAGAATTAATTTTGTCCGTCCAGGATTGAGAATTAATAACAGATTTACGATTTTGCTCTGCTATGGATTTATAAATCGCATCCATCTGAAAAGTAGTAAATCAAACTTTTATGGTAAAAAATCTATAAATTTCAAGCATTAGATTGTTAAAAAAGTCATTAGAAATCATAACAATAATATATTTGAACTATAAAATATGTGATTTAGTGATTTTATTTTACTTCAACTGATAAAAAGTTATTTTACTACTTGATATCAATCATTTGAATCTTTAGAAACATTTACAACAAAGTTGAAATAAAGTAGTCATTTTTTGAATTAAAAAAAAAAATACTTACGAATTTATTTTTCACAGGTAACGGTGGAATACTTTTAGGAACATAAGGAATAGAAGGATGATAAGTATTACAAGGAGTTTGAGATGAAGGTAAGTACTTTGATCTTATAAAATCACTGTAGAGTTGATTATACGGATAATACATGGAAGATGTAGCTGCAGCAGCTGCATAGGATGAATGAACTGGTAAAGAAGATGATGGTTGCGTTGGATAAGTACATTTAGTCCATTTATAGACATAAGGATAGAGAGGTGCTGTGGGTGAAGTTGGGCGATTGACATAGGATAATGGAATACAAGGTTTTACAGTTCTTGGTTGTTCTGGCTCATAGTATGAATCTTCAATTTGATTTGATACTGTTGATAAATCGTAGTAATCTAACGGTTCATTAGTAAAGTCGTTCAACAATTGTTCCACTGGAGTTGTCGACTGAAATTGCTGTCCAGAATCGTCACAACGAGATCGGATAATCGGAAAACCATTCGATGGACCTCCGTTCATAAAGTATTGAGTTATGAGATCGATATCACCTAGAAATGTTTTTTAAGTAATAAATTTTTTATTTAATAGTAGATGTTATTATCAAATATTGGTAATGGATGGTTTAGAGTCTAAGTGATTACTCACTTGCTCTAAGGCGTCCATAATTGCGGCGACTATTGCATGGAGGAAGACGTTCAAGCGTTGCTGGCTTACAGTTGACAAAGTCTAGATGAAGGTCTTCAGCTTGTCTCTTTATGCGACCCACACATTCAGCGTCTGATAGAGGAATTAAATAAATTGTTAAACTAGTAGGTATGAAAAATATTTCTGAAACTGCTAAAATGATAGATAAATATATTTCATGATTGCTATTAATCTTGTTAAAAAATCAGTCTGTAAAGATGAATTTATTGGCTAAAAAGTTAAATATTAGTTGATTCATCAACGTAAAAAGAAATAACTTTATGATGCGTTTGAAAAATTGATATTGGAGCACTTACTTTTCTGATTTTCATTATCAATATAACACTCGCATTTATCATCAACGTAAGATGCTACACCTCCACAACTTTTACATAAATTTTTACAAATATCATCATTGATATCTTTATCAGGTTGATTACCGGAAACTTGATATAAAATGAATGACAAGAGAATTATTTTGATGGTTGTAGCGCACATAATTAATTGAAATGAAAGCCAACTCGAACGTCAAATCAAACTAAATTCTAGTCTATGATCATTCAATTTATATCTGCTGAGTTTCGGACATTATAAAATTAAATTTGCTGATGGGCATTTCAATTGTGATTGTATTTACTAATGGCAACTGTTTTGTATGACATTTTGTAACTCAGTTCTGAGTAATTGTATTTGGTCCCGGAAAAAGTAAGTTGAAGCCAGACTCAACAGTGAAAGGAAAGTATATTCAAGCTATTGATAAATGACTTACTAATATAAATAATAAGTCACAATTGTAACAATAAATATGGTCATAATTCAAAGAAAAATATAATTTAAATTCTAAAAAATAAAAATAGTAAATAAAATAATTTTTGTATTTCCTATTTTTATTACTAAAGCTAAAAAAAAATATCCTTTACCGTGACAATGTTTACACATTGCCGTGACCAGGATTCGAACCTGGGTTACTACGGCCACAACGTAGGGTCCTAACCACTAGACGATCACGGCTGTTAAAGGATATTTCTCTGGTGCTTCAAATAGACGTCAGGTCTGGATTGGTGATATAATTATTTATTTGTTAGAATAAACGATTAATATCTTTATTAAATGCTATCACTGTGGTTATTATTTGCTCAGAGCATATAGGAATTTCGAAATTACAGTATGGAAGTTTGCAAACTGTTCATATAATTTGAGGTCATGTTTTAGTTGGAACATTCGTAATATCTCTTCAGCATTTTAGCCTCCTGATAAAGATGAACCACTGGTGGCCAACGTTATTATCGTTTTTGAGTGCTTTCTATGACTATCACGTACGAAATTGGACCCATTAGTTGGCAATTATGTGGACATAGTAGTTGAATAATTTGTGATGCGTGAAATCTGCGTGTTTGTATACAAACTGTGGCAGTTTATCGTTAAAAAAGTGGAATAAATTTTTTTTATTTCTTTTCCCCGAGCTTTTTTCAAAAACTCGAGCTAGATAAAATGACTTTTCCATTCAAATATATTCTTGAATGAAGCAATTAAAATAGTAAAAGGCTATTGAAGAGAATAGTTTGATTAAAAATGTTTTAAATTTGACGAAATAATGAAATATCATATGCGTATAAATGATCTATGATCTTAGCGAGAATCAGTGCGTGACTTAATTCAAGATTTCTGTGTTCCTGATCGCCAGAGTCTCGTATTAGCCTACCCCAATGAGACACGTTCGAGCCAGCTGGCTATATATCATCATGATTACACTTTGGGATCAATGACTGACTCAGCCAAGTTGTATGCCATCGTACGAAATGAATTCTCGAAACATATATCATGTGCTATACATCATCAGCAATAAACCACACGACAATTCACTAATTCGAGTATGCAAAAGATAACATTATATAAATATTCGGAGTAAAAAATATTATTTTAAATATTAATCTAGATTTTATGCTTTGATCGTGGTAAGAAAAAAAAAGTAGTCTATAACTGGAGCGGAAATCCGTTGTTCTAGCGTATGTAGATATTTACGTCAACACCTTTTCTCTTTCTCTTTCTTTCTTCATTGAAGTATCAATTGAATACCACGTAATAGCTTGTCAGGAATAATCAGTTTATTGATTTCAACTTGACAGGATCCCAATGAAGTGGATATTCATGTTTAAAACACAGAATTGAAATTCAGGACGATGGTTGGAATTAAATATAGATATGAAGAAGTCAATAATTATATTATGATTGATTTAATATTATTCTATATTTTATAATTGTTTGAATTATTTTATTAATATAATAAGACATCTTACTTTTATTTATTATTCATAATCGATATTTTATATATAAGCTTGTCAAATCCCTTAAATCCTATAATGCAAATTCTATTACAAAGTTTATAGAGAAGTTTACAGAAAAATATTGAGAATTCGATTATATTTATCAATGTACTTAGAGAAAAAAATGAATTATTTATGCGTTGGAGTTGGAAGGATATTTTTTTTTCAGTGTAAAAAATTTTATTATATTGATAACAATTTTATTTGATTACCTTTCTTATTGAATTTTCTTTAACTAAATTTCATTGTGTTCTATTTAATTTTATTTGTCTTTACATATACAATTATTGTTTATTTAGTATTCCATAGATTTAATTATTTTTTAATTTTCTTTGTTTTGTTCAGTATAATCAATATTGCAATATATATTATGAATTATTCTGTCTATTTTTCGTTCTTTCTTATAATAAAATATGATTTTATTGTTTTTATTTGCTTTTACAAATAAAAGTTATAACTTTTCAAGAACATTGAAGATTAATATATGATAATAGAAAATTTTTTAAATAAAATAAAACAAGAAATTTCAATTTTTTATTTTTAAATTTCGTTTCTATGTAATTTTATCTTTATTTCAATTTTATTTCTTTACAAAGTATGTAAAATTTAATATGTTTAAGTTAAACAAAGTATATTAATAATGTGAACTCAATAAAACTGTGTTTTTTTCTTAAAAAGCTTACTTTTTTATTTTGCTTATTAGTCATTCAGAGTAATATTACAATTTTTTATAATCTCATTAATATAGTATTTAAGGCCATATATATTTATTACACATATTTTCTCGCATGAAATACGCATAAAAAATAAGTAACTGACGTTTTAACAGTTTTATTTTCATCTTATTAAACAGGCCGGAAAAAAAATTTCTCTCACGAAAAAAATACGAGTCTAGAGGAATTTAATAAATTCTGTCCGAGCTCGTTATATAATTATTTTTATTACGTTTTCTTTATTCTAACATTATAGTACAAATAAAATGGTAAAAAACATAGCAACTATTTTCAATGGAGAAACGTGATAATTCGTAGATCAACGAGTGAATGAATTAATAAAGCGATAGGAAATCAGTTAGATAGAGGAAGCCACAGGACGTGCATCTAGTTATCGCTTCTGAAATGCTTCATTGAATAGAGTTTGACCTTCATTATGGTTGCTAACACGCGTATTGAAGGATGAGAACACGTGCGACTGGTGTCAAGCAATGATGGGACACGCGGTTACATGGGTATCATTAAGCAGAGATCCGATTTCCCTGTCTAATAGGCAATCAGGCACATCAAATCATGTTACTATTTCCATATTGTAGATGAAATGACTGAAATATTTTTATTGTTAATGAATATATCACTTCAAAATGATGATGATGATAGTCTTGCACTATTATTTTGCTCTTAAGTTTAGAAATTTTTATCTCAATATGTTTCTTTATAATTTTATTCGAGCGACAAATTAAACTAAAAATAATCCTTTGCGCTGGTAGACAAGCATTCATGTGTTCAAAGGTGGCTTTCGCTTGATGGGGAACGTTATAGCTGAGGCTTAACACGGGGCAAGGCGAGAAACAAGCAGAGGGAATTCGTGCAGTAGCTTGAACACGTATCCAACCACGCTTTGAAGTGTCAAAGTCGCCTGACAAAATATGTATATATGTATAAATTGACATGCTGTGACCTCGTACAAATATATGTGCGCTTTGAGTTTGTGCTTTTATTGACTTCTTTTTTATTTATTCGACTTCCATGTGAAAAAGATTTATAATAGAACAGTCTTTCGTTTTCAACTGTCGTCAAACAATAAATAAAGTTGTTGAAAACACAGTCCATTGAAAAGATTAGAAATTTGACTTTTTATTTTATATTAACCAACTGTGTTCTCATTGTTATCATTAAATACAGTTATTATCAACATATAGTTTAGTTATTATTTATTATTCATTACCTCGGTAGTTTTTCAGAGATAACAAGCTTGTTCGCAGTCATGCATGGATGAATTATTTATTAATATTCATGAAAATAGTTGAATGAGGTAAAAATATGTCTAGATCTATTGAAGTGTTTAGTGAAGATCTAAGGCAATTAAGCATCAGTATCTGATTTAGTATTTAGGTCTATTTTTGGAGATGATGCTTTATTGGGTTGAGCATTCTTCTGGTCGACTGATCAAAATGTGGACAAACGTTTGAGCATTCGAATGTATTATGACATGTCATCAGTGTAGTGTAAACCACAATATCCTTGTGGTTATTTACAAAGACATAATAGGCTGTTATAATAACTGATAGTCAAGTATGGAAGAGTCAGTGCTTGCTGTTGCTCTCCAAAAGTTGATTCGGAAACCGCTGGTTTTCCTGTTTGTGTCAGGTTGAAAATGTTTTGTAGTATCAATAGCCATTGCATTATTATTTCAATGGTCAGTCGATGTTCGATTGTGAATCGGTAGAATGGGGTCGGGTCATTGTTCACTCGAATGTTCGTTGGTCGATAGAAGACTACAGAGTAAGGATGAGAGATGAGATGAGTACACGGCTTGGCATACGGTCCATCGATAATCGATTTCCATTCAAGCGTGCGCGCGCGATGCCACGACGTGACAATGTTTATGGACCTCGATTAATTGAAATTCTGTGAGGTAATAGCTTGTGCTCGTCCAAACCAATTTTCTCGATTCCAGGATTATTTTCAAATGATTCTGATTCTCATAGACAGTTGATCTGTCTCCTTTTTCATTATCTATTGAAATTTTTTCCCATCCAATAACTATTAAAAATGACATTTTTTAAATATATTTCGCATTTTTTCATCCCCCTATTTCATTATTTGTCGATAGAAATTATTTTTTAATTAACTTTATTGATTTTATAATTACTCAACGCATTAACTTTTTAATTATTTTACTTGACACTTTATCTTTCACTAGACACTACTGGATAATTCAACAGTTTAGTTCTCTTAACCCTCAAGGGAACTTGACGTCGACCTCTATTTCCAACTGCAACTGTCTGCGAATCTCAGAATTCTAAGATAAAGACTAAGAATTTCACTTGTATCCACTATAGACCTTAAATATTTTCAAAGATACCAAACGTGTCTAAAAAAAACTGTCAGCACTAATCGTTTAGGACTTCTACTGCGAAAAAAAAAATTACTACTCCAATTTGACCATCTGAGATTTCTTTTTCTATAACTTTCAGAAAGTGCATCGACTTCTCGACAATGTCTCCGAGTCTTTTTGTCTTTATTTTTTCACTCACTCGCTCTTGGTAGCCAAAGGGAGGAAGAAAGAATAGGTGCAAGCACTTCAAGAGTTATTTTTGATATACTAAAGTGAAGAAGAGATAGAGAGAAGGAGAAAGCCATTGTTCTATTGCGATCTGAGTTTCGTGAATTTCTCTTCTTTAAAATGGCTAATAAAAATTATAACTGTTGAACATTTTATTTTTATACATTAAGATCATTTATTACAAAAAAAAGAACAAACTCTTACTAGCAAATTAATTTCCGAAATAGTTCTTTTTTTCAAGAAAATTAAATTACTCTTCAATGAATTTTATCAAACAAAAATTTTTTTTTTAATTGTTGAAGTTCTATTTGAGTAAAAAAATCTATTTGTCCTGCTTTTAGTGAGCTATCTGTTGATCTATTTGCTCTAGACGAAGAAGGAAAAAAAAATGGAAGAAAATGATTTTCACATACGAACATGTCAAACAATTTCAGTGATTGCGAAGAAATTTAGTGAGTAAACACTTGAATATGTACGAACCAACATCAGAAGCTCGTGTATTTATCGATTATAAGTTGACATTTCTAAAAGATAAATTAACTACTGGTTATAGGTGGGTTAGTTGTTTGAAAGTAGCTTTTACTTTAGTAAACAAAGCCATTTGTTTAGTAAACCTATAACCAAAAGTTCCAGAATACTTTTCCATAGTTCACAGGTTTTACTTTTCTCTCCAACAAGTCTCGGTGGTCCCTACAATCATGGCTCACTGCCAACCAGACACAATCCATACTATAAATACTATTCTACACTATTCCATCGTACCTTTCTGGTTAGAGTCCCGTCACACACGTCGGTTTTCGTTTCGTGCTTATCCCATAGCGTTTTACTCGGCTGCCCTTGCAGTTTCTTCAATATCTCTTTTTCCGTCTGAATCCTTTAGTGTTTTTTTTTTATTTTTGCCTAGCTCTTTTCTTCCCTTTTTTTCCTTTTTAAGTTTTTTTTAGATTCCTAAAAAACAGTCACGTTCTGTATATTGCTCTGAGGTTAACTGTCTTCAGATTGAACTGTTTCTATTGAGTTCCACTCAATCTTGTCTATTCATTTCAATTTACTTTGCTCTTTCTTGCTCATCAGTTTTATTTTAAGTAAAAAATGAAGTTTGCGAGAACAAAATACCGCTCCTTTTATCATTTAACAAAATTTGCCCAAAATAAATTGACTTTTAGTCAGTTTGACGAAACACTGAATTATGAGTTTTCTTTTTACTCTTCCCACAGATATTTTTTGTATGCACTGATAGAAGAGATTTGTAATAATAAAGAAAGCTTCTTAGCTGATAAAAAATATTTTGTCACAGTTATAAAATGATATCTTTAACTATTAAACACAGCTTTGTTACAGTAAAAAACGGTTAATAAATCTTAATTATTAAGGAATGTTATGTAACTAATACAACTCATATTTTATTGTAGATTATATGGTTTTTTTGATATAAAATGACAGAACATTTGAATGAGGTTAGAATTTGGTTTTATTTAATGCATATTTCTATTAATAAAAGATATGTATGAGGCAAAATGTGAGATCATGAAAGATGAATTGATAAATACGACAGTTCTAGTTGATACAAGATTAGGTGGCGTTGCGAATGCCGGTTTAGCAATTGTTAAAAAATATTTTTTTACGATAAAATAAGATTTATTCATTATGAAACCACTAGTGTGTTTATAACTAAGGCTTTTTTATTGTTATAAAATATTTATTAACAGTTAACAAAACATTGATTTTAATAATTAAAAAATCGTTTTTTAATAATAATAAATCTCTTCTATCAGTGTGTGCATATGTTTAATTATTTAATTTCATATTATTGATTTTTTGGTCTATCTTATAATCTTTTTATTTATTTAGTAGTATCTATACAAATATTACATCTATATGGATTGATTATGAACAAGATGTAACATATTTAAACCATAAGGGTCTCACCCTATAACTTCCCTTCAATGTTTTTCTCACTTTTCTAAATAAATTGATTGATTTTATCGAGATCTACTTTGAGAGGTTTTGGAAAGAATGAAATGTTTGCTCAGTAATACTTGGATTGTTTAATAACATTTATGAAGTTGTAGACCAACTGGAAACAAATTTATTAAAATTTTTCGTAGGATTTTTTTTTTTTTTTTAGAGAAAACCATCAATCATAAAAGAAACGTCGACTTTGAAAGTGATGACAATGCTTTACTTTTCTTTTTCTTGCTCGCAACCATTTGTCAAAAAATTGCCAAAGAAAGAGAGAAGAGACTTTATCGTACCTAATGACACTGAAAATCGAGAATTGATTTTTCTTATAATAATAAATATTTTCCGAGACTTCTAAAATGATTTTTACACAGTTCCTAAAGGTAATTTCACTCTAAATGAATATCAAGACGTGAGCAGAATTTTTTTATTGGTATTTCGATAATCATCGAACAGACTGGGGTTAAATTGAAATCTCTCTCACGATACTTCTTGATTAAGAATGAAACTAATTATATCCTTGGCTAAACCTGTTTAACCATTTTCGAAGTATTTCAGTAATTCGATAATCTTATCAAAAACTAATTTTTCCAATTTACTTCAAAAGTTATAGGTTTCAAGAATAGCCTACGGCTCTTTGGAGAAAGTCTTCCAACTAAATTAGCTAAATCATTTTCAAGACGTTGGAAAAAAAATAATATTAATAAATTACATGGTCTACTGGTTGTTTACAGAGAAAACGAGACGCTAAAGAGCTTAAATGGATTATAAAAATGTACATTGGAGTTAATATAATGATTAAGAGGAGAAACATATATTTTTTTATCTTAATTTGTATAATTCTTATATACCGTCTCATTAAGCTTTTATAAAACACTGAATATTCAATTTACTGTTAGAAAAGAGCAAGAGTTTCCTCATTCAATACGACTTCACTTGTAGTAAGACTTTTCAAATTAATAAGGAGATAAAGTGAGGACATTTAACGGTTGAATTTCTACAGAATTCTCGTACGTCTTCGGATATTACTTGGGACAGTAACTTGAGAGCTGCCTGGGTAGTTTCCGCGTCAGATGGAAAAGCTTTTCCACCGATAAAGCATAGTGCACTCTCTCAAATCATTCAATATGACACGGGTGAGAACATTAAGCGTTGTGAAGGTTAAAAAATGTAAGGAAAATAAGAAAGGATCTTAGAGTGAATGACAGAAAGTCGCTGAAAAGTGACATAAAAAATAATTCCTTAGACAGTATAATACACAATCTGACTGAAAAATATCTCTTTATCCATCCAGACATTTTATTTCAAGTTTTACCTACATTCTTATTCATTATTGCAATTATTCAAAGGAAACTTAGTTCATTTTCAACTGTGTACCATCACCCATATATCTTTCAATATTTTTATGCATCATATCAGAAAGGAATCGAAAACGAAGAGAAACATCAAAGTAAAAAGACAGGATCATATCAAAGCTTCAAATTGAGATGGTGTTCTTCTTGACTTGGCTTTAGGAATGTTGGTAAAGATGAGAGACAAGAGAGTCTCGAGAATAGTCAATAAGATAATGGATCAGACGCACTTTGACGAGGATTACCTCTGGGAAAAGGAAGATACTATTGGTATCCTTTGGTTGTGAGTGAGATGGAAAGCAAGAAATCTATACTATAGATACAGATATAGTAGGATATCAACCCGGATGAGGTGACGTCAATTAGCAATGCCTACGTTCTGGGAATGCAATTCCCTCACCTCAAGACTAACGAACCGATCAACTGCTGTACCTAAACTCCTACAAGCTATCAATCTTGATTCAAGTCAGTAAACTCCTGGCAACAGCATTTAGTCACTAGATTGAGATATAGAGAATCCCTTTTAAATGACTAGTTTTTCATTTTTTTCCAATATTTGTATCATTTCTTTTTGTTTTTGTTTCCCCAGCATGTCTGGAATGAAGTATTTGGACTGGGTCTTGTGTACCTACACTATTTACTCAGTTCGTTGACCAATCGTCCTTGCTAGTAGGGTTCAGAGTAGTTGAGTAATTGTTTCTGGCCATATACCCGTGGGTTTTCGGAGTACTAACTCTCGTCTCGCTGATTTGAAAGGGAGCACGTGAGTTAGGAGTATGAGAGGATTGTCTGTTGTTACTCTCTACCTAGCATATATTTTACTGTGGCCTTAGGTTAAGAGCCACCACGTGTCTCTCTAATGGGACAGTCTTGACAGATGGGCAAATCCGTTTTCGTAAGTCCACACATAGGGATAAGAGACTTAACATTTGTGCTTGGACATTATGTTCCTAACTTCCGTTGGATTATCGTAATTTCTTTGGTATGAACAACGCTCCGTGTCTTTTCGACTTTTATTAAAGAGAATAAAGTTATTTGAGTAATATAACTTTAGTTAATATTTTAATTTAATCAAATTATCAACTGGAGGAAGCCTTTTATTTTACAAACATTTGTTAAATACTATTTTATAAACAATCTTTTTGGTAAGCAGTGTTCTTTTAAAATAATTATATTAATTTAATTAAAAAAATTCATTTAATTAGAAAAGTATTTATTTTTTTTCTTTAAGAAAGTAGAATTGTCTAGCTGTGTTTAGACCTTTCTCATCTATCTTTAAGTCACTTGAATCTATTTAAATCAATTACAGTTTTAAATAAAAAAAAAGTAAAATTAAAGGGAAAAAAACGAAACTTAGGTAAAGTTAGATAATACTAGCAGAGAATTTTTTCTTTGTCAAGTCCTCTATCTTACGTTGCAGCAGTCTCTAGAGAATTTTAGACAGGTGACTTGGAATCACGCCATTTACATTTTATGTATTATTCGAATGTCATATGACACGTTATCACGTACAACATTATGTCAGTAAACAATTTAACTTAAAAATTTTTTCAACATTTTTGATGTTTACCTTTCAGAGGAGAACTCTGAAAAGAGCTTTTTCGTGTAGTAAAAAATCTTGCTATACATTTAACACGTGGTTAGTGCTTACCATTTACGAGAATAAACGCCAGATTGTATTTCTATTAGGATCAGGAAAATACATTACCACTTCATTGGTGCAAATCATGAAAATCTAAAGGAAGTTTAAATGACTCATTCATTTTTAAAAGATCGTTTTTCTCTTTAATCCTGCTAAATCTCTGCATTTAATTTTCCAAACATTTTTTCTGACAACATTTGTGAAATACAATGTAGACATTATTGCACCAATGTGCATAATTTTATTGTAAAAATTTATGTTCTTCATTTTTAATTATTCAGTATATTCTAGGTTCTTTTTTTTTTATTTTCTTGCTTTTTTTTCTTTCTATTATTTCTCCATGTGGATATGATACTACATTTTCTCTAACATATTGAAACAGTTGTATGTAGAATTATCCCTCGTCCGTAATTACCCCACTTTTTCCAACTTGTTATTGGATTTATCTCCGTTCAAGCAATATGTTTTAGTACAAAAATGACTGCTTTATATTCATTAGTAATTCATGTTCTTACTGTATAAAATTCATGTTAAGCAGAGAATGAAAATAATTGATAACTAGAAATAGACAATGTTTTATTCTGTATAAAATATTGATAAAGGCTTCAAACTTAACGACAAGTTAATTGTATGCTCCAAGATGAAATTATTTTACGTTGAATAATTATAGTAAAAGTAGCAGTTATTGTTAACTCGTCAAGAATATTTGAAATAATTAATGTTACCAATTTCTAAAATATTTTCTGAATTAAATATTATTAGAACTTGCTCCAAAAATGCTTCTAATGATTAATATGAGAATTGTGCAATCTTATTTTTACATTATAGAATAAAAGAAAGTTAATAACTCTTTAAACAATTATCATGTAAAAATACTTCATAATTCTACTTATGACTATTTTTGATTTCAAAAGAGAAAAAAGAAATGAATAAAGTATATCAAGTATTAAAAGTACTCGTTGGTACAATAAAATTAAAAGAAATAATTTCTTCTGTGCCTGCCAAAAAAATGTCTCGTTTTAATTAATTTCTTTTTCCAGTGTGATGAAAGTATTTTATCATATAAAAGGCCTTTCAATTCCAGCATGTCGGGAATACTTTCAAAATTGCAGTATTTTAGGGCACCATACAATATTGACGTGCTAAAAAGGCCAATAAACATCCATAAAATTACCGCAACTTCATCAACTAGTTAAACTCTTTAAAAAAAAATAAGTATAATATTGAAATTTTTCATTTTACTAAAATGATATTTGAAGGCAAACATTTATGCTCCATAAATTGTTCGAACACTAAGAGATTAACTGATGACACAGTTAGGAAGTTAAAGTTCTTTAAGAGTTAGCTGCAAGCACCGTCGATAAACGCCCCAGGTGTTCCCTCACTTTGCTTCTCTTGTGGTTATTACATAGTCTTCATAAAGCCACGCAAAGAAACCATCATATATACTAATAGCAGCCATTACTATCATGTACCTGTTGTGATATAGGACAAGATTAATGTATAAACGCAGTTTGCATCGGTATAGCTTATGGAGCATTTATGCAAGTATATGAAAGTGTTCAGACTTTATTACTGCAGTATGCTTGATAGTGTAGCAAATGCTCCTCCTTCCTACACTCCTTCTCTGCTTCTGATGCTTGAAATCCAGCTATTGAACGATTCAATCAATTATCTGCCTCGTTGTGCAGCACAGAAGTTATTCTTGCATAAACTTCTCACTGATGTACAAGGTTGAATCGTTAATGACTTTTTTTAATCATCAAAAAAAAATCCTCTTGACATTTACATGGGTTTTATCGTGACGTAAATATTGATTGGATCACTCCAATGATTTTAAAGGGTAAAGAGATTTTTTTTATTGTAGGAGCTCAGTATAAAATTGCATCTAATAGGATTTCAGCTTTAAAAAATATTGGAGTTCACGAAAGCTTTATTAAGAGAGAAAAGAATTTTAAGAAGTCATTTATTGAAGAAAAGAAAGTAGATTGGATTATTATATCTAATGAAAAGATCCAAGATTGAAGACTATAATGTATTTATTTTAATGTATTTATTTTGTCTTACTTCTATTTCGATTAAATAATTTTTAAAATTTCTTTTTTAATTCCAATTGATGAACTCACGTTAGTTTTTGTAACAGATAGAAAAGTAAAACAAGCAAAACAAGCACTCCTCGTTCAACTTTTAACTCCTCTTTCTATTATATCTCTCTCAGGAATCCCCGATGCTTGTTAAATCGTTATACTACCATATAATTGCCTACTACACATTCGATGCTTCCAATTAAATTACAACAAAAATTTGCTCGCTAAGAAAATAACTTTAACATGATTTGAGTACTTAAAAGTACTACAGTGAAAATGTATTAATTTTTTCTCTCTCATTTTTTGTTTTTACATGCTTCTTTCACGCTGTGATACATTTTCTGCTACATTGTGTAATAATTTATATCAAACACAGCATCCTTGTGTACTGATAAAAAACTTTTATACAAACATCAGGTTATTTAATATTTAATAACAGGTATTATTTAATATTAAATAAAATCCATTACATTCGTTATCAAAATGAGAATAATAATAATTATTAGTATTACAATACAACAAATAATGTAATTGTGAATTTATTTATTGGTTTAAAAGCATCCATTTTCTCTATTAATTTTATTAGCAGGTTTTATTTTTTATATTATTCATAAAAAAACATGTCTTTTTGTCAACAAAATGTCATATCGTTGGATATTATTAATTATAAGTTTTAAAAAGCCATGTAAAAATAATCATGTTCTAATGAGTTTAGAATGAGGATGGGTATAATTAAAGGATTCTTTTCCTTTGTCATTTATATTTAAAAAAATTATTAGATTTTTTTTAATGAGATTTTTTTTCAGTAAATAGAAATTAGAAAATTCATCAACGATTCCATAAATAGACTTAAAGTATTTATGGAGTTGTGCTTCAATTAGTGCAATTAGAATTATACAATTAACAATTAAATAATATTGATTGTTTTTTATTCAAGGAAGGTATAGAATTGATTTACAATAATTACAATTTCTTTAAAATAACTTTATAATCAATTTTGTTAATATCGTTTCAATAATAAATTAATTTAAAAAATAATTCTTCTGCAATTGAAGCATTAAAAATTGATTATTATTGGAAGGCATTATTTTAACTTTTTTTCTAGCTTGAAAGAATTAAAATTTTATTATTCTCAACCAATCACCATAAAAAAGACTTAATAGATTTTTCATGAAATACTTTTTCCTTCATTTTTTATAAATAATTAATAGTAATAGTAAAGTAACTCTGCTGATTTTCAATTTAAAAACATTTATTGATAAATTTTTAAAAATTAAATCCATGTAAATTTTTTTTCACTCCAAAAAACATTGATTTAGTAGCTTATTAAAACTCTGTTGAGCAAACTTGATCAATGACGATAATAAGTCTTTGTTACAATTTTATCGCTAAAAAAAAATTCGCGCGTACTGGATTTTAATTGATTTTTTTATCAATACCTCTTTCTACATTCTCATGATTCTACAATTTTAATAAACCAAAAGTTTCATCAAACTAACGAAGCACAAATAACAAACAATAAAGGAGAAAAAAAAATGAAGAGATAATAAAGCTAATATTGAATTCTAGCAAAATCACATGAGTAAATTCCAAAAATGAATGCGATGAAGACTCATTGGTAGAGAATCTTACAAAGCATTTAAATGCATAGTTGAGAGCTATTAGAATCTTGAGTTTGTGTTGGTTGGCTCACTATCGTAATCTTGATTGGTGAGACTGCGCCCATTGGTTGCCATTCTTTGGCACGAGGATTGAAATAATGTGGCATGTACCACCCTTCTTGGAGACGTCGTGTTTTCGTACCAGAGGAGACGAGAGTAAGAGGAAAAGTGATGAAAATGCGAAGGAACCAAAGACACTAGTGGTGTGTATTGTATTTGTCATTGCTTCGACTGTGACTATCGTGTGTCCATCTTCATCTCTCCTCTGACCCTTGGGCTTCTTAAACTGTACTCTAAACTTAGATTATCATCGATGACACTGTCTCATACGTGATCAGTCTGTACTTCGATTCTTGTGCTCTGTTCATTCTCCTGTTCCCTATTGTCTTTGATTCATTTTTAAAATTTCTTTTTTATTTTTTCCTTCCCTTTCAGTTTATTTACTTACGTCATTTTATTTAGTGAACTTGTGAAGTGAAGACTGTATTAAATAAGATTGGATTGTATGCTTTAAACAACAAGAAAACATATATCCAAGAATTTGTTTTTTGAAGGAGAAAAAAGAAGTAAGCAGAAGCTGAATCCCAGAAGTAAAGAAAACAGTGGCTGTAGACCCTCACGTTTTTCGTGACGCTCGTACGTCGAGTGTCATCAAGCTGGAGCTGGCAAAGAGGAGTTTTGGCCTGCGGGGGTAAGTTCTTTCTTTTTCATCTCTTACATTTTTTTTCTGTATTTCTTTCTCAATTTTTTTTCATTCATTTTTGAAATGCACACTTTCATGCTCCCAAATATCTTTTTTACTTCAATTTTTGATTTTTTTTTTCGACTTTTTTTAGATGTTATGTGAGCTTTTTTTATGGTTAATACACAAAAAACTCTATGGTTAGAGAAAATTTATTGAAGTATTTATGAGGGAATTTCAATTGAGGATTTTGCAGAATAGTCAGATTTTACAAATGCAAATAAACTCGAAAAATGATATGGAAAAATGTTGGAAAACAAAAGAAATAACCTTGTATCAATTTTCCAAACACGTTTGAATGATCGAATGGTAACATGAATATAAAAAAATTGGAGTATTAATGCTATAAAAGCTTCGGACTGTGATGGATTACACTTGTATGACTATTTACATCTGTTGATTATTTTAAATAATAGAAACTATTACAATATCGCCTGTAAACAATGCTTTTTACACTTTGATATTTAAAAAAAATTTTTTTTTTTTAGATATTACTGGAAATACTATATATTTTTACTTGCATTATTCGAATAAAAAAAAGTAGTAGTCGCTAAAAAGCGCAGAATACTTTCGTCAGCTCATATGCCATTGGAGTTGAAAAAAAGTATGAAAATAGAAATCATATCGATTAACAGTAAGGAAAAGGAATAAAGAATGAGAAAGAAATAATGGTCTCGACATGTTGACCTTTTTGAACTTAACTCAGTATCATTCATGTAATTTTTAATATCATCAATCTTGTTCATTAATTTTCTACCTTCTCCGAAACGTTGAAAATTTAGGTCGGAACATTTAATTATTAATCCCGTCTCGCAATAATAAAGGACTCTGCAATACAATGATTGATCTGAAAAATTTTGACGTAAAAATGGAGTTTAGTAGATAAAATTAAATTTGATATTTTTTTTATTATCAATCTCAAACTACTCTCAAGGTCTTTTAGAAGAGTTTCTAGCATGACTTTTCATCTAAAGATATCCACCAAGTGGAAGCGTAAAGCAATTCGTTCGGACCGCAAGTGCTCGACCCACCACTTCCATTTCCTTTTATTTTTTTATTTTTCTTCTTACTCTAGCCTTTCAACTCATCTTTCTCTCATTCGTCGTTGCCCGTTTATAGAGTCGAAAGAATTGGCGGAGTTGTCTCTCTGGATAGAATCTTTTGCCTTCTCATCATTCCCCATCTTCTTTTCGCCATCTCTCTATTTCTTATACTCATTCTTTTAGTCTCTGAAAATAAATAGGTCGTTGTAAGTGACGCCAAGAATGGTATTTACTATTTTCAACCTCCATAGATCTTTAATCGTTGGCTTTGACAACAGTTTTATTCAGATAAAAAAATTCACCATCCCTGAAATGAGCAAGAAAGCAAAATAAAAATAGTAAAAAAACAACTCCAATGAGAAAAATGTAAAGAAAAAAAATAAGAAAAAGAAGAGAATCCAAAGTTTGTTGGGTTGAATCAAGCTAAGTTGAATTTTGAAGGACTTCTACAGCCCAATTATCTATCGAAACTGTGAGAGAGTTTCTCGTGTCAGTTTTCTACTTTTTTTTTTCTCCTTCTTCTCTTTATTCATCTATTCAAATCGTTGATCAGCATCTCTGGTAACTTATTCGTCTTTTAAAATCAATACCCAATTCTTTTTTTAACCAAAAATAAAAAAAGAAAAAACAAGCATAATCGACTAAAGCACTGTCGATAATATAATAATATCACGTAAATTGTTATCAGCTACTATGTATCTTTGAACAAATCCAATCCACTTCATTTCATTTATGCTGTCTCTCATCCTTTTGTTGAACGGTGGCTTCATCGACTGGCGCACTATTCACCACCAAGGCTTTTCCTGTACGTTTGATAATTAACCGGCTGGAATACATCCCGCTGGATAGTTGACAGGGTTGTGGCTAACCGTTGGACAGGTGAGAAGGGAGAAAAATATAGATAGAAAACCATAGACAGAGCGGAAGCGAGAAGGAGGTGTAAGCAGGAGGGGTGAAAAAGGATAGTCAGGGACGAAAGTGAAACAGAGCGTAACAAAAGTGAACACGGCGTCAAGATAAAGGGACAGAGGGATCGAGAATGTATAGAAGCTTGACGATAGGTGGTAGAAACGTTGTGCGGGTTGAAAAGGGGTTGCTTGATGCTTGGGGTAGGTAGGGAAGTTGCTGGGATGGCTTGCGTGGATGCTGTGCTTGCGATCAATACTCCACGTGATGTCACGCGTCATGTCTCCCTCCCTCTTTTCGCGTTTCTCAACCTCCTTTCTACCTCACTCTACCCCCTTTATTCCTCTTCCTCTATGCTACTGACTCTTCTTCTCTAAGTACTCGATAGATTGTCACTACTCTCTTTCTTCCTTGGATACTTTACTTAAGTACCCTGTTCACGCTATAAATAATTTTATTTCTTATATTTTATACACTTCCAAGTTCAAGATACTACCACCAATTTCTATTTATTATGCTTACCTTTTTAAGATATCTTTCAGGGTTTTTAATGTCTTTCTTTTCCGTATCATGATTTTTTGTTGTCAAGTGATTCGTTTTTTTTTTATTGATAATGTACTACTTTTTTAGCTTTTTTCGCTCGATCATAAAACCTCAAACTATTTTTTACTGCGGTTTTATTACTTATAATATTAGTTAATAACGTTTATCGCTTTTTTATTATGACTTGTCATAACTTTTAATATTATTCTATCTTAATATCAATCACATTTATTTTTTAATATTTCACTTTTGTCAGAATCTCTTTGTAACTAGAATTTTTTTTTTGCAATTCTGAGGTAAATATTTTTACTTGAAAATTATTTTTTTTGCTTCATTTTTGCGGCATTTACACATCATTTTTAATATTTATTTTTTAGTTAAGTCTTTTTTATTGAAACGTCATTTCTAAACATTTTGTTTTTTATTTCTCGTAGTGATTCAAGATAAATATTTTGTATAATTTAAAACCACTAATTATCTTGTATTTATTAAAAATGTAGATTTTTACTTGAAATTTATTTTCCGTTTGATGCATGATGTAAATTTTCAGGATTTACTTTATCCGTGACAATCTCTCTATTTCTAAATGAAAATTTGTTATTGAGATAAACTACTTATGTATGCATATTTCACGACGCTTTCATCACTCTAGATGTTATTATTCGCTTCATTTATACACTTCTCTATATTGCCATAAAATAAAACCAATATAAAGTAATCGTGACATGTAAATTTCTATGACAGATCTCACATGAATATTTTACCTTTCTCATCAAACTCGAGTGTAACTTTATTTTTCAGTGAGGTTTCTATACTTTTTACTTCATCAATTATCTAACTTTTGACCTTTGTTTTTTGTGAAATTTTTTTCCTTAAAAAAAAGCAGAAGAAAAAATATATAGAAAGTAACACAAGGGACACTGTTATTAATAGACATGGTTTAGTATTCAACATCCTTCTATTCATGCATTCAAGCTTTAGTCTCGAGAGTTTCTACAGCACCAGAGTTTACACGAGAATCGAAAAACTCTCCCTCACTCACGTATCTCCCGACACAAGTGTTGATTTTTTCATGATATGGACTATCTAGCGAGTTCAAAGGTAGAATTGCAAGGGCAGCGACTCTATTGCAGTCTTTGAGAAAGCCACAACTAAAAGCAATAAACTACATTTTCATATAAATTGAATTTTAATATATTAGAAATTTTAAACATCACATTATTGACTCTTCATTAATGTTTATCCTATAGTATCAATTAACTTAATTAACTCGTTCCACTTAATTGAATTTTATAATCAATTCGAAATACTTTGACAAATATGTGATATAACTTCACTTTTTTTCATTTACTTTATTTATTCGCTTATCGATAAATAATGTACATTTATTTTTTCTTTCAGGTTGTCATACTAAAATTTAAATAAAAAATAAAATTGAAAAAAATTAGTGACATATTTAGTTGATACGTATTCCATTATTAAGTTTTTTGCATTATTATTTTATCTTGGAGTTTATAAACAATTAATCAGGATGAATTTTAAATTTGTCGATAATTAATTAAAATGTAAAAGTACAATATCTAGAGAGCGTTATTTTACGTAACATTGAATATTTATTTCAACTAAAATACCTTCATGTTTAATTAAAGTCTGAAATTCGACCCATAAAATTCGATTTTAACTAGTTTTTTCATGTTAATTAAATAAATATTCAATTATAAATTTTTTAGACGCACCAATTTGATCAACTATTGTTAAAAGTATAGGTAATAAAATAATTTTTGATAATAACGTGTGAACTTTGACCTATTTTCAACGACAAAAACGGTCGTGCATAAATGCAAGCACGTAAAATAGACCGAATAGCAATTTAGTTCCCGACACAACATAATTTTATAAAGAATTTGAGTGAATCTAAGATTAAATTCATTATATATATAAACATTATCGCTTTTACCCTTCAATAAAAGCATGTGAAATATTGTTAAAATGACGTTAGTAACAACTCCATCAATGCTGCCTAGCGTTCAATATTGCTATAGTGAGAAGTAGTACATTTCCCTGATGGTATGTTTCTGTGAAAATTGCTCTACATGTTATTATACGTAAATCAATTACCGCATGATTTACAAACGAAAATATATCACGTTAATAATTTAATGTTGAAATATATTTATTCTTTCCACTGCTAAAAATTATTTCAAGTACTGGCCCGAAACTACTGGTACTAAAAATTATTATTTTAAAAAAGTCAGCAAATTTAAAGTGCTCAAAAGCACTGGCACTCATGGTCGACTTTATTGCTAATTAATTTAGAGTATTTTTATATAATCAAAACGATATAAAAATATTTCGAGAACAAAAATGAAATTTGTACAAGCAGTCAATACGAAATTTTTCCAAGTTTTCGAGTAGTACAATCTCAGCTCCGAATCCCTAGTGTAATTGAATAGAGTGCGGCAAAGTTGTACGAATGGGAAGTAAAAGCCGAAGAAAAAGGGTATAGAGTGAAAGATACATTTGTGTGTATCTATAAGTTTTGACATAGTATTCAAGTGAGTATGTTAGAACATGACATCATTTTCTCAATGGATAAACCAACAACATTGCATCCTTTTCACTCTCTTCTGATACAATATAACAACTTTCTATCTTATATTCTGTCACTTCGAATGCGCTCACTGGACTGTACGTGAGATTCGCTACGTCTATTGTGTTGTTACATTCTCTCATGAATCGACAGAAGATCATCATCCATTGTTTGTTTATTTTTATATCATTTTTTCAACACTAGGAAGCCTTTTAAAGTGTAAAAAATTCCTTATTGAAAAGGGAAATAATTGAATTTATTTTTCATAAAATTTCATATTTCTTTGTTTTTATTTTCTACTTTACTTCTTTCTTTGTCTCGAGATTCAAAGAATATTTTTTAAAAATGTTTCTGATGCATAAACTTTCGATCAAAAGTCAAACATTTGAGAAACTTGTAATATTCATTCGTAGATGTGAATTTTTTTTTATTAAAATATTTTTAGAGAACGTGTCAAAATGGTATGTCATTTGTTGATGTACAGTAAAAACAGTAATTTCACACTGTTAGACGATTGTTTCATCTACCTTTTATATACCTTTTTCGCGATTATTCGATTATTCTCCACATAAAGTGTTGGCTGTCTACACGAGTCAGTATCTACTTGACTAACAACCAATTTCGACGCATGACATTTGTCGGTGCTTCCGTAGCTAGGTATTGTTGGCACCAGTCACGATACCACTACAAGCTATATAGAAATAAAGTAATACTTCTTCCATGACATTTACAAACGGAATTGGCTTATTTTTAGCTTAGTAATAATAAATACGCTTTTATTAGATAATAAATAAAAAAAATTCCCCCTCAAAATGAGAATATATTTTATAAGAATAAAGCCGTTTTGTTTTTGAGCTTCCTGAATATTTATTCATAAATTCACTAATTAATATAACTCAATGTCGTTGATATCATTTTAACAAGCAATCCCATTTCATTAAGTTTCTTCTAAGTTAAGCATTGTGAAGAAAAGACAAAATATTGCAGTAGTATAGTAAGGCTTAGACGGTGCGAAGTAAAAGAGCTTCAAATTTTGTTGAGCACTTGAAAGGGAAGAAAACGTGGGGGAGAAATGTGAGAAAAAGAAATAGAGAAAGGGGAACTCTTTTAGGGTGAGTAGAGAGTACAGACGTGTCTGGCTATGTTCTTCCCTTTCAACCCGGTAGTTTCAAACAGTAAAAGAAGGGATTGACAAAAAAAAGCCCACGGCTAAAGACTAAAATGATGTGTCTCGATGAAGTTGGAAAGTTTCGACGACTTCGTCATGCCACTATAACCAAGTGCGGTTGTTTGATTTTATATCCTCTCGTTATTTTCTTTGATAATAATTATACGATTTTTTTCTTTGCAGTTTTATTAATTATAAAAATAATCAGTAAAATTGATAAAAAAAAAAAACAAAGAAAAATGATTTAAATTCCATTTTTCTCATTTAACTTAAATTTTAAATGCATTTTTTAATTCAAATGTAATATATCATTTTAAGGTATAAAAATTTGATAGAAAAATAAATCATGCAATAAAAAAAATTCCGGATAGATATAACTAGTGTGGAAAAAATTAATTTTCACATACGATACAACTTATAAAAAAATTTAACCATTTTTTGCTGGTGTTTATGTGAGCAATAATTTATGGGTTCATGTATATTTTCTCCATATGTTTATCCATTGGAGATAAATAACAATACAAATTCATTAAAAAGTTTCGAAGGAATAATTTTGATAGAAAATTTAAAAAATTAAATTGTATTTTACAATGTTATTTATGAAAATATAGAAAATGTCAAAGACGATATTTTAAAATAAATATAAAGAAGGTGTGTTATTTTCAGCCATTTACAAATTAAACTATAATGTTAAAAAGCTAGAGGTAGAGATAATAAATATTTCAATGCAGTTCTCTACGCTTAGATAATACTTGGCAACAAAGTAAATATTTTATTCTTACTCGAGAATAGAGTAGTGTATTTAATGATTCTTATTCTTATAACTCATAGAAATAAACAAAACATCATTGTTCATTAACTTTTTATGTAAAATCGATTTGTTCGTATATGCTACATAGTATAAAAATAACTACGTCGATAACCATGATAATAATAGATAAAAAAAACAAAGGAAAAAATTTTTAATCAATAATAATAATGAAATTTAAGCTGTAATTATATTTAAAATTTTCAAGAATTTTTGAATACGATGTCAAACACTATTTTACATAATAATTAATTTGGTGCATCGTAAATGCAAAAAATTTTATCTCAATTATCAGCAAGAATAAAAAAAAAACAATGCTGTGCTCTTCATCATACCTGCTAAGAATTTTTGCATATTTTCTTCGCCCTCGTCATTATTGAGGCTTATTAAATTATCCTTGATACAAAAAAATGTTTAATAAATAATTTTTTTGAAAAAAAAAAAAATAAAACAAATTTTTTTCTTCAAAGATATTTTCACTTTGTAAGTTTTCCAGTAAAGTTACTTTGTTGCCGAGTTATTTTTATCCAAAATACTTCGGTATGAAAGCTTTGTTTATTGATCAGTTGTAAAAACTATAAAAAAATCTTCACGTTGATATACACATTTAGAACGAATATTTTTTTATCAATTTTATTTTTAATTCTGCAGTATTTATTTATATAATTATTAATCACATTATTAATTAAAATCTAATCAGCTATATAATACTATTCTCGTTAGGAGGATACATTCAACACATCCACATGAAATACAACATGAGAGTATGAGCAGTCTATTCGTATTTGCTCCATGTTCATTTTGTAGATTGGTCTGTGTTTAACTTTATGAAAGCCTTATTAAGGCATAACATAGCCGTCGATCTATCCATGTTGTTTACTAGGAAGGTTGACGTGTACACCACGCAATATTCTACACTGTTATATGCTATATCGTGGTTTCTCCTTCCCATTCAATTTCTATTTGCACGCTGTTGACATTATCTTATACCATTTGTTTCACGAAATTCATTGATTCATCAGATTTGACTGGCTTCTGATGCTTATTGTCCCCATTATCTTTTAAAGAACTTTATAAATCAAGTTGATGAAACTTCAAATTAATTTTCCAAGTGTAATTAAATGTCAAATACTCGTTAAATTGTTTACATGAGTAAATAAAAATATAACAACAAAAATAGAAAAGATATATTGCGATCGAGTTTCAAATGCAAAAGCTCTTGGGAATTTAGTATCAAGTTATTGGAAAGGGCGGTAAAGGAATGGGAGGGAGAGGATCATGCTGTTCTTGAATGGATGATGCATACAAACCAGTTGAGATGTATATCGGAGAGTTAATGGTCGTGTCCCATTACATTAAACTGCTCGGTAGATACTCGAAGACGAAAAGGGGGGATTTCCAAACAGGATAATCGCAGCCATTGGCTTGTCTTTGGAATACTGATGACATTCGATATACCACAACGGAAGTAATGTATTTTTTTGTCGAGAGGAAAAAACAAATAATAGATTTTTATTAATTTTGTTTCTTCTTTCTTTCGTTTTAAGATAAGCTTGAATTTTAATTTCTTAAGTGATTCAATTAAAAATTCCTTTTTATCAAAATTTTTTCAGGAAGAATGATCCTTATTTAATATTTTATTTTATGAGATTACTCATAGGTTTATGGTTTTAAGGAATATTAAGAATAAAAATTTTATTTTTTTCATTCAATAAAATTTTATTTCTGTATAAAATTAATGCTTTTTTAGAACAGCTATTTTTTTTCAAGTATAAATGTCATAACTTTGTCAACTTTGAACATTTGTTTATAAAACAAATGGGTTAAAGCTTTATTTTTTCATGGAGGGGTTGAAGATGAAGTTCTTCTCTACGTGAACGTTTAGATATACCAACATTTGTTTTATGGATAAAATTGTTTTATCTTGGATTTACGAGATTTTCTACCTAGTTTCTCAGACATTTAAGTTAAGAAATTTTTATCATGGTAATCACTTAAATATAATTAGCCATTTATTATAGCAATATTATGATTACGGGGTGTATTTATAAAATAAACAAAAAGTTTTTTAATGAGAATTTTCATTAAAATCTCAATTAAAATGAAAAGACTTAATTTTTGAGAGAACGTTACTCATGTAGATAAGAGATAAATACGTATTTGTTAAGTGTATTGAAATGTTGTTTGTAGTGTACATACATGCACATAACTCTTGATGTCTCGTTTCTTTCGTAGCTGCCGCACTCTTCGCGGCCGGCCGCGCAGCAATGGAATCCCATGAAAATTAAGGATATTCAATTAAAATTAATGAAACGCTGACGTCAGTCGCCAGAAGAGGAGAGCCGCGCGGTAATTGGAGAGGTCTCGACGTTTTCTTTCTCTTTCTTTTTCTCTTGCAATCTCTATTTTTTTTTTTTCTCTTCTCTCGATTTCAACCCACTCAACACCCTCTCCTGCACTATCGACCAACCTTCTACCTCCCTCTATCATTTTTTTTCCTTTTTTTTTGATATTATATTACTCTGCAATATTTTATTCGAGCTGATTCGATTTTCGATGTTAAAAAATGTGCGTGAATAAAATATCTGAATAAACCTAAATTATTTTTTACTTCTAGTGTTTACAGAAGGAAGAGAGATCATTTCTGGTTGGTTGACGGTTTTTGAATATTTTTGCGAAAAAAAAAATTTTGAAAGCTTTTAAAAAACTCTTTAGACAGTACCCTGCACACCCTGCTTTCAAAGCTCCGACGTTAAAAAAGGGGGATATGTGAAAAAAAAATTTTTTCGTAGCATATTTTATAGAAGGGGTGATGTGTGTGTACATATTAGTGCTATACACTAGTGAGTTGAAACCATAGAAAAGCCTCGTCTGGCTTAAAGTGTCGCGTTCCATCCAAAAGCTTAATCTGTCAGGTCAGAAAAAAACGTAGAAAATAATGATGATGATGATGATAATGAAAAAAAATAGTAAATGGATATTTCGAAGTATTTTTGATTGGTCTAGATTGAATTGCAGTTCCTTTTGTTTCTGATACTTGGGAATGTTTTCATGCAGAAATTATAAATGAGACAAAAAAAATGATATATATTTCAAACGATTACAACTCATGCATAAACGCAATAAGATAAATAAACAGTAAAATTTATTTAAAACTCAAAACTACTTTTTATGGTTTTAATACTTTTTAGCTAAGAATCTCAAGATCTACTGCGTTAGTGTATATATCTAAAGAGCCCGTAGATGCAGTTGGTCTGTTGCAACACTCTCTGGTTGCTAACTCCATAGGTTGCTCCTCTTTCTCTCAGTTACCGGCTCTTTCTCTCCACCGTGCGACTTCCAAGAGGGATAAGGGGGAATGCAGACACCCCCGCTTACTCCATGATCAATATTACGCCCCACAGCTACGGCATCCGAACACTGAGACGGACTTCTTCCGGCCCAGACTCGCGTTTCCAAGTTTTCTCTACCCTTCATTCCTTCCATCTTCTATGTACCAAACTCTTCTCTCAGCAACCCCCCTTCTATCCCCCCGTAGCATCCACTTGTCCACCTCCGGTTTCTCTTCTCTTTCTTCTCTTACCCAGACTTCCATGGAACTTGGCCTAAAACGAAAGATGCCCGACAGCAAAATGATTACCGGAAGCATTTCGTTCTGCCTGCTAGCGTTAAAATATAATGTCAGGTAATGGCCGAACCAATTGGCTGTCGTCTTTACCGAGAATTACCCGCCAAGTCGTTTTCTATGTCTTTCTCTTCACTAAATTGACTGCCGATAGACTTAATAATATCGCTACTAAAAAGCTTTTCCTGTTGGCAGTTGAAGAAAACTATTTTGTTTCTCGTTTTTTCTTTTATTTTACAAAACATTCATTCTGATCTCTTACTAATGGTTTAAAATCTACATAAAGATTTAAAAAATAAAATGAAAATCCCTAGAATGGGTCCCGAATGAGGATATTTGTATTTATACGAGTAGTAATATCAGACTACGGTCAGACATCACCAACAGTGTATTATAAACTTATACTCTGCTAGCGATTTCAACGATTATTCCTGTTTCTCTTGCTTTTATATTCTTGACTGTACAACTAGCCTGACTGTACGTCTGCCTCTCCAATCTGCAGGCTATTGTCACACTCCCTCTTGCATTTCTCTTCTCTTCCATCCTACAACCACTACCATCACTACAGTGTCTCTCTTCTGCTCTATCTTCCGCTTATCAGTCTCATCTTGTCAAACTACTCGGTTTCTCGCTTCCTCATTTCAGCCTCAAATTAGCCCTCTAAAAGTGTATCATATTTTTCTCGAGATTTTTCAAATATTTAAAAGCTATTTTCAACCGAAAATAAATAGTCATTATAATCACTGCTGAGAATATTTTTATATGCATTATACAAGTGTGAAGTTATTGTACGAATATTTCCGGTGTGTGGTCATAATTAAATTGTTCGAAGATATTTATTTTTTATTATATTGAGTAAATGTTGATGTTGCATCATGTCATTATGAAATTATTTATTATTCGAATTATTGAATGATTTCTTGCTAAGTTCGTTTACATTTCATTAAAAACTTGTAATCAATATATTCCGTTATTTTAATGGCTGGAAAATATTTGTCTTGTATTGGAGTTTTTTTCAATATGGTTAACGATATTTTTTAATAAAATTACCTTATTAAAAGAATTTAATTATAATTAAAATATAAAGTAAAAAAATTAAGTATAATAAGTAGGATTAAACTTTTCTCGTAAATAATTACCAAATATAATGATATTTGTCAATGTATCATTGTTCATATTTTAGTATATGCAGATTTTTATTTATCCATGAATTTTAATGTAGTCTGAACGTGATCTAATAAACACTTCATAAATTCAACGCAAGTGCCTGCTAAGCACTTTCTAAACATGGTCTGAGATCTTCTTTGGATGTGGGTTCATGAGCTCAATATGCTATTGGGATTATTAAAACAAATTATTAATTATACCCATTAACAATAAACACCCATATTTACTTAATAATTTTATTAGAGCCATGATTAATATTTAAATTAAAAGCGAATAATTTGAACCGCAATATTTGAAAAGCTATCCATTAATTTAAATTACTTTACAATGAAATGTTTTTTAAACGGCAGTTTAATTAAAAATTGTAACAAACTGCAATTATTTCATAAATTTAGTTTATCGTTTAAATATGAAACTACAGTTATTGTCTTCATAACTTATTTTATTTACTTAACTTTTCTAGAATAGTTGAAACTTGCTACTGACTTCATAATATTAAATTTGAGTCTGAGTAACTTTTTAAAGTAAAAAAATAGTCACTTGTCTCTTTTATATTTTACTAAAATGCAGTGGAAATAAATGATAATATATCACAATGAAACATTGAGTAAATGTATCAATTATTTAACCTTGCTCCAAATATTGACCAGTTATTTAATTCATCCCAGGTATATTGTGTGTTTGTAATTGGTTGATACCAATATAAATAAACCTATATGTGAGCAGACTACTTCTTTATTCATGATTCTATTTACATGTAGAGTAATATTAATTACAACTATGCTTGGTTTTAATTGTCCAAGATAAATTGTTATAACTTTCTAGAAAATATATCATCACATTTAAACACTCCGTTGCTTCATAGTTTCACAGTAGAAAATGGATGATTGTTTAATGGATAATGGATTGAATGCTGGATGAAACTGAGATTGTGATCTTGTATTTGTTTAAGACAAATACTTGTAACTGTTTTGTTGAAATTTAACATTTATTTTTGACCTTTTTAATAAGCAATTGGAACCAAATATTCTATTAATATCAAGTTTACTCCAAAAATATCTTTCAAGCCTATAGCACGGATAATGTCTGTTGTGTCTGTTGAAAAAATGAGCAAAGACATTAAAGGGTCATGTTAATTAGAAACATTGATATTTATAACAATAGAATTAAAGTTGATCAAATGGAATATATATTGTAAAATATTTGAATCTGTACGTTTGAGTATGGACTGTTTTGGTTTATATCAACGCTTGACTAATTAGTTTATGTTGGTATATAACTGATGAGGCTAGATCTAGCTAGACATTTCATTTGGTCTTTCAATTGTTATGCCATGATCAATAAACGATTCTTTTAAATGTTTATTATAATTTTTTTTCGTCATTATTTAAATATCTTAAAAAAAATTGAGATAAAATATTTAAAATCTCATTGAATGTATTTATGATAAATCTAGATAATATAATCAGTAAAAACATTAAATCATTCTGAGTTTCTTTGATGGTAGTTCTGTTCAGCAAGGAAAGCATGAGCACTGAAAGAGATTGATTTTAAATAAATTTAAGTCTGTTTAACCCTGTTCTTAGGAGCCACTTTTCTTTGGCTCATCAAAAAACGGTAAGTAAAAATACCAAAGATTAAAGTTAGTTGTACAAATGATAGGATTTGTATAATGGAATTTAGTGCGAGATGAGACATTCAATCAAGATGACGCACTCGCATGGTAGACAGTGGGATCAAGAGAATCACGTCTCGGAAATTATTGGATCACTTTCGAGAGATGGATTCGGTTTGCCTCTGTGCTCGTGGGATTCACCAGGTTCAAGCGAGTGGCAGGCTCATGCAATAAAGATTTATTTAGCGAGCGGATATCACCAGAGAATCCACAAAGAGGGCGCGTGCACTCTTGTGACGGTAGATAGAAGGATCTAGACGCAGTATAGTAGTATAGCAGGGGAGAAATCTTGATGTAGCAAATCCTCAACCAATATTTCTATCCTTCAATTGAATTCGGTTTATCCGTTAGTCGCATTCCGAGTAAGTGGTTATAATATTGCAAGGATGTTCAGATTTAGTCCAATATAATCACGTGATGTAGTTAATTTTGTGGAAAGTCTGCACTCGCAAGATCCAATCGTCTCGTGGTAGCTTAAACCGTTGGGAATTCTTTCCTCTGAGATTATTCCACCAAAATTGGTGAAAAGTTCATTAAAGTAGGAACAGCTGGAACAGTTGTGGCCTCGAGTTCACACTCATTTCCTCTTTTTCATTCTTTCCCATCCTCTAGTGGTTCAACTGGAAAATGGAGACAAATGATCAACCAAAAGCACGTTCAATGCTGCCAACGATTCGTTTGGGGGCCGGCACGTTGTGTTGACAAATGAGGACAAACGATCCGCTATTTCTTCACCATAATACTTCAGTCTCGATACCACCTACATTAGGTGTTATGTAAGAAGTTTTTAATTATAAATAAACTACTTCATTGATTATTGTTTTGTCTCTTGTTTACAGAATGACATCTTTTAATTTCTTCCTCTTCTTATTTCTGTAAAAAACAATAACACTGAAAGTGATAGGATAAATTTTTATGTGATCAGTTGTAAAATTAAACATAGCAAAAAAGATGTTTTTATTTATGAGTGAATATTTTTCGTCAATGACCTTTCAAGAACGACTAAACGAATTTCGATTCAAACTTCTTTTTCAATGTATCCCAAGGTAACTTAAAGTGAACTGGTTTCAAGCAAAATAAGTCAAGTTGTTTCCAAGTACATCAAGGCAATATGGTAATTTTTTATTGGTTAAAAATATTTAAGTATAGTATTTATACAAAATGAAAAATTTGAAGTAGCGTAAATTTTACTGAAATTTTGTTAGCTTTGTAAAATATTTATTTTCTAAACTATAAAAATTTTTATTTAGTTGTACATCAAGAATCACATGTCGTATATTTTTTTTCACTTGCACAAGTTGATATTTATACTAAAAGTACAAAGGAAATTTTAACCTTTTAAATATTGCAATGAGGATTTAACGAAAAAAAATAAATAATGAAAATATTAACTGTCTAACAGGAGAATATTTTTTCATAAAGTTAAGTGTTGATTTATGTCCTTGTTTACAATAATCCCAGTTTGACTTCTTAATTTTAGTGATGTATTTTATTCATGCGAATGCTTTTACATTTGTAGGACATTTTAAAGATATTAAAATAGGATGAAATGGATTTTTCT
The DNA here is from genome assembly GCA_028641665.1 of Chelonus formosanus. NCBI lineage: Eukaryota > Metazoa > Arthropoda > Insecta > Hymenoptera > Braconidae > Chelonus > Chelonus formosanus. The sequence goes on from CM054002.1 coordinate 16,522,624, forward strand.
CAAGTTGAAAAATAAAAAAGGTAGATTTTTAATCTTTGCTAATAAGATGATTCTTGGTTGATTTTATTCAATTTCATTAGGTATTTTATTTTCTATTAACCAACAGTGTCGACAATTGTTGAACCTATTAACCTTAATCAAAATAAGTGAACTGAAATAAAAAGTTGAGTAAGATAATTTGATAACATAACCCATGAACAGACTGTGATTTTGTGTCTTTCTAGTTTCATATATATAACACTTGTGGGAGTAGTAGTCGGGATGAAGAGATAAGATGAAGTCTACGTGTTAATGGAATGAACTTTTTATTAGGTACTTTAGCTAAACGACTTAGTACCGAAAAAAGAAATAAAAAATAAAATACAAAAACAACATAAAAATAAATAAAAACTCGAGAAAAATAAAATATGAAAGACAACTTAGACCTGCTGAGACAGCTCTTCCATATTTTAGGCAAACATTTGTCTTTCTCTTCATTGTAAAAGCTTCTTACCTCACTCTAAAATTTTTACTCTCAAATTTATTCACCAGGAATCTCCTATGATGCCCTCATTTCGTAAACATTGCACGTAACATAGCAATTTATCATCATTATTGCAATATCACAAACAGGAAGTGCTTTTTTTTTGAGAAAAAATTAAAAAAGGAATTAAACGGAAATTATAGCTTTTACTCTATAAACTCAAACTTTAATTACGTTAAAACACTGTCAGAGGGAAAGTCTAGAATACAGAGAGTGTAGTGGGTATAATTCTAATACCTTGTTATCAAGCGTGGTATAGATTGTTAGAGGAGTGTCAGAGTGAAGCACTCGGGCAGCCTTAATTGCCGTAGACTCACTGTTAATTAGTTTACATTACACTCTCCATGTCCTTGCGGGTCCTGCTTGTCTGATGAAACCTCCAGGTGTTGCTTTTCTCTCTTCCATTACTCTCGGATGCATCTATCTACCTACTGCTACATCTTTAGCTTTTCTCGGCAACCCACCTCTTCGTGATATTGCCTGTGCTCTTTACGTTGTAACTGCCACTCATCGACGTTATATCTCATTAAGCTGTCCTACCTTATATGTCTACATCAACTGAGATCATATATACCAACCAACCAATATTCTATGATGTGCAGGCTCTCATCGACATCTTCAGAATTCAATTGCACGCACTCCCTATAACTGAAGTACTGATGATATTGGTGCTCATAGACAGTCTTCAACAGTAAAAGCTTCAAAAGCTTCCTTGACTTATGTGACTTAAATGAAAATATCTGCTCCAAGTCTAATGGCACCTCCATGGGGCTAGGATTTATATTGAACTTTTTTGAAATATAAGCCAAAGTTATGTGCTGGCATAGCTCATTGAATCTAGTTGTTGTGAGTTTTCTAAAAAAGTAAAAGAAAATATTTTAATTACTGTTTTTTAATCAGATTTAATGGAAAATTAAAATAAAGGCATATAGTTGTTGATAAGAACTATTGTTTTATCATTTATTTGGTTTAAAATAGTTTTGAATATTATATTTATTATCATCCTTGTTAATACTCTGATAATCTATCATTTGCTCAGCCAAGTATCAATCTGTCAGAATCACATTTTGGATTGTTTTTGCAAGCTATCTAAATACTGTTATTGGATCAGATATTGAAAAAATATTGATAATTTAATCTTATCAACATGATTAATAAACGCATGATTTATTATTTCACCAAAACCATCCAGTTCTCCTGCTCCAAGTTAGTTGGTAAAAGTTTACAAGTGGTATATTAACTACTCTTATTCAAAATAATTGGAACAATTTTTTTAGAGTCACATATGCTCAAATAATTTAAGCTTGATATAATTTTTAGTTTAAATTTACTAGATTGAAAACTCAATAATGATTTGGTTTTCAGTCCAATCAAGGTTCCACTGCTTCAATCAATGAAACTTTATCCCAATTTATCTCTTTGTAATTAATTTCCTACTTGAGTATCAATGTTTTCATACTCGTATTAAAATATTAAATCAAGTTTCTTAAATAATATAAAACAGTCAATTTGTTAATGTAATTTCCCAACCATTTATTTTTCCAAAATGTAAATCATTAATAATTTGTAAAAAAATGTCTTAACTTTTTTGTTTTTTTCATAGAATAGATTGAAAAAATCAGCTGTTTTAAAGAAGTGTTTCAATTCAATACTTTATTTTGATAGTAGTGTTGATAAAATTAAGCGATAAAAGTAGGATGTGAAGTTTTTTGGTATTTAGAAGAGTGTCCAGTCTATTGGGAAATTATATAAAAATTCTAAGCACATTTCGGTTTCCAAGGACTCGCATGGTGTATCACTGCGCAATGGATCAGCCGTGATAAAATTACTAACTCGAAATAGAAACATGTGGGAAGGATTTGAAGAAGTGTAGAAGAAGGAGTTTCGGAAGAATCCAATCGACATTCAGGTCGAATCCGTCTGCTTGGTGAGTTGAGTGTTACGTGCTGCTGTCTCTTCCTTTCTCACATCACCTGTTGCCAGGATTCTTATTTCTTTCCATTTTTATTTGTCCCCTGAATCTTCTTCTTTGTCGACCAATTTTATCATTAAATTCCTCATCCTTACGAATAAAAAAGCCAATAAAACGAGCAAAAAATAGCATCCTACATTTGGTGAGGATTTTCATTAATTATAAGAGATGATTATCATAAAATTTATAGCATTTCCGTGAACTGTTTTGTGGTTAATACAAAAAGTACCACTTGAAGAAGTGAATCGTTTTTATTCAATACTAATAAACTTTTAATCTATGATCCTCTTCATTAAAAGGCCTTTTTTTATTTTTTATTCTGACCAAAACAACCCTCAACAAAATAAGTATGATCTATAATCCAAGTACGGGCATCTGCCAAGGTAGTATACATCTCTTTTTCTTCTTCGTTCTTTGGTTGTCCGTTCGCCGTTGGCATCACGAGGGATGGATGCGCGCGTCCGATGCGCAAATTTTCCAACAGTAGGCAGAGCACGCTCAGTGTCGCGTCAGCCCCCGGCCCCGCTGCACCACGTAACCAATCCAGGTCCAGATAACCTATACCTTATCTCTTTTTTATCACCAAAATAGTAAAAATTATAACAAACTCAAACCAAATATATTCGGGAAAATTTACAACTGCCCTAGACACCAAAAGGTTGCTTCCGTCACCTCAACGGCTGTCCTACCGACTCCTTAGTCAAGCCAACCCGGAACCAGTACCAGTGCAAGTTCTTCTACCGACCAACGCTTTGGATACTACTTCACCGGCAAGTCTATATTCTAGTTTTCTTTCATTTATCACGTAATTATTTCTGTCATGTTACTTATGGTACATTTGATTTAACACTCAAGGCTAGTTGATGATGATGATGATGCACACTAGCTCAAATTTCTACTAGAATTACGGTTCAATGGTATGGGCACACGTGTGCGGAAGTCGACGATCGATTGGATGGAATGCGAGCCGCTAGCTTTCTTTAGAACAAAGCTCTATTCAATGCGAAAGCTTTACCCAGCAATTTTGGGTACTGATGCTATAAAATAGTGGAAAGAAAATCGGTTTGTCCTTTTTAGTACTTGTGCTTTGTCTATGCGAAAATGATGTATTTAAAATACAAAGCTCTTTTGTGTTGTTTTTGTCTATTTCAGTTTGACTTTGTTTTATTACAACATTGAATTTAGCATCAGATCTTGAAAATTCAAGTAGAACAATTAAATAATAAGTATGTCTATATTTAGACTTGAAATAAAAACTATTTTTTCTTAGTAAATAGTCAATTGTTTGTGTAAAAAGAATTCCTTTGAGATCGAAATAAGCCCAAGAGTCCACTTTCAGTAGGAATGAAAGACAAATATTCGACTTTTAGAAGTCCAAACTTCACTCCGCGTGGGAATAAAACTGGAGTTCATGTGGACTTTAGAAACTCCTTGGTCATACGTATTTAGAGAACAATTTCCAGTCGTCTACTTTACGATCCTAAAACTTTTGGTTGTTTTAATTTTTAGTTAAAATCAGCTCAAAATATATGTTTAAAAGCTCTATGTGCATGTATTTAACTTTTCTTTAAAATTGATGCAAACTAGCAACTCGTTCAAAAGGTTTTATATTAATTTCTGATGAGGGTTGAGCCAACAAAAGCTGATGTGTACTGACACTTTTAGTCTAATTTAACTGGTTTAGGTCCACGGTGCAGGGTCGTGAATGCCGTTCTGGTATCTATTATTATTTGGAGACACAGACTGAGGCAAGTGCAACGACGAGGGTCTGTTGCACAGGTCTGGGAAGATGTTAATAACTTGGCGGTGATTTAAATAGAATACTCGCGCCAAGATTTCCTCTATGCGTGTCCACATCGTTGAGGAATCTGTCTACATCTAACTTCCAAAATTGCTCGACAATTATCACTCAAACATTGTGAGGATTACGGCATCATTGAATTATCAATCAACTAACTTGCGCTCATTTTTTAACGTTACTCGTGGCACCCGTAGTTGATAAATAAAAGACATCAATAACATACAATTGGATTGTATTGGGTCAGCTATTATAAAACGCAAAATAATTGACAGCCATTGTGACGGGCTGGGTTTGCGAGTTAAACCTGATTGGAGAATGAAAAATAGCACTCGGTGTGCTTGTCATCATTGAGCGCATGCAGGTTAAATACATATATATCCATGTACTTTACAAGGCGAGTCATGTCGATGAGGGGTTGCACAGAAAGAGCACAGGGATGAGGTAACATTCACTCATTCGTGATAGCCACTACCTTTACATACTGAAGCCACACATTGATACATAGTCATACATACATATGTATCTGTTATAGCATTTACTCACAGATGTGCGGGTATATATGTATCCAATCGATGCGTCCACTGCGAAAATTATTCCCGACATACCTTCAATGGCACTCCATGCCTAGCATCCCTCAAATTCTCTAGGTCGACAAAGAGGTGTTAGGTTTCCATGTAGAAGGCAATCGATGCTGCTGTACTCCAGAATCAATATTGATATTGATAAATAGAGTTCTTCATTTTATTCGTCTAAAAGTCAATGGAAATTTTTCAATAGACAGTTCCCTCGAAAAAAACAACTTTATTGCACACACACACACACACACATACGTTATCTTATTCTTCATTCGAAATCAAATGTATTTTTAGTTGACAGTATTTATTTGGAATGATGAATAAACTTTGTTATGAAAAATTAAAAGTTTCATTTTTTTATTTAAAAATTATTTTTTTTTCATTTAACTTTTATTTTTTTTTTATTCATTATTTGAATGATTTATCAAATTTGTTGGGACTGTGTGACGTAGAAAAAGTTTCGAATTTCTGTCATTATTAGAGATGAAAAGCATGTAATGAATTTTTTTTTTTTCAATTAAAAAAACTCTATTTTGTAATTTGATCATCTTCGGCATGAATTTAACCATCGAAAAATAACAAAAATTTCAAGCTCTTTTTTTTATTTAACTGTGTTGTTTATTTGTAAATCAAATAGTCAAAAAAATTATTTGTCAATTCTTTTAAATAAATATCGTTGATGCTGAACAAATCGTTTAGGTATTGAAGCTAATTACATTTTTTCCTCGATACGAATAAAAAAAAAAGATTTTATTTTTATCCCAGTGAATATAGCTATTATTCCGCATATAGAAACAACTAAAAAAAAGTTATTCTGAATAACATTTTTTTTTATGAAACAGTGGTTAAAAAAGTCCACACGAAACATCACACTACTCAACTAAAATTGTTTATAAAAATTCCCTTTTTATTATAGAATATCTGATCCAATTTCATTATTTAAATAAAAGCCATTTAATGGTTGTAGATTAAATTTAAAATACTTCGGAATTCCGAAATGAAGTACATGTGACTTTTATGGGCTGTATTTCAGTATTACTTCGACTCTAATACATCTCATATAAATTTATGACAAATAAAATCGCGGTTGCATAGAAAGAGGATGAAGACTGTAGCTTTTGTCTGTATGAATTTCTCATTCTTCCAAGACTCTGCTCTAATATTCTCTATACAACGTTATTACTAAGAGTACTTGCAAAATAATTAAAATGATTAATATCATCATAGTTTTATAATAAAATCTATAAAAAATTCAATTGGTTAATTAGTCAAGCTCGATAGAGAATTACTGTTTTTTTTCATCGTTTAGAAGAATTTTTTTTCCTTGTTCTCCAACGCAAAGTAATGAAAAATTCTATCGAGCTGGAGTAGAAGTGTGGTTGTGTTTATCAATTAAAAGTCTGGTCGATAAGAGAAAAAAACTTATGAGTTTCATATGGACTTGGTATTGGGACAGGTAAAATTTTATTGTAACTCACCACATAGTTATCAGAAAATAATTATTGAAAAATTTCTCGTTAATGCTATGAAAGCTAGAAATCGATTTAGAAATAGTCTCTCGATAATTTTAAACTAATTTTTTTTTTTGCTATCGCGAAAAACAGTTATCTACTGAAGAGACAAGATAGATGCTATGAGTATTGTTTTTTATTTACTTAGGAATGGAAGCAGCTTCAAAAACATAATTATTATGACTGCGTGGTTTAATTGTTACTCAGTAATTAGTTACCATCAGGCAATCTTAGATGAGAAAAACTTGATAAAATATACCGGACGCTTTAGCTGGTATATTTACTCATTATGATGAGCAAAGTTGATGTATATTTGAAGATAACTTCTTCAAATCTGACAGTATTGTTTCTTTACTCTTTGAAAAACTCTCAGAAACGAGACTATGCGAGATATTATAAGATGTTATCAAAAGAGTAGTGGAGAACATGAGAGTCCATCGTAAGAGAACTTGTGAAACGATTCAATTTGTTGTATCTAAACTTTATCCCTCTTCATCTTTTGCCTTATTGCGATGCATTGCAAGTTCAAGCATAGATTATTCTAACCGTAAACTTTCCCAAACTTCAAGAGGCTCTAGGTGTTTTGAATCACGCAGAGATTGAATTGAAATTTTACCACAAAGCCGTTATTTATTTATAATTTAAATATAGATAATTTTCAATAGTCGTCAAACTTAAATTAACCATAAAATGTCATCAAGATTGAAAGATGAAGCATAAAATTTAACAATTTATTTGACTTATTTTTTGTTTTTTAATGTACCCGACATTTTTCTCAACTTTACTTTTTCCGTCGGACGATAACACTCTGACAGACGCATTTGTAACAACGAAACTTTGCACTTTGAGGAATAAAGTGAAAGCTCAACGAGACAAAGAAGTACAGATGAAACACAAAAGACGAAACAACAGATGTTGCTACTGATTTTACTATCTACACATTATTTCTTTTACTTCATAGTTGTTTGTCGTTTTCTATCCATTTTTATGTATTTCATCTGTCAATTCGTTTTCTCCGGATGTTACGGAAATCCAACGTTGTGGAATAAAAAGCCTTTCCAATTTGCTCCTTTTTTATTCTTTCACTATATGGTATATATATACATATATATATATATATATATATATATATATATATATATATGTATCTACATATATTTGTTGTTTGCATCAATAGGAAAACGTGTATGTTTACACACATCACCAGTCTCACGACGGCTTTTGATTGCACCAACTGCTGGTGTAGCAATTCTCCAAAGAGACGAAAAAGCTTCGTACTTCCAAGTGTGAATAGTCTACCTAAATGTACGCTATTTTACTGCGTCCTTTTTGATAAACACATGTAGTCTTTTGATATACATTGTTTTGTCAACTCTTTTCTGTAACAACTATCATATTTGTGTAACATAGGCTTTCACCATTACGATTAAATTGCCAATCATCAATAAATCTGATGAACGCTCTTCTCTCTAATAACTCATAACTGCTGTTCATACCATTTTGGTAATTAATTACATGCGTCAAAACCACAACGTTTTAGAGGCTTTGTACCTATTGCTGAGGTTACTATTCATTACACTGATAATAAATATCTCTCGTAGAATTAGCCAATACTAGACTTGCCAACGATAAATTTATCTGAATATAACCATTTGGATAGAAGAATACTCAAGACGTTAGGACATGTTATTTATAGTTAATCGCTACACTTCTCGAGGAATTAACTAACTTTGAGTACTCCGTGTCGTAATATTTTTGGCCAAAATAACCATTTTAGTTTTAGTATTATTATTAATACCGCAAGACATCAAAACTTGTTACAATTTATTTATTTCAATACATTGTTTTTTTTTTCTATTAAATTCATCAATTTATACACAGTTTTAGAAAGTTAAAAAAGATTATGTTACGGCTAATGAGTTGTTTTTTAAAAGAAAATTGACTGCTAATTACAAGATTGCATGAATTAATTAAGAAATAATTTGTTGATTCTTTAAACAGGACATACTTTCTTATTAATTTATTAGCATAATAAAAATAATGTTAATAGCCGTACGTTATGTAGTAATTGGAATATATTTCTTTGATGTTAAATGTTGCGATAATTAATGAGATTTCATAGAAAATTGAGTATTTATTAGAATCTAAATAATCTCGTATATATATTGAGTAATTTAACATATGGCTGGACTAATTAATTTATATACTTATTGAATTTATACGATTTATTCGTAAATGTAATCGATTAAATTAATATTAAAGCGTATTATAGATTTTTGTGCATGACCAAATCACGTTTTAATTCCGACAGTCGAAGCATTTGAAAATTTTCATTAAAAAATAAAAAAACTAAAGGTTCATACTATATTCAATATTTTTTATTGCGTGCCTCAGGCCATATACATATAGTCATGATATGCAGTCTCATGCAATATTCAGTGATAAAATATTTTTTATTACCAAAGTTTTATGCATTTTTAACTCATGAATTTTTCGTTAATGCCATCGTCATCAGGGAAATTCTCAAAATTCCAGATAAATTTTCTATCAAATTGATAAATTCTTGACAGATTTTACAACAAATATTTCTTATCATCATCTAATAAGGATATTGAATTATCAGAGAAAACTAGAGAATTTTGTTCTCCAAGGTATGATATATTTTATTATCAACATAACCTTTATTAGTTGACTACAAAACTTTATATTACAATCGAATATTTTACAAGTACTCAAAAGGCAAGTATGTTTGATAGATTGAGACGGTGTAACATCATCACGATACTGGTCTATTTAGTTTCTTTTTTGCTGAAAGACTTCCGCCTAGAGATCTGTATCCGGATTCGAAAAAGCGGAAATACAAGCTCTTGGAAACCGACTAAAGAGTTCTTTGTAGAGCCACGTCTTTACTTCCTCATTTCTTCTTCTCTACACTTGTATCAGCATTCCTTTCAGTTCGCGAGGTTTCTCATTATTCCTGAAAAAGTCTAGGGCTCCCAGTTTGACTGTAGAAAAAAAGACATCTTTTTGTTACATTTTTTTTATCTTTTTCAGCTCCACTGAAATTTTTAAAGGATGATTACACGCTTAAAAAAAAGTTTTGTTGTTAATTGAAATCATTAAGAATTGATTGAGAATTGAAAAACTTTTATTACGCTCTTTTAAATAATTAAAATCAGTTGTTTGAAAAGTTAAAGTAAACTTTAAGAACCCATTCTCTTTTTTAGCTTTCTAGCTGTTGAAAAAATTAAGAAAAGAGTTTCTCATTCGATTATTATTAAATAAATGTTCACTAAAATTCGTCCATTCACAGAGAAGAATGATAAACTATGTTATCATCTTTCATGACCACTTCAAGTGGTTACATGTAAACAGTTTAATCCTCTAAACTTTGTAAACGACAGTTAGAAGTATTCTGTTGCAGAAATTTGCATATCAACCAGCATATAAAATATTTATAATTTAATCATTAATGAGATAATATAATTATGATTAAAGTCCTAAATTAAAACTTTTATTTGAAAACTTTCTTTGATAACTAGAAAGAACAATAAAATTGATTTCTTCAGGGAGGAAGCTTAGTTTTTGATGCTCTAGACACAATAGTATTCTCTATCATCAACTTATCCAATACATTAACTTAATCACTCTATTAACTTTTTATCCGGTAAACGTATACCACTCAATTCTCTTTAGAGTTGTTAAGTAAATTCATTGCAATCCGTTCGAGTGAGAAAAACGGTTAATTCGTGAGGAAGGGTTCTTTACACGTCATCAAAGATCGTTTGCAGAGTAATCGAGAATGTGAAGCGATTTCCTGACAATAAATCACGTTTCTTCTAAGCACTAACGCGCCCTATTATTTTTTCCCTATACAAACTCTACTCAAGAGACATACTATAATTACCCTCATCAACGAACACGGCAAAAACAAATCCTTATTTCATGATTTCTACTACTGTCGTGAGTTTGGAATCAACGAGGTAATTGGGAACGATGCCAAATATTTTTCATCACCAAATAAAATCTTATTTTCATTATTTTTTACGTTGGAAACATTCAACAAACATTTCATAATTAAATTCATTATTTTGTAGTGAGGAAGAAAAGAATATTAGCAAAGGAGATAAAAAAAAAATAATTGCAAAGATGTGAAAATAATGAAGGGAATTTTATTGTAATTATTTTGGTCTATACAATCTTCGCGAAATAATTGTGCCCATTTGTTTTCTTGTACGTTAGGAAAAATTAAAAACAAATTAAACGGGGAGAAGTACTAAAGAAAAGTGTTGAACTAACTTTTCGCAAGTTTAAGAGGGGAAATTAAACTTTAGCTAAAATTTATGATTTCCTGTTAATTTTAGCTAATGGACTACACCTTTTGAAAATGATGAAAAAAAAAATTTTCTCACTTCTATGACCCTGACCCAATCTAAACTCCTTTTTACTTGTGTATTTCTGATACTCTTTTTAACGACCAGTCTTTTTTTTTCTTATAATCCTTGCTTTAGTGTCCATATAAGCGTGAAATCAGGATAAAAAAGTAAATGTGTCGAAAGTTTTTATACTTTTTGAAAATGATCAAAAACATATTCCAAGTTACATTTAAAAAAAAAATTGAATTTAATATAGAATGATGAATAATTGAAAAAATAGTGTAGGATAATAACTCAATTTTATTCTCGATGTATCTGAATAACTCGTGTTTAACTTTATGAATAACACACCTTGCATGCTGAGAATATCCTTAAATAAATATTAATGTGTCTCACCAAGCGTGAAAGCAGCTCTAAAGTATACCTGAGGGTCCGTAGCATACTCATGAAATAACTCCTATTTCCTGTAACTCACCTTCCACGATCAACCTAAAACTTTGGCCCAACATTTACCTCCTTACCCACTCGCAAAATATATTTCCCAGCGAGTCTTTTTAAATTATTATGTATCGTTCATTTTAATAAAAGCTCAAGACTACCACAAGCCACCTTTACAGTATTTCGAGAAATAATCAACAATGTTTAGAGACAAATTTGTATTCATCTTTTAATAAATAAATGGCAGTCCTTTACTCTAAATTGCTTGGATGTATTTCTCGGTTCTCTGAGATATAAATTACGTTCACGTAGTCAATTTAGTTCTGTGAAATAGCGTTTGGAACAGTGATGGATTCTCAAGAAGAGAGCAAAGTCCATTTATTTTATTCTCTAGTTTCCTTCCAATGTTCCTGCGGTTTTTCTAAGAATTAGTTCTCATCTAATGCTTGATCTTAAAACGAACATTAAGCTACAAAACAGGATAAATGTTCTAACATGTTTTTGTTACGTATTTAAAATTCTCTGGTGACTTGATCTACTTGTCGGTAAAGATAACAACCTAAGTACATAGACTTGTACAAGTTTCGTGAATTTTTAATACTTGAATTAGTGGAAATAGTTTGACATTAGTCAGTTGAAATATCCTTGTAATTTATCAACTGACAAATATCTTATCTCGTTGCAGTAATATCTAGAGTATTGTCTTATAAAATACTTAAATAATTACTTAGTAGTGACTCAGGTATCAAATGAATTATTTAAATTCAAGTCATTGTAATTTTAGTAACAGAAATATCAAGCTTACAAAGCTCTGAAATCTTGATAAATCCTTTAAGCAACATGAGTTGTAAGATGACTATACTTGTTTACAATATTAAATTTCTTTCTTATGAGGAGGAAGAAAATTTTATATTAGATTTTGAACTTTTTTACTTTAATTTGAGACACTAAATGAAATTTTTTATGAAGAAGAATTTCTCTGACTAACACTTGATTACATTCAGGTGATAAAATTATGACAACTATTTTTTTACATTACAAACTAAAAATTATCTGAATTTTCCATTTTTAATTGCAAAAATCAATAATTAAATAAAGAATAATTGTTATGAATTTTTAAATAGGAATAAATCAATAATTATGACATTTTATAAACCTATAAATAGAATTGAATCTATCAGAGGTCGTGGTTTTTTTTTTGAGATGTATTTATTTGATGGAAAATACAACATTCATTGTAATTAAAGTGAGTGTTCTTTTATGAATGTTACTGACACTCAATTTTCTATGAAAAAATGAGTTTCTTTAACGTTTGTTAATATTTTATATAGTATACTTTAATATCATGGGTGGAAAATAATATGTTATCTACAAAGTTACAGTGTTTTAATTATCTTTCTTCCATTCACATTAATTAAATTTTGTTTAATAGAAAATTATACAGAAAAAAGATACAAACGAAATTGAAATAAGAGAAAGATATTTCTAATAACAGATAAATTATTGATATTAATGAAATTGTAAATTCGATTTAATTTGATTTTTAATTACCATGTGTATTTCAGTTAAGCTCATAACCAACTGAACTTTCAATATTTGTTTAGTTTTAATTTAAAATAACATGTTTTAATGAATGCTCATTTTGAGTCGGTTGCTAATTTTAATTTATCTTCACATCATTTATAACACGTGTTATCTAGTTTTTTTTATTCAAGCAGTAATTAATTATCCATTGTTTACAATTAATTACACTTTTCAATTTTTTATTTTAACATTGAAATTCTTAAGATCGTTAAAATTACGTAGATAAAAGTAGTGAAGCAACTCACGTAATGAGTAATTTGGAAGCTTCTTTATTATCTCAACTGTGTGCTTTTGTTCAATAGAAATCCTTGTAAAGAGTTTACATTAAACTTTTTGACATACTAATTATTTTGTAAAATGAATCTCACTTGTACAGACATTGCTTGTAAATACTATTTGAATTTACTGCTGAAACTCTCAACTCATTAAACAATTCTTAATTAGATAAGTTAATCATTTTGACTTATTTTTCAAATAAACATAAAGTTGAACATTTAAAAAAATCACCAATCCTATTTATTCTACTTGAAATCTCACAACTAATTCACTGATAAATTATTTTTAATTTTAATTCCTTTTTGAATTAACTGGTGAAACATTTTGAATATTAAAATAAATTTATTTTTTGAAGGCAAACTTCTAGAGCTTCCAACAGATGTTTTTAAAATTCTAGTGAGAATATATTGTTTTCTATCAGTCTGAAGGCTTGTTTAATATTTTATCAGAGCAATAAAAATGGTTCATTCATTCCAATGAATTTTATCTGAAATTGTCCACTGCAGTGCCTACTAATGAATAGGCTAGTATTCTAGTAGAAGATTAAACCAGATAATTACAAGCTGTTGTGGTTGCAAACAAACTGACACGTTTAATGGGGTACATAAACGTTTTCCGAGGGTGTGAGGATGTGACAGGAGTTGTGGAAACTCATTCCGTCGAAAAGCCTTTACGACAAATTCCCCAGGGTCACTCAGGTCGACCGGAGGACGTTATACTTACCGGGAATGGTTAAGGTTGCTCCTAAACTCAACATAAATCGGGAAAACGAGCCACCTGCTGAGTTGTAGGCTCTTCTTCCTTTCAACTATCACCGGTTCCGACAATTTAAAGGTCTATTGAACTTTGGATATTATATGTGATAGATATGTTGACATAAAAAAGCCTCTTACGTCTAATAGCTTCATCAGTTATGTTGGAATTAATTTTGAAATGCTTAAGTCTACAGTGTTATTCTATTATGAATGAGTAGACTCTATTTGATTACCCTATTACTGAAATGTTTTCATTACTTCATTTACATTGTAAAATGATATCTTGATTAGTGATAGACTATTTTTCCATTTTATGCTTCTCGAGACTTTCGTGGTAATTAACTTTAATATTAAATACCAAGTCAAGGATTTTGTCCTGCATAATTTAGTAGAGTAATAATAGTCCCAAGTCTTTTAACCGAAGAATATTCTTTGAACAACGAGACATGCGCTTTCTATGGATAAATAATAAATTCTTCTATCATTGATCTGACAGTAGAACTTGGTTTAAAGATGCACGAGGCAGTGATCGGTGTAACTGAAACCAAATAGTTTCTTCGGTAGTTGGGTGAGGAAAAATAAAATATGGAAATTCGAGAGGTAACTTTTGAACAGTAAATTTGATTGTAGAAATGAAAGAAGAAAAATTAAAGAGAAAATAAAATATATCAGTTGGAAAAAATAAATAATTCTTGCCGATATAATGTATTGATTGATCTTGGTTTTATTAGATTGTTTGTCTAGACTACTGGTTTTTTCAAAGTTTCCTGGGAAAAAATATAACATTTTTTCCGGTCAATTAAGCAACGAGGGATGAACGGAATAATCAACGGAAAATCAGAAACGAGTCACTGCGACGTGTCGAGTCGTCAAATTCAATTACCGTCTTTCAATTACACCTGGTTGGTCCGACGAATGAAATGTTCTATAAACTGCTCAAACGTCCAAGCTTTCACCCCTCAGGCGTATAATGTGATTGGTTGAATATGGGAAAGCAACTTTGATTATGCGTACCAATCTCTCTAACTGTATTACCCCTTTATTCGTGCCTTATTCGTTTATATGTACCTTTGACCTCTGGTCTTTCTAGCAATTTCGTTGTGAGATTAAATCTTCGCTTTCCAATATTCTATGTTTTCCATGTTCACCTAACTGTTAAGATTAGATATTCAATTATACATATCATATATCATTTTATGCTTTTGTTGAATCAAAAATAATATTTTTTTATTTTAAATACAAGGGAAGAAGAATTAGGTAAAAATTACCCTGCAATTCAGGGTTACCTGAGTACCCTGCATACACAAAGTAAAATTTACACCACAAAATGGTAAAATTTTTTCTTCTGTTTTGTAAAAGTTCCTCTTTATCAGGGCAAATGTTACTATCGTGCATAGTAAAATTTAACCCAGTACCCGGATTACCCTACATTGCAGGATAATTGTTACTCAATTCTTCTGTCTGTGTAGGGGAAAATAGGGTAAAGTGGAATACCAAGACGAAACTTAAATCAACAAATTAACCATTATATTATCAAATGTATGATAATTTTTGATTAATTGATGCATTAATGCATCAATGAATTGAAAAATTAATAAACAATGAGTTCAATAAGCGTTTTCAAACTTTTTTTAATAAATTAGTACATTTTCTTGAGCGTTTCGCGTTCCATTTGACCTTTCCTTCCCCTATGTAAAGTAAAAGATAGATTTTTTATTTTTAATAGAATTTTTTTGATTTAAAAATATTTTTTTTTCTTTGAACAATAGTTTTTAAACGATTTAATTGATTTAACTGAAAATTAAATTTTTTTAAAATAAAATTAAAAAACATTGAAAGATATTTTCGTCAATTGGAGTTAGTTGGATCGTTGAAAAATACACTTTGTTATTTTATCTATAAATTTCGTTAACTTCATTTTATTGAACTAAAAAAATAAATCTATTGTTCGTAAAAACAACTGAAGTCCTATTCTAAAAAAAACTAACTCTTTGCGTGAGTTCAAAACAAAAGTATTTATTAAAAAAGTACATCCGGATCCTTTGTATTCTCAGTGTGAGGTAGTAGAGTACTATTTATATAACTACACTAGTTTACAAGGTTTCCTACTCATCGGTTTAAAGGGTAGATTCTCAACAATAGTTACTCTAAACCTAGATCTAGAGTCTGAAGTTTACTATTGTATTTTATTAACAAAATATTTCTCAACGAAAATCAATCTTCCGTAAGTGTTTTCATTTAAATATTTTAAACTTTTGAAAATTCAATGAAAAGCAATACCGATATTTGTTGTTAGTGATATTAAAAATACCCAGTAGATCTCCATTAAACAAATCACATTGGGTATATTAAAAAAAAAATTGACGCACGTGATAGGAAATTTTTTGATGTTAATTTACTTGGACTCACCGGATGCTAAAATACGGGAAAAAGAATGTTTTTTTCAGATATATATGAAAATATAAAATAAAAGTTTGTAAACTGATGATATTAATATGCATAGACTTTCGAGAACGTGATAAAATTTATATACAGACAAATACATACTATCTAACAAATATCAAACTTTGAAATAATTAAAAAAAAAAAGAAGTTTATTAGAAATACATCGAAGAGTTTCGCTTTTATTTACTTTTTTCAACAATTTTTGTGGCTTGATGCCACGAAAATTAAATCGAGTTGTAACCTCAATTGCAATATTTTGTGGAAAAGTAATAAAAACTTGATATAAAGTTGTACATTGATATGATATTTGTTTCAGAAAAATACCAAATATTTTCGAGAAAAATTCTGATAGCTTTCTCTCTTTTATTTATGTTAAAAATAATCGACTAAAGTCCGTAAAACTATTGACACTGATTGTTCGTTTGCATCATATAATTTTTTCTTTTAATACCTATTCTAATGAGTCAGTAACAAAAGATGTCACTTTTATGGTATCCCTCTTCTGCTAAGTAATTGAATACTGCTATTACGACTCATCAAGGTAATCAACGTAATTGTGGTGTAGAACCTTCAAACCAAAAAATAAGGCAAAGTTTAAGAAAACTTTATGATAATTTAAGATAGCATTCATTCATTACAGTAAAGTTGTTTTTAAACTGTGGATCTCTCTAAACCCATTCCTAGATTATTTTATTCTCCAACTTTATAAGAACATTAAGTCATCGTTTTTTACTTCACCCAAGTAAGTAAGATTAAGTGTCAAGCAGTGAGATCACAAAATAATATATTTTTGATTATTCTAACGATACCTGAAATCCACGTGACACTACTAAGGTTTCTTATAATTGGATGATGCCATATTGGTGTTCCTAATTCAAATCTTCTCCAATTCCGCCTAGATACTTGTGCTGCTTATTATCCTCACGTTGTCTGAAAATTCATGAAACATCAACAAAGATTGATAGAAAAAGATAATATTAGTTTGGAAAAGTTGGTGAATCTCGATTAGAAGCCATGTATCTTGAAAAATCAACAGATCCTGTTTAACTTTCAAGCTTGGGCTTCCTTTGTAATAGATACATTTCTAAAATAACCTGGAGAAACTTTGATAACTAAAGTCATAGAACTACACTCTTGGTAGAACAAGTATTATGTAAGGCAATTTTGTATAAAACAACAAGGGAATGCTTGGCCTGGAACTATACGTTTACTGTAACTTATGTTACTTTAGAACGAGTCATTAAATATGGATCCAAATAGTCTGACCAAACGTACCACTTACTACTCTTGACATGACCATTTATTTATATTTACTCTTCCTTTCTTAGGAATTCTATTTAATTGATCTTTATTAAGCATTTGAGGTTCTCCATTCTCGAGTACTTCACTTTATAATTGATGCCAAAGTTTCCTTCCTCAACAATCATCATTTTTTTACGATTAATGAGAAGAGGGCGCTTAAATATAAGCTTTATGAGGCTTTTTATCCTTGAATATACTGTGAGATGGTATTTTTCATAAAAATGGAATAAAACTTTCGTAAAAATTCTTGAAAATTAATTAAAAGTCTTATGAAAAAGTAAATGAGATTTTTTATTTATTCTGAAAAACTTTTCAACATCAATTTAAAAATTATTTAAATGATTGCACTAGTAAAGGTGAAAAACTCAATCATCAGAAATAAGATGCATTCGACTTCTAATAAAAATTTCGATGTCGTGTAACAATTTAGTAATGTTTTTTTTTATTGTTAAACACAGACAGGTGAAATGAAATTTTTGTGGGTTCATGGAAAAATAAATTGAGCATTTCGCTAGCATGTCAGGCTTCTCTTCCGTTTTCTTTCCCTTTTTCGAAGAGCGACAGTCAATTTAGTACCGCCTGTGTTCGGATAAACGCCCAACGTGGTTCTTTCGTTCTCTCCTTCTCCCTTTTCCATTCCGACACTTCCGCTACGAAGTGTATATATGTCGAGAACGAGCACAAGAGACAGCAGCATCTAGACTGGTTCCCTAAGGAAATCGAAAACGCGTCTCTTCTGCAGCTCATCCACTAACACGTACCGGAAATTCTTACGATACTTTGCAAATATTTTTATCGTATTTTTGTCACATTAAATTCAATTTTTTTATTCAATTTGAAATATCGGTTAAAAAAAATATCCACAAACGGTTGAAATAAATGATAATGCTATTCTACGATAACAGTTTGTTATTCGTGACATCTTGTAGCAAAATATGTGCATACAAATCGTTGAGAGTGAACCTAGACTTTCTCGAAACAGTTGGTTTCATATTTCAGAGACCTTTTATTCTACTTGTTTCGTAATGTTTCCCACCTTTTTTTCATTTTTTCTATATAATCATCCTTTTAAATTAAGAAAACAACTATTTGAATCTTCACTCGTGACTCTATGATTTTCAAATTATTTTAAATAAATATTTTCTTCCCCGTAAACTTCATGCTCAAATTTAAAAATAATTGATTGGATTCATAAAAAAGGGAATACAATAGGGTCGTTTGAAGATTAAAATTATATTTGATTTTAACTGACCACTTTGTTTCACATTCATTGACAATTTGATATTCATTACTCATAAAAATCAACAGAATAATTTTAGTGATTGCCAATTTTATTAGAAGTTAAAAATAGGTGTAAAAAAAATTTATAGAAGCGGATATGTTATACGTTTCAGTAAGTTCTCTATAGACGACAGTCAGATCTAGAGAGGAAAATCGAGTAATGAAAATTTACGGGGTAATATAAAACATATGCTCAGTAAAAGTGCAATCGAGTGGTACACTTGGAAACTATTCCATTCAATCGTAAATCAAACCTGCCTATTTTTACTTTTTTGCTCAACCTATAGAAACAATTCTCATAAAAATCCAATTTTATCTTCATAACTTTTATAATTGAACTCTTACCAAAAAAAAAAAAAGATATATATATATTTAATTATATTGATGATAAATAAACAAATATTTATTTTCTTCATAATCAAAAGTAGGTTAATTTTTTAAAATAAAAGTCCTCTTGTGTGTCAGATGCAGAAGAAAATAACATCTACCAAGCATTTTTTCTCTCAAATGAATTGAATTAGACATATCCTTGATGTCAAAACTTCAGGATAAAAATACGAGGGAAAAGCTATAGACTCCCTTGAGAGATTGATTTCTATCTAGTCTAGTGTGCTTGAAGAGACTTGATAGAAGAAACTTTAAAGATTTCTGGCAGAATCTTAACTTCAACTTTCCGAACAAATCATTCGTCTATTTTTCTATTTTCATGCCAAAATATCTTACAGATATCAATCTACATTCTAGAACCATTCAAATACATCACTTTACATTTTTTACATATTTTTACCAGTCATTTTTACATTTAATGTTACTTCTATAAAATTTATAAACTATTTCAAGAGACTTACAAGTCTGAGAATTATTGACAAAAATTACATATATAGAAATTTTTTACATAGAACTCATTGTTATAATTGACAGCAATAAAAGAGACAACTGTCACAGAACTTTCTAGGAAGGTGAGTCAAGAAAAATTATTCCAGCTTATTTAGATAAAATCTTGGCTGTTGTGAACTGAAACATACATAGTCATAAAAATGAAGATAATAATTTGTTAAAAATGATCCTTGTTAATTTGCAATGAGTAAAGTGGAGGTTTACTTGTTTTACTCATCAGAAAATCAATACTTACCAAAAGTGATGTTCAGTATGTCCAGCTAATTTCTTTTGTTACCAATGTTACTCTTTTATTTACGAACTAGTAGCAATAGAAAAACAAGTCAGAGTAAATGACCAAATACTCAATCGATTGAAACCACAATAGTTTACTGTGTTAGCTGGATGAAGACCAGCAATTTTTTACTCACACGAAAAAACATTTTCTATCACTATCAATAATTTATTACATACCCCATTCTCTACTTGAACTAAACAATGTTATAAAATGCGAAATAATTATTTCTGTTACTTTTTCATTCGAGAATTTTATTATTAATAATCATTAATATTATTTCTCCCATAAAAATGATCATTTACTGATTGATAATTAGTTTACCATAAGTTGTTTCAAACCTGTGATTGATTAACTGGTGGCTGATGATCAGATTTGTTATTGGTTGACATCTCAACCATCAATGTTGGAATATTTTATAGCAATTACAAAGCAATCCTAGAACTATATTTGAACTGTCCTCGAGTTACCCAGAATCACTCTAAAATGTATCAACAATGGTCTAGATGTCAACCAATTATGATCTTGTTATAAATCAAACTAGTAGTTAATTAATTATCTGAAATTCTAGAAAACTTATGGTAAACTAATTATTAGTACAAAAATAAGTCTATTTATTTTTGCATAGATAACTATGAAATAACATGCAGTGAGGTTTGACTGCTGTAATAATTGCACATTTGTTATTGCTCCAAACTTCTCTTTGAGTAGGTCTTCCTATTTACTTCTCAATTATTGTTATTCCTTTATCTACCACCGAGTTTACTCTGAACATTCGAAAACAGCATACGATAGCTATTAAGTAATTCTCTCATTATAAATTGGAAATAAAAAAGTCAAAAAACTTTAGTCATTTCTACATTAATTCAACCAGTTATTTTAGGCTTTGTTGATGAATAAAATTAAAAAAACATTATACCCAAGTGTAGTGCTGTATTTCTTTATATGTGTGTTCTGATGTATAATGAAATTACAAAGGGATGTACAATATGCAAATTTTAGCCAAAATTTCTCTAATATCATTGCAGTTACCTTTTTTGATTGTAGCAAGAGAAGAAATGGTTTTATATAATTGTGTTAGTTGGATGTCATTTAATTCTAAATCCGTAGGTGTTTTCGGAAACGCGAATGCCACAACAAAGTTGCTATAACGAATCACTCTGTAACGAGGTTTCCTAAACACTCTAATTAATGCCATTTGCGATGTGTCACAGTGGCGAGCATGGCTGTACTCACAACGCGGTTGTAACAAAACCACGATCTTGTTGAGTCAACTTTCTCCCACGCTTTACTCGTAGTGGGTTGGTTCTACTTTCAGGATTCAAAAGTCGAAATTCAACGCTAACCAACTTTGACGATTTTACCATCAAGTTAGAAATAAAAATATCGGAAATTCACTCATATCAAGATTCGGTGAAGCGTGAAAAAGTGATAGGTATAATTATTATGGTCACTTTTGTGAATATTCATTTTCCAGGTGAGATATTTCATGCAACTAGAGAGTATCTGGTATCTTTATAATTTAATTAATCAATATTTCATTTCGCTGGATGACTTTAATGTTTATTAAATTATGCGCTATAAATATAACTACCGGATTCGTTCCTAGAAATTTCTCGTGGCATATATTGAGAAAATAAACTCGAAAGCTAGAATTTAATGATGAAATCGTGTAATATTTTCATGATTAATTTATTTCTCTATTTAATTTCTTTTGATTAAATCTTTAATTTTTTTTTTCGCATTATATTTAAAGAGGAAAATATTATTTAACATTAGATAAAAATGTTTTGTTAATTTGTGGTGCCGGATTAGTTGATAGGGAATAAATTGTATGTGCTATTATTTAACAATCGTAGCTTTTGAGAGGGATTTTCACAGCCAGTGTTTTACTTTTAAATCTATATAAATAATGAAACAAAATATTGAAAATGATCTTTTGAATAATAATCTATTAAAATAAAATTCTTTTTATTATAATATGGAATTTTCTGTACTCTATTATCAACTGTAAACCGATTAAATGTATGATAACTCGAAATACAATATTTTAATAATATCATATGTTTCATTTAAATCTAGTAGTGTTTTTCAAAGCCAAAAAACAACTGTTCAAATTATTTTTGTAAATAAAAAAAATTGTTTTTTTTTTTTTTTTTGAAAAAAGTGTCAGTTCTTTGATAAAAGTCGAGAATTAGTTAAAAAATCCAAAGTGTCAATAGTCGAAAACGTGAACTAGAGATATGGGAAGTGAGAGATATCCGTTCGAATAAAATTGATGGAAAATCTACGGCTTGCCACCGGCGAGAATATTATCTCGAGCGTACAAAATTTGTAGGACTCGGTGTGCTGGAAAAAATCGATCTTCGTCCTTTGGAGGCTTTAGGTGTTGCTACCACTATAAGTACTCCGACATCTGTTCGTATAAAAATGGATAAAGTAAAAAATTCCAGAGTCGATTTACAAATCGCCCACAGTTGAATATGTCTGCCGTTTGTTCGAAGAGAAAAAAAATATAGTAAGTTATTTTATTCAATTTTTCAATGCTTTTTTATTCTTTTTTCCATTTTTTTATATTTGACTTTTACTTCTTTAAAGTAGATAACGTAATGTTAATAATTAAATTAATTACTTAGCGTCACTATATTTTATCTTTTGTGTGAGAAGTGCAACGCAAATTAGGTTTCACTAGGGAAAAGCTTTTGGAAAATTTGATTTTCTTCATCATTTATCCAAAAAGTGAATACCTACATCAATTTATCCTCAAAATGTTTCTGCTCTACGACATTTTTCCAGCCCTTCATTTTTTCCCTCGACTCAACCTTCCTCACTTGTTAAAGTAGATTGATAAAAATATCGAAGGTGAAAAAAAACGATTTCAAAGCTTTTAAACATTGAAAAAAAAATTGCTGTTTGTTATATAATAAGGAAGAATATTTTGCTCTCATAAATTAATTCAATATTTAAATATAATAATGGAATTGAATTAAAGCGGAACTGATTATTGGGAGATAATCATATCTTAATATTGATTCAATCTATTATTTTTATATCAATACAGTAAAACATAATTCAATCTGGAAATAATTCAATTGGAAAATCTACTTAAGAAATAATCATCATCATTTTCATTATTATAATTGTTATTAATTAATCAGTGTCTATATTCAATATTCTCAAATACACAGAAATATTATAATCCACAATTCTATCTTCTAGACAAAAGTTTTTTATTCACTTTATTATTTAAGCAGATAATCACATCCATTATTTTATTTTATTGATAAAGTTCGAATAATAAACAATATTTTCTATCGAGATTTTACAATAGTTTTCTTTTTTGATACTTCAAACTTTTCACAAACGTTACAGGAATTCATATCAACTCGAAATCATTCTTTCTCAGTTCTTCAACTTTTTTGTTTATGAAAATTCTATTTTTCATATTTATAAAGATGTAACTCAAGAAGTCGAGTATACGAAACTAGCAAAACCAACATTATATCAATTTTTCAAGTATAAAAATAATTTATAGAAATTTGGTCTCCATTAAATAGAAAGAAATATCCAATCCAATTTAATTATTCATTTTGTCAGAATGTTGGTCTCAACATTAATATAAAATACAATAAACATTGATAAATAATTCTTCTCTAATATCTGACAATACATCCAGCAACTGTGACTCAACTCTAGTTATATCACTTCATCAATAAATGGATGGATGGATAAAATAAACCATAGAGGAGCAGGTTAGATTATGGTACATTTGTTTATTTTATGAGCGTGATACGTCTTCCGTCAGCTAACCTACAAATATATTAAAAAATAACTTTATGGTAATAAATAGAAACTTCAAGAAGTAAAAATTGATGATAATTTAACAGAGTAAAATGTAATTGAATGAAAAAAAAGGTAACCCATAATATTACCTTCTCCTTTAGTAATTCTTGAGATACATGGAAATAATGAAAGTAATGGAATTCCAACTATGAGTAAGATGATGATGAATTTAGGAATTTAATTGGTAATGCAGATCGACTGCAATCAAGGAGAATTTGCGAATTCCAAAATGACGTGGTTATATGATGAAGACTTAGCTTGAAGAGTACTTGATGATAGTTTTAGAAGATTCTGCAAAGATGAGGGTTACCCCTAAGCGAAGAAGCAGCATTGCAAGGTGGTTAGCAACCTCGTTGAAGGTTTATGCAAAAGCATTAATATGCGGCATTGAGAATTTCAATGGAAAGTTTTCACATTGGTGGGAACCCACTTGCTGCATGTTCTTTCATGAGCTTATGGTTATTCGAAAGCTTTTATATTGAAATGTTCGATCTTTCTATTCTTTTTAAATTTGTTATCATGACATTTACATACATCATTCTACGTATTTTATCTTAAAAAGTTAATGCTCTCATAGTAATATCCATGATACTTGAAACCAAGTGATATTTTTTGAATTTCTTTTTAAGAGCGTGCGATAAGTATCCCTAAACCTCGGCTTAATCTACAAAATATTTACTTCAATAATTTATTAAGCTTTGATAGCTTGAGTTTAATCAATTTTATATGTCATCATGATCATAAACTTTGACTTTATAACATGGAACTTCTTACATGAAATATTAAATTAAATTAATTGCAATGAAAATATACTCCACATCAAGTACCACAAAACTACTCGTCTAGCAATCTATGAAATTTTAATGAACCATTTCTCTCGATTATATTGTGGCTTTATAACCAAGCTATAAATGTTTTCCGCTAAATAAGCATTCTAAAAAATACTCTGTTCCATATTCGATATCTTTAATTGAGCTTTTCAATTTCATTTGTACAGCTTCATGTAAAATATATCTATCAAATAAATTTAGAAATAATAGAAAGCAGTCCCAAATAACCATATTTCTCTTATTACATGAGACATCCTATAAGAAAATTTTACACTTTTAATAATATAAAAATTTTTTATGGAAATCGATATTTAAAAAAATGACTTAATAAAAAATTAATATAATGGAAGTTCAATTAAAATATTATTTAAAAATAAATCAACAAAAAGTTTTTTCTTTAAATGTAATATTCATCATCTAATCGAAAAAATATATTTAATAATGGACTTAACTTCAAAGCAGCCAAAAAAGTAAGCAATCTAATGTTAAATCGAATTCAAGTTCATATTCATCCTCAAATTGAGTTTTATTTCAATAAAACAAACTCCAAAAACTTTGAAATCAATTTCACGGTGACTGATTAGGGAAAAACAGTTGTTAATTACTACGAATTATTCGTCAACTGTATTATCAGTACTATTTGTTCAACGAATAACCTTGTCATTATCATGTGCACAATAGCAATTCCTAGTCTGACCTCTGCTCATTCTCTCCAGTGGCACTACGTGCATTCCACAACGCAAGACGTATGATGAATAATGCTCTAGTCTAAAGGGATTTGCTTTCCAATTGTTCTTCTATATACCGTGTATCTCATCAACTTATTGTTAGTTACATACAAGGCATTCGTAGTTATCCAGAAAATTTCAGACTACATTGATGAACACTCCAAGATATTTTATTAAATATCTCGCCTGCATCCTGATAGATAAGAGAAAAGTAGACTGCACTGTATCTCTACATAGTGGATTAAATCCTGTTAATTGTTCACTAATATCATGGTTCACGTGAGTAGAACGGACTTTTTCATTTCCAAAAGGCTATTGAAATTTATACAATGAACTATTCAATCTATTCATACGATTTTTTATTTGTCACCATGATCCCTGTGTGCTTTGAGTTGAGCGTTAAATCCGTTCAAAAAAGCTAGAAGACAATAACGGTTCTTATTAGTTCTTTTGTGACCAATAGGAATGTTTGCTTATTGACTGGGATGTATTCTGGTGAAATAAAATCCGCTTCATCACTTAGAGAGTGGTGTTAAGTACAACAGTTTTGTGATAAACAAATTTATCTCAGAAAGTCTAGAGAAGTAATGAAAATGCATTACATTTATTGGATAATAAAGATTATTTGTGTAATAAATATTCAATAAACTAGTAATAAACTAGAATATTTCTTTCTTGTTTTCTCTTGAGAGCTTGTTATGATTATACCAATACCTTACATAACAATAAAATCTAAAAAAATTACTGACATGATATTAAGGCGTCAGTGATGCAAAATTAATTGATAAATAATTATTACAGCTCATTAGTTAATCTATCTAGTTTTTTTTTATTCGACTAAGTGAATATGTGATAGTTGGTCCAGATTTTTGATAACATTATCGTCTGCAAAATAAGTCAAATAATTTGAAAAGAGCAAAAGGAAGATTTATCTTATTCTTTATTAATTAAAATAAATATTTAAATAGTTATGGATATTCACAAAATTATTATAAAATTATATACAAACAAAATAATAATTCATAAATATTATTTTATAGACAATCAATTTTTACTCACAGTACCGCAAATTGCGTAAAAGATTGAATTAAAGCATGCATGGATTAATAACTAATTACCAGAAAATAAATGAAGTTTTTACTGAAAAAATTAAAATGCCAATTGCGGTCAATTTAGATCAAAATAGTATATCAAAAATGAGTTTTCGTATATTTATACGTTATGAGGTTTTAATTATGAACGTTGAAAATATATTGTTGAATACGATGGGGATATATTCAAAATACGATGAATAATGTATGTATATGCATTAGTTCAACTTGAAATTTGATTGAGTATAGGGAGATCAAATTTGATTGTGAAATCGAAGAGAGTGACGCAAACAGAAATATAGATACGCGAGAAAGCCACGAGGAAACAGACGTAGAGAATCTAAAATCGGAAATATCGTGTGATCGAGCTCGCAGATAGGGTATAGATAGTCTCACTCTCATCTCAACGAAATCCATACCCGTCACTCCAATTTTCTCACTCCATACTGTCAGAATTTTCTGTAGCCTTCTCTTTCTCTCTGCCATTTCATACATTTCCATCCCTACGGATGTACACCTATCCCATTATGAAATGCGAATACGTACGAATCTCCATATTGATTCGCAATTCGAGGTGTATATATGATAGAAACAACACATTGATTTTTAGTGCTGATGATAAATGGAGATATTTCGGAAATTACAAGTGATTTTATCTCTTTTACATATTTGAATTAATCCCTGATATTTTCAAATAGGTACATTCAATTTGAAATTTTCATTCTACAGACCAAGAGAATTATACCATACAAGTTTGATTCAAATGATAACTCATTCAACATTTCTCGCAAAGAATTCTGCAATATTATCAATGATTGGGTTTTTGGTGGCTTGGATAAGCTTATATTTTTGGTAATTATTTTCTATATTATAAATACATATGAGTTAGCACGTGTGTAAATGTGTATATGAACATAATTGAGATAGTCTTCAAGAGAAGAGATGTACTGCAAATGAAAATTTGCCGATATTGTGATGTCTTTTATTTTATAGACTTCAGTTTATCTAGCAGACAGCTTATTATATTTCCTGTCATCATCGATGCAGCTTTTATAAAACGTTTATAACTTTCTTGGGGATCGATAAGCAGATCAGAAACTCAGTTGGAGATATTTTCATTCAGAATACTACAGTTTAAATATTTTTTATTGTCATTTGATCACTATTGATTTATTTTTTTAAAAAATATATACATGTATGTATATTTTTCTTGGAATACATTGTGGTTAATAAGATCATTAAAATGTTTTAATGTGACAGAAAACAGCTGTCATATGACAGATGATAATTTCCCTGTCAGACTATCCTCAAATGTCGTAATTTTCGAGCTGTCATCACTCAAATTTATGTCTTTTTCCTCACTTCACTTGGAAAATAAAATAAAAGCTCGAACGTCAACTCCAAAAATTTCCGAAAATTCGTTAAAACTTTTTTTATTACAAATAAATGTTCTTGATTTACATTGGATGATATTTTTTTAATTTGACTGTTAGTGATTGTTTTTCACTAAAAATAAAATTTACTCATCGTAATTAATTTTAATTTAATAACAATTTGTTTTGTTTAGATTTCCATAAATCCAGAGAAAAAATATTTGTTATTTGAAAATGAACGTTAAAAATGACCATCGGAGTATTTTTATATCGTACAGATCATTATTGAATGTAGAATTGTCAATAATTGATGATGGATAAATATACATGGGAATGTTCAGTGTGAGCAAAGGGGTAGTTTTCACTAGTATAAACAGTAAACGTAAGCTGGTAAGGGGAAATGGTCGCAATTGAATTTTCACTAACTGGAGCGTGGACTAATTAACCTCCGACATTGAATACCCGTCCAAAGAACAATGCCAAGCAACGACAAACTGAGGGGGCGATGCTAGTATTGTACGTAGTGGAACGAAGGAATAGGGGATTTTATATTCGCAACGGTATTTGACAAGTCCATAATTTCTCATCAAAGTTGTATAATTCTCTCCTAGAATTGAAATTATTATTTTATCAGTTCTATAAATTTTTCTTTTCAACCTACCAAGAAGGAATTTTATTCAAGAAGAGAATAGAAAGCTTCTAAGAGAAACCAAAAACAGGTACGCATCTTACCTAAATGTGACCAGGTCAGAGGGTGATGTGAGGGTGGCAAAGGTAAAGAGGAAGTAAACTGCAAGCTACAGAGTAAAGTGCCTTCTAAGTCGTTGGGTTGAGACTTACTTAGAGGTCTAAAACACCCTGTGGACTTGCTCTCTGGAATTTTCCTCCATTTTACTTACCCCTTACTCCTCTCCCTTTTCCTTGTACTCTTAGATGTCTTCTTGGACTTAACAACCTTTGGACGTTACTCGACAAATAGTTGCCCAGCATGTAAACACTAAACTGCAAAACTGATTTTTCACAAATATTCCTCGTATGTGTATGATCACCAGACCATTTTTGTTATTTTTTCAATCTTTAATGCCCTTTTATAACATGCTGCTATGTAAATGTCATTTTTGAAGAGAACTAGAGCTTTTTAGAATTTTTTGTTCTTTATACTCCGACATTCTCTTGTATTCTAGAAAAGCTGGAAAGGATTTAAAGTGTGTTAAGATTCAACTTTTACGATACTTTACTTATTTATATTCATTCTTATTTTTAGGGCTGACGAAAAATTTACTGTTACTACTCTTTCAAGTTTGAATGTTTTTTTTTTTTTTTTATAATAAATCATTATTGTTCAAGAAGATTAGTTTTTTTTATGAGAATGTAGAAGAGAAAAATTGCACATGTAAGAGACGTCAATCAAAAAAGTGTGTATTAATAATGATTGTGTGCTGATGAATAATTATGTATAAATGGACGAGAAATAGAGCAAAAGAATGGAGGTAGATGGGAGAAAAAAAGAGTAAATTTAGTTTCTACGTAAGTATAGCGGAAAAAATAGGGCATGAAGGTGAATTTTCTTGTAATAAAAAAATTGACAGACTGAAATTGTTTATAAACTCGATCAACAATTTTTTCTAATTGCTTGTAAAAAATAAATAATTTTTTTTTCAAAGATCAATGAGTAGATTCAATAAATATTCAATTTATTTTAATTAAAATATCAATTTTTCCGTTAATTTTTTTTTAATAATTGACATACAAACTGACTAATAAAAAATATTTTTCCATTAATTAAAATGTAAAGAAAAAAAAAATTAATTCAATTAAAAAATGTTTGCAGAGGAAATTTTGTAAAACAATTTTTCTCGGAAAATTTAAATTAAAATAAATTGAAAAAATTTTTTTTTTATTCTGTGTATTTAATATTAGCGTTAAAAGAAAAGATTTCGAGCAATAAATATTGATATTATTACATTATTACATCTTTAATACCCAAATAAAAAATTTCTTTTCATTAACCAAGATCAGTCTGAGCTTTTTTATTTGAAGTAAAGGACAAAATAGTTGAAAAGATTATGGCTGATAAAATGAAAGATCGAGAAGCCCTTGGTAAATGAATTTTAGATGGGAAATATCCCGACGGTTTCAATTTGCGGCATTGGATTGCCGTGTCACTGGAATCCGATTTCAAGAGTAAGGGCGAGTGAATGATAGATAAAGAGGGGGGTAGGAAATGGTTACAATAGTGCAGTATAGTAGATGGAATATAACCGTAACGGCCAGTCAACGCAGCTAGAAATTGCTCGTCACGTAATGGTGCGTATGTTTCACCTGACACACATCAATCAGTCCGATTAAACGCTACAGATATCATACAATGCCACGGCCATGTGTTTTCCATTTTCCATCCTCTAAACCGTAAATTTATGGCGCTTCAATTCAATTAATTAACACATCTCCTTCAACTCGATTGCTGTTCTTACTTGATCCAATTACTTACTTACTTTTGAAAACATTCTTACAATTTTTACTCGTTATTTATAGCTCTCTCTAAATGTATAGAAATCCAATATTTCACTCTATTTTAATAAAAATTCTATCGTTCTGTTCTATATTGAATAAAAATGTGAAAACTGATGAAAAATGGATTGGTTCCTTTATGGTTTATTATTTTGTATGTGGGACAGGAAACTAGAATCACATGAAATTTATTGAAGGAATTGGCAATTTAAATGATGTGGAAACTATAGGAATTAATGTAAGAGTTTTCAAGTATCTCCTCTTGTTTACTTTATATTCTGAACAAATTTGATATTTACCCTCAATCTTATCGCATTATTATTCTTTTAAAATTATTATTATTATCTTGATAATAATTCAAAAAGTTTTTCGTCGAGTCTATGTTTATTTTCTCCCAACTTTTTCAAACTCAGTCGTCATGCTAGCTACATAACATTATTTATTATATTTTTGCGAGGAATTTTCCGGGGTCGTGGAGAATCTGATCAAAATTAAATAGTATTCTTTTCATTTATTTTTAAGTTTAATAATAAATATTATAAAAAAGATATTACATATTAGGAGATTGATAAAAATTTTCTTTTGTATTAACAGTAAATTAAGTGACTTTATTATTTTATAAAATAATAATCTTGTCAGATATAAAATGTAATACAATGTAACAAAATGAACGGTTTATTACAATATGAGAAAGATGAAATACAAGAGATAGAACAAGTTCTTGAAGCAAAGTTAAACAGAAGTTTCAGAGATGGAGGGTTCTACAGAATCCACTAATGAAAACTGAAGCTGCGAAGTTTCGAGGCCACTCACGTGTTCTACATGACACACAGCTGAGTCGCATAAGTACATAGATAAGGTCCAATGATGTGCGCAGCATGCTTAGTAGAAATGTATAATAAGTAAAGAAGAATTTTGTCTACTACAGGATTCTTAGGGTAAATGACGAGATATTCTCAAGTGAATTAATCTCAACTTCATAGTAACATGTCACGGATGACATTTGAGTGTTGAAAATCTTGAGTTTTCATGGTTATAGGAAAGGGGGAAAATAGGAAAAGCCCTCAAGTGACTTAAGACCAAATTTGTCAGACAATTGTGCTTGATACTCCGATATTGTCTTGATTGTTATTCTATTTCTTGACTGTTTTATTCACAGAGTGAATAAACAACTATTGACGTAAGTAAAAAAAATTGATAAATAAGTTTTTATGGATGTTTTCTCATCATGAGTGAGAATGGAAGAAAAAAAAACTTGTTTGAAAAAGAATGAATAAAGATAAATGAAAAAAAAAAATTCTTTGTTAAATTGAGACGCGTGCCCGCGAAGCTTTCAACCTAATTTCTTGAAGTACTGCACTTAGTGAGGATTATTTTTGACGTTACTTGCTACCTCTAAAATGTAAATGCAACGTTGAATGAATCACTGATAAAATAGTCGTAATCATAACATGAGCTTTCACAAATGACTAAAATTGCTATTCAAATTTTAAGTAAAATAAAAATACTATAATCTCAAATGTTAATCTATTTTTAACATATATTTACTATTGTCTATTTATTTAAAGTAATTCTCAAGTGAATTCTCTGGCAATAAGTTCGAAAAATAAAGAGAGAGTTGATAGTTTTAAGATAAAATCCATAGTTAGGAGTTTAGACTATTCATCTGTTTGAGACAAGTTGACGTAAAAACAGCTTATCTGTTCATGATGAAATTTTGTAGCACTGAAGCAGTGACTTCTAGAGGTAACTTGCACTTTGTTTCATCTCAATCCATTCAGCAAAAGCTGAGAAACAGCTAGACACCTCAGTAGCATGCACTTGCTAGTTTGGCAGGGATCAAGTTGGAATGATTTTATTAGTTTGAAATCTCATGAACAAAGCTACAGACATCAGTGTTTAAATATACTAAATAAAAAATATTCTTTATTATTTTTTATTTTATTCAATTTTTATTCGTATAGTTGTTATAATATGCACATTTCTTAACTGGTATAAATGATTCAATTTTCTGCTTGAGAAAAAAGATTTTGGAAAATGGCTTACTTTCATGAGATTTTGAGGGAAAAGTCGTTGGGAACAAAATTAAAAACAGTTTAGAACGCATTTAGATTCAATTTCATCCTCAACTCTGTTTGAAATCCGCAGTGATGCCCTAGGCGGTGGCATCATCAGTTTGAGCTTCCGGATTTTTCATTGAACTGGAAATTTTCCAGAAAGCTCGACTCTACTCAGTTTCTGATGCGGAAAGTAGGTGGGTGTTAAACAAAGGAAGAAAACTCGAGCAAGTGGAATGAAAATGGCTTTTCGACTGGATATATAACTCAAAAAACTGTAACTTTCACTTGACATTATCAGTACGTTGTCATGAGAAATCTATATATAATGAATACGTGATTGTCCGAGACCTCATTCTCTCACTCGTATTAGTGTTCTCGTGTTCGAGTCCTCGTTGTTGATTGTGACTCGTCGGTCTCGTGAGTTTAATCTCGAATGTCGCAGCCACACGTCTCTCAATAATGTGCCGAGTGCTGCTGCATTAGGACAATAGCAAGAGTATGGCTCAACGTTGAAATAACGTCCTCATTCAAGCATTATGGTATTATTAAAGTGTACCACGCATTCGAGTGACAATTGACTACGATATCTGTTGATTAACAACTCATCACCTCGTCATTTAATTAATTACTTTTTTGAAAAAAAAAAAAATTTTTTCCTGCTAAAAAACCTTTTTTTTCATTGAAAAATTATTCTCCATTGCTGTTAGGGATTTCATTGTTCTTAAAAATCATTAAGTCTACAAGAGTAGACATGAAAATAAATTTTTTTTTCATCTAAGTGAATTTTTCCCAAGTGTAAAAATTCATGAAGAAAAATCGTTTGTAATGCTCCGTGGCTATGCATTTTTAGGTAGTTCGTAGTCTGAAAACCACCCCATTAGAAAGAGAATCTAACTAGAATAGAGGAGAGTAAAGAGAGAGAGGGGGGGTTGTCGCCTTCTCGAGTTGACGCGACGTGCACGAGTGGAAGTGAAAAAATAAAAGCCCCTGTGAGCATGCACTCTCCACTTCTAGTATACAAGGCCTTCCTCTCTTGCCTCTTCTACCTATTCTGCAATTTTTTTTTTTTTTTTCGAGGTTATCTTCCATCCAAAAAAATGTCTCACGACTTTCCTCAGAGCCTCGCGTGTCGGCTCAATGTTGAATAGAGTCGCGCAGTTGAATGGGTCTTCCTTTACCCTTCTAACTCTGCTTTTTTTCTTTTTATTTTTGCACTCCTCTATTCACAATGCGATAGGCATTCAGACCACCACCATCAGATTTATAACCCCCATGGCTATGGATATTTGTCATTTTATTATTAAAATCTCATTGCAAGCAAGAAAATTTTTTTTCTGCTATATTTTTCTTTGCTTTTATACCGGGAAATGGGAGTATAAAAAAAGACAAATTGAGTGAAAATGCTTAGACGACGATAGAGGTTCTTTTTTATTATCGTAATGATACATGAGATAATAAAGTATCTTCTGTGGTTAGACAAAAAATTCTAGTTGGATTATTTACCTTTATCTTAAGAGACTTTTATAGAATTTTAAAAAACCCAGCCATGAATGGTATGACTCCTGAGGCTGTTCTGAAGTTCGTGACTGATAAAATTTATAAATTGGGTAGATATAATTCACAAGTTAAACGATATAAATAGTTCTTCTCATCAATAAAAATAAAACACCTGGGTAAAAAAACTACTGGTGTTTTTTATTTTTCTTTATAAACATTTACTAACTAGAATGATTAAATTTATACCTCTGATCGGTCGAAATAAAAAATGGTTGATATTGCGTGAGAGTTTGAAAATATTTATTTCTATTGTCAATTAGTTAGGAGCTGTCAATTAGTAAAGCTTTAGAATAAAAATTGTACAAATTCCTTTTACCGAATCCATGAGCACGGAAAAGTAATAACGTTGGTGTTATAATTGAAATCGAGGGTGCCCTAAAGGTACTTGGAGGATACAATAGATTGATTCAATGCACATATTTTGAACCATTTCTTACTAATAAATTCATTAAGTAGTGAAACCTCAAAATATTCTCTTTGATTAATGTTTTTAGCTAATTAATTATTGAAAATGATAAAGAGTTTTTGAATAATATCCTTTTAAAATTCTTTTTTATTTATATTGGTACAAAAATGATGTAAAGGTAAACTCGTAATCTACAATTGAAAATTCTATAAAAAAAACACCCTCATAGCTGAGTATTCCATTAAAAAAATGTATTTATAAAACACTTAAGGCATTTTATTGATTTTTAACTGAGGGAAAAGCGTTTTTCGTTCACTGCATAAACATTGAAACCGCAGTAGTTCCTGCTTGGTGGTTCTTCACAACTGATACCCATTGACGAATTGAATTTAACTTTATGTTCGTCTTTTTTAAAACATTTAACCAGTTTCATGGATCAATCATTTCTCTTTAATTGAAAACTTATACTCAATTCAATGTAAAGTATTTGAAATACTAAAAAAAATGTATTCTAATATTTACGTTAGTGATAGAAAAATTCAATTAATTACTGTAAAATAAACTAGTCATTGAAACATTTTGATATAAAAAATTCTTTTCTTATCATGATGGAGAAAAATAAGGATTTAATATGAATTAATATACGTTTTTGTAAGGGAAATTTTTATTTTCAATCATATCGAAATAATTGAAAAAATAGATGATAAGAAAAAAAATTTAGCTGGCTGTATCACGCCCTCGTTTGTGAATTTTTGAACAAAAAATATGAGTTATGAATAAAAAGGAAGAAATCGTGTAAAATCAATGGGAAAGGGTGGAAATTAATCGATGGGGATGGAGAAAATAAATTTACTGAACACCTGGTACTTGAGATGGGGTAAAAGAGAACCTCGTGGGGGGTTAATCTAGACAGGAACGACTTCGTTACTGCTGCAATTTGCGATTCGATAAGTTTTATCGAGTCTCTTAGCTTTGCCATTGTCTTCTTTCAATTATATCACATTTTTTCCGTTCGTCTAGAGGTAAAACAATTAACTATTTAATTTGAATAATTACGCTGTGATGTTTCTTTGAGTTTGCTTGGTGTCTGCGTCTTATTTGATCTTGTCCTTTGTCTGAAGCATTAATTGTTAGCATAAATGAAGTACAAAAATTATAAAACGTAACTGCATAAACCGCGTGAACACTATTAATAACCGCAATGTCTTTGCGGTACTCAGAGGTAAATTTAATTTTGATATTTTAATATTCTTTAATGTAACTTGAGTTTTCAGCACTCATTTTATTCCTTTGATACTTCTCGACATTTTCACCAGGTAAATGATATTCCATGACGTCACAAAGAGTAAAAATTTTCATTTTCATACGACAACTTTTCACCAGCATCTCGAATTTCCTACACCAAAATGCACTATTATGCATATAAATCTTTATTCAATTTTTCGTTGAATACACTTCCACCAATATTGAACATATTTAGTTGATATCTTCAGTCACACTGGAATTTATAACAAATCTGTCAATCTGTCATGATATAACGGCTTTTTAAAAGTTAATTCATCAATTTTTTCCCCGAAAAGTTAGTCAGATTTTTTTTATCATGTCAAGCTACGAAATATTTATTCGAAAAATGTATTTTTGTTTCTGTTGTAAACTCTCTAGCGCATCCAGCACATATATCAACCCCTTTTTTTCTCGTTCCGAATCAATATTTAAATTCCTTCATTTTTTTCCTCTAATGTAGTCTCCTGTTCGTTTTCATTCGCTATCGCCTCGGTTAACTCATCCCCAGATTCGCAAGCTACTTCCCTCGGTTGAAGCTTCCGCAACCCCTTCCAAGTGTTTCCCCAATCCTCCCGGATCTTCTATGGGCTTATTACCACGACCAGTTTCATTTCCCGAATTTTTTTATTCTCGGAAGCACTAGGATTATCCCCCGGATATCGGACTGTGTCGCCAGCAAGTAGAAATGATCCTAGTCTAGTCAGGCATGTCATCCAGATGGTCTAGTATTCATATGGAGTTTTTGCTGATTTTTTTCTTTTCTTTTTTATCGTTATTTTACTTTCTCTATCTTCAAGTGTCTTTCACGTCAGGAGAAAGATCCTCGAGGGATCTCTTCAAGATTTCATGGACTTGAATTGTACTACTTGTATACATCACCACAAATCTGTACTCTGTGTTTTGATATTTACAGCAATAAGTGAATAGAAAAAAACTCGTAAATACTTTCCAGTTGTTTTCTCTTTGTAATAAACTCTATTGAACTTTAGCCAGTGGACAGTGAACGTTAATTAAAAGAATTTAATTACTTTACAGAAGTATAAAGTATTTTATATCTTGTTTTTCATTAAAAAATGAATAATTATTATCATGATTGTTTTAGATCACTCTTAATCATGACATTTTCAATCAAAAGTACATTCGTACTCGTCTTACCGTAGGGAAGAAGCGAAGCAGAATTTAATAACTCGAGTTCGAGGGTAGTAGCGAAAAGATAGAAGTGAGTTGGGAAGAAAGAGGAAGAAAAGGCGAGACAGGGATTACTCTCAACGGAATCGCAACATATGTATTAGTGCTTTAGGTAAAAGCTTAGAGGGTTGATGCCTGAAAATTTCTTATGAAAATGCCAAATACTATTTAGAGATGTACATTAAAAGTAATGACATGTTATATAAAGCTACACTTTATCTTTTCATTTTATTACACATTGTATGAACAAATTTAAACTCTGATTTTAAGAACACTACAAATCCAAAAAAAACTCAAGTGTTTAGTGATGAATTACTTAAAGTGTTTAATGATTAAACACGCAAGTGTTTACAATGTTTAACACCATAAACAAATTATAGCATTTTGGTAAACGGTAAGAAACGTTTAAAAGTCAAACACTTTAAATGTTTAATTGCTAAACACTTGGATTTGCAGTGAAATAATAACAATAATAGTAATGAAAGTAATATACCTTACATTGAAGGATTCAATTTTTTAATTCCATGTATAGAGAAAGCAATAAGTAGAAAGGAATTTAACTGATGGAATTTTATTCTCAATTTTCAGGCTGAAAAATAAAATGAAAAACACTGTAATTGAACAAAAGTTTAAATGATCAAATTGTTTCTATTCTTGATCAGGAGCCAAAAACTTGAGTTTTCCATGAATTGATTACCTAGTTTACTAATCAAAGTTAAGAGGGTAACAACATTCATCTCAGTGTAAATAAAAATAAAACGTAAAATAATAAAAGCAGCAGTAACATCACAGCTAATTCATTTACCAATGGAATCAAATCGTTTGGATTTCGCATTGAGGAAAATATAAACAGATTTTCTATTTCCGGATATAACATTTTGTAATATTATGTTATTTACAATGGGTTTAAGAGTATAGTGAGAGACTCATAGGTTTATTGGGATAATACGATGCGGGAAGAGAAAATTTGACATGATGTATTATATATTGAACATCATCGGATTATATGATTGCGTTTATAATGGAATATAACCGCGTCCCGACATTTCCGCTGCATTATTACTCTTGCTCTCACCTACTTCCCTCTCACTCTCTCCTGCTAAGTCCAATTCGATTTGTATCACCAGATTTAATAATGTTTGCGATCGAATTATTAACCAGACGAATTATTTTACATTGTGATTTTCCTAAAACACAAGCCTATAATTAACCAATATATTAATGTAATTAATTTCAATTAAATGGTTCTCACTAAAGTTAAAAACAATTTGGCTGCTGTTTAATTACGGATTGTTTCAAGTTTATATCAAACAAAATTTTTTTATTTAATAAATAAAATTAGAAAATTTTTGGAATGAAGAGATATTGTTGTAGTGGGACTTGGATAAATAATTTCTTAGATTTTATTTGCACACCAATTGAAAACAAAATCCCTAAGGCTCCTGTTAAGCTGCTGTAAAAAATCTTAAAATAAAAACTATTATATTATTTTCAATACCCCAAAAGTACCTCAATAGATTTCGTATCACATCTATTCAGATCTAAGTCACCCTAACACATATTGGAGAACCGGATTTCGTGTTATCTAGAATGATATAAAAAACATTCAAGGCAGAAAGTTCTAGGTCTGGCTTTCGAGGGTCAGACAGTTGACATCTTGTTTAATTTATTCTTGAACCTGCCAAGTAGCTTTTTTTTTTTCTATCTATACTCTGGGAGAAACTTTTTATTAAAAAAAAACCGGATAAAAGTATATCCCACTAAAGAGAAATTAAATGCTTTAAATGTATAGTTTGCAAATTTTGTTCAATACTAAAGTAATAAAAGAATAAAAATATATTCAATTTATCTATGTGTGTATGTCACAACATGATAAATAAATTTAATAATCTAATGTTTGATTGCAATTTCTGATGATTATTTTTCCAAGTGAATCCACTAGGGACTTGAGGCATGAGTTGATGCACCAAGTAGATGAGAAGGAAGAAGTAGAAGTCTAAATAAAGTTCGACATGGAAGTGCATTTAAATTGGTGACATTTGCAATGAAAATGTAGTAGAATATATAAATTGTCGAGTGAACTTAGTTGTGGATGGTTGCAAGTATTTCAATAGAGTTGTGAGTAGAGAATGTAGCTCGTGTAGATATACAGGTAAAAGAGGAATAAAGGGTTTGTGTGTTATCACCGTTCATGAGATAAGTCACTTTTCCCTATAGGCATGACGATACGCCAATGCTAATTACTATCATCCAAGCGTACTTGACAACAGCATTAACTTCACTTTAATTACCATCGGGTGCGATACAGGGCACCGGCTGAGTCAAGCTTACCTTTACGCTCTTAGTGTTTATGTTCATGCGTGTTGGTATGTATGCAATCTCTGATGCGAGAACAGACAAGCTTGTGTTCATGTAAATTTTCTCACCCTCGTCAACTCATTTTGCTACTGATATTGCAGACTTAAACAACATTGTCTCATTATTAACTCGTTTAAATACTTTTTCTCGAAATATTTGTTATGAAAATTATTTTTTCTTTCAATGGAGTAACAAAGTTAAGGTAATTCATTTCCTACAGCTTTTCATTAGTTATCATTAAGAAACACTATTTTTCAAATTTTCACATGAATAGTTTGTGAATCATTGAAAAGATAAAATAATCTGATTATTAATGACATCTTGAGACGAAGAATTTTTTTTTCTCAACTTAAAAAGCATTCATGTGGTTGAACTTTTTTTTTGTTTGTTCAGAGTTGTTGGTGGGCGTTAATGAGTTAATTAACTTGAGCCAGACATAAAGAAAATTAAGCAGTTTTTATGAGGTGTAGGAAACTTTCAGCTTTTGAAAAATATTGACTGATATAGGCGAGTTGTTTGCCTATTTTATTAACGAATTAAAGTTCACTTAAAAGTTTTATGTATTAAAAAAATACAACTTACAATA
This sequence comes from Chelonus formosanus, assembly GCA_028641665.1. NCBI lineage: Eukaryota > Metazoa > Arthropoda > Insecta > Hymenoptera > Braconidae > Chelonus > Chelonus formosanus. Next base: position 16,562,449 of record CM054002.1, read on the forward strand.
TTTTTCGAGTTTCCTAATTAATCAACAAGTTTTTATCTCATTTATATTTTTAAATGAAATACTAGAAAAAGTAAAAAATTATAAAACATAATTTTTTAAATACTTTGTTTATATTAATCTTGATGATCCAGAAGATTTATTAGTCAGTGGCATATTCGGCACAGAGCAATGCTCATGAAAAATGCGATGCCAAGTATACTTCTACGTTTAATAATTACATCGTTAGCTTTGTCGATTAATTTTAGTAACTATCATGAGTTTCACAACATACATTATCCAGACTCTCTAATTTCAGCTTATCCATTAGATATATAGCAACAAGAAAAATATACCCGTATAACGTTTGTCACGTTAATTACTTAACAGTAATGCGTCAGATTAATTCGACGTGTGATTTCCATTTCTAACTAGAAGACATCTAGATTGCAATGTCACTTATCCAATCATTTACTGAATATATAGCTTCAAAGGACGTTAATTTTGTTACTCCATACTAAATCTAAATGAAGCAAGAATATTAATTTTCTTCATTCAACTTCCTCATTAAATTTCAGGCCTTCTTTATCTTCTATTACAAAAGAACTCTGTAACGATTTTGTTTTCAAATACAATTTCTAAGGGGATTACTTTACAATATTTATGTCATATTTAATGTAGAAATGATTTAATATTTTACAAAATAAAATTCCAAAAAAAATGAATGAATTTTTTTTTTTTTTGTTTTTTAAATGAAAAATATTTCTCTTGTGAAGGAAAAAACACAAATGAAAGACAAAAAAGCATATCTTAGATCTTGAGTTTATTTTAAAAAGAAAAAAGCAAGTAAACAACTAGGAGAATATGAACAAAAGAAAGCCTGGAATAATAATACAACCTTTAAATGAACGAAACTTAAGCTTTAGGCAATGACTTTTATTTGGACATTTTCATATTTATTATTTGTGCATATGCATATGAATAAATAGATGAAAATTACATGGCATATTTCACGTAAATGCATTACATATAACATATTCCAGTTTGTTCTTAGCTTAATTATCCAAATATCCTTTGAAGTCGTTGGTCAAACGATCGTTTACTCAAAGCTTCATTCCAGAGCTTGACCGAAGGGTTGCTACCTTTGAAGTCAAATCATTGAGATTCGAGTGGACGTCAAATTTATTACCACAGCCAGATTATTGCTCCACAGGTAGCCAACGTCCCAACCAGGTTCAATTCCCGTTGCAAGCAACATGTGATTAAATACGTCATACAATGACTGTGATTTTAACTGCGATAACAGTCAATGTTTCAGAAGATAAATATTTCGATATCAATTTTCAAACGATATATTGTTTTTTTAATTGAATCACGAGTAAGTGATCCATTTTATCGTATTTTCTGAACTTCTTGATGATGATAATCATAATCCAATATTAAAAAGAAGGGTAATAATTTTGTTAATCTAAATAAATAGAAGCTTTTATTAACAAAGTTTAATTGAAGCGCACGTACAGATATATTTACTAAAGTTATCACACTTCTACTTCCTGTAAAGTATTTTATTTGAAACAAACATTCATCATTGTCAAAGAAGTTTTTTAATTTGAATTTATGATAATTTTTACTGAAAAAAAATTTTCCTTGCTTCTAATTTGTTATTCAAAAGCATTTCCTTGAAATTTTTAATATATTTCCCATTTAATATGTTAAATGGACGTTGAAATCACCCCTTTTTAAAAAAACTTAATAAGCATTAGTATATATTTTGGATAATACATATAAAAAGAGCTTTATGCTAAAAGTTATGTCTTAATGAAGTCATTAATGCTGAATTTTTAAAAGGAAGAGAAAATATTTTTTTGAAACTGATAATTAAATTGTTAAAACGCCACAAATGTAAATAAATCACTAATTTAATTGCTAGATTTAATTCAAGTTAATTTTTGTGAATAATTGTTTAATTACCTTTTCAACAAATAATTATTCTATAAATGTTAACAAATCAACATTTTAAAACGGATTAATACATTTATATCAATCGAACTAAATCAGTCATTTATTTGCCATCGCCTTAATTTAATATAACTGAAAGTCCAGTTAACTCAAATACAAAGTTATTCAATTGAATAATCAACGTTTTATACTCGAACAAGATAATCTGTTTACCATAAAATCAAATTTTTTGCAATCCAATATAATTCTTAACGATCGATGTAAAATTCTTGAGATTCCTAAAATTCAACCAATAAATTTACTTTCCAAACATCAATGACAAAATAAAAAAGATTTTAAAATTTTATTGAATCTCGAGAGTTTTTCTGAGGTAAATAACATTAACCACTAATATTTTCGGAGTAGCAAAAATAATTTAGATTACATTGTAAATGCAAACGTCACGAATGATAGCATTTTGGAGGAAATTTGATTCACGAGAGAATATTGGTATCGATTCAAAGCAGAATATTTGACAATCTTAGGTATTCGAAGATAGGAATAGTCAGTAGATGAAGGGGAGTCGTTTATCAAACCAGCTTGGTAGCTGTGGAAATTTTCGATAAAGTATAAAATGCCTGGACTATACTTACGACCACTCGACTGGAATTTAGCTTTTAAATCTCTACCTCGCATTCATTCGACATGTTTCTCTCCTGCTTCTACGGGTACTTGAGTTATGTATTCTGAAATTTATGTTGAGTTCTTACGTATATTTATATAAAAATACATATAGACAGGTATATATGATAAAAAAAAGGCATGTATTTTTGTGTAGTTTGTTTTTTTCTTGCCTTCAGTAAATGCCAAGTTTTAATTTTATTTCCGTAGACGAGATATTACGACAATTAATGTGCATGAGGGCACAGTGTGAGTTAGATTGGGACTATATAGTTATAATGAAATCCATGGAATATAAAAAGTACATCTTGCTGTAGAAAAACCGTAGTAATATGCAAAAGCTCAACGTCTACGAAGAAAAAAGCAAGCATTTCGGTAATCTCTATATACTTTGTTGTCATAAATGAAACTTTTTTTATGATCCTCAGTTTTACTACAAGCAATGAACGACATAAAAATATTTAGCCAACATTAAAGCGTTGATTAAAAATATTTTACATCATAAAAAAAAATAAGTACATTTTGAAAACATTCCAGTTTGTAGGAAACATGAAAAATAAAATAGCTACTGTAAATTTATGTAGTTTAATTATGACTTGGAAATGATATTAATTGAACATTTTGTTAAGAGAAACGATATGAGGCGACGGAAGTACAGGATTCTCGCTTGTGTCTCTCTCACACTGGTACATATACATACCTCAGCCGACGTGTGCAGCAGATTCAATTTCACGCTGTCTGCCACACGGACGAAAACACACGGCACAGAATTTTGCCACGGAAATCCCTACTCTCCCACTCTAACACCAGAAACTATAATGAATAAACGAAGAATAACTAGGTATATAGGTAAATAATTTAAATATAATACTTTTCCATTAAAATTTTAATTTCTCAGCGGGATAAATGCCGTGGAAGAATTAAAAGACATGGCGTGAAACAATCGAGAAAGCAATTTACTGTAAGGCATTTGACGAATACTTGGTTACATAGGAAAATTGAGTTCGTTTCATGAAATTCCTGTGACCGATATTGGATGTTGTTACGCCCTCTTTGCCCACGCCCTCTGCTGTCTCATGCAGATGTGACCTCGACGACTTCTGATTGACTCCCATCAGAACTCTACTTCCAGCTAGAAGCACTCGGCTGGACCCAAGATATTCTAAACAGTATACCAACTATACTATATAATAGTTGAAGTGGGTAACCCTCTCCTTCTCACTTGCCTCTCATGCGAACCTGGTCCTGCACTCAAGTGGTTCCGCTGACCATCGCAAACTGAATTTCCGATAATTGCTTTCTACGTCGCCTAAAATGATAATTAAATTTCGCGGAAAAAGAGAGAGAGAGAGGGAAACCTCATCTGATATTCTCTCTGATGATATAATGTATGCCAATTCGTTTTTCAAAAGTTCTCTATGCATTGGTTGATGTAATTTGAAAATAAACATCAAAATGTTTTCATTCAGGATTAAATAGTTTTTAATGTCATCAGAGCACTAGCCTGTGGTTATAATGGCTAGATAATTACATTTCGATTTCCATTGCCTTCGCGAACAGAAGATTTATATTCACTTGCAGAAACATATGGGCTATATATTGATATTTTATAGATGCTTTTTTTTTTTAATGTATATAAAGGAGGAATGAATGTAAGCTAAAGACAGACAAATGGGTATCATACATAACTTGAGAATCTAGTATATTCCAAGGTTTTAAGAGTTAATAAAATATTTAGTAGGATTTTCAATAATTCAATAAAATAAGCTATGAATTTATTAATATTCATCGTTTGAGTTGAGAAATGGTTTTTTCTTTGTTAGTTATTTAAAATAAATTAAAGTACAAACTCATTTGTTTTATATTTTATCTTCTCGCATATATTGAAATAAATACTTAATTTACACAATGTTAGAATGAAACCATTTAGTTATACATTTGTAATTTTTTGTAATTAAAAATATTGCGAAAAAGTTAAATGTTAAGATAATGGCATGAATTGTTTTAATGGAGAGTTAATTCTTTGTAATGTAACTACAAAAAAAAATTAGCTCCATTAAAAAAAATTATTTATTATTTATACGAGTGTTGGAATATTTATTTCTTATTAGAATATTTAAACAAAATCATTAAATCATCATTTAAAACATCAAAAATACCAGTGAACAATAAAACAGTTTGTATTCTTAACATGGGAAAATATTCAAATACGTAAGGATCACAATGTAATTTTCATGAAATGGAAATCCTATCGATCAGTGGTGTTGATTTAATTGAAATTAAACTCTGGAATTGAATTTCATTGGATTCATTGCCTTTTTAAATGTCCACTGATTTGTAATTGTCCCTCTGATATTAATTTTTTTACAAAAATCACGTATTTTCCCTTATCATCACAAAATAGAATAAATCAACCAGTCTTTCATGTGAAAGCTTTTTCAAATAGAATTTTGTCTCTTGAAGCAAACAGAATTTTTTTCTACTAAAACCATCAATACATGCTGACCCTTTACTGCTTTCCTAGAAAAAAAACTGAAAGAGCTGGATATTTTCACGATAGATGACTCGTTGATACTGCCTTAATAGTTCATTTTCTATCACATAATTGGGTAGGCTTGTCATTATTATAGATAATAATGATAATAATTTATCCTGATGCATATGTGTATAAAATAACATTGAAATAATAATTAATTATTTTCAACAAAGCAGACGATGATTAATGCAATTAATTATAAAGAGATAATTAAATAATGATAAATAATGTGAGAATAGACAAGTTATAAAAGCACACACGTTATAGGCTTGTTCATTTAGATGACAACTTTGAATTAAACGTTTGCAGGATACGCTTGAAAAGCTATGATAGAGATAAAGCTTGTATTTACGAGAGAAAGAGAAAAGAATGAGAAGGGTAGTTTAAGAGAGTGAGAAAGGTAGGGAAATGGATGAAGGGAACTGTGAATATCCCATGATATTGGTATAGTCATATATCGGCTTATCGATTTCCAACCGGTGGTTCCTTCAACGTCATATTTTGTGTAATAGACGAGGTCGATGTACATATGTACATGATGAAGACGCGTGTTCACGTTCTGTGCAAAAGCCTCGGGCAATGCGTGTACCCCGATATAATCCTCTCCCCTTTCCAATGAAGCTTCCAGATAATTTCAGCCAGCAGTACGCGTACATTTTACAACCCACGGCAAAATTCTGCTTCCGAATAAAGCCAGCACTTTTTCACAAAGGATTTCAGTAACTAAAAAAGTTTTTTATTATCATTTAGAATTTTTCTCCTTTTCAAGATGTTGTATTGTCTTTTTACTTTGAGTCTGATTATTATTTATGTAATTTATAGGTTAACTAAGAATTTTTTGTTAATTCATTTTTTGCGGATCCATTTTTGTAATGGAAATAGGAGAAAAAAATTATTATAAAGAATTAATTCAGCGTATAAGTTAATAAAGAAAGAATATTAAATTAATTTTCAATAAAAAATATTTTAATTCTGAATTATTAAAGAAGATTAAAGTATTTCTTGAAAAAAAAATTACTTTATAAATCCACAATTGAGATATAAAAATTGAAAAAAAAATAAAACTTTTTTATAGCTAATTTTTTTTTACTTTTAAAATTTTAGAAAAAAAATTCTAAATGGTTTTTTAAAATTTCAAATCGTCTTTTAAATTATTTTAGATAAATTTATAAATACCTAATGACCTACATAATATTATCTATCAGCCTTTGATGTTCAGTATAAATTCAAACAACTCATCTAGAATATTTGTTCATCACAAAAAAAAAAACAAAATTTACTGAATTAAAAAAAAGTGTAATATTGCATTAAGAAGTTAAGATAATTTTTTAATGCATTCACTTTGATGAATCGATTTTCAGACTATTCCATCGAAATTAATGTACGATTTGATAGGGAACGAATAACGTAGAGAAGATAATGAATCGATATATAATGGGAAACCACAGCATGTATGAAGTATTTGGAACTTTGGCTATAAAAGAAGAAGTATCATATTACATTATGTTCATAGTGGAATAGAGTGAAAGTTGAGGCATGATAAAACGAGTTTAATAACGAGGTGATTGAGTTGACGACGCCTCGCTTGAGCATGACTGCGACGTACATGTTGCAAAGTAAAACAAGATATACTACGGTATTCCAGTTGTGTGTCTCAGTGATTACAATACGTATTTACACAACTGGTCAAATGTACAACAGTGATAATAATTTACTTGAAAACAGTTTCAATTAATTTGCAATTATTATTACAATCAATTTCTCGTTAGTAATACACAAATATGTGATACTTCACTCCGTTCTATTCCTTTGATACTGGGATCACAGAGCTTAGCACGTACCAAATGCGGACAAAACAATCAAGAGTATTCATTTCTAACACAATTATTCTCAGAACATTTACGATATTATCAATGCTATTACATGCATAAATAGTTTTACTTTTCAATTACTAATTAATATGATTGTTTTTTTTTTTTTTACATTTTCATAATGATTGATTTATTTTAAAAAAAATTATCACACTACTGATATTTTATCATAATTAATTATCAAACGAGGAAAATAAAGTATTTACAATTTTTTATTGATTTAATAAATTCACTTTCAACAATATGTCATTAATTTAAAAATGTATTACCTTGTTTTATTGATTTATTTAATTTTTATTCAATAGTAATAAAAATATGATTATGTATTTATAATTTATTACATCAAAATGAATTTATTGTTTGCATAATTGAAAATAGTAATATTAAATAATTTAAATGAATTAACTGTATAGTGAATACCTCATTAAATGATTTTATTTAATTCAAAAGAAAGTTTTCCGACAGAAAAAAAATTTTTCACTCATCAAAATAAATGAAAAAACTTTTAAAAATTTGCGGGCTTTAGTATTAGTTTTTGAACCAATAGGAAAATAAAGTTTTGAGCCAATCAACACTCAATGGAAAGTGCTGCTGTCTGGTAGCCGCCAAGTGTGATATTCTCCCCTCTTAGTAAACTGCGCATCATCGCGCGCAATCGAAGCAGGAGAGAACAACAGCATGTCTAGAGGTGCAGAGCAAGACGGATGAACACTAGTGTTGCAAAGTGGGAAGCAGAGTTGAGAAGAGCGTCAGTGTAGATCGCAGCTCGTTGTCGCAGTTTTTCTCGTGTTCTGCGAGTATAGTGTAGTGTGTCGTGGACAATTTTTGGCTTTTTTCTTCCCTTTCTCCACGAAATCCCGCTCAACACGACACAAAACCTCGGTGATAAAAGTAAAACGTGGAGTGTAGGAGAATCTTGAGGAAAAGGAGTAATAAATAGTGTGTTAGGAGTGTCAATGAGGCGTGCCGTGATACGAGTGATCATCGAACAGTGTATATAGGTAATAGTGATAATAAAATAATTATTGCAGAGTATTAAGTGTGCAATTTATTAACGGAGCCATGATACATTGGCATACGTCGTGCAACCGCCATTGCGGCGTTTACACGCAGCCGGCGTTCTTCCATGTTCAAAATTCAATCCCTTTGTCAATGACTTGAGACTATAGATAACTTTATCTAATTCGTAGTTTTCATATCACGACATATATGATCAAGAAACTGTACTGTCGTTGCGTGAGTGATCTAACAGCATGACTTGTACTCTTGTACGTACAATTTTTACATCGTGCTGAGTTTCCTGGTCGATTGTTGGCTGCTCTTGGCCCTTCAACCGCCATCTCTCCCACTTTAACCACCGAGCATTTATACTGCATCGGCGTAAACGCCCATCGAATAAATTTATCATTAATTTTATCATGTGTTGACTGTATTTCAATCATATATCGTTTGTGATCAAAACCAACACACACTTGTAGAAAAATTTACTTGATTGTGGTATCTCATTTTCACTAATTGTTCACTGCCATGCTACAAATCGTAGTACACGAGTATTATGGTTTTTTCTACTTGTCATCAATGTTATCCTTACAAACTAGAAATTAATCAGCATGGAAAGAGTTTGATACTTGTTTTTGATCGTGGAATATTATTTGTTCTTAAACAATCCAGTCAGTTGAAATTCTTTTATTATCATATCGAGAATTTGGTATTTACTTTAACTATTCGAAAATTTCTTTTGGAAATTAATTAGAAAAGTTGTCAATTTGTCTAGTGAAATTTTGATTTTAAAAACTAGAAAAAATTGATTAAAAGCAAAAAAACATTGTGAGTTACTCATTTTCTTTGATTATTTACATAACAGGTGAATGTTGTTTATTTGTTTTTTTTTTCATCACTACTATCCAAGCTTATTACGTTTTTTAATAGTTCAAAGTCAATAAACATTTAAAAATTAAATGGATAGAATTTAACAATTAAGTAGAATATAATTTTGTACTACTACGTTGTTCACGTTCGTGTTATTGAAAGCAGGCATAGATAATCCCCACCCATGTGATTTTGCCAGGTCGTTAATTCAACACTGGAAATTACATGATTCGGTCGTTGATCCTTGCAAACTTTTTATTTTTCTAACGAGATTCTTCCTTACTGTTTTTTTTGCTCTTTTTTCTATAGTTTTCTTCTGAAGTTTAAGATTAAATTCAAGAGTAACTACCGAAACAACTCGTGTATGTTTCTTTCTTTTTCTGCTTGCAAACACGCAGACTGCATATTTTTTTTTCATCTAGTACCGCAACGAGTTAGTTACCAAGTAGAATGTTCTCTCGATTTCTTCAAGCTCGACGGATACTAGTATTTACCGTTATTCATTTGTAGATTTTATATTTTTTAATTTTCTAAACCAATCATTAAAATGTGCCTTTAAAATTTAACCGGCTATTATTTTTTATATTTCTTTTTTCTCTTCATTTTATAAGCTTAATCTGCGTAAAATTATATGTAAGTGTTCATGAATTTAAATATTTTCTTTGAAAAATATAATTATTTGAATTTTTCCTCCATAAAATAATTCACCTGCAAACACAGGAAAGTATGTTTTCTAATAATATTTATTCAAAGAGACATAAGACATAAATTACAAGGTAGAACTTATTTATGCTTTTTGATAGCTTTTCTACAACGTACATAAATTTCTCATCTTACAAACTTACAATATAAAAAGGAATATAAATAACAACAATATTTATTCTTATTAAAAATAATAGCTAATTACTTATCATTTTTTCTATCATAAATTTTTATTATTTGCAAATGGAATTTTAAAATCAATGAAATTTATTACTTTACATTCGATAGAAGTCTCTTTATTTGAATAAAATAAATTTAACATCAATTATGCGCACTTAATCAAATCCTTTGATTTCAATTCCATCACCGGTAATTTTATTAGTGTAATCAAAGTCTGGTTGAGATTGTATTCGTATGCATGGCTACAAAACGACAGTAATAAAAGAAAAAGAGAGAGAATGATGCAAAAAAAAGGAATAAAAAGAGTTCGTGGATTGTAACGGAATGACCGGGTCGAACTTGTCTGTTTTCCCTTTATTTCTTTGGATTTTCTCCTCAATTTTATTCTTGGGACATTGCAGAAATAGGTGTCTAAAGTCTACAATGTTTCCTAGATATTATTCATCAGATTTCATAGCACTGTTGAAATGACAAGGTTAACTAAAATTGTAGCTATTGTTTGTAAACCGAGACATTTAAATGGACATTCAATTATTTGATTTAATAGTATAACTGTATTAGCAAGTAAAAGATAGTATTATTTTGTGGACTGAAAATTATTGGTCAGGTTCGCCCACATTTAATAATAATCAATGTTGGACTTAGATCATTCTTACCTTCATGTTTGGATTATTTCTTTCCTTATCGCTGTTTTCTTTCTCTTGAGACCTGTCTTGCAATGAACTTGTTTTATTTTCTGATTTAATAGTCGCGTTCTACAAGTAAAAACTCAATAAATAAACTGGAGAATTTGAAAGTGTAAATCGTAAACTCAAAGTTCATTTGTACACTAAGGAAAATTTAATTATAAACTCGAATTAAACTATCAAAAGTATCTCATAACATTTATTGCAACTTGAAAGAAATAGATTTTTTAATACAGAGAGAAGCTTTTCGTTTCTATCTGCCGGATTATTTTAGCAAAGTTGCAAGATCACTTTTATAAAAAGGGATTGAAATGAATTTTTTTTTAAATTCATGAGATTTATTTGCATCAATATTACAAAGCAAGAATAACTTAGGATAATTAAAAAATAGTTTATTAGATTTACTAAAAGCTAATTTCAAATTTGAATGACATTAACGATTACTTGTTATTAATAAATCATTTTTTATTACAGTGCGAAGACTGAACCTACCTGGGACCGATTAAGAAGCACATCCCCCGAGACCCCCCCAACCAAAATCACACGCCTTACCTCACCCCTATCCTTGTCCTCCTCCAGTCCCTTTTCCCCTGGTGCTAAACCACGCAATCAAAGTCGTGAAGTTTCTACTAAACCGGGAATACCAAGTATGGACAATATGGACAACAAACCTGTGTTGAACGACGACCCATCGGTCACACTAACTATTCGCTTGATTATGCAAGGCAAAGTAAGTATCTAATTTAATTGATAGAATTATTTTATACATTCAGTTTACTTAAGTTAATTAAATGAAAATCAGGTTACCGATTTTTTATCGAAGATCGTGAGAAGTCTTATGGATGGTCTTTGTTTCACAAATGGACCTTTAGTCTTTGATATATCCATCTACTAAATGAAGTCTCTCAATTTAATTGCCATGATCAAAGACATGTAACAATACAGACACTTGAAAGAGCCTTAGTTAGTTTCATTAAGGGTTACAATGGGGATGAAAAGAATATTTTTTGTTACTCAGAGATTTTGTTCTAGAAAAAGAAGAAGAAATATTTTAGACCAAATACTTGAAATCTTTTTTGAATTTCATTTAAATTTATTTCTTTATATTAATAGAAAAATATGTAAAAGTATAACAATTTCATATTTACATTTTAATAATTCACAACTAATAAAAATTCAAAGTAAATGAAACTAGCATTTCTTATATATTTTAATATTTATATTTTTTTATTAAACTGAACGATAATATAGTTTCTTTATAGAAGCAAGCTTTCATAAAAACATCTATATAGCTCAGTTAATATGAAAAAAATGAATATATCTATTTTACGAAAACTATTGAAATTCCAATATAATAGTTTATTTGTAAAATTTCATTCAAACTTACAATTTACTCTGAGCTTTGATAAAATATTTATTTATCACAAATATTATCCAAAACTGGACATAACAGATATTTTTATTTCAATTTAATTTCATCCCATTTGTTAATTGATATTCTCACCAACAAATTTATTTTTTTTCTTCAATTTTAATTATTCAAGCCCCATAAAAATTTATTTTTTATTCATTCTAAATACATTATTTTCTATCTACATGACCTCTAGCAGAGCAAAGTAGATAAGCTAAAAATGTATTTCTTCAACGCCAAAGATATTCATCAGCTTCCAAATGCAGTGAACTAATTTTAGCAATATAAAAGAATCCATTTTTTCTTATCCAGCATCGATTTTTTTCAGTATTTTGCTATGCACTTAATGTACTTCATCCCTCACTTGACTGTGACTCTCACCTTGTCTTTACATTACGACGATAGAACACGCTCTCACATACTCCAAGAGAGACACGTCGCACCATCGAGCCTGTGAGGCGTGCTAAAGTGCGACACGAAAATTATTGCACGTTTCTGCATATCTGAACGATCCTTCGCGCGTCATAAATCTACCACTTGTCTTCCTCATACACAAGTGTATCCATATACATCACATTCTTTTGTAAAAGAGACGAGACAGCCGTTCTCTCCAGCTAAGGGTTTCTTTTTTCCTTTCCTCTTTGCCCCTTTCTTACGATGATGCGAGAAGCAAACGAAACTCGAAGAGCTTCCATGTCAAATCCCATTACACCCTCGTTTTTTCGCACCAACGACCACGGTGGGGAATCAAAGGTTTCCTTTCCCCTCACTTCTTTCATTACTCTCAACATTTTTAAGTTTTTATTCTCATTTGAAACTTTATGTCTCCCAGGCATTATAATATTTTTTCTTCTGTTTTTCAACACTTATCCCATCATCCTTACGTAATTGAGCTCAGAAAAATACGTTAGTTAAAATATACACACTGTTCTCTGCTTTTTTATTTAATTTTTTATTTTCTAGTTTATTCCCAGATGGTTAATAGCATTATTTACTCCTTAACAAAAAGCTAAATGCATCCTTAACCGTCTCGAGAGCAGTATTTTAATACTTTTTAAATGTTTTCAAGTTTTGAATATGATAGAAAGGGTCGCAAGGCTTTTTTAAAGTTGCAATTTAATCCTTCAATTTATTTCCTCCTTTCACGTTAATTGACACCTTTTCAGCACACTCAGAAACAAAGGAATAGTTTTTATAAATATCTTTTGACGCTTACAAGCTACGACAAGAAATAGAGAAACATGTTATCACTGACCTAGATCATTTTGTGTCTTTTTCTTTTGTTTTTAAACAAACTGATTGTTGAAAAATTGTTTGCAACAGCTCATATTTGACCCTTTACCTATTTTTCTCTGTCACCATCTCTGGTGCTATTTTTTTCAAATTCACCTACACAAAATACACTAATATCATTTCTGGTCCTTTAAATAATGGAATTAATTAAAAAGTTTGAACTAAATATTATAAACTTTCAATAATTGATCATTTACATCATACTAATATAATTTTGATGTTTTGAAAACATGTTAATTTATCATTGACCTAGACAATAACTAAATAAATTCAATTATTCAAAATTCAATACCATTATAATGGTAACGTGATATTATTATGACATTAATAATACTTAATGTGATAACAGTTATTAAAAAAAATGACATTAAACATAGGATTAAATAAAGTGATAAAAGTATTACTAAAAAGCTCATTTTTGATCTTTTTACGTAAAATGACTACAAAGGAAGTTGAAAGAACTAGTTTATTACTGACCTGGATCATTTAATACTTTGTCCTTTGTTCTAAAACAACCCAGATGAGCAAAAATTTAGCATACAACTCATATTGGAGTTCTCAAACTTTAGCTTCTTCTTTTCTGCTCGTATATTTTTTCTTTCTTCATTTTCCTACATATTTTGTGAATAATCGATGGCCCGATTAATAGTCTGCTTCGTGGCATTTTTCCGGCTGATGCACAAGCCCCAATTTTTTGCCATCGGCTCTTGGTTGCTCTGTGCTTGGCAGTAGACTGGAGTATTGCCAAGTCTTACAGCCAGATCTTCACTAGACTGACTTGGAGAACCTACAATTCTATTGTATTACATCAAGTATCATCGTCTGAACATCTTTTGGCAACATTGGAAATGAAGAGCTTCCAATTTAAAAATATTAAACCATGTATTTCATTAACAAATCAGTATGGCTGAATGATGATCGAGTTTAGAGTGATTTCAGGTTTATAACTAATTTGAAACTTAATGAAACCACAAATGGAGTAATTTTATTTTTTTGCTGAGCAACTTGCAGATGCTTCATCCAAGTTGGAATGACGTAGAAGCATGAAGAGTAATGAGAAAAAAGTTGGAATGTCTCCTGCACTCATATAACTAGTGACTACTCGTTCTTCCATCTCAGGACAACTGGTGTGACGTTATGAGTTTGAGAAAATGAGAGATATCCAGCTATCATTAAATCTTCTTAGCGACCTGAGTATGATCTCGTTGAGGTGTTTACTGGTTGCCAACTGGCAGACGATTTTATCGGGCATGAAGTGCATTAATTCTCGGTGATACTTGAAGAAACTAAATTAGAGGAATCATCTACTTGTAGATCAATCTGTCTGTCTCTTCAGTATGTTGTAAATTTACTGGAATTTGAAGATTTCTATGCAAAGGAGCAGGTTGATATTCACTTGAGAGCTACAATTCAACCTGACAATTGCTTACAATCTTGAACGATTCCAAGTCTATCGATTACCTTGAAGAGACATCAATATGCAAAGTATCTTCTGCACTTTCATGAATTCCATCGATATCGTTTTATTTCCTCTATTCTCGTAGTTACTTCTGTTCAGTCTTTGTTCTGATTCAGTATATCTTTAAGAATCAAAAAAGGAAAAATGTCTATGAGAAGTCTAGTAGATTCCAGTTGACTGGATTGTTGCCAAGAGCACAAGCCAAGCAAGAAATTTCATCCTTACATTTCCAAGGAGATATATCCGTTAATTACTTGGGATATCAGACATGTTGAAAAAAACCCATGAGTCAATAAAATGAATACTTGAAATAAATAATTAGTTTCCTTGTTTCTACATTAGTAATCACATTTTATTTTTGTATTTCCATTCTTTACTTTTTTATCTTCCTCTCGTCACATGTGAATTTCTCAGAAGCAGAGATGCAGTTACTCCAATAATTGGCATCTTTCCAAGCCTTTCCCACTCCAAATCTTCTTCATGTTCCAGCTATATTCGTTCTCTAAATCGTCATGGCTTTTCCTTCGTTCAGACAATCCTGAGAATAGGATAGTAACGTGAGTCAAGTTTAGTCCTTGGAATGGAC
This sequence comes from Chelonus formosanus, assembly GCA_028641665.1. NCBI lineage: Eukaryota > Metazoa > Arthropoda > Insecta > Hymenoptera > Braconidae > Chelonus > Chelonus formosanus. The sequence goes on from CM054002.1 coordinate 16,577,637, forward strand.
TCTTGACTCTCATAAAATTTTAAATTCTTCCCAAAGTACACTGTCTCCATTTTACTATTGCAAATGTCGATATTCTAGATATTTTTAGTAACCAATATCTTTAGCAGAAAATTACCTATCGTTTTTTTAGATGTAGTACTTTTTCAAACTACTAAATTACAATTACAGTAAATCGAAATACTTCAGCAAATCATTCAATTCAATTTAAAGTAAATTTAACATTCATTAAATCTGTTAAAAAAAAACTTTGTAATTTTTTTAATCTTATTGATTTACATCTTAAAAAGTAATGCTTGAGAAAAACTTTGAGTAAAGTAGAAAATCTTTGACAATTTTCTTGAATTTTGACATATCTCTACGTTTCAAGATTCCCAGAGTCGAATACAATAGTTTCTGGGTGGACGTCTGCATGTGTGTATGTGCGAATGTTCGTATGTGCGTTCGGAATTATTTTTCAGCTCGATTATCTCGAGAACAAAAAATAATATCGACATGAGACCAATTATATTCAACGCATAATTATGCAACTTAAAACTCATTAAGTTTTTAGTGAAATCGGTCCAGCCATCTTTTTTGCAGAATCAAAAACCTGAAAAAAATGGTTAACTAGTTCAATCTTATCATTGTTTCCGCTGAGAAGTTAGTAGTGTGGACCTTTCGGGTCACACCCAGACCACTGGAGAGCACTGATATTTAATCTCTGTCTTTAATCAATTAATAACCACTTTCAATGATATAAATATTTTGTAAACAATTTTCTTAAAACAAATTTGAATTAAACTCTTATTATTTCACTCCAAAGAGTTTTGACTTATATCCAGATGATTTACGATCTCACTGTTGTTAAATTCACTGCAAAATGCTCGAGCACTTTACGAGGTGAATGAACGTTTTCATAAATCCATTTAACATCAAACGGTCGAGTAATTGCATCAGAAATGGAATATTTTGGTGATAATATTCATAGACCATTGTATTCAATAAAAAGCTTTTTTTCATTTAAACATTCTATAGTATTTCCTGAAAATTTTTCTATCATCATACCATTACGGTAAGAAGAGAAAAGTCGATTTGGTATGAAAAGAAGTCTATTTTCATTATTGTGAATCTAATTGGAGCTCAAGTCTGCTAAGCATTGCTATTAGTAATTGAAGAGGCAATTTGCATTGATAGTCAAGTGGATTTACCTTGATATTCCTATCAGAAATTGTGGAATTAGCATCAAACTATCAATTGAATGGATAATTCTCACTGTCGTCTCGACAAGATTTTAAATTTCAGTGAAATAACCATTATAAAATGAGACTTTGTCGCTTGTCGGACCTTGATCTGATTTTCAAGATGCTGAGTGAACGCCACATGCATGTTCTTTTACTCCATGCGACACTTTAATGTTAGAAAATGAGGAGACGTTGGTATTTGCGCGGTGCCCACGTGGTCTAGGTGCTTTCTAAGTTTAGAGGTAGAGCACATACTTGATGTTTCTTAACTCTCTTTTCTCCCTCTCTATTTGCATCTTCTTTTATAGTTTGTTTTACTTGAAAACTTAAGCTGACATGAATTGTTGGGGTCAAAGCTTAACTACAATGATCTGCCTTTCAACAAATTTTTGTTTTATTCGTTATAGATCGGATTCTTCACCTTATAATTGTTGCAATCCTTTTTGTACAATTGTTTAATATCAATTTCAATTTTGAACGTATTTTTAATTGAAAATTTTAACTATTATTTTTCTTTCTACAATCGGAAATAACACAAAAAGATATTTTGATTTGAACTGATATTGGTTTTAAATAATTTCGAATATTAAAAGCTTTCAAATAGTCAGATGTTATTTTTACATTTAATTTGTAAACTGGTAACTAAAACTTTTATTGATTGAAGTACAAAATTGACTTTGAAAATAACTGCTATGTTTTTACAAATTCAACTCTCAATATTGTAAACTGAATATGACTTTTTATTCTCTTTGTAACATGTTCGTTGATGTTACTTTTGACTTTAATGATTACAGAAAAAAAATACACGAAATATCAACGTTTTATAATTTTAAATTAAAAAACATTCTTTCAAAGATATTAATTCAATTTTTCTATCTTTCAGGAAGTAGGAAGTATTATTGGCAAGAAAGGCGAGATTGTCACGAGGTTCCGTGAAGAAGTAAGTAATGAAAAACATTATAAATAAATTACAACTTCAATTATAATAAATAATAAATTTACTATTAATGAACTAATTTTTTATTTCAGTCTGGAGCAAAGATAAACATATCGGATGGTTCTTGTCCAGAGCGAATTGTAACTGTAACTGGACCAACTAATTCTATCTTCAAAGCTTTTACTTTGATATGCAAGAAATTCGAGGAATGGTGCTCGCAATTTCACGATGTTCAGAGCGGAGGTGCAGGCGGTGGCGGTGGAACTCCTAGGACTCCAATCACTCTGAGACTCATCGTACCTGCGTCTCAGTGCGGATCACTAATTGGCAAGGGCGGATCTAAGATCAAAGAAATTAGAGAAGTTACCGGTGCACTGATTCAAGTTGCTTCAGAGATGTTGCCAAGCTCGACAGAACGTACAGTCACTATCTCTGGCACCAGCGAGTCTATTACTCAGTGCATATATCATATCTGCTGTGTCATGCTAGAGGTGAGATGAGAATAAGGAATAGGTAATAAGATTCATACGTAGCATGACGTTTCGACGAATTTTTTTTTTCGTTCAATTTGGGATCTACATCTCAAGAAACGTTGGATAAATATACGTAAGGTGAAGAATTTGTTATCAGCAGTATCTTAGCAACCAATTCATGATGTTTTCTTCAATCTCTCTGACCTTTATTTCAATAAACAGATTGTGTGATTATTGTTGTTCTACGATTTAAATTTATCATTTGTGTATTTATATCATTTAAAATAGTTTTTATCTGAGATAAAAATAAAAGTAATACTGTTAATCAAATTTTTTTTGTTAGAGAGAAATTGAATGAAAATTCAAAGAGCTTTTGATGAACTAAAATAATTGAAGAAAAAATAAAAATGTCGATAACAGAATTCTTCACATGAAAATAATTTGATAATTTTATCATAGTCTATTATGAGTGATAACACTATTCAATCCTCATGGAAGATTATGGTAAAAGGTTAAAGGTCTGTTGATCAAAATAGGAGTTGATAATTATGATTCACTGACATAATAAATCTCATGCAAGGGTAGATTAAAAGGTTTTCAAAATTTAATAATTTAAACCTTTTATATAAGGTTTATTATTTTAAAAGCATAAAAATAGATGCTTTTGTAAAGTTTAAATTCATGAAAAAGTTTTATAAACATAGTAATAAACAGTAAAAATATGGTATTGAATGAGTATTATATTTAGTAAATAAATAAAATGAAAATAAATGTCAAAACTTTTTATACTGATTAGAAAAACAACTCAATTTATCCTCGTAGTTGGCACAAAATCAACAGATCTTAATGATAGATGATATCTAAACAATGAAGTATTTAAGTAAAGACGTCACATTAGAGTGACGTAAAAAATATAGCACTAATAATGCGCACGAATACGCGCGACTGTTTGTTTTTTGTCTGTTTCAGTCCCCTCCCAAAGGTGCCACGATCCCTTATCGCCCTAAACCCCAAGTTGGTGGGCCAGTGATCCTGGCTGGTGGCCAAGCTTACACCATCCAGGGTAATTACGCGGTGCCCGCCCACTCGGACGTAAGTACAGTATTGCCATTGCCGGCATCCGCTGCCGGGCCTGCCCAACCCTCGCTGAACACCCAAACTCTTACCGCATCGCCATTCGCGGCTGCCCACCCTTCCTCACCTTTTGCTTCACACGGTCATCCGCTACTCCCGGCCCACCTCACCGGACCCCATCATCCGCTACACCCGAGCTCCTTACACGCCAGCGTGGCAGGCCTCGCCGACCCCCTGCTGAAGAGTGGACACTTGCAGGCAGCCCTCCCGCCCGCACTCGTGGCAGACGCCGTAAGTCTTTTGTTTTTCGTGATCCAATCCAACCCCCATCACCCCTTACTCAACCCTAGCCCCACTTTCAACCCAGTGTTCCGTTCTCCAACTCATCCACATGAGACATTGACTAAGCTCCACTTAGATCTTAGTCACCGAAGACTGATACTCCCTGGTAAGAATTCCCGCTTATGACACGACTACCAGACTCACCTTTGCTAAATCACCCGGCACGGTGGTGGAATCAAGCCAATTTTTTACTTCATGTTGAAGCTCAGCACAAATTCACTGATGTTCTATTTTTTAGATTTACCCTTACATTAGATCAGTCATATTTAAGGGAAAGGAGAATAATGATAATGATGGAAAAATATTTTTCAACAAATGATGAATGGATTTATTCAATTAATTCACATCCACACATACACACACACATCACTTGAAAACATACTTGGAATGATCATTAATCTGTAAAAAATGAAATGGATAATCGAAGCTTGGTAGATCTGTGTTATTCTATAAACTACAATTATTTGGGTACACACTGATTTTTACTCAGTTCTACTGTTACTGGTTTATTCATAGTCCAAGTCAATTAACAAAAAGTAAATTCATGTTTCGATAACCAACTGTGCAATTAAAAAATTCAGGATATATTCATTGAACAGAAAAATTGACTCAAGTGACGAGGTATACATGTTTTTTAATTATTCTACAAAAATAAAATATGTCGAATCTAAAATATATTTTTTCAAGCTGGTAGTTACTTTTAATTATGTCTAAAATTTTATCAAGCCTTTAATTAAAAACTCTTATTTTTTTTTCATTAGTAGTTCATTATATTCAAATTTTTCATTAATCTTGTCTTCTTGTCTAAATCCTAACTAAAGTGAATTAATATGAGCTTCAACAAAGAGCAATGTAATAAAAAATGAACAGTTTTATTTGTAAATGGAGTTGAATAAGTTAAAGAAAGCAATGGAAAGGTATTGTAATTGATGACTTCTTTGTCGTATGCATTTAATCAACGTCTTATCAATGTAGAGTTGGATAACTACTTATACTTTGAAATGATAAAATGTCACGAGGCGGGTTTTGCTTGACACTTGAATTTCCATGACTCCTGCCACCGTGTCCATTCAGTAGAACATATTCCCGGCGTGTACCTGAATGTTCCTAGATAAATATAACCATTTAATCCATTTTTCTTCCTGTCAGAACGTACATACTATTTCACCTACACCCACTATTATTACTTTCCATGTGCCTTGCAAAACTGCAGACAGACGCTAATACTCCTGGCTTGCCGCTTGAATTTTTCAAAGCTTAATAAGTTCTCTTTTTTAAAAATTATTTCAAATTTTTTTTAAAGAGAACTTTGAAAGACTCTAACATCCTTTTATCTTCAAACGTACTTGTGAACTTGGATTGTGAAATTTTGTTAATGTAAAAGTGATTAAATTTATCATTTTTTTTTTTTTTTTTTTTTTTTGAAGTCAAACGATGAAGAATCCAGTTCTACAAGAATCTTTTGAAGATTAATTTTATTTTCATTTTAGCATGGATACTAAATGGCTTCTTGAATGTTATTTCTTTTTTGCAAGTGTTTTGCTTGGAATAAATGTTCAAGTGCATGATTTGATTGCTTTTTATTGTCTTTATTTTATTGTTTCTTTTATTCCGATAAAATTCAATTTATCTCGATGTGTCGTTATGGTAAAAAACAAAAAATCAATAAAAGAAATACACTTTATTTTTTTCTTTTTAATCATTCATTATTTCTTCCGTTCGTGAAAGTTCAATTGCACTTTCGTGTGCACATAAAATTGCCCGGGAGATTGGATGAGTTCGTGGCCAAATATAATTACGTCGCTATCGGCTCACGAGTAACGTTGAATAGTTATTTGCTAATTAGCGACGCTTTTTGTACGACCCAGACGTCCAATGACGCAGGGGTAAATATACTCTCTTGGTTTTTCGTCCTATTTACAGTCTGAATTTGACTTGTGAAGCGCAATGGAATTGTGAATTGAATTCTTTTTATATTATTCTTCAAGTTTTATTGTCAACAAATACGCCTATTTATACTATTATTTTTGTTCATTTTTATTTTTTATTGAAAATTTTCTATATTTTTTTTTTTTTTTGACAAAGAATGCATGTGACAGTGGTAGAAAAATTGTAGGATACTCAACAAATCAACTATAATCTTGTTCTATTCTCGAAAGAAATTTCTATTGCTGATGGTAGATGAAAATTATCAACTGATACTTGAATTGAAAACTGTCCAAGGATGCATGAGAATGAACAAATATTAGGATCTTCTAGTTTCTATCACCTTTTTTTTTCTTTACATTGAGAGAAAAAATTGTCAAAAAGGCTGTGATTGATTGAAAAAAAAAGAAAGACTATGCTAAGTAAATAAAAAAAAATGGTTGTAAAAAGTAATTAGTTTAATTGAAAATTGTCTCTCAATGTAAAAACTGCTTCGAAATAGCTTAAATCTTTCATTTATTTTCTTCGATTTTTATTTTGCCGGAAAAAACTTTGATTTCTAACAAAATAAAATTTCCTTCATAATCCAATTACTAGATATTAAAATACTCTAAGACACTTGTGACATCAACTTTCAAGTTGAATTTTCTTTAATGAAAAATTTATTCTCTTAAGTTTTTCGAGTACTAATTCTTTTATTTGAACTTTTATTTTCTGTATCGTATCATCCCTTTTCGCAGTGACACTTGGGCATTACTACTCTTTAGTGGCTCTCGTTAGATGAAATAAACAGCATGGCTTATTCAGCACTTGACAAAAAAAAAAATTTTTAATAAAAATAATGAAAAAATTTTTTAGCAAGAGTTTGCGCGAGGGTGGGCTGCCCTTAAAATGTTCATGTTTCTTTTTTATTTTAACAATAAGAAGATATTTTATATGTAAAAATAAGTTTATTATATACAGTGGACAGTGAGAAATGTACACAAATTAGATCGTTAATGTATTGTTGGTAAAATTAGACTAGAGTTTTCGCACAGATATGAGTGAGAAATATGGCAAATCATTCGGAGAAATATTTATTTATAGTTATTGTTATTATTCTAGTTAATTTGTTCCGAAATTTTACTACATTTTGACATATTCATTTCTTTTTATTTTAAGTTGAACTTTAATATTCAGAAGATAAATAAAATAAAATTTATATTCTTCGTTTGGAAATGAAATATCTAGCAGTAGATCAAAATTCCACGCCTCTTTAATCTTTCATTTTGTCATTTTATATCATTCCGTCGCGTTCTCAAGTCAAAAGAGAAAAACATTTTTTCCTCCTTTACAAATATTTAAAAACCAAAGTAGAGATAAAAGAGAAAAGTCGTACCGGAGGGAATAGCTTGAATGAAATCTCGGCGTCGGTTTCTATCCTTCGTGATCTTTTTTCGCACGTCTTAAAAGTCTTCGAATAAAAACAAGAAAGGAAAAAACGTTTATATTGAAATAAAATAAAGGAAAAAAATAAATTCAACCCTGATAGAAACAAGAAAAATTTCAACTTTTGTTATTTGAAAAAATCATGATCTCTCTATCTTGATATGTATATAGTATCCAATTTTCCGCTAATTTGATTGTGACAGTGAGAGAAGAATTTATTTTCAGTAAAAAAGCTGATTTAAATTGAATAAAATGTTGAACGCGCCTGTATAACCAATCAATTCAGTCTAATTTTTTTTTTTAACAAATTGACGTTCACTAATAATGAATAATTGCATGTTTATTTTGAAACTCTTAAGTAATGTTAAATATTTGCTGACGTATGTCAATTATTAGTTGGTAAATGTTTAAAAATAATTTCAATCATATTAAATTCTTCTCTAAATATTCTCCAAAATAAGTCACAAACTAAAATCATAATTTACTACCTTGATATTAATTAATTTAATTTATGAATATTTTAAATAATTCAACTAGATAGTTTGCATTTTATTGACAATCGATACAAAATATATCCAAGCTTTCTATTAGACGAATACAAAAGAGCAATTTTTCGTAATAAAAGAAATAAGAATATTGATAAAGAAATGAAAAGAATTTGTTCTCCGCATTGATGTTTTGCCAGTTGTTCTCCATTCCCAATTAATGAGTTTAGAAACAGGAAGTAAAAGACACTTAAATTTATTTTAAAAGTAGGTTTACTCGTCGCTGTTTCAGATGGGAAAACTTGGAAGTAATCCACTTGCTGGTCTTGCAGCCCTTGGCTTGGGAGGGCTAGCAGCTCCTGCCAATACTGGAGGATTAAATCCGGCTGGTAAGTAGCTAAATTGGCATCGACTACATACTTACGCACAATACTTAATATAAGTTATGTACAAACTTTCAGCTCTGGCAGCTTTAGCCGGAAGTCAGCTGCGTACGAATCACACTAACAGACAACAGCCAGCAGCTAATAATCAGACACATGAGATGACTGTGCCAAATGAATTGATCGGCTGCATAATCGGCAAAGGGGGAACGAAAATCGCTGAAATTCGTCAAATCTCTGGAGCGATGATCAGGATCAGTAACTGCGAGGAGAGAGAGGGTGGAGCTACAGATCGGACGATCACAATCACTGGAAATCCAGATTCAGTCGCACTCGCGCAGTATCTCATCAATATGAGGTGAGTTTAATGAAAGGGATCGGCTCGATAGATAATTAACTAAAACCCTATGAAAGGGAATAAATTATTCTGCAGATTTCCTCTCAGTTAATAACGCCAATAATATGCACTATTTATAGAAAATAGTTGGCATTTTTGCAACTCTTTGATGTTTTACATGATTATGTTTCATGTTAATTTACTATATACATTTACATTTGCTCTTTTGAAGTTACTGTAGGATCAAAATTATTCATTTTAGGGCAAATATCATATGTACAAATTATGTTGATTTTACTTGATGTAAAAAAAAGAAGATTATTGCTAAAATATTTTCAACAGCTAAACCTCAAAGTCTGCTTTTAAGAATCATAATTATTTCATTTGTAATTTTACTCTTATGGCAATAAAGTGAGAGTGTTAATTAAAAACAAATATTTTGCGTGGATATAACAATCTTTTCATGTTTTCATATACTTTTCAGTAGAAGATTATTGAATGAGTTTACATTCTGATAGTTATCGCAATTTTTATACCAACGTACATATAAATGAAAATATTGCGTCAGTTGTTAGTAGATAACTGATTGTTTTTATTCGATCCACAAGTGTACAAGTTTCAGTATAAGAATTTTCATTCAAGCATTAAATATACATATTGCATATCGAAGAGGGTTGTGCATGGAGAATTATATATTATGCACCCTCAAAAGCACAAACTTCTTGCTCATATACTACAAAAGTATAACGTGTTGATGCAGTCAATCGTGATAAACTGTCAAAGTTATTCTACTAAGTTGTAAATGTATATAGTATTTTGACTTTTGGATTGTTTAGAAAAAAAATATCAGAGGAAATTTGCATGTGATACTTGACAAACAAAAACAAGTATAAAAAGTTTATATTTAATGTCATATCAAGGAATTTTCATGGTTGAATTTCACTTCGTATATATAATAGATGTATATGCATATATATTTTTATCTGTAACTCCTCTTATCATTTCTCATTGTGCATTCATACTCGGCGACTGAGGCAAACGTGTTCTGTGAAGCAATATGGTGGGATGTAGACGTATAAGTACCAAGATACAATTTTACTTCTATGAAAAAAAAAGATAAAAAAAAAAAAATTAAAAAGCGTACAAAAATTTACAAACACTTGGGAATATCTGATTCGTCTAAATTAGTTTTAATATTTTGTTTATTTACAAGGTAATTTAAATATATCAGTGTCGAATAATTCAAGCTTGTTAAGAATAACACGTAAAGTAAAAGACGAAACAGAAAATCAAGTTCTTGATGGAAGTTTCGTGTCACGTCATGGTGATTAGAGTTAAGATGGATTACATTTACTTTAACTCCATCAAACAATTTGCATTTTGCGAAAGATAAGAATTGGTCAATGGTAAAAGCATCCTATCCAATGAATCATTATCTGAAGTCCTCAAGACATTCAACCGAGAAGTCAAGAGATCTACAGAAATCTGGATTCCATGATTCTGGAGTATCTAATATCCAGTCGAGAGTACTTGAAATCGTGTTTCTAGGTTACTCTCTGATCTCTACTGTGCTAGAGTCGCCACTTCTACTATCACATCTCATATAACCATATCTAAGGCTTTTCAAAACCATGAGAAACGTTCGAGAAAATATTTTTATCCACCAAAATCATACAATGCATAAAGATTTTATCACATAAAATTTACATATTTGCAGTTTTATAAAATGGAATGATAAAATCCCAACCCAATAACATTCCTAATATAATAAGTTTCATTTCATAACATTCCTCAGTATGACTACTTTCGACATTCAAATATCAATAAAAATCAAATCCAAAACCTTTGTGAGTAATAGCATTCATACAAGTTAAGTATTCACAATGTTTTATTGTACTTTTTTATTGCATTAACACACGAAGTTTATTTTTAAAAAACTCACCAGTAACATAAAAGATGTTAAATAATTGATATTATTCAAGAGCTTACAAGGTAAATGTTGAGGATAAAAAATATTCAAATTTTAAATTATAAAAAAAAAAAAATCCATTTTACTCAATCATTGTGACGTACACGATGTAAAGAGGAGAACTAAGCAGGTGAGAACTTAGACATAAGGGTAGGATTCAAAAGAGGAAGGAAGAAATTTTTTCCTCTTTTTTGATGGCATAAGAAAAAGATCCAGCTGCAAATGTAAACGAAAAGATGGGTCTCGTCATGTCCACTTCAATGGTGCTCCAAGGAGAGAAAGAAGAGGATGAATACGAAATTCATAATCCTTTGTTTCCAGGTCCTGTTTTCCAGGTCCAGTACCTTGAGATCCTGCAGAAAATCAACTCCGTTCTTTCTCAATATTTGTTCCTATTGCCGCTGGCTGTCCTTATTGTTTTAGCCGTAAAAGAAATTCTATTTGAAAGAAATGAGATTGTAATAACTATTCTTTTTTACCAACTAGCGATGATGTATTACAAAATCCTGTTTCCTTTAGTTATAAAATACGGACTTTGATTTTTTTTACAGAGACTCCTTTATCCTCAAAGGTGTTTCCCGTCCAAGAGGCTTTTAATGCTTTTGTAATATTATATAAACTTTTGTTGATATTTTTTTTTTAATTTTTTTATTTAACGCTTTACTATGTTACGTTCATCTTCTATTGTTGAATACCGATCAGCTGCAGTCATGTCGCGTTATTTTAGTTTACTAAATTGTCATAATAAAAATATTTTGACAATAATTTAACTTATTTCCTCGAGTTCATTGTCTTGCATCGCAAAACTCTTTTTTTTTTTTAATTTTCATATTGAAACAGCTTCTCATGATGCAACTGATTGACTCACAAATTTTCCAGTTTCGCGACTCACAAAGGATTAAAAAGAAATTCAAGAGGATAAAAATTGTGTATTAATCAACGCTTCAAGCATTAATTAACAAAATTTTGCACAGCATTTGATTTATTGGCTACATTTTAACCTCATCGTAATTTAAAGCAAAAAAAAATTGTGTTCATGAATATCAAAGTTCATATACGCTTTTGAATATTTTTTTATTCTGGCATTTCTTCATTGCTTTGGTTTTTTTTTAGTTATTTTATTTCTCAATTTTTTTTTTATATATTTTTATAATCTATTGAATATATTTTATTCCAGATTGTCACTGACATTAAACCACTGCAAAATAATTTTACGGAATGATCAATCCGTAGAAAAAAAAAATTACACAGTTTATCATTAATCCTTGATAAATTTGTCTCGCCATAATTTTTCATGTTATTTATATCGTATTTACATATTCATAATTTTTTAAAATTTAATTAAACAATTGCACTTTAGTCGCATGATTTGCACTCTGCTTTATGCAAACAAATTATAAAAATAATTAATTGACAATTAATTAACAAAAACTATTAATATCAACCGCTAATAAATCATTCATTTTAGCAGAGTGCACATTTTGCGTGATAATTATTTTAAATTTTAATCATCATTTAGAGTTTAACGAGGACACAGTTGTTACTTTTTATGCTTCTTTATAGATGAATAATCATTTTACTTAACATTAAATATACACATCTGCGTATTAATTAATTATAGTTGAGTACACACTGTGTCTTCGCTTAGCTCAATGCTATCGGCGAGGCATTTCCTTTTTTAACGCCATCGCGCACTAAGAGGCCTCCAATTACTATCAACAGCCTGGTCTTATTGCGCTGTGGATTACTCACACTTTGTAGTCTCGACCTTCACAGTATTACTTCCTGAACTGTATTTCCGAAAAAACCAAAAAAAAAAAATTTTAATTAAATTACGGATATCTTTTTTCTTGAACCAAGATAAAATCAAGTATACTCTGACAGTCGAGTTTACAAAAGCACTCTTCCATAATATTCTTATATAATTTCTTTAATTTTTTGTCTCTTAATTATATAATTCATTACCCGTTCTCATTTCATTATTTTTCAATCTCGACGTATAAGAAATGAAACGCAAAACATGAAAATATGTTCCCACCCTCACCTTTTTACATTTGTGTCTTTTCCCCAGTGTCGAACTGCAGAAAGCTAACCTAGAGGCCCAAAATACCCAAACCCCTGGCAGCGGCACCACTCCCGGGGCATCCGGGGCCAGTGCTTCCCCTTCTACCACTACTACCACTGCCTCTCCCTTGGCCAGCGCAATCCCCTTGGCTCAGCTGCTAAGCAAGCCAGGAGCCCTCAACGCCCTATCTAGCTTGACTGCCCTTGGTGGGTTGACGGAATTACTCGGCGGCGCTGCTGGTGCAGCTGCTGCAACTCTACCTGTCCAGACAACTGGTGTGCATCGTTCCCACAAGACCTTCACACCTCGTCTACGAAGTCCTGGAACTCCTGGACCTACTGAGAGCGGGAAATTCAAATCGGAGAGGACCAAGTACAACCCTTATTGAGCGAGTGCGATTTTTGTTTGAGACGCACGTCTTTGTGAGGGATTTGAGGTGATGATGATGATAAGAATGATGATGATGATAAATGATGATAATAATAATTTCATAACAATGATGATAAATTCATTGCAGACTTAGATCTTAAGAGACAAAAAAAATCAGAATGAAACGTACTCTGAGTTTCTTCTAGATCTTTTTTTTTTTTATATGTATAAAAATGTACATCATTATTATAGATTTTTGCGAATGTTTATTATGATTATGATGGATACTGTTGGTGAATTGGTATAGGACTGTATCGTGTGAACTGGCTAAAAGCTAGTGATGTTTTGTATTATTTCCTTATAAATTATGTTCGTTTTTGACTTTATACGACGACTCGAGATGCTTTGTAGTACTATATGTTATAGTAAATTTTTTTATATCTTTTTTTGTTGTAATTCTGGATAATAGAGAAGCTCAGAGCGCGAGATCGTGAGAGGAGAAATGTTTTTTTACATATTCTTATTATCATTACTATGGATTATATTGTAATATTTACCTACGTACACAAGAAAAAGAAAATTCAATAATTGTTATTATCTCTATAAAATACGACAGTAGTGAGAAAACAAGTCTGTATTTAGATATATAGAGGCATCATTAATCGCGAAGAATTTTTGTTAACTATTGTACGTCTTTGCTTTCGATTAAATCGCATAAGGATACGAGAAAAATCATTTTTTTGTCATAAGTCGCGAGTGAAAAAGTGAGAGAAACTTGAAGAACATAGAAACAGATAACAAAGAAATGAAGTGAGAATAAATTAACTAATTTTGGATCGTGTATTTTCAATAAACAGTCATGTAATTAATAATTAATCGAGTATAAAATAATGCTAAAACACATAATAAATCGCAAAAGGTGGCGGATTTTTTCGATAATTTTTTGATGAATCGTATACCAATTGAATAATTTATTCATACAAAAGTCAAAGTCATTGTAATCATGTTTATCTTTATAATCTAGTTTGAACTGAATTATAATGTATAAAAAAAAAATAAAACCACAAAATGAAACATGTGAATATGTGGTTTAAATTCTAATAGAGTTAAATGCTCAAGATTAAACTCGCGAAAAGTCCGCCACCGGAAGTGGAAATTGGCGAGCTTATATCATTACACAACAGAGACGCCTTTACTTACGTGACGTTGGTGAGTGTTATATTAATTAAGATTTAAGTTGATATACATTTAAGCTTATATATAAAGTATGTATAGTGTCATATAATTAAAGAAAATAGAGCCTGGATATATGCATTTTTTTATGCAAACATTTGACACATTTAAGAAAAATTTCAAATTACACCGTTATTCATAATAAAGCACAGACTTTTGGTAAATAAGGGTAAGAGAGAATTCTTTTTTTTTTTTTTTATTTAAAAAAAGTTCATTTGATCAATATTATTTTTACGAAAAATATTTTAATAAATTTTCAGTTTGTAATGTAAACTGGGTGTACATGAGGAAAATCTCTCGAACTCTAATCGATAATTAATTGTGTGCTCAACCTTAGTTTATGGATGTTCTGATTTATTATGGAAAGTAAAAACCGTTAAAATAAAAAGCGTTTATTCATCAAATTTTTTAGATTGATTTATAGAGTAAAGTTAATTGAAGATGGTAAATGACAAGGAAAAATAAACAAATAGATTGAATAGAATTTTACTTAAAGATGAATTCAGTAGATTGAAGTAATGATTATTCTGATAAAATATTCATCAGTCTTTATTTTAGAACTAAGTCTTAAATAAACAAGAATTTACTTCTTTAAAATAACATAAAAATAAAATAGGTGAAAAAGATGGTACACATTGTGTGCTTATCAAACACTTGGCTAACTTGTATCACTTTGTTGAATAAATCTAGGCGTGTTTAATACAAAATAAAAGAAACTCATTAAGGTTTCATACTCTGTTACTTTGGTCTACCTTGATATATTCGTTAAAAATTATTTTAATTTTTATACATGTTATTTTTTAATTTATATTTTTTTCTTACTTTAATTTATTTTATTGAAATTCATTGTGAGCGTGTATATTTCACATTGAGCGAACGTTTGGTTAAATTTTTTTATTTTCCAGAGCATTATCCTTCGTTTTATATTTTTTTCTTCATAATTATAGTTCATTTAACACGGCTGTAAGGATGTAAAAAAATACGATAGTACGTTTTTGAATCACAAAACTTGGTGGAGAATTTTTTAAAAGTGAGCGAGAGAGAGAAAAAAGAAATTTTATAAGAGAGATATAGAAAGGATGTATCCATTCAACCAACTATGACCCAGGCTCCTGCCCATCTTCGGTAAGCACCATCCACTCCTCCGTAGTCCTCTTAATCTACTTGTCCCTTTTAACCGTTTTTTACTTCAACCTTTTTGTTTACTTCAATATTATCTATCAAAATATTTGTATAAATTATTTTCCTATAACTACTCTTCATTTATGTAATATATTGTCTTGTATATGTCTACCAGTATCGACTCTACAGACCTTTTCTTTTTCCTTCAAATTTCCTATTGTTTATTACCTGCAATCATGTTCAATAAGTTACAACTTTGAACAACTGTAGAGTCGATGTATTACAACAAATTAATGTCAATGTAATATTTTATTAACGATAAATATTTATAAAAAATTTTGTGATACAATATTTAATCCTCATGGAAAAATAATATATTTTTAAAAATAAAATAATGTAGAAAAGTTATTAAGCTACAATCTAAATTTTGTTTTTTGATATTAATTTATTTTATTTGAAAGAAGAATTAATTAGATAAGAAAATTTTTAAAATTTGACTTTAATATATTTTTTTATATTAATTTTATATAATAAAATATATTTAGTATTTTTTCACAGAGGAATGAACCTTCTCGCGACTGGTAGAATTTTTTTCTTTGTGTAAAACTGACTGGCTTGCAATCAGAACTGATAATAAAATAAATTTTGTTTCAGGATATCGATAGAGACTTCAGGAATGCCAATTCCCGCGTATCACTACATTGCTCCGAATCATATCGTCAAGTCTCCGATTCACTAAAATCAGAGATTTAATTTAACTTCAGGCAGAAAGAAACGTGGGATGATATGGATTGGAGGAGAGACGTAAAGAACTATCGATATACGAAAATCTTCACAACGTGTAGAAGACGGAAAAAAAAGAAGATAAAGAAGCTGTCAGTAGCATTTTCGAGATGGGTTTTAAATCTCTGTTTAACCAATGTGCTTAATCGACAGTCTTCAGAAAAGACATTAACGCTACACAAACAAATCAACACTTTATTGTACACACGTTTATTGGACACACACGTCGTTCACTTTTTATGAAGGCTGAACGACAAACAAAAATATACATTGGTATAACACGGACCTGGGCGCCGAAATTGTACAGGAAAAATCAGAAGAAATTAAGAGGTAACGCGTACATATATAAAAAAAATAACGTAATTATTAAATTAAATGTAAAAAAAAAAAAAAAAACAATTTATGGACATCGCAGCTGAAGCTGCTGCCGATTGGTAAAGGGAACAAGCCAAAGATACGTTAGTTTTCATTTTTATATTAAAAAAATGGGATAGTAAAATGAGGTGAAAGAATAATTATTATTATAATTATAATATAATTAATGAATGAAAATACTTAGATGTTGGTATTTTCTACATTGTCTGCGATTGAAAGATTGGGTGAGACGAGTGAACGAAATGAGAGTTAAATAAGTGGAGATAAGGATGGGTATGAATAAGTGTCAAGAAGAACAAACAATTCGGACAGACAGGGTTGACCGAGAGTTCTTGAAAGTAATAGAACTATTCTCGGCGTAATGACGCTTTTACTTCGACTTACCTTTCCATCTTGATTTTTTTCTCTCTATGACTCTAGTTCACACGTCTCGGATGAATTATAAAACATGTAAAAAGTAATAGACTCGGTGAAGAGTATAAAGAAGTAGGAGAGAATAATAATATTAATAAGATGGCAAAGTAATTGGTAAATCGATTACTGTGGTGGTAATTAAATGTAGCAGCGTAGCTTTTGCATGCGAACTGGATACAAAATTATTTATTCAACGTAAATAATAGCGGAAGGAGGGGTGGATAATAAAAGCGAAAAAAATAGAAATGTTAGAGAAAAAAAGAGATAAGTAAAATGCCGAGACGTTTCTCTGGTATATAACGAGATTATGACTCATAAAAAAAATGTATTTAGTCACTATAAAAACTCGTGAATTACCGGAGAACAACGCGTTGTACTTGACGTGCACTTTTAGTTAAAAATGAGAAGGATTATAAAAATAATAATGATATATTGTAGCACTGATAATGATAATAATAATTATGCAAATTAATCGATAATTTTTTTTTTTAAATCAGCTGTAATCCAAAGTTAACGTAAAGTGCGACGCATTTGTTGATAAAACAAATAAATTATTACATGGAATATAAAATAATAATATATTATATATATTATATATACATATGAATTATATATTTATTATACGATAAAGAAATAAAATTAATTAGTAAAGATAGCGCTATATGAAAAATAAGAGTTCAAAGTGCGGTTCTATCCGATTAGGAAACGTCATTTATTGATTATAAAATTATTAAATCCCCCCTCCGTGATTTAAGAGAAAATTTTTTTTGACTTTTTAATAGTTATTTTCTTATAAATAAATTTTTTTTTTAAATTAAAGTGATATTAATCATGATATCAATATATAATTATTATGTATTTAAACGCGACTGATATTCTTGATAAAGATAAGCAGTTTAGTGATTCATTTTTATAGTGTTTACGCGTTTCCATATCCGAGCGATTAGCTTTCAAGCGTGCAGACATTCTAGAAATACATATCCTTATAAATACAACAAAATTATGCTCGATTACTTACAATAACGTGCCAAGGTAAAAAAATTTAATATAATAATTTTAGAAAATTACAGAAAAAATAATACACACAGAAATTTATAGTAAAAATTACCAGAAATTTTATGATTTTTTGACACTAGAATGTAAGGGTAAAAATTACTAAACTGCATAGTAATTTTTAGGGTAAAATTAGAGTAAAAATTACTATGCAGTTTAGTAATTTTTACCCTCACATTATGGTGACACTAAAGTACCATAAAACTTTAGGTAATTTTTAATGTAATTTTTTCTGCGTGTACAAATAATCAGAAAGTATTATCAGAGCTTCCTTACTAAAATTTCTTCAATTTTGAATAAAATACTCGTCTCAGTAGAAAAAATATTGGTTACATATTTTAAAATCAATTTAAAAATTCTGTGATTTTTTAGGCCTTCAAAACGAAAATTTTTAATTATTGTTATTTCTTATTACAAAAGACCAAAGAGCAAGAAAAAGAGAACGATTGTACATAATGATAATTATTCGTGTTATTGTAAATATTTGTTGTAATATTGTTTCCGTTATTTATATTTTTCTACAAAATATAAAAAATAAAGGGGGTGGGGTAAAAAAATATAATAATGTGTCATATAAGTAATTTATTATAATGAATTTAAATTGATACAAATTATCAATTGTTTATTTATTTATTATTTATTTATTTAATTAGTTATTTTTTATTCAACTGTTGTTAATTAACATATTGTTATGTTAAGAATCTCTTGAATCAAATTCATGCTAATGAATGGAATAAAATTTCAATATTTAAACCAATCACTGAGACGAGTATTTCATCATGAAGATTCATTTTCTTCCTAAATTTTTTGTTTTCCTGTTAACTATTGTCTTCTTAAAAAAATACAAAGATGAAATATCTTTTTTTAACTTTTCTATATTTTCATAGAATTTCAAACCGCGTATATTCTTTCTTAATCGTACTAATGTAAATTCAAAAATTATGAATGCGATTGAAAATGTAATATCAGCCTCTACCGATATAAAAATGAGTAAATGCAGCGAGATAATTATTTAGAAAAGATAAAAAATAACAAAAATAACTTATTAGTGAGAGACGCTACATGAGTGTGTATATCAACAATAAATATTGCTGTGATTAGAATTGGTTCTTTAGTAAGTAGTTAAGGGCGATTTTTGAAACTGTGAATGAAACTAAACATGCAAGGCTTTTAAAAGGTAGAGTGCATAAATGGTAATTCCGAATTACTTATTTAATAAAATCTAAATAATTTTAAATTATATGACTCTGTAATATTGGCTATTGATTCGATTAATCTTTAAATAAATAAATTCATCCATAAATTTTTCTACGTATTTATTGTACGTAATTTGATGAAAATAATAAAGGGCATTGTCGCTGAAAATCCAATGGATTTTTTTGTTAAATTTAATAAAAAAAAAAAAAACAAAATAGACAAAAGATTAAAATTCAATAGCCAATGAAAATTGTATTTCACAAGCATATCTGGTTAAACATATGACAAGATTTACATACCAATATAATATAACAACTCTTCCCATCACTGAGAATCGCTATTATATTCTTACCGACTGTAATGAAGCAAAATGAAAATAAAATAATTAAAATAGTTATTTAATCCCACGCGTCGTCGATCGTGTCTCGTTTTAAATTAGCCATGCTAAGTCGTATGTTATCATTATCAACTATAATTAATAAACAAACAATCTAAACAAATTAATAATTATAATAACAAGTAACAATAATTTTAAAAATATACAAACAATACATAATAATAATGTATTCTACGCTTCGCGTGTGCCACGGTGATAGTACTTAATCGCAAATATTCGAGAGGTGCCGAAAAAAAAAAACAATTTCATATTTAAATTTTTTTTGTAATGCAATTAGTTGCTAAAAAAAAAAAACGCGTGTAATGATGAGAAAAATTTCAGATAAATCAGGCACGAATAAATAGAACAGGGTCTTATTTTTTATTGGATAGTGTCAGGGTTTCGTGATTTTAATTTATAAACAATTTATTAACTGTTCTAATTGTTGGAGAAGTTGAATAATTTTAAAAAATAAAAAGTGTTGTAAATTTTAATTATTGTTAAATAATTTCATAACGACTGAATTAAACGACTTTGTGAAATTAATTGTCATTTTTAAACGTTGTCAGTGTTTCAATTTCTTTCTAATGGATGGCAATCTACTGAAAAATAACTAGTTTTCACAGAATATCGGGTAGTGTTGTGCGATCTATTGTGACCTGGAGTAAAGCGAAAAAATAATTAAAACTTGAAAGAAAAGACAATTAAAGTATACCATTAAAGTAGCAGTGAGATTAAAAAATAATAAATTTTACGCTGTATACCAGCATTATATCATTTTTCTTTTTCATGGAATTACTGCTTTAGGATGGTATTAAAATATTAACATGGATCTGGTATGTCAAAGAGAAAAATAATAAAAAATCGAGCATACTAAGAGGAAAATGAGTAATGGATAAAAAAATGAGATGGATAAAAAATAATAATAAAGCAGTGTTAACCGCGGGCTCAAAAAAATGTGCCAAGCGATGTGCCAAAGTCTTGTTTCCTCCAATTGAAACAGTGTCTGAATAAAATTCATGCAAACTTTGGAAACTGATCGCATACAAACGTAATAATAATTCTAAATGGTATTCTACTTTTAATTCACTTTTTCAATTCAAGTTCAATGTTTTTTTACAGCTTTTTTATACATTTTATTATGTTAATGAAAAAAAATATTAAACAATAATATTTGATTTATCAACATAACGAATTGGTCTTTGTCTATTGTACAAATATTCCTTTGACTTTGTTCTACTAACTTGATCGATTTGAAAAGTTGTTTTAAAACAGCCCATCTCTATTATTGTCCATTGCATGAAGTAGTCACCTTTCTATTGTCTTGTATAATCGCTGGTAAGCAAAGATAACACAATCTATCTCAGTTTCTATACACTCATCAGACTATAAGCAAAAGTTCTCCTGTGAGTTTGTGATAACGAAGCACTCGATTCAAAGACCTAAAGCGGATTATTCATGGATTAATCTTCAATAGTTTTCGAACTGATTAAAATTTATTGTTTGTTTCAATCATCAACTTTTTTTTAATAACTTTTATCTATTTGACACTTTGATTCAAGAATAGAAAAATTTTTAATTGAACAAAAATTACTGCAAATGGATTATTATTCTTCTGCATCTCTCGTACTCCTTCTTTCTTTTATGCCATTCTTTCTTATATTTCTCTCCTTTGGCCAAAGCACTTACGTTATGAAGCCTTTATAAAACAGGGTCATAAACTTATGCGTTAATGTAAAAAAAAAACTGAATAAAAATCATATTTTACATTAATATGAGAAGAAAAAAAATAATCTTAAAAAAAAAGAATAAAGTAAATCTTGAAAAAAGAATAAAAATAAGAAAACTTGCTACTGAACTCAAAGTTCAGATGTAGAAAAAAAGTTATCGAATTTACTTTGAACATTTTCTCTTCATAATAATAATAATAATAATAATAATAATAATAATAATAATAATAATAATAATAATAATAATAATGATAAGAAGAATAAATGGAAAAAAATGGTTCTAGTGACTTATTATAAATAAAATGCTCTGTAATAGAAATAAATAAAATTTGAATTGAGTTTAGTATTGTCACGTACCGCGTTTAAATTCCAAATATATCGCCGTGTTGTATGGCTAAAAAAAAGTACATTATTTCAGGGTAAAAGATTTTTTGTAAAATTGTCTCGTAAACGCAATATTTCTGTAAAAACAAAGCGAGTAAAAGCCATGTATTAATTGTGAACAAATGAAAAAATTATACATTAAATGGATGTATGAGTGAATGACTTATGTAATATTAAATAACATAAAACTTCGAAAGAAAGAATTAAAGAGGGTGGTAGGCGCATGAAAAAAAAAGTTGTACGGAAGATTAAAAAGTGAGAATTTTTTGCAGGTATAAGCATAGGTATGATTATCATATAATAATTATCATTACTATAATAATTAAGCAGATAATTTATAATGAGTAATAATGAAAAGTTTAATGATAAATATGTATAACAAGTATAACAATAATTAATCAAGAAAACAAGTACACAGCTTTATAAAATCATGATTATATTGTTAATAGAAAAGGCTTACAAATAAAATGTAAACGTGATTATTCGGCTGGCGTGGAAGAGTGCTTATGTTATTTAGAAAAATATACAATACAAAAGTTCATTAAATCTACATGTAATTGTCGTGAACATATCTAAGCTTTTTTTTAATTTAATTCTTTTTATTCTGCGTAATTAATTAATATAAATATTCGTATAAATTTAAATAATAATGAAAAAAGATACGTTTACATATCCAACTATTTTGACAAATTGTCAGAATTTTTTTATGATAAACAATATTTCTGTTCAACCATGGAGAAAAATATGTTTATTTAATTACTCTTATAGAGATCTAATAGTGATTTCTTCGGTCGTCTGAACTGTTGACTGTAATTACCACGAGAAATGCTACTGCGACTATAATTATTCAATTTAAACAACCAAAAAAAACAGCAAATATTTATCTAGCATATTTTCTGTGTTCCCTTGAATTTCCAGTACTTTAAATCAGAAAATTTAAATCCATTAAAAACTGTCTTCTAATCTAATTCATGCATTAGCCATCTTTATGAAAGCAAAACAAATGAATGAAATAAATAAAAAAAAAAATTTGTAATAATAAATTATCTAAAACAAAAAACATAAAAAATAAATTGTGATAAATGTAGAATGAAATGAACTTAAATAAAGGTAGGAAAGAAGAAAAATAATGAATAATGCGTAAGGAAAAAAATAATACAAAAAGTTACAAGAACAACTTCTAAAAAATACTCGGGGTCCAACATCCTCGAACGAATCATTATTGTAAAATCATGATATATTTTGTATTTGCGCCGATGTGCAATTAATAATAATACTAAGGCAGACGAGATAAAGATAACATAGAAAAGGAGAGAGGAAAAGTTTCTTTTAAGAGCAAATATTACAATTGTTGTCTATTTATAATTGATTGTATCTTCACTTTAGATAATATGTTGTTAATTAGTTGCCATGAGAAAATAAGCACTTTCAGAAAATTTACCTTTCAATATAACTTGAATTGCAAACATTTCCAGTGCTTTTTTCTTCCATTATTATTTGCTCAACATTCTTCTCTACAGAAGAATAAATAGTGAGGACAACAGAAATATTGTCTTCTTTTTCATTATAAATATTTGTTTATTTACTATATTTATAATCTTATTTTAATAACCCACATTTATTATGAGATTATTTATAAAACTTTTTTTTATTGTTTTTTGCTTTAACAGAATAATTTAGTGATTCGTTCAATCGTGTTGTGCTCGATAATATTTAAAAGTGAAAATTATTGTAGATGTTGTGAATCAAGAACATAAAAAAAAAATTTTTAATCTTGATATAAAAAAAGAACTGTGAAATGAATGGAATAAATAATTAAATAAATAATTTGTAGGTTTATCGAGCTTCAAATAATGATATTAGAACTGCTGGCAATTAATTATATTCTTACTTTTTTTTAATGTGACTAATCTACCAATAAACTTTATCTATAATGTTTTTTTGTAGAATATTTATTCAAATAATTGTATATATATATACACTATTAATTCATCATTTACGTGAGGTAAAAAATGTAGAAGTTAATTAATCATTTTTTTTAATTATCGCCAAGATCGTGGAGTGAATAATAATCTCAAAAAATTATTTTAACAAATATTAATTACATTTAACAAACACGCGGGCTATTTACCCGACTTCTAAACGGGATCAAGATAATGAAAAAAAATATGATTAAGAGATTCACAAGTACATTTTTTCTGATAATATGCATTCATACGTTCTTTTAGTGTTAACTTATTGGCAAGAATGACTAAATAACGTAATTAAGTGAAATAATAAACAATAAAGAAGAAGAATAACACTGATGAAAATTTACGAGAGAGATGGAATAAATAAATAAAACACTTAGATTAAAAAAAATCACGGATTACTACTACTCGATAGTGATTTAATGTTTGTAAGGGCAATAATATTGTAAATTTCGAGTACAGTGTATTTGAATGTGTAAGATGCATAAAAAGACAAATTTTTTTAGATATTGCACTATATAATATTTATTATTGTAAGGTAAAGAAAAAAAAAGTATAATGATTAATAACTAATGAAAAAAAAAAAAACAGCCAGTGAATGTTCAATGAACTCTCTCGTGGCTCGCATTTCTTCCTCTCTTCACATATTTTGTGTGATTGCAAAAAGAAGAAAGCTAAAAATATTACGTGACTACCATAAAAATCATTTCTTATTTCTTCATTAGAAGATTAACTCGGAAAATAGAATACATCATATGGTAGAAACGCGAAGCCACAAATATGCAATCGCCAATAATAATAATTCATGATAAATATTAACGAATGAAAAGATAAATAAAAAAAAAATAATAAAATATACGATTCTTTCTAAATGAAAAAAATAAAAATTTAAATACAATAAAAAAGTAAAACAAAATGTGAGAAAGAAGGAACAAAATTTCTAGTGTTTACATTACGATTGATAATTCTATTATTGCATATTATATTTATAATAATATTATTATTATTCTTATTATTATTGTCATTGTAATGTTTGTTTTCCGTTATTAAAGTGTGTATATAGCAATACCATCTACATAAATTATCTTCTAACTTACTGAAGCCTTTACTTGAAAAATATCTACTACATGAAGTATATCTCTCTGCTAATTATAGTACCTATTATGATTGATATTTTAAAAAATCTTCAAAATAATATGCATATATAAACACATATATTTAATTTTGATAGTAATTAATAAAGACATACGAACGTTCTGAAATAAAAAAAAAAATGCATGAATTTAAATGATTTCTACTTTATTCTACTTATTGATCAGTCAACCAATTGTTATGATTGAAGTTATTTCAGCATGATGCATTTGTTTCAATTAATCGACAAAAGTAAGTATTTAAGTATCATCTAAGTCAAACTAGAGTAAATATAATGCGTAGCTGGATGTAATGCATAATAGCATAGTTATTGCGTTAAACTGTATTGGTATGGAGTCTAATGATAATAATAGTTATTTAATGATACATAATAATAATGCGAGACCAAATTTGATGTATAAAGAATCATGAAAAGTACATTAATTCTATCTCTATTGATCCAAAAAGTTGTATAAATGAATTTAAGTTGATAAAATTTACCTTAATTTATTCTTGAAATGTTATCCTCTAAAATAACATTATTGTTCGTCACAGCAGTTATTTTAGTAACTGATGCATTTGCTTTCCTAATCACCAACGTAAGTACACTATTTAAGTGTTATTAAGATTTATAATTAGATAATAGTAGTTAGTAAGAATATAGCTATTAATTTATAATATTCGAAATTGTTATATTTTTCATTAGGGAAAACTGAAATTTTATTCATAAAAAAGCCTTCTCTTAGTAACTCTTGTTTGTCTTCAACCCATATAATGTTAATATAAAATAAATATTTGGATTGATGTAACAAATAAAAGAATATTAATGTTATAAAATCGCATCAATTTCGTCACATAGTAATTAGTTACTTCTGAATGTCTATCGTAGTACCACCCAATAACAATAGTTAATTATTTTTCCACATGTATATTAAAGTAGTTCATAGATAATAGTTCCTTAATTGAAGGTTCCACTTGACTCATGAATAATTTAAATATTTGCCGATAAAGTTTCAATACATAAACAAAAAAGAACAGGTAAGCAAAGTTTGTTGTTGTTTTTAGTTTGAGTAAAAAGTTAAAAGTGAAGACACGTTTATAAAAGTTAAACATCAGTTTGTAAAATGTGGACTCGAATAAAATTAATTACTATATTGGCAGTTATTTATATAACTGTTGCACTGGGTCTTCCTTCTTTCTAATGTAAGTATAATAATGAAATATTGTTTATAATCATTTTTATTCATTCAATATATCTTATTTAGAAAAACGTGACTTCTTTGGTCTGCTACTATTTTAAGCGAAATAATTCTTCTTTCATTGTATGTAATATTTTAATGGAATCAATTGCTATGGGTTAGACTGATAATTAACTGTAGATTATAAAAATGTTTTGCTCCAATGATTATGTCTTCAGAGCAAAACATGTAAGAAAGTAATATCTTTATTCTTAAAAATTTGAAATTTATTGCTTCCTTAACCCTCATCACGCACCTTATCCGAAAACTTCTGTACAAATTCTGATGATATTCAGCATGTCACTTATACCAAGTTTATCGCACAGTCTCGAGGGGGCTCTTATCAATAGCTAAAATTGATAGCTGAATATACCAATCTTCAAGTAAAAGTGAATACATATTTAAAAATTTAAATGTGCAATAAATGTATTTTATTATTCTTCCTACACCTTGCTTTTTCACGAAGAATAAAATTTCACTTTAAATTAGCAAGGAGAATCAGAGAAATAAATAAATGAAGTTTACTACCTCACAAATTACAAAAGTGTATACAAACTTCTATTTAGCCAACAAAGAGAAAGTACGTCTTTTATAAAATCAACAGAAATTTTTTCAGTTTAATATAACAACAAAATGATTGAATATCAAAGAATCCCAATAGTTCAAGGGTTAATAAATGCATTGTACACGAGCATTGAAATGTTTTTATTAAAATTCTGAGAAGTATTTCAATACATAAAAAGTATCAATCAAAAAATATCAAAAATCAATAGCATTTCTCAGATTCTTTTCTTTCTTTAGTATTCTTCAGCACCTTGGTCTTCTCCTTCAACTGAATCAGTTCCAACTTCTTCATAATCCTTTTCAAGAGCAGCAAGATCCTCTCGAGCTTCAGAAAACTCTCCTTCTTCCATACCCTCACCTACATACCAATGAACAAAGGCACGTTTGGCATACATAAGATCGAATTTATGATCAAGACGAGCCCAAGCTTCAGCAATAGCAGTGGTATTGGATAACATGCAAACTGCACGTTGAACTTTAGCAAGATCACCTCCAGGAACAACAGTTGGTGGTTGATAATTGATTCCAACTTTGAATCCAGTAGGACACCAGTCAACAAATTGGATTGTACGTTTGGTCTTGATAGTAGCAATAGCTGCATTGACATCTTTAGGTACAACGTCTCCTCTGTATAACATGCAACAAGCCATGTACTTTCCCCGACGTGGATCGCATTTGACCATCTGATTAGCTGGCTCAAAGCAAGCATTTGTAATCTCTGCTACTGAAAGCTGCTCATGATAAGCCTTTTCAGCAGATATGACTGGAGCGTAAGTGACCAAAGGGAAATGAATACGTGGATAGGGTACCAAGTTAGTTTGAAACTCAGTAAGATCAACATTTAATGCTCCGTCAAAACGTAGAGATGCCGTGATGGAAGATACAATTTGGCCAATTAGTCTGTTTAGATTAGTGTATGTTGGACGTTCTATATCTAAATTTCTACGGCAGATATCATAAATAGCTTCATTGTCCACCATAAAAGCACAATCTGAGTGCTCCAAAGTTGTATGTGTTGTTAAAATTGAGTTGTAAGGTTCAACAACAGCAGTTGATACTTGAGGAGCTGGATAAATAGCGAATTCTAATTTAGATTTCTTTCCATAGTCAACCGAAAGTCGTTCCATAAGAAGAGAAGTAAATCCAGAGCCAGTACCACCTCCGAAGGAGTGAAAGATTAAAAATCCTTGAAGCCCGGTACATTGGTCAGCAAGTTTACGAATTCGATCGAGTACTAGGTCGACTATTTCTTTTCCAATTGTGTAATGACCTCGAGCATAATTATTCGCGGCGTCCTCTTTGCCAGTGATTAGTTGTTCAGGATGAAATAGTTGCCGGTAAGTTCCAGTACGGACTTCGTCTAAATAAAAATTAAAAATTAACTGATGTTCATCTATTTAGTTAAAATTTAATGATAAACATTTGTAAAATAAATATTAATGATTTTTTTATACACAGTATTGTCTATTCAATAACCCTATTTGCATTTCAAAAAAATTTAATATAGTTTTTACATCCATTGTAACCTTGAAATTTATCACGCACAGTCAACCATACAGTGAGTCAAGTTAAATCTCAGTTTAAAAAATAAAAATTTCAATAGGAAATTTAAAACATTCTTTTAAGACTTGTTTATCTAGTACTTAAAATAACAAAGTTATCAGAGTAAAAATACATATAATAATGAAAAATGTGACATTAAATTTATTTTATCAAATGTTTTTTCATCACCAATTTCATTTATGGCGTTATATACTGTCGATTAAAATTTAACTTACCCACGACGGTTGGTTCCAAGTCAACGAATACAGCTCTTGGAACATGTTTTCCTGCTCCAGTTTCACTAAAAAAGGTGTTGAAACTATCGTCTCCACCTCCTAGCAATTTATCTGATGGCATTTGGCCATCAGGTTGAATTCCATGTTCTAAACAATAGAGTTCCCAGCAAGCATTACCAATCTGGACTCCAGCTTGACCAACGTGGACTGAGATACATTCACGCTAGAAATAAAATTTTATTACAGTTTCTGATCTATAAAAATGAGTCAACATAGAGACAAAATGAAAGATTTATAGTTGAAAGTTGTATTAAAGTCATAAACAGTGCAGTTATTACCATCACAGATTTATGGTACGATAATTAAAAAAAGTACTTATTTCAAACGAAAAGTAAAAGGATTTCATCAATTTAAATAATTAATTTATAAAATAAACTCACCATCTTGAATAGATTATCGTTTTTTAATCACAGGTACAAAATGTAAATTCTCAATGGAAAATCGAATTCCTCAAAAAAGCAAAAGATTACGTTAAGATGAAGCAGGCAATGAAGCTCCTCGAAACGTTCTCAGCGTTCTGATGTAGCCAGACATGATGGCAATGCTTTATAGCCTCGGTTTCCCCACTTTCCTTTCTTCTATCGATCTCATTCTTATTAGTAAAAACTGCTGTTTGATTTAAGTGCTCACATCACGCTTTTAAAATTGACAAATTAAATGAAGCACGAACATTTCTGCTGAATTTCTTAATTTATTGAAAAGATAAAAAACAGATAATACCACATTCCCGTTCTATTAATAACTAAAAATTTTATTTAATAAAAAGATATAATTGAATTTTATTTAACATATATCACACAAATTTAGAATCCTTATAACACCTAGAATACCTTTAGAAAATGAAATAAACGAATATCCTTCTTATTTCCGCTGCGTCGAGACAGTATCTAAAAATAGTAAAAAGGCGTGTGCATAATTTGCGTCCAACGAACCTTTTATCTTAGTGAAAATGTATTCTTCATAAAGAATTCTTATTTAAAATAATATTTTATTTATTAAATATATTATTTACTATTCATAAGTTGCTTAACTTGTGAGAATCATTTGAATATTCCAATTTCTAGAGGATTCTTAGCACGTTCCTTAATGCATCTTTACAGTTAAACCAGCACTTTGATACGCTTCATGAAGACTCAGGCCAACAACCTAAGAAGTGAATGCCCTACGGACATTTTAACCTTGAAAAATATAAAATATTACAATAATTAATTTCTTTTGGTGAAAATAAATACTATTATTACTAATAAATATATAACTACATGGTTTACTGTCATTGAAATGACGTCAGACATTCTCAGTGAGTACCATTTACGGCGATGAAGTCAGACTCGCACCAACTGTGTTTTTTTTTGCTCCACAGAAACCCACGCATGGCGAAACATGAAGTTTATGTATGTACTAAGACTTTAAAATCTACAATGAGACTTCCAGACAGCTACTAATCATGATAAAAGACTCACAACGACAATTAGACTATTATTTATCATTAACATTCTCATTTCTCTTGATAATTTTCTCTTTAAATTGATGAAAGATAATTTGTTACTAAAATGAACGTGTTTTTTTTAAATACTTAAATACATTACGAGTACGTTCATGCTGTTTTTGTATTACTTTCAATTGATCGAGAAATTTGGGACCAGCAAACGAGTCCTGCGGATGCAGTGGTTGCCATATATGGTTGGAGAAACCGTGACGACATCCAGGAGGAGAGTAGGCCGTTCAGTTTTACGCGTATTGGAGTCCTCGCCCACTGGATCTCATGATTCAATGATGCCGGAGAGTGTAGAGTAAATGAATGTGTACGGTAAAGAATAAGTACGGTATAAATTCATGTCCGACAACACTAAACATTCATTCCTGGTCTTTGTAGGTCAAAATAAGATGATGGATTGAAGAAACCTCGTTGCTGATGAGTCATTTGTACGAAATAAATATTTATCTGAAAAAAATTTTAATTTAATTTGAATTAATAAATTATTTATGGCTTCAAAATATTGTTTTTATGATTTATTATAAGAATGATTGATCTAATACAATTTAATATCCATCACATCATCAGATAATTTTTATTTGAATTAGTTTTTGAAAATATCAGTAATTATTAGAGTAAGTTGGTAGATTTAAATTAAAATTGGTGATCTGAATCGGTTTATTGAGTTGAAAAAAGTCTTTTTGATATTTTTTCTATCTAACAAAGAGAATTTTTAAAAATCAGTTACGCTGTAATTACTTATGGGAGTTGGAGCATGACGGAAGAGATAAAATTCTCTATCATAAACCATTGAGCTATTGACGTCATGCTAAAAAATATCAATAATATATTTTTAACTTCATCTTAATTGATTATGCTTCCTTTTGATAATTGTACGATACAATTTATCAACAATCATGTTGATATACTTCTCATACCTTCAATACCAATATTTAATAAATCCTATGCTGGTATACATTCTTAGAGGAGTCCAATCAGAATTATGTTCCAAAATAAAAATTTCTGGCACTAGATCAAATGAAGATATTTTATCTTGATTATGATAAAAAAAATACTAACGTGTTTAGGGTATAAAACTATGAGGGTAAAAAATAAAAAAAAAGTCTCTACCGTGACAATGTTTACAACATTGCCGTGACCAGGATTCGAACCTGGGTTACTACGGCCACAACGTAGGGTCCTAACCACTAGACGATCACGGCTACAAGAGACATATAGCTGTCGACTCAAAATATCTCACCATGCTATAAATGGAAATAAAAAGAAAACTGACAAATTTACGTACATGGAGATTCCCATGACTATTAAGTTAAATTTAAATGCTGGATTGATGTTTATTTTTATATTGCAATTAATTGTTTGCGAAATATTTACCTAAAGGAATTAGAAAATTCAGTATTATTCGAAAGCTTACATTTAATATTTAATACATAATGAAACATAGATGTTTACCTTGAAGATGGCATGCTTTTGTACATTAACAAATTAATCACAATATTGATACGACAATTATTGCAGAATGTTCTCCTCTTTAGTACAGATCATGTAATTAATTCAATGATTGGATTAAGGAATAATGGAATAATTTATTTTGCGAATAATTGCATTAGTTTATTGTTTATCACAATTAATTAATGGATTATTGTTCGATAACTGATGTAATCATGAACATCATTATTATTATTTTTATCAATAAACATTATAAATCAACAAAACATCAAATTTGGTAGTTATTGTTATTATGGATTATTAATAAAATGAAAACATTTACACTACAAAATAATAAACCTGAATTTTACCATTTCATTAGGTAGTAATAACTGTTGAAGTTAAATATATCTTTCTTACTTATCATGAGACAATATGAAATTTTTATTCAGCTGTGTATATTGAATAAATATTCCCACGTGACTTTTATGTAGACAAATCAATATTTGTAAGATAACTTAACGAAAAATAGACATCATCTGATTGTTATTGCTCGAAGCAATTGATTGACAAAAATACGCTCTCTGTAGGTCAATGGACGAAGCTTCGAAAAGTCCTATTTTAACAACAGTTACATTTACCGTCGGTACATCAGAATGTATACAACAGTCGATAATATCGAGATGTAAAAAAAATTAATCGGTAACAAATGAATAAAAAATACTATATTTCGTTATTACCTGATAGATGTCTCGTCAATGATAAAAATACACAAACTTTTATTTGAATTTAAATAAAAAAAAGCAAATAATTTAATTGAATATCTAATAAAGTTCGAATGAATTTGAATAGTTGTTTATTATAAAGATCTTGGAGTCATAATAATTTGAGTACACAGCAAAGTACAGAAACAATCAACTTTCTTCATGCATATGAGTAGTATAATGATTTTAATCTCATTTCGAATTCGTTAATAAGTATAATTATCACTTCATTTTACATTTGTAATGCATGAGAAGGTTTGAAGTAATATATTTATATATAAGAGATATAAAAAAAAAATGTACCTTTATAATAACGTGACTGAATTCAAGGAGTTACCGTTACTCAGATGCGCCAAAAGATTTCTTCAATTGTATCGTGGGCGGATGTCATGCATTTTTGGATGAAATTAGTGAATTATGATACCTCAGGAAATGGAATACCATGCGAACAAATTGAGGAAGGAGGCCCTTTTCGCTATACAATATAAAATAAGCATAAATATTCATGCATCCTGGTCCCAGTGGATTGATGAATGTCATGAAAATTAGTCTCCACGTGATGGAGTAGGACCACCTCCACTGTTTTCAGATCGTGCACAGCAAGAGCCCCGGAAATGTAATGCGCATTTACTGTGAAACGGTACACTTAACTTGCACTCGTCGGTGTGCACAATTTTTACGGGGTCACGGCGGTGCATCGAGATATTTTTGCTGATCGACATAGATATGCTACCATCATGTATACTTTATTCATCTCTCTTGAAATCCTCCCTCAAACAAACGACCGATCGTAATCGAACGAAAAAAAAATCTCGTTGCACTGCACATGCAATATCCATAAATTAACTGTAATTATTTTAGTATGCATCGTCCGCATTGCTCATCTGAAATGTTAATTTGGGGAACGCGGATATGTTTGGTTCATCAAACTGATCGTAGGTGTGGTCTATAAGTTTAGGCACCGTTAGGTTTAATAATGCCCAACATAATATTCAATCGGCTTTGTGGCTATTTTTTAAGCAGGATCAAAATTTAAATATTGTGAATTCATCACAAATATGCTCGTTCAATATTATCTTCGAACAAGTTTTACCAATAGATCAACTTGATACACTTCTGCACTCTCGGATTGTTTTTAAAATATTTATTACTATTCTATATGAATATTTCAAACCATTTTCCAACACAAACAAAAAACTTCCATCGATATTCAAGCTTTTATGTTTTAATAATGATTAATAAAAAAAATATTCATCATAACAAGAAGTGAATAATAATTGCTCTTGGTTATTATGTAATGTTCTACAAGTATTCAAGAGTTTTTTACAACAATGTAATTAAAAAAAAAGGTAATTACCGATACAATGTCAAGTACTTGTGTTTTTACATGAGCATATTAATTCGATGAATTTCTTGGTAACATTGAGAGGAGTAGTAAAAGTCTCACAACTTCCGCAAGTAATTCGAGGGTCTCTTTAATTGAGAAAGGCACATTCAACTCATAACAATTCTCATTTCTTCATGGCAATTTCTAGCTCTTGACAATAAACTGAGGACGTAAAAAATTGGCTAAATTCACTAGTGAACGTTGAGAGGAACCATAGAAAGTCAAAAATATAAAATTGTCACGGTTGTTAACAACACAATATGATGGTAATCCTAGTATTTATTTTCATACATTCATTTATTTGTTTTTATTTTATTTTTCACTACAACAATATGATAATCTTGCAGTCCCCAGTCTCATTTTGTTTACTCGGATCACATATAATGCGAAAAAAAATATGTAGATTCATCTCATCACCTTGCTTTTCATTATGAATGGAATTACAACGAGACATGGTGTAATTTTAATTGTATTCTAAATGTTTCGTTATTATTTGCCTGTGATAGAGATCGCCATTCAGAATAATATTAAGCGAAGATAGGTATGAAAAGAATTGTGATAAAGGGAAAAAAATTTCTATCATAAAAATTAATGCAAAATCACGAATTTACCATTGAAATATGAGTGCTGAATTATTTTAGATATTAATCTTGTTACTTCTTCTTTAGTATACCAAAAGCATCTTAAAATTTATAAACGTGTTCAATCACAATTTATTATCAATTTTATTAGGAATCAAATTTCCTTGATTTTGAATGCTTACATATTTTATTTCTTATCAATCAAGTGACTCATAACAGATTCTAGATAGTAAAAGATGAAGTGTATGAACATTTATATGTGTTTATATGTTTTTATACATCATTTACTCTACTGTCGACCTATTTTCATTTTTGCATATCGCGTCGCGTGATGTGATTCATCGTTAGGAATTTAACGCTGGTTGGCGGAAGGAAAAAAAATGAAGAAGGCCATTAAAATGAAAACCCGAGTCAAGCGAGTGCAATTCAACAACCTGGAACGTAACAGAAGTAAGTAAGTACGAGAAGAGGAATAAAAGTAAAAGATGGAAAGAGTATAACACGCTGCTTTCACACTGGGAGCACGCTCGGTTCGCCATCCTCGACAAAATCGTATGTAAAGGACGAAGATGGGTCGTTCCGATACATACGTAAAACGAATCATTATTTCCCTGCATCTAAAATCGCTCTGCGTTCGCTCAACCTTTGTCCAATATCTCGTAAACTGGATTATACCTCAACCAAAACCAGAAAATTTACTTTGGAGCTTTTGAAAATATTTTTTATTTTCATTGCAAAAAGATCCCATCAAATGTATACACGTCAACATAAATGTTCCAAAAATGTATTTAAATGCAAATAAAAACTTGTTTATTGTTAATAAAAGTAAATTTATTTTTTTATAATCGCACTAGACGTCTGACTTGCGGGGGTCGAACCTATAGAACTACTTGTCTTGAGTGTAATGGAAAGGTGAACGTCCTCATTATTTATATTTTATTGTAAATTTCTTATTTGCTATCATTAATGAGAAACAGGAATTTTTTTATTTAAAAAGATAAAATAGCATTCTTCTGAATTAATAAATTAATTAACTTTTTATCAATATAATTTTTTAAATAATTTGTGTCTATTAATAGAAATGACTAATTGATTATCTAAGGAATTTAAAGAAGGGATTAGCTGCAAATATAAAACTGATAGTAATTGAAAATAATAATAAAGATGACTTCATGATCTATAAATTAATAAAAAAAAATCTTTTTAAATCCGATAAAGTTATTTTATTTCAAAACAAATAAAAACATTAATTATTAATGAGCAGTAAAAAAATGTTTTTCAAGTGTAACTAATTAAAAGTCACATTGTTATGTATAGAATGGAAGCTTTATCTGAAAATATTTTAAATATGGAATACATTGAATGAAACAAATTTTTATCTCGTATAAATTTACCGAATTTTCTTGAAGACCTGAATACATATTACGATACGTGCGCACATGTATCAGGGTTTCAAATCAAAATCCATCCAGTCGTGCTGGAGATACTATCATAGGAAAAATATTTATTATATTCAAATACTCATGTATCGACATATTTCTAAAGACTATCTAGAACATGAACAGAATTCAGACTTTAATTTTGATTCCCTTAAGGAATTGACTGAGAATCAATCGAGATGATTTAACAACGCTTTTTTCAAGTGTCACACCTGGACGATTTCCTAGAATCTTATAGACTGCCATAAAATTCTATACAGCAAAGATTTTTATTGAAACCGTTTCTTAACGTTACGTACATTTAAATATTTTTTATTTAAAATTAATTTTTATGTGGAAAAGAAAAAAAACAATTTCGAATGAGTAATTGAGTAAGCATTTATCACTCCCAAAGAAACCAGAAAAAAACTAATATTTGCTGAGTTATTTTTAACAAATATGTTACACTTATTATTTCCCACTTATCTGTACACTGATTTCCAAATAAAAAGTAGCAATAAAAATTTCTAAACGATGACTGGATACACAGTATCTAAAATAGATAATACGATTAAAATCCAAATGAACTAACAAAGAAGTAAGAATGTCTTAATGATAATGAAAGAGTGACGTGATGATAAAATCAATCATAAAGACACCTAGATGTGTTCGCAATGTGCGGCAAGGTCTGGGAATCAAACGAATGATGAGTGTTCTGGGCTCTGATGATGATCCTTACTCATTCTTATGGAATTTAAAATAAGAATGCGCTCGGCAAATTTGTACACTACATTCCACCAGTCTAGCACGATTATACTCATTTTGATTAATGTAAGGAATACTCACGAGATGAAGGTGGCTTTGAATATATTTCCAGTTAGTGATGATATCAGTTGCTACAATGAAAATATGCTAATGATATTATATAATGATAGTGGTTAATGAGATCACGTCAAATTTGTTTATGTCACATTATGTATACGTTCGTAAGATTATTGCCATGGTATTTATTCGTACATCTTGCATGTGTTTATATACCTTGGATCCAACGACGATTGTTTAAAAACCTACGCGCGCGATAAATCGTAAGCAGGAAAAAAATTATATGCTCATGCCGTGCGAACGATTTCAGAGAGTTCTTCTTGGTAGGCAAGTCACGTTTGACGGAAGGGTGCTGCTGTTCTCGTGTATGAGAGACCCCCGTGGCCCTCTTGACTGTAAACGTTCCGAGACCATTTTATTTTTCTGCACTGTCATTTTGCGTGCGTGGCATCGCGTCATTCAACGACCGCGAGAGAAAAAAAAACATTATACCCCGTTAACCACAAGACTCATTGGGAAACTTTTGTAGTCCTAGTGTAATTGTCATCTATGTAGTCAAATATATTCCATGCTGAAAGTAAATTGCACAGAAAAAATTACTTTTATTTGATACTCGAGATTTTAATGAAGATTTTTTTGTATTCGTTCTTTCGGAATACAAAGAAATTTTATTAGAACTATTATTATTTTTTTTTTTTAATACTAGATGATCTTTTGTAACAGCGCTAGAATTGCTTGCTTATCTTTTATGTAAAAATATTTAATTTTCGTGATTAAAAAGTAGAATTGAAGTTTGTTCTGAAGTAGAAAATGCATTATTTCCATTGAAATGAAGACAAATTTTTTTTTACTTCTTGGAATAAATAATCTTGTTGGCTTACTTCAGTTAATTGGTAGATTAAAGCAGAATAATTATTCTCAACTGAAGTTGAGAGGAAAAATTTATTTCAATATTTACTTATTTGCTTATCTTTTATTATGTATACAGGTCGAATGATTGGAGCCAGGTTTACTGATAAGGAAATAGTAAAACATCAAAAATAAAGGGCAGCTTCATTAAGCTATGACTAACTGATCTTGGTTTCAACTAATTGTTATCTGTTTGTAGATTATCGTAGATAATTTTTTGTCGTAAAATTTATTGACTGTTCGTCTTATCCAAACTACTGGAAATTTTAGAATCAAATTTTATCTTAATTATCTTATAAAAATAAGCTTATTCATTAATTTACTGCTGTTTAAATTTTGACAAAAATAGCTAATACAGTATTGATCACAATTTATATAAAAAAAATCTAACTACTTTCACTTTTATTTTTCTTGAATTTACTCTAGCTATTTTCTAAGACCCTCATCTCATCCAATTTTTTCAAATATTATAACTCAGCTGTCAATTATGCTAACAATTCCACTCTTGCAGAATAAAAACTCTAGAAAACATTTTTACTCCAATGAAAATCAATATGTTCTCCAAACTCAATCACCAGACGAAAGTAACTCTGAAATCTCCTGCCTAATATTATAAATAAACCCGAAATTCTATAAAGTTTGCTAAAAAAAAAGTACCGAAAGAGTCATATTTTTATGGACATTCGTGACACATCTGTCTAGAAGGAACAAAAACCGATGTTTCTGTATAGGAGAGTTTGGTGCATTGACATACCTCGCGAATGAAAGTAAAAGATAAAAAGTGGGTGAAATGCTAAAAGTGAAAAGAGATGGCAGAATAAGCAAAACTCAGGCCATTCACCGGTCCACAAAGTTGCAGAGGGTGACTTGGTTTTGCGGTGCCAAGTGAAAAATGATCTTTGAGAATCGTCTGTGCTATGTGAAAAATAGTCGCACGCGTTTCTGCAACTTCCAGAGAACCTGTGGAAACTTGAGACATTCAAAAGAGAAGGAAGGACAGGCAATCACTTATTTTCTCGTCGAATGTTTACAAACGGGACAAACGTATTCGATGTCAGATGTAATAAATTTATTCTTTTTTATATTTATTCTGCTGCATAAACCTACATGTATAGAATAACTACCTATACCAATGGTTGAGATTTGACCAAAAAGAATAGCAAAGCTCAGGGTGACTACCCTCTGAATGTCTACGTTACTTATTTTTCATGTCTTTCTTTCTTTTGCACTCGTCTACTTGTATTCCAGGCAACGCTTGCTCATGGCACGGATGTATAAACGGATAAAATATTCGTGGTGCACGCGAATTTGCAGTTTTTCTTCTATCCTAGAAGTACCTTCGCGCCTGGAGCCGACACCTAAATAAAATTCTGCTTGTCTTAATCGACTATACTTTATATTTTACGTCAACGAGATATATCGTCAAATAATGTCTAGAATGAAATTATCCTTAAAAAAGTAACTTTATACACAGCGTGTTTGCTCGTGTAAATGCTTCGCCTTTTTTTTTCTTTTAATCATGTAATTGATGCTTGAATGGTGGTATGTAAATAATATTGGGAAAATGTGGTCATCGTTTTAATAGGTATTCATTATGCATGCGGTTGTAAAAATAATTTAAGAATGTATGATCTTATTCGACATCTTATAATGATCAATCTACTGGTACGTATATTATTATAAAATGATCATAAATTTAAATAAAGGATTACCTGTAATGAAGGCCAGCTCTGTGTTTCAGAAGATGATGTCAACTGGATTATATTCATGTCATTTTTGTATTGATGAGTCGTCGGCAGACTCATTCGTATCATTAGAAAATCACCATCAGCTATTTTTCTAATTAGCTATGAGCAAAAGAATTGTATGAAAATAATGAATGTCAGGCAAAACTTTAATTTAAAAATCCATTTGCATGCAGTAATTTTTTCTAATTAAAAATAAAAATTGATATTATTATTCGAAGTGAACTTTTTTAGTTCTCTGTAATTAATACTTAAAATTCAATAAGTTGAATAATTTACAAATCACAATTACATGGTTGCTTGTGCTATGATGACAGAAGAATAATTAATCAATTTCCAAGAAGTGAGAAAGTTTAAATTATATTCCCTTGAAAAGTTTAATGACATCGTCACCAAGTGTTATCGTATTCGTCAGAATGTACTCGGAGAGACAGTACGTGTGCACTGACGATTGTGTCAAGTAACGAAAAAGGAGAAAAAAAAGATAAAAGAATAAGAAAGATGGCAAAAGGGAGAGAAATAAAGAAGCCGAGTGTATATCCTAACCATATCCAAGTCTGTCGGCTGTCGTATGAACGTTATACACTGGAGACTCGCGCGGTGTCCGATGACCCACGCGCGGGCTACACCTTTTGCATTCAGTAACGAAGTCCAGGGCTCATGGACGACGTTGATGCAGATAGACAGAGAGAGCGAAGATTCATTAGTATGTTGGATTCGTGACTTGTGTATGCGAACGTGGTGTGTGAAGCCCACGCGACCTCCTGCTTACTGTTTCTATTTCCTTCCTTTTCTCACAGCTTTACCTAACTAATAACTCTATCTCACTCATCTTCAATTGCTTTATTCATCATTATTCTCTCTTTATTGCTTCTTCAATTTACAACCCGTTGATGCATGGTGTAGAAAAAAATATTAAATATAATAATATAATAATAAAAATAATGGAATATTGCGGTTTAGAGGGTAAATATTTTTTCCAAAATAAAACATTCATATGAAAAATTCACTTTTTGATGGTCTTTCATAGGATCCAAGGTCGCCTGGATTATACGAAGCTGACTTTTCTCGACTTTCGACCCTTCTACGAGAAAGCAGGAATACTTTCTCTAGGAACTTACGAATTCTTTTGTTTTTTCTTTAATAATCTCAAGGATTTGCGATGGAAATGCTTGTGAGGTCAATAGATTAAGGATGGACAAAAGAGATTAATTTCTTTTTGTTTTTTTTAATTCTTTTTTATTGAATAAAGGAAATTATTTTGCATAAACTTGCCGTAATGCCTATCAGAAAATAGCTATGAAAGTGATCAAATGAAATTTTTTCATAAAAATCTAGGATGTCAACAGTATGAACATTTGATTGTGAATAATTTATTCTTTTTCAATGGAAATTAATTACTAAAAATTGTCTTGTGTTGGTTGGAAGAGCAGCGATGCAGTGAGATTAATGAAAACAGCACGTATGAGCATAATTGACAAGCTAAAGTATCATTGGCTGAAAACACTGAGTATTAAACTCGGTGCAGTACCAGCGTTACCACTTTTCAATTTTATTATACAACGTGAAATAAAGGGTTTCTACAGCATTATCAATTACATGAAGACTCGAATGATTATTTTTTATCAATAAAATATTTAACCGAAACAAATGGTAGATTTTAATGATAAATTTGGAACGGATGTGGTCTCGAATGGCATAGAAATTGAATTTACTTAAAGTCCGCGACGGGAAATTTCTGATGAGTTCCGCGGAGCCGCATGTATCTCCATAGACTTTTTATACAGCGCCGGCGGGTTCTTGATATGAATAATAATGCCGTATCCGTGTCTCGCACCAATGGAAACTCGAGTGGTGAAGCGAATGAAACAGAGAGGCCAAAGAGAAAGAGATATAGAATTTACTCCCGAGGGAGATACGTTTGCTCTGGAAGTTCGGCGGCATTACGACGAGCAACGGCATGCATTATGTATACGATTTGTTTACATACTAATCTGACATGTTTATGGTGTCGCGGATGGCGAACTATAGGTCGCGTGTTTAGAATTTAGCCGAAACTAAGCTCAGCGGCGGATCAAAAGAGCCGCTACAAGTGAAATAAGAGTCCAAAGTTTATCAAAACTCCCACACGATTTGTCACTCATATATATTATACATATTCCCATCTTTATCATGTGATTTATCTTACTCCAGATTATATTGTTTTTAATTCGATGTTATATGTCAGGGTAAATATTTCTAATTATTTATAGGCAATTTTCAATTGTATTCAAAAACACATGAGATATTGTATTGTGTGGGATTTTAGATAAAGCTGTTTTTATCATTCTCTATGAGTAATATATTTATTCATTATTATTATATTTATTTCCTTTAGTTCTTTACTATTTGCTGAAGAATTTAAAATTTTTTACTGTTTAGAATAATTTCATTTCTGGCAAAAGGATTTTTCATTGAATAAATTTGCTGAGAAAATAAATTATTTAAATTTTTTTCAGTAATTTTGGAATTAATTACATTAAAACTTTTCCTTGAAAATTAAGAGATTTTTTATTTCTCTGCATACCTGGATCATTTAAAGCTGAGTAGCTTCATATTGTTCCACATTGTAGACTTCTTAAACTTAAGAAGTAGAGAAACTTTACTATTATCATGAAAAACTTTATTGCAGAACATTTTAACAAAGACAATCGAATTGTTTCGAGCTGCTTCACTTGAACCTTCTTCTTTGAAGACTTTATTTAAGAAAAATTAAGTCACATAGACTTCACTAACCCTTTGAACATGTTCCAATAATTGTCAAAGTTCAATATTTACTAGACTTCGATGGCTAACAAAAGATTGAAAATGAAGATTTTCACTTATTGTACTACTTGACTATAAAATTTTATGAAATTTTTCAGCTCGATATCCTTTTGTATACATGAAGAATTTTTATTTTCATCGAATTCAGTGACTTTCATATATCCATTGATTTCCAATAAATCCAGATAAAATCGAAAATCATCTGTCAACGATTTATTATCACTGCCATAAACAAATATTTTGAAGAATACATAATTTTAGGTGAATATCTATATTGGAGCACATAAAAAAAGCTTTTGTAAAATAAAATAGAGCATAATATTTTTTTTTGTCGGTGTTGACCGACTTTACTTGCTTTTTCAATCTATAGAAAATAGACCAAAAAATTCTAAGAAAAATTGACAGTGAAAAAAATTCATTCTCTAAGTGTCGAGTTAGATATTTTTTTTATTTAGGACATTCTTTTCTAAAGTCTATCTAGTCCTCATGGTCTATTATATTATATGAGTCTCATGTTAAACTGGACAGTAATTCTTCAGGAAATATAATGATGAATCGAATTCTGCCAACAATCTACCACAGGTATGCATTACGGGCTGACTTTCATTCAACGACCTAAGGACAGACTCGATATTGTCTGACTCATATGAACATGACTCACGAGCCGACACATTCATGGACAATATTTGCCTATGTACGTGTACATATGTTAACTCACATTCTCAATGTGTCTACTGTATTCCGTACCTGCATAATACACTCGAGGAATTCCCATTAGTCTATTCGATTTGGCTGGTAAATCAAATGACGAATTTGAAATTAATCATTTTTTATATCTCGCCATTCGTCTTGAATTGATATTTAAGTATTGAAAGTTTGCGGACCAAAGTTGTTTAAATATTTATTACGACATGAAACGGTCCGTGAGAATTGTCAAATGGCCGTTACTATAATATGCAAAAAGAGGAAATAAAAAACACTGGTATAATGGCCTATCATGGAAGTTGGAACTTTTAATAAAACGATAAGGTTGAATCACTATTGTATTTATGCGTATGTATTCTATGTACTATATATATATATATATATATATAGGTTGGAAACTTCTCAACCACTACACAAGTATCCTTGTCCACAAGTATATAAATACAACACTTGCAAGTATATACTCGGTTTGTGTATGTAGCAGTAAAAGGGTAGGAAAACGAGCTGTGGTATACCCGATCGGGGCGCCCGCACTTGGATATCAGTTTGCGTGTCTTGGATCTTTACTACTAGCCAAGAAGAAGCCTTTACTTCACGTCTTACTTCACTAAACAGTAACGTAAGACATACGGGTAACAAGAAGTTGACTCGAATCAGAATAATCTATATTTAGAATGAACTTCGTAAAATCCTGATATTTTATGAAGCACAAAAAAATTAGTTTTCTATTTTAGAATATAAAATAGATAGAGAGATTATTGTTTTTCTTTCGAAAAAGGCTTTTTTGGATTGATGATTTACTATTGATTTAGAACATTCTTTAAAATATTTTTCTTGGAGATTTATTTTCAGTAGATAAATTTAATTAATTAAAGATTAATATTAATAACTCTTTATTAGATAATGAAAAATCAAAATTAATTGGAATAGAGAATATTCATTAACTTATTGATTTAAAAAGGTTATTGGATTTTATTCTTAATTTGTTTAATGACAATTAAATTATTTCATTACGTAGATTATAATGAAAAATAAACTTCAAATGAAGACAACCTATTTTTATAAAGTATTTTTATCATTTTAAAATTTAAAAAGAAATTTCTTTTAAAGATATAAAGCTTTTCAATTATATTTAAAAAAAAACTGTCAAATTTAACGAGCATTTTTTGCTATTTTAATTTATCCATTAGTACAAAATGTTATCAGTGCAAGAAAAAAAAAACAAATTGAAGATTTTTATACTTTTTAATTAATTCAATTTATTGAAGATCTTTAAAAAAATTTCCACATTTACTTTTTCAACATTTGAGTAACTAAGAAACCAAAAAAATGTTGAAGGTATTAGGGTCAATTATATTGACTCTAATAATTTTTGTAAATGAGAAGTAAACTCTAAATTTCTAAAACCCAAGCTTCAAGTCAAATAAAACCACCGAGAGTGCTTATAAAAATCAAAGACCTCAGCCGCCTTCATGATAACCCAATTGACACTACTTGAAAGTCTTTTTTTGTATTTCCCTCAAAAGCTGAAAGTTGTTGGAAAATGCGTGTAAATAACAAAACCACTTATTTTCATCGTGTTGGGTCCAGAATGGGACCATCCATCTGGCCATCAATTCAATGGTAGGGTCCAACTGGTGCCCCTTTCAATGTTTCTAAAACTTGAGTGCTTCTATTCAGATTGAGATTGGTTTACTATTTGGTTTTCACCCTTGGAAAAGTTAAAAGTAAACACACCTCCATTTTGACATGTTGTTCAAAGGCTTTTTCTATTGAAAAAAATTCTTTTTGAGTTAATGAAGGAATTTCATGCTGACTGATAGACATGATAGCAACCTAAATGATAGGCTATAAATTTCTAATTGTATTTACAAATTTTAGCGACATCAT
This sequence comes from Chelonus formosanus, assembly GCA_028641665.1. NCBI lineage: Eukaryota > Metazoa > Arthropoda > Insecta > Hymenoptera > Braconidae > Chelonus > Chelonus formosanus. The sequence continues at coordinate 16,622,002 of CM054002.1, forward strand.
TATGAAATTAACGTGTAAATTAACCACAACACATGAGGATTACGTCAATAAAACATTATATACAATTATGCAATCCTGTTATCTTCGGAATTATAAGATTGAATATTCATCGATATGCATAAGTTATAGTGTGTTGAGTAGTATTATGAGGAATCAAATCAATATATTTGACGTACTAATGTGCAGGTAGCAATGACATTACACGATACTGTTATCAACCCAGAAATATGAATGCTTTGACACGCGCTGTATAGTGTGTATACACATCGCAAGATTTATAATGAAGCAATTAAAACTTCAATGAAATACTTGTGGTGAATTATAATTTACTAGTATAATACGAAATTTATTATTGAAGGAATATTAATCAACAATTGGTAAATAATTATGTGCTAAATTTCAAGTTGGAATTAATTTTGAGCATTAAAAGAGGAAATAATCAACAGTCAAACACTCATTACTGAAATATGTGTCTGTTTGCTGGCAAATTTAATGGATATCTAAAACAATGACTTTGCAATATTTCAAGTACTTGGATCTTTGCTTGTTTAAGGAGAAGAAGACACACCTTAAATTCCAAAGCCGTAGAAATTTCAATAGAACAAGGATATCCATGTTTAATTCTAATCGATACTTGATGATAAATTGCGATGTTATCATTTTTTACAGAAATACTTACTCAATAATTATCCATTTTAACTCTATTTTTTTTTTAAACTTACACAACTCTTGTCCTAATTTTTTATTTTACAAAAAATAAGAGGGTCTTTAAAGTTAAAGAATTTCGTCGTTTGTTTGTAACACCAACAATTGAGTCTACAATAGAACTAACCAGAAAATTTCTTCAAATTTAGATCTAGAAATCAATATAAATCAGCGTCATGCCAACAATTGGCAACATTCAGTAAGTCTTTGTTGTTTGGAAAAAATAGACTTTAGTCTCATTAATGTAATTACTAAAAAGTTATGAGTCATAACTATGAATGTTCTCCACAATTTTTCTTTGAAATAAATACTATGCTAAATAAATGATTAAACTACCTGCTTTAGATCCAACATGTATTGTTCTTTCTAAGACTAAATGTTAGGAGAACAGCTATAATAGCTTTAGGAATTAGAACGCCCGGTATGTGTATAATCATCACATTGAATAGTTTAACTTATTATTAAGCACAATAATATTGATGAAAAGAAAGAAGTACAAAGAATACAAAAAGTCGAACCTATTCTGACTATATGACTTATAATACATAAATTAAACGGTGTGGGTGTGAAGAAAAGTATCATGCAATCAGCGCATCCAGGTGTAGAGGTCGAAATAATAAAGTGAAAGGTAGCGAAGGTAAAAAATGGCGAGAAATGGAAGTGAGCTATTAAGACAGAGGTATTTTAATTATTGGTTCATATAGATATTCACAAACAAGCGCATGGCGCACGCGTAGGATATGACGTCAAAGTGCGTGTGGTCCGAGTGAGATGGATATTACATGATGATCACCAGTCAAAGAGTGAGAAAGATCCTGTCTGTTTCATCGCTTTCGAGACGCCTAAGGGATCAGTGAAGACTTACATTTTGCCTTGGGCCAAGTTCCCTTTTTAATCATTAATTACTCTTCTTTAAAGATAAACGCATTTACATTTTACCTGACACACGAGAAGCTTCTTTGCTATAAGGATGTAATTAATATCCACTTGGTGCTTTTTTTTTTTACATTTTTTCTTCGTTTTCATTTAACATGATAATAAATTCAATCACAACATAATTTACCGTTTCCTCTTATCCTTCCGGCTTTTGTTTTTACATTCAAATTAAACGTTTTATGGGGCGAAACATTAAAAGTACTTCAAAAATATCATGTTTATCGACAAACAATTCTCCACCACGTGAAATACATGCTCCTAGATTTTATAATGTGTTTTAAATTGCTCACTTATTCGACCATTCGTCTATAGACATGATAAAACGATAAGGAAACTTTTTAGTCCCATTTCTCATTCTTTTACCTCCCTCAGAGGTGTCGTTAGTTCACTTGAAGTAAACACGTCGTTCGATCTAACGGCCTAACTTTTCACCACTTACTTTGGTGGATACGTTTGCTCCCAACATACATATATAAGTACATACTATTAGTCTAGGTGTAAGATAAGACTTTATATTACATTTCGATATATCATCCTCGCCATCATATAAATGCAATTTATCTCAAATTAATTACCAACTATTCTTTTCTGTACTGTGTGTGTTGTTTTCGACACGTATCAATTAGAAGTTACATTCATTGGAAAACAGGTTGAGAATTAATAATGAATAGAAATATCGATCGATAGAAGTTACAACTTGGAGAATAATTAATAAAATTTTCATAATGTTTATATATTCATGTGAAGCAATACATTAGCACTTGCTAAGTACTTTGAGTGTTACCTAATCTTGCACTAATTTTTAAATAACAAAATGTTTGATATTATTTTATAATAATGTTTTAAAAATTTTTTAAATTTTAATATTTAACTCGGGATTGCTAATAATTTTTTTAAATTCAATTAAAGTTAAAATTAAATATTAAAATTTCATGAATCTGCGTCTTTCAAATGCCGATAAAAAATCACCCCACATTTCTTTAGAAATCAGTTTTTTCTGACTATTAATCCCTCTCGAAAAAAGGGGTAAAATCAACCACACCCTTCCCTCATTTTCTCCTCTACTTAAAATTCATCCCATATTTACAAATTTTTTTTAAACTTGTGGGAATAATGTGTATATATATTTCACACATAATACATTTATTAATTAGTTAATTATTATTATCAGTGCACTAGCCAGAATGTTTCTCAGAAGAGGGGATGTAGATAATCAATGCATAATTAATGTTAATACTTCTCCCCTGCGACCTGTGATCCTGATTAGGATTGTATGCACAAAGGTGTAGGGAGCATAGCAGGGTGACACTGTTAGTAAAAAGACATTAGGTATCTTAGTGATCCATGCACTGATAGAAGAGATTTATAATAATTAAGATATGATGCTTTAACCGTTAAAATCTTTGTTTTTTAATTGTTAACATATATTTTGTACTATTTACAAAAGTTTAGTTATAATAAAGAAATTAATTTTTGTGGTTAATAAAGTTTTTTAACTGTGAAAAGAGATTCTTTAACAGTTAAAAAATATTTAGTAATAATTACTAAATCTTAGTGACTGTTACTAAACTCTTCTATCAGTGCGGGCCAGCCATAAGAGCTGTATACAATTATTAAAAAATTGAGGTCCATGCGATATTTTTGGCTGTAGAATCTGAATCCGTTAGTATTTTTCCTCTAAAGTGAGCAGTTTTTTAGTTATAAACAATTCAATTGTTTAAATGAAATATTTAATCCTGCATAGTGCTAATGTTCACTTGATAGATAATGAAGGTAGAATTGTACTTCATTTTGCATGTGAGCTGAAAAATACCATAATAATTAAATTTCTCTTGAATAGTAGAGTGATAGTTAATGTTAATAATAAATTTGAGCAAACTCCTCTTTGTTTCAATTTTTTAATAATTGTATACAGCTCTTATATGGCTGACACATGGATCATAGAAGGTGTTTACAGAATGTTATGCTACAGTATTTATCCCTGTATGTTTTGATGATGTACACACATCTTATATAATGTCTTCAGCTTTGTTTAAATAATATTTTCTTATTTTATCTTCGCTCTACCTACTTTTGCACACGTCTTTAATAATATTTGTAAACATTTAGTAAAATAAATGTATTTATCTGTCATGATATAAAAAGAGAATAAATGATGAAAAATAATTTGAATTGATTGTATTAAATAACTGAAAGTATGAAAAATCATTATGATGATGGACAAATGGGCACGTGTGTTGTTTAAAGGCAAATTCAATTTAACAGACAGAGAATTATTACTGTTTACATATATGTATGTATGTAAGTAAAGTGACATTGTTGTTCGATTAATTACCGCAGACGTATATATCCATTGTAAACACAGCTAGTAGATCCATCAATAGATAATTTATTACCCCCCTACAAAGCCCTTTGCTCCTGCGCAAATACGAATCGGTCCTTCGTAGGACCATGAACGATCTCCATTACTCTCCGTCTTACTAAATACAAAGGGTCCATGTCTCCCCCTTGTATTGCAGACAGCTTAATTACTGTGCGGTTGAACGCCAATTCCAAGTTTCATAATTAACAATTACTATTATCTTTAATAATATTAAAAGATGGAAACTTGAACATTCAATGATTGTTAATCAGGAAATTATTCAATTGCAAAAAATGTCGAGAAATTCTTGGCAACTGACATTTTGAGGTGATATATTTATTTGTAAAAGTATTCCAACAATTTTTTAAAACAAATTGTTATTATTATTATTTTTATGTAATATGTTTAATAATACTGTTTTTCATACATATATTTGATAAGTGGATTACATAATTGCAGAAAAATGTTTAAACGTATGCGAATAATTATATCACTTTTAATGGAATTTTTCCAACATACATTTTTTAAACCACTTTTTTGGACTTCATAATTGCCTTTTAATCTTGATTTGAAACATCCTTTTTTTTTAATATAAGAGAAAGCACTAAGAAAAATTCATGCATGTTTTCATAAACAAGTATACAGGAAGTGTAATTATAATCATTAATTCGTTATTATCGATATTATTATTCAATTTTTGAAGCAGTAAAAATTATTGTAACACTGAAAATCGTAGTGTTTTATTTTAATGCACTTGGAAGTGTCTAAAAAGCTACTACAATCTTAATAAAATGGGTGACGTCATTTTAAAACACTTTAAGTGCATTAAAATAAAACACTACGATTTACTGGGAAAACAATAATAGCTTTTACATATAAATAAACATCGTCACATTAATATCTTTGTCACTCCTGAAAAAAATTAATTCTTTTTTTAAGAATAAAACATTATAATTTATTTCATCAGAAACTCTAAATTAATTTTATTTATTTCGGCAATCGTTTGAAGTTCAAAATTTCTTTGTACTATACAACTTAATTTCGTAAACCATGAAAATGAAAAATATAAAAGAGGAAAACTTCCGGTGTGATGGTGATGATAAGACCGTTTGAAAAATTCTATCTGTTGATCTTTCCCTAAATTACAGGATCGACCACAACGTAATTAAATGTAATGTGACAAATGATTAATGATAAACACTTGTAATCTGTGGGATTTAATTTTCACCCTCTAGTTCTGCCTACGAGGTGACAGTATGGAAAATTAGATACCCATGTATATATACTGTATATATGTGTAGTCTCTGAAGGTAAACCAGTAGTCACACGTGACAATGTGGTAGCGTTGCAACACCTGTCATGGAGAGCACACCTGTCCATGAAGATCTCTTGGAGGAAATAAGACGATATGTGAGTGACCATTGCTGATTGGTATATCTATATCCTCCATACTCACCACAAATTCCACCTAGCGTGACAAAAAATTGCTCCGAACCAGCTGACCGTGTAAAATTTATGGTGAAACCTCTGCCGAATTGATGTAAGTGTACATACTGATGTTATCCAAAAAATTAAATTTTTCAGCCTGGTTCCCTCTCTTGTCTTCCATGGAACCAATGGGAACTTTTTCGTCTTAATTTACAGCTTGGATTATTTCTAAATTAATTGAAAAATAATATTCATTTTTCTTTTCAGCTACTGACATGAATAAACAATCTTGTAATGAATACAACAATGAGTCGGATAAAAAAACATTGTTCTGTCCAACGCACAGCCCTGGAATAAAAGCAGATCTGGAAAGAAAAAATTGTGTGCATTGAGGATTTAAAAGCTTTTAGTATTATTTGAACACAGGCTTATGAAATACGCAAAGTATGTCCAAGATGAATCTTTGATGAGACAATGTGTGAGTTAATCGATCATAATCCTGGATGGGAAAATTTTTTTAAATATAATTGATGAATTTTTTGCACAGAAAAAGCACCAGAAGAGACGTAAACGATAAGTAAAATAGATGGAATTGAAAGATACATTCAATTTATCTTGTGACACATAAAAGAAGGAATAGTTGTCATTGGGATTTAAACGAAAACTGGTGACAGTTCAATAAGATCTCAATAATAATAGAAGCTTTTAATAATCGATAGGCTATCCTGACAACTCCAAATCAGCCGACAGAAATATCTTTAAAACTTTAAAGGGTATCACCTGAAAAAATTCTCGATTGTGTCTGCTAGATATTTTTTTTAAATTGATGATTGAACAGATTTCTAATGTAAACTTCAACGCACGATTCGCTCCTTGTTAGATACCTACACAGTCTTTTAGCCACAGCTTGAGTTCTATAACGGTTTCTGGTATTCAATTATGATGAAGATTAAGTATCCTCCCATTTTGTTAAAAAGAAGTCAATGATAAATTTGAAAATACCGTTGGCAGCTCTATAAACTAGTAAAAGAACTATTTTAATCATCAAAATTAAAGTACTGTTGAAGGAGTTTTTTAATGTTTTCACTAAACACAGTAGAAATGAAGCAGCACTTGATGACTTATTTAACTTTCATGCCTATCAATATAATCTTCTGGCAGGTGAAAATTCAACATTTTGTAGACATAGATGAAATTCTTCTCTAATTTTCTGAGGAATTTCCATTAGCTTTTGTGCAAAATTAATAAAGTGGTTAATTACTCTTCCAAACTATGTGCTATGGAGTCATCAATAACAGTTTCCATCTTAAGCTAAAATTATCGAATAGTTTTAGAACAATACCTCCTTAAAAGTAGGTAATAGAATTTATTAAATTAATGTTCATCATCCACCATTTAGTGCTAATTGATAATTATCAGGAATTTTCATATTTGCTAACTGGCCAGCATATGAATAACTTGTTAGTAGAAATCCAGAAACTAAAATTAATTTCTGTTGATAGAAATAGTCTTTTGATTAGTCTGTTCTAATTTTGATCATGAAACAAAGCATTTTCAGGGTAATATTATTATTTATCAACTGATGTCTAATTATATTTACCAACAGACTGGATACCATCCTTGGAATATCAATCAACTTTTATTTTAACATTTCATAAAATTGATTTTGATCTAAAGCCAAAATCAGCATGTGAAAGAAGAATAGTGTTATTGCCAAAAGTGCACTATAAAGCATCCTGCTGATCATTTACTGCTAATAAAACAGCTTTTATTAATGTTTAATGTTTGGAGATGAAATTCGTGTGAAATTTATGTAAACTTATATTCGTTAATTCAATAACAACTATTTTAGAAAGTCGTTAACAGTCGAGGACATCTTTCAGTCATTGAATTGAAAAAAAAATTCATATCTCTTATCTTTCATGTGAAAAAGTGCAGGTGAAATAAGAATTCAACTTTATGCGGGTATGGTAGAATTCAATTGATTTTGCAGTGTGACGTTAATTAATACATGGATAATGTGACTGATGTAATTCATTTGATATTTTCTGAAGGTAAAAAAGAAGTAAAGAAAATTAATGAACTATTTAAAGGATGGGTTATAAGTTTGGTACATCTTTTATGTTCATCTTTATGATTAATTAACTCATACAATTTTTTTATTGATCAAATTAATTGAACACTAAGTAATTAACTTATATTTTTGATAAAAATCTGATCAAAAAAATCATACATTAGTTCTTTTTATTATTTTTAGAGTATTTATTTGATTAATCGTTGATCTGAATGTCTTGAAAAGCTACTGAGCCTCAAGATCATGTCATGTAGGTCATGTTAATTATTAGATTTTGAATGAAAAATGTTTTTTTTTTCTCTGACGAGAAATCACTTTAATCCTCTCACACTTCACTGGAAAAAAATGCTAGACATTCCTAAAAAATTAATACCTATTGAGTTCTTTCACCAGCCACACTTATTATAATAGTTTGGTGGATATACTTTACCCAAAATAGGATTTTAGCTAAAAAGCATCGCACTTCTTGAAATTTTTTATGAGCAATACCAACCTAGCAGGCCAATGACCCATATCCACTCATTTTCTTCGAACTGCCAATTATATACATCTTCCTTCAGCACTTGAAAATGAAATAAAAAAATGTTGAAACCTCTGACTCTGGTACAGTAATAAAATTACCTTAATGTGTAGCTATTATAATAAGAAATGGAGGTATATTATATAAACACTAAAGGACATGTATCATCCCACAGGGCATTCATTTAAAGAGAAACGACGACGAAAGATTGAAAAAGGCACCCAGAGTTGCTGAATAAATCTTATCATCGCATCAAATTTAAATAAAATATATTTTCGTTATGTAATATAAAAACAAGGCGCTTCCGATATAAATTTTAAATAATGTCCACGTATTCTTGGAAAACAAGTCATTTGAGAACTTCATTTCAACGCCCACAATAAACACAAACGCCGAAGAATTTGTAAGATGTATTGTCCCATGAGTAGGACTGATTCGAAAATCTAAAAGCCGCTTTAAAACACCACAGGAAGCGAGCTAATTCCGACCACATTACTCATGGTAAATGGTCGCCTGCACGACATTGAGATGACCTGTAGGATAAATTGTACGTAGCTACCTACAACGGAATTATGCCCCAGAGACGAAGAAAAAGAGTGGACGGAAGTGAAGGAATAGTGAGGGAGAAAGTAAAAGGATACTAAGCAGGTGTGATTACTGGTACCCAGTTGAATATCCTGTTTATTAGCACTACAGGTTAAATTGTGTCTTCCCTTCGTCATTGGAATGTTCTAACAACTAGGAATCCTGTTATTTGATACCCCAAATCACATGTGAAAACCCTACTATTTACTTCCTAAAATTTCATCAGTTTGATCATGTTAGCTTTGTCATTATTAGACGCTGTTTTTGGTAGATTTTTTCCTGATTTATAGATAATATGCTTGTAAGATAGAACTTCTGATAATAATTAATTACAAGATACATGTCATGTGTTTTACTATTTGGCTGGTGCTCAGGAAATGAAATATCCCATGACCACAGTCCAAAGTGTGTCAATTATTTCTTTTTAGTACTGGTTCGTTAATAAAAATAGAAAACAAAGTGTTTTGGAGAAAAAAAATTATTCACCTGTTTTTAAATGTCCATATCCTGCACGCATTCAGCTGTTGGTGGATCTGGAATATAAAATTAATTTCATGAAAAATTGAGAAAATATATTTTTTGATGACTTAAAAATTGAAATAAAGGAAACTGAATTATTTTTTCTTTGTCGTATTTAAAACATAGAATACTTTTAATTTATATTTAATGTTATTTTAATTTTGATCTAATGAATTCAACGCATTGATGCCTTGATACGCACCTTTAGTATGTCTTTCATTCAGCAACACGTGCATGGCTCGGAGGATATTGTAATAAGATCATTAACTAGGGATGTATAAAATTAATGGTGCTTCAAGATACATTTTTTTTTATTTTCCATTCATTTTATACATTAAAAATTCTATTTTTTTTATTATCAAAGAACTACACGTGTCTTTTTTTGTCAACCAGGAAGTGTTGGATCCAGGTAGCGTTGGGGATTGTAAATGTAATTACAAAACACGTGGGAAAATGCATTGATACAAATAGAATAAAATTTTCAGAATGAAAATCCTTTGGGAAAAAAAACAAAAATGATCACCACGGGAATGTAGTCTATCTTCTAGAGATGCGTAAATTTTTTTTTGTTCAATGGATAAAGATGAAAGAGGCGAAAAAATTTGACGGAATTGATGACTCCTTTCTTGTGATTTCAATTATAAGGCTTCCAATAGAAGTAGACAGTAGGATATACCTTAAGTATTTTATGGAATAGCAGATAGAAAACTTACATTTTTCCTAAGGACACGGATAATCCTTCAGGTAGGTATCAAAATTTAGATTTCAATGTACGGTCTTGAGTATTTGATCACCATGGACAAGCAAGACATGATTTCAAAGAAGATGAAAAGAATCAAGAAAAAAAGACCAAGATTTGAGAAGAAAAGCTCTAGACCTAGCCAACCAGATGTTGAAAATCTCAATATCTTTTTTTTCACTTATGAACATGGAGTATGTGTAGGAAGGTATATCCAAAAAGATGATATTATTTATGTAAGTTCTTAACGGAATTTAAACGCATTGTGGTTATTACTTCATAGATTATATATTTGAAAATTTATTTTTATTTATATAAAAATTACAGTAGCAGAAATGATAATACACCCACTGAAAAGCTGATAATAAATTTCTTTAGAAAATATGGATGTGTATTTAATGAATGAGTTTGAAAAAAATGAATAAAAAAAAATTTGATTCATCCAGTGATAGAAAAAGAAAATACCCAGCTGTCTTTAATCTCAATACAGTTTTCTTTTTGCATATTTTTTTTATTCTTACTAAGGTGAAGAAAAACTCCAAGGTTCAACTTTTTTATGATTAAACCATATGGACTTAAAAAAAGAGAATACAGTGGGGTCGCATTTTTTGTCACTACCGTCGAGACGACTTTTCAGACAGGTAAAACTTATTCAAGCCTTCAGAAAGAGGATACTTTTTTTGTTGAACTTTCGAGTATTGTATATATGCATTCAATCTTGAAACGAAAAATTTTCGTAGAAGTCTACCTCGAAAAATATTTACTTATGTCGGTAAATATATTTTAAACGTATAAATATTTTAATTAAAGTAAAATGGAAAGTTTCAGAAGCTAAAAAATACCCAATTTTTATCTATCATCTTATTCTATTTCTTTTCTAGAACATCTAATTTATTAAGTTGAACAAAATGATCTTTTCTTCATAGATAAAAGAATAGATGTCATTAAATAATTTAATATCTATACAAGATGAGTTCATCCAATGACATGCATAATAATTTAAGCCATCAATCTTTAATTTCACTATTACTTTAGCACTAGTTTTTCAACTGACATATCCCGCAACTGATGACCTCCTTTTTGTTAACATCCACTAACCTTTCACTTTCCTATACAATCAAGACTGATCTTTATTCTTCGAAGTATTGTCAAAGTTCTGGTTTTCATTTGACGAATGAGATTTAGTGATAGAAACTTATGAATTGAATAGAAAAATAGACGTATTGTTTACACATCTTTTTCTGATACAAATGTTATTGACATGTGATTTGAGTCTTCACTTGGACTTCTAAGTTCAAGAGTTCAAGTTAAAGTGATAAAGTTTGATTGATCAAGTGACCATTAAAAAAGATGACTATTCATCAGTATGAAGAAAATCATCACTGATGGTACCACTTTCAACTCCAAAGTTAAGATATCTACATGAGAACTCCAAAAGTGACACTATCGAATCTATAGTCATATAAAAATATGTTGTAAACTTAAACGTTTATCACGAATAGTTGGACATATTGTATAAACATAGATACCAATGTAAATACCTTTACGTCGACATGCGGTTATTCTTGTCTCTTTCCCTCAATCTCCTCACGTTATATGCGTCTAGAAAGATATATCTAATGTGTTTGTATAACTGTCCCTCCGTGGGTATTTACTTGGCACGATTGATTCCAACCAGGCTCAATGTTTAGCGCTGTGAATGCGGGATTGTTTATTCAATTAGCTCTTTCAGCTATATCATGAAGATTTCGAAAATGTTTGAAATTTTTATCAGTATCATTCAAATATGACAGACTCAAATCAGGAAAAATGAGGCTAACAGAGTTGACTGTTGATTCATTCTTTCTATATCTATTTTTGCAATTTTCACACAAAGTGGCCTCTATACTCGATTAGCCATTATCTCATAAATATTTACATAATTATGCTTTTTATTTCTACTTTTTTATTCGAAAATTTCGTAATATAAAAATCCCATAATTCGGAAAAAATCATAAAACTTGCAGCACTTAATTACTGTCGTTAAATTCACATTAGTAATTATAATTAAACCGAAAATTATCTTTACATTAAAGATAAGTCGAATAAATCAAATTATTACTTTTGCCCCAATCAAATTTTTTTTTCTTTCTAAAATACTGCGTAGAAAATGTGATTTTCAATAGTCTTTTTTTAATAAGACGTTTATTGACATTTATTATCATTTTTACAAAAAATAAATTAACATAATTAGATTTATAAGGAATGCAATTTCAAATGCTCCAAAAATTGATTGAGAATTTAATTCTTAATGCAAATAAAAATAAAATTCTATTAAAACTTGAAAATACGTTCAATAAATTTTAGTTTGAGCTCTCGAGTTATCGGATTGCTCCGATATTTATAAATATTATTAATCTTTTTAATTTAGCATGACCCATCTCTGCAATAATGAGCATAAACTATAACATAATAATAATTTCTCGAGTTAAAACAGTAAATCTGTTCTAATAAAGTTTAATTAATTTTATATGACAAGTTTAATACACCTATGACTGTGAGCATATTAAAGATAGAGAGATATTTTAAGTAGCTAAGTGTTATGTTTTATCTGAATTTTACTGATCGACGGATGGCTTAAAACCAGCGATATGCACCATCAGACTATCTATACATATACACTGACGAGGTGGACTCGAAAGCAGTATCAGTCTAGCAAGCTTTTGAATAAATATTGAAGCTGTTCATGAAGCTGCATTGAATTTCATCTCTCTTGCATAATCTAGAGGCAAAATGCTTTCACTGGTGCGCTATTCGCTTTATATTGGTCCGTGGTCGATGAACGATCTGATCTGGAATCCATTTACAACGCTGTGCGTGTGGTTTTCTGCATTATCGCTTATTCGTATATTTTAAAAACTGCATTCTCTCTTTTTGTCTGTAGCTGCAATGAGGTAGTCCACACATCATTTACAGGAAAAAAATCACCACTTCAATACACGCCTTTGATTCCATATAATACACGCAACTTTTAATTTCGGTTGTTAAAATATTTTGTTCTTTATTTACTCCGTTATTTTTTTCTCTCATGTATTCGTAATATTCATTTGTACTACATTCTCAATGAACGTTATTTAAACTGGTATATTAATTGAAAAAGAATATAGATTATAACAATTAAAATACAACAACAAATATTCAACTTTTTTCAATGCTTTTGTGTTCGATTTTCAATTATTTTTATCTCAATATTTAACTTGGTTGATGGGAAAAAAGATTGTGATGATGATGTGTAAAATGAAATGAAATATTTCTTTTTCAATTTTCATCTATAAGGTAAGCATATTTTTTTATCAGCAGAAATTTTTTTTGGTTAATTATCGAAAAAAAAAAATCCTCCAAGGGATTGATCTGCTGAACAATAAAGATTTTCATATCACCCTACTGTAATTTGAGAAGAGGGTCGTGAAAGAAGATCTTCTATAGCTTAAAACATAAAAAAGTAAAGAATACAATAAGAACAAACTGGGGAGCATAAATTTAATGCACTAATATATTTGGCTTCAATTTAATAATGAAAAAAAGAAAAACATACAACTGATAATCATTTCTCACTAGTTTTACAAGTTTAAAAATAAATCTCAGTGAGAAAGTTCGAACCTCTCACTTGACATCTCCCTTTCGTAATTTAGAGAAATGGAGCAACAGAAATACAAAATTATGGTTTTCCTTCATACAACTGAGTAAGCCAGTCAAAATTCATTTGTAATAATAAACAAGTAGGAAAAGTAAATGTTGAAATCACTGGAAAAAAATGGTAAAAATCCAAAGAAAAATGAAAAAAAAAATTCGTGGGATGCTTAATATTCTTATGCTCATAAATCAGTTGACATTCCCTTTTCGCACGACGTAATAAAATGCATGTTCTCTGAGGATTAATCGAAGAAAAACATTAGAAAAATTCCTACTGTGTGTTCGAGACTCATAACCAAGTTGTTGCTAAGAAAAGTCACACGTGAATTATGCAAGAGATGAAGAAGCAATCCAACATATTTGTATTGTATCAATGAAAGAGACATGTGTAGTTATTAATCATCATTCACACTGCAAATATTTATTCATTCCATTTTCATAATAATTAATGATTAATTTATTTATGTTTTTTTTTCAGGATTGTTTGTAGTTTTTTTTTGTTCACGTTAAATAGTCTTGAGAGGGATATCTCGATGTTGGGTGTATGTATGTAAATACCTTAGTGCTTATAAGTACCCTACTTTACGTTTCTCATTACGTTAATTGAATAGTTGTAATTTAATAAAATCGATTAGATGATAAAAATAATCCGTTCAACTTATATTCTTAACATTTAATAACCTCGTTGAAAAAAAAAATTATTTTTAATTTTAATACTCTCGTCGAAAAACTGGAAAGTCGTAAAAATAATTATTTAATTTTGGGTCATTTTCGAATAACTGCATCGTGGATTTTCGCCAAGAAGAAGATCCGATTTCAAAAATTGTAAAAATTTTTCTCAACTTTACTTTAACACATTTTAAATGATTTCTTCACATTAACAATCACTTTTTCATCAATCCAAAAAAAAAAAACCCTTTCACTAATCATGATGTAAAATATATTTCAAGAATAATTTAATAAATTAAATCCAAAATTCAATTGTGAATAGATTGAAGGCTATTCAAAGGTCCGAAAATGAAGACCGCTGTGAATGAAATTACTCAATTCTCTCCAGAAATATTTACAAGAAATAATCTTAACAATTTCAATCATAAAAGAGTCAATCTATACATCCGGAAATAACTTAAAGGTAATAAAATTCTGTACAAAATCCCTTAAGCTGTTCCCAAGTAATTTAAGAAAATGTAAAAATATTTAAAACGGAAGGCTCTAAGTCCAGTCTTCAACGGTCAAACGACTCGCAACTTGTTTTAATATAACAATTAACTTTTAAATCATTTTGTTCTCCAAGAACTATTCTTATTAGGTTGTATATATGCGTAAATCCTGAAGCATGTTGAGTGTATTAACATCAATAATATACGTTTTGGTTTCCCCTATTTTAAACAATAAAAATGAGCTTCTTCCGCAGTGATAATTACATAGCACGTAGCCAAATATCACTTATTCACAGATATTCGTATTCATTCATTCGTATTTCTTCGACCATAGTGTCTATCAAGCAAATTGTCTAAATTAATCTAACATCTAAATGTAGGATAATAAGTGCCTAATAGAGTGGCAGTATGGCCACTAATCGTGATCAACAGGATTTTGTTAATGAGAAACGTCACGCGAACTCAATGTAGATACACTTGGGCTACGAGAAAATATGTAAGTGAATACATGAGGCATAAAGTAAAAGCGAATTTGAAGGCAATTTAAATCCACAAAGCATTTCATTTAAGTAATAAATACACAGCTTCTTATGGAAATGAACGTGAGAATAAAGAACAATACCTACATCATACTTGCTCTTAACCAGCAAATATGTACTTAAAGTATTTTGGCTTCAAAAGAAAGATACAAAAAAGCAAAAAAATAAATTGACAAAAGTTTTTTCCCCTTTTTTATTTTTCTATATGCTTGATGTGCACGCGTTTAAGCCGCCTTAAGGCCAAGTAAAAGATCATAAATCTTAATAGTCTCCACGTAGATTTGTCAAGAGTTCAAGGGAATCCTCGTTTCAAACGTGGAAGCAATAAAATAGGTACTAAGAGTAACTACAGATGCCGTTATTGAGATTTTTTGTAACTTTTTTTATTCTATATATACTCATACCTCCTTCTTTTTACTAGTACACTACGAACGGGTAGTCGGATTTCAAAACGTAGCTTGTAATAACAGATTTGGAGAAAAAGAGTCAGCTTGCAATTTCACCAAACAATATGTATACACATTCACATATGTACATAAGTATGAGGTTTGGAAAAGGTCTTTGTATGCTCTATTTTATTTTTAGGTACTCCCTATTAAAGAAAAACCATCAATATCTATATTGACATAGGATTTTCCTCAGGGACAAAATTTCCAAGCTTGTTACATTCAACTCCTAGTTTTTTTAGTGGAAAAAGACACATTTGTAATTTTTTTATTGTGAAGCAAATGATGAAACTAAAAAAATCAAAAGAAAAAAAATGGAGTTAATTGTACAAATAGTTGATTATATTCAGAAATAAATTTGTAATAATAGTAAATGATAAAATTTTCTTAGCAACTAAATAGGATTTTACTGTGATTCATTCATAATGTAAGCATTAATTAAAGATATGGGAAAATAAAATTACATCAAATTTTTCTCATTGTCTAAAACATTATTTTTTATTAATTATTTATTTAAATAATTAGGGACTTCCTTTCGGCCTGACTTCGTTTTAAAATCAATTGTTATGCTCTTAGTGAAGTTACTTAGTGAAAGTTATGTAATATTTTATGTAATTTATTATTTAAAAAATTCATCATTCTGAATGGGTTTTTTATCGTCTAGATCATTCTGATAAGTAATGAGGAAAAACCATCTAATCATTTTAGCACAGAATAGATCAGGTTTCCCAACTCTTCCTGATTCATTAAACTTCTTTTTTTTCACTTTGATGTTGTTTTCTGAAATTATATTCAACAATTGAATTTTTTACGATATTTAAAGAATTAAAGATGCTTGAAGAAAAAAAAACTATATTTCATGATGATATTATAGAGTAGTATAACACAATGGTGATTTAACATTAAAAAATACACAAGTTGCCAAACAACTTAGTCCGTAAAATGTAAGCGAGAATAAACTTGGATTGTCTTTGTTTCAAATTACTTTAAGATAATGAAATTCGTTAGTTTCACCAATGCGCTAAAATAAGCTGGCTGTATGGAAAAGGAAATGGAAAAGGGTCAAAGGAGTTTACTTTAAGATGTAAAAGTGTAAAAAAGGTGGGGTAGATGGCCTCGTAAAAATTAGCATATTATTTCAGAGTCAGTGAAAGTTTAGCTGCCAATGAAAAAAAAAAAAAAAAAGAAAAAAATTCATTTCAAGAAAAATATGAACAGAAATTCGTGAATGTCTTTAGAATAATAATTAGTTACTTAATTTAATAAGCAAGTTTTGAAGATTCCAAAATTGACACGTGAATTTTTCTTCTCAAATGTAGGTAATAAAATATCTAAGTCGCTGATAATTAAAATTTTTATTGCACTTCCTGAAAAACCTCGTCTCCATTTAGAAGTTTTTGAAAAATGATCTTTCAAGCACAAAAAAATAGCAATAATTATTGTTGCTAATGATTTTCCTTAAATTTTATGTAAACAGTTACTCTTTGAAAATGAATCAGTGAATATTGACTATTTGCAGTGATAATAATAGCACTAATTCAAATAGTGATGATTTTATAACTAAAAATTAGTGAATATTGACTGTTTGGCAGTGATTTTCACTAATTCATTTTTAGAGAGTACTTGAATATTTTAATTAATGATATTCCACTTCGTTATTATATTCTCTAGCAATTCTTCAATTCGACTGACTCATTTACGCACAAAACTATAGAATTAGCAGTAGTTGTGAAGGAATCGCTTTTATAATTAAAGATATATGTGTGCATAGTGCAAGACAATAAGCATTGCAGAAACCAGAACATCTGGCTGATATTAATACACTTTCACCTACTTCATAAACGTGGTAAGCATACGTCAATCCATTTATTATTATTACGTACTTGAAAATATATGGATACATGACATACATCGTGTGTCGATCCGTTAAGTCCGTTAGGCGTGCGCGTGTCGTGTGAGCCACGCGTCGATATAGGTGGAACCATGTTCACATCAAGAATCGCAAATTAACTATAAAAGTTTTCTGTTTCTGTAGAATAATAAGGTAGGCAAAACATGGGAAGTAGAGTTAAAATATGTATTTGAAGACATTCATTGGTTTAATAAATAAAGAAAATGTTATTTTGCAAAACATTTGAGAGTTAAAT
This sequence comes from Chelonus formosanus, assembly GCA_028641665.1. NCBI lineage: Eukaryota > Metazoa > Arthropoda > Insecta > Hymenoptera > Braconidae > Chelonus > Chelonus formosanus. The sequence goes on from CM054002.1 coordinate 16,639,834, forward strand.
GCATAAATTTAATGACGAGTGAGATAAATGATGTTTGTAATGAAGAAGGACGATGGACATGAGACCGTGACGTTTGTCGTACTAGCAAATAAGAAAATAAATAGACAGACTGAATTTAATCGTGATTGAATATGAATATAATGGAAGAGTTACATTAATAATTTATTAATTAACTTTGATAATGAAGATTACAATTATTTATCTTTTCATGCTTCTAAGCAAAAAATCACTGCAGTAGAAAACTTTTTAATAGATTTTCTTCTTAAATATTATGCTTGTTTCATAAATAAAATACAAAGTAAATTAATTTTTAAATAATACTTACTTTATGGTGCATTTTTATTATCATGAATAATAAAATCTAGTGGTTAAGATATTCATTAAGAACCAGTTTTTGATCTGGTTAACAATAAAATCATTAAGCGAAATGTAATGTGCTTAATTTATTAATTTATTTTTAAAAATTCCATATCTCCTTCAAGCAATCTCCAAGACATTCTTGTACATTTTTAACACTTTTAATCTCTTGTTAAATATTTTTTCATTTCTGTTGGAATTACAAAAGTAACTTTTCATTCAATTGGAGCTTTGAATTTAAGTAGTATTTAAGTCTAAACAGATGAGTAATTGAATTTGTTGAGATTTCCCAGGGAAAAATAATTTTTTATTTCAAATCATAAAATTGAAGTTTAAACATGTGTTTTCGAGGTTACAGACTATCCTTTGTTTACTGTTAAGGATATGATAGTTGTAAAGTCTAGTTTAAACTATTTGGTTAGTCTTGAGATAACTCTCGACTAGCAAAGATCGATGTTCCGATTAATAAAATTAATTTTCTATTTCTTCAATGTTTTTACAACGTTTATCTCATTTTTAATAATTTCCCTTTATATAAAAATTCTCCCATCAAAAAAGAAATCTTTGGAATAAATGTTAAAAGACATGTAATTAGTTTCAGGTTATCTTAAGATGAATTAAAAAGTTTCAAAGAAAGGTTTTCTCAAAGTATTTGCAGATAAAATTTTCTAAAAAAGTATAGAAGATTTTAATAGCTTATAGTGACTTAACTAGACTTGCCCTCGGGGTTAAGGTGACTCACAACTTGTTTTCTGATAGTTTTCAAAATCATTTTTAGTACAGTATTACTGAGATAAGACAGGTAATTACAAGCATGATGAAGTAACTGTTTGAATATTGCTGTTTTTGACTAGCAATACCCTTGGTCATGTCTTTTTTACTGTCAAAGTAGATAATCACTAATGTAATATGCTCCCAAGTTCGAAAAATCATTAAAAAAATTCATGTCTTTATCAAATAACTAGTGATATTTAAAATGACACGAGTGACAAGGAAACAAGATCCTGATAAAAAGAGAAACTTCAGTGAAAAATGAAATTTTATATTCGTCTGTGAAGTTAAGGCTAATTTAGTAGTTTTATTTCATTAAAGTTTAATTTTAAACAATTTGTAAAATTATAATTATCACTAAATTGAAAATAATTAAAGTTGCATCATATCAACAACAATAATGCTATTAAACACTATCGTTTAACTTCAGTATTACTATTTCACTTTAACTTCAATTCAGATTAAATTCATTATTGACTTCAACTTCAACTTGAACTAAATTATAACTCAGGAAACTAATCAGAGCTTTACTACTGCCATAAATTTATTTCAACTATAGCACCCTTATTTTGAAATACTTTCTATCCCTCGTTGGGTTTAATAGTGAAGTATGCATATGAGTAGAGATTGCAACAAGTACTTTGGAAAGAAAGTAGAGAGTGTGAAGAAGATTAATGGTAAATAATTCTGAAAACATCTTAATCGATACAAATTTGTAAACTTACGAAGATGAATAACCAATCGATAGATCACGAGATAAGTAAGAGATTATGAAATGATTGAGTGAAGTTTGTAATGAGTGAGCTGACAGAAAAAGCGAAAGTAGGTTCAGTTGCATTTAAAATAGATGAAGAGATTTATCGTCCATCTAATTAAACACAACATAATTATATAGAAATAATTTGAAAATAACTGTAATATGCATCTACAGTAAATAAGTAATTATAGAGAGATGTAAAGAGTCAAGGCAATATAATGAAATAAGTATATTAAGATTTGCATCTGAGTTTATTTTCCCTGATTTAAAAACAAACGAGTAATGTATCTATTTTTAACTGAATTTACCATCTATTTATTCAATAAAATATTGATAATAATATTTTTAATTTTACATCAAATGTTATATTTGTTGAAACAACGTCATCAAAGTTTACATTTCATCTGATAATATTATTTATTGTCCAGTCAATATGAAATACTTTCAATTATTAATTCACTTTGATCAAAAAAGCCAATTAGAAATATTTAAAATCAACTTCAAAGTGAGTATTTGGATAAAATTATGAATAATTAATGACAGAAAGGAAAAAATGAAATAATATCAAATTTATCCATCAGTTAAGAATACTTATATAAAAGCTAATAATTAAATAATTGTTCATATATTATGTTCTAGTACATTAAACACGAATGTATTGAATTAATATTTAATGGATGCCATTAACATGTTAAAATATTTATCATGTTCGTTCCACAAAAGTTACGAAATGTTGATCGAATTGATGTAGGGTTAAATGCTGGACTTTCAATAGAAGTGCATTACATACAACAACGAGCAGATGAAGCAGAGTGGTCATAAGTGTTCCTCTTTTACGTCCTTCACTTGTAGGAACTACCTCATACTTTACACCATCTATGGACAAACAAGTCGTCTGGATAAGCAGGCACGAGCCTTCATTTACCAACTTCACCAAGCAGGTGAAGCCTACAGCTGCTGGACAGCTGGACCGATATCGGTTGTATATTCCGTCATCGAAAAGGTGATAACGTGATTTCCGCGGGAGTGATTGTGGATTATAAAACAAGTTTCCTTAAATAGTATACCTTTTATTTTATTTAGAAGAAAGGAATGTATTTGAAAAGTTTCTTGATCAATGAGTAGCAAAAAATGGATTAATTAATCAAATTAACTGGAATTAATTGCACATTTTTCATTAAGTTTTTTCTTTTTTATCGCAGAAATTAATAACTTATTTTGTTCGTAAAGTAAACTTTATAGATTTGTAGAAAAGAAGTTTTCAACTTGAGCTTTTATATTCAAACTTTATAAAGTGTTACTGTTTATTTGTTTCAACTTGTCATATGTCTAATGTAATCAATAAAAACCATTCAAAGTAGTCATTCCACGTAATATTGTAGTAATAAAACTTTTGAACAAAATGGAATATCTTGCATAAAAATGTTATAATATCAAATAAAAGATAGACATATGTAATACAACATTAATAAAAAATGAGCATGAACTGTGTACATACCAATTCATCACACCAAAGTAAAGCAGTTTCTTAAAAAGCAGTATATTATTTAGCAGCATTTTTCCTTGTAATCAACATGTCAAACATAACCATGAAGATACAGAGATAAGCCATCTCAAACTATAAATTAAATTTTCGAAATACATTGCAAGTAGTTTTTTTAAAATAATTTCCCACACCGTTTCTTGCATAATATTTTGAAGCGTCACCTGCTTTGCCTGCGTCTTCTTGACCACATCCTTCCTCTTATGACCACGCTCATTTATACGGTTATATGATATAGTATACATCAAGCACGTATGTGGACAGTATTTCGACAATACAGATAAGATTCAAGAACTGTCTCGTTCACATGAATAAGGGCACGCGAAACGAACGTGGCCTAAACCTCCAATGTTGGATCACCTTTCATATGGTTCTCACAGAGTTCGGGAAGCTCAGGCTGATGACCTTCTCGAGCCCTTCAACAGCCGTATCGGCATCAGAGTTCCTTTTCCATCTTCTTCCCGGTGGAAGTGGTTTTTTCGGAAGACTGCATTCGAAAGCAGCCTCAGATCTTGATTCATTGCTTGTTCAAGGATAATGCTTCTTAGTTCTTGGCTCAAGATGAGTCTTCCTGTGGCTGCGGTTTGCATCAGAGATTATGCATCAAGGTTATACGGATATTTCTGTCACAATTTTCAGCATGACCTATCGACTCTTATCGATATCTAATCGATTTTTTACTGTATTCATTATTAGTAATATAATCTATCCTTGACGATTGTTCGCTGCCATAATTTTTGCATTATCTCTATTCAATTATTTAGTAGAAAAAAATTCGTGGTGAATTCTGAATTAGTTAGCAGTAGGCGTTCGAAGAATTGATTAATGTTTTATCAAAACTAAGCACGCGCAGTTACCGAAGTCCGAGCACATCAATCGAATGCATGCAAGCGTGGGTGATTTTGATACTACAGAATTTTTTTATCATTCATGCTCTAACATATCAATTATACAATGATAAAGAAATAAAAATAATAAAATATTGCATCGACTTTATCTTACTCTCTCAAGAGTAATATATTACAGGAGGTCAGATCGAAGTAAGCCACGTAAGATTTGCTTATGGAAAAATGATCGCATAATGCATAGATAACGATAAATATTTTATTTAAAGAAAATATACACTTTATCACTTAGTATTATTCGAACATTTTTTTTTCCTATTTGTTTCATATACTTAACTTCAAAGTAATCTTTTTTATTCTTTTTCTAATTCATTCGACACTTTCATCAGTATTCATTACAATAACACTGCAAATCGTAGTGTCTTATTTCAATGCACTTAAAATATTTTAAAATAGCGTCACCTATTTTAAAACACTTTAAGTGTATTAAAATAAAACACTTATAAATTTCAGATTTGCAGTGAAACGATGCATTTTTTTCTCAATTTCACATGTAAATAATGATATTTAATTTCTCTTAATATTGTTTTTCTTTTATGTATGTAATCAACAATAATTATAGATGCAAATGTGAGCGAAAAAATCAATCAATAAATAAAAATAAAAAAGATTGGGGTAGTAAATAGATTTCTAAGTATATAATATATAAGGACAATGTCTCCCTATAAATTTCTTTGTACCTAAGCAGTGAAATAAGAGGCGCTCATGAAACGAGAGTAATTTTAAAAAATTCTTTCGTTAGTAAAGTTTCATGTCGACAAGAGGAACGAAGGTTGGACCTAGTAAAAACGTAAAATTCGAGATGCAGTCTCGGATTTCGTGTGTTCAAAGGAAGTGAGTTGTCTATCTCTTTCTGACGTTAAACTGCAGTAGTTTTTATACATTCACTGCTTAGTAATATCAATGGTTATTTACGCTGGGAAATCTCGTCTCGAGAATCACGAATGTATTTGCGAAAACGATCGATTCCGAGGTTTTATGCGCGCGACTCTATTGACGCGTTGTGAGTGCTTGGAGCTGCGGTGAAGAGCGATAGCGAAATAGGTATGATATAGCAACAGTAAGAAAGTAAGTTAACGAGAGGGAGATAAGTTGATATGCGAAACTGGACCAAGATATGAGCTGTCGATCATTTTAGTCGATTTATCGAAGAAGCATCGTTGCAGCTGCGCATCTCAGCAAACTTGGAGCTACGATAAACCGCTCAACTTTTATTATATTCGATAACAAATAATCGTATACCCCAGAACGATTTCCCGCGGGATAACTCTCTATTATTATTGTCGTCTCTTGAGAATGACTCAAATATCTGTGGAATTCCACCCAAATTTTACCACAATATTCTACACAGTTGAATTCATTCTATAGATACACATGATTTATTCTCGCTTATTCTAGTTTTAGTAGAGAGATGGCCTTGGTGAATTTCTATAGTAGTTTTCATCATCTTGTTTACTTATTTAACCGAAATATCTTCAATTTTCATTTTGTTCTTTCATGTTCGATATATCTTGACATTTTTTTTTATTGAACTGAATTATAAATTGGTTTATAAATATTGACTCTAAATTCATTAAAATTATGAATTATGATCTGCATTCATTCGCATAGACCGTTATATTTCACAATTTATTTTGTGTACTGTCCGGCAAACATTTAGAGTGAAAAGTAAACATAAGATTCGAAGCTGTATACAGCTGTTTTTGAAGATGCTTTATTGTTGATCATAACAAACTGATGAGTGCACATACCATTAAATATATTTGCAACTATAGTGATGAAAAATAATAATTTCTCATCACTTATATTTGTTTTAATTATAATTAAAAATAAAAAAATTCTGTTAAATACGATTTTATTTACTAAAATATTCATTATAATATTGATTGCAATAATTCAGTGTTTAATGATTTATTAATATGTTGGCAAATTATATTTACCTCATGGTCATGTTGAATGCAAGTAACATATAATATAACTTGTAGGAAAAAAACCAAGTTCTTTACATATTCCAGAGATTATATTATTAAACAAGTAGATTTATAGATTAAAAATGAATATTTTTTTAATGTGACTGCATTTATAATTTTCGCAGTCAGAAGAGAAAATATATATAAAAATAGTGGGAGAAAGAGGGAATAAAATAACGATTTCCGGCACTGTCGCCATGCGACCACCAAATTACACGTCAGGTGTCGGGTATTCTTGCATTGAGTTCTCGCATGTCTCTTGAAGAGCATCGCCGACCTGCCAGGGACACGTCAAAAACGTACAAAACTATTGCGATGCGTGTTGCACGTGAAAAGGAAACATTTATGAGTTACATATATATGTACATGTATATATAACAGCACCATTTCGTATGAATGAAAAAAATGAAAAGCGAGGACGTCTCTTTTACTTCTCTTATTTCCATCTCTTTTCCACCCTGTCATTTTATCCTTTTTTTCACTTTACGTCGTTTCTGTAGCGACTATTACGCTAAATCCTTCGCCAAAAGCAGGACACGTCACTCTCAGTTGGGTTCACGGGCTCAAATATTCTCCCTTTGGTCCACTGGGAATACTGAACGTATTCGCTATAAAGCACTCGAATATATATAAGGTCTACTGGAAATTATCCGGATGCAGCTGCGACTCGTTGGACTTCTATCGTATGAGGATGATTTCCCAGAGCGTCCCTGGAATTCCAACTAACACACGAGTCATCAGAAGCTTCTTTTCCTCTTTATCTTGGACAAATCCGCAGACTCAAGTAAAGACCCCACAAAATATTTTGTGGTAATACGACAAGATGCGATTAATTTCCACCATGTGATGGAAACATTTTCTAGCTAGTCATTCTATGTATTGTGCTCAATGTAAATATTATTAAAGATGATAATAGATATTTCTTATAAGTTGAGATTTCATTCACCCAACATATGCTTCTTTAAAGATTATTTAACAATATAGCGATCTTTGAATATTCACTCTAAACCGCAAGTCACATGGCTTCCGTCCACAGAGGAAATGATATCGTGACTTCTTTAGGTCCATCAATAAATCATTTTTTATTGTATTTTAACAATTGATTTATTTGTTAATAAATTGAATAAAAAAATGTTTGAGTTAGAAAGTATTTTATAAAAAATACAATTGAAATATTTGTTTAATTTTTTTTAATTATTGAGAAAGAAATTAAATTGATAATATATAATTTCGCTTTTCTAGCTACAAAAAATGGAGAATTATTAATAAGTTCCAGGCTCAAAACTTATTTGAGTAAAAATCAATAACTATGGTAGCCATCGGGACATGGAAATCGAGTATTAATATTTTATCAAAATTCTAAAAGCAGTTAGGAATAAAAAATAGCATTTTTTTCTTTTCTGAGACAACCAATGACAAAAAAAAAATAAATTAAAAAGCAATATTCATTTTACAAAATACTTTAAAAGGGTGAAAAATAAAATTTAACAATTCCCTCGTGGTGTTAATAGAGATTTATGATTTTGCACAGACCTAAATGATGCGTAAAATATATCTGGAACAGAATAACATTGAAAATACGAAATGTGTGAGGGTAATTATCTAAAAATGAAAAACCTATAAATCAAATGGACAAAAATGATAATATGTAAGGTTACATATAAATAAGCATGAGGCTAGTGAGAAATTATTGATGATGTTTCAAGTTCAACCCTAATCGAAATAGGTGAATTTGACCCTTTTTTTAGATCATGACTCACGATTGTTGTTTTGGCCGTCGCGAATTAATGTTTTTGTTGGCCGTCGATGGGATAATGATGTATGCAGCTGGTTCTTTGGTCGATGAAAAGTGCCGACAGTGTAAAATTGAGGGGAAATTCGTTGAGATCCTTAGATGGGATCCGGTAAAGAAAGATTTAAAAGGACTCTTTTCTTGAGCAAGCCTATTCGAGCTCTACGTTCCGCACCGGCACGCTTTTCAATATCTTGACGTCCTCAAGAAACAGAAAAAGAAATAGCAGTGCACAGACCAGTGCAATGCAATACACAAATGGCTCGAGCCCTCTCAGCTGCACACTAAAGAGTATTTCGAATAATCGAATTGACATCCGTTCAAATCGTCAGCCATAAAAATTTCCCAATGGAAATTCGCTGGTTGGTCGGAGGCCCATAAAATTCTACGCCCCGGGAAGATCGATCGTTAACGTTCCATCAAAAGAGAAGCGGAAATATGTTATGTTGTTTTCCCTTTCTTCCATCATCTTTTCCTACGTTTTTTCTTTATATGTTCACCTATTTTCTATTTATTTATCGGTGATAAACGTCTTACTTCTTTGCTACATCTTGTAATAAACGATAACTAAGGTCCATTCAAAAACTAATTCCACTATGGAAACGACAGCATTTACATGTGTACACCTTAAATACATAATCTGCAACATGTTTTTTAGATTTTAACGGATTTGTTCTACACGTGGGTAATAATATTAATTTTTGGGTAGAATGTAATTTATGTTTCTTTCTTTGGATTATTTTTAGCTTAAGAATTATGTATACGTTGTAGTTTCCACAAAAAGGCCGATTTTTCCTCTAGGACCTAGAGTCTAGGTATATAGACGCTTTTACACATCATTGATTCCAAACTATATCTGATACTTTATTTTATTGTTCCGGCTCCGTTTGTACAATATTTTTCCTCACTTTTATCACATTCATGTTTTTCAATTTTATCAATAATTCATAACTACTGTGAACTGACATCAACATGTTAAAAATCCTTACTAACTATCAAAATCTGACATTTTTTTCTTATTTTCGATTTTTTTTTATTATCAATTCAACACATCTAAATTTATAATTTACAGTACTAAAAAAAAGTTTGTCTTATATTTTAATTAACTTATTATTTAAATAAAACATGATGTAAAATATTTAAAAGAATTTTTTGTAAATGAAATTTTATTAAAGCACGCGAATCTTTGTTTAAGGAAATTTGAAAAATGTTTTCTGTTGAAAATTATTAATATTTTTTCTTTTTTTTGATGAACATAAAACTTTTTTTGTCGAGAATTTACTTTTAATAACATGCATATATTTCTAAACTTTACCAATTACCAACTTTAACAATAATATTTCACAAACTTTTCATTGCAACTCATTTGCTGAACATAAAAAAGCAATAACAAAGTAAAGCTGATTAATTATGCGCTAAAATAAATGAATATTAATTATAAAACAATAAAAAAAAAAAAAAGAAATTAGTTGAAAAATAATTCAGGATTAAATTACATTGGTAGTTAAGATTAAACATCATTTTGGGAGGGTCAAGTTCTATAGATTGAAAGCAAGAGAAGCCTGTGACCGAGGAAGTAAAAAAAAACAAGGAAAGATAAAGAGTAAATAAGTGGAGGGCAAAAAAGGATATTGTGGAGGCGATGTTGCTAAGGCAGAGGTATAGTTTATTCCATAGGACTATAAGGCATACCATGGCCAGCAACAACGATCCAACCGGCCTTTACAGGTCACACAGCTGATATTTTCGCGTGTTCCTCAACAGATGCCCAGCCACCAACACCCTCGCGGCAACTCGAGCCTTTCGAGATCCCGGGCTTAAGCATGCTTCACAACATTCTCAAGAACAACGGAGACATGAAACGCTAACATGGCAATAAGTACCAGTATAGGTGAGAGAAGGTAATGCAGCTGTTTCTATACAGTATACTTACAGTCTTATTCCAGTACCCGAGTCCAATTGAAAAGATCTTTTTTGGAAAGTGTCTGATATCGATTGACACATGATGAAAAGACGTCAACCGTTGCGTGCTGTATTTATTAAAAACGGAATGTGGAACATGATGCTTTATTCCATCAGAGTTGTTAATGTCAATAAAAATAATAAGCTTGACTTAAATATTGGTATATATTTCCTTTCTTCAATAATGAATTGACCATCTTCTGCTGCTAAGATCCGGTATTTTGTTTAATAATTACATTTTCTTTGATGTATGACATGATGTCAGTTGTTTGATACCCTTTTCCATCTAAAGTATGTCTCACCTTTAATCCTCACAGATCCTTCAACTAAATGCGATATGGTCTTCATCCTAAATGTCGTGTTTCCGTAAAGTTTCCTGACTTTGATGGATCTAGTGAATATGAACGAAAAGTGACATCTTTATAATCGCTTCCAATCCACCTCTAGATCGGTGTGGATCAAGCGTGAGTCTGAGTCTGGTGGTGGATTGTGTGTATTAGAGAGTCTCGCAGCAGGATCAGCATATGGTGTACGTGAAACAGGACCGCGACTGCCATGGGCACGAGACGGCCCGTACCATCAACATCGTCACCACAAATGCTTTTCTCTACATCCACAAGTACACACTGATGGAGTACAAACATACACGAGACGTACTACTACTGCTGACTCAAAACAACTGGGACTGTGTAATTATGGGTTTCAGGAGAGTTAGAGAGTGGAATAGAAGGAAACGGTGGTAGTTTGGAAATCATCAGCACTTGTACTAGACAGTTTAAATGAAGAAAATAGACAAATGTCCCCATTTTTCTTTATTTTAATGGTCTGTGTTTATTTATAAATTTTCGAATGTTTTGGGAAAAGAAAGTCTTTATTTGGAGATTGATTATTACTTCTTTTTTCTCATGAATGTAAAAGTGAATTAAAATATATAATTTAGGATAATTAAAGGAAGTTTTCCATTCTTTTGTGCACTAGTTATTTTTTTGAACAATTTTAATAAAAAAATTTTCATCAAAATTATATTAATTAAAAATTTGTATAAAATGTTGAAGAGAAAAGTTTTAAATCAAGTTTAGTAGTGTAAATGAGTAATTAAATTTTTAAAAAAATGTTTAATCATTGAATTAATAAATGAAATTTTTAGATACAGTTCAGTGATTTATATAATCATTAAGGGCAGAATCATCATAACCAGAACCATATTGAAATATGTGTATAAAAGTAATTTGTTGAGTTTAATTTATGTTAATTATGTAACTAGTGTCCTAATTATTCACATTAATACTCCATTAAAAAATTTAATTATGAATAAATATATAATTTTTTATCTTGTCCTTAGATTTTGTGAATAAATTATTCAAATTAATTTTCGATAAAATTTTGTTTAAAAATACAATCTTGTTTTATTATGATTTTTTAGAATTCATTTAAGGTTATCAAAAAAATACGTCAATTAAAACTTGCAATTTATAACTTGTCGTTCATTTCCTTTTAAAACTCTAAATCGAAATTTTAACTCATAACCTGCCTTTCATTTTCCCTTCGCTCATACACGTGTGACAATTTCGTCCCTTCACAAAACAATCAAGGCCTTAAAAACGCTTTAAAAATACCCTAAAAACCCCAAGTCTTTTTTTTTTTTTGTTCATAAAAAACACCCATAACATAAATTAGAGCGTTAAATTTCTGTAAAACTATTATGGACATAATAATCTACAATATTAATAACGTTCTTGGCATTTTTTGGTGCAGACAATTATTATTATTTCACTCGAGCGTGCATGATCGATAGTTGCATGTGATGAGTGAAGAGAAACTTTTATAACGTGATTTTTAGTATAAAAAAGGTGGCTATCAAGTTTTGAAAATCAAGAAAAAAAATATAAAGTCACTTTTAAATTATACTCTCAATCTCGTGTACAAATAATCTGATGATGAGTGATGACATTAATTTTTTATTGAATATTCTTTTAAATTTTCCCCGGGATTTTCTATTTCACTTTTTTTCTATTCAAAAAATGTCTAAGGCATTGTCAATACGTATTCCAGTAGTTGAAAGATGATTTATTATTTTTCTTTTTTTTTTTTTCATTTGATAGTAAATACAGTCACACAATAATGTAAGTATAAGTTAGAGATAGTATTCATTAAATTTCTCATTCAGCAGTTATTTTTCCATTTACGTGTGAATGATTGATCTGTGCGCACGTGTGAAGGGAGATGATTCTTGAGAATAAAATCTTGAATCAAGTTTCACGCAAAGCACTGGGAAATGGCTTGGAATACACATAAGGTCAGGACATAAATCTTGTTTACTGGTCAACGTCTATGCTATTATATTGAGTCAATGGAGTCGAGACTCGAGAGATTTGGGCACGCATAATGAAAAAAAGAGTCACTTTGAGGTAAATTCAAATGTATTTTATTAACTCATGTATTATATATGTTATAACGACCTTACTTCATAACAATATCTCTACTGGTTTTCATTCAGGTGAGTTTTCTTGAAGCAGACACCAAAACAAGAACGAAACAAAACATGAAAAATCTCATAGATGTTTCACTGCAGGACATTTGTCCATTTCTATCAATGGGTAATCTTTTTTAGAATAGGAAAATCTTCTTTGAAGACATTACAAGAGCTCTAGAAATTTATGATAAACATTTTTAATATTAGGGTAACACTGTGCACTTAATGCATTGTTTGCCATCAAAAAGCCTTTAAAAATCGTTAAAATTATATTTTAAAATCTCTGAACCGGATATTTTAACTACATGAATCTCATTCAAAATTTACTCATTCACAGTTTTTTCTCCATCTTTTCATCTGCCATTTTATTGCATCTGTGTATGTTTTAATAAAGGTTTTCCTGCGAATAAAAAAAAATCTCTTACATGAAGGGCATTTTCTAGGAAAAATGCTTCGTGCAGTAGCATTAGATAAAATATATTTTTTAAAACATAATCAATAGAATTTTATATCCTGCATTAATCTCATCCCTCATAAGATGAACATCTTTTTATTCGCCTTTGAATGATCATTGTTTATTTTTTTTATTTGTCCTTTAATGTATACAAGTTGTATTTACATTCTCGGGTGAGTTTTCCTTTCATGTGACGGAGGGTCTCTTCAGGTCGTAGTGTCATGTCGACATTGAATAGAAACTTTTCGCGACTTATACATACGATAATAGAATTTTTTTTCCTCAATCAAACACCTCTCTATATAAAGGTTAAGTTAAGAAAATAATTCTGAACATGATGTACTTTTTTTGAGACCAGCTGTGTTGTCAGTTTTTTTGGTGGAAAAAAAATATTTCTTTTGGCAATGATCAAGGACATGAAAGGTGACTCAACGTGTCCTTTATGTTGAAATACTAGAAGATGACGATGCAAATACTTTTAGACCTCAACGGTGAGCCGAGAAAAACTAAATTTCATGCTTCTTGGGGGTTATCATAATATGTACACACTTTTCTACGGTTTTGAATAAACTGTCAATTTTACACAAAACCAAAAAATCGATTTTTAAATATTGTTTAATATAGAAATACTTCTTGCAGTCGATTTGGAATTTTTTTTGGCTCTGTATTTTACAAAAAAAATATGTAAATGAATTTTTTGTTCGAAATTTACTCTTTAAATGTTTATTTATGAGTATAAGTTACTCGAGCAAATTTTTAAAGAATGAATAATTATTTATTATTCATAAGTTTTTGTATTAATAACAATAGATAATTGTTAATAACTCTGAATGATTTTTTCTTTTGAAAAAAATGAGTCAAAATAAATTTATCTCTATTAATAATTAAAATTGACACATATATATCAATCATTAGAATCGTATGTGTATATGATGTAATTTCATCAATGTTCCATTGCGCAATTACATTTGTTAAGCAATCGGAATATCAAATTAAAGACCATTAAATATTTCTGAACTGTCAAATTTTTTGCATAATACTATATGAATACAAATGAGTTTTTCATCTGAAAGATAAGAATTTTCAACAATTTATATGACTGATAAATCGGATGAAGAATAAAGTAGATGAGACGAGTGATGGTTAAAATTTATTCCATGTTAGAATATTTTATTCAAACAAAAAAGATGACATCATTTTGTGAAATTTAGTTTCGAAAAGAAAAATAAAAGAATAATTAATAATGCTTATTTCTGTTTATAATGATAATAATAAAATATGTAATTCAATTTTGGAAAATCTAAATGACTCTCATATATTCAAGTAAATTGCTTTTTTTATTAGTACTTAACATATCTACAATAATCAAAATGTTTGATATCAAAGCCAACATTCCAGTTCTCTTTGAAAATTCTAATTCATTATTTATGTAATAACAATTTCACTAAAAGAGCAATTTTGCATATTTCCTTCATTTATAGTGATGTACTTTGTTTAAAAAGAAAAAATAATCACCTGACCTATGACCTGAAAACCAACTATTGATAATCCACAAAAAGATTCGAACAAAAACTGTAGAGAGAAATGAGATGTGAATTTAAATTTTTATCAGATGTGTTTTTTTCACAATCATATATTTGCGTATTATTTATTTAAATATCGGTAAAATGGATCACGTGACTTGTGACCTCGATGAAATGATCGATGATTTAATCGGCAAAGTTATTGCGTAAAAGCCTTTTGCTGTTCAATTGAATTTTCTTATAAATATATTATAATGAAAAATGTTACGATTAGTTTATACACCAGATGAACATTTTAAAAATGATCGATAGTAGCAATATCAATATAAGGAGACCGTGGGTCATCGCTCATGAATAATATATGTATTACAGATATTGTCTAATAGAAAATCAAGAATTTTTTGTAATAGATTAAGTTGTTGACATTAAAATTCTATTCAAGTGGCTTCGTAAATTTTTCTCTTATCATATCAGCAAGAGTAACATATCATTTTTCTATCTCTACTTTGTCTTTGTATAATAATATTACATTTGTGTAGTAAAATATTCTAATGATAATCGTCAAGTTTGCAACTAATTTGAAAAGTGATAAAACGCAAATGAATGAAGTAAAAGTTATTTTTATATTAGTTACTTGAAATGTTTTGTTACTTTTACGTATATTAAAGATATATTGTAGTTAATGACAAATATTATAAACCACCAAGTGCGTATATACCCACATAAGGTAGTATTTTATTTTAGCAACATATTTGAAAACATAATAATCTAAGAAATTACAAAAAAAAAGTGTAAAAAAATAATGAGTTTCTTGGTGAAGGAAAAAACAGCTAAATTAAAAAAGCATACGTATAATTTCAAGTTGAAGAAGAAACGGAAAAATATACGAGAGTTGGAGTAAGGATACAGATTGTGAACGTCACGGACGACCGGTGCACCCGCATTTCCCACATACTCGTGGCTTCTCTTGCGCTGGTATGAGGGCTGATATGTTCAAGGCCGAGGACGCGCGAAGTTACGTGCTACACATACTCAAGAGGAAAAGAGAAGAGAGAGTGGTGGAAGAAATAAAAAACAACTTAGCAGCAGCAATGACGAGGACGACAACTTGACGATGACGCTATATCACTGATGTTAACTCAGCCTTAATTCACGTACATTATTTATCGCAAAGAAAATGCTTAGTGGTAATTTCATTCCGAGGAATTGTCTTTAAAGGAGTTTGCGAATATATCATTTATTTAAATGCACTGAAGAATAATCATCTTTCAAATGTAATTGCTAAAAGGAAAAATTAGAAATACTCTTTTCATTTATCAACTCAGAAATAAAAAGCTCATGTGAAAAATAAAAATGATATTGGGGTAGCAGTTTCTCTTGTATAATTGACGCAAAAAAAAAAATCATTTCAAGTGATGGTGGAAAAATTTAATGAGAAACAAAATGCTGTAGTTACCAACCACAAAGATTTAAAGATGTCTACAGAAACATTAAATAAATCATAGATATTTTTATTGAAGAATAATCTAGTGATGTTAATGAATTAAAATAAAAATAATGAACTCGATGAGATATTTTTCAGAAAAGTAGATAAAACAATTACGAACAGAATATTAATAGAATATTGATCTCATAACTATTAAAAATTAAATCAAACAACAAAACGAAAACATCATTAAAAAACTAAATGAGAAACAGAACTATTTAATTACTGACCGAAAATAATGTGCCCAAAATAAGAAACAACACATTCATTAACATAAAAATAATAGTAATAACACGACGAGAAATATATGATTAAAAATGAATTTATAATGATTAAACTAAAAGGAAGTTTAGAAAAAACATAAAATGATAAAGGTCAATTACTAATTTATGGAGTAAAAAGATAAAAAAAGATGAGGTTTACAAGATGATAATTGAATTAAAAAAGGAAATTGGAAGTAGTGCATGACATTGCGTGGCAGTGTATAGTTGCATGAAGTGTTAGAAATAACATAGTAGTTGTAGATAAATGTAGACGTAACTAGATATTAGCAACTAGTGTGTGTTTGGCGTCGTCTTGTCTAGCAAGCTCGCGAATGATGTGACGCAATGCAACGCTCTAGCTCACAGCGCACACGTTGCAAATAATTCGTTGCGCGCGCGTAGAACTGAACCGCGTAACTTGTCTAGCAATAGAAATGAACAAACCACACTGCTCAATTACTTACTTTTTTGCGGTCATTAATCGTCGTGACTCGTTTCTTTTCTATACAATACTTATTCCTTATTACGACTGTCATTAACTTTATAACGTGAATTAGTATTAATATATTTGCAATAAAAAGTAAAATTTTCTGTATTCCACTAATTATTCTTGTTCTCGAAAAAAACAATTTTACTGCATTCAATAAAATTCAGTGAAATACTTTACTCAATGTTTTATGCATAGTTTTTATCTCAAGTATTATGTTGTTATGGAAAAATATAAAATCTGGCAAAAAGCCCTCATAGAAAAAATTAAAGTATAATAAAGTATATTTTAAATACATCACTTAATAAGATTTCTAAGAACATCATATCTAAATAGATTTTTCAATATATAGATACATTGTTTTTGAACTATCGCCAATCGCGTGTCTACTTTGTATAAAAATAAATCATTCGATTTGGAATTTTTTCATTGCTGACAGTATTCGTTTTTTCGAACGTAAGATAACATATTCCGTCTAAACGTAAATATTATGGTTCATAATATAAAAATGCAAGTGACACTTTCATGTTTGTTATTCGACAATTTCATGCGGTTTAAATAAATATTTAATTTAGACTTTTAACGCTATATTTCTATTACGCAAACTTTTTGTCATTAAATATTTTAGTGATGGAAACATTGATTATTTACAGTCAATTTTTTTATCTACCGCCACTCTATACTGTAATTTACGAAGAAAATAAAAACTCCGATTGTAGAACGTGGAATTAATTATGATCGTGTGTTAATACCGGAATATGTACTGTAATTATCAGTCACGTTGATAAATTTTCATTACAGTTTTCTTTAATTTGTATTAGAGTGTTATACTGATAAGATTTAAGTGATAGAAGAAGAAGAAGAAACCTATCGATTCATTTGTATGGATGTAAGAAGTTAGCTAATAATTGAAATATATCGAAAAAATGAGTGACTTTTTCTTTATTGGTTGTTTTATTTATGTAAGAAATGAAAAAAATTAGTAATTTGCATTGGACATTCATGCTAATTTCTAGTTTTAATTAATTGATTGATGAAAAATATTAACAAATATTTCCAAAAAAATTTTTAATTCTTAAATTATTTTTCAAAATGCAATTAGTTTTAATTAATTAATTAAGAAAAATTGATTAATTATGTAATTAATAATATCTAAAAAATTATCTCATCGTAATTGTTGATAGATGCATTCAACCAATGTTAGTATTTATTAATATTTGATGAATATTTAATAATTATGAAATATTTTGGAGCTCTGATAATTAAAGGTACATAGGTTTTAATTGTAATTTACTGAAATAATTGATAGATTTTTCTATGAGATAAGAAAAATAATAAATCCTCATTATTCTCGACTATTTGTCTTTAAGAGTAGTTACATACTTTGATTTTTTTTCCTCGTCGTAATTAATTTTCTTTGAAGTTGACACAGTACAATAATGATTGAGATGCTGAAATGAAGAGGAAATAATCTCGATTGTTATATGAAGCATGATGAGAAATCTATTGAAAGCGGAATGAACATAGATTACCTTACGTCATGCCACAAAAGTAATTGCAGTTAGTATTGGTAAAGAACAGTAGGTGGAATGTGATTTGACGGCAACATCAATCGTTTCTGTGAATGGAAAACAACTATCCAAGAATCACAATGCACTCTCGTCATCCTAATTGTATGTCTTCCATAAAAAAATATATCTTGGCAAAGTGTCTCATCAAGAATTCATCCTGACTAATAATAATTCTACTCCACAAATTGTTGGTTTTAGATTATAAATTTATTTAGAGATATATTTTCAGGTGAAATAGCGTGTTGCACTCGAGAATCGGCTGTTAAATTCTAGAAAATTTTAGCCGCTGACCGACTGTTGCTGTCGAAGGTTAGTATTTATAGTAGATATTATATTATCTAATCTAACAAATATTTTTCTCTCAATTGGATCCAACTAATTTCTACATTATGGATGTTTCATTCCGTAAATATTATTATATTATTAACTTTAACGAATTAATTTACTTAGGACAAATTGGATAGAATTTTAACAATAGATCGATAAACTGTGGATGTAATATTTTTTTGTAGCTTTTAACTGATAGAAAAATAATAAATACAAACAGTTTGAGCTATAAATAACGACTATGACAGTTCTGTAATTTTATTTTTTCTATTAATACACATCTGTTTAAAGTAAAAAATAAATGAAGTTGTTGAATTTAGAAAAAAGATAATAATAAAATTATTTATCTCATGAACCAGGAAAAATCATAAAACATGTTTTCGTCATTTAAGATTGAAAATCATATTTATTCCAAACAATATGATTTCTTAGCTTTATCGATATTAATACACATTTGGATGATAAAATTTATCACTCATCGTTTGATTAATACCAAAATATTACAACGCATCTATCATCATTGTTTACAAAAACCAATCGAATGATTCGTCAGCAAAACACTATAAATAAGTGAAAAATAATTATTTGTGTGAGAAACAAAAATCACTGAGAAAAATAAATGTATCTAAAGTACAATAAATAATCTTATCTATTTGTTAATTACAAGCATTAATTAGAGTAAGATTATAGGATATATTTTTCCAATTATCTTTCCCAAAGAACTCATCATCAATCAGAAAACTATTAGATTAGTTGCTTAACGATAGAATGATACCTATTTATGTGTGATTGAAGCTCATGACTCGACTGTCTTGATGTGATAGTGAAGAGGAAAAATATATATATATATATAATATATAATCATCAAAAACCATAGAAACTGAGCTAGAACACAAGAAGAAAGAATGACATGGTGATTTGCTACATCACCGGATGACTAATGGTTTTTGAGTTTGTTTTCTGGGCACAGAATGGCCCAACTGATTCTACATCCAACTTACGGTGATGTGTCAACGGTCTTAAACTACCAAACTAATGTTTCAACGATATCCCAAAAGACCTTTGACCTCTAGACTTTCAACTTGGAATAAACTGAATCGAAAACGAGGGTTTTTTGATTTTATCTTGACCATCTTGTGTTTCTCCTCCCACTTTTCTTCTCTATTACAACACGATCGTTATCAGCGCAGCATTAGATTCTAAATGGACTGGAGAGAACGAGTAGAATGTACACGTGACAATACTGGATAATACTGTTTTGTCTTGCCGAAAGCATTTGGAGCAGCCCTCATTCTAAGAAAAATTTACGATTGGTCAGGAGAAAAAGTCGCGAAAAAATCGTAAAGTATTGGTATCGCTTTAGGGGAATCGGTAACAATACCACAATAAATGAAAGAAAAAGATTCATTTCAGACGAGCGTTCGATAATAATGTCGCAGACTGCTTGTCGCTTGGTACGCTCGAGCTTCACTACGAGTTGTGCAATCGTTTTCCTATCCTACTCTTTGGCACTTCACTACCAACGATAGCCGTCTATTCTCTAACTCTGTCGATGGAATGAGGCTGACTCACAGGCATAACCACCGGCAAAACGACTAGACCACGCGTGTCAACTTCCGATTGACGATATGGAAAGATGCAATCTGATGACCTACTTAATCAATGTAAACAATGCCCTCACGAATTCATTAAATTCATGTACTCTATGTATTATTTAATTTTTAAATTAATATTTAACAGATACTTTTTCATGAAGAAAAACCTGTTATTCAAAAAATACGAGATAATACATTTTTCTCATTAATATTTAATGAAATAAAAATATCAGACCTTGACTTTCTGCAAAAAATTATTATTCAATAATTTTTTAAACCATTTTTAAAACATTATCAAGCATTAGACAATAGAATAAAAAATATTCTGCTTTATAAAAAATATTCTTTTAAATGTTTTTTATCGTTAGAAATGTTAAAACTTTTTTTTTTACATTTATATAATAGTGTAAATTATTAAATGACTAATAATGTATTGATGTGCGTTGGCAATCATTGTTATCAATTGTTAAAAAGGCTATACCTATACATGTATTAGTATTAATCTTATAATCTGGTATCATGGAAGCTCACATTGTTACACTGTACAAATAATAGATAAAGTGGCAGTATACAACTGCCGTTCATACTACTTATATACATATATATATTTACTATCAGTTCTGAGTCAGCTAAGACAACCAACCATATATACACGGATTTCGTAATCTTTTGTCTTACTACGTCCACTTTTACGCGGGGAGTGATCCAATCTGATGAAATCTGCTTGCAATGGCAAGCTCGAGTGGACCAAAGACATATAAATTCTAGTCCATTGTCTTAAAAAAGATAACGGATTTTATTTGATGAAAAGTTTTATAATTGAATTAACACAAAAAAGAGCCAGCCATTCAATCTTATCATATTGAAAATTATGATTTATAGATCAACATCCAGTATTGTTGGCTTTTTATTCTATTTGTACTTTTAAAATATTTTTTCGAACAATTCATTATCACTAAGCATATTAAATTTTACGTTTGCTGATAAATTTTCTACATCTTTTACTAAAACTGTTCTCAGAACATAATTATCATTATTCAGAAAATCTTTATTGTTAAATTCTGGTAACAAATTGACCTACTATAACTATCTTGGATGAAAAAAAAACACTTCTAATTATGAATTATATTACATTAATTATATCTATACATGAGATCAAATTTTGCTGGAATTTTATTTGTCAAAATTAATTAATAGATCATTGTTACTAATAGACAAATGATTATCATCATCGGTTTGATTAATGAATGATGATTTAATATGATTAAATGTTTTTTTTATCTAAAAAGCCCAAGTCACAATATAAAACCTATTTTTATTCTAAAACTATCTTTTCTTTAGGTTTAAGTTAAGATGAACAAATCTTAATTAAAGTCGGAATACACAACAAATCAGTGTTTCCATAGGCCGAAAATTTTTCAATTTTATCATAAACTCATACTAATTTTATTTTTCTTTCACCTTAGGTTCATTCTACTTTTATTTTATACTTTTCCTGGTTTCAATATAATTCTATTTGAGATTCAAGTTATTTTATTTTAACAAAAACATACTTTTCTATAATTATTTATTTTATTTTAATTCTAATTGGGCTGTCCATCGACATTAAAATCATATGTATTATTAAAAAAGTATGAATGTAATGGGATTTATTCCAACTATTTTCATAAGTACTACTAGATATAAGCAAATCAATTGATGAGGTTGAAGTCAGGCTATTCTGTCTATATCCTAATTTTTACCAACTTCAGAAGGATAAAAATAGTATTAGTATTCGAAAGTTAAAATGAGACTTTATCATCCTAATTTTTATCTACTTAAAAAATGAAACAGAATAATGTTAGGATAAAAATGTTGAATCTAGGATAGAAAGGATGGTAATAGTATGAAAAGAATAAATTTAGGTGTTATATTTTGACTCAGGAGAAGATTTCAAATATGATTATTTAGTATCTTAATAACCATAGAGAGAATATGTACTTTTTCATGTTCTATCTAGAAAAAATGTATTATTTACATGAGTTATTTGCACAGCTGTACTTTAGTATTCGATAAAATGACAAACTCGATGAAATCATAGTATTTCTGGGTTCGATTTATAATGTAGTAGAAAAGAACAAGAATATATTGAATATAAAATGATAGCGAATAAGAAGAGGTCAGTTAAGGACTCGTACAACGTGCAAATAAGCACGTAAAACGGTTTACATGAACAGTAACAACTGTTGAATATTTATCTGATAAACTTGAAAAAATGATTAATAAAATTATGAGACCCGTTACAATTTTCTGAGTAAGGAAAAACTCGATTACAACTCGTTAATATAATAACTGACTTGTCATTCAATTAAATGAACTAAAATGTTTCGACGTATTGCACGGGAGTTTTTGTTTCATTATTCAGCTTTAATTATTGGTTTAATCATTATAGTTATTGACATTTCGCGTTAGTCTTATCATCAATTTTTTCCAATGAAAAATTAGATCATAAAAATGATGTTAATCGTTAAATATATTAGAATAATAATTTTTTAATTAACCAGATGTTAATTAGTAACACATTTAATTATATAATAATACTCAATTACGAATGAATGAGTTATGAGAAATTTGTAATATAAATATTGAGAATAGGATTAATTAATTAATAATAAGAGGTGCTTTTTTTCTTATCAATCAGCAAAAATCATGTATTCACTTAATGAACAAAATATTGCTTTTATCAAGTTACGTAAATAACAACACCTTAATGATGCAACTTTAACTCGTACTTTTATCACCGGAAGACAATAATGTCTTCCTTGGAAATACTAACAATATAAACTTGTATATTTATAATGTCAGAAAATGTATGTTTATTACCATCAATAATCGGCGTTCTAATTGACTTGGTTAATGGCAACTTCCTTTCCTGTGATTTATGATCTAATGAATACTGTCATCAAACTCATACCATATGTGTGATTAGGAAGCTAGTTCAAAATTTTCTTCATTACCATACAGAAAATCATTTGGTATCAATTATTTAATGATAGCCACTTAGATTCGTCACTTTTTCCCAGTAATCAAACAGCTCTATTTCAATTTTTAATTTTGTTTCTTTTCCAAGTATAAATGATTATGCGTTATATACCTAAAATTAGTGAGTTTGATTCGCTTTGATGGATATTTGTGGAGGAAATGAAAGAAAAGAAGAAGGAAGAGCATTAGCGTGGGCAAACCCGTAATTACCTTTATCAAAAACGACTCGCTATGAGTAGGTGGATTCACAGAAAGCAATTACATGTAAATGTTGAGCCGTCTTGCATGGTAAACTCATCTTCTCTAAGTCTTTTACCGAATCAGCCTTCATCCTATTTACTTGTTTAAAGTATTTGCTTTAGTCTAATTTACCTACGTACGTAGACCCTGATTCGATTTTTCTACTCTTTCCTTCTCTACTGACTAAAGAATCTGTGATGGCCAGCAAAAGACTGATTGCATATTACCGTTACCTTTGACTCGCCTTTCCGAGAAGCTCTAGTGTGCAGAATGTAGACGTGCACCAAGTCGTGTATTTAATTTCTCTTTTCCTTTTGCGAGTATATACGAGATTGATAAATAGTGACGTTTATCTTCATCAAAGGAGGAGACTACATCAGTAATATTTACTCATAAATATTCTGATATTTCTCATTAATTATCATTTTTTATTATTTTTTCTCATTACTGCAATTACGATTTAGTTTAACATTTATCGGAAAATTGTTGTAATTTATATTTAAATATAAACCCTCCTTAAATATGTATATTATTTGATTATCATGCTATTTTATTTTTCCTTACATTGCTCGAATATTCACTGCAAATCGTAGTGTTTTATTTAAATGCACTTAAAGTGTTTTAAAGTGACATCACCCATTTGATGAACATTGTAGTAGCTTTTTCGACACTTCCAAGTGCATTTAAAGTTACAAAAACACTTTAAGCGCATTAAAATAAAACATTATGATTTGCAGTGTTTTTTTCCGTATGAATTTATTTATTCCGCGTGGTTTTTCATCTGCAAAGCCGAAGATAATTAGAGTAATAATCTTCTTGGGGAGATGAAAAAACGGATTATTAAGAGAGAAACAAAAAATAATAAGTAGATCGAATTTTAAATCCAAGTTACGAAATCATTCTTTTGTTTAAAATAGCTGACCCACATAGGTTATCATGTCTTTTCGTCATTGGATGATTCTAATTAATTTGTTACGGTGTATCTCTATCACGAGTTGATAACTCAGCAATAAATTAACTATACTATGTCGTTTGAAGTCTGATTTTTCCGTGTAAGAGATATGTATGCTCTCTTTGAATCGACAAGTTATTGGTGTAAGTGAACATATTTATCAGGCTTCCTATATGTGTTTATGCGAGTGTAAGTAATGTGATAATACAAATAGCTTATACTCTATGGAGTATGCACATAACGTATACATTGTACGATAAATTAAGTTTGTAAAACTGAATAAAAATTGTTTATGTTTTATTATTCAGTGGATTCATTGAAGATTCAACTGACAGCTTGAGAAATTTATAGATTTTGCTGGAAATATTTTATTCAAAATTGTCAGAATTTTTTTTATTATTGCTTTCATTAACGAATTGACGACTAAGCAGATTATGATTACTAAGCATTGACTGATATTATCAACTACCATAACTATGTACTTGGAAATCGTTTCAAGTCGTTAAAAAAAATTTTTCCATTACTTTTAAACTAATCTCAATTGTATTAACTTTTATTGGATAATTTTTTTTAATGAATGAACATTTTATAATTGTTTCAAAAACATTCTTGTATTCCATTTTCTTTATTATCATATAATGAAGAAAAACAAAATTGTAATATTATTTTTTTTATGCGGGAATTTGAAGAGTAATAAATCTTACATTTTAAAAATAGTAATAATTATAATAATATTAAATGAATTTTTAAACATTCTTGTTAAGATAAAGTTTAAATCGTGTTTGCATGTATATTGCTGCTAATTATACTTGAATAAATAATTTATTCAAAATAAAAACGCAAATTCTTATCTCTGACATTAAAAAATTGAATTTAACGATCGTTAAAAAATCTAGTAACTTGATATAAATATTTTCAACTATATAAATAACAAATAGAATTATTTTCTTGCCATAACTATAAACGTTGATTGTTTCTTTCACAATCTTTTCAGTAAATTGCAGGATGAAAGAACCGCTCTCCCAAATTTTGCAATTTCTAATTGTGAATTAATTGATTAGTTTAGACTGCAAGAGGAGCAGCATGAATAAGAGAAAAGCCACAGATGATGAGATCTAAGATGAAAATTAAAGAACAAAAAAATGTTACTATTGAATTGCTCAGTGGTGAAGCACCATCTTTTCGGGTAATTATTATTTAAAAAATAAAGAAACAAATTTTTTCGATACATTCGGGGCCTTTGGAATTTGTTTAATTAAATAATGATGCCCATTAGTGACAAATTTTATTTAATGTCTTTACTTAATTTTACAAATATCCATTACTTATTAGCAATAATAAGAAAAACTATACAAACATTTTTCAGTTCAGGAATCGAACCTATAAACCTCAATGCATTCACTTTAAATTGTAGTGTTTTATTTCACTGCATTTAAAGTGTTTTAATATGACGTCACCCATTTGATTAATATGCACTTAATTTATACATTAAATGCACTTGGAAGTGTTGAAACAGTGACTGCACTTTAAATGCATTGAAATAAAACACTTCTAAATTTGAGATTTACAGTGATTAAACCAATCAGCAATCATTATGCAATTATATATAACAACAAGGAGAAAATCGAACGAAATTAAGCCTACAATATGAATAATTTGACAACATGAGAAAAAGTGACCATCAATTTGTGGTCAACCATTTGTTAACTAAAGAATATTTATTGAATGTTCAATTATTTAATTAAACCAAAGTTAGCTGGGGAGTGGACAGTGATGTGAGATCGATAATGTAATTTACAAATTTCTTTTGCATCGAGTTTTCTACAATTTTACACTAATTAAGCAATATTTGCAATTGAATTAGTATTCAACAATTGCATCAAGTAGATGAGAGTAAGCTATTCAATCTCTTTTTCTCTATTTCTCCATCTCTCTTTCGTTAATTTATCGTATGTCATTTGTGAATTGCACGTGAACATGCCTCGTTTGCTCTAATCTTCAACGAATTAATGGCCAGCAAAGTCAGCTTTTTATTCATTTTTATTCATCAATTATAAAGTTTTTTTAATAATAATACCCATGAGTATGTAAACAATTTATTGTTTTATTCAATATTTTTGTATAAATAAAAATACACGTTGATTGAAGTTCTTTAAATGAAATATCGTTTCAAATATCGCCCTTCAAAAAAAACTCCAATTAAAACCCGATATGTTGTTGCAATTTTTTTTTTATGCACCATACGATTCTGATGTTTTTCATTTTGTATATACACAACTGATCTCTGATTAGCGGGAACTACACACGGGTTCGATATTATAAGCATCTCTTAGACCGTGTTTACCGCGTTTTATAAGTTCCTTTTTTGCAGGCATTCAAAAAAATCTGCATCAAGATGGTGATTCATTAAATAATTTTATAAAAACTAATTCAAGAAAAGAAAAAGCAGAAGGAAAAATTTTAACTTTTGTAGACAAAAAAAGTAACAGAATTTTTGGCATAGGACCACATCCACACTCTTTCATATAGTCGTCAAACGACAAGTTGTCAATTAAAATACATCCGGACAACTGTATAGACTGCATTTCGTGATGTGGAGTCATTCCCAGAAGTCTGTCTGTGGCGGATATCACACGAGCTGGTGAGAGATACGAACGAACGGATAATCGCATATATTGTCGAATGGTCAGATACATGCGTATATACATACAATAAATACGCGTTCATTCAACCGAGTTTCATAATTATTTTCCAAGAATTTGATAAAGTCATCATGTCAAATTATTCTTATTTCATTTTATATTTTCCTTAATCTGACGAATAATATAATTGGTTCTTATTACAAAGCTATAATAATCGAACAAAACTTTATGTATTATTAATATAATTGTAAAAATATTAGTCTTACAATGTGTTACGTAATAAAATAATTGCCTTGGACATTAGTAAGGCTTTTATCTGTTAGAATAAAAAAATAATTCTCGATTATTCCAAATTTTACGATCCCTTATTGTACCTCTCTCATGTCCTTCGATGTACGCGAGTGAGTGTCCCACGTGCGCGAGAGCCTTGAAATTTTCTATAATTGCTGAGTGATTTCATAATTGAGTACTCGAACGGTCACAGTCGAGACTTGGTGATATTTCACCGAGTTTACTCCAGCGCAAGTATACACAATCGTATCGTAAAATAATGTTGCAATCATCTTTCTTTCTTACCCTCACAAATCACGCAATTGTTCTGGATCATCCTTGAAGGTTGCGGTTAGTCGATCGCAGGTAAGAAAAACGTGGGAATTTATTTCAAGCAATAAGAGGCATAATAAAAAGAATATTTGAAGCCTTTTTTTGCTATAATGACTATGTATAAAAATAAAGATAAAGGTGAAAAAAAATGAGAATCTACGAATAACTTTTAAATTCTTGGTATTCGCTTTACATTCGCATTCCCGATACGACACGCGTATCGCGCAGGAAGTGGCATGTTCGAACGTGACGATTGCCTTGGCAAATGAGCAAACAATGAGGGAGAATCCAATTCAATCGAGCTTCTCTCACGTGTTATTTTTTCATTCTCATCCGGGCCTTCGACTTATATTCAATTGATCGACTCTATCGGTTGTGATGAAGAACCTCCTGTTAATAAATCGTACTAACGAAAGTCTAATCATTTTCTATTTTATATTTAATCTACTGTGTCTTTGAAATGAGTATTAAATGTACCTGCTGATGACTTTAAATCACTATTTTATAAATCACTCGGCCATGTCATCGACGGTTTATTAAAAAATAATCATCACTGTATGTGGGTGTTCAATGATAAATGAACATAGGAAATATATAAAAAGAATGAAATTTAAAGTTTATTCTGCTAAAAAAAAAAAAAAAATGTCAATGTTACATTCATGAGACTATTTAATTAATGTGTAAAAAAATTCGGTTTATTTGTGATTGCTATTTATTTAAGTTAATAAAAGATGCAATGGAATTTAAATTATTTACAGAAGCTTTTAATTTATCATTTATACGAATTTATTGTTTTGAATAATTAAATACATGGTCAATGGTTGGCTGATTAATCATTTACAGTTAGATTAATTTACATGAAAATGTATGCATCAATATCACATAATGATAATTTTAAAATATCTTTAAATTATAAACAAAATGGAATGTCGATTAGAATCATCTCATGAATGTATACTTTTATTTTATATTGCACGATCCAAACCTGTGCAAAAATTATTATTTCAAAGTAGAACCTTTTTTTAGCTCACCAACTGATCCATTTCAAGTGAATAAAAAAAACCTTCAAGTCACATGACTATAATTTTTGCATCGTGTACATGAAATAAAGAAAAAAAAAGAGCTGAAGTATCATTTCGTCTCTTGGTGATTGACGGAAGGGAGTTGATGGAGTTTTCAGAAAATATAGGGAGAAACATTACAGGAGTAGATATTTATAAGTTGAAGAGGAACACTTTGCATATCTTTTTCTTCTCCCTTTTTACTCGTTTGAATTACGCAAGTATAATACTGAGTGGAAGTGTACAAGCGTGCGATGTACTTTAGTATCAAACCAGGACGTATATCTCGAATTTAACGGAGGCCTCCTTCCTGGCGTTCCCATTTCCTGTGGATCTCTCTCGGGATGCAGGAGGGCACCCTTCTTCCGGCCGAAAACTTCTGGCGCAAGGTACAAACACGCATTCACTAACTGACTAACACAAACACGCGACAGTTTCAACCATCTACCCGTTTAAAGTCCGATGTGCGCGCTTGGGAGGACATTTAAAGTTTAAAGGGACTCGCCTGCTGTCTCACTTGAAGGGCAAACCACCAAAGGAAAGGTTGAAGCGTGTGGTGTAGAGAATTGGCACTTTCTGAATACTAAGTTTCATTTCGTTACATTCATTTTTCTTTTTCTCTTCATTTTTTTTATTTATTTTTCTTTCAGCTTCACAGTACTTTTGACCTTCTTTCCTTTATATCCTTAAACATTTTTGTCACCTTCCGCACGTAGTAACGTCTCTTTTTGTACCTGCTGTTTATTATGTGGGAAGGGAGATGTTAAACTAAAATTCTGTGAAGGATCACTGAGATAATACGTAAGACCGGTAAGTATAAAGAAACTCATAATATAAAACGTCTCGGTAGCTCAGTCTATTGTTAACTAAATTTCAGTATTTTTTCTAAATTAATTCGATTGTATTGCCACATTTCCATGAAAATAAATTTACATATTTTTTTATCAACAACTAACAGTAGTTACTTCTGTATATTATTTCGAAAAAAAAATTAACAATAAATAATAAAACTAGCTCTCTACCTATTGAATATTAATTGTTTATCCTATGAATTATATTGTGCCAAGCAGCATCAGGTAGTCACGTAAATTATGTTTCATTTAAATAATGATTTTTATCTAACAATTACAAATTAAAATTCGTAATTGTTAATCATTGAAAAATAATACAATATTTATTTAAAAACAAGAGAAGAAAAAAATTTATTTTTGCAATTAGTGTGCATAGATAATGTATTAATTGCAATTAGAAGTATTGTTGCTACCGATATTTAATTCAGATTTGAGATTATATTCTGATAACAAGTCCATGTATAAAATAATAATTATCGATGAAGCTGTATGATAAAGAGCGGGGTAAAGACGAGAGTGGGAAAAAGACAAAAAATAGTGTTCCTCAGTGCGTTATTTGAAAATTACTAGTGACGTGCACCTGGGGACCGTTGATAACGGCAACGAGAATCGAGGAGAATGGTTGTAATCGCTTTGACAGTATGACAATGCCGGGTACTCATTAGCAGCATGCACTTTACTCGAATTGCATCGCATGTGCACGATTAATCATACTGATTCGTTGTGCATACACACACCGCCGAGTATAACAATTACAATTTAGTCGGAAATTGATGTCCTCAGGCTTCTCATCTCTCTATTTCGTTTCCTCTTTTCTATCTTCTGTTACCGAGTATTATCATTTCATTTTCATAAAATTAATTTGTAATCGATGATGGTACACATCGACGTCAATAAATAATTCAAGGACTGTCGAGTCCAATAAAATCGCTTATTTATTTACACAGAATAATAAACGCGTTGCAATAATGTCGCATTTATTTAAAAAAATAAATAATGAAAATGTAAATTGAATGAATTCATTTTTAAAACAATACCTACTCTGCCATTTATTATACATCAATTGATTGCATTCTGGAGTTGAATTATATTTTATTAACAGAGAATTTTATTTTTTTTAATGATTAAAAAAATTAGCTGAGTGATTGGAGAAAAATTTACTGATGTAATTAAGTTATTGAGGTGCTAATTATATGAAGGACGTTGTTTAATGATAGAAATGAATGTCGAATGGGTAAATTAATCACCTTTACATGTGCTCAACGTGTTATGTTATACTTGAATGTATCACACGAAACGTGACCCACTGTTTTTATGTGAAAAACACGTAATTTTGAATATGATATCGTCGTAACGTGATCGAATACATTTAATTTTCTGACATAAACTCATTTGAACTTCGGAACACGTTTCCTAAAAATACTTTTTTATGATTAAATATTTATAATACTACTTATAATCAACATTATGAATTATTTCACTTGTGTAACTTCAATAAGTCATGATTCAATTTCACTGTAAGATTTAATCAACTTCTTACAATATTAATAATATTGTTTTAAATTAATGTACTAGAAGTAGAGTCTATTTCACAATTGTCAGAAACAATTATGTTAAAATTATTGCAAAGTACATCGATAGAGATAGTTAAATTGACCTTTACTCACCGGTGAATTTTTAGAAGAATCGATTTACCAAGAATGCAAAGGAAATCCAAGGGTAAAACTTCTCTATCATTTGTCATCGTCCAAAGAATAAAATCTCTTCTCTGTAATAAATAAATCATTCAATTTGCATTAATTTAAGTTATAAATATTGTACGCATTTAATAAATTTGACAATAAACTCCAAGTGTAATTAACTCAACACTTATTGATAGAAGCAATTTTATTATTGCGATAAAAGTAAGTCGACGTTGATATAATATTACACAAAATCGTGTAATTGCGTTTAATCGAAATGATTTAACGATTTTTTCTTGTTCTATATTAATTGCTTATATTATTTGCTTATGAAATAATTAAAAGTATTTTTAGAGGGATCAAAGTCCACTTCTTTTAGTTATCAATATCTTAGGTGGTACTAATTCCTCAAAATATCATGATCGATCGTTTTTATGTCTTAAAAATACATTTTTACCGAATAATATTTGTAAAAATTCGTATGAACAGATATACCTCAATTGTTGGTGTAAAAAGGAGATATAAAAATCCAATTAATATTAAATTAAAAGACCACAAAATCAAAATTGGTGTGAACAATATTATTACGATGTGAATTGTTTCTTTATTGAACATAATGATACGTGAAAAGTTATCAAAAGTCAATTCGACAGCACGCAATTGAATATTTTTAAGTAAACACATCGAAGGATATTTAGTATTCTGAAGTTGCATTAAACATCCGGTAACCGCTCCCATCCACTTCACAGAGACATTTTCTTTTACGCATAAGCTTTATTGTATTGTCATGGTCAGTTTGCAAACACCTTAATAATCATGGTAATTCACGTTTTGTTTATTGTTGCAATTATTAATAATTAACGGATTAATCCTTTACAGCATCTATTAAAATTGTAAATATATAATGAATCGCAGAATAATGAATCAGGTTTCAATATATTCATTCACACTTCAGATTTATTGACACTGAAATGCTATAAATCACTCAGTCACTTCTGTTTAACTTGGAAATAATTTTTTATAAAATAGTGAGATAGACATTTAAAATAAAAAATTACGTTCTCTCTTTAGAAATGGTGAGCAATGTAGTCAAATATATTTTTGGATGAATTTCGTAAAGGTAGATTTACACGAGGCAATCGAAATTGTCACCAACGTCAGATCTGATTCTACGAAAACACTTTGGCACGAGTAACATTTCGTGTCTTCACTTTGATGAACTACTCTATATTGATTGTTATTGTAGAAACACCTCAGCTGTGTTTGTAGAAAATATATAAGCAAAATAAATTGTAAAGATTTATTGAATTGGAGATTATTAATTATATTGAATGGGAAAAATGAAATAAGTTTTTTTTAGTTAATACGGTGTGTCCTTAAGAACTTTTCTACACTTACTTTATGTAACTTGATGTGGATGAAGTCATGCTTAATTGTATACGCGCGTGACTAATCAATTTAACGCTTAAGTAAAATGAATGTGATACCCGAAAATCACGCGATTTCACGTAATATATTTTATTTTATTTCATTATTTCGCATTAAAACGTTTAGGCAATTTTTTTTTCCTTCATTTTTTTGTAATTTAAAATCTCATAAAATTGCAATGTTCAAGTTCCACTTGAGGTCTATTTGAAAATCGTGAAAGCGAATGTTTAGTCCAGTCGCGACCACTTGCAGTAAACTTAGGTTGCGTGTAAACTGCACGAACCGCATTTTTTACGAGGTAAGCATACCCACTTTTATTATCTAACACTTAGAGGAGAAAAGAAAACAGAATAAAAAAGAATAACAAAATATGAACAAGTATCATATAAAGTTTGAAAATGAACATTTTAATTGTTTGCTCGTGGAGATTTATGCCAGCTGGTCATTGACTTGAAAACATTTTTTAAAAATCGTTGTAGTTAATAAACTACTTTATTACTAATTTTTTTATGACTCTATAAATTATTTATACGATAAATTATTAATTTAGTCATTAAAAAGAAATAATATGAAAAAAATATGAATAAAAAATAACGATTAGCTGTAAAATTATTTCTTTTACAATAATTTTTCACTTTAAACAAGGAAAAGTTTCAATTTTCTAATCAGATAATTTAATAGAAATTGACTCAACAATTTTTCATTATTATCAGTGTAGTTGATTTTAATGGGTTAATCGAAAAAATGGTCAATTTGTGACTTTTCAACACGTATTATAAACAGTCAGAAAAGATCAAATAAAAAAGTAAATAATTTAAATTTTTTATCATCACAATAGCCCATTTGTCTTAATTAATAATTAATTCAAAGGAACGTCATTAATTTTTAAATAAAAAAAAACCTCACAATTCAATTCTTGTTTGAAACTTAATATAATAAGCGTATGCAAGATATACATACAGGTATGAATTAAATTCAAAGGTCATTGACAAATTTCCCGAGGGCATTTTGCAAAGGCGTCGAGGTCTCCTTCAGATTCACGGCCTCGAGGCCACCCCCATAGATATGAAAAATACGCGATCGCATGTGTTTGACACCGGCTGCTGCCCTCAAGCGTCTCCCAGTTCGTCTGCCAGGAAGGTACGTTGCACGTACGAACACGCATCTCGGCTTGGAATAGCTAAGTAAAATAGCGGTGGTGGGAAAACACGGAATAAAGTGGTGGTGGCTGGAGTGCGCGCGTGTGTGTGCGCGAGGGAGACCACGAGCTCTCAAGGATGAAGTGAGATGGTTGAAGCGAGCACGATGCTTATTGGCTAAGCAGAGTTGTGCTTGCGATCGTGTTGTAGTGGGGAAACATCGCACAGCTGATGCAGCACGAAAGTGTAGACCAGTATAGACAGCAGACTCTGTAGATTACGATTCAGTAGCACATGAGCGCTCGTTTAGCGAGCATCGTAGCGTCTCGCCAGCGGGCATAAAATGTCATCCCATCAATCGAGATCGAGTGTGAGAGAATAATTATTATTGACTGAATTAGTCGAATTATTTAATTGATATTGTCTTTAGCCGTGAACGTTTTTTTTTTTAAAAATTAATTAAATTTTTTTTGAAATTTATTTTGGCAACAGTCGATGTCGCGTAATATACTAGTTTTTCGTATTAATGCATAGTGCGAGAGGACATTTGGATTTTTTAATTTTTTGCATTTAATTTGTCCACGTGCAAAGTTAAGTCGAGTGACAACTTGATAAAAAATCAAATAAAATAGTTGTCAAAGTCAAGAGAGACATAAGAGACTTTGCCAAAGAACTCTCGTTGCGGTTGTTAAACGATTTAGAGTATTTTACGTGGATTTTCGAGGGAGTGACCAACCCGCTGCGTATCGACGTGAAGATTTATTAAGTTCGACGGACATTTGGGAAGACAAGTTTTTTTCTTCTTCTTCGAGCAACCGTTGAATATAAAAGCGAGAGAGAATTTTAGTCTCGCTTTAGCTACGACTCAGTGAAGGTCTACATTAGGACGAACACAACCGTCCTTACCTCGTGGAGCCGCAGGCGAGTTCTCCAATACAATTTTCAAGTTAAACACCGTTCACCACTTATTTTTCTCGTCACGTTTTCGTCGAGATTTATTCACCGAGATCAGTGAGAGATTTTAAGTACGATTACATTTTTTTTCGATAGTGCGACTGTGAATTAAACAAAAGTGAAGTGATTGATATTGAATAGTATAAAATACAAGGCCCAAAAAATGGTGCCCCAACAGCAAGACAGTCCCACTAACTCGGGCATGCCACTTTTTGGATCTCTCATGGTGGATAAAAATTCTACTACTCCATACTCCGATGCAACTCAGGTAATTAAAAAAACCAATCATCTCCTATCTTTCCAAAATATTTTTCTAAAATCGTCATTATTTTATTCATTTCCGTGTCTCAAAATGTTGAATAAACATAAAATAGATGTGAAACTGCAAAATCGGGCACATTGCCGAGTTCTGTTCCTCATATTTATCTCGTGTTTATATCATCTTTTCCCATTTCATTTCGTGGCACTCAGGGAATAGTTGTTAAAACAGTTAAAATACAAATTGTGTGAAGACGGAAGTTAAGATTTTCTTCAAAGTAAAAATTCTCGAGTAATTATTCCAATTTTTCATATAAAACCAAGAAGGTACTTTTAACAGTTGTAAGATTCTTTTTCTTTATTTTTATAATTTTTTTCTCAGTGTTATGAGTACGTCACGGTTTAGTTTGTCCGTGTTAAAGATAAGTGGAGAGAGAGCAAAATGAAAAGAATTGGTATCATCATAATAATTTGAAAAATTTTAATTGTCAGTAATTATCCTCTAAAATATTTTTTTTTACAAACTTTTTAACTCTTCAACAATTACTGTCATTACTCTGATCACTTTTTATAATTATTTTAATCAATCACAATACTAGAGAAAAAGTCGCCTAACAACATCAATCTCTGATAAAAAGTGAAAATTTTTTTATCTTAAAAAAATCCAAACTTACTGTATTTATTGAGTAGAAAAAATTAATTGCGTATGATTAAATTCAAAAGATCAATAAACTTACGGTCTATGAACTTAGCGAATTCTCTTTAATAATCAGTTATATTTTTCCTTACATCATATTGATTCGGAAAAATCATCTTAACTGAGGTATATTTTTTTTTTTTTTTGAATAAAAGATGTGTGTTGATAAAGAAAAAGTGCAAAAATAGTCGATGGAAATATCATGAAATGTTAGTGTGGTTGAAAAGCCTAAATGAAGAAAACCTCGGGCATTGCTCGATTGCAATAAAATAATATACAGTGTTTGTAACAAAAATATACGAAGCAGGGAGTGAACGGCTATACTGGCGATCCGTGGAATACCGTAGAGTTTGCAGGAAACGGGTTGTTCGTATCTCCGGCGGCGTCGTGACGCTTCGTTAATTCCCCTTTTGCGACAAAATAAATAGGAACGAAAAGGACGGGATGCTTTCTCGTGAATTTCGACAGTACATAGTGTCGGTATATGATGTTTGAAAGGCCGTCTCTGTTAACAAGTAAATGCTCTGAGATATGCCAATGAGAGAATTATATAGAATTAACATAAAACATATCGAGTTACACTGCAATGATCATTGATAAGATAAGTAACTAATGATAGATGATAGACGTTAGCATTTTTATTATTTATTATCAACTCTTAATCACGTAATTTATTTTATTCTCAACTGTGAAATATAAACGAGAATTTACTCTTGGCAATTTGCTTACATTTAGCCAAATGCTTCCGACTCTCGTTAAGAGAACTATGTTGTTCTGGTATTTAATCTATGAAAATTTGTTAGCTCACACCCACCTGGAGAGCATGCTGTCAAAAAACTATACAAACAGAAATCTTTCAGCTAATATTCATAATACTGTCAGTCTATCATTATTCATTCCTCTGCTCATACATTTTGCTAAAGTTTGGAGTGTCAAAATAATTTTCAATTTATGCATTTCCAATTATTTTTTTTGCTTTCACTCCATTTCTAAAGTAGGATATTATTTTATTTATTTTCTACTGCTTTTAAATAAACTTTGATAAGAAAATTAATTGAATATGAGTTGTAGAGTTGAAGAATTTTTATTGACATTATGTATTTCTTTAAATTTCGTGGAATTGTTTTTTCCTGTAATTCGATTATAAACATTAGCATTATTGCATCGTTTGTATACATATGAGTGATTTGTTTACTTTTGGAGTATCAGTCAAAAAATTAAGAGTAAAGTAAAAGTGAAAGAAAAAAAAATATAAACAGTGACAATTGCTGACAGACAGTTAACCCTGAAATCTTTGGCCAAATCCGATGCTTATCGATTTCTTTTTGAACAGCGACGACACTACCAGATTTTTTTTTATTTCGCTCCATTTTTATTCTCTCATTCTTCAATGCTTCTTTTTCTTGCATATGTCGGCTTGTGTTTGTTTTTAATACAAGAAGTATTATATCAAAGTTGATCGCGACGAGGTACAGTCTACGAGAAAAAATATTAAAGTCGCTGATATAGTAAGTAAAATGTTGGACACTTTAGAGAGCAAAAGAAAAAGTAGAGAAATAAAATATTTAAAGAACGTAGCAAAAAGTTTCGGGACATTATAGTTTTTTTATTATGTTCATAGATTTGACTGTTATTTTACAAAGTTGAAACTTCAATATCAAATATATTTTTTGCTTCGGTTAGTATGTATGTACGAGCATGTCATTATTGCGGTTTCTGTGAATGCAGTAAACTCACGTACGTAGTTTAGGATTAAAACTTCTTTCTTCACCAGCCTCTGTTTCCTTACTTTTTATCTTAAAACTTCACCGTTCTCTGGCATCAACCAAGTTACGTGTACTTTAGACATAAGGTATTTTTCCTGAAGACATGCCCCCTCACTTCAAGTCACGAATTTTAACGGCATAAATTGAATAAATGGAAACCTAAAAGTCTTTTTCTGTATTTCAACATGCAGATCCATGATTATTACAAGTCTGAAGATTTCTTTTCGCGGTCAACGTGTTTTTCTAGCTGATTTGTTTCTCAAAAAAGACCAAGACTGGGTGAGTAAGGAACAGATACGAAAGAGAGCATGCCAGACAGACCAGCCAATTATCCTTCTGGATTTTAATGGTTGTGCCTCTAATTCTAGACTTTGCCACGGCCCCAGGTAGTCTCGGGTCATGTATTTTTTATCGCTCCAGGGAAACCAAAACCTCCTGCACCTCGTACGTTTCATTTATTTCTTTCTTTTCTCACTCACTGCTACTCTTCTTCACTCACACGTTGCTTCACGTCCTTTCCCTGCGGCTGATTAAATCAATTTTTTCTTTCTTTCCTTTCATACAAACTCATCTAAATCCATGTATACCCATCTGACCCATTTATTTCGAAATTTCAACTAAATTCAGGTTATTCAGATTTTAACGGAAAATAAAAATCCAAATATTGAGTTTTTGTGACAAAAATTATTTGTATATCTATTAAATTTACATTTGTTTCGACATTGGACATTTTGAATATTTATTTCAGTTCAAAAAGTTTTTTTTTTTTCTATGGATTTTAAATCTATTAGAAAAAATTTATTACATTTTACTAATGTGATTAAGAAAATAAAAATGTTATAGTGTATAATAAATTTCTTAGAGCTACCAGCAAATGTAGTAGACAGTTTTAAATTATTTATATATACATCAATTTCTTCTAAATGGTTAGTAACTTTAAGGATTGACCCTAAAAATGGATGACGAAGCAATATTTTTAATGCATTCTCATGATCGATGTATCTGTTGAGCTTCTTTTTCATATTAACAATATTATTATTAAATCTAAAAAAATGGAAAAGTCAAGTTATCTAATTACCCATTGAGTTTTCGATTAAACCAAATAATTTATCACACTAACAACATTTGAAAATTTTCTTAAAATTCATTTTTAAGTGTTTTCCATTAGTTTTATTTTTATTTTCAATTTACGAGCTGATCGATCAGAAGTCAAACTTTTTTACAGCAATATAAAAATTAGTAATCTAAGGGTCATCATACTCTGACATAAATAATATGTACCATGTATCTCAGTATAGAAACTTCCAGTTAACTGTACCTCAAGCTTCATATCTCATACAGATCTATGATAGGGAAAACTTCTTTTTATGCATGTTAGTTTAGAATTTGTTTATTTTTAAATCTCTTGTTTAAACCTTTCGAAAGTAACCAACACCTTACCTACTTGTAAAGACTCACTTCTTGTAAGCTGTGATAATCTCGAGATCGTCTGCATCCGGTTTACCAACGCCTGTATCCCAACAAGATTTTCTCGTTTGCATCTCCTGGGATTATGCACAAGTTGCGCGCATTATTTACGCGTAATTTTACTATGATAACTACAGGATTAGGACAAGTAGACTTTCAAAAGTAACTTTAAAGAATAGTATTTAAATTACAAATGATTTTTGCACATGTTTAACGTTATTTTAGCAATTAATAATTATTAAGTGTTAACTAATAATGATTTATAAATAAGTCAATTAACATAATCACTTAGAAAAGACATATTGAATAATCATTATCTAATATCAATTTTTTTATTTCATTTGTAAAAAAAGAAATAATCGATGTATAATTTCGAGATTGATGGAACAGATGAATAATTTATGAAATATATAATCACAAAATAAAGTAAGATTTGTCATAAATGAAAAAATTGTTCATCAAAGTTGCGCATTAGATTAAAGCCTTCTACCTTCTTCTGTCCTCTGTATAGGTCAGGACCTCGTGAATGACCGTTGAATGGTTGATTGCTGTAATTAGTACCCTTGAAAAAGTTCAGAGACCTTTTTCTTTCTGGTTGTCACTTATTTAGCCAGGCGATAAGCTTACGGCAATTACCAGCCGTCTAATGTTTCGAGATTAAATCAAGTTGTAGAGAAGTCGTAACATGACGTTTGCATTTTGACAAATAGACGTGTATCGTAGGCGATAGGAATGATTTATCGTCGTCAGATACATTTGGATCTTTATAGTAAAAAAAAAAAAAAAAAAACCATTTAAACTCAATTTATCCTTCCTTCTATTCACTTTCATCAAGTTATTTAGTCACGAGATCCATCTAAATTACTGGTTTTGATATTCTCTCCTACATAACTTCAAGGCCAAACGTTTTTAACTTCCGTTAAAAAATATTAGATGTTAAAAATTCTTCTTGTGATTAGTTTTATTATAAAATTCATCAAAAAATTCCACTCCAAACACTTATATCAATTTTTAATGGACTTCTGATGAATTTATAATGAATCAATGATTAATATTTTATGTATTATACGTTCAAGAGAAATTGTATAATCACTATAGATTTATCACTTGGTTCGTAGCAATAATTATTGTTAAAACAACTATCAATTTTGATCTAAAACTCTTTATGACTTCATTATGAGTTCATATAATTGTGTCAGATGATGACGTTAGCAAGAATCAGGAATTAATAGTAACGTTACTTTGTATGTTAACATTTCGAAAAAAAATAGCAATTTGATGATAATGTTTTTACTTTAATGATGACATAAAAAAAATATTTCTTTTTGTTTTTTATTTCAAGCAAGAAAGTTTCTCTTTCAACCTTTCAAATGTATAAAAATAATTGATATAGTTTTATGAACAATGCAATTTTTTTTAAATAGAACTTAATAATACTTTTTTTTTTCATGATACCGTTTTCCTATTCGAATTTTTTCTTCTGATGGACGATTAACTTCCGGTTCGAAGATTATTCTATCAAACAACAACACGGGGACGCGTTAGAACAATTAGATTCGCAAAGTGTGGAGCAACAAAGTGTGACGCCTCATTCTATCGTATCACCGGCCTTAAAGCGACGGGATTTACGAATCATTAACCAAACGTGACACTTCAAGAGTTGAATTTGTTGTCTTTCAATGTGTAAACATATATGTATACTTGATTCACACATTCATTCACACTTAACAGTTGTACACAAGAAGAATATATACTTCCGATTAAATCAGATTTACCCTCTATTTTCCTGCTTACGATTTAATTTCTGAAACAGGATCAGCAGGAAAGTAGATCAAATGTCCATCATACTGAGGGGTGATAAAACCTCGAAAAATTGGTCACGCATCTGAAACTCAATGTTGTTAAGATTCCCTACAAAAAGGGTTGCATTTGTATTGGTGAAACGACGGGCACACTTCAAAGGTTGCAACACTTGGAAAACGACGCGTAATTGTTGCAGCTGAGCCTGAGGCAATTCTGCAACAATCCGGCCATAGAATACAATGCCGCAATGCTATCCCTAGTGCTGAGTAGTCGCGCGAACGTCGAGTGTTGTTATAAACTCGCTTATGCGAGATACTCCCCTGCTTGTCTATATCACTCCAATCTACCTTTCTCCATCTCACTTGCCTTTG
Source organism: Chelonus formosanus (assembly GCA_028641665.1). Taxonomy (NCBI): domain Eukaryota; kingdom Metazoa; phylum Arthropoda; class Insecta; order Hymenoptera; family Braconidae; genus Chelonus; species Chelonus formosanus. Next base: position 16,681,005 of record CM054002.1, read on the forward strand.
GACTCGATTGTTGCTTGAAAAATTGTATCGGCACTCACGTGTCGAGCTTTCCATCACTTGGTTATTGAGTCGTTAATTGAAAAAGTAGCACACGAGTGGTTTTAAGGGAGTGGTGGTATTGAGATATATTGTGTACTTGGTCCTGATCATCAAGAATTCTGTCTACAGAAATGCATGCTGATTATTTACCAGAGTATTACTAACTTTATTTATTGATTCTATCATTCTCATTAGTAAACTTTAATAAGTCTACAAGTTTTCAAGTGTGTTGCATTGAGAAACTTCTCTTCAATTTATTCAGTCCTTGTTAGAATTTTTTTTTTATTCTAAAATTTATTCATGTTGAGATTTTAACTCGTAATAATCATCATAATTATTTTAATAATTAATGAGAGAAGTTTTTATTTGTAACGATCATCAATATTTCATAAATATTTATTGATTTTAAAATATATTTATTAATTAATTAAACAATATTATTTAATATCATTTCAAAATGATAAATATCATCAAGTAGTGATTTTATTTTGCTTTGTCACTCTATATTACTTCATATTTCAAGAATATTAATAACTAAAACATGAATGTAAAATTAAAAATATGTTAATAAATTCTCTTCCTATCATGTTGCGGTATTTTTTACATCGTTTCTCTTGTCGATACACTTGAAAAAGACCAATGCCCTCAATGTGTGATATGACAATGTCATTTAGATAAGATTTCTAGATAAAATTCAATGCACAGATGAGCTGCACTCAAGGCTGAATCTCTTTTGATGCATCTGAAAGACTTTGGGTATTTGTTATCGGCCATGTACATATATTATCAGTATAACATTATCGGACCACACTATTTTCATCGTATCTTTAAATCAAGTCTTTAATTCTCAGACAGTACTTTAGACTGTTTGTCGTCAAAAAATAACTTTTAAGATAGATAAGCTGCCTACCGGTCCTCCGCACTTATCCACTTACCTAAGACGACGGGTATATCAAAGAGAAAAAAAAATACAGAGGCATCACAATGCTGTGTATAATATCATCTAAGGTCTTTTACTTTTTTGTACCTAAGACCTTTACTACTTTTTATTTTGTTAAACCTGCCTGATCATTTTTCCAAACTTTGCTTTTTTATTGAAAAACTTTTCCTTTGATAAAATTCTAGATTATTTTTCTATTCCAATAATTCCACTTACTCCATAACCATTTATCTGAATGTTTTCATTTTGAATTATTTATTTTATTCAATCAATCTTTCAGTCGAAAGTGCTCTTTTATTGCTACACTATTATATGAGATCCGTTATTTTTATTAGATAAAATAAAAAATATTTTTTATTAGACATATTTTGAACACATGTCATTTTTCTTGGTAGACAGACGGCATACAGTTAACATCTCTTTTCCTACTCGGAGTTGTATTTAATAAATGCATTAGAATTTTTTCCTAACAGACGAGTTAACAGACTTGTCGAATGGTTTAGTCAGAAAGTAGTTGAGCAAGTCGAATCAAAGTAGAATCAAAGCCATCGTAAATATGTATCTCTACACATGACGCGTATCATAATTATAAAGTAGCTTTGGTTTATTCTGTTACGCGAACACACGCATCGCTTTCAAGCGAGTGAAACCACACGCGCGCTCGCTATCTTACTGTCACTTTTGTAATACCGTTGCCCGTTACAAACACGTTACAGCATGATTCTTATCCTCAAGTATATACTTTCATAATCGGGTCTTGAGATCATCGTTTTAATCCACTGTTATGGATTACCTCTATAAGATTTTCAACACATATATGAGTTGTAATACACCAAGAGAAATAGTAGAATTAAATTAAAAAGATGTAGTTTTACTCTTCACATGAGTTATAAAAGGCGTTTCCTTCCGCTCGTAAAAACCCATAATTTTCTCTTAATCTTAGAAGCTCTGAGCAATCTTGTTTATAATATAGTTGTACATAAATACCCTTGAGTCTTGCAATTTCCTCAGAAGTACGACCAATTACACATCATATACATTAACAGATAAAAAATTCAATTTTCTTTCATTTCAACAAAAACTTTCTCATTTCCTACTTTTCATCCTTTTCGTTCCATCTTTTTTTCGAACTTTTTTTAATAATTAATTGTTCTATCGAGACTACTTAACATCCTTACTCCAAATCGTTTCGAAATATTCATCTTTATTTCACTTCAAGAAACTTTAACGTAATTTTTCTTTCAAATTACTCAAAAATGTAAATGAATTTTTTTGTTTTTTTTTTTCAATTTTCTTATTGAGTACACTTGACTTTTAAAAAAATTACTTCATAATTTCGAAAAACCCATCAAGATGGTTTATTTTAAAAATAAAACTTTAACTTCGAAAATGCAATTTCGGAATAAAATAATGAGCAATTGCTAATTAAGCATAATTACAAGAAAAGTCTTTTTCGATGATTAAAGTTGAGGTGACCTACATTTGAGCTATCGTAGTTGGTCAGGATGTAATGCATACACTCAGCTGATTGAGTCGCGTGTCAGACTTGAGTGGGATGCAGCAGCCACGAGTATAAGAAAAACGAGGAAAAAACAAACAACGACTATGTAAGGAGGAAAAAATGGAGTAGTTAAATAGCGGCCGCGAATTTCACCGTGTTATTATTGTTGTTCTTGCCAAAGTATCGACTCATCGAACCTCAATTGCACGACTTAACGGAACTAATCGCACGGAACGAGGACAAGCGCGATTCTTGTTTCGTTCCTCGATAATTTCCAGCTACCCGAGTCAGTAAACCACCTTTCTAAGTGGTAAGAAAAAGACAGACTACGAGAGAGTTACGAGAAAGCATTGGATGCATCGATATAAACTTGAGTTGATCCTCCCAATCGATTCTTCGAACGATCGACTCCCGTTATACGTTGTGATAGTCCAGCATTTCTTTCAAATATATTTATCTCTCTTGCAAAAGGATTTATTTCCTTGATGATTCATTCTCGATCCTGCTTCTACATAAAACAATCTCATAAATATCTCTCTTATAATCTTCAATGAGAGAAATTTTATTTATTCTATTTTTCATAATTTTTTTTTTTTTTACATATCTATTCAAGTACTTAACTTCATGTTGACTCTAAGAGATGAAGTTTTTTTCAAGGGTCATCGAATAAAAAACTGTGTGATCTGTCTTTCATTTCTTTTGAAGTTTTTTAATTTTTTATTTACTTCAACATATAAAGATTTGAGTTATAAAATTTTTTGTTTATTAAAATAAAAAGCATTAAAGTAGAGAAATATTTTTATTAATGATTTAATATTAGAGATGGGATACTTGAATGACGAATAAAAATAAGAGAAATGGAAGAAAAAATAATAAGTTGGCTGATGTAATTATTTTTTCGAAGTAATTAATTCGTGGAATCCACTATACAGTCAATATCAAAGAGGTTGAGTAGTATCAAGTGCTCGAAATGTGCGCAGCTGCGTTTTACCACCGTTGCTGCTTGGTAACACTATCGGATACGAAGCGAATGTGTTGTCGGCTTTAAAAGTGATGTGGTTTTCAACATTTCGTAACCGAGGATGCGGATGTGACGCGTGACGCATGTACACGCGATTCTCTTTGGCTTCATGGGCTGCTGCCACGCATTATTTTACATATCATCAACGTTGCATCGATTTTAGTTTTCTCCTTCACATTATCTTTCCATTTTTATTTCTATATGTATATATATATTTTTCTCTCGTCAAATTTATTACCTTATTATTAACATTACTCATCATATTAGTGTTTGGCGCACGAAACACACTTGTATACTTAATTTCTTTAGTAATCTTAACCCTTGCAACTCAGCACTTTCAAGAGATTTCAGGACGATCGTTAATCATCCAGTGGCCGTGGAATCGCGCTCGATCGGCGTGCTCCCTGCTCATATATAAGCTGTATAAAATACATATACACAAGAGTGAGAGGGACGCACGGTGAATTAATTACCATGCCGGGGGTAATTAATAACTGAGCGATATTCGTCCGGCAAGTTTGTACTCGTATACTCTCGTGGTATCGTTATCCGCGTGGGCAACACTCGTGTAAATACATCGCACACTTCTCTCTCGACATTGATATCCTGTGTTAATGTACAGCATTCTTTTGTGCATACATACGTGTTAATCGTAATCGAAAATTAATTATGCAAGCGTGCAATAATTAACACCCAAATGGGGGTAAGAACATAAAAAAAGGCTATGTTTTTAATGTGTTAGCGTGAAAATAATTATAATAATAATAATGAGGATGATAAAAAATAAAGTAAATATACAGTGTGTAATGTCAGGAAGGATGATCACTCGTGGAGTAGTGTGTGTGAGAGGAAAAGTGAGAGGAGAGAGAGAAAATAGTTGTCGCACGCGCCGTCTTTGCCCACACACTTCAATCTATATACATAGTTTATACGAGAGGGAGTCTAGCGTGCTCACGTTGAAGATTACACGTGCATGCATTCACGCATTCTGACGCTTAGCAACTCCGCGTGATACGATGCAATATACGATATTTAGTAGTCGTCCAACAGCGATAACTTTAGCCTCAAAGTTTATATACAGCAAGCACGACTCCCTCAGCTACTTTGCATCTTTTAACACTATATGCCTTCGACGAAACTTCATGTACGAGTGATACGCATGCTTATACGTCCATCAGTTTAACGCGTTTCGCCTGTCCACTTCCTCAAGTTCCCCTTTAATATCATCATTTTTTTCCTTTCTATCTTTATTTGCCTTCCTCAGTTTCTCTTCTGTGATTCCATATCTACATCATGAACACACTTTCCGCCAACGCGCTGTCTCTCTACTACGTCTAATGTTTGTGTTTTTTGAAAAATATTGTTTTAAATGATATTGCACTTCATGTATATATATATATTTAATATATATGTGTAGAAGCCACGCCAAGCGCAAGTCACTGTCTCGCATTTGAAAGTCAATAATTATCTTACGAAATATCGTCGTAAGCTCTGGTCATTTTCTTAAGTGCATTCGTATGTAAATTTGTGAGAAAATTATTATTTATAAAAATAATGATCATTTATTATTTTATTTATTTTCATTACGATTACGATATATATTTTAATATAATGTTGAGTGGAACTATTAAAGTTATACAACATTTGAAAGAGATATATCAGAAAATAGTTGGCGAGACGACGCGAGAATTAGAAACGAGCTATTTGCAACAGCGATTTTCCCACGATCTGTGGCATTAGTTTGCGCATACACTCCTATCAGATGTGATCTAAGTACCAAGAATTTTTACATCAATTCAGATAATCTATAACCCCACATACTCACTTATGAAGCTCTCACTCTTCACCTTCGACTTAGTTTTTTTATCTACTAATTACTATACCAACTCTTTCGCGTCTTTTCGTGGAAATTATTTTACAAATCACTCTAGTGTGTCATTTATAAACGATATTAAATTAAATAACTACTCAACATTACCAAGGCTAAATTCGACGTTATTACCTCAAGGATTTTTCCTTAATAATGTACTCGATTACATTATTACAAATATGATAATTTTCGTTAATGATATGAAACTAAATAATTGATCACAAAAGGTAGATTGAAAAAATTATAAGAATGTTTTCATATAAATTATCATTAGTATTTTTGTGTTTACAATTTATTTAATAGATACAATTATTATTATGTTTCGAGGGAATTAACTTATTTAAAAAAAACTTTTTAATAGTTTAAATAAATTTAAAAGTATTAAAAAAAACTTGAAAATTGACTAATATTCAGAATTATATAATTAATAAAAAATAGAAGTAATATACTGAGAGATTTCATAATATGTTATTACATTTGAACGAAAATAAATGATAGTAATAAAATTTTTATTTTCACCATTTGTTTGACAAATTATATTATGTATTCCTACACTATTTTTATCAACATAGTAAAATAAAAAATTTGGTATGCTTATCACAATTGATAGTTAATGTTCGTTCATAAATGTTGTCACCATGTTTTTTAGTTCTGATAAATTATTTAAAAATACTTCTAACAATAATCTATAAATTTTAGCATGAATAAATGACGATGAATTGTGATTGTTTACTTCTTTCATAAAAGTAATTCATAAAGTCTATTTGATAAAAATTTATTCATTTACAAGTTTCACACAAATTCACAGAATTTCTTTAATACTTTACAATCAATTTTTTCTCATTTTTCTTATAATCACAAGCATTTATATAATTATCTTTAATGCTTTAAAAATGACTACACTGAGTATTAATTTCTCTAATTGACCCGTACCACATTAAACAGTTTAACGGTTATGAGAAATAAAGGAATCATCAACTGATTAATGATGATTACAATTGATTACAAATAAAAAAAGGCCATTTGACGGAAAAATGAGTGAGAAAATCTCATGAGTTTAAATGGAAGAAAGCAGATGAGAAGATTTGAATTTGTTGGATATAAGTGGTTTTAATGTATTTAAAGTAGAGAAATGTTAGTGGAGAGTATGAATCGACGGATTGAAATCATTAGGTGCGTACTTCTAGGTATATTGGCATATAAAATCGAACGAGGCAATAATGTCGGTCACGCTCTTTTCTTTTCTTCTATCTTCTCCCTCTCTCTTTCCCACGTTTCGTGCAAGAGAAAAGTTCTATTTAGAATTGTTGTATCGTCTCTATGCGCACGCCCTTCTCCTCCTTAACCTACATTGATGCATGATCTCTCGTACGTCGACCGTACACATCTGAAAGTATAATGTCCTGTTGTTATGGCATTATCATACGCCGGTGTCTAATAAGCAACGCAAATCATCACGATAGATCGGAATTGCGATGCCCTTGCCCGCGCCTGTTTCGGTAATTGCATAATCGTATCATTACCTCCCGCGGCCGAAGGAAAAAAAATTTCGGAACAAGAAAAAGAAAATATCATCGTCAAATAGATTGTTATTACCACTAATTCATTATTATCTTATTGAATCAATGTTTTTAATAATAAAATTAATAGAAATTACTTAATAATCGAATCGAATTGAATTTTTTAATTGACCTTTGATTGAATAAAAGATCAATCTGATTCAATGCGTCATCATTTCATAATTCGGTACTAAATCGTTTTTTTTTTTTTTTTTTAACCGAGCTTGAACAATTATACTTCATCACAATATACCCATCTATCATCAAGTTATTCGTGCACGTGTATGTGTGTATGTTATGTTAGCGAGTAAGTGTGTATGAGGAAGAATACATGTAGTTTATCTTCCAAATACACGATGTATAAATAATTCATACGGAGATTATACATTTAGTTTTTAACAGAAGTAAGGTTTATAATTAAATTGAATGAGATGAAATTCAATAATCATGTAATTAAACGCAGAGTAATGGCATCTATTATTCTGTAAATGATTTTGTTCATCATTTTCAGAGTTGAGAGTAGAGTTGAGCTAATCTCATTTAATTATAAACTCAATAGGAAACTCAGACAATCAAATTCAGACAATTTGAATGCAGTGTAACTAAAACCAGTCGTGTTCACTGATTTCGAAGCAATAGTGTGCTTGATTCAATGAATTGCGAGTGATGCTTCGTGACGATAGGGGACTGATCGAGTGCTCGGAGTACGGTTCTTTCCATACGGTCACATTTGAATCAACTTTACTGGAGTATATTGCGCCTACGAGCGCTCGTGCGGCTAATGGCAGTCATGAAATGGCCATATGTCGAGTACGATTTCTTCTCTCGAGGGCAACAGCGAATGGAGGTCCTACCAAGAATCCGGCGGGACTCTTTGAGAATGAGAGAGACAGATTTTGTGTTTTCGCGTCAGTCACGGTTGGTTCGATGTTGTGGTACCTGCGATCTTCCATGGTAGCTGCGAGTATGAAGTCGCGGATGAAAGTCACTCACTAGTCGGTCAAGGAAAGACAGGGCAAGAAGCAATCTAACGCGCTGTTCCGCCTACCCTCCTCGATATTAGATGATTATTAATAACAGTACATGATAAGTCAAGGAAGAAAATCAATTTGCAACGAATCCTAATAAATCCCACGGGTGTATCTGTAGTTGACCTCTTTATATACGCAAAAAGTCACGATTTATTGCTAATTCTATTTGTGCAAATAGATAATTAGTTGAATTTGAATAAAGTGGGAATAAATTAGAAAAAATAGCAAATCTTGTAATAAATTTTCATGAGTTGAAAAAATTTACACGTGTCAATATTTTTTTTCTTTTTGTTTATTTTCAATTATATGAAAATTATCTTATTTTCAACAACTCAGTTAAATGAATAAAATAATACTTAAAAAATAAATGGCTACATATATCAGTATTTTTATTTATTTATAATCCAAGTGTCATGGAAAAAATGAAATTTCATTACTATTAGATATTGAATTTAATTAATGAAATGTTAGGAATTGAAATTTATTTCTAATTTTCATATTCAAATGCTGTATTCTTTTTTAATTCATAATTTATTATAAGTAGATATCATCATAATTTAATTTTAATCTTTATTTAACGTAACAAGAAAAAATTAATTCTCTTTTTCTGTGTATTCTTTGAAATATTTTGATTTGTTTACTTATTTGTTTTTATTTGATTGGAATACATGAATTTATTAATCATCAGTGGAACTAGGCCCTCTCACACCTACGCAACAAGTCCTCATTTCACATATGCACTGGTGTGAAATATAATTCAGGCGCGGTAGAAAAAAAGCAACGATTACAGATTCAAGGCCTCGACCAAGAGTGATTAGTTGTAATACCACAGGCCGCGATCACTGCAATACGTGTTTGATTTCAAGTTATATCGTGACACTATTTCATGGTGACAGAAGTTACTATCTACCGGCTTTTTTATATAAGAAACATGTGCTATTAAATAAATTATGATTTTTCTTTTTAAAAAATTCTTCTAATACTTTTATTGAAAATATTATGTTTCATATGATTGACGTTAATTCTAATAAACATTTTGGGATGGATCACATTATCTCTTGACCTTCTAACTCATCTATTCACGAAATGTAGAACTGAATTACGACATTGATACGTAAACTATATTATAAGATTAAATTCATTGAAATGAAAAAATAATGTGTTTCTCTACGCCGCGGGTGTTATTGTGATAGAAGAATGATTAATGATTAAGTATTTAAGTTCATGCAAACAGAGCCGTCAATATGTTCATTAACATAAAAGCAAGTTCTACAAATGAAACACGTGGAGAAACATAACAATATAATAGATTTTTTCCAATATATTTTAAAGTAATTTCAAACGATTCGATTGAATTTTTTCCCCATTTTTTTTATTATTAATTGTTTTATGTACCATCTGCTGATGTTTAATTTACTCCAAAAATATCAATTAAATCAATGTCTCTATCGTGGAATTTTTTTTCTTTTTATTTGAACAGTGACTCATAAAATTTTTTTCGATGATTTTATCACAAACAGGCTTGAACTTGTTCTTTCTCTTTTTCTCTGTCTCTCTCTCTCTCTCTCTCTTTCTTAATTGTCTTTGATTTTGTATATGAGTTCAGAAAAAAGTTTGCTCCGTTTTGAGTTATGACGATTTTTTTAGCTCCGTAGAAATAAAAAATATGAAAGTCCAATCGATTTACTCACGCGATTTCAAGGTCTGCAAAATGAATTCATCCTCAGAGATTCGATCGCGGGTGATAAACGATTTCATAATTTTTCATACTCACGTTGATTAGTCTGACGAGATCGGAGTAAGAGATATATGCCACTAATTTTAAATTATCTCGTTAATTTTTTTCAACAGCGATAAGACTAAAAAAAAAAGAACTATCTAGTTTCAAGGTTAGAATAATTTTGTTACTGAATAAAAAATAAGAAAAAATCTATTTTAATAATATGAAAACGTTTTTTCCACGGTTATTTAAATAAAAAAAATTACATTTGAATATTTAATCCCGTTATGGTCTCACGAGCAGGAGATAAAAAACATAAAAACGTGTGAATTTGTAATAAAATTCACAATTGTGTTTTATTTATTAATCAATTTGTAGTATTTTGTTTGGTTTTCTTTTTTTGATTATCACGCTATCATATTTTTTTATTCACATCTGTATTAAAACATAATTTCTTAAAACAAACTCATTAACTGTAGTGACAATAATTTCAAAAAATTAATAGTTTCTCACTTATCTGTCATCTTTCAGCGACTCTCTTATCAAAGAGTGTTTTAGTACTTCCTGTGTTGCATATACACAAGCCCCTTTACCATTTATGTGAGTATCGATACCTCGATTTACACTTCTATGACTTCTTCTCATTACCAAAGACGATGAAACTAAGGAAAAAACTCATTCCAAGCTTTCTCACGTTCTCAAGACAAAATGACGATTCCGTGTTTGCCATGGACGTGCGTCGCCCGACTAGGAAGCGACAAAGAGATTCCAAGAGTGCGCGGTTGGTTGCGCAAACGCCTTGATCCTTGCCAGTACAATCTAGAGGTACTTACAAGTACTCTTGAGTTGCTTTCCGGCTTCCTATTTCTCTTAAACGTAACCTCGAGTTCAAAAACATGGGTCTATTTCATTAATTAAAAAGCTTTCATTGTATTATCCTAATTAAAAGTCTCATTCACGTTGACGGATAAATGACAATAAAGAACTGACTCATGTTAGCTTTAAATTACCCATACATCTACAGATTCATAGCCAAATCCAGACGGCTTATTTTTTGTCTAGTTTACGTGGCGAATAAAAAACGACCGAACGAAAACATGACAAGTACCAAGTATTATTATTATATATTATTCACCATTAGCCTGCAGCTGACGGAAGTGAGGAGACTAAGGTCGTGTTGAGAGGCAAACCTGCATCTCAACTCGGTATCATGGCCTTCGGCTATAACGTTAACAGAGTGTATAGCTAAGCCATCGTTGTAAGCGAGTAAAGAGCAATTGTGCGTGCATAAATGCGTGTGTACAACGAGCTCTGAGGGACGCACTTGATCGCATATATGGTATTAATCCTTATAATATAATTTCAAGTTCGATAGCTTAGATAGATTAATCGTTTTTTTTCATCGATCAATCTTCTTATTCACATACTTATCCGATAAAAAATTATTCGCATTGACTATTTAAAGACTCGATTGTGTGCAAATGTTTATAGAGTTGGTATATAATAATCTCGATATTTAACTCTGTGGAAATCCGATCAGTATAATAAACAGCCACATGTGCGTCCTTTACAACCGCACGCTCTCTTTCTCACTATCAGCCTAATTGCTAACCAAAGCTAATATGCCCCTGAATATGTATGCACTTGTTGCTGCTACGAATTTGCGTTTAGTGTTTTGTGGCGTTGCATACGTACATTGGATATATCAAGATACCACGTTCAATGCATAGAACACGAGTAACATTAAAACAAAGGTAGATACGCATTCTGTGAGCTAATAATTATGTGGGAGACCTTGCAAGGCGCGTCATTGTAAGCGTTTTAAATCGTTGGCAAGTAGTAACTCACGCACTTGAGCACAGACCATCATCAGTATATCCTCAACATCGTGATAACAATTAAATAGAATTAAAAGAAGAATCAATCTAACATGATCCCTGATAATGTGAGAGAGTAGGCCAGGTGGTATTACACTTATATACATGTGGGGTTAAATCGTATTCGCCTTGGCACACATCTATTTAACACTTTTCATTCTTTTTTTTCTTTCATCTTTGCTTCATTTTCCCAGTGCATGATCATCTGGGATCTGGATCGTGTCTGCTCAGGGTATATCTTTACGAGTTGAATATATATATATATATATATATATATATAATACAAAAAGAGAAAAAAGAAAATAAAAAATAAAATGATCCTTTTGATCGAAATCTATGACTAAGATTTATACAAAGTCATTTAAGCGTTTATGTTACACTTGAAAGATGTGTTCTTTTTTCCTTTTTTTATTTATTTCCATTTTACTATTTTTTTTTTTTGTCAATTAAATCGTGATCTCAGTATGGACTCCAGCACCCCGTTTTCGCTTTTCTTTTTTGTCCTTGATCCGAAGGGGGAATTGAATAAAATCTTTGGACTTTAACACCTATGTTAAAAGTACCTTTTTCTACTTTAGGGGATGAAAAGAGATGATTTAACACGATACCTTTTTTATTAACGCACACACATGAAAAAGAAGAATATAAAGACGTAGATCAAAAGACTGAAGCGCTATTACCTTTTTCTTTTTTTCATCATATCATCTACCTTGGGGAAAGTCTATGCAGGTGTCCTGTAATCATAAATGAAAAATATGAAAACGGTTGACTTCATAATAATAACAACAATAACGTACAATATAATTGATAGTAGTTTGCCACAGTTGCAATAGATTACACACAAAGATAATGTACAATAAATATGAGATATAAAAAAGATGTTTTTTATCATAAAGTTCTTCACCCTAATGTGTTAACTACAAAGATGCTCTTGTTATTAAATTGATATAAAGAGAATTTTCGAGCACATTCGGCACCTTTTAGCCATTAACTTTATGACTTGACTTTTTCTCTGGGTTTATTACTCATACCGTTATGAAATAAACTCAAGGTGATAGAAAATAGTTAAAAAATTACAAGAAAAAATATGAAACATCTTACAGGGAGGAGCGAACCTTGGCCTGCATATCATTCATCATGTAAAGCAAGATAGGGGTTTAGAAAGTCTGCAGGAAATTTAGCTGCATTCAACTTGTTGGATTTCTTTCGTTAAAGTCACGATCATTGATCAGAGAAGGGCAGTCTCAATCGAAAATAAATCAATCATTTTTTTAAAAAGACTTTTTTTTTGTTTGTTACCATTTATTTATATAAATTCAGATAAAGTATAGAATTTATCATGTTAGTACAAATTTATTATGTAGTGGTAAATTTATTTCATCATTTTCTCTTATTTATTTTGCAAACTGTAATATTAAATGTGTGATGTAGTGCATATAAAATAAAAAATATAAAAATAGTGTAATGATACAATGAAAGATGATCCGGATAAGAAAACTAGAAAACCAGATGTATCATCCACTTGTGAAATCCGTATGCGTTTTCTCATTATATTGAACTGATCGTTGTGTTTATCTTGACACCAGTATTTTAAAGTAGCAACAGAGAGAACAAGAAATGTAAAAAAAAGCAGTTGAGACAACTAACGATTATTTATACTAACTGTGCATGTGCAACGCACCAGTTTGACGAGTTTTCCATGAGTGGCGTCAAAGGTGACAAAAGTAGTCGTGAGAACTACACTCAAAGAGTTTAACTGATTAAGAAATTTTAGAATACGTGAAAATATTATCACATAATATTTTTAATTAGTGAATTTAGAATCACTAAATGACCATCTGGTATGAGTCAAAATATTTATGATCCATTTAAAATGTAAAACTAATTAAATCGAGTAGAAAATGTTTAGTTAATTAAATCTGAAGAGTTGCAAAGTTGAATAGTATATGTAGATAATTAATGACCTTAATTGAGTAAGTGGAATAGTCAACTGTTTCCTAGACTTTTGAAGAATATACAAAATGTACGTTGATGACATTCTCATGTCGAATTTATAACGACTCGATGACATAGAAGATAACAGAATGCGCCGTGAGAACGTGATCTCCTGGAGCGATGAGAGAAGTCCACTCATCTCAGCTTGTATTCGCGACGGCGGAAGAGTACTTTTAACACGAAGCTCGTCAGTGAAGTCGCGACGTAGAGTCGCCAGTAGCAGCATCAACGATAGGCTTTGAATGCTCATGATGCTTGCACTGGCGCCGCGACGCTGGCGCCTTTTTCTTCATTTCTTCTTCCTTACTGCTGCACTTTCGTATCATCTCTTCCAAGAAATCTCCACGTTGCTCATCCAGTCATTGATCCCTAATAAAATCACTCTTAATTCTGTTTGCTTGCTATATGAACACGAATCTCGCGTTGTTCTCGGCAGGTGTGTCAGAATGGGCTCAATAAATTTCAACTTAATAGCGAGGGTGGATCTCTATTACCAGATGATATGAAAGTCAAATTATATCCAGGTGTTCGATAAGACCAGCAAACACCCTCTTTACGTTTTATTTTAGGTCATACATTCCTTTTGTAATTCTCACGTTTCATTTTTTTTACGTCGTATCTCCTTGACCTATATTTTTAGTTCAATTATCAAGCCACTTCTTATTAGGGTGTGTACGTTAATGAAGTATTTAGATTGATTACTTGGTTTTTATTTTTTATTCTAACAGATGATTCAGTTAATGCAAATAATGATTAATATTTTTCTTTATATAACTTTATTGTTAATAATGGCAGACACTAATGGTTTCTTTTAATATTTTTGTTACAGACTAAGAAAAACAACCCTAATCACATCAAACGGCCAATGAATGCATTTATGGTATGGTCTCAAATAGAACGTAGAAAGATATGTGAAGTCCAACCTGACATGCACAATGCTGAAATCAGTAAAAGACTTGGTAGACGTTGGAAGACATTGGATGAATCAGAAAGACGACCTTTTATTGAAGAAGCAGAAAGGTTGAGGCAGCTGCATATGATGGAGTATCCAGATTACAAATATAGACCAAGGAAAAAAGCATCAAAACCAGCATCGCCACCTAAAACAAAAGAGGTCAAAAAATCGAAAAAGTCGTCGTCATCATCACCATCCTCATCATCTTCATCTCCAACGTCTTTTGCCTCATCTAATCCAACGATAACGACCGCTACTACAACTGTATCCTCTGTTAAATCAAGAAATGATACAAACAATAACACACACTCTCCTGTCAAGAGGCTTCAAGCTCAACCTACCACGAATCCTGTGTCAAGGCTCAAAGTCAAGTTGGCATTAGATAAAAGGCCTCCTGTCTCTATGGACTATCCTCCCGTGCCACCTATTGTTACGGCCAAAGTGCCAAGTAGTCCATCATGTGACACGCCTGATTCTCCAGAGTCAGCAAGCTTTTATGAAGACAACTATCACGACTGTCCATCAGGGCTAGTGAATACAACGACCAACGTACCTGGTGCGACCTCAAGAATGATTAATTCTCCAATGAAAATCAAAGAAGAAATTGACATGGATTTTTCGACAGACTACACGAATGATAGACTTTTGGCCAATAGTGATTTTCCTCAAATAAACACGCTTGGCAGAAGTTTTCAATGCCCGTCCACCAACTCCTGTCATATTCAAAACTATATAATGGTGAAGGAGGAGCCGAATGACAGAGTACACACAGCAAACATGCTTCCGACAACTCTTTCACTTAGTAATTCAACGATCAAGATGGAAGAGTCTGCCAATCCCACTCCTGCTGCTGTGGATGGAAGTTTAGCTGATCTCGATTCTATTACGGACCTTCTTCAAATCCAACCGTCCGACTTTTCTTCTGGCCTCGAGCTTGATATGGATACTATCGCCAATGAACTTGAATCATTTGATACTGCTAGCTCAAATAGTACAGAGCATTTTGAATTCACCTGTACACCTGATGTCACGGACATGCTCTCTGGCATCGATGGCAATGGATGGGGCGCTAGTGAATTGAATTTTTGAAGGAAGAAAAAAACTTCCTATTTATTATATCTAACTTATGCTAATAAATCGGGGAAATTGAAAAAAAAAAAGAAGAAAAGAACTCGGTAACAATTTCCAGTAGTCTTCGATTGTGGGTTGGAAAGAATTTTTCATAATTTGTTAATAAATGATTCACGAGTTTATCAAGATTATTTAATAATGAAAGAGATAATGATAAAACGATTGTTACTTCCACGTCGTTTATTTAAGGAATGAATATTCGTGCTAAAATAATGCATGAATAAAGTCCAATTACAAATGTGCTGCTCGTGCTTCAACGTCTTTCACTGCCGTCTGCCGTAATTTAACTCGGCCAAGTCTCGAAAAAAACAAAGAATACAAATGTTTCGAATTAAAAACTCACATTTGGTTTGTTTTTTCATCCGAGTTCGTCATCCTTGTACGATAATTAAAAATATTTACTTAAATTCTAGACTATAAATAAGAGTTTTTGTATATGTATTGTAGTATACTAGTTGATAAGAGACGATTTTGTACGAAATATGAGAGAGGAGCTACTGATGAACGTGATGGCATCCGAAAACAGGGCGATTATTAACTTTTCAGTCTTCACTTTTTCCAGATATAGTAACTTCTTCGCTATAGTTAACGGTAATTGCGCTTTCTGTATCGCCTTGTTTTCGGGCTATTTATGATCATTGGCCAAGTCCTTTTTGTTGTGTATATCGTTAGAATCATATTCATTAATATATAAACTAAACTTTTCAAAAAAACTAATGGAATAAAGAGCAATCTTAAGTTTTAAGTTTTTTGAATTTAAAAGAAAATAATATAAATAAAACGGAAGATAAGTGAAAGAAAAAAGTCAAACACACTCAGAGTGAATATCTTTCTCTTTTTTTTAAGTGGCAAATAATGTAAAAAAATCAAACAGCCGCTTCAACGCGATGCCTCGGCATGATTAAATCTTTTTTTTGAGTATATAATCGAGAGATAGAACGTGAATTGAGAAAAGGAGATTATAAAAGAATAAAATTTCTGAATATGTATATTCTTGATATAAAAAAACATTAAAATGTTACGGTAAGGGTTGTAAAACACAAAATATAACGGTTTTTTTATTGATTAAATATTTGCGTTCATAATGGTTTTATGTGAGTAGCAATACGGAAATAAATTTACATTTCCGCTACACGTACTCTGTCAATAATTACTGCAGAGTTTTGATTCAACGTTATCTCTTTAATGAATCATTTGATTTTGGGTTTCTGTTTGTTTATCTGTTTTTATTATTATTAATATTATTATTCTTATATTATTATTATTATCATTATTGCTATTATCATTATAACTATTATTATTATTATTATTATTATTATTATTATTATTAATAATATTAATATTAATATTCATCATATTAATATTAGGATTATTATTGCGAATGGCTGACCTTCTTTTAGTTTGTTTTTGAAAGTCTATGGTAAAAAAATAATCCCGAGACTATGGAAATATGTTATTAAACTTTGATCTCATATTCTTTACATTTACTTATTAATTAATTAATAATAAATATTATTATATTATGATGAATAACACTAAAAATAAACAACCACCCCACAATCAATCTTTCTTTAACTATTAATGACATTTTTTGAGTCGGTTCATATTGGTCTATTCGCATTTCTACTGGTGTGCGTTAAGAGTGATCGTTCAGTAAAGGATGTTAAGAGCATATTATATGGTCATACATATTTATGACTAAACTATTTCTATGCTTATTTAATTAGCCTTTGATCAAGCTTAAAAATGCATACCTTTTTTTACAAACAATATTTTGACGGTCGAACTCGCGGAAGTTTATTAGGAGAAATAAGAGACACGAAAGAGAGAGGCTAAATAAGAGAGAAAGAAACATTTTTAAAATCATGAACGAATAAATTAATTTAAACAAATAGTAATAAAAAAAAAAAAAACAAAATAAAAAATATATAAAACAAAAATAGTGCCTATCATTCCGGTCTTGAAACTTTTGTACAAAATTAAATACAGGGCCAAAAAAAAAAAAAAAGAAACAAAGTGATGTTAGACGTCTATTTACAAAAAGAGGAAAAATTAATTTAAAAATAGTATTGAATATTACAGATCAATACAAATTTTCATTAAACAATCATGTTTGCTATTTAAAAAATTACTATTTGATGCGCGAGATAACGATATAGTTGATTGAATAAAAAAGTTGATCAATAACAAATGAAATTATAAAAAATATGCAGAAAAATACAAAAAAGTAAAATTGCATTCTTATAGAGATGATGTGGTGGAACAGTAACAAGAATTATACAAATACAGGCTGTGACTTTCTCTGGAAAAAAAACACAATAGAAACAAAATAAATCAGACGATCACAGGCATTCATAGACGCAGAATAGTTGGTAGATACGTGTAGTTGATGACAAGATTTATTAACAAAAACAATTGCAGTCTTAATGTAATAACTATTATAAAAATTAAAATTTTACATTGTCTTTTGGCAAGCAAAATAATTATTCCTACACTTATTCATCAATTATTGACACAGTGTAATAAATTGTACAATTTTAATCATTTCGCGAATTCGTAATTTTAATGTCAGTAGAAATATATAATTAATTAAGATACCGTAAAAAAGTTACGATCGAAAGAATGGACACATATCAATTTAATTTCGCGTCAAAAATAATAATTAATATTATATTTTAATTAACTAATTGATTTAATTTTAATTTTTTGTGCTTTAATGGAAATATATTTGCTGATGGTTATTGCGTTGAAGATTTGTTTAACTGGCCCATATATAAATAGTTATAAAAAAAAAGGCCAATAGGATTTTCATTCATAAAATGTCAATGCTATAATGTTGGTTTGAGAAAAGTAAAGTTAGATAAAAGATTATCAATCATGCAAGTTGTTTTATGTTACACTTGTGCGTATTTTAACGAAATGTTAGTAGTCAGTGGTTTGTTTGAGGTTTGATTCAATATCTGATATTTGTGACAAAAAATTTAAAAAAAAAAAAACATTTAAAGGTTTTCATGCGAGAGCAATAAAAAAAAAAAGCTATAATTTTTTGAAATAATGTTAAAAATTATAAGTACGGTTTTCGGAGTAAAAATTGTATTTTCAGGGGATTCTGGTGCCAAAACAAAAAAATGCTAAGGAATATTTCAACTTGTCACAAGTGGTAGAAATTTGCAAATTTTTAACATGATGGAGGATTCGAAATTTTTAAAAATTATCAAACACAAATGTTTGTCATGACATATTTATATAAACGAGTAAAGCAACATAAAATTAAAATTTTTGTGGCTTATTTGTCTTTGTGAAAGTGGTAATTTGCGCAAATTGTGATTAGAAACATATAATTATTCAATAATTATCTATATGGTATTCATAAATAACAATTGTAAAACAAAATGGAGAAACAAATTAATCACTTTAAGATCACGAAACTTTTTTGATATTGCAAAACAAATTTACCAATTATCTTAAGGGTGGAAAAATAAAAAATTGACAAAAAAATTTGAATCGATGTTAAACAAGAAAATATATTTAAAAAAAAAAAACTATTACTCAGTTGAATACACGAAACTGTTGAGAAATAGGAAAGGTGATTGGTCATATAAATGAATGGTCGTTTGTGCTTCCTAAATCAATCCTAATTGCAGTAATTTTCTATTCATACTGCTGATGCAAGCCAATACAATATCATTAATTAGAATATTGTATTTCAATTAAAATAAGTATCACCTTTCTTTTCTTTCTCGTTGAGATTCGTATTATTTATTATCACGAACATTAATTGAGAAGTATCTCAGTTTGTACAATTTAAACTGACGTGAAATTGTTTCTTAATCACGATAGTTTAAAATTAATGCTCAACCACATGTTACTATGTACCTAAAGTTTTTCTCAATTTAAAACTGAAATATTTCTTTATGATTGTTCATGATTAGGTTTTTCAATTTTTAACAACTTGAGCTGAAGAAAGTCATAGTAGCCATGCAAGCAAGTATATTACTTAGTTGATATTTATTAAATATTTATCAATTACTATATATTTGTTTGTATAAAAGACTTATTGGAACCTAATAGGTGTGTAGTAGATTTGAAAATTTTTTAGAGTGTATATATGTCCAATTGAAAGCGATTTGTGAAAAATAATAAATACATTTTTCTAATGCAAGAAATACTGCTTCTAAATTTATAATCATACAAAAGGAAAGAAAAAAGTTTAAAAAAAGTTTCGTTTTCTTTTTAACGAGTCCTCTGACTATGCAAAATAATTATGATTATCGTACACTATTATTAATTATTAGATTCACCAAGTTAAGAAGAATTCAATTGACTAATTATCAATTATATTATTATTATTCTTATGATTATTGATGTTTGTGGTCACTATTACCTTATTTTAGTGTTTACTTTTGGTATGAATATTTGAAAAAAAAAAAACATTGAAAAGAAAAAAAATTCAGATTAAAATTTCCGTCAAAGTTTTCACGTATCTTAATAATACTCGCAGAGTATATGCATCATAGAAATTAAAGACTTTTCCCTAGTCGAGGTTTCTGCAATTACCATTCAAAATATATCAATACATCGTGACACTGTTCGATTTACGACTCAATATTGTGAGGCAATTGGATTTATTATTAACTTATAAATCGATCTATGAGTTTAATAAAAAAAAACTCAATGCAATATAACTTGTCTCATTTCGATTTCGAACAGTGAAATGATTAAAATATAATATGGAGTACACACCAAAGTGCAATATAAATGTTTCTGCGAGACTTGCTAATTATTTGAAAAGCACTTGAAAGAGATACGTAAAACAAATGAAATTCCCTTTTTGGCAAAGGTATCTATTTTTTTGCGATGAACTTATATTTTCCAATTAATAAATAATTACAAAAAAATGAGTAATCGAAATATTTAAACGCCATCGTCAAAGAGCTGAATGAAAAAAAAATATAAATGAAATTGATATTAAAAAAAAAAAATATTAAAAAATAACTTGACAAAACGTAGCAATATTTTTACACAAAGAAAATTTGCAATGCCTATGACTGTCGTTCATTTATCTTATCTTATCATTTATTAAATAAATTACTATCTATCTTTAATTTGTATTTCATTTTTTTTCTATGCTTGATTCAAATTTCTCTTTTGTTTCTTTCTCTCTTTCATTTCTGTCTAATTATTTTCGTTATGTTTGTTTTTTTTATTTTTTTTTTAAATATAAATCAGAGCGATCAATCGAATTTACGTTATTATTCATAAGCAAGTATTCGTACTAGCTGGAATATGTCAGATTTTATTATCATTAAACATAATAAAAATATCCATTAATGAAAAGTTAAAAAAAAATATAAAAAAAAAAAGGTGTCTCTAAGTTATGAATTTTAGTATATTAAGTTATAATTATAAATAACAAAAAAGAAGTTGTGCTAACAAATAACTTTAATGAAAAAAACCATTGTACATTTGTATTTAGTCCTCTTGTTTATAATACTTATTATCTTGTTGTTAAGTACCCGATTTATATCATTTTTTATCGAAATAATTAAAAAATAATTTAAAAATAAATCGATACTAGTTTTGCAATTTTTTCACCTCTATCATCCTCATTACCTTTCCTTTCAAATCCATAAAAATTATAATATTACACCATCTTCCGTAATACGATTATTATAATAGTGCGTACAATTTTTTGCTTTACATGAATAAATTAAAATGCGATCAGTGGCAATTATACATTTGATTTATCGTCAAATTGATGACGAGTAATTTTTTTAAAATAAATTGTTATTACAAGTTATAAATAATTTAGCACTAAAGTCAAGTGAAAAATAACATTCTGACGTATATATGATACTAAATAAAGAAATGAAAGATTGACATTCGAATATTTAAAATATACGTGGTTATTCTTAGTATTTATATTGCCGTTGCCTTCACAATTCGTCGGAGGTCATTATGCACGTTGATATGTATATCGCGTGGAGGCATCGTCCCACGTTATCGTGGAAAAAAAATATAAATAACGAGAATTAGCTGTATCGACCCCGGTAGAGGTACCTATCACTCTTGGTTTTTTTTTCTCATTGCCACTTGCAAACACGACAAAAGTGAAGGTATATGCAATTAAGTTGCCCCGTACGAATACATTTCGCGACTTGATTCATGAAGATTAGTGACTCCTGACTTCTTCGCACGGCTATGCATGAACGATAATGCGCAGCAGCTATTAATAACAAGTCTATTATGAGTACAACATGCACGAAGAAAATTATACCAGCTTCAGATTTCAGCGAATTTATTTGTCGAATCACTTTTGTTTAATTGTCACAATGCCAACCGGCCATTTTTTTCTAATACTTTATTTTTTCAATTTCTTGCAGCTATTTTATTTCATTTCTTTTCCATGTTACCGGCTTGATAAAAAAATTCGTAGCATGTTTTTTTATAGTGGAGAAAAAAATTACATTCTACATGATTGCTCTTGGGACATGAGCCAGTTGATTTCTGTCGATGTTATTTTATTACGTCTGAATATTTTTATCGAAGTTTTTATACACTACACAAACCCAGAAAAGTATTTATACATGTTTTTTATTATTACATAGGTGAAAAGAAAATGATCATCTTGAAAGCAATTTAAAAATCTACCTCTTGAAAAAAAAAAAAAAATTTAACATTGCATTTAGCAAATGTTTCATGCAGTAAGAAAAAATAAAAATAAAAAATATTCTGTGAAAATAAAATTTGCATATCAACTCGTTAATAACGGAAAGTAGATCATTGAACTGTCCAAACAATTTACGTTTCATTCAGAATCTTGAATTTAAAAATATTATTGAACTTGATTTTTTTTTTTTTTGGTATTGAAGAAAAAATTATTTCATTTCGGATAAATGTAAAATGCATTAAAAATTTTCAATTGTCAGATGAAAATAGATAGGGTTAATTACGAATTTATGGCAACTACAACTGGATAGATATCCCTAAATATATATTACCTGTTGATAAGGAAAATAAACAAGTGTTAAATGATTGATAATACTACTTATAGATAATGTTATCGATTATGAGTTTTTTATGTATATTAGTGAGAACAAAAAATCGTTAGAAACAGTAAAAAAAATATATAACTTCATATTCATTAACATACATGAAAAAAAAAAAAATTATCATTAAAAAGAATATTGATTACAGTGATGTAAATAGCCTAGTGATATTTTTGAGAGTCAAGAATCGCTTTCAACTTGAATATATCGCTTTAAAAGTCTACATATGATTGACTCATGCTTAATTTAAACCAAGTCTTCTTCGTTGGCCCCGACATTCATTAATCATTTCTAATTTTCATTTGTTATATCCATATTGAAATTTTTCATTTCAAGAATCGCGTGCGATATCGTACGAGGATGTCGTATGAGGTGAGAATGCATTATACAAACGTTTATTTACGTGTTTAGGAAAATAATACATTATTTATCACTTTACGCTAGACAGTTCTACCAGACAGTTGATTATTGTCACTCATTTCATAAATCAACTAATAAATTTTGCGTTTGTTGAACTATTTTTTGTATTGCTTCAATTATTATCAACTCATGAAAACTTTCAACAACAAAACATTCTCCAATCTCCTTATAAACAATTTTTCAACGTTTTTATAATAAATTACATAGCCATTTTTCTGATGCAATCAGAGTTTTTATTATTCGTTATCAAGATATATAAAGAGAGAGTGTGTGCTTTAATATTCGAACGTCTTCAAATGTCGACAAGGTCGTCGTGCCGATAACTCGATAACAGGCTCTTATCATTTCGTGACTCGCTAGTGTGTTTGTGGACCGTTGCGTCACGAGTTTTGTTTCGATTATGCTAAAATACCTGACCTTACTCACGTCTGAGAACACCCTGAGTGCAATCTCTATATGCATTTGCATGTGCCTGTTGCTTAATTTCAGTCATACTTGATCAATTAATGCTAATAAACAGCCGGAAAAAAGTAGTAAAAATGTAGTGGTTAAATAAATAAAGTACATGATGGTAGGAAATAAGTTGAGGTTGATTAATGAATTAGTGTGTAAATTATCGATAACGATAGGTTAGATCTTCTCTTTCAAGGTTCCTTATTCACCTGGACCCTGTAGATGAACTCACCCGAGGTTGTTCACTTCGTGATCGCGTATCGGTCGGAGCACTTTGCGAGGAATAACCGCGCACCGAGGTAACAAGTATACCAACATAAGCAAAAGAGTTTAAGAAGATCAGAAAGAGAATACTATAAGTGAGATACTTGCAATGGACAGTGCTGCACATTTCCAATGCAACGCCACTTGTGTAAATAAACCCAACGTACATTACGTTCAATTCCGCGTTGAGAGAGTTCAAAAGACTTCCATTTACGACTTGGACCGTTTGTCTATAAAGAACGAGAGTATTTCGAAAGAATACATTAAATAAAATTTTACCACAACTTTCTTGGCGCATTTCTTTATTTGTAAATGCGGAATACTTTCCAGTGATTATTATTTTTTTTTTTACTAGAAAAGAGGAAAACAAAATAAAACAATAGCTTGTGAATATGAATAAATGAGTGTACCTAGAACAAGTTATATACATTAGGCGCCACGTGTACAATAACGTTGGCGGGAAAATCTGCGCAATATGAATAGCTTATTACGTAGTAGTACATACACGAAAGTTGATTGCCACGCGCGAGTATGAACGCACGTGCCGTATCAACTACAAGCTGCTATTGAAAATGCTGCGACACAACTCGATACACATCGATATATATCTTGATAACTCTCCTATGTATATAAAGTAGTTGAATTTAAGATCAGACCTTGAAAGAAGTGCGCGGGCGGATGCTTCCTCTATACTGAGGTTACCTGCAACGTTTATGTGTTACATCTAAATTAAAAGTAGCAATTGCACTACTTGAAATAGATGCCAATAGCATTTGATGTGCGTTGCAAGCATCATCGAAACCTTGACTAAGTGTCAGGGGACATAATTATCATTGAAAGAAAAAAGATTAAATCTTAACTTTGTATCTAACGACACGGCTTTACCATTAGTATCTCTTCTCAGTCAGTTGAATATGTAAATAAAATATTTAATCGTAAAAACAAGTAGCCAAGGGCAGTTTGAAAATACATCGTAATAGAAAGTGAGAAAAGGCAAACGAGAAGGAGAAAATGGTACTCGCGAATCTTCAACATTAAAGACGAGCCAGTGCAAGCCGTTCGCAGTAAAATAATCGCTCAAGGTCCGCCGTGGCGATGCACTCGACCGGTCAGGGATGCCAACATCCGTACTGTTTACATCGCATACAGTGTACGGTCAAGTATATGGGTATAACAGAGAACGAGATAATAAGAAGAAGATAGATAAAACGTGTGGATGCACAAGAGTCTTTGAATCTTAGCATCATCATTACTTTCTTTCTCAACCACGCCGATCCTACGGGTCTATGGCTTTTATTCTTTTTTCATTCATTTTACTCATCGTTGAAGTTGTATATATCTGCAGTCTTTTAACATTAAAACTTGAGGCGCAGATAACCTAGGCCGAGTCAGCATTTCAACCGTGAAAAGTCCTTGATATACTCGTTCTGAAAGGGAGGACGAATCGAAGAGTGCAGGTTTTCAATCCTTCATCCGACCGTTTTTTGTGTTTTTATTTTAAGTATACTTACTGACATAAAAAACCACCTATTAAATCTACCTGCAGAATTTATATCTTTATCATCTTCCATACCGATGATAGTGGTAGATAAAAATATTTCGAGTTCGTAAGTACGTCATCTTAATTAAAATATTTATCTACAATTGATTTATTTATAATCTAAGAGTCATGACCTAGCTAAAATGCGACGTTTAATAAAAATTGTATACTCAGTAGATGCACTGATTGATATTAATTACAGTTATCCAAGATTCTCATGAATATTTTTGTTCTTTTTTCAGAAACAGAAATGAATGAATTAATAGAGCAAAATTTTCGAGTGATTACTCTCAATAAAACAGGATTCAGTTATCAAAAATAAATACATCAAGTAGTCTAATTGTAGTAGTGGAGTACAAATAGATTGGAAGAAGTATTGAGGTGAAGTAAATACGGTAATGAAGAAAGTAGGTGTTATAACTTGTTTGCGCAACTATAACATATCAAAAAGGTGTGATAGAAATGTACAACGGTTATCTACTGTAATGGCAAATAAAGTTTTCCTTTTATTCCTGTTGTTCGACCGATTGGGTAAACTACTTGCTGATACAGTGGCGTACACCGGGTGTTGGAAGTGCTGATATTGGGTTCAGACGGTATTTATAGTAATTAAGCGTACAGGATAACGTATGCGAATGGGCTGATTAAGAATACGTGGGGTATCGAGACAAACGTCGATATATATATCTGGTCTGACGATCAAGCTATTTTGTATGCCAATAGTAAGTGGACGTCTCGGAGTACTTGAGAGTAGTAACCAAGATAATAAGTTTGCGTGTCCCAGTAGAGAAACCGATCAAGTAAATATTCAGCAATAATTACACTGATAATCTTGTGATTTTACGCAGAAACTATCAATTATCTTGTTCACCGTAGCGTTCTGAAAATCACCTTACTCTTAACCGTCGATCGCACAGATCTAACGAGCCGCAACGTCATGCTAGATATTTTCGTATCCATGCGTTTACTAATTACACACTGTATGCACAGTAATTAAGCATTAAGGATAACATACGCAAGTGGTACGATTAAGGATGTACCCTCGTTGCTACAAGTCCTATCTCTCGTTTTTCTCTGGACAACATTCGATATCTCGTTGGACGATCAAACATTCGCACACACATAAGCTGCAGCACAAGCTAAAGCCTGCCACATATGTTTTTAGTCTGTGTAACTCCACTGTCTCTGACCCTGTAGAGTGTGTTCCCTCTCGTCGATTTTTACGCACGGATCCGTATATCTGTCCAACCGTGTCCAAACAGCGGGACCCGGGTTACATACTTTTTTTTCCTTTGCTTATTCCACCGAGCCTCTTCCCTTGCGCTTTTTCGCTGCTGCGCAACCGGGAGGCCCAACAAACTGGAAAACAACAATTGCCCCAGCTTTTTTTTTTATCACTTTTATATACTCCATAGGCTTTTCAACTTTTTTATTATGCTTTTACTTTAATTTATTTTCTCTTGCTGCTGATAAATTGATCTAAATTGTTGCCACTTTTACTATATTATAGTAGTGCTCGTTGAAGATGGAATGCTGATTTTTTTTTACTAAACTCAATTGTTTTGTTTTATAAACTTTTTTCGGCATGTTTATTGTTAAAACAGTTTTATCGTACTTTTGGGATATTATGATAAATGAAAAAGAAAAAAATAAAATAATTATTTTATGAGAATTTTATGAGTGGAATAATTATGATTTCAGCTATTTCAATCATCCTAACCAGAATAATATAAATAACTGAGTTTTCAAACGGGTTACTGAAAATTAAATTAGAATTAAATGCTTGCTTCATACTATTAAGTACTTTATAGTTTGACGTCTAATATTTCAATCGTATTCTAGAAATTATCTGGTATGAATTCAATTATGGAATGACAATTGAAAAACGAGTTTCGAATAGAAAATAAAAATATTCAATGTATCTAAAACTTATTTGTTATTATAAACATTCAGGTTATTCTAATTTCAAGAGCATTAGCAAATAACTTTCAATCAATCAGTAATATTTACTCGGAGAAAAAATGAAGAACATTACTTTAATTCCAATCTTAAATTAAAATATTTTTAAACATGTTTTAACTGATTGATTTCATATTTTTTCGATTTAACAAATTGTACATGAAATTGAAAAAAAAAAAATGTTTAATAAATTCATTGAATAATTAAATAATTTATTCATAATTATATATGTAAAAGAGCTGGAATTTTTTATGATTAATGATAACGAATAAATAAAGTCAATAAAATAAAGGGTAATATTTCTAAGAGAAGTCACCCCTTCGCTTATTTTTGACAACCCCTTTTTGAATAATTCCTTCAAATTTGTCACTTAATCTCATTTACATAAAGCTGTTTTATCATGTAAATCATATCTATTTTACTAAGTTTTTCAACCCTACTATTACTATGTAATTTTAAATTAAATATTTCTCATCTTATAATTATTTCTATCAAAACATATTTAAGGTTAATATAATTTGAATGTTTTTAAAATGACGATGCACACAAGTACGTTACACTATGACACATGGTGTCCATGAAGTTTTCAATAAATTTAATTATCCTTCATTTGTCTCTATAAGAGGCAAAATTGTAAAGTTAAAGGTCTCTGAGTATTGAAAACTTACAATGCTCGGTGAATTACGATTGTTAATGAATGATATGAATGCAGTAGAATGTATACTGTACACGGAACTATGTATTTATCCTTCAAACAGATTCGCATGCCGAACTGCCATTAAAAGCCAGTGCAACAGTGTTAGGGTGCGATTCTTGTCCGGATATTTTTAGTGTTTCGTCCTTCGTTTCATCGAGGTTCAAGGCACACCGGTGTAATGAGACGTTGATTTTACTTCATGACCCTGAAGATTCCACTTTTCACAGATGAAAAGCATCTGCGTTCCGTCTTCTTTTCAAAATTCTTTTACGAACGTATGTTCATTTGGTTTGATCTTTATATTTAGTTTGGTAATAATATAGCGATATAGATTTGTCAGACATAAAGAGGTCGAGGCTTACGTTGATCATTTTTGACGTTTTGTATTCTTGGTGTTAAGCTATATATGTATAAAAATTGCAAATTCTATCTTGGAATGAGAATCAGCACAAGAATATTGATGATCGAATATATTTATAACATCATCTTGTTGTCTTCTCTCGTTGCATTTTCATTTTTTTATCTTTGAAACATTCACGCAAAATGATTACGTACGAGAGACATGCCGAGAAGAGTGAGAAAGCGTCAAGTTTATGATCAAGCCATTGAACAAGCCAAGACCTGAGACGCCTACATTGCAGGTTTGTGAAAAACAAATTAACCTGCGGAATCCGGCAAAAGCTCAATTCAAGGCTTGGACAACTGCATAGACGTGTCTGCAAACGAGTGAGTTGTGAATCCTTTATGTTTATTACTTTCAAGCCAAGAACATTCACGGGGTAGTGTACGTACACTCAAATTATGTGCGTCCAGTTGGTAGGCATGTACTTCCTATTCTGATGCGAGATGTAGAAATTGCTGCTGACTCCTCGACACACTTCATGCCAAGAGTCAAGATCTTAAATTTCGAGTTATAAATCCTTGCACCTTTCAACTGACCAATCGCACCATCGCTTCTCCTTTATTAAATTGATAAAATTTTTTTTAAAAATTTTGCAATCCAACAGAACCAAATATATATGAGATAATAAATATATTTTATATCAAAAATGCACGATAATTATTTTACCTTTTTACTTGTCACATTTTTTGAAAAATAATTCATTTCTTATTTATAAGTTGAATATTATTTATTTCCCAAAAGTTTTTCTCTATTTATTCAACGGAAATGAATGATTCAATAACAATTTACATTAAAATGCTTTTAAGTGTCTCGATATCAAAAATCTCTATACAAAATAATTATTAAAAATATGTATGTGTAATAATTTATGACTCGTGACCTGTATTTCCTCCAGCAGATACTCTAGTCATATCATGAAAGAATTTTTGTATAAAATAAATTTCATACAAGTGATGTTATTACAAGTGGAAAGTGGAGAGTGTGATGCTAATGTTGTTAAAATAATCCTTCATGAATTCATTATTCGAGTATTTTGTTTTATTGCAATCATCTTCAATTCACAGTTTCTAAATGCATATTTATATATTTATAAAACATGTTTGCTTAAAATTATCTCTCGATTCATCGCACAGCTGAGATTACACATTCCCTCGGACACCAAATTTGTCATGCGTATCATCATTTCAGGGGCAGATTAAATTGGACATTGGGTGCGATTTAAAAGTTCGGTATAAGAATATTTTAGAATATATGTGTGTTAGTGGAAAGTATCATCTCATTATAAGTTCATATATGCAAAAGACGAAGGAGCAACGAGGCATAAATACTTGTAGTTTGGTTTACACGTAGGTAACACGCACACCTGAATAGACTGGATATTGGATGCAAGACAAAGACAAAATCAACGAGGCGAGCTACGATGGAAGTAAGGAAATAACAAGTGTGGCCTCGCCGTTGCGGGAGGTCAGGCACACACGATGGCTTTTTTATACGAGAGGGTCTTGTTCCAAACACACTTCCAGAAATGTAATTTGCAATACGGAATATATTTACCAAGTGTATATATGATAATTTTTTCGATAATGTATATTTATACAATTCTCATTTTGGTTTCCATTTGAAAACCGAAGAATGAAACGTTTTCACAATTCTTTGATGCTTAGTCATCTGTAAAATGCATACATACTTTTATTGTATCTAGATCGAAAATTAATTTTTTCCTAAAACTCCATGAATAATACATTGTTTATCAATATTTTTATTTAAATTTAAAACTAATAATTCTCCATTTTTTTTTTTACTCTAAAACTTTTCTTTTCTGAACTCAACTGATTTTCAAATAATTGGAGCAACATGAATTAATTCAACTTTTCGGTAATGTAAACATTACTCCAAAAACAAATTAGACTTTCGGGAGAGTAACCAAAGTTTTAACTATCAGGATAACTTAATTCGATAGTTAATCGAAACACAATTATTAAAAAGTGCTGAAGAAGTAATTTCTTACCAATAAAATGATGCAGTGGTTGCGTTTTCTAAAAATAAATTACATTTAAATGTCTATGAATAAATGTAGACTTCCAGAATACTGTACCGAAAAATTGATGTCTTATTTAGCATGTTTTTTTGAAAATTCTATGAGCGAAACAATATTTTTAACCCAAGTGAAATATAGAGGACGGTTGTGATATTTTTCTAGAATACATACATATTTAATTTGTGTAAGACCGTGTCTGCATAATAATAATTTTAAATATTTAATCTTCAATCAGTAACAAAATACAAATATCTTGATTGAATAAATGTTTTTTATTCCAAGTGTTGGATATTAGACACTCAAAATAGTCTTCTTAATTAAAAACCAAATTTATTTGAAATATAATAATAATAAATTTTCTCAGCCAAGTACAACTTTTGTTCTATTTTTAAAAGTATTTTTTCTTCTCAAAGCATTTAGTATCGCAATTTATTTCAATTAGTTTGACCTACGGTGAAAAAAATTAGCATTTAAATAATAAATTTCGTAACATTGGTGACGAAAAAAATGGAATAAAAGGAATGGCTATTTTATGGGTAATTTACATCTGAGATACACTAAAATCCCGAGTAGTATATAGTTTGACACGAATCTTCATGACTTCTCTTGCTTCCAACATGTTGTGCAGGTCAGTTACCGACACCCACGTACTCTCGTCGATGTGATGAGGCTAAGTTACTGTTTCTTCACACTTTACGACTGCAGTTGGGCTTTTAACTTTATTCTTACACACTGCAAGTGTGATCACTGTTGAGCGAATTGAAGAGAAAAACGGAAAAATAAATGTTAGCGATACTTTATACAACATGCAGTTGTCCCATTTTCGTTAAATCCAATGTTAAGCTTCATGAATTTTAAAACGCGATAAAATATTTTTAATGTCATATGATAAACTGATAAAAATAGATTCTTCAATAATAAAATCATCATAATCATTGTAATAAAAAATAAATTGAGATCGTTAGCGAAAGATTGTGATAATACGCTATGAACGTTTATCAATCTCATTGTATAGAATGTATTTTTTATAGAATCATCATAATAAAGAACGGAAATAGGCGTGTCTGTTGAATCAGAAGAAACGTTTAAAATAATAAACATGTTTTTTGAAGAAAAGTTCATTTAACAAAGTTGCTTGATCCTCAAGACAATTATTTTTACTTTTTTATGGGCAATTTATTCCATCTATTACTTTTCTCACGCTTTTAACTACCATGTACACACTTATTACTTAAAAGGTGATCAATATTCGTCGTTGGATCAATTGGAAATGTGTGAATTGTCTTGTTGGACATTTTTGTAATGACTATTTTATTAAATAATACATGAAAAATTTTATGGTCGGTTCAAATGATTCAATCGATGAATTAAACATGTTAATTGTGAATCATCAAATTAGGAAGAAAATTGGAAAGAGAAATTTTATTTATATATTTTTTTTATTTCTCTGTTAAATTATGCAATAAATTAAAAAGAATATAATTAATTATAACCAATTGAAGAATAAATTATTAGTCATTGATTTGTAATAAGAAAAAAATGTATATTATTACTGTAAAGTCTACTAATAGAAAATAGTAAAAATTTATTGAAGAACTGAACTCAATGTCTTATGCAGCATAAACATACAACAGACAAGGTAAAGTAAATTTATTTATCTAAAGTTATTTTCATTTCTAATATAACTAGAGATGTTTTTCGATTTGCCCTCTACATTACATCTTCATGACAGATTGATGGTATCACAGTAAATTTACTTTTGCACTTTGCAGCAAAAAATCGTCAAGGTTGAAAATATATAAGGCGACTAAAACGTTTTTTTTCTTCGTATGTTTACTTTATTAAAATTTCTTTCTTTAGTTTCCGTCTTCATTTGCCGTATGACGAAGATGATGAAAATCATTTGGAAGATTGTTTTTTGCTGTTAACCTCGAACAATCCTGTCTCAGTACGTTCTGGTTCGGTGAATGATCCTTGTAGTGTAAACGGGTCGCACAGACGACCACTCACTCCGTACACTCTTAGCTCGGCATAAACGTCATCGACTCGTCTCTTACAGTATATGCATTAAGAAAAATCATTTTTTTTATTTATAATTTCATGTCTTACATATTACTTATATTTTCACGCTCGAACGAAATTTCCAGCTACGCCAGATAAATATATTTGATTACATTATGAAAATATTAATTAATATACACGTTCATGTGAACTGTGATTATTTAGTTAAATGAATGATAAAGATACTAAATAATGTATATTTATTAGCATCGACT
This sequence comes from Chelonus formosanus, assembly GCA_028641665.1. Lineage (NCBI taxonomy): Eukaryota > Metazoa > Arthropoda > Insecta > Hymenoptera > Braconidae > Chelonus > Chelonus formosanus. The sequence continues at coordinate 16,713,743 of CM054002.1, forward strand.
TAACATTTGCTGTACATAAACATTTATCTAAAAATTTCTATCGAAAAAAAGTAGTTTCTCACGGTTATTTAATTTCCATTGATTACCTATTGTCTCTCACCTCCAGGAATATTTATTTTAACAGATGAAATGTTGTTTTATCTTTTCCTGTCGCGTCGGATAGTATAATAACGCTTGGCATGATTTCGAGGCCAATCATTCGCATGAGCACCGGAATTATAATTTTTAATCAAGGTCATTGGATTTCTCAAAACATCTTCACTATGATCATGAATACCAGAAGAGATTACAATTCTTCAGCTTCCAATGTTAACCGTGTATTTCACACTGGTATCATACAATTCCTCGGCTACATAATTATTTAAACTGCTCGCGAATGAAAAAAAAATAACATTTGAAAGCCGGAAAAAATTACAAACTCAGTCTCTCATTTGTAAACGCAACTCTGATAAATGAGAAACATGGGAAAAAAAGTATTTGACAGCAACATAATCACCGGTGATCATTTTTATTCACTAATCTTGGTTACGTCTCAATCAGTTTTTATCATCGAAGCTATTAAAGTTTTTTCGGATACTTCTTCGTACTCCTGTGGTTAAGGTTTACACGAACGAGCGCCTTTTCTCTTCAAGTAGCCTCAGGTTGCCAGTGGCATCAGCCACCATCTCTCTTTATACCACCTTTTGCGACCATGAGAGTAGACTCCTGACTCTTATGTACTCTTGAAAGACTCGATTACGCCGCGGGCAACAGGTGTCGAATAGTGAATTATGCCAGCCTTACTGGTCGAATGCGATCATTCATTTTGAAACGATAACATCGTACCTTTCACTGTCTCTTTCTTTTCTACGGTCGAAGGTATATATTCTTCAATTGAATGAATTAATTGCCTACCGTCATCGAACCGTTTATCGGCTTCTCTCGTTTGCAATACGTATTCACATACGCCTGTGTACACATTTGTTTCACTTCAGTAATAATAAATGCATATATGCAAATAAAGAACCACTATTATTATTACTTATATGTATATTTGACTTGTGAACGGCCGAATTTCTTAAGCAAGGTCAGGATTCGTCAGTGGCAAACGAAAAATAACTGGTACTTGAACTTGAGTTGAAGCCAAAAAATAGCTTTTATCTACACATGTCAACGCTCACGTTGCCTTTTATTTTTATTACAGCGTAAATTTTCAACTCTTGAGTTTTAATATTTTAATTTATTAGCAACTGTTGTGATTACTGTTATTATTATTATCATTATATCAAGTAGTATTTGTGTATGACCTTGCTCGATGACGCGAGAAAATTTCAATAAATTTTTTGAGTTAATGAGACGTGATTTCTTGTTTTATCTTAGTCAAAATAAATTTATGGCATTATTTTAATTAAAAATAAAAGAGATTGTCAGAGAAGAAAAAATGATATGTAGTGGTAAAAATTAATCAACTTTGCATTATTGATCGATTTCATACAAAAATGATTGTATAATGTAAATACATAATAATTAGCATTTTACACAATTTCGGAATATGTAAAAATCGATCTTATGTTTTTTAAATATTGTTCACTGCGGTCGAATAATGTTAATTTTTTAGTCACAAAAAAGTGTATGATTTACATCTATAGATAAATACAATATACCTTTAGATATATATGGAAAAGCATAAAACGCTTTACTTTCGCGAGGTTGCAATTGGTCGTGTAAAGTGACGGTGAAAAAATTGTTCAAGCAGTTAGGATCCGGCAAGGTTGAAAATAAGACGAATCGATAGAGCGAAGAGAAGACAAGTGGCGATTTTCTGCTTACGAGAATTGGAGATTGGGTTGTGTATATACATATAAAAGAGTAGAGGATGAACCAAGTGTAAGAGAGAATCAGAATTAAATTGACAGGTGAAGAGTGAGCAGGTAGTAGTTGGAGATGGTCAATAGTTGTTCGGTTGCAGCGACGGCGTGGATATGTAGCCATCGAGGGCAATGGTTAGTCCAAGGTCTCGGGTTCAAACCCCGCCGATTCGCACTGTGGCGTTTCCTCCCGCAAACAACGAGCTCCGTTCCTAGAATAGTCTCTCTCGCGGCGGCTGTGTCTACTCGTCGCATCGTCGTCGTTTTGACTGTGTTGCTTCTGCTTTTCACTGCGCTTTGCCACTGACATTTGCCTGTAAACATTTCGTACGAATGAGAATTTCAAAAATTCACCTCACAGCTTTTTCTCCGTCATCTTGTGTGAGTATAAACACGAACGACGAGTGGCATATACGCGGTGCGATGCCATCAGCCTTGTTGGCGGGTTAACGGCATGATATATATATATATAAAAAGAAAAAGAAGTTTCATTTAGAAATTTCCAGACGATTTAACCTATCGCCTTGAGAACACTTTGCGCTTTTCCTACACTCTAGAGTGAGTTTAAGAAAATTGAACTAATATATCGAATATTTATATAAAGTAAAATGTAAAGCAGAAGCAAAAGGAAAAGAATTTCAGCAACTCAGACGAACCGTGGGCGTCCTCGATGGGTTAACGACTCGGAAAAGCGACTATTGGACTCTCTGGGTCCTTCGCCTTTTCGTTCGTTCACTCTGATCTTTTCGTCTTTTTACTCTTATTGTCTCCCTTCCCTTGACTCTTATTCTCTTTCTCTCTCTTCTTCTCTTGTCGCTGTTTTAGCTCAAACAAGTCCGGGAGCATTCATTTACACCTACGAACACTTTTTTATTCTTTTATAAATTATAATTCTAAAAGACGATGTCAACGTCATCATCAGGTTAATGCTTTGGAAAAGTGACTATTGGCCTTCATTCTTTTTCTTGTCTTCTCAGGAATTAAAAAAAAGATTGTCATGCTTTTACGTTATCTTGCGGTTAATCATTATCACTACTCCGCTTACTTTTGCTTAAAATTGTATCTCTGGCATATATAAACTGAGCAGAACCATTTGGGCTAGAGATAACCAAGTCCTCTCACTCCTTTGAATCTCTTTTAACAGCGTAACTCGCCACGCCTTTTCCGCGTTTCACGTAGTGTCAATTTTTACTTTTTTCTCTTTCAAGATCTTTCTTCTGCTACGATATTCATCATTGCCCTATAGATTTTGAGATTAAATAAAACTTCAGTGTTCTCATCTCATGCAGTATAATATATACGAACATGTACATTCTGTGATCTTACTTCTTATATGTATATATGTACTGAAGCATTAACAGATATGACTCACATTCCATTCTCTGATTTATAACAGTCTAATTTTAAAAATTTCGCGGCGCCATCAATATTCTGTCTGTGATTATAAACGATACTTTAAAAACTATCTATTTTATTAACGGTTGGATCTGAAAATTTTTTCAAATCTGTTTATCTTGTATGTATATTTATTTTTTTTAATTTATTGATGCTAATTTTTATATAGATATATATATATATATATATACATCTTTTATGTTAATTTTTTATTGAACCAATTATTAAAGCATTAATTTGATTATATAAATTAATGGTAAAAAATTTATCTAGTTATCTTTTTTCACAAGCACGTCAGTTAATATAATTTTGTTTGTTTATTCATGAAGAAAAATACTGAAGTACTATGATTAAATTTTTTCTTTACTATAAAAAATATAGATTAACTGTGTTTGTTACGGATTCATAAATTTTTATTTAAAAAAATTGTATTAGCTAATGATGAATAATAAATTATAAGTTGATAATTTTTCAATAAACTTTTAGTGTTATTGAGAAAATGAAATAAATTAATTAAAAAAACTTGATGAAATCATGGGAAGTAATATATGAGTAATGAAGAAGTTGCGAATTTGGAGAGTTACACAATTAATAGAGTTGTAGAAACATTTTATATACAACGTAACACAAAATGATTCTCTATTTCGAGGTGATATCCCATCAGTATTCTATAGAAACATTATCATTTTTCAATAAAATCACGATTGATTTATCTACCAATAAGAGCTTATAGGAAACACATGTTTTGGGCAGTTGCCAAAACCGGTTGGCATCGATCTATGGAGTGAGAAGGCGAAGACAACCCAATGCAAAGTGTTGGAGAACGAAAGGTAGAGAGAGAGAATGAAAAAAGCGAATAGACTCCTGAATCATGTGCTCGGTTTTAAATTAAGTGCTATAAAACCTGTCTTGTCTACTCGTCACAAAGTTTTTACATTCAGTGACGTTAAATCTGCAATATTGTTGAACGATAAGAATATATTGCAATTTTTATATTTATTTTTCACCTCAATTTTCGCATTTACTTATTTCTTGCAAACAAATTCTCTCGCTCGAATCAATTTAAATTTTTATGAATCCATTACCATGAAACGTTCATCTCTTTATCAGCATAAATTTTCTAACAAAATCATTCTTTCCTGTTTATCAAAAGGAAAAGAAAAGAAATAAATAAACAAAAATTTATGACTGTAAATAAACAAGAAAAAGTAAAGAAAAAAATGAAAAACAGTATAAAGAAAAACTGTAAAATTAAATTATTCTTTTGAACTCAACGAAGGTGTTTTGAATAGCGAACCATACCGTGTTTTCTGTAAGTCTGCCGTAATTTTTAATTATGCTCATAATTACGAGGGACTCGTTAGTCGAGTTAGCAAGAATTTGTATAAGGGAACTAACGCACAACGACATAGTACGACTCTTTCTCCTCATCTACTTGCTTTAAACGTGACCAGACGCGAGATACCGGTTTCTTCTTCTCTTAGTGAGATCCTGATGCACGATTTGAAGAGCTGAAGAAGAGGAAAATAAAGAACTAGTGCAAAGAAACTTTTATATACGAGTTTGGTACACTGTAGATAAACAATTTTCGTTATAAATTGTATAAACTTACTACGATAAAAAAGTTTATTACATTTTTTTCTGAAACAATATTTATAAAGTAAATAAATGCCAATAAATCTGGTACACACTAATGGAAAGAGTGATATTTTCTTTTTAAATTTTATTAAATAGAAAGTTGGCTGATGCAAAAAATTTTATTATTGCATCAACTCGTTAATAATTTACTATTTAATTATAATTAGAGTTGATCAAAAAAATACTTTAAACATATTTGTTTTATCAATTAATTAATTTGCTTGATAACCTGTTGATTACAAATCATGTTTAATTATTGAAGCTAAAGAAAATTAATCCTATAGTCTTTGTATTTCATGTTTTAATTTAAATAAATTTTTGTAGCAATCACAAAAAAATGTCTATCAAAATATTATCAATGCATAATAATACACGTATGGATATCTGAGATTATTTTTGTTTTATTAGAAAATATACTCTCCACATCGGAGTATTTTTAAAACTTCATTCCATCTGCATTTCGATTAGATGCATAGATCCAATAAAGATTTGCAATATTATTCTAGTGTTGCAATCGGCTTTTGTAAGTTTTCCTTAGAGTTTTAATGTGATGCATAAACACGTGTCATGAATGGTAATGCAGAATTGCTTGGAGCTCAACAACAAACGTACACTGACCGAAATACTCGGGCGACCGTGAAAATTAAATTGCCGGTGTGTTATCGTGCAAGTTATCGCGAATTAGGCACACCCGAGATAATTGCTGAGTTGTCATCTCTTCGACGCCACTTCCGCTCGGCTGATTAATGAGTGCGGATGCACGAAATTAAATCATCACGATGCAACGGTGCTGTCATCAATTAATTCATCAAAGAAAACAAATTAGATGTCTATAATATACTTTGACCATATTTACTTGCCATCTACTGTGTAAATTTAATAAACATTTGGTTTTAATCTGTTACTGATAAATTTTATGATGTTTTATTACGAGACTTGCTATTTTCTAGATTATTTCATATCTTGACTGGATCATTTTATTTATGATAATCTTACATAAATATAATAATTGATTTAAAAAATGTCTGGATAATTCGTTGAATAGAAAATTATTTAATCAAAGAGAAAAAAACTTTCTCTGTAAATCTCTTCGCAAATGGCTAAAATTTAAAAATTATTTCCTATGTAGCACTCGGAAGTAAATTACGATTGTTTTCAGATGATATTGTTATTTCATAAACTAAATTCTGGCAAAGTAAGTGCACATAAAGAAGATAAAATTTGAAGGATTGAGATGCAGCTTCAAGGTGAGTTTAATGCAGAAGGATTTACTAATACAAGTTGGAAAGAAGTAAACAGTGTTGGGTGCACTGTGGGTGTCCTTGGCGGGGGGCAGCGATCTCCACTGGATCCTGGCGTCCGCCCACCAGACGATTGGCGGATCTTTCTCGTCGATCCCACTCCTCTGCAGTCCTGGATCTTCTCTTTCGTAGTTCTAGCTCTTCTGTAAATGTGACCCAGCATGTAATGTAGACCCCGTTATTATACACACTTCTATAGGTACCTGAGAAGAACCTCCGGGTCACATATTCCATTTTGTATTTTATCTGAATGTAATCCTCTTGAAAATTTATTCGCTCAAAAAATATGTACTTTATTATTTAAATAACCTATTTTTATTGTTAAAAATGAAGACAGGTTATTATTGTCATTGTTATTGAAATTATTTTTAATCTGGTTGTTATTAAAATACTTCTATTGATATTAAAATAGTTGTACACAATTTTTAAATTATCTCGAATGCTGAGAAAAATGAGAATATTTCTAACTATGCGAAAAAATTTTAATCAACTTTTTTATTTTTATTATTTAATCAATTTTTTACTATTTTTGATAAAATTTTTGTGTATTTTATTTTCAGAAGAAAAAACGACTACGTTGAAACATTTTCATCAACTGCAGAAGATTGGTAAAGCGTAAATTTAATACATCAGTAAAGAATGGTTGCATGAGTTTATATAAAAAAAAAAACCATGTGGTTCATGCAACATTTTAATATCACAAGAATTGATACAATAAATATTTACTGTGTAGTGGATTAATAAGTAAACATTTTTATATTTAAATTTTACTTTAAATAAAAATACTTGATTTTTTTATCGAGCAAATATTTATCTGAATTCGATATTTGGTTTTGTAACTCATCATTGATTTTCACAGACTCCTCTTATTCAATATCAAAAGTATCAAAATAAAATACAAGTACACACGATTTCAAATGAAATTGATAATAGACTTAATGGAAAAGATGATGGAGAAAATGATGAAAGTGTCAAAATAGAAGGGTAAAATCTTTAATACTGTCAGAACATGAAAATACACTATCCAATATGAACTGAACCTTTCTGTTACCTTATCTCCTGTGATTGAATGATGCAACTTTGCTAGTTGATAGTTTTCACGTAAAAGTTATACTACAGAAAGCCTTCAGAAAATTGACTTTCGGCTGTATTGCTAGACATTCAATAAAACTGTTTTGAGAATTTATTGATATGATTAGATAAGATCTATAAATAAAAAGTTGGTGAGATAATATTAAAAAAAGATTTCGTCATTTTTTTTTCTCTTCTTTGAACAGTACTTAAATAAATATCCATTAATTTCCGATTTTTTGCAAAGACTAAATATAAAGTAATCACTATATTCAAGTGCATTCTTTATATGCATCTAAACGTGTTAAATATAACTTCACCCATTCAATTAACATTTTAGTCACTTTTGATGCGTTTCTACGTGTGTAAAAAGTGACTACAAATGTTAATCAAATGGTTGACATCATATTTAACATGTTTAGATGTGTAACAAGAATACACTTGGATTTATAATGATGATAAGAAAATAAAGTATCATGTCAATTATGCAAAAATAATTGATATTCTGCTTGTATTATGCTACGAAAATGTTTACTTCACATTTAAATAGCTTTCAAAAGTACTAGCGCGAGTTTACAAAAACACGTAAAGCACAGAGCCAACGCGTTGAGGCGTGTGAGCAGAAGAAGTAAATAACCGTCTCATTAAAACGCCGGCATGGTTTTATACCCACTATTATTTTTTCTCTTGCCACACATCTAATCTTTCATCAAACTTTTTAACACTTTTTCAAAATGAAATTAATTTTCAAATCACGTCTATGTATTTAGAGTGAAGAAAAAGATTTGCTTTTCAAAAAGCTGCTGAATTTTCTCATGTTTTTCCGACTCACATTTTACAACATTTATTTACTTTTAATTTTGATATTTACAATGAAATAAAAGCGGAGATGTTTATTGTGTCGATTTATTTGTATATCATGAACTAGTGTATATTCAGTAAACACAAATAAGTAAGGAAGTGAAAGAAGGAAAGAGAGTAAAGGACGGAAATGACATGCTCTTGCGCTTGAGCGCGTATGTAACTACCGTGTGTGGTGACTCTCTCAAGCCCTCGGCAATGGCAACAAGAGATGCTCTCCCGCATACGCAATATCGCAATTACACTTCCATTACGACCTCGGCGTCATGAACGATTTATCGATCCTGCTTATTACCCTTGCGGTGACTGGTATCTGCTTCCCGTGTGTTATTCTCACTACGTGTGATTGCCCTCAGTATAACTTCAATGAGGCTGTCCAAACTTCATACCCTTCAATACATCACAAACATTTATCATTTTACCTATTTGCTCATTAAACTTCGGCATTTCTTTAAAAAATTATGTTTATTACGTTGACCTAGTTCTCATTTATTTTATTCTACTGTTGTTAAGTTTTATTGGCTTAATTATTATTGCGAGCTTTCATTTTTATCTTCAGTCGCGAATTTGATAAAAATATAGTCATTATCAAATAAATTAGGGAAAGGTAATGGAATGATGCTTATGCAATGATTATTTAGAATATCATTTTGTGAGTAATTTAATTCGTATTAATTAATCTTTAATTGTCGGTACGGTGAGTAAATAAAAAAAACCCGCTTGTAATTAAATGCTTAAGATAGAGAAGATTCCATTTAATATTTATGTCAAAAAAAATATTAGTAATTTATTAGCCATTAAAACATTATAAAATCTCTACCGAAAAATACTGTGCTCTATTTATCATAGTCGGTTGAATCAGTGGTGAATTAATCTACGAATTCTTTTTCAAATAAATAAAAAATACAGAACCATTTAAATACTTATCGAAAAAGTTATTATGCGCCGAATTCTCGTAATCAAGATTGAGTACTTAAAATATTCGGTTTGTAAAAAATGGGGCAAAAAACATATAACACATTTTTTTCTTAAAAAAACCACTATTTCACTAAAACATATTAGCACTTATCAATCATTACTAATGCTGACTGAAAAAGTTGATAAATTAAGAAATAAAAAATACACGACTCTATATCGCTAGCGATAAAAAAAAACAAATTAAAAAATTCACGAAAATATAAAATTACTATCTTAAAATTTATTTACCATTGAAGGGAAATTTTTTAACTCTGTCAGTAACAATTATGTTTAAAAAAACAACCAAATATTGTTTTTATCACTCATACACTTCGAATAAATAACTAAACATTTAAAAAAATTCAATAGCACTTGTAATTTTTAAAAAAGTGCATACGTCACTAATTATGTATAAAACACTTCATAAATAACACTGTTAAAGTAATGTAATGTAATACTAGAAGAAAATATTTAAAAACATTCTATCACACAAAAAACCTTACATGATGGTCGTAATAACACTCAATGTGAACTATTATGCCGAAAATTCCCAGTGCTCAGAAGTAAACAAGCAGCGTCTAATGATCTGCTTAAGCTTTCAACGATTCGAACAAAGTATCCATCAAATTCAATATTAACTCGACAATCAGTTGAACGTAGTACTAGTAATTACACTATAACTATTATTAATTGTACTTGAAATTTCAATATAGTGTTATAAATACGATGTTTTTTAAATACTAGTAAAATCGGAGCAATATACTTGACATATTTACAATTAACGGTGTAAAATACTTCACAATATCAATTTTATCGAGTATTTCATACATTCTTATCGATTTAAAATAGTACATTGTTCACCAAGGGAGCAAAGTACGATATTCTGACCTCGGTGTAAAATTGCATCCCGAGCTGAAGGCGAAGGAGACAAACACCCAGGTAAGGATATCTTACTTTGTTCCTGTGGCCACCATACTATTTTTTATTATACCATCGTCCAAATTTAAGGTGCAGCCATAATAAGCACACTAAACATTTAACATAGGAATTAGGAATTGACATAAAACATAAAATCTCCGAATTGCATGGGCGTTTATGGCAATGTTTTATTCCTTTATTGTGGACAGCAACACAGCTTTCCATAAGGTTAAAGTTAATTCCTTATTCCTAAAGTTTTAAGTTTGATGTTCTATTGTGGACCCTGTTTTAAAGTTTGTTGTCTGTTTTGAGGTTGGAAAAGTGATGTTTTCTCTCTCGCAGAGAAAGACAACACCTGTCTGGGCGTGCGCATAGGCGATTTCTTGTCTTTTTATACAGGATAGAAAACGTCGCTTTGGAACCCGAAAACAGGGAGTAAATTTTAACTTTGAGCGGGAGTATGAGAAAAAAGAATTATCTTTTAAAATAATGAAACAAACGATTAACAAATAAGTACAATACTACTGTATCGGTGGTCTGGTTACAAGCCGAGAAATCTAGCTAAAAATATAGTAGATAAATTTTAAAAACTTTATTAACCCTTCCTCCATGTCATCTTTCGGTATACATAGCTCCGTGTCGTAATGAGTAAAATACTCATGCATCTACGCATCGGGCATCCTCGACCAACGGTTTGGAGTTCGTATATTTATCCGCAGTCATCCGAACCTGAGCCGAATAACGAAATTTCTATCTCCTAGTTTAGTGTCGTAACGAGTAAAATACTCATGAAATTTTTTTAAACCTCTTTTTTAATTATTTTAAATGATAAAATGACTTTTTAATTCATTGTATCTTGTAAAAAATTAAATTTTACGAAGAAACTCAAGTTTTTAAAGGATCTTTCCATTTAAAATTGTAAAAATAATCGAGTTTGAAAATCAGTACAAGTAAAATACTCATAGCGACACGGAGGAAGGGTTAAGTATAGGAAGTGGAGTAGCCTGTAATTCGCGGAAATGTCAGCTTGTCAAAATAAATATTAGCTCAACTACAAATTTTTGACCAATTTATTTCACTAAGAATAAAAAAAAAGTTCTATTTTCTTTGTTTAAAATACATAGAACAGAATAGAGACATATTCAACGACATTGTTCGGCGTGATTTCTCCGAATTTTTTGATGCTTAAACAGTCGCCTTTCGCATATCGATCTTACAAGTCTATATGTATCGAATCTTACTACGCAGATCATGTCAGTTCTAATTTGATTATTGACCGGATTACATTTTTTTTCATGAAAAATTTTCTATATACAGTGCGTATTTTTGAAGCTTAAATACATAAATGTTGTGTATTAAGTAGTTTTTATCTTGTTTTCAAAAAAAGTAAGTAATAAATAAAAGACATAACTAATTACAATCACGAAATTATTTTGTTTTTATAGCGTGTTATCAGTGTCAATTGCCGTGAGTGATACATTGTGAATATTTTAATTTGTTTACGGTGATTTTAACGTCATTAATTTTTATAAATATTATAGATATCAAAGTATTCAAACACAAAAGACAATTTAATTGATTTTATGTTTAATGTGTCTCGTATTGAAGAATAGACGCTGCCATTGGCCATCAAGTTCCAAAAATTTTCGGCGGTAGAACGTTGCTACCAAGTTTTTACATCGACAGTATAAAGTACGTGTGCTATCAATACACGGTTCATCTTTTTTTTTTACTCTATAATTGAAAAGAACTATCTGTTTTCAATATTCTTTTTTATTCTCTATGTCTTTTCAGGTATAATTCTGAATCTATTATTCTTATACGAATGTTTCTTCAAGTAAAATACTCCAATGAATGAATTGTTTTGATACATGATAATTGGTAAGTACCTCAAAAAGTGATGGTCATTTAATTAAAATTACTTTTGTTACAAATTGTATTAATTAAAAAAATTACTTTTATTCAAAAATAAATGTTATCGACTAAATTTAAAATTTATCTTTGGTGGTAAATCAATTTCTACATGGCAGTGATATGAATTTTCAAGGTTTACAATTTATTTCTATATCAATGGAGGCAGGGAGATGTTAGAGTAGAAGAATTTTTATAGTGTATATACAAATTTCTATAGATTAAAAATACTTTCCATGCTTTAATGAGTGTAAATGTGTTTTATTGAAATAATAGTTTGTTCAGTGAAAAATATGTGTATGTTTAGTGTTGTTTCCCTGGTTGTTTTATTTTTTTTTTTTTGCAACCTGGATGTATTAGGTATCCTACACATGAAGTCCTACATGTAAATCAGTTGCATTTAAAATTAGGTCCTAAATATTCACTACAGTCGTAATGAGTTTGGTGAGCTGAATGCAGATCTGCACTTTGTTTTCATTTTATATTTATTTGAATGTTTCTTTTACCTTTCGTTCATTCAAACCATTACGAATAAAAATGCTCCATCAATGCTTGCCATCATACGAATATTATTCGACAAGTTGTATTTTTCGTAATCTTTTAGTTTTGTCCCTGAGTTGATTTATTAGAGCAAATCATTCTTTTTTTTTAATGTAGCTTGTGAAAGGAAGAGAACTTTTCTTTTCAAGCAAGGTTATTTGCATTGATTATAATATTACAATGCAACAATTAGGATCTACTGAGCCGAACTTATCATCTTTTTCAATGTCACTCTGAATTAGCCTCCGACATGCGACAAGCTTGCTTGGTCCCGGTATAATTTATCAAAGCGCATCACCTTGTGAGACATTTCTTCTTATACTCTGCGGGAGAATCGTCCTGTCGCGTATTTTTAAAGATCTCTTGTTTTCTCCCTTTTCCTCTCGACTCTTTTATCCTCTACACTTATAAATGCGTGCAGCAGGGAAAAATTTGTCGTTGCGCCAAAAACCAAAAGTGAACGTCCTGGTGCTGTTTCCTAAAAATACGCTTCAAATCTTCGTTATTTTATTTTCGTACTACTCTCCTTATATTTTTACTGTTTCAATTTTCTTAATTTTTTTTATTATTCTTTTCTCCTCAGAACCGGTGCTTGTTCTCAGGTATTTCGATAAAATTATCATATTTATGATGTGTAAATAACTCACTGATTTTTTTGTAAAATTTTTTTTCCCCTATCAATTCGCAAAAGATATTCGATCATTTCCATTCTAGCAATTTTTAAAAATTATTCAATGGTAAATCAATTCGTGTTTTTTTCTTATTTTCATCTATTCATTGCAAAGTACTATCGATGAAATTTTTATAAATCAGACAATATATTAATAATTAATTCAATGGCAAATATAAAAAATAATGATCATTCCTAGGGTATTAGCCCGTTGTAAAAAGGTCAAAGTATCATCGTTCCCTGACCCTTCAGACAATTGCAGACAATTACATTAGATTTTCTGTTTATTTATTAACGAAGCAACTTAGTCTTTATTTTCCTACTGGTTGACATTTTTATGTTCGCGTAATCTGCTATTTATTGACGTTAGATTAATGTTCTCTAGTTGTTACTCTTCTAAACAACGTCCAGTAGCAATAAAAATTATACATAATACATTCAGAGATTGCACAATACCGATAATTAAGTTACGAAATAAACATGTCTACATCGTGTATGAAGGATTAAGGAGCCTAGTCTAGAATACACACCTATACTATATATACAAGCACATATATTTTAAATATTTTTTTAATTCATAATCTTGTATAACATTAACGAAAAAGATGCTGAAAAAAATATCCCATTACCTAACATTAATTGACTTATACAATGAGTTATAGCATGTTATCATTAAACAAAGACAAAAATGATTAAATCGAAGGTAAAAATTTATAGGATACTGTCAGTAATAGCCAATAAGATCTACACAACCAGTCATTGACCGTAAAAGTATCGTCCGGACATTGCAACATATTCTTGTATCGTTAAACGAGTAATTAAACGTTACTAGTTCCCGATTATGAAAAGAAGACGGGAAATAAGGAAAATAAAGAAGCTAAAGAAAGAAACCAGAATGAAAGAAAGGATACAAATCAACTTTACGCCGGAAATACCGATAGTTAGATCGATCCAAGGAAGTCATTTAAATTTTTATAGCCAGCTTCAGCTTATTCAGGTATCGTTTATCGTTTACATGTTCTTTTAAAACAGAACTTGAAATGAAAATAACATGATATTATATTATTATCACTCGAGTATTATATGAATAGTTGTTGAAGTGAACCTTCTGATGTATGTTTCAATAGTTGTCATTAGGAGATGTAAAGGAGCACGAAAGTTCGTTGAGAGCAGGAGTCTGGCAAACGATCATTACACAGCTTTGGAGCAAAGTAATTCTACGTATTGTAGTCTGATTGTATGAACTCGAATTTGTGAGTATATTTCAACTTGATACGCTTCAATTATAACTGGAATTAAGCGAAAATTAATGAAGCATATCCGGATCCTGATCACTATATACTCTGTAGTCTAAAGATATATTATTGTAGTGATGTAAAGAGATAACGGTAGGATCGATTCCAATTAATCGATTGATAACAAGATCTTTTCCGCTATAAATGTCAAATAAAAATGATTGCGCTATCGATGTCTATTAATGATAAATTATAATTACATTATTACAAATTTAATGGGGATTTAATGAAATTATTTACTATTAATAGGAATTTGATCAATTCAGTTTTTAATTGGATATAATAATTATTAAATACAATAGATATTTTTGTTAAATAATTTTTTCATATGCAAATATCAATACATCTTTTAGCAAAGTTCACTCTAGTCACATAAATGCAAACTTGAGATAACTTCGGCAGCATCACAAGCTGATAGAACTCTCAACTCTCTTGTATTCAATTGGAGTGGGTGTTGTGTTGCAACATGTTGCCTATAGGTAGTTATATTATATCTTGCTAGTCCAACTAGTTTGTAGTGAAAAATTGAACCTCTTAGTCACACAGCTTGCGACACTGGTGTTCTGACTTGCGACTCATATGCGCCCGTTGTCCTGCATGAGTGATTCGGAGTCTAGGGCAATTTATAAGGTAGACAATCTACTTCAACAGTCTATCAAAGAATCATATTCCTCTTTCATTTTTTACTCGATTTATTATTGAATACTTTAATCACGTCTATTGTTATACTTAGGAAAAAATGTTTTTTATTTGAAGAAAAATCAATTCTATTGTAGATAATTTTTCTTTTTTTATTAATAAATGCTTGAATAATATGTTCAAATAAAATAAAAAAACGAATATTTTTTAAGATACATAATAATTTATTTGAATTATCGAATAATCAATTTGATTGCAAACTTTTATTTGTATTAAATGTTATCATGTGTGCATTTTATTATTATTATTTTTTATCAATGCAATTTCGTAGTTTAGAGAGAAATTTATTTGGCATGTCAAAATTAAATATTGAATTAAAATTAAAATTGAGAGAGCATTTAAAGGATATTAATCATCATCGATATTCATGACGCATTTCGAATTAGTACATAATTAATTCCATTAAATATTATTGCAACACAAAAAGATTTATATGTTTAAGCGTGTGGCTCGTGTCGTTGTATCAAGCGATATCGCATAAAACACAAGTTCATTGTTCCGACCTCTTTCCTCATTTCAACAAGAAAGAAAGAGAAAACATGAGTGAGAAAGATTGAGTGTGTATTATCAAAACTTTTTTCTCCGGCAATAAACATGCATTTTGCAGCTGATATATTAGCGGTTCTGCCTCGTAACTGATTTGCTCAGTGAACCCCTTATTCCTCCGTGTTCTTCGATTATTAATCGTATGACAAGAAATTAATGTAAACATAGTTGATAATAATAATTTATAATAACCACCGCTGTCGTTTACTACGACGATTAACAAACGACATTCGCCGACAATGATGGCGCATCAACCGGATAGTTTGACGTCGTTAAGTTGAGACCAATCACTTTACTACTTTGTACATGTTTTGATTTTATCTCCATTAATTGATTGCTTATTAAAAATTATCGAGATATTATTGATTTTTTGTTTTCTTGCATTTTATTAGCAACAAGACAGCTTAGTATTTGTAAAAAATATTAACTCACTTAACATTGAAATGTTTATCCATTGAAAATCAATATTCAAATCATGATCACTATTTATTTAACTCTAACTGTCATTTGAAATCGATAAAAATCATACTATGTACTTACCAAGGAGAACAGTTTTCTTCAATTATTTAAAAAAAAAAAAGAAAATAGTTGAGGTTTTTCATATCTTATTAAAATATTTATTATTCATCGAAAATGTTTACATTTCGATCGAATATACGATTAAATGATTTCTTTTCACTAATTAATATAAAATAATAATAATAATACATTCTAGATACATTAGTTTGAGTAAAATACAAATGAGAACATGTTATTTCCTCTTAGAGGGTGATATTGTGGATAAACGATTTGAGAATCTTATTCCACTTTCGTTCAAGGTCCAATGGATTATTCGTTGGCGAAGAGTTGGTTAAATTGGTACTTACATATCTCTTGTTCGCGTTGGCACATTTTTGGCACGTTACCCAGCCACATCTGCATGAACTTCTTTTGAGTAAATTCGCTTATCTCGTTTTGCGCGGACGTATTTAGTCCAAGACTATAGTGTTCCAATAACTTTCATGCTTACGACTCTTCATATAACCCTATATACGTGTGTCTTGCTGATGACATCCTCTTTAATTGTTTGTTTTTCACATCAGCTTGTAATTGATTACAATGATTACCAGCTGGTATAATCATATAGCTTCACATAAAGCTTGATAAAATTTCCTGTCATCAGGTAATTTAATTTCTAACTGCAATTACCAACTAATCGGTTATTCATTCAAAGTAAACGAGAACCATTTGATCGTAAGTGCTTTCTTCTTCATATCCAAGCCATCCAAATGTAAATCCATAAACTGTAAAGAATAATGATGATATTCTTATGATAAAAGCGTGAATGATGACAGGATAAGTAGTCACGGCATCGTCTGTCCGGTTACAAACTGGTAGTAGTATTATATTATAGACTCAATGGCAATGGTACAGGCACAGTAATCGTGACATGCTGCTGCGCATTGCAAAAGTTCACTATCCGCTCGGTAGTCAAATGGTCTTGAGAGTTGTGTGACACACGGGAAATGCTAACGAGGGTTATAACCAAGCATTCGTGTTACGCACCAAGCAACAAAGAATATCACTTGACAATCGCCAGCTGCTGCGTATTTACATCACACAAAATACGCGGATTTCCCGCGTGTCACCTTATTTTCCCATGACAACTAATATGTTTCAACTGTACTCATTTTTAATGTAATCTTTACATCTACGAATATCTAGTAAATACGCATAAATGTTGCATTTGAATAAATATAATGTTGCCTCGGTGATAACTTCATCAGTTGAGTATTTTTTTTTCATCATTTGTAATAACAAAAATATGTTTATACAAAGAATTGACGTAAAATTACTTTTATTTGATTTTTAAGATAAAATTACATTCTTGAAATTTATTACTTCGATGAAATTTAAATGAATGGAAATTATTATCCATGAATTGAAGTTTATTATTATATTCTATATTATCATATGATCACAATAATTTTCATACTAGATTTCTATCTAAGAGTTCATTATCATCTAGGTTTAAATTGATTACAAGGTCACTGTGAATGTTGATGAAGAAGCTTACTACCTAAATCTCCGTGTTGTTTTAATAATATTAATTTATCGGTATAAATGATCTAGGAATTGGTAGGTTTTGTTTAGGAAGTGTAATTCGATTTAGCTGTTGGATAAAATAAAATAAGAGTGAATGCAACATCACGATGGCCACACCAGTAGGCGAATAAATCTACCAGACAATTCGCTGTAGTATTTTCGACATCGGGGGTCGATGGACGTTTGTAAGTCTTTAGCAGTGTAGACACACAGAGTCGTATATGCGCAGGAATACGTGAGTCCACCTCATTAGGCGTCAACAATAGCATAACAAATCATCGAGATTACCATCTCATTTGCCTCCCTGAATCCAAGCAACGAACTAGTGCCGAGTAATGTTTTTATAATTATTTTAAATTACATTTCTCGATTTTCACCTCGTTTTTATTTTTTTTTTTCATTATATTCTTATTATCGAACGAGCCATTCTCATTTTCGTCAAGCTTTTCAACTTGATTTTTTTACTTCTGCTTTCCTCGTTTATTTTCTTCACACTCTTTAAACTTGACGTGCATTTCTCTGTATCGTAAAAATTATGCTCTTGCTCTTTTATGTCGCCCACGTGTGTCAAGACACGAATAACGAGAGAAAGAGAAATAGAGAATGAGGGAGATTCATGTTTGTAAGCGATGAATGTGTATATTACTCGCTCTGGCGAACGAGTTCATTGACGGAGTTTTAAGTTCTCTTTACTCAGAATAATATATTCTTTCTTGTATTTCGTGAATTATTTCAATTGTTAATTCTCTTTAAAAGAACGACAAATATGTATGCAAGCAAATTGCAAACTACAAGCTATTTAGAAGAAACACGACTAATCATTGTTATTATCATTAATGTCAGCAATTTTTTATCTTCTTTCCTTTCATTTTTCCTACCCATGTATGTTCATAAATTTGTGCAAAAAGGACTTAAACAATTTGACAGAATAGATTTGCATAAATTAATTTATAACTAATATTTTCGATACAAATTATGTGGAATAACAAATTAATTTATATCCTTGAATTATCATGCCTTCTATTTATTTATATATAAAAAAAAAGAAGAAACGATTAGAGTAAATCAGGCGTGGTGAAGAAGTTGAATAAATCTCTTTTCAATATATAATCAATTTCTGTAAAGTTCCGCGGGATGAAGTCTACAAAATATGAATAATGAAAAATAATGTAATAAAAAGGAATGTAAAAGTAATAAGCAATGGTGAATAATAGAGGAGGTATCTACAGAAATAGTATATATGAATTGTAGCCTGCACGTACATTTCTAATAGTATCGGTCTGAAGTCTGAACTCTGTTGCTGGATATTGCAGGGAGCAACACCTGCCCTGTGGGGTTCGCGTGATTCCACGTGGTATGGCTATCAACTCAGAATTATTGAAGAGTCCGACTACTACCCTGGAGGGTAATGCACCTGTATTATCATCGATCGATCGGTACATAGTCTGGTTAGGGGAAATGTTCATATTTTAAAATTTTGTGCACGCACATCGGACTATATAGAATTATAAAACGCGTGTATGACTACCGTTTTATATAAAATTCTCGCCACTATAATGTGGTAGATTATGAAAAAAATATTAAATCTACGATTCAAATGAAATTTCTTGAAAAATAACACGAATAAATTTGTACAGATGAATATCTTTAAATGGTTGTATTAATTAAAAACGAATAAAAAATAGCAACAGAAGATTTATTAAAACTTGTCGGGATTTTATTTAATTATGATTCAGCAAAGTGTCTTCAGGTGAAAGGTGAGAGATTATCGATTGGAGATGCGGGCGGTCTCCAATCAAGATTAGGATATATTGCGTCGATTATGATAATTAAAAAGGATCGATAGCTAATTGATGAGTAAAAGGAGAATGGAAGGTGTTTAATATTCGCAGTGATCGCGTTCGTATTGCCAGGATTGCACTGTGAAACCGACAAGTTTTGTCTGAAGATCCTGCAAAAACCCGTTGATTGGAATCTAGACGGACGTGCAGAGAACTCACCGATATACCTGGAACCCGTTGCGAGCGGTTTTCTTTGAGGTTTTCAAGCTCCGGACTCTGCTGACAACACACACCCGAAATGCTTTGATTCCCACCGAATAAGCGTCTAGTGGCCTTGCCAATAAATTATAGAATATTTATTGACCGCTTGTATATACTTTGAAACTCGTCTGAAGGCGCTTTGCTCTTTCAGCTGTACCTATTTTACCTCCTTCTCCAGTACAGCTTTTTTAAGATCTCTGCCTAAAGTTCTCCAAAATTCATTAAAACCTCTTTTCTTATGGTATTTAAATGGATTAATTGCAGCTTTTCTACCCAAGCAAGTTCAAGTGCCCAATTACCAACAGCTTAAAACTCTATTTCCAATATATCGTTAATTAGTTTTAATTAAACTGCTAATATCGGAGAAATGTTCAGAGAATTTTCAGAAGTCTCATTGTAAGAAAAGATCAACAAGAAATATCTTAGAATAATTACTTATTCTATAACTTCAATAAATTGGAACAAGTGAAATTTTAATGGTCTGACCTACCTCTGTAGCTGGAGACTAACTTGAAAATTTTTCGCCTTCTAATAGGTATTCGTTAAGAAAACACAAGGTACAATGACACTTCACGACGTAACGGCACTTTTTAAAATTATACGAGTATAGAAAGTCTAATTATTTATTTTTACTTTTTTCTCTCTTCTAAATTTGTGATAAAAAATTTTATTTAACCCTCAAGTCATCTTTACAAGTGTTCTCTTCCTCTGCAACAAAAAAGAAAAGATAATTGATATTAGATGCTATTGATTACAATTAAAGAACAGTTTGTTACAAGGTCCTTTACCTTCTAGAATAAATTAATATATAATTAAATTATTTGTGCTTCGTCATTCCTACTCTTGTATATGATGCGTCTTTATTTAAGTGCGCGCGTAATAGTTGTTTTAACAAATCAATGCGGAAATTCAAGTAGTAAACATGACAAGTAAAGATTCTTAAGTGCACTATTATAGTCATCATATATCTCAGTTAATGAATTCATTACATCCATATAATGTGATAAGCTTTAGTTGGATTGTCGGTTTAGAAAAGAATTCAACTCCAAACGTGTATATTCCACGGTACTCGATGTACACAGCATGATAATGAGATAGTAAAAAATTGCTATTTGATAATTATAAATACTAATGCTTAAAAATTAACGTTGCGTAACTTCGTAGCTAAAGCAATAACAACCAAACGGAGTGTATATGGTGTGTATTACATACATAGTAAAACCCTAGTAGGCGCCATTCCATCAGACTAAGTGAAATATTTCACGATTCGCTGAGCGAGAATCATATTCTATGAGCTTGAGCGAATCATGGTAGATTCGATAAAGATTATTTTTCAATTTTTTCTCAATTCACACGTGTTTCATTGATATTTTTTTTGAGGTCCTCCCAAGCATGGCGCCAGACCGGCGCGGCGTCTTCGCCTTTCGCCGCAAGTCCAAACAAGCTCAGCTGGTTTTGTCTCAAATGGTAATCTTTTGTAGTTTATATCGACTTTTCCAAAGTCATGAGGTTATTTTTGATTTTTATACTTCAAGTCTTAAAGTTTAAGATGATATTTATTTGGGTCAAAACGATATACTAAGGCTGATATCAACATTTTCGGTAACCCATCGTCGAATCGGAGAGAGATACTCTTCTATAAAGGGGAGCAAAACGGTCTTGATTCAAGTTTATGGCTATCGACGACGCACGTGTGATAGTCCATAAGAGCTTGCCTAGCATCAGGTTTCAAGAGTGTGACGTCAAGATAAAGAGGGTCGAAAACCACAATACGCAGTATTTTCAGGAATATCCACTTCGGAAACTTGCAGACAAACATGCTGAAGGACTCTTGCCACTGTCGTCTATATTTTTCGGTCTTCTGAATATCGAGATTCTAACTTTTAATAGAACTTTTATGCTTTAACCCTTATTTAGTGCGTAGAGATAATAACTTTCCCAAAAAAAAAATCCAACAAAAGTCTGAATAATATATTTTTTTATGTATTAAAAATCTTTGATAAATTTTTGGATAAATAATATTTGAATATCAGGTTAGCTAGAATTTTTATGTCTTAATTTGAAGCGTTGAAAAAAACTTTAAGAGCTTTACATAGTCGTATTTGTGAAGTGTAGGGAGAAAAAGCTCTCCAGAACTCAAATACATTTGAAAATACTTTCAAAAAAGGTAAAAAACACTTTATTATTTACATGTTAAAACAGCTTTTTTGCTTGAATAAAATATCAACATTAATTGATAGCTTTCATAAATTAGTTATAAACAAATAAAAATGTTAGAAACCAGTGTAATAAATGTTTAACCATAAGATCAAAACAGTAATAGTAAAAAATATTGCATTAATTTTATTGCTACATTAAATAGCGATGGTTTTTACAACGCTTTATAATGATTATGACATTAAATGTAGCCATAATTTATAAACGCTGTGTTTGTGGCTCCTATTGTGTTTTTTACGTATTAAATAGTCAGAAAAATAAAGTAATTGAACATCTATATAGGATAAAAGAACATGAGAAAATCAAGTAGTAGGTGAATAGGAAATATGTTTACGTATGCAAGGCTTCTAGTCAGTGTTTTGCGATAGAGTTGCGGTTTGCTTTGAATCATAATTAGTGCCACAAGATTCTCACAGACATGCTTGAATGTTCTTTAAACTCATGCGCACGATAATCGTGTAAGCGCCAAGAGTTTAGATTATAGTAATCTAACTCCTTGGTTCGTCATCACTTTGTGGTGTTTATTCATATCATATATGTATTTACTTACATGTTGGGTTTTGATTAGAAAAAAATCATAATGATTGTAATAATCATATATATTCTCATACTTAAACTTACGATTATCCATATACTTGTTTTTTTTCATTACTTTGCGAGATGGGAGAATACGTGTGTGATGATATGAGCAAAAACGTCGTAACTGATGTATTGCAGAGCAGAATTGTGAAACCGTCAAAGTTTATTATAACTTTTAACTTAAAAGGGAAATATAATTTTCTTCTAATAATTATCTAAATGACGTTGTAAATTTTGCAAATTAACTCTTCAAGAGTTAATAACTTTCTCTAGATTTTCATTTACATAATATTATACACTAGATAATGAATAATTATTCACAATGAATATTGATAGTAAATTAAGTGCCGGTAAATTCACTTCCGACTCTATTTGTTCTGGAAAGTGCAATAATATTTATGTAGTTTAAGTTATAAAATTAATTCTTGAATATTATAAGTTAGTTCATAAATGAATAAAAAATTTTTAAATTAAAATATAGAATAATTTTCAGCTCTCTCAATACTTGTTGATAAATTAGTCTAATTTCAATGCCTATTTTTAAATTGTATTCATTTAAATGTGTCATCATACACCGCAGAATTAATATTATTTTTCAGTTTATCTTTTACTGTGTAGTTAGAATAATTTCAACGTAATTGACTCCATATAGATAAATATATATATATATATATATACATATGCATAGACAGCGCAACGTCAGCTGCAACTACTACGATATCAAGTCGATAAGCTGTATGTTGGATCAAAATAACGCGTCTCATCGCGATAATGTTGGAGAAAAAGGAATAAACGAAAAATTTCAAAATGTCATGATGCAGTTCACGGACAAGTGGGCCGTCCTTCGATGAAATAAAAGAAGTGAATGAAATTATCATGGGATCAGTAAACGTGTCTCGGGGTCATCGAGATGCATTGATGCAGAATCAATTACTTGAAGATAAAACATATATTGAAATGTTGCAACTTGATGTATATATTTTTTCCTCAGATTCTGCTGCTTGCATCAATGTTTTTTGGAGTGATGTAGCATGTGTGGCTGCAGTATAATTCGCGTTTTTTCACAGTCAACTTGATATTATAAGATCTCAACAGTTGGTCGCGTCACGTCTGTTGAACTTGAAATTATAATGCGAAGCAGAAATACCTAATTGAGACAGTAAACTCGCTTCACTTGATGTGTTTGGTATGGGAGGGACAGAAACGTATATACTTCAGGCACCATGTACCATGACGCATGTAGACACACTGCTGGTAACGGACAGCTAACACACATTGAGCATTCCATTTAGGTTCTCTCAAGCACTTCACAAATGTCACGACTAAAAGCCATTAGCTTGAGACTTATCTAGTGGACCTAGGTTTGTGTCACGTTCGCAGGTACAAACAAAATGTATCAAAACGATAATGCCACGTTTGTAACATTATGCTTGGTTGAAGACAGAAATCATTTCATAAAAAAAGAGTCACACATGACGTTATCAACCACACGCACTATTTTTTTGACAGTCAACTTCTTTTAAACCATCCAAATCCGTGATGGCTGTCTAAACTCTTAAGGAGATAAAATAATAATAGCGATGTTTTTTTTGTTCAGCATCAAATAATGCAGCTTGTTATCTCTAACGATTTTTTTATGGAAAAAATTAAAGGCTTACAAAGGGTTGGATATTGTATAAAATGCCAATCTGAATTTTTATTCAATAAACTAAATTTATTTTTTTAAAAATCAATCCTATAGGATAATCCTTTTTCGTTTATTTTTATTACTTTGAGAAAGTGAAGAAAGCATCTATTTTATTCTTCGGTATTTAAACCCCTGGGTTAGATTTTTATTGAAAATTTATTCTTTGGTTTCCTTTGAAGAAAATAAAAAAAACGGAGAATTAAAGATATTAATTTTAAAACAGTCTTATCAATCATTTGGTACCTTCAATCAATCGATATAACCTTATGAAGATCTTCCAACATATAAAAGATAATTTTTTTATCTATATTCATCAATTAATCATACATCGCTATGAGTGTGTACATGCAATTTTAAATAAATGAACGGTGCTAATATTCTGGTGCACAAAGAGAAACATGTCGTTCATTCTCACCCTTCAACCCCCTGCAATTTACGGCCAACGGAGATTACGTGAAACGTCATTACACACTATGGTGTGTGCGAGAGTGTGTATCGATCGATACACTTGTATATTACTGTGTTGAATTTGTGGGTCTAACTCGTAGGTATAGATTCACCTCACCCTCTCATATAGTGGTAAAATCGACCCCATTTCCGTTGCCAAAAAGCTCAATTACTTCTACGATGATCGTCAATTTGAATGGTAATGGCGACACGAAAAATTGTGTGACTTTCATGTCATAAATGTTAAATGAATTTTCACATGTATTACATTATTTTACATCGATTTTATAACTAACAGTTGATAGGCAATACGTGATGTTAAATTATTATTATTAATAAATTAATTATAATACAAATATTTAAAAATTTATCCACTGTACCGTATTTGTTATTCCTTCATTGCTACAGTATTATATAGGGAAATGATTGGAAAAATGGGATAAATTATAAATTTTATAGCCACGTGTGAATAAATTAGTAGAAGTATTTATTCCTCTTAAGTAAAAATAAAGTTTTACTCCACTTATTTATCGTTCGGTCAATAAAATTATAAATTACACGTGTTGCCTTTCTCTTCATTTTTTTCGTACATTTAATTATTATTAATAAATTATTTAATTTTATTCTATTTATTAAGGTATTTTGGATACTATGGGCAGGGATGAAAATAGTGTTTAAAAAAATATAACTTATATTTCAAAATAAGATGTAATATGCATTTCATTTATTTTTCTTTATTTTTTTTTCTAATGTATGTTCAACTACCGATAAATTTAATTAATATTTATTATGAATGTTTTTTTTATTTTAAATATTGTTTTAATTACGTTCCGTAACAAATAACAAAACATAGTAACACCGTATGTCCAGTCTAACCTTTTTTAAAAAAAGCTTCATAGTAAGATGAAAATAAATTATTGAAATGCAGATATCATATTTTGATTTTCAATCAGTTTCGATAATTTCAAACTTTAGATATTAGTTTTTATCGTTTGCTTATGAATTTCTTATTTTCCAAAAAATTTTCTAAGTTGAAAAGAGTAGTATTTCAATGCGCTGTTGCTATATATTTTTCTACTGCCTTTAAACTAACAAAAAAGACCAAGATAGAGGCGTCGAACAATTTTGATTCTATTAATAACTTTTGTTTTATGTGGTCAATCCTGTTGTAACATCGTAAAATAATTCAATGCAGGTTTATTTTTTCAATGATAATTTTTTTATATCATGTCAAGTTTATGAATGTCGAGAATTGTATAAAATACTATTCACTTCCTGTCGTTTTAATCCTACTCACATGCATTTATTGGCATTTTTAATATTGAATATCTCGAAAAGTGTGTAGTAAAAAAAATTTTGTTAACAAAACATTTTGTGCAAAATTGTTTTCTCTTTCTATGGGTATAAAAAAAGGGGATGTTAAGTTTGAAAAAATTAGCATCCGAAATACCTTAAATAACTAACAGAATTATTTGAATGTTGATAATTCAAGACAAAACGTTATAAAGAAAAAATATGTTTTTCATTTTACAATTTTTGATAAAAAAAATTTAATTACGTGTCAAAATCAGCCATGTATTATAAAATTCTCGATATGTTGTGTCAAACAGTAAATGAAAGGTTGACTTTTTTAATAAAAAAAAATCACTTTAATGTGAAACTGGTTGACACAATATTTTTTTACACAAACAAAAATTCAATATATTTTTTAAAACTTAGATCAAAGTTGCCATGAACAGAGCAATGTTTTATTTTTATTTAAAATGATCAACAATCATTGTAGAATTTTTGTATTATTTATGACAAAACACAAACGTTGTCTTGTGTTTTTTGAAATCAAAAACATTAGAGTATTAGACGAAGCTGTTCAGCTCTATGAAATCTATCTTAAAAGTAATCTTTGGTCATAATGGCCAGTACGTGACTAAAGAGAGGACGGAGAACAACAACCCCTGGTGGGTAATTTGCATAATATGTACGTTGAATCGTAAGCTTGGGTGAAAAAAAACACTAGTTAACCGTAATGAAATCGTGCATCACTGCCAGAGCCTTATTGAATGAAAAGGGATCGTGGTTTCGAAAAATTTGCTATTAAACAGCTAAGATATATGAATATGTCTCCAAGGCACGTTAAAAAGCGAACATTTTTATTTTATATTTATCTCGTAACTTCACACTTACTCAATTTATCATGAGCTTATAGAAACGCGTCATTATTATTCTCAGTTGCTCCATTAAAAGCTTTTGTGAGTAGATATCTTTAGCATCCACATTATAATAGATATTTCGAAAAGATAATAAGGTTTTATCTGCATTCTTAATAACACAACAAATATTTTTACATAGCATTGTTGGTAAAATAACTAAAGAAATAAGATCAAGCATGGGTAATTTAAACTTTCCATATTGCACTTTTTAATCGTACGCAGTTTCTGCAAAATACTCAGCTAAGTAGAGAATGGCAAATAAATAAATTTTATGACTTTGTGAATAAAATTTTTCTCTCATCGAACAAAGCATTGAAAAAATGTCTGTTGATTCATTAAAGAAAAATAAGTTGTGAAAAATGATGGATTATTTTCTGTTTGCATTGTTATTTGTTATGAATGGATAATGGTAATAATAGACTAGTAATAAAAAAGAATTCATTTGGCGCACGTGTTTTTCTTAAAGAAAAAACTATTGCTACCGTTTGACTCCCATAGAAAATTTCACCGCTATAATCGTTGCATCTCCATAATAATAACATTTCACTGTTCCACTCATCTGTATATTTATTGGGTCAACAACCTAAAAATATGATTTCCATTGTCAGGAAAAAGAAAAGCATTTAGGTTACAACTGCATTTGTTCCTTTATTTTCCCTGTTGCATCCCCTCAGATTTTTCCAACCACCTGCCGTTTACCTGATGCAACTCTACTCAGTTTCCCAGCTTATTATTTCACACAAAGACCACGAAATGCAACCCCAACGTGGCTTTCTTTCAAGATTCGTTCCACTACTACCTATTGACGTAAAATACATCTGTGGGGTGTCGAACCCTCGTGTCTACTATTAGTCGGAACCATCATCAATGGACGTATCTGTGACGCTATCGATCTTCCAAATAAAGGGGGTTTTGTTGAAGTTAGGGAACGGGACTCAAGCCTCTTTTTGCTCCTTTTTGCAAAATACTAGGAGTCAAGAGCCATGGAAAATGAAGAGATATTTCCACTCTATGCCTAGCACACCCTTGGTATATCTATATAGCCATCTCCATTTCGTTCTTTATTTTTGGTCTAGCCTATCTCGCTCTACTTGTAAGCTAGAAGGTCCCTGGTAATGTCATAACAATACATCTCTTTAGTGACGACACAATAAATCAAAATAAACTCGGTGTGAGGGGGAGGAAAGAGGGAGAAACAGGTTAGATGCACTGCAGGAGGTTTATTCTCTTCACGAGATTTGTAAATCTTGTTTGTGTATGAGAAGAGTTGCATCTACGTGCTGTTGAATGTGTGCAAGACTGGCTAGCCCTGGTGTGTCAACAGGTGTGCTGGGGTTCATGCACTTACTTTTAGTAGTGTGCGGATCTGTCTGACTGGTCCATATGTAAGAGCTGCAGTCTCGGATATGCAACTGGTTATTTATTTTATTCTTACTTTAAATATAATCTAATAATATAAATTAATGATCAGGGCCTGGAATTTCATGTCGTATTATAGCAATTATTCATTTTTTTCGTTCATTTTTAAAGATAATTTATATTATTCAAGCATTATTCCAGTAAACGGTGGCTTCTTTAACACTATTTTACTGTCGTTTTAATGAGCAATACTTTTAATACATATGCACTGAACTCTCTTTTCATTATAATTGACCGTTAATTAGTTCTGACTAATGTTTCTTTTTTTATCTGTTTGTTATAAAAATTGTCATAGAAGTGTAGATTACAATTTTTCTAGAATTTATTAAGACGAGTCAGTTAACTGTGGTAATTAAATTTATTATTTAATAAAAATCTGTAATTCATTATATATTCTTTATATATTTTTTCATCATATCAGTAAGTTTAACATGAGTTTATTTGATTTTTATGTAATGTAATACTTTTTTTTTCATTTTTTGAAGTAGAAAATTGTAAAATTTAATTTTTTTGATAAAAATCACGGATTTTTCTTTATTGCAAAAAACTTTTTATAAAAAAAATGTATTTAAATGTTAAAAAAACTCTTATGCAAATGTCAAGTGGACTGACTGGTAAACCAACGTGAATCATTTTTGCTGTATTTGTGAAGAGTTTTTAATGGTAAAAAGGAACAAGTGCCTATAGAATCACTCAAACTAACATTTTTTCTGTTATTTTCAATTTTCCAGTTCAATCTAAACCCAAAATAGATTTTTTAAATTTCAATATTTGCAAAGAAAATGCAGTTAAAATTTTTTTTGTTTCAATTTCAATTAAAAAAAATGTAATAAAGTTTTTTCGGTTTTAAATATAGCGTTTATAGGGTATAATCGTTGAAAATTATCTCCTTTAATTTTTAAGTACATGTAAAATCTCTTTAACTCGTGTAAGAATTTTTAGAGTTGACGTTTTTATGTTCATTACTAATTCAACTCTTTTATTAATCCTTAAAAATCGAATTCAAATATTTAAATATCTCAGAACTTCTCACTTTCAGCTTTAAATGTAAATTACTTGATTTAAAAAAAATTATCAAAATCTAATGAACTTAATATTAATGACTATTTTTTATCCTTAAGATTAGATCCACAAAATACGTGATTTATTGTTTCCAACCAGTTAAAATCCTCTGAATCATTTCTTCTGGAGTTTGCATATAAAACCGTGTAAGCTCAAGTAATTAATTACTGTTATCGTCGATCTAATTTCTAAAAAACCAGCCAGAAAGACGTTTAACAATTTTTTCTAGTCCGTTCGACCATTAACGTTATCTACATATATGTGTTGTCAAGTTTGGATGAGGGTTTACCAAAAGGACTCGTTGATGGAACAAGAATGTATCGTGTTTGCGGAAACCCGGTAGACGAAAGTGCTTGGAATACGCAATGCACAGCTAATCCACTTGTCAACTTTGTCGGGATAGTCGACAACGCCAGCTCGACGCTTATGGCTACGTAATACCATTTGGTCGTTCTCCTTGTTGTAACTCCCTCGTTTTTGCTTTCCTCTTTCAGTCTTTCGTTCTTTCTCGTTTGCGTCTCTCACAACATCTGGGAAACACGAAAGCGAAGGGATAAACGTCAACGTCGTACTTCGAAGCTTATATATCTTCGACATCGTGCTTCTTTACTGCTGAAAACGTGTGTGGTGAAAATATTTATAGAATCCACGGAAGTGTGAAGCAGTACAGCCACTCGCCTTGGGTGAAATTCGTCGAGGAAATTAAATTCGTTATTCAGTCGTTTCATTTCCTCTTTAAATCTCTTTTCTCAATTGATAAACCTGAAAGCGAACAAGCATTTTACTTCTCTAGAAAAATCTTCCTTTGAATAAGATATTCTCCCAATATATCTACAGAAAATGTACGTGAGAAGAAGCTTTTATTCAATACATTCAACAAATGTACCTACGTACGCTTTGTAACACGTGGTAAATAAATGATTTTTTTCAATACAAATTATTTTTATTACAGTTCTCGTATAGAAAATAAATATTTGATTTCCCATTCAAACTTCATTTCCAACAGATACACATAAAAATTTCGTACGCGTTATTTAAACGAATAGATTGAACAGTTACAAAGCTTTTACGTCAATTAAAACATTCATGTTACATTATAATTACTGATATTGACAGCCAATATTGTTGCAAAAAAATTGAAATGAAATTGAAGTTGAATAACTATAATTATTCACCAAGTTAAATCAACATTGATATTCACTCATATTATTAACTGCGAATAGCAATTGAGTTAATTATAAAACGTGATAAAACCGGAAGACAAAATTAACGTCTATTTACTAGATTGTTTAAAAAAAAAAATTTTTTTTTATCTTCTGTCTGACGTTCAAACTAGATTTTTTACTTCAGAAACATAGACTTTGTAATACATCAGTACCTGTCTTGTTATTGTCACAGAAAAAAATTACCACTCAACTCTACTTCACTTCTTCAACGTGAAGTTGACTTTTTATTGAATTTCACGGTTCATTTGAATCGAAAGTATTCAGTCAATTGAATGGAACTTAGGTATTAACACTTAAACTATAAAATGAATTTATGAAAAATTACAGAAATTTTGAAGTATGTGCAAGTAAGTTAAGCAAACTTAAATACTATTGCTGTATTTTAATGTGAACAAGTTGTGGAATAGAAACAACTTACATTGGTAATTAAATTAACTACAAATGAATTAGAGTTAAGATCAAATGCAATTTGACTACAATAGAAAATAATTAGTGCCCGTAAAGAAATTCACACATCATAATAATTGTCCTCATCAATTTACTTGCTTTTACTTTTCACATAATAAAATAATAATGATATCATGTGAGAGAACTCTTTGACGTATCCCAAAGCTTAATCAATACCTGGGCAAAGTAGAGTGTGTTATGTACATTATAAAATGCTCAACTTTGATAGTCAATTTATCGGAATAATCCACGTGATTAACCTAGCATAAAAATATTCAACCAAAATTTACAACAAGAAAAGTTATAGCGACGGTATTTACCTCATAATATTCGAACCTGCTATCAGACCAAGTTGGTAATAAAAAAATGCCAGGTCATCGCGTCATTTTCGAAAGGTTCGTATTAAATAAAGCACAATGCTTATTAATTATCGGAAAAAAGGTTAAATTTCAATGTAGTCTAAGTTGATGACAATAGAGTGAAGTTTCGTTTAATTAGGGCTGGATGTATCGCTAGGCTGGTCTTTAATAAACGGTAATAGTGTGAGTGATACGAAAAGCTGAGATCATTGAATGAGTATGTATATATATATGGAGATGTAGGTGTAGATAATCAACTGGCTGAGGATGATTGCACGGTGGCCCGACGACGAGGACAGGGACGACGTAGAGCTAAGGCCTGGTGTTCGGGTTCGGCGATCGAGGAGTGAACTCGGATGAACCATGCTCAGCAGAAACGAGAGGAGAACTCGCGTGTGGGTGAGCCGAGTGGAGTCGAGTGGAGTCGAGCGAGCGGTTGTTGGGTCGTCGTCGGGTCAATGTCGCCAGAGTAATTACCCCTCTTCTCCTCTTCTTTTAACTCACCTTCTATCGTTTATGCTTTTCTTTCTTTCTTACTTCGTATATCTATCCTTGTTGCTCACCCACTCATCTCATCATTTTTCTCTTATCCTCATGCTCCTGCTTCTTGTTTACTCTGCCTGGTCATCTGTTTTTCTTTTCTCTCGTTTCTTTATTTGCGTGTAGCCGACCAATCGTCGTAATTCGCGATCTCCTTCTCTCACTATATACTCGCAACTTTCTGTTTAAAACATAAGAGTGTATGATTAGTGGCATCACTCCGCAAACGTTAAACGATCATAAACCGTTGTATCGCGGTTAGACTGTTGTTACTTATACTGTCCATCCTACAAGAGAAGATATATAAAAGAGAAAGAGAAATCCTCCGATGATTCGACATGGTTTTACGGGAAACTAAACTTGTAGAACGACCGGAGCTCACGAACGAGTTGAGACGATGAAGGATAGATGATGCTGACCACTCATAGCAACTGAGTTTGTTGAGAAACGAGCCTCACGTCGTCTCTGCTGCGATTAGGATCGAGAGCTCTTCAAGTTCCTCCCTTTGATTTTAACTTGTTCTTCAAGTCATCAAGTGGCTTTTTCAATTCTCTCCAATATATTTTTATTCCTTTTCTCACATACAATTTACTGTAAAAATAATCCCAAATTCACCATTTTCTTATTATTCAATAATTAATAGCTCCCAGCAACATGTAACATATGTATAGGATCATTTTGAAATGGATGATGATAGTGTTGTAGTAGACTGTAGCTAAAAGTTAATTCGCTTGACTCAAGATGGGTACGTACAGGTAAGACAGCACGTTTAGATTACCTTCACTAGGAAAGCATAGTCTGGAGCATCGATCTGATACGGTTGCTTCGAGTTCTCTACTTGCTTTCATCGTAGTTGTTTTTCAAGGTGCCGATGACTTGACTGAAGCAGCTTTGTTAGTAATTGAAGGCACATCTCCTGCTATGCGGCACAACCTTCAGGAGAGATGCAGGTAAGAATTATCATTATTGCTCTTGTAATGCACAGAATGGTTCTACTCGACTCTGTTGTCAGGAAAGTAGACGAAGCTCATTTCCTCGCTGTGATCCAGGTGGTATGTTGGGAAAATTATGATTGTCGAGCCCATCAGCGCTCCTACATTTTATAAGTCATTATGACATCCCGATCTTACAGTTGAAATCAAATTACGTGGAATAGTTTCTCACTCACTTCAACTTTTTTACGTAGTCTTTTTTTCTGTACCTCGCAATGAGACATTTGTCGTTCTGACATAACACTAGTTTGACGATTAGCCCGATAATTTCCGATGATAATTTTCTCAATCAACTCTCGTTATACGCTCGAATGACCGTGAACTTTTTTCTTACTATTTTCCACGTCAATCATGTCATTAAGTCGCTTATCGTTCACCTACATGAGTAAATAAGATTCTTTCCCCGTCGTTGATCACACAAGATTTACCTTGACATAACATAAATTGCATGTTAGTATTTTGTATGTATATTGTTAGATCATTAGAAGATTAATAGTAAATAGTATTATTTTATATATAAACTATTATCATTTTTATTTTATATATAAGCTATTAAAATATCGTTGTTAGTTATTTAAATATTTGTCAAGAGTATGAGACATTATTCAATAAAAGACAAGCGATGTGAAATAAAAATAAAAAGAATTTATGAATGGAATATGTTTTGTGAAAGCTATGTTTATTGTGATTAAAAATTGTAACTTCCTTTTTAACTGTTTTCTCAGTGAAAAAATAAAACATTTTCCAATATAAACAATCACTAATGATTTCAAAAATAGCTTTTGTTTATCGAAGGCCAATGAACTGCAAAAAAGTGATTCATTAAGTGTAAAATATTTTAAAAAATATAAAAGGCTCAATTATGATGGTTAATAGTTTTGTGAATCATGCAAGTACACTTCAACACATCATTTCTCAACTTATATTAGTTATTTAACCATTTCGATAGAAGCTTCATGTAAATTAAAAATAATTTCTCTATATTTTCACGATTATAACAGCAAATCTTGATTTCATCCTGCTGTAACTGCACACTAAAGCAAGCATAATCGATACTGCCACCGTTACCACCATCCTAATCAATATTACCATTATATTACAGCTATTGTCTTCATCTATTGCAAAAAAATGAGGGTTTAATATTTATTGTTATTGAAGCTCTTACCGAAAATATTAACGACTAAATGATTGTATTGATTACCTACTGGATGTTTTTGCATGAATTCAGTAGAAATAACTGTTCGAATAATTGTGAGGAATGGTTTGAAAATATAAATGAAGCCATACTATTGACTTTAAAATTTCTCATAAGCATAAATTATCATTTGTAACGTATTTTTTTCTGTTATTCAAGTCATATGCAAATAAGTACAAGTTATAAATATGTCGTTTATTATATCGGATTTCAAATACATTTGAATGGATGCCGGGTAAGTAAATAAAACCCTCTCAAACAGTACTTTTGGGTAATAGTATGATTGAGGTTTTCTTTACTCTCGTGATTGAGGGTAATGGTATTATCGATGAGGTCGACAGTATGTCATTTGGGGAAATAATAAAAAATTCATATACTCCTTATTTGCTTCATGGAAAATCAATAGATTTGAAGACGAAATCATTATGATGATAAAATTTATATTTTATGCTATTTTATAGAATGGAT
The DNA here is from genome assembly GCA_028641665.1 of Chelonus formosanus. NCBI lineage: Eukaryota > Metazoa > Arthropoda > Insecta > Hymenoptera > Braconidae > Chelonus > Chelonus formosanus. The sequence continues at coordinate 16,748,364 of CM054002.1, forward strand.
TTTATTTCATTATTTCTAATAATTATTATTTTTTTACTTTACATTTATTCATTTACACTAAAATGAATGATTTTGTTATGTAAAATATTTATTTTTATTACAAAAATATTTATGGTATAAAAAACAAGGTTATTGTGGATGTTAATACGTAATAAAAAGAAGTAATACTTCAATAATAAAGTAGTACATAATTACAATTTAATAGTTAGAAGTAAAAATAATATACGGCAATAAAATCAATTTTATGATTTTTATTTAGTAAGCCTGTTTATTTAATCGTTTTAATATTTTTTCCAAAGATTTATTGAACAAGGGATTATCTTGATAATTTATTTTATTGTAAGAATCAGCAAAAGAAGACATAAATTTATAGAAAGAAAAATATTACTCGACCAAGAGATATTGTTATTTTCAATAATTCTTCCGAGACAAAGAATGTAATTGTAAGTTTCTTCTTTATAGCGAATTGTTGAAGATTCTTTTCTTATAATTTAGGGATGTATAACAACATTATAGCCAACGATGATGTTTTCTTTAAAGTCCCTTTTATTTTCTTTAACAACAAAATCTTTTATTCGCAATAACGATATCATTCTAAAAAGATCAAAGCAATTGTATTTTTAATAGATTTTTTGTCATTAAAAATAATTTCAAAAATATTTTTTCGATAAACAGAAATAACTTCATTCTTGTTTTTAATTATGGTCGTAAGAAGACTTTTGAATTTATTGCAAAATAATGATTAGTCACATAATAACAATAATGAATAAGTAATTGTATTAGATAAGTGATTAATTGAAGGATGTAAAAGCAAAACATGTGTGACAAACTACCCTTGGTGATTATTTTATATCTAAATGCGTAATGTAAAGATATTTACTTATTTTTTTATGTTTCTTTATCGAAATCAACTGTTTCAATGCGCGTCAATGTGAATCATCAACATGATTCATTCGGCTACCTACTGAACAACCGTCACGTTTTATGCCATATATGTGCAATGGCCTTTGTTAGTCGGATAATTGTTGTGCTTAGACTTGCATTTTGTGAAGGATAACTTACTGATATGTATTTCCGGCATGATACTCACCTGTAGCCAAGACTTTTTTTCTCTATCTTTATATGTTCCAAAGGTTAATCCAATTAAAAAGCAATTTTTATTAATTATCAAAAGAGAAAAAAATTATGTTTTAGGGGTTTAAGATTAACATCCCAACTTTCTTAAAATCTTGTCGACATGTCATTATTCAAGTTTTTTGGTATTTGTCTTGAATCTCATAAATTAATGAAATATGTAAAAACTCGTGAATTAAAATGATGAAATTATCATTTCTTACTTTTATTTATTCCGAACGAATTAAATTATGTATCGAGTGAAACTAAAGTTAATTAATCATTTATGTGAGTTTAAAAAAAAAAAATTTTTATATTTATTCAATAAAGTATTTCAATATTTAATTTTTTATGTATTAGATAATATTTGTCAATGCAGGGATTAGTTATTAATTAATTAACGACAGTTATAACATAATATATTAACTAATGATATTCTACATATTAGAGAATGTGAGGATGGCTTAAATTAATTTACATGATGATTCATACGAGATAGAAGAGGTTTGTCTGATTAAATGATAGAATTATTAATTTTCCATTCATTTTATTACATTTAAATAATTCTGAATCATATGGAAATAAAGTTTAGTTATTATTTATACTGATTATTATCAAATAGATACAAAATAAAAGTTAACTTTATTTTTATTTACATAAATCTTGTATCTAATTTTAATCATTATATCGTAAAAAGTGACATAAACTATTTGAAAAAATCAAAATTTCACTTATTAAAATAATATGATAAATATTTGATTCCACTTAGATAAATGATGACTCATGACTCAATATGAATGATAATTTCATCAAAATTTATTTCTATTTCAATTCAATATCAAAATTATCAGCTCTACTCTTATTCATTCTCCTAGATTAAGATAGTTTTCTGTAAAAACAAATTTTTTATCATTAATATTAGAACCAGATATCAAATTAGTCAAGTTTCTAATAATGATTCTTCAATATTTATTACTCTATTTAATATCATTTAAGCCGCTAAAAACATTATTCACATTAAGTTTAAATTTGAATTTGAATTTAATTGAATTCATATACAGTGATAACAATATTTTAGTCATTTCAATTGTTAGCAAACCAAATGCAACCGCTTTTACATCGTGCATCATACATACATACACCTATGAATAATTCAAAGTGAAAGTAAGATTTTTATTTTCAAAAAGTAATGAGTCATTTCTTGTCTTATTTATAAATTAGTCGATCTGCATTTAACAAAAATTACGTCCAAATGTCGCAATACTTGCCGTTAAATAGAATATCAGTGATAAATGATAAATAATTTTCGAGAGTATGATGATGAGAATAATCTCGTTCTCGTGTAAGAAATCATCTGAATATTTTTACGTTGATTAATATATAACATTATTATGTGGAGCAAGAAGCAGGGATAAAGAGAAAGGGGAAGGGAAATGTTAAAATAAGGAAATATATAATGCCTTGAAGCAAATTAAAATGAAGTTTAGAACCTCATGGACCTTCACTTGGCTCTAGTTATCTAGCACTCCTGTGTATCCTATCCCGCGGGGACGAAGCTGATGGCATATTAGCAAACTAGTGAATCAATTTGCATCGCCTCCATACCGTATTGGAGTTTCGTGGCTTACGGCTTATCGACTGTTCACAACAATATTAACAATTCAGAAATCGCATTACCATCTGGCGATGGACTAATTTTACTTTGAGAAAGCTTTAGTCTAGTATGTCCCTAAGTTGGCTACTCAGCTGGATAATATTTTCTGATGTGTAACCTATTAGCTATTGGATCCAATACTTATGTACCAAACTTGCTAATGTACATTTAGAACAGTAATTACCAGCTACCATCTGTATTCACAGTAATGCTTATTGTTACTAAAGTGATTATTAAATAATTTTTTCAATGCTAATAAAAAGTTTCTCTAAAAAAACTTTCACTGATTGTTTATAAATATAAATAATAATAAATGGGTATGAAAAATTTCCATTATGAAATCTTTAGTAATATCTTGAATCAATTAATTAATACTTTAACCTAAATAAAGGAGTTTTTTTTAGAAATGTAATAAATCAAGAATGTGCTATCAGTAGATATTGAATTTCCATTTAGTCATGTTGCTAAAATAAGAATAATGTTTATAGTAGTACATGTAAGATGAAACTTAAGTTGTTATATCAAAATAATGATATAAAGTCGTTACTTTTTGATAAGAATTTGCTTAGTGGTTAAAAGCAGTTAGAAGTTGATTACCATTGTGATCTATCAATGTCTGTCAATCGAAAGTTTTTTTTTTCTTCTTCTCTGCTTGATAATCATATAAATAACCCTGATGAATTTCATTTTCGTCAAGGAAACAACGATAACATCTACCAAATTTAATTCAGTGAATGCAATTTAATTGCATTTTTATGCCTGACTCATATCTCGTCGGTTATCGAAACGCAGGCTTGATGCGACACAGATTAATCTGCAATTTTAATCAAATGGATGCACATTTGGAGGTGTACACGGAGCTTGTTTTTTTTCATGCAGCATTAAGTGGTAGATAAAATCAGGTACGCTGAAATAATCATCCAATGGTCATAACTTAAAACCTAAGTTTGGATTTAGAAGCAGGAAGATGTCACGAAAGCCAAACTGTTGAAAGCTTGTGCGTGACTCGATAACTCAATAGCGCAAAATCCATCATTCATTTAGTTGGTTTTGAAAAAATTGTTGAAACAACAAAAAAAGGAACTAGATCATCGAGAAAGATTATGCAATGAGAAAACGATGAGTATATTTATCTTTATGGCGTTGTGGTCTACAGGATGACCTTATTTAGATTTAGATTTTATTTCATTATCTTCCTGCATTAATATTGACTTATTAATTATTTTTATTCTAATTTTTTTTTGAAGCCTTGATATCCTGTTCTTCGAATAATTATATTACTTTTTCATTAGATATGGAAAATAACAATTGATTTATAAACTCATTGAATTTCAAATCTTTTGAAGAATGATATATAATTATTTTAATTTATTTTCTCTTCACATACATCATTCAGAGTAGTTAGAGGACCATAAAAAGCACAGTTTTTGGTCGTTTTTAGATGTCTGTCTTCACTATAAAAAAATTCGGATTCCACAGGAGGATGAGGAAGAGTTTTTGGGATTTAACTTCTTCTTTTTAACTTGATGAAGTAATTTTTTTTCAATTAATTTTATTGCACTAAAAAAATTAATCCACAAACGTTTAGAGTGAATTTTTTACGTTGTCAGCTAACCAATTTCACTGAAACAAACAAGCTGTGATCTGAAAAAAAACAGGCGAAGATAAAAGAAAAACTAATCTCAATTCACTTCAGATTCAATGAAGTAATTTTTTAACCTGAAAAATTTTCAATGTTTTTTTTATACATGACTGGATTTTTTTTCATCAAAAATCAACAACAATGGAGAAGAAAATTTTTTCTAAACTTAAAGTTCTCTTCGGAAGGGAGCTTTTTTAGTAAATAATCAAAGAAAATACAATGAGAACAATTCAATTTCCATATTTATCAATGCGTTTGTGTTATACACAGTATGACCTTATTTTGACTTTTTGTCACTTCTTGGTGCTTCTTATCTGCATCCAATTGAACAAAGGAGTATAAAATACTGCGTAATAGATGAAGTCAATGGTTTGTGCAGGAAACCTCTAGTTATATTCAAAGTCGTTACGTGAAGATTATCATATAAAAGAGGGGATGGATGATAGTAAGAAAGCATATGGAATAATTTTTTTGTGTAGTTAGATTTCTCGTACTTTGTGGTTGTAGAATAATGCAGAAAGAGCATTTGAATAGCTTAACTGTGCACGTGCGACGTATGTTGAGCAGTACAAAGTGCGAAGCGTAATTACGGTGTGTTTATCTTACCGTGTGAATCATCCACCGATCATCACCGTCTTACACCCGCTATCTCCTTATTTAGGACGCTTATTTCTTCTACTTAGTTTCTTTTTCAATGTCCTTGAATATTGGATTGTAATTCAATGATATTAACAGTCAATATCTCAGCTGCAGACATGACAAATTTGCTTCAAATATGCATTATTATATAGTTTTAATTAAGTTATTACTTGCAATTATCTGATAATAACTGATATACAGCTAGTTAATTGCTTTGATTTATCAAGTTTAAATGCTAAGTACAGGACAGCACGAGCTATGTGACAAGATTCGCACGCGCACGTGCACTCGTTCATTACCAATTGCTTTCATCCGGCAGACGACCAGTATCTTCAGCAGTTTTTTATCTTGTTTTATTCTGACTCGAAAAACCTGTTGAGAACCTTTCTAGGTAGTGACAACTAATCGGGAGCGTTCATTTTAATTCATTATTATTATAGTATTCTGCGAAAAATAACAAGATTAAGAATATAAAGTTATTATTCCAAAATAAATAAAAAGTTTATTATGCTAACGACTCAGCTCTTTTTGTGTCGTTTAATTAAATATTAATTTAGTTTATGCATTATTTCAGACAGCTGCACTTTTCTTACAGTCATTTATTTACAATACTCCGACATGTACAGAACATTTCTATTTTGGAATAATTACAGTTGAATTGAATTTTAAAAAATTGTTTGACTTATTCCATTTTCTTCATTGTTAGAATTTTAAATGAAGCACTTGAAAGTTTTGGAGCAAAAAAATAATGTTAAGGAGGCGTTGAAAAAAATTTTTATAAATATTTAAACTTTTAAATTATATTGCAGTCATTTTTTTATTTTTTTTTTTTTTAATAATAAGATAAAAATAAATAAACAATAAACGGTGTACGTATATAGTACAGGGCAATATTGAGAAAATCGTCCGGGGCCCATTTACGATCGACGTAATTTACGATCTACGTGACCTGGCAGGTGGGATAAACTTACGATGGAAACGTGCGCGGTGGCTAGAGTCTCGTGGGTACAAACGAGTACTCTTATCTGAGTGTTTCAGTTGGTTCTTACGGAGAATATTTCGTGGAATTGAAGCCTAAAAACCTCAAAATTTGAATGATCGAAGAGACAATACATGTAGAAAAAGTATTCAAAGAAACAGATAAATGGTATACTATTTGTGTAGAACCAAAAATTTTATTATGTTATTAGCTAAAAAGAATAGACTTTTAATAGAAGCATAAATGATGATTCTGACCCTAAGTATTTTTCCCGTACACAGTAACTTGTCGAGAAATATTACGGAGTGTCAAAACACCTGGCTTCTTTTATTTATTTTTCATTTGATGCTTGATGATGTAATCATTTAAAGGGAAATTAAAAAAGCTGAGTTTGAAATAATTTTCCTGTAATTTATGCATCATACATAGTCTCAAATTATGTGATTAAATTTCTTTTAATTGAATAACAACATTCTAAAAAATAATAGTTGAGTCTCATAGTTGGATTCACAATCCTGTGTTAATTTCTTATTTAACAAAAAATAGTTGAGTCCTTTTCGAACTATTAATAGTAAATCCACCTATTTATTTCTCTCAATGTAGTTTTTTTAAGTTATCCAGATTACGAAATGTTATTGTAAATAAAGGTATGGAATATTATTTTCAGAGAGAAACATTGTAAAAATATGGAAAAATGTAATATAAAAATCATTTTTAATATAATGATAAGTAGACAGCGTAAATCAATTAAATTAATAATAAAGAACTATTACAGCAATGGGAATAATAAAGCTAATAATATTGTTTATTGGTGTTGATACAGAGGATGAGATTTTCAAAATTACAAGCAACTGAGATAAATGATAAAAAGAAAGGAAAATATGGGAATGCATGATGGAAATGTTCACTATTTTATTATCTGTACGTGAGAAATTGTGCTTTTAACTTAGTAAAATTGTTTCACGCGAGTATCGCGTATGTTTCTCAGCGATGACGATTTTATCCTCGTGTTTTCTAAACGAGGCTTTTGAAATAAATTGGAGGGATTCTAGGATTCTTTTTCGGATAGTGGGTAAGAACGTGACAAAACTTGGAGAATAGTTGAGTGAAAAAGGTCACGGCCGAGACCTGAGAAAATGTTATCTCGCACTTGGTTTTTTTTTTAACTTTATTTTTCATTTAGATACTTCTTAAACTATTTAAAGTTCCAGATGTAATATGTCTTGTTCACTTCAAATACATCCAAGCGAAAGTTTTAGACTCATGTTACTCTAATGAAATTGTTACCTTTTTCCAATAGTTTCAATGCACGTGTCTATGCTTGACATTGATTTATTGTGGAATCTATATACAGTTTAAACTTCACGAAATTCATTGAATCACTTTTTAACATTGCTTATAGAAGATTAAAAATGTATGAAAAGTTCAGTTTGCAATTCATAATATTGAGGAATTGAATAATATTTATTTATTAATTTTATTCAACATTTTGGAGTTTCATGAATTTCAGCTTCATGCCAACAGCAATCCTAGAGCTAAGAATATTCAAAAGTATTTTTAAAATATTTTATTAAATCACATGAGTAAATAAACAATAAAAATTTTCCCAAATGTTTGTTCTTGAAGTATTTGAAAATATTTTTTTTTCTTCAAAAATATTTTTTACAAATACTTTGAACATACTTTCTAAAAATATTTTCATATTATCAGAGCATAATAAATTTCATAAGTTCTCTTTTTATTGCTCTCCACTTTTTTCAACCAACTCATACACGAAAAAAAATCATTTTCATATTTTTATGTGAAATTTTTTAAAAGCATGTCATAATACATCGATAAAAAAAATTGCAACAACATTTAAATGTATTTTTAAAAAAATCTTTCTTCAATGTTTATAACAAAGAAAGAATTTTACACATATATCTAATTATAATACTTAATTGCATATTAAAAAACTCTCTCGCCAGTAATAAAATCCTTTATTCAGAGCATGTAACCATATCCAGAGTTATCCAAAGTCTTTTTGACTCGTTTACTTAAGGAACATAATCATAATATCTAACTGTCAGTAGTTCTAGGATAAGCAAATATTTAATTAAAACTTTACATAAAACTGAATGTTCCCAGCACATGTCAAATGGAATATTAAATTCAAAAATATCATATAGAGTGTATTAGTAATATTGAAATTAATGTGGGAATGTAATTATATGTAGAATTGGTCATAATCGATTTTAAATAGTTACATTCTAAATAATTATGTTCGTATGACTCTACACTACGCAAATATACGAGAGTCACGATTCTATATTGATTAGACGTACATTTAATAAGCACATGTGTTTATTAGAATATCTAGAATTGCAACTTATCACTTCTGAATAAACGATAATCAATGCAAGTTTCTCTTTAGAAAATAATTGATTATCTCAGCAGAGATTATTATTATGCAAATGCATATTAAAAAAACATATCTAATAAGTGTAAATGTTAATTTATAATTATTCTTACCATATATAATTAATTGAAAAAAAGCTTTGAAATAAATCATAAATTTTTATATATAAATCATTTTTAAATAATTCAAGTTACAGACAGTAGTAAAAATACTCAATTTAAAAAGATTTTAAAATTAAATTTAATTTCACCGCAATAAAAACTTTTACTCGGTCTGGTGAATGATAAAAAAGGCAATACACTTTTTTCACAAACACGGTAATTTTTTTAATCGCAGAATATAAAGTTTCGTTAGATCAAAGTATAGTTGATATTCATTAATCCTTTGTTATGTACTTTGTCTCATAAAAAAAGAATTTATTTAACAAGATAACGAAATTGTATAGAGAATAATTCTAATTATAATAATCTCTACATTCATTGATTTTATTCAGACGAGATAATTAGTGATAAGCATAATTACATAGTCTTCAACTTGTTAACCGTTATTTTTTTTCCATATTTCAGTATGTGTATTTAGTTACTGATGTCATTTAGAATAATAATGGAAACAATAGTTGTGATAATTATAATAATATCGTAATGAAAACTCAACTGAGTTAATCTCTCATAGTAGTGTGTTAGAGCGCCAAGGCTACGCGAGTAGTGTGACTCAGACCTGGAGAACAGATGTTTATTGTAAAAGCGTCAGCCAAGATATCCCCAACGTCACAATACCTTAGATAGTGGCTTCCTGGTGACCTCGAGTGCATTAGCTTGCTTGCTACAACCACTAGTTTGTCGTTGTCTTTGGTAACATTCGTCTTTTCTTGGGCACACACTTTTTTTTCTTGCCTTTCCACGTACCATGACTTACCATAAATCGCAACCCTCGACTTGCACGTGGCACCTCAAGGGGCAACTCGAAAGAGAGTTGAGAGGAATCTAAGACAAGAGTACTTACTCTGGTATTGCTGTGTCTTAGTATCTCTATCGAATTTTCAGTGCTATAGATTCGCTTTCCGGCACGTGAAAACTTATTTACTCCCAGCTGAGTGTTGTCTTGGCACGGTGCTCGTTGATGATAGATGAGATGACATTATTTTGCTACTCGTTGTGTCTTCCGGATTGTAAATATATTGCCAACTTCTGCGTGTGCATTTACACGTGAGAACGTGGGAATTCCTTGTACGTTTGCATGACGATTATGACCTTCTCAAAGTCAAAACTATTAATCATTTTTATCCCGAGTTTTTTTCATCAATTCGTCAGGAATTATCTTGTAGTCTCTTTATCTTACTCTGAAAGACCATGTGATATATCGCACTCGCGATTCACTGTCATTTAATTTTGGCTTTAACATATCGATTTTGTCTACACGCGTTTTTTTCGAATTTTTAACACGTCAAGATATCTGTGATCATTTATATTGAATTTGTTCTGTTGATTAATCGCGAAGCAAGTCAAAGTGATGTAGTACTTTTCAATAACAATCACTTCTTCTGAAAAAAATAATTTAGACATTAAAAAAAACTGATTCTTCAATAAAAGTTTCAATTCGTTTGTCAATCATTTTTGTTCCTAATTAATTGTATTTTAAATATATAAATATTAATGCGCATAAAAAAAATATAAAATCTTTATTTCCGTTAATAAAACTGAAAATCTTGTTCTGTATCTTTTTAGAAGCATAAAACAATACAACAATAAACGTGAAATTTAAAGCAGAATTTAAATTGTATCGTCAATTTTTTATTCACGTGTTTGTTATTTGAATAGCAAATTTATTTAAGACAATAAATACGGATTATTTATGAGTTTTCTTGCGCGGAGTATTTATTTTTAGTGGAAAATATACTATTTACATTTTAAATAATTGGACATCCGATTATATTTATTAGTCTCAACGAGAGCAGTTAAAATCGTTACTAGAATCACGAGTTTCATGTAGTTATAGTTTGTAGTTATTATAACAGTCTACATATGTATTTTGGCTAACTATTGTACAGAGTACTTTGCCAGACACTGTCCAATTATATTTACGACTTCATTCTCATTCTGTTGAGAATTTTGAATAGATTTTACCTGCACAGAATCATTCATAGTGATTGTATCAAACTAGTCACGATTAAGTATTTAATTTACAAGATTCTCACTAAAGATATACAAATGAGCATTTTGGGACTAAGTGCAGGTGTGTTGATTCTAAATTTCATCTTTTTCATCATGAAAATTCCAGCAATTTATTTATTTTCAACGTTTCGAATATTAAATATCTGTAGTGACCAGATGTCGGTCGTAGACTCATTTGATATCATGATACAATACCCATTTGATGCTTTTAACTTTCCATATATTCCATCGAAATTGTCATAATCTATTATATGATGAGGAAAAAAGTGATATAGTGTCCAGTCTATTGAACATTTTCTGTGTTTTTTAATTAACTGTTTTTTGATTACTTGCGATAAAAACTCGTTTTTAAATTTATTATTGTCATTAATTAATTCGTATTTGGTTTCACTTTTAAAGAGGTTTTGTGATATTTTCAAATTTTCTAAATTATATTGCACGACAGTTAGCTATTTGAAATATTCATATTGTTTTATAATTAATTTGATGTGAAATAAAAAATTATTAGTATATTTATTCATAATTATTAAGAAAACATTGTTATATTTTATGGACAACAAAACTAAATCAGACATAATTCGACCGTGTTCGTGACCAAAGCGAACAGGTAATTTATTACCATGTTCCATACACGCCTTTTTTCTCAAGTTTGCTTAGAGTTCTTGTTTTTGTGCGTCAAAAGAAACGGATAAATAACTTTGATAATGAAAAAATTTTGAGACTACTTAAAGGGCAAATATTTGTCAAAAAAAAAAAAAACATTCAGCCTTAAGACCAAGTTAAAAATTAATATTATTTGGAATAAATTTGTTATGAAATTCATTTTAATAATTACAAATACAAATTTTCTTTAAACCAGTTTTCAAAACTTTTGAAATAAAAACACATCAATCAATATTGAATTAATGTTTACTCCGTTTTCTTTTAATTAATAATATAAGGTCATCTTAACAGATTAGACAATTAAACCAAGGCTAAAAATTAATTCACTTAAAAAAAAAGTTGACTGTATTTAGAAAGGAATTAAAATAAATTGAATAAATGAATGGCTATGTTGTAGAAATAAATCCTTCAAAAAACGATAAAAAGGATTTTTCGCACATTTGAATCATTTTACCAGTTCAGAGTTTAAACATTTAGTGATTACAATCAGTAATAAAAACTTGTATGGCTTTAATGTCTCACGCGTCGTAAAAATGCAGACTTAATTACTGTAGCAGCAAAGGGATTAAACTTCTAAAGGATTCAAATGTTCTTGAATTTAATTAAAGCTATCTATACCACGATCAGCTGGCTTACTGATTGGTAAAGTAGCTTCTGTATTGAGGAATGCTAACGCTCAACTGAAGGTTTCACATGAATAACAAATGATTACATCACTCTTAGATATTTGTAGATTTTTTGACGACCGACTTCATCCATATGTCATTGAAAAAAAAAGTATTTGTGAAATCTCTCCAGGCCTCCAATATCAAACTCCATTCAATGATTTACTCTAAATGTGTTCCATATCGAAAATCTTAGAATATAATATCACAAATTTTTAATATAATCATTATGACATTAATACTGTTCTAAAGATAATTGAAATTGACACATGAGTACATAAGTATTAAAAATTTCTGCTTATCGCTGAGAATTATCGGGATTCTTTCTATCCTTGGAAAAGAAAATTTTTTTCATGTGGAAAAGGCCACTCGTATAGGTCTAGAGATCAAGGTAAGATTCAAAATTTACTTTTAAATCCTTTCTCTATATCATTTATAACACACCGAACTTTTTATTCAAAAAAAAATTGCCAACGTTAACAAAAATGTAACTAAAAATCTTCTTCGGTAATAAATCAGATGTTTTTTTTGTGGCGAGCGATTGTTATCTCATATCTACCAATAAACGATTTACCTTTATCGACCGCTGGGCCAGGTTTTGAGATTCCTGAGGCGCAAAAGACGTAAGCCGGCTGTTGTGGTCAGTCTCTTTGATTTCTTTAGAAATTTTAGAAATGTACTCAGCCGCATGGCTAGATCTCACGTGGAGCTTTTACAATTGAGAGCGTCTCAGTTTCTTTACCTGTGAATAAGAATAACAACATCAGGCACCATGCAGATAGACATATACACTAGCTTCTGATGTTGATGCTCCTGGAGTCTAGATTGCATTTATTGTCAATAAATTTTACTCTATTCAAGTCAGTTTGTTGCAGTTGATTATCTTCCATTCGTTAAATACATTGTACGGTTCTTCTATAGAATATTTTTCCAATTTTGTAAAGAGGCTGGATCAAATCTTTAAGTTGATACATTAATATTTTCACGACTCATAAATTACTGACGAACAAATAAAATTGTCTTATGGTAATTATCACAGCTCTTGGCTCTGATCTCAAGAGAGACTTTATAACGTTCTTTTAATGCACCATGATGACATCAAAAGATTCCTCCCTTCTTAAATACACTATGAGATCATCGTATTTTTCTACGTCGAATTTTCACCTTCCTTTGTAAATATATATTTTTCCTATTTCCCTACTAGGGATGAAAATGCCCGTAACGAATCCTAAATGGATTCAGTTCATATGCCTGAACGTTTACTGAGTTGACTACTATGGAATGATGGCCATTGTTATTTACTTTGTTTTCGTGCGTTATCGTGACAATCTTAGTTGCTTTCGTTTTTCACACTCTAGAACTAATTCTATCCTCTTTTAACTACCAAGTCCATTGGCTACTGAAAGAAAATTGACCATTTATTTTTATGGGTTTTCACACCTCGTCATCTACCTTTTTTGTTCCCAAACAGTTTTTATGTTATTTTCGTGCATCTGGTTTTCCGCAATTTATCTACATCATTTTTAATAAATTCAGGAAACCAGAAAAGATGATGTTATATTTTGTTGTTAGCATTGATTAGTTTGTCGAACAATACATTAATGTACCTAATTGTTTTGTTACATCTAAATATGTGTACAATATTTATCTAAAAAAATATAGGTATTTTTCAAAAATTCTTGACTTCTTATTAATCATACTATCACGTTAGAAAAATTAATTCTTTAAGATGCTAATGAATCATAAATCACCAAAAGGTATAAGAAAACAGAAAGAAAATAAAGAAAAAGATTGAAAGCTTTACTCAGTAAATTTCGTTATAGAGAATATTCAAGTACTTACATTAAAGAAAATTTCAGATAATGCCCCATCAGCAACATTGGACTTACTTCATTTAGTTTACTACTCTTTTTTTTTCTCCACTTAGATACGTTTTCCATTTTCTATGCCTGCAGTTTTCGTCGATATTAATTATTCAATTACTATACGTTAGACTTATATTAAATGCTATAATTGCCACTCATAAAATAGTAGGATTAATTTTTAATTGCTCTTATAAAACTTGTATTTTCCTTGAGAAATTCTTTAAACTTTGCTCTTTTATCATCAGTAATACCGTAAATACAGTCGTTAATTCTTCACAAATACTGCATTATATGGTACTGGATGAGAGTAACATTTTTCGTAAATTTTTTTAGCCAAATTTTATGATCAGCCACGACTTAAAAATATCTTTATATCATTTTTCAGATGAATCAATTAAATTATTCACATGTTAATTACTTTTTCATTAACAGTGAGTCCTTTAATCCTAACGTTAATTTTATTTGTTTACAGTCCTATTAAATTTTCTCCATCAGCATTAATATTTAACGTTGATCATTAAATTGATAATCATCCCTCGATAAATGCCATCAAAATGATTAATTTTATTATACATTAAATATCGAAGATTATTTTAGTATTGATTCCTCAGTATTTACGTAGAAACGATATAATAATTTACACGCGGTGTAAGTTGCACTTGTATTTAATTGCAAATGGCTGATATTGAAGTAAAAAAGAGGGGAAGTCCTCGGTAACGATCAATAGTTTCTATGCCTTGTAATGAAATTACTGAGTAGCATCATATATACAAAGGACTTATGTACATCTTTTTTAATGCGACTTTTAAAATAAATAACCACATATGCAGATAAGTTACGAAAGTCCAGTAAGTTGAGAAATAAAAAGAGCGACGCATTTTTGCAGAGCTTATCTGTGCACTGATGTGATATGACCACGTCCCCAATCGTTTCACGTATTTTTTTTTCTTTTACTACATTTACGCAGTTGAAATAGATTATCAGGCAACATTGCAACCAAGATTAGCACTATGTTTTATATATATATAGGAAAAGATAAAAAACTATAACGTATATTATTTCCATCACAAGTACTACAATATTTATTATGACGTCTGGAAAATGTTAATTGAATAGTTTATCATGATATCATTGGCTTTTGACATTGGTTGTTAATTTTTATACTTGATCAAGTGATATTTGTTGTACACTCATAGCTTCTTATGTCAGGAAATATGTGGAATAAAAAATATGACACGTGCCTTGACTTCTGTTGATCTTTGTTAAGATCAAATGCTATCGGAAAATTTTCTGAAAAAATATCAATTAATTTCAATAACAATCTTAAATTCAATTCCAAGCAGATTCAATAAAGCCATCTGATTACATGGGA
This sequence comes from Chelonus formosanus, assembly GCA_028641665.1. Classification (NCBI taxonomy): domain Eukaryota; kingdom Metazoa; phylum Arthropoda; class Insecta; order Hymenoptera; family Braconidae; genus Chelonus; species Chelonus formosanus. The sequence continues at coordinate 16,763,525 of CM054002.1, forward strand.
ATATTAATTATCTAAGAATTCATAACAATAACAACAATGTTGAATAATTAAAGTAAATAATAAGTTAAATGGAAGATGATTGTAAAATATCAGTTAGAGTAATCGCAGGCAGTGATTAGTTGGACGTATAATAACAAAAAAATATTGAACGAACTGAACGACTGTCATGACTTTACCAAGGTGTTTCTTGGCACCTTTGAAGCAACTTATAAGGAAAGAGACGTGTGCTGTGTCTCGATCAGGCATTCAAAGACCATATAGGCATCAGAGAACGAGACACCGGTGCCATAGCAGCATTTCTGACGCGGCAAGACGTCCTTTTCTACCGGTATCCATGAAGTTCTTTACTTCTCAGCAAGGGAAGAAGTATGTTTCATCTTGCGCGATTATTTTCTTTCGCGGTGGCGCTTCATTCAGTCTATCTTTTGCTTTCTCTTCGACTATCTTGGTTCCCTCATCGAAGATACGTGCTTTGCGTACGCCTCGTTTGCGACCGGATTTGTATGTTGCGATCATCCGACTCTGATTTCTGAATGACTCAAACGGCGTTTCGGCTTTCTCAGTTTCTTCCTTGCTCTTTTATTTGTGAAAAGAGACTCGAGAAAGACGAAAATAAATGTTACGATGCACGGAAGCTCAAGGGGCATACACTCTCCAGAAGTATTCATACTTATCTACCACAGATCTCAAGGAAAAATATACGATAGTGTAAGTCGAACAAATTTAATTGTCAGACGTAACGGATACCAAAGCAATCGCGATATCGTTGCTTGCGTGTACAATCCACAATTTCTTAAAATCATTTCCGCATTCGTTCGAAATTTCTAGCCACAGCTGCAATAAGAATAAACATAGTCATTATTCTTCTCTTCTCATATCAATAATTTCTGTACTCCGATTTTTATTGTGGAAATTTTTGATAAGCGCTCATAAAACCTACGTTACTACAGCAAATATTCTATCAATTCCAAAAATGTGAGTATTTTATCGAATTTATGTCCAGGGAATATTTTTCCGTTATCTAGACAAATAATTACACTTCATGACAAATTGGAGTATTTCTTAAATTAAAATTATCTCGAACGTTGAAAAAATTCATTTACACAGAAATGAAATATTTTGTTGCGAAATTTTATTCTCGGTGAGGGATCTTCAGTTTCAGAAAAATGCAATAATAAAAATGGATTTCTCTTCATATTACTTCGAAAATACTTCAAAGAAAAATCCACGTACTGGAGAAAACATAAAATGCTTTTTTTATTGAAGATATCGAAGATCTTTCAGAGGGATTAAAAATATATTACTAGCTTTTTTTTTCTTTTTAAATGGATTTTTTTTTCACTTCATAAACTAGGTTATTCGCTAAAATATTATCACAAAATCCGTGCTGTCAACCACAATATGCACTGCATGTGTGAATAAATTTATCGATCGATTGGACGATGACAGGATGTGGCTAATCCTGAGGCAACTGGTTTTATTTTGTCTCAAATTCGATGCCTTGAGAAGGGATAGGAGCAGGATCAACCGATCCAGGGAATCTTGAAGCGATCTATTATTGGATGGTAGGCGAACCCATAATTTTGTTAACTACAAATAAAACCATAAGTTCCACGCGTAGTATACGGTCCAGGTATCAAATGTCTCTATATAGTGATGTCCTTCTTCGAGGTAACACATTTATTTCTTTGCCTTCTCTCTTACATCTTTTTCTTTCTTTTTCGACGTGGCTCGCTTTACCTCGAGGCTCGATCTCTTCAGCATATTTAGCATCGATTATGAGACGACAATAGACCTACCGGATTGTGGTTGGATGCCCCTCTTTTAGTTTCTTACTTGTTCAACCAGTTGCTAGAGAAAAGTCTCCTTTAGTCTTGAAGGTTTCGAATTACTTGAATAGTAGGTCTTCTTTTGTCAAAATCCCTCAGGTATCTCTTCCACGTTTTTATTTCTTGCTTGAAATTAAGCCTTCGATGATATTCTAAAAATAAATGCATTATTATGATGATAATAATCAGTAAAAAATACTTACATTTTTGACAATCCAATATTTTTCTTAGATACAAGCATTGGGTCAGTAGAAAACATCTTCTAATGAACTCGAATACTGATAATTATATTTTATCTATCTCAAGGATGACTGGACAGATTTTAATTCGAAACTCTTTTTTTCAATGGGTCTTAATGAATAAAATACTGGTATGAATTTTACTGAAATTCAATGGAATATGATGAAAGGACCAGCTTTTGAATAGAAGACAAGTTTCAGTTTGATAACAGTGTTGAAATATTTATTTAAAATATTTTTACAAACAACAATTAATATATTCAAAATACCATTTATGCTTAAAAATTTATATAAAAAGCTTTTCTCAAGCCGAACCAGAAGAGTAATCAAATCAGGTTGGGAAATTTTTCAAAGAGCAAGCCACATTTCGTATTTTTAATAGTCAATGGACCAGTCACCATTTAATATTTACCGAAATTGAATAAACTAAATACACTGTAGTATATGATTAGATTCAAATGTATAGATCCAAAGTAACACATATATTATGCATAACAATGTTGTAAAATAAATGTATGTCTCCATCTGTATGTTAATTGACAAACGACTGAATTTGTTGGTATCAATGTTTGACTGATTTGTTTATGTTAGTTTCTGTCAAATTGACTTTTATAATTTTTCAGAAATCTAAAAAAGTTGGTAACGAATGTCATGATAGTTGTTTGAATGAAGAATCAGAATGGTATCTACACTGTATGCAGTAACAATAAATGTGTGCTGTGCATTCAAAGAAAGGGTCAGTCATTAGTGTTGAGTGGTTTTTGAGTCCAAAAATTTATTTTTACCTCTAACATCTGAAATAGTAGAAACAGAGGAAAAGTTGTCATTAAAAAAAAAAAATGGTTTATTTTGGAAAGATACACATTTTTTGTCTAAACAATTTGTTTCTATCTTTATTAGTTCGGCTAAAAAATCAGAAATAAACATTAAATTGTTCATAATTAATGAACTATCTAACAATTAGTATAATTGTAAATAAGTTTTAGTTATACAATTTCTCATTGATTTCATTAGCATAAAAATCGTGTTCATCTTTCAAGAGTCAAATCGAGTTTTAATTGATTTAGATCAGTTTTGATTTCAAACTATCTAAAAAACCTTTTTCCAAGTAGGGTAATTCCGGAGTAGATGGCCATATGAAGAGAGATGGCTCGTCAAAATGATTTATAGAACCATTACTAGGCGTCACTATATTTTTTAATTTTTTTCGCCAAAATGTTGGTCATCACTTTGATCCCATACACGATGCATAGCAAAACGAATTAAACAGTTACTAGTGATATTTAGTCAACAGTTCTATTAACTATCTCAATTGCCCATCTCTCCCCTATGGTCATCTATCCCGGACTCATTCTGACATAGGGGAAAAAATTATTCATTTACTACTTTTTTTTATTGAATAATCAAGAAAAAAAGATATATCTACAAGTGAGTAATGGCTGTAAAATTTATTTCTACTAACTAATTGAGAAATGTAATTCATTTTCATGTTATTATCGTTGAAAATTCAGTGAATTAAACAGACAGTATAATAAAATTACAATTACACTATAATGAGAGCTTAATGACTTTGAATGAGTGCATAGTCGGTTGGGACAGTTGTGGTGAAACAAAGATATTAAATATATATTTTGTTGAAAAGTAGCTTTCATAATGTTTCAATGTTGAGCGAAAGTTTACTAAACTGTGCAATGCAAATCCGTTGTAATTTCTAGATTAGAAAGGACGAAAGTGATCAGACGAATTTCAATGATGATGCTTTTTCTTTTGAAAGCTCCTCTACGAGTTTCAATGCTTAAAACTTTGAATACTGTACTAGAGCAAACTTCTCTTCTCTTTTTATCTCAGAATCACGTTGTGTTATTCTCCTCTGGAATCCTTGTTTTTCTTTCATTGCACAAAAACTTTCCCTAACTCTCGTTCCCTTATGATTATTCGAAATGCGCAGGACCGAAATATAGTATTTGAAAAGCTCATTTGAGCATGTCGCAAGCGTAGAACGATCTCTTGATTATTCCAAGCTGCTGGACTAAAACGGCTTTTAGCTTTGGTGGAAAAACTTTTATCTTTTAATGTTTAATGTACAGACTCGCTTTATGCATTCTATTTTACAAAATCCCCTTTATACTTCCAATTTTATTAAGTAGATAAAATTCTTCTTTTACACAATCTTTATTATAAAGTATTCAAAACTATAAAATTGTATTATTAAAACAAAATTACAAGTTTCTGGTTACTTTACCGGCAATGTTACTACGTGAAAAGTACTACAAGGACATTTTTCCAATTATCATCTATTTTTAAATATATTATAATTGATAAAAAAGTTTCATATAAAACGAAATTATTCTACTCACGAATTTATTATACTTTTTAACGTTTTTAATTAATAGCGCTTTGATTGAATAATTATTTATTGACTCTTACTTTGTAACTTTATTACTTTCCATCCGCATTTTACGACCAATCTACATCTCCCAAATCAGTAAATATTATTAATGCTTCTAAAGATGAAATGAGTTCACATTATTATTTCTTCACAACAATTATTTAAAGTCGTTAAAGCCGAAGAATTTTGAAGGATTCTTTGTGAATTTCGCAGTAAACTCTCACGGTGGTCGGTGGCAAGGTAGCAACATTGATAGATTTAGTATGAGGACAATTTAAAGACGTCCAATATTAGCTAAATGAATAAATTTCTGCCACTAGCCTCGAGAGTCGGATCCTTTAATCTTATCCGTTAGAAAAGGACCATCATCGCCGACAAAGTTGAAAAAGTGACAAATACAAGACTAGTACACATAAGTAATTAAAGCGGAACGCGGTTCTTGGAAGGCTGTAATAGACCTATCGTCCAGCTTATATTTTGTAAATAGAATATATACTGGTGGTTTCCCAAGGCGCCAGATTTGTGGCGTTAAAAAAGACGAGATAAAATAATAATTCTGTTGGCGACAGCCAACCAGTCGTTTTCTCGTTTCCGAGGAATTGAATGTTCGATCAATTTAAATTTATCTTCTCTACGGAACTCATTGAATATCACTCAAATAGGAGCCATAGAATTAAGCACCGCAATTTGCCATTCAAACTCTTGGCACTCAATTTCTTGTAATTGCACTGTATCCACTGGAATATTGAAAAAAAATTCACTTCTCTAATTTATCATGTATGGCTAATCATACTTGACAGATGAATGAGTGTTTTTTTTTTCAATAAACTCATTAATATTTTATTAATAGCGGATTTATATATTGCAAAGCTCACATAATTTATCTGAAACTTTTAAAAATAATAATATTCTTTATCTAAATTTCTGAGAAAAACTCTTCAATATTTCGATTTCTGTGATTTTATTTCTATTTCATCAGCTGAATTTTTTTTTTTTGTTATTTATAGTTTGTTCGTGCTTAAAATATGTATATATATCTCCGTATAATCTTTGTTGGGAGAGAAATGACATTTTAAGATATTGTATCATCAAATGATTCCGAGAATTCGTATAATAATTTTTCTAACCTTTAACTAATTTATTAAATTCATTATTGTTTTATTATCAAAAATTCGAGTCTTTAATTAAAATAAAATCAAGTTCGTATCGTACTGGAAATTTATTACGAACAATTTTTAAACTAAAATAGATAAAAGTAAAAAATAATTTTCAATTGTATTTGTAAAATACCGTAAGAGCTTTTTATCAAAGAAATCAAACTGAGGATAAAAAATATAATTTCATTGGCATGAATGTAGCATCAGTAGATACAGTTTTCATGATTTGTTTGAATGTTTATCAAAGAAAGTAATAAGCTCTCTACTTCTCGAGCTAGAGATCGACAATCATTGAGTATTGGTTTACGACTCGAGACTAGTTTCCATATAACCACTGGAGAGCCGTGTAAATTTAACGACGAATGGAATAAGCAAGCCTCTGACTCAACCAATGGAGTTACGGTTTATCGCTGCGGAAACTCGTATCTTCTTGGCAGTGAAAGAAAGAAAGAAAGACAAAAAGTTCATACACAGTACTGGCAATGGATCCTTGCTTTTACAGTGTTAAGTTGGAGTGCTGCCAATGAAAATCTCATAAACTTTGCTCCGAGCCTACCATCGTTTTGACGAGATTTGTTGTGCTGTTTCACGACTAATTTTTTAAGTTTATGAATCGACATGCTTAGCTTAAGGATCATGCCCATCACCAATTATTAAATTCAAGGAGAAACTTGCTCACTTTAAAAAGTTATATTTGGAGTAGATATAAATATTGAGTTGATTTTTCAGCTCAGTTTGTTGATCTAACAAATGTTTAGAAAGCACATAAAATTAATGGATAAGTATTAAATGGTGGCTTACGTCAATTAGGGTAATTTCCAACCAAGTTCGACGTTTATTTATAAATAAATTAAGTTAAACAATCCAAGTCAGAATTTTTCTATAATGTTCATATGGAACCTCATAGAAAGCTTTATTTTGACGCTAAATCTTGCTATTCAGGTGATTCAGTAGCAGAATTAAACAAAAATTCTGACTTGGAATGTGTTTAAAAACAGAAAATTTGAATCCACTCCTACAAACCGGTATTTTCTTTTCTTCTTTAATTATATGTATGCTTTTTATTCCTCAATATAACACTGTCATGACTGACATGTTTTTATATCCATATCCATAATAACATGTTTGTTAGAATAGAATTAAAGATGCAATTATCGGAGTGAAATTGGAGCAAAGAAAGCCTATTCCAGATAATTCCATATTTTATAATTTCATCATACGTGAATTGATCGAGCAATATAGCTTAAAATACTGAATATTATTCAATTTACTAGGCATAATCATTTCGTTAATAATCTCTAGTCAGATTAATAGCTGTTTGTATCAATTAAAAAAATATTTGCATTACTCATTAAATAATTGTATACCATTTGCAAATAATATTTATTACCTTTTCGTGTGGAAATTTTAAAAATCAAATAGAAGCCGATAATTTCATGTGATTATAAGTATTAATGCAATTTACAGGTCATTGAATATGTTTTATGTAATTCAGTATTGATTTAGAATATTCAAGAAAAAAAAAACACATTTATATTACGATTGTCACTACAATTCGAGGTATATTGTATCGGAGATTTAATTCCAATGATAAATCTTGAATTTACATTAGTAAACACTTTCACATTGTTGTTATTGTTATTGTAAAATGCATGAAAGCTACTGCACATTATGATCAGATTTGTAGAAATGTAAGTAATATGAAAAATCAAGATATGGAGACTTTGTTTGTACTTTAGACTAGAATATTCAAAAGATAGAGTAGATTGTAATGTATCTAGCAACATTGATGAAGCGAGTATGATATTAGTTTATATGTTATCACTTTATTATATTGCACATACTATATCATACTTTTTTTATTCACATGTGCAAAGTATATGATTAGTATATGTTATCAACTTATCGTGCATCATTATATCAACAAGAAAAATGAAAAAAATGGAAAAATAAAGGTTGTATTATATAGTTAAGCTGTTGTCACGTTGAACTTTTGCACGAATCTGGGAAGTATCTCATGCGGGTTTCCTTGAATTGCCGTTATACCCATTACGAAAATCGATATAAAGCGATAACAGTTATGCTATCTCGTCGTTTTATCGATATAGCTTGAGGGTTGAGTTTAATCATAAAAGTTCGATATATTAAATCTCGACAAAAATAAACGGTGATATTCGTTATTTATCAGCTGATTAATGACGGATAAGGAAGTGTTAGAAAGCGTTAAAAATAAATAAGGATAAATCATGACCAGTAAAGATTATTTTGGCTGATCTTGCTCGTGATTTTCCCTTTTAAGGATATACAATGAAAATTAGTGAAACTTGAGTGATATTTATTCTGTTATTAGCCTTTAACTCCAATCGGAGTAAACTGATTTGCCTTTAAAAATTAAAATATTTATGATGAGGTAAATATTAGGTAAGAATAAATGCAAGGACACACATGAACATTTAAAATAAAAATATTATTTGCATGATAAATAAGGACTTACATTGAAATAAAGTGTACACTGTAAGTTCTAGCGTGGTTGAAATGTTTTATTTTAATATTACTTTTCAAGGTACTGAAGGTGACTACAATGTACTTAAGTGAAGGTAATGTACATAAGTATTGACACGAAAAATTTTACATACACCGAGACTTAAACTGTACGGAAAGTTGACCTTTTTTTGTTTCAACAAAAATTACAAATGCATCGTGATCCAATTTAAAACGAATATTTTCTTCAATTCATGAATTAATGTCAGTGTTTTTATTTAGCGGTACAAAATGCATTATTTTCCATGTTGATTCATCCAATTGATTTTCTATTGGAAAAAATAAATCTCTTAAGTCAAGTATAAAATCGAAGGTTAAGTAGAAATCCAATAATTTATTAGACTGCCGTAAGCGAACATATCTTACCGATTAAGTATTTTTCCACGATCCAAAGTGTAAATTAAAAATATCTAGCGGCTAAAAAACCATTGGCACGTGTGTATCCGTACAAAGGTATTAAAAGGAAGCTGAAATGGAACGAGAAGTAACTATGAGGTAGTTTACGATGCGGAAACATCAAACAATGTAAATGCAAATCGTGTTAGGACAGCAATGCACTTCTTCAAAACACAACGAACTTGGTTATATTTTTTATGTATAAAAAACAAAAGGGGAGTCCCAACAAAAGCTAGCCCTTTCATACTCTATAATTAACGGAGAAGTCCTGCGTGATGTATGGAAGAATCGAATAAAAGTATGAGTTCCAACGTTATTTAAAATAGTTTATCTCTATTTCGTGCAACATTGTAGCATGACTAGAATATGTAGACCATGGATATGTTACACGAATGAAAAAGATGATTTCAGTGTGATATCCATCCATATAATAGTACATTAAAAACCACTCCATGCATTGAGAATAATGATAAAAAAACAAACGTATGATTATCATATGGAACGACACTTAATTTAAAAAAGAAGTCGATAAAAAAAACATAACTATACATGGAAGTAGTGTCAAGCCCTTTTTAATCCGAGTGTATTTTTTTCAATTTATCTTTTAGAACACAAAGTCGTCAGTGTTTATATGCTTTATTCAATTTTTATCAGTAACTACAATGAAAAACCAGATATAGATGCATCTCTTTTAAATATTTTAATGCTTGATTTTTTCATGTAGATCTAGAAATAGATGTTTTACTTTGACACTGAAAAAAGAGTTTCTAGACTGAGAACGAATTGATTTTCTTATCATGAATGAAGTATTTATTTAAATATATCTTTTCGAGCATCAATTCATTAAATATTAATTAATCTGCGATTTATTATGGTAACTAAAATTTATTGAATACAAAAAAAGTTTTTTCTCGGCTATCAATTGTCCATTAGGATCCAATAAAAGGGCTCAATATACCAGTTAGAATTTTTTTTTGACGTAGACATTTTGGAGATCATTTAGCTGACTCATCTGACAGACAGATCTTCTGTATACCAACTTTTTAAAGCATTTTTTTTTTAAGTTTTTAGTATGTCAAAAACCTAAAAATCCATGAAAATTTTACAAAGTCATTTTCAGCTTAATTCGAATATTTTTCTTATCATCTTATACAGTGATGAAAAGCAGGGTAACACTAGTGGCAAGTAGGAGAGTATTCTGTAAAAAATAGTCATTGAGTGAATAGTCAAAACGAATATTTTTCAACGAAAATCGGTAGGTATAAAATCGAAGAATGAGGGATAATAATAGTCCATACAGAATTAATCATATTTTCTACACTCTATTCTATGATTTTGGATTATGCTAAAACCTACGCATATGTCTCACACGTGTCGTGTGTTAAATTCTACAGAAAAAAAAACGGATTATTGAGAAAAAACGAAAATCCCAATGTCAACATAGAGTTCTAGGAGAGGAAAGACATGAATTTTAAAGTTTATGATGTTTATTCTGTCACCCTTTCCTAGCAGTTATAATAGGGTTATTGGTATTGAGTGACAGAAACCATTCAGTCTGACCTAATAATAACTAAGTCAATTCAAATGTTCAGCTTTAATAACGATATTTTTCAAATCTGAGGAAAGCATTTTCGTAGATGACAACTTCTGCTTTAAATGACGACATCAAATATTCTTGAGGTATAAAAATAATTGGAAACTCAAAAGCATATATGTAATATTTGAGACTGAATCACCACCTTATACGATAGCAAATAAAAATAAAGAAGCATTTACTTGATATCACATCCACCTGCTGCCCTTGTTTACTACATTACCCTTCATCTCTTTACACCTGAAAGTCATCTTGAGTAAAATATTCTTGTGTAGCTCTCTCACATATATGCTTCCATCGACATCGTCTGAATTGATCAAAGTAGTGATATTCAAATTCAAGTCACGCCTCTACGTTGCCTAACGTCAAATATCTTTTAAGAAAATTTTTCAACCATGCTCTTCTTCATCATATCCGGAAACGTGTAAGATTAATCCATTTTAAAATGTCTCCTTGATTTTTTAAAAATATTTCAAGTCATTAAAAATTGAATGTATGATGTTTTATGATTTTTTTTTAGTTAGAATCTTTATTCTCCGAACATAGATACATTTAAAATAGGCTAGAAAATAAATAAATCGTATTATTAAAACTTTAATAGATTCCAAACTACTGAATATTTGAAAAAGAATCAGTTTATAGAAAAATTATTTTAATATTCTAGTAGCTGAAGACTATTATGGGCTACTGGAAGACAAGTTATTATATTGAATTTCGATTCATGTTTTTTAATAATAACAGTTATTTATCTTCTTATTCAAAGACCAATTCTTGTTAAGAGCAATGTTCATCACAGTTGAGTAATTTTTTTCTTCAAAAATGTCTCCAACTACCTCAATAAGAGTGATAAGCTTTATTGATTAAAAACCACCATCGTGGTTTCATCGAACAAATAAATTCTTTTTTTCATGGAAAAACTCCAATGAATTAATATTAAATAATATCGAAACCAATAATCGTTTATTAAGTACACAAATTTTTAATCTCTAGAGATTCGTGAAGTTAAATTTTTAGCTGAATAAAATTTCCCTTTTTATGAGGTCGAAAACTAGAGAGAATTTTTAATATGTAAATTTCAACTTCATATAAGAACATATATTGAAGATTTATATTCTTCTCCAATACGTTGAGTAGATAAGTGATATGTCAGCAATAGTAATTTTTACCTTGCATTTCGACAGGTCGATATCTAGATTAAAACTACGAGAATATGGTAGAAAGACCCTTTTTACGAAACGAAGATTAGCTTGACGCATGGCCACTGAGATTGTGTGGAAAAAGAAGAGAGAATAAGAGCGAGAGAGAAAACAAGGATTCCCTCGAGCTTTCATCCACATGTATATCCGTATATATATATATATAAAGCTACCCTTACAGCAGCATTCTCTTATGGAAAACTGTGCTGCAGGTTTATCAGCTTTCTTCCAATATACTCATGAAAAAAAGGGGGAAATTGTGTTGTCTCTTATAGAAAATTACGATCATCCAAGTATGAGCTTATTTATGGTCATTAGCAGATTAAATTTGAGAAATATATTACATAATAAACTGTGGAAATGTGGCTAGAGAAAATTGTTAACGACTACATTACTTCATGATTACATAAGATCAAATGACACCTATATAGTGTCGAAAGGTATCCATTATTAATCTCTTAATCTAAGCTTATTTAGATTGAGCATCGGGTTGGAAAAACATGGGAAAAATGGGGAAATTAAATAAAATATAATCAAATTATTCTCTTCGGAGTCTATCATTATTTTTTTATGATTCTTATCATGGATATAATATGTTTATTTTTTTCTCAATTCGAGATTTAATCATTGCGAGTTGTGATAAATAATTCATTAGCAAAAAGTTTTTTTTTGCCTTTATAAACCCAGTGACGTGAGCTGAAAAAATTTCTTGATTGATTAAAAAATAGATATAACAAAGTTATTATTAAAATCTTCTTTTTTAATTTCATTTTATTTTATTAATTAATTATGATTTGTTCATATTTTTGTATTTCACTCGTCAAACGTAATTATTAAATTATTAAAAATTATATAAAAACTAAATCATTACATCATTCAAAATATAATTTATGTAGAGAGTTAACAAAAATTCCATTTTGCAATAAAAAAAAAAACATACAATCACATCCGGTGTGGTGAAAAATGATGAAAAATAAAATTCAATATTTCCTGTAGGATTTTTTTTTGCATGATACTTGTTTATTAGATAAAATATTAATAGTTTGGCTTTTCGTTTCATTAATGCAAGGATGTGAAATTTTTCCATCCATCTTGTTCATTTCATCATCAGATTTTGTTAATTCCATGCTCATTTGCTGAAGATTATTAGGCACCTATTTAGGTGCTCCTAAATATCACCGAAAGTGCTATACTATTTCTCGGTGGAAATTGGTACAGAGGGATCAGCAAAAGGGTCGTGATATCACAACCGCAGGAACGTGCCTCCGTATTTCAATTAAATATCTCACCAAGCATATATCTGCATTCCGGTAGGAGGGTTTCGTGGTTAACAGTATATTGACAGTGTGAGTTTTCTTTCTCTTTCTGTCACCCTTATTGTGCATGTACTCAGCATCGTTGTTCATTAAGCATACTTCTCATTTGCTCTCACTCCAACTTTCCCCTATTTTCTAGTGCTACGTACGTGATCGCACAATTTTGCAGTACGTCGCAGGAGTTGAAGGATTAAATAGGGATCTACGCACTAAACAGCACTTCTCTTCTCTCCCTGGTACGTTTCACTTGTATACTAAAGTCCGGAAGGGTCGTAGCCTCTGCTCATTTGCATCACATGAGCCAACTCAAGCTATACCACTACCAATACAAGATTAGATTGTGTCCAAAATCAACGACATGTTCAGCTAGACATAGACGAGAATTACTCTTGTCGTTGTCTCTATCTATTCTAGCATTGCGTTGACCAACTGACGCGCTTTGGAAACAATTTAGGATGAAAATGGATCTCTAGTTTGTTCGAATGGGATTTGGAATAATCGCTTTGAATTTCATTAACGTTGAGAGGATAACGTTATTGTGTTATTTCCAATGGATGCAAGTACAGAAAGTATCCAAATCTGTTGATCAGTGAAATTGTGCTCTATTCAAAGTACAACGACCATGGATTAATTAATGATTCTCTTGAACTTTATTATGTGTGCTAATTAACTTACATTAAGAGTGAAAGTACTTTGGTTTTAAATACTTTTTACAAAAATTATATAATTGTTATAATCTACTGAACTTTTCAATTTATTTTTCATTTAAACTTGGTATCTGTAATAAAATTAATCAAATGTACTCTTTATCTTTTCAACAGGATAAATAATTTTCATAGAAATAAAATTTCAAGGATATGCTGTCCAGATTATTTTAATTTTTAAATTAAAACTCGTTATAATTTGATTGAACCGACTGAATACTTTGTTGGCATTCTGAGTGGAACATCTTCATAAGATTAAAGTTCATTATTGAACTAATGTAATTGCAGCGGAAATAAGAATAACTGAATATTACAAAAAAAAAAGAAAAAAATCAAAGAAATTGATTTAAGAAAAGTTATTTTTCTCAAATAGAATCAGTGTTTACCAACTATGGATCTCATGGAATGGCAGAATTTGTCGGAATCGCACGTACAAACTGGTGTTGTAATTTACTTCCACCACACTAGATAACTTTGTTACGTAGATAACTTATAAGTTTAGTGTTCAAAGGATGCATTGGTTAGTGGTAACTTATTACGAGCCGTTGGCTTATCAATGTATTGCAGACCCCATGAATCTGAGAATAACTGCTTCCGTGCAGTCGATCTGTACTACGAAACGTGCTCAACATTTTGATCGGTTTTCTCTCGTTTCCTTTCTACTTCACCTCCAGATTCGCGTACATATACTCACCATATACCGGGAGAGAAAAGGTTAAAGGAAAGAGAAAAATCAGAATTCCACAAAGTGTGGAACTTCCAATACTTTTGGGGTGCAAAGGTACTCAATAATGATATCAAAAGCACCGAGAATTTTCCCCAGAGAAAATTCGATAACCCCTGCACTGTAGCGTTAGGATTTTTTTTCGTTTTGATTGCAATTTACTAAATTCCTGACATTCATGAAATTGTTATAAAAGATATTCACTTTTAAATCGAAATACCTTCATTTAAATCTTGAAATCTTCTACTGTTTAATACAATAAATTATTCCTTTATTAAAAAAAAATTCTTTACAAGGTTTAATCAATAAATTCTTCTTTTAATAAATAAAAATTCATTGCGTATTTTTTTTAATAAGTCTACACGATTTTCAATGGTTTAATTTTATCAAATAATTTTTCCTAAGTAATTAAAAAAAGTCATCAATTTTTTTAAACCATATACACACCTGCTTTGACGATTAATTGCGTATTTTTTAGTTCATAATAAATATTACCATACCATGCTCGTTATATTACGTATCAATTTTTGTAACGCATTACTATCAGATATTTACAATTACTTAACAGAATTTTTTATTCCATTGAGTGATGTATGCGTTACAGATAGAAACGTAACGAGTATTTGCGGTGTATCTGATTTTTTATTTGGTTAGAGAAAAAATTTTATCAATTCAGCGATGTTTTTATAAGTTATATTAGCCAAGTATGTAGATACATATAAATTGTATTTAATCTCAACTAAATTGTCGAGTGTCTATTTTAATTAATAGCATTGGATGTACAAGCAAGTACGAGGCTTTTATCTCAGGATATTGTCAGCATTTTTTTAACACGTTCACAGTTTCATGACTCCATGACCTACAATGAGTTTACAAGTTCTGTTATTCACTCAGTAAAAGGTATTTGGAGTGCACTTTACTCAATTTTTCCTACCTTAGTGTTTATAAAATTTTTTATTCACCTCCTGAAATGTGCTCAACGTAAGAAATTAAATAGATACGTATAAAACATTAATGAATATTTGAAAGAATTATTTTCAAGTCTCCAACGGTATCTTTTTCTTTATTACAGTATTTTGAGTAAGGTGAGATTGAAGATTGACTTTAAAAAAGAGAAAAAATTTAATTTCTTCAACAGGTTAACACGATAATTATTTATAAATATTGGTTTAGTTGAAATCTAAGTCTCAGAGGGAAATCCAAGACTAAAATTAATACCGGAGTAAATATTAACATTCAATTTATGAAAAGCCTCTTGTGTCTTAGAAAATATAATAGCTATATAATTATTAAGATATTTTTATGAAAAACAAATTAAGCCTACAGTAGAAATTCTAAAACACGAAAGTTGTCTAATAAATTGTAGTTTAATCTTTATTTGTTCTAATTTGAGTTCTAGATTATCTTACATCAAATTTTATGAAAATAATATACCATCTAATTCATTTGAGAGAAAAATCAATAAATTCGAGCTGTGCAAAAAGAGGAGGAATTCGATTTTACATAATAATTTAGTAGAAAAGAACGCAAATGGGGTACTTTAGGAAAAATTAGAAGCAAATTAGACGGAAGGGCGTGAAGGAAATTCATACTGGTAAGTGGAGCTAAGCGAATGAATGAGGAAATCATGTCCTGTGCATGCTTTCACTACTGTAAGAGATACACCAGAGCCGCAATATCATGAACGATATCTGTTTTTCGTCTGTGTATCCCCTTTAACTAATATATTTTGAGCTCGGAGGCCGCCATTGTAATACCTACCAAATACACAATATTCTCAGCTCACCCAGCCAGTCTCTTTCTTCTCTCCTCTTCCGTTGTCCTCCCTAACTCTTCACCCTGCGTGGTTTACGTCCCTCCATTCTCCCTCTTTCCGTTCTAACCCTCGTTAGCTACCCTGTTCATCCTCTACGTTTTCTATGCTCCCTCAAACGTCACTCTCCTTCACCCTTGATAACCCCCTTTCACCAGGTCTGTATTCTAAAAGCACAAAGTCAGTTTTTAATCACAGACCAAACGCAGCTTTATTCTCCCCGCGCAGTGTTGTGCTACGCTACTAAATCTAACTCTTGAAAATGGATCGTCATAAAAAACGACTCTTGGCTGTCACGACAAATGTGGATTGTTTTTTTCTTGTTTGCATTTTAATAATCGATCAATTGACAAGTGTGAGGATTGTGATTCAAGGGGTTTTACCACTTCGTGCATCTTCTATTGTCAAGTGATTTTTTTAAAAATAATTGTCATCTAAGAATCTATTATTCACTGCCTTTTATTTTTAATATTAATTGGATTCGATGAAGAGATTTTTTTATACATCAGATTGTAAATCAAAAATGTATTTGTTAGCTTGGCTGATTGTTTATTTATTGAAATAAATTTTTATTTTGGAACAAAAATGTCACTAACGACCGATTTAATTTTCACTGTTTATCAAAAAAAAAAAAATCATTTTAGTTTTATGTCAATGGCAGTATTAAAATAATGTGTATTTACACAATCACTAATAAAATTTTACAAGCTTCAAATTTTTTATACACCAAACATTGAACTCTACTGTGATACTTTATTAAGTTTGAATTTTTTTACCCCACTAAAATGGTCCTGGTCAAAAGTTTATGACCTCAATTTTAACGCGACTAGGATTCGGGTTGCCGATTCAACGAGCATGAAAGTTTTTTTAGCGACAAAAAATAAATTTAAGGGACAAACCACCTGCCTACATTAATGTATTATGACTATTGCGTGTTGGGAATTTAAAAAACTTAGCTCGAGTTGAGTTGAGAAATTTGCTGACGCGTATTAGTTTGTTGTCGAGGAGAACGTGATGTGAGGGTGGAACAGGATCATATGTATTTTTTTCTTTTCAAGAAAATTTAATGCTTCAACTATTTGAAGTTTGTCCAGCGGTAATGGAGAACCAAAGTTGTCCGAATAGAGATCACATAAAAAACCGGCGCTTTTACCTATTGGTAGTATTAAGGATAGAGTAGGGTCGCTCTTGAATTATTCCTTAAGCTAAAGCAGGTTCAGCATACAACCATGTTTAAGTATCTTTTTCGTTTTTTTTTTTTTTCGCCAGCTTCTGTTGGGAAAAACTATGTTTTCGCAAGTGAGTTAAACGACAGAGTTGACCACGGCAAGGTCCAAATGTTGGGTCAAACTTGGCTCGTAAAATGTAATGAACAGTCACGAGAATGTGGCGGAGGTAGTTGGAAATGTTAATGGTTTTTCGTTGCTCTATTTTCGCCATAAAGTTTCCCAAGCAGTAGAAGCATTTAAATAGCTCCAATAAAGAGCAATTTTATCGATAAAAGTACAAATCAAATGCTGAAATAGATCGTGGCAACATTAAAGCCTGCCGCGAAGTTAGACCATGATTTCTATAAGTTAAAGCTCGTTCAGTATCGTTCCGAGCGTGACACGCATAAATTACGATGTAATTACAGTCACCGACGATCACGATCGAGCGTCTCTCGAGAGACAGCAGACAGATCCGATCTCTCTCTTGAGAGATATCCCTGTCCGAAGGGTAGAGAAGGGTCTGTGACCGTGGCGTCGGGTGTCCCACGTTATTTCCACGGTAACACCGATATAACTAGCCCTCGAGATAACCTTAACCACTATTGCGCAATGAACTTGGCGTAGAAGTAACACAGTAGTTGGAATCAAAGCTGATATCAGTGCTGGAAAGCAGAGATCTAACGGTGAGTTTGATTCACAAATAACAGCCAACTCCTTCTCTCACTAATTGGAGACACGATTTGCAACGTTGCTTTAACACGCATGTTTTCTTTTTTGCTCTCCTTCATTCTTACGTTTGTTCATGACCTGATGGTTCATCCGACATGACTTTACAATTGGCGGAAAGTGCACTCAACTTCTTTCTCTTTCTGTACACTTTAACATCAGTCCATGCCGTTCGCGGTACTTGGGATACATCGTTCTCGATTTACTCGTGGTAGCGTGACTTCCTTTGAACCGTAGAAATCAAGTTCAAGGCGGAGGGGGTCAATGGAGAGAAGATTTGCCCAACGGTATAACTGCTGATTTCTTCAGGCAATGTGTTCACGTGGAGGTGTCTTGATATATCCGAGTATCTTTAGTAAATTTATTGCATGTTTTGATTTATATCTTAAGAAACATAGATATTTCCCTCTTTCTATGTGTACTATTATCATTACTACAATAACAATTATTATAATTATTAATATTATCATTATTATTCATGATATTCATCTCAACTTTGACGTACTCCTATTCTTTTTCAAACAACTACAGGAAATGCGTTTTAAATTGCTATTGCGGCCTAGAAATCATGCATAAAGTATATATTCCCGCTGCTCAAACAACTAAATGATCAGTTCTTTCTTCGTGGAACGATATTATATCTCTTGAATATATAAGGATTGCGCAAAAAATTATTCTCAAATGTAGAACACCAGTAGAACCCTATAATTATCATTTATTTAATAGTAAATATTGTTATTCATTCATGGTTTCAGTTACTAATAAATCGCATACTAAAAAGTGGAAAAAGATTTGCAAATAGAATGTGGTTAATTTTTTTTTTTTTATACAAAATAACGGTTCTGGTTTGCAAATTTTTAATTCTATTTACCAACAAATGAAATGTTTTCTATTCTCTTTTGCATTTTATAAATCTAAACTTTATTATTTAATTAAATATTTTTTTTTTCTTTCCCAAAAATATTTGTCCTGAATTAAATAAAAAACTTCAATTCATTTTCATTCCTTTATTAAACCCATATAATTAAAAACGATTTTTTCATATAATTTACATTAAAGTAAAACAATTTGTTTCTTCATGAATATGAAATCATTCCATAGATAATTTATTATTTATAGAGCACCTCAAATACTTGTCTCAGTCTATATTGTGTTTATTCGAAATTGTTAGTAATGTTATTACCTATTGTATTAGTAAACAGCTGTACTTGAAATAAAATAAGAGAATGTAAAATTAATGAATAAACAATAGCTGAGTGTAAATGAAAGAAGAGTATTATAATAAGAAAGAGCAGGTTAACGAAAATAATAAAAGAAAGAAACGTGAACTCCTAAACAAACTCAACGACGCAAATCTCCGGCATAAACTCACTAACTTCGTAATGTATACACTCGTTTATGTGCATCCTTTCATATCTATGACTACCCTGTACCTGGCTATAAAATCATCTCTCTTGCTTTCATGATATTCGAAAGATTAGTGAGTATAATGGTCTTTTGAAGCAAAGTCTACCCATCCGTGCAACTGACCTGTCCACTTTGATGCTTACGTGAGCATTGCATTTTCTAAATCGTCTTGATGTGCTTAAAGAACAAGTTGAACGGATGTATAACTGGAATTGTAGTTAGATGCAATAATTTTTGTGAGAGTTAATCGAACATCTAGTTTAATAGTTGATTTGATGATATTTTTACTTAATGTGATCGAGAGTCATAGTTAGAGTTTTTTTTTTCATGCTTGTTTTGATGAGATTTGAAAAGCTCTTGAGTTAGAAGTAATTTGATTTTATTATTTTAAATTTCATATTTGCGTGTTAAAAATGGGTAAATTGATGAAATTAAATTGCAGCCTAGTGCAGTATTTTAAATTCGTGATAATGTTTCCTGTCATAAATCAATCTCTTACACATGTAGTTTCTGATTAAAGAGCAAATAAATGATCTTGTGGAAACTTGGAACATGCATTCATGGGTTGAGTATTTCTCTATAGCAGATTAGATTTAGATTTAAGATATGATGTATTAATTTTCATTATAAATAATTGCAACTTTCGACATTAATGTTTTCTGGAATTATCGCAAATATATTCTGATTATGAAATTAGTGATCAATAAATTAGCAGCAGTAATTATAAATCATTTTGATTTAACTGTAAATAATACTGAACCATGTGATAAAAGTATAGTTACAAATTGTTTGCATTTATATAATCCTAAGATCTTTAAAACTTTTTTTTTATCTTGATACTCATATCTAAGTAATTAATTAACTTACGTTTAAGCTATCACCCGATGTTTTAAGTAAATTTTTTTATGAGCATAATTAAAATTATTTTATCATGATTAATTAATTATTTAAACACTAAATGCAATGAATGATTTATCACAATTTTTCTTTAAACAAAAAATCCGATTAGTAAATTACAGTTTGTGGTAAAAAAAATAATCCGAAAAGAAAAATTCTTTTTCGATGAAAAAATAAATAAAGTTGGTTTCAGTGAGTTTATTTAGTAGGGTGTGGCGAGATCTCCAATTCAAAGGTGACTATTGTAAGATGCAATATATTTTCTGTGTTGGATTACCGAGTGCTACAATTTTGGGATAGAGCTAGGGATTTTTAGATTAAATTTTTCTCATCCGGAGACAGAACACAATAAGTTATCCGTTCATATCATCAGACCCAATAGGAAAAGATGAAGCATGAAATTCGAGACTTTGATGAAATCTGAGAGCATGGAATTAGATAATAATATCATGTGTTCCACTTACTAGATATCGTGCCAAGATTCTCTTACTTCCATTCCCTTTTTGGTATTTCGCTTAAAGAAATTCATCATGTGAAAGGGTATTTACATTGCATACATCCCCTTTTCATGTACTAACACGAATGCTTTAATATCTTGATGATATTTTCCAGAATTTAATGTTGATCCTTTTGGCATTCTTTTCTTTTATACTATTTTATTTAGGTTAGTTATTAAAATAATTATAATAAACTTAATAAATATATTATTGCGACAATTTATTGCGTAACAAAAAATATCATTTTATTGTGATAAAAAATACATTCTGCGTCGAATAAATATTTATTGATGCAGTCAAAATTTGCATAAGCAAGTTTTAGTTATAGAGATCATAAATATAAAATATGACTGATATTGAGTGTCACACAGCATTTGTGCTGATTTTGCACGAATCCTTGTCTGCTTTGGTAAATTTGCATCGAGATCTTTATGATGCAGATTTGTGGGCTGATTCTTCTTCTCTCTCACTCTTCTCATTTAATCGACATCATGAATAAATAACATCACAAAATGCTGCCACATAAATTTTTTCATCACTCACGTTCATTTTTTTCGAACAAGAGATTTAAAAAGATGTGTGCGTGTGTGGAGTTTGTTACTTATAATCTTATTAATATTCATTATCTCTGCTATTATTTTTAATTAATTTAATCTAAAGCATTAAAAGCTTTCCTAAATGATGGAAGTTGAATTAACTAATGGAAAAAATTAAATTAAATATTTATTTTTATTCGGAAAATGCATTTGATTTTAAATTTTGTACTATAAAGTTGTGAATACTTTTTACATTAAAATAAGGTTTTGTTTTTTAGATTTTTCGTTGAAAAAATATGTAAAAAGACTATTTGTGAAAAAAAGAAAATCTAAAATAGGTCAAAACCTAACTTTACTGCAACAACTATGCTTTAAACTTCAGGGTGTAACCCTTTAAGAGGTGGAATTCTTGGAGAGTAGAAAATGAAATGTGGTGCCAGCAAAATTTTGTATAGCACTCCCAGAGGACAAGTGAAAATTTAATTAATACGAAAGTGAGTCGTTAAAAGCTGTAGGTGCAACAGTTTAATGTTTTCATTTTTTGCTGTCACTTCATCCAGCTCATACTTCTTGTATACAGCTTAATGTTAGAAAGTTAACGAAAGCTTTTTTCATTTTAATACGAATTCTTTATATTAAAAAGAAATAAATGAGTTTTCGTTTCAAATGCATAGTATTTTTTTTCATTCTTTTTTTTTGCTGTAAGATAAAAAAAAGTTAGAAAATAATGATATGTCTATAACTTGTCCGGTAGTCAACGAAGTGTCGTGTAATCATGAAACAGCCAAGCTAGAACACTGAAACGACGAGACTCTGAGCACACAGCTTATAGCGTATTGCCTAACCGATCGTGAAGTGTGATATTGCTGTGTACAGAGTCTACTCAGACGCCGGTAAAACTTTTGACCATCCCTGTTTATTATTGCATTACCTTTTTAGTGATTTTAATCTTTGAAATTTATTTTAATGAGCACAATTATGTTACGTTAAATAACACTTTAAGTTTAAAAACAAAATGGAAAATACTTAAGCTCTAGCTAAGTCATTTAGCGGCTTAAATGCCAACATTCAGGCTGCGGTGGCGGTGAAAAATGGACAATTACTGGTAAGTCTATACGACGCCGGTTGTGAAGTACCTATGGAGTAAAGAGAACACGCTCCACTGGGCCATACGAGACACACCTCGACTCACATTGAACTAGCAGTCCCGTGAAAATCGGCTGTGAACGGCTGCCATTGATCCCCGAAGACGTTTTTCTCGCGCCCTTGAAGATTTACCCTCAAATTATAGGTATCCAAGCGTCGTGTTGAAGAGTGTACTTTTTATCTATCATGACAAGATGAGAGAAAATTCTTCTACCTTCTATAATCCACTAGTTTCAGACTTCTTTCTCTATACCCTACTTCTCAACCATTTTTTTCTTCGATTTTTTATTCAATCAATGATAGAATTCAATTCACTTTTTATTTCTTTAGGTTTTTCGGAAATTTTTCAATCTACTAGTGGAAATGAAAGTGTATACTTTATCCTAGATAGTACTTTAGTCATAAAAACTGTGTTTTTTTTTTTTTTCGCAATTGGTATAAAAAAAATTAACGTATTTAATTTGAAATATTTTTATATAACATAATAATTAGAATTTTTTTTAAGAGAGACAAATTTTTTGTCAAAGTGCATTATGAAAAAGAATTTAATTTTTGGAGAATAAGGATTTACGTGATAATGAAAAATTCGCAGCCAAAAGTGAAACACTAGAATTTCATTAGTTGGTTTATATTAAAGGGCTCTTAGTAAATTTTATTCTGCAAATTAAGCCATCCTTATTCATTTAAGTTTTCGAGAAGCAAGAGATAAAAAACATATTTCCTGCGGGATTTACCCAAAATACCAGTAAGGGTCTCTTTTCTTTTTAGTTTTATACTTACGGTGCTGAGGTCGGAGGGACACATTGAGGAAATGTATCATGAGATTCAGTTGATAAAGTATAAGTTAAGAGCCCACGTATTGCAGTACTATGCAGATCTCTGAAGTAGACAATATTTTTACTCCCCTTTCGACCTTCTTCACGTCCGATTTTTCTTGTTGTCATTTTATCTGGGTGGCAATTGTGAAACCATGTCGATCTTACGATATTGGCGTGAATAAAAAGAGACAGAAACATATTTTTCAGTGATTATATCTTTGATAAAATTCAATTTATAGAATCAATTTTAAATTGAAATCTTTTTAACATTTATTTTCTTTCAATTGGTGATAAGTCAAATTTATTCAATGATTTATTTGTTTACATATTTGATTCGATGAAGATTATTTTTTGGAATTTCATTTTAACAGTTACTCAGAATGAACAATCTAACTTATATAGCAATGAGTCAACTGCTGTCATGTAAAATGTGAAAAGAAATAAAATAAAAGGGATCAAGTTGTCACGAAAAGAGCGAATTTTCCATGTTTTGAGTCTTGAAGCACAAATAAAAGCTGGACGTAAATGCGAATGACATTTTTCAGTGGACCAATTGTATTTTCAACCCTTCTACCTTTCTCAATCTTGCTTTCCCGATATAACAATGCTATTGATGTCATGTTATTTCTTCGCAGACATCTCAGGTATGGAGAGGATATCATAGAAAGGAGAGAATTCGTGAAAATAAACATTGTATATGTACTGTGTCCAATATCAGTGGCTTCAAAATAATTTCTGAATAAATACTAGGGTGACAGAAATACTGTTGTGACTTATAAAGTCTGCTTCTTTCAATTTATATTTTTCTATCAACCTAGAAAATATCAAATATGCAAACATTTTTTTGTATTAAAAGAAATATTGACATAAAAAATATAAATTAAAGATATATCCAATCTTTAACTGTTAGAATAAGAATAGAATTGATTCATTATTGAATCTATGAACAGATCACATTACTTATTTAAGTATGTATGCGAATAAATGTTTTTATCCGTTTATAACCAGCATTAATATAAGACTGCACCACACTAAATTCATGTCGTTCTAGGAATGTTAATAGATCATATCATAATATTTAAAACTATTTTAGATTTGATAGTCCTATTACAGTTTTTGGTAATCAATAAGCTTCAATTACAGATAGTTATTCAAACTGGGAAGAGATATTTTTCAATCTTAGAGTTAAATAATAAATTAAGTTAATTTTACATTGAAATATTCAATCTTTTTTGTTTATAAACTTGAATTTTAATATTTCAGAAGGTGAAACTTCAACACTTGTTAAGAGAATGGTGAGTCACAAATTTTTGACAAGTTGAAATGATCTTAATATTTATAATTACGTTAATTGATCAAAGATCTGAAGATGAATATAAATTATCCTGAAATTGGTTTTTGGCCAGAATGAGCGTAGTGAATATTTGGATGTAGAAATTTATCAATGACTGAGGCTAAACTCAAATAATTTGATCATCTTTAACGAAGGGTCTTTAAGCATCACTAAGACGCCTTTCTGATTATGAAAAGACGATATTACCAAGTAAGAGCTATGGGACTATTGCGGTCTCGGGTATTTTGGAATTGTGATGAGGGATTAAGGGTGGATCTTAACGGGTTTCGTATTGTCCTTAATATAAGACGACTAAGCAAGATACGAATTGAAGTAATTTGACATTACTGAAAGACGGTTAACGTGCTTGTAATGCGTAATACTTGAAGAAATGCTCGTTTCCTTTGCCTTTTATCCTATATACTTAAATTAAGACGAGGTGAAATATCCAAGTTCATGGAGATGTGCTTGGAAATCGAATTATCAAATGATTAAAGGTACAGTACCATGTCAAAAGATTATTTCACTTTGTACATGTATAGGGGATGCATCCCCTGATTACCGTCACATTATTTATTTCAACAATAAATTATAATAAATATTTAAAACACATTAACTTTTTCCCACCTATTAATATGAGTTTAATCATCGACTCATCCAATTTGTACAACTCAATAAACTTTTCCCAGGGTTTCCTTGGTATTACGTAATTCACACAGTTATTGTGGTGATAGGATTTGTATTGATTGTATTTGATGTTTATATTATTGTGAAAAATCAAGGTCGAGCATTTATTCTGATTTCGAAGGAGTAATCAGAGGGATCTCGTCAATTTGATTTATCGTTTAGCTCACCACTCTTGTGAGATTGGATCATGGTGTGTTAAAAATATAGGACTGACCCTCTTCGTTTCCTCCATATCCTCGAATTGAGGGGAACTCGGAAAAGGCAGGATAACTGAGCGATTAGGGGGAATGCATATCGAGTCAATGAATAAATTAAAATTCCCTGAAGAATATTCTGTTTCCCTATCTATCATATTTCACCTTCTAATTTTAAGTCGTGCGAATAAATTTATTTTGCAAGAAAGAAAAGGAATTCCGTTTTCTTGTACTTTAGGTGCAGTTGGTAGAACATTTGGTATGAGCGAACGCGTTAATCGTTAAGCGACGTGTAAATCCGATTCAGAGGCAGATTGCTATACATATAGAAGTATATGCCACACCACGTTAAGGCTATTAATTCAAGAGAAGCGGTGAAACAGAATAGATGAGAACGAGCTTGCGTTTAATAGCGAAATACTTCATATCTGCAGCATGCTTCGTTGAAACAGTATATATGTTGCGAAGGTGAATCGCTCGTCTTTTGAGAATAATTCACTCTTATACAAGGGTGTTAAATCATCTGAATTATGCATTATTTAACTAGACGTTGGCTTTTGTTGTTTATACTCTAAATAAATATGTATAAGGAAATACTGGTGATGATTTTCATGTCTTGAATATATTATATTTTGTCGATATGTATTCATGAACATCTTCTTTTGAAAAAACTACATATCAATTTTTTATTCTCATTTTTTATTACAGAAACACCCTTCTTCCCATATTAATTTTTCATTAAATACGGGCTTGATCAATAGTAATCATGATAATAATGATAATAATTTGAACTGAACAGAATGGGGTTAGTTTGCCCGTAGGGCAGCTATTTGGTCCAGCAGTCAGGAAATAATTCTTCTATGGTTTTAATAATTTTTTTTACATCAAAAAATTGGATTGTTGTGTAAAAATAATTAGTACGTCTTTTTTGATGAGTAAAAAATTGTAGAATACATTTTTTAAATGGGCTATTTCTTTGAAAAATATATTCTAAAGTACTTCTAGGTACTTCATAAATGTCTTCCAAAGGTAAAACCTTCATCAAAATATGTCAGAATCATTGTTACTGACTTTTTGATATCTTCATCACTTAGTGCCTCCAGAAACTGCTTTGAAGTTATACTTCGTGCTTTTTTACACAAAGAAAGAAATTTATTTTCATCAAAATATCTCTCGTCTTTACAGAAGACCTTAATAGATGTTTCTGTTTTAATTATTTAAGAATTAATTGAAGTTGTCCTACATTCCCACATTTATTGACAAAAAATGCTCTGTATATTTTATTACATTAATACTCAACAAAAATCCTCTTTTTCCTTGTGAATGAGTCACATCAAAAAAGTACTAAAACATATCTTCAGGCGTTCTTTATATTTTAAACCACCAGTGTTTAAGTAGAACTCTCATGTCCTTTTTTGTTGCAAATTTTGTGCTTCACAAAAAAGGTTGTATGCAGTTTTGCTCGATCTATCATGGTTTTCACTATGTAAGCAATAAAAGCTCCGACAAAATAATCCCTCGAGTGGGACTTTTTCTCCCTTCATATTTTTTTTATTATTATTATACTACAACTAATAAATTCCCACTACAATTTTTTCATCGATGAAAAAATACTTGAGGGCAAAAAAATCTTTTTAGGCTTCAGACATTTTATTAATCGATGCATTTTATTTATTGATCAAATTTCGATAAATAAAATTAAAAAGTCTATTCATACGTGGGAAGAATATTTGAGGTACCAATATACTGATTACACAACACATTGATGCACTGAATAGATGTATTTTCGACACGTGTAAGGAGATGTTTGTAAAGTAAAATCGATTTTTACAAAACCTATTCAAGAATGATATAAAAGTTCTATTGAAGTTGGAAAATGGGGCATAAATAAATCCATTAAGAATATCAAAAAGCCAACGACGTTTTTTTTTCATGACTATTGATCACAGAGAGTGCAAAAATTCTTTAGCACTATTGTATTTATGTGCCATTAACGAATAAGATTAATGATTGTTAGTATCATCAATAAAATTAGCCGAATTATAATATACATCGGAAATTAATGGTAATACAGCATTCATCTTATGTGACATACATTCTCCTACTTTTCTTTTTTATACATTCTGCGTATTTTCTTTACACACGTGACTTTCTCATGTGAAACAATTTTTTTTTTTTTTTTATTGTATTCTTGTGCTTTTCATTTTTCTCACTGTCACTTACACCCAACTAACACTCAAGAGGCTTTCAATTTATGTCTTTTTTCTTTCTCATCTGCTTGTCAGTGATAATTATGAATGTAACACACTAGGGATATTTTCTCCCCCCTGTTCTACATTACAGAGTCGATGGGATCCTAATCACTGTATAAAAAGAATGTTGAGAGTGAAAAAACAGGTCTGAGAAGAACAACATGGAGAGTGAAGGCTTTTGTAAATACAGGCTGGTGTTTTTTTTTGCTTTTGTGTGGTATCATCATGTATCACGCATGTTGTTTAGTCTTCTTCTTTATTCTTCTAAAAGAAACCACCATAAATTTTAATTAGTGTGAAAAAAATTACTGTATTTTCAATAATTATTAACATTATAAACGCTTGAAGATAAAAATTCTTGTTCCTTAAAGAATAATTATCGTTCCATTGATTGTATACGATATTTATGAGTTATATTTAGCGCTTAAAGTGTCACAAATTATATAAATTAGTTCAGTCACTTTAGTGTGGAATTGGAAGTGGTAAAAAAATTTCATCTTTTCAATTAAATTTAAAAGTTTGTATGAATATTATTTCCCAAAATCATGTTTTTATTTTTTGGAGTAATTTATTCATTATTTTTTCACGAATAGTTTTTTTATATGAAAAAAAAATTAATTGATTAATGAAAAAACCTGTGTGAATTTTACGTATTTTAAACGGGAATGAAAACATCTGAGGTAGAATGTACGTTTGATTATGATGAAAAACTAACGAAAGTTGGTATTGTCGATTTTCACGTGGCAGATGTGAGGCAGCTTTTGTTGTGATTACGAGATTCAGATTCTCTGAATTCGTCGAGGGGTTGAAAAGATTTTCCCCTCTTTTTTTTCTATTTTTCTCTTCGTCTCGTTCAGGTCGTCATATTATTACTCAAGTTAGTAAAAGTGAATGGATAAAAAAGAAAAAAAATAGGGTGGTATGCATCAGTGGATTTGTTGCTCTCCCGTTCAACTTATAGTTAGGGTGGATAGCAGGTCTATGAGGATAATGTAAAAGGGTTCGTCTGTAGGGTCTATAGTATGTGCCTCGAGTAAGGGATAACTTCCATGTCCTTTGACATCACATCCGGGAAAACTCTTCTATACTTTTTTTCCTGATAATAGATGGCATTGTAAAATTTTCTATTTTTAACATTTTGTTTAGCATCCAGATTTTGTCTAAAGGGGAATATTTAGGTCGACGATACGCTTCACTTATTTTCAATTGATTTGCATTGCACTATAATCCCTTCGAACGAATTGATTTATAAACATGTAAAGAAAATGAACCAAGTGGTGCACCATCTGGTTAAATACTAGTATCTTAATTTAACATTAAATCCGGGTGAATATTAGACTTTGTGTAACAAATTACCAAATTTATTATCCTCAGGATAGAATTTTTGATCAGGTTATTATAGGGATAATATGATGCAGTTTCTAAATATTTATTCTTCCCTACAAACATAACAATAATACTAATAATTATGATAATAGAATGATAATCGTCTATATAAAAAAATAATAATGTACAGCTAATAATGATTAATCATCAAAGAATAATAACTTATTTATGTAATCATTTTATGCACAGTAGAATTTACATTATAACAAAAGTTAACAGACATTATTACATAAAAACAATTACATGTGATTGACATCAGTTGATTACTGCTTGAATGTTATGATAAATCATTCGGTAATCAATTTTTAATTATTTATGCATTACTGATTAATTTTTGAACAGGTATGTCCCTAGAGTTTTTGAGAATTATTTGGAATAAATTGAAAGCACATTATTATTATAATATAATTAGTTAATTTATAGTCAATAGAATGAATATATGAGTTAATTAATAGTTGCATAAATAACGATGACATTCTTTCTAATTTTATTTTATTAAAATAATACTAATAACATTCGTTTGAAATGAACAATGTGTATATATAATAATATAATTACAATGAACATGTGAGGCTGTTATAATTAATACATTGTATAGTTATTACATTATAGTCATTGAATAATTTGATATCATAATGGAAATTAATAATTAATAGGTTGATGACTATAAACCGTACAATAATCTAATAAATAGTGGCAAAGTATTAAAAAAATTCTAATAAGTATCTTCAACAACAATTTTTTTTCTGCCCTGAGTATATTTAATCTCGTTTACATTCAATATTTATTTTCTCAATCCATAGTCATCAAAAAGCTCCCAGCAGGTCACTGGATTCATTCAATAAATTCAATAGTTGGAAAATAATCAATATTGTGGGGTGGAAAATAATAATATGGCATTTGAATAATATTTATAACAATCCTTTTGTCAATTATTACTTAAATGTGTATGGAAAATGATGTAAGAATTACTTTTCATGGTTTGAAATGGATTTTAGCATAATAATCGTAGTCTGAAGTTAAACATGGAATATAACTGAAAGGGTTACAATCTAAAAACATATATAAGTACTAACACATGATTTTGGCACCACTAAATGTTGGTGTTGAATGAAAGTTTCTACTTAGAAGGTCGCATAAACTCGACGATAAAGGATGTAAAGGGAGTTTATTGGTTATAGTTCAGTTGTGAGAGTAAAACGAAGAGTTCGGAAGCCTTAGGGTGTTTTGATTGCAATCCAGGAATTAATTAACGAGCATGAACGAGATCCAGTCACTAGGAAATCTGACGTGACTGCTGTTCAGGCTTAACGCCCGAGCTACGTCACCGTGTTTCCACACCGTCAGGGGAGTAAAGGTACCTTCCAACGGCGCGATAATTAATAATGGGCTTTGTCGCTTGCTACGACTAAGGAATACTAACTCCCAAGTGAAGTGCTTACGAATGCTCGACCTGATCTGAGGAGAAGGAAATATAATCCTCTCAAGAGATTCCATGATGTGCGCGAATTCAGGACAAAAGTTTTCCTATTATGTTTAAAGAATCGTTAGGAAAGAAAAATAGCTTTACATTATATGATAGATATTAAACTCTTTCTCATTTTTCATCATGGGAAAAATATCAATATTGCTTGTAATTGAATATCTGTACAAAAATTTCAAACATATTTTATATCTTACGTTTTTAATTTTTTTATTCCACGAAAATGATGGAAAAATAATTATTCTGTTAATTCGAAATATTTTTCAGCATTTTTTTATTTATGAACAATTACTTAAAAAATACCGTTCTATTGGTAATTACATTCTGGAAGTGAAACGATATTTTTTACAATGAACGATTCACCAGTTTTTATTTTGATGGATTTTTTTTTACAATAAATCAATAAACAATTATAATAGCCAAAGGTAATTCCAGTGGAAAGAGCACATGTTTTACTCTTTGAAAATTTACAATGGATAAATACTACACAACATTGAATGGCGTGCGCTGTAGAGAAAAATATTTTTCGAATATGAATTAGCTTTGTGCGCTTTATAACGAGGAATGTAATTGACGTAAATAAAAATTTTTCATTATATCATGACATTTGATAAATGAAATTAATTTTTGTCATTTGGAAATTTGAAAAAAAATATGCATAAATCTGATTTGATGAATACACAAATTGATTTAAATTTTATTTCATGTGTTTATTAATCTTATTATCTATATTTTGACACATGAGTCAGAAGAAAATTCATTTTACTTTGCCGTTAACTCAATAATAGTGTCTCGAATGTATAAATCTTGGTTATAGAAAAATAACGTTGTACACCCCGCGACAAAAAATAACTGCTGCAAATTTTTTTTCCACTACGTTCCCTATAATTTATCCATGACATTTCTGTCACTATTTTTTCGACTACTTGGAATCATATCGTATATTTTGCCACTTTCTCTCGAAAATAGAATCAGCACGGAACTGTTCTATCGTGCTTTATCCTTGTCAACTGAATATATCTATACAATGTACGCATCGGTTGTTGGTAATTGAAGACTCGTACTCTTGTATTACTGTACATTTTTCTCTGCCCCTTTAAACTCTTGAAAATTTCGATTCTAAAACAGAAAAAATCTACTCAATTCGCAGTAAATTTTAGTACTAACCAATCGTATGTATTTTTTTACAAGATATTTTACATTTGTCTATGTGATATCGACTATTTTCACTTGTTCACAATTCGGGAGAAACTTTCTCTATTATTATTTTTTTTCATGTATTCGCATTTTTCTATATGTATGCATATCCATTTTGAATGTTGAGTGAACCCACGGTTAACTCCAGACAGCAGTTTGATAATTGGATCGTGCACTGTCGGGATTTCGGAAACACTCGAACTGCCAGAAACTAACAGACGACTTTTTTTCTCTCTATTTTCATTCTCACAGAGCGATATTACTTTTGTGTGGATTTTCGAGCTTAATATACCAAAAATTACTCCATAAATACCCTAGAAAGATAAAAAACTAAAATCTATTATTTTTTATTTGCTTTATGACAAGTGATTTTGAAATTTTCAAAATAATTGAAAAGGTGTTAATTGAATTGACAATTGTTTGTACTAAATAATTTGTAATTTTTGGAATGGATAAACAGTCATGCATCATAGAAACATAGTCATCAAATTGAACACATGAGAGGACACAGCGCACAGAGCCGTACTCTGTTCTCTTAGTTCAAGTGGCGTGTGTCTCTCCATATCCGTGTAAACTCACAAATATTGGCTCGTGCCTTTGACCTCAGTCTCGCCGCTTTATGGATACGTGGACTTCGACCGCGGTTCTTGCACAAGGAGCGCATTGTGGCGTGTCAACAGTCGATTGTGAAATGCGTTCATGTTTGAAATCTTTTCACATCTCACACTGTCAACATATGGGGTGTAGACATATGTTATTTGATAACTTTAAAAATTTATTTGTAATTAATTTATGACATATTTAACATTAAAATTATCCTATTCTTAATTATGCAAATAATAGAACTATTAATTTTAAAAATTAAAAATGGAACTTGTTTGAAAAAGTTTATGATATTTTTTTTAAAATAAAAATTATTGGAGAGATCATAAAATTTTTTACATTGTAAAATGTAGATATATTTTGGAATTAATTTTATTAGCATTTATTGTTAATTCAAGGAAACTAATGTAATAAAAAGTATAATTTATGATAGGCAGCTGATAATAATATCTATAAACTACTTCTTCGATTGTTACGAGTCAACCAAATTACCGTAATGACTTGCTATTGCTTCTATCTTGAAGGCTTTAAGTATCATAGGACGTAAGATGAAAAAATGTACATTCAATGATTTAAATGTCGATTGCTTCTTATATATGACCTATGGATATTTTATTGATTCATTTATTGTTACTAGAGTTTTTTATTCGCAACGATAACTCCTATGAATGATTTCAATTACTAAATGATTGATTAATTTAAATAAAATACGTCAATTTATGCGACGGAAATTCAATTAAGTTGTTTAAATAAATGTAATAAATAAAAAATTAAATATAGATCAAGAAACAATTATTAATTGAATTGTAATAAATTTTTATTTAATTAAAAAGTGATTAATTTGATATACATCAAGTTAAAAACAAACACTTCTGTTATTTTTTTTAATAAATAAATATTAATAGTGAATTATATGATTCAATAAAGTTGCTAAGTGTTGAGAAGGTCAATTGAATCATTTATACGACTATTATGTTTATTATGAAATAAATTTCATTCAATAAATTGATCAATCAAAGTACATTTTGGATGAACAATTTACTACCCAATCATTTATAACAATCAATTTGATGTGGATGAAAAACAAATTTTTATAAAAAAATACTGAAATAAAAATGGTACTTGGTTTAATTTTGCGTTAAATATTGTAACAATCAAGTAAGCTCCATTTTTAAAAACAATAGGATGAAGAATGTGAAAATAAAAGATCTACTGGGATTAAAACTTTCTTAAGCCTAAGCTTGTGAAAAAGCAGAACTTAAAAAAAGCTGAGTCGAGTCTTATTAAAAAAAGCCACTTGCCTTATCCCAGAGATTCAGAGGGTCACCACGAAATGGGCACTTAAATTCTCGTATAACTCCATGGAGTTCCTAGAAGGTGAGAGCTGAAGGCTGTGTAAAAAACTGCGTTTATTTTGTCGTGCTCTTTTTCACTCTGTCTTCATTTTACACTTGTCCGTGGTTGCGGGGGTGGGTAATAAATATTTTTCCGACAATCTTTTTTTCAAATAGTTGCCTCCCAGTTTTACACCAAATACTCTTGACTCTACTGTGCAATAAATGTGCAGTATATCTTTTTAGCACTTTCCATAGTTTTTTTTCTGTTCTCGCGTGATGACATTTAGGTCAAAATATTTTTTCCCCTCATAACGAAGCCACGTGATTATATAAAACAATTTTTAAAGGAAACATTATTCATTGTTAGTACGGCTGATAATTTCAGCAGATATTTAGCATTTATCATCATCTTTTACGTATACTGATGTGAGTTGAAGGTTGTATTATAGCTGTATATATCGCGGTCAGAGCATAGACAGACTTTCTGACCAACGACGCGATTCTCGGAAGATCCATTGAAATCATCTCGTTTAGTAGAAGGACGAATGAAGCAATTTAACGCTAATTAGCGTTCCAGTAACGAGATTCATCGGTCGGCAATCTCTCTTCATTACATTCAGTATCAATGGTAAGGAGTAAAAAACTGGAAACGAAATAAAAAAATTACTTTATCAAGAAAACCCAGTTACATCTCGCACCAAGTACACGTAAACTGTTTTTCATATTTACTCGAGAGTTCACAGTATCTTTATATAAACATGAAAACAGCTAGCCGGAAGTGTTTTACGATCACTTAAATTTTTATTTACATAACTCGGTTAATTAATATTTAGACCCAATTATGCCTTATTTAGTTTAGGCGCACAAAATAAATTCATCTTTTACAGTACTATCGTAATTTTACGCAATAAAAGCACTGATTAAAAATTTATTGTAAGTTTATGTAGGCAAAGATTAAATAAAATGTTAGCTGTTAAATTATAATAAATTATTTATAAAAAAGTATCTTTAACTGATGTGAGTAACCATAAAATAGATAATTTAAAAGCATATTGATGTATAATTAAGGAGTAAATTCAATAAAATGTTTCCTGAATGTATGAATGTTTTTAATTTATACTCTTTCGATGAGTCTAGAATAATCATTAGATTGAAGTAATCTTGAATCTTCGGATAATTTTTCGCGAGATAAAATGTTCTCAATTACATGATAAAGCCGTCGCCTTATGTTTCACCAACTTTGCGAGTCATTAAAAACAATTTTCTACAATGCATGACAGTAAATGCGTTACGCTCGGTGACTTTGAGCGTCAAAGCTTACGTTAAGATGTACAAATGTGCGAGCGGATGTTCTCATCCAAAGGAATAAAATGTAACAAAAATTTACTCGGGTGGAATGGACACTCGACGATGCATCTTGGTGTAGATGATTACGTGACGAGGGTTTTTGACCTCACAACCACAGAAACATTTTTCAAATGACAGTAAAGAGACAAGCGGTGCAATGACGATGTCGGCAGGTTCGCACGACCTCAGCTCTTCAATGTTTACCCATTAATCGACAAGAACTGGTCGTTGCAGGTTTTTTTAGTGAATACAAACTATCTGCAGTAGATTGCTCAATGGAAGGGAGCATGGAGGAGATAATCAGTCAAACAAAGTAAGAAAAAAATAGTCTTAAGACTTGCTGCAGATGAGAAGTGATCTTACCCTTCGATTGTGAGGCCAAAGTTCATCAGGCTTTGTATATTTTCTCATTAGCATTGAAATATTACATATAAGTTCTACTTTGTACAATAACTTAGGACTTCTTATAAAAATATCTACGGTGCAATAAACATGTATTTATCATAATTCTTCATGTATTTGAGGGTCAGTTAAGAGCAGGTTATTCTGCGACCTTTCAATCCGACGAAAAAAAATTCAATTATTTATTAGTGTACTTCAGATCATTTATATCCACATAAAAGGTTGATAATTATGTGTTCTAGTTGTGATGTAGCCCAATCATTAGAAATAAATACTTGATGCATTACATATGTTACTAAATCAATGAATCGATATCTAATAAATGAAAATCTATGAACATAAACATTGTTAGTCGTCTTTACACTGGTAACCAGCTGGAAATCTTAAACGATTTTCTTTGAAATAATTTCTTTATTGTTCAGGTTAATTATGTATGATGTTAACTTGAAGAAAAAAATTGCTCAATTTAGTTGAATGTTAAGAAATGTTCTTTTATGTAGAACATCACAAGTCTTGTGTAAGTGAAAGAGTAATATTTAAGGGCCATCTTCCCCATTAAGCCTTCAAATTGGATAATTGAGGATCAGTATCGACAGTTTACCTATGTCATGTTCTTAAAATCCTACGTCTGTCCTTTGACATGTCCTTTGATGGTGAGGATTTATCCTAAATGTACCATGGATGTGTAACAAATGTATACTATGTTGTAGCAGCTCATGAGTGTAGCGTGAAATTGCCTATACGGCCTAGTGATCATGACGTTGTATATATTATCACTAGAGAGTTTTAGGATTCATGATTTGATCACGGATATGACCAGCTTTCTCAATAGATCAAAGCCGTGACGAAATGACAACTCGATAAGAAAATGGACTGTGCAATAGAGATTGCTATTTTAATGCTTCAATATGTCAATAATAATTATTCATACCTTTTTTTGTCATCAGATTATTTTACGAAAAATTAGGCTTTATTCTCTCTTAGGAAAAAAAAAAATTACAAATGTTTTCAAGTACAATCGCTCGGAGCCTATTAATGGTAGACTCATTTTTTTATGTCTATTACGAAAGAAAAATTAACTAAATGTAATTCAAAGTGTAAAAATCATTTGCTTCTTTTCACAAATGTAATTTGTACGGAAGTTATAACACAAAGTCGTATATTCGCCAAACAATTCATATTGTCTCACGAAAATTAGTTTCATTAGAAAGTTGGCAGTTTCTGCGAAAATATAATGCGACAGTAGTATTATTTCTTGTCATATAGCACGTAATGTTTGAAGAAAAAAATCTACATCTATGGAATAATAATTAAAAGAGCTGTTTAGAAAGAACACGAACATCTATAACTTTGTACAACAAATGTCACTATTAATTTTATCACATTCTTTATAGAACAGAACCAATTGCATGATTTTATATAGTTAGAATATGTTTCTGGAAAACTTCAAACTTAAATCAAGCCAAAGTTCCTGCATCGTAGCCACAAAACTTGCTTCCAATTTTCTACATTATGCACTTTCGAAGAATGTCTGAAGGTAGTCAATTTGATGAAGAATCTTCAAATTTGTTGAAATTTAAATTTGTCTGCAGTTATGGACCCAGTAAGTATTTACTGATAAAACAGAACTGAATACCTAAAATCATAAAGTTGAAAAAAAAAATTGCATTCTTCTTTTGCAATGCTTATCTACCGTCAAACTTTATAATTGAACATCTAGAAATCAATATATAACATTCTAAATCAAATTTTGTAATAAAAACATCCTAGAATTTTTTGACATTCGAATTAGTCTTGATAAATTTCATCATCAAAAATTTCAAATGCTAAAACAATTTGTTATGGTTTGATGACACTTTAACAGTGTTACCTTCTCTACAATAGAACTGTCACATTGTAAAACATTTCAACACTATTATTAGCAAATACACAAACAGAGGTCTAATTTAGCTGTCGCTTCAATTTAACCAACTTTCCCCTATTTGAATGAGCAGCCTAAAGCTTCTCCGGGTGATCAATAAATAACATGACAAATCCTAATCGTAGGGTTGCAATAGAAAAAATATCAACACCTCCAACGGTCGTTAACACTATTACTCAACCCAACTTTGTTTACCCATTTTTCCAATAATAATTCATAACATGAGTGTTATGTGTATTCAAGTGTTTATAAGGTGCTTGAAATGAAAAGCGTGAGTCGCAAATAATTCTTACAATCGATAATAACAAGTGCAGAAAAAGTCGTATCAACATCCGTTGTTTCTGGTGTGAATGCATGATGGGGTTATCGACACGATAAGTCATTAATTTGGTTTAGCATAAATTTACCCACCGCCTACGATCAGCATCAAAAAAGTTACGAATCCGTATGTAATAATGGCAAGGAAGTAAAGAGTTAAAGATAAGAAACAACGTGAAGTCTTTCGTTTGCTTTCATTCTGTTATTTAAGATCTTAATGCAAGCATTGCAGCTCCAAATCCTATATTTCTACGCATATTTATGTACCTACATATTATAATTAACACCTTCCACATACGCAAAGGAGCTGTGAAAATGCTTCAATGACTGGTAACGTTACAAAGATAAAGAAGGAAAGCAAAAAATGAGAATAAAGAAACTAAAGATGTAAAAAAACGTATTGCAGCCAACGTCTGTTATTTAGCGGGTTGCGGTCTGGGCAAACACATTGGCAGTGCACTGACACTGACTCATTCTACTTCTCTTTAATTTTTCTCTACTTTTTTTTTTATTTTTATTCTTCTTTACAGTTTTCTGCACAAAATATGGCTTGATTCATCTCATGTCTCTGGGAGAAAAACGTCATCTAGATGTAGGCAACAATTTATGTTGCTGAAACACGAATATTTGTCACGCACTTTACTTATACGTGTTCATATTCTCGACGAACCCGTGACCTGTGCACAAATCGATTAAATTGCCTGTTTTACTGGAAGCACGCTACAGTTCAGACTAGAAAAAATGTCTCAAAAAAGAAAATAACTCGAGTCGTACGAAGGTTCAATTTATTCTTTAATCATGAAAAAAAGTATAAATGTCAATGTCATGAGAAAATGGTGAAATTTTTATGAGCTTGAAAAAATATGTTGGATAATTATTTAATCATTTCGTATGAACATAGTTTTTTTCTTGAATAATTGAAATATTTTTTTAAGCTTCATTAAATTTTTATTTTTAATTATACAAATTTACAATACACTTTTACATTATTTTTTTTTTCTTTCTTTAATTCATTATTCTTCTACTATAATGAGAGACAAATATAAATTACAATTCATTATTTTATTCATTAATTAAAATTCCTGAAACTCAAAGTGTTGGAATATTTTTTTATTTGGTTTAGACTTCATCATCTAGTCCAACGTCGACGGATCTGTAGGAAATAATAAATAGATTATAATAGTCTTGTATTTGAGAAAGAAAAATATGTAAAAATGAGAGAAAAATATATATCGTTCCGTGGCGTTCAATGATGGACTATACGTGGTGAGTCAGCTCTGGCAAAGTTCTATGACCGACAACGAGTTTCGTGCGACTTTCTTTATAAATATATTAACAACGTACATATAATTACTTTGCGGTACTTTTGTCTTTAGAATTTGATACCCTGAATAATCAATTATTTTTATCAAAAAAAAGTATACTAATGTATATTAAGTACATAATTACACTAATGTAATGTAGTTTATTTTGCTTGATGTTTGATATATCTAATGTAATAAATATTTAAACTGATAGAATGCATGTCCAATTATTTAGAAATGTGCGTGTCTTTATTCATTACCTAGTGCATTGGCGCTCCATAGTGTTATCACACTATCTGTATATTTCAGTTTGTAAATAGAGGTACCTTATAGAGAAATTAGATGATATATTCGATGATTGATGATCTCTGTATAAATTACGGATAACTATCCTATCAAATTAGTACATCCATCTGCGTTAATCATTTAGTAACCAATAGTAATCAGAAATTATTCACGGTTTACGTCGAAGCATCCTCTTCATCTCGTCAGTGATGACATTACACTTTACATGGTGTTTTGGTGTCAACTACTTGTTATAAATACTATTTGAGCTTGCCAAAAGAGCAATCATTCACTTTACTTCTTCGTTTAAACTTGGAAAAAGATGTTTTGATTTAATATTGTTGTAGTATGAACAAAATTTTCCATTACTTTATTCAATATAATGATTAGGTTACTTTTTTTTCTTAATGTGTGAACGATATAGCACATGTTTATGCTGATAATAAATATACGTCTTAGGCTAAGTTTTATTACTCTTCCTAGAATAAGTATATTGTTTATATAATAAAATTTAGGACTGATCTGGACTTGACGACTATTGTGTAGTCTAAGCATTATTGGTCTCAGTTCACTAGAGCCTTTCGACTTGTAAGGACATACTTTTAAATCTCAATAATGATAACAAGATATATTATGATTATTTAAATTGTTTAATTAATTATTAAACTAATTACTGCTAAGAGAATTTTCAATAAATATAAAGAATATTAGAATAAAAATTAATTATCTTCCTTTCTTTGATGTAGGATTAGATACATGAAATACAAGAGTTATCGCTAACTAAATGAAGCAATCTGACTGCAATAAACCAATATAAATGATGTCAACCTACCACTTGACCTCAACTTTTTATAGAGACACATATCCTTCTCTAGCCAATCTCATGTCGTAGACGTGGCTGGTAATTAACGTGCTAGTGAAGGTGTGGCGACGTCATAGCTCACGCAAATTCGAGAGACCTAGGTCTCGAATTTTCGAAACATATATGTATGTGTATATGTAATACAGATGTATGTTTCTACTGCTTGCTGCTTATTGTGGCTTGTTTGAGTATAACTTGCATAAACATTATATATGCTTGGCAATTTACACAAGCTACCATACGACAGTAAATACTTTTTGCTGCGAGTAAACTCACGTCCCATGCACACAGTTGACTTTAAAATTGATGAGTTCTGTTGGTCGTATGATTTTAGTCCTAGAGCAGCATGATGCTTTATTTTTATTCCATTAAATATTGTTGTTTACTGTTATCCATACCATTAAATAATTTTTTTTATCTTTAACAAAACATTGAAATACATCGCATTCAAGTAGCTAAAAACATTACGAAATAATGTTTAAGTAATTTTAATTTGAACATTTTAAAACGTAGATAAATTAATCAGATTAAAGGATTGAAGTTGATTGACAGTTATATTAATAATTCAATCAATGACTCGAATAAAATATTTCATGTAGCTCTAGTTTGAATAACAAATACATAGTTATTGAGTTTATTCATTTCTGTTGCATTATGGGCATGCAGCAAATTTAATGCGCCTCATTTTAAATTGACAGATATATGATAAGTGTTTCATTTGCAGAGATGAAACAGACCCATGAGTGGACATATGAATAAGTAAATATGTTTTTCTACAAAAATTATCTGGGGCAAAGT
This sequence comes from Chelonus formosanus, assembly GCA_028641665.1. Lineage (NCBI taxonomy): Eukaryota > Metazoa > Arthropoda > Insecta > Hymenoptera > Braconidae > Chelonus > Chelonus formosanus. Next base: position 16,804,370 of record CM054002.1, read on the forward strand.
TACTCATTGTTTGTATGCTGAGTGTAAAGAGCATATCGGATATGATATATTTAATTAATAATAAATGTCAATGGCTAATGTTGTTAGTTTAATGATTCTTCTGACCTTCTTTTTCTTATTTTATTTAATCAATGATGCAGTTGTAGATTCAGGAACAAAGTATCTCTGTTACAATCTTTGATAATTTTTCCATAATAAAGATTAATTTGTTATCGAGATGTTGTTTGAATAATAAAACAAAAGGAATCTACATGTCAATTAACTATTTACTTTTAGCTTTTCAACTTTGATGTTAAGAAAGTAATTAATCATCGTGCGTAATTGCAACGTAGGTAACTGAAACATCATTTTTGCGCAATTAAGAATTATGTTTATGTCTGCGTGATATCATTAAAAATACAAGGGTCTGCAGTAATTAAATACTAATCAAATGATCTTTCTTTTGCTTTTCTATTACCCATTTTTATTGTTAAATGATTTTTTATTTCTTTATATTTCATCTAATGGGATATTAACAGTATGCTTTTAATTGAAGTCTCCATTAAGCATCATAAACAATAATTAAGTTGTAATATATATTAACAAATAAATTTCGTATGTGATACAATTTTCTTCTTTAAAGTCCTGAGTAATAATTATTGAATAACTATCATTTTTAAACTAATTATAATTTTTTTTTAAGCCGAATAAATATTTGTAGCAGATTTAATGTTGCAATAAAACATTTTTCATCATAAATTAAATATAATTTATGTTTAAATATTTATCGAAAAATAAATTGCTAAAGTCTAAGCAAAAATATATTTCTTTACCACTGATAAAAAAAATAAATGAAACCTTTTTCTTTTATATTGATGCAATAAATTATTTATGCAAAAAATAAACCCATTCCAAGTGTAATTTATTATAATTCCGTAGCAAAATATTTGTGCAAGCTCAAAGTCACTATCGAAATATACATTAAGGAAATAGTATTGCGTGTCAACTTGCACTTTTATTTGCTCGTCAGCCGTCGAAAGAGGGCTTTTGAAGTCAAGAATATATAATTGTGAAATACTCATGATTGCCCTGTGACGAGTATGGTACTCCGAATGAAAATCTAGCTTATTATGGCATTATAGACTTTATATAAATGAAAAAAAAAAAAAAAAATTATCTAAGATTTGTAATACAGTTTGCATGCATTCAACGAAGCGGTACAACACATATCAGATTTTATCGCAAGTGAGTCTTTTTGAAACTTTACTACTATACTTTGTTGCACTTTTGTGTACTACACAGCACTTTGCTGTAATAATACTTGGTTCCTCGTGGTGTTTTTATTTGCAAATATGCTCATTTCGTTACTGGCAGTACACACTACCACTAATCTAGATTATTTTCTATAGAATATATCAGCAACGTTATACATTTTGTTCGAGTCACACATTATGTGAAACGTATCTAATTGTTGATGTTATCACTTTTAACAACTTGGAAATTCTTGACAATATTTTATGTAGATTGCTATGAAACTTCAATACATGCAATCTGTATTACAATAAAGTTTTAGCAAAGTTCGATGAGTATATAATCTTTTAAAAATACTAATTGAAATGACTGTAATTACTGAAATTATTGAATTGAACAATTAATCATCTTGCATAATGATTATGCCTCATTTTAAAATTTTTCTACAGATCAGCAACAGTAATTTGTCATTTTGTTCGTTCATAAAATTTAATTCTATATAATTTAACATCACATGTACTTTCAAATGGGAAAATAATCATTTGCAATGAACAAGTAAAATTTAATCTATCAGCATAAATCTGTAAAGTGTTCTTTTTCTATGCAATCATCAACATAAGTAGCATATTCTGGTGTTATTTATGCTTTTTGGTTCAATTGTGGAAATCCAAATTAAACGTCAGGTGCTGTAAACATTTACGGAAGAAGGGTATTTATTTGCAGGAAGCTAGTAGTGCAGTCTCTTGAGAGCTAATTAACCTAAACACCAGTGCCCGTTCAGAGACCACTGGTTGCTTGGTATACATTTAATTATCTTTATGGCTCGCGAGAGTTCTGATTACTCGTAAATGCCACGTAGCAACCTAGCCATGTAATCTGCCCCCCTATATTATTCGTTCTATTTATTTTCTTTTCATTATTACACATTACGTCTTAGCACCTAATGCTAAAGAAATAAGCGATAAAATAAGTAACAACCGCATTATTCTCATTTATGCTTAATTTTCATAATACTCTTAATAATAAATAAAAACCTCCTTTTATTATTATTCTCTTTTTTTTTCTTTTTTAGATCATCGAGTATCACTTTACAGAAGCATTGTATTTTTAATTAGTTAATTGCTTTTCACCCTTGATAAAAAATGTTGGTACAAAGTGGAAATGCTTGTGAATGATTTTCAGCATACTGATAAGACGCTTTACTTCTTATGTCATTTCTTGACGAGAACATGGTTTTGACTATACTAGGACATATAAAGGATATATATATATATAGTCAAGTGCAAATGAACTGCATGCCTGAGTCATCCTGGCGATGACAAGGATAGATGAAAGAAATGCATTAGCACGTGATGTTTGCGCGAATGTCATGACAGGTACGTAATTGAAATGAGTTTGCGTGGCAGGAAAAGAAAACAAACAAGCATAGACGGTAAAATTACTGTCGACTGGAGATAATTTTACAATAATTTCATTTTTGTCTGGATTGGATTGAATTAAAACTCTATAAAAAGGTACATCATAAGTAATGACTCGTTTTTCATTTATTCTTACTGAGTATTTTAATGTTACATTAATCATATCCTGTAAAAAAGTTCCAACTACTTGAAGTGATTGTTACACTTTTTAACTCTCAAGTTTCAACGCTAAGAAAAGCACCAAAGTTTTATTTTCAAAAAGTTCTGAACAATTTTGTACCAATTATTTTGTTTTAATTTATTTCAATTTATTTTTTCAGTTAACACTTTTTTTACTGATTACTTTCACGCAAGTCGATGGCTATTAAATAATTATTCAGACTTTAAAAAAAGTTGATTAACAATTTTTAACCATAATTATACATCCTCTGGAGTATTCAAGATTAAGCTTGAGTAGAAAAGAATTACAATTATTTATTAATTGAGCATTCATTTTTTTATTTATTGTTAGATCAATCTATTAAGATAAAGAGATTGAACAAAAAATTGCCTTCGCAGGTGTCTAAAATATTTTGTCAAGTACTTCATGACGTATTCAATTTTCAATATCAGTAGGGTGATCAGTTAGGGGATCCGCCCTTGATTTGGACAACCTCGAAATATATCATCAAGGCTACTTTTTGAACTTCACCACCTGCACAAAAACAAGATAAATATGATACAAAACATTTCAAATTGATTTAAAAAACGAAATTAAAATTACGTTCTTGGAAAAATAATTCATTTCCAGTCACAAGAGAGTGAATATTCCGTTTTCAGTTTTATCTAAATTTTATCTTAATAATTTACTCCTGAATTTTTTAACGCTTTCTTTCTTCAATGAATTCCACGAATTTAACAAACAATATTTCTACTTTGTGTTGATTAATAACTAAGTAGAAAATGCTGATGTGAAACGTTGTATTGAGGATAATAATTTTCACGTGAAAAAAATTTATATATGCATGTAAAGTATATTGTTAAACATACGTGATGTATTCAATTTCTTCATTATCAACTGCTTGATCTTTACCCGCATATCAACTAGACCTGTCAGATACAAATCAACCCACCTAAACATCATCTGGATGTCACCATCATCATTTAGCTCAGAGAAAAAATACGTATCCATGGGGGACATTATGTACAAAAGAGAAAGTGGGATGGGCTCGGAAAACTAACGGAAGTCTACCCATCAAATTAAATATTTTTTTTTTGACAAAAAAAAAATTAATTAAATTCTGCACTAGTGTGGCTCTTTTCCATTTACATTTTCCGAATCGTTCTAGTGTCTCAATTAACAAGAAAAAAATCCAAATATTAAAAAGGGCAATAAAAAATGAAACAAAGTCATTTTCCTATTTAATATCTTATCGTACACGAAGAGAATTTTTTCACTACTCGTAAGTAAAAAAAATGAGAAGTATCCCTATTAGAAATTTTGTCGAGGAGTTTTCCAGCGCTCAAAATCACTGGAAAGGCACTTTAAAGAGAAAATGAAGAGACTGTCCAGGGCCTTGGACTTGCCTTAATAATGCCTCGATTTTTATCGATCAAATAGGAATATATTTAATGATTAACCTCAACAATACTTCTTTATTAAATCACCGTATTTGAATAAATAATTTAAAAAATGACTAAAAGAAATTTCTGATTTTACAATGAGTTAATGTAAATAGCAGTCATTTACATGCGTGATATTTGTATTACTTTTTAATTATAAATTTATTGATTTAATCAAATAGAATTGTTATTGCAATTTCTTACGACAATAATATTTTGATATTCATTATATTTATATTTAAAGAATTTGAGTTCTTATGAAGATCCTCAGCGCATTAGATCTGAATCAACTTCCAAGATTTCAAATAATTCAAAAAATCTTCATATGGAATATTAGCTGTTGATATTAAGTATTACTACACATGAGCGAGTTTAAAATTGTTTTATATTCTATGAATCAACTGACCAACCTGAAAAAATCATGATAAATTTCATTTTTTGAATTGTTTTAATGTCACTCTGTTTTGACGAAGTATTGTTCAATTCAAGCATCTATTATGTAATGTTATTACATATCTTGACCATGCTAAATCATTTCTAAGTCGTAGATAGCGCGATTTCATGGGCTGCCTAGACAGTGTCTTTAAAGAATCCAGGGGGAATCGAGTGAATTTCTACTAGGGATACGATTTGAAGTTTAAAAGTAAAGACTGTGTGTATTCACAAGTAAATTTTGAGTTACTGTAAATAAAAGATTGTGATGTAGTGCGTAATTTACTTACGATAACTCAAAATTTACTTGTGAATACACACAGTTCTACTTCTAAACTTCGAATCGTGTACTTCTCATTTTTTTTCTTCCGAGCAGTGAAAAAATTCTCTCCGTGTACTATGAACAGCTCTACGGACGAATATTATTAATAATACAAAAAATGTTGAGTTTTGTTTATGAATAACAATTTGATTCAAAGTAGTTTTTACTCATTTTTTGCAGAATCTTATTAGTGGTGCACTGAGAGAAACATATAGTTGGATTTAATATTAACAGTTCGAAAAGGACTTAACTATTGTCCGTCAAATGAGAAATTAACACAGAATTCAACTATAGTTGGTAAAAATGATTGAAAACTGATGAAAAATCTTTTGTTGTTTGGTCAAAATTTCTAGAAAAAAATTTATGAATTCAGAAGTTTACTTTCTGTTTAATATAATTATTAATACTTATGCTGACATAAGAGATTAAATAGAAAGCACATTTCTGAATTTATAAATTGATGATAACTTAACAGAGTAAAGTGTAATTGAATAAAAACCAAAAGTGCCCCATAATTCTACCTTCTCCTCTGATTTGAATTATATTGGCTAGTAAACTTTATTCTAAATTGTCTACTAAAAATTCCTATAAAATTTTTTTCGTGTATGGGATTCAACTATTATTTTTTGGAGTGTACCATCTCTATAAGAAAAAAGCATCTTTTTTTTAGATAAATCGGTTTTTGATTCAATTTTATATCATGAAATTGTTAAATTTTTTGCTTTCATAAATACACAATTTTCAAAACACAGTAGCATGTTTAATTGATTACCTCAAATAATTAACATGGTTTATTGGGGTTTAAATAGTATTTTCATCAATACTTTAAAGGAATCATTATTTTAAAATCCATGATTTCAAAAACTTCTGATTCGAGCAGAATAGAGACACAGTAGCAACTTCAACATCCTCATAATTTATACTTGGTACGCGAGGCACTACTTAATGAATATGCCCTTTCATTTTTTAAGCACTCAGGCATTCTATGAAAATCATAGTTTAATGAAAATATCATAGAGTTAGTTAAATTAAATGTTTGAAATTGTAAGATCTGTGTAATTACAGTCTGCATACATGAACAAGTCAGAGGTTAATTTTGTTTATCAATCAATGTATTTTTTCATGACTCTAGTCTTTCAATTTTTTCTTATAATTTCCAACATCAAGCCTTATAGTTATCGTGTAAATTATCGTGAAGTCTTTTATTGTAATTGCTTTTACCGTGAGGTAGGTTATCGGAAACGATCACCTAGCGGATGCTGCTGCTTGCTGTTACTTCGTCGCTTTTTAAAGTTCCAGCTACACGCTGTTCAGATATCTTGAGATCGCAATTGCATCTAAATGATCGTTCTAGGTTCATTGTAACGGCAATCGACGTGTGCACATTTGATAATTCAGTAATCAGTTAAATTATTCCAAGTTGTTATAATCCATCAAACCAGCTACCAACTTATTTAAACACAATAGACCATTTCTAATTCTCTCATTACATCCAAATCCGAGCTATCTTTCAATACCTAATTTCAAGTTACAAATTCAGAGAAAACATTAATTTAACTAACATAAAAAAAATTAAAGCGAAATTTCTATAATTACGTTGTTCAAATAAATGTTGAAGGGTATTTATTTTTTTTTCAGAGTAATAGCGTAAGTGTTCTGAAGAGAAAGAAAATAGAAAATGTTATGTTAATATTTAATTTAGTTATGAATTAAAATGTTTCAGTAACTATTTATTTCCATTTCTATTCATTCTCAGAAGCTACTTGAAAGGTTAATACAAAGTTACTCATTAAATCGTCATTTAATAATTTTTAAAAACTGTTTATAACCTTTTTAAAATACTAGTACAGGCTAACGACCTTTTTCATGAAGTGCAAATATGTCTATCAATCGTTGATTTAGTGAAAGCATTTTTGTGAATTTTTCATTTTTTCTTATTAAAATAATAGCATATCAATATCATATAATCAATAAATCGATCATTTTTAACTCAATTAAAAAAATTTATGGTGATTATAAGATTATTACATACATTTAGATGACTAATTATTACAGCAAATAGTTATTGCAATGACTTCTGCGTTATCAATATTATAAAATGGGATAATTGGTGTGATTATTGTAATTACCATCAGCCAACATTGCTTTATAAATGTCGATAATTTTATAGTTTTTTATATCAATCTACAGACTTATTTTTTTTTTCATTTAAATTATTGAAAAATATTCTTTTTCATTTATTTATCCATTTAAATTGATATAAAATCATGAATATTTTAATATAAAAATATTTGCACGTTCTATGAGATTATGTAAATAAATGATAAAATAAGATTCCTTTAATTTATAAATAATTGCCAGTTTATTTTATAAAACTTCAGCATACTCTGTGGTTTCGAACTTGTTTTTTTTTATCACGAAAATTGCTAAAATGTTGTCTAGAATCTTTTCTTTATCAAACGAAGCAGTTAAAGCAAAATGAAAACATATTAGGAATAGATTAAAGTAAACAACAAATAGGATGGAAAGGTAGAAACAACGTTAAGCATGATCCAAGATTACATCCAGGTACCGTAATTACTTGGACACAAGGGTGACTAATAGTTTCAACCAGCAGCATGTACCTACTACTGAGATGACTACCGAGAGCGCATGGGTTGTGCTGTACGGTGTGTATCATGTATACACCCGATGTAACGGTCTTTCGATGTTCAAGCGAGAGCGAGGAGGATGACGAAATTAAGCGGCAGTAAGTAATAACTTTCCGTAATTGCTGGTTGTTGTGCTGCAATACTTAGGTTTCACGCGATTCTAGATAATCTGGAAATCAATTATAGAAAAAAAAAATCGACCAATCGGTCAATAAATTCAGTTTTAAGATTTTATTTTGTCTCAATAAAAAAAATTTTTTTCAATCACGCCAAGCCGCAAAACATTAAATGGAAACAAGAATTGACGCAAAAAGTATTCTCGTAAAAATATTTAGTAACATTCAGAATCGCAAATAAAAAAAAAACAAAAACAAGAAGTAAAAATATCGAGGGTAAATGATTTTCGAATTGAATATACTTTTTCTCTATGGGGATAATTTGGTACTCGACGAGTTTATTAAAGAAATTGTCAAGGTTACTTAGTTGCAAAGTATCAACATTTATATGCACTTTGATGATTTTTTAGGTAAGACAGATAAATCTAAACTGTGGGAAAGTGCTGAGGAGAGGTAGAAGGTTATGTCGTACAGATGTGAAGGAAGAGAGTGGAGGTATAGTGGTGGAAGGTGAAGAGAGAGTGAGTAATAAGAAGAAAAAAACAAAGGCGGTGTAGTGCAGCAACAGAAACGGTGAGGTGGAGACGAGAGACGATGTACAGGCGGAGGTTAATGCCGCGATCCGGTTCAGGGGGCAGCCTTAGTGTGCTGCCTTAAAACACTGCCAGCTTTCTTGCATTTGCCTGCAACCAGATTGTGTTGGTAATATTTTAAAGGTATATATCCAATGCTTCACAAATACGTGAACTTAAATTCACTCAGTCCAAAAATCCATGTCGTCCTGTTGATTGAAATTACATCGGACTCGTAATTCTCAAGTATCCGATCTTTCCATCTTTATCTGTTTACGTATCAGAATAATTCGTGGAGGTACTTACGGGTCATTCGGCGTGTAACGGAGAATAAGAACGAAGCAAACAAACCTGCTTCCTTCTCTGGAACTGTGCGGGCAATTTCAAGAGGTAGGGACCTTTTGGAGATGGAGAAGGAAGAAGAGAGGTCGAGCGAGCTGTTGAGGAGGATTGGTTCGAGTTTTCTCGGCGATTTGAACAACTCTTCGGAGTCGAACGAAATTAATGGCTACGCGATGCATGCTGCTCTCGCGCAGCTGCAGGAAAGAAACCACTGAGATTCAGAGACCAATACTTGCTGAGAATCCAATAGGTAGACACCAGGATAAAAATAGATATTTAGATATTGTCGGTCAGACTGTTTGCATTATCTAAATTGTACTGATCTCGAATAGTTATCTCGATGCTCGTCATAACCAATGAAACAATTACTCGATTGAATTACTTTTAATAAGACAGTTATGATCACTAGGTAGAAATTGCTATTTACTTGATACTCCACGGAAAAGGGATATGTAGTTGAGTTTGTGTTATAACACAACACAGAATCGTGAAAAAGCTTGTGTATGTTCAGTGACTGTGAGTCATGCTAGGAAAGGTGGAGATGTCAAAGCGGAAAGAAGGGTTAAATAGTGTTAACTGTACTATTTAACAACACACACGAACAAGACAAAGTCTTGACTTATGTCAAGGGCCTCCGGTCTCATCAGCTTTACTATCACTAATGAGTTTATATGAGAAGAATATCAGTCAAGTGAATGACTGGATAATGTATTTAGTTATTGATGGATGCATTTAACAACTTTATCATCATTATTATTATATTTAAATATATTTTCTGTGCTATTAATTATTTATAATTTACTATAAAATTATTTCGCATCAAGTACTATGATGTTTACCATGATTTCATGATGTTAATGTTTTATTAATTTACATCTGTTGAATTCTCTGAACAAAAATGAATCTCAATTTATTCTCTGTTTATTTAACAATTTAGTTTTAAGTTCGAGAAATATAATCATGTGTATTTCTAATACACATCTGTAAGGACTTCAAACCATTCCTATTTTATTTTATTACTTTTTTAATATATGACCTCAAGTACTTGGGTCAGTCAAAGGACCCTTTGATTTTATTCAATATTATGCTACATACTGCAGACATCTGTAAATATGAACAAAGAAGAGAGGATTGGTTGTTTTTACTGTAAAGTAATGTTTAAGGAAATTTTTAGTTAGTCTTGAGAAAATCTCTGAAGGATACAGACGCACATCTCAGCACAATCCGTTATCGTTAAATAAAGTATTCATATTTTGATATAACGAAACAAATTCAGTCTATATTTAATTATTGTTCCTACACCATAATCCTAAATTTCCAACAGGTTATGGGCCCAGTTAACGCTGAGCAATAAAATTGTGAAAAGTTAAATTTATAGACCTATATTTTATATCAAATTATTAAAATAAAATTGGACTATCTAAAGTGTAGAATTAAATTTTGTGTGAGTGTGTAATTATTATAAACAATTATTAATACAAACTTTTTTAAAAGAAAAATGGATAAGAAAAATATCCAACAATTTAATGGCGATAAATATAATATTTGGAAAGCGAGAGTGCGTGCAGTGTTAGAAGAGAAAAACATTTTAAAAGTGATAGATGAAGAAGAACCAACTAAACCAAGTCGCAAATGGGAAAAAGCTGCAAGAACAGCTAAGGGCATAGTGTGTCAATATCTTGGTGATAGATATATAAACCTCATCAGTTCTAATAAAACAGCACGCGAGATTATCAATGAACTCGATAAGACTTATGAGAGAAGCAGCACTGCAACTCAAATAAGTATTTTTAAATCACTTTCTACGCTTAAATTGAAAGGAGATATGTCACTTTCTGAACATTTTGAAAAATTCGAAGATCTTTATGATAAATTCATTCTTTCTGGAGGACCAATGCTGAACGAACCATCTCGAGTGGGCTTTCTACTTGCATCTTTACCAGCTTCATATCAAGCTGTGTCCGCAGCCATTGAAACAGTTGTTGACAATAATATTTCTTTCATGCAGGTAAAAGTGAGACTGCTAGAAGAAGAAATAAAAATTAAGTCATTAAACAATGATACAAGTGCAAAAATATTAGTGGCAGAAAGTAGTGATAAGAGAAGTGAAAATCAAACTTCTTTTCGAAAATCAAACTATAACGAGAGATCAAAATTTAATGGTCACAAGTTTCCTAAAAATTTGAAAAACAAGGGTCAATTTAAAGGGAAGTGCTATCATTGTGGTCGTGGAGGACATTATAAAAGAAACTGTATTCATTTCAAAAGGAATCAGCAGTACAATGAACAGAAAAGAAACAAGGCTGCTCAAGTTATGCAAGTTATAGATTCCAATTCACAATCCAGAATAACATTTATGGCAGGAGCGAATAAAATAATTGAAACCAATAAAAACAAAATTGAATTTTTGTTAGACTCTGGAGCATCAGACCACATCATTAACAGAGAAGATATTGCTAAGAATTTTGAGAGTCTCAAAACACCGATAAAAATTCTTGTTGCTAAAAATGAGGTGTCTATTTTAGCAACTAAAAAGGGAACCATAAATGTAACAACAAATGAAGGGATCCAAGGAACACTGGAAGAAGTTCTTTACAGTCCAGAGGTGCCTTATAATCTGCTGTCCGTTTCCAAGTTGCAAAAATCAGGCATGGTGATTGTATTCGATCAGGATGGAGTAAAGATAAGTAAAAATGGTACACTTATCATGAAAGGTAAGGCCTCAAATAATCTCACACGGATAGAATTCATAGTCGAAAAATATGAAATAAATTCAGTAACTAAATTTCCTAGTAATAATAAAACAAACTATGACATTTGGCATGAAAGATTAGGTCATATAAGTAAGGATAAATTTGTCAAGTTAAAGAATCATAGTATGGTAGAAGATATAAAACAAATAATAGAAATTAATCCTAGTAATAAAATATGTGAAGCATGTATTAAAGGTAAACAAACACGATTATCGTTCAACAAAGTTAAAAATAAAAATCATGTAAGGAGACCACTATTTATTGTACATTCAGATGTATGTGGTCCAATCACTCCAACAGCTTTAAATGATAAGAATTATTTCGTTTTATTTTTAGATCATTACACTCATTACTGTGTAGTATATTTACTTAAACATAAATCGGATGTCTTTTCAGTATTTAAAGATTTCGTAGCAAAAAGTGAAGCTCATTTCAATCTTAAATTAGTTTACTTATATATAGATAATGGTAGAGAATATTTGTCTAATGACATGAAAAATTATTGCAAAGATAAGGGTATCACTTATCATTTAACTATTCCAAGAACTCCTCAATTGAATGGCACAGCCGAACGTATGGTTAGAACAATCACAGAAAAAGCTCGAGCAATGATAGCGGGGTCTCAGTTAAATAAAATCTTCTGGGGTGATGCAGTCTTAACTGCAACATATTTAATTAATATTATTCCAAGTAGAGCATTGAAAGTAATGAAAACACCATATGAATTATGGCATAATAAAAAGCCTTCATTAAAGTATTTAAAAGTCTTTGGATCCACTGTATATGTTCATAGCAAAATTAACAAAACTAAATTTGATGATAAAACGTGGAAAGGTATATTAGTTGGTTATGAACCAAACGGTTATAGAGTATGGAATGTAGAATTAGAAAAACACATTATTGTACGGGACATTATTGCAGATGAAATAAATTATATGATATCTCGGCCAGGTATAAAATCTGGAGAAATGAATGAAAATTCCATGTTTGAAACTGATCTTTCTGAAATTTCAAAATCAGTGCTAAATGATGATTCGGGAACATTATCAAGTGATAATGTTCAAGATAAATCTGATATTAAGAAATCAGATGGTTTAAAATCTGGTAATGATAAACCAGATAATGTTGATAAATCTGACATTAAGAAATCAGATGGTTTAAAATCTGGTAATGATAAACCAGATAATGTTGATAAATCTGATATTGAAAAATCAGATGGTTTAAAAACTGGTAATGACAAACCAGGTGATAATGGCAAGTCTGATACTGAGAAATCAGATGAATCTGGTTCTGATGAACCAGATGTACAATATACACCTAGAATTAAAGTTCCAAAATTAGATAATAGAAATAATTTCAAAGCTGGATGTCGAAGGAGTGAACGGATCAAGGGGCTTCCTAAAATATCGTATGACGAAAGGAGCATTCCAGAAGAATGCATGTTATCTGCTCAAAGATTAATAAATGCAGTTCCTAGTTCTTTCTATGAGATTTCCATTAGAGATGATAGGGCTGAGTGGGAGCAGGCTGTCAAAAGTGAACTGGATTCACTTAGAACGAATAATACTTGGACATTAGTACCAAAACCAAATAATAAAAACATTGTAGACTGTAAATGGATATTTACAATCAAAAATGATGAACTCGGTAATCCTTATAAGTATAAAGCTCGTTTAGTTGCTAGAGGTTTTAGTCAAGAGTATATGGTAGATTATGATGAAACCTTTGCACCAGTAGCTAGAATAGCAAGCTTCAGATTCATTGTCGCATTTGCCAATCAAAATAATTTGTTGTTGCACCATATGGATGTTAAGACAGCATTTTTGAATGGTAAGTTAAAGGAAGAGATCTTTATGAGAGTACCTGAGGGAGTTCAATGTAAAAAGGGTCAGGTCTGTAAATTAAATAAAGCCCTTTATGGTTTGAAACAGGCAGCTCGTTGTTGGTTTGAGGCATTTGAATCAACTTTAAAAGCAAGAAATTTTCAAAACTCTCCAGTAGATAGATGTATTTATGTTCTAGACTTAGGGGATATTTCAAAGAATATTTATGTTGTCTTATATGTAGATGATCTTGTTATTACCACTAAAAATATAAATACAATGAATAGTTTCAAGGAATACTTGATGCATGAATTTCAAATGGTAGACTTAAAAGAAATAAAATTATTTTTAGGTATAAGAGTTACTAGAGAAAATTTTACTATAAAGTTAGATCAAACAACATATGTTAAATCAGTTCTGGATAAATTTAATATGCAAGATTGCAATCCAGTACATACTCCTCTCGAATCAAAAATCAATTATGACGCCTTAAATTCTGATGAAAATTGTAATAAACCATGTCGGAATGTCATAGGTTGTTTAATGTACTTAATGATCTGTACTCGGCCAGATCTAAGTTTTGCTGTAAATATTGTTAGTAGATATATGAATAAGAATAATATCACATTATGGCAATATTTAAAAAGAATTTTGAGATATTTAAAGGGTACTAGTAATTTACAATTAATATATAATCGTAATACAAGTTATAGTGATATAATAAGCGGGTATGTTGATGCTGATTGGGCTGATGATAAAGTTGATCGAAAAAGTACAACTGGGTATCTTTTTAAATTATATGAAAATTGTACTATTTGTTGGGCTACAAAACGACAAACATCCGTAGCAGGCTCTACATCAGAAGCTGAATATATGGCTTTGTATGAGGCTGCACGAGAAGCTTTGTGGTTACGTTCACTAGCCGAAAGTATTAAAATAATAATATCAGGACCAATAGTTATATACGAAGACAATAATGGTTGTATAAGCATTGCAAACAACCCATCGAGCCATAAGAGATCAAAGAATATTGATATTAAATATCACTTTTCCCGTGATAAGGTAGAAAAAGGTTTAATTAAACTAATTTATTTGCCCACAGATAAACAGATAGCTGATGCACTTACAAAGTCATTACCTGGAGTCAAATTTGTAAACTTCAGAACACAAATGAGTTTGGAATGATTTTTAGAATTAAGATGATTTATGATGTTATATTTGATTGTAATTGATTCGGTCTGGTTAAGTTTTTCCCATACGATGTTGGGTTTTTCCTTAACCCATTAGCAACAAATGTTGGACCAGATAAAGAAATGATAATAATGAGATTGTGTTGAGAAAGAAGTCTTTATATTTGAATTTAAGAAAATAGTACTGTAAGCAATACTTATATCAATTAATATTAGCAGTAAGAATATAGATAGTAATTGTGATCATACTTGTTATATTATTTTTTTTTGAGATTCATCTTTGAGGGGGAGTGTTGAATTCTCTGAACAAAAATGAATCTCAATTTATTCTCTGTTTATTTAACAATTTAGTTTTAAGTTCGAGAAATATAATCATGTGTATTTCTAATACACATCTGTAAGGACTTCAAACCATTCCTATTTTATTTTATTACTTTTTTAATATATGACCTCAAGTACTTGGGTCAGTCAAAGGACCCTTTGATTTTATTCAATATTATGCTACATACTGCAGACATCTGTAAATATGAACAAAGAAGAGAGGATTGGTTGTTTTTACTGTAAAGTAATGTTTAAGGAAATTTTTAGTTAGTCTTGAGAAAATCTCTGAAGGATACAGACGCACATCTCAGCACAATCCGTTATCGTTAAATAAAGTATTCATATTTTGATATAACGAAACAAATTCAGTCTATATTTAATTATTGTTCCTACACCATAATCCTAAATTTCCAACAACATCAATATTTAGAGAACATTAATTTTGATTTATTTTTTTTTTAATACTACTGGTGGAGTTAATTATAAAGGGATTGGATTGTGTACGTGATTTTTTTAATAATTTATGAAGATTACTTTTATAATAATTTTATAAATTTTGCGGTAATGGATTAACTGTATTTATTTAATAGCATTTTCGCAGAAATTTCATTGCAACAATTCTTGGTACGTTTTACTACCTTTCTAATTGTATTACGTACATCTACTTTGCGTGACTTCTTACTTCTGATTGTTAAAGAACATTGAGTCGTATATAGTAATTTATCTTACAATTAACTGATTTTTTCAGTTTGTAGAAAAAAAAATCGTAGATTAAGTGATTAAGTAATTATGCAGTCAGACTAAATATAAAACTATAGATACACTGATCTGATTTATATTTGAAAGTCATTTTATTCGTAAGATTTGTAATTTATGAGATAAAATATCGATCGTTACTTTGTACAATCCAATCAATCAATATAATCCAATCGGGTGAAAGTACATAAACCAGAAATTGAAGTTTGTACAAAAATGATTATTTTTATTCTATAAAAAATAGTGAAAATTTTAAAACTGCTTTTGTGTTGTTCAATATATAACTTTTGATTTCAATTTACTGATACTTGAACAATTAATTATCTTTCAATTTATATCATAATTATTAATGATCGATCAATGTGAACAAATATGTTATGATACGTTAGAAAATAAATAAATAAATAAAATTGAAAAATTTATTCATAGAGAAATAACTTGATTTATTATAAGCATATATAAAATATTGGTTTAATATTTATTCTCTTCATCAAAAAAAAAATTAAAACACTAATTGATTGATTCTAATGCTACAAAAAATGATAAGCAAATAAAAATCTTTTATTTGAATCATTGACTAAATAATTTACAAGTTAACACTCATTACAATATAATCTTGTTAACTTCTTAATAGTTGAGAGATTTTTATAAAACTATAATTAAAATTGAAAAATGTTTAAATTTCCATATAAATTATATGCATTAATCCCGAGGGTATAATTAAAGAGATTCATTACGTACAATAGAATGAAAGTGGTAATTATTTGACAATAGAATAGTTCCATATAATGAAACGTGTATAAGTTAATTTGTAATTTGTAATTATATGATTGAAAAGAAAACTAATCATATTATAATATAGATATAGTTTGCGTATGTATGTATTGTTTGAAAAGAGCTACCGGAATCGGTACACATGGTCTGCCAACCACATCGCGGGTCTGTGACCTTACGAGCGTTGCAATCGATGCTGTGATCTCTATCGTTCTTCTTCTGAGCTGCAATGCTCCTCACGCGCCCTCGAGTGGACCTTGCCGTGCACTCGATAGCGTTTTATCGATGATCTTTGCTAATTGCAGTTGGGGCGGAGTTCTTCATTCTCAAACCTAAGCATCTACCGTGAAAAGCCTTCAGAAGTCTTCAGCGTAACTCTACTGATAAATTTATTTATGATTCTAATCTAGCAATGATACCAAGGTTTACGAATATTTTCCATCACTTTCTACTACGTTATTTTTCATTTACGAGTGATGATTCATCCTTTAGTAGGCCACGAGACTATGATAATTTATTCCTAAAACAAAAATAAATTTTTTTATTCTGAATATTAATTAACTAAATTGGATGAAAAAAATTGATTTAGCTTGAAACAAACAGTGGAAATTCAATGAAAGAATTCATTACAAGAAATTTTCATAAAATCAATTACTTTAGAGTGACAACTTTTTATCAGGAATTTTTTACCACTCATAATTGCTAAATAATAAAAATGTAAAGTGGATTGTGAAATATATTAGATAAAAAAGAATTAATGGACACATGTAATGTAAAAAAATTAATCGGTATGTATGAGTCATAAATGTTGTAATAACTCTCTCTCTCTCTCTCTTATACTAGAGAGAAAATTCGTCCGAAAACAATTTGAAAAATTAATTATTTAATTTAAGTTGATATGAGCATACTCCAGCTTGTTAAGTTCAATCAAGTTAAAACACTAGGTTGCGAAGGTAGACAAGTGCTAGTTGGTGAAATATCAGACAAACGAATCTCTTGGAAACCAGTTCCAAGTCATCCGCTCCATAGTCAGACCAGACAATAATTTTGCATTACATACTAAAAATTTGTGATTTGCTATCACCTGCAAAGCAAGTCTCACGTCGTACTCTATCTTCGTTGTGCATAGCCTTTATTCATCCTTACTGACGCTTGAAAGATGCAAATGTACGCCACCAAGGCTACAGGATTTTTTTAAAAAGAAGGGATGACTATAACTACGAAGCAAAGACCTTAATATTTTTCTCTTATGGAAGTAAGATATAAGTGGAAAGAAAAATTAAGAAATTTAAATTATGACTAACAATCGCTGTATATCATGTACAGTGGAAAAGGATTGTATGCTAATTCACAAGTTTTCATCAATTCGAAGCGATCAGAATGAAGAAAGAAAATCCTCGAGGGTTATATCCATACCCATATAATACCTTTGAAAAGTCAAGCTTATATTTATAGTGGTTTCATTGTATTTTTTTTTATTTTACATATTCGACCAGTTGTTCTTGAACCTCATCAGGATTAAAGTAATAATGACTCGATCACTAACCTTCACATTCTCCAGTATATTCTTACCTTTAATGTTCACGTTTCTCAATACGATGTCAACGGATTGACCATTTGTAAATCTCTTCCGTGTGTGACTGTACTTGCGACCCTGAAATTAACAAGGGCATCCACTTAACAAAAGGCAAGTCAATGCTTTCAATGTATCAAGAAGCTATAATTTTAATTAATGATTGAGTTATTCAAGAACATTGCCAAGTAAAAACGATTCAAGAGTGATGGATACTCTCGCCATAATTTCAAGCAAACCATTGCAATTTAAAAGCAGAATAATTTGTCTGTAAGATCTTATAAAGACTACAGTTTTATTTAATTTTATGTTTTGAGAAAAAAAGATCTTTTCTTCCATGATTCCGACTATAAATTACTTTTAAAAATCCAGATTAAGTTTATTGAATAATATTCACCTAGTTTTATAGAAAAATACTCTTTTTTTAAGATAAGAAGTATTTTTCATTTTTTAAATATATTTACATGCACCTTTTAAAACAATAATCGTTTTTTAATTTTTTATGTTTGATTATATGGAAAGAAATTAATTGTAAAAAGTATTGTTTTAGAAAGACAAAGTTGTTTTAATATTTTATTCTGGTAAATTTTATTGTTCCTATCAAAAATGATCTAATGGAGAAGTAAATTGATATCTAGACTAGAATATGTTTGAAATAAATTTCGATATTGCTACTTCGCCCTCCTCAGTTTCACAACAAGAACAGCTTTTGTATTTACATCATCAAAAAAAAAATGGAAATATTCATAATATATATTTTCCTAATGAAATCAAATTGAACGAATCTATTTCTGTAAGATTTTGACAGTTATGATTCGACTACAATGCAAGAGAATTTATCAAGCGTTTCAGCAAACAATCTCTGAAGTAGATTTTTTTTCATTTTACTCCCTCATGTAAGAAGATGTATTAGATATAAGTACATAAGAGAAGCTGACGGGTTGAATAGTTTCACAATAGATTGATACTTGATCTTGATTCACAAGAGAAATAATCTTGATGTGAATTCAAGTACACTCATATATACATTCTCATTCGCTTACCACGGAATTAAATGAGGCAAAGCAAGTATTCTAATTGTTTTCACGGGGCAGTGGACTCGTTGCCTCCGGGTCATGAGTATTCCTCTTGTAACTAGAATGCACATGCGCGAAAGAGAAGAGGACTTAAGAGGGTAATGGTTCGGTCGATCAGGGTCCGTCACAGAGGGTGCTTCGATTAAGCGGCTCTACGAGTTAGTAATATGGGAACTTCACGCAACAGAGAACCCAGCCCATCCCTGTAATGTGTTTTAAAAAAGTACTCTGGCAATTTGATCGTGTCGAATATAGAACTGTAAGTAATTCACGAGTCGTTATTACGCGGTCTGACGTAAGAGTGGGAGACGCGATTAAAGCAATTGCTCTTAAAGTACTGAGTATAAATATTAAAGTCGTGCTTAATGATTTACGATCAATACTAATCGACATTATTTCTAAAACATTATTGCATTAACTTCTATTCATAAATTATCATCCGTGAAATTTTTTGTAGATTTATTTATTTATTTTTATTGAAACAAATTTACTCTATGCAAATTGCTTCCTCTGACCAACAAGGAATTCAAGTCGATCATCATTTCAAAGTAAAATAAATCTAATAGGGAATTAAAATTTTCATTCAAAAAGAAATTAGCATTATTTACAGATAAAATAAAAATTATAAAATGTTTTTTTATTTCTAGCATTAATTGATCAATTGTTTTCAACATAGAAGCTAGAAAATGTTGGGGCCTAGGTAATGTGCACTGATGTTTAAAGTGTCAAATTCCGTGATAAATGTTGGGAACCCTTGTTACTCCTGAAGACGTATCCATTTTCCTAACTAGATAGTACTTATATCTGCTAGATGGGATCCTTTCATGGCATGAATTGAAATAAAACAGCTTATGCACTATAAATGCTCTTATCTATGAATACCTTAAATCAATACTTATCTTCAATCTTAACAACTACTCTTGATAACGATAAAACAAGTAATTATTTTTTTGTTTATCCTAAATAATTCCAGACTTGAATTTTTAAATTTGATAAAAAACACATCATGTTCTTTTATAAAAGAAAGTTTATAAGAACGTCAGTAAAATATTTATATTTTCCACAGTTGCTTGAGTTCACATATCATGAGGAGTAGAAACAAATCGAATTTCCTAGATGTATATTCAAATATGCGTTGAAACTATTTAAGGTATTGGCCTTGTAAGTTTCTGGTTATATTTATACATCAGCATTCATAGGTTCACAAGTATAAGGAACAGTATTGCTGATGCTATTACGCAGAGTTCAAAGGTCTCTAAATCATATTTTATGCAGCGTTAGCCGCTCAATATCTCCAATAATCGTAAATGTACCTTTCTCTGACCGTTAAAGCGGTTTCAGAGACTGCCGACTGCAGATCTAGCATTGCTTATGCAGATATACATATTACAACGATCGAATACACTACCTTCTCATATGCACTTGTCTATATTTATCTGAAGAGGTTTGTGAAATTTCTCCATAAAGTTATTTTTTCTGACAAGTAATAACATACTACTGATGACTTATCAGAAAATCGTCGAGTTAGACACGGTAGAAGTGCACTTGAAATCGGTCCAATCTCGTCAATAATCGTTGGATCAGAACAATTAGATATTAGAAGAGGTCATCAACCGACCCTCGTCCTTAAATGTGACAAGGACTTAAGCTTCGAGCGCATGAAATGTTTTTTATAGCCAAAGACCTGCGTAATTGTATACATGGCTCCCCTCTAACTGGATTGCGTGCAATTCTGTGAGGGTTGGGAAGAATTTCACATTATGTATAAGCCAAATTAGGACAAATTGTTTAGAGGTGAACTGTAAATAGATTAATTGCGATTTAGAATAATTAGTACTGTTATAAATTTTATTTTTTGTTTATTAACATTAAATGAAAACATTATGCTGAAATTTTATATTGCAAAACAGTTAACAAATCGATTCTTTACGTGACACGATACTTTATACTGATTGTACATTTTTACGAGTTCCAGTAAAACTGTTGGAAACAAAATTCTTTGTGTATTTAAGGCTCTAATCGGTAACCGTGAAGTTCATTTAGGTAGGTAACAGCTACTTTTTCAATAAGTTTCGTGAGTTCCAAACTTATTAAAGAACTGTAAAATTTCTTTGCTAAGTACACTCGAAGCCATACTTGAAATTTTAACTTTCATATTTATTTTAATAACGCTAAACTGAAAAATGAGCGATTAAATTATAACGGTAAAATTATACGATCTACTAAAATGGCAGAGTTACAAATATGTTCAATGTAGAAAACGAGGATTAAAAAAAGATATACTTTAAAACTTGTATGGATTTTATTTTTAAAACATTATAACCCGGTTGGTTAGATAAGAAACTGTTTTGTAATACTATGCTTTACATTCTCTGATTGACATATAAGTCCATTTTGCTAATTTCAGTGCTGATATTAATGACTTCCACGTCAGCTATTCAATCCCATGCCATACAATTATTAGAAATACATACAGTTATTACCAGTAAAAGTTTTTCCATGTCTCCAGGGATTTTATTATGCCAAAGTTATTATCGTACATTACAGCTTTACGAAAATTTAAACAAAGTTTATCAACTTTCTTTGTCGAGTTTATTAGTTTTTTCATTACGATTTGTATTAATATATTTATAGGCAATTATCATTCAACTGAAATGTAATTCTATCTTTCAGTTTCAGGTTAAATACAGTCAATCAGTTATTTAATATCAATAACAGACGTTAAAGAAAAAAAAGAGACTATACGTTAAATATTTTTTTCAATTATTCTAATTAATAATTTCTGTAACCACTTTTTATTAACAATTAATCAATTGACTTACCGTATTTCCTTATATCTACGTATTACTCTATTTCACTTAACTCGTTCTATTCATTATTTAGATTATTCATAGTAATTTTCAATTATTACTTATTATTGTTGGAATTATTACAGAAAAACAAAATTTATTATTATTATTAAATGCACATTATAACATCCGTTTATTTATGCTTTATGTATATTCTTGGATAATGTCATTTATATATTGGAAAAATATAACATGGAACAGTTTGTGTCCGGTGTATGCTCCAAGCTGTTTACCGATAGCTTACAGCTCGTTTGTGTAAACATATAAATCGGTAAATTCAGTGATATTATAAAGTTACTTTGAACAGTAATAGCAAGATACCTTTGTGTGTATACGCAACCAACGATCGTTCCAAGCTTTCGTTTATTATTTTGGAGTTTATTACGCGTCTGGATTTACCAATTGACAATTTATTATAATAGGAATATTCATTTATTATCAAAGAAAATTTCAGGCAAAGTAAACATGGAATTAAAAGATTTTATACTGAAATTTATTTACCAGGAACTGCAGCATCTTTTTCATGACAATGATCTAGAGATTGTAGAATGAATATGATAATAGACTTGATCCCACTCTACTTTGGAGTCCATATTTTTTAGCTTTGTGAATTTTTGGCAAAATTTGACTCATGCGGTTGACATAACAAAAGAGCAAACAGGGGGAAATGATAAGTGTGGAGAAAGATTACGTACCTTAACATCGACTCTGGACGACAGTAGTTTAAGTATTGCCTCATAGAAATTCCACCGAATTCGTAAATATCCAAGATCTATCTCAAGTCCCCCATATATATGTCTTTTCACCATGCGTAACGTATCCCAATATATTTCCGACGCCCTTTCTTACGTTCTATGAACGACGTAATGCTGCTAGAAAAAATTGACAAGCATAGATTTCCGGATGTAAGAAAGGAATCGAAAAAATTGCGTGTAATAATGAAAAGATGCTCCGTCAAATAATGAGATGAACGTTCAATGAAAAATTGGTTGAAGATTCTTTATCATTTTCCCTTTTTTTTGAGGGGGGAGGTACAAAAAATCTGACAGATACATCCAGAAAATTATTGCATGATATACATTGTCCTCATTCTTGGAAAATCGGTATAAAGTATCGATTATTATCAATGAATCCTCATAAATCATTACCAACATGTGAATTTGTTTTTAAATGTATTTAGTCAAAGATAAATAATCATTATTAATTAATAATTGGGATGTAACTTTGATAGCTTTTATTACAAATAATTGAACATGGCTGCTATCATTATAAATCATAATTGTTGTTTAATATATCTATTCGTAAATCAATCACAAATTTGTAATCTAAATAATCTACTCTTTCCAACAACACATAAATTGAACGTTTTAATGCCTTTTACATGAAGAGCTACTCCTCTGTGATGATGAAAAGCGAAATAGTTTGACAGCATCAAAATATATTTACAAATGATCGGTTAATTTTGTTCCCCGTAAAATCGTTCAACGATTAATCGGGAAAATAATTGGCAGAAATCATCGGTCAATACCAATGACATATGAATGATTTCAACGATGAAAATGTGGTAAATGTTGAACAGATTGCTATTAAAAATATCGTTGAATTTAATTGAATGGCAGTGACCGAGAACGTGGTGGAGTGGAAACTACCGTCATCAATAGTGGTTCCGTTAAAAGCTATTAGCCATTAAAGTGTCGAAATATTTTATGCGTTAAAGAGGGCGGAGAAAGGGTAGTTGTAAGTAGAGTATGCTTTCACTGGTATCGTTGAATGGGATGGGCGCAATTATTGTGTGCCACCACCCTAACTCTTCAGTTTCCATTCAAGAGTTACCTACTCACTAAACCAAAAACAACAGCATCCCGTCATCTAGGAAATCCCGTCCTAATGTAGAAAACGATCCTAATATTCCATTATCTGAAGAAGAATCACTTAAATAACTCAAGCAGCCCAGATTTTAGGAGAAACAAGCATGAAAAGAGAAGTTAGACTCTGGAGAAAAGTATTTCTGTGGATTATCAAGAGATTATTTTAGTTGTAAATGCAAAAGTCGAAGAATAAGGTATCGAGGAAAAAAAATACCGAGACAAAGAATAAACTTCCGGTGAACGCAAAAAAGTTTTTGTATTAACTTAGGAGTGGCTTACTGCTGCCACTGCGTTATTTTAAAATTTAAATTTCGAGTCTCTTTATGTTGAGTGACACGTTTTCGTGTACTGGTTTGCAAAGTGCCTTCGAATGTTACACGAACTATATTTATAATGATATGTTATGTGCATAAAAGTGGTATACCAAAGTCTACAATAAAGAGAGCATTATAAGAGCAAGAAAATATTTTTCCGTAGTCAAAGAATGTGACGGTATCGTCCAGCAGCTATAATCCTGATCAAAGTTATCATCTTCGACTTCGTTTTTGTTATTCAAAAACCGCTATTGTGAGTGCTCACCAAAAAGAATGAGAAGTGAGCAAGAGGGATGATGGAAGACATAAAGTTTTCAAGCAAAATCATGAATAAGCCACAGCCACTGTTGGTAGTTCATTATATGTCTTTTCCCTAAGTAAAAGTCTTCCCTTAATTTACCTCCTCTTCTTTTTCATTCGACGATATTAAGTATGCATCGCTAGGTCTGAATTATTTACGCCAATCTCTATGTGACTTTTTTTTTCAAGAGTCGCTAAATAAACGAGTCTATCTTGGATAAATATTCACCCCTATTCCGGTTGCCCCCCCCCCTCTCCTGTTTATACTCTCCTTAGAAATGATGTTATCCTATATCATAGTGGACGCATCAGAACTAACATTAAATCATTAAGAAAATGAATTATTTATAACTATTTTTTACAGCTCATTAAGATATCCATTAAAAAGCTTTTATCAGCTTCGAAGAAAAATATATCTAAACGTTTTTACATTTTTTTTTTATTTATTTATGATCATTTTTACGACTTGTAGGAATAATTAATATGTTTACTTACTTAAATTAATGATAAAAAAGAAATTTTTTCTAATGAACATAAGAAATTTGGATGAATTAATGAAATGATGATAAAAATTTGATAATTGATTCCAATAATAGATACTATTTTTATCATTTACACGTACGTACTTCCTTAATAAATACCAATAAGAAAGAGCTGATGAAACAATAAATATAAGACGTGCAGTGTAATAGAAGATTAAGACAATAAAAGAGGAAAAAGCACGAAACTAAAGGTTCTCTATAACTGCTTTTTTGAGGTCGACTCACGTTCACGAGTGTTATTGCAGAAGAACCCTTTTAACCCGGTGAAACCAATTAACGAATTGCATTAAAGCATTAGGGTTGAAGAGGATAAGTATACAATGGAGATATATTAGGGTTAAATAAATATATAGATTGTATGAAAAGGCATACTGAGACCATACCAATCAAGGCCAGAGTAAATAACACTCTAAGAGAGAGCAGAGTATAAAAATCTGAATGCAGCGTTAGTTAGCGAGTGTATAATGAAAAATCTTTTTCAATTAAAAAAGAATGCCGGAGACTTTAGTTGTAAATTTCAATAGAATTTTTTCGAGGAAAAAAATCGAAGAAAAGTTATAAAGTAGTCGAAATTAATTGAAATAAATATCCAGTAAGTGGGGAAATTCCAAAGTAAAATAGGTAAGGAAGAAAAAGAAAGAGGGTGGCAACGCAAACGAGAAGAAGGAAAATAGGGTTGTTTCAGTGGGCGGGTAGGGTCAGTAACATTGCTCCATGTATCACTGAAAATGAGCGTAAGAATCCATTCAATTGTTTCCACCCTCTTTGTTTCTATCTTACTTTTCTTTCATTTCTTTCATAGTATTTTTTTTTAATATCTTTTTGTTATTTTCTCTTTGTTTCCTATTTTCCATTTTTTTTTTCTTCATCACACAAATTTATTTTTTACCCACTAAATAAAAATTTACTTCGCCTCCATTCGCTCAATTGAACGTTTTTTAATATATACATAGACATCGTCCCCTAAATCACAGCTTATTTAAAATAGCCCGTGCATCTAAGGATTTCTCAAGATTGAATGACTGGAGTATAGTCGACTATTCATGTGAAAATCTATAACGCGATCGGTTCGCCAAGAATTGAAATGTGATTTTATATAAATCCGTTTGAAATTGAATTTATAATAAAAACATAAAGCACCAAATTTTTATTAGACATATAGAATAATAAATCAATTTTCTATTATTTTTAGAAATTATTTATTGTCTGATTAGAAGATAAAAAAAAAAAAACAAACCAATAGATCTATTGAAATATAGATGTATTTTTTTGAATAGCTATAAAATGTGTGAGAATTATTTTGATGATTTATTAAAGTCAAAAATTAAACACCACAGTCTACAACTTCCTTCTTAGTAAATTTTCTCGAGGGCCATCTGTCCGTCAGTACCAAACATACACTGCTTGTCTCGTGTCGTAATCAGCTATACGTTTCGCTTTTCTCTCCCTTTATCGTTCGTCTTCTAAAAGCATTTCTTTTTTATTTTTTTTCCACTCTTAAAATGCTTTTGTGTACGACACATTGGAACACGCAGTCGCTTAATACATGTTACCTCCACATTTAATACATAATTGTCGTCTGGTCTGTATTTAAGAGTTAAAAGTAATTTACAGTTTAAATATTCCATTTATTTTGATGTTATCAATAAAAATTTTTAATAAATAATAAAAATGAATTACTTTAGCCATCAAGTTTGCGAAATCGTTCTGATATAACTCCAAACATTTATTAAGTTTAGTTGTATCCTTCAATAAGACCGCCAAAGTTAATTCAAAAGGTAAAAGAAGACTTCATCTCTAGATTTTCTGTCCTTCTTGGTCGTAAACTCCGAAATGTGAGGAATAGAGTTTTGGGTGATGTGGAAAGTGAGAAGGAGATATGGATGAGAGCACGTTTACTGAAGGGGTGACTATTTGAGCTTCTTACGCTTGATATTCTGAGTTTTTACGAGAATGTCTTCTCTCAAAAATATTTAGACTGAAAATATTTTACAGCGTGTTCGAAAGTACATACTATGTAGGATATATGATGAGGGATGCCAAATAGGGGGCAAATTATGTAAAAAGTGTGTATGTATACGTACACTTGCCATATTCGTAAATTATGGGAATATATACTGAAATATAATGTGTACAGAATAGAAATTATTAATTTATGTATACCATGCATTACCTTGTAACCCTATGAGTGTTTTTACTCATGTAAACACATATTCGTAGACCATTTGCAGCATACATAAAATACCTTATCGAGCTAAAACAGTTAAATATGTACTAGCGGAAAGCTGAGATAAAATAGATATCTCGAGCGAGAGAATGAAATAATGTTCAAAATATTTGCTTTAGAGTATTCGATTATTTTTTTTTGTTTCATAAAAAAGTTGTATGTATGAAGTATTTGGATACTATTATTTAGTTAAATATATATAATTTTGATGAAAGAGGAGAAAAATGTAATGAATAACAAGCTAGTTTTCACTACATAAAAATTTTGTTCTCTGACATCGTTAACTTGAATAAATATTTGCTGGAGAATGAGTTAAAAAAACATTGGTGCATTTGGTGAAGTTAATAGGAGACAGTATTCTATGATTTTAATAACCTTTTTTGTACATAGTTTTTGAACAATTTGTCAACAATATTCTTGAAATTATTATGTTTTTTTTTAAAATATGCATTATTTTAAATACACTTTTTTTAATTTAAATAATTTTTTCTTTTAATTAAATAAATTGAATTAATTAATTTAATCAGCTAGTTCTGATGCAAAAAAATTCATCAATATTTTTTTAATCTTTGAAAGAATGGAAAAAAAAAATAGTAATTACTTTTCCACTCATTTTTTCTAATTACTGAAGCTGTGTAATCTCTAGGGAGCACTAGATACTGCATGATATAATACACATATGTAACTAACTAAAATATTCGACTACGAAAATTATGGGAAGGCTTACGGTACGATCGATACTTATGTTCAAGGACACTTTAGAGAGAGGAGAGCTCAGCACTGTTCTTTAAACATACTACTGTAATCCGCCAGCATGGGTCCATGCGCATATATGTATTTATCGACGTTGCGTGAATTAAAGAGGAGCTTTCGATATATTTCATTAACACCAACTGTGTGAGAAGCAACAAAAAACAAGAAGCACAAAAAGAAAGGGTCAGGACATAGATGTTACAATGATGAAAAACATGAAAAAATGATAAGTATATGCATATCAAAATAAATAATTTGGTTAACAAAAAATGAAACTTGAAATTAATCGACTTCATATATGGAAAAAGAATACATCAGCACAACCAGCTGTTATAAAGCAGCTGCAGCCTGAGGAAACATACAGGCGTAACAATGAAATTACTCCAACGAATTATCATTCATCGAATTGAACGGTTTTGCTGCACATATGTACGAACTATTTCATGCGATTAGTATTTCCGGTAACTAATGGAGTAAGAAAAATAGGTCACTGAGGTGTAGGGTTATGCAACATGTTGAATATAAGCAATATGTATTTGGAAACCAATGATTCATACTAGATCGACTACTTTTGAAGTTTATCGCTACGAAAAATCTACGTTATTCACTGTGTATGAACACTTTCTTTTATATCTTAATTAACATAATTAAATGTTGCATTTTGAAATAAAAAAGTCGTTTATATTCCTTGCAACGCACGAATTGTGCTCGGGGTATTGCTCTAAATTTTGAATGCGAGCATTAAAGGTAATGTTTCAGTATAGTAGAAGAAGGATTTAATAGCTATTAAATGTTCAATTAAATCTGGTTTCAATTAATTGCAATGCTTTTTATTGTTATAAAAAGTAAGTACTTTGTTATATTATCTAAATAATTTTGTTTTTAGTATTATCAGTTTTTTTAATCATGTTTGTATTTAGTATCTCTATAAATTCTCAAAGTGGTGGTGATTTAAAT
Source organism: Chelonus formosanus (assembly GCA_028641665.1). NCBI lineage: Eukaryota > Metazoa > Arthropoda > Insecta > Hymenoptera > Braconidae > Chelonus > Chelonus formosanus. The sequence goes on from CM054002.1 coordinate 16,833,131, forward strand.
ACGTTTTTTATCTTATTATTATTATAGAGTAGAAATAAATTATGGAAATCATGTTTTATTTTATCTTAAACAAGCACCGTTTTATTTTTATTTGAATATAAGTGAAATAAATAAAGTTTTTTTGGAATTATGTTAACTCTATGAAACTTTGCAATCATCACGAAAAATTTTTTCCACTTAAGTCAGTCGATCGATGTGAAATTTATGTAATATTTAGATATGTTTTTATGCATATGAGAATAATTTTAGCATTTTATAGAGACCTTATATATATAAACACATATTATTATTCAAACTATAATGTATAAAAGTGAAGAAAAAATTTAATGGACCAGCTAATATTTAGAAAGCTTGGAATAACTTTAAAAAATTTTCCCGATAAATTATAGTGGTTTTTATTATCAAGAATTTTTAACTAAAAAACTTTAAGAATCTAGTATTTCCAGCAGAATGAGGGATAATTTAATGTAAATAATTTTTGCAAAGTTTAATATTTTAAAATCAGTCAGATTTATAAACGAGCTCTAATAGAAGTGAATATTTTGTGAAAAATTGTCAATCAAATTAGTTTGTCTGGCAAAAAGTATTTCTTTATGGTGGTAAAGAACCATCAGCTTTATTTTGTAAGCATTTAATGACCTTCACTCCGTCATTCCCTACTTTCATTCTCTCAATTTAAACTTTTTACTCAATGTCTGTGTATAAAAGACTCCCACATCAGCTCGTCTTTGAGGCAATCTTAATAACGGATTGATTGATTTAAAAGTTTTTGACGTGATATCGAAACAAATGTTTCAGAGGATAATGGATGAGGCTTGTGGTAAAACCCATCAAATACAATCATACTCACACCTTTATTTATTCATAGACATGTATGTGAGTGGAAAAAAAAAACTTTAAGAATAGAAAAAAAGGAGGCTGCGACAGAAGCAGATTGCTTGCGCATCGTTAGCTGCTCTTTGAATTTATCAAAGTCACTCGCGGCAGCCTGTGAAAAATTTAATGCATTTCTATGAAATACATTTTTAGAAAAATTTTAGTACACTTTAGATTCATTTTAAATGCTCACAAGACCAAAAGAAATTTATTCATAGAAATTTTTCAGCAATACTTTTCGCAATTAAAAATTTTTTACTGAAAATTAATGAAGATTCATTCTAAAAACGGATATTTAATTGAATTTTATTAATAGTCTCAACTCTGAATTAATTTGTTGATAATAATCATCAGAAGTATAATTCTACGAAATTCTCGTGAATGTATCCTTCAGATTATTTCCCAATGCAAAAGCGACGCATATATTAGCCGTCCTGATAGGCTGCTATATATGCAATATATCCAGAATCCCATATTGCGACGCACTCGTGCATCACATATGTCGCCCGACATCCATTAAAATATCATACGAAATTAATCAGGTGTACGTGAGGCGACTATCAATTTCAATCGTGCAGTAGTTTAGTGTTGGAAAGAAGGATATCATCAACAAGAGCTTTTTGAACTTTTTAACAGTCTCTCTTGGATTTAATGAATCAATTAATGCAAAGTAAATTAATAAATAATACCTACTACTACCATAAAGTAAGAACAACCCGTTTAAATTATTCTAATTATTAATAAAGAAATTATTCACTCAGCAGGATTAATTATTTTTTAATTTTAATTATAAGAATTCATGAGTTTCATTGAAATACGACGAGCTTTTATGTTCAAAGAAAACGATTAAATTACTTTTTTAAATTTATGTATAAATGATTTCTAGAAGGATTATTTATTTAAGAACCCTGACCATTCGATTCGTAGAGGGATAAAAATATTCTTAGAAGTTGAAAACTTTGCTGGATTGATATAAGGATTAAGTAAACACAAGTGAGGGGGTAAAAGACTTATGAATTGCATATGATCCAAATATTACACTGGTGTGACACTGTAAGGTTTAAAAGCCCGTACACTTACTACAGCATATCTGCAATGTTAGTACAAATATAGCTGATTTCTTAGACCCAGATCTGCACATATGCGCTTGATATTTTTAGCCAAACGAAATACATGAGTTTCAACATCCGGTTTCAGTGTCGTGCACCCTCGAAATTGTCAAGGTGACCACAGATGTCATATTGTTGTTCTTTTATTCTTTTTTTTATTCGTTTCTTTGCTATTTTTTTTTTTTTTTTTGCTCATTTCACACACAATTATAGCGTGGGAATTTTTCGTGTCCATCACTTTCCTTAAATTTCCACTCTTCTTTATACAATAATACCATTCTAGTGTGATTCATAGCTCACTTATTTTTTTCATGAATTATTTTTTCTGCAATTAAGAAAGAATTGACAATTACTTTTTATTTACTATGGAAATAATTTTTCTCATAATAAATTGATACTACAATGGACAGTTTTTCAATGAAAAAAGAGTTTATAATGACTTTCAAGGAAGTGTTTTTGAAATAATTGTATCCAAGTTTGGTTTGGAAATAAATATACAACTTTATCATATTAAAGCTACAAATTCTCTTAGAAATGTTCTCAATGGCTTTTAATCAAGTTAAGTAAATTTTATTAAAAAAATTAACAGTGTTGACAGCATAAGTTTATAAAATAGAGAAGGCTAAGTAGACTCTGTTCTTTGTAGACTAATTTACTCCTGTCGTACTTCACAAACTCATTAAAACTTTTGCTTGAAAATCTCGTTGACGTGAGAAACAATTAAATATCTCAACAGCATACATATACACCTATACTGAATGTAGCATAGCCCTAGGTCATACTGGTGTATGAAGTTTATCTTTTTTTCCGTTACAGATTAATAAATAAACCAGCGAAGGTAATTTAGTTCGATTACATGCGCAAGCTAATGCAACTCCTGGGGCACATAAGAATCTGCTTAATAATACGTTTTGTGTATGGATTTTCTTACTATCTAATAATAATTTCCTGATGAAATGTTCTAGATAATCTACGATAAATCATTAGTTAATTTGGCTTTGTGGGGAAAAGTGATTTTTTCGAGTTGTATTTAATAGCAAGCAGAGTTGGTAGATAATAAGGTACTAGAATGAGTAGAGGACCACCTTCTTTTGATTTCATCTGAGCTTCACCGTATTTATAATTAATATTGTTTTTAATAAACCCTTCTAACTTGATATATTGAAATGTAATCCATCTGCAGAATTATTTCAACTGGAAAATTGATGTGATGCTTCGTAAATTCAAAATTATATTAAATCAAAAAAACTCCAACTTGAAATTTTCTAGTATTTTTTTTTCAAGTTCATGGTTTCGTACATGTGGTTTGTTATTTATCTACTGAAAGAAATAGCGAATGGAATAGTGTAAAAAATTTATAAAAGTTCTTATCAATATTTTGCAAATTTTTTTATCGCTTTTCGTTTTTTGCTATTCATGAATATGAGTCAATATATATTATGATGATATTGGACCATAAAAACAGTGGCATGTACAAGCTACAAAGGTATCGGAATTTGCACTTCACAGCACATGCATATCTAATCTTTTGGAAAATTTTTAAAATATTGACTCGTCTACGACAAACCTGTAGCCTCTGTTTGGGCAATCCATTTTATCTTATATTCACTTTTTCTTACATCATGCCCTTATGTTTATTTATTTTAAAATTTACCAATAAAATATCACTATATTTGCAATAACTTATATTTCAACCGGATTTTATATTTTATTTTGGAACAAATAAATAGAGAATCAAAGTTTTATTGTAGTCAGGACAATATTTAGACAAATGAAAAATTTAATCATGGAGTATATGGGCAGATTTAATGACCAAAGTTACTCAGATGAATAAAAAAAAGGGGACGTATTAAAAGATCCTTCTAAAAAAGCTAGAGGGGTACGAAGATAATGGGCGATCTCTTGGCAAGGGATTACCTATTAACCTTCATTCTATTTTGCTTCCTAAAGGTCTCATCTTTGCCTCTGTATTTGCTTTTATTCAGCTAGAATTCGAAGCACGTTCTGTCGTTGGGAACAGATAGGTGAAAGGTACGTCTTAACGAGTATTAAATGACACTTATTGACACATAAGCACGCCGAGTCAAAAGACATTTTAACAAGATAAACAATCAAAGGTTAATCATGAAAAAAAAACTAATTTTGTTATTTCATTAGCTCATGGTATTCATTATTCGTAAATCCCAGAGAAATTATCCAGGAGAGGGTAGGATTATGGATCATTTTTTGCGTTCACTCAATCATATTTTAATCAATTAAATTATCACCAGTCATCACTTGCGTACTCGTTAAATAAACGAACGAACCATATTACAGGCTGAATCATAATTCTGCCATCTCCTTTAACAATTGGTGAAATAATCTTCTCAGTCACTGAAAATCATTTTAATAAATTTAAATACGAAATGCTCACTCCACAATATTATAGTTTTTATCTGAAGGAAAATATTCATGACAATTTAGAGAATAAAAAAATTTCTAAGTAGCAAGTTGATGAAAGCGATCATATTTTAGCGATTTAATAAGCCATTTATATTCAAAATTACTAAGTATCTTTTCAAACGACCATTTAGGTCAAGAATTTATATTTAGAAATAGTAAGAAAATGTTAAAGCACACAAAATACTCTTTATTTTTATTTCGAGATAACTTTTCTTCCTCTCCAGTAGTATTTAATTATGTAGAATGAGCCACTGGTACGAAGACATAGGTATAAGCTCTGTTGCCGTGGTTTCTATGTGACATAATCAGGTAAATAATTTATTAGGTGAACCCTGGAGAGGACCCTCCAGCTTTCTAGGCTCACGACGCGTGGGAGTTGGAACATTTGGAACTATTCTATTCCGTTAAACCCAAAATCGACTCAAGAGAGGGATTGAAAAAAAAAGAAAAAAGATTTAGAATTAGAAATAGAGTTGAATCAGGAAACGTGGTTGGTTTACCAGGGCCATACTCGAAATTAGCAACCTGTCGGAAATGTCTGAGCTTTTAATATTTCATGTGATACCAGACCTAACAATGTCATAATGGATTCTACTTAACAGTGATTTTCCTGAAGAAAAGGTGGCATGAAATATAAATTTGTAAGTAACTCTATTTTATTTTTTGCAGCTTGAACTTTGCAGACATATGGTAGGACATAGGATCAAATTGATTGATTGATTGTGAGAAATTAATTAATTGTAGTAATCGATTTTAATCACAATCTTATTTAATTTCTCTTAGAATCCATTTTATGATATTTATTTATTATTCAAGGATTGTCAAGTCTAGGATCACTGTTGAGTGTTTTAATCTCTCATTTATTTCTATTACCCACATAAAACATGAGGTTCTCACATTAATTTATGTAACACATTTAAAAATAATTGTTTAATGATATTTATCAAATTTTCATTAATTAATTTAAATATCAGATAGAAGTGTATATGGTATATGTCTGAAGTGAGTAACTGTACTTCAGCTGAACATTTCAATCCACAGGTGTAATTATTTAACGACTTATAGACTCGACGTCTTTCCTTATTTCATCCCACTCTGAAAAAAGCAGTAATTTATCATTTTATCATTACGCTGGATTTTCTTTCCGTGTTCTCTATTAATTTTCATGGAAGTCTCCAGTTGATTAAAGCTTTTTTTAGTACCCAGAAAAAAAGTTTTATTACATACACTTATTTTTCCATTGGACATTTATGATATTTTGATGAAGAAACGTAGAGGCTTTTTTCTATCCTTAATTTATTTTAAAATTCCTACACATAAAAAGTGTCTTCAAAAAGTTATCCTAGAGTAATTAATTGCAATTTTTCAAAGAGACGTTTTTTTTCATTTCAGGTTTGAAGAGGTTTCACAGTGTATCGTGAGCTGTTCTTGAACTGTATCAGAATAAAGAATACTACTAAAGTAGCAACATGAAGAAAAGGATGGAATAGATGAGAAAAAGGTAGGTATAGAAAAGTTACTCACGAGTTATAGAAGACATATAGGAAGCAGGATTGGTTATCTCCCATGAAAGCTATATGGAGGTTCGTTTCGATATCGACGTTAATTAAAAGTAACTGTCTTCGCTAGCGACGTGCCAGGAAAGAAAAACTCGCGGCTTGGTTCGAAGGCGAGCCAGTGTGAAGGATACGAAAGTCTTGAGCTCAATCGTTGTATTTTATTAGCATATCGCCCATCGATTTGAGTCTATTAACGAGTCTTGAACGACGTGGGCAGACGAAAATTAACATTCGCATGAAAGAGACTGCACGTTGCATTATATACATTTCTATAATGATCCTCGAGAAATCAATTTACGTTTGTTATTAAAAAAAAAAAAAATCATTAAAAAATGCCTGAATCTTTTATGGAATATTATGACTCATCATTAATTTAAGATATCGAACATGATTTTGTTTGTTTCAATCATTTTTTTTTTTTATTTTATACATTTTATATAAGAAGATAAGACTTAGGGATTTTATTTTAGACAAGATAATAAAATAGAACAAGTATATTAGATATTAGTGTGTTGATTAAAAAAAACTCTTGTTGACCTTGACTCCTCATGATCTAGCTTAGCACGAGATTAACTTAATAATCCGGGTAAAAATATTTTCATCTCAACTGTCACGGGTGAGTGACAACCGTTCCTTGTTATTTTCCCGACCTCCCTGAATAGTTAGTCTATACAAAGATCCATGTTATTTTTTTTTTCTTTTAATTTTTGCTCTTTTATTTGTTGCACATTTTTGTGATTTCGTTGTTAGCCAACTCTTGCAATGATAGACAAGGGTGAATGGAACACATTCATTTGTGAATCATGACGTAAAGGTGGTTTGGCAGTCAACGTTAATACGAGTGAAGTATTAGCTAAATAATTCGTGGAAAAAACGGCTCATTAGCCAAACATAACATTTGTTTTTTTTTAAATGACAATGTGACAATGTCAAGTTTACATTAAAGATATTAAAATTGTTATATTTATTTATTTTTAAATGAGAAATTAGCATTAACGGTATGCAAAAAGTTAAAAATAACTTTCAAGAACCCATTACTTTTTATAATGTATTATAATCGTCACGGTTTTCTATGAATTCGAATGTGAGTGGGATGCACGATATTATTAGTATAATGAGGATGGACGATGGATAGATGGCCGTGACATTCAACGTAATAACAGAAAATAGATAAAATCGTAACGAGTGAACTTGACTATGATTGAGTATATGTGGATATACCAGATGAGTTACGCGATTAAATAATTTTCGTTGCAGTTAATAAACTTGATGATGTTCATTTCAACATTTTACATGCATTTTAACACTCAAAAGATCTCATAAAGAATTCCTTTAATCATGTTAATAAATAAAAAAAATATATTATGCTTTCTGTAACGAAAAAGCAATTTAAAATTAAATCAATTTATTTATAAAAATATCGAAAAATGAAAAATAATGGTTGATTACTGTTTGGTATTAAATGAAATAAAAAAAAGAATAATTTACTGTGTTCACCTTGTAAGTACATTACAACGATCTTAAATATCAATTTAAAAATATTACAGTGGCATGAAAATGATAAAATCAGTGTTTTATTTACACCACTACTAAAAAAGATAATAACGATCTCATTAAAATAACTCCGGTACTGTTATTGAGCTATTAAATTCAAAATCAAAAACTCAATCTCTGTAACTTATTAGAAAGAAGATCATTCGAACGTCAAAGATTGAATATCTCATTGAAAGAGAAAGTCCGAAGTCATCGAGGAGCCATCGATCAGAAGCAGAGTCGATCAAGTGGCTAAACGGGGCGTGATCCGTGATATCTTGGAGTAGGTAGAGAACAGCGGAGCGAATATATATATATATATATATATATATATATATATATCTATATATAACATTTGAGTGGCCCCTTCGACGATTCGTAAACGAGTAAACACTTCGTTAGGTAGACCGTGTGTGCAATCTCACTCAGGAAACTGTTCTTTATTTAATTAACGCAACTATGACGTTACCTCGTTTACTCAGCAGCGCTATTCATTACAACTTCGATGGATGAAGGCAAAAAGAGAACCGACAGGTTTTATTCTACTCTTTTAATTTGATGAAAAAATAAAACTTTTATATTTCATTATACGCCGCTTGGATATCAATTTTATGATCCAGAAATCAGTTTATAACATCAAAAGTTATTGACGATTTATAAAGATTGAGTGATTTCCAAACTCAACTCTTGATATTAGATAATTTTATTTATTTTGATAAATTTAAAATTAACATTTACAAGCTCCAGAGATAAGTTCACTAATGAAATAGCAATATCTATAAATAAACAACATTTTCATGAGAAATATCTTTTACATAAAATAATTATCCGGTAAAGTTACGACAAGCACTAGACTCACGGTTCGTAGTCGATATAAATTTATTGGATTTTTTAATTAAAATCTAGATTAAAGAAGGTTAATTAGGATTTCGAATTCTAAATATTATATAAAATCCGTGCTTTCAATATCAAGTTATAGACATTTACAGTTATGTAATTTGAATAATTATCGCTGATTTCATTATTTTATCAACCGATGAAGCATTATTAGAAATAACTATTTGAAGAGGAAGGAAGAAAATCAATATTTAGGCAAGCAGGACCTTTTCACCCTTGCAGACCTTTGACGAAGAAATTATTCAAATCTTTTCAGTGAACTAGTTCTACATGTAGGGATCACACAAATATTATCAAACCTCTAGAAAATAAATTTCCATCTTGCTAATTAATTTATCCACAGACTAATCCATTTAAAATAGTTGATAAAATAGTTTTTGAAGGTAAAAAAATAGTAGGGCTAGAGATTGATGGAATGGAAATCTAAATTCATCCTTTTAGTTCTATCAAAGTAAATACTAGAGATTATATGATACCATCAACAGTACTTTACTTTTTTTTATTGTTTCGATACTCATGTGCATACATAAAACTGTATGACTGAAGCTTCTATAAAATTGGGCTTCAAAGTCGTTGATATTTTACGAACGTCCATTCCATACACATACACACAGGGTGTTTCCATTGAAATCCATTTTCATCAAGGAAAGTCACGCACTTTCGTAGCATCAAGGTCTTTATCTCATTTATAGTTGAAAGAATCACGCTCTGAATACGTTCATGGAGTTAAAAGTTAAAGCTTCAGGTTTTACTCATCTGGTTTATACCCTGTATTTATAGGTATTCTTCTCGCCTTTGTTCAACCCTTGAAAGCAATATAATTTTATGGCGCATCAATGTTTAAATCTTGACGAGTAACACCACGTTTTTCACAACCATTTCCCAGAGTCAACTTTATTTTTAAATCGAATATTATTTGCACACATTTGTATCAAACTGATTTTGTTTCATTAGTGATGAATATGAATAAATTAATTAAATATTATAGTCAAAAGGTGAGTTTCTATTATCTGTTGTATTGTCTTGTTTATTCTGTCAACTGAATTAATTATTCATGAATAAAATATCATTCAACTCCTCTGATATCTTTCTCAATTTCCATAATACCTAATTTTGACACTTTCTCTTCTATTAGTTTCCCAATAGCCCTGATAAAAGCAAAGCTCATAAAGAAATAAATTATTCAAACTCTAATCCAAAAAATATCCATAGATTTACAAACATTAAAATAAATTTGAAAATTAAAATTAGAATAGGTCGGACTACGTTGGCTCCTTTAATTAATCCACTTATCTTTCTATGTCAACATTATCTTCAAATTGTCAAAATTTATTGTGATTGGAACAATTCAAAATTTAGGTGAAGAAGAGTGTGAATAAAATTTGAGGATTAGATGATTTGCAAATAGTAAAGAAAAGAATATTCATGAAAGTTATTCAGAACTTACTTGAAAATGTGAAAAGACGAAAATTGAGAGTTAAAATGAATTAGAATTTCACACTATTCCACTTTAGAGGTATAGTTTGTATGCAACGTCATCATTTTAACTTTCAGTAATGAATGTGCGTGAATGCAAGAGTAAACTTGTACCCGGTAGCCGAGCTTCAGTTCCATCATATCATTTTTATGGCCCCGAAACGTCTGCCAGCATATTACCATAATCTCCTGGGGTGCAACCTGGTTGACTATACTCACATTGCCTCGATGAGACGTCAAAGCGCCAGAAACTTAAAACGCGTACTTCATTGGATAAGAAACGTGTCTTAGTCGAAGATTCTCGTACCATACTAAAAATTCACGTCGATGAGAAGAGTCTAAATGAGAGGGTGAATAATAATAATAAGCATTAGAAGACTAGAAAAAGGACAGAAAAAGAAGACAAGCTGCTCAAAAGTTCTAAATCTTTTTTCTCCTCGGAAAATTACTTCCGAAAGCTTTGTCGAGAATTTTCATTTCCCGAATTTTTTTCTCTTCATCACAAACTTGCGACCAGACAAATCGCCTGCCGGCAGTCCTTTTTAAAACATCAAGAAGAAACGTTTCTTCTTCTTTTTAACATCCGTACCCTTATAAATTTTTGCTTTTGATCAACAAAAAACTAACATTACATTAGTCAAACTATTCTTCTCAGTTTCGAAAGTTCCAGAATAATTATAGATGATAACTCGCGATTATCTTCTTATCTTGTTAAAGTCATACCTTTGGATCTCCATACAAGTTATTTTCTATGTTACTTCTTCATAAGAGATAATTTTTTAAATTAGTCAGTCTTTTATTACTGAATATATTAAATCAATCAAATATTATTCAAATTAGTTGGAATGATAACTTCAGTTGTTTGCAATGCTTTGACCTTCTGACTTCATTTCATCAGGCATCAGTTATGATGTATTGAAGATATTAGTTTTATAATTTATTCCATCACTCTTCTATCACAAAATTTGATTTATTATAAATAATTATGACATTATATTTAATCTCAAACATTTTTATCGGTGGCAGTGCAATGATTTGTGAAAGATCAGTTGGCTGATAAGAAAGGAAAGATACTGGGAAATATATAATAAAAAGATGTCTGTGGGGTTGATCATAAATGCATATATTGAGAAGCTTTTATGTTCCCAATAACTATTTTCTCTTTTGCCACCCGAAAAGAAGAGAATCAAAAGACCGCAGAGAAACACCGCAAAGTTCTTTTAAAATATATTCGCGTTCTTTGGTAGAAACGCCGTCGACCGAAAAATTCATTCCTTCATTTCGGCACAAAACCACAGACACTCGTTGGGGCTCTCATAAAAATGTTATTTACGCCTGTTGGAGACATATTCATGCAAAGCACTTTTCGTTTGTCTTTTTCTGTACCGTTAAGTAGTCTGAGTTGCCCAACGCAAGGCAAAGTGGAAAAAGCTTTGATCAATTTCCAGATGCATCCTGTTCACTATGCAAAATCTATCATTTATTTCTCTCTTTCGCTGTTTGGTGTTTATCCTTTTATTTATTAATATTTATTAACATGCGCAGTTGTATTACTAGAGTTTTCTCAAATTATTGAATTTGGTTACTCATAGCGGAAAGATAGAAGCACACACCGACCAATAGTAACTACGTGGTACAGACACGAATGGTCTGGTTTACGACCTGACAAGCTGACTGCTAACATAAAAATATATATTTGCAAAGGGGATAAGATAGTGTGATGCTAAGGTTGTTGTTATTATTACAACACGTGTGATTTTAATAATTTGATGGGAATACTTCTAAGCTGAATTTATGGCAAATTTATTTATTAACTTTTCGATACTAAAAACGAGTAATGAAAAGTAACCAACTGCCTCACATGTAGTAAAGATAAATTGTTTTATATAAATATTCCTAAATTAAATAATAATATTCTAAGAGTTTTTATACACTCCAAAAAAAATTTAAATAATAAATAACATCCACTTGCAAATTTTTTAAATGAATACGTTTGAGCCCTAGAAGGTCAGGTGGTATGCAATTTATTTTTTTATCACTTAAGAATCTGAGTATAAGCGAAAATAAGTTATTTAAGATATTTTGCAAGTTTTATGATGAAAAAATTTTCAATATAAAATATTGGAGAATATATAATACGACCTCGAGGAGCTCAATAAATATGACTTAACTATAAGGATATAATACACATGCATGATGACCCGATAACTTTGTCTTCTTGCTGATTTCTAAAGGTAAATGACCGTTCTGAGCTCATGGAAGATTCCGCATGTAAAATAGTGAGCTAGGTTACCGTTCGTAAATCATAGAAGTAAGCATTAATATTCATTACGTTTATGCAGGTGAGCAAGTGCTACAAGTAGAGTTGCATCGAGTTCACAACAGTAAGTGTCAGAAAGTGAGAAACATGCTCATGCAAAATTACTAAAAGCAATAAACAAGTTCAACAAATTTCTATGAAGAGCTTGAATTTGATGGAACTTTTGATGGTTAAAGAAAATTAAAATAAAAAAACGAGTATTTTCCTATAATTTGTAATGAATTATTTTATATTAATTTTCTTTAAATTTTCTGTGCTATTAAATCCACAATCAATTAAACTTTTTTTAAGTAAAGATAAAGTTTAATACTTTTCATAAAAAATTGTAATTACTATTTAATCATGAACACTTGAATTATTTGGGTTATACTCACATACAATTTATTACTGACTACGTGTAATTACTGTAATTAAAATACATACTAATAAAATAGAAATGCATTTCCCAGAATAATTATTTCTAGAAGGATTTAATAATTAAATGATGATTCTTTATTCAACGAGGAGGAATCAATCATCAGTCGGAAGAAAAGATTAAATTAATGTTATTTTTCACATGGCAACTTAAATCTATCATAATTAATTTTCAGTTTCAATCAATTATTTATTATTTCTTTACACATACGTAAATTATCTACTTAAGTTTCCTACTATAATGCCGGAGTTGTCATTTTTTTCAAAAGAAATTCGCATATTTTATTTAATTGTCAGAAATGTGTTTGTGGTCGTTTCTCTCTTGTCGCTGTTCCATTCGTGATGAGAATATGTATATGAACCAAGAAACTTTGACTTCATAATAATGACCTCTTCTGACTTTTACAATCGGCCATTTCGCCCATCCCAAATATCTGTGGGCGTAAAATATGTGCACTCGGTTGTCTCGATGCCTCCTCTTTTCAGTCCGTAACAAATGATACTCACGTTGTCACAACGCAGTAAAATCCGTCACATTTCTTCAGATTTGCCCCCGGATGTATGTGCCCTGTGACTGAATTCACTGGCATCTGAAAAACGATACAAAGTATCGACTGAGTAATATATTTTCTATAGGATAATGGATTATGTCTTAAACTGTTTCTAAATGTTAGTGCGTGTCATATCTCTTTGCGTTTATGCATTTACTATATTACTGTATCTGGTGTTGACTGTGAATCACTCTGTTTTATGATGATCCAAAATTCCAGCTACGAGAGTAAGTCTCTCTTTTCGGTATGAACTTCTCAGAAGCAACTGATCACCTTCGGTGATTTATTTCTGGCCTCTGGAAGCTTTTAGTGAACTCTCGTGATTTTCACAGAGATTAACCTTTCCAAGGACACGCCATTTATTCTTTAAAAATATATTTCTATAAAAATTTCATTTCCTGAAAGATTTTCCAATTCACTGAATATATTTATTTGCTCATTTTATTGAGAACGATGACCTGATGATCATTGATTAGTAATAAAGTTCCAAGTAATGCAGTTTATCAAGAAAAATAAATTAGGATAACGTTAAATCATTCGTTAAAAATAAATTGATATATTTAGATTGGTGAATTAAAATTATTATTTGTGTAATTTTATTTTTTGCAACAAAGTATAGAACGTTTTATTGATAGCTTGATAGTTTCAATGTAACTTGATAAGTTGTGAACAACAAAAGTTGCAAAAAAGTATTGAAATAGTGTTTGATTTTCTATTTTACAACTATTGAAAACAATAGATGACATTTATACTATCACCTCAGAATTTCTCAATTCATTGAATTCAGTTTTATACTTCAATCATGAACAGAACAACAATAAAGTGAGTGTTTCATTCATGATTTATTTTATTATTTGTTATAAATTATGCGTTTAATTTTTCATGAATAAATTTAATATTTCACCAATGATTAATTGAATAAAATAAAAAATGGTTTTCAAGTCGAATTGAATTGTTGTTTTTGGAGGAAAAGAAATTTCTTGTTGTCTTTAAAGGGATGTTTTTTTTGCAGATGAACACAAGGTAAAATTTATATCAATCGAATATTGTCACTTAAAGGGAGAATACAAGACAATAAAGGCATAAACGACTTGCTTTGAAGAAATGTATAGAGACATTCGTGCTGGGAATATAACATTTAACGAGTTGCTTGAAGGTAATAAAAAAGTAACTATGACCTTTTTTTGTTAAAAATAAAATTTGATACATCAATACATCATTTAATTCTGGGCACAGAAAAAATTTGAAAAAAAAAAACTTGCGAACACGTGTAGCGTGAGCAAAATACAAAATACGCACTTTGATTCTGCGGTCGTAATGATGATAAAAGTTCAAAGAAAGTGGAGCTTCCTCATCAACCGTTTTTGTAAGATTAAAGTAAATACAATTCAGTGTATAGTATACAATTTCTTTGAGGTTGACTCTTTGCATTAAAAATCAAAAAGTTTAAATTTCTTAAGAAGAATTTAAAGCTGCAGTGGAGAAAGATGTTCTGGAATCTTACAAAAAAACATTGTTCAATAAATTAAAGAATTTTTTCTCTTGTTTTCTATAAACAATAAATTTTCTTTTATCAAGAGAGAAATCGTTAATCTAAAAACATAAAATGAAAATGCGAAATAAAATAAAATATAAAATGTTTCATACGAAATAGACGGGATTATACCGAAAGTTGTTATGATTTTCTCAAGATTATGAAGGGTGACGCCTGCTTTATCGCTCCGAGATGGTTCGGGAGGCAGAAGCACTAGTCATCTTCGCACGAGTTCTTTCTCTAAGTGGGTCGCTACCCTCCCATGCGTTTTAGATTTTGGGGATGAAACGTGCAAGCCATTGCTTCGTAAATACAGCCGCACTTTATCTGCATTTTATTGCCAGGACATAAAGTATAGGTGGCGATGCGGGAAACAGAGAGAAAAAAGCTGAGACCAGAGGAGCCTATACGGACTCATTTTTTGTTGTATTTTTTAACAGCCGGCGACATGAACACTCTAATCTGCACCATTATTATACCGAGTCTTTTTATAGCGCATAAATCAACCTGGCTAAAACTCAGTTTCCATTCTGTGCTCAACTCTCTTCTCACTATCTCTCAGTGCATGGATATATTTATTATCAATTTTTTTTATAGCTAAAGTTTTATTAGCATTGATAATTGTTAATTTTTTTTTTTACCAAGGGAATCATTTGTAAAACTCTAAAAGCTTTTATAAAAATTTTAAAACAATTATTTTGATTGATTTCCGAATTATGAAACAAAAAACTCATTTCATTGCTAATTTTTTAAAAATAAAATTATAAATAACAATTAAATTAAAAAAGTATTTAAGTAGTTAAAATCACTATTAAGGCAAACATATTATTAAAAGAATTTAAATAAAAAAGAAAAAAAAATTTATTGTTTAAAAATTTTTATGATGCGGAACAAATTAGCAAAAAAATCAATTACAAAACATCACTGGCAGTAAATATTTATCTAATAAAGCATAAAAACGATTGAGCAAAATAATTTGAATAACATATGAAATATTAATTAGTTAATAAAAAATATAGTAATATGATTAAAAAATAATTGAAATAATTGAGGTTGTGTCGTTGATAAATCAACCTTTCACAATAGTTGATAAATATTTAATTAAGTACACCTCATTGAGTACGAAAATAAGAGGAATAGAAACGGGACTTCACTTTATTGCGTATATTATTCAGAGATGTGTGAGTTTCATATCTGCCCTTCATTCTCTCTAGCCATCCTCTGACCACTATGCTCTGACAATGAAATTAATCGCGAGCAGTATCTCTATACATTGAATAAAATAATTGCACCGGGTAGGTAAATTGTCCTTCTAGCAATAATGAAGGAATGTACGTAGTTAAATTTCTCCCTTACTTTTGTCGTGTTTACGTGAGTCAGATGAGAATCTTTTGTATTTACTTTCGTTTCCTCTCCCTGTATTACGTACGCAACATCTGAAAATAAATTGAGCATTTTGCACCCTTAATTCTTTCATGTAATTTAGAACATATGTTGGCACCTATTTTATAAATAAATTTCTCAGAAGTCACAATTTCAATGAACTAGACTAACTTATCTATTTTATTCGCATAAATGTATCATTCATATTTCGACTCGTGATTTGTAATAAATGTTAAATGTGTGTTTTCTAAGATATTATTTTAGGAATCCCATATTTTACTTCCTGGTGTTAGAAAAAAGTAATAAATCGACATGATGACACTTTAAAACCATTCAAATGACTAAAAACTCTTTTAAAACGATACTAGAGAGGACTATTTTTTATTAAGAAGTATCCATTTAAATTCACCAGATGGCCAAGGCATGGTCATTAAGCTAAAAATGTTTCCTGGAATTTTTAAAACACTTATTATCGTAAACACTCTTGCATTTAATATTGCAATTGATGATAACATACTATCAAGTCTTTTTCAAGGCTATAAACATTTCATATTTTATCTAGAGTAATTAACATAATAAATCAGATATGGTAAATTTCATTTCAGCTGTGAATCTTATAGTCACATTTATTAACTCTAATAAATTTGAGTCACATACAAAAAATTCAGTGAAAAATGATTTTTAATCAGTTAAAAAACTTTTTTGTATCTTTGATTAATTTATGTCAAAGTAATGTCCAGTACAGACTGTTGACCGCGATTAAGAAAGGATTTTGATTTCTTCAGAGTTGATGCAGGAGATTGAAGTCGTACATTATTGCATGCACAAACATCATTTGATATTACGAAATTATGTGTGGGCAGTGATTGCATAATTTTCTGTATACAAACAAACTAGATTCAATATAAAAAAACACGTTATTCATAGCCTTGGTTTCAATAGAAAAGTTGACGATGAAAGTATTCATGGCATTACTTTCAATTGAATTCTCACAGTCTGATGTTCAGAAATAATATATGAATAATTTGTTGGAAAATTTCTTAGTTTAAAGAAAATAAATTAAATTCTATTTATGTAAATGATCAAAGTACTCATGGGAAATGCTTTCTCCAGGTCTGAATTTTAAACAGTAAAATTACAAAAATGATTTAGCAGAGATTATAAATGATACAAATAAATCACGGAGTTAATAATGATTATGATAACTCAGAAAAATGGTAAAAAGTTGGCTCATATCTAATATCCCAGTCGGTTTATCCTTTAATCAGTTTAATTACTGCATATGAATAAAAAATCTTGGTCCATTACCAGCTTTAACTTATGTCTTACATCATATATGTGAAGGCTCATCATACTGCAATCGTCGTCTGCCTTCATTTAAGTTATTACGAAAAAGCGCCAGTTATTTTGTTCTTTCACATTTGGACTCGTAATAACACATTTGCGCCTGGCTCGACGTGCCGGGAGATGAACAGATCAAGAGAAACAGGGGAGACAGAGCGATACATAAAAACAAGAAAAGGGTTACCATACCACTTTTAATATATATATATATATATATATATATATGTATCATGTATACACATAGACATATGTGTAATATATATACCCTGCTCTCTATCACCCACTTTTGTGATCCTTATGATGTTATGATGAATGTTTTTACAAAGTTCATCACGTTCAAATCTCGAGGGTCTGGAAGATACTCGTTGAGTACTCCTCCATGTTTAGCCCTTTGCTTTATTAGCAACACAATCGATAAAAGCATCAACAGTAGAGCAAGTTGTGGATGCTTGTCAAAGTCTATGATATATTGCTAATAATTCAGTATTTTGTTAATAGCTGTGAACACTCATTTAAGTTGGTTTTATGTTTTATATTTTTATCATTAACAATATAATCATTTATTTCTAGATTATATCACCAAAGACAAATTCTTTTATTGAGAAAGAATAATTTATTTCGGAGAATTTTTTACAGGAAAATAATTTCTACAAACCGTGAAAATTGAATAAATTGTTGAATGATAAAAAAATATTATATTTTATTGTTTGGACGTCAAAGAGAAAGTAAAATGTAGTATTTTTTATAGTTAGTTTTTTGCAGTTATTTTTTTAAACTTTATGACTCACGTGATAGCAATATAATTACTATAGTTTTTCAGCAGACCACGTGAGTTTATGGATGCAAAAATATAGGCAGTAAATAAGGCATTCAAGTGTTTCAACTATACCGTACTTTGTATAAGATGGGTTGTAACGTAAATCCTATTCTCTACATTATTACAGTCGATTAAGCTAAATCGTCAAATATTCGTAAAGTACATTTAGTTGAATGCATTAAACATATACTGACTTATATACCACGAGCAAACGTTTAACTAGAAAGCTGTTATTGTACATCATATTTCAATGTTAACTATATTTTATTGAAAGTTACTGTGACAGGTTGTTAACCCACTACCAACAATACAGTAAACAGTAAATAATTAAATGATTCATTAACAATGGAAATGCCATTTTAAAATGATTTGCATAAAAGAGAAATATGAAGAATCACAGTGAAGGAGAATATTTTCTCTTCTTTGAATAATTTTCTTTTTCTCCTCAGAGCTAATTTTTCATAAAATCAATTATTTTTATTATATACCATTCATGAAGAGTCGTGAGTGTGACATTAATCTTTTTAAAAAAAATGTTGATCATAAAAGACACACCCTTGAATGTCACGTCTCTATCATTATTTTATTTTTCTTTCATAACATTTTTTATTTCGGAGAAATTAATTCCAAATCGTGAACTCTTTAGTAGAAATAAAAATAACTAATTCATACTTAATTAATAAACACTAAAATAAATTATCTAATTTTATTTGCAAATTAACATTTGTAATAAAAAATCTTATCTAGAAAACTATAAACACCATTTTTCCCCCAACTCTCCAAAGTAAGGCTTGAAATAATTAAATGCAATTAAACATAAACGTTGTATAAATAAAATAAATTTAAAATGAGATAAACTTAATTAACTTCTAGTATCCAACAAAAACCAATCAGATTTTGTATTTAAAATCCTACTTTTTGCTTGAGTATGAGTGAAGCAAACCAGAAATAGGATGCTTGAAGTGCATCAGTTGTAGCGTGCATATCTGTAGTCACGTCTTATTCTGCTGGTAAACGTGTTAGTAAAGGTTTTATGACCATAATATCACCACGACGAATCACTAATCATTGTCCGTCGAACTCCAATGAGATCCACTGTGCTTCTATTTTACTCGGAACTTCAGTTTTACAGGGACTGATGCTGTAGTTAGTTTTATGAGCTAAATGAACCCGGAACACCATAGCAAATGCGGTCGGATTAGCCAATAGAGTGACGAGTTACATTTACTCCTAGCATTCACATCAATATATAGATATACTGACACCAGCTATCGATTGTATGTGACTCGATGCATCAATTAGTGTACGATTTTCCGGTCTTCTTTTTCGCTTTCAATTTCTATTTCCTTTATAACACGCGTTGTTTACGTGATTTACGAGCCGAGATTCATGTGCCCATCACTTCATATGACCCGTCCTCGATTTTGGATTTTACAGCCAATTCATATTACTCGCATAGATCATGTAGAATAGTAATTTTGTACTCCCATTAATTATAAAACGACGCATAGCAATATTTAATTTCAATCCGAAAACTTTTTAATATTTATACTCTTATTGACCACTGGAGGTCATTTGTCTTTATTTAGTCGATCATGACCAATGGTGTTGAAATATGATTTAATTAAGAATAATCATACATCCATTTTTAATATATCAATTCGATGTATCATTATCCTATCTCTCGATTCATAAAATTTCCTCATTACTCTAGTAATAAATCAATTTCTATGAATAAATCAAGCATCTCAATTTCTTCAATTTTCTGCATAAAAGTTGCAATAATAGAAATTCAATACGATTATTATTGTGAGACATGACGGTACCGTTCTTCTCATCTCATATATAAATATAAAGGCTGTGTAACTTTTGTATTGCATCAAAAATGACGAACATTCATCATAGACATGCGAGAATAATGAGCTATTAACTAATATGGTTCTGGTCGACAAAGGACATAATATTTATTATAAAGTCATGCAGCGACTTGCACATAATTTCAACATGTAAATACATATAATGTATATAGTCCGTGTAATCTTCCTGTTAGAATCTTTGCTATACATATCTGTATAATAGAAGCTCATATGTTGTGGTTGGAACAGTTATGGGAACCAGGACGTGTTATTTCATTACGAAAGCATTGATGGGCGAGGCTTCTCTCGTGGTTATTCAAAGTCTTATCTTCTTGCTAGTGAAAGTGCAAGATTCTACTGTCTATTTGTGCACACCTCTGTCTGCAGGCGTGATGTGATATATCATTTTCAACAATTATTGATTCGCAATGGTTGTCACTCAATAATTTTGTAAATACGCGCAGGACTTATACAATCAAAATAATCATCCATCGTTTTTATTGCCGATAAATTTCTGGATAAAAGTCTATTTCAGTAATTCAGCCTCATAACTTAATCGACTGTTTTATTATTCAATTTATTTTACAATTTATTGGTGGCGTTTGTGAGGATTCTATTGCTTTATTCTAGATGGATAGATACTAAAAATGATACTGTTTCGTCATTCCATTGGATTGATCAAAAAAATCTTTTAAGTAAAGTGATTATAGCTTTTGAATTTATTTTTAATGATGTGAATAAATATTATAAAACTACTATAATAAATTATTCGAATATAATTAGTCATTTGGTAGGTTTATTTTTAAAAGTTTGAATTAATTTAATAAAAAAAATTCAACCATAGAAACAGGATTCACTTCAGTTTATTAAAGGTATAGAATTGAGGGAGATCAATATTCCCCAGTTGGAGAGGGCAATTTTTTTTTTTGAACAGTTAGCAACAGTAGAATGCATGAAAATCAGAGTTTTAGGTCAGACTATTTTGAAGATTTATTCTTTGGAGATGTTGATTGCTCTAGTAGATACTTCCAACATTCAATCACATATCATAGCTTGATTGTAATTGACAAATGATAAGGAAACGTACACATCAATTTTTTACAGTTTTATTTGAATATTTTAATTCATTTGTTGAAGATTTTTCTCCTCTATTTAATCAAATATTCCAACACTTAACATTTAACTAATGACTGGTAAAGAAAGAACTTGTTTAAATGGATTACTAAGTTCAAAATGCAGTTTAATTAATTTGCAATTTTTAAAATAAAGCTAAAAGAAGTTAATTTTTAATTATAATATAAAATGTTTGAACGTCAGAAAAAGTTTTATCTCGTTCACTGTTTCACTAGCATTATCCTTCATCAAAAGAGTCACCTTAATTTATATTTGAGCTCAAGCTAGACAATTATCCCAATAATTATCGTGACCTGAAGATAAATATAGGTATTATTGTGTTGTAAAGTATGTTTTTATGATGAATGAAATTTTTTCCCCCCCTCAGTGGAAATGTTTTTCAGTTGACCACAAAAGCCATTGATCATTTTTAAAAGGCAACATGACAAAAAGCCTCTGGCACGTACTTGTTTTTTCAATTTAACAATATGTTGAATATCGAAGGATATATGATTGTACGAATCGTATATCACGCCCGTATTCGTCTTGTTTTTTCCACTATGTTTCTTTTATCCACGTTGCGTATTGCTCGTTTCTCTTATGGTTGGCCAACATGAACGCTGGACGAAACGTGGTTACGTGAGACTGTACATCCTGGTGTGCAATTACAAGTGACCATGGCCAAGCCTATGTTTTATGAGATTTCATTTCGTCAAGTAATATCATGTATAATTTTCTTACAGTAAACTTCATTGCGAAATAATAAAATTAACTGTAATATATTGATGTCCAGTATTGATATTTGTAATGTTCCAATACAATTATTCAAGCTTTCAACATTTTTTTTCTCATTTTATCAAACTGTTTTAAATTGAATATAACCAGTCTTTTAATGAGGTTTCCATTTACTTTGGAAGCAATATGTCTAGAAGCTCCTATTGAATTTTATAAAATTCAATCAAGAAAATCTATTTTAAGGGAATTTATAACTAATTTTCGTTTTCAAATATTTTGATTAGAATCAATGATTATATTATTCACTATCATTTTTAGATCAAAAGTAGTTCATTTTCTGACTCTTAGGTAAAAAAAGAAGTTTGAAAAAAATTGATAATTAAATAGAATTAATATTTATGAACTGAGTATCACTGCTAACAAATTAGCAAATTGTCAAACATTTCGTTTGACTCAATTGACCAGATTACCATAAATACATGCCAAAAACATGATAATTCTATTCCCCAGGATGGAACATTGGAAGAAAACTTATTATGCAGGCATTTAAAATGAAGGTAAAACATGTTTCACTACTTACCATGATAAACTTTATGAGATGAACAGTAAAGTCCACTGATCCATATTCATAAGTTTAAATCTCTTGGAAATTCGAGCTGTCCAAGGGATCCGAATACTCTCTATATCCCTTGCTTCAAAAGACAGAGGACATCCAAGCTTTTGAGCAGAAAGGGTTGCTTCAATGCCGGAGGCTGTCATTAAGATTAACATTGCCACCCTCCTAGGTGCGATCTTCACTGAAGCCGATAAGGCTGTGTCAATTTTAACTTAAACTTCCCACGGCGTTTATTGTCAATTTAGTGGACGAAGGTCATCTCATGTTGATGTTTCTTGGAAAACAACTATTATTTCCTAAAATTGGCTAGTCATTCGTCCTTAGCAACTTAATTTCAGTCTCTATAAAACATATCAAAATACAATTCTATTCCCAAGATTTACTTATCATTCTCAGTCTGATTTTATGTTCTATTATAAAGCTTCTATTATCATAGTAAGTACCGTGATATCTGAATTTTACAGAAAATAAATCTGCATGACAGCAGTTTGCTATGTAATAAATATCTCAGTAATCTGAGATTTTGAATAGGAGACGAAGGTCCACTACATTTGTTTCTTTTGGTTGTCTGAACAATTAATTATCCTGAAAGTTATTTGAAGATACTGTTGACAAGTTACAAATTATTTATTACTAAAGAACCTCATAATCCTTTAATTACTCCATCAATAATAAACCAAATAAATTTTTTTCTAGAATTAAATAGAAAAAACTTTAATATTCATTATTCAAAATACAAATTATAGATGTATTGATTTTGCAAAAAGTATTTTATTCAGCATTAAAAAAAATTGATTCGATCATTGCTGCACTTACATCCTCTAACGATTATGCCCCCTTTGTTTACATAATTTAATTCATAAAAATACTTCGCGTATGAACAACCATTATAAACGATAATATCCGGTTAGATGTCTGTTGTGGAAGGGGTACAACATTTTTTTTTCTCGGTACATGTATACGTACATGAATATACCCTTATAATGCAGCATTAGGGCACTGACCTTGATAGTCTACCTTTCACGGAAATTCGTCGGAAAATGCTCGATTATATTATGTTATGCAGCTTATTTCCATCTTACAAATATTTGCATGCATGATATGAAGAAAGTTTTGAAAAAAATTAAATTTTTAAAATAATAATAATATTGACATTTAATTTCCTGACTTTGAAACGACGTTCCAATTTATCTATTATATATCCACAGAAGAATATAATATTACTCTGGCAGATAAAAAAATAAATAATAGGATGAAAAATACAATTGAGAGCAAACTAGAGATATTGAATGGCTGATGGAATGAAGTTAAAGTAGCGGTAATCATATTTATTCCAATGATATTTTTGAATCTTTACAGTATTTTTTGACATCTACCTTCTGACTGAGTTACCTTGATCGTTGAGCGCACTTGGTGGACTTATAAATGTTGCTTCGTAAAACGGTGCCGGTGATTAGATTTAGAGCTCGAGGGTAGAAAAGGGAAGGGTCCAGTTGACCCGTAAATATCTGCGAGAACGCGCAAGATTATAGGTTGCTCGACGTGCATCTATACAAGGTCTGGTTGATGAATAAATCGTTTTTATAAAACAACGAAAACATATGATCTAACGGAAAAGAGATAAGGCAGTAAAAAATTAGCAGAGTGATAGTCAGATAAAATGATTGTGAATGAGGTTGAAAAAATAAAAAAACTGTTTCCCTTTGAACTACTTTTCAATGTTCGTGACGCTAATTACGTGATGAATTTAAATCAAGTTTATTTTTAGCTCCTGGACCATCATATGGGCGTAACTACGTGAGCCTTTTATTCATCCTGCATATTTTGGTGATGTTGTATCAAGTGATATTGCGGTCTAAAAATATTCAATATAAATAAGGAACGTTAACACATACCTAACTCATCACGATTTCAAAATAAAAATGATTACCCTGAGAATTGCTTGGGATTGGTATTCACTTTCCTCTTTTTCTCCTCATTTCTTGTCATTCTTTTTCTCATGGATACTTGCAAACGCACGACGTGGCCACAGAGTTCTCGAGCAACAATTGCCTGGGGGTATACGAGAATAAACCTAAGAATACATGTGAAGTGCATCGATGCCCAGGAGGAAAAACATGAGGTGGAGGTCTCTCGGTGGATGACATCAATGACTCCAGGCAAAGCGTCCACTTGGTTAGGCGTCATCCGGAATAGTGTATGCACCCGGTCCTCGACGTGGACGACCGCCAGAGTACAAGTTGCCGCCAACGTCACGCAAAAGAACAAGAAAACGACAGAGCAAGAGAACACTAGTAGCTGTAATGCAGAAAGAGTCAGTAGAAAAGGGACCAGAGCATGATCGTAAATCTCTGTCTGGTAGAACTGGTTATACAAAATAGGCACTTCGCTCCACGATAGAAGCCACTTCGGATGCAAAGTCTTCACCGAATGCCCCCGTAAGATCGAGTAGATGGACTGTTCTCCTCTCTATAACAATGATACTGCTCAGCCAATCTCTATATGGACAAAATATCATATTATTAGAGTATGTTTCTACATAATAAAACATTTTATACGATAAATGTTGATTATTTTTCATCATAACTTTTATTTATTCAATTTTAAGACGACAAATAATGCAAAAAACTTGTTTGAATAATAAAAATAACTATTTTTTCGTCATTTTTTAGCTAGAAATATTTATAAAATCATTTCTGATTAATTAACTTTGCATTAAATTGTTTGAAAAAAATCTTTTTTTCATTATTAATAATATAGAAATAGAAAACAGTCGATCAATGTACGATAGTGACGCTCGGCTTAACAATAATTATTTTAATTTCATAGCTTCAAAAAATATTCTGAAGATATGATTATGCACTTTACGTAATATTGACTTATTTCCATAAAAGTTATGCAGTAGCCGTTATCAATTATTTTAGTATTAATATTCTATAGAGAAATAAATCATTTATAAAAGCAGATACAATGAATATTCAATAACAAGAAATAAAAGTTTTTGTTTACGGTTGATTAATGTTTGCGTGTTAGAATAAAATAATTACTTGCAGTTGTTAAATCTTCTTGAACTGATTTAAATCGATTAATTAATAATTATTTATACACACAATACCCGATGAATCGGTATGAGACATTAATTATTGGAGCTTTTTTTCCAAGTAGTCATGAACACGGTATCACCAGATATAAAACAAGTGGCTTTGAATTAAATAGACGCTGTGTACTCTACTTTTCTTTTGCTTCTCGATTTTACTTGAATATTAATTAACAGTTGATCAAGTTAACACTTAATTTATTTTACTTCTATTATTTTTATTTATCTAAAGAAAAATTTTCATTCAATGTCTTGCAGCTGCATTAATCTATTTCTAGTTTCTATATCTAGTTTAGTATGTTGAAAAATGTCTAGCAACAATAAATGTTTGCTGTGCTAGTATGTTTATAAATACGCATAAGCAAATATTTAATAGGTAAAGTACATCTCAATTTCATTTACCAGAGTACATTTATTTAGAATGTTTTATTATTCTATCTATTAACTTTTCAACTACTCCAATATGAAGGTGTAATAAATTAAATCGAAAAGATCACTTCACGATGTTTGATGATCACCAATAAAAGCTGGCGTGTAATCTATCAATTAGTTTATTTTTTCCTTTTCTGTTTAACATCGCGCGTCGTAATTCTCACTCGGCAGAAGCTCCATGCTCGTATATCTGTACGTACATGCATTTTATGCATTAGGCGAGAGAAAAGCTGATCTCCTTATAGGATCCTTCGTGAGCATAGTTGATTCCTTATATAGATTCTGAAAAATTAGATGAAAAAATAAAATTATTCGATGGCAGCAAAAATAGTTGGAATTATTCTAGAATTTCATTTTACAATGAAAAAAATAAAAGTGATGGATAAATGAAAATTTTTATTCAGATTAAAAATTACATAAAATCCTTCAATACTTGGAAGTTTCTTGAAAATGGCCATTTTTATGAAAGGTTTGAGATTGTTCCACTAGATGAACATTCACCTCAAGGGATATTGAATCAACTAATCAGAATTATTTTTCACACGGGTAATTTATTTTTTAAAAAATCTTGGTTTCATGGTATGAATCAATTATGATACAATGTAAGTCATGTTTAATTTAAGTGTGAAAAAAAAATCTGTTATTAAAATTTTTTTCTGCAATAGAACATTATGTGTACAAAAAAACATTCAGCAGGTGTACTGTATATCGATGAATCTCAATGTATAATCAGTTGCATAAAAAGGGAAGAAAAGAGGTATGAAGGATAATTTAAAGTAACGGAATGCAAAGTAGGGAAGAGAGCGAAAAGTAAGGAATAAAAATTCAATAAATTGCATAAAGCAAAAAGAGAATTATTTGAGCATTCAATTTCTTAGAAAACAAAATATATTACAGAGTATAAGTTCAATTATGGAATGCTGTAGAAAATTGTTCGTGATCAGTGATCAATGACGCGTACACTTGGGTGTGATAGAAGTAATAATAACTGAAATTATATGCATACACAATCAATTAATTACTGACAGTCATACCGAAGAGATCTATTGTATTTCTCATACCACATATTAGCGATCAAATTCAATTAATAATAACTAAGCCAAGTAATTTTATAACCTTGCTCTCAAATTGTGTCATATTCTTTCACTCTTGATCGACAATTCATGATTATGATTTACGATGAATTAACACACAAACTGGTTTAGTAGCCAAAGACTGTTGATACCAGATGTATTAATGACATAAATAGAAATCATAGATTCCAACTTTATCAGTACTTTACTATCAAATACTCTCGACATTGTTGTAATCAACTATAAACACTAAATAATTTAATTGGTATCTGTAAAATTTTTAAGAATAATTTATTTTGATACTGAAGAAATATTTGTGAAGAATACAATCGTTATAATCAGTACTTTAGCATTGATTGTTGTCATAGAAAAAACAATGTTTCCCATCGTAAAAAAATATTTAAAAAAAAGATAATTGTTATGATCTGTAGTTTAGCATCAATTGTCATGCAATCCTCTTAACCTGATATTAAAAATGAGTAAAAAATAATAAAGTAATTGTCAATTGTTAGAGCCAGAAGGTTTAGCAATCATTCATTTTCGTGGAAATGATTTGTCAGTCATTTTGTAATCTAAACACTTTGAAAGGAATGAAATGAAATAATCGTAATAAAGGTCATGAGGATGGCAAATGACGATTAAATCATCTAAATCTATTATATTTGTCATCAATAACTGTAGATGGTATCACACCAAGAAATAAATGTAGTTTTATTTCATTTGAAGGAGAGTGTTAAATAAAGAAAGGTGCAGTTGCATCCGTTTCATTTCAAGTATACACTTCGATTCATCGAGAGAAACTTTGAGTAAGATCAACTAGAAAGATAAACTTGGAAATAGCGATAAAGTAAAATGATCGCGTGAACCGGTCTTTACTTAACTACAGTGAAACTTTTCCTGGGATCAATCATCATTATTTTGTACTTGTTCAACACGATTAACACTCTCCGCCTTGAGGCCGTGAGCGTGCAATAGATGTTGAGGTAAAGCTGATTTTTTTTTTTCATTGTCTAAGGAGTTTCACATCTAGAGGTTTATGCTTGAAACAACATTTGCGAGGCCAAGTAACACAGTGGCCCGGTGGCACGAATAGTATTCAATCGTATTATAGATTGTATTGATGAAAAGGGTGAGAGCAATAGAAACAGGAAAAAAAAATTATGAAAAACAATACCCGATAACGCAATATATTACCTGCGAGAATGGTGAAAGATTTTTATGTTGAAAAATAAAGAGTTCACGACTTCTAGTGTCAAAACATTGACTCGAACGCAGAGATATGTTACATGCAGAGAGAAAAAGAAATACTAGTGATCGTACACAGATGAAGACAGAAGGGAGTGTCATTGATTGATGATAATTGTAATTGAACAACTCAAGAGAACAATCGATGTTCTTTCAATGGCCATATAGCTACAACCAAGGATTAAGTTCTCTACATCATGATTCCCCTTTTCCTACATCCAGGACCCACCTACCTCGACACGAATTCGCAATCTTTCAAAACTTCTTGTCACACTCTCGTGGTGATTCGAACCCCCAAAATCCTTCAAATCCGTAGGTTATGTTAGAAAGTCCAACAGAGAAACCTGAGTTTTTATCCCTCTGTCTATCCATGGATTTGCATGTTTTAATATGGATTCTCTTTCCCGTTTATCAACAATATAAATACTGAATTCGTATGTGGAGTTATTTCCCTTTTCGATCAATTAAACCGACCAAGGGAATTCACATCAACATAAACTTGAATAACATTATGCAAAAATTCTTTAGATCCGTTACTTCTCAAATTAAATTTAATGAATATATCATTAGTTTGATTATAACTATCAACAGTAATAGATGAAAAGTAAAAAGTTAAGTAATGATAATAATTTTAAGGTAAACATTAATGTGTATTTATTTTGTAATCAGTGTAAGAATTGTGTTTAAATGTAAACTTTGCTTATTTTCTAGTCTTTTTTTATTCCATCTGTATAGTTATTTGCCACTGGCTAATTTTTAACATACAATGTTTGTTTCGAAATAAAAGGGAATCATTTTTTTTTGGGGAAATTTCGGTAATAGGGCAGTAAAAAAATCGTAACAAAGTTTACCATCCTCTTTTCTTTGACGTATAATATTCTTAAACTCTGCTAACAATTTTTCGTTTAAACTGTGAAAGTAGGAATATGCAAAATAAGAATTTTTTAAAAATTATTTTCGTGATTTTATCGCCAGATAATTCTGTAAGATATTTTACAAGCTACCAAACAGGTCCATAAAACAAGTAATCAATATCAAGTCTCGGCATTTTTAAAATATACTTATAATGATTTCGAATGTTTAAATTATAAAGATGATACTTGAAGATTTATTATATTTTGACGTAAACAGCGATGAAAAAAAGAGGTAGAGGGCCACCAGTGAGTTGTTGATGCACATGTGAAACTTTTTGAATTATTGATTCTCGAAAGTAAATATTCATATTTTTTATAAGAAATATTGGTCTCTTGTTTGATCATGGTTGACAGTAGAATTTTTATATTATTTATGAATTCATACCCACTGAGTTCCCAACAATGTTGGCCAATTTTTTTTCATAGCAAAATTCTCATTCAATTCGTTCATAACATCCGAACTGTCCCATAGTTTTAGATGTGAAAAATTATTAAAAATCAAATAAAAATTCTGCATTTCTATTTTTCATTATAAATGATTTGTATACTTCACACAACAATTGACTAATGTAATTTGATCTCTATTATTCTGCAACACAATCAATGATAGTATTCTCCATTCTCCCACATTCTTTTATGTATTTCCAATTTCTATATTCTCTGTCAAGCTCTAGGACTTATGTACGTTAACAATGTTTATTCCAATATAGAAATTTAATGATGCGTTTGAATCCAAAAACCATTTCAAATATCAATGTTGTTAGATCACAGGACAAAGCCACAAAGTGAAACTATTGAAAAATATTACAAACGGATGTTGTGTGACAAGAATCCTATACGATTAACTGTTGACTTCAACTATCATTAGTCAATGTCGAATAGCAGTGTGTGTTTGTAGGTATCTCTTCCGCCTTTTCTTCCGGATTACACCCCACTTTCCAAAATCACTCATTCATCTATAGTGAATTTTTAACGTCACTACTTGCATAATCGCTTCGACAAAAGTTCGATTGTGATCCTTTCAAATTCAACTTCAATAAAATAAATTCATTTTAATATTAAATATGTACTGTTTTCGATTAATTTCCGTCAAATCAATTAAGCTTGGAATCAATCATTAATTTTATTTTTCATTATTTGCTGTCAAAATTATTTTCAACTATTTCAAACAATTTATTTATCCAATACTAAAAAACTTATACACTTAAAAACTGCTAAGAGTTTTTTGATATATTTTTTTAAAGTAGATGACTTTGCACAAAAATCATTGACTAAAATCACATAAATAGTTTTTTTCACGCATGAATAATTAATTTACACATCATTATCTATCATAGAATATGCATTTGTAAGCTATCTGAAATGAATACTTCCAAGAATCATCCATTTATAACATTCTGATTATATTTTCTTTATAGTGGTTCAATTCAAGATACTAAAGGTGACGGATGTATAATAAAAAATCAACTCATGACAGAAAAAAGTCTGCTGTGTTGGATTTCATTTATAATCTTCACTCGGTAAGTTTGAATCAAAATTCATCGATACAATCATACTAAGCAGAGTCGTGCTGAAGGATGAACATGTTTAAATATTGTATCTTTATTCTGAGCGTGAACCAAGAAGTAAATGGATAGAAAAAAAATGACATCTTATGGAAAATGCGCCCAATTGCGATGCTATAGGAAAAGAGACGTCATGAAAGTAAATCGTAGCTAACAGGGTGACTTTGCATAAAATCCAGTGGAATTTTTGTTTGCATCAATTTGTTCTATACTTTTTCCAGTACGTGAGTACCATTTTTCTTAAGGAATCGATATTTATGATCGTCAAATATTGATCTAAACTAAGAAGTAATATTTTGACTACTTTTTTATTATTTTCTAGTTAACGAAGTTAATTTAATGAATACAGATAAATGTATATCAACAGATTAGAGGAAGAAGGTCTGAAATTTTTACTTGAGTAGCACCAGCATGATGTATTACCCGTCATTCTTAAAAATATAAATCAATATATCTTATTTAAAAAAATTCAAAAATAGAGAAGCTAGAATTTTTAAATGATTGCTATAATTAACTTTATGGATGAGTAGTTTATCATTTGTGATGATGCTGATGATTTAATAGTAATCAATAGTAATTGTTGAAAATTTTTTATTGATTTCATTAGATTTAACGATATTTTATTATTTTCAAATTTATCATTCACTCAATCGATCGATACTGATGGCATTGATGAATATTTTAATTTCATCTTTCTAAATTGAATAACTAAAGTAATATAAATAAAATTAATTCACACAGAAATCTAGCTGATTTATTGATCAAGTGAGTGATTTTGATTGATGATAAGTCAAACTTATTTGAAAATAATTCTCATGTTTTCAAATGGCTTGACAGTACTTGGGATATTTCATATTTTCTCACGCATTAAAAGAAAAACATATTATAAAATTGATTGTGAATTAAAGATATTTATAAAAGAATATAACTCAGAAGTTAGAATTACTTTGAAATTTATTTTTAATTAAAGTTTCACTTTCCATCAACAGAATGAAATGATTTTCTGAATGTCTTTATAACAAAGTTAATAATTG
Organism: Chelonus formosanus; assembly: GCA_028641665.1. Taxonomy (NCBI): domain Eukaryota; kingdom Metazoa; phylum Arthropoda; class Insecta; order Hymenoptera; family Braconidae; genus Chelonus; species Chelonus formosanus. Next base: position 16,865,066 of record CM054002.1, read on the forward strand.
TGTTCATATAACCTGACTTTATTAAAATAACACGACATAATAATTAAATTCTGGAAATTATCATCATAATATCAATTCCGTCTCTCTATATTCGCTCTGAATAGTCAACAGTTTGTAATCACTGTGCCCGACAAATTTCGAGAAGGATTGGAACTTAACCAAGCAGAAGGGTTAAACCCACCAAGAACTCACAGCACCTTGCAAGTCTCTCCTAATTAAATATTCCTCAAGGGTAGCGTTTACTTTGAAACTGTACTAACCTCTTAACCATACGATCTGTTTCTCTCGAATGCTTCGCTGGACCAGCATAGAGGAAACTTTGGCAAAACTGACAAATTTTAAGACTACTATATCTTTGAATTTTTTAACGAGCGTTAATTTATTTGCTTTTATAACTCTTGCCAAGATTACTCAAATTAAAATAAATAACCCACCGCTACTGGTAATGCATGAATAAATTCGTGATAAATATCGTACTTTATCATCAAAGAATTATACAAGTCTCAAAAAAATTCATTTTAATTTAAATTTTTGGAATTGACCATTTTTTTTTTTAATATTAATCACGATAGAATAGGAGAAAAGGTGAAAAATGTAATGGTTTCAGTTAAAAATCATTTAAGAGATGAAAATGAAATTCTCATATCAACAAATCTGACTCCATAAAATAACCATAAATACCTTTTTTCTGCTTTCTGTCTGTGTGTCGGTTTGTATGAAGCTGTCAACAGGTTTGACAATGTTTTTGTTTCTTTTTTTTTCCTCTTCACTCAATCTGCCTCAAGCAATGACAACCCAGTGTACGGGAATGGTAACAAAAGCAAAGGGGGTAGCTTTTCATGAGTCCGTGACTCAATGTCTGGATGATTGATGAATGTTCACTGATCCTATGGACAAAAGACAATCACTAATTTGTTTGTTCAAAATTCCTAACTAAAATACAAGTATGGTCATGCATTGCACTTGTAGTTAGTCTTCTGATATTAATGAATATGCTAATTTCTGAATGTTAATGGATATCTTAACTACAGTTTTACTCAACTCTAATAATAATTAATTATTTTTAAAAAAATCTATCAATTTTTAAAGTTCTAGCGATTATTGGAGACTGTTTAAACAAATCATATATTCCCAATAAAAACCTAAAGTATTTTCTTCAATTTAAATCAATTTCTAGTGTAGTTAATCATACCACTGCTGTCCATGGTACACAGATAGTTAATTTCAAAAGAGTCCATTCTTTAAATTCCAATTAAAAATCTAATTCTCGTAGTAATTTATGACTTCTGCATAGCAAAATATAAAATTATACAAGTTTCTTTTGACCTCATGCATCGTAAAATATTTTCGGTAGATATCAGTTTTATTTAACAAAAATATGATGGATGATGAGAAGCTAATAAAATTTCTTTTATACCGAGGATATAATTCGTCGAGTATATGTCGAAAAATTTGCATGATCCAATCCCGGGATAATGAAACATGGCTTGGCTTCAAAGACCTGAGAAAACAAAAATATTCACGATGGGTGAATATGCTTTATGTATGATATACTTTACTCTTTCCCTTATTGTAAAACGCAAACCCAGCTTGTGGGATGTGCAATTTTTCCCCTTTGCAATTTTTCCATCTACTACGATAGGCTTTACACCGCGCGCTTGTAATTTCTTGGTTATTATACCTTCTCCCTTTTTGAAAATATAAAAATTTAGTCGGTATGCTTCCCATGGGATGATATATATCCCATCAACAACAGACATCTTTACAATAAATATACGAAAATTGGGTGAGGTTAAAAAATCATGAGAGACTGCTATAATATTTGCCAACTGATGTTTACATTCTTTTTTCATTAAAAATTAATGCCCTTTAAAGAGTAATTAACATCAAAACTACTTTCTGTGCTCTACTGAATTATTATGATTTCTTCAGAAACCAAGAAAACGAATAATATTAATTTTCCGGTCTATATTTAACTAATATTTTAATCATTTTTTTATGAAGCCCTGACAGACGTCTAATTTTTCATGACGTACACAATTTCATACGGAGAATTTTTCACTGTTTCCTTGGCTAATTATATTGTGAAGTATTTATAAACTTTTGCTTTTTTCAGTTTCTCTTAGCATTTTCTTCTCCTCTACGTCTCTTCATATTTTTTTCCATCGTGGTAGGCGGATATTTATGCTGACTGTTAAGGGTGAACCCCGATGAAAAATATCAGACAAACGCTCGAACGGATTCACCGACATATCTTGACGGTTTTGTACTAGCGGTAGGTATGGTCTATATTTAAGTGACAAAGAATCCAAGCCTATTTATCTTACTGCGCTCTTTCATTCCTTCTTTTTCGTAGTGTCTTAACAAGTGGGTACCAGTAACGCCCTTTAGTGTCATAACAAACTTCTACTGCCGGAATAATTTTACCGGAAAAGCCATTCGTTTATATAAGAAGAATGAAATATTTACGAGCTTATATAAATGAATGTTAAAGTCAAGTTTTTTCTAGCGTTTCTATCTTCAAGTTCTAGTTCAACTCAAAGTAACACTCAGAACCATAACACTTTAGACACGTCAATAAATCACATTGAAATTAGTTAATTACTCTAAATGATTTAAATAGAAAATGACTAGATAATAGAGAGAGGACTGGCTTATAAGTTGTTGCAAATATTACAGGACATTTGACGGAAAAATAAATTTGCAAACCACTTTAAATTCTCACTTAAGGTGTAATAAATCTTTTTGGGTAATCGCGCTTTAGACTTTTGTGGGTGAGAAAAGAAGAGCGACAGAAAAGTGTACGCAGCAGACCGATTATTATTTTTCTCGACACCATGGCCATAAATTCAAGACAAATCCTCTACTGTTTTGCATCTCGCGAAAGCGATCGGCGAATCTAAGTGCGATTCATTCGCGAAACTGTGTCGTACGAAAATTAAAGTGCTAAGAATGAGAGAGTGCGAGAAGGAGGAATGTATATTGCTCAAATGTTTCCAGTAACTGCCATCGTATAGAAGAAGGCCACCTGCGTTCAAAGTTATCACTCCTTCCGAGCAAAGGTCTTATCGACGAATCCAACGAGAGTAACTACGGGATTACCGAAATTAAACCGGTTTCTCTTCTTGTCCCTTCTGCGCTCTGCATGTTCTTCTCTACACCCTTAATCCTTATGTCTTGGTTTCGACCGGCTTGCCAAGAAGAAGTGGAGTTAATGTTCATTGCACAGAAGCCAGATGGGACAAACCAAGATGCTGTGCGTGTAATTCACTACCTCCAAACTCTGGACATGATCTCGACCCAAGCTTGAGTTATTTTATGGAGTTTATGTTTATTTTTAGCACTTCATTAAATTAAAATTACTTTTTAAATATTATCGCTTCTATATATAGCATCATTTATCAACTTTTAGCAGTTACTTTTTAATTATTCATTCAACTGATAACGGTTTCGTTTTATTTTTAGACTCGGAAATGTCGAGTACTTTCATCAGATGTTCTTATGGTTATTTTGCAATTACCAAATTCACTAGTTGCTAGTATTTTGTATTTGAAATTTATAAGTTACAATGAAAATAAAAATTTAATAATAGTTATAATTATTCAACTTTTTCTATTAAACAAAATTTTTGTGCATAACATTCAATATTACTTATCGATTAAAATATTTAGTTGAAAGTAATCTATTGATATTTTGAAAAAAGAAAATAATACAATAGAATTGTATACCTGAAGGAATTTTCTAGAGTAATTTCTAAAGCATTTTCTGTTGACCAAATAGCAAGATACGACTTCCAAGGTAGTAGTTTCATGTTTATAAAGATATCGGATCGAAATATTCACTATCATTTATGATAATTATTGCTAGGCGAATAAATCATCAAAAGAAATGAATGGTCAACTTCACTTTGATTCAGTGAAATATTATACTTCATTGAAGCTTTTTAGCAGACTTTATTACATAAACCTTTCATCCATGTTCTATATTGATATTGAGGTATATTTGAAACTGTAAAGCAGACAGTATATAGCTTTACCCACTCAACTGGAAACAAGAATTTATGTGAATTAAAGCAGTACAGCAAACATCATACGTTTCCTTCAATTTAAATCGATATTTCCCGACATCAATATTCCAAATGGTTGAAAATGTACTCTAGGATTTATAGCAACACGCAATACTGAATGAAATAAGCAAACGAAAATCACTACCGACGGAATATTTAGTTGACAACCCGTTACAGATTGCAATAAGCACAAGAGTGCTGGTTTAAACCTTAGGGGTATCAATTCGAACAATATTTCAGTGCCAACCGGTCATGAACATGCAAAAAGGGCTTTAAGCCATTGCGATTCAAGTCGCTATCGCACCATTAAAAAAGTTCCGTCATTTACCCTCTCATAAAATGCACGTTGCTAATCCCTTGGTAATTTAAAATTGAGGGATGAAATTTTCGGTGGCTCATCATTGCGAAAAAAGGGGAGAAGATGGACAAATCATCAACGAAACGACTCTGCTAATTCACGACTATCTCATAAACGAATTTTTTCCGTTCTCTTTAGTCTCTTTTTGTCCAATTAAACTAACTGCTGGTAGGTATAGATATACAGAGTGCTTTTTTGGCTTTATCTTCTTCATTCAAGTACAACTTGAAGCTTCAAATTTTATTATTCCACATGAGAGTCTGTATTTTATTTCATGAGAATTGGATCAATTGCAAACTTGAAAGCTTGATAAACACTCATACGTCACAGCTGCTGTAGTGGAAGAAGAAACTTGATAAGAGATGTTCACCAGCAAATTCATTAATGTTGATGAAAATGAGTTCATTAGAAAGTGTGAAGTAGTTGAGGGTTAATAAGTTTTACTAGATATTTTGAAAGAATGAATTATGTAACATCACCCTTTTTAATTTTTCATATATTATTATAAGAATAAAATGTTAAGTAAGAAGTTAATTTTTTTATATAAAAATGTATTCATTCATAATAATACTTTGTAATTTTCTCCTGTGTATTTTTAAAAGTTTTATAATAATGTTTTTTCCCATTTCTGTTGCTTCTTTACTGTTAAAATATCATGAAACCTTTAGAAATTATTGAGCTAGATTCTGATTCACAAATTAAGACCCACCTTTCGTTCGTTGCTTTTCTAATTAGTGAGAAGCATTCTTGGATTTACATATTTTGATTCTCTTCCAGTACTTCTCATCCCTCAACACTCTGTGAGGTTATTACGGAAATTACTGCGGCGTGGAATTCGTTGACGCCAATATAATGAGTGCGACATACTTGACGGATTTCAAAATATTGGGGGGTTTGTCATTAAAGCTTGCCTACTAGCATTTGGTCTCATTTTAGTCACGTCTCATTTTACCATTTATTTTGAAATGACTTGTTCAAATAGTACTTAAAGCTTAAGTATTTCTAATAATTATTTCAATGGACAAATTATTCTCATTGCATACATCATCATCATAATTACAATTATTTTTTTATTGAAAAGCTTTCTCTAATAAAAAATCTTCCTTCAAGAATACAAAAAAGTGCACATTTTTTATAAGTGATCTTTTTCTGAAGAAATTTTTGAAATCATAAAATGAAGAAATTGAATTTTATATTAATTTTTACGAACAATTAACCATCCAACATCTTCATCGTTATAAAGTTGTCCAAAGAAATAAAAGCAAGTGCTCAGGGTAAAGGTAGCAAGCAAGACAGAAGGGAAATACATAAACTAGAATTCCATCAGCTGAACAATGATGCACGATATAACACGCTATCTATATTTTAATCAGTCATAATTAAATGAATATTTCATCTGGTGCTTCAGCTTCTTCACGGGGATTCTACTATAATGGCCAGATACTGCAAGCGTGAAGGGTAGCAAAGGGTTCCATGCAAATCCGTACCAGATTGAAAGGTTGACACGATGCCAGAGAATCCAAGTGAGATGCTAGATCTTAAGCCTTCGGAAGCGAGAGAAAACATGCGGTATACGACAGGATAATCCAAGAATAGAGTAAGGGTAAAAAAGGTACTATGAGGGTGAAAAATAGGGATAAGGGTTATTTAGTTGAATGCTCGTGTATAAAATTTTTCAAAAATTCTGATATTTTGCTCGAAATATATTTAAATGAGGCAGTGTATATATTCATCTGTATTGAAAAATCACAGAATTGAAGGCTTCATAAATATATTTTACGATTCATCAGATGTCACTCTATTTTAAATCTTCAAAGCTCTTGAAAACATTATTAACTATTATTTTTATTTAATTGTATAACTTCATTTAAAACAGTCAGTTCACAAATATTATTTAAATCATAATTTTAAACAGACAATTCCGAGAATTGCTGGGGTTGACTTCACTTTTAGGTGAAGATATTCGCCCTCAGAGAATCATTAATAAAGCACCGAGTTAATCAAATTAGTCTTTCTTTTCCTTCAGTAGTGTTGATTTTCACTCAACAAATCAATATTTCATTTTTTTCGACCCTTTTTTAATTAGATTTACCTTCTTAACGATCCCTCCAAACATGAAATTAACATCATGCACAACTATTTCCAGGAAATAGTTGAAAAAAAATTTTTCATCAAAATAATTCTACTTCAGATTGCAGTATGATGTACTTTAGCAACTATTCTGATGATGATTTAAATAATAATTGGATGGGTTTGAAGGGTTGAATAAAAACAAAACCAACGATTTGACTTCAATAAGGTATTCAATGAAGAGAAGTGTTTTCATGTCAAGGTAGTTGAAGTTAAAAATAGAACTTCATCTATCATTAATTATCTACAGCTACTGTATGGCATATTGACAAGTAGATAAAAATAAAATTCCTCAGCCTTCTTAAGAAAATGACAATAGACTTGAAAATCTGAATATTTAATCTGAAGCCTACAAATCGTAATTTACTGAAGACGTATAGATGTAAACTGAAAGTGAAAGTAACTCGCATAAAGTTTCAAGACATTGCGTATATTATATGCAAATATATTTACACGATATTAATCATCTTCAAAAAGAAAAAAAAATTAACACAGAAATTTCAGCATTTTTATATTCAAATGAATCTCACAATAATACGTTAATAAAAAGTGTGAATTCTTCTTGTAGTGACAAGAAAAAAGATTTTCAACAATTTAACTGAAGTAAATGAGTGATAAACATATCTTAAAAGAGGTTGAATATTTTTGAGTATTGTTGTTAATAAACAACCGTAAATTTATTGTGTAATATTCTTATTTGTATGGTTCAAATATTGCATATTCTGTCCATCATCCGAAATATACGAGACTCTTTATAGCCATGATAACGGATATAAAATTAAGCAACTTTGTATGACGATGGTTGATTTAGCATATTGCATTCTAAAAATAAATCATGCATGATGTTCAACTGTATATAGTTGTATAATGTGAACTCCTGCGGCCACAAGTTCGATCCCCTCTGAAGGAAAACACCCACAGTTATTTTTAGAATTACCAGCAGTGTCTTTTCTTTCTCTTTTTCTCGCTTCATTTTATCCTTTTCTTTTTCAAATGTACCATTGTAAAACAATCGTATATAATTTAGCAGATATATCTCACTGTAAAGCTATTCATTTTCACAAGGCTTCTTATCATATCGATAATATCAGAAAAATTTTTTTATTTCGTGATGAAAGAAAGTCGTTAATCTATTGGTAATAATAAATAACAAGACTTGACATGTCTTGAAAAGAAAATTCGAGAGCGTTGCTCTGTGAAGAAACATTAACTCCAATAATAAGATGGGTCGCGCTTGTAATAGAAACCTATAAAAGCATAATAAGTAAGAATAAGATAGAAAGAGAAGAAGGCTCAGCGCAGCTTAACGTTTTTCGCGCTGCTTTATGCAGGTTTCTTTTCAAGACACAGCCGACTAGTTGCTTATCCCACGCATTAATTAAATTAATTAAGCCCAATTAGTAAACGACTCTGCACCGCCCTTACGCGTCTCAATCGCTCTTTCTTTATAGCTTCAATAAGACACTTTTGTTTGACATTTTATACTTTATCCAATATTTTACAAACCAATTCACTTCTTTCCTTATTGCGTTTTATTATGTTTCAAAGGATGTAATAAGAGGCATTTTTATAGTACTATTGATTTCATTAAAGGTAAATTTTTCTTTCATGATTAAAAAAGAGAAATTCAATTAATTATATGAATATTTTAAATTTTTATTCTCAATGGAATTTTTATACCGAAAAATTCAATTGTTTGTTTTTGATTAAATTTATAATGAAAGTAATTATACACTTTGAACATGCTCAGATATCATTACAAATAATTTGGTAATATTTTTTATTTCTTGTTATCTTGAATTTCCATTTAAAGAAACCAGAACAGCGTAAAAATAAATTTCCAAACCATATTTTATTTATCAAACTTCGCAGAAACATGAAATGAATTTTCCTCTTATTTCATACTCTTTTTTTTAAAACAAAAAAATGAAACATGAAAAGGAAAACTGTATAATATAACTACTCACAGGCTATTTAATAACGAAACATCCAAATAAAAAACAACTCTTCGTTTGATGTCATGACGAAATACAAAATCGCAAATTTCTTTCAGCTTTTTTCGCGCGTATGCTTATTGCTTACTTTTTTCAAGCTTTGAATTATGAAAGGGGTTCGCTATTACTGTATCTCGTTATCCCTGTGATGTTCCCAGTTTATTAGCGGATCAGAAAACAAATTAAATACATCCATTCTGTGGACAGATTTTAGAAAATGTTTTGGCTAACATTCTTTTTTTATTTTATTTGCAAAACATATGTTTTGGTGAATATTACTTTCAATTTAGTACTTTAATTAAATTCCTATCATACTTCCAATCCAAACAATTTAATAAATCCTTATATTTTTATTCAATTCATTTATTCCAAGTACATTTTTATAATAAAATTATTTTTCTTATTATTCTAACCACAAAAATGGTTTAATTACTAATAATCCTACTCAGCAAATTTAATTTATTTTATTTGTCATTATTAATTACATGATGAAAAAAATTAGCAAAAGGGTAGACTAAATTTTTTACAAGACATAAAAAATGTTTTCTTTTATTTAGACAATTTTTATCAGCTGTCTTGTACGTATTTCTTTTTGCACGATTCTTGACATTACACAGTAAGAACCCTCAACAGTGCTAGCACCATTTAGAATTAAGATAAGGGTTGGTTAGCCAATTCACAAATAGTCAAGGGTGGATTAGGAGAAATAGACAGTGTATAAGTGCGACTGAGAACAGCGAATAAGGCGAGAGTTAGATGAGGGTTAAAAGATAGAGTGGAAAGCAAGCGTCGCTCTAATTCCTCGATTCTCTCATGGACATGTTTCACTGGATTACCATGATAGTTTTCTTAAGCAGCCTTAAGAGACAAAGTCTGTGGTAATAGCAAACTGTAACATATATAAATGGTTTTAGAGAGATGAGGGAATAAACACTGTTATCACTGAAACCAGTGAATATTCAAAAAAGATTATTCTGATGATAAGCTTATCACCATTTCTAATTTATTTTGTAACTCGTTTGATATAAATGCTTTGAAATATTTTAATTTATTAATTATTACTTTGATGCATAGTTGAGAATTTCATTAAAGTAAAACGATCAAAGTTCAGGGGCTATAGGTAGGTATGATAATTATACTAAAGCTTTATTTTATTTTGGGCATACTTTTACTACTATAGTATGTGGTTATGAGTAAGAAGGAAATCCCATTCTTTATTCCCTTGAGAACTAATTTCACAACAATACATTTTCTCTCCCTAGCACTTTCCTCAGTCATGATTTTCCTCAAAGCAAAGCTCTATTCCAACATCCTTTACATCTTCCAAACTCCTTAGTCTTCCTCATCGTCATTGTTTAAGCAACTCCAACTCTTCATATTACTTTCTGAACGAGCTCTTGTTTTCTAAAGGACATGAAAAAAGCTTTTATGGATCACAGTACAAGTACTAAAAATTTTTTCTATTCATGACATTCTACAGATATAAAATAAATTCTCCCTACAACATTTATTCATCAACAATCATAGTCTGACAAATTACTATGATACAAAAGTCTATCTGAAACAATCCTTTCAAGTCTTTGTAAAATACATTAAAAACATTTTTTTCAGTAAATTAGTCTTTTTTCTTAATAATAATCACTTTTATTTATCAATTTTAGTAAATAAATGGTTTATACTTTCCATTTTTTTTTTTTTTTTTAATGAAGTCTTGAAATTAAAGGAAACAAAAATTTTTTTACTTCACAAAAATACTTAAGTTCACCCCTATTCTTATTTCGAATTGAAGTATGGCTCTAGAAATTTCATGACTTTATAACAAATGCAAACAAAAGCAAAAAAAAAACAAATTAATTTAATCATAAAGAAGTCCTATCCTATATAAACACTGAATATGCTGAAAATATTATTAACTAATGTTTTCTTAGAATTCACTTGCTAATATTAGACTCTTGATATGAATTTACTTCATGACTCAACGAATTTAGTTTAAAGGTAGATTCGAATGAATTAAAAACGAGCGTCTGCCCTCCATCACACCCCTTACATTTTAAGCAAGACAAATGTTTGAATAGCTGACCAACATTCTGTTGTTCTCATAGTGAAACTCGAGTATCCCGTTCTCTACGCTATCCCTATTTCCTTCTATTTTCTCCACCCAACTTCCCTGGTATCTCTCAGTATATTTGATTGTACGCGCGGGTAAAATTGAGTCGGTATGTTATCCCGAAAATTAATCTGCCCACCGTTGTACCACATTTTCGTTTAGGCATATTTACTTTGTATCCAACCACGGCCGAGAAGTTTCAAATTATGCGTTTCCGAGTAAATGTAGGAGTTTACAAACCATGAGTATAGTTAAATGTACGTCAGTTAATCTGAATCTCTTCAGATATTATACGCATTCTTAACATTCTTCATTTTTGTTGTAGCAATGTGTAGTATATTACATTTCGTTGATGAAAGCAATTCAAGTTAAATTCAAATGTCAACTCAATTAGCAGAACAACTGGCTCAAACATATTAGTATAAAAATAAGTTTTCATTGCAAATATTAATCCAATCGATTTCTACCTCTTTTGACCTTTTTTTTTTATTTATAGTTTCTTTTCATGCCTTTGTTGTATTTGCCTGCAATAAAATGTACGTTATATAGACACGTAAAGCACACGTAATACACCCTCTCAGCATGCAAGTGATCTACACTTGGCGTTTTAATGTTCGACATTCAATTCATTCTGAAGCACATTCAAAACCGGAATTCAATTGAATCCTAAAGCACTTTGATACAGAACTGCAAGACCACGAGTGCCTTTACCTTTCAATAATGTGGTCTGGTACTTCTTGCCATTGCAACTTGTGCAACTGCAATGTATGTATGCATCAGAAAGAACTTTTGAGAATCAGAAGCTGCATATTACACGATGTTTATCGTGGCGTGCACACAGCAGAATTACAATTTTTATTCTGCGGTTGTTACTACTGCAGAGTTAAAAATTGTTATATGAATGCCATGAAAACACAATGCATTGAATATTCATTTGTTATGCTCTGCTCAATATTTAATTAAAAAAACAATTTCGAATTTGCTTTTGAATCTAAATGTGGTAAATGTACATACACAATATACTATTCATTTCTGTACATTGATATTTTATATATTTTTTTTCTGTTTTTGACGAGTTCCAATGAACGTGTGCAAACATGTGTTAAATTAATGTAATTCGAGATAATTAAAAAGTCCAAAAATACGATTGAATAAATAAACACAGAAGAATTGTTGTGAGCTATTATTATGTAAATTCATCGACATTAGTACAATTAATGAATGTAAATAATTTGTCTTTATTTACAACACTAATTTTCAAATACAACCTACTTTTTTTTGTTGTGATAAATATAATCAATCGTCCACGTGATGTTATTTTAGTTGGGAAAGTTAAATTGTGAGGATTCATAAAGTTGTTTGGAATAGGATTGATTTATTATCAGTTAAGCTACTCGATCAATTAATAAATAGATTGAAACAATATTAATTCATTTAATAATCAATTTGCTTTTATTTTTGGATTTTGTTATCAAAGTTTCATGACGCTTCACGTGGAAGTTAAAATATCAACTGATAGCACTAGGTAACAGATGAGATTATTATCGTGAAATGTATGTATTGATTTTGAGTGAGAAATTCAATTATCAGACAATTGCAAGTGATTGTTGAAGCTTTAATTAATTGTTTAATTGAATTATGATTTTTTGTAATAAGGAATTATTTCCAAGTCAATGAATTTGTGGTTCTAATTAATTTCAAACTCATCATCAATACTGTAATGAATTTCCTAATTATTGGATTTCCAAAAACATATTCTTGAACTCAAAATATTTATACTTTTTAAAGAAGAAAAATTCTTAAATCAAATCATTACTATATTTATTTTGTTGTAATAAACTCGTTAAATGATAATTGCATTCTCGACATAAATAAATAATATGCTAGTCTCAATTTTGTTATTGACAACAGCAGTTTAAAACATTTTATTATCGCTTAACTTTATTTCAAGTAATTCCTCTTGCTCCAGATCCAAGCAGTAAAGAGGATATCACACAATGTTTTTCGTGACTTGTATGGCAAAATTATAATTTTGACTTTACTCACATTGTAAAATGTTACGACGAACTCAATAAAACCGCAATGCATTGACTTCTCGTTTTGAAACATCGTTGAGTATTGTCAGTCAGAGTAAAGCTTTTCATACTCCTGTAAGATTAATATCTTTACGAGAGCACTTTGCGGTTTTCAGAAGCAATTGGAGTAACAGTTAGATGGAGTTCCTTTAGAAGCCTCGCCCCTCCTTCGAACTTTCTGGTACGTATCCTCATTTATCTTTCCGATAGACGACACACTCTTGGTGGAACAGTTTCAACTCGGCATCGTACATTATCCCGTAGAACGCCAGAGAGTTCTCTTTATTCATGACACTAAATTGAAGGTCTTAGCATAACGCCATGTAGAGCAAAGGTACCAGCGAAGTGCGTACATTATAATTAACGATGACGGTACATCATCATTATTATCATTTTATCGTTGATGGATAAATATCTTAAATGCTCTCTTTACAAATTTATGCAGCTTACTTAGCAGCTACCAATTTAAAAGGCGAATATAATACAACATGCTCTTTAATATTATTAGGAATAAAATTTTTATGTAAGAGAAAAGCTTGAGAGATAAAATCTAGGGGTATTTAAATACTCATAATGATGCTTTCCATTAATGCTTTAAAATCTTAATACTCTCTGTGACGGTTTTAATTCGTTTTAGTCTGTTTTCATCTACGTATGTCGATAATTAGAGAGAAAAAAAAAAGAAAATTGATAGTGTTCAAACATTGACACATTTGACAAAAAATCTATTCGAGTTAGAGCAACAGTAAAAGGTTGAATAAAGCTTCACTGTTACTATTATTGACTTATACTACTTGTCAATCAGTTGATTGAAGTTTCCAAACTCAAACGAATATATTTGAAAAAGAGTAAACTTGAAATGCTATTGAGTGAAATATTTCTATGACTTCAATAGAATGTCAGAAAGTCCACTCGACTAAAATGTGAAGTTACCAGACCGTGATCGAGTAATATTCATTCAGAGTTAAATGCATACTATACGCATTACTTATGTAGTTATATGTGGTTTTAAGTGAGTGATTTAATTATGCTTTTGTACAATGGATTATAATTTGCTACATTTTAACGAGTAGAAATTTTTTTCTTTATAATCATAGTATAGTTTGCTGTTGAAATAGAATATAATAATCAATGTATAGCATTATGTGGTAAATTATTATTATTTCTTCATCATAAATTTTATTAGGTATGAATAATCGATGATTATGGTTGATAATGATATTAAAGTAGTGAGATAGATGATTAAATTTTTTTTTTTGTTAATTATTAAATAAAATGAGTTTTTCATGAGATTTGCATATAATAAATATTTATAGAACCCTGAACGAAATATTCTAATTGAGTATAATCTAATCGGATGTTACCTGAATATTCAGAAACATTTGAATCCAAGAAAGATTTTCAAGTTAGACCGAACTTCTGAAACTTTTTTCAGTGTTTGTGGCAACAATCAAACAAACATAATCGACTTAGTCAGTAAATAGTGTAGTTTGGAACAGCTCGTCCAAAACAGATTGTTTGAAACAAGTTTCCAAATCGTTTCAAAGTTTCTCTATACATATTGGATTTGTAATGGATAAAATATTCAGTTCTCAATACGCATTAAATTCTCAAATCATCGACTATGACTAAATAAACACTTCTGATATTTTTATCCTTTTTTTATCTAGACTAAATTATTAATCAATTTGTGAGCTTTTTTTAACATAAAAAACTTTTCAATTCTATATTCCTCTCCCTCTCAATATAAAAGTGATGATGTGGATAATCGATTAATAGAGTTAACCACTCTTGTGATGATTTAATTGGTTTCATAATGTATCTGTAACAAAAGGTATCAATTCATTTCACAATTCGACCTGTCACTTACTAGCTTCAATTAATAATCTCATTGTTATAGTAATTGAATTATTTACATTTCAAGGAATACAGATCGATAACAGACTATTTAATACTAATTACCAGATAAGACCAATTTATAATTGAATTAAAAAAAACAAAAAATTCTTTATTTAATTAAAAAATTAGCTAAATCACATTCCAAAGGATTTAAATTATTTAAATAAATTTTTTCCAATTGAAATTGAATAAACCTTTTATACTGCATTATTATAAATCATTTATTAGGTATATTATTTTCTTCTCTCATGTTGTAAGAAGTGAAAAAAATGACTTATTGAATGTTCTTTATTGAAAAGCTAAATTATATATTTTATATACAAAATCAAGTTGGATTTTTATCCACATAATGTAAAAAAGTAGAAACAATATAGTAAAAGAAATGAGAAAATAATTTACGTCAATTGGAAGATTGTAAATTCTGACGAAAATCGATTTACGGTAACCAAGATGGTTAAAAGGTAAATGATGCGTGGCAAAACGGTAGACGTAAACATGAGAAACGATTTGGGACTTGCGTCAGCGTACTTTCATAGTCCAGCCAACTCCCACAGGTCATGCAATCAGGGATTGCAAGATCTCAACGAGTTCCCGATTAAACCCATGGGAATATGCTACTTTTTTATCCCAGAAATTCGTTTCTTTTTCATCAGATTTCTTTTTTGTTTTATATCCAACACAAAGCAAACTTCACTTTTCGATTATTGATCTCCCTGTTTCTTTCAACAATTAATCAAGCTATCAACTTGGAAATCATTCTTAATTTTGATATTACTTCAATTTTTGATCAATCTTTCGTCATATCTTTCAAAGCTGTCACAATTATTACACATGATTGACGTAAGAGCTGTTATTCTGTTACATTTGAGCTTCTGAACATCTTTCAAGAGAAAAAACTGGTGGAGAAAAAGGTTCATCTTCATCAAAAGTTTCATCATCAAACTTCCATTTATATTCTTTAACTTACTCCTTAAAATATCAGATGCATCCATATGAGTACCATCAACGTCTATTTCTCTATTTGCTCGTATATCTCCAGAAAAGTCGGAAAAACAAGTTATTCTTAGATTGAAACAACTTCATATATTTTTTTTCTCGTAGAATAAAAATAATATACAAAGTGCATTCATGATGTTCAGCTTGAGTATTTTTTATCATTTTTTTCTGAAAAAGAATTACTAAAGTAAACAATAGTAAAGAAAAAATATGTGGAAAAGAGTAAATACATCTACCAAAAAATTTACAGTGCATATGTGTACACATGACGATTACCTTCAGGATGAAATTTAGTATGTTTACGTTGGCGGATACATTCAATGTTTCATCCGTGAATGTATCAACGAATCTAAACAGCAAAAAAAAAGTGTATTTACACTTGAAATGCATTTTTAAGAGACATAAATTAATTGTTTTATTTATTAGATGATCAAAAAAATATAAGGTGAATACTAAGCAAGTTAGAACAAAGAATTAATTTGGAAATAAATAAAAGTTCAGTCAACCGAGTGAAAGAATTTAATTCGTGTCGAAGTAATTCATTGAATACCAGTAGTTTATTGGTGCGAATGAATCTCTTGAAGAGTCCTCAATAAACGAAAATGACTATGTATATTACATTCGTAGCTATATACATATACTCAAGTACATACATACTAAGTGTGTATATACATATAAAATGGCACTGCGTAGCTAAAACTATTTTACTCCTCACATTGATTCAATCTACAAAGCCTGGCACATGCGAAATCTCACCCTTGTTTGTCGGATGTTTACTGCTGACATGCACCAACTCATGTGCTTTTTTCTTCTCTTTTCTGTCTCCGTCCAGTCAAAGTCTGCTAAGGAATATTGAATTCAAGGGTGTAATTGAATTTGCACTCGTTTCCATACACGATACTCCAAGAGTATACGAGAGTTAAAAGGACATGGATATTTCACGTGTTTTTTCTGCTATCTGTCTTTTCCTTTCTCTTTTATTCATCAACACTTTTATTACTATTTTATATTTCTCGAGTTCTTCAAAAATAGATAGCAGTGCAAATTGTAGATTTTTTTTATTCAAATTTCCCCGTAAAAACAAAACTTGTAAAGAACTGCAAAAATTATAAATGAAATTAAGGTTAAACAACATTCTTCTTCATTATACCCCGATTTCATTTACTGGCGACGTCCAACTGCGTGATGATTAATCTCAGCCGCTAATTACAATACACCCTTTTCAAATATGCCAGACATGGTAAAATCATAGAAAATTGAAATTTCGTGGCATGCTTTGACTTATCGCTATAAACTCTTTGATCAATACAACACACCAGGTCTCAAATGAACAAGTCAATTAAATTTTAGTTATGTAAATAAACTTTGTTCACAAGCAATCATACATTAAATAGATTTTTTTTAGATATTTATGTGTCTCCATTTTATGGGCTTTAGATACCTCCATGCAAAAATATCATACAGCTCAAGTGAAACATTTAAGATCGATTTGATTTATAGTTATATATAATCTTGGTGTTCTATAGATTTTTAAAAATCATGCATTCTAGATATTGTATCTAACTTTAAACACTTTAGATATTGAAGTTGCTATTTATTTATTTATTGTTTCGTGATATTTTAACATTTATGTTGGTTGTTTAATCCCAACATAATTTATATCCTAGATCGATTGAGATAATAATTATTTTTAAACAATATAGATTTTTCTTTTCATTTTTTTTTATAATTAAAACTTTTCTCGGAGCCAAACATATGTTCAACACTTAGTTAAGACCTGATTACTTGCTTTTATTATGTGAGTATTTACTCACTCTCCATATCTATTCTTTTTTTTTTTTTTCATTTTTTCTCCCTTAACTATTCAGAACTTGATCAAGTCACCATCTGGACTATAAACTACTTCCAAATGGAGCAAAATGTCAGTGATAGACATGTTAACACATCCAGTACAAGTTCACTATATGCCAAACTGTTGGACAAGTAGTTTGTGCAATAAAATAGTGATAAAACATCGTCAAGTTATCTGATTAATATTTAATTGCAAAAAAATAATATTAAATATTTCACAGAGTTAATCATGACAATTCAAAAGTTTTTTATTCTTGCAACTGTTATCTTTCTATTAAATATTAAAAATACACTAATCAGAGAATTGTTTTTACGTTTGTAAAAACTTTGGACTCGGAAATATTTTATTGAAGCTGTTGACAGAAGTTAACATTTGTTTCTGTAAGATATTATTTTATTTATTAATCAATATAACAATTTTTATTTACGTGATAGAATAGTAATTTTAGTTTTATTGTTTTATAACTGTTGAAGGGTTTATAAAAAATTTATAGTTATTACTGTAGAAAAATTATTTATATTTTAAAAAAATAAGATACGATAAAAATTCAACCCATAACACAAATATTGAATAAAAAATGTCTTACTAACTCTGGAAAAATAAAAGTACCGTTAAAAAATAAACCGCTCTTCTGATTTTACGATACAAATACACGAATGACTTGAGCTCACTTTTATTTATTTTCTCTATTGTAAACACCTTAATGAAATAAATACGGGATAAAAATGGCTACAAGTTGAGATAAAAAAAAAATGTGTCGAAGCAGTTAAAAATAAAAAATATTGGTTGTTACCAATGATTAAAGTGTAAAAATGGTTTTAAAGAGGAAAAAGAAAAATCCAATAAAGAAAATGTAGCAGAAAATGAAATAAAGTATCGTTGAATGCCCAGAATGGCAACTTACTTGAATACGGAGCGAATCGATACTTAAACTTGGCCGAATGCAGACCGTTCAATGAAATGGAGTCCCTTCACGACAGGGCTTCGAGGGTTGCTTTTCCCCTGAGATAGTCGTTTGAAAACCATGGCAGTTTCGTCGGAGCAACGGTTTAATTAACGGAGTGCAAAGTTTGCCCGATTCAAGCGACCGTGAATCCATAAAGACTCTTCCGTAATTAGTCAAGAGTTCCCTACCTTAGACTTGTACAATCACTATTCGTTAATCGTCCTACCATGTCAATCTATAGTCGTTTATAGTAAATTTACTGGCTATAATTCCCAATGTATTTTCCATTTAAATTGCTTCGAATACCGTAATGAAACCTGAGACCAATATTTTTTATTTGAAAACCTTGGTTTCATCTCAACAGATGGATATTAAAATATTGATTATTCATTTATTTATTTAATATGATTACTTAATTTATTAAAACCAGAACGATATTGACATCTTGGATTTTTTTGACAACTCAACTATTTCACACAAATCAAAAAACTCTTTTATAAGCATTTTGTCACCAAGATTTATTCAAAAAAAATTTTAATAAATTGTTAAAACATTGCATTAGCAATGATTTGTTCTATAGAATTATTTTGTTTTACAAATGAAAGAAATTAACAAAAAAATCATGATATAAATAAAGAAAAAATGGTTAAAATAGTAGGAATGATTTTGAATTTTTTATAGTAATTTTTAAAATAATCTTTTTACGTGAATTCAGGTTGAAATTGATTATGTGTCTGTTAAATAATGGAAGAAGTCAGTGTGGATCTGGATCTCTGATGAATATTAATAATTTGAATATTAGCTGCTAACAATAAGTACATCTATACATCGATCATGATACATTTATTTACATACTCCCATTATATCTATAGATAGTATAAATAATAAATAAATTACATAGAACTCTTGGTTGTTTAACATGACTATTGCTTCAAACCAAATGAACATTAAGTAATCTTACTCTCTAAATTTTGGTTTCGTAGAGAGATTCAAACTATGTCCACTTTTCATTTCACCAATCTCCATTGTTCTCATTGTTTTCCATCTCTTTCTCACGGTTTTTTGGTTTTCTTCTCCAGCTATTCACACCTCTAGTCACCCCAAACAAATACATACATAACAATAGTGATGCCAAAGATGTGTCGAAGGGCGTTGCTACTAGACTAACAAACTTGATTTACTGTGTTATATTTGCGCTTTGAAATTTATGTGACCATCCCCAAATTTGTACTCTGTTTTTCTGTATACGCTGTCCATTCTTCTTCGTTTTCTTGCCCACGTCTTCTACACACTCTTACATATGTAGTGATAACACAAAACTACGAGGAAAATAAATATGTATCTGTTGACTAGACAAATAAAATTACATCCATTCTTCAGTAATTGCTTGAAAAACATTATCTACAGTTTTTTGAAGATTTTTTTTTTCTTTTGCTTTTTTAGTAACAAGACTTGACACTGTATGAATAGTTCACCGATATTATTTGAAGTCCGCGTAATCATGAAATGATATGCTGTCAAGTAGAACAACTCAAGTAGAAAAGGGAAATATACCTTTTTAGATCCAACGTAGAGCCTGAGCCTTACATAGAACATTTCTGACATTTATAGAAAAAAATTTTTATTATACCGAATAATATGTCATTGATGTCATTATTCTGTGAAATCTAGATATTTTTAATATTTTATTTTCAAGAAAATATTTTCTTCTACCTTCAAAGAAACTATTCTTATTGATTGATGGAAGTTTAATTTAGATTTTTTGATGAATTAAATTATTCAATAGCTCCAATAAAATCTAAAAATATAAATATTTGTTTCAAAAAGGATGAACCATTTACATCAGTGTGTATATTCAAGAAAACTACATTTTTGAAAAAGAAATGAAGCAGATGATATGAGCTAATAATAAAATATAATTGTAATGGTGGAGATTGTTATAAAATGTGTAAAAAAAAGTATCTTGAATCGCAAACTTATAATTCACCGGAAGTCATTAAATGAAATGTTGAATTTATAAAAATAAGTTAGGTATGAAAGAGATTTTTTCACTTTCATCCTTGGGATCTCCTGCCAGGTTTGCCGATGAAAGCGTTGAATTGAAATTTCACATAATAACACGCTTTTATTGACCTTAATTCAAAAAGTCAAAGTTCGCATTTTCATGTCCATTTTTTGATGTCGACAATAAAAAAGTATTCCAATGATTTATAATTCCATTAAATGATACAACCATGGTACAACTGCACGATGCACACTAAACTCGTGGGTAATACATTGAAAATGTAACCGTCTATCGATACACGTACGTTGATTTAAAGTCGAGATTTATAAAAGATAATATAAATTGATCCCTAAATAAAACAGTATCAACAAGCCATATAGCTCACGACCTGCCTTTCTATACTGACCACCGGTTTCATTGTTGCGTTTACATTAATGCTAATAAATGTATGGCCCATATATATTCCTTTATTTACGATTCCGTTATTTTTTTAAAAATATTTTTCCATAGTTCTCCCCATTATTTTTATTCACTAACTGCCTTTCGATACCCGTTTACCTTTGTTATGATCTCAAAGATATGGTAAAATGGATACGTAGGAATATCTAAAATACATACAGCTAAATTCCCGTATCAAGTTTAGGTACCTGATTTAAAAACTCGATAAATTCCTTTGAAGGAAACTGTAAGCTTTATAAAGAAGGATTTTTATAGTAAGTTTTCCTGAACCCTTTAAAAGTATTTCTTTACCCTACGACCCTCTTTATGTATCATAAGACCATGAAAATCTTAACTACCTTTGTACTTTGACACAAAAATATTTACTTTTTGGAGATATTTTTTTTTTGCTTTGAGAACTGTAACTTAAAAAATCTTCCATGATTATGAAGGAGAGAGTGAGAATTGTAATTTTGTTTCTATTTAGAGTTAAAAATTTTACAATTCTATATATTAATGGATTGAATAATTCATGAGCAACAATGGCGAAATGAGGATTATTGATAAATAAATAATTCATTATGATGATTCAATAAGGATCTTAATCTACAATCTGTCAAAATTATTTATTTAAGGAAATAATACTCGGTCACAACTCACTTCAGTCTCCCCTATATATTATTTTATTCTTATCTAACACTAATCCGACTAGACCCTCTGATTCATTATTGTCCTGTGGACAGCTAGTGATGTTTTTTCACATGAGATTGCCGCACATGAAATGGAAAAAAATTGTTTATTTTACCATAAAAGCACATCAATTATTCTTGCAATAATAATTTAGGTCAGAAAAATACTATCAGAGACGTGATTTGCATTGATTTGAATAAAACTTTTTTATCACCATCAATTCGATAGTTTATTTTATATTAAATAGAATGGGAAGGTCGTATTCATCAATCCAAAAGAATTGCAAAGCCCTAGTTTCAGATACTATCTTCTTTTTTTTTTTGGTATCACAAAACTCACTGAAAAGTTTTGCGGGGAAAGATGAACTCCTCCTACTGTCACAAGTAATGTGGAACTTTTTTTATGTAAATAAGAACGGCCTCATTTAAAATATATTTCCCTTAAGGGATCCTACGCTTGTCTCCAGTTTCATGGTGAAAGAAGAGGGGTAGATTCAAAGATCGCATTAGTGAAAAATTTCAATTTCGGATATCCATAGAGGAAGATTGATAAAATTCCGGATAGTGATCTACACTTTTTTCTTTCGTGGTTTTTATGATGTGCTTTATCAAACTTTCTAGAGGTAAATGTTAGTTCTTAACCACAGTTTATTACTGATATCAAAAGCTAATTAAATCATTTAAATATTTTCTGTTTAATTTTATAAATAAACTACAGTTAGTACATTTTATTAAAATAATTTGTAATTAATTTAAAATGAGAAATTACTCTGCAGAAATTAGAGTTCTAAAAGAATGATTGTAGACTTAGAAAAATTTTAATTAACTTTATTATTTATTATAAACAACCGTTACTGTGTCCAGCCTTATTATCTCATATTTCTAACCCGTCATTACTATGCAACTCCACCATCTGCCTCTTATACTAATTCTTGTTCAGTAATTTATAATTATTTTACGATTACTTGAGCCTCAAATAACTCTTTGCCAATACAAAAACATTTCACAGCATCTTCTTAAAAATTATTTATTGTTAATAAATTTTATTCTTGGTAAATACAATTTATTAATAGCCAATCACTTTTGTTTGTCAATAATAAAATTTATTTATCGCTAATGAATATTACAATTTTTTTCTCAATTTACTTTTCTCTTCGTCTTTCAATCATTCATTTTAACATTCACTCTTTAGATAAAAATCCAAGAGATGACTTTATTTGAAAATTAGAAAGACGTAAATTTAAACTTTAATTAAATGAGCCAATAGGAACACACAAGATGTTCATTTCTGGACCCTACTCAATGTACCTAAGTGTGACAAATTCATTTAATTGCACCAAATGATTAACAAAGTTATACTAACGTTTATTACTAATTAATAGTTCAATTTAGATAATTTACATCATCAATTAGTCGAAATAGTCTGATAACTAAATCATTTATTTGGTGAAATAAAATAAATCTGTTTTCCATTCATTTACTTAAGTTAATTACTCTAAATCTTGAAGAAATATCGATTAGATTGTACTCAGATAAATAAATTCTCCTCTGATTCTTCTTAAAAATTACTTGACTTACTTTTTCCTCTAAATATCATAAGCACAAAAATAATCTCGAGCTTTTTAATTTTGCTGATTTATTGATGTTGGTAATGATAAATTCATTCCATGGACTTATGTACATTATTGAGAGTGATTTATCACGTTCCTGATTTTATTATGCTATAAAGTATGTCTATTAAAAGGGTCAAGACACTTACTTTCATCTCAAAGTTGAGAGAAAAAATATTTATTGATATTCTATAATATCTATAATATTGTGATTTATATTATTGTATTTCACTATTAAATAAATACCAGTGTAATAAATTTTACTCTTTTCATTTGTAAAAATTAGTTTTTTATCATATCCTGAGAAAGCTCAGTATGTAGAACAATTGCTAAATCAAATACATTCGAACAGAAGCTTTTATTGCAACATAATAATAAAATGTAGCAACAATTATTTGCCATTTTAACGACTTATCCACTGAAAAAAATTTTTTTTATAGAATATTTATGGTGAATAAAATTTATTTATGGTAAATCGGGTTCATTTAAAACAATAAATTTCATTTACAGTGAATAAAAGTTATGAACAGTATAGAAAAGTTTATTGGAATAGGAAAGTGTTGATACTATTTATTAAAATAATTCAAGTATAAATGTATTTGGAATTGAAAAACATAAAAGTACAAAGTTTATCAATTAAATTCATATTCTAATCATTAATAATTCCACAGTAGTTACAAAGTGTAGAACTTAGTGGTGCGATATTATTTATTATACTCATGAATTCTCTTTAAGAAATAAATGGAGTGTGCGAACTGGTATAAGGGTAATAGCAGCAGTAGTAATAGAAACGACCCTCGTACTGTCTTTACGTCGTTTGAAGGTTTAAATCACGTCGTTGACACTCGCACTGTGTGTAACGGTAGCATTTACTCTGCGAAAGACAGTTAAATTTTCACTCAGTACAAATGAGCGCACAAACCGGAAATTTCTTAGCTGTGCAACCAACAATTTTGGGTTTACTTTAAATCTTTATATTCTTCTAACACGCTTTTCTTATTATTTTTGGAGGTGAAGCATAAGAATTTGTATTTTTCTTCACATTCTAATTTATCTCAACTACTTTTCATTTCAATGTAAAAACTAGTCGATGCTCACTTATTGCTTATTAAACGTTAAAGTTTTAACTATAAAAGAACTTTCTTATATTTACTTGCGTCGCTGTCCAACTGTTAACTTTCTAAAGAAAGAGATATGTTAATTGTATCGTTAAAGTTTTATATGAGTATTAATTGGAAAAAATAAAATGAAAATTAAGCTGGAGGAAGATAATAAAAGGTAATAGATAGAATAAAAAATTTCTGACAAAAACTTTATTTTAATTTTTTATTAGCATCCATGATATGTAAGTTTTATTAATTGAAAGTAATAAAAACAATATCATGTTTCATGAAGTAGGGAATAAGGAAATGATATCACCTACACATGGATTACATAAATACTGAAATAAAAGCATCAAAGTCTGTAGAAGCAAAGGACTTAGAGAAGGATGCAACGCTATCACTTTCCGTAGTTGTTTTACTACTCCAGAATTGGGGAAACTCGAAGAAACAAATGATAGTTCGGAAAGTTTCTTCTTAATCGTTCCACGCCCCAAACGACGCGTTCCAGTCACTGATTTCCTCATTAATTTTTAGGAGATCAATACTGCCTCTATTTTTTGTTTTACCCAGTCGAAAACAAAAATCTTTTCCTCATCCTACATAGCTTCATGCCTTTTTTCCAACCCCATGATGTATGTTATAATTTCGTCTTCTCAATTTGGCTGTCGTTTTTGTGCTTGTTTCGTCGAGACACTTACAAAGAGCATATAAAGAGATTTGTTGGTCTGATGAAATAATTTGTTCAAGGAGTTATTTAAGGGGGATAGATAAGTGAGTAAAAGACACTAGAGCAGCAAGTGTTGGAAGTCATTAATCATAGGGTTGTCACCTAGACTTGTCTATAAAGTTTTAACTGTATAAAGTTCACTCAATGACTTTGAATACTTAAATCATCTCTAAAGATTAATTTAAAAACTCTTGTTCATTTATCTGATAATAGAATTAGACAAGAATCAATCAGATTTAATAAAAATGGTATTTATTTTTTCTTGAGAAGTATAACAGTTTTTATTAATAAAAAAATATTCTTGGAAGTATTGAATAAATGTATTAGAGAAAAGCTCGAGTAGAATAATAGGGAAAAGAGCTCTATAAGACGTTTTTAGACTGTAGACTATAATACAGGTAATGAGGGTAAAACTTGTTAGGATTCTATGGAACATGTAGTGTGAGCTTTCTTCATGAAGGGTTGTATTGTTGTCACTAGGGTTTATAGCATTCATGCGTGAAAGCATTAATTATTAAAAATCCAATCATTTCAAAGAAATATTATAATAGAAAATAATTATGTTTATTAATAAAATACTTTAAATAAATCAATCAATATTGTTGAGTATTTTAAAAAATTGGCTTGATGAGAAAAATCATTAATCCTATTATTTTTTGTAACGAACTTGAGTGTACTTTTACATTTTAACAGTTTATTAAAGACGACATTCATTTCAAGAAATAAAAAAAAAGTAATTTGCATTACAAATGCGCTAATGTCGGTGCTTTTCCGCCGCACATCTACAACGATTGGGATAAGATTAATGAAAAAGCTCGAAGAATAAAAGAAATACGTTGGTTGAAAGAGAAAAGAAAGGAAGAATACAGGAATTGAAGTTGGAGAATCTGAATGATGAGGGAGCAGGAAAAAAAGACGAAAGAAAGATGATCTAAAAGTGAGAGAGTGTGAGGTTCTAAAGAAAGAGAGGATCTAAGGGATCAGAATGTTGTCCCCATTTTTAGCGGACGATTGAAAAAATTCAAATGAAATGCAAACGAGAACGAAGAATTAAATATCTTGGTTCAAGAGGAGATCCTTTTGGATAAGATGATAAAAAAAACAACGAAAAACGAACTTGTAGCGGTCGTCAGTGTTTAGTGAGTACTTATTTTTCCTTTATTTTTCACATTGTGTTATTGTTCTGATTTGGAGTCTTATAAACAGTCAGGATGTCAATTTATCTTGTCAATAATATTAATTCACCAGGGTTAATCATCTTTTTCTCTTCAATTACACTTTTATTTCATTTCATTCATTTTGATGAATAACTATTGTTATTTCTAATGATAACTAAATGATTCAATCATTAACAATAGCTAGCTTACTTCTACTAACAGGTTTTTTTCTGGTACACGGAAACATAACATACACCTTACAGAGAGTAATTCGATCCCGAGTCAAAACATAAGACCTATTTTTATCCTAGGACTATCCTTTTTTAGGTTTAACTAAAGATGAACAAATTCTAATTAAAGTCGGAATACGCAACAAATCAGTGTTTCCGTAGGCCGAAATTTTTTTTATTTTATTCTTAACTCACCCTAATTTTATTTTTCTTTCACCTTAAATTTATCCTACTTTTATTTCATACTTTTCCTGGTTTCAATATAATTTTATTTGAGATTCAAGTTATTTTATTTTAACAAAAACATACTTTTCTATAATTATTAATTTTATTTTAATTCTAATTGGGCTGTCCATCGACATCAAAATCATATGTATTATTAAAAAAGTATGAATGTAATGGGATTTATTCCAACTATTTTCATAATTACTACTAGACATAAGCAAATCAATTGATGAGGTTGAAATCAGACTAGTCTGTCTATATCCTAATTTTTACCTACTTCAGAAGGATAAAAATAGTATTAGGATTAGAAAGTTAAAATGAGTCTTTATTATCCTAATTTTCATCTACTTAGAAAATGAAACAAAATAATATTATAATAAAAAGGTTGAATCTAGGATAGAAAGGATGATAATAGTATGAAAAGAATAAACTTAGGTGTTATATTTTGACTCGGGATCGAACGTGAATTCGAGGTGTACTGGCCAATGAACCATTCATATTAAAGTAGATAATGCGCGTAATGTTAATAGTTTACTGTGTATACTACTGATTCACTGTTAATCGGATTGCTCTACTTGCTGAACTTCCTACATATTTTTTTAATTTTTAAATCAAACTTTTCTAACAAAAATCAATAAAGTTTGTCTACCCTTATTTGTACCAATTTTTATGTTGACATATTGAATATGTCATTATCCTTTCTATCACTGAGAAAAAAATTTCGTTAAATAGAAGAAGTTTTTATTCAATCAATAAAAGAAACTTGGAGTATTTTCAAGATAATATTTTATTCAATCTAATAGTAGTGTTATTAAAAACACATTTTGTAATTTATTTCAATACTACGACAAGTTTGAAAACATATTTTTAAGGTAACGTCAAGTTTGAAAACAAATGACATTTTATTCATTTGAGAAAATAAAATGATTTCAATCAAATATTCATAATTTCGAAGAAATATTTTATTGCAACTATTTAAAATTTCGATGTTAATGATCGAATGAAATATTTTTTGCATGAAGTAAATTTTTTTCTCAGTGATTGCATTAAAATTAATCAGAGATACATTTTCAGATGGTCTGTAAAAACAAAAATTTATTTGACACATGTAGATATCATTCGGTCATGATCTCATTACATGAATTGAATTTTTCTAACCCTAAGGGTGATAAGTGACTTTTGGAATACCAGGCGAAGAATCCCTAGTAAAATATTGCCAATAAGGACTACGGCAAACTCTTGTTTTTACACAGAGTAAGGTATGTGAGACAAGAAAGGGAGTTAGTTTGTAGAATTTCTGTCCAGGGTAGTTGGAAGATTACAAAACTGTAAGGGCAAGAGAAGAAAACCAATATAAACAAATCCATAGGTCAACTTTTAGACTTGGTTACCATGTGAACAAAGTACAGAAGTCGAGAAGGGACCAAAAAAGAAAGATGTCAGAAAAAAAAGTTGTATCTTTCCACTTAACAATAAGCCCTAAGTTTCAAAAATTGTTCCAAGGGATCAGGACAATCCAAACCAATTGCTGCATCTTATCTGCACTTGACAAATGTGGAAATGTTGAAAGTCTACTTCAATAGTAAGGTTACATGAAAACAAAATTCAGAATGATAAAAAAAAATAACTGATACATTTTTGAAGAAAAAAATGATTAATATTTTGTTTAATAACTATTTAATTGAAATGTTATAGGGAGGATGATATTTTCAGTTGTTGTAGAAGACAAGGTTTACCCTATTGTTGAAAAGTGTGTCTAAATTAATGTTAAGGAAATAGTCAAGGAGGGTTGGAGTATATCAACATGACTAGAACCGTACTCGATGAATGTTTATAAGCTCATAATAACATAATAATATCCCTCATTTTTCAGTTAACACCAAAACATGATCCCCCAATATTGTTCAACAATAATCAACGAGTGTAAAAATTATCTCAATACCATATATATATATATATATATATATATATATATATATCAGTATTCCAATATTCACTTTGAAACCAGGGAGTCTAAAATATTGAGGGGTGCGTTATAACTCTGTGTATTTTGTGGGTAAACATATGAGTTGAAGACGAAGAAAGGGAGAGAAAAAAGCAGATATTTTGAAAGCTTACGACCCGTTATCTATTGATTGCTTAGGGCTGAAGCTGTCACCGAAGGTGCAGTCATCTGCGTGCCTATAAAGAAATATATAGGCCAGAGCCCCAAGTGCGTGAGAGTAAAGAGAAGAGAAAATAGGACGTAAAGATTTAGTGTCTTTCTCCCTTTATTCCGCAAAATTAAGGAAAGCTATACCCGTATGTCTTCGGGATACCACTTTATAGCAGTAACCCGTATAGGGTCAAGACACTGATGACATTTTTTCAGGGTTTTCCGAAGCTGCTGTATCTCTCGTTATCTCAGGCTGCTACCTAATACACATTTTCTACATATGTGCACACTTAGGTGAAAATACACTTACACTCGTTTTATGTATACAGCTTTTCCAAAGATTGACGCGAATTCGGTAAAGTTAAACAGCTGCTCACAAAACGAAAATGTCAGCGATAAAGTGTCAATAGTCTGTTGCAGACAGGACCATGAAGTGTTACCCACACCCTCCCTATCCTCACTGCATTCATTTGATTCAGTCTATCGGAAACGAACACTCAACAGATTGAAACGCAATTAAAGTTATAATAATACTAAAGTACACAAAGAGAATTGGAGTAAATTGTGTACTTTTGACATTTGGATAAATAAATTTTAGGAAAACTATTGAAATAAACATCACACAATAATATATCACACAATAACCATTATAGGCACGTGTACGTAATTAATGTCGTTGCCATTTTTTAAATTTACTAGTTCAATGATTTCTACAAAAGGGACACACTATATTTATATTGCTGTACTTAATGTTATTGTTACAGTGAATATTTTATTTATAACTAAATGGGTAATAAAGTTTTTTTTTGGACAGCATATTTATTAATCGAGTGATTTTATTGAAATTTATAAATGGTTTTTAAGGTATAAAAAAATATTATGATATAGTTCTTGACAATTATTTATCATTAATATACGTAGATAGTAGATTAATGGCCAATTTTATCCCAGAGTAATTATTGTTCATTAAGTTGATGTATTGGGTACCAATAATTTAATCGATAACGGATTTATGATAAGTTTCATGAGCCCAGTATTAGCAGTTGAAACCAAACTGATATTAATTATTAACGATGATGACTTTGGAATAAATTTTCAAACTGATTAATGAAAATAATTTTCATTTAGATAACTTTGAGATTGAAAATTTTTATCATTATTTTAATCATCAACGACTTCTAGCGTAGCAGATGATAAATTTATGAAAAAACAATATTCATCATCAAACCCTACTGTGAAAATAAATCTAATTCTTAAAAAAAAATTTCGATCACCATAAATTTCTATTTGGGAATAATTTTTATATTGCAGTGATTCTGTTTGAGTTAAAATCTGTTGAATTATGTCATTCTTTCATGTAAAAGTTTTTTATTTTCACAGAAGAAGTAGTAAGTAAAAAAGTATTATAAGTGATTTACATATCCAAAGACAAACACTTAAAACATGTAAACCGCTAACACAGCTTCAAAACATTTCATATGTACGTCGACGCAACCCATCTAAACGAGATTAACGATTCGACGAGCTCATACGAGGCTCCCTCGAGAACTGTACAGAAGGATGAAGAGGCTGCGTCAGAACTTGGGGTAAATTTTCTCTTTCCTTTCCACGTATACATACATGCTTCTTGCTATATTTATATTGCTTTCTTCTTGTATGTGCACATTGAATGAAATATTTAAAATATCATCTCAAAGCCATTTCAAAATAACATTGCGATTCTACGAAAGCTTTCATCCAAATTTTAGAGGAGTTTAAATTTGAAAAGATTTGTTGAAAATTATATACTTACTTATGATAATTGATTTTGCTTAATTTAATGGCAAACTTTATTAAATATAATTATTTATCATGTAATATTATTCATACAACCTGTTTATTGTTATTATAATTTTTTTTATTATGTGTAAAAATTTCATATTTTCCCTCATGGATTATAAAATGGTAAAATATCAGCAACATGAAAAAATGAGACGGTAAATTGGCTCCTGTGAGTTGAGTTGAACCCTCGTTTTTAGTCTTTTTTCTAACCCCTCGATGTCAAGTTCGTCTTCCATTCTATAGAAAAGTACATAATCCTGGAGGCCTAATAACATATTCCTCTAGGGAGCATGGAAATAAGATAGCAGGTACACCAGAAGGTTGTGAAGAAGAACAAGAAGCACATTCACAAAAGTAAAAAATAAGATGTTTCTGATGGAAGTTTTATTCACATTACATTCAGAAAATACAATTCTTTTTGAAATGGACTTTTGAATTTGTTGCTTCTCATTAATTTGTATCCTATATTATAATTTATCCGTCTACATCTAACAAAAAGTTCAAGTAAAAAATAGTTTTAATTTTTTGTAAACTAATTAAACTATTGAAGATAAAGCTTTATGCCTGTTAACTAAGGTCTAAACAATTAGATGATTGGTGGTGCTTCTTAGAAGTAATTCCATCCATTTTTATCGACTGTGATTCATTTCAGAGCTCAAGTCAAGAAAAATCAATCTCTGGTACACAGTGACCATGGATACAAATCTTAAAGAAAGTATTGTTGATGAAAAATAAAATCAAATTAAAGTACATCATTATTTTCACTTACATGTCCAATAGTATTCAAACCACAATCTGTTCCTTCAACCGCAGGAGCTGTTGTATTTACACACCCTTCACCCTCAAATCGACATTGCAACATTATACAATTTGAAACTTTATCCTAGAAATCACAAAGTGAATATCAATAGAAATTTATTCAGCTGAATAAAAGAAAAACTTCTTTTACCTCACAGCTTCCTATTGCTCCAGCTTGTTCACACTGCTCATCAGCACTCATTAGTTTTCCAGGTAAATATCTTGGAATTGGACGTCCAATATTTTTAGGTTTATTATAAAGACATGTAGCATT
This sequence comes from Chelonus formosanus, assembly GCA_028641665.1. Lineage (NCBI taxonomy): Eukaryota > Metazoa > Arthropoda > Insecta > Hymenoptera > Braconidae > Chelonus > Chelonus formosanus. The sequence continues at coordinate 16,896,721 of CM054002.1, forward strand.
TTCTGAGCTAAAAGAAAAATTAACTACTAAAGAATTTTGTCTTTTGGGTACACTAAATATGTGATGTGCTTACTTTATAAATTTTTCCAACTTTTTCATACTGCATTCAGACCATTCGAAACTATTTCGAGATGCTTGTTTCTGACCAGTCATGATGTAGCCAGCCCATATATCGCATTGTGGAGGACCTATTAATAGGAATTGAATTAATTGATATTAAATTTTGTAAATGAAATTTCGGAAATGAATGCTTACCCCACTCTTTAGCAGTGGAATTATAGAAGCTTGCACCATCGTCATTGGCCCCTAATCTGATAGATTAATATTAATATTAAATAACATTTGAATAGTTATTAAAATAGATAAAAAGAATAATAAAAATTTGATGAACTTACAGATGTCCTATTTCATGTGCTGCAGTGCTTATTCCTTCATAAGCTCCATTATCATATACAATCGCGATTCTAGAAATTTCTTCGTTGCTGTGATCTACTGAACATGCACCAGATGGCCAAGCCTGACCTTCAAAAAAATAAATCACATACTTACATTCGTCAAGTAATGAAAGTAACATACTGAAAATATCATTTTGAAGTTTTAATTGTTTTATTAATATTTTTAAAAACTGTTTTATAGTTTACAACAATTTGTTTAATAATTCACAAATTAAGTTAATAGAAATGTGATACTTATTATTAAAAAAAAAATAATAATAAATAAAAACCGGTATCGTTTTGTGTTTGGTTGAATATTGAAAAAAGTTTTTCTGCTAAAAAATGCAAAAAAAAAAAAATGATATATATTCCTATGTACTCGGAAGTGAGATTCGACTACTAGGAATACTTGTATATTGACACATCCTACATAGATATCCTAGCAAATATTTTTATCCAGCTATTTTCACAGAGCAGAAGAAAAGTTGCTGAGCAGATAAATAGACCGACAAAATATCAGCTCTAGAGGATGTGTACATATTTTTAACAAAGCGATAAAAACATTTTGAAAAATTATCTCAGACAAATATCATGACATAATTCATTGACTCATAAATTGTTTAAACAATAACTACAAGTGTAATATTAATATCTGTATTAATATAAAAAGATTTTATCTACTTACCAAAAATCTTTGGATAACACTCATTCGTTGTTTTGTTATATTTCGAACAAATAATAGAGCTGTCATAAAAATTTTTAGTACTAACACATGTTTAATTATATGTAAAACAATAATCATTATTAATTAGAGATTATTTACCTAGTCATTATTATTATCATATCATATGAATCCAAGGGAATTAACTTTTTTTGTTCATACCAAAATTTACGAGCATTATAAATACAGTCATAAGTCAAATAATCTGGATTTCCATGGTTTGTTAAAAATTTAAAGTTACCAGGTTCTAACTCAAAAATGAATTGTGATATGTGGAATCTGTATTTTGGATTCTCCAAACCTCTGTATCTCATGTCTACTGCATTCCAGAATGACAGCAAGTAAGGTATAATGGTCCAATAGTCCAACTTGAATTTTCTGTTTAATAAAAAAATAATGATGAATAAAACGTAGTACTTGAGAAAATAAAATTTTTTTGATGCATACTTGAAATACTCATAAGACACTGCTATTGCAAGTTCAGGATAAACAACATTTGGACGTCTAGGAATCATTTTTTTTGTTCTTAATCGTTTCGCTCTATTATACTGATAATGTAAGAATTTCATAATAAATTTATTAGTTACTAATTTAGAGAAAAAAATCATTTTTTTAATACAAAAACTTACACGATCCCTTTGTTGACGATTACTAAAAGCTTCATTTCTGATTTGAGCAGGAAATAAATGGTTAGAATGAGCAACAATGTAACTGACAGCCTAAACAAATTAAATTACTTATTAAAATTACTTCTAAGTTAAAAATTAAATTTTCATGAAGATTAATCATGAATTACATTATTAATTTCATGGCGTTCTAAATTTGCATTGTTATCTTTTACAATAGCAAACACTTTAGTTTTCCCAGTTGCTAAAATACCCTCTTTCGGATGGATCCAAGGATCTCGTGACATTTGGAAAGAATTACTCCTTATTCTTTGTGTATTTTGTGCATTATTTCTATTATTATTATTCCTTACATGAAGTCTAGTTGGAACTCGATTGATACTCATAACTGGAGATCCTACTGTTAAAAATTCGTGTACACTAAATATTATCCTCCATTTACTGAACTTAATCTTTAGAAAGTTTTCCATACCAATTAAATGATGACTGTGTAGTGAAATGAATCCAAAAGCCACAAAAATTTTAAATAAATCTGAAACAATATATGCAAATGAAATTGTTTTAATTTTTGTAATTAAGATATGTATATCTATTTATATTTTTAACATTTTAATTAAGAACTTACTCCACATTTTCATAAAGATAAAAGCAGACTTGTAATAAGTAATTTTGCAGACTGGTAACTAATTGCTCTTTATAAAGTTATAACCAATCTTGATAAAGCTAGTAACCTTATTTAATCATTAAATGAATATTAGTCTGGCAAATATATTCCTGTCAATGTAATACTTGATAGAATTTTAAGCAGCGTCCTGAAATTATTGACTACTGAGTTTTTATACTTATGTAAATTTCCAAATCTAATGAAGAAAGATCCAACTATTTATTTTGTTCTTCTTATTTGTTATCCATTATCATATCTTTTATTATTCATCAATTAAAATATTGTAACAGCTGAAAATAACTATTTAGTAGAAATTCTCATTACATCATCTCTTTAGTTATAATTTACGTATTCAAAAATTGTCATTTAATTTATTCAAAAAAGAACAGTCACATTATCAAATAATGACATAATTTATACCTACGAAATTGTCAAAGTTTATTTTAAATAAAATTTCTTTACTCTATTTTTCCTTTTTTTATAAATAATTTGACTTCTACTCAATGAGCGTTAAAATAGATTTTCTTATCGATAAAATGTTTACTATTTTCCGTTTAGAATATGATTGAAATAATAAGTAACAAAGAGCCTTACCTATTTTTCTTTATTCAGGAAATATTATGATGGGATCAATTATTGTTTGGGGATGTTTCATAAGTTTATTGATCGTTCATGAAAATTTATTAAAGGCAGATTGGTGTGACAAAGACCATTAATGTATTTTCATCATTTTTTTTTTGTCTACTGAACTATTAGTGCTTGTTTGATCACTGATACACTTTCTTTATCAAACGATTTGATGGTAGATTAAAATAAAGCCGATTATACAATCTCTTTTCAGGGATAATCAAGTTAGGCTTCTGTTTCACACAAGTTAGCAGAAAACTGATTTTCATCGTAATTCAACCTGGTTTATATACTCCTATAAAAAATTATTTCATTATCAATTCTGCCTTTCAATGACTCATTTTTAATATTAATTCATTCTAACTTTTCATTAGTAAGTCATTTTTTATCAATAAATTGTCATTAATAATACCAATATGTCACTTAATAAATTATATCTGCATTTAGACACTGATAACATTCTAATGAATAAATTTTCCGAAAATATTTTCTAACTAAAAATTATATTTAAGTCGTAGTAGACTTATATTGTATGATTAATTAATATAACAATGATTTGTATAAACACAAAAAGCTTGTCAAAGTTATTTTCCTTTATTCTGATCATCATCAACTATTGAGTTCAAAGTTGAATAGATAAAATGTAAATAGAAAATTTAATGCTGATTTTAATCTGACATGATTTATAAACTTGATTAATAAAATTTTCCATGGTTTTCTATTTTATTTTGATCCCCTACCCCCCGTAATAAAATAAAAACTGCAAATGCTTGACACATAAAGAAAAGAAAAGCTACGATATTTTCAATGTGGTTTTCTATTCAACATTTATATTGTGAAAATTTTTTATTTCGGGAAAAAGTACGCCCATTTCCCCCCCAATTTTATACCTTTTAGTAAACAGACCACCAGGTGTCAGTCAGTCATAAAATTCTCCTCCCTTTGTACTTTCATTGTGCGTATTGCCTACTACATGTATGCTTGGTGACAAAAAACAGTCGCCCTTTTTCCGATCATATATACCACATCCGGCGCGGGTGCGGAAAGATGTGGATCGTAAATCTCGCTTTCGATCTAGCGAGACTGCGACAACGCCTCGTAAATTTCACAGTGACCATTTTGTACAACCCTCCGTGCTGTCATTCAGGCCTAAAGTTTAGGCGAGTATCAGTTTTTCTATTTCTTATAGAGTTTTCCTCGCTATTCGATATCTTCAAATTATTATTTTCACATATAAAATAAACCGAAATATTGAATTCCATTTTTGGAAAATTATTATAAAATATCAACCACTTTTTTTCAAACCCTAAATATTCATTTTCTTTTATGACACCGTTTCGAAGATTATAGACGTTTCTACCATCATGTCACATAAAACCTGACGTGATAAAGATTTATTTAATTTTTTCGTAGTTAAGTAATTTTTCATTGTCTCTTCTATGATTTTTTACAATTCCAAATTTTTAACCATTTATTTTCCACGTGTTAACTAATATTTCATTAAATAAATTTATTAAAATATTCAATCACCCTTAATCTATTTTTATTTCCAATATAAGTCCAGATGAAAGGGTATAAGTCACTCGAAAAAGATATTTATAACTATTTTGAATAACAATTGGGATTTACAGAGAATATTTATACAGTTTCAAAAGGTTTTTCCAAGGACCTAAATTCTTTCTAATTTTGATGTCAGGCTGATGTTTGAAAGGAGATATCCCCTGATGCTGTCCGCTTGATGTATTTTAGAGAAGGGATCAACAAGGATGTGGGTTTTCTCTTTGTCGATAGTGCTCGAGAGAGCAGAGGGGTGATAGATGTAGGAAGAATAGAAGGATTGTTAAAATTCCTAACTACAGCTGACAGATGTCCTGTATGATAGCTAATGGACGAAAATCGAATTTCACTTATTTTTGTTTTCTAATGGAAGTGCTAAGTTTCCATGTATTAATACATGATAAACTATTATGTGAAATACGTAAGTCCATGGATACTTTTTAAAGTTGTCTTCAATATTCTATCTAAAAACTTAATTAGCATTGTACTCCAACTAATCATTGCTTGTCAATAAAAAATATTACTTACTAAATATTAGTGTTCCATATTTTTACTCACCTCTACATACAATAATTTAGTAATTTAACGTATAAAAAAATATATAAAAATAGTGACTAGTTTTCTATTCACCAGAAACATAATAGAGCAGAAATATCTCTACTTGATGATACTCGGATACTGATAGTCAAAGGTGAATAAAATTATACTTCATTATCTTTCAAATATTTAATCAATTCTTTTGCGAAATAAATCATATATTTATATCAGTATGATTATGCAGTTACTTAAGCGAACAATTTCTCTGGCCTACTTTGATTAAATATTACTTAAAAATTATTCAAATAAATTAGCATATTAAAAAAAGTCTGATCTGCTGTTGGAGTATACATTGGTGAAAATTACATGAAGAGAATTTTTTCACTAAATCTAAGTGCAAAAATGACATGTCCACGTTTCAAAATTTATAAGTAAAAATATTTCTGTTCAACAGTGAATTTTGGGTTGTTGTAAGTCATTTTTGAGTTATCCTAAGTAGATATTTTACTAAGACACCTCTCAAGTACAAAATTAACTTACAAGAACTCAAAATTTACTATCGAATGGAAATATTTTTACTTATAAATTTTGAAAAATGCACTTGTCATTTTTGCACTTAGATTTAGTGAAAAAATTCTCTCCGTGCACGGGAAAATAGTGAATTCATTTTGAAATTATTAATAAATAATAATCATTCATTAATTGACCGTCCTGTTGATTTACCAGTTCTCAGAATTTCGTGACGTGTGTAAATATTATTAAGATCATCATTAAAAATGGACATAAAATAGTATTGCAGAACATGTTAAAATAATATTGACGATCATAAAATTTATTTTTGATCATTTGAGAGTCGAAATATTCTATTTAAATTCATGAAAAATTAAATAAATGATAGAATAAAATTACCATTTATTTAGCACACCTGAATAATCTAATTTTTTCTTAGATTCTAAGTTGTTTGTCGATAAAATGTTCATATTTAAAAATTTGTCTGTCATCGAAATATCTTTAACATTGACGTAATGTTTTATTTTTAATGATGATGACAATAAATTGTATGACGCAGTTAATAGAGTCAGAAATTTGTTTAAATAAAAATATTTCTATTTCAACATAAATATTATTCTGAATAATTGAAATACTTTTAAAATTAAAAAAACATATGGGTTGCTGATGATAGGTGTAGAAGGAAAGGAAATGATGGTAATTGGTCTAAATAATATTATTAAATCTTTGAAGTTTACTTCCTGAAATAATTTTGAAATAATATAGTTAGCAGTAGAAGTGGTTTCGAGTTGTACATTGTTGTGGGTTCGACTAGAAATGGAACTCAGGATATAGCAGATTGGCTTCAATTCCACGCGTCAGATGTGGCTTTTGTGCAGGATCTTTGAGTCCTTTGCTATTGGATTGTGTTGGAGATAGGGGAATCGTCTGAAGTTGATTCTGCTAGAAATTTTTGGGGAGCATACGCAGGTGTACATGAGATTTATGCGGTATTGAAATATGTCTGAAATGAGGACATCTAATAACTAGAAACCACAAAGAAAGGATTTTTTAGGAGTAAATAATGTGACCCCAAAAAGAAGATTATAAATCCTTTGATCTATTCTCCGTGATAATTCTTTTATTTATTATTTATTTAAATGTTCTTATTCAAAATTTTTTGTGCTTAGAGAACTATTTGTTTTTTTTTATTTTGAAAATTAAAAAGAGAATCAAGCATTTTCTTGGTTTAACATTAAAAATGGACATGTTGAGTTGGAATTGATTAAAAGTCTTCCAAATTCTGCTGACAATGATAAATAATAAATTGAAATTTTTTCAAAATTTAAATTAAAATGATAAATTTCAATAAATAACACCCTTCCAACCGTTATCGTACGAAACATAAATCGGCTTTGAGAAGGAACTTTGGTTTCCACGCAATTTAATAACAGTCTCTTCAAACATAGCTCTATTCCTTGTTTCACCCTTCGTCTTGTCTTCCGCCCTGCTGTTTTCCTCAATGTAAGAATTCATGCGGTAGTTGCTTAGAACTATACGAAACATTGCGAAAGCACTATTATTATAAAATACTTTTATGATATGGTTGTTCTACCACAGTTCTCTACAAAGTTCAACTAAATATTAGGGAGATCAATTGTAATAATGTCAGAGAGAATTGTTCTTCGCTATCTCATATCACATTAACTCAACTAAAAAAAAATAACAAAAAATATTCCGTTTTAATGTTGTTGTTGAATATTGTGTATATTTTAAAAAAAATTTCGATTTATTCCACCAAATAGTTGAATACGAATAATAATTCTTTTTTCTAATATTTATGAAAAATTATTCAAAACACGTTTGACATCGTTTCGTCAATCTTATTGTGTTTTGAAAAATTTCCAAAAGATCACTCAATTTTGTAGGTCAATTCTACTGCGTAAAAAAATAAGCCCGCTTTCATTATAAAATTTATACAGCAGCTGAAAACATCAAAGTGAATTTTATTAACTATCTTCAATTCTGTTGAATAAATTCTAAACCTCAAAGTTATTGCAAGATTTTCCATATTTTCTTTCATTTATGAATGGTAATTGTCCAAAGGAAAATTTCAAGAAAGCCATCTCGTAAAATTCGATCAAGTAATGAATGTTCATTCACAGTCATTGATAATTTACGTTTGCTGTCAGATACAGTACATTGTACGTAAACTTGAAGGGATCAGCGTTAAAGAAAAGAAAGAAGTGCGAACAATGGGAAAAAACCTCGATTGGGGAGGCCATAAATTGATGCACGCGAGCAAAGACTTTTCATGGACATTTATATTTTTATGGACAACCGTGTGATTACGCGTGCCACTAGCGTCGATCATTGGCACCCTGTGGCCTTCTTTCATCTTCTTTGCTTTACTTGTTTGCTGTTTAAATGTAACATACATTCTACTAAACGACCTTCTTTCTTTGTCATTAGGTCACAGCCACCCTGTCTATTGACCAACCGTGTGGTTCATCCCTGTGGTGCTTGTTCCGGACCAAAGCGTAAAAATGATTAACAGTCATTACATTCAACACATAAAAATGAAAAACGATTTCAATGTCTGAATAAAAAAATCAAAAGCATTGTTGATTAAAGTTTTTGGCGTTTGAAAGAATATATATTATATATAATAAAAAGATTACAGCTACATGAACATTATTATCAAGTTAGTTTGTGTCTACTATTCGGAAAATTACACTATTACTACTAATTTGTCCCCTAATTTTTTTCTATACCACGCGTGACAGCATTTTTTGTACCTACGTATTTACAGAGACTGTTGCTCTAAGCTTTACAAGGCCAGAGATCAACAGTAATATATATAAAAAGAAAATTAAACCGACTGTAAGAGACACATAAGCGGTATAATAATACTGAAAAAAAAACGAGACGATAATTCGAATAATTACACAAGCCCGTGAAAAAAAAGGTTTTCACCCAAGAAAAAAGGAATTTTTTTTATTGGTTAGAATTAGATCCTCCTATTAAAAAAATTGCTTTTTAAACACCTGAAATGAATTTTTTTGTCAACAAAATAAAAAAGTGCGAAGCAATTAAAAGAACATTTTTCCAAAAAAATAAGTTTGAACACACTTTGTCTGTGCTTACACGACGGACTTCCCATTATTAATTTTTTATAACAAATTCAGCAAAAGTATTTTCTATAGTTAATCTTATTATTTATTTATAACTAGTTTTTTTGTTATAAAAAAAACTGCTTGACCGAATTCGTTTAAACTTCTGTCAGATCTTCTTTATAATAATATCTTTCGAATAAATTTTAGTTAAAGTCGATATTTCAATCCGTTCTTAAGATATCGAAAACGAAAAAAATGCTGACGCCCGTACATACATACGTACATACGTACGTGCGTACACACACATTATTCTAGGAATTGGTCAGTATGCTTGCAAATATCTTAAAACGTGGAGATATGATGAAAATTCACATTTCACCAATCGACCCAATTATAATAATTTTTTTACGGGAAGTTAAAAAAGTTAATGATTTCAAAATTGTATTTATATATTTTTTTTTTATCAAATATTTTATTTAATTTCCTTCTGTCATTCTTTGAAACTCTATCTCAATTATAGAGGGCCATTTATTTATGAAAAAATAGGAAATTAATTAAGACGTTGGATAAAGAAATTTTCAATTTCCTGTGAAACAAAAATAACCCCTGACAGCATTTTGAAATTAATTCGCCTTTGGAAACGCATCCTTTCTGGTGGAAGTGCTGTTGAAGCGACCACCCGTGACTTATTCGAACACTCGATTCGATGTGGAGGAGGCTAAGCACCCCGGAAGATGTATGCTGTACATTATACCGACTACTAGGTATATAGAGTGTGGACACTGCATGCAGCTGGTTTCCGGACATTGAAAATACATTCTAAATCCAATTGTAAGAAATACAATACAGTCTCGACAACCTGAAAGGGATTGAAGGACTGTGTCAAACATTTTGAATTTCAAACAGAAGAGATTAGATTAAATTTTCTTTGACTTTTCAACTTTCTTTCAAATTTCCAATTTCCTTCGGATGTTATATGCGTATGTCTTCGTTCAGTTTTCCAATTCTGTTGACAATCCTCTCTACGAAGAATAATAAAGATACCTTTTGACCTCATGGTTATAAAAGAGAGAAACCAGGAGTTGCATTTTTGAGATGCACCAGCATGTTGAGTATGCAGATATTGAAGTGTATCAAAATGCATAGAAGAGATAATCAATATGATCGAAAAAAAAGAAAAGATGAAAAAAGCAGAAAATTAGGGGGAAAAAACTGGTTTTATCTGATCCCCTGAGGGAATCACCACCTGATAGTTATTACAAGATAACCATATCAACCACCTGAAAAGCTCACTGTCTAAGAGTGTTTAGTATAAACAAAAAACAACTGGCATCATGTCATTAACATCAATAAGTAAAATGAATGACAGTATAATACCCAAGCTTTTTTTTTTACTTTTGTTTTCAACAAATCGTTTTTCATTTTTTTTTCTTGAGACTTGATGAAAGCTCTATTTGTCTTTCAGAGCTTTTATGCTATCAATCTTCAATATGTTACTGGATAGAAGGTCTTAAATATTTTTCACATGAGTAATTATTTATTGAAAACAAGAGTAAATAATAATTCTGTTACACTTGATTTTAATAAATATTTTATGGATTGAATTATACAAAAAAAAAATGTTTTTTAGTAGAAGCTTTTAACTTTTACAAATCGGTTAAATTGATTATAGTTGTTGATAGATTAACACAATTATGATCACTAAAAAACATTTGATATCTCTATTAACGATTTTTTTTATTCACAATACAGTGGCCAGATAATTTATCTGTATGAAAAATTTTTAAAATCATTTTCGCAATATTCTAGATGGCTGACACTGTTTGGATGCATTTTAATACTCATGCTAAAGGCAATAAAGATGATTTTTATCACTGGTGAATTTAAATTATTTGCAAAATATTTTTCGCAGATAAATCATTAAATTTGTTCATTTTATAAAACAGAAAAGTCTAAAAAATTTTCATCGCATTTTTCACGTTTTATTGAAACATATCGACTCCAAAAAATAAATGCTCATATAATTTTTAACAATCTCCGTTAATGCACTTAAAAAAATGTATTTTAAAGTAAATTATAACATTGAGCAATATTTCTGTTGGCAAAATAAAAGAATTCTTAATAGCTTTTCATATTAAACGATGTTTATAGAGAACAGAAGTGATTTACTGGAATAATTTACTCGAATATAATAAGCAAGAATAAAATATTAGCAGCTTACGGCATAATACTGACTCGTAAATATAGCGTTGTTATGGAGATGAAACGACTTAGATATTGATTTGTGTTTGTGTAGGTAGCAATGACATATATAGGTGGGTTAACCATAAATTGTGTGCAAACAATTATTGTCCCAATTTTGTTGATATATATTAAAATCCAGCTATACTGGACATCTGGTGAGAACATAACCATCATTTATGGAATAGATTATATCATGAAGAGAAATGAAACATGAAAAGACACTGGGGTAATATAGGACTCAAGTAAATTAAATAAAGCACTTTTAGATGTAGAGTTAATCATATTTTTATAGTTATACATTTTCTGAACATTAGATAATCGACAGCACATGTTACAAAGCATAGAACATTTTTTATTAAATTAGAGATCACTGTTTATCGTTGGATCTGGTCATGAAGGTGTGCAGAGATGATGCATTTTCTGATTACAAAGAAAACACAGAAAGGGTAAATCCTATTTTTGTATAATAATACAGTAGGAAAAATTTTGACGTAAAATGCTTCAGTAAAAAAGCATGTGTTCATTGTAAAAATAGATTTAAAAAATAATAACCATACAGTCATATCTTTAAATAATTATAATTATAAAATAAATACTATATAAAAGAGTCATTTTTTTATCTTTGAATAAATTAAAAAAATTATATTAATACTCCTTTTTTTAGTCAACAATAAAATGTCGAAGTTTACTGAATAAAAGTTTGTTGATGGCCTTTGTTTAATACAAAAGTTATTTATGGTTTATTTCTCAATTGTTATTTTATCTACCACCTGTTAGAATGCTGTCTTGAGACTTCAAGTCTGATATCTATTTTTCGATTTCTCCCAAAAAGAATAACAAGTTAAAATTTTCTCTTTGTCACATTGTGTATCATTCTTCTAAAGTGCGAGGCTAATATTCCAATCTGTCTATGACCGGTGGTGTATAATCCTAATAAGGGAACAGCTGATAGTGGCACATACTATATGCGACTAAAAGCAATTATGAAACAGCCATCCCCTGAATTTCTATGGGTGTTTGGATTCACTCTTGTCTGTCTCTCTAGTTCTATCCCTATTCTCTTTCTTTCATATATTTTATCTTCCTATATACGTATCCCTCTTTGTACGCACCCCTCAATATCCTTCCTTTGTTTGTATGTGCCCATATGTGAACGTTTACTCTGGTGTGTATGTGTCATCCTCTGCTCTATCTTTGGTGCTTATACAAAGCCCTCGTGAATTTCTGGGAGAAGTGGAACGCGGGAAAAAGGAACAAACTATTAGGGTAGTTAAGAGGTAAGAAGAACACCAACTAAAATGAGAATGAAATAGAAAATCGTACAAAAAAAACTACAAAAATAAAGGGAAACTTGCTTTATGAAGATTAGAAGCTTTTATTGTTATTGGGGCTAGCTAACGTGCTATAGTTTTTCAGGTCCGGTTTTTACGGAGAATTAAAAAAATGGCATTTTTTGTAACAGTGAATATTGGTAGCCAAGAGAAAGAAAGGAAAATTTTCCTGCCCTAATTCCAAACAATCCTTTTAAGCGTAATGAAATAATTAGTAAAGAAAATTAGAGGGAAGGTTATTTATTGAATTCGTATTTTTTTAATACCTTTAACTATCATTATTTAGTTGGAAAGCTGAAGTTAATAAAGATGTTACTACCAACTGCGTTGTAATACGTGATAAGATAGAAAATCTAATTATATTTAACTTATCGCGTGATCAACGATGACTTTTCGAAATTTTTCTCACCTTAAAAAATTTTCTGATGTCTCATTTTAACAGACTGTTAACCATCATTAAATAGAGAATGTGATTTTTATCTTATCCTTATTTTCATCTAGACTTAATACTGATATAATATTTTAATAGCAGATGTGAATTTTCTTTTTTTTCTTTTTTTGATACTCATCAATATTCTGAAAGAAATTATATCTTCAGAAAAACAAAATACTTTACTCACCATAAATGCTACCACTTTTCTTCACCATGAATAGAGATGAATCTGTGGAAAAATATGATTACTTAATTAAGTATTTATTCATATTAAGAACAAAATAAGGGAAAAAATGAATATTTTATCTGCATAGGCTTTTAATAATTAGTCACGGAAGATCTAGAATTTTTCTCAATGTTCTCACGCATTAATTAAGAATTTTCATATTGATAAAAACATTAAAAAAAATTCACCATGCGTGTCAAATAATATTAAGCTAAAGCGTGACAAGCAACTTTGCAATTTCGTTCTCATGGTGATAAATACAATCCTGATGCTGTGCCTTATTATCGAGATGCACGTGAGATGCCATTAAAAAATGAAATTTCATATACAATTGTACCAACCGCTAATATGTCAAAATTCCCAGGAATCGAGAGGTGTGATCGAAGTGACACGTGTTTGTTGGTGACACGCATCTTCACTTTAGGGGTTGTTAACACGTGACCACGTCATTGTATAGAGCAAAAGTGAACGATTTGACGAGGGTAACTTACCCCCTGCGTATCCTTTCTCTTTGAAACTGATTCTCTCTCAATCACTTGTACTTTACGCCCCAAAAGATTATTATTCAGTTGTATAAGATACTCTGTGATCAAAATTTTTTCGAAATCTACACATTTCCTTTTATCTTATGTACTTGATCAGTTATCAGGATCGTTTTCAAACAAAAATCATTTCCTTCGCATTCCCGGAGGATGCATGCTTAAGTATAGGAAAACAGTAAGAAAAATGATAATGAGTAGATGGATTTGCGAAAAAATAGGGAGTAAGAGCTCTTATTGAATTTATCGCACAGTAGACTAGATGATATGATTTACAAGGGAGATAACTGGTGCTATTATGCGAACGTCGCAGTTGATCTTGTTCCCCTTTCTTACCGGACGAGCTACATAATGATATGTGTGATATAAATTAAACCACTACTGTTCCACATGAATGCGAATCCTGCTATCGTTCTGACTGCAACGATGTATCTTAGAAATAAAGACATATGATTATTACTTATTCTTTTTTAGAATACCATTTGAGTTCTTGCTACTTCCAATAATAAATAACCGATGCTACTTACAATCAATAACATTTTTTTTACTTTTAGATAAAATGCTTTCCAGCCATTACCTTAATTAGAAAAATCATTATTGATCTTGAGAACGTTCGGAAACTAAAGTCGTTTGACCTCTAGGGGTTCGACATTTTATTTTTTTATACAAACAATTTTCTCTTCATTTAAAAAATGTAACTAACATTAAAATAAATAGGCACATTTATTAAAAATACTGAGACACTGATTTATTAGTAACATTAAGTTATTTTCATTTCAAAAAACAATCAAATCAATAGTCAAACACTATAATAATAATATAAAAAGTCGATAAAAATTCAAATGATATTTTCTAGTTGAAAACTTAAGTCAACAAAGGCGATAAGTTAGCAAAAAACAATAATCATAAAGTTGATATTAAAAATAGGTAAAAGACGTAATAGAGCTGATGAAATGGATTGAATATTATTCTAGAGATAACAAAGAAAATGTCAATGGTTGAATTATTTGTTCAATCAACCAAACTTAATAGAAGCGTGTGCAGAAGATTGACTTTTTCCACAATACTTCTTATCTATATCTTCTGGTACGTATACTTTAATCTCCAACCAACGAAATGCGGAGGGTCTTAATACATCTCTATTTGCCATTAGTCTGTAATATTATGATAAGTATAATTCCATGATCCAGCTCCAACAAATCGTATACCCAACTGGCTTGATAGTGTGTAACATTTTTCTTTTTTCACTGTGTGATATATGAAATAAGTATATAGAAGTCGTTGGAAATCTATTCTTGCTACCCTCTAGCTATACCCTTTTCTCTTATAGTCTACCTTACATGACTCTCCATGTCCCCTATAGATTTTTTCCCTCTGCATTTTTCTCTTTTTCCTACAAAAACATACATACAGAGATGAGAAACCGAAGCGAAGAGGATATAAAACAGAGAGACTGTATCCACTTGTCATCTGTTCATGTGCAGGCTACTCGTAATTCAATGGATCAAATAACGTTTGCTTTACCGAATCTTTGAGGGCTTCACTAATCTTACTCGGTGTATCCAGTATATTTCAGTCCAACAGTAATCTTCCAAAACGAATCAGCAACATATACTTTTCTTTTCTTTTTTCCCTTTTATTCACCATAATGAACATTATTCTATTGATTCTCGAATCGACGCGTATCGTACGCCCACAAACTTGCCAATAGACCGTAATAAATTACACCACAGATGTGTACACACACGTATTGTTCCCTGTCGCGATGATATTTTCAATGCACGTATGTTCTGTGTGGATACATGATAAAAACAAGCCTCAGTTTACGTGACACTCCATGAAAGTGTGGTAGGTGCAACCCTAAGGTCTACTTTTATCATAATTATTGAGTACTCAAGAGAATAATTATCATCTTCACACTTAAAAAAAAATAATGATGAAAAAGAAAACGAAATTTATGATATTATTTTTTTATTTAAAAATAAAATAAGCATCATATTTCACAAATTACTAAAATGCATATCTTACTTTTTTATCATGTATCCTATAGCAGGGAATAGCTTTCAAACAAATAATAGAAATAAATTCAAGGTGATTTAATAAATCCTCTGGAATTAATTGACCGGTAAATTATCATATCCTTAAAGAGCATAGAATACAGTTTACCAGCAAAATAATTTTCTAATCAGCAGATCGGATGATTTATTCATGGATTAATTAAATTTTCTCGTTTTATAGTCAGATCATTGCGATAAAATCATAGCGATACTTTCAATTACTCTGAAAAAAATTCATTTCAACATTAAATGATTTTTTGGAGCAGCAAAACAATTGAACAAAGTAATATAAAAAAAATAATGACCATTTTTTGCATAATTTAAAAGCTATATTCATTGCATATTGAATTTTCATAAATCATATTTACATCGGTAAATATTAATGGAATATATCTGTGGTACTGATGTAGTTGAACTATTATGAAAATTGATTCAATTGCTATTTTATTGAAAAAAGTTATATGACATGAAACTTATTATTTAAATATTTCTATTCAGTTTAGAGAAAATACTCAGTAAATATTTATTTCATAGACGCAATGATAGCGTCAGAGAAAATGAAATATCGATGCTGATATTTTATCTTCATTTCCTTCTTCTATTTGTACAGTATATTATTTCATACCACTTCATCTGACATATTGAAACTTCCGCGCTTCAATTGAAGTCAGTCTGACCACTTGGAAATAAATGATGGAGTGAAGATAGTTGGTAGCTTAGCTACAAATATCAAACGTATATTGTAGGTAGCCAACGATTATGAATCGAAGACAGCGATCATAGGACGCACGCGACCCCAATACCTCTCTAAGTGCACTCGTGCATAACCGATTTCCACGCGTATCAATTACTCGTTTGAATCACTGCTCAGCTAGACCTCCTATCTATGTTTTAAGCTATGAGATCTATATTCCTATTCATTTTTAAATTGTTGACACGGTGGGAAATATAACTACTTTTCATAGATAAGGAACTACATGCTACCATCATCATAATTAAATAAAAATTGATTCTAAAAATAAACTATTATTAAAAAAAAAAGAAGTAACAAGTTGTTATGTGATAATAATTAAAAAGCAAATATGTTGATATAACTATAGCTCACCCTCTATCTGGGTGAGCTATGATTAAATAACCTAGCCATCAATTAGTATATCTACCTCAACATTTATGCATTATCAGTATCTCCATGTATAGACAGAGGTCTACATGTTACAGGCACAGTCTGTAAAATATTGAAACATTTATCATATTTTCATAAAATGAGCTTTATTGCGAACACTGACAATATTTTAAATAAACGTCCATTTTTTATTGATTCTTTCTTCATCATTTGAACTGCTGGGAAACTAGTTGACATCAAAGCTTTTTATTGGACGGTATATTTTATTTATGTTATGAATGATTAGGCTTTTTGAGATGAGAAATTTAGATGATTTAATATTTGAACATGAATCAATTATGAAACAATAAAATATACACTATTGTATTAGGAATGAAAGGCAAAACTTTATAGCAGAATAATTATTTATGCTACAATAGAGATTGGATTTGGAAAAGGTCTGCTCATCCCCTTCACTGTCCCACAGTAATCCTGGGAGATGTGTTAGCTTACTAATAATTAACCACTTGAAATATACTCACATTTTTGCTTCAAGGAATATAATGAATATTAAATTTATTCATTGAGTTTCAAAATAAATTGATATTAATTGAAACCTTTAGTTTTGTTTTATTAATGTTTGGAATGTCTATTCTTTCATGATTAGAAAAAAATATTATCAAATATAAAACTTTTATCGGATAAATCAAATAACGAAACAATAGAAGATGTATCACTAGTCAGAGCTTTTGATGTTATAAATGACATTCATGTCAGGATATTGAACTACAGACTATTGATACCAACAGTGTACGCAATATGTGCTGAATTTCAGTGCACGCGCCTTTCTCCAACACCAGAGCCAAATGTCAGCGTCAGTTCTTCTTGCTCTAACATAATGCCGTTCCACCTGATAGTTTTAAAGAGATCAATCGGTCGAGATCTTTCGTAGTTAAGTATGTGAATAGTCAATCATTGTAACAACAGACATTCATCGATTGGAAATCTACTTTTGAGTAACTACTTAAAGTAAGTTAGCATGAAAGTATATACAGAGATTTCCATTCGATTTGTGCATTAAATCTTGAGGAAAATTACTATTGCAATAATATTTAACTCTTTCAGAATTTCCATTATGTTATATAAATCCTTACGCAACAATCTATTTCTTTATGCATATAAAAATATATACCGAAATAAAGTTTTAGATAATTAACGTATACTTTCGAGAACACCACGTACTTGAAGTCAAATTATTATTTGCTTTCTCCAAGAAATAAACTAACGTTTGAAGATTTCATCTTATTTGTCTGATCTTGTCAGTTACTACATAAGTATTTGTCAGAGGCAATTTATAAATAATGAAGAAAACTTATTTAAATACATCTAGGACAGTAATCTCTATGATTGATCACATAATACATAATTGAATTATATATTTAATGTGTACTTAGTAATTATTTTCCATGACTAATCTTATAATTTCCCAATGGAATTCATTCTCAATTAAAAAAAAAAAAAAAAGTACATAAAAATAGATAAAAATTAGTGTTGATAATTTTTGATTGATTAATTAAATAAGTGTTATAATAAATTAATATATCAAGTCGTTATCTTTCTATTGTATTAATTGATCAATAATTCACCTGAACCTTAGTACTGTCTCAATCCCCAACCTCTTGTAGGGACTTTGACCCAATTAATGACCCACCAAGTGAAGGTCCATGTTACAAAGTGATGAAAATGGAGTTAACATGTCAATTCCTGTTTCTAATTAATAAGGGCAAGTGTATTAGATTTCCATATAATAAATTTATGATAAAGTTTATAAATCAATTACTGATGGCAAACTATTTTATCGATCTTTCCCAAAATTTTATTACCACTAGTTGGCTCTAGATGTGATAGATTAATCCTTTAGCTTTTCAGATAAGTTCTTCTAATATTTATATTCATCAGCATTCAAATTCTTACAAGCTTGCTATTGTGAAATACATCGTAGGGATTTGCAATTTTCAGCTATATTTTAGCATTCATATTTATTCCACTCACAATACCTGAAACAATCGATATCTTCCAACCCTCAATCCAACAACCCCTGTATGAAGATGTTTCGCATGTAATCCAGGATTGTCCTATGAGCCCATTATATTTAAAAGTAAAACGAAGAACATCATCCGCTACCATATAAATCATCATCAATATCACCATTGTTTCTATGTATGACTTTATCTATCTTGTGATAGAAAATCCTATGATGAAAACTCAAAATCAGAAATACAGCAACAAAGATCACCAATGAAACATACTTGCAGGTTCTATACACATCTCAACCTATCCTGCACGTTTATAAGATCCCAGAGAGTTCGTGACAGATGAGCACGAGTGGGCTTTGGACAGGGCTCTGTAGTGCAATCCCTCGGGATTCAAGAACGAGATTGATGTGTTATAAGATTGTGATCACAAGTTATGCATCGCCAATGACATCTTTGCCTGGAATTAGAATCTCATGACGTGCAGCCTTTCAATTTCTATTTTAATTTTGAAATGTCAAGTGTTAATTAAATTTTGGTTTATTAAAATATCACCCTTTTTTCTAACTAATTTCATCATTTTCACAGCTCAAAAAAATGGTATCTTTCTTTTTTCTATGAATTTTTTAAGAAAAATAATTTTAGTCTTAAGGTATTTCGTTCGAAATTAATGTTTTCTTTAGATTTTTTTTTACCGCATTAAAATTAAAGATTATGAGTAAATAAAACGTTTGTTTTGATAAAAAAAATCAATTAACCGTCTACAACTTGAGTTATTCGAAATCAAAATTAATTCTTCTCTCCATTTAAACCAATGATAATTGAATACAAGATTCCATTTTTTAACTTTCATTCAAAAACGGTTCGTAAAATTTTCGTAAAAAAATTATATAGTGTCAATGTATTTATAATAAATACTGTGTCAAAAAAAAATCTACTTTGACCGTATCGTTCTTAAAAAAATTAATTATTAATAATAATTTAAATCTAAACTCTCCTATTAAATAGGCATTTATCTTATTTTGTCAATTCTTTTATGTTTTTTGAAGTAATAGAATACAATTTAATTGATATACAAAAGGCTAATGTGTATATTTCATAAAAAAAATTACTTTTATTTCGAAGGGCCCAGGATCTTTTTTGTTGATACAGCCTGGGGCGAGCAAAATACCTTAAATTATCTGTGATGCAATATTTAGGCAAGAACTATTCTATTTATTGATGATATTAAAAACTAAAACAGATGAATGATTTATTTAGAGTTACTTGATGATTCTTATTCGATATTCATCTTTGAGTGAACAGTACAATTTTATTAAAAGAAATCAATGCAAAATGTAGTTGCAACGTCTCATTGGTAACAAATCAAGTTAGGGGGATAAAATGTTACTAATATTTTCAGGTTATGTCTTGTAATATATAAGATTATCTTGACCTATAACGAATATGCTCTTACTATTTAATATCTTTACATGCAGCACTGCTTCCAACCAGTCATTTTATTCAAGTTGCTCATATTCATAGATTATCTGTGTACAGTTGAGAACTTGTTCTGATCGACAGGATAAATAAAGATAATATTAGACAGTTGAGTGTGAAACATCTACTATAATCAGTTATCAAAGCATTTCTTTAATAATGACAAGTAAATCTTTGATTTATCCTTGCTTCGAAGCTTCAGAGAGTGAAATACTGCGATAACGTGTAACGACGACGTGAAGCGACGAAGATTTTCGTATTCTTTGCTACTCACGATGACTTGATGTTTCATCATGTTGAAAGATGATCTTAATCTTCTTCCTCGTTTTTTTCTTGACATGAATTAAGATCATTCGTGATTTCCCTGAAGAATACATGGACATGATAGAAGATTTTTTATCAAAATAATAAAACTTTTCGAGTAATTGTTTTAATTTTACTGCACACACTTCTCTTACATTAGTTTCAGTTTAATTCAACAATTTTTTTTTAATTATAAATAACCATAAAAAGTCACCTCATAATATGTATAAAAACTGTTTTTGTTGTTAAGATTTTTATATTTTCTCTCCTTCATGTACATTAAAACTCGTAAAATACCTTAAAATATTTTGAAGAAGAGTCATAATAAAACATGTGTTGACCCAAAGACGGCGAACATCAGAGGAAAAAGAAGCTGAGCAAGAAAAATTATGACGGAGTTCTCAACGAATTATATTTTTAAACTGAAAAAAGAACCATGTAGACAGCGTCACATTAAAGTTCTTTAAAGGAAAGCTACTGAGCTAATTAATACCATACTCCTAAAGCTAGATTATTTTTTATCTGGCCAACTTCAAAAGTATTTTAATAATTCAATAATCCAATTAAAGATATTTTTTTAATAAAGCTCAGATGATAAAAACTATTTTTAAATATTAATTCTTACATTTTTTCTCTAAAAAAAAAAAAAAAGAAATGAGTTATAAAAATAAATAAAATGAACTATTAAATCTAATCATTTACAGATTCACAATAAAAATAAAATTGTGTCTCAACTAAATAAATAAAGACAATTTATTATCGCCATTTATGTTTCTGTAAATAATTTACTACATGCATGCACTCAAACACAATTGAAATAAACACGAGTCTGCGGTCTGTGATATTATTTAACATAACATCTGGCCGTCCATCAGGACTAGATCGATCTTACTATATATATGATACGTTGGTACAGTTTAACAAAAGCTGAGGAGTAGAATAAAAGTTCGGAAAATGGATCAGATGTAAAGTCGATAAGTTTAATGATGTCATTAGGTTACTTTGACCGAAAAAGCATTTTCCACTCATTTCAATGGTCACTCAACAGCAATGCAATCGTTGGACAGCAATACAAGGACGTCGAACAAAAGAAAGGGAGAATAAAGAGCTTGAATAGTCGACAATAGGAGCTGATTTCAATGAAGCGTTGATTGCGATCTAGCTGATTAAGCGAGTCGCTTTTAGTTCTTTCAGCGTGAAGGACTAGACCTATTCAAGTTGCTTTTAAAGTCACTAAACCCTAAAATTTCAGAATTCTAGAATTTCTACATAATGGCGGTGTATGTCATAAATACTGCATGAGCTTGGAATAGCAAAAAACATTTTTTTCAAATACCAGAGCCATTAATTTCTCATTTCAATCGATGATTTGTATCATCAAGCTGATGAAAATGATTTTAATAAGCGTTCGACGTAATAATATAGAGTACTGTTGAATGGTTAAGTCTGTCTAATACGATTAGATTTATAAACCTTGATAGATATGTTTTTCAATAGCAAATGAAATTAATCACTGTAAAAAGCAAAAGAAATGTGCATACAACTGTACGATTCCGCTTATTTAATAGTTAAAAAGTGTAACTCCCGCTATTCTGTGAATTGTAAAATCTCGAAGGTATAAAACATAAAAATGGTATCTTTGAGATATGATCACATAACCTTTCAGACTCTTCAAGACCGTCGTTTCATGTCTTTACAATAATTTAATACCTTCATTGCCAAGGAAGAACTTGATATCAGTAGGATTAAAACCGTTATAACTTTCAACCCAAAGAAACGTAACGATCGATAAATTCTAGCGTACACATTGCTGGGACAACATAATAACGTGATGTATATCACACTCCGGAAATACGTGACTACCGTCGTGTATTGACGCATATTTATCTCACGACTCGATGCTATTAACGTAATCAATTTACGTACTTTATTTGCTTTTTTTTTTTTTTAATTTTTTAGTACTTATACTAGATTTGATCATTTTAAATTTATTACGTTGGAGTTTGTGAAGTTGTTGAAGTTCAATTTGTCTTAATTTATTCCACTTTATTTAAGCTCCTATTATGTAATATTAGAATAATCAATAGTATAATCAAACATCACAGCTGAATCAATTTTCTGCAAATTACTCCTATCAATTTCTCCTTCTGTTCTTATATTATTACTTCATTGAGATTCTTGACGCAAACTCCAATCGACTTTCACTAAATCACTAAATCTGTTTTTTAGTATAAATTACGATATCATAAAGTACCTCTCTTGAGAATCACTGCAGAATGATGATGTCCTTACGATAATTAGTTTGAAATTGACTTCCATTAATCAATAATTTTTTCTCTCAAGATATCACAGTATATTATACTTTTTATGAGAAAAATTACCTCAACTTACCCACTTCAACTTCCTAACACTAGTGATAATAAATTTAAAATTGGTGTTTGATGGATAATCATGATTATTTCTTGTGATAAAAAATGTATTGCTTTAACTGAATGCTTAATTTTTGTTCACACATACTTTATGGGTTTTTTTTGACTCTCGTAATATTTTAATATATTTTACCGTTATAATCTTGATCTGCTACCTACTAATATCAGTCAATGTTATGTAAATTATTATTCAAACAAGGTGTCGAGAAGATTTAATAGCGTAAAGAGGAAATGGAAGACGTGACATGAGTTAAAATGTTAAATCAAATTTTTTTTAATAGTAAACAATTTTATTTTTTTGAATATTATATTGCTTATCTCTGATGCATAACAAAAGAAATGTTTTATCGATAATAAAAATTATTTACATTATAACAAACGACAATGAGTGAATAAAAATTATCCAACAGTTTTCAGAAAATATTGAATGAAAAATAAAACAATTGAATAGAAAGTCGAGGAATGAAATTTAATTATTAAAATGTCTAGTCGGTTTATTGAAATAATTCGAATATTAACGATCAAGTATAATGATTATGAAAATAAATAAACGTGTAGTACATAAATGTACACGATTTAGAAGGATATCACATGAAAATCAGTGTCACGTATATCTCCAACTGTCCTCCTAAATCTAAACCCCTAGTTTCACTGCATTCTTTTGGTCGCGTCGATCTCGATCTGGACTGCACACAGATCGTAGTTACAGTTTATTTCATCTTGTCGACATACGTATATGGTTTGTATGGGACATATGTGCGGTAGATCTCGGACAAGAAGCTTGACAGTGCAATGGTAAAACATAATGTGATATTTCCTATATAGAGACTGAATGGAGACTAAGCATATGCCTTTTATGATTATCCTTTGATGTTAAGGAAGCATCTAATCACATTACTTACTATCTGTGTTCACATATTTTATCTTCATTTGCATATAGAGTATAAATAATGTGCTGAGTGGTACTATTTCTTAAAATATGTAGATTGACTAAAGTGCAATTAATCTATCTAGAAAGTTGTTCAATGTAATTAAATAACACTGTAAAAGTGGTCTTTTCTAATCGCTTAGTTGGTTGAACAAATTATTTTCAGGAAGAATTGATTAAAGTTATCCTTAGTGCTTTTTAATTCTGTTTTTTTTTTTTTTTTATTAATTAGTCAATGAACATAATAATTAAGTGGATCAGACGACTTTAGTCAATGATATTACTCTATATTGCTCCGACATATCATCAACTTCTCATGAGTGCATTAAATACCTTTTTCTGTTAACTTTAATACTGAAAGACGACAGAAAAATAAATTTTTCTATCATGTTTTGATAAATTAATGAACACTGGGTAGTTTTTTGAGACCAATTTTGATCATCACATAATTCTGCAATGTTTACAGGCTTAGAGCTTCTGAAATATCTCTTCAGTACCATAATACAACAGAAAACAACTACCAAAATAATCCTCATGGATCAGCCTGCGGTTATGAATAATAAACCGAGCCGACAAAGTTCTGTTGAGAGACGGGAGATATCTCGCGAGGTGTTTTCTAAGAAGCCTTGGTGTACTTTCTGTTAACTCTTGTCTAGTTCAGAACAGAATAAAGAGAGTAAGTAAGATGGAAAATACAAGTTAGTGAACAAAAAAGCAAATCTCTAAAGGCATTTGGAAGACTTTTACGCCTTAAAGGAGTCTAGTACACTACTGTCTTTATAGTTTTACACAAATTGATTTCCTTCAAAAGCTTAACTTGTCTTAAAGTAGTCTTGGGTTTTTATTTAATAATTCTATCGTAATTAAATATATATGAAGCAAACTTTACGTATTGTTTCAGGGTAATCCCTTGTAAGCTTACACATCAAACAAAATCGATGATAATATTCTCGAAAAACATTATTTCAAACAAAACTTTCTACTAAAAATCACTTTAAACTTATTTAGCTGTTTTTTTGCTTGAAAAATGATGATGAAATAAAATTTTTTTTCTACTGATAACTAATAATTTATTCATGTTAAGGTACTTCTATCACGTGGGATTGTTTTTTACAGGTTCTTAAAGTAGTCCTATGTAAATTTAGAAAAAACGTAGATTTTTTAATATATCATTAGAAAATATAATATTAATTGAAAAAAAAAAAAAGTAATATTAAGTAAAAAAATTTGTAAAAATTTTAATTTGAGGGGCCATGAAATTCCAGCGACAAATTTAAACTAAAATAAGTTTAAAAGATTGTTATTCAATAAAATGATCGATAACAGTATTTTGTTCTCCACTAAATAGTTTTTAGATAATTTCAAGTATTGATTGATAAGTTTTTTAAAAATCGTCCAGGTCAACAAGTTTGAAAAAAGTAAGTTTACAAACAATAGAAATACTATTTCTCCTAAATGCTAATGTAAGAAAGTCGATTTTCAAATTGATTTTACTCTTTAAAGAATAAAATCAAATGGTTGTTGACCATTTGAATTCAAACCTTCATTTTTTTTTAGTGTTAAAAATTAATATGCTACTTGAAGAATATTTTATCAAAATTTAAATTATTTTTCGTGACCATTTGCTAGTGATAGAGGTACCTTAATTAAAAAAAAAATCTAAAAATGGTAAATATGACAATACTATTTGTTTATTAAGAATATATGAGATTAGCACTGCAAATTCAAATGTTTAGCAACTAAACGCTTGAAATTATTATAATATTAAACATCATAAACGAATTATGTCAATTTTGTAGACAACTTTAAAATACTTCTTGCCGTTTACCAAAATGCTATAGTTTGTTTATAGTGTTCAACATTGTAAACACTTAGGTGTTTAATCATTAAACACTTTAAGTGATTAATCACCAAACACTTGAGTTTTTCCGGATTTGCAGTGAGTTAAATAAAAGTCATGAGAAAATTGTATTACCAGTACATCTCATCTCACTATTGAAATATAGTTGGTATTTTTAGCAATTTCGTCTAGGATGTAACCAAGGAGTGCTTAGTGTTCTCATGCACTTTATCTTTGTAAAGAGTAGCATATAGTCTGTTATTTGCAGTTGCAGTGGTCGCACCGTGTATTCTCCACGAATTGCCCATTCGTTCGGGTACAAACCATGATGAAGAAAATAAGAGTATAAAAGTACCAGCTGGCGCCACTGAGGGTTGACTTGAGTCCGGAAGATATTGCGGTGTCTGCGAATGATATTCCTCTAGATAGCTTGAAATGCGGCACGTTCTTCTCTTTTTCAACTAAGTAATTCTGACATAAAAGCATCCTATGTGAACATATAGCTTAAAGCAGTTTGGTTCTCGCATTTTCAAGCGAAGTGGACAAAGAGGTATGAACCCAAGGAAAGAATTTCCTGCAATAATCCACTCAACTGATTACATTAAAATAGAGCTGCAGAAAAGCTAATAACGGAAAAAACAAGCTCTTTTTGTTGATATTGGGAAATGTACGTTTTCGAATATTGATAAAAAATATTTTATTCAATCAATTGAAATTTTTTCGTCGATCAATTAAATGTCGGAACAAAATCGGGTAATACTACTTTTTAAATTCATTTTGAATGAATTGAAAATAACCACATATATGTAGAGATAAATATTCATCAGAAATTATAGAACAGAAATATAAACTAAATGATTATTTTATTGAATTAAATATGATTTATTGATGAATTAGATGTAACTCTCAATTAAAAAGGCTGTGTGAGTTCTAAAATGTCTTACAAATGCTGTATACTGAATGCCCACAAGATCAAATAGGGAATTTTTTCTCTAACAGTAAGAAAAATTGTAAGAGATTAAATCGTATCGTAGAGTAGATGATTGAAGATTGGATTCTTTAGAGTGAGTGGAGAGCGTAAAGGCAGAAAAATCCGATTTACTTGAAGGATTGCGAAACCGTCAAAAGAGTAATATAAGACTTCAAATTTTATGAGAAATCAGTAAACAAATTTGAGACGTGAGAAGAAAAAAAATATTCTTAGATTATAGGGCAAACGACCACTGACTTTATTTTTTACAACCACAAATACTACTGTAGAAACAGTAGAAATCAAGACTGTTGCATGACTTGATCTCCAATGAGTTGTGGAAACAGAATATTTCCTCTCGTTTAGTAACTTCATTTCAGAAAAGTAATTTCCCAAAACTTTTTCTGGCACTTTGCTTTCCAATTTCATCAAACAACCCTTACGATTAATGGAGCAATTTTATTCACTTAACATACCATCTATCTCACTAGCCAAATAAAATAAAATACGAATTTAGAAAAAATGTTTTTTAAACAATTATTACTTTCCATTATTTATAAATCATTCATCAAATATTTCCATACACTAGTGACTTTACAATTGAGTAGAATTTAAATTGTGAGAAATTTTTTGGTCCTTTAGATCTGTTTTTATTTTTCGATCAAATAATCATTTTTTTCTAAATAAATAAATCTCATTCATTATCGGATATTTGTCCTGTCAAATAGTGAGTGAATCAGTGACATTGTTATAATGAAAAATAAAAAAAAAAAAAATTCGCCACAGAATATTTTTCATAAAAAATTCATTGTATCTAAATAGACATTTCGATTTCATAAAAATGGCATTGCGTTGAATGACTAGGATATGAGTGCTATATTTTATAGAGAAGTATACGTAACCTAGAAATGAAAAAAATGAAAGAATGTCTTTTGTCCACGTCACATATAATGATTATCGAGGATAAATAATAAAAAAGGAGATGTATGTTCTGTAATATTAACACGAGGGAAGCCGGAAGAGAATGGAAACGATTGGTAAGTTCCTGAGCAATGTGATAACGCCGTCTCAGTTGGAGGGCGAATTGCTCTCTTCATTTCTCTCTCGTTCACTTGCCCGTGTTAGTATGGAAGCAATATATTTCGAAAGCGTGGAAATCTACTCGCTGATTGTATCGAATTGAATCACCGTGAGGGGTTGCCATCTTTCTCCCCATCGTTCAGCTCAGGTCCATCGCTTTCATCCCCTTTTTTGCTTTTCTCTTGCTCCCTGACATCCACTGTGGGCACTTAGCACCCTCACTCGTCTTTGAAACTTGTCGATTCCTGTGGAAAGTAAAAGCCAGTAATGAAGCCTGCCAAGAGTGCAAACGACTCCTGTGCATATATACTTCAAGTCGTGATTTTGCCAACAGATCTTGTTTTTATTTTACTGTGCTTCTCAATTTCTCTTACCAGTTATTTGCTCCAGACGAAAAATTCTCAATAGAAAACGATTTCTCGCAGCTTTTCTATTCACTTGTATAACGGTTGCTTCCTTGATAAAAAAACTTTGAAGTAAAATTTAATTTAACCCAGCAAAGAAATTTCAAGAAAATAAATTACAGTGTTATCTCAATTATACTATCAATTACTTCGTTAATTATTGACCGGAAATGCAGTATAATTGACTACTAATTATTTCATTTAAATAAGTATTGAACAGCAAGTTTGGAAAGAAGTATTTTTCGTGCTACTGGGCTCAGCGATTCCAGGGCTTCTTAAGGAAGCTTTACTCCCGCCCAAATGAAACAAGACTTGGTAATTAGAGACGCTAATTACCCAAAATATTAATTACCCCCTCAGGAAATAACTTGATGGCAGATTTTCTAAATCATGACCAAATTTGTTAAGTAAAAAAATTACAAACATTTATTAACAAATAAACACACATTCTTTCAATCAAGCTATTTACAGGTTTTTAAATTTGCCGCCTGAATGTTGCGGACTTTTTTTTAATCAAAAGTTACGGTCGGTAATACAGAAAATATTTCAACCCGTGATTAATCAAACGATCGGTAACATACAGTTCTAAATAATCGGTTTTCAAGAATTTAAACAAAAATTTAGAATTTGAAAATCCCGCTTCAAAATGGCGGACGACCCCAAAATGGCCGCGTTTTAATAAACAAATATTTAACCACGTGCTTCTAGGTTAAGTTTAAACAATAATACGGTTTTTAACTAGTAAAAATAAACAGCGATTTTTTAACTGAATTTATATAAACCAAAATAACGGTAAAATAACAAACTGGAGATTTTATATAAACACAAGAATAAAATGGTTTTAAAAAACCGGAATACTTCGAGTATTTTCTACAGGTAATTTAAACGCGGTGTTTTTAAATTACACACACATTCAGTGTATCGCGAAAATTCCTTACGCAAACACACACAGAACGACAACGAAGAGGTGAACTCCTCACACCCTTCGTGTTCATTTTCAGTCTAAGGATTTTGAGGAGGTGAATTGCCCACTCACTACAAAATCCCAATCAAGTAGGTGAACTCCTCACACAGGCTTGATAGACAGGTACGGTTATCGCTAGCGAGAATATGCCTTTCAGCCACACAAATTTTCATATTTATTAACGTTTTAGCGTAACCCAGTTGCGACATTTGCAACTAATACATAGCATGCCAACTATACCTATATATAGTGGCCGGAGACTAGACATTTATACTTTAGAGTATTTTGTGAGCTAACCCTCACACTTGTTCTGTCCATTACTTTTTTTTCTATCAAGAATCATCAAAACAAGTTCAAACCATTCCTAGCTTTTACTCTGATTGTAATTTTTTCAATGAAGTTCTTGGAAAAATATTAGAAAATAGACCTATCACTTTCTTAGACACAATTATGTGAAAGTTTAGGATTTTTATGTTTAAAAGCATTACAAGGATAGCCAAGGAACTCTAACGTTCTACTATAGTGATAAAAAAGACATAGATTTTTTATGATGATCGCAATGCCTTTGTTTATTACTGGTGATGTTTCCCTGTCATTTGTTACTTAAGTATTTTTGTACTTATATTCTCTCGATTTCACTTGAGATCACTTCTGACAACATTACAATAGTGTTAAAGTAACACTGATATATTTCTACTAAGAGCATGTAGAATATAAAAGTTTCGATTTTGTTATTTGTTTTATTACACCATGACTCGCTAGTTTTATTGCGTCTGTTTCTTGAGATAAAACTTTCATATCGTTTCCCTTGTTAAAGGAAGTGACTTGTAACTCTGTATGAAGATATATATGTATATAATAAGTTACGAGTGTCTTCAAGTTCATGGTCAGCTACTTTATGATCAAGTCAATGATTATTGGTCAAGTGTTGGGTGGTGAAGTGTCATTCAACAAAACTATTGATATAAAAGTTAATTTGCGATTGATTGGATTATAAGTTGCTGGAAGATTGGGTTGGTGGTCAAGTGGAAAACCAAATGAGTCATCAACCTGTCAATAGAATTGATGGTTGAATCAAATATACTATGGAATACTTGACTAAAAATGTGCAACTCATTTCATGTCATTTTCAACACCAACACAGTTATAATACAATACAACTTTTTTTTAAGGACAATTTTTTTTTTGTGGTTTGATAATTTTCAAACTTCAAATGTAGCAATCCAATACCTTTTACGATGATTAATGCACTCTGACAATTATGATATTATTTATCAGTAATAATTTGTTGAAGACGATTAAAGTAAATGGTTTATTTTTATCCATGTCAAACGTGTCAGTGATAGTAAATGCAATATGATTCAAGAAAAATTTATCAGTGAATCAGTGAAGATGATTAATTATTTGATGCAATTTTCATCACATGACGATTAAAATATTTATTCTCATGAGTTGAATGAACTGTATTTTTCTTCATTAATAATACTAATGCTTGATATTTCTAAGTAGCTACATATATTTTAATCTCAGTCCAATAAAAATATATTCATTTTTCTTGTTTCTCTATTTTATTATTCAAGAAAACAATAAAATAATGTATAGCATATAAAACGATGTTATTTAAAGTAAAGAAAGTAAAAAAAGTTCATTAATAAAATGACCATTTTCTCGGTTTCAACGCAGCTTGGAATATTTTCATAATAATTATGATAACAATCAAATTAGACTAGTCTTTAATAAAAGCTCGAGAACGATATTTGAGTTGAGATTAAGAGAGAATTTAATGGACATACGTGCTATATTTTACATGTATAGCTAACTAAACAAGAGAGAACTCTACTAGGGTGTACATAGGATTATTTACGCCGGGAATTAAAAACCCCTTTACAGAGAAGCAAATTTGAAAAGCTCCATCGAACCGTAAACCTCAAGAATATCTCGGGTGAATTAACTTCTGTCTCTCTCATTTTCTTTTTCTCTTATTTCGAGAATGATCGATTCGCGATTAGTTCCACTCTTCAATTCACGTTCATGCTCTGTCAACTGTACCTGCTCTCTAGGGACATTGTATCTAAAAAATGAGAAAAAATATTTCGGTAGTCTGATACTCAAAGACCAAAGAGAATATGCTAAAAAAGGATTTATAATCAAAAAATAAATTGCCTAGCGTTTGACTATAAAATTAGTCTTTTTTTACAATACTTTTTCAGAATTTTTTTGTTTCTTGTCATTTAAAAAATTGTCTGTAGTAGCTGAAATTACTAATCCCAGTATACATAAATCAAGTGATGTTCGATAAAATAGTGAAGAAAAAAAATACGAGATATATTCAAAATAAAAAAACTAAGAGTTAGTTGTATATCGTGAAAGAAAGACACGAAAAAGTACAGAGAGAGAAAGGAAATTTGAGGGAGTTGTGGTCAAACGTAGTCTATGAATTATAGCTCGAGGGGCAAACAACCGACCACCCATGATGCTTATATCAACCCCTCAGTTGAATCCGAAACAAACGCAAAAAAATTCAGTCTATAAAACTTTTATCAGAAATTCACTTTTACTCGTTTCTGCTCATTTTATTTATTTTTTTTTTTTTTTATGTATCATAAGATTTCATTGCAATATACTACTCATAAAGAATTAATGGATTACGAATATCTGTTAATGCTTTTTAAATCTGAAAAAAATTTATCAATTGAATTTCTATTCAATCATATTCACAACTTCTGATTTTAATCGCACAAATTAATTTTAAGTGAAAAAATTATTTTTGCCAATTTTTCAATGAAAAAAAGAACGTTTCAAATATTATTTCATCTCCTAAATCATAACTGTTAGAAATGATCCCTTTTTAATTCCAAATATCCATTATTCAGTAGAATTATTTATGTTATTTTCTCTAAAGATTATGAAAGCAACAAAATAAATTAAAAAATAAATATCTGTATAAAAGCAACAAGTGAAAAGTATTTTCTATGAAAATTCTATTAAATAGAATGATGAAAAGATTCAATTTATACGGAAATAAAATTTTATTTGCAATAATATCTTAATCATAAGCCGATTATTAATATAATAAATCAGAATGGAATTAATCTCACCATATTTGAGCTTAACGTTACTCATATATAGTTTGAACTGTATGTGGTCGAACAAGACATAAGTCCTGGAACCACTTCTCTTCATGGGTGTTCATCTAAAAATGCTGACGCGTACAAGATACAACCCACCCTAACTAAAACTCTTAAACTCACTGGTCTTTCGAAGATTCTTGGTTTCTCCCTCATCTATGGAAGAGGGTGTCCAACTTATTGCTGTAGGGGTCTTCAATCTCGGAAGAACCTTCTACCGTCATCCTCTGCCGTTCAACCTTCCGCTGTATCCACAGGAAGTCACTCAGCACTAAATCTTGACGCCTAGCTTTTACCGAATATAAATCATATGTGATGAATCGTATTATTCCTTAAAGATTCTAATACCTCATAAATTATTTTTTTTTTCACTTTCTCCACTACCGAAAGTTGATCTAGTTATATTAATAAAAGATTAATTGATTCAATATTTTTTTGACATACCATCTTTGGATTTTCCTATCTATTGACTGTTTTGAAATTTTTTTTCATTTTTTTTTTTATCATTTCAGCTTCTGAAGTAAACATTAATAAACGAGTCAATTATTGAATTATTTTTAAACTATGATGAGTTAGAAATCTTTTTTTTAACTTCAAGTCATAATTTAAAATTTTTTTATCTACTTTTTTATTTTTAAAAAATTATAATAAGCGTATATAGCTACTCATTTTTTATCTTTATCACTTGGTCTCTGAAATAAAATCTTTATTAGATAATATCTTCTAATTTCATAATATCTTTTTTTTTGCATCTAGCACTATTTGATTTTTGTTACACTGGCACTAGCCAATTTGGTTTAGGACTTAGCTGTCTGACAATCAGTATTATAGAAGATATTTTTTATATTAACATTTAAATAAATAAATTAATAAATAATAACGATTTTCTATGAACCTAATCATCAAGTTCATACAGTAATGTATCTATTTAAAATAAGGATTTAGAATTAAATCTGAATGACGAAGGATCAAGTTACTAAGTAAGCTATTAATACACTTAAGAATGTAACTGACTGCAACAATTAATATACATAACTGCAACCTAGACGAAAACAATAGATATTCGGAAACTAAAGTTAGATAAGCTCTAGAAACTATGAAGGCAGAACTAAACTAGGTTATATGTGTCTTAGAATACATGCAACTTTAAGCTGTGGTATCGTGAGTAGTGTGTAGATATGATGAATCCCAAGATAAAGAAGTGGATTATTAAGTTTAATATTACTATAAGATATTTTTAAAAACAAATTTAAATGAAACAATCACTATCAACTCAATTCCAACTTTTGAACTTATTCATTTCAGCTAAATAATTCAAAAAAATAACGGAAAAAATGTTGGAACATGAAACGATATAGTAGGAAGTTTATTAATGAATGATATTCATTATAAAGTTTTTTATAAACAACTCTGAGTTAATCAATATTTTTACCAAAACATTATGCTAATCTATTAGAACAAACCAGTTTTGCTAAACTTTATCTACTGTACATTAAATAACTTAGATTCAAAAAAAAAAAAAAACACGTTGGTCTTCAACGTTAATGAAAATCGTGATGAAGAAGAGTTAATCAACATGATAAAACCTGGGTGCTTGCATAACAGACTAAACTGGGCGTCACAGCGAAACAAAAGACCTATCAGCTGTTGGTTGCGCTTGGTTGCCAGACTCATTGTTAAATACTCCGTCATGCCTCATTCCAGTATCTCTTTCTCAGTGTCTGTTTCACCCCTTTCTCTATTTTCTCTAAGCTCCACAATAGCCCTGGAGTATATGACAAATCGCGATCTACTGAAGTTTCTCAGACTCCATAGCCAGTTACTGCTACACAGGACACTCGATGATCCATCTCTCCCTCGTTTTAATTAAATATACTACTTAGAAAAATTTATATTATAGCCCCCAAATGACGAGGTATCAAAAAGAAAACATAAAAGTACTTTTTATAATATATGAATATACATATGAAGGGTTTGTTGACTGTTTTAACTTATTTCTCAGAACTGAAGCTGATTTTATTTTAGACAGGTATTACACGCAACCCTCATCTGAGCACACCACTTTGTACTCTATTATAAGATTCGTCATGCAAGCCTCATAATTGGCAATGATTAATTACTTTATATAATGATTGAAGACCTTGTTCGTTTACTGATGATCAAAGCTTTATTACATCTCTGTTGTATTTTTTACTCTTTAGAATCTTCGAGATACTATAAATATACTAACTCAACACATAACACTTATTTTTCATATGTTTAATTATTATTTTTCATATTAAATACCACTCATTTCTTGCTATACATTCAATCTCATGAGGATATCATAATTTATCTGTATTATATTTTATTAAGATAAATTATCCAGTGTGATTATTGGAAAAGAAAAAATAAATTACTTGGTATGTAATAAAAATCACACTTAAGGTAATCATCACGAAATATCAAGTCCCTAAAGTAAGTTATTTATTAAATAGAGAGTGTATAATTATTGACTCACGAATGCATAATAATTTTTGATTAATGATTGAGGTTACTGCAACTTCGTCCCTTTTCTGCCAGTGACAAATTACTGGTTGGAAATTTTTAATATTCGAAAAGTCACAATGAGTTTCAGTAAAAGCTCACCAACATCGATTTTATATTCAAATAAACTCAGTCAATTCATCTGTTTACAAATTAAACAAAAAAAAACTCGATAACATCTTGAATAAAAATAATATTTACCGGAATTGATTCGTTTTTTTTTTATTTAAAAAATAAATGAATAAAAATTAAGGGAAAATTTGGTTATTAATTTATATTTTAGTTATATTAAAAGATTATTATGCGATTGAATAATTATTTTGAAGTTATTCCATCGTAAATTTTCTGACAAGTCATCACTAGACTTGTAAACATTGGAAGTACTCCCTTAATGACTCTTTGAAAGAGTGTAAATGATTAATTTATGGGCATCATTACATCCCTCCTATTATATTCTAGGTCCAAAACATGTGTCAAACACAGAAAATAGCCAATCACTATACACATATAGGGAGGGTTGACAATAGTGTCACTTGTTCTATTTATAATATTTATAATGTATATGTCGTACCAATGCACGCAATTCGTGCGTGCTTCACCTTGCAATAAATTGTCGTTTAATAATAAATGATAGTAATACAGAATAAACATCTCTGTCACTATAATTTTCATTGTATAAGGAAAGGCAACAGCGCGTGTTTTAGCTGATTTGACTTTTTTATCTTTCGTTAATCCCAATTTATTTTATGCATATTTACTTTCTACTTCGAGCTTGATAATTAATATTACAATGAGCCAAGAAATTTAGAAATTTCAGATGCATCCAAAATTATTTATTACTTAAAAACAAGTTTTATCTTTCATTGAATAATAATATTAAATTCATAAGATACTTCCGACTGTTTTCCTCCATATTTACTCTATTAGAAACCTCTGAATAGCTTCTCTTTCATTTAAATATTTAGCATCACAACAGTGATGGCTATTCAATTATTTTAATGAACAGAAATTATTATTATTCACTCGCTATAATTATTGATGAACACTCCAAAACAGAAGTCTAACATGAATATAATAACAATAGTTGTTGGATGATGTTCTAGATAAATATAGATAATATTATTATAGAAGTATTAAGGAAGAAAAAAGTTTTGTGTAAATGCACGTACGATTATTGCATGTTTTTACTTTTAACTTTATTTCGAAAGTTCTAATTGATATGGGAAACCTTTTTATCTA
The DNA here is from genome assembly GCA_028641665.1 of Chelonus formosanus. Lineage (NCBI taxonomy): Eukaryota > Metazoa > Arthropoda > Insecta > Hymenoptera > Braconidae > Chelonus > Chelonus formosanus. The sequence goes on from CM054002.1 coordinate 16,932,747, forward strand.
CTTATATTTATGCTAATAAACTTGAATAAAAATAAATAAGCCCAAAACAAGCCTATTACAGGCCTAAATTTTGAACGAGCCCAATTCAAGCCCAAAAAGTTTTTCTCGGCCCAAAACACGCCTAATTGAAACCCAAAAATATTTGGCAGGCCCATAACGAGCCTAATTCAAGCCTATTTTCTAGGATCATATTCGATAATGATAACAATAAATTATTACAACTGTCAATTTATTGCACAAAAGTTAATTCAATGATAAGTTTTTATGGAAAGTTCACTTTTCCATTGGAGAGGGATTGAACTTTCCACACAGGTATGAAGAAAAGTCATATTCAGCCCTATGGAGGACAATTAGACTATCCTAAACCACATGTTTACCACCCTCGCTTTCGGCCCGGGTTGTAATTTTACACGTGGTTTAAGCTATTCTACTTTTCCTCCCTAGGTGTGAAATATACTATTTAGGCTTGAATTGGGCGTGTTGAAAGCCTGAAAAATCATTTGGGCTCGAATTGGACCTCTTTTAGGCGCGTCTAAAAACTGATCATTTTTACTCGGAAAGTTCATGCATACTTTTCAACTTTACTATATAATATAACTTTACTATATATATAACTATAGTATAAAATATAATTATTATACCATTTTTTGAATATATGAAAAAAAATTATCTCATTAAAGAAGGAAACATAATTAATAAATAACTAGATGTGATATTTCATTTCCATATTAAATTAGTGCTCTTCTTTTTCATTCGAATGAGGTCAAAAATATTAATCATTAATTAAAACATTTTTAGATATAAAAATAAATATAAACATATGGTTATTTGTGTAGGTGTTGATGTTTTTAGAACTTTATCAACATTGAAAAAATTCTTGACATTTTTTTAATATGAGTAATAAGTAGACATACATATCAATCAATATCATGTTCAGTTGTATCATACTACTCTTGTGCCACTCTTTGTGTTTACTTGAGTTAGGATCAAGTTTTTAACATGTCATATGGTTCAAGAATTATTACATCCCCTTTATTTTTTATCGTTTAAGAATTAATTTTGAAAGTCTTCATTTTTCAAAATGAAACCTTCTGAATATATTACAACAGCCCCACGCAGAAAATAAGTCCTGCATCAATTTGACTTCCGATTTAAATGTGTTAGACATTGAAAAATGTTACAACGTTACACCAAGCTACATTTTTCTACCCTCTAACTAATGATTTTCGACATCCATCACTTACAAATATACTTTGCCATACGTTCAATAAAATTTTGCTTCACAGCTTTTAGCCAATTTATATTACGCAGATTCGTGAAGCACAATCGAATATCAATTGTCTAAATGGATCTATAAAATTCTTGTGAAATCCTAAAGTTATAAAAAGGCAAAGAGTAATCAAACTTACTTCAACTTAATATTAGTCAGTATTTTGGTAAAACTGCTAACATAAAAAGATGATGTAGGACTTAACTTAATTGAAAAATTTTACGTTATTTTTATTATACTTTTTTCGTGCTTCTTTTTCTTATCTTACAAAAATCACGTAATTGTATGTTGGTAAAATAATTTTATAATAAGATAGTTAAGCTAAAAAAATAATCTTAAAAGAAATTCAAAAAAAAAAAAATTACTCTCTTGTTTGTTAAAATTTGTATAAACTTAACAAAAGTTTAATTAAAAAAATATCAAGAAGCCGTGTATCTTTATAATTTATTTTAGTCAGTACATGAGAAGCTTTGATAGATTATCAGGGTTTACATGTGTGCTGCTAAATTACATAAGTTTGATAAAATACCCTCAGGGTCTTTATTTTCTCGAATTCTCTTAAACTGTACTATACAGCTCAAACAATTGACAGAAACATGAAAGAATGATGCTGATTCATTAGGGTGGTTCTTGAGTAGTAGTATAAAAGCTTAAGCCATGAAGCGTACAAAGCGAGAAACGCAATTAGAGTGACGCTGGTCAATGTCGATGGGGGTGACGAAGGATTAAAGTGAAAAGCGAGAGAAAAAGAAAGAGTGCAGACTGAAGAGGTCAGAAATCAATGAGATTTCTTCAACGACGTTCTCTCGGTTTATTTCTTTTCCTTTTAGCCTTTTTATCTCCGTCTACTTCTAGAATTTCTCACCATATCACTGACCAGCACAGTCAGCACTTGCAGAATTACAGATCCTCTAATCTACTCCATGTACTGCTTCAATACTATTTCATCAAGCGTCAGCTGTTTTATTAATCAACAAAAATTTTTCAATCTCAATTTTATTTTACTTTCTTGAATTTTAAATATCATTATGTCATTCCTCGATAATTGAAGGTCTATTATTACCTTGTGATTATATTATATCATCACAATCGCAATTGGAAAAAATCCTTCATCTATACAATTATAATAGACATAGCGAATGTTACCAAGTAATTCACGGTTCGTTAATTCGTATCTACTACTGTATTTTAGAGTAAAATACCTAAAGACATGGTTCAAAATAAGGCGACTGCATGACTGGAAAGGATACCGATGAGATGAAAGGGCCCATGAAATTGGATGGAATAGAGTCTAAATTAGATGGTTCGTTGTTTGTTGCAATGAAAAAGATTGGTGTGTACTGTCATTTCAAAGTGAATTTACGAGCACGCTACGAAAATTCATGCTCAGTCTCTCATCCTTTCTTTTTCCTTTTCCTACTTTTTCTTACACTCGTATTTCTCCGTTTTCGTTTACGCCTAGTCAGACATATATATTGTCTTACTATTGAGAAATAATGCTTTTCTGACGATAATGAATTATTCAATAGAAAAAAATATCTTGAACAGAGCAACATTTAGAGAACTCGAATATCACATAATTTGTACATCTTTTTTCGGATTATTTATTGTAGTAAAAAAAAAAAAAAATTAAGTAGAAAAGTCAATTTTGAGAGAATATTTTATTTGAGATAAAAAAAAAAAATAAATAATGTCAAATATGTTCTATTTTAAATTTCTTAATAGTTTTTATAAATGATTATAATTAAGTAAAAAAAATCTCGGCATAAAATAATTAATTAAAAAGTTTGAAAATAATAATTCTCTTACTTAATACTCAAATACTCGTTAAACTCCGAGCTTTAAACTTTATTCGAAAAGCAGTTTTAGATTTCCAGTAGTTTTCTAAACTATCTTCTGATGTAACTTATACCTTATGAAAATAACATTCACTATTTATGCATCATACATACATGATCTTTATTGTTTGCAAATTTTCCAAGTGAATATAAAGTAAAATAATACACGATGTAAACAAACAATTTTGTATGGGTTTTATGTAATCGTTTATTATGTATGACAAATTAGGTGGATGAGGATTATAATAAATATATCTTATCACTTTTCAATATATTTACATTGATATTAAATAACAAAGGGTCTTAAAAATCGAGAACCTGAAACGACCCTGTGAAGTAGAGCTGTTCACACTAATAACATCACTGCTGGGGATATGGAACCCTATTTTTTCTCGAAATTCAACAATTTCCGTACTACTAATCCCTACAACCACCAGCCCCCAATCCTTAATGTATATACGTAATATCGTGTTAAGTTTCTCAGGGAGATTATGAATTTATAAATAATATATGTTAATCTCATGATTTTCTTTCAAGATTAATTAATTTCAACAAGTTGAGTTAATTATTTTGCTTTTGATTTATTAAACTCATTATTCAAGTTAAAAAAAATGTGTTTTTTAAATTATAAAGTTATTTCACAAGTAATATGTGATAAAAAAATATTTATGTTAGTTTTAGTAACTTTTATTATGAATAATTTTTAATTTAAAAATACCGTTCTAAATAATGGAACTTTTTATTCAACTTTGTATAGTTATATTTCGCATTAATATCAGAATAGATAGCAATACAATGTTGGTACTAAATGAAATTAAAAACTCATAAAAATCGTGAGTGAATACTTATTGCGTGATCGTTCACAAAAAGCTTTTAGATTGCTGCTTGATACATGAATGAATTCGTTATCTTGTGTGGTGAATTTATAAAAAAATTACATTCATTCTTTTTAGCTCAATTATCTCTTAACTATACTACCAAATTATAAACTTGTTAAAAATGATAGTTGTATATTTTCACAACATTTGAAGTTATTTTTCACATTATTAATGTCAAGAAAAAAATATGGTTAGTGCACCAAGTTTTTTTGCAAGGTTGAAAGTATCTTTTAGTGTCTCAACAAATGACTGATCTCTTTGAAAAATCATCTACTTGTGATAGAAACTCTATAAAACCAAATATAATTTCATTCAGAGAAGTAAAGAACAAGTAATATTCCAAACTCATCTTGAAAATCTTTCATCTTTTGCCGCTCTGAAAGAGTGAATTTTTTGCAGGTATCTTAAAAAAACAGAACAACCCTTCTCTAGTATTAGCTTTTATATTATCTTTTTCATCTTAATTCTCTCATGGGTTTCCAATGGATCAATCGTAAAAACGATACTCTCAAAATGTCTTTTCTCATTCGTTTCGCATGATGAAATTTTATTGATAATTTCGAAAGAACACTGCTATTTTTCTGATGAACTATCATTTGGTCAATAACTACGTCAATCAACAAATACCAATTTTTTCCTCTATTTTTCATCACAAAATAAATAAAAATAAATAGAACATATTTATTTATGTCCTATCAACCAAAAAAAATTGATTCGACTCTGTCATAAATATATTTCTCTCTTTGATAAAATAACCAGGATCGATTGCTCAACTAATTCTATACTGAATTTTCATTATAATAAAATCCCCAAAACACATCTTTTCCATCAAAATCAGATGCAACTAAAATGATGTATCAATCCTTTCAAACCCAACAACCAAAAATTCAAGGATCTTGTTACTCCTTTTTGAAACTCCCCCTACGTAATCACTGATCTGAATGCTAGTTTTGTATATCAGATTTAGTAGCAAGAGCACTTTCAGCATGCATCATTCTTTGCTCATCATATATTTCCATCAACTTTACTATATATAGTATTAGAACTTTCCCTTTCCTACTTCCTGCTCAGTATAACATAACTATTGCAATAAAAGAGGCAGAAAAAATGTTCCTTCAAGCGTGAACAAAGTTCGTCAGACCCCAATGACATACGAAAGAAGTTCAGTCTTCCTGCTGTCGTAGACCTTGATGGATAGCTGGATAATTGTGATCATTGTCGAGGTCTGCGCCTTTCGTACTGAACAAAAGATAATGTTTAATCTAACACGATGTATAAATGCGTGGCACTTTCTTATTGTCTGTATGTCCTACCATAGATTAATCTTGTTTCTCTAGAAAATTTATACGTTAATTTAACACAAATATTTTAACACAAGATGTTACATTATACATTACCATATAAACATTGTGTAATAAATTAAATTATTTTCTTTAATCAAATTTAACTTCAGTCTGATGTTAAGTAATTTTAAACAATTATTATCAATTATGAATAATACATCACTAATAAAAAAAATGTTATCATTAGTCTTTCTTATTGTATTGTGCATTAGAAGCCATGTTGATGGAAAGAACCCCACGCAGTGTAATAGCAGCTATTAGTCAGTGGATAAAGGGGAGTGAGAACAGCGACAGAAAAAATGATATTCGTGGAAAATTTAAAATCGCAAAACATTGATAATGTGAATACATAGCGTGTGAAACGTAAAATTTAATTATAGCAATTAAGCTATAATTATTTTCTGTAGATTTCCATCTTGTGTAATGTATTCTTGTAGCTTTACAAGTTGCTAAGGGGATACAAGACTGCTTCAACTTACGTCAGACTGTAGATGATGAACAAATAAAAATAATGTTAGAATAATAGTTTTAAACGTTAATAATTATCTTTATCATCATCTTTTGTAAATATATTTAAATGATTATCATTACTTTCAATTGTTAACATAAAATTGCTCTATTTAAAAGTGATACTTTGTAAGACGATTAATTATGCTGATAAATAAAAATGTTGTTCGAATAATAAATATCTCAAATATCAATCTACAGTATTATTAATGAGTGAAAAATAGAATAATATATGAATAAAATTCCTAGAAAATGTATTGCTTGATAAAAAAACTGAAATTAATACTAATATTCTAATATTGATTTTGAAAAAACCTAACCGAAAGAGATGTATAGATTGTTCGTGACTCCAAAATTGATTATAAAAGCCAATTCTTGGAGATATTAACAAAAAAGATATATACACCAAACAGTTCATCATGTTTGTAGATGAAAATAGAGAAATAAAGGTAATCGATTTACAGATGTGTGCCTCTAGCTTTGGTAGCGTGTGAATACGCCGGTGTATCAACCACAGAAAACGATAGTTTTAACGACTCGATACTCAGGATACCCTTAGCAATAGCAATTCATTAATGGCTTTCTATACTCACCACCTATCGACAACGTCTTTGAAAACTCTCCTTCAGACTTTAGTTCCATTTCTAAAACTCAGTAATTACACTAATCAATCAAACGTCTATAGAAAAAACTTCTACTTTTAAAATTATCAACTAAATTTAAGATCGTAAAATAACTTTTGTACTAAAATCATTCTTTAATTGGTGCCTTTGAATTTATTCCGGTATCAAACATTTTTGCATTGAAAAACGAAAAAGAAAAAATAGTTTGAAAGCATCAGTCAACTTTGCTCAAGTGTATTTGACTGCAAAAGTTGATCTTCAGAAAGTTTTTAATGGAGTTCTACGTCATTTATCGGTGCTTCTATGCGGAAAATTTTCTTTTTTTAACAAACTTCTTATAAGAAACTTCATTTCAAAATCTTGTAAAATTATATCAAATAAAAATTTAGTATCAAATTATTGGTAAAAATATAAAACTTTTTTTTTGTCCAAGTTTTGATCTAACGCAGATAAAATGAGATTATGCATTTATCTTATGATAATTTTGTTGATAAATTATGGTATAACATCTGTAAAAGCTGTAGATTAATGATTGGATCAATTGTAATACAAAAAAACAAGTTGATATAGTTAATGTTATATACCTACATCCAATTTTATCCCATAGCTACAATATTCTCAAGTACTAAATAAAAATAAGAACCGCACATTGACCATAAATATTCTTAGAGCCAATGTAGGGGTTCGACCCCTCATAGTATTCAACATATTCACTCTTACATTCTTTCAACATAAAAAAAGTACTCCAATGACCAGCTTCCCACTTTTCTTTCACCCCTACGAATCTCTTCGACTTATCCAATTCCTCTCGATCTCATAGCGAATTGGCTCATCAATCCCATTTTAATCAAATAAAACTCATACCCTAATAGAAATATTTGTTTCTTCTAAAAAGAAACTCAAGCTTCTACAAAAAAGTGTCTATGGACACTACATATATTATAGCATAGGATCTGAAATTTCTGTAAATATTTTCCTTTAATAGAAAGTTTGATATTACATTATGAATATACCGCAATATTTATTCAAAAAGTAAAAGAAGCTACATGGAATTTTACTCTATAAATAATCTCACAATGTGCATGATCCGTAAAATATTTTTCTCAATCACACATAGAAGTTTCTTTCATTGACATCAAAAGAAGCTATACAAAAAGCTATACTCATTTCTCGCAGTAACTTTAAACGCAAAATTTCTACCAGATACGGATCAAGCAAGCCAAGCTTTCTGACTGATTTCGACGCCTTTAAGCTTAACCCAAGCGAAAAACTTTCTCAACTAAGCACTAAACATTCGACGAGTTTCATAGACTTCTCAGCTTATGCCTTACAGATGGGCTTTTCAAGATATTTGATGTTAGGATCAACTTCCTAGTCATCAAAAACTTCTCTGTCATCTTATCTTCATCTCTTTCCTCTTTCTTGTAGTTCCATTGCACTTTGGTTTGTCATTTATGTTTCATTCACAACTTACCAGTTTGTTTTCCTTTCACAGATATATTCGCGGTTTTGGAATCACCATAATTACTGAATGAAAACCAAATCAATATTAATATCAGTCTAACTTCTTTATCATTCAGATAAAAAGATCAACTGAATTAAGTTAAATTACTTGGAAATCATTTATAAGTTTTAACTTTCAGACAGTGCTAATAAATTTAGTAATAATCTATAATGGTTCTAAAATAAACTAAAGTTGATGGTTTAAGTATGAAAAAGATCATAAAACATTCAATCATATCATTAAATATGCATAATATATTCAATTATAGAACACTGATAAGTATATGAACAGCATTAATATTAATATTAAATAAAATCAAAATGAAAGTTTGAGTTCAAACATCAAGTAAGTAAAAAGGTTTGATTAATCTCCAATGAGCACTCTAAACTGTACTTATGATAGAAAGTTGAATGAAACTATGTAGCAAATTAATGTTAGAATATTAGTAAAAAAGAAATCTACTTGTTTGTATGTTAACTTAATGTCGATATATGTATAATCAATAACACAAAAAGACTCATTCAAAAAAGTTGAATCTCTTGGAGAGATTAACATCAGCAAAATTAGTACTTATAGAACTATAATTTAAATGAAAGCTAGAAAAACATTAACTTAATACCTTTTATCACTCTATTCAATATTTTACGAATAAAATAAATAATATATATTACTGCAATTTGTAATAACATAGTTTACAATTTATTTCTAAATTTGAGTCGCTTGGTGGTTTAAAGTAGCTTTTATTTAGAATTCATGCATGTAATAGTCAGAATATAAAAAATGAAGTAATGGTACATACCTAGTGCTGCAATTACGATCATGCTATTTCAATCGAAAAATCTGAATTAACACTTTTAACCACAAAACACTTTAATTAATTGCATCGATTAAAAATGAAAATACAGATTAAAATGGTCACTATAATACACTATAAAAGAAAACTCGTCCACGAAAATTGATTTTTGATATTCTACTTCTTATTGATTGATGAGTATATTTTTAAGTAATACGTTAATAACAATTTAAAAATAAGTTCTGATCATTTATGTCTTTATGTTATTTTTACTTTTACTTATCCTTTTTATTTACCAGTTTCAAACGAAAATTTCCTAACATTTAAATTGGAGTAATTTACGAAACGACGGAATTGAGAATCACTGCGTCCATTTTGTGGTGTCCTCAGTGGTCAAGTTCGTAACTGCTGAATCGAAATAATTATAGTGTCGATAACTTATCGTTAGTAGTGAACAGACATTTTTACAATAAACGAATTTCATGGAAAAAAAAAATTTTCAATATTGAAAATCTATTTTATAATACAGATTATATTTGAAATAACATTTATTTATTGATATGTTTACATTATTCGATCAAATTGATTAGAAAAATCGTTAAATTTGAATGTCAAACAGTGAACTGTCAATAATCGCCATCTGTCTAAAAATGTGTTAGTTTCGTTGAGAGCAGACAGGTTAGCTCGTTTTTCTTGGTAAGGCAATCTATTTTTTTTTTATAAATTGCTGTGGTCGGCAAACATTTAAATGTATCCTTGTCATTGAGATCTCGCTTGCTCTCATTTGTCAGTAGTGTTGTGTTTTCATATTTTCAGTCTAGCTTTGTACGTCCCTGTGTGTGTTTGTTGCCTGATAGTGTCCAAACCGACGGCTGTAAATTTATTTTCGAGTATTTTGTTGGTGTTTATTCGTGAGCATTGAAAGTATATATCAAAATAACAAGAATGTCAGAAGAAAATCATCGATTTATATTATATTGTGTGAAGTAAAGTGTGTCTCAGTGCAATATTTTAAGAGTGTGATATAGCCAGTGGACTTGACCTCGGCGCCTTTCAAATCATTATCCTGTTGTGATTTAAATCAAAATCCAAAAAATGGCACAAAATAGCAGACCACACTGGGATCACCTTCCCAGTATTATTATGATTAAAATATTTTCATATCTTGAACCGAAAGACAGGATAAATGCGTCTGTGGTAAGTGTCAAAACAGCTGCTACTTTCATGATACTTTCTCTATTCTAAGCTCGTTGATGTATTCTATTATTTGATAGGTTTGTAAAGATTGGAGACAAGCTTATTTTCATCCACTATTTTGGAAAAATATAACGTTCTTATTTAATAATAAAAAGACTTCCCCATGGTCAAGGTAAAAACAACTGTAATGCTTTGATATATTCTCACGCTAAAAATATCTTTAAATCCACAGATATCTGGCCGATCGTTTCGCTCTGAGTGTTGAAAAGGCTACTGTAAAATGTGATATCAACTGCTGCATAGAGCTTGCTTTATTATTGGAGAATTTATGTAGAAGTAGGAATTTACGGAAACTAATGATAGAACCTTCACTATCCACATCTCAGTGGGTTAACGGATTCTTTGATCTGCATGAAAATGAAACGTATGTTAAATTAATTAATTTAAACTAGCTGTCATGTTGAAATAATCCTGATACGTTAAAATATTTTTTTTCAATTTACTGATTAATTGTTTGAATTACAATCTTATCGTAATTGATAATTTTTTGTGTAGGTTAAGTAAATCGATCCATTTGTCAATCATCAGCATTATAAAAAATACTAAACGATTAGAAACATTGACACTTGGTTGTGTTGAAGATATAACACTATATGCAAGAGAAATTCTCGAGTGCCTGAGCAGTTATCATAGTGAGCATCTGACACACCTTGGCCTGGCTTCAGTAAAAGAAATTCCTGATAATTACAAAGTCATCTCATTGAACAGTTTAGTGTTTAGTAATTTTAAAAATCTTACAATTCTTACAATTGATTACGATCATTTGGACGACATGCTCTTGGATTCTTTTACCAATGGAACTTTAGAAAGATTGGTTGTTCATGTCCATGATTGGCATCAAAATCGTGGAGCAAGCAACAGGTCGTGGATTTTATTTACTCACAATAATCCTCGTTGTGAAATGAGAATAAATTTTTTACATGCATATGCAGCTATACTATACGCACATTCTGACATACTGAAACCTGCAATGCCCTTAACTCATTTTAAAGCTTTATTTTGTGAAAAAGTCAACGTTAGAGTGATGTATGCTCTCGTTGCATATTATTATCGAACATTGAGGTCTGTTGTATGGATTGATTCAATAAATGAAGAAGAATTATTTCCACCATCAGATGCACAGTCAAATCCTGATGGTTTAGTATTTATAGCTTGGCGGTGTTTCCGTCTTCAAGAATTAGTGTACATTGGACACAAATACTTTCCACAAAATATGCTTGCTATTGCGCGATTAAGAGGAGATACTCTTCAAAAGTGCGAGTTTTCAGAAAACGATATGATGAATGAAAGTGGCACATCTTACAAACTTGAAGAAATTTATCGTGTAAGTATGAATACTATTGAAATTTATAATAATTAAAAATAATGAACAATACAGATACTTTTTATTTTTTAGGAAATAAACAAAATACTCGAAACTAAATGGAAAATATATTCAAACTGGGATTTATTACCAGTATTAACAGACCCTTTTAAAGGTGACAGCAGGGACGTAATTATGCCATTAATAATAGATGACGTAAAATAATTTTGTTTAATCTTATTTTTATAAAACACGAATCTTATTTATCATTAACCATTGCATGATATCATGATCAAACTTAAACTGCAGATCTGGTGAATCCATAATTTTTTTTCTAATATGCATTTACAAACTATTACATTTTCGTGTTATATTGAAGAATCAAAACAATCTAACGAATCAGAATGGCCAGTGAATGAAATTTCGTAAATAACGTAAATGGCTTCCTACAAAAAAAATTATTTGCTCTGTACTTGACTTTAAGTTAAATTATTGGAAGATAAGAACGACGACAAGGATTAAAATAATTCTTAGATGACTATGACTGAATTAGAGGTCTATAAAAAATTATAATAGTCAAGAATGACATATACAGTACAGTGCAAGAGCTAGACAAAAAAAAAATAAAATCACAAGTGATCTTTCAACAAAAATAAAGTGATTCCTGAGTTAAAATAGGAAAATTATTTGCAGATGTTTTTTCAACTATGCTAGAACTTAGATTAGTCGAGGAGTAAATTTGTATTACTCTTAAAAGAAAAAAATGATTTATGAAGCCTCATAAAGTCAGGTAAAATGTAGACATTCAAAAAAGAAAAATAATCGCGTAGATCGCGAAAATATACAGCGGACCGAGGTTATTTTTAATACGACAACCGATCGGACGCACTTCTTCTTATACGCCTTAATATGGCGTTCTGCTCTCTTTTATTCAAGTTGAGAGCTTTGTAATTCTTAATTGTAATATGAGACATAGCTCAAAGCCGATGACAACGTTGGGTAAATCTATTTTTCAACTAGGCAAAGTAGTTTGCTAGTTGTAAATAGATTCATATATTTCAGCGCACACGCATACATATGTGTAAGAAATCAAGGTCTTAATTGTTTGAACAAAATATAAAAATAAAATACAATATTGGAAACTATAGAAATAAATTATCAACTGCAAAAAAAGTTGTAAACAGCAGTAAAAACGGATGAAGATTTTTTATGTGACAAAAAAATTAAATATTTGAAGAAACTTAACACTTTTAACATCTTGAACAATCAATATCCATTACTATGTCTCGTGTTCATGTATGTTATAATAATTTCAATTAATTTTATTTTCACGAAATTGTTCAAATTTTATTGTGTTAGATAAAATGAGTATTCTATTAGAAATCTATTGATGTAAATTAAAACATGTATGTATACTTGTCGTATTTAATACCAAAAATATTTAAAACTTATGCATATTGCGTGGAAAGTATATTAAAAATTGTCGAATTAACATGAAATGTAGAACGGGCCTTAACATGTACCTGAGACGTTTGTATATAAACGCTGACGATCAATTTGCGAGAATGTAAAATAAATCCACGCCCATGGCCCTGCGCAACTAAATAATTGGTTAATTATGTAAAAATAATTATTCGAGCCATAAATGAAACGACCGTTATATTACAATGGATAATCTTTCATGTTATACATCTTCTTTTGTTTTTAGATCACTGTAAGCCTGGTTTTGTAAACAGTCAAAAATATTGCAATGTAATGAGAGAAAGAGGAAAAAGTGTGAAAAAGTTAAACATTCATTAAAATGTATTAGGCATTGTACAATGATAATGTCAGAATATCTATGGGTATAATTGAAATAAACAAAGTGATACTGCGTGATCGTCTTCTAGGGGTTGTAGTAAACCTCTTGTACAAAGCTAGATTATATAAAACCGCGTGCAGCCATTCCGTACGATCACGGTATTTATGATTAGATGAAAATTATAATAAATAGAAATGAAAACAAGCGAATAATAACAAACGATTTATAAGACTGAGCTTGCCAAAAGCAAATACACAACTAGAGCTGGATAGGCAACACGTATTAAGGCTTTCATTCATGACTTATGACCAACGATGACTTTTCTCATCAAGTAATCACTCCCAATTGGTTTGAGTTTATTTTCATCTAGAAAAAAGTAAGCAAGTACGAATTATATAGTAAAACCATGAATGCAAGTCTAGTTTAGAAGACGACACGTCAAATAGTGTAGATCTGAAGCCCTAAGCTCACTCGAAGTCAGAAAAAAAATGTCCCCAGTCAAAGAAATGAATATTTAAAAAGTAATCATAAATATTTAAAATCTATGTTATTTCTTAAGAGTAGCCTGCCAGGAATCAAAATAATTGTAAAATAATATCAAACAAAAGCATATTAGCGAGATAAAGCGCGTTAAGATCTATTTTGTAAGAAGCGACTGTATATTTTTCTACTAAGGCAGGCCTGAGTGATACGTGAGATTCTGGATGTATACAAATAATTGATTTAACAAATCCAGCATTATATCTGTGATGAACAACATGGAATAAATTATAGGACCTGGGGATTGATAATATGCTGATAAAATAACTAATGATATAGAAACATTAATTAAATAATGTAATAATTGTATCAATGGGTTTAATATTGACGAGTGAGCTAATGCTGATAAAGGGCGAGCAAAAGAAACATCTGTGATAAAATAATTAAACAAAAGTTAAAATCTTAGAAATATACAAGAGAGGTAGAGTGTACGAGCGAGAGGAGGAGAGAAAGAGAACGAGCGTGTGAGAAAATTTCAAAGAAAGCGGTTTTATCTGCTCATTACGCCAGTTAAATTTGGCAAGTGTAAGATGGTTAGAGATTGAATTGACATGACACTTGTATAAATAATCAAACTAAATTTATGTTTAATCTCCTAAGGATCCTCTTGCTGATAAGTAATTAAGTACCTATACCGTTTATCCCCTTGTAATCAAAGCAAGCTTGTGAAAAGGAACTTTATTAGTTTGAATGAAGCTTTGCCAGAACATTATTTATTATCTAAAGACTGTCATTCCATTTTCTTGTATACTTTACAATCTAACTCAATTAATTTGTGGTCAAATGAAATATCCATTTCACAGTGAGTTCAATGTTCTGGTATCAGCTACATTTTCTTGTAGACCATCTGAAAAGATTACTACATCATCAGTATTATGAGTTCCTTTGCTATGAATTTGAAGATTATTCGAGAAACAAAATGTCAAATACAAATAATTAATATGAAGAAATGCATATTCAATAATTGAATACGCTCAACTGTGTTTAATTACTTCTGTTTTGACTATGAAAAAGATAAAAAATGAATTTCATGGAATAAATGGTCAAATTTTTATCGCAATATTTAAATTTAAGATCATTCCACTTCCAAGGAATCGATAATTTCAGAAAAATAACATATTTAAAGGTTAATTTATTTGGAGAAAAAAAAACTTTATCTTGTAGAAATATTTTAACAAATACGCACACATCATGATGTGAAAAACTTCTATTTGTTCATCTGGTCTTTTCTCGTCTTTCCCTTGCTCTAGCAACACTTTTAAATAATGAAAGTAGAGAGCAAATTTTACGTCGCAATTAATTAAGTGAGAATCAAAAGTTATAAGAAACTACTATGTGTAACAAATACAATCTAAATATTTATGATTAATCATCAATGATGTAAACGAATATTAGAGGATAATGAAAAAATTCCTAATTGATTGATCTAAAATTTTTGTTAATTCAAAAATGTTAAATTATTTATAATTGAAAATTATTTGTTGTATGTATATTAATAACTCATTGTCTATTTCTCACGTATATATATATTCAAAATAAGATTAATAACATTTTACTCGAAATTTAGATTTTTCTCAATATCAACGTTTTTCGAATTTGTCATATTATAACAACCTTTTTCGGTACAAATACTATTATATCAATAACAATAATCACATTATCATAGCTCTCATTAATAATTTTATATTCTCTTTAAGAAATATTGATACTAGACTTGTAATCGTTTATATTTTATTTCACTTAAAAATATTTTAGTTTTGATTGCTTTTTATTTTCGATTTACCTCTTGATATATTAATGAGAGTTGATAATAAACAATTTTTTATCTCACACCAATTGCGACCCTAGCTAATTAGAGTATTAAGTTAAAATAATTAAATAAAGTAAAGAATATGATGATCTGCGGACAAACCGCACAATTGTATAGAGAATAATATAAATAAAACATTCACTCAACCATCAGAGTTGATATAAAAATGGAATACAAGTATTATATTAATCTACACAAAATGATTAACATTATAATTGAAAAATTGTTCTTCACGCTGCTCCATTTCAATATTATTGTTGACCAATTGTACTTTATGTTTGTTGTTTTTCTTATTAATTACCCGCAAATTTCTTGCGAAGCCATTCAAATTATTAAAATCAATGGAGACACTTTTCATTAAATTATTTGACAAGAAGAAATACAAGACAATGAAATAATTTATTATCAATAAATATTATCGCTGTCTATTGTTGTTATATTGTTCGCAATTAAACGTGTCTCTTATAGATGGAAACTAATATATGCATACATACATGAGTATAGATTTAACAGTAATAATTTTTTAATATCTATATAGGATAAATTATTGTTGAAAATAAATTTCAAAAATATGTATATTTTTTTGAAATATTTCTTGCAATTAGATTGAAACTGTTGCAAGTCATTTGCTTTTATCCTACATATTTATTTGATGATCATAACATTAAAAATGATGTATTGATTGATTTTAAATAAAATAAAGAATTGTGTGTGGCAATAAATTTAGTATTAAACATTCTGTTATCGTTATTTTTTGAATTAATTATTGTAAAAGATGTTATAACTCGAGCTTAAAATTCTCTGAAATTTAAACATTTGATTATATGTTTTACTTTATTAATATTTTATTGCAAAATATATTATATCAATAAAAAGTGTTAGAATTTGATCTAGTATTTTATATTTTTCATTCATATTTCCTGAAAATTAAAAAAAAAACCATTGTCTAGATAAAATATTGTTTTAAAAATAAAATCGGTTGGAAAATAGATTATAACGCTATATACGGTCAATAATGAATTAACTTATTTGCATAATAAAATCACGAAATTGATTGCTGAGAGTATGTACATACATTGTTGACTACACTTGAAAATGTTTAGAACCATTTGACTTTACTCTGGGTAGCTTCAGGCAAAATTTATATGTTTTTTCCATTTTTTTTAATTCCTTAATTCTTATAATAAATTATTTATTCAAATTACAAATTTGACTTTTGCCAAGAAGTGATATATGATCACTTTGAAGAATTTACATGTTAAAGTATGATGAAAATTGTTACACACAATAAACTGGAATCATCAATACTGCAATAAATCATGTCGAAGAAATTAAACAGGATGAGGAAATGAATGTAACAAAGATAGAATTCAAAAAAGTGAAATTTTAAACAATTTTGGGATTTGTTATGATCTGATGATTTTCAAGTACTTCACTGATCATGTTCACGCTATAAATTAATTCATTTTGCAATTTTTGAGATAGTTCATATTCATTCTATTTGTTTATTATCACTTTTTTCATTTTCTTCTACTCGTCTTTAGCTTCATGATTTTTTAACTTGTCACTGAATTTAAACATTTATCTTGGCGTTCATCTTTTTCGTAAAGTCTAGAGTAACTTATACAGCATTTTTGAGATTTTTGCTTCTAGAATACAAGAATGAATTATAATACCGAATTAAGTGAGAAAAGTTTATAGAGCTCATTCGATGGCACAAGAAACACAAAAATAATTACAATAATCTAGAAAATTTTCTATTAATTTTTTGCAATAAATCAATAGTTATTGATTTATTGTACTATTACTACTTTTATTTTTACTAAGACCTAACTATTACAGTATTTATCAACATGAACAAAACAATTAAAAATTATTGTTTTGAATTATTTGATCTCTGTTCTTATAGTAAAATTTATATTTTCTATGTATTATTTATAATTTTAGTGAAGCATAAAAGTTTATTTTTAGTGTTTTATTCCCCCTTCAAACCAATTTACTTCTTTTAATGTTTTACAGCCGATGACAACATATTCTAAATAGAACGAAATGGAATTTATGAATTCATGAAAAAAGGATTGAAAAAAAATGAAATTTCGAATAATTAGAAAATTTTTTAATTTCTTGTTGACTGATGATGTTTATCGTCTTTCATTCGATAAAACATTGTATTTTTATTTATAATTATTGAGTAAGGCTTTATTTCTTTCTATATACATATTGACATTATTCTTTTGAGCATTTAAATATGAAGAAATAGAACAGTGATTCAACTTACAATCACTGTATTTCGTTTTACTTTAATTTGTTTTTGCGCAATTGTTCTTAATACTAGTTTGACTCTCTTTTTAGTTTCATCATACCTCTGACCCAATGATTAACTTAGTTCAATTAATCACGGTTTAAATGACATTAGAATCTTTACGCATATCGTGGATAGAAAAAAGAAAAATAGTCAGTAAAAACGGTTAAACATTGAATCGATCAACAATTTTCTCAGTAAATCTAGTGTCACCAGATAAGTATCAAACAAAAATATAAATAAAATGAAAGCATTGTTTTTCTTTAAAAAAAATATAGTATCAAACATGAGAAAATTTTAAACTTAAATGAACTATTGACTTTTATACATAGTTTAATTTAGTATAAAGAAAGAATTTATTCATTGAAAATTACAAAACATGAATATCTTTATTTTATATAATGGATTGATTTAAAAATCATTCAAAGTAAACAACACTTGAATAAGATTAATAACACTTTGAACATCTTCAACAGTAAATGTAAAAACTTCTCTCATATGAAAATTTCCAATTTGTCTAAAAAACATACTCACTTTTTCTATAACTTAGTCATACATGGAGCACAATATTTTTATTAGTCGTTTCATATGCTTTAAATATTCTTTTGATATTCTACTTGTAAATTCGGGTAAAGTAGCATACAATATGTTTAAAAATAGTAAATATTTTCATTCGGATTGATTAAGTATATCAGCTCATTTATATTTAAAGATTTTTATTTTATAAAAAAATAGAAAAATTTATCAAAAACTAAAACCCATCAAGATAAAAATAATAATTAGAAGGCATTTAAAGAAGAGCTTAAATTATAATATCTATTATTTAAAATTTATGGCATTTAAAATTACTGTAATACAGCTTGTTTTACCCGTTTGACTTCCTCATTGTCTAACAAACACCAAGACAAAAAGTCATCTAAAGTGCCATGGTTATGCATTGTGGAAAGTTGGCTATTGATAAGAAAAAAATTATCTAATGATATTATTTTTTCTTTCTTAAAGCTGGCTATTTCCTTGTCGGACTCAAAGAGCCAATGCAAAAATCTAGAAGATTTCTTCTTTGCCTTATTTATATTTTTTCCGTTCTCCTCCCATATATCATGAATTAGTTCGATTGAAAAAACATCATTTTTAAAATGATTCTTACATTTTTCCTTCTCCTCTGCTGTCTCTAATTTCCAATCTAAAAATTTTTCTAATAAATCATAATCACCATCTTTGATCATACGTTCGCAAATTGGTATATGTTTTATGTTACTTTTATAAAATTGTCTTTCTTCAGCTGTACTACATTGCCAGTCCAACAACTTGTCCGCCAAATCAAATTGACCATTCGTTATAAAAAAGTACCAAGTATTCATCATCATTTTAAACGATGATCTATCTTTTTCCTTTGTAAATACTTTCTCTATAAACTGATCAAATTTTTTATATTGATCATTGAATATAAATTGTTCATATAATGCCTTTTCGTTTTCTATAAGATTGTCTCTGATACCTGCAACCGCTGGATCATTTAATATTAATTTGAGACTTTCTAAGTCCCATATATGTATTAAGTCAGATATACAGTAAAATCTCGAGTCTTCTTGTCCCAATGTCTGTTTGATACATTTTGGAATAATGAGCCAAGCTTCACGTAATAAAATTCGGTATCGACTCATTTCTAGAGAATAACCCAGATAATGGTCTTCCATCATTTTTTGTGTAATTGCGTTTAGAAACATACAATTCATTTTGCTGTTATCATCTTGATATCGTAATATGTCTTTTAGTACAGGCATAAAAAGTTCCTGCCATGGCCATGCAAATAATAACATTTTTAGAAAATCATTTTTTGCATCTATTTTTATTTGGCGCCCAGAATATGGTTCATTTAATCTCTCCTTTTTGTTAAAAAATGTCTCCTTATGATTCTCTGTCATTTGATTCATTAGAAATAAACATATTTCTACACATTGGTTTTTTTTATGGTCTATCCCTTGCTCTTCCTGTTCATAATAATTATAACGCATTATTGCAATGCGAGCACATCTTACTATGCTGTGATCTTTTTCCTCTTCAGTGAGCTTTTTCCAAAAATATTTTACAGCAAAATAATAACCTTGATATACGGATAAATGTAACATGTTCTCCTCTGGTGAACGATTTAGATTATACAGAAGATTAAACTCTTGTATATTCATTACAGATGCTTTAAAATATCTTATCAAGTTTAGCAAATTACCACCTTTGAAACATTTCCAGTATGCTAGGATGTGATCTTCGAAGTGCCTAAAAGTTTTATTAGAATAATAATTTTGTTTATCCCTCGGCATTTTATCCCACAAATGACTAATATGTTCTTCCAATGCATATCTGCATGCAAAATTGTAAACTGTGGCAGGATCAAAATCATCGTTTAACCAAAATGACTTGAATATACGAATTTCATCCACAGTGCCATGAGGTGTCCAGAATATTTTATCAATAAAATATGTTGGACTACTTATTACTTCGTATTCATAATTGATGTACCGATACCAATCATATATTCTTTCTCCTATCATCTTCACAATGTGATTCAATTCAATTTCTAACGTTTGCGGGATTGTATCTTTATTCCATTCTTTTAAAATTCTATTTACGAGTTTTTGCCAGTCTGTTCTAGTATGATAAGTCGTCATCCTGCCAGTAGGTTCAAAAAACTTTTCTATTTTATCTTGGATTTCTTTTTTTTCCCAGAATGATATAGCGATCTTAAGTGCTGCCTTTTGTTTTAGATTCAAGTGTAATTTATACTGCATTTTCGATATTTTTGTTTTTGAAATTCGTCACAAGAATGTATTGTCTTATCAAGCGAAAAAATACAAGGTTTAAAAAAACTTGATGACTAACACATTGACAAATTGTTTAAATAGATCAAAATAACACAAAATGTCTTTTATTTTAGTTGTGAGATAATGGAGTCTGCATGTTAAGTTGGTTATGATTTTGTTCAGGGGTACGGTTAATTAACCAGTTTTAATTTTATTATTGACGAACATTTTATTGTAAATTTGCAGTTTTTTAAATGGAATATTTAGTTTTGAACAATATTTTTTACTGTTTTGTGTTAATAACAAATTCCAATTTATAAACTCTAATTTTCATGACAATTGCGCCAGTAAAAAGTATTATTCAAGTGCTGTTACCTTGCAGTTGCATTGATAACTTCAATGTCGGTAAAATCAATTATCATTAAATAGAATTCTGAAATGTTCCCAGGTGGCGTAAGCAGTTAACGGCTGTATGAAATAAATCAGGAGTATGCACGTCTATGTCAGTGCATATCTTTGTTGGAACTCGACGTGTCTATTTGCTATATGATTGGTGGCAAAAAGTATACATTACCACACATTTACATTGAAATCGATGTAAATACGTACGAATAGTCTGTTACGTAGTAGTTACGCATGTGTTTGTTATAAGGACGCCTTCAACTGTCAACGATTTTGACGGTTCAGTAAAGTTCATGTTTGACAAAAGTACGATAAAGTTTGACACGCATTCACAAAGTAAACATTGAGTGGAATCTGAAACGTGATAGTTTAACTTTAACGAAAGAAATAATGAGGTAAATTTTACTATTGCGATAAATCTGCTAGAGTAGATAAATTTGTCGAACATGTTCTGTTGTGTCTGAAACCTGGAATGGCGGCTAAATTGTTGTATTCATTTACATGACGTTTCATAGCTTGAGTTGTACATGGACTTAAGAGGATATATTTTGGAGTAGTATGCAAGGATTTAATTCGTTTTTATTGTACAGTTAATATCATTATTTTCCTAATTAGCTTACTAGGTTTTCTATTTTCGCTACCCAGGTCTAGTCTTGATCTGACCCATTTTCTATTCTTGGGATTTCAGTTCTTTGTTATTCTTTTCGGAATTAAATTGGATGAAAAGTCTAATTGCTGTCTGAATTAATAATAACTCTATTAGTAATTTAATTAAAAGTGTGATTTGATTTCATTATCTTCAAGTTTTTAACAGAAATAAATATCTTAATCATTTTATTGACTTTATGCTTATTTATTAAATATAATTTCTGCTTTATTGATATGTTATGTAAAATTAATGATTATATTACTGAAAGTTTTTTTAATATAAACATTAATTTATCAAAATAATTATATTTAAATAATTTTTATCAGTTTTCTGTACTATTATCGTTTATTCTTGGTGTTTTACTGCCTTTATTTATTTATCTTTCAGTTACTAAAATATTTTTGAACTCACCGTAAGTTTTCATTCTCCCCTGTAATATTTATTATAGTAAAAATAATTTTTTTTGTTTTACATTTTCATGCATGAAAATTTATTTATATTTATGTAATATTTAATTGTTTGAAATCATCATTATTCTTCCATTTATTTAGCGGAAGATCTCAAATGACAGCTATGAATGGTAAAAGGTCAACCACGATGCCCATGAAACATCAATCTGAACAAACCATTCAACACTTTGATATCATCAATTACATTTATACCTGTAAGGAAATTTTCTAGTGTTATTAAATCGAATAAATTAACAAATTTAATTTAAGCAAAATTTACGGTACTCTATTTTCCAATATTCAACGTCACTTTTTAGCTATGGTAGTATATTTACCAGTGTTTATAATAAAAATTTTTGCTGATAATTATTATTCTTTTTAGCATGGAACTCTGTATCTAGAGAGTTAGATATGTGTCACAACCAATCACATGGAGATTTTCAGAATTATCAAAATGGAGCGTCCGTGACGTATTATCAAGAAAGAGAACCCAACCCCCAATTAAAAGGTTCGATAGAAATGAGAATATGATGTTTAGCTAAGAAATTAAAATACATATTCAAATTTTTAGATTTTCAACCATTTGATTTGGAAGCTTGGTGGGGCCAGAGAGTAGTTCAAAGTATTACACGGAATGCCAATTCCTAGTGCCAGGCTTCTTACAATGACCATAGCCGAATGTTTACTTACAGATATAAAAAACAAAAGAGATAAGCATAGATGGTTCTTAATGTGTACTTAGAACATATTAATTAATAATTTACATTGATGACTTTTCTAAGTCACTGACAATTCGATGCTCCAAAGAAATAGAGATTAGCTAAGATAAAATAATTTTCAATCAGAAAAAAATTTTCAGGTCAAATTACAGCCTATAATCAATTTAAAAAAAAAAAATGGCAAGCAGGATTATTTTAATTATAAAACATCAGTTTTAAACTACAAAATTTATTTTTTATTTTAAAGTTTAGTATGAATATTTTCAAATTATTTATCAATAAGAAAATGGTAATTACCAACTCTCATAAATAATTTGAAAAATCAATTAAAAATTGATCATCCTTCCTTGGGCTGTATTATGATACTGACAATGAATTATTAATGTCAAATTAATCGATATAAAAATTTTTATTCATTTAAATTCATTATGAAGTTAATACATCACGACAACTAGGCTGAAGCAATCATAAAATTTCTATTCATATAATTAAAATTTACTCTATTACCACGTATACTATTATTCTACATTTTATTGACACTTTAATATTTTATTTGAAAAATTTTAATATTCATTGCCAGTTAAACCAAATCAATATCAGAACATTTTAATAGAGCTTCAACATCAATTATGATGTTGGGATACGTCAAGACGAAATAATAGAAATCATGCGTGATTTGACGATAAGCAAAAAGTTAATTAACTATAAATTCACACTATCTTTAGAGTTTATTTTACGTTACATGTTGAGAATGACAATGAATTTAAATCAATATAAATTTTTTTATGAAAACTAAAATATAATGAATAGTAAAAAAGAGTTTCTATTAATGACATTCGATTTTTATAATAAAAGTGAAAATTATTCAAAGTTAATTAGCATGGCTATAAGGTCGTGTTATAAATGCAGTAACATTCCGCTTTAATAAGAAGTGAATAATTTGGTCAAAGTGGCATAGAAAAGCGTATTGAATTGATAAGACGGCGGTAATTGTATGTAATGAAAATTTCATGATAGGTAAAAAATAAAGTGAAAATGAGAAACATAATATAATACCTTGAAGAGAATTAAAAAATGTTTGCAAATATATTTTTTTTAATATGGAAAAATGCTTCGAAAAATCTATAGGCGAAAGAAAAGAATGAAAGATTGATTATATCATCAGAAGTTACATCTTGAAGTGCTCACAATTAACTTAGGTAACTTCTTGCACGAGTTTGATAGAAATTAACTAAAATAAACTCATAATTTTACATTTTTGTAGAAATAGTTTGCCACATATTTTTAAACAATTTCAATGTTATAGTGTATAAGATGATCATAAATTTATTTATATGTCCATAAAAAATGTGTATTTATATATCTACATACATCGATTTACGATTTAATGTATACTGTAATTATTAATTACTAAGATGAATTCAATGAATATTTCTATATAATTATAATACAACAAATAAATAGTGAATAATATCTTTGTACCACAGTTGATGTTGACAATGTACTTTATTGCTTTCTAAATATTTTTTTCATTTTTTCACGATCAACCACGTGAAATAATCGACAATTGATGCTCGGAAAACTTTGAAATAATATTGTTAACGGGTGAATGCTTCACTTTTATGTACTTTTATTACATACTACCTAGTTTCTGACATTTCTACCGATTCTCAATTGGGTAAATCTCACCGATTTAACAATCAGAGATATTAAAAGATTTATCGAATTTATTTATCATTGTTTAAGTCTTTTTCAAATCAATATCTCATTTATTATTTCGTTTAAAATACTTTGCCAATTAATATTATTTCAATGATAAGCTTTTTTTTCAAATTCTATTATATAAAATAATGATTTGCAATTTTTCTCATTGTCACTCAGTAATTATAATTTTTTTTTTTTTTTTTAGCGGCCGGTTTTTAATTAAGAAAACTAATATAACAGAGTAAGTGTTCCTGAGTTCGAATATTACCAGTCTTCCTGTAAGCACAAATTACATATTTGATTAAGACCTCTTCAAGTTTAATTATATTCCTGATAAGTAATTCCTCACGTCCAGTTTAATTAATACAGACTATGAAGAAAATTTTTTGCGGATGATGGTGAGTTGATGAACCAATAATAGAAAAATTTCAAGTTTGAAAAAAATTAATTGAAATGCATGAGTGTAATCGAGTACATTGTTATTTTAATTTATGAAAATTACAATCAATTTTTTTACTAATTTAAAGTAGAACAAATATTAAGATGCAATCACATTTAATTGATATTTTGGTATTTTTGTTCAAAATTAAAAACAGAATTACTAGTTGATAAATTAGTTAATTCACTAATTTAATGATAATTTAATATATATCTGCTTGAAAATGTTTGTAACCATAACTCAAACATAGGACTTGTTTTGTGCTAGAGAGCCCTTTTCAAAATTTTCATTCATGTTGAAATAATTATATTCATGAGTTGAGTAGAATAAAAATTTTAAAAAGCTCTATAAGCTCTATGTGTTCATAAATATTACTTGGCCTCATTTAGAACTCATACATGAATTCTGTTTTGCCTTGGGTAACCAACCTAGAGTGTAATGCCATATAGGATGGGACAGAACAAGGTTTATATGTAAATCTCATTAGTATTGTTTAGTTCTAGTAGCTATAATATGAGCTTTCACGTTCGAATAACTTTATCTGTTTTATTATAAATTTTAGAAGTTTGAAACAGAAGATAAATATTCCTCCAATACTACCTGAGTCTTGCTTAAATCTATTCTATTACGTATACTCTGCACTTCCAATTGCTATCAGATCCATCTCCTTGTCATCATATCTAATTTCACTAATATTTACCGACTTAATTCTTTGAGAGAAAAATTACACATGATAAATACCATCGTTGTAATCTTATCAGTCGATCAAAGATTTCTAGCTTCTAATTTTTTCAATTTCTGAAAAACAATTCTTCAGATGTCATATATTGACTTAAAGCTCGAGCATAAGAGATTCTAGTTGAGTTATTTAATACAAGATCCAAATTCACTGGACCGTTAAAGCGTTGATAGTAAATATTAGGTAAATCATGTAGACATTGTTGTCTACAACAATAAACAACGATAACTTTAATACAACCAATGACTTTAGAAATGACCAAAAACTTTATGGTATCATCAATTACAATCACTTGATGATGAGAATTGAATAAAGGAAACTTGTTTCAATAAAATCAATGGTGTAAGTATAATGTATGTGCTTTTATCAAGTAAAGGTCTATCAGTGATGCATATGTAGAACAGAGAATCTGAAAAGGAACTTAAACTTCATTGTTGAGCAATCAAAAGCTTAATTGGAATGTTATTAAATAATGTTTGTTTTAGTATTATTAATTTTCTTTAGAATATTGAAATCCAGTTGATGAAGTGTAGGCTGATATAATTGTATAATATTCTCACATATAGAGTAGTAAAATGGAAGTTACATTAAAAGGCTGTAGAATTTCTATAAACTGATATATTATTTATTATTTATTCATTTAATAGATTCGTTTCATTGATAGATACTCAACAGATAAATAATCGAAGATCACTTGGTCATTTTTCTGTTAATGTATAGATCCAATAGCCCGCTTGGCACGATGCAGCATTGCAATACTTTGGATTCTATCGTACAATATCATCACAGTTTGATGGTTTGTTTTTTATAACGTTGGAAATAGTTTTTATGGTAGCTAGTTAAAATGACATAGCACAGTCTTGTTGAGCAGTGACTCTTGATACTTGTTCTCTGTCTCTGCAAATTTAATTACCAGTGGCGAGTAATTTAGGTAAGCTGCGGTGAACATTTCTATTTAATATTTCCTTCACGATTCTTAGATCTCATTAAACATTTCTTGAAAGATCCTTTTTACACAACAACTTAATAATATTATTACGATAGACTTATGAATTTTTTATGGTTAATTACTTTTTAATTTTTCTACTTCTGCTAGAGTTCTACGTTTACTATAAGATCAAATTTCATTGAAATTCTTGGTTAATTAATCAACTTTCTTATTAAAGATAAAGAAAAAGTAAATTCTTATGCGCATTTCTAACCTTTTTTTCTGTATTTCTTTTTTATTTATTCAGTTTATGAAAAATATGTTTACTGAAAAGCAGACGAAAAATAAGTTAGGAAAGAGGTATTTTAATCTTTTTTTTCAAAATAAATGTAATATTAAATTTTAATTTTTTTTAAACAAAAAACTGCTTTAAAAATTTCTATCAAGTTAAAGTCGCTGAAAAATGTATCAAACTGCAGTGTAAATTTTTCAAGTAAGACTATTATATTGAAGCTGTCATATTTATTTTATCTTCGTCAGTAACTATAAACCTAAAATTCTTGTTAACTATTTTCTCTCTAGAGAAAAATTAATTTTAAGGCTGTCATCCTATCTTAAAGGAGACAGTAAGGAAAAAATAGCTTGCAAAAACTTTTTTATGCTTTTTAGATATTTTATAAACATTTACAATGCATTTATGAAGGCGCTTCGTTATTTTTTTTTTTTGAATAAATCTTTTTTTTGCAGTGAATCCATGCAAATTACGTTATTTACTGCCAATTATATTCACAAGTATTCAAAGTACTTCTCTTATTGAAATTTAATAAAAAAAAAACTATTTCTGATGATTTTTTTTTAATGTTTGATATTAAATGTTTCTGTTTATACGTAAACAAAAAACGAGATTTTTTTTTAACCCTCAATATACTATCAATAGAAAAATTATGAATGAACAGAATTTTACATACAATTTAAATATTTTATTCTAGTATTCTTTTAATGAAAGCTCTTCTAAAAAATTTACTCATTCAATTTTTCATTCAATTTTAAAGTTAAACTTTCCCTTATTGAATTAAAGCATCTTTTTTCCATCTTAGCATCTACTAATCTTGTATCAAAGTTGATTAAAAGAACAAAATAGATGAATAAAAAAGAGATAGAAAATAAGATCTTATGCTGCGTTTGACAGATCTAGGAAACTTCTCTTGATGTTAAATATCAAATTTAGTGATGCTTTAGATCACTTTTATCGTAAAAAGGAACTGTAATAGACCCTCTTTATAAAGCCTTCTCATTTTTTTTCTCCGAAGCTTGATTACTGAAGGTGAGAAACGTTTTAGTTTCATGAAAAATATCTACTTAGTGTATTTGAAAAAAAATTCTATTTTGTCGTCGTACTTTTCATATCAGCAACTATGAAACTATATCAACGTTGATTATAGGAGATGCTTCATACTTGAAATTAATGTCACTCAAACTACGTTCGCTTCGTATATTGACAACAATGAGAAGCTGTTCTGCAGACTCAATAATTTTTTATACAGTTTTATTTAGCTGGTAATGGAAAAGAAATTAATAATTATATTGGCTAGATGCCTAAATTTTCCTTGAGTTAAGTGATTGAGCTAAACTAATTAATAGATAGATGTAAAGAGTTCCAAAGAATAATTTTGAATAGATTTTTGTTCCAATAACATATGTAATTCGTCATTATTTTTATTAGCTTTTTACTTAATCTAAAAAATATAGAAAATAAAATGAATGCTTCATCTTATTGAGCGATAAAGTTGAAAGTTAGTTGCACAAAGTTTTTCTCTCTCTCTCTCTCTTTCTCTATAGAGAGATCATTCTTTATCAACGATGTTTATCTATAAATCAACAATCAATCAGCATAGCTTATCAACAACAATGATTATTTTAGACATTATTTATCACAAATGTCATTTTTTATAATCATAAAAATTTCCAATGTATTTTCTATAATGCTGAAAAATTGATAGAATTTTTTTTTCTCTGCATATTGGAACACAAACCTTATTTTATCCAGTGAAACTTGATGAAGTAGATCATTTATATTGATGAATAATACAGAAAGACCAAAATGAAGTACTGAAAAATATTTCTGTTATTTGGAGCTTAAATTTCCGGCGTTGTCTCTCTCAAAGCAAAATATAGCCGCTATTGTAATTTAGCACAAGAATGCAGCACATTCAAAAACTTTCAACTATGCATATGATATAGCAAGATTTACACATTATTGAATGAAGCTAAATGACATGTTTGTAAATACATAGGAATGAGTTTTTGGTTAATGACTTGTATTATGAAGACATTAACTTCCTAGTGGAAAGTTATTGTAATGAGTCCGGTTTTGCGAATCTCGAATTTTGATATATCTCCACGTTTCAGGGTCCTTTGAGTCGGATATAACAGTTTTTAAACGCGGAACCAATTGCATTCAACGCGTAATCTTAACGCTGATCTCTTAATAATAATTATAATAATAATGAAAAATATACTTATAATCATTATGACAATAATAATAATTAATTTTAAAACATTTTTGCAAGTTCGTCTTATTTGCAGTAATATTTTATTCAAATTTTTGTTAATGTAATATGATTTTTTTGATAAAAACCTCTTGATGTTTCGAAATATGTCAGTTGATCGATAATATTTACTCAATCTATTTGTTTAAGTTCAAAGACCCTCTTAAACTGTGCTCAAAAGCAGTACTCCAGATAATATGAATCGTTTGTTCGAATTGGCCACGCTACGTCAAATTAGAATGCATTCAAGCATAAGTAAGCTTGATAAGAATTTCTATCGTCACCTTGGTGTTGATTTATTAATTAAATTTAATTAATAATGGGAATTAATTAAAATGGAATTTTTATTCAGTTGATAAGATAAAATACTTTGAAAATTATAGAATGTAAAAAAGTAAAAAAAAATCGGAATGACGAAATAAATGTATTGAAGTAGAATACATAGAAAAATTAAATATTCTTTGAACTTTACTAGGGCGTAAGTTTGGTAAGCTGCATACTATTGTACACTGCAGCAACCGATGAGAGTATTGATTTGCAGCATTACAGAAGCGATGTTTAGATTTACTGTGTATGTGATTGATAGTTATGAAATTAACGTAAAATTTAAATTATAGAACAGTAAAATAATTATTTAATTACGTGAGTACACTGAAATGGATAATAATCACAGTAAATTATCTGAATATTTTCAGTTTTTTATTATCTGCGTTAAATTTTTCAAATGTTGGGATTTTTTTCATAATAGGTGGAATTTTTATTGAAGCCAGTGTCTGCTTGAATTCAAAAAATTTCGACAGATTGAAGTTTAAATGGAATTATTGAACGATGCATTGAAACTGGGAAAATAATCAATTTTATATGAAAAAAATATTTGATGTTTTTTTGAATTCAATATAAATTGTTGAATATATTTTTAGCTACCGAATATTGTAATGAATAGAAAGGGTGAAATATAGTATAGTGAAGTGTATCATTTCCATTTTCATTACAATTTGTCGCCAGTTTGTAACATAAAAGTGTCGTAAAAAATTCGAAATTATATATAGTAATTTTACAATATGGATATTTCACAGAAATTCGTAACTGTACTTCAGATTCGTCCTTATGAACATTTACAGAGCAGAGTAATGGGTAGTTAAGAATAAGTGTTATATGATAGTAACAGTTTTAAGTTGCGATAATGGATTATTATCTTAAAAATGGCCATTTTATGCTACTTAAATTTGAAAAATCGTTTTAGAATATAATTGCATGGCATTCTAGGAATTCTCACGACTTTTTAAATTTATTTAAATAACTTTTCGTCTAAAAAAAATGATTTTGTTTGATTTTTTGAGTGAATTATCTCACAACTTACTAAAACGGTTACTTTGATTAAGTAACGCCACACTTCTGTATGAGAAAACTTGTTCAATTAAACTTTTCGCCTTTTGATTAAAAGAATATTTGAGTATGAGTAGATATTTAAGTATTTTATTTCTCGTCTATATACCTTATATTTTATTTTACAATTTTAAATGTAATGAAAAGCCCTCTGGATTTTTTATCTGGGAATGTTTTAGAAGATTTTCAGTGAATTGGCAAGCTTAGGAATTCTTTTTGTCATTGTGTTGAACTTGTAAGACTTTCGGCCGCTTATCTAGTAACTAAAGTTCCCTTCTACATTTCCTTTGAATTATATTAAAATTCTTTGAATTTTATACTTTCCCAACAGAATGCAGAAAATTATTTCTTTTTCTGCCAGATATATTCGAATGCAAAGAACTATTTTATAAAAGAATAAATATTCTTAAATCGTTGAATGTAATTGATGGGAACTTTTAACAATTTCTTTCAACCAAGGGCTTTACTGTCGATTTAGCAAAAAGTATAGTATTTTATCATGCTTTCGATTGAATAAATTTTCTTTGTCAGAAGAAAAAATTTTGAAAGGGAAAATATTTTTGAATAACAATGTCTACGCTGATTTTATAAATTTTCAAGCTTGTTTTTTACAATAAAAAAAGTGAACATTATATTGATTTTTATGTCTCTGAGAAGTTTACATCTCTAGAGAAATTCAGAGTGTCTTAGACGTCCATCTATTTCATCCAATTCCTTTTTCTCTTTTCTTGCTTATATGTTGTATGTAGGTATTTCTAAATAATCTTTTATTGATGTGTAAAAATTCAGACATGAGAAATGAAAGATTGATCAACAACCATTTTTCTCGAAAAAAGGTTTAAGTTATCAGTTTAGAAGTATAGTAAATTGTTTCACATAAAAAAATCTTCTTAAACGCAATATCAAATTCGTGGCAGGAAAGTCACTTTCCTGTCTTTAGTCTACTTTGAAAACGAAGTTTGCAAAGTTCAAATAGTAGTGATGTAAGCTTGTCTCTCTTTGATGCAGAAAAGTGTATAATACGAATCAAGAATGTAAAGTATATCATTAAAATATCAAAAGACATACTCTTAAAATAAAAACTGTATAAAAAATTTTTATTATTGTTTTACGGATTCCATTTTTTTTTTTTTTTAATTTTTATTTATTTTTTTAATAATTCTTTTCATTATTATGACAACTAGAATGTTTGAAATTTTGTCAATTTTATATTCCCATCTGGTCAATATTTAAACATTGACTGCTGTGCTGCTTCAGTGCAGATGCATTATTAATGATGAATTGTAGTAGTTGTCGTACTGCATAATTCGAATAGAATTTTTTAGAGACAAGGAGCTTCATTACATAATAGGGTATTATCTTCTCAATAATGTTTTGGAATCCATTTATCATTCATATTTTACATTCATTAAAGTATAATTGCATTTAAAATTCACAATTCAAATGTTTATTTTCATGAAAAAAAAATATGTTTATCTATGATTATTCAGTTATATTGAAAATAACACAAAACCTAATATTTTTTTCGTCGTTCATAAAAGCATTTACTGTGCAAGTTTCATGTTGTTTGAACAGTACACTGTTGGTATTACAATGGTATAATGAAGATAAACCGGATGAGTGAATCTAGTACGTATGAGGAAGTTTAATTCTCGAAGATTAATAGGATAACTAACATTACTAAATTTAGGGAGAACTGAATGTCAAATGCGTTATTGAAGATGCATAAAAATCACTCGTATCTTTGGTGCAAATGAAAAAGCATGCTTTCGACATTTTATCTAATAACATAATTTGCTTGAAATATTACTTCTCATGATCTATAAACTTCGTTTTCCAAGCACTAAAGGTTATATATGGTAAAACTTTCATTGGGAAATTCGATAATAATTTCAGTACAAAAATACAATTAGTTCTAAAATAGAAGGAAGAAAAAGCTTATGATAAACTTATTAAATATTCACTCTATGGAATTACATAGTTAATTTGTGTTTTATGGAGAAATAATAATGAGGAAATTACAAAAAAAATTTTATCCTTATTTTTATAAGCTTTCTATCCAAGCAAGTAAATGAATAATTTTTCAAGATTCTTATTTTCATAAAAGCTTAATATTTTTCTTG
Source organism: Chelonus formosanus (assembly GCA_028641665.1). Taxonomy (NCBI): domain Eukaryota; kingdom Metazoa; phylum Arthropoda; class Insecta; order Hymenoptera; family Braconidae; genus Chelonus; species Chelonus formosanus. Next base: position 16,965,401 of record CM054002.1, read on the forward strand.
TTTAAAAGCTTTAGAATGGCGGTGATTTTTTCCTTTATTAATGTCCAGTTTTGTGACTATGCAAACCATTCGAAATAAAGTTATTTTTTGTGCATTATGATAAATCACCAATTAAATGGTGGAATGGTATACGTTAAAGCTTGACCGCTTATTTTCTTTAATTAAAAAAATATCTTCGGTAATTAAAATTTTTTGAAGATAGTTTTAACTTTTTAATGAAAAAAATACAGTTAAATTTAACGTCACGTGTGTTTTTATAATTAAAACTATATTCTTTCGCAGACGAATTATTATTTTTTTTACTGAATTTACATAGACAATATATAATGACGTACTATATGCAATATCTCTCTGTTGTCTACATTATGTATATCATCCATAAAAGTTGCATGTAGACACGATGCACGACCCTAGCGATCTCCGAGGGGATTATGACCCATATCTAACCACCCACTTTCTCAACTATCGAATTCCATAGGCTTGAATTTTATCGTCTTGATTTAGCCTATTATTATCTCATCTAAAGTTCACCCCCTATAACATCAAAAAATCTAAGCCAAATAGTCATTACATTGATAGCTTTTGCTGTAGGCATTCATAAATCAATCAGGATTAGATGGTGACAACCATATCAATTAGAGATTTGGAATTATAGGTCAGAGAATTATAAGATTTTCATGGAATTAATGATTGCCATTTAATGTTTTTTAATTGAGTAACTGCACAGATAAATGACATTAAAAATACGTAATTCAATTTTCAATTATCATTAGAACAAATTTATTTTCTATTTTATGCTATAAGTAAAATAATAGAAAATTTATGTTTTATTAACTTGCCATTAGAAAGTTATTGAAATTGGGTCGATTGGTGAAATGTGAATTTTCATCATATCTCCATGTTTCAAGATATTTGCGAGTATACTGACCAATTTTTAGAATGATGTGTGTGTACGTACATACGGATGTCAGCATTTTTTTCGTTTTCGATATCTCGATCCGTTCTTGAGATATCAACTTCAACCCAAATTTATTCGAAAGATATTATTATAAAGAAGATCTGAACGGAATTTGAACGAATTCGGTCGAGCCGTTTTTTTTATAACAAAAAAACTAATAATAAATAAATAAAAAGATGAGTTATTTAAAATACTTTTAAGCGAAAGAATAATAATTTTATTTGAAAATTGAATCGATATTGACTAGACATTACTGTTCACAATCAAATAGGATTTTCAACAATTACATATTGTTTATAACCATATGAATTTGTTATAAACAATTAAAAATTGAATGAATGAATTAATGTGTGTATTACATAGATTTGGATTCTTTCGACAAAATAATATTATTAATGATGAGATATGACTTTTAATAATTACGCATTATTTATAATAATCTGAATTTGTTATAAAGAGTTAATAATGAGAAGTTCGTTGTATTAGCACAGATATAGTGTACTCAGACCTATTTTTGTAAAAATGAAATGATCATTTCCCCACAGCTTAGTGATTGAAAATTTTTGATTAAATTACCCGATCAACTCAGTACTTCACTCCTGAAATTTATGACGTGTTATAGAATGTCGTGTGCAGAACGTTAATGAACAATAATCTTCAAGCTATTAATTATGAAATAATTGACGAGAGTTTATAATTGATAACTATTACAAAAGAAAGATCAATTTCCTGAAGTGCTAAGGAGTAAACTGTATTAAATTGCCGGTATCCATTATTAATCACTGTACCTGATCGGCCTTATTCTCGACTAGAGATGAATTCAGCTCTTCAAATATTTTCCCAAGGTAGTTTTCATATTTTTGCATTCAATGTATCTTGATGCATTTCCTTTCTAGATTATTCCAGTAAAATTTAAATAGTTAATGTGAACAACAAGCATTGGAACTTTTGTTATTGTTATTATTACTTTTATTAATTTTTCTAAAATGTTTGTACTATTTTTATAACTTTATTATCTACAAGTGTATTATAGCAAATAACGGCTTAAACTTTTTTTTATTATTGACATGGCTTGTGGTAATAACAAGCTCTAAAATTGGATATCTATATAGAAATTGAGTTTTCAATTGGTTTACACTAAAGAAAATATCGAGTTTTATTATCGTTTTTTGGCACATGCTATAGAAAGAAAGAATTGCAGTATGAAACTGTATTAACCACAGCGATGAAGAATGGGATATTTCAATAATTTTTTTTTGAGCATTAAAATAAATCGTTTCCCTTAGAGTTATTAATTTTCAAAATTTCAATTTCTTTTCTTTTAAAAGCAATGTTTATACTTCATAAAGTTCTCATTATAAAATAATATAAAGAATGTCTTAACAAGTCAGACAGCGAGAATGGTTCGACAGATATGAGCTGTATGAAGCAGAGGATCAGAGTTATTGTTAGAGTTAAAAAATTTTCAAGCTGATAATAGTTTATTAGAACTTTGTAATACGAATAATTACAAATTCAGATAAGGAACCTTAGCTCCACTGGTGCACGAACCATTCAAAGTTCAAAAAATCGAAGTTCTTATGAATTTAAATTTCTGTTTGAACTGAATCGTGTTTAGAATATCAAAAAAATTCTATTTTCTAAAAATGAGAAGCATACTCATTTATTTATCTTATTCCGTAAACAAATAAATTCTAGTTATTATCTACCGTTGAAATTTGCAGATAGTTGCATTTCATTATATAGCTGTAAAAATATACTAAATGTATACAGAAATTTTCACGAACCACGTACACGTTTGTAGCTTTTCTTTTTAGAAAAATATTCATTCATTTCAAAGTGTGTATAGTTACATATTTTTCTCTAGCAAAATACCTACCGCTACAAACCATAAAATCCAAAAAACAAGACCCGCATGCAAAAGGTTGGAATAAAATGATTTTTATACTTTTGTATTATATGAAAAGCTACGCAGAGCTTTCCTTAGATCAAAAGCCAGATTATCCTTTTTATATCCAAGGTCCATCATAATGGATGTGGTGTTAATTTTTCCTTTATTTTTGCATCAGTCATAAAATCGCTTCATCCTTATGGGTGTGAGATGTCATTAAAAGTTAATCTGGGGGTGTTGGAGGATAAAAGATAGATTTATGTCTGAAAAGAGTCCGAATTATAGGCGCTAAAAATTTTTTTCATAAAAACTAATAATCATCGACAATAAATTACAAAATAATTATTATCCTTAAAACTAGAATTTTCTCATGACTTATATGATTCATTTTCGGTCAAAAGTAATTGTTTTTTTTGGCAATGACAAATATTTCATAAGCATTCTAGTTATTGCAATAATTAAGGCTACAGAGTGTCGGGTATTGTACGCAATATACGGTCCGAAGCTTATTCGAATGTCTCGGTTGAGCCTAAATTTGGTTGAGAATTATGGAATCCCAGAGAATGCCCCGACATCATCCTTGGATTGTCATTAATGTCTCAATAAACAGTCATCGGTGGCTATTAAATGTGTACAAAACAATATTTAACTTTTTTTCTTATAACTTTATGAGAAATAAGAAATACCTTCTTAGTTCTTATAAAACTTTCAAACATTTTAAACCAGTAAAAAATTTGCATCATAGAAATTTAACATTTCAAATTCTTTTTTCATATCTTGAAATATAATTAACGAACAGAATTTATCTCATCAATTCTTCACATTCTTTTAAAACCTCTGTTCAATATAAGTTTTAAGGTTTTTTTTTTATAGATATTAAAAACTATCATGGATTATTAAATGCTAAATTTACAGTGAAAATACCTCGGGGTATATTTTTCATCCTTTTCGTACCGATTTGACGCTGAAGGTAGAATCGTAGTAGATTTAGCGAACGTGTTTTTCTACTTAACATCATTCTTCATAAGACTATGGTTGACATCGAAGTCATGATTTGCCTTCAACTTTTGCTTTTATCGAATTCAAAAATTCTCTGACATACGTTTTCATACTTGGAATTCTCATTTTTGGAATTCAAATAGAAACCTTGTGACAAGTATAAAAAGATTGTCTTTGAGCTATTTCCTTCACGTTTCTTCCAATTGAAAGTTTCCATTTCATCCAATTCCGTTCTTTCTATTTTCATCCAATGTGTCTGTTTTTGTCTATACTTGATAAAAAAAAACATTACATATACATTTTCTCTTGTTGAAAACACATTCGACCTAAGAAATTTCATCTAATATTAATCATTTTCAATCATTCTAGACTCAGAAAGTAATAAGATTTCTTGGAGATCATTAATTATCTAGTAGATAAACGATATCTTGCTTTTGACTTCGAAACATACTTTTTAGTTGTAGGTAAACCAAGCAAACCAAACCAAGTTTAATTTTGACTTGCTTTTAACTTCCTTAGCTTGTTCATTGTTAGCACCAAGTATTGGAGTTCAGCGTCAAAAGGAAGAAATGGTTTTCAACTCAGAAATTAATGTTTATCAAGAAGTTATAAATTAAACACTTTATTATACACTTCAGTTATTTTTTTCGAAAACTATCTTTGTTTAAATTGAGAATTTTCTTTAGTTCAAAGTAATCTTACTAAGCACCAATCTATCTCTATTTGACATTCTGTACATTTAGATATTATGTATTAATTAACAGCTGTGATATCAGACGCAGATTGAAAACAATGTTTACTATAACATGAGGATTTTGTGGACTCACTGAAATTCATATTGGCAATGAACTTACCTTCCAGGTTAGTGCATACAACGCAAACAATTTGTTGACTAAATGTATTACATTGGTCGATTTGATGAACGAACACAGTGCATCTGTCTCCGTGTAATCCTATTCGTTCCGGTGATGTGAATTCGTCCATCCGTTAGTGTTACAGAGAAACTTCAATGTTTGGTACCCACATAAAATATTTGCTTAGAGTTAGATTCGACAGGTAACAATAAGCGTTAATGAAACTATGAATTATTCTCTGCTAGTTTCCACAATATTTTGTATTGTTAGATTTTTCTGCTTTACATTCTGATAGTTATTTTTTAAAAAGTTTTTAAACAAAACATGCCAAGCGTATGTTACATTGGGTATTACAGTCCGGAAATTTATTTAAACCCATATTTTGCAAAAAATACAAATACTGATAGACAAAAGCTATTATTAGAAGAAAAAAATTATCAATCAATTTTAAATTTAAATCTTCTCTTCAATTCTAGCATGATTTAAAAAGAACTATATGCTTTCAGAAAACCTTGCTATGACAAAAATTAAAATAAATATTTTGTATTGTGAAGTGAAAATGTTAAAAAAACTTTCCTCTATTTGAAACTTTGATATTTGTGAACAACAACTGAATATCATTGGCTTCAAAGCTAAACTTGTGTTCCTTTTTTCCCTCAGGACATTGGTCTCTAAAAGTAATAATTCCAACTGCTGGAAATCATTTTAAAACATTATTTGGAATATTACCAAGTTGGTGAGCGTGAGTATGTGAACGTTTTTATTGTGATTGATTTTAATAATGTACAAACCCAAAAACCATATGGCAGTTCAACTTATTAAATAACATTCACATATTTCATCAATTTTTTTAACAGTCATGAAACAATTCATGAATTGTTTTAATTGGAATGAAAACATATAAACTTGTAAAAGAACAAGTTTTTTGTTTATTGGATCTTTAGTTAAATACAATTAATTAAAATGAAAAGTAAATTCTTTCATTGACTTAAACCAACCACTTATTGGTAATTTTATTCAATCATTAATTTATTCGTTTAATTGGTGGATTTTAGCAAAAATAAGTAAAAGAATACTGAGGCGTAGTTAACTGAATATGCAAAGATCTGAAATGAATGGAGGCTGCAAAAAAGCTGGTAAAAAAGATACGGCAAAAATATAAAGAACAATACAAGTAGAAAAGTATTTGGTATGTGCGACATTTTCAGACTCTAGTTTTATCCAATGGGGGATGATTTTTTGGTAGTAGTAGTTAGTAATAGTAGTAGTACTTGTAAAAGTACCAGTCTAGTCGCCCAGGTTATGCTCTACCGTCTACGTCTTCTGAAGATTGGGACGCGTGCGCGACAAGTTAATGAAGGGCGGGGGCAACATCGCGGATGTAGAAACAGGAACGTCATCTCTTCAGTTGGGTTTGGTACGCGACCCGCGCTTTTCTATCGAATTTTGGTATACTTCCGGCATAACTGGAAAACAATGAATTAGTCTAGATGCTTTTGACAGCTTTTATATTTTGATTATCATTTTTTGACCATATTTTTTCTTCAAGTTTTCCTTACAACGTGTTGTAAATTTAAAAAAAAAAATGTTCAAGAAATTCTTCAATTTAGATAAAAATTTTTATCGACTTTTAAACTTACTTGTAAACAGTTGTTTTTAAAAAATGCTGTCCAATTCTTTGAGTCATTCATTCATAGAACTTTAAAAAAGTCATTACAGGTATGTCATTTTTGTTTTTGCATATTATTTGTCATTAAAAAAATTTTTTTCAATTCATAAAATATATCAATGAAGGTGATAAAAATTTTGTAGATATTTTCAAGAAGTAAATCGATAGAATTTATCATAGGGGTAAATATAATAGTTTATATTTTAGTTGGTTCTTTTATTTATTTTTTACAATTATTTCTTGTATCATTTTTCTTCGCATCTACTGCAATCTAAAAATTTCTAGATTTAACTGATATACGGGAACAAAATAATGCAGGGTTAAAGTAAAAATATCCACCATTTTATTCTAAATTCTTATTAAATTTTGTTGTTTTGTTTGTAGAATTGTAGAATTGAAATTAAATTACTTTCTTAGCATTCTTTCATTTTTCATTGTTAAAAATTTGATGTTTAGTTTGATTAAAAAATGTAAGTGTGGAATAATAAAAAAGCTTTACCATAATAATGTAAAGAACTTGAAACAAATTTAAATCTTCTGCTTGGAAGAATTAAAAAAAAAATTACGTAACTTTTAATGTGATAATTTATGTTTTTATCACTTTTGCATTTAAAAAAGTAAAATGAGAAGTATGATTAAAAAATAACGCTAAGTACAATAATTTATGATCACGAGTGTCAGAGAAGGAGTTTGAAAGTTCACTTACCTCGTAGTTAATGTAAAGTTGCTTTCTGCAGTTCACAGTTTTTATAAATCGTTCATTCAGGTACTATGGAATGTTAGTTTTACAAAAATATTTCAATTTGTGTCATCTAAATTCATTTATTACAAAAATTTATCCAACTTCGATTTATTAAGATATTTTACGATATTTTACTATGTAAATACTTACAAACTTTGTACAAGAATTGTAAAATCTTCAGCATTATGACAATTTCTAAACAACAATCCAAGAATAAATTTATCTCATAAATCCAACTATTTGGTACAGCTTTAAACTTCATATTTATATTATTTTTTTTCATTTATAAAATAACTAAATCTAACTTTTATTTTATTCCACTTGCAACAAAATAAATTTTAAAAAAACAAAATTTTTTCCATTTGTGCATTTGCTTCCGTTTTATCGCACTCATTTAAATAATAAAAATTCAAAAAGTATTTTCGTCTTATCTGTTAAATTGCTCAAACGTTCACTTCATCCCTTAAGGATTTTATCAGGCAGTCGATTTATCTGTAGAGCTAAGATAAACAGAAAAATTTTCAGTGGCAATAACAAATAAAGTACATTTTAAGGGGACTCAAAATTCAATTTGTCGCAATATAAACATTTATATTTACCTCAATAATATTTCAATAATTGTATTTTCTATTTTCCTTTCTTACCTAATGAATTCTAATTTATTTTTTATGTTCCATTCTTCATCAACAATATTATTTCAAATACTTTCTTCCAATGAATCATCGACAAAGGTCAGACACGATCAATTAACAATTCCAATCCTATTCGATGTGAAATGCTCTCCATATGATTTAACGTTAATGTTAATAATCAGGCAAACAAATGGGCTCTCGGAACTCCATTATTATTGGCTATTATGCACAATCGCATAAGCGATATGTTCAATAAATTAGTCACATGGAAGAGATTTCTGAATAATATTACTGTTTGAAGTACTCTAATCTTGTACTCTTGTACTCGATCGCAAAATCGTTAGATATTTCCACACCAAAGTACTTGCAGCATTACACTCGATTAGACATTTTCGATTAAATATGGTTTGTTTATCAGTTTAATGAAAAATGAATTTCATTCTTTGCTCTTGTTTTCAACAAATGAATAAGGAATAATGTACGATACTTCATACGTTATAATGCAATCATAAAAATATGTTGAATTTATTAGTATTTTAAAAGTGGCTCAAATAAGTTTATAGTTTGATACATGTAAATTTGATATTCTTTGTTTTCAAAAATGTTATTAACTATTTTTATGTACAATCAATTTATTTAATCTTGAAAAGTATCTCCTACTTGAATTCCATTCGAAGTTCAAAGGGTTTTTCTTTCGACAGAGACAGATTAACGCAAAAAATGGTAAACACATTTTATAGAAAGATTAGAAGTTGAATCGAAAATCCGGCTAGAAAGACAATCTTCATGTTTCAACGGCAATTGTTGTTTTTTTAGTGAATGTGCTGCAAATATTTTTCCCGGAGTTTGTTATTTACTTGGCTGTTTTTGTACTGTACTCGCTTTTATCGACAATATCTATTAAATGACCAAAAATAACTGTCCATGAACGATTCAAGAATTGTTTTCTCATCCAAATTATACTAGAAGCGAATCGTTTTACTTTCTTGATTACGATTTAAATACATTAATGATTTCCATTAAAATTTATCAAGAAAATATGGCGTTGTTGCACGTCAAGTCAGCAAGCTAACACCTAAGAGACCACTATGTTTTCTCTACATAACTTATGGCAAATATTTGGTCTGAACTGTGCTTAAATATTTAATGGAAATTAATGACTTCCTGCCACGACAATAATTAATCTTGAAAAGTGCTTACCATGGACTGTATATTTATTATACAGAGAACGTTGATTATTAATTAGAAGATTTGCTATTTTATTATCCACCAAGTGATGAACTGTCATGCTAAGAATCTATAGAATTTAATTAAGAATTAGAATAACATTTTTTCTTTCAATGAATTTATTCAAGTAGACTCTATAATATAGTATATAATACATAGAAAAACAAAGACAATGTCGCATAGAGTTCTCAATTATATAAAATACATCATACCAATTCCAATAAACATTTTTATATATGATTGACATATTGAATTATTTTTTGTTATCATGAAGTTCAATCCAATTAGTATAATATTCTCTATTGTTATTCGAGATTCTTAATTCCTACGGTCACTGCTATCGTCGAGATAATGATTTATAAAATATGAGTTCGATATTATTATAGATATCGATAATAATATTTTTCTCTCCATGACTACAATAAAGATTCACATCATAATAAATTGGATTGATAGAGTTCTTATTTTTCTTATAAGATAGTATTTTTCTGGAGACTTGCTAAGCTTGATATTATTTTCATCATTTTATAGAATTTTTATTACTAATAAATATAAATATCGGTGCTTTGCTTTTTATATTCTCGGCATCTAGTTAATTTCGCAATTCAACCAAGTGTTATGAATATTGAGCAATTCTCAATATCTCAATTTTTTAGAGAATTTAATTACATCTTGAAAAACATAATCAATGATTCGGAGCTTTAATTGCTTCATCCATCAAACAGAACACATCTATCTTCACAATGAATAAAAAATTCATATTTTAATTATGTATTGACTGTGTGATGCGTGCAATTGGAGTAATCATGAATTTTAATGGATATAAATTATTTTCCATCCCTATGATTTCGTTTTGTTGAATTTTCTTTGATTTTCATCGTATTTTGTCTATTATATAGTAGAACTGACAAAGAGAAATTGAAACGTGTAAATAGAACTCTCAGGATAATAAATAGAATATTAAATTGAATTTCTAGTTGTACTGATTGCGACAAGAAAATAGAATTCTGACCACTTTCGTCCACATTATTCACACCAATTATTTTTTTGATAGAAAAGTTCAAATAAAACAAATATTTTATAATTTTAATAGAATAATAAGTTTTAGAAGAAACAAATATTTGAGTAAATTGTTTTTTTTTCTTTTATTTTCTTATCAAACATGAGAATAATTGAAATATAACGTATAGATGGTTTGAGTTATGGAATATCAAATACAAACCAAATTCGAATCACGTAGTTAAGTCATAAGCTATAATTTAACTGTGTATGTTGTAAGCTAGGAACACATTAGACTGTTCCAAAGGCGGTGGGGTAAATAGGGCGATTATTTTATAATCTTTCGTGATAAATAATTTGGAAGGGAACATATTCTCTGCGTTATTTTGAAAAGAATTAATTCAAAAAATTTCTCAAATGAATTATTAGAGTATTACTAAACTAAAAAACTTGACAATTTTTTGGATGTCAGACTGTAAAATAAACTCGTGAAGATCTTGTTGAAAAAAACTTCGGATTGGTACCAGGTGTAGGTTTACCAGTAGGGAAAAATGAAATGAAGTGGACGATTGAATCACACATTCGGTTGGGAATTTTTTGGAGCTTGAAAAATGGAATCTTCAGAGTGAATAGTTACACTACTTTTAGGTTTAAATTATTTTTTTTTGTACTTATAATTTCGGATAATTTTTTAAACCTTGTAAAATATTTATTACCTCTGTGAATAAATAAATACCATAAAAAACCGCATCATTTATGATATAAAGATAAAATTATCAAATATAAATCAGTCCGATTCATCAAAAGTGATATAAATCTCGGTTTATACTTTAAATTTATATCAATGAGAATATTATTTATCTCCTCATCAATAATAATTTTTTCAAGTAGAAAGAGATTATGAAGCACTTAAGTATTCTTTTGTAACATAAACGGTTTATGCTTAAAAGAGAATGGTAAAAGCATGTTATTGGTTTTCATTAAATTTGAAAAAAAAACGAGTAAAATATTTAATAATTGGTTGTTTAAATACGCTGGAGTTAATTACTGCTTCAATATCGATAAAAAAAAGCTGAAAATTATCAAAAAAAAAACAAAACTCTTTCTCATTGAAAGTTTCAATACTGGTAAAATTGGAAAACAACGACAATGTGATAAAAATATATTCTACCGAACATTACACGCACTAGTAGTGGCAGGTTTATTTAATTAAAAATATCAATAAATAACTTTTGAAAAAATTTAGTATCTATTTACTCGATAGCCCTGTTGGACTCTCCTGTTGGAGATGAATTCCCGTACGTTTAATTGAATCGGGAGTAATCGATACTCATAAATATACTGGAATTAATTGATCATTATGGAGTAATAGTTTTCCTTAGATTGTGAGGACGATTTAATTTCAATAATAAATCAATTTCTCAATCACAAAATTAGGGTGATATTTTTTACAATAAGTAACTATTCAATAAAAATATGTAAAGTTGTTGAACAAATATTTCATTTTCAATGTTTTGAAATTCGAAATAAGCTTTTGTATTTCATAATTTTTATTTATGAATTGCTCTTGTTGGTTTATTTACTAACTTTCCTTTATTTAAGTAGCTTCAAGCTATGTTTTCCATGGAATTCTTAAGATGCTTTTAGAGTTAAAGCATCTGGAGGAATCCTAAGTAATTGATCAACTATATAAAATTATCGAAATGAATATTTAAAATACTCGAAAAAGTTACAGAGTATGTAGAAGTTGTTGTGAACTTGTGAATATATTGTCGTTGAAAACTTTAAACCTGCCTTTAAGTTTATTTGAGTGCACTCTTGTTGTGTTGTCGATGTAAACTAATTTTGTTTTCCTTCTTATTCCTATTTTTTTGAAATTTACAAAAGTAACTGATCTTTTCTCATTTGAATAATTTAGCCCTTAAGTGCATGAATTTTTTCAGAATTCTGGAAAGTTCAAAAGATACTCAGTAAATGTAAACGAATATTCTAGATTAGAAGAAGATTACTGTATGTTCCTGGTTTATCTATATGCATATGCATCGATTTGACTAAAATGTCAGAATAAATTTTAGAGTATTCTAACATTTAGCTTGGTCTAAAATATTTGAAGTTCTAGATAATATTCTTGGAATCGGAAATTGTTATATATTACTGTGTTTACTTGAACGTAAAATTTTAGATGAGATCCCAAAAATCATTCTAAGTGAGTAGAAAATTGCTCAGAAAGCTAATAGAAAGTTCCAAATATAAGCGATAAATACTTGGTAAATTACTAATATAGATAATAACTGAATTTCTTCGCCAATTAAAAGTTTCTAATAGCACAGGTGTTAGTGAGTGAATATACTGTTAATTGTAATTAGTATTTTTACCATTCAATTTAATTTTGGGAGTTACGAAACTGTTATACTTAGCAATAATTTTATTTTTAGATATAATTATTTCGAAGTTATTTAATATGGGTAACAAATATTCATTCAAAAATTGTAGACTTTAAAAATATTAAAATAAACTATCAAACTTTAATATTTTTTTACTTTTTGCACTCATATTTCTGCGTTTAGTTTCTCTTATTACATTGGCCATTATGCATTTTACGATATTACAGAACAATCAATACAATTTATTAATGCTTTCTTTCCTACAATTTAAAGATTTTTTTCATGCTTTTTTTTTATCAACACGATTCGTTTACTGACTCTGACATAAGCCAAATTCAGAAAAATTGTTGAATAAGAAAAATAAGTTGACAATAAATAGATAATTGATTTCTGGTTGGATGAATTTAATTGTTCTTCCCATAAAGTAAAAGCTAATTTCTTGCAGCAGCATGTCTATAGCAGTTTGATAATAATTTTGTAAAACAAAAGGAGCTGATGATATAGAGGTGTCGAGGCCTGTCTAAGTTTTCAAGTATTTTGAGAAAATGTCAAAACTGTCCTTGAGGGCTTACTTAAAGTTCGCTATAATTCTCTTCTGTGTCATGAACTTGTTTTTGTTTGTTCAAAATTGAATGTGGAAAAATTTTGTGACATGAAATTAAAGGATTGTGAGCATTAGATAAAACTGAACTTTCAAGAATTATCCAATTTAAGTTTTAACAACTCCAAACAATTGTAATTAAAAATAATATAATTGAAAATTTTTATAAATCAACTAAGATACTTTCCTATTGTCTATCAAAATGATGATATACATAAAAACGTTACACATAGATAAGAATACTTAAAACTTTATTAAAATTTTGATACCCAACAAGGTAATGCCAATCTCCACAAAATGGCTAATAAACTTGACGCAATCATTGAGTAATTCAGGAAATTATTCAGTATCTCTTGGAATCTATAATACTTCGTTAGAGTGAGGATTGCTTGTAATTTTGTCATGACCCTAGGGTTCTATTAATGTCTGGTCACTGAATTCAGAATAGTACTGCTATCTAGTCATCAGGAAATCTACTGTGGTTTGTTAGTGCAAGGATAAACGTCAATACCGCTATGCCTTTATGGAGAACTTGGTATGCTTTGGCAGCTCGAGATTTAGTATCCTTTCTTCTGAATTTAATCAATCATAAATTGACCACTAATCACATTAGTTTACTAAGTATTTCTCTAATTCACTTTAATCCAATCATCAGAGCTAATAGAAGACATAATATTATATTGAATAACATGAAATTTTCGTGGAATTAATCAACATGTTGATCTTTTTTTGCACAGTGTGTAAATGTAATTTCCTTCACATAAATGATTCACGTAAATTTGTGCAATTGAAATGCTTTTTGATGGATGTTAATCTTCTGCTTTTGCAAACTAATCTGTCACAGCTCAATCAAATTTGTTAAAAGTAAATGGGCACAGCCATAGCACTGATTAATCCTGTTTATCATTGAAAACAAGCAATTATTATCAAATAAATTTAACATGAAGAAAAATTTGATAAATTGATGGTAGAAATTGATAATCAAATTTGTATTTAAATGTAATAAAATAATAATAATATTTAAAAACCATGAAATAAATTTATCTCAATAAACTGTTTATTTTTTCTGAAAGTTTTTGATCTCTATTTTGTCTCATTTAAATAAAACATTTTTTTTCATAAAGACGAAATAGATAATCGAATGAAGATAAATGTAGCAATATTTTATAATCTTAAGCTCCTTCAGAGATTTTAGTCATAGGGATAAAAAAAATTGTCTCATATTTTGAAGATAAATATGTTAGTTATCGTAAAAGATTAGACATTATAAAGCATACGATATACAGGTTTTTTATGGTAATAAGTTGGGGAGAAAAGGTCCAGTGGGTGTTTTTTGAAATAAAAGAAGTCATTTGAATGAGACCATTGGTGTAAATTTGTTTAAAATCAGCGTCAGCAGGAAAGACAAAAAGGCGTGTTATTTTACAAGAGTAAGTCGATAGATTTAGAGTTTCTGGGTATTTTGGTATGCGAATCACAGATGTTTATTCAGGAAATTACTGCCATTCAATACTATCGGTGGATTTTTCAAGTTTATAGTTAAAGAAAGGAATGAATATCTATTATCAAATAAATATTGAATTACGTCTTTTGTCTTAGAGTGTTAAAGGATTATATGAAATTCCTATATTTTACAAAGCATAAATTGTTTGCACTCTTCCCAATAGGTATGATAAGAAAAGTGAAGTATCAAGTTAACAAAATACTCTAATAATTTGGAATTTTCTCGAATTTCGTTGCTTGGAATACGAATCGGAGCTTTATTGTCATTGAGTAGAAACCTTATGTGATAGTTGAACATGTGCAAAAGGTTTCAAGAGATGAGAGATAGGAAGAGAGTCGAAGTGAACTCGGTTCCTAGCGACATAGTGAAGGAAGATCGTTTACTACATTTTGCGTGATTCTTCCTTCGATCTCGTTTTTCTTCGGAAGCTGATATTTCTACCAATATTACAGGTGACGATAAAAATGCTGTGTATATATGTCAACGAATAGAGCAACGAGAAAATTTTTAAATCGTCCTTCGATTCGATTATTTGCTGTTGCAGTAGTGTATATTTCAGCTCTATTGAAAGAGAGTCGTTATTTCGTATTTATTTAACGTCGGATGTCGGTTTAGAGTGGAAAATCCTAGAGATTGGTAGATTTATTCATGATCTACATCGAATGCTATAGCAATCACTACGCAGACTAATTTTTAATTTCTTTCAATTGATTTTTTGTTGAATAAGAATTTTTTATTCTTTTAGAATTTTTTTTTCATGTTAATTTTGAATTAAATATGGAATATAAAACAATTTTTAAATTTTAAATCAATTATATTTTATGTCCTGATTATTATTAATGGGTGTCTTATTAATTAGATAATTTATTCCACAAAAATCAAATAAATTCTAATTATTATGTATTTATTTTATTCA
This sequence comes from Chelonus formosanus, assembly GCA_028641665.1. Classification (NCBI taxonomy): domain Eukaryota; kingdom Metazoa; phylum Arthropoda; class Insecta; order Hymenoptera; family Braconidae; genus Chelonus; species Chelonus formosanus. The sequence goes on from CM054002.1 coordinate 16,980,777, forward strand.
AGGATCAGAGTAGTCAAATAAAAAAAAAAAATAGAGAAGAGTGTACAATTGTTTGACATGTCCATATTACTTACCAAACACTTTCCTATTGTTAAATTGGACCAGATATTTAATTTAGATAAAACTTCATAACATGTTCAATCGTTCTTTGAAGTTAGAACATTAGAAATTTGTTTTCAATAATGATTTAAATCGTGGCTTCTGAATGAATCGATTGTTTGAACAAGTAAGTTAGGGTGTAGAAGTATCTTCATGATTCGAATAGTTAAGTTCTGACTGAAAGGTCAATTGGAAGACGTAATAACAGATTAAAGTTTTCGAACTTGAAATATTGGTTATCAATATTCATGTCAGTTAAGCACAATAATATGGAAATTCCATTCCAAAAATATTTATGTGCTATTGCTTAGGAATGTTTTGAAAATACTCATGAGTTAAATTTCATACTATTCAGCTCCTTTAAATCCAGCTTTTTTCCCCACAAATCCAAACATCTTTTGCCTCACATATTCAACTGCTATTCAGTTCTAAAGCTTCTCTCAGGCAAGAGGCTTAGAGATTCTCTGTAATCTGCACACAACCTGCAGTTCTAGTTATTGTAGCTTCCTTTGATCCAAGTTCTGCATATGCTATATTATTTTATATTACTGATCGTTATAATCAATTAAAATTTAGTCTTAAAAAAAAGGTCTGAACATGCTTTGGGCTTACACGACGAACTTCCCATTATTAATTATTTATAACAAATCCATTGTGTTATAAATAATACGTAATTGTTAAAAGTCATTTCTCATCATGAATAATATTATCTCGTCGAAACAATCCAAATCGGTGCAAAATTCGCGTTAGTTAATCAATAAATACAATTTTTTATTATTTATAAAAAATTTACATTGTTATAAATAACGCGTAATTGTTAAAAGTCAAATCCATCATTAATAATATTATTTTGTCGAAAACATCAAAGTCTATGTGATAGATGCATTAGTTAATCAATAAATCCAATTTTCAATTGTTTATAACAAATTCACATTGTTATACACAATAAGTAATTGTTGAAGGTCATATTTAGTTGTGAACAATAATATGCAGTCAATATCGTTAAAAGTATTTAAAATAGTTTATCTTGTCACTTATTTATTATTATTTTTTTTTTAATTAAAAAAACGGCTCCACCGAATTTATTCAAACTTCTTTCAGATCTTATTTACAATAATATGTTTCGAATAAATTTTGATTGACGTCGATATCTTAATCCGTTCTTGAGATATCGAAAACGAAAAAAAAACTGACATCCGTACATACACTGCAAATCCAAGTTGTAGACATTTTTAACACACTAAGCATCTTTGTTAAATGCCGTAAACAAACTATAGATTTTTCACACACTATAAAATGTTTAGAAAGTGTCTACAAATTATGTATAGTTTGTTAAGTGGCATTTTACATTGAACATACTTTATGCGTGTTATTTCAATACGTTTGTGAAATTTTGGGATTTGCAGCGTACGTACACACATACATCATTCTAAAAAAATTGGTCAGTATACTTGCAAATATCTTAAAACGTGGAGATGATGAAAATTCACATTTCACCAATCGACCCAATTTCAATAACTTCTTTATGGGAAGTTAAAAATAGTCACAAATTTTTAATTTTTATCACAATTTAATTTTTGGCTTGTAAAAATTTCAATCACATTTCGATCCGGTCTACTGATTATTCATTGATAATATAATCGCTCAAATTCGAATAAAATAGCAACGCGTTGTGATAAAAAAAATCTGTTCAAACATTTAGATAAATCGTAATCACTTGTCAAATATGAAATCCCATATTATTCACTACAGAAGGTAGAGATATTTTATTTTCATTGTTTATAAGTATTGATAGTATGACTACTACTCCTATTTGAGAGCTAAGGTTTTGTTCCGCCAAACATGTGCACTCTTTTTACCATTGTTCAAGTACAGCAATAAAGTTTGAAAATAATCTCTATTTCTTTTTCTTTCTTTTTTATCATTTGACTGAACATACTGTGCTATTGTTGCTCTGTGCAAATTACGAGAAATCGTTAGAAGATATAACTTTCAATATATGAAGTTGAAAGAACATAGCAGTATTTCAGCAATTTTATTCGAGCTTATAATCATCAATTGTTGCGATTCTTTAATAAAGATAATTACTTAATTAATTTATTTTAATTATCATAATTAGTAGAAATTTTTTATTATCAAAGAATATTTTTTTTGAACAAAGAACCGATACAAACTTAACTGCATGATTATTAATTTGAGATACATAGCTCTCAAGGGTGTTTTTTATCTGTATAATACTTATAGAGTCAACAATTATAAATTAGAAACAACAATTTGAAAAAATGAACTCTAGTACAGTGAACACAAAGTTTTGATACCCTTGAGTAACATCATAACACAACATGCAGCTAAAACGTTTTCCAAATACCAGTAAAGTTATCGATTTTTAAATTTACTTTAAGCAGAAAATATATAGACAATTTCCATGGATAAAACGTTCAGTATTTTGTAGATATATAAAAAGTGAACAAAAGTAAAGATTTCCTATCGACTATTTCTATCGACATTGCAGTCAAAACATTTTAAAATGAATCGCTGGGGACCAAAGTTTGTTGATAAATTTCAGTTTTTCTTTCTTTTGGTCACTGGTGAGAAATGGGAGTATTTCTGGCGACGTGTTGAGAAATTTTGACACCGTTATTAAATAATAATTGTGACAAGATATTAAAATTTTCGTGACAACTTCGAAATTTGCAAATTCTGCAGAACGACTGAGTACGTGACATTTAGAAATGTCTCCATTGCCTTTTATTAATCCCTTGTGCACCACAAATGCCTTCAGGCGTCCATTTTCTTTAAGAAAAATGGATTTGAATTTAGTCACCTCAGAAAGACAAAAAATACATCGAGTTTTCATCCAAATGACTCCTTGGGCGAATATATTGTCGTACCAGAAATATAAAATTTTGCACTTTCAAATCACCTTTTACAGTATAAATTCTCAACTTAAATTACCTCAGATAATTCAACTCTTGAACTAGAAAAAATACGAGTGAATAGTTGTGCTTCAAACCACTTGAGTGTTTTCAAGTAAACCACTCGAAAAACTTCTCAGTGCGGTAAAAATTTGATTCTGAAATCTTGTGATTCTTATCACTTTCGTGTTATTTATTACTGGAATGTAAAACTAATTCATTATTATCTAGATAGTTGTTTTAATTCCACCTCATGTGAAATCACATATTTTTGAATTCTTCATTCAGTTATTTAAATAAGTTTCAAGAATGTCAGAGTGGTTTGAATAATTCAATTGCTCTTTTTTTTGTTTTAATTATGATAATTATTCAAATGCTCTTAAATATAATCAATCTGCTGTAATTAAAATTATTCATTCATACTAAAATTATTTCAGTAAGGTAATGAAATAATTATTTTGAAATTTTTTAAAAATAGTTTTTTAGAAATTGTTTTAAACTTGATTAAATACTTCGCAACTAAATCATCACCAGAAAACTGTCTGTTGGCTGATCAATGATAAAATTACTCATTAAACAATCTAGAGAATTCGAAATCTCTGCATGTTAAAAGAACCCTGGAATTTTGTGGAATACTTTCGTAATACTAACCTAAGTACTTCGTTTGTGATTTACCTTACATCATTCCAGCAAAATGTTTTTAGAAAAAAATATCTTAAGTTTTCGGAAGCTTTTTGTTTTTCTTTCAAACAATTTTCCCAAGTATTTCTGAATGTGCGATATTATTCAGCTCATATGAGAAAGGTTTAGGGTAATGCTGATAACAGTCAAAATATTTTACATGCTATGATTATTATGATAATCTTCAATTTCATCACGACTAATAATTTTTGACTTTCATCATCTCTAGAATGTTGTGGAGACTAGAAACTCTGAAGATAGTAACAATAATACAAGTTTTTGTGAATAATTTTATCCTTGCCACCAGCGTAGATGTAGAGTAAAAAGTAATGTAAGCACCCCAAGGAGTATAATGTTACTTTCATGCGACATAGAATAGTTGAAATAAATCTCAGAAGTTACATTCACCTCAAAAGAGAAATCTATAAATATCTATTTATAAATATAATTTCTTTTATTAAAATTGAACTTTAATTCTTCAGAAAATTCTTAGAAATTTTGTTTTCGAATAATCTTTCACTTCTTTTCAAATAAAAATCGAAGGACTTATGTAAGAATGGATTTAATAAATATACATCAAGTGAAATCGAGAAATATCAATTTCACACTGAACCTAAAAGCGGTTACGATGTTTCAATAAAACGAATTTTTCCATTTTACCCTAGATCATCTTCAATATTGAATAGAAAAAAATGAATTCGAATGGGTATTGAATGGAATAATTGCTAGTGAGTTTTTTTATCAAATAATATTTTCATTAGCAAAAATGATTGTTCAGACAAAACTTGAGAATGAGGTCGATGTCTAAAGGACGTGTGCATGATCATATAACGTTCGACATGTTGAGTCCCTGCTATGTGACACGTATATGTATATAGATAATATAAGTATTCTTTGAAATGTTACCCAGATATCTAGATGAGAAAATCGATCTCATTATGTCGCTTGCACACATACTAGTCTGTACTCCATTTATTGTGAGGAATGCTCTGCCACTTTTTGTATGAAATACAATTGGAAAATTTTTTTTCTCGGACTTTGTTTTTTCCTGTCTATAGATAAAATAAAAAATACGCTTTCTATGGAAAAGAAGTTCATAAGTCAAAAGATTACAAAGAAAAGATCTTCTGTGAAGATCCGAGAAGAATTCATTTTCAACTTAAAAAATTCTCGTCTTTTCGGGTTACATTTGAAAAAACTTAAAGAAATGCACTTAAAGTTGATGAAAAACGTAGAAAAAAGATATAATATTCAAATTTAGAACATGTTTTTTAACTTTAAAAACTAAATTTTTTATTTCTGTAGCCTCTAGAGTGCCTAGGGAATTTTTTTTCTATCAAAATTATTTTCACATAGATAGATTTTTTTGTGTTTGAAGGTGTAATACAGTTGTGTTTATAAAATTTTTTATTCAACTAAAAGAAATAAAATATTTATTCAAAAATAGCATAAGCTCGAAAATCGTATAAATATTTCCATAGCTCTCTAGTGATCTAGATGCGATCCGAAAGACTCATAAGACCAATCTCCTAATGGATAGAATAAAAGGATCTTTGTTTTTTTTTTGTGTTTTTTAATCTTGCATAAAAAATGGCTAAACTGATTTTGCTGAAAACCTAATCAATTTTAAGTTGCATAATTACGCGTTGAATACAGTTGGTTTCGCGTTGACATCATTTTTTGTTGAAAACTGTTGTATTCGACTCCAGGGACTTTGGAACGTGGAGATATGTCGAAATTCGGGATTCACAAAATCGGACCCATTACAAAAACTTCCGATTCGAAAGTTAAAAATTTTCAAAATAAAATACCCCATGTGTATTCTTTTTATTGAGTTGATAAAATTTCAACTAGAATGTTTTTTTGATGAGCTTCAAACTCTCTAAAAATGAAACAGTGAAAATAATGGAATACACTGCAAAATCAGTGAATATCCATTGATTTTGCAGTGTGAATTGAATCACTATTTAAATCAGTTAAATTATATTTACTGATTTTGCAGTATATTTCGTTATTTTCACTTGTTCATTTTTAGAGAGAATGCTAATTTGGTTCAATAATTAGCAAACTAAAAGTAGTTATTACCTATACTTTTACTTCTACTTTTTAATAAAAAATTCTAGTTTTCATTCATTGCAATCCAAACTTGATTGATCTTCATGAATTATCTGTACAGTTCAATCAAATCTATCTATGATTCCGATGGAATGTTACCCATTCTGAAGTTTAAATATTAGAGTTAGTCAGTCGTAGAAAATTAATATTGAATTTGCATATGTGCGGACTGATTGGCAAAGCATCAATGATTTGAATGCAAAATTATTTAACGCGATAAAAAAAATCTAAATCTCATATCGACTGAGAATTAAATTATTTCATCGACAGTTGTATATAAAAATGTTATGGTTCAATTCGTTGTTTCAGTATACCAAGCAGAAAGAATAATATTTATGCCTTAATAATAGCTAACGGTATCGTGTTTTGTACAAATAAAATCCACCAAAAGTTCCAAATTTATTTTTATGAGTTCACTGTAAATAATGAATTTTTAAATAAAAAAAAAAAAAGAGTCTGTGTGGTCTTTTTTTTTGTTCATCATTTAAGAGAATATTTAAAAAGCACAATCAACGCCTGGTTTAGACGTGCACATACGTGCTAGGTGGACAGTAGAACAGAATTATGAGGACGAGGGTGAAAACAATGGCTAGGACAGGTCGTAGTTTAATTCAAATCACTTGAGTGTTAGCTTATGTGTGCGAAATGATAATAGCAACCACGTTGGAGTAGTGGATTGTCCGTTAACTGCATTCGAATGGATCAGTCGAACAATATCCATTTATTGACATACGACTATAGCCTATCGATTGCCACCAATCGCTTACACTTTACCGGAAACAACAACAATTCTCAATATTCCTCGACGAGATTTTAACTTTTTTTACCTCTGGAAAATGTAACGATTTTTCCCTCCTGAGAGTTGACTTTTTTTTCATTGCAATGAAAATAAATCAATAAATGAATAATTCATTTCTAAAAATTCTGGTAACGTCACATGTACAACTACAGTTGAAAATTTGCATCAACAAAAATTTTTACAACGAATTAATTCCATTTTTTTCGTATGACAATTTTATTGCATAGATTATAAATTTCTACGGAATAAAATGTGCATTCTAAAATCGGTTGTGATTAAAATAAGCATCATAATAGCAGTTGAGATCAGCAATAAATCTGCATCAATAGCTGGATGCCATGCCCAACCTATCAATATCTTGTTAAATCATCTACACCAATCAGTGAAAGATTGAGTAAATAAAATTGTTTATTATAATTTCGGATTCTTTCCTTAATCAACTGGGCATCATTTTTGCTCTTACCTGTACAGTAAATTCTAGTGTTTTATTTTCAAACATTAAAAGTGTTTGAATACGACATCACCCATTTGATTAACATTGTCTCGATTTTAAAACGTTTTTAAGTGCTTTAACATTAAGACAGTGTTAATCAAATGGGTGACGTTATATTCAAACACTTTTAATGTTTGAAAATAAAACACTAAAATTTACAGTGTGACTGAAAAAGAGCAAACCGTTTTCAGAGCTGTGGCCTGGCCTCTTACCGTGCCCATGTCTTTTACAGAATTAATTAATTAAATCGCAATTAATAATTGTCTCATTCCGATACTCAGTATCTTCATCTTGATATTTACTACATCATTTTTATTACAAAAAATATTTTAAGTTTTACACCTCACCAAGATATGTAAAGCATTATAAAACAGTACGTAATGAATAATAAAATAAATGAACACTGTGTAAATAAATCTGTAAATATCCGAGTAAAAATAAATTGGCCCAATACAGACCCGATTGAAGCCCAATCTTGACTTGGAGAAATTTTCAGTACCCAAAACAATCCATTACAGGCCTAAATTTCGAACGGGTTCAATTCAAGCCCATTTTCTCAGATCATATTCGACAATAAATTATTACAACTGTCAATTTGTAGTACAAAAGTTAATTCAATGATCAGTTTTTATGACATTTTTTTTCTCTAAGATTAAAAAATATTTTTGGGCTTGAATTAGGCGCGTTGAGAGCCTAAAAAATCATTTAGGCTCGAATTGGGCCTCTTTTGGACGCGCCCAAAAACTGATCATTTTTAATCCAGTAACTAATTAATCCGGTAATTTTAAAACCAACATGGAAATTGGAAGAAATATCATCAATGAACATCAATATCTTTATTAGTTATCTTCTTAATAAATGATATATATTTCGAAGGGAGATATTCATGTGATTTATTCGAGTTTCATTAATTTTTATTCTATTAACTCCTACAAATTATATTTCCCCTGGATAAATTTTGTTTTTTGGTCTAACAATAATAAGAGGATTATTTATTGATATTTTTTGTGGATATTAGTTTTGACATAAACTATATTTCTTCTGAAATTTTAAACATATTGGTTTATGGTCAAATGAAAAAATAAGTAATCAATAAACGAGAAATTGAGAAAAGAGTAATAATTGTTAAGTTGATTGAATTTGTAAAAAATAAAAAGTTATAAAGTTGAAAAGTATAAATAAAGCGAACAAATCTCGACCAAGTGTAATATAGTTTATTTTTTTGTCCACAACTTCAAATAACCTCGTGAATTACTGTATTCTTTTACAAACTGTGGAAACTAAAAGCCATTTTTTATACGAGAATGTCAGTTAAGGCATGCACTTCGGACTAAAACCTGAACGACAGCGTCATGGTCATTTTTTAGTTCGTTTTATAGGATTTATTGACCATTGGGGACCTCGAAGCTTGACTTTGCTTGTTCCAAAGTTTAATGCATCTTTTATTCTGAGCTAGTATTAAATTACAACGACATAGATAATAATAAAAAGTTTAACTAATAAATTTATTAGGGTTAGCTGTACCTTGACATTTTCATCAGGATTTAACTATTATTTCAGTTAATGTTAAAAAAACACGTGTTAAAATATAACTATAAAAAGAAAATAATGTTAACATCTATGAGATTTTTAACAAATGTCTGCTATTAATCACAGCGAAGAATAATAAATAATGAAAAAATATTATACTTATCTAATTTATGCTGAGAAATAAAATTAATTTGTAATTAACTCGTGAAAAATTCAAGAGAGAATTTTTTCTCTTAAATTATTCCCAAGAGGAATTGTCATGAGTACAAAGATAAAAAGAGCAGCCAACAACCTCAAACGAAATAATCGTGAACTACAATGGAGAGGAATTTAATTCTCTCTTTTACATTATTCGTATAGATCTGATAATTCATGATCAACTTCAACACTTTCAATATTTCTAGCTTTTGTTTTAAAAAGGATCTTTTATGAATGAGGAATAACAGATTAAAGTCAGAGCTTAAATTTTTTTATTAAGATTGATGTACTGGGTGGTCTGAAACTACTCTCCAAGTCAAGCCAATGTCAAGCAGAGTTTTTTAATTTTTTTTCCAGCCTTTGAAAGCAAGGATAAATTTTTTTTTTAGTATTCATCTTCTGGTGTTAACTATCTATCAATTGGTGTGTTCATATTACACTATAAAATTGCCACTAGTTACTATCTATCTATCTAAAAAGTCATTTCAGTACAGTCTGCAATGTTATTGAATAAATTTCGAGTTTTGTTGACGTTTCTGTTTTTGAAAGAAAAATTTGAATTTTTCCAATAATTTGCATCTGCATATAAGCAATATATATGAATCAGATTTTTCATGCTACGTTAAAAAAAAGTGATTCATGAATCAATATCCGGTTGTTACAAAATGGTAAATTTTAATATTCTCGTCGAAAAAAAACTAACTTCAAGGAACTTTCTTGTCTGAATCATTGTAAAAACATTCTAACAAAACATCATCAATTGTTATAAATTGTGTCCCTCTTACTCATTTTTTAAATCTTTCCTAGATCTGTTTCTATCCACTATTTTATTATTAAATTTTTGCCTTAGTCATCAGTCCACCAATATGCAGCAGAACAATCTTCTCGTAAATCAAATTTCTTATCATCCCTCTACTTGTCATATTTCAAAATATTACATTCTAATACCGCCTGATTTTCATGGTTGAATAAACACTCGTAGCAAAGGTAGAATTCTAGAGGTGTGATCATCTATGTCATCTCTGAAGTGTATTTTATATAAACTTCTACATTGTATCCAGCGTAGTTAAATATTATTTTAAAAAATATGATATTACTCTGTTCATCTATTTCCTTTTATCTGAATAAATTTTCAACAAATAATGCTAATTTATTAAGACTGATATGTTCACACAAATTTATTATTAAACAATTAATAACTCATTGAGAAATTCTACCATTAATTAAATCTCATAATAATTTATTAATAGTTATTTTTATACATCGTTCATTCATGGTACATGGTTTCAAGAACATTGAGACCTTAGTTGAGAATTTATCGCTGCTACAATTGACCTCAATTTAATTAGAGCACCGGGTGTGAGAACCACCAAGAGGCTAGGTCAGTGTCCAGTGCATATCCTGTACGTGGAGTAGATAGCTGATATGATGAAACCCATATCTTGATCTTGGCAGGAAGTATCGATGGATGAAAACAAACATTTGTCACAATAATCTATGGTTACATGATATCAATATCGTCTTATATCTTATACATTTTGCAATCGAACAATATCAGGAGAATACTCTTATTCCATTTCAGTTAAGTTTGCAGCATTTGTGTTTATCTACTCAACTGTGAAAGCATGCAATTCTATCTCTGACTTATTACAAATCTATCCCAGTTTGCAATCACCTGGTTTATATTTGAGGACTTGTGAAATTAATTCAATTTATCTACTTCTTTTCAACATCTGGTAACTTCTTATGAAAATATCATGAATAATTTGAATATTTTTTCAATAAAAAATATTTAAATCCAATTTGTTAGAGTTGTTGTCATCCATGTGCTAAAGTTGAATCAAAAATAATAACCATCAAGGTAATTGGCGTGGAAGAGTTTTTTGAACGAGTGTCAAATATTTGATGATTGAGTGTTTCAAGTATTTGATTGAATGAAATTTAATTGCAGTTTGGAAAATGGTTCAGAAAATTGGCTCAGTGATAAAAATTAATGCAATCATAACATTACTACGTTTATTTTTTTTTGTCATACATACTAGATTTCAATATACTGTTTTGATGAAAACATCAATTCTGTGCCTGATTAATATTATTTGATTGATGATTTGGAAAAGACTATTTATTAATAAAATCTGTAAACATGTGAGATATTAACAGATTTACAAAGAACCTTATCATTAATACAATTTACATTTGAAAAACAAAAAATTGGATTTGACTAATCAAAGTAAGCATTCGGATGAGAATGAAAAATAAACTAATATACATATGAGGATTATCCCTACTCATTAATCTTTTGATAAAAAAAAATAGGAATGATTTATTAGAAAAAACTTATGATACAATAAAGTTGAAATCTGATCAATATAAGAACATTCCACTGATGAATTTGATTTCTTCAAAATTTCTTTCAAATGTTCCTACATGTAATCGACATGACAGCTCTTTTGAACCAGTACTGCTACAATTCTAACATGTTATTGACTTTTGAGGCTTATATGAGATCTGAGAAACACTTGTGAGATCACTCCGAATCAATGGAGACCACTTTTCGTTTAAATTCGTGTTTTTATGCCGCACTAAATTTTCATTCTATTCTATATAGGTAATTGTGGAGAATGCAAGTTTACTACATTGTCGACCAATAAAATTCAGTTTAAATCTGGTGAAAAAGTGATTTACGTGATATACTTATTTTCAGTTAACGACATGGTTCTTTAGTTAAAATATTTTACTTATATATACAATGTTTTATTCAAGCCATTCTCTCTGTTTAAATTCTAAAAGTATCCTTTAAGTTTGCTCTAATAACTTTTAAATAATAAATTGAGCAATTTAAGAACCTTCTTGAGTTTTAAGAATTGGATTTAGGAAATCTTTCAGAGAAATTATTTACTTCTTTGATCTTTATTCAGAATCAAGGTGATAAAATTATTTTCAATTCCATTGGATCAAATGTTTCTAATTTTCCATATATTTCATTAAAATATATAGCTCTGTTTTGAATCGTTTAATTGTCCTTAAATTCGAAATCCATTTAATTAGACCATTAAAATTCCACTTCATTAACAATGTTGATAATTTACTGCTAACTCATTATACCGTTGAATAATGAATTTATGGATTATTAAATAGTTAGAGTTGAAATTGTTTAGCTTATTAATAATTAATCATTTTTAGTTATTTAATTAAATTAATTACCATGAACTATCAAATCTAAGTGTTTTAATTTTTTCTGACTGTTTTGATGATAAAAAAAATGTTTAAATCATGTTAGCCCGCTTTTCGTTTGCTATTGAGGCAGTCACGTAAATTTTGTAGATGACCGAAATCCCATAAAAAAGAAAAGGTCAGATTGGAATATCACAAGGGCTCAATTTTGGTTTGCCTAGTCAATGGGGAGAATGGAGTTATCCCAAGATTTACTTAGCTATCTTGTTAAATTCTGTTTCTTTGAATTTTCATCGAAAAAGTTGTATTTGAGGCAAATTATTTATTTTTTAAAGTATCAAATAATCTTGCATATTTTGAATTGCAACAAAAAATATTTTCTGAACTATTCAACAAAGTCTGGAAAAGTTTTAAACCGACCAAATTTTTCTTTAATGAAAGAAATAAATATGGTACCTTAGTTTTACTTAAAAAAAAGCAAAATTTTTGAGGAAAATATTGATCCCATCGGAGTAGAGAAAGTTTGCTTGATTAAACTAAAAAACACGGTACAATAAAACTTCCATAAGTTTGACTTGCCGTTCGATCAGTCGGGAATAGAGTTCCGAAGCTATAGATGCGATTTGCAAGTAAAAGTCGATGTGATCATTTAATATTCATGATAAAAACGTAGTACTCGTAAGAAAATTCTTTTGTGAAAAATAGGTACATTTTATTTTCCATAGCTTTTGCATCTCTAAATATATGATTTAATTGCGAAAATCGGAATTGCCGACTTTCGAAATGTCATCAAACAGGATGTCATTTATGGCAAGGAAAGTTGAAGCTCTTCAAGATACATATCAGAGTTACTTGACACTGATTAAAATTATCGATCTTGTCATTCCTAAGTTTGCGTATATAAAAGGCAGTGAAAATTAGCATCCTACCAAATTCAACACGCATTGTTTCGAAAGGTTTATTGACTAATCACAGAGTACATCATTTAGTCAGTCTTTATCCGATTAGTTTGACATCAAACATTAGAGTGAATATAATTAATCACGTTGATCACTTTTAACCCGATCTTGTTGACAGAACAGATACAATTCACTTAATTAAAAATGGGTTTGATGAAAAATAATCATGATTTTTAGTGAAAATCATTTTGTCTATTAACCAATGACTAATTTTCTGTTTTAAAATTGCTAATATCATAAAGATATACCTGACAAATATTTGTTGGCGTAACTCTCAAAATCAAAATAAGTATTTTTACAAAATTAGAAATTGAAAAGATAAATTACATCACATTTTAATTTTCTAGGTCAAGTAAAAACTATTCTTCAATATTATACGTAGAATACAAAGTGTTTTTCATTGTTAAAACTTCACACCAGTATTTTTGTTGATACCACTATACGTTTACGTATTTAATGCAAAAAAAAATAAACGATTTAACTTGCTGAACTGGTCTTTCTTGCAAGAAAGTTAGTTGCAATCGTGTTTTTGGTCACTGCATAATAATTACTTAGAAAATAAATAGATTTAGTTTTGAAGATGACAAAACCAAACCTTTTAAAACCACTAATATTTAAATCTATTTTTAGTTAAAATAATTAATTTATTTTCCTTTAAAAATGTAATTTTATTACAAACTATTATACACCAGAAAGTTGGAAAAAGTTTCTATTAATGTAGAAGTACAAAATTTACTTAAATCCATTCGCAGTATTTTTTTATAGCTACTTACAGTCAATAAACAATGAAAACTTTCCTGCTGTTTTATGCTTCATAACTCGAAGGATGATTAATTTAAAATCTTAACAATATTAGGAATATATATTCCATCTCTTAAAGTTAATATCATCGCAGGATCTCTGTCTATTTGATCCACTAAAAGATTCTCTATCTACTCATGTAAATAATTCTTATAAAATTCTATCTAAATTGTAATGCGGAGTTATGATATAAGTCTAGAAGGATTTCTTTTCGGATCTGACACGACATATATGATGTAATGTCCTGTTGTTAAATGACTGTGAATAAACCATAAATATAAATAAAAGTTCTACATTTGAAACTCTTCAGACATAATTGGAGTTTTAGAGAAGTTTATTTAGGGTCAGCTAGGACTTCTTTTACATCAGGAAGTTTTAAACAACCCTAAACAAACTCCTACCAAACTCCCCTTGTGTTAGATAACCCTCATTATGTTCGAAGAGTCTTCTTATTAGCAAATTTACATTATTATTTTATCTCTAACAATATGTTAACTAAAAAATGAATAACAAAATGTTGATATTCATGTCTGATAAATATTTGTATCTCTGAGTCAGATACAGCAGCTCGAGTGTTCATGAACCTTGTGGTTATGGACAACAGATTGTTTTACTGAAGGGTAATTAAGTCTAAACCACAATAGGTCAGATTCTGTTTGATAAGTTTGCATAAAAATTGCTAGAGAATGGTTTTTTTAAAATATTTACAAAGTAAAATAAAGTAAACTCATTAAAGATGTGAAAATATTCAACGTAAAATTAAAAAAAAAAAAAACTTTCTAATTTCTGTTTGTAGGAAACATTCATCTGGAAATCCAAACATTTATAAAGAAATATTATTTAGTTTTAGAAGTAAAGAAATGCGCTCTTTAAACTCAGAAGCCTTTATTATGTCAAAAGTTTTTTTCTGTCAAATTGAATAATTTTAAAATGAGAATAAGCTTTTATGTTAATAGATTTTAGTCTTTTAGAAATTTGAAATTAATATGTATAATAATTCTAAGGAAGTTTAACATGAAATTGTGCTTACTAATAGATGATATGACTTACAGCAATCATAAAAATAATAATAAATGTTTCTGAAGGATTGATTTAAAACCAATCTAATATCAATACATTTATAAAATTAATATTTTTGGAATTCATGAATAATAATTTTATCTATTTCCATAGAACGATAAAACTTGAAGTTCCAGGATATGGCTATAAATGTCCATATGTCCAATATAATATCGGTGACTTAGAGAACTATAAATGGTCGATGTTGTATGCAATATATGATCGTAGGAAAATCTAGCAAATATCATTGAGAAAATTAAGCTATATTTCGTTAAAATTCACCAAACTTTGCTTAGATGTCATGGTTCAATGTGGTAGTAAAATCAATTGCACAATTGTTTCACCACCTGCGATCTACATCGTAGTGGAAATTGAGATTAACTGAACGATATAATATTTTTCCCCATTTTAATATTAATTAAACAAATATATATATAACGAATTCAATTCGATTCAATTGTAAATTATTTGATAAAAATGATAGAAAATATTCTTTCACCAGTTTAAATAAACAATATCTTGTTAGTGATTGTATTCTATTGATCTAAATTATACCGATTAAATTTCGATGTTTATTTTTCCTTAAAACTTATCTCTATTTTTTCCATAGAATTTACATGTTAATTGGATTCCATAAAAATCCTTCGGCAATCTATTTCTAATCTAAATTTAAAAATGAACTCTAGAGAGAGCACAGGAATTAAAATTTCTTTACTGCCGGATTTTTTAATTCTATTTATTTTTTAATAAGCAAAATAGCTATGAAACATACTCCAGTAACAAAAGCACAGAGCTTTGACAATAAATAACGTTAATTACATTACGTTTACAATATATAAATACACCAAATTCGAATTGATGAATACAAAGTACTAAATTACCGATTTTTGGTCGTACTGAAAACAAAGCTTTGATTTTATCTGTAATAAACAACAAATAAATCGCAATTAATGGTTGGGAACTATGAATATGTATTTCAATGCATAACAAATTTCATTGAGTTTATATAATATTGCTTGAAAAATATTTCTACGAATGTAATTTTCTTTTTAATTCAACTAAACAAACATAAAATCACAATATTACTGAATAAATAATTGACATTATATTTTATTTCAATTTAAAATTGATTAAAAAATTTCAATAACATTTACGAATATTTTTTTTGTTCCAGTGGAGCGCAAAGACTTTCATGCAGTCGACATCAGCAGAAAAAGCGAGAATGTCTGCCAAGAAGGAAGAGCGACGCTATTGTGTTTGTGTCGTCACAAGACACGTTTACATGGGGCGAAGTTGAGGTGAAAGATTGCAAACGATTATTCACTAGAACGTGCGAAAAAGTCGAGACAAAGAAATA
This sequence comes from Chelonus formosanus, assembly GCA_028641665.1. Taxonomy (NCBI): domain Eukaryota; kingdom Metazoa; phylum Arthropoda; class Insecta; order Hymenoptera; family Braconidae; genus Chelonus; species Chelonus formosanus. The sequence continues at coordinate 16,996,957 of CM054002.1, forward strand.
CTGGACAAACAAAGGAAAGAAATGAAAAGATGAGACAACTTCCGAACTTTTTGAAAATTAAATTTTTGGGAAGGTGGAAAAAGAGAGATTCAATGTTACAAGTATTTTTATTTGACATATTGAGATTGAAATAAGCAAAATAAATCGAGGAAGAAATTGACTGTCATCATGAGGTTCCCAGTTTCTTGCACATGGGTCCTGGTTCTGGTGGTCATTGGTCCTGGTCGAGGCATGGGATTTTTTAGTGGGAAAGACGTAGTACGTGGAGAAAGCACAATAAAAATAGGAGTTAGTGAGAGAGGCACTTTATCAAGAGGTCCTGGAATTGGCTCTGGAAAAGGTGGAGTGGGGAGAGGTTCTGGTGTAAGGTTGGGTGAGGGTAGAGGTAATATTACTCGACAAAAAGCTGCAGCATTTACCACTACAACCTCTACCACAACCACTACACCTCTGCCTCACTTTACTCATGCTCCTCAGCTACCTACCTCAGGTGGTAGCAGTCAAAATATCTCTTACCTGAAGGTAAGTGTATGAAAGATTATTCACTTCAACTTCACATCGTCCTTTAATAGCGGAAAATGTCAATTATAATTTTTTTATTCCAAACTTTTCTTCCATTTTCCTTGTTTTTTACTAAAGTGGTTTTATCTAAAAATATCAAATACACTCTGCATGCGAAAAGATAGCATTAAGTAGCTCAGACTTTTGTTACTATGTGTCCTAGATAATTCTAAAAACCAAAAAAATAATGGAGAAGTTTTGTCTTTATTTTTATATTTTTACCTCACATCAATCAACATTCAATAATATTCAAACGAGGTAGTTGAAGTTTTAAAACATTTCTTTTTTCCATTAAAGCTCTTTCATATTTTATGAAGACCTAGTCATTTGAAAATGATCCAAAATGAAAAGTCCACTACCAGTTTTTGCACCCAAAGGATTTTTCACTCAATTCAAATGTTAGTAACTATATCGTCCTGTAGTTTTTAATTAAAATACTATTAATTCCACCAAACGATTTCCTATAAAACCCAATTTTACAGATGAAGTTTTTGAACATACTCACAAATTAAAAGCTCTTAATGATAAAATTTAATTGTTGTATTTTTCTAATTGAGTTTTATTGAATTATATATAAATAACTTTTTTTGGAATGAGAAAACTCGTGCGTGTGTAGATTTTGAAAACCAAGTACTTGATACAATCAATAATTATATAGTTTGTGGATAAATTGGTTAAGTTACATGCCGACACGGTTAAGTTACAGTCTTTGTTTATGATTCACTTATTCACAATAATCGAAGTGAGCAACAGGTGAAGTTAACTCATGATTTTGCTCTATTACTAATGAAAAGTTTAACAAGTTTATTTTTTTTTACCATGCTAGTGGAGAAAATACCTATTTATCCTACGGGTTTTCGGTCAGTAAATGGTCGATTTCTCACGGTTGGCTGTTAGCCCAATATTACATACGGCAAATGCACCTGCGCCATCTATCCGTGTGAAAAAAAACATAAAAACACTCTAGCATTGCTATCTAAGAATTTGAAGGACCTTTATCATTTTATTAATTAAAATTGTATTGCATAACTTAAAAATATTTAAAGACCTTTGAGTAATTACCATTTTTACTGCTGATTGAAAAGATCTTTTGGTTGATAAATTCTAATTTTTCCTCATTTACCAAGTCATTCAGGATGAAAAATAACAATTACATCTAAGTATTTTTAAATTACATTCCTAGATATCAGATAGTAATTTTTTATTCATTTTACTGCATTTATTGAATTTAAAGGATACTTATCGCATTCTTGAAACTTATTTCTGCAGATCGAAAGATTTCTCTTTTAACAGCTGATTACAATGGCTCTTTTTAATTTAATGTGATTATATTAATTATTCAATTACATTGTACTGCAAAAGATCAAGTTTAATCATTGTGATCAAATTCTATTAATTGTTTGATCAAAAGATAGGAGGTGGATTGATGAAGATTTGTGGAGAGACAATAGTGAACAACTGTGAAATATTTCGTTTTAGTAAGTAGATCAAAGAAAAAACGATAAAAAATCGTTTTCTGGACATTTGATCAGCACTTTTTGTCTCTTTTTGTCCACATTTTTTTATTCGACTACCTCGTTGATTCTTTGGAGTACGTAGAGAAAAATTGAACACTTAAACTCAAAAATCTTTTCATAAAAATTTCCTTTTAAAACACTTGAACATTTTTATCTGCACTCCAATACACTTTTACAATCATTTCATGCTGAATAGTCATTTATTTTGTTCTTATTGTTTATTACTTTCTCGCTCTCTTAATCTCCCTACGTACACTCTTTAATATAAATTTAAAATGAATGCATGTTTAATTACTTGGCTATTAATTATAAATATTATGATTTTTGATAACAATGGATTTTAATCTTATGGGAAGAATTAGTAAACAATAGAATAATTTTTTTTAAATTGTAGTCTGAATTTAATCAATATAAAATACTACGATTAACTCAATCCTACACGGAGAAAATTTTTTCACTAAACCTAAGTGCAAAAGTGACAAGTGCACGTTTCGAAATTTATAAGTAAAAATATTTCCATTCGATAGTAAATTTTGAGTTTTTGTAAGTTAATTTTGTACTTAAGAGGTGTCTTAGTAAAATATCTACTTAGGATAACTCAACAATGACTTACAACAACCCAAAATTCACTGTTGAACAGAAATATTTTTACTTATAAATTTCAAAACGTGCACTTGTCATTTTTGCACTTAGATTTAGTGAAAAAATTCTCTCCGTATATGTTAATTTATACTTAATTTTAACAAGAATAGATAAATGGGTCAATGGTTAGTTATTTTTTATTCAAGAATAATTACTCATTTTTGCAAAATAAAAAAATTTCATTCGCTATTCACATTTTTCTTTTTTGTGCAGAGTAATTATTCGAAAACTCTTTTATCAGGATACAAAAACACCTTGAATTTTTTTCAAAAATTTTTATTTCTTCATCTTGACATGACATTGTTATTTCTAAATGAACGAAATTGGTAAAAAAATTCCTATTGAATATCAACTACACTTTATACAGTAACTTTCTTTTGTTAACGAAGTTTTATAAAAATGGGAACAGTACAAAACCGTTATTCTTAAACAAAGTCATCCAATTTTTATTGAATCACATATTCATACTCCAATTTCCACCAACTGACGTTTATTAGATCATTGAGTTAAGTATAAATCTGTTCTTATTCTCATTTTCAAAAATTGAACAGTCAAAACAAAGAGTACAATTTTCTTTCAATTTTTTATTACTATTTAAAGTCATCAGATCTTCTTTTATCGATCAGCCAATTATCTAAATAAAAAAACTAACTACAATAATGGTGGATTCTCATAATGAGTCTTGTTTCTGAAGCAAAATAAAGCAAAATAGCATACTTCTCTACACTCCAGTCAAAAAGCACCATTGTTTTACTGTTTTTACAAAAAAAAGTAGCTTACTACATACTAAGCACTTTGTGTACGAGCAGAATACTCCAGTGTAATTGTTTAACAGGTAGGAATGGTGGTGCCATTTAAGACTTTTGGGTTTCGAGAGTACAAAAAAGCTGCCTTGACTGCGATCAGTGCACTACAAAGAAGCACCCGAGGACCAAGATTAGGACTGTTTGATCGTTATGATATCCACGTGGATATAACAATGAAGGAGCTTACTCCAAGTCCAACTGGTGAGTTTCATTTAACTTGATGTTATTTGTAATTTCTTTAACTTTCTTTTCCATTTTTGTACCAAATTACTTTTTAACTGTCGTAAATCCAATATTTTATCACTGCCACTTACAGTTTCCTGAGATAAAAAAAAATTAAACTTATTTAAAAAGTTCTTGAAAATTTTTCACAAGATTCTTACGGTGTTGATTTAGAAAAAAAAAATTGAAAATTTTTCTTTAATTTCAACACGTCTAGAATCATGTCGTACAAATTATCTTCTATATTTCTTGGAAATATTAGAACCAATTTTTTTTCCGGTGAAATAAGAAATAAAAATTTATAAGCTGTTTTGAAACATATCTACTTCAACTCGAAACTGTCAATTTATTTTAATTGACATGTCTTCAGACTTCAAATAAAACATGATACAATTTATCTCTCTCAAATACAAAGAACTTAATTTGAAACAATAAAGTTGAGTAATGAATAAAACGCTTTCCAATTGATTTTACGTTTAGAACCATGATGTTTTATTAATTTTTTACTGAAATCTATTTTTCAAAATCTATCTTTTACAATTAGCCTACTTATTCAATATTCAATAATAGAGGAGGAAATATTGAACTAATTTCAAGGAGTTAGTCATAATTTATATACCAGTAGAAAATAGATGATGTAAAAAGCAAAAATTACAAAAAAGCATATCTGCTTGTACCTGCTGTTATGAAATGAGGTATTAAATTGATTTACTCCTGCTTGGTTGATTCAGGCTTGTTGATGTTTCCAGTTTGATAAAGTGTATTATAAAATAATGTGGTTCCCATGAATGAGTGTTAATGAGGGATAAATAGACATCCATAATAGAAGAATTATCTATAATTATAAACTAATTATTAATGAAGATAAACTTTTGACCGTGATTAGCACTTGAGAATAATCTTTGACTCTCATTATAACCAATCAACTCCATTCTAGATTGGAACAGTTAGTTAATTATTAAGTCTTCTAGTGAGATAATTACTTCACTATTAATTGAATTTCTCAATTATTTATTTAATTTTTATTGTTTGATAAGAAGTTAGGGTTTTTTTGTTAATATCAAAACCGAAATCAACAAGTAAAAAGAATTAAAAAATGGGTGTATAAATGAGTGAGTAATAAGTAGTGTAAAAATTAATGGGTTTTTAAATGATTGTGAAAGTGTTACTCGTCTTCACTTACGAAAGGTGCATTGTTCGGTTTTAGGTTCATCGACACTAGTCACACCTTTTTTTCTGACACTGTCGACTAATATTCTGCTCACATCCAGGCATTTTTCAAACACTATTCAGGATGGTTGTTTATCTCAAAACGTGATGGTTTTATCAAAATCACCATCCTGGTATTTGAGTTCATCAATAAAAATGGACGTTACCTTGAATACGTTTTTGTGTATCGATAAATAAAAAATGATTTTGTTTTTTTAGAATGATGAAATGGGAAAAGTTAATTAATGATATTAAGAGAATAATGGGAATGTATCATTTTCAGTAGTCCAAAGTTAAAATAGTCAGGCTTTGAAAAATTTTATTTTATCTCTATTTTATGTTGCACTCTTATTTTATTTGAATACTTTTTTATTTTATAAACCACATTTACAAAAGAAATCTCACTATTAGATGTGACGAGTTTCATAATGAAATTATCACGCGAGTTCGTTGCAACATTATTCTATTTATATACATCATCAAACTTTTGTTGCGAAACTTTCTATCATCACGTCCACTTCACTAAATCCTTAATTCGGTAGAGCTTGAGTCAGTGATTGTTACTATGTTTGAAACATCTCTCTTCAAACAGTCGTATGAATATAGTTTTTTATTACTTAATTAATGAAATGTATTTTACATTTCAAAATAATTATTCAAAAAGACACAAATGGAAACATGATGTGTACTTTTTTACGCTAGAATTATTTTTAAAATATACTAAAAGTTAATTCCATACCAAATTTTCAGTTAAATTGGCATCAGAAGTGGAAAATTTTCGAAATCAAAGAACCGAAAGAAACTTCCATATCTATAAACTACATCGACAACTCTTTCGCTGATTCTTTATCTGACAAGTTTTCTGCTTTTTCCTTCAACTTCTTTCTCGCGTTCTTCTATTGAAAATTTTCTCGAAGGAAATGTCAACTGAGGTTTCGATTTACTTCCTATGGAGTGAGTTTAGAATTTGAATATTCTTTTTTACCAAAAATATTTTCTAAGTGCATTTTTTTCTACTCATGATTGCAAAACATAGCTGAAATAAATTTTTAGGGTGTAAAAATAAAAATTTTTATATCTATAAACAAAATATTGAGTAAATTAATGAAATACTGATCGCTTGTTAAAAAGATATTTTTCAAAAATGAATTGAATGCTAATCATTTTTAATTCAACTAATTACTCAGTCTAATTTTTTTCAGATATTTTGTTTTCCAGTTTTCTGTAACTAACACATAATTAATTTCAAAGTCCATAATAAATTATTTCATAATTAGATTCTGTGATTCCGAATCTATTAATAAGACTAAATAGTAGATTAGTAGTTGAAGTTTGATTAAAATTTGTAATCATAGTCCAAGAACAGAATCTATTAATGTTTTTACTAAAATAAATCTTTAAAGTTTTACGATAATTTGATAGTAATTTGCTATTTAAATTAATTTTTTGTCTCAAACTCAAAATTGAATCATTATTCAATTTATATGGTAACACAAACTTCGTGTAATCGTTTGCAAGAAGGTAAATTCATTAGCTGTTTTTGATGTTATTGGCATAATTGCAGTTTTGGTAATAAATTATTCAGTTCAATCCCTGAAATAATTGGTTATGGCATAAATGAGGATAAATTAACGATGCGTATCGAAGAGATATTAAGATTTATGCATATGATTACAGGCCACATTTAGAGTGATACAAGAGCACAGGATGTTGTATTCTGTCGGTAAAGTTTATCGTTTACCAAAGAATCGTGTAGCGCTATCTGACGAGGGGTATTTACACTCTTGTGGTCTTGTAGTTGGTTCGAAAAAATTGAAGGGTAATACGAGAGTAATTTTTTTCTTTTATCGACGATTAAATCACATGATAAGCGAATAAAAGTACAGGTATTTAAATATTTTACTCAATTGGATTTTTTACTTGAAACATTATAAATTACTTTTTTTTTATTTATTGCTATTTTTTGTTTTTTGCTTTCTTTTAAATTCTTTATCTATAGTTTCCATTCTTTCCTTTGGGTATATTTGTAGGAAACATTATGAAGTTTTAACACCAAAAGAGAAAATAAAATACGAAAAAAAAGTAAAATGTAAGAAGATTAAGAAAGCTTAGATAAACATAAAGTTTGAACATGTGGGTTCTTTAAGAGAGAACTTTCTATATTTTTCGTAATATTGATCACGGAAAAACCCTAATATGAGGTTGAAAAAGATGTGGGTTGGATTTAAAATATGTCACTTATTATACACTTCATGGATATTTTCTCACCAGATTTCATTTCACCCTCTTTCTACACGATAGCCATTTTTGGCATTTTGACCTTAACAGCCCTGATTTTTCACTTTCCTATTTTATCGAAACTATTACATTTGATATATCGAAGATATTTTTAGTTATATCGGGGATTAACTTTTTTTTCAGCAACTCTGAACAAGAACATTGAACCAATATTTTTGCAGTCCGGTGAATTTAAAATTACATTTATATTTTTACAGCTATTAACAATAATTTTTTTTATTTATCTATTAGATTTTTATATTATGTTGTTAATAGAGTGTTCTATCAACTCTTTTTCAATTATGAGAATTAGTTGCTCTAGTTCGTTCAATGTAATTGAGTTTTCTTTAGTTGAAACTAGGAAACAAGTATCAAAGGTTGCTTCAACGATTCATCAATTTCGTATTTTTTTTATACTATTTTGTTCGTTTCATGTAGTTCTCTTTATAGACTTTCATTGTACACAGTTAGTGTTTTCTCTCACTCATAGTTCTTGCGCCTTTACTCATATGAACTACTGTTGATACATGTCTCTTAAGCTTACCATTAGAAACTGTCAGATTTCAAATAAATAGTGCGGTTTTATACTAGTCATCATATTGCAAACTTCAACTTTTTATTCCCGTTCTTGATGTTTCTAAATGTTATTGGGTCTTTTGTGCCTTGAATAAATCTTAAAAGCAAAAATGACCATCAAGAGTAGACATATATTTCTCTCGAATAGAGACATTTTTATTCCATACTTCGTATATCGTAACCTATATTTCTGATTGGATTTTTGAAGTTAATTATTACTGACAAGAAAAAAGAAGACATTGATGAAATTTGTGCTCTTCAAAATACGTTAACGACTCAGTTAGTATCGCTGGGAGTTGTCAAACTATCAGGGGAATCAAGGATGTATCATTAGAGTAACTTAGGGAAATACAGCATAGTTAACTTTTAACACTAATTCCGATACTAATTAACTCCAAAGTTTAGCTTTGTTCCTTACAGAGTACTGTTACATGCATCGAATGTTGACGCTATTTTCTTGTTAAATATCCTTAAGTGTCCAAACAGGATTCTATTCAAAATGCTATAAACATAAATACAAAATGTCTTCCAATTATTCTATCAATACATAATCGTAATGCAAAAATATTTTTTTAAAGTTAAAATTAATTTGGGGCATGAAAATTAATGTAATGATAATACTATTAATTATTCTGATGCATTAATTTAATTTCAGTTAATATCATCAGTCAAGAGAAATTATTTTAGAGTGAAAAGTCAATCATTTTAAACGTCATTTTGAAGAGGCTCATTACACATTGTTATAAAAAATGAAAAGACACTTTACACACTATATTTTTCTTTAAAGTATTAAAAAAAGCTTTTGACATGATTGTGTGAAAGGATACTGTAGCATGAGCAGCAGGAGTCACTTCCTCTTAGCCGAGAGCAATACTCTGCACGTTTACACTTTTGAATTAAAAAGTAGCATAAACTTTAGTACAGTCAGACACGAAGAGGTAAAAAGAATACAAAAAGGTATGAAGAAAGAATATATATCAATATGACGATTTATCTCATTTTAATCAGTAATAGTAAATTTAATAGTGATCATAAAAAAATAATAAAAGCGTCTCATCATTTCCAACGTAATAAACATTGCATTATTTGTGCATTTAAATAACGATGGAATTAAAAATGAAATTTGGCGAAATCTAGTTGGAAATGATTTTGAAGAAAATATTCTCATAAAAACTTTTTAAACAAAAATTTTATATTACTCCTATAAACTTTTTTTTTTATTCATTTTGTGGTTTCATTTTTATCCAACAAATATACAGTATTATCCATTTGCTTATAGACTAAGAACATAAATAAGAAGGTTTAAGATAATACAGTAAAAAAATTTACTGTGTAACTAGTGAAAATATTTTAAGCATATGCTAGAAAATATAATATCTGTAAATTAGCTTTTTATTGAAAAAAATATCAAAATGTCTTGTATGAAGTTTCTTTTCTAAAAATTTAAAGTTTTGTCTTTTCTATCAGCAATGATCAAATTCGCAATATTTTTTCTATAAACAAAAAAGAAATACCGAGTAAATATTTGATTGAAATAATAAATAATCTGAATGGAAACTTTTTTAATCATATTAAAGAGATAAGAAGCAAACAAAAAAGTAAAGCAAAAATTATGAGAAATTTCTATTCATGTAGAAGAAAATAAACTTAAACTTTTTAGACGCCAAATTAAAATCTCGTGCCACAAGAATTAATGTCAGTAAACATACCGAAGATAATAGCAATCTGAGTGAAAACTGTTATTCGTAAATAGTTCAACTTGAACAGTAGACGAAATGTGTTGATAATCTGTGACAAACATACCTCTTTTCCAATTTGTAACTCAAATTTGTACCAAATTTTGTGAAATTAATTTAAATGTCAAATAGATGTGCTAAAGATTCCAGGGAATCGTAATTATTTTACTCTGATGAACTTTAACTTTTCAATTATTATAAACAGATTAAAGTAATTCCATTCATCATAGGACTTTATTTTAAAATGAAATTATTCTATCAAGTTCAAAATAATCACATTTAATTCAAAGAAGTATTCATAGAAGTCATTCTTAAAATAAACGTGCAGCAAAATTCAACAGTAGACGAAGCTCGAAATATCTAGAGAGAATCAAACTCAAGACATGAAATGAACTCAAGCATTAATACACTCGACTTGGTGTATCTTCTGATTCTACAGTGCTTCGTTAAATTTAAAGTTAATTGTCTGTTAAATTATAAACAAAAAAAAGAATTTATTGTGAGAAAGCTTTTTCCCTCAGACATTTTTTTGTCTTGTGGAAGGTTATTTAAAACACGTACATGAAAAATGGTGAATAGAGAAAGACAAGAAGCTCATCTTCAAACATAGAAGGTTACTCAGCAAAAGCTCAAAATGGACTAGGGACTAGGGACTAGATATTCAATACACCTCAGGCACTTTCAGAGATATATATATAGAAATAAAATTATCGAGATGAATTTCGCCAGGCATTTCGGATTGAGGAAAAAATGTGGGATTGAGTCGATTAAACTTCAACGTTGATAAAACTACAGATTTTATTGTTAAGTTAAATTCATGTTTCCTTTGTGATCTGATTACATGATTCTGTTGGTTTTTCTGAGGTTTCTCTTGACAAAAGAAATGACCATTCTCAGAATAGGATTGCGAGGGCTAAAAAGTTGCCATAAAAAAAACGAAAAAAGGGTGGGAAAAAAGTGATACAGAAAACATGGGGAAATAATAGTAAATATATAAATGTTTTTACTATATATCATGTCTACCTTTGGTATTGTTTTGTTTGTTTTTATTCAACAGTTACTGTTGGTATTCGTGCGATATCTCTCTTTACGAACGTGATGTTTTTCCACCATTGAATATTATATCTTTTTATGTGTTCTTCGCATCATATTGTCATTTTGCGTCCAACGCTTTCCTATTTAAACATGATGATATTACGTTAAAGTGGTTAAAATTCACAAAAAAACATTGCTAAAGGTAAACATTTCGCGATTCATTGTTTTTTTTCTCGACAAAATAAAAGTAAAGACAAAGCTTACGGATTTTGTGTTATGTCACTCCATTCAATAAAATTTATATTGACAATTCTATTCATGATATCCTATTGAATGGCTTTAATTAAAATTTCTCTATTTTTAGATTTTAAATCTAAAATCCATTTTTATTAATTAATTAATTCAATCAAGTTCTAGCAATTCTTTTAATTTGTTTACACATTTTTAAAAATACATAATCTAATTATTTATTAAACAGAAAAATTCACGCTTTCTAGCTGTTAAATTTTAACACTGCTCACTCCTTTTTCACAGCTTTAATTCTTTGGAGTAAAACAAGCAATAACATACATTAACATGACAGACTGAACTCAATTAAACTAATGGTTTGAATGAGATTTAGAAGACACATTTTGTTTTATTGATTTTTGAACCCTCAAATTCAGGATTATAATACTTAATAGTTTTTATTCCTCCCACATCTTCATCTAAGTCATCATCTTGATCAGATAATTCTTCTCCATCACTTCTAGAATTATAATCCACAAGTGTAAAAAATATTCCTCCCAAAATCCATGGACTCTACCTGTCTTTTTAAATATTCATTTAGCATTATCTGATTTATGTGAGACATTTTTAAAGTTTCGTCTTCCTATTCACTTGATGTCATTCAACAGTATTACCTTGGAACTATCAAATAGATACTGATATATTATGATCAGGCACGTACTAGAAAGTTTTGAATAATCATAAGAATGTCTTAAAGTGTACTTTCGTTGATCGTTAAATAGACATTCGAAGTTTTACGTAATAAGAATTTTTAAGTAAACGCAGAAATTGTAACGTAGAAGAATAGAATGTTATAAAGAAAAGACTAAGAAGCTCTTGTATTGGATCGGATAGATAGGCATTTTATTGAGAGAGAAAATCGATATTGTAGATGAATTATATTACCGTCTTATTCGCGTGGAAAGAATAAGTTCCGTGTAAACTCGTCGTTTAGGGAAGGTTATTTTTCCCAATATTGTAAGGGAAATTTTCTATAAATATTCATTGAATACTTTAAACGTCACCAGCGGTTTAAGGTTTACGGAACCTTTTCTCGTAGTTATTCATTTATTTCTGAATAGTAATTTGTCGTTATCAATTTGTGTCAAGGACTATACTTGATACAATTAATAGCTAATGAATTCTTTGGAGATTTTTAATGAATAAAAATTATTTTAATTCATTGTGCCATACTAATAGATAGAGATTTTATTATACTCTAATGAGATGAAGTGTTTTCTATTTTTTTACATTAAAATACTTTTAAATTATTGGCTTGATAATAATATCGATTACTTTCTATCATCGATACATTTTTTTTATTAGAATTTAAAAGCTTTTATAAATAAAGTAAAAAAAAAATACATCGACTATCGAGAAAATATAAGCGACTTTTGATGTTGAGGAAGAAGAATTGTTATGAATTTTTTTTACTTTTTTTTTTTTTTTCAAAATGTATCTACACGTAAATGGGAATCTCTAGAAATCAAAGCACTGTAACTTTGTAAATGTAAAAATTTTTGCAATAAAGAAATAAAAATGTCAAAGGATTCATTCGAGCATTGTACGTTCATCAGATCTTTAATTTCCGTTTACTACTTCCAACTTTGTCCACGAGTACTTTGAGATGACAAAATAAATATTCCTATGGTATTTGCACGATTCCTCATTAAAAATTATTTTATAATAAATTAATATCTGTTCTCATTTTCACGGTAAATAATATTTAGTAGATATTTAATTTTCTAAAATATATTATTACAACTGAATATCCAATTAATCAAAGCTCCAATAAATTATAATTTTTCAGTTATTCGTTATTTAGGAATAACGATATTTCCAATACATCATTTAATATTCATAATAAAAAATAATAATAATAAAGAGTAATAATTTAAAGTAAATTTTCGATCGTAATTCAGCCATAAAGTCTAAAAATGATTTGCCTTTACAGGTCCTATGATTTATATGAAAGCGTAAGTTGATGCTGCGGGATATAAAATATGATACATAGGGCTCTGTATAGTTATGAATGTCACGATATTTATGTATCCACATCCTACACATATATTTATTTGCTTACGAAGTGCAATATCACACTTTGAATACAAAGCATAGAGTGCTTGCACAGTGTGCTGACTTTAAAGGACAAAACGAGAACTAAAAGATATTAAGTTGTATACTAAAAGACTTAGTTAAATTCTAAGAACTAGGGCTATATTTTGGATTTAATTACCATATTAAATTGAGCGAAAGTTCGTCATCTCCGCCATTTTATTTCATCTAAATAAATTGAGTTTATGTATCATGAACAAATATTTATTACACGCTTTTAACCGCTTCAATTAAACATCGACTGTTTCAGATTATAATTAAACGATTTAAATAAAGTCTATAAAAACGTAAAACCATCAAAGTCATTGTAGGTAATTACAATTAAAACAATTAATTTCTTTTATGCCTTTTTACTTTTATATAAGAGAAACAAGAGAAGTAATTTAATAACGAACAATTAATTACGCTTTATATTTCCAGTAAATTTCTATCTTAGAGTCGGACGTTTTCAACAGGTTTTATCATTATGTGTCCATTGATCACCTCGGATATAATCAAAATTCTTGAGGCAACTCATTGATAATGATCATAATAATATCTCCAAGTTATCTAAAAGTCACATTTCTGCTCTACATCGTAGAATAATGTAGAAATTCATAAAATAAAATAGATAATTATCTGATCTTTGAAGTTATAATTTAAGCAATTTCAAGCTAGGCTTTGAAATTTCCACAGTAATTATGACATTAATTACGCTCACTTGACATGAGTGTTAATTTTATGCTTTGATAGTCAATGATTCGACAAAACTGCATCATTAATAGAGATGATAAAAACAAAAAAACCCCCATGAAATACAATATTTCCTTGATTTTATTTAATTATCAATGAATAATTAATGCTCACGAAATCGAATATTTTATTAAATTATTCTAAAAGTTCTCAAATGACATTTTGTAATTAAATACCAGGTGATATAATTGAGAGTGTCATTAAAAAAGACTTTGTCATGTTTTATTTTACTCATTTTCGGGGGCTGACAGTCCGCTGTTTATCAATGTCCATTTGGGTGTAAATTGGAGGATTTTCTATTAAATGGAATAAATGTAGTACAAGAAAAAGTTATTAATTGTCGTTGTTTATGAAGTCTAAGTTATCTGCACTAACATTTAAATTTATTGAGAGCTATAAAAAAAAAATAAATCCTAAGAAAAAAAAGTTTCCTGAGATTTATTCGCTTGTTTTGTCTTTATCCTAACAAATGACTGATCATAATTCAGTTGGTCATGTGTTGTTCGGAAGAAACGCAATACTATTCCGAAGATACTTAGTACTTCTACTGAGAGATGAGACGTTTGTATGGCAATGTGACCATGAGAGACTGACACTATTGGGGTTACTATGGATACAGCGCTTGCGTTGTTGGTTGGCTCGCACTGTTGAAATTATCCCAAGGGGTGGTTTTTCGTTGTGATATACCCGGGTCGGACCAGCTGGGCGGTGTCTGCCTATTCGACTCGACAGTTTACTGAATACATGTTCAGCTTTCTGGTGTTGTGAAATTGCCGAAAAAAGAGGAAAAAATAATTGAATGAAATAGTAAAAAAACAAAAAAATCACTTGATCTTATACCAAGGGATAAATAGAATTAGATTCTCAGGGGTAGTTTCGCGTGAGCGTCTAAAACGTGGGCGCCAAAAGAAAGTGAAAGTGGTGTAGTGAAACCGATTTAACAGCTGATATATCTTATTTTTTTTTTAACACCTCAGTTTTCTATGATTAAATTCTATTCGAAGGTTCGTAATTGCTGACAGAATTCGATGGAGAAATTCTATTTAAACTGAAAGCGAGTCATCGTTTATTATTAAAAAGCATTTCCTCAATGGATTATCTCGTTAAACTGTTTTAAGTTTTTAATAAACGCTTATTCTCTCCAACCCTCGTGCTAGTTATTGTTGAAGACAATTATCAAATTAATTTATCCCAATGGTAAAACATTTATCGTACACTTGTAATAAATTAAGAGCTAATTAAACGCCATCAAATATTTATTGGCGTTTTAATTGCCACCTTAAAAATTAATTTTAATGCACCAAACATAATAATAAATAAAATGATCATTACTATTTGAAAATAAATCATTATGTATTGAATATTGGGTAGAGTTTTTTTGATAATTTGCAGATATTCAGTCCGAAAAATTTTTTTTAGAACGAATTAAATCAAAAGTTTGTTCCCCAATATGAATTAGTGATATAATTTTCTTAATATAAAACTTTCCTCCAAAAAAAAAAAGAAAAAAAGAAATTCTCTTATCAATTTTAGCTTTTCTTGCTCATTAACAACTTTGAAACTTACGCACTGCATCGTAAAAATTTCTTCTTCAAGTTTTCTATCATGTCATAGCAATAATCGATATCTTTTTTTTCATTTTTATCTAAAAATGATCAGATGGTTACATCTTCCTTAATAATCTTGCTATCACCTACGAGATATATTTTTTATTCATCAGTAGCCCATAAATTTCAACTGTAGACCACAATTTATTTTTTGGATAAATATACATGACGTTGCATATAACGTTTAGCTCTTAAATCACCCCTCATTACTTCCAATATTGCATCTTCCTATCCAATTTCATTCTCTGCTTATCGTTCGTTATCAAAACAAAATAAATTTCAGCTCTTATGTTTTCGGATGCGAGTAATAAGAGTCTTTTATTATTTCTCGAAAAATTCATAGCTTTATGTCTGGTATTACTGCGAAAAATATTAAACGCTAATGAGGGTAATAAAATTCATAATAAATTGTGAATACAATAAAAGGTTCTTTTTCATTATCTACATCGTTATTATTTAACGAAAAATAAAAATAATTAAATTTTTTAATAGCTACCCTTGATTTTAACGAACTTTTTAAATTAACTATCTAGTTCATCCCTTGTACAAAGTGCAGTTTTCAAATTTAAACGTTCCATGATAAGAAATTGAAAGCTTCAATTTAATTTTATAAAGCAATCAGTTCAATATTTTTTTTATCACTTTACAATATCTTCTCAAGTAAATTCGATAATTGGATTGAATGATTCAAGCAGGCTCAAGCCTTCCTGATACATTCTATTCATTACGCAAACTAATAAAAATATTTTCTCATCAACTTAAAATTCATCGGTTTTTCAAATGATTGCTCTTATTGACGACAATGACACCCATAAATAAATCAAGTACATTTATTAACTTGATAAATAGATATAGCTTCTGACTAGTCAGATTTCTTGTATCAATTATAATGATGTTCATGCTAGAGGAATCCAAGAGGAAAACAATGGAGACTATCATGATTGTCATATTTGTAGAATGAATATGCAAACGGGATTATATTGGATTATTATAAATGGAACATCATTCATTTTAGATATGCATCAAGTACATGTTCAATCAACTGTTAAAAGCTAAATATACAAAAATGATTTTTTTCCATCATAATGAATTTGATGACTGATCATTTAATCAATTAACTGAAAACTTACGATGTAAACAAATGAATATTATAACAAATTGCATTACATGAACTTGGAAAAACATCAACTTCCTGGTTTTAAAATGATTCTCTTATATTTATTCATCATTCGATTGTATTCAATTACTTATATGATAAGAATGTAGCTGTTTTATAAGAAATATATTTTCAAATGAATTCTAGATGTTACTTCTGTTATTTTGTAAAAAGATATATCGTAAAGTGCAGAGATACATAATGAGATACGTGTGAACGACAGGAATATTAAAATATATGTATAGTGATGCAATTCAATACTATAGAAGAAAGTGTTAAGAATAATTGAAGTGTTTTAGAAAAATTTCATATGATTATTAAGCACTTGTTACTTTCTTTTGTATAAAACAAACCATCGTTGTATCGATATTTTTTTTATAAAATATCCCTTCGCTCTAATAGCTACGTATTTTTCATCCAACGTCCATGCTATCTCTTTATTTGATTCTTTTTGTTTCAAGCTACAATTGAAAAAAAATTTTTGTTAAGTTTTTTATTTTAACGCTTTAGCTTCTCCCAGGGGTTTATTATCTGGTGAATCAAATATTGACTTGATGCTTTTTATTTAACTTTTTGATTGTGAGTTTGGATTTTTGTCAGGTCTTCTTCTTACAAGGTTTAGTAAAAACTTAGATTCTTTACTAAAAAAACCAAGAGAGTTATTATTATCATGTTTCGAACTTGTAACTATTATAAGGAAAGTAACAAATACTTACTGAAGGTGAACTTTTTATTTAGATAAACTTCAATAAGTTTATTCTATTCAATAAACTTTATAAATAAATTTATTCAAAGCTAACATATGTCAAATCAATTTTGAACTTTTATAGCAAATTGAAATTGCATTTAATATGATAAAATTTTAACGAATTATTTTTACTTCATTGTATTTATTTATTCATATTTAATAAAAGGAAAATGATTTATTTGACTTCCATAATTCATTTAATTTATTGTTCCTCTATTAAACAGAAGCATTTGTTCTTATCAGTATTAAAAATTACTCATTACATTCAATTAATGCACTTTCAATATAAGTTCATCGATTCTTTTAATGAATATTAATTCTAAAGTCTTCATTAATTTTCACTACCTCTAGCCCAAATCGATTCTCCTCATCGTACTTGCAAACTTACGAAATTAATTCATTATTTTTAATCCTTTTAAATTCGTTGAATTCATAGGTAAACCAATGCTCCTGATTTGAATCAGAAAAGGATGAAAAAAATTGTGATCCTGAGTTACTAAAAGCCCCTTTAAATAAGCGTAAGCCTTGGCAAGCTTAACTTAAGGCTTTGGTCAGGTTCCTCTGTTAGGTGGCTTATGTCTGATTAAGATCTAATCAAGGTTTTACCTAAATAAGAAAAAGAAAAATATTTTCAAGTATTTTCAACTACTTTCACAATGTCATAATTTTTATTTCATAAGAAAATAGTCTCTTTGAGTTTTACATTAAGCTTATGAGTGATTTTTCACTAGAGAAAGGTTTTTAACATATATAATGAATTTTTTTTAATGAACAGAATATTATTTAACATTCTTTGTCATGCTTTGATGTTTTACATTTCCATACTCTTTATAATTAAAATAAGAAGCCTTATAGGGCGCGTGCCATGTAGATTTAATGTCAGTTACTAAAGTAGTTCTGTTCTATTTCTGTCCAAGTCAGATATTTCTAGAACAACATCATCAAAATAAGTTAAAAAAATTTTTGCCCGCTATTTTTATTTCACAATTATTTTCAACAAGATTACCAATTACTTTAGTAAGGAGTAGGATTAATAGTAATTGCAAATATTTAGTTGATTGTGATAAAGGACATGGTGTCAGTAATAAACAAGTGATGCAAAAGAAGGGGAAAAAAAAAGAAATAATGAGGCCAGGTAGTTGGTAAGAAAAGTGGCCACTTTATAAATAATGAAGTGCTGGAGGAATGTGCGCGTGGAGTAGGCGGAAGAGTCTTGAGAAAATGGGAACTGCAAAAAAAGATGCACCTGAGCTGTAAAAGGGATTATGGTACGTGTTTAGTCGGACTTGAATGCTCTTCAATTTCAAGCAATAGCAAAAAACTATAAGTATTTGACTACTCATTTGAAACATCAACTTCCTTTTTAAACTCATGTACTTAAAAACTTATCTTTCATCATCTTAACTTAATTTTTTGTTTGAAAAAGTGACAACTGTATTATTTTATCTTAGATAATAGTTGTTAAATGTTTGAATAGAATTAAAGAGAATTTCATAGAGAGTTTAGTTGGGAAGCTTTAAAAAAGAAAGGACAAAATTAAAGTAGAATTTGAAATTCAAATAAAAAGTTCAAGAGTTAAATTAAAATTATATGTGATCTAGAGCTACATAATTAAGTTTAAACTCAATGAGTGATACTGATATAGAATTATATCCCACTACAAAATGTCAAAGCAAAATAAACAATGTTTCTTTTTAGATATAAAAGTCCCTAGAGATTGGATTTAGGACAATTTCATAATTGCTCCGTTGTTTCAAAATAAATTTGAACTATTTCTGATGATAGATATTAGTAAATGCAATTTCGTTAAACTGTATGGAAACATTTGGAGATAAAACTTTGTTTAAAATCTTTATTTATTAGCAAATAACTTCGATCTCATTTGAAAAAAAATATTTCTACCTATGACTCGCTTTCAGTAATACTAGATGGTATGTGTTTTTAAATTAACCAACTTGCAGTGATCAATTGAATTGGTTTGTAAACTCATTTATCCATGAATAAACGTATCGACCCGATTTGTAAATAATATTTATTGACATACAGCAAAAATGAAGTATCATTTTTTTTAATTGAATTTTTGTTTCTTTGAAATTAAAGTTAACATCTGAGTAAAGAAACTTTTCTCTAAATATGTCCATTAATGGAAATATGTAATTAACTACCAGTCCAAATGCTTTCATAACTATTCTAAGGCTACTCGTAAACCAGCACTTCCCTGATGTGCGATGAGGATTGCTGATATAGAAAGTAACGAGCATTTCTAGTATTTTTTCCCTACAATTTCAAAGAAATTCAGGACAAATAAACTTCTCTTTTATAGTTCTAGTTATTATGTTATATAATTTTAGATAAAATATCTGTAAGCTCGTAAAATTGGATTTGAACGAAAAATAAATGAATTTCATGAATCAAATAAGTTTACAAGTCTAAGTTCATCAAACTGTTTCTATCAATTTATTACTTCATAATTAACATTTGAAATAATTTTTTCTAAAAATTTCATTTAATGATCACTGTGATGCTTTTGCTGACTTCGACATTTTTTACTGAAGAAAAAAATATCTGAGCAGCAAAAAAAAATGTTTTATGGAACGATGTTCATTAAAATCTTCTAAGATAATTATTTTTTAAGAAAAATAATTATTTTCTTTTTTCTAATGGTTATTTTATATAGATGAAGAATTTCGATAAGAAACTTTTAAATCACCGTGCATCTAAGAGGTGAAAAATCGGCGATCAAGTGAATGTAAGAAAGAGCATTAAAAGACTAGTGATATGTAAAGCGCTGATATGAAAGTTGCAACGATAGTGGGTGGTAAGTGGAAAGAGATCAAGTGGATGTGCCGAAGAATGTCATTTCGAACGTGATAATTATCATTATCGAGCTCTATTCGATGCTGAAGGCTTTTATAAGGTTGTTTGATGCTTTTTAGAACATTGAAACGTCGAAAAAAAAAACAAAGGTTCACAAAAAATGTGGATTCCATTGTCTTTATTTCCGGTCTTTACATCTCTCGTAATGGCTAGAACGATGAAAGAATGGAATTTCTATGGGATTTCAAAACATGACGTTTCACTTACGTCCAAAAATGGATCACTACCAAAATTGAGTATCGGGCTTATCGTTCCTCATACAAATTTTGGGGCTCGTGACTACACAAGAGCAATAAATCAAGCTGTAGGGAATTTGCATAAAACAAGTAGGGGACTACGCAAATATAGATTTTTAGACCACTATGATTTTACTCTTCAAGGTGTCAAGAATGTGATGATGGAACTCACACCAAGTCCAACAGGTAATCTTTGTTGATCATATTATGTATGTACTTTATATTTACGTAATACATTTTAATCGTTTTATTAACGCCAGTGAAACGGAATAATACCGTCATTATATCGCTAAATAATTATTTTATTCAATGACATTTATAATCCTGTTTTGGATCTAAATTAATTATTCTAATTATTAAATTCATTTAGCTAGAAACATCTATTTGATTTTAGAGTGTTTTATGCTATTTTTTATTGCAAAAGTTTATTTCGTTAATTAATAAGTGTAGTTAAATTAATTCTAGATTAATATCTGTTGTCACAAAATCAGATTTAAACTGATGGTCTTTAATATCATTTGAATTTTTGCAATAATTTGAGAAATATTAAATGAAGTATGCTAAAAATCTTGCCAACACTCACTGACCTCAAGATGCATCGATCGTCTCTCTTTAACATCTAATATCGGTCACACAATTTTCCAAATATTATCTCGCTGAATTTCCTTATATTTCCAACAAATTTTGCTCCGAAGATATTTTCGGAATTAATTTGATGCATTGGTTCATCTTTTGATAGTCATTAAAATAGTTTATAAATACATTCTCTTTTTAATTTTATTGAAAATTAATCGAAACATTTAACAATAAAAAAAACAATTAAATGTAGATAAATCAATACTGAGTTCTACAAACCTCAAGTCTATCAATTAATAGTTGAGTTTTTATTTCAATTTCGATTTAACTGAGATCATTTAAGGGAGATGATTTATATTTATCAACCTTAACGTGTTAATTTAGGTTTTTTTTCTTCTTCTAAGTTTTCTTTCACAAACATAATGAGATATTTTTTGCTATAATTTATCACTATAATGTTATTTTTTTGATAAGAGTAGTCAACTATTAATATCTTCAATGGTCTGGTGGCTGCATCCGTTAATGCACAGTCAAAACAGTCGCTTTCAATCTATAATTATATTTGATTCTTCAATGATATAACCCAGTGCGAAATTTAATTAGTCCATTACTAGCTTTGTGGAGGAACAATGAGTTAATAGAGTACTGATATATTATTTAAATTAATTAAATAAATCATTATGAGATAATAATCGATAATCATTATTCCATAAGACGTGAAATTATTATCATAACAAAAGAAAAAAATTTAATTAAATTTCACTCAAGTGTATTATCTGCTCTAAAACATTCGAATATTAAATTCCAGAATTGTCATCATAAAGTCATCTTCAATCTTATATATGCAACCCTTACATATTTCGTAATGTTATAGTCCAACAGTAAATTTCGTAGTAAAATTTTTTCTGTATACCTGTCCTATGCACTACAAGATATAAACATTTTACGACGAGAGAAGTGAAATATCCTCGCTCTAATTTCTAGTTCAATGTGTCAGTAGCTACAGCCTAAATTATCTGCAACAGTCAGCAATGCAACTTAGTAATTCATGTTTTATTAATAAAATTATAAACAAACTTTCCGAAGAATATTTATTAATGAAAATAATTCATTTACTTTAGAATACTTATCTTTACGTATATTCAATCTACGTAGATAATTGTGTTACTCTCAAGTTTATTGGTTTCGCACTAGTGTTTGCTGATATGTTATTAATTATGTCAAAGGATTATTAAATGTATTATCTCTTTAGGCTTTACATTGTGGTTGTAACAACGTTTCCATGCATATCCATTTATTCATTAATAAAACTTGTTGTGATTTTGTCGAATATGTAATTAATGGAATGAATATTAAAGTTTTCTTAATTAATACAATTTCTGCTTTCATTATATCATTTGTTATAAATAAAAAATGTTTTATTTGGAAAAATCTATTCGAGAATTCATCATCATGTATTGAATTTTTATACCCTAGACAATAATTGTTATTTATTGACGTCATGGGTAAAAATCTCACAATTCAAAAGAAAAATAGAGATGCAAGAATCGTAAACGTTCAAAAAGTTGCGATTTATTGCTATCATATTTATGGCTTTGTTGATTAATCACTCAAAACTATTATTTTTCAACTTCAAGTATAACATAAACAGTCGTTTGAATATATACCTTCAAGATGTATCGTTGCTACAAATAGAGTTACATATTCCACATGATTATTTCCTTATACACTTGTGGCATATAATGATCAAAGGAAGCAGTTGTATCTCTGCAGCTCTACCTTTATCATTTATAGTTATTCAAGCATATGAATTAAGCAGTGATAGTAATGTCTCGAATAGAATAACGTAATATTTAGAAACATAATAACATAAATTTATAAACAATTAAATGTTGAACTTGGAAGCTGATAAAATTAAATAATTCTCTTGGAAATAAATCATTTAGAGATATGAGAAATATTCTAATCAATTTATTTCATGAAGTATATTATATTAGTTTGATATCATTTCTAAATAGATTTTCTAATCACTCGAATACTGAGATTGATTAAATCACTCTTGAGAATTATCAGTCAAAATTTTGCTATCTGTGTATCTCTGAAAATTTTCTGCAGATGATATTCTAAGAACAGATAGACAGATTTGGATTCAAAACCTTTCTCAATACGTCTTATGGGAAACTTGAACCGAGCACTCGTATATTGAGTGATCTGGAGCTGATTAGACTTCAAGTCAAATCCTTCAAACCATTTTACAGTCATTCTACTGGATATGATATCAACTTACTAACAAGACTTGGCTACATGAAATTTATTTTTTTCAGAATATAGCAAATAATTAAAAGAAAGTAACCAAATATGGGCTACCATTTTGTTTTTGCCTCAAAAATAACAATCTATTTAAAAATTTGCCATTTATTGACGTCAAAATAACCGCACATATTTTTAAAGAGCTAAGGAACAATTTTATGTTCTTAATATTATAATATATTATTAAATCGAGAATTGTTATTGTTTTTGACAATTGTTAGTAGCCCATATTAAAGCACTAGTCCACATTTAGTTACTCTTCTCTATTTTAACTATTGAATATTGAATACTTTTAATTGACAACTTCGAAATAAAAATAAATGAATAGTACTTTCATTCTATGACCTATTGGCCCGAATTCATTCTTATATTTATTTTCTAAGTATCGACTGGTGACATTATGTGTTACAATTCCAAGCCAAATACAATAGAAAAGAATTTTGAATAGAAATTTTCATTTTATTTAAATTGATAATGAAACAAAAATAAATTGCTCCTCATTCTAGATGATTTATTAGGGTAATTCTTCAGCGAAATTAATTTTCTTAAGAACAGCTTACAAATTTAAATCTTTCACTTTTAGCATCAGTAGAAATTTGTTCGTTTAATTTTCTTTATTTATTTGTTCTAGCATTATGTATCAAACATACAGTACCGGTCAAAAGTTTTCGATTACATCCTTAAAATAGTTATTTGTACATAATCCAATAAAAATTTAGCATTATTTATTAATGATGAACGCATAAGTAGCAAAGTAGTCCAATCAATACGCTTTTTTTGTAGTTTGCCGCCTCAGGACGCAAGGGCTCGCCTAGTGCGTTAGTGTCAATTCAATACATACTTGTGTTGTAAAATTTTACATGTGATCGAAAACTTTTGACCGGTACTGTATATTAGTGATAATTTCGATGTAAGTTGACAGAAACCTACTTCGATAAATGGAATATCAAAATCTATTTTGATGAATTGTAATTCAAACCATTTCTGTGTGCAAATATACGCAGACGGTTATATGAAAACCATTTAAAATGATCTTACACAAACCTCAAATGGGAAAATTCAATTAAAATTATTCACTTAATTTTCATGTTCATTGTTATCCATCCTTAACTATTTTTAGGGCTTCATAGTTAATAGAACCCCTATAATCCCTAGTGTCCGAGAGTTAGAACTTTATAGTTCTAGTATTTGACCATTTATTAAAGTTTAATTTCATAAAGAGAAACGTTCTCTAAAATGGTTCATTCCTGAGCCAATTTTTCTGTGGAGAAAAAATGTTAGTATGATTGGCAGTAATTTGGAAAAAATGTACTTTAAATGATTTTTTAAGTATGTTCTAAAGTGATAGAGCATAAATACTAATAGTTGTTAATGCTTTTTTTATTTACAGCAATTCTCAAATCACTTTGTAACGAATTTCTTACGGGAAATGTTTCGGCAATTCTTTACCTCATGAATTATGAGACATATGGGCGGAGTACAGCAAGTGCTCAGTATTTCTTACAGCTTGCCGGCTACTTGGGGATTCCTGTGATCGCCTGGAATGCTGATAATTCTGGTTTAGAAAGGGTATGTATCACTCTTTTCATAAAATATATATGAAAGTGTTAAAAGCTATTTTTTATATGGATAAATTTTAAGGTAGTTTGGCATTGGTAAAACTCACAGTTGACTACCCTTTTTTTTAATTTTTTCTGAAAGGCCATACCTCTACGACTTAAGAAAAAAACAAACAGATTTTTCTACCACTTTGTTTAGGAGGTATAATTACTTAAAGTTATGCAAAAATATATGAGTTCTTATAACTGTCTTTGTTCAATTTTACCGGAAATTGATGATTTATAAAAAATTGGAACAGTTGACCCACAGTAAGAAACATCTTAATACAAAGGATAGTACTTGATATGTATCTAAGTTCAATTTCAACATGATTTACCACACAGTTTTTTTTAAATTTATGTATTAACATTGCAACTCGGTGTCTGTCTTTGTTTCTCCACCATATTTGGTAGAAAAAATGGCGATAATACTAATCAAAACAATTTATATAAATTAAAGTTTTTCTTTTATTTCTTATTAATAACTATTGCATTCAACTCAAAAATTATTATTACAAATTATATGCACATGCTATGTAGAAAGTTGTTTGATAGATTTAAAAAAAATTTTTTTTAAATTATTACTATTTTGACTACCAATCTGTGAATGCCAAACTACCTTAAATAACTAAAAAAATAAGAACGAATTGTGATAAGAAAATGAGACATATTTTTGAAACATTTAAATATTTTTCATAAAATAATAACCACAAAAATAGAATTCAATTAAAACCTAAATGGAATTCTAATAATTTAAACGAAAAGAAAGATTGTTTCTTTGTATTCTTTTGTAAATTTTTCTCGTATTATTTGAATGCAGATCGTGGTCTGCTTGCATAAATCAGTTTTCTTATTACGACTTTTTCAAGTTATATAATTAACGCAAAACTTTTATATAAACTACAGAGAGCTTCGCAGAGTAGTCTGCAATTGCAGCTGGCACCTTCTCTGGAACACCAAACTGCTGCTATGCTGAGTATTTTAGAACGATATAAATGGCACCAGTTTAGCGTAGTGACTTCTCAAATTGCTGGTCATGACGACTTTATTCAAGCAGTCAGAGAACGGATATCGGATATGCAAGATACATTTAAATTCACTATTTTAAATACAATTTTAGTAACAAAACCTACGGATTTGTTGGAACTTGTAAAAAGTGAATCAAGAGTTATGTTACTTTATGCTACAAGGGAAGAAGCTATTCATATATTAAGTGCAGCTAGAGAACTTAAGATTACAGGAGAAAATTACGTTTGGGTCGTTACTCAAAGTGTCATTGAAACCATGTTGCAGGTACCAAATCAATTTCCTGTTGGGATGTTGGGTAAGTAATGTAGTTTGATATTTATTTTTATTTTTCTGTTCACAATCCAACTATTAATGATTCACTTTTAAAATTTAAACAAATCGAATTATTTTTTTTTCTGTTGATATCATCGATTGTTGAATTTTTATAGGTTTTTTAGTACTCTATAAAATCAGAGATTATTACTATATGTCATTATTTCATGGTAAAACTTTCATTTCTAAAACAGGAAAAAAAATAAACTATTTTCAGTAGTAAAACTCAGTGATTGTTCAGACAAATTTTTCATTATTTAAAACTTTAATTAAATATTTTATGTAATTAGTTTGTTGACAGGAATGCTGAATTTTTTGTATAAAAAAATCAAAAGTTGGTTTTCAAAATCAGCTATTAAACAAATATATATTTCAACCAATGAAATTATTCTATTAGTTGAAAAAAGTTTAAAAAAGTAATTTAAAAAATACATAAGCAATGAAAATAGTTTCTCAGGGTCGTTCTATTTATGTTCTAACTTTAGAATGCAGTTAATAAATTTTTTAATACATATATCTTTTGATGGTTGCTGTGTAAAAATTTTAAGTAAATATCTGTCTGATATCAACTTATTTTTTCTCCTCAAAAAATACAAGCTGCATAAAATATTTTTTATTGTTATTATATTAATAGAGATTATGTGCAAAATGTCATAGTTTTAGAGATCTAGAGTTTTCAATTTTATCGACTCCTCACATCTTTTTCTATCATATTTTTACGATCTATATTGAACTGAAATGTGTTTTGTCTCATCTTATTTTACTGTTTTCTATAAAGCGAGTACTCTAGTCGGCTTTAATTCAAGTGCAAAATATTTATTGATAAAATAAATTTAATTGTAATAAAATATAATATTTCAAGTAGAAAAAAATTTCTTCAAATTGAGAAATTAATAAATGATATATTCAAATAATTTCATTTGTTTCAGGAGTGCATTTTGATACAACTAGTCCGAGCTTAGTGAATGAAATAGCAACAGCTATTAAAGTATATGCCTACGGTGTTGAAGATTTTGTAAATGATCCGAAAAATGTCAATCTCAGTTTGAATTCCGCACTGAGTTGTGAAGGCCTGGGGGAATCACGATGGAATACCGGAGACAGATTTTTTAGGTAAAATATTTTTACTTTCTCATAACAGTATTTTCCTTCACATAATGTGAAAAAAGTAATTTTCACATGATCCTTTAGGTACTTGAAAAATGTTTCTGTTGAGGGCGATCAAGGAAAACCAAACATTGAATTTACACAAGACGGAGTCTTGAAAGCTGCTGAGTTGAAAATAATGAATCTCAGACCTGGTACTAGCAAGCAGTTAATTTGGGAGGAGGTAAGCCACCAATTGGATTTGTTCTCGATATCCTTGAGCCTTTGAATATCAAGGGAAAAAGTTTAATCACTCATAACTCTATTAAGTGCAGACAATTTTATTACGGTGATTAGTAATTTATTTCTACGAGTGCGAAATGACTTGGTGCTTTTATCCCTTCTTAACATTTAGAAAAGTTTTTATGAGTCGGTCAAAGGAACGCTCATCAGCGTTAAGTTGGATGAGTGAGGTTGAAATATCTTGATCTATCAAAGTGAACAAAGAAGGGTTAAACCCGTGGTGTGATATCAATTTATTCAAAATTATGACTGGCAGATTTCTTTAGAATAATACAAGGGAAAAAACCTTTTCAGAGATTTAGTATTCAAACAGTTGTTTTAATTACTTACTTAATGTTAAATACACTTTTTTTTTTAATAATCGTTATAAAATTCTTTTTAAATATTTATTTGATTGCTTTATTTATTAATAAAGTTTAAAATGATCTTTTTAATATATTAAAACAATTCTCGCAGTCTCATTTAGGTCATTCTGAGTCATCCAAGAGTTGGAGTGATGTTCCATAATAAATAAGTATTGATAACATATAAACTGAATATGCTTTTACATCACATACAGGAACCCTAGTTCCAGAGAAATTACTGTCATAAAAATGTATTTTTCAGATATATTTGAAAAGAAAAAAGCAGGAGAAAAACTCGATTTTTTGCCTCACATCGTTAAAATAAAAAAGCTTTTTGCTTTATTTTATAAAATCATTCACTATAGATAGAATCAAAACTTATTTGTCAACTTCCTTCAAAGTTAAAAGATTATGTGACTTAGTGTCCTTGTAACTTAACGAAAAGTTTTAAAAATACTCATGAAATTTGAAACATCTTATCATGTATACATGTTGATCTTTACATGTGTCGAATTGAATTTTTTGATCACAGATGACACAAGTGTTCGTGAGCCAACGAAGGGTGTAAACTAAGTTAGTAGATGGAAATGTTAGAAAATTAGAACAGAATGCAATAGGAATGAAATGTGCAGTCCAATTACTGAAGCCGAGATGGGCATTTTGGCAAGCATTCTCTGTTTTTTAGACTCTTTTGAAAGTTCTTGCCAACTAATACGTCATTTAAAGATACAAATATTTTTCACGTTAATAGGAAATGTAAGGTAGATAATTTTTATAACAAGTAAAAGTTTCATAACACATGTGTTTCATTATCAACTGTTTTAAAAATTGTTTAAACGATCTATTGTTAGACAAAGAGTATGATTTGATATTTTTAAATGAATGTTAAAATTGATTCATACACTTTTTTATATATCTTGATAAAAGTAATACATTTATTTTTAAACTCTTTTTCTTAGCTTCAAAAGAAGGTTGCTGATAACTACAATTAACACTTTTTTGTTTTATGAGTTATGAGTTCGTCTACTTTATATGACAATAGATGTTAAACTCATGTTATTTCAAATACTCGAGAGACTAATGCACGTGTTTAAATACTCTAGTTAAACTCCAGCTGTGAATTATAATAATTCTATCATCTACTTGACGTTAAGTTATATTACAGACTAACGTCAGACTGGAGATGATTAATCTCATGAGTACACTCAAAAGGTACTCTTCGCACCTTAATACCATTATATTTCTACGGAAGTTTAACGATATAAATATTTCAGCTATATTTAAAGTTTTATTCAAAAAAAGAGACAAAAAATGTAAGCAAAAAAAAGAAAATAACATCACAAATCCCAGCTGGTTTTGTTCTCATATCTATTTTATTTTTTAAATTATAGTAATTTATTTTAATCAATACAGTTTATTGAATCTCATCAATTGAAAAAAAAATTCTTCGAATTTCAGGACATATCATTTCAATTATTCTAATTCTTCCTTCTCCTGAATATTTAAAAAATTTCAATGTTTTCTACGAATGGCATCAATCAAAAATGAATAATTCAATTAATTTCCATATATCTCTAACATTTTTTATTTTTTAAACGACTTACAATTGTATTTTTATTTCTGTACCCATCAAAAAAGCTTAGATAAATTAATATTGATAAATCATAAAGTGGTGATTTCTGAAATCAAATGTAAACACTTATACAAATGCCATAAAATAAATGCTGAGTCTCTGCCCTGTTTTCATAGGGTGCGGACATACACTTGAGATATCTTTGAACTTTTCCGGCATTCTTCACGGCATTCACATTCCCAAACTTGACCTAAATTCTCATTGGGGTCACTGAACCATCAGCCGTAGTTGATCATCCCCTTTCATTTTATATCGACGTTGTTGGGGCGTCTACAAGTCTCGTAGAGATGGAGGTTTCCTAAAGTGTATAGAGGATTATGATAGCCGATAAAACAGAGACAGTATTTCATAATGACACAATAAGTTTTCCCTTAAAAAAATTTATTGAGTGTACAAAATTAATCTAGTGTTTTTGACAAATGGAGTTAGTTTAAATTGACGTATTGGAATGATTTATTTATACAATTATAAATAATTACGTTGAAAACAAACTCACTAAAAATATAAAAATTTCCTACAATCCTTTTTGCTGCAATAAAATAGTTGAAACCAATGAAATTGCTTTGAAAAATTTTTTGCTGAAATTAACCCTACATTTGACATTTAATTCTTTTTGTGCTTGATATTCTCAGATCGGAGTTTGGAAGTCATGGCAAAAGGAGGGATTAGACATAAAAGACATTGTATGGCCTGGAAATTCTCATACTCCACCACAAGGTGTTCCAGAGAAGTTTTATTTAAAGATAACATTTTTGGAAGAGCCGCCATACATCAATCTCTCACCACCCGACCCTGTCAGTGGCAAATGTCTGATGGACCGTGGGGTGCTTTGTCGTGTCGCCAAGGAGTCAGAAATGGTTGAGTGAGTATAAAAAATTAATTACAAGAATTATTGATAGATATACATTTTTCATCACTCAATATCTATTTTTTTTATGGCATCTCATTGTTTAATGGTTGCTTGTGCAATAAGAGAGCTTATAATCCTTGAATAGTTGAAATATCGATACGGTCAAGGAAATAATTGTACATTTATTCTGGATACACTGGCTAATACTCGTTGTTCACCCACTACTACCTAGAATTTAATAGTGTCATGTTGTGCTAGTAAACTGCACTGGTTCAGCATCATCAGAAAAGTCACTTTCTGCGAACGACGTACTTAACTTTACTACAATTGTAGCCTGGGATAATCATTGTTGTTAGGATTGAGCTCCGTAGAAGACACACAAGCTTTTATAGTTTTCTGTTAAGAACTTCCAAGATCGTGTTAATCATAACAATCTTAATTACATAAAAGAATTTCTATCTACAATTTATTATTATTTGAAAAAATTTTACAAATGCATAGAAGTTGAAAGTAAAAATAATAAAACAACGTTTTTATTCTTTTAATCTAATAAAACTGTAGGATCAATTTTTGAATGAAATAATAATGCTCATTAAATACTTTCTAATTATAGCAACCTAATTTTATGTTATTACAAAATACCTTAAAAAGTGTAATTAATATAAGCTGAAACAAAAAACTTTTATGAATTCATTTATCTTATATAAATATTTTTTACTTCAATTATTCATTTAATTATTTATTGAAACAAACATTTTAAGAGAATAAAATTTCATTCGCTGTCATCATTCAGGTATTTTTCAGGTAATTCAAGCTCAATAATTCATTGAAGAGTGTATATTTTAACTCCAAAATAAGCTAATAATACTGGTGTTCATTTATGAGATATTGTTTTCATAATATCATGGTTCGCCATAGGATGTATATGAAATAGTGGCTCATATTTCCTTTTCACCAGAGTCTATATAAATCAATACAATGTATTGCGATCAATTCACTTGATCCAATGTCGAAATGCCAATTAGTTCTCAATTAGCCTAGTATAATTAGTCCAACATTGGAACTCTAAGCTTTGATTGATGGCTCTTGGTCTATATGATAGCAAGATAGTAAAGAATCTTCTAAGATCCGAACTTGATGACTTAGTAGCAAGTCAGGATAACACTAATTAAGTTCCAAGGACAAAAAAGAAGCACTAAATTTAATACCTTCCTTCTAACATGAATTTAATGGAAAATATAAATTATGGTGTAATTAAAAAGCACATATAAATTCTAACTGTCCAGCAAGAATCACTAGCTCTCTTGTTATTAAACATTTAGCCAGCAGAGTCGTTTAAAAAATTGCAAAGTAGCAATATATACTTCATAGATTATACATTTTAGGTTACAAATCAAATTTTAGTTATATTCATTCAAACTTTCGTAAATGTAATCATTAGAAGTTGATTTCTGATTCTATAAAAGCTTTGGTAATCAGCAGAGATTGGAAGAAATATCTTGATGATTGATTCAACTGTAGATTTATAGTAAATTTCATTTTAATTACTTTCTTTTAAAGTTTCATCCCATCCTAGAACTCAGCAAATGACATGATTTTTTTAGTAACCAAGAGACTAAGTAGTTCTTATGGCCACTCTATTATCGTTGATAATAAATTGGATGATTTTAAGGTTAGGCTTCAAAAATTCAGAATGTTTTATCATAATCTTTGTGTTGCATTATAAATGCTTGTGTTTTATGCTAGCATAAAGCTAAATGTAACAAATCAGCATAAAGTTAAGAAATATAAAATTTACTACTAGCTCGTCTCCATTTAACAGTAGTAAAAGAAGTTCAAGGTATTTTTTTTTCATGCAAATTTGACAATGTTTACACTCTCTTAAAAATACTGTTATCGATAGAAAAGTGAGAAAAGAACCGAAGATGTAGGTTTAAAGCACATTCAAGGTAGTTTACAACCTTGAAGTAGATACTCCTAAGCCACCTGGTAAGATTTACAGACAGCTTCCTTAAATTCGTGTTCCAAGAAAATACTCGTGAATCATGAAAGTAGATTTACCAGGACCTTTCTCAAGATTGAACCCAAAGACAATGTCTCTAAGTCATTGGGCTACACTCACAAGTATTTCCGAAGTTGTGTTTGACTGAAAATTCTTGTAAATTACGTAACATACACTTTTGACATTTTCCTTGAGGTTCTCTTCAAAGAAAATGCTTTCAAGCCACCTGAAGAGACTTACTAGCATATTTCTCTGGATAAAGTTGAAAGGATATTTTTAACGTATCTGATAAAATCCGTCAATATCTATCTCAAGGTATTCATTTGAAGAAAATCGTCCTTTTGGTCTTTAAAAAGTTAAATTTTCTTATTAATTACAGTTTTAAAACTTTAAATCGTTAAGTTTATTAAGTATTTATTTTAGAGCAGCTCTTTTCTTTCGCTCTTATTCATTTAGATTTTTTATCTCAACAGAAATCTTTTCTCTCTCAAGATTTATTTCTTTAAATAGTCTCAGGACATAATTCACACCTTCAAAGCTCTACATGCTGTCTCCTAAATGCAACAGCTCTTAGAAATTAACTTGTTTTGCAACATACTCTGATAGTAAGAGAGCTCCCAGGAAGGTTAAGATGAACAGCGTTAAACTTGGGATAGAATACTCTACTCTCAGAATTACAATCCATCATGACTATTGTCAAGTTTAGAAACCTGGAACATGCAAAAACATTTAATTGTGCTTGAACATAATGGTTATGTAATAGCATTAAAACTTTTAACTGTTCTAACCAAATTTTCAAAAGAAATTCAGTTATTTATAACTATTTTAATTTGATTTTTTAATGATTTTTATTCAGTAAATAATTCAATACTGTGATTTTCATTATCTAATTTTGTTCAAATTGACTCAATTAAATGGTGTAAAATAGATTGCTAATCTGGTATTACAGAGGAACAAGAACAATTTTCATGAAACAATGTCTAGTTGAATATGATCAGCTGGTAGTACGAGTGTTTTGTCGATGTAGTGAATTATTGGATTAATTGAATTGGTAACTAACTTTTTTTAGAGTAATTAGAAACCAAATATCAATAAACTCAATTTAAATTGATGAGATCCGTTTGAACATGTATTAAAAATCCACCATATCCGTCAGAAAATGGAATTTCAGTTTCCAATTTATACCAATGTCTTGGAGAGTTATAGAAATTTCTTTATTTTCTGAAAGCTGTATTTTGTTTCAAAGATATAAAGCTTAGTTTTTCCAATTGAATTCAAAAACTTACCTTTTCTGTCTTACAATAGTTTTTCAAAAAAATTTTTTAAGTGCTTTTTATAAAGATATCGTACTTTAAAAAGAAATCATCATTCCAACAAAGATCCAAGCATACAAGTTGTCAAGTCTGTTGAACGAACTTTTTCCCAAATATTTTTTAAAAACATTTCACCATACTTCAATTAAATATAATTGTATCTTCCACTTCGATATTTAATTCTTTATAATAGCATTAAATACAATTCTAACTTTACTTTCGCTACGTTTAAAATTTAAGTATTTGTATCTCAAAATCTTATGGATGAGGTTCATTATTTTTGTACACATTTGATATGACCAAACTTCTGCATCCAAATTTCAAATGATATCATAGTAAACTATTGAATAATATCATACTAATTTAGACTTTCTTATGACCCAAAAAATGACAAAGATTTTAGATTATATAAGATCAATTTCAAACAGTTATGATAGAAGATGCTTGGCTTGAAGTAAAACTGATGAGGAATAAGAAGCTATTCTGTTTTTAGCACTTTTGTGGCTATGTTGTACTGCTATTGACTCTCTTCTTGAGCAATAGTACTTGATTAAAAACAGAAATAATGAATGATCTTTGATGTATGTGTCTTTGGCCTCAATTATTGAAGTGTGTGCAATCAATACTATCTGACAGAAGGAATTAACTATGAATATAATACATTATGCATATTATTAAATCAATAAGATTAGTAAGGAAATAATTGAATCAATGAACAAGAGAAATTGAAATAAAATTCAATCGAAAAATATTTGTAACGAAAAAGTATTAAAAAAAACTGTCATTTTCAGTGATACAGTATTCCAGGGGTTAGATAAAAGGAAATGGTATTTGTCTTCATCAAAGTTGACTCCTAAACAACAGTGTGTGTATATGAAATAAATGGTTTTTTATAAATGTCTATAGATAGGTTAAACAGTCAAGGGTTTACTAAAAAGTGAATAGAATACGATATTTGATTTATTTTGTTTGTTCTGGAGAGAAGAATGATTTCCTCTGGAATTTAATTGAAAACTTTCAATAAATTTTATTTTATTAGCTATTTAATAATTTTTGTTGTGCTCAAATTGAAACAGAAAATAAATCTTGAACAAATTCTTTAGTCTATAAACCTAATAAACTTATTTTTGTAAAGTTAGCTTCTATCTAAAGTTGAAGATAAAATTTTTATTCACTTTCATTTTGTCAGAAACTTTGTTCGGCAGGTAATAGGAAAACCTTCTGTCTTTCTTTTCAATCGACTCTTCCTACTAACTAAATATTGTTATCAAACTGTTATAGCAAAACTGTTACAAACTGCTTATAGAGAATATAATAGCTTACCAGTTGGAAAATTATATCAGGTAAGAATGGGCTATTTTCTGCTTTGAGGTGTAATTGCGTCTTCGAATACCTAACATCATTTTGTGGGTGTTTTAAACCCTTCCTCGAAGTTATGAGATCAAGTTTGTTTCGGGTTGAACTTAATATATAAAAACTCATTAAATACTTTAGAGTAAAAAGTTAATTGTAAATTTATTTAATTTACATACTTTACACTAGATATTTATTCAAACAAACTTCAAAGCAGTTTTTCTTTCAGTGTACAGAGATTAAAAACAGCTTCATTTTTATATGTTAATATTAGAACCATTAAGTCTGGAAAACATCATTTACATTTTTTTAAATAAATATTAAATTAATTTTGACGAAATAAAAGGAATACATATTTATTTGAAAGACAGTTTTTTTCTAAAAACAGCCTAAAAAACTAAACTCATTAAAAATATTTCAATTCTACCATACGTTTATGATTCAAAGTTACATAAAAAATTACTTCTCTGATGAAAATATTTTTCAAATGTCATCTTCACCATGTCTAGAAATATAATTAATTGTAAAGTCACTTTCAATTAAAATTAATAAAAATTAATTTGTTTATTATTATAATGGGTTCTACACGTATATAGTTATCTTTATATTGACATAACATTTTATTTATAATTGCAGTACGAACAATTAGAATATATAAGCGCCAATAAATTGAATGAATAATTGAAAAAACAACAATCGTAAAATGAATAGTTGAGTTCCATAGTTGGATTTACAATCCTGTGTTAATTTCTCATTTGGCAAAAAATAGTTAAGTTCTTTTTGAACTATTAGTAATAATTTTATCTGTGTATTTCTCTTAGCGGATGATATTATGTCTGTGAATTAACTACTTTAATTTTAAAAAAGTTCGAATAAATTTCCTTGTATTTTTTATTATTTCCTCTCGTAAATATGC
Organism: Chelonus formosanus; assembly: GCA_028641665.1. Taxonomy (NCBI): domain Eukaryota; kingdom Metazoa; phylum Arthropoda; class Insecta; order Hymenoptera; family Braconidae; genus Chelonus; species Chelonus formosanus. Next base: position 17,032,901 of record CM054002.1, read on the forward strand.
GCATTTATATTTATCTAAAAAATTTTTTTAGGTAAATATTTATTATTATATTGTACACTTTTGAATGTAGAAAATTAAACCTTTTCTGTTATTTATCAGTGAAAGTTATGAGCATTTGAATAAATCGAGAACGGATATAGGATCAATATACCCGACTTCCTATATCATCGATGTTTCCAGGAAGGTCAGTTATAGATATATCAACAAGTAAAATTTATTGTTTTTATGTACTTTAACCACTTTTATCACTTGGTATTTTCTAAATAATTAAAAAAATAAAATAAAAAGTATTTATCATTGAACAATAATTATAACATAATGCTAAAAATATTTTTCTAAATAAGAGAAGAAAACAAACAACTCTTCTCTACGTGTAAAAGTACTCTTTTATTACTTCGTAATCTAGTTTTGTGGATTTCGTCATGAAGAAATGGCGAATACGTGTGAATCTTCGTACGTGATAATAGACAATTTCCTTTAAAGCTTTTTTCATTATTTACTTGGTTTAACTAATAAAATTCTTTTACGTCAACTGAAAAAAACTGAATCATAAATCGTTAATTCTTTCATGTGATCAACTTTGTGTAAATGTTTATAAAATATCTCATTTTCAAACTTCAATTTAATTCCATTGATTTTAGATCAAATAAAATGTCAAAAAGATGACTAAAAATCAACTTCCACATGAGCTTAATTATTAAAAGTTTTACAAGTTTTTTTAATTCTTAATGTAATAAAATAGTAATTTCTAGATGAACTACGATATTAAAGTGTTATATCAAAGTATTTAATCTTCGGAAGTCATAACCTGCCAAGTTTATAGATTTCCTGTACTGAAACTTTTATACACTGAGTTGTAGTCATTCGACATAGCTGAGGAATCGACTTGAAGTAACATTTTTAAACTCTTGGGAAATAAATTTGATGTGAACTTCAGACGAATTTTTACACTAAACGGTTCAGTTAGACATATTGAGTGTAAAGTACAATTTTCTAGCTTTCTACCACTGTAAATTTTAGTGTCTTATTTTAAAACACTAAAAAACGTTTTATAATTGAGACAATGTTATTCAAATAGGTGACGTCATATTAAAACACTTTTAATGTTTTAAAATAAGACACTAAAATTTACAGTGACATGTAGTGTGATATGGAAAAAAAAACTTTCGATTCCTTCAAAAAAATTCAATCGTTACTTAATTGTAAATTGTTAATAATTAAATTAGTCAATTATTAGATAATTAAAGTTGTAATTATTCAATTTACTGTAATAAAAAAAAAAATTTTGAAATGATAAAATTTTTAACTATCTGTGTAATACCGTAATTCCAACAGATGAACAAGAGCAGTAGTAATAGCTAAAAATGGTCAGCCGTGTGCAATTAGTCACTTCGTTATGGCTGTTAGTGCTTGATATAAAGGACATAACAGCATCTGAGGGTGTAAAGTTATTTCAATTGACACGAGAGCTCAATAAAATTTATAATGTACTTTTCTACCCTGGAATTCACAATCATTAAAAATTTTATAAATATGTTTTGTGGTTTTTAACGTAAAATAAATTATTCACATTAACAACGAAACAGAATAAAATACATATTGCAGTCAAAATAATCCGCTCTATTCTCATTTGATAATCTGACAGATTATTTCAATTCACAATCGAACATTATAAAATATAATATTTACAAAAAGACTTCATAATGATTATAGGATAAAAAGTTGATACAATATTATCGTTTCGATTTTAATAATTTAAAATGTACGGCTAAAAATTTAAATGGTAAAGAAAGGATGCTTGAATAGAAAATACAGGTGTTAATTTTGTGGCTCATATTAGCTGAGAGAATTTAATTATATTGGAAACGTTTCCGTTTAATCGTTATAAGGGATACAAGGATACTTAATTTCGCAATAGAAGATTATCGCTTTGGCACGTTTCTATACACTTTACTAGTAGCTTTAACCTCAGTGATAATGAGATCTGTGAAATGAAGCAATTTAAGAGGAGATTTAATTGCAATCAGTAGCGGGAGATAATCATATCGTTAATAATAATGATAACAATGATCTTTAACAGGATGGATATTCAGTCAGCCCAGAGAAACGAGAGCTTCTATCAATGTTGTAGTGGATTTTGTATTGACTTGCTGCAGAAATTTTCTGAAGAAATCGGCTTTACATATGAGTTGGTGAGAGTTGAAGATGAAAAATGGGGAACTCTTGAGGTATGTTGAATAAAGTCTGAAGATATACCAAAAATAAAAATGATTTTTACATTAGAGAAAATTCAAGTTCTTATATTTATTTCAATGCATTTTACCAGTTATTTTATTTTTAGTTCTTTCACTTTGGATTATTTTTTAATTCACTGCACAAAAATTTTTGAGGAAAAGTTCTAATTTTCTTGCATAAATACTTTAATAATCGAAGAAAATAAAATAGGTCTTACTTTTTATACATTCTTTTTGCGCATTATTATTTTAGCCTCTATTTTTTCTTCTAAGAATTTCCTCTATTCGTCCTGCACATTTTAATAACTGACGAGCATGAGAATAAGAATAGAAAAATGCTGAATAATTTAATTACAATAGAGATCATATTTCATTATAAAAAATAGTGCGTTGTAGCAAAAGAAATTTCACAGTGCAATAAATGTTAGTTATTTATATTCATTATATACTTCAAATAGCGAACAAGATCTCTTTTATTTTTATTTGTAAAATTTACATTTATTTAAGATGTGGAACAGCTCCTCAGTACTGGGTAGATGCAGCAATTTATTACAGAATCAACTTTTCATGTGATTAGATTATTTTCTTACTTGTAAATAGCAGAATCTATCAAAGAACCCTCGTTATGTATTTAACTGTGTCTCAGTTTTATGATAAAAGGATCATGATAATTTATCTTGGGAAATTATTCCCTATTGGAATTAGCAGAATGTTCATTCAAATAAAATCTTGCTTTCCGAACACACACATTTTATCTTTTGTCTACAGAATGGCAAGTGGAATGGACTGATCGCAGATTTAGTAAACCGAAAAACCGACATGGTGCTCACATCTCTGATGATAAATTCTGATAGAGAAGCAGTGGTTGATTTCACCGTGCCTTACATGGAAACTGGAATTGCTATCATAGTATCAAAGAGAACTGGAATTATTTCCCCGACGGCTTTTCTAGGTTGGTCATTTATTTTATGTTTAATCAATAGAGAAATTATCTTTCTTTTTAGATGTTTTATCGTTTTGTAGCTTTATCGAAAACCATCAAATCAATCGAAATATCATACAAGGGATATTAATAGTTAGATCACAATTTTTTGTAATTACAAAAATAACAAAATGTACTTTTTGATTTTCTGTGCTGAAATAAAAAGCTAGTGTTTTGTGTCAATTCATAAAAACTTCATCATAAGAGTAAATGATCATTCAGTTTTCATCTTCATGAGTTATCGACTTTTTTGGTGGAACATTTTTTACAGAGCCTTTTGATGCGGCTTCATGGATGTTGGTGGGAATCGTTGCAATTCACGCTGCCACGTTTATGATTTTTCTCTTCGAGTGGTTATCTCCGTCAGGTTTCAATATGAAGGTAAGCATTAAATCCGTATTCAATTACACTTTATATCCGCGGTAAAATTATAAATTAAAGCAGATATTTCCAAGATAAATTTATTTAATTTTCTTCTAATTCATGAAATGTGTTAAATTTTATGATCGCAGTTGATCAAATATCACACTTCCTTGAACATAAACCCAAAACAAACTTCAACTACTGAAATAATAATCAAATAAATTGTTTGTCAATAAATTTTAGAAAAATCCAGCTGGTAATCACCGATTCTCTCTGTCAAGATCATATTGGTTAGTTTGGGCGGTATTGTTTCAGGCTTCTGTACATGTTGATTCGCCTCGAGCGTTCACAGCTAGGTAAATATATAATTAAATTGGTGATATAATTATACTAACTAAAAACATTGTTGACATGATAAAATACTAAGCAAACAGATAACTAGATTTCCATATATTACTAAACTCAATTCTTTTCAATTTGCTGTGATTTTCTTCTCACAAATTTCATGCTATTAATTATAAATTAAACCCTTTCATCAAATATTAATAAAATCAATTATAAAATATTATTTACAATATGTTTGATTAAATCCATCAACACTATTTCATCTTTGGTTTATTAAATATATTGAAATAAATTTATTATTGATGCCATATAATTGTATTAAAATAATATTGACGTGGAAATGATATTGAATATTATTTTACGCATTTAGAGAAAGAGTATAAATGAGAATTCAGAAAAAAAATAGTATACTAGGTATTTTATTTTTATAGTTAACATCAAAGATATTAAAATTCATTTACTTCTTTGAAAAATTTACTAAATTGTAATTTATACTACAGTTTGAAAATTTTGTTATTATTATTTAAGTACAAAATCTCATCTTCTTGAGCTTCATTTTTCTTTTACAAATCATTTATTTTAGTACTGAATTTATTTATGCGTATTAATAATTAATATAATTAATTGATTTGATAGAATAATTCAAGTATTGATTACTCATTAAACAACAGATTTATGACCAATGTTTGGGCCATGTTCGCTGTTGTCTTCCTTGCTATATACACTGCCAACTTGGCAGCTTTCATGATAACTCGAGAGGAGTTTCATGAATTTACTGGCTTAGACGACCTACGCTTGATAAAACCCTGGTCTCATAAGCCAATGTTCAAATTCGGTACAATACCATGGAGCCATACAGATAGCACACTATCCAAGTACTTTAAGGAGATGTATTCTTACATGAAGAATTTTAATAAAAGTAATGTCAATCAAGGCATTGATGCTGTTAAAAGCGGGTAAGTAAACAACTTTATTTAATCAAACATAATTTAGAAGAATTATTCGGATATTAATCTCCCGTGTTTTATGTTGCAGAGAGTTGGATGCTTTTTTTTATGATGGAACTGTTTTGGATTACTTAGTAGCTCAAGACGAGGATTGTCGATTATTGACCGTAGGCTCTTGGTATGCCATGACTGGATATGGTTTAGCTTTTGCTAGAAACTCAAAATACGTGGAAATGTTCAATAAAAGGCTACTTGATTACAGAGAAAATGGTAAATTTTTAAAATAATAATAATTTCTTTCTGAAAAATATAGAGTTTAATGAAGTCTTTTTAACACTAGTTTTTTTACACTTCTGTTAGATACCTCTCCCTTATTATAAGTAATCTAGATATATATATATATATGAACCTGTCTTCACTAGACTTTCTAATATTATCAAGAACTCCCTTTTTATACATCCTGTCATAAAACAACCCTTTTAGACTTTCTAAGAGAAATCGTCCTAACCCTTTTTTTTGACGTTTCCCAAAACTTCTAATTTTCAAATATTAATTTGTCACGATTTCACCAAAGTGAAATCGCTTCCTGTCCACTAACTCATCTTTACTTTTAACGCTAGTTACGTCACAGGACTCTTACCCTTTCCCTCTAAATTCAGACCCTTTAAATAAGAATGTTCCTTAGGATTAAGCAATCAGTTTTGTCAAAATCTTTGTACAAGCAGCATCTCGTTTCTAAACATTAATGTACTCAAGTTACTGAATAAAGCTAAAGTTTACTTGAAGTCTTTGGTATCCAACACTTCTTTACTTCATGAAAAATGATAGTATCATTAATTAAAGAATGAGAGAAGGTCAATTAAACGATCTGAAAAAGACAAATTTTATTTTTTCAGTGAATACAAAGAAAATTTAAATAATGGTTTGTGGTAGTAATGTTATTTGACAAAAAGGGTCTAATTAGCCCAGTTAACGCTCTTGACAGATTAAGTGGACTAGAAAATCAGATTAACCGAGCACTTGAAAATTTTATTGCAACAAGCCTCTTGAATATTTATTTAAGAATAAATAAAATATAAATAAACGCATTTATAATTTTTTTAGCTGTAGAGTTGTGATTTATTTTTCTACAAATTACGGAAATCCCTAAAAACAGTTTTATGCAATAAAACATTATATATAATAATGGTTTTTAATCAATCGAATTTTGTTTATTATCGAAAAATTACATTTATTTTATGTATCCATCATGAAAAAATTGTCAATACATTTATAACGGATACTTAAATGAAAATCTGTTATGTAATTATTGAGTTTACATTTATTTTTATGGTTAAAATAAAATATTTTTATTATAAAAATCTGACCACAGGTGATCTGGAACGCCTAAGAAGATATTGGATGACTGGATCATGTAAACCAGGAAAGGAAGTTCAAAAAAGCAGTGACCCATTGGCATTAGAACAATTTTTGAGCGTTTTTTATTTGCTGATGGTAGGAATATTATTTGCAGGAGTATTTCTTGCCTTAGAACATCTATATTTTAAATATATCAGACAACATTTACCAAAGAGCGATCAAGGTGGTTGCTGTGCTTTGATAAGTTTGGTGAGTCTATATTAAGTTAATAACTTATTACATGTACCCTAGTGTACTAAAGTTCATTTGATGTACAGAGTATGGGTAAATCGTTGACATTCCGGGGAGCTGTTTTTGAAGCTCAGGACATATTACGTCAACATCGATGTCGAGATCCAATATGTAACACGCATTTATGGAAAGTTAAACATGAATTGGATATGGCTAAAGTGAGAGTAAGGCAGCTGGAAAAAGATCTTGAGACTTATGGTATTAAACCAACACATAGCAAGTAAGAGTTTAATTATTTCTATGGAGTTAAAAACTTATACTTTACACATCATCTCAGAATTCTTATTAAAGATATATTTAACTTTATTAACAAAATTAATTAAAACTTGGAAAAAATAGTCTGAATTTATTCATAAAATTAGTATGTTTATTTTTATACTTACAACTTTGGAATGATTGTTTATCATTAAACACATCTATAATAGCTTTGACAGTCATTCAATCAGATAAATTAAAGTAGTTAAAATCATTAAGGTCTCAGAATTTGAGATAAAAATAAATATTTCTGTACTTTCAAAGGAAATCCGAGAAATTGGGGTGGTGGCGTGGATGCCTTCAGGGTGAATTACCAACACATATTGATCACTTAACAGTAGAAGCGCCACATCCCTTACCACCGTATTTTGATTCGTAAGTTAAACATCAAGGGCATGGTAAACATCACATTCCTTTCGTATTTTATTTGACAGTGGTTTATTAATTCTCATTTTTTAGTGTAGCATGTATTTTTCTATCAATTTTTTACTGCATTAATTTGAATAAAATTTATCATAAAAAATTACTTTCCATTTTCATTCAGAATCACTTATATTTTATCAAGACCATGTATTAAAAGTAATCGATTATTGATTTTATAGATTTATTGTAGTCGCTGTTATTTTAATTTTAGATATTTAGACGCAGTAGAAGTGTCAAGACCGGGGGATAGACGGAATGTAGTTGCAAGTCATGAGTATGGTGGAGGAATTGTGCCAGGAAAGATTTATAAGTAATTAATATTTTTTTTCGTAACTGATATACATTTTTTTAAAATGAATAAGAAAATATTGAGCTGACAAATTGAGTTTTAAAGATGTAAGGTAATCATCGGATCGAAATTTTTTTGGAAATAAAAATAAAATGCTTAAATTAATCTTGAATCATATTAAGACAAATCCACAGAATATGCAGGCACTATAATTTCCTCATAAACTCTTGAAATATCGTTAAACAAAAAAATTGCCCACATCTTTGGCCTCAATTACTTGCTCGTTGCTCCATTCACCTTACACAAAGGTAATGGAGAAGTAATGTGAGTCGTTAAATACACGCCAAACTTTATTTGCCAACTCAATGTATCTCTGTTTTATCGCAAAATTGATGTTAATTATTGCTACTATTAAAACAGTCATTATTTTTCACACAGGGTGCCAGACAGTGAATCTTCACGAACGGAAATTGCTGAGATAGAAACAGTTCTGTGATGCTAAAAATTTTCGAGCAGGAAAAAAAAATTTTTAAACAATGAATTTTTCAAGTAAATAAAACAAAAATTATAATTGAGTAAATAGCTAGATAGAATATTGAACGAATAAGTGAACAGTATTATTACTATTATGAATGAATAAAATTAAAAAACAAATTTTCTGTAAGATTGTCACCCAAATTTCGAATGAAATATCCAAATAATCTTGAACAGAATAAAATATGGAACAACAGTTATAAATAAAAATCAAATAGATATTTAAAACCACCCATTAATCGAATAAGATATTCATGTCAATACTCAGCAGAAAATAGATAAACTAAAAAGATATTAAACCAATTTTACTTACCTACTATCACTACCATTTTTATTTTTGTCAGGATCAAAGGAAATAAAAATCAGTCAAAAACAAATCATGATATAATCAATAAATGAACAGGATTTTTGGAGTTTAAAAAATTTATAATTAAATAAAAAAAGAATGGAGCGAAAGTAAAGTATACGGGTGCTTAATAAACCAAAGAAATGAGTGAACAATGGAATTAATACTAGTAACTGAAAAAATATTCATTGCCGTTAAATTTTTACCCATTAATGATAAGAATAAAATATTAGAAATTATATTGAACGAATATATGTTGGAGGATGTTTTAGTGTACGTAAATGGTCTATAATATTGAATTCATAAATATAAATAAGTAATATTATATAATATAAATTAATATATGTGAAGGCACAATATATAAAAAATTTAGATATAAATATATCAATATTATCAAATATTCTAAAAGAAATAATACAGTTTAAAAAACGTGTGACGTGCTCAAAAGTCCATTTTGAATATTGAATTAATTATTTAATAACAGAGATAAAACATAATTGTATTGATCATTAAATTGAAGACAGAAATATTTTGTCGATAGCCTTTCACAAAATTTCTGTTTAAATGCTTGTATTCATAGAAGAGACTTCCGCTCGTAAACATATCGGATGTCTAAAAAATGAAATGTGACTTAGTGAACAGAAAACATGCCGATAAGGAATAATATGCTACTATGGAATTGTGCCAAAGTGATAAGATAATGATAATTAATAAATTGTAATGCGGGTTGTTAAGAGTCAAAAAATTTTTAAATTAAGTTATACAGTACCACGTATGAACAGTATATTTTATAAAATGTCCCTATTGGCTGAATATAAATCATACGCTTTTTGTATTATTGAATTTGTGAGTGTGCAACTAAAAATGAAAATTTTTAAATATATTGTTAATAAGAAAATAAGATATTGTTACTGTTGTTACTGTTAAAAACGCAAGGAGTGTTAAATCGTTAGATCAACTATTATCTTTTCTCTCTTATCATGCTTACCTACACATGTAGACAAATTAAACGTATATAATAGTCTACTGCACTTCTCACACCTGTCTTTCAGTCTTTCATACAAACTCCCAGGGCTTTTAGTTCCAAAAATTTTTAGTAACAATTTAAGTTCCTATGTTATATAAATTATCTATGACAAATTTTAGGAGATAATTAAATCAAAATAATCAACTACATTATAATGATTATAAATTAACACTAATTTTATTAGTAAGGATTTAATAAGATGTAAAAATTTTTATTCTCTAAAATAAAAGATTATAATCAGTGAAAAAAAATGTATTTGTAAATTAATGAGTGTAAATCAATTAGAATATATCATAGAACTGAAAGTCGTTAATCCGATTGACTGTAACAGATGATTTGAATAATTGAAGTTAAGAAATTATCAAATTTGCCTAAGTACATACTAAATTTATGACTTATTGATTTTACTAAGTAAACTACTTAAAAGTATTAATGAATTTTTAAACTTCGAGACCAAATATACATTAAAATTATTCATGCAACTTCATAAAAATTATAAGATGTAAAATTAAATCAAAAGAATCTTTTCAGTTCGCTCCATTCACTTTATTTGCTCAGAACTATTATGAAAATGGATAAAATTGATATAATCTTGATTTATTCAATATTGTTGAAACTCACTCCTTTACAATTAAAATACATTAAAATTACTATTATAATGAAACTCAAATACAAAAACTCATCTAATATAACTAAAACACAGCAAATTTTTAGCTTATTACTCATACAATTTTTAATGCTCTTTAATGCTTGTGACTGCAATAATGGAAGTTTTTTCTACTCAATTAACTCTTTTATTAAATATTCATCATCTTCGCCAACTTAATACAATTATTATTACAACTGTATCTTCAATTTAAAATTTCTTTATTTTAAAAAGAATAATTTTGTTTGTAAATTTTATTCATGATTAATATAAGATACTTGAATTAAAACAACGAAGCTTTAGAATGAGTCAATCATAATAGATTTGTTGTGGGACTTGCATATACCATTTTATACAGCTTAAATAATTTATCTTGTAAATCTACTAACTCGAAGTCTCTTCTCGCTCATCATAATACAATTACGATAGAGAAATTATTTTTATTAAAAATAGATAGACACCAGATATACAAAACGGAAGATAAATAAATAAATTGATTTAACAGCAACTCAATTATATAAGTTGCAATCATTCTTAATCAAAGGAATTCATTTCCATCACAAAGCCAATAAATAATGGAATAAATATAAAATAATGTCTAGTAATCATATAAACCGATAAAATATTGTCCGACAATGTATGCTAAGTAAATCGTGACATTTATTTAAAGATTGTCATGAATCCTGTGCCCACCAAAAATTGCTGTGACATCATAAAATTAAGAATTGTATAATTATGAATATATATAATGAAAAAAAAAAAAACAAAAAAAAAGTCCTGTGGATGTAAAATGTCCTTTATTGTAAATATTCATGTTCATTTTATTGATAAATAATAATAATAATGTTAGTCTAATAATTCTCTTTTTCTTATTCATGCAGAAACAAAAGATATCTTATGAAGATGATGAGAAATAACTCATTTTTCAAGTAATAATTGACTTTCAAAAAGATATCAGTAATTTGATGCAAAAGAGATGTAAGATACAGGCAAATGAGTGAAAGAGTAGTTTTTTAGGAAACACATTAGTGAAATTGAGCTCAATGATAGAGATAGAAGAAAGGATATGATAATCAACTTATCATTAAATATAGGATTAATAATTTATGAAGTGAAAAATAGTAAAAAAAACTCTTTCAACCAATTGTCTGTGAACATGAGTTTATGACATCTGCATTCTAAAGATAAAAGTTTCAAAATACATCACAAACATAGATTCAGTAAACAAATAAACCACAAAACGATTTACAGTGAATGATTGTACGTTGTTTTAAATAAAGAAATTGTTGTTTTGTAATAAAAGTAAATACATAAATTGTTTGTGTGTTTTTATTAGATTCCTATTTGAATATTGAAAATCACGTATCAAATTATCGACAGAGATGTGCTATAAATTTGAAAAAAATTTAATCTAAAAAATGAATTATTGAAAAGAATCTCAATCAAATTCGTGATTGATTTACTAGTTGATCAATGAAAAGATATGCTGACTTTAATCGTAAAATTTCTTCACAGTACGCGGTGAACAATGCAAATACCAAAAGGGTAATATTTCATTTATAGATAGCTTCTTCAGAATTAAACGCATAACTCAACTAACTGAGAATCTGAGAACTACGAAGCGATTTAACGATCATCGTTTGAAAACGATTTCGGAAGTATTTTCTTTCGAAAAAAATAAAGAGATATTAATAATTTATTATTACGGGGGTGATAAAACATCCACAAGTAGTTTTTTAATTATAAATATGAATGTTCCTGTTCAAAATTAAGTTGTATTGGAATAAAAAAATAATAATGAAGTTAATAAAACTCAATTTATCGACATATATTTCAACTATTTCAAGAATGACATGCCATTCACCTGATTAAAATAAAATAGCGAGACAAAAATAGATAAAAATATTTTTTTACATATGTTATTGCGTTATTAAATATTCGAAAGTATATCGGTAACGTATTAAAATTTTTAATTATTGAAAACAGGACTTACATGTTATGTAGAATGTCGTTTTCACAAAAGAATAATATCGGGGTCAATGTTCGATATTGATTTTGCATATTTCCCTTTTTTACATAACTAAAAAAATTCATAACTTGATATTAGCACATTAAAAACAATTTAGCAATACTTTATATCAGTTAGAGATAAGAAAATTGATTTTAAATGATTGAAAAAGAATGAATGATATTTTCTTTTATCTATTAAGTGTCCAATCATTAAAATAATCACGATAGTATTTTTTAAATTGAATCCTGATTATAATAATAAATTTAAATAAATAACAACCGAGAATATTATCTGATGATAAATTACTGCTTTCAATGCGTCTCTAGATTTTTGTTCTGCCGACAACTGTTTCTCCAGTTTCCACGCTGCCGACTGTGGACCACAGGTGTTCCTTCAGAAAGGTATTATCAATCAGTAAAATCATCATCGTTAAATAAGAAAATTATGGCACGCTTCGCTTCTATTTAACTTCATGATACTTAAAAGCATATTAAATGTTAAATTACTCTTTTTCTTCATTTTCAAATTATTATATTTACCATAATTGTTAAACACAAGATAGCAACTCAACATGAAAGCAAAGATGATGGTTAATTTACTACATGACTTGAATGTTATGGCTTATCATGTTTAGCTAAGAAAATATTGACTAGATACCTTGAGACGATAAGGATCCAATCTTGTATCTCATCATAATTTCTTCCTTATTAATATGCAGATTTTATAATATGATCAATTGTTCGTTCAGGAAAGTTAATAAATATGCTATTAAAAAGATGTGAAGCAATAAAGTGAATATATTTTTTTTAATTTCACAGAATACTAATAAAATAAAAAAAATAATTGATGAGCTACAGCTTAATTGTTATCAATTAAAAATTGACTAATTATTCTAGTGAAACTGTATCTATACTTTGTTTATTGTAGCTTAGTCATCAACTACTTTATTGCATAATTAAAAGATAATTTTTTCTAATTCAAACGTTTTTAGAATTAAAAAAAAAAGTTTTTGTTCAAAAGTTTCAATAGTCATTGGGTTGAATGAAATAAAAGTTAAAGGAATCAACGTGAACAATGAAAAAATATACTAAAACTGAATTTTTTCAGTTAGTTATACCTTTTCGATTGTTTGCAAAAAATATATAATCCACTAATTGGTTCTGTCAATCCAGTTCTATCGGGTTTCTACTTCCAGTCTAACAAAAAGATTCGTTACGAAGGTAACAATATATTACGCTTTTTGTTACACTGTATGCAGATCTTCTTCTTTTATTTTGCAGCGTTGAATAAAAATCGATGTGTATTGAACGTGCAGAGAATGGAGTATCCAGGTAAGTAATACTTTATGTGTGAAAAAAGATATAGTAAAAGAACGTAAACAAATGAGAAGTTTGTTGTTTTTATCTATTAAAAATAGTTAAGCTTTTTTTATATAAAGTCAAACATAAATATCAACCATGAATATTTATTTTTGTGAATTTGTGCTCAATTCTGAATTAATTTACGTTGAATCTTAAAAGACAAGGATTAATATTGCATGCATATCTTCGACCTTATGAAGATCATTTAAGTTTTCTATAAATTATTCATAAATTTACCCAGAATTAATGACGAGCTGCCTTTGCTTATGATGGATTTGTCAAACAAAGAATATTCATATTGAATATTTTTCGTTCAATTCTGAATAATTGGTGTATTCAATTAAAACACGATCAATATTATTGTTGATTTATATCTCTTGTTCATCTATTTTTTTACAATCTCGAATAATTTTTATTAAAAAAAACATAAGATAAAAAATTTGATTCACTCGCATTTTATACGTCTATTATACTCTTATTTACTAGCGTACTTGAAAAAATTGATTGAAAATGGTGTAAAGTTTACTTTTATATTTATTCCATTCTTATGCTCTAGTACTTTTTTCAATTTATAGTTGTTATCTCACAAAAAAAAAAAAAAATCAGAACAAAAAATATTTAAATATAATAATCTACAGAGGAATAACTTTTATTTTTTTTTAAAATTAGTTTTTAACAATAAAAATTACAGTTGATTATCGTGATCATGATTTATCTCTAGGGTATTCAATGAATGAAAAGTTACGTTTTAATAAATAACAATAATTGTTATTACAATTGATCTATCAAATATTCAACATGCCTTTCATTCAATCTTGCACACCGTTTGTTTTTCCTTTGGTGTCAGTTTAGAGTATTGATATAGTTTAGAGTATTGCGATAAAAATTGTACATACAATTATATATAAAAACAACTTATATTAATATAAGAGTTACAAGTCAGAATAGTCACTGAACTTCACAAACAAAAAATGTCTCGAAACTGCAAGGACTATCGTTCCATTTGAGTCCTTTACCATCTCGATTCCACAATTCTAGACAATGTTCTTCTTCCCCATTCTCATATCTGCAAAAAAATTCGAAACATTTTCAATAAGTCTAGAGTATATCGATAAAGTTCATTTTTCTGTGTCATGCAAAGTTTTTTATAAATTTTCTTCAATAACTTTTAATTTACTGTTGATCAAAATATTATTGAGTGCACAGAGTTTAAATGAAAAATATTGAGAAGCATTCACCAGGAATTATAAAAAATTATTAATGCACAAATAATTGAAGTTAAATAGTTTTCCAATTCCTAGAAATAAATAACTTGGTGAACATCGGACTGGTGATTTATCTCAGTCTCCCACTGATAAACGATGTGGTGAATAAAAAAAATTGAATTTATGCAACATAAAAATATGGAAGGAAACTTATCTGAGTCACCTCACTTCAGAAATAAGTATTCCATATGCAACTTATCTGCAGCTTAAATGTATAGTAAACATATAAACATAGAGTAAGAAAGTCTATACAGAAAAATGATGCGTACCGGAAAATGTGAATCTCAAAATACATGCTTATAAGATTTATATAAATAGGCAACGTTTGTCCTGTCTTCTTTTTCATTTAATACTTTATTTTATCTTCCATGATATTTGATATCAATTTTCATTTATTTTCAATATAAATATTACTTTCATACTGCGATCCAAGTGAAGATTTTATCGAGATTTCAAATTTTTTTGTCCAATTACGTTTTTTATTT
This sequence comes from Chelonus formosanus, assembly GCA_028641665.1. Lineage (NCBI taxonomy): Eukaryota > Metazoa > Arthropoda > Insecta > Hymenoptera > Braconidae > Chelonus > Chelonus formosanus. The sequence continues at coordinate 17,048,064 of CM054002.1, forward strand.
TATTCAAATAATTTTATCTTTCAATGCATTTCCAAGTAGTCTAGTCGATTTGAACTATGTCGTAGCAGCTTTATAGTGTTCATAAAAAATGGATACGGTGAAATTTAGAATTATTTTTTAGATTTTATTTGAAATATAAAAGAAACAACGTGATTTTTCAAGGTAGTATTGAAAATATTTCATCTCCATTTTTAAGAAAAATAAAAAAATGTTGCATTTTTGGTTATTGGGTCGTGAAAATATCATGCGTCAATGACGTCTTTCAATACTATGTCTTACACATGTGCTGCAAAGTCTGTAGAATATGCATGCAAGAGGTAGAAGTAAGGAGATTTTTATATATGGAAAAGATTGGAGTGGAAATTAACTTTTAATCTATGCATCATATTTTACGACTTATATTCAACATGAAAAAAATTAAAAAAAAAAAATTATTACAAATAATTACAGAGTTTATTTATTTAACTAGAATTTTTGAAAGTAGTATTCCCTGATTTTGTTCCGACATTTTGCATCCTGAATCCAGAATTCAATTGATTTAACGATAAAAAGCAATCTATCATTAAATATATTAAGTATGTAATTCTATTAAACATATTATCACAAAAAGAAAGTTAACTTCTTAGAATAAGAAAGGAAATTACACTTTTATTATTATTTTAAAAAAATAGATATAATAATTACCGGAAATTGTTAGGTTCACCAACATTCCAATTTTCAAAAGTAATTGGTCGTCCATTAGCCATCCAAAAGAACGTTCCTTCTTCAGCTTGATCAGTTCCTGAGGTCCAGAAGTGCTCATGACCCAATCCAAAATCTTTGATGTGCTTTTCAAGCCTATCATTTTCCTCTTGAGATGCTATGCTTGCTAAGTGCATTCCATGGTATCGACAGTATTGCGCTGCTCGGTACCAATTAGCCTGTCATTAATCAAACACATACTTTTTCTTTAATAAGATACTTAGAGGAAATTATAACGTGATTATTTAGTAGTAATCTATCAAGAGATAATTTTTCATCAAACATCAATCTACAGATGTCTATATGTCAATGTCAAATATCTAATTCATTTTCTAATGAGACTTGACCTTTGATGAATTGATTGATCTTTTACTTCACACGTGTAGGTTTAATATAAACAACAAAATATTCAACCTCTTAAGAATGCTGTTACTGTATTATACCTATTATTATTTCAGGATGTCTATTAAACTATTTAAAATTCAATTAAGTTGTGCAACTATGAATGATTATATAGTATACAAGATTCTTCATGTAATCTATCAGATTATATGAACTTTGTCCATGATATTCAATTATGAAAGGAATTTGAAGGTAAAATATATGATGGATGTCTAAAATAGCTGTACTCATCTTTTAATTAACACAACTTTCATATCAAAAATATTTATCAAATTATATTCCATACACACGCTCTCAAATAGCTTTTGAAAATAATATTTTCAATCAAAATCATGTCCTCTAGAGTTATTTGAATGATTTTCAATTAATTCTAATTTATAATTTTCATCTTCTACCTCATGAATTATCGTACCAGAGAAAACAAATTTTCTGCAAAAAAATATTTACTATGATAGAATTTATTTACTTCAGTGTCTTTTATGTATCAATAAAAATTAATTAAAAGCCATATTGATGACTAAAACCATAAAAAGCAAACACAAGTAATGCTTTCAAACATAGTTTCCCTTTTTAGACCTTTAATAAGTTTTAAAAGTTAAAAAACCAAATAGCAGTGATGTGAAATTAGCAAGATGAAAGCAAATAGCGGTCGAGTTGTGTAGCTCACACATGACAAAAAATATATATATTACATGTGAGATTTTTACTTCAACATTTGAATGAGAAATACGAGAGATAGAACGAGATCATAATGTGGAGATCAAAAGAGGATTATTCGTTTTACGTTACTTCAATTTAATCTATTACCATAATTTGGACTATTAGAAAACCACTAACCGGATAAACGTGTTGCAATTATTCTAGTACTTGATAAATAATTATAATGTGTGAAGTGGCATTAAAGCATTCAATACTTCTAGAAATAATTGATTGTACACGAAAGTAACAACTTTGGGTAAAATATTGTATTAGAACGTACTTCCCGTATTTAAATTAAATCTTGGTAAATTAGACAGCTTTTCATCAATTAAATTAATCTTTGAAATGACAAAGTTGATTATTAAACTACAGAAGAAGTTAAGTAATTTATTATTAACAAATTGAATTTAATATTTTGGAGTCTATTGAATTGAACATAAAATGTGCTTTCGTGGTTTCATTTTAATTCCATGTTTGGGGATATTAACTTTTATGAATTCTCAAAAGAGCATAAAAAAGTACTTAAAATTATTTAAGTAGGAAAATTAGGAGAATTAATGAGAATTAAAATGTAAATGGATAGTAGAATACCTTGAAAAAAATCCCTAAGTAATATCGTTTTTCACCAAGTTTTAACAGAGGCATAGTCCATCTGGGCGGAACTCCGAGGCCATTGGCATGATCATCAACACAATTGGGACAGTCATCTGTAATAAAATTTTAAAAAAAAAAGTGAAAGCTTTAATAAATTATCAATTAAGTGAATCTCTATTTCTAGACATAGTTATTAATAAAAATCAAGATATTAAGAAATACATGATAATTAGTTGCTTCATATTATCAACATCAGAAACTATTATTGCTTTCTTTCGTAATCAATAATTTCTGGAATAAATAATAAATCTTAAAGCATCTTCAATTAATAATGACATTCATCATTTTTTTTAGCAAAGTTTAAACATTTTTAACTTGGCATTTTAATCAGAAAATTCTTTTATTTTTATTAGAAAAACGTTTTATATTAAATGAAAAATTGAATTTCAATATTCTTCTAAAACTAAAGCTTTGTTTGGAAAAAAATAATACACCTCTATTTAAATTTATCGCAACAAAGTTTTGCAATATTAAAATCTCACAAAATAAAATAACTAACAACCTATTTGAACAATTGACAAGCAAGTTTAGGAGAGTAGTGAATAATTGAATAAAGAATTATTGAATATAACATAAAAATTCAATATAAAATCAATCGAAAATTCCAACGTTGCATTTATTAAAATTAGATTAACTGTTCAATATTCATGTGACTGATGATTACTTAATTTTTCTATTTATTCCAGTTTTAGTGATAACCACAGGACGACCTAGTTGAGAATGTAAATTTCGTATTTTTTTTACAATGTACGACCTGTTTACGTATGCAATTAAATATTTAATTTGTTTTGCCAACTACTTTCCAAGTACTTGCTTAAAGCACAATTTGTGACAAACTTTTATTTAAATGGAACTTCTTGCAGCAACACGAATACTCATTCCATAAAAAGCTGTTGCTTTGAAGCAAGTTGATGAACCACAATCTAGAATTCCTTGAAATACTCCTTCTTCAGTCTATGCAATCTTAACTTTCTCTAAATATCGTCAAAATAGTAAGTAAGTTTTCGACACAACTCTTTTTAATTTTGTAAGTCAGACTTTGAATAAATATTGCATTTTTTACAGCCTGCAATCATAAATAGCAAGTTAAAATGATTCAGTTGAATATAAATGCTTTAACTGTTCAATGAAATGAAAGAATATTTTTCATCCAATAATAACTACTTTTATTTATTAATCTTTTGAATATTTTATTTATATTATACGCTTAATATGAATATAATCCCATTGAACCTTTAAATTAAAAGTATTTAATCACATATCAAAACAAATGAAAGCATAATTTAAGTTCAATAATTCAACACAAATATTATCAGTAATAAAATTCATTTGTAAATGTTAAACAACATAAATTTACAGATGAATTAATTTAAATTACTGAGCAAGTAAAAACGAATAATATTGAAAATAAATTTATTTGAAATTATTAATCATCATTCTTTTAAATTAGTTTCCCAAAAAAGTATTTATTCAAGCATCTAAATAAATTGTTTGATTGATCATCAAGAGGTTAGACTTGAAAAGTCCTACTTTCAAAATTTGAACTTCAATTTGGAAAAAGTTCTTGTTCTGGTTGAGTATACTTTGGCCAATTTTTACCATTGGAAGGTCAATCAATACGTCTTAGAGCCACTTAGGATTGATAAGATTCTAAGGAGAATCGATTGAATTGTTCTCGAATTATTCAGAAAATTCGGACAATATTCAGGGCAGAAAATCCTAGGGGTAACCTTCTCTGAAAACCTCTTGGAGGATGCATGGATTGTTCGGATTGTCCTAAATAACTCTAGGACGGCTTAACGACATCACTCATCATCTTATCAACTCTGAATTACATCAAGATCAATTGAGTTCATCATGAAAATCGGTTTAAGGTTTTGAAGGTATTTTGAGTGGACTTTTCTTTCGTAATATGTGTTGACGTAACGTGAAACTGATTAAATATGAGACTAAATCGGTTGAGTCATTTTCAAGCTATCTGGTAAAATATGATAATTTTTTATTTGATTTACTCTAAAACTGCTTATTGGATTTGGCTTTAAATCCCATCAGTTTTAAGTTACATTGAAATATATCGTATAAAAGATATTGGATTTGAATCTGTTCTGTTATTCTTAAAATTTCAAAAATGAATTTGAATATTGCTAGATAAATTACTTTGACGTTACAAAGAATTATTGATAAAGTCATTATAGAATAAATACAAGTTTTTTTTTAATTTTTCAATATATATGTATATGCAACAGAAAAAACTATTACCATTTTATATTTTCAAAAATGCTTTCATTATGAACATTCAATAACCCATTTTACATGTTTAATTTCAGATATTAAAAATGTTTGAAATATTGAAATAGATTAATAGTAAATCACTCGACGAAGTATAATTGATTTCAATTTTCCATTAAAAGTTGTTTTTTAAATGTGAATTTTTCAAATGGAAGTTATTCAAGTTGTAAACTGTTTTTACCTCATTTAATTTTATATAGTGTTAAGCCGTAGCTACGTTATACTATTGACATATCAAAATTACGCTGACATGAATATTCTTACGCCTCGGTCTCAAGACTTAGTGCAATTCTTTTACTTAATTTTCTCAAGCGTAGTAATATTTTTGCGAAGAACTACTTTAGTATTTTAATAATTTTCAGTTAGTCGATAGGAAGTCTCCACACAAGTAGAATCAGAAATTTAGGGAATTTGCTTGACTCATTGTGAAAAATAAGAATGATAATATTGCTAAGAAGTTAAGAATTTTCGATCACAGATAGAAGTGATGAAACTAATACGTTATTGTGAACTATAATAATTTCTAGTGTAAAACATTTTAGTGTAATAAAATTTTGAGCATGACAATAAACTTGTAAGTGTTCAAATAAATTTGTGTGTAAGAATTGACTAAAATCCTGAATCCTATCTACGGCATAATAATAGATAGAAAGTATGAAAATATTGATATTGAGTTGATAAAAGTTTTTCATAATGACTACTTTGATTTTTAAAAGGAAAGATTATTTCTTCGCAATATCAATTCAGATAACATTATTAACCGTATAAAAGATTTAAATTCTAAATTTTATTCATACTTCATTATTCACACCTTTCACGTAGGATACAGTCTATGATTAATTATTACTTTGAAGACAATGCCACGTCCTAAAGTTTTAGATTATATTAGCGGATGATTAATTTTATCTGTATTACAAATAATAAATGTTTCTAGAAAATATACAGTTAAAGTTTGTAGGAAATAAAAAAATTAAATACCAAGTTACTATTGTAAAATGAGATCCATTTAAAAATTCTTTTGATTGATGACCATATTAAAGTATTCGTAATGAATAAAATATGCAAAGATCTGAATAATAGAGTAATGAATTAGGATATTACTATCAACATTGATTTACACTATCCAGAAATAGACTTCATTAATGACTTGGTGTATAAAAATTCTAATTTACTTTCCCCATTCAATATTTTGAATTATTATTTTTTAGTTAATTGAAAATAATTAATTAACTGATGATTAAATGATTAGATATAAATGAAATGAACAATTGTTTAATGCTATTCTAATGTTTAATATAAAATACTTAAACTGATGAAAATATCAAAACGTGTGATGAGAAATATACGTGATGTAGGATATGAAGTCTGCAAATAGCAGACAAGGCAATGCATACTAATGTAACTATCAAGGCTTAATCCTTGCAATGGATGAGTCAAATTGTTCTAATACGCCTAAAATCGTATCCTGTTATTCTAAATGAGAGTAATATTGCATTAACTTTCATTTTGATATTGCTTAATTTTACTGTTGATATATATGAAAATTGTTCTATATTACATCCATTTTGTAAAAGAAATAGAAATAATAATTCGAAAAAAAATTAGAAAGTAATTAAAACGTTTATTAAATCAATTAGAAAATTTGAATGACAGGGAAAATGTCCGGTCAGCTCAAGTCTCAATCAGAAACTAAACATAAATCAGCCAAGTATTGCTAATAATAATTTCAGTCGATTGTCAATTAATACATAGATGGAGGCATATATTTATTTCATAATATATAATGTAAAGTTTCATTGATTTGAACTAAAATGGTGATGTAAAATGCCTTTTAGCAAAATTTAAAATTGAATTGGTTTCTAACTTATTTGTCTTTTTAGATGATTGTATTGAATTATTAACTCTTGAGTTGGAATGAAAATGCGTTTGGGGACAGACAACCTTTCTTGTGCACTTGAGCTGACGTTGACTTGAAAGTAATTGCTCTTCTAAACGTTTCCTATCTTTATCCACATATCTTTTGTATTTGTAAATATAGAGAGAACCATTTTAAACATATTGACAAAAGACAATCAAAAAGAAATGAAGAAAAATCGATGTTATTACACAGTTCAGTACATTGATTGTCAAAAAAAAATGCTTGTCAAGTTTCTATAGTTGTAGCCTTTTTTTAATATGAAATGAACAGTGTTCTGAAAAAGATGTACTTCTTAAAATGATACCTATATTTATAAGTGTACTTTATGAAGAAAAATATCTTGGAGATCCAAGTTGATGTCTGTGATTATTATTGGTAATGCTGTTGGTCATAAATTGGAATTTTCCTTCAGTTGAACCCTGATGATACTTCAATATATTGCAAAAAACAAAAATGAAAATGTCAAGTAATATCTGATGTCAATAATATTAATGAAAATATTATTTACCATTTGAAGTGAATCTTTTCAATTTATATTTGGTCAGTTTATTGGGAATTTATGGAGAAAATATTGAAATGTTGAAGTAAATTGTCGACAAGTGATATTTGAACAAAATAGACAAATTGAGACGAATAAGTATTTTTTCATTAGTCCAGTGAACAGAGAAATTAACTTTTTTTTTTTAATAAACACATTCACATTAGAAGAAACTTTTTCAATCTACCATTCAATTTTATCAATAAATAAAAATGAATAAGTCAATTGATAAAATTGAAAAAATATTTGGAAATAAACATATTAGAAGTTTTATAACATCTAAAAAGCAAGTCTTTCATTTATGTTGTTTGAAATTGATTGTAATTACAGGAAGTTCGATTTATCATTTGAAGTAATTGATATGAATTCAAATTAGAGAAGTAAAGCAAACGAGATTTGCTTTACAAACTTTCACTTCTGGTGTTAATTTCCTCAAAGTTCGATTGAAATGTTTGTACACTCGATCATAGAAATGTGTATTCATGGGGATTAATGCTTAAATAGATATCCAATGAATATTCAGTTGGATCCAATGAAAGTCATGATTTGAGATAATCCATTTCCTTTTAAAAAATCTTTCTCTAGAATCGATCTCCAAATTAGCATTCACCACAATCAGTTGATAATTATCTGTCATCGAAAACTTCAATTTACTATGAGATACACAAAAATTATTTTTACTGAGAAAAGGAATTTTTTCTTCTGCATTTTAGCAATAAAAGATGAGAGTGGTCTCATGTGCGCAGTAAGAACAACATTAATCACATTTATATCTAACAAATAAAACCTCTCGATTTCCGATTCATTGCAAAAACCAGAGCCAATGTCTTATGTGGTTTTTTGCATCTACTCACAAATGACTCTATTGGCTATACGACATAAAATCCAAGTAGAGCATTAAAGACATAATTCATCTAATTCCGATCAAGCTATGATTTTTTTTCACTGTAAATTAATATGGAAGATTATCCAGCATAGATTGAAGAGAATGAAAATGAATTTGTAACTACTTTATAATCAAGTGTGATTCTTCGATTGTTATACATTTTATATATATATATTATTTTCGTATCAATAATATTTGTATTGTTTAAATATACACTATAAACTTCATCTATTAACAGATCTTGCGAAGTAAACCTCGACTTCTTTTAAAGTTAAAGTTTTAAAATGGAACTAAAGTTGAAGTGTTATTTAATCTAGAGAACATTGGAAGTCACGAAATATATTAAAACTGTTTTTGTACATGGTGTAGCATGTAGTATTATGCATGTAATCCAAGACTAAGTAAAAAAGACAACGACCTCTCCTATATTCACCAGGTTAATAAAGCATTTATGTTGCTTTAACCGCAACATTAGCAGAACAATATCGCTGTATGTAAAGAAAAAGGATATTTGAGAAAGCACACACGAGTTGCTTTGTAAAAACAACAAATCGTGACAAAACATTAAAATGAAAAGAATACTTTTTCATGCATTTTACATCTTGTCTTGTTTTTCACGTACCATATCTTTTTTGTCATCATTTTTTCCCCTTCGATTCTTATGTTCTCTTTTTGATAATCAACTAGTGCATTAATTAAAACGAACTTATTACTTATAGTTCACATTTAATAAGCCTTCATTATTTTTACCACAATAATCATAATAATAAAATGATTGGCAAAATAATTTAAAAAATATATATATTGAACATTGATGTTTAATCTCGATTAACGGGAAAAGAGTTAAGTGTATCCTACTTAAAATCAGATCAGCTTAAGCTACAAAAAGGTTCATTTATTAAGCTTCAGCTAATTGGATTGAACTGTTAAAAAACGACAAGAAATACCAAGCGATCACTATTCATTTCAGTAACTAAAAAACAAATAATAGAAATAGTTTTTAAAGTATTTCATTCTCTTTAAAAATGAAATATATATCGAAAGTGATTATATATATATACATACATATTTAAAGTATTTCTCTCTTGATATCTGCAGTTGCCATTAATAACCTCTGTCGAATAAATGAAAATTCATGAAGATATGTAAAATTCAGTGAGATCCGATACGATTGAATAATACATCTCGATAACTCACTCACGGGAAAGAGTATCAACACAGAAATCACTCGAGAAATATACAGCTAAAATTTTGTTTTATCGTTAAGCCATATATTTTGTTTTTACCTGTATACAATTTTGATCTTTAGCTCAAATATATTTAAAGCTATTTCGATTTATCTGTCTCTGGTGAACAGTACCAGGTGTACATTCAGTTCATTAGGAATTACGTTCGAGTGTAATGAGAGTCATGAGTATTGCTCGAATATTTCTCTGTTCCTCTCATTCTCTTTCCTCCCTTTCGCACTTCCCTTCATGTAAGAGCACTTTTAGTACGAGATTTCTAATATCATAGAATGTACAACAGTCAAGTGAACGGAAGCTGAGAATTAAGAGTATTATATACTTGGATCTATACTTAAGTTGATTGGATTCCGTAGATATCACCATAAGATACAAAATGACTCTTTTAAGTCTGATTAGTGTGAAGAGAAGTAATTTAATAAGCTGGACAATAAAAAATGAATATAAAAGATACCTGAATCTCATAAGTATTTTTATGAAGAAAAAGTTAAAGTTGGTCGAATAAAAAACATAAAATAAAAGAATGAACCAAGTAAGAAATTTTGTAAAATGAAAACACAAAGAAAGTGGAGTCTAGAAGTTAAAAAAATTCAGTGCTTGTATTAAGTTATACTATTTTAACTCAGCTGACTTATTTTCTAATTACACACCTGTAAAAGTTGACTAAGACCAAGAGGACCCTTTCATAGTGTTTGAAGCATTTCCGGTAACAAGTTTTGTACAATAAATGACTTAGCTTCAACTTCGTACTTTGACTAAATCCAGGAATTTCTTTGGAGGACCAGATGTACACGTATTTACATAATACTCAAATAAAACATATATATATATATATATATGTAGTTATAAGTTTACTCAAGTTTCGAATAAGTCAAAGAACTGCCTTATCATTTTCACTTTCCTATTTAATTAGGGTTTAAATTTGTAATTTAAATGGAGGTATATTTGAGTCGTCAATTAGCTGCGATAATTATGAAAATTGTTAAAAGTTTAAATTAGTCTTAAAACTGTGGTTAATATAATAGTTTTTCTAATTCGTTTGAATTATTTATAAGCTCTAAGTACTTATTTCTACTGAGAAAATTAATTGGAATTTTGTCAGGAAATAACGTGAAGAGAAATTATTGTTATTCGAAATATTTTGTTTTTTCTCTTGAATTATTTTTTGAATTAATTGAAGGTATTATTGTACCAATATTTAAGGGAGAAATGTTTCATTTGAAATATCTAGGGTACCTAAATTTTAATGAGACAAAAAAAGTAAAACTCGATAAAAGTAGAGTACAAATTTTTGTCAGCCTCAAAGAGTTAAATGAGCCATCTCGAATTTTCGAACTTACTCCAAAACCCACCTCTTTGTTCAATGGGTAGTTTCCAAGCATTACCAGAGTGCTTTCAGGGATTACTAGAATGAATGTTGATATCTATGCCTTGGGTCACAGATTGCCTAAATGCGAAATGCAAATATTTCTACATTACTCCATTCTTCATCAACAATACTCGAGGGGAAAAAAAATATACTGAAAGCCAAAAATAATCAAATTAAAAACTAATATTTTAGGGTAATTCAATTAACAAACAATTTAAAAACATCCTGAAAATCGTGCCAATAAAATGCAAATAAAAAAATGTCTATAAAAGATAAAAATGAAAGTGGCATCATTTTTTGTAATAGATAGAAACAATCAATTACGAAAATTGAAGGCCTTTAATTGACGCAAATTTTTTTTTAATAATTACAGATATTCACACGTAAAACAATCAATTAAAGAAAATTAATATCAATTGCAATACAAAAATTTATTTATCTCAAACGATTCGATTAAATGAATATCAATTTATTAAATGTCCTAAAGAATTGCAAATTTAAATAATCAATCCAATAACGAATAAAATACATACAGATATATATATATGAGTAATTTTACTGAATAATCTACGAATTCAGTACATCAAATTTTGAATTAACATTCTGAATGGATAAAATACAACAGAGAATAGAGGGTGTTGAGACTATATACCCTAATAAGTATTCAAAACAGTGGTGAATAAAAATAAGAATGCAGTAGAAAGCAAAAAGTAATTTGGACTTAAAATATTGTAGACCGAAATAAATGGTAAATTCAGCAAGAGAAATGTTCGATGTATTTTAATATTGATTTGTCGTGTCTTTAACTGCTGTAATATTTTTATTTTTTGGTTAACATTGTTTTCCCATTTAACCGGAGTCACCTTAGACCCTGGGGAATGGTCACTTTGATCTTCTGCATTTTTGATCATCAATTCCTTATGCAGAGGAAGATACTTATTTATAATTTATAAATATCGGATTACTGAATAATTTCTGATGTATTTTGGGAACTGGTCACCCACTCTTTGGCATTAAGAAATTATGTAACAATCAATAATCAATGGAAATATATATTTATAATTAAATTTGAGTGTTTATTTACTTATTAATACATTTAAATTATCATTCTTCCATAGTGAATGAACATATTTCATTTGAGATTTATGATGAAATGTAAACAGTGGCTTTTATTTTAAGTGCATTTTACTTTAGTAATGACAAATTAAAAGACAGCTGATGGATAAATATAATTACTGGCCTCTTATAAAGCTAAAGAAGACGAATGATATATGTATTACATGAACATAATACCATCAACAGAACAATAAAGAGAAAAAAAAAAGAATGTTCTAGCTTTTGTGTTGATGTTTAAAGAAAATAAGAAAGGCCTTATCGAAGGTCGGGGAAATGTTTTACTCTGTAAAAAATAAGTTGAAGAGAGTGTCTGAATGAAAGTGTGATACGTAATATATAAAGAATGTATGTATATCTATAGAAGTGCTGTAAAGTACAAAAGAATCCAAGTATTCTGATAAAGTGAAGAGAAATTTAATTGCTATACATTTAGATTGAAACTAGTTGATTCATCGTAAAAATTCATCAACAAGATTCTTTCAACTTGAGTGGTTGCTCTTAAGATGGAATCAATTCCTCGATTCGATGACATTCGTGAAAGTTTCGAAGTGCAGAGGTCATCAGATGCAAGAATAAAAAAACCGAATAAACAAATAATGAAGGGTTTAGTGGTTAATTACAGAAATCTCTGTCGAAATCTTTTTAAATTACTGATGAAATTCTTCACTACCATTTCGGGTGACTATAATTAATGTAATTTCATAGAAAAAAATCCTTTGAAATAGCTTTCATCTCAATTTTCCATTGAAAACCGTTATCAAAAAGAAATACTTGAAAAATTTCAAAGTTCAAATGGTGAGGATTCTTGACTTATTAATTATAAATGCCTGAAAAATTATGCCCGGTTATTAGAGTTGTTCAAAATGGACTTCAATTACATTGAAATAATGGGTTTGGAAAAGAATAATATTTTTTTTGAATAAAAACAAATGGATTACTCAACACAAAAATCAGTGAAGAATAAAAAATAATTTGTTGTCTGAAATTATAACATAAAGCTCTATTTTTATGATGATCTTTTTATGTGAAAACTTCTAATTATTCATCTTCACAGAAAGTTAGCAAATTTTAATTTAAAGGAAAAAAAAAAAAACAATTAAAGTGATAATAAAAACAAGCTTTAATGAAAGCAAATCTCGAGATAATAGAGAACATAAGAATATACACGTCATTTATATTTTCGTGTTTAAATTACGTAATTACCAACTGCAAACTTCTTTCTGCTCTAATAATTACGAAGCATTGTAAGTAGCCGCAAGTTTCAGTATCATTAGGGGGATATTACCGTTTAACGTCTCTCGTATAAAAACTTCCACGTGTACACAAGCCATTTTAACAGCTATAATAATACTAAACGTTATGACACTAAAAGGAATAGAAATAAAAATAGATGGAGTATGTGAAGTTTTGTTTATTGATAGGAAATTGGAAAAACGTACCACTGAGACGACCAGATATTGCAAACATTGTCGATGTAAGCTGCATCACGATCAACAGGCTCAATATTGTTCTTGCCATTTTCTCCTTTTATTTCTTTCTCTTATGTTTCACAAAATATTCGCAATCTTTTCACTTGTCCCGATCATCTAGATTTCATAAGAAATTATCTTTCCTTAGGAATATATTTTAAAAAAACCAACACCTGAGATAATTTTAATTTTTAAAAACAATAACAATCAATTTATCACTTTTATTAATCAGATGAAAAATTCTAGATAATTTTTCAAAATTTTCTTATGTATTTTATTGTTAATTAATGAAAAACAAACATGCTGAGACCGTTTAAAAATTTAAAAAAAAATTAGAAAAATGTTCTCCAAGTACTGTGATGTTTTGTAATTAGTAAACCCAATAAATCACAGGTATAGAAAAAATATTTAATCACTTAAGTCACTAAAAAAAAGCACTAAATTGTTGATACTAATACCGTCTGTTAAAGAGAATTTAAAATTCAAGACAAGCAATATAATATTATAGTTGAAAGACTGGATTTCAGTGTGAATAAAAAAAAATCCTTTTCACGTTTAAATGTCAATAATTTTTAATAAACAAAACTGTCGTAAATTTATTAATAACAGTAATAATATTTACACTAGACAGAACCAACTGTTTCAAATAGAGATATAAAAGTAAGATTAAATATGAAAAAATCGAAAATGCTCGCGTAGAAAGTCTATCATTTATGTATACTTCCTCTTGTACCTTCTAAAGCAAACGCGGCGATTGACTGAGTACCAGCTGGCCACAGCATTTGCTTTTCAATCGGACATTCTGCACCGGCCGACCTTCACTAATGCCGTCATTGATTCCTGAGCAACATTTTAATTCTGGTCTTGAATGTATAAATTTATTTCACTTTGTGTAACTTTAATTATGTTCAATGCTCTTTTGGCTTTATTTTTTAATTATCATGCTCCATAAAAAGCTAATGGAATGTAAACTGAAGCTCAACTGTAATACCTTGGAGATCATCATTGAGCATAATAAACTAAAAAGGACAAAAAAGAATTATTCTCAAGTTCAACCTCAGCCAGAAAAGTAGAAAGAAGCTTTATGTCTTGGTGTGCTCAATACAAGTATTTGAAATATTCTTGAAACTTTTGTACAAGATGACAATGGTAAAAAAAATTATGCATATAAAAATATAAGAATGTATTGAATCTGTTCTTAGAAATCATATTGTCATGCGACAATAACCCCTAGATAACTCGATATGTACCACTGATACAACCAATGCTATCTTTCGTGAACATGGATACAAGAAATGTTGAGATAGACTTCAGATTTATTTTGTTGAGAATATTTGAATTGAAACACTGATAGCATTTGTGCTCATAGCACCATAGAATATCTTTTAGGAAAAAAAATTAGTGCATATGTTCATGAAAGATATCTTTTATTGAAAATTTTGCATTTTTCTGCTGAGAGATATTCGTCTCTAAAACAATAAATAAATTATAATTGAAATTTATTGGTCTAGAAAAGTTGGTGATAAATAAAATTGAATTTTTGTTTGATTAAACTTACTCAATGGGAAAACAAAAAAAATTAAATGAATAGTTGATGATATAATTACTTAATACTTTTCTAAAGACTTATGATTTTTTAATAAAGGCTTTTGGTGAATCATAAACTTTAAATGAAGGAATGAAATCGTCAATTATGTAAATAATTAACATAAAATAAAAATAGCAAAGAGTTGGGATTATGTAAAACGAACTTTCTATCAATAATTAAATCATCCTTTCATCAAAAATTGGTGACTGAGATCCTATAAATAATGAGATCTCTTATAATTTTAATTGTATTCAAATAATACATAGTGTGATTGTATTCAAATTAGATTTTTTATGTTAAATACGTATGCTAAATGAGAGATATAGTAGTTTTAATTGTTATATAAAGGTGCAAGTACTTGTGTAAGCCTCTTGCCAAATGTATTTGTGGTACAGCAGTACTTGGACGGATGAACAAACAAAGATGCACGTGTAGAAACACATACATTTCAACGACTTCGAAAGCATCTAACGTATTCGTGGAAAATGAAAGTTGAAATTCTACACCAGCTTATATGTTCATCTTTAATGACATTCTTCGAATAATGCAGAATCAGGGTCAAACTAGACTTTAAACTTTAAAGAGATGCTGATGACACAAAAATTCATCGTATTTGAATACAACTTTTAGGATAGTTAACATTTTTTTCTTTTTCTCCATTATCATAATCAAATAAATTAAGTCTTAATTAATTGGAAATATTGGAGCTTCATTTAATCCAGGTCATTGTTGGAGACAATGAATATTTATAACCAAAGAATTTTCAATAAAAAAAAATATATTAACTCGTCCTTGGTAAAAACATGTATTTTTGCAATATCGAGGATAATTATTTCAAAACAAAAATGACAGATAAATGCAACGAGTGAGATAAAAAAATAACATTTTGATTTAAGATAAAGTGTATGGGTATAAAATTTTGGGGATCATTTTAAGAGCTATAAATTTATATGACCGGTTGGAAACTTTCGCTCGTGATGTGCGGATTATTGTTATTGGATTTCCAGTTTATGTATTATATAACGAAAGCTTTGTGTCGATAAAAAAATTTTAATAAATGATTTTTCTTCAGTTAAAACTTATTGAAAAGTTCATGAAATATTCCATGTCACTTATTTTCATTTCCATTGCAGTCGATATCAAGGATACAAATATAAATAATAAAAAATGGGAATAAAAAATATTTTCAAGTTCTACTGAATAGACAGTATCAGGAATGAAAGTTAAACTCTTGACGGTCGACCGGTTGGAAGGAATGACCTACTATTCACGAATCCGTGTTGAGATAGTGAGAATCTTCCACCTAAAACCCGGTTTAAACTTGGTGTTGGGAGAAACCTCGTAGTTACATATAAGTAAATGAATCCTACTCAAACATCTACATAATATATGTACACTTGTTCCCTAATATTGTTCTATCTATTTACAAATATAAGTCCACAATTACATGAACCAGACGTCAAAATGGGTACTATCATCTATTTGCAGATGAGTCTGCTCTAATTATGTAAAGGAGTTCACATTTAATTAATGGATTAGGTATTTTTATATTAGAATGTAAATGAGGAAATGAAAATTCTAGTATCTTCAGTGAAAATATGATCGAAAAAAATAGTTGAAAAATGAACATGTGAATAATCGATACCAACTTGGCTTACAACACTTTCTCTGTAAGTAGGGCAAGGTTGATTTTTTTCTTCAAAAAATCTCAACGATTTACTACCATTGACTCTTAGATCTATTTAAATTTAGGGCAGACCATACTTACATTACTCTTAGATTTAAAAATACCGTCATTAATGGAAGAAAGTCTATTTTTCTAATCAAACAATATCGGTTGATTATGACCGATAAAAGATGAATGAAAGAATAGAAGATGATTGGTAGAAATTCTTTCTATTAAGAAATGAAAGAATGTGAATATTAAGCTTTCAGTTTGAATATTGAACATGTTTTAGTGAGGATATTTTTTGTCTTTCAAACCGAGTTCGTAATGCGAAAGCCATAATAATAATTTGTTGACACCAGATAAATTTGTGAAATGAATGGAGACTAAAAATAGACAGAAGTAATTTTTAAAATAAAAAATTATTTTTGTTTGTGAATAAACTATGGAAATACTAATGATGAAATGAAGCTCGTAAAATTTCATAAGAATAAATTAACTTTCAATGAAATTATGCGAAATAAAGAAAAGCAATTTTCCATTCATCATTAAGCTCAGTTCAGTGTGTATCACGAGATAAAAAATGGAAAGGTGAAGTCGTAAAACTTTTTACATTAAATTCGTTGCTGATATTGCTTAAATAAAAACAAAAATCTGACATTAAAAGTTTTATATTAACACAACTTTTAATGTTAACAAAACAATATCGTTCATTTCTATTCGATGTTGTAATGTAATGATTTATAGCCTCTGTATGACTATTAATCGATACAAAAAAATTATTTTCAACTCCGGATATAATGTTTCATGTAATAAATTTAAATAAAAAAAATATTTCACCAAACAGATAACTTACTCTGTATGAAGAGGATGTTGTAAAATATTAATACAAGTCCCGAGTTTTTTTGCATCAACTGTATTATATAAAATTTTACTTTTTCGGATTATACACTTGGTTTTTGATTTATTAAAATTATAAGAGCAATGTATGCTTTTAAATTATTAACTAATAATTCCCGAAAAATTTATTACAAATTGTATGCTTCCTTTACTTGTTTATTATATAAATCATAAACTTTGTTAATTTATTCTTTCTCCACATAGAAAAAACAATTCAGTCGAAATCACCCTGTTGTGCAGGTTAATCGTAGTACACTGTACAAAAGTAAAATTTACCTTAAAAGATAATATGATTTGTCTTACTCTAAAAAAACTCTTTTTTACTAAGTGAGTTTTACGATCTTTCAGGATAAATTTGACTATCTTTGTGGAATATACCAAGATTACACTACATGGTAGGATCATTTCTACTCCATCTTTCTCTTTGTGCAGCAATTGAATAATAAAAAATATTTGAAAATTTAATTCGAAACTGATTGATATGGTATTCCAATTGCATCAAAATTATATTTGAAACTGTTTTTGAATAGCAAACACTGTGAATTAAATCCTGTAAATTCCAATATAAAAATTTCAATAATTTAAAATTTCAATAAACCAGCCACTCAGCTGTAATTTTTAAATTCTTTTCTCCATGAACAATAGTTCATACCAATTAATTAAAAACTGCAGATAAATTCTAATAAATTGTTCCATCAGTCAATAAATAATTAAAAGTGATAATTAATACAATTTTCATCGCTTAATAAAATATTAATTAATATTTGTTGACATGACATGCTCTACAGAACATCAAAACTTATAGAAGATAATATTATATATTCTAAAGACTAAGTTGTCTTTGATCTTCGCCTAGTTTCAAACAGTTGAGCATCTAAAGGTAAATAAAACAAACAGTGATTACATAACATGAGTCGAATAATTATAAAAATTAATCTTGCTGTCTATCCTATAAGGCTTATCTAATATAAAATAAGATGTCGTAAACGGAGAGAAATTTGTAGAGCGAATTTCTCTCTCCATGCAGTTGATATCTGGCTCTTGATCTGAATTTCTCATGTGAAAACCTAATAAATCAAGCTATAAAATCTTTGGAAAAGGCACCTTGTAAATTAGCATAATTATTCATTGAAAATAAATTCAGACTTTACTTTGCTAGACAAATAATTATCGAAAAGTTTGTTAAGAAGAACAAAGCTTCATTCATATTTAAAAATCTGCAATGGCAGCAGACATAATTAGCAGGGTACAGTCACAAAGTTGCAGAAAATTTTGAAACAAAGATAGCTCGTGGTAGTAGACTTGGGAAAGAATCAAGCACCGATTCTGAATAAACAATTGAACAGAATAATTATAAACTGGGCACAAAGTTTCAAGAAATTGGCCAGAGCACAACATAGCATTGATAAGAATTATGACTGTTTAGAAATTTGAACTATTTTATTTATAGCATTGCTAATGAAACAATCTTAAGGTTGAATTTTTTAGCCTCATTCTAAACCACATAAATAAAAGCTTTGGAAAAGCTGTAGCAGTAATACTACAAGCTCACTTGTAAGTAGATGGTTCTACTCAAAGCTCACATATAAAGCACTGTACCAAAAATAAATAGTTGTTATCATGACTAATAAAATTTTCAAAGTGTGTACGTAGTAGAAATATTGTGAAAAGAATTAAAACCAAACACGAACAAGGTAGATTAAATAAATATCATCAATGGTTGTGTATACTTGCAGTATTTACGTAAGAGTACTATTAAACTCCGGTTACCATGCGTACCAAAATACTTTTATTATCAACATTTAATATTACCTTACTTATTTATCCATAAAGAAGCTTATTTCTATTATTTTCGGATTACGTTTCAACGAATGACTGGTTTGAGCTTCTATTTACATCCAAATATTGTGTTTTTTGTATGATTAAAAAAATATATTCCACCAATCTAAACTGGAAATCAAATACTCTTTATTTGATGCAATAATGAACCTTGGACAATTAAGGATATAACTTGAAGAAAGACGGGATCATGATTAACAATTAATTAACGAGTGATTTAATATGAATATTATTAAAATGAAGCAGTTTTTGTAATATAATCAGACATTGTTGCAAATTATCTGTATTGATTGCTGGTCCAGCAATATAATTCATTCGGTATATCCTGCATGATAACGAGGCCGAATAATTTTCATTGTCACATCAGGATAATATCGAAATTAATTACTTCCGGAATGCCCGTCTCTTAAATTTGCCGGAAGGTGAACATGCAGGTATACAATAGGAAGGTCAAAGGGTAGTAAATGTGTTACATTACAGATACGGAAGATATGGTATGCTGAATAGTAGTGTCAGCTTAAATGAGATACTAAATGTGCCACGGATGCACGTTGCTGGGAGCAATTAGTCTCTGTGGTTTTCCACATATGATAACGTATTATGCACTATTATCATATACATTTATTTTTCATCTATCCATTAATCCAATAAGTTGACGAGAAGTGACTTTCTACACTTCAATTTTAATCATTATACACTGATATAAGAATTTATTTGGTGGGACTAAATGAATTCATTAGAATTATTTTTCAGCATTTGTTTGATATAAATAAAGATTTATTTGTAACTAATAAATCTTCGTAATAAAGCTATCTGATGCCGTTATATTTATAAAACCATTAAAAATTTACACGACATCAAATGATTATAATGTAATTGCTCGTTGAGCTATTGTTTAAAAAAAAGTATTAATATTAATAATTACAAAACCGTTGTATTTTATTTTTTATTTAAAAATTTTCAATGAATAAAAGTTATTCCATAATATAACTTAACATTTGATTATGCACTATCGTCATTCTACTTTATCATCAAGTTCAATTATATATGATTGAAATGAACAAATACTATAGTATTTAGATGAGAAATAAATATTTGTTGGCAGCTAAGAAATCATTGATTTGAGCTAAATGAATCTACTCTAATAAATAATTTCTTAACTGTTAACAAATGTTCATTTGATTTCTTTTTCAAATAACATATTTATTAGCTGCTAATAAACTATCGTTGAAAAAAGGATTTATTTATAGTTACCATGCTATGTTTGTAGTTAAAATGCTATATTAACTATTAGTAAATTTTACTTCAATTAAACATTATTTTTTTCAGTGATGTTAGGTTCAAAGAAAGTCTTCTATCAGTGTAGTGATTGGTGAATTTAAAAATAATACATCTCCATATATTGTCATTATGTTATTTTATTTACCGGTATTATTTGAAAATTTCATTTTTATAAATTCCTCGATCGGTAAAAAAAGTTTTTTTTTATTAAAGATAATAAACAGCTTTAAAGAACGTTGAATGTAAATTATTCTCTTGAAATGAAACTCAGTTAATGAGTTTCAATTATCAAGTATTGACTCGTAATAGTACTTGGAAAATTAACAAATTCCAATATACTTTTTCTAGTGTTTCAACAATTAAAGGTAAATAAAATGATAAAAAAGCATTGTTAACAATATTACGGAAAATTTACTGTCGAATAAACTTACAACGATCTCGTAAATTTCCGACTCTATTGGTATTATAACACAAAAAGTCTTAGACAATAAACACATCAACTTCTATTTTTATATGAAATGTAACAGCTTTTCTCGTAAATAGGAATATGAATATCAAAAAGTAAGAGATGGAAAATTAAGTTTGATAGCAATATTTTATCAAATGGTACTAAATAAAAAACTTTTTATCATCAATAAATAAAAGAGGTCTTAATAAAACTAACAATGTAAACAATGATTTATTTCTTGAAAAATTCAACACAAAATCAATGAAATCAAATAAACCAATGATTGTTTGTACTTGATCAAACTTTTTCGAGTAAAATTCTTTTTAATTGGAGTTGTCAATACTAAAAATTGGTAAGAATAATTGTTTTAATTTTATTTGTTTAATTGATCGGTATTATCTCACCCCCGCAATAATTCTCTAATCTATTTTATTTTTGACTGCAATATCGTTGGTCATGCGGAAAAGCTCGATTAAAAGTTCAAGTTTGATATCACATTCGATCAGCTCAGAGAATTTCCGATAGCCACCAGGTAAAGTTTAACTCACTATCTCAAAACTTGGGGGTAAATTCAGTATTTACTATAAAAAAACCGATTAATACCGTAGCGAGTTCTCTTTTTTACAGGATAAAGTTTAATTTTATAATTCCCTGTGATCGGGGCCAAAAAAAGGCAGAAAAATAACTCATAGTACAATAAATAAAATGCTTAAGGCGTATAATCAAAACATTAAGTTTTCAAAAGCGAAATTGCGTTTATTGTGTGAAGTTTTGAAATTATAACTGGCACGTTGGATTGGAATTTGCTAACTCAAGCGGGTCTTTCTGTTCGATTCAGTTGAGAGCAAGCCAATCCTAAGTAGTATAAGAGCACTAGAGAGCATAGTGACGTCAATGCACGCTTCTGTTCACCCTTGTTATCTCACTATTGGCAGTCAAGCATAATTTTACCAAGCGCATTTTCACTCTATTCCTATCCTTCTTCTCTCGTTTAATGCTGTCAAATATTCTGATTTTTTATTATCTATGGCTGTTTTATTTATTTTTCACGAATACTTGATGATATTTTTCACCGTTAAGAGTATTTGAAGTTGAAAATATTCAAACGTCTTCAATAAATCCAGTTGACAAGCTCTTAGAGCTATCAAATGAATTTTTTTATTTTGTTTGTTACTTCTAAAAGCTAGCAGAAACTTCATTTTCTTCAATCCTACTTGATGTAATGAACTTGAAAATAAATCTTCAATTTCATCAAGTGGAAAATTTTGATTCATAATAGTATTGCTTACAGAACTGGAAAGAGTTTCATGGAATTTATTTATTTAAACTTGAAAACCTCCAATACGTTTCCTTGAAATAGCTTTTTTTAAATTAGCTGTATAAATAAAAAGAAAACTATTCAACCACTTAACTATTTTCATGTTTTTTTCTCTTAGAACAATACCAATCAGTCCAAATGAACTGAAATGCTTTAGGTGAAATAAGTTGTGGAATTGGTCTTACAAAAGATAAATTAACTACAAATAATACCATCATTCATAAGTTAAATAACATGTACTGTTAATAAACTCGGTAATAATTTCTAACAAGTTCAATCAAAGTTTGCTACTGATTCATGATAAGCTTTAGATAAGGAGTATTGATAAATAGAATATTATGTAAAGTTAAATAATTAATAGCTCTAGTTATTTTAAGTTTAAAAATAATATGAAATATAAACAAATTTAATATCCTTCATAAATTCCTAATTTAGTATAATTTATTATAGAAAGTATTCTTGCGTTAAATAATGTCATAATGTGATTAATGTTCATTTAAATTCTCATCGCAAAAAAATTCTTACACAAGTAATTAACATTGAAGAACATAATAACGTTCAATTAATTAAATAGCTTAATTGGATATGTAAAATGAAGCGAATATTAAGAGTAAAACATCAATGTCATTATTGATGCTTTCACTGTTATATGATAGATCATTGAATTACTGATTAAAATTAATTATTTTTAAACAGAATGAAACTGAAGCAGTGATTGAAATTGAAACGCTTGAATCTGACCGAAGCAGCTTGAAATTTAGGTGGTAAAAATCGATATTTAAATGAAGTATTGTTGTGTCAAGTGGGAAAATTGAGATCTAGATGATTGTGTGGATAAAATTACCAGCAAGGAGATCGATCCTCGTTCTACTCCTGTCACTATCCTCGAAGCCTTCAAGATCATGCTCGTAATCGTCGTATTCATCTCTATGATATTTTTTGTGTTTTTCTTGATTCTCTTCCAACGACCAAAGTGTCGACAAATCATTGTGTCGTCTAGATGCTTGATGAGTTCTCGTGCGGTGTTGATTCGAGGCAAATAACACAGACGGTGGAGGTGGAGTCGATAGCTGTCTACCCTGGAGACGACGTTGGAGATATCTAGCAAGAAAAGCCTGTATCGGATCACTATTTGGTGTCGTGCCTGGAAGATAAGAAGACAAAGGAATTCATCGCTATGTACAAATGACAATTTTCTCTCATTATTTATATTATCAAGCTTCTTTTTTATTCATAAACTAGTTATTAAACTGCTAGAACAGTTTATTGTTGAGAATAGAAAAATTTTCTTTTATTGAAAATAAAAATGATAGAATCGAGAAAAAATATCATTCAAAAATGCCATGAATACAGTAAATTTTGATTGATATACGTTGACATATTTTTTGAAGAGAGAAAAAATTGTCACTCGTTGATGCATATTTATTTCCCTAGAGTTCAACCGATGGCCATCCTACAGTCTACATATGAAAAAAAATTTAGAATCTTTGGAGAAAAAAATCTTCTGACGCATAGCCAATCAATAACCGACAACGAATGTTATTATTAGACCAATACAGAAGTTTGCAAGTTTTTAATCACCCTGGGAGTTGATAAAACAGATGAATAAATCCTGGTCAACAGAATTTTGCACTGGAAATAGTAATAGAATTGATAAAATAAAATAATGATACTTTTTACTATCATTTTTCGATTAAAAATTTTTTATCAATGTCATTACCATGAGTAAAAATTTTTTTACATAATTTGCAAAGACTTTACATCTCTTAATATCACTTGGAATTCGTTTTGAATTCCATCTGAACACTAGACTAAGTGAATGGAAAGATCTCGAGAAACTAAAGATGCAGTTGAATTCACCATTTCTCAAATTGCCTTGAAAAATAGCTCACTGACATTAAAAAATGTTTTCTCCTTCCAATTTAAATTTTTTCGTTGAATCATCCGATCCGGATCAACCATTAGATTTCAATCAATACCGCAGATATCACTAAAATAGTAGAAAGTAAAAATTCGCAAAAAAGCAGGAAATTTAGTAACATATTTGTTGACATGTTTTTTTGTTGAGTAGAAGGAAAAAAAAAAGTTACTCGTT
Source organism: Chelonus formosanus (assembly GCA_028641665.1). Taxonomy (NCBI): domain Eukaryota; kingdom Metazoa; phylum Arthropoda; class Insecta; order Hymenoptera; family Braconidae; genus Chelonus; species Chelonus formosanus. The sequence goes on from CM054002.1 coordinate 17,072,524, forward strand.
GATGCATATACAATTCATTTCACTATAAAATCTTCCAACGGCTATTCCACTATCATACGATAAATCTCTTGTCATCTCAATACTTTATTTTTGAAACAATAGCATGGATTCTATATATTTCGTTTCATATGATATTGGCATTTTCCTCACATATTTTTCTGAAACTAACTGAGTGGAAAAAAATTTAGGAGCCAATATATCATTTATTTAGGATATACGCGATTTTCTCTAAACACATCTTGTTCAGAGTGTGCTTTGTAGTCGTATGCTCACGGGATTTGGAAGAGAGTTTATGATAAAGACAGATATTTTATTCTATTTGTAGTTTGTATTGGACGTTAAGGATTATCCGAGTGTTGTCAGCATTAGTAGAAGATAAATGTCAATATCAACTATTCTAGAGTCAAACAATGAGAAATATTGAGTATTTGTTGTGCGATATCATAAGTACTTGCTACTCGAAATTTAATTGCTTTTGATGATTTTTCAAATACATTCATCTTTCCACTCACTAAAATATCATTTTCAAGCATCTACAAAATTCCCATCATAAAATTGTGAGAAGTGAATTATTTCAATTGTTCTAATTCTGAAGGAAGCTAATAGAGAACCAAGTTAGATTGAATGAATTTTAAAAGGAACAAGATAGTATGAATAGCTTGATATAATGAAATGAGTCAAAACTTATTCTTCCAAAAGAAGTAAATTAGAAACCATCATGTTTCTTAATTAATCTTGTAGTAATTTGAATTTCAAACACGTTCAACTCAATTAAATTTGCATAAAAAAATAAACAAGTACAAAATTTTATCTCTTTGATTTCAAAAAGCCCAATATATTCATAACTATTGAGTACACATAAAAAGTGAGTACATTATATCATTCCATACATTATTCATAGCTGAATAATTATATGTATGGAATTATATTATAGAAAAATACTACAGGATCTCAAGGACTCTACTATCAGTAAATATTAAAGTCAAGTAGGGTCTAAGAAAGCTTAGTCCTTTCATTGATGAATATAAATGATTTTATGAGTGTAAAAAATAGTCTTGATGTTATCACATAGCTGCTACTACCTTAAAACCTTAGCGAAATGATACTTGGTGATTTAATCTAGTGATCTCCTCCATAGATGCTACTTTTCATGAACTAAACTCGCCCCAGGCCAACTGGAAAATCAGATTTGCGAGAGAACACTCTGAAATTACCCGAGTGTAGGAGAGATTGTAAATAGCTATATGAGGAAGCTACAGGTAACTCTGAAATGACTCAACTTCTACAAAATGACTCTTCCATCCGTTTATATGGAATCTAATACTTCACTGTAAATTTTTAAATAATTACGTCTTCATTTTTGTGCAGCAGCTGAAATATTATATCATCATTCATTTTTATAGCTAACTTTCATCCTTCTACAAAATTATTAATTGTAAAGATATTTTTACTGGTTATAATTAATTATTTCCTATTTTTTAATATCATATTGCATGTTTGTGTACAGATTGATCAAGATGCTTTGCAATATCCTTGATACAAGAGTCAGGATAATACATGGGTTAGCAGAGAGCTCTATGCTTCAAGAGAATGTAGAGATATGTATGAAATGAAATAGCTCTCGTAAAATAATTTATACAAGTTAAAACATAATGAAAAAATTTTTCAATTCAGTTTGAATTAATTGAAGCAAAAGTATGTTTTTGTTCATTTTAATTGATTTAAAAAATACTTTGCTTCAGTTAAGTTAATTCACCAAGTTTTTTTTAGTAACTATCGTAAATCCTAATTGCCCCTATTTTATATAGGACATTAAAATTGTCAATGTTTTGTGGTCTGTGTAAATTTAATGGCTGTGATCGAAATTCTCCTCTAGTAATTTTCAAAAATGGCATAGCTCTAAAACTTATAGACATTTAATATCCTATTTTTCTAAAATTATTTACTCCCAACCACTATTTTACGTGAAAATTATTTTTATTTAATCAGCAAACAAGCATGAAAAACTACTACGTTTAATATTTGATGTGGAAATGAATATTCTGTTTTATCGTTAGAAAAACATTGTATTACAGGTACCCACGAATGATTGTTTAATTAAAAAAATTAGAATTCTCTCGAACTGGGAAAAATCTGATATTTTTGCAGCTTACTTTCTACTCATAATGTTATGAAAAGTTTTTGTGGTAAAAAAAATAATAATTCTTTGAGAGAGAAAAATAGGCGACATAGGAGTAGACTTTTTCAAAGTTGCAAATTACGAAATCATGCGGTGGATAATTATTATCTGGATTCACAGGTACATGTTCATTACAATGTTTGCTTTTCCACAATAATATACATATAATATACTACATACAAGCGACTCGTATCTGGTTCCACAGACCTGCTACTCCCTCAAGCATTTTTATATGAGATCTCTCTGTGAGAGAAGATCTCTCTGTGCAAGTGACACATAAGCTATGAAAAAGAAACGAGAAACACTAAAGAAATTCTTGCTTGTAAAGAAATATCTTTTTTATTATGGTTTTAATCTATATGTTAGAGTTAAACTGTGTATCTCTAACGTAAAAATAATCAAATAAACGTTCTCTAGTCATTTTCAATATGAAGATATACTGAGATTATATGTCAAGTACATTCTTACAATTTTAATTAAATTTAAGAATTGTCTTATTTTGATTTAATTAACGATAAAACTTGAAAAGATTTTCATAGGACGTGAGAATATTTTAATAAGAGATGATTGAGGAGTAATAAAGAAATTAAAGCAACTGTTTAATTTCAAATCATTGACAGAATATCCTTCACCTCGATACCATCGCAAATAATGAAACCAGACAAGACCTATATATTTGTGATAAAACGATCAACTATTTGCATACAATACCTGTAGACTTTGATAAATATCTGTATTATGCTACTGCAATAATAAGTTTGCCACATAGGAGAATTTGTAGCCTCCTTACTATTGTCTGATGTAAATCACGTCTCACATTCAATTACAATAAGAACGATGGAAAATAAATGGCAAGTATAAAATCTGAACTAGTTTCATCTGTATATTCTTTCCTATCAAAACTGGAATAAAAATAATATTCCTTTAGAATAATTTTTTAGGGGAAATATCACATAAATTCAGTTATGAATGAGTTGTTTATAAACAGATTTGAAAGGTTTTACTGCTCATAAGTTGACAGCTGAACAATGTCAGTGATGAATTAAAATGAAATGAAATCAAAATTTAATTTATTCTATTTTTTCATAATTATATTCTATTATCCTGACAATTTATTTTTAAATAACCAGATCATAAAATTCAAAAGAAGATTTTAATTTTAGGTGAAGAGTTTCATATAACAAAGTTATATCAACTGGTAAAATTGAATTCATTCAAAAATATATTTTTAATACAAATTTTTTCGCTAGTGATTGGTCAAATAAGAGAGGATTATTGTAAGCTAAAATAAATGGATTGCAATAAAATTCTAGTAATCGTACATAAATGAATTTGCCAAGTTTATAGAACTGATTACATTGCGAATTTTTGAGAAAATGTATTACCGGTTAATTTAAATGCTGGACATATTCGTAGATAGTGAAGAGTAAAAAAAGCCAGTGAGTACCATTAAATGAAAGCTTAAATAATCCACCGCAAAAAATGGCCCAAATATATTATTGTAGTACCTCCCAGTTTTTTGGAATTTATTTAAAGAGAATCGAGTTGCAGACACGAGTAATTCATTAATTTAACAAGGATTACATGATAACATAAAATTACTATAATTAGATGAAACTGTATTGCTCGAAACTTGTATTAGCAGGATGAATGTGCTTAGCATGAAAATTTTATACATTTCATCACATCGGAGAGTAATACTGGTGTACAATTGCAAATTATACACATCTCTTTCTAAGTTACCTATCTAATTATTTCATTTGTTCAATTTATTTAATGTCTTGTTTCTACAATAAACAATAGTTATTTTATTATGCTCATGAGTTATAAGCTAGTTAAGAATAATTTATTTTTTAGAATAATTTTTAACTTTCGAAAATGTAGGTCGGTTGGATATTAAACATCAGAGTCCCATTTTCTTGGCAATATAGAAGCTAAGCTATTGATATCTTTATCTATAATGTGTTTCAGATGAGTTCACTTTACCTTATGATAATGCCATTAGTGTCTAAACAAGTGAGTTCAAAATTAGAAAAAAATATACATGAATCGATAAGTTGACAAAAATGATAGTGTTGTAAAAGAAAAGAGGAGTTGAAGTTTAATACCACGACTTGATGACATAAAAATTTACATGTTTTTTTTTGTTGAAAAGCAATGTGCTATCCATTGATAACATACTTTGGTCTACTTATAATGTTCTATATACTTGGGATTCGAGTAAAATTCGTTTTCAAAGATGTTCCTTTAATACTAAAGAATAAGAATTACTTTTTGTTGAAAAACTTTTCACATTCTCGAGTAAAACTACAATAAAATTTTTAATTATTTCTGTAATTTTATCCTTGAGTTTTAATTTCCTTTTTCAGGAATATCCTATAGCAATTTCAACTCAAATAACTAAAAAAAAAAAAAATGTAAAAAAATATGAAGCTGATGGTGTAAATCTAGTTTGGAAAGCTGATATATTTTTTTAATAGAAGATAGCTTTCAAAAATTGATAACATAAAAAAATATTTTCACTGTTATTTATTACATTATTTTTTAAAATAAATTGAAATATTGAAAGTAAATGATTTTACATACAATTCTAGTTTTTTTCTATTTTAACTTCATTTAATAGAGTAAAATCTACTATTTAATTACTTTTGACAAATAGGTACACGGAGAGAATTTTTTCACTAAATCTAAGTGCAAAAATGACAAGCGCACGTTTTGAAATTTATAAGTCAAAATATTTCCATTCGATAGTAAATTTTGAGTTCTTGTAAGTTAACTTTGTACTTAAGAGGTGTCTTAGTAAAATGATTACTTAGGATAAGTCAAAAATTACTTATGACAACCTAAAATTCACTGTTGAACAGAAATATTTTAACTTATAAATTTCGAAACGTGGACTTGTCATTTTTGCACTTAGATTTAGTGAAAAAATTCTCTCGGTGTAACGTTAAACTAATAATGAAATAAGAATCTTTGTAAAATTGATGATCTCATAAGAAGATCTATTTCTTTTTGTCGAAATTTTTCAGTTATGTCTAATAATAAATTAAGTGAAATTTTGAATAAACGCAGACATTTTATTACATATCTATGTGCGATTTTCTAAGGAATCTCATTTATCCCAAGAAGTATTTTCCGATATTTACGTGAAAGTTAAATAGATAAGAAAATTCTATAGTATAAATATTTATGAGAAAATACTGAAAAAAAAATTGTCAACGTCGAGAAAAAAAAGATTATACCTCACAACATGATGCTTTTATTTAACTGTAATATTAAATATAATTATTTCAACCGTAAATTATATTTACTTCCTGAGACAATTATAATAAAGAGATTTTTTTTAATAAACGTTTTAATAAACTAGAGATTATTTTGTTGAGTAAAGTGAGTAATGAACGATATTTTAATATACTTTTTCTAAACACGAAAGGAAATCCTGTGTGAAAGGTTGGATAGTAGCAATGTTGAGCCTTTCAATTTTGTGGTGTATTTTAACCCTCGTCTTCTCGATCCACTCGACATTTCTTGCGTTCTATACACGCTAGATATAGCTGAAGAAATGCCTTTGAGCTTTAAGAGTAAATTCCATACTCGTATCTCGTATGTGGTCTCTGTTAGAAGACCAAAATTCACCTTCTCGTAAAAGTTTACTAGTCGAATGACGAACAAAGAATTTATCAACTTCTCTCCATCACAAAAATTGTATTTCTTAAGTGCAAGAAATATTCATTAGTATTCTGCTATATAACACTTAAAATCATAAATATTTTATTTAATAAAATATATCACGAATAATTGATTTATTACTCTTGATTATACAGAATCGCTAAGTTTCCTCATGATTATTCGAATTTAAATTACGTTAGAGAACTTTGAATAAGATTCAAAGTAAAACTTTTTAACTGAATTATTTTTTTATTCTAAATTGAGTAATTTATTCAAATATATTTATGAAATTAGATTTAAGTAGAACAATAATTTATTTTGTAATTGTTTCATTTAAATAAAATCAATATTTAATTTGTACTTACTTATATTTCTGTATTGTGTTGTTACGTCTCCCATCATGAGCAATGATACCCAAATTATTGATTGGAATTTAATTCTTCCTCCCATCTGAAATAGTAGAAAAATAATTATTTTTATTTTCCCGAAAATTTTAGAACAATTTTTATGATTGAACTTAAAAGCACATACACTAAATGTAAAAATCGTTTTTATTGGAAATGTGTATCGATTTTATTTTAGTGAATTATCTTGGTTTCAAACTAAAATCTTTTTAGTTTTATCGCTCAATTACGCGAGGGAAAATTGTAGCTGGAAATTTTGATGAAAAAAATTGAAGTTTAAAGTGTAAGCTCACGAATGCTATTTGAAAAATTACGCAGAGATTTTTCTTTAAAAACTACATTACAACAGAACAGGACTGATTTGCCCTGTAAATTGTCTTTAATTTCCTCTTGTAAACTGGATGGCAACAAACATTGATTATTTCCATTTCTTCTTTTTACCTTTAATACTAAACAATTAGAACAAGTTCATATTCCTGAATAATTCAAAAGAATCTTCGAAAGATGCGTCTTTCTTTCTCAAGATATCAAAAAGGAATTTCAAGATAATGATCATTTTTTGTCAACTATGTACACCTTTATTAGAGACACAAAAACGATAGAGTATCCAAGTGATGCATGGAATTTAAAGCGAATTGGTTATTGTCCTTTATGAAAGAATTTATATTTGTACAACAACAAAGCAATGCTTTGTATTTGATTTTCTTTATCTTCCAGAGCTACTTTGATACTTCGTTTCATAAAGGAGTTGTAAAAGCTAAGGAACAAATGGACAAGCTGCCATTAATATTGTCTAATAATGTTCCTGAGTGAGGACACGGTTCGTGAGCCAATTTGTCATTTGTCGAGATGAGATATGTTATTTAATATTATCCTCGTTTTATTCTCAAGTATTTCACTATTAAGAAATTCATCTCAGTAATTCAGGTGTATTTCATTATTGACTTGGATTTTTAATTAAAATGCTTCACTGTTTAAACTTATATCTCTTCATATAGTTCATTTCCAACAATGAGAACCCCATAATTAAATTTTTTTTGTTAAGTAGTTAATTATTATCTCTTCCAAAATATGATAAATATTCTTATTAGAGTAGTGTGTGTTGACCGAGTTAATTTAATAAATAATTAGTGCAGTAGAATCTCAAGGAACTTTTTGAGCTCGAGAACAAAAAGTTGCAGTAATAACTCTTCAGATGTTTAAACTTTGAGTAAAAAAATATTCTAATACATATTAATGATCTTGTTTTAAATCTCCCAAAAAGAGCCACGTTTAAAAATGATTGTAAAAAATATCTCAGTCCTTGAAAAAACAAAAAATAAGTATAAATGTAATGAAATAAATCGATGAAACTTGAGCCATGTATAAAATAAATTAGTTTGTCTGTGTGAGTTGAGTAACAGAAAAAATTTTAATCATAGCTTTCTTTTCTTGGTGCAAAGGTAGTGGTCGACAACTCGAGGCGACATTTTCTTCAGAAATCTTCATCTAGCTAGACAGAGATGTAGACGAGTAGATGAGAGCTGGAGAGACAAGGGAAAGGGAAAACTGGAGTCTTAATTATCACTTGAGTGAGTGTGACAGAGATAGACTGCAGAAGAAGAGAACTAGAGTCGTGGAAATTAGCTCCACAAATCTTTTTCTTTTACTATCGTTGTTCCTATGGTTTTCTACCTTTTCTCAGCGATAGAAATGCTTCATTTTTCCCTTTCATATCTCTGTCATTTTTTCTCCTTTCTTAATGGTTTTATTTCGCTTCTTCCCTTAACGGAATATTCGCTTTTGCGGAGATGTATCTTCTGGAAAATCATTCGTTTTTCTTACGAGTGTCATCGGTCTTTGTAAAACCCTGGGACACGAATGCTGTAGAGAAAAAGAAAGTCGAGCACTGGTTAACGTTGCATTTCAACTCAAATATTGTTCCTTTCTCAGTTTATACATAGATTTATTTTTCTCTCAACTTTAACCATAGAGCATCATCTGTTTTCATTGTGTTTTAATAATACATTTTGTTTTTTTTTTTCTTTTTCTGATGAATTTTCCAAGGGATTCCTCTAATTTTAAACTTCCTGATCCCTTTTTTGAAATTTATGCTTATCAAATGATACAAGTTTCGATAGGAGATCGATAAAGCGACTGACCGTGAAACGAGATTTGCCAAAATCGTAGAGTAATGACCGCAAGCCGCATCGTCCGTGAGATTGAAATGCTTGACAGCACCAAGCCGATCAAAAAATACTCTATAAAAAATACCTGGGAAAATATTTGAACATGATTCCCTAAGTTTTTGGTAAAATGTTTTGAAAATGATTCTTTTCAAATCGATAAATTTGAATGCATGTAAAAACCGAAGATATGACGAGATGGAAAATTTTTATAGAATAGATAGTCATCAGAATTGTTTTTCAATAACATATTATTGATAAAATCTTATCATTGGCACTCGGTAAAATTAAAAATTCATTTCAAAGAGTTATCTTTTTCCCTCGAAAGCGGAGCGATAAAAAGAGAATTTATCAATTGGTGTTTTTTTATCATTGTTTATGATTGATCTATATCTTTTTTTTTTTAATTATAATGATATTAAATACCATAATAGAATAATGATATGGATTAATTAATTTCCGATGAAACCGGAGATATGATTTTAATTGTAATTATTCAGCGATTTGTAATAATTAACAAAAAATTTAATAATTATTAGAAATAAATAAAAATTGAAATAGTTTTATTTATTTTAATGTATTTTGTTCAAAATAATTCTACGAAAAAATTAAAGGAAACCTCATTTTTGATATTAATGAATAATAATTGATATAAAAAAATCTAGTTGAATATTAACACGATGCTCATGAAATCGTTATAAATAGAAGTATCAGATGAGAGAGATGGTTTTATTGGTAGTGAGACCATCTCGTTTCGACTTTCATGGATTACGAAGCGGAAACGATGATAGATATAACGAAAATACATCCGACCTTTTTGTGTAAAGCGTGAAATTTTTTACAAAAAATGTATGAAAAGTTAATTCTAAAATTGCTAGCCATTTAAACGAAAGAAAAAATATACCGGAAAGTAGTGTAATTTTATCAGTTGTGTCGTTAAAAAAAAAACAAAAGAAAAATATTTCATTTTTTCCCTAATCCTATGTATTATTTATCTTCCAATAAAAAGACATGAAAAAGCAATAAATTATAACAGCAAAAATATTTATCAATTGTAGCGATTACACGAAATAACTTTACTCTATTGTAGATGTAATTCGGTCGAAATATCCGATGAGAAATGAACTATGTAATGATGGTATAAATTATCAATTAATGTTAATTCAATCAAGTTCATAAATAAAATGGACTTTCGATGTCCACATTGCCAAAATAATTCCATAGAAGCATGAAGATACGTTTCCGGAGGTATTGTCGGTATTTCCAATCAGATAGAGGATTATCCTACTGGTGCAGATTTTCGCTCGAATATAATAGGAATATCGAGGGTTATCACCGTACCATTCAACCACAGACAAATTATCGAGCGTGCTCACGCTACGTCGACATCGATCATCATGACAAGAGTGTCATCATTCGAATCGTTGAAATTTCAAAGCTTATGTCATTTATTACATGAAACAATCATTCAAACCTTCCTTCTTTCCATGATTTTAGTAAGAAATATCATTTAAATTTATTATTTTCATCTATCATATTATTTTAAGAAAATATTTGATCAAGTTTACAAAATAAAACGTCATTCTTTTGATTTTTTTTTGACAACTACAGAAAATATTGAATAAAATTCAAATGATTGCAGCTTCTATTTCAAATTGAATGACAAATAATTGTTTGGTGTCATTTTAGTGGTAAAAAAATCGCTGATAAAATAAAGTATTGCCAAAATAGTTTGGTTAATTAATCAATTATGCATTAATTTCCATGTCTACCTGGTTTGGGAATAGTTCAACGGAATAAACAATTGATGATCGAATCATCACCATACTGACATAATTGAAAGTTTTTTCTATCGTAAAATCATTTAGAAACAATTTCGATTTTTTGTAGTTGCTTTCTCCCGTAGAATATCAATTGATATTAATGAATATTTACTTTAATAATAAATAATACAGGAAGAAAAGCAGTTGATGAAGATAAAATAATTGCCTTTTATTGATCTTCTTGACAGACTTCATTTATCATCATACCTGAAAAAATGTACAATTACACTAGTGAACAATATTATTAACTTGTTAGATAACAATAGCATATATTGTGTCAGATGATTGTTTTTATATTTCTAGTTAATAAGAAAGAAAAATGTTAGTTTTTATAATTCATTTTTGCAATAATTTTTCTTTCACTTCTATTAATGATCTCTATGAAAAGGAAATTACGCCAACTAGTCTGCAAGAAATGAATAATATTTTTTTTATGTTTTTTATTTTATCATCAAGTTACCTTGTGAAGGCTAATAAAGAAGATGGTAAAGTAAAATTACGTTGTTAAAGTTGATCATCAAATATAGAAACTCAATTTTATTTAAATAAAGTAAGGTAGTATAACGTAATTATTAACGTGTTAGAGAGAAAAGGGTTTAAAATGTAGGCATTGAGCCAGGTACACGAAAAAAAATTATCTGTACCAGCAACAGATTTTCGGTTTGTCGCTGTTACATATTGTTTCTCTGTAATCTTAACGGAAAAATTTGTAAGTATTACAACTTGAGTTTGTAATTATTTATTCACGAATTTTTTACGATAAGTCAAAAATATCAGGATTGATCTTTATCTTCATTGCACTCATTTTCATTTCAATCTAAACGCGAGAATTTCTAGTTTAATGTATTTCGCTCGCTCCGGGCCGTATCAACAAAAAAGACCCAGGGCCCTTCGAAATGAAATTAATTTTTTTCATGAAATATACACACTAGCCTTTTGTATATCAATTAATTTGTATTCTATTACTTCAAAAAACATAAAAGAATTAACAGAAGAAGGTAAAAGCTTATTTTATAGAAGAATTTAGGTTAAAATTATTATTAATAATTAATTTTTTTAAGAACGGTACGATCAAAGTAGATTTCTTTTTGACAAAGCATTTTTTCAATTTTTTTATTCATACAATCGTTTTATTTTCTTATAATCTTTAATTTTAATGTGGTAAAAAAATCCTGAGAAAACATTAATCTCGATCGAAATACCTTAAATGACATTCGAAATTTCTCTTATGACATTACATGATTTTTTGTTATACCGAGGAAAAAAATATAAAAATCAACTGACAAAATATGTGTTGTTTTTATAATACCTTTTTTTTTGTTTAAAAATGAAAAGCCTTCAGTAAAAATCACAATTGTGTGGAATTATTCTTTTTAAAACTAGTGTCAATATTATACAAAATGATTTACGAATGTCAATTTCATCTAGATGACTTGACATAAAACATTAAAAATTATCAGATGTATAAAACATTTAGCATTCAAATGATTATTGTTATAAACTTTCATTTAATCAGAGAATCATTTTTCTACTTTCTATAGATTATTACTGTAGTTGCAATAGCTTTTTTTCTTTGTTATAATTACAGACTAAAGTTGTAACACCTACAGATGTTTTGTGCTCAGCATACAGAAAAAAAGTCTGTAATAGTAACAAATCAAAAATCTGCTGCTGTTACAGATCATTTTTTCCGTGTAGAAGATTGCGTCTCTCAATGCCAGGAAATCAGCCGAATGAGAAGGACTAAAGTTCAGTCACTTAACAGAACCGGCCCAGGTAATTGGTATAATTTGAAGTAACTACAGGGCAAATTTCAAGAGAATCAATTTTACACCTCTGAAATACTCACTGACATAAGTATTTCGTTTTACTTCACCTTGATCTTTTAATACAACATTTAATTATCTTCTTAATATGACCTTTTTTTTCAATCCATTTCGCAAGTTTAAAAATCTGAATTTTGCTAATTAGTATTTCATGTAATTTTGAAATGTTTAAAAGGTTAAATGATGGCCAGATGAAGAGCTCATTCTAAATTTTATGTATATTAAGTTTGATTGATTTAACTGATTGAGTTACGAAAATTAAATGAATAAATATTTTAATATATTTTGTAATGCCATAAATCAAATAATCATTTAATATGTTTATTAAGGTAATTGATGGTTGTTAGATCATGGCATTCAATACTGTTTACAGACTATTTCAGTAAATGTTTGATTAACCAATCATTCATCAATTTAAATAATGAAATCGTTTATTTAATAAATTATTAATTTTGTATTCTCATCCATATTTAGAATAACTCTGGAATATTTTCAATAAAAATGTCTGGTAATTAAGGGAATAAGAAAGATCGGAGGAGTTTTTGTATTACTGCGTTGTTGTGTGGTACAGAGTAACTTAAACTGTCAACATGCAGTGAACATGAGGGTAGCAATGTAATAATCTTTTCTTTCATTTTGCACTCTAATTTCTGGATTGATCCAAAAAAGAGTAAATAGAATTGAACAAGAATTTTGTTTTTGGTTTTTAATTAGACAGTAAAATTTGAAATATTTGTACTATTTTCATGAATCAACAAGTAATGAAATTGTTTGATGCATTTAAATATTTGTGGTTTCAATCTGATGATGGAAAATATGGCATGAATTTTTAAATTAAATAAAATTATATATATATCAAGGTAGAGAAAAATGTAATCATTTTATTCTATTTATTTATAAAAAAATTAGTTGGTTGTAAATGTTTTAAAAAAGAAGTAAATCCTGTTATGATGAATTGAAAGGGATAATAATTCAGAATAAAAAAAAGATTATATGAAAATAATATAGCATTATTAACAGGAAAATTTTTAATAAACAATTGATGATCTCAAATGCAATTATCTCGTGTTGTTTTATGTTATAATTAAATGAAAATTCAATGTATTAACAGTTAATTGTGAATACATGAATATAATTCTACAGCAATCTTAATTTATATTTGATAGCATCAAGTAATAAATCATACAAAGCATCCGTAATTGCATACGCAACGACCTTTTTGCAACTGAGGTGCGCAGAGTCGCTGGTTATTGGTACTGTTTTATCAGGGAATCAGAAGTAATATTGTTACATTTCCTTTCTAACTACCCTCTTCTATTGTTCTCATAATTAGCTTAACATAATTTCATCGAAATAACTTGTGTAAATTTTAACGTAACATTTGCCTTATTTCCATGAAAACTATCTTCTTTTGTGCAAATACAATAAAATTTTTATCCTCCCCGACTAAAGTTGTTTTCTCTTTCATCAACTGATCTTTTTTTAATTACGTTCAATTTAAAACTTTTCACAATAAATAAAAGAATCCTTATTTATGCATAAAAAAAGTACTCCATCAATCAAAAGTTATTTTTAACAATAATTAATTAAATATTCTGAGTTTATTGAGTGAAAAAAAGTCTGTATTTAAAAAAAAAAGTCAAGAAGAACATTAGTATAATTTTGTCATTAACAATGAATTTTAATTATTTTTTTAATAAATTAAAAAAATGGAGAAAAAAATCATGGAGTAATTTTGAGGTTTATTAATGATTCAAAATAATAAATAATTTTCATACACAAAAATAAAATTAAAACAAAAAATTCAATTCACTTCAGTTAACTTTTTTTCTTTGATTTTGTAAAAAAAAACCGTCGTTTCTAGCAAGCATAATAAAATGCATTATGAAGTGAATAATTCGACATGTATTCCAATAAAAAAAAAAGTCTCGTTATTCCCTCGAGCATCATTCCACACTCGATAAAAAAAAAACGTAGATACAACGGTTACACACACATTCCAAAAACGTACAGATGCCGCTGTGGGAGAAATTTCCTTTTCAGGTGAATTCTCCGAGCGTGGGCGAGCAGGATAGCATGAATACTATGAGGATGTTAGTCCTAGTGTCAGGAAGTAGTTTACAATAAAACTGGAGAAACCAGTCTGACAATATGAGATTCTTTTTATAATTAGTATAATTGTCTGAATCATGTAACAGGCTAACAAACAGTCGAAGATGTATTCTATTAATCATTCTCATTCATTTGATTTATCAATGAAAATCAAATTTTAATTTTTACTTCCTCATCGATTGAATCTTTTTTATCTACTCTAGAGAAGAATAAACACATAATTGATGTTAAAAGTGCAAAAATGATAAATAAATTTTTAGTCTTTTAATTTAAAGATTCTATGTCAAAGGCACATAACAGGTATATAGTATCTCTGTTGAACAGCTGCATCAAGGTCATTGCAGCATGTATACCTATAGCTGTGGGCTACAGAGTGTTACAGAGTATACGTATTGCATTATACCTGGCATATAGACAACGTCAGCTGCACGTAACTATTTACCTGGTTTATTCATGCAACCTGTACGTCCAACAACATGATGTTCTCCTGGCCTGCGGAAACGACTGATTTACCTGAAACCGATATTGGTATGAAAGCTTGAAATAGGAGAATTCAGTAAAACTCACGAATATTCCGTTATTGACTCTAAAAAAGGTCATAACAAATTTGGAATATGAAGAAATCTTGAGATTGAAATATTTAAACATTTTTTTCACTCGTAAGAATCAATAATACTGTTCTTTCGGAATATATATCAGATAATTGAAGAAAATGCACTCAATTAATGCTAAAATTGGAGCAAAAACTATAATTTGTGAAAATTTTATTGAATTGATAATTGATCATATTTTGTGGAAAAAAAAATACTTAAAAAGTTTTATTCGATTCTTGATATAAAATTATTAAGAAAGAGAATTCATTTTTTTTTTATAATAAGACGTAAAATGTGTAGAAATTCGGCAAAGTTTGGTGAATCTAATTTCAACTTTTTGGTCCATGGAAAGAGTAGGCTGATAGATTTGGAAGAGTTAAAATAAAATTCGTATACTTATACTAGAGTAGCAAAAGTCAAAGGAGGTAGATTGTGCTACCACTCGTGCGCAGATAAACGCCCGATTGAGGTTATTCAGGTGCGCAAACAGGTGCGTCTGATCAGGACAACAGGTGATATGGAAGATCATTTACTTTTACAAAACTGAATACATTCCAAAAAATCGGTATTGATAAAAATATTTATCTAAAATTATTTAGCAATTTTTTTTTTATATTTAATCAAAAAAAAAACCTGCAATAATTAGTATCTAATATCCAACAGTCCATATCTGTTGCTAAAATGACACGCTTTTAACAGTGCTGTTGAATTAAAGTGTCGATGAGTCAGAAATACGATCGTTAAATATCTTTCCTGAAGCCTAATTTCCTGATCAAATGCACCTGTTTGCTCACCTGCAGCCAAGATTTAAGACCGGTGGTATCGAAAGCTAATGACCAAGAGGAGTTATAACTTAGACACTTGTGTACAAATAAGATCGGTTGAGTGAGATGAAAAAATTGTTGAGAAATTTTCCAAGGAACGACGATAAAATACTAGAATAAATGAAAGTAGCAAGCGAGAAATGTATATAAGGTCTCAGGTGAACACCTGCGCTACTTGACAGCTCCTATGTTCGCCCAATACTTGTACAACTCGTTATTTCAGTCTTTTTAACAATCGATATCATAATTATTTCCTTTCGACCTTGAATGCTAACAGGCGTATCGAACTAACGGAACTAATTTACGCAAAGAAAAAATTTTATCCACTGGAAGTTATCGATTAATGAATCTTATTAATTATTAACTTTATTAATTAATCGTAAATAAATATTTTTTTAACGAAAAAAATTATTTTATGGAAAGAATAACATTTTTTTTAATAAAAATGAAAAACAAAATAGAGCTTTAAATTAATTATTTAATTGTTAATTAATTATTTTTAAAGATTGTTAAATATTTACTTGGCTAAAACAAAAAAAAACGTTTTGTAGACAAAGATGAATAGTTCATCTCAAGAAAAGCCTCCAGGTGTTTTTAAATATAAACAGAGATTTTATTTTTAGGATAAAATATTATTCTATCAATTAAATCAAAAGTTTATTGTATTGCATTTAAAGAGAAAAAGCATTATTTCGAAAAAGATATATTTATCCAATTACTCTGTTCGCTTAGATTTTATAAAGTAATAAGATAACATCAAAAGAGATAAAAAATAGAGTTGAGTTAAGTAAATCCAATAATTTTTAATTGAGATTGGAAGAAAAATGCAAGTGCTTTAGTAAATTCATTAATTATTTTAGTCACAAGTACGTACTCCAATTAATACGATAATAAAATTTTACGATTTTTTTTTTATCGAAAAGAAAATTATATAAAATTTTCTCATAAAAATGTGGAAGTATTCTTGTTGAAATGTGTCCGATTTCTTTGAAATATTCTCGTAATTAATCAAGTAACAAATAATAAAACATGATTCATTAAAACGGAACTTGAAATTATTAAATCAATTTTATATTTTTTTATTCATTCATACAAATAACTTTAACATTACTTGAAAAATAATTACTGAAATAATGACTTTCTATGGTATATATTGAAAGAAGTATCATTCATTCTTGAGCATATTCCATTTAAATCGATCGACGAACGAAAAAGGATCATATTCCGGAATATTACCTCATATTCTTCAAGAATTTCATAAGAAGCTCATACACATGTCACACAAAACGAATAATAATTCACGATAAAAGAGAAAAAAATTTAAGTATGATTAAGAAATTTGAGAAATTGGATTGTATATCTAGAAATTGAGCTCATTAATTCGAGGACTTGTCGATGTGAATAATCTACTCCTTTCTCTTCTCAAGAAGAACAAATAAGAATTCCTATCAAGGACTTTTGACCTAAATAACGATTAAAATGACCATAATTTGCTTTACATTGAAAATAAATTAAGGGGTCTTGAGTCAAACTAATAAAATTACTTAAGTAATGAATTATTACAATTTTAAAATAATGTATCATCTAAGAGATGATTATAAGAATAAAATTTACCACAATTATGTGTTTTATACCATTTATATTCTACTCATGTGGTTTTTTCATAGTATATGCAATGCATAATTGTAAAAAACGACATAACACATGTGAATAATTCTTGCTTGGTTATTAAAGCAAATATCTTTACATAGAGTGAGAATGGAAAAACGTGTAGAGTTGTAGAGAGTTGCTTAAAAAGTTAATTTCATTTATACTACACTCTAACAATATTCGAAACATGAAGTGTGCGCCTATTTACAAGAAAAGTCATTATAATACAAAGGAAATACACAAAATAAAATTATTACGTTTATTTACATCATTTTTGTTTTAATAAAGCAGTAATTGAAACTAAAAACCACAACTATTTCATTTGAAAATTATTTTCAAGTCTAATGTCAGAAAGGAATTTTTCGAGACCGAAATTTATGTTCATGTTACCATCTTTATCCTAAAAATACTTTTGAAAAATGGCTTGAAATATTTTTCAATCATTTTTTATTTTATTAGGATCAATATTTGAGTACATTTTTAACTTCCCATTAGGAAGTTATTGTAATGGAGTCGATTTTTGAAATTCGTAATTTTATCATATCTTTACGTTTTAAGACATTTGAAAGCATATTA
The DNA here is from genome assembly GCA_028641665.1 of Chelonus formosanus. Lineage (NCBI taxonomy): Eukaryota > Metazoa > Arthropoda > Insecta > Hymenoptera > Braconidae > Chelonus > Chelonus formosanus. The sequence goes on from CM054002.1 coordinate 17,090,345, forward strand.
GGTTTAAAAATGGATGTACGTATGTATGTACGTATGTGCGTGTGTATGTTAAGTTTTTTTTCGTTTTCGATATCTCGAGATCCACTGAAGATATCGACTCTGGACAAATTTCATTTTAAATATAATACAATGAAGAAGATCTGAAAGAAGTTTGAACAAATTCGGTTTAGCCGTTTTTGTTTTATAACAAAAAGAGTGTAAACTGAGTTGAGTAAAGAAGACATTTGAAATAAATTCTACTTATTAGATGATTAATATTATTGACAACTGAGCTCAATATAATATGCTTCTTAATAACTTCATATGACTCTAAACAATAATGTATTGTTTATAAAAATTTAAATTTATTATAAACAATTAAAAATAGTGTGAATTTATTGAATTATTATGACTATGATTATATTCAATAAATATTGATAAAATATTGTTATAAATCACTTAATATGATGAAACAATTGTATATTATTGATAACAATAGTGATTTTTTATAAACAAAAATACTTAAAGACGACAAAATTACGGATTTCAATTAATGGGAAGTTCATCGTCAGGGCACAAACTAAGCCCAGACCTATTTGTTGTAAATATTTGATAATAGCTAGAGAATAGGAAGCAAGAAATAATATATGATAATTTACATGAGTTTAAAGAAGTAAATGCTGAATATTATTGCAACTTTCTTTCTTTCTTCCATGAATAATTAATAGGAACATTACAAATTGATTATCAATAAATTTTGACTGGCGCTTCCAATTGCCTATTATTTCAATTCAATTCTCCTTCGTTGACTTTACAGTCCAACTCAATTACAGATTCGCCCACATGAAATTACCTAACAAACATTCATGAAATTCGATTGTGGATCTCCTGTTAACACATGAGAAGGCTCAGTCCTTGCTTTCTATAGGATCTAAAGACAAGAGGAGCCCTCAATGGTACAGAATATTGCAAGCACAAGTAGAATATATTTACATCATTAAATTAACAACATCAATGAACATTAAAACTGGGAAACTTCCTCAACAACCAGATTCAAAAGTCTAATACACTCAATCACAATTGCATATAGATGAAAGCAAAAAAAAAGCTTTGTGCAGTGTAAAATATATCTATAGAGCTTTCTGTTTGCAACTTTCATGAGGACAGGCGGAATATCTTTCGTCTCACACCAACATGGACAAGTAAAAAGAAGCATGATGAAATGAAATAAAAGGTATTTCTTGAGAACACGTTTCGCCAAGTCTACGGTTCGTAGCTGTCCCCTGATAACTTTGGCCATCTCTTTCTTGCTACTCACCATGTTCCAAAGTTCGTGTAAAGTTGAATCCCACTGGTCTATAGCTTTACGCTCTGTTTCTTCTAACTCTTGTTTTCCTTTTTTATTTTCCTTTTTTCCACCAGGTTTGTCTATAGATTTTATGGTAACTAGCAGGTCATATGTATTTTACTTTTTTTTTTTTTTTATTATTTCTATACAACACTTTCAATATTCTTCAAACGCATTATACGATACATAAGATATATATATATATATATATGTCATGTAACCTTTTCACAAAAGTTCTTTAGCATTTTATACACTGAAAAAAAAACTCCGTAAACTTTTTACTATATTTCATTTGTAATTTTTTCTTGAAAAATCTATCATAATGGATTTAATCAAACACAAATATCAAAATGTCATTTGAATTTTAAATGTTTTTACAACATCACAAGAAAAATTGGTAAAAGCGAAATCGGATTTGAAAACTGACAGAAAGATAAATTGATGAGTCAATTTTTTTTTTCACGTGCAAAAATTAAAAAAGTGCTGATCGAATGAGTTTATTTTTGTTTTTATTTTCTTTCATTTGTGGGAAAATATTTCGATTTAATTGAGCATGAAAATTTTATTGTAAACATAACGAAATATCGAGAATAACACACCAGGACTCTTGCACTTGATAATAGTTTTCAATGTTCGTAACAATTCCGATTTCTATCACCCTCTCTTCTCTGTCTATTTTCAAGCACCCTTTGTTGTCAGAAGGTATAGATAGATTGATCGGTTGACAACAACCAATCGTGCTTAGTGCGGCAACGTCTTGGTCAAACAAATTACTTCCTACCGATTAATTGAACGGACGGCAGCATAAATGGACTATCGTTCTCTATCATGAAATATGAATACTAATGATTCTCTAGGTTAATACACTTTAATGAGCATTTAATTGAATGGTATATTTTCAACTGGCAAATACACGATTATCAACAATTTGTAGATGTTGAGAAAATAAAATGAAAAACATACTCTAACAAACACCAGGCGCCAGATTGAGTTCTAACGAACCACTGAAGTACTTGAGTATAGATTCAAGGCATTCACTGACTCTTGTTGACTTTTACGAAAGAGAGGGCAAGCTTCAGACGACTTTGCTTCCTTTCTCTGGATATTTTTTGTATCCTTTTCTACGTATTTTCCCTTTCTTATTTTTTATGAAGCTTTCTCTCCTATATCTCTGTCCTTATTAATCCGCACAGTTAATACTACACACATTTTTGATTAATTTTATGCATGATTATTTAATTAATTAGATGAAATCGATTAAAAAATATTTCTAGCGCACTTGTAAATGTCTATTAACATCAATTAAAGTGCCATAAAGTTGAATAAATAATTTTAAAAATTTATCATTTAAATCTTTCATTCTATCACGTGCTGTTGATATTTTGCATAATTGCGTTACCATCGTTATTTCAAGATTTTTTACAGATTATATTTTACAACATTATTCTTCTTTTTAATATACCAAAAATTAATTGCGTCTTATTAATTTGCAGACCAAGTTTTTAAAATAAATCTTCAGATGTTCATTCAATTTTTGATGTATGATGTCATTAATAGAAAATGGTACTTGTTCGAAACTTTGTTCTTTTGTACAGGAAAATCTTTTCAATAAAAGTACCACAGATTTTTCAAGTATACAGAGACAAAAACGGACAGAGATAACAGAATGCAGTAGTGATAAATATTTTAAAAATTTAACTTATGAAATATTTGTTTACGTAAGTTGTTTAATATTAATAGTTGAGAAGATCTAATTAATCAATTATCTGAGGAAGTTGGCAAAATGTTTAGTATTCCTGAACAAGAAGTAGGCAAAGTTTTCTTGTGAATATTTATAATAATGCAATTTATTAATTTTACTTATGGTTTATTAATATTTAATAATTATTAAAGAATCATAAACTATTAAAACTTTATTTCTATCTTGTTTTATTTAATAATATAGATGAAATAAAAATTTCATAGAAGAGATCGATTAATTCTTCTAATGAATTTAAAGACACTCAGGAATACTGAAGGAAGTGGGTTAATGAAATTTAGTGCCGGATAAAATATCTATACATTTTTTTTTTATCAATAATAATTTATATAATTATCGTTAATTAATATGAAATTACTTTTCCAATGTTTTTTATGTCATGACAAAAAATTACTGTACACAACTATTTGATAAAAAAAAACTGTTAAAAGATAAAAAACTTTCTTTTTGTAATAAAAAGTAGCTGTCATGAAATATTTACTTTGTTATTATCATCATGATGTTCGAGATTATTAGATTTTTTTGCATACTTTAGTACATAATTGTATGGAAATGATCAACAGAATTTATTTCACCCTAGGGTTCAATTCTCTGCAATCTTTCTTATGAACTTGTTTGCCAACCTTAAACAAAAATCATCTGATTTTCTGATATAAATAGAATTAAAAACAATGCGATTATTTATTGACGATATTAATTAGTAAAAATTATTCAATTGAAATAACTTCCTACATTCCAATTTCATTGAACAGAAAATTGTACACAAAAAACAAAAAAAAAATTTGAAATATCCAGAACATGAAGGAGGAAGGTGGATTTTTAAAGCATCATCGATGATAAATAATTCATATTAAAAAAACCTGACAAAAATGTATAAACGAATGACAAAATTGTAGAGAGATGGCAGTAATATTTAACATTTTATTTATTCATAACGTTGGTTTATGAATTCGCTGCGGTAATACGTTGCAGTAAAGGAAAACCACGCAACATTAATGGAATAAATGAGTAGCTACGACGAATCAACGGTTCATACTTTATGGCTCCGACATTTTAATTTCTTGGAAAAATAATTCATCCACCAAAAGACTAACTTATACATGAGCTATATATAGACAATTAATTTTAACAACTAATTATTTTATTTTACTTCATTAAAAATCATTTTTGTAAAAATTGGATCAAATATTACAATACACACTTTGGTTTGAAATGATGATGACAAATACAAACTTGATCTTTATGATAATTATTTAAACAATTCCAGATGAATTTTGTGAACAGAATATTTTGTACACCCGTCGACAATGAGCTTTTTGAACAAAAGCTACAATTAAAATAATTCACCTTGCCTGCTGCTTAGTGATGCGAATTCGAGCAAATTAGTCATGAATGTTGTTGACTAATGATAATAATAATTATGTTAACGATCATAAATTTTTGATTGTATTAAGAATAGTTGATTACACTTTGGAGAGAAATTATTGATTATGTTTGGAAATGGATAATTTAAGAATTATCTGAATAAATAAAGAACGTGGATAAAATGATTTTATGAAAATATTTTTCATTATTATATGTCTTCACATTAGTTGAACAGTCATTTTATAGACAATTTCCTTTTTGATTATCAACGTCTACCGGGTTATTAAGTAAAAGACTTATAGTAAAAATTTTATGTCAAGTCATTTTAATTTGCAGTCAAGTTATTCCGATGTACTTTATTCTCGATATTGCAGATAAAGAACTTAACTTTACTGTACCATTTGTTTCTAAGTTTTACTAATTATAATATACAAAAAAATGTTCAACAACTTTCTACTTAAATATTTTGCAAATAAGGGTCTCAATATTTTCATAAATATTAAAGTAGTGTTATGAGAGTAAAAACTTGTAAAGCTTTTGACGCTTCTTTTCCATCAAAACTTTATGGTTTTTGATTCATGTTAATTACAGTTGAAGTTTTCGAACTTTAAATAGATAATAAACTTGAGCTTTCGAACTTTTTCATGGAAAAGAAATTATAAACAATATTCTTTTATACACTTTTATATTTAAAAACTTGCCAGAGGCATTTTATAAGACATTGAAAGTCTGACATAATTGTAACAACTCATGAAATCTTGCATAAAAAAATCAATATAAAACCACAAGTCTGCTCGTTAAGATGACTTGAATATACTTAAACTACGTGTTATTCTTTTAAGTAAAATATCCGTAGTCACAAGAGAATTCAACAACTTCAATGTATCTCACTCACTCCAATAAAAAGCATTAAAATGGTCGAGTAAAAAAATCAGAGTGCTTTTTGAGGATTATACTTTTGGTGACTCTGAGAAGATTCAATAAAATTTTCTACGCCGATTTGCGTCCAAGTTATGAGAATTCAAAATCGATAAAAGATTTTTGTTTTGATTGAAGATGCTTTAAAACTCCTAAATTCAATTGTCAGTTAAAAAAGAAAAGTATTTTTTAGTTGTATGAATCGAAATAACTTGTTAGAATGGATTTAGAAAATAAATTTACGCGTTGGTTTTTTCAGCATCTTTTTATGTGTTAAAATTTGGCGAGGACTGCGATCTTATCACGTAGCATCACAGAAAATTCCTTCTTAGCAATCGTTACACTATTGCCAACGAATGTTTGATCTTTATCATTCTCTTTCTAACGTTCGCATGCTTTTCTATCCAGGTTTGTAGAAAGAGTAGTGCGGCGTCATCGGTCGCGTTGAGAAGAGTCTGCGCGGGAGGACAAACTGGAGAGAATACTAGAGAGCTTTGGAGCCAGCTGGCATTTGGGAGCCAGTAGGGGGTTGCCGGGCCGTGGCCTCACATTCATCCGCAACATTTATTGAAGTATATATCGAAAAACATTTGTTTAACAGTGCAAATATTTTAACAAGTGTTTTCACACTCTTTATTTTATACGTTGCACATAAATCCATTAATAATAGTTAAATTATATACTTTTTTTACTATTCCCGTCAACATTTAACTTGTAAACATTTCGAAATTAACAAAAAAATAATAATGCTCAATGGATTTACACTAATGTACCTGTGAAATTTGCAACATTATTTCACAATACTTGATACCACCAACATTGAATTTTTTCCAGACAATTAAAACAATTTTAACCAAGTGTTAGTTTGAATTAAAAACTTTTATGAACTGGAGAACAAAACGTGGGTGATGTTAGTGAATATTAATATTTATAATTCTTTTATTTCAAGTCATCAAGAGAACGATGTGAGCTTATGATCATGAAGGTAAGTTTTTTTTTTATTTTACAAAAATCTGTTTTAAAAAATCATTCAACTAGCTAATCCTTTTCCATATTCGTTGTATGAATTTTTTATTTCAACTATTTACGAGCTAAATATTTGAATAAAAATTTTAATTGTTGATAAATAAATTCCAGTAAAAATGTAGTAAGCGTTACCATCATTTATTTTCAATAAATTTATGAAGAATTTTTTAGTATAAATAACGACGTATCGGGATAAAAGCTCAATTACTTCTCATTCTGCGAGTAAATGTATTGTTTCATCGTTTTCTTTTTTTTTTTTAAATTACCCAGTTTTCACACTTGAAAACACGACAGTGAATCCAAGCTCCAGCGGCCTTATAGTCTCTGTTTTCTCGGGGTCTGCGTTTAAAACAGTTATACACTAGCTAGTGAACTCATTCGCATCTCGCACCAGATACCACAACATATTAAACGACCCTCTTTTCCAAGTGGGTAAACTTCTTCGCGCATGCTTTGAAAATATTTCTACCTATATATACATATATTTAACTTTTCTACATCGTATATAATTTTGCACTTAACGAGAAAGAAAACCTATACTCATCTTGTACTCGTAATTTTAGGAATGTTTTTACGACTACAAAATTACCGGCTACATTTTCCTACCAAAAAATAAATGGTGAATCTTTTACAACTTTAATATAAAATATTTTCACGAAAAATTTTTCTATCAAAATACATTAACATGTTTTAGATTATAAAACATGCTTTTCATAAACTTAACATGTTTTATGGATACAATAGCATTGGTTTGAGGTATTCTAAAACATCAAAATATATTTATAAGAAAAGAACTATATACAAAAATTTTATAATTCAAACAATTCCATTTAGCACATTATAAAAAATATCTCTAAAGAGTTTAATTCTACTTTATTTTTTGGATTAATGAATTTCATTTATATTCTTATTTTCTCGGAATGTTTCTATTCAAAGCTAAAAATTTAATGACCTATTGACCCGATAATAAAAAATGTATTTACCAGTTTATATAGGGCAGTCTATGATATAAACTCAATATATATTAAGTAGGAAAGCTTTTAAAAATAAAGCTTGAGGTCATGGAAAAGAATAGAAAAAGAGATAAAGAGACACTTATTATTCAGGACAGCTTGATCTGATTGAAAACTTCTTCAATTCTATACGAATCGTAACGATTCAAGTCCACAGTTTGAAAATATACAAAAAATATTTAATACAATTTCATGGAAAAAAAGAGAAAAAAAAATCATGGAAATGAATTTCTTAAAAATATCGTATATACCAAGTTTCATATTTGCATATGTAAACACCCTTTTCTCAAACATTGATTCTTTAGAGCAAAGTAAAACGTCTTTCGCTCTTGATACTACCGACTTCAAGTATAATAATTTGACAAAGTACACACAAGAAAATGACTTAATAAACACAATTTGGTTTTTAAAATTAAACTTTTTAAAATAAATTGTTGGTGAGTTTTTTAAAATTATGTTTTGTTAATATTTTCCTTTCATCATTTTTTCCATCAAGTGAGAGACAAACCGCTTGACAAAGTAATTATGATGAGATTAAAAGAATATAAGGAAAAAAAATAGTTAATTAGTTTTTACTTTATTTTCATACTTATCATTAAAGCAACAATAAAAATTCCAAAATAAATTGAGTTTAAGAGCAAAATGACAACCAAAAATTACTGTTACAAAAAAAACAGCCTAATGTTTATTTAAGACAATGTAGCTTCTATCAATTTCGAACAAGAAAAATATTTCCGGTTCAAAGGAATGAAAAGTGTTTACTTCCAGCAGAAACGGAAATTGAATTTAAATAGGGTATAGGAATTTTCCAATGCTAGTACTAATGTACACAACAATTTTGCAAAATTCCAAATAATTCGGTTCAACTGCTTTTGCAATCGTACGGTCAGTTTGTTTGTGAATAAATCGACATATAGATCGATATCTCCAAAAACTATAGTATATATGTTTTTCAGATACTTTGGAAAACAAAATGTAAAGTTTGGTACTTTTAGCGATACTTTAGTGAGAAAAATAACTAACGTGACAGAATAAAAAACCCCAGAGAAAAAGAAATTGGCAGAGCATTTATCTCTACACATTTATTTACGAAGGAAAAAATAGTGTAATTTTTTTCTAATATATATCTTGTTAGATATTTTTTTGTAAGTCCTATAAGCTCATAGAAAAGTAATCTATAAGCTTACAATGCATAATATAAATAAGGAGATCTTTCAAGTGCATGCACATTCACAAGACTTGCAGTTGTGTAACAAGATAATAGCAATTAAGGTTCGGTACTCTGTTCAGTCACAATAGATAATTAAATCAATAATACACTGCTAACATGATTCTTATACACTATCTATTATCTAAGCGAAGATGTGTTCTATTCTATCGAGATCTCTCGCATAATCTACATTCTAAGCTTCCAACATTTGTATTATTGTCCACATCTACATTCCAAACATGATAATAAAGAGTTCTAAGCTCATTTGAATAACACTACAAGAAAGTACTTTTTTCCTAACTCACTTAGTGTCAATGACAATTTAAATCGTATATCAAGATAAATGGCATGTTAAAAAGTGAATAAAAATTGAAAAAATTGATTCCAATAAAATTGACTCGCAATAATTGTCCCGCAATACGTACTCGTATTCCGCATAAACGAGAATCAATGCCAATTTTCGGGTATTCATTTATGCGATTGCAGTTGCTTTATATCAAATATGATATTTTATTACGTAATTCAATGCAGCAAAGGTTCATGGAAATCATAGGATTTTAGTACATTGTAATATTATCTATATAATGGTCAATTGTTTTGAATGCCAAATGTCAACTAAAAGATCGAATTTCAAATAAAAATAATTCATATCAGTTTTGTATTAATATAATATCAATGAATTTATTTAATTGCTATATCAAAGACTTACTACACAGTTTGAATTACATTGAGTACTCATTTACTACATAGTAATTTATAAATTTAATTCAAATATTTAAAAGCCTTATGATTTTTTTTATAATTAATTATTTTACATATTCCTTTAGTACAAATAATTGTCAAACATTCCTATTATTTGAGTTCTCCCAATTATTTCGATAATGGTTTTTTTTTATCAACAATTCGATTTCACTTCAATTTGAATAAGAAAATACGTTTTGTTTTTGTTGATAACAATCAAATGCTAATTACATATTGATATGAAATCTGCATAACGTTATTTAGTTAATTTTTTTGAGGAATAATCAAAACTACGCAAACGTATTTAAATGGAAGAAGAGAATTATAATTTCATTAAAAGAAAAAAAGACAAGAAAGTTAGCATTATATTATAACCACATAAATTCGAATGATTATGCTCTCCTTTTGAAAATAAAAGAGATGAGAATAAAAAGTAAAAATAATTGAAGGGCAAAAAAGCAAACGACAAAGGATTTAGTTCATAAATATGATCCTCTGCAGAAAACATTTACGAGTCTAGATTTCAATAGACGAGATTTATAATACATAAAACAAGAGTAGGTGACCAAAGAACTGTAGATCAAAGGTAGTTAGGGATAAAAAACGAAAATATATCAAAGAATGTAACCAATGTTTTTTTAATAAATATTCATTAAAATAAATGATAAACACATAATGGAATTTGTTTTTGATGAAAATAAGAAACAAATGAGTAGAAAAATTTCATTAAAAGGGTCAAAGATACTTTGGTTCAGTTTATTAGCGTTTTTTGTTGTTGCGAATGCATGATAAGCACTTTAATTGCTGACGCTTTACAAGCAATTACGAATAGCTAAAAATTTTAATTAAAATAAAACACCAGTAATAGCATGAGAATAATTTATTTAACAGTTATGAGTCGTTACAATCTGTAATTCAGTTTTATTGAAAGTAAGAAATTGATTATCAAGAGAATAATAATCGAAACTTTTGTTAGGTAAATAATCGAAATCAATCGTAGTTCTCAATAATCTTTAAATAAAAAGCTGAGTTTTATTGAGAGTATAAATCGAATATCTAGAATAAATATTAGAGCTCCATTATATTGGAGCATAAGACTCAATAACTACAGCTCCTACTTCCTAGATGGTCGTTGTTAAATTTAAGTTATTCGCTACGCAAGATTAAAATGCTAAAATTATTAATCCAAAGAAATGTACATTTATTCTTGAAGCTTAATTTTTTTTAAAACTATATCGAACTGTAAAATGGAATTGATGAAAAAAAAAATATATTTCAAACACAACAACAATAATTGTTTTCTTTTTAATTTTAACTTCTATTACAACACGACTGTTTTTTATCGCATTTATTTTTACCTCGACACAAAAAAAAAAAACATGAATAAGAAAAATAATCAACTTTTCTCATAATATGCATCTTTCTAAAGAACATTTTTATTTGGAAAGGTAAATATGAACAACAAACATGCCCTAATGATATTTGAGTAAATGTCATAATTGTATTGCTATTTATTTCTGTTATTACAGGCGATAATTGCCAATAAAATTACAGTATCACCTATTACTGGATCCAATCTAAATACTTTGCAAATAAATTCAGTTTTAATTACACAATAAAATAGAAGCTAATGAAAGTATTGATAAGCCGTTTATTTATTTAAAAAGTATTTTCTTCAATTCAATAGATAATTAATGTAACATAAAATAAAAATTACTTAAAAATTATAATGAGTATTCAATTTAATAAACTTATTAGAGCAATAAAAACAAGATGGATGAACAAATGAAAAACGGTGACGATAAATTGATTACAGTTGATTTGTTGTTAGCATAAATTTGTCAATCTATGTTTAATTGTTTTTAATATGTATGAATTGATTAATTCGATATGACCACTAAATATATAAAAAGATATGAAAAACCACAATTTATTTACATGTAGAATATTTATCAATTTCGAGTGTACATTCTACAGTAATATTGGTGTATGTTTGTTGTTTACCATGTACAAAATGAATAAATAGATACCACAGATGTCAAACAGTTTTAGATAAAATTTCATCAAAACTGCTATTTCAACCAATAAATAATAACTTCATGATGAATGATATTCTAGTTATATTAATCAACTTTTGTTCATTGATCAAAGCTTTAGCTTCATTTATTATTAATCCTGTTGACAAATAAAATGAAAAAATCTATTCAAACAACCATTCATTCTCGTTTGATACTGCTAAAAATAGGACTATTGATTTTTCAGTTTTCATTTATGAGACATCGATTGAGCTACAAAAAGCAATATCTTCCATCATTGTAAGCTAATCATGAATTGTGACAGATATTAAGGATCTACTAATAATTTCATGACAATCAACTAACGATAAATTATTATACGCGTGTAAGTGACACAGAAAATGTAAAATCTTTTATACTCCTTGTCTTCTGTTTGCTATGATGTGCAATAAATTTCTGAGTTGTCGGGGTGAATAATGTGAGTCACGGGAACCAAAGAAAAGGAAAGTACTACCTACTGAAATATACGATAAATTATACTCACTATACGAGTATTCAATGGATATTGTTATCTGGTACAATTATTTGTCTCCAGAAAGAGTTTGAAAAAAATCCACATCAATCACCCATGGAAAATTTTCAATATCTTTTTTTCTATAAAAAAAAAAACACACGAGAAAATTGTTGTCAATAAAGAAATCTCCAGTTTTTGTTGTTGCAAATAAAGCATTTAGATATAAATAGTAATTAAAAAGAACAATATATTGAACGAAAAAGTAATGGTGCAAGGAAATTATTTATTCTTAAATAAATTTTTAAATAAAATGGAAAAAATCTATCTGATCGCTAATATTTTTTTTATAATCTCAAGTTGCCCCGGATTTGTTCCAACTTGAAAAGTAATTTTTAATAGGCAATTTTCTAAAGAAATATGCAACAATTTTTGCATTAAGGAACTTCATTAAGGAAAATTGAGGTCAACAAGTCTTCGAAAAGTTTGAAAGGAAGCAATACTCTCTAGAAATAGTTTTGAAATAATTTAATAATAAAATGTCTCATCCTACAACGAGTAAAAGTCAATTACGAAAGTCAAAAATGATGAATCAAAATTATTAAAGAAGATAGAAAGATATATTGAATTGATTGCAAGCTGAAAACGCTTTTGTACGTTGGATAATAGAAACAATAATTTCAAACTGGCATCTCTATGCAACTATACAATATGTAAATCACTTCATTGTTTTATCATCATATCGATTTTAGTTAACATTCACACGTCTTTATTTTATATATGATATGAAAAAAAATCAATCCTATCAGTTGAGTGAATTAAAACAAATAATAGATTTAAAATTCGATTCGTACAAAAATAGTTTATGATCAAAAGTAATAGCTGATGATCCACCTCTATTCCACTGACATTGTATTAATGTCTTCAAAAATTAAGTAGAATCTATTCCATTACTCTACTTCTTTTGTTGAATTTTGCATGAGATAAAGTCCATCTCTCTGAAATACCACTGCAAATCTGCAAAGTGAGTGATACTAGTACTTTCTTCATATTTATTATGTACAATTCATCCTCAGCTGACTACGAAATTTTTCTTCATCTTAATAGTAATAAAAAAAAAAAGGTTAAATGATCGGAAAGTGATTTAAATTATTCGATCTAAAGTAAGATAATTAAAAAAATAACTCCTCCAAGTCTGGAGAACATTTTAATCATATTTTATAGGAGCTACGCAGTCATACTAGTCGTTTCTAAAAATTTATAACTTTTCGTAAAATATGTAACAAATTTTCTGTAATAAAAGATAAGCTATACCCAATAAAAAAGAATTATAAATCCAAAGAAGTTTGAAGAAAGTCTTTTCTTAAGATTATTTATTAATCTTTCAAAAAAATTGTTATTTACTTTATTCGATAAATAATTCATAAATTTCAACTACAGGTTTCTCTTCGTTGACCCCACAAACCAGCAAAACATCGTTTGTCAATAGTTTTCAAAACTTTATAATATCAAAAATTTCAGCTCAATACCTTTTTTCAAAGTTGTGGTGCTAATACAATAACTATCATAAAAAGTCTGTCTCAATCCACCAGACATACTTGAATTGTTTGGAAATGTTCTGTAACGACAACTGTAAGTTGTTTAAAACTTGTACATTTTTTCAAACTCTAATGGCTGATAAATGAAACAACGCAACACTTAATGTGTGTTGAAACATGACAACCACAATGTTAATGAATCTTCATCATCACGTATAATTTATGTGAGCTCATAGATCTGTATCACATTACTCCGTGTTCAAAATCATAATCGTTATTTCATCGATACACGCGAACAGTATACTGATCGGCTTACATAGGAAACCATAAACATTCCGCGTCCACTTCCGGTCTAGGGCGCGCAGAATTATACAATGATATGCCCAGAGTCCGAGACCGTTCAGCTCGATAATACCGAATTATACGACCATTGAATTTGAAATAATCGACACAAAGTTTCCAGAACTTGGATGTGAATTATTGGAATAGTCCTGGTCGATATCGTGACAATGTGACCATATATTATACAAACAATTCTGTAGGAAAACATAACATTAGTAAAAAGATCTACTGAAGGAGTAGATATCGAGAGATAAATATACATGATTTATGGTAGTAAGAAAACATAAATGTATGTTCACGTACCAGGTGACAGAAAACACGTAGCAAAATCAAAAAGGACATAAATTTAGACACTTACCTTTGCAGCCGGCAGTAAAATATGGCTCCTAAGAGAATGAACTCCAAGTACCCCGCAAGATTGCTCGAGAGCTTCTTTATGGTCATTTCCATTGGGAGATTGGTAATGTACGAATACTCTAGCATTTCTTTGTTTTATATATACTGTATATGTACATACGATCCTCGTACCAGTTGTAGCTCCTGTCTTCTCGTGTGTTTCAGGACTCTATGGTAACACATAAATTCATAAAGCGTGTTAGCTACGTATGTGCTCGAAATCCGGATGATGTTACCCAAACTATAAACATTACTTACATTTGCGAAATAAAATTAAACGAGACCACCATTTACGGACAACAAAAATTATTTTTCACCAACTGAAGTGTATATTGTTAGTTGTGAGAATATAAATTTTTCTCCAAGTGGCTCTTTTCACTGAAACAGTATTTAATTTTTCAAATAAGTAGACAGCATTTTTATATTCGTAATTAATGCTTTTTTTTCAGTAAATGGTCGTCGGGTGAATAAAAAAAAATTGTCTTATAAAATTAACAGTAATGAAGTAAAATATTCCTATATTAGACTTCATGAAATGCTAAATATGCAATAAAGTGCAGTGAATACATTTGTGTCAAGAAAAAGTTACTAAACTTAATGTAAAAATAGTATATTATTTATGATCCTTAATATAAGAATTTTTTAATATTAACTAAATTATTTCCTACTTGAAATAAAAGAAATATAACGAAAAGATTATTCATCAAATTTCGAGTGAAAAATCAAATGAATAATATGATTTTGATGTAAATATTGTTGATGAATATGTAGTTGGGAAAATGGTAAACTAGAATAGTACTGGTATTTGGTGGATTTAATGTAACAAATTAAATTTATTTTCGCTCGTAAAAAAGACTGATTCTGAGGTTGCAAGCCGCATTTTGACGCGATGCGCCACCTGCATCACTGCAAAAGCGATGTAAGCTTTCATACCTTTTATCCCCAGACGCTAGCACTATTGCTCTGTTATGTTTGAACTGTATGTACCTCTACTTCGGTCAACTGTCTTGGCAAGTTGAATGCACGCCAAGCGAACCTTAGTCCTGAGTTTCTCTCATACATATTCTAGACCAACGTAAATTTTAAAAGCTCATATTTCTCGTTGAGCACCACCTGTGTTGCTATTTTTAACGACAGTAGCTTAAATTTTTACTTTGAGAATGTATATCAACAGTCATTTTATATCCTCTTTAGTATATTTCTTTACTATCATTACTTTCAAAGTTTCTATCCTCTCAATTTATTCCATGACTTTATGACTAAACTCTTTCAAAAAAATATGGTGGTTGAAAAATATGTTGACTCAGCAAGAATTTTTCTGTATAACAGAAATAAAGGATCAAGTCCGAATATATGCTCTAGTAATACTTGCCCTAAAGTCCATATTTACGAAACCAACCGAGCTACTCTGATTCCGTTTATATTCGAAGTGCACGTTCACACCATGACTCAAAGTCACAATAGATTATGTGGCTACGTGCATCCATACTTCAGTGAGAAATGATCGATGATCAATATTCGTAGAAAGTCCATCAATCATTAATTCCAGTTAGTCCAGCCGATTTATAAACAAATAATTTTTACTCATAAGCACAGGGAAAGAATACTCAGCTACTCTAGAGAATCAGAGTAATTGCAGATTGTTTTCCTGTAAAAAGTATTCTGTAGTTTAAAAAAATTCATTCAATATTCAATGTAATTTATAGTAAAGAAATAGTACAACTAACTTACTTCGATTTACATTAATGGATATAGATTCACTTAAGCTGTTTTAGATTGATTGAAAATTTTCTACAGACTGCACCTAACAATCAGCGTAATTGTCATCACTTTAATTACAAAACATGTTGTTAAACACAAACGAGAATTCCGATTCAAAAATAGACTTGTTCTCAATTTGCTGAAATAAAAATCAATAAAAATGATATAATTCACAGTAAATAAAAAAAAAAAAAAACAAACTGACTGAAGTATGATAGAATAAAAATCGATATTTGTAATACTTGAGTTAATGCTCTTATTTTTTTAAAAAAGATAGGTAATAAATAGATAAAATATCGGTTCGTTAAAGAAGACGATGATATTGACCTTGTTGAAGGGTTGTAGAATCTAACTTGATTAAGCCGGTGCTTTATCAAAGATTAGTTATCTAGCTAGCTAAGTGTCTAACCTTAACAAAATAGTCCATAAAAAGTTGTAGTTGAAATCTTATTTGAATATTTCAACTTTTTTTTTAATTTTATCAAAGTATATAGCTAACAACTGTTCTTGGTAATAGCTGTAGTAATGCTTGTTTAAATGGCACCAAGCACAATTAAATTAAATGTTCTCTTTCTTGAAGTATTCTTATTTAAATAAAAGTAGGCCAAGTATCCTAGCTGTTAACCCTATGAACTTTATGAACAAAAGAATTAAATAAATATTAGAAATGAAATTACAGTAGCAATTAAATATTGCCACAACATTTGAAGTTTCTTGACCAATATCAAATTGATTATTTCAACTACTAGGTAAATAACAAGTGGCAAGTTATGGAACTTGAGTAGTAGTTTCTAAAATGACCAATTCAATAGATATAAATTCAATTGAAATAGTGAAATAGAAGAGCAAGCTCAAATTCTCGTGAAGTATACGCAAATATCGAGTCAATATTGCAGTAGAGTAGATAGAAAAATAGTCCAAAACAATATGTCTATTTTATACATACCTCAGGCATCAAAAATTGAATATACATATTTCCGGTACTCGAAGACTTGAAAAAAAGCATCAAGTAACATGAGTGGCCCTTCTTTAAAAGCTTTTTTCGATTCAATTTCCACTTTTCCCATAAAGATCAGAACTGCAACAGCATCTGTAAAGAGGAAAATGAAAATAAGTAGCAAAACTCTTGTGAAATAAAAGTAACGTGAGCTCAAAGTAGCAGTAAAGTTATCTAAACGATTATTATTATTATTAGAAACGTGCCGCAATGATGTTAACCAATGAGCAGTACCTCCTAAATCGTACTTTTACAAGCTCTGTATTGAAACAAAACATCACCCGTGAATTTAAAGTATCATTTAATGCTAAACATTTGAAATAAAAATTGAAACTGACACAAAGGTTATAAAGATTAGATACTTTTACAATTTTGTATAAAAACAATTAAAACTCCTCTTATGATTTATGATATATTAGCGGTATTACTCATAAAACATTTTCATGTTAATAGTACTTGTTCATAAAACATTTACAGCTCAAAGTTTAAGAGCTCAATAGAGAAAGACATCTATGAAATTTAGGAAACTCGCTTCCGTAATCACTTTATTTTCCAGCTTTTTAAAAGCTCTTTAGCATAAAAAAAGCCTTTGAATAATTAAATTTGAGTGAAATAAAAAAATTACCTCATTTTTAATACATGTAAAAAATCTATTCTATCGTTTATTTAACGGTATGAATGTCGGTTTTACAATCTCGCTAAATGAATTATATGATAGGTAGAAAATACAATAAAAAATAGACTTCATTGAAGTGCTTTTCTGTCATATTATCATTTTTTTCAAACACTCCATTCTATTTCCGCTGTCGTCTACAAGGTTTGATTTTTCTACTGCAGAAGGTCTCCATTTAATCTTCTCACATTGGAATCGGTTTGATTGATTCTTTGAACAAAAGGAATTTTCACGAGTGACTAAATCCGTTATTATTTGCATACTTTGCCGTATAGAGACCGTAGATTTTCGAAAAATTTTATTTTTGGTTCGCTGGCTGATTGAAATGTTAGTCACGTATAAAAGCTCGCAGCTTTAGATTAGAATTTAGCATATCATAAAATCAAAAAGATTTATTTCAACTGAGACATATTTTAATTCATTTTGTATTCAGTAAAAAAATGATTTTTTCTTTTCATGATACTGTTTATTATGTTTCTATTATTTTTACGGTCATACTTGGATTCACTATGATGTGATAAGAAAAGTGAAGAATAAAAAAGAAAAATATATTTATAAATAATGTTAAAAAAAAGTATGAAATAAAAAAGAGCAAGTAGAACTTGAAAAAACTCATTTGAGGTAGATTTGTCAACTTATATTGAAGTATATAGCACCAACGAAATTTTAATTTCCTTCCGCTTTCTCAATATTCTCTGACGTACCTTCAGAAAGGGAAGTAAAAGAAACTATGAGAGCAATGAATAAAAAATGAAAATAAAACAAAAAACAAAATAATAGAGGAAGAAAATTGCTTTACTTTTTGTCTTTCATAGAAGCTTACTAAGAGTTTGGTTCTTCAACCTCTCTTTGAATTTATTCTTTTTACTTTTTAACACTTCTCCAGAGAAAGTATTGTCCGCGTAAACGAAAATTAATGGTAAGTCTAGTGAACAACTACGGCTATCCATTGGTACTCATTCATTGTCTTATTTTCGAATTTTTTTGCACTTTGGACACCTCACTCATTCGTCAACTGTCGCTAATTTTTCTTCATTATTTTAACACCTAAATGACCCAGTGATTTAACGTAAGTTGAGGAAACTTAGAGAGGAATTCTACTGTAATTGGATCATTTAGTCAAGTATCATCAACTGATAATTCTGTTCGACAAATCACATTCTTCTCTTTATTGATTTTCTAGACATTCTTTATTTATATAATTATTTATGTATAATGATTGAATTATTTTCTGTAATTAATTTTTTTTAATTAGAAAAAATAAAATGTAATAGATTCCGGGAACAAAATGAGTTTTTTTTTATCGGCAAAGAGAGGAAATGACTTTCTGAATTTCAAAGTAAAAAAAAAAAAAAATGAAATAGCCCACCTTTTTATGTTGTTTTTAAAAATATTTTTAATTAAATAAAAATTTCATCATCTAAAAAGATCAATATATACTCCGAAAAGGAAGTAAATTCATGTCAAAAACAGAGAGTTAAATAAAAAACAACTTCATCATTACATTTACAGTTGAAACAGATTTTTATTTTGTCACATTTGAGTTCTCCATTCTTCAATCAGAATATTTTAAAAACAACCCCACAAGACTTTTCTAATTTCCTCAAACCAAAAAAAAACTTGAAAAGGAATTACAGGTAGTAAAACTTGTCCCGTAAAACTTCAATAGACTTCTAAAATTTCCGAAAAACTATAGGAAAACACTTGGATCTTTTTATTCATTAAATAAATCAGTTTAAACTTTGTGATTCAATATAATAGCATTACTTTTGGACAACTAAATTTAATGTTCCAACTTTCCCATTAAAATTATAACAACCAAATATTCTACAAAGAAATAAAAAATATTGGTCTAGAATTAACATCAATCAAAACAAAAACACTAAACATGTCGTAGTTATGAAAACTTAAACATAATTATTCTACTTCTTAATTACACTTTTAAGTCAGAATTCACAAGTTTTTAATATTGAACATTTGTTCAAAAACCTCCAACACCCTTTCATCTTCCTTTGCCTCCGTTAACCCGTCAATTCCTCTTATTCCATTCCTGCCTTCTCATTAGAGAAATATTTTCTTTGTCAACAATACAGAAGTATTTCTCTGCATCAGTTTCATTTCCAGCAAGTGTGATTTAACTTCTTAACCACCCTTTAAAGAAAGGGTAGCTATACTGGTTATAGAGCGGTTTCTTTTCTTACAAAATATACAACTTCCGTTTCTGTCTCATAAACTAAAACGCTAACAAAGGTCTATTGTTTACACATACCTTTTTTTATGCTCCCTGAGGTTTTACGATATCGTTGGACGTACACTATTTAACAATGGTGTAGGTCAGGAGTCAGGCTCAATGAAAATAATTATCCAAGATATGCAAGATAAATGACTGCATTTTAAATGTAGAATATATGAAAGATACTCAATGAGGGATGAATACTCAACTCTGTAACATAAAATGAAAAAGTTTATGTATTCAATGCTTGCCATATACGATTACTGTAAATTTAACTTTTATAGATTTTATTCCTACATGTATGTGTGGCAACAATTTTTCAAAATTGATTGCAAAAGGGATGAAATTCGTGAACGGGCAAGTATCCAAACTGATCTAGTAACCAGTCACGTTTACGTGGATGCTTTCTCCCATAGAGTATGCGGCAAGTAATATAATAAATATTCGCAATGTCGCTATTTTTCTACTACTTAATGAACTTGCTCGAATGTTATTTGTATATTAGCCTAAGTGAATTATATATAAAGTAAACACGTTAAATTCTACATAAAGTTTATCATTTAAAATATACATTATTCCGTTTACGATCTTTTAATCTACAAATATACAAATTAATTCTTGTAAATATATTATTTAAAGCTGGTTAAGTTTATTAAATACTTTATCAACAAATTTCACATGTGTTTACTCGATTTGAAAATCATTTTTGATACTTAATTAAAATGATAAAATGGAAATTGTGAAATAAAATATTATTTCTTCAATCAAAATTTAATAGATAGAAAATTAATAGCAAATTTTTTAAAAACTTTTAGAATACTGTTTTACAATTTTTATGTTCTATTTAATTGCTGTATGACAGGAAAATGCAATATTTTGAACGGAATAATTTATTTTATGATGGCGATCATCACAGATATCAAACATCAAATCATTGTTATATTGGTTCCATGTTAGTTGACTTCACCTCAACAGGACAAATTTTCCAAAACTCGGATTCACCCTCGTATCATATCATGTTCCATTTTAACTACGTTTATTTCACAGTAAAAAAGTTATCACTGATAGATGGATATGCTCATATGGTCGTGGACAAATAACCAGAGGAATAACAGCAGTTCGTAAATGATTTCTCATGTTTCATGACAAACCTACAAGCGAAAAAAATTAATCAGGTGAAATAAAACTTACTACCTGGGAGATGAGCTTCTAGCTTAAAGGAAAAGACATATGAAAATTTTTGATATCAAAACAAAAATGTTACTCTTTAAATATTAAAGAAAAAAGAATAAATTAAACATTTCCACTTGAATTCAATGATTCTCATGAAAATCATGCAAATCGAAGAAAAAATAGAAAACGTAAAGACCCATGTTCGTTATTGTATGTTGATGTGACCTATCGATTTTCAACAAATGTCGAAGTCGAAATGTATCCAGAAATTCAAATTAAATTTATTTCACCGATAAAAAACGTATGTATACAAAAAAAATTTTTTTTTAATTTCATTTAACTTCGTACCAAAATATAAAAAACAAAAATCAGTCCAATGCAATATAAAAGTCTAATATCAATAGTAAAAAAAAATTTTGAAATTCTTTCTTTTGTATTTTTATACGATCTTTTGTTAGTAATATTATACAGTAAACATTTCAACTTCATTGAGAGATTTAACTACTCCATTAGATATTAATTTTTTATCAGTCATTCGATATACATACTGGCATCAGAACAATAACATTGTTGAAAATTATTCCTTATTGATATCGATAATCACCAAGACAATTAGACCTTTTTTTAAAACTTTTGGATAAAATAAAAATTTATTTTTTGTCAATATCAAATGGTAAAATTTTCGAATGTTTCGTTTTATTTTTCACAATCTGTTTAATATTCATTAAGATCAATCATCTTATTATTTGCTCGTGAAAAAAGCTTACAGGTCAATTGGATTACCGTCAATTGCAGCAATGTGGTATTTCTGAGTACGGATGAGAAAGGCCCGATTCCATTTGCACGTGATTCCATTTCAACCGCGCTTGGCATGCTTCCGTTTCTCTCAGAACTAAACCTCGACCACATCGCACTGAGTATTAGTTTAGTAACATTTGAATTCCCAATGATGGTAAGTTTTATTTTCAACTCTTTCATTTTTTTTTTTTTTTTCATAAAACTGAAATTTATTCAATAAAAAATCACCACGAATACAAACAATCTTCAAAGAGCTTCTCCATTTACAACTAAATATTTTTTTGGAAAAATATTAATGTAAAGATGCAAATAAAACACTTTTTTTAATTCAGATTTAAATCAATTTAGTCGTTTTCTCGCTTCCCTGCCATTACATCTAATTTGAACTCCTCTCGATCCCTATAGTACTCAGATATGCCTGTAAACTCATTTTCAAACTGCGTCGCGACATAAATTGATTTTATTCCCTTGATACTCGTGGTGATTGGAATTTACCATCGGAGAAATATATAATATTTGCGGTTGAATTGTTACGGGAATTGCCAAGATGAAAGGGAGATTTGAATGAGAATAATTATAATGATTTTTTTGTACTACTTAATTGTTAAGTATTCTTTCAATAACAAATCATAAAGCTGATTGACTCTTTATCCTTTTAAACTTGATTAATATATCATTAGACTCATGATTACTCTATCAAGATGACAAACAATTATTTTCATGAAGAAGGGGAACTTCACTTCTATTTGTTAGTAATTAGTTTGACTTCGTATGCATCAATAACGAAGATTAACTTAAATAATCTTTCTATATGTGAAGTCCAAATATTCTTCATAGTTCTATCTACACACTTTTCATATCCAAATGATGTATAAACTGTTTTACTTTCAAGTATTAAAATAATTTTCACATAAAATAATTTCATTTAATAAAAGCATACCAAAGTTAATTTAATATGGAATAGTGTATGCTTCATAGCTAAACTATACACTAAAGTAAACTAATTTAAGTTCTTGACTAGTTAGTTCATATACATGAAGCTATAAGGTAATGCTAAACATGAAGATTGGGATGCTTATTCAGTAGTGTAATGTATTTTGGGAATTAACGCCAAAACCCAACACCAACTTTAAAAAAAAATATGTTATAAGAACGTTTGGTAATTAAGATTTTAAAAAAATCTTATTAATATCGTTAAATAAAATATTTATGTTTTAAAATTAACTTTAAAATTTTATTTAAGCTCTATCAGCTTAAATCCTTACTGAATTTCATATCCCTAAATTCAAGCCAAATAGTTTGAAAGTTAGACAGCTGGGAAATGTAAAATATCATATTCCAAATATTACTGTTGATAAAACAAATAAGTACTGCTAATAAATTTTTATAGATTAAAGTTTCAAAATTTTTTAGCCACTTTATTATTGTTTTAATTAATGAAAATATACTGATGATTTAATCGCACACTTTTAATGATTGTCAGAAATTTATGACACCAGCTAACATAATATTAAAATTTTTGAGCTTTTAGCGTCAAAATGCAAAAGCCTATTCATTTTATATTTTGATTAAACGATTATTTGTACATTTTTCTTAACTAATAACTAATGTTATTCAAATTTAGTAAGATACAATGCATTGTGATCTAAATTATAATTAATAATAATAATTATTGAAGTTTTCATAGCATGAAATTGATGCCTTTAATTTTTCTAATTCGAAATTATCTATATTTGCTTTACTTAATTGGAAATTCCTTCAATTCGCAAAATATGCTTTCCTCGAGAGACAGACAATTTTTCATTTGTTCATATTTAACATAGTGGCTGAAAATAGTGTCATAGTAATGGCGTTAAACAATAGAGAAGAGACGTAAAAATTGAAATGAAATAGAAAATAACAAAGAGAAAACTTCACTTACTACTATTATTTGCGTAAAAACTATTTAACTTCTGCTAGCTGAAGACAATGCTAAAGAGGTTGACAAGGCCTTTAAGCGTTTTCGTTGAAAATGATGAAGATGAAGACAGTTCTAAAAGCATATGCTTCTTTTACACATCTTTCCAAACAATTAATCTGAAAAAAAAACATAAATATAATGGGAAACTAGAATAAATTTGAAAATAAATAGAGAAGAAAATGTTGGATCTAGAAAATGTGATAGTTGTTCATGGTATTACAGATGAATAGATGTTAGTCTCAACAAAATATGATGCAATAATAATTTGAGTCTCGTAATAATTAGATTTGTTTCGTGTGATAAAGAACAGAAACACTCATATAAGGTCGAGTATATTCTGTAAAAGACGAACGATGTCGTGAATTTGATTAGTCGATAGTAAATTACGGAGTAACCGAGTTAAAAGCATCAGAGCAACCTTTCCTGAAACGTTGAAAAGCTATAATCAGTCTGGAACGATATGCCAGACTATAGAATACTACGCTGTGAAAGAAAATTAATTTAAATTCTATTAAGTTGATTGTATATTTTAATGATATTTATCTTAAGCTACGACTTGCTTCGAGTACAAATCTATTAAGTAGGATTCAAAGTATTACCAAAAAAAGTCTGTAGTAAATAAAAACCAATGAGGATCGATTTGAGATTAAGTAAGACGGCAAATAGACAATAAAAGGTGAGTACTGTTTTAAGGACAATCAAAATAAATGCTGGCTGAAGTAATAAAAAGTGTGAACAGCAGCTTTTTTCGAATTAACATCACTATTTAATTTGAACTTAATTAAATACGAGTTTATAGAAAAAAGGGTATTGATCCTGTCAGTAATTACGACTGTTGAATATTTATTATTCTAATTGTTTACACGCACTTTGAATTAATTTAAAACAATTGTGACTTTTAACTAAAAAATCACAATAAAGATTTCAAGTCTTTTATGTTCATGAAAAAACATACGATGGTAATTATCATAAAAAATGGTAATTGCCGGACAACGATAACAGAATCGTACAAAATTATATGAACATGTACCGTCTCGCATGTTTATGGTTATAATTACTATGCGGTAAATCAAAGTTATGGAACTCCACATTTAAAGCACAACGAATCCAATTAATAATTGCTGTCGCAGAGTAACTAAATATTTTAACGAGTGTATTATAGGAAAAATTCAACATACGTGCCCCTGTCAAATACATTCTCTGCTAAACCTTAAATTTATATTTTATTATGCTAATTATACTTTGTTTATGCTAATAGGCTTTTGCCTCAACAGCTGGACAATTTGTAAATTACAAAATACGAAGATGGCACGAACACTAAACACAAAGCACATACTATTAATGGTGTAAAGTAAATGAAAGCTAATAGCTACATAAGTAAATTCATACGAGAATATGAGTATATGATTTAATACATTAAGTACACAAGATAAATATTGTGAAGAAAGTTGAGATTTATACGAAGATTAAGAGATGCAAGCTTTTGTGAGGGCAAATTTGGAATTACAATGTAGAGAAAATATGATTTTTAATATAAATTTTAATAAACAAAGATATGAAAGATATTTACCGGGAAAAACATTTTCAAAATAAAATATCAGTAGCAGAAAGAGAAAAAATTACAGTATTTTAGAAAAATGAATTTTGCTTTGAAAATAATTAAAATGTTTTTACAATTTCGTTTTTTTAATTTTCAACTTCAATTAATTAAAAATCATCTAAAGAATTTTTAGTTTTAAGTTTTGTACTTTTTTTTTTACATCAAATAGAAATTTAATATAAAAATATAATTTTAGTTATTTTTAAAATCTTTTTTACTGATTTTATTTTATAAAAAAACTCTTTAAAGCCTTCTGAAGATTTCACAAATCTTTTTGTGGCTTTGAAAAAAATCTCGTCTTTACTTTGATGTATTAATAATATAAAAAGAATTATTTTGATTCCTTTTACATATCTGCTTCTATAAATACTGATGGCTTTGAGAAACTTGAATCTTTTATTTTATTTAATGAGTTATGAGACACATATGCATGATTTACTCTAGTAGTGTAATGACTATGCACCTCTGCAGATATCAATGTAACATGTGTGCTTCAGTTCCAAATTTATTATCAATTTTTATGTATCTCAGTAAATAAAACTATGATAAAAATTAAATTTAGACAAAGTATGTAAATATGATTGATAAAATATAACATGAAAACGAGAAATATTTTTAATATTAAAAACTAGCGATAAAAAAGGTCTTTCATTATTTGATATTTAGTTCAAGCGCAATAAAAATAGCTATCAAAGTGTAATTATCGAGGATATTTTTTCATTGAATAGATTTACTGAAATAATTTCCATGATGGTGGTCTGGTGTTGTTCTATATTGACAACTGCAAAAATAAATCTTATCACATAACAGTATGAGTTCGATAAAGCAGTTGTTTAAGTCGATTTTAACAAGCAATTATATCATCTACCAATTCTCTCATAAATATGTAGAGAGGAAGAGTAACATTTTATTTCTATAATTTCTTTATTGTTTAATTTTCTTTTTAATTTCTACACTCAGGATATTGGAATATCTCTTCAGAATTAATACGAGTAGTGTAACAAGCATTTTCTGTGCTTGATATATACAATTTCGCTTCCTGTTTCATAGAAATATAGTCATTGTGCAGACGACTGAAATCCATTCATATTTAATCACTGCTAGAATCCTATTGTATTGATAGAGACAAGTGTATATTCCTATTGTAGTTTCATTATCTTTAACTCCTTTATTGACCACTATATTATTTTATTCCATTCCAGTTACAAGAGATATATATTTTTTTTTTCTTCGCTATAAAAATTTATTAGCAATTTCAATTATCTGATTTGATCAGATTGTTCAATGCGTCTCTTTTATAACCGAATGAAATTTATTCATAGAAATTGAATAATTGCTAATTAAAATTCACGTTATCGCACGTAACCTATTGCACTTCTTTGAATAACTGAAAAAAAATTTATTAAAATTTTTTCAAATAAAATTTCAGAGCTGTAATTAATTGTTAAAAAAAATCTAATAAGGAAGTTTCTAGGGAATTATTACTATTTCTCATGTGTGAAAGAATAGATTATTTTACAAAAATTAACTGACTTACTACATGAAAGTTTTATGCAATAGCTAAGTAAACTTAAAAAAGCTCGTTTGCATTGAGCTTCATTTACTCGTTATAAATAATGTATTATGCTTTCATCCAAACCCTCCTTGGCGAAGACTTGTCGGTTACGTTAAGCCATTTAATACATTTATTTCCGGCATGTGTACCAGTATCCATTCACCCTGTAACAATCAAATTATAATGTTATTACAAATTAAATATTATCATTTTATTATTTCATATTTTGTTATTGACATAGAAAAGAAAAAAAATGGAATGAAAATACTACGAAGCTAAAGAAATATTAATATTGAAATGTAGACGACAAGGTAGTATTTCCACCGGATATTAATCTCTACATATTAAAAAAGCCATTAAATTTTTCAGACTAGTGTAATACAACCTCTTTGAGAAGTGAAAAAAATAGAATTGAAAAAGTATTCCGCTAACTTGAGAAAATCTGTGCATTTTTCAGCTCATTTGTTTCATAACGACGAAATTATTAACAAAGAAAATGAAAAAATATAACTAAAATACGAGGCCGAGTACACTTTGAAAGTCAAGAGAATTATGAATAACAGCAAAAGTGCTCGACGGATTAAGCGATTAGTAAAATTAATGTAAATCACTGAGCCAAACGTGTCGTTTTCGTGCCTAATTACACTCTTATTTCACGTTATGTTCAGCTTATTTTACATTTTGTTATCATCTGAATATCTCCACCCCAGTCTGCTGGGAAATGCATGTAGAATGCTTTGGGTATAGTTGGCTAAGCGCGATAATAAATTAACGCTGCCGCGGTTACACCGTGAAGTCGATTTGCTTCAAATCCTCGTACCATCTGCTGATTTACAATGGAAATATATCGAATTTGTCGCGTCATCCAAGCATTGATAATCCAAGAGAAGAAAAGAGCATGTGAAATATCCTTAGTAGATTTATTTTCATTCTTTTATCTCCTTTTGAATTCTATAAATTCTTATATTTTCACTTTAGCAATAATTATAAAAGCATTACGCTGTATTTTTTGATCTAATGAGTCGGAAATAGAATTTTATTATAAAAATCATCCTTCAAATGGTGATAATGGCTTGGAAGAGAATTTGGTGTAATAGTTAGAAGTTTTATTTTTTTATGTGGAAAAAAATTTCATGAAAGTTTATCCAACATTTCTGGGAACTTATACAGACTGAGCAAAAAAATTTATTTTAACCAAAATAATTTGTTGAATTGACGCCAAGGAATGCCTTTTTTTTTACTGAATATTATTGGTAAACCCATTCTTTATATTCACTTTGACAAATAAAAATACTAAAGAATGACCAAGTTCACTTTAGAGGAAAAAATTAAATTTGAATAATAAATGAAGCTAATCGACCGATGTCGATAGATCTTGTTTGCGGGTATGCATTACATCACAATAAATCGATTGAACCCTGAATAATTTTGATTGTGTCGTTTATACGCGAGAAAGCGGAACAACAAAGTTGGACCACATACTCTATCACTCACAAATTTAAATACACGACAAGAGTTGATTATAATAGCATAAACAGCTTTAAACAATCTTGAAACATAAAGATGTCTTGAAAATTTAAACTCCAATGTACCATCAAGTTATGATAATGACTTTTTCACTAGAAAAGCCAGGAATATTTTAAAATATATTGCTAATAAATAATTTTTTTATTTATATTAAAACTTTATGGCATAATTGACCTTTTACGAAGTATAGAAAAATAAATTTATTATATCTCAACTTTTATTGTCTTCCTAAAAATGTCTTTTCTAGCAGTAATTCAATCGAAAGTATCAGCTATGATCAAATAAAAAACTCATAATTCTATCAAAAAGATTTTCCAGTTCAATAAAAAGTATCCTATAGGAAAACTAAAGTAACAAAATTTGGATGCTTTCATGTAGTAATTTAGTCATTTATTTAACCACAATTTCGCGTACCAGAATTTTGTAGGAACTATATTGATCGTTGAAAAGTTAGAGTGCACTTTCTTGCTAAAATATTTCTGCTGTAGTAAAGTGTCGTAAGGAATAAAGAATCTTAAGTTTTTGTCTCTAATTGACGTGTTGCAAGCTTATACTCTTAGAATTTCCATTCAGTTAGGAAAAAATATGCTGATATTAAAGAAATGAAAATAATTGATAAGCAGTGTACATGACGTACAGAAAGCAGTTTCCTATAAAGTAAAGTAAGGGAAAGAGAACCCCTCGTCAAAAGTTAAAGTGTAGTTTTCAACGATCCTTAGAGATTAAAGCATTTGTACTCTTCCAGAATAAATTATTTCACTTTGAAATAAATAATCGGCAATAATTTAAATCATAAAATTTTTGATTTATAAAATCCTACCTTTTTTTCTTTGATTTACAAACTTTATTACTCCAATGAAAGAATTCATCTAAATAATAAAGGATCGGAAAAAAATTTCAGAATAAAAAAGAAATATTTACTTTAATCTCTCATCATAACTAACAACTTACAAAATATTCAATTTTAAATTAAAAAACAAAAAAAAATACTATCTACTAACGTACACTTATAAACGAATGAGTGTAATTAATAAATGGTTTAATATTTTCCGCATTTTTTAATCTTGTTTGTAAAACTCAAAGGATTATAAAAAAAATATTACGGTTATTGAACCATTGGCAATACATAAATATATTTTGGTATACTACATTTTCCTTCTTTTAGATGAATATTTTTTGCATAAATTCAATCAAAAAAAATTCTTTTAAAGGTTAAAAAATTTTACAAGGAAATGTAATCAAAAACAACAAAAAGATACTTTTATAACCACATCTATCATGAGATTAATTCTTTGAGCTTTTAATTGAAATGCAGAGTATAATATTTTATAATTAAATAGAAGCTTAATATAAACTCGGAATAATAACGACAACAATAATAATAATGAGATTGTGAAATTCTAACATTAATTTAAATGCAAAATTGAATAGAAAATAAAAACTGAAGATGAGAGTTACATAAAAAGTTGATAAGTGAAGAGGAGAGATAAGAAAGAGAAAAAAATAAGATAGATAAATTGATAAATAATTGTATCGTTCCAGGCTCCTGGACACAGAGGCATCTGGACAGTGACAGTAACATTTCTAGCAATTGGTACCTGGGTAGAGAGAACAGGACCGTGTCCAGCTGACGGTGAATCATTTTCGTTATCATCCGCCAGGGAACGTCTTCAAACAGTACGACAAGTTTTAACAGAAGTTCCACTGATTGACGGCCACAATGACCTGCCCTGGAACATCCGAAACTTCGTTCACAATCAGCTTAACGAGTTTGACTTTGACAAAGATCTCCGACAAGTTACACCATGGAGTAAAAGCGCTTGGAGTCAAACAGACCTATTTAGACTTCGTCAGGGGATGGTTGGCGGTCAGGTAAGGAAATGTTACTTTTTCCTTTAGCTTTAAATAAAATGTGAATGAGTAAAAAATTATTATTTCAAATATATTATAGGTACGTAACATCCGTTTGTGATTTCGTTTTGCTTATATTCTCCAATTCAAAATAGTTTATATGCAAAAGTTGGATGCATGCCACAGCTACCAACTTTTTTTTCGATTTCCGTTATATCCGTTTTTATCTGAGTTTGAGATCTGGAACATGTGTATAGTTCTGAATGCCATACATAATGCAACCTGTACTTCAATGGTGCTGAAACACTAGGAGACACCATACAGATACAACCTTTGTGACTATAATAACAAATATGTATGAATATTGGTACGATAGATGTCAAACAAAACTCATAACAAAAATTTCAACACGCAATCATTTTATTTTATTTCACAAGCACAATCCCTTTGCTCAGATTTTTAGCATTCCAAAGACTATGAGCTTTCTTCATAGTCTCATTAAGAATTTTTCGTATAAATTGAGAAAAAAATTTAAATGAATACCAGACCCTATTGTTCTGGATATTTTTTTATTGTTTTTCTCCTTAATTTATATTTATAACAGCTTGAATAATATTTAATATAGAGAAAAAGTGGTGCCAAAAAAGAATATGACTTCATTTTATACCGATTTACATTCATTTCAAGGAATAAAGATGAAATCAATTACTTATACTTTTTTTTTAATTTAATAAATATGATTGAAATAGAAAAAATTTAATTGAAAAACTTTCAAAGTTTATATTTTATTGAATTTTTACAGATTTGATTTTTAACATTAACAGCAAGATATATGAAATGCAAATTCAATTTCATAGTTCTAATTAATTTCGATTTTTTATTGGCTTTTTTTTAAATGAAAAAAATTTAAAAGTAAGTGTATTTAATAGAAAATGAAAAATTGGATTTAAACTAATGAATAAATTATAGAAACGTCGGTTAAAAAGTTTTTATTAATTGAATACAAAAATGTACTTCAATTGTCTACGATATGAATATTCACATTGAAAAATTAATATGACTAATTGACATTTACATTGAAGCAAAAAAAAAGTTCTGTCGAAATATAATAAATATTTAGTATTATATATAAAGCAATTTTTACAATAAATTTTTATTTTTTCAAGTAGAATTATTTTATTTACGCTGATCAGAATCAAAATTTCTATCAATGGGTAGAAAATTTCATTCAAAACTCGACTCATAACTTCTAGGATATTCTGGTCTATTAAGGAAAACACGCGTATTCAGTGCAATCATTACTACATCCAAAAAACTGCAACATTTTTTCATGCAATATTTTTTAAAATTTTTATTTGTTACATATCTCTCTCTACAAGCGAAAAAAAAACACAAATTATTTATTGCTTCTACACAAGCTTCTCTGAAACTTTTATGAATTGAAAATTACATTTACCCACAAACAATTCAAAGTACTCAAAAATCGTTAAATAAATAAAACAAAATATGATTTATATTTGTAAATTCAATTTCCATTATTAAAATATTGAATATTATCAAAATATTCAAAACGAATAAAATAACCTGTATATTGTATTTTTCGATAAACTTTAGACATAAGTAATTAATTAATTAATAATAAAAATGGTTATTTTATTTTAAGTTAAAACAAAAGTAGATTAAATACAAAATTTAATGTATTCAAATTTTCATTGAATAAACAACTTATCATTAGTGCTAAATTAATTAAACGAACATGGATTATTATCAGCAACGGCTCGACCGTAATAATCCTCTTTAAATAAAAAATGAAATAAAAATAAACGATTTTGTAGTTCAAATATAAACCTCCATCAATTTATTTTCAGATTGTATGTTTTTTTGCCATTATTTTCATTTAATAAACATCGAGGAAAATAGTTTTTAATAATCTGAACAAATTTTGAAAGCAAATGTTATTATATACGAGACAATAAAAATACATGCAACAACATCCTATCCTTTAGAAAAAAAACCTTAATTAAAATTAATATCGACCTTCAAGTTTATTATTAATATAAATAAAGTCTTCAGTAAACGACGATATTTTCTTAGGAATATTTTTGATGTGATACAGTATGAAAGTCAACATAGCTATTACATGATGAAATATGTATGAGTAATCTCTAAAATAGTACTATCGTTGTCAGAAGCAAGGATTTGCAATTAAGTAATAATTTAGGACAGTGCATTTAGTCAGCCACTCGAGATTTCATGTAGGAGCATGTCAAAGTTCACCTTTTGGTGAATCGATTGAACGTCTGGATCCTTTCCAGGGTCGCATCATAGAATGGATGAGCTTACATGTTCACATAAACATGCACTTGTCACATGTACTCGCATGCAGTAGTACTATAGAGCATGTAGGGAAAGAGGAAGGTCGACAAGAGAACGAGGGAGAGTTACACAGATCGATATAACCTGTCTCGCGCACAATAGCAGAACACAAGAGGGGTAATGGAAATGTGCACGTCAAGTGTAACCTCCTAAAAAAAAGTGCCAAATGCTTTGTCCTACTCATGTTCTTTTGGTTCTGCTACGTAGTCGACGTTCAACCGCAAACTCGTTTCATTTTCTCTAATTTGCATGGTCCAACCCACCTATTCTCCCTTTGACTTGGATGTTCGGTCGTTACACCACTAGCTCATCGCCTACTCGTTCCGCTCTTGGCACTTCTCTCATGCTCTCTATCCTCTGAGTAAACCCACGATTCGCGGCCCCACCGTGTGATATATTGTTACAAAGTCTGTAGTCACGTACTTGAATAACCGAGCCAAACGATCCTTGTTCCCTTACACTTACGTTAACTCTCGACAGTCGACCTATTGCACGAGTTTTACCCCTAAGAAACGTGTGAATTCGACATGGGAATTGAAGAAAGACACTATACTACCCCAATATATTTTTACACACACCGTAAATGAATGTCTTTATTTATTATTAATCCGTAGGGGAATTAAAGCCCAGTGGTAAATAAAGATGCTATTTTTTAACCAAGCAACGAGACACCAAGACCATTACGACCCTTCAATTTTTCAATGCTTGTCTTGGCCATAAAAATATTTACTTTATTTTCAATCCTGACTCAAGGAAGAAAAGCCTAAGTGCTTTCTTTGATAAATATGCATATTGTTGAATAAAATATTTTTGCATTGCAAAATTGTTTTGCATTCAATTAAAAAGTTAGTCTGTGTTGAATAAACCATAGATTTCACATTAAAAAATATTTTTTAATTCACTTGAATGTAATCTCTATAGTTTTCTTCAATTAAACATTAATTGAATGACAAATTAATTGATCTCTTCACCTAATTGCAACTCTAGTGCAATAGATTAATATTTATTTTGACAGTTCTGGGCTGCCTACGTCCCTTGTGAATCTCAATATCTCAACGCCGTTCAGCTGACTCTTGAACAAGTGGACCTTATTAAAAGACTCATTGACAAGTACTCCCATCAGATGCAGTTCGCTGAGTCCTCTAGAGGTATTGCATTTTTAACATTGAATAGAAGTTTCTTTCTTCTTTACCCAACTTTTACTTCTTCCATGAACTTTTCAAGTTGTAAAAATTCTAGAACCTATTAATATTGCAGTAAACTCTGCAGTTGTTGGATAAATATTCATGCGAATGAAAATGGCACATTACTATATTTGTATAATTTAGGAACAATTTCCGTTCTATGAAGATTCTTTTAATTTCATTTTCCAAGACTTTAATTATTTCTATCAACCAGAGAATACTGATTTTCAATCCTGATGAATTTTATACTAATTATTTAATAAATTTCATTACTCATTTCAAACGTAATATGAATTAATTTAAACAAGAGAAAATATAACATATTTGGAATACTACTGTTAATTGGGAATTCTGTAGTTTCAACAGAAACTATTGATGGCATTCAGTTTTGAACTTTACAAAATAATCAAGTTAGCAATCAGTTCGCAAATCCATAATATACGTTCATTAATAACTATTCTTAGACAGTAAGAAGATAAACTAGTACAACTCCCTTGAGTAATAAATACATCATTTAATAATGTCATTTAAAAAAAAATTTTTTCGTAGAAATAATAATATACCACATCATGTAGCTGATATTTGTTAGTATCTTATTCATGGTTTTTATTTCTGTCAAACAAAACAGTATTCCAAACATGCATCATTCTCTTTATTCAAAAAATACGTATTTACTACAGGACGAACTGATCAAATAAATGTCGAACATAAAAACTTGATCTCTACAATTCGTTTTTGTTCACAATAACACGTTATACAACTATTATTACATTCTCTCTATTAATTTCAGTCACAAAAATCATTTTTCATGCTTCATTTAATCTTTTATCAAATAAAAATTATGTGTTGACTACTCATATTGTTTTAATTATCTTCTTTTTTATAACTGCATCAATATAATCATTTCAATTTCTCAGATATTATTTTTTTAGCAGCTGCTTTTTTTAATTAAAAGTAACATGAACCGTTAAAAACATTCTAGAAATACTGGAAGCACATACTAAAGGACGGATAGCGTCACTGATTGGTGTAGAGGGTGGCCACAGTCTGGGAAGTAGTCTGGCTGTACTGAGAACTCTCTATCAGCTTGGTGTACGTTACCTAACACTGACCCACACATGCAACACACCATGGGCAAAAAGTTCATCGGTGGAACAAGAAGATGACGGTGATGGTGCGCGACAAAACACCTATAAAGCTTTAAAGTAATTAACTCACACTAGGAGGTTGTAATAACTATAAAGAAATTTTCTAGGTGGCGGTCTTACAAGCTTTGGAAAAGCCGTCGTTCGTGAAATGAACAGGCTTGGTATGTTGATCGATCTTAGCCATACTGCAAGAGCTACTATGAGAGATGCTCTGAGAGTTAGTAAAGCACCTCTTATATTTTCTCACTCTTCTGCGTTTGCAATATGCAATTCTACTAGAAATGTGCCAGATGACATACTCAAACAACTGGTAAATTACATAAATATTCATTTTTCTCTGTATAGTTTTGTAGTTATTTTTGTAAATTTACATATTGGGACGATTTTTTTTTTCATGATTAAATTTATTTAAAAATTTTTTTAGTATTCAACTTTTGATCTATTTTTAACTGTTTGATGAAGTGTTGAAAGTATTTAATGTAGATATAAAAATAATTTTTTGTTTTTCGAATATTAATTTTTGTTGAGAGAAAATTCGTCAACCATTTATCAAAGTTTACAATCTATATTCAAAAAAGTTTATGGGATAATTACACATAGAAAAGTTTTAAATTATTTCAAATTAAAGCTTTAAACAGTTTGTTGAATACGATTTATGAAAGCGTTAAGCCATCAATGAAATCACTTACTTAAAAACTTAAAAAGTACAACAATTAAGTAAAAAGTTGAATGTATCTGACTATTTGAAACAATTAAAATATTTTAACTTGATATAAATTTAATGAAGTTTCATTCTTTGAAGCTTTTGATATTTTAGCTATGAATAAAACTTTAGCTAAACTATTCAAACACAACATCAAAATGGTAAGCAATAAAATAAATATGAACTGAAAGAAATAAATCTTTTTAATTAATATTTTCGACTAATAAGTCTATTTAACATTGAAATGTTACTTAGATTTTCAATAAATTCTCAGACTTTTAGACTTTAAGCAGCATTCTGGCTGTTTACTTAAAGTTAAAAATACTAACAAATGTAAATAGGTAGATAAAAAAATTACAAAAAATAAAAACCGAAAGAAAATTGCATCTCAAGACGCAGACATGGTATTTCTTTGCACTTGGCATTTTTCCTTGTAATAATTTTTTTTCTAAATCCCTCGATATTTCATCTTCAAACGCGAACCCGAAGCATTTACTTGAACTCGTTGAGAGTAACAAAGATGAATAAATCGAAAAGAAAAATTTTCTAAGTTGTAATAACAAATAAAAGTAAGATACCCAAGAAAGCAACATTGATAAATTTAAGATATTGAACTGATATTTTTTAGTTATAAATTCATCTTTTATAAAAATAATTCTTTTTTAAATCTCGACATATCCCCGTTTAAATAGACTTCAAACTATTCATGAAACTGAGATAGGTCACATAAGTCTAGTTGAGGTCACATATAAGTCTCGTAGGTTACATTGGTGGCATTACTATACATTTCAAATCGTTACTTTGAATTTTATATAACCGTTAGAAGAAAACGCTAACTTGGCGAAATACATACGCGAAGTTATTTATTAAAAGTTAAGCTCAAGTCTGTAGAGGAAGTAATAACTTTGCTCTTCGTAAAACTACATTGGCTTATTGCAAAAGTCTTTAAAATATCGATAAAAATGTTTTTCATACAGACGACAGATTATTATATTCTTACTAACGTAATAAAGTCCAATACTCTCAACGAAAATAATCAAACTCAAATCACCAATGTTCGATAATTAAACATTTTCGGCTTTCATGTTTAATATCATAATCTGCAGAAACTTCTATATTAATCTGAAACCCTTCATCAAAGCCATTAAATTAAATAATATAGAATTATCAATATTATTTCGTTCCTTTTAATATTCGATATGATGAATGGTTTTATTTCAAGAGAATATTTCTTTGGATAAATTCATTCTCAATTAACATCAATCATTGATTCTCAGAAAGGTATTCGAGAAAATATTGGTAATCCCTAAGAGTATATAAAGTAAACTAAAGGAAAATTGATCAAGTGCCACTTTCTTTAATTTTTATTTCCCAATTATTTTGACTTATTTTCTATTTATCCGTAAAGTTGAAAACACTCTTTATAAAATAAAGTTTATATAAAGCTTTTGATGTTTATTTTCTTACCTCGAACGAAATAGAAGTAGAAAAGTAAAGATCCGTTTTCTTTGTACACTTACAGGCTGCCAATGGTGGATTAGTAATGGTCACCTTCTACAACTACTTTGTCAAGTGTGGCCCAGATGCAAGTGTTTCTGACGTTGCTGAACACATTTATCACATTCGCAATCTCATAGGAGTTGATTATATTGGTGTTGGGGGAGATTTTGATGGAATTAACAAGTATGCTCCCTATATTGAATTACTATTTTGATGAAGTACATTCAAACTGCGCCATAAACTGCGTAAACTTCTATAAACTCCTCACTTCCAGCTCTGTTTCACCTGTTTAATCAATAAGCGTAAAATTAATCATCATAATCCAATAATGCATGTAATAAACTAATATAATAATAACATCAGAAGATTCAAATGATTTTTTAATTAAATCACAAAGTCATGCTAATAATATTAAAATGGAGTTGAAGAATTTTGATGAACACCTTCAAGCTTTGTGAATTAGATAATCAACATTATTAAAGCTATTCTACAAGTGTTACAAATCATTTTTATAGTTTCATAATAAAAACTAATTTACCTGACTATTTCCTTGCATTTGATTGTTCAATTTTTTGTTTTTTGCTTTTTATTGATAAAAATTAATGAATATATAATTAACCTAATTAAGGAATGGATTAATATTTGTTATCAAAAGTTTGTGAAACAGTAAGAGGATAATACTACTAATAATAATTAATATTTTAATCAACATTATTCAATATTAGTTAATTGAATAATCATTAGATTTTATTAATTACTCTCTAAATATTTAATTAGAGGTTATCAATAATTATTAACCATTATATTAATAAATAATTCTGTAATAAATCCATTATTGGATGACTGTAAGGCATTGATGAAAATTTATTAGTTAAAGTTAATAATATTAAGATGAATTTGATGTAATAGTTTTTATAATTATATTGTTTAAAAAATGCAATCATAATGATAAAGTTGATCCTTACAATTTTTAAACTTTCAGAACACCCAGAGGATTAGAAGACGTTTCGAGATATCCAGAACTCTTTGCTGAATTGTTGAGGAGTGGAAAGTGGGACGTTTTAGATCTGAAAAAAGTTGCAGGACTGAACTTACTCAGGGTTCTTAGACAGGTTTCTAGACTTTTTTTCAATCAAGACAGATTTATTTTCTTCGACTTGATAACTTTTAATCCTCTGAGCGCTTAGAACGATGTTTTTCATTGTTTTTTAATATGTTTTTTAGGTAGAAAAAGTTCGCGATGAAATGAGAACAGCCGGCGTCAAGCCATCTGAAGAATTCCTTGAATCACCCGACACTACTGGCAATTGCGCATTAGACATCAGCGCAGTCCAAAGAGTTACGGAAATTTGACCATCTACCAACTGTCGTGTCATCTTTTTCCCTAATTCACACACACAAACAAATGTGTTAAATACTTTTCATACATACACATTCCTCAGAACTTGATGGATCTTAATGGTAAACAACAAATGAACAAAATCGTGTTAAGTGTACGATTTATACGTTAGTTACTTCTCTTTTCTGACTGAAACTTTATTATAAAAAATAAAATTAAAAAAAACACAAGCACGTACCTGTTGTCGGAAAAGAAGAATGGATCATTTATCACGTGGTTCATTTTTCAAAAAATTAGAAAAAAAAAAATAACATAAGTGTAAGGTATTTCGAGAATTAATGGCTCAAAAAATATCTTAAAAAGTAATAAAATAAGCCATATATGATATTTTAATTTAACTCTATAGTTTTAATAACAACTGTATCTCATTTTGAATCATCTTTATGCAATAGAAAATTTATTTATACTATCATACTCTAATGCAAGTATTATGGAAATTTTTTTACTTTTTAAACTATTTTTTTAAATATCCGAAATGCCTTAAATCCCAATCACCAAAGTCTTATCCATGTCACTCAAGGAACTGATGAAAATTCGTGTGTTTAAAAAATGAACATAAAAAAAAAAAAGAAAAAAAAATCATGAGAACAAATAAGACTATAAAAAACTCTATATCGTAAATCTCACGAATTTTCTTCCACTTAAACCTTGACAATCTACCTGTCTGTGTTTCGTGTGCACTTATTTCAGAGTCTATACATCGGGAAATCCCAATGAATTATAAGAGCAAAACTCTTACCTGTGAGGGGTGATCCCACGCAGACTGTACCTTATCTCTTATTTATGGGGATGGGGTAAAAGTATACAGAATCAAAAAACCGTTGTATCTCAATAACGGATTCTATAAATAAATGTTTCTATTATAAAAATCATTATCTATAATTGAATCTTTTTTCACCTATCCCATACGATAGAAATCTTTTAAACCTTTGTATTCTTTCATACTTTTATAAAAGGATTTCATTTAAATATCTTGTTAATACCTGAAACATATTATTTTTTGATAAAATAAAACTATGTAATTAAATTTATGGAAACAATAAAAAAATAGTATTCAACGAACCATATTGGGGTTTAATTTTGAACGGATTGAAATCAACCCTGCTGTATAAGTGATACACCAAACTTTCCGAATTCAAAAGAAAATATGCATATAATATTATTTGTAATAAAATAATTTCAAAAATTCAGAAGTTTTTTCCAAATATATTTGTAATCCTTTGAAAATTATTATCACAAACCAAAAATAGATTCAACAACTTCAGATCATTTTAAAATATTCAAGCACAAAAAATCATGGTTTCGATTTTTAAAATCATTAAAAGAATTTTCTTTATTAAAAATTTAAAGACTGTAAACAAATTTATTATGATATCAATTCATTAGACGAATCATTAAACACGTTCAATAAATATGCTCAAGAATCAAAATCATTTATCTCTGTTTCTATACAAATATAATTTATTATTTACATTTAAAAAAAATATTGAGCCAGTAAATAATTACTTCAGCATTCAGTGTTTTTTTTTAGACTTGTGCTTTTTTTTTTCTTTCTGCTTGTGCTTGTGTTTTTTCTTTTCTTTTTTCGATTTTTTAGTTTTGCTTTTCTCCACCCATTTCATAATTTCTGGGTTATTTAACTTAGATACAACAACACTCCTGAATATTGGTTTCTGGATATCAGTAGAGTCATTAGAATTATTGCATGTCGATGGTTTGCTTGGAAGAACAGGCCCATACACATCGGGTAAGATTTCAGCATCAACATCAGCAGTATTAGAAGCTTCGTTTAATGCTTCAGTTTCAACTGTTTGAGTTGGTTTTTCATCAGGGATACTTTTATTTAGATGAGCTACAGTTAATTTTTCAGTTGTTCCTTTTTGCTTATCTTGCGACTGAATAAGATTCTCATTACTCTTCTCTGTTATTTTACCGGGTACCAAAATATCATCAAGATCTAATTTTGCAAAGATACCTCGCGGTGGAGATGTATTCCTTTGAACATTTAATTCGCCCACAGGTTTTCCAATTAGAAGTGACTTTACGGTGTTGCTATCTACATCCTCATTCGTTTCGTTCTCTGATTCTGATTCATCACTACTGCTTAAGAATATCGCTTTAAAGAGATCCTTTTTTTCTTCAGTATTTTCTTTAGATTGAATTACTGATGAAAGTTCACCTGTTTCCATATCTTTTTTTTCTTTATTAGATTTTTTATCATTCAAACTTTCAAATGACGATTTTAAATTGATTGCTGGGACATCTGTTTCATTTAAATTATTCATTCCAAATACTTTTTCATATGATGCTTTGAAGTTTTCAGTACTTTTACTTGATTTAGTGGAATTCACATCACTATTCAAATGGTTAGAGGCCTCTTCAGAATTTTTAACATCACTATCATCACTTCTAACACCCTTATCAGCTGTTTTATATGGTATATACGGTTCTTTATAGCTTCCAGCCGTTTCAACGGCCTTTTGAAATTTATTTCCATCCCCCAAAATATCGAGAGACTCAAAAACCGAATACTTTTTATTTTTTTGAAGCTCTGGTTGCATACATCCACTTTTAGGTTCTGGAATATTAAATCTTTTGCAGACAATACTTGCAGGCTGCCAAGTATCAACTGTTCTAGTAAGTTTTCCAAACATGTTCATTTTTGCTGCACTCACCGCCGGTTCTACAGAAGAACTTAAACAACTGTTCGAAGTAGTTTCCTTTGCAAATTTACTTAAACTTTCTGAAGCGTTTTTCTTTTCAAATAACCGTACCGCTTCTTCAAATTCTTCATGTTCATGGTTTTGTTCCCATTCGGTCACTCTCAAAGATCCCAAACTCTTTAATTTATCTTTACCACCGTTTTTTAAAATATCAAAATACTTTAGAAACCGTTTTTGTTTATCTACATCGGTCGTGAACGATTTTATAAATTCCAAATCGTCAGAATCTTCTTTATTTTCTTCACTCGTTCTTACTTTTGTTTCTACAAGCGAACAGGTGGATTGAAAGTCCTTTAACTGCTTCAAACTTCCAGAAGAATTCGGATTAGTTCCTTCAACACCACCACAAACAAAATTTGTTAGATTCAATTTATCAAGCCACGTTTTCGATGTTTCGAACTTTTGATCCTTTAACTGTGTCCGCATTTCCTGTTGTTCTCTTCCATTGAGATTCAACGTTCTTGTAATAATATTAGATGCTGTAGAACTTTTGGTTTGAGTTTTTTGACCCATTACCGATATTTCTTGCTTCCTGCCAGTTAATGTAGTACGTGTGGATTCTCCTAATATTATACCTCTCTCTTCAGCATTTAATTGAGGTCTGCTTAATTTTTGCTGATTAATGTTACCAGTTGATTCATCGGGACAATCAAACCGACTTTTCCTGGTTAGATGAATCGGCTTGAAGTCTTTTGGTAACACGGGTGGTTCATAATGTTTTTTCCTCTCTAAATTGTTTTTACCTGGTACAAATCCTGGAATACACTTCGATTGTGAGCATGCTGCTTTTTCTTCTTTTGACCATCGATTCTTTTTCTTTGCCTCTGGACCAAGAGTAAAATCATAGCGAGACATGTCGTCCACAGCATAGATATCTTCATCATCCGCCTCAAATGCTCCTACTCCAAAAGCTTGACCACGAATTGAAAGCTTTTTATTTTTTTCCTGCAACTGAAATGCGGGCGTGTCAAAAAGATTTACGTGACCTGATAGCACTGGTCTTCTATCTAATCCGCTGTAGCCAAGTCCAAAATAATTATCCTTGGGATTACATCTGTAATGATAGAAAAATGAGCTATTAATTGAAGTCTTTATCAATCGAACAAAAATAAAAAATAAATCTTTCTCTAGGTATTTTAACAATGATAGTGGAAAAAATCAATACTACACCATAAAATGCAATTTTTCTGTTTTACTTTTGTTTTACTAAAAAAACTACAAAATGACAACAACAAATATTTTCAAACTATCTTACCTGAAAGGTTCATAGTCGTCAGGAGCAAATAAAAGAGTTTGATCATTATCATCTTCATGTTCATCATCAGAATTTTCCGAATCACTTTTCGAAGTAACAAACTCTTGACCAGGTAATGAACATCCATAAACTTTCTTCTTCGCATTTTTTTCACGAACCCTTTTTTTTTCTCTTTTTGTAAGTCTCAAGCCAATACCTTGACCCGGTTTCCATCCCATTCTTTTTAATAAAGTTACACCCACAGTATCACTAGG
This sequence comes from Chelonus formosanus, assembly GCA_028641665.1. NCBI lineage: Eukaryota > Metazoa > Arthropoda > Insecta > Hymenoptera > Braconidae > Chelonus > Chelonus formosanus. The sequence continues at coordinate 17,133,176 of CM054002.1, forward strand.
AATAACAAAAAAAATGTAATCAAATTAAAAAATATTCCAACTTAAGTAAAAAAATATTCCAACTTAAAGAGGCTGTAAATAATTTTATTGACAAAATTAAAAAAATAAATAAAAAAATTTAAAGCATTAGTTTTATTGATTATACTCAATAGTTAAGAAGTAACTGATTCAATAGAAAAAAAAAATTTTAAAAACTTTGTGGTTGAGTTTTTTTACCGGATTAAACTTTTAATCAGTGTCCCTAATAGACTGTAATAAATTTAAAACTTACGTGACTGGCTTAAGTAACTCCTTTAATACAGGAACACCAGGAATAGGTTCTTGATTATAACTTTGTCCTCTACGTCTTTTCTTCTCATTCTTATTTTGATCTGCGAAATCACTTGTAGCTCGAATACCAGATGGTGCGATTCCAAATTCTCCAGTGTCCTCTTCATCCATAAAATCTTCAGGACGTTGAGAGATAGAACCCGCTTTACTACTGCGGGAGGATTTAAATTGTTGTGGTCTCCATCCATCTCGAGTATCTACGCTATTAAAATATCCAGCTGAGAATCCTCCTGTGAATGCTCCATGAAATCTACGTCTTCCTTGATCATCCAATGCATACTGATCTTCTATTGTTTGTGCTTTCTTTCTTGGTAAATTATCTAAGTCACAAAATAAATTGTATTATTAACAAGTAAATGAGTTTAAGTTTTTTTGACAACATCGACGGAAAATCTAATCTGATATCCGATTAATACGACATAATGTTTCTACTATAATACTTTATAATGAAATAAGTTATACGATTTTTTAAAACATTTAATTATGTTGAAAAAGATATAAACAATTTAAGAAACGATAAAAAGATCAATATTTAAAGTTAAATAATAAATACAATATAATAATTGAGGTTAATATTTCTATACAGTTAGTAGATTTTGTTATAAGTGTTCAATTATATTCTTGTAATTAAATATATTATTAATAAATAAAAGGATAAAAATATTAATAGTTTACCTTCATCTAATGGCTCCAAAGGCTCGCCATAAGTTACAAAACACTCGTCATCGGAATCACTCATATTTACAATAACTTTTAATATCACAATTATGAATACAATTTTCTAATTATATAATATTAATGTTTGATAATTATTATATTTGTAAAACCCATGTTATCAATTATTTTTGACACCACGTTCAAGAGTCAAAAAGACGACACTCCATATTTCATCAACTTTTCTACAAGAAATTTAGGTTATAACACCAAGTAATGATAATACAGAAATTGATTGATTCATAGTCGTTAAATTACCATCAAAAAGCGCTGTAGTATTATTTCAGTTTTTTATCGACTGAAAATTATTACCATTTTTTTATGAATCCGACATTTTACTGTTGTAAAATAATTCATGTCAGTTATTTTACACGATTTTTTTCAGTTTATTATAAAATAATTACACTACTTGAAGCTTTACGTATTTTTTGCGTTAATTATTTTAAAAAATTTGTAATTAGTTCAAAATTTGTACTGTGTCTATTTGAATGTATAATCATAATTATTTTCATCACTCTTTTCTCGTTAAATTTTAACATAGAATGTGATAGCATGTTTACGAGTGTCGCTGCAGTCGTTGACGACAGATGACATTTGTCAAGTTTTGCAGTAGAACATTCATTTGATCATTTGACATGAATAAGCTTTGATTCATATAAAAGAAACACAAAGGCAATAAATATTTCATATTATAAGGAAGCATTAAAAGATTGGAGTAGATTGTGAAAAATTTGATTGTTATAAATCTTGAACTACTGAAAATTAAACAAATTGTAAGTAGTTTTTCGATCTACATTCATTATTGGAAACTTCAAGGAATAACAATATTCTGAATGATGTATTCTTTATTAAATATTCATTTCCATCATGAAGAATGATTATGGTTTATAAAAGACAACGATCTAAAAATGTCAACAATGTCTCCATCAGAAGTAAGTATTTATTTGTACGATTTTCATTATGATGCTTTTTTAGTGGTTATCCATTCGAGTTTACGTACTTTCTCTATCATAATCACAAAGGTTTAGATGAAACTTATGATCATCGATGCGTTATAAACCAACACCATTATCAAACATTTATGATACGATATCATTAAAACTTCTAATGCACTATTTTACATCATCGAAGGTGATAAGATTTCATTAGTTCAATGGTTCGCTATAGGAAGCCAGATAATTTAATAATAACCATTTATTGCTGACTTAATAATATGTGATAATAATAATTCAATATAAATGGGAGTGCATTGAATTATTTATTTAAAGTTCATTGGCTTGATCGAGGCTAAATAAAAACTCCACAACAAACCACTCCATTAAATGAGCTTTTTTGCTTTACAAAATTAATTCATTGGAATTAATAAAGTAAAGTAATCATGGTTAACTAAAACTTCAATCATTAAATGAATACATAACTCCATCCTCAAAATATTTGGTCACTTTATTTAGCAAAAGGTACTATTCAAAGTTCATTACGTGAATTTTAGCTATACATTATCTTGAAATATCCATTCATGAATCTACAAGTCAGTAAATATTGCGTCATTAACAGATATAAACAGAATTTATTTTAGAACTATATATGTCTATATCAACAAAGGAAGAGATCGAGATAGTGTCAACTATAAAAATTATTAACACTATAAATCTGAATAATTCACTTAGTCATATTATTATCTCATTACTATTTTTATCACTTAAATTAACGTTGTATCATTGTTTATTGTCATCGTTCTGCAAAAATAAAATTTATATAATATATAATTTCTTAAGCCAATTAATTAATATGTAGTTAGGTATTTTATAGTTCCAACTTTGATCTTTGTTTATCGATTATTCCTAACAGCATGATGTTTAAAACAAGTATTACATTATCATAACACTTTTTTTCACTTTCAGCTCTATTTAATCATCCACAATTTTTTAGTTATCATGACGACACAAACAATTTTCATTACTACACTAATACCTATGTATTTTCAATAGCTATAATTGCATGTCGATTATTAAAAATTTTCAAAAGTCAAATAGATATCACAACTTTAAAATAAATAAATAAAAATATAAAATTAACATTTAACTGAATATATATTAATATTTAAGGAAATTAACAGACATTTATTGTAATTACTCTTCGTATTATGCAGCGTCGACTTCAAAAAGAGCTTATATCTCTAATACGGGAGCCACCACCCGGTGTTCAAATTGATGAAGATTTAGTTGGCCAGAATCTCACTGAATGGATAGTAAACATGGAAGGTGCAAAAGGAACTCTTTACGAAGGTGAACGCTTTCAGTTGCAGTTCAAGTTTAGCTCAAAGTATCCATTCGACTCACCTCAAGTCACTTTCATCGGAGGAAACATTCCTATTCATCCACACGTTTACAGTAATGGACACATTTGCTTATCAATCCTAACGGATGATTGGTCCCCAGCTCTCTCTGTTCAAAGTGTTTGCCTTAGTATCGTATCAATGTTGAGTTCTTGCAAAGAAAAGGTAAATAGAATTATGTAAACAAATTTTTAATTATCCTGATTAACTTGAAAAATTTCAATAGATATGATTTGAGTTTTAATTTATTCATTCAAATATTTTTTCTTATAGAAAAGACCCCCGGACAATTCATTTTACGTAAAAACTTGTCATACAAATCCAAAGAAGACAAAATGGTGGTATCATGGTAAGATGAATCCATTTTTTTATCATTGAGTTATTCGAAAAATAATATAAAATCAAAAGAATGTATTTTTTACTTGCAGATGATAGTGTATAAAGATGAAACAGATTTTATAATATGATAATTTCTGCGGAACCACGAGTAATAGATAAAAATTATTAAAAATAGTAATACGAAAATATGAGACTTAAATTCATTATAAACAATCAATTTAAGGATAAGACGACAAAACGATAAAATAACAATGAAAAAGAAGATGAGAAACAATTATTTTATGTGTTTAAAGCTACGCTGATTATACTAATGAATAAATATGTATTTATAGACAGAAAAATGTTATTAAAACTTATTATCATGATAGATTAAGTCTTTACTGACAGCTGAACGAAAAGCAATGTGTAGGAATTATTGAGAAGCATAATGAATTTTTCAAAAGTTGAATTATAATCGATATATAAATTGGAGCAAATAAAAATTACAAATTTTATTATTAGAAATGAAGCATTAAGTATCTTTTAATTTTTCTCTCTAAACATGACATTTATTCAATGATTATTTATTCCAATTTAACATAATTATAAATATAATTTAATTTTCCAGCTTTTGCTACTAGTTTTTAGTAGTTTATAAAAGTTACAATAAAGATTAAACTAGTTTTTAAATTATTAAAGCTTAAATACTATGTGTTATTCAATAAATAATATATATTAACTAACGTCATATGCTTTGAATATGTTATATCTTATCATGTTAATATCAATAAAATTAATATTTTATTTAATTAAGTCGAAAATAATTGAGACAAATAATGTGTTTGAAAGCGATCTATGAGTTCTTAGATTAAAAGGTTCAATTAAAATAAAATATAAAATTATACAAAATTATTATGTCCTAAATCAGTAAAAATAGTACAATTTATATGAAAAGTCATAAGTTTTTCATGTTAAACATTTGACATAATTTTAAATTCAGAATTACATTTTAAATTCATATTAAAAAAATATGTCTCTTCAGTTCAGTGATGACTTCACAACTAATTATTGATTTGATACAAGAGTGTGAATATTTCAGTCGGGTATTAACGTTTTTAAGAGTATGTAAGAAAAGTCAAAACCAATTAACTTTTCATATTCTTGATTTTTTTCAAGTTTATTGGTTTGACCATTGCTTCAAGGCCATCTATCCCTTCCATATTGGTTTGATACCACTAGCCTGTGGATGTTTATTTACTAGGTTTACTAGTATTAACCGATGTCACTAGCGAATAATTACCTGGTTAATTACTTCTACAAATACAAATTTTCAAACTCTTAATTTTTCTAGTTGTAAGTTAAAATGTATTACAATATTTATCGATTACACTTTCTTCAGTACACATATTTAAATGGTTCTTTTGAATTTCATAGTGTAATTAGTGATTCATTTGATTTCATAAATTCTGACGGAGTACATCCTGACATTAAATTACCGTAGTTGCAAATTATTGATTACATTGCAAATATTAGATTTTTGAGAGAAATTTTTTTCATTAAAAAAAAACAAGACGAATATTTTTATAAATAAAATAGATTGAAGATATGAGTATCATCAGTATTCTATGAAGATTTTTTAAATTAAAGAACAATTATTAATTATTTATTTGAATAAATGAAAACAGACATACGTCACAAATCATATAAAATTAAAATTAAAAAAAAATTGTATTAGAGAATCTCTTGTTTAAATTCCGCGCGAAGAACAATAACGCTGCTCCGCTACGTATAATTTATAAATTATGAGCTGCCATTATCGATGGAGTTTGCTTTCTTGCGTGTATTTGTGGATTCTTTTTCGACAAATTGAGCTATGTATAGATTACAGAAACACTTGTCTCTTAGCAACCACGAATGACAACTAAAAGAGTAACCGGTTGAAATAATAATGTACACACTCTTTAATATAAAAAATATTTTAGATTTTGTACTATACAATAAAATTAAGTTGATGTGTAAGAAATAAATGACATTTTTTCTTGTTATTCAGAAGTGGTTTACTTATTTTCATATCAATTTAATTTTATGCATATCAAATTAGTTTCATCTATTTTTAAGTATTTAAAAGTACAAGGTACTCTAAAAAGATTTTATTTTGGAGTTAATCATAATCCGTCACGTCAAATTTTTTATGTAAAACTCGACAATAAGGGTAATGTTTAAATAACTATTAATCATTATAGTTACCTATATCATTGGAATCAACAATCATAATCATATTAATTTTTTTTAGAAAGTGCAACATTGTGGTATAAAAAATATGACAATATTTTAGATATGCGAGCAATATATGTTCCAAAGAAATTTGAGAATCGAGGTATAGCAAGATTATTAACAGAGGTAATTACCATTTCCCTATCAACATTGATATTATTTAATTAGAACCTAACGACAATATTTCAGGCGGCCTTTACGTATGCTATCATTAACGATTACTATTTAATACTCACGTGTGGATATGTTCAGAATTTATATATAATGATAAAAACTCCAGATCTTCAAGCACGAGTTGTTGGACCACCAAAAGTTTTAGAAAAGTCTTGAAGTTAACAATAATAAAATGGATAATTTAAATGAATCTGATATCCAAGTAGTCATTACTTGGCACTGTCAACAATATTACTACAATGGGATGCTTCATCATGCAAAACAAGCATCTCAAAATTTTCCGTCCAATGAAAATATTAAAATTTTACTTACTGTAGCTTACACTCTAACTCATCGCTATCAAGAAGCATTACAAGAAATATCAGAGCTCACTACTAATGAAGATACAGCAATGCCAGCTCTCTTAATTGAAACTTTAGTGCATCGATTAAATGGAAATAAAGATCGAGGACGTGTCACTCAAATTGAATCGAAAATTCGTGAAGATCGGCGTACAGCTTCTGCTACAGCTTTAATACGAGCTGCACTTGTTTTATATTTATTCAAGAAATTTGATAAAGCCAAAGACTATGCTGAACGAGCATATAAAGTTAAAGCTAATGATCCAGAAATATTAATTCTGAGTGGATGGATCGATTTACATTTTCACAAAGGTGCAAATGTTAACTATTTTGGTTTAATTCCCAAAGACAGTAGTAGAAAATTAAATGTCTTACTTGGAACAGCCAAAATGCACGAATTAAAAGAATCTCATGAACAAGCAATTTTAATTCTAAATGCTCTAATTGTCCGATATCCAAAGCTTTATTTACCCCTAGTGGAGAAAATGATGAATCAGTTAGCTACAAAAGATTGGGATCAAGCATTAGAAACTGCAAATAGGATTTTATCGATTGATACAAATAATATTGATGCAATGAAAGCTAAAGCTGTTGTCACTTTATGTCGCGATGGAGATTACTCTACAGGCTCCAAAAATATACAGTCTTATTTTCGTAATCTCTTACTTGCTGAACAAAAAAATGTTCAGGTTTTTGTCAATGACATTCAATTATTCTCTCGAATAACTAATCGAGATTCTGAACCTTTGAATGAACTTGCAAAAATTGCAGAAAAATTCATTCAACAGAATTCAAGTGTCTCTGAACCAATGATAGAACTTGGAAATATTTTTTTATATATGAATAAACTCAAAGAGGCTGAGCATTGGTACAGAAGTGCAATACGAATTGATGAATCATCTTTTGCTGCTTTGATGGGCTTAGCTCACTGCCAGGTTCTTGATACTTCCCCTGATGCACTAGAATTAGCACGTCAACAGGTTGATTTTTTGATAGAAAATCAGCCTAATATAAATGATCCTAGACTTTTTTTCATGTCAGCTAAAATTTGTCGACATGACGCTGCAAAAGCTCTAGGTTATTTAAATAGTGCAGTTAAAATAATTCTAGATAAATGCAAAATTATTTCTTATAGCTATACATATATTAAAGAATTAAATCCTGACTTCTGTTTGGAAATTGTTAATGAACTAATTCTTCATTTACCAACGACAGAAGGAAACAATGACACTAGTCTCAGACTGGAAAGTGAAAAACAGGTTTTGACATTGTTAAAAAAAGTAGTTGATGCATGTCCAGGATTTGGAGATGCTTATTTGTTACTTGGAAGAGCTAGCATGCAGATTGGTGATTATGAAGAAGCATTAGCTGCTTTAAAAAAATTATTGGATGTTGTAGACCCAACAAATGCTAGTGCACATTTATTAATGGCTCAGATTTTTACTCGTCAAGGTAACTACCAATCAGCATCTCAAAGTCTAGAGGTAGGATTGAGTTACAACTTCAAGGTTCGAGATGATCCATTATATCACTTAATATCTGGTATCGTTGAAAAAAATACCGGTAATTTACAAGCTTGTATAGAGAGTCTACGTACAGCGATGAAATTAATGGACATGAAGACATCAAAGGGTTCATCAGTACCTACTCTTTCATCTTCAGATAAGACAACACTCTATGTAGAGCTCATATCAGCCTATAGTAAATTAAAACAATTTGATGAAGCTGCAGCGTTGATGAGTGAAGCTAAAATGCAATTTGTAAATACAGTTGAAGAAGGAAGAGTAATTATAGCCAACGCTGATCTCTGTTTAGATATAGGAGATATTGAAAAGGCAATTAATTATTTAAATGATGTACAGCCTGGTGAACCTTACTATCTTCAAGCTCACACCAAACTTGCAAATATTCATTTGCATAGAAGAAAAGATAGACAAGCATTTGCGAAGAGCTTCAGAGAATTGGTTGAACACTGTCCAGGTTCAATGACATACAGTATGCTTGGAGATGCTTATATGGCAATTCAAGAACCCGATAGAGCAATTGAAGCCTACGAACAGTCATTGAAAAATAATCCCAGTGATATAATTCTTGCTAACAAGATGGGCAAAGCTCTCGTTAAAACTCATCAGTATGAGAGAGCAATAAATTATTATAAAGAAATAATCCAAAATAAAGGATGTGCAGAGTTAAAATTAGACTTAGCAGCATTATTTATGCGAATGAAACAGCATGAAAAAGCTGAAAATATTTTGTTACAAGAATTACAAGAAGGCAGAACTGCAACTGATTTATCAGGTTTAGAATTAAGAGGAAAACAACTCTTATTACTTGCTAAAGTAAGAGAACGAGCTGGAAATATTCCATCAGCAATATCAACTTTAAAAGAAGCAAAAGAAAATCAAATTAGGTGCATTCAAAGAGCTACCATCGGCCCTGGTGTTACAAATCAAAAACAAATATTGGTGGACATTTGCCTAACAATGGCAGATCATTCAACTGCGCTGAGAGATTTTGACGGTGCTATTTCTCATTACAAAGATGCTCTTCAACACAAGCCTTTAGATATTAAAACACTCTTGACGCTTACGAAACTTTATATGCAGGTGAATGATCTAGATAAATGCGCTCAGAGTTGTACAGCATTATTGAACGCAGATCCTGATAATGAAGCAGCTACTGTAATGATGGCAGATCTAGCTTTTAGAAAGGTAGACTTTGAAACTGCAGCGTTCCATTTTCGACAATTATTGTTAAAGAGACCAACTTATTGGACAGCTTTAGCACGATTGATTGAAGTTTCCCGTCGCACTGGTAAATTTTTTTGTTTAATATTTATTTATTTATTATCACAATAATTAAGCAACTTTGAAATTATAGGTAATATTAGTGATCTGGATGAATGGTTATCAAGAGCAGAATCCGCAACGGAAGGTTCAAATCGTGATGCTGGATTTTATTATTGTTCTGGTCTAAAAGATTGGCGAACTGGTAGATTAAATTCAGCTTTACGAAAGTTCAACGCAGCAAGGCGAGATCCTGAGTGGGGTCAACAAGCGATTTACAATATGATAGAAATTTGCCTGAATCCTGATGATGACTCTGCGCTATCTAGTGATGCTTTTAATGAAGAGGATGCTGAATATCAAGACTCAAGAACAATGGCCTTAACAACTGCTCAAAAATTACTACAGGTATCTGCTTTATATAAATATTGGTAGTATGAAAATACTTTTATTTTGTTAAATCTTCTTATTGTAAAAATAGGAATTAAATCCAAAGGGAAGCCCTCATGAGATACTGACTCATCGATTGTTGAGTAACTTTTTGCTACTCGCAACAAAAATAAAATCTAATATTGAACGAGCATTACAAGACTGCACAACTCTGGCAAGTCAAGACACTCTTCGAGATCATGTAGGTCCAGCTTTAGGTCTTGCTACCGCTCATATTCTACTTAAACAAACTCCTCGTGCAAGAAATCATCTTAAACGTGTTTCAAAGAATGTTTGGACATTTGAAGATGCTGAATATCTTGAGCGATGCTGGCTTTTATTAGCTGACATTTATGTTCAATCAAACAAATACGATCTTGCTAATGAATTATTAAGAAGAGTTTTGCAGCATAACGCGACATGCGTCCGGGCTCATGAATTATCTGGACACATTGCTGAACGCGAGCAAAACTACAAAGAAGCTGCAACTCGATATGCTCAAGCATGGAAATTTGGTGGTAAAACAAAGCTCTCGTTAGGATATAAACTAGCCTACTGTTGTTTAAAGAGTAAAAGATATGCTGATGCTATACAAGCATGTACTGAAGTATTGAAACAAAATCCAAATTTTCCAAGAATAAAAAAAGAAATTCTTGAAAAATCTGTCAATTATATTCGTACTTGAAATAAATTTAATATTTATAAAAATTATAATTTTGAAATGTTTCAAATAAATAAATGTTCAAATGTTGTCTTAATTGTAGCTTTATTTAGTTGTCTTTCTTTACATACTCGTTAATTGATTTTTAATAGTATTTACATTAAGATAATTATAATAGTTATTTTTAATTTTGTGCTTTACGAGTACCATTGAGATTTATTTTTCAATTAATTTTTTGAACACTCCTGAACTATGATTAGTAATTAGCTAATACTGCTGTTTGGTTTACTTTTATTTTTATCACACTGATAATGAAAGATTTTTAAATAATTTACAGAAGCAAATATTCACACTTAAAGATCCAAATACATAATTTGAGTTGCTGAGAGTGCTCCACAAGCAGCAAGTATACTGGCAACACAAACAACTGCTGTCGTCGTTCCCGAAAGGCTAACAATCGTGCCAAGACAACATGATAGTAGAAATTGTGCAAGGAAAACCATAGATGATACAATTGCTACATCAGTACCTAATCCTCGCACTCCACCACTATCTATTGCCTCGCCTTCAGTAGAAATAGCAAACTATAATAAATCATCAACTCTTAGAGACACTTTTTCAAGTTACATCATAATTTAGTAAGATTTTTGATCCATACCGTCGATGAAGCATGATAATGTGCGATCAATAAATATGGCATTGTGAATAAAGTTGAATACATTACTCCAGCAGTCCAAGAAAATATTATAACTCCTACTGGATGCTTTGTTAAAGCCATCATCATCATCCCAAGGCTATAAAATAACAACCCGTAGATGTAGACCCTCCGAGCTCTGCAAAATATAATCAATATCGAGGTAAATTATGTTATTTATTTTTTTTTGTTCAGTACATCGAAATCACATAATAAATTGTTTTCAATTTGTTTCAATAAAGTTGTACTTTTATTTTAGCTTTTTTATGTAAAATAAAAAAAAAACATTAGGCAATTTATAAACAAAATTTAAAAACATTTACTTGTATCGTTGAATTAATTTCTCTATAATTAACGAATAGCAAGAGCAGGATAAAGAATACATTGACATCCCCCAGCAGCCAAATCGAACTCCAGTTTCATATAACTCTCTTTCTTTGGAGCCATCAGGTGCCTTGGGATTTCCTCCATAAACTGACTCGCCAACAAAGTCAGTAAAATGAAGGGAGTAACAAACGTGAGCCATCCAACAAAATAAATTTGTTAAGCACACCATGCGTACGCTATGAGGCATGTAGACGATTGAAAGTAAATATTCTGTTAAAGTAGCTTTAGGGTCAACTTGATCAATTTCGGAAGAATAATAATCATAATTTTCTATGATTTCTGGTACCATTGGTACTGAGCCATGTCTTTTAGGACGTTCCACTGGGAGAGGCTTTAATGCAAATTCCTACAAATAGAATTTTTGAAAAATCAATAATTAGCCTTGGTAATTAGTGAAATTTAGATTTAATGACCTATTTTTAAATAATACCTCATGTTGTTCTGTTGATGAATCCGTTGTACTTCCAAGAGTTCCATAAGTAGCACCATCATTAAGAGTTATCTTTTCACTTTCATTTCCACTTTGATTCTCTGTCTTTGATTCATAAAAAAATTAGTTTTAGTCTCTTAAAAAGTGTTATTGATGTTCAGATCTACTACCAACCTGTTGAGCCTGCATAGCAGCTTGATGTTGCTCTTGTTCAAGCAAATAAAGTGGTATTTCTTTGAAACTTGTAATCGTGAAAGTCACACAAATAATAAAAATAATAGTTATGAGAGTAAACGTTGCATGAACGTGTCCTCCTAAAGCCACTCCAATCCTTGTTGCGTCCCAATTTATTCCACCCAATCCATACCCCATAAAACCTCCTAAACCAGCCATTATTGTAAATGTGCTTAAACCTCGTGCATGATCCTCTGTATTTTATATTATAAGCTTTAGTACAATGCGTAGTTTGCTGAATATTAACTTTTCATGTAAAATGTAAAAAAATAATTTAACCTGGAATTGTAACGTCTAATAGATAAGCTCGGGCTGGACTCTGACAAGCATCGGCATCAAAATCAAGTAAAACAGTTCCTAAAATTGTAAAAAATATTCCCCAAGAATGAGATGTTGGTGGAGTTTCTGGTAATGTTATGTTATCCGTTTTAGCTGATAATCTATGCCCTAGAGGTATTGTATGATTCGTTGAAGGTAGTGGATCACCAAATTTATAACCCATTGATTCGCCATTTGGTACCAATAGAAGTCCTAATAAAAATTAATCCAATTACTATTATCGAATCTATTTACAGTAGATTATTATGATTAAAAATTTATCAATTAATTTTAACAATTATTCAGAATTAAATTTCAAAACATTTTTAAAATGAGACTTGATATGGAAAAAAGTCCATCGTCCATTTTCAGAAGACTTAATTAAAATAATGAACATAGTAATGATGGATTAGTTGATAAAGAATATTATAATTTATTTTAATTGAATCAATACGGGGTATTAAAAAAATTACTTTACCCAGAAAAACACCAATAGCAAGAAAAATAATAAAAATTCTTCTTCTGCCAAACTTAGATTTGCAGCGATCACTAAGACTTCCTAAAACAGGCGTAACGAAAAAGCCTACAAGAGGACTCAAAGCCCAAACTAATGTCATGTGTTGATGGTCCACACCGATTTTTAATAAAGTTGGTGTAACAAAGGCAGTTTCGGCTGCATAAGAAAATTCAATTCCCATCACGGCTGCTGATATTCGTACTAATTCCCAACGTGTTTTTGGCCTTGAAGAATAAGAAGAAGGAGTAGAGAAAATGACAGAAAGAAATGCAATTTATTCTTCTCGAAATACCTGTAGACATGTGAGTAATCTTCTATAGTACGTTCTAATTTGGGTGGTTGCCGAAAATGGTTGATAACACCACCGATTCCTTGATTAGTAGGAATTTCATTTTTCCATTCTTTCAACCCAGACCACTTCTCACTAATTTTATCACGAAATCCATGGACTCGTCCCGTAAGACCTTGATAATCATGCAACTTATCTACCATAATTAAGGACGATTTTAAATCTAGATTCCAATTTAGAAGACTTCCGCAATTATTTTTGCTATTTCCACATTTATATAGTCGTCAAACATTTTCTTTTTCTAATAGTGATAGTTATTTCTAGAGTTTTGACAGAGTTTTCCCCTAAACTTTGATTCTAATTGTTTCAAACAAAGGTAAGTTAGTCAGGTAATTAGATATAACTTCAAGTGTAAAATCACAGTTGTTTTGAATAGGAGATGTCACTTCTATTTAGAATAACAAAGGTACACCATTTTATAGTTATCAAATTACTTCAATGAATTTTAATATTCATCATTTATTCATTTTTTCAGTATTTATTTGTTAAGAAGGTTTGACAATATTGTCTAAGGAATTGATTATTATATGAGAAATAAAACTGACACTGCTCAGCGAACGTCCAGCGCTTAACTGAGAGCATCCCTTCAACTACCTTACTGTGTAGGGGATGAAAGCTCTGTACGTCAGACCTATTGTAGAATCACGCCGACTCCAACATTTGAACAGTTTTTAAACTGATGGAGGATAATAAAATTTTTATTCATTAACGTACGAAGAATTTGTTTTTTGTCATTTTTATATCTAGAGAGATATTATTTATTTTATTGATTGAGATTCAATAACATCATGGAAATATTCACATCATGGATATCACCGTCAGAGAAAATATTTAACTATTTTATATAAATGAAATATAGCTAGAACAAAATGGTTAAAATGCTCTATTTAACACTATAAATTTATTTGTTTAAAAAATTGCATTTATTTCCATCAATAAAATTGATTACATATACATGAATGTATCGTTAATACGTAACAGAGATAGAGTATGATGTTCGAACCATCAATGATATAACTAATGTAATTTCCGGGAATAACAACTAAAATCGATATTATGTCATTTTCTCGAATGTGAAATTTTTTCATTATTTTCTTGTTGATAAAATAAACAACTCCGTAATAATGGAACTTGTGTTTTCTTTCTTTTTTATTATGTTTTAGTATCTATCCTGGAGAATACTTCCTTAATTACTTAGAAAAAATGTATCAATTTTTCTTTTTTTATTTTCTCTAAAATAAACTACTCTTCTGTGGAATATTTTTCAGTTAAAATATTCCAATATTTGACTATTTAAAATATCAGTTGTAAAAAAATTAAATCAAAATAATGAACACTTATTGCAATGAAATATCACTTTATAATAAATAGTAAATAAGAAAAAATATAAATCTCCACAGATGAAGTAATAAATCCGATTTTAAAGCTCATCACAATGCCTTTCGCATTGTAAATGACGTCAGCTGCTTTCTTTCAGATTTTACGACAGAAAATAAATAAAGGTTTATTAGTTTTCAATACAATTTTTTTTCTCAAATTTGATACTATATTGAATATAAAATAATTTCTGCATCTTAATGATAATAATTTTCTTGGTATTTTTTATATGTAAATGGCCTACTTTTTAACGAGATGAAACCTTAACTCACAGCCATCAATCGTTGAACAGGGTGAACTCAAGGCTAATTCTAAGTCGCTTGTATCAGCTCAACTTATTCTCAATTTACACCCCTAGACTACTTTTCCAATCACACTATCAAGGATAACTTTGTTACAAACAGGCTCATAGCTATTCATTGAATTCTAAATTTGCTTTGATATCCAGATATCTTCAGTCAGAAACTTCTGATTTTAATAGAAATAAAAATTGATCAATATTGCATGGTTATTGTAGCTTTATTTGCTTCAAAAGAAATGTTTTATATCAAAACATACAATCAAATGGTTTTTTAAAAAGATACAATGTCGATAAAATGTTCAATAGTTATCTAAAAAAAGTTGACAAAATAAAAGCTTCAAAGTAGAAAATAACAGGAAACCGAAGGAAATCATTCCATCAACTTTATTTCAGCACCCAAGGAAGAGAAACGATAAAGTTGACACTTTCATTGTCGTTTTATTGCGAAGACTGGAGAAAACATGTTCAATAAATAAGTTTAAAAAAATGTAGACAATAAAGTATTGTAAAAAAGTAATGAAACGAAAGAAACGTAACAGGTATGAAGCAGGTTTCAGATTTGTGGAAGCTTAAAGTCGGAGCTTCTTAAGAAATGTGCACTTGACATAAATCCAAGACAAAAATAGTTCTTGTATCGCATTGCCAAATGAATTTGCCAAGATCATTCGTGTATTTCAAGTCCAAGCTTCATCAAGAATTGTTCTATGAAAGGAAAATATTCAAATAAAAGGTTCAATACACTGAGCAAAAAGCAAGGTGTATGAGCTCCAATTAAGTATAATGAATATGTTATAAAGTCAAGCAGTTAGATGATTTAATTAAATCAATTTGTTATTTCATGTGAATTAATATAAACGTTTTTAGAAAGACATATAAATTATTATGATCTTTATTGCAAGCAATATTTTCTTGATCTGACAAATTCTCAGCTAAGTGAGAAATGTGTTTAAATGTACTGCTAATTGTTATTATACTTCATTCGTTTCTCTTGTACTAATTTCACTTCTTAAAGAAATAATTAAAGTTTTTATTATATAAAAATGGAAGAACCATAAAAATTATCACGCGTACAGCATTAAAAACAGTTGATGAAGAGACCAATTGTCGTAAATGCGTGTTTATTGACTTCAACAATAAATAGTCATCTTCACATGATTGATACAGGCTGGCCTGAAATTATTGTTACTTATGATCCAGAATCGTTTCGCTGGAAATTTAATTCAGATCAGTTACTTGAATGATCATATAACTCTTGAAGCATGGAAACATATAACAAATAAGTTCCAGTGGTTGATTTTTAATCTTAGCTCATTAGGTAAGAATATCCACCCTTTCTCAAAGTTAAACATTCAGGTAAATTAATATATTTAATTATTAATAAAGAATATCTATATACCTATTATTGAAGTTATAAAATACTTTTTACAATGAAATTATTCCAAGTATTTTTAGAATTTATTGCATCTTTTGTTGATTTTATTTATACTTTTAATGATTATATCAATGATTATATTTAACAGACATTATCTTAACAAAACAGGAAATATTTAAAATCCCTGGTCAATGTTACCCTTGCGATCTAGACTCTAGAGTATTCGAGTTGACTTTATTAAACATCATTGATAAGAACTTTATTATGCATATTCATTCTACTTATCAGCAAGTAAAGAAATGTTGAACGTTTCTGTTTCTGCTACTTATGGTTTGATTGATCAATCAAAGGAAATCTTATTAAACCCCCTGATCATCGAAATGCAAGATAAATTGATTCATATCGAATTAATTCATTTTTAGAATAGAATTCAATGACCCTGTTCAAAAGTTATTAGCATTCTATTTGATTCTTATGCAGACATAATGTCTGAAATAAATGATCATCTGTCTTGTTTGATCGTCACATATGTTAGTATGTATGATCACCTCTGTATCAATGATATAACTACTATGGTTAATTGTTGCTGCAGTTTGTTCTATATATCTTTGATGCTAGCATGCTATATGACTAGACTGAATGATATGAGAACAGCATTCATCAGTTCAAGTATCGACTTCATGTTAATAATGCCAATGAATTCATAGTATCGATAGATCCTTAGTGCTCAGATAATGATGTTGAAAAAGAAAACATTTACAATAACATTCAATACACTTCTTATTTCTACAGATGTATCTCATTATTTAAATGCTCAATTTCTCTGTTAGATTTAAGCAATCATCCGGTAGACTTGAATGAACATCAATTATTATTAAAGAAAATAATTTAATATACAAAAAAATTAAAAGTATTTATATTATCTAATTAACTTTAGGTTTTTAAGGTTGTCTTAATCAAAAATAACTACAATATTTTTTTAGAACAAGTATTTTTAATTCGATGATACCTCACTGTAAAAATGATTTTCTATGACTAAAAGTATACAATTAAAACTCTAGTAATTTATGTACATTCAGTTAGTTGAGAATTAAAAACATCAATGCTTACCTAGTAAACATGACACGACGTCAGACATAAAAGTATGAAAAGTTAATCCTGAAGTACAACACAAAGTTTTTATTTATAATGACTTATCACACGTGATTAATGTCTGACAAGTTAAAATCTTTTGTAGCATTTTTTTGTGCTTATTCAAGTGTTTATCACATATCAAACTGAGTATGTCTTATATAAGAAAAAACAAAGAATGCAATTTTAATGACATTTCTCAAATAAATAAAGTGATTCATATAGACTAATTTTCAATCATTCTTATCATTTCGCATATTAAGAATTTTTTGGTGAGATAACCAATTTATAATCTTAGTTACTTCATGTCAACTTTTGACAAATCATACACAGTCGCTAAATGATCATTAGAGTTATTGAAAATAGTTGTAGAAAATAGGTCTCGCAGGTGCTCACTTATGCTGATTGGCTAGATATATGAGTTCAGACAAAGTAGCCAAAATTAGAATAACTTGCCCTGACACTTGCTGACGTGCTACAACATCTCGTTTGCTCTTTTCCTCTTGGCAATTATAGTTGTTCTTACCCTTGGCTTGTGTTCTAATTAAAGTCGTTCTGTCTCCATAGTTCCGTAATAATTTCCTTTTTCGTCAAGTATCCAATCGTTTTCTTTAATACATCTTATTCTTTTCACCTATTTTATTGCAACAGGTAATTTTTTGGCAACTTTTTATCCAATATACTGATAGTTTTACTAAAAAGGCAGTGATAATTATGTTTGAGTAATAACTGACAGTTATCTACAGAATTAAAATAACAATATTGATCAAAGAAAAAACTGTGACAACAGCTGTCAAGATCATTTACATATTCTTCATAGATTAGTTGAGTTTTGAAAGTCATATCGAAATAGGGATACTGCTATTAAATGATATTAAATGAATTCTAGAAATCATTTTAAAGTGGTAATCGTTATTATAACGTTGATTAAGTAGAGCCGAAATTTTTTAATAAAAAATATTTCAAGTTCAAACGTGTCATTTATAACAAGGAAATAAGATAGAAGTGCAGTGTTGATGTCAATGATAAAGTTGAGATAAATTTGTTTTAATAAGTGAATGAAATCAAATAAGACTGTGATTACAGATTATAAAATTCATAAGACGTAGGTAATATGACGTAAGATATAGTTTTGTTGTTTCAATTGTTATTCATCTAATTTCCGGCATTCATAGACTTTGTCATTACCAGAAAAGGTACCAATTTTTAATTTATAAAAGAAAATAAACTTATCAAGTTATTATCAAGGAAAAACAGAATATTGAGATTCTGATGGTGTTACATAATGTATCGACGTTGTATTTTATTAGCCTACCGGGCGTAATAAAAGAAAGATTTGGTTAAGATAAAATTAAATTGCTGATTCTCTAAATGTTTATTGTTAATAAACAAATAAATCATTATTTACAGAGTTAGTGATCACTGATAAAAGATTGATATGTAATTGTAAATTACCGATGTAACATACTGATTTCAAGCCATTTCCAAGTATAATTTATAGGTGGATTAATTCAAGATGTAAATGATTGACAGTTTTATAGCTTTATTATCAATGATCGATCAATAACCTCTGTCTATGATATCCATTATAGCAATCGATTGGATATTTTTAGCCTAAATGATCAGTATCACACTTAGCCAAAAAATATTTGTAGATCTAAGATTAATTTTACACATCAGGTATTTTTATAAAGTAGCCATAATCGTAATCAAATAATTTCAAGGAAAATGATAAAAATGTCTCTTTCAACATTGAATTTTTTCTTCATTGAAATTGAAGTAGTATGAATAATAAAGTTTATTAAAAACCCATATATTTGAATAAGGATTTAAACAATCGGTATCATTGTTTTCGTATCGGGTTGAGAAGATTTGCAATGTATTTACACCTCATTTCGTCACACGTCTTATGACTAACACCTTGTTGACAATTTCGAGGATCTCTTTGTGATGACGGTTCATGTGGCAAGTTGTTTTTCTAATAATCAACAAGCATTGTAGTAACTAAAGTCAAAATGAGGACAGCTTTTTGATTACTAAAACAATAAAATCTCCATTATTACAAGCTTATCAATAAAGTGACGAATTTTCTTGAAATGTTTACAGAATTGAGTTAGAAATTTCTTATTAAGACCGGATAAATCTTGATAAACCAGAATTTGTTTATTCGAATGCTCATGCTCTTATACAGTACTCTACGAATATATGACCCTTATACACATATTTACTAGATTAGAGTGGTAAAGCTGACTCAAGGCTTTCTTTGTTTTGTTCAGTTTTGAGTTTCAGATAGAACCTTTTTCTTCAGTGTCTTGTGACATTTGGTAATATATCCAATAAAAAATTATTGTTAGTGACTGATTGTCAGTGGAGAGAGTAATTTTGCCGCGTGATAAAATCCACGATCAGATATCAGCTGCTCACCAATGAGTGAGGGGAGCAGTGCTTGGCAAAGACAAAACCGTGGAACACGAGCAACAAACCGACATTGTTTTACCTCATCTGGAAGGTACCTGCCAGTCTTACCTTGGACCCCCATTTCCTACGAATCATCGATCACGGAGCACTTTAGAATCGCAGGATTCAGCCATGGGTTAGTGTTCAATCATCATTTATTCATTATTATCATCATCAATAGTGATGTACTAGTTTTACTTATTTCATTTTATTTATTGTGCTACTAGGGCTCGACTTCCTGGCAGACGGAGGTGCAGACTTCGAGCATGCCATCACCGTTACAGGTATATATCAAAGATATTCTTCATATCTGTGTACTAAAGTGATTCGATAACTACATCCAATATAAAGAAAATAAGTTAAAAAGTGAAGGCGGATCATTGTAAAGATGATAGTATGAAATTTTTTGATAAATTGTGTTTAAAAAAAAACATGTTATGTCAAATATAAACTTGGCCCAATCTCATCATCAATTGTCACCACTTAAACAAGCTTATAAAATATCTGTTTTATCAGCACTTTAATTAAACAATTAAATTCTTGAAAGTATTCATTCAAGACAAAAGTTGTGGAGTTTAAATGTTTTCATTAACTAAATTATTGTGCTAAAGAATTTTCTAATTCATTTAACACTTGTATATACGTGGATAATACCTGAAATAATCAAATGAAATTTTTATTTGTAATAATCAAGTGATAATTGACTTCATAAACAATTTCTAAAAATTTTTTTGCGATGAAAAGAACAATTCATTGTAACTACGTAAATAAATTCAGAGAGTGATAATTCGTGGAATCAAAAAAAAAACATTATGAGTAAATATAAAGATTACGAGTATCTTAATTGTAATGAAGTGTAATTAAGTGAGCTAAAAACAAATCCACAAATCATACAAAATAAGATTAAAAATTTTTTCTATTATTCATCAATTATTAAATAACTACTCATGTTCAGGTTTCGGCAAATTCCACTACATGCTGCTAGCCATTTGCGGTCTGATTTATATGGACACTGCAATTGGAGTGACAATTCTATCATTTGTTCTCCCGGCAGCACAATGCGACCTTCAAATGGACTCAACGTCCAAGGGTTGGCTCACCGCATCACCCATGCTAGGTAAAATGCATTTCCTTTTTAGTTCATAAATTAAATTAATTAAAATACTTTTCTTTATTAATTGCAAATAATTCTCTTAATCAAATTAATTCTTCATAATAATAATTTAATCAAGCAATCTTTTACAGATGATGATTGGCAAAAATTTTTATTTACAATTACAATGCAAATTTTTTTTTCATTAAGTAATTATTTTGCGTAATATTTAAATGGTAAATGATAGCAGCTGCTGTTATCATTAAAAAATACCAAAAAAGGAACGAATGCAATTTAAAATAAAATAAATATAAATTGTTTCAATAATTATAAAAAAAATATGTCAATATTTATTTTAATGAATTTCAAAGAAGCTGAAATAATTTATTATAAGTTTTTATTTTAACTTCAGTTAAATTATCTAACAATCGTTTTTTAATATTAAAAAAATAAAACTCAAGGAATGTTGATTAGTTGGACATTTAATCTAAATTAAATTAAGTTTTGACCATTTACGTTTTATTAGTTATTCAAGTTTTAATGCTTCGTTAATTAATGTTACATCTAGTAAAGAGGCTAATCAAAAATGATCTTAATAAAGATAATCGAAATTTTTTAATAAAATTATGCTTATCATTATTGTTAAAAATAGTCAAAAATTATTTGGACTCTTCAAAACAAGAACTCAATGTTAATTTAAAATAAACTCGACCGAGAAAATGTAGAGCATCGATTATAGTACTCTGAAACCTTAAAAATGAGTTATAAAATTCATCGGCTTCTTGAAGTGTTTACAATATGATTGCATTTCGTGAAACAAATATTTTAAAAAAAACAATGCTATTTTGGTGTAGGGATGGTGATAGGATCTTATTTTTGGGGGTGCCTGGCTGATACAAAGGGCCGCAAAATTGTTCTGATTGCCACATTAATGATGGACGGAATAGTAGGAGTAATTTCCTCCTTTGTTCAACACTTTTGGGTTTTCCTGATCCTCAGGTTTTTCAACGGGTTTGCGTAAGTATAATGATTCATACTTATATCACAACTTGATGATATAATTTTAACTTTATATTTATACATGCAGGGTAACTGGAGCAATGGGAATATGCTTCCCATATCTGGGTGAATTTCAACCAACGAAATATCGTGAAAAAATTCTCTGCTGGATGGAAATGTTCTGGACAATTGGAGTCATAGCTTTACCACTTATTGCATGGATAATTGTACCACTTGATCTTCCTCCTACTTCGATTGACTTTAAATTTAAGTCTTGGAATCTCTTTGTAGCCTTATGTGCTTTTCCTTCTCTCATTTTATCACTTTGGCTCTTTGCTTTTCCTGAAAGCCCCAAATTTCTTCTTGAATGTGGAGAGACTGATAAAGCTTTAAAAGTGTTCAAGTGGATCTATGCACAAAATACTGGTAGTGACCCTGATTCATATCCTGTAAGAATTTTCAGTATTTATTTTCTCAATTGAATCAATCTAATATTGTTTTAAATTTCTTATAGTAAATATCTTTTTATATTTTCTTTCAGATTAAATCTCTCCAAGAAAAAAAGACCAATCCAAAAGACAAAAGTACACGATCTTTAAGGCTGCACAAACGTAAAGATCTTAAGGTTCTTTGTTCGGAAGTCTGGGAACTGACAAAATCTCTTTGCAAGCCTCCTTATCTTCGTAATACCGTTCTGGCATGTGCAATACAATTTGGACTAACTAGTAGTTATTATACTTTAATGGTATGGTTTCCAGAATTATTTACAAGGTGAGAATAATGTAACATATTTTAATAATTGGATTTCATTTATTAACTTTAAAATGTGAATAACAAAAATATTTAATTTGGTTATTTAGATTTGACGAATTTGAGACAGAACATCCAGGTGAAACTACATCAGTGTGTATCGTTTCTGCATTGTCACCTAATGACACTAATACTGACCCTTATGGCTGTCATACAATCATCACTCCTGATGTCTATCTACACACTGTTTATATCGGTCTTGCTTGTTTGCCAGGCTCAATCATACTTCCTATTTTCATTCATAAAGTTGGAGCCAAAGTTTTTCTCAGTAAGAATAGCTAATTATTACATTTTAAGATAATTATCAATGCTATTACAAATATTATTAGCAATTATTAATATGATATTATTTTGGTACCTTTTCTTGTAGTTGTGTCATTGATAATTTCTGGTGCGGTGACCATTGGATTTTACTACGTCGTCAATGCCGATCAAAATCTCATTCTTTCATGTATTTTTGAAGCTTTGACGTCTTTAGGAATTTCTCTAGTCTACTGTGTGATTGTAGATATGTTCCCAACAAATCTCAGGTAAGAATTCAAAATATACCTTTTTAAATAATAGAGTCATTCAATAAATTGAACTTTGAGTTAAAAAATAACATGTTTTGTTTAGGGTAATGGCAGCAGCATTGTCATTGACCATGGGAAGATTGGGTGCTCTTGTTGGAAATCTAGTTTTTGGATATCTCATTGATCTTGCTTGTGTGGTACCTGTTGCCCTATTCGCATCATTTTTATTTAGTAAGTAGTTAATTACCGAAAGATTATTACTTTTATAATTAAATTAATTAAAATATAAACTAAATTTTTTTTTCATTCCAGTGTGTGGATTACTCTCCGTCTTATTACCAAGAACTGGTAAAGATACTCTCGACTGATTGAGAAAAAAATTCATTCAATAAATAAGCACCAACTTCTCAGGTGAAAGAGAAAATTAGCAAACTTAGATTAATAAAATGCTCACAAGTCACATGTAGCTCAAAATACCAAAGGGAGTTTCTAGTTTTTCAGATTCTTTCAATAGATCTTTGTTCAATATTGGACAATGCTCAACGATTTATTCTGAATGATCCTATTAGTTTTAGATTGATTATTGTTAATAATTATGTAAATTATACATCTAATGTGTAAGTAGGGAAAATTAATTAACTGAAAATTCATCATAATTTTTGTAAGATGAAACTATTTTCGTAAAAGTATTTATTTATACGTATTAATCCTACATTTATTGTTTAATATTTTTACCTTAACTTTTATTATTTAGATCAAATTAAAGTTGTTATTTAAATATTATAATATTCATAAACCGTGTAAAAAGTTTAGTTTTAATTATTATTAAATAACTACTGTGTAAAAATTGTTAAAGACATTCCAAAGGTTTTTGGTGTATCTTTTTCTATGGAAATCGTTGAGTATTAAATTCATCAAGTGCGAATATTTTAGATGATTTTAGCATAAATTTTTTTGTTATAGTTTTATCTAGCTTTACTAATAAATATTTATAAATTGTAACGATATGTAAAATATTAAAAATAATCATAGATTATATTTAATAACAATGTATTTTCTACTATATTTTATAACATCATTCTTTATAAAAAAAACCCAGTAGCATTCTAACCATTTTCTCATAAATACAATTGTAAAAATCAGTTGAAAGAAAATAAATTTTAGTTATTCATAGATTCCTTCATCAATGATAACACTTTTTATGATCTTTACAATTTTATTTTTAAGAAAAATAGTAAAAAAAATTTGGTTCCTTTCACAGACAGACACATGATGATTAGATAATAAGCGTTTATCAGTCTTTCGAATTATGTCTATTCTATGTCTATTCAAGAAAAAATAATGTATTTTTACCAGTTAATGCCATGCTCTTACACTCTCTAATTAATCATACAACTCAAGGGCTATTGAAGATATCGAGATTGATCAAAAAGAAGATAATATTTCAATTGATTGAGTAGTTTATTTTAGCGCCATGATAAAATTAATTCTACAAGTAGTAAACTTGGTCAAGACATTACATAAATGACATTAAAAAAGATAGTTAAAACTTAAAAAGTTCGATTGTATCATCAGCTAAAATATCTAACTCAACAAAAATCTATAGACAATTTTTAAAAATTTAAATAACTTTTAGATTTTAGATTAAACTATTTTGTAATTATAAGGATAATTACAATAATATCCCTTTAGAATCAAAAAGTCAACAAAATTAATCATTATTCAAACACATCATATCTATAAGTTCCATGAATACACAATGCTATCGAAACTACTTAGTTCACTGTTTTAAGGTTTTTCTGATCAAATAATAATTTAAACCACCTTCTAATTTAAAAATAAACTTTTCTATTATTTTTTCTACTACATACATACCGATAAAAGGGTTAATGACCGTTAAATAATTATCACTTTCAATATTTAATTAATCTTTAATTTCCACCTGATTGTATTCTGTAATTAGATTCATGTACTAATCTATTTTTCAATTAATTAAGAATTATAATGAATCAATTATAATAATTAAGATAAAATTTTTGATTGGTTTTCAATTACTTATAAAATTCTTTTTACATTTCAGTTAAATATTCTCAACTGCAACCAACTAGTCACTATTGAGCAACTAATCAAAATTTTCCTTGATAAAAAAATAACTACATTTGTTTAACAATATATACTGATAATCATAATGTAGTTTTAAAATAATTGAAAATAATTTCGATAACAACTTTTGAAAATAAATTTAAAATATTTCTTTATGTAAATTACATTTGTTAACGTTAGCAAACAATAATATAAAGTATTGCATTGAGACCAAAACTTTTTAATAATTATGAACGAAGTATATGTGTTGTTTGTGGTTTACTATAATTTTTCTTATCATACTGTCTCTACATTTTAAAACATTTGTGAGCAAAAGAGTGGGAACTGATAATAGATCAAGGTATTGGGTCGTTTCTATCACTGATGTACGTGGCTGAGAGGTCTTAATTTATACAGTTCGATTAAATTGATTGAATTGCTAACATCAGTCCCAACTGAATCGTCTGGAAAGCACTAGTCGACTCCTAACGGAGATTTACGTTCAGTCGACGTAAAGTCATTCGTGTATTAAATCATTTCTTGTTTTGATTTAAACATGACTGTAAAAGTAATTTCGACTGATGCCCAATCACCTGAACGTGATGCAGAAATCGCAGTGGAGTTGGCTGGTTTTGGAAAATTTAACATTAAAATAGTGATCGTTTGCGGTCTTATTTTTATGAATACAGGATTCAGTATAAGTAGCGTAGGTTTGGTCCTTCCATCCGCAGCATGTGATTTTAATTTGACGACCATTGATAAAGGACGTATTAGTGCTGCTCCAATGCTAGGTAATTTTTTTTATAAATCATTTATCATCTATTAGATATTTAAGCTAGATGATTGAAATCATATCAACAGTAAATTCAATTAATTAATCAAGTTTTGTAAAATCTTCAGGAATGTTCGTAGGAGCGTACTTCTGGGGTTGTCTAGCAGATATTGAAGGACGAAAAATAGCACTCGTAGTAGCCTTATTTTGCCATGGAATCATTGAATTCATATCATCTGTAATTCCTAATTTTTGGGGATACTTAGCTTTAAAATTTCTCAGTGGTGTTGCGTAAGTAACAGTTATGTTCTATTATTTTACCAATAAAAGAATAATTATTAAATATCAGAATGATTATAGGATAAATGGCCAAACTAATGTTCTCTTCACTTATCTTGGAGAATTCCAATCTGCGAAAGTAAGGGAAAGGATTCTCTGTTGGATGGAAATGGCTTGGTCACTTGGATTAATTGTTCTGCCATGTAAGTAATGTTTTTTAGTGTTAACCAACTACATTTTTTCTGTATTAAATAAAAAAATTTCGAAAATATTGATCTAGTGGTTGGATGGGTAATCATTCCTCTAAAAATCGATTTCGTGAGAGGCGTATTCTTTTTCCGATCATGGAATCTTTTTGTGGCAATTTGTTCTATTCCATCTATTATGATAGGATTATGGCTTCTTACGTTTCCTGAAACTCCTAAATATCTTGCAGAAGTTGGAAAAGATACTAGATTTTCTAGTGCATTGGAACGAATGTATAGAGAAAATTCAGGAAAATCGTTTGAGGATTATCTGGTATGTACTAATGATGAATTTATAACATTCCATATTCATTTTAATCAATCAATTGATTGAATATATTTTTTTTGACAGGAAAAAGTGGCAAAAAGTGGCTGTGAAAGTCTGAACACTCGATTAAAGTCAGTACAAACAGCAACGAATGAGGGTCGACGTATTACAAAAACTGACCAATCAGTCGCTATAGTTAAAGGCATTTATTCACAATCATTGACTTTAATCAAGCCTCCTTACTTATTGAAGACGTCAATTACATGTTCTCTAATGTTCTGTATTGCTTCTTCTTATTATGCGCTTATGCTCTGGTTTCCCGAACTTTTTCAAAGGTTTGCTCGCTTTGAAAATGATTACCCGGGAGAATCTACTAGTGTTTGCAAAATTTCACAATATCAGTTCACAACTAATGCCACGGTAAGATGATTATCCAATCGAATCTCATTTCATTAATAACTAAACTTCTATATTTTACAGATTCCAGAAAGTACTGTATGTGTGTCAGAGATTCCAACAGAAGTTTATGTACATACATTAATTCTAGGAGTAGCATGTGTACCTCTAAGCATGATTTTGCCATTATTTGTTAACAAACTTGGTTACAAATTTTATTTAGTAATAGCATGTTTCATAGCTTCAGGAGCAACCGTTGGATTATTTTTTGTTAAAAACTCTTTACAAAATCTTATCCTCTCATGTATATTCGAAGCTTTCTCATCTGTAGGATTGAGTATTGTGCTTTGTATAGTGGTAGATCTCTACCCAACGAACTTGAGGTAACAGAGGAATTTAAAAAATTAATGGTACGAAGCTTTTTATGCATTTACAAGTAATTTTCTTCCAACAGGTCAATGGCAGCTGCACTTTGTAGCGCATTTGCACGCTTAGGTGGATTAATTGGAAATTCGTTATTTGGATATTTAATTGATGCAAATTGTATGACATTAATTATCATGATTGCTGTACAATTATTGAGTAAGTCTAAAATATCATTCAACAGCTCTTTTAATAATATAAAAAATATCAATAAACATAATTTTAAATACTTGTTGCAGTTTGTGCTATCCTAGGCTTATTAATTCCACTAAAAAAGAAAACGAGGAATGTAATAAAATCTTCAGTTGCATCATAGGTACTAAATTCATTATTTCACTCATCTTTTCATTTCCATTCATTACTAAATATAAGACTAGTGACATAAAATATTACTAGAAAATTATCTTATATGTTTAAGTAATTATAGATATTACGTTGACGATGTGACAATAAGTTTTTTTTTTTTATAATAGAAGACATGATTTTTTTGTACAATTTTTTATCTACAACTAATATTTATTAAACACCGTTGTAGAACTCAACATATTTTTTATTTGTAATAAAACATTTGTTTATAGAACATACATTTTAAACTACTTCAAATACTGTTTATATAAAGCAAATAATTTTCCTATAATATTAAAAAAAATTATTTGTATCGATAGAGAATTACAAGGTGCCAATATGATGATCATATAAAGAAAAAATAAAAATTAATAATGTTTTAACTTAGATAATTAATTAATTGTACATAAATCTTTCTTTAATCTAACTAGGAAGTATATGCACTTCAAATCCATATCTCTAGATGAAAAATAAATTTTACCAACTTGTTAGAATTTCTCAGTTACGAAATTTTTTTTCAAACAAATCATACTTTTTGATTTCATATTTTTCTTATCTTCAAAATAATAAAGCTGCTTACTACTATCAGAACGAATTAACTTATTTTTTTGATATAATTTTTAATTTCATCAAATAAATTTAATCTATGAAGAACACATCATAATAATGAAGTCTAAATGAAAACGCCAGACATTCATTTATTATTGTAGTAAAGAATAGATAAATGACCTTCTTTTAACAAAAATATTTCACTTACTTATCTGTTGCTCATTCACTAATATAAACAATAAAAAAATTTAAATTGCTTTTTGTTTTTATTTGATATTTTAATATTTCAATACAAATTTTTTAATTTCATATACAATTAATGTTTATTCATATTATAAGTTACTTAATATTCTTACATTCTTAATTTTGAGAGTATTTTAATAAACTATGATAATTTTATAATCATGACTCATTGAATCTAATTTACATTTTGTCATAATTGAAGAATATGTATAATTAATATTGTTTTTTTCGTTGAATGTTACTTTTTTAATAATTTTTTGATATATTTAGTATTTAAACAAAACGTAAATATCAATGGCCCTGTTAAATTCAGTCTACGTGAGTAAAGCAACGAATAGATAACATAATCAAACATATGTGTAGAATATGTTACTGGCGCCAATTCAATATTTGCCTTGTATTGATCACGAATATGATTAACAATCTTAAGCAATTCTATCAGTTGGTGGCATGGTTTGATTACTGGGCAACGTTGAAGACACGGGATCTTCAGTCAAAACTGAATTTAACATCAAGGGCGATGTGTAATAAGGTAACAATGAATACTGAGTTGATGGAAAATAGGCAGATGAAAGGAGACCTTGACGTTGAGCAATTTTCAGTCTAGACGTCAATTGTTTCTTCCATTTGGTTCTTCGATTTTGAAACCATGTTTTTATTTGAACTTCCGTCAAGTTCAAAGTCTTCGACAACTCCATACGTTTGCTGACACTCAAATATTTATCGACCTGAAAATTATATAAATAGTTGAGAAGTATTATTTTAAATGATTTTTATTATGTACATAACAAGAAAATATTCTATAGGATTTTAATAATAATATTATAGATGTAGATAACAAACAATTGAAAAAAAAACTAAAAAAGGTATTGTTACTAAATTTTTATATATAAATTTACTCTTTTTCTAAGAAAGTTGCATTGATACTATGATAGGTGATTTAATCAATGGGAGCATATCATTGAGAAATAAGATTGGCTCCGATTAAAAAGAATTCTATTAATATCTTTTTTACACTCAATTCTGAGAAAAAATTGATAACGAATAAAATTTATTACAGCTTATCATTTTATTAGAAATTCATTTGAATTCCTGCTACCGGTTATTTATTGTAGTTTTTATGCTACATTTTTGCTTTTTTATTTGAACCTTCAATTAGATTTAGCACATTATTTACATTCAAAAATAAGCCTCGAAGTGTTACACATTAGGTAATAGAAAATTTTTCAAGCGAACTGAACTAATGGTTCTATCCAAATAACTATCATATAGGTCGGGTTTGAAAAACTATAGTATATTATAGAATATGAAATCAAAAATTAACAGACTTGAGAATTGTTCAATCTTACTTTGAATTCAGCTTCTAATTTTTCCAATTGTTTCGCACTGTAAGCTTGTCTGGGTTTTCGATCAATCCCGGGTTTCCTGGATCTTCTTCCACTAGGTTTGGGTGCTAAAATAGTAGAATATATATGAATTTTACAGACACGACTTTTAATGAAAACAAATAATATTTTAAGTGTCATATTTCTGCTGAACAAATACTGAATCTTAACAATGGATGAAGATCAATTATCACCTGAACAAAGTTCCTATAACATATAGAAGGTATTTTTATTCAAATATTTAAGGATAAATAGCGTCCTAATGCGATCTGGTCTCTTGGCAGAAAGTCAAGAAAATGCATAAACAGTTTATGATGAGGTATGTTTGACAACGATTATCGTCTAAGTGTGAAAATAAGTAATAATATTATATTTCCGTGCAGAAAAGTCCTGAATACTATAGCTAAGCTATCAGTTGTTTCACAAAAGATATAAGATGTTGAATATTATTGATTTTTATACCTCATGTAGATTTTTCGGTTTAATGAGATATAAAATTTGATAAATACATAGACAATTACATCATGAATTGTTTGCTTAGGATTTTTAACATCTTTAGCAGGATTTTTAACGATTTTAAAGTAATAGAAGTGGAAAGGACCACTCAACATGTCTCTGTATTATTTACACCAATAATTATCTGACAAGTGCTCACACAATCAGTCAATAATTGAATGTCGCATGTTTGGCCGAGACCTTAAGTATTTTTATGTAATTCTGCTAAAGATACAGCCAATGTAGATAAGTATATGCATTTTACGACTTTTTTTGGAAGGGTAAGCATTTGAAAAGAATTATCAAAAAATCCATTCACATTTAAGGGTAAGATCCACTAAGAAATTTAAATAATAAATTTTTATCATTAATCGACCATAAATATCAAGGGATGATGGAAAGTTCGAACTAAAAAAGTTGACGACTGACTTGAAGAATCAGATTTTACAGAGTTATTTTAACATCCCTTTTTATAATTGAAAAAATATTTTTGAAAATTAATTTACCTTGAAGTCCAAATAATTGATTAGCTTTAGATTGAGTAAACCAGTTCCCATATAAGAATGGTGCTGAAGTTAATGATGGTGGATATTCTGTTGGAACTCTAAAGTTGTCAGCAAAAGTCAGATCAGAAGGAAAATAACTCCTATTCATACCTATGGAAGGTATTAAATAATTTTTACTAATGATCTATAAAATTCAAAAGAAAAAAAATTTATTTCACTCACTATTTTCATAATATAAATTTCCAGGTACAGCTGGTATCGCAGTCGGCTTCACGAAATGTCCTTGATCTTCTTTAAATTCTTTATGAATTTCTTTATCACTGTTATCATGTTGAAGTCTATCTTGAACTTCAACTTCAAAATCACTCTTTTGAACATTCTTTTTACCGAGAATACTGTCTATAGAAAATGCACTTTGTACTGATGATGATGAAGATATTTTTCTTGATGAGACATTTCTTCTTGAGTTATTCACCACACTATCTCCACTAGAATCTGACGCGTAATCCATAGGTTCATGTAATTGATTAAAATATTCTGAATTACTATCTCTCATTTTTTTAATGATAAGACTTGTAGATCACTTCACAAAATTTGTATGCTTAGAATAAAACTTGATATTTTAAAAAGTCATCAAAAATTTTTCAAACATTTATTATTTATTAAATTTTGTATAAATAGCTATTTACATTTTAGTTGGAATATTTTGTGTAATTTAGATCAAATTTTTAGAAACAAGAAATTCAAAATGTTTTCCTAATGTTCAAGAGTGATCTCACATCATCGACTAATCTTCCACTAATCCTCTATCTGTCAGTAGAAAAGGTGGTATCACCTAATAGATGACAGGTGGCACGTGTTGTGGTCCAGCAAGCAAACTACCCTACGTATTATCCCCACCTTTTCTCTGTTGAGAGGTCGGATCTTCGCCCTCGCAAGCTGGAGAACGCTGACACTTCCAATCTCTCCCACCATTAAATCATTTTTTTTAACTCATAACTCTTACTTCAGACATTTAAAAAAATTGATTTATAATGAAATAAGAGCAGAGGTTCCAGCAACATATTATTAAATAACTCGTTTTTGTCCCTAAAAAAAAAGGTACTGCTCTAAACATTTTTTTTCTTTTTTGAGCCTTTTTAGTAAATTTTGTGAATAATTAAACAAATTGATTGTATCTTAAAACATTTAAGATGAAATAAAAAATTTGTAGAAAGTCATGGATTATTACAATACCAAAATTTAGGATTGGTTGATACGTGCGCATGCTTTAGTAAAGATAACCGCCCTCTAAATATCACTGGTAGCCACAGGAAATAAAAGATACTGGATAAATATATTGGTGTAAGTAAACTAATGGCCACTCCATCAAAAAATCTTAGCAATAAATAGAAGCGATGAATGTTTTCAGAAAAGAAACATGATAATAATAAACAAAAGTAAAACATTCTATAGGCTCTTATAAAAATGATCAGTAGATAAATGTAATAAAGATAATAAATCATGAATGAAATTTTTTTTCAATTTCATATTAAATAAAATAATTGATAAACCCATTCATATGAAAAATAGTTTAGTTATTCGTTTATCTATACTACTTGCTTTATGACATCCTACTATAATTCCTGTTCTACGAAATTGGCTCTAAAAATCATCAAATGCGATGAGAAATTGTGAGAAAAATAGCACGTCTTTGCCAAAAGTAATTCTAATAAATAAAGTATAAAATTCCTAGAAAAATAAAAATTTCAAACATTCTTTAACATAGTCTTAAGTACCAACTGTACTGTACTCGTAAATATTACATCATTAGATAAAATATATTCAGCAATTTATGAAATTTAAGTGTGCTTTTGATTTATTTCAACTATATCATTTATCTCAAATAATAACTATAAGAATCCTAAAATTGCGTATTTACGAATAAAATTCAATATAATATAATTGAGCCAATCAATCAAGTGAAATAAAAAAGAAACAAGTATTTTTTTATGATATCTATAAAAAAATTTCTCACATTAACACACGTGAGAACTATCAATACAGAAATAAAATTCTATTATCAAAATATCCATTGGACACGTTATGGTTTAAGAAATTCTTTTATTTCCATTGTTTGTAGGTGATGGAAAAACAAGGTGAAAAACCGGAACGTGAAAAGTGGGCGATTAATGTTGTAAGCTGGAATGGAAGCTGTTATAGAGTAGCACGAACATCACTAGAAAGGAGGAATATTGCCACTCTCGCTAGATATTAGACAGGTGAGCGAGTTCCCAAGGGAACAAAAGGTCCCATCACCTCAACCAGACATCCCCTAAAATCATACTGATTCACTACGATGTAAAACATTTATAAGAGCTCCGTAAGTGGTTTTTAATAAATATATATTTAATCATGAGTGTCAGATTACATTTTAAATCGATCGGTCTTTAAAAATATAGGGGATTACTTAAAGTTTGTTTAT
This sequence comes from Chelonus formosanus, assembly GCA_028641665.1. Lineage (NCBI taxonomy): Eukaryota > Metazoa > Arthropoda > Insecta > Hymenoptera > Braconidae > Chelonus > Chelonus formosanus. The sequence continues at coordinate 17,166,971 of CM054002.1, forward strand.
ATGAGGTTTAGTCATGACATGTTTTCTTTAGATCATTTTCACTAATTTGAATACTTTTATTATAGAATAAGATTTTTTATAAATTAATTTAAATGGTACATAATCCAGTTATATTTTTAATAACCACTTTAGTTGTTATCACTTAAAATGATTTTCAACTTGCTAAATTCCTATGATGTTTAACTCAACTCTTTTCTCTTAATAATTTCAATTCTCAGCAATGTAATAATTTTTTGTGTCTATATTTGATACATTCAAGTTATTTATTTAGTTCAATCTGAAATGTTACTGCTCTAATTATCACTTAAAGATCTATTACTATATTTCAGGAAGTTTTAGCTTCGTGTCAGTCAAACATAAACTAGTTTCTGAATCATCAAAAAACCTACATTGATAATTACTCCGATAATTTAATGAAATAATTTTCATTTAGCAAATCAACATTACTTTATTAAGAAAGTATATGCAAGCCTAGATGATACCAACGATTTTTATGAAAAAGCAGCAACGTCACGGTCAAAGCAATTACATCTAGCGGTCTAAATAATTATTGCACACAACAGTGTGTCTTTTAATCTACGATAGTTCATTTTAACGTTGATCTTTGTGAAGACATACAAAGTTGCTAGACAATATTTTTTGAGTTAATGTAATTTATATTCAATGAATCATCATGAAAATAAAATCTAAAATCATTATATTGATACCATTTTTACTAATAAGTTCAACTTTAACATCGGAAGAGTGTTATTACGATGGAGATGACTTTTGTGTTTCTCAGGAAGATATTTTATCAGCAGATTTATTGCCTGGTACATTTTTTCTCAGTGATCCTTTTAAAGAATCAAATAAAAAAAAGGCTCCAGTAAAAGTGAATAACAATGGAACTTTTGAAGAAGCTTTAAATAAAATGGATTATCACAGGTACATAATTTAAATTGACTTAAAATTTGATTCCAATTAAACATCTTTGAAAAAAATTATTTAATATAATTCTAAATTATCAGGAAAAGAATGAATGAATACTTATGCCATGGCTTCATGGCTGAAGAAATATTTAGAGACATGAGATCTATACGCGTAAAGCGACGTCAAGATGAAAGCAGTTCAATGAACTCAATGCCAGATTTTTTAGGAGATATCAATGTTACTGTACACGATAAACTACTTTCTGATGAAGGTAGTAGTAAATATAAAGAATGGCTTCAAAGGTATACATTAAATAAAACTTCTGCATAATTGAAAGAAAATTCTTAATGCTCAATTATTATTTAGAACAACAACTTTAGACGATATTTATCGCCACTACAAATACAATGCCGCTAAATCAATGGCACGTAAAAAAATGGGACCAAGTCCATTAGAAGCTATTGACGAATTTGATGGTGAAGTCACTGGATATGCTGTTCCTGCTTCACTATCTCACGAAAAAACAGAGCATTATTATGAAAGCGATGAAGGTAATACTTTTGATAGTTAAAGTAACAAAAATGTCTAAATAAATTTATTTGACAATGTTTTGTTTGTAATTTAGAAGCTTCTCCAACTGGTTATCACTATAGTCATCATCCTCCACCTCCTCCTCATCATCACCATCCACCACCTCATCATTATCCAACACATGATGAAGTAATACCAGTTGTCCATGAAGAATATCATTATCATGCACCTCTTCCTCATGAAGTAGAATATGAAGAACATAGACCACCACCTCCTATCCATCATAAGAAAAATGAATTGTCGATCAAGGATTTCTTTGAAATAGCGTTAACAGCTTTAGCTTTCTTGGCCTTTGGATGTTTTGTTATTCAGTTACTCATGGCTATGACGGTAAAGATTATTTTTATTATAAATATTTTAAATAATAAAATTTTACTAATTGGTTAATTATTAAATTATAATTATATTCAATAGTATCCACCAACTGCATCAGTTGCAACAGAAATAGCAAGGCATCAACGAGCAGCAACGTATCGAGATGTTTCTGAAATAAATGAACTATCTCATCGAGTTTTACAATCTATCGAGGCTATAATGGTAGCAGAAAATGATTCTGGACGTTGTTTGGAATGGGTTTTATGTCGAGACAATCAGTTTTCTACTCAAATTACTAGTCCTCAAAGAATTTGGATACCTATGTGGAGGTAGTGTTCAAATAAATAATCCTTAAAAAAAAGTAAATAATTGATTATATAAAATTATTATTTAATAGTTTGGGCATGAGCTGGCTATCTTCACGAATTATACAAAAAGATTCCTGGTCTGCCATGTTCAGATCTATTAAAGCCACTGTTCTTGGATTGGGAGGTGCGAACTGTGCTGCAATTTATTCTGATTGTGATTTAGTGAGCGAAAGAGCTAAGCGGCGTCGACGTCGAAAAAAATAATATTATCATGTTATTTATAATTACTTATAAGATCATGTATATTTGTATCAGTCAAATATAAAAATTATTAATCTGGAATGATCGGAAGTAATGAAGCATGTGTAGATCCTGAAGGATTTACAAAAAAAACTTCCACATGTTTTCCATCTTTTAATGATTTGCAATTATTCAATATTGATTTAAAGCGCATGTTTTTTAGTTTACGGAACTCAGCTATCTAAATAATTGTTATTTGTTGTCAGTTACTTCAAGTAAACTAGTAGGTTAATAATTTACCAGGCGAATTAATGTGGTTGACTTACCTGGTCGATCGATATCCCAATTGGTCTCCTGCTAATAAGCCACAAAACTTCTGATTCATCATTTTCCTCAATGAGTAAGCCATTGTAGAAAAAATAATTTTGTGAAAATGGTCGAAGAATTTTACTGATAGGTTCAGCAGCTATTCGTGTTGAAGTATTTGGTCGTTTTAGGGTAGGAAGAGACTTGATAATATTATTTAATATTTCATTTGCTTGTGACTGCAACTAAAAAACATAAAATAATTATTATATCATTTTCAAAGTTAAAAATCGTTAGTTTTACGTGAATAACAATTACAGTGAAAAAATAAACAACAATTACTACTCCATTTTTTTTTTGACGGGCAATTTCAAGACTAGTAATTTTATCATCGAAATGAACTGCATGAAGTTCCATTGGATATCTATAGAATACGTAGTACATATCACCAATATTGAATTTTATTTAATGAAGTAAATATTACAAGTTTAATTACTTTCAAATCAAATCTAAAATATTTCATTTTAATACGTAATAAAAATTGCGTGATGGTAAAAAAAAAACAATTAATACGTTTTACCTAGCATTATCCACATAATGTTCGCTTCCAATCATCTCATTAGATCCCCAATGAAAATGAAATTGAGAGAAGATATATTTATTAGATAATGGTCCACCAGTCAAGAGAGGATGATGGTTTTCTGGCCACTTGCCATTAACAATAACTACGTAATAAAATAAAAAATATTGATATAATTACTATTAAATAGATTAGAGGTCATAGTAGATAAAATCTTTCTCCTCTTACATACTTGTTCTTCCTGTGTTCATAACTTTCAATTTTTCTGGAGATTTATCATAATTGTGCCAGATCAAAGGTTCTAAATTAATTATAATCATTTTACTAATAGTTAAATTAATTGGTGATTCTGATTTAACATTTACATCGTCTTCTTCAATGTTTTTCGATAGTTTATCGTTTTCAGAATTATTCATTCTCATTAATCATAAAATTTTCCATGGATAGTACAAATGTTTGATAATTCCAAGTGAATAAAGCTTTTTTAAATCATATCAGTACACAAGATATTTTTCATCTAATATGTAATGTAATAATAATATAAAAATGTGTGTTCATGATAAAATGTGAATCAAAACACAAAACAACCAACATTCATGCGCACATATGGTACCGCCCTCACAAGTTTGTTTTTTCAACCGGTATGCTTGTCTCTGTTTGTTAGAACGAAAAATATCTACTTTAATTTGAAAATAAAAATAAGTTGACAATTGATAATTATTGTAAAGTAATTTATATGATAAAATACGAAAAAATATCATGGTATCAATAATAAAAACTATTTCAGAAATTTATCGTAAGTAACTTATCTAAATTATTTACATAACCTAACGCTTCAAATTAATTCGTTCAATTTGTTTATCAATTTATCTAAATAATAAATCAATTTATTTTAGAATTTCCCGTTAAAATTTCATATCGCCTCGTTCATAATACAACTAATAGTAAACAAGCTGAACCGGCTGCTCAGGAAAATGAAGTCGATGATAACCTTGTAAGTATTAAATAATCCTGATTTTTGAATAAAATTATTTATATACAAATTTACTTTCAGCCAATAACATTAAAATCTAATCCATTTGAACGAGAACGAAAAAAATGTATCTTATGTCGTTTAAACATCCAACCAGATTACAAAAATTGGAGATTGTTATCACAGTTCCAGAGTACATTTACAGGAAAAGTTTATGGAAGACACATAACAGGTTTATGTAAACATAAGCAAGAAGCTGTTGAAATAGCAATTTGGAGAGCACAACAGAGTGGTTTTATGCCAACATATCATAAACATGCTCCATTTATACATGATCCTAAATTGTTTGACCCTGACAATCCGTTCAAACCCCACAAATATTAACCATCGATGTAGCAAAATGTATGTTTTTATTTCTATTCAATATAATAAATATATTATACATTAGTTTGACTCTTTAATATTAGTTTAATCAAATGATAACATTTTTAGAAAATGAAAAAATAACTCTATAATAAATATTTTAGATTTCTTAACTTATCTTATTAGATCTAACTTATTAGATCTAACTTAGATTATTCTTAATCTTTTGGAAACTTTACAATATCTTCAGGAATACCTAAATTTAACAGAATATCAGATATTTCAATAGATTTTTCACTTTGATTATTTTCTGAACAATCTTTTTGATATTGAATTAAGGCTTTATGGCAAGCCTGTCTCCATTTATTAATATCAGCTTTCAAATCTTCTTTTTTGTGCTAAACAGAAAGTAATTAGAATTAGATCATAATTATAAACGTCAATTAATTGAAAAAATTACCTTTCTTCTGTAAGCAAGTTTAACTTTTAAACTCTCAACTTCCTGTCGTAAATTTCTGACTCGTTTTTTTAATTCAAGTAAATCCCTTTTATTCACATTGAATTTTTTTTCAACCTTTTCAGTAGAATCAGTATTTTGTGGACTATTTTCTGGATCATCAAGTTCAATGCGTCTTCGTTTGATCAGATGTTCTGGAGACAAGGATATACTATAAAAACAAAAAAATAGAATATAGGATAATTATATCTTCAATAGATTTATCTTCAATGCGACATTATTTTTCTTACTGTAATGGCGAGGACAACAGTCTTTTTGCATTATTTTTTATAGGTGTAGTATCACATTTAAAAGGTGAACAAAATGGTTTGTTAGCCAAATTGCTATTTCTCAATGGTGTACGCATTGTATTAGTAATTTTCTTATCATCCATTTTAATGACTTTGATAGAAATAACTGGAAAGTTTAAGGATTACATCCTTTGTTAATTAGTACTAAATTTAAATAATATTACAAGTGTTTATTTGTTTATATTTCAAACTTTTTATTCACAAGTTTTTAACATTGATTGATCTATTGTTTTATAAGAATTTTTTAAAAATTCAAAACATCGTATATAAAAACATATAAAATTATGAATCTAATTTTTATATTATTACAAAATAATTTCAGTAAATTAGCCAATGTTTATTGATGCTTTTCAACACTTTTTTTTTTGGTTATGATATAGCCCTCTATCGGTTTTATAGATAAGATGAATAAAAAAATAAGAAATGGCGGGTATTTAAAATAATTAATTACAAAATTGTCACTCTTGGTGAAATACAACAATATTCAATAAAATAATAAAACTATTAATAAAATATTGAGATATCAAAACTTATTTTTTTTTTGAAAACGTTGAAGAACGAAGTGGATTAAAATCATACATTGATGTAGAGTCCAATGATTTGTTATCTTCATTAATATTGTGCGAAGGGTTTATTTTATGTACTAATTTTCTACTGTCTGTGTTTGAGTTTTGAATATTTTTATTTTCTTTACCATAACTGAATGCTTCTTTTAATGTTGTTTGATAAAAACCTTTCTTAGGAACACCAACGCCCTTATTATTGTTTGTTGCTTTCACATTTTTCAAACTTAACGCACCATTTGAAGTTTTTTTTGATGATGCTCTAAAAAAAATATCAATTAGCTGTAAATAAAAATAGAGTAATAATTAATTTTTCTCCAACTAAATCACTTACTTAATTCGTTGTTTGGAATTCAAGGATTCATTCGAACTGTTAAATTTATTTGAATCATTGTTCTCTATAGTAATAGGTAATTTAGAAAATCGACTCTGATTAAGACAATCAAACTGAATATCATATCCAACGATTTTTGGTACAGGTGGAATCTTCATTGATGCTTTATTGTTAGATTCCTTTACATTCATAGCTTTTCCGATATCATTTAAATAAGTGCTGTATATTTTTAAAAATAATTGATTGATTGTGACTTATTAATAGAAAGAAATAATCTTCTGTATGAAAATAAAACAAAAATAGTATTCGTTCTACAATTTTACCTCAACTCATATAAGTCATTAGCCAAATCAGCTAAATATTTATCTCGATTCAATTTAGTAGATATCACTGCATTAACATTTGGTTTTGATACATCTTTGCTTCTCTTTGCTACCTTAAAATTACTATCAATATCATCAAAATTAAGTTTTCTCTTGCATTTAGAAACAGGTGTAATTGTTGCTTCTCTAACTGCATTATCAATCTGTTCAAGCTCTACTCCACATGGAAACTCCGGATCCCATATTGGTTCATTTTCTTTGTTTGTACTATCTTCTTCAGTTTGAACTTCTTGATCACAGAAACATTTTTTCTTTGAGTTATCATTTATGTTCTCAAAGACATTACTTGTAGCATTGTCATCATAATTTTCAAAGGCCAAATTTTTTTCTCCCACTTCGATGTTATTTAGTTCATTATCTTGATCATTATAAAGAAAAACATCTGTTTCTACATAAATGTTTTCATATTCATTGGTATTTATTCCATTTGATAAAAGATTATCCTCTCCTAAATGAGTTGGATTATTGGATTGATTTTCTTCTTTTTCAACAGGATAACCCAGACTAATTTGTGATAATGACTGAGTAGCTTGCAATAATTCTTCATTATCACTAAGAGCTTCCGCAAATAATTCATTAATTAATTTTTGAGAATCTGAACAATTTTTATCAATGTCTTCTGGATTCTGATTTTCGGCAGCAGCAGCTTTATTTTTACATTTGGAACAAATAATTTTTTCGTGAAAAAATTCCATCAAAATTCCTCCATTCTGAGTTTCATCAGCAACAACTTCGCTTCTACATGAAGAACAAAAGCTTTTATTGTTTGGCGTATCTTCATCCTGGTTTTGATCTATTTCAGCTATTTGAGCCATTTCATTTTTGCATTCAGAACAAAAGCTATCCTGAGTTTCTAAGCTATTAGAATTCGAATTGTTCTCGATTTTTTTATTTTCATTTGTCATTTTTACTTGAAAATATTCTAAAAATATAAATTTATAACTGACTAAACAAATTTTCAATCGATTGTGAATGACAATAACTTCCTGTACTCCAAAAACAATTAAAATTATCAACAATCGATCTAAGTCTATCGCTCACAAATTCGCGCCAACTTCAAGTAACGTTTGCGCAATTAAATTCATTAAGCGGTTTACACATGGCGGCGATAGCGAGGTCGCGTTTGATGTGCAAGCACCTTTATAGATTTTTATTAGAGGTTGGGTATTTTTGTGTTTATTTGTTTGATAGTAATTATATTTAATTATTATCATAGTATTTATTAATTGTCATTAAATTAGATATATAGATCATGACAGATGAACGTAATTTTCGTTCTTCTTACTATGAAAAAGTAAGTACTTTGATTTATATAAAAAATAGTTAATGTTCTAAAATATTACATCGAGAGGTTAGATATGATTTTTATTTATGATGATTTGATGTTATTTGATAGGTAGGCTTTCGAAGTGTTGAAGAGAAAAAATCATTAGAAATATTATTAAAAGAACGACCATTTGACAAGGCGAAACTAAAACAATTTTGTCTTCGATTTACTGTACCTGCAATACATAGAAATTTTTTATGGAAAATATTACTTGGAATAACTCCAATTTATCCAGAAAGTCATGAATTTGTTACTAAGCAAAGAAAAAAAGAATTTATCGATTTAAAAAATGCACTAAAAGTTACAAGAATTATTGAAGAAAATGCAAAACCGCATCAAATTTTATTAACAATGTGGCTATTAAGAACACGTCGAGTTAAGATGGATATTAATGCTCAATTGGATACACCTCTGTTGAGGTAAAAGAAGTATTTTAAATAATCATTTCCTATTGTAAGCTGAATCATTATTAAACACTGTCACAGAGTTATTATTAACGAGAAAATTTTCAGAGCAATGAGCAGGATGTCTGAAAGTCTTTGGCATATCATGGAAGGCGATGGCGAGTATGAAAATATGATAGATATTTATTGGTTACTTGATGGATTTTTGGATCACGTAGAAAAATTTCATAATGATGGAAGGTTAATAGAATATACTTCCACACTTCTCGAGAAAGAAGATCCTTGTCTTTATAAACATTTATTGAAATTTGAAACTTTCAATCACATTCCTTTTGATCGATGGTTTGGATCGTGTTTTGCTGGAACGATATGTGATGGATCTCTCCCAAAGTATGTCAAAAAAATACTTTATCACGAATGTATCTTGTTTGTAATTTAAATCATTGTTTTTCAGAATTTGGGATAAAATTGCAGTTGGTGCTTACAAAATTTTGGCGTTTATTGCTGCCGTTATCTTCATGACTCTTAGGAGACTACTTTTAAATTGTGACAACATAAATCGTGTTTTAGATACTATTTCGAATGTAATTCATCTATGAGATTGACTTTACTTTTATGCTACTGTAGACTATTAATTTTAACTATCAAATTACAGATAAATGAAGAAACATCTGAGGTAATAGTCAACAAAGCAATTGAATTATGGCAACAAAGCGGATCAGGACTTGTGACAATGTCACCTAATACTATTTGCACTTTAAATACGTGACTGAGTTTAAAATCAAGTTTTCTTAGCCAATAATTCAGGGTTCAAATAATTTTTATACTAATTAAATTTGTAAATAAATAAGATTATTATAAGGATAAAAAATGACTAATAAGATTTTGCATATTTCCTTTATCTTAAAAATAATTTTTATTGATGCAGTCATATAACGTACATGTACAGATTACTCGACAATCAATCGAGTTCTAAATCTTAAACTAGGCATTATATTTACTTATTTTTATATCAAGTGTCAATCTTTCCATATTTTCATAATGATTTGATATTTTTTCTAGATTTTTACATTCCGCACATAATTTTATAACTGCGTGTTGTTTACGTACAAACATAAATTAATGGCTTAAACATAATCTAGAGAAATTTTATGTAACAGAAAATATATGCTAATAGCTTGTACACATTTCAGTACTCATCTCAAAGATCTCTCTCTGTGTGCAGTAAATATAAATTTTATTTAAAACGTACATCATTGAACTCACCAGGAGTATATGAGAGGTTTTATTGAAGCATTTCAAAATTAAATATGCTAACAGGAGAGCTCCTTGAGTGAACTATTAATTAATCCACATTCAAATTGACACGTTTTATTTTTTTATAAACAAATCATCTGCCAAGGCAATGTATGTTATTCTGGGATTATTAGTCCAATGGATTTGACAAATATGTTACGGATCTTTGGCTTCGATGAAGAACTTACAACTTCCTCGCTTACTGACTGACGATAAAAGAGAGAATAAATAAAGGTAGCAATTAATGAAATACATTTAAAAAATGAACGAATAGATCAATTTTTTATAAACAAACTATGATGTGTATAGACTGTGATTGTCTCAAAATTGTTGAGCACGATTATCTTACAAAATCGATTATTTTGTAAATTGTGACCATAATGTGCTTATAAAAAAGGTAATTCATTTTTTATAATAAAAAATTGATATTTTGGTCATACAATTAGATGACTGAATCAGTTTAAGGATAAATATCTTACACACATTGTTTAGAGTTTCATCAAGTTATTGAATATTCGTAAAGGCCGATAAAATCCTTTTTTTCTCGCGTTTATGATTCACAATTAATCATAGGGTATGATCAAACTCGATTCTATATTGTTATTTTTATAACTCACAATCCGATGAAAAAATAATAAGAAAGTTTAATCTATAGAAAGGACGGCAAAAGAATGGAGAGCATGTACTAAAAATTTAACATGCTTAAATCAACTTAAATCTTATAAATAAATAAATGAAAAGCTAAATGAACAATGAAACGAAGTTTTCATTATTTAGTTGAATTTATCATTTACAAAAAAAAATAATTATAAAAAATAAGGATACTGTTTTTTGCTCTCTCTTTCGTCAATGCCAAGTCGCGAGATAAAAAGGACACGACACCGAAAGCTCACAATTCTACAGAGTTTGTAGAACTGACTGTTTTTATGGTATTGTAGTGGAATTACTGTCTACGATTACTTGAAATCGTTCACACTAAAGTTCTTGTCGTTTGTGCTCTCGGCAGAAATCAATCGTCTGTGCATGAAAATGCTAGGACGATCGAGCTATTTTCAGTCAATAGAAAACATTAAAATTATTCTTTCTGTAAATAGTCTTCGCGTTTATAATCACAAAATCTCATGTAAATGAACATGAGCTAATTCATAATTTACACAATACTAATTGTAACACTGTTCTGTAATTTATACTAGACAACCTGACAATGTATTTTGGTTTTGATTCATAAATACGCGAAAGACAATAAATATTTCCATATTATATCATCCTGTCACAGAGTAGACTTTAATAAGTCTAGCGAAAGTAATGCCGTCAATTAATAGGCAAAATAAGTTTCTTCTCTGTGTTTGATAACAGCTTGCCGGAATTCCGGGAAAAATGGCTAAAGTGCGGCGGAATTACAGTTGTCGACTAGAGGTGACAACGGTCCAACTTTACCTCGATTACTACCAATTCTATCTTGTTCGTAATGAACGTCTAAAGACAGACCTGGAAATTAAAATTTTTTCATATAAAATGATTTTGCATTTTAATTTTAAGTATATTAAATTGCAGAAAGCTATGATATGAAGAAATGCTGATAAGTTTATATCTGTTGTCATGCTGATATGTTATATATTAAATAAATTAAATGATACTCTAACATGCACGAGAAAATTTTTGTGATACTATATAAGTGAAATATCAACGTCTATGCCATAAATATTTTTCATTCTTATTCTAAAATTACTTTCAATAATTATCAACACGATTCTAATTTCTACGTAAAAAATATTTAAAAAATAAATAAATTTTTTTATCCTCATAATTTTTTATTACAAATATTTCACAGATTTTATATTTTTTAATTTGTGAAAATTAAATGCAAATGATCTCATAAAGAGACATTTAAAACGAAAACTATAAAAATAAAACGTTTATAAGTAGATTATGCTACAGAGGTTATTCGAAATGAGATGAAAGCGAGTTTAATTGTTAAATATACAAATTAGTTCATGAGCAATAAACATTTAAAAATTGATGATTTTATTTTATTCACACGTGTAATCAAGCATCTTTCATCTCATCATTATCGACCTCGATCTACGTAAGTCTCGTGTTTATTTTAATAAACCCACGTGTGAAAAACCCACCACCGGAAGCATCAGTATCCTCTAGGATGGGAAACCTGTAACGTACATTTTTGATATGCGTATTTACCAGATGGCCTGCGAGAAGTGGAAGAATGATGTAGTGGACCCGTTGCCATCGGACTTGACTCAGGAATAAACGCAGCAACAAGCAGCGCACATATCACCAATAATGCACCAAAAACGAACGGTGGTCCAGGCACCAACTGAAATTTATTCTTTATTTACTAATAGCAATCATAAATAAAAAAACGGTCCGGGTGTGACCCAAGAGGTTTACACGACTAATTTCCCAGTAAGTAATAAGAAAACATAAGAACCTTAGAACAAGAAAGAGAATTAGCTAATTTGCCTCTTTTTATAAGTTCTTTCGTTCCGCATAAAAAACGACTTGAAGGATTTTGCTCTAAACTTAATAAGGTCTAAATTACATATATGCATTGAACAAAACTGATCTCGCATCAATATTATCATTTGTTCTTGAGAATAAAATGCAATATTAAAAAGCTTGTAATTAAAGTTTTGGAAAAGAAAATACTTTTTATAATGTTCAGAATACAATTTAACAACATTGATAATTTTTCTAATTTCAGAAACTAATAAAAAAAAAATCAAACAAAGATTGAACGTGTAAATATTTTTTTATAAAGAAAAAAATTTTTGTTTACTATAATTAGATTTTATTTACACGCAATTTTTTATATTCTAGTCTTGTTATAAGGTCAAACACGTACAGATCAAAAGTTTATTTAATTTTTTTCCAACTGTTTAAAGAGGATCAGAATTTCTTTATCCCGCATGGTTGTTAGAAATATGATATTTGTGTTCTTTCAATTTATTAGAATTACGTTTACTCAAAAAATATTAAAATAAAAAATCACAAATTTTTTTATTCTAAGCACATTTTTTTAATAAAATCAATGTCCATCTTACCTGGGGAACCATATCAATATGCGTCACAGTTCCCGTTCGATTACTGTCTTCTAATAGAGGAGGTTTAAGAGGTAGTGACGGTGTTTCGTCGTTGAGATCGACGTGAAATAAATAAAATATAACTCCAAACATAGCAGGGCCGAGACCATTACAAAGTCCTCGCATCCCTGTTACCATTCCTTGCACTAATCCTTGTTTATCTGCATCTGAATGCATTGATACAAATGCTGATATTGCCGGATAAGTAATACTCGAAATTGAAGCCAATATTCCAGCTGCCCACATCATCCTGGAAATAAAAAATTTTCTCCATCAATTATCTGATGTCAATAATCATTCTGCATAAACTACGTCATTGAATATTTGTATTGATTATTGAAGATATAATATAGTTCATTACACAGTCCATTGCAGAGCATACTGCTTGGATTTTAATAAAACTCACGCGTGCAAGATATAAATAGGATTCTATCTTCGATTATAAATATCGAAGGTTTCTAGAGTATTGAATATATACATGATATTAGTTATATATTTAATAGTAGAAACAATCAAGTATTATTATTTAAATTAACTGTCATTTTTACAGAAATTTCATTATTGGTAGCGATATGTAATCGTGCTGCTTTAACCAATTATATTTGAAATTATAATTTTGTATGAAAACAAAATAATAAAAATCTTTAATTGGCGAAATCTTAATTAAAACGTTGAATTTACAACAATCACAAATTATCCACAGATTTTATGCAGCAAAAATATTTACCAATCATCAAATTTGATTGCTGAATTTAATGAATTTATGCTTGAATTACTAGCTATAATTGATGGAATTTCTATTTACATTCGTAGGTTAACTGAAAAAAATTATCCGCTCATTCATATTTTACAAGAAAATAATAATCATGATAAATAATTCTATATAAAAAAAAAAGTTTCAAGTAAACATAATACTCTGATGTGTTATAGACATTAAAAGAAATCAATAACATTGCTGAGTAAACTAAACAAAGCCACGTAAGCTTCAAGGATGTATCGAACGAGATATAAGTACTCGTTTACCGCAGTTATTAGTGGCAATTGATTTTAACCAGCTCGTAATTGTCGTTCATAGTTTGTTACCCATTTTCTCATACAAAATTTGCGTGAGGTTAAATGCAGCACGACAAATAGAAATTCATTCTCGGATTTCTCATATCTAATTGTTGTAAGATTGATTAATAGATCGTTAAAATATGGTGAGGTAACTAAAATCACCTAGAAGGGATATACAACTAAAATCATATGTAATACAGCACTAATAGATCTCACGATATAATTATTAGGTAGAAGACTGAACATGTATATATATATATTAAGTTAAGATTTAATTACCAAGTCTGAGATCCAAAACCATACCACATGAGTTGAAGCATTTCAAATAATAAGCCAAGCATAATTGAATGTTTACTTCCTAGTGTCCTCATTAAAGGCCCGAGAAGTAATTGAGCTCCAACGCTGAGAATACCGACTACTGCGATAAATACTGCAACCATTGTAGTTGAAAAACCCATCGCAAGTTCGAGATATACGAATATACAACTGTATTGACCAGCTTCAGGTAGATAACTTAAAAATACTGTGACACATAGCATCAATATCGTGTGGTCTTTGCCAACCTAAAAAAATTGACATAATAATAGTTATTATTATTCTCATCATCGAATAATTGTGGTTGATATAAAAGGTCATCGATGAACAAAAAAGTTAAAAAACACGGATTGAAAAAAAAACATGATAAGTTAATGAAATTTAAGTAGCACATCGAGAAGTTAATTAAGTTAATATTATCACAAGCGGTATTTTTCCACGATGATAAATACTGAAATGATTAAAAACAGTAAACCATAGTTGAAATTTTTTCTCATTACCTTGCCTAATGCAGCGAATGGATCAGCTTGTTCCCAAGATATAGGGACAGGTGGGCGTGCTTTTTCAGGTAAACTTTCTGGTACTGCTACGAGAATGAAAAAAACATCAAGAACTGCGATGGCAGTTGCTAAAGCTACTGCTAAATTTTCGCCATAAGCTGTCATAGTCCAAGCACCTAAAGCTGGACTTATGACCATACTTGCTGCAAATGTTGCAGATACCTGTACAAAAAAATGTTTGTTACCTTATTACTTACTTATCAAAGTAATTTTCATTTATATAATATTCCAAAGGAAAAATAGTACTTTGTCTTCTTCCTTTGATTCATTGATATAATAATGATGTAATAAAGTAAAAATTACCAATCCATAAGCTAAGGATCGTTGACTTTCTTCTGTGACATCTGCGACATAGGCAAAAACTACCGAAAAAGTGCATGCAAATACACCACTAATTGATATCATTGCAAAAAACCACCAGGTGTTGATGCTCATAAGTGGGATTGGCGCGCATGTAAAAGCCACAGTGATGAGGAGGAAAAATTTTCTTCCCCATACATCTGATAAAGCGCCTATCAATGGTGCTGATAAAAATGAAAGCAGCCCTTTGATTCCCATTATCAGTCCGTTCATCAAAAATGTATGATCCGGAAATGTCTTGTTTAACACAGATATTATTGGCATCGTTAATAAGCCCCAAGCAAAGAATTCCAAAAATATCACTACCAGTGCATGGTAAACACTGGCTTCTCCCACACCGGAGCTCTGGAACATAAAAATATATTGTTTTCATTAGATTTTAGGCAATGATAATACTTATTGATACAACATTTTATTTTAGATTTATCGAAATAGCAATTTGGTTACATCATGATTATTGGCTGACCTTTAGATGTCTGTAACATTTTTGAAAAAGACTTAATGGAGGTTCTATAGTCTCAGGAGTAATTTCTTCACTATCATGAAGTTCTGAACAAGAGGGATCTAGGCCCTCTGTCCCACCTTTTGCCCCTGGGGGCATGACAGTTGGGGAATCTAACCCCTTCTTTATCTTTCTGTATTGTTTTTCATATAATCAGTTTTAGGGAGGCATTGTTTCTTGTTTTTTCTATTAATTCATGTTGCACAATATAATTCCATCACATTGCAATAGTGAGAAACATACTTTGATCTTATTCAAATTACTTAGTAATTTGGTTGTCGTATAATTCGAACGAATCGTTGCATTGACTTTATTGACTATTATCCAAGTTTGCTTAATCATTAACCATTAATCACTAGCAGGTTCGAGGAAAATAATGATAACTTTCATAAACCTGAGATTAGAGGAACTTGCTCATGAATGTCTGATAAGAGTAAATTTTCCTTCTAACTTATCTGATGAATTAATATTTCAATAATAAAAAACACTCCATTTTTGCAGTAATTAAGCAGTGGTTGCACGGTAAAAAAATAAAAAATTATAATTTTTAGGTAGTTTAACAATACTTTTGGAATTTATTTATCAAGGTCACTGTTAGCGGAATTCCTGATCGTATCTTTTAGGAAACAGCCCAAAGAGAGCAGAAGTAAATGATGTGAAGATATTTTTGATCCATAGTCTTTGCCAGTGCGGCTGACGCTTGCGGTCAGCTGACATCCTGTTAATAATTACGTAGATTCTATCACGTATAATTAAAAATCTTCATTTCTTTGAATATCCAGAGTAAATCACGTCAATCCAAGAAACGATGTAGTGGTATAATCTACATGTAGTAAGTATAACGGACAGAAGTTCAACCAAATCTGGTTTCGTCTGGCAGAGTGTATGAATATCTTTATCATTGATGATATAATAAATTAACCAAATTTAGAGTTGTTGAAACTTTAAGTCCCGACACAATATTATAATGAAGAAGACACGAATTCCACGACATCAACGGAGTTACTAACGCGTCCGTCACACTAGTAAAAACGACTCTGTATGCTATCGAACGCATGTCGTCCCTGTGACCCGGATCCTCCTCGTCCTCGTCACCAGGCCAGTAGTTTCATGATTCTTAGGGAAATTCTCTTTTCGGATCAATATTCTGACGGACACGCCATTGTCTTGTGATACTTCTTGATTATTCTATGAAAACAATATTAAAAATATGTTCAATGAACAATTTAGAAATTTATCATAAAATCTCAATGCACTTGACACCTCGAAAAAATCCAAAATCCTACTGTGAAGTTTTCGTTGCTTTCTGATCGCAAAATTGTGTAGTACACTTGATTTATATTTCAATACACTTACTTTCGAACTATTAATCAACTTAATTACTTATTTCAAGTGTCTATATCAAGATGACATTGATTCTGAGATGATTCCCAGCCTCGCGAATCATCTGCTCGCCAGCAGGGTTTTATCGACAATGTGTAGAACTATATAGTTAAATGTTCGTGATAGAACCACGAACCACTGCATTGCCGACCTTTCCCCAAGAGTGTGGGTGCTTTGATCTTTCTCTCCCCGTCTATCATCATTCTCTAGCTCATACGTGTTCCACATTTCTATCTCTATCTTCTAAATATTATACAACTTCTGCGATTCCGTGTTCGCGCATGGGAAATCTTTCTGAAAATTCTGAAATTTTTTTTTAGTCATTGCCTGACGTTCTGACATTGATAAAAAATTACATAATTTTGTTTTATATTAGTATGTATGATGATTAAATTCTCATTAAATAATTACAGATTGTCGACAAATTCAACTGAGTGATGTGATATAACTTTGATACACCTCTTTCTCTAACTCATTAGCGTCGACGTAATGTAGACCATGGTTGAACTGTAATTCTATTGGTTATTTACATTTTGTTTGTAGTAGAATATAATCCAAAGTAATTATAATCATTATTGTGATACTAAATATTTATTGATACACGTAACGACATTGATCATATGGATTATTTTCAACAGATTTATTCATTTATTAAATAAACTTATCTGTCCTAATGATAAAATGACCAGATATGATAAGAATATTTAAATGACACAGGTAAGTTGGTAATAATATGAAGCAGATAATATGGAAATATGTTATCCAATCACAAATAAAAAAAAGTATGACGCATTCATTTAGGATTTAACAAAATCTAATATTATTAAGTATTTTAGTAGCAATACAGATGAGTAGAATTAATGTATAAAGTTCACCAATTGATAACCAATAAATACTTTACAAGTGGTGATCTGTATTATTTTATCAATTGTACATCTTTACAAGTAGTATAGAAATAAATTGTTTCATGATGGTTAACTACGTTAACAGCTTGCAAATAATCTGGAAAAAATTGGTTTTTCCTTCATGTTACCACAATAACATAAAAGAAATGTGGTCACATAAAGATTGGTTAGATGCAGGATGATGCTATGGTATTTGTGTAGCAAGTCAATACAACAATGAAATAAATTAGAAATTACCGTGATGACTCCATCCTTCATGATGGATTTTCTACTCCTTATAATCATGTTGACGATTTTCTGAGAGACCTTGGCGGGCATACTAACGCAATGAGCGCACAAACTCTTACGCTTTTTAAGTTTCATCAATCCTTATATTTGAAACAAAACAGTATTAGCCATTTCTTTATTACAACAATCGTGTTCTTACGAGACACGATCTAAAATTATTAACTTGGAAACTTAAAATAATTTTAATTAATTATTTAATCAAATTGTTTTCATTGCCACATATTAATAATGAACTCGACAAAAAACACAATCAGACAACCACCATAAATGCAGTCACACACAAGTGTTGAATGTAAATTGTCATGAACTATATCACAAGTTCAGACTTCCGGTTATCATTTATTTACATGTTTTTATGTTTACCACCAGTCGGTAACATGAATAATTACTCACAAATATCGATAAAGCGCTGTATACAAATTTTAGAACAAAGTAGTTTCACATCTAGGTAATTCTAATTCATAAAATTATCGCTCGTCCTTTCTTTCCACTTCCACGCTTCCACTCCACTTCCACTGCACGGAGACGAGGGTTAATTTTTGTCAGGTCTGAATTTATTTCATATAATTAAATTAAAATTTATATTAAAGTTAATTTAATAAATAAAATATCTTTTATGTAATAATAAAACAGGTTTTTTAATAATTTTCAGCAGGTAGAGTGCAGAAACAGGAATAAAAAAAATGTGGTCGTCAATGATAGAAGCTGCCAAGATGAATCCTTTTTCTACACCTTACTCTTCGACCCAATGTCAAAAACTGGCAGATAATTCCCAAAGTTTGATACCAGGTCGTAATATTGGTGCTTTTGCCGTAGCAGAAGGTGGTAAGTATTTAAAAAAGAAATTCCAACTTCATTTGTTTCACCTAAATTTTAACAATCGATATCACGTTCACATTGTCAATTAAAAAAATCCAGTATTTGTCAAAGTTATCAATAATTTCACATTTTTAACTTTTATTTTTTCTACTTTTCCTGAAATTTGACGTTTCATAGACGTTTCAACAAACTTCATTCGAACTTAATACGTTTGATTAACTGTCAACGATCATGTGACAGATCAGATGAATTCTTAAACAAAAATGTGTTTTTCTCACAAAAAGTTTCATAAGTCATTTCTTATTGAAGAAGCCCTGGAATAATTTTTGAAAGACAAGAGATAAGTTATTATATAAGCATAAAGTACGAGGTTAGCTATGTATCTTATTCGCATGTCAGTGGAGCAACGGCGCGGGAGTAATTGCGTAATGGCAACCATTTTGTCAAGGTATTGAGGTCTTTCAATGACCTTGAAGACAATCTACATCAACCCCTTTAATCCCCAAATTTTTTACAAAACTTCACAAGCTAAATCCAGTTATCAATGCTAGAAAATAAAATCAATCTTAAGTAAAGAAATAAAAGATTAAAATTAATGAACCGGTTACTCCCAGTATTCGTAGAGATCATGAACTGATCAGCTGACTAACCTTCATTCAGGAATTACCATTGCATATGATACAAACAATAGCTTAAAATAACAGACCCCTAAAAATACGCAATGATCACTCAATCAACAACCTCTTTTTATTCCTGTGTTGTATTATGAATGACTTTCATTACCAAATGCTTCATGAACATTAATTAGGAGAATGACATCTATTCCTGATTGACATTATCGAAACAAAAATTTTTTTGTCGATAAATACATGGTATATATGATAATTATGAGAAATTTAATATTAATTATGAAAAATTATTCCAAAAAATTTATTTATTATGATAGTGTTTATTCATTTTTACAGATAGCTGCGAATTTGGATCTAATCATTACTTCCTATTATGTGGACTCGGTGGTATATTATCTTGTGGACTTACTCACACCATGATAACTCCATTGGATTTAGTTAAATGTCGTATTCAAGTCGATTCTGCCAAGTACAAGAATGTAGTGACAGGGTTTAAAGTATGTTACTCCAAAATTATTTTTCTTTGTAGGACTTTAAATGAATAATTTAAAGAAATAGATTAATTATTGATGGTATAAATTTTAGGTAAGCTTACAAGAAAGTGGAGTAAAAGGTTTAGCTAGAGGATGGGCACCTACCTTCCTTGGATACTCCATGCAAGGAATGTTCAAATTCGGTCTTTATGAAGTATTTAAAGTTTACTACTCTGCTTTGGCAGGTGAAGAAATGTCTTATGAATACAGAACATCATTATATTTAATTTCTTCAGCATCAGCTGAATTCTTCGCTGATATTGCTCTTGCACCCATGGAAGCCGCTAAAGTAGGTTGACAATTTTATGCATGACTTTTAATCTCTTTGAAAGTGACAGTGTTAATTAGTAATAATTAAATTTTATTTAGGTACGTATTCAAACAATGCCTGGCTATGCAGATACTCTTCGTCAAGCACTTCCAAAGATGATGGGTGAAGAAGGAATAGGAAGCTTCTACAAAGGTTTGGTACCTCTCTGGCTACGACAAATCCCATATACAATGATGAAGTTCGCTTGCTTCGAACGTACCGTTGAATTGTTATACAAATTCGTTGTACCTAAACCTCGTGAACAATGCACTAAGGGAGAACAACTTATTGTCACTTTTGCTGCTGGTTATATTGCTGGAGTTTTCTGTGCAATAGTTTCTCACCCTGCCGATTCCGTGAGTTTCAAATATATAGCATAATAAAAAAGTCTTTAATTCATAATTATAAAGATTGATAAGTATAATTATAATTGATATATTATCGCAGGTTGTTTCTAAACTTAACCAAGAACAAGGATCAACAGCAGTACAAGTATTGAAGAAATTAGGACCTGCTGGAGTTTGGAAAGGTCTTGGACCTAGGATTGTTATGATTGGTACTCTTACAGCAGCTCAATGGTTCATCTATGATGCCGTTAAAGTTTGGCTCCGCATGCCACGACCACCACCACCAGAGATGCCTGAATCTCTTAAGAAAAAGTATGGCTTGGCTTAAATTCGTACACTTCCAGACATCGTTGCTGGTCAATAGATAATTGAGAGGCAAAGAAGAACAGAAAAAAACTAGAGGAATCCACATAAAATAAATTCGTTAACAAGAAAATATCACCACATACTAGCCAATTACAATTTTATTGAATTACAAATAATTATTTTCATTATTTATTCCTCAGTATTTATTTTACCGAACGTGAGTCATTCACAAAGGCTATACTGCCATCAGTTAATAAAATTTTAGGAATACATTGATATCATGTTTTTGCAATCAATTTATTCAATTTTATTTCGTTCAGAAAATGTTCAATCGTATTATCCAACCAGAAATACTACCATGAAACTGATAGTTGCTCAGTTTCGTGATTTAACATATGATATTGAGTAATGACTGCGTTGTTCTGTAAATAGAGTGATCAGTTAATAAAAAAAATAAAACAGATGATCGCTCCAATTGTTGTTTTATTTAAATTAATTAATCAATATTTTTTCCCTCAAATAAGGAATAAGAATTTGCTCTGTCACTAAAACAGTTTCATGTACTACTGCACATCGATATACAATGAATGTTCTAGGGAGATTTATAGGTTAAAAATGTTGGCAGAAATGACGAGTTATTGTAGAGAGTTGATGTTTTGAGAAAACACACTTCTTGAAACACCTATTGCGATTCGTCAATAAGATATAAAAACAATAAGCAGTAAACAATGGAAAATAGTGGTGAAAGTGCTGATGATACGGGTCCTCAAAGCGCATCAAGCTATTTTACCAGTAGTGGAGTTCCTGCCAATTACATTGGAGTTCAGTCAGATGATCTGGAAGGTATAAACTTTTTATTTTCACATTCACTGACATGTTAACTTATAATGAGCAGTTAATACTTTGTTTACAAACATAACTGAAGGGCACCGTAATCTTCATTAGTATCTTATATAAATAATGACATTCAATTTGTTATTTTCAACGTGTTTTAAAATTAAAATTGAATTTGCGCAACAATAGTGTTAGCAATAAAATATAAAACGATTGGCTAGTGACAATTAAGTACTGACAGCGGGCAAACTTGAATAGAAAATTGTTTATTTATTGTTAAAAATTATTTTATTCTTAGGAATATTCTGTTTTTTCTGTTGCAATAACAATAAACAATTTTTAGGTAATATTTTACAATTATTTATATAACTAATTGATTGCATAAATTATTCCACACTAATGGTATTCTAACATTATGATGGATGACGTGTAAACATCAGCTTCAAATTACGTTTATGCGATTTAAATTAAAAAAATATAATAATTGCTTGAATAATATGAATATTGAACAGATAATTACGTTGAAGTTGATCGTGATAATTGCTCGGAGAAAAACTAGGCTAGTTACACTGTCATGGAATTGATACGACTGCTGTTAACATGGTTTGTTGATAAGAAAAAATTGAAAATTTAATTAATGTATATTATACCTAGTAGCTTTGGAATTTCATATAGAATTAAAGTAAACAACAATATAAATTAATTGTGAAGATGTTTAATTTTGTATAGTATTGCAAAAAAATAACATAATTAATATAACTTTATTCCAGATGATCCGGAGAATACCGATGACTCCACTCATGAAGGAGGTGATCCTCTACACGGTGGTGGAAGTGGTAGCAATTCAGGACCTCTTAGAGAACAAGATCGTTTTTTACCGATAGCAAATGTAGCAAAAATAATGAAAAGAGCGATACCTGAAGCAGGAAAAATAGCAAAAGACGCCAGAGAATGTGTTCAAGAATGTGTATCCGAATTTATATCATTTATCACGTCAGAAGCTAGTGATCGTTGTTACATGGAAAAGCGAAAGACAATCAACGGAGAAGATATTCTATTTGCTATGACGACACTTGGTTTTGATAATTATGTTGAACCACTCAAAATATATTTACAAAAATACCGAGAAGCTACAAAAGGAGACAATCCACAAGCTGGCATAAATTCAGCAGGTAATGGAAAGACTGATTCTACTAATACACTGTACGAAGAGCAATTATTTGGAATTAATGCATCTAACGCTTCAACGTCAGATACTCCTGTTATATATAGTTATTCATCATCAGACCAAATGCAATTTCAACTTTCTTGATCATCCAACGATTTCTCAAACAGCTGGTATTGCCTGAAAAATTAAAAAACTTTTTTTTTCTTCAGTTCTTTGCACTTTTATTAGTTATCATATTATTAATACTCTTTAATTGATCTTTAATGTAAATGAGTGATAAATAAATGATCATAAAAACACTACAAAAATTGCAGAAAATATGTTTAGGTTGTTAATAAATGCAAGAGACATAGAAAAAACGTAGCCGATTCTTTATTGTAATTCTTTCAAGCACTATGTCATATTAAACTAGACTAGGCTGTGGTTTTTATTCGTGTCGTGTTGGGAGATTGGGCTAGAGATTGAGGCTAAGCCACGCTATATTTTCTATATAGAACCGGCAGTAGTTATATCGACGTATTTCTTCTCGTCGTAAAATCTCGTAGAAAAATTTTACCGTCACAATCTGTTGTATAATATAAGAAGAATCTTTAAGATTGAATTCTCCATTATAATTTTTAATTATATCATTGGTGTTTCTCACTCTGGCAATTGAGCGGGTGAGAGGAGAAGCTCGTGTCCTTTAACAGGTTTTGAACATGATGATGATGAAGGAGGAGACATCTTCATCGTTGGAGCTTTTGCTATTTGATTTTGACGCTGAGGTAGAAGCGATGTGGTAGGCTGTCGTGAGGGTGACGCTGAAGTTTTTTCTTTTTTTATCTTGTCCTTATCAACAATGACAACTTTGCATGGCTTCCATCGGCAATCATCACAACAATGACATAGACATAAGCATAGAAGAACTCGCAGCAAGCAACAAAGTAATCCTGCGCAGAGTAAACTAGGTCCTACAAGTCTCAGTTCCGGACTGAGAAAACCCTTTTCACCAGTTCCAACAAAAGATATGACTAGACCAAGTGCTGTGGTACCTAAACCCGCATACAGAACTGTATTAAACGCTGCATTTACTTCAGGACGCCTGCGTCCTGCTTGACTATCGTCGTCGTCATCTTCTCCACTGCTCCCATAGCAATAACTTGCATCTCTTATCTGTAATAAGATTTATCATTATTCGAAAACCATTTCAAAATTTAATTTTGGTTCATATTCTTTGCTTTTATCGAGTTATCAGTGTTATAAAAATAGATTTTGGTCTAAAAATACTACTAATACTGTTTATTACTGCAATAATTTATCAATGTCTACACTTTTCCGAAAATTTATAATTTATGATCAATGAGTGTTATATGTAAAATACAAGAGTACTATTCATCATAATTAAATTTAATAGTATACATTTAATAATCTCAATTTTTATTATCATAAATAAAAAAAAAAAAAAACATAGTTTTAAAAATTTAATTAAGAATATTCGTGCTTTTAAAAAAATTTGTTCGCATTTAATGTAATTATAAAAAGAAGAGAAAGAATGAACTTTAGACGAAAAAAAACTTTTATACAAAAATAAAGTGACTCGATTCTATGCCCTCATTCAGAATAGAAATAGGTAACAAAAAATGTAGGTCAAATTGAACTTGAAATTATTTTAATCGATAATAAAAATGAAAAACCTACTAACTTTTAAATGAAAAAAAAATGAGTTTTCAACTCTATTTGAAATATAAAATCAATCATTTAATATCTAGTAGATATTATCTATACTCTTGATAAAAAAATAATAAAGTCCATCATCTCTTCTTTTATCACATGATGTTTCAATCATGATTTCAAATCTTACCCTATTTCTTTTCATCCATCTTCGGTGAGCTTCACACTGTTTAGTTTTATATCCTTCTCGAGAGCCATGGGGTGATACTGGAGATAAAGGTAACGGGGATGGCCTGCTGCAGCCTTGCCATGCTGCTTTTCCAGGACCCTGAGCTCCACACTGTAACAGTTGAACAATGAACAATATCCGACTTTAAGATGACTGTAATTATCGTACAAAAATAACAAATGCATTGGCTTTTTATTTTTGTCTCGATAGTTATAGTTCTTGAAAAGGACCCAAGACCGGACTTCGATACCAAGGGGCTTGAGCTAGTCTAATAAGTCCCTAAATCAAACCTCCGTAGTTTTCTGATGAGCAACCGTCAGAACTTTTTTGTAAATTTTACTCACCCCGTAAACGTAAGATCTCGGGGGATAACGTGGTAGAGGAGGAATAAGCCTTGTCGCTAAGTTGGATGGCAACTCCCTAAAGTTCGCCTTTCTACGCTGTTTATCACGTCTAATTAGTAGAGCAGCCTGCATTCTGCTCACTCATTTACTTTAATCATCGATGATATTTTGATTCGTTCCTCACGATTCAGTTCTCTTCGATTTAATACATCAACTGTCACTCCTGTAACTCGACTAGTGCTTCAATCCTTCTCCATGGAGAATGTTGAATAGTCTACGGACTGAGAGTCTCATTCATATGTTTTCTTTTCATTCCTTTCATGTCATTGTTACTTTAATAAATCTTCTTCAACACGCCTTGGTCTATTATCGTAAATATAAAAACGTAATCAAGGCGTGAAAAGAAGATTTAGATTTCGCGGCAACGTAATACTCCACCAGACAGCCGATTCATTACTATCTTATTCTATTGATCCTATTGATCATAAAAATTTCTCTGCCTCAATGTGCAGTGCGGGTGTTAAAATAATGTTATCTAATATTGATCCTCAAGATTTTATCATTTTTCTATGACTTCTAAATTATTATAACTATCTAAATCCTAGTAAAAGTATACTTTATAATAAAGTACTAATGATAATAGCAGCTGATATTAAATAAAGTATGAATATATTTACGATTGAATGATATGTATAATTATTGAATAGATTGTCTACTCTATTTTAAATAGAAGAGCGATTGTGCGGAATAACGCGTGTCACTTTATGGGGTTCATTAGCGTCCTGTGTAAAACCCACCTGTAGCTCTGAAGTAGAAGGCGAAACTCTTAAATCAAGAAACGAGGGTGGCGGAAATGGGAAATTGTTGGATTTTAATGGAAGCGTTGGTGAATTTGCTGACTCCAATGATAGTGGAGGTGGTGAGATTGGGAATTGGATTGGTGAAAGTGGAGGTGCCAAACGATGAGGTGTCACTTTCTCTGGTCGTCGACGTTGGTGGTGATGACTGTGCTGACGATGGTGTTCGTGCGAAGAGTGGAACGTTGAAGATGGTGCAGGATGTGTAGATAGAACGTGCGGTTGTGAAAACTTGGCAGCATGTACTCCAGTTGTTGACCCAGTAATTTTACTTTTTGCTACCACTGTTGGTGGCTTTTGCTGTTTACTTAATTGAAGGCGTTTTTGCTTCCTTCTATTAGCTATGCTTGCTCCTCCAGCTGCTGCATACATTTTTCTTGATTTTATTTCTTTTTTATTATTTCGATTTTTCTTATTCTTCTTCTCCTTCTTCTTCTAGTGTTCCCGCTTTAACGCCGCCGGGACAGGCGGCTACCCGTTAAGAGCAACGCATGCTTCTGCATTCTGAAATGAGATACATGTTCGGCGTGCTAATATCTGATGTTCTACGATTAAAGCACAGCAATTACATCTTGCTCAAACTCCTTCATTATCATACAACATATTCTTGCTTATGTAATTCATGCACAGGTTTTTAAAAAATTCCTTCATCAATTATTCGATGAAATTATGTCAGCACATAGTTATCATAAAAGTTTTTATGAGTTTGAAAATTGATTCACTGTTGAAATATGTATGATAAATAAAAAATGCACTAAATTACAACAGCAAGTGTGATTTTGAAGTTCCAAGTGTTAAAAGCATTATTATACTTAATCATTTCTATCACGAACATGCTTTATTATTGAAGATGATAGAAAAAAAAATTAATAACATTAATAATGAATCCAAAAAAAAAAAAAAAAGTTAAAATATAATATTGACTTTTATGTGACGCGAATTGAGTTTATAAGTGGTCGATTCCTGTCAAATAGGTGGAGTAGTAACATGAATTTCGAAATGAAGGACTCTCTCAAATTTATAAGATCGGTTTTTTTTTACCTTTATTTGTATCTGACAAAGGCAAAACAGAAATTTATGCATGATTAGGCATTGATCCAGATCGAATAAAAATATGAAATAATAATGAGTGAATACAATAAGAATAAAAGCGTATCACACGTATATCAACTTTACAACTCTATATGTATACAATGCGGGTTAGTGGGTTAAAGCACAAAGCTGGTCCTTTGTTCTAGTACTAATGAGATAGCAAAATGTGCACACATGATAGTAACAACAAAAGTAAACTCGTGAACTATCACACTGTGCGATTATCAGTGGTTATCGTGACTGTGAGCAACGAGACAGGAATAATTTAAAGGCTGACTGGTGGTCCTGACTGTAACGTAGAGTTGTGGAACCCGTTGTAAAAAAAACACAATGAATGTTTTTACAAAAATTTTAAAACAAGTAATATATGTTAATATAAACTGGTACATTGAGAGAAAAAGACAAACGCTTATTTTTTTGGCGATGATATTAGGATTATTAGCAGTAACAGTAGCAACAGGAGCAGCCAATGATGCCAAGAGCAAAAAAAGCAGGCTTTAAGCCAGAATCACACTGATTATCAGAGGTTTATCGTCGCACGTCTAACGATTTTTTTATGCTCCTTGAATTATTTTTTATATTCATTTTTATTCTTTCTCCTTTGCTATTTTCTTTGTTGCCTTACTACACACCGTCCGCCTGTGCGTACACCCACATTCTTCTCATGAAGTCATTGTGCGTTATCTTGATATCATACGAGAGTGACACGATTAGTCTTCTCGTTTATTTGTTTTTTTTTTCCTTTCGTCTCTATTATTTTTTTTTCCGTTGCACGCCAATCGTAATGTACGCGTGCGTGATGAATTACGGCTAGGTTTATTTTTCTGTTTTCTTCTTTCACCTTATTTATTAAATATCCAAGGTTCGCCCATCATCCTGGCTAAGCCAGGAGTCCTGGGGCCGTCCACGTCGTCCAGGATTGCTATGATAATCCATTGAAAATATTAATCACTTTTACGAGTACTTTTGTTCATTACATGACAATTGAATCGACAATGTTACACAACACAAACACATTTGCTCCATTGGCGCCAATTGATTTTGCATAAACGATGATTAGTTTCTTTAAATCACTAAAATTAAAAAATACTATCGACAGTGACTGATGAATTCCGTATTGACGAAAACTACTTGTGTTGACTCGTGAGAGTCAAAATCGCGTTTGAGTCGCGACCCTTAAGGATTCGGGACTGCCCCGGTTTCCAGTCACTCACACTCTCTCCCTCTTTTCCTCAGCTAACCTGACGAGAACACCCGCACCCACCCTCAACCCTCTCTTCCCTTTCACGGCATCCAGTCGATATTCTGCTATGCTCGCAACTGTTGACCTTTCATCTTTACACACTACCAACTTATTGGTTTTACTGCGGTACTCTAGTTTAAAAAAGAAATCGTCTTTATCAATCTTTTTTTCTAAATTAATTAATTAAAAATATCAATAAAATTATTTTTAATCTTTGAATAAATAGTTTCAATGTATTGATTTTTTTATTTCTCTGATATTATAATTTCAATGTGATTATTATAATAATTATTATACTTAAGTATAATCTATATTAAAAACATACTTCACGTAATTTAAACGCTTATTACAATGCAATTTTATACGGAGATAAGAAAATTTATCTCCGTTTTCTACCGCCAACTTTTTTATGTAAATCCCTCTTTCCTTTGCCAGCTTTTGGTTTTTTACTTCCTATACTTTTTTTACTCTTACTCTTTCCTCTCTTTTTTTCAACTTCAGAAGGAACAGATGGAGTCGTCGGAATATCTTGTACTTGAAGAATGTCCTTTGTAGTTTTTTTGCTGATTATATCATTAACTAATTCAGTATTTCGTTTTTTCTCATCAACCATGTTCAAAGGAGGTGCTTTTCTTTTCTTTTTTAATCCTGTTACCTTTGTAGTAATGCCTTTGGCATCTTTTTCTTTTGGTAATCTGTAATTTATATTAAGTAGTATTATATACATCATTTTTTCTGAAAATAAAGCATTTAACTTTCAATGAAAAAAAACTTACTTATTTTGGAACTTTCCTACAGAAGCAGTCGACACTCGAGCGACTGTTAAAGCTGTAGCAAGATGCTTTGAACTAGCCAATTGCTCTGTTGTGGGCAATCCAACCCTAGGTATCTTTACATTTTTAGTTCTTGCCAAATTTCGAAGTCTTTGAAGTTCATTTTTGGCCACTCGCTCTTCTTTTGCTCGACTCGCTGTCTCTCGAGGGTTTGCTTTTGGAGTATTATCATCGCCAACTTCCATTAACCATTCTTTTTGTTCTTGTGCTTTTGCTCTCTTATATCCATATGTTGGAATCCATTGCTAGAATAATAAAATGAAAAAGATTACTCAGTGTAACAGTCTATTTATTATTATTTCTGGAATTTAAAAAAAAAGTTATCTAACACTCACCTTCAATTCTTCATCCCACGTTAATTTAGATTTATTCTTTTTATTTTTTTGTATACCTTTTTCTTTGGCAAATTTCTGCCATTTAGTTAAGGGCTTAGGTTTAGGAACAACACGAGCTCTAGGTAGAATATATTTAGGGTTTGGTAATTTAGCAATTACCACATCATCAACACGTTCAGTCGGAAGTGCCCACATTTTATTAATAAGTAATTGAGTATTATCTCTAGTTAATGATTTTAAATATTCATCTTTATCAGACCTAGAAAAATAAAAATTGATTTGTTACTATTTTTGTTAGAACTTTATTGTTAACATAAACAATGAATGACTTTTTTTCTAGGTTACCTGAATCTGTCAGTATCTATTGTATTATAATCTGATACAAGAAGAGTTCCTTCATCAATATCAAGTTCTATAGGCTTATCTATATTAATTGATTTACTTGTATCTTCAGATTTTTCAAGAATCGAATTTACAATATCCATTTTGATCAATACACTTAACTACAACTCCAGAGAACATGTGATAAATAAAACTTGTTTGTCATAACCTAAAAAACCATTTATACAGTACAGTATATGCAAATCTTTTTTCTCTGTCTAGCGAGCACATAGTATAGATATTTCACTGTCAGTCTTCTTTCACAGCAATTTTGTTTTCAAGTCTGATTTGACACGTGTTTTTTGAAGCAGTAAAATGTTTGTCCTAGCAGAATTCAAAGATGTTGTGAAAATCCCACCCTGGAAATTTAAAAGGAAATTCAATGATGCAATAACGGATGAGTTAAACCACAAACTTGCTAATAAAGTATTATTAAATTGTTTAGTTTTATTATTTTGTCGCTAAAATTATCCAATACTAGTTTAAGATTAATGAATTTTGTTTTTTTATTTGCAGGTATTTTTAAATGTAGGATTATGTATAGCTTTATATGATATCACAAAAATCGAGGAATCATACATTTTTCCTGGTGATGGATCATCCCACACAAAAGTGGTTTTCCGATATATTGTTTTCAGGCCATTTATGGAAGAAATTCTTATTGGAAAAATTCGTAGCTGCAGTGCAGATGGTGTACACGGTATTTTTTTAATTTTTTTATAATGATAGGATAATGTCGTTAATGTCTTTTTAATTCTTAATTAAGATGGAATGTTTTTCTACACATGGTAAATTTTACAGTAACTTTGGGATTTTTTGAAGATATTATAATACCTCCACACAAACTCCAAAATCCCTCAAGGTTTGATCAAACAGAGCAAGCGTGGGTTTGGGAGTATGATACTGGAGACGGTGAGAAGCATGATCTTTTCATGGATGCAGGTGTGTAAAGGTATCTTAGTTCAGAATTAATATCATGAAAGAATTCAGATAAATAATATTCAATCAATTATGCAGGTGAACCAATAAGATTTAGAGTAGTTAGTGAAACTTTTATGGAAACATTACCAACAGCTGGGCCAACCGGAGGCAAAGAAGTGGAAAAACCTGAAAATAAATCAGTCTCACCTTATGTTCTCAACGTAAGTATTCTTGAAAAATTTATTAGACTTTAAATGATTTATTTAAACCCTATTTTACAGGGTGCGATTGATGAGCCAGGTCTAGGTCTTTTATCTTGGTGGGAAAATACTTGAATATCTTGTATTTAGATGAAAAATAAAGATTATTTTTAATGATTTTTAAAAATTATGAAAAACTGAACATTTAATGAACAACATTTTTATTCCACTCGCAATATTTAATTTAATTCATTTATTTTTCCTTTATTCTTAAAACTAATTATTTTACGAGCAGAGTTACAATAGAATGTTTTTTTTATTATTTATTGTTCATTAATTTACATGATCATGACATGATATTCTTTATCATTAATCAGTTGCATATTTAGTATTTGTACAATATATACAAACATTTTGCAAGTTTCGTGAGCACATGAATATATCATGTAACAATTTTAATTTTTGCGGATTTGTTCTTTTGTAAAAATTTCATCCAACTAAACTATTTCGCTATCTATAATCACGGTCATTAAATGCGCCGAGTTTGGTAGTCATTTGCAACATAATTACTTCAAATTTCATTACATTTTTTTTATTTGCATATACATAAATATCTCTGCCCGTTATAATTGTTTCAGTCATTGTTATTTTTTAAATGTAATAACAATTGCGATCACACAAAATTGCACTCTAATGAATAATTATAATTACCACATTTATTCGAGTAAAGTAGATATAAAGATGTTAATAAGAAAAAATATTAAATAGAACAAAGTTTTTATAACACCAAGAGAATTCTAAAGGTTTCAAAACGTTTAAATTACATATAATGTGATAAGGTAATATATGAATGGAATAAACTCACTCCATAGACGTATTGTCAAGTAATGTGAAACATAAATTATTTCTCAACAATTCAGTTATTTAATGTGACCCGGAATGTCTTACTTTTCATACATACTTCAATTTGATCTTATAACAAATTTTTGTCTTTTAACAGCTTCTTTGACTAGTGATTAGAGCAAATTTCTATCTAATTCTGAAGTTACTAAAGCAGACAGTCTGGAAATTATCATTTGTTAATGGTAATGGGCTATCGATAATCGGTGATATTTAATAAATGAATATAATAAAACAAAATAATATAAATTTATCACAGTCCTAACTGGCGTGCCGTGGTCTTGCAAAGTATATTTTTATGTATACTTTGCGATTAACTATTATATTAATAAAGCCACGAGCCATCTAAAATGATTGTGGCTGAGTTTGTCAAAGATCTACGCCAAGGGTCCTTTGCTGATATCAACGAGTGTACTCTTGAACGTATTCTAGTTATGCAGCGAAGCTACTTTCTTCTATTATTATTGCATCATACTTTTGTCAAGCTGAATATTAACAATCAACGCGTATTAGCAAATAAAAAGCAATCAAGAAACTTAACAGATATAAAAACAAATCGAAGATACTATCACTGAACTCTTCGGCGTAGACAACTCATAAAAATAGTTATTATCTAATAGGTGATATAGCGTGAATTAATGAATAATTTAGTAATTAGATAGTTGATGGTAAACATTTGTAAGATATTAAAACATAACTAAATACATAATATACAATCTTGTAATTAAGATTGCAGTCTTTCAAAAGAATACTTTGATGTTGTTACGAGTTGTTGGTTCGTATACCACTTCTTATATTTCATTGGACGTTGATGAATATTAATTAATTGTAAAAAAATTTGTTTTATTTCTCTTTTTTATCCAATTTGTTTTTATTCGATCACCAAACAGCGTGGCAAATGTTCTCGGAGGTAGTCAAAAAGTTCTCGTGAGGTACCAGGACAATTGGTTAATTCTAATTCTTGGAGATGCCGTAGTTGAATTAAACTGGAGAGTCCACTACTTGTTAATAGAGGACAACCTGAAGAAGAAAAAATTTAATTGAATATTGAATTTGAAAGTTTGATAAATTAATAAATTCCTTGTAAAGTGATAAATTACTTCAGTCATGAAACTCACTGAACAAATTAGATATTGATGAATAAAGTTTACGTACCAGCAACTGAGAGAACTTGAAGTGATCTCATGCTGCATAGATGCTGAAGACCAAAATCTCTCAATTGTGAACACCATCGTAAAAATAGTGCGCTTAAGGATCCCATAGTTGATATATATCCAACGCCAATGTCCGTAATATGAACACACCTTTGAAATAAAAAATAATTTGAATTTAAGTAAGGAATGTAATGGCAACTTCTTTTGGATGTTGTATTCTAGTCACATCGAAATTTATGCTTGAATCGATTCGCGAAAGTCTTCAGTCTGACACTCAATTAACACTCATGGCAGAGATTCAATTGAATTGGCAGCTGAAACTTAGATGATATTCGATCACAGACCCTTTTCACCTGCCAAAATCTCGGCGTTCTCAACATAACATTCAATTTACGATTGTTGTGTAATCAGTATTCTCTAACTGTTTTCAACATGAGTCACTAGAAACTCTATTTTTATTTTTCCCTCATTTTATTTATTGTTTTATTTTGAAGATCTTCTACTAGAAAACTCAAACCTTATTTAAAACCAATAAATTATAAGTAAATCGTAGACAGTCTATTTATTCATGTTTGTAGACAAGATTTATAACCACATGTCGTATGCAATAAACTTGTGTACAAATGCCAAAAGTCTTAAGTGCAAGATTAAAAAGACAAATATTTCAGTTAGTCATTCAGTTGAATGATTTACAAAGATCCTATCTAGTTCATTCTTGTTGTTCATTTATACCTTGTAAAATCAATTGTATTATTCTTTAGATTCATTCAATTTCCTTTTTTTTTTACTAGAAAAAAAAACTATTTCCTTATTGAAAAAATAGACTACAATTGATTTATTTGGAGCTAGCTAAGCTTCAACAAAATAAGTTAAGTCAATACAAAAAATTTTATTGCTTTCTTTACTCAACTAATTTTTCTCAATATAAATAGACTACTGAAAAGAATTTTCTCAATATACCACCAGTTTACGTTAACGGAAATGCCGAATATTAAGCCAATATTTATTATTCGATATTAAATTTATTGAATGCGAAGCTCATATCAGATATCCATATAAAAGTCACTCTATATTAGGCAACTTCCTTCTCCAAATATGGAGTAGTTTTATTTTATTCTTTTGTTCGATAATTTTGTAACGAACCTGTCCAGTGTTAATTCTTCTAGTTGATTAAGGTCACAGGCAATATACTCCAACGCTGCGTCAGTAATCCTTGAACACCATCCTAAATCTAAGCACCGAAGTCTTGAAAGATTTTCAGCAATTAATTCAACTCCATCGTCTGCTATTTTACTGCAGCCTGATAGTGAAAGTACTGTGAGATTTGGCAGAGAATGTACTGAAATAAAAATTGTTTTGATTATTGACATAATTTTGATCTAAAATTTCTAGGAGTGTTGATTGATTTTCCATTAATAATATAAAAAAGTCATCATCATGACTCATGCTATTTTTTATGCTATAAATCAATATATTATTAACTATTGATTGACATACATCAGAATATTATGTTGATATATTTTATATCGAGTAAGGATATCCATCTATTTATGAGTGCAATTTTAATGAGAGCTCTTGGCTATGAAGCACTGACAGCATAAAAGCAAATCAAACTTTTTATGCCTTGAAAATCGATTGAATTTTAATTTAAAAGCCGAGTAAACTTTTGTATATTAATTATTCCTAATTATAGTACTAGGAATAGAACTTTTACGAGTAACTTTAGAAACATATTTTTCATTATATTAAGACTCTAAAGGTTTCAATTCATTCCTATATTGAAAAGAATTTTCTTAAATTGGGATTCCTTTAAAGCATCTCACTATTCTAGTTATATTTGAATTGCTTTTACGTTTCACGGTATTTTAATTTAATTGATAAAAGTGTCTCGTCGTTCTGTTAAATGATCAAAGTTATTTTAAGTGAGCTTAATTATATTGAAATTAACGATACAAGTAACATTTAGATTTAAGTGAAAATAGAATATCAAAATGTTTAAATATTCAATCTATTTACTCTTGTCTCACAATTTCCGTAGTAAATAACTTCAATAAATTTCTCGAGAACATATTTGTATCGAACTAAAAATACATTCTCATGTATGGTATTTATTGAAACTAGTTCACCAGTTCAACTCAAATTAAATTCATTCAAATTGTCTTACCAATATTAACGACTCCATGATTGGTTAGTTCCCAACATGACTGAAGTCTTAAGATACTGAGAGAACTATTCTGTTTTGCACTAAAATAACCAAGCGCTGCATCTGTTACATGATAAGCTTGCAGCGAAAATTCGTAGAGACTTGGTAATAATTGAGCAACAGCACCAACTGCCTCATCAGCAACATTTATACAATCAGATAGAGATAAAGAGACTATCCTTGGTGTAAGACACGCCCAGAGACCGGCTTCTGTGATCTCATTGCAGCCGGCAAGCTCGAGTTCAAAGAGAGCCTGCAAAAATGATAAATACGTTGCAATTACTAAGTGCTCATACAGTATCTGTCACGTAAATTCATTGAATATTATCAATCTTAACCTGAAGATGATCTAAAAGAGCCTCTAGACCTCTATCAGTCACGGCACAACATCTTAATGATAACGAGTGAACATGACGTTGTGCCAAAGGAAATCCATGAGTTAGTTCAGGAATATCCTCATCAGCAGCACCAAGAAGAACTAATGAATGAAAACCTCTTCTCACTAATGAGTTATAAAGTTTTGTCCTTGATCCTGGCATCATTCCTCGAACTTCTCGACATCTTATTACTGGTACTAGACCTGCCCAATATCTTGGTCTTGCATATAAGACATCTCGCCACCGTGAGCAGACCTATTTGAAAAAAAAAGATTCTCTTAAATATATTTTTTTCCTTCATTGAAAATATAAGGTTACTTGATGAATAGTTTTTCAAGAACTTTTGAGCGATTTATTATTTAATTCATTTCACTTGAAATCAAATTAGAACAATATTCTTGCTTTGGATACGATCATATACTTTATGAACAATATTAAATTAAAAAAATGTTTCTGTAATGGAATTATTTGTCAGGTCATGTTATTGAATTACAATCATGGAGTTTTAATATTTAAAAAAAGCTTCAATCACGAGTGAGTGGATAAAGAATCAGAAAGGTGAACGATCGAATCCTTAACTGATGTGAATAATATATATATATATATATATATACATATAAGTTTCTTTTTTAATTTATGAGATAAACGTGTTGATTAACACCTAGGTATTGGTGTTGAATGTCAGATTAGATAAAAAACTAATCATAAAATATATTATAATATTATCAATGGAAATATCAAATTTATTGTTAAACTTTTTTATTTTATAGGTAATCAATCAACTTTTAATTAAATGAAAATAAATCGTTTTAATTAATTGTTTGAATTAGAGAGCATAATAGTCTTTCATAACTACTCATAACTTAATCAAGAAATGCTCATTGTTTCGAATGAGTTTATTGTTCTCCCGAGTAATTCATCATTAAAAGTTTCATGCGTTCATAATAATAACTACCTGAGCTAGAATTCTTCTTTCAGTGGCGTTGAAGTAGAGAAAAAAATGGCTGAGAAAATGATCATCAAGCATCAATTGCTCCCAAGACGTAGGTGGAATATATCCTCCAGTACCACCACTAGCTAAAGGAACTGTTTTTATCCTAGTTTTTCGAGGTATTTTTACCCTCGTCATAGCGGTATTATTACTCAGACCCTTGTTGTTGGATACATTAGTTGGATTATTAACAGGCGTTGGCGCACTTCTACTTGGCTTCTCTGGAGTTGGGGTAGTGTTTGTATTCTGGATACTCATGTAACCCACTCCACCACCGCCGCCACCTCCACCACCACCACAAAAGACATTTGTCACGCGTTCCATAACACTAGTCTTTCCACCCCCTGTAAATATTTAAACATGGTTATTCTTTCTTTAAGTAAAAGTTTTCATTTTCTGTATAATTTCAGGTAAGCCAAATCGATATAGTTTGTACACTTCTGCTGAACACGCAGTGCTGGCTCTAAAAAATTCGTGACGACCATAAATAACAAGAGTATTATTAAAGTTGCTATTTAAATATTAATGAACACAAAAGGATGGTAAATAAATATGTAGGTCATACTGCAGTGCTCTTATATTTTATATATTGTAGCTTAAAATACTAACAGAAAATTGTAAGCACGTAATACAAGACAATAAGGAAATGTCGAATTAATTAAATAAAAATATGGAGAAGCGAGGTTTATCATACAGATAAAGAATACAATGTTATAAGCAATAATAATAAGTCTTACTAAGACACTTAAAACATTTGTGTAAGATGCCCGGAAATTCCACTCGTCTTTCATTCAGCGAATGTGCTTTGTCTTTAGCTCAAAGAATTATTGTGGTTGATATTAAGCGTGTATTTGTGTGTACCAGATGTACAATTGACCTCGTCCCTGTGATCCACTGAATAGTTTTGTGAAACATTAATACTTTTTTCCGGCTTACCCTTTATTAAACACTAGGATAATTGTTCATTTTAAAAATAATATTTCCCACTAAGACTGTTTAAATAGATTACTTTTAATATTCGTAAAGATTACGGACATACTTACGTGTCTAAGCTTGTTATATAAAATCTAGACTTTTTTGTTGTAATAGTCTATTTAAATGCAATAAGTGTTTCATTTTATCATTTTATAAATCAGTCCATAAATTTTAATTATTTTATTGATAATTAGTTTTCGATTGCTCAAGAGTTATAATAAGTTATAACAATTTTAGGTATTTTAAAAGTCGTGTTGTTATTAATGTTGATAAATGGTTTCATATTTTTTATTTTTTGAAAGGTGTGAAAGGAAAATAAAATAGAAATTGAATGAAATTATGCAATGGGGATGATTAATCTAACGAAAAGAGATTGTGTCTCATACCCTCAGACTGAACTGGCAATAGTCCAAATTCGCAGAACGAATGTCTTAGTACGGAAGACATTGTATGTCATTTGGGATACAGATAAATTATGTCTTTTCTGAGAAAACTCTTGGAAACTTTAAAACATAAGTCAGTGCTTTCGAGGATGCATGGAACGAGGTCAGCAATCAATGACAATCATTTTGAAAAATTCACAATTGTTTGTGATTGGAATACAGTATTTAAAGTATTCTTTTGTATACTTGGTCAATGAAGTACACGATGAATACGCTGCCAACTACTATTGATTCCGTTGCAGTTATTGCAGTGATTTTGTTCTTAGTTTTTGTTATATTTCAATTGCGGAAACGCTCAATTGTTAAAGTGTTTGATTGAGAAAGTTTAAATAATCAGCAAAGAAAATGAGTTGAAAAAAGAAAAAAATGATAAATTTTCTTTAGTCTCTCGTTGATCCTAGTATCTGCCAATTAACTTCTTTTTGTTACCAGGAATCTCGAGTATTAAGCCATAAATGCTGCATGAAAATAAATCGTAATTCACTTCACTACTACATAAAAAATTTAAGTAAAATAAGAACAAAAATACGTTTTAGTAAAAAAAAAATAAATTGATGATTTTTAATAAATCTTTATACCATGGTGTTTTGAAGTTCGTAACGCCAATCCGTTGATTCTTTTAGAAAGCTCTGCACTTGCTCTCTCAACAACACCTTGTGCTGATATTGAAGACATGTCTTCACTTTTCTTGAAGTAATATATTCTTCTGTGCTTAAAATTGGTCTAATTTTTCACGTTTTCCTTCGATAGTCAAGACAAACTTGCTATCTTCGTGATGCAAACGATTCTCATCATATTAAGCTTAAAACAAAAGATTTATAAATAAAATCTCAGTAATATTTTAATAATAAACTATGTTATCTTGCAATATTTTATAAAAGAATTTAATAAAAATATATATATATAGTATGTAGATATATATACATATATATATATAATTTATATGATTTAATAAAAATAAATCAAACTTTTTATTTAATATAATAAATAAATGATTAACACACTGTAAGAATCACGGCTCACGAGTAAGCAGTGTTGCTCGGATGGGCGCCTAAATATCTTGAGAAGAAAAGACACTGAGAGTAAGGTAAATCAATACTGCCGGAGCGACCGCAAGAGCTTGCATGGGGGTGGTTGGCGTTTTACCCAAGTAGTTTCGTACGTGTCGGCTGTTCTGTTTTACGATATAATATTTCAAATAATTTCACACTCTGTCACATTGTTAACATCAAAGAAAAATTGTTGGCAACTTTGTTAAATTATTATTCTGAAACATACAGCATGTTAATTTATCTTTCTTGTACAAAATCAAAACGAGAAATAACGATAAGGTTTTGTTTACGGGCACAAACTAGGGGTAGATTGCGTACGACTAAAATCGATAGCCCTTGGTTCGTGTTCTTGGACATATATATCCCCACCAGTTTCTCCGCGAGTACGAGAGTTATCACGACGCGCTTGCGTGAATTTTCCGTATATCCGCGGTCCAATTCAATGTTTCCCTGTAATGATTTATATTTTGCAATATAATAAAATCTACTTTAATTATAAAATAAATTTAAGGTTTTTATTATTAATTAAAATTGAAAAAAAATCTTGTTAACATGACAAATGAGAAATTTTCTTCATTTATTTTAACATTAAAACATCGTTGTAGTTGATGTACAACCGTGACTAAGCACGAGGAAGGAAAACTTAACGATTTAGACGATCTTCAAACCAGCCATGGAGTTTTCTAGTGTCTGTAATAAATAAAAATATAAAAATAAATTAATTAATTGAAAAATTTTTATTAAAAAAAAATAATCATAAATCATCATCAAGTTATTAAAAATACCTTTAGATCCCAAACAACTAGTTGTCCATCTAAGCCACTGGTACTAAATTGACTGGAAGAAATTCTACGAACGCATGTTATCGTATTTTGATGGATACTATCAAGAGCACTATCATTAGATTCTGTTCTTGCTTGACGATCAAGTGATTGGAACTTTCTCATTGCTGAAATACCAGCAGCTTCTTTTTTTTGAGAGGTATCCAACTTCGATACGAAGTATAATTGACCATTTAAATCGAGTGAATAGAGCATAGGCATACAACTGTGACCCTACAATTGATATAAAAAAATAATTATATTCATCCTTACATAATTGAACATAAATAAAATGTTATAATATTTAACTTACTGCGGCTATTATTAAGGTAGGCCCTATCCAAACACAACTTAAAAATGGTAAATGTTCTGTATTAAGTCTCATAACAGCATTTCCTTTCGTTGCATCAGCAACACATATAGAAGAATTATGTGCGACCCAGCAAAGTTTATTCCCACAAGGACTAAATGCAACTGAATGAATCCAACCCCCGCCATTGAGAGAATTTGGAAATTCTGCAAGTAAAGAACCCATCGCTGATTCCGATCCCCATACTCCAGGACTTGGAGCATCTTCCATTTCTTTTATATAAGCACCAAACACTCGAACTTTATAGTCTGTTGATCCAGAAGCTATTACTTTATTGTCTGGATGCCAATCTATTGCAGTAACTGTTGATCTAATCGGGCGTTTAATATGTTTCGATTGCCACCAATTGTTCCCTGATACAAAATAACTGACAGCTATCATTCTATCACCCGATCCAACCGCAAATTTATTTTCTGTGAAAGGAAAATATTTCTTTAGTGTTAGAATGTATCTTTTAGCATTATTCTAAGTTATTTTCTTGTTGTAGTACCTAAGGGAGACCATTTCACACAAACTGCTGCACGATTCATTCGTAAAATCACCCAAGCTGGTATCCACTTTCCATTACCATCTTGGTTCCATACATAAGCATCTTTATCAGCACCACAAGTAACTATTCTATTGGTTTTTGGAGCCCAATCAAGACACATTACATTCATATGATGAGCTTCTAAAATTTGCGTTTGTTTCCATCCTGAATTTGATTTTTTATACACGTGAACTTCATTACTATTTGGGCATACAGCAACTTCTATATTAAAGTATAAGTCATTTGATAAATTAAAGATAAGTACTATGAGCAGATAAATATTCATAAAGAAATAAACAAACCTGTTTGATCTTTATTCCAAGCATGACAGGTAATAATATCTAATCCTAAATTGTGAACTTCCGTCATGATTTTTTATGTTTATCTCACCGTAAATAAAACAATAAAAGTTGAACAGTTTTGCAACAGCAAAGTAAAGACAAATGTTTTGCGGGATGAATCAGTCGGAGAAAATTCCGTGGGTGCGGTCGACGTGGGAAAAGATAATTTTACGTTAATCTTTCAACTGATAATGTTATCCTTAAACCACCGGAAATTCGTGGACTATGGTCAGTCTACACGAATTTCCAAGGTGTATGGAATTATCAGGGATACTTCACCTCCTCGAGCTTAATCAACGCTGAACTCGCGTCGAGGGTGACAGTTTTTGCCAAAGAAGGTTATATCTTCCAAGCACGTTTCGTGAAGAAAAAAGCAGAGGGCATCAATAGTATGGTTATTTTCATCGAATAAATATTCATGTAGAAATTCTGAGCGTGTGAATTACTAAAACTTCTGCTGACAGTTCAATAGAAAAGACTAGGATGGCGCAGCTAGACTCTTCAATATGGGAAAAAGTTGGTAAGCTTGTATGTTTTGTGAACTGTCTAAAAGGGCGCCTGCCTAGACACAGGCATGGCTGTATTTACTTTATTTATGTTAAAAAAAGGGTTATCAGTCAGTGGTAAGTATATTTATTTCTAATTTGTAATTTATAATAATTCTAATATTTTACTTCATTTCATTTTTTCCAAAACATATTTATTAACACTATTATTTCATCATTACTTGTAACTTACCTGGATGACAATCGTTTATTGGCTGTGTTCAGCAAAAATAATGTTTTGCAACACTAGTGCAGTATTTAAAATGTAGAGAGCTCTATGAGCAAAAGCTGTAGATGTCCGGTAAATGAGTTTATTCGCTGATTTTAACCTTTTAATGTAATGAATTAGGGTTTCACGATACAGCATCGATACTAGATTGAATTAATACTTTACTCCCTGACAATCGATTTATTAAATCGATACTCATCAAGCTATCGATATGGTGTATTGATACATTTGTATTGATATCGATACTCTTGAAATTTTGAAATTGCCGCTTTTGTGACAACAAATAAAAAAATTAGTAAATTTTAACTTTAATTAAATTAGATGTTCTGATTAGTTAATAATCAACCAATTTTTTTTCGCTAATAATAATAATACTATCTAATGTGTTGAACTTATTACACAATTTGTGTCAAATACAAATCTTATAATGTTTTTTACTTATATAATAATTTTATTGTTATTTGAATAAGAATTAATACCAATAATCATACTACTTCATGCGTGTGTTTGTTACATGATTCGTATTTAATATAGATTTTATGATAATTAATTTTATATATTTATATAATAGTGGTATTTGTGTGTTTAATTTATCAATTGAAAAAATTTTGTGTTGATAAAAACTGCTGTATGTTTAATTATATTATCGTGTTTTGTGTTTTAACTGTTTTTCAATTTAAAAAAACGCGCAAATTTTTTTATTTAACGATTTTAGGAGTATCGATACTTCGATTATCGATACATGTTGAGATCGATACATTTTCAATTGATTCGATCCGATACAGTGTATCGATACTTTCGATTGTATCGTGAAACCCTATAATGAATTCATTGAATATGTTTGATTGTTAAC
Organism: Chelonus formosanus; assembly: GCA_028641665.1. Lineage (NCBI taxonomy): Eukaryota > Metazoa > Arthropoda > Insecta > Hymenoptera > Braconidae > Chelonus > Chelonus formosanus. The sequence continues at coordinate 17,209,954 of CM054002.1, forward strand.
AAAAATATAAACAAATCAATCGTACAATTGTATTTATTTCAATTTCTAAGATTAAAGCCGATAGTAAGTGAAGACAATGGATAATCCGAATGAAACCAAAGCTGATAACGCTGCTTCAAAGAAAATTGAAGATTTATTAAATAATCACAAATATGAAGAACTTCTAGAATATGTAAAAAATACTGACAATCATGATAGTCTTGATTCAGCACTCTGGGAAGTCATACCAAAACTTTTAGCTCAACTTACTGAAAGAAATTATCTTGTGAACAATAAAGTATTTCATACTTGTGAAGAAATGCTTCATATAATTATTGAATGCCATAATCCTGCTGAAACAGCTATAATATGTTTGGGACAAGTTGAAAATATAAAAAATATCAAATATAATGCATTACTAAAGGTTCTCGGAAAATGTTTAGGCAAATCAAAGTTGCCAAATTTAATCGAATGGGTTGTTAGGATGATGAAAATTTATGTTAAAGAAATACCATTACCGCAAAATATAAAGCCTACTATCGAAGGAAAAATACCTACAGAGGAAACAGATGATACAGTTCAAAATTTGATAGACATCTATCGAAACATTCAATCATTTTTCAATGTCCTATTTACTCATGAAAATGTTAAAGTTCCTAGAGTAAAGCATATACTAGTGCAATTACATTTTATCTTGTTTGGAGATCCTTTTTCTCATCTACCTGTCAACTCTGAAATAGAAGATTTATATAAACCATTAATTGAAAGATTGTGTCAACTGAATGGTAATGCTTTCGACTTTCTATTTATTATTGAAGATCGAAGCCATAATCGTACAATAAAACCAAAAACAGATGAAGAAGATTTGCATACTTCCAGAGTTCAAATATTAAATGAAGTTATGGATTCAGCATTTGCTAATTATTTTTATATCCTCATGACATCAGAAGCTGTACAAGATTTTATTCCATGTGTTTACAATCCCCATTATTTGATGAATCCTCTATTTTACTTAGGAAATTATCTTTTAAAACAACAAAAATATATACTGATTTTTAAAGGCTTACGTTTAATTGATGTTGTTCTAAAGCGAGTAGAAATTGAATCAATTTCATATGAAGTCTTGCAGTCTAAAGCTTTCACAGATTTGTTTACCAATTTGTTTCAAGTAATGATTTATTGTGATTCAGAAAATGAAAGAAAACAAGCTTTACGAATTTTCCGAGATTATATTAAACGCTTTGACATGAGGGCACGTCACTTAGTATTTACATACTTATACGAGAAAGTGAATCATTCTGGTTCTCTAGCTTTGGTGACCAGTCTTCTAAAAGAAGCAATAATACAATCATTAGATCAAGTGCCTCATTGTGATTATTTTATTGGTAAAAAATTGAAAGTTCTTATGGAAACGATCTGTCACCTTCCTCATGGATCTTCAACTGATCCTTTGGAAATAGCTGAAGAAGTCATGGCTACTTTGAATCTCATACGATATTTAATTTTGCGCGATAAAACTAATATAACAGGAATTTGGACATGGATAGAGATAATTAAAAAAGAATACTTGGACCCTTTGAGAGAAGTAGTAGAGATAGCAAGAAAGTACTGGACAGTAAAGATTAAATGTTTGGAAACAGAACAAAATAATAAACCTCAAGCATTAAATACTGATATAGACAACGATGTCACTTTCATAGTTGGTGGAGTAAATTTACCGCTGATGCCAATTGCAGAAAAAATTCAAACGAGTTATCAAGCATTGAATATTCTTGATATGATAGAAAGTATTAGGATTAGAATAAATGAATGTATAGAAGATAATATTTCACAGTGTAAATGATGATTAATCAATAAATATTTATTATACGTTTCTAAATTTTTATCGTTTTATTTCTTCTTAGTTAATTGTTAGATTATTAATGTTATAATATTAAGTGATGAAAGTATTAAATTCTCCAGGCATTAGAAGTTTGTGGACTTCTAGGCTTTTACTTCAAGGCCAAGCACATATTGATGAAAGTGTAACTGCTGAAGAAAATAAATATGAGAGCGAAGAAGATTACGAAAAGAACATTAAATCGAAAATTCTTGCTGCATCAATACCATTCGTCCAAGAGTTAGGATGGAGCCAGCAAGCTATTAGTGCAGGTTTTTATTCAACTAACATTCTTCAGAGCAGCTAACAATTTTTTTCATACTTTATTGTTGAATTATTATTTTTAATCAGGTGCTGAGTCTATTGGATACCCAGGAATTATTCATGGAATGTTCCCTAATGGCGGGGCAGAACTAGTTCAACATTTCTATGCTAGTTGTAATGCAGAATTGACTAATATTCTTAAAGCTGAAGCTTTGGCTATTCAAGGAGATCCTGTAAAAACCAAAAAACCACCAGAAGTTCATGTTAGAGATGCTTTGGAAACTAGGCTACGGATGTTGGTGCCGTATAAATCTACTTGGCCTCAAGCGATGGCTCTTATGGCACTACCACCAAATGTACCTACTGCTTTAGCAAATTTACTTACTTTAGTTGATGATATTTGTTACTATGCTGGTGATAGATCTGTTGATGTGAGTTTTGGTATTATTAATAATTTTTTTTATTTATTATAATTGTTTTAAATTCTATTATATTAATGGTTACAGCTTAACTGGTATACAAGGAGGATAGGTCTTGCTGGAATATATAAAGCTTCAGAACTTTACTTACTGCAGGATAGTAGCGAAGACCATAAACAAACATGGGAATTTATGGAACGACGAATTGAAGATGCTCTTCAACTTCAGCGAGTTTTAAATGTCGCTTCTGAGATTCCTCCACCTGAACAGGCTATTAACAGAGCTACTGAAGCTGCAAGTGCAGCATTCACGACAGTAATTTAATTTTTATTTCTTTAGTTATAAAAATCTATATCTACTTAATTTTTTTTATAAATTTCAGGCTCGCAATATACTTGGTTTGAATTGGAATAAATGAAGAAGCAAATAAATCAAAAGTATTGCCAATAGTTGTAGTTATTTATAATCATTTTTAGTTTTTATAAAAGAAAAATATCTAAATATGTAAATCATGAGGATTTTTTGTTCTAAATAAAAATCTTTTGTTTTATTTTTAAATTTTAACGTATTTTAACAATTTTTTATTCTTACATTTATATTAATAACATTATATATATATTTAATTAGAAATTTCACTAAATCATTATTTTTATTTATGAGTCAATATTTAAGTTGTTATAATATTATTTTTTGTAATAACATATTTATTTGTGAAGATTTTTTTATTGTCATAACAGAAAAATTCTCAACTATAAATTTAAAAAATTTATCAAAACTTATATGATAAAACACTATTATTATGTAAATAAAAAAATCTTTGTTATAAGTCTTGAATCAAACTAGTTAATTAACGGTGATGTTTGTGTTATAAACTATGGAAATATAATTTTTATAAATATGAGCTCAAACGTCTGTCGATAAATTATTTTAATAAATCGACAAGTCAGTCTTCAAATTCGGCAGAAAGTAATGCTATTTGAATACGTTAATTTCTTATGATTCTTTTCGGACAACGTAATATCAACTGATAAATATATCTTTCGATGCCTTTGTATATATTTATAATTAACAAGTATTTTCGTGGAAAAAGTAGTGTAAATCGATCAATAGATATACGGAAAATCGATTACATGAACAATTATTATGCTTAAATTGAATTGTGCAACTATATGAGAATCGTAAGAAAAGTCCCAGCTTTTTTGAGTTCTAATACATTTTTTTATAATATTTCCCATGTGTGACCTTAATGACAATGTTTATGCAAAATGTTAGTTATGTGATGTCAACCGTTTATCTATTAAGCTTCGTTTTAAACTAGATTCGTTACTGATTATCATTATCACGATATACATATCACGAAATATATGTATACATATCTACTTATTGCGAATGCAAATACAGAGAAATATATATACTAAATATTTATATATACATATAGAATTTTTTAAATTGCTGCTATGTGTTCTCTCATAAAACAATCTCATCAATAATAATCTTCCTCAACATATCCTTTGATAGGTTTTGGTAATGGAAGTTTGTGAATATTATCTCTTCGAGTATTTTGTCTTATCACGAAACGACAAAGATATTGTAAACTTCTAACTTGATTAAAACGACTCACTGGTTTTGTCAAGCGTACTGGAAATGCTGGATGGCCTGGATATCTTGGCCGAGAATAGCAGAAGACAGAGTACTTACTAGTATTCATTGAATGATTAACAAGAGCTGGGACCGATGAAAATCTTCCATACTCTCCTTGATCACAAAGTGAAAACATACCACCACTATGTTCTACTCTTGCATGAAGTAATTTGCCAGCAGATTTGAAGCTTAGAGTTAGCAAATGTCTAAAGTGGTACAAATAAATTATTATTAATGTAAATTTTACTTAATGTCAAAATTAGTACCTATCACTAGAGGAATCTCGAATTAAAAACGCTCCATCAGGTTCAGAAAGAAGTAGAGCATCAGCTTGATCACCTGACATAGGTCCCCAGTACCATCCATATTTACTTAATTTTAATAATTCCTGCGATAAGGTTGATTGACCTTCTCTTCCATCATTTTCATTTGGTTGTATTCTTTTCTCAGGATCCAAATTATCATCACGATTATTTACATTTAAATTTGCGTCCAAACTAGATTGGTTAACAGTATTTTGTGTAATATTAGTACTTCTGTTTATTTGACTTGGATTTAATGATTCATCACTTCTCACAGACATTCGTGTTTCAATTTTTGCAGGGTTATCAATATCTCTGATTTCAAGTCTCTCATCATTCGTTGAAGACCTTTTATTGTAACTTGTTCCTTCCTCAGAAATTGGAGAAGTTTCTATGGTGATGCTCTAAAAAATAAATTAATCAAAACCTTAATCAAGTAATGTTTTTATTGAATCTCTTTTTTGATGTGAATCAATTAAAAGTTAGACAACAATATTACTCCAAAATATAAACAATATTGTCATCATAAGTAAACAAACCTTCCGTTTTGATTTGTAGAAATTTTTAATTGATAATTTTTTTCTAATATTTTTAAAGAAACTATTTGTTTTTTTGTCTTCGATTGCATTGTCAGAAGTAAATTCATGAGATTTGGATTTTGTTAAATTATCCGAAACACTTTCTCCAGAATCCAATGATTTCCAATGAAGGGAAAAGTATTTTGGATTAACTTTGCACAACCTTGAACCTCGTTTAACTTCTGTATTGGTACTTGAACTTGATGTCATTATTAAAATTATTATTGTTATAATATTAATATTTTTCAATTTTTTTCTTGTAAAAATTTAATAAATAAATTAAAAAAACTGTTCACAATAAATACTGCAATGTGAACACTTTTTTCGATTGAAACGCCTCCTCGAAGCTGTGATTGAAACTACTCGGCAGCAACAGTAGCCATTTTTAAAACGCTAATGGCCGTTATTGACGGTTGTAAACAGTGCTTAATTAAACACCGCGTCACTTGTCATTTTGATAAATGTAAATTGTAACAAGGCAGATAATAATCGTGATAAGCGCTGATGTCGTTGCTTTGCGCGCGTAAATAGGAACAAAAGGCGGGATTTTGGTACAGAGGTTAGAATAATACAAAGTAGTGAGAAGGTAGGGACATTGTTGAGGTTGTCCCATAAACCTGTGAGACTGAAAAGATAAATAATTCATTTAGATTGTTTAGAAGTAAATAAATTGAAATTGTATTATTTATTGTCGCGCTGCAGTCGTATATACCAGTATATAAATAATGTCGCAGCCGTCAGTTACTGCGTATTTTAATACGAGAAAACGACAAGCCACTGATGAACTTAGGAACAAATCTAAGGTAGTGGTTTTGGAGCATGAGAGGATGAGAATTACTCGTAACGGTGAAATTAAAAAGGAGCTGGAAGGTGATCCGAAAGTTTCATTAAAAGAAAAAGAGTTTGAAAATGCCTTAAAAGTGGTCTTCAAGTCATCTGAAAGTACACAACCTTCTAGTGCCTCAGAAAAAAATTCTGCTGTTCGAAATATACAATTTGATGCTCCAAAAGTATCATCTTCAAAAACTCCTAGAATGACGAGAGCAAGATCTGCGAAATTTAAAAAAATTGTTCAACTTGAAGGGCAGACTGATATTAAAGAGTCATTGTTGAAGATGGGTGAAGAATCAAAGCAACAAAGTAATGTGCCTTTTGAAAAAAAAGGGCTTTTAAGTCCACGGAAAAATTTGTCATCCAAGAAAAATACAAAAAATCGAGAAAAACAAGAGAAACTGGTAGAAATTTCTGAAGAGAAACCTGCTGCAGGTTCTGTGACTCCGAAAAAAGGGTCGTTAATGGATAAATTAGCGCAGCAAGATTTAAGTTTAACAGAAATTAAAAACAGAATCAACAAATCCTCACGATTAGCAGAATTACGAGCTAGGATTGATCAATTTAAAAAATGTGAAGAAAAACTTGACAAATTACAACAACAGAGTCGAGAAGAACCTCAATTGAAAATTAAGAAATTTGAGAAAATTGAATTAGAAATACCAGTCAGGTAAAAAGTTACTTTGAGTTGTCTTTTGGAATATTGTAAAAATAAATATTTAATTCATTTCTTTTTCAGTCCAAGTAAACTTGCTCGATCACCATTGAAAACTCCTACGAAAAACATTCAACTTCCATCAACAGCAAGTCCTCAGCGGCGTTTATTATTTTCACCAAAGGAAACGCCTCCAAGTCCTGTAAAATGTAGTCCAACTAAAGTTCCTGCTTACCAGAGATATCAATCCCTTATAGAGAGCGGTGCTCCAGCTCTACCTTTACCGTATAGCTACAGATTTTTGGCGGAAATTTTTAGATGCGTTGATACCGTATGAATTAATTTTTTATTTTTGAGATTCACGTTATAATATAAATCGTTTATTGATAAAAAAAAATTATTACAGGTATCGGCAATGTTGTTTAATCGAAAGGAAACCATTACCTTCAAAAAACTCAAACCAGCTGTTCAAGAACTTCTGAGACGTAACTTTGGCCTTGAACATTTAGCTCAGATAAGAAGTGTTTATCCAAATGCTTTTAATTTTAGCCAAGAGAAAGTGCGATCTTTTGGATCAGCGTCAAAAGAAAAGTATGAGCTAGTTATAACCCCAATTTTAGAGAATACTGATAAAACTGAAAGTAGTTCAGATGGTAGTAGTAAAGCTAGACCAAATACAATGGGTCCAGGAGTTATGTTAGAAAGAAAACGAAAACTTTACAATATTCTTTTAGGTATTATTTTTGTTAACGAAATATTTTAGGCCATGTTAATTCTTTCAAATATAAATTCATGTAATGAATTTCAGATAAGGTAAAATTGGAACACGAGAAATTTTTGTTAAGTCTGGAAAATCCAATGAACATTCCGAAGGATAAAATCACAAGATGGCATCCAGAGTTTGATGTTGATAATTGTCCAGCAATAGAGCTAGCCGAATTGCCTCAACCTCCTACTGTAGAGAAGGCTACGTCAGCTCAAGACGTCCTTGGTAATAAACCGTAATGTTTAGATAAGAATGCAATTAATTCGACCATGCAAATATTGACAGAGATATTTCGCGACATTAATTTAGTCAATTACATAAATTTTAAAAAAATGTGATAAAATATTTGGAGATTCTTAAACAGTATTAGCAATCTGTAAATACTACAATTTTTTTAACTTTTATATTAAATTTGAATTAATAGCTATTTCATACACACTATATTTAAAAAATGTTATCTTTTGACAATGGCTTTGAAATTATTTTGACTACAGAAGAAGCGATGGCTCGAATTCGTGAGTTTTCAGAAATTACGGAAAAAAATATTTAAAAATGAATTAATTTTTTATTTATAGAGAGGGCAAAATCACTCTTCAATTGCAATACACGCATGGAAAAAGCTTTGCAACGTTTGGCTGAATCAAAAATGACATCAAAAAGTACTGAAACGTCAGAGGCCGTAGAGACAACTGATCCACAACAATCAGAAAGCTCAGAAAAAATAAAAATTTCAGGTGTCGATACACCACCAGCCACACCTCCTACACAAGCGGATTTTATTAATCCAGCACTCAAAGGCATTCCAAAAGCGTTGCTAGAACGGGTAAATATTTAATAATTGTATATAATTTTGGAATCATATCTTCCGTTAATCGATTTCTTAAAAAAATTATTTTCATTTGATACAGGTTCGTGCAAAACAAGCTGCGAAAGCTTTAGAAGCAATGACTAGGACTCCAAATGCAGATAAAGAAGCAACTATGTATTCCAGACTTCCTGAAATGTCTAAGGTTCTTAGAAATATTTTCGTAGCTGAGAGAAAAAGTGTACTTCCTTTAGAAAGTGTTATTAACAAACTGGACAATTCATTTAGAACAAAGTTATCCTCCAATGAATTAGAAGGACATATAAGACTTATGTGTAAATTACTACCAACATGGGCAAGTATTCATAATGTACGAAAACTCGATTACCTCAAGATAGCAAAGGATATTGATATTGCCAAAATAGTTAAAAGATTTGAAGTTATGGCAAACGATAAAATAAAAGCATGATTTTATTAGAAATTATTAATAATTTGGTTATACATAATAAATGAATGATTTTTAAATTGTTTCACAAAATCATTTAATATTGAAATAATTTATATAATATGTGTGTGTGAGATGACACTGTAATCACTTCGTATTGCATTTATACTAATACATTTTTTTTCTCGCAATTATTTTTTGGTTCCGATCTTTTCAAAACGATTATTGTTTATTTTTTGAAAGTATGGAACAGTTAGATAAACTTTTTCTATTTTATACAATGTTCGTTCGAATGTAATGAAATTAATTGAACAAATTATATGATTCCATTGTAGACTGTAAATGTTATGACATGGTCTCACTTATAAAAAATAATATAATAGTATCAATTTTACTCGATTTTTATTAATATTCTAATAAATCCTGTAATTGTAAGACACTTGACGTTTTTACGAAAAATAAATTATATCAATGAAAGTAAGTTTGAGTTTCATTTGAAAAATGCCGCGCGTTATAGGGGTCATTATTAATCAATATGGCCGCCAAATGCGAAATGGTATGAGCCTGGTATATATATTTGATCCGGTAATAATTTGCAATTAACAGTTTGTAAAAAACTGCGATTTAAATGTTTATTTATGTTTGACAATAGTCAAAATGTTCTTAACATTGATTAAATGTGCTAAAAAAGCCAAGAGCAAGTAAGTACTTGATCTTGTTTCTTTAAAAAATACTCTTTAAGAGCAAAGTAAGGTTAAGTGAATATTAATACACAATTATAATTATTTTTTTTATTTTTTTCGTTTATTATTAATGCAATTCGTTCTATATTACCTTTACATTTATAATACGTATATCATACAATGTTTTTCAAATCAATCAGTCACATGACAAAAAATTATAAAAAATATTTATTCATTAAAATTAAAATTTATGTAAAATTTCATTGATGCTTTTTTCAGGCATATTTTAGTATCATGTGCAAGCCTAGTTAGCGGTCATCGAGTAAACAGAATCCGAGAGCGATTGGGCGACAAATTAGAATTTTTAAATTTCGATCCTTATGGTAACCAGAATTTAATTACTCTTATAATGTGCTTAAATTAGTAATTGTTCAATTGAAATAAATTTTAATTATTTTTTCTTTTCTAGTTCAAGAAAAAGTTGTGTACAGGGAACTAAAAAAACTTAGAAGTATTGATTTCATTAAGGACAAAAGATATGAAAAATTAGGTCACATAAATTAGAATACAAAATGAGAAAGAAAAATAAAAAGATGCATACTTAATTTTTTTAGTTGTAATTTAATAACAAGATTGATTTACAAATTTATTAAATGGTAAAGGGAGTCACAAAACTCCCTTTTAACATCTCCCTAACTTTACACAATCGTCACAGGAAGTCGCTATAAAATTGTCCCAAAACCACTACACAGATTCTATTCAACCGACCATGTAATTTCAAGATCACCCTCGTTTTGCGGTAAGATAGCTAAACTAAAGTAACGCCAACCGCCTCTGATCTTTTTCCGAGTCCACTTCAATTCAAATTGTAAGAGAAAAAAAAGTCTTAGAAGTTGCGACAAAACAGGATCGCTTGAGACAGCATTGTATTTATTTTTTACTTTTTTATATTAGTTTCGCGGCATTATGCAGTCAGCAAAGGGTTCACAACCAGTGCAGTCAGGTTGATAAACGCGGCATTCTAACCCTGGAGGACAATAATGTGACAAACACGGACTATCTTGAATCATACATGGACCATATGCTAAAACCGAAATTCAAATTAACTCGGCACAAACCTAGTATCATATCTTTTACTTACTTTCAATACAAACATTATTTCTGCAGCAGCCTCCGCAGCAAGCAGCATCATCAATACACTAAAAAGTTTTCAAGGTATTTATTAATATTTGAGAAGATTTATTACTAAAGGTAACTTACATATCGCCCAGGAAAAACACAATCTTGTGCTAAAGTAGTACAGATAAAAATAAGTATCAAATAATGTTTAGAAACCATTTCTCACGATATAAAAATGACTATTTCAAATATTAATATGTTACAACAACAGAGACCAATATATTTACACCTGCTTAGTCTGGAGGTTTATTTGAAACTGTGTTATCATTGATTTATGTTCAACCGCTAAGGCGTCGATAAATGTGGACAATTTGTCTAAGTGTCATCATTCAATTATTCCTCGCCCAAGGTTATTTCGAATTTTCATATTGATCATAACATTAACTTGTACATACATGATATAATAATTTATCATGCATGCAATCTATCATTCAATCTATTCAATATGCTAGTAGTCTTGATATTCTAATTAATAACAAGGTGATATTAATTTTTAAAACACGATAAAATCTTTCTGCTGTCAATTGTTTTCTTTTTTTTTTTCATTTGAGATTTGACATTTTTTATTAAATTTTTCGTGTATCTTTTCATGATGGTGTCGTGTAATATAGTAAGATGTTTTAAATGTTTGCCTTCTTTGAATTTAATTTCTATCAAGGATTATCTGGTAAAGAGTGCATTTATTTGGGCTAAGGGAGAAATTTCAGATTATGGGTTTGGTACAGCTTATAAATGGCAAAGTTTACCAGGAGGTCTACAAGAAGCTAGACGTACTGGAAAACCGATTTTTTTACTTATACATAAAATTACTTGTCCTTCATGTCAAAAATTGAAACAAAAATTTTCTAGATCAATCAAGCTTATTGACCTCAGTAATTAGTAAGTTGATAATTTTTTCACCTAATAAACAGGTTACATTTAATTGATGTCATTTTATTTTTAGTTTTGTGATGATTAACGTTGAAAATTCATCTGATATATTATCATATTACAAGGAATATACTCCTGATGGAAAATATGTTCCGAGAATTCTTTTTTTTACCTACGATGGTCAACTCATTCACAATGCTTATAATCGTCATCCCGATGCAGATCCTAATCATCGCTATTATTATAGCTCTCCTACACAAATAATTGATGTAATGCAGCAAGTTATTGACAATAAAGGTAGAAATCCTCTACCAGAATCTCCAACAACAAAAAGTTAGAGGATATTTCTATGACAACAGAAAGAAGACTTACATATCATATAATCAGAGTGGTATTATTGATTACTAAGATAGTAAAAAATAAAGTATTGACATTAGTTCTAATAAATACATTATACATACAATACATTACATTAGTTCTTGAATATCAGTTCTAATAAATTAGAAAAAAAATAATTCTTACAGTTTGAATATTTAGTGTTTCATATTTTTTTTAATTCTATTAAGATATTCAATATTTTAATAGAAGTAGTCTTAAAAAATGGGGAAGTCAAAAAGAGCAAATAAATATATTTTGAGAAAGATTGAAAACAGGGGAGAAGAGAAGATAAGATTAGATAAGACAATGTAAAAGATGATTTAGTAAGGTTTCACAAGATAAAGAAAAGGAGGCAAGTGAAGGGGTAAGAGCTTTCTCCAGCCCTTATATTATACAACAAACGTTACTGAACCTTTGCTTCTGTGAATTCTCTTTGATCCTTCGTAAGGTACCCAAAGTTGTATTATTTCCACAGTGCAGTCCTTTCCACGTTTTCAAACGATTTGAGATTCGTAGAGGCGTAAAACTCGTTCTGATTTCTCTGTCTTTATCTGACTTACCCTCTTATTCACATTCCAAATCAGGGCTTTCTCTTTGGTATCTCCTTTGCGGTATGCTTAATGATGTTGCCACTGCAATTCTTCTTCTCTTTACTATCTCATCTTGTTAAATTGTTGAATAAAATAGAAATGACTTCCGTAGAATTCTAGATGGCAGACGATTTTATTTTGTTTGTAGTTTCATGTCGTCATGATTGTCTCACTGTTAAAAAACGAGCTTCAGACTTTTTAACATGAATCTTAAGTAAAAAATATGAAAATAAATTTTTATAAAGGAAAATGTTTTATGAATAAATAAAGCTGTTTTAAAATAATAAAGGTAAAATGTTAAAGCAGTTAATCATGAAGAGGGAGGTGAAATGTGCGGAGGGATTACTTGAAGAGTCTATAGTTGGTACGGCCACCATTTCACAGTTTCCTCAGGTTTAAGAGGCCGAAGCTCGCGAGTTGTTCTTTGCTTATTACAGTGTGCACTGTGCTAAATGAGCTCCAGGCTCAACTAAAGTACCCAGTTAAATCCGTTAATTAACTACGTTATATTTTTACAATTTTTTTCCCCTTTCTTCGACATATATTTTTATCCCACTTGCTCGAATGCCGAGTCCACTAAGGAGCTTCAATAGCACCAGTGGACCCGGGATATACGAGTATATACTCACGTGTTTCGCATGTACATGCCACGTCTATTTGCTCACACATTGTTTACGTAGTTGGAGCTCGACGCGTGGTTAAAACCTGCCTACATTTTCTTTTTTTCTTTTTTCATCAACTTGAGCTCGTGTTAATGTTGTGGATACCCGTGTTAACTATGGAGTGGATTGTAGCATATATATCGTTTTATTTTCAAATTAATTATCGTCAAACTTGGAGTATTTTTTGAAGCAACAATTATTCTCTAAATATTTCTTTTTTTTTTTGAAAAATATTTTTGGAGTATATTAACTAATATTGATACATTTTACTTTATTTATTAAAAAATATCATCATTATTTATTAGAATTACTTAAAATTTTCAAGTTCATTTAAATATTAGCCTTTAAGATGGTAATATTTCAATGTAAACCTCATTCAAGTAGGTATAAAATCAAACAGTAAAAATCATGGGTACTTTTTCCTAGTAAAATACTGTTTTAAATGGAGATGATTTTAGTCATATTTAATCTTTAAAAATAAATATCCGCTTTTCTAAAATAATGTAACAAATAAAGGCACTTTATTTTTGTAGTAACAGTCAGTATAATTAAAATAAATAATATCTTTCAAAGTTTATAAAGTATTAATTTGATATATTTGTATTAGATATCAACAAAATACCTTTCAGTTATCGATTTTTCTAGAATATCTGAATTCAATCGCAAGAGCCGTCGCACCAACTGATGCTCAAATTGAAATAACTTTGAGACCTCAATATCATCACTAGATATCGGTGGTGCTAAAGCTTTTGCTTCCTAGCTGCAAGAAAGAAAATGAGAAGTGTGAAGAGTAAACGGGTATCTTCTCTGTGCTTACTACTACTTCTTTTCCTTTGCAGTAGTCCCCTTCCTCTTTACTATCTATCTCACTTTCTATCCTCTGCCACTAAAAGACTCTTGAAATAAATTGAAAATGGCTGGCATCTCCCAGCTGCTTCGGATAAGTGATACTGACTTCCACCCTCTCGATACGTTAGCCTACATACCAAACAATTTTTACTCATTTCGCTTAACAATACTACTCTTCGATTAAGTTATCTCATCTTTTCTTATCTCATTGTTTGAATTTTTCGTTCTGTATCAATCATTTTTTAACCAGAGATTTTAATTTAGTATTTTTTTTTTTTTTTCAATTGATTAAATCATGCAATTTTCTATTAACGATAACATGAAACAAATTGATCAGATTTACACTTGATTATTTAGATATACATGAGTGAAGCCGCAGTCGCGGATCTCGGGAATAGGTATTGAGTCGACGAGTATCATGCGAATGACAGCTAGAGCTAATTGAATCTTGACTCTATCTATCTGTCGACTCGAGCCTGAGACTCGAATCTGCAATGCCCTCATCCCAATACACCCCCGTTGCTTTCAATCGCAGCATCAACAATTGCCATTTACATTTTCTACATTGATGACATCGTCAGTGGAAATGAATATTGAGAAGTTGAGTAAAAACTAAGCCATAGATATAAGGGAGTGATAAATACATGGGGTGGTATTGAGAATTTTTATCACTCCTTACTGGGTCATTGGCAAAAGTCGTCAAGAGAAAGCAATCCCAGTATTATATTCATTGATTATCGTATAGAATTCGCGGAGCGGACGATCCTGACGATTCCTCGATTGCGCAATCAAGATGGCATCGGGAATGGCATCCTCCTCAACCACCTCTTTTTCCACTCGCCCCCTCGATCTTTCTTACCTTCGACTCAAACTACCAACAAGTATTTCAATATCCGCTCCAATATATTCCCAAGTGAAGACCGAACTGAACGTGTGTGCAGTTATATTGGATTCTCTCACCACACCTTCTTCTTCCCCTCTATCACTACCACTTTCTTCTTCATGTTTTTTCCAGGCTCAGGGAAATGGATGTGTTGCACACGTATACTTTTTTATTCGAACGCGTGAATCGAATCGGTTTTCAATGTACTCTCTCACGCACAGATACATAAACTTTATCCTTTTTTCTCTACCCTACTACTCTTCTTCATCACTATACTTTCAACCCCATCGAATTTCCCTTCGATTTTGCACACCGTTGCAAATTCTTTTCATTTCTCCTCTTACACGTTCGACCGCTATTAACTGGATAGGATACTTGGATACTCCCTTCATAAACCACATACTTTTTCATTCTCCAAGTTTATTCTTTGTTGTTATTAATTAATCTAACAATTTCTTTCATCCACTCTTTTATCATTAGTATTGGTACTGAAACTCCATCATCAGAATGCATAGTTAAAGTTTGTTACTCTAGAATTTTATTAGATAGAACTAAGTTTGATTTAAGTAAACATCATGATTTACCATTTAAGTTCAATTAAAGCCAAGGTATTCTTAATCAAAAATTGTAGTATTGGAGTCACTTGAAAAAATTAAATTTCTAGTTACTGAATTAACAACTTGATATTGAATCGATTGATAAAATATGAAAGAATCAAAGAATTCATTGGAAAGTTTTTCCTGAGAGCTACTTTCTTGGCATATTAAACAAGAAAAATGCCGAGCTTTTACGAAGGTTCTTTTTCAATTGAATCAAAGGTTGGCTGAAAAGAGCGATAACGATCTTTAGGTCTCAATATAAACAAGTTGGTTGTCCAATTAAAGGCTGATTAATTCTCTATGGCTAGCATCAAGATTTGGTATGTAAGAAGATATACCGATTTCGACTCTACATTTATAATAGTTTTGATTCGAGTACGCTGATGCGTTCCCAGTGTGTATGAGGTCAATGGACAAGATATGAAATAATTTACTCAAGCGTGAATCAATTCTCGTATAAAGCACCTGGGCATACATGCTCTAACCCCATTTTGTTCATCACTAGTTCTCTTTTTTTTTAATTTATTTTCTTCCATTGGTCTATCTATTGTTATTTCTTTAGGATACTAAATCAGACTTACGCCAACATGAATATCAAATTTTAATGTATGCCAGTTAAAATTCATCTGAATTTACTCATGCATATATTATTGCTAAGGATAATCATCTTTTTAAACTTTTAGCTTTGTGTTTTACTATCGTCAACAATCTTTACCTTTTCAAACTAAAGTAAAGAAGCATAATGAAGTTCACTTGAGGAAAAGTTCTAATCCAAAGGTGAAATCAAATATTTATTCAAAATTTCATATTTACCAGTTTGATTTATTCAACAATAACTACTCATCTTGAGTGTTTCTATTATTTTGTTTTATCAAAAAAAATTACTGTGAAAAAAAAATGGCAAAAATTTTTTTTTGAAATTATAGGAAACCAAGAAAAAAAGTGTCGAGTATATTTTTTATTTGCTGATTGTTTTATAGTCAGGAAAAAACTCTAGATATTTAGGTAACTTTAACACTGAGTTTGTATTAGGTAGACCACATCGATCTTTATCTAATCGATCAAATAACAAGATACGATGAAGAAAAAAAAAACGATTTTAGACCCAAGTTCAACAGTACGTCTTTTTCAGGTCGACAGCGTGGGACAAAGTTGCCCCCACGTTAATTTATCTCATGAAGATCTTCGAATTTAAAGAAGATTGAGATTTAATAGCCAATACAATTGATCAACTGAAAATTTAGCCTCAAGTAAGGATCTTCCAAATGTCTATAGTTACGCTTGAATATAACTACTTATTTTCTAATACGAAATTCAATCTCCAAAGGGTTTGTCTTCTACTCCTACTCTCATTCTTTACCTCATTTATTTTCAAGTAATAGTATAATTTCAAATTCAAGTAGAGTTTTACGAGGCATACAAGATCAATCAAAGATTATGAGAAGTGTATTAACAGGACCTTCTCACTCTAACTCTTCATTGAAAATAGCGTGTTTGCGACTAAAATGTACTCCACCCCTTTGTCCACAAATTCGAAATCATCATTGTCATGATAGTCGGTATTGTCCGATCAGCATCTCTTCTCCAACTCTCTCTTCATTTCTACCACCCTCGCACGTCTCTCGTAGTATCCTCAGGGGTCGTACGAGGACTCAAGTGGCAGAGGGTTAAACTAATGCGGTATAATATCCTGCTGAGGCATTCTGTCACGGTCATTCCGATGTGTTTGGTAAACTTGATGTCATCTCATCACGATCATCCTCACGGCGATTTGTCTGCTTATAGGACAGCATTAAGAAAATGATTCAATAAAATGTTTTCCTTTTCCCACTTTCTTCTTATTATGAAAACAAACTGTCATAGAATAAGACTATTACTTTTCAATGAATCTCATGGTAACTTGTCTGTTTATACAAAAGGTATAAAATTCAATTGAAAATGTCTGGCTTTTTTTTGAATTGTAATTGAATGACAATGATGTGTGGTTGTACAACAGTGAATTTTGTTGGGTGGAGTTTTACAATTATAAAGTAATTTGAGATTTCGAAAATTTATATATGAGAAACAGAAAAAAAAGAGAGAACGAAATGGAAACGGTTTGCTAAAGGGAATTCGAGATTTTTTTGTCTCAAGCTCTCCCTCTTGGAATGAAGGTCGTTTGTTTCTTCTTTCTCTTTAGTTCACCTTTTTCCTTCTTATTCGTTCTCCTCGACATCTTATTATTGCAAAGAAATAAAGAGAAGGCTCTACGGGATACCTTATATGTATAATTTACCGGAAGGTTTCTCGATACTCTAAGGGTAAGAATGCTTGATATTTTTTCACCATCCCTTCTTTTATTCTTTCCAATTTGCCTCTTTTGGATTATTTTTTTTTTATTTAAAATTAGTGTACGTAACTATGAAGATGATTTAAATGTTTGTCAAGGGAAAATAACGAGTGAAACTTCTCGGATGGCTTTTGAATGAGGAAGAAGAAGAAGAAGAAGACGATAAAGAAGAAGGGGGTGATCCAGCAGCAGCAGTTATATAGGTATTATATACCTAACAGGAAAAGAGACAAAGCGCACAAAACATTGTCGGGGCGTCGTTCCACTCGCAAACAGCTCTCGCGAACTAAAACTTGGAACAAAAGTAAGGACTTTTGTTCCACGTCCGAAAGTTTTTCAAATTATGGCCGTGAGCAAAAGAAGAAGGACTCGAAGACGTAGCGAGAAGTGTAGAAGTGTAAAGAAGAGGCGAAATAGACTCCTTAAAATCCATTCCTACCCTTCGTTTCGTCCTAAATCTTGATTTACGTCATGGCACTCAAGGTTTCGGAATTAAATCGCAAGAGCCAAACCCATTCATGCAATAGTCGTCCAAACTTTCTTTTCGCCTTTATCTCTTTTCACCTCCCTCTTTCTCTCTCTGACTGACACTTTTACCACTGCCTACTCGTGCAATTAACCCAAAGGCTTTTAATGAAGATAGATAAGTCAATTAAAATGCACAAAGTCTTCACGAGTTTATTTATAATTATTAGTTCCTCAGAGTTTATTTTTAATACTTTAATTATTATTTTTTTTATTGTTTGATACATCAGAGATTATTTTGATATTTCATAGCACCTTTTGTCTAGATTGTCTTTAATAATTAATTAACAATTATATTTTTTGAATTTTTCTGTTAATTATTTTAGCAATTGCTAGAGATCTAATTGGAATATTCAATAAAACTTAAATTTCGCCAACTAAATTTAAAGGAGCAAATTAAATTATCTATCATATGTTACTTATTTGGATACGTATCAATATTATTTATCACTATAATCTAAATTATTCTGGCCATTGGCGAATTCTCAAAAAAATTTAAAGTTAAGAGAAAAAGAATTTTTTATTTAAATAAAAAATATTATGAATGTTTATAAAAATTTGATAGCTATTGCTGATTATTTTGAGCATTATTAAATTTTATTAATTGCAAAGAATTATTGAAAAAAAAATTATTTCACATAAAATGAAATGATTCGTGAATAAATCTGTTCATAGTTTAACACAATCAAGAGACATCATAAAGTAAATAGTGAACAGTGATAACACCAATAGAATTTTATTTCAAATATCTTTGACGTATTTTTTCTCATTATCCCTTTGAATCCAATATGACGGACCCGGACATTTCAAGGACTATACTACTACCATTGGAGAAAACAAATGGTAATAAGAGAAAAAGAGTGAGGGTGACGAGATCGAAAAGCCATAAAATTGTGTGGCACACGTTTTTGCACGATAGAAGGGCCAAAGGGTAGTTAGATATAAGGTATACCATGCATTTGACAGAGTATATATACTATACATGTATATAGATAGGGGACAATGGATTTTCGATGGACCTTGGGTAAGAATCAGCGGGGAATCGATGAACATGAGCAGCTTTTGTAAGCCGACGGAAAACGCACGTGTATTTCACTCATCATTTTTTTTGTTATTTTCACTTTCAAGCCTTTTTATTCATACAAATTGAGACAAACGCACAATAATAGCATTTTTATGGAATTGATAAATTTTTAAAATTTTTTCACTGCTTTAATATCAAATTTTTATTAAAAACTTTTTATTATATCTGGTCTTTCTTAAACGAAGGACATAACCAAACAATAACTTTGTAAAATTTTAATCCAATTCAATTAAAAGACTTATCTTGTATTTAAATTATTTTATTTAAAAAATAATGTAAGCAATAAGGAGTAAATTACTAGATGACGCCCTTACATGTAATTTTATTTAAGATAAACTCAGCAATTAACATTAATTACTTATTTATATAAATTTAACAAATTATAATTTAATTTTATGATGATAATGATAATTAAAACATTTTTATTTAAATTCTAAAAAAAATTGTTGCCAAGAATTTTGTTGAAGTTTTAATTTTTAAGGGATGAAAAAAAAATAATAATTAACATAAAAAGTTTAAAATTAATACTGATATTTTATCTTTGAAGTTTCGTGAGTTAAGATAAAACGAAAACATATGTATCGTACCTAAAAGATGAATTATAAGAAGTAGAAGAGACAGATTGAGAGGGTACAAAGCGAGGGTTGATTTTCCATGGCTTTTAATCGCTGCCGAGGGTTAATTTCATGTTACTTTACCAAGGGTAAAGTTTGACCCTATTATTCTCTGTGGTTGAAACCATCTAATTGCCGATTAATCGGCAATGCAATTCATTTGTAAAACTGATCATAGACAAATGATTATAATTTTTATTTTCATTATGTATTCCATCAAGTATATTTCAATTATTTCATGACTTTGGTAAAATGACCATTTCATAACTTAAAAATTACTTGAAGAAATTCTATTTATTTTCAATAAATAATTCCAGTAACTAATTGATTCCGAAAAGAAATTTAATCAAAATTTATAAATTAAGTAATTTATTTGCTAAATATAAATTATTCTCATCTGAAAATAATTTTTGTAATGCAAATGGTTGAAAAAATTAGCGGGTAAATTGAAATGCAAAGCGAGCATTTAAGCGTAGTAACAGTAAAAAAAAAGAAATAGGTAAATAAAAGGATGAGGTGATAGGGATAGAAGACTTGGGAGGGGCGTGTTTCTGTGACTATAATTTGCATGGAAATTTTTATCGCGAGTAATATTCAGCAGATGCGTTTATGGAGAGATAATAGCGGGAGACAGATATAACATTGGTGGTAGATTTTTCGGTGGAAGAAAATAATGTCTTTATGGCTTACTTTTGAACGACAAGTACCCTACTGGTATTTTATCTTTTTCTTACTCAACATTTTCTTGAGTGTAAAAGAAAGTGAGAAATAGTGAGATATATTTTTTTTGTCAGTGACTTTTGGATTTTATAGTTCTCGTATGTTAATTTAAACTTTAGCGAGTTTGAGAATGGTGTAAAGAAGCAAAGAAAGATGATAAAAATGAGAGAAGGAAAAGAGAGAAAAATATATAAAAATGATCGAGGAATATAATACATCGAATTTTCCACGCTCGATCGACTCGAGAAAAAAAGACTATGGACTCTTAAATTTACACAATGAAATTTAAAGAGTGAGGAGGTATATAATATGTAAGAACTAAAAAGAAATAAAAAAAGACAGAAGAAAAAATGCGTTATATTATCCACATATCCGTGATCTACTTGAAATTTAGCTTTAGGAATCCCGCAGAGCTTTTTTCTGTCAACGAGGGTGTTGTTCGTTAGAGTGAGAAAGACCAAGAACATTTGACGGACTTATATTATATTATACTTATATAGACTCACATATCCTTTATCGATGAAGAATTATATGGAGAGTGAGTCCTACGGCGAGCGCCCCACCGTCTTCGCTCTTTTTTAACTTCTCTCTTCCGTCTATTTCTTTACCCTTCTCATGTATATCCCATGAAACTAAACGTTGTATTTCTGCTTTTATACCTATATCACTTGGGCCACATCGAAAACAATTCATCACACAAAAGATTCTTAAGCGTTTTTATTTTATAATACTTGGTACCGACAAGATTGCGAGACTCACGCACTCAGTAGTGAAACTTAAGACTTCATGTGGAATAAAAAAACCAGAGTAAACTCTGTAAAACATTCGTCATTGCAACTTTAACATTGAAACCTTTTTTATTTTATTTGATAAATTAAATCTTTATTGGGAAATTTCTTAAAAGTAGAAGAAGTCAAGGAGGTGTCAGACATGGGGTACAGTTGGATAGTAGTCTTTCAGGATAAATCAGTACAAATGACTCCAAATAAATAACTGTTCATTAATCACCAGTCTATCAAGTCCATCAACATGGACCAAGTCCATAGATCTCTGAATAAATCAGTGATCAGTTTGGCATTGATGGTTGATCAAAGTTTTCTGATTTTCAATTATTTTCATTGATTTATTTAACAATTATTCCAACCTTATTAATCACTACTTAGTATTTCCTGAAATTGAAAATGAAAGATAGCATTAAAACTATATAGAATTAAAAATAGATTATTAATGACACTTTATCAACTGGTTTCTTATTCTCTAGATAATGATTGCTATTCATAGGATATTTTACCCTAGTTTAATTTACTATCATCTGTTAAAAAGCATATTTGAGCAATCAATTATTAAATGTTTAAAGTAGTAACATATAATAATAAGTCTAGCTCATTCACTTTTATTTTTCAATATTCGTTTAAAATAAATTAATGAAAACTACTATTTCTTATCATTACAAATCTTAAATTTGGAAGTATTTTATTTCAATTTATTCAAAGTATTTTAAAATGACGTAACCTATTTGATTAGCATTGTATGCTCTTGAACATTTTTAAAAAGTGACTACAATGTTAATCAAATAGATAACGTCTTTTTAAAAAATTTTAAATGAATTGAACTAAAATAATACGATTTGCAATGATGATATAGATTTTTGTAACATTTAAAGAAAGAAATATTTTTGATAGACTTTAAATGATGTACAATAACAGCCATTGAGTATCATCACTGTTTTAATTTGAATTTTAAAACCAAATGTACAATAATGTAATAAATTTTATCTGACAATTCATTATTTATATCAAATGATTAATTACGATGTTAATTTTGTACACAGTCGACAATTTCCCAAAGCAGAGAGATATGATTTGAATGAACACGTACTGAGTGTATATTCACACTGTTGGAACCAATAATTAATGTGATAAAATGAGAATTGGGAATTTCGGCAGAGATCGAACGATGTGGAAGTCACACCGAATTATTGAGTATACTCTCAATCACGTCACTGTCGACTAATTAACATTAACTCATGGAAAAATTTTACTAAATGGCTGGCTCTCAATATACGAATATTAGCTGACAATCGACATCACTATACTTTTTGATTCAATTTTATAATTAGAAGATTTCGTTGATTACTCTCGTTGTCTAGTTAAATACCCATTATTTTATTTCAATCATTTGATGATATTGTTTTCATTGAATTATCTTATAACCTCATTTTACAAGAGTTTCTATCAACTTCTTTTATAAAAATTCAAATTAACTTTTTCTAAAAATACCTTATTTTTAATTAAATTTCTTTTTACATTGACCTGTTTCTTATTTCTCTTCAATAGATGAAGTTATCTTCTAGAGATGAATAACTCAATTATATTGAACTCAAACATATTTCAATATTTTGATCATTAGATAATAAAGAAGCAATATAAGAAAGGGAAGCAATAATTTTATTAAATTTTTTTGATCCCCTAGTTTGAATTTGCTACCCCTATTGAAAGTTTTTTCTCGCGCCTTCTGCGGTTCACGTAGCAATGCTTCGGGTTGTAGTGCGTAACCACCCGCTCAGCCTCCCTTTTAGAGTCCGTGAAGTAAGAGAGACCGTTATCCCAATGTTGTCAATTGCAGGTCGACACCTTTGCCCTGTCGCGCGTGCGGCTAATCGCTTTAGAATTAAGTCGTTGAAGCTTCGTCTGTCATATACTTTTTTTTTTTTTTCAATTCACCCTCTCCTTTTTTAAAACTATTCTTTGATATCCCCCTTACTCTTGCTGGTTAAATCTAAGCTGCGTGGACAAATTACGGCTTGTTAGTTCCCATTTTTATTGAAGTCAAACATTGGCTTTAATTACATTATTTACTTTTTAACATGGGATAGTCGTCAATTTTTTTTTGTCAGATTTTAGAATAATATTTTATTGAAGATGTAAGAATCTTTAGAATTAATTATGCAAACTTGAGGCCTCTCTAGATATTCTCAGTCAAAAAGAAAAGTAAAGAAGAAGGTAGGATTATGGGTCACTTTTTGTTTTTCATCAATTACATTTTACTCTGTTAAATTATCATCAATTGTCACTTTTTGAAGGTTCTGTTTATTGCCAAGAAGTTATTTTTCAATATATTCCCATATGGAAAAATAGTATATTTCACACCTAAGAAGAAAAAGTAGACTAGCTCAAACCACGTGTAAAATTACAACCCGAGCCGAAGGCGAGTCTAATTGTCCTTCTTAGGACTGAATATAATTTTTCGTCATACCTGAGTGGAAAGTTCAACCCTTCTCCAATGGAAAAGTGAACTTTCCGCGTAGGTATGACGAAAAATACATTTTTTTCCATATGGGTTTGTGGATTACCCTAGTAGGAACATACAACAGATCCATTAGTAGGCCAGTATTGGGACTGGCTCAAAGTTATCATCCAGTAATAATTTTGTACTCAATCACGACTGGTTGATAACTTCATTTACTAGCAAGACTGGCGTATCCTACTAGGATAGCTAATGGAAGACATACCCGTGTTCTCATAATAAACGAACAGACCATATTAAAGACTGGATAATAATCCTACCTTCTCTACACGGAGAAAAATACAATACAAAAATTATAGTCCAGCACTGTAAACTGGACGTATTTTGTCAGTTTGGTGATTTTTATTAAGATTTCAATGAAAAATTATAAGATTCATCCAGAAATATTATAGTTCAACTAATAATTTTTATAGTGCAGCACGGTAATTTTTCGGACAGTTAATAATTGATAGAATTTTAAAGAAAAGTTAAACTATTAATAATCGACAGAGAGTTCTGTGAGTCGAGACTTTTTTCTCGAAATTTATCACCGATTCTAATTCAATTATTAAATTTACAATATTTATAGAAAACGTAAAAAATATTCTAAAATCATCATACAGCTTTGTGATGACAGAGGTTCAGCGCATGCGCGCCCACATTTGTACACGTGCGTTGTAGAAGTAGTTATACTTTACCATTATTTTATCATTATTATTAATATTACTATTATTATTATAAAATTACATCTGAAATATAAAAGAAATTTTGTAAATAAATTTAATACAATTTATTGCCAGCAAAATAATTTTTATATTCCAATTAAATAAAAATTAGAGGTCAGGGTGGTAAAATTTACTGTGCTAGCACAATAATTTTTCTATTGCTGACTGATAGATTGTATAAGAGTGACAACTTGTGTCCAGTTTACTGTGTCACACGGTAATTTTTCATGGAGTTTCCAATATTTTCTATTGGAATTTTTTCTCCGTATACTGAAGAAGGTATTGGTAATCAACACTCCAATTACAGGAAAGTTTATAAATGTAATGAATATTTTGTCTAAAAGCCCCCTTTAATGGAAAATTTATGTAATCCTGTCATTTATTATGTCGTTGGGTTTCATAAATTAATAAATGAATTATATCAAATTTTAATTCATCATTCGTAAGTGTTTTTGAACAAAGAAAAACATCAAACTAAAAATAAAAGACATACTGATATTAAAAGCCAAAAGGATAGACCCACTGTTAAATAAGAAAATAATTTATAATTTGTTAATTCGAAAAAAAAGTTAAACTTTTTCACTTTATTCAGATTCTATAAAATAGATTGATAAGAATATAATTTTTAAAGGTGATAAATATTTGATAAAATGCTCTTCAATATCTCAAACATTCCTGACGTGACCTTGAGATCAACCTTGATAATATTCTGCTTGAATTATTCCGAAAAAATTCACTACATCAGTTGTTCATTGAAGATTCCAATAAACAAATGAAATATTGTTACGTCACATAAACAAAAATTTTAAACAAGTTTGAATAGAATGTGTTATAATGCAATAAAATACACAACAGAGATATAGAAAACATCAAACGAATTTTAACATTATTCCTTCAAATGAAAATTCCATCAGAACGCTTTCAAAAGAGCGTTGGATGTTTGGTGTTCGTGATAAATATATTAAATAGATGAATACAATAAGCAATATAAAATATACATAGCAGGTGACACATACATTTATATATATAGTAAATGATGCTTTCCATCAGACCATTAAGGGTTGAAAAGCTTTCATCGACATCTATTTTTACGTAACATGACATCATTCGGCAAACACAGAAGACTTTTTAATATCGCTGAATTATTATTCAATAAAATTTGAAGGAGTTGGTGTGAGGGTTGCTAAGGATAAGATTCAATTAAAAGAAGATATTTCTAAAATGATCGAAAGGAGTTAAAAAAGGGATAGGATTATCATATGAAATGATAATTTGAATGTATTTGATAAAATATCATCTAGTTTTGGTTCTTATTATTTCTTTCTTAAGATGAGTATTTAACTTATGGCTACGTGAAAAGCATGTGAAACGGTATTCAATATCTTGGTTTTCACCCTTCTTATTCTTACTCATCCCTTTTGTTGAGCGGGTGGAAGCTCAGACTGCCGTTTGGTATTCTCATTGTCACCACAAAATCGTCGTCAATAAATTACGATGCCTTCGGTGTGACTTTTGCCTCGAACTCTAGATGGATATTCAATGAGTCATAGAATATTAATTAATTTTTTTGTTAATTTAAAATTTTAAGAATTTTCTCATGGAATGAGGACGATTGAAAGGGACAGTTATTTTTATTTTGCTGATTTATTTGTTCCTGGGGTCAAAAATAAATGATTAAATTTTTTATTGAAGATCTTTTGTGTGACATGTTGTTGAAATAATCATAATAAATTGTTCTATATTTTTTGTGATACATACCATCTATTCAAATCAACAACAAATATAAAAACTCTTATTGGGAGTTTTATGTGCCTCAAAAATAATGTGAGACTTCAAAGAATAAACAGATTAAATCCTTTAAACATTGCATTCATTTTTTGCCAGTGATTTTTTTCTAAAATTTAAATATTGAATTTAAATATAAAATATTTTTTTTTATTCTAAAATTTCTATAAAATATAATTTTTTAATTCTAGTAAATTATTAATAATTTTATTCTTCGTATTGTTCAATTTTTCTAATGATTGGTGACAAAAAAAAAATAATAAAAATAAAGTAGTTTTTATTGAAAAAAAAATTTTTTTAATTGTCACAATAAATTTTAT
Organism: Chelonus formosanus; assembly: GCA_028641665.1. Lineage (NCBI taxonomy): Eukaryota > Metazoa > Arthropoda > Insecta > Hymenoptera > Braconidae > Chelonus > Chelonus formosanus. Next base: position 17,236,598 of record CM054002.1, read on the forward strand.
TTTTATTGTGAAAGAAAGTAAAATTGAGCTTTTCGCGAGAGTGTTGGAAAATGAGTTTCATAAACTTGGAGACGACTCCGACAGTGCATATAGTTGAGATATTCCAGTGTTCGTGGGATTGGCGAAACAATTCCCAACTGAATAATATTAGTATCCAACAATAGAGCTGCTAAATTGAAATACAGAGAGACGGGTCGGTTTATTCTGCACTGCCTTGTCTCGTGGGCACGAAACACGCACACAGTAAATGCTCCTATGATTACATAATGTACACACACAAATACATAGCCAGAATTGGTTATGTGATAGCATTGGTGTGCATCCCCAGGATGAACTCCATGTTAAAGTACTGGTGCGTTTTCCTCAACTTGTGTGAGTTGTACTTGTACATTGACACAAACTTTACGTACTGTATATATGAGTGGAACAAAATAGGGGTGACTTGGAGAGGCGAGAAATAGCATACAAATGAAATATTAATTAAATCCATGATAATATTCCAACTCTGTCCCACTCATTTTCAGTATTCTCATACCTTTTCACTTGAAACACGAGAATGGTTATTATCATGTGTAGAAGAGAGTGGGGTAATTATGAATATTTAACTTTGAATTTTTATTGTAGAAAATGATTTATTAAAAATGGTCATTCACTTCTTGATTTGTCTAATTTTTGAAACAATAAAGACTAATACTTTGATTTTTATTGAAACTCTTGATCAAGAGTTCAAAAAATGTTCATAGTAACTCTAAGTAGAAAAAAATTAAATACAATATTAAAACATTTTTTTACTCAATTTTTAATTATGATATAAAATTATTTATTTATCTGAAAATATATTTTTTTACCATCAATATATCATCATCCACAAAAAAAAAATGGAAACATTAATTTTACCTGTAATAATAACGAAAAAGTTATGAACGATGTTGGAGAATATTGAAACGGTATATGATGGGTGGCTCTTTGGCTTTTAACGTTTCGAATGTCCATTAAATATTTGCTAAGTCTTTTGGTCTTTTTATCTCTCTTAAACACAGTAGAGAATCCAACTTACCTATGGTACCTACCTGTTTATCCAGAATGAATTTCGTAAGGACCTCATTGACGTGTACAGGTGAGCATCTCATCGGTTAGAAAGATAAAAAGTGTTGCCGACTGTTGTATGGATCAGTCTGTTTGCAGAAGTTACTTGAGAGGTTCCACGAGTGTCGATGGGTTCAGTATAGATACTCTAAAACCTTCTGCTTCTTGGAAGAAAAAACCTGACATTTCGTGAGACAGTAAGATTTTATTTGATTCTTTTTGTTTTTACTCAATATAAAAGACATTCTATTTATGATCAGTGACATTGAACTGAAAATCACGGAATGCGAGGGTCTTTATTGCGAGATTAACACAGTCGTATTCATCTTTCAATATTTATATCAATTAAACGGGGCTTAAAATTCCGATTCGCAATGTCGAAAGGCTGCAAATTGTAGACAATATAACCCCTAGAGTGTAACCCCTAAGAATCAGGTGAAGGGAATGTGGAATCTTCGTGAACGCATAAACCCGCTACCAACTCTATAGGGTGTCTGTATATTGCCTTAGAGCTGTAGCATCCATGCTGGGTCGTTAATAACAGATCCATTGTCAAGCTATAGAGATATAAACTTGACATAGGATTATACCGAGTATCGATGCCGCATTGTTCATACTACTAGCTCCAAACAAAACCTCTAGTAATTCAATTCAATTGAATTTAAACTCTCAATTGAGTCCTGCACGAGCCTGCTGAATTATATCGACCAACCAGAAACGTTTGAAACCATCTGCGATTCAAACATTTTCTCTATAAGCTCTCGCTTTAATTGTCCCACAATGAAACTTCCCTCCTCTTTTTTTTTTTTTACTTTGATTCACCACTTGACGTCCGTGGGCGTGGAATGAAACGTCGTGAACTTGATCTTTGTTACTTCAAGTTTTTCATTTAGTTGCCAGAAACCAGATACTCTTCAAACCCTAATGGGAATGAAGACAGTCTAGTACATTGGTTGTATCATTCTTATTATTCATCTACAAGACTTTTACTTTCGCTTCATGAAGCATTTGATGGATACAGTGGAGAGGATGATTTAAAGGAGAAATTGGTTACTTGAACTTGTCATTCAAATGATAGATCAAATATATCGATGATTGGTTTATTAAGGATTTCCGGTCTATACAATAAAGATCTTTCGCACAATCATATGTGCTCCAGAAGAAAATGTTCAACTTTTTTTCTTTACCTGTTTCTGAAAGATTTGGTGTTTTAAATGTTGCACTTGCTCTATACAAATAATTTTTTCAAATAATTTTATATTTATATATTTTCATTAGTCAATTGCATAATTCTAGTATTAATTTATAGACGAAAATTTAACCATTGTTAGGTTACAATCTGTACTTATTTACATAATTTCTCATCATCTCTATTACACCTTTCGAGTATACTTAATTTATATATAATATATATAATTTTATCTATGAAATGCTACTTAGTCTTTTTATACGGAATTATCTACTCACATAAAGTATATCTCTCGGCATTACTGAATGCCTTGTATATCATTACATGATCCTCAGAAGGCTTATTGAGTCTTTTCAAAATATTTATAACATTTAGTCTTGGTTATTTAAAGTTTTTAATTTGATTTAATAACACTGTTCACTTTTTATTACATCATATACTCCATAGACTAGGGGTAAGACCACGTAATCTGATGAACTATTTCGGTAGGTCACTCAGAGTAACTGGTCTTGTCACTAGCATCATCCGGACTTGTTTCTCGGTATACATCCCCAGTTCCATTTGCATGAGTTTGATTCGGCGGCCTGATCACTGTGGGCAGGTACCCCGTACCAGTGTAAGGAGCTGCTAAGAATCTATGACGAGTTGGTGGACTTGGACCACAATAACTGGCTCGTGATACGTAAGCGTTAGCTGATGCTGAAGCTGCTGATGCCGCCGCTGCTGACGCCAAAGCTCCAGCCAAGGGAGAAAATGCTGACTTTGGTTGGAGATTGTCTTCACAAACTAAAACTTCCATCGCAGATACAACATCGCCTAAACAAAAAAATTATTTTCATGAAATTTTTTTATTTTCAGTACAGAATTTTAACGCTCATAAATTGAATACATTGCGAATAACTTTTTATTATTAATAAATAAATTTATAGATGTATTCAGTTCAAATACGATGTTTTCATGTAATGAAAAAAAATTATTTTTGTTAGATTAAATATTTTTTCCAACAATAAATTGCTATCGAGTCCTAAAATTTTTCATATAAATAATTATAATGAAAAAAATATTTCTCTATTCATTTAACAAATATTTCCGCTGGGAATTAATTTTTTTTCTATATGTATTCATGCGAATTATATTCAATTGGATGAAAAAATTTTTAGAGATATTTTATATCCAAAAATTCAATTTGGATGAAAAACATTTTTAAATTTTACTTTTTATGAATAAATATACCTTTACAACGATGCAGAAGTGCTTCAACATCTGCCCGACGTCTTCCCGGGAAAACTCGCAATAAAACATCGACAGGGGATCTCTGCTGTTGCTGTTGTTGTTGTTGAACCTGAATGCCACATGGTTGTTGGACATTTTGCATTTGCATTTGCATCTGCATTTGGATTTCTCGAGGCTCTGCCAAATGATGATGATGATGTTGATGTTGGTATAGAGCTGGGGCACAGTAAAGTGAACTTGCTGCTGGTCCATAAAGTGGAGCATAAGGTGAGAAGTGAGCCGCCGCGGCTGCTGCAGCCTGCTTGTAACATTTTAACGATCAACATCAGTCTACCATAAACATGAAAAATAATTGTAATAATTTATTTTGTCTTGAAAGAATAAGAATTCCATTTATTCAATCTTCTTTTAACATTGATTTTTCATTAAATTTTTTTTCACAAAATAAATGTAGTGACACAAATGAATCTATTTGTTCATGAATCATCAAAAACGTTCTTTTAGTTTCAGTAGTGTGTAATAATATTTTTTTAACAAATAAAAATATTACTAACCGCTAAAGATGATGGTGGTGGACTATGTCGAGGTTGTACGAGATCAACAGCTTGAAGAACTGTTTGAGTAGGTGTTTGTGGTGGACTAATTGTTTTCCGCAGGCTAAGATTCTCTGGAGCTGGCGTGTCAACTCTTTGAGGTGTTAAGGCTGGAGTTAAAGGAGGTGTATGCGTAGGACTTGGACTACCAGATTCAGGACTACCATCATCTGACTCATTGATACTATTTTCTCTCTTCATTCCAATCACATGATCAGTCTCTGTTATCAAACTTGGACCACTGGACACATTTATATGAGAACGTGATGCAGAACGTGAACGAGATCTCGATCGGGAACGTGATCGTGCTGTAGAAGAGCCTCTTGCTTCAGCACCAGAATCAGAATCTCGATCCTCATCATTTCCAGAATCTTGAACTGCTAGTCTCGGCCGCTTGGATCCTTGATTGTAAAAAAAAAAAACATTTTTCAGTGAATGAAGAGAAATAAAATCAGTGTTGAAGCAAAAACATCAGACAAAGAGTTGAATATAAGTTTGATAGATTGTGTAAACGTGGGATGGTTTATAGAAAAAAATTTGGTATTAGGATGAATAGAAAAATGAGGACAAGTATCTTATAGGGATGATAACGGACAATGGTCGGTGGGTTTTCCCCAGATCATTTCATGAGATTCGCTCGACTGATTCTCGCTAACGAGGCAAGAAGAGGGCGAATACTCGTGCCATTGCTAAGTTATATGCTATACTATCGTTAATAGTCCTTGAAAGTTAAACCACCGCCACTTGAAACACGACCATTATCCCAGAGAGTGCGTGTACACGTGCACTTGCGGGTAACTTCGTGCGTATAATATGTACCTCTTGGTCTACCTCCTCCCATCATCTCTCACTCATTTATTCTCTTCAGCATCTTTATTATGATCCGCTTGCCAGTGTATATACATTGCAGGTTGTGGCAGGTAGAGCACAACATAATAGAAATTCTTCAGTGCTCTTGTAACACGCGTTGCTTTTTGTATGTACATGTACTCGTATTAACCACTTGATACAGCCACTCTGGCTACATTTCGCGGCTCTATCAATCTATAGTAAACGGACGTTGGAACTTTTAACGAGCGGCCAGCGATAGAGAGCCTCGGAATAGCGGGGTTATCCGGCTCTTGAAATTTTTTTCTCTCTTTATTTCTCTTTTTCTTTTCCCGGTTCAACCAATGTATCAGCGCACAGTAATCGCAAGGCTATTAAAAGCTCACAATTTCCCGTATGCTTCTGCAAGTTCCGTTTTATTCAAAAACTCTGGGATATTGGTACGTTCAATTGGTGTAAAAACGCTTTTGTATAAAAACATTCGTGTGCTAGCAATTATTTCGGACAAAACTCTTGCGATAATTTAAATTAGCGAAGGGTTGCAGTGATTATTAAGCGATTTCATTCCTCCCAACGTATTTATTTTTATTTCAAGAAAAGTGAGTCTTCAAGCATTCAAATAAAATTTGTTTGATTTTCTATACTCATTCAAATATAATGTAGCTTATAATTGCTTCACATTTCATTGATATTATTAATTTTATGCTGGATAGTATTTTATTCAATACTAGAATTTTACCTTCGATTTTTATACTCTATTCAACCTTGTATTAAATATATTTTGATGAAGCAAAAAAATTCGAAATAACGATCAAATGCTAATTATCATTTGTCTAAATATTTCATATTTAAAAACAGCCTGATAAAAAATATTTATTTGTATAAATAACAAAAAATAAAAGTCTTTAGTTTGTTTGATTAACAAATATTGAAGTATCATTAGATAAGTACATTAAATGTAATTAGTCTGAACTAACAATTTGTAATATTTAAATGAAGCATAGAAAATAAAAAAAAAATAATTACGAAAAAAAAGGTGTATTGAGTTGTTAAAGAATTTTTTTTTATACATGAAACAGTAATAACTGTCAACCATATATTACTAGTAGAACAATTTGCGAAAGAAAAATGTAAAGAATGTGAGTGGGGTTGACCTCGTTCGCTTTTGTCATTCTTCGTGATCTCTCATAATGTTCATGAACGGAGTCAGCCGGCGGCGACACTTTATTAAACGTGCCATAAGTGTCTATTTCTAGATTATTATTATTATTATGCTCTGAAGCGTTCAAATGTATTACTAGCGTCGAAGCGTAAATGTTCTATCATCTATTTTATACAAGAGTGTCCAACGATTATATACTCGACCTCCGAAATTCCACCCTCATTTTCTATATTCGATTACAGTCGATTTACATCCCTTTGGGGGCATTCTTTATGAGATTCTCCACCATTATACCTATTACCCCTAAAAAATAAAGTTTATTTTTGCATATACTTGAGAAGCAGCTTCATAATATTTATCTTAATAATCTCTGGAATTTTTTGAAGAATATAAGAACCTCACATTATTTCACATCATCAGTATTAGAGGGGGGTTGAGAAGAAACTTCAGGTTCTGTTTATGACTCCACAAGCTCTTGGCGACTCTTGGAACATGACATTGTCTACCATACGATGTAAAAATAAAATAGAAATAAAAGAACAAAGCGACATGTCACTAAACAACTAGCAGAGAGTTTTATAAACTGAAGAGAGTGTTCTCGGACAAGCATCAGACGGATAAAGCCGACGTATATCTCAACATAAGTGCACCAGGGAGGATATATAAACGTTGTCTCTCTCATCCCTAGTACTCCCTCATGTGCGTGAATGTTAATCCAAGCTCGAGGGTCAAACGAGTGCTCGAATATGTGTATTCATACGGTTGAGGACATACACACATTCTCTAGTGTAATAGAGGCAAGAGGAGAGGGATACGCCCCACAAGCACGGCGTCGCGGCGCATCGCGTATCTCGTACGGTGGAGACAGACACGGACAATGGAATCAACGTGGGACAATGCCGAATAATTTAGAATGGCATATAGATATTGAGCTTCCGGCCTACGTAGCTGGTGCTCCATCCGAGCTACTGAGCGGCATAATAGAGAATAGGAGCAATAGGACACAGCTCTGGGTAACTGTGGAGGACACGAAACATCGCCTATAAATTTAGATGAGTCTCCTTCATATGTCATTGTCTACTCTTGTCTCCAACTCAATTCAACACTTGCACATAATGAGCAACTTTAATCTTTATTTTTCCCAATATCCTCTATTGTTTGGTCCCATGATTATTCTAGTTAAGGAAAGACTTGAAAAAGAGGGAAGTTCCTGAGGTGATAAATTAGACGAGGCGTCACACTTCTCACTCGCAGATACACCCTCGGGGATCATTCCCCTTTGAACCCTGTGGTTAAGCTACTAAGCCGTGTGGCTTATGGATGCCCGAGATATTCGCGGCTTGTTGCAGACATGGCTCATGAATTATCAAGCTCTATTGTTAACTGATATTGCTATAAAACAACTTGGCTTGTGACGCGATCATAAACCGTAAATAAAGTGATAACTCGCGGGAGTTTAGTGATACATTGATCAGAAACTTTTTTTAATCAAATATATGCAGTACTGGAAATTCTCTTTTAAATATAATCAATTGATGAATATTACAAAATTAAATTTCATCAATTTTTCAATAAGTAGAATAAAATAGTTATGTTCAGACATGTTTTAAAACAATTGATTATGAAAAAACAATCGTTAATTCAATTTCAAAAGACTATTTATTTTTAATGTTTATATAAAATAAAAATATTGATTCACTTGATGAATAAAATTGAAAATAAATCAACTGATTAATCCGAAAGAATAATTTCTTCTATCACTGTAATAATAAGTACGTGATAATTACGATGGAGAATTTGTCACGTACAATGGACACTCGATGTGCTAGCAAGCATTTCCAGGTGCTCCAGGAGTGACAAAAGAATCTCATTATCACGTATCGATACGCTAGGAAAAAGCAACGAGGGAAATGTAAGGGTTGAAGAGTAGGAAATGAGCGAAAGTCTAAGGTGTAGTATAGAATTTAATGCAACAGCTCTAAACGCCAGCAACAGAGCAAGCAACAGCACGATCAGTCATTAAATCGTCGCCGATTTATTCTTTGTTCTTCTCCACCCTCCTTACATCAGGGTGTTTGGGTTTTTTCTTCACTCCTTCCTCTTGCCGTCGAAAGGGTGTAGGGTAATCAGGTTAAGCCGTTTTTACTACGACAGAAAGAAGGAGAGAAAAAAGACTTCAGCGTCGGGGGTGTGGAAGCGATCGAGCAAAACGTTTTTAATTGTTTCTCGCCAACTTCTAGCTTTTGTTCCTAAGTTTCCCCGCGAATGGCGTTAACCTCTCGATGCTTTCACGTCGTCTCGATTCTTTTCGATATTTTTCTCTCGAGGTATTCGCTCTACTCTCGTGCAACCATAAATTATTCTTTATTTTTATCAAGCCTTTTAAAATTTTTTCATTTTTAATTACTCAATTTTATAATTAAAATGAATCGCTAACATGAAGGAAACCTACGATGAAATATACTCAACTTGTAGTTTTTCACTAAACGTAGTTCATCTATGCTTGAAGAAGTGCTGGTGGTTTTATGTATCAAAATAAAATGATTCAAGTTAATATTTCAATCTCAAATTTTTATAGGCTTTGAATAAATTAAATTTTAATTACATACATCAAAATATTTATAAATTAGTTTTAAACTTTTTCTATCATCAACAAAAAGTTATTCTAAGATATTTTATTCAACGAAAATTCTTCTATCCAAATTTTTACTCTAAAAATATCATTTTTTATGAATAAGTTTCCAAAAATATTTCTATTTAATTATTTTTAAAAAATATTTAGATCTTATACTAAAAAAAAAAAAAAAAAAAAAAGGAATATTGTAAAATTAATGTTGTAGTATACAGATTAAACTCAAAGAATCGTTAAAGTAAATATATTTCAAAATTAAACACAAAAAGTAACGTGACTGTAAATGAGTTGGTGATGTATAGAAAGGTTTAGTTCAAACACTTGCGGGAAACGTGCTCTTATGGGTTCGCACGCGTGAGTACACCTAGGTAAACATAAGCACAAAGTACTTGGTTCATCATACGAACATTGATGCACACCCTCATCATTCTAACACCAGGGTTAACTTCTCATAAATACTGTTATCTTCTATACAACCAAATGACTTCATGTATCTAAAAAAAAAAATTTTTCCAACATACTGATCAACTCACTTTTTTCTAAAGTCATCTTTAATGACTTACATCATAAAAATATCAATATTTAACATAAACTGAAAAGGAAAATGGTATGAATTGATTAAAGATGTGTCATTATATAAGAAAAACAATTTCCTGATGTCCCTAACAGGTATACGGAAACAAGTGTCTTATAGAACAAAGTTTCTTGGATGTCTCGTTTCCTGCTTGAGCATAGAATAAGTTAGGAGCATAATGGCCGATGACTAAAGAAGCAAAGTGATATCCACAGATCTTGGAATAAACGAGGAGACTCTCTTGACTTGCATATACACTCAAGATTAACTTCTACGCGACAGAATAGGATGGAAACTTCTGGTGGTAGACACCAGTCTCCAGGTTCTTATAGAAAACGAGTAAAGTCCAAAGTTGGATGACCTTAAACTCAAGAGGATTCCTTTTTAGTAAACCTCTGTATGTGAAAAGAATGTGTACATGTTGGACAATTTCCCTCTGGCCATACCAAGTCTCTATACTTCGGTATCCATCTTCGTTTGAATACATAAGATGAGATTTCACGATTCAAGTATCGTACGATGGGGAAGGAATCGTCCAAGTTTCTCTCTTGCCTATATAGATACTACCTCTCAATATCTTTCATTTTTTTTTGCTGTCTTTCACCCTTACTTTTATATATATACAGATTATATACCTGTATATAACGCAGGAATCTAACCGAGTACTAAAACCAACCAGCCATCTTCTTCCCTCGACTCAAGAGGCACTGGCCCGAGAAATTCAATTACTGCTAAACTTCTTCAGTTAAGTTTTCTCTGCCTCTCGCTTGGTATCTATACACTGAGCACTGTCTCGAGCATTAAAAAAAATCAAGACTAAAAATGGAAAAATACGATTTATTCCTTCTTAACACTTCATTTCCATTCTCAACTAACACTTCACTTTCAACTGCCAACAATTGGATAATGACACGCGACCAAAAAATACTGCCACACGTTAACGACTAATTCAAAGTTCATGTCGAAGAACAAATGGCTAAGAAGTGTCAGAACAAATGCTAAAGCCACGAGGCTAAGTAAATAATAGCAGAACTCTTTTAATAATACCCCTCATCTAGAAGACCGTTAATGTTTTGGATCGCTTTTTAATACTCTAGTACACGTCGCTCTCGAGACTCTTGGCTCCTTGTTCTTCTAGCTTGAGAGTAAGCGCGTGCAGACCCGCAAGTACTCGCACTTATCCCTGCCAATTTTTTAATAATCACCTGCATCTTAAGAATACTTGAATTGAGAACAATGTTTGTGAGCTTCTACGCAAATGACATACGTTTTCTGTTTAATTCAATGGTTAGTAAAATCAATGTTTTACCTGAAATTGATCCTAACGAATTGGTGTCTGTTTTCATGTCAGGCCGATAATCATCCTGTGGTACTCTAATTCGTTGAAGAAGACCACAGTCTGGTTGCTGATGAAGTTGAGTTTGGATCTGTGCTGCTGCAGCAGCAATTGCCAGACCAGCTGGACTCGAAACGTGAGTTGGATGTGGGGGTGAGCTTCCGGTTGTAGGTGCAGCTGCAGAAGTCGTGGGTAATACAGGACCAGTTGGACAACTACCATTATTATACTGCAATTGGAGACCCAACTCTCTTGCTTCACTCTCTTCTTGGGCTTGCTGTCTTCTCAATGCGACCTGTTAATTAATTACACTTCAGTATGAATAAAACTCCAAAATGTTCAACGGTATCTCTATTATTAGAGAGTATTATTGAATCAAATTTTATATTAACTGTATAAACGAATGAAACTCGGCTAACATATCAATGACAGGGTGTCATTTTTCGCATTGGTAACATAAAAAAGAATGTACATGTATACATAATGTAACATAGGGGAATGCTTGGAGTGTGTATGAAAAGGAGGGTTGCCAGTCTAGTTTTCCCGGCAAAAACATCAGGGTTGTGTACCAAGAGGTTGGTAATGTGACACGATAGGCTGGTTATATTTCTTCTAGAGCTTTACCTGCCCCCTTTTTTACCAGTTACTGTGTCCCAGGACTTGAATTACAAAAGTGTAATTCTTGCATGCTAAATCCTCTTAAAGGCGGGGTTGTTTTTTTATTTTAATCAAAGCTACATACACTCGAAATCATTTTTAAGAATCAGTTCTTGTTTCGTTGATTATTTTTGCATCAACTTTTACTAAATAGTATTACAGAGCAGTAGTCTGATAATGTAGAATAGTTGAAGTAGTTTTTGATTGAAAATTTTAGGTAAAGATGAAATATTGAATAAACGTCATGACATACCTGAGCAGCCATGACACGTTGTCTTTCTGCAATAAGGGTGCATTTAGCACAAACGCAATCCCGCCATCGACAATAACGTTTGTGCCCTTTGAGAGCCGACACAACTCCGTGATTGCGACACCTCGCGCACTTTGGTGTTCTTTGATAACGTTCAGCACTGGCACGCAGAAAAAACGCAGCAGGTAACACGTGATGTTGCTGCTGTTGTTGTTGATGTTGCATCAACTGACCTACATCTACTCCAAGACCAACTCCTCTTGGCAAAGACATTGCTGCTACTCAATCACTTTACTATGACTTAAAAAGTCTAATTTCACTGAGACATTTTTGATTCTAGTGTTATTGATGTGAGTTATATTTTAATAAATGATATAAATCACAGAACGACACTTGCACAGTTAATCATAAGAAATCCGGAACAATGTAAGATTATTCTGACGAGAATGCATGATGCACTGGTTGGGATTGACTATTCGTTGGAAATTCAAATCCACGATTCAATTGTCCAAGCAGCGGGATATGCGCAAAGCTTACCCCGCGCAATGTCGCAATGTCTCATTCGTCGTGACTGCCAGCCAACCAACGACTAACACTTGGTTGGGAGATTATTTACCCGGGGTGAAATAAATACACTGGTTTAATAACTGTATCAATAAGTGATGACGATGGAAAACTTTGGAGAGTAACAGTGATCTTGATAAACTGTAGCACACTTGGACACTGTACCGAGGGATTGATAGTAAAGGGTCCGGTTGATCGTTCCGGACTAAATGCCAGAGTAACAGACTCGTGAGGTCTCTTCGTCGTTGTCAACAATTGCAGCATCACGATGGGATCAGATTCAGGTAGCTGGGAGGCGTTGGCGGCGAGAGGTGAGGGTGGGAAAAGAGAGGGGAATACTGGGTGGGGTAGAATGACGGTGAAACTAACAGCCCCTCCAACATTTACGCGAAATAAAACACTGTGCCACAGTGTTCCACCCCGAGGCTTCCGCCAAACGTAACCCTCGAATGTCCCGGACCACGCCCGTTCTTGCTGCTCATTGGCGGATCTCTGACGTCCCACAAAGATGTTAAGAGTTTATATCTGCAGCAGCTAGTTCCCGATGGTATCCGAAAGGGCATATACCTTGGCATGATCTCCATCTCACTTAGAGTCTACTATGTATTTTAGGTTTCCAACAGCTTCCTCTCCTCGTCTTCTCCCTCTCTCAGATTCTCTTCTTCACTTTCTCGCTGCATGTAAAACTGGATAAAGAACCGATAATGTATACGTGAAGTTCATATGTGTACATAGAAGAGTGTAAATGCAACCAACCAATACATTACTCTTTTATTTAAAAGCCTTCTAATATAAACGAATACAATACCTGATGCGATGCTCAGACGTTTCGTCTCTCTTTTTCTCTTTTGTTACGACCAACTGTTTTTAATAACCCCCGCGTACATTTCATCGCTGTGATTTTTTTTATTTAATATGCTTTTTACTTCTTTTTCTTTATTACTTCTTTATTCTTTTTATTATTATATCCACTACATACAAATTTACCGACTTGATGTCTCAATATCTCTCAAATGCCGCTTGGGTTTGCGCGACCAACCACCATCAACACATTTGGGAACCATGACGAAACCTTTGAATCGTATTCCACGAACGAGATTTCAATGGGTACTCCATTGTTAACTAGCAATGGCGACCGATTTTTATAGTGATCTAATGTACAGATGTTATTTCGCCGCAATGAGAATGGGATAATACCATTGTGTTCAGCTGTGTTTCGCCCCCAAATATCTCACCCTCTCTTTTTCACTACTCTTAAATGTAGATCATTTTTTCTGATGGTATCCATCTACATAATTATTTTCAGCATACGTTACAATCATCCATTCTAACTCTAAAAACTTTTATTCCAACAGTCATTTTATTGTATAATCACTGGTAATATTTTTTATCAGTTGTAATATACCTTATCAGAGTGTCCTGAGGCAACAGGTATATTCCAATATAATATTTGTGCGTGCATTATATTATACACACATTCTTAGAGAAGAAAAGGTCGTATTATATCAAGCGAGAAAAGTTCCAAGACTCGAGCAATTGAACCATCGTTTTTCAAGTATCTCGAATTACGATGTTTGCCAACAAGATCTATAATAGTCCTGCAATGTTGTGTCACAGATTAGATCGGATCAGATACTAGTTATAGAAATCTAAAGAGCCACTGTCAGAAGCCAAACAAAGCGAGGGTGGATTAAAAAATTGCAACAGATGAAAATGTACCAACATGTGCATTTTACTACACTTCTCTTATCTTTCATCTCCCCCAAATTCTATCGTAAGTATTTGTTTGAGAAGTAGGTGGGAACTTTGGTGTAAGATACTTGAAAATAAAAAAAAACTAGTTTGATTAAGATCCATGCTCTTTACCTTTATTCAATTGAATACCGGTGATCTGTTTTTGACTGTATCCGATTAAGTGTATGATGACAATGTGGCTTCATTGAACCCGTGGGAGCTGATTCAATGCTCTAATTTTCCTGTGGAAATTTAGTCAAGTTTTAAGTCTGATTATTTGCATGGTGAATGATTTTATTAATAGGAAAAAGATAGAATATAAATTCTACATAGTAGGAAGCTGAATGAAATATAGTATGACTTTTTGACGTGCTTTCAACAGATTGAATTGAAAATGGCCTCCTGGTACCGACATTGGAGAGAGCATATCTATCCTAAAACGATTGTCGTCAAAGCGTAGCGCGTTGAAAATATATATACACATACGTTTGGATCTATAAACGTTGGATGTGTGCTCTTTTTTTTTGTATATATTCATTTTCACGTCCGCTGATGCGGCATATTGCAAAGCTTCGAACGACGCTCCAGCTAGGGTTGAAGCTGAATATGAAGCTGGACTGGTCAGCTGAATCCAGCGAGGGCAGTAAAAATAATGTGCTAACTCATTTTTTAACTTTCTTTCTCACTCACTCGCATACGAAAGCTTTGATAACTCAAGCTGTAAAAAAGAGTGATGGATATAGTAAAAAATAAAAAAATTGGTGTGAGCATATAAAGTCCGATGAAACGGTCAAACCTAAAGCTCACCAAACCTCTTCTCTTTTAACCATATTTTATCCACAAACCTTCAAACACATCCTTGGAAATCTATTCATCTCTACATATTTTCCACTAGAATTTTAAATCATTTCTCGTTTATATCGTTTTACATTTTACAAAATAAAAATACTTTTGTTTTTTATAAATTTAATTAATTTTTTCCAATTACCAGTTATTTGTTAAAATTTCAGTATTCTGTTTTTTTTTTTTTTTTTTCATTTTATGCATTTATTTCAAGAGTAAATGTATAGAATTATTTTTTAATCACGAAAGTACTTGAAAGCTAGAATGTTTCTGAAACTTGTATGCATTAACAAACAATTAAAAATAAAGAATATTTTTAAAATAATTTATTTTTATTTATTTATTGTTGAAATTATTCAATATCTTTTCTATGACTCATTTGAAAATTATTTGCTTTATTCCACATGCCTTCACATTAATAAATATCTTGAACAATATCACATTAAACGGATTAAGGATAAAGAAATCCATATAATAACTTGCATAAAATATTCTACCATTCAACCGGTTGTTCAATGCACATCTTTTTTTTTTATTTCAATGCAAGGATAAATGCTCTGATCTAAGGGGAGCAAGATCTGGGCGTGGTTAAAAGCTGAAACATCGAATCTCTTCTCAGTAAGTGAGATTCCTCATGGCCAATGCGCAATTGGTACAAACTCGCAACTGTTGCAAACGCAGGCGCAACTTTACAGGACTGCCCAATATGATCCTTGGAATAAATCCTCAGAATAATATACCAGCATTATGTAGTTACCAATCATATTACAGATTCTAAATTGATGTAATAACCAGTACTATAATGAGCTACTTTAAACTGCATTAGTAGATTAAAATATCTCGAATGATCCTATCAAACAGTTTCTATATTACATAGGAATAAAATTCAATAATAAAAACATGTATGATACTTATATTTAACGAATGAAAGATATTCTCATATTGCTGAATCTTTCACTCTTCATAGTGATCCCATTCATCACCCGAAGACTCAATAAAACCTTCTTCAGGCGACGCGTAATCGGAGAAGTGGAGAGTTTTTGATCCCTTAAAATCTTCTATATTTTTGCCCTCTTTTTTTACTTTTTTAGATTCTTCCAATAGCCGCTGTTTTTTTAATACCTCATCCAAGTCAAACTTTGGAGGTCTAGAAAAAAAAAGTTCAAATAACTAAAATGATTACTTGCATTAATTAATCAGCAAATAATTTCAAATAATTACATTTGCCCAGGAAAAACTTTTTCTTGAAGTATGGTAATATCGTATCGAATGTCTGCTAGTATTAATAGCAAAAAATCGATATTTCCATCAGCTCCTTTAGGTCCTCGAGGTCCTCTTTCTCCAGTTGCACCTTTTGGTCCAGTCATGCCTGGTGGGCCTGGTGGTCCCTTTACCAAAAAAATCATTAGAATTAATTATTATTGTGACATATAATTTACAAAAGGATAACAAAAAAAAATACATACAATTGGTCCACGTTGACATTTACAATAATCAGATCCGATTTGAACAAAACTATCAAATACTGGATACGATTTGCTATGAGAATATTCGTTATAAGCTGCTGATAAACTAGCGTGAATATTCTGTGTATCATTTTCACGAAATCCATTAGATTTGTAAAGACCTGAATTATCACGTTGATTCAAAATATTGATTGATAATGAAACTGCAGTTTCCAAGGCAGTTAGTTTTTCATGTAGCTCAGAGACTTTTTTTTGAAGACGTTGAACTGTGGTGCAGCTCGATAAACACTGAGAATTACTTGCGACTGTACTTGTATTATTGATCATTTTTGTTTCATTTAAATTATTTTTCTCACAAGTTGTATTATCTTCTCTCAAAGAAAATCCATTTTTACAATTACAAGAGAATCCCCCAGGTTTATTGATACAGATTTGTTCACAATCGTGAGTATTATCTGAACACTCATCAATGTCAATACATAGAGGTTTCTTTCCAAGTCGTTGATTATCTGTACTAAATCTATAACCATCCCAGCAAGTGCAAACGACCTTGCGAAGAATAACAGAACATCTTTGTTCACATATATTCAAGCTGCATGGATCTAAACTATGAGGATAGCATTTTCGATTAATTAGATTATAACCTGGGCAACATTGAGCCTTAATACAGTCTGTCCAGGTGTTTGAAGGTCCAGGACACTTATATTTGATACGGAAAACATTTGAAGATGGACATTCTAGGATTTCAGATGATGATTCTGCAGGAAGATCTTCAGTATCTAGAGGATATCCTTCGTTTATTTGAGTTATTTTGTCTTCATCTCCTAAGGAAAAATAGATCGTTGATAACAAATGGACGATAATTCTGTAAAAAAATAGTTATTTTGATTCTTTAGTGTATAAAATGTAAATTATACGATTGTATGAAATGATCTTTGTACGTACAGATAAATATTCATTTTAGAATATTTTTTTTTTAATCAGTTCTCACGGATAATTTTACGCTAATGATTTTAATTAAAAGGATCGAATGTTATATCGAAAATATGCACTCTCTCACTGCAATGACAAACAAGGAGTCCACTTGTTGCGCGATTAACTGTATGGCCTATAAGCGCTCGTTGGTTTAGGAAGAACAAAAAGAGAACAAAAAATTATGAGTAATTAAATACGATTCCATGAAGAGCAGAATTTTCCATGAATTAAACTTCGACCGCCTTTGCGACATTTTACTGTCATCTATCAGCCATTTTTAAAGCTCAATGTGGTTCTACTTTATCATAAAAGATTATTTTCCGAGGGTAACTAATTTTGTTTTTTGATACAAAATTAGAGGGCAACACTTTCAAATGCTATGACGCATGGGAAAACAACAATGGTGTCGATAGAAAGTCATTAGCATGTGACAGAATCAACTATTTTGATATTTTTATACTGGAGCAAGTGATTTTAAGTGATAGAAAAATGGTAAACGGTGAAGCAGAGATCAGAAAATTACGTCCAGCAGAACTTTATGCGCTGGCCAAGACGCTAAGTCCATATTCCTGGAAAATTTTAATGGGGATCATTCCTAAGTCTGAAACAGATCCATCTCCTATGTTCAATAGTGAACACATTGGGTAAGCAAATACGTTAATTACCAATTAATTAATATAAGTAATGATCATCATAGTGTTTGAATCATTTTCTATTTTTAGAATGATCGAATGTGCAGCAGCAAAACAACATCGTTGTCCAGCAGAAATTTTTTTAGACGAGTGGGGTACATGGGGTCGAAAAAGGCCTACTGTAAATTCAGTCATTAATCTATCAATTAAAGCTGAATTATTCAGAACTGCTGACTATTTAGCAGTTGAAATATTGAAAATACTTCCTCCAGAACGACCACAACTCGGCCCAGCTGCACCAGTTGAAATTCCTGAAGATTTTATTGATCATTTAAGTTTAGAAGATTCTCCAGAGAATTTAAATACTGAATATTGTCGACAATCAACTGCCGAAGCTGGCCATGAACAGAATATTGCATATCCTTCAAGAGAATTACCCGACTTTTCAAAGCTTAATGCAGTTTCAAAGACTGATGATATCAGAGAATTTGAAGTTAATTACTCTGAATCAGCAGGACAAGAAAAAGCACAAAACGAATTAAACCTTGGAAATCAACCAGTATCGGATTTGATCAAATTCAGCCATGAATCCAATGACTCCAACAAATCTGAGGAACAAAAGATTAACAATGGCACTATGAAAAGTGAAAATTTAATTAAGTTCAGTTCTGATAACATAAAAGAAATTCAATATGGTGTAGAACAATCAGGCTCATTTTTACCAAATTTAGAGGCTTTAAAACTTAACATGGCGACTGCAAAGGAATCAGAAAGCATTTCAATAATATCTCAAAACTTCTCCAATGGAGTACCATTCCAATTACCTGAAGAATTACAGTCATCTGAACTTCCTCTTTGTATAAAAAAAGTGAAGGATGAAAATTCCAATATCAATATTGATATTGAATCAAGATATACTGAATCTAAAAGTTCTAATTACAGTCAAGAAAGTTCTTGTTCAATAGACAATTCTGTATCTGATGATTTAAATAACAATCAATCACAACAAGTACATACTCCACATAACAGACAGATAAATGGTAACAATCCTGACACTGTTAAATCTATCGTTTGTCCAGCACCTATCGATTCCCAAGAATTACCCCTAACTGTTTTAGAGTTTTCTAAGCGTTAATTACATTGATAACAAGTATTTTTATCGATTTATGATTATAACTAATCATTACCTACATGTACTTGATTCAACAGAACAGCAAACAAAAGTTTTTAATAATGAAGTCTTCAAATGACAATTAATTATTAAGTTTCTTTATTAATTTCATGTATATTTGAAAAAGAGACGTGATATTTTGACAATAATAAAATTTACAATGTAAATAAAAATTTATAAATAAATAAATACCTAATATATTTTAAATAATACCATTATTTGCAATATGAATTGTTCAGAATTTATAAAATAAATGTTTTCATTTTGTATTTTAATGAATTTATGCACTTCATTTTCTTTTATTTAATAATCCAAAAATCAGAATAATAAAACTTTATAAAACTACTACTATAAAACTTACATTAAAATTAAATTGCCATGGATACTTTAATAGTTGCAAATTGTAATCATTAAATGCCTCGTTTATAAATTGCATAAAAAATCTTTAGTGCATTCATAATATTTTTTTAAAATTCAGATTTATTTTTTTTAATAGATTAAAAAATGGTAAAAATTGATTTTTAATTGCTGTTAATTTTTTTTCAAATTATCCGTCATTATTTTGCTTCATTGCAAAATAGGCGCTTTGAAGTTCTCGTAAATTGCTTTCTAATGTAACAACTTCATCATACTTGCATTCAGCTCTAGCTTGCTTAATATAAGATCGTAAATTACTCATTTGTTCAATTATTGGATCCATCGATGCTGATGGAAGAATCGCTACTGTATTGGAAGGACCCCAACCTTGAGATTTTTCCATTATCGGCTATTAATAAAAAATAATTGATTAATTGAGAATTCATTTTCATTGATAGTTCAATTAAAAACTAGAATTGTACCTCATTGCTAGTCGTCACAGACGATCCTTGAGAATTTTTATTCTCATTTCTTTGTTCTTTACGCTTTTCCCGTAAAGTTTCTTCAATTTCTAACTGCCTTTCATAAGCAATTCGTTCCTCAATTTTTCTCTGGCGTTGTTCTTGTAAAGCTATATACTCTTCTTCCGTAGGCAACGAAGGAATGGTTAATAATTTTTCCTTCAGGAATATCATAGCTGATGCTCTAATCATTTGATGAAGCTTCAGCGTTTGGCCCTGAGGAGGATTATCAATATCGGCAGTTCCAATAGCTAAAATTCTTTTACTAATATTATCGACATTTTCTCCAACTTTAGCTATTTTTATCCTTAATATTTGTGCGTCTCTTAAATCATACGTTGTTTCCCCTTCACTCAATGACTCCCACATTTTGATATACATTGTCATGAATCTCTCAGCTTCCTCCATGTACGTTCTCATCGTTTCGTAGAATTTAGTGATAATTGGTTTGGAGAATTGTCTCGCTTTCAATCGTTCTCTTGCATCCAAGAGGTTCTTACAATGAATACAGAGTCGGATGTGTTGTTCACCACTCGCTGGATCATTCATTAATGATAAAACACTGTTTAGACTTCCACTGGAAGGTGATCGTGCGAGTTTTGTTAGGCCTATTCCAGCTCGGAGAATCCTACCTGTTAAAGGAGAGTCTGAAACTGTCGGAGATACTGCTGAATCATCTTGAACTGATATTGGACTCGTCATCTTTCCTAAATAATTAAAATCATGTTTCTGAATTTTTATCACATTCTTAAAAGTTTGTTAAGTTTATTAAGTAATAATAGCAGGCATATTTTTGAGATAGGTACTACGTTAATGTATGTAAGAATTGTATATGAAGAGATGTAAGATGACTTGTTCACCTGTTACAATGCTTAACGATGCTTCGTTTAGCTATGATACACGTAATAAAAAAGTTATGTAATGGTAATTAACAGATTAAATCAAAATCAAGTCATTCTAAACTAAATGGAAACTTGAGTTGAATTAGTTGATGCCCTACATTTATGATCATATTATGAAAAAGTTGGAAAATAATTTAACTTACGAGCTTCAATGAGAGATAAAAAACAAGTACAATCATGGCACATAACTGCGCCACATAAACGACAGTGATGTTTTCTTCTAGCTAAATGAAAACTTCTTGCACAGTTGGGACATAATTTGACATCTTTATCATCAATCCAAGGAACGATTGATCGTTCATGGACTGAAAAAAATTATTATAATAAGAATAAGACTTTTTTCTAATAAAAATACTCAAGTATTATAAATTACTTTACTTTGAGTGATTTATACCTTTCCGATCAATAGGATCCGATGGTAAATTATCTAATAATTTATCCAATCTTATCAATAATTTGTTCGTTTCCATAGAATATCTTTCCAGTCTTGCATTCCTTCTATCTCTAAAATATACAGTATGTGTTTTGATAGCTCCGATTTCTTGTGGACCCCAATTAATTTCTGGGCTGTTACGCCTTCCTCTCACTGACACTTGGTGCTCTGATAAATTGTCATTTATTATTTCATCTTGTTTAAAAATTTTATTTTTAGCCTTGCCGAAAAGATCTGGAATTTGATATTATTTTTTATTTTAAGGTGTTTCCAATAAAGTCAGTCACTTACTATTCGATTAAATGCATTACCTTTTAAGGATTTTAAAATTTCAGGATCATCATTATGAATTTCCTCAAAATGTTTCGTTAACTGATTAGGCGTCTTCAAGTCTGTCATACAAATAGGACACAAAAATCCTTCAAGAACTTCATTATTCTCAGCCATCACTGTCGAATTTTTTCTCACTTTTTAGAAATTTCTCACAGAAACCAGAACTGTTTATCACATTGATTTATAATCAGGACACAGACTGAAATTCATGAATTTGATTTATCCATTGAATCAGCTGATTGACGTATAGTCTACTTTATGCTATATTATGTTGATATGTGTATTGAACCATATGTTTACTTGGAGGTTATCACAAGTGATAAAACTATCAATATACTCCAGATATTTATATGTGAAATTAATAATAAACTACTCACTCAATTTACAATTGTTTAAAATATATAACTCTATTCAATATTTCTGTACTTAAAATCTTCATTCATTTTATTGGAATTGTTTTTCATTGATACGCATGCGTTTAGTACTTCGAATAATGATTATAGCTTGAAATAAGAATTTATAAAATCATTGAATATTTTGTAGTATTATAAATTTTTATAAAAAAATTAATTTTTATTCGACACAGTTATATCAAATAGTCTATCTGCTATGTCATAAAATTCCATAGATGCCTCACAATGTGCTAACAGTGATTTACTGATTTTTTCATCTCCATAAAAAGCTCCAGCTATGGCTCCAGTCATGCTAGCAATCGTATCAGTATCTCCACCTAAAGTAATCTATTAAAAAAAAAACAAATCTTATAGTAGTTATTAAATTTTTTCTTTTTGGAGTATTAAATTGTTATTGAATAAAATCTACTCCATATAAATGCTAACTTACAGCATACTGTATAGCTCGTCTCATAGGGTTATCAGTCTTAATACCATTAACAGGATATTGAGCTCGAAGAAAACAGAAAATAGCTGTTGGAACTGAATCTAGGGCGGTGACGTTGTTGCCTAAATTTTTAACTATTTCTTCATCTTGGACTTTTTTATTCATTAAGCATCGATCAATCGTTTTTTTTATGTACAACAATTTAAATCTATATGGTTTTACTTCTGTCTCATCTAGGTCTAAACTAAAAAGATTTTATTAGTAAACTATTTTATTATTAAATTTTTTTTGTATATTAGTTAAAATTTTTCGTAACTTACTACTGTTCATCATCTTCTTCAAACGCTTCCATTTTTTTAATTAAATCATCAATGTAAATAATGGGATCTAACGGTTGATTTGGATTCAATATGAGACTTTGATGGACTGCTATAGCCTATAATAAATAATTTGCTCACGACAAAATAATAATGAAGGGGAAAAAATAATGTAAACATTCTGTATTATTTTAATGTTAATTGAGCTGTTATCCTATCACCTGTAGAATAGCTCCATTAACTCCTTCTTTATGAGTATGAGTTAGTTGAGTAGCTTTTTTTGTCATATCTATTAAAAGATCATAATTATTATAACAAAATAATGCTATCGGTGAAACTCTCATTGCTCCACCGTTTCCCATGGAACCTGTGCCATCAAATTGCTCTCTAGCAGGTTTAATAAGATCAGAAAATTTGTTTCCTCTCAGTTTTTTAAAGACAGTTACTACTCCAGGACCATAACCACGATGAGGTTCTCTATAATAGCTTTTTACAAATTTTTTTGCCATATCTACTAAGTTGAGATCTTGATGTTCAACCAAAGATTGAGCAACATTCATTGTCATGGCAGAATCATCAGTAAATTGTTTTACTGGTGCTAAAATACATGAGTATATTTAGATTTATCAATTGATAGAAGTTACATTTTTTTAGCTGATTATTACCTTTGAATTCAGTACCCTCCAATTTATCAAAAGCTTTTTGAAGAACATTTTTTTCACCGGTTGTCAACATATCTTCATTTTCATAAGGACTTCCCAGACAATCTCCAATTAATGCTCCTAATATTGATCCTCTGAATTTTTTTCGTAATAATGATGTATCCATTTTCTGCATAATTTAAGTATTATTTCTGGAGAATATGTCTTAAAATTTAATTGTGGTTTTGTGAATCAAAATAAAAACACGTGATAACCTGGAAATACCGTTGAAGATTGTTTGGCTTTATATTATGTCAAAGCATGTTTCAACTGATGGTGACCTACCGACCAAATATGTCAGCGCGGAAAGTTAGTTATCATTTTATATATGTATATAATAGATCATATGATAGACTTATTTAAAATAGAGTGTTATTTTTAATCGTAACATTGACGTAATAATTTCCTTTTTATTCTTACTATTTTAATTTTTATTTATTGTCAAAAGTTTTTGAATATTACTGCCATTGCGCATCTTAATCGCGCATGAAAAATGACAGCATGGTGGGGATAAGCTTCTTAAACATCGTGTGCGCTTGCAGTCAGTTTCCCGGCGTCTCTCTTTTTTTCAAGTATTTTTCATGAATTTCAAGTAGTTTATCTTGCCTTTTTAAGTCAATTATGGGTGTAAGAGTATAATAAGTGTATTCGTGTAATTTTTTTCGGTAAAATTATCTGAAAAGTGTTAATTTCTATAAGCTAAAGTAAACTCCAAATGTTTTTTGAATTAATAATTTGTGGAGTATTTCAATACGAAAATTGCAAGTGTTTTTAAATTACATACTGAATATTTAACGATATAATATAATATATTATAAAGTGCTTTGCATGTAATTTGAGATTATAATCGTCCGATGTGCGCGATTCATAATATCTTTCCTGTATTTTTTTAGAGAATTTTAGAACAACCTTGAGTGTTAAAAGTGTAAACACTAGTTGCATTAGATAAGACGGCCTATTGTGCCGCCTTTTGTTTCCATCGTTTGGAGCTATTTTGTTGCCAGTGTTGACTTTTAAATTTCTCGGAAGACGACGAACTGAGTGGTGTCATATGTTACATCTCGTCTGGTGCAGTACATGTGGTGGTAAGTCTCACATTCCCTAATAGACAAAAGTTGAAATTTGACATCAATTTGAGCTCAATATGTTATCTATCGGGATTTTAGAAATTACTTTTTATTTTCTCAATTACTTAAATTTCTCTATTTATGGATGGGCTTTACTTCGGTTTCCCCCTAGAAAATCCCAAGGAGCCGGGAAATAAATAATTTATCAGCCAATTTGCAATTACATTCATGGATTTTAGTATCAAAATAAAGCCTATTTCATGTAAAATGTCGCTGGTAAACGTTTTTTTTTTCTATTAATTTATATTTTAATAAAATTTAATTACAAAGAAAATTGTCATTGAATTATTACTAGATTTTTCAAGGTTCATAGCCGTCAAGAGAAAATAATTAATTATTCATTTTTTTTTAATTTTTCGCTGGAAAAAGTTGTCAGCCGACTTCCTTGCCACCTTCTATATTATAAATAAAATCATTTTTATTTTACATAATAAAAAGCAGTAATTAGGATGTATTTCGTTATATCATTTTTCAGGCGCTTTCCGATATCGCTAATAGGGAAAAAATTTTAAGTAAAGCCTAGCCTTATATTAAATGTCTAGAATCAATCCTCCGAAAAGAGTTGAACTACTTTATGCACAGCATTTTAAAAAGACTAAGTTTTATTGATTATTTCTTTTTAAAAACTATAAACGAATTTCGACTATAATTTAATTTGATTTAATATTATTTTGTGATTTTTTCTTCTCTTATTCTATTCATTTATCATCAATTTGACAAATAAATTATTTTTTTTTTCACAGAAATTTTTGTTTCTTTCATTTTTGCGCAAGATTTATTACGTTTATACTATCAGTATGGTTTAATAAAATATGAGATGATTATAAATTTATTTTTTATAAAATATCTAGTATCCTTTTTTACCAACATAACATGTACATCGTAGTTCGCATCATTCTATTGGAAAAGAGTCGCTGAAGTACGTGATAAAAGTTAAAATGATAATCTTTTGCCACGAGTTTTCTGACATTTCTTTTTAGAGTAAATTCTTGAAGCATGTACTCATTCATTTTGCTTAAAAGAGGCTCTACAATCACACGAATACGTTCAAAAAAGTAGTCGAGAAAAATAATGATGTACTAAAAACAAAAAAAAACAATTACATTTTTTTTTAAAATTAATTATTGCAATTTACATCTTTCAAGTTGTTCATTAAGTATTAGAATTGTTCTTAAAAAATTTGCAAATAATGTTCTGAATAGAAATTAAAACACATTGTTTATTAAATCAATAATTTATTTATTTGAATATTTTACTGCATTTTCATGCACACTATTTATAAAAAAAAAACTATAATCCTAACGTTCATAAAGTTATTCAGAAATTTAAAATAATAGATGAATTAATTGAACTTTAATTAATTAATTTTATTTAAATATTAAACTGTAATGTTGAAGGCCAGTTACCTGACTAAAGTCTTCGAAGAAAAAAATGTCACCATCAGGAGTAATTACGGTTCATCGAACATACAATATCTTTTTATAGAAATATGTACTCATATCGTAAGCTAGGAAAATACTGAAGTCTAAAGACTGATAAAAATTCGCCGACTATTAACATTTACTTAGATAAAATAAAAAATTTTCTTCCTATCACAAGACCATTTTTTTCACTAATTAATGCAAATACGTTAAAACTTTTCTTTATTAAACATTTTATTAAATAATAACGAATCAACAAAATGGAAAACCACTTTTTTTCCTATTTAATATCACCAGCAATAAAAAATTAAATTTATTCACAAATTAAACTAAAAAAAAAAAAAAAACATCAAAGTGTCGAACAGAAATTTATTTCATGAGTAAAAAAAAACATTCTGTATCAAAGTGAAACAAGGCTCAAAGTGTTTAAGAGCATAATTTTCCAAACGTGTGTATAAGAAAAAGAGAGAAAGAGGGGGGAGGATGCAAGCATAAGACGTGTGTGATTGACGGTAAGAGAAGGAGAGAGTGAGAGAGAATAGTATATACTGTATATGTATAGTATTATATAGCAAAAGCTGCGGCGCATGGAGAAAGGGAATAAGCGAGAAGAGAAAGCAAGGCAGAAGCGACGCTAGAGACGAGCTTTCCACCCCCGATAACCCGGGGACAGGTTCTCAACAAGAGCAGTGTAGCGCCGGCCGTCTGACGCCACGGAGGAGTTTCAAGAAGATACAATTTTTTCCCCAAGGCCGGGTTACATTAACTCGTGTACCCCTTTCTACTGATTCGCTCGTGCGCGTTTTTCCTTTAAATCGATCCTATTTTGTTCATTCAGATAAACTATTAATAAACAATAAATAATAAATCATTTAATACGTGAGATAATGAATAAATTTATCATTGAAATAATCACCAGTTAATTAACGTGGATTTATATCGTATCATATTCTTGATTTGAAACTAATAAACTAGATACATTCTATACTTCTGCAATATTCATTGCCATAAATCTCAAATGTAAATTGGGAAGATGATATTGCTCTCGTTTTAGAGAGTGAAAAAATAGGGATGTGAAGAGTGCAAAGATATAAAAGGTCTATTGAAAATTCTACATGTAGAATATTTTCTTTGATTCTTTCTGATGTGAAAGTGATAGACAGCAGGAAGATAGTTCTGATTTATCTAGTGACATCGCCCTTTCTTTAAGTGTGTCATACATATTTCTGTAATAGAAAGAGAGAGAAATAACGAGTGATTTGCTCTCAGAATTATAAGTAGGAAGCAGGTAAAAAAGTGTTGGATTGTCAACACAAAATAGAGTGAACAGAGAAAAGAAATAAAAGACAAAGAATTTTTGATGACTAAAAATACAAAAAAAAAAAATTCCTTGAACGAGTGAGAGATGTACGATACATATAAAATAAAAAAAAATATCTGTTTTATTGCATAGGTTTCTTTATTTATCACTTGTGTATTATTGTTGCAAGATGCATTGGTGATGTTGATTTTATCGTCGTACATATTTAATTGGCCCATTGGGAATAGAAATAAAAGCGAAAAGTAATTAATAGAATGAAAGACTAAATTTTGTAATTAAAACGAAGAGAAGAAAAAATAAATGAAAAAATATACTGAATAGATTGCCCTAATAGATTATTCATTTGCAATAAATTACTGTAAGATATGGATTTTTTATACTGCTATAAATACTTGGAGTCTTTCAGTTTTATTTCGAAAAATTTAATGACTTAGAGTTTCAAGGTAAGCGCTTGAAAAAACAGCTCTACTGAAAGAAAAAGTGAAAAAAGAAGAAGAAGAAGAAGAAGAAGATCACATGTGTGAAGCATGTAATGTCAATTGTTTGATGTATTGAACACCTGCATTTAACTGACCTTTATATAAAAGAAGATTTAAAAATAATTTAATAATTGAATTATCGTTAAATGGACTTTAGAATTGAAAACAATCATATTTGGAATTTAACTCACAAGAAAGTTAAACAACGAGTATAAATAAATAGACATTTTGATTCACATTTTTGTTTCTCTCTGCATGAATTGAATTCATAGCACGTATACATTTCACCAAAACACAAGTATTTATTTGATAAAAACACCATTTATCGATCAAAAAACTTGCCGGGTTTTGTGTTTTTAAACAAGACAGATTGTGAAAATATTTCTTTTGTTGTCACCACAAAGAGAAGTAAATTATTTTATCAAATCTACAAGTTTTCTTCTACTTGCTTTGAGTAAAAGACCAACACAATTAATTATTGACCAAATGTGGAATAATATTTGACGCAGAATATTCCTAAGGTTAATTACTGATTGACAAAAATATTTAATCAAAATCAAAAATTATCTTGAAGGAAAAGTTATTTAAGTCCTTCCGTCCAATGCTCATCAATTTAAAAAAATTCTAATGCACGTTTGATTGATTAATATTAAAAAAATATTTGAATATTTTATTTTCAAATGAATAGTAATATTTTAAAAGTTGCAACGTGATTTGATTTTAAAGCCGAAAGAGTTGTAAAGTTTTTCTCTTAATTATTGAACGATCAGTGAGCCGGTGATTGATAAGATATCAAAGAGAATCCAATTGAAGGTCTGAAATTGAAAATAAAATGCAATAAAGCAGGCCCAGTGTGATAATGTTAACAATTTAGTGCCATTCATGAAGCATATCGTGATTCAGTGCCGTTAATAAAATTGTTGAATAAAATATAAATCGTGATTATTGCACAAATTTCGTGGATGATCACATTCAATAAGTGTACTGATTACGTTAAGGAAAAGCAAAAATAAGATTAATTGAAAAAGGATAAAAAGTTTTAGTAACGAAAACGTATAATTGCTATTAATTAACAAAAAGGAAAAGACTAAGGAGGTAGTAAAGTGGCAACGATTATCTTGCTTTACGAGAAGCACGTTATCTTGAATCTCTGTGAGTATGTATTAATGAAAATTATTTTGAATTTTATTTAATTAATAAATTTTAACAGAAATTAATTAAGAAGTTGAACTATTAATTTTGTTATTTATTTAATTAGATCTATTATTTTCGCTAGGATAAAATTAATTTTATAATTTATCTATTCAGTTAATTAAAAGGTTACTGAAAAAGTTCAGACGTAATAATTATAATGAATATTTAAACTACGTAATGATTATTCTAAGTAATTAATTCATTCAAAATTATCTAATAAAAGTTTCCAATCTTTGGATTTCTATTAATTCATTATTTTGCTTATGTTATGAATAAAATATTTTTTGTATTCAAGTTTGATATTAAAAAATTTTTAATTGATTATAAAATACATATTAAATGGCAGTTTTTAATTAAAAATAAATTTAAATAATAAATTGAAAAAGTATCATAGATATTTCCATTTAAAATATTATTATTGTTATTTGATGTAAATCGATATGTTAGTGACGAATTAACTCGAGGAACATAATTGATAGAGTGCAAAATTCGAGCAATTTTAGTTTTAAAAAAGTGTGTGAAATACGATTTGTTAATTCTGACATTGATGTACGTCATAGTGGCTGAGAAATGCAATTGCACTGTTTGATGTTGACTATGACAATTATATATATTACGTGAGATTGCACGCAATAGGCCTGTCTGTATGTTATATAGATTGGAATTAAACCTAGGTTGTCTCTTTCGCGGTCTAGATAACCGGGTCGTACTTTATCGACTCATGAGATATCGGAGAAACCGTCGGACAGCGCAGGTCATGGTCGACTAAATTTATTTCATTACTTCCCATGTGAATAAAAATATCAAAATTGACGTAATAAAAAATTTTATTAACCAAAAATGAATTGATAAATATGTCCGAAATCTCCATAAAGCTTTTATTCATAGTCTACGATATGTTACTAAATATTTTACCGAGAAATAAAAAAACTACTTGAAGAAAAGTAATTGGTCAATTATTGTTTTTAGGCCTGGAGAACACGAGAGAGGTGTGTCAATTAAGATGACAAAAGGAATGTCATCTTTAGCTTGGGCTTGAAGTTGCATTGCAACGCAACGAGTCAAGACGTTGGATCTGACGTGTGAGGTATGGCAACACCACCGGATTCACCAGGTCCTGAAGAGGCCCTCTTTGAATTTGAAAGTTCACGAGTAAGACATCAAGCTACAAGACCAGTTGCTATAGAGGAACTCCTTAGGCAGACTAAATTCTCCAGACAGGAAATTCGAGTCATGTATCGTGGTTTTAAACAGGTATGTGTTGTAGTAGTTTTTTTGTTGTTACCACCTCATGTTCTCGGTTATATTTGAGGTTGAAGCACCACTTGTGGCCACTACATAGCCTATGACCGCCATTGAATAATAAATTTTAAATATAATCAAATCATATCTGTTTGTTTCATCAGATTGATTTGAATTCATTTTAATAAATTTAAACTTCAAATATTGATTTCAAAACCATGTTTTTATTATTCAAATTTTAATTATTATTTAAATTATTTAATTTTGTAAATAATTGTTTTTTAAATCATAATGTTGCATTTTAATCTTAATAACTTAAATGGCCACCAATGGTGGAATTAAATAATAAATGAACAAATATTTTCATCAGTACTGATGAAAAGTAATGTAAATATTAATCAAAATTATCGATATTTTTAATTATTGACAATCTGTCGATATTTCTGTAAATGATTATATTCAAAGAAATAATGCAAAACTGAGTAGGAAAGAATTTTAAAAATGCTGCTCTAGTTTTATAAATAATAGATCAATTAATTTTTTATCTACGGCATACTTTTATTTACAAATATTAATTATTTCTTCTTTTCAAAATCTCAAGTGAGAAATTACCAACTGTTTTTCTTTCTCCTCTGAGACTTCATTTTTTTTCAATGACATATTTTCAATTGAAAATAATTTTGAGTTTTTTTTTTTTTTTCAAATCTAGACTTCAGGGTCATTAAGTGATGAATTATTGGAATAATCAACAAAAATATTCGAAAATTTTATAAGAACGTATTAACATAATGCTGGATAAAATCTATGAAATTGAGAAAGTTTAATACTTTCGATAAAATTTATCTATTTTCTTGAATAAAGAATTCTTGGCAATGAATTTTAGTTGTTTTTTACAAACAAAATAGTTCCAAGTTTTGAAAATACCGCAATACATACCATAAAAGCTACGTACATACATATATAACTGACTGAACTAAACGTGCAGTCATAAACAGTCCCATTCGCTTGTTCACCACATACCTATCTGTGATTTATTTTCTGGTTTATTGTGAACATTTCGTCGGAAGTTAAGCTAGAAATCATGTATGAAGAGGTATCAAATAAAATGACTTTCCATTTTCATCAAAGTAGAAAATAGTCAAATATTAAATACATTTCAATCATCTTTTATTCATTTACTTCATTTTATATTCGCTGAGATCGTTAGATAATATTTGAATACATAAATAAATAGATAGAAATAAAATACAAGTATCTACCAAGAAGAGCGATAAAATTCTACATGGTTCAATAGCCGATTTTACATTTCCTTGCCAAAAAGCATAAATTATTTTCCAATGATTCAGAATGCGGTAGAAATAGGTTCTGCGGGTGATTCGAAGTACTTCCAAGTGTTGCCAAGTTTTGCCGATTAATTAGAATAGAGAGAAGTTTGGAAATTTATATCCGGTAATCAATGGTTGGTGCTATCCAAATTATTCTGACCTCCTTAATGTAATGCATCTGATCGATAAATTGCTATTGATTTGAATCGAATGGCATATTAATGATCTTTAATTATTTTGAGCCAAAACAAAATATATGTTTCATGGGAAATTTATATCAATAAACCTGCAGATTGATTTATCATGTAAATAATTACTCAACAGCATCTATCTTCATAAAATTTTTAATGCTTGTAAAAAATATTTTATACTCTTCAGGTTTTATGTTTGTTAAACATAAAAATTATTTCCTGTTGTTAAGTTGTTAGAAAGTTGAATAAAAAACTTGTATTCATTTAGTTTGTAAATTAATTCGTAAAAATGAGAGATATATTGATGTCAATTTGTAATTAAACTGATGAATTAAAAAATGGAATGTGGAAAAATTTATGATTGTTTTGATGTTAGGGGATATTGAGCCATAGCAAATATGATATTGCATTTGCAAATAAAAAAAAAAACCTTTGCTTAAGAAGAATAAAAATAAACATAGCGAGTAGTTAAAATACTTTTGGAGACGAGTGAAATCTCACAGTGCTAACTGACAAGGCCAAACACGATATGTATTATTTTAAGAACTATTTCGAGGAGCTACTTTATGCACGTGTTTCTAATATTGAATAAGTCAATAAACATAAAGTGTATGAACATCTTAATTTTTTATTACAAAAATGAAAAATTATCTTATGCATTTTTGTTTTATTTGTTTATGAATTTTTTTATCTCAAATTTCAATTGTTTTTAATTCCATCAAAAAACTACTGGTGAATTTAATAAAATGATTGCGAATTTTTCTAAACATTTTTTTTTAGTGTCAAAAACATTTGTTCATTCATTTTATTTTACTAAAAATGTCATATTTAGTTTTTTTATAAAGTAAAATAAAGTTTACTTTAGCCAGAGGAACGTTTCAAGCATTTAAATTGTCTTGATCTAAAATGTATTCTGTAGAAATTAGTACGAGAATAATTATCCTTAATTGTTATTAAAAATTCAAATTTCTACGTGAGATGAATATGAATTATCTACCTAAAAAAATTTATAGCCCAAAAATATGCTTAGAATTTTTTTAAAAGATAACTATCAAATCTATCAATTTTTTTGCAAACTAAAAAAATATGGATAATATTTTTTCATCAGAAATTCATTATTATAAAAAAGAATTTTGATGATCGTTCGATTTTTCTGCTTGTTTTGCAGTTCGTATCTCATAAGTAGCAGAGCTACACTCCAGAACGAATCATAAAATTTTTCTATTGATTTTTCTGCTTTTGGGGTGGAGCCCCCATTTGTCGACAATAACCCAAAAATTTTTCGTGCATTTGTTGCATTTATATCTAATATCACATCAAGATAAAAAATGAATAAGTTTGATATGTAAATAAATATTAAACTTTAGAAATAAAACTACTTAAAAACAAGCATATCATGGATAATTTGAAAAAAATGTATAGTTTATTCTACGACTCATTAATATACTATAATTATTGGTTACAGAAACCCTACTGAGGTGTAAATGATTTACATAAATTTTTTACATTTCATTTCACTGTCAATGGTATGTAAATTGGCATTTCGTGACTGAATGCTCAGCGTACAGTCAGACAACCCCACAAGCCACTAGCTCGCACTAATACAATGCAGTTTACTCCGCAAATCATTAGAGTAAAAATATGAATTTTGCATATGCAAGATGCCTATCAAATAAGTGTACATGTATATCACTGTAGGAATTTGCTTGTGATTTCAACGAATGTAGAACACGCTTGTAATCGACTGAAGGAGGTTAAAAGCCAGTATATGAACGTATGAAAGTCTGAAATTCCATCTATTCATATGTATGTAAATCGTATCAAATTTGTATTGCGGTGTTAGAAATTTGTCTAGTTCATTTAATCTCTTGCTTAAGTAGATTAGTTATTTTACGCAGGTATTTTGAATTTTGGATTGTTCATTTTGAACTTAAAATCAAGGTAATATTTAAATCACAAAAATATTGAATACTACAGTATGGTTTCGTATTTTACTGGTAGATAAAAAAAATGATTGAAACGTTTTTTTTAAATGAATATTTCAAGTTTTTATCTATTTTTTACGGCTGCTCAGCTTTCGTGATAAATCTCCTATGGTTTTATCACACTATATCATTTTTTTTTTTTATAAAAAAAAGATTTATTCATTTTATTTTACACTGTAAATGGGTAAAAATATTTGCTTTACGTGATAAACTAGTTATGAAATAACGTATAATTTAATTAGCTTGGAAAAATAGAAAATAATAATTCCCACTCTCCTCTCAAACAATTAAAATATTTTTCTTTTAAAGTTATTGTATAATTAATGCTTCAATTTTATCTAATTAGTTCATCTTTATTTCCTCATAATCAATCACTTGATAAATTATTGAAAATTCTGTAATTTTTGATTCATTAGCATGCAATAAAGTAATTCAATTGATGAAATCATTAGAAAGAAAAAGTCCCCTCACTACTAAGTAAGAATATTTTTTTCTACTTATGTTAGATTTTTTAAATACTCTGATGATTATTATATCGATTAGAATCGGCTATAAATTTTTTCACGGATTTTAAATAATAATAACTTTTGGAAAGTTTTGAAGAAATCCTTTATAGACATGTATTTTGAAAGTTCTCTTTTTCATATGACAAAGGAAAAGTTATAATAGCTCTGTAAACTTACTATACTACTATACCTATAACAATGAAAAAAATACGATTGAAACTCGAGCGAACTTTTAAACAATAGAAACCAAACGATAGAAGTACAGAAAGATAAATTCGAAGTCGTCTAGAGCAAATAGATACACTATTGTGTTATTATCAGCATTCTCTTGCGTGTTTATCTTTCATATCTAATAGCATAGTATTTCTACAATATAATACATATGCAATATGTAAAAATAAAAAAATAATTACTAAAATTCGGTAGGACATTTGATGTATTGATTAAATAATAATGAATCAATTTATATAATCTTCTAAAGTGACTCAGTGAATAAAATTGTATGTTGGCAGTTTCCTAGGAGAATTATTTTGAGAATATATTACACTTTACATACTTAAGAAATTGTTTTATGAATGTATATAATATAATATATTGTTATGTAGAAAGTAGGTCGTTAGTATTTTACATATTATGTATCGAGTGATATACAAAGAAAAATGATTATGGACAGAATAGTAGTTGAAGTTCTGAAACAATTTTGAGGTTTTAAAATATCTAGAGGCTCTTAACTTCTCATGTGGTATAAGCTGGTTTTAAGTTTTTTTTTCCCTTGATAACAATAATGAATAGCTCATGTATCAGTAGTAACTCAATAAAATACTCAGGTACTCTTTTCATTTTTTATTTTGTTAGTGTTTTTAATATAATAAATTTCATATTTTCATATAAAAATGAAGTAGTGAAGAAATTGATATTTGATTTACTGTAATCAATTAATAAGTTTATAGAACTTGATGTCAATCTAGAGGGTTAAATTTATTGTGACAGAATTAGCAGATGTTGAAGTAGAAGCAGACGTAATAGTCAGACACCATTATTGATTGATGTAGCATGACGATTAGTTGGTATAAAAGCTTTTTTTTATCATCATAATCGTTCTCTATTTAAATCGAACATCGAAATAATAAATGATCTAATTATTTTTTCTATAATGAAAGGAAAAAAATTTTTTAATGATGAATAATTTTATTGAAGAAATAGTTTGAATGATTAATGTTTTACTCGTGACAGAATTTTAGAAGCCACATAGTTTAAATTGATATGCTTCATGACATTTCGTAATAATTTAAGAATTAATAAAAATTTTTATTATATAATAATAAGGTCTCTACAGCTATCGTTTATGCTCTTTAAATAAGAAAATTACTCTAGTGTATAGAAGCTGTGTAATCTGTTACTTCTGCTCGAATAAGTAGAGCTAGTCTTGTAAGGACTTAGTGACATTAGATAGGAAATAATGTTCCTTAACTTGCATTATAAATTTCGATTATTAGCTTATCATTCATTAAAGAAAAAAAAAAAATTCTTTTAATTATTCATCTTTTTTTACGTGGCTGAGATAAATATTGTTACACTACTTGAGATAGTTTTTTTTATGCAGCAATTTTTATTTTTAATATTTAAATAATTTATTGATCGTAAAAATAATTGGAATTTTTCTACATTTTATAAAAAAAAAATGCTTTAAGTAGAATAAATAGTGGATATAATAATTGCTATATTTAGTACAACTACTGTAATAAAGTAATTATCGTTAGTGTAAGGATAATTATAAATATTTTCATCAGTAACCTTTTATCAAAACAAAATGATTCGTTCTCTTGAATAACTTTATAGACTATTTCGCAATAAACTTGAACTATTGCAAGCTGCTTTGCGTGCCGTTCGATACTAATGTAATTTTTACTATCTAACTTATCCACACGTTGCATATGTGTGTATTCTTCAAGGACACCAGTGCTGTTTAAATTACAATGTATCTAGTAGAACTTAACAAACCATTTTGATATTCATTGATAATATTTTACACACAAAATATAGGTCGTAATAATAACCCTCAAGTACATTAATTAATTTCCACAAAATGTCATTATGATATTTCATATATTGTTTAGTT
The DNA here is from genome assembly GCA_028641665.1 of Chelonus formosanus. NCBI lineage: Eukaryota > Metazoa > Arthropoda > Insecta > Hymenoptera > Braconidae > Chelonus > Chelonus formosanus. The sequence continues at coordinate 17,272,837 of CM054002.1, forward strand.
GACCGAATTTTATAATTAGTTTACAATTCTGTGAAATATTCAATTTAGCAACAAATAACAGTGCTAATAACATCATTGTTGTGTGTACCTTCACTTGACTAATTTATATTTCAATTAACTTCTATATTCTACACACATTGTGCTTGTTGGCTCTTTTTTGGACCATTTTATCCTTTGATATTCAAACAAGTAATGATTGTTGAAAAACAAAATCATAAATTGGTTATTTTGTTTTTTAATTAATTTTTTTTTTATTCAAATAAAAGTACTTGATAAAAAGAAAAAAATATTTTAAAAATATTAGTGAACAAAAAATTAATGAATAAATCAGTAAATAATTCTTTTTAAAATTAAATAACGAATGAATCCATTTTTCAAAGTCAAGTTTATGGGGTTTTTTAAATTTTTTGTTAATTAAAACTGATTCAGTAGATTTCGTTGGATTTTATAAACCCAAGTTATTCTTTGACACACCGATTAGCCATTTACTGATTAGAATTGCATGAACTATTTTCGAGATACTGTCAAATAAAGTTTCGTTTTATATAATTAAAGCCTCTGTCGGTAATATCTTGAAACTGAGTCAAAAAATTTAATTAAACCAAGTATCGCTAGGTCTTGAAGTGATTTAAAATTGATTGGAAATCGAGACAAATCCGTTAAGCTATTTTCAAGTTATTTAAAAAGAAAAAAATAAAACAAGTCTTTTATTGGATGTTTGTCTAATGAAGTTGCGAAATCGATTCAACAAATCTTAGATAAACTTATATTTTCTTAAAATACATAAATGAATAAATAAATAATTACAGATCGATCTGTACAAATATGTTCGTCACTGACGATACCTTTGGTGCGATTTTTCCAATTTTTATTCGAAACCTCTTTCCCTATCTATTCTGTGGTAATTTAAAACTGATGAGATTTTGAGTTGAATCAGTTGAACCATTTCCGAATGAATGAAAAAAAAAAGGTCAATAATTTACAATACCAAGAAGTACATTTTTTTTTTTACTACTTGATCGATTTTATTTTAAATTTGATACTCATAGATTTTATGTTACAAAAATTAGAAAAATGGGTCTGGGCTCACTGTAAATCACAAAAAATTTAGGTGTTTAGTAATAAAACGTTTAAAGTGTTTGATGATTAAACACCTAAATGTTTACAATGTTGAACACCATAAATAAACTATAGCATTTTAGTAAATGGCAAGAAACGTTTAAAAATTGTCTACAAAATTACCATAGTTCATTTATGATGTTTAACATTGCAAACGCTTTAAGTGTTTAGTTGCTAAACACTTGGATTTGCAGTGCTTACTTTGTATCCTGACGACGAACTTCCCATTAATTGAAATCCGTAATTTTGTCATCTTTGATTATTTTTGTTTATAAAAAATTACGATTGTTATAAACAATATACAATTGTTTCATCATATTAATTGATTTATAACAATATTTTATCAATATTTATCGAATATAATCATAGTCATAATAATTCAATAAATTCACACTATTTTTAATTGTTTATAATAAATTTAAATTTTTATAAACAATACATTATTGTTCAGAGTCATATGATGTTATTAAGAAGCATATTATATTGAGCTCAGTTGTCAATAATATTAATCATCTAATAAGTAGAATTTATTTCAAATGTTTTCTTTACTCAGCTCAGTTTACACTCTATTTGTTATAAAAAAAAACGGCTAAACCGAATTTGTTCAAACTTCTTTCAGATCTTCTTCATTGTATTATATTTAAAATGAAATTTGTCCAGAGTCGATATCTTCAGTGGTTCTCGAGATATCAAAAACGAAAAAAAACCTAACATACACACGCACATACGTACATACATACGTACATCCATTTTTAAACCTAATATGCTTTCAAATGTCTTAAAACGTAAAGATATGATAAAATTACGAATTTCAAAAATCGGCATCATTACAATAACTTCCTAATGGGAAGTTAAAAATTTCAATTAGCATTTATTCATTTTCAAAATTTGGTATAAATAAAATAGATAAGAAAAAAATTTCTGGGTCTTGTTATATAAATATGTAACAAACATACATCATTAGCTTTTAGACTATAATTTAGTAATTTTCTCGTATGCATATCACGAAAATGGCTTGACACTCATAAATAACATAGAAACAATGTAAAATAGATTAATAACCGACATTTATATAAAGCAAAACTCTGAAAGCAAGACTCTTAAACTGAGAGATTTTATCCAACATAAGTGTACTATTCATTGTAATTTACAAGCTTATCCCCTCATATTTTTCCCTACAAGGTTGACCTTATTAAAGAGTATGATAACGGAAGTAGTAACATAGTAGCTTTACTTGATGAAACGGCGCACCTTTAGTGTTAGCATTACTAAAACCCAGTTGCTTTTCTAATTGCCATATAAGGTGCAAAGGTCATCGAGATAAATTCACTTACTATATGTTACTTGAACTCGTGGTCGATGTGGTTTCAAGTTAGATCATCCCCTTGAAATATCCACAACTAAATGCATCAGTTCCTAACAGAGTAAATGTGCGGCTCGTCGACGTCAGTTTCACTCCCCTCAAGCTAGCTTGACAACCACTAACTTATCGCTCGTGATTCCTGATATATAGACATTTTATCACGAACTTCTTCGCTATTACAACATTTTCTGTATCCCACTGGAAATGTGAAAAACCCTACTAGAGATATTAGATGATCTAGGAAGTTATAAAGGAGATTAATTTCCTGACTTCCCCTATTGTGAAAAATTAAAACCATCTCTTAAGCATTACATTAATTAAAAATGTTTTCATTTAAAATGATGCAGACACGTGGTCTTGTAATTTATTTATTTAATGTACCTGATGATGCATTTGTACTTAAAAAAAGTTCAGACAGTTTAATTAAAAAATCTAGCAGCATGTTGAACAACGTAATCATAAATTTTATTGCAGGAAAAAAAATTTAGCACAATAAAAAAAAATAATTTAAGGATAAAATTAAGAAACAAAAATTTAAATGTAAAATAATATTTAAATTGATGAAAAGTTAATATTTGAAATGATGAATAAATAAAAGAAAAGTTTTTTTTAAAAAGTTGGCTTACCAACTGAATCTAAATATTGGGTTACTTCAAATAAAAGACTCAAATGAAGCTTGCTCAGTATCAGTGTTCACACAATGTATTGGTTTATGGAATAGTAGACCAATTTAAAATAGGAGTTCGTGTGTCTTAGTTAAATTATTTATTTCACCCAATCTAAATAGATAATTTATTCAGGGCAAATGAGAATACTTAGAAACAAATAAATCCTATTAATTTCAATTCAAAGCCAAGAAAATGTTCTTAACCAAAGGAATTTATTGAATGAATTGTTTCTAATAGAAAAATATCAAACACTCTTACTTTCCCTCTTTAAGATAAAAAAAAATATTAAATAAAACTTTCAAAAGCTGTTACCGTTCATTACTTTTAAATAGAATTACTCAACTATCTAAAATATAATGTCCAAGATGAAGGATATTACTTTAATAACATCGATTTATCTTTTTCTATATTTTATAAATTATATCATTGAAGTTGAAAAAAAATTCAGTGAATTCGATAAAAAACAGCCACTCTAAAATTTAATCTCGAAAAGCTTTTGTGTAATACGAAAATTTATGGATCGTAATACGATGATCAGTGTTCCTAAAAATCCACTCTTTATTATTTTAATAATAAAAGAAAAAGAATTATCTTACATTTTTATTTCAACCAAATTTATCTAGTTAAATAATGGTAATCATATTCTGTTATCATTCCAAGCAGTGTATATATTTTTTTTTGATTTTTATTTGATATCATAAACCCTCAAGTTTTCTCGAAATACAAAAAGTATCTGAGCTTTTTTTTCTAAATAAATATTTACGACATGTAGATAGAAAAAAATTATGCAAAATTTACATGAAATTTACATAATAATTAATGCTTTGTTTTCACTAAAGGTCAGCATGATAGTAACAATATTTTTTAAAAAACAATAGAAGTACTGATGTCAAGTGGCTAAAAGAAGCAACACATGATAAAGATAAAATTGAATAAATTTTATTCTAGCACTTTTATAAAGTATTATAAAGATAAACAAATCCAACTATAAAAGTTTGAATAAAAAGTAGTAATTAAAACAAACATATTCTATTGTTTAATAATATTAAAAAGTGCTAAAAAATAAATCTTTTTAATATCCTTATTGGCACAAAAAAACCTAAAAAAAAAAAAAACAAATTTTGGAATATCCTACATTCCACTAAATTGTTTTTCCCCTATCATATTTCCATGTGAATTGATATTGACATCATTACAATGCTGATCTGAGAATTCTGCCATGTGATCCATAGCATACCGGTAGTTTCACGATTATTCCAAGCTTAAACTGCAAAACAAGGTGGCATATAGCCGATTAGTACGTATTGAGCTTCAGAAGCTTCCACAACTACACAATAAGCTTATACATACATTGGATAGTACAGTAAATTCGATGGTACCCTGTGGACTCATCAATTTGTTAGATGTTGTCTCGATCCTCCCTTCCCAATTAACGTAAACTTGCTATCTCGACTGGAAAATAGTAGTAAACTAATTAATTCTTTTATTAAAATATACTTGCAAATGGAAAACCAAGTTGGTGAAGTTGGTGAATGAAAAAATCCATTAAAAGTCTTTTTAATCTCATTTTATTTAAAAGTATCCCAGTTTTATTTAGTTTATATGATAATTAAAAGATTAGTTAGATTGTAGGACTATTCATTTATTTACTGATAACCTGATAGAAGATATAAATAATTTAAATTTATCCAATTCGATAATACTATTCCAAGTATCACCAGATAACAAAAAATAGAATTTCAACATTAAAAATAAATCTTCAATATTGAAAATATTTATAAATATATTTACAATAATAAAAATAAGTTAACAATAAATGAACAATAAAACATGCTTCATTTAATCTTGGAAGTATTTTTTATTTTTATTGGAAAAAGTTGAAAGAATTGATACATCAATTACTCAATTAATTTGATGGAATTAATTGATGATTTAAAGTTATTTATAAATAATTATTTTTGGTATTATTCAATACTTGGACTATTGATCAATATTGTATCTGGAAGTGACTTTTGATAACAGCAGTTTCTAGATTCATTAATTAAGGGTAGCATATGTAAATAAATAAACTCCGTCAAATTGTAATGCAAATCAAATAGTACTTTAAGTTCATGTCTCTCTGGACGTATAAAATTCACGTACGACTTCGCATTTCATTGTTGAAGTGGAAAATTATACGGATGAACAACTCGTACTTTGCTACAATACATGTGTTTTCTGTAAATAGCATATTGGCCATGTGCCAATTCACAAATATAACTGACCCCACATACGACCTTTCTTATTCTGGTTACGTTTTGCACTTTCTTCTTCCCTCCTAGACAATGAAATAATCAATGCTTTTAATAGTTAATGTGTTAAACTTTGATTCAAACAAAAAAAGTCATGAATTTTCTATTTTCGTATTCAACTGAAATTTTATTTTAATTTGATTTGTGTTTGTTGTATTGTAAATAGAAATAATTAAGAGCATATAATAGTTTTAATTAATCATCTAACGATTAACTATTCAATGGATTTTTCAGATCTTTTTATTAACAATTTATCAAGTGTTCAATGTTATAGAATGCTTAAGAATGTTTTTGTTTAGCTAAAATATAATGATGTATTTTTATTTTTGTCACAAGGATGTCAAAACAAAATTTCAAAAATTATTTTCATGTAAAATTTTCTGCCAATATACATAAATAGAGTGTATGAAAATTTCAGAACTAGTTTTATGTTATTCAGAAAGTCTCTTATATTCATAGAAAATAACATACAAAGTTTCACTTCCATTTACACTTATAAAATTTCGCGAATGAGGTCAGATTTTACCTTGACTTAGTCTTTTATATTTTTGATGAAAAAGCAAAAAAGTAGGGGGTTTTTTTTTTATTTCATTATTATAGGTGTGAAAAAAAATCCTGAATTGACTGTTGAGATGAAAATTTTTATCCAGTCGTCAGCAAAAAATCATCTTAGGATTTGAGTGCGCGAATAAAACCGTAAAGCTCTTGAAACCATAATTATATATAGATATAGTACTAATGGTAGAAAGTTGAATGTAGCATCAGAAATATTTAAACAAGTGACTTATTCTCGAGAAAATTGAAAGCCTGAGTGGTTACTTCCAAGAAAATTTTGCACACTGTGTATTAAACTGAAATAGAATCCACTTCATTCCATTTGATACTCAAAATTGCGACTGTTAAATATTTATATACATTCATATAAGAAAATGTATCTAACTTTTAATATTCCAAAGTTTCGGCTATTTATAAAAATTAAAGAAAAATGAAAAGACAAGAGAAATTATTTTAAGGTGGAGAAAAAAAAGACAGACACCGAGTTGCAATGTTAATACATAAATTTTAAAAAAACTGTGTGGTAAATCATGTTGAAATTTAACTTAAATACATATCAAGTACTATCCTTTGTATTAAGATGTTTTTTACTGTGGATCAACTGTTCCAATTTTTTATAAATCATCAATTTCCGGTAATATTGAACAAAGACAGTCATAAAAGCTCATATATTTTTGCATAACTTTAAGTAATAATATCTCCTAAACAAAGTGGTAGAAAAATCTGTTTTTTTTTCTCTTAAGTCATGGAGGTATGGCCTTTCAGAAAAAATTAAAAAAAAAAGGTAGTTAACTGTGAGTTTTATCAATGCCAAACTACCTTAATAAGTTAAAAGTAAAAAATTACAAATTAAAATGAAAAAATAAATAAATGTTTTTTGTATAAAAATTTTCTGGCAATTTAGTTTTTTTAACTTCTGTGACATAAATGATGTGCCGGAGGCTGCAGACATCTCAGTCACGCTGTGAATATCGTAGACCAACGTTAGCCAACTAACCGAAGCGTTGAGTACGCCGCAAGGAACTAACAACTTCTCAAGTAAAGCTTTTGACTACGTCGAGCAAAATCAAGATTTCTATTTTTGAATTGAATGCATTCAACATAATCATTTCTATATGTCATACAATGTCACGCTGATGAAGTCATTTATACCAAGTTTTAAATAATTATATCATTAAATTTAAAAACACTTCAAAATGATGTCAAATAAAGTTTTCATCAAGATCCAACAAACCTTTAAAAGAAAAAAAAAATTGATAAAATGAATGTAATTTTTTTAAAATAGTTCTAAATTATATTTTTCAAAACTCTTTTACCATCATTTATAGTTAATTACTTGTTTTTAGAATATGAAATATTCTCTGTACTTCTTATTCTTAATGAAAAGAGGAAGTTTATAATTGGAATCCTTAATAACTAACTCAACAACTTCCTTTTACCTCTTTTGTATGTACTCATTTTTTGTCCTTTTCTCATGTCTATGAAATTTACCAACGATTCTGTCATATAAAACAGCAAGTTAAATGTCAGTGAAACTAAAAACCTACTACTTTTTTTGACATGCTTTTAGAGAATAAACAAGTCGGCAAGAAGAATGGTAATGTTAGATATTTCAAAGCTCTAGACCATTAATGCAACCTTTTGGTATTTTATATTACTGCGAAAAGTTTCGAATTCTTTCAGTGTGATAATTAAAATGTGAATCTGAGTGTGTTTTATTCAGTCAAACGTGAATGTGCTATAAGAAAGTAATGATGAAATTTTAATTTCGAAAAATAAATACAACTTTTGTTCAAGAAATAAAAAAAAATCTAAAAAATAATCAACTATTTGAATATTGAGGAATTCTTTCAAGTTTAATTGTTCACATAATTCAAATATTCGATAGAATAATCAATTAATATTCAAATTATTTTCAATTTATTTATGAAATATGACAGCAAATTTATTAAAAAATTTTTATTGCAAAAGAAGTTGTTATTTATTTGTGAGTTGTCAACAATTTAAACAAAGTATATAATTAAATGATAATAATTAATAATTTTGATTTTCTATCATACCATTCGATTAGGCTTCTATAGAACATATAATTGATTTAGGTTGAATAATTGACTTAAAAATTATAATTAAATCTATTAGTTGCTACTATTATAAAAGCGTTAGGAGAAACTTGTTAGTTAAATTGACGTCTATCTTGTTGGAGTTTATGAAACATTACGTAAGAAAGTTTTCTAAAGAAATTACTTTAAAAAATTTTTCTCATTCATCTATTAAATTGGTTTAAAAAATTCCGAAAAAAATATCTTACTTATGTTATAATAAATTATTTGCTTGAATACTGAGTAAGAGGACAATATTATACAAGTAGATAAGTTTGACTATTTTCTACCTTAGTTAAATAATAGCTTATGTATTCATAAAATTCAAATAACATTTTAATATACAAGACTTACTAAGTACTTATTTCTTTAAATAGCACTAGGAGCTACTCGTTTACTTAGACAAAGGTAAAAAAGACAATTGGGTTAAAAAAATAATGTACTTGGTGCGAATTACCAGTATAACTATGACTATTACAAGTAGATTAAAATTCTTTTTAAAATATTTCTTGTAAGTGGATCATGACTGAACCACTTCATTTTGCATAAAAGAATAACAAAAAAAAGTATCCCACGTTTCTTCTGATGTTTATTAGCATTCTAAATTAATTAAAATAATACTTCATACACTTGTATATTTGATTAATTGTAAAATCTTTTAAATCTTACTTCAAATCAATTTTCAAGTCAGGTTTCGAGTAATGATGTTGTTTCATTAGTGGTTGACATTAATATTATTTCATTAAATGTTGACATCAATGTTGTTGTATTATCTATTGTCATTGATGTTGTTTCACTAAATGGTATTGTTTCTAAAATAATAAAATTTACAATCGATTATTTTTGCTTCAATTCATAACTCTTTTGACATTACTTATTTTAGCTCACATACCATTGAGAGTAGTTGAATTATCGAAATTATTTATTCTGAAGAATCCACGATCAAAATGAGCTTGAATAAGTAGAATCATATAAGTGAACATTATTCGAGAACCCTAAAAAAAATATTATCTCTTATTTTTTGTAACCACTGCAAATTCCCAAAAATTCAGGTATTCAGTAATAAAGCGTTTAAATTGTTTAATAATTAAACACTTGAAGTGTTTACAATGTTGAACACCATAAATAAACTATAAAATTTTGATAAACAGCAAGAAACGTTTAAAAGTCGTCGACAAAATTACCATAGTTCGTTTATGATGTTTAACATTGCAAACACTTCAAGTGTTTAGTTGCTTGGATTTGCAGTGACTTCATAATTAGATAATAATAATTATAAAATCAAGAAATTATTATTTACCGATGCTAGTAAACTTCTATCAAGTGTGAATAAACCACATGCAGTAAATTCTATCTGCCTTCTGTGTAGTAACTCCATGGAAAATTGTTCCAACTATTATAAGAAAATAAATTAATTATTTACTATTCATAAACTTTATTAACTTTTATAAAAATCTTTCTTTCAATCCCTAATGCAAAAAGATAAGTATTATTAGTTCCAAGCCTATATGTATCTGTGGCATGGTAGTATAGTTTCTCTAAGTTGATCAACTATGTTCTTAGCTATGATGATAATCACTTGAGCTATTTCAAGATCATCAAGTCGTAACACAGTTAGTATAGGAATCTTAACTAACAACACTTAAGTACTCTCGTAAGATCATTATACCAGGGCTTTTTTTTTATCTATTCTATCTTACCTCAAACATAACTTTTGACTTCTCAGCATACACAGACATTAGTTGATAAATAATATCACTGGTTCTTTTAATCTGAAAGAATTAATCATGAACTAATTAGTAAAGTTCAATGTTTATAAAGAAAATTAAGATTAATAAAATATAAATACTTACTTCATTAAATAAATCATTGATAGAACCTGTTACAATCACAAGATGAAATATAACATTTATAGTTCTCAAAAACCAGTAAAATGAATCAACATCGAATTCTCGTTTTTCAAAGATTATAGTTATAACTAATTTATAAGTAGTATAGATCAAATTACCACATGATGTGCAAATAGCAAATAGAATTGACCAGGAATAAAATTCCAAAAATTCATAGGAAATTTCACCTAAAGTTGATTGCATCTTTCGACAAAAAATAATTTTATTACGAGCTGCATTAATATTTGTGCAGCACTGATTACTTTGTAAATCTGAATCATCTATAGGATCTAACTGACATTTTGCAAATAATAATAAATGACTATTAATGCTGTGATAAACTTTTTGAATGTATGTGAACGAAATGACGTATTGAAGCATGACATTTGCAATAACAAAATGTAGAATATTTACAACTATTCGATCATAAACCATATATGCATTCAGAAAAATGGTCGTTGAACAATAGAGACTGTAATATAATGTAAATAAAATAGTAAAATATCTTCTTATTTCAAAATGATAAGTGTTACCTAATGTTTTTTTCAACAAACGATTTGTATGTAATAATTTATTGATACTCATTACTAATTTTTGTTGATTAAGAGCAAAAATAATTAGTATAATTGCAACTAATGATTGCGTAAGTATTGTATAAACATTTGTTAATATGAATATCAATGGATTGTCTCCTGCCTCTTTAAATTTGGCTATGGAGTCCATGGAGTACATGTTATATACTACCATCACCATCAATCCCAACGATAAGAGCATATTATAGATACTTCCAAAAGTGGATTGAGATATTTTGAAAGATATTCTTTTTCCATAATGTGAATTTGAATTAATAGACACTGTAAATGGAGCAGTTCCAAATACTTTGAATAAAATCACAATTACATTTAAAAAAAATAAATCACACATTGATCTCAAACGTTTAAACTTCATTTTCGTACTTCAACTTGATTCACTAGTGATGTAAATAGTGCTTTAATCGGGACTGCGTTTGTTAGAATGACGAGGTATTTTCATCGTTGTAGCAAGGATGTAGGTATTGGAAATTGAATTTCATTTATTTTATGGGTCTGTTTATTATTCATAGTTTCAGGGGAAATTTAATCTAAATGTAATATTATTAAAAGATATTAAGGTGTTTTTGTGATTAAATTAAATGTTTTATAAAAATAATAAAGATAAATATTTGAAAACAAATAATTAAAAAAACTCTTTTAGTTTATTTATTAGAAAGAGAATATTTCATAAATGTAATTTATGTGATTGATTTAATAGTACAACGGTATTGGAAGCTAGGGGTTGAAAAAAATGGTTACACAGCTGAAAAAAATAATTTTTTTTTAATTTATAGAGTGTCTAAAATCAATATTGATATGCAAATTTCCATAATGTCAGAGTGAAAATTTATTACTGCTATAGATAGTCTATTGTAGAGTGGAAACAAGCTATTTATGATAGTAAATTATGAGTGTTTTTAATGCAATAATTCAAGCAGAGTTAATATTTGAAAAGACTATGAGAGAGGGTAAAATATTGCATATTGATAAAAAGTTCTTTCTCCACCTGCTTGCAAGATAATTTCTCTTCGAAATTATATAAGCTCTGTTCTTAAAAAGTAATGATGTCTTCTTAATACAATTTTTCTTTTATCAACATGAAATAAAATTAACACAATTTCAGGATTAAAGTTATAATGAAAAATGATAACTTAGAGATTAGGGGTGACATAATTCATGACAGTCTTTATAAAGATTTGTTGATGAAATATAGGATAATGAAATTACTTTTTCCTTCAACTATAACTGATTTTGATGGAGTAATTAAATTAAAACTGAATCAATCCTTTGATTGTTTTTACTATGGAAAGTTTACAGGACGGAAAGTCATCTCAGTAATTTTGAAATGGTTGAGTTGAAGTTTCTGAAACATAATTAAGTTTGCTGAGAATATCATCTTCACCAATTGCTCTCACTTATTTACTATGTTTCTAATTACCATTAGAGTTATCCTGTTTAGTTGGTTTCTGTTCATAGAATTGACATTGCATGAGGAGAACCATATAAGTTAAAATGACTCTACCAACCTAAGAATATTGAATTGAATTTTGAAAACGAGTTCATGTCAACTTGAGTGGAATTTTTATTGAAAGACAATATTCTTACTGATGTTAGTAGACTAGCATCTAGTGAAAACAGTCCACAAGCAGTAAATGGCATTACTTTTCTGTGCAATAATTCAATTGAAAATTGTTCCAACTGCAACCAAAAATTTATCTTTGAATATTTTTATCAATTTATCAAATTTATTCTTGATAATACCTCCAGCCTGATTGAAATTTGGCTAGGAAATACTGCTACGAGTTTGTAAATAATTTTACTCGTTCTTTTCATCTGAAAAAAAATTTTTAATGAAATGAAAATATATATAAATATTTCCTTTTGAATTGAAAATGTCAAATTTGTTTAAAAATGTTCGACGATATTTTTTTCTTCTTTTCAGTTCAATTGAGTGTAATTATTTATTTAAATTTCATAGAATAAAGTACTCACTTCAGTAATGAGATTAGTGACGCAGCTTGTTAACATGATCAATATATAAACGTCTTTAACAGTTCTCAAAAAGAATTCAAACACTTGTTTTTGTTGCTCTTTCTTTGGTAAAATAAACGGTTTTAAACCCATAAATACATTAAATACTGTGCATGTACATATAAAAGCAATACTTAATAGTAATGGCCAAGAAAAAAATTTAGAGAAATTGTGTAAAACTTCTGTAACATTACGTTGCATTTTTCGTATAAATATCAGTCTCGATAAAACACTATCATCATTAACTGTATTTATTAAAAAAATATTGTTTATATTTTTTTCTCCTTCTATCCTTGATAGTGATAGTAGATAATTGTTCATGTTTCGATATATTTCTTGAATAAAACTAAAAATAACTACATATTGGAGGACGATGTTTCCAATGACGAATCCAACCCAACGAAAGATAAATTGCAAATGGATTTGATAAGTAAACAGTAAAACAAATACTATCATAGCGTTTATAATAAAGTATACAACAAATGTGACTGTGATAAATTTTCTATAGTTCATTGGACAGTAGATATTTAATATTTTTGTTAATTCTTTGTCTAAGTTTAATAAATTATTTAAATGCTTTAATATATTTTCTTGCTTTATTGCATAATAAAGTATCACATAACAGAAAAAAGTAGATCCACTAACTGAGATACCAATTGTATACATTGTTGATACTTTTTCTGAACCATTCCTCAAATTATTTTGTAAAATATTGATCATATATGCCATTGAAATCATCATAAGTGATGATAAAATCACATTATACAGAAAACCAAATTTAGAATATGATAGATGTAATGACATTTGCTTTCTGTTATTACGCTGATTTATTAAAGTAGAAATTGTGAAAGGCGCCAGTCCAACTATTTTAAATATGTTCAACAGAACACCAAATAAAAATGTTTCACACTTTGAAAGTCGATGTTCAAAACTTATCATTATTACTAACTTTTTCTTTAGACTTGATTTTCTTATAGACTTCTTAACGAAGAATTGAACGACAACTGATATTAGTTTTTAAGGTTGAGTATTTCATTTCTTTTTTGGGTAGGAAAAATATCAGGAATTGGGATCTGTTTGTTCGTTGGATTCATTTATTTTTAATGAAGGAATAGTTCAAGGTAATTCTTGAGTCTAATTGAATGATAGAATGTAATTAAACATAAGTCTATCAAGTAAATGAAAAATTTTTTATGAGTTAAACAAAAAACGTAAAATGTTTTTCAATAATTATTTCAATAATAATTGAGTATTACATTTAATATTAACACTTTTTATATCATAAAAATATATCAATCATTTTTCCCTTAATTTTCATTTTTAATTTAGATACAAATTTATTTATTCTTGAAGAAATATAGTAAAATTTGAATAACTATAAATCATTTAATTGTCCTAGTTTTTTCAACATGTTATTATATATTTTTATATTTGATTATAATTTATCATCCAGCCTTGAAATTTTTTGACTTTGTAAGAGAAAGACGATGTAAGTAATCATCACTCGTAGCATCTGCATGAATAATGAATCCTTTGTTAAATAATTGTATGAATAAAAAGATAATGAATTTTGATCTTGATGCAAATTTTTCTTTGAGTTAAATATATAATATTCTCTACTTACACTTGTTAAAAGGCTTCTATCTAATGAAAATAAACCATAAGCGGTGAATTTTATCCATTTTCTGTGTAATATTTCAACACCAAACTGCTCCAACTATAAATAAACATAATTAATAATAATTTATTCACTCTTCAGATTATAATTACTGTTCTTTTACATTAATTAACATGTAGATTATTTAATAAAATTGTACCTGAAGTTTGAGTTGAGTTGGCTCTGGATAAACTGATATTAATTTATAAACAATGTGGCTTGTTCGTTTAATCTGAAAAAATGAATGCATAATTAATTGAAAATTCTTTGCTTACAAACCAATTTATTATTCTATGAATCTCGAGTACGTGATTGTTTCATTGTGGACCCAAAGTGTTCTCTAGAGTCTTGATAAATCGAAGGAAATGTTTCTCTACGTTTTCTTTTTCTCTACAACTTTGAGTATAAATTTTCTTGAACTCGAACTAATTACGGTTTCCCTAAATGGTATTTTCGGTACAATTTTACCTTTATAACTCCAACTATAATAGATATAGCAACTTGTGTATTCTAAAGCAATAAAACATAACTCATATACCAAAGTTCTCTAACTTGAAGTCTTTGATATTACAAAACTTTCAACTTAAACCTTTTTTTTGCTTGATGAATAAAACTTTAACTTTCCAACTTATATTGTAACTATATTTTGTAATTAATTCTTACTGATTTATGTTCTTAAATAATTATCTATGGGATAAAAACACTAATAAATGGACAGTTGAATCCAAAATATGAACAAAATGTTAATAATCATTAAGTAATAATCAGACCTTCCTTCAAAGAAGAAAGAATACCTTATTGTATTTTAATTTTTTGATGTTTATAATTTTAACAATTCGTTCATCTTCTAGACAGTGTTCATCTATTGGTTTTGTTACCCTATTTATGAAAATACTTACTTCAGAGATGAGGCTAGTGATACAGTTCGTGAATTTAATTATTAAAAATACATAAAGGTTGTTGTTGGACATGTAATAAATAGCACGAAAATCAAAGAATTCATTTTTTGATAATTTTAAGTATTGAATGAACATAAAAGTATTGAATACCATAACAGTACAAATAAAACAGATACTCAATAATAAAGGCAATGAAAAAAGAGATAAAAAATTGGTAATAATATCCCACATAATTCGTTGTATTTTTCGTATATACAAAAGTCTTTTGATAAATATCATATGATCTGATGTATCAATTAAAAAAATTGTCCTTATTTTTGATTCCTTAGACACTTGTGACAATGATGATAAAGAATTATTTATACCACGATACATCTTTTGAATGAATGTTAAAATAAATATATATTGCATCATGAAAATGCCAATTGTTATTCCTACTATGCGAACAATTAATTCTACATAGTGTTTGAGAGAAACAATTAGCAATGCCGTAATAACGATATTAAGAACTACGAAAATGCTAATTGTCGTAAAAAGAGATGACTTAAAATTAAAATGATATGAACCTTGTAAATTTTTCACTAAAACACTATCAAAATAAAACAAAGTATTAACATTGTTGATAAATTTCTGTTGGTTTAAATAATAAATTAAGTTAATAATTATCATAACTAAGATTCCGGCCACAAAAATAAATAATGCATATAAAAAAATAGTTATTGGTATTCTTTCTGATATAGCAGTTCTTTCCACAGCTATTACATTCACAACAAATCCAAATAAAATAAATAAAAATACAGATAAAATAATATTGTAAATTGATCCGATAAATGAATAAGAAAGTTGTAAGAATTTTTTTTCTGTATTAAAATGTGAATTCTTTGGAATAGATATATTAAATGGAGCGATTCCAAATATTTTAAAAGAAATTATAACTGTATTGAGCAAAAACTTATCACAATTTGTAAATTTTCGTTTTAAATTCATTTTATCTATTCCAAGTTTTATTTTATTTTTTTTTTCGATCTAGATTCTTAGAAATATCTAAACTAAATCATATTATCCTAGTCACTAGCTTATATTACAAAAAAACTCAATAAAGTTAATGTTATTCAGTTGATTAACTATTATTATTGTTTATCTAATAAATTAGTTGACTAAAGTTTGAATATTCTTTTCAAATACAATTTATGAGAAAGTGTTTATTTTTAGAAAAGGTTGACCTCCTAACGGAATAACATAGTAATAATAAATTGAATAAAACAGTTGAGTATACATGTAGCGATTTATTATTAATACTTTGAATTATGTTGAATATGTACATTGATCTAAAGTTGAATCGACTCATGGAGCTGTACTGCGTCAATGATTTGGATATTTAATTAAGTATACTAAGCATGTATATTATGACGTAATACGCCAAATATTCTATTTTATAGGACATCAATAGATATTAACAAAATTATTCAAGAATAGAAATTTACCAACTGTACGGATAAAGGTTTAATTGATATTTAATGATACTACATGCAAATAATAATCATTCATTATTAATGGATTAATTTTTTTCATTGAATGGCAAACTTCATTACTCTAGATTATAAAGATTAAAATTACATGTTAAAAAGATGTAAAGCAGATAAATCATTCGGCATCATATCTTCAGTAGATGTAAATTCTTTAAAGTGAATTGCTTTTGGTGTTGTAACAATGACATTAAAGAAATTTTCCTTTTGTCGAAACAGATTGATGTTAATAATTGGATCATCACAAATATTTATTACCTTTCTAAGCTTTAAATAAAAATCCGTATTTGTCAATGTTTTAATATTGTTTAAAAAGTAAATTTCAAGATCACCTAGAAAAATAAATATTATTTTTTAATAAATAACCCATGCAATCTCTACAAAAATGAATAAATTAAAATTAAGTTACCAGTGTATAAACCTAAAATTAAAATGTTGCAAAGAAATAAAATTGATGAGATTTTTAATCTTCCTGATCTTAAGATTCTATATGTTATTTTTAAATTTGCCAGAGGATCTAAAACAAATTTATTCTAGATAATTAACAAGATTTCTTTACATTAGAATAAAAAGAGATGATGGGTTATTAGTACTATCTCTAAAGCTTCGAATAGATGATGATGATGACGTTGAAGATCCAGAACGTCTATGATCACTATCTCGATTGAGATCTGATACTTCTGCAAGTCTTAAAGAAACAGTTCTATCCTCCCGATCACCATCTTCTTCTTGTAAATTCAATAAGGACCACCATAGATTGATCACTATTTCTGTATCTACAACATTTTTTAGCTTCATTTGAGATCTTGTTTAGATTTTAAATTAGTGCTTTTTTTTTACCATAAACAACAAATAAAATTCCAGGCATTGGCATGTAATATAAGAAATCGTCGTGTCTAATTGTTATATCTCTATCGCAATCAAGTTTTTTAAAACGTTCTTTTTCATTTCGTCGAACGATTAAAGTAATAGCTCGGATTTTATCTGCAGCAATTTGAATCAATACAGCTAGCTATGTAAATGTATAAAAGTTTTTTACAAAATGACATATTTTTTATAAAATAAACACTTGAATAGAACATATTACCCTGTCCACTTTGAAATTTAATTTAGCACACATCTCCAAGACTTTCATTTGTTGCATTTCATTTTTGTTCAAAATAGTTTTAATTTCAACAATATAACCTACATTAAGTTTATTTTCTTCCCACATGCATTCATATATTGTTTTAGATGTAGCAACAAATAATCTGTTACTTGCACTGTTAATAAAAAAAAAAAAATTTTTCTCTAAAGATATTGATCTATAAATTTTTTATTTAGTGATTAATAAAAATATTATTAAACTAACCATGTAAAATTTTGTATATTCTTCTGACTTTTAAATGGATTGTCTATTTTTTGTTTTTTGATTACATCAAAATATTTTAAAGTTGATTTCATTGTTAACCTATTTATTAAATGTACTACCAAAATTAACCGCTTAGAATCTAAAATTTTAAATAATATTTCAAACTAATAATGCACAAATATAGTGAATAATTATCATAAATACTCACATGTAAGCCAAAATTTTATCTTAATAATTTTTGTAAATTTATTTTTTACATTATAAAGGAATGACAATACAAAGACGTTTCTAGGCGTTGGTTTGTTGACAATTCCACTTTCAGCAATGACTATTTTCATTTGGTCATAGCAAGTAGCAATATAAACATCTATATTCAATAGAAAAACAATCTCATTCACTGTGAATCTCAAATTTGGAAGTGTTTCAAAATGACATTATTCATTTAATTAACATTGTAGTCACTTTTTGAACACTTTCAAGTGCATTAAAAGTGACTACAATATTAATCAAATTGGTAATGTCATTTTGAAACAGTTTAAGTGTGTTAAATTAAAACACTATGATAGGTAGAGAGATTAATATTAATATTATTAGATTTCAAAAAATAATTATATTTTTTATACCATGCATATCTATGGCACTGATTTCTTCACTGAAATGATCCACGTCTTTCATATCATTTCTTGATTGCAAACCTTTAATTCTCATATTAAAATTCCATTCATTATAAAAAAGGAATATTTTTTTCCAAGACTTTGACAATAAAGGACGTGACCAATCTTTCATTGTATTTTGAAATATTATTTCTGTTATATTATACACCCATGGATTTATGTTATCTGTACAACACAACTGTTTCCACCAATTTTTTTCTTCAAATATTTTTTCAATTAAATCACCCCATAAACGAGACACTTGACGTAATCGCAATATTTCTATTAAATTTGAAATTTTTGGAATCATCATTTTCAATATTAATTCAGGTATTTCCATTTTTATGGTATTTGTTAATGTATCATTGGTAAGTGAATAATTTGATGTTATAACATTTATATTGTGAACATTAAAAATGTTGCGATGTCAAATTATGTTATGTCAAAATGAAAAATATCCCAATGAATAATTTCTAATTATATTTAATAAACAATTTATATTTTGTCACATTTATAGATAATTTAATAACAATTTGAAATGTCTAAGAAGTATTAATAGATAACATTAAATGTTATATAAAAAGCAGCTTTATTATTAAATCAATGAGAAAATATTATTTTTTCGACAGTTATTTCATAATTTTATAATCATGAATATAAATAAAAAAAGAAATCTTACTAAGATTTTTAATCATTATTAAGATGACTAATATGAATTAGCTTCTGTGTAGTAGCAATTATTGATAGGGTTCCATTTTGCTCAATGACCTTGATGTCAATGATTGGATATTTACTGACTTGTAATTTCCTTTTAGGTAATGTAAAAAATTCTTTTCGGATAAATGACTTAATACTGTCTGCAATATACATGTGAATAATACCTAAAAGTGAAACAATATTAATGAATTTATCCATTGATTAATGATTTTAAACAACATATATAAACTTATGAAGAATTTGTCAATTTACCTGATTGTAAACCTAAGAATAAAATATTACAAAATAAAAACATAGATGTTATTGTCATTGGTTCTAATCCTAACATTTCTAATGGTGATGTTGGAAAATCTAAAATCAAAATCATTCAAATTAAATCCAAGATTACATTTAATATAATTTGAATGGAAAGTAATCAGTTTTATTAATTATCTCACTAAAATTACCTTCATTCAATCTTATTGAAGATCGCAATGTATTTTCTCGACTCATATCAAACACTGAAGGAGCACGTAATCGAACAATCCTTTCACTTTCATCGTCCATCGCTTTATGAGTTTCTGTTAGGTTGTACCATAAGTTAATAATCATCTCTGTTGCTAAATAAAATATTTTTACATATTATTTCTTCAATATTCACTAAATTTGTTTTTATTTGGATAGTTTTAAATATTTACCACTAGTGATAAATACTATTCCAGGCATTGGCATATAAAACAAAGATTCAGTAACTCGAATTCTTATATCTCTAGCACAATCCATCCTTTCGAATATGTCATTATCATTTGAAATTTTTAAATTAATTACCCTGACATTATCTGCAGCAGTTTTTATTAATAGAGACACCTGTAAAAATATGGAATTAGTGATGGTAATTTTGGTAACTTCTTTTTTTTTTTTTTAGAATTAATCAAATATAGAAAATTACCCTCACTCCTTCAAAAGTAGATTTGGCTGACATTTCTAAAACATTGAGTTGTTCCATTTCTCTTCTATTAAACATATTTCGAAATTCAAAAATGTGTTGACCCAAATGAAGTTTATTAGTTTCTGTATATTTGCATTCATATACTAATTCAGATGTGGCAATGAATAATCTGTGGCTAGCACTATAAATGATGTCATCTAATTAAAGATTAATTCATCTAAAATAAACATTTTCTCTCCAAATCTCACATTTGGAAGTGTTTCAATTAAATGCATTTGAAGTGTTTTAAAATGACGTCATCCATTTGATGAACATTGTAGTTACTTTAAATGCACTTGAAAATATTATAAAACGTCATTTTAATACACTTTAGATGCATTGAAATAAAACACTACGATTTGCAGTGTTGTACTGACCATGTGAAATTCTGAATATTTCTTTGATTTCTAAATGGATTGTACAATTTCCTTTTTGTATTGATGTCTATATATATCATTTTTTTACTTTCTGAAGGTGTCTTGATTATGTGGACAATAAGAATCCATTTTTTAGTAGCTAAAATTTTTTAAAATACGTCAGATTTTTAAAACTAATTTTAATAACTGGTTTGATGGAACTCACCGGTGAACCATAATTTTATTCTTATGATTTTTTTTTTCTGAAATCGTATATTGTATGGTATACGGTATAATTTAATTGGTATGACTGATGATTCTTCATCAACGTTCTCGACTTCGAAGATAATTATTTTTTTATTTTTGATATTGATAGCTATCTTATTCCCTGTATAAATATAAAAAATTTTAGCATCAAATTTTATTAAAAAATATGAAGAATATACTTATCAGGGGAGGCCGAGGCTAGTTGACTATAAGGGTAGGTTGATTAACTGTAAAAAATTAGATATATTTAGGAATGTTGCATTTTTATTTCTCACTTAGTCATTAGAGAAGGAAAAACGAATTTTTATATTTAATTTAAAAATACAATGACTAAGTGAGAAATAAAAATGCAACATTCCTAAATATGTCTAATTTTTTACAGTTAATCAACTTAACCCTATAGTCAACTAGCCCCGGTCTCCCCTACAGTCTCTTATAAATTAATTATATTCATACAAATGATATGCTTACCATGTACATCTACAGATTGAACATTTCCTTCAAAAGGTGCATGTTCTTCAAAATCCATAAATTCGAAATATATTTTTGAAGATATGATTATTAAATTCCACTGATTGTAAAATAAATAAATTTTTTTCCAAGCAGTTGGTAATAATTCACTAGACCAGTTTCTTATTGTACGGTGAAATATAACTTCAATTATGTTATACACCCATGGATAAATATAATCATTGGTACATAATACTTTCCATAGGTTTTCGTTTTCAAATGTTTCTTCAATCAGATCACCCCATTTTTTAGAGACTCGACGTAATCGTAATTTGTTTACCAGATTGGGAATTTTTAATAGAATGCGCTCAATTAAGCTTTCAATAACTAGATTTATTGTTTTACTGTGATCTATATTCATGATTTAAAATATTGTTTTTGTTGGCTGTATTATCTGTTAATAAATAATTAAATACTATGATTATTTATTGAGTTCAAGAAAGACAATTTTTTTAAAGCTAAAATAAAAAATATCATGATGATTTTTATTCAAATGTTATACTTCAAAAAAAACAAATTTTACTTTGTTGTTTAACATTTTATTTATTAATTCCATTGAATTCATATGAATAAAAGAAATTGTTTCTTTACATAAACAAGTCAATAGTAGCAAAGTAAGATAAAATATCGTGAAGGAAAGTTTGTTGAAAGTTTTTACTTCAACTATTGACATTCGATTTTCTAACGATTCTGTCAGTTGAAAATGTTCAGTGAGATTTTTGCTCAAGTCTCTAGAGACGTCGCCAGTTCAATTTTTATTACATGTAACTCGTTCGATTTTCAGGATGTCCTCACTGACATGACAACATGTAAATCTAAAATTTTAATCGAGATCAAGTGATGATATGACACGTGATAGACAAACTTATTATCACTCTTTTTTTTTTTTTAAATGGAACTTTTTTCACAATATGAAAAATGTTCTCATATAAAATCTAGCAATATTCACATTAATAATTGTAATCTAGTTAATATAATTATTTTTATTCTGTTTGTAAATTTTCATTAATTTTTCGACAACAATCAAGTCATTCGGTGTGTTACTATTTTGTGAACGAATTGAATGAAATATAACTTTGTTTTAGTTGCAGCAAATATATATAAAACCCCATTAATTTGAATGATATTCAAATGAACAATTGAATCATGGCATACATCAATTGTTCTAGAAGGTAAATTTATAAAATCCAAACTTATCAAGTTTTTAACACTCTTTAAGAAAAACAGCATAATTTTTCCTGAAATAAAAATCCATTTTGATAAAAAATAATCAAACAACTTGTGATGTCAATCATAAAACTTAATTACCAGCTTTCAAGCCTAAAAATAAAATATTACAATGCAAAAACATTGAGGAAATGTTTAATTTAGATGTAAAAGATGAACCTCTGTTTAAATCTAAAACAGAACTTGAAACTATTCCTAATGATTCGTACGATAAATTAACACTCATCAAGACATCTAAAAAGAATTCATATTATTATTATAATACAAAACTAATTTCATATGTTAAATAAAGTAATTTTTTCAAATTACCATTTCTGAACATTGCAATGCCAGGAAGTGGTGTATAACAGGTAATATTTTCAATAGGACCCAATAAATCAATAGTCTGATTATGGTCTATCAATGAAAATCGTCTTCTATTAGCACTTGGAATTTTCAAAATGATCACTCTAGCAATATTCTCATCATTATGAACGGTAACAGATAGCTAAATAAATGAATAAAAAATTTCGTTTATAAATTAATTGATAGAGAATTAATTTTAAAAAATCATCTTATACAATTACCTTTCTTGGATCAGCGCACATTTCAAGAATCTTCAATTTTTTAGATATTGTTTCTAGTAAATCCACGAATTCAATCGATTGACCCATAGTTAGTTGACCTTCATTCCATTCCAATTCATAAATTACCTGAGAGGTGGCTATGAAGTGCCTATGATCGTTGCTGGCTCAATTGAAATTACATTGAAATTAAAAATACAATTTTTAGTATACATGAAATAAAAATAATCATTTATTAATATTAATTTGTTCTTATTAATAGTAGAATAAAATTAACTAACCATGTATAATTTTCAACATATTCATCTTTAAATGGATTTGGAATACGTATGTAATTTTTTACATCCCAATATTTCAAGTGTGTATATCCCATTAATTTATACAGTTGAATTACAGCAATTAAGTTTTTTGTTTCTATAATTGAAGGAGAAGAACATTATTATTAATTAGAAATTGATAGTATACAACAATAAGGTAGGAATACAATTAAATTTATCGAGAAATTCTGCTTTTATAAAGTCTTCATTATCGATAGATTAAACTTTGCTACAAAGTCTTGATATTACCACCATTCAGAAGCTAAACATTACATTATTGTAATCTTCTCTATTCTCATCATTTACACCCATACATGTATGGATTACAAACACTTCTTAATTAGGCTATCAAATGATTAAACAGAAAATGACTACGTTGCAGTATTGAAACTGTTTTGATTTTAATAATATGTTTAATACTATTATATGATGTCAATGAATTGATTATACTAGAACTGAAATTCAAATTTGAATGATTATTTACCAGTGTACCATAGTTTTATTTTCATAATTGATTGAAGTGGATATTTTCCTTCAAAATGTGGTTGAAATCCAGCATTATTTTTGTAGATAAGTACCTTTCCATTACTCGTACCAACAGCTACATAATTTGCTAATATTTAAAAGAAACAACTTTAATTACAAATATAATTTGATATATTTATTTAAGAATCATTCATACCCCAGACATCTATACATTCAATCTTGTCTCTAGATATGAATCCTATGACGTGAAGTTTAAAATGTAAATATGAAAAGCTCTTGATCATTCGCCACTTTTTGTAAGAAAGGAATATTTTTTTCCAAGCATTTTGATACAGTGGAACATTCCAATTCTTTTTAGCTTGTGGAAATCTTTTCTCTACAATCTTGAATATCCATGGCTTTATTTCGTCGTCATCACGACACAGCTTCTGCCATATCTCCAAGTTTTTAAAACTACATTCAATGATATCACCCCATATTTTTGAAACTACACGAAGCCTTAATGCTTGTAATGGATCAGTTTTTTCAAATATTTTTTGCAATACATGATTAGGAATACTTTCCATTCTCAAAATACACTCTATATGTTCTTACCAATAGTTAAAAAATATTGGAGTGTTGAATTTTAAATTAAAAAAATTTTTTTAACTATTGTTAAATACATTATTCATTTATACATACTGGAATGCTCAACAATGATGATTTAAATCATTATACTTTTGTTGAGTTAAGACAAATTCAATTATATTACAGTCAAAAATGTCTTGAGCAACAAAGTAATATTGATTGATAAAAACAATCGTATATTTTGTCAAGATGATTTCTGTTTTCATCCATTGAATGACATTTTCGAAATTAGCAAAGTGCATACAATTTCTGTACAATTATCTTTCTACAAAATTGAGGAACAACAGAGGCAATTATTCTCGTAATTACATAATGACGGAAATGAACATATACTCAATCTCCTGTTCTCCTCTAGGCTTAATTGGTTTTGCAAACTCTAATCAAAATTTGGCATTTCTAGCTTAACAGAATCGAGAAAACTCGTATAATACTCTAATTGCTTCATCAATCGATTGGAGTATTTTCCATTTTATTTGTATTTTTTTTTTTCTAATTTTTCTTTTTTCGTACATTTTTTTTCTTCGGTTTTTTTCAATTTTTTGAGATAAAAAAAATCATAAATATACAAGAGATATGTGATCTCTCAAATGTTATTAATCAATGTTTTTCCAAAAATATACTCTAATTTAGATCTAAACTTTTTTTGTTCTTTTTAACAGACTTATTTTAGAGAATAAAATAAAATTATTTTTACAGTATGATATAAACTAAGTACACATCATAGTAGATGTTGGTAGAGTTGTTGGCGTTGGTACTGTTAAAATGGAGTCTTTGAACTGCACCAAGATAATCATGTACGTAATCATAGTACTAGTCATCTAAAAAGAACATTTAATTAGATGAAAATGGTAAACCTTATAAAGATTGTGCAGATTGCAGACACAATTAAAAAAATCATAACATAATAATAATAAATAAAATGATATTTTATTAATAACAATTTCATGATTATTTAATGTATCAGTTAAAAGCTAAACCATGTTGTGTGTTGAAAAATTATCTCATTCATTATTCCATGAACTAAAAAATTAGAAATTAAATTTATAAGCTATCGTTTATTTTACTCTAGAGAATATAAAAGACTTATTTTTAAAAAGAAATTGATTTTAACTTTTCAACTGTAAATAAGTTCATTTCATACAAATCTCACGTATTTTCTCTCTAGAGTACAATAAATGTCAGCTCCAAAATAATGTTTGGGAATGAATTAAAAAAATTATTTATTTATTTTCTCTAGAGTATAAAAATTTATAAAAAAGCACAAAAAAAACGAGAAAAAATCGAAATAAATAATCGTAGTAGATAAAAAAAATTTTTAATTTAATATTCTTACCGATGTTACTAGACCTCCATCCAGTGAATATAACCCACAAGCTGTGAATCGTAATTTTCTATGAAGTAATTCAATAGAAAATTGTTCCAACTAATAAGAGAAAAATTCAATTAACAATTTACACTAGAAAAAATGATTTTAATTATATTAATTAAAATAAAAATATTACCTCATAATGAATTTTTATTTGTGTCGAATACTTATTCATAATTCTATTTACAACATCTCCAGTTCTCTTAATCTGCAATAATAACATGAAATTATTTTAATTGATAGCAAATAAATCATCTATAATCAGCATATAATTGCTTATTAAATAATTCAATGTAAATCAAACAAATACCTCGGTGCTAATTCTGGTAACGAAGCCAGTTAGAGGTATAATTGGAAAAATAAATACGATAACCCATAGAAAAGCTAGAATATATCTCGTTACAGATGCTGCTTTTACAGACATTATCACCATTATCAGGTAATATAGACTCAAAATTAGTCTCGTACAACAACCGGTGATAGCAAATAAAATAGGCCAAGAGTAAAATTCAGTTATACTGTATGTAATTTCATATAAAGTTCGGTGAGCTTGGCGTAGGAAAATGAGCCTTGACATTATTATGTCTTTAGGTAATGATCTGTTTGGTGAAATTTCCAATTGCACATAGGATATAGAGTTTAGAGTATCATATTTTGTTGTTGATAACAAAGATTTATTAAGATATTGAAACCTTTTATGAATAAAAATTAATAAAAATGTATATTGCATTATTATACATGATATTAATGATTTAGGAATTATTCTTATAAATGGATATATTTTCCCATAACGATCTGCTAATATCTCTGATACCCATAAAAAAAAAATTATTATCAATTGAATTAGAGAAATTATTATTCGGTAAGATTTTCCATTTTGTAAATCACAGGTATGGCTAGAGTTTGATCTTAATTTACTCTCAAAACGTAGCAGGCGATTGATGATATTTATGATAGTTTTTCGTTGAAAAATATAAATAAGAATCACTATCGCGCACCCAATGTTCTCACATATTAATAGGAAAGCTTTTATTGTACTTTCGATGAATGAAAATTCTTCATATGTTTCACTGGTTAAAGAAAATGGAATTATGAGGATAAAATAGCACGAAAGAATTATGTTGTAAATTATTCCTTTAGTCGAGCTAATAAATTTCACATTAGTGTCCACTTTTTTGGTCCAACTGGTCGCCAGAACTTTGAATGTCAATGGAAAAAGTCCGAATACTTTAAAAAATAACATTGCAAAATGTAACATGAAGAGATTAAAATTAATTCGTTTTTTACACAGATACATTTTTTTAAATAATTTGTGATCATTTGTTTGATAATTATTTGATCTTAAATACACTTTTTTGGAGTTAACAGAAATAAACTTGATGATTAGAAAGTGAATAATGATGTATAGATAGTGAACAGTCAGAGACAAACTATTGAATGCTTAGTCTATTACCCGCCTACTTATTCTTGTATTTGTTTTTTACATGTTAATTATTCAATTTCAGATAGTAAGAGGGGTGGTAGACGTAGTAGGGGTTAAGATAAATACAGGTATTGACAAAAATAGAAAAAGAGTGCATTAGTATATTGACAAAAGAATTTATTTATATCAAAAAAGATTTATCAATAGTTAATAAACAATGTATTTAAATATAAAATAAAATTAATATTTCTTTTTTTTTTATTAAAAATGAGTAGTTTTCACTGTATGAATTACAAAAGTAAATCTAGTGGCTTGAGTTTCTTCCAAGTTCGTAGATTTCGTTTCTTCTAGTTTAAACATTACAAATTTTAGTGTTTTATTTTAATACATTTAAAGTGTTTTAATATGATGTCATCCATTTGATTAACATTGTCTCGTTTTTAAAACGTTTTTAAGTGTTTTAAAAACAAGACAATAATAAAATAACACACTAATATTTACAGTGAAACTGTTGATACCAGTTTGTTAGGTTAATTATTACTCCTTATCTATTGAATATACACTGCAAATTCAAGTGTGTTATTCTCGTAGACACTTTTTACACGCCACACTGCATTAATGCTAAATGCCATAAACAAACTATAGATTTTTCACACGGTATGAAACGTGTAAAAAGTGTCTACAAATAATGCATAGTTTGTTAATTGAAATCTTGGGATTTGCAGTGTAGTAGCAGATTCATATGTTCGTTTTGCAATTATCAAGAAATATTTAGATTATGCTTCTTAATGAAAAAAGTACACTACCCAGTGATAACTAGGTAGGCTTATTTAACATTGGTTGATGACGTCAGATAACACTAGCCAATGCAATAGTTTTACATTTACCAACAAACAAAAAACTTTGAATAAATGTTATCTCTAATAGTTACAAAATACTTCTATCATTGTGGACATACCACACTGAGAAAAATTGAAATAGTAACAGCTACTACTTTGTTTTAAATATCGGAAAGTAGTTACACTAACTAGTTTGTCTACACGGAGAGAATTTTTGCACTAAATCTAAGTGCAAAAATGACAAGTGGATGTTTCGAAATTTATAAGTAAAAATATTTCTATTCGATAGTAAATTTTGAGTTTTTGTAAGTTAATTTTGTACTTAAGAGGTGTCTTAGTAAAATAATTACTTGGGATAACTCAAAAATTACTTATGACAACCTAAAATTCACTGTTGAACAGAAATATTTTTACTTATAAATTTCGATACGTGCACTTGTCATTTTTGCACTTAGATTTAGTGGAACAAATTCTCTCCGTGTAGTTAAAATAACTACGGAGTAGTTGCTGGTACTAGAGACAATAGTAGAAGTAACTACTTTGTAATATTAACTATTTCAGACTAGTAGCAGCTACTATTTTTTTTTTTTTTTTTTTTTTAATAAAAAAAAATAACTATTTTAAATAGTTGAGTTAACCAGAAATTTTTCTGAGTGCAACAGACTAGATTTAAGAGAAGTAATTGACATAAAAAAAATGACTAAATCAGTAGATCTAAATTATCTCTCTACAATGACTTGATATTGTGTTATCAACGCATTAATCTAAATGTGTAGTTTAATGTTTTGATGATTATGCTGTCCTTTGCATATCTATCGAAGTTCAAATAATCTGTATAGGCAATTATTGGAAAAATACATAGGAAGCATCACATTAAATTTGATATATAAATTTAGAGTTGACCCGGAAATACAGTCAATATGTTAAATGATAATTAATGTGTTAAGATAAAATTACCATTCATCAGTCACCATTTGGTGTAATAGCCTTTTTATTCTATTATCTTAATACTTGTCGATCATTAGCATTATCATATTTATCACATTAATGTGCATGTCATTTTTTTCTCTGTTTTTTTGCTGGTGCTGAATTGAAATGTGCTTCAGTAATACCATGACAGTCATTTCTTTTTTCTGGAAGAAGATTCATTAATAACAATTATCGTAAAAAATTCACATCCGTCTAGTTAAGTAATGAGTGAAGCATAAAAGTGAAATTGTAAATTTAAAATGTGCGTTTTAGATATACTAGTTTATAGTAAATATCAGTCGTCTGACTATTGGTTTATTTTTCTACTTAAAACATTGTAAATAATTAAAAATATTTATATAGTAATTTAAATGAAAATATAATTAATTACATAATTAAAAAAAGTTAAATTAGTTGTCGTCAACTTGAGTCAAAAATAGAATAATTTTAAATTGTTATTTTACTTTTAGAATGACGATAAATTGAAAAATATAATTACTTTAGTAATATATAAATTAAACCAGAAAAGAATAATATTTTTAATAGAATGCTTTTCTGTATTTAAACTAATTTATAAGCTTGTAAATACAATTCAATGAAATAATAAAATTATTTTGTAAAGCTTTTTGTGAAGCTTGTGAAGGATTTCATG
Source organism: Chelonus formosanus (assembly GCA_028641665.1). Taxonomy (NCBI): domain Eukaryota; kingdom Metazoa; phylum Arthropoda; class Insecta; order Hymenoptera; family Braconidae; genus Chelonus; species Chelonus formosanus. The sequence goes on from CM054002.1 coordinate 17,302,796, forward strand.
TGCTTTGATATTCGTGGAAAATAAGTGCATCTTATGAATGAAAGTAGAAAACAATGCCAATAACATTACAAGAATTTCACACACGTATACCTTATTCTACTTCTAGGTATCTTTATTTTATTCATATCATCCTCAGTAAAATCATTATCATACCAACTTCATCAAAAACAAGTCGAGTATTTAATTTAAAGTTATGAAAAAGAAGAAAAAGTGGCAAAAAAAAAACATGAATGAAAAAATAATATAACAAAGAAAGCTTGACGATGATAATAATAATTTTAATGAACTCGCCGAGCATCTTGGGAAGTGGAGATTATTTAGCAGAGTAAAATGGCAAACAAATATTTCGGGAGAAGTGAATCTGTGAAATGAAACAATATGATAGGTTGGGGATGAGAGTTGGAAATAGAGCGAAAGTGAGGAAGTGAGAGCGTCAGAGGAAAGGGTAAATAGGAAAGGGAAAAAGAGGGCAGGCATGCTGTATCGATTTTCGCTTCTTCAACTATGACGTCATAAATGTAGCCTCCACCTTTCACATGAGAAGATGATGCGTTCCCCCTCCGATCACTAGAATTAAATTGGCCACTCACCCTCTCAATTCCCATGTTATATAATATCTTGAGCATTCATTCGGAAGCCCTACTGATATTAGGTATACTTATACTATTTACAGTATCATCACCGACCTTGTATATTATCTCATGAAAAATAACACTTGAAAATTATCTTCAATCACGTCTTATTCATTCATGTATCACGATATTATCTATTTTTAACTTTTCATTTTTACCCTAACGAAAATTACTGTTTGAAATTTTTCATGTCTTCTAGGCAAACGTTTTGTTTAAACAATTTATTTTTAGTTCAATTCTCAAGTATATTTTTGAATTTAAAGAGGTGATGAATCTACTCTCTAAAAAGAAAACAGTGAAAATAATAAAATACACTGAAAAATCAATGAATATTCACTGATTTTACTGTGTAAATTGAACTACTATTTGAATTAGTCGTGTTATATTCACTGATTTTGCAGTGTATTTCATTTATTTTCACTGTTTCGTTTTTAGAGAGTATAGAGGAAAAGGTAGAATTATGGTCTATAGTCTTTCGTTTATTATAAAAGCACGGTGTATCTTTCATCAGCTAACCCACAAATATATTCAAATAACTTATTAGCAATAAACAGATACTTCGAAAAGTGACAATTGATAATAATTTAATAGAATTAAATGTAATTGAATAGAAACGGAAAAAGATACATAATTCTAACTCCTCCTCTATAAATTATTGTGAATTTTTTCTAATACTTAGCAGTACTTTTTTAACCCCAGGTAAATAACTTTACTTCAACCTACTCAACTCACTTCAATATATAAAATTAATACATTGAATAGAAAATTATATGAAACATTGTTATTATTTGAGGATAATAATAAGATGGTCATGTTAGGTAATGAAAAGAGGTCATAATACAATATTCAAAATGTCTTGTATAATAATGTCTGATTATCATAATAATTTTACATAATATAATTACAGAAGTTTTCAATAAATAAATTAGATCTACGGAAGAAAACTCAAGTTTTTATACTTATAATTAAAAGCAAATTCAAAATTCTAAAACAATATTAACTATTGAACTGGAGTTAATAAAAACTATTTTAGGATACTTTGATGTTCATACAGATGGAATCGTTACATTATAAACAATAAGTCATTGTATATTTTTTTTTTTATATACATAGTTACAGACAATAAAAAATATTTAACCAGAGCAACTATAACGATAAACTGATGGGGAAAGAGAGTAGGAAAGTACTTGTAGATGCTCGACAGAGCAACATTAAATTTGAAACCACTAGAGTGTTTTTTCTATAACTTGAGAATAAAATCTACGTCGGTTATTCTTCTAAGGTTAATGCCCTAGACACAAATAACTCCTAAGAACAATTTATTAAACAAATGTATAAAGAAAAAGAGTTAATCACTCTAATAATAACAATTAATTTAAATATTTTATTGACATGATCGTCAATAAAATGACGTTAATACAATGTAATATTTTTAACAAATATCTTTTTATTTTATTAATAGTTGTTCTTTTGATTTGTTTAATATTTGTTTCATCGAATAATGTATGAGCTTACTTATAAAAATATTTATAGCCTTTGTTTTTGTTATTATTTAATTTGTTTGAACAAAAGTAATTCAATTGGATTAAAATGTTTTTATCATCTTTTATCTTTCAACTGTGAAGCATAAAAAAAAATGTAATTTTCACAGCAATACTTCAAATTTTTTTACATCTTCCTGAAATAGTTTCTGCTCAGTAAGAGAAAGAGAGAGAGAGAAACGAGAGAGATTATTTGTATCAATCGACAACAATTGGGATAATGATACAACAGCTCTTGAGTGACACAAGTATCTCTTCAGAGTCTTTTTGCCACTACTATCTGCATTTATTCCACTTTGATTCATCGACAATAAAGAATTCAATAATGCGGTAGCTTTTTTATATTCATACATTTTTTGTTACTGGCAATAATTTCGATACGGTTTTGTATTCTACCTAGATATTCATTTTATACTGCAATTCATACTCTTTTAAGTCAATTGATTATCTGATACAAATTTTTATCAATTACTTTAGAATATTTTTTCACTATTCTTTGTTCGATAATCATTGTTTGTGAGCCTGAAAATAAAACAATAAAATAAGAAACATTTTTCATGAGTAATTTTAGATAGTTAAATATTTACTGAAATATTTTAAACAAACCTTTATTTTATTTCTCTGCTCCATTTCCTTTGGTAATAAATTTGAAGCTCTCGTTAAATAAGATACTGTTTCTATGTGGTTTCTGGAGATCTTTAAACTTTGAAGGTGGTATGAGACTTTTCACTTGCAGTGGTATAGAAAGACAGTTTTGAATTGCTTCCAATTTTGTTTGCATTTTAACATTTTTTTTTCTGTTTCTGGAATTCATATATCACACTTAATAACTTTGAATTTCAAATATTGCTTACAAAAATTTTATTTTTATTCAAAAAAAGTCCTATTAAGGATCTCTTTTGTACGATAGAAAAAATTAAGACTGAATTTTTATAAAAAGCTTTTAGGGGAATTTTTTTTTTTAAATCTTCAAAGAGCTTTTACTTTTTAAGATTCAACCAGTAAGTATGCAGATTCATTCGCTCATAAAAAAATTTTATGTCTTTTAAGCTGCTCAGAATGAACAAATATGGAATTACTCTTAAAGATATGACCTCATATTTCGGCTTATAAAAATTAATCTCAGCAAGTTAGAAATTTTGTTCCTTCTCTAGATTATTCTTCAGACTTTTCTAAAGATTTTGATTTTTTATTCATCCTTCTATCTCAATTTTTTACTCACTTACAAGTCGCTTAAAGTTTATTACCAAAGATCCAACTTTTACAAGTTTTTAAAAGCAATTTTTTATAAAAGCGTTGTTGGAACAAGAAATTATCGATATATAATAAACAATGACATTCTTGTAGTTAACTTGTATTAGATAATAATCACAATACAATAATGATTTTTCTTAACAAAAAAAAAAAGGATAAGAAAACAAATTGATTGATTAAACGATAGATTTAAGTCTAGTCAATAGATGATACATTCCTTTATGTAAGTTTTATGTCAAGTCATGATTAAAAAATTAATTTATATTAGTAAACAGGGGGAAAAATTCTAACTTCTACCATAAAAATGTCTAAGACTGTTTATGCATGAGTATAAAATAATCGTTGAGCGATTTTATGAATTGGAATAAGATTTATATATGCCATACATATAATACCTAAATAATTCCTACATTCCATTTGTAATATAGCTTGAGTTAAAATAAAAAAAAAAATATTTGTCTTTTATCATTTTTAATTTCAATCTAGGAAATACCAAAAATATTAAATAATAATTTTTCAAACAAAAATAAAAGCATTAAATTATCTTCTTGGAATAAATTTATTTAAATTTTCGCAGCAGTTGAGTCTTTGTTAACAAGTCATAAAAAATTTTTATTTATTAAAAATTATTAAATGTGTGTCATATAATTTTATATACTAAACAAGGAATTTTATATCCACACGAAGTCGTAGGAAAACAAGAGTTATAAATGGTTTTATTATATGTAATAACATAAATACTATACGAAAGATAATAAACAATAGTAACCAGAATCCGTTAGTGATCAATATAATACATGACTTTTATCGATTTCAATTTGCTGTGTGTGAAATTGATTTTACTATTTTCTGGTTATATTAATTAATACTGAATCCATGCCATAAATTGGATTTCATGATTTCCGGATAGATACTACATCTTCGTTAAGCATGCTACTGACATGCCCAAATGTTGCAGTCTAAATTATCAAGGTTTAATGCTCCAATATTGGGGTATCATGTATAACTAGGCATTGGAGAGCTTCGAGCACTGATGATTCAGACTAAAACGTTTCAGGAATGTCAGCAACACATGATGAAGATGGAGCGTTCATTTGGAAGACATGATATTGAGTTTACGAAAGACTTGAAATTCCTATATTTCACTTTAAAAAATGGGAAGAAAACATCTAACAAGTGAACTTATAGGAAAAAATTTTAATGAAAAATGTGAACATTGAACCTACAAGCCGGAAGCTTATGAGAAAAATTATGATGACAAGTAATTTAAATAATTTTATTTGAAATAATTTATCAAAATTTTTTATACGATAAATAACAAATTATTTATTGCTTTGGAAATAGAAAAAATAATTTAACTTATATTATCAAAATAAGAAAACAAAAAGAACATCACACCATATCCTAGTAATTTATTATTTGTTATTTAAAGATCTTTCTCTCCTGCTGTTTCTTCAAACTTTTATCTATCGGCAGACCTACTTATTTGAGAGACCTGTTCCAGCCTAAGACTGATGTTAGACTCTAGACGGTCCTAGAGACTACTAGCTAGGAGAAACGATATTAACTTTGAAGTTCCTCACTTTAAGGTAGTTCTTTCGCTCCGGGTCGTATCAAAAAAAAAGACCCAGGGTCCTTCAAAATAAAGTTAATTTTTTTAATAAAATATACTACACTAGTTTTCTGCTTGTTGATTAATTTATCTATTATTATTCCGAAAAACACAAAAAGATTCAAAAAAGAAGGTTAAAACCTATTTTATAGGAGAGTTTAGGTTAAAATTTGTATTAATAATTTATTTTGTATTTATTTTTTTTTAAAACGGTACGATAAAAGTTGATTTTTTTTTTAATAAAATATTTGTTACAAATGCATATACACTATATAATTTTTTTACAAAAATTTAAAGAACTGTTTTTGAATGAAATTTAAAAGAACCTAATCTCTTTTGTTGTTGAATCTATTCGGCTTTGAGATAGTCTCCCTAGTAATATAATTGAATCCTACTCTATTAAAATTTTTAAAAACAGGCTTTTTGACTACTTATTCGAGACTGGTATACAGGTAGCGAGACTATCTGTACTAGTAATCATATGATTAGTTGTAAGAGAGAGTGTGGGCGTGTGTTCTCTTTTATTGTTCAGAGATTGTTGTGCTGATCTATTTATTAATTACTAAGATATATTGTTTTAAGTTCCGTATTTACATAGTTTTGTACACTTTTTACGGTAATTTTGTATCTTTGTCATTTGGCTTGTGCCGTGGTATAAATAAATAAATCAATCAAAAATAATTTAACTTATATTATTAAAATAAGAAAACAAAAGAAACATCACACCATATCCTAGTAATTTATTATTTGTAAACACAGTCGTCAATTGATAGTTTTCCTCACATACTCAGAGCATAAAGAAAAATAAATGTAGTAGGAAATTGGGCAAAATGTCGTTTTATTGGAGAATAAAAACCATCCTTGGCAGTGTGTTCTACTAGGATGATAATCGAGGTCAAAGATGACATTTTTATGATGACAGTAAAAATGCAGTGTATGCAACTTTTAGGCAGGTCTTTTTATAAGTAACCAATGAGGTATTCAATGTTATTCGGATGAGAATGTAATTTTCACACCCAAGAAGTAGTGTCGTAAAGAATCCAAGTGGTACTAAACGTAACAGGATAAAAGGATGCATTGACTGAAGTGTACTATTTAGAATAGAATAAACAGAATTCATGAGTAGCTCATGATAACATAAAAATGGATTTTAATACTACAGAAGCTATATTGTACAATGAACATTTATTGATATGTATCAAGACATTCACAAGCTGCAGGTAAAAGTGTAGGAACACTAGAGAGAAACAATCAATTCAAAAGTTCTTTTGGCAATGAGCCAAACCTTTCTCTTAACGTGCTTGTCTAGATTGTTTTCTAGTCAACTAAACTCACCACGTATTTATTGCCTGGCTTTTTCTATATTTGATTAATCAACGTTGGAATAAAAGAGCATTTAAAGTGATTTGCACTTTACAGTTGAATTTTATCCTTTTTTTTCTTTTGGGAATGAAAAATCAGTGTTTAATTAATAAATGACTACTAAGGAACATTTGTGTACGTGTCGACTAAAAACAAAACAGATAAATACAATCAATTTGGAATGCTGGAACCAAGCCAGATGAACTTTTCACTGGAAAGCAATATTTTTTGTTTCTAGCTGAGGTTTAATTTTTGATTTATTCGGAAATGACTTTTATTCGTTTTAGTTGTGTTTGAAACTAGAATTTTTTTTATCTACAAGATTTATAACAAATACAATAACAAAAGATTATGTTTGTTTTAGGAATCATGCTAGATTATATGACACTTTTTGAATATTCATAATATGTCAAAATCATCTCAATCATTCTCAGGAATATTTGAATCAAAATTTTTGCTTGCAATATCAATTTCGTTTGGAGACAAATAAATAGTTGGAAACAATTTATTGTTACCAATTACGATTGGTGTTTATATTTTATTTGACATTAATGTCTATACTTTATCATTTTTTTTTTCCTTCTATTTTGAGTTTGTCGACAATTTTTTTCCCCTACAAACTGCACATTCAGATCAATGAATAAAAAAATTGCATCACATCAATTTAAAAAAAAAAAAAATTTACAGCACGATTTTTCTACTTATCCACGTAAAAAGTTTTCCATTAGTGTGGAAACGTGAAAGAAATAAAAGTAGTTGAAAGCTAGAAAAATGCATATAAATGTTTTTTAGATCGTTTAAAATGGGTGTGAATAGTTCACGTAATAGCAGGAAAGTTGTAGTCGACATTGGAAGAAAATTTTGTTACTATTTTAAATTGTTAGTAAAATATTTCAATCTACTAAGATAAACGTATCCAAAAAAAAAAAAATTTAATAAAAGAAATAATTACATTTCATTCCCAAGTGAAAAAAAAAAGTTCTCATTCGTCAAAATGATAAAGTATTTGGAGCCCCACTCGTCTAAATTTACTATCAAGTAAGAAGTTACCTTTGAAAGACAAGTGAAGCGTTTATTAAGAAATAAAAACAAACAATGGCAATTGTCTAGAAGTAGTGTTCTACTCTTTAACGAGCTTTATAATTTTTTGAAAACTGTGTCATCTCTTAAATCATCATTAACAATAAATTTAAGCTGCCCGATTAAAAATTTATCTCAAATAATAACTTTAAAAAAATTTACTTAATGGTCTCTTAACAGATCTATTAACAAAAAAAAATAATAATTATAAAAATAAAAGCTTTGTTTAGAGGCAAATAAATAACAATTAAGATATCCCTATTACCATTATAGTCTGTGATATTGCAACAAATAACAATTAAACAAGATGTGGTCACTAATCGAAGAAAACTGTTAGCATTTGTCTTGCTAAATAGGATACTGGCTAGTGGCTATACTGTACTACAGCTTTAATTAAGATAATAGTGAAGGTGTGGTAGTGTTGTGCAACGATACATATTCATGTGAATTAGTATTCGACGTCAAATTATAGATATAAGACAGAAAGAGGGTGAGAGAGATGAGGAAGGAAATGGAAAAGCTTCAAAAAGGACATGTTATATCACCACAAGCGTGAAGGATAATAAGCAAACGAGGCGAGCAATCAATTCGGTAACGCTGGCGTAATGCCAGACACTTCTAAACCTCTCTGTATTGTAGATTCTCTTGCAGAAACTGGATATTCTAGAGACGAATATTTTTTCCTCGTTCTTTGTAATCGTTTTTTTTCCCTATCATCAGGGAGATTTGCTATAACTCCTTTTGGATTGCATTTTTTTTTGTGGTATCTCGTTGGAACTCTTGCTGGCAGACTGAATTATATAAAGAAGTAGTAAAAACTTAAGTGCTGAACTTGTCTGCCAACGAATAACGATGAATCAGATTTTATCATTAACTCTACTATTTTGGAGTTTGAGCTTTTTTGATAAACAAAAGAAAAAGATGAGAACATTATGCAGTTTAAAAGTACTTCTAAAAGTGCTTTAAATAAAATTTTTATCAATAAAAATATTTAATGGTGAAATTAAGAATTTTTATTCTAGAGGATCATAGTTAACTAACTGGAAAAATAATTAACATTGAAGTAAAATTTATTTAGTGAACAAAAAATTTAATTACTAAGTTGCTGAAATTCATTCTCATCATCACAAATATTTATGAGTGATAATTAACCGTAAATTATCTGAAAATTCTCCAAAGCTAGACCCCTAGTCAACCTTACTTAAACTTTTGGGAAAAGCTGACTTGACTAAGAACTGACATGTTATTACTTTAAATTGAAAAGAGCTTAAGAATGATTTTAACACGTCATTGGTATTGGGAACTTAACTTAACGACCTATTTAATCGTTTTCAAATGAAACTAAAATTGCCCATGTATTTTTAAAAGTTTGATAAAACAATAAATGTAGTATCAAAGTTACCTGACAATAGTTTGGTTTATTGAATACTCGGATTCTTTAGAAAAATTACACATCCTTATGTCTAATTCCGTGATAATTGTGTTCATCTTGATGGCAGAGCTTAAAGCTTCTCCAGCTAGAACAATAAAATATCCATTAAACATGAATCCAATAAGCTCTGAAATAAATATAAATTCTTTTCCTAATGGATTTTTAAGATACCTATGGAGCCCAAATTATTGTTAGAAATGTCAAGATTTAAAGATGAAATTTTCATATAATCGGATGAAATTACATCAGCTAAACCCATCCCTGTTTCTGTTTCCAAGCAGCAAGCGCTTATATTCAATTTTTCCAGAGTTGAATTCCGCAAAAGTACTGGAAAGTTTCCTCAAAGTTAAATTAAAAATTTATAACTTTTTTTTTATCTGACTAATGAAAGATTGTATCTTGATTCTAATAATAAATTGAAGGAAATTACAGCAATAACCTTCAGAAGACTTACAAGCACAAATATGTGTACCTCCTTTATCTCGTAAAGGATTTAATCGAAGATCTAAAGACTGGAGTGGTGTCGCAAATTCCTGTAAAAGACCGTAAACAATGCCAGCTACTCCTTCTGATCCAATTCCGTTATTTGTTAAATAAAGATGACGAAGATTTTTGTGGTATTTCAAAAATTCTCCTACTGCATGTGCACCAGTATCAGCAAGCTTGCAGTGAGATAAGTCAAGTTCTTGGATCTGGAAATGAATGGAAGAAAAAAAATATTGGATACACAATGAAGAAAAAGAGAACTTGATTTCTAAAAGCTTCAATACTCACGTTATTATTTACAACAACCTCTTGAAGAAGGGCAGCAACACGTGGTTGATCAAGACTACTTCTTGTGATGCAAACTTTTTGTATCTTTGCGGAATTTTTTATACCTCTACCAAGATTTAAACAATCCTCTACAGAGAATCTAATAAAAGATTCATCGACTGGTTAATTATCAAATATAGTAAATCAAAATTTTAATTAAGTTTCTAATTGGACTTTTTAAAACTTTAAGGAAAATTATTATTAATCTTAGTTATATGAAATTCAACTTTAGTGAAAAAATAATAAAAGAAAGTATTAGACAATTTACTTGAAGTCTCTCCACTCAAAACCATCATTTAAATAAATCATCCCAAAGTTCAAATAAATCTCTCGAAGCTCTGACAGCTGTGGTAAAATTACATTCAAAGGAATGTGATGTGTAGGAAAATCTTCTATCGTACATTGGTCTTCATCATCATCCTCAGACCATTTAAATGGATACCTGGCATGGAAATAAGACGTCACTTGATAAGTTTATTTTCAGAAGTTGGAAATATATATTTAATATTCTAGATAAAATTTATTCCATTGTGAAAAGTTAATGTAACAAAAAATATGAGAGATATTTTATCTATTGTTAACAAAATCTTTTTTACTTTGATGGAACCAATGAACGAATAGTCAGAGTAAGAATATGCGACTGCATAAGTTTGATAAGAGCATTACATTCATCTCTTTGGGATTCTAAATTCTCTAAATTCTCTAGATACTCGGAAAAATGACGCTCACAATATAGTCTTCTCCAAGAATTACCATGTTCTGCAGGATTATTATTTTCCCATCTAAAAGTAAAATATTTTCGTCAAGTTTTCAAGTGTCCACCTTTAATATCAAAGCAAACTCAATTGACTGATAAATTATTAATAAGAAATTACCCACTAATTAGTTGTGAGTAAAAAGGTTTATGATTGCTTGCAATTAGTCTGATTGATTCATGAATAATTTTATTGTATGAAAATATTTATGAAACTATTATGTTTTCAGTAGATGTTTAAAAATATTTGTAAAACATTTAATGAACCAATATAAAAAGCTTATACATTGATTCATTTTATTTTTAATATGATTCATGTGTCATCTGTTCATTCGATTACTCATTTTCCTGACGAATTAAATTCTCCAGTAAATTGACCATATTTTTTTAATTCAATTATGCAATGTCGAGTTTCATGCCAATTTTAAAAAGGAATAAATTTAAAAAATACTCTTTATCGAAACAGTTATGAAACAATGCAAATATTAAAAGCCATTTATAAAACTAATTAATGGTTGAACTATTAAATGTTCTGTCATTAAATATATATTTTTAATGATTTAAAGATATCACTAACTGAAGAATTTTATTTTTACTTAAAAACTCATTAGTGTTGTAATATTGCAGCTGATAAAATATAAACTTTTAACTTAATCCTTCAAAAAAGAATAATACAATATATTGGACGTTGATAGAGCTGATCTTACCTATCTTTAGCAGCTCGGCACCAATAGTACTCGTATGGAATGCTCTTCAAGATGATTTCAAGTGGCAAATCTGGCGGTAACATTTCCAAGAGCATATCTCGATCATCAAGAGTTGAAAGATTCTCGAAAATTGATGACTTTTGCCATTCCTCAGCCAACTTGCGAAGAGCAAGGACTTTCAACTCTGGCACTATCTCTTCGTCCCATGTCTCATCTTCTGCACGAATTTTTCGTCCTTGTTCTTGAGGAAGGAATATTGTCTCGGTTGAGCATCTATTTGAAAGTTGATTCCACCATTTTCATATGTTTTTATAGAACAATAAATATTAATAAATCTATTCAGTCTGTTTAGATATCTTTATTATTCATCAGATAATTAATTATTTGTTTATTATCTTTACTAATTATTAATTATTGAACAATACGACATTTAGAAGAATTATTACTCAGAATAGAACATTTTAAAATCCATTTAGATTAATTTTATTTAAATAAATATTAAGTGATAAAGATTTTTCATTACCTATAAGCTTCGAATACGTTTTTGGAAATTGTATGTGGAATTCGCATTTTATAATTTTTTTTTTTTTTATTTTTAATCAATAAATTTATTATCAATGCCTGCTATTTTTTTCTATGAAGTTTATTCGATAGTTCATTTGTAGACATTTATTCCACTAGATATATTTTTTTCTTCAATTTATTCCATTTTTGATTAAAATTTGTATTCTGCAATGAAAAACAATATTTTATATTATTAAATAAAATTGTTCACTTGCTTTTATTCAACTAGATTGTTAGTTTAATTGATTTTTAAATTAAAAAAAAAAAAACAGCATAGTCCACGTTCCGATAGCAATTTTTTATTCTAAAAATATTTTTAAATTGATTACTTGATTTTATTTAATTGTATAATTATAAAAAATATTATAAACAATATGTGATTTATTTTTAGGAATGTCCAGAAGGTGTTGTTCACGAAGAATCATTTAAGGATATTTACGCAAAATTTTTTCCACATGGAAGTAAGTATATTATGAAACTTTTTACTTTTGCAAAAGGAATAAGGTTAATTGTTCATCTTAATTAACATGTGGGTGTGTGGTTGATTGCAGACTCCAGTCTTTATGCTCACTACGTGTTCAAAGCCTTCGACGTTAATTGTAACGGGGCCATCAGCTTCAGGGTAATTTTATGTCATCTTAGACATCGCTTTGTATGCTAGTTCTCTTCTTCATTTTTTTCCAACGTTTTTTTATCGTTTTTCAACGTACTACATTTAATAATGTCCGTTTATTAACTCTTATCTTGCATGCAAATAGCAAAAATAAAAATTTTTATTTCATAAATTAATTGAATTTGAATTACTGATCATTTATGTCAACTAACATCTCGAGACTAAATTTAAAGTTTAGTTTCAACTTTAAAATTTTCAATTCCTTTGGTATTTACAATTACCGCCTATAATTTAATTCCATTTTGGAAATCATCAACGTCATTGAAGACTTTGGTGCTTTAAACTGATCTAAAAATCATATTTTGGTCATCATAAATTTTTATAACATTGTTTGTATGGCATTGATATATTTTGGGGGTTCAAAAAAAATTTTTTTTCAAGATCTATTTTCAACCTCAACTTTGTTGAAGCGTACGAAACAACAAAATTGTAATGAAAAATAGGCTTAGATTATATGCATGATGATATACTTGTAATTCGAATTTCAACTTCAAAATTGTAATTGAAGACTTTGAAGTTAAAAAAATATTTTAAATTCTGTCTCGAGATATATTTATATCTTTTTGCAAATAGCTAATTAAATTACTCGAGTTCAATAAAAGTCAGAGCTTTAAATAAATTACATCATCTACTGTAAATAAAATATTCTTGTTTTTTTATTATACTAAAGAAGCTTTATAAAATTTTATTCTAGTTTATAACTGCTTTCATTCAAAAAAAATAAAAAACTTCAAAGGAAACATTTTTATGATTATGTCTTAGTGATTTTATATTTTTTCTAGAATATATCTAAAAATTTGTAGCTCTAAATGTCTAAATTTTGGCGAAATAAATCTCTATTTTATTGTGGAATTTTTTTTCTTAATATTACACGAGAGTATAAAAGGAGAAAATATGTATCTGTGGATTTCAGGATCTACTCGTAACTCTTTCAACATTGCTACGAGGTAGCATATATGAAAAATTACGATGGACTTTCAAGCTTTACGATATTAATGGAGATGGCTGCATAACGAGAGGAGAACTAGGTGAAGTAGTTACAGCAGTACACGAACTAATGGGGCGTAAACATCCTGCTGAAGAAGAGCGTAAAGCAAGGGAACAATTGGATAGGGTATTTGAAAAACTTGATCTCAATCGTGATGGGGTAATCACAATAGAGGAGTTCATCGAAAGTTGCCTTAAAGTAAGTTTTTCGCATTTTACACTGAATAACATCATTCCTACAAGAATACGTACTACACTTCTATAAACTTATTTTCAACTAAACTGTGATTTATTTTTTTCTATAAAAATTCAATGTTTAATGTAAGGAATTACTTCTAATGAGGCTTTTTAGTGAAAAGAGATCTTTAAAAACTGATAAAAAAAAATTGAATGGAAAAGATTTTTATTTTGATTGCTTGAAAGACTAAAAAATAAAAATCCTTGGCTCTCAGCTTTTTAAACATTTACTCTAAGTGCTTTTAACTATAAAAAGTGTAAGCATCTCATTAGGTTAAATAAAATTTTCTTTTTAAAATTAATTATTTTCAAGATTCGAATTGATTTTTGATAAAAATTTTATCATATTAATAAAAATTGAATTGATCTAATTCTAAAGCTATGAATGATTACATGATATCGTTTCATGGGACATGAAATTAAAAAGCTCACATTTCTAATGCACTAGATAGATGAAAAATTTTTCTTCAGCTGATTAATGATATCTTTTACCTCCAATGACTTGAATAAAAACATCAAATTTTACAGAAGGTAAAAATTGGATAATGGCCTCAGAATTTCTATCTTTCATTAATCTTAACTCATTCAACTTTTTTAGCAAGAAAAAAAGTATACTCTCTAAAAGAATTCAAAAAGAGAAATTGATCATAAATAATTAAAATTTTACGATACATAAAACATTCAGTAATTTTGTAATTTCTAAAATAATTAGAAAAGCGAATATTAAAATTTCATATAACTTCCGAGTTGTCAAGTTATCATTCCAATTTTAATCAAATTTAAGTTTGGACCACTCGAGAGCCCAAGATTTGTCTTGTCCTGAAGTTGACAAGCATTTGCCTTGAGCCTTTAGATAGATCTCATCTGAATAATAACATTAGGAGACAAAATAATTCATTTATGAGCTTCAACAAATACTCTGAAATGTTTGTGGAATTCTGAACAATAAATCCTTCTGCTAGACTTTGGTTCATTCATTTTACAAATATTAATCATCCATTATAATGTTAAAGATCGTAATTAATTGAAATAATTATTTTTCAGGACGAGGTGATCACACGATCGCTCGCAATGTTCGATTGTGAGCTCTGATCTCCGGTGAATTTAAGTCCCTCAAGATCGGCAGCAATGACACCACCATCGCCTCACTCGGGGACCACGTACTCACAATCACTTACTAGTTCATCACCGACGCCACCTCGTTATACACTTTTACCACCTGTTTCTGATTCTATTCCTGAATATCCTCTTCCGCTGACACCATTACCAACACCATCTCAAACACATGAAATATTACCTGGATTTACTAATGTTCAAGAACAAGAGTCCTATCGCTTCATTGGTACTTATTGGTGGGACCAGTCAGATGAAACACTTTTTTGTTAAATTATTACGTGAATGTTTAATATTTAAACACAGCAAAATTTTTTTAACTCTTAATTGACACACCAATTTATTTTTTATTTATCATAAAACAGTATAAAGTTTAAAAATGCATGAACTGATTGCCACAGTGCATATTTGGAAGAAATACAACTCAATAATCGAATTAAACATGCGAAAAAAATTGTGAATAAGAGATAATATTGTAAGGATTTTTCGAATCTATGCGAAATAATTGCAAATGAATATGAAAAAATAATAGAACTTGGAAAAAATTGGAATTATTTAAAAATTTAAAATCCAAATTAATAAAATACCTTTCAGTAGATTGTAGGAATAATAAATAACAGACAAGTTGTTGACATAGCATAAATGTTTTCAATACTGAAATTATATAAAAAATTGGCGATCTAGTAGTAACAATGTTAAATAATAATAATTAATTCTTAGACAAGTTGATTTGTATTAGAATTACAAGATTGATCACTAGCCAAGTACCTGTAGTAAAAGTAATCAGGCAAATAATAGTTGGCGTCGTACAATAATAGAGCAGGCTGAGTTATGATAATAATAAATACAAAATAATTTATAATAATTATCAATTAACAGTTAATAAGAAATCCTTAAGAGTATAAAAATTTGTCAAATGTATGAATTTTTTTTAATGACACATGAAATCTTCTATCTCTAAATATTATTCAAAGTTTCACATTTAACATCTAATCGAATCTAAGAAGACTCAAAAATTGTTTCTGACCTTTTATACTCATGAATAATTTTAGATCTATTACACTGAATAATTATATATTTAATACTGTTTTTAAAATGCTAATCTATTTATAAAACACTGTTTTATTATTCATAAAATATTCATTAAATATTTATTAAATTTAAAATAATGATTATTACTTGAAAACTGCTGTATATTATTTTTCATTGTTGTTTATCCATTAATGTGTAATGATAATCAATTTTGCATTTATTTTTTATCTCATTATCATATTTATTTTACTATATTATTTTAATCATTCACTTAGAAAATAAATTGTATGATTGAAATAACAATTCGTCTATGTAGACAATTTTTATTAAAATAAACGAATAATCTGAGAAAAAGTCAAAATTTAAATTAAAATTTCACACTCTATATAAAAGTCATTTAATTTTGTAAAATATCATCTACATTGTAAGTTAATTATGTGCCAAATAGCTCTGATGATAGTTGAATAATTCTGTACTAGTAAGAATCTTTAATTATAAAAGCAAATTTAAATGTATAAATAAACAAAAAAAATATGTAAATAATACGCGGCTGTGAATTCGCGCATCTTGAATGACAAAATATGTAGTACTGTGAGAGATCTAATATTAAATAATTTGTTCTATCACAGTTATCAAAATAAAGTAAAGAAAAATAGTAATAATAAATAATAACAAAAAAAAAGTTTGTAGATTCAATGAATGCAATGTAATTAATAGATTATATTAATTCAAGTTTTAAAAAATCTAAAGCAAGATTAAGCATTAGATAACTTATTTCATGTCAAACGAAAATTATCCATAACAAAAAAAATGAATTACTAAAATAATATATGTAACAGCAATGTTGAATTGTAATTGATATAATAGAAATTATTTACAACAATTCTGCCGAAAATTTCTAGAATAAAATTAACCATGAAAATTACGAAAGAATGATAATCTAATTAGCTTATTAAAAAAAATTAAAAGAAACTTTTAAGTAGGAAAAATTTTTAAAATTAAAAAAAAAATCGTTACAAATGAATTCTAGTTTATTATGTAATAAATATGATTAGTCATAATGAAAATAAAAAATGTTTTGTGTGAATTTATCATGTCAATTAAGCGCGTAAATTAGTGATAAATTGAATTATCTAAGTAGATACATGTTTACTTAATAACAAAATAATAAATTGACAAAGAATTTTGTTAGGATTGATAATTTAATTATAAATGTTTTTAGATTATAAAAAATTTATTAGGATATTCAGTCAGCATTTTTGCTGTTAATTAGACTGCATAAAATAATCATAAAGAAATTTTCATATCATTCATGAATGCATTTTAAAATTTATATTTATTTAAAATTTTAATCTGAGAAGGACATTAATAATATTTAATATTATAAAACACAATTATAGATAATTATAATCTCTAAATTATTGCCTATACTCTATTGTTTGTTAAAATGCATTAAATTTTTAATAAAATTTCATTCGTAATGGACTATGCCCAGAATGAGTGATAAAATCATACAAAAAGTTTAAAGATTAAACTTCATTCATTATCAAATTACATTAAGAAAATCTCTTGAGGAATATACCATTTTATATAACTATTATTTAATTTTTGTCATATGTGAAACGATTCTCGATTTCGTTTTTTTAATGATATTATTCAGTTGAAAATTATTCAGATAATTTCACGACATGTAGAGAAAAAAAATTTTTTTAATGATCTATAAATATTTTAATGAGCAAAAATAATAAAATCGATTTTTCCATTTAATCGGATATTGTTTAATAAAAATAATGGTATTTTTCTCTTGGGATTTTCTTTCATCAAAAATTTTACAGACGGAACTTGCAATACTGTAGACTATCTAAAGAAAACATTTACTTTGAGTGATACTCAATACGTAGCTGTAAAACAAAATCTAAACGCAAATATGAAACCTGAGGGTATAAAAATCGTTCAACGCCATACTGCCTCACTAAATAAAAAAAATAAACATTCACATTTTTTCTAGATTAAAATCAACGACTCAGGCGTATGAAATCATCTAGTTTAACGATCTTATGAGAAATAAATGAGAAAACATTCGAAAAAATTCGTACACTAATTTAAATGAATGAAAATAAATAATAATAAAAAGAATGAAAAACCTACCTTAAGTAACTTAACATGTACTCAATAGATCCAAAGATTTTCTTTGATGATGGATCATTCTCAACATATAAATAATAGCGCAGGATATATATTATATCCTTGATAATTTAGAATTAATTTTGTAAACTCTGTTACTATATTTATTAAAGTGGGTAGAGTGCATGAGTAAAAATAGTATGGAAGATAGATGAATGTGAATTAGTTATTATAATAGTGGAGAAATTTCAAAAGAAGTTTTAACCATTTCCGTGTAAGCAAAAGCGAAAAAGTTATTTCTAAAAACGAAAAATATCAAACACTATACTATGTCAAGGAAAATGACAAGAATGAAATCTTTTTTGTTTTTAAATAATTACTAAATTTTTTTATATCCTAATATAATACAGAGAATTATTATTAATATATAATGTTGAATATTTTACTGAAAAATTAAACATCCACTTGTTGATGATCTATTAACACTACATTTTTTTTCTTTTTACGAATAATTTTTTTGCTCATTGTATATTAATAAAAACTGTCGAAATTAATATAATACATTTGATTGGAAAGAGATAATTCATTGAAGGACTACATAATTATTTGTATACTCAATTCTGTCATAGTAATTTAACAAATATCGAATTACAACATTAAAGAGTTTCACTCGATTAACCAATCATGTTGTAATAATAATTTGATATCAATTAATTATATAGATAGATTAGTTTTAATACTATAATTGTTTTTATACACTTCATGAATTTCTTTGCATTTTTGGTAAAGCTTTCTTCTTTTTTATGATAGAAATCGATAAATTATTATACTACACAGTTTATTTGAACTGTAGAATTTATCCTATACTTCATCATTCACGCTAATATCAAAAATTACATTTTAAGGGATGTGAACTAACTGATTGAATAAAGAGCGATTTGTGTGAATTTGCAATGTTTGTGTACCAAACATGTGCACGTTTATCTGAATAATTTGTAATTATCTGTATATTACATTAAGAGTTCAGTAAAAATATTTGTTTTTAACTAAATTTTGATTCTTATGTCAAAAATGAATCGAATAAAATTAAAAATACCAAAGAAAAATATTTTCTTCCACATCTGTGGATCCTTTAAAAATTACTGTGTTACTTAATAAAGCTTCAAACGTTTACTACTCTTTTCATTTGCATACAATTAACTACAGAATCTGATGAAAATTTCGCAAAAAATTCCTGAAAACCGAAAATATTTTTAATTGTTTAATACAGTAATTTTTTTTGAATTGGTTTTTTTTATTTACAAAATTAATTACAGGTTAATTTAAATAATTGTTACACAATTTTCATCATAAATACCTTTTCGTATTTTCTGTTCACTTTACAATTTTTAAGAAGAGCTGAATTTTCCTTAAATTAGAATTAAATCACTGCTATAAGATAGTTTTGGAGCAATGCTCAATACCAAAGATGTTTATATAGTAACGGAATGTCAATATTTCCGTAGTAACCCCTTGTTCGATTCATTCATGTTCATTTTTTTTTTATAAAAATAAGAAATATCTTGTAATATTTAGTTTTTATATATCAATAGTTGTACAGATATCATAATTGTTAATTATTGTATGATACTTGCTATCATATCAGCAACTTATTGAATATTTTCAGTCTACTTAACATTTCAAAGATCTTTAAATTGTGAGATTCGTTTTTACTTATAAACATTAATCAGCACTTATATATTAATATTTTTCAATATATGCTAGTTTATTATCGTACCATTATATAAACTCGTGAAATTGAATGTATAAAATTCTGTTGTATTGAACATTCCTTCAGTTGAGTAAATATTTGTTTGATTCTTCATGTTTGCTCCTCGATTTGAACGTTTGAATTGTAAAAAAATTATCAAATACGTGATTGTGGTGCTGATAATCTAGATTCAGGAATAAACATTTGATTAACCCAGTTGATTTATTTCTTTATTTTAAATATAATAAATAAAATAAAACACATTCTTACTGATGTTAAAAGACTACCATCAATTGAAAATAGCCCACAAGCTGTGAAGTCCACATTTCGATGCAATAATTCTATCAAAAACTGCTCCATCTAAAATAATAAAATACATGATTTTTATATATTTATATAATTATGTAATGTTTAAGTAATTATCCGTAGACAGAAATTTTTTACTTCATATTTTACTTGAGGATGAGTTTCGTTGATAGACATTAACTTTGAAACTATCTTACTAGTTCTTGCCATCTAAGAACAAAAAGAAAATCTGTTATTCGTAGCTGAAAATATAATAATAAAAACATTAACATACCTCTGTGGAGACAGAAGTGACTGAACTTGTCAATACGGCAATTGGAAAAATATTTTTGATAATCCAACCTAACAATCTTACAATTTCTATGGTAGTTAATGGAGTTTTCTTATAAATCATGAATTCTATGAAATAATAAGAATCATCAATCAATTCAATACACAAAATAGTTATACTTAACATCATCATCCATGAGTAAAACTCTAAAAACTGATTTGATAATTCATAGAGGGTACGATGAGATTTTTTTATAAAGTAAAAATCAGTCTCCATATAATTATTGCTTGCAACTTTTATACAAAACACTTTTGGTGATTTCGAATCATGGTCTATATTATTATTCTCCATTAATATAAGTGCTTCATTCAAATTGTAGAATTTAGTCTTCAAAGAAATCAGAGCTAAGGAAAATTGGATCAAAATTCCTTCAATAATAATTTCAGGAAGTTCTAAAACCATTATGTAAACCATTCCAATATATTCTTCCAAAGTTTCTGCCACACATATTTCAATATTAATTAAAATATAAATGAAGAATATCATAGCTTGATAACATCTTCCAGTTTTAAGATTTTCATAATTCCATAAATTCCTCTTCAACTCAACTTCTATATTTATTAATTGACGAGTTAGTCTCACTAATGTTCGCTGTTTTATACAGTACATCAACAATATAATCACACATACACCATTCACAATAATTGCAAGAACATTTTCATATAAATTTTGGATCTCTGTAGTCTTGGAATTTGTTTCTTTCTTCAAGTAAGGATCGAAATAGAAGAATAAAAATAATACAATAATAATTAATAAAAAATTATAAACTGATCCTTTAGTTGATGGACTGATCTTTATGGAGTAATTCTTGTGTTTGCTCTGAGATCCTGGTATAATATTCACAACAAAAGGAGCAAGACCGAATATTTTAAAACTTAACATTGTAGAATAAAAAATAACGGTATCCATTTTGGAATACTTTTGTATTGGAGTCATAGTTTTTTAAGTTATTTATAAATATAAATAAACAAAAAGTAAAACTATCCATGAAATTGAAACATAATCAACGAAAGCTTACTACGAACTGATCATTCGTAAAAAAAAGCAGAGTAGAAAGTTTATGAAATCAATAAAAATAATCACGATTTGATCGAGGAAGGTGTTACTAATGGAAATTTATCTTAATGACAATCTGATTGCTATACCTGCTTTTTGAATAGATAAAACAATGTATCGTAATACGATCTATTTATATATATATATAATATTGAACTGAACATTTTAATACCCGGAACATCATCATTTGTTTACATGGCAATAAGGTTGATGACCAAATGTTTGTCACATCACTTTATAAACATTTTGATGCATATTAATAATTATAATAATAGTAAACTGTCAGCATAAAGTCTATTTTCTATGGCTGTATGTAAACAAAGTTTTATTAATTTACAGTATCCAGACAGATTTTTATGTTTTAAAATTTTTAAACATGTGTAGAGAGCAGCACAATGTTTCCCCCACGAGACGTTTTGAGCAGATGTTTTGATAGCTCCAATTGAAAAACAATCTTTGTTGAACTCATAGGTTAGAAACAAAATTAAAGTTCATTAGGTTTATATCAAATTTAATATAATTATTAGTTAAAAATTATAAATATAATATTTTAATATGCCATTTACAACTAGTTATACTCCACACTATCTTTCATTAACTGATATTTTAGTAACTGAAGAAAGAATATCATGTAAAACAGAAGAAACTCTACCTCGTTTAGGTAAATATTTATAACGTAAGCTATTTATTATTTATTAAATATTGAATGAGATATTATAATTTATTTATTTAAGGCTTCCTTGACGTCACGTCTGATTCACCAGATTTAAAAAAAGGAACAAAATTAGAACTTCCATTCTGGTTAGCTCAATCATTAAATTGTAGAAGACGACCTATTGTTAGTGTAGAAATACCCAAGGTGTACAAAGAAAGTTACAGGTAAATATTAAAGATAATTATTTCCTGTGAAATTAATTATTTAATGTCGATAATATTACCTTTATTTTAGAGAAATTTTGGAAGCTGATGCATGTGCTGTGACATTGAGTAAATGGAATCCATACTATTATGAATTAGGAATGCTTGTGACTCAATTGAATAGTCGTGAGAATGAAAGCATAAAGAATTCTTTAATATTAGTAAGTATCAGATTAATTTGTAATAACAATACAGTTCTGTTTATTATAAAACATAAATTAATATAAAGACCATGACTTTTTTGTAATAGACGTTCAAATCTAGGATAAAATTAATAATGGACTGGGCTCAAAATCCTTATTCAGATGTGACTCTTTTTAATCAATTGCCATTCTTAGAGAAAAATTTGTTTGTGATAGGACGGAAAGCAAGAAACACATTGATAGATTGGCTTAAAGAAGGTAGTGGTAATATTGAAAAGTCAGAATTAGTAGCAAATTTCATGAAAAAGCGTAAAAGAGAAGAATTTGAAACTCATTGATTGAAGAAATCATTCTTGAATGATTTAAATTAATATTTAATAGGAAATTATAAAAAAAAAATTTACCAAATTACATATTCCTTTATTTAAAGATACAATCATGATTCTAATATTAGTAATAATAATTCATAACAGTAATAATGTTGATAATAATAATGATATTTTTTAATACAATAATAATTAAATAACAAGAATAAATTTTATATACAATTTATCGTATTATTTAAACATATAATGTATATTAATTCTCAAATCATATTTTTGTAATAAATTTTACAACGTTTATATTATGATAAAAAACGGATCATAATACTCATAAAATTTTATCAAATTCTAATTTTTTTCACATAAATTTATTTATTGAGAACACATTATAGTCTTTTCAATTAATAAAGAGACTATTAATGTTCAGCCTAATCGAAAGATTGTTCTTATTTTATATAAAATCGATTTTTTTCAATTTACTTAAATGATGGTACATGAGCAAAATATTTTTGGTGTTTATGATCTTCGTTACTGAAACTCCACCTTCAATAACTTGAGATTTTCATTGACCACTCGGTCAATATTTATAAAAATTTATAACAATAACAATAAAGATAAATCTCTACAAAAATGTAATAAAAATGATTAAACTTGGTGGAAAAATTATGACTATTTTTATGAAATAATAGTTGATAAGCTTACAATAATATAACTAAATTTTTAATTTTTATATTTATTCTTATTCATTGAGATGATACTTGATATTAATTGCATTGTAATGGCAATAATTATAAAAATTTGTGTGCTTTACAAATGAATTTTTGATGCCTGAAAATATTTACAACAATATTCTGATGAATTTACACAAACGTGGAATGTAATTTATATGTATATATATTAATCAGTAAAATAATATCGTTAATTTTAATTTTTAACCATTAATAACAGCACCAAGATATATAAATTTTATCATTTGAATAATAACAACAACAATAATAGAAATAATACATCAACATTTGCAGCAATATTGGTATAAAAGATATAATAGTTATTCAAAAAAATTTTTGACTAACTGCTAAGCTCATAAACAATGATTATTTTTATATTTATTACTGACTCACTTGTCTTTAATGTTGGAAATTGCATTTATATATAATATCAAAATAATTATTTAATTATTATAAATAATCCTTTAAAATTATTTATTATTATCCTCAATTAGAGCAAAAAACAGTTAGAAGAAAATTTTACTTTAATTATTCATTAAAAAAAAATTAACAATAAATTTATGTTTCACTATTCAACATAATATCACATATTATGCGTTCTTATTCTACAAGTTACATTTTTCACAAAAATTTTATTCATATAAATTTTATTCTATTGATCCATAATTTATACTTATTTCGAGCGCTTCTTCTATTTGATTATGATAGGTATAATATTAATTATATTCTTAACATCTAAGTTAATATTGAGCAAGAGTTTGAGCACTAGGTATGTTTTGACTTTTGTAATAATATCGATTATGATGATTATAATGTATATTAGAATTCGATAAATTATTATATCTTAATTTCAACTTTAACTCGAAACTATTTTTGATATAAAATATACTCTGGATGTATACAAATATTCTTATATAAATGTCCATTTGACTGTTTCAAGGCACTTTGTTGTATATTTATCAACACTACACACTTTGAAATTGTGTAAACATTCATTTTATATTAATTAGTATGCTAATTATGCAATATCACTCTTATTTAGCTGTAAAATAAGATGAGGTATTCTTAAAAGAAGGCAAGATGTAATTATTGATCTTGGAAAATGTCAAGTTCTTAAAACTACCTCTTCAAAATCTAGTCAAAATGTTGTTTCTGTTTCTAAACTCGGTTCCTGTTTAAAAAGTCGAAACCCCGTAACAGAATTATTTTCTTCATGCGAAGTAATTGAAGTTAAATCACGTAAGATCATTACTGGACTACCTGCACCTAGCATGTGGTCTTGTGGACTCAGAGGACCAACATTAGCTGGAGTTAATGGGCTACTTGGACTTTCATTACTACTCACGTAACTCTCAGGTGGGTTAGAAATAGGTAGAGGAGTTGCTGTACCATTAAGTTCAGTAGAAGCACCTCCCAACAGCATTTCTTGAAGTAAACTATCGATGTGAGCAACTCCAAACAATCTTACGAACTGAATTTGTTCAATCATTTGCCAAGAAATTGATTGAAGAGCTGGTAGTGTTAAAAGAATTTCACCGAATCGACCTCGACTGTCATATTGACGATCACTGATATAATCTTCAAGATTTATTTGGATTTGATAACGTAAATGTTTTATTCGTGCAGGTTCACTCAATCCTTTTGCATCTGAAAAATAAATATTTTTATTAACAATAATATTCTTACTAATGATAAAAAAAATAACTTACTTGGATCGAAAAATACTATGGCTTTGAGGCATGCAAATTCCGTGTCATCAATTTGAACTTCATTCAGAGGCTTGACCAGTTCTTCCATTATTCGTATTCCAACTCGGCTCATATCTAGGTCTTGATTACGTCCTTCTGCAGACAATGATATTACTGATAACCACGGTTAAACCGTTCAAGTTGAATAATCGCGACTGAGTCCGGCTTTTTAAAAATGTCAAATTTAATTACCACACCAAATTTGCCATACATGCAGATTAACATCACACAAAAATGCCGAACTCAGCCAACTAGCTACACCCCAATAAATCGTGCAAAATCTTGAGTTGTCCAGTTCTTTAAGTAATGTACTAAATAATAGTTAATGATTATTACTATCCAAAATTACTATTAAGCATAGAATTATTTCATTTTACTGCAAAACACGAGATAATTTGCTTATAGTTAAAAAACTAGACAAGTCATACCAGTTTATTCATTAATTTTTTTTTGTTGATGTAATTAAACACATCTTCCGACGTAATTTTTATACCGAATCAATTAAGGTGCTAATTATGCAGGAATAATCGCAGAAAAAAAATAATATTAAAATAGAACTACTTTGATTGATATCTTTGATTTTT
Organism: Chelonus formosanus; assembly: GCA_028641665.1. Taxonomy (NCBI): domain Eukaryota; kingdom Metazoa; phylum Arthropoda; class Insecta; order Hymenoptera; family Braconidae; genus Chelonus; species Chelonus formosanus. The sequence goes on from CM054002.1 coordinate 17,328,600, forward strand.
AGTGCTACAAATTGTGAAAGCAATTTTTAAATAAACATAAAAAAGAACGTACAAAGCTTGAATTACGAGGAAATGAAGTTGTATTTTTTATTACAAAAAAAAAAGCTAAAGAAAAAATCTAAATGACTCATTGAAAATAAGTAGAGCTCCTTTTATAAATGATTACACGCTAGTCTAGAAATACAAATTGCTAAAATCGAATAGTCTTTTCAAATTGTAATTTACAAATAAATTATTACATCTATAATATTTTTAACGGTATTTTTAAAGCCTCTATGCATTACTATTAATTATCGAATAACATATAGATGAACAAATAAAAAATTACGCAAATTTGTACCCAAAAAATTTCTACAAATTTACGTAAAGTTAGTAGTTGACTAATTTATTGAAAGAATTAGTAAACATAAAATGATGTCATCTTATAAACGGTAAGTAAACGAGCGAAATATCCTTTTAAGTTAACTTACCAGGACAACTTTTTGTAATAATACAATTATTGCCTAGTAGTAAGACATCATTGAGATGCATACTACGCCTTGCTACACCAAGAAGAAGATGTTCTCCAGCATGTGCCCTAAGCAGAGCAACTTGATCATCAAGGGTGAGTTCACTGAATGCAGGAATATATTTCGCCCACTCTACTAAGATTAATAGTTGCTGTTTCATGCTGTCGCAGACATCATTGATGTTTGCTATTTGTTTATTACTGAGATCAGTCTCATTACTTGGGCTTCCCAGCTGCTGAACCTAGAACACATATCACTCTGAATTCATCAATCCATTCTTATTCTATAATCTTTAATTTATTCAGTTATTACATATGTAGGGTAAATGAACCAATAGACCTGACCTAAAAGATAAAAGAACCATATGACAAATTTAAATATTTTTTTGTCTAGAGACTTTGTCGAATAAAATTATTAGTTTTATGTAATAGGAAATTAAACTAGAATGCTTAATTGGGTAACAATATTTTTAAAATAATTTTTACAATAATCTAATTACATTTGATGTGTAATTTATTTATTAACTGATTACTGTATTGCTATTTAAAACTCGACAAATATTATTGGGTAATATTATTTTCAGTGATACTAATGAATAAAATTTCAAAATACATTGATCAATCAATGATTCAATTTTTCAGTAAATTATTGATGAAATATGTTTTGTTTCATGTTGATCTTTAACAAAGTAGTAAATATTTTATATACTTTAAGTGTTAATAACTAATTCATGAACGGTTCATTGACGACTCATTCTGATGACCTCATTGATATCTAGTCTATTCACTCTTAACAAAAATGAATTTTCATATGAAATGCTATGAATGAGGCAATTTTAAAATAAATTGTTCTAATTTTCATTTCAGCAAACCACAAAAAGCCATTTACGTTGGTAGTAAAAACATTTCGAACACAAGGCTTATAACATTTTATATATATTATTTCAATTTATTTTCCAGTCAGAAGCCAGACAATTTCAACTCACAGTGAGTTATTATTACTCATATTTTTGTGCATTAAAATTAATGTAAAATACTTTTAACTGCTAGTAAAATATATTTATGATCAAATAAATACATATTATTTAATAATTTTGATATTTGGCTTGAATAGTAATAAAATATTTGTTAATAAATTATATTGAATTATTGAGTTTAAGGAGGAAAAAAGTCAGGTATTGGTGTTTATTAGCCCGGATATTTCCGCGGTCAGACATTAACGTTCGTGGGTAAAGAATATAAATATTCAACAGCGAAGCTAAATTAAACTGACCTCTAAGGCCGCCCCGACTTGTCTGCTGAGCATTTCAGCTTGAAGCAAAGAGACAACAGATAGGCCACCTCCATTGCTTGTTTGCTCTTCATAACTTGGTCTTCTGCAACTTATCCGGTCTCGTTCATTCTGCACCGCTAGAAAATAGTAACATTCTTTTAAATTACCTAAATTAATTATTATCTTTAATTACCACTTAACTGTTGATGATTTTTATGAGTTTCTTAATCACATTAACTATTCCATCAATAAAATGAACAATCAATTTTTTATATCTACTACTTTTTCTCAATTTTTACTACACCTGAATATTAATAAATTATTATTATTGAATCATTTTTATTTTTATTAAACTTTCCAATATTAGTAATGAATATTTGATTATTTAGCCTCATAAAAAAATTGTATTTATGATATTTTATATTTATATTCTTTTTAAAAGATTGAATAAAATTTGAGAGTAACTGAATAGCATCAAGTATGAATAATGTGTATTTGTAGGAATATAAATAAGTATTTTTTATTTTTAACAATAACATTTTAATTTGTATATGGTTAAAAAAAAATATTAAATTTTTAGATGAACAACTATGCAGGTACTTTGAAAAATTGGATTGCAGTTAGTAATGGATCTTATCAATTTTACTTTACTGAATGAATATTTCCAATTTACCTTCTTTCTTCATACCAGCTTTGAAGCATTTTCTTAGCCTGCAATATCTACACTGATTTCGTTTGTCCTTATCCACAACGCAATTTCTGCTGAATCTGTTGGTTACAGAAATCATTACAAGTTTTTGCAACTGAATAAAAATAAAAATATTTAATTAAGTGAATGTCATAAATCCAAGAAAAATTCATTAAATATTATTGAATATATGATATTATTTATCATGTACTTTAATTATATTCGAAATACCGATTATTCCACTTTTTTTATTATCATCGCTACACATTGTAATTGAAACTTAACGATGTTAGATATTACTTTTTTCTAGTCATATTGCAAAAGTGTGTGTATAATTATAAATTATGATAATAACTAACCTGCACGTGTACAAATGATTTTTTCTAACTGAACGCCGGAAAAATCCTTTACAACCATCACACGAAGCTGCACCGTAATGCTTTCCTGTTGCTCTATCACCACAAATAGCACAATGTTGGGATAAAACACCTCCAACACCTGAGCCTGGAATCCCAAGAACTGATCCTCCTGTACCACCTGCTCCCATACTTAGATCAGCATCTGGAAAAATATTAATCACTTATTGATACGTTCATCTTAGTTATTAAATATTACATTATTAATAAGGGTAAAAATTTGTTATTTATTCAAAATTCACCAGCATCAGTGAAGACACATCATGGAGAAAATATTTTTTTAATTAAATAATCATACTTTATTTTAAATAATTTATATTTGAATTAATATAAATCTACAGTTATCAGTAATTTATGCAGTCAAATAAATATTTTAATTTGTAAAAGTATTCATCGAAGTAGGTCATATGTGCAGTATCTTGTAACTTTATTGTAATGGATGGAAATAATTTATGACAATAGTTGATGAGAAGGCTATAAAAAATTCCATTTTTATAGAAAGGACTAAACAGAAATAATTTGTAGATAAATAAATTATTGAAAATAATATAAATCTAAAATAAATCCAAAAAAGATAATCTCGAAAATGATTGTTTTATCAACATAAATTTGTTTAATTAATTAAATAATGAATCATTATTTTTTTTTCATTATCAAATAATTGACCAAAACTTAATAAATGAATAAATAATTAAATTCCGGGTTTTTAAGATAATATTTAAAAGGTAACCATTTTTTTCAAGTATCTAAATTGATAAATCAGTAAAAAGTATGAAATCATTTATAGGAAAAAAATTAAAAATAATTTTTTACACATTATTTAGAAAGCTTATACGATTGCGTGGTTCCTCTTATCAAGTATTGAGTGATTGTATGGCGCTAAATCATCATATATCCAAAATCTTGTTTCTACGAATGACTTTATCGTACGTAGACATATTCTCATTAATACTACCGTAAAAGTCGAGGGTCGAGATAACAATTATCAAGAGGGAGAAATCAACACACTTATATTGTTCATCATGTGTAAATAAGTTGAAAGATGTATGTATACATTCGTTAAGATCAGTACAGCATTAAAACTTATTCTCATAGCGACAACATCACACGTGTTGGTACAATGAAGATAGTTAAAATTTTTGCAAGCAATACTATCGGTCATGCGCCAGATACAATGAGAGTATTAAAGATAAGGGGAGGGAAATGATTAGCCTTGAGTGGGAAAAGGTGACGGCTTCAATTTATCGTCGTTTGTTTGCAACTAATGTAAGTAGACAGTGGAAAATTAGCCAATTGTATTCAAAGTTGTTGTTGTTGTTTATTTTGCAATGAGATGATGCAACATTTATTTGGTCTACGAGTTGATAAAAAATTACATGAATCATTTATTTATCAAAATCAATGACAAAAATGAAATCACATCCCCTTAACTTTGTCTTAAAAATATTTTGTTTGACAAAAAAATAATTTAATTATGTAATTAGAGTGGAATAATTCACTTGATGTTTACATTAGCTTTTTCTACAAATCGGACGTCAATACATAGGAAATAATTTATGGAAAAACATTTATTTATTGGGTTAAGTACTTTAATTAAAATTGAATTATAAAAATTCATGAGATGTCTATTGAATTATTTCTTAATACTTAAGGTTCAGTAATTATTTCTAGGTATATGGTGATTCTTTGCAATTTTAACCACTGTTTTTTAATTATTAATTAACACTCATTTACTTTGTAATTTATTTTGAAAATATATATTAATAAAGCTATGGTAGAATACAATTAAACTCATAAATGTTCATAAAAATTTCATTAGAAGGACTTATTTTTTATTTATGATTATTGAAAAAAAAAAACGATATTATCATAAGAATTATTATTCAATATTTTCTGATATTTCAAATAAAAATTTCATTTTTAGTAAATCATTTAAAAAATCTTGTTAGGTATAAATAATTATGAATAAATAAATAAGTAGTTCATGTAGTTATTTTTTTATTATTTGTTTATGAATCTTGGTAAAAACTGTAATACTGTTATATCTATAAATAGACATTTTGTAAAGTGTAAAATAATCAATGGAATTTTTCCAAGATAAATAATTATCAATTTATGTAATGTTTTAAGTAAACAATCGAGAAAGTAGCTCTTAATAATTTTTAAATGATCATGAGTTTAAATCATGATACAAGTAATAATCACAAACAATTTTGTTCTTAATATACTGCGTTAATTTTTTGTCTGATCCTTATCAAAATTATCTATCACAATTTAATAAATTCTATGAAATATCAAAGCTGATATTTATCAGCTGTTTGATATAAGTAGTATGTGGAATCTCCCAGCTTTTAATGACAGAAAAATACAAAACAAAAATATATTAATTTAAAAATAAAATTTATTATTTTTTTTTTAAGAGAAATGGAAATTTTTAAACAATCACTTAGATTTAATACTCGTCATGTATGACGTTTATTTCTTACAGGGGAATTCTTTAGATGACGCCTAACCTACCGCAATGTTATGGATCCAAAGTCTAATATGTGACATCACTGTTATATCATACTTACTTCCTACGTGGCATAACACAATCTCTTTCGATCTAATCAGATAAACTATTCAAATATGCAGGGCGAAAGTGATAAAAATTTGTATTACTTGTCACACTGTTTACAGAAGTGATTTTCGTTTTTTACAATTGCTAATTCTTAGTATGATGATACATTGCTTATCAACAAATACATGCATTTTTAATTGACATTTAAATAAATGTTTTTAACAAACATTAACTTTGTAGATAATTTCCATTCATTATTTTCATTTTAAGTTTAATTGTCATAGTTATTATTTAAGTGTAAAAATACACTTTACGTTCATTGAACCCAATATATTTTTACCTTCACTGTTATTAATATAAATAAAAATCATCATTTCAAACAATAAGACTTGTCTTTTGTAAGCTTTTTACTTTTAGACATTTCTACATTGTTGATAACGATAATAAATATTATTGCACAAGGAAGCAGACATTGGTGTTTATGATAAATGATAAAAAGTATCAAAGTTATAAACATGAAATATAAATTTTTATAAAACATAATAAATGATTGGATGTAAAAGATTTTTTCTATGAAATTTGAGTCTACATGAAGGTCGTTGATGATATTAATGCTCTTATAACTATACAGATAGATAAATGTCATTAAATATTATTCATATGTTTTGATGTTGAGTGCTTCGACCTCGGATATTCGTCAAAATCGATTACAGCAAATAAATAATAAAAGGAAACATACTCGTCCAGACGAAACCTACTACTACTTTAGGCATCAATCAAAAGATTACACAAGTTTTATGTAGGTACCAATATAGATGTATATATCATGTAGTAGCCACTAATATGTATACTACTTGAAAGTTTCATAAAATATTCACTGATGTTTACACATTTATAGAATAGTCATAACGCAATGCTGTCTCTACTCCAATGAGCTCCACAATTTTTCATTACATCACACATCAGATACTTCAATGTAGAATAATAGATACTGTCTTCAAGTTGTACGTTTGATACTGACATTAAAAATTACCCATATGTCAGCAGTTAATTAGTCAAAATTGAATGAAGAAACTTTCATTATTACAGGTAATTAGACATTAAAGAATCATTGAAGATTATTTTGCATTGTTGTATAGCAAATGAGAACACGAATTTATTTTCACTTCGAGTTTATTAAAACTTATTAGTTCGTACAGGTTACAGTTGTTCTGATGTGATTTGTAAGATTTAGAATGTAGAAGACAGGTAGACAGGATGGTGTCTCAGGAAATAGTGAGGTTCCTCAAAATGAGTAGTATTTATGGGATAAAATCCAGGGTAAAAGGGGTTGTTGTTTGGTGACGTAAAGCTGTTTTTTGGGGTAGTGAAACTGTATCGAATCAGGTATCTGAGGATTTTGGAAATTTTGGAAAGTGTAGTTTTCTAGAGAAATATTAAAGTGCAGTTTTATGACAGGATATAGAATAAAGGGTTTAAGGAATTTAGAAAACTAGGTACTATATATATATATAAGTAAGCTAAGTTATAATATAAGGGCAGGATATATAACAGCTTTTTAATATGGATGAAAAAATTCATTCGTTTCTTGAAAAAGAGAGTTAATTTTTTGTGTCTATTTTAAATAAACACAAATGAAATAGTGAACAAAATTAAAAGTATTCTCAGTTTTTATTTGTTTTTAATTTTCTGTGCATGAATGATCAACAGCAGAATTTTCTTTAACGAAGATTTATATATTAGTTAAATGGCTATAGTTATTGCAATAAATTTACTTTACTGATGCTTGTTCAATTAATGAATGCATTGACTATAGTTTCTAGTGTGATTCGAAAGATCTATGAATTATTAATGTCACCATTGGGAATTTTAATTGAAGCAGGAGATAAAGTTAAAGCTTTATAAATACAGGATGACAGTGAAAAGTTGTTGGAATTAAATTCGTATTTTAAATTTAATAACTTCATTTATCCTAAAATCTGATTCTTATTAGACTTCATCTTCAAAATCCATCCCTGTCTAAAAATAATTATTACACATTAAATATTTATTCTTGTTAATGGTTAATATTTGAAAGATTTAATATAACTTTATGAAATACATGTGTACTGATGTTAAAGAAATGGAAAACAGTTGAAGTTATTTGAAAAATGTATGTAAGTTGATGATAACACATTAATGTGTTATTTTAATCAATGCATATTAACAAAGTATCTATATTAAAGCATTAGAAATCAATAAACATAGACATTTATGATTATCAATAGCAAATAGATAATACAACGAAATAATTGGGATAGATAATAAGAATAGTTGATTTTAATGAGTCTAGTGTTATCATGCTTATTATGACCGTGCAAATTTCCTAGACATAATACTACCTCGAAGTCAAGGTTAATGAACATTACAAAATCTTGGCGGCGATAGTTATACATGTCAGGAATATTTTCTCAACATTTTTTTTAATAATGATGGGTACAATTGTAAATTTAAGTATATATAAATAGTCAATATTAGACTGAAGAATCATTTAAAAGACTCTTGAAGCCTCCAGGGCATTATTTGGGCATGCTATGATCATTATGAAATCATTACAAGTGAGTGTATGATGTAAGTAAATAAACCTAACAGTCTGAGGATACAGTCCTTGAAAGTGCATTATATACATAAATATAGTGAAAAATAAAATCTGGTATAAAATGTGAATATTTAATGATCTATAATTCATTTTAGTCTGCATATTTCATCGAGATGTAGACTTTATGAGGTAACAACTCCTTGATTATTTTAATGACACTCATATTATATATATATTTTTTTTTATTTCAATGTTTTTATTATTATGATCATTATCATCATCATAATTTTTTGCAATAATCACTGCAATCAGGGATTATAGAAGAGAAAGCTATGACAGAAATATACTTTGATGAAAATGCATGTCATTTTATTAGTGTACATGTAGTATAGAAATTTAGTAGCCATCAAATAACCGATGATGTGCTCGTAATATCCTTTAAGTAATAAATGATTCTAAGGTACACAGAAGCAGTTCCTTGTAACGTAACATTCATTACAGTTACATTACCTTTCTCCAATCGTAATATCTATTGATTTCGTATCCGGCGATGAAAAAATTATAGTTAAGTATACACTGCTTTTTAAATATCATTTTTACCACATGCTTTACAATTATAGAAAGTATGTATAATGTAACATATGTTTGAATTAACATTTTTTTTTTTTATTACAATGTTGATCCAGTTAATGGTTTTTTATAAGTGGATGAATACGAGAGGTGTGAGGTATGTAAAATAAATTCTGGTAAAAAAAATTTTTTTCTCATTTTGTTTGACATAATATTTAAAATCAATCATGCACTGTTCAGTAAATCATTAGATGAATTTCCGTGTAAAAAAATTTCCTGGTAAATAAATACGGTATTATTACTGGGTTACGTCACTTTGTGACAAATATGACAATCGTGCTAAGTATTTACTAGCAATCCTGACTATGTACGAAATTTATTTGCGAAAAATGTTTGATCAGTAACTCATTCTAACGTTTACCTTAATAAGAAGTTTTTTTTTTTGTTTAAAAAATAATGAATTTTTAATTAATAAAATTATTAATTTACTAAGCAAATAATAAAGTAGAAAAATCTAAGTTATCGTTTGACTGAAACATTTATTACTTTTTGCATTTTGAATATTAATTAATTTTTTTCTTTGTAAATCATAAAGAGATAAGGTTTTTACAATAATTCAATCATCTGTTTAGTACGAATTGAAGTAATGAAAACTTTAGTGAAGTAAGTATCCACGAGTGCTGAGAAATTGAGAGGAAAATATAAAAATAGAAAAAAAAACAGAGGAAAAGACTGTGTCCTCGAAGTCATATATGTAGACGAGGTAGCGGTCAAGTGTCAAGACTCTTCCATATAGAGTTCTAGTAATTGTACATACTTAATTGCTATCTCGTCTAATATAAAAAACCTAACAGGTTAACAAAAAGTTTCTACTCGCATTTTTCTGCAAGTAATGTTTGCCTTACGCGTTCATTTTCATAATTAGCACGTCCAGTGCTGTTCTAATCTCTACACCATTTCGAGAGAGCGACGATTATCGAGTATACTACTCGCGTGTCTCTAGACGGTTAGAGAAGGAGTTGTCAGAAGTGTGTTGCAATAATACTTTTTCCCCTATCTGTCTGATATTGGAATCTTTTCAACAATCTGGATGCAAACGTAAGACTATTTGATCGATGATTGCTCTCTAACATACATCTAATCAATAATTAAATGTATTTTTATGTTTAATGACTTGTGTAAATGCGTGATGGTATGAATTAAAAAATGGAAGCCAATAAAAAAGGTTATTGGATTCATTCTCGCAGTAAATCCATTTTTGCGTTTGTAATAAAATAAACCATTTTTTCTCGTCCTTTTAATTTTTATCAATTGCCTCTATTTATTTTATTACAGTGATTAAGGAATCTTTTGTTTTTGCAACTACACTGCAAATCCCAATATTTCACAAACGTGTTAAAATAACACGCGTAAAGTGTGTTCAATGTAAAATGCCCGTTAATAAACTATGCATTATTTGTAGACACTTTTTACACGTTTCATACCGTGTAAAAAATCTATAGTTTATTTATGACATTTAACATTAAAAAGTGTCTACAAGAATAACACACTTGGATTTTCAGTGTATACTAAAAAAATTGTCATCATCAAAAAAATAACGGTAATTAATTGTTATTATTTTTAAAATTTTTTTTATTAATTAATTAATTATTAGATAAACTTGAAAAATGATTGATAATTTAACAATAAATGTGTGAAGCGTTTTTTAGAATCATTTGAGTAAATTTTTCCGCAGTATATTCAATCAAATATAATTTTTTAATAATAATAAATCTTTTTAACCAACCAAATATAATAAATCATCCCTGACTGTGGTATTTTCTTATAAGAAAATTACTTTAAATAATATAGTAATAAATTTACAGGACATATTTATGGATTTAGATTCCTTCTGTAATGTTGTACATTATTTAAAACGGAAATAAAAAATTTTTCAATCACATAGTGAAACAAGTCACTCAATAAATTAACGTCAATTTCTCTCGACTGTAGTTAATGATAGAAACCCAATTATTTTTCAACAATCAATATACTCATTAAGCTATTTATCATTAAAGAAAAAAAAAAAAAAAAAACAGTCAATTTTTTCCGTATAACTTTCAAGTTTATCCTCGAAATAAATTAAAAATAAAGAAATTCAAACATTTCTTGTAATAATTAATAATTATTTGGGTTAATAAATCCATAATTATTCAAGTATTGTATGACAATAATCATATATTTTAAATGTACAGTCATGGATTACAATCAAATCTCTTTTGTCCGGATTTTTTATAGTCAATTGTCCATATCATGTTGATAAAATATTATTTACTATTTGCAAAATCATCGGAGTAATAAGTCTCCATAATGTATTGATAGAAACATCAATTAGCTTTTATCCTACTCTTTAAGTACCAACTCAGACTATAATTTCAATTTTTTTCAATCGTCAGATAATTGCCGATTTTTCTACCAATTTCTATAATAACTCTGCAATAATGTGATATTATGTATCAACCAATCTATAATGACTTTAAGTGTAATAACAAATCAAAAATTTCGAGAAAATTATTTTTCCAAGAAGCTTCAGTTAATGACATAATGAAATAAAAAGTAGAAAAATACTTGTGAATTAAGGATGACTTTTTTCCTCCATTTGTGCCTGCAGTCAACGATAATGGAGTTTTGATAGCCCCTCTATGTTTTTTTAATATTTTTTATATTTACAACACTTTTATCATCAAAATTGTCTTTTTTTAACTCCATTATCAAGTGACATAGAGAAAATTCACGAGGAAAAAGATACTATTTAATTGAGAAAACAAAAACCCGTTTAAGTTATTAAGTATTTAATTAACAAAATAAAAAAAATAATAAATTTGTTCAAAATAAAATCCTTGAATACCTGCTTCTGCGTGCTGTATCTATTTGGGAGTCTCAGAATGACACGGTTAACCGCTAGCAAACACGCAACGAGTCGTGTTTCTTGTACACGAACTATTTCACATGCGTATATATTAAAGCATATACCTACTTATTCTGTTTCCAATAAATTTATAAAAGATTATGCGCAATATGTCAAGAGTAAAAATGCAAGGAATAACAATGGATCAATGAAAAAATTAAAAATGATTAATTTCAAAGAAAAGACAAAAAAATAACATTAAATAATTATTTAAAATTAATACCTGCTAATCCCATTGTTGATATGATTGTGTATTTTAAAAATTGTCTTCTTATTTTATTAAATTTTAAAATTATAACAAATATCTTATTTTTATCCCTGACCAATCAGTAGATAAAAATAAGAAGACAAATGGTATCAGTTGCAGTACCAGTTGGCTCTTCTATCGGCACAGATAGAAGGTAGATTTAAATGATTTAGAACTCGCGTGCTTCAACACTGACCAAGTGGTATACTGACGAGTGGTGTTCACACACAAGTGAAACAATTAATAAATTGAAAGTGTTGTTAACAGGTTTACAGGGAGTGCACGAGCGTATGTATCATTGACGTTATCTTCGTATCTCGTTATTTTCTTTATTTAATTTAGCCACTCTCTTCGTTTCTGATATTTTTTAAAACTTCTTTTTCCCAATTGTTGTTATTATTTCCCCGTTGGTTGCAATAACAATAAAAGTGATAATCTTTATATCACGAACGAACGCAAATGATTGTCGGCTTGGTTGTTATGCAAAAGAACGAAAATAAATTTTGTTCGGGGACACGAGTGTTCACAGATTCACGAAGATCTGTTGTATTCATGGGCTTTTTTTTCTCTTTTTCCGAATTGATGACGAAGAATCTCCAGTCTTCGCCCATTGCGTGTAACCACGAGAGAGATAAAGACATAAATATGTCCACAAAATAATTGTCAAGTCTTTCAGCAATGACCAATGATCGTTGATGACGTTGTAAAAATATATCCACGAAAGAGGGAAAAAAGAGGGTTATCGGTTGACTATATTTCTTTTCCTCTTCTTCTTCGACTCTTTCTCTCTCGTTCCAACGTATAGATATATATATATGAATATTAGCCGTCTCTGTCTCTCACTATAAACCACTCGACGGCCAGTCAGCAACTGGGAAACAGCTGTAAATGCACGCATGTTTTGCGCCTCACATCAACTCTCCAAGACTGTCGCGTGTGCAATAGTGGGGGATTTAAAAAGACGAGGCAGAATCGCACACGCCAGTCATAGATCTCGCAAGATTACAATCAGTTAAAACTGACAACTCTATTCTCTTCTTCATCTTTTTCAATCCATCAACTACTGGATACAATTAAGCTTCATGCATCATTTTATTCAGCTGTGGTATCCCATTTTACCCCATTTATTACAATTATTTATCTATATCTGACCTAATTATCATTTATTTAATGATCATCATTAGCAAAATAATTAGACATTAATATGTTAGTCATAAAAATGGTCGTTATTATCATTCTGATGTTGGATTAGCAAAGACAGTATTGTTGTGTGATATATAGATCAGAATGGAAATTTACAAACTTGTTTACATGCGTTATTACAAGCTTTATATGTACACAAGAATGATAACCATGTCATGAGTTTTGTTTTTTGTGTAGTAAATCATTTTTTGTCTTAAGAATTGATCGATGCAACATTTTAGGTCCCATGTCAGAACGTAACAGATCATTCCCAATAAGAGTTTCAACGAATAGATGTTACATAGCAGTTAATAGCCAGGTTAATAGACAGGTTGAGACATAACAAGTCTCTTTCAGTTGCTTCACTTTGTGTTCCAAGACATATTTTTATGCAACAGACAAATAAATGAATATCTGTTGTTACAATACACCAAGCACGCATTTCGTCCTGATCAGGAAGTCGTAACGTTCATGTCACGAGATTGGAAGGTCGACGGATGTTAGATTTGTCGTGATATCTTGATGTAAATTAGCTATGAAGGGTTCCGACCCAGCTTTGAAATCACTCTTCATCACAATTGAATCATGATTTTAACGATACCAATTTTGTTTTCATTTTCTTACAATCATTAGGTATCCTAGAGAATCAAAATCACTAGTTGGATTATCATGTGATTGAATTATTTATAAGAATAGAAGATGATCAATTATTAAATGTCAATAGTTAGTGGTATCAAGTCAATAAAGTGCAAACTTGAAATCGAAAACAGTTTTTTTTTATCAAATAAGTTTTCTATCAGATGTGTGATTGATAATCTGTTTTTAAGTTAAACATAACTTATTTAGCTTGGATTGAAAAAATTAGGAAGCTTGAAATTATTACAAATAATAAGAAAAAGTTAAAAAGATAAAAACTAGGTAATTATTAAAAGAAAAAGATTATCTTGAGCTTCAAAAAAATGTTAGTAAATCAATTCTATCAATCATTGAAGGAAGTGAATCCTAAGTTATTGAAACAAAAAAATATTACATAACTGGGAGTAATTTAACATATTTTTTCACCACCTCTACAAGCTACTGATAATGTTAAGGATCACCTTAAAAATGAAATAATAATTATAATAATAAATTGATGAAATATGCTAATGCATCCAACCTAAGCCTATCATGTCAAAGATGATCCAGCCTTGAAGAAGACATGCATCAATAATATTCTTAACACTGCAAGTCATGGTCTCTGAGAAACACCTTGGCTCTTTACTCCACGTGCATATGACAGTTCTAAAAAGCTGGAAGACATTGCTAAAGTATTATGTTATGCTGTTTACGTTTAGTTATAAACGATGAAGTCATATTTTTTGCTATTTTTCATCAATCACTTTCATACTCGCTAAAAATATTCATTGTGCTATTGTGAATGATTAAATAAATTAACTGTTCATTTAGTCCTTAACATTTAATCAGATTTAACAAAAACTTGTAATCAAAATATCATTTTTATTTTTTGATATGAAAGAAATTTTTTATCAATTAATGTGGTAAGTGTGAAGGAGAATTTAAATGATATTATTGGAACAATACTGATATATTATAGATTAAAGATAATGTTATTGAAAAAATTTCAAGTGTCGACAAGTGTAGATCAATAAAATTATTTCGTTAAGCAGATAAGATTTCTATAAGAGCATCACCATTAAATAAAAACTTATTAAATTAAAAAAATATCTTAAAAATAGGAAATTCAAATGGAAAAATAAATTATTTTTTAAAAAAAATGGAATAATTAATGATAGAGTAAGAAAGGAAACTTTTTTGTTAAAATAAATTTTATTTAAAAAAAGAAATAAAGTTAAAATTATCCAAGGTATTTCTCAATAGACCAATTTCTAAAGATATTTAACAAATATAGCTAAGTAATTAGCTAATTTCTCCGTTTATTTAATGCCGGAAATTATTCTTCAACGGAAAATAGACTTAAATAACTGTGTAATAGTTGCGACAAAGCTACCAATTAACTTAACTTATCGTAAGAAATAAGTAAAGTTATTGTACAGTATGAGAAATTCGCCATGGACAAAGCGGTTGTCGCAAAATGAGTCAAGTTGTCTGATAAACCAAGTGGTAGTTGCGACGAGTAAGTGTTCTTGTTCCTGTTGACGTATACAACAACGACTGGAAAATGATTCACATCATGATTTTATTTCAATATTATTAACACGTATATTTTTTAATTACAATTACTTCAATATACTTTTGATAACTCTTTAATCAATTTTATTAACTTAAATCTGATTACTGTCAAAAATGTGATATAAAAAATGTCACTCTTTTTTTATTTTTGTGAAATTGCGGTTTGATAAAAAATTTATGGTTTTATAAGATAAGAAATTTTGAGAATCGTAATCAGATCTAATTAAGATAACCAACTATTAGAGTTCACATTCTAAAAAAAGGTTTTATTCTCTTCATCAAACTAGTATTCATTATTTTCTACTAAATTATTATGTTAAAATGAATATTAATTTTTTTTTGTTCTGTTTATGTAAATTATTTCAAGTAATTCAATGATTATTAATAATTAAAATGAATTCTTTCCATTCAAATCCCTTTATCATGATGATATTTGCAATCTTTAATCTTCGAAGATGTCATATGATAAAAGTAAAATTATATACACACGATTACTCACTGATACTATTAGAAATCTTTGAATGACCATTTGGCACCATATCATAATTAAGTGTTGCAAACTATTTTTAAAATAAAAAAGTGTTTTTTTGCTGTGGAATGCTCGAATTTTCTAAGAACTTACATGACCTCAGCAGGTCTTAGGAGTAATAGTTTTGTTGTGCGAAATAAAAAATATAGAAAGAATCACTCAGTTGGAAGAATTCATGTTGGAGTTTCTTGCAGTAAATATATAGCATTTAATAACTGGTTACATGTAAACTTTTCAACTATGCATTTACTGTCATCGCTAAATTAATTATGGTATTGGTTTTATGTTGAAATACATGACTTTCAAAAGTAATAGGCAACAAAAAATTACATTATATTCAAATTTTCTTAATCAGTTTAATAATACAAAAAAAAAAAAAAACATTGATGATATAGCTGATGGCAATGATAATTTTTGATAAATTTGAAGCTAAAACCTTGGAGCAAGTTATGGAGTCATCATTAAAAATTTGCACGTTTCATCTTGACTTCATGTAGTATTCAATTATACAATTCATCAATTTGGAAAAAAAATGATTACTGTTGGGATGCATCAAAATGAAGGGAAAAAAAGACTAAAGAAATAGTCAGGGGTTCATTTTTTGACGTCAATAGTAACACTTATGATAATCAATTATAATGTACCTGTGTGATCTTCATCATTTGTTAAGGTTGAATCTTTGAATTACGTAAGTAAAAGCCATCTTCTTAACGAATGGTAAGAGGATAGTAAAGTGGTCCGCGTTAGTGATGCTATTTGTCTATACAATGTAAAGAATGATGCGGACACTCATAATTGTCGATTGGCACAATGCATTTACAAGGTCATGGTAAAGATACCATTGGCTTACTCAAGAATTTTACATTAGCATTTTTGTGATGTTTTTATTTTTAAATAATATTTAACCTGGCTCTACCTTTATTTACCCACGTGTCGATGGGTAATTCATAATTTTAGGAAAAGAAGAGTTTGAGTTTATGTCATAATTATTTTTATGTTTTATGCTTTGATCATATAAAAAATTCACTTTTAGTTATTAATTTTCATCTGTTAACCATAAATGTGATGTATTAGACAACCACAGTCTGTGGTAATTCAGTGAGAAAGGAATTGTTAGCTACAAGGGAAGTTCTTTCATTATTTGATATAACAATTAACAGTTGATGCTGTCATTTCCCAAGTTTCCAACATTTCCTAACTCCAAAAATTAATGAGAATTTTATTCATCAAAAAAGATGTTTTCATTTTCAGACAAACAAATGTTTGAGAGAGAAATAAAAATTCCTTTATTTACTTTGTTCTCATTTATTTTGAAATATTATTAAGGCATCTACCATGAATCAACATCAAACCTTGCTAGTGTGGATTATAATGAAATCTTTTAAACAATAACAATATAAAATGATTCAATAGAAAAAAATAATTTAAAAAAAACTTTCTGTAATATAAACCAATTAATAATAAAAATAATGACGATTTTAATTTTTTGTTGAAAATAATGAAGTAGGGATTTCAAACAAATTAGCAGAAGTTATTATTTAACAAAAGTGAATCTTTACGGTGTAAAAAATATTCATGCAGCTTGATTTAATGTTTCTATGAAGACCAAAAGCTTCTAAATATTCGAATTCAAACGAGGCAATTTTCATCAGCAACGATTCTGATAGTTTCTATCTTAATTCTAATTTTTTTTTGTATTATTGCATATTCAATCATTTGATTCTAAGAATAAATTATTAGATAAAAAAATAGTAGTAATAATTTTATAAAATATTCGATACCATCATATAGTCAAACTTTTTTATTTAGATAACTGTTTTACAGTTTCAAGGACTAAAGCATTATATTATATACTTTTAAATTATGACTATTATTGAAGATTAAACAGCTTTACAGCAAAAAGATTAAACTGTATAATCACTAGTGGGTAAGACTGTTACGATAATAGAGATTAATAGTAGAACAATAATTTTATGATACCACTGAAGTTAGTGATTAGGAAACCACAAAAAGGTCATTAATAATATTAACAGTCTAATTAAATGAATCTCGTAACCACTATCTATCAACTTGTTTCTCAATTTATTGGTCTATTAGCTTACCAAGCATCGTGAAGAATTGATCATCGAACCTCATGTTGACAAGGAATTCACTCACTGGAGCACAAAATACGAGATGTAAAAGAATACTTTATGAATTTTTCACAAGTCTATCAACCTCGTGAGCATGCTATTCTTGTAAAGTAAAGTCAAATAAGGTGTAAAACTTGATCAACACCCGAGTAAATAGTTGAAAAATAGTTAGATTAACCTGTATAGCTTGCTAACACAGTGGATACTAAATGAAGCGACGTAAGGAGTTTCGTTTTTGAAAGAGGGAAATGTTAAGTTGGTGGGGCACAAACAAGCTAAGCCGATAATCTAATCTTGCTGCTGACAACTGCCTTCCCTCGTGCGTGAAAGATGAAACGGTGGAAGGGTAGTGCGGGATGTAATAACCATTTCATTTTCTTTCTTTTTTATTATTAATGCATCATGCTTCTGATGGTTTGTCTCTCATCCAAGAGAAAGAGTAGTGGGGGCAGGGGCTTTGTATTGTCCTCACGATTGGAAGTGAGCGATAAGTAATATGGGATGTAAATCGGTAATGAATCATTTATTTGAAGAACAACTTCAGTGAAATTATGTTGTGTACTTGGAGAGATCTTAACATTGATTTATTTAAAGGCCAACACAGATTGACATTTCATTCTTATTATGCATCGCAAATGTATAAAATAAAATTTTTGTTATCATCAACAATTTTTGAGTCAATATCTTTTGAAAATTATTCAACATCTGTAGATATAGACTTTTATCTTCTATTATTGATATTATCAGTTATTTTAACTAACATGACACACTGATAGAAGAGATTGTTAACAATTAAAGTGGTTTAACTGTCAAAGAAGATGAAACATGGTTTGTTTTCAGACAAATAAGATTTTTAAATATTTAATCAATCTTGTTAAGTGTTAATAAATATTTCTTAATGGTATCAAAACTAACTTTACTGTAACTAAAGTTTTTTTAATATGAAAAAAATATTTTTTTTTGAAAATTAAAAATCTTTTCTATTAGTACACTTTCTCTTGATTAAAATATAATTATTTTTATTTGTAGCTAATAATCTTTTACATGAAAATACCAAATGCTGTTTTGTTCTGAATCAATTTATAGAAAGATAATATTGTAGATAAAAGGATGAATTTATCTGTCATTTTGTATATTCAATAAACAAATACCCTGAATCGCTTGTTGTCTTTCAAAATATATTTATTTTACTACTACTACATCCGAAGAAAATCATCAAGTCTTTAAACTCACAAAGAAAAAATCCACAAAATTTTAAGACATCAAAATTAATTAATGTATTTTTTAGAATGATTACAGTGATAAATAGGAAATTATCTTTAATAAAACACTTGTAAAAAAGAAATGAAAAAATAGAAACTACATGTCAAACAAAAATTTCCACTGTCCAATAATTAATCTTCTCAATAATTAAAAGTGCTATTGAATGTAATTAAAACATTCTCCCTACAATTTCGCAACTTACAAAACCTGCTTCATCAATAACATGAGTTTAGCATAATTTATTACAGTTATTTCAAGATAGTACTAGTATTAGAAAAATCATATTAATACTCAATAAAAATGATTAATAAAAAATTCAGATCATCTAGAAATTTTGATAATACTTTTATGAATAAAAAAAAAAAAATAGTAGCTAATTATTACTAATATTTACTTGAAATAATTATAGTAATTAAATGATTTGTATTGTTCTATTTTATTTTAATTAATACTAGTTCATACTAATGATGCGTCACGTTTTGTACGAACAAAAACTGTAAATAAACTCAACCTCCCTTTATTGGATATATCACTGCAGACTTGTGATTCATCTTTGTGTGATTTAATAATAATGGAAAAATGCAGTGTCATAATAAAATAACCAAGTTACTTCTAATGAAAGAAAAAAAATTATCTTTTAATTACAGCAACTAATAATAATGGCTCTAAAAAGAATAAGAAAAAAAAAATATTATTGTTCTTTGGTAAGAGGTGAGAAAATATTGATAACTTAATGAGAATTGACGTAAAGAATTTCTAATCTGTTTATTAAAAAACCGGTAATAACTCAAAAATAAACTCCTACGAGACAATATAATTGATAAAAAATAAAAGAAATTGATGCTACGTATTAAGTATGCAAGAAATAAATTAATAAGAGTTATTAATTGAGTGAACATTAGCTGATTTTATCATGAGGAAACAAATGAAAGTGCTAGGAAAAAAATTTAATGTTTTTTTTTTTTTTAGAAATTTTTGAAAAAAGAACAATAAATTTTATTCAGCTCCCCCATATGTTGATATTAAAAATAAAAATATTTTCGATTCGTTGTAGAAAAGCTGATGAAATAAAATTTTATGAGAGTAGTATTAAAATGATAAATAAATTTTTGCTTTTACATTGTCACCTTTGACATCGTAGATGTAGCTGAAAAAAATCAAGGACGCTTATAAAATAATAAAATAATCATTTTGATTGATAAAAAAAAAATTTCTAAATTTATTTACTCATTCATTTTTAGAGTACTGGTAACTGAAGATTGAAAAATGATGATTTACAGGAAATCAAGTTCATTTTTATTCAATAAATATTAATCTCAAAATTGAAATTTTTTAATGTTACTTCAAAGCAGCGATTAAGATTGACCTTTATCAATAAATTATTCAAGTTTTTTGATGCGTCATAACACTTTTGCAAAGTGAAGTAACGAGTATAAGAAATGGTTATACAACAGATTAAGACGCTCAGCCTCCTTATGTCCAGGAAGCTTTATGTTATTATCCAACATTGATCACGGTGCTATTAATATAATCAATAATGGCATAAATTATTATCGAAGGCTGTATCAATGCAACAAATATCTCTATGTATTTCAATGTTATTGATTATTGATAATTACCAATATTCTGAATTAATTGATTACAATCATATGTATTTGGTGTTTGTCCAACCAATTTTGTTATTATTATTATTATCATAATCACATTGCAGTCGTGATCGAATCACTCATTTGAGATTACTTGCTGGCAGATTAGCATCTCAAAGCCATTTTTATCCTGATAAATTAGTGGAATATTCCAAAGTCCAGTAATATTCAGCATGTGACAAATAATACCATATTTTGTCAGTTTTTTTTATTTACTAGTCTACATAAAGATTACTATAAATAAAAATTTCACTTCCTCCCACAAAATAAATAACACTTGCAAAGGTGTTGAACATTAAAGGATTAAAAATTTTATTTTACTCCAAAAATTATGTATTGACTCCATTTTTTTCATTAATTCTTTCAATGTTAGTCTGCTTAGTATTTTCAAGTTATTATCAAACAATACGATAAAATAAAAGAATTGCTAATAATTTAATATAATAAGAATTTTGCATGATAGAAATAGAATATATAGAATTATGTAAATGTAAACTAAGTGATCTCGTTATTCTTTTCAAGCATGCTTTTTTAGTTATAACTGTGAACAGGGTTATCATTTGACCTCTTCAATAACTTACATATATATTTGAGTTTCTATATATTATAAATTTATTATTAAATATCTTGGGATTAAATCTCATGCAATACTTCCCCGCACGACTCTTTTTGTTCTATATTTCTAACAATTTCAAAAGATTTTATAAAATTTAGAAATTTTCTATGATAAAAATTTGATTATTATTGTTTGTTAGATTATGTTTACATAAAAAGAATGATAATTAATAATAATGAAGAAGATATAAATATCACAGTATTAGTTTGTTTATGAATTCAGATCTTATGAATAATCGGTGCATGAAAGATGGATTACAAAAAAAAAATGGAAGATTTCAATGTGAGCATTTAATGATTACTGATGTTGATAAACGAATGCACGTGGTATTCTTTTCCATTTTATTATAAACTTATTATTAATTTCTTAATAGCTAAAATATTTCTGTAATTAATTTATGATTAAAAAAAATTTCTAGATTGTTTTTGCGAAATAATTATTTTTAACACTACATTTTTATGGTATTTATCACTATAAATTTTTAGGAAAAATTGTTGATAATATTTTTTAAGATATTCAGTTGTAAATAAAAAAGAAATGAATAAGTGTTAAAGTAATACTTTCAATTAATTAAAGTTATTATCAGTGATTTAACAATGAAAACAAGATTTAAAACAATTCAAAAAATGCAGAAAAAGGGAGAGAACAAAAAGCCTTGATTTATTAAATGTATTCTAATAATAGTTATTTTTTATTAAGCCTTGAAGGATAGAAATTATTGAATATTTAAATAAAATGTAATATCTTGATTAATAAATATTATGACACAGAGTATAATTGTGTATGTATGATAGGTTAATCGTTTATGCTAGTATTACCGACCCAGTCTTAGGTTTATGTTGTTCGTTTCACTTATTATGAAAAGTTCACCACCGGGGTCGTTTGGAAATTTAGAATAATGACAACCAAGTAGATTATTCATAGTGAATAACAAGTAGGTCTTACTAAATACGTTTTGTATTTCGTTTCAATAGATTATTTTACATTTGCATTGAAAATATATCGGTGTTAAGAAGCGGCACACCAAAAAGCAGCTAAAGAAATGAAAAAATGTTCTTTTAACTTAAAAGCAGACAAGACAATTTATGTTATGAATTTTATGCTGCAATAATTTAACAATTAACAATACGTAATAAGAATAGTTAAGATAAATGACACTTTTAAAAGAGGTTTCTATAACAATTTATAAAATGTTATAAATAAATATACAAAAAACTACATTTTCATTTAAATATTATTAATGTTACATAAATATCTCAGCAAATATGTCTATGGTATGACAAATCTTCTATGTAAGAAACTCTTGAATTTTGCATTACTATTTAGAATTCACATATTTGTTTAAGATATTTTTTAAATTATAAGAGAATATCTTTCATGATCTTTTGACACATGTGTTTTTTCTCCATAGTTTCGACAAGTTTTCAAGCATCTTGCATTATAGACGTGAAAACGACGCTTCGAGGTCTAGGTCACATCATATGTGAAGAGTCTCTTTGCTCATAACGAATAGAAGTGATGGTGATTGAGGATAAAGACATTCAAGATTCGAGTAGAATTTAAGAATCATTATGAATAATATGTGCCCATCTTTGATGTCTTCTTATAAAAAACTTTTTAATAAAGAATATGTTAAAATCCATCTATATTCTTCAGATAACTGATTTTTTTTTATGAAAAAAATTCTGTCAAATATGATGAAGTAAATAATTTAGCCTATAATAAGCTTCTACAACTGTTAAGATTATCAAAAGAAAAAAAAAACGAAAATTATATAAAATAAATTGTGATAAATTTGAATATCTAATTCTGTTTTTTTTTTTAAAGAAGATCACAGAACAGAGTCAACATAAAAAGCTATCAAATTAGTATTCTTTCAAGATGATTAAACAATAAAATAATCCTGACATTTGTTAATAAAAAAGTAACTTTTTGTTATACTGATTGTATACATATCAATATGCAAATAAGCTGAAATGACAAGCTTCGTTGGTTCCAATCAAATAATTATATTTTTTACTCTATTGCAGAATGAAAAAAACATCCATAGTATTTATGTTAATTTCAGAATAAATTCTTACAAAAATAGTTCTGAAAATATACATATGTGATTTAAATATCCTTCATAGTGAGATAATTAGGATTTTTTAATGCCATCAATAATGAGGAATTAATTGATGCACTTTATAGATATGTCGATAAAAAATTTTTCTTCAACTTGATTATTTTGTTGGTTATATTGAATATCATTTAACAGTGATAATTAAATCATCAATTAAGGCATATTAATATTATATTTAATTAAAATAACTCGTTCAGATAATTCAAATTGGATAATTGTATTTTTCTTTCACTTTATCAGGGAGGAAGTAACGTGAATAACGTACAAAATTGAAATATCATATGACGAATATTAAAATATCTAAAGAAAAAGAAAATAAGTTATTATTATTTTATTAAATTAATAGAACTTTTTTATAATGGAATAAATTTTTTTGAATAAATGCAAAAAACTTACCAGATGATGATGGTGATCGAGGTGAATGTTCCAACGTATTTTCTGTGACCAATGGCAATTCCTGAATATTGTTATCCTCCATTCCGGCAAGAAGATTTTTCCCTTTTTTTTTTTTTTTAAATATTAGCACTATGAACTGTAAAATATGCATATATTTACAAAAACTATCGCGTGACCTAAGACACTAAACGACAGAATTAATTGTGACCCGAAATGACTGCCGTTTAAAATACTCATTTAATTAATTGTATTATTCAAAGTCAATTCTACTTGAAAACTGTCGTTTCACTTCAAAATATTATCAGAAAAAGCTGAAATGTCTTGAGTATCTATTGATAAATTTAAAAGTTGGTGGCCCTAATCTCTTTTCAGTGATTAGACTAGGCGATGCTTCTATAACATGATTTATAACTGAATAATAAGAATAACAGTAATTTCAACTTCTATTTTTGTCTTTCTTCCTATCAGCTACTTTAAAAACTAATTCTTTTTTGAATATAATGTTGACATAATTATTTAATCTCAATATTTTAATACTAAATATATTTTAAAAAACAAGTTAATATATATGGATACATAGTATTATTAAATTTATAACGAATTATTCAGAAAAAGGCATAGATAAAAATTATTTTTTATTTATATGATTGATCGAAAAATTACCGACTAGAATTTTACCTGAAGAATTCCTTTTTATTGACATAAATCATTTACCAACAATGGTAACAGTAGCTTATTATCATATGTCGGTAGTATTGATTGCTGTTGTACAAAACATTATTTAAAATTTTCTACAGTGATGGCGCTATTTTTAATAACACCTGTTTCATCTGTCGATGTTTTCTTGATTTTACTCCATTATAATCGACCACTTCTATCTCTCTCACCTGGCTTGCCACGTGGGTATCTGAACAAATTTTTTCAACACACATGAACAATAGCTACTCAACTTCACAAATATATCAATACTAACGTTTCACAACAAAACATTAGGAGTAAAAAACAAAAGTTGTAGAATGTACTCCCAATAAGCAATTGTGCTGGTACGGCCATGATACTTTCGTCTTTTTGCCATCAGCAGAATCACCAGACAGTCGCGACAGACAGATATACGCACAATGAGCGCGTAAATGGTCATACTGTATGATGGGTGAGCGTAGTTGACACTCACTTTTATGTGTGTGGTATTGAGAATATGGAAATTCAATTTAAAAACTTGTACTGATGAAATTAATTGCTAAAGCAAATCATAATTTGAATAATCCATAAATTGAATTGTTTAATCTTCTGTCATTTACATTAAAAAATGAATAAATTTATTTATAATTTTATGCTAATTAAGCGGCTAATCTTGAAATAATTACCCTTCTATAATTATCATCTTCATTTAATTTTCCTTATGATTGGTACTTTTTTGCATGTGAAGATTTTGAGATGAAATCTCTATGCAATATGTAGCTGATTGTCCAATTTTTATACATAAAAAATAAAAAGATCTAATGGTTTATAAAAAGCGTGTCAATTTCTAGAAATGTACTAATTTTGTTAACATAAACTTTTAAAAAATCTTTACTACTTACTATGTGTAATATTTATAACAATGGAAAGATTGTTATTAATAAACTTGTTATTTGCAACTTATTTCAATTATTCCAAATTTTACCTACATTATCATGAACAGATGTCACTATGGTCCAAGAAAACAAATGGCGTCAGCAATGACATTATTGGCCGAGTCGTAAAAATAATTCTCTCCGAAGTATTTTCTG
Organism: Chelonus formosanus; assembly: GCA_028641665.1. Lineage (NCBI taxonomy): Eukaryota > Metazoa > Arthropoda > Insecta > Hymenoptera > Braconidae > Chelonus > Chelonus formosanus. Next base: position 17,354,232 of record CM054002.1, read on the forward strand.
GAGTCAGTAGTCAACGACTTACGTGATAATACATAGTGGTAGAACGTAAAACACCATTCGCAAGCTATACGATAATAAGTCACGCGAATAGAACGAATAAAATAGAGAAAAAAAGATCGTCAGCATTCATGTTCAACAAACCGGTGTTATACAGTATAATATATTGATAAAACTTCCTCAAGAATATCAATTTATTTTATATTTATTGTGTTGTGACGTGGAAAATATCAAATACTGTAAGAAAAATTGTTTTTGGAGCCACATGGACTTCACCAAAAATTCAGGAAGACTTTAGACATTTTTCCTGTGTGAATTAAAACTTGCAAAGACGTAAGATTTGTGTATTAATACCATCAGACACGAAACTTTTGGCAATCGTGACAACCTTGGATTCACTTCCTTGGCAATTCTTTGAGTCACTAGCATAATTTGAAGACCCTCATCACACGTAAGAAACCGATGCTGTCAAAGTTGGCTACTTCAATAGTTAATAAAAATATTGTTTATCTGCTTTTTTTGTCAAATGTTTTTCTAGTGTTTAAGTGATCGTAGTGAGGGTGCGCGTTAACGATTAATGTTAGCCAACGATTTTGGTTATGTGTTACATCTCAAGCCATTGAAAGATACTCTATTTGTTCTTCATATTTATAAGTCTTTGATAAAATAGGTAAGAATACGCAATCATTTAATTTTTTTTATCTTATAATTACTATTATCTTCCAGCTGTTTTAATTTACAGTTGGAAAATCTTATTTATTTAACATGTTGAGTATCTTAATATTATTTCAGCCTAATAATAAATCAGTATTGTCCTCTAAATACAATGAAAAAATATTTAATTGTGTTGGACAACAATAATTTTCTTAACACAAAGGATATTTTTTTTTGCATTATTAAAGAACAATCCAAAGACAATAATCATATAAATATTGAATGATTCTATTTTCAATGTTAATTTTTATGTACGTTCCATATTATTTATTTATCCAAAATTTTCGGAATTCGCATACCATTATTTCTTATGAATCATTTAATAAATATTTATTAATCCAACTAGATTTCTTTAAATTAAGAAAATACTAAAAATAAAATTAAATTATGCAAATTGTTAACTTTATGTATACTATGAAATAACCTTTTAAAAATACATGACAATATTTGCTTTTATTAGATAAAAACTCAGTCTTTTAAAACAATCTCATGTAAACTTGTTTTATTATTTAAATTCTATGTTTCATTTTACATCATGAAATGAAAGTAAATTATAATTAAATTTGAGAAGTTTATCACGTCAGATAAAATCAAAAGATGCAATTAAATATTCAAGGAGAAATAAGAACAAAATATTCTTAATTGTTTCTTAAGTCTACATTAAATCTTCATTGAAATCCTAATAGAATACTCAATTCTTAATTTGTTAATAACAATTATTTGATAAAATTACTGTTAAATGAAATTTCTTTACTTTCTCCTTATTATTCTGTTCTTTCTATAAATAAATTATTTTTTCTTCAACTCAATTTCATTAGATAATAACTTAATATAATCACATTTATTAAAAAAAAAAATTTCAGGAAACTTGATGTAATATCGCTTCACCTTTTTATTGCGTGATATGATTTTATTTTCTAGTGTTATCCAATACAGATTCATTAATTACACACATGTAGTAACATTGCCATATGTCATAATAATAATATGTATATGTGATGCCTGATTTGAATTATTATTCTATATAATTTTGATTCATCACAATCTATCAATTAATGTTCTTTATCATGCTAAATAATTTTGTATAATTTGTCTAACGAATCCTAATTTTACTGGTAAATAAAAGGATATTTTTTCTTTTGTAAAAAAACCAACAATCTGTAGTCAGATTATTCCAGTTTTAATTGTACCACTTGACTAGATAGCAATGATATGTAGTTTTTAGTCAAGGGCAGGATGATGAAAGATATCTATCAAATGCACGATACCCACATGGATCATAGTACATATCAACATGTCATTTTTACTGACTAGTTTTATAATTGTTGAGGTTTAAAATTGAGTAATTTTATAGTAAACTCTAGGTAAAAGGGTTTAGCTTTAGTGAATGTGAAATGTATCCACTAAAGCTTTGGTTCCAAACCAGACCAAACTAAACTGAGCTCCGGCTTAATATCTGATTGCTTGTTTCCTCTTTGTGGCTTTAGTTATTTGAAATAACAGCCTTTGTGGAAGCTAGTAACATACAATGTAATAGAAACTTAATTTAGAAAGTTCATTTTAATAGATTTTTTTATTTTTTATCCTTAACAAAAATTATTTCTTATACCAAGAAAATAACATCGTTTATAAATACTGTGTTTAAAATTAAAATTTAATTTTCTGCTATTATTTCAGATGAGTTGATTTTAGTTTTTTTACATCGTTAAATACAAATTATTAAATAATTGCATTCCGTTTGTGATTAAATAAATCTTAGTACTATAAGTACTATCCAATAGGACTTATAAACATTTATTTAATTTATATCACTTAAGTGGTTGAAGTTGTCACGAGTGATCCATTTATTGAGTTTGTTTTTTCATTCAATATGAGAAAAAACAAATAAACCACTTTTTACCATTTAATGTTTCAATATTCGCAAATGAAATTTTATTATTTCTTTACTCACTATCATCAAAAGAAATAATTTCAATTGCTAATACCAAGATATTGATAACGTATCCAATACGTAAAGTATTTTTTTTTAGGTATACGACTCATAGTTATGTTACGGAAGCATTGACGATTCGCTCAATGACTAGCTTTTACGTGGCTCTTGGGGGTTGCAAGACCGCCTGCCCAGTTGTCTCGGCTACGTATTCTACGCATTTACTGTCACGTGACGTGGCTTTATCCTTACTATTTATTCATTTATGTACACACAGTTTTCTTTTTTAAATTAATACTACTGTCAATGACTATGTATGATTATTTTATTTTATTATTCATTCTATGTCAACAACAAATGTTTTATTTTTTACGTACATACTCTCTCTTGTTTCCTTAATTTTATTATCGATTAGTTCCTTTAGCTGAGAAGCTAATCGATGATGAAATAATTGACCTTAATTTCTCTTAAATCAATGAATAACAAAAATGATGACTATGGTGGATTAAGATTGTTTATAAATAATATATTAAACTTATTTATATTACATTTTAGTTTGTTTATTGTTATTTTTTTCTGTTGTACAATCAATAAACACTTGAATAAATTATTGAAAATCAATATAAAAAAAACCTGTAGAAAAATGAAACAGTCATTGGTTGGAGAGAAATATTTTTATGATTTTAGAGAAGTTGGATATTTAATAAAAATATTTCAACTTCTAGGCTTTGGATGTTTTTTTAATAATTGAATAATCAATATTTAACATTTCAAGGCTTTTACAAATAAAAAATAAATTGTTTTATCTTTTATAATTAAATAAAATATTTTTAATTATTTTAAACGAGGTCAAATAAATCAATTTGTTTCTCATAAGTCTCTGTTCTGTCAATTTTATGTTCATTCATTGATCTAATATCGTTCCTTTTCAACATATTTGAAATTATTAGGTTGGTGCATATGAAATTGCCGATTTAAACAGAAGATCAAAAACACAAAATAATTTATTTAATAATTATTTATTCGTGACAAAATAATTACCATTAATTTCAATACATAACAACCAATTTATACCATTATAAAAAAAATCATTTTTTTTTTGAAATAATAAATTCACAAAAGGCATTTTGTATTGTTGCGCAATCGACAATTTCATATGCACCAACCCAATATTTTGCAAAAATATTAATTCAGTAATTAAGATGAAATGTTTTTTCTTTAATTTAAACTCAGTGTTTAAAACAATAAAGAATACTTGCACATCGTAGTTCATTACAGTAACCAGAAAATGATACTAAAATCACTGCTTATAATTATGGGCTTTCAATCACTGTTTAAAGTAGTGAAAATTTAACTGTTTTAAATTTGATCGAATTTTATATTTATCGTCATTAATTTTTATCACCTCTTTGGATGGATTTACTTATTACATCAAATTTAAAATAAAAAACATAATAAAAATCATAAAAAAAAATATGGCTCATAAAAGAAAGTTGATGAAAATATTCTGTTTGTTTCAGGTTTGAATAGGTAGCAGAGAGTTGGAAACAGTTGGAGTAAAAATTGAAAAGACGTGAGAGAAATAATTTTGGCAAAAATGCCGACAGTACTTCTTGCTCGTCTACCAGTACCTAGTTTTCGTGTTTATACAGCCATTAGTATTGCTATTCTTTCGTGCTCGGTGTATTATGCAGCACAAATAGTTAAAGATCCATCATGGCGTACAAATCACACAGCTAGTGTTATTGGAGATAAAAATACTACTGAAAATGGACATGGAAATGATCCGAGGACGACGGGTATGAATTTGAAGGAACTTTTAGCTTGTATTATTCAGGAACCAGTTTGCTTTTGGGTAAGTTTGATCAAAATATGGTTATTACGTTTTAAAAGATTTGATAACAAACTAAGGAAGTATTAAATTGTGAAATTTATTTCGTTAGAGCCACAGGAAAGATTTTATTTTATGATCTTTTAACGGTATCTGGGTTGAGATATACTCATTCTAAGTATTGTACAGTACGTAGGTAGCAGTAATAATTACTGCATATGCATATATTTGAATAAGCAACTGAACTGAACAATATTGATGCAATATTATAAAAAAATGGTGCCATGTATCATTAAATATAATAGTCACTATCAGTTTTTTTGAAAGTAAAACCATTTATGTAATTTTTTGGTATTTTTTGTCAGTTAATAAATACACTTTATTGATTCTAAATGAACTCTCAGCAGTTCAAGGCCAATATTCCAGCGTAAACTAACTTCAAAATTCTCGGATGCATGTAATAAAAGCTCTTTTTTCTCTCAGACTTTTCTTCATTTTTTAACAAGTTATATAAACCGAATTATTATTTTTTCATCTGTATCAGGTGTTTGCTGTAATTTTCGAGTAAGGTATGGATTTAACGAATTATTGTTAAAGTTAACACGGTATCTGAATAGAGCTACATCATGATGTAAACTAATCATTAAATTTGTGATAAATTCATTTTGAAATACTTACAAATTGCATATGATGATGATAATGACAGTAAGTGACAGTTGAAATGTCTTTTCATTTTTTAGTATATTATTATCATTATTTTAATGAAAATCTGAATATCATACAACTTTATTTGTGTCAACTTATTACAAAATCTACTATGGGAAATAGTTAAATTGTGACAGAGTATGTTCATTACTTTTCTTTTGTGTTCTTTCATGCTAGAAGTCACTTCCACCAAACAACATTCTGCAGAACAATAAGTTTTTTTCTTTTATTTAATATTGATTTCTAAACACAAATATTTTTCTAAAAATTTGATATCTTATTAGAGCGATAAATAAAATAGTTCACTTTTGAATTGATAAGGAAATTGAATCAATTGAATCAGTCTCCATACATCCAATATGTTCACAATCAGTTCAAAAGCTGAAATTTCATTGCTCTGATTTTAAAAAGGACATAAGAGTTGGTCTACTGAAATTAATTTTTTTCTATTTTCCGGAAATATTTTATGTTAATAAATTAAGATGAAATTTGTTTTAGCTTCATTAAAATGATATCTGTAAATTTATCAAACAGTTTTATGATTGAAATTGTACCTACCAACGACCATATATGATAACTACATTATGTGCAGAAAACTTTTAAACTTGTAGGCGTTTCAATAAACTTGAGGTTAATATCAAATTACGTAGTTGGTGCATTGCAACGTCAAAGAGACCACGTTACATACAATATAGCACGCAAGCTTTATACAATATTTTATATACTTCCCAAGTTCCTTTTCAACAAAGGCGTGTTTTAGAAACATATAAGATTATAACAAGGAACAGTCGCACCCACGATTCATGAAAATTACATAAGCTTCAGTTACTCATTAAGTAAAAAAAGAGACTTGGGATTATAATATAACAGTCACATCATGTTGTTAAAATTATTAAAAAAATCTTCTTTATAGTTATGATTTTAAAAACCTGAAATAATTAATTACCTTGTTAGTGAGAAACAAAATTTATTGATTTATCTTGGCATGTTTGTTGCTTCAATTACAAAAATAATTGAACTATAACCAATTTAAAAATCTCTGACTATAATATTGGCCATTAATATTTTTTTGATTGATTTTAAATTAAGCTCTAGAACTTACTGCTATTTTTTCTATTTAATTATTCATTTGAATTATTTTTACTAGTGTGTGAATTGTTTTTCGTTGAATGAAATTCAATCAGAAACCTTCTTCTGAAACACGTGCTATTGTTTTTATTAATCATATCACACTACTTTTTTACAAAATTACATGGTAATGATGTACAATCGTGATGAATAGTAAATCAGCTAAATATTCTCAATGACTAATTTTCATTAGTCAGAAAACGTGTCTAAAACGTGTCTGAATAAATAACAAACAAATCAATGGTGTTAAGTTTACAGTAGTTCAATAGGTGACAATAGTTCAATACGAAAATTTAATCCATTGACATTAGAACAACGTCAACATGAACAACATTACTATTCTTTATAATCTTACCCATTTTCTTACCAACTACTTATACAAATCTTTGGTAAAATTTACAAGTTTGTTGAAGATTATGTAGGTCCAAGAAAAGCTTAAGTTCTTGATGAAACTTAATAGACTTTGATGAAGTAAAAAGATTTATCACTTTATATTTTTACATATGTTAACTCATCAGCAGATTTTAAATTTGGTTTTTCATTTTAAGCTCATAATTAACCAGCAGACTGATTGAAAAATGAATAAATTTTGATATGTTATTCTTTATTTCAATACACCACAATTAAGCCTAAAAATATTTAGCCAATTTATACGTTACCTAACAAATTTTTACGGATATCATTAAAAATATCAATTGATCAATAAATTTGAATGTACTTTGAAATTAAATTATGTTCTATTGCATATTTTTTTATTCAAATAAGGAAAACTGAGAAATTAACTTTAACAAGGAAAATCTATAATTATTTTTAAATAAGTACACTGAACTGGTTTATTTCTAGATAATTAATTAAATAGCAAACATGAATAATTAAAATCATTGACATAAATTTCCTTTTTCTTGAATTAAAGTAGAATCTGATTAATTTTATTTTCTGCAATTTTTTAAAGTTTTTATTATCAAAACTAAGTTGAAGGCACTTTTTTGTGGTTTTGGCGTTTCATTCCTGTGTTGTGATTTACAACGCGTCATCAACTAGCGCGGAAATCCGGTTGTGCAAATTTCGTCAGTTTCTTCTTCTAACGAGTCCATCTATGTATTGTTTTTTATTATTATTTTTGACACACTTTAGGTGTAGACACTGAAACAATAACATGATGTCTTTCAGTTTGCTATCGATAAATTGCCAAGCTCAGCAGAAAATAAAAACGAAGAAATATTAGGGTTTTTTTAAAAAAAAAAAGAAAATAAATGGTGTAAACAAATGTCAGAACAGTAAATTATTCTTTAGAAAAGTGTATTATCTATTTTTTTTTTTGAATGCTTGATAAACTAGATGACACATCGATGCATCCAAATCATCATTGTAAATGATGCTCATTATCATTGTTATTGATTATCAATTTACACACTCCATTCAATTATACATTATAAAATTTTAAATTCGTCAATGATTTTTTCAAATTTGGATTCATGCTGAAGGAACCATAAATTTTACTGAATGTTTCGAATTGATAAATATTCGTTGCTTAGTTGATCAAAATAAGCTCTGATAATTATTCAAAAGCTGTTTACACATCAGCTATTCTACTAACAGAATGAAAAATTATACTAAAAAAATTAGGCGCGGCTAAAATTAAACATACATAAAATCTTTATGAGTTCTTTATTGATTTTTATATTGTTGTCTTTCTCCTTTTTCAGTCTCTAATGAACATGGCATACTGTGCTCTCATTTTACTTGGCAAAACAATCCAGAAGCTAGTTTTTGGCGAGCTTCGTGCATCTGAGAGACAACATCTTAAGGATAAATTTGGAAATTTTATCTTTTATAAATTCATATTTGTTTTTGGTGTTCTCAACGTACAGTATGCGGATGAAGTGGTATTGTGGTGGGCATGGTTTACCGCTCTCGGTTTTCTAGGCCTTCTGAGTCAACTCAGCAAAGATCGATTTGTTTACGTAAGTATTTAATCATTAAAGTTTTTTTCAACACTTCAAATAAATTACTGACCTTGTACAGTTCATGAAAAAAGTAGTTTTTTAGGCTACACCTAATTACATCTGTTGAATTTATTTTTGACAGCACCTTATTAAACTCTTGGAATTATTTTATTGACTTTTTAGAGTTTATTTGCAATCATAAACATCTTTGAAGATGTGTCAAAAATGACTGCAGCTGATCAAATTAATTTTCAGTTATTTTAAGATTTGTTTTAATGCATCAAAACATCGTTTATCATTTATTTATAAATCTGAGATTTGCATTTATTATGAGCTTACGAATATTTTTGAATATCTATGTCTACTAGTCTTTTCTACCATTCACGAGTTTTAAATAAGAGTTATGTATTGTTCGCGTTCTAATTTTCTTAACTCAAGGACTATACTGTTTCTTTCTATTCACTAACTTTCTGTCATGCTGCATTTAAAAGCCATATTTCTTTAATAAAAAATTTTGGTTTCTAAAAATTATTTTATTTTTTTTTTGTTTAATTTCCATTAAACAAAAAAGTTTTTTCACTAAATTACTTGAATACTAACTACATTTTTTCGTCAGTAATAAATCATTTTTATTATTTTTTTTTTAATATGGAAATTGTGATTGGTTATTCAATAGACACTTTGATTTTTAAAAGAGGAAAATTAGAGTCCTGGTAACCAACAGAAGACACCTTTAATCTTGTTATCAAAATCCAATAGAAGTAACCAAGTTATAGATTGCATATACTCTAATACCAGTACATCGAATGAATATATTATTGAAAAATCAAGATATTAGCATTGAAAATATTTCATTCCCTCTCGAAAAGAAATCTGCAGTAATCTACAAGATAATTTCAACGTAGTTCTATTAATAAATAAATCGATAAAACACATGTACCTTAATTCTAGTTGTAAATAGCCATTTATCGTTGTCAGTTTTGAGGACATCTTAACAAATAGCATTCTATTCCTTTCGTTACAATTCAAATTTTTTTCTCACAATCCTGGATTAAGGATGATACTAGTAAACTCATAAATAACAAATAAGCTCATTAATTTATTCAATAAAAAATTTTTAAAGTTCTTTCAGAGTTTAAAAATAGCTGGTTGATGAAAGAAATTGTATCACCACCAAATCATCTGGCGCCAATTTTATTATTATTCTTTCGACTAACAGTAGTTTATGCTTGTAGCTAAAAGAGTATAAAATCACGAGAATCATTATGCTTTAAAACCAGTTTATGCCATTTAAATACTATTTTTATTTTATCAAGTGTTGTCCAATTTATAGCTCTGTAAAAGATATCAAATGCACCGTAATCTTACAGTTTTTTTATAACAGTATAAATGGTTTTCGTTAAATAAACCTTTTCTTGTCCTTCAGATTATCGTTCACATATTTCACAAGAGGATAATTTACTGTTCTAGGCTTTATTGGAAAAGCATTTATAAATATTATCAAGGATAAATAATACTGATTCATTAATTGAGATTCGTATTACAGAATAATAATTAGTAATACTTTTACTTCAATAAATTGTATGATTTATTTAAATCTAGATGTTTTTTTCTTCTTGTTTTTATTAATTTATTTATCATTTTTTCAGCTGTCTTTTTCACCGACAACACCAGGATGGAGTCACGCAAGACTTTTAGGACTACTTGCTGCGATCCTTGCACTGTCCTTATTTATGCTACTCCTTTCAATAGCAGCAGCCTTCTTTTTTGTGTCCTTCAATACTTTTGCGTTTATGGCAGCTGAGGTAAGTAACCATGCGTCGTGTTTTCTGTCACGTATCGATCTTGGACGATGAGAAAGATTGACCAAGATTGAAAACTACTCAGCTAAATTACTCTTAGGATCTCGCGTGAAATTATTTATTAATGAGCATTCATTACTTTTATATCTCAGCGCAAATGAGTCATCTATTTTTAAGAGTAAAAAACTCTGATAAATGTTCATGATTTTTTTTTTTGAATTTAATTAAATTTGAAGAGATTTTTTAGTTGTTGAATTCAATCATTAAATTATCATTTTGTAAATGACTAACTAGAATATGCTAATTGAAGAACCAATTGCTTTATTTTATATTTATTGTATGGTTAAAATTAAAAAAAAAAAAAATTCGAAAATGCTCTAGATTGTAGCGATTATAAAAGAAACGATAAATTAGAAGCATAAAAATCCGGTTTGCCTCCAGATTTTCTTACCAAAGTTTTTTTCTTAATATTTTTATTTTTTGCGTTGTAGTTTTGATCTTAAAAATAGAATGTTCTAAAGCCCATTTCACATACATGTGTCATCTCCAAAGTTTCAATAACAACGTAATTAATTTAACTTATCTATTTGAATTATCATAAAAATACGATTGAAAAATTATATTCTGTGAGTTTATGATTTCTTAAAGAATATTAGTTTTGGTCAATTGATTTTATTTTTTATATTGGAAATTTAATATCAAGTAAGAAGGAATAATAAAGAAAACTGTCTGATCGTGCGAATTCAACCGTACCGTTACACAAAGACGAGTTGACGAGTATAAGTAATATCTACTTCCTGCATTTATGCGATCTTCTAAGTCGATGGCAGTTTCACTACGTTGTTCGTCCATAAAAATTATATGTAAAATAACTGATGTATTTATTAAATTATTTTACATAAGTGATGTCAAGTACATAATTTATCCAATGAATATTCAAAATTGATTGTCTAATTACAATTACAATGAAATGTTTATTGATTTAGAAATACTATTAATTTGCTACTAGATAAATGAAGGAAAATTCCAAGATGTTATTTAGTTTCTTTTGACATTTTCAAACTCATCATTTAAAGTCATTGGGGATAAATTTGTTTTTTGATAAGTTTTGATGAGTTTTATTGATTTATTTAAATTTAATGTAGCTTAGATTTGAAGATGGAAGCTTCGCCTTCATACATGAAGCTTATTGAAGGTGAAAATATCGATTACTAGCATTATAGACTTCTGTGTAGAAAAGTTCAATAGAGTTTCATATTTAGTGTCAAGTTGCTTTGAATATATTTAAATAAATCTTTTTTCTATTTTATATTTATTATGTATACATAGCTTTTAATAAAACAAATGAAGAATTATATAATGTCAGATACTCCATTTTAGAGTAACATACAACACAATTACTTAACAATGCTTGATAAGATAGGAAAAAAAAATATCAAACTAAATATCAACATGTAGGAAAAAAATCCAACTTCTTTTTTATTTTCCAACGTAATTGGTAGTTTAATCATGAATTACTTCATTTTTCTGAACGTCATTATTCTCTACAGTCAAAACAGTGAAAGTTTATTACTCATCGGTGGAAGATTTAGAAGTTTGAAATTTATTGTTTCTTTTCGTGATACTTTTCATCATTTAAAATATAACCAGCTTTTTTCATTTGAATTCTTACATAAATTGTTAAAATAGACCAGTTCATTGAATCTTGAGAATTTATGGACAGTTAATAGAAAGAAACTCAAGAGAATTCTAGAACAATTCATCAATTACGTTTTAATGAAAGTAAACAAATTATTAGATAATAATACTTCATGTAGATTAAATACTTAAATGCATTCACTAACTCAAAAGTTAATTAGAAATTAAACACGAAAAAAGAATATTCATTAAACTAAAGAGTAATTATACTTGGAAGAAAATTTCTATCTAGTTGCTGTAAATAATTTTTCTCCATCAAATGATGAAAGATATCATCACCTTCTCATTAATAGAATCTCATATAGCTAATAAATTATTCAAATTTATTTATATTCATATTAAATGAATATTCTTTCTCGAAGGTCTGGGACGACCAGCTAGTCTACAGCTTCATTTGTAAAGTTTTCTTCCACCTTTCTCCTACGTTTTTACTACTTTGCGAGTGTTCTAGAAAGTTTTCATCACCTTCTAATCACGTAGACTGTTAAAGAGTCCGATTTTCTGATTATTTTTCTATACTTACAATACTCTTGATGGTTTATCCAAGTAGATGCATCATCTTGAGGAGAATTATTGATTATATTCGCTCTTACTATTCAACATATGTAATATGTTTCTACTTTTTATTGGTATCCCACTATGACTCATGATACTTATTCTTAAGCACATATCCTGAATAAATATTTACATTACTTTAGCAGTGAATAATCATTAAACTCACAGGTGTAAGAGTAAATGAAGAAAAATATAAGGATGGAGAAGCGAATATGTTAGGACACTTTTCAAATAGTCATTATCTTATAAATATCTGGAACTATCCGCTATATTTTGAAAATAAATTCCTTTAACCCGGAAATAATTAATTTAGTAGTCAGATTGATTCAATGTAATTGACCAATCCATGGTCAAATTTTGTTTTTCGATCGTCATGACGTCTTTTCTATGACCTTGTCTATTGTTGAAATCATGTTATTTTTATATTCTATTAATAATATTTTTTGATGCAACTTTTATACCTTTTTATTTATATACATATTTGATCCATCAATTTGTCATTAATTACATAGAATAAGATAAGTGACTTTGAAAATGATTGAAACACTTAATTGATTATTATTTTTCTAGTGTATACTTCTGGCCGTTCGGACAATCCATGTGATATTGCGTTACGCGATTCATCTATACGACACAAGATCATCGCCCCGTTCGTCCGATAAACGAGGTCCATTGGCCTATTATACAGAAGTAATATGTGAACTAACGGTTCTGGTTGTTGATTTTCTACATCACGTTCACATGTTGATATGGAGCAACATTTTGTTGAGCATGGCGTCTTTAGTAATTTGTATGCAGCTACGTTATCTTTTCCATGAGATTCAACGTAGGATCACTAAACATCGCAATTACTTAGCTGTTTTAAATCATATGGAACAGAGGTAAATATTAAAATTCCTGATGATTTTTTTTTTCATACTTTTCAGAAGTTACTAGGTAGAGTTAGAAAATGCCCTACAGCTATTGGTGATAAATATTAGAGAGACTTTTATGTCACAAATAAAATTTTAATATATTGAAATAAATAATTAAAAAATGACGTCGCTTACTAGAAAATAAATATCATATAAATACATACAAAAAATAATGGATGTTGAACAGAATGACTCATAAATTTTAATTTATAATTTTAAAATACCTAGAATTTATAAAGAACATGGTTTTTAATGTAAACGAAATGTAATTTACTTTTTCTAATTAAAAACGAATTACAAATTAATTGAATTTGCAGTTATCCTATGGCTTCGCCCGAAGAAATAGCTGAGAATTCCGACAACTGTGCTATTTGTTGGGAAAAAATGGAATCTGCCAGAAAATTGCCTTGCAGTCATCTTTTCCATAACTCATGTTTGCAATCTTGGCTAGAACAAGACACTTCTTGCCCGACTTGTAGACTCGTTCTCAGTATGCAAGCTAGTCACAGAGATAATACTCCTGAACTACGACCAGAATCACCCGAGTCACAGACGTCTGTTGGAAGGAATGATAATCACTTCTTTCACTTTGATGGTTCACGATACGTGTCTTGGTTACCAAGTTTCTCGGTTGAAGTGACACATAATCGTCTACGAGGTGATATTCTTACCTTGGCCCACAGTAATTCTCAATTAGATGCTATGGCAAGACAAGTAAGAATCTATAATTATTTAAACGTTATATATTACTTGATCAACCTTAATCTCATGTAATTTTCTTTTAGGTGCAACAATTATTCCCTCATTATCCAAGGAATATAGTAATAGAAGACTTGAGAATTACTAGATCTGTAGAGTTAACTGTAGAAAACATACTCGATGGCAGATTAACACTACCTCATCATGTAATGAATGAGCTTGAAGCAGAACCTGTCACTCCAAACCAATCAGTATCGACTCATATTTTACCTAGTCAATTGACTCCAAAAACGTGGGATCCTCAATTTGATTTACCTATTGTAGACAGGTAATGAATCCAACAATTTACTCTTAATTATTTAACATGAATCATTAAATTGATATATAATTATTTTTTTCTAACTTAAATGGTTGAAAACTAAAGTTTTTATTGAGTGATTCGTGTAACTAGAAGTTTGTCTGATATCTCATTCTTTTATCCTCGTAAAACTGTGTAATTATTATACTGAAAACACAACTCTTAAAGCCACGAGTCATTAACTCCCAACATACATAAGGATTTGAGATTTAATTTTTTATAGAACAATTGAAGTTAGTCTTATCACTTACTTATCGGCTCGATAAACGAATCGAAGTTTAGTCATAATTTGCTTGCGAGTATTTTTGCACTTGATAAACATAATTAAGTTAAACGTAGCTTTTAACTATTTTTTTGCATCATTACTTAATTAAAAAAAATGAAGTTAATGATACTCTTATCATTAGTTTTTAAATTTTGTTATAATTACAACTAGGCTACTACTGATTTGAAATTAATGTGTTATAATTATCAATCATTAATTAAGAGGACGATTTTTTATTTATTTTAAATATTAAATTTATTGAATCATCGGTAATTTCTAGAAGTATTTAGTATTGGTCGATATTTGGAAAAAAAATTTTGTGGAATAATTAATTTCATAAGATTATTAGTTGAAATATAAAAAAATGTAGTTTTGGTTGCCTCGGAGTAGAGGCAAGAAGTCTTTTTCTATTTTTGCCAATACAATCAGGAGTTACATAATTAGTTGAGTAATGAGTAATTACGAAAAAATGGAAATTAAGTACTTCATGATTTATTAAATAGAATAGAATAACGGAAAACTGATAATAAATTTCAAATGTATTAATTTACATATCTTTCACTCTTTTGTCAGAGTAGATTTTTTATGTAGCTTCTTACTTTTATCGTTCTTGGAGAGAATAACTACTGGTATTCAAAGGTCATTAGTACTGTTTAATAATATTTACAAAAAAAGATCCGGAACATTCTATGATTACTCATTCTTTCATCAACTTTTTTAATTGCTTAATCATTTACATTTGAATTAATCAGCTATTCTAAAATAATGAATGAAATATGCTTCTATTATAGTCAAATTGAAGAACCTTCAACACTGGGTGGCCGGTTTTCTAAATGTTCGAGCGAACGAGAAAGAATTTTACAACGTCGAAAGGAGCACATGCTGTTGACAGCACGACGAAAATATATTGAAAGACATAGAAAATCTGAAGTTGAAACTTCGTCACATGAAAGCTCAAAAAGCAGTGTTGAGTCCACATCTTAAAGTCATTTTTAATTACGATTGGCAATTTGTTAAGATTTTGATTTTTAAGTGGTAGTTTATTTGCAAATATGATAACAAACAGTCGTGATAAGAAATAAAAATATTGGATATTGTGTATTTATTATTCAAGATAGAAAAAATCAATCAGATAAGATAGTACGTCAGTGCAGTAAGTTCATTCATCTACAATTAGCATATATTCAACGTAAAAAAATTGGTGCTGAAATACAAAAAATTTTTCATTCGTAACGTCCAATAAATTTATAATTAACGTACTATTTTTTAGTCTTTTCCACTAACGTTGAATATTATATGACAGCAGTAGATATGTATCAATGCAAATAAAAAGACAGAAACAGATTGAAAAAGACGGCTGTGTTTTTATGCTAAATTAAACTTAAACCCATGTAATAAATTTTAGTAACAGCCCTACATAAATCTGCACTGATATGATATAGTAATTTATTAAGATCAAATTTTTTTAATTAGCTAACAAACAATATTTCAAATTAATATAAATATGCTTAATTTTTAAAGCAAAAAAAATCCAACATGAATTTATAAGCTATAAAATTAGCTGTAAAGAAATTTAAATGCGATTTTGTTATTATTAGTTGAATATTAAATTTAATAATAGCTCAAACTAATTAAACCAGTGAAAAAAAAACTAGTTGATAATGTATAAAAAATCGTCATGATGGATTACACTCAGAGAGATAATACTTTCAATGCCACAATTTTTTTAATTGTTTTCACTCATGAAACTAATAATTAAAATATTAATGATTAATGTGCCAAGTCAAAAAACGGCCTCAGTTTTACAATAATGATTTAAAGTGTATGGACAGAAACATAGTCAATGATTTGAATCGCTTGACAATGCATCAATTTTTCAAATACCATTTTTTTTATTTGTTTAGTCATACTTCTTTAATTTTAATATATTTATTTTAGCAATATATTATTTAACTCTAAGATTGCAAAATCAACGTCATTAGTTTATGAATTACTCGTATAATTATTTCAATTTTAAAGTTTAATATTTGCGATTTACACTTAAAATACATTTTATCGAAATAATTTGTATTGTGTGTCAAATATGAGTATGCCAGATAAACTTTGTATTAAGCAATGTACTTTAATCTAAATATTTTTTTTCTTAATTTTAATATAAATGTTTAATTAAATTGGATTATTAATTATAAAAAAAATATATATTGTAAAAGCGATGAATATTAAGTCTGAGAATTTCACAAAAGCTTTATGCTTCATCGAAAAATAAGAACAAAAGCAGCAACACATTTTTACAGAAATTTTTCTGATTTATACACCACTGAATAATAACAAAATTTATGATACTATTAGATAAATAATAGTTTTAAAAATTAAATAAATAAAATTTGAGAAAATTTTATGATTTGGCGTAAAGTCATAATCAAGAATACTCATGAAAAACATAGTTAATATGATGTATATAAAAATTTTTGGAGAAAAATTGTATCAAAACTTTTGTGGTGATCTTATCAGTGATGACTATGTATCTTAAAGTATTATATATGTGTATATGTTATGAATTCTATTTCGATGTTATTTTGAAAAGTCTATATAACTTAATGTTTAGTTAATATTATTGTACTGAGCTTTCAGCTTCTCTCCATTGCTTTTTTGTGATAAAATTAAAAATGAGTATATATATATATATTACATTAGTACACTATTAATTATGAAGTTAATATTCAAGTAAACTTAATCATTCATTAAGCATATGCTTAATGTTATTTCACAATTCCCATAACGTTTACTATAAAATTCGAAAAATCTAATTTAATGTAAAACAAAATATTATATTATCAAAATATGTATGTATTTGTACTTTATCTTATAAACCATATTTATTAATAGTGATTAATTTATAAACATTTCATGATAATTTAGATTTGAATTACAAGCATTATCTCATCCGATTTTCGTGAGTATTCGTTGAAATATTTATTTCTTATGTTATCGAATAATTATAAATAAATATCAATGTGCAGTGAATATTGAAGTGTAAAATAAGTAAATGAAAAAAAAAAATTAATAATCAATTTAATTCTATTCCAATACTTTTAAAATGGCTTTATATTTATTAATTTAAAGACATTAAAACTATGATATATAATTTGTATCATTTATTCTGTATTTGAGTTCAAATTTCTTTCATGAATTTTTGCAATTATCTCGAGTTTGTTTAATTTTCAGACTGATATTTAATATTTTAAAATTACTGTTAATTAAATGAACTGACTGTAAAAAATATAAATGCTCTATATAACTTATGTGAAAATATCTGCTACATAATGATTGATAATATGCATACATTTATTATGTCCAATATTTTAAGACATAATTGTAAATATATGAGCAATAGAAAGTCGAATTACCTGTTTATTTTTTTCCGCCTGTTTTATTATTCGTAGTAATGAATACAATTGTTAAAAAATATCTCATTACATTTTTTGATTTGACAAGAATAATTTATTGCATTATAAACAATCACAGTACAACATAGTTCATATAAAGATAATAAAAAGTGATTGTATTTAATTTTAACCAATAAAATTCATGACTACCAGATGCAAAATTATATGAGCAAATATAAAATCAGCAAATCCACGTTCCGGGCTTATTCCATAAAATTGACTTTTGTTCTGTGGGTTTACTTGCAATCTCAGGCAAACTGAAATAAAAATTAAAATAGTTGATTTTGTTTCGTTTTTTTCATGCAGTTTATCTTAAATAAATTAACAAAATATTTGATTAAAATATTAATTTTCAATTATTTGAAACAAACTACAAATGCTATTTATTTTTAGAAACAATTGTCGGTGTATTAAAATTGAAATACACGGAGAGAATTTTTTCACTGCTCGGAAGTAAAAAAAAATAAGAAGTATACAATTTGAAGTTTAAAAGTAAAACTGTGTGTATTCACAAATAAATTTTGAGTTACTGTAAGTAAAATATTGTGATGTAGTGCGTAAGTTACTTACGATAACTTAAAATTTACTTGTGAATACACACATTTTTATTTCTAAACTTCAAATCGTGTACTTCTCATTTTTTTACTTCCGAGCAGTGAAAAAATTCTCTCGGTGTACTCATCATACTGGAATACAAAAATTGAATTACTCCAAATAAATATTTAAAAAATTTCATAATTACGGAATATATTTTTACCTGCAAGTATGAAACAAGATACACATGAAATAAATCCACTGAGAAAACTGTTAAATGGGAATGTACCAACAAGACAACAATATACAAATTGAATCACACCGGTTAGGAAAATGTATAGCAGATAAGCGTCAATAATTTTCAGTTTTTTAGGTGTGCTTTTGGAGTATTCTTGAAAGAATTTTCTGATTACAGCAATCACTGACATTGTATTATTGTGGTTTATATGATGACTTTAAAAAAAATAATATTAAATCTTGAAAATAGTTTAATGTTGACGCGTGGCAATTCACAATACGGTGGTTGATAAATTTAATACTCAATTCATAGAGAACTGAGACACAACCTTTACCTTAAGGCTGGGCTCAAGTCAGAAAATTTCCCGAAGTTGATTTGACGCCCTCGCGTTGTGCGGTGGAAGGCCAAAGCTCGATATCAATGGTTCTGTTTAAATATTTTTCCACTCAGCGTCTATTAATTAAATGAATAATTAAAAAAAAAGCTCAAATCGTGATTGAGAATTAAGTTTGAGTTGTTAAAATTATAATTATATGCAAATGTAACAAATAAAGAAGAAAAAAAAATTGACCATGACCGGGATTGAACCCTGTCCGACAAAACAAAAGCAGAGAAGAGAGACCAGTTGGGGGTTTTTGACAGGTCATTATTGGTTAGGAAAATCATAACAAAAGCTTTTTCACGTTTTTTATGATTTAATTGTTACATGATTTCTTTAATTTTTTCTTTTTATTTGAATTTATTTGCTTTATATTTGATCATTTTTCGTTTAATTTTATTTTAATTAGGTTATGATTATTTTATATACCTGTCAAAAACCCTCTTTAAAGCAGTTCAGCGCTATTTCTCACCAGACATCTCACCATTCCTTTGGGTTCCGAATTTATAACTGATAGCAATGATAATAATTGATAAATATGTGTATTCGAACTTATTTTCAGGTATTATACTACTTAATGTTTAATAAGAATCATTATTTACATTCAATATTGACTGTAATAGTCGTTAAAGCGTAGGGCAAGTGTAATTATTCAATATTATTACGTGAAATAATTTTTTTTATGCTTAGAAATGTTGCAAAAAGTGTGCTAGACAACATTTAGACGTTGAAATTGAATAGAAAATAAATAATTCATGATTTCATTTCATAACCTTGTAGCGGCCATCTTGGCGTTGAAGCGCGGCAAATCAATTCATAATTATTCAATTTTTTTATTAATAAAATCAATTAGATTATTAAAATTGCTATCTAGCGCACTGCAGCGTAAAATAATGTTTAATTTGAGACCAAAATTTTTAAGTAAAAATGTAAATTGGTGAAGAAATTAGATAACTACGTTCAATGTATTTGGGTAGGGGGGATCAGACAGTTTTCTGGCTTGAGCCCAGCCTTAATTTCATTATTAATAATAATATTATTATAATACACAATTACTATATACCTATGAATGAAAATTTTAATAAACGAGGGTAAGATAAACGTCTTTATAGTTGAACCGGAGAAAGAGTCGTTTTTTACCGTGTGGTAAGCAACATAGGCTAAGTTTCCACCAGAGGCGAACTAAAAAAAAATTGAGTCGAAATGGGTTGTAATGAGAAATCTATGTAGTGAGACGACTACTCTTTCTCCGGTTCGACTATACCTGGTAACCAGTGCTTTACAACGTTGACGTTTATCTTAACTAAACGATTGTTGAATTGAAAAGAGACCTTTATAAAAAAGCAAACTTTATACGGAATTGTATAAGCAATAAGCCGGCGTGTCAGTGTGAATCGTGACTGTACCGGAGCTCACCTCACGGAGAAACATAGATTTTATATAGGTTATTTTTCACTACCACTGCCTACTTTTAAGAAAATCATTGCGTCAGATTAAAGGATAAAATTTATTCATTGCTTCTGTTATCCTTTATTGGAATATTTCAATTAGCGTGATCAGATTTATATTTTTTGCGCAATCAATTGATCCAGCTGTTTTATTTCAGACAAAAATCATGCCAGAGCAAGATTTAGCAAAACTCGCAATAGGTAAGAGAATAATTAAAACAATTCTAATTTTCATAGGATTAAATTAATTCTATCTTGTAGATGGTATTTATACCTCAGAGAAAAATGGAAGTGATGAAACTGGAGATGGTACTGAAGCAAAACCATTTAAAACTATTCTTCAAGCCATGAGATTTGCAGGAAAAGAACCATTCCCTACGATTTATCAAGACTCCAAAGAGTCTGATAAAAAATATGAACCAGCTGCTAAGTCTCAATTGAAAAAAATTCAAAAAATTTGGGTAAGAGAACAGTTTAAAAATGAAGAAAAACAAAAAAAATTAATGGCAGATGATGAAAAACGCGCAAAAAATTTGGAAGAAGCTCAATCTGTTATGATTGAAGAAGACAAGTCCTTACCAGAAGCACAACGAATAAAAGTAAAAGATACCACTGAATATCGAGATCAACGTGTCAAGCTCTTTGGCTGGGTCCATCGATTACGTAGACAAGGTAAAGTTTATCATTAATTTTTTACGCGTTGTAAAATTTTCTAGAATTAATTAAAATATTTTTTTTAAAGGCAAAGCCCTCATGTTTATTACTTTACGTGATGGCACTGGATTTTTGCAGTGTGTTCTGAATGACAAATTATGTCAAACCTATGATGCTTTAGTGTTGAATACTGAAGCTTCAGTAGAATTGTATGGCACTTTGACAATTGTTCCAAAAGGAAAAACTGTAAGATCAATTTGTATGTAACTTTAAAAAAAGATTATTGGTATCATTAAACTTTACTTAACGTATTTACTAATTATTTTAAGGCTCCTGGAGGGCATGAATTATTGGTAGATTATTGGAGATTAATTGGAAATGCTCCTCCTGGTGGTGCGGATTCTATTCTAAATGAAGAAGCTCATCCTGATGTGCAGCTAGATAACAGGCACATCATGATTCGTGGAGAGAATGTAATAAAATATTTACTGAAAAATAATACCATGTTTAAAACAATTTACAGATTATGTATTAAAATATGTTTTAGACTTCTCGTGTTCTCATTATGAGGTCAGTATTGCTTCAAGCATTCAGGGATCATTATTTATCGCGAGGTTATGTAGAAGTAACCCCACCAACGCTTGTACAAACCCAAGTAGAAGGTGGATCAACTTTATTCAAGCTTGATTATTTTGGGTATGATGGCAAAAAAGCATACTTTTTGAAATATCTCTAAAATTAATGTGTCATAATTATTACAGAGAAGAAGCCTTCTTAACTCAAAGCTCTCAGCTTTACTTAGAAACATGCATACCAGCAATGGGTGATGTTTTCTGCATTGCTCAATCATATCGAGCTGAGCAGTCTAGGACTCGTCGACACTTAGCAGAATACAGTCACGTTGAAGCAGAATGTCCATTTATAACATTCAATGATTTATTAGATCGTCTTGAAGATTTAATTTGCGATGTTGTTGATCGGGTTTTGAAATCACCTTATGCCGATATCGTTAAAGATTTGAACCCTGGATTTCAAGTACCTAAAAAGCCATTTAAACGAATGAACTACACTGAAGCTATTGAATATTTACGTGAACACAATATTACCAAAGAAGATGGTAGTTTCTATGAATTTGGCGAAGTAATTCATTTATTCGATTCAATATATTTTTTTCTGTCTAGTTACCTTTATTATTCTATCCCATATGATTTTAGGATATTCCAGAAATGCCCGAGCGAAAAATGACCGATGCTATCAACGAACCAATAATGCTTTGTCGATTTCCAGCCAATATCAAATCATTTTACATGTCTAAATGTGAAGAAGATGCTCGATTAACTGAATCTGTTGACGTTCTTCTTCCGAATGTGGGTGAAATCGTAGGCGGATCAATGCGTATTTGGGATTATGACGAATTATTGGAAGGATACAAGAGAGAAGGAATTGATCCTACTGCTTACTACTGGTACACTGATCAGGTACATTAATACAATATTCATAAAAATTATAACAATACAATGAATTACAAAAATGAAAAATTTATACAAATGATTTTTTAACAGAGAAAATATGGAACTTGTCCTCATGGAGGATATGGTCTAGGGCTCGAAAGATTTTTATGTTGGCTGTTGAACAGATATCACATTCGTGATACATGTCTCTACCCTCGATTCCTGGAACGATGTAAGCCATAAATAACTTTGTTAGCTATAATATTTTACATTATTATATTGTACTAAATAATCACGAATAATAAATGGTCTGTATAATCGAAGCATTATGCTTTAAAAGTAATCACGATGCTTTTTTCATTATTTAAGAGATAACATTTGAACAAGTTGCTTAAAATGTTTTCGCATAAATTGATCTTTAAAATAGCAATGGTGTATTTATCATTTCTTTCTACACCCTCACTTATATGTACACTTAAGTTATATACATAATCAGCTAAATGATAAAATTTTAAATAGACATAATTTACATACAGTTTATTGGGTAGTCACGTATACAACATCAGAACAAGTTGCTTACAATGTTTTCGCATAAATTGTTGATTAGCAACTTAAAGTAAAACATTATTGATTATTTATTCATAAAATTTTACTTATAATATTAATTACAATTTAAAACAATAATAATTACAATAAAAGTAAAAATAATGTTTACAATACTGTAATTTGACTTTTACATAAATTCATATTTGTATTCAATTGCTTTCATTTATTTTATTTGATTAATTTTAATTAATAACAATATATATTAGGATTTTATACTGTCATTATTTTGTTCTACACAGTGTCTATGTACATATAGATATATTAATCTATATATTCATAGATATTAATATTTAACTTTGTATAACATTTTCAACAATTTACTTGATTAATAAGATTGCCTTTAGTAATCACTTAATCGGAATCAAGTGAGGGTTCTTGATAATTATTAATTATTTAATAACAAGTTGACACTTAAGCCTCTCATAGATCACTCGACAATCCACAACAATCTTGAAAAATCTGCATTATGAGTATATGACAATTACTTCTATTGATACTTTTTTTTACACTACAATTGATGAATTATTATTATGAATTATAAGCGTAATGATTGTGGTATTTTCATATTGCGAAATTATTAATCCGCCTGCGGTATTTTACTTAAAAAAAGAAAAATAATATTTCTATTTATTATTAGTGATGAAATTCATGACAATAAATTCATGATTATTAATTAATTTCATTTAAAAAAAATGAATGTTGTATTAACAAATGTAAGAATGCAAGCCTTTAACTTCAAAATGAAACTATTAGCATTATCGTTTCAACTTCAAGTAACGATATACTTTTTATTACTTTCATTGTTAATAATATTTGTTTAACTTAGATTTCTTTGAAAATAATATTCAAAGATTTGTTACTTGAAATTGTTGGCTGTAACGACATGCCAACAATTTTTATTATCATGCAACTTAATATCTAATATGAATTTATCTTATCAATATTAACGCAATCAATTCTCGTTCGCACATACATTTTACATTATAGAATTATTATTATTTTTTTTTATCCTGTTTATAGTTTTAATACTCCACACAGATAATATTCAACATTAATATTATACATTAACGACAAAAAAATATTTTTAAAATATTTCACATAGTAGGTAATAATAAATATCGAATTAGATTTTTAATTTACGATTTAGTAGATATTTTGTACAATAGTTGAAAACTTTTCATTATTGGAATAATTTATGAGAAGATATTTTTAACAACAAAAAAAATTATCTATTATTGAAATAGGCCCCTTTATAGATCAAATGCCTTGGAAATTGGTTTTTGAGATAGCAATAAAGTATTTATATTATTTTTATCTATACCTTAAGTTACATATATTTCAAGCGCATTTAAATAGATCAAACTATAAAAGCACAGGTGCAATTCCTCTGAAATAAAAATACCTGCAATAACTTCTAATAAAATGTTTTTTTTTTCTTTGTTATTATAATAATAAGAGCCAATTATCTGATAAATTTTTCAATTTCATCTACAAAGCAATGTAAGAATAGTGGTTGAAGTATCAATGATTAAAGTCATTTTACAACACAAGTACCAAGTAAACTGGTTGTACATTGCAGATAATTTTAAGGGACAAAAGTTTGGCAGTGATATATTGAATCAATTGGAAGTCATAAATAAACTCTATCAATTAAATATAATAAAATAAAATTGTTTTATAAAATAAAAATAACCATTCTATTTTATATTCAAGATTATTCAGCACCTTATGTTTCAATGACTTTAACCATCAGATAAATCATATTGAATTTAGATAATTTTCATTTACTTACAATTAATTAGGTTTTTTTTATTAACTTAAAATCCTAATAGAGCGTGTGCACAACGCAATCACGTTCAGGCAATTGACGAACTTTCATCGAACCATCTGCACCACATGAAAATAATCGTCCTGCTGAATCTACATGTAATTGTGTCACACCCTAAAAATAAAAGATTTATTTTTAGATTTTATTTTATTCTCTACTTATTATGAGAGGTTGAATGATTTGATGATATATTCAAATATACCTGGCCAATATTCTTGAAGAAACTTGACCTTGGATGTTCTCCCGGAAATGAATATAATAACGAATGGACGGTCAAACCCCACACCTATGAATAAAAATTCATTTAGATACAAGTTCTAACTATAAAATTATTGATTGATTGATATTAATTACCTTAACATCTCCATCACCAGCTCCACTGACGAAAAATTCTTCATGCGGATCTAGTGCTAAGCATTTAATAGCAGATTCATGAGCCTGGAATCGATGTCTTTGCTGTCTTTGTCGTACATCAAATATCGTGATGTCACCTTTTTTACCTCCGCTTATTAGTAATTGATGCTGAGGAGCGAGAATTACTGAACTTGCTCCTTGTTCATGACATGTAAACCCTAAAAAGCAGCAATCATTGTACAATTGCCTCCTTTATAAGGATGTTTTAAAAATGAATAAATATATATTTACCTTGTACCAGTGATTTATTTTGAGGAAGAAGAGTATCCCATAGAGCAACATTCCGACCTTCAGAACCATGACCAGCTGTCGCAACAAGACTACAAGCTCCAAGGAAAACGAAATCTGCTGTTACTTTGCTGTGACATTGGTATGTCTAGAAAATAATAATTATAAGATAGGTAATCTTAAATTTTAACTATGTACTTGAAAGGTTTTTGAATTAACTCTACTAACAAAGAATGGACGAGCAGTTCCTTCTCTACATGCCACTTGGAACAAACTGAGATGACCGTCAGAATCAGCAACGCCAAATTTATTTCCATGTTGTGAAAAGTGAACTCGTGTCACTTTAGCAAAAGTTCCTGCAGGTCTTGGTGTTGACACTGCAGTTTGATGACCCCATTCCCACAAAGATACAGATCCATCTTGCGAACCGGTTAAGTCTAGTGGAATAAATAATATTGTCAATTAGTTACTAATATTAAATTAATGCTTCTTTAAAAATTGATACAAATAAGTATTCAAAATAAGTTACTTACACAGAGGTAACAATGGATGTGCAGAAACTCTTCTAATACCGTCAATTTTGTGCTTCAAGATCTGATACAACAGAATATAAATATTATTAATTTATTTTGATATTTATATCGTAAATAATTAATCAACACGAAAAATTATATTTTTAAATAGAAGTAAATGTAATTATATTATTAAACGGTTATGAATTTGTGAAAATTGAAGAAAAAAAATCATTAAACAGATGCTGTTTTGAAAGATGGATTATTTGTAAATGCAACATGCCAAAAAATTCAATTATTAACATGTTCACGACGTAATTTTTTAATAATTTATTAAAAAATTAACTAGTAAAAAACATTTATCCATTCCTTCAATAACATGCAGTCGTGAAGGTGTCAAAGTTACTTTCAAAATCATTCAAAGCTATTATTTTCATGTTTAATGAACTGAAGAAATGTATGAATCACTTTGTTCAAAGCTGATAGATATTTTTTTCTTCTAATAGTTAGATATTAGCTGATAATAATAAGCCATTTTTAGATAATTATATAAATGACTTTTTCAAGCATTTTTATAGTAAAATATATTCAACAATATTAAATTAGACATTGAAAGCAGAATATTAAAAATAAATATTGAACAAATTTTATGAGAAAAAATGAATAATTTATTTTCAACATTTCAAAGATGAAATTTGCAATAAGAAAGCAAAAAAATCGTTAATTATTATTACAAAGCAAAAGTTAATTAAAGAACTGCAATTTAAATATTTTTGAATATTCTAATTTTTCTAAAAATACGAATAAGTAGCAATATTGCTCCATTAGTTCAGTTCAATTGAAAAATTCTAAAAAGCAACATTCATATGAATCAGTAGCAAACTCAAAGCATTTATATCTCTAATCTATTTTAATATTTTTTTTTAATCATTCCAATGTATCAATTAAACAAAATACATATATTGATTAAAATACTTTGAATTAACTATAGCTTTATCTAGTGTTAAAATAAAAGAATGGACATGAAACACTTTGGTACTAGGAGTGGCTAGGGTTTGTTTAGATGTTAGTCTCACCGGCTTCAATAAGTGTTTGCTCCTATCAGCAACAAACTGACAGAAGCGCAGGTCGTGGGAGCCAGGAAAAGCGGGCATCCCCTTCATCTGATTGAGCGCGTGAGCCATCAGGTCAGTGAGACGCAGACCAAATTAGATGTTAGGCAAGCATTGAACAAGCAACATTGTCTCCGTCACCACTTGTGCGTTACCCCAAAACCCAATACGCGCTACATCCTCATACTTATTTCTTTCTTTATATTTTATTTGATCGTTCATTACTTCATTATAATCATATACATCAGTATTAGAATTTTGAATTTATTAACATAATACCCCATTAATATAAAAATTTTAATAATTTAATCATCATTTAATTATTGTCAATGCTTATTAAAAAATAGTTGAAAAAGTTTTAAATTCTCGTGATATTCAGTGTACTATGCCCCAAGGGGTGAGGCGCAATGCTATATTTACCTCCCGAGTATCCATGCATATTATGATATTAATTATTATTTAATTTTACAGTTTACACCCACGAATGTAGCAGTACACAATGACGTTTCTTTATATGTATAATATATATATATAGAAAGAATAGATAAAGAAAAATAAATAATAAACTAAGAGCGGTTTTAAGATGAATTAAAAAGGAAATTATTAGTAAAGTGTTTGACATAGTTATCGTGTAGTGCTAATGTTGACAGAAAAATTTGATTGTTTCAGTGCTTAATTATAAAATAATGTGACGGGTCTAAATAAAAATTTAAGCCACTATGAATTACACAGAATATCACTTTGTGTACAATCCTACGGGATTTGATGGAAAAAAATAAGTAGAAGAATATACAAAGAAAGTTAGATACGTTCATACTGACTTATTTGATTAAATATACATGTATGACTTATAAAGACATACATATATATGTTATTAGTTATTAATTTATTATACTTATGTATTATGTTATTTATGTATTTTTGAATTAATATGATTATTCACGATCAATTAATTGATTACGAATTCTTTTTTATTTTGTGATATTATTATTAGATTATTCTTAGATGTAATAAAGGTAATTGATCAAAGGTTAGCTTACCACACTTGCTCCACGTCCACTTTGACTGGCGATGCCTGATTGAGGTTGAGGAGTATTTGGTAATGGATTTTGTGCAAGAAGTGGTCTATCTGCAGCCGTCTATCAAATTAACAAAACGTTGTTTTAATATTAAATTAACAAAATTTTATTTGAAATAACTTACTTGTATGACTAGAAAACTGGTTGGCTGAGGTTCAGGTTCTACCGATTTATTTAAATTAATAATATCAAATTCGCATTCATCCTCAAGCCACGATGGAAGTTCAAGTAGCAGTGAAATATCCATTTCTTGTACTTCTCTTGGCGTTGCAAGGGCCATTAATCCAGGATTGACCTGAATAAATAGTGTTAAATAATTAATTAATTCCTTCAACTTAATATTTCGAACACACTAGATGCAACGATGAATTACCTGGTTGAGACAGAAGGCACTGATACTATCTTGTTCTTTATGTATAATTCTAACAGGTTCAGGAAGACTGGTTGTTCCACTGTCACTACCCTTGTCTTCACTTGTACCACGAGTTACGCTATCTACAGCTGACGGTGAATTTTCAAACATTGAAGACAATGATCGGTGTTTGCCAAAAATTGCACGTATAAAAATGTCTTGAACAGATTCTTGACGAACGAGGTAACACCAGAGACGATTGACAGGCGCCGCTGAAGCAAGACGAGTGTTAAAAGGTGTATTACCTTTTTCTAAAAGAGATCTATATTTATGAATAGCTGGCTTTCCTGGTGATGGTACTGGATCAGGCGCACATCCCGGAATGTAATTAGCGGGTGGTGGACCCTTAGCTTCTAATTCTTCTCTCAAAGTTTCTTCCCATTGAGCCACAACACCTAATGTACCATGAATCAATGGACTACTAACTGGCAGTTCTTGCAGTTCAATGCCAGCAACATTGAGGAAATCTTGAAGCTGTTGTTGAAGTATTTTAACTACTGCTAATTTTATGATACACCAACTGATCCCATTGGGACTCAAGTGTTCAGTATTGTCTTTTGGTTTACTCTTTGGTTTTACGTTTGTATCAAATACATCTTCATCTTCTTCAGATGAACCAAGATCTGAGACTGCTGAATCAGAGGAATCATAGTCGATTTCATCGGCATATTCACTTTCAATTCGAGGTTTCATGAGGAAATAAGACACCATACTCATTTGAGGTGAAACAAACTGTTCCCGATATGTTGGTTTATCTTCTTTGATATTTGGTTGTTGTCCTGTAAATTGACCCAGTAACTTCATATTCAACTTGACTCTCTGTTTAGTAAGTGATGTCATCGTATTCCAAACACCACCAGCTGCTGCTTGAATTTCACTAGAAATACTGTCGGCTCTTTCTACTGTAATGCTAGCGCTATTATCACGAGTATTTGTACTAGCAATACGTACTAATTTCTTTACTCCTCCACCAAATAAACATGACCATGTATTATTGTCAAAGTGATGTCCTACCAGTCTGTAGAGGATATGACTATCACAACTAGCTAATGCATACACAAATAAGCTCATAAATGTTGCAACAAATGATTCACAAAGTAGAATATTTAATTTAGGTGTATCTTCATCTTTTTCACGAGCAAGAAGTGCACGAAGATTTGTAACACCAGGCCATTTTGATGGCGGTGTTGTAATTGTTACACTTTCATCCAATGAATATCTACGATTATATCTATTTGATGCTACTAAATGACCACCGGAAAATGTTTCCACTTCAGCAACTGCTGGAAAACTATCTGGTTGCTGATGTTTCATGACGAATGTATCTGAATCACACAGTGATTGGTAAATACAAGCACTCAAAGCTATTGCCAGATCTCGCATGATAAAAACTTCGCAGTAGTAAGAATTTCTGTCCAATGCTGGAGGATTACGTAATTCTACTAGAGTTTGTAGCATATCATGTGCTAAAGACTGTAAATGTCTAACAGGATCAGCAACGACAGTTTTATTAGAAGCAACACTTGCACTGAGAAGAGGTAAAGTTGTTGGGAAAGGTAAAGGACTCAGCAGTTGTTGTTGAGTCTTTTCTTGCTGTAATTCTTGAAGTAATAAAACTAACTCCATCCGAACTGATGCTAACCCACCACCTGATGCTCCATGCAAAGAGCAATAAGATAACAAAGTTCGTAACAAAGTTTCATTGGCTTTCAGCCACTTCTTTCGTCTTGCAGCTCTTTGAACCTTGGCTTCAAAGTCCAGCTTTTCAGCTACCAAAATTTCATGAAGTGTCGGCTGTTCACCGGGTCGGTATGGAGCAATATCATCAACCATTCCTCCTTCATACTCAGTAACATTTGTTACATCACCATCAGCATTAGCACTATAGTTACACAATTGTCTCAAAGCATCTACTTCACGTTCTAGCCAAACATATAATTGATAACGAAGTTGCCCACCATCTACTTCAAATCCTGTTGCTAATGTTGATAACTCTTCCATGAGAATCTTCAAACAAGCAACAAATTTCAATTGTTGCGCCATGATATCTAACTGTGCTGGTTGTTTCGGAGATTCTGCACGTGCATCTTGTTTTTTCTCTTCATCGAGGTTTTTATCTACTTTCATTGTCATTGGAGGACTATCTGGATCTTCAGCAGTTTCATCATCATCATCCCATTTAAGTTCCAACTCCTCTGGTTCTTTTATTACAGGTTGAGACCAATCAATTGTCGAACTACCCCAATCCATTGATGAAGTTGCTTCTGCTAGATTATCTTCTTTAGTAGGATTATCCCACTTAATTATTCCCGTGTCTATCTGAAAGTCTTGTGCTCTAGATTTACTTGGACTATTAAGCAAACTAGGACTCTCCTCTCCATTGGGATCCATTACTTTATTCGGTAATTTCGATAATACTTCAAGAGCTAATGCAGGACATCCAGCTTTAAAGTGAGCATGAGCTGTGGTAAAATACAGTTGCCGTTCTAAAGGAGTAATACTATCTTCTAACAACAATTGTTTATCTGGTTGGCCTTTTGACTCAGTACCATAACTAAATCCTGATATGACTATAGATGTTGCTTTTTTCTTATCTTGTGCAGTCGATGCAATGTATTGTCTAATCAATAAAGGATGAGTTCTTAAATAAACATAGAAATTAAAAACATTAGGATTTGCCGTTGCACCTTCAGGTTTTTCAGATTCGTCATTATATTGAGAATGTGCAGTGCCAACATTTGTTAATAAAAGCGTATTCAATGATCCTGAATAGTCTTTGAGTAACCATAAAGCCATACTTCTTAAAAATGGATCAGGATGTGCTCTGTTAATATCTGGATTACTTCCATCTGCGTCACAGCCTAAAATTTCTTCATAAAGTAGTCGTTTTAAATTAGGAGAAGTCATGTCATCTTCAAAAAGTCTTGCTATCACCATTGCTAGTTGAATATCATTAAGTTTATTCAGACAAATATCAATAGCATCTCTTAAAGCTCCAGCTAACAAAAAGAAAGCTGCAGCATGTTCAAATCTTTGTTTTCCCAATAAAGCATATGCATTTTTTAAAGCTGCTTTTCTCCATCGATCTTCAGTAAAATTATTTGAGAAAAATCCTGTCATTCTGTCATCTCTTTTATTTCTAAATAAACCCCAGACTAGATTTTTTTTCTTCATAGCCAGATAATAAATTGCAGCATCAAGTGGATCTTGATTTTGTTGGAATGCAGCTTTTGCTATTTTTTCAATGCATGTTTTTAATACATTATTATTTCGAATCCACCAACCTACACCGAGTTCTTTTAAAACTGACCATTTTGGTTGGCCTTTAGCATAAGATGGAATAAGACCAAGCAATTCTTCTTCTGTTTCAGAATGGAAAGCCCAAACAAGATTATTAGTTGACACTCCTTGTTTTTGGAATTGAGCTCGCTGTGCCAGAGGAAGACAACGAATGAGATAATTATAATGTTTCATAGCTAAAAGGAATCTTAAGCCACAGTCATCTAGAGAATTAGTTGATATTGTTTCGCCATCAGGAATTCCAGTTAAATTTTCCTTTGCAATTGCTGTCTTAGCAGCATCGATAGCGAACCGTTCAGCGAAATCAACATTACAAGTTGATACAGTATCTGCTAAGGCAAGAAGATGCATTTGATCTAAACTGGACAATCCAGGAAGATGCGTATGTGTTAATAAACGTGAAAGAAGTCTTCCTTGTCTCGGTCCAAAGTGTGATATTCCTTGTCTCTCAGGTACTGATGATCTTCGATCTTTTTGTCTAGAGCATTCGTAACCTTCATCTAGCATATCATCTAAAGATTCTTCTTCATCAATATTTCCATCGAATAACTCATTGTAATCTTGTTTGTCTTCACTTTGTATTTGAGTCGCATTTGTTTCTTTGTCAGCGATCAACAGAGTCCATAAAGGTAATGGAGATATAGAAGTTATCTCAGCATAATCAAGAGTAAGTTCTTCTGGTATTTGAGTCGTTGAGCCTCTAGGCTCTAGTGGAGATGTTGTTCCTGGATAATTGACTGACATTGTTCTTGATCTTGACCAACCTCCCCGTTGTTTTACAACAGTCTCATCTTCAATTCTAATTGAACAAGAACTTGAGATACATCTGACCAAGTGAGATAAGATTGCTTTTACCCATCGAATTTTTCCAGAGTTTAATAATTCCATCAACTGCTTTGGGTGATATTGAGGAAGAACTGGACATGCGATTCGAGATGCTTCAAATAGTCCATAGTCTGGCATGTAATCAATGCTAACAGTATCATTTTGCATACCTCGTTTTTTCTTTGCGTCTAACATCGTTAAATTAATGCTACTGACTCGAGAGAGATGAGGGATCGATGATACATTAGCCAACCTTCTTTGTGATGTTTCTTGGGCAAGAGTTCTTAAATCTTCATCACGTAGATTTCGACTTGCCTGAAATTCATCCGACTCTTGATGTTGTAAATTTGAATGAAAACATTCATTTGTTGGATTTGGTTTCCATTGTGAGTAAACGTGCATTTCTGAGTCCATTCCTACAACGAGAATTCCATCTCTTACCCAAGAAATTTGCATAGGAAGTGGTGGTAAACCATCGGCAGTGGTAAGTTTTATTTTTCTCAACTTCATCCATCGAATTTCATCAACAAATTGTGGCTGAGCAAGTGAGGAAGTTTTTCGTAAAATTGGTCTATTATTACTTCTTGACTCTTTCATTGCTTTCATGTTTGCTTGAGCTAAATCAGAGCAAACAGGAGTGAAAAGCATGATTTTCGAACCAACACCAACAGTTAATATATGTGATCCATCTTCTTTAGAAACCCAGTCAAGTTGAACGAGATGCTTTTGAGTTAAAGGGCACGTATTTCCATTTTCAATGATAGACTTTCTCAATGATTGAAGAGTACTGAAAGAAGGAACTGCTAAAAGTCCTGCATTAGTTTTAGATTCTCCATTTTCTCCATTCCTTGGAGACCTAATATCTTCGTGGCTTAAAGTCTGAAGTACCTGAGTGAGTCTCTGTTTCTTTTGTAAAAATCTACTATCATACAAATAACTCAAATCTAAATGTTGATCAACTTGGATTCGTGGTAAATGAATATTTTTCAAGTGAATAGTATCTTCTAAAATCCACTCACTTCCACCAGTACTTTCACATTCATAAATTGCAACGCAAAGATTAACGTACCGAGAATCGGGATCAGATTTAGTAGGCCTAGTAAAAGATTTACCATATTTATAAGCACAAGCAATACGTCCGCTATACGCTGCACTGATATTTAAAGGCTGTCCTGAAATGTCTATGGTTGATTCTTGATCTTTTCTAATCATCTCCCACTCACACCATTCATATTGTAGAACGTCATCGGGCTCAGTTTTTGTCACTTTACATTTCCAAAACCTTACAGTGCTGTCACTGCATGCAGTCACAACAATATAAGGAGCAAAACATGCAGGATAAATAGATGAGCTGCTCAAATGTCCAGCAGCTGGAGCAGCATGAACTACTTCCACACCATCTGGAAGTGGTAATTCTTGTGTACAAACTTTGGTTGTAGTAATTAAAACATGACTATTATGATGACGACGATGAATGAATGAAGAGTCATAATCTGCTTGACTAGAGCGTCTACTTCTTCCACCTGTCTGACTTGGTCTACGGGATCTTCTTCCTTCAGAGTGACGACCCGGAGTTCCTTCTTCATCTTCATCTTGAACTAAATGCGAGTCCGGAACATACATCATGGAGCCAGTAAGTCCAATTGTTTCTGGTTGGGAAGCAATAACTAATCTCCACATATGTACTGTTGTCCCCTTTTGTGTCCTTTCAAGTACAACAATATAGAAGGGCTCTTCGAAGATTGATGATTGTTGAAGGTCAACCATAGCATCGAGGGTCGACTCCATTAAGCCTAGATCATTAGCTGAAGTGTCAACTCCTGTCTGTTTCTCATCATTTCTCTCCCCAGTGATTAGTTGTTCTTGAAATACATGAAGAAATTGGGTATTTTGCCAGTCATGCGTAGCATCAGAAATTGCATCTAATTGAATAATACATCCAGGTCGAGCAGTTGACTGTTGAGAAACTATTTTTATCCGATCATGAATCGAATGTCTGATTCCATCATCAGATGAAATATCAGTAGATAAACTTGCCATTGAATCCATCATTCTACTTCGTCGTTCACTAATAGACACTTCAGCTAATAAAGTCCGAGCATCAATAACAGCTTGATAGACCCTTAAACACTGACCATCACTAGCAACAAAACATGCACTTGCAGAATTCGAAAGATTTCCTAAAGTTGTGCTTGGTAATAATGTAGGTATCCAAGCTACATTACTAAAAGCCGAAATTTCTGGAGAATTTATTCTAGCTAATTCTGATACTCCACCACTTTTCGATAAAGGACCAACAGGATCCACACGCCAAAGTATTAATTCACTGCAAAAACCTGTAGCTGACATAATATCGGTATTATTTTGGTTATGATTTCGATTTTCTTCATTTTCATGATTTTGATTTTGGCCATCGGAATTTTGAGGATTGTATTCTGGGATGTTATGATGAGACGTAGTTACCAAAAGAGGTAAAACTGGATGACAAGTAATATCATTCACACGGAATCGATGCCCAGAAGCTCTACAAGCATGTCCAATACTTAAAACTTGAGAAAACTTTGTTTTGTCTGCAAAAGTAAGTTGCCAAAGATTTAAGGTTCCATTTGAATGTTTAGATACCATTGAAACCATTGGACTTGGATGTTTCAATATTTCATTAACCGTTTCTTGAGCTTGTTCACCAGTTTTAGACGCAGGACCATTCTGAGTTGTATTAGTTTCTTTTGAGGTAACAGCATTTTGGACATTTTGTAAAAGTTCTTGTCCAGCTTTTGATGTTAATGTTGATTGCTCTTCGTCTTGTTCAATCAAACTTGGTAATGGTGTAGATACTTCCACATGGTCTGTAGGTTTTGCAGATGATTTAGCAACTTCTCGGATATTCAATAAAGGTCCACCAGTATTGTGAGAATACATAGACACATTGTGGCTCATAGTTGATGCATCGCCTAAGGGAAAAGCATTTGGAATTCGTGTGGAAAATGATATTTGTGCTTGCCTAAAGGAACCTGGATGATATTCGTCTAACCACTCAATATGCCATATCAGAAAACTGCCATCAATTGGATGAATCGAAAATAGAAGGTCAGGATTATGATGCCAATCACGTAGTAGAGTTTCAATTTTCGTATCCAGTGAGTCTGGAGCATGGTTCATAGTTGATGTTGCATCAGTAGCTATTGAATTTATCGAGGTAGTATTGCTGAAATAAATAAAACAAATGTTTTAAGAATGACACTTATTGGTTTCCAATAGGTGAATAGAAAAAAAATACCTGAGACTTTGGTGAGAATGTCCACTATGTGGTAAACTATGATGAGAAGAACCCGTATGTGTTGTATGATGTTCATCACTACTGTGATCGTCTTGACTTGCTGTCCGAGCACCAACAGCTGATTTAGAATTCGGCTGATGTCGCGATGCTTTCTCTAGAGGATTTGCCATACCATAACACGATAAAATACTTCCTGTGATATATTAACAAAATATGCTAATCATGCATCATGCATAGATTCAACTTTTTATACAACTATTTTTTCTCAATCAGTACGAAAAAAAATTTTATAACTTACAATGTATTTAAATTTTAAATTCATACTCACTTGGTGTATGTTCATCTTCAGAATCATGATCAGCATGATCTGATTCATGATGTCGAAGACCTTCCTCTTTTTCTACAACTTTCCTCGTCAACTCCTAATTACGAATTAATTTATTAACATATAATTAATTAGTTTTTCAAATGAATATTTACAAAGTTAAATTACCTGAAGAATATTTTCAGCTTGCATAGTAAAATGCATTTCCTTGTTATTCAACCAATGCAAGATAAAATTTGGTTCTCTTTCAGGATCACCCGTGATAAGACTCGGCACCAATGGTATATCTATAACATCAATATAGACTATTGTTGGTCCATTACCATTGTTTTGTGTAATGACTTATCGATCCAAACTACAATAAAGTCACAACTCTTGAACTTGCTACATATTTTAATTACATACCAGTTTCAGCATTAATACTGGCAGCCAGGTGAAAATGCATGCCAGGATAATGCCCAGTACTTTGATAATTATTATGAAAATCATGGACAGAATATGTTGAAGGCAAAGTAGGAAGAGTTGGAGCAGAATGACCTGCTTGATGCTGCTGTTGTTTAGCATGACGTCGTATATGAAAACAAGTCCTGCAATAATGTACATCATCAATGTCTCATCTATTTCAAAATAATAAGGAGTTTAAATGCAATTCATTCAAATAAATAGTCAAGTACTTCATATGTTTCAGGCGTTGCATAAACCGATGTTTATGCATGCTATGATGGCGATGCTTGCCATGATGTCCATGTCGGTCTGATCCTTCAAACTGACTCATATTCGCCAGACCTTCAATTTCTGGTGGTATTGTTTCAGCCCAAACACGACAGATGTTGTCACGACATGAAGTCACCAACATGTTTGATACTGAACCTCTAGTGTTGTTAACGATATGATAATATTAGATTAAGTTCTCATAATGACGTGTAATATATCGTTACATGACAATCATATTAAGATAACAAATGCTTACTTGGGCATATATTTACTAGTTTTGCGCCAAGATAAATGTGTCACAGCGCGGGGATGTGCTACATAAACAAAGCTATAGCTGTCATTTAATATCGATTGGCCGAAGCTCAAGTGATCCATGCTTCTCATTGGGAAAACTGTAATCATTTCCAATAGATTATTGTTTACTTTATGTAATCCAATCCATATTTGATGGATTTAGTGAAACAGATACTGATGATTCATCAATTACTACTTACGTTGTTTATTTTCAAACCATATTTTTACAAGTCTATCATTACGTCCTGTAGTCGCAAATAAAGTTCCATCAGGACTGAAACTCATCAAATGAACTGGCGTAGCCGTTCGACATTTCCACACACAATTCCAAGCACCAGGTTCATTTCCGGAGCTTGCGTCTCCAGGACATGGGCTCTCTGCTTCTCCTCCGATAGAAAATGTCACTGTGTCGGCTGTAATAAAATTAAATATTTGGTACCAAAAAATATAAAGCTGAAAAAATACTCAATTAGGCAGAAAGTAATACTAAATATGTGCTACTCAATCTGATAAATAATTGAAACAATAATAAAAATATAAAATATATGTTAGCATAAAACGTTGCGCCTCAATCAGCATTGCCGTGAGTTGCTTTTATCATTAGAGTAAATTAATTAAGAGCAATAAACATACATAAATAAATGCAAATAATTAAAGCTCTGCAAATGAATGATCATGATTATGATATTAAATAATCAAGAATCCGTCAAATGTGGTCTTTGTTTAAATATCAACCAACTGACGTCTTCTTACGTACGAACGATGAAATGAATGAAGCTTTATTGAATAATATTCATGCACAAAATTCATGTGTTTAACGTTCATTCTAGCAACGAATGAACTCACGATCTTGAGATGAACTTGCTGTAACATTCTGATTGGCTCCTGTTGTAACTTCCTCGGTTTGCGTGTTTTTCGGCTTTACTGCTGTACATAGTCATTATCCATTTTATTATTTGTATATACATTACAACTTATTATTACTTAAAAATTTCTATTTATAACTCACTGTTTTCTTCTTGAAATGGTTGAATATTCTGATGCCATAGCTGCAAAAGTTCGCCTCCAGTTAGCAAACGTGTTCCTTCCAGATTCCATGACAGTGAAGTAATGTTGGATTCTGTTTGTAAACTGCCCGTTTGAACCCATCGGTACTCCAATTGCTATATGATTGATTTTTATTTTAGTATAATTCTTTTATTGATTAATAATGACTCTACGTTATAACTTACATGTGAACAAGTGCTATGAATGAGTGGAGTCGGTTCAAAAATACAAATTTGGTTCTCATAAGCTGCTGCGATTTTTCCTGTATCAGTACTGCAATCCAAACAACTAATACGAATGTAATTATGAACTGCTCCAGGTATAATTTGAACTCTCTCAAAGTTACTCGCCAAAATGACAATATTACATCCAGCAGCATACGCCTGAAAACATAAAATGAACATGTGTCTTAATATTAATAAAATAATGTGTAAATTAATATACAAATGATTACAACAGGTTGTTGATTAAAAACAATTACAGTTGAATATAACTAACTTTTAATATCATTAAGAAAGTTATATAATGAAATATAAGATATTACTACGGTGTAATGTAATTTTCAATATAATAATGAGATATACTGGGTTGAGTGTGTTACAATCAACATTATATCAAGAAGTTATTGGAAAATTAAGCTTTATCAAGGCAGGTTTTTTTTAAAATAAAAAATTAGTCATTATATGAATAAATGGTGCAACAATACTTGGTTAATTAGAACAATTAGTTTATCTTATTATTTTCTGAAAAAAATTCAATAGAGATATAAATATTATGGATAATCTATTAGCTTTAAATAATAGGTTAAAATGTCAGATTAAGTTTAGTCATATCGATTACTTGATTTAATTCTAAAACTTTTACAGCTCTACAAATATTGTAATTCTGGTACCACCAGACACTAAATTATTACTGGTAGTAAAAGTGCACTAATACCTCTCTAAGAGCTTATTCATATTCAAAACTACATGCGTACTGAAATAGTCTTGCCAGATGTGTGCAAAAGTGTCATTTAATCAGCTGACTAAATTCGATTGTACTTTACCACAATTTATTAAAATAACCCTGATATATTAAATCATCATTCAGGATTATTAGACTCGTGATATTAAATGATAACACCCCAAGTAGAGTGTAGGTATAAGCAAGAATGATATTGATATATGAATAATATATAATAAACTTACAGTGAATGATATTCCTTCGACAGAGCCGACAGCATAACAGCGGTCTCCTGCATTGCAGGCTCCGCTTAATATTTGATGGCAATTCATGTTTTATAATCAAGTCTAGTTCATATTTATATAAATACTTTGGAAGATAATGTGCTTCCCGACGCTTTACGCCGTGCTTAATACACACTACACCAACTCAAACCCTCAAGGACTAGTCAAAATTGACGTGACACGGTGATCCAGCAGTGGAGCAGCAGCCATCTTTAAATGGACCTTACTACACTGTTGCCACATATCCATGACGCGCTGTTGGAGCGTCATGTACTATAATATACAATTTTTTTTTACAAAGTTATTAGATTTGATCTATTAATTTTTTGTAATAGATTTTTTTTTAATTATATAAGTTCCAATTAATATAAAAAAAGTTTTGCTAACCAATTTTTATATTGAATCAAATTCATTATTAAATTCTGAGAAGATTCAAATTTGCGCGCCTTAATATAGATGTCAGTACATGCTTTTTCAAAATTCAAAAAATATGGCGGACATTAACGCCGTAGCTGTAATTGTTGTAAACAAATAATAAATAAAGTGTGCTTTGTTTAAATTTATTGAATAACAATATAATAAATATGTACAATAGTGTATTTTGTTATAAATATAATTTAATTATTTAGTATATACATAGAATGTTGAAGGTTGTAAGAAATTTTGTTCAGTGTTTTTCAAAGGTCACGGCCGTTTTTTATTCGATTTACGCCTCGACGTCTTCAAATCAATAAATAATAGATATCTGCCCATCAAAGTAAGTGCCAATGCTTAATCATTTTAAAATAAATTAATAAAGTTCATGATAGCTAGTAATTATATTTCTTTATGTAATATATTGCATGATAAATTGAAGGTTATTTAATTCGTATTAAAAACAATTTATTTACTAAAATTAGTTATAAAATAAATCAGTTTGAACAATCATATTTCGTCATTTATTCATGAAGTTGACAAAGCATTGCAACGCCTCTAATGATCCAATGTTCCTCTGATTTGATCGTTGGTAAATCAATGGCGATTACAAAATTCGTTGAGTGTCCTGTTGTTGATATAAGACCTTTTCTTTCACTGGTTTTATATACAGGGCAGGCATAAGTATTTTTCTTTATCACTTCTTCTCGTTTTTTTGGAATTAACCATATCTATCATTTCAAATAATATACTATCAGAACAAATAAATAATAAAATACTTGTGATAGACACATATTCATATCTATTCTTACGTAAGGAACTTTATCATAGAGTATTTTCGGAAAGCTTTCTTCTAGAATCATATTTTCTTCATCGAATCTTGCTCCATCTAAAAATAGACCGTAAATATATACTCCATCACTTGGGGCAGTAGATACAGAAGTTCCTCTCAGGATTTCAAAATCATATACTAAGAGATCGATAGCAATATGATATTTTCTAGCAAAATTCTGACGAGCTCCAGTTAAAAATGCTTGTGTAAAATAAAATCCAGAGATCCAAAATGCAGCTGGTGCTCCTTCATCATACCATGTCTAAAAATAATTGAAAATCATTTTTTTAATTGTCTTATATTGTTACAATTTATCGGATTATACCTGAAGAAACTTTATTCTCTGTAAAAAATCATTAATATAATTTCCTAAAGGTTTCAATGACGGATATGAGTATCTTTTCCACCAAGAAGACACCTTCCCAATCATGATTGCCTGTGCCACTTCTTCCAGGTCAGTTGTCATGACAATGAACCCTGAAATGTAATACTACTGTTGATGGTCTTTAACAGAAATACTATTATTCTATGCATAATTTTCAACTAAAAGAGTAAAACCTTTGATTGCTCGCTGGACATTTATAAGACTTGATCGAATGCAGCTGAGCAATTTATTAAATCGACTCATTTCTTGAATTAAAACTGTATTCATACTTTGGTTGTATGAAGTTGGATACTTCTCAAGTGCTTTTTCAAGATTAAAATCAGTTGGAAGTTTGTTCAAAATTTCAGTCGTCACTGAGAGAATTATATCATCGGATGACTTCTCTGTTATACCAGTAGCTTTACTTTCCTGTAATGAAATTCAAAAATAAAATATGAGACCTGGCACATTAAACCTTTTTTTCATTCAATTGATGATTAAAGTCAAAATTTATTTTTTATTAATCTTCAAATAATTAAAGAAATTATTTTTACCTCTTTTTCCCATAAATCCTTATTGATGCATTAAAACAAAATTAGATTTTGTATTTTAACTTATTAATAAAAATATATTTATATATTTTATTCTTACCCAGCGATCCTTTAGTTTATGGTAAACATTTTAAATAGATCAAAATAATTATAATAATTGCTAATATATTTTTTTTTTGTTACAGAATTATTTACAGTTACCTGAGTTAATAAAAGAGATGAGCATAATAGTTCAGTCTCTTGCTGATCCTTGATAATATCAGCATTTTCATGCATCCCAAATACACTTGGGGGTGTAGTTAAAGGAAGTTTTTTTGTATACTCGAGGTAAGCACTGTATTCTCTAGCAGTAGGACAATAGTAAATGTCAGAGGTCATGTCGAAAAAATATTTTTCCTGTGTGAGAACATCTCTAAAATAAATATTTCACTTGAATTGGTGAATAAATAAACATCACATGACTTTTATTTATAATCTGTGATAGTGATGAAATATTTTAATAATACATACTCGTTATAATATTTAGATAAAATTGTATTTAACGCTCGTCGATCCCAAATATCAGTAACTCTTCCACCATAATTGCATTCACCCGTTAAATATTTCAATGCTTCAAACTGTACATCCTGGTATTGATTTAAATAAATTTGCAACTGTTGTACGCTGATGCGAAGATCACTTTCATTAAACTCGTACGCATTATTCCATCCAATAGCACCAAACTTCCTACGTTCTTGAACAACTCCGTGAAAAAAACAAAGACTATAGAGAAGTTTCTTAAAAGCTTCAGACTGTTTACAAGATTCAAAGAAATCAGGATCACTAATTGGATCACTCAGATATGATTTAATTATATTAGCACGTAAGCCTTTAGGTGGTTCATTAGTCATTTTCACACTGTTTTGAAGAACTGTAATAGGAAAATAATCCACGGGATAACTGGTCAACCATAGTCTAAAATTAGGGTGAGCAGAATCTGCTGTTAATCCTTCACAGATTTTTTCCAATGTTCCCATCCAGCTTTTAGCCAAATGGCAATTTTGAAGAAAAATCCAATGGCCATTTTTCATTCCATTGTTCACTAATTCCTCAGCTATTACTCCTTGTCCTGAAAATAATTAATTTGTTAATTTCAATGGTTATTATATTTGACCATTTTCAAAAAATATGTTCAAACGAATAAAAAGCATTGATGAGATTTGGAGCTGCAAACAATTCAATCAACAGCCTTGTTCTATTTATATACAATCAAAAGAGTAAATATTAATCAATATAGTTAATTAATTACTTGTATGTTTTTATTTCATATTTTCTAAATACGCAATAAATTCGTGAAATTAATAAAAACGATGAAATTAGGGGTTTTATTTGAAATTTATTACCTTGTCCCAACGATAGAGAAAAAAATCTACTCGTTTCATAACCCTGGCTATCAGCAAATTTATGCAGTACTTGTATTGGATTTGCTCCCGGCGTTAGGATAAATATTAATGGTATCGTGTTCATTGAATCATTGTAACATGA
Organism: Chelonus formosanus; assembly: GCA_028641665.1. Taxonomy (NCBI): domain Eukaryota; kingdom Metazoa; phylum Arthropoda; class Insecta; order Hymenoptera; family Braconidae; genus Chelonus; species Chelonus formosanus. The sequence goes on from CM054002.1 coordinate 17,397,808, forward strand.
TGCTAAATTGAATGGCGGAGGATCAATGAATTTCGGACCCAGCTCAGCTAAATAATAATAATAATAATAATAACAATACAAATACATGAATAATAATATAAATCATTTAAAATATAAATAAATATTAATACGAATTATTTTTTTTTACATTTCACATAATCCTGAACAGCTAAAATCATTTTATCAGGTCGAATACATTTGAGAATTAAAAGTCTTTGAAATTTTGTCATTTTATTAAAAGGACTTGGCATTGATGCAGTTTCTGGCTCTTTAGAATCAAATAATTCCTTCCAAAAGGCATTATCCTTTGAAAATGAATCTTTAATACCCTAAAGGAAAATACTTTGTATTATTTTTTGCAATTATTTTAAATGAAAATTAATGAAAACAATAATAAACGTAGTTATAAATTCATATATTCATATAAATGCTTTTACTGAATTAAAATTTTCAATACAATGCAGAGAAAGATCAAAGACTCTTCAGTTGATGTTAATTAGTTAAATTAATATTATGAGTTTAAAGTAATAAAACAATTCATCATAAATTTTTTTATTCTCTCTACTTCATACTTGCTTTTATACACGTTTATTAAATTGTAAAATATTTATAAAGATAATTCAAAAATGAAATAATTTAACTATTACTTACTTTAAAGTCTGGAAGATTGTTCAGTCGACACAACTCATCCCACAGTTTGACCGGAAGCCAAGTGCAAGGGTTCAATGAAGGATTTTCAAGTCCTACACCACCAGTTAATAAAAATATCCAGTTGCTAGATGAAATATCGGATTTCAATCGATTTGAAATATTTATAGAGAGCAGCATGGAAAATAAAAGCTTATCTTTTTCGAAGAGAGATCTACAAATGTTTACATAAAGGGAATATGTAAAATTTTGTGTTAACTCTCTTAAGCGAATTTCTGTATTTTCTGATTGTCCTGTGTTATCGATTGACATTTTAAATAGATTTATAAACCAACTGAGAGAGTACTGGTACATAGGATCAATATTTGCTAAGACCTCTGTAATTAAAATGAATGTTTTTTTTTAGTTTAAATTGTACTTGGCAATTAAATGTATAGATTTACCAATTGTGAAAAAAAGGACTGTTGAATACTCTGCTATTGAGTTATATTGGAGTCTTGTTTCATCAATTGATTTTTCAGTAATTTGAGTAGCAGCTTCTTTAGATTGAATATCATTACTTAATGTTTTGGAGGAAGTTAATACTGTAATCGTTTCTTCATCATCTAGAATATTTCCTGGAGATGTGGATAATATTTCTAATATTTTATCCTCTGTTTCTTTTAACAATCTTTAATTAAGAAAAAAAGAATTAAAAATGATTTAACTATTGAAATTGATATTTATTATTGCTTACTTTTTGTTATTAGCACTCTGAATAATAAGAGAATTCCTCTCTGATTCTAAATCTGGTCGCTCTTTAGCAACTACTATGTTTAATAGTTGATCTTCCAGACCACTTGGAGTGATGGTGAAATTGAGAAGAGTTACTTTAACTGCGATTTCTGGTAAATAATGCGGATTACTCATTCTTGTAGTCATATAAAATCTGAAAGGTAAAAAAGAAATATTTTAATAAAGTAGAAAGCTGATTTAATTCTGTCGACGTAAAATGTAACTTGGAAGATTGTATATTTATTATACCTAAAGTTTGAATTATATTCAATCACAGAGTCTCCAAGTTTTATGCATAAAGCTCCACCTTGTTTGAAAGTTTGTTTGAGTAAAAGAGGCTCCAAAACAGCATCCAATTCTTCTCCAATATTCTCAAGTAAAACAGGTTGACCAAATTGTATTCCATTTTCTAATAGTCTACTGTAATCAGGTTGGGAGAGTTGAATAACATTCATATTATTTTGTTTCTCCATATTTTTAATCCACTTGTTTGCTTGGCCCTGAGGATCAATTATTAGTGGCCATCGTCTTGCATTACTATTAAATTAAAAATCATCTTTTATTTTTTAATATTTGAAGTTTCCAATTAGTTGGCAGGATTAAATTACAAATCAATTACTTTATGATAACCCCATTATCGATAGAGAATGAGTCATTTGGTAATTCATTTATCATCCAAGATCTCACAAGAACTGGATCACCAAGTACATCTTTTAGGGAAAATTTTTCTGTACAAATCACATTTAAACTTTTACATCTCTCAACCCATAATTTGATCTGCTTGGCTCGATAAGGTGTTGTGAAAACTCCTAAATACGCAATTACTCCTGAGGCTATTATGATATCACCAGTTAAACGATCGTACCTAGATTTAAATTTGAGTTTGATTAAACAATTTTCCATAACAAGAGTAAACCATCCAATTATTTAAGAGCTGGCCATAAACCAATTACTATTGACACGTTCAAAGATGAACGTTTTAAAGCATGTCAATAACAGATGGGTAGAAATTTTTTTTCAATAGAATAATTAAAAATTTTTTTAATAAAAAAAAGTTACATATTCACCTAGTTATAAAGTTCAATAAATAAATGGCTTACCGCTCTCCTAATTCCTTAGCACTCTTTGTCCACCGACTAGACTCTCCACCAAGTCCACCAATTAATTCTTCAGCACGTTTCAATTTCAGTTCGCAGTCAGTAACTTTATCCATCATCTTTTGATAATCAGCTTTTCTTAAAGCCAAGTCTGCTTCGAGAAGTGCATGTTTCCTCTGTAAATATTTCATTCAACAATAAATTCTCGTTAACAATTCATTATATAAGAATATTTAAACACTTGAAATTAAAATTTTACCTGTATTTCACCTAATTGTGCTCGCTTGGTGCTCAATTTCTCCATGGCTTCATTGTAAACTTTTTGTGCTGCGACTAAAGCTTTCTTCTTTGGTGCAACCACTTTAGCAACTTTGTCGTACTCCGATATAGCATAAACCCATTTGCATAAACCCTCACAGGCAGTTGATGAAGCTTTAACTTTGTCTGGGTCAAAGTTGGCATCGGTTAGGTAATCTTTACGTATTATGGTCATCACTCGTTCAGGAATATTATCCCTATCGAAATTAATTAGAGAATCCAAGAATTTAACATCTGCTAAAACTTTTAATGATGCTTTCCAATAATCATCTGTAATTTTTCCATCTCCTGTTTGGATTCTTTCCGGTTTTATTTCCTGTTACAAGTTCGGGAAAAAGTTTTTTTTTAAAAAAAACTCATAAGACTTATAATGAAACATGACAATTTCATTCTACAATAATTGTTCTCACTTTTAAAATACAAATGCTCTCCATGACAAGCTTGACATTAGCAGGCGGGCTTTTCATTGATCTTACAACAGCAATATCAGTGGTTGTAAGTGTATTTAGAGCTTCCTGAGCTTGCATTAAAATTGGCATTGCTTCAGATAAATTTTCATCGCATTCAGTTTTTATTACTTCAGCTTCAGCAGCTGCTCTCTGTAAAATAAAAACATTTGAGCTAAAAGTGTTAAGTGCATGTTTCACATAAAGTTGCTACATACCATGGCTGCTTCTTCATCGATTTTTACGACCTTCTCTACTTCAGCTACTTCCAAACTCTCTTTCTCTACAGTTGTTACTATTTTCTGAACATCATGAGCAGATGAGACTAGAAGCGGCTGTAAATCAGTCAAAGTTTTTTGCATCTCACCTATTTGCTTTTGAGTTGAATTGAGACTTTCAACGCCACCCTCATATCGAGTTTTTGCAAGCATTATTTCTCTGTAATAAAATATTTTTAATTCATGAATGATAATTATTTCAATTTTTTGCAAGGATTATTAATTATTTTACTAAAAAAAAAATAAAGGATTACTAGTGAATTAATTTGAGAGCAACGATTTAAAAAACGAATTTAAATCAGAGGGTAAGTTAAGGGCAGTAAATAAAAAAACCGCTGAATAATTCAATTTTAGAAGGCTGTTAAAAAAGATAATTAAAAATTAATATCAGTTTTTCTGCTCTGTTTTATTTTTGATATTGCAGCAATCCTTCATTTGAATGAAGCTTTTTTATTTTTTAATCTCTTACTTCCTTTTTTTGATCAAAAGATCTTTGAATGTGTTTATCATTTCAAGATAGGAAGTCGGAGTGACATAATTGTATCTTCTTAACCGAGTATAGAACTCTCTACTTAACACTTGAGTGGAAGTGTGAAAGAATTGACACATATCAACGCCAGCTTCTCTTTCATGATCAGATAACTCGATTTCACCTAGAAATTTTGTTGCTACAGCCAGTAGAGCATCTTCCGGCCAAGGCTATCAATTATCATCGTTTACAGTGTTAGAAGTCAACTAAAATCTATCTCTAAAAATAACTGAATATCTTTTAAGTCACTAAAAATTCAAATTACTTGCAGCCAGTCAATTGTACAACAATTAACCAATGCTGGAAATGTTCTGATTTTATTGCGAAAACCATCTCCAATTGGTGACATTGCAAGCACAATATGCAATTGATCTCGGACTGTTTGTACGAATAAATTAAATAGAGCAACTGTGCTACCATCAGTTTGCATAGCTCGTTCTCTCTGTCGATCAACTTGACGCATCCTTTCACATATTTCTGCTTTTTCATCAGCATTGAAAATATTTGGAACCTAAAAAATATTATTTTTATTTTATCTAACAAATTCTATTATGCTCCATTCAATTGTAAATAGTTGACAAAAACTTGAGATAACCTCGCCAGAATTAAGTATATTGCTGATGTCTTCAAGAAAACTTTCCTGCTTTATTTGATTGTCAGTGAAAAGAAAAGAAGAATTCAGCTCTGTAGCAGTAGCTTTCTTCAATATCTTTTTTATGTCTTCGTGCCATTCATGAATGCCATAATGCTTAGTGATTTCTACTTGAAAGAGATTAAATTCACATATATGAGACGCTAATCTCGCCATAGACTGCCTTCCAGAACCTCCAACACCAATGATCAATGCATGACCTCTAGGTTGTTTAATAATTCGAGCAATTCTAGATAAATGTTCTATGGCAAACCTGATGGAAAATAGATCATTTACTTATTGGATTTGATAGAGTAATTAATAAGCTTCACTTGAAGAAAATAAACCTAAAGAGAACTAGATTCATTGGCTTCTTTGTCATAGAATTATACTCCACTAGATATCCCTCAACAATCGATTTTAATAATTCTAGGTCAGGAATTTCTTTGTACAATCTAACATCGGCCTTTGGATCAATAAAGTCACAGTAAATGAGTTTTCTCAATTCTTGCTCACCGATCTGAAAAATATTTTCATTTAATTGGTAAATAAACAAACAATCTCATAAATCATAATGATGACTTTATAAACATACTGGTTTATTTGGATCTTCAGCAAGATCCTCAAATAGAGCATCAAAGTTTGACTCCATTCTTTGCTCTACCACAATCCGAAGTTGATGGATTAACCAATCAGTGTCAGATTTATCTATTAATCTATCTCCAAATACACGCAAGATCTCGTGCACCCAAAGCCTCTTCATGCATGCTAAAGTTGGCATCGATTCAGGAACTGACATGAGTACACCCTAGAACATCCAATTTTATTATTTTTTTCATTGAGAAAATTTATTTCTGAAGATATTTAATTTACTTGTATGACTCTTGAAAAGTCACGTAGGTTGAATAAATAATGTGACTTTGATGGAGTTGGTAAAAGGTTTTCTAAACTTCGTTTATAAATATCTAGAGTTGCTTGAACTACTTGATCAATGCAAGGATCAAATTCTTTGCTGAAACCTCTAGAAAATTAATTATAATGATGATTAATAAATGAAAATAATTTCTTAAACAACTGATGATTAAAAATATATTTGACCTTGTATCTAAATGCCATAAAACAATTTTACTGAAAATCATGGTCATTATATCATCTTGAAACTCAGATATTCCAAGAGTAAAGAAATGTCTTTTGAATCTTGGAGTAATTTCTCTTTCTGCACTTTCTGGAGGACTCATAGCACACATTAGCTGTACTTCAATCAATTTGATAGGAGTTTTTTCTTTTTTATCATACCTAGCATAATGTTTCCAAATTATAAATATAAAAAATTTGCAATTTTGTGAAATTAAAAACGTTTCGATAAATTTTAATAGTAGTTTACCATTGAGAATGATCTAAAAGCTGCCTCAATAATTCAATAGGTGGTTGAGCACCATGAATTTCCTTCAGAGGCATTGAAACATCATCAACAAAGACCACCCATCGTTTACCAATAGGTGGACCATATACACCCTTCCGTCTTTTGTCTAATTTGCTCATGATGATGTCCTGAGTTTTACCAATCGATGTTTGAGCGGAAAAATTAATTAACAAAGGTTTAAAAATACTTGTATCATTTTTTTTCAACAAAAAATCGTTGATGTAAGCTGATTTTCCAGTTCCAGTTGATCCGACGAAAAGCACAGGTTTGCCATGCTGTACCAATAACTGAAATAATGTTGTATATCTTACAGTATCAACAGTAGGAACTATTATTTGATTCATCGGAAGATCTCTTGGTATTGGTGGAACATTCAATAATTCATCAGACCACAGCTTCCATTTTCCTTTACCCTAAGGAGCATGGGTAATCTTATTTAGATGTAATAGAAATAGATTATTATTAGTGGTTGGCTGATGGAAATACCTCTCGGATAAATCGGTAATCGAAGACAAGTCCTTCTTTCGGCATGATATAAATATATGGTTTTGCAGGAGGCAAAACAGGTTCAGTGAGTTGAAATAGCTGTTGAAGACTTGATGGAAATTCTTTCTCTAATAAACCTCGAAATAAAATACTAAATTTTTCTCGCTGACTTGCTTCTAGAGTTCCACCCATTGCCCAAATGCATGAGAAGAAAAATGAACCCTTTGAAAATTTTGATCAAAGTTTTATTAATTAATTAAAATGACTTATGTTCTTCATAATTAAAAAAACATTGCAGATAAAATTTAATTATTATATATTGAGTTGAATATGAATTTTTCGCGAAAAACTTATGAGAACAATTTCTCTCAATTGAATAAAATTTGTAAGTTATTTATTGTAAAATGGATGTTAGTCTACTCTGCAAAGATAAGAGCATTGATTAGTTGTAACATTTTTTGCTGCAATTACCTCCAGTTGCGCTCGAAGATCTAATTTATTAGGTGTCCCACTTTCCTTTTCGGAGCTTTCAACACGGTATTCGTCAATAAAACAGTCCATTAAATACGTAATTGACCTCAGGAGATTTGAATCAGGCATCGGACAGATCGCCTACAATTCAATACAACATACAATACTGTTAACTTATTAGCTTTGAAACAATAACTCAATAATTAACTTATCAATACTCAATAAATACTACAATCACAATTTTAGCTTTTCCTGATTATAAAAAAAAATAATAACCTTCAATTTATGTTGTCTTAAAAGATGAAATAGAGGTTTACAAAATCGTAGAAAAAGAGATTCATGTAAGAATGATTTTAAAAAATCTCCAAAAATTTCTGGTAACATATCGATCCAAGACTTCAATAAAACTTCCCATCCCAAAGCTTCAGGTTCCATGTAAATCATTCCACAACGAGACACAGTAGCTGGTGATGCTGATTCTAGGTCCATTGATTCAAAAATTAAATTAGTCGTCTCTGCTAATTGAATTATTTCTCCACTCATGAGACACAGTTTCTTGTTGTCATCCAATACTGTGTTCATATTTTCAATCCATATCGCATCAATAGGACCATCGAAAATTAACCATTTTCGATTTTTGTTAGTAGATGTAGCAAAAGCTCGATAATTAATTGCCAGTACACCATCACTCCATTCATGAGATGCTGCATCAAATTCCCCGTATAATTCTCCCATTGTTATTGATTTAGGGTTTATTATTGATATTTCAACTTTGTGTTCATCTAAAACATTCTTTTTAAAAAATAATCGAAATTTGATTATTTAAATAAATTAATTTTTAACTAATATAACAATTTAGCAAATGTTTGATACTTTTTGTTCACAAAGTTCAAGAGCTTTAGCTAGCATTTTATATGCACTAGTTTTTCCACTGAAAGGATAGCCTATAATCATAAATCCATGTCTAACAATCATCATTTCATAAATTTGATGGATTTTTTCGAGGAATGATGGAACACATTGTATATTGGATTCAGCACATACTTCAAAAATGCATTCATTTAGTTCTTGGTAATCTGGAGTAGAAAGTACTATATCGGGAAATAGATCGGAAGTAATACTCTGGAAAAAATTATTTTAATTAATGACATGTTCAAGTATAGAATAAGAATATTCATGATTTTGTAGGCACTTGCTTGAAAGAGAGGTAGGTCATGGTTTAAGAATTTAGGAAGATTCACGTCATTAATGCTACGTAGTATTAAAATATCTTCACTCTCTTCCGGGTATTTGAGTTTGAGATTTCTAGCTGATAAAAGCACTGATTTAACCGCTCTCATTCCATAATCGTAATGACTTTGGCTGGATAATTGTTCGGAGCATAATTGATAGGCCATTACTATTTTTACTGATAGAGGACGAGCATTGTAGAATCCATAAGAATACAGAGTGTTTTCAGCAATCAATCTGTAATCTGGAACCTAGAAATTTGTTCAAATTAAGTAAATTAAAGTTACATTCAACTCTACATCATTCATTCAGTAAAAAATATCGAACATGTTAATTATTAAATCTGATAAATAAAAAAAAGTAACATTCAGTTTATCAATTAACTATCTGATATTTCATCTTTGACATTTTCACAAATCATATCATATGAAATTGGAAGCAAATCCAACCAACTTATATAGAATTAAATTCTCATACAGAATTATATCTGCTAACATAATCTATGCCAAGTCAAACAGAAGACACGAGAATACAATACAAATTATCCTGATAGGATTTAATGTGAAATGTGATTTCAATTAGATATGAGTCAGTTAAAATTAACTCAAAATTCCAACAAGCTTGGGTGAAAATAACTGTCAGTCACTAGGAGTTACTTTAGACTAAAAAACAACTCTTATGTAATGTGTGACAATCTAACTTACTCTCTACTTATTTTCAGCATTTATTATAGCAATATTTGACAGTTGGTTTCTAGTGGTTTACTAATGACTTAAGCCTACATTTTGCCAAGATAATCAGCATTAGCAAAGTTAGGTTTAATGTTCGCTGACCACAATCAATCAATAATAATTCGACATAATAACTAATGATGATGATAAAATTTTCAAAACCTCATTATTTATAATTAAAAATAACATTCAGAATTAAAATAATTGAATTATTAATAATCCATCCATCTAAGTCATTCAAAATAAATAATAAAATTGGTACCATCATTGCTACTGAACGAAAAAGAGCTTTCAAGTTATCAGGTAATTCAGTTCTTCCTGCATATCCTGGATTCATTGTAATAAAAATAGCACAAGTACGATTTAAATTTATTTCAGTTCCTTCAAAAACAAATTCAGTCTTTCCAGATATGATTCCCTGTTGAATGGTCAAAATTTGTTGAGCCACGACTGATAATACTTCTAAATTGATTCTGTTGAATTCATCGAAGCAAGCCCATGCTCCAGAAGCAGCTAAGCCCTGAAATTATTGTATTTTTATAATTTTTTAAATCAATATTTCAAATGAAATAAATACTCTAGTTATTTTGAGTTTAATAAAAGTTAAACTATTGCAATCATTTTAGAACAATGAAAAAGACAAATGACTTTCTTTAAAAAACTTCCCCAGAGCAATGTAATCCAAACCATCGGAACAGTTGAAGACAATACATTGCTTAGCTATCGCTTTTGCCAAGTCTTTAGTTGTTTCTGTCTTCCCCGTACCCGCCGGACCTTCTGGTGCTCCTCCAAGATATAGTGCAAGTGCTCCAAATAATGTTCTGTAGCATCTGTCAGTCAGGGGAGTGATGACAAGTCGGGGTGAATTTCCTAAGTATTCGTAGCCATAATCTAGTGAAGAGTTTATCATCATGATTACTAGATCTTCATCCTTGAAAAAAAGGGTATTATTTTTCCAACAATTTAAATTGAAAGGAATTTATTTAAGAATTTAAAATCATTTTTATTGATGATTCTCTACTTGCATACCATCCAATAATAACGCAGTTGGCATAACCACTTGAAGTCTGTAGCTTTTTCTACTTCTTTCTCCCATAAGTCTACTAAAACGTCCCTGCTATGTACATCTAGAGTTATAAGTGCCTCTGGAATTGGATCATTAAACAAATATTTAATGAAGCATAGCAATCTTTCACTGATCTTTTTATAATTACAAATATTCTAACATACGAAAATGTGAATTTTATTATTTTATGATTCATGTTTTTTCATTGTGAGAATAATAATTATTCTAGAGGGAAATCATATCATACACATCTACTACATCTATGTACACTTCACTTTTATGAAGTGTCACGTAAACCACAACTTATTTTATTCTTATTATTACAGTTCTTCATTTGATATTTTCTTACCAAGGTTAATACGTTTTTCCTTGGATAATTTTCCTCGTACAAGTTTCACAATATGATTTAACTCTTCATTGCAAACTCCAATATAAGCTTCAAGAGCTTTGAGACCTTGGGGAAAAGCAGATGTTACATTTGAAGCCCAATAAAGTTGTCCGATACAGAGTATTGTTTGTCCTGGCCATAGAAGCACCCATTCTTTTCGTTCTTTTATCAGATATGATTCTTTGGTCTTTATTATCTGTATAAATAAACGATCAATAAAAGATTACTTGGAGCTATGTTTTATTACTGTATCTAATAATCAGATAATAGAGTGGATAAATAAAAAAATTTTAATTCAAATAGGGTAAAGCTTTAAAATACTCCTCACTGTTGGATATTCTTTTGTAATCATTTTTACTGGGACGTAAAATATAGGTAACTTTATCATGAAAGGTCTTTAATTAGAATTTTTTTAAAATCCCTTACTTGGGCACGGACACTTTTTTTCATTTCACTTTCTAATTCAACCAGCCACTTTTCCACTTGTCCCCTGGCACTAACTGTGTCAATTTTATTCTCTAACATTATTACTTCCCCTTCAGATGATTCCATAGCAATAGCTTCCATTTCCTCTGTAAACTGCAATTTTGCTATACCATCAAAACATTTTTTCAAGTGCGGTTGGACTCTATAAAGCAAACAGTTATTAACAATTTCTTTTTATCTCCTGACCTGTATTTGATTGTTGACATTTAAATTTTACCTTGTTGGATCTTTAGTTTCAGATAAAATTTCCAACAATTCATCGTTTGACAAGAAAAAGAACCTTGGAAAAAATAATCTTTTCTTCTCCAAATAATCATTCAAACCCTTTTGAATTAAATCCAACAATCCAGTACACTTTTTTAAACGATCCAACATTTTATCTATCTCGATAACAGAAATAACCTTTGGATCCTGCACCACTGAGTTCATTATATCTCTCCAGATCTACAAACCAGAGAATAATAATATTTACTCTTCTATTTCATTCAAAATAAAGTTAAGAAAAGTATAAAAAATAAAACCTTATCAACTGCACTAAATCTTCGACCTTCTTCTGGCATTTGCTGTTGAATATCTGGCGAGGAAAATATAGGTTCTAAGTACATCCATGTAGCTTGAACTTTCAGCCAATAATCCATGATATCTTGGAGTAAATATAATTTCGCTTCCCATTCGCTGTAAAGTATTTCATGTTCAGAAATGATTATTCAATTTAAGAGTATGAAATATTATTTATCTTCTTACAGAGTTTCTTTCTCAAATGGCTTAATATAAAGTGAATTTTTCATGGTTTGAGCTTTGGTAAGATGATCGTCTAACAACAACTGGATTTCGTCAATACTTGCTATCACATAAGTCCCAGTATCTCTATATGGATTTACTGTAAATTCAACATTTGTCCAATCTGCATGCATTTTCAACAAAGCCTTTTCAAGATTACTTTCTTTTGTTGCTGCTTCAGATATTCCTTCGAATTTTGGAACATATTCGTCCAATCCAAAATCAATGATCTGAGAAAAAAATTCTATGATTACTACATATCATCCAAGATTTAAATATTATGAATAATAAAAGTCAAAGTTATTTTGTTTGACCTAAAAATTGCAATTATCTTTTATTGATGAAACGTAGTCAAACTAATTTTTAAAAATATCTTACTTTATTACTTGCTTTAATTAAGTACTTGAACTTTATAATTACATACCTTAGCTAACGTCATTTTATCATCAACTTTTATTGGGAATCCAACAATCTCAGATACTTGAGTCCAATGTCTCTCTTTCATCCCTGGATTCCCTAATGTCCCGACAAGAGGCATATGTTCTCTAAAATCTTCAATCTGCATTCTAATATTCTCTGCAAGTTTCCTTACCGTAGGTTCTTGAAATGACTTTTCAAGTTTTAAAATAGTTCTGTAATGTGTTCCTGAGTCATCTTCAATAGAATCTGGATCATGACTACCAATCATTGAACTCATCCATGTTTCATGTTGTGTTAAAAACTCACAAGCAACGTCATAGAATTTCTTATAAGGTGACAAACTATCAGCAATCTTTACCAATAGAATAATCAATGTTGAGAAAACTTTTGATTGGATTTTTTTATTTCTTTTATCATATATCTTTAACACTTTACCTTTTTTCGAAGTGGATATTGTGACATTGGCCAACCAAACATCTGTTCCTCTTCATTGAATTCATTGATAGTCTTCATGGCTCCTATCAATCGATTCTCGAGATTACTCGCCTTTTTTTTATACCGGAATATCTCATCAACGTTTCCCCAGTATTGCATTTCATCACAATATTTTTCCCAGATCTTTAAATCGTTCTGGAATTTTTCTACTCTGGCTTTTAATTTTTTCTGATATTCACGAGCTTTTGCTTCGACTATTTTACGATGTTCCTCAAAAATTTCTGGCATACGATGGTACCTAAAAAATTTCAACTATTTTATTAAATAAAATTTATCGAAGAATTTAATAGAAATATTGATTTGTACCATGCATAAAAACTTCTAGAAATAAACTACTTACCACTGAAAAGCAAAGTTATTAGTTTTGAGTTCAACAGGGGTTAAAAGAGTATAATCAGAAAGAAACTGCACATATTTCAAAAGTTCTCTCAGTCGATTTTCCAAGTCTATACTTATTTCAGTTTCAGCTTTAACAACAAAAGCCTTCAAATCCATCAGATCTCTTGTATTTGCTGGCTCGCCTAGAGCTCTTTCAGCTATACTTTCATAGTCTTCTCCAATTCTAGAGAAAAAAGAATGACACCACTTTTGTTATTGTTTAAAAAAATACGTTGTGTTATTTCCAATTGTTTATACCTACGTTCTAGATTTAACTTGGTAATCTTCTATCATTTTATTAATTAGATTATTTCGCAACTTTAGAGCAGATTTAGTCATAAACTCCATTAATTCATCACGATGAACATCAAAGAATCCGCCAAAAAAAACTCGATCAAATTCAATAGGGATATTTTTTGAAATTTTATCATACTTTTCTATCAATTTAGCATATTCTGAAAAATCGTGTTGGATGTTTGAACTCAAAAAATTAGTGATAAATTCCTCATCACTGCTATTGATAAGAGTGATGTATTTATCAAAGTCCTGAATTTGAAGTTCTGGTCCAACTTGATGTTCATGTATTAATTCAACTATTTTATTTTTGTAGGATTCGAGAGTTTTATTATCAATATTTGGCTGTATATTCAAAGGAAAATTTGAAATATATTATAAATCACTAGTTAAAAATTATTTTAGTATATTAATCACGAATTTTTATTTACCATCAAAGACTTCATGGATGTTGAATGACTTTGGCAGAGCTTTCTCTCAATCCTTGGGTATCCACAACCAGCTTTGTATAAGGATATTAACAGCATAAGCAATGTATCCGTAACGAGCTTGAAGGATGGATCAAATCCTACTGTCTTATTTCTAACTAAAACACTGATGTTTAAACTGCATGGTGTATACTACAGTAGATAATGAATTAATTAATTAAAATATTTTAATTAATAATTTTATTTTAGGAAGGAAAAAAATATATATACTTACTACTAATTGGTCACGTGATCCCCGAGACTGTAAGAAAATTATTTTTTTTATTAATATTTAATTTTAATTAACATTAAAAGGGAATTCATATGGAGTAAATTAGTATAAAAATGTTGACGATCAAAAACCAATGTTTAAACTTACTGAAATCTTAGAAAGGAAATCAAGAAAGTCTTTGATTGACTCAAGACAAAGATTGCGAAGTTGATTCTCCATCACTACAGCCAGACAATTATAAAACTTGGACATTTTACAATCATTAAAGTCAATAAATACATTCCCTTTCTTCTGACCCTTGAATATTACAATAATTATACTTAAAAAATACTGATCATTTTTTTAAATCCATCTTTATCTCTCAAAACAATTATTGAGTTGTTCGAAAAATTATTCGACACTATTTTGTTTCTCGATGATTGCACTAGAATGTGCACTTGACGATTTTTTCTCGTCGCAAAAGCAAAACTTTTGGTCTTCTGTGATTGAAAAAACTACCAGAACGTTAGGTAAAAGTTATAGATAATTATGGTGATTATATTGTAGACTGAAAATATTTTCAATAAAAAATATTCATAATCGAAAGAAGTTGTTTGAAGTGTCGAAGAATTTATCAAACAACCCAATATTTACCATTGAAAAAAAATTGATCAATTTGGGCAACCAGTTTTTACATAGTGTGGTAATTGTTTTCTTGATCATGTTCGAAACTATCGATTCAAACTCTAATAAGTCAAATGATTTATTATAACTTTCTAATTCTTGGATATTAATAAATCTTAATGAGCTACAGAATAATAATAAAAAATAATTTCATTAATAGTCCAGGAAATACATTACTGAAATTACTGTAATTCTTGTTGGAGAATTTTTGCAATAGTTTTGAAAATTACCTGAATTCTTGATGCCACAAATCAATAGCTTTTTTTATGCAAGGATGATACAAAAGAAGGTTTTTCTGGATCATTATTCGAACTCTCTTAAATTTAGCACTATGTTGGGGAGGTAAATTCTTGACTTCACAACTTTCTTTGGTTGTTGAAATCTATAGCAGCAATATCATTAAATTAAAAACACTTTTTTTAGCTTACATAAAATCAATTGAAACCTTTTCTCAATTTCATTTACCTTCTTTTTTTCCATTTCGAATTCATCTTTATTAGGATCTTCAAGGATGAAATCGACAATCGATTTCTTTAAACTCATAGCATAAAACTCTTTAGTGTCTTCCAAGACATTAGTTAGCACATTTCTGAATCGTTTTTTCAACCTCTTAGGTACTAAAATCAGAATTTTATTGAGCAATTCAGAGTCCATAGAAGCTACATGAACATTATCAATTCCATGCATAATATAGTAATAATATTTCGATAAGTATTCTTCAGTAGAATCTGTGATATCAGTTTCAAAACCCATTGGTGCAATATCAGCTTCTAGTTCTTCCTCTTTTATCATCTGTATTAAATTTTGTCGAAACTCTTCACGTCTCTTACGAAGTGTCGTGTAACAATTCATTTTAAAAATTTGCTCTTTTTGCTGTCGAAGTTTTAAAAATGAAGCTTTATGTGATCTAAAGTGATTCATTTATTAAAATTTATTGAAAAACATAAATTGAAATTTTATCTAGTGTCTACCTTCTTGGATCCTTGAATGAACAATCTACTGTGGTATCCAACAAAAAGCTGGATCCTTCAAAGCTATCATCACTGTCTTTACCATCTTCACATTCATCACCATTATCGTTCAAAGTCTTCCTGATTTTTCTCTTCCGTTCATCTGGCTTCTCATCATTTCCTTTCACCCTTTTCCTTGTAGCTGATTGTTTTTTATAATCGATCATCAATTTACCATATCTTTGGAAGCTGGGAAAATCCATATTTTTAATATATCTTCAACACTTTCTATTCAAGTTTCATCTCTCTTAATAGAAATGTTGATTTAGGTAAACAAACTTAGAACCAATTAATATCTGTTAAGTACGAAGTAACAATGAAGCAATAACTCAGTGAATATGCGAGGTTTCATTCACTCTTAGTCATAACTTCGTTACCATAGAATTGTTAAATTGGTTGCTAGGACGTTGGGTTAGCATGCAATGAAATCTATTTCAAAGTTTGTATTGAATCTGGTGGAAACAATTATACAGGTTGGTTATTACAGCAAAATAATAAATATTTACTGGTTACACAATAAATAAAATACAAAAATATTTATTGTTTATTTTTATTTATTTTTTATTTTCGTTTATATTACACAATACAATTTTTATTTCTTCTTTCTAGCAGTAAAACATCAATTCTATACATCACAATAAATTTTATGTGTTTCTAGAAGTTTAGAAACTTACATATATTTTACAGAGAAGATGATTACAATCAATTTCAATGATTTATTAATATTTTATTTGCTTGCACATGTGCATTATTAATTTTATCTATTTCACAAAATTTTCTGATTGTCATGTTTACATATGTGAAATTGCCATCTTTTGATCCCTTTATATTGATATACATATTTATGATGAACATTGTTATTAATATGATATAATTTATTGATTTATTTCTTTATTTATTCACTGATATAAATTTATTCATTTAGGACGGTAAAACAAGAGTTTTTTTTTTAGATAATTCTTGATGATTATGAGGTCGTATACAAAACTAGCCTAACCGAAAAAATAAAAAATACAGTATTCTTATATCTATAAATATTATTTCGTACACTCTGTTTATTTTTGAGCTTTTTTAGGTGCTAAAATATCATAATCCAGAGATAAATATATAACCAAAAGTGCTCCGAGCAACAGTAAGTTTACTCAAACAATTTCATTAATTGAATATAAAATTGAATTTGTACCTGTCGGTTATATTCGAGTGGTTTTTTTTATTGTAAATCATAACCACTCCTTGACAGATTTATTTTAACGCTCGAGGTGAATTAATTAAAATCTTTGTGTTGCTAACAGATTTTTTTCAAATAATAAACTGTTCATTTAATTGACGATCAGATAAAAAATTAATTTAATTAATTAGTCATACTTTCAAGGTACCTTAAAGTTAATAAATATTTCTCTCAATAATTAATTGCCATTATTTGTTTTTACACTAAATACAACAATAAATATTATTTTATATACTCTTTAAAATTTTTATATCCACAACTTATATAAATAATATTGCTAAAGTTCTTTCTGATTCTTTCAAATTTTTTCCAACTTTGGTTCAAACTTGACTTTATATTTTACTTAATTATTTTTACTCAATTATTAGTTCTTGTGTACAAATAATATTATATGCAAGCAATCATCAATTAACGTAAAATTTTTCATAAAATTACTTTAATTATTTCTTGTTTATTAATCAACTCAGAACTTTGATGTTTAGAAATAAAAATAAAATAAATTACTGGTGATTAAGTTGAAGTAATTCAAAATAATTAGTAAGTTATGACGTAAAAATCACGAAGGTCCACGAATTCACTTGATGGATTATTTGACGTGGTTCAGAAAGTAGTTAAGGTCTCGAGAAGCGAAAACGGTACGGTGTCCAGGCGAACAACTCTATAGAAACAATAAATTCTAATATATTGGTACCGATTGTAACTATTTATACATCTCTAATATTTATTAATATTCTCTTTAAAACAACTACTCCTCTTAACATGCACAATAACGACTAGTGTTTGTGAATATTCTTCTTCAAATATCTATTGCTATTCATACATTTACTATTTTACTGATGCAACTATATCACACACTCATACATTGAAGCATAATTTTATGGAGCCTAATTAATTTATTATATAAAGCTTGTAAATGGATATTCTACTCTATTACCACTTTCAATGACTCTTATTTAAGTGTTTGTTTAATCAAATTGAAGAAATTCCATCATTTAATATTTAGCCACTGTTGTGAACTTATGAACTAATGATAGAAAAAACATGCAGTGATATTTTTTTAATGATTTGTTTGGTATTTCAGGGTTTATGCTTGTAGCCTCTACAGTGTGAGCTGTGGTTTATTATGTGGATAGAAGTAATGACATTTACAGCTGTGTAAACGCTTGGAAATAAATTCTCAACTGAAGGTAAAGTTCATTCATTATAAAATAATAACAAACTATGTTTATTGTCCTTTTAATTAATCTTCTTTAACAAATTGGTTTCAGGTTCAGAAACAACTATTTTCACAGGATTTGTTCTTGGTGTAGTAATGCACAAACATGTAGGTTGTAAGTGCTTATGATAAACTTGAAAACAAATGTTTTACACCAAGAAAGGTATCTTATGTTTTATTGTTATTGATGATTTCATTATAGGATGAATTAAAATTTTTAATAAATTTCTTTTTTAAAAACTTTGCTATAAAAAAGATAAAATAAAACTCAATAATTAAAAATTTTGTGAGTTATGGAGCTTGTATTTTAAGCTTTATTTCCTCTTTTAAAGTACTGTACGCCAATTTATTGTCAAGTTATGGAGCTATAAACCTATGAAGACAATGTTCAATTTGACCTATTCTTGGAAAGCGTGGTAGTAAACTTTTCAAAAAATCTGCAATTTCTGTCTAAGTTATGATACAAAAAATTAAAAAATTTTAAGCTTTGTATTTCATTCTTTTCTAAAATAGTTTTATAAACTTTATAGAACATGATGATGTATATTGAAAAATAGTGAAATAGTCCAAAGTAAACTCTACTTTTATAATATCTTTTTCAATATAAAGTATTTCAACTAAACTCATAAAGAAAATCCTACATGAAATAACGATACAGTAGCCTTTGAAACTTTTTAAATGAAAATATTTTGAAAAAAAAGTGAACTAATAAAATTACTCTGTTGTAGATACTCATGCAATCAGAATTATTGACAAGAGACTATGAAGATGAAATGATTTAAAAAATTCCTTTCTTTGTGCAAAGTATCCAGAACAAATAAAAAGAGGGAGAAAATTCTGTCAATACTAAAATACAAAGCATAAAACAGAGGTACATATAACACTTTAACAAATCGATGAGATGTCAATGAAGTCTGGATAAGAGTGGTTCATTGGTTGATTGATACACGATGGTACAATGCAAGATTACAAGCAAATTTGAAGATTGACAGCAGTCTTGTGTTGGTAGTTGCATGTATATTGCTGACGAGTTGTGATAGCACGCGGATATTTTGCCATTTGTGTTTATTTAGTTAAATCAGTCTCTACGATTTTACCATTATTCGTGAAGCATGGGCAGACTGCATTTAGGATCCGATTGCAAAAGCCACGGGCACGGTTGTTCCATCCAGCGATGATATTGCCGCCTTTTAATCTACTGCCTGCATAACATGCATTTTAGCACTTTGTTATTTTACTGTTAGCAATACTACTCTAGCTTCTATACGTTAATTTCTCAAATACTTATTTATTAACCCGACAGTTTATGAATAAATAAATATTCCTACTTTTCTGAGGGTTATGATGATGGGGAAGAGAAGGCTTTTTATAAGACAAGGATTAGTTAAACATAAAGTATTTAAAGTGCTACAATAATTATATGAAGGGATAAGAGTTTTCCTTATAAAAATTGAAAATAGATAAATAAATGTTTTACTATTTTTTCATAATCTTCAATTGTACTTAGATGAAATATTCCAATAAGAGTTTTATAACTTCATGGTTATGAGAGTGTTACTTTTTGTATTCATTCAAAATATTCGTAAGCGAGGAAAACATTCCAACATTAAAATGAAAAGTAAATTTCTAGAAAATTCATGATAATATAATTCAGCCAATATCTGATTTAAAAAATCATAATTTTATAGCAAAAATAAATAAGTACACAGTACTTTGAGATGTAGATATGAATTAATAGTAAAACATTAACTTTCTGTTAAACTAATTTTGTTAGCCATAAACTACTTGCTAAATTTACTAAAAGATGAGAATGACATTTATAATAAAAAAAAAAGTACTGAATTGCATTTCTTTCATACCGTTAGAAAGATTTGATATTTTACCTTCGTTTACTCCGTCATTCTGAAACAGAAAGGCATGATAGAATCATAAATATTAATAAGCTTTTTGAAATCTGAGGTAATGAAGGCCAACTTGATAATCTAGCACATGTTGTAGAATTTATAATTTAAGTTACTTATATATTGAAATAATCTAAATTAAATTTTAAAATAATCTTTTTTTAATTAAGAAACAAATCGATTTTTGACTTTAATCTCTAAATTAATCTTTCAAGAAAAAAATAGTGAATATTTTTATATAAAAATGTACTAACTACACTTTGTAATTTCCTTTTAGAGGCTTCCGAGGCAGCAGTTTCGATCACGTCAGTGATGAATTTTGTTGTTTCCCGCATAAGCTCTTCATCCTCTTTGAAAGCTTCTTTTCGTTCCTCAAGGTTTCCTGTCATCAATTTTGTTTCATGTTCATCCAGCACTGGCGATTGAAACGTCAAAGACATTGTTCGAATACCAACTATTTATCACTCAGGTATATAATATAAATACTTTCAACAGTCTTTTCTTGATGGAATATTTTTCAATATGAATTATCTCCACATTTTTCACAATCAGTTATTTTAACTGCAAATAAGAGAAAATAATATACAATTATAACATCTATTTAAAAATATTTAATTTCATATGAAAATATTTTTAAATTCATAAAACGTCAAGGAGACAACGAGTTTTGTTGAGTTGTGAATAAATGCTAATGAAATTCTCTACAAACTGTGCAATCTTTGTGTACAGAAGATAATTAAGAAACAAAACAGCAGAAGAAAAATTAAGATAAAGAATAGTATTGAATATATAACATTATTACATGAATTATAATACTTGAATAAGTAGAAATGTTATTAAAAAATAGTGAAAATAAAATAAATAAATTAAAAACACCCATTTTAATTATTAGCACAAATGTCCTAAGATGTCTGGCAAATTTCAATTGTGAGGAAGAGATAACTCAGCTACAGGTGGCACATGTTTGATATAGAGAAAAAATATACACAAAAGTGTAAGAATGTTATAAATAAATAGAAAAGTTGAAAGTGAGAAAAAAGAGAGAGGAGTAATAGAAAAAAGTGTGTGTTTGTTGCATCATATTACGGATTTACGGTTTAGTTGAGTTTTCCTTCCTTTTTTCTTTCACAGTTAGTCTTCCTGATCATTGAAGTGATTTATTTAACACAGGAAGAATCAACGTGAACAATAAAAATATATCAGATAATACCTTACGTACTGCAAAAGTTTATGAAAATGACGTAGTAAGTAAATGGTAAAAAAGTAATTATAATAAAATATATATTATCAGAATGATAAAAAATACAACACGTTTCTGTGTGTTTCAGTTGGTGTCGACGAACGCCCGGCGACCCGGATACCTCGTAATGATCGGCTGCTTCGTGCCTGGCTTTCTCTACTGAATATGTCACCCCCTCTCGCAAAATATTTTCGAGCATGCGCCTCCACAATTGCATTTGGTAGACACACTTTTCTCATGCCTGTATTCCAATAAATCTAAATAAATACAAACAAACTCCCAAAAATATACTGAAAAAATATTCGGTCTGGGAGCCATCACTGAACTGTAATTCATCAATTTTTTGAGCAATCCAAACCATCAAGCGAATTAATTGCGATTAATTGATAAAAAAAGTTTGCTATTGGTGATCGCCTACACATTACCTGTAACATAGAATATATGATAAATTGAAATAAGTCATAGTTGATGACGTAAATCGAAATAAAACTAATATACTATCGACGCAGTGTCATCGAAGTATATGAATATAATATTATCTACTTAATTGAACATAAATTTACTACGATGAATGATCACTGACCGTATCTAAGTAGTCCGAGTTATAGTCACGACTCTTAGATTGTTTTTTTGCTGGATTTATCATTCAAATCTATTTATGCTAGGTCCTGGTGCTTTGATTTTACATCAAATTACAATATATTACATTTAAAAAAAGTTACTAATTAAAGTATATAAACATAAGCAATAATTAAAAAGACAAAGAGAATAATTTTTTTAAATTTCTCACTACGTTTTGTAATGAACTAATGATGGATAACATAAGTTTCTTGACATTTAAATCAAATTGTAAAAATTCTTTAATGACGTTGAAGTATTTATTATAGTGATAAATTAATATATTTAATGTATCTCGTGACCTTATCATAATAACATTTTTTATCTCTTTTTCTTAGATTTTTTCTTTTTTCTCAGCGCCAATTTTTCTAAATATTTTCTCCACGAGTTCTGAATAATTCTGGCAGCCCTATTTCTCTTGAAATTATCCAAGTCTCTGGTGAAAGCTTTGATCAGTTCTGTTTCTCGTTCAGTTTTTAATTCTTCGTATATTATTTTTTGAACTGCTATTTTATCCTGCAGAGTTTTAATATTTCAGAAATACAATATATAGACTTATAATAAATGAACAAAAATTCATACCTCAAGATCTTTGAGCTTTGTGTCTAACAAAGTAGACTCTTGAGATAATGATTTCATTGTTCGATAAAAGCTTCCAACATTTTCGTCATATTTTTCCAACATTCCCAAGTACTCTTTCTCACTTTTTTTCCTGAAACATGAAATAACTGAAAACATTCGAATGCCATCAACACCTATTTTTCTAAAAGTTATATGTTTTAATATTTTATTACATATGATATAATTTTACGTACTTGGCAGTGAATAAATCTTTTTCTCGAGCTTTATTTATTTCTCGAAGTACCTTATATTGAGCTTCTATCAAATCCAATTCCACCTCTATTTTTCTTTCAGCATCGAGTATACATTTAATGATATTTTTAACTGAAGACTTTGATCTTTGCCTATAATTTAAATTGTTCATCTTACTCCCTAGTTTAACATCAATTTTTTTTCATTAAAAATTTATAGATACTTTTTATCATTAGTTTCCTGTTCTTGAATGGTTTCAATCGTCTCTAAAAGGATTTCTTCTTCGTTAGACTGCTTTTCAATATGTACATTGGCTGATTTGTTATGTTTAATTTGTTCTATTTCCAATATCGATTGCAAATCTAAAAAGAAAACAAATATTATAAAAACAAAGATGTTCCACTTTCGTGTTTTCGTTCTTTTTAAATTCTACTGTTATTATTTAGAAAAAAAAGTATTTTTTTTTAAGCTCACTCTTAACTTCCACTTGAGCTTTTTTTGTATTTACAAGAATACTTGCTAAATTAGGTGTACACTCGTATTTTTCTTTTAGAAAAGAGCGCATTTGTTTCTCAATAACAGGAGTCACTTGATCTAGCATTAGTACCAAAGTCTCTAGAGTATTAGATTTCTTTCCCTTGTAGAAATCAATAATTTCTGAAACCAGTGATAACTTTCTAATATTTTTTGACAATTCTATAAAAAATTGACATACACGTTCTATTGAAGTTTCGTATTCCATTGTTAGTTCGTTAATTGAAAAAAATAACAACTAAACTATAATAAGCAACACTGAAGAGATTTGTCACCTCATACAGCTTATTTCGGTTGTATATGACTCACCATCAATAAAGTACTTTGAAAGTCATGAAGTTGACTTCAGTAATAGTTTAACGATCAAACAAAGTTTATATACTGCAAATTTTAAGCATTCTAACTTTCATATTTTTGACACTTGGATTTAAATTTAGAGGAGAAATGTCCAGCTGTTTGCTATATTTTATGGAAGTTACGCATTTCAGAATAGAGAAGAATAAATTTTCCCAAATTTTACAGCTTTCTTTATCAATTTTTTATATTCTAAATATTCATATAATAAACTTTCAGTTGATTTGTTTGTATTATTTATGTCAAATTTGAGGCTATAAACATACGAGACATTTTTAGTGATTATAAGAAATAATAGGAGTTTTAAAAATATATGGTGCAGTTTTAGATAGGCGACAAATTGGTCGATCAAGAGGTCGACTTTAACTATTATGTTGGGAAACAAAGGTATATGAGTAAGTAAAAATAAAACTAAATTTAAGCTATATTCGAGGAATATCGATGCGCCGCGCTAAGCACGCAGAATAATTCGAAAGTATACGCGCATGCGTAACATCACGTGATGATATGAGCCCGGCAGCTACCGCAAATACGTCGGTGACGACGTCGATGCACGTCAGTGATGCTCATTTGCTTGTTAAGGTCTTTAGTAATAAGGTAGCAAATTAGTGACGAGCAAATATTCCAAAGCTGATACACTTTAGTGAACAAGCATGATGACGATAATAATGTCACGAGAATGTGCACCTCCGTGACAGAAGTGAATCGCGAGCTGACTGATCACATTTGTCGGATGTGGCGTAGTTGATTGTGTTCAGTAAAAAATTTTAAGAATAATAAACATGGCGTATCGCGGTGTCAAAGGTTCCGATCCGTTTGTATCGAAAACATCACGAAATGAACGATTTGCACAAATGTCGAAGCAAGAACAAATTATTCAACAAAAAAAATTGGAAATTCAGGCTAAAATGCAAGAAATGAAGGCCAAACAAGCTGTTGAGAGTACAAAAAAAACTGGCTCGTCAAACACATTGCCTTCTACAGTTACTAAAGTTACTTCAACTAAGTAAGTAAACTATTTCAATTGAATTATTCATTACCATATTTTATTTCATTCTTGAATTCAAGTTATTTTACTTTTTTCGTATTGAATCTACTCATCACGCGGTCATTGTAATGTAATACACAATCGAATAACCTTAATCAATAAGTATCACACGTGCACACAATAATACAGGTAAAAAATTATCGATTTGAATCGGCTTAATGCTAATACAAATTGTCATTTAAATGTATTTGAATTTTTATGAGGAACTAGAAGCTCAAACATTGTATTAACAATTTAAAGTTACGTGACTTGAGACTATTATTCTAAATGACGTGAAGAAATCATTTTATATATCAAATATTAGATAAAATTTATCTGTCTAAGTCAAGCTACCGAAATTGTCCTATATTAAATAGAGGTCAACAGATTGCATGTATTTATTTATAGGAGAGAAGATGAGAAGCCAACTACTGCGCCTACAATTAATTTATTTGCTAATGATGGCAGTTTCTTGGATCAATTCAAAAAGATTTCGAGTAGCAAAAATATGCCGAAGCAAGAAGCTGCACAAGCCAAGACTGAGGAGATAAAGAAAGAAGATAGGAGTGATAAAAATTATGAAAGCTCAAGAGAAAGGCGGTGGAATGGAGAAAAAAGTAGAGATTGGGATAGAAGAGATAGAAGAAGAAATGATTCAAGATGGGGAAAAAGCTCTGATAGACATCGTAGTTCATCTTCCAGTCCATCTCCACCGAGACATAAATCCTCTCCTAGTCCTGATTCCCGACGGTATCATCAAGCATCCAACGGCTCTAGGTCACAATTTAATCAGCAACAATCGCAACAATCTTGTCCACCTCAACCCGTAAATCAATCTTCTTCTATTCCTTCTCTTATACCTCAGGCTGTGATGCAAATGACTAGCACACCACCTCCAAATCTAAGAAATGTTCCCCCGCCAAATCGTCCAACTGTACATGGAATGTCTTCTGTCAAGAATGAGAATTATTCTAATTTAGAAACTCATCCATCAACTCCTCGGATGGCTGTTCCTCCACCGCATCTTATTCGACCACCGCCGCCTCCGCCAATTAATACTAATGTACCGCCGCCTAACATATCTATTTCTCAAAACGTTCCAATGCAAAATATTCAGCCACATCCATGCCCCTCTTCAACATCATCTCAACACATCATTCCACCGCCATGTAATATTCCAACTCTAAATACTCTTCAACCGCCAAGTATTCCATCAACAAATGTCCGGCCACCAAATTTACTACCTCCTATAAATCAAATGCCACCTAATATGTTACAAATGAATGCAAACCAAGCAATAGTTGTGACAGTTGCGAATGTTCCTAACGTTCCACCGCCTCCAGTTATTTCACCAATTATTATGTCAGCACCACCACCTGTTCATAGCTCGACTATTAATTCTGTTCCTCCTCCGAATCTTAATATTCCTCCACCTAATGTACCGCCACCTTCAATCATTCAAAATCCAGCACCTTCAACGCATCTTTTATCCACCACATATCCAATTCAGAATCAAATACAGATGCCAGTTGTTAGGCCTAATGTTCAAATACCACCACCAGTCAGGCCTCCAACTAATTTATCATCATCTGATCCATCAGGTAATTAAAAAAATAAAATTGAATAGTTTTTCAATAATTTAATCATAATAACAATTTGCTGAATATCCTTTAATCTGTTTGACGCTTTATTTTAGCTCCTAGTGGTCTTGTAGAAGCCGAACAATTAGCACGAATCGTCGCAGATTGTGGTGATGCAATTGAACAAGAAGTACGCGAGAAGAATGCTCAAGATCCTAAGCTATGGTAACTACTGTCCTCACTAACTCCTTTTTGCATGATATTCTTATTTCATTTTATGCTATTTTTGCATTTAATTAATTAATTATTATTAATATTAACTAATATTTACTATTTAACTGATTTAAGAAAATATTTAAGCCTTCTAATATTTGCATTTCTAACGCCTATGCACATATTAGTTTTATGATCAGATAATGACAATTACGTAAAAGGAGATTCTATCCAGCTCTCCAATACTGAAATTGTAAGGTTTATTCGTCATCTTACTTTTAATATGCATTGGACATTATCCCTTGATATCCAATTGTTTTTCCTGTACTTGTAAAGTATTATTAATGGCATGCTGACTTGAATAAAAACTTTTTTAGTCATTCATAAATGCTCTTCATGTTATTAAAAACTATTTTTAACATTATTGCATTATAAATATCACTTGTACATACATATGTATTTTATTCCATGTAAGCTTTTACATTTTTATGCTAAAAGTGAATAATTATACTTTTAGATGTTAATTAAGTCGATAGTGATCATTAACGTAGATTTCATATGATTATTATTAGTTAAATTAAATAATAAAGAATTATTGCTTGTTCATATAAGAAACGATTTATCTATTACTTATCACACAGAGTAGGTGATTACATGAATATTATTCATTGCAAGAAAATTAGTATTTAATAATTTATATTGTCGTTTTACTAAAGTCTGAACTAACATTTTTTAGCACTTAACTTTCTTTTATTCGTATGCTCCGTAAAATATTAATTGAATTTAAGATATATTAATGAGTTTTATAAAATAATGAGTTGTAAATCAAACGATCCTTTATCGATGAAAATAATAACGTTGGTATGAAAAATTAGGCGTTAATCTTTCTTGACAGAGTTTTAAGTATTGTTTTAATCAAGGTTTCTGCACCAAAAGCAAAGTGCAGCGTACCTGCAGTACAGGGGATTGGTGGCCAAGTTTCGTGCTGAGAAAGCGGAAAAAGAAAACAACAAACGAAGCAGTGGCGCTGAACCTTACTGTCCCGAAGAAGCTCTTAGTGATAATGAAGACGTTGAAAAGACGTCTAATAAACATATCTCTTTAAGTGGTACGCTATTGATCTATTTTTTTTTTCTTTGTGCATTTTTAATATTTATATTTGAAAAAGAAAAAGTCATTAACCTAGTCTCTTCTTTTCTGGTTAGATAATAATTCTAAAGAAGATAGTAAAGAAGAAAGAAAGCGAAAAAGACGAAGTCGGTGGAGTGAACCTGATAATAAAGTTACTATTCCCGGGCCGACTGTGCAGCCTGGATTGCCAAATGTCAATCAACAAATTCGTCCACCACCTATCACTTTACCTGTACAACATGGTCAAGGGTCATTGTTATTAACACCAAAGATGCAAAATGCCAAAGGAAAGAATCCAATGTTAACTAAAATATCTCGAAGTGATCCTGCGTTGATTCAATATGCAAGACAGACCTTTGGTACTTTGGATCTTAATGAAGAACAATGGAAAAAAGCTGAAGATCATTACAAAGTAAATTGTTACATTTGGTGTTATTTATTATTATTCAGTAGTATATTTCAATAAATAAATTCATAAGTGATATGATTATTTACAGATAAATTTATTATATCAAAATCTCTTGAAGAAAAGAGAAGAAGTGAAACGTTTAGAAGCACAGGGAAAGCATAAATATGAATATGATAGTGATGAAGAAGTTGAAGGTGGTACATGGGAACACAAGCTAAGGTCAGCAGAAATGGAAGCAACTCAGATGTGGGCTGAAGAGTTGACAGCTCAAGCTGAAGGAAAACATCATATTGGAGATTTTTTACCTCCCGATGAGCTTAATAAATTTATGGAGCAATATAATGCTCTCAAGCAAGGAAAAGAGCCAGATCTTAGTGATTATAAAGAGTACAAACTCAAAGAAGATAATATAGGTTTGTTTAATATTTATGTAACGTTATTTATTCAATCTATTTTAAATATAATGAACGATAATTTATTGTTTTATCTCGCAAGGTTTTCAAATGTTACAAAAGCTTGGATGGAGTGAAGGTCAGGGTCTCGGAAGTGAAGGCAGTGGTCGCACTGAGCCTGTAAACAAGTAAGTATCACTTTCTTAACAAAAATAAATGCACTTTGGCCATTATATAAATAAACATTCAAATTGTTTATTTAGAGCAACTACAAGACTGGATAGTGCCGGTTTAGGAACAGAGAGACCTGATAATATTTCGAGAGATGATGATGAATTTGATGCCTACAGGAAAAGAATGATGCTTGCCTATCGATTCAGGCCAAATCCTTTGGTTAGTAGTTTTTGAATATTAGTTTTTAGAATAAATATCACTAGTTAGTCAGTTATTAATGTTCATTTATTTTTATAGAATAATCCAAGAAGGCCTTATTACTAATTGAACAATTAATCAAAATATGTGGCCATTAATTGTAAAAGAACACCAACATCCCAAGTAAAATTTTTTCTATAAAGACAAAAAAGAGACAATATTATTTTGTATATTTAATTAAAAGACATGTTTAACGAACATGACATGATAATTATTGTTGATATGAATGCTAGTAAATATATCTATCAATAAAAATACATTTGTTTATATGCTCAATGTTTAATATTCTTCAAAGAAATATATTTAAGCATATTTATTTATCTTTCACTTCATTTAATAAACAATGCGTTTATTTCCCTTATTTTTTAAATTAAACATTATTAAAAGTAAAGAATATTTTTGAATTTATGACAAAGGTAAGAATGAATTTTAATTGATGAATAACCATGTTGGAATATTGTAATATGTACAAATTATATACATATATAATTATGTTAAATCACAATTTACTGTTTTTCTGTTTTAATTTTAATTTTTTTCTGTTTGACGGGTTTTCTTTCTGTACTTTCGATAGGTTTTTTTTCAACAGTTTTTAACGGTTCTGTTTCTTTTGCTTCATCCATTGGAACAACTGTAACTCGTCCAGACGGTGTAACAGACACTTTAACATCACTCTCTAATGTTGTAAGCTCTCCCTCGACAACAGTAAATGCTTTAGGTCTTTTGGGTTTGACTATTGGTATTGGAACTTCACTCTTGTGTTCTGAAAATATTAATAATTCTAAAATTAGTAAACCAAAAAATTTTACAAAATATTTTAATCAAATTCCATAGAAGCTGCTTACTGATTGAATAATAAACAGGAATACCCAAGCTACTTTTAGTTTTAATTAAAATCGATCGAATATTATCAAATCCTCCAGGGTATTTTTCTTTCAACTGCTCACAAATAGCCAAAACATTTTTAACAATTTTTTTTTGTGGCATAGAAAGAGTTGCTACTTGGACAGTATGACAAGGGCCATAACCATGGATTTCTAAAGTTGTTTTCTTTAGAGCTTTATCTATTTCTTCTTTCAAATTTTCTCGATTTAGTCTAATAGGAACTGGAGGGGTCGAAAGTCGTGTAAAACTCTTTCCTAATAGATGAGTCATATGTCCAGCAATTCTCCCATCAACTAGGAAAAAGTCGTAGAGTCGAGCAAGTTTTCTTCGCATTTCGTATTGATTATATTCATTTTTAACTTGATTCATTGGAATGATTGCATTGATATTTGTTACTCCTTTTTCTCGTAAAATTGTTTCCCAATGCTCGACGGTTTTTTCATAGTCTTTTCGTCGTCCTCTTTCTAAATCTGGAACGAATAATGCTACTTCATCGGTTGAACTCATCATTACATTGGGTAAAAGCCTGAAAAAGTAATTTAGAATATTAAATGTTTGTATAAATCGAGAATAAAAGTAAAAAAAAAATTAATTTAATTAAATTAGTATTAAAACTTACATTCGTACTCTTCTGCGAGGAACTTTAGGAATTTTAATACAATTAATTTGTAGAAAGATAGAATTTCCTTCAAAAGGCAGTAATGACTTCTTTTCTTGTTTTTCTTTCTGAGCAAGCTGAAAAATTACATCAACAGCCTTTTCGACATTTATTTTATTAAGCTCCAAGTTTCCTATAGCCTCCTCTGCTTTTTTGTTTTTTCCAATTTTCACTTTTGTTTTTTTTTCTTTATTTTCAGTTTTTATTTTTTTCTTAACTTCTTCATTATCCTTAAACTTCTGAGATTTGTCTTCTACAACTTCCCCAATTACTTTTGCTTTGACTTTATGTAGTTGTTTAACTACTTTATTATCCTTTAATTTTTGAGATTTGTCTTCTACAGCTTTACCAATTACTTTTGCTTTAACTTCATTTAGATGATTAACTTTTTTATTATCCTTAGATTTTTTAGATTGGCTTTCTCCAACCTTTTTTACTTTTTTCTTCACAGACATTTCTACAGGATCAGATGCCAAATTTTTTCGTTTATTTTTTTTAGATTTATACATATTTTCTTTATCTAATGTACATTTATCTTTTTTTTCATCAATTCTTTCTTTTTTAATCGATTTTTCTGTCACGTGTTCAACAGTATCTGTCTTCTTGGGCTTTTCAGTCTTTTTGGAGGTTAACTTAGACTCCTTTTTAACTGCTTTCAATAAATCGTGTAAATTTTCATATGAGGCTTTATTTTTAGATTCCTTTTCATTTTCAATTTTGATTTTTCCAGAAGTATCCAAAGTTTTTTCACACTTTTCTATCGCATCAAGAATTTTCAATGATTTTTTTGGACGCTCTTTCACCATTTTCTTTTGAAGATTGCCTTTTGCTTTTAGATTTTTCATTTTGTTATCACAATGTTTGGTTTATTTTGTATCCAAATGATTTATAAAATATTTTGATAATTGTTTACAAAATAAGTCACCGGCACACGTGTTTTTTAATCGTACGTAACCAATGTGGCATAAATAACGCGTTATACAAAAACATTAACAGGAAATGATGTCCTTAATTTTTGACCGGAAATCATTATGCAATTGTAGATAATATAGAACTACTATCTTACCAGAAATTGAAAAATTCATTTTACCTTCATTTGATATCACAGTCGTCTTTATTACCAACATTTCAGACAAATTCAAAAATTTCCGTTGTTCAGCTCAACTAAAATCGTTTGTAATCGTGATAATCACTGTTTTGGCGGTTGTTTACAGTTTCTGTTTTCTTAAATTTGTAAATTAGTGTAATTATTAACTGTGACCTGCATTGAGAATTTTTAGTGTTTTTAAAATATCAACAAAGATATGCAAAATGTATGTCAAGTCTCTAGTTTTAGATGGATTCAAATCCTATGGAAAGAGAACAGAAATAAACGGCTTTGATAGAGAATTCAACGCTATCACCGGTTTAAATGGCAGTGGGAAATCAAACATTTTGGATGGAATATGTTTTGTTTTGGGCATTTCAGCTCTTGGACAAGTAATATTCATTCAATTAAATTTATTAACAATGATTATTTTTATTTAATTTTCCATGACTATAACCTATCTTTTTTTACTTTGAATGTCAGGTACGAGCAACATCACTCCAAGAACTGGTCTACAAGTCAGGACAAGCTGGAATAAAAAAGGCAAGTGTTACAATCACATTTGATAATAGTGATAAGTCAACATCACCTATAGGGTATGAAAGTTCTGAAGAAATAACTGTTACTCGACAAATAGTCATAAATGGAAAGAATAAATATTTTATCAATGGTTCAAGTGTCACCAATAAAAGAGTCCAAGACATGTTTTGTTCAGTCCAACTAAATGTCAATAATCCTCACTTCTTAATCATGCAAGGAAGAATTACTAAAGTACTAAATATGAAGCCATTGGAAATTTTATCTATGATTGAAGAAGCAGCAGGCACTAGAATGTTCGAAGAAAAGAAAGAAGTAGCAATAAAAACCATTGAAAAAAAAAATAATCGATTACAAGAGATCAACTCTATTCTTGAAGAAGACATTGCTCCAAAATTGGCCAAGCTGAAAGAAGACAAAGCTCAATACATTGAGTATCAAAAAGTTCAACGTGAATTGGAACACTATGTCAAAATTGTCGTAGCTTGGGATTATGTTTCAGCATTGAAAAATAGTGAGCAAGCTACAGCAAATGTTGAGAAGGTGAGAAATGAAATTTCAGAGAAAAATGCAGCAATTGAAGCTGGCAAAGAAGAGATTGCTTCTATTGATACAAAGATAGAAGATATGAAGACAAAGTTACATGCTGAAAAACAAGATAGATTAGAACAGCTTGAGCAAGAAATAAAAGCTGCTGAGAAGAAAGAAAATAAAATGTCTGCTGAATCGAACAGTAATAGGGAGAGTATTAAAGCAGAAAAAAAAAATATTGATCAACTCAAAATAAATATCGCAGAAGATGAAAAATTGTTGGAGCAAAAAGAAACAGAGCTTCAAAATGTTGGAGGAAAATTTGAAAAATTGAAAGAAGCTGAACAACAGGATGCAGCAGCTGTCGTAGCAGCTCAAGAAAAGTTACAAAAAATCAGTGCTGGTTTATTAGAAAGTGATACTGGAGACAATGCTACTTTGGAGCAACAGTTAATTAATGTCAAACATTTAGTATCTCAAGCACAGACTGAAATTAAACAATGTGAAATGGCATTGAATCATAATCGTGATTTATTAAAGAAAAAACAAAAAGAAGCTCAAATGACCGATAATGATTACAGAAAAGACAATAGAGATTTAGAAGAAAAGAAAAAGCAGTTGAATATTTTAGAGAACCAAATGAAAAATATTAATTATGAAGATGGTACTTTGCAAAGGCTTCAACAAAATAGAAGAACTTTAACAGACGAAATTCAGGTTCTTCAAGATAAAATAGAATCTTTTGTTATGAAGTATCCTCGATTGCGATTCGAATATCAGGACCCAACGCCTAACTTTGATAGAAATTCTGTAAAAGGGTTAGCCTGTACCCAATTCAATTTAAAAGACAAAAAAGCTGCATATGCTCTAGATGTTGCAGCAGGTGACAGATTATATAATGTTGTTGTAGATACAGAAACAATAGGTAAAGCTTTGCTTAAGAAAGGACAACTCCAACAACGAGTTACATTTATTCCACTTAATAAAATTTCTGGAAAAACTATAGACAATTCAACTCTACAATTAGCTCAAAATTTAGTTGGAAAAGAAAACGTTCAACCTGCCTTGTCTTTTATTGAATATAACGAGAATGTAAGCCCAGCAATGAAATGGATTTTTGGGCAAACTTTGATTTGTAAAGATATTAATGTTGCTAAACAAGTAGCATTCCATGAAAGAATAATGAAAAGATGTGTTACTCTTGAAGGAGATACTTGTGATCCATCAGGAGTATTGTCTGGTGGTGCTGCATCAAAGACTGGTTCGATTTTACTGCTAATAGATGCTTACAAATCATTACAAAATGAATTAAAACATCAAGAAGAAGAATTAAAAACGATTGAAAGACAAATATCACAAATTTCTAAAACTGCTGAAAGATATTCAGCTGTCAAACAACAATTTGACTTGAAAGCTCATGAAGTAAATTTGTTGAAGCAGAAATTGGAGCAAACAACTTACCACAAGTTACAAGAAGAAATTAACTCTTTGCAACAAAAGATTCGAGATGATGAAGAAAAGATGATAGCTGCGAAAAATACTGAAAAAGAGAATACAAAACGATCTAAAGAGCTAGAAAGTCAATTAAAAGATTCAGCAAATATTCGAGACAAGCAACTAAAAAATGTAGAAAATCAGCTCAAGATGTTACAGAAAAAAGCAGAAAATAGTAGAAAGGAGTGGCAGAAATATGAACATAGTGCAGAAACATTAGATTTAGAGATAAAGGAGTTGAAAAAATCTATTGAAGCTGGTAAAGTACAACTAGAAAAAGCTCTTGAAAAGTTAAAAAGTTTAGAAGAAAAAGATAAGAGTTATGAGGAAGAATTGATAGCTTCACAAGAATATATATGTCAGCTGCAAGAAAACTTGAAGACTCACAAGAATTTAATTAATCAACAAAATAAAGAAATTCAAAAATTCATACAAAGGAAAGAAGAAATAGCAAAACAGAGTAACGAGTTTGCACTGGATATTAAAAAGCTTAATCATGAAGTCAATACTATAACAAACAGTGCAGCTGAATGTAAGCAAAGAGTGAAAGAATTAATTCGTAAACATCCATGGATTGAAGAAGATAAAGCTTACTTTGGAGAACCAAATGGAAGATACGATTTCCAGAAACATGATCCTGCTCAGATGATGCAGAAAAAAATACGTGCAGAAGCTCTTAGAGATGAATTAAGTCGAAATGTAAATGCTCGTGCAATGAATTTGTTAACTAAAGAAGAAGAACGTTATAACGATATTGTAAAAAAGAAGAATATTGTTTTAACTGATAAGAAAAAAATATTAGAGACTATTGCTCGTTTAGAAGAGAAAAAAAAAGAAGTTTTAGTTCAAGCTTGGGAACAAGTTAACCGAGATTTCGACTCGATATTTAGTAGTCTTTTGCCTGGAGCTAATGCTAAACTCCAAACAACTGACACTAAAAATGTTCTTGATGGGTTAGAAGTAAAAGTTGGATTCTCTGGAGTTTGGAAAGAATCTCTTGGTGAATTATCTGGAGGTCAAAGATCTCTAGTTGCTTTATCACTCATTTTAGCAATGTTATTATTTAAACCAGCTCCTTTATATATTCTTGACGAAGTTGATGCTGCTCTGGATCTATCACATACTCAAAACATTGGAACAATGCTTAAAAGACATTTTAGACATTCACAATTTATTATTGTATCTCTCAAAGACGGAATGTTTGATAATGCAAATGTTTTATTCACTACTCAATTCGTAGATGGAATGTCAACAGTTTCAAGAGCGGAAAAAGTGAAAAATAAACATGATCATCGAAAATAAAATGAAAGTTAAAGTATTTAATTGAATAATTATTATTAAGAAATATTTTTGATTTACAAAAAAAAAATACAAGAAAAATAACTTTATACTTTTAAATGAATAAATGTTGATTTATAATGAAAAAATATTGTATTTATTAAGCTTTAGATTATTCAGTTTTAATAGACACATTTTGAAAGATATAATTCTTACATTATTAATATTGTGTTATATATTTAAAACTAGATATCACAATGTAATTAAATGTTTCAGTTTGGTTTCATATTTGATAAGAGAATCAATTAGATAATTAGCAGCCTGGTTATAAAGACTAAAATATACTTTTGTAACTAATATTTTGATAATTATTCAAAAGTCGGGCTCTACCCAAAAGACAAATCAATTAGTTCTATATTATATTATTTTCATACATTAAATATAATTACTGACAGTATCTAAAAAATGCATAATTGTAAAATCAAAGATAAATCCGAAGATTAATTGTAAGTACTCAATTGAACTGTTAATATTTTTTAATAATAATCAAAACAAGAAAATTTATACGCTGTCAACAAATATTATTTGAATCTCTATTTACTCTTAATCACTGTTACCTTATTTCTATAGTCAAAAAATTATTTTAAAAAAATATTGATATCGATAACAATATCAAAAGCCAATAAAAAACAAAAATAAAATAAATATCAAACCTGCTAAATCTTTTTTTAGTGTTTACAAGAAGAAATAAATTTGATTGATAAATTTTCATATTAATATATTTTATATTAACTCAATATAATTTAATGAGCAACATTTTTTTAATTTTCTCTGAACACAAGTAAATGAAAAATGCAAGTCTTCAATTACTACTCTTTGCTTTGGAGCTGCTTTTTTCTCGTGATCGACCAATAAAACCTATTCTTTCCATTGGACTTCCAACAAAGTGAATATGACAACAACAGCTGGATGGAAATTTAAAAAAATCTGGTGATAACGATCCATCAGTAGTAATAGATGCTAATTGACGGTAAATATATTTTTGTTTGCAATATGTTCTATAGCCTTCAGCAAATCCTTCTATTATTCGGCAGCCACTACCTTCAACCCTAAAAATTAAATAAGTTTTTTAAAAATTTAATTATAAAGTTTCTACAATTATGCTACAAAAATAGTTCAATAAAATCGGCATAAAAATGCTTACATGCATGTTTCAATACGAACACCTTGAAGGAAGTCATCGTCATTTACAATATAACGCCACTGTCTTTGTTTATTCTCAGCGCTTTTTGGAAACACCACACTTTCCTAAAATGAATAATAAATGAATATTAGTAAGTGAGCAAGTAATCAATATCATATCTTAATAAATAAGAGATAAATCTTTTACGGTTAATTGGTGTGGATATTGATTAGTATTATCTTGGAGCGTGATTTTTTTATCATTGTACGTTTTTTTACTGAGCTAATAAATCATTACAAAAATGTTTAAGTGGACATTGGAAAGATAAATTCATTATTCAAGATGCGTTCAGTTTTCGCAGAATTATATTTTTAAATTAATCACAAAAAATTACTTTTATTCTAGAGTCAATTCATTACTAATCTTTTCGAAGTAATTCTAGCATTAAAATTGCAGTTTGTTCAATTGATTACTTATATCAAAATTTTTTTTAGCGTTCAAACATTTATGTAAAATTCTTATGATCCTTTGCGATGTGAAATAATCATGCGTTCACACTTTAGTTTGCTAAAATGTTGTATACTTTGCTAATTTAATTTAAACATTTAACTTACTCGAGCAAAGCAAAGACTATCATCAGTTGTTGCATCTATTCTCTGATCGATTTCAGTTCTCTCTACCTTTAAAATCATATAAATATTAATTAATTAAAGTAAACTTCATGTACTTAATTAATAAGTATCAAATTGATCATGTTAAATAAATATTTATTTACCGGTTCATCAACCGAAGCAAGATACTTCAAATCAGGATTCATTCTTAGAGCAATTTTCAGATAATCTTTAGGGTACTCTTGTGCTTGCTCACAAAATGTAGAATTCTTACACACTGGGACTGATCTTGGTGGTGTTGGAGTTGGTCTAATTGAAACATCGTCAGGAAATATTATTTTTCCATCTGTGTCAGGCAATCGTGCTGGATTATTTGCTAAAAAAAAGGAATACCCTGGTGAAAACAATTTCACGCATTTATAAATTTCTTTCCCATGTTCTCTTTTAAATTATAATAAATTTATGTATCTAAAACACTCATATACATGCTGATAAAAATATTCTTACAATTGTGCAATCGGCGTTCCTGTACCGTGTTAATAGGCTCATCTGGGTCCTCAAGAACATCAGAACTCACATGGCGAGTTTTTGTCAGATTATAAGGAACAGCTTGAATCTGATATTGTAAGAACTAAAAAAAATGGTTAAAATGATAATATGCGTCATTTTGAGGTAGGTCATTTTGTTGGTAATTCAGTTAATGGTTGAATAATCACAGTAAAAAAACTCTAATAGCACATTATAGATGTATTCAATGTCTATGTTCTCAATTTTATGTTTTCATGCGCAAGAAGTTGCGTTTCAATGATTTTATTAGTTCCAATAATTTTCTAAAACAAAAGTGATCATTATTTAATTTTTTAATAACTATAATTTTTATAATCCTCCAAAGAGGAATAAGATGACTCATACGTGAAGAAAAGATGAACAAAGAAGAAACTGGAGATTTTTGGAAGGTGAAAAATAACAAAAGTGACAGGTTGATGAGTAAATATAATAAAATTGAAAAAAAAAATTGTTTCCTTAATTTCCGTATACTTCCTGAATAATTGTGATAGATAAAATCATCATTCACACATAATTATATTTAAATTGAGATTGGATGAGTCAGTTTAGATTTAAAATTAGTTACATTGTAGCTAAAAAAAAATAGATAGATTTAAAACAATAATTTTAAATAATTTTTAAGATATACTGAATTAATAATATTGATAATAAAAATACAACATACAGAATTCTATTCTTAATGATCATTGAAAAGAGTTTCATTTAAAAATATTGAAAGTAAAATGAATTTATATGACTAAAATATTAATTAAAAACATTGTTATGTTATAACAACAACTTACTGAAGAAATTAAAAGGATGATACATAATTTATCCATAGTTCCAGT
Source organism: Chelonus formosanus (assembly GCA_028641665.1). Classification (NCBI taxonomy): domain Eukaryota; kingdom Metazoa; phylum Arthropoda; class Insecta; order Hymenoptera; family Braconidae; genus Chelonus; species Chelonus formosanus. The sequence goes on from CM054002.1 coordinate 17,436,295, forward strand.
TCTTTAACAATTTAATTAGTCAAATGATTTGGTTCTTAAATCAAATCTTTTTCGTCAAAATATTCCGTATTTATTTTTACACAATTACTTTCATGCCATGATAAAAGTTCCGATTAATAAAATGAAGTTTAAACATTTTATTGTTTAAAACGAAACAAGTACAATTTTGTTCTATGATTGTTGATTTTATCACTCGAGTAAACAGTTACATAAACACACAAACCACCAAAATTTGCCGAAAGAGATGACAGATTGACACTCACTGCCGGCAAAGTCTTATTGACCTGAGCACAAATAAATATAAACTAGCTTCTTATACAGAATGTTCTCAGACTGATCGCAAAAGAATTAAGAGGTGGGGATAGTGGTCAACTATGGAGGGAGAATGACCGGTTTCCGTTATGTGTATATAAGAAGACGAGATTTGCGTCACTCTCGTTAGATAATTCATACATATAATTACATATTTTATTTTATAGCCTTGAGGAAGACCATTCTTTCAAGGCTCAGGGATTCCCGAAGAAGACATATTAGAAAACTAAATTAAAATTAGTTCTCGAGCTCCAACTTTTCTTAGAAATTGAAAAAAATACGGATTATGAGTTTTAATTTATGCACAATAGTTTTATTATGTTACCAGAGTTCTTTTAAATGTCAGTTTCAACGTAGATTTAAAAAAAAAATATGAAAATGGTGTTTTGTAAAGACACTTAATTAATTCGATTAATTTGCATATTTTTGTAAAGATTTCATATTTTTCTCATTAAAAGAACTTTTCAAAAATAAAATTTTTCCAGATAATAAATATTATCTTTGGAGTATTCTTATTTCACCATAAATATTCATATGTTCAGCAATAATTGAATATATACAAATAATTTATATAAATTAGTTATTAATTAAATTGTTTACTTTAACAAACAATTATAATGACATAAAAGAAAATTAATTTATTGACTTTTCTTTTTCTGCCATTTTTTGAATGATGCTTCAATAATTTCTCTATTCTCGTAAGCCCAAGATAATGTTACCATACCAAACATAAGGACTCCGATGAAAAAATGAGCTAATTTATGCTCTGGAAAGTAATACATCTGGAAAATGAAATCGTTTACATATTAATATCTTTTATTATCAACAATTAGAAAAATAAATAGTTGTTTAATACCCAAGAGCTTACATGAGAGATAATAGTAACGAATCCAGAGATGATAAGAGATACAGAAAACAGTGGTTTAGGTAGCAGACCATGTAAAGGTTGATATCCAGTGCCATCATGACGTGCATTGATAAAAGAAATAGAATAAAAAATTCTCAATGCCATATTTACACAGTTTCCAAAAATAAATCCTACAGGACCAAGCCATTTGGCAAATCCGTATGATACAAGCAGAAATGCTATTGATTGATAAATCCTAATTAAATTGCTCTTCTTGATAGTATTGACGTCTGCAGTTGCATTTGCGTAACATTCGGTGATACCATTTATTGCTAATAACAATACTGCTAAACAATGGGCTCTCAATAATGTAATTGAAAATTCTGTCGTAAATTTAGATCCTCCATAAAGCCATAGCAATGTTGATGAATAAGACTGTCCGAATATGAGGACAATTAAACCGATAGAACTTACAGCAGAACATAAATTGGAAAATAATCTGATACTTTCTTGAATGAGTTCCTGCAATAAATTTATAATCGAATAAGCAATTAACACTGATTGGTTCTATTTATAGTATTAAAGTAATGATAGGTTATTAAAATTATACATAATTCGAAACACAATGAGAATATAAAACTTCAAGTTAAATGGTTTGATTCTTAAAAAAAAACTTTTTCTCATTTCATTTTAAAGAATTATTTTTTAATTTATAATATATGAATAACAACAATGATAGTATGGCTGGTAATAAATTTTTAGAATTCTTAATACTTGAAAAACATAAACTTTCGTAATTAGAACTCAGGCAGACTTGTCGGACAAACTTTATTGCGCATATAAAATAATAAAACTCTTGGCGTCAAAAGATGTCCATTTAGTTGAAAATATTTAAAACATTTAGTGGGGGTAGCTTACTCCATAGAAAAAAGAGAATAAATCATTTTTTCACTTCTTTTACTCTTACTCACTGAGACAGATCAGACTTTCAGACGTCGCCATTGTTTGTGGAATTAAAAGTGGTCATACAAAAAGACTTGTATTATCCACAGCAAAAGTTAAGAAGTCTCTCAGGTATTAAGACGCAGGGACTTTGAAAAATCTCACTAACCCATGCATAAGGGCATTAGTATTAAGGCTACTAAGTAACTAAATTAAAGTATTGTTACAAAATACTTACTGGATCTTGCTGACTTATCGGTTTATCTCTCTTTACCAATTTCGTGAAATAAATGTATCCCTGGTCTTCAATGGGCCGAAAAATAAACCTTGCAGCCAAGGATCCAAGGTTGTTAACAACGTCATAGGTACCCTTGATAAATTTATCCAGTGAAATAGGAGGATGTGATACATTTCCATATTATTTTGCCTTTGTTCTATACAAATGGCAGTAGAACTGAAGCATAAACTTTTTGTGTTTATAATGTAATTCGTACCTGTTCAGCGAATGACATTACGGGAAATATTGTCATGATCATTTTTTCACCTTCGGTTAAAATCTGCATTAGGATACTTTGCTCAAAGAGCCCTTTGGTCAGTGTCATTAGATTCTTGTCAATCCAAGAAGCCTGAAATAATTTATTGATATTCAATAAAACAAATAGTCGTTTTCAACTTATTTATAAAATTCTGATTTTTAATGAGTACTTCGTTCTTTAGCTGTCCAGGAATAAACTCTTTTATAGACTTGAATGGAAAATCGTTGTTTGAAGAATTACGAGTAGATAAACGTTTAATATAAAAGTGAATGCAAATGTAGTAAATTATTGCAGATAATGTCATTGAGACTAATTGGGCAATTCCAAAAGCGAGTAAAGCGCTTTCAGGTTCGTAAAAAGCTATAAAAACCAAAGTTCGAAATAAAATTATCCCGAAGTCGACAATAATCTGTAATTTAAAATAAATAATTTGAGCATAATTTTTTTATTAAACCAATGAAAAGAATGCTTTTTAATACTTAAAATTAATTTACATACTTGAAATCGAAGAGGAAAGTAAGTACTCGCTACTAACTGAGCTGCTAATGACGTTAAGTAAACAACGCACGAAATAGCAACAGAAAAAACTGCAAAAGTATAATAAGGTGGTAGAGTTTCTGATGTGGTTAATACAGACAACCAAATATATCCAAAGAAAATCGACATAAATATGCTAAGTGGTACGCTGAAATAAAATATAATTATTTCATATAACTATTGGAGTAATTTATCTTCATGTTCATTAAATTATTACGTTAACCAGAGCTGATTGATAACTTGTGCCCAATTACGACAAGAAGAATTATTTAAACAAGCCCTAAAAAAAGGCTCTCGAGATAAAAATAGTATCATTGACTCCAATAAAAGGAGTCGTACATTTATTACTCCAAGTACTGCTCTATCGACATGACGGGCAACAAATGCATTTATGAAAAATGTTGTACAACGACAAGTTATCTGTAATAAATAAATTAATTGATTAATTTAATTCAAGAAGATTCTATGGAATAAATAAATAATATAAATTTTTGAGGTTATAATTGAATATTTCTGTCAACAACAAATAAAGAGTCAATGTTGAATTAAAATTTATTTAATACCTGGAAGATAATATCAAATGATATATTTCTAGAAGTACTGGTTAATAAATTTTTTGCCATTATTATAAATAATTTGATAAATACATTTTACATATTTTTATTTAATAACCTCTAAAATATTTAATAATATTATCACCGTTCGGTAATAAAAAGAAGATGTAAAATAATATTATAAACCGTCAAAAGATGACTCTCAGGTAATATTCTTTAACCAAATAAACAGCAACGATAAGAGTCGCAGTGCCGCCACAAATTTTTATATGATTTATGATATCAACTTGTAGAATGTTTTTATTTCGAAAACTTGTAAATAATATAAAATACTATAAGATTAGCACTGCTCGTTATAATTTAAAGAATACAAAATGGCAAATACATTAAAACTTCAAAATATTATCAACGTTCAAGCATCAGTCCAACATTTGGCAACACTATTCATTCTTCATGGATCTGGTAATAAATTAATAATATACGTTCTTTATTGTTTACATGCAAGTATTCGAGCTTTAAGCAATTTATTTGTGCATTATATTGCAGGAAGCTCAGGGAGTGACATGAAAAAGTGGATTGATGTCCTAAATCGTGAAGAATTGAAATTTCCTTATGTAAAAATTGTTTATCCTACTGCTCCATCACAGCCTTATACACCTCTCGATGGAATGGTATATTTATTTATCTGTAACATGCAGATACAATAGAATAATTGAATAAAATTATCATATTAATTTTGCTCATGGTTTTCAGGAAAGTAATGTATGGTTCGATCGTCTAGATATATCAAAGTCTGTTCCTGAAAAGAAAGAATCTATCAATCAAATATGTGAAATAATGTCCGAATTAATAGATAAAGAAGTAGAAGCAGGAATTCCAATCCAAAAAATTATGTTAAGTGGTTTTTCAATGGGTGGAACATTAGCTTTACATGTAGCTTATCGATACAGAACATCCATAGCTGGATGTGTTGCCATGTCAACTTTTCTCAATGATAACTCTTTAGTATATGAGGTATATGATTATATAATATTCACGATTAATTTTTAAACATTTTCTTATCTATTACATCATGGAATCCTTAACCAATATTACTTATTTTTTATCGCAGGCTGTAAAAAACAATAATGGAGCAAAATTGCCACCTTTACTTCAATTTCACGGATTGAAAGATTCATTGGTTCCATTTAAGTGGGGTGAAACAACTCATAACATTTTGAAAGAGTTCAATGTAGATTGTAAATTGATACCAATACCAAATGCTGACCATGAATTGGTTCAAACTGAAATTAAACAGTTTACGGAGCACGTTCTAAACACTTTGTTAAATGAACATAATCCTAAATTATAATTTTATTTTACTTTTAAGCTAAAATATAAAAAAGAATTACAATTGATAACAGTTTCCATTAATTCAATTTATCAAACAAGAATTAAATAGAAAGACTATTCAAATATTTCTCAAAGGTATGACAATATTTTAATGTTTGTTTACTTTCTAAATAGATTTTATGAATTCAATGTCAGAAGTATCAAAAAATATTTTTGAAGAGCATTAGAATGTTCGATTGAATTTTAAATTTATCTCATATATCATCGATAACCTTGCTAATGATCTTGGAATGTTAATAAACAACAAAGATTTAAATACGTTTCAAAGTTGTGGGACTGTTACAAAGATTAGAGATTGATTTTGAACTATTAGTTTATTTATAAACATATTATTATTAACAATATAAATATATTTTTATATAGAATTATGAAGATTATGAAAAATATTAAAATGTATTTGGAACATGACTTTAAATATTTAATAAAACTATAAAAAAATAAATTGTTAAAAGGAAGTAAAAAGATATTTCAATGCCCTCTTTAAAATTCAATCTATAACAACATTTTTATTCCACATAGGTCAGCAAATATATCATGTATACATGTATGTATTATATATCATGCCTAGGTTAACATCGAACACCCCTGGACGTTGGCACGATTACGAAGATTGGCGTTGCGCATTGGCGTAGTTGTTATCACCCCCGATGTACACTAGCTTACTCGTGGGGGTACCTTTCACTTTTTGATCATTTTTTTCTTCTCTTTTGACTCTAGTTCTTTTTTTAAAACTCCAAATTCAACATCATCCTAATATTGTGTTATCAATCCATCATTAAAGCCCTATAAAAATATATAAGTTAAAGATTTCATTGTATTTTTCATAAAATAGTGATATGTTATTTTTAAACTATGAGTATTTCATGCAACCCTACAATAACTTGACTCCAAAAAACATCCTTTTGTTTTTATTTTACGTGGTTTGTGATATTACAAAGCTCTAAATACAATACAAGTAATATAAATATTTATCATTAATTTACTTAATTGGTGGGTGAAATTTGGGTAATTATTCTTATCAGCAACATGAAAATAATAAAATTCATCATAGTTTATAGAACTATGTATTGTGAAAAAAAATCAATAATGTGCATAGAGTCATTTGATATTATTAAATTTTAAAATGAAAGTAAAAATTCACATCAAATTTACAAAATTAACTTTTAATTTGAAAAAAATATAATTATAATGATATCCAGTTATATTAAATAAATGAAATGTTTAATAATAATTGACATTTTCTTTTTTAGATGAATTAATTGATTGAATGTAAAATAAAATCGTATTTTATGACACCATCAAAAAACTTTGACCCTAAATATAAGAGTAAGTAATATTTTTAATAATAATATAAATAATTAAAATAATTTTACAACTATTTTAAAAGAATGAACATCAAAAACTATGTCAATCATTGTGACACTAAGTTTGCAAATAAAAAATTTTGAATAGTGAGTAAGATTGTTGACGAGTAACTTTCACTTGAGTATATTTAACAAGATTTCAAAAGTAGATTAAAACACGTTTATCGACACGTCGATCAGCATGAGTAGACGAAAGAAAGAAAGCGGAACACCAAAGCCATTGGTAGAATAGTAATTTTTATTATGTCATACATAAGAGTGGTCAGTTTACCATTAATAGCTGATGGTGATAGTTGTATGGTGTTATTTTATAATAAAGTTATTCGTACAATCAACATAAAATAGCAATTGTTCAAAAAAAAAAAAAAAACGTTTCTAATAATTACTATGATATTAAAGGAGAGATGAACACTGATAATGTGGACGGATTCGGACTTGGTGTTGGGGTGACTAGTGGATCAAGCCTTGCTATTACTCAGCAAGGTCAAGGAGTTGCAGCTTTGCTTGTCATGCTAGTTGTTTTATGTTTTATATTTGCATATTGTTGTTGGGGAGCACCGTTTTGTCGATCTTTCTGTAGAAGACAGTGTTGCTGTCGCTTAGAGGGTTCAGAAATTGATCCAAGATTTGGAAATAGTGATCAAGCTATGGTAGCTACACCTACAATTATTTTATTACCACATGGGCGCATGTTGGTTGTTGATGGCACTATTTTTACACAGCTACAAGCTGATACTACTGGTAATTATTTGTTAAGAAAAGATTATTTTTAATATAATAAATTAATCCAATATTTAATCAATGTTAATTACATCAAATGAAAATTTTTTATTCTTGTTTTTCTTAGGACTTGATTTAGTGGAATTGGGAGAAAATGTGATACGATCTCAAAGGAATTCAAGATATGTTAATCGTCATCAACTTCAAAATAGCCAAGGAAGTATATTAGAAATGGACGCAGAAACACCAAGCAAAGATAGTATAGGATCTATAGGATTCTTTCCCCCTCCTACATATGAGAGTATCTATGGCAAAGATGAAGGTGAAATGCCACCATCATATTCTGACATCATCTTACATAGGTTGGGAATATTTTTTGAAAAATCATTAGATATTTATAAAATGTGATTTTTAATTATTTATATTGGATTATAGGTTTGCTAATATGCCGTATGAAATTGAACTTCAAGATTATTCTAATGGCAAGGAAGAAATAGAGATGCGAAGTTTAGAAAACTGCTCGCATATCATAAATAATCCTTTGAATACGATAACAACTTATCATCCCTATGCCACCATAACATCATTTTCTAGTCAAAGACTTTCTCGACCGAATATTTCAAGAAATTCTACCTTTATAAATAGCTCTAGAAACTCGGATAATTTATATATCGAAAACGAACTTGATAATAACTTTTATAATGTTCCTTCGTCAAACTGCATCAGGATGACAAATTTACAACAAACCGCCGTTAGAGGTTTTATATCTAATGAAGAATTACATAGACGTTACAGTGAGAGTCAAATAGCTCGGAACCAATTAAATAATGTAGTTAATTTGAATGATTCACAAACAAATGAAACAAGTCAATCATCACGTAATACACAGCCTATTGAAATTAGTAATATAACGAATTCGAACAATGAAATTGTTAGCAGTCGAACAAGAGAAGAAAATGGTAATATAAGATTAAATAATGATGGATTGAACGTACAACCATCATCTAGTGGAGGACAATCAACGAGTATTGAAATATGTAATAATAATAGTGTAGAAAATCAGAGACATGAAAGACATCGTCCACTTGAAGATGTTGAGGACGAAAATAAAAATTTCATGAATTTAGCAGATATAAGAGAAAGCAGAGTGTGATAATTCTCCATTTAAAAGTAATAACAACTATTATCAAATTTAACTAACATTGATGCTAATTATTTTATACAATAATTCTTTGAATAATTACTTATTTCTTATAATTACAATAATGAATCGAAATTGTTGTTTCTTTCTTAATTTTATAAAAGTAATCTTAAACAATAATAAATAATTATTTGTACAATTTTTGCAAAGTCGCGCAAAATAACATTACTAAATTTAAAATTAAATTTGATTTGGTATTTATTAAATAAAAAGTTTGTTTATATATTTATTAAATTTAAAAAACGTAAATTTTTTATTGAATTTTTCAAAATCTACTGGACATGTGGAGATCTGTCTGTGTTAATATTATTACACACATTATGTAAACTATGAAATATAATATGAATTCTATAGAAATATGTAAATAATAAAAACTTGGAACCAATACTTATCTTTAGAAATAATTTATTTATAGTTTAAACGATTCATCATTACATACCATCAATATCTTCACCCTCAGAACTTAGTTCACTTTCATTAGCTTTTTTATCCCAGTCTTTTAATTTTGCACCCATTACAAAATCATCTCGTAGCACACTCCAAACCTGTAAACAGTAACATTGACAATTAATGTCAAAATAGTTATTAAAAACTAAATTTCAAATTACCTTTTCCTCTTTATCCGTTTCGGATTTCTTAATTTGTTCTGCACGTATTTCATCATCTACTGATATACTTTTTGTGTTTCCCATCAACATATCCAGAAATACACGCTTATCAACATTTTGGAGTACTTTCTCTTGTTTCCTCATAAGTGGACCAGCGTTTTGTAAATTCTTGTTTATTTGTGCTTGTTGTTGCTCTACTGCATTGAATAATTGAATAATACCTCTAAAAAATTGTACATAATTCAATAAAGTTGGTTATTTACAATGGAATGAATAAATTATTAAATAGATAAATAATGAAAAAAATGACTTACTTTGTAGCAATTTTTTGCAATACTCTTTCCCTTGGTCGGTCTAAAACAGATGGTTTTTTTCTTAAAGAAACAAGCTTTGACTTGACTTCTTTGTTTGCTTCATCATTCTGAACCTTTTTCTTCTTACTAACATCTGTAGTTTGTTCAGCATTATCAGTATTTGTTGATATTTCTGATTTCTTTGCTATATCTGATAGTTTTTTAGCCTTTGATAACACCAACGTTTTTTTCTTCTTAGGTTTATTTGTATTTAATATTTTTTGGAATACATCCGCCCAACCAGGGTTTCCTTCACTTTCCGTATTATCATCTTGTTCTATTTCTAATTGTTCATCAGCATATACATCACCATCCTCATTTTTACTATCACTTAGCCTATCATCATCAATGTCGTTTTGATTTTTCATTTTTTTCTTGATACTCATTATTTATATATTCACAAATATGCTTAAAATTTTGAATAAATTTAAAATTATTATCTTTTGATACACTTTTAATAATGAATTTACTGTAATAATAATATTTTAACTACAAAATTGAACGGGCACTAAAGTTGTTTACCATCTATAATAAATAGGTTAGGTTAACACGTGTTATAACCTATAAGCTATAGTGTATTTTCAATAGAAGCAGGAAAGAGAAACCTCTTGTTACAGGCAAAGAGTCACTTTATATGCTTTATATCAGTTGGATTCATTTATTTTTTTATTAAAAAAATCAGAAAGATCATATTTAGCAAAAATGTCTACACTATTTATCATGGTAATTATACTTACGTTGAAAATTTCATACAAATATTTCGATTCAACTAAATGTATACATTCTATTGTTAACAATGATATTCTAGAATCATTGGAAGCTTCTTGATTATTTTACTCCAATTTTTATAAAAGAAAATGACATTTACTAAAATGCATTCATGTTAGATACTTTATTTATCTAGAAGATAGTTAAAAAATTTTTTTCACCTTCAAGTAATTTACATTTAGCAATTAATATTATTCATACGTAGGATGGCAGGAACTTCTGGACCTCCTCTTCCAAGCCGATCAAAATTAAGGAAGGACTCATACGAGTGGGAAGTGTATCTAAAAGTAAAAGACAAGGGAGATCAGTTAGCACGTTTCGATAATAATTTCGAAATTATTAATGCAAAAAGTATTGTGAAGAACATTAAGAATTTCCTCGGTAATGTTATCAATCAAAATTAGATTGTTATATATTTTGTTTTTTATTTTAAAACAATTAAATTAATATATATGTTTATTTTTGTAGAATTATTAAAACTTCCCCAAGATGAAACAGAGTCAATTACTTCCGCAATGCGAATTATTATAACATTCTACAGTAAGACGACAATGCAACCCTTCGAAAAAAATAATGGATGGATTGAATTACTATTTCCATTAATACAAATGAAACATTCTCTATCGGTAATTTATAATCTATTCGAAGCTATTCAAGAACGTCACATCCCATATGCAGATAACTGTGAACACACTTTAAGACTTCTTTTTCTTTATCACGATCCAGAGTTAGCACAGTTTATTGTTCGAAAACGTGTAAGCTTTTATGGTTTTTGCAAAAAATGGACTTCAACGTTATTTGCTGGCATATGTCAACAAGAAATAGTTATAGCTTTATGGAAAACTTTATTTAGATATGATGAGCCTATGATTTTTTATCTTATACTCGTCATTGTGATAAATAATAGGTAATAAAATGAATAGTAAACAAATTATAATAATAAATTTGAATATTTTACTACAAAAATTTCAATTGATACAGGGAACAAGTTTTAAATATGAAAGATGAGAACAAAGATGTAATAACCAGAACCATCTCATCTCTACCAAAATTCATGAGTACTAAGGATATTTTACATTTTTTTACAACTACAGAGTACTATAAAAAAGAAACACCATTTTCATTCGAGTTTGAATTTTTCACACCTACTTTTGGTCCTCCAGAAAAGCATGCTCCTTTGACAGAAGCTGCAAGTTATGTATGCTTACCAATATTAGCGGATGAACTAGTAGTGGATGGAAGTATTGTTAGATCAAGAGAAAATTCGAAATCTATTGAATTTCTAGTGGTTGATCTGAGATCTGCTAAAGAGTTTGAAGCTGGTCATTATCCGAATGCAATAAATTTAGACTATTCTATACATTTTCAAAATCCAGCACTTTTTGCTGACCAAGTAGAAGAACTACTAAACAAGCAACCATTAGAAGCAGGAGAATTAGTCTATCAGTTTGATATACACTTTTGCTTTGTTACTAGTGGTCGCGATGAAGATGATAGTCTTTTACTAACTTTTATGGATCCTATTCTTGAAACACGATTGAAGTTTATATGTTTAGTAAAAAAAGGTTACAAAGCAATTCATGATTTTTTCAAAGATGATCTTAATAAAATACAGGATCATAATCCTGAAGAATGTTTATTTTGTAAATCAAGTTCTCCAAAGAAACGCCCCAAACCAAGTAACGAAAAAAGTTTTTTTACCAAATTTAGAAGGCTTCGTCACATGGAAAGAAGTTCTGAAAATCTTTATCAGTCACAGTCTAGCAGTTCTCAAATTGTTCGAGATTTTCGAATCGTGTCAGTCGAAAGACATGTTGATAGTACACAAATTATTAATTTTATTACTTGCTTTGTCATTTCTGAGTCTGATCAGCAACAAAAATGGTAAATATTTAATTGTTTAAATTATTTACAATTTTGTTGTCGTACATTAAACAATGACTTAAAATATTTTAAATTATTTATGCTGTTTCAGTTGGGTTACAATTACTCCAACTTATCTTGAAGTTTTACGCGCCATTAAGGGACGCCCTGATTTAGCTTTCATTATTGTAAAACGTCCTTATTCAGAGGTTTTAAAAATGTCTTCACCATCGGGCCACCCTGAGATATTGAAACTAACGTTTGGTGAAATGCAAGGGCAAAAGAAAACGGTTTATGAAAAACTAAAATTATTCATTCCGCATTTACCAGATGTTGAGCTCATTCAAAATGCGGTTGTCTCAGATATGAGAGCTTCTATTTCTTAAATATTATAGCATATACATTTTTTTCTTGAATCTACTATTTATTGATAATGTACTTATGTAAAGTATTTTGTATTTTTGAATAATAAATTTTGTTAGATTTTCACTAGAACATTTAGGTAGTCATTATTTATATTATTAATTTATCACATTCTCGAACATATATGATGTTTCTTAATCAAGAAATTTCTCAAATTTATCTAGTTTCTTTCCTTAATATTATTGTAAAATGATAAAATTACTTCAATCTGCATTTTGATATTGTTCATTTACCAAAATGTCAGATTGGGAAACAGATGATGAAACGGATTTAATTTGGGACCAATATGGAATTACGTTGGAACGAGAAACACCAAAAAAATGGAATATATATCCATGGGAGAAGAATCTACGAGTGATGAATCGAGGGAATCAATTAAAAAAATTTGATGGAAAATATAATCTTCCAGAACAGGCTAATATTCACAATGATAGCAAACAATTTGTTGGTAAATATTTTTATACATAACTGAAACTAATAATTGTGAAGTTTTAAATAAGAAGTCTTATTATCATAATTTTATTTTTTCCGCAGAAAAATTAAAACTGTCAGATGATGAAAAAGATTCCGTAATTTCAACATTGGAACAAATAATCACAGTCTATTGCAAACAAAAACAACAACAATACAAATCTAATAATGGTTGGATGAACTTGGTAGTTACATTTATACTGTTAAAACAACCTGCAGCAATTATTTACAATTTATTTGAAGCCATACAAAGCCAATATATTATACGTGATTACACTGTTGTTGATAAAATCCTGTATCTGCTGCTGTTTTATCATGATCCAGAATTGGCACTTTTCCTTAAGCTAAAGGTAGTATCCTTTGAAAATTTTTGTAAAAAATGGATGAAAACATTATTCGCTGGAAGCTGCTCCCATCAAGTTGTGATATCAATTTGGAGACATTATTTCAGTCGAGAATTGAGAGAACCAGATCCAATATTCATTCTATTCTTAGTTATTTCAATTGTAATAAAAAACAGGTAATAATAGTTTAATTATTAATTTCATTTGAATATTTAGAAATTAAATTTTATTATTCTTTGATCAATGGTTATATTTTTCCATAGAGATATAATCCTACAGAAAAAAAATGATGAAGAAGATGAAGAAGTGATATTAACGCCCTTTCTATCATCTCTTCCAAATAAACTGAAACCAAAAGACGTAACTTCACTTTGTTCTGCTGCCGAAGAATTTAGATTAAAAACTCCAGCTTCAGCTCGAGAAGAATTTTATCAGATTCTCTTTAGTGATGCCAGTATTGCATCAAAATTGCCCGAGTTCCCGTGTTTATATGTTCTACCATCAGAAGTGAATATAGAAACAGACGAAATTTACGCTCATCAACCTCTTCAACCCATTAAATACTTTGTCATAGACTGTAGACCAGCTAACCAATTTGAGGCTGGTCATTTACCAGGTGCTTACAATTTAGATTATTCATTACATTATCGGAATCCATCACTTTTTGCTAGCTTCATTGATGAAATTGTTAACCTGGATGAAACAAAAAAAGCAGAAGACCCATATGCTCGTGAAATACATTTGTGTTTTATGGGAAGTGGAAATGAAGAAATCGATGAAATTGTTATTTTGATTGCTGCTTCAATTATTGAAGCACATGCCAAACATGTAAGTATCCTTAAATTTGGTTATGCAGGAGTTCATGATTGTTATGAAGATTTAATTAGTTGTGAGCTGATGGATCATGATGAAAAAAGATGTCCAATTTGTAAATCAAAAGTAGTTGAACCAAAGCTTCAACAATCTGATCGAGGAATGACAATATTGAAGAGAATTGGTTCGGTATTAAAATGTGTCAAAAGAGAACCAGGTGAAAATGATAATGAAGAAGGATATTCTCTTGGTGTCGTGGAATGTCCTAGAGGAAAATTACAGTTTGAAATTGTTTCTATTGAGAATTATAAGAAAAAATTAAAAATTATTAATACCTATGAATGCAAGCATATAAATGTTTATAAGGATGAACGATATGACAGGTAATTTTCAGGAAACATCATTCTGAACGTAATTATTTAACTGATATTATTCTATTTTTTAGCTTGCTTATCCTCACGGATTATAACATTATATTATTGCGAATTGTTAAAAACCATCCTCATGCTGCTTATATTACAAGCATTCATCGCTTTTCATCTCTCTTAAAAATAAGAGCTTCAAAAGATGATATGAATGTATTGACTTTAGAATATGGAGAAAGAGTTGGCGACCACGTAAAAATTGATGAAAAATATCGAATCAGAGTTGATAATGGAGTTCAAATTGCTGAAATAGTAGAAAATCAAGTCTACGTAGATGCCCGAAGATTGAGAACTTCATCAAGAGCTGGACAATGAAAAATATTGATAATTATTTCATTAATATTCAGTGATAAATATTCACTACATTCACTACATATTTTTATAATTATTTTACATTATTACATTTATTAGAGTAATTACTCTGTACTTTTATTTAAAAATAAAATATTAATTATTGGAAAATGTACGTACTTATATGTTTTTAATTGTTGAAATTATTATTCAAAATAAATGAAAACCTGGATTCAATTTTCTATTTCCTTTGGACGCCATACAGTCAATAAAGTAGAATTTGTTTTATCGCAATCATTAATCGATAATAAAGGCATCTAAAAAATTCTAACCAAACAAGTTGGTACTTTTTTAATAAAAAAATTGAAACACTTATAAACAAATTTTGTATGGCTTTTTAATTAACTTTTGTATTGGAGATCCAAAATATTTCTTTATATAATAAAAATCGTATATTTAGTGATTAAAAATATCATCATCTATAAGTATTTACTCATTAAATTGATTCCTTAATTATCAGAACCGTCGAAATGAATACTCTACTGAGTACTATCAGAAATAGTAACATCAATATTATTAGTAAAGTATTAAAAAATAATTTAAGTACTGTACCACCATCATCTACATCTGTATTTGGTTGGAAATGGGATTTAAAAATAACATGGGATCGGCCAAAAAAAGTTCCACATTTTCATCCTTCAAAATCCGGCGACTGTGGTATAGATCATGATGTGAAAGAAACTGATCCAGCAAAAAATTTTGGTCAATGCGAAGAATATAAAACGTATGAAACTAATTATTTTTATCATGATAATATGTTGATATAGAAATAATTAATTATTTATGTTCTTAGGGCTGATGAAACCGTGAAGAAATTATTATCTTTAGAATATTTCCCAAAACAAGAAACCAAAAAAAAAGTAATAGAAGCGGCTACAAATGTAGTTAAAAGACATAAATATGATACGGGATCATTAGAATGCAGAGGTATATCTTTCAATTCAATTTTCTTTATTGAATATCGTCAATGAGTGATTACGGAATGATGTTTTTTTCAGTTGCAAAAATGACAACTACGATTGTGTGGATGCAAAATTATGTAGAAGGAAAAAAAAAGTTGCAAAAGCCGAAAGCACTTTTAGGACAACTTATTGACAAAAGGCAACGATATTTAAGAAAACTAAGGATGTGGGATTATAGACGCTATGAATTTTTGATTGAACGACTTAATATTAACTTCAGAACCACTCCTGAACCTGTTCATCAAGTAACCAGAAAAGATTCCATACGGAAATTAACTCAAAAATATCATGATAAAGTAGTGAATGATAAAATAAATTCATATAAAGCGGAGCTTGAATCACAGCAAAAAGATTTTTATAAAGAAAAGGCTGAAAAGTTAGCTTTTATTCGATCAGAAGAATTAAGTCTTGGATTAGAACCAACTGTAACTGAACAAGAAATTGCTGCCGCTCGTGAAAAGGCAGAACAATTAGTTTTATTAAAATAAATTGTCTCATAATAATAATTATTTTCATTTATTAATTAGTTTTTAATATAATATATGCATTAATATTCTTAAAAATAATTATTACAATAATTATTTTTACTATAAAAAAATTTCATTCAAAATTATTATATGATACAAATTGATGAAATAATTTTTAATTATTTTCAGCCACTTTGATTTTACCAAAGAGTGAATTATAAAGTTCTGTCTTCGCTTCATCAGACCAAGTATCATTAACTGTAATAGGAGCCATAAAATTAACTAATTTAGGGTGAACATTATATCGAATTCTTCGTCCTTTAGTTGCTTTCGTGTCAATTTTTCTTTTCATTTTACTCCTCATATTTTGAAGTTGGACCCATTGTTTACTCAGCTGAATAGGATCAGTAATATCTGCTACTTTCTGTTCAATTAACCCACTTAAAAGCTGTTGATAAAAATCGTCATCATCGTAAATTTCAGGATCGTATTCTTGAACTCTTCTTCCATCATCATCAGTCTCATTTGTTGATTCTTTTCCAATAATTTCATACTCTGATCTTTTTAGTTGTGTTTTCTGAATGAGCTTAGATTTATCATTTAATAAAAATTCAATTTGTTTAACTATTGATTGATTTCCACCTTTGTTAATTTTACCAGAAGCTATTCTGGTTTTATCATTCCATTTCTGTATAATAGAATTCCGATAAGAAGAGTATTTCTTATGGTTTTCATTAAGGATTTTTTCATACTCTGATAAACTTTTCACTTTTTGTTTTTTCTTTGGAGGTTCATCACTTTCATTTTTTATATCTTCTTCAGACTTCTCTTCTTCAGTATCTGAGTCAATTTCTTCATTCATAGGATCATCATCATTATGTTCTTCTTCTGTATTTGATTTCTTCGTAGATAATAAACCCTTAGTTTCTGGGTAATTATTCAATAATTTATCCTGAATATTCAACATTTTATCTAAGAGTTTCATTAAACTGTTTTTAGTTTCATTTTTACGCTTAAGACATTCTTCATCTGTCATGAAGTCATTGTGAGTGGTATATTGAGGTAGTTTGTTACTAGTAATAAGACATTTTTGTAATTTTATCCTCATTTCTAGTAAATTGTCCCATATTTTTAACTGATGGTGAACACATTGACCTTTTTCAATTTCTCCTTCATTACTTGGGATTATGTTTTGGAAATTTTTGTCATCATCTCCATCAACTTGTTGAGAGTCGATACTGTCATCTGAATAATCTCCTTGAAAATCAGATTGATCATTTTCTTCATCACTATCTTCGTCTGTGGCTTCATTATCATCATTGTCATTGACTTCACTATCTTCTATAGAATCCTCTTCCATGCTATTGTAGTTTGATTCTATTTCCTCATTGTTATCACTATCATTATTTTGGAATGGATCATTTTCATAAACATCTTTTCTTGATATTTTCTTCCCTTTATACCTGTCGATAAAAATTGATAATTATTATTATTACAGAAAAAACATTGTTGCTTTAAAATTATAAAATTGTTTTTACCTTTCATCAACATCTTCCAATAAACTAACATTCTGTTTTCTGAGTAAACTTAACCCAACATCTTCATCAGAATCAGCCTCTTCGTATTTATCAACGACCTGTGCTTTTGTTTCTTCATCTTCATCATCAGAACCAAAATTGGTGGGTGCAGCAATGATTAAATTATTTATTTTTTCAGCAAGAGAAATTTTTTTCTCTTTTGATGATTTCGTTTCCATGTTTACTGAATGAAATAATCACTATCTGCGGTGTGACATGACTACTCACGTGGGTACAAACATAACTTATGTTGGAGCTTCTATGTACAGGATATGTCAATAATAAAGCTTGTGTGACACTAAAATTATTAGTGTCATTTACTTAATTAGTATCCAAATTATTTTTATTCCTATTTTTATTCATAATTTTTACTTAATTGTTATTATCCTTATGATTTTTGTAGTTGAAAATATATTGAAAATAGAAATTTTCGATGCATTCTTGGTGGTTTTTAACCTAAAAAGTCATAGCTGGTGATGGTAATTTACCATCATTGTTGATTTATTACCATTCACTGGTCGCATCGTAATTTATCTGTTAATTAACCGCCACTTAACTGCTCTTTATACTACAAGGCGCAAAGATTTTATGTACAAGATTTAATTGTGTATACAGTTTGAATTTTTTGTGATAATAATAACGGCATTGTTTTTGGTCATCTTGGGAATATATTGTTTTAGTTGATCATTAAATTTTATTTAACTATTTGACAAGTAAGATTTAAATTTATACAAAATTTCAATGATACGTATTTACTTAATTATGACAGTAATAAATTATTAATATAACCTATAATTTAATAACAAAATATGTATTTCGTTTTATAGATTTCACTTTTGTATTAAAAAATAGAGCAATGTTTAATCAAAGTAGTACACTAGGCAGTACAACAACCAGTACTGCTAATCCAATGAACGATTTTGAGGTCGTTTCACCTCCAGATGATTCAGTATCCAGTTTAGCTTTTAGTCCAGCATCAATTCAGCAAAATTTTTTGGTTGCCGGCTCATGGGATTGTAATGTAAGATGTTGGGAAGTCGAACAATCAGGCAAGACAATACCAAAATCTATGCAAACCATGGGTGGACCTATTCTAGATGTCTGCTGGCATGATGTAAATTTTTATTACTCCATTTAATGACGAAAAATAACTGTTCAAAAAATCCATCACATATTTATACTTTTTATAGGATGGAACTAAAGTGTTCATGGCATCATGTGATAAGATGGTTAAATGTTGGGATTTAGCTTCAAATCAAAGCTTACAAGTTGCAGCACATGATGCTCCAGTGAAAACATGCCATTGGATTAAAGGCTCCAATTACTCTTGCCTTATGACTGGATCTTGGGATAAAACATTAAAGTTTTGGGATACAAGAAGTCCAAATCCTATGCTAGTTATTAATTTACCGGAACGATGTTATTGTGCAGACGTTGTATGTATTCGCTATTATTCTTATCCATGAGTGTAAAATAATAAGAAATTTTCAGAAAATTAAAAATTAACATGATTATAATACTATTACAGGATTATCCTATGGCTGTCGTAGGAACGGCAGGTCGAGGACTTATAATTTATCAATTGGAAGGTACTCCACAGGAATTTAAACGCGTTGATTCACCGTTAAAGTATCAGCATCGTTGTGTAGCAATTTTCAAAGATAAAAAGAAAGTTCCTAATGGATACGCCTTAGGAAGTGTTGAGGGTCGAGTTGCTATTCAGTATGTTAGTCCTGCTAATCCTAAAGAAAACTTTACTTTCAAATGTCATCGACTAAATGGAACACCAAGTGGCTATCAAGATATTTACGCAGTTAATGATATAGCTTTTCATCCTGTTCATGGAACTCTTGCAACAGTTGGAAGTGATGGAACTTTTAGCTTCTGGGATAAAGATGCTCGAACAAAACTTAAACCTTCAGAACCTATGGAACAACCAATTACACGCTGTTGTTTTAATCATAATGGACAGATATTTGCATATGCTGTTTCATATGATTGGTCTAAAGGTCATGAGTATTATAATCCTATGAAAAAGAATTATATTTTCTTAAGATCTTGTTATGATGAATTGAAACCAAGAAGTACATCGTGATAGAATAATTGCATTTTTTTATTATTATTATTAATATATAAAGTACATGACTAGTATTTCATCATAATCAATTTGTCGGAGAAAATTATCTTGATTACTGTTTTAATATTAAAATAATGATAATAGAAAATAAAAAAATCATCAACTTTTATAAACATGTTTATTTTTTATATTAAAAATATTTATATGACCTTTTTAAAATAATAAAAAGTAATTCTTCATAGAAATGTCAGCTAAATTGACTAAATTAACTGAATTGAATTATTTATCATTAGTATCATTCAATAAAATAAAATTAAATGTAAATTTAAGGAAATGAGTTTTCACTGTTCAAATTACTCCACCACGTGGAGTTTTCCGCGAAAGGAATTGTGGGTAATATTAAGGTAGGGAAAGACGCGTCGAAGATTTCCAGTCAATCAACGCGTGGCAAAGCGGCCTCTAGTGACTGGAAATCAAACACAGTTCCTGTGTAAGCACATTTCGTTTGTTCTTTCCCAGGGAGTCCGCCATTGTTGGCGCACGTAGATTTTTAACTAAGCCAACGATAATCGAAAAACATCCAATATGGTACGTAAAATAATATCAAATAATTCATCTTATAATCATGACTAACGTTTAAACTATCAATATGTACCAATATTTTTGTATCTTTACTTTTTTACTCTTTTTAAACAAATTTCCTAACTGTCCTCTTGCCCTAGATTGCGCAACTTTAGTTCACGTCTTATTTTCCCTTGTATTTAATATATTTATTAGATCCTTTATTTATTAATATTCGCTATAATCTAATAATATATCACAATACATCAGTTTTACTTTTCAAGCTGAATTGTTTATGATTATCATGAAAATATGCTCCAAACCTAGATACTTACATGAACGTGTCATGGGATCCACGTTCTCGCGTCAAAAATTAAATTTAATATTGCATTATAATAATTTGAATTATTATAAACTTTTTTCAGATACATCTTTGTGTTATTGTTGAATATGTTAATAAATTAATTGTTTTTTTTTAGGTGAACTTTACCGTAGACGAGATCCGTACCATGATGGACAAAAAGAAGAATATCAGAAACATGTCCGTCATTGCGCACGTCGACCATGGAAAGTCAACTCTGACAGACTCCCTTGTGTCCAAGGCAGGTATTATTGCCGGTGCCAAGGCTGGTGAAACCAGATTTACTGATACTCGTAAAGATGAACAAGAAAGATGTATCACCATCAAGTCAACGTATGTTCTTGCTTAATTCTAAGCAATATTATTTTTAATTTATTATAAAAGTTATTGAATTGAATTGATTCTTTTAGTGCCATTTCCATGTTCTTCGAACTTGATGAGAAAGATTTGGTCTTCATTACCAATCCAGATCAACGTGACAAAGAAGAAAAAGGTTTCTTGATCAATTTGATTGATTCTCCTGGACACGTTGACTTCTCTAGTGAAGTAACAGCTGCTCTTCGTGTCACTGATGGTGCTCTTGTCGTCGTCGATTGTGTATCTGGTATGTTATATATTATAATTTTTATAAAAATTTTAGTTTACTAACCATCTGTTAATTATAATTATTTATTTATCAAATTTAATTGATAATTAAATAATACATTTATTATGGAAAACTATTTTGCTCATTGAAATAACTGTTTTAAAGGTGTTTGTGTCCAAACTGAAACTGTACTTCGTCAAGCCATCGCTGAGCGAATTAAGCCTGTCTTATTTATGAACAAGATGGATCGTGCACTTTTGGAACTTCAGCTTGACAGCGAAGATCTTTATCAAACTTTCCAGCGTATTGTTGAAAATGTGAACGTTATTATTGCCACTTACTCCGATGACGAAGGTCCTATGGGTGAAGTTAGAGTGCGTATCACTATACTTTTGCACAACTACAAAAAGGAAATAATGTAATACTAATTTTCTACATTTTTAATTTTCTAGGTTGATCCGAGTAAAGGTTCTGTCGGTTTTGGATCAGGTCTCCATGGTTGGGCTTTTACTCTAAAACAATTTTCTGAAATGTATGCTGAGAAATTCAACATCGATGTAGTGAAATTAATGAAACGTTTGTGGGGTGAATCTTTCTTTAATCCTAAAACAAAGAAATGGAGCAAACAAAAAGAACCAGACAACAAACGTTCCTTCTGTATGTACGTCTTGGATCCTATTTATAAGGTATTATACTAATTTTTTTTAACTTTATGTATCAAAGTATCTTCTAGCACAATAGCGTCTCTCTGTAGTACGGCCATCAGATAATAATAAAAACTGATTCAAGTACAAAGACAGTGTAGACAGTGTATCAATAGAAGAAGATGAACGAAGAAATTGTGTTTAAACGCTGTCATTGAACCTCTATCCTTATGTTCGTTAGTGACACGCTACGACATTATTACTACATTTTTTAATAATATCAAAATCGTTTAACTATTATAATATATTGGAAGAATATCAAATAAAACATAGAATTTTTTATTTTCCAGGTCTTCGACAGCATCATGAATTATAAAAAAGAAGAAGCAGATACTGTTCTAAGTAAACTGGGAATAACTTTAAAAGCTGAAGACAAAGATAAGGACGGAAAGGCTCTTTTGAAGGTATGTTTTACAGTAGAATTTAATTGAATATTTTTTATCAATTTTTATACGTGTATATTAATGATGATTGCTTTAAAGATTCTGACACCTCTTCGTAAATGTTTTGACGAATTCTTAGGCTAATAAACTGAAATTAAATAATAGTTAAAATATTATTATCAGACAATGTTGAATTTTATCAAATTATTACCAGAGTTATTATTAATGTTTTAGGTTGTCATGAGAACCTGGTTACCAGCTGGAGAAGCTTTACTTCAAATGATAGCTATCCACCTTCCATCACCTGTAACTGCCCAGAAATACCGTGTAGAGATGTTATACGAAGGTCCTCAAGACGATGAAGCTGCGATTGGTATTAAGGTAATTACATAAAAAAAATATTTATTTTCTTTTTCATTATTATTTTTCATGAATATTTTTTAAATGATGATTGTTCAATCACAGACCTGTTCTGAAATTATTTGAGGACACATGAACGGCCAACTGACTAAATATTAAAATATTATTGTTTATAAAAATATCTGTTATGCATAATACTAAAATAAAAATGTTTTTTTTTTTGTAGAACTGTGATCCAAATGGTCCATTAATGATGTACGTATCAAAAATGGTACCGACTTCAGATAAAGGACGTTTTTATGCTTTTGGTCGTGTATTCTCGGGAAAAGTCTGCACAGGAATGAAGGCCCGTATTATGGGACCTAATTTCCAACCTGGAAAAAAAGAAGATCTATATGAGAAAGCAATTCAACGTACCATTCTTATGATGGGTCGTTATGTTGAAGCTATTGAAGATGTTCCTTCAGGTAAATTACTGAAATCAATTACTAATAATAATAAACATAATTTTTTTTAAATGATGAAATTACACAGACCTGTTCTGATATTAATGAACGACATCGGATCCATTTCCTGATAATCTATTTAATTAAGCAATAACGATTAATTCAAAAATAAAGTTCAAAATTAAAAGTAACATTTTTTATTTTAGGAAATATCTGCGGTCTTGTTGGTGTTGATCAATTCTTAGTTAAAACCGGTACCATTACTACCTACAAAGATGCTCACAATATGAAAGTCATGAAATTTTCTGTATCTCCAGTCGTGCGTGTAGCTGTAGAACCTAAAAATCCGGCAGATCTGCCCAAACTTGTTGAAGGTAATTGAAACAAATTTTGTTTTAAATAGTCATTTACTAATGAATTAATAATGTATTAATCAAATATCATCTTGTTGTTTTAGGTCTTAAACGTCTGGCTAAATCAGATCCTATGGTACAATGTATTATTGAAGAATCTGGAGAGCACATTATTGCTGGTGCAGGTGAACTTCATCTTGAGATTTGCTTGAAGGATTTGGAAGAAGATCACGCTTGCATTCCAATTAAAAAATCTGATCCAGTTGTATCATACAGAGAAACTGTTTCAGAAGAATCTGATCAACTATGTTTATCTAAATCACCAAACAAGCATAATCGTTTGTTCATGAAAGCTATGCCTATGCCTGATGGTCTTGCTGAAGATATTGATAAAGGTGACGTTAATCCAAGAGATGACTTTAAAGTACGAGCTCGTTATCTCAGTGAAAAGTATGATTATGATGTAACTGAAGCAAGAAAAATTTGGTGCTTTGGTCCTGATGGCTCTGGACCAAATATTCTTGTTGATTGTACAAAAGGAGTACAGTATCTTAATGAAATTAAGGATTCAGTTGTTGCTGGATTCCAATGGGCAACAAAAGAAGGTGTTCTTTCTGAAGAAAATCTCCGAGGTGTTCGATTCAATATCTACGATGTGACACTTCATGCTGATGCTATCCACAGAGGTGGTGGTCAAATCATCCCAACCACCAGACGTTGTCTTTACGCGTGTCTTCTTACTGCCGCTCCTAGACTTATGGAACCAGTGTATCTTTGTGAAATTCAATGTCCTGAAGTTGCTGTTGGTGGAATTTATGGTGTACTCAATCGCAGACGTGGTCATGTATTTGAAGAACAACAAGTTGCTGGAACACCTATGTTTGTTGTCAAGGCTTACTTACCTGTAAATGAATCCTTTGGTTTTACTGCTGATTTACGATCACACACTGGTGGCCAAGCCTTCCCACAATGTGTCTTCGACCACTGGCAAATACTACCCGGTGACCCACTTGATGCTGGAAGTAGACCTTACCAAGTCGTACAGGTTTGTATTTCTTTTTTTTTTTTTTTTTGTTCGTTATCTGGAATAATTAATTACTAAAATTTGATGTTTTTGAAAATTATTAACATTCCACATTCATAACTAATAACTATAGAATTTGATTTATAGTTATTTTTAAAATTGTGGTATAAAAATTTGTTTTTTAAAGTTTAAACTGTCTAGCTAATATAATCTAGTTAGTTTGAATAGGGGAACATACAAATTTTAATAAATTATATAACTATAAATTATCTTCTGTCTTTTGAAAAATAAATTGAAAATTAATTATTTTTTTTTTTTTTTTTCAGGAAACGAGAAAACGAAAAGGATTAAAAGAGGGACTCCCAGACTTGAGTTCATATCTTGATAAATTGTAACCAATTTGGATTCTTATACTCTATTTGAATATATTTAAATATTGTAATTGAATTGATTGATGACGCTGGAATAATGTATAGCGCGACGTCAGTTTACTTTCGGTGGCTTTTGTTTTAGTAATTAAATTGTTATCACGCGCGAAGAATTGGTACATAAAAAAAAGATATTACAGGATTGTCTTCGCTGATAAAAAATTCATTGTAGCCACTGTAACAAAATCTAATTCTAATATAAATCCTGTAATTTTTTACATTACTTTTTTTATAATTCAGCTTCTAATTACAATTCTTTAATAAGTTTTTCATTTTTTCAAACGACTGAGTAAATGAATTACCACGCGGAATACGAATTAAGTGTATTCATTTCACGAAAGAATACCCAAAAGAAACGGACAAATATAAAAAAAAATAATGCATTAAATACTGATTTTTTAATGAAATGAATATTGAACCCTTATAAGTATAATTTAATATTCATTAACATATATTATTTTAAATAAACATAACAACAATTATTGAATAATGAAAATATATTTAAATGCTGATGCTATAAATCTTTTTGCAAATACTGCTTATCATTTGTATACAATTTTAATTTAACAAATCAATCTTACAGTTTGCACAAACTGTAATTATAAAATACGTATCATAATTGAATGATTTTAATTAAACAAACTTATTAACGCCTTCATAAACTTTTCTCTTCTCATATATATCTTTTCATCTACATACATTCTCTTATCTTTTACGTTTAATCACCAGAATAAAATCAGGATTAATATTTACAAAAAATTACGAAATATTTTCAACATTTAGTTTTCAGTTTCTTTGTCGTTGTCGTATTTTTCTATCACTACACTGCAGTTATTGTATTTTTATATATTCCAGCTAATGACTGAGCTGCTAAAAGAATAGTATCTCTGCGAGATACTCCAGTAAGTGCATGATGCCATTCATTAAACGATACCTAAATTCAAATTAATTCATATATTAAATATAACTATTATATCTACTTTCCATAAAAATAATCCATGAATCATTTAATAATTAACACACTCATTACCTCTAAATTCGTGGCCATCAAATTACCAATTGGCACAGCAAAACCCAATGATTTGAGGGGATAATTGTCAGGAGTTGATTCCTGAGCCATTGCGACAACTTGACTGGGTACTGGGATCATTTGCGTAAACATTTGGAGATTCACTTCGTTTTTTGGATCATTCAGAAGGATAACAGCCAATTCGTACCATTTATCTTTACCTATTTCCACCAAAAAACTTTGAACAGCAATGATTGGAATATTTCTAGGTATTTCCAAAGCATCTCGTACATATTTAATTCTATGTTCTGCTCCGCTTACACCAGCATTAAAGCCTACAGGTTGGCTAGCAATTGCTGAAGTATCAACAACAACACCCCTACATTAGAAAGAAATCAATTATATATTGGATAAATACAATTATTAAAATGTAAACAAATCATCTTTAATAAATAATTTAACACATGATTACAAAATTTTCTTACGTGACTGTAGCTTTTCCAAAGACTCCCTGGAAAGCTTCACGTATTGGACTGACTTTTACTTCTTTATTAGAGGCAACAACTATTTCTACATCACCTCCAGAATCTAAAATCCAATCATCAAATAGTGTCCACACATACTCTCGCATTTTTACTAACATATTTCGCATAATAAAATAATTGAATAATTGCTTTAGTACTAGTGTTGCATTTTTTATATAAATTGTATCTTACTATGACTTGAAATGACAGCAGTTTCTTCACTAAGTGTCTATGAAACTGCTCTACTTTATTTAAAAATAGAATCATCTATTACTATCTTCCGGCAAAGATAGGAAGGGTGTTACAAGAAATTTAGAACATTTCGAAATGATTAAAAGGTAAAAAAATAACTCAGATTTTATACGGTCAACACAAAATCTATTTTTAATTGCCGAATAGAAATTTAATAATTTCTTAATTTTATACTCACAAATAAACTCACGCATTTGAGGATCTAGAGTTGTTATCATCGAATTCACGCTATTTTTGGCCTTTTCTGCAACTTTACTCAACATATTGCTGTTGACAACTGTATCCTTAACCCATGAAAACAAAGCTCCACCAACAATTCCTGACTCGTGTGCTTGATGCTCTACGACTCGGGCGGAATCCGTACTTTTTTGGGATTCAATTGAAGATTGATGATTCTGAGATAATGGCTGTTTTGTTTGCACTCCATAATTGTTTTGCTCTTCAACTGAATCTTTTTCAGAAATTTTCTCGTCTTTAGAAATAGAAACTGGTGACTGAACCGATGATGGACTAGCAATAAAACTAGGTAATGCGGAAGGTGGAGAAATGTTTGATAGTAAATTTCCAGTAGAGGACGAACCTCCAAGAGGTGTTAGAAGAGATATTGACGATGATAAACTGCTTATCGAATCTACAAAATAATAAGCTTTCAATTTCTATTCAATTACATATCTATTGATGAAACTTGGTTATAAAATTATTAATAAATCTCTAAAGTTATTTTTTCAAGGTTTTAGTTTATATTTAATGACAAGCTTGGATTTTCAGAATATGAAAGGTGAATATGTTTAAATAATTATGTTTTTAGAAAGTAATGAATGTTAGAGAAGAATAATTAAATGGCTTGTACTATAAATAAAATAATTTTTAAAAAATATATCAAAATTGTTGCAGTAATTTTAAGAACATATTTGAGGTTACATAGTCAAAAAAATAGTTTTTAAATGGAAAATTGTAAGCCATATCATATAAAAGTTTATAACAGGTAATATTGACAGGTAGTCTACTTTAAATGGAAGTAAATATTTACGTCACTGGATAAAATTCTAACCAGTTTTAATAGTTTCTCCAGAAATTGAAATGTCATCCACACGTTTTTCGACAAATTCAAAGGTCGATTCTCCATTTGATTCATCAGTCATCTTGAGGAAATTGCGATATTTTATGCACAGTTGACAAAAACTTGATTTTAAAGAACCACAGTTCTTCTTTGTTTATGAAATGTCGGATAGCTAAACTGGAGAGAGATAATAAATTGAGTCTTTCTTTGTCTATCATCAAACTTTTTACACATACATATACATAAATGTGTGTATAAATATACGCCGATGTATCACGACATGTCACTGTAATACATATAGAAAATTATATATAAATACATATATATATATTGTAAAATATACATGTGTGTCCATCTGTGGATGAATTGACAAACGACAGTTTGTTAACAACATTTGCTTGACGATTAGATTGTTTATAGCAACGAGGAGAGAGTTTGTTTATCTCCAGTTTGTGACTGAGACTAGGACTAATTAGACATCATTTAAGATTCTGTATTTTGAATCTGTCATTTTCAATAAACTTTCCTTTTAAATATTTGTTGTCTTGATCTAATATTTTACAATATATATAGGGTGTCCGATTTTTGATAATCGCAAAGATTTTATGATATCTGACAAAAATTAAAATGATCTGTTACAAAAATTGATAAGGTTAATATTCCCATCGTCGCTTGTGAACCTGTTCTCACTTAGTAAATTTTATTTTGCTGTTAAAACATTCTTTTGCATTGCAAAAATGTCGATCATAAAAATGTTTCGGTATCTTCTTGTGAACTTATACGATCATTAAAATATATAATTAGGTATTCCTCATAGAAGAAAAAATTACTTTTTAATTTACTGAGCCAGAATAGATTTATGAGCAATAATTGGGTCAGTGACCTTACTCGAAAATTTATAGTTTTTTAGATAAAAATTTAATTGATTGATCGAAGCTTAATGTTATTTATTGTCGATTTACACGCCACCTATAACTATTTAAATTGTGTAAAGTATTGTAAAGTTAACCCAGAAAGAATGCAATTGAAATAATTTCTCTGTATATTTTAAGTTAATTAAACAATAATCGTTATTAATATTCATTCTCTTTCTTTTCATTGTGTGTCAATATACTCCATTGACCATAAAACTTTATTCGCCAAAAATTATCAATATCGTGCATTGGCTGAAGATAAATATGTTATTGTTTTGATTGATTGCTAAATCACCAGGTAACGTGCTCACTAAATTTCACACGTTTTCATTTTACGAAACTAAATTAAATACATCATTATTTAGGTTAAGTTTGATCAAAACTCTATAAAGTTACTATTTAAAAAAAAACATTAACTAAAATTGAATTGCTCAATTACGATTTAATCTAGTGTTCTGTACATACTATTATTGTACTCTGAAAATATTTGTAATCATTTAAAGTACGTTGTGTTGTATAACGATACTAATTTTCAGATTGATTATAAGAACGAAAAAGAATTCAAAAACAGGCATAATATAAAACCTAAAAATGCCCAAGAAAAAGACGGGACAAAGAAAGAAAGCTGAAAAACAAAAGCTACGCCAAAAAGAAATAAGAACAGCTAAAGATCAATTAGATTTAGCAAAAGTTCCATGTAATACAGTAATGGTAAATTCAACTTTTATTACTATTTATGCTATGAAACATTGTCTGATAAATAATACTTTAATATAATTCTAGGAATGTGATAAATGTAATAAAAAACAAAAAAGTAGAGCATTTTGTTACTTTTGTAGTAGTACTCAAAGATTGCCTATTTGTGCACATTGTGGAAAAATGAAATGTATGTTAAAAACTGGAGATTGTGTTATAAAACATGCTGGTGTTTTTACTACTGGCATGGGAATGGTGGTATGTATACTCAATAATAACTAATCAAACAAATTGAAGAAACAAATTATTTATTGTCTACCATTCTTAATATTCCAAGGGTGCAATATGCGATCATTGTGAAGCTTGGGTATGTCATGGAAGAAAGTGTCTTACTTCCCATGCTTGCACGTGCCCATTAATGGATGCTGTATGTCAAGAATGTGAACGAGGAGTATGGGACCATGGTGGAAGGATATTTAAATGTTCTTATTGTGATTGTTTTCTTTGCGAAGATGATCAATTTGAACATCAAGCTTCTTGTCAAGTTCTGGAGGCTGAAAGTTTTAAGTGTACGTATGCCAAAATATTAACTATTCAATCCTTATTAAATATATCATTTTTGTTTTCAGGTCAATCATGTAACAAATTAGGTCAATACTCTTGTCTAAGATGTAAAACGTGTTATTGCGAAGATCATGTTAGAAGAAAGGGTTTTAAATATGAAAAAAATAAACCAATTCCTTGTCCTAAATGTAGTTATGAAACATCACAAACAAAAGATCTTAGCATGTCAAGTAAATTGCACAATTTTTTTTTTCTATTATCTATGACAATTATTAATTCTAAATTTGTTCATTTAATTTTACTTGATTTACAGCTCGGAATCATAAATTCGGTCGACAAAATCAAGCAGGAAATTATGAATCTGATGAAGAAGGAGGAAATAGTAGTTATGGTTATCAATATCATCATGTTACCGATGAAGATGATGATGATGAGGATGAGGATGATGATGATGAGGAAGAGTCTGAAGATGAAACATCAAATGATAGTGACAATGAAGAGAAGAGTGGCGATAAAGATAAAAAAGCTGATTAGAAAAATCAGAATTAAGAGATAAAAGAAACTATTAAAATGTATATTCTAAATATTTCAATTAATGAACTTTACCCATTGTTTATTTTTTGTAAGGTGGTTTAAAAAACTTATTATTAATAAAAAAAATTATTTAAATAATGACGATTACAATCATTTAAATAGATAGCGCTCAATTGAATTTCTAGACCTTTATACTACCTGTTGATAAATCAGAAATTAATATAAACATAATATCAAAGATTAGCAGATTCCTTTGGTGAAGAATTAGTCGTGAACAATCTCCCGAAGATCGGGAACATTGGCTCAGCATCTTTATTTGTTTATTCAACGTCAAGGTAAAAATTGCGTTGCGAAAGATAGTGAATGATTGACCTAAACATTATTCAATTTAAATGTCAATTGGAATTAATATCTCTTGTTTAATTAACTGACGTAAAATGTAAGAAAAAGAATTATTTTGTATAACATCAACTGTTTTGTCATTTTTACATTGCTAGAATGTGTCACTTTTGGAACAAATGTGGTGATTTTAATTAAATTTATCTTTATTACAACTTCTTTGTATCGTTAAATTTTTTCTTGTTATTAATGAATATTTTGAAAGGTAACAAATAAAACGTTTTGGAGGGAAATATTAATTGAGTAATCAATCAATTGACAAACTATAATATGGTACTATTTTCTCGATTTATGTATTATGATAAATTCAATTGGTTTCAAGGAGCAAGGTTAGTGATTTCACCATTAAAGTTGTGAATTGCTTTAAAAAGTTTCGTATCAACTCTGCTACGTCATTCTGCAATTTTTTTATCTACACATAAATAAGTTTTCATCGTCATGAACAACACAGTTCACTACGAGATATATACAAAAGTGTCCTAATTTAGCGTAGTAAATAATAATAGACAGTTGCACTTATTTTTGATGAATATTAATCTGCTGGTGAAAAAAAACTGGTATAATATTAATTGTAGACTGTTAAAAAATTGAAAAATAATTAATTTTATTTTCATAACCCTACAGGTTTAGTTCAACAGCTGTGTACTAACGTTTTATTTCGTTGAAGTTTCATATAAATTAGTAAACAAGTTAGCAATGAGCTGCATCAGGTGTTGTCTTTATAATACAAGGTCTTTAGTGTCCTCTAATCATGCGTCAAATCATGGTAAGTAAAAAACAATTCTATATTACATCTGTGACGTATTTCTAATCATTGTATATAACATTTGTTTATATAAATAATATTTTAACATTGACATAGTGATAAATAATTGTCATTGATAAATTTTCATCAATATATAGTACTCACTTATGTAGTAATTTAATTAATATTAACAAAATTAAAATGAATAATTTTTTTATTTATTAATATTTAACAATATACTTTTAAATAATCATTTTTGATCTAATTTAGTAATTATTAATAAGTTAATTTTATTTATAATCAATAAAAAATTTATACCTAATTAATTAAAAATAGTTTAAAATTTAGCTAAAAGAACCATACTTAAAATAGTTAAAAATAGGTATCTAATTTTTATTTTATTTTCGATGTATTTCAGTATACAAAATAGTCCGAGTTGTGGCAAAAAGGTCTCTAGCAACCACTTGCGTATTATCAAAAGTACCAAGTGAACCTACACCACCAAGTAAAGACATTGGAAATTCTACAACAGGTGCTATTGGTAGTGGAAATAGCGGTAGCGGTGATGGAGGTGGAAAAAAAAATACACTAACTTGCCCTAAATGTGGCGATCCTTGTACGCATGTTGAAACATTCGTCTGTAAGTAAAATAATAATTACTCATATATTTATATTTTTCTATCAAGTATTCATTATTATTTTTTTATAATAATCATTAATAATTGAATATATATTATTTTAAAGCTTCAACTAGATTTGTAAAGTGTGAAAAATGTCATCATTTCTTTGTGGTCTTATCTGAAATTGACTCTAAACGAAGTTTGAAGGAAGCCACGCCAAGACCAGAAGACACTAAACAGGGATTTTACAGGAAACCTCCACCACCTCCTAAAAAAGTATTGGATAATTTCTATCATTATTCATTTTTTATTTACATTATAATTGAAATGTTAATTTTTTTTTAGATTTTTGAATACTTGAACAAACATGTTGTTGGTCAAGAGTACGCTAAGAAAGTTCTCAGTGTAGCTGTTTATAATCACTATAAACGTATTCACAATAATCTTCCTCAGCAAAATGCCGTTCAACCTACGACTAATTCTGTGGGATCTCAAGAACTCAACTATCCTTTTACTCATAGAGGTCTTAAAGCGCGTAATAAAATTAGTATTGCTCATACTGTCAAAATTTTTTAATTATTATGATATGACTCCATTATCATTCTCAATACATTAATAAGCAAATTTTTAATTAATAACATCGTTTCAATATAAAAGCTGCAATAAGATAAATAATCTTTTATATATCTAAAAAATAATAATTTTTTAGATTTACTTCACGTGTCAAGCATTGGTAATCCATTAGGAGTTGGTTTTCAACACGGCCCCAGTCCAACTGAGCAACAGAAAAATACTTCGAGCCAATCTGTTCCCGGATCGGATATATTAGACAATACTCAGCATCAATTGAAATTGGAAAAAAGCAATATTCTCCTGCTAGGGCCTACTGGATCAGGAAAAACACTACTAGCTCAAACTATAGCTCAATGTTTAGATGTACCTTTCGCAATTTGCGATTGTACTACTCTCACTCAAGCTGGATATGTTGGTGAAGACATTGAAAGTGTTATAGCTAAATTACTTCAAGATGCTAATTACATTGTTGACCGAGCCCAAATGGGAATAGTATTTTTAGATGAAGTTGATAAAATTGGTGCAGTACCTGGAATCCATCAACTGAGGGACGTTGGTGGTGAAGGAGTACAACAAGGCATGTTGAAGATGCTGGAAGGAACAATTGTTAATGTACCAGAGAGGAATAGTTCGCGAAAACTTCGTGGTGATACGTTACAAGTTGATACCACAAATATTCTTTTTGTTGCATCTGGTGCTTATAATGGACTAGATAGACTTGTGTCACGTCGGAAAAATGAGAAATACCTCGGTTTTGGAGCAGCACCAGCAACTGAAAGCCCTGGTAGGAGAGCAGCAACACTTGCTGATATTGCTAATATGTCTCCATCAACTGAGGAAGACAATAAAGAGAAAGACATTCTTCTTAGACAAGTCGAAGCCAGAGATCTTATTGATTTTGGAATGATACCTGAATTTGTTGGAAGATTCCCTATTTTAGTTCCTTTCCACACGCTAGATAGAACTATGCTTGTAAGAATTTTGACTGAACCTAGCAATGCTATGGTCCCACAATACCAAATGTTATTTTCTATGGACAAGGTATGTTCATTCACCAGTAAATATTTTTTATGTTATAAAAATTAATACATATTCGATTAATAGTACATTTGTCTTAATTGAAAAAAATGTTTATAAACAAATTTTTATTGAATTTTTAGGTGGATTTAACATTCACAAATGAAGCATTAGATGCAATAGCAGCATTAGCAATGGAGAGGAAAACAGGAGCGAGAGGACTAAGAGCTATAATGGAATCTTTATTACTAGAACCAATGTTCGATGTTCCTGGTAGTGATGTTTTATCAGTACACATTACCGAAGCATGTGTTCGTGGTACTGAAAAACCTCAATATGTTCGAGGGGGTGAATCTACGGAAGAAGAACAACCACAACAAGCGCAGCATGTGAATAATTGAGATTTAAAAAAATAAATAACTAAATAGCTTAATTTATTGAGTGATTTGAAAGAAAAAAGAAATAGCAGACCAGATAAGTTTGCTACAATCATTCAAATCAGCCTTCTTCTTAAAAAAGAGATAACAAAAAATTGTCAAATTGAATCAATTTTACATATTAAATATATTGATTCAGGTTTTTGAATAATTATATATCTGGGTAAATTGAAAAAAAATTTTAAGAGATATATCAATTCCTATTACTTTGAGAAATCTTTGATGAGAAATTATTTACACTTGAATGAATGAGTAATAATTATTGATAATGATTTGTAATATATGTATATAGATATAGGCATATAGAATTCTAAAGAAAGTAAGGCAGATGTTAATAAAATTCGATTAATCTATAAAAAATTTTTCTTAAAATTTGGTGATTTTATATTAGAACAAAATAAAAAAAGTACCAAAATCACTTCTTTTAGCAATTTTGTTGCTTTTATTTCAATAGAATTTAATAATTAATTATTAAAGTGACGATACATTATTATAATTAAAGTTTCAATGTGATATTAGATTTGAAGATAACTCTTGTTTTTCAATCACAACTAGAAGATAATGATAAAATAATAAATTAAATTACCTGTAAATGAAAAAGTTGAAATTACAAAAATTCTGAAATAATTATAGATTTGAATTTCATTACTACTATTATAAATCATTTTTACTGTATGATCATATATTTATAAATAAATAAATTTAAAATGTTATTTCGTTAATCATACTTTCAATAACTTATTTGAATTTTTTACAAAATCATAGTGAATTACATTATTTCTATTTTGAATCAATTAAAGAATGTATTATAAATTTAATAGGTAAATAGAAATACTTATGACCTGTACAAATAAAAATATTTTATTTTTATACAACGATTGGAGTTTCTACATTGTAATAAAAATGTTGTCATTACGGCATTTTTCATTATCTCTATAATAAATTGAAATTTATTCAGATAATGCAAAAAAATTTTAACTTCATTGATACATATCAATAAAAAATCAAATTTTCATAAATTGTAATCGATCTAAATATATTCCAATAAAATAAATGTTTCTATTTATTTTAAGATTCAGTGTAATAAATATGTTGAGGTGTTTTCGCAACTTTTGGTTTAGATTTAAAGATGGTACCGATTTCCGTTAGAATGTATTTTGTTGCTTTGAGGACTAAAAAGTGAATACCAAATTGCAAAATAAGAGCACCAAAACCTTTATATAATCCAAGAGTTCCTTCTGATGAAACGATTGTTCGATAACAATCATAAGCTCCACTGTAGCCTGTCAAAAGAGGCATAACACTTCGGCCGTTATCTAAATTATCAATTATCGTTCGTGTTCCTTGAAGATGTAATCGATGAACGATAGTTTCAAGAGGATAGAATACTACATCTGCTGCACACATTGAAATAAGAGCTGAATGAAGTTCAATATCTTGAATCATCGCTTCTGACACTATGTCTCTACTGTATGCTCCCTATAAATTAGTTACAATGATAAAGTACATCAAGTTTTCGATTAAAAAAATTATGTATCAATGTAAATTTAGTAAGTTACCGTTTTTTCTTGAGCATGACGATCTCTTAACCGCATTATTCTGCTTACTACACCTCTAACTATAAGAGAAAATAAATATTTTGCTACTCCATAAGCTACATGAGGAGCTAGAAGAGCATAAATTGGAATAAGTCTTCCTTTAGATCCAACTTCTAGAAGTCTTATAGCTCCATCACGAAATACGTCAAGAATTCCAGGTTTTTCTGATGCAATTTCTGACTGAACTGTTTCTACCAATGATGCTGAGTAAAAAGGAGCAACAATTCCAATAGAGACACTATGGAAAAAATTAATTTTCATTTTTCATTGATAACTGAAGTATAAAAAATTCAGTATTTATTATAAATTAATTTACCATTTAAGGAGTAAATGTTGTCCAAACGCTTTTATTGAACTTTCACTATTAATTTCTCTACAATAAAAAATGTAAATTGATAAAAAAATGTCGTTATTATCAGATAGTAATAATTTTAATAAATAAAATTAATTACTTTGGCCAGGGTGTAACTTTTGACAAAAAATCTTCAACAGCTAATGTTAAACCCCGTATTAATAAAACTGATCCTATTCCTTTCCAGAGAGTACTTAGCCCTTGAGTTTGATGTAATCTTACTATCACTGGAATCAATGTTATTGGAACTAAATGGTAAGTTGTTGATCGGGGATTCACTTGACATTGTCTTCTTAAAACAATAAATGGATGAATTAACAAATTTTCTGTTATCAGACTAGCTAATCCACATCCTATCCCCACAGACTTTTTTATTGCAATATCTGTCAAAAATTGAAAGTAATAAAGTATATTATTGAATTCTTAGAGATTTCTATAACTTAATATTTCTTTTAAATAATGTGTTATTGAAAATAAATAAAAATATTAAAATCTTAAAATGACCTTACTGTTATCGGGCTCATTTTCCGGAGGTATCATTGATATTGATGAAATATCCAATGGTCTAATCATATCACGATCATAATATTTTTCCGGATTTTCATCATATCTTCTCGAATCTATCGGTCTTCCCCGATAGACCCGTTCATAACCTGACATTCCTGCCATTCTTATTATTTCAATACTTAAGATAATAACTTCCCACTGGGAAGTTAATAAGTTTCAAAAAGGATCAATTAATATAAAGTTATACATTTGATTAATTTATTTCTATTTTCTAGTTTTTCATTTTCTATTCATATTTATAAATTGAAAAATATTGGCTTTTTTACATTAAAAAAATTTCTAGTAATTCCTAACCTTGTTTTGCATGAAATTAATAAACTTATTATAACTATTACGAAATATGTATATATTTATATATATATATATATATTCAAGTTTTGAATAATATAATGTTTATATTAAACGAGTTAATTGAACTTTATATTTATGATTTCATTACATAAATTAGTTTTAACTAACATTTTTATTTTTATTCGTTTCACAACATCAAAAACATAGTTGACTTCCTAGCGTTGAAAACCAGAACTAAACCAATAACAGTGCGAATTTTCAAGTAATTTAAAATGCAGCAATCCATTTCATTTAAATAATCTTTATTTATTATTTATTTTAAAGTAAATATAGCTGAAGTTCCTATAACTTTTTGTGTCAATTAATATTCGATTTAAATATACAGAATTCTAATGATTCTATCAATTGCTACTGAAGATCATCAGGAAGTTCAATATAATCGGTATCTTCCCATTTATCTTCATGAAAAGGAATTATATCTGGTAAATTTTTCTTTAAAGGTAAGCCATCCATTCCCAAACTAAAATATTTAATTAAATCGTCTGTTACAAGGTTACCATCAGGACGAGCATTTTGGGGACCCAATTCTACGTCGATGAAATTTCTTTGTAATGAACCGTCTTTAGGAAATCTAAAACTACTGGGTAAGCAATGATGTTGAAGACAAAAGTAATCTTCTCCATTTTCTCGATGACACCATGTGCCATCAGGAAAATACGGATCTATTCCTAAATCATTCAATTCAATTCTTGGCGTATAAAAGGAAGCAATATCAACCCTTTTACAAAAAATAGCACAACCCATCCATGGTCTTTCCATTTCATGAGGTGCTTGAAGTCCTAAACCACTTTTGTCTAATTCTGGAATATTTTGACTGAATTCTTGACATTTCAGAGTTGCATATTCTTCAGCAGTAATACGTTTTTTACAAAGCTTATCATCCTGACATAAAATTACATCATAATAAGACCCTTTACAGTCTTCTATATCCTCAAGGTTACTCTTGCAAACTCTTTTCCTAGATTTAAATCCTTTAGATTTTTTAATACATCCACTAGAACAAGAAGATTCTATCCATTTACTCCAACCCATTTGATTATTATATGGAGGCCGTTTATTAGGTTTTAAAAAGTGCAGAGCAGGAAGACATTCACCGCCACGACATTCTTTACCTTCTTCACAAATGGTACCGTCCAAAGCAGGCCCAGCAAAGTAATAGCCGCTACGGTGAGGACTATGACATTGAAGAGATTGGCACGCATTGGTAAGAGTTACAACCTGAGCATCTCTGTCACGTAATAATAATTCACATTGTTTTTTTGCAGTCCATTCTCTTCCAGGTAATGTTAAAAATTTTTCATGATTCAAACTTTTATCAAATCTTGATTGAGCTTTATCTAATAGACATTGTTTTGTTTTTGGAAGATTAATAGCTATTTCTCGGCTACAAGAAGACCAAATAGTTTCTCCAGATGTTCCTCGACTAGGAGACATAATGAATCCATCTCGACTACATGAATTTCCTTTAGAATCATGATGCATTCCTAAGCTAGAAATAATAATTTAATTTGGTATGAATCAAAAAAGTATCAAAAGTTACTAAAAATAAGTCTTTATTTACTTATGGCCAATTTCATGAGCTGCTATATAAACTGACGTAAATCCAGCAGAGGGATACGGTTTCCCTAAATGATTAGTAACTCCAAGTTCAGCAATGACACAAGAATATTGATGTAGACATACTCCAGAAACGGTAGCTAAACCCATTGTTACTCCATCTTTTCTACCATTTTCATAGGCATAGAAATCTAGACCTGATATATAAAGTCCCATATCCCAGTGATTAGGATTCTCGTCATCATGGGGATTAATTGAAGCAGTATAATTACAAAATGAGTTTAAAAGTTTTAGCCTTTCACCACTGTAATGAGGAAGATCAATTGGTTGATGTTTCATTATGTCTAATCGCACTAGAGCTATGTTGATTCTTATTCCAAGACTAGGATGATAAAATAAAGCTTGAACAGAATTAATATATGCCAATAGCATGTCTCGAATTTTTTCATCATTATTTTTGAAGAATGGTGAAAAAATTTTATATCCAGGCTCATCAAAAAAAATAGCTAATTCAAGAATTATTTCATCTACATTTCTTTTTTTTTCTCTTCTTGAAAGATTATTTGGTAAATTATTTTCATAATAAATGCCTTTATCATTTAACTGTTCAACTTTTAAACTATTTAGAAATGAATGAAATTGTAGATCATTTGATAGTTTTCTAGAAACATATGACCTTTTAACTAAATGAGGAATATTATTATCAAATTTGAGATTTTCAATAATCACTTCATCTTCATACAATGGATTGATTTCTAAAACTGTATCATTGATTACAATTAATCCTTGCACTCCTTTATTGCAAAAACTTAAAGCACCAATACTTGAACTATCCTCATGGAGATAATGACAAGAAGGAATTTCACCAATATCTTTTATTTCTTCAATAAAATCTGGTCTAGTATGATGATAAATTTTAAAATTTGGTGATAATAATTTATTATTTTTTTTCAACTTAAGCTCAATATTTTGCCCAAATGCTATCAGTGTTAGTGGATTCTAAAATAATGTAAATATTTTAATGTTAAAAAATATTATAAATGTTAATTAGTTATATTCCAGAGTAAACAAATTACCTCTATTACGTTATTGAAGTCTACTCGAAGATATATAATATTGGAATCTTCTGCTGATGAAAAATCGAAAGTTAACAACACAGCGAGTATAAATGTACATATTGTAACCATGATGAAGAAGTATCTAATTGTTCATAATAATGAATTCTGCATTTTATAAGAATGCAAGTGTATATAGAGTGCAGTTGTAAGATTATTGTCATAGGAACGACATAATGACAAAATTAATGCTGGTGCCAGTACATTCTACAAATGTTCATGACCTTTTATCAAAAATGGATAAATCAATTAATATAATTGATTTGTTAGTACAGGTTTGTTTTGTATCTTTAGTTTTTTTTTCGACAAATCGTAAAAATATATTAGCGTCGTGAAGAATTCATTTTACGAAGAAATGTAACGTACACGAACTATTTTAGGAGTGCGTTGACTAATAATCGCAATAAGATCAAGAGGAAGGGATTTAGAAAGAGGTTGGTAGAAAAATACATAATAAAAAAAACAAACATATCAAATAACTTAAAGTATCCATTATATTAAGTATACAAATAATTTTTAATACATGTAACTTGTTTAATGAGAGAGTTTAAAATAAAATTAGCAAACATT
Source organism: Chelonus formosanus (assembly GCA_028641665.1). Classification (NCBI taxonomy): domain Eukaryota; kingdom Metazoa; phylum Arthropoda; class Insecta; order Hymenoptera; family Braconidae; genus Chelonus; species Chelonus formosanus. The sequence goes on from CM054002.1 coordinate 17,476,862, forward strand.
CTATTTCACATACATACATTAACACTCATTACACATTACTTAATGACTATCTTAAAATTTTTTAAAGGAAAATAATTATAATTATTTTTCATATACAAGTCATCACATGAGATTATAGTTAATCTTTTCTTATACAGTATCACGAACATTCTTTTTCACAAAAAAAAAAAAATAACAAAATCGGGTACTGTTGAATTGCATAATGACCGAGCATTAGATGAATTATATCGCTTTTAACTATAAATATTCAGTCAATAAACCATTTTGTTTTACGTGTTTACACGCATTCATAGCTTTTTCAATGTACTACAACGTACACCCTTTTAATAGTATCAATAAAAATGATTGAACTAATTGATTTAATATATTATCATTCAGCAATCTCACTACTGTGATTCGTCGTGATGGGTTCAGTTAGGTAAAGTATCATACAAAATGTCTTTGACACTTTGTGATAATTTATCTGGGAACTTAATGTCAAATGATACAACTAAATCTCCTTTTCGTGACGGTTCTTTGGGAAGTGGTAAACCTTGGCCTTGGATTCTCTTCACCATGTTGGGTTTGATGATTTCTCCGGTAAGATTGAGTGTTATTTTCTCACCAAAAAGTGTTGGAACATCGATTATTGTTCCACAAAGTGCTTGTTTTAGGCTGAGCTTATGCGAGTATTTAATATCACTTCCGTCTCTCCTGAATAATGGATGTGGTTTGTCTCTGATGATGAAGACAATGTCAGCAGGTACTTTGCCCCGTCCTTGGTCACCTTCTTTTTGGAATGTGATCTTAGTTCCTGCTTTCCAGCCTGGTTTGACGTTGATTGTAAGCACTTTGTCTTCTTTTTTGGTAGTTCCATCTGGTTGAATTACTCGCCGTGAAATCTTCATTTTTTTAGTACAACCTCTGGCTATATCTTCAAGACTAACGAAGAGATCATGTTCTATCGGAGGATCTTGAGCATGTTCTTTTTGGCCTGAACCACGAGGCCCTGCACCAGCAAAATTAAACGAATGTGATCTGAATGCACCTCCTGGGCCTTGTCGGGCAGGACCAATTCCTAAGTCAAATGGATCTTCCATATTTATATCTTCATTGCTGAATGTAAATGTCCTGTTACCTCCTGGTCCACCAAATTCGAAGAAAGTTGCGAATGGTGATGATGAGCCGAAGAACTGAGCGAATGTTGCCCGTGGATCACCATGGAAAGTATAAGTTTCAGCTCCTCCACCACCGCCAGATGGTACACCACCTTTCAGTCCTTCTTCTCCGAATTTATCATAAACTTCTCGCTTTTTAGCATCTGACAGGACTTCATACGCTTCAGCAATCTCTTTGAACTTTTCCTCTGCTCCAGCGCTCTTGTTTTTATCAGGATGGTATTTAAGAGCGAGTTTTCTGTACGCCTTTTTTATTTCGTCATCATTTGCACCTTTGTTGATGCCTAAGATTTTGTAATAATCTTTACCCATTTTGCGTTATTCTGAAAATGAACAAAAATAATAATAGTAATTTTTGTTTAATGTTTTTCCTTTATTTCTGATAACACAGAACTTAGTTTTCACCGTCAGTAATGCTTTATAAGTACAAAGTGATTTCAATGTAAATTAAATATAAACTATTGTTCATATATATTTGGCAGCAATATGCGACATTGGAATAATTTAAGGAAGTTATCACTGTGACATTGAATTGTTAAATTAGTGTTTCCCGAGACGTCATAAATTTTATTACTCTATATAGTTTAACGATTAAAGCTACTATAATTAAACGAATAATAATAAAACGGAGTTTTTTATATTTCAATAATGATACAATTTTTAGGTCATCAATATCTCGAAGCACCCACGGTTCTATTGGTTATTTTGGGAATGATGATGCCACAATGTGAAATTGAAAAATTTGTTTATTGAAACAACAAATTATTATTTATCGATATGCAAATTTATTAAACCAACTAGTTGTTGTGTATCAAAAAATATTTTTATTTAAATACTGATATCAAAGTTGAATTTAATGACTCCCATTTTGAGATCACTTTTTCTTGCATATGAACTAAAATTTAACGATTGATTTTCTTATGTTTTACTATAGAATATTATTTTTGATATTTACCTTTGTCAATAGATGTTAATCAATTCTTTGATATTGATGATATTAACAGCACAGATGAATAACAAACTAGAAGTTGAAATTTAACGAAAAGTTAAATAGTAAAACTTTATATAAAGTCTTTCACGTCTCACTATGAACTGGAAATTTAGCGCAATTGCGCAGATTCATATATATTAACGGCACGTCTCGTGTCTTCTGGAACTTTCGAGAATCAGAGTTAAGTATAGGTTATTTCAGCTTCCGTGGCGCTTTAATGCAGTAAGTCTAGTGACCCTAGGCATAACAAATTATTTTTTCACATTCATTTCTAAAAAAAGATAAACAGATTCATCTTATTATTATTTGGAGAGAGATAAAATTTTTATAACGGGATTCAGAAGACAGTTCATACATAAAATCTGGAATATATCGAGAGTATAGTAGAGCCATCTGGATTTATCGGCGGGAATTTGAATTTTAATAAATTGTTAGTGTTAATTAATAATCATTTTCCTAAGCATGATAAAAATTTAATTATAAACTTTATAATTTTTATAATATTTATTGATTATTTATAAACTTCTTAGATATCAAAAATTGAAAAAAAAGTTGTTTAGTATAAAAAAATATATTTCATGGTGTAACTCACTACATTTAGGAACGCTCTGCGTTCACCAATCGCCGTTGACTTCGACACACCCTTTAAGTGTTCGTTTTTTTTTTCGAATGCAAACGAAACAGTCAACAATTGAACAAAATTTAGCGATTAGTAAGATTTATTTATCTTTTAAACATTACAGTTAATTTTATATTACTGTAAATAAAAAATATCCTGTGAGAATTTAGTTACGTTATCACTATGGTGAGTCATTTTACATTTAACATATAATTATACTTATTATTATTCATAAAAATTATCATTTTCTTTAAAAATTTGTTACAAAGTTTATAAAAATTATAATCTGTATCAATCTGAGTTCATTCAACTATTTTTTCCCATTTAAAATGTTGAAATTTGATACCTAACCATAACAACTCAAGTGTCAAGATGGTGCATTGTGTTCTACATTTTTGTACAAACTTTAATCAAGATCTTATCAATGAAACTTCATATAATTAGATTAGTATAAATGATTTAGTATATATTTCAGACTTAAATATCTGATAAAATTTATTTTTTCAGAGTGAACAACAGATGGACTGCGCCCTAGATTTAATGAGGCGATTGCCACCTCAAAAGATTGAGAAAAATCTCAGTGACCTCATTGATCTTGTTCCTTCGCTATGTGAAGATCTTCTGTCTTCAGTCGATCAACCTTTAAAAATAGCTAAAGATAAAGAATCTGGTCGGGATTACTTACTATGTGATTATAACAGAGATGGAGATTCGTACAGGTAACTTAGAAAATAAATTTAATCGATTGACTTAGCAAATTATGATTATTTCAACAATATCCCTAATTTAGATCACCTTGGAGTAATACGTATGACCCACCTTTAGAAGATGGTTCAATGCCATCAGAAAGATTGAGAAAACTTGAAATAGATGCCAATCATGCATTTGATCAATACAGAGAATTATACTTTGAAGGTGGAGTATCTTCAGTATATCTTTGGGATTTAGATCATGGTTTTGCTGGTGTTATTTTAATCAAAAAAGTTGGAGATGGATCGAAAAAAATTAAAGGTTGTTGGGATTCTATACACGTTGTTGAAGTCCAAGAAAAATTAAGTGGTAGAAACGCACATTATAAACTTACATCAACAGCCATGTTGTGGTTACAAACGAATAAAGATGGTTCTGGAACTATGAATCTTGGTGGAAGTCTTACGAGACAAGTAAATTTGAATGAAATATTTTTTATTGTTCATAATATTATAAAAGTTAATATTATGTGTTATACATTTTCTAGGTAGAACAAGATCAACCAATTAGTGAAACTTCACCACACATTGCTAATATCGGTCGTATGGTAGAAGATATGGAAAATAAAATTCGTAATACGTTGAATGAAATATATTTTGGTAAAACAAAGGATATTGTAAATGGTTTGAGGTCTGTGCAATCGTTGGCGGATCAAAGGCAGCAAGCTGCCCTAAGACAAGACTTAGCAGCAGCGTTACAGAGGCGAAATGCCAATAATTGATATAAAAATGAAGAATGCTTTGATTATCATTGTGATTAGACAAAAAAAAAATGATTAAAAATTCAAATGAGAGAATGATTCAAACAGATTGAAAAGTACTATTGAAATGCGTGGACTCGAACAATTGATACCTATTCAGTTACAACACTTTGTTATTATCTAGATTTAATGAATGCCGGGAATTTATTATGGGGCTACTAAAGAGGACATTTATGTTATTGTTTGTTTAAAAAAATATTATCGTAACTGCTCAGTCCCTAGTGGTATTCAGTATGTTACGTTACAAAGCAACCACAGTGTATTTGTATAAATAAAATCATTTTGTTATAAAGTCCTACGATATAGTATATTATACTTTGCTCTTTTCTTTTGCTTTCGTTAATAACTAAATTATTAAATAATTCAAATATTTTAAATAACTTTTTTTTATATTTTTACAGATTTAAAATCTATAAATAAATATAAATATACTTTTATGATAATCCTCTTGGGGAGCTCCTTTAAAATACCTTTGTGCCTTGGTTTTTCCATATTGTTTTAATACCCATTTACAAACCGAATTTTCATATGATTTATTTTTAATTAAAAGAAAAAAACTTATGAAACATTCATATTTTTTTGCTAATTTAACATAAATGTTTTTAAAACATTTTTCATATTCTATTGAAAGTAAAAAAAAACTCACGTCTTCGTTGAGTGAAAATTTATATTGTTATTAATTAAAATGTTTTTGTAATGTAGATAAAATATATATAAATTAACGCTACTTAATAATAATGTATTATTATCAATTAACAAAAACTATTAATATAGGGAAATTTCAACACAAAACTTACCTGAAATCATAAATTTCTATCAGTAACAAACATCGTAATGTATGTAAATAGTTTGTGTGAAGTTAATATTGTTTTGAAATTAATATCAAAAGATTATCAAAAATCTTCATCACTTATTTAAGGTCAAGAAAATCATTTCTATATTTTATTCATTCAAACAAATAATACAAATAGGTATTCCAATTAATTCTTATTGAGAATTAATTGTAATATTAGGACATGATTTAATGTAGAAATAAAAGTAATTGTTATGTAATTAAATTTCGACTAAAAAATATTATTGGTCGTCGAAATATCGTTTTTTTTTTATTTCCATGACTTGTTCAATCTTGAAACTTGTGCAATATTTTTTAAATTAAAGAAAAAAATTAACTTTCGTTACATGATTGTTAAGTCTTCTTTCAAAGAAATAATAATAATCATGTCATATATGCATCGTTATCAATTATCAGGCATGGTAAAGGTTCTTGTACACTCTCATACATTTTGAGCATAAAAAATATCGTATTAACGTTCAATCTATGTTCAAATTTATGTTAATAACCATTATTCCATAAAATCTGAACATCTACATATGTTCTTACAGCACAAAAGTTGAAGTTAACACTTAGAAAGAAAAAGTTGAAAAAAGTAATTCGATAAATATTTTCAAAAGATTGCATTCTTTTTAGGTAATCATATGTAAATAATGCTTACATAAAATTGGCATTTAATTAAAAATTTTAATTGTCATTATCGCACTAACTTTCATACGTGTTGCACTCTGCTTCATCCCATTAATTATACTTTAATAACAAAGCACATACAAATAAAAAATGTACCTGGTCCAACATAGCACACGTGTAATATAGATGCTGTTTTATGAATTTTGTTTTATTTTTAATTGTAAGGTAATTTTTTTTTAGCTTAGATTACAATAGCTGAATTGTAGCTTTTTAAAACCATATTGCATATACTAAAGTTTCGAAGGAAGATAAATATCATTATCTTCCAATGAAAATTTAAGTAATATTTATGGATTATTAACATATATTTATTTTGTCTGGCTTTGTATTGTTTCATTATTTTTTTTTTTTTTTAATAACTATATTCTTTTTTTTCAAATATTTCGGGCTGTAAAACTTGGAACAATTTTTTATACAAATAAAAAAAAAAGCCATTAAAGAATCGTCAATGACACGAATACTTTTTTCTTAATAAATTGCATTTTGTTTAAGATAATGAATAAATGAATTATTTTATTTCATTTCAGAAGAAAGATCATTAGACATAAACCCAGTCTTTTGAATTTAACTACCTCTTTGGGTACAGGTAGCATTATTATGTACTTACTCCACATAAGAAAAGGCAAGTTAATAACTATTTTAGTTATTCAGTTTATAGTTTGTATTCAAGCAATTGTGGAAAACAAATTTTTTTTTAATAACAAATTGTATTACTATTAAAAATCGACACATTTTTAAGTTTTTATTGTGTCATTATTCCGTAAGATATTATCCTCATCAACATCTATTCGTGATTTTTATGTTTAAATGATGATTATGAAAGAATTTATATGTAAAAATATCCTTCTAAACTAGTATATATTTTGAAAAGATTGCCACAGAATAAAAGTTTGGTTTTTCATTGGATTTTATAGGCCTAAGGACTTATAAAGACCTAATAAAAAATTTCAACTGCTGCATTATTTTATTAATATTTTTTTTTATTGTTATTAAATTATTGAATTTAATATACTTATTAGTTATTAATTTTTTTCAAATATTAACTACGTTTCCAGCAATTCCAACATGTTTTTTTATTTCGTTGAAAATTGAAAAGCTGAAAATAATATATTAGTACTGTGCAGCATATAAAAATTATGATTAATTACCGTAATTAATGTTAGAATTAGAATACTACTAGCTTGAAATTTGGGAATTAGAAAGACTGTTCATTTTTTTAAATCTTTTTCAGTTTTCTAATATTTTTTAATTATTTAAATTATTGTATCATTGACAATATATCGCGTTTAATATTTTTTATCATAAGATCGGATAAATCTCTTAGGTTATCTCTTTTTTTTGCATGAAAAATTGTTCCTCACAGCAGTCTGTATATTTTATTATCAATTCTGATCGGCGATAAGTGTCTCATGCATTTAAATATAAGTTTTAATGTTCAAATTACAAAATTACCACGGTATTGAGTTATATTATCTGTTATATGTATTTGAAATCGGCAATGTTTCAAAATAAAAAAAAAAAAAAAATGAAGGAAGTGTCAAGGCTTTTCTAATTTTATTTTTCAATCAACCCTCGGAAAAGTTTTTTTCGCCTTATCTTTTTATATAACAAACAACATATGTGTGTATTTCTTTGTATCTCTCCCCTTTAGATCACGCGTAAATAATTTACGATGATCTAGTGTACTTCACTTACACTGCTTAAAAAACTTTAGCATGATCTTTTCGAATAATAAATAGTATACCCAATTAGCGTATAATCTTTTTTTTTTTTGGTAAATTAAGATTTTACTTTGATAAAAAGTTATTTTTAGTCTTCTCATAGCTGAGATGTTGGATGAATCTATTGGCTTTTACCAATGTTAAGATGTCGATTGGCTAAATGGGTGGTAAGGTTGTGTCTTGTTGGAACTGAACACAATTATTTGTCGAGGGCAGTGTTGGCTTTTATAGCAATAACCACTTCTTCGTTGCAGGCTTTAAGAACAGTGCACTAGAAATTAATACATAAATCAATTGATTATTCATTCAAATAAATATTTGATTAATAATTACATATCCAATGTTATTCAATAAATAATTAGACGTTACTTACGAGTAATTCTTTTCCTGAATCAAATTCAGAACGTAGTTGAATTCCTAGATCCCCATCTGGGATCTTGAGATCCTCACGAAGATCGCCATTATCAGCCATTAACGTCAAATAACCGTCATCGGAAATGTCTGTTAACTAAAAAATTTTAAATAATTTTTAATATAAGAAATATTTCAACAAATGAAAACGAATCGAACAATTGCTGTTTTAACTTGTTGAAAATGTATTACCTGATAATCTTCACGCTTTACGTGTGGTACATCCATATTATGAGTAGAGGGACAAATATCTTCATATTTTTTGGAGGTAAATATATCGATTCCGACAAGGTGGACCTTAGCGTGTCCATGCTTTCCAGTTTTGGAAGTAGACATTTCAACAATCTTGCAAGGTCGACCCTTTAACATGACAAATCCATTTTTACGCAATGCTGAACATTGCATAGGAAATGTCACTGATGCACCGGAGTCACCGGTCTCAAAGTGAGTATCCTCGATATCTCCCATAATTTGGATTTATGGTCTGAAAAAAAATTTTTTAATTCAATAAATAATTATTCAAGTAATTTTATATTTTTTTCGCTCTTTTATCAATAAATTTTGTAAAACAGAAGAACAATATTGATATTGAATGATTTCAAACAAGTTATGAATGATCTACAAATATCAAGTCTCCATGTCAATGAGACCCGGCGAGATACAAAAAAAATTGATTCGTCGGTTCAACGATGTGGAGACTAGAGTAAATAAATAAAGCATCAAGACAATGTTAAAAAGAAGAAGATATTTCACTGTGGTGTGTTGAAAAATATAAAACCATGTGGTAGCACATTATTGTATGAACTGCAATATAATAAGAACTCGAATTGATTGAATACTAAAGATTGATGATTTGTATTTTTTTTTTCACGATTTATTTTGCATTACCGTTAGAAATAGTAAAGAGATGGGATTAAGGAGAAGAGAAGAATTAAATGCGTGCACGATTCAAAATGTGGAAATAGATGAACTAACCAAGAACTCGCTACAAAAAACTGTGAACTACGAACTCATTAAAATAGATTTAAAGTTAATAATAAAAAAATATAAGATAAAAACTGAAATATATTGAAAAGATTTAACAATTATTAGTAAGCAGAAATGCAATTTTAAAGAAAATATTTGCGAAGATGGCGCGAACGAGCATCTAGCCACATTGCCAGCGAGTTCGTTGTCACTAGATTTATTCAATGGTTTATTAGATGTTTTCTGATGTATTTTACCACTTTTTTCGATAGCTTAAATCGTAAAATCAATTCACTATTATATTGTTCGATTTTATAACATTTTTAAGCTATTAACACTAATAAATTCCACAAAAATCAGCAACAGCTCGAGATACTTACATGTGATCAAAATGGATACTCTAACCAGAAGATCTCACAGCGCTTGCGTAGCCGGGTGATCGAAAAAGGGGTCCTCTACACTGGAATCACGGATTTCCTCTCTACCTTTCCTACTGAACATTGAATGTTTGTGATCTAAAAGGTGACAATGATGATTTGCTAAAAAACACGTGGAAAGCTGCCGGTTATTGAACATTACTTTATTATTGATGTTGACTATCATACACTTTTTTGTACATTATTCGATACAAACAGTATTATGTCAATGACAAAATTAACATTTAGATATTCATAAGTCATCATTGGTAATAATTGAATATTTTGATTACACTATTTTATTTATTTAGAAATAACAAGATTTGGTAATAATTATTTTAATGTTTTTTATTCGCAGCTTCAAAATTGTGATCATCATTCAGTGACGTACTTATTCAAGATTAATTGGAGCAAAATCTAAGTAGTACTGTAAGTTGAAAATGAAAACTCAAACATTCATTTGTTGGACATAATAATTATTTCATTGTTACAGATATTGTGAACAATTTTGGAAAAATTTCCAAGACATAATGGGCAGTGAAATAAACGGTATTGGTCATGAATTACAACCATCAAGTTTTAAGTTCTACGATTTTCCTCTTCAAGTAGGAGAACTGAACTTTCATTGCGAGATAATGAAGATGCAGGATAGTTTATATATTTGGATTGGAGATGAAAATGAAAAAAAGATGAATAATTTTTCTGTGGCATTTACGTCAAATTATGAATCTTTACCGATAGCAACCAAAATAATGGGATCAATAGAAGATACTGCATCTTCTAATTTAGCTAAAAGGCTTACTAAAAAATGCAACATGCCTGTTTATGTCAGTTTTAATGTTGTTGCTCCGAACTTTACATTACTTGGTATTGAAAAAAGTTTGAGTATAGAATTAAAAAACCGTCCGCATATTTTACAATCTTAATTGAATGATTTAACGTTCAATTTGTGTAAATAATGCATTTAATATAACGTTTTATAAAATACTTTTAATATTACCTTATAATTTGTATTTTTTAACGAAAAATAAATTAATATATTATTTTTATAAACAATAAGTCATCATTTTGTTCTATCGAAATAATTTTATTTATCAATGTGGTTATAATTATTCTAAAATTATTTGTCGATGGCAGTGTTGGTTTTTATAGCAATGACAACTTCTTCGCCACAGGCCTTAAGAACAGTGCACTGAAAGTCAATACATAAATCAATTGAATATTTTTGTTTGATGAATTGATATGACAGAAAATTATAAATTTAATAGTATTCAATAACTGAACATTACTTACAAGTAATTCTTTTCCTGAATTGAAGTCAGTGCGTAGTTGATTTCCTAGATCACCTTCAGGGATCTTTAGATCCTCACGAAGATCGCCATTATCAGCCATTAACGTCAAATAACCGTCATCGGAAATGTCTGTTAACTAAAAAATTTGAAATGGTTATCAATATCAAAAACGTTTAAAAGATATATGGATATATTTGACATTATTTCAACTTGATGTAAATTTATTACCTGATAATCTTCGCGTTTTACATGTGGTACATCCATATTATGAGTAGAGGGACAAATATCGTCATATTTTTTAGAGGTAAATATGTCGATTCCAACAAGGTGGACCTTAGCGTGACCATGCTTTCCAGTTTTAGAAGTAGACATGTCAACAATCTTGCAAGGTCGACCCTTCAACATTACAAACCCATTTTTACGCAATGCTGAACATTGCATAGGAACTGTTGTTGAAGCACCGGAGTCACCGGTCTCAAAGTGAGTATCCTCGATATCTCCCATAATTTTGGATTTATAATCTGTAAGAAATTAAAAATATAATGAGTAAATTAATCAACATATGTTATACAAACATTTTAACATAGTGGTTATTTTAATGCAACAAATGTTCATTATTAAATACTAACAAAGTAGAAAAATATTATTCTTTTATTTGTTTTTGTTGTACTTTGTATTATTTTATAATATCAGTTGCAACGATGTATCAAATAATTTTTTTTTGTATCTTGTATATGAAATATCAAGTTAACGATCCTTAGTAAATTAATAGTTGTAAACATTGATTTCTTGTTTTTATTTCGAAGCAATTCCCGCAAATAAAGCTTGTCTTGAACGTGGCTAGTGATGTCATTCAGTCACCTTCACTGTAATCTGTTTTTTTGACAGTTCTAGATGTCATGATGATCGCTAATGGCGAATAATTCAATGAATACTGAACCATTTTGATAAACTCGCATTTTCAACCTATGCAAAATCAAAAATTTCATTTATCTTTATTTTTTTATTCGTTATTCTCAGGCTTTTTTTTTGTTCGTCCGATAGTTAAATCAGAAACATGCACGCAGTTATTCTGTAAATAGTATGTTCAACAATACTTCGAAATTTACTTCCATTAAAATGCTCCTTTTAGTTTAGTTCTTGTAAATCTAAAAGCATGTTCTAATTCTTGTTAAAGTAGTGACATTCCCACGTGTTCTTTATGTACGGTTAACCTTTCAAGACGCCAATATTATATTAGTTTGAAAGTGAGAATCTATTAGTAATAATAAATGATTGATTAAACATGAGTGACAAAAATATGGAGAAATTATTGAAGAGTTTGCAGGCAGTTTGTGATAAAATTCCTTCATTTCATAAATTCAAAGATATATTTACCGAATATCTTCGTGAGGAGGTATGAATACCCTCAGTACTTGTATGTTTTAAATAAAAGTATTGTTACCTATTAAATAATAAAAAAATATTTAACAATTTGTTTTCAGAGTTCAGATGAAGATTCTTGCAAAAATATAGTAGAAAATTTTTGTAATCATGTGTTATTAAATCCAAAATATACTCAGCACGTGGCAGAATGTTTTTCTCAATTTTTAATTTATCTATTAACAATAGCAATACCAACGAAATCGGATATATTTGATACAGCACAATCCAATGTATCAATTCATAGATTAAATTGTGTCATTCTAGGAAAGCTAATATCTGTACATCCAGATGTATTGGAGTAAGTAACGTGAAATGAAATACTAGGTTTTATGCTAAATTTATTTATATATTTATATATTTTTTAAATACTTTTTAGATTTACTCTACGCTATTTTGATACACATTCAGCTCCTTTTGAATCTCCGGAAAAAATAGTTCCAGCAAAAATGCCCAAGAAATACCAGGTAATTTTTGATATTCAGCCTGTGTCTGATTATGACATAGTCTTATCAACATATAATATTCTTCAAACTGCTCCAAATCATTTCAAACACAAATGGAATTGGTCTCTATTTTATCATTTCTTAAATAATGAAAACAGTGAATTACAATGGTACGCATTAAAGTGTGTGGCCATCATTTTAAACATGTCAGAATTTACAATGGTGAGTGTAGCTAAAGCACTTATTCCTAATTTTGAAACTTTTTTAACGATTAAACAGAGGTCTCATATTGATACACTAATAACAGTTGATGAAAACAGTATTGATGAATTACAAAAAATAGTTGAACACTGTAATTCTTTAGTATCAGTAGCAGGTGTATTATTACCTGTATTAGGTGCAAAAATTCAAGAAAATCTACCTTTAATTCAAGTGCCGTCCATGAAATCTAACTTACGAAATTTAGCATTAGCAGTTGCGTCAAGAAAATGTGTTTGTCTTCAAGGACCAGTAGGTTGTGGAAAAACTTCTTTGATTGAATACTTAGCAAATATAACTGGTCGAGGACCTTCAGACTTTATAAAAGTGCAGTTGGGTGATCAAACAGATTCGAAGATGTTGTTGGGTACTTATAGATGTACTGATATTCCTGGAGAATTCATTTGGCAACCTGGAGTAGTAACTGAAGCGGTAGTATCAGGAAAATGGTTGCTCTTAGAAGACATTGATAGCGCAGCTCTTGATGTTGCAAGTGTTTTGAGTAATCTTATGGAAACTGGAAGTCTATCAGTACCAGGATATCGTGATACAATTTATGCTCAAACGGGTTTTCAACTTTTTGTTACTCAACGATTAGTTTCTTCAGCATCTGGCTTTTATCGTCAATCTACAAGCGTTACTAATTTATTAGAAAAACATTGGCTGTGTGTGAATATGGATCCTTTAACCAAAGAAGAATTAATTATTATAGTGAAGGAACTTTTTCCATCGCTTTCAACGATAACAGCAAGAATAATTGATGTCTTTTTAATGTTCTCGATGGGTAGTCACGAAAATGATTATAATGAAAAATTATCAGTTGCAAGTGGAAGATTGATTTCGACTCGTGATTTAATAAAATGGTGTAGCCGAGTTATTGTAGATTATGATGTGTCTTCACCTGAGTCTGCTTTGAAAGTGTTTCAAAATGCAATAGATATTTTTTGTTGTTCAGTTCCTGATCAAATAAAACGATTAGATTTTGCTTTATCTATTGCACCAATTTTAGGAATAATAAAAACAAAGGCTGAATATTTTTTTAATGTTTATAAACCGCAAGTTTCGATTACTACGGAGCTATTTGTTGCTGGACGAGCAAAATTTCAACGTAAAGTAACTCAATTTCTCGAGTTTGATCATTCAAAAGTGAATTTTTCATTCACCAGGCCTAGTGCGAATCTTTTAGAAAGAATTACTTGTTGTGTGAATCAAAAAGAACCTGTTTTATTAGTTGGAGAAACTGGAACAGGAAAGACTAGTGTTATACAATTTCTAGCAAAAAGCGCAGGTCATAAATTAATAGTTATAAATATGAATCAACAAAGTGAATCAGTTGATCTATTGGGAGGCTATAAACCTGTTAATATTAAAATTCTCATTAAACCGATTCGAGAAGAGTTTGAATTACTTTTTCGTTCTTATTACGCGGTTGAGCCTAATAAAAAATTTCTTGAGCATGTTGCAACTTCTTATAAATATGAAAGATGGAAAACTTTAGTTAGATTGATGCTTCACAGTACTAAAGCAGCTTTAAAACGCCTAGAAGGGCAGAATAAAGAAATCACAGTGGGACACAAAAGAAAAAGTAGCAATAGTATTAATAATTGTGAAGAAAATAATGAAACATTAATGAGATGGAAAAGACTTTCAACAAAATTAGAGAAATTGCAAGGTCAAGTGAAGACTGAATTTTCTTTAGCTTTTGCATTTGTTGAAGGTAGCTTGATAAAAGCTTTGCAAAAAGGATATTGGATTTTACTAGATGAAATCAATTTAGCATCATCGGAAACACTAGAGTGTTTATCAGGACTATTAGAAGGATCATCAGGTTCTCTTTCACTTCTTGAAAGAGGTGATAAAGAATCAATCAAAAGACATAAAGATTTTACTATTTTTGCTTGTATGAATCCAGCTACAGATATTGGCAAAAAAGAACTTCCTGTTGGTTTAAGAAATAGATTTACAGAATTTTTTGTTGATGAATTAACTGAATCAAAAGACCTTCATTTTCTTGTTAATTCATATTTAGAGAATTTAAATCTTCCTTCTGTAAAAATCGATGCAATTGTTAAATTTTATTTAAAAGTTCGTAAAGAAGCTGTTAATTCATTGAGCGATGGAACAGGCCATAAACCACATTTCAGTTTAAGAACGTTGTGTCGAGCGTTAAGTATTGCAGCTTCAAATCCATGTGGAAATATTACACGATCGTTGTATGAAGCTTTTTGTCTAAGTTTTCTAACTCAATTAGATTATCAATCTTATCCAATCGTACAACAGATGATTACACTGGTAATATTAGATTCAAATAATGTGAAAACCGTTCTCAATGCTCCTATTACCAAACCTATATGTTCTTTTGATACTGATTACATTAATTTTGAAGGATATTGGGTTATAAAAGGTACTCTAGAACCAGAAATTCCAAATAACTATATTCTGACAAGTTCCGTTCGTCGAAATCTGAAAGATCTTGTGAGGGTTGTTTCAATCGGTAAAATGCCTGTTTTACTACAAGGAGATACATCTGTGGGAAAGACAAGTTTAATTACTTATCTAGCAAAAGCTTCCGGGCATGTCTGTGTGAGGATTAACAATCACGAACATACAGATCTTCAAGAATACGTCGGTAATTATGTAGTTAGTGAAACTGGAAAATTGGTATTTAAAGAAGGAGTTCTAGTTGAAGCAATGCGCAAAGGATATTGGATTATTTTAGATGAATTGAATTTAGCACCAAGTGATGTATTGGAAGCTTTAAATCGAGTTCTTGATGATAATAGAGAGCTGTTTATACCTGAAACCCAACAGATTATCAAAGCTCATACCAACTTCATGCTTTTTGCAACACAAAATCCTCCAGGAATTTACGGAGGACGAAAAGTTTTATCTAGAGCATTTAGAAATCGATTTGTTGAACTTCATTTCAATGAAATACCTGCTAATGAATTACAGACTATTTTACATGAACGATGTAATATGCCGCAATCTTATTGTAAACAAATAATAAATGTGATGACGGAACTTCAAATTAGAAGAAAGAGCACAGCAACATTTATGGGAAAGCAAGGATTTATCACGTTAAGAGATTTGTTCCGGTGGGGTGAAAGATATAGAATAGCTCCAAATGTTGAGTCTCTATATGATTGGAGTCAACATCTTGCTGATGAAGGATATTTAGTTTTAGCAGCTAAAGTAAGACGACCTGAAGAAGCTGAAGAAATTCGAGAAGTGATAAAAAAACATTTAAAGCGAGATGTTGATCCAGAAAACTTATTTTCGTTTCATAAAAATACTTCTTCTGTTACTAGACCTATTTTAGAGCAACTTTTAGAGAAAAATATTCCTGGATTTGAAAATATTGTTTGGACATATCATATGAGAAGGATGGCAGTATTAGTGATTAAATCTTGTGAATTTAAAGAACCAGTTTTGTTAGTAGGAGAGACTGGAGGTGGAAAGACAACAATTTGTCAACTAGTTGCAGCAATCAGAAATAAAAAGCTCTTTGTAGTTAATTGTCATATGCATACTGAGTCCTCCGATTTTCTCGGTAACTTAAGACCAATAAGAGACCATTCAAGAAATGATAAAAAATTGTTCGAGTGGATCGATGGCCCATTAATTGAAGCAATGAAGAATGGAGATATTTTTCTAGCTGATGAAATATCCCTTGCAGATGATAGTGTTTTAGAAAGAATGAATTCTCTTTTGGAAACTGAAAGAAGTTTATTGTTAGCTGAGAAAAATACAGATTCTTTTGATTCTAAAGAATCAGATTGCGTGATCACTGCTCATGCGGATTTTTGTTTTATTGGCACAATGAATCCTGGTGGTGATTATGGAAAAAAAGAATTATCTCCGGCTTTGAGAAATAGATTTACTGAAATTTGGTGTGAAGGTTGTATTTCTAATGATGATCTTCAACAAATTATTCAGCATAATTTATTGAATTCACTGAAAAATCAAGCGGATATTATTTCGAGTGGAATTATTCACTTCTTGGATCGTTTAAAAGTTTCGGAAATAGGTAAAAAAATTACTGTAAGCATCAGAGATGTTTTGACGTGGATAAATTTTATTAATACATGTCAAAATAATAGAATTAATTCGGAATTGTCTTTGGAAACAATGTTTGTCGAAGGAGTTCGTCTTACTTATCTTGATGGTCTTGGGTCTGGAATTACAAGTACTGAAAATAGAGATAAATTAAAATTATTCGAAGAAAGCATGTTGCAGTCACTAGAACCCTATCTCAGAAAGTTGAGAAGCTCTGATAAAATAATATGCGACGAAGATAAGACAAATTGTAAAGAAAAGTTCGGCATTGAACCTTTTTCTATAGATATAGGATTGAGAGGAAAATGCAAAGACGTGAATTTTGTATTTAATGCTCCTACAACTCGATTGAATGCGTTGAAAATCTTACGTGCTTTGCAGTTAAAAAAACCTGTTCTTCTCGAAGGAAGTCCTGGAGTTGGAAAAACGAGTCTAGTATCTGCTATTGCAAAATCAAGTGGACATGATTTGCTGAGAATAAATTTAAGTGATCAGACTGATGTCTCTGATCTGTTTGGGGCGGATCTCCCCGTTGAAGGTGGTAAAGGAGGTCAATTTGCATGGAAAGATGGTCCTTTTTTACGTGCATTGAAAGCTGGTGACTGGATTTTATTAGACGAATTAAATCTAGCATCTCAATCGGTCCTTGAAGGATTGAATGCGTGTTTGGATCATCGAGGAGAAATTTATATTCCAGAGTTGGGTCGCTCATTCAATGTGAAACCTGACACGAAATTATTTGCATGTCAAAATCCATTAAATCAAGGTGGTGCAAGAAGAGGATTACCCAAAAGTTTTTTAAATAGATTCACTCAAGTTTTCATTAATGCTTTATCTAATGATGATTTAAAAATCATTACATTACAACAATTTCCTGAATTAGATGAGCAAATAATTGATAAAATTGTAAAATTTAATGCTGTGATAGCATCGGAAGCTGGTGTTTCTTGGGCTTATAATGGAACTCCATGGGAAATGAATTTACGAGACATTACACGATGGTGTGAATTAATTTGTAGAGCATCAGAAGAACCAAACGCAGCTGCCGAGGCTGTAAAATTAATTTATGCTGATCGAATGCGAACTGCAGATGATAAAATGAAAGTAGGTTTTTTTACTATTTTTAATTAACTTTTTTTCGAGCTTTTCTTGATAACTTTATTAAAAATTAAAATTTTTCCAGGTTATGCAACTATTTAATAATATATTCAAGCAACCAATAATGAAAGATAACCAGCCGTTTATTTACATAAATGAGGAAAATGTATATTTTGATGATATTGTTTTGCCACGCACAGCAGACTCTTTTATATCAGATCAAAATTTACTGGTATTAAGAGATCAAATTCCTGTTTTAAAAAGTCTTGCAGAATGTGTTCAAATGAAGTGGATGCCAATTGTGGTAATTATATCAACTATTTTTCTATCTGTATAATAACAAGATTATAATTATATAGACTTTCTTAAGAATTTGTGAACAAAAACTTGTTTCCATTTAGGTAGGTTCATCTGGAACTGGAAAGAGCAGTGTAGTTCGAGTTTTAGCGCAATTAGCAGGACAAAAGCTACGTTCAATTGTTGTCAATTCTGCTATGGATACTACGGAAATCCTCGGAGGTTTTGAACAAGTAAGTCAATATTATTTTATACTTTACTTTAATCTGTGTACATTTTATTTACGTTGCATACATACAAGTTACTGCAATTTTCAAGATACTAAACAATACCGTTTATTTTAACGCTAATAATTACACAAGAAGCTTCATTATATTTAGTTAGTTACAAACTTTATATATAATTAGAGGTATATTGTGCAAATGATATGTGCTTTTCGTTTCTCTTACAAATGTTTCAAAGACATCATACTATGCGTTTTATAATCTACATTACGTAAATGGCTCCACGGATAAATAATAGCCTCTATGGAGTGGACGGTTAAATTTATGAGGTTTACGACTAATCAAAACATAAATAAAATAAAAAGAGAAAACTTTGATTTTAAAGTTTTTATGTTATTTTATTTATTCCACTCTGATTATTTTAATTCGTATGTACATTAGATCTTTTCACAATTCATATACATTCATTCAAATTAACGGATTATATACATGAAATTAAATTCACTTTTCTTCTGAATTAGGCACATTAGATTCAATTTTAAATTTATTTATTATAGTAGTAAAATTATGTGAATTATTTTAATTATCTTCTATTTTATTTTCATTGATAAGCTAGTTATTTTGTTTTGACTTTCGTATTTGATTAAATCATATGTTATGTCTTATCGTGACATGATAATTTATTTATTAATTGATTAATGACAGGTCAATGACATAAATTTTGAAATTCTTCTTTTCCCTGGCTTTGCAGCTAGTAAATAGGGTTGGAAATGAATCTCTAATTGAGAAAAATAATTGAGACAAGCAATTTATTTTAAATTGACTTGTTCAGTTCTATATTGAAAAAGAATGAATTCAATTAAAGTGTTGTATAGAAATTATAATACCTCAATTTAAAAGAGATAGTACTAGTTGAATATTCAGGAGCAATAACCAATTGAAAAGAGTCAGGTATTTCCAGAACTTAACACTTCACTCGCGGTTACAAGTTAAAAAAACAGTATGTATAGTTAAACTTCACAAATAAGTTTTTGAATAATATTTCTATTCGTCTTAGTGACGACTTCACAACTGGCTTTTGCTTTCATACATGAGTTTTACAATTGTTTCAAAAGATTATTGACATCAAGAGTAGGAAAAGTCAAAACCAATTGGACTTTTCATATTATTGATCTATCTATAGTTTTATTGTTTTAACCAATACTTTTGGGCCATACTATCCCTTCCATATTAATCTGATATCACATTAGAGCACAGTTGACGTACGCACTAAGTTTCATCATGTCTATCAACGTCACCACTTTTCTAATTGCTTTTACTAGAATATTTCGAAACTCTTAATTTCCCTATCTAAATTGTACTTTCTGTTGAATTTCTTGAAATAGAATACGTGATACATTACGTGTTTCATCATTCCAAACAGAGAATGTAATAAAATTGAAATTGAACTATTGATTATACCATAAACATTACAATTAAAGAATAAGGTTAATATTTCAATTGTTGTTCATGAATCTGTTTTCATTCATTAAATGTTATTTTTCAATTAAAATGATGCTCTTATGTTCTTCATAATTATATAATTATTTGATTAATAAAGAAATATAATTATTTGTTACATAAAAGAAAATATTATTGTAAAGTTTATTAAAGTAAAAATGGGTTATGAGCAATAATTAAGACAATGACCTCCTAATTGTGATTTAATGAGGAAGTTTTTTTATTAAAAAATAATTATTAATTGCTAATTAACAAAAACAGACGGATGTCACATAAATGAGCTAATTTATAGCGTTTCTTATCACCCACCGAGCTGGTTACATTTTAAAATTATCCAAATTGCATGAAATAGTATTAAAGTATATTAAAATTTTTATAAAGAGTCTGAAGATGTGCAACCTCCAGAAGTCATAGTTTCAAAACATACTCCACGACTTGTATACACAATAAATTTTTAACTTGAAGAGAACAAGAGAGAGAAAGAAAAAGAAAAAATTCATTTCACAATTTGATAAAATTTATTATATTTAATAAATTTACATAATTATTTATTAAATGGACCCAATGGATATATACGTATATATATTCAAAGTGCACTTCTAATTTTATTCGTGGACGTGATATAAATATTTTAGTTTGAACTGTCAATGCCCTCATATGTGTGAAAACAAAAGTGTGTGATTCATTATAGAAATTCTATAATTTACAAATATTTTCATTCGCTAATTGACAATTCATGTGACACTTCGGTGGGCGGAATATCGTAGTAATGAGCAATTCTTTCAATTTTCTGTTTAATAAAATTTAATCAAGAAGGGTAGTTCTATGTAATGTTGTTTTCTTGTTCAATTAATTAAAGTTGGAAATTGTGATATTTGATGAATAAAAATATCATTTAATTATAAATAAAAATTTTTCAAATATTATTTATAATTAAATATTATTTTCATAAATAATTTTTATCCTCTTCGTGTATTAGAAAATTAATATTATTAGCTGTTAAAAAAATATTCTTGTTAATTGGTAAGAGAAAATATTAAATATAAAATAATTTCAAATAAAAATTAGTTTAATGTTTGCAAAAAAATACAATACTTTTATTTGGTGAAATGAATAAAAATTATTTTACAAAATGTTATAACTATTTACAATGATTAAATTTGATAGATAAAAAATACACACTTGAATATATTGATGAAATTGAATATACGAAGAAGATAAAAAAATGTTATATAAAAAGCATTAAAAAATCAGTCTGGAGACACAAGTCATGGAAGAAATTATCATTATTATTAACAATAATTATTATATCATATGATATAAGTATACTTAATAGTATACTTATAGTTAGTTGTCATTGATTTTAAAAGATACAGCACAAGAATCAAAGTTATATTATACTTGAACATTTTGTAAAAAAATATTCCGTATTGATGTCAGCTTCTTATGAAAGCTAGATAAATCCTTGAAACCGCTATTACATTTTGGCAACGTTTCAATTTACTTCAGCATCTAGATATAATGGTTTAGTCGCTAGGCATATCACTACACGTTGGACTAACAGCTGGTGGCATATCATTCATATTTGAAAGTAGTAAGCTCGATCTTCTTGACAATTTCTCCTCATATAAGCTCGAAATACTTTTCGGCCTAGTAATTCCAGTGCCCCAAGAATCAGATGATATATTTAAAGGCTCATCTTGCTGTAAAATTTTATTGTTTTGTGTTAAATTTATTTTTATATTAATTAAGTAAATCTAAAAATAATAATTGATACTTGAAAACTAAATTAATTATCAATCTCTAAAAGGTTAAATGCTCCTCCTTGATTAACGAAATTAGTTTAGAAACTTACAGGCAGGTATTTAGCTGTTGGAGGTAATGGTGGTTTTAGAAGAGCAACGTCAGTGAGATTGAAAGACGTTACTGCTGCCATTGGAGGTGGAGGAGGTTCTGGAGGTGACGGGGCGTTCGATGGTGCTTCATATCTAGGTGGTTGGACTGACTGGAGCGGACTATTTGTTGCCGAGCCGAGAATCCATCGGGCAAAGCTTTCACAGCAGCCACAACACACATCAGAGATACCCTGACGAAGTCCGCGATGGAGTGTGAGGAATAAAGCAGGGTTCACGAACGCATGAATATAAGCAATGTGAAGAGTGACCTAGAGATAAGAGAAGGACAACAGAGGTCAGATTGACCGAATGATATCGACATTTAGTAGCTGGAGAGAATAGATAGTCCTTGAACAGCTTGTGTCTGACTATTAATTACCTCATATCCAGTAGTGTTTCCAATTACAGGATGATGGACTAAAGTTACGAAAAATAAAGGACCCCAAAATATGACGTAAGCTGCTGTAATAACTAAAAACATTTTTACTCTCTGGACTCCTTCACGTTCCATTCGTTGCAAATAATTTCTCATTTTTCGATGCTCTTCTACAGCACCGCCTCTCTAAAATTATTTTTCATTTAATATATATTTATATATCATTTGTATGAAAATGTTTTATTTCAAAGGAAGTCATTCTTTATTATTTCTCTCGAGGTTTTTATTGTAATCATAGTGCAGACGTTCATTATATTTTTTAAGATTCTTTATTTTGTATTTTAATAATGGTTTTGATGTTTAGAAGAACTTCTTGAAGTATAAAAAATTCATCAGTTAAAATAAATGAAGAAAATTGCTTATTTTGCCTTTTAACTATGTAATGCTATTTACTCTACTATTGAAGCTACTAATTTAATAGCAAAATACGTAGATACATTTATCATTGACATTCGTATTTATACGAAAGTTTTGAAGTTTTCACTACGATGTTTATACTAACGAGACAAGATTTTAAATACATAAAGTACTACTGAAGTTTATAGAGTTTAATATGTTATGTATGTACATTCATTTTATTTCAAGTTATAATTTATCTTAGATATTATCATATTCAAGATATACTTTTTAAAAACGATTTTATTTAAATAATATGTTCTTGACTATTGAAAGATACTGGAAATAGCTATTTATTTATTATGCCATTTGGTTTTGTAAAGTTAGACTTACAGTATTCAACATTTATTCTCCTATATGTAATATGCATATGTGTGCATGATTATATATTATATTTTTTACCTTTGGCGTAGTTCCATTTCTCTGGTCTGTCGTACCGTCGACTACTCCATTTGTTCCTCCGTGTCCACCACCCGTAACGTTGACTAGAGTTGTGACAAGACCTGCAACTCGAACCTAACAAGAAGAAAATTTTAATCTAAAAAATTCATCAAAGTTCACTGTACCTGTTCATACATTTTTATTGTGTAAAAACATACCAAAAAAAACTACAAAATTGACAACTTAAAAGTTTTTTTTTTTTTTAAAAAAACAACTTTTACAAAATAACAACAAAAGTGTTAAGACATAAATAAATGACAAAAGAAGAAAAAATTAAAGAAGAAACAATAGAAACTTGTTATTACAGTTTTTATATTTCATTGCCGGAAAACATTAAACGTTGCAAATATAACAACGAAAGCTTCTTTACGAATGGTTTAGTTAAATGAAAATGAAAAAAAAAAAATTTTAGATTGACGTAAATTTAAAAAACAGATAGGAATGATGATAATACAAAAGCTTCATTTTATATTTCTTCACTGGTTTCAATTTTATGAATATATTTTTTAAAAATAGAACAATAAGACGAAAGCAAGAAATGGGAAATAATGTATGAGATACCATAAATTTAAAAATATAATAATAATATTTTCTTGATACACGAGTAGTAATAAAAATGGCAGAGAATTGTAAATGTGAGTGAAGAAAAAGAAATTATCCAACAGTAATAATATTTATAATAATTTAAAAAATATTATAAATAAATAACTATTAAAATGATGTGAGTTAAAATATTATATCTTTGTACAACAAATGAAATGAATTTGTTGCATAAAAAAATCTGTATAAATCATTTTGGACATATTATAGAAGAATGCATAGAATAGATGAACATATGCATAGAGAAGTTCTATTACTTACAGCTTCTACGTTAGCCTTAGTGAGATCTCTATGTAATTTTCTCAAATGAAATAACGTGAGCGCCACGCATATAATATTAATAACAATCCAGAGGACATTTAAAATATAATGCCTAAATGGACCATGTACTAGTGGGCAGCTTGGAGCATTATGAGCAGTTTCAGTGTTAGCAGCAAGTGCCCCACTGAGGAATGTAGGTCCGAGGTTTATCGTAATGCTCGCAAACCATATCATAAAAGTCCCAAAAAGAACGCACTGAAACAAAAAATATTCAACATTATTTTACAAATAAAAATCAACGAAATATTTCAGATTGATTTATCCAAAGGTCCTGATTGTTTTTCACAAATTATCATGGATCATCATTAAATCAAATTATGTTTAATTACAACTATTTTTTCTCTGTTTTAGTGATAAATACAGGTGTATCAATTAGCTGTCATTAATTGTTTTAGAATCACTAATCAATCAAAGAAAGTTTTAACTAATTATAATCAATTAGTTACACAAGATAATTAATTGATACGTGTATAAACAAAATAGAATAATTATTCTGAGACAATTTCTAATAAAGCTGTTGATAAGCGGATTAATGTTTTAGTGTGCTTGACACATTTGGTCATAACATGTATATTGTAAACCTCAATCTATCATATCCATTTAGCATGCTGTGATAATTGGATATCTGTGAAGATAGACAACTAAGAGAAGATATGTTAAAATAACGAATGAGAGAATTTTGAATAAAATATAATTAATTGTTATTTCTCTAACCTGAGGAGAATCCATGAGCAATGGAGCTGCTAAATCAGCTTCTTCATCGCTCTCAGGAAAGACAGGACTATCATTGAGCACTGTAGTAAGCATATTTACTGTTGAAACAGTAACTAATAAGAGAAAAGCTGTCTCGACAAGTGAGCACTTGTTAACAGGTTGACAGTTTAGTATGCTTGATCCGAGTGGCAATAGTATTGCAGCTCTTGCACAGTCTACCATTGCTTGATGAAATAATAGTCCTTGGGACCACCTGCAATCCAACAAGACATTCCATTCAGCTTGCTTTTGCTTGAATGCTTGACACTTTATTTCAAAGTTTGTCTACCGAGTGCTTGTGAGTATTTTCCACAAGAACTCTCTCCAAGGAATTTCCCGATTAGCCTCTGGCATCAAGAACAATATTTCTTGTACGTGGATACGGTTTACCACTAGAGATGTGCTTTTAGAAAAGGGTTGAAAAAGAGTAGGGAAACAAGCGGAAGAAGATAATCAAATGTTTACAAAAAACTAAAATTGGTTCTCTAAGAAATTGACTATACATCAGACGATATTTTATCAAAATGAAAAGAATAAAACTGTGCCAGTCAAGTCAGATATTTTTATTTTGTGATAAAGAAATTATTTATTTCTATTTTTTTTTTTTTTTATTTTTAGTTTACTATAAATGTTGGTCTTAGAATTTATTTTAAAATGAAACAAATTCTAGTGTGAATGAATTTTTTTTTTGTCTTGATTGATAGACACTCTATTTAACATGGAATGAAAACTGAGTCATCAAATATTCTGAATTAAATGAATTTTAAAAATGCATAGTATTATTCAAAATTTACCCAAATAAAATATATATACATGTATGTTTTTAACTATTTTTATTGATGAAATTTATTTTTATATTGTGGGTTGTACAAAAATCATTTTTGTCGAATTTACTTTATGCTATACAAGCCATAAAAGTTTTTCTCTATGACTAATTCAACCATTCTCAGCAATTGATGTATAAATAAATATAAATTTTCACGTCGAGAGTAGTACGATAAAATACATTTTACTCTAATCTCTATTTATATATATACATGTATATGTATAGTGAATTGAAGTGGATTAATTGCTTAAATGTATGTTTCTGTTGATACCTTTTTTTCCAACATGATATTTATCTTAGCAAAATAAGTGCAAATAAAATACTGAAAATACTCCATCAACTGTCATTAAAAATGGAGAAATGTTCTTTTAAAAATATTATTATTTATACCAAGATATGTTCATATAATTTTGACATATTTACTTGCTCTGTGAATATTTATAATACAACAGCATGACTAATTATTATAAGATGTGGGTACATTCATGTGAACAAGAGGTTTAAAATGAAGAGGAAACGGAAGTGAGAAAGATGAATGTATGTCACTTGGATTAGTACCAAAGCACAGCTTGCACATGACATTACTCAAGTCCTCTGTATCACGTTAGACGGTCTGTCACTTCTGTCGACCGCATGAAAGTTTTGTGATACGGAGTTTTCAAAATGAATGACGTTCAGAACACATTTAGACATCACATTCACGTTTACACAACCAATCCATTCAATCTTCATTCCAATTTAGTGTGAGTTTTGACTCTGAATACTTTTATTGATAAAAGATTGGATCCATTTGGGTTTTATTACCTTCTGAGCTGGCGTTTGGTGAGGATTAAAGCCATCAGAACGATATTTGCACCCATGCCAAGTGCTCCTAAGCTAAATATTACAGTTGCTTCAGTGACACCGCCTGGATGGCATTGGAATACTTTTGTTGCATTGGAAGACACATTTCCTGATGCTCCAATACCAAAGCGAAGATTCGCACCTATCATTGCCACAGCAGAACCTATAAATTATTATTTATTAAGTTTATCATTACTATTTAATATTAAGATCAATAATATTATAAGAGCACTATGTTAGGTATTTCAAATTTAATCAAGTGCTCTATTCAATGATCTGTAGTTAACCGCTCAATTGTGCATTCATGTTGTCGCATACCAAAGTAATTTTATTGACTTATTATTACATTTCATCCATTAGTAGATGTTTGACTTGAATCGATTTTTCTATATAAAATTTGTGAAAAATTATTGAAGCATTCATGATCAATTTTATGGAGACTAGAAAAAAATCACAAATAGTTTATTTGAAGAAAATTTATATTTATAAAATGCTAATTAAAAGTTATGTATTACTTTGTAAAAAGTTATTTTTACTAAATCAACAAATCATTATCTATTCAATTAAATTTCATAATAGAAACAGTTATTCTGTAGAATATAAATTGATTTAAAAAAAAAACTTCCTGAAAAGATGAATTAAAAATAATAAATGCAATTAAACTAATTTATAATGGAGTAGTAGTTGTATGTTAATGAAAATTTCTTGTATTATTTTTATTCAAGTAATTAAACATTTATTGAGAGCAATTGCAGTTAAAACTTCAAAATAACAATTTTACTAGAGCTTCAACAAGTATTTGGTTCTCATTAACAATTCATAACTCATAATTAATTCATATGATTAATGTAGTGTGAGATTAGTTACTTGGTCATTACTCAGAGGTTTGTGTAGTTCATCCTTATCCTTGTAGTTCTATCATACTCATAAAACTCAACGAATCAAATTTCAAAAATAGCCCTTAGCAGTAAAGTATTCATTGAAACTTTCAGTATATGTGCAATTGAGTCTAGTGTATGTTATAAATGTGTTAAGTTTATAGAGCATGTGATTCTCTATACATAGTCTCAAGTAACTTTGATAATTTAATTAACATTTTTCTATTACTATAGTTGATTTGCATACTCTAACGATCGATATTCAAAGTACTTCACCAACTAATTACAACAATGCTATTATTCATGTATACAGCTCATTTGTCAATAATACTAAAACAAAAAGAATCTCTTAAAAATTTCTAATTCTCAAAAGTAACAAAAATAACATCAAACGATAACATCATACTATTTAATTTTAATTCAACAGTAAAGTAACTTGAAATGTATTCGTACATAAAATAAAAAGGTTACTAATCTAAATGTAAAGTAGAATAATTAATGTCATTACTAATGTTTCGTTTGAAAATGGAATCATCATTGCATGAATATGCATATAGGTTTTCCATACCTTTCATTTGAATGCGGTTCATTAAAAGATTCTTAACGATGATGTTGAGAATATGTACTACCGAGTATATGCTTTGCATCCCTCAAAAATGACCTAAATACTTTTGTTCAAGTTTAGAAAAAAATAAAATTCTTTTATGATAGATTTGAGAGAAAAAAAACAAAAACTCTTTTCATTATGAAATTAAATGAAACTTAGTTTTTATTTAATATTTATATTTGTCGAAATTTTACGAGTTAGTTAATGACAAATTACTATAATACAATTTTTTAATTAAAAAATTGCTTATAAAAATGAATGAAAAGAATGCTTCATAAATATCAACATATATGTGTAATGCTGCTTGTCTCGTTTTGAATAGGATAATAAAGTGCCTTTAAAGTAGCAGAAAATAGTTGAGGTACTTAAAGTGTACTTTTTTCTGCTTTGTAATTTAATCCTTTCTGTTACATTATTTTAACTTTGAGTTGTGCCAACTACTTACTACTTTTTACAGTAAATTTTCAATATACTTAAACAATTCTGACTATTTATAAATTTAATATTAACATAAATTTGTTACATTTTAATAAATTTCTTATCTTTTTTAACCAAATTTATATCTCAAACGAATAAAAATTTATTACTAAGTATTTTAAGAAACTATAAACTGTATTTTTTACGAGCTCGTGTTGTAATGCAATAAAATTTGGATCTTAAATGACTTAAGCTGGTTTCTGAGAAACTACTCTATGGGATATGTAAGATTATATTAAGGAAGTAAAAAGGGATGTATATTAGTGGTCATAAAGACTTTTAATTATATTATATTTGCCATTAATTAGGTTTTTCTAACTCTTCTAAATGTTTTTATTGCAAAAAAATACTTCTTGTTGAACAAAGTTTTAAAGTAATGTTCATAAAAAGAATAGAAGTGAGTTATAAAAAATAAATAAACTACTCTAAATTATGATTTTAGTTTATTATGATCTGGAATGACTTTTTAAAATTAATTATTTATAGGAGTAACTATGTTTTTAATTTTTTTTAGTTTAAATATTTTTATTTTAAATATTCATTGTCATCTCTTTTTATAACCAAGTACCTTGCTTAGAAAATAAAACCGTTTCTAAGGTCGTGGAGTAACAAACCATGAGAATGCTCATGACATCAAAGAGAGATGAGAAAGTATAGTTCAAGTGTTATTCATACATAAAAGGAAATAGAAAATTACTTTCGTACGTTCTAAAAGAGGCTTACAAGTTTTACTCACTTTCGAACAATCTTTAAATTTAATAGTTAGCTGTAAAAATCATTTTTATGATCTTAAAAGTAATAATGTCGTATGTTGAACTTTTAGAATAAAATAAGATAAATCAAATAATCAATAGGTTACTAGTTCCTTTGGGATTTATATAAAGGTAAACTACTTCTTGTGGCATTTATTAAACTACAAGTATTCATTCTCCTTCAGCATATTTCAGAATCAAATATCAAATGTGCTTATGCTGCAATTTTTTTATTATTTATAAAAAGTTAGGATATAAAATATAAGAATGTCATTTTTTTTTTATTTCTGTTATATGGAGGGATAAAATAAATAGAGGTAAATCATTTTGCTTCTTGGACATAAACTGAAATCAACACTCATCACAAATTCATCGACATTCACCACAAATTATTGAAAGCTCGATGACACTTGATGAATTATTAACGATGAGGTTGATCATAAAGATTATCGAAAATATAAAAATATTAAATATTCTTCACCAGTCATGAACTTTATTGATTATTTTTTTATTAAAATTAAATAAATATATTTTATTTAATAAAAAGAATTTGATCTCTTGTAAGTGCTATTTATTTTGAATAATAATATTAATAATAAAAAATCTCTTCTTTTTTTTTTTTATTACAAAATGAAACTAAAGAATTACTCGTCAATTAACTGATAAGAGCTTTAACAGAGATTTAAAAAGATAAGAGTCAATGGAAACGAAAGCGGAATTGAAGCTCAACGAGACTCTGTCGTGCGGAAAAAAGGTGACAGTTACAGTGAGAATTGAGAAAAGAAAAGATAAAAAAGAAGAGTAATGTAAAAAAAGGAAGAAGTGGAGAATTGTAAAATATGAGTGAAGAAAATATAATATACACTTTTGATCGACATCTAATCCCTGTGAAATAGGTTCTTTGAGCTCTGCATTGATACTTTTTTATTGCTATATTTAATTTATTTTCAAGTAAAATCAATTTCGTACCAAACATAAATTTCATCAGCAAAAAATAACCTAATTGTAGTATGTCTGACTAAACCCTGATAATTCTACTTTTAAGCATTTTTTGTTAACAAAAAGCTTATTATTTACATTTCTTTATGGCTAACTATCGAATGGATTTTTAAATAAAAATATACAAATTGATAGTTTTATATAATATTATTAGTATTCAGAAATGCATAGTAATTTATTGTTGTCAGTTGTTTGATAATAATATTATTCTAACCTTATTTTGACTAAATAGTGTTGTTCTACGTTAATGGGTCTATTTTCGCTTTAATTCATGCATATAACTTTGTCTTCCTGTTTGAAATGAATAGTTGGAAGAAAGTTGGGAAGATCATCAACATTCCTGTCATTTCCTTCAATGGCAATACTAATTAAACTGACACAAACATTGAGAACCCAATATTGACAGAGTGTGTTGAAATAAATCACATGAAGTGCATTTAATATTAAATTTTTATAAACAAATAATATAATTAAGGTATTTCGGATGCTATGGGCAGGGATGAAAACAGTGTTTAAAAAAAATAACTTATATTTTAAAATAAGATGTAATATGCATTACATTAATTTTTAAAAAATTTTTTTTCTAATATATGTTCAACTACCGATGAATTTAATTAATATTTATTATGAAAGTTTTTTTTATTTTAAATATTGTTTTGATTACATTCTGTAACAAATAACAAAACATGGTAACACCGTATGTCCAGTCTAACCTTTTTTAAAAAAAGCTTCATAGTAAGATGAAAATAAATTATTGAAATGCAGATATCATATTTTGATTTTCAATCAGTTCCAATAATTTCAAACTTTAGATATCGTTTGCTTAGGAATTTCTTATTTTCCAAAAAATTATCTAATTTGAAAAGAGCGGTACTTCAATGCAATGTTGCCATACTTTTCTACTGTCTTTAAATTAACAAAAAAGACAAAGATAGAGGCGTTAAACAATTTTTATTTTATTAATAACTTTTATGTGGTCAATTCCTGTTGTAACTCCGTGAAATAATTCAATGTAGGTTTATTTTTTCAATGATAATTTTTTTATATCATGTCAAGTTTATGAATGTCGAGAATTGTATGAAATACTATTCACTTCCTGTCGTTTTAACCCTACTCACATGCATTTGTTGGTATTTTTAATATTAAATATCTCGAAAAGTGCATAGTAAAAAAAATTTTGTTAATAAAACATTTTGTGCAAAATTGTTTTCTCTTTCTATTGGTATAAAAAAAAGGGGATTTTAAATTAGAAAAAATTAGCATCTGAAATACCTTAAACACATTTTAAAGTGTATTAAAAATACAATAGTTTGAAAATGAAGTTTTAATATTAAACATACTCATGATGAATTATTTTAATGATGATTAATAGAATGCAATTTTTTAAAAAAAATATTTAGCTTGCAAAGACTTCTTAAAAAGTTAAATAAAAGATCTTCTTAGTGTTTTATTCAATGCATGATGAAGTTTCAGTTGGTTATAATTATTTTGGATCAACGACAATAGCTTTAATTAATTATCAGGCTAAAACCACTTGATTTGTGGTTTCTAGTTGATCAACAATAGAATTAAATTTAAATAACTCAATAAAATATAGTGACGTCAGCAATGCTATTTAATTTTTTAAGCATTATTAAAAATGATTCAGAAATTAAAATTGCAAGTGACTAACTAAATTATCACTATGTGAATAGAAACTTTGTTATTTTATTTATTTTTAAAGTCATATTTTATTCATGTCTAAAATAGAATTTTTTAAACAATAAACAAAAACAATAATTTAAAAGAATGGCAATAGAAGTGAAATATGATGCTTTGGTGCATCAGTAATATTCTTTTGTTGGACATGGATGAGAGCGTTGAAACGATAAGACGAGTAAGGATCCGTAAAGATATTCGCTTCCGATCTACATGTAGGTATATCCGATCATAAATCTGGATTTATAAAACGTAAACCAAGGTGTAGAAAGTGTAAAAATGAAATAAAAAGTAAAGAGGGAAAAAGGAAGAAGAAAATGAAGTAACGAAATCACAATATATGGGTAGAAAAAATGAATTATTTCTTGAATGAGAGGAGATTAAGTTGTGATAAAGATATCTCCTTCTAACAGATTGGTGCTCTTGGATTTTAATTTCATTAGATGATCTCTAAATATATCCCCAGAACTTGGAGAGTAGTAAATTTAGTTTTCCATCCTAGATCACTGACTTGGTTCTTTTTTTCATTTCCCCAGTCTCTTCTTGTTTTTCTCTGGGAATTTATTCCAATTTATTTCAATTATCGTTAAATCCGATAGTATTTTCTGGGTTGAGTTATTTTTTTTTTTTGTTACTTTCTTTCAAATTGAAGTGCTTCAGTTTTACTGTGAAAATATTCATCTCATTTACATCTACCATTCATATTATTATGTTATCTTTAATAAATTTGCATATTTACTTGATATGAACGGAAGTTTCTAAATTAATTATCAAATGAGCCTTAACTATTTCATTTTGTTTCAAATTTATGTTTGATTTATACATACATGTATAGAGTTAACAGCAATAAATGTAATTGTGACAAAAGATAAGATAGATAAAGTGTTGAAAAATGATTTAGAGTATAGATCGTTGATCTAACTTTATTAAGTGGAGATATAATTTAATAAAAAGTATGAGTGACAATTAAAATAAAACAAATTTGCATATTTTTTCATCTCAATATACATAATCTTGCTTGTGATAAAATTTTCCGTTTAGTTATCATCTCACTATTCGTTTACTTTTGCTTGAAAGTCTTTTATCGAGTATTCCGCACTTTTCAACGATAAATGTAAATATTTTTTCGGCACTTACTAAAGATAAACTAGTTTATCCTATCGACTTTGAATTAATGGAATTTTAAATCATATCATTTTACCGAGTTAATTGATGTAGTGGAAATTAATTATTGATATATTAATAGTTTAATTTATAAATCAATTTGATATTCAATTTATATCAAATTTTTCTGATAAATTAGTGGAATTTATTAAAAAAATCATCAAATATTTTCTCACGAAGAGAAAAAAGTACAGTTATGAAATTTTATATTCAATATTAATCTTTTCATTCTTTATTATCCATCATTAAGTTTGAGTTAATTTAAGAAAGATTTTTTTATTTCTCTTTTGTACTTGAAAAAATGTCGAAAAGTTTTTTCATTGTTAGAATTCTCGGGTCGTTGCATCGCCTAGACTGCTTCATTTTCTCTTGAGATTCACTTCGAAGTTTGCGCATGTTCCGGTGGTTCCTCTTGTTAAAATGTGCATAATTTTGTATTCTCTTCTTCTCTCTTTTTTTCACCCGCAACAGAAAAAAAAACTTTGGTAGCGGTGAAAATTGTGAATGTTCTGAAATTATAAATGCACCGAGGTGAATGTAGAAATTGATTTTTCTTGCTTTGATTTCATCTTCATTTAAATCATAGTTTGATTGAACTTTTTTTTCTCATTTCTTCGTTTGAATTCTCTGTCTGGATTAAATATCATTGATTTATTACAAATATTTCAGATTAAAGACTTAGAGGATACTTTAGATAGTCCAATCGAATTGAAGATATCTTTACATCATTAATAAATCAGTAATTAATTTTTATCCACATCTATTCATAATTCATCTAATTGTTATTGTTTAAAGTGTCAAGAAGTTTGTAAATAATCAAGTAATTATTTTGCAACGAAAACAATGTGTAAAACAGTATTGTGTTTCATGAAATTCACACTATATTATTATAAAAAATTTTTATTCCCATGATTTGTTTCTGTTGAAATATAAAAGCAATAGTTATAAATATAAAGTTTATGTTTCTCTCTAATAACAAAGAGCACATTTAAATGTTTCATTGTTATTCAATAAAAACAAAAACAATAAATGAAATAGACTATCATTGATTGCTGTCTAGTGGAAGGAATCGATTTTATAGGATGATCGGACTGGTAAACATGAAGTGAATTTTTAGCATTGGAACCAACTGACGTCAAGAGAAACATCAGTAGTCAGGGATAAATAGCTGAAAAACGTGTTAGAGCAGAAGTAATTCGAAAAATCTTGTTTTCTGGCAATCTTGGATAACACTGTACAACAGACTGAATTGGAACAAATAAAACTTAACAAGGAACGGCAACAGAGTGGTTAGCATGTTTCTACAAAGTGAATAAAAAGATCAAGTAATGCATACAAGTTCGTTTTCTCTTTCTTTTATTTGGTTTTCCCGAGAAATATTCTGTTCTGTAGCTTTACCACTCTATTGACACTCTTTCACTTCTATTGAATTAGCTTTCTCACAGAATAATTCACGTGTTATAATGAAATTTATATTAGCATCTTCTATTTTGTGATCCAACTTTGAGCTGCAATAAGCTATATCAAAAGTTTGATGTAAAATTAATTTTATAGTTTTTTTTATTTCTTGCATACCCATCTGGGTTTTTATAAAACAACATTTGATACACTTTTAGAAACTAAACAAAAACTTAAAACTAATGGGTTTAAAATAAAATGCTGGTCTAGCCTATCTGTATATATGAGCATTGACCCTACGATTTCCCAACATACAAAATAGAAAAATTTTTCACAAACATCACCCATGAAACTTGCTTTCTACTTTTTCAACAAATTCACACAATTAATATTAATTTTATATTCACTTGAGGAATTTATAATGAATTAAAAATTTAAATAATTTTTTTTAGAGTTTCTAAAGTATGAATAACAAAAAGGGATCTGGTTTAAACATTATAACATAATAGTGCTAAGACTTTAAATTGAGTTTTTTTGTTTGAAATTGGAGTGTCTGCTACTTTGAAGTCCATTAATGAATGAGAAATGTTGAGTAAAGGAGGAATGAAAAAGAGTGTTAAAATAAAAGGCGATAAAAAGAAGAGAGATGTTGGGATCAATGGCTTGATAATACTTTGCCAACTAAAACAGGGCAAAATTTTTTGTAGATTTTTGTAGGTAGTGTTGAAGCTCTACTTTGGTCTAGATTTATAATAATGCTTAACATTATTGAAAAAAAAATTTCATGCTGTTCAAGAATGTCAAGAAAAACAGAGTTATTTAATCCTTTGATATTTCTAGGTCTTTTTCGTCAAATTTTTTCTTTATTCAAATTAAAGACTGTAAAAGAACCACAATATTTCGTTAAAAGGATTTTAGAAAGCCTTGATGATGTAATACTAGGATGTGGAGAAGCTGATCAGAAAGTCCAGCACGATCTTTTAACTTTTTGACCTCGTGAACTTTATGTCAATATGAAACTGTACGAATTTCCTTCAAAGTTCCTTTGAAGTATTCAGTAACTGAGACAAAAAAAATAATAGTCAAGATAAATTGACATCTTAAAATATTTACGTGTTACAATCCAGTAAAGTATCACTACATATATTATTGGTATTATGAACTTTTATTGTTATATTTATATAGATATATATATTTTTATATTTACTTAGCTCTCCTATTGACGAACAAAATTTTTAACAACTTGCTGAGGGCAAATAAGTTTAAAACCCAACTATTCGTCGTTTTCTTTTTCAATTTATTGTTGTAGAAATTTACTCAAATGTTTGTTAGTATTTTCACTTGAACTTAAAGTTTTCATTGTGCTCTTTTTTGTTTCGGAAATAAATTAATACTTTTTTTTATTAATGACAATTTAAAGTTATCAAGAATGTTTGAAAATAGAGTTAGCCAGTTGGAATTTATAGCTCAATTAAAATATAGACATTGGAGGTTAAAATCCTAGTAATGATAATAATAGGAGATTATTTTCTGTATATAATCTAGAATGTTTAATTGTCTCCGGTAGAGCATTCAACTAAGTTCCAATTCTATTGACTACGTGATTCAATATTCCTTCCTGTTGATTGTTCTTCTGTAATATTAAGAGCTGATAGCTACTGCATAACAGAATCTTTGATTTAAAATATCAAAATGTTCTTCATTAAAGTAAAATCATTTATTTGATAAGCTTAAGTAAATGGTACCAATGAATGGATCTTTTGGAGATATCTAAATCCCATGAGCTTGATGTAAATTTCAAGAAGTAATAGGTAATGTGAAATGCTTTGTTTTAGGTAAAGCTATTTAAGAAAAATAATTGGATCAAAGTTAAAATTGAAGGGAATTATAAAAGGCACTTACCAGCAGCCATATCTTTCTCAATCTTCTTTGCTGGTGAAAGACGTCTTTTTGCTTTCTTGTTGGAAACCTCCTCTTTAATGTCACCCTCTTTAACAACGTCACACCAAGTCCTTCTAATTAGCCTGGTACAATTTTGACGTTCTCAATGAGTAAATGCTTTCTCTTTGATCGGCCCTCATTTTTTGAGGTTTCCTTCCTTCTTCTAACTTTTACATTCCTTTTTTTTTTGTTTGGCTTCCTGCTTCACTTATGAGTTTTTGTTACTCTATATTTCTTCTAACTAGTCTTACAGCCACTTCAAATGACGCCAAGTGAGTTTCTCTAACAGACAGATGTGAGACTGGTCTCATGAAAGAAAATATTGAATTTTTCAACCACCGCAAGCTTTTATTTTATTAGGAAATATTAGGGGAACGAAGGTTTTGTGCAATATTTTTAAAAGCTTTTGAATGGAAAATATTTCTGTTAATTAAGACTTTAAAGTATTTACTTTAATTATTTAATCACTACAAATAGTGATTTTAATTGAACAAAAAGTTAAAAAATAAATAAAACATTTTTAATTACCATTTTAATGAATTTTTTTCATTTGTATATAAAAAAACATAAGAAGAAAAACTAAAGTGTAGTTGAAATAAAAGATAAAAAAAATAAAAGTTTTAACAGGTTTTAGAATAGAATTATTTTTTTTTAGGGTTTTATTTCTATTTTATTTTTTTATTGTATTTCAATGTCTGCTTCACGAAAATAGAGAATAAAAGGGAAGTAGTTACAGAGTGAGAAAGAGTTTGTTACTCTATCTGTGGAAATGCAACTCACTGTAAACTAAAATCGTTCCGAAACTACTACTATTCTTCTCTGTCCTATGTAACTCTTCTTCCACCACCTTTACTCTTTTCTTCCTCAACATCATTCGTCATCTTCCTCATTCTCAGAAAACACACAATGTCCGTTAATTTCCTGATATTTTTATCTTCTATTTTCAGTGGCTCTCCTACACTGTTGGTTACTTCTTGGTCATCAAAGTTCTCCTGTAATTAAGCAGAACAATTTTTATATACAATCAATCACCAAAAATGAGATGTTAATTATTATGATTATCTAATGAATACATCAGTGCTATCAATCTGATACAACTGTTGGTTGATGCTTATCAAAGTATTTTCTGTGGTACACCACTTTCTTCAACCTTTTTATTACACTTTAAATGTATTGGCTGTTTTTTTCCTACAAAATTCAGTTCCTATTAGCTTCAATTGAATTGATTGATGCTAATGATTGCGGTGTCCAGTTAGTTGAAAAGTTACAGGATAGAAGGAATAACAATTATACCGAGTTGTAGTGACAGGATGACTCTAGCATCTAGTAGTACGAATCAATTAGTGTCAGACATAATAGTTTTTATCTAATTACAAAGATGTGTGATCAATTATTAGATTATCTCAACACTTTTTCGCAAAGTTTTATAACTTTTTTGATTTTTTTTTTTAATAATAAATCACCAATTTTATTTATAGTTTATATTGCTAAAATTTTGAGTTATTGATACATACCAAACCAGTTATTGTCAAACTAATTTCAAAGTTTAAATTTATAAATCAATTAACACTAATTTTGATTATGAATATACAAAGTTGTAGTGAAAGTTCTAATAATTATTGATTTTCATAACAAGGAAACATGTAAGTTGATTTTTAATTGAAATATTTTTTAATTTTATCAATATCCAGAATAAAATAATTGTAAAGTATAAGTAAGTTAATAATAACAATAAACAAAGTATTCATAGAGATTAATTGGCAATTAAAA
This sequence comes from Chelonus formosanus, assembly GCA_028641665.1. Taxonomy (NCBI): domain Eukaryota; kingdom Metazoa; phylum Arthropoda; class Insecta; order Hymenoptera; family Braconidae; genus Chelonus; species Chelonus formosanus. The sequence goes on from CM054002.1 coordinate 17,514,966, forward strand.
TGAAACGTGAACTGATGGGTCGGTGTCAATAAAATAACCAGTAGTATAGGTCAATTAATAAAAGGTACCTATAGTCAGTTTTATTTGAGTTTTAAACTAGATTTTACTCCATGAGCAAATAAAAAAGTGTATATTTAAATGAAGTTATTACAATTGTGTTAAATTATTTATAATAGATCTAGACTGCAGACAATTAATTAAATGATTTTTTATAATAAATAATTATTTAAATATTTTATCATCGTTTTCATTTGTATTCTTTATTTTTCAAATAAAAAAGAAATTAAACATAGCATTTAGAGATCTCTATGGTGATTCACAAATTAGTAGGATTAGCATTGGACTACTATAAAAGCAAAATTCCGTTGACATACAACCTATTCAGGCAGAAGAGCTAAATTTACGTTGAAACAGAAGATAGTGCATATTCGGATGGATCTATTCCAAGTGCTATTATCGAAGTCAAGTTCCAACACTATTATTGATTCATGAGAAACGTACAGAGTGCATTATCCTGCTGTGAATCATGCGTAATTCAAATATTATTGTGCCATGTGTATTCATGTTTAGAAGGGACATAGTATTATCAGTTAAACAAACAAGATGTTCCACTCGAATATTCTATCTTTATTATAAATTTATCATGTTTTATTATCAAGATTCATTTATTTCATTTTTCTCCCCATTTTACACTGAGAGATTGTTTTCAATAACTACAAGTACAAAACGTGACAAGACCGCGATTCGAAGTTAATAAGTAAAAATTTATGTAGATTGTAGTAAATCTTAGGTTATGATAAGTAAAACTGTACTATGATTAAGAAAAATATAGAATTAAGTACATCTTATAGTTATAATAATCCAAAGTTTACTTCTGCTCACACACATTTGTACTTATAAACTTTGAATCGCGAACTTGTTATTTTTAACTTCCCATAAGGAAGTTATTGTAATTAGGTCGATTGGTGAAATGTGAATTTTTATCATGTCTCCACGTTTCAAGACATTTGCAAACATACTCGCCAATTTTTAGAATGATGTGTGTGTGTACGTACGTACGTATATACGTACGTATGTCAGTATTTTTTTCGTTTTCAATATCTCAAAAAGAGATTGAGATATCGACTTCAACCAAGATTTTCTCAAAAGATATTGTTATAAAGAAGATCTGAAAGAAGTTTGAACAAATTCGGTGTAGCCGTTTTTTTTATAACGAAAAAACTAGTAATAAATAAATGACAAGATTAACTATTTAAAATACTTTTAAGCGCAAGACAGCACATGGATTTGGATGCTTTTGACAAAATAATATTATTAATGATAAACTATGGCTCTTAACAATTATGAATTGTTTATAACAATGTGAATTTGTTATAAATAATTGAAAATGGTATTTATCAATTCACTAATGCGAATTTCGCACTGATTTAAATTCTTCCGACAAGATAATATTATTGATGATGGAATATGGCTTTTAAACATTATGCATTATTTATAACAATATGAATTTGTTATAAACAATTGAAAATTGTATTCATCGATTGACTAATGTATCTATCATATGGACTTGGAGTTTTTCGACAAAATAATGTTATTTATGACAAGATATAACTTTTAACAAACACAAATTGTTTATAACAATATGAATTTTTTATCAATAATTAATAATTGGAAATTTGTCGTGTAAGTACAGTGTGCTCAGACCTATTTTTGTATTTGCAGTTATCGAACAAAATCCCTCGGTGTATAATGACTTATTTATTTAAACGAATAAGAGAAAAATGATCATTTTCTCATTCCACTTGTTTGAAATGTAATTAAAGGATTAGGATAATATCATATCATTAAAATACCCACGACTACAATGGTAAATATTTTACGAATTAAGGTGCGCGTTGAAGTGTTATTAACTCATGTGATAATTCCTTGTATAAATTTCACTAATCACTCTACGGTTTGATAAGCCCGCGCATTTCTGTAGTGTACCCTCAAGCTTTCATTCCTCTCTGTACTGGGCTAGCAAAAGAGAACTTGTTCCAGTTATTATTACGGTTCCCTCGGGCTTACTATTAACAAGTACCTTGCTAGTCATAGCTTTTTTCTTTTAGTTAAATTTTTTTGTTTTAACGTAATGATCATTTTTATTTCTTTTAATTGCTTTATATTTCTCTTTTAAATTATTTACTATTCTTTCTATTTCATATATTATAACAATTGTTTTTTGGTTCATCACATAATAAAATTTTCAAAAATTGGTCAATTGTATTCATGAAAAAATTTTTCTTCCAATAAGGTCTAGTGGGATTATGTGTTATGAAAAAAGTTGAAAAATATTTCACTGTTGATTTTTTATCCATCCTTTTTGGCTAGTATTTAGTTATCGAGAAATTTGTAGAGTTTTATTTTCCTATTAGAAAAAAATAAATATTGTTGTGTTAATACATAAAATTATTAGAATTTTTAAAAATAAAGCAAAATAAAACAGCAGTTTTCTGTTAATTTGTTTTCAACATAATAAAACAAAAAATTTTTATGTAAAAATGTAGTTATTTTATTCAAGTGACACATGATCTTATTATACGTGTAGAATAATTCTGTTGTACCAAGTTTAAAGCTGTCAAAAATTTTTTTAATTAAACCATTGCCAAGTGATTTAAGTGTAATAGATTTAAAAGAATTTAAAGTTTCAAAAAAAGCTTACTAAATAAAAAAAGTAATTTCGAGATGAACTTTTTTTTTTGAATCATCAAACATTAAATAACAATTGAAAATGATCTAGATAATCCACAAGCTGATGGTTATTAGAATAGTAAAACAATAGTTAGATGATAATAGTTGTATTGTGCGAAGGAATAAAGGAAATAAAAACAACGATTTTCATACCACTTTTCCTGTTATTCTCATTTTAGTTAGAACGACTTTCCCTTATTCTGTGAAAACTCTTCGTCTCTCTACGTTAAAGCATCTCGACAGCTTACTCGCTGAGGTTATAACAATGTCCGTGTAATTATATGCTCTTGGCCCGAGACAATGAGAGAGAAATAACGAGAGAAACCATTCCTGCTTTGTGTGTCAAAATTATTCATATAACAAAGAGTACAACTCAGCTTGAGAGTTTCTTTTTCAAATTATTACACCATTAATATTGATTATTTAATTTTTTCTAATTCACTTCAATTATTTTAACTATAATATTATACGTTATATATACATAATGTATCTAGTTTGAAATGTCAGCCAAACTATCGAATGCCAATTTTCCCACGGTTTACGTGGAGATGTAACGCTTCAACAGGCACAAAAGAATGCTCAAAAAATTCCCTTTAAATAGGTATTGAATCCTCAGAGTCTATTTTCTTGGAAATAACAAATTATTTCTATATAAACACAGTAATCGACACGATATTTATACTATGTAAAATATAATTTGCTCAAAGAATAACACAATAAAGATAAAATATGACACGAAAGTGCAAAAATAAATGGTTTTAGAAAATTGAATTTCATACAAACACGCAAAGTATCTATTATGAAAAAAAATAAAAATGAATTATTAAGGATTATCGACATTTTTCAATTAATTCTTCTATTTGAATTGATTGGATAGTTATTGTGATTCACTAATAAATAAAATAATCATTCAAACGGATATATAAATATTTTCAGGATATTGAAAAGAATAATATCGACAAATGATCAAAAAACTATGTTAAAAAGTGTATAAAGAAAATTTCTACACACTGTTTTATATTGAATATAAAACTAATGTCGTTAATGAAATACAAATTGATTCTCTTGTGAAACACATCTACATATAGTGATGATCAACATCAACCTGATGGTGATTGAAATAACGTCAATAAAGAAAAAATCTTTAATCAACTTGTGAAGGAAATAAATTGCAAAAAAAAATTGATAAATATTTGCAAAACCTAGGGAGAAAATTGAGTATGTCAATCATACAGGTGAAAAATTAACACTGTCAAGACTTTACATGTGTCAATTACATGATGAACTTTTCTTTTTCTTTATAAACTATCATTAAACAATCTATATAATGAATTTATTAATTATAATATCGAGGTTAATATAAAAAATAATAATGGAAAATTATTTATTGTAGAGTATAGAATATTTTAATCTCTTTCATGAAGTTCTTTGATATACGAAATTACTTATACAAAGTTCAGATGAATAGAAGAAGAGAAATGTTACATAAATTAAGATGAATTACTTTTATTGAAGAAAAATTTTGAAGAAATTAGTCTTATTTCAAGAACTGGTCGGTTTTCTTTTGGTCGCACTGCAAATCCCAAAACATTGAGGTGTTTAATAATGAAACGTTTAAAGTATTTTATAATTAAACACCTAAGTGTTTACAATGTTGAACACCATAAACAAACTATAGCATTTTGTTAAACGGCAAGAAGCGTTTAAAAGTCATCTACAAAATTACCATAGTTCGTTTATGATATTTAACATTGCAAACACTTTAAGTGTTTAGCTTTTAAACACTTGGATTTACAGTGCAGTCATTATAAATAATTCAATTCGACTACAAAAAAGATAAATTTAAAATTTATTCAATAAATAAAAATTGAATGTGATGAAAAAAAGTAAATGTAACGAAATAGTAAGATAAAAGGAATAATATTATAGGAATTTTGAGAAAAATTCTCTCCATGCTAAACGATGTACTGTTTTATGTCCATCAGAAACTCGTTCAGACATGTTATGTTTGCTGGAAATATCTAGATGTGCATAACATTCTTATGGAATAGCAAGTGAATTTTCATTTTTATGTACCTTTTTTAAAGTACTCTTAATTTTTTTAGTAATGCTAGAGACGAATTTTAAATAATTTATGCCTAAGATTAATTTATAGCACAATAAAAGTTAATAACGAAATATAAATAGTGTAATTTAATTTGACAATTATCATGGGAACAATTTTCACTTGAATATTTATTGAAATATTGCCTTTATATGGGTGGTGTAGATATTAATGTTCGACTAGATGATTGTGGGCTTCATAAATTGCAGGCTATGAAGTTTACCTACGAGTAATAATTATTCTGACCTTTTAATAACTGGATATTATTTTTGCCACTGCAGTGGAAAACTTTTTATTTCTGTATATGCATAAAAATTAAGACTCTTGCAGCAACTGAATATTTTTTTATATACATCTTTTGTTAAAACATAAATAAAATCTCCTTTTAAGTATTTTTGTTACTCAAAGATGACATGTATAGAATGAGGATTTAAAGTAAAAAGTCGATGGTTGAAATAAAGTGTTTTATGAACGAGATTCGTTCGTGTGTACATTTAAAGAAATAAATGAAAAAAGCATTCGATGAAACTGAGGCTACAACGTGATGAGATTTTTAAAAAAGTTCCCTTTCATCTATATTTATATCTATCCTCTAAGAGTTCTTTACTAAACTCCACCAAATTATAGACAAACTTTCTTGCCAAGACACCCAGAAAAAATGAATATTTTCTAATACATTTACACTTGATGATTTTATTTAAATATAAACAAGTGGTTTTACTTTAAATTATTTTATAAAATTATATTTAATTTATTCATGTCTTTGTTAATGTAATAATAATAATTAAAAAGCAAATATTTAATTGTGTTTTGATGATAACTTGACATTCACTTTCAAAGTTTGTTTTAATAATAACAGTTATTAGATAAGTTTAAAAAATTAATTTAGTTTTAAAATATTTTATTAATATTCACTAAAGTATTTAACTATTCCAACTTGTTTCTATTGTTAATGTCAGCTTTAGTAATCAAAAACATAAAAACATTTTTTTTTATTTACACTTTAAATAAAACAAATCTGGCAACAAGTTTAAATATGTTATTTGATAGTCAAGTTTTCAAGTACATGTTTAACAAATAATTAATTTAAGATTGTATTATAAAATATTTGAATTATTGTTCTTGAGATATGTTAGACAGTCGACAGTTTTGTTGTTGACAACGCTTGGTTGATTTGTTCATGTTTAGTTTATAACTATAACTAGAGCAGATTAAAAATCTTTTCCAATTTATCATAATTTTCTTTTCTTTTTTAACAAACTTTTAAATTGATTTGAGTCATTTTTGGGGTCTTTATTTTGCTGTATTTTACAATATTCTAACAAAAAATATTCGTATAGATTTTGAGATATAAATATTTAGATGTTTCCAACGAATTTTAATGATAGTAATGTTCTTAATTAATTTTAATGTTCATAATTATGATATATTTATTCAATTTTCCACCAAAAGCACAATAATATTAATAATTAATTTATAATGGACTGTGAAAATACAAGATTATTACACACTATGTTTCAGATTATTATTGAAAATTCTAAAAACAGCACTAATTTACCTATAGTTAGAGTAGATGAGTCAAACAGTATTGGAGATTCATTAAATTAAGTGAGTAAATGAAAATAATGAGGACCGATATGAAAGTTATTAAATAAACGTCGATTTAAAGTGTTGGAAATTGATTAGTTTTTTCCAATAAAAGCGTATAAAATGTTAAAAAACACAAAAAAAAGTAATTGGAATATTTTAGTTGTCGTTGGAAGACATGATACACTAGTGTATTGAGCATATCTGATGACTAGAGGAACTATCTGATTTATTGAAATTAATTGCTTTATCATATAATATTGGAGGTTGGATTACATCCTTAAGTAGGATTAAATGGCGTTTACATTGTTGAAGTAAAGTTCAGTTAGTTGAACCAAAATCACAGAGTATTATTATTATTTGAGATGATTGTATGAAATTTTCATAAGAAATAGTAATATTAAAAACTTGAGGACTTGTTATTCTAACGAAAATAATTTATGAAAGTAAAGAAAGAAAAATAGTATGAAACAACTTCACTTTTTGTTGATGTCTTCATCCCCTTGAGCATTGAGAATTTGATTGATGTTTTCTTTTAAGCAGAAGCAAATAACTTTCTTAACAAATATGCGGTGACTAGACAATTTTTTTTATATCTTTTATTATTTTATTTTTCATGATAAGATTAATTTTTGGGTTCAATTACTTTGTCATATTTTTTTTTTTTAATAATACTCCTATTTTGAGTGTAGTTAAAAATAAAACTTCAAAAGTAGTTCAATTATTTTATCAAATTTGTTGAGAGTATATCAAAAAACTATCTTGTAGAATATTAATTGAAATAGTAAATAAATCATTGTCTGATTGAGAGAATGAATTAAATTAATATTCAAATAATTTAATAAAATGAAATTAAAAAATTGAAAAGTTTTTTATTAGTTGACTGAATTGTAATGTTCGATACAGTTAACAGAATTTGATATAAATAAGAAGTAATTTTAACGTCATGTGATTTAGTTTTTTTTATTTGATATGTTAGTATAGATTGTTTGTGTTTATTTAACAAGTTAGCAGCTTTTGAGGTAGGGTATAGGAGTTCATCCTTTAGAGACTTGAATTCATCCTGTTTCAAGTGTGTCTAGGGACTAAAACTGCAACTGGGAGGGATCAACGTTTAAATCAAACCCGTTAAGCAGTTTGCTCTTTACTCAAATCTGGGCCAAGCAGTTCGAACTTACTTATGTCTTTTACAATCTACTTAATTTTTTATTATCAACAAGACGTTAATGATTTTTTTTTAATTACACATACACTGATTCAAATGAAATTAATATTAAATTTACTAGTGTTATGAGTGAAATATCAAAGTATAACTTTAGTAATGTGTTTAAAATTGAATTTTATTTTTAACATAAAATATTATTGATGGATATAGAAATGGTTGAAACAAAAATTGATACTTTTTATTATTTAAATTAGAATAGGTTCAAAAAAGATGAATAAATTGCTTGTAAGCTAATTGAGTCTCTCATATTCTTTCTCTCTTTTCTCTCTTGCTTTTGGCTGTAACTGAATTGACCTGAATTCGACAGCCACTAAATTAAATCTAACAACATAGGACTATTTTACGTCACAAAAATATAAAGTTTGACAAATTTTTACAACCATCTAAACTTTATTTTAAAAATAAAAAATTGAAATATCAATGAAACAAGTTGTTGAATGATTTTTCAAATTTCTCACGTTGTTCTTTTTAAACAATATTGTTTTGTAATGTTTTTCTTCCTTGACTTTTCAATAAAACAATTTTCGTGCCCTAAAGAACTGCAGCTTTATTGACTTTATTACTTATAAAAATAAAATGAAATTTCAAACTTTCATTTCTTCGATGCATCTTCGTAAATTTATCACAAAAGTAAAAGAATTTCCTCTGTTTTCAGTCTTGTTTTTTGTTTCTGTCTTGACTTGCATTATTTTGTGTAAGAAATTTTGAGGAAAAGAAGACTTGGGAAAAAATGATAATTTAATTCAATTCATAAGAGAACTTTGTATCATTGTATGGATCTGTAGGGACAGGTTGAACATTCAGAATATTAAATAGGAATAAACTGGAATTCACAAAAGGGTAATCACATAAGTATATGTAGTGTAGCTGATAACGAATTAAGGGGCGGGTACAGGCGGTCGCATAATCGCAGCGTTAACCAGAAAGACAAACCGAGGAGGACTATAACCACTAGCTTCATAACGATCATGTCATGAGTGGTAACTAAACCAAGTTACAGCCACATCGTTCATTCTCTTGTCTTACTATCATTATCTTATATCCTACTAATAAAGTTAACTAAAAATTTTCTTATTCTTCTCATCATTTGCATTATACACCGATATTAAAAATAAAAATCTACAAAATTGACTTCAATATTTTTACCTTTATTTATAATTGAAAATTAACTTGCATTATTATTCGCATCATTATCGTAACAATTCAGATCATTAGAATAATTTGATGTATAAAATAAAAATAGCACTTGAATAAAAGTTTTCAAAGCTTAAGAATGAAATAAAAAATTAGTTTGAAATAAAAAAAATTTTTTCTACAACACACACGAGATCGAAAATAAACCTTAGCACTTGTATAAATCAGATGAATGTAATTCTGTCTCGTTCTCTCGGTTCGCGAGACGAGAGAGCACTGCGTACTTGTCTGAAAGCAAGCCCCGATTCGAAGCTAACCTACCCTTTTGCCCCACCTCACTAGTAGCTTTTTCACCCCCCGTCAAAGCTCTACCCCTCTATCCTGGCTTTTACCACAACGCAGCATCCCTATCAACCACTAAATCCTCCAGTTGTTTCACTTCTTAATAATGTCATGAACTTGAAAATCTGTTCAAAATCTACCCTTTCATTTTTGAATTTATTATGGTAAACTGACGATTGAAGATGATACGAATTGTCATCACACCTTCACGCGTCATCGCAACAATAAAGGAGACGCCCTGATTGCCCGGGATACATTTACTTACTATTCCCTTTTTTCTTTTATTTTTATCACACTTTTCAAGCACTCTTTACTGCTAAAATTCCCCTTCTTATCTTAATGCTCAAAGTCTGATGGAATGTACTTTTGTTTTTGATCCTGGGCTCTTTCTTTTTCTAGCAAAAAATAATGCTTTCTTCAACATAATAACTCACTGATATCACTTTTGATTTTCATTATATTTTTTGATAGTTTTTCGATGCAAAAATAATTGGAATAAATTATTATCTCGAATTACTACATTACTATACAGAGAGAATTTTTTTACAAATCGTAAGTGCATTTACTGCGAATTCAAGTACTTAGCAACTAAACACTTAGGTGTTTTATTATTAAACACTTTAAGCGATTCATCACTAAACACTTTATGTTTCTTCGGATTTGCAGTATTATTCAAGACTTAAAAGTACCAATGTGACCATCAGAACTGAATCTATAAAAATGTCACCATGTCAATGGCAAATAAATATTTAATTGCAACTATTCAAAATTGTAATATTATTAGTTGAAAAAAATACTATTTGTTTATAGTCAATTTTTTCCCCAGTATAAAAATACTTTTACTTCTCGAATCTAAAAACTGTACTTGTCATTTTTATTTAAGGTTGGTGAAAAAATTCTCTCCTTGCAACTATATTGTTACGATAAATGAATAATTTATTACAACATTACATGAATGAATAATAATTAATTAAAATTTTATTACAGAAAAAAAACTTCTATCAAACTTATTTTTCATTATTAACAATCATTGTTATGATTACATATTAATTGAAATTTTTTTAATACAAAGGCATGAATAGTAAGTAAACTTTTGTATATTTGAACAACAATTCGAACAGGTATTATTTTATTTATCTTCCTTGTCAAGTTTATATATAAGTAATCGATTATAATGTCGTGTGAATAGTTTGTTCGGTCGTCAGAAACAAAAGAGGACATCAATGTTGATTCTTCGATTTGTTTAGTCCCTTGAGTTTTTTGTATGCCTGAGGGTGGTATCGGAATCACCCTAGAATAAACGGAAACTATCGTAGCTTTCGAAGTGTCCGAAGATTCATTGTTTTCCGATACAACGTGAATGCACCACCTGGGGCATCTATTGAGATAGACCAAAGGTCTTATCGTTTTTCCAATGAGCTATAACAATTAATCCAATCATTATTAACATTCATTTTTAATTTCATGAACTTGTATCTGACATTCGTGGGTCTCGTCATTCTCAATATTCACGTATATCCCGTTAATCTTAGTAAGGTTCGATATGGTTGGAAGTTAAATATATCCTGCATACTCATGGTCTAATATCATTCGTCATTAGACTGAACGTGAAGAAAGAGTGAAAGAGACAGGGGTAAAGAAATTTGTGGTAAAGCCATTCCTTAAGCAAAATTGAGTAAGAAGAGTCTCTATTTGAAGCTTCTAAAGCATCTTCTAAGTAGAATGTCACCTAATGACAAGATTGAACCACTAAATCGACTCATTTGGATTAAAATTAATCAGCAATTATTAAATGTAGGAAATTGGATTTATTCCAGGTAACAATTATTAAGAGACATTGATTATAAAAGTTTAATAAACTCGCTAAAATAATTATTTTCAATTAATAACGTGGAATTCAAAATGTTTCAAGTTATTTGGTCATTTGTTATATATCTTTCTTGATAGTATAATGTGTCACATCTCGATGAAAGTCAAAATATAAAATATCTCAATGCAATAAAATAAGCTTTGAGAACTGCCAAAATGATTTATGGTTTTTAAAAATTGAAAATAATTTTTATATCTAAAATAGAAATTTTTTCGATTATGAATTTATATATTGATAGCTAAAAAAACTTTTTATTCATTTGAATGCACATTAATTACAGAGAAATTTTTATTTAAAATATTTATTTTAATATTAATAAATGAAAGTTTATATTAGCTAATAAAATAATGAATATGGAATAATTAAATATAAAAAAAAAATAAATAAAAATTACTTTGATAAGTTTTATAGTTTTATTTTAATTTTTTTTATCTATCTTCTCCATTTATCTGTACGAATTTTGATGTATGGCTTATTTAATTCGGTCTAGATTTTCTAATGAATGTATTCATTTTTGTTTTTACTTTTAAATGAAAAAAAAAAAATTAATTAAAATAATTAAAAACATTCGTCATTTGTGACACTTTGAAAATTTATAAGGCTGTAACTCACACTTCATATTAGCCTGGCCTTTGTAAATGAAATAGTCGACATAGAAAACTCTGGTATTTACACAGGCTTTTCCTTGTTTGCTGAAGTTAAAAAGATGATATTACTGTGGTGGATTCGAAGATTTGATGGGCTTTTAGAAAACGTAAAGCATGAGAAGTTGGATGAGTCTGACGTAGTTGGTAGTTATATCAACCACACTACAAAATATTTCTCATGTTAGATTTATTTATTACTGTTCCTCATTCATAATATAATTCATCTAAATTTTTTAGAAATTTCTTCTTTCCTTCTTTTTTTTTTTTACTCTACATTTCTTTTATTTATAAAAGTTACCTCACCAATGTAGAAGAAAAGCCTTTGGAGGTACTTTGAATCTTCATAAGTTCTATAGAAACTAGACATTGAGGAATCTCCTATTTGGATAATTTTTTTTTTATTTCACTCTCGTACCATCATCAAGTATGTTTCTTCGATACTCTAGGAATTTTATGCAAATTCATACTACTTTTCAATATAGCGCTATAAAATTCTATCATGTGAGATGAAGCTTATTTTCATCAAATTTAAAGCTCTATATTCTGAGTAGCAATGAAGTATAGCAATATATGGACCTGATCAAATGTTCCTACAGCATACCGTAATGTTATTAAAATTCTGTAAAATAAGAAATAATAACTCGGAAATTAATTTTGAAAGACATGAAAATTTTTATAGCAGAGAAAACGTCCAGTCAGTTCAAGTCTGTTTCAGTCAGTAACTGAAAATAAACAAATCAGTCGTGTGTTGCTATAAACCAATTCGTCGACTGCCAATACAAATATGAAATACATCATCATATATATTTTATAATATTCTATCTATATTATACCAATAATTGCTAAATGATTTTGGTTATATTTTCTCTTCTGGATTTGAATGAATTCTTTTATAAGTTCTACATCAGGTGAGATGTCTCAAAAATGAAGTGAAAAGAAAAAAAAAAGCAAAATTATCATGCTTGTCACTGTCAAGTGAGTGTAAATGATGAGTAATGATGTTTTTCTAAAGCAAATTAGGAAAAACTTTATTGATGCATAGTAATTTTTAATAAAAACGTTATAATTTTTTAAAGAAGCCTGATAATTTTTACTTCACTGGCATGGGAATTTTTCTACTTCGTTTGATATTTTTTAGTTAGCAGATAAATTGCACGCCGATTACCAGAAAGCATGGGAAGTTTTTTTAAAAATTTTTCTCCGTGTACGACTTTAAAATAGAACCAGATTTAAATTGTTACCTATAATAGTTTTCATATTTAGGCTTTTTCTATTAACACATGTTATATTTCATTTCCTGAATATTCCATGTATAAGAAGATTAGGTTTTGGTATTGCATAGGTAAGCTGTTACAATCAACTACAACAAATATTAGTCGATCTATAAATGTCTGCTAACACCCTCGCTATATATGCTATGTACGTGCTTTTCTATCGACTTTAGAGTATTATCGTACGTATCTGCTTTATTGATTATATTTTGTTTATTATATCAATCAATAATAAACATCTTATCTAGACTTTTCCTTATCTTATCGAGCTTAAAGTTTTCTGTAGGAAGACGATCAAATTCATTTTCCATAGATGAATAATTCTTTTGTTTTAATTTTAATATATTGATAATAATTGAATAAGAAAATTTTTTAAAAAATAGACCAAAGAGTAAATGGCATCACAATGTCGTGTACACAAATATTTGGGTAATATTGAAATGTTATTTGTAGTTTGTGTAAAAATTTAAACAGTCTTGTTAAGCTGTGTATAATGTTATTTGGAAGCATCTAACGGAAGAGAAGACTAGAGTTTGTTGTTGAATTGTAATTTTCTACGACACAAAGGTAACACCTTGTTTCCTTGGGTTTTACAACAAATTGTGCCCCTAAAACCCTCGTTCGAGTCTCATTTTCCACAGAGATATCACTTGAGTTTTCATTTCACATAGAATAATGCAGAATAAACCAAAACATTTTTTTTTTGTATTTACTTTTGGAAAATTTTCAGTATTGACGAAAATAAAATAGCAGAAATTTAAATCATAAATTAATTTTATAGCCAATAATTCAAGATGAAGTGAATTACAACGATCGTATGAGACTATTATTTTCATTGGAATTGAAATTAACTAATGGAAAGGGTCAAAAGTTAAAACATTGATCTAATAAATTATATAAATAACAAAAAAAAGCATAGAAATGATAATGAGAGTTTAAAATATTTTTTGTTTTTAAAATTTTTATTTTTTTAAAACAACAAAAAGATCTTATTTTTATTGAAGTTTTGTAGTTTAAATTTTAAATCAACGAAGAATAATAATTTTGAAAGTTTCTTTTCAAGCCTGATTTATAGTATGAGATCAAACTGCTTGGAATTATAAAACTACCACTAAAATTTTACAACTTCAATATGGAACATGAAATTCATTCAGCTTATAGATACTTTGGTCGAGATTATTCTTCAGAATATTTTTAATTTATATAAATTAAGCTTCATTTGAAAATTATTTATATTCACGAAATCTATTCTATCAATGAAAGCTCTTGAATAAAATTTATCATGATATATCCGTAAATTATCGATTTCGACGCAAGAATGACGTTGAAACCGCAACTCGATATACTAGGATTGACGCGAGAAAAAAAGGAAGAGAAGTAGAAAAAAAAGTTAAAAGGCGATCAGATCATCAAGGGATAGAAGTTTACGTAGGACCCACATCAATCATTTTGATTCATGTGAGATAAGTTGTGTCTGCTGTGGTCGAATTATCTTCTAGGATATCCATTTAAAATAATACTGTTCATATTTATATTACTTTAAAACATGATACCTATAAATAAAATTAGATCAAAAATTAGGTAGATATATTGTAATAGCATTAACTAATAAAATTGGCTTTATTAAAAATGAAAAATTTATTATCATACATACATTTGTTTCATTCTTATACTTGAAACAGTACTCTTCTTTTACTCTCTTATGTTCTAAAAAGTTCGAGAAAGAAATTAATAAAGATAAAATTTTGATTATCTAATCTAATTTTTCCGTATTGAATTTTCATTTTTTCTTTAGACGGACTATAACCGACACTTGGAAGAACTGATTGAGAGGACAGAGAAAGTTTTGATTGAAGTCTTGAGGGCGAAACTGGATAAGAAAAGTCTGAAACAAGTCAGTGAGTTTCATCGGCGACTGGAAAAGATTAGACACCTGTCTTCTGGTAATTTTAAACTTTATTTTATCATTGATAGAATTTTAAAATTTAAACGTCATTTTATTTGACTACAAAAAAAATAAGTAATCATTTTATACGTTATTGTTAGAACAATTATATCAAAATGGATTAGTTTTAAATTGAATATATCTGTAAGATATTTTATTATTGATAACACAAATTAAAATATCATTAATTCTTTGATCTATTGCACTTATTGTCAACTACATCATTAATTTTCTAATTATTGAAATGGTTAAGAATTCTTTTCATTCATTTTTTGTAATTAAATTTCTCTTTCATCTTTTGTTTCATAAATATATTGTTTTCTGAATTTTTTCATTTCATACTTAGACAAGAGTCTTTCAACTACGATGGCCATCGAGACTGAAATTTTTTTACAACGAACGAAAGAGCTCTCTACATTAATTTCTGCTATGGAAATACTCGACACATGTTCAGGAAATGTAGAATTAGCGTCAATCAAGGATAAACTTACAAACTTGTCACATTTTGTGAAACAAGATAATTGCTTAAATGCTGGAGGGAAGTTTGAATGGGTGGACAGTGTGCTTGTTAAGGTAAAAAAAAAAAAATGAATCTTAAAATATCATCAAATATATAGCTAATATCACATTGTATTTTACCAGTGCTTACAAGATGGAACATGGCTTTTAGTGGATCAAGTGAATCTCTGTAGTCCAGCAGTTTTAGATCGATTGAATGGGCTACTTGAACCCGGGGGAGTACTTACTGTTGGTGAAAGAGGTGTTGATAATGACGGTCGAATCCATACAATAAAGCCTCACCAAAACTTTCGACTTTTCCTAACAATGGATCCACACTATGGTGAAATATCGAGGTAAATTATTATTGAATATTTTAGTATTTGAAAGTAAGGAATGGAATATATTTTTATTTATTCATGTATTCATAACATTACATCATATATCATAACTTGATACAAAAAATTGACATATTTTGATGAAAAGTTGTGCAAATGATCATTTCAAACTTACATTTTAAAACATATTTATTTTACTTTTTTTTTTTTTATAGAGCAATGAGAAATAGAGGGGTTGAAATTTATCTCTTAGATCATAAGCAAAGTTATCAAGAAAATGACTTAGACATAAAATCATTGATGTACAATACAGGATTAACAAGAAGTAACCATCAAGAGATTTTGTTAAACATTCATCGAGAAGTTTCGAGCCAAAAGCTTTTAACAGATAAACTCAGCACAATCCAACTACTGCACTGTGCCTTTCTGATTACTCAGCAAATATCAAGAGGATTTTCTGTGAGGAAAGCATTCTCTACTTCTTGTATAGATGTATATATTAAGTCTCAATACATCCAACAGCCTGAACTCAAAAATCGTTTGATGTCAATTATAGAGAGAATAATTGATAAATTCAACGTTACACAAAGCATCTCACCAGTAATTGACCTAAGTGCAGTAACTTGGAATATTCGAGATCTGCAAGAAAATGTTCAGTTAACTGTAATTTCCCAACAGGGAATTTTATTAATGTCTCTTATCACTAGATATCTTCAAAACCCATCTACACATGTAACGACAAAATTCTTGAACGATTATTTGAATACAAAAGAATGTGATTATTTGATGAATGTGGAAATAACGAAAATTTTCCCCTACGTTTTACTGACCTTTTTTGAAAAATCTTCCATTAAAGATATTTCTATGAGGAGCGTTTGGTTGAATAAATTTATATGCGATTCTACTTCAGAAAATCAATTTTTATTATCATTTAAAAATAAAATTGAACAAATAACTTATGAGATCTTGGAATCAGATAAAATATTCAACGATTCTCGTCCATGGTATCAAACAGAATCTTTTGACATAACTCAACCATTATGTTTAAGAATATATATGAAAATGATCGATTTTAACTATCCAGAAAAATTAGAACAAAATAAAAATAAAAATATTATCACAGTAGAAGAGTATTCTAAAAAGGTTCATAACTATAATCTACAAGAAGATAATATTATACCATTAGTAACGAATTTTGTTCCCTTCGCGACTAATATTCATCAATGGATTACCAATTATCTTTATCATTTATCTGAATGTGATCATAAAAAATACATGGAAGTACGAATGAATCTTCAATGGTTCCGAAGATTTTTTAAACAAGGGCAACTAATGTTCATAAATAAATTACAGAAAGGACAAAAAGAGAACAACTTGACGGAAATGCTTTTAATTGTTCATTATAGATGGTTAAGAAAATTATTATTAAAATATTTTGAAGAATCAAAAAGTACTGACGACCATGATGATAATAAAAAAATAGAGGCGAAATTAAAGACATTAATATCTGAATTCGATAATTTTATGCATTATCAAAAGTCTTTTAAAAAATTAGCAAAAAAAGTTAAGAGACAATTAAATATCATTCGTCCATTTACATCACAAATAATGATTAATGAATATACGAAAATTACTAGTTATTCTAAAAACTTTTTGTTACCAATTCAGAATCCGGTTTATAGACAATTAAATTTAATACTTTTACAACTGGATGAATCTATTGAGATAAAATCAGATTTAATGAATATTTGGATAGAAATTTTTAATGATCGATTCAATGAATCAATTTTTGAAAATGTAGTAACATCTATTAATGAACTTCACAATGAATATGAATTAGATTCTCGAACAAACGTGAAAGTTGTTTATGGAAAAATACTTACTCATTATCCAAAGGAATATTTAATAAAAAAATCAATGGATATACAACTTTGGCCATTATATGAATATGGATTCATTCTTTTTGTTCACAAAATTCATCGACAAATAAGTGAACATTTATATCAAAATAATGATGATAATGAGATGATAAATGGAATTAAAGTTATAAACGATTTTTCGAAAGTTCTACATATCCCTACTCATTTAGTTGCAATATTAAACGTAATTTTATCACAAATTGATGATAAATCTGAAAGTGAAAGACTATTACCAGAATTATTGAGATATTTAATTCAATATCGAAGTAATTACCAATTCTGTAATATTCATAAATTCATTTCTTACTTAAATTCACCATTTGATGAAATTATCAATCAGACTGATTTCACGAATTATTCAGACCAATTATCTGACACAAACGAAAATAAATTAAATTATTCTGACAATAATCCAGTATTAATACATACATTATCAAGCTTATTATTGGTTAACGATGTAAATAAAGATGATTCCGTTGTTTCAATTGCTCCTTTAGGACTTTATAAAATTCATTTAGATCAAATGAAAATGGTAAATGATATGCTTTGGCGGAATAGTATAGCTTTCAATTCAGAAAAATATAATTATATTGAAAATGATGAGAAATCTTTATTATCCTACATAAATTCATATTTGAAAGCTATTGAAAATGTTGAAAACAATTGTAATGTTCGTGAATTGATTATTCATGATTCAAATGATCCTATCATTACTAATAATACGAATAATGAACAAATGTATAATACTTGTTATAAAAATCCTTTAGATAAATTAGTAATGATCAAAAATCGATTACAGTCAGATGAAAATACATCAAAAGCAGCTGATCGTGGTCTAGCTTGGATTTATCTAGGTCTACATCAATTATTTTTATTCAGCCATTTAGGATTCATTGATCCGATATTGAAAACAAAATTAAAATTATCGTACACTAGTCAAGATATTGATGATTTACTGACAGTTATTTATTCTAATACCTTAGATTCGTATTTAATGAATGATCACGGTTGGATTGGAAGAGGAAACATGTCTAGATTATCTGAAGTTAAAAAATGTTTAGAAAATGTATACAATAATCACAATGAATTGATGAAATCAACAGGATATCGATCTGTAAATGTGCCTTTTGAAGAATTAGTTAAACAAGTTTCTTGTTTTCGAGGAGATGTTGGATCACCAGAGTATATTATAAATAGTGCAGAGAATGTATATAATGCCATTTTAAAATTATTACAAATTGACAAGTTTAATTTAAAAAAGTCTATTGAAATTGCACGAGATGCCACAGAAACATTAAAAAGTCGTCAAAGCACTTGGCGTGCTATTATGAATTCATTAGAAGATAAATTTTTGGCTGATTATCGTGAGCTTGTGACTCCAATAATGACGGGTCTAACGCAAATTATTCATGGAGCTGATATTTTGGTTGATGAAAATAATCGATTAATTGTCATCGAGGAAACACGAGTTAATTTATCAACTGCTGAAAATTTTTTACAACATTTCATTCAATTTCCTACAATCGGATCAAATCAACAAAGTATACTTCAGCTCATAGATTTATATTCATCACAAAATGGAAGAGAATTTATTAAAACACATTTAGATAAAAAAGATCGATTTAAAGCGTTAATAGAACTCTTTAAAATGTTAAAGAATGCTCTTTATGAGCTTTATAATTATGTCACGCTCAAACGAGAATTAACAGTAGATTTATGGAATTTATTGAACGAATTGCTTTCACAAATTGTTCTGATATGGCAGAAGCAAAGGATTGAAAAAGAGAAAGCAGCAGCCGAAGCAGAAAGTTTATATAAGGGCAATATAAACGTTAATGGGCAAATGTTGACTGAAGAAGAAGAGATAGATGAGCAATTAAGACATTTATTTCCCTGCAAACATGATCATGACTTTGAAGGTATTGACGACAAACAAACTCTTGAACAGAGAAAAGATACTAATGAAAATCTCCAGTTGTATGCAGAATTAATTACTGAACATGATCTTCAAGAAGTTTATAAACTTCATTCGCAAATAGTTAAATCATTTATTCCGGCATTGTGGATGAACAATTCTAATACATCAATTGAACGTAATTATATTGATCCTTTGATTCAAAGATTTTCTACTTTCACTTCATTATATTCAGAAGTGGAAAAGTCTCTTTCGTCACAGTTGTCTACAAAATTATATATCAGTTTTAATGTTTTAGCATCAATTGCAGTCTCCATAAATTCTGGAGATGCATTCATTGATAGTTCTAATATTGCCATTGATAACAAAAAAAAATCTTACGATTTTTATACCAGCAGTAATATTACAGAAGTGAAACAATGCATACCAATTTTAGATGGCATAATGAATAGAGTCGAAACATATTTAAAAGAATGGCCTGAGCATCCAACGTTACAATCAATATGTGTAATTATTGAAAGAATAAAAAATTTTCCGGTTACATCATCAGTCTCTCGGTTTCTCACAGGGCTTGAGCTTCTTGCGAGTAAAACGCGTGAATGGGAAGAAAACGCACATATTGGTGTCAGTTTACAAGAATTTTCAGTTGGTTTAACACAACAAATCATTGACTGGCGAAAATTGGAATTGAATTGCTGGAAAAATTGTTTAGACTCCACTCTGGAACGATTAATGACGAAAGCTTCTAAGTGGTGGTTCTTTCTTTACTCTCTTATAGACTCGTACGTGAATAAAATACCTTTAAAAGATAATTTTATAGACAATTCTAAAACTATAGATTTAGCAGAAGGTGAAAAAAATGATAAAATAACACTGAAGAAATTGATTGAATTGTTAGAAAATTTTATAAGTCAATCTACTCTTGCTGAATTTGAAGTAAGACTTGATTTGTTATTGACATTCCATTCTCATGTATTTTATTTAAAACCTAGTAGTGAGAGACAAGAGCTTCTTGCAGTATTTTGGAATATTTACCACTATTACAATAAATTTTCGACAGATATCAAAACAAAAATAAATTCTGTAAAAGCTCCAATTGAGAAGAAGTTACGAGATTTCGTTAAAATCGCTCGCTGGAATGATATTAATTATTGGTCAGTAAAAACTACTGTAGAAAAAACACACAGGAATTTACTCAAATTTATTCGTGAATATGAAACTGAACTTAATCAAAATATAAGTGCTTGTTTGATTATCAAGCCAACAAACTGTTCTTCACAAATTCGTATAAATAGTAATAATATTTATATCAATCCAGACCATTATATAATTCTAGATAATAAAACAAATGACATTAAAATCTCAAATATAGATAATTCATTAATTGAAAGATCAAATTTATTGACAAAAAAGGCAAAAAAGCTATGTAAAGAAACTATATTAATGTCAATGTATCCAGGACTACGAGTGGAAATAGATCATTTAATCGGAGAATTTATGAATCGAAGCATCGAACTCAAAAATATGGAAGTAGATCGAACTTTACTAAAACAAAAGCAAAAATCACATGCAAAAAGTATTCTTCAACAAAAAAAACTAGCACTTGCTGATTACTTTAAAACTCTAACAAATATTGGAATTTCCTATCGGAAAGGTTCAATCGCTTGGCAAAATAAACAGAATGAAATTTTTGACATGACTATACCACCTCTTAATGTTGTACATACATTTCAGAAATTCGATCATCTTCAAGATGCAGATAATGAAATTTTGGCGTATTGGGATGGCTGTGAAAAGTATTATTATCAATCTTGTATCTATTTACAATCTTTAAATAGTACTTTTGTTAAAAATCAAACTGATCTAGGACCACAGAATATTGAAAGATGTAGAGGATTTTCAATTCATCTTCTGTCTATAGCTCAAAAGCAGAAAAAGGTTCTAACAAAACTTATAGAAGATTATGTAACATTAAGAAAACAAATAATCAATTTAGAAAAGTTAAAGAATAATAATGATATTGATCTTCCGAGTAACGGTGATATATTAAAGTGTGCTAACGAGTTGAATCAGCTTGCAATTTGTTTATTGACTGGATTTGAACAACTAGATATCTATTTCCAGGCTTGTCCCCAAGAAAATGATTTTGAAGTAAAAGAAGAAATCTTAATGTTAGAAGTAAACGAAATACCAATGGTTAATGCAATTAAAAGTGGTCCAGATTGGAATAATGGTGATTATTTAATAAAAAATGCTATTAAATTAATCAATTCTATCATTTCAACGTATGATGAATTATTTGTAAATAACTCTGTAGTTATACTGCGAAATGATCTTCATTTTAATTCTTTAAAACAATGTTATAAATATGTTGAAAAAATAGTGAGAATAATTGGAAAACTTGAAATGATGTTTAGTAATGTAAACGAAAAAGATCATCCAATATTAATGACCATGGAGTTCTTAAAAATAAGAGCTGAAGAATGGATTAAAACATTTGATGCAACAAAAACAGTTAAAAGTCTTTATTCTTCAACAGAAACAAATAATGATGTAGAAAAAGTAAAGATAAAAGTGGAAGAGCTTGTAATGAAAATTTTAGTCATGATACAAGAGAAGTATAAAGAAGCTACAACACAAAGTGATGAATCACTTGATGATGAGTTAAAAGTGAATAAAAACGTTAATGAAGAAGATGAAAGTGTGGAAGACAGCAAAGAAAACTCACAGCTAGAAGACAATGGATTTCGTGAGAAATTAATTGAGTCTCTTGAAAAAGATATTAAGAATCTGCAGCTGGAGGAAGTAAATAAAAAATTGCAATCTCTTCTTCAAAGTATTCTTTCTTCAAATCCTGTTTATTCTCCAGTTTATTATTCTATGATAATAAAAATTTTACCAATTTTACAACAATTTATTTTGTTTTCTCAATTTTATTTGAATGAGCAAGTAGCTGTTTTTAGAACGACATGTAAGATTTTATATCTTCAACTTAATGTCTTTTTAGATTTAGCTACTAAAGGATTTTGTATGCCAAAAGATTTAGATTTAGAGGAAGAAGATGCAGATGGAGAAGGTATAGAACGTGATGTAAATGCTGGAGGAATGGGATTAAGTGATGGAGAAGGAAAAAAAGATGTTTCAGATAGGATCGAGTCTGAAGATCAATTAGAAGACGCCCGACCTGCTGGAGAAGAAAAAGAGCAAGAAGAAGATAAAAATTGCCAAGAAGAAGAAGGTGGTATTGAAATGTCTGAAAATTTTAATAGTAAATTGCAAGATATTGAGAAAAAAAATGATAGTGACGATGAAAATAGAAGCGATGATGAGGATGATAATGATGAAGAGTTAGACAAAGAGATGGGAGAAACGGAAAAAGGTGCTGAACATCTTGACGAAGAAATATGGAAAGATGATGAAGAGTCTGATAATGAAGAGGATAACGGTAATGATACTGAAGAACAAGGACGAGGAGAAGCAATTGGAGAAAAAGAATTAAGTGCGAAAGATGATTCTAAGAATCACGAAGACAATCAAAATGATGAAAACAATGACCGTAGTGATGAAAAAAGCCAAAAGAAAAATGAAATTGACGAAATGAATGAACCGGATGTGAATGATGATCAAATTGATCCATATCATGGAAACGATAATATTCAGCCAGAATGTATGCCGATGGATTTGCCAGATGATTTGAATCTGGATGAAGATGATGATGAAGGTAAAGAAAAACCAGAAGAAGATGGAGAGGATCCGTTCGATGTCGATCAAATGAAAGAATGTATTTCTGAAGAAAAAGATCAAAATGAAGAAGGTGAAGAAAAACAGATGAATGAAAATGAAAATAATAAAGAAGGTGAAGAATCCAGCGATGAAGAAAATGGAGAATTAACTGAAAATCTTGAAATGAAAGATTTGGATGCTGAAGAATCTGAGGATACTGAAAATCCTGATCAACAAGCTCCTGGTCATGAATTAGATGATAACAAAAATGATGAGAAGGAAAATAAAGAGGAGATAAATAGTGAGCAAACAGCTCCAAGTATTCATGATCAAAGTAAGGAGACAGATGCAGCTGATCAAGTAGAAAGTAAATTTGATGGATCGAGAGACAAAGTTCCAAACGAATCCAATGAAGAAAAAAATTCACAAAATCAAGATATTTCTGAGAAAAACGAACAAAATGATGGAAATGATAAAGGAACTGGCCAAGCACAATCTCAAGAGCAGAATGAAGGACATTTGGGATCAGTGATGGAACAAAATATGCCAATCCAACGAAGTATAGAAAAACGACCGTTAGAGAAACGAAAAAATCCTGGAAAAAGCGATGAAAATCGAGCTTTAATGGATAATTTACAACCCAATGTAAAAAAACAAAAAATAATGCAGTTTGATAAGAAATCAGAACAGACAGAAAATAGTGAAGAAGGTTTTGAAGATGATAAAAATAGTAATGTAGATATGTGTCAACATGTTAAAGATTCTGAAAAATTTGACGATTGTGCAATTGATACAGCTACTGAAGAACAAGTAAAAAAACAAAAGATAGCAGATGAAAGCGAAGAGAATAAGGAAAATAATGATGTAGAATCAAATCTAGATATGCACATAGACAATGATGAAATTCTTCAAGAGGAAATACAATCATTAAACTCTGAAGTAACTCCTGAAAATGATAAAAATAAGAAAAATCTTCAATCAGATACTAAAAATAAAAATATAAATGAAGAAGAAATTGGTTCTCATGTAGAAAATAAAGTTGAAGTAGAAGGAGAGTTAGCTCAAACATTAACTGTTTCAAGAAAACAAGAATCTGCATTTTATACACAAAAAATTAGTGAAATAGATTCACTCGTAAATTTGTCACATATAGAGCGAAAGAGACTTGAAGTGGAACAAATGTTGCGCCAATGGACTTATACTCCATCAACGCAAGAAGCATTAACTGCTTGGAATTGTCTAAGTGCCGTAACTGAAACTCCGGCAAGAGATTTATCAGAAAAACTGAGACTTGTATTAGAACCAACACAAGCGTCAAGATTAAAAGGTGATTATCGAACAGGAAAAAGAATAAATATGAGAAAAATTATTCCTTATATAGCAAGTCAATTTAGAAAAGATAAAATATGGTTAAGAAGAACTAAACCATCAAAGAGAGACTATCAAATTATTTTAGCTGTAGATGACAGTAGTAGTATGGCTGACAATCATTCAAAAGAGTTAGCTTTTGAATCACTTTCTTTGATTAGCAAAGCTATGAGTTATTTAGAAGTTGGTCAACTGGGTGTTATTAGTTTTGGAGAATGTCCTAAAGTGCTACATCCTCTTGGGGAACCATTTAATGAACAAAATGGTGCCAGACTTATTCAAGAAATGCAATTTGATCAGAAGAAAACAATGATAGGACAGCTGGTTGATTTTACTGTTGACATATTTGAAAGTCAAGTAAACTCAAGAGATAATGCAAAGCTTTTAGTAGTATTATCTGATGGTCGAGGTGTTTTCTCTGAAGGATCTGACTATGTTAACCGAGCTGTTCGAAGAGCTAAACTTGCCAATATCTTTCTGGTATTTATTATTGTTGAAAGCCCATTAAATAAGGTATGTTTTTTTATTTGCTTTGATGTTTGAACATTCATTAAGTTATTATATTTTTATCAATAAATTATTATTTGCAGGATTCGATTCTGGACATTAGAATGCCAATATTTGATAGTGGAAGATTACTGGAAATACGCTCATACATGGATGATTTTCCATTCCCATTTTATATGATTCTTAGAGATATTAATGCTATGCCTGGAGTTTTGAGTGATGCTTTGAGACAATGGTTTGAAGTTGTAGGAAAAATTGATACGTGATAAGTACATTTTTAAAATATTGGATCATTGTCTATTCTTATTACATTTTGAGTGATTTTATAAAAAATGTTTTTCTATCTTACCATTATAGTTATGTATATTATAATTAATGACATGACGATTGATGTTTTCATTCATGGTTAGAATTTTTTATAAATTAAGGTTTTTTAAGCACTTATTGCTTTTATTATCGAGTTTTTTTTTGAATTACTGATAAGATAGATTGTCGATAACAACGAAATCATACTTTAAATTCATGATACACTGCTGTGTTCCATCAGATGGAATTTTCGTTATCTATTTAAACATCATTACACAAGAATTTTTGAAACAAGTATTTGAATTTCAAATTTTTCTTCAAATGATATATTCATTTTTATAAAACCTACAATTTCTTATGCTGAATATAATGTCATTTAAACATTTCATTGATAAACTTATTTTCATGTGATGGCTTTTGAGAACATAGGATTCAGTTTAAAATTATAATGTAAATAAGATAAGATTAAGTGAGATTTAAATACAAAAGATATGAGCATAATAATCGATGGAATCATCAATAATAATTAATCTTTGGTAAAAATGATGATTCGATTAAATGCATGATAATCCAAATAAAACGAATTTATTCACAATTGAATGTTTTTTTTTTTTTTTAATTTATTTATTACCTCATTCTTAGTTTCTTAATGATTGTTATTTTAACTAATAAACATATCGAGGAATTTTTATACATAAAGATCACATTTTTTAACGTATTTTAATTATACTACACCAATGAATAATATATTATACGAATTAATCAAGTAATATACATATATAGCATATTGTTTTATTCATATTTACACAATTGTCACTTATTATTATCCTTAGATGGATTAATACAGGTAGAAATTATAATTCACAATAATACTTCATTGACGTTATATTAATTTTATGTGTTCATTGAATGAGTGTTTGCTCATATCCCTTCAGATTAAACTTGAAGTATCTTGACGGATTGGGGTCAAAAGCACATTTGCATAATACGTTACAAACACGTCTATGAATTTTAATAGTGCTATAGCAAACTGTATTGCCTTTAAGTACTTAAAAATTAGTACATTGTAATGTATGCGTTCTACAAAAAGAACTGACTGATTAATGCTGCAAACAATGATGTCAGACTCAATGGATGATTTGATCTTGCAGTATTCCACTGGTCATGATGCACTGCTGCTTGTTTTTCCCCTAAAATGAACAATTTCAATTTTTTAACTTGGCATTTTTTATAAATACTCTGATTACTTATTGTAACAATGAAACTTACCATTTAAAACATGAATTTGTACTGAAGATTTACTGAATTCTCCAATAGAACATGTATATTCACCACTATCAACTTTCTTCGCTTTTTTAATATGTAAACCAACCATTATTTCATTATTTGTTCTGAAAATATCAAAGATTGTGGTTAATATTTTATTTGTTACCCTTTTGTTAACTAAATATAGACTAGTTATCAGAAGGTTTAAAATGATTTACTTACCCATTCATGTGGTAAACAGTAACGTGGTCTGGAAGTGATTCACCACTCTTAAACCATGTTGGTTGTGGTACTTTTGCATTTGGACGTGATGGTCGGACGATACACGCTAACTCGATGCTGCTGCCCATTTTATAGTAACGATCTCGTAATTCGTGACCTGCTTCGTCCATAATTGTAATTTCAGGCGCTGAAAAAATTGTTTTATCATTATTTTTCCCAATAAGAATACAAGTGATGAGAGCATTTTTTATGGTAGTAACATTTTTTTTTTCTTTAATATTGTTTTTATTAAAAATAAATAGAAATCTTTCTTTTTTTTAATTAAAGATGCAAATAAATGAAAAAAAAATTCATAAATTCTGTTGATAAAGGTTCTTCAAATGAAAGCCATAATTAAAGACTTGGTATTCTGTAATTGGCATAGATCAATAATAGTTATTGAAAATTGCATGAAATTTTTTATTAAAGAAAAATTATCCTGAAACTGTGATACAAATGGTATTCTTTTAGAAATAGTAAACTTAACAAGTGAAACAAATATTAAAATAATAATAAAAAATTGTAATTTCGTTGGAGATGGTTGTCAAGCTTAACCATTCGTAGAATATGACAAATAGTCGTAAGCATAATAATAGTCAGTAATAAATCAAAACAAGAATCTAACGACCTTTTCACTCAGTGCGTCATGCTTTAGGATGTGTTTTTGACATTTGCACCAAAATTCAGACTGTCACGTGCTGTCGCGAGGTGTACCCACAGCTGCCGAATTTTCCTGCAGGTGAACGGTAACGTTGATCTGGATTTATAGCTAGTCATAAATGCTAGCATAAATCATCATACATGTTCATGTTCACTGTGAAGTAAATATGCATCGGAGACGCCTGTTCCACGATCGGTCCAATATGATCTCACATGTATGATAGTCTTTTAACATAAGTATGGGTGATTGTTTGAATCCTCGACAAGTGCAAGCTTATCTCTATCGACTACTAAACATGCTGCTTTCCAATAAGCCATTCAATATTAACTATCCTATTGCACCATATTTATAGTTCAACCATCTAGTGAGATAGTAATATACACCAATATTAGGTCAGACATTCACTGAATATATTTTTTTTATCATTTTTGAAATGATGAGAATCTTTTTTTTTCTTATCAATTGTATAAATTAACTTCAAAATAATACATATAAAGTAATAATAATTTCAAAAAGTTCATTTAAATTTTTAACTGATGAAATGAATTGAGCTTATCTATAAAAGAAATTTTCTAAAAATAGAATCGTACCAAAATATGAAAAAAGTTTTTAAATAATTCTAGTTTAATTTATTTCTGTAGTTTTGTAAAAAGGTATTTAATCAGTTTTTCGCAGTACATTTTTGTAATCGACGAGAACCTTTTTATCATCATCAGTAAATATCCAATTCCAATGACCAAGCTATTACATGATACTGTTTACTTTAATTTTTAATGAGAATGTTTTTCTCATATATCTATAAATTTTGAGATTTTATAATATTTATCTTTATTGATACTTTTTGCTAAACAGTTTCATCAAGTTTTCTACACTTCCATATAAGATCTAAACTTTTACTCATTTCTTTTAAGTATACTACACTATATATTCTCTCTAGGAAGTTTTAAGAAATATCTTAGGTAAGTACTTCTAGACTAAGACTTGAAAGTGTAACCGGGAGTTTTGATCTCTAGAGACAAGTCAGAAGTAAAATTCTAACAATAGTTAACAAACTGACATACTCTTGAGCATTCTGATGAAGAGTCGATATGTATTTCCTGATGCAGAAAGTTTCTTCTTTGCTATCATCATTTAGATGTGATGATTTAAAAAATCGAGTTTCCATTTTTTAAGTTATTTTCTTTTTTTTTTTTTTGAACTCTTATCATTTTATTTAAACATACAATTTGTAAAAGAGACAAAAGAGATAAATCGTGAAATATCAACCTTCAGTATTACTGAGTACTTGAAAGTTTTCTGTGCTAGTTTAAATTGGAGTCTACTTGCAATATATTGAATAAAATTCTTTTATATAATCTCATTTTTGAAAGTGACTATAGTTAATAGTATGAAGTATTTTCTAAAGGACAATTACAAAGTTTTGTAAATTTTGTAACAAAGATTTTAAAAAAAAGTAACTTAAATTTCTGACAAACAATCTGCTTACTGCTACATTTTAACGCTTCAAAAACAATGAAAATTCATTAAATTAAAGTTTACAGATTTATGAAAGCTCTTATTAATTTGTTTTTCTAAAAAAAAATTACAGAAGAAAATAAGATTTAAATTAAAATATTTTCTGATTAACAAGAAATCTCATATAAAATAAAAATAAATTTAAACTACAATTAAATATAATTTTATGTAATGCTTTTTGTAATTATTACTAATTGTAAAAAAGTAAATTAAAAACTTCAAATTAAATTTCATTATCTGTATAAACTCAAGTATATACAACGTCAAAAGTTTTATAATTATAATCAAAATAATAATAATATAATAATATGATTACCTAAAACTGTAACGTTAGTGATGAGTGTTCGTGGTGGATGAGTGTTGACCTGGCATGCATATTGACCATGATCCTCTCTTCTTACGGAAGCGATTGACAGTCTAAAATTATTGGGATAACGGAAGTTAATGCTGTATCGAGGATCTGATATATGGACATCCTGACCAACTGTAAGTAGAAATGGTATTTCTGCATCTTGTCGTGTCCACATGACCTGGCGACAATGAAATAATTAACAGTTCAGTGATGACAAGATCCGTAAACATATAGGAAACGTACAAATAGATCGGTTCAATAGACATTTAACATTGGTACAGTGGTACCATTAGATGAGTGTAAGCTCAAGGGAGATCATGAAATTACCGTTTTATCCGATAGCATCACTACTCTACAATCAAGCAACGCTGTAGCACCAAGATGTAAAGCAACATGTTCTGGTCCATTGATCTCTTCACCTTTGGCATTTTCAAAGTACGGATCCCAATGGTTCACATGGTGATGCCGCAACCGTGATATTTTTAATGATGGCCATTGGGTATTGATCTGTGCTAGGATAAGAAAAAAAAAACAATTACTTCAGTTGGTAAAAACTCTTGTACTTAAATAAAAAGTTTCTGGTGTTGATGAATCTTTTGGATAGAGCAAAGTGAAACTTAGTGTAGTAAATAAATTTTTATTTACGAAATGTTCACCTTTACCAGTTTACTTAAAGAATTATAAATACATAGATTTTTTAATGCTTGCCATTAGTAATTTTTTCAAAAAAATTGTTATTGATTATTTGTTGATATACATTGTAAAGCGACATATCCATTTTTATTTATTAAAAACAAAATATAATGGATACTAAAGAACTGATTTTATATTTTAACAATGAAACAAAGAACTAATAGAAAAAAAAAAGATTTCTATATAAATAAATGTTATATTTTTTTGATCAATTTTTATTACCTTTTTGTAAAATATTGAAATTGTAGTTATATGATTCAATTTTTATGACTGGTGCCGGCATCATTTAATAAAACAAAATTGAATTCTTCCTATGCTATTGATAATAAAAATTTCCTTGATTAACTATTGACACAATAAACTTTTAAAGTTTTTCATAGAAATGTACAAATTTATTTTTATGAATTTTTGTTAAATTTAGAATTTTAAAAATTTAAAATTATCTTATGAAATAAATTCTAACTCAAGATGATTTAGATATATCCTAGAGAAAGCTTTTTTATCCTGATTCTCACATAAAATTGCAGGTAAATTATTAATTTTATATCTTACAGTTATAACTTCACTTTTATGTGCACAAGTGTTATGATATTCTCTTAAAAATTAAATTGGATATTTATCAATATTTGATGGCTTCATGTGGTTCATCTGATCTAAATCTCGGTAGAAAATACATGGCTCCAATAAAATCCTAAAAACCTCAAACCATAAATTCAGACGATACACTTTTAACTACAACTCGCACAGAAAAAATACATTTTTATATCAAAAGAATAATTTAATAATAATAATTCTTATCAATGAGTTATAATTTTTATTTATTAAACATTTCTGTAATAAAGATGACCATATGATTTATTGTAACTTTTGCACAGTACAAGAGTCGACAATGAAACTATTAATATCTCGTTGCCTGAGGCAATTTAACGGGCAGAATGATATACAAGCATTCTACGGTCTATTAATCCCTGAAGCCTTACTTCCCATGGCTTAGTAAATCTATCTGTGTTTCTAAGAGATGATGATCTTGTAGGCGTGTAATCTCAAGGAGAATACCAATTTTTTTTTATCATAAATGTCATTACTCAAACAAGAATATAACACTATTCATGAAAAAAAAAAAAATCCGAAAGATACATTTTATTAGCAATATCCTGTCATTCAATTGATTAAAAAGCAATATATTTCTCTTATAAATTTTAGAAACATTGGTTTCGCATATTCCATTAATGGAATTATAAAAGTCTACTCTAGACATAAATATCTAACGAATGATCCAATGCAGCAATGTAAATGTAAATATGGCATGACAATAATAATAATAAGTATACTGTATACAGTAAAATTAAAATAGAGTCGTTGGTGACAGTGATAATTTTTTTATGACATAATACATTGGTACATTAAATGTGATATTTGATAGCTGCAACATGTGAGACCAACCTAATTCACAACTTTTCAGACATAATTTCATTAACACTCTAATCAAGTTCAATGCAGCAGAAAATCAGTATGCTGATAACAACGTTGTTTAAATTTAATGACATGTGTCGTCAGCTGCTTAAGTACGTTTAACTCATTAGTTTGTTTTCTACTTATAATTTTAGTTGCATGTTTACCATTAATTTGCTAAAATAGCTAGTTTTTAATGTTAAGTTATATAAACAAAATTCGTGTAATTAAAAACAAATAAGTTAAATTAACATATTGTTATTATTATATTTATGTGAAAAGTTATGGATTATCGTAAATTGATTTATTATTTAATTAATAATATTAATCTTTTAAAATTATATAGCCATATGAAAAATAGTAATTTTAGACTAGTAACCGAGTCCTGACGTCAGAATTTTTGTCAGACTTACGTACGTTTGTTACAGTTCTACATCAGGGAGCTTTCCAGTAAAGAGTACTGTGCGGCACAGCACCTTTTGCTGGAAAGATCCCTATATCAATATGTAAAATGAATGCTGGAATGAAATAGCGAATCAGTAGATTATATACATTTTGGGTACATTTAGATGTGAAAGTTAAATTTTCATTTCTTGTATTTACATTAAATATTTGATAGATATCTTTTAATTTAATTGTTTAACACAAAGTTACCCAAAAGTCAACATTTCTCATAAAATAATATATAAATGCAGACAATGCTTGTAAAAATAAAATAAATAAGCAGCATATGACATTTACGTTTCTTTAAATGTAGAAGCAATCATATCCAATTATTCTACCATTTTATTTCTATGTTTATTTTCTTCATTTGCATATTGATATCAATTTTTTTTTTCATCTCCACTTAGTGTTAAACCTTCTTCTTCTAATGTTTTCTTACATAATTACAGGCCGTCTAAAATGAATAGAAATGTAATAACAGGGAGATTTCCAGCGAAGAGCACTGTACGGCACAACGCCTTTCGCTGGAAAGCTCCCTATAACGCTGTGCATGGTACCCGTGAAAATGCTATTAAATAAGATTCGGACATTGTGTAAACATTTAATCATATTCAACATGAGTGATATTCAACATGTTTCTGATGAGTCTAAAATTTCAGAAGAATTGAACGAATTATCGAATAAAGTAGAAGAGTATGAGGGATTTTTCCAGCGAAGAGCACTGTACGGCACAACGCCTTTCGCTGGAGAGCTCCCTCAGATTGCCATTCATTCTTGACGTTAAATTTTTTGAAGATAATCTTACGTCCATCTGCTTCAGGAAAACGGCAAAAACATACGTAAATGATCAACGTAAGACAAAATACTCAGATCTGATGCAAGTCTTACATTGGTTTGGCTACTAGGGTTATTAAGAATAAAAAAAAGAATAAAATATAAAAAAAAAAATAAATAAATAAAGCGAACATGAAAGCATAAAAATATCGTACAAATAAAAATTTAAACTTATTCTGATTCTCATTCAATTACTATTTTATTGTAAAAGAGAAAAGTGAGAGAAAAAAAATAATTTGATTGTTCAGAATAAAGAGTTGATTACTTTTCACTATAATAAAAATATTCGATCAATGTATTCTACGTGAAAGTTTATTTGAACTCTTTAATAGTATGTTCATTACCTTCTACACCTGTGTGATAAATACATTTATTTTAAAATGAATGATTCACAAGCTCGCAATCAGGAGCTCCGTAGTTTTGGACTTGGATCCATTGTAGAAATTCAGCTTTGTTACGTATATTCTACTGTTACATTCATTTGGACTATGCTGGAGAACATGTTGCACAATGATGCAGACCATTCGAGGATATATTGTTATCTCAATTCCAAAGTAAATAGAGATATAATATTTTTTATTTAATGAACAAACACAAATTTTATATTTATTCGCCTGTATAGAATATTTTATTTATATAAAATTTTAGCCATGTTCTGCTACACATGAACATTATTAAATCAAAAAGATATTAGATAATGTCAAATTATTGGCAAATGTGTTCATCAATTTACTTTTAACGTAATTCAACTCAACTAAATTGTCATGGATTTATTTGATTATAAAGACTCTTTCTATTGTAATTTCTAAATGAAAAGTGGGTTAATTAAAATTGTAATTAAATCCGAATGACGTGAATCAAAACAAAATTACTATTAAATAACTGAGTAAATAAATATATGATAAAGAAGCATTAATTGATCATTTATATCTTCATAGATATTTGCAAGACTTGAATTTTCCTTGGAGATATCCCAGATAAGCCACAGGATTTCGATTTCACACTAGTACGAACTAATAGGATTTATGTCGAGTATTCACTGTGCTTCGAGATTCCACACATTACAATTGAATATGTTTAACGTATTCATGATCAATAATAATTAACAAAAATAGCAACAGATTATTGCTTATAATAATAAAATATTGATATTCCTCATAAATATGAATTTCCAGTGACTATCAATTTTCAATACATCATTTGTGAGTGAAATTTTTGAAATAACTAATTATTTTTTTAATTACAATCCAGTCGAGAGTTTGATTGTGAAAGTTAATAGTTTAACATTCTAATTAAAAGTTTGAATTTCTTTTACATCGAAGCTAAATAGGTTGTGTCATAAGCATAAGCAAATAGAAACCAAATTGAGATAAGTATTGCAATTTTTTTAATATTGCAATAATGTAAATCGTTCAATTGAAGTGTATATAGTTTGTAGTAATAAATATTATTTAGATTTGAATGGTGAGAGTGTGAATTAGTGTATAAGTACAAAGTTATTTGAACAAAATTTAAAAACTCTTACAATTGGTTTATAGTGTATGGATTGGTAAAAGACGTGACTAAAGAAAAGACGGAGTGTCGTAATCGATAAACCAGGAAATACGTTACTTTCGGTGAACGAGCGACAATCGAAAATGAACGAAAATAAAAGAAAGGTACTTTTTGCGGAAAATGGCCGAATGAAATGAGTGCATTTATTCTTTATTCTACTCACGGTAGGTAGAGACGAAGGGAATACGTGTCGAATATTTTTCCACATTTACACAATGATTCAAGTAGTTTAATGGAATATTCGTATATATATTTTTTTTCTATTTATCATAATTACTTGAAATTTCTCCAATAGTCAATCATTTTAATGGAGCTTGTAATTTTCGTCTCTTTAAATTTTTCTATTTCTTGACATTGAATTTAAATTTAAATGAATAGATTTGAAAAATAAATCGACTTACTTAATATAAAAATAAAGATCGATTAATTTGTTTATCAGGAAAAGTTGTTAAGTGATAAAAGAATAAATTAATAAATGGAAAACTTTTTCCATACATTTTAATTAAGCAGTGGAAATTTCGACGTTTACTGTCAAAGACGCCCGTTAACTTAGTAGCAGTTGTAATAGCGACTGTCGAAGACATACGTTATGAACACAACTTTCAAGCTAACACAGATTTATAGTCGGCTAAACTTCTACCACCGATAAAAAGTCGACTATCCATAGTGCACTCGATCTCAAAAATTCCTAATAAATCTTCGGGTTGGGATTTACGGACGCATTGGAAGCCAATCGATCCTTACAGGCCAGTGAAGTGAGCATGGATTAAACCAGAAGGAAATTTTCACTGTTGCTGATAAAAAGAGTGTCACAGTCACGTATGTAAATAAATATATCAATGTACGCATCTGCATTACAGATATTTGTGAATGTTTATGACAATTTATAGTTTCAAAAGATTGTATCAGAATAATTCAGGTAATAATTTCTTTTATCACAGTTATGATATATTCAAATTCTATTTTTAAATTTTATTCTTTTTTTAAATTTTCAGATTGAACAACGAAATAAAATTTTTTATTCACAACATAATTTAATAGTGTAGTTTAATAACAAATCTACCATGCTCATTCCTGTGAAGTAGATACTTTTATTTAACTGTTGCAGCAAGCAGTTATATTTCATGATTTAACTCAATATTTTCTAAAGTGTATTTGAAGAAATGTCTGTGGTAAATTTTAAAAATAAAAAAAATAATGGTATATATGATGTTGAAATACTACGTTCATGGAGAAATAAAAACAAAAAATAACCATCTGGTATGAAATGCAATTAGTTATGATACAAGTGTAGAAAAAATTTCATCTATAGTTACTTTTGAATTACGTTTGTCAACAAGATTGCCAGTCAACGATTGTCGAAAACGACACCTAAAAGCAGATCAATTCAAACAAAATTGGTTGTCGGTGCTTGCGACACGATAGAATTTAGTTTTTTTTTTCACAGATTTACGAGTTGATACCAATTTTTTTCACATCCATGCACTAACGACTTTTAACTCTTACAAAGGTGTGAAATATAAAATAGAACATGGGAGTAATTGGTTCACGACTGACAGAATGTAAGCATTGACAGACTTTGATTCAAATCAAGTCATTCAATACGTCTGATATGAGTGAATTTTTTTTAATCAATCTCATAAATTGTAATTTATCGACTTCTCAATGTGTCTCGATAACTCAATAGAAATCTGGAAAGATAAAAATTTAACGATGTATCATTATAAATCGTACTATCATCGGATAGAATAATGATATTAATTAAATTTATTGGTATAAAATTAATATCCAATCTTGAATGACGCAATATCTATCTCAAGCAATAACTCAAGCTTTCACAAAGTCAATTTGTTCAGCTAAATCGAACAGTTTCTTCTGTGTCCGCGCCAAATTCAATCAATTCTATTCAATAACGAACATATATACAGTAAATTGAATTAAACACTTAGTTATTTTTGTTTTTAATTTTTATTTTATTTCTTTTTGATTATCTGTTGTCTAAAATGTTGAATCAACTTTCAAGTTGGTTCAATTATAAAACAAATTCATATTATAGTATTTTAAGATGCTTTAATCTTCTTACTCTCTTACTGTTTCTCATTTATAAAATTAAATGAATTTCAAATCATTTAACTTGTTGCACGAGTTGTGTTAGTATTTCTAAATCTCATAGTTTGTAATTTATTCATATAATATTATGCTGATAATTTTTTTCTTCATGAATTACTTATACTTAGCTGATACGTTTTTGAAAAATAATTAAAAATATCAATAATATTAATTTTATTTTTTATTCTATCTCTTGAAATGACTTCAATTCAAATGAATCGTTTACAAAGTTCCAGATAAAAAGTGTTAATTGTATAGTCGCGAGGCAGACGTTAAATGTATAGTGATGCTAAAACAATTTTCCCATGTAATTTATTATATCTTCCTTCGTACAGAATACCCAGAGTTACTGGGTCATCAAGTGAGTATGAAGTGGGTAGCCACAGTGGGCAATAGTTTCACTATATTTGACTCAGTAGTCTACACCTTCCTTTCTTTGTTTCTGTTGTGTGAAGCTTACATTCTGATGTAATAAATATACATCTTCCAAGAACCATTCGTTTTAGTACATTGTTTTATAGCAATGCACGAAACGATGAACAGGATCGTCTATCTTGACAGCAGCTTTTTTTATAACAAAACCTTTAAGTCTTAAGTTTCCATATTTTATTCGTACTGACCATCTATAAGATACACAATGATTATTCCATCAACTTGTGCTTTATCCACCTTCAATAATCGTCCTCTTTTTTTTATTCCAATTTTATTCTAGTTAGATCTTTTTTAGTCGTCATATTGGAAAAGTATGAGTTAATTGATTTATAATTCTGAAATGGTCATAGAATAAATTATTTTTGGTATATATTTTTTTAAAGAATGTTTTCATGGAGAAAATATGTAATCTAGGCTTTCAAGTATAGAGGAAAGTCACCAAATATGGAATACCATTTTTTTTTTGGGATATAAAAAAGAACTTCATATTAATTAAATCAATTTAATGTTTTTACTAATCAATCATACATTTATATGTAGTAATTAACAGCCTTTAATCAAATATATTAGTTATCAAATTAAAATCTAACAAAAAAAACAAAATCACTAATTGAGAAATGAAGGTATTCCATATTAGGATACTATTCCATATTTGATGACTTTCCTCTACCTATACAAGAGTATAAAATGGGATCCATTATTGAACTAACAATGAAGTTCTGATCTACTGATGGTCCAGTCTACATCTTTATTTGGACCTGTTGTCAAGTAAGGCCTAATGATGGGCCTGTTTTATACTCCTGTCTAGGTATACCTAGAAACCTATATTACAATCAATTTTGAGATTGATGTTGGCTTTTCATACAAAGATGAAAAAGCCTGTACATAAGGAAAAAAAAGTATGTAGAAATGATAACGGAGTGCTCTATATCAGAAATTTACACATCAATCAACCTGATGGGTATTCATGTATTAATACATTAAAAAGAGTGATTTTTATTATTTTTTCATGTGTTAGTAGACAAGAATGTACTTTCTTAACTTTATGAGAGCTATTTCAACTTTAAAATTCATTAAAAAATTTTATTATGCTGAAATATGAATTACAGTTGAGTTGCAAGTGATCTTTTATGTTACAAATTTTATTTATTTTACCAGGATTCATTACACAATAGAGATATTTTGTATTAATAAACTTTTTGTTAATTTTTTTTATTCATTCTCCAATTGATACTATCACTGGATATTTTAAAAACATTTATTACTTTGATCCAGAATAAACCATTTTTTGATCCAAATGAACAGGTATTAACGTTCAAAGCTCCTGAATGATTAGTTTTTAACGTACCAATTATCGAGTTACAGCAGACTCTTAATGAAAATATAAATCCATTACTTGTGAGAATATTTTTCAATAAAATTTGTCATTCATTGGCAGTTGAAATTTGGAAAATTAAACACGTGGTTTATGTAAGTTATTTCTCGTTATAGATGATTTGTTATTGAATTTAGAAGGAGATTGGTAAGTAGGAGGTATACAATGGACTTTTAAAATACTAGAGAAGTTTAGCATTTCTTATTGTGATAAATTAACACGACTAGGTGCTTCATTAATTCTAATTTGCTATGTAATATGGAGAGCCAGTTGCCTAGAGGGAAGCTTCTCTCACGTTAAAGTGAAATGTGATAAATTATCCCCCTGAAAATAAGGAGTAAAAAGGTAACATCCATCGGACCAAAAAGCTAACTTTCGAAACTTTTGCCAACGAGAAATCTCATAGCAAAACGACTGAAACAGAATTTAGACTACTACCAGTAGTTTGTAACTAATTCTAAAAAATCAGTCCAAACTGTGACCTTTTTTCCTTTTTATTCCGCTTTTTTCAAAGTTCAATTTTGCCACCAGATCGGTCACTCATTTTTCAGGATATTCAAATCTTCTATACTCTGCACCTGCTTACTTTACCGTGGCTTTTTGGAATATATCAAAGGTAGAATTCTACTTTTCTTATAGTTTTAGTTACAACTGGAAAAGTAACATTTGTCATGAATAAACAATGATCAATTTTCTATCGCCACAGCTAAAATAAATGATATGAAATTTTATAAAGCAAAAATGCTGATTTAGAAATTTTTATTCAAATCTTATTTAACTTTCATATTAATTCTCTTGAAATTGTACATCAAAATGATTGCAATAGATATTGGAAAAAGTTATTTCTATTATATGATGAATGTAAAATATTTCTTATGTCATTTTAACATCACATTTGAATCAACTTGATATTTTTGTCATCTCGTTGAAGTGAGCAATCCAAAACATATTTACTAAATAAATCGAATATTTTCTATATTTACTTTATCACTTTATTCACAAAGAGCACAATAAAATTATTGATTTTATTTTAAATAATATTTAAAGTTTGTTATATTCACTATAATATATGATACTTTTTTCAATAATGTTCATGCAAAATTATTTTTAACTCAATTTGAACAAATTTTTGAAATTCACAGAGAACTTAAATTTATTCAAATAATATTATAACTGTATCATATTTAAAAATTTTATTGTTGAAGAATTTTTAAATTTTTTGAAATCATCCATTTTTTTTTGTAGAAGGATCTGTTTCTCAACGGAGTCATTGACCTAGTCTTTCACAAATCCTTGTGATACGCACGACCTTTGCGATGTTCCTACTACTGATCCTTGAGATAAATTGGAATAGAAGGATTTCAGTACCCACACACATCTACATTGACTATACTGATATACATTTCTTGTGGGTAAAAGCTTGTCTAGACTCTGGTTTCACTTATGGGTAAGCTTTTTATGAAAAAAAAAATATAATTCATTTTTTATATTTTTTTCGCCAAGACATTTTCTCAAATAATTTATAACAAGGTAAGTCATGACATTATTTTAGCATTAAACTAATAATATTAGATATAATTTAAAATATATATATATATATTTTAAATTATATCTAAAAGTGATGTCATTTTTATTCATAGATTACAAAGTGATTTAATAATAATCATAACAATTATTAATCAGTGATATATTGACCATTTTATTCGATAATCTTTTGCCATCTATTTAGCAGCTGCATAATTCTACGCTCGAAGAAAGTTTGGTTTTTGGAGGCAAAAAACTGAATCAACTCCATCTCAAAAGCGACATCACTTTTCGAACGACCCAATATATATATACATAATTTAAAAAAGTTTCCTATTAATATATCCAAGATCAGAATTAAATAATTTCGAAATGTATTTCAGATTGAAATGTTAGGAAAAATATTATTAATAAAAATTTTATCAAATAAGGTACGGTATGTTGACAGAAAGGGAAATAAATTTAATTTCATAATCTAGATGCTTTGTTAATACACACATACATGTACTGAATGCAGCATTATTTCATTGCGTGAAGTGGACATTTAACATATATTAAAATGAACTAATGCTCTAAATGTATCTGACATTAATACTCATTATGATAGAAGATAAAAACTAAGAGAAGTAATATGTGTATGGTTGTTGAATAATTAAACAAACTGCAGTTGATTATATTTATGAATGAATTTTTATCGAAAAAAAGTTTTTAAAAGACAGGAACAAAAGATTTGTTCTATTCTCTCTGAATTTTACAAAAATAGTTAATTAAATGAAATGAAAATTTTTCAAAGCTGAATTTTTCGATATAATTGAATTTATTCAATAAATGAAAATAAAATGAATGGATGAAATATTAATTTAATAATAAAAAAATGATTCAATCAATCGATATCGACATGAGGATAAAAACAAATGTCATAAAAACTGAACGAATGGTACGTTTGAATATTTAAGAGAGACACGTCCTACAACTAGTACGTGATTCAGAAGGTTTACGATTCGATGAGGCGTGACATAGTAAAGTGACTACACCAAGTTATATATACTTCTAGTGCTTGGAGCATAGCCTTTACGAAACCTTAGTACATTGGTTAGAGCATTTCATGAGCCAGATCAACTGTGAATGGCTTTTTGAACACAAAAATCCTGACAAGATATCAAGCTAATGTCGATTTATGGAAATTTTAACATAGTAAATAAGAATAAAATTATCCCCTGAATTCAGAATCTTCAAGTTCAATTATTCAATTGAAAACTTTCCTGCTAGTAAAGCAAGAATTTTATATGATAAATTTAAAGTTTTATTATGATAATTAATAAATTATTTTAATCATCTTTTATCTAATAATATTTTGTATTAATAATTCAATAAATTAGTTATTATAATTTATTTATAATAAACAATATCAATAATTGCCAATGTATTAGAACTAAAATATTAGAATTAATTTCATGATTTTATATCAAATATTTTGGCTGAAGGAAACGGTATTGATGTGATTGAACGATCAATTTGATGAATGTTGACAAATGTGTGGTATAATATCCAGTATGAAATTAATTTATGGAAATGTGTCAATAAGATGAATTAATTAAATTTGATTACTTATTTCAACCTCATAATGAATTTTATAAGCCAAATAATAAACTTACCTTGTGATCGAGAAGAATTTAAAAATAATTTATGATTGCCCGTAATTTCTTCAAAGTGACGATAAATAGAAGAGTTATCGTGATGATGTTGATGATGATTTGCTATAACGATTGTGGTGATTGCCAGCATGAACAATAATCGTAACTCCCAGACCAATCCCGATGACATCCTCCTCCGATTTTCGCATCCCCCTATTGATTCTTCTTTTCTGGTCTAACTGTGAGTTTGTTGAATCAATGGGATTTCTTCAATGTTTAAAATTCACATGTATATTGGATGTAGCCTCTGAGATGAAAAAGAAAAGATATTATGTCAAGATATCAATGAAAATCGAATAAAAATATTTATTATCCATTTCATTAATGAACTGTTATTTTAATTGATAAAATTCAGTGAATTCATAATAACTTAAGTTAGTTAATTCAAGACCACTTTTCCATAATAGTAAAAAGTAAATGAGAAAAAAAAAATGCGAAAAGTTTTAATAAACTGTGAAGTAGTTGGAGGATATAGAGTGCGTTAATTTCCAGCAGTTAAATTAAGTTGTGAAAGTTAAAGCATATATAATTCTTAACATATTTTTAAATAACCGATATAACTACTTTAAGTTTAAATATAACAATTGGATTTGTTAAATGTTAATAACTTTTTGTTTTAATGAATTTTAAAAATAATCAATTTAATTATTTATTTATCAAAATTTTCGTTATCTCGTAATATATTATGACCAAAAATTAATCTCATTAAGTAGCTAATATTATTTAGTAGTAAAATATATTATTGAAACAGTAATTAAATATTTACTGACGAGAAATTAGTCAGTATTCGATATTCAGTCACAAAAATTTTCTGATCTTCAATAATCAATTTTTGAAAAATTGAATTGATGATTTATCGTTAGAGTATTGTTTCATTCATATGATGAATGTAAAGTTGTATTTATAATGTGGTGAATTTTCGTTCTATGTAATCTACAAACTTCCATGAGGTTTTCCGGGATGTGCACATGAATGAACGGTGTATCTATCGACTTTCGTAAATACATATCTGCTGATATTTACGGTAAAGTTAATATGGATTTTAAAAAAATAATGAAAATGATCAAAATAAAATTGATTTTTAAAAGTTTTAATAGTAAAACTATATTTTTTTTTAGACTACAGTTATTAAATGATATGTCAATAATTTTTATTTTAAAAAACCATTTAATTATCAATGTTGAGAACTCTAATTTAAAGTAGAAATGATTATTATTGAATGTAAAGTAGTCAAAAATATTCCATTTTCTCTTCGTTTAGGATGAATGGAACTTGAATCCGAAATAAATTGAATCGATGCTGTAGAAGTCAGAATTTCACTTTCAATGGCATCGAATTTTATTTTTAATATGATTTACCATCTGAATAATTCTCAAAGCCTGAAATATTAATTCAGTTAATTAGATTAGTATTAGTCTTAGAATATATATATTGTAATTTTAAAAAGTAAGATAATTTGTTTTCTATTAAAAATTCTTTCTGTAACACAAGCCCACTCATGTAAGCTTCAAACTTCATAACGAGATATCTCGATAATGAATTTCAAATAGAACTCAAGGCACAAAGTTTTGATATTCCTACCGAAATATCTATTTTATTTGCATTATTATATTATTTATAATAGACACTAGTAAGTAGAGGATTAAAATGTAAGTAACTACCTAGATAATTTAAAACACATGAATATTGTTGCACAACAAATCAAATGAACGGAATGAATCATATTTAGAAAATTGTCGAGGATAATATTGAGAACTACTTTTGATTTCTTCGTATTATTGATCCTAAATGCTTCGGCATAAAATATATTTTTGGAGTCCGTATAGAGAATGTCGTTTCCCAAACGTTCCTTGCATGTTCCCCAGTGGGGAAGTTTCCCAACGTACGTCATGTGGGACTATAGGGAACGTTTGGGGAACGAAATTTTTTTTTTTCTAAATTTTCCCTCTCTACTCAAAAAATACTTTAATTTGGTTTTCTGCTAATAACTCAGAATCTATGAGGTCTATATAGATAATGAGGATATTAATGGATTTGTGAGAACGAGATCTTTTGATTGCACGAGTTAAAATTATCATTGGAGCATGATTTTATATTTCTAAGTGTCGAGACGAAGAGAATGAGTGGTCAAACTTGAAAATCGGACAACTTTGATTTTTCGACCCCAAAAAATGGCAAGTGCCCCTTTCCATTTTTTTGGCCAAAAAATAAAAGTACTCCGATTTTGATG
This sequence comes from Chelonus formosanus, assembly GCA_028641665.1. Classification (NCBI taxonomy): domain Eukaryota; kingdom Metazoa; phylum Arthropoda; class Insecta; order Hymenoptera; family Braconidae; genus Chelonus; species Chelonus formosanus. Next base: position 17,558,791 of record CM054002.1, read on the forward strand.
ATCGAGGACTCATTCTCTTCGTCTTGATGCGTAGAAATGCGAAATCGGGGCACAGCTTAGGAAAATTCATTCTAACACTCTCAAAAAGGGGTAAAACTGGATACAAATTACTGAACATTATTCCTTTGACTTCGCACCCTTGTAACTCATGAACAGACAGTCCAAAAACGTTTTTCTTGGACGTTTCAGAAACTTCATAATCTAAACTATCTAACTATATCTCCAAATTTATTAAAAAAAATCTATTTCCTCCTCAAAATCGCCAAAATATAAAAAAAGTCACATTTTTTATAGGAGTTTGCCAAGCATTTTGGCGATTTTAAGGATGAAATAATTATTCAAAATGTTTTTCGTTGTCATATATTTATAGCTTAGATTTTGAAGTTTTCAAATACTTTTTAAAAATTATGGTGAGACCACTTGTATAAGAATTATGGAGGTTCAAAGTCGAAGTAAGGGGGAAAAATTATTGGCCCCATAGTTCCTGAATTATTAGCAGAAAACCAAATTAAAGTATTTGTGAAGTAGAAAGGGAAAATTTAGAAAAAAAAAATTTCGTTTCCCAACCGTTCCCCATAGTCTCACAAGAGGTACGTCGGGGAACGACATTTTTTAATACGGGAATTAAAGCAAATAAAGTACTTTTCAAATATTCTATTAAACTTCGAGGTTACATAAGGTAATCTTTGAGCATTTTCTTTTGCAGAGATCATCTCATAAGTCTTTCTGAGCATTTTCTTCGATGTTTAACCTGAAGGAAATCTTCAGAGATCACGAATGCAGCTTCCAAGTATCTTCCTGTTGCGAAGATATGGTATCTGTTTATTTTATAAAAATCCCTGATATTTTTATGCATTGATTTATTCATAAAAAATTTATTCAACTAGTGTAAAACAATTTCTATCATTACATAACAAATTATTAATTGATATTATTATTTAAATTATTTATTATAATTATCATTAGACATTTTTTGTGATAAAAGTTCTATCAACGTAGGGACATATTTCCCTTGAGATGAAAATTCCTAAGCAGATTTAGCATCATCGACCTAGATATAATTACTGAAGGAATTCTGAAAGTATAAAATCGTACTGAGTTCGCTGTAATCTTAATCGTCAATTTATATAGTGGACAAACAATAAACATGCACTTGTACATTCTCGTGATAAATGTAGATTTACAGCTGTAAAAATCCGCTTATCAACACATTAACATTTAAACTTTTTAAGTATCAGCATACAGAAAAGAAATTCATTATCAACAATGAGGAAACTAACAATGTGCTATACAACCTTTCTTCCTCGTTATGCTCTTCTTTTCAATCGAAGGCGTTTCTCTAACTCTGCACTTTTCCAAACATAATTTTCCAACGACTTTTATTTTTGCCACACGAGCGAAAGTCATTTTACCCGAGTTCTCTGAGATTACCTTAGCTCTCTCAGTAGAGAAACTTCTTGACATCGTAAACATCAACGTCTATAAATGCGATGCTTTACTCGATTAAGAGTTTCGGACCTGTGTACAGTAGTGGCTTAAAAAAGACTAGTGATAAAAAAAGTTTTCATGACTAAAAACTGTATCAAAAGTTTGTTTGTATAAAATAGATATAAACATTATTTATACCTTGTTTACTTGAGAAAAAAAAAATCAACATTTTTGTCAAATGAATCCAACTAACGGAAATGTTATTCTCTAAAAATAACGTTTGTGTTATAGTTGACAACAAACTTTTAGAAGTTAAAGTTAGCTAGTCATTTTAAGAACCCAACAGTCTGCTGTACTTTGCGTTTACATGTAGCATTCTGCATTGCAAATACATAAACTTTATTACTTAGATACAATACTAGCACCCGTTGTCGTTGTTCTGATGCTTGTGCATAATTTTGCAAAAATATATAAACAGGCTGAAAAAAACTACAGTCGCCATTAATAACTTTTTTTTTTATCTCAAATTTATAATTTATAATTATCCTCATCCTTCATCGTCATTCACATACTTTGTCATAAAGTATAATTATATTTTTTTTAGTCACTTATTTAGTTTTTGAAATAAAATATTCGTCTATAAAATATTCTTCTACAGAAAGACTACATAAAGTGTAAGATAGTTGATAAGTGAGTAAAAAAGTTTCTTCATCGTCAGAGAACAAAATTATTCATTTTTCAAAGAACAATTTGACAGCTTGCAACGTCATTGATAAAATAAAAGTTTATTAGAGTTTATAAATTACGTAGGAAATTCATTATCATAACAATTGAAAATTGTTCATGTAATTTATGGTTTCGTCGTTTTTATTTCTTTTGGTTTTGAATTAAATTTATTTTTTCAAAATACTTGTACATAATATGCTTTTATGTTTATTACAAAATAAATATTTCAAAAAATCATCCAATGGATTGCCAAAATTTTAGCATACTTATAGAATAATAAAGGAGGCTTCTTAACTGTTAAAAAATATTTAGTTACAGTTTTAAAATGATATCTTAACTATTAAACATAGCTTTGTTCCATAAAAAAAATATTTTTTAACAGTTAATTAATGTTATTAATTATTAAGGAATATAATATAACCAATAAAATTCATATTTTATTGTAGATAATATGGTTTTTTTAATATAAAATGACATAACATTCGAATAAAGTTAGGATTTGTTTTTATTTCATGCATATTTCTATTAATAAGAGATATGTATAAGACAAAATGTGAGGTTTTAAAAGGTGAATAGATAAATATGACAGTTCTAGTTCTAGATACAAGGTTAAGCAATTACAGCCCCTTTTTTCTCTATCCATTGTCGGTCACAATGATCAGCTTTCATTTTTTAAAGTAATTATGATTTTTGAAAAACATAAAAAAGCGACCGATACCATCTCAAAGCGCAGATTCTCAGCTTTTTAATGATGTATAATTTTTTATTTTCAATGATAACGAAAGTCGAATTATATAATTTTGAAAAAAATCTCGCAAAAATTGTACTTTCCAAGACTTCGAAAGAAATTACACTCATGTAAATAATCTAAAATTTATTAAACTAGTAAATAAACGAAAAAAAATTATATTTTATTTTTAAATTAAAAATCTCTCCTGTCATTATATCTAATAACCAATCAACACACGAAAAAAAAGTGTTAAGGACATGACGTAAAAATGACGATGACCGGTCATGCCTTTTTTAAAAAAGGAGGATTATTATAGTACGTTTTATTCGTTAGAGTGTAAACTTTTATTTAAAAAAAAAATCGGTCTATTAGGAGCTGAAATATACGAAGAGGAACTTCGTTTGGACGTAGTAACCCTCAATACCCGTCATGGGGGTCTAAAAATATGTATACCCGTCAGGAGTTAAGTGACGTTGCGATCACCGGTTTATTAACTGTTAAAAAATATTTCTTTACAATGAAATGAGATTAATTTATTATAAAACCACTAGTGTTTTCATAACTAAGACTTTTTTATTGTTATAAAATATTTATTAACAGTTAACAAAACATTGATTTTAATAATTAAAAAATCGTTTTTTAACAGTAATAAATCTCTTCTATTAGAGTATGAAATTAGTTGCATAATGCAAGATAATTTTATGATATGAAATACGAATGTATTTCATGGGTAACGTAGGAGTAGATATTACTCTCGAATAGAGTAAATTATTCATTTACACACTATTGATGATAATGAAAATATTAACATAGAGATCATTTTCAATTATTAGAATCAATTTAGATTTGTATACTTTTGTTAAAATGTCATCATAATCACTGCAATAGATGATCCAAATAAGAAAGAAAACCCTTTTAAAATATTTATATTAATGCAAAGATTTAAATATTGACTTTAATGCAGAAACTTTATGAATGAAAACTGTTGCATCAACTTCCTGGTAGATATCAAATAATACTTTGATAATTGGTTATGCTTTAAAATTGAAATCAATTTATTTTTCTTCCCAAATTTTTTTTTATCCTTCAAATTTATTTATAAAATAATCACGTTAATTTTGTAGCAGCCATATTATTGAATAAGTATGATTGTCTATCATCAACTATCCCATACAGTTAGTAGCATAATAGTACGTATTATTTTTAAAATTTACTTTCCATTAGAGATTCCGTTGGTACAACAACGCAAAAATAAAAAAAAAAAGTATAAATTAAATGTTCTTATATTGTTGAATAAGAAAAGAAAAGTGGTTAAAGCATACGAATACTCAAGCACGTTTTCTTTAAGCCACTAGGTCATCGTTACAAGGAATAACATTAAATATTTAGTGCAGTTCTTTCTTTACTCTATTCTTTTCTTAAAGGAACAAAAAAAAAACAAGCGCATATACTTCATCGTTTGTCTAATATGGTGTATACATATTTTATTCTCTAGATATAAATGCAGACAGATTCTTCTTTATTTTACTATTTAATGTTGTAAAAGAATTTGCATTTGGTATATAAAAAAAAGTTGTATTCATAAAAGATTTCAATAACACGCCATAAATTTTTATACACTTTTGCACTTTTTCAGTACATATATTTTTTTATAATTTTTTTTTTTTTTTTTCAAGACACTGTAAAGAACTATGGTTTTTATGTATTATACTAGAATTATGTGTATTTCAAATGAGTCTTGGTGGAGGTTGTGTAGAAGCACCAAGCTTTGCTTTCGTAAATTCAGCAACGAGTTTTAATCTGTCTGCTGGAATTCATCTCTCTTACACCATTCACTGGTGTAGTGAACGCTATATCAAGAGATACGAGAGTTAGTGCTCAAGCTCGTTAATTGGAATCTCGGTTCTCAGTATTTCGCTTAAAATACTTTATATTTAATTAATATGGGGATATCGAAATATTCATTATTATGTATAATTGATTGGATTTATCAAAGAAATATAAATGTCATTATATTTCATTTGAGATATAATTATCTTCATAATAAATGAATTATTTTTACAAGTATAATTTATTTTAATTTTATTCTTCAAGTGAAGTTTGACTGTTTCAAATGTATTTTTCAATTTTAATTCATTATGTTATTTCAAGAATTTCCTTTAGATATTTTTTTTTGGTAATTGTGCATTAATGGGGCTCCATCCTAATTTCAATGTAGAAAATTTTTTAACGCCTAATTTGGTTTTAAGTTCATAAAAATATACTACTCATGTCGGGGGAAACCATTTTTAATAATTATTTATAATAAAAAGAATAATAACAAAATGGTGGCTTTTTTAATATTTATCTCTAAAAAAATTGGTTTTTTTACATTTACTTGTGCTGATCATACTTTACGTGAATATTAATAAATAATTAAGAAGGTTAGAGACACAGGGGGGGGGGGGTGAAAAGTTATTTTTTAATTATTATACTTAATTATATTTTACATGATCAAATTTTCAACGGGATAAAAACTGGCTTCTCCTATCATCATATATTTTCTAGTTATAGGTAATCAAAAGCATGACAATCGTTAAAAAAATTTTGGGACTGAAATTGGTTTGGAACCTCCACTTATTTACAATTGCCATTTTGTTTTGTAGATGTTAAGAACTTTGTACTTTTGGAGTAAGATTTTTTTTTTTTAAAATCTTTTGAGTTTTCTTTTTCGACACTTGGTTACCCTAGTTTGTAGCAAAAATATTTCATTTAGTTTTGTGACTCCGTTATTTAGAGTCAAATTGTCGTAAGATATTTTTAAAAAAAAGTTCAAGTATTTAAAAAGTTGATATTAAACTTACTTAACTGTCTACAAAAACTGTACAATTAATTGTTGACATATCAGTAATATGATAATTTAATAATTGTACTGATTATTTTGATTTAGTAATTACTTATAATTAAATATGAATAATTAATAGTTGAATGAATTGACTTTTAATAAATATCCTGAATCAAATATCATTTTAAACAATTGAATTTTGTGGTTAATAAATAATAATTGACAACTAACTACCTTTATTAAATAATTAAATAAATAAATAGTTATGGATAGGAATTAAATGAGTCGGTACAAGAGTTTCATAATAATTAATGATGTTAAAGCATTTGGGAATAAGACAGAATCTACGTTGCTATCATTTCGAATGACTAACTTGTGGTCGAGTAAACATTTCATCAGTGAATAAGTTTGCTAGTGTAATTACTTCAGCTCGTAGCTTGGTCGTTCTAATCCACCTCGAAAACTAACTTTAAGTATAAAGAGAGAGAGAAGAGATCGTATGAAGGTGTAGCAACTGACTACAAGTGACTAGTAAGTCTAAAAGCAAGTAGTGAATATAAAATTTAAGAAGCCTGATATACCAAAGAAAATTGTAAATAATTCAAATAAATGAGAAGACTAATTGAATAAATGATGATACAAGAAATATTTGTCAAGTGAATTTTAATTTTATATTCTTTTTTGAATTCAAAAATGTAGTTTTTTTAAAAAAATATCATTCAATTTTATTCTATCAATATTCTATCATCAACATTACTATTTATTTTTAGCTATATTTTTTCCCTTAATGAAAAGTAAATAACTTGAAGACATTTATCGAGATAATTTTTCTACTTCTGGAATACATTATTATATTCTGATATTTATCATGTTCCCTTTGGGAATAAAAGAAAGCGTGTAAATTTCCCAATGCCTTGAGGGGGTTCTCACTGGATTCTATCGAATACTAAGTGCAAGAAAAATTCGCACGATGATACTTTAAAAGTTCGGATAAAAGGTATAATATCGAAGCTTAAAAATGGAACTGATAAGAAAAAATATTTTTTCAAGTCACATCTGACTATAAATATCTACAAATCATTGAAATTAATCATTTAAAAAATCAAACTCATAATTAAAATTTGAAGAGCTTGAAATTTGAGATAAATAAATGGATCAATTTATAAATGAAAACGAAATGAAAATAAAATATTTATTGTGATATTTTTTTCAAACAAAATATCAGATATCAGGTGAGTCGTATTTTGGTGGAATACTGTGTTAAATCCTAAGATTAAATAATACTGAGCCCACAGTTGTACACAGGGGATATAAAGTAATACTGCATCAGTTTATAAACTTAGGAATTTATTACATGGATCAACAACTTTTTCTGTGATGCTTGTTGTTAATTATCTCAAATTGAAATGATGGCTGGCCTAACATTCAGTAATAAAAAAAATGGGTCTGGGCTTAGTTTGTGCCTTGACGACGAACTTGCCATTAATTGAAATCCGTAATTTTGTCATCTTTGATTATTTTTGTTTATAAAAAATTACTATTGTTATAAATAATATACAATTGTTTCATCATATTAAGTGATTTATAACAATATTTTATCAATATTTATCGAATATAATCATAGTCATAATAATTCAATAAATTCACACTATTTTTAATTGTTTATAATAAATTTAAATTTTTATAAACAATACATTATTGTTCAGAGTCATATGATGTTATTAAGAAGCATATTATATTGAGCTCAGTTGTCAATAATATTAATCATCTAATAAGTAGAATTTATTTCAAATATCTTCTTTACTCAACTCAGTTTACACTCTTTTTGTTATAAAACAAAAACGACTTGACCGAATTTGTTCAAACTTCTTTCAGATCTTCTTCATTGTATTATATTTAAAATGAAATTTGTCCAGAGTCGATATCTTCAGTGGTTCTCGAGATATTGAAAACGAAAAAAAACCTAACATACACACGCACGTTCATACATACATATATCCATTTTTAAACCTTCTAATATGCTTTCAAATATCTTAAAACGTAAAGATATGATAAAATTACTAATTTCAAAAATCAACTCCATTACAATAACTTCCTAATGGGAAGTTAATAAATTTTTTTATCACAACTTTTTTAACGAATTCAACTTATCTTTTACAGCAAACTGTCATAATATCAATAACCATTTGAATCAGATATTATTCATGCTTACCTGAACAGTATTGCAACAACACCTTATCCTAAACCGTCTAAGCTCCTTCGGATAATCAATGGACAAGTGTGCTTGTGATCTGGGTCATGTTTGCGTAAATTGAACACGAAGATTACATGACATCGACTAGCTGTATATTTTACAAGGAGCAAAAATGCATTAACGGAAATAGTGTGTACGAGAAAAAGAAGCAAGTATAAGTTTTTGGAAAACAACAATCTGTTGTACCGAGAGACGAAGACTGGAACAATTACTCAGCATTGGTGACACGTGATTTATTAGAGTATAAGCACTTGAGATGTTGAAAAAGTCACTGTGATAAATATCCAGTATTTTACGTAGATAAAAAAAAACAACAACAGTTCTCATTTCACTAACGCAAAAAATCGATTTTTTATTTTTAAAATTCGAAATATCTGAAAATAATCTGTATGAAGATTTTACTGCTCTGTTGACAAAGCCTTTGAACAACAGATTCTTTATAGTGTTCTCTAAAGTTTAACGCCTACAAAGCCTTCAAACAGAAATACAATGATTTTCATTGATTCAAAAGAATGTTTTATCATCAGATTAAAGCTTTATAACAATTAATATTACATTTTTTGAGCTTTTTGACTAATACATTGGCTATTGTTTTGGCGTAATTACAGCAAGGAACTTTCAGTTTAAATAAAAATTGTAATATGCCGGGAATAAAGAATGAATTTGGTTTTAAAAATAACGGTAATAATACGAAAAAGAGAGAATGTTATTAAAGGAATCCAATTACAAAGGAAAAAAGATCTATATTAAAAAATTGATAACAGCCAAAGGTATTAAAGTCATTAGTATGATTAAATGCTTTCTGATAGAGAGATAGATTTTTTGTCACTAAAAGGTGGAATTTTTATTTTTAATTTTATGTTTTAATTTGAAAATATAAAACTGAATGTCACTTTTATCATTGTATTCTATTCATTTTTTTGTAATCACAAAAAAAAAAAAAAATTAATATAATTATTTTTCACTCAATAATTCTGAGTTTAAAAAAGTTTCCTTTTTTTTTTGTAATTTGATTATTGTTAGACATAAACTAAAATTTATCTTTTATCAACAAAAATAAATGAGTAATTCACACAGAATTTTATTTTTAACTCCATTGATAAACTTTGTACAAAGTATACATCAGACTTAAGCTTTTTTAAATAAAGTAATATTGATATCAACAAATTATTATTATTATTATTTTTAGTTTAAATGAGGAGGCTTTTAGTTGATGCATCAGACAAATATCTAACGGTGCAATATTTATCGTACTTTTCTTCTCATAAAAGAGACCTATACTGGACGTACTTACTTTGTTCATGTAGAACAAAAAGTATGTTGTTGAAAAATAAATGATACATTCCTGATTTTTCTTCTCAAATTTACTCTTTAGATTGCAACACACTTTAACATCAAACGAAAGTATAAATATATGAGAAGCATAAAAAAAAACGTATATTGCAGTCTGTAAAGCGGATAGAAAACTAATTTCCGCTGATGGAAAACAGAATTAAAAGAATCGAAATTTATAAATCTAAGGATAACTCATTCGGTATGTTTGGTATATTTAGAAATTTTCCATTTCCTCAAAAATTATTTGCTTGAATTAACGATTTATTCGAAATCAATTGATAAAAAAAATTCCTTGCACTCAATTATTATATGCAAAAAAACGTTCATTGATTAAAGAGATGAAGAAAGCATTATAAATAAAAAATAAATTTACTTTTCTATCAATTACTGTTGGTTCATGTCGAAGTAATGTTATCAACTATTGTCCTCAATTGGCCAATTATTGGTACATCTAGGCAATAGTCAATCCAAAAATTAGATGATTTTATACCCAACATTTCCAGTACAAGACAAAGTTCATTTTCGGATGATTCACTTATGTTTGATACTAAAAAAAAACTTTACTCAATTTAAAGTCACGTTGTCATGTAGAAGTTGATGTATTCCATTTAATTAGTGAGTTAATGAATAATGTATTTAAATATGATGATGAAAAAAAAATGATACTCAAGAAATGGTATCTTAAGTGATGATGAAAGAGAAAATTATTAACAAAAAGATGGTTCTTTTCAGGGTATCACTACTTGGTCTATTAGATCATGAGCTTTTGTTAGTGGAACAATTAGCATTCAGTAAACTAGAGTTGCGTAGGATAAGAGAACAACTTAAGAGAGAATTATTAAAAGCTTCAACCTTTGTGATACGAACTTTAATTGTTACTTGAATATTTTTAGCTTACACAACTGTTCATTTTTCTCAAAAATTCTCTTAAATAATAGTAAGTTGAAAAAACATCTTTTATTTATATTATAATTATTTCTTTTTTTAAATTATGATAATAGTATTAAAAAAAAAAAAACAGTACAAAATTTTACGAGAAATAAGATGTGTTTTAGAAATTTTATTTGAATTTTTAAAAATTCTTATTCTTATTTCGGGATTGATATCAATTATTTTGACTTTGCTTTCAACTTTTCCTATTTATGGTTCTTTGATTAAAGTTAGATCAATATCGTACTTGATATTTATTATTTGTTAAATGTTTTTATAGTATTTTGTAAAGATCTTATATTTTATTGAGAATTATTTTTATTTCCTGTATATTGGCTTGTCATTTTTCTGTAGGATTACTTTTTATACAAAGAATAATGGTAGTAATATAATATTAATAATTACATTAAAATAATTTTTTATATCATTATAATTTAAAAATAAATAAAATAATAAATAGTTGGTAAATTCAAAATTTCTATGAGTTTATTTGCTTTAGACGATAAAGTGTCTGACCAAATCCAGGATACTCTACTTCAAAAATTATTTTGCACAAAAAATAAATTGTAGCTATTTTTTAAAAATTATTTAACTAAAGTATATAAAGTAAATGAACTATTTAATAAAAAAAAAATACTTACAGTGCTGTTTAATTAAATGCACAAATTTACGACGATGCAAATCAATTGACAAATGATTTAAATAAATATTATTTAAGATAGTGTATTAATGTATCAATTGAAAACTTGTGAACACCAGAACGCTCTAACGCTAACTGACTACTTGAAAAGCTTGCTGACTCTCCCTACTACGCACGTGCTCGGAGAAGCTTGTGCAGATGACGCAGAGTTGGCTTACTTATAAGTCATGCGTATCAGCTAGAAAAATGCAAAAAAATAAAAAATTGCATAAACGAATTTTATTCAAAATCTACATTAACAAGTTTATTTTAATTCTTCTAAAAAACTTTTTCAATTACACAAATATTAATTTAATATTCATCTTGTGGATACTGACAATTATAACGATCAATTTTTTTTTTTTTTTTTGAGATCATACTATTAAAATTCATTAAATTTCTTCATCTAAAACTCATCAAAAACTTTCAATTCAATTGGGTTAATATGCAAATTATTCTACTTTGAATATGTTTATAATACTGTTTCCTCAACGCACGTGGAATAGATCAATAATTGATCAGACTTCCACTTGAAGTCATTGTAATAGTGAGTTTAAAAAAAAAAGAGTGTAATTATATAATTTATACAGCTTCTTATTGATTAATTATAATTTAATCATTCAAACAGTTGAATAAATTTCCATCTTTTTTACTTAACTTTATAATAAACAATTACAGTAAAAATGTCAATAATAACTTTTAGGTATTATTGAATGATGAATGAAGTATATTTTTTTGCTCGGTGTAAAATAATTCTGAAAATATAAGACGTGAATTAATTGGATAGAGCGATTTTAACATCTAGAAAGAGAGTACTGCAAAATTATCTTACTTGAAATACTTGAACAAAATAAACGTCTTGCTGGCGGTTTATTCAATGCTGTGCATCTGATGTGCATAGAAAGTTAAAGCGGAGAAACTTAGCTCTTAATGTTCTAACGTGATTTCCAAATGAGGAAATTACCAGAATTAACGTTCTTAAGTTTAATCCTTTAAAATGACAAATATTACAGTGAAATAAAATGACTTGAAAGAAGAATTCCTTGATTAATTATTGATTATAATGATTAAGAATAATAATAGATTTGTAACATATTAATATTATGGTTATTATTAGTTAAAATAATTAAAAAATTTTGAACAAAATTCTTTCTCTTGACTAGAGTGCCGAAATCTGAGCATGGTTCTGTTCATGACACTAACGTGAAATCGAACATTGTTTGGACACACGATTTGCGGTTAATAGATTTCTCTCACATCAGTAGCGAACATCCTTACCGTAACATGACAGATGATATTTTTGTTCAGCTAATTATTTTCCAAAATATGGTATGTTGTCCAACCAGAAAAATCTATAATTACAATATATACAATAACGTTTAATTATCCATGTTAATAACTCTAATATCGTAGTCATTAAATTTTATTAAATACAACTTTTTTCCTTTATGAATAAATTATCACATCAAATATTGTATGAAATTTAATCACACAAAAGGATCATTTGATTAATATTTTCGAACAGGAACATTTAATAATTGATAGAGTAAAGTTTTCTTAAAAAGCCATCATGTATTTGATTTTTTTTTTTTAGAGTTACCTACAATGAGAAAAAAACAGTGAGTGAAAACTTTCACGTCCACATCATTTAGTAGAATAAAAAAAAATTATAAATTGGTGGTAGTTAATTTTTAAAGAAAAAAAAAAAAGTAATCGATATGATTTCAATGAACGCAGGTAACTTTAATCTTTCTGTAATGTTAGAAATAACTTTTTTCGTTTAAAATTGAAAAGAACTTTCAAATAATTAATGGTTCAAAATAGAGTATAATTATGAGAAACTTCACATTTAATTTCAAATGAAAAGTGAGAATTAGTTAACAACTTGTATGTACTAATGTTCAAAATTTTAATTATTGTTACTAAATTATTTTATCAATCACAAGAAATTGAGTTCATCACAAAATAACTTCTATTTTATTATTTACATTATTGTTTAATTCATGATAGTTTAATTATTTCAAACTGATATTCAATGTTTAAAATTTTACCATACTTCGAAAAATCTGCATCCTGTCTTTACATGAAATGCACTTCATTATTTCAGCAAATGATATTGCATTGATATTAACACATTTTTAGTTATTTCTCTTCTGAAGATTTTTCGAATATCTATTTTTTCATAGAAGAGTATTTATTTTCCTTCTTACCGACTCTAGATATATTTTAAAGCTCTTCAACCCCTCAAATAGAAAATCTACCATCAGTTAATATAAACTGCAAGCTTGCAAGCTCAGTATCTCCTGCTAATACTTTTTTCCAATCTCTTATGAGAAAACTGAGAGAGCTTATGCTTGACACGAATAAAAAAAGTCCACAGAATAATGCCAAATGACCCAGAAGTTCTACAGTAATAAATGAATTGTCAACAATCAATCAAATTCCTACACGAGCTCTGTATCTTCAATAAAGATGTACTTTGAAAAATTGGACTGACAAAAAAACTTTAGTTTATTTAAAGTATCGTCTGATATTATTTCTTGTTAGATGATACGTATCAAGAGGTGCATGAGAATGAGGAAAATGTAGAGAAGGAAAAGAGAAAAGTCCTGACAGGATACAATAAACGCATGAATGAAAGTCGTGATCAAATTATTTGAATAATATTGTCAAATGTATAAAATACTTGACTATTATAATTTTGTACTTTTAGGTGCCTCTTTTTCATTCTTGTGGAATACTGCTGCAAAACCGAGCTAGAAGACAGCACATAAATATTCATATACAGTATACATAGCAAGAAAACGTGAGAAGCACCCCTTGTATAAACTGGTATGTGTTATTTTAAATTACCTATGAGTGACATCAATGTGACCTAGTAAATAAAAAATATCACTATAGTAATTTTTTTTGAACATTATAGAACATTAATGTATTCATTTTTGTCCTAACTTGGACTTTTTTTATTCTCCACAGAGCTAAATCTATCCTCATTATTGTATTATTGATGGTCTTGGTGCTTGAAGTTTCTTTCAGATATTTTGCTGTGGTATAGTTTACTAGTTAGATTATAAGCATGAAATTCTTAACTCAAGTTTCAACGTTGTTAAATATATATATATATATATTTAAAACTTATTTGAATGAAAAGTAAATGATTTTGCAAATCAGTTATTTAATGTATCATTAAAAGTTACATATTGACATGAGTAAAGGTAGTTGATGAACTACTTGTGTATTAGAATTCTTGGAATTTTTCAAAACTATCTAATTAGTATAATTCAACAAGAGTTTTCATAATAAGGCTACATCATCATATAAACTGCTGACTAATTAAATGACTTTCAAGGACTTGCATAAAGTTTATTGATCATACAGATGAAACATAGTTTTCATTACTAAAACTGTATTAATGAAAAGAACGATATCGTTTAGTAAATTATTAAATATTCAACCTAAACCATTTCCAAACTAAAGTTGGAAGAATTTTTTTATATCTATATGTTGATTTATATTTATATATAAAGCTATCAATCTATAACTTAAAGCCTGTTTTACTGTTTTTCCTTAACCCATTCATCTCCAGTATTCCGGACACACCAGTTTGCTTCTCTTGTATTCGAGTTAAAGCGGCTGTAAGAAATCTCAAGCTCCAGACATTTTCTAAAGAAATACGATCCACTTGGAAAAGCCGAAAAAAGTAGCGGATGAGCCTGTAGAGTAAGATGTATGTGTTAAGAACCTGAATTAGATAGAAGTATGTTGAAATGGAAACATCAAAAATTTATCCAACTAAACAATTGAATAATAATTATACTCATTATTATTATAAACTTAAAAAATATTATTTAAAAACAATCAGTATACAATAAAATGATTGTGATGAAAATAAAATTAAAAAAAAAAGACAAGTTCTGATACTGTATCATTGATGCCATGATTTAACTTGGTAACATTTTCTACTCCAATGTACGATAAAGATACATCCAACGTGGCTATAGAGACTCTTGGTATCAAGGTGAAAGTTAATGGACATGTCAATTTCTAAATCTCTGATATTTTATATTTTTCTTTTTGCAAGTTAGAAATGTCGTAGAGCTTTTGTTTGAAATAAAGTTCCTTATCCAATCGCATTTCTGTAGCATAAGAACTGAATTGAAAATACTTGACTTCAGTAATTTAAGTTAACGTATATATTACAGTCACAATTCTCCAACGCACGTAAATACTACCTAGGTAGGAGTTTAAATTATTATTAGAGTCTTATTTTGGAGTCTTAAATATGGTCCACTTCGTTTTTAACAAAAGGATCTAATTCAGGCCTAGAAGACGAAATAAGACCAGTGCTATTTATTCATTGTTCATCTAATGGGAAGTCTTATGGGTGGCAATAGGTAGTAATTGACAACCTGAACGATTCATCAATTATTTATGTGATAGAAGTCCTATGGTTTTGAGGTAGTAAAAGAGTAGTACCAAATGAGGTAGTATTGAGATAGTAATATGGTAGTTAAATTATGGTACACTATAGGAAAACATAATCAAACCTATTTATAACTATGTTTCATAGCTACTCTGGTACAGAATGTGTTTTATGACTATGGAGTTGGGATTGTTCAACAACTGATGATACCTTACTACTTTAGTCACGAATATGTGACAAGTATAAAGTGTTTGCTCTGTTTAGTGCAGTGATGTTGCAGAGAGAATCTTAAGTTTTACACCTTTCCACTAATGAATATTAATGAATAGACTGTGGGATGCTGCGAGCTTGATAAAGTACAAACCATCTTAGGTTTAGCCTACATCCATCGCTAATACTTATTCTAAGCTTATTAAATTTATGTCAATATTATCAAATAAAATATATATACCATAGTATAATGATAAAAATTACTTATATCTATTTTATGATATGCTATTTCCTTTTTTTTTTATTTATTATGGTGGTTTTTTTAAAAAAAAAGTATTTTGAGTTACTTTTAATCAAAATAAATATTGACATTGGTTTTATAATTTTACGACCTTCGTTATGGTACTTGATAGAATATATTTTATAAAGTGCATATTTGTAAATTGAAAAACTTAAAAATAAAAATATTATAGTGAAAAATGATTACAATAAGCAAATAAATAAGTAAACTATGTAAAGTATGATAGGAATAATTTTAAAAAAATAGTAACAAAATATTCGAGATGCAACAGTTTCTTTATAAATTGAATCTTAATATTTATCTTGGTGACTCTTCGTTCTTTGTATTGAATAAAATTGAAGAAATATTTTTTACATGAATAAATTTTCATTTAGATTCATAAAGTAAATGTTAATATTTCTATATAAAAACTTGATAAAATATATGAATTTAAAAGGAAAATATTGATTCGTTTCAATTAAGATAAAAACAATCAATTGCACATCTTAAACTTTATAGAGTAATTACTTTTTTTGTCATTCCAAACGGGAAGGAAGTTTGAACGATTTCACTCTATCAAAAGAAGTACTTAGAAAATCATCTTACTCATCTAGTTTATTTGGAACTGACGATCATTTTAAAGCTGCATTCTACAAACATCTTTGACGAGGTATGCAATTCTACTTTTAATTTTATTTTTTTCTGCTTTCTGTCGCAATGGCACCGTCAGATACCGGAAGCAATAAAGTCTGAATGAACTAAATGAAATTCTTATCTAGATGGAGACTCAGTCATCCTCTAGAAATTCTCCTTATTCATTTGTTTTTTTTCATCGTTTTTTTTTAGAATATTGCAGGAAGCTATCGATTCATTCACATCATAAATGGTGTGATCAACCATCTATCAGAGCGCCACGTAACGCTATTCACGAGATAACTTCATTAACTACTATCGTAGTCTTCAAACTTCATGCGCTCAATTTACTGGCAAAGTTGGAATGATCAACGATTATTCAAGTTTTAATTTATGCAAAGGTAAAGTTATTTTGCTAACGAAAATATTTTTTAATTGAAAAGCTAGCTTTAAAATGGATTTTATCGATACTGATGATATTACGTTTCAATCAGATACTGAACACTAGCTAATCTATTTTACTTTTTTTTTTTTTTTGATTGCTATAAATTGTAAAGCAATATAATAATGAGGTATTGATGAGTTAATTTCCCATGATAAATAATGACCTGGTGAACATTGGAAACATTCAGAAGTGATACATATTTGTTGAAGTGTGAAAATCGATTGAACTTGTTAACACAGTTGCTTCGTTTAATTTCGTCTTTAGTCTCTTGAATTTTCCATGCTTGTGCTCACAGTACTTCTATGTAAAGTCCTTGGGGGATTTTGTGGTCGTTATACCCCTGAGGTTGAAAGACGAATCTATTGGTGAAAGTTGCCACAAGATATAACCAAACCACTGCATTGTTAGCAACGAGTCCTACTTTGAGTGAATATCATTCGATTGTGATTGAGTTTGAAAAGTAATAAATTTTAGTCAAATAAAAGATATATCAGTATGAGAAAAGTTTTTGACTTGATGATTTTTTTATCTTAAAGCAATAAATCTAATGTATCATTTTATATTCAATGTGGATATAAAAATTCAGTAAATTGAACTTAGTTTATTGCTTTAAAACTTGTTGTCTTATTCACATACCTTATCAAAAGTATTTCAAAAGATTTTGATGTTATAAAATTTCTAAAATGAGCTTCATGATAGATTGGAGTGTAGGAAAATTAAGCCAAAGAGGGCAAGTTTTGATGGAAACTTTTCAACATTCTTTCCTGATATTTTTCGCATTCTCATCACGTGCGTCGTTGAAGGTAGCATCTGGGAGTTGAAAAAAATTCACAAACGACCAAGTGATAAGAGTTTTCACAGAATTTCGTGAATCTGTTATGAATACCCTCCGGAGGAGAAACTTTTTTTTTTAACCAACAAGATGATTTGATTGTATTAATGTTATTTCAGTCGACTTTGTCTTTAAACATCATCATGTTTACCAAAAATACTATAAAGAATTTTTGAAATTCGAGAGGAATACATTTAACTAAAATAAAATACAGGATTTTAAAACGTGAGAAAGCAACAGAATAGGAAAAATAGATGAAACAAACCTGGTGGCTATTGAGTATCTAGGCGTTGCACCCTTTTGTGATGTTCATGACTGAGTTTGAACGTTCTTTTAGTTTGAGTTGCTTTTTTACAATCGGACCACGTATAGAAAACGATAAGGTACGAATACCAACGTACTCACTTGACCTCGTAACTTCTCATCCTCACTTGGCAAAAACAAACTCCACCAATGTCCAACTTAGTCGCTACGATCATTACTGATTTCAAATTAGAACTCGACTCATCGTCCTCGTATTTCAGTCCTTCTTTCTTTAATCCTCTTATCCCTTTTTTATTTCCATTCTTTCGTCTGCTTTCTTTACTTCAATTCTATCAATTTGTCGCGGCAGAGTAAATCCAAAAATATATGAATTTTATTTCATGACAACAAAGATTGGAAATAAATTAATTATTCATCATTAGCCTTCAACAGGATACTAATTAATGAAATTATTGAAATGGAGAAAGTATTCTGAAAAAAATGTTCTATTGGAAAAAAAAAAGTATTGTAGCTTGGAAGTTTAGAGAGTAATTATTGATTAATCTTATTTAATTCATTTGAAGGAGAAAAAATAAAATAATGATAAATTCTTTTATTTCTTTATATTTCATTATCTGAGTATAGTGAAGCGAAATGAAAAAAATTCGCTTTTTTCCCCGTAGATCTTGGTATTTTTCACAATACATCGTATATCATTTATAAAAAGAAATGAAAATATGTATTCCTAGAGCCATAGATAAATGGAAACCATTTAAAATAAACGAAAAAATTCTTTTAAACAATATAGTAGGAGAGACGTACGATTTCCGGTGCTATTACAGTATATTAGTCATCTTTATTTCATCTTGACAACTGATCAGATAGTTTTAGGATCAATGTATATTTGTATCTATATCTATATATATTTAAGAATATCCAAGAAGTGGATTGGAAAGAAACGAGACAGAACAAAACGAAGATGGTTGAAGGAAAGAAAGGAGTTCCACACCCCAATTGCACCCTGAAAAATGGTTCCTCTCACAGCTTGCCCAGGGACTAGTGGCACCACGATGGTGATATATCAAATCTTGCCGCTAAAACTAACGTCACAACTTGGTTCAATAATGCGATACCTGATACTCGTTTGATAAAGCCAAGAGAAAGACAAAGAAAATGCACAACTCAACTTTACCAGAGACACGTTTGACGGCAAAGATGACTACCAAAATCGAAGCGTTCTGCTTGGAAGGACTACTATCGATACTCTGTGAATACAATCTCGTAAATATAACTTTAGATTTATTTCCTCGTTCTAACAAAAAACCGATTGTACTCCGTGAGTTGCTTTACCAATCTTTATTGGCTTTCGGTCTAGTTGTGTCAGAGTTTACAAATGAACTTGTTGAATTCCCATATTTCTTCAGGAAATTTTCAAATTTCTATTATAAATAAATAGGAAAAAACTTTTCGATTTATACTAACTTTTAATCCTATTTGTTTTTTGGAGTTTTAAGATAACAAATATTTAACAATATATATTTTACAAGGATTTATAATAATTATATTATTTATATGACTACAGTTTTACAATTACTACATTGCAAATCCAAGTGCATTCTTATGTAATGAAATCAAATTCTAAGCACAACAGTTGATGGATTAAATATGTTTTATTTTTCCGCTAGAGGAATGAACTGGTCACTTTGAGATACAAGTTAGTTCTGATTTTTATTACAAATTGTTACTTACAACGTAAACTTGTTTTAAAGGTAGAAGGGATATTTGGTGAGGTAAGGTGGAGGAAAATAGATAAGGATTTCTTTTCATCAGTTTTGTAAGATAGGTAGGTTTGATTAAGGAATTAACTTGTGATGAGTAAGAGCGGAAAAGGATATTATTTGGTAAATAATAATATGTCGTTCGAAAAGTGCAGGATATTAGCTTAGGATATTTTTATGATTATTGTTACTTAAACTAAAATTCTGAGGTTATTACACTTATTACACATTTAAACGTGTTAAATATGATATTACCTATTTGATTAACATTGTAGTTATTTTTTACACACTTAAAAACGCATTACAAGGGACTACAATTTTAATGAAATGGGTGACATCATTTAAAAGCACTTTAAATGTTTTAAATTAAAAACACTACGATTTGGAGTGTGGACGTCTTTTGAAATCTGTCATAATTTATTCATCTTTAATAAACATTTTAGTTTTCATTTCTCTGTATTTGGCAATACATAAAAATATCTTCTACTCCGAATATATATTTAATTTACAGAGGGCAGGCTAAAGCAATATGGGATACCTGGGGTAAACTAGGACACTTTTAAAAATATTTAAATACTCCAAAAAGTAGAAGTGCACTACACAAAACAAATTTTTATAAATTTTCATTCTTTTTTCGAATTAAATTTTTTTTTAGTTGAGGACTATTAAAAACTATTAGGAAACAACATCAAATGACTTTTAAGTTGATAGTGTTATCAATCAACGTACAATAATCATCCGATGAAATATATTAAAATTTTATTTTAGATAAATAATAATGAAATTTCATAAGAAAAGTATGTTTTGTTATCATTATTCACGTTTGCAGACGAATGTTTTTATAAAGCAGTTGCTTTCTCTTTTGTCTCTAATGCTTGGCAACATTAATCGAAGAGTAGTATAAAAAGTAAAGATTTATCAGCTGACTTTTCATCAGTATAAAAAAATCTTAAAAGGTCCAGAGGTGCATCATGTACTCTGTAGACAGAGAAAAACTAAGTTGATACTTTACAAATAACGTTGTCGATTCCCTGAGGAAGCGTGGGAAAAGATCGAGAAAACGATGTACATTCAACAGCTGAGATAGACTTCACTTCTTAAGAAAGACTTGGACTAGATATTTATTTTTTAAATTAAAAAATTCATTCTATGTAAATAACACTATTTAAGTTTAATATTAAGTGAACAACGTTCATTATAAAGTAATAATTTTTTATTTAATTATCAAATGAATATACATATTGATTTATAAACAACAAAAACTTGTACTTTAACTTTTTAATAATTTTATTAAAAAAAAAAAAGTTCTAAAGTACAAAAGATATATAAAAAAATGTCGCCATATGGGACCCATTGGATTTCGATAAAATATTGAGCGATTATTTATAAATGAAGAAAAACAAAACATTGACTAGAAGTATCAATAAAAAACAACTGTAGTAGTTGAACTGATATTTAATAGTTTCTAAACATGTTTGCCAAAAAAAAAAAAAAATAGAGGGATTTATTTTATAAATAATATTTTAAAAATTTTAATCAGCAAAGCTGATAGCAAAAAGGTTACCCGGTTTGAAATTTAACTGAAATCATTTATTTAATAAAATTCTTAAGGTATAACCATAAACTTTTGCAGTAGTAATTTTAGCAATTCATTAGCTCCACCCAAAAGTCTCATAGGCTTATCGCGAAACTTTAATGATTTTCTCTAGCATCAACAGTTTAAATATTAAAGTAGATTAACAAAACTGTAGAAAAGTTCATCAATGAATAATCAAGTTAGAGAACGAAATTTCAAAAATCAATGACGTAAGTTCAATAGCTAATTTATTTTTCATCAACAATTGAGGAAAGATTTTTTATTGAATGAAAAATTGTGTATTTATACGTCGTTTTAAAAAGATAAATTACTTGAAGACAGAGAACTTCAATCAATTTAATGATACTTCAAGTAAAAATATAAAACAATTTATAAAATCTGTAATTTTTTTTAAAAATCTTCTCTTAGGAAACGATATTAAATCTTTCTTCAAATGAAAAAGTATGCATTATTACTCTACCGAAAAAAATTAATAGAATTTCAATTATAATAAATGATGACTTTTCATAACACTACAGACACTGAGCTACCTAAAGCTGATGTAGGAAAATATGAAATTTCAAGCTGAGGAGTAAAGTTAAGATTATATCAGTTTATCTAGATTGTGAAACATATTATTTTAAAATAAGCTATAAGCTTGATGTATGTTTCCATAAAATTTATTCATTAAACATAATTCTATCAAGAGTGACTTTTATCTGATCGAAAATTACTGTTATAATTTCATAATTACAACTCTTATGACAAAAAACGATTTTTCTATTCCATCAAAACATTCAAAGTCAATTATAAAACAATCAAGGAATGAAAACGAAAAAACGTTCATCGTCAATAATGAAATCATAATGATTTATTGATTAACATAAAGTTTAATTGAAAATAAATATTATATTATCGTGCAAATATAAAGTTCTTGATGATTCTCATTCCTACTGAAAACATGTTGAATAATATGTATGATACTCTTTAATATTATGAAAGCAAAAGAAGCTTATTTTGAATGAAATTGATTCAAATTCATGAGAGAATTGCGGAATACTGTATTATAACTTTCAAAAGGTGTATGTAGAGAGCGATTTGAATGGAATATTACATGTTAAATTATTGTTTGAATAAAGCAAATGACGTATTGGTCTAGATAGATAGTATGGAATGTAAAATAGATAAAGGTAAATTTTAATTATTTCCATTTTGATAAAGCACAAATATTATTCATTTTTCTATTTTCACTTTGAACTATTAAATACCTGTTGCAATTAAAAATAATTTATGCATTATAAATGATTAAAACCTATTTGTCAGTCGTTTAAAAAAACAAATAATATTTTATTCAATCATTGTAAATCGTAGTGTTTTATTTTAATTCACTTGAAAGTGTTTAAAAAGGTAACTAAAATATTAATCAAATGGGTGACGTCATTTCAAAACATTAAGTGCATTAAAAGAAAACACAACGATTGGCTGTGATTGTTTGTACATTTATGAGTTTTTGATGATTGTTTATGACGAATTTAAATGGATCCTGAAAAGGAAAAAAAAAACAATTGGAGATATCTGAGTGAATGTTCTGAGATTTAGAGTGGTCTGAGTTTGACCACTATTATTATCAATGTATTATGTGTTGCAACGAGTGTGTTACTGTTTGCATATTTGCTCTACTTCGCACTTGACTGTATGAATTGTTTTGTTATTCCATTTGTCGTAACTTTTTTCCCGGCCATAATTTACATGGCTGACGTGCAGTATACCATGAGCCTCCTCTCTCTCTCTCTCTCTCTCAGTGTATATACATTTTTGTTTTTCGCATTTTTTTACACTAATGTTTTATCTTTTTCCATCTCCATACTCTTTCATTCTCATACTTTTCGTTGTGTCCGCTTGAAAATTACAGTTTTCCCAGAGTTTCGTCGTTAAGTACAGCCTGCACATTCCCGTTATAATGTCAGGCGCCTCTGTACCCGTCGACGAAACTTACGACTCAGCGGTAATACGTTTTCCATTACAGTTCACTGAAGCTCTCGTAATTTTCACTTGACTCCAACACTGAGATATTGATAAAAATGTATTATCAATTATACACAAATTATTTACACTAGATAGATCATCATAACAATTAAATCATTTATAATTATTCAATTAATTATTTTTCAAATAATAAATAAATAATTGTCATGAGCATCAGTCATGAGCATTGATAAATATTTTATTCTATGCTCTGTGCTTTATTATTATATATGTTGTTGGATGCTAAAGATAGGTATATTATAAATGAATAAAACAATTAATATATGTATATTTTAAATGAACTTTGTTCTTTATTGAAAAGAACTGCATAAGATAAATTGTTTTTGCTGGTCTGAGAGTCGTCTTCCAACTAACAACTCAACTAACTTTTAAACCATAAAATCCTAGATCTTCTCTTAAAGTTTAAATAGATTCACACATGGCCTAAGAAAAATTATTAAATAATAAACCCATGCTATACATATATAAAAAAAGTAATAAACCTACGGAATGAAAGGACTCTTTAGATGACCTAAGTGTTTTTGGTCATAAACTAGGATTAGAATCCTTTCCCATAAATCTTCAAAATCTTATCTGTTTAAAACCAAGTGTTTATTTTAAACAGACATCTAAGCATAAACACTTCAATTGAAACATTCATTTAAATTTAAACTAAAGTAGGGTCAATGTACCAGTGGATGAACAGTCACCAGTGAATGAACGACATCGTCAATATATCTATGTATTGCTAATATATAAATATACTAAGCATAGTGTTCATCTACTGGTATATTTGATTTACTTTCAAAATTTTATTATTTATTTGTAGTATTTTAAAGATAGATCATTCAAACGAAATTTGCTATATTCCATGTATATGATCTCATAGAGTACTTCTGTTTTACTGATAAGTCAGATAACGATTTAATTCTTAGCGATCAATGAAACTATTGATATCCTTAATCGTTCATTCACTGGTGCGTTCACCCTACAGTGAAAATTGTGCAAATACTAGATTTAAATCGATCATCTTACCTAAGACTAGAAAAACTATTAGCCTAAAAAATGCGTACTATACGGCCATCAAATATTACAACAAACTACCTTAAAGAATCTCTCTAGCAGTAAGAAGATTGTAAGAAAAAAATTATGTAAATGGTTAATCTCATTGAATTTATGACACACTATTATCGGAATACTTATTGCCTCTGTGGACTAATTATTTTTCTATCTCTTTGACCAGTTCTGATGGTATTGTTTATATTTGTGATTGGGTTTACACTGTTAGAAATGGTCATAGTGCACTTATTGTATATGAATTTGTGATTCTATATTTTTTGTTCTGTAACAAAATATTATATTTCTTTTCCAGTCGTATGTACAGTTGACTTGTCAACTCTATAAGGCATGACCAAATATCGTGTACTTTCTGGAAATAAATAAATAAATGATAATTTTATTTTAGCAGTATTTAATAATGTTTGAAAATAATAATAATAATAATCGTAAAAGTTTACAGAAACAACAGAAAAAGTAGATGAGAGGATTAAGTAAACACAAAAGTATGAAATTTGTGCATGAACGAGCTTAAATGTTTTTCTAGCAAATAATAAAAACAAAAGGAGAAAAAAATAATATGCCGAAATTAGGAAAAACTTAGCCTGAAGGTTGAAGTTGGCGTCTAGAAAGAAACAAGAAATCGTCTCGGGAGACACGTAGACGTGGTTGTCTTTTTCTCACGTCTTACAGAGCATGTGCTAGCGCTTGTTTGCTTCGTTGGAAGTTTTACGCTCTCTCAAGAGTACGATACAATTTGAGTTTTTCTTATTCCACGATATCCTTTCTCTGTCTGTTGGTACCTTTAACATTTTATTTGGAGTTTCTGTTAGGTCTTGCTTTTTTTTTTTTTTTTCTATTCAAACTTTTTCTATTTCCATCTCACTCACTTTCTAGCTGACTTTAGTTTTGGGTTTTCATTTCACTCAGTGACGCTCCACGGCTTGAAGACGAGCTTTCATCCATTCAATTTCTAACACTAGGGTAAGATCTCTTGCAAGTGAGCCACTCGACTCAACGATGTTAGAATATACCATCTAGCTTTTATCTGCAACCTCTTCAACGCTCAGCTTTTCATGATTGAAGAGAAACACGTGAAATTATGTTACTTTTTTTTTTTCAAATATCTTTCTATAACATTTTTCATCGGTCTTCTTTATTGAGTTAGTAATAAATGTAATTACTTAAGAGTTTTTTCAGCATCACAACTTTCTTCTTCATTTTTTTTTTGATTGAGGTATTTATAAGACTAACTCGAGCTTATGCTATAGTTTAGTGTTTAAATTTAATTGAAAGAAAGAAATTTCATAATTAACAAATAATTATCATGCTTATAAATTATTACTATTGAATTTCTATAAGCACCAATTTAATCTTATTATTATTTTTGAGTGCGAAAATGGACTAATTTTATTATTACATGCAATTAATTATTCTAGTTAATGAGATTAGCTAATTCCTGGTAACGCACTAAAATCTATCCGAATTAGAGAAATTGACTATTAATTAGTACATTTTAACTAATGTATTTCAAGAGAATGAAGATTTATTAATTTTATATGATTATCTACAAAGACTTCTAGTTACTAGATAATGCCATTTTACTCTCCAGTAAATTAAGTTCATAATATTAATTATAAGAGCAGTATATATATGTAAAGAATAATAAAAATATTTTAATAGAAAAATGATTAGATATAATAACTGTATGAGAGATGTATTGTTATGATGATTGTAGAATGAATCGCTAAAAATTTGTGAACTTAATAAATGTGATTGATGATAGAATCGAAATGAAATCACCGAAAGCTATTTATCTTGAAAGCTTTCAGTAGATTTTGAAGACTAAAAACTTTAGGTATATTTTAATGTTACTAAATCAAATGTTACTTAAGATAAATTGTATTTTAATTTTTTTTTTTCTATTGATAATACTGTAATGATTTATTAAATCGTTTTTAATATAATCACTAGTGTATTAGAACGTAAAAAATTTTTACAATGATGAAAATAAATGACAAAGTAAATGAAACAGGTAAATGATTAAATGTTTCAAATTATTGCGAAAAAATGAATTTATAAGAATAAGCTTCTTGAAGAAATTTAATGCCAGATGTTGGAGACGGATGAATGAATAATCATATTAAATTGTAGAAAATAGTACATGAAATGTAAATTAATTTTTAAAAAATTGTATTATTTTTTATTTATTTTAATCAAAATGATATATTGTGTTTAAACAAAAAAATATTACTAAATCATTAGAAATAAGAAGAGAAAAAAAAAGTCTATTTGTTTTTATGAATATAAAATAACCGAAAATGAATGTTTATCTGTATTAAAGATGAAAAAAGACGAATTTTATAAATCGATTTTCGATTTAGGCCAATCTGACAGCGAAAATGTTGCAAATGGGCCTGACAGATTACGCTTCACTACCAAGAACACGTTTTGGAAGATCTCTAAAGTTTACGAGGACGGAAGTACGAGTAATGTGAACGGAACTGACGAAGGTAGTAATTCGTGTGAACCAGATGTCGAGGAAGATTTGATAAGAAAAAGGACATCCGTCCGATATTCAAACCAGTCAACTAAATCGGAACGAAATTTATTGAAAAAGCAATATCGAATTTTCACGATGAATCAAGATACCATACTGTGTATATGTTAATCGTTCTAACTTGGTGAACTGGAAAATTTAATACAAATAAATCTAAAAGTCATGATTTGAATTTCGTTATCGAATACTTTTCAAGTCTTTTCATCTAGAAAATAATTCTATCAATTTATTGAATATGTAAAGACGATGATTCACTTTACTGTTTCTTTACTAAAATTATATTTCATAATAACTATTCTGTTTGTAAAAAGACTTTACTGTTCACCAGTAAATTGAAGGAATGATATTTTCGTCATACTGCAGAAAGTTCACTTTTCCATTGGAGAGAGATTGAACTTTCTACTCAGGGATGACGAAAAATCATATTCAGCCCTATAGAGAACAATTAGACAAGCTTAAACCACGTGTTTACCCCCCTCACCTTCAGCTCGGGTTGTAATTTTACACGTGGTATAAGCTAGTCTACTTTTCCTCCCTAGGTATAAAATATACTATTCTAGATGGGAAATGTTTTGTGGATTTGTTTATTCTTGTTTATGAAATATTTGGTGACAACTGTAATTATATTTTTTTATATTATCTACCGTCAAAATACTCCAGGAAAATATCCTTGGTAAAAATATCCCGCTTATAAAATATCCTTTTACATAATATTCCCTCTAAAAATATATATTTATTAAAATAAATTTATGCTTTTTTAATTCTTCAATGAGAAATAGAGAGAATTGAGAGTGAGGCAGGGGGGAAGGGTGTCAAAAATTAATGACAAGTGCTTACATTTGGTCTGTATTTTACCCCCCCCCCCACATCTCAGCAAGGAATTTTTGCTGGGAATAAATATATTTCTAAATTTATTTATTTTAATAAATATATATTTTGGAGGGATATCAGCTAAAAAAGACATAACGATAATGTAATGACTTGGTGTTTATTTATTTATGATAATGATAATATTTGTCACTTATCAAACTTATAACACTTTTTTTTTATGTATTTGTCAATGTTAAGAAAGTTTCAGAATGAGGGTTTCATTATTGAACTTTAAAACGAACAATGTGAGACGATGTGATAAAAATCGCTATTAAAATGATTATCTTGGTCGCTTTGTAATAATGGTAAAGCCTATATCAACACTACCTTCAAGGATAGCACGTGTATTAAACTGATATCTTCGTGCACGATCACGACATCTTGGGGTGGTAATAAAAACTGGATAATCGGGGATTAATTTATTTTATCTGGAAAACTTTACGTTACTATCACCGTACTTTTATTTTCTGGAATCTTTTTCTGCTTGCTATAATTAATCATTATAACTTGCATTTTATAAGTTGAAAATAAAATAGGACAGTTTTTACTCTTTTTTTCTCTTCTCTCTTAAGTTAAGTAGTAATTATCTTAATAATCGGAAAAGTTAAAGAAATGACATAATTTTAGTAAAGAGATTTGTTGGTGAATTAAAATTTTATTCTGGTTTTTACAATGTACCAATTATATTTAAATATGTATGTAGTATCAGAAGCTCAGATGAATAAGCATCTATTTCTAACATTTTTTTTATTCACTGCATTGCAAAACAAAAAAAAAACGATATATTATATTGGTTCTTCTTTCATACAACACTCTTTTTTAGTATCCTTATAAAAAGCACGATTTATTTACTGCTAGCAGAACACTAAGAAGAACGTGGATGGAAAAAGTGAATGAGTAAATGAAGAGAGGGCGTTGGAATTTTTTATCTCGAAGTTTATTTTTTATTCTTAATCATTGAAGAGGTAAAATTATCACATAAAATGATTGGATAATCTAATTAGTTTAATTGATCGTTTTTAGCTATTAATTGTTTATAATCAATATTTGAATAAAAATCATTTAATGAAAATGATTGATATCCTATACATTTTTAAGATAGTAGTGAATAGAAAAAAAAAAAAACGTAAAATGCCAGGTGGTGTAAATGGAAAAAGATTGATCGTAACAAAAATCAAATTGACCTATCCAAGTATATGAAACTGCAGATGCTGAAAGTTTGTGGGGCAGATGACATGAATGTATTGCTTTGAGTTCCGGGAATACTCAAAGAATTTTCCGCTTCATCTCTTGAGAAGAATAAAAGAAATTGCGGATGACGGTGAGAAATAAACTTTTCAGTTACTCTGTACATGTATATATGAAATATTTCATTTTTTTATATTCAATGTATAAAATTCGTTAGATTGGAGAATATTATGCATCTCAATCTCTTGCCTCAAATTCGCAAATAGCAATAATACTTCATGAATTTTATTATAACTGTTATATTTTAGTCAGAAACAACAATCGTATGATATGTAATAATTTTTACTCAGGATGAGTCCGGGGTAGATAGCCATATGGAAAGAGATAAACAATTGAGAAAATTTCTTGAACAGTTAACGACATATCGGTACTTGATGATTTTTTTTTGCCAAAGTTTGGTAGTAGTTTTGATCCGACACACGATGCAAAACGAATTAAACATGTCCGTATAAAAAAATGTCATTCCTCAAACGTTCCCCGACGTATCCCTTGTGGGAACGTTTGGGGAACAAAATTTTTTTTTTTTGTGAAAATTGTTCCTCTCTATTTTAAACGTACGTTAACTTGGTATAATTTAGTTTTCTGCTAATAACTCAGGATCTGTGAAGTCTATATAGAGAATGAGGATATTAATGGATTTGTGAGAACGAGATCTTTTGATTGCACGAGTTAAAATTATCATTGGAGCATGATTAATGCAAAAATTTTTGCAAAGTTCCGGTTTTACCCCATTTTAAGGGTAAAAAAATGGATTTTTCAAATGTTTGACCTGATTTTATATTTCTAGGTGTCGAGACGAAGAGAATGAGTGGTCAAACTTGAAAATCGGACAACTTTGATTTTTCGACCCAAAAAAATGGCAAGTGGTACCCCTTTCCATTTTTTTTGGCCAAAAAATAAAAGTACTCCGATTTTGATGATCGAGGACTCATTCTCTTCGTCTTGATGCGTAGAAATGCGAAATCGGGGCACAGCTTAGGAAAATTCATTCTAACACTCTCAAAGAGGGGTAAAACTGGATACAAATTATTGACCATCATCTTCTTGACTTCGAACCCTTGTAACTCATGAACAGACAGTCCAAAAACGTTTTTCTTGGACGTTTCAGAAACTTCAGAATCTAAACTATCTAACTATATCTCCAAATTTATTAAAAAAAATCTATTTCCTCCTCAAAATCGCCAAAATATAAAAAAAGTCACATTTTTTTAGGGAGTTTGCCAAGCATTTTAGCGATTTTAAGGGTGAAATAATTATTTTAAATATTTTTCATGGATATATATTTGTAGTTTAGATACGAAAATTCCTAAATACTCTTTAAAAATCATTATTCGACGACTTGTATGAGAGTTATAGACGTTAAAAGTTGAAGAATAAAAGATTTTTCACCCTCATTTCGCCTTAGTTCTATAAAATATTTTGATTGGCCATCTCTTTCCTATAGCCATCTACGCCGGATCTACCCTATATTAGCGTATATTAAGTAATAAATCTTTAAGTTGATGTTTTTTAGAGAAAACTATTTTTTGACTTGAAATGCAAAAATTGGGAAATAATTATA
The DNA here is from genome assembly GCA_028641665.1 of Chelonus formosanus. NCBI lineage: Eukaryota > Metazoa > Arthropoda > Insecta > Hymenoptera > Braconidae > Chelonus > Chelonus formosanus. Next base: position 17,589,437 of record CM054002.1, read on the forward strand.
ATTGCAAATGGAATAAAGTTTTATTTGCATGCTTAAAAGTTGATCCACATAAAGCAATTGTGCTTTAATTTCTCATGTTTCGTTTATTTTCAATTATTTTCTATTTTTATTCTTACTTTATGATACTTCTGTTTGCATGACTATTAGCTGTACGTAGTAAAGTCATATATAAAGAAACTCTACATCTTGGTAACTCGAGAGTACCATTGTATCTATGCGGCTTATGTTAGTTCAAGATGTGCCCGTGGGCACGTTATGTCACATACAGTCCTCTTGACTTCAAGTAAAGTAGATGCAATGATACGATTCCGTTACCTTGTACAACCATTGTGTCTTTTCTCTATCATATTTATCATATACATTGGTACAACTATATTATTACACAATACATCTTTTCCTTCACAACATTTTGCCATCTCCATTTTACCCTTCTTAAGAAGAAAAGAAATTTTTCTTTTAACAATAGAAAAATCAAATATTTATTCATATTAATGGAAAAAAAAGTTATTATAAAATATAAAAGTAGTAAGATTAGAGTTTAATCAGACGGATCAGTTAAATAAACCCGTATAAAAAAATTCTTTCCTCTCTACTCCAAACGTTCTCTATTTGCAAAAACAACATATATTGTAAAATATACGCGTGTGTCCATCTATTGATGGATTGACAAACGACAGTTTGTTAATTGATGACGATTGCTTGACGATTAGATTGTTTATAATAACGAGGGGAGAATTTGTTTATCTCCAGTGTGTGACTGAGACTAGCACAGATTAGACATCATTTTTACATTCTGTATTTAAATCTGTCATTTTCAATAAACTTTCCTTTTTTTAATATAAGTTGTCTTGATCTTATATTTTACAATATATAGAAGTTGACAAAATTTTTCTACATATTAATTGAACTGAATTTTTTAATTAATCAAAAATCGTATAATAAATTAAGTAACTAAAATGAAAAAATAGTTATTAATAGCAAACAAACAAAGCGAACAGTTAAAATTTTAATTTTTTTTCAGGTGAATGATGAATCCTTGAGTGCTTACGAACGTATCCTATAGATTATTAACAGGAATTAATTCGTTAAAAATTTCATAGTTTTAAACCCTACGTATATTTCTGTTCCAAGCATATCAAAAATGTCTTGGAAATGAATAATAATGTTTTGCACACCTTGAATAGTATTATAAACATCAATAATTGATCAGTTTTATTAATATGTAGAAAAACTTTGTTAATTTCTGTATATATATATATATTGTTTTTGCAAGTAGAGAACGTTTGGAGTAGAGAGGAAAAATAAAAAAAAAAAATTCATTTTCCATCGTTCCCCTAAGTCCCACGAGGAGAACGTCCGAGAACGTTTGGGAAACGAAATTTTTTTATACAGGAAGTTTTAAAAAATCTAGTATAAAACTCATCTAATTATTGATGTAATTAATTGAAATAAAAAAAAATTCATTTAACGATTAAATTTGAAACGAAAAAAATTATCGTGACCTATTTAAAATAAGTACAAAGAAAAAAGAAGTACTTAGAGTTGATTTGAAAGTTAAAACGAAGTTTGTAAGTATGCTTCCCAATAAGGGTATTTATCTATTAACATACCGTAATTTTCTCATCATCAACTAGAAAAGAAATAAAAAGTTTTGAATAGAACTTTTATCTCAATAATATAACTGAACGTACAATACTGAGAGATTTCATGCACACAGATAGTGAATGGCTTGGAGGCCATGGGATTACACCAGTATACTACACATTGTATTGTAGTGCAAAAGATATCTCTATGCACAATCTACCATAGGCTTAGTTTATACCACTTGATACATGCTCACGGGTGCCACAAGGATATACCAAAAGCAGTTATTCGCACAACTCTTGTGGCTGGAGGGTCGAAAACTCTAGAACACTTCATTGGTACACTTCATTATAAACTAAGGTATCATCTCTCATTTTAATCTCCATTCTCTACACCATTTCAAAATTATTCATTAAAAAGTCTAGAAAAACAACACATCATTGAAGATTTATATTTTTATTTATTCAAACACTCAATGCCATTAAATTTTTGACAAAAAAATCATGCATGTATTTCATGTTCGACTTCAGTCTACATTATTAAAAAAAGGCTACAATATCGTAGAACGATATTAGTGGGTTGTTTAAGTGGCATATGTGACCCCACATGAGATGGCAGATCGCCCTGTTGGGATATCAGTAGATAGGTCGGTTGAAATATCAGAGGACTTGTGATTCAATAAAGAAGATAACATAAAAGGAACCACAAAGCATGAAGTAATTCACTCCGATCAGCTCGTTGGAAGTTATCCAACCAGTTTCGAGAACAACTACGCCTATACAAATGTGACTGTAAGTCTGAATGTAATTATACAAGTCATATTTAATTGCAAGGATTAAATATAAAAATTAAATCTTCATTTGCTTATGAATAGAAATTTTTTATTCTTAAAATTGGACCCATTTCAATAATTTATTAATGAGAAGTTAAAAATAGAAAGTTAATAAATTTATTTAATAAGCTCTTGTCTGTGTATGATAGCAACAAGTAGTAAAGAATTGAGATAGTCAGACAATGATAATATTTGATAAATATATCAATCAAGAATGTGTGTTATACATCTACAAGATTCATCAATTTATAGATCAATCATTTTTATTAGATGCTCAAATGGAATTGATTTTATTTCGTTATTTATTCTAGTATGTTTCTTTAAAACTGGCATAAAATTGATCGTAAACAGAATATTTCTGTACTTGTATTAAGAAAAACATCAGAATTAATTTTTCATCTCGTTTCATTTCATTCAAATAAAAAAAGTACAATCGGAAAGATATGTAAAATAGGAAATGCTAATGAAATGAAAAACAAACAAATCAATTGAGATACGTTGAATGTTTTGTTTTTTAAATGTGATTGAAATATTAGAATATTTTTCTTTCAATTTGCATTGTATTAAATTCACTTTACTAGTATTTATTGTAAAAGCAATCAATCTGATGACTTACTTTATATATTAAATGAATGATATAGGTTTATTAGGTTTCATTATATAATTGTTTTCAGTTTGTTTATTGATGAATAGCAAAATTAAAAATGGTATGAATAAAATTTTTTCAAGTTCATTGCAAGGATTCCAAAACATTCAATCCTAGTTTTGATGAAAAAAAATAAAAGGGTGAAAGACTATTCAAGTATCGTTGAGACGCATCGTTTTCATCTATTGAAGCTCAAGAAGATAGATATTTTCAACATTTGTCGGAAACCACTAGAAGAATGAAAATCCAAGACAGGCTTTTAAAGTATAGTAAAAGCTTCATTCCCTGAATACTTGGTCTCTCTTTCTTTCATGACTTTACCATTCATAAAACTTTTTCTATTCTTTATCATTCCTTTTATCCCATGTATTTTTTATATTCTTTTACTTTTAGTTTCAATCATCTCAAGAGATCGCATTCCATTGGAATCAAACAATATCCACTTCTACTTACAATTGATACATTCCAAGTTCTATCATTTTACTTATCAATATTTCATTAAAAAATGTAGCTAATTTTAATGTGTCTAATATCAGCAGCACAAGATGAAAGATGAGAATAAAGTGGGACACTAGATAATTTTAATTTAAAATATTGTTTTGTTTGATAATGATTTCAACAATATTATTTTTATCAGAAAAGTAATGTCTTACTTTGCCCTAGAATTAAATCGTGTTTTAGTGTTCCACCTGGTCCTCACATCCCATTTCATCCTGCTTGATCCTACATAAAAAAATAGGTCTGAACACAATTTGTGTTTACACGACGAACTTCCCATTATTAATTATTTATTACAAATTCATATTGTTATAAACAATACGTAATTGTTAAAAGTCATATTCCATCATTAATAATGTTATCTCGTCAAAAGAATTCAAATCGAAGTGAAATTCGCATTAGTTAATTGATAAATACTATTTTCGGTAATTATGCAGTTTAATGGCCTCACCTCCGATGACCTTGAAATTTTCGTATGTTTTAGAGGCAATTCTGCTAGTTAATTTCATATACACATGTTGGGTGCAGAAAGTATGCCTTCACATAGTTTTTTAACTTTAAAACTCTACAGAAATATATATATGTCTCATAATAATCCTTATTACTTCTTTTTCCAATAGAAATAACATCACCTTGCGAAGAATTTGCACAAAATATAATTGTGATGATAAACTTGATGTTTTGTAGATTTTTCGAAAGAATAAATAACTATTTTCAACTTAAATTACCTTGCATTTTTTAATGTCTTCATTTTATTTTTCAATTGTTGAGAGTAAAGACGGAGGGAGGGAGGGGGGTTAAAAGCTGGTCAAATAATCATTTTTAGCCAACTTTTAAACAACCCTTCCCCTCCCTACCTCTACTCTCAAGTTCCTTTTGCATCAGACATTCGTGACATATTAGTAAGACATCATTTAATTCGTATATTCTTTAAATTGAAAAAACTATGTGAAAATGACGTTTCCGCGCTCAACATATATACATATCGTTGTTCAGTATAAAAAACTGTATAACATACTAAAATTTTAAGCTCATCAGAGGTGAGGCCATTAAACTGCATAATTATCAAATTTTCAATTGTTTATAACAAATTCACATTGTTATAAATAATGCATAGTTGTTGAAAGTCATATTTAGTTGTGAACAATAATGTTCAATCAATATCGAGTTTATTTTCAAATGAAATTTTTATTTTTTTGCTTAACTAGTAAATATAGAGCGTGCTTCACGCTCGAGTTTTTAGTAAAATTTAATTTTTTCCAATTTTTGGATAAAAAAAAATAAATTGTTATAAAAAAATTTCTTTAAAAAATGTATACATATATTTGGTACTTATTTTTATTATTAATTATTAATGGATTGTAATAAGTAGAAATAAAAATAAAAGAAGTAAAGATCATTTTTATTTTATTTTTGATTACACTACAACTAACTAAAATTATCTCTACTCAGTAAATTTTGCGCGCGTTCAGAAAACTAATCAAATTTATAATAAAAATAACACGATCGTCGTCAAATTCAACCAATCAAACTAAAGCAGCTCATTTCTTTCCATATCATGCACTTTAGTGTAATAGAAAGTATTTTAAATAGTTAATCTTGTCGTTATTTATTAGTTTTTTCGTTATAAAAAAAACGGCAGGACCGAATTTGTTCAAACTTCTTTCAGATCTTCTTTATAACAATATCTTTCGGAATAAATTTTGGTTGAAGTCGATATCTCAATTCGTTCTTGTTATATCGAAACCGAAAAAAATGCTGACATACGTACGTATGTACACACACATCATTCTAAAAATTGGTTAGCATGCTTGAAATATCTTGAAACGTGGAGATATGATGAAAATTCACATTTCACCAATCGACCCAATTACAATAACTTCCTTATGGGAAGTTAATAAATCACCAGTTTAAGTAATTAATATCACAGTCATATTTTAAGTAAAAGTATTCAACATCCAAATATGATGTTCAGTCAATCAAATACCTCATATAGTATATTTTAAATACAAAGTAAGATAAATATTGATGGTTGATAGAACATTTGAAAACTTTATGCACTAATAGGTGTATATTCTAGAACTGATGATACTTTTCAAATATAATTTGCACGTGCAAATCCTATTAAATGATGAAGAGATCAAGGTAAGAAGTTTTGAATTAGACTTTGATTCGTTCTTCTCGACTGCCATTTCCCTTTGAGTTGTGCTATCTTCGTACTACTCTTTTATGTTAGTTGTCTTGTAATGCCACGGCATTTAAATCCTGATGTGCATGCTTCACCTGTATATGAAATTTCTTATACAGAGAGAAGAGAAGAACGTACTACGTGTGAAAGCCGCAAGACAGTATGTCTTGGCAATGCCTGGAATGTTTAATACCGACTCAACGACACAGCATAAAGTAATGGCAGCGTCAGCCTTGGAATAAATCTCATAGCATTTTCATATACCACCTTTATCCTTACTCATTGTAATCCTCGTACTTTCTAGTACATTTTTTATGCTAAAGTCGTCTTTTTATAATAAATCATAGTAAATTTTCACTTAAACTACTTCCAAGTTAGTTTACTTCTTTTTTTATTTCTCCAAGTTTGATTGTGATGAAGGCCTTGATGTACATGATAGAACGACAGACAAATCATACACGAAAGTTTCTCCTTTTCAACTGGATTCTTCTTTCAAGTTTATTTTTATATTCAAGGTGATATCTGTAAGAAGAATTTCATGTCAAATCAAACTATATTGTTGTACTACTTAGACTGAAAAATGTTAATTTCACCTCATTCTCTGACTTTAGCAAACACTTGAACTACTCGTAATGCTTTTTCAGGTCGCTGAACTTGACCTACTTTTTCACTAGGTTATTCACCTATCACCACCACTGTGTTTCATGACCTCAACATGACTTGTCAGTTTTGTTCATGTCACCTTTGCTCATAAGTGTCTGGATGTTGTACATAATATTCTCAGTAACACAAATGTTCTATTAAATAATCAATTATCAAATGAATGAAGCAATTAATGATTCAATATTGTTATGTTGTGATGCTATTGATGTGAACATCAGTAATGCAAATTTTTTATCAATCAATTATAATGACTTATTAATGTTATTATGAGTTATTATATGATTTGGGTCTCTTGAAATAGCTTATAATCTTTGAGAGGACTTGAATTTGAAGTTGATAGAGATAATGTTATCAAAGCTACTTATTACGATGAGAGCGTTTGCATGTAAATTCTGCAGAAGGTCGCACGACTGACTTAGCTGTAATGAGTAAGCTAGGGTTAATGAACCGTTCTGCAAGCTTAGCTGAGATCAATCTCTGATCTGCTCTGAATGACGTTGAAATACGTTATGTTAGCTTTAGTAATGCCATGTTATCATGCTTAAATATTGTACGATGATAAGAGATACATTAATAACCAAAAAAATACTTTATCAACATCTTGAATGATAATTATTATCATGACTCAGTTAACAGGTATTATAGTAATACCATGATAATTGTATTATTGAGTTTTAGATAAATGAAAAACTTATTAAATAAAAATGTATATAAAAGTCAGGGAAACTAGCTTAAAAGAGTTGGTTAATATTCTAATACAGTGACACTTTGAAAGTTAAAGATTTAATTTAACTAAAGAAATCTATTGTAGGAAAGAGAACGGTGACGTAAAGTAAAAAAACATGGAATTGATAAAGAGCTGATAAAATAGAATGGAAAATACATTTAAGACTTCACAAATAAACAAAAAAAAAAAAGTGAACTTAAGGTTGGAGTAAGGTCTGTTAGGATAGAAGATCGATTAAGATTAAACATCCAGTTGGTTGAGTTTAAGAGACATTCCAATAGTCTTCCGGAATTGGCTACTTTTGAAATCAAATCAAGGACTCTGTTTAATTTGCAAATAAAAAACCCCGAAGAGAGAATTAAACTACTTTCTACTACATAAGGAACTCTATAGACAGTCATTTTTTTTCCTCATCAAATTGATGTATATTGACTTCTATAAGTATTTAATTTATTTTTTTATACTCATCTTACCTTAATGATTTCTAGAGTTGATACTGGGCTATTTATAATGAACAATGTGACAGTGAATAGTTAGTTTATTTAATGCTTTTGATTGAATGAATGACGCTTTCAAGTAATATCAATAATTAAACAAATGCATAAGCGTTAAATAAAAACAAAATAGAAACAAGGTCTATTCTAAAGGAAGAAGCACGCGACCAGAGACCAATCAGAGTGACCACCGAACTGCAGAATTATCTATGCCTTGGTTGCATTGCGGTTTTGCGTCCATTAATTCGACGATATCCTGAGGGACTTAAATAATTAATCCTATAATACTAATATCGATTGAACAAGAATAACTAAATTGCCATCATCAATTTAAAAGTTTAACACACGCTTACATTTTGATCGATTAACTCTCATTTTGTTACTAACAATACTGTCAATTATCAATGAAATATGACAATCAACAGAAATTTATTATATTTATAATAAAAATTTCGTAATTATTTCAGGTAATATTTTTGAATTTTTTTATGTAAATAAAAATAAAACCTATACACCAACAGACTTATCACGATTCCAACACTTCAACTATAAATAATGTTAGAAGTGACATGACAAAGAATGTCATGAAAAAAAAAATCAAAATATTTTGTTACCTCAAATAAATGAAAATATATATATATAGATATATTTTATGGTCAAGTTGAAAAAAATTGTTTGGCATGATCTCAATTGGCTAATATCAAGAATGATTCTTTGTGACTTTTGGCACGACTTCTTGTACCCCATACTGTTCTGTTACATTTATTTATCTTTCATTCTTCCGGATTTTTTTTCCTCCATTTTGTTTAGATTTGAAAAAGGAAGCATATGGACGTAATTTTATGAAGAACAATTGCTAAAATACTTGAATTTATTATTCTATCATATAATCGTTGTTAGTATAACATATGTTCTAGTATTAAGTAATTCAAATTTAGAATCACTGAAATAACTAATGTTAAGTGGATTAGAGATATTGCTATACGTGTTAGTTAATTGGCGGTTTTCAAATGTGACACCAATGTTTTGTGTTTGACGAAGTAATGGGTATTCCCTGTCGACGTGTTGACTCATGGTGACAGCACATAGTCCACAGCAAGCCTAGAATAGATGTAGTATCATCAATCAAAGTTTACCTTTGGTCCCTTGATCATGGATATTTTTTGGATACATTTTCTTCAACCTGCTATTTTTGATACCAAATGAATTACAATTAAACTAAAATAAATTCACTTATTTATACGGGAAAAAAATTATCTGTAACAACAGAGGATTTCTGGTTTGTTACTATTACAGACTTTTTCCTCTGTATGCTGAGCAAAAAACATCTGTAGGTGTTACAACTTTAGTCTGTAATTATAACAAAGAAAAAAAGCTATTGCAACTACAGTAATAATCTATAGAAAGTAGAAAAATGATTCTCTGATTAAATAAAAGTTTATAACAATAATCATTTGAATGCTAAATGTTTTATACATCTGATAATTTTTAATGTTTTATGTCAAGTCATCTAGATGAAATTGACATTCGTAAATCTTTTTGTATAATATTGACACTAGTTTTAAAAAGAATAATTCCACACGAGTGTGATTTTTACTGAAGGCATTTTATTTTCAAACAGAAAAAAAAGGTATTGTAAAAACAATACATATTTTGTCAGTTGATTTTTATATATTTTTCCTCGGTATAAAAAAAAAATCATGTAATGTCATAAGAGAAATTTCGAATGTCATTTAAACTAGCAATTCTCGCCTTCAGGTTGAAATGAAAATGAGTGCAATGGACAAAAAAATCAATCTTGATATTTTTAACATATTATAAAAAATTCGTGAGTAAATAATTACAAACTCAAGTTGTGACACCTACAAATTTTTTGGTTAAGATTACAGAGAAATAATATGTAACAAATCAAAAATTTGTTGCTGTTATAGATAATTTTTTTTTTGTGTATACACATCAAGGAAATAATTGATTGTAAAAATGAAATGGGAATAAAAGTGCTGAATACATACGACGAATTTTATTATTCTATTTCAATGTTACAAATAGTGAACAATAAATATCGACATTAAAATAATAGCCAACTTGACTTATCGAAATTTCATTATCGTCATTATCAGACACTTATTCATTTTCTTAGTATTTAGTGATGATTTATTAGTATCAATTGATCATTAACAATAGTTATTATAACGTTAATGTTACAATACGATTATATTATTATAGTGGAATGATATATTTATAGTTTCGCAATGAAAATTCTTTAATGATAAAAGAATTTTACAAAACTATATAAATATACACAGTATCGTTGCGTTGCTTGATTTATTGTATTTGTCAGCTAATCAAGATCCTTAACTACATTACAGGCTTTCAATAGACTGGCACAATCAAAGAATCATCAGAACACACGTACATCCTTTAATGAAATTACACTTTTTTTTTGCAGTATTTATGTAAGCTATATACAATTTATTTATTTTCTATTTATCTTTTTTTCTATAATACAAATAAAAATTGATATTAACATATTAATAACCATCATTCAGAGTATGGTTGGTAAAGTAAATTTTCAAATATCATCAATTACATATAGCCTGCATATCATATATTTTAACCATCATTTATCATGATAAGCTTTCATAGCAATTCCTTTTACCTTACCTTTCTAAAAATGAATTATTATTAGTTTGAATTATTTACGCAACTAAAAAACTTTATTCAATTTTATGGATAATAATATTTTTATATCATAGCTTGTATGATAATTATAGCCGGAAGAATATTTTTCTTGAATTGTTTTTAATTGCTATGGATAAATAAATAATTATTTATTTAAAATAAAGTCAATTGAATTTAATCGCAAAAATGGATAGAATTTTAGCAATTTAATTAAATAAATATTGTGTTTATACAAAACATTTTAATCATTCTGTAGAATTATGCAATACCTAGGTATTTTATTTTGTTGAACAAGAGTATTGGTTCAGAAAATGCGACGAGTCAACGATCTATTTTCTCTTGTTTGAAATAACATTCTAAGAAGTCTTTCTCGAGAATCATTCAATAAAGGTGTAACAGAGTTTTACAGGTTTGTTTATTTCGATTATGTTCAAATTGGCTCAATATCAATTGTATTTTATAGCTAGAAATGAAACAATAAAAATAAACCGTCTCAATAAAATCAAATGGTTTCAAATATTTTATCGGTTGCTTTTTAACTTTGATGTATTGAGAATTTATGTAATGATATAAATTACTAACATACTGATTTATTTCAATTAAAATTATTTTATTCAACTGTCATTCTATTGATCGCATTTCCACAATTTTGCTTGCTCCATATTTTATTCCAAATTTAGAATTTATTTTTTTTTCAACTGTATAAATGAATAAATAAATAAATCAAGTCACAATAACTTCGAATAGTGAGGGAATACGGGAAAAAAATAGTCTGAATTCATTATGTGTGTGCTTACATATCTAATAAAAAATTTAAATAATAATTATTTCAACTGTATAACAGTAAAATATGTGAATTGTTTGGTTTGATTAAAAAAAAATCAATTTCCAGTCGTGTTATTATTTTTTCGAAGCTTATTAAATTAATGTAACTAGAAGAGTTGTTATTTTAATACAACTTTGATATGTTGAAAAATTGACGCGACTCAATTTTCAATACAAATTTCCAACGAAAATATAAAAATTACATTTTTCTTTTTGATTTGCAATCATCGCGCCGTGTATAAACATTTTTATTACCTTCAGTAATATAGTTACTTTTTTATGTGACTGATAAATTGGAAGAATTTTTTTTTTCTTTTCATTGCATTTTTCGTGTAAGATGGTAAATCAAGTAAATTTACGATCAAATGATTCATTTTATTCAAACATTTGTACTCACATTTACATTATCAACTTTGCATCACTGTTAATACTCTTTTTTTATTATTGCAATAAATTTTATTTTTAATTCAAAAACAGAATATCATCATATTCATATAAAATTATCACCTTAATTTTGGTTTTTAATGTCACCAAATACTTTGATTAATCATTGAAATTTGAATCATTATTATAGGCCAAGTAGCAGTTATTGAATAATTAATCAATAAATAAATTAATGTTTATTCTATAATTACTGGTAAACAAAACACTTGAACAATTTCATATGTAAAATATATATTTTAAATATAAGAATAAATAAATAATATTATTATAATAATTATTGGTTTTTAACGAATTAAATGAAGTGAATGTAAGTGGATAAACACTTAATTCAATTAAAATTTGAGCTGATTAATTATTTAATATAAAAACTCAAATTTTTTTACTTTTATTGATCATTTAAATTCACATTTTACCCAAAACATGTACGTAAAATTTATTAAATATAAAATTTACGTTCTATTTTAATGTTATTCTTATATTTAAATCTTATATTTTATATCAGCCAAAAAATTTTACGTATAAAGTTTTTATCTTTCGAAAAAGTTCCTATTATCTACGATATTATTTAATAACAGCTATATACAACAATGCTTCTTATAATCGGAGTAGACAATAATGAAGATGATGATGATGATGATAATGAAGTAGGAAGAAAAAATTACAAAGGAAATTAACGATGCATTCTGATATTGTTTGTTCCATTTTTTTTTTCCTAACAAGTTAGTAATTTATCTAATTATATATACGTGATATTTTTACGAAAAACGTGGTGAGATGTCACGAACGGTATTCATTGATTATCACGATTTGCTGTTTGTATCAGCCCCCAATATATTAAATTAGTGGATATTTAAATAAAGGATTAAAGTCAACTTAGTTGTTGACAAGGGATGCAAAATCCGCCTTATGGTCACCTCCCAAGTGTTGACGTAATCAATAGAAGGACGAGAATTAGTGTGGCTTTAATGTTTGACCCACCACCGTGCTGCATGGCCGCTGGATTTTCTCCTGAAACAACAGAAATTAATTCTTCATCACAATATTGTTAAGCCACTACAAAGTTTTAACAAATCTCTCAAACTTATCAATTGAGAAATACCATATTTTTTATTCAACAACTCCATATTTATTGAAATGAATAATTTTTTATTGACATCAGAATGAATACATGAATATATCAATGTAACAATAAAAGAAAATGTGAAGATTTCTTTTTTTTTGAAACAGATTTACTATGAATTTAAATAAATTGATTAAACGATGTGTTAATTTGTGATAAACAAGGGACTGAAATATAACAAAAAAGATAAATATTTTTAATAAGAAATGTGATTGTAAATAGAAATATCGATAAATCATTCTAAATACAGAGATTTCTTGAAAAAAGATTTTTCATTTTACCTGATGGAAATACGAGCCATTGTGTGTAAAAAACTATACGAATAACGTGAATATAGAATTGAATATCTCTCGTATAAATCACAAAGGAATTATAATATTTTCCCTTCATTTTTTCCATATCTCTAGTATCATCGAAGTTTTTATCTATTGTTCTACCTATCCGTTGTGTAACAGCACCCAGCTTTTGTAATCTACAAGTGGATCATGTATAATTCTTTCTAATGAATATTTTTTTTTTCAGAAATCTGTTTTCATGTATTTTTCTTCAACTATTATAATGTAACTCATCGTAGAAAACAAAAAAAAAACTAATTCTACTTGTACATATTTTTACATTATACTTCCTTCATTAGTAACATATTTCTACTAAATAATTAAAATAGAAGCTAATGAGATTACTTTAAGATTCTTATAATTCTACTGAAAAAAAAATTCACTTTTAAAACAGAATAATAAAATGTGCAAATGATTACAATTGTTTCAAGTACCAGAATTATTTAAAAAATTCAAATTTATTTTAAAGTTTTTACATTTTTACTCTGTTAATTTATTCATAGTCTAACCAAAAAAAAGTTACTAAATTATTTTAAGTAATAATATTTTTAATCAAAGAATTATTTAATTAAAATTGAACTGTGGCTAAATAAGTCTTTTAAATTACAATGTTGAGATTTTTTTATAAGAATCTTGTAATGAGTTTTTAAACCTTAAGATTCATGTATTCCAGTATTGTATAGAGTTTTAATATCAATTTAATGAGTTTTGTTCAATGCTGATATATAATAATAAAGATCAATTAGAAATGGAGAATTTAAAGCAGATAACCCTGTAAAAAGTAAATTGAAAATTGAACAATTTTAATTTACAATTGTACATGAAATTTTCTAAACACTGTCAATGACTTTTTATTTCATGAACAACTGTAGAGTAATTCTATGTTTTGTACGAATATTCAAAGATGTAGAGTAAAATTTAATACTTTAGCTGAATTTTAATAAATTTTATTTAAATTCACTCATAACATTGAAAATTCATCTATATTGACTGAAAATTACAACACATATGTTAAGTATTTTTCAATGTGCACATTGAAACACGCTTAATGCCGGTGAGTTAATAATCTTAAAATTTTTTCGTCGATATCTCTGCACAATCCTGAGTAGAAATAAAATATTTATATTTTAACAACTAACACAACAATAGATGTCATTGTATTCTTTGAATCCCAACAATGAATTCTTTTAATTACCAAAACATTTAATTGGATTAATTATCTTAATGAGTCGATAGCCGAGTGAGTTAAGATACCGGATTTAAATGCACACGAATTGGCGGTTGGTAGGTTCGACTTTCCCCCAGGACCATTTTCATTGCAATATGGATTTTTCGCAGTATATTCACAAGCTAATAATGTTCACTCTATAATATGTCAACAATAAACAAATCTTAAAATAATCGAAACATTTTTTATTTTATTTTTAATAAATAAATATCAGGGTTATTTTTAACTAAAAACTATTGGTCCTTTACATATAATGATGTAATTTTCAGTAGATGTTGAGTAAATTTCAATGTAAGAAACATGTAAAAAAACTTTCATTACATTAAATTCATTTTTTTTTTATTCATTCATCAGAACAAAACAAAACATTCAGTACATTAAAATGACTAAAGAAATTTTTTACAGTGAATAATATTTCAATAATTCAAACTAACATCAATAATTGTTTTTTATTTAAAAAATACCATGACAGATAAATATTTTGTGGTTTTCCGATTCGATGAAACAAGAAAATCTCATATTAATACAGATGAGAACGATTGACACAATGTATGTATCGATACATTCAACCGTTGTCCATACTATGAAGCTTCCGGTAGCTCGTAATCACGTGTAGATTGTATGAATCCCACATTGCATTGGATACAATAGAAGACGAATGCAAAAGAGAAAGATTTCAGCCACATTTACATCATACGATGATCGTTCAAAAGATGAATAAGGCCGGATCGTGCAGGCGGATAAAGCTAGTTCCGAATGCAACACTTCAGCCCAACCACAACCCCGGTGATAACGTCACCACCGATTGTTTATGTCGTATCCCGAGCACACGGAAATCAACATTGATATATTGGTACTCATAAAAAAAGTTAACGTCCGTTACAAGCAACAATTCTGGAAGTGAGGTTTTTCATCCTGTAATTTTGTTAATCTATAAACTATTTTTTTTTCCTCTCGTAAACTACCACAATAAATTCTATCATCATTTTTATTTTTTATGAAATGAAAAGTTGACAACATTTAATATTTTACTACTTTCATCGCTTGTGAATCAATGTAAGCGATAATCAACCGAAACTAAATTAAGTTTATTCAGTACTTTAAAGCAGTGAAAAATTTTAATTACTTCATAAAAAGTTATATCTAAAAAAAGAAGTTTTATGTTGAATTTGTTCAAGTGAAAATACTGGAGTGAGTATGATTAATAATGGAACAAAGAGAAGATAAATTCAATTATGATGTAAGTTGAAATTAGAAACTTAAGTAGGTATAATGGCGAGACAATATTATTAGATTAGAAAAAAAATTTGGTTCTGAAATATAATCATACTCACATAACACTCGTCTCACACTAGTATTACGATGCATGCTTCAAAGCTAACCCACGATTCAATAGCGACAGCTTGACAAAAATCAGGTCGAGTTGAAAATTTAAGGATACATTTTTCAGATGCTGAAAAATGTTTAATGAAGTTTGTAGCTTTTTATTTGCTTTGGTTGCTCCAAAATCACAGGCATTCACTTGCCAGAACCAGAACCTTCTCATTAGAGTCACAAGGATTTTTTGTTGGTTTCTTAATGTGATTATGAGGAAGTGTGTAGTCATTTTCTTTAATATGGAATAGATTTTACAGTAACTTTTATTACCCGTATAAGAAAATTACGTTCCCCATACATTCCCTGCATGTTCACTAGTAAGGAAGTTCCGCTTGTATGACTGTGACAGACGTTTGGGGAACAAAATGTTTTTTTTTTTCTAAATTTTCCCTCTTTGCTCCAAAAGTACGGTAATTTGGTTTTCTGCTAATAACTCAAGATCTATGAAGTCTATATAGAGAATGAGGACATCAATAGATTCGTAAGAATGAGATCTTTTTATTGCAGGAGTTAAAATCATCATTGGAGTATAATTAATGCAAAAATTTTTGCAAAGTTCCGGTTTTACCCCATTTTAAGGGTGAAAAAATGAATTTTTCAAATGTTTGACCAGATTCCGCATTTCTAGACATCAAGACGAAGAGAATGAGTGGTCAAACTTGAAAATCGGACAACTTTGATTTTTCGACCCAAAAAAATGGCAAGTGGTACCCCTTTCCATTTTTTTTGGCAAAAAAATAAAAGTACTCCGATTTTGATGATCGAGGACTCATTCTCTTCGTCTTGATGCGTAGAAATGCGAAATCGGGGCACAGCTTAGGAAAATTCATTCTAACACTCTCAAAGAGGGGTAAAACTGGATACAAATTACTGAACATTATTCCTTTGATTTCGAACCCTTGTAACTCATGAACCGACAGTCCAAAAACGTTTTTCTTGGACGTTTCAGAAACTTCAGAATCTAAACTATCTAACTATATCTCCAAATTTATTGCAAAAAATTAATTTCCCCCTCGAAATCGCTAAAATATAAGAAAAGTCACATTTTTTTAGGGAGTTTGCCGAGTATTTTCGCGATTTTAAGGGTGAAATAATTATTTTAGATATTTTTCATGGATATATATTTGTAGCTTAGACTCTGAAGTTTTCAAATACTCCTCGAAAATCATTATTAGACAACTCGTTTGAGAGTTATGGAGGTTCAAAGTCAAAGTAAGGGCAAAAAGTCGTCTAATTTCCAAATTTGACCACTTGCCATTTTTTTGGGTCGAAAAATCAAAGTTGTCCGATTTTCAAGTTTGACCACTCATTCTCTTCGTCTCAATGTCTAGAAATGCGGAATCTGGTCAAACATTTGAAAAATTCATTTTTTTACCCTTAAAATGGGGTAAAACTGGAACTTTGCAAAAATTTTTGCATTAATTATACTCCAATGATGATTTTAACTCCTGCAATAAAAAGATCTCCTCTTAATTGATTTCAAAATTAACTTCTCCCTTACCTCCCCATAATCACTATAAAAAATAATCATAATATTCAAAAAAATAACTGATAGATTTGTGTTCCTAATATATAGCTCATAGCAAACTTTAGCGAAAGCTAGATCACATATAGTTTCCGCCGGGCAAGCATTTGGTGTTCTTTTACACACAGCAGTTTCGGTCGTTTCTTGATGTAAGAATATCCATATAGAATATCACTATGTAGAAACAGCATGGCTAGAAAAGATGAGGTTGGCTCACAGCCAATGAACCCGCTGCGATTACGATTGTTTATTGCCCGTGATACCGATCAACTCTTACTGAATGACTAGAGTTAGTTTCGCAGTCGTGTATTGAACCACGACTAGGTCAACGCTGATGAGCATCTTTCCACGACATTAGATAAAACTGCAGGGGACCAACTCAAATCCACCATTATTTTTTACTTCCAAAGAGTAATCAATTTTTAATACCTATTTTTATGAAAATATGCTATTAAGATTTATTTTATATCCATTCTAAAAGTTTTCAATAATAAATAATTATTCAATAATATTAATATGATTCTTATACTGAATAACAAACTCTCTACATAAAAGAGACTGAGCAATTAATTGAGAGAAATAAGTAATAATCATAATAAATTCAAAGTTTATATTCTCCATAAGATGTAAATTTTGTGGTTATTTTATTGATGTATATTTAAAAAAAAAATGGAGATAAATGAACTCATAGCATTTACAGAGGTGGAATTTTATTAATATAATTTAAACTAGTTAAAGAGAATGTATATTTAACTCCAACAGAAGTAATATATCTTGACTCATCTGAAATTATTCATGGTAGTTTTCACATCAGTTGATTTACTAATTTTCAGATTTCTCTATTCCATTTGTCGTCTGATTCACATCTTAAGATGATATTTCCTCGGAAACATTAGCTTGGAAAAAAGATAATATTAGTAATAAACAAACCAACTTGATTCTCCAACTGGTAAATTGAGTTACAAACTCCCAATGCATTCGCATACGTTATAATTTGCCTGAAGCGATAGTCTAGGTATAGTTGAGGTCACGTACAAAAAAGGTTGTATGCAAATTGAGCTGTCAAGTACCCATGGGAGATTCCTTCGGTGTATTATACATAGTCGTACGCTTCTGCTAACTGAGCCTTATGACAAGAGCTTTACAAACTCCTCACGCTCATGGTACGCGAATACTAGGATGAAATGGTAAGAGTAAAAATAAGTGAGTCGAGTAAGAGAACAGATAGTTGATGATAAAAGACACTAAAAGGTGGAAGACACGCAACGAGAATAGTGTCAAAAAAATAAGGAAAAACTGCTGAAATGGGGCAGATGAGACTAAAGAATGGTCGAACTGAGTTGAACAAACTTGAGGCCAACGTTATTAATGGCCTAGGCGTGACACCTCACGAAATAGCCATCTTAGCTTTCAGCTTCCTATACCTATAGTAATGACCTTTTCTGCTTTTATATTACCAAGCTTGTCGTCTAATATTCATTAACTATTTTTTTAATCACCCCTGGAATGATTGCGTTAAGAAATAATGGTTTGTTTGATAAGATAATTTTAGTCTATTAAGGTAGTATTGTTATTGTGCTTTCTGAAATTAAATCACTTTTTTTATTAGTCTATTTTATAACTGTTTCGAATAATAAAAAAGACTAAGTGAAATGAATTTCCATGATTATGATCGTACATTTATATTGAAGTACTTGAATTATTTTTATAAGTCACAACAAGATTGTAATGACATTAAGATTAATAATTTCTGAAAGTTCTTTTTTTTTAAGGGAAAAAAATTGTTGTAAAAAAGAAAATTTTCTAAAATTTATAATTAATTTTTTTCTAAATGAATTTTAAAATGAGCTTTGCAGCCATTTTAATGAACCCTTGGAAAGTTTTTTTATTTAGTCTCATAATGAGATCAAGTAGTCAGTTAACCTGATTCTTTCTTCTACCAAGTATCATTAAAAAAACCTAAATATTTAGATGACTGATTATTATCATAATTTAAGTTGTAGAAATTCGGAAATCAAATGACTTTAGATTGTCTTCATTTTTAATTAATACCAAGTTAGAAATCTTTATTTAAATTCATTACATATATTTTTTTTTATGGAAGCACTTTAAACCACTCATAAGGGTTTATAACAGTTGAAAAGTATACATATTATAAAATAATTGTATGACTTCATCTAAATGATGATTGACAAATGGCGGATTGTATTGTTAGTAACGTTTAACTGTTTTGTTTATGTTAGTTTACGACTGAGACTATTACACATCAAACGTTTTCTCTTTTATTAAATCTTTCTTGTCATTTTTCATAAACTTGTCCTTTTAAAATGTAACATTATTTCACACTATACATCGACAGATATTGACATGTTTAGCTACATCAATTTTAATTACAGGTTCATATGACATGGAATAGTAACACGAAATATAAAAATATAATATAAAAACAATAGCAAAAAGTGGTAAGCTTGGAGATCAGGTTTAGAGACTAGTGTGCCTATGCTGAAAGACAGCTAGAGTTCCAGTTTGACTAGTAGTTGACAAAATAACTTGCGTCCAGTTTACCGTGCCGCATGGTAATTTTTCTTAGAGTTTCTAATATTTTTTATTATCATTTTTCTCCGTGTAACTAATCAGGATTGATTATTTAATGCAATGAGAAACTTAATCACTTTCATACTGAATGGACTAAGTATCAAAAGACATTATTCTGAATACCAAATTATTCTAGAGTACTTAAAAGAATCGCCTATTCAATTGAAATTTTAAAAAATGTTCAACTTCGCATCTTTCTAACTTTAAGCTTATCATTGAGTATAGAATAAAAGTAGTGTTCAAGAACATGAATAACGATAATTTTTTAGTAATAAAAAAAAAAAAAATAGGGAAGGTGATAAGAACAAAATGGTACCAGATGAACCATCTACAGCTTAAGACAATGGAAGGAAAAAAAATACGAAGATGGTGTGATGGTAGAAAATGAAGCAGAAGTGCAAGACATACCCTAAGGAGGTTTACAGCTGCACAAAGATAACATGAAATAATGTTCTCTATTCTGAGTCACATTTAATTAATATTCTCATTAGCAAGTCTATGAAATATGTTTATATTCTTTACTATGTTTCTCTGCAGAAGTTCATTATTTGTTCTTCCGATAAAAATACGGTTAGTATAAATAAAAGAATTAATAAACAAATTTCATGATTGTCACTTTATATTGACATTTCAAGGTTCACTAAAAGGAAATGTTTTAAAATAAATTTTCTCATTTAAATCTTGTTATAGGATACTTTTAAATTGTGACGCAGTGTAATTATGATTAAGAAAAAAATTATTCTTGATCTAGATACATTGTTTTATCATCATTATCCATGTGTAAAAGATATTCCAGATAAGATATCAGTAAGGATTTTTTTAGTTAAAAAAAAAAACGTACAGGATGACATATAAATAACACCAAAGGCTGACGGAAAATACGAAAACAAAAAAAAAATAAGGAAGATAAAAGCTAAAGAATGATGAAACAAAATGTGAAAGTCTTCAGAGGAGTAACGAGAATGTCACGGAGAGAAACTCACAACTGCTTTAGCGGCACGGCTGACTATTTCGAGTCGTTTCTACTTGAAAAAATGAAGTAGAAGGACAAGTAATAGAGAAACGCAACTTCTATTTAGAAGGAATGATATATCGCTGCCTATGTATTAAACGGTGATGTCACGTGGTTTTAAAAAGAAAAAAGAATGAATAAGATATAAGTATATAAGATAAAAAATATTTTTTACGTTACACATAGTTAGTTTATTATTTTTAACTTCCCATTAGGAAGTTATTGTAATGGAGTTGATTTTTGGAATTCGTAATTTTATCATATCTTTACGTTTTAAGATATTTGAAAGCATATTAGAAGGTTTAAAAATGGATATATGTATGTATGTATGTGCGTGTGTATGTTAGGTTTTTTTTCGTTTTCGATATCTCGAGATCCACTGAA
This sequence comes from Chelonus formosanus, assembly GCA_028641665.1. Classification (NCBI taxonomy): domain Eukaryota; kingdom Metazoa; phylum Arthropoda; class Insecta; order Hymenoptera; family Braconidae; genus Chelonus; species Chelonus formosanus. Next base: position 17,610,596 of record CM054002.1, read on the forward strand.
GATATCGACTCTGGACAAATTTTATTTTAAATATAATACAATGAAGAAGATCTGAAAGAAGTTTGAACAAATTCGGTCAAGTCGTTTTTTTTTTATAACAAAAAGAGTGTAAACTGAGTTGAGTAAAGAAAACATCTGAAATAAATTCTACTTATTAGATGATTAATATTATTGACAACTGAGCTCAATATAATATGCTTCTTAATAACATCATATGACTCTGAACAATAATGTATTGTTTATAACAATTTAAATTTATTATAAACAATTAAAAATAGTGTGAATTTATTGAATTATTATGACTATGATTATATTCGATAAATATTGATAAAATATTGTTATAAATCACTTAATATGATGAAACAATTGTATATTGTTTATAACAATAGTAATTTTTTTATAAACAAAAATACTCAAAGATGACAAAATTACGGATTTCAATTAATGGCAAGTTCGTCGTCAAGGCACAAACTAAGCCCAGATCAATTTTTTTTTTACTTTTAAGTGTCTTTTAATAAATTCAATTATTTATCAGATAATTTAATTAGTAGACAGTCTTTAAAAATTATGTTGACTAAAGTTTTTAAATTAATTTCATTATATGAATGTTATTGAATGTTGGTAATAAGATATTTTTTAAATTATTTTGGTATAAAAAAATAGTTAGCAAGTAATGCTAAATATTTGTTTAGCTTCAGGGCCATTTGAAAACAATTTTTATCCCCTAAAGTGTATTACATGTTTCATGATTTTTTTGCATTTTTTATCACCATCAAAAATCTAAATAAACACTTCAACAATGTCATAAAAATACCATTACAAATATTCAAAATATTGCTTGATAATTTTACAAATAAATGTACATAAATGAAACAAAAATCACATTAATATTTCGAACTTTAAGTTTTAAAATACTTTTTGATCCTTTCGAGTAAGAGTAATCATACGATTTTAAGGATATCAAACTTTTGTAAATTATACTAATGGCAGTAGTAAAGTAGTTTGATTTAAATAACACCCAAACGGTATAATAAATGTTTTAACAAACTTCTTTTCAATATACGTATTCTCGTCATTTTTTCTTTAAATAACATATTAGATGTGTGCAAAAAAAAAATAAGAGTTACTTGAGTAAAGTTTGAAAATAGAAAAAGAAATTGATTCGTAGTATTTTTAATGCATAAGGAATGAAAAGAATGTTGAAAGTGTCTGAAAATTTTCAAATATCTAAAATATATGTTCCGTAACATTTTACATATTTTACTAGTGAATAAACATATAAAAATTCCTTCAACATTCTCTATTTGAAAAATAACATTCTAAATAAAGCAATGAAGAAAAAAAAACATTTCTATTCCATGTAAATTAAATTTTTATAGAATATATTCATAAAAAAAAGGAAATTTTCGTATAGAAAATTAATTAATTTAAATCTAAAAAGTCTTTTTGTGTAAAAGTTGAGTAAATTAAATATTTCTTTCGACGAATATACTTAATGTATCATAAAATTCATTTTACGATCAAAGAAAAGGTGAAAATGAAATAATAACACCTCCAAACACTTCTGTATAATTACATCAGTAAGTATTATGAGCTTTATTCGTTTAACACTTTCTATTAAGTTTAAAATAAAATGTGAGCAACAACAAAGAAAGTCAAACCGGAGATTTAAAGATGGTTCAATGAATAACCTTGAAGGAAATCAATTTCTCTAACATCCACAAGACTGGAAAATTATATTGATCACATCTTGGGTCAAAGACCGTTTGCTTTCAAAGCCATCTTTTATGTCTGTAAGTTTACTAACTCCTCTATTTTCTCAACATCAACTCATTTCATTACAGCATGATAAACTTATATACAAGCACTACAAATATTATCACTACAATACTAACTACTTTATATAAGTCAAGATATTTTATCTTTTTTTATTCCTACATTTTTTGCAATAAAAAAAGTGAATCTACAAAAAAGATTGTGTTGTTGATAACAAAAGACTTGAGAGATCATAAACTGATAGAAGAGATTTATTACTGTTAAAAAACGGTTTTTTAATTATTAAAATCAATGTTATTTAACTGTTAATAAATATTTTATAATAATAAAAAAGTTTTAGTTATAAATACACTAGTGGTTTTATAATAAATAAATCTCATTTTATCGTAAAGAAATATTTTTTAACAGTTAAATAATATTTTTCAACAATTCATTAACCGGCATTCGCAAAGTGACCTAACTTTATATCAACTAGAACTGTCATATTTATTTATTCACTTTTTAAAACCTCACTTTTTGCTTTATGCATATCTTTTATTAATAGAAAGATGCATGAAATAAAAACAAATCCGAACTTTAGTCGAATGTTATATCATTTTATATTAAAAAAACCACATGATCTACAATAAAATATGAATTTTATTGCACTCTAAAAAAAAAAATAGTTGAGTCCCATAGTTGGATTTACAATCCTGTGTTAATGTCTCATTTAACAGAAAATAGTTGAGTCCCTTTCGAACTATTAATAGTAAATCCAACTATTTATTTCTCTCAATGTAGTTACATTATATGCCTTAATAATTAAGAAGATTCATTAACTATTAAAAAATATTTTTTGTACTATAACAAAACTATGTTTAATAGTTAAGATATCATTTTATAACTGTTACTAAATATTTTTTAACAGTGAATAAGCCTCTTTTATTATTAAAAATCTTTTCTATCAGTGTACACCTTGAACCCAATTAGTTTTGTTGCAGGTGAAGTATTATTTCCATACATGATTTAGACAAAATATTGGATAGTATTATAAAAAAAAATATTTTTCATCAACAAAACATGTTTTTAAAATGGTTGAAAGCAAAATTATGAAACTACTGCGCATCAAAAGAGTAGTTTTAATAAATAAATAAAAAAAAAAAAAACAAACTAAATATAACTGAAAAAACTAGTCTCTGTAAAGTGCATTATTTGATTTTTCACAACGAACAGAGCAGAAAAAAGTGTAAAAAAAAAAATAGTTAAAACAAAAATAAAAACAGATAAAACGGTGGAGTAAGTCAAGAGATCGTTAAATGTACATCGATGGTAAAACAACGAAGATGCATTATCTCAATACGTACCGTTAAGTACATGGACGGAGACTGTGGTTGCTGCGACATCCGCTAAAGCACAGCTGTAGTTTCCGCTGTCTTTCTTGTTGGCATTTGCAATGTACAGTCGCGATACCGCCCCCTCGGCGCCCATATCAGTCTTGACGCTGAAACAGAAAGCAAACATACTAGGGCGTTAGTAAAGTGTATCTGGAGGGAGGACAGCTAAAGAGAAAATACAAAGAACACTTTTCCTCAACTCTTTATAGAATAGAAATCTATTTGATATAACATTGAACAAGATGTATCGTTTTTTTAAATGCTTTATAAAACCATTTAATGGTCTTTTAATGTTACAGTGTAGAATATAACTGATTCCATTTGATAGTACAAATACGATATGATATGATGAGATTGAAATATAAATATATTTACAATCAGTTGATAGAAAAAAAAAAAAAAAAACGTTTATTTGCTGTCATAAAAACAATCCGGGTGTAAAGTATAAACTTAATAGAAACGAAAAACTGCCTTTTTGGTTGATTAAATTTTGTATTCTATTTTTGTTTTTTGCCTTTTTATCAAAGCAGTAAAACTATTTGATGTCATTATTATTCACAATACTAAATTTTATTATTTACTCTATTTTTTATCAACTCAAAAATAAAGCACACCAACCTCTAATCAATTTATCTTTCATTTTTTACTTAATAATATAACTTTTTTCATTCTTCAATCTTATTTTATAATTCAAATAGTAATTAAAGTTTCAAAGAAAACAATTCTTTAGAAGAAAGTTTATAAAGGAAGTACATTAGTTTTATTGTTACCATGGAATTGAATTCTATTGTGATTGTTTTTTAGAAGAAAATATAGTGTAATAAATTTAATTGTTGAAATATAAAATAAATTATCGATACTAATGAGAAATAAGTTGATAATTGTATTGTTAATTGTTAAAAATGGAGTTTACGTAATCAGACATTTACAGAAGATACAGATTGAAACTAATGCACTTGGATGGCAGAAGCAGAAAGCTTAAGCGGTTGTACAGTATGCTACAAATCGGATTAATGGAGTAATCTCAGGTCTCCTAGAAGACAATCACAACCAGTCTGTGCTTACAACATTGGTATGTAGGTTAGACGCTGACCGAATCTAAATTGTAACCAAGAGACTCCGGAAACACAACAAGTAACTTGGTCAGTATGTTATGCACGCTCTCGAAATGAGTTAAATTACATTACTTGAACCGTTTGAGACAACTCACTCTATTTTTGTTCCTTCAATCGAATTCATTTGATACTTAATTGAATATATATAGAGTGTAAAGTACTGTTAAATTTAGTTTTAATGAGACATTTATTTATAAATGATAAACAACAAAAAAAGAAGAATATTATGCTAATGACAACTTAATTAGGGAAAAAATACACAACCATAATTGTTACAATGGGGAGCAAGTAAGCATGCATTTTCTCCAACTCTACAATGTTTAAAGTAAGAGACTCAGCATGACTCTTGAAGCACTGAATAACGAGGTGCACTGAGTATTCTCTTCTCACAAGCAGCCTGAGATAATTCTTTTTAAAAATGATTTCATTTGTATGGAAAATTTACACTGAAAATTCATGTAAATCACAGAAGAATGCATTGCAAGTTCTGTTACTCATTTTATATTCCGTTAGATTTATTTGTATTACTCCTAATCAAAATATAAAATCTATTTTTATCCTAAGACTATCCTTTCTTTAGGTTTAACTTAAGATGAACAAATCCTAATTAAAGTCAAAATACGCAACAAATCAGCATTTCCATAGGCCGAAAATTTTCCAATTTTATCCTAAACTCATCCTAATTTTATTTTTCTTTCACCTTAAATTCATCCTACTTTTATTTTATACTTTTCCTGGTTTCAATCTCATTTTATTTGAGATTCAAGTTATTTTATTTTAACAACCACATACTTTTCTATAATTATTAATTTTATTTTAATTCTAATTGTGCTGACTATCAGCATTAAAATCATATGTACTATTAAAAAAGTATGAATATAATGAGAGTTATTCCCACTATTTCTATAAGTACTACTAGATATAAGCAAATCAATTGATGAGATTGAAATCAGGCTATTCTGTCTACATCCTAATTTTTACCAACTTCAGAAGGATAAAAATTGTATTAGGATTCGAAAGTTAAAATGAGACTTTATCATCCTAATTTTGATCTATTTAAAAAATAAAACAAAATAATATTAGGATGAAAAGGTTGAATCTAGGATAGAAAGTATGGTAATAGTATAAAAAGAATCAATTTAAGTGTTATAATTTGATTCGAGACATTAATTATTTTGTTTAAATTGAAATATTTACTAGATGAGAAGGTAGGATTATGGGCCACTTTTTGTTTTTCTTCAATTACATTTTACTCTGTTAAATTATTATCAATTGTTATTTTTCAATATATTTGTGGGTTAGCTGATGAAAGATATACCGTGTTCGCATAATAAACAAATGGACCATATCAAAGACTGGACCATAATCCTACCTTCTCTCCTAATAAAATATTTATTAATAAGTTAAAAACAACTTGATGATGACTAAAAATAATATGTAAGCTTTTTAAATATATGTTTATCAACAAAGTCAGTATGATATTCAGCTTTTAATGCTTTGAAGTTGTTGAAAAGACATTAAAAAAAATGATGATGAGCCTTTTTAATATACTAACTTGAAATTATGTTGATAAAATATCCAACTACATAAAGCAACTTGAATTCTTTTCTCTTTCTATATTTTTAATCCTATTTTTACCATGTTCTTTTCTCCTTTTTTCCTCTAAAGATAACATGAAGGCAATGCATACGAAAAAGATGAAGTGCACTAGCCATCACCTCTTTTACCTCTTTTCAGAATTCCGAGATGCCGCAGTGCCACAATACGTAATCTAACACGCGCGGATGCCACATACCACCAAGTTAGTTTTTCTGCTACGGGAATTTAATTCCAACCATATTTTTTATCCCCCTTTCCGACCCTCTGCATTTACAGTCACCCTTGAGTTGGTTCTATAACCAACCCATTCTCATCATTCTCACCTCACCTATTGCGCATGGTATTCTGATATAGCTTAACATATCAACCCTTTAAAACCTTGAGTTTATTATGCTATACATACATATTAAATACACAGATTAAAATTGCCGCAGATAAATGATATCTTTTATATATGAAACAATCTAATAATTAAATTTTAAAAAAATGTTATGCATATAAATTCCAATTTACTGTTATGTATGTATGTAGCTGAGTATATGAGAGGAAGGGAATTGAGAAAAAAAATTTACTCTGAACAAACTATTATTTTTTCTTGACCAGTAAAATCAAAATTGTTGATGTGTGCAATTAAATATTTTTTTGGAATTGACGTGGTAACATTCTTATTGATTCAGTTCTGATGGTCATTCTTAATAATTTATTGAAAAAATACATTTATTGCACTCGATTGTTTTGAATAGAATTCACTGAGTATTAGTGTGTTTTAATGTTTTATTTAATTTTTAGGATTTAAAGTTTTATTTAAACTTAAGTATTTTACTTATTTTACATATTTTACTTTAGTATTTTACTTGGGGAACAAAATGTTTTTTTTTTCTAAATTTTCCCTCTTTGCTCCAAAAGTATTTTAATTTGGTTTTCTGCTAATAACTCAGGATCTATAAGGCCTATACAGATAAATGAGGATATCAATGGATTCGTGAGAATGAGATCTTTTTATTGCAAGAGTTAAAATCATCATTGGAGTATAATTAATGCAAAAATTTTTGCAAAGTTCCGGTTTTACCCCATTTTAAGGGTGAAAAAATAGATTTTTCAGATATTTGACTAGATTTCGCATTTCTAGACATCGAGACGAAGAGAATGAGTGGTCAAACTTGAAAATCGGACAACTTTGATTTTTCGACCCAAAAAAATGGCAAGTGATACCCCTTTCCATTTTTTTTGGCCAAAAAATAAAAGTACTCCGATTTTGATGATCGAGGACTCATTCTCTTCGTCTTGATGTGTAGAAATACGAAATCGGGGCCAAGCTTAGGAAAATTCATTCTAACACCCTCAAAGAGGGGTAAAACTGGATACAAATTATTGAACATCATCTCCTTGACTTTAAACCCTTGTAACTCATGAACAGACAGTCCAAAAACGTTTTTCTTGGACGTTTCAGAAACTTCAGAATCTAAACTATCTAACTATATCTCTAAATTTATTGCAAAAAATTAATTTCCCCCTCGAAATCGCTAAAATATAAGAAAAGTCACATTTTTTTAGGGAGTTTGCCGAGTATTTTCGCGATTTTAAGGGTGAAATAATTATTTTAGATATTTTTCATGGATATATATTTGTAGCTTAGACTCTGAAGTTTTCAAATACTCCTCGAAAATCATCATTAGACAACTCGTTTAAAAGTTATGGAGGTTCAAAGTCAAAGTAAGGGCAAAAAGTCGTCTAATTTCCAAATTTGAACCTCCATAATTCTTAAACGAGTTGTCTAATAATGATTTTCAAGGAGTATTTGAAAACTTCAGAGTCTAAGCTACAAATATATATCCATGAAAAATATCTAAAATAATTATTTCACCCTTAAAATCGCGAAAATACTCGGCAAACTCCCTAAAAAAATGTGACTTTTCTTATATTTTAGCGATTTCGAGGGGGAAATTAATTTTTTGCAATAAATTTGGAGATATAGTTAGATAGTTTAGATTCTGAAGTTTCTGAAACGTCCAAGAAAAACGTTTTTGGACTGTCTGTTCATGAGTTACAAGGGTTTAAAGTCAAGGAGATGATGTTCAATAATTTGTATCCAGTTTTACCCCTCTTTGAGGGTGTTAGAATGAATTTTCCTAAGCTTGGCCCCGATTTCGTATTTCTACACATCAAGACGAAGAGAATGAGTCCTCGATCATCAAAATCGGAGTACTTTTATTTTTTGGCCAAAAAAAATGGAAAGGGGTACCACTTGCCATTTTTTTGGGTCGAAAAATCAAAGTTGTCCGATTTTCAAGTTTGACCACTCATTCTCTTCGTCTCGATGTCTAGAAATGCGAAATCTAGTCAAATATCTGAAAAATCTATTTTTTCACCCTTAAAATGGGGTAAAACCGGAACTTTGCAAAAATTTTTGCATTAATTATACTCCAATGATGATTTTAACTCCTGCAATAAAAAGATCTTATTCTCACGAATCCATTGATATCCTCATTTATCTGTATAGGCCTTATAGATCCTGAGTTATTAGCAGAAAACCAAATTAAAATACTTTTGGAGCAAAGAGGGAAAATTTAGAAAAAAAAAACATTTTGTTCCCCAAGTAAAATACTAAAGTAAAATATGTAAAATAAGTAAAATACTTAAGTTTAAATAAAACTGAGAATTAATTTTTAAAGTTTGAAATAAAAATGATAAATAATAATTATTATATTATGATGAAAAGAAATTTATTTTACACAGTTAAAATCACTAGAGACGACGGATGAAAGAGCAATTATTTTCCAGTGTTACCGACTTTTAATTGGCATTCTCGCTTCTGACGAGAAATCACTTTGGTAGAAATTCTTGGTGAATCAATTCTACAGGCGAAGTGCAACAGACGTTCTTCCTATTTTCTTTCATCGTTTCATTTTCTCTTTTCTCTTTGATTCATCGTACAACCGCAAGTTTCTCCAATGTAAAAAGAGAAGAAATACCGGCGTTTTCATTCTGGCTTAATTACTTAGAAACTCCACCTCTGAGTGTATCTTTCAACTCAAAAGCAAAATTTTATGTTGATTTCACAATAATATAATTTTTTAAATCATCAAAAGCTAAAAAAAATCATTGCATACTCATTTTATCAAAAGAAAAGGTTATTATTTTTTTATCAATGAGTTTTAAATGTATTAAATTATTCACATTTAATTAAAACATTTCTGTAATTCTATACATAATTTAAATAACAGAATCCCATTGAATCAGTATATTTTTTTTTAATTAAAAAAATCCATACAGAAATTAATGCATTCAATAATACCAAAATTAATGTAAAATGATAGATGTTTCACTGTTATTAAACATTTGAAAACTCTTTCCAAAAAAATCAACTTCAATATAGAATAAGTCAATTTTAAATTCATCAAATATGTAGTATCTTCCATAAGTATTTCATATATCTTGTTTCATGCAAATAAATTGAACAGAATACGTATTGAAAAGCTCTTGTAAGCCAATAAAAACTAACAATAGTGAAATAAAATCAAGCAATATTCTACCCACTTCACATACCTTAAAGCATTTTTTTATTTATCTACTTTCATGATGTTTATATGTATTTTTTACTCAAAAATTTCCATCAAAACTTTTCACTATTCAATGATATCTAACGATTCAATAATTCGACTTAGAAAATCTGTTTTAATTTCAAATACACATCATGAACTATAATTTCTATGATTTATGGTTATAATAATAATTTGAATTCAGTTTAATAAATTTATTCCAAGACCATAGATAAATCAATAAATGTTTATTTGTCAACATGTCCATCTAAAGTAGCAAACACTTGATCATGGCTTTTGCAGGTCATTGAATTGGTTCAAAGAGATTTGATTTCTGTTGGTCAAAATACTCTCAAAGCCACTTTATGATACTCTAGCCAACTAAAGATGACTTGATTCAATAATTGAATAGACTTTCAATTACCATAGTCTGATGGATCTTGAATTCCACAAAATAACATTTAAGTCTTGGAATAACATTTTGATGAAATCATTTTTCTCAAAGATAATTTAATTCTTTCTAAAACAATATCTATTTTTCGGTTGAATAAATTTAATTAAAGATAATTATTCTACTTTTCAATAATATGTTAAATATCATTGAAGTGTAGAAACCGATGAATTGAGAAAGTTTGCAACCTCCTTTCGTGATGTCATGACCATAAGATCTATATTCTCTCAGCTTCCATCATCTTCCTATATATATATATTGTCTTCAAAGTTTTGGTTAACCCTTGTCACGAATCCTAACTTTCCTCAACGAATCAAACTTATGCCAAGAGAGAATGTCTTGAGTATGTACCTATGAAAGATGTGCATTGGAATTGGACTTAGAGGCTGAGTTTATGCAAACGTAAAGTATGACAAAGTCTACTTATTTTTTGACGAGAGTTTATTTTATTTTCAAAATGGATTTTATTCGATTTGTCATATGAAAAAAGATTTAAATAAATATCAATTCATTTGTTTGTGTTAATTAATCCTAGTTTATCTTTCAATTAAAATTGAATACAATCATCAAAATTAATAGCATCATTTACTTGTCCACTAATTGGTTGATGAAATAAATATTAATAATTATGTATTCATTACAATGAAGTATTTCAAATAATTTAACACGATTTTTTAGATCATAACATTATTTAAAAAAATTATTATAAGTAAAGTTTGTGAATACTAATGCATGTTCAATGGTCTAGAAAACATTTTACAAAAATAACTTGACTCTTCTTAAGAGTATTGTCGTTACATTATAACAGAACATTTGTTCTTATTCGTGAAATATCTGATGTTTTACATAAGCATCTTGAATCAATAAAATTCATGCTTTTAAAAATTTTATACAAACTGTTTCTTTTTTTCTAAGACCTTATATTTTTGTCACAAGAGTTAACATTCAGACAACTAGTAGAATTTAATTTTGTTTTCAATTTACCTAAGTCCTTTTCAAGAAGCAACCAGAGAAGCATTCAACTTTTCTTCGCCATCTTATTCTTGGCTTTTGTTACCATCGTATTAGTTGGTTTTGAGGACACTTGAAATATAATCTAACTTGAAAATTGAATTTCATCGTAAATTATTATTTTTTTTTTTTTTTATTAACATGTACATTGAGAATGTTTTTTCAATGTTTAAAGACGTAATTTTGTGATGATATAATTTAGAAAAATATTCTTGATCAATAGTTCTACTGTATAAACAGGTCAAAAATAAATTCCAGCTTAGTGTTGAGCTTAAAAGCTCTCAATGAGGCACTTGCTCATTGGATAACTTAGACATTGTGATGGTCACAGAATTTCGAGCCTTTGAAGTCAATGAATTCACATGAAATATTTGCTCTTAAGTTATTTAAAAATGATTATTTATTATTTTAAAAAGGTCTTTTAAGACTTTAAAGTTTAATTAAAACCATATTAAAATCATACAACTCATAAAATCCAACCAATATCATTGATAATTCGTAAAAATAGTTTTCAAAATGAATATATAATTGCTTTGTGTCCTGTACATACGTTTATTCAGATATTTTATGATATCATTACGTGAATGTTCTATCGTGAAATTGCCTTGCCACACACTCAGTAAGCGAATAATTCGATTGCTGTGAGAATTTCACTGATACCACATCCCCAAAATCCCCATCCTAATCGCGGGAAGCTCACTTTTCTCTCCCTTCTGTTCTATATCGATATAATCATGTGGAAGATAGGAGGTAGAGAAAAGATAGCTGTGGTTGCGAGAATTCCCCACTATATCCATATAACAGTAAATTCATCTCAACACTATTTCAAGTATCCAAAAAATTCCCTATTTTATTTACCACTTCAGCGAAATAGACATGACACTATTTCTAATTAGAAAAAGATATTTATGTTGATAAGTATAGGTAATATATTGTTTAAAATTAGAAAATGGCCTGTATATAAAGGTAAGAGAAATTTCTCCAAACATTTTAGAAAATTTCCCCGCAAGCCAAATCATATGGCCATTCGAATAAAAGAGATTAGAAATTATTTCCCACCATCTAGTGGATCATTTGCGAGAAAAACCAACGAGCTGTTTTTTCGAGATTTAAAAGAGATTTATTACAAAATTTTTTTTTCAGTTTAATTTGAATACTTAAAAATACTTATTGTTATTTACTAAAAATTGTGTAAGCTGTCTAATCAATTAAATAAGTAAATAAAGTTGATGATTTTTTTTTCAACTGCACACACAGTGATCCAAAGCAATTTTTCATTACTTTCTAACATATATTTTGATGAAAATAAGGTTTATCAAAATTTGATGATAATATCTAGCAAGTAACAGATATAATTCACACAGTTTGTGTCGTCATAAAAATTGAAAGCATGCAAATGACTAGAAAATATGTATGCAACATATGGCAAGTGGAGAAAAAAATAGGAGAGGATGTAAAGAATGAGTGAAAACTTGAGTTAAAACCAGATCTGGGAGGCATACTGCAAATATATATTATCTAACTGCTTAATCGTCCAACCTCACTAACTTTTTATAGCCTATAATTCAAACTTTCTATCGCATGTTCTTCAACAAAGCACAGAGAGTAACTTATATCTCTCTTTGGATCTAGGCTAAGTGGGATACAAAATATGCTAGGCAGCATTGTTTGAGAAAACCCCGGTGGTAATACACTACATAGCTAACGGGTGCCAACGACTATTCCACAAGAATTTCATGGCACTCGTGGACACATACAAGTGCTTTGAATTTCACCATTTTATACAGAATAGATAGTCCACTACGAAAATTCATATTCATTATACAGTTATAAGCGTAGAATTGAGAAATTCACGTACAAGTAAGTATTCATAAGTTATCTAAACACGAATTACTCTGCTGGGAAGTATTAACATATGTCTAGATTCTCATGAGCTACAAAATTTCTTGTCAATTGTACCTTTGAGATTTTATCACTGCAATAATAAATACACTGCAAATCGATATGAATTATTTGTGTCACTCAAGTATGTTACATTCTTGTTGTCACTGTTTACTGTTAGTTGAGTATTATTAATGTGTTATTTCAACACACATTTTTAAAAGTTTCATATTAAGTTAACACATGAAATAAAATATTGAAAATAGATCTAAATATTGAAGACATTTTTTGCATTAAAATAAAGTATACACTTCATACAGTGATTTCTACGAAATTTTCTAGAAAAACTCCCTCACCAAAACCAATGAAATGATTAGACATCAAGGTCTTTTTAAAGGTACTTGATACTTTCAGTTATATTTTAATCACAAACGTAAGCCTTGGTTCGTTCAAAAAAAAACCTCAAAAAAACGATGATTGTGAGTATTAATAGAACCACGGCTAATCATGTTCACCTTGCGGAATTATTAGCTGGAATAGGATATATAAACGACCTGAGATGTAAATGCGGTGAAGAAAGTGAAACATTAAACCATGTTCTTTGGCAGTGCAAACTGTACGATCATCTGCGCCTTAAACTTATCAAAAGTCTTCGGATCTTAAAGCTGTTCCTCCCAATGTCTGTAGAAGTTCTACTGGCTGACCCTAATAGTAAGGCTTGTCGCTACGTGTTTCACTTTCTTCAAGACTGCGATCTAAATGTTTAGTCCTTTACAATACTTAATTATAATGCTTTTACCATGATTCAATTTATTTTACACTTATCCATGATAATTGTTCTTGACTATCTCTTTTCTTTATGAAAATGTATATGTATACTATGTAGCTAATATAAGCTTCATATGAAACTTCAATTGCTTTTCAATGAAAAAAAAACAAATCAAGTATATATTGTTATATACCTCACTTATTTACTTATGTATATATATATATGTAAAAGGAACATGAATTTTATAGTTTTAGAAAGCTAAGATTTATTTACAGGAAACCCTCATTTTTTATACGCACCCAATATACAAGTCCTTCACGGAAGCCTCTTTCTTTTTTGCCCCTTTTTTTTGGTACCCTTTTTTATATCATCCTTAATTTCTAAAAGTTGGACTTTGAACTTTTTTAGATTTTTCCAACTTTCCTGTAACTAAAACCAGTTACACTAGCCTTATGAGCTAGACTTCAACCTTTCTCTTCGACTCTTTGGTCAATCCTTTAAATATATTAGAGACCTTTTGCTTAATTTCCATCACTTAGAATCGATCCTCTGAACTACTTAGATCTTCTAGATTACTCATACAACAAATATTCTGTAACTTTGTGTACTTACTGACTCGTCAATAGTTTGAATAAAATATCATCCAGTCATGAGGAATATAACAATATAAATAAATAAATAAATAAACCTTCTATTTGATCCTGCTTGATTAATTTTGACTGTATAAAAAATGTTTTTTATTAGTAGCAAGGTCCCCAGGTTGGGTAAAGGCCTCCTCCAATGATGTCCACTTCTTTCTATCCTGTGCTATTTACCATCACTTTAGACCAGCGACTTTTTTATTTCGTCCTGCCAAAGTGTTAAGGGCCTTGCTCTCTTTCTTTTTCCTTGAGATCCTCGCCATATGGTGGTGCTGTGAGTCAATCTTTTGTCTCTAAGCCTCGCTATGCGATCGGTCCATTTTCATTTTAACATTTGTGCGTAGCTTAAGGCTTTTGTTATTTCTCTTATCTTTACGTGCCTGATCTTATCGAGTTTCTTAATTTTTTTAAATTAGATTGGCAGAATAACCTTATTAATTAGAGTAAAAATAACTTATTTAACAATATAACAAAAATAATGAAAATTTAATGTAAATATATCAATAACACAACATACTTTCGTTATTCTAATTGATATCAGTTAATATTTAATAGATACACCTCGATAAACAATCATTTTTGGATCCATTCGTATTTGTTCTTTCTATGTTTGATTAAAACTTGTGGTTATAACCAGAAAATCGTAACTGGAAATTATTCGCAAGAGAATCAATGCCAATTACGTTTACATTGAATAAAAATATCAAGCCCTGAGGGTATTGTAATATTCCTGAATAAATAAATGACGATAACATAAAATGTATATGTTTAATTGCATCATTTATTGGATCGTGAATTTAAAAAAAAAATAGTTTTTTAATAGACATGATTGAATATGTTATATAAATACTTGATAATTTATTGTTTAACATTTAAAATAAAGAAATAAAAAAATAGCTAGTGTCAATTTAATCACAAATTTGTCAGTTTTCAGTGAAATAAGCTCACATAAATGTCCTTTATTTAAATACTGTGAATGTAGAACTGGTCGGCTTTTGGCAGAAGGATTTTCCGGAAGAGTCGAGCTTACCATTCAATTATACGTAAAAAAATTCTAATTGTCTATTCTGAATGTCAGTCAAGCTGTGGCAGAAAATCTTTCTCTATTCACAAGCTATTTATTCATGCAAATTCACGAAGTAAGCACGCTAGTTGGTAACATAAAAAAATTTAAATATATCAGGATGGACGTATTAAGATGTAAAATGAATGATAAAAATTTTTCAACTAATTAAATTTGTCTCTACATAGGAATTTTTTGTGTAAAAATATTTTATCACAACGGTAAAATACTTTTAAATTTTCTAAATAAATAGAGAATTCTGAATAGAATAAAATAAATGAAGAAAAAAATATCAAGGGTAAAAAAAATACTTGTGTAATAAAAAATTTTATCAATTTACCTACGCATATGCTTTTTTTTTTTTATATCCTAAAAATATGATATTTGCTTAATAAATAAAAGATTATCATATTGGAAAAAACATTTACATAATTTTGAAAAGTTTGTTAAACGCTTTAAATAATTTAAAACATCATTGGATACCCAAAAGCTATTGAATTTCATGGCAAATGTGTAAATTATGATACTGCATTCACAAGTTGGAGTAAAACGCAGGCGCATCGCTACTAGGTAATCTGGTTGAGTATGAGGAAATTTTAAATCGACTCCAGTGAACAGATCGGGTTTATACGTGTAGGAAATGTAGAATAAGAATGATAGCAACAGCATATGGTATACGAAATATACTTTTGCGACACTTCTCGTATAGTACAGAGACTGTATTGCATACAAAGAGCTCTTTAATACCGTCGTCTTTATAGCACTGCACCGATGAAACCTGCAAATCCCCAAACTTTTCGAAAACTTTCTCACTTTTTTCAATGTATACATGTTTGCACTCATTGCAGCATGTGACAAGAATATTATACAACACGATAACATGGTGGTAAAAAAATTCTTCCCCAAGTCTTCTCTTTTTTATACTCGGATTAAGATTAATTTTAAAATATCTTTTCATTAAATGATGCATAATTATTGAATATTTATTATTAATTAATGCTGTTAATTTTTTTATCTTTTTATGAACCATCATCACATTGAAATTTTATTAATAAAAGTAATCTTTTTTTGTATCAAAAAAATATTTTCCATCTACAAGAGGTAAATTTTAGCTCCAACTTTAACTAGTTTCATTATTCCAAGATTATACATTCACGTTCACTGCTGAGTGCTCGTCTGTAATAATTCACAAGTACAAGTCGTCTGTATCCTTTTCAAGCTGTTAAGTGTATTTCGTGGAATGATAAATAGCAAAGGAAGATGTTAATAAATTTCAAAACATATGTAATGTTTTATCTTAAAAAATATTAATTACCATTACATGTTTTATTTAAATTTTTTGTCACCAATCTCATTATTTTATTCATCAAAAAACAAAAAAAAAAATCTTTATGAATAATTAATTTAAATTATGACAAATTTTTTTTTCTTGAAGTATATTACAAACAATGTTTTTGTAATAGTATTATTTAAAATAACAAAAAAGACTTGTTAACGACTTTGTCATGTTATTTTTCCTTCCATTCTATGTTTTATTAATGAATAAATTTAACTTTGTATTTTAAAAGCAAACATTAATATGATAAAAAGGATGAAGGTTTAAATTTTATTCAAATATAAATAAATAATAAATATTATTAAATTATTAATACATAATTTTGAAGCAGTTCAATTAAGTTGCTCTTGTTCTAATAATTTTTCTGAAAAGTTGAAAACCACTTTAGTGATAAGATATCATTAAGAAAATTTCTTATTCATATACCACCTCATTTGGATGGGAATACGGTGCTTGGTATTATGCAATATTTCATTCCATGATATCTGTATCCTCTCTTGCAAGTAAAACAATTTTACCTCTTGTTTATAAGAAAAGTAAGAAATAAAATTACTAAACAAGTATAAAAATGAAAAAGTTGGTTTACTTAATCATAGTCAATGTTGTTTGCTTCATGATAGAAAAGAAAATAGTATAAAATAAAAGAGAATAAAAAAATAGAAATGAATATAAAAGTAATAAGACAAACAGATACAAATTCAATATATACAACAGCTTATTTATAAAAAGAGAAATATTTTTATAAATTTTCTTTTTATTTTATAAAATTAAATAAATAGTGAAAAAAATTATTTCAATTTCAAGTATTAATTATCTTACATAGTCTGAATAATAAATATTACATTTATATAATCATCAGCAAATTTAGTTTTCTATCATGCATGAAATGATGGAGAATGGTTTAATCACTGGAGGCAATTCATTAGCCACAGGCGAAATTGAAAAGTTTTATCATATCTGAAAACATTTGCTCAGATTAATGGGATTATATGTAAGTATTGTTTGTGTTTCTCACGCATATAAATCATAATGATATTAGTTTATCTGATTTATCATTTAAATATCTTTTAATTACGTTAAACTAGTCTATCCAATAAGTATCAGTAATCATTTTAACATTGATTTTCTATATCAATATTATTACAGAATTGAAACATTGTTAAAAGTTATGTGTACCAACAAAAATTTTTGTACAAAGTAGGTTGAACTTTCAACTCAAATACTTAAAAATTTTTAACAGCTTAAATTTACGAGAAAACTATTGTTAACATCACAACATATATCTTTTAGTTAAATTGTTCTTTATATTTTGAATCAATTTATATAAAACTGCTTTTATATTTAATCTTAATTTTACAGACGCAGCTGGTACTTAAATAAAAGTCAACAATTTATAAACAAAGAAAAAAATGGATTCTCTTCTAATCCAATTATTTGATCGTATAAATAGAGGAGAATGTGATTTTATTAAGGCAAAATTTAGAGCAGGTTCTAAAACTTTAGGCAGATTTCTTTCTTTTATCACCGAATTTGGATAAGAGGATCATACAATGAAAATAGCTGACGCTACTAACGTAAACAAACGAGGTGAGTTTTCTTAGAGAAAACGAGTTACATAAAGAAGTTTGTATGCACGTTCGACCATCCACCTTTCACCTTCAATAGAACTTACGTGGGGGTTGATCCATGAAAATTGGACGTCACGAAAGGTTGGAGTGTGCTGGTTTAGTGAATGTTGAAACATATGGATAAAAGGACAGGTTATATATATATATATTTTTTATCGCTTATGTAGAATACACTATAATCTCCAAACATTGATGCAAAAGTAGCAAGATATGCACAGACAGAGGAATACATCTGAGCTTGCATACTGCAACTTTTCCCATCAACGCGTTGCTAGTCCGTAGCTTGTTATGCGAAGCTTGAAGCATGTTACACCAGATGCCGCATATTGGTTCACCTGACCCATACCAGAGAAAGGGACTCAACCTCCTAAAATCTAGCCGAGCATACCGGAAAACCACTCCAAAAGGTCACCGACTCATACTCACATATGCCAATCTGAGCTACATCTCTTGCCAAACTGACGCTAAACTAACATCAAGAGGGTGAATTTCAATCGCTTCTCTCTACGTGGTCAAATGCCTCAACTATTTCATTCTTTTATTTTTACACTAAAGAAAACAAAACTCTACCTTCCTGCTATTTATTTTTATTTTTTTTTTCATCACGTATTATGGAAAAAATTTTTGAGTATTTCTCCAAACATTCAAGTAATAAAATTCCAAATAAATACTTAAACAAAATATCCGCAATACTAATATTTGTTTTCTTTTTCATAGTGTAATTTTTTAAAAATAAAAGAAAAATATAATTTTATAAAATAAACAAACAATTAATTAGTTACATATAATTGGTCCGTTTATTCCTTTATTCTCTAATAAATAAGCAATCTTCAATATGTGCCTAATAAATCATTAGTATGAGTATTCGCTCTAAGAGCATAAGAGGGTTCTATGTAGCTCGACTATTTCCGACCAAATTACAGCAATAAATTGAGTAAAATCAGCACAGTACGATTAATTGTTTGCTATATACAACCGTCGTTATTTATCCGTATACTTGACGAAACAAATTTACGCCATCCACACTTGCATTATTTGAATTCTTATTAACCAGTTGGTAATTGATTTCCTTTTTGATATTTTCAATTTTATTTCACTATTACTAATCTTCACAGTAAAATTTTAATTATCCCGAGTCAAAATATAACACTTACATTGATTCTTTTCATACTATTCCCATTCTTTTTATCCTAGATTCAACCTTTTTATCCTAATATTAATTTGTTTCATTTTTTAAGTAGATCAAAATTAGGATGATAAAGCCTCATATTAACTTTCTAATCAATGAATTTCTTATTTTCCAAAAAATTATCTAATTTGAAAAGAGCGGTACTTCAATGCAATGTTGCCATACTTTTCTACTGTCTTTAAATTAACAAAAAAGACAAAGATAGAGGCGTCAAACAATTTTTATTTTATTAATAACTTTTATTTTATGTGGTCAATTCCTGTTGTAACTCCGTGAAATAATTCAATGCAGGTTTATTTTTTCAATGATAATTTTTTTATATCATGTCAAGTTTATGAATGTCGAGAATTGTATGAAATACTATTCACTTCCTGTCGTTTTAATCCTACTCACATGCATTTGTTGGTATTTTTAATATTAAATATCTCGAAAAGTGCATAGTAAAAAAAATTTTGTTAATAAAACATTTTGTGCAAAATTGTTTTCTCTTTCTATTGGTATAAAAAAAAGGGGATTTTAAGTTAGAAAAAATTAGCATCTGAAATACCTTAAGTTAAACCTAAAGAAAGGATAGTCTTAGGATAAAAATAGGTTTTATATTTTGACTTGGGATTAATGTAGAAACAAAAGACAAATTTCTCTCTCAATTCTTGCAACTTGAAATGCAGATGATGATCTTGATACTGAGTTGTAATAATACGTGACATTGGGCACGTGCCAGTATTATATACTATTGTAGTTACAGCTCGGTGCATATAATAGTATTTAATATTTCCGTAGCACGTATTCATCCCATCATAGCACCGCGTGTGGATACTATAATTTCTGTCTCACACCTTGCAAATACAGATCCTTCACAGCTTCTGTGGTCAGTTATGATTATACAATGACTAATATTATTATGAATGACAGAATGCTAATTCATTCTTTACATATTGATAATCCAATCAAAGTGATATTTATTTTAATATTTAAATATAAACAAGAATCAATATGTTGATGAATAAGCTGTTTAATCAGTATTTAATTAATGAAAATGAAAAAGTGAAATTAATTGACATCATATTCAAAATAAATTGAATCAAGTCAGAGATTTAATTAAACTCTAATATTTGGTGCATCTATAGATATTGAATTTTCTAAATGTGATTTTTTGTTGAACAGGACTCTTGATATATCCAAGGTGTTTTAATTAAGTTTGAAAGATGAAAAGAGAAAAAATGAAATAAAGAGTTAAAAAGTTTCTATGCACCACCTCATGTGGCTATATTAAAAAAAGGTTCTATAAACCTTCATGCATATTTAAAATGTACGGATAAAGATAAAAATAGGAAAGTTAGTGTGTGTAAAATTCAAAAATCTAATTAACAGTAATAATGAAAGAGATTGAATTATTGTGAAATAAAAATTCTTTTGTGTACCAAGTATGTAAATCTAAGAGTAAGCTTCTCATTAAAATAATACCAAATAAACAAGGTAGCATTAAAGTTCTTAGCAGTGTAGTTGTCACTTCAATAAAGTTTGTAAACTTGCTGCATTTGCAGCTGCTCTTGCGAACAATGCCATCATAGCTCTATTTTAGAATTTAGATGCTCCACTCGGTCATCTACTATCTTTCCTTTTCTCCTCTCACTGCCTTATCCGCATCTTGAGGTCAAAGGCAAATGGCTTGGAAGCGTCGAGTGATACGGGAAGTGTGGCGCCGTTGTCTAGTCAAGAAAAGCTTGCGCTTGACGCAGCATAATAGCATCTCAATTTCATATTCTAATGCACTAACTGAATACCTACGCCTTAATGCAGTTATTATCCGACATATCTATAGCACTTTGAAATACATATTTCTTAGTACAAGTATATCCATAGTTTTACTTTTATTTTAAACTGACCTACTTGAAAATTCTTTTTTAATCATTTTCATCAAATACCTAGCACACTTTAATTCATATTCTCTATAATTAAGTTATTAATATTCCTTTTTTAAATAACTTTATGTCATCTTTATCTAGGATATAATTAACAATAAAAACATATTTCAACTTTGGATTTATAAAGAAATTTCAGCAATCATGCTTGACATTTAGGAATGTACTTCCTGTCCAAACAGTCTGTCACCCGAATAGTGTCTGTCAAGCCAGGAATGTGTCGACTAACGTTATTAAAAATCAAGATCACACTACTGTCATCTATTTCTTTCAAAGTCAACTGTATTTAATAAATCTGAAATAATTAAAAATGTCTATTATTTTATATTTATTTAGAAAAAAGAAAAGAATTTATCGATTTTGTAATATCTTTTGTTTGGATTGATATTAAATTTATTTTTAAAAATGTGAAATTAGAATCATCATTGGTAAGGATTCGTAAGATTCAATATTTATAGAACGAATATACTGTCCCACTTTAGGTCTTATTTGATTTATGCATATTGAATATCAACTTTTGAATATTTTCGATTATATCGTACTTCAAATATTCTTAGATATGACTTTCGAAAATAAAATTCTTCTAAAGAGAGTAATAAAATTTTTAATACTTCAGAATAGATAATAATTATAATAATAATTCATCATGTACTAAAAGAGTTAATGTAATTAATAATATTATTGCTCTAGATAAAATTAAAGTGGGATAGTTGATTTTATTTTCTGTCAATGTTTTTTCATTGACATGGACTTTTATTATCTGTTGAAAACAAGTAACGTCAAAGGTATCAACCGGAATTCCGTATGTCAAATATCCTTTCTTAGATAAATTCTAACATATATGAACATTTACGTAGCAGTACATTCCGCTTTCAGAGCAAACTAACACGAGAAATCTCTTTCATTCTCTTTTCTTAGATATATTTTTCGTTTAGCTTCAATTATTTTCATTTTACACTACAATTTAATGTGTAGAAACAAAATTATTGGGCAACTTTCTATTAATTAAGTTCCATCAGAGATACCAATAATTAAAAAACTATATAGACAATCAATTATTACTTTTTAGATTTATTTTTATAAAAGAAAAAAAGGACTATTTCGAAGACTATTCTTTGGAGATTAAATTTTTGATTAGTTTATTTAAAATTCAAATTTAATCTCAAAATTCTAATGACAGTCATGAGAGATAATGTAGTTAAGATGCAGTAAAGTGTATATATAGATATAAGTATTTACCTAACCATAAGGAGTTAACTGATACATCCCAGGAAATAAGCTAGTCCACAGAACAGTATCCTTGAACTTCCTAACAACATTAAAGTTACTTGAGTTCATCAGGTACCATAACTTTCCTTGTCCTACGGGTTATAGGTTCACCAAAACTAACAATAATATTAATATTTCAAGTTGATTGAAAAATTTTGAAATTTATTTTTAAAAATTCTCATGTTTATTATGCATGATATTAATGCATTAATTGAGAGTACTATAATTACCACCACTTATCACTATTAATAAAATAAATATTCATTTACCAAAATAATATTTATCAACGTTTAAAAGTTTTCTGAACATTTTTTTCAGTTAGAGAATTATTAGCTGTGAGTGAATTTAATTCATAGTTAAATGAGGTAAATAATATAACCCAATTTCCATCCACCTCATTCCATCAACGTAACTCTGTATTTTCATTTTAAATAGATAACTCCAACAAAGTTAGAAACACTCTATGATTTACGGCCATTTATTTTCAGTGTGTACTTTTGTTTAGAACAATTGAAGGTTTGTTAATAATTGACATATTTACTTTAATAGAAACATAAATCTCTTTATGACTATTTGTTTGGAAACTTTTCTTATATACTAAACAATAAATAAAAGGATATTTGAAGACAATTAATTCATATAATGACTTATTGCTAACTAAACTATTAATTATTAATGAATTAGTGAATATTTTAGTCAACGTTTACATTAATAGGAAACTTAACTAGAAAGTCTGGAACTAAAGTTTCAATTCAAATAGTTCTTAAAATTTGAATAGTCGTCGTGGTGCTAAGGTCTGGTGCTAGCATCCTGACTTATTAGAGTGTTGGTATCAATGAATTATTTATTAAGATAAAGTGCCCAAAAATTTGTTAACCACTCCAAGAAAAAAAAAACAATGATTGAATATATTACTGAAGATTTTTTACTTTAAATTAAAGTACAATAAAACTTTAATAAAAGATAACTAAAATGCAAATCTCAAAGAGAATTGATTTTTAAAAAAATGCTTGAGAATAATTTTGATTAAAAAATCAGTATGACATTCATGTATCAGTTGCTAAATGATTTACTGCAGCCAACTGATGCAAGGCATTAGAGATATAAAAAAAAACCAAGTGACATCATGGGACGTCTCCTGTGGTTGGACTAGCGAATTTCCTTTTGGCCAGTGCATCCTGAAACATCCATCATACCCAATAGGCGTCGAACCAATAATTAAACCAGCCATGCTGGCAATAACGTATCTCACTAGTACGTGAATAGACTTCGTTTTCAGTGCTTGGCTATCTGATCAATTGCGTCTGTATATCTATAGATGATTCCGAGTTTAAGGTACGTGGATAGACTCACCGTACAAGACTGATGCAAACGTAAAAGCTTCAACAGCATAAATATAACTAGTTCTAACATAAAAGATAATAACGCAGTTATAAGAGGATTTCAATATGTAGTTTGTCTTTAGAAAATACATTGAAGCAATATTGATATTCAAAGTTTATTGAAGGGAAAGAAAAATATAAAGATAATGCAAGTATGAAAGATATTAAAAAAAAAAAAACATAATCAAAAACATTCAGACTTATTTTTTTTACTCTTGGTAAAGTTATTGACTGCATCAAATATATCTTAAGAATTGTACCAAAGTAATTGGTATTCACTAACAAAAGTATATTCTTGGATCAAGAATAATTTCATTGTTGATCATAATATTCTTAAATAAAATAATAATACATGTTGAACATGTTAGACATGTATGATTATTTTATTCAAGAGAATTTGGATCAACAATAAAATTATTCTTAATTCAAGACTATCGATTTTCAAGTGTACTTGTTACAAATATCTATATCATGAATAATTAATTGTCACTTTTACTCTTATCAAGAGATTATACTGTAAATAATAACTTATTTTCAATGAATTTATTGCTGCAACCATCAAGGATTATCTACTTGTTGGAATTTCTTTTTTATGACCAATCAATTGATTCAATAAAGAATTTTTGAAATAAAATATACATTAAAAAGAATCACCTCCAATTTGATATTGTGAGAATTGTATTGTCAATATCATCCAAACTGCTTAAATTAACACAGCTAACATCATTATGTTATACTAGCCACATAACTATATTGACTCAGTAAATGTTATCATATTATCAGAGTCCAATTGACAATATCAGTGCAGTAATTATAACGGTATCAAATAAATATCCACTTGAACTATTATCATAAACATTACACCATTAAAATATTACAAATAACATAGTTACTGTAAATTTTGATAATTGTTTTATTTGACAATTGTTATCAAAGAAGCTATTTATATTATACGGTAATTAAGAATTGAGTTTGGTTAGATAGAAGTGAGTGTGGAGTGAGTAGTTATTTATAGAAACAGTTTTTTGCTGATTCAAAGACTTGCAATAAATGTGAATCGGATAGGCAAGTGTGGTTGTTAAAATTCATGAATTTGGAGATATAACCAATTAGGTCACAAACTGTGAACTATGATGATACCCGTAAAAACTCTTGGTTCACATGCATTGTCTGTGAAACCTACAATAAAAGAATCTCCAAATTCCATGGTCGTTTCATTCTTTATCAAAGCAATTAGTGTCCTTCTATGCAAGTCACATAAATATAATTAACCGTTCTTTTCATGTATAATAAATATCTATAGAATTGTTGAGTATGTATTTCTCTTTCTCTTTACATTACTTTACATAAATATATTTTTATTTTAATGAGTAAATATACAGTTACTAATTTGCTCCAACTTTATTTTCAAGAGATTGATTTCAAAATAGTTAAGACAAAAGTGAGAAATGGTGTTTTAATGAGGATCTTGAGAACATGGATTTTTAATTAGTGAATTTTATATATTAAACTAGCTATTAACCTAGATTAACGTTAAATTAGTCCAATAATTTATCAATATAGTAATTATTTTCAAGTTTTAAAAGAGCTATTTAAAAAAATAATTAAATACTTGAAGGATTAATTAGGATTATATATTACTCACCTTATACCTCCACGAATGGTATCATAGTTCAGCATTCGGGATCCATGCCTCCAAGTCACATAACCAGTAGGATGAGGCACTCTGCTCACAACACACTTAAGCTCTATTGTGCTACCAGCTTTATAGAATTTGTCTCCAGCAGTTGCACCATGTTCATCAACTATTTCCACTCGAGGTACTAAAACAAATAAATCGATCAATAGTTTTTTAAATTCACTTTCGGATTATATCATTCCTGGAATGATAGATTTGAAAAGTATTTTAATTCTATCAGTGGGTATGGATATAAAGGATTGTTGGTATTATATAATCATCAAGTATAAAGACATTTTAAGACTTTCTCTTGAGAACAGATTGCTAGGGTAACTTCTACTAGTTAAATGTCTGTTGCGGTTCTATATGAAGACGTTGTTAATTATACGTTCTGCATACCAGAATAACTTAATTACGTCAGTTTACCAGTTAAGTTACGACTTCAATTAACAGACAAGTCTAAATAAACTCATTGATTTATCTTTTATTAGCTATCGATTTCTAGTGATTACATTTTCTTTTCAATTCCACCATTTTTCTACCTCTTTTTTTTTTAATTAAAAAAGAAACAACTATTTAATAAGTATAAAAATAATTAGATATAAAAATTATAAAGCAGAATGTTTATATTTAAAATTATAAAAATAAATTGATTTGATTAAAGTAAAACTTGATACCTTTTTCTAGGAAGATTTCTTCCTTTACGGATAAAGTAATGAATAAAATGAAAGAAAAAACCTGTAGCGCTTTTACAGCAATCATTTTTGTATTTTAGCCTAGTTTTACACTCTATCTTTATTTCTCATAGATACCTAGATGTGCCGAAGCATCGGAAGGCAATTTGCTAAAAGCACTAAAAGAAACAAACTGGGTCGCCAGTGTGTGGTAGAAACAATGAGCCACGAAAAAGCAAGTTTCACTATCAGGCGTGATGAGAATCATTTGCTACACTTGAAAACAAAAAAAAAGGCAGAGAACCAGTGACCTTTAAGGAAAAAAATACCGAAGAGGGAAGACAATGCTAGTAAGCGTAAATTTGTACGATTACTTTTTACTTTAATTTAATTAAAGAAAATGTTTCTTTTTCAATTTAATTGAATTAAAGTTACTAAAGAATGCTTTCTTGATAAAATATTATTTCTGATACTGGTGAAATTTATATTAAAGGATTACATTCTTGTTGTACATAATTTTTTTTTTATTATTAATTTCTATCATCCATTAATAATTTAATTTTTTATCCCACCAAACCACTTAGTCTGTGTCATTTTTATATGCCTCGAAGATATCTTTTAGAAGAAAATAACAAAAATAAATAAGTTTAATAAGAATCTTGATTTTTCAAGTCTAGAAAACTTTCTGTTTCATGAACTTTTAGTATGCAAGAAAAAAATGTACTCCTTGTGAAAGCTTTAGCTATTACGTAAGCTTAAAATATTCGACATTATGCTCCTTTTTTCTGAACTCTTCATTCTTTCAATAGACAGATGCATTGTTTCTGAAGGAACAAAACGAAAGAGATGAATGGTAATGCAGATCCTTTCGTTCAAACTTTACTTTCTTCAAACAAAAGTTTTCATCAATCGAAAATAAAAAATTCTATGAAAGACTTATTTTAATACGTAAATGAGTTGAAAAAATAATACTTGAAACATATATGATAGCATTGACGTCTGTCAGTGATAAAGATCATATAATATAGATTTATCATGAAGGTAAACTTGTGCTCAAACCAAATCCTTATCTCTTTTTAAGCCAAAACCACATCTGGTCATGAGTGTATTCGAAATGTTGTTGACAAGCTCAGAAACTCAACCAATGTACAGTAGGATACCACGAATTTTAGATCAACATATAGCTTTTCGACTATTCAAACTACACTCAACAAACTGACTTTAAGTTTATATTTGTATTTCCTAACGAACTTCATAGGACTTTATCATCTCTATGACTGTGTACACAAAAAGAAAACTACATAAGTCAAGCCAAAATCATTCTCAAGAAGATCCCTTCAAACATATCAAACATCACAGGGAGCTTCATCTTCTATTCCTTTCAAACTACCAAAAAAGATGATATTCTTCTAATCAAATAATGTTGATGTATCTTTTATGAAATTTCAATACCTACATTGCTAATTGGATAAGGATATTCTATCATCTCATATTTAATGAGCAATCAAGCATTTAGCAAATTTTAATTGAATACTACCAATTAACTAGATGATCGATCAGTAAATGGAGTCATGAGAATTTGAATGTAAGGAGAATATGATAGGTATCATCTTGTTCTACACCTATTCTCATAGTCGGCAACTGTATGATCAGTTCTCTGTTGTCCTCACTACAATGTTAATTTGCCCACCAGAATCTATCAACATATATACATGGTTATAATAGTTGAGTCCTTTCTCGTAAGGATATAATCATATTGCATGAGTACGTTATAAAATGATGTTCGTAAACAATCAAGCACTTTCCATCATCAAAAATTCACCATGTGTTTATTCATTCAGATGGTGTATGAGTATTAACATATGTATACATATGTGTTTCATGCATGAAGGTTTATAAAAAATCACACGTGCATGGGCTGTGAGAGGAGAACGCGTTGAAAGCGTTATCCTTAAACAGGAAAATGTTGGTAGTATGCATGAATATCACGTTGTTGATGTACGAGAAATGAGAATCAATACGCAGCACATGCTACTGATGCCCAGTTTTGCTCCTTCCCATCTCACACCTATATTTGTAGTATGAGCATTCACTCGGCTTTCTAAGAACATGTCATCTGCTATCTTTATGCAACTATACTAAGATGTTACTGTCTATTTTATGCTCCAAAAATAAATCATTTTTCTATCAGTTTTATCCAAATGACACGGGAAAATAAAAATGAATTTTAAAATTAAAAGAGAATATCCCAAGTTGAAAAATTTCGTCTGTTTTATGCCTAAAATTAATGATTTTATCTGTTTTACTCCGAAATTAGTGGGATTTTTTCCTTGATTATGGATCTACTTATGTTTTTCTCCTTCAAGCTTCAGTTCATCTGATTTTGTCCTCATCTTTATCTGTTTTTCTCCGCTTGTTTTAATTTGGTCTCATTTTCTCCTTTTTATCATATAATATACAGTCAAATGTGTAACTTAAGAATAAAATGTAACAACATTATTCTAAAAGTCTAAATAACGTAGTGGCAACGTGTTAGACTTGGGATTCTAAGAGTCGCAAGTTCGAATCCAGATAAAACAAAAATACTTTGTGTCACTTTTCTCAACATTCTTCTTCAGAAGTTCATGAACATGGTCTTTTTCTGATGAGTGTAAGTAGAAGAAACAACATAATTGAAAAGAGAATCGTGGGTTAGATTCATATAAATCTTGAGAAAGGCAATACAATGAAATACACAAGCGAATAACGGTGATAATTTTTATGATAATTTCGTTATTTGTATTGGCTACTGCTATTTTGTCATTATATTTTATTTTTAAATTATTTGTTAATTTTTATTAAATGTAGCTTTACATTTAATCCATGTATTTGTACATAATAAATAAATGTACTACTCATGGACTTATTTAATTTGTCAGTTCCAAGGACAAAAACAGACGAAAAAAAGATCTGTTTTTCTGCTTATTATTGAAAATCGCGGGGAAAAACAGACTTAAATATTCCATGGTATCAGGAATAAAACAGAAGTTTTTCAGGAAAAATTCAATCTTCATCAAAGAATCGTAAAACAAGTGAAATTTTTCGACTCGGGATATATATAATTATATTCTTTATAGATATATCACAGATTCATATACCAATAACGAATTTTATTTATATTTCTATGAATAAATTTGTTGTATTTATTGTAGAGGTATGAGAATATGTCACTTTAAATGAAGCTTTATTCACACATTTTTTAAGGAAACGATCAATTGAAATTAATCTGGAGTTATTAATGAAGACAGGACATTTTTTGATTGAATAAAATAAAAATGTCAAGACACTGAAGAAGAAGATGTATTCTTTTGTTGAATTTAATATAGTGATTGTTAGTTGATTGGCTTGCCAGTCATTATCTCTATTTCACGGTTCCTTGATCTCAATGTCTACTGTCCTTTGTCGAACATAATAACATTGCCGATCAGTGTTGTTCCGTACGATCAAACAAAACAGTAGTGAGGTCATGAGGACATGGAATTGAACAGAATGGGTGTACTAGAGAGACTAAAATAGAGTAAAACGAAGGGGTCACAGGATGGTTTGGCACATTCATTACTTCCACAAAATGCTGGTGGTCTGTCATGTTTCTAAAATATCTGACAAACTATTTGTGTACTTTTTTTATTGGATTGATTAAGATATAACTATACTTTGTTTTCGATTAAACAACAAGTAATGATGATGGCTTTCATACATTAGTAGGTCTTGTGATATTATAAAGTACTAGAAACCTTTTAGCTTGCTCTCTATCAATCTCAATGGTAAGTTTAATTGCTTGAATTTCTTTTCAAGTCTGCATGTTTCGTCACTTCTAACAAGGATCATTGAGACCAGTGTGTTAGGTGGTAGCTAGACCTGAATAGTCAAGTTTCTTCTTTGACATTGCTCATACCAAGGTTGTTATGGATATTTTTATTCGTAACATCCTTGGTATGAGCAATTAACTATTCTCTAAAAAGAAATTAGTAACTATTGACCAATTCCAAGTGAATATTTACTATTTGTAGCATTGCTCAGTGACGCGATGGGAAATAGTAAAATTTCACTGTTTGAACCAGTGAAATAATACTTTACTAGTTGAATTAGTCAATTGATACCAATCGAACCAGTGAATTTGACTAACTGGACTAGTGAATAAGAAGATATATCTATACATTCATATATGCACCAATACATCTATACAATCCGATGATTAGAGATTCAATTCATTCATTCTTATTTATTTCATTTAAAAATATCGAAATTTATTTATCAAATGACAATACAACTTATCTCATCTTTCCATTATCTATCGAATAGGAATATTATTTATCTTAAAAAAAAGTTATTCACAACCTAAGGATTATTCTGGTGACTTGATATTCATTATATTTACATGCAGAAACGAGACAGAACTTTTTGTCTTGATGTTCATCTTGAAAATATATTTATCAATGAATGTATACAAATGATTTATTTGTTCTGGGTAAACTATACACACTCGAAACTGCACATTGATTTTCACTGGCTTAATTAGTAAATGGGCCCGAAATAACTAATTTTACAGTAAAATATAGCTTACTAGATAAACCAGTGAAATGTTTACTAATTCAATTTTAGAAAGTAAGACTTTAAGAGCTGTGAATTAGAATTGTGTACCAATTTCTATGTAAATGCATATCACCCAACATTGTACTCTCTAAAAATCAGTTGTATTTATTAATTTGCTGTTAAAAAATCAGGATCATTGTTTGAATAAGTGCTGTTATTATCACTCCAGACAGTGAATATTCACTGATTCATTTTCAGAGAGTAAATACATACTCAACAGCTAAAATAATGTCATGTATCTTGGCATAAACTTGATGAAGGAATTTTCAAAGTAGAGATAAAGATTTTTAGAAAAGTTTATATTAGGTCATCTAAAACTCATTCTATGCTAAACATATGCTAAACAACAGCATCATGCTTCTCATCACACGTGTATATACTGTCGTATGCTGCTTGCATTTTCTGGCCACCAGAGATATTTTGCCATCTTCAAAACCACTTGACGTGCATACAACATGTATACGTTTCCCATTTTCAACCATCATTGATGCTTATAATAGTAAATACACATTTACCCTTACCTTGTGATCAGCACAAGTACCTAATATTATTTTTTATTCAGACATCAATGAAAAAAACATTGAATCGATATCTTTTAAAATGGATACGCGATTTTTTCTCTTCTTAAAAGAAGAAAAAAAATTTATTAGCTGGGCGGTAGATCGTGAGTAATAGTACGAGCGTTACTCGTGCCAATTTCAATTTGATTTAGAAGTCGCCTAACCCAACTACTACTGTCAAACTCAATGAGAAATCGATTGATTTGCCGAGAGATAAAATCTCTAAAATAATCTTAGAGAAATTTTTAGATAAATAAGAATATGATTATATTTTATTCATGCTACACAATTTAATAGACTCATTAATTATAAATTGTAGTAATTATTAAGGAAATTTAAACTTATTCTCTTGAGTACATTAATTATTTCGTGATTAGCTATTTCCTCTAGATTTATATTGTGCATAAAATATATTAGCATTATTTGTGCATGAGAATTATTCTAACAAAACAGCTAATTGCTTCAAAATAGACTTTCTAGACAGCCATAAATGATTGTTGGATTTTTTAGACGCAGAATAAATGAGTTCTCATTATATCACTAAAATCCGAGTCATTTATTTGATTTCTTTCTAGAAAAAATACCAATGCAGGCAAAGTCACTTTTTTTTGTACATGTTACACATATCGTTCTGCATGTGTTCAACGTTGAGCTGAAGTTAATTAAAGAGACACAGAACAAATTCATCCTTACTACGTTTAAATCCTCTCTCAGATTCTATTGGATTGCAATAATTACGTTGCAACCACTGATGTAAACCTCCGAAGAACTCATATACTATTTTGATAGTTTAAATTTGTCTAGTTTTCTCGAGTAATTTAGAGTTTAGTTAATTAACTGCTATTTTTAGAATCTTTCCCTTTCAAATCCTGACACTAATATATCATAAAACGAATTCATTCCATCATAATAAAAATAAAAAGCAATATTTATGTATTGATGTTTAAAATAAATTTCTACTTCCCTTTTATATAAAATGGATTTTTCATAGAGGAAGAAAAAAAAATGTAAAAATGGCTTTTAGAAAGTATGCCAATTAATGACTTTTTCATCAGATAATCAAAAGCTTTATAGCTTGAGGAAATTGACTTTGAACAGGAGTATTAGGTTTAGAGCTTCACAAGCACTATGCCACATAGATCTACACAATCGTTGGAAGCCTCGAGAAGCCGTTTCGAGTAAATTGAATAAGCTTTCGAGGTTGTTAGTGAGAGGCGTTCGAGGGGTCGATAGGGGTAAGAAGGAGCCAAAGCGAATAGTTGTGGGGTACAAACAGAGGAGGGGAGAAAGTAAATGTTCGTGTGTAGCTCCTTGAACTACAATCTAAAGCTGTCGGCCGAAACATAACTACACTTTTAACGCAATCTGTACTTGAAAACTTAATTACACCAAAATATGCTTTCTATTCCATTGCTCAATTCCAGTTGTCAAAATTTATTTGAATTCTATCTATAAAAATTGATGATATTGTAAGATAGAAACTAAAAGGTTTAGAAAAGCCAATTAAAATGTTTATTAAAGTATTTTGCTCGCTCCGGGCCATATAAAAAAAAAGACCCATGGCTCTTTGAAAAAAAATTAATTTTTTTTATGAAATATACACACTAACTTTCTGCAAATTAATTAATTTATATTCTATTACTTCAAAAAACATAACATGATTAACAAAAGAAAGTCAATGCCTACTCTCTTAAATAAAAATATAACTGAATTTTTCAGTAAACTAAAATTTAACTGAAAAATCAGTCATTTTATATTTGTTAACTGATTTATCAGTTGAATAGTGAGTTCTCATCGTCACCGCCAAGATTGACGTCGTTTGTACCATATATTTTCATATAATGTATTGATGCTTTCATCGAGTAAGGTTTAGAAACTTATTGTAAGTAAATTACAATAATATTCCTTGAAAGATCAATTTAAAAAATATTTATTCATTTGTGCTTAAATTTCAGTAACTATATTGCAAATATCCATGGCTGAAGAGTACCGAAATTTGTCAATTGATGACTTAATCAAAAAAATAAGGTTCATTATATATGATGAAATAATCTGCAATATGAATTATATCGTAAAATTGATAACTAACGATTCATTCGATGTATAAAATATAATTCATTATATATTCAAAATAAAATACATATTTTTATTCATCTAGAAAAATTTGCTTCTATTTATTGTAATTTATTAGTCTCATTTAATCAGTTAAATTAGTTGAATTTACTGATAGAATGAGTTAAATTTCTACTGAAGTTACCAGTAACAATAAATTCTACTGAATTTATCAGTTAAACTTTACTGAATATCAGTGGCCCAATTGAGACTGATGCTTTCAGTAAATAGTTACTGATGTTCTGTCAATATTAAATGATTATTTTTAAGAGAGTATTTCATAGGAGAGTTTAAGTTAAAATTATGATTAATAATTAATTTTTTTAAGAACGATACAGTCAAACTTAATTTTCTTTTTGACAAAATATTTGTTATAAATGCATTTACTCTATATAATTGTTTTACGAAAATTTAAAGTCAACTTTGATTTCGAATAACTCGAGTTCTAGACGGTCAATCGATTTTTTCTATTAAAACAAACGTTTTATTTTCTAATAATCTTTAATTTTAATGTAGTAAAAAAAAAATCTTACGAAAACATTAATCTCAATCGAAATACCTTGAGATGAATAAATTGTGATAGATTAAAAAAAGATGTCTAATCAAGGCTAGTCTACAAAAATGGAGACATATATTTATTTGACAATTTAATTTCAATACATATTGTAAAATATACGTGTGTGTCTATCTCCCTAGTAACCAGTCCTGTCGTCAGAATTTTCGTTAGACTTACGTACGTCTATTCCGGTTCTGCATCAGATTGCCATCATTTTCTGTCGTTAAATTTTCTGACGTTGATCTTACGTCCATCTGCTTCAGAAAAATGGCAGAAACATACGTAAATGACCAACGTAGGACAAAATTTCCAAGTCTTACGGTGGTTTGGTTACTAGGACTGTTGATGGATTGACAAACGACAGTTTGTTAATTGATGACAATTGCTTGACGATTAGATTGTTTATAGCAACGAGGGGAGAGTTTGTTTATCTCCAGTTTGTGACTAAGACTAGAACTAATTAGACGTCATTTTAGATTCTGTATTTTGAATCTGTCATTTTTAATAAACTTTCCTTTTTAATATTTGTTGTCTTGATCTTATATTTTACAATATTCTATTAAAAGTAATAAAAAAAGATAAGAATATTTGAATTAAAAAAAGTCCAAAATGAATTCCGCTGGAACATAGTTTGTAAAAAAAAAATTCTTAAAATATCCCAACAGAAAGTTTTATCGTAAAGATTCTTGCTAACTATAATATATGTATAGATAATTTGTAGTCAAGTTTTGAACTCTTAGAAAAATATAACTTTTAAAAAAATCTATTAAATAACTTTAGTAATTTTTTAGAGATATTAATCTTCTAAATTATAGTGTTTTTATGATTTTTTTTTTTCGTACATTGGCTAGATAAATTTGATGTTGATATAAATATTTCAATCACATTGTTGAGTAGGTACTCGCAATATTAGTAAGAAACCATATGAAACATAATACATATGACAAACTTGTAAATCGATTATGCAGAAAACATATTTGAATAAGGTTTTGTTATTTATATGAACAATAAAGTGAAGAGTCAAATATTAAACTTTAAATTA
Organism: Chelonus formosanus; assembly: GCA_028641665.1. Classification (NCBI taxonomy): domain Eukaryota; kingdom Metazoa; phylum Arthropoda; class Insecta; order Hymenoptera; family Braconidae; genus Chelonus; species Chelonus formosanus. The sequence continues at coordinate 17,645,794 of CM054002.1, forward strand.
CTTGTTCTTTTGTTATGTTAAACTTCTTCAAGTTCCAAACTTAAAGCAAAGTGTTTAATTTGGTAATTATTCTACAATAACAATCAACTCATTAATTATTTCTGTTAATATTACAAAGAAAAGTGTGTCAAGTGTTACCCCTTTCAATTACTATAATTGAAGTGCAATTTTTTATCACAATTAATGAGAAATCATATTTTTAATGAATAGAAAAAAAATCAATTACTTTAAAGTCAATAAAATAATATTAAATTAAAACTCGAATTTAAATAAGAATTTCTTTTAAATCAATTAAACAATTATGGAAATTCATAAATTAGCATATTTAATTTCCATGTCTCTGGAAGTCTAGCTTATAGCATTTTACAAACAATAAAAATATTAGAATGAATGAAGAAATAATTTGAAAAGTTATTATATGATTATTCTATCAACAGTACATTAATTATGCAAATACTGGACAAATAATGTAATTCAACTTCAAAGCCTCACCAATAGATTAAAAGGAAATCTCTACGGAAATGTCTACTTTGGTAACTTAAGCTATTCTACTTCTTTCTCCATCAAGACTTTTCTTCACTACATCGTTCGACCCTTATTTCTTTTACCATTTTCTTGAAAAGTCAATGTTTCTTCCTGCTAAGAAGATCGACGACGTTGTGCCTCTTTCGTTTTACCTGAGACTAGAAAACTTTGGATTTTTCGCATCTGTTTCAACTCTCTTCTCTGTACATCAAGAACTTGTTGAAATTGAATTCTGTTACATCAATTTGTTCCACCTTTACCAACCGTATCATTCCAAGAGAATCCATTAGTATTTTTATATCTATTTATTTATTTTTTTCTCTTATTTCAAAATCAGAAAATTTTCTTTCAATCAAAAGTAATTCTTTGATCAAGAGTCTTTTGTTAAATAACTGACACTTTCATTTCATTATTTACAATGCAATTGTTTATTAATTTTTTTCTAAATATATATATTTGATAATAAATAAAAATAATAGCTATATAAGTGTAGTAATGAGAGTCAATTTTATTAAAATTGAATCCACTTGTTTCATTCACCTGCAAATATGATGGCTTTTTAAAATTCAAAGCTCTTTTATCTCTCTCAGTGGCATTTACTTTTTAGTGAACTTAATAAGAGTCGGGCTTTTATTTTTCTCCTTACAATTGTTTCCAGCTTAAGGCACATCCTTGTGCTAGAGCGATTTTCTTCTTTATGCTACAAGCGCTGGTTTCACTCAAGCCGAAGTGGCTTCTGTAATGGTGCCAACAGATCGAAGCTATTTACAGTTATTTATTCTCTCTTTTCAGCCAAAACTACTCCAAGCTTTGCTTTCATGATAACAAATAGAAAAAAATAATAATAAAAAGTAGAAAAAAATTTTACTCTACAAGGTAAAAAAAAAAAAATATCAAATTTAAAAACTGTCACCTGATGTTCTACACCAGTCTAGTTTGTTACAGTGACCCTACTCACTTTTGTTTACAATATAAAAGATGTATTTTACTTTTTCTATTTTATTTTAATGAGTTTTACCTTATTAAACTGACAAATACGTTTATTTGTTTCTTTTTTAATTTTCTTTTTTAGATAAAATAAACATTTAAATAAACTCTTAATTATAAAATAAATAATATTTATTTATATTCAATATTTTTGTAATTAAAAATTAAATAACTCAACTACAAATCTAAAAAAATTAAAGTTTTTTAAAATTAAACACTTAAAGTATCTAACTATTAACGTTTTTAATACTTGAATTTGTGATGTAATAAAAAGCATTTTCTTATAATTCCTCTAATTGATACTTGTAAAATTAACCATCAAATATATTCAATGACATCGAATTAACTTCCTTTTGGTCATAGCTACATTCGCATCATCATTGATTTCAAAACAAAAGCCCTCGGGAATCTCTTGAAAAGCATTTATTCCATGATTTCATTCTTCTTGATTGTCAAGATAAGTACTAAAATCCATAAAGCTTATCATATCCGATTATCATGGTATTTCTTTATAACTTTTATTCCATTATTTTCATTTTCTACTTCAAACCGATAAGACTAAATGCACTTTTCCTGTTGCAACATTATATAATACTTTGGTTATCTGTACTTTTTTAAATAATTTTCCGTAAACGTATTTGTGTTGGAGAAAAAGTGTATTCAATTAAATGCATCCAAGGATCAAGTCAACATAGAAAAATGTCATACTAAATTTTAATTTTTTTTTTAACATCAATTTATTATTAAGCATTCTTTAAAAAAATCTGATTTACAAATCAGTAAAGATTTGAATAACAATTGACATCTTATTATTTTTAAATAGTTTCAATATTACATCTATAAGATGATGAATATTAATGAAATATTTCACTTCATAAACTGCTTTTTATTTTATCTCTTATTAAATAAGTAAATTGGAATTATAAATTCATCCAAAATTTTATTAAAATCAGTGATAATAAAAATTAAACGAGTTAATGAAGAAGTAAAGAATGATTAAATTGAAGTATATGAATGATAAAATGATGTATGTGAAATTAGAGGAAAGTCATCCCGAGTCATTATATAAAACCTATTTTTATCCTAAGACTATCCTTTATTTAGGTTTAACTTAAGATGAACAAATCCTAATTAAAGTCGGAATAAGCAACAAATCAGTGTTTCCATAGGCCGAAAATTTTCCAATTTTATCCTAAACTCATACTAATTTTATTTTTCTTTCACCTTAAATTCATCCTACTTTTATTTTATACTTTTCCTGGTTTCAATATAATTTTATTTGAGATTCAAGTTATTTTATTTTAACAAAAGCATACTTTTCGATAATTATTTATTTTATTTTAATTCTAATTGGGCTGTCCATCAACATTAAAATCATCTGTATTATTAAAAAAGTATGAATGTAATGAGAGTTATTCCAACTATTTCCATAAGTACTACTAGACATAAGCAAATCAATTGATGAGATTGAAATCAGACTATTCTGTCTATATCCTAATTTTTACCAACTTCAGAAGGATAAAAATAGTATTAGGATTAGAAAGTTAAAATGAGTCTTTATTATCCTAATTTTGATCTACTTAAAAAATGAAACAGAATAATATTATGATAAGAAGGTTGAATCTAGGATAAAAAGAATGTGAATAGTATGAAAAGAATAAACTTAGGTGTTACATTTGTAAGGTGTGAGTTGTGATCGTAAATAAATCACTGATAATCTGAGGACAACATCCTTAGGGACGAAAGACCAACGATTAAAGTGATGTGTGCAGACTTTTTTTTCAACGATTCTTCTTAAACTGTTAGGAAGACATGTACAGATACGTAGGGATAGTAAAATACTTTACACATGAGATTCACTGTCTCAAGAGTAGTGTGACAAGAGCCATGGGGGACGGTCAATTTAATCCAAGACGCGTTAAAACGAATTGGAATCGATGGGACTACATGCATCCTACTATATAAATTCTCAATAAACAACATACATCACTATTTTCAAAGACACATCTGCTCGAAGAAACTGCAACTCTATTTTTCCTTTCAAATTTTCTCTTTATCGAACGTTATTTGAATTTATAGAGCTAATAATTTAATGTATTAACTCAGACAAAGAACAAATAATAAATAAATAAATACAAGACTAATATATAGTTAAAATAAGAACATTTATTCTCAAGAGTATTATCACTTTGACACTAACATAGTTTCTTCAAGACCAGTAAACTCACGAAGCATCGATGCAAAAGCTACTCACAAGTTTCAGAATATGAATACACTAAATGCAAGGGACATTTTAGGTTGAATAATATTACCTATTCAACAGACAACTTGAAGGATGGCAAAATTCTGATACGTAAAAGGAGCTTAGAACTTTGGAACATGCTTATTCTCTTAAACGAATCAGTGAACAGGATTATACATTGGCTATAATAACTAACATTGGTCCAGTGATGCTTAATAACAGCATTGGTTATCAGTGTAATTGGATTGCCACTGAAAACCAGTGAATAGTCACTGATTCAGTTTAAGAAAGTAATTACCCTAATCAATGTAAGACTGATATCAAACTCAGGTATTTCGTTCTACATTTGTCATTTATTTATATATTTGCTGATTTTCTCAAGCAGATAAAAGTAAGATTGTCGTCAGAAAATTTAAAATAAGCAAGTGAATAGCAATCTGATGCAGAAAGTCATGCGTAAGTCTGACGAAATTTCTTACGTCAAAGCTGGTTACTAGATTAGTTTATTTCTAAAGTAACCAATAATTAATTATCGTAATAAAAGGTGTTTTATTTATTATTCAACAATGTAGAAATTTTGAATATTTATTCTACTCATTTCGATCTGAATTTGCGTAATCTATTGAACTCAATTTAACTACTACCTTTTATATGAATAGACTTTATCTTATCATCGTCTACCAGACGTTGTATGTCTTAAATATCGATCTACATACATAAATTTCCTTTCTGTGCTAAAACAAACAAAATGACTTGAATAGGTGATAATTAACTGGAATATCTATGGATAAATTTTCGCATGTATTAGCATAAGTATAAGTGATGTACATATCTAAATCCACGAAGTAGGTAATAATGTGACTACAGGGGCAAAACGGATCTGTAGGATATGACGAATTTTTTGATTTTTAATAACTTGAAGTTAAAAGACAAATCCTGTGAAACTGTTGGTGCAAAAGTTGACACTAGCATATGTGTCCAATCTTTCTTAATTGCAATAAGTGTGTTCAGTATAACGAATTGTACTGATTGGGAGTTTCGGATGGAAAAATCTTGAAGTCATAAATTATGGAGATCATTGGAAAGGTCTTGATGAGATGGTTCCCAAAACACTAGCTATTGACCTCAATTGGTCCCATAGATCTTGAGATATTCGCGAAAAACTGCCAAATATAAAAACATGCATAACGTCTATGCTAATGATGCTACGGGGTTGATCGAGGGTTCATATGAAAGATCTCGATATAAGGTTTAAAGTGGATACCACCTTTCCTTCAAACCCCGTCAAAAATCTCGTATTGCTCATAGTTTTCGAGTTATGAGCATTTAAAGGTTTTTTTATGCTTCACTGCAGCATAACTTAGTTTTCTGCTAATAACTCAGGATCTCTAAGGCTTATATAGGCAAATAAGGATATCAATAGATTCGTAAGACTGAGATCTTTTTATTGCACTAGTTAAAATCATCATTGGAGTATAATTAGTGCAAAAATTTTTGCAAAGTTCCGGTTTTACCCCGTTTTAAGGGTGAAAAAATGAATTTTTCAAATGTTTGACCCGATTCTGCATTTCTAGACATCAAGACAAAGAGAATGAGTCCTCGATCATCAAAATCGGACAACTTTGATTTTTCGACCCAAAAAAATGGCAAGTGGTACCCCTTTCCATTTTTTTTGGCCAAAAAATAAAAGTATTCCGATTTTGATGATCGAGGACTCATTCTCTTCGTCTTGATGCGTAGAAATGCGAAATCGGAGCCAAGCTTAGGAAAATTCATTCTAACACTCTCAAAGAGGGGTAAAACTGGATACAAATTACTGAACATTATTCCTTTGACTTCGAACCCTTGTAACTCATGAATCGACAGTCCAAAAACGTTTTTCTTGGACGTTTCAGAAACTTCAGAATCTAAACTATCTAACTATATCTCCAAATTTATTGCAAAAAATTAATTTCCCCCTCGAAATCGCTAAAATATAAAAAAAGTCACATTTTTTTAGGGAGTTTTCCAAGTATTTTTGCGGTTTTAAGGGTGAAATAATCATTTTAAATATTTTTCGTGGATGTATATTTGCAGCTTAGATTCTGAAGTTTCTAAATACTCCTTAAAAATTATTATGAGACGTTGTATAAGAGTTATAAAGGTTCAAAGTCGAAGAGTAGATGATTTTTTATCCTTACTTCTTGCTTTTATAATATTTTAAAAGTCGCCTTAAGTTATTGGTTGTTATGTTTAGTGTATTATGAAACATATCTAATATTTTTCAAAACAAAAATCCGAAGAAAATAATTAAAATTTAAATATTGTTGATTTTCAGATTTAAATACTTGGGGTTCAATAATTTTGCGATTATTTATAATTCCATCATTGTAATTATTTTTGCCACCATAGGAGAGGGCTGTTTTTGATGAGATAATATATTCGAATAATTCCAAGTTTCTTCTCACCATTCATCAAACAATTTCAAACTTGCTCGTGTTAACATGAAAGAGTAACTTTGGTTTAAAGGAGATAGATGGTGAATTTACATCTGTAACATGTGAGGTTTAAAGACTGTAATGGTTAAGTACACATATAAGTAAAAAGTTTCATATCCCTACTAGTTTGTTAAACATAGCTTCACTTAATCGCCTTTTCACTACAAGAAAGAGATTAAAGTATATTTTATAATATATTATACATGACCTACTTTATAATATTAGTCTATGAGTTACGGTTAAAGTAATCAATCATCAACTTTGTCTAAACTTCATTTCGCGGTGAAAACTTTTAAAACGACTGTCAATCAGTTTATCTTCTCTTCCGCAAATTATTACAACTTTAAATAGTATTTTACGAAAATTAAAAAATCTACTAATTATATTAAATAATACAATACTCGATATTAACTATGATTCACTTTGTTCGTAGCAATTAAAAATATCTCAAAAGATAAAAAAAAACTACGTAAAGATATCAAAAATATTCCAACATCATTTTAATAACAAACTGAATTAATTCCATATGTATGTTTATTAAATAATATAAAATTAATATTAATAAAATGGAAAACGTTATAATTCAATCATAAAATATTCTTTTAAAATGAATATTCTAAAATTCAGGTCACATAACAATATTTAATAGTGTTTCTTTTATAAATGATGACAAAAATAAATCAGTGATATTTAAATAGACGAAATAAAATAATTTAATAATTAAATAAATAAAATAATTTAATAATTTAAATAAAAATGGGCCTGGGCTTAGTTTGTGCCTGACGACGAACTTGCCATTAATTGAAATCCGTAATTTTGTCATCTTTGAGTATTTTTGTTTATAAAAAGTTACTATTGTTATAAATAATATACAATTGTTTCATCATATTAAGTGATTTATAACAATATTTTATCAATATTTATCGAATATAATCATAGTCATAATAATTCAATAAATTCACACTATTTTTAATTGTTTATAATAAATTTAAATTGTTATAAATAATACATTATTGTTCAGAGTCATATGATGTTATTAAGAAGCATATTATATTGAGCTCAGTTGTCAATAATATTAATCATCTAATAAGTAGAATTTATTTCAAATGTCTTCTTTACTCAACTCAGTTTACACTCTTTTTGTTATAAAAAAAAAACGACTTGACCGAATTTGTTCAAACTTCTTTCCGATCTTCTTCATTGTATTATATTTAAAATGAAATTTGTCCAGAGTCGATATTTTCAGTGGATCTCGAGATATCGAAAACGAAAAAAAACCTAACATACACACGCACATACATACATACATATAGCCATTTTTAAACCTTCTAATATGCTTTCAAATATCTTAAAACGTAAAGATATGATAAAATTATGAATTCCAAAAATCAACTCCATTACAATAACTTCCTAATGGGAAGTTAATAAAATAATTTTATTTAGTAAATTTCCAAACCAGATGAATAAAAACATTAAATTGCCAAAGTAAATTCTTTTGTTCTTCTAGTGATTACTCCATTATTAAAACTCATCAGTAAGACTCTCCAGATTAACGATTCACCTTTAAGGTCTTCTGGATAATCCTTGATTATTATTCTACTTGAAATGACAAATTTTTATCTAAACAATTAATAGCATAAACAAAAGATTTTCAATTACAATAGAGTATGTTGTATAAAAAATTAAACCGAGTTAAAGGAAGATTCTAAAAAGCATTATAATTATCAGTTACTCATACAAAACTATCATAACGTAATTTGATACATAGCAAAGGAATAAATAAAAGTTAATTGAAACTTAAAATTCTATTATAAAAATGATATCTAATCTTAAGATCTTAATATTTTATTTACTCATACAATCATAGTAAGTCATTATTGTATTATTTAATTGGTCATTTTCAAAGCATTCGAATATTACAATACTGCGATAGATAACAAGCATATAATTCAACTCAATAATATGCTGTAGTTTAGTGATATAACCACATATACGCGTCGACGCCGATACATCGCGTGACCTGCAAGTGATGTGCTACTGATATAGTCGATAACTATAATGTAGAACATAATTTAATAGCTAATAGATTATAATTAGATTGAGCCCGAGAGGCTACTTAATATCAAATCTCAGACATACCACGTCTTGTAGGAGCTTTAGACTTTAATCTTATCTACAATAAATACACTTCTAGGTAAATGGAAATACAATTCTATCACTTCAATATTGTAAATGCTTCACTTCAATGCAGCAGAAGTACTTTAATGTAACGTCATCTATTGGATTAGTATTGTAAAATATAAGAGAACAAGGGATATATTAAATAGAAAAGTTTATTAAAAATGACAGGATTAATTAAGATCAAAGAAAACGATGTCTGATGTGCACTAGCCTCAGTCATAAACTAACATAAACAAATCAGTCGTACGTTGCTAACAAAAAATTCTGTCATTTGTCAGAGACATGCTAATATTTCACAATACTTTTAGTGCGTTGAAATAAAACACTTTCAATATTGTAGTCATAAAATAGATTTTTTTTATTATTTAAAAGTTGTTAAAGTCACAGCACATATTAGAATTTTTTTTGTTAAAAGTCCATTATTTTTTTTTCAATATGAAAATATTTATAAATTTTTCATGTTATTTTATGTGCAGTTTATAGCGAATTTTAAATATGCATTGCTTTGAATAAGCAAACTTCAGTAATGTATATATATGTACATAGATACAAAAATATTGCAAATGTTATGTCAAAAATGCTCGCAGTAATACCAATTTAAAATAACTAAATTTTTATGTTTCTAAATATTGTATTTAAGAGATAAATATTGAATAGTTGAATGTTATTACAACGAATTATCTACAAGCACATTATCAGTATGTATAATGCTCATGACATATTATTACTTTCATACCAAGGTGAGTTAAGTACGTAATAAATATTCATAAGAAATAAAATTGCATATCTTTCTAGCCATTTCAAAGGATCAAAACGTATTATATCTAATAAAATAGTCTATACTGGTGACAATAGGAGTACATTCCTTTGAGAGTGACATAGTAAATAAAAAAAATCCGGATAAAAAATACCAAAGAGAATCACTTGGTGCATGAGTAGAATAGAAAAACAAGTGATAGAAAAAAAAATGCCTGAGGTCATTTAATAAACTTTTGTATCTCACGATATTTGGACTGATTTATCATCAGTTGTCGATCAGAAAGATCAATACTTTACTCTTCAAGCTATTGAATCCTTTCAAAATGCACCTTATATATTTCAATTGAATTCTAGGACGCTTTTCTCCTGTGTATTTTTCAATTTAGTCCTTTGCCAATCCAAGCAGACTTACGACTTTCACAATATGCTTTTTGACACTTGATGCCTTACTATCGTAAGATACTTTTCCTAGTATCAACATATTACTATGATACTATAAACAAATCTAGAAATATTCTATCTAAAGCCGTGCTTTTGAAATGCAAATATTGATTGATTTTACTAGCCTTATAACATCAACATGCCATTTTTTCATCAAAATACTTCCGTCAATGCTTTTGACATTTAGCTTCAATTACTCAAGTATTCTCAAGTCAAAATATAAAACCAATTTTTATCCTAAGACTATCCTTTCTTTAGATTTAATTTAAGATGAAAAAATCCTAATTAAAATCGGAATACGCAACAAATCACCCAAGGCATAAAAATTGAACTTATTTTGAACTTATTCACCCTGCTTCAATATTTAATTTCAGTTTGAAATCATGAACCTGCAGGTTCATTTTATATAATAAAAATTGGACTAACTTCAAATTGGTAACCTTGCATAATTTCACTTTCAGGGCTTAAGGTTCAACTTAGGTTATTCATTTTCAGGATAATAAAACGTCATTAGTTTGAATTCAGGTTCATTAGGGCCAAAGTAGTTTAATAATTAAATATACCTTTTCATTTTTTTCTAAATATCTAAATGAACATACTGCAATTAAACTGATCAGCCTTAACTGCAATTTCAAAAAAAAGTATTCTTCAAATTGAACCTGTTTTGACATTGAATATCCTGAAGAAGTGTGTTCAGTATGATAGTAGGTTATTTAAATTGATTTTACGATCATTTAGTGTGAAAAAAAGTTTATTTCAGTGTGAGCAGCTTTAAAATAAGTTCAATTTTTATGCCTCGGGAATATTAGGATTAGAAAGTTAAAATGAGGCTTTATCATCCTAATTTTGATCTACTTAAAAAATGAAACAAAATAATATTAGGATAAAAAGGTTGAATCTAAAATAGAAAAGATGGGAATCGAATGAAAAGAATAAATTGAGGTATTATATTTTGACTCGGGTTCTTTTCTTTCTTTCAAATTCTATCACCATTATTTTAGCTGTTTAACTTGCATATAAAAGCTTTGAATGATTTTTATGAGACAAATGTGAGATACATTAATTGTTAATAAATTCCTATTCTAGATAATTCAGTGGCAAACATCTAACTTAAATAAGTATTATATGATTGTTGTAATAAAAAAGAAGTCAAGTAATTTAAAGTGAATCAGCTATTCTGATACTTTATTACGAATGAGAGAGTAAGGAAATTACTTGATTTTCTCTCTACATCCACATACACACAAACACGTAAACGGTAGTGATGCGAAAAAAGTATTTGCCCACGTTTGGAATTTAAGTTCGTAACTGGTTGAACGGTTGCCAGCTGTAAAAAGCCCTCGAAATCGATGATGCTCTTTTACGGAGAAATTATTTGGTAAGTTTCAGGAAACCGCTTTTGGTTGGTAGGCAATAGAATCGGAATACATGAGAACCTGTGGTAATGCCTGGTTTTTCATTTTTTTTTCTACTAGGATTTACCTTCCCTGAACACATTCTAGCCAATAGTTTATGGTATCTCATCAATTTCATTCAATGAACTCATCGATTTGTAGTCTTCAGAATTACTTTAGACTTTGTTGTTCTTTATTTCACCTTTCTAAATAAAAAATGACAAAGCGAATTAACCAACAAAGTGATAAATAACAATCATTTATAATTTTATTTTTTTGTTTCAACAATAAAATGTAAAAAAAAACAAATCATTTAGAAATCCTCATCATGAAACCATACTTCCATTTTGAATTACAATCCGTTGTAGTGTCTAAATAAAAAAATAGTTCAAATGTACATCGTTAACAGGCTAATGGTTCTGTTTCATGATATTTATTCCAAAGTATTAAATTTCACAGAGATGTAAAGAATAAATCACAATTATTCCAATTATATTTGAATCATTTACCATTTAAAACTGATTAATATATATTTAGGTTCTGTGGTAAGTTAATGTAAGATAATTTAACGATGCACAGATAGATGAAATGAAAGAATGAATGAGAAAAATATGTTAAAAAAAGGAAAAAAATTTTATTTTATGATTACACTTTAAATTGATCAAGCATAAAAACCATCTACAAAACGGAGAATTTAAGCTCTCGAGAGAATTGAGTTTAGAATCATCGCTTTATCTTGGACAATGGCCCCCTAGCCATATAGCTTTTATGAAGTCAGGAAATATTACGTTATTCTATATGAATAGCAATTTATACTGGTCATGCACTTAGAACATCGGTCAAATGTTTTACATGTACGAATTAAATTTATGATACATAAAATTTATGACACCAACGAAATTATGCAACAATTTATTTTAACATAATAAAAATTTCAATTGTCCAATATAACTGTGCATGCTGATGTTGAAAGAAGTATTTAAAAATTGTCATTTCATTGCTTATAATTTAATCGAATTTTTTTTTTTGATTAACCTAATTATAGCAGACAAAAATATTTCATTTCATCCTCGAAAGCTTTTTGTTCTCATTATCATTTAATTTAAGTGCGCCTGGTTGTCAAGACCGGCCGCAACTTAGTACTTCTAATCTTGAGAATGATTAACGACTAATATTATTACCGCCTTTCGCTGTTATATGTTGTCATAATTTCATCGCGTGACCAGACATTTAATTTTTCACGCGTTAAATAATTTAATGTGATAACATGCTTGTCAATTTACTCGTACATCATCAGCTATTAATAATCAAGAAACAATTTCATCATGTATCATAGTGGGTTATATATTTGATAGAATACTCAAATTTATGTTAAAAAGCTACTATATATTTATCGTTATCGATTACTTAAATGATGACACTTTAATGATTTATTATACCACGTCATCCGCTACCAAGCACGGATTTCCCAACGTCAACGCAACCACCCGTGAGATTAACCTTACAAAAGTTTTTGTTAATGATACAAAAAACCGAGACTTTTATCAAAAAGTTCTTCTAAAAGATTTATTGAATTCCATATTTTTAAAATTGATATTTCTTTTTTTTTTCTTATTTAGCCAATGTTCGATTACCTTTTTAGAATTTTATCTTTTCCAGTTCAACAACTACTTGAATATCAATAAAATATGACAATATATGGACCTGATCAGCTTTTTCTACAGTAAAGTAAAGTGTCCTATTGTCGACCATTAAATTAATTTGTAAATATCTAATTAAAAAAGGTGTATAGATGTGTATTTCTATATAAAACACGTATATTAATTATATAATTATTATTTCCTGCCCAGAAAAACCTGATAATTATTTTTTTTTATATTTGTTATGAATATTTTGAGTTTATTTACTATTATGTCACTGAGAAAAAAATGGTTTTATTTTGTGGACGGTAATGGGCTCATTGTCAAATTTTGAGAGGGACTTACTTTAAAATAATTTTTTAAATATTTCGAACCAATAAAAGTTATCAACAATGGTAAATAACGATTTATTGACCTTTTTTTGAAATTAAAAGTATCTGTTAATTTTTATTTTCTACTTTCATTTTTTTAATATAATTAAATTAAACTTCAAAAACCTTCGATGGACGGTAATTGGTACTTTCACCTTACACTGTAGTGTTACTATCCTATAACTGACTACCCATCACATAAGTAATTGATAATTGATACTAGTCTTCAGCTGCTACCTGAAGAAGGTGGAATTGTGGACCACTTTTAGCTTTTACTAAATCATATATTACATAATTAAATTATCACCAATCATCATTTCATAAATTTTCTGGTTATTGCCAAGGAGTTGTTTTCCAATATACTAGATTAGCTGATGAAGACTCAGTGTATTTATTAAAATAAGGTTCAATAAGATAATAGGGCTAAGTAGGAGGGGATGAGTTCCCTAGTCTAGGAAAAGTAAGTTATATGTCGAACAGTTCGTTCCGGGATCGCAATCAGTGAATATACACTCTGTAATATGAATGTTTGAATAAATTTATCTTTTTTGTTAAGTATAAATAAGCTAACTCGTTTTTTCTAACAGTATTCACTAAATCAACGAATGGACCATAATCCTACCTCCTCTTCTACTCTATTGCTATCATGATACTACTCATTACATAAATGAACACTAAATAGCCCTGGACTCATTCTTTCTTCCGGGCCTAAATGAACTTTCTTAACAATACTAAATCAGGCTAGGCATCGCAACAATAAAGTGGACAATGTTCAAGAGATCAGAAAAAGGCTGGATTCAAATTACTACCTGGATCTATTCATTGTACTGTTATTAACTTCCCATTAGGAAGTTATTGTAATGGAGTTGATTTTTGGAATTCGTAATTTTATCATATCTTTACGTTTTAAGATATTTGAAAGCATATTAGAAGGTTTAAAAATGGATATATGTATGTATGAATGTGCGTGTGTATGTTAGGTTTTTTTTCGTTTTCAATATCTCGAGAACCACTGAAGATATCGACTCTGGACAAATTTCATTTTAAATATAATACAATGAAGAAGATCTGAAAGAAGTTTGAACAAATTCGGTCACGTCGTTTTTTTTTTATAACAAAAAGAGTGTAAACTGAGTTGAGTAAAGAAGACATTTGAAATAAATTCTACTTATTAGATGATTAATATTATTGACAACTGAGCTCAATATAATATGCTTCTTAATAACATCATATGACTCTGAACAATAATGTATTGTTTATAACAATTTAAATTTATTATAAACAATTAAAAATAGTGTGAATTTATTGAATTATTATGACTATGATTATATTCGATAAATATTGATAAAATATTGTTATAAATCACTTAATATGATGAAACAATTGTATATTGTTTATAACAATAGTAATTTTTTTTTAAACAAAAATACTCAAAGATGACAAAATTACGGATTTCAATTAATGGGAAATTCGTCGTCAGGAACGAACTAAGCCCAGACCCATTTTCATTTGTTTTAGTTGATCAGTAATGAAAAATCAATTATATTAAGGGCATTTTAGTTAAACCAATGAATATTAACATATAGGTGGTTGGGGAATTTTGACAAGATTAATTACTCACCAGAGACTGTAAGATAGACTGTCCTTGTTAAGGGTGGATGAACACTAACTTGACACTCGTAAACGCCAGCATCCCGTTCGGTTGCTGTTCGTAGTAAAAGCCGCCAATCGTTGGGCATTTGGTAGTCCAATGAGAATCGGGAATCACTCGAGTACGTGTGAATACCAAAGGTAAGCAAATGAAGCTCGTCACCACGCCTACGAACCCACGAAACCTGAAAAAAAAGAACAAAAATTCCATTTACTGAAAAACGAAATTGAATTATTATTCAAATAATATCTTTTGTTGCAATTAATTACACTCAATTTATTTGCATTTACACATCTTTTTTCGATGCATTGCAATAACTGAATATATTGTACATATTTATATGTCTTTTTTTCAGGAATTTAAAAAAAAATACCATTTCATTTGAAAAAGGTCTGTAGAGTAAAATGAAAAAAAAAAAAAATTCTTTGATTTCAAAATATCATCAGTACAAAAGCAAACTGAATTACAATTTTATTTTGTTCAAATATTCAAAAGTTGATAGAAGAAAACTAAAGAGAATATTTTCAAATCTGTTGATCACATAAAATACATATACATATGAATATACCTATGTATGGTTGACAAATATTTTAAAATATCAGGGCTCAGTTTTCTCTAGAGTGATGTCAAAAAGTCAAAGGTTTCCCTGGAGAGTAATGAATATATCATCCAACAGAAGCAAAAGAAAAAATACTGTTATAATCTAAGAAAAATCGTAGCATATTACGTGTCTCAGATATACATCAGTATGGAAGGTAACACAGAATACAATGAGAATAAGTTGTCTGAAACACTAGAAAAAGTGAGTAGAGGCAAGATTAGTTTTTCCTAGATACTCATTTTTTTCACTGCAAATACCCAAGTCCAAATGTTAGTTATATTTTCACTCACCAAACTTTCTATTACACTTTGTTTCAAAATATGACATAACATTTACAAAAAAAATCAATCTATCACTTTTATGAATCACTGAATACTGAATAATTATATCTTAGGAACTTTCTGACTTGAAGCTACATATTTATTTACTCTCAATTTCATACCTCTCATATTTTCTCGAACACGCGATTCGAACCAACCTATGACCTCATTCTCTAGAGTCTAATTGCTGAGGGTCTAGAATCTATTTGGCATGCTGGAATATATTTGAGAGTAATCAAGAGTGAAAAAGGAAGAGGAAGCTCATCAAAGAGTTGGCATTAATCTACTGAAACTTGAAAATAAAATTTTTGAATAGAGCAATTAATAAATAAAGAGCATAAAACTGATGTCTATATGAGCTATATATTAAATAGCTTTAGAATGAATTCATTCAAGCATCTCCATTTTATTTATCAAACTCAATAATATGTAAATGTTGTAGATAAGCGATAATTATCAAAATAATTGCGGTTAATAAAACTATCTTTCAAATTGATTGAGAGAATACAGTTGATGAGCATGTTAACATGATGTCATCTAGGAAACAGACTAAATAGATTATTTTCCTACATTTGTGTATTTATATTTCTGTACATACATATTGGTATAGAATATAGCCTGTTGGATCGTTTCATAGGCCAATGAATCGCAACCGATGTGTCGGTCAATGTTAATCCAAAGCGTGTGCAACTATGGTTTTGCTTATCTCTATTACAGGCGAAGATTACGCCACCAACAACGAGTAACAACATTTATCGACACATAAAACGGAAAACGTAGTTACGAGTCGACGCATGCATAACGCGTGAGACCAATAAACACTTGGTAACATTTAGGATATATTTAATGATTCAATTACTGATAATAAAACTTTAATTTGTAATTGTATATTAAATAATATCAGATTACACTTTTTTTTTAGTTAAATTTCAAATCCATTTTGACTTTTATCACGCCGTATTATCATTATCATTGACTTCTTTTTTTTTTTGTCTTTGTACGTTTGCATACAAGCGAGAAGTTTATTCATGGCTTCAAGTGTTACGATACAACCGACGGTATTATGAGAAAAGTGGGTCGGGCAACGGATTTCCGGTCCCGGAAGGATAGGACCTCCTTTCCGACTTGAAGGAAATGAAAACGAACTTATACGTCTCAGAAAAATCTTTCTTCACCCTTTATGTTCAGCCAACTATATGATAGCCTACTGAAAAAGTGACTCCAATTTTTCTTTCCATTCAGTCTTTTTTTTTCAACTTTTATAATTTTAGATATAAAAACATTTACATTTCTTTTTATTCACTTAAATCATTACAATTTATTTATGATGAAAATTATTTCATTATTTCATTAAATACCCAAGTCAAAATATAGAACCTATTTTCAACCTAAGACTATCCTTTCTTTAGGTTTAACTTAAGATGAACAAATCCTAATTAAAGTCGGAATAAGCAACAAATCAGCATTTCCATAGGCCAAAAATTTTCCAATTTTATCCTAAACTCATCCTAATTTTATTTTTCTTTCACTTTAGGTTCATCCTACTTTTATTTTATACTTTTCCTGGTTTCAATATAATTTTATTTGAGATTCAAGTAATTTTATTTTAACAACCACATACTTTTCTATAATTATTTATTTTATTTTAATTCTAATTGGGCTGTCCATCAACATTAAAATCATCTGTATTATTAAAAAAGTATGAATGTAATGAGAGTTGTTCCAACTATTTCCATAAGTACTACTAGACATAAGCAAATCAATTGATGAGATTGAAATCAGACTATTCTGTCTATATCCTAATTTTTACCAACTTCAGAAGGATAAAAATAGTATTAGGATTAGAAAGTTAAAATGAGTCTTTATTATCCTAATTTATATCTACTTAAAAAATAAAACAGAATATTAGGATAAACAGGTTGAATTTAGGATAAAAAGAATAAACTTAGGTGTTATATTGTGACTCGGGTAACTAATTATTTTTAATAATTCTTCTTCATTTGGCAATAAGAAAAAATTCGTTATCCTTCATTCAAATGTTCATTCTATCGAAATTATAAATTTTTTATTCTATAAAATATATCTATATTTAGTGTTGTTGAAACAATTATGAGTAGATTAAATTTATACACACTTAATTATCCTGTGCTAATTCTAAGTTAATGAAATTTCGATTGATTAAATATAAATTTAAACTTCAAGTAATTAATCTGTAATAATCATGAATGATATTATCTTGAACTTAAAGTTTCATCCATCATTTTAAAATGATACTTTAGCATAGAATCACTATCTCTAAAGAGAAGTTCTTGAACACTTTCATACATAGATCAGATGAAGTTAATAGACATTAAACAATATTAAACGGAATAAAGCAAATAACTTGATAACTGTAAATGTAAAAATATCTTAAGATTTACAGTTTCATTAACCCATGAGGAACAAAATCTAGGGGAATATTTTATGAAAGTTACTGATAATAAAGTTTCTCAACAGATCTATTCAATTGTGAGGTCACATGAGTTGAGAAATAGCAGAAATGTTAAAGCTTAATTAAACCATTTAATTGGAGTGTTCAACTTGAACATGAAAGCAACCTGTGAGTACCTCTTTACATACTTTGAGTGTAAGTGTACGTGAGTGTAAGAGGTATTGTTATCACTAACCCACCTGCTGAATCTCGATACTATGAACCAGGTAATCAAAACCGAGGGAAAGCTTTACATGGACACACTTCTGCTAGCATCAACTGCTCTTAATACTACTACATTTACCCTTTCTCTTCACGTGCTTTCTATCGTACGTATTATTGGCTTACACTATTCGAGTCAAGTAGAATACGAATGGTAACCGTAAAACAATGTGTTAATGATAATTACTTATCTCAAATGAACACATGGAAATAATACTTTTCCAACAAACCTTTCATTACTTGTTTAAATTCCATATTATCACACACACCTAAATTTATCAATATATTTACTCTCAACTGAAAGTAAATTACATTGACTCTGATATTATGTTTAAGGATGTATGGCATTTTTATAAATTTCACTTTTGAAACTTGAATTTAAAATATATTATAAAGTAAACAATACCTTATCGATTTTCATCAAAAAAATATATCGTTTCCACTATATTTTATGAAATAATTGAACTTAATGGTTCCATTTAACTACGTGTTATTTGTACCGGAAGTATGTGAAATTCAAAGCAAATTATGAAATTTGCTATGTTCCATCCATTTTTATGGAAAAAAACATACTTTCATAAATTTTGAACTTTTTACTATTTATTTATGCATAAATATGAGGTGTTATTGGGTTTATTTTTATAAAATTAGATAAAAACTTTAGCAAAATGGAATGATGGGTGATCCGCCATGTTGAATGCGATACTGGCAGTGGTACGCATAATCTTTAAAAAGAACTTATTTAAAAATTTTTTAAATGTACTGCGGGATTTGACTAGACATACATCCTTAATATGTTGTCCAATAGGTTTATAAGTATTATAAATATTTCAAAAATATTGCGTCACGAGTAAAGACAGATAAATTTAATTCTTTCTAGTTCATCTGAAGATGGTAATTATTGCTAGCAAAACGTTGTGACATTTGTTTGCTTTCAATTGAAAATAAAGTATCAGAGACAATTGGATTAGGAGAGAGGCTTAAAATGTATTGTCATTAAAATTAAAAACTATCAATCTGTAGGAGAATATATCTATAAATATTGTATTTATAAAAGCTGGTTAAAATTGATAATAAGTTCAATTTTTTCATCTAATTAAATTGAAAGTAGCTTGAAATATTGTTACTACTTTATGCAATATATAATATATAGTAATAGAATTGGATATCAAAATTAATGCATCGTGAAAGAATATCTTTCTTTGAAATATTATAGTGCCAAAGAATGAGAAAAGAAGTATATGGTAAGTGCGCAATGCCATTTTTTTCCTTCCTTCTATATCGCAATTATTTATGACATTTCTTAAAATAAAATATAAGGATATTACTCTGATAAAATATTACATTTAGGTTAGTATAAAGAATAAAATTACAAGGAGTTGAGATTTATGAAATTAACTTGAATAATAAAGATGGTAATTCTTCCTAGAAGTATATCTAAAAAAAATTTTATCTTATAAAAGACAATAATTGAATGAAATATTTTTTATCATACACAAACATATATGAATAATAAAATAGTTACTTCAATTGCTCATAAACTGTGGTTGTCTAGAAGTCTTATAAAAAGTTTGAACTTTCAGAAAGTTCTAGAAGAAACTTGGAAACCACCAAATTACATACTTGAATGAATATTATGCTTGATTTTAACAGTTTTATCAAATACCCATAATTATGTTCTCTTAATATAGTTTTTTATATGAGTTCTTGAGAAAGATCATGATGCATGAGAATAATAAATTAAAGATGTTATGACAACACTTATAACTTCACTGAAAAGTATTCAAATAGTTGGAAAATTATCAACATCTTTTACCAGTCAACCATTACATGAAAATATATTTATTATTAATTTATAATATACTTGGTAATGAGATTATCTAGCATCAATCAAACTATAAAAAACAAAATGAGATATTAAATTCTCTACTTTATGTATTCACATGCTGAAATATCTGTTCATTGATTACAGTCTAACTATGTATATCAATTATACTAGTACACATTTAAATCACAAAGGCAATATAGATTTGTGTTATTCTAGATATTGCTAAGCTCTGTAAACTCGCTTCCTTGCAGTTTCACTATCTCTATTATTCTAGGAAATTGGTTAAAAGGTCAAAGAAGTTATTGACCAAAGTCAAGTTTCATCGTTACAGCAGAGAACAATTAAAGCTGCAGTTTAATTTATTCCAGTGTTTTATTCATAGATTTTATTTATGTTATTTTAGTTTTATTTGAATAATGATTGAATAAATATATAATGACACACTATTACATTTCATGGTTGTGAAGGAGGATAAACTAATTAGGATATGTCATTGTCAAACCAATCATAATGTGAATCATTAATTGGAAATATTATTTTTACTATTCTTACTTAATTTTAATCATTCTAAAATTATAACCCATTAATTTAAAGAAAAGAAAATAAATATGGAACATAGATTTAATTTGTACAGACAATATTTTTTTATTACAAATAAAAAAGTAAATCAGAAGAATATAAAATACTTGATGTATACTTTTAGAAGTTTTAATTATCTAATTATTTGTAAATTTTTAAAATAACAACATACTTTCGTTAAGCAGACTTTACAAAAACATCAAAGGTTCTTTAAGAGTTTTATATTATACTAGTTATTCATTTAATCAACAATTTTGACTAATTAGGAAATAAGAGGAAAAAATATCTATTTAAACATTGAAGCTGTTTTATTTTTAAATAAATTGTACAAGATGATTTACAATTACATTTTAAAAACGACAAGTATTTAAAATTTTTAAAAATACACAATGAAGAAGAAGATAATATATTATTATAAAAATGGAAAATAATAAATGAGACGAATTAATTTATATCCCGAGTCATTATATAAAATCTATTTTTATCCTAAGAATATCCTTTCTTTAGGTTTAACTTACGATGAACAAATCCTAATTAAAGTCAAAATACGCAACAAATCAGCATTTCCATAGGCCGAAAATTTTCCAATTTTATCCTAAACTCATCCTAATTTTATTTTTCTTTCACCTTAAATTCATCCGACTTTTATTTTATACTTTTCCTGGTTTCAATCTCATTTTATTTGAGATTCAAATTATTTTATTTTAACAACCACATACTTTTCTATAATTATTTATTTTATTTTAATTCTAATTGGGCTGTCCATTAACATTAAAATCATATGTATTATTAAAAAAGTATGAATATAATGGGAGTTATTCCAACTATTGCCATAAGTACTACTAGATATAAGCAAATCAATTGATGAGATTGAAATCAGGCTATTCTGTCTATATCCTAATTTTTACCAACTTCAGAAGGATAAAAATAGTATTAGGATTAGAAAGTTAAAATGAGTCTTTATTATCCTAATTTTGATCTACTTAAAAAATGAAACAAAATAATATTATGATAAAAAGGTTGAATCTAGGATAGAAAGAATGTGAATCAATTTGCAAGAATATAGTTAATGTTACTTCAAGATATTCATAGATTATTATGATTGAGTGTTTTCGTTTGTCTCCACCGGAAATCGAACGCCTGCACAATAGTTAATTCGTCAAGTTCACTGAATTAATTATTAATGATAATTAAGAGTATTAAATAACGTCAATTTAAATAACGTATCAGTTTCATAAAATCATTTCTCGATGATACACGCTCTAGATAATTTATTTAATTACGTAAAATAAATAAAGAGTAAATTAATTTGATTTAATTCTGATATTTAATATGATAACTATTTATTATCAATTCAGATACTAAAGCATATTGATGGTTAGATATTGTAAATATTAAATAAATTCAAAAAGTGTAAATTAAAAAATAACTCAGTTAATATTAAAATGATGATATTCCAATAAAAATTTTTTTTTATTTCAAAGTTGATATAATAATAAATCAGTAAATGGAGCATTAAAAGTGAATGAATGAAACATTCAGTTGATACAAGTGTTTAACGTTCAACTGTTAATATACTTTTCTGTAATGAATAAAATTTTTTGCGTATCATTCTAGCATTTGAAGTAAATTAATCACATTAATATTGGAAATAATTAAATGAGAAATAAAAAAAAATGTCAAAAGTATCGTTTTTTATGGTGTTCAGTGTGACGATATTATTTGCTACAGTGAATAGTATTCAGTTATGTAAAATATCATTACCAAGAACACTAGAAATTACTAAAAAAACTACCAATGCTACTATTAATGGAATCATTGCATCATTTAATGAAAGTTACACTCATACTTTAAATAAAATGAATGAAATTGGACAACAATTGATAAATAAATCGATTGATTTTGGACAACAAATACAACGACAATTGGGTAATTTATTAAAACAGGTATGTTGTTGTTATTGTTATGAATATTATTTTATTATTTATTTATAGAGGAAAGTAACAAAATATGGGCTAACATTTTGTTTTTGCCTCAAAAATAAAAAATTAACCATTTATTGACGTGAAAATAATTACGCATATATTTTTCAAGAACTAAGTAACAATCTTATATTCTTACACTTCAAATCGTAGTGTTTTATTTTAATTCACTTAAAGTGTTTTAAAAGGACGTCACGGATTTGATTAACATTTTAGTCACTTTTAATGCATTTGGAAGTGTTTAAGAAGTGACTAAAATGTTAATCAAATGGGTGACGTCATCTTAAAATACTTTATGTGAATTAAAATGAAACACTACGATTTGCAGTGTAATATGATAATATATTATTAAATTGAGAATTGTTACTAACCCATATTAAAGCACTAGCCCACATTTATTTACTCTCCTCTAATTAAAATAATGTACAGTGTATTAAGTATTTGATTTATAAAATTTCAAGAAAGAAAATGAATTGGATGAATTAATAAAAAGAGCTAATGGAGTTGATATTAAAGAATGTACGAAAATTTCTAAAAACCTTGGAGTGATCGCTCTCGCAGCTATGTCCAATGTAAGCAGTTGTATTGTTGATAAAATAGAACTCGGAGGAAGTTATATTGAAAGTTTATCTAAAATCGCCAATGATGTCCTGAGTCTACCGAATCTCAGCAAGGACATTTTTCATTGTCCCAAAAGTGTCAGTGATACGATTAAATGTGTAAAAAATGTACGTACAAGTTGAATATTTTTTATTTAAATATTGAAAATGAATTTTAATATTTTTTTTTATTTTTAATGTAGGCTGGATCTAATGCTGCCTGGATCGGGACTCATATTATACCCGATGTTATTAGTCGTATCGGAAAACTGTCAATTCTAATGGGTGAGTTGCCTGTCAGTGTACCATCTTGTGCAGTTTCGCATGGATATAATACCTTCACTCAACAATATGAAGACATTTCTAAAAAAATCAACAATTGTGTTGATAAAAGAATGGCTGAAAATCATTATAGGACTGAAGAGAAATGATAAAAATTTTAATCATAATAATTAAAGATTTCGTCTATTATATAAGTGCTTTAAAGAAATATTAAATAAATGTTGTATATAACAAGTTAATCATAAGCGTATTAAAAATTTTTATTTAAATTTCATTATATTTTATATAAGATATTCTATTGAATTGAAATTACATTTAAAAAAAAACCATAATCTACTTTATCTAATCCCGTTTATATTATTTAACATTCCGTTTTATTCAAGCTGTATCTACAAAAATATAATCACTGTTGTTTAACAAACATCAAAACTTAATATTTTTTACTAAATTTTAATAATAAAAAATACTTATTACAATGAAATAGAAAAAATGAACCAACTGACGATGCAACTTTTAACAAAAATCGATTCTGATTCACATTAAGTGGAGATAAATCGTCAGACACTATAGAATCACAGAAATTGATCTTCTATTCTTCATCATAGACTTTACGGATCTCAAATCTGATTTCTATACTTCACTTATTTGAAAAGAATATAAAAGTTGGCTTCAGCACGAAATTCTCTAGCTTAGTGAACAACATATATATATAATAAGATTTTCCAATACAAAACTTATTTATATTCATGAATAAGAACTCAATATTTTTTATTCTTGTACTCTTGTTCTCCTTGTCAAATATTCTTCCAATCAATTTATCAATGCTTTTATTATATTTAACCATATTATTCACAATTATTAAATATCTAGTCCGTTATTCATAAAGAAATGTTTACGTAATTATCGACATTCATACTAAAATAAATCAAGAGTGGTATATTGATATGTTTGCAATTTTTCGCGTATAAAGAAATATCGTTTTCTAAGCGTTCCATGCATATTCCCCAGTAGGAAAGTTCCTCAACGTTCCCTTCGTGGGACTATGGGGAATGTTCAAGAAACGAAATTATTTTTTCTTTTTTCTAAATTTTCCTTCTTTGCTCCAAAAGTACTTTAACTGAGATTTTTGCTAATAATTTAGGATCTATGAGGCCCATATAGACAAATAAGGATATCAATGGATTCGTGAGAATAAGATCTTTTTATTGCAGGAGTTAAAATTATCATTGGAGTATAATTAATGCAAAAATTTTTGCAAAGTTTCGGTTTTACCCCATTTTAAGGGTGAAAAAATGGATTTTTCAAATGTTCGACCAGATTCCGCATTTCTAGGCATCAAGACGAAGAGAATGAGTGGTCGAACTTGAAAATCGGACAACTTTGATTTTTCGACCCAAAAAAATGGCAAGTGGTACCCCTTTCCATTTTTTTTGGCCAAAAAATAAAAGTACTCCGATTTTAATGATCGAGGACTCATTCTCTTCGTCTTGATGTGTAGAAATGCGGAATCGCGATACAATTTCAAAGGGAACGTTGGGGAACTTTCCTACTGGGGAACATGCAGGGAACGCTTAGAAAACGAAATTTTTTCATACTGGTGTTTATTTTAATTAAAAAAATATTAAATGCTTTGATATAATAAATAAATACCAATTTCAGATGATTCTACAGATTAATTTTCTAAAATTAATTATTAATTTCCGAATAAATTTCGAATTTAATATATATTTAATTAAAATCATGTTATGTTGCAGTTTTTCTCCATTAACATATCGATAATTATCTTCCCTAAATTAAATTTATATTCAAGATTACTTAAAAATAATCATTTGATCTTTCAAAATAGTCTTCATTCTGTAAACTTTTAAAATTCAACATTGTAGTTATTTTTTACACACTGAAAAACACATTAAAAGTGACTGCAATGTTAATCAAATTGATGACATCATATTTAACACGTTTAGATGCATAAGAAAAATGGCATTTAGATTTGTAGTGTTGAAAAGCCAATCTCAATTCGACATTAGTAATCATAAATAGAAGAGTGAAACCAAATTGCCTCCAAACTAATGCTATACTG
Organism: Chelonus formosanus; assembly: GCA_028641665.1. Taxonomy (NCBI): domain Eukaryota; kingdom Metazoa; phylum Arthropoda; class Insecta; order Hymenoptera; family Braconidae; genus Chelonus; species Chelonus formosanus. The sequence continues at coordinate 17,671,425 of CM054002.1, forward strand.
CACTACATTACTTTATCTGTATCAACTTTATTCATGTTATAACATTTTGAAACTTTATTACGATATATTTAATGACTATATGATTTATTGAAACGTATTACAAATATTGGATAACATAATTTAATTCTAGAAAGTCAATGTCATATTAAGAGTAAATTATTTTTTATATAAATCTAGATAATAATTGATTTATGATTAGCATAATTAAACTCTTTCAACTATATTGCATAAATCTTCATTGGAAAATCTAATAAATCTTGCTATCCAATTTTATTATATTGATTAGCATTAAAGTACTCTCAATCCCAACCAGTATAATTTAGTCATAATATAAATCTTCCACTAGTCGTATCTTGTTTGGGTGCAATTTTTTATACCATCTACGATATTATTTACTACCTGATCATATATTTTTATCTCTACAGTTGATCGATGATGATAGATGCAATATTTTTACTTTCAAATATTGACATTGGAATGAAAAATATATAAATAAAATAGAATATGAAAAAAAAGAAAATTAAACAAAACTATGCTTGCAAAAATTTATTCAATTATTTTTAGCATAAATAACTAAATAAAAATCATGTACATTTTATTGAGATCAAAAAATATATTGTTTAAATTTTATAAAATAAATAATACACTTAGAATATGTAGAAAAATTAATTATCAAAGAATAAAGTCATTAGTGAAATTTTAGTTTTAAAAGAGTTTAATAAGTGCACATAATGATGTTGTGCAGAGAATTAGTTTCAGCCAAAAACTTTACTTTTTTTTATGTACTACTAAAAAGTGTAACTTCCTGTTTTCTTCATAACCCAAAAATAAATCTAACAAAGTTTTCAGAACGCGAGTAACTTTTATAAGCGAATGCTAGGACTTACTTTCAACATGAGTAAGTTCCACGAATCCCTCTTTGTTCCTCATTTTAGTCCTTAAGCTTATTTGCGTTTATAAGATACTCGTTTAGACTTTTTTTTTAATTTATAACATTAAAAATACGCAAGAGCTTTATGTAAAATTTTTCGAGCTTGTTTGTTAGATTACAAACACTCTGGCTCTATTATATTATCTTATGAAGTTTGTATTATTTATAAAAACATTAAACATACATTATTTTGGGAAACAAAACGATTTAATATTATAACTATAAAATATTTAAAAAAATTCTTTTGCCATAAGCTACTTATCATTTCCATTTTTAAAAATCTTTTTAAATTTATCAGTGAAAATGGACTAATCTACTAATTCTGACCTTATTAAAAAAAACTTTAAATATATTACTAGACTATTCTATTATGGGGAAATCTTTTTTCTATAATAAAAAAATAATACTTCAGTACTCACTATTCTTTTTTGCAAATTCTCAACTCGACAGTGAAGATGAACTGAAGCACCAAGTTGAACTGTAACATTACTATCAGGATCAAGAAAAAAAGGTCTCGGTTCAGGAGTAGCACCGTTCTCAGTAGCAGTCTCTTCTTCACCATAAATCTGAAAAAAATTTATTAAAACAATGAATATCTAACAGAATACTATGAAATAATTATTTAATACCGATTTAAATATTTTATCTGATGATTAGGAAATTTTATACCACACAAATCAATCAATAGGAATAAAAAAAAATATTTATCTATCGTTAATTTTTATTTATTTAAAATAATATCATATAATAAATTGTAGTTATTGAACTAACTTGATATTATTAAATAAAATAAATACTGGTAAAATAACATAAAAAAAAAGGGCATTTGGGTTAATGAATTCACAAACATACCTCTGTAAAAGGCGAGCTTAACTCATGCCAAAAGGATTTTGGTAAATTTTCCAGTCCTGGAAATGGCTTTGATCCTGAAACAATCAAAAAATATATCCATTTCATATATTGTTGCAACATTTAATTGAAATTTCTTCTAACAACAACAAATAGAGATACAGAAGTATGTGTGATATTAGTTTAAATAAATAGACGACTCTGTTAAAAGCAATTACGGTTCATACTGTTACATCAACGTCGCATTGAGATACATTCTGGCAGTACTCTCAGAAACGTAAACTTCTCGACATTTTGGTGTTCTTATCAGTCTCGTGCACATCCTGAGTGTATACTCAACTCCCCGGATACAATATTGGAAGATACCATGTACACTAACCTACCCAAATTCCTTCAACTTGTACGTAAAGTTTGCTTCTGATGTTGTTATATAAAGAAAAATAAACTCCAATCAATTGAAATATTTGAAGATTCCTCTAGACAAGTTTATCAATAAAATGGTAAATAATAAAATTTACCCCAAAAATGTGTTAATTAAAAATACATCATACATTTTGAAAGACAATATTAATATTTAAATAAATTTAATTTTTTTGTTTTAATGTTTATTAATTAGTTATATAAACTGTTAAATGTAAACAACAAAAAATTTCATCAAAACATTCATGTAGTGTGAACAATGTCCAGCCATTCAGCTGTTTCACGCTGATAAACAATTAAACATCATTTTCGCACTCTGTTTACTTTTTTGCAATTTAAAATTACACACCTATCGATTTAGCAATGCATATTCTCTACAAGCCTTAATCACAAGCTCCACTTTAATGTTCAACTCGACAGAATTACTGCAACATAAAAACCTGAAAGCCTTCTATATTTTTCTTGTTAATAAGTCCAATGAACTATCAATATCATTAATAAGCTTTAAAATAAGTAGTCGATGGTTACTAACCGATCATTTTTTACCAAGATGTGATTTTATAAAAATTTTTAAGGACATTTATTTTTTACTTTCTTCTTTTTTTAGGCTGATCATAAGTTCAAGTTTCAGTATGTTATATAAAGGACTGGTTCCGGAGGGCGATGGGGCAGATTACCTTAAGATAGTGAGTAAGCATAAAAAATGGAAGGAGATATGGGCCAGAATGAGATGTGGGGCGTGAATATAAAAAAGGCTTTACCGAGTGGACATATAGGTTGTGTAATTGGGAGATGGAAATGCTAGAGCACTGATATGTGACAAAGCAGCAGATCTACAGATAAGTGAAGTTAGTGACTATGTAAGAAAGTGGGCGAGTGATTTGCGTGAGCTGCGAGAAAAAGTAATTGAGATGCTTCGAGGGGCGGTGATAGAAGAGAATATTGTTAACTATAGATAAAGATGTATAAAAAAATATCAGTGCTCTCCAGTGGTCTGGGTACGATCTGAAAGATCCACACTACTAACTTCACTACAAATCCAATCCCTAGTAACCAAACATGCGTGAGACTTTCGAAAGACTAGCGGAAGAATACATTTGGAATTATTCGTCAGTTTCACGTATGTCTGCTATGTTTCTTAGGAGTAGTCGTACATAAGATTGTCGTTGGAATCTGACGTAAACAATACTCTCTAAAAATTAAACCATGAAAATAATAAAATTCACTTTAAAATCAATGAATATTCACTGATTTTGCAGTGTAAATTGAACCACTATTTGAATCAGTTGTATTATATTCACTGATTTTGCAGTGTATTTCATTATTTTCACTGTTTCTTTCTTAGATACTAAGATACTAAATGAGATTCTAAATTCTCATCTGCATCTTACAGCAGACTAACGTTGGTCTGATGCCTACATGCTTACGTCAGATTCCAACAACAATCTTACGTATGACTGCTTCTAAGAAATACAGCAGATGTACGTAAAACGGATGTTAATAACGTACATAAGTACTGGTAACTAGGGAAGTGTGTTATTTTTGTAGATATTTTTTACACGCTAAGCTACTTCATTGCTAAATGCCATAAATAAACTATAGATTTTTCACACAGTATGAAACGTGTAAAAGATGTCTGCAAATCATGTATAGTTTGCTAATGGGCATTTTACATTGAACACACTTTACACATGTTATTTTAAAACGTTTGTGACATCTTGGAATTTGCAGTGTTTCGAACGGAAAGAATGATAAGATCTAGCTAATTTACCATTATTTCCAATTTTTTGATTCTGAAAAAAATGGCTTAATCAATTTCGCTAAAAACTTAATCAGTTCTAAGTTGCGTAATTATGCGTCGAATACAATTGGTCCCATGTCGATATCACTTTTTGTTTTTGAGATAATCGAGCCGAAAAATAATTCCGAACGTACATTCACACACACAGACATCCACTCAGAAACTATTGTATTCGACTATGGGGGTCTTGAAACATGGAGATATGTCCAAATTCAGGATTTGCAAAATCGGACCCATTACTATAACTTCCCACTGGGAAGTTAAAAAAGAAAAAATCAAAGTTGAAATGTAAGCAAGGAAATTGCATAAGCTCAAGAATAGGTATATAATGAAAACTACATATAAATAAATACTTTCTCCTTTTTTACCGTCAGCTTATATAATTTATTAAGAAGTTGCACAGGATGTTGAATTTTTGATTACAATCTGTCTGACACATTGAATATTTGAAATGACTAATGAGTGAGAATCAAAAATTACAGACGTTGTGATAAACGTCATCACCTTATCTTGATATAAAAATTCCATCTCCGAAAATTTATTTATCTCATCATAATAAAATTATTTCCATGCATTTACGTTTCAAAATACTTTCATCCATGCAATATATTTATGGAAGATAAATAAAAAAAATAAAACTTGAAGTAAAATACAACTGTCATAGTGTCGAGTTGAAAATGAAGTGACATTCTGAAGTGAAAGCAATTTTATATAATTTCCCGGAAGAATAAAAGCATAAGAGTTTAAGTAATTTTTCTTGATCACTTCCGGCAATGTCGACATGCAATCATTTATCATTCTATGAGCACAAAATACAATACGTAGTCTGAATGACTTCTTGTTATATGCTATTATTTTTAAAATCATTTTCTAGAACGTTTATTTCCCAGATGTTACAATATCACGACAAGAAAACTTTACATATATGTGCTATCTTTTTGAGGATGTCACTCAAAAGATGATAGTTTATAGATAAAAATGTAAATTAAATAAAAGTCTATTATTTATTAGTGCGAATAATAGAATGACATTAGCCTAGAATATATGATCGATTAATTTTATCAAGACTCATCATTTTATCCTTCTTTATTATATATATTTTTTTGTTTATTATCAGTGCCTGACCATTATCCAACATTTCCCCTTGGATCTCATAGTTAATGGCATTGGCGTGATGTGTGGTTCGAATTTACGAGATCTGGTTTTCCCATGATGTTCCCGGGAAAGCACGCTGGATATTTATGGAAATCCGATGACTTAATTGGAAAATTATATGGCAATGTCTGAAAGCTATAGAAGCACATCGAACCCAGTGTTCTGATGCTCGTTATTTGGGACGAATAGTTCCGCGGGTCGGCAGTCAATTTCTACCTATCCAAGTCCCAGTTTAATCGACCAATACGTATATAAAGGGTATCTACTATTATGCCTATACGTTTGAAGCATCTATTACATCCCAATCATGAGCAAATTCTCATCTCGAATATATACACCCCATCAATTATTACGAACAATTGCCTGAATCATTTTTTTGCGTTTTATATTGTGAAGCCATTCATATCAAAGCTACTATTAATCACCCATTAACTGTTGGTTATTTGTTAATATAATTCATCCCTTTTACCTGTTGGTATGGCAGCATATGAAGAAGTTATTAAATCGAGATATAATTTGGCCAATATGGCCAATGTCATTCGTAACTTCATATCCACTCTTCAACTCATCTCCGATTGTTCTTTCTTAATCATTTGCTGATGCAGAATTATGTCAATCTGAAAAATGAACAGAAATTTATTATTGATTAATTCATTTGTCAATTGAGACATAGTAATTATCTAAACCCTGTTCAGCATTCCTGTGTTCAACTTTGATGATTATAAATTAAGTTAAAAATTTAATAGCATTGGAAATATTATAATTGGTTATTATATATTACCTTGAAAAAATATAATTAATACTGGCATCACTGCCGAGAAAATTTATTAGCTTTTTTTTTTTAAATTTACTCTTTGATACTTGACACATCAATGCTTAACAGAGTCAATCTACTCCAATTAAGTGAATAAATATTGTAAAATATTTGAGTTAATGTAATATGCTGAGCAGACAACGAATTTGTTGTTGGTAATGATTGATTGATTTGTTTATGTTTGTTGATAACTGCTTTATAAATATCAATTAAAAGTTTGCAATTATTGTTCCCGTATAAAAAAATTTCATTCCCCAGACGTTCAATGAATTCTTTGCAATAAATTTGTGGATATCATTCTACAGCCGAGAATCTGAGGTTTTCAAAACGTCCAAGAAAAAGGTCATTAGACTGTCTGTTCATGAGTTACAAGGGTTTAAAGTCAAGAAGATGATGGTCAATAATTTGTATCCAGTTTTACCCCTCTTTGAGAGTGTTCGAATAAATTTTCCTAAGCTATGCCCCGATTTCGCATTTCTACGCATCAAGACGAAGAGAATGAGTCCTCGATCATCAAAATCGGAGCACTTTTATTTTTTGGCCAAAAAAAATGGAAAGGGTACCACTTGCCATTTTTTTGGGTCGAAAAATCAAAGTTGTCCGATTTTCAAGTTTGACCACTCATTCTCTTCGTCTCGACACCTAGAAATATAAAATCAGGTCAAACATTTGAAAAATTCATTTTTTCACCCTTAAAATGGGGTAAAACCAGAACTTTGCAAAAATTTTTGCATAAATTGTGCTCTAATAATGATTTTAACTCCTGCAATCAAAAGATCTCATTCTCACGAATCCATTGATATTCTCATTTCCAAATATTTGAATCTTTTAGACGTGAAACAAAATTTTATAACACATGGGAAGGAAAGGCAAAGTAAAATGCTCGAAAATATTTACTAATATATTAAAATGAGCTTAAAACAATTATTGCAATTTTTATTTATCAATTTTGTTAATTTTTTAATGTATCAAACATTTTTTAACACATTAATTAAAATTTTTTCCATGTTTCACTTTATCCTTCTTTCTCGTACATATATTTTTACGTATCTCAGACCATAGGTAAATTGACTAGTTAGAGTTTACCTCAGAATTCTGAATTTTTTTTAGATAGAAACTATCAGACACTCTTTCGTATCTTAAGAATTTATGATCCGATTGCAAACTTTAAAGCTCTGTAATGTACGTGCTAACGACTATATCACGCGTTGGAAACTTCTCACTTTGAAGTATTTTCAAAAAAAAAAAAATTAGAAAAAATGTAAAAGACAAAAAAAATAGCATAAATCAAATGCTTGATAAAGTCATTTTTCATATGTAACTCTCAACAACATTGGCTGATAAATTATCAGTTTCGCAATATGGATGTTGAAAGTGGAAGTAAAAAGCGTTAAAGCCCTTAGTGTTTTATTCTTAAAAACAGACGGTCATATTGTAAGAATTTATGTACCAAAGTTCAAGTTTGTTCTATCCTCGAGCAACTAACAAGCTTACATCACATTCATTATAAGTGAAAACTTTTATCTTATCTATTTTTTTTTTTTCATGAGTTGAACATTTTTCAAAATAATATACAATAAAAATAAACTGTGAAAATATAGATTCGAGATTTTAATTTGAAGAAAAAAGGAAAAATCCATAAGGAATTAGTAGTGGTGTTGTATATTCATCAATAGACTATAATTACGATGGGCTTGTTTGACCTATAGAAATAAAAATAAAAAAAAAGAGTAAAAATAAATGAACACACTGATTTCAAACTAGTTTTTTCTTCACTAACAATTTTCTCTTTAATCTATTGTCACTTTACTTCCCTCAATTTGTTTGCAGATGAGTGAAAATAAAAGAGTGAACTAAACATCAACGCCAGTTGCTCGGTATTCGATCAATCGAGTATCTACTAGTACCATACTTTGCAAACACGGATGTTACATCGTATTCAAATCATGTCGTACATAACCGTAAACTACATATTCTGATGCTCTACAAACAAATTTTTTTCGTTTTCTATTAAAAATCAAGTGAATCCAATCCTCTGTAATCAAACACCAGTTGATGCTAATTTATAAATACATCACTAGACTAATGAAAATCTAAAAACATTTATGACTTTTAGTTAAATCTTGCTAACAATCATGCTACTTTAAAGAACCTGGAACTGATTTTTCGTATAATGCCAATTGATTAATTTAAGTGACTAAAAAAAACATAAAAGAAATAGTAGGTTTAGTAAGTACAGTAAATATTCTAAACAAACAATACTTCTAAATCAAAAGTAATTTTATTTTTTACAAAAATTCTTTGTAGAAGAAAAATGAGGATAAAAGGAAACACTTAGAGTAATTTATTTATTTATTAAAATAATTTTCGAACATTTTTTATACATAGAGAAAAATTAATTAGAAAATTTTTCATGCTCGTTGCTATAAAGCAATTGCGAGTGATGAGTAATGGAACTGTTAATTATCATTAATAAATAATTATTTTTAAACAAATTAGAAAAAACTTTATTAATGCATAATAATTTTGGTAATTATCTAGATTAACTTACACCTCTCTGATTTCGTTGAAATCTTAGTATGTTATAGAGAAAATTACGCTGAAATTTTAAACCAACTTTTTTCATTAGCATAATAAAATATATATATATAACTGAATAATATATTAAAACTTTGGTATCAATTTATTGTTTCAAATAATCATCAATTTCGATAGGATACATCTGAGACATTTGATGAACTTCAAAATTGAAAAACTATGTAAAGTTTTGCTTTCCGCGCCCTATGTATGCATATCAAATTTTTCGGCATAATTTTCTCTATAACATACTAAAATTTCATAAAATAATAACATAGCATTAAAAAAAATCAAAAAATGGTAATTTTTAACAAAAATATTATAGCTGGTAATGGGAATTTTTTTACAGCATTTGATATTTTTTATTTAGCCAATAAATTGCATACAGATTACCAGAAAGTATAGGAATTTTTCCTAAAATTTTTACACCCTGTATATTAATTTATTAATATGTGACTTCATCGAACTTCATTGATATTTGTTACTTTATTAATATTCTTTTTTGTACCAACTTTTTAAAAGTGAATCAGTGAATATGCACCATTTGCAGTGATAATAATAATACTAATCCAAACATTAATGGCTTTATAACTGAAAATTAATAAATATATACTACTTAGCAGCGATGTTTACTAATTCATTTTAAGAGACAAGTATTTCCCTAAACCTTTCCTTTCTTAATGTAAAATATTTTCATTATTTAATATCTACAATTTTATCAATTAAAAATTCTTAAATATAAATAGCTTTTCTGAATGAATTTGTAATATCTTCAAGGTATTAATCAAACATTTAACTTAATGCAAAAGCAGTTTATTTAATGACCAATAAAAGATGCTAAATATTGTTAATGACATTAAATAATCGTGATCACGTTCTAGTTAAATCTATAACAAGGCGTTGTATAACGCAAAGATGAAAATGATAACCAACACAATTGTTGTACTTAATAATTTATGGATGTAATTACGACTGAATATATAACAAAATATTATTCACAACTGCTTTATAAAAATAGTTTATTAAAATTCGATCATCATAAAATATTTATTTAGACAAAAAAATATAATGTTTCGCCAGAATTATTATGAAAACACAAAAGCCTTTTTTATAGAAAAAAAAAAATTAAATAACAAAAAACATAAAAATTTTATTTTATAAAATTGCAGTTTTATAGACATGTGTACTGTGAATAAAAATAGATTTCTCTATATACATTTCACACAATTTTCATCGCACCCACAATTATTTGGACGTGTGAAGATTCCATCTGCATACAGGTATTCAATTTACGTCTACAATTCTATTTAATACAATACGAATTATTCCCGTAACGTCACATAGTTGGTAAAAATTCAATTTGATGCCAAAATCTGAAAAAGTTGGATCTTAAGAATTCATTAATTTAAACAGAGTAAACCTTACTCTTTAAAAATGAATCAGTGAATATTGACTATTTGCAGTGATAATAATATACGGAGAGAATTTTTTTACTAAATCTAAATGCAAAAATGGCAAGTGTACGTTTCGGAATTTATAAGTAAAAATATTTCCATTTGATAGTAAATTTTGAGTTGTTGTAAGTTAATTTTGTACTTAAGAAGTGTCTTAGTAAAATAATTACTTAGGATAACCCAAAATTTACTTACAACAACCCAAAATTCACTGTTGAACAGAAATATTTTAACTTATAAATTTCGAAATGTGGACTTGTCACTTTTGCACTTAGATTTAGTGAAGAAATTCTCTCTGTGTAGCACTAATTCAAATAGTAATGGTTTTATAACTGATAATTGACTGTTTTCCAGTGATTTGCACTTACTCATTTTTAGAGAATAGTGTTGTATTCCAATACATTAAAAGCGTTTTCATATGACGTTACCCATTTAATTAGTATATCAATTATTCTTAATGTACTTGAGAGTGTTTGAAATCAAGTCAATCTTAATCGAATAGGTAACATCGAATTAAAACATTTTTAGAGTATTAAAATAAGACACTTTGAAATAAAAGATTTGCAGTGAATAGATTATGTATTGATTAGCCAATAAAAAAACTTTACACCCATCAACATGATTTATTTATTTTCTATATGAGTGTTTTATCAATTAAATAGAAGAATTAAAAAAAAATCTGCTCCATTATGATGTATTAATAGTACTATAGTGGAATTAAAATGATTGTTCTTCATAAAACGAGAGAAAAAAATAGGATGAAAACGATCGAATGTACAGCCTGAAGAAAAATAACTTGTCTTCTGTTCAACGTACTTGAATTTTTTTTGTTGTTATCATTTTCATAGTATGAACGTATGATTAATCAGTTGTTTTTTTTTCTAAACTTTTAATTAAGGAGAATTAAAAGTAGAAAAATGAAAGTTTGGTATCTACATACTCTACAAGCAAACGTATGCATAACACAAATTTCGTTGTTTCTCAATTGAACAGAAACTTTTGACAATATTATGTAGATGTACTGAGTATGAACTCTAAAAGCGAAAATCGAAAAAGTTCAAAACAATAATATTCAAAGCAGTGATGTTTCTACTCTCTCTTAACTGTTTCGTTATATTTGTTCACTGTGATTGAAATTAAAAAATCTAACAGCATGACCAAACATTGATATATTAATTCTAACAATTTCAATTCTCTTATAACAGTTTAGATGATCATATTTTTTCGCTGGGAATATTATCAAAAATTTGATGGATTGATGCACTAGAAACTGAGGCAAACAAACTAAAAACATTTACATATGTATGCGCTTATTGGCCAATATCATATAGTATTTATAAAAAAACAATCTATCTTTTTATAAAAAATGAAACTTCAAAAAACGTACATTTTTGACAGTATACACATATTTTAAATTGTTTTATTTATTTTTCCAAATAAATATTTGACGTATGAAAATATATATGAGTATCAGATAACTCGAGTGCCATCAAAATTTATAACCTTTTGTAAAAAAAAGAATTGAATTTTTTACATAGATTAATCATTTTTCATTCAGGCATTAAATTATGTATCTTAGATTATTTCAGATGTCATGCAACAAATAGACATAATAATATTTTTACATTCTTCAACTTTACATTTAATAATTGACATTTTTTATTCAAAATCAATGAAACTTGTTGTTCATTTATTTAATATTAAAATCCTTCCAATCCTAGCTTCCACGAGTCAACCAAGCTGGAACATATGGCAACTAGACTGATAAACCTTTCCACGAAATTTACTAAAGACAAGCTGGACCATATTCGACTTCTCTATCATTTACGCAAATCAGGAATCCCTACACTGCAAATCGTCATGTCTTATTTCAATGCACTTAAAGTGTCTTATAATGATGTCAACCATTTGATTAACATTGTAGACACTTTTTACACATTTTTAAGCATCTAAAAAGTGACTACGATTTTAATCAAATAGATGACGTCTCTCTGAAACACATTAAGTGCATTACAATAAAACACTTCCAAATTTGAGATTTGCAGTGTAAAGTTTCTAACATTCGTTGTTTGAAGAGCTAGAATTTCTATCATCTAAGGCATAGTGCACTGTAAATTTTAGTGTCTTGTTTTAAAACGTTAAAAATGTTTTAATACGACATCACCCATTTGATTAATATTGTCTCAATTTTAAAACTTTTTTTAGTGTTTTAAAATCGAAACAATGTTAATCAAATGGATGACGTCATATTAAAACACTTTTAATGTTTTAAAATAAGACACTAAAATTTATAATGTGTGCATGACAATTCTCGTTACTTCTTTCTTTCACTCTACTCTAAAATATTTATTTACTTATTTTGCTTCTCTTTCTTCATCAATACTACTTTATTATACGCTTTTCCATTCCTGACTCATTACTACTTTCTTATGTGTTACTAGTGTTGTTAGATCACTGTTAGTGTTGCACTGTACTGTATACTGTATAAATTGATTATTCATGACAACTTAAAACCCATTGTTGAACAGAAATGTTTGCATTTTTATTATTTAAAATGTACACTTGTCATTTTCTATTTATGGTTATTGCAAAAATTCTCTCTATGAAGTGATAAGTTAAACCATTTCATCCTCATTTCCTGCAGACTATTAACCAATACATGGAATAAATTTGTTTTTATTTGTCATTAACTGAAAAAGATTGGTAAATACAGAACAACTATTCACCATTGTTGCAATCAAATACAAAAGGAAATATTGAATATTCTAGTATTTATCTTGCAATTGTGTAAGAAGATTGAATTTATCTTATTCAGGAAGTTTAAATTTATCGTCATTTCTAGTCAACTACTTTTTTATTATTTTATATGTAAATAAATATTTTATCTCTAGCAAAAAGAATATAAAAATACATTTATAATATATTTCATCGAATTGTTCTTGACATTATGACTTATTAATATGAAAATAATATATATCTTAATTTGACAATAAATAATATCTTAGTAAGATTTTACATTCAATAATTGACCATTACAGATAATACATAGTGATAAACCAATTTTTATTGAGTCCAAATTAGGGTGAATTGAACAAAAAAAAATATATATAAAGAGAATGAAAATGTATGAATAGCAGGAAGAGAAAAATATGACAGAGGGGATAGTTTGCTCAATATAGTGATAGAAATAGACCTTGTACAGATTAGAAAAATTTATTGTACAATAAATCAAAATGTTTTCTTTTTTAGGCAACATGTTGATGTATGAAAAATATAAAAAATAGAGGTACTTTGAAATATTAATATCTCTAGAGTATTGAATTACATTTTATAAAAATATTTTCAACAAAATATTATCATCATTCAATTTCTAAATGAAAATAAATGTGACTTTTCTCACAAATAATAATAATTTGCTCCCATGAAATGCATCTCAGAGGTATATTATCTTTCTTAAAATGTCTTAAAATAAAAAAGGGAATTTTTTTAATGCAACAAATAAAAAGTGATAAAAATGAATTTATTTAATTGGTAATCAAAAAGATATCGTGTAAATGAAATTCGTCTAACAACTAGATTAACCGGAAATACCATAAAACAATGCAAATTTACGGTCATTGAATTAATACAACGTTAGAATAATATAACTACAATCATCAAGTTGGATTAAGTTGAGACTGGAGTTACAAATCCAGAGACCAAGACATGCAAGTGACTCTGTGAGGATCATTACGCCTTCCAAGCGACCAAATACGTAATAAACTAAAGACCTAATGACCAAACACTTTCCATGTAGCTTAACAGTTCAAATATCATGCCATTATACATGCTCTATAAAACAAATTCCACTGCCTAAATACACTTCATGATCATAAGCATTTTCTCTTTACTTCATTTTAAATTCAATGTCTGTACTTTGTCCGAATCATGATGATAAAAAATCATCCTTTTTTAACACACAGAACCTTTTAATATAAAAATATATATTTATTATAATACTAATTAGTGATTAAACATTTATTATTATTACCGATAATTACTGATTATTTTATTTATCGATTGTTCATTAGCTCAAATGAAATTACTATTTTTTTTATAATGCCTTTGAAGTTTCATCACATCATTAATTAACTAAAATGGCTGTTAATAGCATTAGAAAATAACTTTTAACGTTTTCTAATCACACTTATTCTACAAAAAAAAATGTCCATTTTATAAAATCTTTGAAAGGTACTTTTAAGTAAAGTTATGTACAGTTTGTGTTACTAACAGTTAAGTTTTGAATTAATGGTGAGTTTAATTAGTTACAAATCAAGTTATTTGCATCAATTAGTTAATCAGTTCAGAACGAATGAGAAGTATTGACATATTTTAGAGAATTTATATGATCAAAACTTATACAAAAAGATAATTTATTTTATCGTTAAAAGTTCAAAGGATGATATTGCTTGATAATTATTAAACAAGTACATTTTGATGGCAAATTGATATTTCTCATCAATAAATATAGAAAAAAGCTTGAAATTACTCGCATAATAGATCAACTATGTTCATAATTTTACTCGTATCAATTAAAAATATTTATGCTCATGGAAAATTGGAAAATAAATTGAGATAAAAAATATCCTACATTACTTGGGATTATGAAGTATAGCTACACTACAGTTGATGGTTTAGTAATCATCAAAATAAAAATATTTACCATTTTAACAGGTTTTTTTTTCCAGAAGTCAGTCTCTTTTTGATGAAGTCAAGTATTTTAAAATTTAAATTACACTGAATTATTAAAATATAGTTTTTTTTTTTCTCGAAAGTTTATTTAATACAATGGCATTATAATATCATGAATAAATGACCCATGACTTTTTCCTTTTCTTGTTCCACTATTCCGAATGAACGTAGATAAGGAACAAAATATATGAAGAGATGAGATCCTGCAAACTCATCAGCTCAACACTTATCTCCTCTTCTATCACTTCCAGTTACAATCGTTTACTAAGAGTATTATGAATTATGAAGTAAAATTGCTGCTGCTGCAGCAGAGAAATTCACCTCGACTTGCTTTTTACTTTTAAGCATGAACTTTGATAGACAATTAATTGTAATTAAATTTTCTTCGCACCGATTATTCAGTTTTAATAATCTATTGAATAAAAATATCATGTAATTAAAACAAGATTGGTAGAAATCTTATTAATAATCACAAATTTGTAACTCACAGTTTTGTCTGACTATATCTTGTCTTCATCACTGATTATTGTAACAGAAAAAAAACTTTTGAAAAAATTGATAACAATAAACATCATTATGAGATTTAATCTGACATACAATTATTAAAAATAATTTCAAAATAAAATACAACTAAACTATTTTTTATTTTTATTTAATAAAGTACACAGAGAAACAATTTACTTTGAACAAATGACATTTTTTTCAACTAATAAAATCGAAATATTTGTTTTGGAATTGATATGGTAACATTTTTATGGATTTAGTTCTGATGGGCATTGCAAATCCGGAAAAACGCAAGTGTTTAGTGATAAATCACTTAAAGTATTTAATGATGATAGTGATGAAACACCTAAGTGTTTACAATGTGGAACGCTATCAACAAACTATAGTATTTTGGTAAACGACAAAAAGTATTTAAAAGTCGTCTACAAAATAGCTATAATTTGTTTATGATGTTTAACATTGTAAACATTTTAAGTGTTTAATTGCTAAACACTTGAATTTGCAGTAAGTATTTAAAAGAATCAAAATATAATTCATTGAATATAGCATTTTTATTGTGCTTAATTATTTCGAAGAATTATTTGAGTATTGGCTCAACTAGAGAAAAAACTTTTGTATGCCTGTATGATGTTTTTTTTTTAAGTTGATAATTAATATTTCAAAAATTCATCAAAAGACATCAATGGGGATTAATTTTTAATTAAATAAATAAAACAATGTCTAAAAGATGTCTAGTGAATTTTTTGGCTTTCTTTTGGACATCTTTTGGTCGTCGTTTTTGGTATCATTTAAACAAAGTTTTCCTCATAAAAATTTTTGGGCCTTTCTAGTACTTCGGAATTGCCTCGATTTCTTATGTTAAGTGTATGGGAATCTAGCGAGAATCGAGGCAATTTCTACTATAGGATATTTACCCAGAAATATATAAACATCTTCTTGGATGTCTATAAGACAACTTTAAAAACATCAAATACTATTTAAATATCCTTTTATCTAAATCCAAAAGAGGTCTTTTTGATAGCTTTGTTCTAGTTGGAGGTTTATTCTAATATTTCATTAAATAAATAATTTTTTCTAAGATTCATAGTGTTTCAGAAAGTACGAATTAATCTAATGTCACTAATTAACTTCCCATTAGGAAGTTATTGTAATGGAGTTGATTTTTGGAATTCGTAATTTTATCATATCTTTACGTTTTAAGATATTTGAAAGCATATTAGAAGGTTTAAAAATGGCTATATGTATGTATGTATGTGCGTGTGTATGTTAGGTTTTTTTTCGTTTTCGATATCTCGAGATCCACTGAAGATATCGACTCTGGACAAATTTCATTTTAAATATAATACAATGAAGAAGATCTGAAAGAAGTTTAAACAAATTCGGTCAAGTCGTTTTTTTTTTATAACAAAAAGAGTGTAAACTGAGTTGAGTAAAGAAGATATTTGAAATAAATTCTACTTATTAGATGATTAATATTATTGACAACTGAGCTCAATATAATATGCTTCTTAATAACATCATATGACTCTGAACAATAATGTATTATTTATAACAATTTAAATTTATTATAAACAATTAAAAATAGTGTGAATTTATTGAATTATTATGACTATGATTATATTCGATAAATATTGATAAAATATTGTTATAAATCACTTAATATGATGAAACAATTGTATATTGTTTATAACAATAGTAATTTTTTTTTAAACAAAAATACTCAAAGATGACAAAATTACGGATTTCAATTAATGGGAAGTTCGTCGTCAAGGCACAAACTAAGCCCAGATCCATTTTATTTAAACTTATCATAATCTTAAACCAAATATCAAAATAAATTTCATTAAATTCAATCAAATACTTTATTACAAATATTTCAAATTATTTTTATTGATTAAATGAACATTTTTTCGTATAGTGAAAACGTTATTTCATTGTACTTTTTTGATAGATTGAGAAAAATGTTGGGTATTAAGTTTAATATATTGATCGACTTTTACAATAAATTGGATCATCTAACAAGCTAAATATCGTGAATAATGTCGAAAACAAATTATCGTTGCATTATGTTCGCACACATAAGCATTCACGATGATTAATTATATAATTAGATAATTAGAGAGTAAAATTGAAATTTATTGACCAAAAATTCTCAGAATTCTATCGCTTCAGGTCACGTACGTTAAACGTAATTACCAAAACTGTTAAAGCCTAGCATTTCCGGTGCTGGACGAGAAACGCTTTCCAACCAAGCAATTAAACCGAGTAGCTAATTAGAGCGTTAGCTAGCATACTCCAACTACAGTATAGCGACGATGCGCGGCGCCATCGACAAGTGGATTTCGCCCGCAGGAATAATCTTGTGGTTTGAGGGTCGCGTACTGGACACTTGCTTTCATGTTCTCTCCCATTGTTTGTTTTCTCATTATGCATTACTGATTCTCATCTACATATCTACATATATATAACAAACCAATATCTTTAATCGTATCTAGTGTCCATCAATACAAATCTCAAATGGAATTTTCAAACTTCCTAATCATTGCAAATCTCCAATTTGAAAGTGTTTCAATTTAAAACATTTAAAATGTTTCAAAATAACGTCACCCATTTGATTAACATTGTAATCACTTTTTAGATGCTTACATTGTAAATTTTAGTGTCTTACTTTAAAACACTAAAAATCGCTTTAAAATCGAGACAATGTTAATCAAATGGGTGACGTTATTTTAAAACGATTTTAATGTTTTAAATTAAAACACTATGATTTACAGTGAAATCATTAATTGAATTTTTAATAAATAAACCAATATTTGATATTTTATAAAATAAACAAAATTTTTTTTAAACTGTCATAAATTAAAGCGCAATAAAATAGCTTTTTCTGTGCTGAAAAATTGAAAAAAAAAATAATACAATTAATGATGGTTGACGTGATGGGAAAATGAATAAATGGTAAAACTGACAGCGTGATTCATTGAAACGGAGATTACTTGAAATGTGAACTAACATGAAGTGACCGTCAACGCTGTAAATGGGTTACTGTTCTGAAATCGGAGTTCCGTAACAAATTGACTACGGTAATTACTTCTAATGATTACGTGACCAACATGGACCAGTCTTGTGTTATATGTAATTTTATACTATCATACAATGTTGTCTTGGCCTTCAAATTTTTACGACTTTTAAATGAAAAATATTTTATCGATATGAAAAGAGAAATGTCAATAAGTGAAATATAATATTCGATAATTTTACATTATAGTGGGGCTCCACCCCAATTTTAATGTATACAATTTTTTAACGCCTGATTTGGTTTTAAGTTCATAATAATATAGTATTCATGTCGAGGTCGAAACCATTTTTAATAATTATTTATAATAAAAAGAATAATAACAAAATGGTGGCTTTTTTAATATGCATAATTCATGTGCATTTATAATACACAAATACTCAATATTCTTATCACTTTAGACCATTTGACAAATGAGACCAATGGTAACAATTTCCAAATAAGAAATGAATAAAAATGAACTTGAAAATAATGCAAGACATTTTACAATAGTGAGCTTGAAAACAATTTTATTTTATTTTCTGAGGTTTTTCTTTTATTTTTGAATGCACAAATTAAATTGTTTAATCTAACGTGAGGTTGATATAAACTCTATTAATTCCATTACTGATCGAATAATTCGAGCGTTAACGATTTAACTCAGCTTGACATGACTCTAATTAATATTCTATTTCATATAAATAGTAAACTCACTTTGTACATAAAATACAACAATAACTAATATTAACATATTTAATCGAATAACTAACTAATGTTTATTTTACTATTTTCAATATAAATAATAAATGAGATATGAGTGTCAAATAAAAATTGAATACTCTAATTAAAAAGATTAAATATGGTAACATAATAATTATAAAAACGTTCACTGGTAATTCTATTATATTTAACATTCACACACACAATTATTATTTAATCAAAATTTTAAACTCTATTTGAATTTAATACAATATCCAAATAATGGAGATATTTATTGCATCACTATCCCTATCATTGTTTCAATGTTTCAAATTTCCATTGAATTTATAGCCACCTGTTATTCAAGATTCCTTAAAAATATGTCAATATTGTTTGTTATTGTTAATGGGTGATTATTTAATAATGAAATATGTTTAATAATTAACATGAAGAGTAAAGAATAATTACAATAAAATACTAGATCATTAAATTAAATGCTATATTTTATTATATTTACTATTAATTAATAAAAAATGTACGAATAATTTACAAGAGTATTAAATGAAAATTTATTCAAGTTGTTTAATTTACATTTTCTTGGTCATTATATTTTTAAAAATTATCAAATAAATATCCAACTGAAGAAAAAACTTTGCTCGTAGAAAATGAACGTTATGTGAATTAATTATTCATTTTGAATAATTATAATAAATTTTCTCTACAGTCATTCATAAAAGTAACTTTTTATATTTGTATGCCCTAGTGTTTCTTGAAAATAATCTGCTAAATGTTTGATATGGATATTTAAAAAAAAAATTTCTCACAAAGTTTGAGTTTATAATCAAAACATCTCCAGCAGAGACTACTCAAGTAGATGAAAAATAATTGTGACATAAAAAACAAACTAATTAAATATTTTACACTCGAGTGCAAACTTAAAGCTCTAAATTACCAAGGAGAAAGAGAAATAATTTGAAACTACCGCGAGTCAGGTCGTTTGCACATTTGCGGGTAATATAAATTTAAAAGTTCATACTGCAACGATACTTTTGCATTCTAATGAGTATTGCTACATAACTTTTCGTTTGTTTCAATAATTTTTTATATGACATATTACTTATTACTGCTGTTCAATTATTCACCACACAGTTTGTAATAAACTTTATTATTCTTTTTTATTTTATAACTAACATCTATGGTGAGTTGAAAAAAAGATATAAGAATTGGTTAAAAATCATAAATTAGACAATTACATTAGAAAAAAAAATACGATAGGAAGAAATGCGAACTAGAGTGTTAACTGGATCATGGCCAATTTTGAATGTGCCAAGCGCACGATTGGTAGTACAGATATGATTTATCGAAGGGATGTTATCGAGCTATGAGTGAATTGAAGGCATAAAGGAAGAAGAAATGAAAGAAAAAAAAATGGTGAGAAATTTCAAAAAAATATATGACTGAAAAATCTAAAAGAAGAATAAATTAAAAAAAAAAAAAAAAGAATTTTAATTATCTTCTATATGTCAGAAAAATTCCTAATTCTTTTCTCCTCTAATAAAGCAATAATTAATTATTTTCAACATAACACGTAAATTAAATTCTGTACATTACAAGCATATATTGTTATTTATATTATTTAATGTGTTTATTCACGCATATATTTATGTAGGTGATGATATAAAATATATTAAATATATGCACCAGTGGCCAAACATTTGCAATATAACATGAAATAATTGAAATTATTGCAATACCACCATACGTAATAGTTTCTACTATAGTACAGCATTAATTAGCGAACTTGCAAGATAATCAATTTGTGATTTACATGGAATTCACATACTCACCCTTTACTAATGCTTGAGTTAATGAATATAATTATTTCAATTTTTCACTATTTATTATTCATTTCATCATGTTATTGAAATCAGTTGCTCTCATCTCCAACACTTAGATTTTACATAACATCATATTCATCCCTCTTTTAATCACATATCCGATAAAAGATCATTTTTATTTATAATCTCAAGTGTCTAACCGTTCAATAAATTATAATTATATATATAAATTATTGGCAATAATTATTAAATTACAAACACACATCTATAAGAGACTTTAATTATTGACATGTAAACAAGTATAAGAATTTTTTTACAATTTTCAATTATAATTGACATTAATTATCAATTTAGTGTGTAATAAACAGCAAAATATTTATATTAGTTGGTACTATTTTTCATCACTATTGGATTATAGATAATTGTATTAATTAACAATCATGATAATTCGACTCAAAAGATAACGAATCTACAGAGATATTAAATGTTATTAATCAAGTTGTAATTAAATGTTTTGAAATTTATACCAAAAAAATTTCACGTTAAATGAAAATACTTGATATAGTTTGCTACAAAAGAGGAACTTTATCCAACTTAAATTGAAAATTCACGAGTACAAAGTTTTACACTGAAATTAAATAAACAATTTGTTTTGAAAATCATTGTTACTCATAGTATTTTTATTAATACTCAATTCAATATACACTTGATTATTTAATACACTATTATTAAATATTATTTTACCATCACATTTTATATTTAATATTGTTTATTAATGTTTTGGATTAATTATTTAGATTCGAAAGAAAATAACTGGACTTTGTATCACAATTTAAATAAAAATGATGATGAAAATACAGGATACCAATGAATATCTATCTCCCGGCCAACCGGTTGCTTGTTAGAGATTCGGCAAAGAACTGATAGACACCGCGGCAAAAGCTACAGCGCACCAATGTGACGCATCTATATCCTCATGCTCGACGACGTTATGCGCCGTTGGTGTCTACATCCCATTCCACACTAGTTACCCATTTCCCTAACTCATCGCCTTTGCTGTCTGCATATACGTCCGTTCGCCAATTCAACTGTCCACCTGTCCTCCTCTTAGTTTGACTTTTACGAAAATTCATTTACTAAGCCATTTTAAGTCTTTTTCACGGCTTCATTGTGGCCACTTTGCATAATAATTGTCCTAAATAAAATTATATCTAATTCATAAATTTTTAAATATTCTTTTTGTTCATACCCCAACTCATAAAACCCCATTTTAATCTTAATAATTAATTATTTTACACTGTTTGAAATGAATTCGTTACTATTGATTATAAACTCCAATACTATTAAATAATAGGCACTTTATTAAGTGTACCAATATATTGTAAAATAAATACATGTCTTCATCGATTTAGTATTTGACTGAGATATCTTTCTGAATCTATCATAATAATTTATTTATCTTTAATTACACCACTGCAAGTCCGGAAAAATTTAAGTGTTTAGTGATAAATCACTCAAGGCTGAGCTTTACTTCGGTTTCGTCCTAGAAAATCTCAAGGAGTCGGGAAATACTTAATTTATCAGCCAATTTGAAATTATATACATTGATTTTGATATCAAAATAAAGTCTATTTCATGTAGAATACCGCTGGTAAATATTTTTTTTTTATTAATTTATATTTTAATCAAATTTAATTAAAAAGAAAATTGTTATTGAATTATTACTAGATTTTTCATGATTCATAGCCGTTAAGAGAAAATAATTATTTATTCTTTTTTAACAAATTTTTCGCTGGAAAAAGTTATCGGCCGACCACCTTGCCACCTTCTATCTTATAAATAAAACCATTTTACATAATAAAACGCAGTAATTAGGATGTATTTCATTATATCATTTTTTAGATGCTTTTCGATATCGCTAATAGGAAAAAAATTTGAAGTAAAACCTAGCCTTAAAATATTTAATAATGAAACACCTAAGTGTTTACAATGTTGAACACCATAAACAAACTATAGCATTCTGGTAAACGGCAAGAAATGTTTAAAAGTCGTCTACAAAATTACCATAGTTCGTTTATGATATTTAACATTGCAAACACTTTAAGTGTTTAGCTTTTAAACACTTGGATTCACAGTGACGGAGAGAACGGAATTATAAATTTCATTTCAATAAATAGTAGCCTGTCACTTCCGGTACAAAAATGGTAATAAGCAATTGTTTAATTAGTATACTGTAAATCCAAGTGTGTTATTCTTGTAAACACTTTTAACATACTAAGTTGCAGTATACACATTACAATTTTTTTTTTTTTAATTTTATTACACACTCCAATTGTAATATTGTATATTTATTTTGATATAGTTAACAATTTTGAATTATAATCAAAAATTTTTACAAAAAAAAATTGTAATTTATACTAATTAAACAATTGCTTATCATCATTTTTATATTCAAAGTGACAGATTACTATTTATTGGAATAAAATTTACAATTTCTTTCACTCTGAGTAAACATTTTAGTTTTAATTTTTTAATCTTTTATAATATAATCGAAGTTTACAAAAATTTTCTAACAAGTATAAAAAAAAACGCTTTATTAAATTTAATTAATATAATATATTAAATAAAATAAAAAAGGTAACATTAATTGAGTTATGAAATGAAAATATAATAGTATAGTTACATTTTTGATGGAATGAGAGCAAGGGAATTATTTGCCAGTAAAGATTGACAAGCATAAAAGAGATGACACGCAGACAGGAGGAATTGACCTCAATCGAAGAACTCAATGAGGGACACGAGAATGTGAAGCTTTTACGTCCAGTCAAATAACGAGATACCCATGCTCTTTATATTCATATGAAAAAATTCCACTTCCTTTCAATGAATTTATAAATTATTTATAGCAATATTTTTTATATATATATATATATATAATAGCTTTATTTTATTGAATGTTGATGATATTTTTATTTATTACTGTGTAATTATAGTCATTTTACATAATAATTTTTAAACACTTTTATCTTCCTGGTGTAGGTGTCTGTTTTTTATTCTTTAGACTCGATATGATGCAGGTTGGAGAACGTAATTCATATTTTGGATCTTAAAATTAAATTTAATCGCTTTTAAGTAATCCGATTGGATTATTTAAATCATTTAAGATTTTTTTATTTATATGAATATATTTTAACACGTAAATGATAAAAAAAAAAAGTATGAAGAGTAAAAAGAGGGAGAAGTGGGTTGAACGAGGGAGAGAGAGAAGAATGAGAGAGTTGTTTTATCGGATTTATCCACGTCATGCTTTGCGAGTAGCCGAAATGGTGCAAGCTCGTAAAACGATCAGGTTTCACGGTTATCGGTATAGAACACGGGTTGTAGAGTATCCCTTCTCTTTTTAACACCCCACCTATTCTCGTTAAATGGATTTTCTCTCCAACTAGACGGCTGCTCTCTCGATATAAGAGAACTTGACAAATTGAAGCAATTGCTTCCACTTGCGCACTATTACAACGCATTCAACTATAACAGAATTGAATATTATAATGATTAATGAAATAAAATGTACAACTATAACTTTAGTTTAAAATCATTTTTTTTTTTTTTTACTTTTCATTCTGTCTATCAATCTCTGAAGGTTCAAAGTAACTTACAAATTTTTATTATATTTCAATACAATGAATCTTTATATTGTTGACAGTTTCATTTTATCACAATGAAAACGATAGATCCGACTGGATAAATGATTTGTAAATTTTTTTGTAAAAAGTTTATGATATTCCATTTGAAAAATTCCAGTAGTCAAATGGGAGATATTAAGGGGTGAGTCCAATGTTTTTTCTTCTTTTGATATGGCTATAAGCATTCAGAGGGATGCTTGTACACGTATAGCATTTCTCTTGAATTTCACGAATGTTAAGACTGCGTACAATTGACGCAACTAAATTAATTGGATTAGATCGTATGGGTGAATAAAAAAAATAATCAAAATTTTTTGTTTCGAATTTAAAAATATATATATATACATATATCAATGATAAAATTTGTTGTGCCAACAAACTTGATTATTTTTTATTAAATCATAATATGCGTTTAAAAAACGATCGACGTAATAAAAAACATTTTTCAATAGAATCTATGCTATTAAAGTAAATTTGAAAATTCAGTATCAAATGTAGGATAAATAAAATTTTTTTTGTGATTAATTGAATATCCACTGATAAATCTGTACAAATCCTCTTTGAATGTTTTGGAATATTGGTTTATATAATAAAATAAATCTTTAAAAATATCCACAACACATTGATGAATTTGATTTAGTGAAAGCTCATTGACAGTAAAGTCTGATGATATGAGTGTTTTAGTCATATAAGAATTTAGTAAATAGATAATAGAATTGATATAGATAAATAGTAACCATTAATTTGATCAATGATTAAAATTAATCAGAATTCGAATAAGAATATATCAAATGTTTTTACATTCATATACGAATCATATATACAATGTAAGTAGATATATCACTCCATTTGCTTACCATTTCTCTCTAAGTAATTTTACAAGAAAATTCATGAATATTATTCAAGAAATCTTTTTATCCTATTTCCAATATATGATTAATAGTGATACATGTGTACATACATGAATGATAATCACTATTTCAAAATTTATTCTAACATCTCAATCAAATTCATAATCTTGCATTATATAATATGATCAAATTCAGGATAAAAAGAATGAAAATCTAGTAAAAAAGCTCAGAAGATCACAAGCAATTTCATAAAACCTTTTATCCATCTAAATCCTTAATATCTTAGAAATATATTTAGTTATTCCCACGAGTGATCCAATCAATTTTACATTTTATAAACATCAAAACTTGTAATGAAATTGTTATACTACATAGTGTTTCAGTATTATTAGTATCTATCTAATTATTAAATAACGAGATTTATAAAAGGAAATACATTGAAACTAATTTTTATTTTTATTTAATAAAAAGTAATTAATAATCATTATTATTAAATATGCATTTTACTTTTATAATAAAAAGTTTATTTTTAAAGTTTATTCAATTAAAAAAAAATATTTATGTACTATATAAGAAGATAAATCAACAAAAAATAAAACTCAGAGTTAAATGTAAATAACGTGTATGTAATCAATATAAAGTGCGTTTAATCCATGAGAACACACAAAAGTTTCTGTAAATAGATGAAATAACCAATTTTTTTAATTTCATGGAAAACTTAAATATATAGACTAATAAAATAAATTTATTATTAATAAAAAATCATAGTTAATTAGTCTTGTTTCAATTAAGTTCACAATTCCATCATTTTTAATATGTACACCAAAAATTATCTCAACTTACAATTTACTTTACCAAGAAGAATATTTATTCCTAGAAGCAGTGAATTATCATGCAAAATATAGATTATAATGGTACATAGTTAGGAACGAAATAAAATATGAAATCAATAGTAAATAAGTGATTGACACAAATAAATATCTTACAAAAAACAAAAATTATTATTATTTTTTTTTTTTACCACAAATACATACTATAATTTTCTATCTATGAATTTTCCAAGTGTTGAAACATTCATCATCATCACATTCTTGTTGATTATTCAATAATAATATCGAAAAAAGCTCTGTTATTCACTACACAAAGTATGCCAATTAATATCAAATTATCGAAACGTTCAATATTTCTTTCACAATCAATTGTTCACAACACTCGTGCTTGGAATATTCTCACATAACATTTTATGTCGATAGGCAATATTTGTTTATATTACTTTGAAGAATTTTAATATTGTTTTTGAATTTGTAAAATTAATTTTCCAGATTTTAGAATGTTAAAAGAAATAATATTATATACATATGAAATGAAAATTACTTGAAACAGACATTTTAAAAAAAATTTTACGATAACAGTAAAATCCAAAAAATATACATGGTATTACTTTTTAAAGTTAAAATTATTCTGTAATTCAATATAAAATTTCAACGTCACTGAATTGATATAATCAATAATATTAGAATTAAATAAAAAAATTAATCTAAAACAAAAAATCATTTTTAATTTATGAAAATTACGTTCTATTTTTAATAGAAATAATTATGTTCAGTTCATTTTCAATTACAGAATAACTTTAATCCTAAAATGTTCTTCATGTCGTAAATATTTAAGATTAATCAAAATTTTATTCAAAAGTATAGAAATGAAATAAATACTTGCTTACAAAAACTACTGAACGATTTTATTATTTTTACGATTTTTAAGGAGTAATCCATGCAATATTTCTATTTAAAAAAGCAAAAGTTATTGCTGAACGTTTAAGCAACAACACACATATTCAATCGATTTGTTAGATAAAAAATCTAGAAAAAACCTTCTTTTAGGTATTTATATAATATATAAACGAAATAAAAATAATTAAACAAAATGGCAATAATGATTATAATAAAAGGTTTTTTTTTTTTTAATATTTTTTATTATCAATATACCATAAGACCGCTAGTCTGATGATTCATTCGTATTCGAAATATGTAATTAATGTAAATATATACGTTATTGATGATACTTAACTAAATGAAGATATACTACCAAGGTATATATTTATGTACATCTATAACAGTTTAATGTCTTATGCTTAACTTTTAAATTAAAAGGAATGCACTCGATACACTGAAGTTACAAATAACTCGAGTAATGACGCGAACAACGATGAGCTTTGGCAAGGCTTGTTTTTTTTTTTTATCATTTTTACTTTTATTTAAAAAAAAAAAAAAAAAAAGAATTAAGGAGAAAATCCTTTCAAAGTTCGTACCATTACGCACACTATCGAAACACAAATATCTTCACTAATTGCACTAAGTTCGTATACAGTACAACTATAGACAAAAGATTTTCTATTTATAAATTTTTATGATGTTTGTATCTTTTTTAGTTTTTTATTTTTTCATTCATTCCCTCATATCATATTTAATCAGTAAAACTAATTTCCGTCAATAAATGTAAGAAAATATTGCTTATTAACATTGGAAAAAAAAGAATTCTCTTTTTCACTTTCTTCAAATATACTACTCAATCATTACCACATTTTCGCAATTACGTAAATAACTTATTTCATTCTTATTAATATGTGTATTACACGTCTTATTATTAATTCATAGATATAAAGATGACAACTTTTGAAATAAATTCAATAATAAAATCAATATATACAGAATCAACTGAATACATCGAGGGAAAATTTAACTCAGTCATCGTTTGTTTGTTCGCTATAAAGTAGATCCATTCTCAAAATGAAAAAACTCTTTGAAAAACAATTTTTTTTAAAAAATGAGAAAATATACCAAATAAACTGTATGATTGCTCAAAAATAAAAACTTAAACTTATGAAATAATAATAACAATCATAATAATAATAACTATTATTAATGTTGTTATTATGACATAATGATAATTAGGATAATTAATCAAACAAATGAATGCTTATAATAATAAATATTATGTGAGTATAGATTTCAAATTAATAATTTAATAAAAATAAACGACATGACAAATTTTCTCTATTTATAATAATGAAAAAAGGAAGCACAAAGTTAATTATAAACCCCAAGATAAATAGAATATTTATTTCGAAATTCATTGAAATTTTATAGAGAAAAGTGAATGATTTAGTATCAAATCCGATTCACCAGATAAAAATAACAAAAGTGTTACTATTATAAAAAGATAAGCTTCGAAATCTATACACACTAACATAACACTCGACTGTTTGTGCGGCAGCCTTTTAGCAATCAAGGAATTTATGCGTAAGATTAATTTAATATTCTTAAGTTACCTAATAAATGTTGTGTTTGTGTATCAAATCATTATCGTAACAGTTATTTATTGGGCACACACCGTTATTTTGAAGTTCAGCTATAAGCACGTTACATTATGTCAACTTTCAGCACTTTTATTTTAACCATTAGCCGTCTTCTTTTGGCGGTGTAAACCATCCTAGAAAATATAATAATATTATAAATAACTTATCAATCAATTATCTAAATTAAATAATTCAAATTTTATTATCATTACCATTTTTTTCATGTATTTGAACTAGAGATTTGAAAGATTGTTGTGCACGGGCAAGACTATATTGTCCTTGTCCACCACAAACTTTGCCAGCTCCGCTAGCACCTTGAAATTGGATACGAGCCTTGCCCTTCACTAGCGTCGCTGATATCTGCATTATCACGGCCTCTACTGTATAAGCCGAACTCCAGCCTTGCTTTGTGAGTAATTCCATGCAAATTGCACCGCCTACTAGCACATAACCGCCAGAAATAATCGGATGAACGACACGTACAAATGGAGGCTCAAATGGGTATGCTTCCTAAAAATAACAATTATTTATTAAATAATTTTATTTAATCAATTTTATTTAAAAAATATTTTATAAACTTATACCTACTTTAAACATCATGTTCAGGAGAATACTGTCTTTACCCTCTTTTTCTTTTAAAAGTACTAAATCTTTATGAAGCGGTGAATCTGGATCAACACACATTAATCTAATGTTCCATTCATATAAACTGTCATTTACCAATTCTATGCTGTACATTCCTAAGAGTTAATAAATTTAAATTAATTAGAAATATTGATTTAGTTATTAAACATCATTTGCTTGTTAATAAGCTAAATAAAATAAAATAATAATATTAATCAAACCTTTTTTAAAGCTGTCACTTCTGTAAATATCACGCAATTCTTTCATTAATCTATCAGTAGCTTGCACACTACCGGAGACTGATCCTCTTAGATAATCTTGTCTTTGATTTTGTCGTAGCCTTTCTAATGTTGCTAAGTGTTCTAAATCCATGTCATCAGCCTTCAAAAAATATACATTATATTTATTTTTATTCAATACTAATATTTAATATATAAAAATTTTGAGAGAAGTAAACAAAATGTTTGTATTTCATGAAATTTAATAATAACACAATTATATGTTTATATATAGTTACCTTACTCTTAGTATTTGACTCTCCTTCGTCCATATCCAAATGAAGATCCTCTTCTGATTCACTTTCTTCATCTTCCTCTATATCTTCAGTATCTTCAGCTTCCATTCGCTGTGCCACAACAGCTGCAGCACCTCCCAAACGAAGAGGATCCAAAGCAGTTCTCAATCTTTCCACGTCTGGTGGTTCCGGTATAGAATGTAGGCGACATAATTCTTTCAATAAAATTCCTACCTGATTTATTACATGATTGTCACGACCCGTTGTATTGCTTAAAATTTGTACAGCATTTGTGACACTGGTCTCCTCAGATTCCGCAAACCATACGGGTGGCGTTGAAGGATAAGTTTCCTATAATAATAATTGTTATTTTTTTTTTCTTTTCCCTTTGCATATTTTCTTATGTATTGCAACTTCAACAAATTAAATAAACTTTATTAGTACATTTAAAACCCATAAATACCAAATCTAAAGTTCATAATAACAAAAACCAATCAAATATGTTTTTTTCATAATAATATCAATAATGAAGGTGTATATATATATATATATATATATATATATATATATATATATGCAAAAGATCTTATTCAATGATACATATGTATTAAATATGTAACGAAACATTCTATAAACATAGATTCAAAAATATTAAATAAAAAAAGACATAAAGATGCATGAATAATGGGTTAGGGTATTGAAAAATTATGAGGAACCATACATCTTTGTTCATGTTCATTTTCATAGTCATTCATTGTATTGGCTAAACACTATTGCCAAAACATTATTCTACATTATATTATACAATGACCTGTACAGTACATATGTAGCACTGATGATTATCATCAGATTATAATGAATTTAGAATAAAATTGAAATAAAATTTTATTGCAGATAAATGATATATGTAAATGAAATGGTGAAACATTGCTTGAGATTTCCATTAGATATTTCAAGTACTTAAGTAATAACACAAATGTTATTGTTTCTTTGTCTGCGATGTAGTGGGGTGATTTATGTGTCAATAAATTAACGATAAAGTAACAAAAAAATTATGAACAAATAAGTAGATAATAAAAAATATATGAAAAGAATGAAAATAAAAAACTTACTGTAATGTTGGCGTGAATTTCATACTTCTTTCCATTTTTACCGACAAACCTGCAGCTGAGTTCGTCCACACTCGCGGACATTATCTGAAACCTCTCATGACTTTTGGGGAAGACGGACTCGAGAGTTTTTATCTCCTGCTTGAGCGTATTCAAGCAAGCCATTTGAGGTTTCACCGCACGAAATGGGCCCGAATTTTCGACGGTTTTTTATCCAAAAACTACGACAACCAATTAACCACAGCGTACTGATGACTCCCTAACAAAATGGCGACGACGACTAAAATCGTCGTCCTATTTCGAATGTATTCGTATGATTTCGTATTTGTGGTAGCAACGCTACCTGCTGGTCGAATATCAAAAGCGGGAATTTTCAAAAATTTTTTGTTAAAAGAAAATTCCATTAATAGATTTATTTCCAAATAATTTGACAATCATTTTTTTTTTTTTAATATTTAAAATATCAATGAAATGTATAAATTTTTATGAAAAAGTAAGGAAGTTTTATTAAAGGGATATATCTTATGTAAATGAAAAATAATAAGTCATGAAATAAATGTATTTATATCACGAATTTATTTAATATATCTATTATTTCTAAGTAATTTGTTGTAGGCTTTATTTACAGATGATAATATGATAAATAATAGTACACGTATTATTATAACAAGTGTATTTTTAACAAATAAATGCTATTTATTGTTTAATGTGCTTAAAATTTATTTTTCTAAATTTCGGACTGAAGTCTCATAAAAGCCCATTTACGAGATTCTCGATTTATATAACACATTTTTGCATGTTATACAAGATTTTTCTTTAAATTTCTTTAATGTTTTATTATTTATTTACTTTAATTTTATTATTGAAATTATTCTCTCATTCTCTTCGATCTTTTGAAATTTTTGTTTAAATTAATAAAATAATTTTTTTATTGAATAACTGTTCCAAAAATGAATGAATAAAATTGAAAACTGAGTTAACTCAGTTAATACAGTACTGTTCTCTAAAATTTATAAAAATAATGCAAGAAATCACTACGAGCGTAAAGCATGTAATTAAAAGAACAATTATGCAAATATACTTAATATATTTAACACTTTTACGCCGGATTATATTACAAAAGTATTAAATTTTTTTTCTCGATTTTCTGTTTTCTTATAAAGTGAACAATCAAAATCACACTATTCATTTAAGTTTTTCATCTTTATTAACCATTCAAAGAAATTGAATGTATTATTCACACAAATATGCCTAAAATTACACTTATGATCATGAAATAAAAATAAAAAAATAAAACCTAATGAAACTACAGATCCTAGTCTGTCGTAGTCTTTTCAATGGCAATAGAGTTCTCTAAATGACAGAATTACTGAATATAATTTTTATAAATAATAAAATATACCATTTTTACTGTAATAGATAATCTAAGCAATTTTTCATATTTAAACATTTATATTTATAAAAAATTCACGTAACAGGAGACGTGGATTAATTATATTCAATTTCTCTCTTTTTCACTCATTCTCAATATATACACATGTTTTCAGTATGAAAACTTAGAGTTTCTTTTTTATTTTTACAGTGTCTTTTCAAAGACTGTCAATTATATTCAAGATAATTTACACGTCTACATTTTTTATACTTTATGTATCATTTCCATGTAAATATCATTTTAGTATCTAATTTAATTACAAAAGAAAAATATTACATGATAACCACCAACGTTTGGGTTATAATTAAGGTCATTATTTTATGCTGCATATCATTTCATTTTGCCCTTTTTATTTTAGAATAATATTTCAATATCCAAACATATAATCTTTACATTTTTTGCTGAGAATGAAGAAAATTTGTAATTTTTTTTATCACTCATTACACGTAAAAGTGAATCGAAGTATTGTAATACTGACTTGAGCATAATTTTACAATGAAAAAAAATTATTTAAAGCTTTTTTAATAATCAAAACGAATAAATAACTGATTAACTGATGTCTGTAAATTGAATTTAAGTTAAAATTGTTATTTTGTGTTATACAAAAAATTATATTCGCAGAACAGCCATCTGTTATACATTGATGTATGCTTACTTGAAAAATATACAGTTTTTAACATTTTTCTTTTTTTTTATATTCAATTTTTTCGAAAGATTAATCATAAAAGGCAGAATATACACCCTCTATGACACAATAAAAATACACTGAAATGTGGCACATTCGTTTTATTTTCTTTTATTAGATCTAAGTGATCTCAAAATTTAAAAGACAATGTGTCTTATATAACCATGAGATCTTATATAATTTAAATAACAACTTTTTTTTATTTCCAGTTGATAATTATATTTATATTTACTGCTTACTATATAATAATATATAAATTTTATATAGCCATATATTAATGATTTTGTAAATGGAATGGATTATATACACATTTTGATTTTTAAATTGAGAAAAAAAATGAAGAACTTTAAATTTTTTTTATCGTTATTAAAAGATAAAATGCAAATGTATTAAAAAAAAAAAAAAACAATTGATATTTTTATAGAATATTTAAATGGAATGATTATATAATTTTGTATTTTCATCAAATAGAATTATCTTTGAGAAAGATGACAAATAATAATGCGCCACGTTATTGATTTTTTATTGTTGTTTATTTTTTTGTTTTTGCATTAACATTTATTATAATTAGGAACTTGATGAATTATTTATTTCTTGCATTTAAGTGAAAAACCACTTGGTCAGATATGCAATCAATGATGTCTTTATTTTCAACATCTAAATATTCTACTAAATGAATTGATGCAAATCTTTGGACTTTCACTCCTGACTGGAAAATTTTACACTTTAATTTAATAATTAATATTTACATCGTTCTAACCATAACTTCATAATATTTACAACTTATCGTTTAATGAACGAATCTCTTAATAAAAAAAAAAATCATACAATAGTATGTGAAAAGCAAAAATTAAATTAAATAAGATGAAAAATAAAAGAATATCATTTATTTATTTCGTTCATTCTATATAAACATAAGATTCTCTCAAAATATTAAAATAGTACTGAACATACCTCATCAATGGCTCATAATACTAATATAGCAACAAATATAAATAAATGAGATTGATTTAAATGTTGGCGGCATTTCTATGTCACAATATTTGTTGTCTCATTGAGGTAAGCCTTACGTGCAGGCACGAACTGTCCTGATGTCTTGATTACACCACTTTTATGTAGTTCAACTTTGTTGTTTTTCTCTTTTTATTATTTAATTATTATTATTAGTATTATTATTAATTTCTTCGTCATTATCATTACCATTATTATTATTATCAATATTATTATTATTACTATTAATATTATTATTTTATCAAGCCATTTCTCATTTTAAAGAAAAATAAATAAATAATTTTTCAGGAAAAACACAGCACGTGCCACTTTACCACACGCGACACTCAACAATCGACACTTTTTTAAAATGCCGAATGATAGTAATCGTAGGTGGGCCAGTAAGGCTGGAGCCAATCCTAGCTTGTACGTTGACGTTTTTTCGCCATATGATCTTCAGTCGAATGAGCTGGAGAAGGTATTGCCATATTTCGAAACATATATTTCATTTGTGGCATATATTTCATAATACTTCTCACTTGAATTAACGGTAATTCTTCCGTCATGGACGAACATTTACCAGCTTCCATTAATTTTTTCATTTGTAACCTGACAATAAAAGAATAAATTTATGTACATTCTTATAAGCAAAGTAGAAAATAACAACCATAAGTTAAAAGAAAAATTTATACGTTTTTTCAAGTCAATAAAATATTTACCTATTTCCTTGATATAAATCAACTCCAAGCACTTCAGTTAACACATGCCTACAATTGTTAATATCACAAGCAGGAAAAAACTGTGATACGAAATCGGGTAACGTCATTAGAAGTTCTGAATAAACGTAAGGTTTAAAATTAATGCAAGGTACTAATTTTTCTTCCACTAAAGCTTTTTGAATGCCATACGGTGGAACATGACATGTAGAGGCCATAGTTTCCGCAATGGGAATTAATGCTTTTCTGGCACGAGGATCTCTGCAACGAAAATTTTATTAAATTATTACTTATAATTGTAAAAAAAAAAAGAAAAAAACCTAATAATGATTAAATGTATAGAAAATACTTAAATAACTTGTAGTTTGTTTTTAAACAAAAATTGTTTTACTATTATTTAATGTAATGAAACTAATAAATTGAATTTTATACCTTGTATTGTTTGAGCTACCATTAACAGGTATAAGAGGCGGTGGATATGCATGTTTTGGATGCGATGAATTATTATGTGAATTATGAGCAGGTGGAGTATGCCTCTGTGGATGAGACATCAAGGCCGAAGCGGATGTTTGGGGATGTAGCAGAGCCTGAACTTGCTCTGTGCTTAAATTGAGCATTTGTGGATAGGTATTAGCACTCACAGCATTTGGTACGGTTAAACTTGGTGTTGAATACGTCGATGCAACCCTAAAATACATTTAAAAAATTTTTTTGATTCAAATTAGAAGTTTTTTTATATGTATTATATATAAATAAAAATATAAACATACTATTTAAAGCGTCATATGATTCTTCATAAAGGATTTGATAAAAAATTTTTAATATAAAATAGATCTGCACCTTCTCATGCCAATTTTCTTTACACGCTTGTTACAAATTTTGCATACATATTTCATACAAAAATATAAAAAGTATATTTATACTGAAGATTTAAATAAAAAAGATATAATAATTAAAAGAATTTATTAAAAATGTAGTAAATAATTAATGAGGAAAAGGCTCTGATAATAAGCACCGCATAATTTATACTCAATTTTTTTATTTTTATCAAAATTTAATTTTACTTCTGTTCTATATAAAAAAAAAAATACATTTCCTTTTATAATCATTTTAATTTGTTGTTTGCATGTACTGTATATATTCCAATATTAATAGGTATAAATAATTATACATATCTACATCATAACAATTTCTACACTTATTTATTTAACTCCAAAGAACAGTTTATCTATTCGAAATTTAATTTTTCATTTATATGAAGGTTATAAAAATTAAATTAATCTTTCAATAGTTGATAGTATTTTTTTTTTTGATAATTGATATAAATTATTTTTTGAACTCCTTTTTAATTCTCATTCGTTGATTTAGATTTATACTTCGTATCGTAGTTGTATTATAGAATGCATTAGAGGATTAAATTATTAGAGGAAAATATAACCATGCTTTAACTTTTAACGACTGTATTTAGAGTTTATAATACATTATGCAGGAACTCACCAGTCATCCTTCCCATAGGTTGGATAACTATACGAAAAAAATCAAAACTTTGTTTGTACAAGGATAATTAGGATAATAAAACTACATGATAGCTATTTTAATTGCAATAAAATTGAAAAGAGAGAAAATATTTAGGAAGGGAGTGCATATATATATAAAATATGGCTTACTCAAATTAGAACAAATAAAAATGAAAAATTCTACGTTTTCATTGGGTCTCATGCTCAATTAATTATTTATGACACAGAGATAATTTTCCAAACTGCTCATAATTTATTTGTTATTTATATGTAAACCATAATTTAAATTTCGAACTCCGTTCCAGTGTTAATTGTTAAAAATTTCAGCATTTTTTAAATATACAATTCCAAATTTCATAAATGAAAAAAGAAGTAAATTCATAGATAGTGTATCAAATTGCATATCCCTATAAAAAAACAAATAAAGAAATAATAATAATGCAATCACAAGTATTTTACCCCAAATTTGGTTGATTAGAATGCGCCGTAGCTCGTACCAAAGGTGGTGGTTGTGCTTGTGGTATTGTTTGCATCGTCGTAACAGGATAAACTGGATATTGTCCTGGAGCTGTAGTACCAGTAGTTGTTCGTGTTCTTGATTGCTGTTGATACGTTTTAGGTGTATTAATAGCCTGTTAAAAAAAAACATCCATCAAATTTATTAAATTTTTATTCTTTTTTTATTTTTAGTTTAAACTTATCAAATGTTAGAAAATATCTTAGAAGAGAGTTTATAAATAAACTAAAACTTTTCAATTTATTTTGTATCAATAAAAGGAACTTCTGTATCCGTAATGATTATAACAAATTAAAATATTTTAAAAAGTACATTTACGATAGTAATAAACTTACATTATGGATACTAAGAGATGAATTTTGCATTCGAATGACGGGACTTGATTGAGGAACGCTAGTGGCCTGGAAGGTTGTCTGTCCACCAACTAATCCAGACCATCCATTTAGAGTAGTTGGCATAGGACTTAACATCGGTTGAGCATTTGTCGATGTTCGTCCTGATGAAACAGCATTGGGTGATGCATGTGTTGGATGTGTTGTTACTACAGATCTAGGCTGATTAACTGGCTGCAATGTTGTACTTGCAGTATTATTTCTTGTAGACATGTTTTGCATGGCCGGTCGTGAGTTTAATTGAGTTTTGACCGAATTATTTTGCACCGGCACTGATTTAGACACTGATGGAGGTGCTGGTGGTTGTTTAGTCCATCCACCAGCACTTGCACCACTTTTTCCACTTACAAATAACTGAGAATCCATCACTTTACTAGGCCAATAATCTTCAAAACCAGTACCCGGAGGGAAATAACTTTTAATGTCACTCAGACTTATCACCGAACATGTTTCACTTGCAAACAATTCATTACGTATACCCTGTACTTTGCAACAAAATTTTAAATATGATAAGTCCCAACCCTCAAGTTTTTCAGCTTTGAGCTTTAAATTGTCCGTTTCACCCTCAAAATAAAAGAGGGGAACATACTTGAGATTGTCTTTAACTGTATATGGAACGACGGATTCTTTATTTATACGAATAAATCCACATTTATCA
Organism: Chelonus formosanus; assembly: GCA_028641665.1. NCBI lineage: Eukaryota > Metazoa > Arthropoda > Insecta > Hymenoptera > Braconidae > Chelonus > Chelonus formosanus. The sequence goes on from CM054002.1 coordinate 17,709,293, forward strand.
CTTTTTTGTCCTGCACCAACATTTTGACTCGTAAGTTTAGTATAACACACATCAAGAAATGTGTAAAATTCCTTGGCATCAGATAATCTTACAACTAAATCTTTATTCCATGTGAATTGTTCTTTTCCAAATTGACCTTCACAATGTTTTGTGTTAATTTCATTGAGAAGTTTACTCTCAGCTTCAGTTATGAAGTAACTTTTAATGCACGTGCAACTGTAGATGTCTGAATGAAGATAATTCAGGTACTTATTTAGTAGCTTCGCCTCCAGTATCCTTACAGCACAATATTTTTCACCACCACGGAAAATATATGGTATGTGAGTTTTATCAAATGTTACCCATCCAAATCTTCCTCGTTGACTTTCATCATCAAGTGGTACTTTACCATCAACACTTAAAGGTGATTTTGTTACTGGAGGTGTTCCTTCGTTTGGTTTTTTTGTTAAATACCCGAGAATACCCGGAAGATGAGACTGTACTCCTGCTGGTCTTGGTGGTACCACTGGTATCGCAGCCTGCATTTTCGCCTTGTTTGCTTCCACCATTTTGGCAGCCAATTCCCGGATTTCCGCTTCATCTGGTCGTTCTTGTTTAACAGGTACCTTATCAAATGTCCCTGTAATCATGAAATATAAATATTACATATTTGTCATTAATACTTTATTATTACAATTATTCTGTTAAATTATACTTTTAATTTAAAATCAAATGAGTATTTCACTATTTTTAGAAAGTAGGTAGACCAGAGTATGAATTTATCATGATATTAATTTTCCATTTAACTCTGACCTAGTAGAAAAATTTCTCAGATCATAAGTTACATATTATGAATTAAAATAATTTTCTATTAAAAAACTGACTTGAAGTTTATTTTAGTTTTAGTGTAAATATTAATAGAAATATTTCAACTTATTTATAATTACATCTCAGAATATTTAAACTAACTAACATCTAATAAATTTTAAATGTACTAAAAGTCTGAATGATCTTTTAAAAAGATAAAATTTTTCATAATCAGAGACATGTAATTATAACAATTAAAAAAACATATAAAACTTTCTTAAAGAAAATTTCACATAAATCACTAGAGTAAAACCTAATACAAGATACATTTTATATATAACACCTAGTATAAATTGTCTTGTTTAAAAGCAATAATGACACTCTAAAAATTAATTATAAATCAATAATATGAATATTTATTTAGTTGTTCCAGTTGTTATCTATAGAGTAATCTAGAAATTTAATTATTTTCATTATTTAATTAACTTCAGTTAAATTGAATAAAGAGCCGTGAAATATTATAGAGTTAATAAAACTTTCTAAATAATCATAATGAATAATACATTTTAAATTATTTAAAAAATCCTTTTTAATAAATGACTGTGACGACAACTAATCACTCAAGAGGCCAACCACCCTAGCATACATGGAAGGTTTCTGATCATTCTTGAAGAAAATCATGTGATTTTAAATATTATATACACACTAATTATTATTAATTATCCTCTTAATTTATATCAATGACTTTACTAGTAAAAAAATCGTAACATATTCTCTGAACTATTTTATAAATACTAATCATACATAATAAATTTGATTTAAATATAAATGACAATTAAGTTTGATAAATAACTATTATTTGTATGATTAACAAGTTGTATTAATGAAATTAGAATAATTTATTTTCAAATTATGTTAGTTTCACTTGCAATATTATTTTTTATTTTCAAAATAAATAGAAAATATAATCGTTCTTATTCTTTCATAACAAAATTATATTTAAATAGGTTGGTAAGTACAGTTATTACATTGAATACTATAATACTTTCAGACATATATATTAATAATTAACGAATGAGATAAGTAAATAAATACACTGCAGCTATGTAATTATGTTTTGTCCTTTTCAATACGACCACCTGGTATGAAACGTTCAGACGAATCAATAATCTATCGACAGACCAAAGCAATATTGGAAAAAGACATGGCGTCAAATGTTGGAAAAAAAATTTTAACACCGTGAATCAACTAAGAAAATAACAGATGATTAAGTAATAATCACACTCTAAACAATAATCTCTATGTAAGAGAGAGCACATTCCTGGCTTATGTTTACTTTCTAAAAATTTTTTAGAAAATAATTATTATATTCAATAATTTTTTAAGTTTTTTTGACTTAATATTATTACGTACACATTATCACATGATAATGCACTGGCGTTTACGCACCCATCCACTCGTTCATAGACATCATACGACACTAAATACTTCACTTGAAAACACACGTTAAAAGCTTAATAATTTACGAGTACCAATAAAGACAAATTTTTCGACAATATCCTATTTGTATAAGTGTTATTTATCACATTTAAAAAATTTCACCAATATACAAAAAACGACAAACGATTTTATTAAGACAATGCACGATTCCGAACAACGGATCGGCCTGTCTAGAAAACCCGAGGACTTGATCCCGGTCGGTTCACATTTTCGACTTAAAGACCTGCATACAAAAGACTGCAAGAAACTACAGTGTCGCCGAACGAACAGAGTCGACGACTCATTGGACTCATCGCCAACTCTACCTTAGCCACTCTTCCACGGCCTTGTCACGATACCGACTGATTGTCTGCTTGCTTGCTGTTGTAGCTACTGCTGTCTAGAGATCTTCAATCGTAATAGGAATAGACGTATACCATAATCACCAGAAACATAAAAAAAAAAGTTTCCATCCCATGTAAATACTCTATCCTTTTCGAGTTATAAGAACATGTGTTTATAGCTATGGTTGGAATAACAGAATTGAATTTTAGAATTTAAATTCATATGTTTTTTAAAGATAAAGTACTTAGACTTTAAGTAGTGTTTAAGCCCAAACAAATGAGTTATGATATTTATTGAAATTTCCCAGGGAAAAATCATTTTTTTCTTTTTTTTTTTTTTGAACTATAAAATTTAAGCTTCAGACATGTGGTTAACAGACTAAAAATGGTCTTTTGTTTATTCTTAGGATATTGAGGCTTGACTTTATTAACCTCAAATCATCTCAAATTTTTCTCATCAAACTATGCATTTTTAATTGATTTTTTTTATGTAAAAAATATTTAGGGATATGTAGAAAAGTGGTATATACGTTGGAAAATAAAGATTGATAGTTAAAATGCACGAATAATTGTAGAATAAATAATTTTTTAGTGAATTTTGAGGTGTCATGGCGGATACACTTGTCGACCCTTCACTGAAAAATGATTTATTCTACGATTATTATTACACTTGTACTATCAATCTTTGTTTTCTGATGTGTGTACTACTTTTCTAAATATCCCTTAGTATTTTTTACGTGAAAAAAATCAATAAAAAATGCACAGTTTGACAAGAAAAATTTGAGGTGATTTGATGTTAGTAAAGTCCAGTCTTAAACTCAAGACCTATATGGTTGGCGAACTAAGGACCATCTTTTGTTTATTCTTAAGGATATTAAGTCATATAAAAAGGATAAAATTTAGTTTGAACAGTCTGGTCAATCTACTGACGATTTTAAATAGATAAAAATCGGGGTTTTTCGTCAATAAAGTTAAATTTAAATTTTATTGCAGAAACTGTCTCTTTTCTAATGGTTATAAAATTATTATCAATCTCGATTAATCTGTTATGATCGTCCTATTTACTGTAAATTACAGAGGAGTATGATATAGTTTATAAAGTAATTACATTTTTTTAACTTCTCAAATAATTAAACCTACATTTTGCAATTTAATTAAGTACTTATCAATAAATATAACAATTATTGAACCTAATTATCCAGTACTTAAAGATGATGTCATCACTTGAAATATCGGAACCACACTTTTATATATTACATAAAATTTGAGATTTAATTAAAAAAAAAAAAAAATAATTTGTAACCATTATGTAAGAACGGTAGAACAAATTAAAAAATCAAGATATAAATTGATATTAAATAAATTGTTCTGTTGCTCTTAGTTTCAAATTTACTAGAATTTTTATATTTGAATAAAAAAATACTATATAACGTTGCAAAAATGAAGCTCCAGTAATTAAAGGAATAAATAAAAAAAAGATACCAGTATCCTATTAATCAAAATTTTAACAATTAATTTAATTTAATATTCTTAAATATTTTTTATCCAACTTTATATCCAAATAAGTTGAATATTAATAGTTAAATTGCAAAAATTATTTGAAATATGTCACAGCTAACTAATAGAGTAATTGTTTAAATTAATTGACATTGTTTTGTTTTTTAAATCTAAATTTTAAGTGCAAAAAAATCTTGTTATAAACATGATAGAAAAAATAAAATATCAAATTATTTGTGACCTTTCTCAAAAATAAAGCAAAAAATAAAAGGGTGGTTGTGTGACATCGTGTAACATGGACTCAGTAACAGAGTATATACAGCTCAAAGAGTGTTTAATATATATATATATATATGTGTGTGTACATATACACATATAAACACTACCCGTCCAAGATCTCGTACAATGTGACAACAACGCTCGGTCGATATGCTCTTTCAGGCAAAATGCCAAGATTGGCAAACGCAAGAAGAGTACATAGAATGGTTTCAGGTGATTCCCCCGCCAAGGTCTGGATCGACTGGATTTACAGAGGAAGGGGTAGATAAATAAGTAGTGGGGAAAGTAAAGATGCGCAGAAACCCAGCCAATGACCTATTTTACGTACTCTGGCGCAGCCCATTATATATCTAGGGCCTATGTACTACTTATGTACTCTATTATACTTATTATTTTAATCATGATTTACGACAGCGACGTTGCCGGATTTAAGGCATATTGGGGCACGCCTCCTATTTCTATACATATAATATCACGTACTAACACATACAATAGTAAACGCGGAAACACCTACGCGAAAAAATACGAATAATAAATTGATCGATTGAAAATAGTTTTAAAAAGTACATTGATTATTTATGGATTTCTATTTAGTATCGTTGATGATTCTACATATGTTTATACATATTTTATTTAATAATTTATACAATTATATTTTAAAAGTTATTAATAATTATACGCAATTTGTATTTATTTGTTTAGCTATTTTTTTTGTCATCAGAACAAATGTACTATTAATCAATTGTTGACAAAAAACTAATTTTTCGGTCATAGCTTTTGTTTTGTCAAGTTAAAAGCGATGTTGCCATATTTTTCATCCATTTTGTATGTCCTTGGATTTTCTAATTTTATACTGAAACTTGGGCCAGTCATTTTGGCAACACTGTAAACGATCTATTTATAGAAACAGTTTATCACTGCTGTTGCTATGCTGAATTAATGCGTAGTTTCATTCGAAACAGTGGGGGGATAAAGGAAGTTTCGAGGGGTAGCCGGGAAAAGAAGGGAGATTCTTGATAACAAAATGGCCGACAACCGGATGTACGTTGTTTTTACATAGCCATTGGGTTCAACCTAATGGCGTCTCGTACAAACAATCCATAGTGCTATTAAATTTATTATAATTTTAAATGGTTTATTAAACTATATAATGAAAAATGATAAATAAAACATACTTTTGACATTACGTAAATGCATGACTCATCGATGTCGATGTTATAATCATAATACAAGAAATTGCTTTCTCCCGAATAAGCGCAGAAGTAAGTTGAGGGCCGAAGGTCAATTTACTAGAGTTTTTTATACAATTCTTACAATATGATAACTATTAGTTGGACTTTCTATAAAATTAATTAAAATTTGGATTTTAAATGCCAACTATGTACCTAATTTATAGTTGTAAATAAATCAGTCTGCATATAAGATTGTCTCTGTAAAATTGCAAATGGCGTCGTTAGATCGCTATTGCTGACGTATCATTATATATATTTCGCCGTGCTCCATACGCGTTTATGTTGACTGAAAAGACAAACTTCGGGTAAACTCGGGTACCTTCGGGAATTGCGATTCCATTATATTACTTATTATTAAGCTATATAACGCATACATACATAAACATCTTATATATTATATACCGGCTTGGAAAGCACATAGTTATCCCAGAGGCACATTGAGCGTTTGACGTGTCTACTGCGCATATACGATACACGTGTGCGCATCCATGCTATGCTCAGTTATGTATATATACTCGGCATAGAATAATATGACGAAAATCTTATGTTACACGATGTAACTTTGTAATTGAATCTTTAAAAAAAAATTTACCTATTTAAATAATACTTTCAAAGCGCAATTGAAGACGACAAATTAACCAAAATTTCAAACACAATTTTTCTATTTGTAATAAATTTATATTTAAATAATTCGCATGTCATTCAGTTTAGTTATAACTATTAAAATTAAGTGACAAATTATAAAAATTGTTTTAATAATATGACTATATTATGTTGTTTCTCAACAATTAATAATAATAATAAAAATATGCTAATTTATTTTATTTATTTATAACACAATAATTAGATAGAATAACTTCCCCGATTAGGGGTACAAAAAAAACATCATAAAAAGCTGTACGATTATTTTTTCATTGTATCGAGAAGCAAATTTTGATGACTTTTTTTTTTTTTAATAGCAAAAAAAGTGTTAGCTGTCAATAAATATAATACAGATCACGTTAAGTAAATAATTTATATCATAAAATCCGATTTAGAATTTTTCAATTCCAGTGAGCGAAAAGGCGAAAAATTGGACTATTTTGCCAGTCAATTAAATTTAAACTACATTTTATGATATTTAAATTCAAAGTATCGTTAAATATTTATATATAAAATAATAATTTCTTGAATAAAATGTCAATCATACCACGCGGTCGGCTAATCATCTGTCTCTCGTGCGCGCGCTTTTCAAGTACGATAAAACAAGAGAGACAGAGATAGTGAGAGAGAAAGAGAGAGAAACGAGTTAGCCTTAAAGAATGACAAAACGCTGAGGTATGTTTGGATGCCCTTTAATATACCCTCAATATATCTGTATTTATGCAATCAAATGGATATATCAGTTTCAACAGATATCTCTTATCGAATTGCAACAAAATAGCCATATCTAGCAGAAGGGAATGTCAAGTAGAAGGGATAGCGCAAGTTACTCATTCCAGTTTGAGCATCAGAGGATACGAAGCACATGGCCGGATATACAGGTTAATTAATGTCAGTTGAAACAGTCTCTAACCTACAGTAAAAAACATTAAACTTACTTTTCTCTACGTGACACCTCACGATCTGTACGTCCTCGTCAAAACTCCGGTCGCCCATTTCGTTAGACTGTACATCCATACACATAATTCCCGAATACGGGACACTCACTCACATCTAGGACACTTATGCATCTGACAGCCAACAACATTGACGTCAAAAACGGAACAATTATCAACACCACGTCGCTCACTAACTCGCTTTCTTTAACATTCTTATGTTTCGTATTTTCATGTGCGTTCATTTGCCTGGCGGTGGTCTATAGGTACGCGGGTGGGAGGTACATAAGCAGTGTGCGCGTCCTTAAGTTTCGCATGCGCGCGAATTTTTTTATTTCATTTTATATCACAGAAACATAAAAAGGATTGAGGTAACCAATAAATACAATCATGATGCAACATCATTTACACTACTAATTCATAGACCGCTCGACACATGCACCTAATGCGAAGAACCACCGAGGACTTGGAATCCACCAGATTTGAATTGAAACGTTGCCACTTCTTTTCTCCCCCACTCTTTATATCCATCGCAAAAGCGCGCTACTGCACTTATGTATTTACCGATTGCGATGTTGCCGCACATCCGGTATATAACCAGTACATAACCACGTGGTGGGGGGAGAGAATTTTATAGTATCTAGTGGGGGGGAGGCGTTTGTTAACGTTTTTTTTGAAAGAGGGGGAGAGAGTTGGAGAAACAAAAGAGAGCGAAAAGTAGTGGGGGGAGATGCTTAAGAATGGAAATTTTCCATGACGACATCAGGGCAACCATACACCCGTTATATGCCCTCGTCTAACAGGAAGTATTTAGGTGTTGTTTCAAGCGCCCCCAAACTAACACAACATGTACTACTTCAATAAACTCTTAAAGACGCCATGATGCTTAAAGATTCAACAAGAACTTTGATAAAAATATTTAAACAAGTTACTTATATATGAGTGTATACTTATTTTACTGCAATTTTTTGCCAGAATTTTAAGAAGAAAGAATTATTTAATTTCGTAATAAGTTGACTAATTATAATTATAATATCTGTTACCTTTCCGTTAACTTTCAAAAGAAATTCAGTCATTAGTACAGCGGTTCAATGTTTAGATAATTTCATCAAATAATATAAATATTTTTTTGGAGAAACCATTATGAAAATCTATTTCTATTGTAAAATACATTGTTCGTGACTTTCATAAGATTTATTTATACAATCTTCCATTGTTTTAGTCGCAAGAAGTCCTTTTGTACATTCAGCTTGTTTCATCCACAATTGAATCTGAAGACACGAAAAGAAGTATGTGATCAGTGACCTTATTTAATGAAAAAATACTATTACATGTCATTTTCTAAGACAAAAGTTACCTGTTGATGGAGAAGATCTCTTCTTCTTCCGGGAGGCTCTTTACCAAGCACGCGCACAAGAATTCCAAGACTAGATTTGAACTTTTCAAGTGCAAGAACATAGTTTCCTTCAGCAAAATATTGTTCCGCAACTTCACCCATTTCTAGGGCCGCTTTCATATCCGATGTACTTTTACTAAGGGCTCCTATCAATAACAATTAATTACTCCAACCGTTATTGAACATTGTTATATACTAGTGATACCATTTTATCCACAAATTTTACATCACATAATATATTACTTGTGCACATAAATCTAATTTTACAATGATAATCGATACTTACGAAGTTCATTGAATGGAAATGAGTGTGAAAAAATTTTTGTTGCTATATTCAATTGCGAAATATTTTTTTCTATCGACTGAGAAGATTTTTGGCTATCATCATTTTTACTGTCAATACAAGACTGTTTTAATTGTTCCGCACGATTTATGTATTCATTAATACGTATTCGTAAATACTTTTTTTTTTGTAAATCCGTTTCATCTAAGAATTATGACAATTTAAACAAAAATATAAATACATACATATGTAATTGCAATGATAAATATTATTATAGATTTTATAATTCTTACTCATTAATAGTGGAATAAAATATCTAAGAGCATCACAATAAAAATGAAACGCTTCTCTACTATTTTTTTCTGCATCCGCTTTCACAGCACGTTGAATCAAATTAACAGCTTTCTCGTAATTTTCTGCTGTCGGTGCGTGCTCAAGATCTAAAAAGTCATGAGCAAAAAAGCCCTCAAAGCTTATGCGCTGAGAAGGATCGTGTTTTAAAAGTGATAAAAGTAAATCTTTACATTCGGCTGATATATGAGCATCTTTAGGGATCTATTTATAATGTAATATTTCAAAGATGAATTAATTAATACAAATTTATGACAATTATTTATGAATGAATGTTGGAAAAGTATCGATGTACCTCAATTGGTTGACAAGTTTTTATTTTTTCAACTAACTCATCAATACTATTGCTAGAATAAGGTGTTCTACCGAACAAACATTCATACATTATTACGCCAACACTCCATAGATCAACACTGGCATTATATTCATTACTATGTAATATTTCTGGTGCCATGTACAGTGGTGATCCTCGAATTGTAAATTTACGTTCACTATTACTTAGATATTGAGCAAAACCAAAATCTATTTACATAAAAGATTGAATTTGTAAAAATTTGTATCACTACAAATAATACAATTTTTTATTGATTTAAAGTTTAATTAAAAAAAGATGTTTAAAATTTTATGTAACAAACCTCCTACTTTCAGTGTTAATGTAGGCTTTCTGACTAAAAGAAGATTTTGTGGTTTAAGATCCATGTGACAGACATTATGACATCGTAAATATCTTAAAGCGAGTGCCAATTGCTGTAAAAACTTACGACATGTACACTCTGGTAGTTTTTTCTTTTTTTTTATAAAAACGGATAAATCACCACCATCACAATATTCCATTACAATAAAAATACGCCTGTACATACAAATAAATGCATGTATAAAAGTTGATAAAATATATTTGATTAATATTAATCAGTGAGAAGTAAAAAGAAGTCGAATAATTATGTACTTGATGAGAACTTTCTACCAAAAAACTACCAAGAGTTCATTGAACCGGTAATTTAAACTTTACTATGTAAAACAAATTCTCAATAATAAACGTAAAATGATTATACCAACCCATTTTCCCAAAAAAAATCCTTCATTTCTACAATATGTTCATGTTTTAAAATTTTCAAAAGATTTATTTCAGTGAGAAGATTATCAATTGCTGACTTTGAAAGAGTAGAACTTTCAACACATTTTATTGCAACCATTTCATGATTACCACCCTATAAATTAATAATAAATAAAGCATAAATTTTAATCAATATAATGTAAAAAGTTTGTATCAAATATTTTCAGGAAGTTTAACAGATGAACATCTTTCCATATGATAATAGTATTGTTTGTTACACGTAAATTTTTAATGTAAATAATTAAATTTAACACATACCTTTTTCAATGCTTTGTAAACTGTTGCATAACTTCCTGAACCAATTTTTTCGAGAGATACATAATCATTTAAGGTAGGTAATGTCATTTTGATAAATGCATGATAATTATATATACTTTAGTTGAAATTAAATAAAATGAAGTTCTGAAAATTAATTTTTGATACAACTGTATTAATAAACCTCGTATCATGAACTATTTACAAAGTTTTATTGATGGCTCATCTTTCAATAAAAAAATCTAATTAATTAATTTACCTAATGTTACCTCTATTGAGTGATATTTCAACATAATTCCACAAGAACAATTATCGGTGTTTATTAATAATTAAATATAGCACAATAATCGAACTTTTAACTAATAATTCGGTTTTTTTGACATCCTTTATGCTAAAACGATCATAAAGAAATAATAGTTGCTGTTATTAATGTTGAAATTATAATGTAATTCTAAGAGATCATTTTTGAATTCATTTTCAAAACAGTTATGAAAAGAATAGTGAATTTTTTTTAAACGTATAAATGATTCACATAAACAATACATAATAATACGACGACAGTAAACAAGTAATTTGGTCCATACATATACATATTGTGTATGTTGACGGTACCATATGATCATCTTATATGCACAATAAGTTTACTCATTTCAACACCATGTGGCGCTTCTAGCTAGGTCCTTCGTTTATATACATTTGTTATAACTAAACGTGTTTACATTGTTATAAATGTGAATTAAGTATCAGTATCAATTTATTTTAACAACACAAAAATGTTCAAAAAAAATATCCATCTCTCATTATTTACATAAACATAACACTAAAAAATTATTATCAAGAATATTTACAGTGCTTTTTGGTTGACGCAATTAATTACTGCAAAATTATGAGTAGAAAATTAAATCCAATAAGCATACCTTATTTCTTTTTCAATGAAAGGTAAATGCAAGTAGTAAAATCCACAAAACTAGTTAAAGTTATCTAGATAATGCATTAATCATTTAAATACTCAAACAAACAACTTTTCTTTTATTTTTGTTGTACGATGATATCAGTTAATATTGGTTCATAACAGTTGTTTGTACTATTTGTGATTGAGTTGATTTTGTACAAATTACTACACATTTTTATTTAGATTACCTTGGAAATATAATCTCAATGAATTATGAGAATAATAGTACAGTATATAACATAAATGAATCAAATAACATTAATGTCACTTATCGTTTTTCCGTGAACTTAGTCGTACCTATATCTCCTGACGTTTGAACATTTAGGACATTTATTTACTGGTTTTTTCAAATTAGATAATCTTTTTTATTTGTGTAAGTTTACAAGTGATTTTATTCAAGTTCTTAAATAACTTGGTGTAACTTTAATTTATTAGTTACTTAAATACATGAAATAGAAAGTGCTTCCTATAACATTTTCTTTTATTAAACGAAAGGATTTTATCATACAACTTTCGAATAATTTTATCAATAAAAAACATAAAGGATTGTAAAATTACATTTGATTTTTTAATTACATTGTCTAAACTCACGGTGAAATTATTTCTTTGTAATCAACAGCTGATATCTGTCATGTCTAGTGCTTCTTTTGTTGTATTGTGATCGTATCTTACATTAATTTCTACTTTTTTACACCATTGAATTAATTATTGAATTAGTAAAAAGTACTGATAAAATAGTTTTAATAATTTTTTTAATCCAATTGTAATTTATCAGTAACGGGACATAAATATCAAAGTAAAAAACAAAAATTTAATAATTTAATTAATATTTTTAGTTGACTAAATATACCTAAAAATATTCTTTTAGAATGTGTAAATATTTACGATTATAAAAAGTACTATTTATACGTAAATTAAATTACTCATTGATTCAAACAAAGCTTGACTTTAAACGTCTTTCATATGTTTATTGTGATTTTTAATGACACTAAAGAAGATGAAGATAAACGAAAAGTATTGAATAACATCCTAGTGATCCATTGCATTTATTGGTTGTGCCTTTTTCAGTGCTTGGTAGGATTGGTTTTCATTAGTCATAGCATATATTTTCTCCGTGACAGTAGTCTGATAAACTTCATCTGGAGTAGTATAGCTTGAATTCGTTTTAACGTTGAAAAACACTGATTATTAAAGCATATTTTTTCTCAATTATTTGATTTAAATGTTATTTTGTTAATACCTTACCTGTTGTTTAAGTGTAAAATGTTTGGATCAAGTGTAAAACCTTTAGGTAATGATTATCAACATTCAAAATGACGTCATGTGATGAAGTCGATCATCTTGTACTATTCTCACAAGGGTCATGATAAATTTTTGTCATCTTTATACAGTGTGATTCATAACTTTTTGTTTATTGCATTTATTAAATTTATCCAACAAATGTGTTAAGAAATATTATAACAAGTAAAATAATATTTTCATTATTTCATTTAAACATACAGTATTCAATGTTTTGTGTATCAACCAATAGTTGTCCTAAATTTATTCAGTATTTCCTTTGTAATAATAGACATGAGTTAAACGGATAATTTGATTTTTGAATATTTTTATTATAGGTTTAAAGTAATTAGTAGAAAATAAAATAATCCGGTAACTCTGGCCAGATAATATAACACTCCTAAATTTTATCAATTAAAAAAAAAACAATGGATTCAGAAGAAGAAACTCTGTATGACGATGGAGATTCTGGTAATGAATCGAGTGGTGATGATGTTGATTTTGCTATGGAAATTGAGGCTGGGAATCCTCGAGAACGCACCAACGAAGCTGATGAATATCCTTTTGAAGTTTTAACTACAGAAGAAATTGTTCAACACATGATTGATTCTATAAAAGAAGTTAATTCTGTAGTAGAAGTAGGTTTAATTTGATGCTTAATTATTTATAATAAATATCATTCATTCTAGATGATAAAGAGCATATGAAAAGTGTTTCTAAATATTTCAAAATTTAAAATTCATGTTCTTTTCAAGATTCCTGCGACCACAACGCGAATTTTGTTAAATCATTTTAAATGGGATAAAGAAAAATTAATGGAACGTTTTTATGATGGAGATCAAGAAAAATTATTTGCAGAAGCACGAGTTGTCAATCCATTTCGAAAAGGATCATTAATAAGAACATCCAGGGCATCTCAAAATGCAGTAGTAATGATAATTTTTAATTATAAATTTTTGAAAAATAAAACTTTATCATTTCACAAAAATAAATGTGTTTGATAAACTTTTAGACACGAAGAACGTCAACAAATGGTACTGAAGAGTGTGGAATTTGTTTCGTCACTCTTCCATGTTCGGTGTGTATTTCAAATAGTTGATAAAAATTTATTATTTTCAAATATCTAACTATTTTACTGAGCAATAAAAATTAATTTTAATGTGATAGATGATGACTGGGCTAGAGTGTGGACATCGTTTCTGTACTGCTTGCTGGGGTGAATATTTAACAACAAAAATTATGGAAGAAGGCGTGGGTCAAACAATTGCTTGTGCTGCTCACGCCTGCGATATACTTGTAGATGATGCTAGTGTAATGCGTTTAGTTAAAGATTCAAAAGTTAAACTAAAATATCAACATCTCATTACAAATAGTTTTGTTGAGGTAAATAAAAATAATATGAATAAAATGTTTGATAGATTATTATCATACTAACTGAATAAATTATATTTAAGTGTAACAGATTATTGAGGTGGTGTCCATCACCTGATTGTAATAGCGCTATTAAAGTGCAATATGTTGAATCAAAACCAGTCACATGTAAATGTGGACATACATTTTGCTTTCATTGTGGTGAAAATTGGCATGACCCTGTTAAATGCCGTTTATTGCGTAAATGGATCAAAAAATGCGATGATGATTCAGAAACATCAAATTGGATTGCAGCTAACACAAAGGAATGTCCTAAGTGCAATGTTACTATTGAAAAAGACGGAGGCTGTAATCATATGATTTGTAAAAATCAAAATTGTAAGGCTGAATTTTGTTGGGTATGTTTAGGACCTTGGGAGCCACATGGTTCCAGTTGGTATAATTGTAATCGATATGATGAAGAAGAAGCTAAAGCAGCTCGAGATACACAACAAAAATCAAGGTCGGCTTTACAGAGATATCTATTTTACTGTAATAGATATATGAATCATTTACAATCACTTAAATTTGAGAGTAAATTATATGCTAGTATAAAAGAAAAAATGGAAGAAATGCAACAGCATAATATGTCCTGGATCGAAGTAAGTTCAAATAAATATATTTAATTTTTATTTCATTGACTTTAATTACAATCATGTCATCTTGAAAATCAATTTCAGGTACAGTTTTTGAAGAAAGCAGTAGATATATTATGTTTATGTAGACAAACTCTTACATACACTTACGTGTTTGCTTATTACTTACGAAAGAATAATCAATCTGTGATCTTTGAAGACAACCAGAAAGATTTAGAAGGAGCAACAGAATGTCTTTCGGAATATCTTGAAAGAAATATTACAAGCGAAAATCTTGCGGACATAAAACAAAAAGTTCAGGATAAATATAGGTAATTAATTATTTAATATTATTATAATCATAAATGATTAGAGAAGATGAAACATTTTGAATGACATTAATATTTTAATGTGTTTCTTTAGATATTGCGATAGCCGAAGGAAAGTGTTACTAGAGCACGTTTATGAAGGATATGAAAAAGATTGGTGGGACTATATGGAATAAAATAAAAGTTGTCGTCTTACAATTGTACTGATTGTAACGAAATCTTTTTATTTTCCGTAACCGCCTTATCTGTGATAATCTGGAAAAAGATTAATAAAAATAGAAAAGGTCGCTAAAATAAAGTCTTGGAAATGTTTATTACAAAATAAAAAAAAAAAAAAATTGATGGTTATGAAATACGATAACCCATAATTGAAATTAGAAAAGAATTATCTCAACAAAATTATCAAATATTTTAAATTTATAAATGTAATAAATTAATTTCTCGAATCGAATTTTTAAAAATGTTTTATGAACAATTATATTTGCACAGTGGCGGTTGGAAATACTTAAACTGAAAGAGAAACGGTTAAAACAGCATCATTAATCGAATATAGATATATAACTTTTAGCTAATGGTGTTTGATACAGCGGCCAATAACATAGTAACAAATTAGTGCAAGTGACTATATATAAATAAATAATTGTAATGGCCGTTATTTTTGTTTGGATTATGAATAGATTTCATATTCCTATCAAAAATTTAATTAATTTCATAAAAGAATTTACCTTACTTTATATCGAATTAATACATGGACGTATCAAAAACATAATATTTCTAAGTACTATAGAGCTTTAGGGATTCAAGTTAGGCAATAATTTGTTTGTTGTGTATTTTTTATTAGTAGTTATCTCCTTTACATCATATATTTCATTGTTTAACTTGTTTCATTATTTTTATTTTTTTTCAAAATTAAGAAATTTCAGAGCCAGCACTCTAGTTGATCCTTGCTTGTTGAAAACATCCCTTTTTTGATCGATATTAATTCTATACCTCACCATAATATTGTACGTTATTTAAGCTCTCTTTTCATTATTCATTAAAAATTTCTAGTTAACCATTGTCACATCATAAATTATGTTTCTTGGAATTTGAAAATACAAAAAATATTATATTATTTTATTCATATTAATACGTAATTATGTATTTTTATTACAACTATTTTTATCATTATACTAAAAATACACCATTGTTTATCTTATATTAATTAAAAAGATAACTTTCTTTGTTTCATTTTATCAAATAATATTCACATGAAAATGTTTCCCATGGTTCAACATTGGACAATTATTTACAAATGTGTATAATTCACAAGAGTCAAGTTTGACACATGTACATTGTAAGTAAATACAAAAACATAGTTATTAATATACATAAGATATACTACTAGTATCCAGTGTCTTTAAAATTCGTTTAGTAAAGTTTAACATCGTTGATATATCATTGTAAACTTTTTACTTAATAAGATGAGTAGATTATGTCTTAAATAAATATTGAATGTAAGAATATATAAATTTGCTCAAATTATCTATGCAATCCTATATGAGAAAATTAATTTTTAATTTTCATCTTTTGACGTAAATTGAATCTATGTTTTTTGATGGAAAGTGACTAATTGAACAATAATTTAACTGCTTGTGTAAATGAATATTCACCATCATTCAGTTAATGAATGAATTCAGTTCGTCCCATTTTATTATCGTGAAATATTTTCGGTAGTAATTAGATCATATACATAGAGTAGCACATATACAAGCATATGTAATTTATAATTAAAAAATGACATGTTTAATGATTTTTTTATATCTGAAATTATTTTTGAACAAATGATAATAATTATTTAACAGTACTAACAATAAAACAATAGAACATCATATGCATGAAAATTCCGTTATTGCATATGACAATTATTATTATTTTTTTTTTTATTTTTCTTTCAACATTACTATTTTGTATATGGTTCATGTATTTGAAGTTAATTGTTGTATATGTAATTAGTTATACATTGATAATTCCGTTGATTGATATTATTTTCATGTTTTCACTCCAAAAAAGCTTAGAAAAATGTATCCTACAATTAACATTGAATCTATTGATTATTGTTTAAACTTTTTGTGTAGGTAATTAGTGATGAATGTCAAAAAGTTTAATAAAAAAATTGTAATAGAAAAACATGTCTTAGTAAGAAATTTATTAAGTTTATTTCATTTTAAAAATGTTTATAAATAAAATAAAGACATTATAAAAAATTCTCTTTATTATCGCCAGATATTTGTACAATGTTTTTCGTATTTTCTTACTATAGAAAAAATCCACCAAAATACACTATATGTTATAATTATACAACATGTGTGTTCAATTCGTTATAAAATGTAAGAATATTATATTTTTCATCGGCATTGTTTGTTGAATTTATTATTTGATATATTTTCTACCTAAAATAAATTATGAATAAATACAAATTATTTGCATCTACCTAAATTTAATATGATTTCGAGATTTTCATTTGGCGTTGGACATATAAATTCTAAAATATTATATTAGATTGTTACAAAAGCGGTTTTAAAATAATATACTCAATTATATTTGATTGACATAAAGTTGAAGCAAATACACCTAAATTTCGACGCTAATACTACATCTAATTTCTTAAATTTGAATACTTTTGCAACAATCTAGAATACATGTCAATATTTTTTAATTGTTATATTTTAGATCTAAATATATTTAATTCTTTTAATCAATACTATCTATTATCTGCATGACAAACTATTTTTGTTATGATAATATCATTTAAAAGATGTTTCATTGTAAAATTATTACAATAGTCTCATTAAAAAAAAAAATAACTGATAAACTTTAAGTAATTAAAATTTTTTATCAGATAACTGATATAATTATTTTCTAATTTTTATACCAATTATGTATTCTTTTGTTCATATTTAAAATCTATTTTTAATATTTATCATACAATCACAGGATATAAGTACGTCATACACTTTTAAGTTCAATAACTCTATTTAAGAATAGCTTTCACAATCGCTAAAACAATTATTTCATTTTTTCAATGATGAGAAAGATCGATAAATTTCAAAGCAAACACAAATAATCGAATCAGTGAGATTAAAATAAACAGTACTAATTTTTTGAATTTTTACAGTAGTTTTAACTGTATCATTCAACTACCTTTAAGATGTTACGGTTAAGATTGTAGCGACCAGACTAAGAGTTGCACCAGTCATTAAAAGACTTCTCCAAACTGCTCCACTAACTTCCTCAGCAACAGGATATTCTATACATAACTGTTCCTGTAAGGAGAGAAAAAAATACAAAAACATGGTAAATATTATGCATATGTTTGATATTATATTGAAAATAATCAATATCTTACAAATGAAATGAATTAATATAATATAAATGACTTACCCAACCGCCATATCCTTTGATAAAATGTGCAATTTCTTCTCCAACATATCTTGCGACATATAAGGGTAGTTTTTTTTTCAGAGCATGCATTCTTCCATCTCTTGCCCAAAGAGCCAGTCTTCCCATAAAAGCATATAAACACACAATTTTGGCCCAGGTTATTCCACCATGTAGAAACAATTCATCAGCTACACCAGTGAAAGCTTCGTACGCAGTATCAGGTACGACATTCAAGCGGTTTACCATACTGGTAAATAAAATGCTATGTTTGTTTAACATTTGATACACATTGTGACGCATACTGCGAGATATTGAGTCCCTTGATATGAGATACATATCCTCTTTAAGCAGGTACCTAATGACGTCATTGGCGAGACACTCAGCTGTCAGTTCTACGGAGTCATCACAGATGGAATATCTAGAGGGTGGAGCAAGTTGAGGAAAAAGATGCTGCAGTCGAATCTGTAATAATAAAACACCAAAAAAAAACTGTCAAAAATATTCTAGCTTTTACTTTGTAAGTTATGTGATAGCTCCTTACTGTTATCAATTGTACATAGAAATAGTAATAAAAGTAATTCATAAAGATTTCTAGATTATTATATGAGTGAAATTATACTATCTTATTTTGTTAGTAAGAAGTGTATGGTTTTAAAGATAAATGATTAATCAAATTACCTGGCAAATTTCGATAAAAGACATACCGCCGTTGGCAGTACTCACACCATAGCGGCAAACACCATCGGTGTTCTCGCTAGCCTGGTCGCTTAGCAAATTCCTGTTACCGAGGGGAACACATTCCAGAATGCCGCCCACTCTGGAATGTGGTTCCCCCCTTGCTGATGCACCGTGATCATCTCCCTCTCCTATCTCATTGTTAGTCGCACTGTCACCGGCCATAACTTGATGTGAATTTTTTCGTAACTGTCGGATAATGAAAATAACACCAAAAAATAAAAAATATATCCACCTTTTAAACTGTAAAAAATTTTCTTTGATTGAACGCAGTATAACACAAGAAAATATTACACACCATACAAATCCCGCTGCACCCTGGATCTCTTTCTCTCTTTCTTTCCGCGTCTCACAACTGCCACCGCAGCAGCAGCATCCCGGCAAAATCCACGGTGTTTCGTCCGCTCACGAGGAGTATGCAAGAGAAAAAATAAATGCTTACCGCTCTCTACTTTCCCGCGGCCATTTCCGAAGCAGCAACCCCCACTGCCAATATCGTTCCCACTGTCCAAGCTAACGCCGTCGCCGTTGCTTACCACATAACAATTCTATGGATCATTCAGGTTTAATCCCCACCATTATCCATGAAACTCGATATCTCACACAGTACAACTTACATATATATTCACATAATATAATACACAACTCATGACTCGGCATCACAAGGCGCCTCACACGGTGTTTCCTCAAAGTATATAGCATTCTCTTTATCACTCCTTAGGCTATACTACCATGTATTTACGTGTGTATGTATTTATGCATGTATGTGTATTCTACCAAGTAAATTTTTTTTTCAACCGATAAAGCTGCACCACGAGTTCATGCTGCATCAAGCCTCGAGGAGAGTTTCATTCAAGGAGTCATGCTTACCCCTTACTCCACTTCACTATTCTGCATTCTGTGAACAGTCTCGCCGTCACTACTACCGCCATACTTTGCTCTCTACATTCATGATTATTTTCCAGACAAGATACTCGACAATCATCAAGATTTATAAGAAATCATTGACCATAAGTAGAAGATGGTATATTCATTTAATACATGGATAGCAGTATTTGACATTTCATTTTTTTTTTCTCTTTATGGTTTATATCTTAAATCATTTAAATTCCTAAAAAAAAAGGTAAGTTTATTAACCAGAGTGGAATTGTCTATAATAATGCGTTTTTTAAACTTATACATATCTAATCAAATGGAATAATTATGATTTTTCTCTTCTATTGGGTATTTCTAGGTTAATATAATGAATCACAGTGATGAATCATATCCAACCCTGCGGCATTACTATATAATACATCCGACATGTGAAGTGAAAGTCTCACAAAATACCAATACATAATGTACATTTATACAGCTATAGTGCATAAATGATTGCATTGCGGTCACTGACATCCAAGTTCTCAGCACAACTTCTTGGCTTATTTGATTCTTGAATCCAATATCATGTCTAATGTATAGAACCAAGAAGTGTTGCACGCTAAGTTATAGCTATATAACTACATAACAACCTAGTCGTCGTATTATACCATTCGTTTTTCACCGAGCAACCTTCAAAGGCCACTGAGTGTTTCGATGAATGAAGTAGGAAAGTGTAATGTTGCAGCGACCGGATGTGTTACCACTGATTATGAAATCGAGAAAATAAGAGATGAAAGATTAAAATAATTTTAACCAGTTTTATTGACTTTTTCATACTTACAAGTCATTTTTATGAGTAGTATTATTATATACTATCATATTTGAAGAATTAACAATACTTGATAATTATTATTAATTATCTAATTATATTATGTCAGAACTTTTCATATTAATTATATACATTATCGAAAGGTATTTATTTATAAAAATGCAGAAAACTAGATGTTCATTTTTATTTTATCTTGTTCTTTTTTGATAATACTGTTTTAATAATTCTTTTTAATAATCACCAATTATGCAAACTAAATGACAATAATGTACATAGTTATATTTAATACAACTTATGTAGCGTATGTAAGAAATAGTATATTTGTGTTGAATCAAAGTTAACATAAACAATTGAAAGTAGTTTTTCTATTGAAATAGAATTAATTGGGTTGATTTAATAAGCACTAATCATATGACGCCCTTTCATTGAATAACCGAATACTGTTTAGTTATATCAGGTTTGCGCAAGACGTACGTGTGATTATTAGAATGTCGTATACCGGACGTGAACAAATTGACAATATGAGTCATGTGTAAATGACATATAATTGGGTCATTATCCTACTGTTAGGCGTTGATACTGCAAATTAACCAAGTGACAATGTACAAGGAACAACATGCGACTTGAGTAAAATTTTATTGCAGTACTTTGTTCTTTCAATTTTTTAACAATTATCTCAGATTATAAATTATTAAGTCATCCTGCTCAATTTATTCGCCAATTAAAAAATTATATTGTGCTATTTTTTATCTTCATTTATAGATGAACTAATTGACATTAGTCTGGGAATTCTTCTTTTCTATCACAATTTGAGAGGAATATTCAACAATTTCTTTAAGTAGTAGTGAAAAGTTCAAGGATTTTATGCAAAGACATGGATTGTAATCAAGTTTTCTAATAACTCAAAATTAAATTTTATTCATCTTGGAAAAATAAATAGTATCAACTTTATGAATAAATTTGAAACAAGTTTTGGACAAAAAATGGAAAAAATATAAATGTAATGTTTACACAATGTTGTAGATGATAACTAATCTAAAGATTATATTAGTACCAGCTGTAACTAGTTTCTTTTATTGATGTTTATAAAAACATTTTTTTAATCTCAATTATTCAAATAAAATTTCAAAGTTGTTTTTTTAGTCAACTTATATTAAAGTTTAGTATTTTTTATGAAAGTAATATCTTTATTATTCTATCAATAATTTTTTTCTTTCCTCATTATGAAATCACTGAGATTAAAAAATATAAAATTAATAAATTAAAATAATGTAAATTTGATGTTTCTATGGACTTAATTATCTCATTAGAATAGCAATGAAATTATACTATAATAAAAAGAAAAACTATCATGAAAACAACATTGAAAGAATATATTTCAAGGGTTACTTACTTTTAGTAGCTTTTCTTACAGTCATTTATGACTGTATAACACATCAATAGAATGATTGCACTCAACAATGTGATCGCTCAAGTGAATAAAGTCTTTCCTAGTAGTTAAATTCCTTCAGGGCGCAGAGTTTTTTGTTTGAAACTTTTTTATATTTCATAATTTATTTTTATTATCTATGTAACTTCATATTGATAAGAATTTATGGGATTTTTAAATCTCTAAAACGAAATAACAAAATAACTTGAATTTTTATTTTTGTTTTTCTTAAGAAAAATGAAATTACAAAATAGCCAGAGATATAATAAATTATTGAAAAAATTTCTAAACGACGAATTTATTATAATATATGTAAATGATTTATTATGACATACTGTATACTAGTAATTTCAATGTATTTGATTCGCAGAACAATAATGAATTTAGACATATGTGCTTGAGCATTCATTATTTCTGTTGATAGCTGAGATATCCAGTTGTAAATCTGGAGAGCTTACGCACGCGAATATTTATTCATTCTCATAACCTGAGAGTTGGTACGTGACAATTACGTGAAGGTTGACTATTCTCTCAATGAAAATCTTCTTTAACTATCATTTATAATGAAATTTATGATTTATTTGAATTTAGTGTTTGGAAAAAACAAAATAAAAAATAAGTTATCTTTAAGATAGAGTTGCCTTCAGGTTGATTAATAAACAATGTTTAAAAATTAATCTAAAACAAGAAAAAATATTCAATAATTGTTATTACAGTGTTGTTGATGTATTGGATGAAGATAAATAATATGTAAATTATCTCATGGTTAAATATGCTTATGGTAAGGTCATTTTTTGTTTTAAGATAAAAAATGATAATCGACATTATTTAAACAATATACTTTTAATTGGTAAATTAAAGCATTTAATAATACAGTAAATCTAAGATATGATTGTCTATAATTAAGAGTTTAAAATTTGTATTTTAATTATCAAATGTTGTTCTATGTAGTATTCAATATATTTTTAAATAAATTAATAAAAATATTGAAGAAAAAAAATTACCGAACAAGAATGTAAAAGAGTAGCTGTTTATATGATTTTTGTTATTTTAGATCAATTGTATTTTTAATAAATGAAGAAGTATTAGTGAAATTATGAGAGAAAAAATGAGATTTATTATACCTAATGGTTGAAAGAAAAGAAATGATGGGGTACCCAATTTAGGGGTCTAGAGTGACGTCCCTGAGGTAAAGCTTGAAATGCTCCATCAGATTGACAGAAGTACTCGCGACGAAGTGACTCCTTCCCAAGTGATTTAGTTAATAAAATACTCTGTTGAATTGTACGTGCAGGTCGACAGCTTCTACTGTTATCATTGTACCAGAAAAAAATTTCCTACAAGATCGTTAGTAAAGCGGTAACAAATATCGCGTGTGATCTGTGAGTAAACACTTACTTTACCAACTATCCTTTTAAGATCCGGTTATTATGAATAGGTAAGTACTATTATTTTAATTTTTTTTTTATCATAAAATTTACAGTGTTATTTTCTAATATGTTTCTATATATATATATATATTTAACCTTTACAAATATTTATTACGAAAAAAATTAAAAATAAAAAATTAAATACTTTATTATTTATAAATAAATAAAATAATAAATATCTCACGGATTTGATAGAGTGTATCGACCCCGCAAATTTGATGAGACATTTCCGTAGACCGGAAATCAATGCGTTAGGGTTGTTTAATAATAATTATCTTTGACAATACTTCATAAGATTATACTTGTAATTTCTATATAGCAATTTATATTATCTATTATATTGAGTTCATTGAGGATAATTTTTTAATAAAATAATCTAATAAATGATAAAGAAAAAAAACTGATATTAAATTTTCAAGTTTACATTTATTATTAATTTGTTATTTTAATCATAACATGCTGAATGAAATCAGATATTTTATGACTAATACATTTGTAATAATTATTTTTTTATTATTTATAAAACTTGATTATTTTAGAATAATTATAATCGCTACTACAATTATTAGTAATTAACTAGGATATAAAAAAATTCGTAATAAAAACAAGTTTTTTATTGTAAAATTCATTCATGAATAAACAATAAGTAATGATTTTTCAACGTATCCCTTATTATCGGGATGACATGAAAAATTCATTAATTTGAAAAAAAAAAAAATAGAATTTTCAATGATTTGCGTACCAATAGTTCATTAAATGTGCAATAATGAAAAAAATCATTGGTATATTTTATCAGACTAAATGAAATTCATACTATTAATGAACAAAAAAAAAAAAAAAATATTCAATGATCAGTATAATGTCATTCATAAAGCAATTCGATGAATGAACATTCAAAGTATGTTATTATATTATTAATAACGTATAAATAGTGCCCCGTAAGGTACATATTATGTTTCGATAAATAAACTGATTCGAGTAGCCACATGTCCTTATCTCTCTCATCTCTCATTGATACCATACGTTTATTTAACTTCGTTTCTCTAATCATCGTGATAATGCACGTGCTAACAGGAAGTAAAGTAAAGTTATACGTAGTAAGCATCTTATTATGTATAATTACAAGAATAGTAAACTATTTAGTATGATTAGATGTAAATAAGTTATATTAAAAATTCTTACAGTAATTTTTAAAATAAATTACAAATAATATTTTTTATTTATCAAAAAAAAATAAATAATAAATACTAATTAAAAATTGTAATATTTAATATGGTATTGCATGTTTTGTGAATTTTTTATTTTATGTTTGTGATCTTGAACATGTTGTTATAAATATTGCAATTATACCTCTCTCATCTATACCAATTCAGATCATTATTGTCAATTAAATATTACATTCTCGTCTTTTTCTATTTACATTAATAACTGATGCAGTTTATAATTTGCATAGACTCTCATTCGATCAAGATTCAAACACTTTTAGACGAATTTTTTAAAAATAAATCAATACCTTGATATTAATATCCATGATTTAATAATAAATATTCTGCGTTGATTTTTTGTGGTATCGAATCGTGTTTGTTTTTATATTCCAATACATCGGTAATGTTGATTATGATGTATAGTATTATGATGAATTAATTTACGAGTGTGTCATGGAGACGAGAAGTAAAGCTAACATTCACTTTTCAGGGCTAATTGGAGTAACAAATGCGTCGATTAATTTAGGTCATTATTCGCAGTTTTAGAAAACAAGTGTGAGAATTATGCCAGACTAATTATTATTTTATTAACCAATTTATTTTTTATTGATTTTATTTCTCAAAAAATCATTTTTTCAGTAAACATTTTAAATAATCATGGTAATAATAAACTATTTACCTCTTTTGTCATGTGGTATACAGACCCGAATCACTGATCAGTAACAGAGGGTTATTGCTCATCATCAACCTTCAGTCACGTGTCTACTATGTAAACTTGCCAATCTACGATTCAAATAAATCTTTACATAAACTAACATGGAAAACTTGAACATTTCATATGACAAAAAATCTTTTGATTTATTATTACAAAGTATTCTGGATAAAAATTCGTTTTATATCCAATAAAAAAAGACGTTAACATTGATGTTGAAAAATATTATAATTTGATTAATAATGTCAAGTGATTGATATTTTCATTTAATCCAAATACCTAAATTTTGAACGATATAAATGACTGAAATTTCATTTTTACATTGTCGTGCTATGTTACTGCTAATATTTGTCTCAAGACACATGTGATTATAAGATTTACACTCGTCAGATGTTTGATTTACGTTAAATTACGCAATTATTTTATACGACGAGAAAAGTCTTAAACAATAGAATAAAATGTTTATTTCTTTCTCTGATAACTTGTTATTGTTAACGAACAATTAAATTAAATTCACACAAATCATTTCTATCGATTTCATTATGATATTATAAATAAAATCATTTAGATCAATTTAAAGAGATGTAGAAATTTTTTTTGAAGTCATTTGACATAAAGTAAATGATATTTATAAAAATAAATGATTGCTTTTTCTGTAAAACCATCAAGTAAAATATAAAAAGAATGATGATTTAGTGATTTGATATCAAATCTAGAGCTTGACTGATGAGAATTATTAAAGCCCATTCAGTACAAAAAGATCACCGATTTGATTTGCTGTTGCTCCTCTTATCATTCCTTCTCTCCCACTGTCTTTCTTTCTCTTGAATTCAGTTTACCATTTGATGATAGTATTATTGAAAGATAGAGAAAGATAGTTATTACTTGTCTTTATATTTAACATTGAGACAGAGTAAGAAAATATCTTTTGGGCTATACTGTTGATCAAAATGCAGAGTGGGGATGAATTCGCGATTGCTCTTCGTATATAAGCTTTCAGCTTTGTCCTCGCACTTCGGTTGTTCCCATTCGGGCAACTTTTCCAAGACTTGGCCAACACCACACCGTAAGTTTTAAAATAATATTTATTTATTTTTTATTTTTATTATTATTAATAATAATTGTAAGTGCAATGTTTTTTTTTTTTTTTCGTTTGTTAGACTACTGATGATGATAATGACAATGATGATTATGATGATGATAATGATGATAAAGATGGTAATACTGAATACTGGTAAATAAAGATATTCAGTGGCACGAATTAAAGGATTTCGTCCATCACATTAGATGTTCGTGTTCATGCGTCATCGTCAGGGTCGAAACAATTTATTTTTCATGGTGTAAAATATTTAAAGATTATTTTAAAAGTTTCAATTGATTCAATAAAGTTTTGAAGCATTAAACAGTTTAAAAAAGAAAAAATTTATCACACTACTTTGTCAATTGAGACTGTCTTTAGACATTTCTTTAACGTCATTCATTTTGTATAATTTTTACTTTTTTTTCAACAATAATAATTAAATTGAATTTTTTCATTTATTTATGTATTTAATAAATTAAATGATAAGAAAGAAAATAAATATTGCATTTTAAACCTTTATGCATTGTAATTGTAATGCTGTTGATCAGTTACGCAACATCAAGTGATACAATTTATGAAAAAGTAGACGATTGGACAATAAAAATAATTAAGTAAAATGAACGAATTTTTTTATGAGTTAAAAATAATAATATCAGTAATAGTAATTTATATAAATACTATTTTTTGTATTTAAATCATGACCTTGAGTATTCGAGAAAACAAATATTAGCATAATTTTTTTTTTTTAGACTTTACCAGAAATTTTTAGAGTCTCTTTGATTCATCTCTTTCAATTCTCTTCATCACGTCAAAATAAACGTTATTTATTTTTGTTTATTTTTATTTTCATTACAAGAGAAAAAAAAATTTCTTATTTTCTACAATTGATAATATATAACTGTTTATAAATGTTTTAATAATTAAAAACAATACTATTGACACTTTTTATTATTACACTAATTGTAAGTAATTAACCGGAAGTTTTGATTATCAAAATGATTAAAAAGTACACTTATATCAAAACTTCTCACTGATAACTGTTAATCTTTAACAAGTAGACACTTAAACTCGTGTATTATCAATGTAGCATCATATAAATTATTATCAGACTCATTCAGTCACACGACTATTAAATTCATCTATTTTATCCTTTTACCCTTTACAATCGGATTACTTTTATTTCAACAAATCATTCTTTTTTCTCCACTATTTTGTAATAAACAAAACTAAATATCAACATCAATAGATCTCGAGAAAGAATTTTTTTAATCAATCAATTACATATTTAAATAAATTTCTTTATTAATAAATAATTAAATAATAAAAAAGAGATGACCTATGCTAATTATGATGTGTTGCAATTGAATACATACATATACTTATAAGTTATCATCAGTTAGACAAATATAACACATATTTGCAGTCTACTTAGTGGGAGGTATCGTAGTTGCAGGTATCTCTTAGATGCCTGAACTATTTCATACTCATTTCATCTTTTTACACTGTCACTAACCGGTTAAATTATCATCCTATAGTGATATTAATCTTGTCGTGGTTTAACGCATTGTCTTGAATTGAATAATCACTTTGTTTTAATTAACTATCGTTTACTAAATAAACAATACATTATTTATAATTTGACATTATATTTAATAAATGAAAAATGTTATCAAAATATTCTAACTATATTAATCAATACTCTAAGTGGTTTAAACAAATTATACAATCATTGTGATGCTAACAATATACAGTTGTTTAACATAAAATAAATTATTAATTATAAATTAATTAAACAAAGTGAAAATTAAAATAGTAGTTGTTCGAGTGATTAACAAAACAGTGACACTAAGTTAGTAATTAAAAATATTTTATAATCACTCATTATTTTTGAAATTTTCCATCATGTTTTGTAAGTTGAAATCATTTATTATTTATATTTATTAATTAATTAACAATGACATGATAATTTAATTTCTTTTTTTAAAGTATAATAATACTTTTTTTTTACAATGAAAAAAGTATTCTTACGTACGTTAAAATTTCTAGATTAAATAAGATACGTATAATTAAAAAAAAAAGATCAAAGTTATCAACTATTTTTAAATCAAGGTTCTAAAAATTGTGACATGTATGGCTGTAAATCTAATGAGTTAAGCAAAGTGTAAATTCCATTTTTTCACACCGTTCACTTCGATATTTGTAATATACTTTGTTCTTCTTCATTATATATCAAGATAAATTCTATGAAGTTTTGTCTGACCTTGATTTTCATTTTCTACTGCATAAATCTTTTAAGCCTCGAATCGCGTCAGTCTTCCACAATGTTTTTCATCATTTTCATGTCTACTAAACTCAATAAATTTTTTTTACTAATCCAGGCTCTAGTTTTATGCTTAAAAATGTAATAAAAATTCACTTAATATTCTATTGTTTTCGAGATCATTGAAAATAGCATTTAAAAAAAAAAATATCTTCTCAGTACTTGTATTTAGATGAATAAAAAAGATTTATTGACTTTAGATATCTTTAAATAATACGTGTAACCAGATCTTAAAAGGTGTAAGAAAAGTTTTTTTCTATTTTATTTGACAATTTGCATTATTTATTGTATTACTACGGGTGTAAAATCATTTATTATTGTTTTTGCAATTGTTATGACTCTTAAATGGCCAATATCAGGTATGGAATAATCATTTGACAACAGTCTTTTGTAAATTTCATCAAAATCAGAAATAGTTAAATATTTTATTGTAAATAAAAGCATAATTTCATTCAAAATATTTCCATTCAAACAAATTTAATTCA
Source organism: Chelonus formosanus (assembly GCA_028641665.1). Taxonomy (NCBI): domain Eukaryota; kingdom Metazoa; phylum Arthropoda; class Insecta; order Hymenoptera; family Braconidae; genus Chelonus; species Chelonus formosanus. The sequence goes on from CM054002.1 coordinate 17,738,937, forward strand.
TTAAAGATATTAAATATCAACAATAAATTATTTTTCTTATTTTTTAAAATTAATACTTCAAATATTTTTCTTCTTTTAAAAAAATATTAAATATATTCACTTTTTTATTATTCTTACAGAACACTTAAAGTTCAAAAAATTGTCAGTATATTATTATTCATCAGTAAAAAGTAAAAGCTGAATAAACATTTAAATTGTAAGATAATTTTTTTATTTATTCAATTAATTATCGAATAAATATACATGTTAATGTCAAAATGACGAAAAAATCAAAGAAGATATTAGGGCAGAGAGTGATTTTTTTTTTTTGATAAATATATTTGTTTGATTGAAAAACAATTCGTTTTAAATCATAGAAATATAAATAACTTTAACAGTTCTCTATATCTATAAATTAATATTGTGCTTGTTATTAAATGAATTCAATCTAAAGTGAATTTTGAAATATTTTGAGCTCTAATTTTAGTTAAAACTAAAATAACATCCCATATTCTTCAACATACAGTGCGAATTGAAATTTAAAAAATCTAATAACAAATATTTTTTTCCTATCATGAATAATTATTTATGATATGATTAATTTCCAAATATAATAAAATAACAAATAATTATAGAAGTTTTTTTTTAATTCTTTTGGTTTGCCTAGATGTAGGGATATTTGTAAGTACCCTCATGACCGTGTGGCCTAACGGATAAGGCGTCGGACTTCGGATCCGAAGATTGCAGGTTCGAGTCCTGTCACGGTCGAAATTCTTTTTTAAATTAGTTAATTAATAATATAAAGCATTAATTATTTACAGTAACTTTAAGTTAGATAATTGTATTGCTCTTTAATAAAAGTAAGCAGAAATAACTAAACTACAATCAGCCATACAGAATTAAATCATCTTTCGATTTAAATTTAAGTTAAATTAAATACAAAAATTCCAATAGCATGTTGTTATTTATAGGTATTAAATCATAGATATCAACTAAATAGCTCACAGCGTAAAAAATAGCAGTGTAGATTAAAATAGAATAATTAAACTCATGGGAATTAATTCACAATTGCAAAGAATCCTGATATTTTCATCTTCTATCTATGATTCTTATTAATAGGTAGACGTATTCACCACAGGATTCATGATTTTATTTGTAATTTGCATTGCATCTGTTATTATAATTGTAGTAAATTAATCTTGTTCAATATGTTCGTACAATATAATTATATTTACCAGAATGATGACTTTGGTTGCTTTATCTAGCACTGCAAAAACATTGGTTGATGTTTAAAAATTTATCAATAGTTCTAAAAATGTATCAATATTATTTATCATATAATATTTAATATATTTTTCATGAAAAATCTAATTTTGTTTGTTATTTTTGTCTTATTCTAGCTCGCGTGTGAACGCAAAACTAAGCCCCGTTGTTAAGAAGCAGCAGAGCAGCGCAGGATTAGCAGGAAAATTTCGCCAAAATCTTCAAAAAAAAGTTCTGACTTCTTCAATAAACCTATCAATTACATCAGATTGATTATTTAATTCTCTTCCAAAGCGAAACTCTTCCAACTGTGCCGACATCGTAGAATGGTAGAAAGTGAACTACACTCAAAGCACAATAATAGTGAGTTGATAACATTGATTATTAATGATGTTGTTGATGATAAAATAACTCAGTGATTCATCTAATTATTATTCCTTCACAGAGTGTGATGTAAAAGACAATCGATTAAACGGCTGCGGTTCGAAAGATCTAGAACTTGCCGGGATAGGATCAAAGGGTAAAACTCTAGATCCCGAAAAAGGATCTTGTATTAAAGCTGACTTTGAAAAAGCTATTGAATTAACTGGTAAGTTCAATAAAAGAAATATTTAACTCAAGTAAAAAATCCTCTTCTAGTTGATCAATTTAAACTGTTAGGAATATCAATCATACAAAATGATTGAATTACAGAAATTTCTTGAAAAAATGTCATATCATTTCAGAGTATGGAAAGTTTCACTACTTCTTACTCGCAGTATGCGGGTTCGTTAGTACGAGTGAGGAGATGGACGTAATTTCTATGTCTTTTATCTTACCAAGTGCACAATGTGACTTGCATTTGAATACCGAAGCAAAGGGATGGCTCAGCTCCATCATCTTCATTGGCATGATGGCAGGGGCTTATGCATGGGGCTCAGTGGCAGATGCCTTGGGTCGACGAAAGGTTCTTATTGTTATTTCTTTTATGAATGCCCTCTGCATCGTAGCGTCCAGTTTTAGCCAATCTTATGAATTATTTCTGTTTTTTCGCTTTCTCAATGGAGCTGCGTAAGTATTTTTATTATCTTGTTGAAAAATGTTTAATAAAAATGAATATATAATCTGATGAAATTCTCTATGTATTTCAGACTAGGCGGTAGTGGACCAGTAATATGGTCATACTTTGCAGAGTTTCAACCAAAATCCAAACGTGGATCAATGCTGTCATTTATGGCAGCATTTTGGACCCTTGGAAATTTGTTTGTGGCTGGACTAGCATGGCTGGTTATCCCTCATGATATCGGTATCCACAGTAAAATGTTTACATTTAATTCTTGGCGAATTTTCCTGCTAATCTGCGCTGCTCCCTCTTTTATTGTGGCGGGACTACTTCTATTACTCCCTGAATCTCCAAAATATCTGCTATCACGTGGTAGATATGAAGAAGCTCTTAATATATTCCGAGGTATTTATGCCATAAATACTGGTAAACCTCGTGATACTTACACAGTCAAAGAATTAGTAATCAATGACTTTCATGAATTGGAGTCAGTAAAGTCTGATGCCAAAGAAAAAAATAAGTACAAGATTATGCTGAGTGACATTATAGACAATAGTAAACAATTATTTGTCTCACCAATTTTACGTTTCACTGTAATATCAATTATCATTAACTTCACTTTTCATATTGGTTATTATGGTCTTATGATGTGGTTTCCGGAACTTTTCAATCGGTTTGATCTTTATAACCAGCATTTTCCAAATCAAACTGCCGACGTTTGTGAAGTTACTGATTTTTATATAAAAGTTAGAAACAATAATACTGAAGAAAATAGACCGTGTGATAGTAAAATCGGTGAATCTGTTTTTATTGAATCACTTATCACTGTTGCTTCTGCTATTCCTGCCAATATTGTCGCAGTCTTAGGGATGGATCGTTTAGGTCGCAAATTTTTTCTTGGTAAGATTTTATTCAATTATTATTCATTTAATCTCTTAGATTAAATAATAATAAACATGATATTTTTGTGTTTAGTTTTCAGTACATTATCTTCAGGTGCATGCTCTGTCGGTCTTTATTTTGTTTACAATAAAATTCACAACGTAGTAGTCTCAGCTTTCTTTAGTGGTGTAATTAGTTGTGGTAATGCGGCTTTGGATTGTCTTATTACCGAAGTATTTCCAACTAGCCTACGAGCAACTGGAATAGCTATTTCAATGGTTGCTGCTAGATTAGGCGGTATTATTGGTAATATTGTTATAGCCCAATTGCTAGACATGTACTGTCCTGCACCTACATTTATCGTTGCTGTTCTTCTTATTGGTAAATTTACTCATTTATAATAATTCAAGATAAAGAATAACAGTACTAATTCAAATTGTTTGCCATTACAGGAGGAGGTTTACTATGTTTATTTTTACCAAACACAACGCGGGAACCACTTTCCTGACACCAGTAAAATCACAATACATCGTTCATATTTCATGGATAGTCGTAATAAATTTTTATAGAACGTATTAAACATTAAAAGAGACATAATGTTAATGGTCACATGTAGAAAAACAAAAAAAAACACAGGGTAGAATATTATAACTCAACACCTATTATGAAATATTCAATTTAGATTAGTGATAACTTTCATTGTTTAATAATAGAAAAATGATTTTATATAAGATTAATTCTGGAAAAATAAATATGGGCAAATTGTGAATGGCTGAGATGGTTGATTTATTTTTTTAATAATGATGACGATGTATGTGTATGTATGATAGAAAAAATTATACAACAATATTTATAGTGACTCTTATAAGTGCTCAAATGTTTTAGTGATAATAAGTTGTATCTCAAATATTTTTTATTATTTTTCAGCGTATTATCAATAAAATTAAAATATTTATGTATGTAGATATATATATGTATGCATATATATGTACAAATATATATATATATATATATATATATGTATATATAATTTAATCATCAATAATTGTTTTATGATTCAAATGATTATTTTTGGATTATTTGTGACATGTGAAATATCACGAATAAAAAAAATCTTCATAATCTAATTGTTTTTTTTTTAAGGACTTCCTTTACTCTATCTAATAGATTATGTAAATAAATCAATAAGAATAAAGGAGAAAATATGTAAAATAGAAACGACGTAAATTTATCAATAATAATGTGCTTTTTATTTCCTTGCACAATACAGATCAAGATAACTTGATGATAGAAAATAATGGTCGAGTCACTTACTCTCTCAACATTTTTTCTTTTTGTCGGGCGAGCTTCTTCTTACTCAATTTCTTCTTCAATGGTTCTTCTTCTGTTGCTTTAGTTACAACATCTTCTTTCTCTGTGAGAATTACTTCTATATGACAAGGACTACTCATATAAGCTGAAAGTAATTGAAAGATAAAAATATAACAACCTATGAATAATAATTATTTTATAACATCAACTTGTTATTATAAAACATACGATTAATTCGGCCATGAGCTCGGTATGTCCTTCTACGTAGACAAGGAGCATGATTTACTTGAATATGATCAATAACTAATCGATCAACATCTAGACCTCTGTAATCGGCATTAGATTCAGCATTCCTCAACAATTGGAGTAAGAATTCAGCTGATTTTTTGGGCCATCTTCCTAATAAGACCAAATAAATACTATTTAAAAAAAATATAAATACACTATTTATGGCATGCTTATTAATATTAGGATGATAAGAAGCTTATTCAATTGAAAATAGCATTTATAACCTTGTGTAGTGCCGAATTGTTTAGCTTGAGCACACCTGCCAATTCCACCATTGAATCTTCTGAAAGGAACACATTCCTTGTGTTCAATGACATTTTTTAAATATTTTTGAGCTCTTCTTAAAGCCATATTTTTAATAGCACGAGCGGTTTCATGAGTGTTCTGTAATATTAAATTTATATCAACAATAATTTTTAAAAAAAGATTTAATGAATTGTAAAATATTATTTTTATGGAAAAAGTGTAATAAAGATTTAAAATATGAATAATTAATAATTAATAAAATATCAGAAATAGCTTCTAAATTATAAAAAAAATGTTTATTTTCAAGTTATGATAGTTTCAGTAATGGTCATAATTTTCTGCAGACAAAAGAGAGGTTAGGTTTTGAATTGTATACATTGAATTCATTTTTCTAATTTACCTTGAAATGAACACGTAAATTAGAACCCCGTGCCTTGCAGGATTTGGCTGTATTAGTCGGCTCTCGAGAATATCGGCCCATTATGTCCTATAATTACAAATAAAAATTATAAAATATCAATGTAAACTACTAATCAATAGAAGAAATGCACAAATGTACAGATTCAAATTTCAACTATCACACAACTTAACACTCAATATTTTATATTTATTTTCGTTAAAAATAATAACTACTGTTCAAAAAATCATTGTGAGATATTGGTCTTTGAATTAAATGTGTATAACATTAATTATTGATAATGATTGATTAAATAAAACTTGATTTTCTAAACAAAATTCAGAAAACTCTACCTTTTGACAATATGATGTTAAAGGGAAAAGACGTGAGCGCACACGAGTTTCAGCGGTATCCACTTCCGGAAAGATGGAGCCAGTGAAGCTGAGTGTACGTCATCATACATATTTGTGTGCCCGCATAGCATTTCTGATTTTGTAATACATCAAAAAAATACATATATTAAATATACATACATGCATGTATTAATAATCACAAATTGATGTTTGTAACAATTAAAAATTTATAATTTTAAAAATCTTTTGTTCAAATAAAAACACTCAACTTTGGTGAACAGTTTAAAAGTTTACTTCAAAAGTATGTACTAATAAGTGACTCAAGCTACCAAACTGTTGATGAATAATTTTTGTGCGTGATTAGGATATTGATTGACAGTTCATTTTTTTTTCATAGTAAAAGAATATTTAAAAGATTCTATTTTTTCGATTGTAAAAAGTATTGTATTATGTGATAAACTTTCTTCGGGAATATTCAATAAGATAAGAGTATAAAAAAATTATACAGTGTTGATTAATGATTCAATTATTGTGTTAAACAAAGTTTTAATAGGAAATTGAAAATTTGGTGAATTGTTGAAGTTTACGTAAACAAAGTATTAAAATGTCAAAAAATAAATTAAATTTGACATTGCCACCAGGCTCGATAGAACCTGCTTCAGCAGTATCGCCATCACCTCCAGTACCATCACTTCCTTCTTATCCGGAACCACCTGTGATACCTGAGTAAATTTTTAATTCATTTATTAATTCATAGCTATATTTAATTGTTAAATAGAATGATTAACTGTTACTTTAACTATATTATTTATTAAAGCTTTAAAGAAAATATAACAACTATTTCAATACATTAAACATTTCAATCATATACTTATAATAAATAATATTTTATTAATCATTTAATACGTATAATTTATCAACTATTTATTCAATGATTGAATTAAATAAAACTTAATTATTAATATGTATAATATAAATTTCAGTGGAGTTATGGGTAAAATAAGTATTGATGCTATACAAGAGAGATTAGAAGAATTGGAGATGGATGAAGAACAAAGGAAGCGACTTGAAAGTTTTTTAGGACAAAAAGAAAAAGTTGGAGAATTATGTGATGATGACTTTGAAAAATTAGGAGAATTAGGGGCAGGAAATGGTGGTGTTGTCATGAAAGTTAGGCATAAAAAATATGGTTTAATTATGGCGAGAAAGGTATAATATATTATCAAATAAATAATTAATTGTCTTACATAATTTATAAATATAATAATTTTTTCAGTTGATACATTTAGAAGTAAAACCAGCAATTAAGAAGCAAATCATTCGTGAACTAAAGGTACTTCATGAATGTAATTTTGCTCACATAGTTGGGTTCTATGGTGCTTTTTACAGGTTTGTCGATCAATTTTACATACATATTCATCTGATTTTCGACTAGCAATTGTAAATAAAAATGAATTTTTATAGTGATGGTGAGATTAGTATATGTATGGAATATATGGATGGTGGATCTTTAGATTTAATACTTAAAAAAGCTGGAAGAATACCAGAGCCAATATTAGGAACTATAACATCCGCAGTAAGTTCGTTTTTTTTTTGTTCTTATTTTACTCGTTAATAATGAATTATAAGTATTCTATAATTTTACCCATTCATTAAACACTAATTAAAATATATATTCTAATAGAAATTTTTATAATTATTATCAATGAAAAAACTCATTAATAATATAAATAATTTAGTAGTATGTTTCTCTTGCTATTATTCCATTTGGAAATTTTCTAATACACAATCGTCGAAATTCATCATACATCCATAAAAATAATCCAAGAGGTAAACAAGGTAAAAACCAATGAGGTTCAAGAGGACGTGTTTTTAAGACTTTTCCTATTCCTGGCATATACAAAAAAAAGGCGGTCAACATTATTTCAAAAACAAACGATCCATTAAGAAACCAATTTTTCATTCCCTGATGAAATATTGAATTTCTTCTTGTTTTACACATAACGAGATCAATCATCTGAGTTGTCACAATGGAAATAAAATATCCAGTACGTGCTTCATTCAACAAATTTATACGGTTTTCATAACTCCATGTTTGTCCGTAAGAATCTCGTAAGTCTGTGATTGCTTTATTTTCCCAATCTGTTCTTAATCCAAATAAATCTTTGGGTAAAAATCCATGAAATGCAAGAATCATAAAATAATTAACGAATCCAGCCAATGCTTGAGTCATTCCAATTTGCCCGTAAGCTATTGATATTAATCGTTTATTTACTAATTTATCATATTTAGGATTTCTGGGTGGTCGTTTCATAATGTCAGATTCAGCCTTTTCATAAGCTAATGCAATAGCAGGTAATAAATCTGTACCAATATCAATACAAAGTACTAATTCAATAACAAAAGGCAACGGAATTGATAATAAAATACTACTTAACATAGGAATCATTTCAGGAACACTTGATGTTAATGTATAGGCAATTGATTTTTTTAAATTATCAAAAATTAGTCTTCCTTCTTCTATTCCAGTAACAATAGATGCAAAATTGTCATCCATTAGTACCATATCTGCAGCGTTTTTTGCTACATCAGATCCAGCTATACCCATTGCCACACCAATATCTGCTTTTCTTAATGCTGGAGAATCATTAACTCCATCTCCAGTTACTGCAACAATTTCTCCTAAACGTTGACAACTTTCAACGATCAATAATTTTTGTTGTGGAGATGTTCGTGCAAATACAATTTCTTCATAGTTTTTAATAATATTATCTAATTCACTGCTATCCATATATCTTAATTCAGATCCTGTGATAATAATTGCTTCAGTATTTGAATCTCGGGGTATTTGACTCAGAGATTTATCGAGTCTAAGAGCTTTTTCATATTGAGTTTCATGACCTTCTCCAATTATTCCCACAGCTTTTGCGATTGCCATTGCTGTTACTGGATGATCACCAGTTACCATAATTACTTTAATTCCAGCAGCTCGACAAGTATTAACTGCTTCTGGAACTGCAGGTCTCGGTGGATCAATGAGACTAATTAATCCAAGAAATCTATAACCATCGAGAGGAAAATTGTAATTTTCAGGATTTTCTGTATTAAAAACATAATTAGATCCATATCTACTTTCTGGTAGAAAAAGATCACAGTAAGCTAAGACTCGTTCTCCAAGAAAACCTAATTCAGTACAAGCCCTACGAGCTTCTCGCATATCGGCGTTTGTAAAATCTCTTGATTTCCCATCCATTAACAGAATTGTTGAACAAAATTCCATTATTACTTCTGGAGCTCCTTTAGCATATATATAATATCCATTTTTATCTCTATGAATAGACATTTGATATTTATTGATTGAAGTGAAAGGAATTTCAGCAAGTTTTGGATAAGTCATACGAAATTTTTTTGTTGAATGTATATGCTCACAAAATTTTAATACACCTGTTTCTGATGCATCACCAATGACGTCTCTGTCTTCAATTTTTGTAAATACTTCTGAATCTTTACGAAATTCAGCTCTAAGACATAAAGTAGCTGCTTTAATAATTGAATGAAAAGCCGGCTTTTCTAATAACAAATCTCGTTCAGCTCCAAGAGTCCAAGAGTCTGGAGGAAAATTATGTCGAATATTTCCAAACCACATATTAGATACAGTCATTTTATTCTGTGTTAATGTTCCAGTTTTATCAGAACAAATTGTAGACGTTGATCCAAGAGTTTCAACTGCTTCTAAATTTCTTACCAGGCAATTTTTATTAGCCATTTTTTTAGCTGTCAATGTTAAACTTGTTGTAACGGTAACTAAAAGAATTTCTGGAACATTTGAAATTATTATTCCTAATAGATATGTAAAACCTTTAATAATATTTGCTTCTATAATTAAAGATAGTCCAAAAAATACAACTCCAAAAATTAATGCAATAAATGTAACAATTTCAACAAAATGTCTTATTTCTTTAGCTATTGGAGTTTCTTCTTTACTAACTTGAGTTGCAAGACCAGCAAGTCTTCCTATCATTGTTTGATCTCCAGTAGCAATAACAATTCCAGTTCCTTCTCCAGTTACTGCGTAAGATGAAAAGAATGCTACATTTTGTGTCTCTAAAGGATTTGAATCTGTAGGAAAATCTGTTCTTGGAAGAGATTCACTTTCGCCAGTTATACTGGAATTCTCTACTCTCAATCCAACTGATCTTATTATTCTAATATCTGCAGGAATCTTATCTCCTAATCTGATCTCAACAATATCACCTAAAACAATTTTTTCTGTTGGTACCATTTTTTTTTCACCGTTCCTCATAACTAATGCAAAAGTTGGAACCATTTTTGTAAAAGACTCCATTACTTTAGTATTTTTACTTTCTTGAATATATGCAAATAATCCTGATATTACACAAATTAATATTATTATTACACCAAACCATTCGATACCTTCTTCATCATCGTGACCCATAGCAATACTTATTCCATAAAGAACAAAACATAAACCGGCACAAACCCAAAGTAAAGCAGCAAATCCAGCAAACATACATTTTAATAGTTTTATATACTCTGGTGTTATTTTTGGTGGACTTAAAGCATTTGGAAGCTCACGTATTCGATTTTCTGCTTCTTCATCAGTTAATCCTGTTTCAATATTTGTATTCAACTTTGTACAAAGATCTGCTAATGGAATCATATGATCATCAGTAGTAAACTCTTGATGAAGATCAATTATTTCATCATCAGTTAATTTTTTCTTTTGTATTTGTACTGTTGATGGTCTTTTGGCTGATAGCATAGAACTAGCTTGAGCCATATTTATTAGTTATTTTTTATCTATTTAAAGTTAATGGAGTTAAAATCAATACACTGAAGTTATTAAGTTTTGTTTCATTGATTTTGTTCTTTTTTTTTGCTCCCCTCTCCTTCTTTTACTCCATTAGTAATAATATTATTTTTTCAGGTACTCAAAGGATTAAGTTATTTGAGAGATAAACATGCTATAATGCATCGGGATGTGAAGCCAAGTAATATATTGGTAAACAGTGCAGGTGAAATAAAAATTTGTGATTTTGGAGTTTCTGGACAATTAATAGATTCAATGGCCAATTCATTTGTTGGTACCAGAAGTTATATGTCGGTATGTACAAAAAATATGCTTTATATATTGATATAGATATAAATATATAATTTTATGAAAAATTAGCTGACAAGATATTGATTAATTTATAGCCAGAGCGATTGCAAGGTAGTCATTATTCAGTTCAAAGTGACGTCTGGTCTTTGGGTCTTTCTCTTGTTGAAATGGCTATTGGAATGTATCCAGTTCCACCACCTGATACAAATACTTTAGTTTCAATATTTGGTCCACAAGCTCTCCAAGTTTTACCAAATGATACAGCAAATAATACATCCACACCAGCACAATCTCCATCTCACAGTAACGATAATGAATTATATAATTAATTATTTAAATCATACATTTATTTTATATTTGATTTTTTTATAATATAGATGCCAACAGTCCACGGCCTATGGCAATTTTCGAATTGCTAGATTACATTGTGAATGAACCTCCACCAAAATTACCTCCAGGCATATTTACTGATGCTTTTACAGATTTTGTTGATAGATGTTTGAAAAAAAATCCTGCTGAACGAGCTGATTTAAAAACATTAATGGTATATCAATTTATTTTATTCATCACTTTAATAAAAAATAATCTTTTATTAATTAAATATATTTTAATCAAATATATGTAGAATCACGAATGGATAAGAAAAGCAGAAGCTGAAAATGTTGATATTGCTGGATGGGTATGTCGAACAATGGATTTGCAACCAACTACTCCTACTCGTTTAGCTAATGTACAGTCCTGAATAAATGTCACTCTTACATACTTGACAACATATATACGCGTTCAGTACTCTTAAATCAGTTTTCAAATTTACTCTGATTTGAACAGTGGCATTTTAAGTTGAAATATTTAATTTTCTGAAATATATATAATTAAATAAAATATAAATCATATTAGAAAAAAATTGAGAAATTTATCAAATAGTGTACTGTAACTGATTATTGGTAATAACCATATTTTTATGTAGACAAATATGGAACAAAAGATAATAAGAATAAAATGTGTAACTGAAAAATTGAAAAAAAAAAAATTTTTTAAGCATACTAAATAATTATATAACTGCTTAAGATATTATCTATACATTGTGCGCCACTGTGCTTTAATAATTTGTTAACAATTATGTGAATTATAGTTGTTTAATTATATTAAGTTACCTTATGAAAGTATGTAAGACAAAAACCATTATTATGTAAATTGAGTATAATATTGCAGCCATTGCTATATGTTTACTGTGATAAGATTAGAGTAACGTTAAATTATAGTAAACCAACAGGTAAATGAATTAATTAATGTAAAAATATAATATATGTATATGAGTATAAAACTATAACAGATCATACTTGAGATTGATTAATTAATCAATTTAATTCACTGTCCGTCTTGTTCTTAGAAAATCTGTACCTGGAAGCTATGAAGTTTTATTTTGTTTCAAGCTCCACTATGATTTTTTAAGATTCAGTAGGAAGAAAAAAATAAAATAAAATAGAAAAACTAAATAAAAACAACATTAAATATACGTAATGTAAATATATCAATGATTCATTGATATTGCAAAACAATTAGTTAGCATAGTAAAGTATTAAAATTAAAATTAAATTGTTAAAAAAAGTTGTATTGTAAAATAATTTTACTTAAAGTGAGTAGATAAAATGTTATTTGATTTTTTTTACTTTCATTATGTATTTTGATGGAAAATTTCTTACGTATTAAATTTAAATTAAATAAAATTAAACTATTAAACTAGTCAAAATCTTTGATAGATTATGGCAGAAGTCTACATTAAGTGAATTGATAATGATGAAGAAAAATTAAAAAAAAAAGTTAAAATAAATAATCTCAATTCAAGGATCCTTTATGAGAATTTCCATTACAAAAAATTAATTTGTAAAATATTAATTAACTCAAGCCTTAAAATATTGGCTTTAAAATAAAATCATCTCAATGTACTGCAAGTGCAAGATAAAAATTAATGATCAAATAAAAATAAGCGTTGACTGTTAGTTAATTTATGTGGTAAAGCGTCAAACGCTCAAGAACTCATTCTTTATATTTTATTTTTCAAGGCTATTAATGATGGTTATTTTATTATGTTATAAATATGTATCCATAATTAATTCATCATTTATAAAAATTCAAATATAGTTATTAAATGTTTGATATTTTGCATCATCGGTATATTAAAAATAAAATTAATTTTATTACAAAATTTCTGATTTGTTTTAATATTGTATAAATTAAAAAATTGACTTTAAATATAAAATTTGAATACTTAATTATTGTAAAAATTGAAAAAATTATTATAAATTCATTGTTAGAATAAATTTTTTCAAGTTTATCTGACAGTATATTATATAATAAAATATACAATGATACAAATTGATTAGAAAATACTCATGTAATTCATTTATTTTACTTTATATGAATTTTTTTAATGCCAGATAGTATCGAAAATTCAACAAAAAAGACACATTTAAATAAATAGTATACTATACATTACATTTCATAACATCACACACAAAATTATTGACAATCTATTATAAAAAATAAAAATTTTACCATACACATATAATTAACCAATATAAACATTAATAATTTGTAACAATGGTGATACTTCTGACAGGTTTGATACATTTGTATTAGTTTCTCCTATAATAATTTTAAGAATCTTGTTATTAGTTCGTCGTTTAGTTACAGTAACAGCAGTCTCTAATGTTAAATTTGAAATTGAACATTTAGAAACATTGAGAAATTCTAAGTTATTGGCAATTTGAATAAAATTCATTACCCCAGCATCTTCAATTTTAGTACATCTTTGGCATTCGAGTTGTTTTAAACCCCGTAAATCTGTAAGCGCTTCATCAGTCACTTTATCCAAACAAATCATTTTGAGTGTTTCTAATTTTAATAAAGAAACTAAACTACTTATACCTATATTAGATATATTATCACAAAAACTTATATCTAAGAAATTTAATTGTTTACAATGCATAGAAATTTTGATTAATAAATCATCAGTAACTGCATAATTTCTCTGAAGATTTAACCATTGTAAATTGACCAGATTTGCAATAGGATACATAGCATGTACTGATATTAATGGATAGATTGCACTAAATTCTAAATTTTTGATTAGTTTGTTTTTTCCTATTACTTGTAGTGTTTCATCTGTGATGCAAGTACAGGAATTTATTGTAAGAGATTGTAAATTAATAAATCTTTCAATAGCATCATTTAAATAAGTTGATAAAAGTGAATTACAACGTTTAAAATGAAGTTCTTCAATTTTATTTTCATGTAAGTATTTTAGACATTTGCCACTAATATGATGATCACCTTCAATACCAAGATGTCTTAAATTTGTATTGAGAGAGAAAAAATCTGATAAAGCTTTCTCGCAAGGACCAGAAAGTGATTTCATTACAAATTTTTTAATATTCAAACAGTTTGTCATTAAAGAATTAATTCCAGATGGTGATAATTCTAACGCAGTAATATCTATAAATTGTAATTTTGGACAAAATTTACCAACAATTGTTATTGTACTTGAGCTTAAAATATGAGGTGATTTTGAAAGATTTAAATGTGTTAAATATTGTCCACATCGAATTAAAACTTTTCTAAGTGTATTTGTATTTACTAATGGAAAACTGTACTTTGAAGCCAATCCCCAAGTTTTTGTTTCCAAATCTAATCTTTTCACTGCTCTCCAAGACTCTTGACTGAGAATTTGCCATCGTTTGCATACTATTATAGTACAAATATAAAATATATCATATAGTTGTTAATATAAAAAAATTCATAGATAAACTTCTTGAGTTGATAAAATTACTTACCTCTTTCCATACGTACTCTATCAGCAATTGGAAGGTATAAAAATATTTTAACTAAGCAATCATCATTTAAAACATTGATAGGAGAATCGAGATTCGTAATTGGTTCAGATTCTTCTTTTTCTTCATCACATTTTGAATTATCCAAATTATTCTTTTTTAAAACTAAGAATCGTTTTTTATTTTCAATACTATCAGGTTGATGCCATGGGTCTGCTGATAAGACTTTAAGAATACGACGGTGTAAGTGGATTGTACTATAATAGGCAGCTTTTCTAGCTCTAAAACATTTTCTTTCTTTAATAAATAAACAAAAAGTATTTATTCCAAATAACTTATTCACTTACTCGACAGCACTTTCAGCATCACTGTAAGTTATAAAACCAAAACTACTTTTTCCATGAGTTCGTTTGAGATAACAACTGTCGATTTTTCCAAAAACCGAAAATAATTCTTCTAAATCTCGAGTTGTTGTCTAAATAATCATAAATCATTTTTAATACATCTAATTTTGATAAACTTTAACTTACTAATAAATAAATCTTACGCGATCTGCCAAATTGCTAACAAAGAGTTTTCTAATAGGAACTCCATCTTCATTAAATGGTGACGGATCTCGTAATTCTCTTTCTACATGAAAAGAAAATTTTATTAAAATAAATTATTAATCATTTTAGTTACCAAACTTGATATTAAAAATATAATTTACCCTGTTGCATTAGATAGGGTACTACTTCCATTGTTTTGAACAAGTTGTCAAGATCAACAGAATCCATTATTGACAAAGAATTATAACAATTTCTGGTGATTTTGTAATAATAATTCTATAATTGGTTCAATTAATAATTTAATTTCTACTGATTAAAAGGAAAATTTATAACAATTGAGCAGTAAAACTACAGTTATATACGTGTATATATGTATAGTACATAAAGGTGCTATCAAAAATACCATCGAGAGAGGGTCTCTGGTACTGAGATGTCAGAATTCATGCTTAAACATGACAGACTATGGTGAATTTGTGCTAAAATTTTGAATTTTTGCTGAATCATGATTGTTTAATGCCAAATTCTTTTTGAAGAGCGTTCATTATAATAAGTTTTCGAAATACATTGTCAATGTAAATACAATTTCAATATAAGTTCAGTATTGTTAATAAATTCTTATCAAACCTCAACAATAGAAATGAATATTTGAATCTTATCTTTAGTCTTGTATTCACGCATGCGCCGAATTGGTCAATCATAAGCAGCGACATCTATCGGTTGATAAACACGTACTTTCAAAATTACTGAAATTGATCCTGAAATATCAGATAATTGAATATCTAGACAATTGGTGTTTTCTGTTTTCATGTACATATGTATTGTCTATCAATCAGGTAAAAATTTTATAGACGTTGAATGCTGTATTTATTACGATAATTGAAGAAGTTATAAACAATTCTAACAAAGGTAAAATATAATTACTCACATATTTGCATTACTTCAACATATTACAAATGTTTTACCGTAGATAAGAAAATAATTACGTAATCGTAAAATTATCTACTAAGATTGTGATTTTACAATATACATATTTAGTAAAACAGACATTACCTGCTCAAGTATTTCCGTTTATTTTAGTAACTTATTATTAATTTAAAATGATGATCGTCATATAAATAATTTTTATGGTAAATTTATTTCACAGATGTCTGAAAAACGACTGTCAAAACCTTTGATGCGAGGTCTTTATGCAAAAAAAATCAAAATGCATATTGGACTTGCAATAGCATGTAGTCTTCTATCTGGTCTGGCTTGGAAAGTTTTGTACATGGACCCACGAAAACGAGCTTATGAAAAATTTATGAAGTATACAATCTTAAATTTTTTATTGATCGAATACTCATATTTTTATTTTTCTTATAATATTAATAATTTTTTTAGCTATTATGATCCTGAAAAACATCTGAAGATTATGATGGATGCTGGTTTATTACAGTCAGCTCCGAAATGAACATTCTATTAATAAATAAGTAGTGATAATAACTAAATTTTAATTTAAGTCATTAAATGATATAAAATACTAAAAAAAGTCATGAAAAATGTATAATTATGACACCTATGTTGAAATAAAAGTATAATATAAAAAAATAGTAAAATTAAGAGGTTAAGTTAATGGACGTAAGATTTATAATAAAAAAGATGTCGTTAGTTGTTATGTACCCACAATGCTCCGCGCCATTGATTTGCGCATGTCAGTTGGTTGCATTGCAAATGGCGGCTCCTTGTTATTGTTCATGGCGTTTTATGACTTGTCCCTTTATATTGCCGATTATGACGAGTATTTGTGTGATTTATACGACACACCGTGTCCAGTGGATGGATTAATTATCCTACTTAGTTATTATTGGTTAATATAAATTGAAAGGTTCTGTGATTTAATGAGATCTGTGAGCGATTAATCCCGCACGAAATTGGAAAGAAATGGGGTAACGTTAAAATCATTCTGTATTCATACGGTATCAAAGCACCCTATATCAGTGTAAAAATTGTATCATACAATACTCAGTAACATATTCTTTATTTTTATCATTATATAGTTATGTGTTTTAGCTTGTGTTGTAATTAACATTTTCGATGAAAAAAACATAGAATTTATGTGCGGTTGACGGTGCTATCATGAGCATGCTTGAGTCCACTTCATGTTCGCCTCCCCCGACGTACAAAATGGTGGCCCCCTCGATCTCCAATGGTCTAGATGTCTTATTTATACTTGAATCTTTAGAAAATTTCATTTAGTAGTAAATATTTTCATCAAAAATTTATTAACAATATATTTCGTGATAACTTACTAATCACTTTAGATATATGATTTATTTTATAACCTATTTTCAATTTCTCTGAAACTAAGCCGCTCTTCTGTATTCTAAAAGCTTTCAATAATTATTTGCTAATTATTTGAATTACATTCAAATTTATATTTATTCATTTTATCTCGGAGATAATATTACTGAGCCTCCTATGATCTTCGTTATTTTGAAATATTTTATTTTCATTTGTATTAATTGATGTGATAATAAACCACAATTGCCATCAAATTATAACCTAATGCTATATATTAGTGTTTTATTTTGTGTTTATATCATTTTATTTAATTGTTTGTATTTACTACATCATTATTTATTTCGCATTTACAATTTTACGGTAAAAAATTTCAAAAATATATTTAAATATTAATATTATTATTAATTATTATTGATTCAATTTTCATCTTATTTACTATTCTTCATTTTCTAATGTTATTAATTTGTTACAGGCAATACATAAATTAATTCCACGACCTGGCGTGAAGTTTAGATCTGTCGGCTTGTTCTCTGTGAACAAGTACTTTACCAGGCAAAAGACACTTTTTATACCCTGAGACCTTATCAGGCTCTTTGGGTAGTAATGTAATTAATGATTGGTAAAGTATATTAATTTTTTTAATTATTTTTTTTTTTATTAGTATACTTTTTCTTTTATATGAGTTTAAATTTTTGATTATTATTTTTTGACATTATATTTAATTTTGTGAATAATTGTTTTTACAGTCATGGCGGCAGATAGTGATGGTGATTTGATAGAGACAGTGGTGACTTGTAAAGGTGATTTAACAGATCCTGAGTTTCCAAGTCAATTCAAAATCATTGTTGATCGTTTAAAGTGTTTGCTATCTAAAGGTATTGAAAAAAAAATTTTTTAAATAAATTATTATTTATTAAGTAATTTTTTTGATTACAAAATCTTAATTATTTTTTGTAAAATAATTTTTTGTTCTATTATATTGTATTACTTTTTAAAAATTGTAATGAAAAAAATATAAATTGTTATATTTGTTAAATTTCGACATCTAAATGTTTGATCAATTGGTAAACATTTATTTTTAATTATAATTATTATTTTTTTCAGAAAAAGGCGAAGAATTAAAAGTAAATAAAGTTGAACCATGGAATTCTGTAAGAGTGACATTTTCAATACCTAGAGAAGCAGCTCTACGTCTTCGTGAGTTAGCGAGTGAAGGATCACCAACGCTTACACAGCTTGGTATTTTATCAGTTCAAGTGGAAGGGGATCAAGTGATATCTTTGAGAATCGCCAGTAGATTTGGTGAAGAAACTCAAGAAATTGTTTTACATTCAGGAGGATCACAGGAAGAAAATAAGTCTCGAAGTGACATAAATGTTGGAGTATCGTCAAGTTGTAGTAATAGTAGTAGTGGTAGTAGTAGTAGTGATGTTTTGACATCGACACCTGGCCCTAGTAATTCTAGTAATATTTCATCGACAATTCGTGATGTAGCTCAATTACTTGGAGCTGAAGGATCATGTGAAAAGACACCACAATTTCGATCACCGAACGTAGTTGCACCTACAGACTGTGATCCAATTCCAGCGTTTCTTACTAAATCCGTTCAGTCATCTAGTGGTAGCAGTAATATTGTTGGCAATCAATCAACAAATAATTCAAATGTATCACCTCGAAATAATTACAATGGACCATTCCCTTTTGCAAGTATGACTCATGCAGCACAAGCAATTCATAATAGAGAGTCACAAAGTATTACAATAAAAACTACATCGTTTAAGCATCATACTCAACCACCACCACCTTATCCTGCTCAAGAGGCTTTAACACCATCTCACGGATTGACACCTGGTCATACAACTCAATCAAATATTCCACCTAATCAAGTTGTTAGTCAATATAAGGCAATTCCTTCAACGTCCAGTACCTCTAGTAATCTTGCTGGAACTTCTAATAGCAATCAAGTTGCTCTTTCCAGTCCCCTTTTGGTAAATTTACTTCAAAATGATGGAGCATCACATTCAAATCATGTGATATCGGGACAAAAAGTGCAACCACCTACTGTTGTTGATTCTGCGTTAAATCGTATGAAACCTACAAAGAAACCAACAGTACGTAGGAAAGAAATACCAATCACGAGTGAATCACCACCTAATCTTGATTCGTTAAGACCTGAAGATTTAATTGGTGGTTCAACTGGTACTGTTAGTAATCTTGTTCAAAATACTGGACCTTCAGCTTTTGCTACGGTCAATGTTAATCAACCATTAACGTTATCACAACAAAATGTTAGTACATCAATGCCTGCACCTCAAAGTCACCAGGTACCAGTGGCTAATCAAATTTCCCAACAAAATCAGACGGTACATACACAAGTACAAATCCAACAAAAATTCCCTATAAGGCAGGAAATAGCGTACCGGCCAAATCAAATAGTCCATAATCAAGTAACTGTAAGAAATCCAATAAATGGACAACAAGTTAGAACTTCCCATCAGCAAAGACAGCAATTACTTCTTCAACAGCAGCAACAGCAAATTATAGTTCAACAAAATATTGTAAGTAATCAAGGTCAAATAATGCAACAATCAGGAAATACAGTTTCACAGCAAATAATTCAATCACAAAATACTTCGACTCTCCAGTCCGTCCCAATAAGTAATCCTCAGATAATTTCTCAACAACAAATTATTCAACAACAGCAGCAACAGCAACAGGTAGGAATAAATATTGCTCAGCAACGCCTTGGATATTTGCATAATAATCCACGACAATCGACTCCACCACCTTATCCAAAACAGTCGACAACAACTACGATGACAACTCAAGTAACAACACAACATCAACAACAACAAGGACAAACTTTAAATGTTCAACAACAGTTGCATCATAATCAATTAAAAACTATAAATGTTAATACTAGTGCAACAAATGATTTTCGTTATGGTCAAAGTCAAAATATTCTTAGTAGAAATTATTCTACAACTGCAACGACAAGCGCCAATGGGACCACTTGGAATCCACAAAATTGTTCCATTTCACAGGGTGCTCAAGTTAATTCTACGCAACGTCTGACATCGCTTATAAGTCAGACTCCAGCTCTAGGTGCCTTTTCACAGGGTGTTACACGTGTAAATCATGTTACTACCCCAACCACAACTACCGCTAATACAAATACAAATACTAATTTAAATGTTCAAGAATTATCCGAATCAACTGCAGTTAATGAAAATATCACAGAACCTGAACCAGAATATACATCAACTGGAAAAATAAGACAGTTTTTAATTAATCCTTTAACTGGCCATTTAGAACCAATGCCAAGTGAAAGCTCAGATTCTGAACCAGAAAGTGCTGTTGATAATCAAGATGACTTTTTTTCTTTTCCTTCTCCATCCAATGACCGCTCGAATTCTATTTTTTCGGATGATGATGGAGATAGTAATATTTCACGAAAAAATGATACGACTACAAATACAGATCAATCAGATTCTGAAGCTACTGGTAAGTCAACCGGAAGTGAAGGAAGTTTAAAACATGGTAGAGTAAAATCGGCGAGAGATAGTCCGATGCCAGGAGAAAAAATTAAATTAAGATTGAAATTAGAAAAATCAGAACCAGTAACACCAGCTTATAAAGTTGATGTCTCTTTTGTCAACACGCCACCAATAAGAAAAGCTGATAAGTCTGTTAATAAAATATTTACGGGTATAGCTACTAATTCTGGAGGAAGTGGTGATGAACCTAAAGTTCCTCCTCTCCATATTTCTTTACGAGGTAGAAATGCATCAGTTGTACAGATTCGTAAAAAGGAAAAGAAGTCTCTAAGAGAAGAAGATGATGCAGCAAATATCAAAAGACGGGGAAAATTAAAAAAAATGAAGGAATCAACTGATGGCAATAAATTATTGCAAAAAAAATCTTTAAATATGATTATTGGTGGTGCTTCTAATACGAAGTTGCCTTTAATAAATTCTACAACTGTTAATACTGCTACTACAATTACCAAAATAAATAATTCTCTTACAACTATTGTAACGAAGCCCAACATACAAAAACAAGATAGTATTGTTGATTCTTCACCACGATTACAAAGTACTGGTAATAAACCAAGTTCTAGCAAAGGCAATGATGTTGATGATATTCCATTAAATAGCAGGATACCTTCACCTCTGAAGCATAAAACAGTCATCTCTCAATCTTCAAATTCTCAAGTGCTAAATAAAAGCCAAACTGATGTTGAAATGCAAAAACATACGAATGAACATAAAATTGGTGGAGGTAATTGAATACTTAATTAAACTTATTATTATTTTTTTTTAATTCTATCAATTATTATTCTAATAATATAATTTCTTTCATTTTTACAGGAAAAACAAAAAGAAGAGACTCAAGAAAAAAAATAGATACGAACGAAGGTCCACATAGGGAACAAAATTTATTGTCAGGTGGCAGAATTTTAGACAATCAAACTAAATGGAAAAAGCTTGGATATAAAGGCGAAACTGGACAGTCAGTTAAGAAGACTGAAGTACCTGCTAATGATGCTGGAACAGTTAAGAAAGTTGGAGAAATTAGAAGGACAAGTGACAGTGATGTTAACAGATCTGTAGTTGAAAAAGGGAATATTATAAATGATGTTACTTCCAAAGTTTCTGAAGTTAATGGAATTAAAAAAGAACTTATTAATCAAGAGAAAAGAAGACGTTTGAGTTTAATTGAAGAAAAAGACTTTCATACAATTGGTAATTATTTAAGATTAATTTATTTCATTTTTTTGTTTTATATAAAAATGAATAATTTTTAATTATAAATATTTGTTTTGTTTCTAGAATCTCATAATACAGAAGTTATTAATACATCCTCAGATACCTCTATCAATGTTTCTGGAATGTCAAAGTTAACTTCAAACACTTCATTTGATAGCAATACTTCAGTAACAAAAAGTATGAATTTACCATTATCGAGTTCCACTCACTCAATAAGTAAACGTGATGGAAAACCTTCTGGACAATATGAAATGACAGTAAAAACAGTGCAGTTAGGGAATAAAATGGTTCCAGGGAAAAGTAAAGGAGAAATGGAGATAAAAAATGATGCTATAAATACAAAAACTCAAAGTGTACTTCAAAAAGTAAAAAATCATACTTTAATGAAAAATGAGTCTCCCGTAACGTTAAATAAACATAAAATAGATCATTTAGGTCATAAGAAGATAACGCAAAATAATATGATCAAATTTACAGAAAGAACTGCTGTTACACCAGCAAAAATTGAACACAAAATAAGTTTATTAAAAACTCCAGTACAAAATTTAACAGTTTGTACTACTGAATCAGTTTTGAGGTCATCAAATTCTGATTTATCTATAAATAAACAGCAACAACAAAATCTTCCAATAACTGAAACTACAATTGTTATGGTGGAAAGGGAGACTAAAGCAAAACCAAAGCTACCAGACAATGCTGTTCTACCGATTGGAATAATTGACACTAATGCTGAGAGGGTAGGAAACGTAGGTAACAGTGGAACTGCTGGTGAAGATTCTGGTATTGAGTCGATGGATGCGCTCTCCGAAAAATCACCGAATCAAGGTGAATCTCCTCTTCATAGACCAGTGTCAAATGATCAATCAACTGGTCAAAGTTCTGTTGGATCAAAAAATCCAATTCAAAATGAACCAACTTCTACCATTGATAAGAACGTGCCTTCCTCCACTAACAGTAATGATATGTGTTCAAATTCGCAAGTTTTAAAATCCCGTGATCCAAAGACTTTAAGTCCTATATCTGTTGCGAATTATCTTGATAACCAATTGAAACAAGAAACTAATCATAGTGAACCTGGTGATTCTAATGTGATGAGTGAACAGTCCGTTTTATTGAATTCTACGACTATTGATCATAATGATGGACTATCTGCAAATATTGAAAATGTTAATAATCCTGAAAATAAAGTTAATCCCCCAAGTCCACTTGCAATGACTATTGTTACTACTTCTGAAACTAATAATGACATTAGTGATGATCGTTTATTGCAATGCACTCCGTCACGAGTTATCGACTCAATTATTGAAAAAAATTGTACTGAAAACACCGAAAAGACAATCGATGTTACACATGATAACATAAATGAAGAAATAGTCAAAAGTAATTCTATAGTTAGTAATGAACATATGCCTTCGCAAAATAAAGAAGATGATGTTTATCAAAATAATAATGTAACAGTAAAGAAAAAAGAAGATGCAGAAATGAAAAAAATTCCGAGGCTTGAAAGTCCAATTTTAACTGAAGTTAAATTAGAGTTACTCTCAGATATTAACGTTAATGAAAAACTTAATGTTGAAAAAAATCTTGAAATTAAAGTTGAAGTTGAAGTGGATGATACAAGGCAACTGGATAGTATATCTTTACCGAGTAAGGTAGAATCGCCATCGAAAGTAGAGGTTGAATCAAAAACTCAAGTTGTACAACGACTTATAACTAAAAAAGATACATCATTAGGGCAAAAAATAGAAGAATCAAAGAAAATTGAAACAGAAAGTTTACCATCACCTTTAGGTGATGATCCACAACCTATTAGAATAACACCACCTCTATATACTTATTCAAATCCTGTTGTTCTTCAGCGAGACGATACGCCAAGTCCTGCAGCGCAAAATATTGAAGTAGAATCAACTGAAATTGATCACATGAAAAGAAAAAGAAGAAGAAAACAGGAGTTAGAGGGACGTCAAGATGTTATTTGTATTGAAGAGAATGAAGAACATTTTGTAGAAAGACTGAATCCAATAAATTCAGAGGATTATGTAAAACGACCACCAAAATCATTACTTGAACAATTGCTTATTGAGATCCCTAATGATAATAGTGAAAAGCGATCTCTACGCACACGTTCACAAAAACTTAATAGTCCGGATATTATAAAAACACCGAAAAGCAGCCCTCATGGTGCAACTGGACCTGCAAGAGTTGAAGAACGACGAAGTATATCACCTTACGCAAAAGCCAGTCCAAAATTGGGTCTATCAAAATTATCTCCTAACACTGGAGCTGGATTAAAAGTTGGAAAAAGAAAAAGACAAGAGAGTGAAAGTTCTGTGGCTTCTGGGACTGCTGAAGAGACACAACCTAGGCCAGGAAAACGAAAATGTTCAGAGAATGCAGCTGAACTAATTAAAGCATGCATGGGTGTAGAAGAAAGTAGTCATATAAAAAAACAAATACATAGTAAGGATGAACAATCGAAGAAAGGATTTAACATATTGGCCAAAGGCAAGAAAGGTGTCTATTCTTTAACTATTATTACATTGAATAATAATAAATAAATATTTTTATTAAATAGTATTTGACTAAAAAAGAAATTAAAAAAATACTATCAATGCTGTCTTATTAAAAAAAATAAATCATTAAATATAATTTACTGTGGCGACAAAGTTTCTCTTATGAAAAAGTAAGATTTAATTTAAAAAAAAATTGCGTTCATAAATTATTTATTTTCGTACAAAAACTTATTATATTATGAGAAATAAATTAATTATTTTAATATATACATATTTATATTTTAATATATTACAGGACAATTTTAAATGGTATATTTATTTATTATAGGTCCAATTTTAGTTGATGTAGAATCATCGGATGATGAACCTCTTATTGAAATTTCTGGTAAAGGACGTATCCGCTTAGCTGAAGAATCAACAGCTTCACCCAAACTAAAAGATCCAAAGTAAAATTTAATTTTTATATAAAATTATATTTTTATTTAATTATTTTAAAATAATATAAAATATTAATTAATAAATTTTATAATTTTACAGAACAACTTTGAATACTCCTGTCACTGGAGGCCAATTACATTCGAGCAATGTGTCAAATTTTAATGTAAATAGTCGAGTACAAAGGGAGAGTAGATTATTAACGACAAAGCAACCTGGCAATGTAAATTCATTATCTGTGGGTAAAGAAAGACTACGAGGTACATCTGTATCCAGTAATGAATCTGTTGGTGAAGTCACTACTCGAAGATCTGTGAGACAAAGTGCAGTTTCGCCCCTTACTACGCCTGCAAGTAATACAAGAGGTGCCTCACGATCTTTGGAAGATGTTAATAGAAGAAAAACTCGAAGTGGTACTGGTGAGTAACTAAAATTAATCAACAAGTAATTTCTCAAGAATATATATCTTTGTTAAATTTAAGGTAAAGGCATTAGCAATTTATAACTGAATATATATATTTATATTATCAATGACGGTCATTATATAATTATGATATGATAAAACATATATCGTTAATTATGTAAATTGTGCAATAAAATATTGTACATAATAATAAAAATTAATAAATTATTATTGCACTTTGTGATTTAATGTTTTGAAATTATTTGAATGAAACTGTGTTTTTATAATGATCGTCAAAATTTGACATTAATAAAATTCAATTTATAAAAAGATGATCGTGAAAATACAATTAATTATGTATATAGAAAAAATATATATAAAAAAATATATTTTTTGTTTAAAGTAAGATTTATTTTCAGTTTTGTTTTGATCCTTTTTTTTATTTGATAATTAAATAACAAAATTAATCATATAATATTTGTACCTAAATAAGAATTTTTAAAATTGTAAATAAATATTTTTAATAAAATAGATGGCCTTTATAATTATAAAACATTATTTATACTTTATGGTTATAAATATATATATATATATATATATATATATATAAACAAAATAGTTGATAAATTATATTTATTTTTAAAAAATACTATTTATATGAAACATTAAATCTATTATACATAATTACAGAAATAAACTGTATAGCATTAAAATCCTACAAATATACATTTCAATCAAGTACAATTTTTAATTGTAAACATTATACTCAAATTCAATCATAGTTATTAATAAATTTCAATTTTATAAAAGATAAGAATCTTATTTTCTATTTATTTATATTAATTATTGCATGAAGTCATTAATGATCTGAATTTATTATATTAATTAATATCACAATATATAAATAATAATAATCATAATAGAATGAGCAGAATCGAATTAAAGGAAAAGAATCAATATGATTAAAAATTCCAATTGAAAGTCTTCAATCTTATTCTATCTTAAACATCTAAAACTTTATCATTAGATCCGCTAGTGCCTTTACATTGATTAGTAAACAAAAGTAGTTGAATAATTAATTAATAATCGATTTAAATTGAAGAAAAGTACAGTGAAATACTTGTTTTAGTGACAACCGAGACAGCTGAACAGGCTAAACGAAGAAGGATATCTCGAGAAAATAAATGACCTTCGGGAAGTGACCTTGACAGTGATTAGCTAACGTTGCTCGTCAAGGCCCTCACTATGTGGTTATTTGTCTAAAGTTACCGGTCATTAGATTACCATATGACTGGATCCCACCCGACAAATCCTATACATGTTAAATAGCGCACAATTAAAATGCTCTGTCAGTTTTCAGAGGTATCAGAAGTAAAATACATACTCGTTATTCATGATCTCATCCTCAATTTAATATCATGCATTTAATGCATCACAATAATCGAGCTTTAAGCTCATAATTAATCAAATTGTTCTAATTATCGATCATTTATTTTATTTCTGATTATCTTTGACAGTTTAGTTACTTAGATTTAATCAAATTAAATTATTATTTGATTAATAAATAAACTAAAACTATATCTTTATAAATTTTGTACATAAACTGAGTAACTAAACTATCCCGATTAACAGTTTAATATTACCGAATTATTAAATATTTCATTTCTATTGAAAATAATTTGTACAATAGTCTGTAACAATAATTATTGACTATAAATAATAAATTTAGATAAATGAGTCATTTTTTAAATATTGAAAAAAAAAATAACAACAAACAAAGATGCAATAAAAATTTGTTTGTATTTGCTTAATATTTCTCTCTTATTCTTAAAAAGATAAAAAAAATCGATTAATAGTGAATGACATTCATTATTTATCAACTATTTGTAAATAATAATGAGCTTTTGTACAAAATATAGACTAGTGAAAAAGAGTTATACAAATAATGATCATTAATGTAAATGAAAAGCTATGCCATCATTGTATCTGACTGTACTGCCGATATCCATGTTTATAAAACAATTTTGAAATACGAAAAGAAATTTTTGACAGAGCAAAAGAAAGAATTTTCGTGTTTTCATGTTGATTAAATAAATTAGTTGATTGGTGGGGTTTTATTAATATCAGACACAATAACCAAACTGAAGGAATCTTTTCATCGTACTTTATGATAATTTCTTTATTGTGACTTTTGTTTACAATATAAAGAATTTTAAATTTATTCAAATACATTAGTTGTACGGTTTTGTTATGTATTTTTGTGTATATGTGTTCTTCAATTAATTGATTCATAAATTAAAGAAATCATTGTAAATTAGATGATTTTTTATATAGTTAATTATTAATTATTTGTGATAATGGTAGCGTTTGAAATTTCTTCTATGCAAATTTTATATAATATAATTATTTTTTTAGCTTTTCGTTATTTGTTGAAGTAATTAGTTAAAAACAAACATAACCTTTCAGTAATGTTATATGGTAATCATCTCGGGCCATCAATAAATATTAAATTTTAGAAAAAGTCGAAAATTAGGAGTTTATTAATATCAAAAGATTTATTTTCTTTATACGAGATAGTAAATAATGAATGTTAAAATGATAACTCGTGAGAAAAGTATGTAAAAAAAATTAATTATGAATATTAAAAATAATAAAAATAGCATAAAAACGAAAATATAATAACAATGGATTAATTAGAAGAAAAAAACATTTATTTGATAGATAATATATGAACGAATATATTTTGTAAATAATTTCTTGTAAAGAAGATGCGAATGCACTTTCATTGTATATATAAAGCAAAGCATAAACAAGAAAAAAAATTTGAATTTCTATCATATTAATTAATAATAAAAAGTGTACGATTATATTGTCATAAACTATGGTACTGATAACAATAATAATAATAATAATTCTTCTTATCTTCATTTATAAAAAATCTTATTATTATTATTTTTTCTTTGTTGTTTACATTTTTTACTCTTAAATACATTAGTTTAACATAAAAGGATAAAAAATATTTTCTTCTTTAGCAGACCTTCAAAAGAAACTCAATATGTATATTTATACATATAATTAAATTCTAGAAATTATGTCGATGGTTTCTTATGTACGCTTAGAGAATCTAGTTTTCTATTGTATACATGTAAATTATACAGTTACGAGTTAAAATGTTTAAACGTACTGCTTGTAGCCATCGACTTACTTTCCCTTCGTAAGTATAAAGAATGCAAATTTAGATACCATTTATAATTATTAATATTATAGAATCATGTCATTAGATTATCATCTAATTACATTATTATCATTTTTATCAGTACCATTATTTCGGTGAATGAAAAGATATTTGATTACAATCCGTAAAATAATAAATGAAACATTTTCACTGAATAATATAAAAATATACATAAATACATAAACAAATATATTGAAGAAGTAAAAAGTTTTAATAAATTAATAAACGGCAAGGGTTAAAGAAAAAGTTGGAAAACTGCAGTTATAGCATTTCGTAATTGTTTTTTTTTCTTTCTTATAGAGACAATATAGAATATATTTTTAAAAAATTGTTAATTTTTTATTACAATAATAATCGCGATAATAATAATTTCTTCTACTACTATTATTATCACTACTATTATTATTATTATTATTATTATTATTATTATTATTATTATTATTATTATTATATTATTATTATTATTTTATTGTATATAAAGAATGCGTAATTGTAATCAATGAATAATTGATTATTGATAAGACAAGTATCATGTATATAAAAATTATTAGACAACGGTATAATAATTATGAATCGAAATGTTTTATCAATATTTTTATTTCTTTAATATTCTGAGTTATTTGATGAATGTACAATTATAATCGTATAATATAATGATACCAATGAATGATTTATTAATGGTAGTTAAAAAATACATTAAAAAAAAATGAAATACATTGTAATTTTATATGTAACATACTCTGTTTGATTTATATATTACAGAAGTAGGGTACTTTTCAAAATAATGTTTAATTATAAAGTAATTATTATAATTTGGTAATTAATTAACAACTTGTATACACAATACATTAAATAAAGCTTGACATGTGTAAATATTATTATCACAATTTGATTTTAGTATAATTTAATTTGCTCACCTTATTAATGAGCTTTTTTAGTATTTTTCAAACATTTAAATGTATGTGCAAAGAAACTCTAAATATATTTCAGGAATAATTTATATTAAAATTTATTCTTGTCTTATTTTTTATTTTTATTATGTTTCAACAATTACCTTAATTATATATCATAATTTTATCTTTTTTTTTTTGTGCTTGAAACATGTAAACTATTAAAAAATACATAAAGTGATTTATGTACTCTAACAAATGTATAGTGAAGTATGTTATACATGTACTTTCTTGTAAGCATAAAAGAAATATTTATAAATAAAAATACTTATAAGTGATTATTATTAAGTAACAATAGTGAAAAACAACTGTAAAGTTATGACTAAAAGTGTCTTAAAAATGCTAGTTTTTTTTATTATTAAACATGTATTTCTTCTCATAATTCAATCAAAATTAAATCGTACATATGAATAAAATCATGCACAATAATTTAATAAGCTCCCCTACGCGATAAGAAAAAGAATAAATTTATTAAGATCGAATATTCATTGAGTCAAAGAAAAAAATTAATAAGGAAACATGTTTTAGAAATGTCGAACGTGATGCAAGTATGTGTTATTAATACCTGTGCGTGCAAAAATGATTTGTAATTTCTAGTATTTAATTTAGATAAAAAATTTTTAAGATAACATTGTAAAAGTTTGTCTACAATACAATAATAATTGAAAGAAGTATTAAAAAGATAAATAAAAAAATAGCTTTAAATTAAGTAATGTTATATTTGTAGAAGAATCATCAAGCATGCAAAGTAAAACAAATGATTGTTGACTATTATGATTATTATTATATAATATTATACAAATGATAAAAGTATAAGGTAATCTATAAATTGTACCTTTCATTCAATAACCATTGTAGAAATATCAATGAATGAACATCTCTTTCATGTTTTAAATGAAATATCGTAGAGTTGTCAAAAAATGAAGTGTTATAAAAAAATTTTTATAATTGTTGTGTTTTATTAACCCTCATATACATTTACAATTTTATATTATTATATACGAAAGTGTATTTCTTCACAATTTATTAATAAAATAAACTCCTCAATGAAACATTAAAATTTGTCTGTGAAATAGTTGTAAGATAATTATGATTATATTAATAATGATTTCAAAATATTTTATTTTGACGTTTAATTAACTTGTAATTGATAAATTCTTTAAAAAATATTTTTTGAATACAGTGAGAGATCTACCTGTGATAAGGTTCATCAAAATTGAAATTTATCAATCACTGAAGTAATGATTTATCACAAAAATAAGATTTAGAATTTACATTAAATATTTCTTTATTCTTTTTTCAATAATTGAATGGGATTTTTTTCATTCCCAGCACAGTCCTTACTAAATTTAAAAAGTGTAAGCTATACCATCACCACATAAAAACTGTAAATAGTGCGAAAACTCTCTGAGGATGTCGCTGTGTATATACTATACCTTCTACTACTTGGCTGTTGTATACACACATAAAACTCCATTTTTACTTTCAAGTATATACTGTACGGTATTTTTGAGTTTGGATTTAATACTAAAAGAGCGTTGGTGAAGTGTTTATTCTTTTATTTATCATAAACATTGTACAATTATTCATTGAAAGAAAACCTTGTATTGTCTATTTTCATTTGTACTGAAATTTTTTTTTGTTTAATTATGAAATTATTTTTTCATAATAATTTTGTAAATTACTTAACATTTCCATAGGTAAGATTTTTATCTATTTTGATTGACCTATTTTTATGGGTTAGATAAAATTTTTTCATACGCAGATATTCTTTTTAATAATCAATATATTTAGTTATCAATGAATGAATTTCTATTGAATGTTTTAATTTTCTTTATTTACTAACATACAAAAAACACTACATGACATAGTAGGTGGCATCAAGAAATATTAACAACAATATTAACAATTTACTCAACAGCTCCTAATCTAACTAGTTTTTACATTTGCTACGACTTGTTATTCTTCTTAGTCTTATAAATAATTTGCTAATTATCTATATGATTTATAAATAATTCATAATAACAATAAAAAAAAAATGAATGAAGCAATCATTCAAAAATTAACAAAAAATAATAACATTTTTTAATTGTCAAGTTACTTAAATATAAAGTAAACAATGAAAATACTTCATATCATTAATTTTAATTATCCTTGATATACATTAACTATATAACAATTCATTACTTAACTATACGACTGCAAGATAATAATTTTACTAATTTTGCTAAAAATAGTAATAATTATTTTCTTTTTCAAACAACCAAGTTTACTTAGTGATTAAAATCGAGCAATTGACTATAATTTACTCATGTCCAAAGGTTAATGGGTTACATCACGACTTGACAAAATTATAATAATATTTTTCCATTTGTTGTTTTGTTTCATTAATCAGCACTTTTCCAAATACCTATTCTTAATACGAATTTTATTTTCAGGTACAGTTGTATTTTATATTGATTTACTGATAGTGTATAATTTCACTATAAAAATGACGATCCTAGAATCACTTAAAAAATCTGCAGTAGTGCATTTAATGTTTGCTATCACTTTTTTCACGTCTGGATTAATTATTAATTTACTGCAAGCAATATTGTACCTTGGACTTAGGCCATTTTCGAAGTATTACTATCGAAAGATTAATTATTATCTTTGTTACACATTTTACTGCCGTAAGTATTTTCATTTAATATTATTTAATGAATGGAAAAAAAGAAATTTTATATTACTCCAAAAGAATAAAATTAATCCATTATATAGTTAATTTAAAAAAATATACAATAATGCAACACTTGAATCAATGTCAATGACTTCTTTATAAACTTATTAAAGTATCATAATAGTCAACTTGAAAGTAAAATGATGATAAATTAAAACTTTTTTTTTTTTTACTTTAGAATTAGTTTTTATGGCAGAATGGTGGGCAAATACAGATATGATTGTTTACATAGATGAAGAAGAATTTAAAAAATATTATGGTAAAGAACATGGATACTTGTTGATGAATCACAGCTATGAAATTGACTGGCTACTGGGATGGATATTTTGTGATAGAATTAGAATGTTGGGGGTAATGTATTAGTCACAAATATATTAAGCAATCAATTAGATTAAATAACAAAAATTAATTTTTTTAAAATTTTTAAAATATGCATTCATAAATTGCAACACTTGCAAGTATCAATGAGGCATGAGATTGATACACTATTTTATAATCAAGTATACAAAGTTAGTAATATTATGACACTAATCTTTATTTATTCATGTATTTGTAGAATATTATTATTGAATTTAGATAAGACAGAATCATTACAACAAGAGTATTATGGATTAAATGATTTATTGAATATTTTTATTATTTAGAATTGCAAAGCTTATGCTAAGAAATCAATTCAATATATTCCAACTCTTGGATGGGCTTGGAAATTTGCAGAGAGTGTATTTTTAGAAAGAAGTTGGGATAAAGATAAAGAAACGATTGGTCGGCAAATACGAGAATTAGGTGACTATCCTGATACAATGTGGGTGAGTTATCTCTTATTTTTATTTATATAATTAAATAATTTATTTATCATTTATGTTATGTAAATATGGATTTAACTTAATTTCTAGCTACTATTATATGCCGAAGGTACAAGATTCACACCTGAAAAACGGGAAGCTAGTCAAAAGTTTGCCAAAGAAAAAGGCTTACCTATATTAAACCATCACTTAACACCTCGAACAAAAGGTTTCACTGCAAGTATTCCACATCTCCGCGGCAAAGTCGATGCTATTTATGACATTCAATTAGCATTTAACCCACAAGCACCTGTCAAACCGACCATGACTAATCTTTTAAAGGGAGAAAAAGTCGAAGGACACATGTACTTTAAAAGAATACCTATCTCAGAAGTTCCTGAAAATGAAAACGATGCTGCTGTTTGGTTACATAAAAAATATGAAGAAAAAGTAAATTTCCTTACTCAAATGTATTTACATGAATGTATATGTTGATACATTTAATATAATTCATGAATTAATATGATAAATATTTTATTGGATTAAATTAAATATGGCTTCTATTTTTAGGATCGAATGGCTGAAAGTTTCATGCAAACAGGTGACTTTTTTGCAACAAGTGGAGTCCCACGCACACAACAGTTTAGGTTACAAAGAAGATATTATTCCTTGATTAACACGATATTCT
Organism: Chelonus formosanus; assembly: GCA_028641665.1. Taxonomy (NCBI): domain Eukaryota; kingdom Metazoa; phylum Arthropoda; class Insecta; order Hymenoptera; family Braconidae; genus Chelonus; species Chelonus formosanus. Next base: position 17,772,972 of record CM054002.1, read on the forward strand.
GGGCAATTATTGTACTAGTTCCAATGCTGTACTATCTCATAAATCTATTTCTCTCTGGATCTACTATTGCTTTCTCACTAGGAGCAGGCATATTAGTATTATGTAAGATTTTTTTATAAGATTTTAAATATATTAAAAAAAAAAATTATTCAATAAACTACTTTTTTTATAGTTTATCTTCTAATGTACAAAACAATTGGAATGTCTGAAATTAGTAGAGGATCTTCATATGGTGCTGCATCAACAAAGAAAATTCAGTAAGATACGTATTTTAATTCATAATTATAAACAAAAAATAATAACAAACCAAACAAATAGAGATTTATCTTCAAAAACAATATATTTCTGTATAGTACATGTATTTAAAAAAACTTATTAAGACCGTAAGAATAATTATGAAATAAAATTTCATAATTATTTATAATAATTTTTGAATTCAATAATTTCAACAAATTAAAACGTGATAAACAATACATTTGTAAATACACACATGTGTATTTATTTATTACAAGCATATATATATGTATATGGAAAATATTTATATGTAATTTTGTGATTTCTTTTCAATCTTTTGTATGTATGAACTTTATTGTTATTTAATAAACAATGAACAGATAAAAACTTAATATTAGTATAGCACAAAAATAACGTAACATAGTTTTTAAATAAACAATAAAAAAACTATAAACAGTACTTTTTTCAAATCCATACTATTTGCCTTCATTTTCAATCAGATTTTGGGCGTCATTTTCTTCATTTAATACGCTTTGTTGATATCCTAAAAATGGATCCGATCTATAGAAAATCTTTTTAAATTTACCTCTAGGATCATAATAACCGTATTGTCCTGTCACTGTTCCATTGACGTGTCTCTGTTCCCAACGAAATTGTCTGTTTTCTCTGAAAAAATATTAAACATCTCTTTTATTTAGATAAGAAAAATTTTAATTATAAAAAATTTAATAACATAATCTTACCCTTCACCAGTATCAAAACCAAAAACATATGAATCTGGTCCATCTTGACCATGAATATGGAAATCAACCCTATTTCCATTATCTAAAGATTCATTTATTTCTTGACTCAACTCTTCCGGTGAATTATCATTATTACTTTTATCACTCTCATTAGATTCATCACGCTTTTGATGTATCGGTTCATGATCTCTAACGTAATGTTGTTGCTTTTCTTGTCTATTTTCTTCTCCTTTTATGTAATCAGTTACAGAATTACTTGGTTTTTTAAATCTTTTCGAAGATGTTCGACGTCTATGAGCATTATAGAAATTCTTTTGTCCAATTTCAGGAGGTTTAAGATAAATTGATGGAGTGTTGGTGATTTTTGATACATTTTTATCTTGTTTCAACAAATGCTTATGCTCTTTAGGAGATTCTTTCTCGAATTTTTGACGTATTTTTTTTGGTTTCGAATTTTTACTTCGAATTGGAATTTTTTTAGAAACTTTTGAATTTTTCACACCAGTTTCCGTCAATCTCATGTTAACTGCTGATGAACCAGATTTTTTGTGACCTTTTTTCTCATCTTTTTGATAATCAGAATAAACTGGATTTACTTTGGACGGTTTTTTAAGTTGTCTTTCAAATGTAGTGTCTTTGAAAAAAGGTGGTAATTCTAGTAATTGTTTGTGATGATTTGGTCGTATTTGCGATGGATTATATTTAGCAGGTGTTTTACGGTGTTTATTAACGTGAACGGCTGTTTTATGTTCTTTCGGTAATTTCATGTTTATTCTTTTATGATTATCTAATGATCGTAATGACAAAATATTTTTTTCATTTTGAATGTCAACTTTAGATTCAATTTGAGTCTCCAGAATACTGATGAAAGCTAGAATACACTGAATAATATTTTTATTAAATAATAACTTTATCATAATTGTACTTATTTAATTTTACAACTATTTTAAGTATTAAATTTTAAAAAAATGAATAAAAAATTTACTTACGATATATTTTATCGACATTCTACTGATGGAAGATGACAATGAATGTAAATCAGATTACAATCGATATCTGATACGGGTCTATGATCTAGCTTTCTATTAATCCCTTCCTATTCCGGGAAAGATATATTTTATTTATTGTCTTGAACGCTTTTTTACCAACTCACTTGTTTTCAAGTTTCTGATCCACTTTTTCTGGTTCAATTGATTTATTACGATATTTCCTAACACAGAAAATTAAATTGTGGTATCGAATAAACCTGACATTAATATTGAAATGAAATTTCGCATTCTAGAAATACCAAATTTATTTTGTAAATTCAATTATTTTAATTAACAAAAAAAATTATATATTGAATTTTTATGTAGAAAATTCATTTTTTTTTTTTGACAAATAATCATGAATGTAAATTATCTTGTAAGATTCATTGGAATGTAACAACGGTTGTAAAATTAATTATAAGCTTCAGTAATTTTAGATGTATTGCTTCATCAAATGAATCTCATCAGTGAATTTATTTTTTATGGTATCTAACAATAGTAAAAACTTTAAATATTCGAAAAAATGAAAAGAATAGGACAGGAAAAAGATAATTGATATAAATCCAATTACATAAAATTAATACAAAAACTATTTATATTTTTTGATCCGGTTGTTTGTCATATTAATCATGTTAAGTAAAATTTCCTTTCATTCTGATGACATTAATGTGATATGCCTGACTTTGATGAATAATTAGTTATGCCAAAATTGACTATATAAGATATTTTGCTAAAAATATCGTCATCAGAAATAGTCAGCAACTTATTTTCATCATTTGAGACCATGAATATTTATTGGATATACATTTTTTTAGTGATCACAGTGATTCATCAAAGCAAAGTTTGTTTTCTTTGCTTACAGTTAATTGATTAACAAATTTTTTCCTTTTTATCAAGATTTAGCAACAGATTACCTATTTATCTCATTATCAATTTAAATGTAAAAAATTTATATTTTTCAGACACTAAGATGCCGATCGGGGAATGGAAAATTGGATAAAAATATCCAAAAAGCTATAACTAAATGTAAACATCAAGAATCCAATGATTCATCATTAATTGAAGATAGTTCTTCCGATGAAAATATATCATCAGATAGTAGTATTTTTGATGATGAATTTTTTTCCTTTAACAGAAAGAATCAAACCAATTCTGATACACTAGCTTCACGAAATTCAAGACATCAAAATTCAAATAACGACTGTAATGAAAAATCAAACTGTTATCAAGGGAATCAGAGATTTTACTATACACAGAATGCTAATTCTTCAAAAAAAATTAATACTAAATTAAGAAATAGTTACAATGACAAAGATCAAAGGGATAATAATAACAATAATAAAAATATAAATCAAAGTCCTAAAGGAAAAACACAGAATACTAACTCACAAAGAACTGATCATGATCAGCATTCGAAATCTGTAAGTCTGTAACTATTTAACTATTTTTCCATATTAATCAACGATATTTATTTATTAACAATATTTCCAGTGTTTTTTTAAGTGTTTATTAACTGAATTAAATGCAATCAATCGACGAGGGTTTCCTGAAAGAATAGCTGTAACAAATTTATTGTTAAAAGATGTATACGATCCTACCGCTCGAGATTTAATTGAAGAATTCATCATAGAATGCTTTCACTTTTTACAAACCCAAATGATTGAAGATGAATGTACATTTGCTCAATATTTATTTGAATGTTTTGATAATAAAGGAAGAGAAGTATGAGTTTTTTCAATAGATAAATTAATTATTTAAATATAGAATTAATTTGTTATATTATTCAATTTGATAATTTTTTTTTAGAGATGCGATGATTGGACTATTTAGCGATTAAAATTATATCAAATTCTATAATAAAGGTTTTGAAATGTAATAAAACAGTTAATCTAATGTTTAACAATATATTGTGAATGCTCACAAAGAAAAATTATATGTTCAGAATATTTGTAATAATAATTTATAATGAATATAAATAAGTTTTCTGTACATTTTAGAAAATAATATAATAATTACTAGTTTCATCATGATTATTATAAAATATAGTCTAATAAAAATTAAAGCTAAACATAGATAGTATTAAAAATATAGATTAAATTGAATTAGTATTCGATTTGTTAGAAAAGCTGGTAGATTAGCAAAAAAAGGATAATATTTATTTCTATTATTTTCGTTTTTTCAAATTTTCAAAACGCTTCATAAGATCATTGAAATCGATATCATCATTTTCACCAGAATTTTCTGATGGTTCATTTTCAGTGGGAACCGTTGGTAATTCAGGTAACTGGAAATCATTCGGCATTTTTGATCTTGGTTGCGGTTTAGGTTTGAAATCAGATTGTTTATTTAAATCAGGCGGAAATGAACTATATGGAGGCGGTAACTCATCCTCCTACAACAAAGTAAAATATAAAATTATCATAATTGTAATGTTCATGAAATTGTATTAAAAAAATGTTCAAAAATTTACAAGTTTATTTCCGTTATTAGTATTTGCATTATCCAACGGAATGTTGTACGAAAGAGCAGCTGGATTAAAAGGCACATTTTGATCTTTTTCGGGCATTAATGGTGCTCCAGGAGAAATAAATCCCATTGCTGGTACATTAAGCTTTTCACCACTATTCTAAAAATACGAAAAACAAAAATAAATAATCAAACTATATTAATTTCCAGACTTAGTTTATAAACTCTAGTTTAAAGGCTTTAAAATAAACATCGATAAAAATTCATTTACATACTACATTGTTCATATTGGATGGAATATTAGGTAGCAATGGTGGTTGTGGAAACCCTATAAATCCAGCTGGTTGAGGTACCCCTCCACTTGCTAATTCCAAGTTGTTTGGCAATTCACCACCATTATTTCCAATATCAATCAATAAAGCATCTTGAGCTTCTGCCATTACTTGAGGATCTGGCTCATACTCGATATTATAATTTTTAGCTATTTCTATTAAATATTTTTCAACTAAAATTTTTGATGGTGTTTGTATGCTTATTTTGTGTTTTAACTTTTCAGAAATTGACTGAACTGTTTCATCTCTACAAGCTTCCATGTATTGTCTTCCATACTTAGATGTAAGAATATCAGATATTACTTTCATTTCTTGAACATCAGTTTGAATCCTTGGTGCTGCCCAAAGAATAGTTGAAATAGCTTCTGCTAGTCCTTCATCTAAGTTTCTAGGTTGAAAAGAAAACATTATCATCATGAAATAAAAATTTTCCAAAACATTCCAAAGATATAAAAATATTTCTACTTTCTTACTTCATTTGTTGGATTAGCCCAAATCTAGCTAACAATAAATCACAATACATTTCTAATAACTCCATAGCTTCGACCATATAATCTTCTCGGATAATATGTTCTACTCGAATTTTGGCTCTTTCAACTTTTCCACTTGCAATATAATCAGCAATTTCTTTTCTTGCTTTTTGAGCTAACTCAGTTTTCTTTTTCTCTAATAGCTTCAACCTGTTTATAGCTAATCTAAGATGTGTTTTTAATTTTGTATAATTCGGTCCACTTGAAAACATTTTGAATATTTAATTTTGTATTTTATCAGCTGAATGCTACGTGACTTTTTAGAAAATTAAAATTATTGTAACACGTATGACAAGAAATATATTTTTAAAGGTGAATAGTATCACTAACTTTAGCTATCTGTATTTGCAATTGTTTCAAAACAATCGATTTTAAATAATCAAAATAATAAAACTTTAAAGGTTAAATATCACAATTTCATCATTACTAAGTTTTAGCTTAACTTTATGATCATTTTTTATTATATATTTTCCATTCGGAGTAAAAAAACGAACTTTATACTTATCTTTATTATCTGACTCTATACTGAGTCATCTTTTCAGACTATAGAAATGTTCTATACATATTTGTACATTCATATACACATACATAGACACACACACAATTATATAGTAATGTGGCGTTAGTACTCTGAATAATAACATGTGAAAAATACATATAGTTTATATCGGAGTATATGAAAATATTAAAAACTTGATATTGAAATTTTAATTCATTATTTTTCAATTGATAACAATTAAATAAAAACAAAACATTTATAAAAATTAAATACGCCAACTTTAGAGATTAATATCTTTCATTAACATCAGAAAATTGAACTGTCATTCGCTATGAATCGACTAAAATCAATTATGTATTTAACTCGAAGGGGTTATAGAAATATAAGTAGAAATCAATCATTATCTTTGAAAAGAAATAATAAAGTTAATACCGAAAAGCAGTTATACAATAATTTCGAAGAAGCCGAGTTAGAAAATGATGAAGATGAAGTTGACTACGAACATATGGATGCTAATTTTATGGGTGCCGATGAAGTTTATAAGAATCACAATAGGTAATTTAATTATCTAGTACTAGTTTAACCATTTTTTTAAATTTTATAATCATAATTATATTAAATTTTGGTTAACAGAGAACTTCGATATAATAAAGAATTATTGAAGATGAGAATCATTGCCACTAAATATTTTAAAACAAAAGAACCGAATTTCTTAACGTGGTCTGAAAGGAGTCAAATAAAAAATCTACATGATAAAGACAATCAAGAATGGACACCCGAAAGATTAAGTACAGCTTTTCCAGCTCTACCTGAAACAATAAAAAAAGTATTAAAATCAACGTACATGCCAAAAACAGCTGAAGCAGTAATTAGATATGATCAAAATGTTTCAGATAATTGGAATAAATTTAAAACTGGAAATTTAGCACTTAGTCCTCAACTAGAAGCTCATTTGCAAAAATTTAAAGATCGTAATATCCAAACAATAAATTTAAAAAGTATTGCAGAAAAATTTGTAAAACCTAAACCAGTTTTTTCATCACCAAATTGTACTCTGTTTACAAATATTGTTAAAGATTATACAGAATCCAAATGTATTACAGATGAAAAGCCATCATTGCAATTAAATGACGGTACAGTTACGAATGATAGTACAGTTAGAGATGATACAAGTAACGAATTAGTGTTGCAAAATGCACATAATGATGTTAAAAGATATAGGGAATATGCTACTAGTGATCTATTTTTAGAGAAAAAAGTTAATAAAATGACCGATTATTCGAATTTGTCTGTGGAAGATAAATTTTTTTTACAAGAATATAAAGATAGAAAAAACAAGGAAAGTATAATTGATTCTGAAGAATTAATTGTCACGAAACAAGAAAAAAAATTAGAGTTAATGGAAAAACCTGAGATTACAGAGTCTCCAGTTGTAAATAATAAAACACTACAGCCTCACACTATGCAAGATAACACCTCAAAACCACCAGTTATGCAAGTATCATTAGACAAAATTGAAACTTATAGAAACAGTTTGGACACAGGAATAATAGAATGGAAAAAAAAGAGTGCTTTAAGTAAAGAAGATAATTATCCTAAATATATTAAAGTTCCTTATCAAAAAGCAAAAAAAGGAGTTTCATTTAGAGTAAAAGATTGTTATTATGATTGTGATGGAGAATTTTTATATCGTGTGCCTGGACTTAAAACGTAAATTTTAAATATTGTATAAATATTAACATTGTTATTAAATATAACTTGAAACAAACGGCAAATCTACTAATTTTTCCTTTATTAAAATTCCATTCACATTTTATTAATTATAACATCTCTCAAAACTACATATTTATTAGTTAAATATAAAATATATTTTGTTATAGGATATAATAATGATATGAAAATACTTATGTCTGTTATTATTATTAAACATAATAGTATTAGCAGTATAAACAATACAACAACGACAATAATAAGAATGAATAATTGAATGATTAAATATGGAATTGATTATCAATGTTTTGAAAAAATAAACGTAAACATTTAGGTGTAAATAATAGCTCAAATTATTTTTTTCGTTTCTTCATAAACTTAATAAAATATGTAATAATTAAGAGAAAAATATTATACAGAATAGTATCACTTGTATCCTGTTTCACTTAAACCGGTTTATTTACATACTATTTTTTTATATACGTCAAATTTGGAATATAACTGATAACTTGATGAATAATTTTATCAAAACGTGTTTTTTTAATATTTAACGAATTCTTTCTTGACGAAGATGAACAGATGGATAGTTGGAATCAACAGAACGAGGTTGAACATCTGTAAATTTCAAACAAATCTTAATCTAAATATATATTCTTATATTAATTGATTAATTGAATTTATGACTTATAAACTTACAATGAGGACGGTTAGCTTCATCAGATTTATCAGTTTGCATTTCTTGGTTTGGACTTTGCTCAACTTGAATAGGTTCTTTTTCTTCCTGCTCCATGGAGGCATCAATCACGTGTGTGTTAACTCCAATTGGTATTTCAAACGATTCAATGGGTCTTATGAAAGACATGGTAATTTGTGATTTAGGCATAATAGGACTTTCTTGATTTTCAAAAATTCGTTGGAGTAAATTTTTTTCAGGTATAACGATTTTTTTCTCTTCTTCAGATTTTTCTCCTACTTTTTCTATGATTGAAATAGGTCGAGCTTGTGGAAGTTGAAAATTATTTTGTTGAAGACCATCAATATTTCCGTGTTCCAATAAGTTTTTTACTTCAACTGGTAAGTTTGCTGGATTCATGGGAATTGGGCGAATATCCATGGGAAATGGTTTGAAATCCTGGATTTGCTAGAATTAAATAAAAATTTAATATCATTCTATAATTATTACAATTATAAAATTAATCGATATAAGATAAATAAATTACTTCTTGTCGTAATCCTGAAACAGCTTGTTCTGATCTTAATCCTTCGTCGATGCGTTGCATAATGCTTTGGATTTTTAATGGAACCTGTTTAATAATCTTTAAAATATCAATTGGAAGACCTGGGAAAGCAAAGTCAGGTTTTTCTTGAGATTCTTGAATTGGTAGAGGTTTTTGTTTAAATTGTTGATGAATCATCACTTGTGGTCCCATTTTGGAGTTTAAATTTTCTTGCATGTTAGAAGCCACTGATAGAGGTGGTGAAACTATACCTTGAGTTTGTTGGTCTTGAGGATATGCTGATTTAGGTGTATCTTGATATGACATTTGAGAATTTTGTTGGTCTATCTGATTAGATGGTGGTCTCATTCCTTGAATCATCTCAACAGAAACAGGTCTTAATTCAATGGGAATTGGACGTAATTCCATTTGAGGATGATTAACTGAGGGTAAACCCCGAGATGAGTCCATTTCTATTATTTGATGAATATTTCTAATTTCTGGGAGGAAGTTATTTTGGATATCCAATGAACTCATTCTTTGAGCGTTTATCAATGATGGATGATGTACATCAGGCATTGGGAACTGATTTTGTACTTGGTAACGATGATATTCTTGTTCTTGGGGTCGCATAGGAATAGGAACATTACCCAGGGGGACAATAATTGGTGTAAGCATCTCTTGTTGTTGTGGTTGTTGTTGTTGTTGTTGTTGTTGTTGTCTATAAGATTGAGTAAAAATATTTTTTAGCTATCAAATTATGTTTTTATTTTAAATATTAAAAAATAAATATAATTTTAAATATTTACTCTTGACGTTTAGGTTCGCCAGATTCACAAAGAATTACTACACGTTCACCGCTGAGTCGTTGATCATGAGGGCGGTTGTTATTGTCTAATTGAACATTTCTCTCATCTGAATATTCATCTGTTCTACGACGCTCAACTACACAAGAGACAAGACCACGAGATTGTCTCATCAATGTCTGTAAATGGTAAGGAATTTTTCAAATAATGAACGAATGTTTTTGTTTTAAGTAATATAATAAAAATTCTTACGTTTGCTAAGTCATCTAAATCAAGTTGAAGTGGGAATTTAATATGAACTCCTGAGAAATCTAAGTCGTTATAATCATCGTCATTATCATTGTCATTACCATTATTGTTAGTTACTTTTAAATTATCTTTATTGTCTTTATCAACTTGTGAGTTCTTTGTATCCAAAGGTATTTTTTTTAATGACACTGAATCTGCTTCTGAGTTCTGCAAATTCTCTTTATTTTCAACAGAATCCTGCAAACGGAAATTAAAAAAAAATATTAATGAAACTATAATAATTAAAGATTGTCCTATAAAATCATTCAAGAGTAATTCATTTTTATTACGTTATTAAAAAAAATCGTCTTGAAAGACAATAAATGAATGAAGTTTAAATTTTCTATGTTTTTATTATTTTATATTTTCTCAATAATTAATTATACGTTGCTATACGGTTAGTCGCATTTGATTTCTATTGAGTTTCGAGTTTGCCACAGCTATAATCATCAACAGGCTAACTTTCACCACGACCTGGCGTCAACGCGTGACCGGAAAAGCATGTTGCTGTGGAGGAGTGATGCGCACTTAAAATTTTTATAATCGTTGGCTGCGAAAGTTTAAGTTATAAATTGTTTCTATCTATTTTAGTCAAAATTAAATTAATTTTAGAAAATATATTAATATCAAATTTATAAATGAAAGTAAATCTTTTTTAAAACTTTTAAAAGATTGTTCTAATGAATATTCATTATAATTGATAGTTATAAATTGATATTATCCTCTTTATAATTATAAAAAGATCCAATGGTTGAAGAGAAAATAGTTTAGCATACATTCACGTCTCTATCAGAGTGTTACTGAAAGAGCTCACTTTCGTTGTAATTATCCTATACTAGTAAATAATTTCACGTTGCTATATATTTTCTCAGTACCTGTACAAGAGCTTCTGGTTGTAAATGTTTAAAAAGTTCTTCTGATTGAGTGTTGATTTGTGGTTGTGTTATAGATTCAGGAGTACATGAGGCACGAGCTTGAAGCCAAGCAGAAGCAAGCATAAAACTACCAATGATAACAGAGATAGTTATCAGGGTCATGGCAATTATCCTTGCAATCTGAACTGCACTACTTTTCATTGTTGGCCTAGAATAAGCCTAAAAAATACATGTATATATAAATATTATAAAAATTTTAGTTATTAATTATTAAAATAATCATTAAGTATGCTCAATAATTAATAATAATGTAGATTGATCTTTAGAATACAAATAATATGCAAAACTATGTATACAGAAAAAACCACAGTAAAGGTAATGATAAAATGTATTGGTGTACGTCCGTGCCAGCTTCACGCTTGGTACCCAACCGAGTCGAGGCTTTTGTCGTTGTGCCGCTTCTTTCTTTATCGATTCTATCGATTTAAATCTTTAAACTCGGTAGTATATACACGATAAAAATTATCATTCCATGAAGTTCATAAATGCAGATGAATAAATTGACAAAACTTTCCTAATAGGTGTGTATCATTAAGATCTAAAACAATTTCTATGTGAATAACAATTTTAAAAATTTAGATAGAGAAAGTTGCAATATCTCACGTACATTTATTCAAAGATTTCAGTAACAGTCTGGCAAATGAATAAAAAAATTTACCAGTCTACCGTTAATCCTTATAATTAGATATTCTAGATCTTTAAATTGGGTATTATGATTGAAGTACATTAACATCAAAATTGAATTAAAATATGACAATACTTTTAAAACTATTGAGTAAAAAATCTTCCATAAAAAGAAATATATAGGATTTAATAAAAAAAAAATTGCATGAAATAGAAGAGATACAAGATTTGTATTGACCTCGATGTAGATAGACAGTATTCCGGTGAGAGGATTCTTAGTAGAGATAGTAGGCCATCCAATATAGTAAACTCTTATATATAACTGAAGATAGAATATTCTGTTGCTAAATGACTTGTACTTATTATTATGATTATTATTATATGAATCTCCAAAACAGGCGTAAGATGTATTTATTTTATAATTTTAATAATCATAGTAAAAACTTTATTTTAAAAGACATTTTATCAGCTAGCATGTAATAAAATTTATGCTTATATTCAACAATATTTTGTAATCAACAAGTGTATTGAAACTGTTGTGAAAGAATTTAAATAATTTTATCAATTGCTTTAAAGTTTTTTTTTTTTGTTGAATAACTTAAATATGATTCTAGTGATTTCAATGCTTTCGTTCAAATCTTCTCCTCTTACACAATAACTTATGTAAATATTTCAATACTGTGCTAATTTTGGAGTATATAATTGAATTATTTTTTAATAATTAAAAAAATAAATGACAAATTCATTTAGGTTTTATTAAATTAAAAACTTATTGATAATATCTTACCGGTGGTGATTCAGAACTTGAATACACTTCGCTAGGTGCATAATGACTATGAGGTGGCGGAGGAATTTTTTCAGATCCTACTGTCACAGTAGGCAGAGAATCCAGCTGTTCTTTATCCATTTAGAATAGTTAATATCACTATGATGATAACTCTGATAATATCACTTAATTTCCAAAGTTCAAAAACTACAAGTTGACCGTCCAATGTTGTCCAATGATTATCCAAGTAGTGAATGTTCAAGTACTCTGAACACCGCTAACTTTGGTGCTATCCCCACCAATTTAAAAACCACTGTTGGTTGCTGTTGGGCACTATGTATATACTAGTATGGGCCTTTTTTCCTCTTTCCGTTCATCGCTAAAACGTAGAATCCATGTACAAGTATATAGAGAGTAGATCTCATCTACACACACATATAGATAGTCTCAGAATTTTAGTACATAAATTCTGATACTAACATCAAGATTGTCCAATCCTTAAAGTTTAATACAGCAAAATCTGAAGCATCCTAAAAATATATCAGGTTAAAAAATAGTTTATTACAATGCTACATATTGAAATTAACATTACTTATTTTTCCTTGAATTACGAAATGTTTTTGATGCTTATCATCTCAAGGTTATCATAACATTTAATTTTATGCCCGGAAATTGAACAAAATATATGTTCATGTTTTATGTTGTCGACAATTCAAATTTTTTAAAACAATTCAAGATTGTAGGCATTTTGTTTGATATGCAATATTATCAGTCATGACTGATACTTTTTACAATAAATTTAATGCATTATTTTCGTTTAAAAACTTATTACAAATAAATAAATAAAAAAAAAATAATGGCAGTGAAAGTTTTTTAGCAAATTACTTGGAAATACATCAAGCAATGTCACTTTCTCCATGTATAATGAAACTAATCACATATTACCAAGTTACAGAGTACACCTGATATTGAAAAAAACAGGAAACAAGCCATCAGAAAACATTTTTATAATTTATGAAATTAAATAATGTCATACTCTTATGATTACATTTACAACAATGATCATTAATCGGTCAATCCTTTTAATAAAATGATCATTTATAATGGATGCTGGATATTGTACTTTTTACATAAACATGAATATGTGTATGTACATTCTACTTCTTGTTTTTATCGTCATTTGTTTATTATTATTATTATTGAAGATGATAATTTTTATTGACTCGATTACTGCATGAATGTTATAAAGAACATTTACTCCAAAATAGAAATTTAAATCTTAGAAACTATGTTTTGATCTTTGACAGAGATAAATGCATATGAATTTGGCACACGAGTGTCAGAGTTGAAGCTTAAATATGGTTGCCTTGTGTCGGATTGCAAATTTTCTCTTTGAAAACTTTCTATGAATATGAGTAGTCTATAAACGAAAAAAAAATAATTTACTCTATTTAACCGTTAAATCATTGGCATTATATAATTGCTGAAATAAATTTTATATATCTTATATTACAAAAGTAGGTTTTTTTTAATAATCAAACGGTAATTGTTTTTTGTAGAATTTTTTCACGAAATAGATAGTAGCGCCGCACACAATCGGGTTATGAACTCTTTCTTTAGAAAAAAAATCCAGAGAGATTTGGGTTTATATGTGTAGGTACAGTTGGTGTCATTAACATGAAAGTCAGGTTAGAAAATCTAAGTAACAAATTTCATGTGTTTTCTTGTTACATTATTACTATTTTTTGATGATCGATGTAATTATTTATTCATAAGTGTTTATTCAACAATTATACATATAGAATTTACATATAAAAAAATTATGTAAGTAAATTATATTACTTAATTGTATTCACTTGTTTATTTTGGTCATAAGTTTAAATAAACAATTTTTTTTAATCAATCATATATTTGAGTTGAATTACTGAAAAAAATCAAATTAATATGTCATTATTTTCTAAATTATATTACAGGTGTTAAGAATTATTAAAAAAAACTTTATTAACGGCAATCAAGAAAATGTTAACCGAAAAACAACGTCAAAGAATGGAAAAAAAAAGGAAAAAAATGGCAGCTTTATTAGAAATTTCTAAACTTAATGATAAAGATAGAGAACGTAAACTTTTAGAAGCTTCAAAAGTAGTAAGTTACATTCTTCAACAATAATACTAATAAGTATAATTATATAACTTGCTTCCAAATGATTGCTATGATATATTTTTATTAGGTTGAGTACTCAGAAGACTTTGAAGACATAAGTAAAATATCAACAGTACAAAATTCTAATAGAAAACGATCATGTGATGAGTTTATGATTGATACACCTATCAATACAGAAAACATACAAAATAGTTCCGATTCTTCAGAGCTACAAAATAAAAAACCAAAATTAGTTGGTGAAGAATATCTCAAACTCAAACAAGAATTAAGAGAAAGAAAGAAAATCTTAAAAAGTATTCCAAGACTTAGTTTAAAACTTGTTGGAGAAAATGCTAGTTTAAATATTAATATCAATCCAACGGAGCGTATTCCTATTTTTCTGACTGATATTCAACATCTTCTTTTATATTCTTTATTTGGTCATCATTCACCACATTCACCAGCAAGATGGTGTACTTTAGAAAAATTCAACAGAGTTTCACATACAGTCGTTTTTATAGTGGAAGGACTTTCTGTGTTTCATTTTCATTCACATGAATCATTGTTTTCTCACATAACTAGTCTTCTAGATCACCGTTTAGAAATTGTAACACCTGCAGCCCATGGTGGGTCAATTATCGAAGATCTCGCAACTATACCACTAACTGGAACACAACGAAAAAATTTAATTGAAAAATTTGGTTCCTTGAAAGCTGCTGTACAGAGTACTGGTGATTTAGTGAAATTATTGAGAGTTGTATTTCCAATGCAACCACATGTTAGTAAGCAGAACAACATAATAGATTCTAGTGTATTAAAGGAATTACCATCAACTGACAAATTTCCAAGAACTCAACTATTGTTATCTCCATGGCAACTTGTTGAAGAGAATTATCCTCTACCTTTACGAGGTGGTTTAGCTACTAAATATAAAGACTATATTCTTACAAAAGATATTTATTTAGAAGCTACACCTAAATCACCAATGTTTGGTTTAGATTGTGAGATGTGTAGAACTACATCTGGGAGTTTGGAGCTTACTAGGATATCTATTGTCGATGAAACAATGAATGTTATATATGAAACTTTAGTAAAACCTACGAATAAAATTACGGATTATTTAACTCAATTTAGTGGTATTACAGAAAAAATGCTTCACGATGTTGATACTACATTATCTGATGTTCAGACAACAATACGAAATTTACTTCCAGCTGATGCAATACTCGTCGGTCAGAGTTTAAATGCCGATCTTCATTCATTAAAAATGATGCATCCATATGTTATTGATACTTCAGTTATCTTCAATATTACTGGTGATAGATATCGTAAGACTAAATTACAAGTTTTAGCACGTGAATTTTTGAATCAACGGATTCAAGAAAATAAAAAAGGTCATTGTTCTACCGAAGATTCTCAAGCATCAATGCAATTGGTGCAATTAAAGCTGGCCAATAGTGTTGACTTTGGAGATGCTGTATTGATAGGCCAACGACGTTTGAACGAAACATTGAGTAAACAAAATTGCAATAACACAAATGGTGTGGAAGCTCATAATTATGGAATTCCTATTTTTAAACACGTTGCCAAAGAGAAAAAAACAGCTGCAATTGTAGGTACTGAAGACGTGTTAAATGAATATTCTCAATACTTAAAATCATCCTCTTTATCAATTATGGATGATGCTAATTTCAATGATAGAGATCAAGTCCGCCTCGTAATGACGGAAACAAATAAACAAGCTATTGACAGAGCTAGTCAAGTTGCTATGGAACACGCGTTAACATTCTGTCATATTAAAATACCAAATGATTACTTGCAAACAAATTTGGAAAAAACTTGTCAAAAAATTGATAGATGGACGCGAAAAATCTGGCATCATATGGCTGTTAATGGACTTCTTTGCGTTATTTTTGGTGGAGAGAAAAGTGCCGCAAATGGAGCATGTTTTTTAAATTTGAAGAAAGAACATGCACCTCTACATCTTTAATAATTCATCTTTATTATTCAGATATCTTATTTAAACTGACATGAATCCGGTAAGTGAAAAGATATCGAGGTCGACTCTAACTGACGCACCTCATTTTTTTTTATATATATACCATTATGTTTGTCTGAGTCTTGTACAAACGATTCATATGTTGTCAATAAACATTTTATACTTCGTTTATTTTGATATTTTTGCTATTACATTTATTCTATTGTTATTGAATTATTGATCTACATTATGAATTCTATAATTTTGTGATTTCCTTTTTTGATTTTTTAAAATAAGAATTTTTGAAAAATTCTAATGAGATATAATGGTACTTGTTATTAGCCAGTTTAGTTAATAGTAAATAAAACTTTATCAAACACATAGAATCAGTATACTTTAGAAAAAAAATAAATAAAATAAAAGAGTATAAGATTTCCAATTTTATAGTTAATAAAAATATCATTTTTTTGCTAAATTTTGTATGATAAAAAATGAACTCTAAACTTTTGTAGTAGATATGATTAAATATTAGCTATGAAATTATAACAACAAGCCGCTAAATAAATGTAAGATATTCCACTATTATCTTATGATTATTTATAATTTCAACAAATATTTGAAAGTACACGAGACAGATGGGCGATCAAATATGTATTAGAAATGAAAGGCCTTTTGCTCTTTTGCAATATTTATATAATTTTTTTTATTTTTTTTTTACATCTTGTATTCATTTTTCAGTTTTTATGAAATTAAATGAGGGTTTTTATAGAATTCAATGATATCTGAGAGAAGCCGTTCGTTTTTGACCTCGAAATATGTATTGAGAACTATTATTTTATTTTGGAGTATAGTTGAAGTGTGCTGTTAGCAATTGTTATCGTGAAAAATTATTGATTATTTCCATCAGTGAATGTGAATTAGAAGAATTATTAAAGTGAATTCTTATAATAAAAATAACAATTATGATAAAAAAAGAAAAAACAATTGACTACATTATTCAAGAGGGTTCGAATTTGACCTAATTCTCCATTATAAGTGTCTCTTCGTGAATCGATATTTCCTCTAAGTAAACCATAGACAACCCCATAAACCGGGTCTGTTTTTCTTCATTAGTGATCAGTGGAGTCTCATACTTAATAGTTAGTTGAGATTATCCTAAGTTATTAACATAAAATTTTCATAACAAACATCAGCTGGATTATATTTTTTATACATCATGTTTACTGTGAAAAAATTATGTTTTGAAAATCTATTTTTAACTACCACATCAAATTAACTATTTTCAACATGTAGGTCACTGTTATGACCTTGAGTAAGTTTCCAAATTTTATATATTTAACTAAAACATCAGCTAATTAGTTTTTTTTTTTTATTTATTTTGCTTCAGTTATTTACAAAAAAAAATTATTAACAATATTTGCAAAAAAAAAAAAATATCGTGAGATAACATTTTAAAATAGGTTCGTTCTAGTTAAAATTGTGAACATAAGATTAAAAATTACTCTGAGCTCACTCTTAGATATCTTTTTTTTTTTTATACTGATATTTTTTTTAATTAACTAAATATTACAATCAGACATAAAGCTTAACTAATATTGAATTTAGCTTCTGTTTAATTCTAGCTTCATCCATATGTATTATCAAATACTTTTTTTGTATCAGAAATCTATTTGAATAGATATTTTTTCTTCGAATAACTTATATTATAAGGTGAAATAATTTGAGGGCTGAAAAAGCTCAGCGGCTGCGCGTTGTAACATTTACCAGCTATGAATATCACCAGTGAAATGGTCTGTAGGAATGTATGGTTCCGCACTGCAAATTACATGCTTACTATAGCTTCAGTCGTCAGTTAATACACACTCTTTTAGTTCAGTGGATATATACCATTTTATTTTTTATTCAATGGAAAACTGGAATTATCTAAACATATGTGGTGAATGTAATATTCAGTTCTGAAACATTTAATATCATTGAAAAATTGAGGTAAATTTTTATCAGTATTTTTCATCACAAATTTTACTTCAATCAAGCTTCTGATGTGTCAGTGTATTAAAATCCAAATTATTGCAAAATTCTAAAAATTAGGGAATAAATAAATTAATTATATAAAGGAAAAAAAGAAACAAAAGAAATTGCCATTGTCCAAAACAACTATCACCTTATGTATTTTTTTTATTCTAGATGATGTGACTTTAATTTTAATAAAAAAAACCTTACAAATTTTTATAACAATCATTTCTCCACTAGGAATCATTTTCTTTTGTTTTTTGCTACTCTAAGCTCACGCATATTGGCTGACCATTACACGTCTTATCTACTTGTTGTATGTTTATTGACGAAAAAACATGAATACAAAAATTTTCTTCAAGACGATGAAAATTAAACCCTATATAGTTTTGGATAAATATCTTTCGTATCAAACTGTACAGCATTTTATGTCAGTATTGATCAACCCCTCAGAATAAATATACCTATCCAGGCTTAATGTTCTTTCTTATCATATCTTACTTTTTTATGTTTGTTTTGATTCAAAAATAATTGATTTTTTTAACTGAATAAGTTATATAAATATCCTTGTGTAATAAATATAATATTAATATAAATTCATTTTAATATCAATTATTATTACTAATTAATGAATAGATGTGCTGTCATTTGAATCGTCTTATTCTTATCTGTCGTCTTATTTATTTCATTCAAGAATTAAAAATATATTTAACAAAATGACATCTTCAAAAGAATCAATAATAGAATTATAATATAAAATTGCTAAAATAATCATGTAAATAAACATTATTTTTCAAAAGACAAATTATGCTTGAATGAGTTTCCAATTCTAATGAGATAAGAAAAATAGACTTAGTTTTGCAGGTATATATAATAGTTGTATTATCAATGATGTAACAACATTATATTTTTTCATTTACAGTAGTATCGGTTAAACTTACTATCCTAGTAGATAAGAATTTATAATGTACGTGTTAATTATTATATATGTTCTATGTAATATGTGAGCTTGTGAGTCATAGTAGAATTCCATTTATATTTTAAGAGTTCAATAAGACACTCCAAATAGCCTGGAGCAATTTTGAATTTTCCTCTGTATCATATTAAATGGATGATACATTCGATTAAGAATTTTCAATGAATTAGCTATTATTTTTTATTCCATATAGTTTTATTCCATCAACGATGTTTGTTTTTTTAATTAGTAACCTTGTAACGAACATTAAAATCTTCGATTATTTTATTAGCAAAATGTTTTTTCACACATTTCAACGATTGCTAATAGCATCATGCTCATGTAAAATATTTTCGCACATTTATCTTATTGTTAGATTGTCCTCACAGTCTCCTTGTAGTATCCCTGCAAATTTCATACTACAATTCATCTATTGTTCAAGGTTTTAATCTATTATTCAATATCGTTTATTCAAGGTTATGGTAATTTTTTATCATTCAAGTGCAGTAATTTTTATTTACACATTTCGGTACCTTTTACTCTTAACGTGACCCACTAGTATTAAGTCATCAATCTAGATTGCTATTACAGCAATAACTTATATACCTTTCTTACTCTTTTTAATTCTATTTTTTGTATGTATTCTACGGAAAATCCTTGATTTAAAATACAACTGGACATTTAAGTGTCTGAATTTATTGATATACATTTGATATTTCCAATTTAAATTGAAATAATTGATGTTTTGTGATAGTTGAACAAGAGAGCAAAAATGCGGGTGCTATTAATTAAGCTTAATAATGTTAATTAAATTAAATACATGTTTGAATACGATGTTAACTTATTGACTATAATCCGTATTAATTTTCATGAGAAACAGAGTTTAAAGAATTGCAACTACAAAAACGTTTCTAAATTAAAATAACACTGATAGAATTATTTTTTATACTGGTAGCTTTAATTAACACTAGAGTAACCATAATTATTATTTCAAATGTCAATACACTATGTGTTCTATAAATAAGTAAAGTATGAATTTACTTCATTCACTGAATATCATCACTATTTATTTACATATCTTATTAAATCACTCAACTCATCATAACATCTGGTTTGACATGTTTAGTTAACACCCTTTGATCGTCCATAGAATCGTTATTTCATCTTCTAGGTTGAAAATGGAATGAAGTAAAAACAAAAGTTATAGCAAGTGTCGTTGTTCGTGTTAAACACCTGCATCTGCTCATATTTACCATTTCAAGGCCAATATTCCTATTTTGCATCACCAAAGATGCTTGATAATATACATCAATTGTCCTAGATTAATTATGTCTATTTATTAACCAATTTATTATAACATATTCTTATTCCAGTTAAAGTGGTGAATAATAATTTGTTATGTATAATTATAGTATCCATTAATTCAGGATGATTTTTTTTTTATTTCCTTCAGAATCACTTATTCGATAAGTCCTTTCAGCTTGTTTTACAAACATTTATATGAACCTCAGTTGATCGTAGAATGCGTCAATGTTGCTTGACAATGATATGAGCTCTTCTGACTCATATAAAGAAGAAAAAAAGAGAAAGAACATAAACGAATATAAAAGTACTGAGTTTAGTAAATGATTCCTCGCAGTGTGAATCAAGTGTTCACCCAGTAAGGGTTTCAGTGATCATTTCTATAGGTTTAATGAAAGTTTAAATAATACTTGTTATTTATAAAAAAAAAAAGAAACAGATTATTTACATTTAGTATATTCCTACATAATTTATCTTATCAAAAACCATGATTTATCAAATGAAATTTTGGCAGTTAAACAAGTTAATAGGCAAATGTTTCAAATACTTTTATTGGAAAAACTACAGTGAGTATAAAATAATATTTGTTTGTTGAATTAAATTTAAAATTGTTTTAATGGTAAAAAACTTGATGGAATTCAATGGATATTGCTATCTTAAAATAAAAGAAGAAGTTTTTTAAAATTCAAGTTTTACTATCTGTGGTAAACATCGCCAAACCCTTGTATGATTTAGATACGAATAACGACACATTCTTTTTACCTGTATCCCGACGAAATCAATAAATATATAGATATATAAAAAAAGTATCTTTAACAAGTGTTAACGTTATCAAATATTGAGGACAATAAGTTTAATTTCATATGCTACAAGTGATTCATTGGGCAAATTTTATTCTGAATATTCGTAAAATAAGAAAACATTTATTTCATAAAATCAGCAAAAAGTTATGACTAGCATAGATATAATTTACATCACATTTAATTGAATATTTAACTTGTAATCTTATATGAATATAATTCAAAGCTTAATCATATTATTTATCATCATTATTCCAACTGTTATATTTTACAGAAAACAATGATTATTATCAAGAAATAACTACACATTTTATTTCAACGGTAATCGATTGATTTTATTTATTAACTTGGCTCCAATCAATCATTGACAATTATCTTAAGATTATGTCACTAGTTTCTCTTATGACAGACAACAAAAGAGTTCCTTTGGGAAACAATCCCATCAATAAAATAGTTTTAGAAGTAAGTATTAAATTAATTAAATTCATCATTAAATAAATTTTATCAGATATTAATATATATAATTCATTTTTAGGTCGGCTTTACTGGAGATACATGGAAATATTCTATAAACCGTCACACTCTTGCTGAAAAATCAGAATGGTTTCGAGCTTTACTTGTGGGCAGTATGGCACCACCTATAAGTGACCCACCACCAATTATTCGTCTTCAACATGTTGATAAACGTGCATTTGATCATCTTTTCAAGTTAATATAATTGATAGTTTATAAACGGTTTATTCTTAAAACTACAACCAGTTTATATTTAACTAATAAATTTCAGATACTTCTGTGGTGAACCGATTCATTTTAATTCAGTTCTCACAGCACGTTCAACACTAGATGCTGCTCATTATTATATTTGTCCAGAGCTTGCTAAGTTAGCTATTGACTATATTATTAAAAATCTCACTCCCTCAACAGTTTTGACTGTATATCATGGACTTAATTTATATTTGAATCATAGAAATCGTATCTCTCAAGAAACTTTAGCTATATCTAATGATGATGTGACTGAGATTGGTAAGATGGATTGAAAAACATTCACTTATTACGTAGCGCCATTGATCTATAAAAAAAGAAACTTATTTTTATACTTAATAATGTTTTTTTTCATTTCAGCTGTGGCATGTTCACAACTTTTTAACGCTTGTTTAGCTGTAATCGATGGTGCTATAGACCAAGTTTTATGCCAAGAAAATTTTGAAGAATTAACTTGTGAAGAAGTGAGAATTATAGCATCTAGAGATGATCTTAAATTAACACAAGAAAGTATTCTCTTTAAAGCGTTGGAAAAATGGGCTGCATCAGAATGTAGACGATGTGGAGTTGAGCCGACACCCTGTAACAAAAGAGCAGCACTTTCTGATGAAGTTTGGTATAGTGTACGATATTTATTAATGAATGATAAAGAATTCATTCAAGGCCCAATGGCAAGTGGAATACTTACAAGTAAAGAATCTGCTGCAATAGTTGCTAAGATTCTTGGTCATGCTGAATATCAAGAAAATAGTCAAAAATCGAATAATAATTATATGGGTAAAAAATTATTGGCAGTTCCTCGAAAGAATAAAATATCTAGTAAAATTAAAAAAAATAGTATGAAATCTGCGAAAAAAGAACGTGAAGATAATAAAAAAAATCAAAAGATAGAACATGCTAGCCAAAGTCAACAAGCTTGCGCTCGAGTTGGAGATTTTGTCGTTCGTGCGTTGGCTTATGTTTTTGATTGATGTGAAAATTGTCCATAAGACATAACTTGATATTTTTGTTGATTATTCGTCGTAATAATAATTTAGAGAATTTAAACTAGAGAAAATTTATATATAATATCTATATAATATTAGACTGATATTTTTGACAAAAAATTTTGATACTATTTTGATTTTTACTGATCTCATAAACATAAAGATATATTTAAAGTGCAGGTATAAAGATTTTATACACATGTTTACACTGGTATACATTTTATTATTTTGATGATTTTAATGATTTTTTTTTTTTTATCTTATTTGTTGAAATTGACACAACGAAAAATATTTCAACAGTTTTAGAAAAATTTATTTATCTTTATTATAATTATGTTGATATAATTTATAATGAATGTTAAAGTTGGATATTGTAATCGAATTGTAAAATTTATGCAGTTATTTTTGATGTTATTGAATTTATGACAAAAAAATTTAGAAAATGATTAGATAATTATGGCTGGTCCAAAATAGTATTTGTTAAATTTCAAATTTAGTTTATTCTAAACAAATTTACATTATTCAAAAAAACTGATGAAAAATAGATATAATTCATAGAGAATGTATTGTGAGTATTGTTGTGATGATGTTGCTGTCTATGTAATATGTTTAAATTAAACTTATAATGTACATTCAAATGTATTTGTTTCTAAATAATTTATCTAAAATTCTCTATTTCAAATTATGCGAAATACATTAGACCTGGACTGATATTGCTGAGATCATATGACCGCGAATATTTGAATTACATCACTTTTAAAAATTAAGAGCTTTTAAATTCACAAATATGTTTGAAAAATTCAATTACAAGATTGATTAGATCTAAGAAGGGTTAGCACATGGATACTCATCAGTAAATAAACGAATCACATTTATATGAATACTGCAAGAGGCATTTGTATTCAATTTTAATTGATCACGATCAATTTTAAAATTCAATTTTGGGTAATTTGAATAAAAGAAATCATACGAATAATGCCTCAACATCAACTGATATATCCACTTCTTTTTCAGAATCTTATTGACAGATGTAATTTTAATACTTGTCAATTATGTACATTTATATTTTTATTATGCAGTTTATTTTAAAATCAAATATTGCCGCCCTATTTAATTGCGCATAGCGACACCTACCGGCCAGCCAATAGAAGCGTTTACTGGGACTAAAATGTCGAATCAGCTGACTAGTCGGTCTAGTATCGAATTTCTGCATGCACTGTTGTTATTATTTGCTCCAAAACAATAATTATAACCTAAAATACGTATCGTAAACGTAATTTCGTGTAGTGTGAAAGACAAGCGAATAACTATACAATACAAGTAACAGTAAAAGGTATGTAATGATTCTTTTTTCATATCAATTCAATAAATCGATTATGTAATTTACAATTATTAATATTTCAGAAATCAATCGTCAAAGGCAATCATGAAAATACCATCAACCAACGAGTTCGTGCTACGAGGAGGTGGTTCAGAATTTTCTCACAAACAAAAAACTCTTTTTGATGAGTTATTACAAGCTGAAAAGAAATACAAGAAAGATCAAACACCCGCAGTAAACTATAATGATTATGATTCAAATACTCCAAATGCATCACATTGCTCTGGACACACTAGAAAGTATAAACATGGTAAAATAAGGCAATTTCAAGGTAGAGAAAGCATTTTTAAACGTCAAGAACCATCAATTTCATTTCGTCGAGATAGTACAATACCAGATTATCATAAACATCCTCACAAATGGACTAAATACAGTTTAGAAGACGTTCAAAATAATGATATGACTGACAAAGCCAATACTAATGTTGCATTATCATTTTTGAAAGAGTTAAAAGCCAGAAAATCTCAGTGTAAAGAAAATGATGTAAAAATGAGTATCGATGAGCATCATGAAAATGATGCTAAAATATCAAGCAATTCGATTGAATCTACACCTATAGTATTCAAAAAACCATTTCCAAAACGTAATGAGCAAAAACAAGATACAGTTTCAGCAGATGATAAATCATCCGTGTTTAAAGGTAGTAAAGTTATTCTTCCGGAATATGTGGTAGGTGAAAGGCCTACAATTAATAAAACAAAAAAACCAAAAAAAATGGTTTCTGATGAAAATTGCCGTAAACAAATAAAATTGGATCACTTGAAGGATTTTGAAGATGAAGACAATTGAATATACATATAGCTTATTTATTATTTTATTCTCAGATAATTAACATTTCAATATATTATTAAATCGTTGTTTTAATATAGATTTGTCTCTGATTCACTGTTAAATTATCTCTTTAATGTCGTAAATACTATGAATGATTGGCAAATTATAAGCATGCAACAAATAGAACTGAATAATTTAATAAAATTATTCTAAGTTTCACGCTACGATATATATATGTATATATGCATATAAATATATAAATAATTACTTTTACGAATAAGCGTCATTTTGTACATATCATTTATAGCAATTTTCGATATATTTTTGACCTGAATATATCAAGTTCTAATATAAACGTATGAATGAACAAATAGAACACAAGAAATTCAATTTATTACGACGACATCTAGTTCAACCAGGTCTGTACATTTATGTACTGTCTAAGAACTGTTTTAAAGTTCTTTTCTTATTTCTAAGGTTCACTGACCTAGAAGATAAAACAAATCTAGAACAGTGATCTGATCGAGATAGTGATCATGATTTTATAGCGAACTTCCGTAATCTATTATTGATTCAATGTCATAATACTAATATTCTTTTTTTACAAATTTTTCTTTTTAACAAAATAAGTAAGACCATTTGTAAAATATTCGAAGTTTTTATTTTTATTTTCATACTTTATTAAATAATTGTAACTATATAAATTTAAGTATTAAAAAAACATTATAGTTATTTTGTAACTTATAATTAATTAGTTTCAATTTCTTATTGAAGATGCGAAGATTATGTATAACTCGCGTGTTACAGAATACATATAATTCTATCAACAGTCAGAAGAAATAATTTTTCTCTCATTATTTCGTTTTTCTTAGTGCTGTAGGTAAAAGTGTAATTATATATTAAAAATACATTTATTTATCATATTAAATTATAACTTTCACATGTGTTTTTTTTTACGTGACAAGTAGATCCAATTTATAATTTGTGAATAATAAAACGTACATATACATTAATTCGTTTACTCATCAGTCATTAATCATCAGATTTCGCTGATAGGTATTTCATATGAATATTGTGTTACGCATCAATATGCAGTGTATTTAGATACATATTTTAAATAAAATAAGAGTAGTATGTTTGTGTCAAATTCAGAATGTTTAAATCAGCAAAACAATTGTATTTACTGAAAATTGCTGTTTTATACTTTCGTTTTTTTTTTAATGCACTATAGAAACAAGATAAAGAGAAATAAATATAACTATAAACTTTAAATCAACATACTTTATTTATGATTTATTTATTTCATGCCAATTTTTCACTTTTCTTTAAACTTAAAAGTTCAGCGTAAGCGCAACTAATCAGTAATTAGAACTAGTTTTATCACATCCAACGAAAAAAAAAAAAAGGATAAGGAAGAAGAAAAGGTATTCGAAGAGTTTCTTCATGGTGTTAAACAGGATGAATGATGCGCGAATACCGGCCAACGAACCCGACCTGAAAAGATTTCCTCTTGAAAGTCAAGACATAGTCGCGGCCTACTTAAAATTAATCTTAAATTTTAATACTTTCATCCAATTGCAAATTAACAAAATTAGTATAATGTTTAAGGTCATTTCATTTATTTATTACTACTTAACATAAAACATCTATTGTGTTATTAATATAATGATAAAGATCATCAGTTTGTTCAATGCAATAGTAGTTGGTAATTTTTTTCTGCCAATAACTTTTCAAGTTTATAGCTCTTATGTCTATTGTATAATTATGAGAAAGGTAGAAAATACATTAAGAAAGAAACCAGTAAATACAACTAGTGTCAATGCCACAAAATTACGTAGATTGGTATTCTTCTTGGTATACCGGAACGGGAAATGCTATGGTTCGTGGGAATCTTTTGAAACTTGTACATTGCCAAGGATTATTAAGATAGAAAAAAATATAATTACAAACCAAATATCATGTATTATAATTCACAAACATAGAATTATTTAAAATACTATATTCATTTGATGTTAAATTGTGATTCTTATCATATTGATAACTTCAATTTCTGAATAAATATGTATGCATAATACAT
This sequence comes from Chelonus formosanus, assembly GCA_028641665.1. Lineage (NCBI taxonomy): Eukaryota > Metazoa > Arthropoda > Insecta > Hymenoptera > Braconidae > Chelonus > Chelonus formosanus. Next base: position 17,800,311 of record CM054002.1, read on the forward strand.
TATTTTCTTTCACACATTTAATTAAAGGATAAAAAGTAACAAAGTTATCATACTATTCATTACTAATGATATTATTTACAATCTATACATGTTAATATCAATTTAAAAAATACATGTTATTTTAGCGAATAATTAGAGCTTATTTTATTTTATTTCGCTACTGAAAAGTTAAAAATACTAAAATTTTTTGAAAGATTAAGATATAAATTTCAAATTGAATTGAAACCATGAAGATATTTGGTAGCTACATGGAAAAAAACTGTAAGTGCAACGAGACACTGCCGTGTTGTCAGGTGGACTTTGTCGTGCGCCTGAAACAGAACAGTCTTGATGTAATAACGTGACTGTCTTATTACAGACACGAGACACTGTTCTATTACTGCAACATAACGAGCCTATTCCAGCAACAGGATTATCCTGGAATAAGGAAAGAATTTTCCTGTATAGATAAATTTTCTTTTATGAACAAGTTTCTGTAAAAAAAATGCTTGCTAATAACCGGTCCAAGGCAGGTCAGGGTACCTTTTATCAATAGGAATATTTTAAAAATAGTTCACAGTTGGAGGCTCGACTCAAATTTCAATGACATTCTTTAAATGCTTAGATAATTCTAAGAAAAATCCCATCGCTCTATGGGCTCAGGTAATGACCCTTCAAATAGCTTTTTGAACAGTGAAAATATTCATAACATAAAGTCAGTTGGCTACTTCTTAAAATATTTCGGCTTTGGTGAAGGCACGTTTAACATAGGAGCTCAACCATTAAGATACTGTTTAAATACTCACGTTAATTATAAGATTAGATGAACGATTTCAAATTTAAAAATTTCTGAAAAGCATTTATCATGAATGTACATGACTTCAGACTGGATAAATGAATATTACTGATCACAATTTCAAGTTTGATATATTTAAAAGCAAGTCAACATCAACATCATAAATATCCAGAAAATACATGTGTTCCATGATGCAGTTGAATTGTAACGCTGAGGGCAATTCTTAGAAGCGAAATAAATAGCCACATCTTCAACTGTCGTTATCCTACACAGTGATGTCTAAAACAGTCTAAAGAAAAGCCTGACTTGATTCAATGATGCTGTAGTTGACCGTTAGGTCTGTTGTGGCAATGAACTCGCTTAAAAATTATTCACAGTGTGGGTAGGGTCTTACCTATGATGAAAGTTTTGTCGTGAATGATTTTCAACTGAATACATAAAAAGTATACAGTCACGAACTTGAATTGAGATGAAAGAAAATTACAGCATCGACAAATTTGAGTAAGATCAATGATCGTTAGATGATGGCTGTTTTACAGTTGTTGAATACTAAGTAATATAAATACTTGGTCTTTTAAAATTATTCCACGATACTCATTTGATATCCATTAATGCGGGTCCACTGGTTCACCCTTGTAGTTCCTTTTGAGACACAGTAGAAAATTCTGCGAAGTTATTCGCATTCAATAAATTCTAATTAGTCCACAATTCTTGATAAGAATGATTCTAAAAGTAAAAAAATCATAATTGTTACTTGAAATAACAGCGAAAGTTATTAGGTTTAGTCAAAAAAGATATATTTAAATAAAAATAATTATAGAAAGTTATACACCACATTTGTATATGATATTAATTCAAAATTTATTTTTGTGAATAAATTGAATGGTAATAAGTAGGAAGTTCTACCTGATAAAATTGCTGTCAAGGTGAAAGGAGAAACGATCTAGAATAAAATGACCAAAAAAGAAGGTAGAAAGAGCCAATATATATGTAAAATGAAATTGTAACAACAGTGCAGAAAGCCTGAATTATAGAGAAAAGAGATGATATTGAAGTATGTAGTAGTAATAGTAACGGGGCCGGCAAAAGTCTTGTTTTGAGCGGGAACGAGATTCTTCCGCAAGGAGTAGGAGTTTGCATGAACAAGAGAGTGGAGAACGATGCGAAATTGCAGTCGCACGTTGATCAGTCTACACGTCAGACAATCATTTCAAGTCACTATCAAATATAATTTTATCACTCTTAATACTTGATTTAATATGGTGTTCTTACTTGATATAGAAATTCAAAAAAATCAATAAATAATCATATAAAAAGAAGTGCAATAAAAGTTATGTAGTGTCAAGAATAATCAATTAATTAATTTATAATATTTAGATTATGCGAATTGATTCAAAATTGCACTAATTATCTTTATTGGTGAATATAAGTGAATTTTATCATCAATTTTCAAGCACTTTTTTAATTTATTAAATAATAATGGTGAATTTGAATCTTATCAGTTTATCTTACTTTTTTGCAAACATTAAGTCATATTCTTTATTACATTGATTTATTTGTTGCGTTGAAATTTAAAAAGATGAAAAGTTTTGAAATGATGGTCAAAGATAACATGTGGAGACAAAGACGACTGACCGTACCAAAAAGGTAATCTTAATCTTCCATTTACATGTCATGTTTATCTTACAAAAAAATCATAACCTTTTTAAATTTTCATGATTTATGTTAAATTATATCTATAATGATTTAATTTAATAATTTTAGAAAAATTTACGCTTCGTGAAAACGGGTCACTCGTAAAATTCTTGTCACTTTATTCCAATTATTAATGCACTGTTTAATTTTTTAAGTATGAATACTGTCCAATGTTTTTTTAACTCTTGATGTATATGTATCTGTCTAATTTTTTAATATACATACATATATAAATTATTTAATAATATAGGACAAGTGAATTAGTTGCTCTGGTTGCTTTATCCAGCACGCTCTTCCTTTTTCTTCATACTCGAGATCTGCATTCACGTTTACATGAAATGGAAGTAAAACTACAACCTAGTGTTAATGAAATTTCGAGCAATCAATTATCTTCTGGTAAGTTGATCATATAAATTATTTATTTTTTTTTTTTTTGATACTTACATATGTTGTAAAATTATATCCTAGTATATATTAATTTTTAGCAATCATAAATAAATAATTTGTGGTTAATATTCTTGATGAAATCAATATTCAATAAAATGTGTTATATACAACGACCTGAAAAATAAACCATAGACTAAATTAGTAACGGTAGTGCTACACGTTTGCGTTGATTTGCGTAAAATGTATGACCTTACTTAATTAACTACATGAAATGTTTTACGTGAATATATTTAATTAGTATTATTTTCTACATCACCAACTAAATCTGCACAAGAAAAATAACTATTAATTAGTTAAAAAGTATATTATTTATGGTTATTAATTTTCAGATCATTGATATTTATCATTATAAAAATACATTAAACTTTTAATGAAATTAAATGGTCATTCATTTTGAGCAATGAGATCATTAATTTAAACGATATATTTTTCAATACAATTCACTGAGCAAAAACAGATAATATGAAAGTAATGGAAGTGAAGAATTTATATAGCCTTTATAAAATAAGAAGACATTGATACCTTGATATTCAATTATCTCTTTTCTGTTGAAGTAAGGCAGCTTAATTATTGTCAAACATAGTGAGATTATTAAGAACACATAAATCAGAAAGAAAAACATGCGTAAGACTGTGCGTGTCAACATGAGTCTTGTTATACTGTACGCATTGCCAGAAGGTCAAGTTCGTGCTTTAGGGGCAACGGTTCTCGGTGTAGACGTGATATGGTATACTGTATGGAAGTGAAGGAAGTCTTGAAAGTACGTTATGATCAGCATTATTCAAGGTACTGATCGAGAGTATGCGGAAATATGAGAGATTATTTAAGAATGTTCCCTCATCTCTTACTCATTGTTGAACTAATTGTCATCAATAATTACTGCGAATTTATTGTAAATAATATTGATATTTATTTGAACGTCTTTGGATTTTCTTATACTGCTTTTCAGTCAATTATTTATTGATCTATTTATAATGATAAACATCTCAGCTCGTATAAATGATTATTATTCAGATAACTCTGGGAAAATGATAAATTTAGTAAATTAGGTCAAATTAAAACAATGTAATGATCGCATAATATGCTCTTATACAGGTATTATAAATGTAGACTTTAAAAGAATGTTAATTTTATAGAATTAAATATTTATGGGTATAATATAAATATGTAATTGTCTGGAAGTGCTGATTTTAAACAGTTATATATTTTATTTAAATTCAAATACTAGAGCAATATTTACGATACTAAAAATATTAATTATTTATACATTATTGTATATTGAACAATTGGTAGTAACGGAATCATGAAGATAAATTATGTTATGCAGATTAAGCCCTGTAATTGGTTAATGCACCGGAAAGAAATTTCTCTAAGGGTAACGACAACTCTTGTGGATAGTCACAAATAAGTGTCAGATTTATGGGGAAAAGATGAAAGTTTGAAATACAGTCTCTCTGTCAATCTAAGACTTGGTTCCAAACAATTAGTTGACAAAATCAAGTCTCAAGACCGGAAAAAAAAACAATTTTTAACTGCAATGCCTGTCGCTTTCTCAAGTTCTGGGTCAGCAGTTTGTTTCAATCCAGTCATTACTTATTTGGGAGATGTCCATTCACTCTAAGTGAATTATAATTTCTAACATTTCATGAGTTAATTAAAGAGTATAGAATAATTACTGTTGTTAAGAAACTAAGTAAAATTTAAATTAACTATTCATTTTAATTAAATAACAACAAGTGGTTTTGACTTTCTTCAATAAAACGTTAAGTATTTGTTCTTTGATAATTGAATTACTGCAACATTGCTATAATGAAAATATTTAGCAACTTTCAAAAATTCTTTGATACTAATTACTATCATGTATTCTAGATATTTATAAAAAAAACTTAAATGTCCATCAAATTTTTAATCCATTTTTATGATGAGAATCATTAATTAATGATAAAAAAAAATATTTTGAATTATTTAAAGTATTTTAAATACTTTATGCATTAAAAAAAAGAAGTCAAATAATAGCCATTTTTATTATTATCTAAAATTACCCTGCTATTGTATTAATAATGCATGCTGAGTAGAATGATTGTCTATAAATAACTATATTATGTTATTTTGATGATGAAATAACAATTTTTTATTATTTTAGGTGAAGAAATTCAATCTGTATCAGCAATTTTATCTTCACAGTACTATAGGCATCCTTCTGGTCAATCGGTAATAATCAGTAGTTTCAAAAATTAAAGAAAAAAAAATTACACCAGCAACTGAATAAATTGAAAAAAAATTTTCAGTATGACACTTTGGAGCCATTGGACTTGGATTTACTAAATAATACAAAACGAGCAGATAAACATGTTCTATTCTTCAATCGAGTACCTAAAGTTGGCTCTCAAACATTTATGCAATTACTCAGAAGACTTTCTATACGAAATAACTTTTCATTTAATAGAGATCAAGTACAGCGTGTAGAAACTATCAGACTTGCTCCATACGAACAGGTAGATAAAAAAATCAAGAAACAAAGGCATTGATCATAAGGAAAGTCTTTTAATGTTTTTTTTTTTTCCTTTTCACAGCGTCAATTAGTTAGACTTGTGAATAGCTATAAAGAACCTTCAGTTTATGTTAAACACGTATGCTTCACTAATTTTACTGAGTGAGTATTAATTTGAAATTTTAAGATAAAAATGTAATTTAAGACTAATTTTATTAGTAAAACATGTAAAAATGATACAATTATACTAAGCTATGTTTTAAGCTATAAACATAATAGTAATCATTAGCACTAATCCTAATACAAGTTAACATTTTTTATTGTACTGTAGATATAATCTTCCTCAACCAATTTACATGAACGTTGTGCGCGATCCAGTCGAACGAGTAATATCATGGTATTATTATGTTCGTGCACCCTGGTATTATGTTGAAAGGAAGCAAATATTTCCGGATTTACCACTACCAGATCCTGAATGGCTCAAAAAAGACTTTGAAAGTTGTGTTTTGAACGGAGATCGTGAGTGCCGATATATAGAAGGTGAATATCATGAAGGTATTGGTGATCATAGACGACAAACACTCTTTTTTTGTGGTCATGGAGAAAAATGCATGTACGTTCATTTGTCTATCTTATGGATTCTTATTATTATTTAATTTTATGTATTATGATAATTTCTATTATGAATATATTTCATTATGAAAGTGTTTCAATTTAGGCCATTCAATACTGTTGGTGCACTAGAGCGAGCCAAATTATCTGTTGAAAAACACTATGCTGTTGTAGGAGTACTTGAAGATGTTAATGTAACACTTACAGTTTTAGAGAATTATATCCCTCAATTTTTTCAAGGTGCAACAGAGCTTTATTGGGGTAAGAAAATTTTTCAGCATATAAAATATTGTTTTCTTTTTTATTTTAAGAATAAAAGTAAAATAATTTTTATAGATGAAATGAATTCGTTCAAACGGATTAATAAAAATTCATTTAAACCGCCAGTACGTGAACAAATAAAAGAAATGGTGCGTAAAAATTTTACAAGAGAAATTGAATTCTACCAATTTTGTAGACAGCGACTACACAGACAATTTAAAGCACTTAAATTATCTAATAAATAATCCATGACATGAATAAATGCCAATAGTTCATATGAATAAGGATATTTATTTTTATCAATAAAGACGCTACATTTTATAAAAAAAGTAAAAAAAAAAATAAAAACACTATCTTTTAATTATTCATGTGATATTAATAAATACTATTTTTTTTTAATAATAATAATCATTCTTGTTGTAATAATGAAATTTATTCTTTTAATATGTATACAATAATTACAAATATTACAATTTCTCCTTTATTAATATTCATTAATTTATTAATTCACTTATTCACTTTATCAGTCTCGTAAAAACATGGTATATATATATATATAAATCGAATAATAAATTTAGTTCATAAAACTTTCTATATACATAACATTCGATCCATAATATGAGGATTAATTTGATTTTTTCTATATTTAATGCTCCATTGTTGTTATTTACTTTGTATAGTGTAACTTTATCATTGTTATGTACACATACTTGAGCAAAAAAATATCGTAATTCATGTACTCATGTAAAACAATTGTAATGATTTTGTTAGTACTTAAGATAATAATTCACATAACTAACAATGATTAATTATTTGTATGATAATATTACATTATTCTAAAAATTATAATGCTAGCAGTACATTATTAATGGTGCATGTACAGACCTATGATCTTTTATATACTCAATAATTTAATCTTAATAAGTAATGTTTAAAATATCAGCTAAAACAATTTGTTGAAATGATTGAAAAATTAACAATTCTATCTTCAACAAAGTCTTCAACAGAGAATTAATACATTGAAATTTTTCAACGATTAAAGACTAGAAATTTATATTTCTTTTACAAATCTAAATAAAATATTGCATAAAAAAATATCAATAATTATTTGCAAATTTAAAATTCAAATTATATACAATTGGTTCACTTTTAAATATCATTACATCGTTTTATTTCTTTATATGGAACAAATAAAAGAAAAAAATTGCTGTTCAGAAGAATATGAGTTTAAAAACGGTTTTGTTTTAATCAGTATATAAAAGTTTTTGATTGTAAAATAAATATCAAATTTTCAGTAAAAAGTTGGAGACCAATCATGAACATTACAATTATGATGAGTTGAAGTAATAGGTATATAGCTAACTGGTAAACTCGTTGGTAAACATTGAAAACAGTAATTAGAATCTAAATTATTGTCCCAGTATTGTGCACCTTTGCATTGAAATCGAACAGCGAGTTCTAATCTTGCTCCAACTTTTAAACTATGACAATAAAGTCGAAAAATAAATTTATCACTGAAACCATCACACGAATTATTAACATAGCTCGCTTGAAGGTCACTAAAATTTTTCCATGAGTCCAATGTGTATCTAATGTGAACAGATTTGTGAAAATCAAGATTTCTGACACGAACAGTTCCTTCGATGCACATCGATATTGGATCTTGAACTATCACATTCTCTAAACAAACTTGACGATCTCTTACAATATCTAAAAAGTTTGGAAGCCCTCCTGGTTGCTGAAATAATGGAACCAACATTTTATCTGGTTTAATGTTATTGTTATTAGACATTGTGAAAGAGTCTGAAGTTGATCTAAAGAGTGATTGTCGTGAAGAAATGTTATCATAAAAATTTGGACTTGAATCTTTTGAGAAAACTTGATCATAAACCAAATCTGAAAATGCCGAATTTGGTACTTTCGGAATTTCATCAAGGAATGTTCTTACATCAGCAAGATCAAGACCAAGAACATCAGCAAATCGTACAATCTTCTTTCTTCCAGGAGTACCCGGAGGAGTTTTGCCTGTCTTGAGAGATGAACATCTTCGAACTCTTTGTGGTTGCTCTTCTTCTTCCTCTTCTTCTTCTTCTTCTTGCTCTTCTTTTTTCTCTTCTACTCTCTCCTCATCTTTAATTATCTCTGCTTCATTATTCCCTTTATTTATTTTATTATCGTCGTTGTCTTGTATTTCTTTTATGTTGTGCTCTTGGTCAGTTTTATTATTTACAATTAATTGTTCGGCATTATTATCAGACCGATTACAAGATACTGTTGACATTTTTTCACATAATTGTGGTACGTTAATTTCATTATTATTGAAATGTTCATCAATTTTAATATTTATTTCATTTTTTATCATATTTTGAACTTTCATTACAGGTAATCGTTCTAAAGGACATTCAATTACAAGTGCTCCAGGAATATCAATAGTACTACTATATGTTGAATTATCATCATCAGTTAAATCAGTTCCTGAGTCATCAGATGTACAAGTCAATTCTTCAGTTTTTTTCAAACAATTACTTTCTACATCAACTCTATGATTTGATGTAGTTGGAGTAATATCTAACACAGGTATTGATATATTATTATTAGTTATTTGTGAATCTGAGCATGATTTTAAGATCGTTTGTTTATAATCTTCGGAAGAAACAGTTGTTAGAGGCAATGAATTATCATCAAGGGAAGTTGTATTGTCATCAAAAGTATTTTGAAGAGATTCATAACTTAATGAAGTATTGTCTAATGAACTATTAATGTCATTTAATGTTTCATCAAAACTACAATTAGCGCTGGATGTTAGTCCTAATTCTTTTATTCCTTTTATGTGACCATTCATTGATGAGCTTGATTCAGATGTATCATCAATTTTCTTTAAATCACATGAATCAATTTTTCGACGTGATGATGATTTATAATAATCAGACTTCATTTGATTAGATGTATGTAAATTCTTATCACCTTCAAATGTATTAACAGTATCAAAAAACTCTGTACGATCGCCATCGGATGATTGAAGATCGTAATAAGTCTCACTAGTATCGTCGTCAGAAGGCGTAGTACCGTTCACTGACGATGGAAATATATATTCTGATTCTAGATCATTACTTTTTTCTTCTACATTTTTTTTATTCACCGTACAGTGACAGGCATCGTGATGATTAGCATTCAAGAGCTCTGAATGGTTAACAAATAGAGTTGCCAGCTCTGCAGCACTTACAACTTGATCTGGTGAGCTTATACCTTCTTCTTCATCATCATTGACATTTGAAACAGTAATAGCAGAATTATTGGCATTGATAGAAATGGAATCTGTATCATTTAATGATGTTAATCGATGATGAAGGCGTCTAGCAAATGCCTCCGCACGACCCCGGCAGCTAGCAGGAAAGATAGAGCCCACTAATCCACAAGCAGAAGGTCCAGTTCTATGACCATCTCCAGGTGAATCTGTACTACCCATTTTATGATTTCTTTCTTCAAACAAGGCAGTAGTTTCGCCAAATGGTTTTACAAACGATTCGGTTGTCTAGAAATAAAAATGAATAAATAAATAAATTAACTAATAATTATAATACGTAGTAAATAATGAATATATATTATCGGAAAATAGAGAGATTAAAGAGTTAACTTTTTTATTTTGCTACATGGCAACAATTATAACAAAAAACAAACCTTGTGTTTGTAACTACGTAAACGCATCTCACGCATAAAGATTGAAATGACTGATCACGCAAATGTCTTGTGATTATTATGAAATATTTATCTGAGGCAGTTCGTGTCCTCTATAATAAGACCAGCAGACACCGTAGTTAGATAAGGCGATTATTTTTTTTACCAATATACAATGTCTTTTCTGATTAATTATAAAAATGTAAAAATCTGCATTTTATCATTATACGTCATCAAAAGAATCAAGAAAATATTTACATCAATGTCAATTGGCCTTATTGTCAATAATTATTAATATTCATTTTCCTTATCATCATCCTCATGATCATCATAATTGATATTCACATATTAAAATTGATTAAAATTCACATTCTATTACTTTTTTTTTTATAAAGTCATTGACTTTTTAGCATCAATTGTCTCTTTCACGATATGTTTATTTAAATCTATTGATTTACAAAACGTAGAACATACTATGTAAAAGGCCAATCAACTTAAAATTATGTAACGTAATCTGCTATTCAGACTTACAAAAACAAATTTTAATCTTATAATCCATGAAGTACATTCTTCATTCAAACTGTATACGATAAATTTTTAACAACAATTTGTTTCATTCACAAAAATGGTAACATCATTTTGCTCAAATAAAAACTTTAAAAATTACACATTAATATTAACTCATATTTCAATTTATAAATTTATACATTCATACTAGACATAACATTAAAATTAAAATTTTCTACAATAATATTTAATTACAATTTTTTTTTCTTCATCGATGGAGTGATGATCTTGACCTTGCAATTAATTCATTGTAATTATAATAATGTCAGTTCATATCTTTTCATGAATTGATATATACTTTAATTAAGCATACACTTGTTGATTTATCACTAAACAAACAACTTTTAATTAAAGATTTTATAATAATCAATGAAAATGATACTGAAAATTTTATTTCAACTGGTCAAATGAATTTAAATATTTAATTAAAATTGATATGGTCCATATTGTAAAAAATGATGATGGATGCAAGTATTATTCTGGTGTCAAGGTACTCGAGAAAAATGATCTCACTTTAGAAGGTAGCGTCTCTAGCAATATTTAACTTTACTCCAAACTTAGTACTATATATATTTAAATGTAAATCAAAATATTCTAAAAGTTTTTTTAATTTTAGCGTAATTAAAAATTTCTTTATATTCATTAAAAATAAACTCCGAAAATATGTTTATATAATATCAAGCGTATTCGAACGATAAGTTTTGAATCTCAGCACCAACTTTAGGCTTACTGCACACACTGACGTATGCTGTTCAACTGATGACGGTCCGAAGAACTGCTCCTCTGACAAGTTAAGTTAAATGGTGGAGAAAGAAGTTGATACCACTGACTGTAGGGCCCCGTTACAATATCACTTAGCAACCGATTCTCAATTGAATACAAAAACTAACATTTAGTTATTTATTTTTGTACGTTAAATTGCTTTGTTATTTTTTTTCATAAAATTAATTAATTTATATAGTCATAATAAAGTGAATTTTTAATTATTATTTTTAAAAATTTAACATCAATAAAATAAACAATTTGTTTTTGTTAGTAAATCATTATTTACAAAATTAAATAGTCATTTTTATGTTAATATTACTACGTAATGTTTCATTTTTATCACGACCTTTTGCTTAATTCAAAAATAGATTCTTTGAACGTTAAAGATGAAGAAGAAATAGAAGAAAAGGACGCTAGGTCAGAGATCTATACCGTATGCAAACTCTCTTAACGCATGTATCTACCGATGTATGATGGTAAATGCCCACGCGCTTAAAGTGGAGTATGTGACTGTCTGACGTCTAACGACAATTAAAAAAAAAAATGCTACGTGGACATTTGCCAAAGATCAGTTAAAACGAAGACGATTGCTGGAAATAGAACATCCTGAGCTTCACTTTATAAACTTTCACACTTTAATATTTTCTAATTCATTTATAAATTAATTGTAAATCATTTAATTTACTATTTATAACTGATCTAAAAAAATGATCTTTTTTATGATGGATCATAAGTTGAATTGACTATGATTACTTTTTACTTTTACATCTATAAATTGAATGATTAAAATAGATTGTACTGTCAATCATATGAATACTATTGTTTCTAATTTTTTTCTTTCAATGAATACAGATTTAGTGATGTATATATAGATATAATATTCCGTTGCATATCTCGGTCTAGACTCCAGACAGTGTAGAAAATCCCCTGACCGGTTTTAAAGCTGCCTATATCAGTTATCTCATTGGAATACACGTTTGTAAAACGTTTTCTTGAGTTGATTATATAGTATGTCAACTATCACGGAATATTCCATAGCAAAGAAAGTCTGCAACGATATCTTAAAAGAGAACGAAGTTGAGGGATATAATTCATTTGAAACATCCGGATGCTGCGTGATCATGATACGTAGAAGAATATATATTTGCTTCACACTTTATAAAAATATTAATTTAAAAGATTTACTGGAAAAAAAAATTGTAAATTTTATAATCTTTGTTCAGCATTACATTTAATCTATAGCACATTACTGTTCAATGATAATGTAAATATTATTTTAAATTCTTTTAAACGGTAAATAAATTAAATATTGGAGTGAGTACTTGTTGAGTATATTTTTGAAATTTCGTTAAAATCACTCATTTTTGTTGTAAAATTAAAAATAAGACGTACTCAAGAATTGTAGAATCAAGATGAAAATTAGTTTGAGTTTCTTCAGCTCCGAATGAAAGGTCCACTATTATTTTTTTTTTGAACCGGAAATTGGTATCAGTAAAAAATATTTTTGCACAAAAACAATATAAATATTACCACACTGATAATAGATTTTTTCGTACCACTTGTTATCATAATTACTAAACATATTAATCCGGCAATTTTTCAGGTGTACAAGAGCATCTTAGACGATGATTGTACGACAACATCAGTGACCCTCTTGTGGGTTGTTCAGTACGCCATGCCATTCCAACAAGGGCATTCAAGGTCATAATTGTGTGTAATACGCAGGTGCAGATTTAGGTATATGTATATATATATTTTGTTTTTTTCTATTTATATATGTACACGTTGGAATTATTTTAAAATTATATAATAATTAAAAAAACAATCAAAACTAATTCATGTATACGTTGAACTTTAAAATGTGATTATTCTTCTCCATTATTAAAAATATATCTATACATTTATATTTATCACTATATAATCAATACTATGATGACAATAATACTCTTCTAGTCATCATTCAATCAAAAATCTATGTAAACAATTCAATTTTACCTCAAAAAAATAATTAAAATATGTATACAGCGGATAAATAATCGACTAAAGCCATCTATGAAATTTTGTTGGTAAAATCTATCCACAGCAAGTGTTTTCTTTTTCCACACAATATACATGTTATGTGTATCACAGTGTACAACAACAATTATATACATGTATGTCTATATGTGAATTTTGCAGTGCAATGCATAAGCACGCAATGTAGATGTTTGCCGCAATTGTACTGCAGTAATTTTCTACATATGAATAGTAAACATTTTGTTTGAATATATTACGAATACATCTTTTTTATTTATTTTACAATAACAATTGCATAGTTTTTTTCCTTAACATGCTTTGTTGAAAATTCAATGTTCAATTGTAAATTCTTCAAATTTTTCGACTACAGAATGCATTGTCAAAAGAATACTCTTTAATTAAGAATGAACATTCGTCGGTTTCCAGGATTTATTTATCATCATAAATTTGTGGCTTTTGGAATTTTTCTAATATTTTTTATTATTGTTTATTTATTATATCACTGGGGAATTGTTTGTACTAATCTTGAGGCTCGGCATCATGTTTCGACAGTGGTAATACCATAGTTTCTATATATTCTATTTAGTCATCTATAATAATAAATAGTTAAATTGAAAAATAGAAATTTTTAATGCTCTTTTTAAATAAAGATCCTTTCTAAATGTTATTTTAGTGTAAAGACTACAGAAATAGGAAAGCCTTGGGAGTTTTATGTGAACCATTATGTTCAGAACAAAGTATTCATTCACTTGCATGTGAAAATTTACACTCTGGTAAAGAAGCAGTATTTTCCGCTAGTTGGGAGACAACAAAACTTGTTTTTAAAACATCTAGGTAATATAATTCGCTTTATAATTTAATCTAATCTAAAACAAAAAAATAAAACGCGTGAACTAAAAATAATATTTTGTTTTCAGAAAATTATCAGATAAAGAATTATATGAAGCTTTATATTGGGTAGATACTTATGGTAACAAACATTATCCATCAGAAAATGAATTTGAGAAAATGATAAGTGACTTAGTTTATAATCGATTAAATATTACAATTAGTCAGAGACATTTGGAAAAATTAAGTCATCTACGATTAGGTCATCAAGAAACTGATGAAGAAAGACGAGAATTTGAAATGGAAAATATATGGAGGTTATTACAAGAGAATGAATATCTTATGTCAATTATTTATGAAGATAGAGAACTTTTTCCTCGTTTAATTGGAACTTGTGGATCTTTCTATGCTGTTGAATATGTCCAACCTCTTAAAATACCGTCAAATTCTCTAACGGAGTTAGACACAATTCGTGAATGGGCTATAAGGCTTAAATTAGCTATAATGATTATGGATTTTGTTGATGAATTACAGAACAATTTTCCAGAATCACTCTATCTATGTGATGTGAAAATTAATCATTTTGGGATTCCATATGGTGACCAACGACTTAAATTCCTTGATCTTGATGCAGTTTTTCCTAAAAGTATTGTTGGTCGTTTCACTGGTGATGGAAAAACATGCATTAAGCATGAAGACTGTGATTATTTTGATTGTAGATCTGTATGTTCTACAAATAAACGTTGTGAATCTCCAGTCGTTAATGATAATCTTCAGGTATATTTAAATAAAAATAATCATAATATTGAATCAAATAGATTTTTATAATTATAAAAATTCTTCTTAGATTATTTGTGAAAAAATATTTTTGGGATGGACACTCTCAGGTACAATAATGATTCCTGGCCTTTTAATGTCGAGAACAACGACTGGTAGTCTTGCAATTCTTTTAAGACAATGTGCTAATCCTCATGGAGATGTTGGATATCGTCCACGTGCACCAGTCCCATTAGCTACTAAGACTAAGCTTTATAATATGCTTACAGAAATGGAGAGACAATATGCATCATTAATGTAAATTGCATATTGACTGACAATTTATGAGTATTGGCCTTATTAGATTTAATGAATGATTATTTTACGCCATTAATGTATAAATACATTTTTGTAAATATTCAGTATTATTCTAGTCACGTGAAAGAATTTTAATGCTACAACATAGTAATTGTTTTTGCTAAAAAATGTAGTGTCTAAATTTTATTAATATTAATTAAAAATTTTAAAATGTAGTTATCAAAAAAGGTAACGTAACATGTGTTTTTCTTGATAATAACTTATTCTTAAGCTCTTGATAGATTTTTTAACATACAAATTAGAACAAAATATTTACCTCTAAGGTGAATTAATCATTTTTGTTTTCACATTTTTTGTATACAACTGTATTGTGGTAATTTGGTAGTGAAGGAAATATATATCTTTTATTGCCGGAAGTAGATAAGATAGAATATATTATTATTATTGTCTATTGCGAACAATGCACCTACATGTGCTCTAAAAATCTATATTACGTAATGCCTGTGCAAAAATACAGTGGTGGGGAAAGTTTTATTGGTATAGTTTATGTTACCTTTTTGACCAACTCAATTCATACAATGAATCTATGAGTATATGTGTACGTATATATACAATATCTTATATATGTACATTAAAACATCGTATTCAGGTGGTTAATTTTTTGAACAACCTTTTATAAAAACGTGTATATGTATTATATATATAGTAGTGAGAGATAAACGACGTTCTGTGTTGTTGAGATTTTTCATACGCTCGGTTGCTTCTGTAATCAATTTTTATCTAAAAAATCAAATAAACTCATCAAGTCGATAGACAGACGGAATGCATTTCGTTTTGGTAAGTATTGCTTTTTTCGTTCTAATAGAAGGGAAGGTAAAATAATGGATAAAATAATTTTATTATTCTAAAATATTATTTCTACTTCTAATCTCGATAATATTAAATAAGCATAATATTATTTTTTCAGATAAATAAATAGTGAAAAGTTCTTTCAATGTATAGCTATCATCTGTAAATAATCATTACCTTAAAATATTATCAAAGGAAAATAAGTTAACATAATTTTTTAAGTAATAAAAAATGGTGAAATCAAAGTCACACGAGCGAACGCCCAAAGCAAAAAATAAACACCTCAACCATGCTTGTCATAAAAAAGAAGCTGAATCCACAAAGATGAATTTAATGAATTCAGTATTGACATTAATTTGCATGCTTGTTGCTGCGTGGTTTGGATACAAAGGATATTTAGAAACACGAGTTAATACACCATTTGATTCAGAAAAGGTAAAATATTTTTATATTAATATCGATCAATATCATAACTATGAAAAACATATGGATACAATCAAATAAATTTTCTTCTCTTTGTCAGCTTGTTTCGATTAATGGATTAGATACGGCAGATCGTTACTGGGGGTCTTATAGACCAGGTCTTTATTTTGGAATGAAAACTAGGGATCCTCAGTCACTAGTGAGCGGATTAATGTGGTATAGGCCTCATAATTTACGCCAAGGGGGTGAAAGCTTTAGACATTGGTGTGAGCAGGGAGATAAATTAGATAAATATGGTTGGTTTGAACACGATGGCAAAACTTTTGGTATTCAACAAGTATACGATGGTGAATTGCTAATTAATATTTCATATGTGAAAAAGCCTGGTGGTAGACATGGAGGTGATTGGACTGCAAGAATTGGAGTATCTCCAAGAAATTCCAAGATCAAAGATCTTGGAGAAATATCTTTTATATTTTACTCAGCACTTGAGGATAAATCTACTGGTAATATTAAAGCCTCACTTGGTGCTGATAATAGGCTTTCCGGAATGGAAGGTTATACTGATGGCTTGGGAGCATACAGATTCAGTATGAATCCAATAAAGGGGACAGTTGAAGAGCACTCATTTTTAATAACTGTAACTCCTGGCCTAAATCTTGTGAAAGAAACAATACTGCAAAATTTAAGATTAGCTTCTCAGAAAGGTTCGAATATTAAACGAATAGTTTTAGGAGGCGATCAACTGCCTCTTGACTCTGAAGGGAAAAAGACTGATCCCAATTTTTGTGCAACTCAAGTGACAGCTAAAATACCATTTGAATTCGAAGTGCTTTTTGAATCTGGCAGTGTTCCACTGCGTAAAGAAAAGTTAACAGGAAAAAATTTCGATATTGCTCTGAACGAACAGAGAAAACGATTCAATGATAAGTTCGAAAGAATATTCAAATTAAAAGAAAAAGGTTTTAAAGAAGACGCGATAGAATACGCTAAATTAGCATTTTCCAATTTAATTGGATCAATCGGATACTTTTATGGAAGTGCACAGGTGCAAAGTGTTTATACAAAAAGTCCAGTACCTTATTGGAAAGCTCCGTTATACACAGCAGTACCGAGCCGCAGTTTTTTCCCGCGAGGTTTCCTGTGGGATGAAGGATTTCATGGCCTTATTATATCAACATGGGACTTGGATATTGAATTAGATATTATTAGCCATTGGTTTGATCTCATGAATTCAGAAGGTTGGATACCCAGAGAAATGATTTTGGGATCAGAGGCTTTAGCTAAAGTACCTGAAGAGTTTGTTACTCAATTAAGCAGCAATGCGAATCCGCCGACATTTTTCTTAACTCTCGAATATATATTGAATACTCGAGAAAGTGAATTATTAGATAGACATTATAAACTACTTGATAAGTTATATCCAAGATTGCAAGCTTGGTTCGAATGGTTTAATACAACACAAGTGGGCGATATGCCAGGAACTTATCGATGGCGAGGTCGAGATAGTTTAACAAATCGAGAATTGAATCCAAAAACTTTGACATCAGGTTTGGATGATTATCCACGTGCATCTCATCCAAATATTGATGAAAGACATATAGATCTTCGCTGTTGGATTGCATTTGCCGCAGGAGTGATGGCACGTTTAGCTAATGTATTGCATCGTTCTAGTGAAAAATACAGTGAGACTAGTCATTATTTAAAAGACAATAATTTATTGAATAATTTACACTGGTCATCAGCTAGTCAATCGTACGCTGATTACGGTTTACATACTGATAAGGTTGAACTCAAACGACCAACAGCACCTATAAGATCACCAACTGCTCCAGATTTTATAAGAGTGGTTTCGGAAGATCCTGTTCTACGTTATGTAGATTCATCGTTTGGCTACGTATCATTATTTCCGTTTATTCTTCAAATCATCGATGCGGACTCTCCTCATTTAGATAAAATTTTACAAGATTTAACAAAGCCTGAATTATTATGGACGAAATTCGGTTTAAGATCACTAGCCAAAACATCTCCACTATATTTAAAATATAATACAGAACATGATCCACCTTATTGGCGGGGTCCAATATGGATAAATATTAATTACTTAACTTTAAGGGCTTTGAATTATTATTCTAATGTTCCAGGACCATATGCAGTTAAAGCCAAAAAAATATATAAAGAACTGAGAGAAAACATTATAAAAAATATGCTTACACAGTACAATAAAACAGGATTTACTTGGGAAAATTATGGTGATAGTAATGGTGAAGGAAAAGGAAGTCATCCGTTCAATGGATGGTCATCATTAGTTATAATGATAATGGCTGAACTTTATTAAATATCTTTGTGGTGTATTGACTAAAAGACAGACTCTTTTATTATTTTATCTTGTGTAAAAAATCAAGTATAATGTGCAAGGAATGCGGACAATCAACCAATTTTTTTATAAGTGAAACGAATTAGATATCATTTCACTTCATCATTTAATATTGTATATGAAATGCGCTTCAATACATATTCATTCGCTGCTTATTGGCGTATATGACTATAAATATAGAAAAAGCACAAGTTAATGACGAGGAATGAGCCTCACTCAAAATGAAATAACAAAAAATTTTTTTATTTCTTTTATAACAAAAGAAAAACAATATTTTAAAAATGAAAAATAATTCATTTTAACCGTGTGAGGCTGGCTCTCACTAAAACAAAATTTAAGTTATTTCAATATCCGCTTTAAACCATTGTAAAAAATTTAGGCATAACAATATTCATCATTCAATAGTAGTAATTGTAAATTCGAATAATGATCAATAATTATTCTAGGGGTCAAATAGTTATGTTACTATTATTAAATAATGAGCTAAGAGTTTTATAATAAACTGCATAAGACTGCATCATAGCAGGAAAATAAAAATAATGATCCATAGAACTACTTCCTAAATTCACAATAATTAGTACTTACTGGTGATAGCAATGATGAAACTCCAAATAAATTACTTTACACTATTTTTTTTTTTTTTTTAGTTCTTTTCTAACATATACACATATATATTAATTATTTATTTATCACAGTTTATTAAAAAACAGTAGAATAGTGCAATAATTATTGGATTTCTTATTTTCAACAAAGAATTCTTCAAACCAGGCTGTGAAAAGGATACATAAAACCGTATGTTTCATGGTAATAATATTAAGATCATCAAATCATAAGAAACAAAAATGTTTTTAATAAGCATAAAAATACAAAAAAATACTTTAGATAAACTTGAATATTTATTATGTAAGGAACTTTGAAAATCAACCACTGATAATCATAATATGTATGAATAATACTAAATAAGATAAATCTTAAGGTAATAATTAAGAAATTATACTTTGACATTCGGTTTACAATAAATGAAAGCATTTACTAGTATAGTTGCAAAATTTGATTGTTTTTGTCACTAGAGAATTAAGCAAGTTATATTTGTGTTTTGTTTATTATGATGATAAATTGATAAAATAATGTACTTGGGTATAGAATAAATATATCCAATTAAATTTGTATGTGTACAAATATATTGTATAGTTAATTTACTTAGCACAAACATACAGTAATATAATAATAAAATATAATTATTTTATAGGTTTAAATAATTGTAAAATTCTTTTTTAGTTGGTAATCAATGAATTTTTATTCATCATATAAAGACATTTAAATCAATTCTTTAGTATAAAAATTAAATCTAATAAAATATTGAATTAGATTTATTCATCGTTATCCATTTTATCACTACTACTAATTTTTGCTTGTTTTGCATTCTCTAATGAATCCTCAGCTTTTCGTTTTTCTAGTTTTTTGCTTTCTAAAGAATGTCTTTTTAATCCTTTCATACGTTTGGTTTGAATACTACTGATATTTTGAGCTCCAACATGAATAGTTGCAAGTACTGTTCCTTGACCATCAACTGTGATATTTTTCTTTTTCTTTTCCTTCAATTGTTTAGGCTTCTTACAAGATTGCTTGAATAGATCATCAGATGCAAACTTCGTTCTTCTGATCTGTAAATCCATACTTGGTCCAACTTCTGTTAATTCAACTTTAGGAATTCTCGTGCCTGATTTTTTAAATGAAACTCTACAAATAGAAATTTTTTAATTATATGTTTTCTGGTTCAATAATTATCAAGTTTGAATGATAAATATATTTACTTATAACTGCGAAGGCAAATTTTTCCATCATTAGCTGTGAAACTTAGTACATGCTCCAATCCTTGAAGTCGTATGTTTTGAGTTGGTTCACGTTGAAACATATCAACTAAAAGATTTTTTATCTTAACGTACTGTTGATTGCATTCAAAGTCATCGCCATTGAAAATGAGAATCGGTTTAATTCCTGTTGCAATTTTTTCAACTTTGAATTCTTGCACACTTTTAAAATTTTCTACTCCAAACTCTACCATATCTAATAGAGTATGTTCAAATGTTCTACCCATTACTAAATTATGTGGACGTTTCTTATTGTTTGATGTGAACATAAATAATGGACAATTATGTTTTTGGCAAAACCTTTCAATAGGGGTTACATCTTCAAAAGGAACAATTTGATTTTTCTTTTTAAGTATTAAACCATCTGGCTTTTTTATAGTATACTAAAAAGTCAATATGTACATTAGAAACATTGAAGTCATTTATAATTTTGATATATTAATAAAATCTTACCAAGTCTTTCATAGCATCGTTAACATATTGTGAAGCCGTATTGCCTTTGATAAATATTGTCTCTTTTAAATCTTCAACCAATTTTGGTTCTTTCTTGAGAATTATTTTTTTTCCTTTATGAGAAGTTGGTTTTCTGAATATATAAACATTTATAATAAACGGTAAGTAAACATGTTATCAAAATTTCTGTATGCATGATTTTTTAGAAGAACAACAAATTTATAAATACTTACACAATTCTTTGTAAAACAGGCATTTTTTAAAAGTATAATATTAAATATTTTATTTAATTAATTAATTTATTTATTAATTTATAAAATATAACACTTTATTCACGTGCTCGTGGCACATTTATTTATAAAATTTGCAGGTTATGTTGCCCATGAGACCACACAAAAAATAAATCGGACGATACTGTAGACAAAAATCTGTGTTCAAGAAGATGTATATTTTATGTCTAATATCAACAAATGTGAAAACAAATCTTATTTTTTACAAACAAAATTTGTAAATATGTATTGTAACATCAACATTAAATTCAAATAACATGATCTATTACAGTCTAACGAAAATAATAAATTAAAAAATAACTGATAAAAATAATTATCGATAATCATTTAGTAAATATCACTTATTTATAACATTTTATAATTAAATTAAAAAAATGTTACACGAACTTTTGTTATCAATTTGGGGATGTTCAACTAGTTTAGAAAAAATTGTAGAAAGTGATGTAAGTTGCAATTTAAAATGTTTAATGAACTATTTATTTTTGATGTTATGTATTTTTTATAATTATTTTTTATTTGACAGTCAACATTATTTGATAAATATTTTCATCCTGGTGAAAAGGGTATAATTAAAAAAGTATTAAGCATCGCTAATGATTACAATGCCATTAAAAATTTTATAAAAACTTATTCATCTATTAATATTGATCAAGAAAATGCAAACGGTATCGTATGACAATTTTTATTAATACGAGTATTTTGAAAATAAATGTTCCAACAGCATTTAAAACATACTGATTAATTTTAGATACTGAAACTGAAGTTAGGATATTGAAACAAGGCCTATATTTGCAAGCCTTGTGTGATGGCATGGATCAATCTTTGGAGCCTTTTGCAGAAGAAATAATACAACTTGAAAAATCTATTATTAATAACATTCATCTACCTGCCACTGCTGTTCTCTCGACGGTTGAAAATTATCAACATTTATTCAATGTTCTCATTAGAATTATTTCCAAGGTAAATCCATGTATTGTACTTTAAACATAGTAAATTCTTTAATTTTTTTCTAATTAATTGAGTGTTATTTTTAGATAAAAACTCAAAATATACATGGCTGTGCACTACTACAATGCATCCATGAGTTAAAAAATACAGGTGTTGTTGAAATTAATGTAGCCATGCAGAAAATGTTATGTTGTGGCCATACGATTTTTTACAAACAATTAACCAGCTGGTTATTATATGGACATTTAGAAGATGTACATGGGGAATTTTTTATTCAAAAAATTAAAACTACTGCTGACAACTCATCTTTCTTTGGAAATTTTAATAATTCTGGAGCAAATGAAAAATTAAATGATATGTGGAATTATGATATTGCCATAGCCATGCTACCATCATATATTACATTATCTCTAGCAACTAAAATATTAACAATTGGTCAGACAATAATAGTATTTGGTAATGATCCACGTCGAGGAACAGGTAATCATAGTTTGAAAATGACTGACAAACTCTAATTTTTTTATACAAATCATTTTTTCTTATTTAGATTTCAGTATGATAGAGAGCTCTGAAAATCCTGTCTGGGGTAAAAGAGAGCACGAATATTTCCGAAAACTTCAAAATTTACAAATGAAACCAGTCTTTAACATTGTGGAGCTTGAAAATACAATTAATGAACTGAAACATTGTGTGACGAAGCTTTTATGGCATGTTGCAGTTAATGATGCCCATTTATTACAGCAATTGAAATTGATAAAAGATTTTTATCTCATTGGTCGAGGAGACCTGTTTTTAGATTTCATTAAACTTACATCACATATCCTCAATAAAATACCTGTGAATCACACATCAAGAGATGTAAATCTTGCATTCCAGATGACCATAAGAAGAATGTTGTTAAGTGATGAAAATGCTGTTGATAATTTTAACTTCTTAGTTCCAGTTCCAGATAGTGATTCAGAAAATATCAATAATAAGAATGTTGAACCTGTTCAAAAAGATCGTCAAGATCCTATTGGTAAGGTGAGCGTTTTTAAATTGAATTCATTAATGACTATAATCTATATATTTTTATAGATAAACAAGGATGGGGATTAATTATTTTACAATACAGAGTAGTTTGGCCTCTTCAGCTTTTATTCAGTCCCAAGACTTTAAATGATTATAACAATATCTTTCGATTTCTTCTTCGTGTTAAAAAGACTCAAATTAATTTATGGAATTTATGGAGTGAACATACGCGTTCTAAAGACATGTAAGTAATTTTTTCAAAAAATACTTCATATCATTATTACATAATTTAATAATTACTTCATTTTTTTCATATAGAGATATTAGTGTATTACAACTACGAAATCATCTCATTTTTATTCTCGACAATTTACAATATTATTTACAAGTCGATGTACTAGAAAGTCAGTATACAATAATGGAAAATCGTGTTAAAAACACCGAAAATTTCGAAGACGTGCAGATAGCACATTCTTCATTTTTAGCAAACATTCTATCTCAAACATTCCTTACTAATACTAGTGGGAAAAGTAAGAATCCAGTCAATAATTTAATTCGTTTACTTTTACGACTCTGTGATGATTTTATATTACATGCATCGATATGGGAAGTTACACATTTACTTAGTACTGAAAAAGAAGAATTGAAAACACTCACTGATACTCTAAGTAGTGTAATGGAATTATTGATTAAAACACTTAATAGAGTTCGAGCACAACCAAGTGGTGCACATTTAGCACAATTACTGTTGCGTTTAGACTTTAATCGATGGTTCAGTAAACAAATGTAAATAAAATATATAAAAAATAAGATATAAATTCTCATTAATCACTATCATCATGATAATCGCTAATTTTATATTCGTAACTTTTATCGTCATCATTAAATTGCCTATTATTTAATTGTATTAAATTCTTTATTGATATTTTATGAGCTAAGTCTTCAGCTAAAAGGTTTTCATCATTTTTCAATGAAGTGTCTGCTCCATTATCTAGTAATATGCTTACTATTTCTAAGTGTCCACGGCTAGCAGCAATGTGTAAAGGAGTATCACCAATTTTATTCTGCATGAAAAAATCCCAAAATAGTTATTATCAAAAAAAATTACATTGAACTTTAGTAATGTTATTTACCTTAGCATTAATGACATTAATAGGTACTGTCATTAATAATTCTTTTACACAATCTAAATGACCACCACGTGCTGCCCAGTAAAGAGCAGTATTCCCTGCTGAGTCTAGACCTGTTCCTGATACATTTTGTTTCAAACATTCTCGAAGAAAAGAAAGGTTTCCTCTTCTAGCAGCTTCATGAAGAGGAAACTCCATTTCTTCTGTTTGTTCTTCAACTAAATAAAACAATCTGTTAGATCAAGTATTAACTTGTGATTTTCAAATAAAGAAATTCAACTAGCAGTTGATCAATAGTACCATAATTGAAAGGTATCAAACCACTTCTATCACCACATGTTGCTTTCCACCAATTGGAGTCAGTGTGACAATCGTGTATATAAAGTAAGTCGCCTTCATTAAATGATAATTCGGTAATCTATAAATTAGAAATATTTACAATAAATGTTGATTTAGATTATTATTAAATATAAGATAAAGTTAAAACATGTGTATGTAATTAATTAATAATTAATTTATTAAAAATAAAGCAATATTTTGCTTACATGCTGAGCAGTGTAGTTATATAAAGCCCGTACTACCTTGACTTTCCCTTAAAATTTCAATTTGTCATAAATAATTTATATAACACTTATGAAAAATTACACAAAAGTATCAAAAATCATAAAGGTTATTAACAAAGTATGTACACAACACAAACAAACGTGCTGAGAACTAAGTATGAGAAACATAGAAAATTAGAATTTTAAATAAAATAAGCTGTGAGTAAATATGATTTATTTCAATCTGTATTATTTTAAAAATTACCAGGTTTCCAGGTAGGTTTCGGAGGACGAAAAGATTGTTTTGGAGTATTTACTGACTCGGATGACGCCATTTTTATGACTTATTATGATCAGTAAAGCACAAACGGACATAGATATTTGTAGGAGGGGTAATAGATGTACAGCTAAAGGCATAAGTAAATTTAAATAATTTATATATATTACAAAGATATTCATATACAAAAAATACATATTCTTATGTTGAATTGCTTTTTAAAAAACCATTCAACAATAAATAATGTGAATGATTCATTTTATGTGATAAAAATGTCTTCTTTCAGGTTTTCTTTTTTACTACTTTCATGAATAAGACCATGTCTGTAAAATTAAAAATTATGATTTATTGTTAAAAACTGGCATGCAAATAAGAAAGAGATTTTATTCTTACTGAAAAATACAGTGAAGACAAATGCAATCATGAGCCAAACCCAGCATCTCCAGTTAGATTTCGTATGCTCTTCGAGTTTTAATGATTCAGTTTTCAACTTGGTTGTGTTAGCTTCTGTTAACTTATCAGACTTTTCTAAAGCAGCCATATCTTTTTTGATAATAGCACTAGCAGTGAGTGCATGCTCTTTCATACTATTCGTCATCAGAAGCATATTTTCAGCAATTTTCTCTTGCATGTTTCTATTATATTTTAATAACGCGTCTACGTCTTGATCCTCAATAGGACCATTTTTCAATAACCTTTGTCTGACTGCTGTTTCTCCATTATCTATGGAGGTATGATTGTAAAAATTATCAGCATTTTATGGCTTATTTAAATTACAAAATAGATACCTGAGTTGTTAGAAAATAATTCTGATCTTATTTCATGATGGTATTTAGCTGTCGTTTTCTGATGGATCTGAGTCGCAATATTATGAGCGGTGGAATCAATTAGAAGTGTTGATGTTTTGGGTAGCATCTGGGCAGCAACAACTCTTTCGATAGAATTGGATATTTTTGATGTATCTATTAGCCCTTTCAAAAAATCTATTCTTTTCGTGTATTCCATCATTTTCTCTTTGCATGGTTTTCTAAGTAAATTAACAATCAGCGATCGAAAACAAATTACTGTAAAAATTTATTGTTTTGATTATGTACATACTCTGGTGAAGCCTGTAATTTATTCAGGAAGTCTTCCAAGGCATAAATGTACTAAAAATAAAAACATTATAATTTTTGGAGTACATAAAAATAAAGTCATTTATCCATACTTGCTCCAATCTCCAATTTTTAAAGTCTTCTTTAGCTAACAATTCGCATCGATTGAGAAGTCTATTTATATTAATTTCCACTCTAGACATTTTCAATAGTGTACTTTGTTGAGTAATTTTAAGCTTTGTTATATTAACAATTAATCTACTGCAATGATCTTTAATGTTACTTCACTTAACATTTTACATATGTTACTGATTTTTAAAAGAATGTAATATTTACTAAAAATTTTAAGAGATATCGTTACTTAAATTTTCTCAGAAATTTTTCGGCAATTTAGTAGAGGTCGTTACACACAAATTTTTAAAAAATTTTAAGAAATTTAAATAACATCATTTGTCTAATTCATTGTTAAAAACAAGATTATTTTAAATTGAATTAATCTAAAATAGTTTCGAAAAGATTTATTCTCATTATCGTTTTTTCAATAATTATTAATGATATGTGTTTTATAATTTCTACAAATAAATACGGTCACACGTGTTGTGTGACGTCAATGACGCAGGCTGACGTCAAAATTAGCAATAGTTATGCGTACTAACTGATTGGTGAAAAATCAAAGGAGTAACCAATCAGAGTTCTTGTTTCTCCGCAATGGTTGTGTAAAATTAATCGGCCATTTTGTTATTATTTTCGAAAATCGTAAAAAGTACGATCGTGCAGAGTGAACGTTTACGAGAAACTTAGGGTATTCGAATGTGGAATTTATTAAAAAAACAATAAATATTAATAGTATGATCATACAGAAATAAGGTGTAATAGAAATAATAAAGGATTGATCATTTCGGTGGGTATTGTAGTGTATAGTTATAATAATAATGTACATAGTAACTACTTCACTATACAATTCACGACGACGACGACAACGACGACAACGATGAGGAACAACGACGACGACGACATCGTTCATTTCACGCAGTCGCGGTATGGTGTCGTGGTGTTGTTGGTTGTTATATTGAAAGAATATAGGAAGAACGATGAGTGAGAGAGAAAGACATACAGAAGCCAATAGAACCGAATATAAGCAGGAGTGAGTGTGTGTGAAATGAGAAGCGAAGTTGGTCGCGCGCGGGAATCGTCAGTTGTATGTTTCATGGTTTCATCCTTTTGTGCTTGTGATTTATCCTAAGATAAATGTGGTTACTGGTGCAAAACGTTTGTATGTGTGTATGTACTTTGTGAATATCTTTTTTCCTTTTACCGCCAATGACAAAAATTTTTTTGTGGAATTGAATTCACGGTAGATTGAGGTAATTAAAGAAACATCGTGTCGGCAGATCTGGTATTCTCTGTATAATAGGGCTTAGAACGGCACACAGACGCAATCGAAAAACATATACCTACATCTATTCATTTAGATACTGTTAATAAAGCTGCGGAACTTTCGAAAATGCGTTATATACCAGTCATCTTTTTCACTGTTTAATCACATTAATAAATTATTTGGAGTCATTTACTCACTTATTCTTACACTAAAAACATCGTTGTTATTTATTTAATTGTATTGCATTTGAAATTTGCTAATGCCGGAATCACTCATTTTTACATAACCTTCTTTGTAATTGTCAAATATAGGTTAGGTATAGTGATCACAGTGCGGTAACTTTTATTTATCCACGTTTTCTGTTAAATATTATTTACACAATTATTTTCTTTCATTGTTTCTCTTCTGTTTAAACTTAAAACTTCATCTATTTTCACAAACTTACACTCCATGTATTTATTTAACTTCATTTGAACTTTTTATTAAATTCATCTAATGTTGATGCATAAATCATTTGAAGTGCTTCTCATTTATTTTTTTATGAAAACAAAATCAACAATAATTCTAAACAATAAGATTAATAATAATGGAAATATCGGATTTCAATCATTCATCATTACACCTGATTTACTTTTGCTATTGTAGATTATAACAATTAAAGCTACAATTTATTGAGCAAAAATGGCAACATTAGCAGAGCAAGCATCAAAATTGCTAGACTTTAATCAGAAATTGGACATCACTCTGCTAGATTATATAGTAGGATGCATGTATGATGGAATGGGAGAACAGCAAAGAATAGCACAAGAGGTGCTGACAACCCTCAAAGAACATCCAGATGCATGGACAAGAGTTGATACTATTCTAGAATATTCTCAGGCAAGTTGTTTAATCATCATTAATTTATAATATCATACAGTTCTTTGTAGATTTAAATAAGTAATAAACTAGAAATTTATGTTATATTCACTAATTGATCAAAACTATGGTATACTGACAGCAAGATGATTTACATTGTCGTTTTCTATCATTACAGAACCAACAAACGAAATATTATGCATTACAAATATTAGAACAAGTTATAAAAACACGATGGAAAGTACTTCCTCGTAATCAATGTGAAGGCATAAAAAAATACATCGTAGGTTTGATCATTAAGACCAGCAGTGATCCTCAGTCTATGGAAGCTTCTAAAGTTTATCTAAATAAACTTAATATGATTCTTGTACAAGTAAGATTCAATCTTTAAGTAATGCATGGTGATGATTGTTTTTCTATTATTGATAATAGTACTTATATTCACATAATTATTGAATTTTTTAATGTTAAATGTTTTTATGAATTAATAATAGGTGTTAAAGCGTGAATGGCCAAAGAATTGGGAATCTTTTATTGGTGATATTGTTGGTGCAAGTAAGACAAACGAGAGTTTGTGCCAAAATAATATGGCCATTTTAAAGTTATTATCTGAAGAAGTTTTTGACTTCTCGAGTGGTCAAATGACACAAACAAAAGCAAAGCATCTCAAGGATACAATGTGTAGTGAATTTTCACAAATATATCAACTTTGTCAGTTTGTTTTGGAAAATTCACCTAACGTACCACTTGTAGCTGTTACCCTAGAAACGTTATTGAGGTTTTTAAATTGGATTCCTCTTGGATACATCTTTGAAACAAAGCTGATAACAACATTAATATTCAAATTTTTAAATGTACCAATATTTCGTAATGTAACGCTCAAGTGTCTTATAGAAATAGCTGCAGTTACTGTAACTAGTTATGATAACATGTTTGTAATACTATTTGTGAACACAATGCAACAACTAGAGCAAATGTTACACCCTAATACGAATATTCGTGATGCTTATGCTTATGGACAAGATGAAGAACAAAATTTTATTCAAAATCTAGCTATGTTTCTATGTACATTTTTAAAAGATCATGGTCCATTAGTTGAAAAGAAAGAATTAAATGATACACTATTAAAAGCACTGCATTATCTTGTATTAATTTCGGAAGTTGAAGAAGTTGAAATTTTTAAAATTTGTCTTGAATACTGGAATGGATTAGCTGCAGATTTATACAAAGAACATCCATTTATGTCAGTATCTCCAATTTTAGGAGCTAAAAAAGATATGACAATTCCCTCTCGACGAGCGTTTTACTGTCCGGTTCTAACTAAAGTTCGATACATAATGATAAGTAGGATGGCCAAACCTGAAGAAGTACTTGTTGTTGAAAATGAAAATGGCGAAGTTGTTCGTGAATTTATGAAAGATACAGATTCTATTAATTTGTATAAAAATATGCGTGAGACATTGGTTTACTTGACACATCTTGATTGTGCAGATACTGAAAAAGTGATGACAGAAAAACTTCAAAATCAAGTTAACGGCTCTGAATGGTCATGGAAAAATTTAAATACGTTATGTTGGGCTATTGGTAGTATTTCTGGAGCAATGCATGAAGAAGATGAAAAACGATTCCTGGTAACAGTTATAAAAGAGTTGCTAGGTTTATGTGAGCAAAAAAAGGGTAAAGATAATAAAGCAATTATAGCAAGTAATATTATGTATGTAGTCGGTCAGTATCCTCGTTTTCTTCGTGCTCATTGGAAATTTTTAAAAACAGTAGTAAATAAATTATTTGAGTTTATGCATGAGACACATGATGGTGTCCAAGATATGGCCTGCGATACTTTTATTAAAATAGCTTTAAAATGTCGTCGACATTTTGTTACAATTCAAGTTGGCGAAACAATGCCGTTTATTGAAGAAATACTTTCTAGTATAAGCAGTATCATTTGTGATTTACAAACTCAACAAGTTCATACATTTTATGAAGCCGTCGGATATATGATAAGTGCACAGGTGGATGATATAGCGCAAAAAGAAAGAATCGAACGGTATATGCTACTTCCTAATCGAGTTTGGGATGATATTATTAGTCAAGCTTCAAAAAATGTAGACGTTTTAAAGGATCAAGAAGCTGTTAAGCAGCTCGGCAGTATTCTCAAGACTAATGTCAGAGCGTGCAAAGCTCTAGGACATCCATATGTAATGCAATTAGGAAGAATATACTTAGATATGTTAAATGTGTACAAGGTAATGAGATATTATTATAATAAATAGTTCTATAATAACGTATTTTTGTAATTATGTTACTAAATATTTCTCTATTATTACAGGTAATGAGTGAAAATATAAGTGCTGCGATAGCTTTGAATGGTGAAGTGGTAATGAAGCAACCATTAATTAAGAGTATGAGAGTTGTGAAAAAAGAAACATTAAAATTAATATCTGATTGGGTGAGCAGATCTAATGACCATCAAATGGTGAGTTATAATAATCATTAATTTTATTTATTAAAATTAAACATTATTATTCATTCTATAATTGTTTTGTTTTACTTTGTTCCCTAGGTTTTAGAGAATTTTATACCACCTTTATTAGATGCCGTACTATTGGATTATCAAAAAACTAATGTTCCGTGTGCAAGAGAGCCAGAAGTTTTGAGTGCTATGGCTACGATTGTGAATAAATTACAAGGCCATATCACTAGTGAGGTTCCTAAAATTTTTGACGCTGTATTTGAATGTACACTTGAAATGATAAATAAGGACTTTGAAGAATTTCCTGAATATCGAACAAACTTTTTCTTATTACTTCAAGCAGTAAATGTATACTGTTTTCCGGCATTTTTAACAATTCCACCAGCACAATTTAAGCTGGTTCTCGATTCTATTATTTGGGCATTTAAACATACCATGAGAAATGTTGCTGATACAGGTTTAGCGATCTTGTATCAATTATTACAAAATATTGAACAGCATGAGCAAGCTGAGCAAAATTTCTATCAAACCTATTTTACTGAAATTTTACAACATATATTCAGTGTAGTAACTGACACTTCACATACCGCTGGTAATTTTATTTATTCATTTATTTATTACAATTTTTTCTTATTGAAAGATCTTTTGTGTACATAAATTATTTTATAGGTCTCACAATGCACGCGACTATTTTGGCATACATGTTTACATTGGTGGAGTTGGGCAGAATCCGCGTGCCTCTCGGCCCAATACCTGACAACAGACTTTATGTTCAAGAGTTTGTAGCAAGTTTATTGAAGGCAGCTTTTCCACATTTAACTGATAATCAGATTAAGATCACAGTTCAAGGATTATTCCACTTAGATCAAGATATTTCAGCTTTTAAAGAACATTTAAGGGATTTCCTTGTACAAATTCGGGTAAATAAATATATTATCTTCTTAATTTTTAATTGATTAAATTCATCAAATATGTGTATTTAAATATTTTTTAATCATTAGGAATATACGGGAGAAGATGATTCAGATCTTTATTTGGAAGAACGTGAAGCAGCTTTACGATTTGCCCAAGAAGAAAAGAGAAGGCAGCAGATGGCTGTTCCAGGTATACTTAATCCACATGAGATGCCAGAAGAGATGCAGGACTGCTGAATTTTCACCTAATCTTATACTTATTTCATTTTACGCATGTTTGAATGAAAGGCACGTCGTCATAATTATTTTTCTGAATCCTTCCATTTACAATTGTTTTTATTATGTCCTATATTTCAGTGTATGAATCACTATCTGATTTTTGAACGAAAAGTAAGCCCGAAATAAGCTCATTGTACACGTCAGCATTGTTTATGAAGACCGATTTTTCTCCATGAATTCAATAAGTGTGCCTGATTTCATTGGCATAATTCCACATATTTCATAAACAATATTTCTGATAAGAATATTCTCAGTAAATATATAGGATATAAATAATGAATAAATAAATAAAAAACAAATCGATACTATTATACATGGTTAACTGCCAACAGATGTTTTATTTTTTTTGTGTGTATATGTTAAATAAATAATTTTCATATTTTATAAAACTAATTAGTAAATGAAAAAAATTAAAAACTCATGTCTATAAAAATTAATTTATATACATTTTCAAGGAAATTAAACTGCTCTGTGACGTTGACGGTAAAATAAAAAATTTCATACGACTGTGAGTAATAAATAATTCAATTTCTTAAAATATGTTTACTGAAATCATTTTATAATTATAAATACATATATTTAAAAAAAAAATAATAAATATATTTCCATTAACTAATGGTAATATATTTTCTTTCATGAAAATACATTACATTATTAACATTATCACACAATCCATATTCTTATATTATTCATAATGAATGATTTTACGATGAAATTGTTTGGTAGTAAATAAAATAAAACAATTGAAGATAAATAATAAGCAAAATAAACTTCATCCCATTTATTGGAATATGAAACGTTTTATTATGATAATATTAGGAATACATTATTTTTAATCCTACTCGAGCCTATTTGAGCTTACTGCTATCTTATTATAATGTAAAAATAATACATAATGTAAATGGAAGGAATAATTTGTGTTATGCTTATTGAAGCATTTATTAATGAAATATAATAAATCTTTTCACTTCAAAGAAGAAAAGTATTTAACAGGAAAAAAATAATTACTAGCATCATCTATTCATAATTATTATTCGGTAAAATATTCTGATCGACATGAAGTTAAATAAAAAAAATATCATAAGTTAGTTTTCATTATTGGTACGGCAATTGGTAATTTAAAAGTATTCATTGAAATACAGCAACAACACAATTTCTCAGTAAATTTCCATATTTATATATGGTTAATATATTTATTTAAATATTTTTACCGTACATACAATTCTTCATTGCATATTTTTATTGTAAACGATTACGCGATAAGTATATGAATTGACAAAACTTTTTTTCTATTCTTTTTTTACAATGCTTATTCATATAGGCATTATGTATGATTTTGATGTTATTATTAATTTAATTACTATGAAAAAAAAAAAGATTTTTTTTCTAATTATTTCGTATTCATAAACACTGTCACTATGTATCCGCTTTATAATTAATTGAAATACATTATCCGGTTGCAAATGATACATGTAAATAGAAAAATTTCATGAAGATATAGAATACATGAATGAACAATACGTGTGACTGACAATGTCTCTTAATTTACTAAAAAGAAAAAAGTTTGGTATATTTTTTTTTGCAAGAATTTTTTCGGAAAATGAATATGTATCGGAAATGGAATATTGAAAATGGCTATATTTAAAAAATTATAAAGGTATGTTTGAATATCAGATTGTCATTGTGCGTTCTGTCGTTATGTTTTTGTTAATACTGAGTGAATGATGTATTGTTTTTATGCCTCTATTAAAAAAAAGAAAAATTAGAAATATTTATTTATAATTCACGAGACATCAAAATACAAAAAAAAAAAAAAAAAAAAATAGAGTATCACTTTGTATAATATACATATATATGATAATAAAGTATTGGTTTATACATAAGTAAAATAATTTTTATATAATTGCAGTTTAAATTCATTATCGTTAGAACATATTCTTAGACAAACAGATACAAATGACTGAATAAACAAATTTATGGTGGATATTCATATATTTTAGAGGGTTCATCGAACAACAAAAAACTAATGAAATTTGAAAAAAAAACTATTATAAAATACAATATGATTGATCTAGACGCGATAATGTATTTATATTTTAAATTTGCAAATATTCTATATTAAATTGTAAGTTTGTAAGCTAATAAAATGTGACAATGAAAGGAAAAAAATTATCAAGTAATGCGTATAAATAGTTTATTGAAGATTCTTGTGAAATAAGGTTCATAATAATAGAAATAATAATTTAGTATGTCATGCGTATATGAATTCGAATGCGTGATAATTAATTTGTAAGAATTTTATTAATTATTCACTACATAATGATTAAATATGTAATGAGTTTAATAAATACTTACTAATAAAATGATCAAAGAAATTTTTTTGTTTTAATAATCATATAATTATAAATTCACGCAAAAAAATAGTAATATTCTTTTATAAATTTTTTTCGTCGTTTATTTCAATCAAAAGTAGCTTGTCTTGGTGAAATAACACCTTCACCATTGACAGCTCGATCTAAACTTGATGGTGTTGATCCTCCAGCCTTAGTAGTATCTTCTATATATTTTGTCCAATCAATATTATCTAAAGAAGGAAAAGGTTTTTTAGTAGTTGAAATAATTGGAGGCAATGTTTCCGGTTGGGAAGCAGTAGTTAATTTTGGAGTAATTGTAGGATTGTAGTTGTTGGTCACGCTATCCCTATCGATACTCCAATTACGTTGGGTGGTTGTTTGTGGTTGTTTTTGGTAATCATGGTCATTATTATTGTTATTATTGTTCTGATTATTCAACCAGGGGTTTTGATCGTATTCCTGCTGTTGATTGTAATTTGGTTGTAATTGCTCAGGAAATTTGGAAACCATTATTTCATTATCAATTACCATCTACGAAAATTGATTAATCCATTAATTATTTAATAATAATATATATTTAAAATATTTTATTTTCATAATATATTTCACTTACTGTGTCTCCAGTTTTACTACTTCTGCATACCCATTCAGTAGTCAGGGTTTTCCCAAATCTTTGATCATCTCTCATGTAATTGTTTCCTGTTTGTTGCGGATACTTCATTCCATTATTGTAATTTTCATTATAAATATTGTGACTTCTACCATAGTCATGTCTTCTATGTGGTCCATAATTTTGCTGAGGATATTGCGGTTGATTTTGTGTTCCTTTAGGTGGTGATACTCCAACAATTTTACCTGTATCTATATCAAGCCAAACTGTTTGCGAATAAGTTTTTTGAATCACAGCCATAAAATTAATTACCATAAAAATTATAAAATTTTTGTAACAAAAAGCCATTTTAGAAAATTTTTTTTTTCAACTATGACGTTAATTTTTATTAACTGTAATCACCAAGTCACTGATATGTGTATTCATTCAGTTATTTTCACTATGTGACATTTGAATCAAGGAATTGCTTTATCACCATTGTCAATCATGATCATCATTATTATCAATGTCATTAGTATGTATGAGAACGTATATACACGTATAATAATAGACTTATTACATAGTATTAGCTAGAATGTATAAATCGATGTGCAATTTATTCAAAGAAGAATTTAATTTCTTCGATTTTTGTTTTGACATTTTTAAATAATAAACAACTGGAAGAGTTTAAAAATACTCAATTTATTTCATGATAATTAAAATAATAAAATTGTGCTAAGCACTACATTTTTCCAACTTAAAAATTGTATGTTTTTAAAAGTTATTTTGATTGTTTGTAATGACATTCAATTGAAGAATAAACAAATTAACTAATTATATCTATTATAACTGTATAAATATGGTTGATAATATCTGTCTCTGGGTCTAGACCTGAATTGTTCTCTTCGCTCCTGACGATATCTAAATAATGGTCGAAAAACAATATCTTCAGCAACATCCATGTCTGGGACATTACTGTCAGCCTGTAAATTTAATAATAATGACGTGTAATAATTATAAGTTTTATATTTTACAGTTGAAAATGAATAACTATATTAAGTTGAATATCATTAAAAGTATTTTTATATAATTGATCGTTTTAGAAAAAAAATTACATCAATCGATCAATTACCTCACCTGATAGCATATTAGAGTCAGTACTGGTAGTAGTTAAATTTAGATCACTAATCAATAGAGGATTAATTGTATCATTTGTATTAATGAGATTGGTATTGGTAGCTGTAGCTACTGCTGGTATTACTAAAGGAACGAGAAATCCTCCATCTGGTGCATCAATTGCATTAGCAACATTGGGTTGTAAAACAAGTGGAGCAATTTTTGAAGTAGTTACATCATTTTGACCATTATTTTTATCAGTTTCTTCTTGTGAAAGCTTCAAAAAATTTTTATCACTAATTAATTATTCAATTCAATGGAAAAATGTATTAATTATAAATAAAAAAAAAATTACCGAAGTTTCTGAGATTGAGTCGGATATGCTTTCATCAACAGGATCTAAACCACGAAAGCTTCTTTTTTGCAATGGAAGAGGTTTATAATCAATCGTCGTTGTTTCAATCAAAGCATTTTCCGTTTGTGGAATTAAATTATTATCCGTAGCAATTGTTGATGTATAGTGAGAAGAATTAATTAAGATAATTAACCATAACGTAAACATAATCGTTATTTTAATGATGTACTACCTATTTAATTCATAGAATCGATTAAATTAATTATTATATGAACATTTATTAAATATATAAATGATACTTACAGTTAGTTTGAAAATTATAAATTGACAAAATGAATCAGAAAATTTTTTCTTTGATGAATCTTAAGCTTCTTTAACGTGCTCCTTATTGAAATCACTGAAGACTAATTTATGAAGTATAATTTATAGTCTATGAGGATATGTATAACTATAAAATCTTTACGTTTATTAAATGACACTACTGTTATAATTAACGATAATTAAAATAAAATTTAACAACATTTTGCTAAAAGAATTTTATCGATTGCATCATTTCAAGGATGTATCACTTAATACACATTACAACTGCTTTCAACAATTGCTATGTTATTTTAATTTAAATAAACTAAGTAAACTTAATAAGTAAAAATATTTAGCATTTAAAACTCTCATAAAAACAGTAAAGCTATACGTTTTAATTTAATAAAAAATATTTAGAAATATTAACAAAATATTTAAATTATCTTATTCTTGTGCGTTGTTGATAGGCTTTTGCAAATTGCCTTTGTTGCTGTTGTTGATGACTACGACGATATACAAACAAAGGTCTTAGCAAATTGGTACCTGCTGCAGTTTCAAGATCCATATTATCATCGATCAGTTTTGGTTCTTTAATTTCTCGCTTGATCACTTTTATTGGTAATTGATAAAGCATCTCTGGCCTTCGAATAGTCTTGGTAATTGATGATAATTTATTTGGAATTATAGCAGTAGTAGTCATCTTTATTATGTATAAAATAATCAAGAGGGCTATGAATATTTTGTTGCTGTGATTCTGAAACAATTTTTTAAAAATGAGAATATATGAACACGTTAATATAAAAGTATGATGATTTTAAGAAGATAACTCAATTGATGAGGGTTACAATAAGTAAAAATAATTACCATTTTAGCAGATGAAATAATAGAAAATTGTTATTCAAAAAACTAGTAACAAAGCTCTTGTGGCCAAAAAGCAAGATCCACTGTCCGAATTTGTGGAAATAAATTTCTTTTATAATGTTTTGACAAGTCAATATTATGTCAAATTGACGTCAACACTCAATTAGCCACAGAATGTTTTTGACGTAATAAAGTTTGAGTGAAAATCAGTTTTGCAAATAAAAAAAAATTTATTAGTTCCATAACTTAGGTTTTGAATGAATGATAATTTTTGATTGATCAACAAGTTTAAAAATATTGACACCTCTATTTAGCTTTTATATCATAACATTTTCCTGTTCAGCTGATTTTTGTTCACATGAATAAATCAAATTAGTGCGTCTTCCTTATTAAAAATCATCAAAAATGATTTACGTATATTAAAATCATAGTATATTTTTTTCGAAATAATAATAAACTTGTCAAATAAAATAAGCGCTAGTGGTGTACATATGTATAACCTCACTCATGCGCAGTATCTTGTTTACTACGCACCAAAAACTTTTAGTAGATTCTGTTTATCATATCGTAATTATAAAATGTGTTAATAAAACTTAGTAATAACATTTTTAGTTTTATTCAACAATAACCAATTTATATGATTAAAAACATACTGGAAATATGTTGTGACAGAGATACAAATTAATACAAATACAACACTGAACTGTATACAAGGTATTTTTGTTTTGTAATTGATATTTTTGGAGTAAAAAACATGGTGTTTTTTGTATTTTGTGAACGTTGTTGTACAGATTTTATATGTAATTCAGTTATTATTGATTTCAGTTAAATACAGTTGCAATGAAAAAGTATTATCAAGCTGCCTTGGCTCTAACCGCAACTTTGAGTCTTATAGCATTACTCTTCTATAGACATGAATACAATAAATTAAGATTTGTACTACAATTTTTTAATTCCTTTGGTTCACCTCCAAGTAATAATGACAATAATACTTGTGCCATACAATTTGAAGATCACCTTTCATCCTGGCAAAGGGTTACTCATGATCTTCATATATACTCTGCTTATAACCATCATGATGGTGAAATAATATCTATAGCTCTAGGTAGAAATACACAAACATTAAGCTTTGCCTGTGATATTTTATTATCTGATGAAGTAGAGCCAATTACTGGTAAATTTACCTATGAAAATATTAATATAAATAACGAAAATCTAGACACTGATTATGATCGACAATTCAGTGGATATTTGTTTAAGTGTAAGTACGATAAAAATTCAACAAATAAAACTGTTGTTGGCATGCAGTTGTCAAACTTACAACAAAATAATAATGAGCTCAATAACTTTCCAATAATTCGCGTTAATACGTACAGTAGAAATAATTATACTAAAAAAACTAATGTTATTTGTGTATCTCCACCGATGTCAAAAATGATGAAATATGTCGACATGGTGAGCTTTTTAGCTTTTCACAATACAATTGGATGGAATAAATTCCATGTGTATGATTATGGTATTTCACCTATTTTTAATGATGGCATTAAAAAAATGGAGTTATCAAAGAAGTTGAATTTTACATACATATTAACTTCTTGGAACTTTCCATACTTTAAAGTATCATCTCATCTCATGAAAAATATTATAGAAATTGATTGTCTTCATAAAAATTATAACAGAGCTAATTTAGCTATTACTCTTGCTTGGAATGAGTACATTAATCTAAAATATCATACATCGGTAGAAAATTTAATTTTTGACGTTGGAAAGGTATCCGAAAAAAATGCTGATAAATTTCGGACTAATATTGAAATTAATTGTATAAATAAAAATCGAAATTTTTCGAATACTTCATCGCCTATGATATACAGTAAAACTCGTGCTGCATCAAATACTAATCAAAATCAACCACAATATATTTATAAATTAAGTAATATTTTAAATGATTATATTACCGAGCAAAATGTTGATGATTTGATATTCATAAAGAAATACCAAATATGTAATGCAGTAAATAATAGAAAAAGAATAATCAATGGAGGATTAAGAAATATTGAAAATCTTGTAAATTCAAAAATATTTCGGTACTATCTTGGTAAACTGCTTATTTAATAATAAAATGATTGACAATATATAGATAACTTATTGATAATGAAAAAAGCAATAACAAAAAAAAAACAAAATGTAATAAGCGCTTTTGCAAAGTTATACCGTTCGAATGATAAGTTGAATTTTATATGATTGTATACTACTTTATATTTATATATTGTATTACAATAATTATTATATGAATTCTTTTTATTAATTAAATTTTATTTTCTATAAACACATGTTTGTATGTAATTTTAAATGTCATTTTAACAATACCTTTTGGTGATATTCAGTATTCAATGCTATAAAATAACTGCATGCAAAAATATTAATAATTAGAATAAAATTAAAATTAATATTATTTTACTTCAAACGTTGCATAATGGCTGAATTTTTAAGGCCCACTTCATCAATTGTTTTATTTTCTTCAGTCAGTTCTTTTATAGGATATGACGTTAATAACATAAATTCTTGATTAGCATACTGCGGCCGCATTGTTGTTATATATCTTCGAATATCACCAACAGTATGAGTAAGATTAAATTGCTCTCGAATATTTTGCCCGTCAGCTAATCGTATTTGAATCGTTGTAACTGGATTATTAGTGTCTACATTTAATTGACTTCGAGCTTGTGATTCGTTGGCTACTTGGTCAGCTGTATCACATGGTATTGTCATACCAACAGTGGCAGGTGAAGGACTAAAGAAAGAAATTTAATTAGCTTCTTTGAATTAATGTAACTAATAGAGAAGTATTTTTATTATTTACCTTCCTAATTTGTGTCCTCGGCCAGTGAAAGCTTTCACTTTCATTTTTGAAGGTACATATTCTTCATGACGATGATCTTCCATATCAAGACGTACTTCAGCATCTTGTACTTCTTGTCGTAATTCAGCTGGAATTTCCGCTCGTTTTATAGCTTCCATAAATTCTCGATTATTTGGATCATTGTAGGATCGAAGTTCACGATCATTAATAGTAAACCCATCTCGCCAAAGTTTTAAAGTTATTACGCCTGAATTACTTGACGATTGTGAAGAAGGCGCTCCTGCTACAACTGTAATATTGAATAATAAATTTAAATTTAGATAATTACCTAATGGTGTGAACAAAAAGATCATTTTGGTAATTTACTTTCAGTATCATTATTGGTTTGCCCTAATTTATATCCAGTTCCACTAAATGTACTCGGTCTTTGTTGATGAGATCCAGATCTTTCATCGACTGGAATCGATTGATCTCGACATGATTTAAACATATCATTGATAATATCATTCTTTTTTTTACTAGGACCTAACACTTGTTGTCCACTACGTTCAGATCCACCAGCATAAAATGCTTGGCCTTCTTCTTCAGAATCACTATCTCTATTTTGTAATGAACCTATAGTACCGACTTTAGGATTTTTATTTTTATTTATAGGTTTTGACTTATTCGGATCCATTGAGTTTGTTTCAGAAAGTTCAACAGGTCTTACTGATGGTACACTCTCTTGATTAGATATTTGATCACTTATGATATCAGGCGATGGTCCTTCTTCAACGGATCCTAGTTCTACGCATTCATAAAAATTTGCTAGTGCAACCTATTGAATGATTAATACGTATTGTCAGAATACTAATGTTATTATTAATTTAAAAGTAATTCAATATTTTCTTGTCACCATAGTCAAATGATAATAACTTAATTAATATCAAGTTAGAAATGAGACTTGTAATTACAAATATAATGTCATCAAAAAACATTCAATAAAAAATTAGAAATAAACAAAACATGAGTTAAAAAAATTAAAGAATATCATAAAAAATAAATGATGACACTCAATAAATATATATGCTGTCTCACCTCTAACTGGTTAGCTGATGAGGCTAGATAAAATTCTGCTCTTTCACGGTCGATGCCAGTTATATCCATAAATTGGGATATAAACTCGTCCATCGTGTTATTTAATACAATGAAATTAGTTAGTATTCCACCCTTGTATAAAATTACTGTTTTTACCTCTTCGAAAATCGTCTGATAAATCGTATTCTTTGTAAAGTTTGATGAAGATGACAAAATGAAAAATGTCAGGAAAAAACATCCGCAAATCCTAACCTTACTTTAGATCCAATACACGCGAAAATAAGGTTGCCCTACTCGAGAAATATAATCTTCGGATTTAATCGGATTGCTTCCCACTCTCTAACCTCCATGTGTACACCAATCAAAGATGACCTTGAGCATGCGCTGTGTGGTATTCATTAGAGTGGGGATAATCTCTCGAAGATCCTTCTTTTGCCAAGCACTATACTATGGATATACAAAATATAGATTTTGTACAAACTGTAGATGTTCTTTGTTATCATCAGAACACAAGTGTGTGATTCCACGAAGTGAATTTGATGCAAATTATAATTCGTAGAAGCGGGAACAAGTGAAAATGTAAACAAAGTATGGTCAGTTGAATGTGTTTAGTATTGGAATTTGCAAAGTGAATTGTGCTTTTCAAAAACAATGGGAATAATCAACATTTATGACGCTCGAGATTGTGGTAAGTAAAAACAATTTATTATTTACTGTTTATACAATATTATAATAGATTTATGTAATATTATATTATTATAAAAGCATTTCACTCGACTAGACAAAACAATTTTGTGCCATTTTTTACAAAATTTGAATATGAAATATTTGTTGGTAATTTTATTCTAGTGATGAAATTTGATGTTGTATAATATTCTACTGTAGATTTGTAAAGTGGACAAATATAGCAGTTATGATCACTTTGTTTTTTATCTAACAATGGATCATATGCTATTGCTGAGTATTGAACAATCGGCATTCTATTAAATCGAATTTTCGAATTATTAGAAATAAGTTTGTGATTAATTAAATCCCATTTTGCTCCTGACAAATATAAGTCATTAAAATACATAGATCTGACATATGAGTTATCAACATTGTATGCTGATAAATCACTTTCATTATATACAGGCATTACTACAAAATAAGATTTTATTTGATCAACAGCTACATCATATTGTTTAGAGAAAAATATTTGTGCCATTATAAATAGTCGGTGTGGGAATTCTAGACCACCTAACCAAATGTTCAATAATCTTTGATCATCATCACTATCAAGATATTGAATCCAGCCATTTAAAAATTCGTATCTTCTATTAATATTCACAATAAACTTAGATAATGATTTAACACATAATTTTGAATTAAATGTAAAAGTTAACCATGATTTAGGTACTACATTTATCATTAAATCATTAATACAATCATCCCTATCATCATTATTAACATCATTTCGTAATGATTTTTTTATAGATTGCAATACTGAATTATATATTTTAATTTCGTCTATAAATATCATGTTGAGATAATAGTCTCTTAAGAATTTATTAGATCTTTTTTTCATCATCTTTATCTTCTGTTTATCTGATGAAATTAATTGTTTAGGGAGCTTCTCCTTAATTTCATTGATTTTTTGATTTATTAATTCTTCATTATGCCTTTCTTTATCATTACAATAATTGGTCTCAGGTAGTTTATTTATTATTAATTTAAAACAATTGCGAAAATTTTCAAAGACTAATGTATTTCTCTGGACCTCAGCATTATCATTCAGACCAAAAATCGTAGCAGGTACTAAATCATGATTTTTGATCATATTTATTTGTCGAATATAATCATGATACTCACTACATTTATCAGGAATTTCAAAATAACAGTTATAAGTACCACAATTAGATAATAAATTTCTATATTGTTTTATGATTTTTTCATTAAAGTAATCCTGTAATATTGAGATTAAGCATCTTCTATCAGTTGCATCAATTATTCTTCCTCCATAGCTACAATCACCAATAAAATATGTTAAAGCCTCATAGGAGACTTGATTTGAATTATTACTGTCATTTAATAGCAGCAGTAACGTTTTCAATTGTTTAGCTGAAATAACTAAATCATAGTGGCTAAAATCATACTTAACATTCCATTTTGGATCATTAAAATAATTACGTTCTCCAATAATAGCATGAAAAAATGATAATGAGAATAATAATCTAGAAAAAATTTTATTTTTTCCTGAACAATTATTAAAAAAATCATATGAATTTAATGGCTCAGTACTATAAGAATGAATCAAAGATTTTTTGACAGTTTTTGGTTTATTGTATGTTA
Source organism: Chelonus formosanus (assembly GCA_028641665.1). Classification (NCBI taxonomy): domain Eukaryota; kingdom Metazoa; phylum Arthropoda; class Insecta; order Hymenoptera; family Braconidae; genus Chelonus; species Chelonus formosanus. The sequence goes on from CM054002.1 coordinate 17,844,524, forward strand.
GCTTGATACTATCTTGTAAAATATTTATAGGAAATTGATCAGTAGGACAGCTTGATAACCACAAACGAAATTCAACATTAATATTGGAGTTATCTGAACGATTATTGATGCATTCAAGCTCTTTTGATAGTTGTGGAATAGCTAGATGACAGTCTTGAATAAATAACCATTTACCATCTTTTTTTGCATCAGAAATTATTTTTCGTAGCTCGTGAGAATAATTTTGATGATTTAAATTGAAATAAGATGAAGAAATGATATCAAATTTAGATGAATAGCCTAACTTACTAGCAAATGTGTCTAATAATTTAGATAAATCTATGTAACATGGTAAAATGAACAGTAATGGAGTTGACCAATTGGATTGTGAATACATACAAGATAAATTTAATGGTAAATCTAAATAATCTAGAAGATTGGTATTATCAATCGTAACAGTTGATATGAATTTTAATACTTTCATCAGCATTCTGTCAGGTCTGATGATACTGACTAAAATTAATTTTTGGAAGGATGTTAATTTATGTTCCCAAGGTTCTGGAAGACAATGGTTTTCTGGAGTTTTTGCATTATAATAATTTTTCCATAATAGCTGATCATCATATTTTATACTTTGTTCCAATCCTTGAAAAGCTTCCATTGAATTAGATAAAGTTGATATTTGCATCCATATTTTTTCTGTAATCCAGTTATCATCTTGAAGCTTCTCTTTTTCATCATAGCATTCAATTTTTGTTTGTGTTGTTGAAGTAATACAATTTTCTATAAAATACTGATACTCTTCATTAGTGATATTATTTTTATTTATTGATAATTTCAAGCATAATAAAAAAGTGTATAATAATTTATGCTTTTCGTAAAGAGCATTAACAATATTACAATGTAAAATTTTGGTGAATGATAATTTGAGATAATTCAATCGTTTATCAAGCTTCACACTTGTATTTGAGTTTGAAATAGACTTGATGTAGAGTTGTAGAAACCAATGGTATGAAAATTTATACATGCAGTTTAAATGGGTTAGAATTGTTAGAGTATTAAATAAATTAGCACAATATTGTGCTAATTCATTGTAATTATTACGGAATAAATTAATTTTATCTATTTCTATTTTAATTTCCTTATCTTTTCTTTGAAGATCGTAGAATAAAATTTTAGTTGAATCTAATAATTTAATTGAATTTTCATCTTCTAAAATATTAACTGTTGATGTTGAAAGAATGCTCAAAATGTTATTTTCTTCTTGTTTAAGTATTTGTTTGTTATCAATATTTTGAATTAGCAAAGTATCATATATTTCCTGATACTCTGGACATTCTCTTGATACAATAATATCTAAAAGTTTATTACATATTACTTGGGTTGGTAATAAAAAATTAATTATTGTTATTTTTTCAAAAATGTATGATTCATAAATAGGATTATCAAATCTTGTTGTTATGTATAATCGAAAATTTGGATGATACTCAATTATTTCTTGATTAATATATAGATATTGTTTATTATTCATAGAATAAATATTACTTCGTGTAAAAATAAATTCTAAAGGTAGAGAAAAATAATGTTGTTGAATATTATTTTCTATTAGTACTGGCTGACCATTTCTTATGCATCTCTTGATGTCTTCCAGACAATTATTTGAATTGACTTGAATTATTTTTAAATCATTTTTCAATTCAATATCTTTAATCCATGAATTAGCTTGGTTTTCAGGATCTATAAATAAACAATACTTTTGAGAATAATAATAGATCAGTGCATTCTCTGTATAGAATCTATTATTCTCGAAATGACGATAATGTGATGGATTTACTGTAGTAACTCCAGCTTTAATGATATCAACAAAATTGAAATCAATTGAATATGATATACCCAAGTGAAGCAAAGAATTTTTCCATTTTTCTATGTTGATGTCTCGGAAAGCTAAATGACAAGGTGATAAATAAATAACTATAGCACATGACATAATTAAATCACCAACAAGATTTTTGTGTGATATTTTCAGATTATCTACAGACTCTGTCCATTTTTGTTTCTCACCACCGAGACTTTTTATCAACTTCTCAGCCTTCACTAGTCTCTCAGTACATTTAGATATTTCACTTTCTAATTCTATTTTATTAATAACTGTTAATTTAAGATTATCATTAAGTGTTGTTAATTTATCATTTAAAGCTGATAAAATTTTTCGTTTATTATTGAGAAATGCTATTGTTTCATTGTATTCTTTTTCTGCTCCAGCTAGTTTCTCTTTTTTCGGTGCTACTACTTTGACAACCTCATCATATGAAACCATTGCACGTACCCATTTGCAAAGACCTTCAGCAGCACTTGATGCTTTAGCTACAATATGTGGCATAAAGCTTTTATCAACCATGTAAGTTTTTTTGATCACTTGCATTATACCTGATGGAATATTATCTTTATCATAATCCTTGAGATTCTGTAAAAAATTCATATCACTCAAAATACGTTTACTAGGTCCCCAAAAGTCCATTGATTTTCTTCCGGTAATTGGATCAATAACTTTTTCTGCTGATACCCCAAGCATTACACATACAGCTGCCATGACAAGTTTCACTGTGTCAGGAGGGTTTTTCATAGCTTTAACTAACGTTATGTCTGTTGGTTTGAGCGTATTCAGTGCAGCTATAGCATCTTCAAGAATAGGAATAGCTACTGCTAGATCAGCTTCACATTCTGATTTCAATGTTGATGCAATTTTAGCTTTTCTATTGGCTACTTCTTCATCACGTTTTACCTGAATTGTTGTCGTTTCAACAGTAATATTTTCATTCTCTATTTCTCGCATAGTATTTTGCATTTTTTTTACTGATTCTTCCAACTGAGGTCTTAGTGATGTTAATATTGTCTTCATTTTATTCACTTGTTCAGAAGCTAATAGTAATTTATTCAAACCACATAAGTATTTATTTTGTAAATCGATTATTTCAGCTTGTTTCTTATTCAATAATTGACAGAATAATTTAATCATATAAATAAATGCTGATGGATTATAGACATAAATTATTCTATTAAATTTTTTATAATAATCCATTTGTAATTCTTCTGATTTATCATATAAATATTTACATGCAGTAATTACTTTTTCTTTAGTACTATGGTTGATGTGTACATGATCATCAAAGATTAATAAATGATTTCCTAATTCAGTAAATGCTTCTGGTGGCCAATGAACATAGCAATCTATAAAACAATATTTTATTAAATTCTTCCATAACTTTAATTTATTTAAAGTCCTTTTATTATTATCATATACATTAAAATACAATATGAAATGTAATTTTAATTTGCATTGGTTGAAGAAATAATCCATAATCTGGCTAGTTTTAAGCTCTAGATTACGATCACCTTTTTGAGCCAATAACCTAGATATTTCAATGATTTCTCGTTTTTCATCTGCTCTAAATAAGTCTAATATTTCTCCAGTGGTTAATAAACTATTTATATCATCAAAGTACGTATCATGAATGTATCTTCCAGGTATAAAATATGTACAATCTTGATTGTGTCCACCACATATCTTTAAAATACTTTTTAAATTATCTCTCCATTCATTTAATAGAATCTTATCATCACTATCATTTTTATTGCTAATTGTTGATGTTGTTGACAGTTGAAAAAATTTCTGTTTCTGTATAAATGCAGCTAGTCGAGCTAGAGATCTTCTTCCTGTACCTCCAGTACAGAACATTATCAATTGACCACCAGGCAATGACAACACTCGACAAATTCTTATCAGATGCTCAACAATATTAGTTAATATCATAATATCTATCTTTCTAACATTGAGTCTATTAAATTCATTCAAACAGGCTATTAATTTATTTTGTAGGGCATCTTTTGAACTTATTTCTTCATATCTACAAACTCGGATATTATCTGATGATAATGATTCAGTAATTATTTCTTCACTGTTACTACTTATGCTGGTACTTGTATTATCTACTGCAAAATTAGTAAACATTAAATTAGAGAAACTTTGTCGAGTTAATTTTCCATTATATTTCGGTAAATGATCAAATATTGAATCAAAAGTATCTTTAAAATAAATACCAACAGCTTCTTCAATTTTTTTTAATAAGAATTCATAGTCAATTGATATCGTCATTCGATCACCAAATACTCGTAATGATTCATGGATCCAAAGACGAATTAATGTTATTTTTGTTTCAACTGATTCTCTATGAATAAGACTGCATCCATTAATTACACGTGCAATGTCTGCAATATCAAACTGGTAAAAAATTTGCGTAGGAGTTGGATGAAAAAAATTCTTTATATTGGTATAGACATGAATGATAGAATTAACAATACTGTTGATGCTTCCAACAATATCATTAGAAAATTGGTTTCTCTTTAAATTGAATAATAAAATATTACTAAATATGCGTAATAAGTTGTCTTTATTTGGAGTGAACATTGTATAAAAATTAAAGTGTCTCAAAAATCTATTATAGCAAGTTTTAATTTGTTTATTAAAACTTGTCAGCCCACATAAAAAAATAATATTATTATTATCTTGGTTTAGAAATAACTTTTTATATTTATTCTCAGTTGGAGAATCGTCATACCAGTATCCATGATCAATATATTGTCTGATTAAATCTAATATTGAATGACATTTTAATTTCGAATTATTTATCAGTACATTAAGATCATCAATATAATTGATATATAATTCTTTATTATCTTCAAAATTAGTGACAATTTTTTTAATAAAACAATTTTTAGCTTGTGAAACACTAGTTGTTTGTGTAAAACGATACATGTAAGCTATAGTATTGGTATTTGGTAATTTTTTTTTCAACAAATATCGTATACAAGATGTTTTGCCTATTGATGATTCTCCATTAATGATAAAAGGTACACGATATTTAATGTGATTTAAAAATAAATTTATGTACTTAATAGAATCAGTAGTAGGTACCATTAAATTATTAAAGTCATCACAAATTTCTATGTCCATACTGTAATTTGATTTCAAAATATCACTCCAATGTTTCCATGATCCAGCTGCTTTGAAAATAAATTTATTATCATGAATTGTCCCTTCAGTTGGTAGTGGAACAATATCACAGATTTTTAATAGCTCTGGTCGTTGATGATCTTTTATTTCATTGTTCCAAAGTGATAAGCAAAATTCATTGAAAATACTCTGATGGTCTATAGTTAGGCATCCTCCAATAGCCCAAATGATTGCAAGAATTAAAGCAGCTTGACACCAAATTCCAAAATATTGTAATTTTTCTTTAGTCTCTATTGATCCATCACTAAATGCATCTTTTAAATGAATGTCAAATAATTTTAATGTTGATATTACCAAGTAACTATCATTTACTGCAGCTACTAGAGTACATTTTTGATTGATAAAGCATAAACATGCATCCAATGACCATTCTAACATACTTGATAGAAATTCATAATATTTTTTTTCAACATCAAACTTCTGATTTTTCATCCAAATTCTCGTATAGAATCTCCAACCTCTAGTATTAAATGAGTCAATATAAATAATACCACATCGTGATATTGTTGATGGTGATGCATTATTTAAATTATCCGTCTCAAACATTATTGAAATATTATTATATTTAGATTCAATTATTTCTCCTGTTGGCAACAAAAATAACTTATCATTATCTAATAGTGTATTCATATTATCTATCAAAAATGAACTATTATCAATTGAACCATCAAATATTACCCATTTTTTATGCATATAACTTGGATAATTATTACTTTGAATATTGCTATAATCATTAGCATTACGCAATATTGATGTAAACAAACCATCATACCACTTTTTTAATTTAACATTAAAATATCCTAGTAAATTTTCTATTGTCATACAATTTTGATTGATCCAGTAATAATGATCACCATTATTATCATTATTATTGTTATTTAAAATTGATAAGCACTTAATAAATGATTCAATTATTGTTGTTTTACCACTCAAAGATTCTCCCAAAATAATTAATCCATTTTTAATGAATATCATTTCAAATAGTTGAATGATCTTTAATTTAAATGGTTCATGTAATTCAAGGTTACTTTTTTTCATTATTTGCTCAAGAACTTTAAGTAATGTTGTATAATTATTAGTCAATAAGGAAGATATTGATGGAATTATTCGTGGAAAATAACTTTCCAAAAATTCTTGAAAAATAATAACTTTATCATTTGGAAAGCAAGGTAAATAGATATCCATCAGTGATCTTACAATAATCATTTCATCATCTAGATTCGGAAATTTAAATTTCAGATTAATCGCTGTTTTAATTATCGTATTAATACTCTGATATTCTACATTATATGGAATTTTAAAATGTGATGATAATTGATGACAACTAATAAACTTATAAATATCAACAATTTTATTAGAAAGACTTTTAGCATTGATAAATCCACTGGCAAATAATTTTATTTCACAAATTTTATTAATATCTGAATTAGTATAGGCTATTACTCGAAAAATAACATTAAAATTATTAGTTAAATAATTATTGATTGATAATTGTTTCAATGAAGTGTAAACTCCAAGATTTACAGTTACTGCTATAAATCCCGAACTTTTATTAATTGGCAATTTTGTTAGACCTTCGAACGTAATTATTTTAGTAGTTGTTGAACATAATATTTGTGATATTGTATAAATATTATTTATTAATAACGACAATATATTCAAGGGAAGATTATTGATATTTTTAAAGCACATCCAAAAGCCACAAGCCATAAAGCCCTTGAATATTTGTGTAATGTATTGATAGCTGATGCATTGCGTACAATGAATTGGATATAATTTAACTGCCAGAGCACGTGATAAGCTTTTTATAGTTTCTATTTTTCCAATACCAGTTGATCCAATGAGTGCTCCAAAGAAATTATTATTAGCTCCTTCAAAAAGGATACGATAACATCTATCAGTTAATGGAGTATTTATAAATGACTCACCAGTACTCATAAATTCATATTCATAATTTTTCATACTGTTCAACATGTATACTTGAATATTATTGTCATTCTGAAAATAATATCGTAATTGAACGATCCAATAAAAATCATTTTCATGTTGAACATTTTTATTAACTAATTGACTAATAATTTCTTGCTGATTTATTGAAAATACCACATGTGACATCAATACAATTCTTTGACATCTTGGACTAATTTCTTTTAATTCAACAACTAGGTTATTTATGAATTGATTATAGTCGTTAAAAAGTAATTTGAACTTTGATGTATGAAATTGGATCAAACATTGTTGGATGCTAGATGTCCAAAATAACTTCAAAGTACATTCTGTAATGAGAGCTAATGAATGAGTATTTTTAATTAATTTTGAAATTCCATCGACTAAATTATCTATATTGATATTTAAATTAATACAATTACTATCAATTTTATTGCGCACTGACATAATAATTGTAGATTCAATAAATGTCAACCAAGTGTTATTATTTTGTAGTGAATTTAAACAAATAGTATTGTTTGTTAGTGTCAGTATCTCATTATAATCACTAATAATTGTCATCACTTCATTCTTGCTATTTAATTGTATATTTTTGATACCACAGAAACATTTTTGTAATAATTTTTTTACTCTTGTAACAGAATCAGTTTGATTAAATAATATTTCAATTATTTCAATGTTAGATAAAAAATAGAATCGAGGAAAATTTGACCTAGCATATTCTAAATAGTTATTAATACCTACTGTTATGTGTTCAATTGTTGCTGATATATCTGTTAATTGTTCTAAATAGGATGAAGCATACTTACTTATAATAATAAATTTTGGTTTGAGTGAAATATTTTTCATAATATTATCTACATTATCAATAACTTTTAAATACAAAGTTGATAATTCTTTAAAGTCCTTTGTTGAAGCTGATGATTGATTGTTAATAAATATTTGTTTAAAAAATACACATTCATCTTGAATATAATTCCATTTTTGAATTATATCACGTACTTGAAGTAAAGATTCACGAAAATTTTTGACTTCAGTGATGATGGGTTTAACGAAGTATGAACTTATCATTTCTTCTGTTAACACGAGGTGATGTTCAAGAAGAAATTGAATTTTGGAAAATTGAACAAATAGAAATTTATCATCTTTTGTACAATTATTTTCAATTGTAAAATTGATATCATTCCATTCTTTATTCATTATTTCAAGTTGCTGTTGAAGTAATAATTCTTTATTAGCACTTATACTTATTACTTGATACTTATCAATATCTTTCATCAAATCAAATGCTATTATTTTACGTAATGTTGTACCAGCATTTGGAGTTAAATCATTACCATATATAATCGACATTTCTTTCCAATGACGTCTTGCTAATGCTTTATTACACATACAATTAATAAGAGGTATATATTGATTGAATTGTTTAACTTGTTCTAAAACTTGAAAGCATAGTTTAAGTGGTGCTGATTGTTGCATTGGGTCTGGGTCATCAATAATACCAGAAAACTTGAAAAGTTTATTAGCTGATTGTGAATCAGCTTTAATCTTTTTCTTCAATAATTGATTTAACTCAGAAAACTTTTCAAAATAATAGTTAGTTGTCTTTTCAACATGATTTGAGTCAATATACTCATAGGGTCCATCCATCCAAATAGAAGAATATCTTGTCCACTCATTGATCATGATAATTAAATCATAAAATGGTAGAATAATATCTTTTATTTCTTGTATTTTTGGAAATTGAGTCTCTGGAAATTTAAATAGCTTCTCATCCAAGTTTATTTCTTCAACTTGCTTATCAATAGCCTGAATTTTTCTGACAAGTATGTCCAAGTATTCAATATATTCATGAGCACGTTGAGCATCATCCATATCATCTAGAATTATCAGACTTGGTACCACAACATCTACTTGACTATTTAATGCATTTATTTTTTTTTGTAATTCATCTTCTAGTTCACTTTTCATTCCTTCACATAAACTATTATTTTGGTTGAATATGTCTTGAATTATTGTTAACCAATTGATTGTATTTTTATTTAATTCAATATGTTCCTCTGTTATTGGAGTGATTTGCATCAGTGCACTTAACATTTCAATTGATTCTCGAATTTTATTTTCCAATTTTTCTATGGTTATTGTAGAAGCCAATACCATTTGTTCACTTAATTCAAACAGGTCTTTTGTATTGTTTGGAATATTGAGAGCTTTTGATTTTAAGTCTTCAAACTCTTGACAAATTTTTTCATTGTAATTAAAGTGATACATCTTAAGTTTATTGACAAGAATACCTTTGATCTCATTTATTAGATTTTTTAATTTCACCTTAGCTGTTAATTGATTGAGTACTCCAACATTGTAGTACATATAGTTCTCCATTGAATCAACTTTCTCAAGATAACTATTGAAAACTTCAATTTGTTTATAATAAATATTAAAATTATGATTCTCTGCAACTAATTTTTGTGTATTCTTTTTAGTTTCAGGATTGTAAATAAATTCTAATTGATCAGATAATTTATGAAAGTCATCATACATTGGTTTAAACATATTTATTATTATTAATTTTAATTCACTTTGACATTTCATCGTGAACCACTCAGGTACCTTGACTTTTAAATTAGTCTGTCTGATTTTTTTATTATCATTTCTTTTTATATAACATTCAAAACATAGTAAATTTTGAGAAATATTTTCAATATCAAACATTATTTCATTATAAAAATTAATAATTTGATCAATTGATGGTTCTATAACAAGATAATTATTCTCAAAAATAAGTTGAAAATTTAATTGTGGTCGACATTCAGGGTTCTTCAATGTATCTATAATATTATCAATTGTTTGCATCATTACTGATAGGATTTGTTGAGTGAATAAATTTTCTAAACAATTTATAAATTTAAAACTACTGTTTAGAGCAGTAATTTTTGTTAATTTTATTTTTAAAAGTATAACAGTGACCCCCTTATAAAATTTATTTCTTATATCTATCATTATTATTTTTATTGATTTTTTAATTATCGCTTTCAGCTCTAGCATCTCTAAAACCCCAGAGTCTCGATATTTTTCTAATTGAATAATTGTTGGTGGTAGTATAATGTATGCAGTATTCATAACGTATCTCATTAAGGCGTGGCTTAGTAGATATTTTATTTCTATCGATTTTCGATTACTATAAAATAATATATTTTTACCCCTGTAACAACTTATTGTTGGTGAACAACTTTGGCTATCTATTTTCAGGGTATTAAAATATTGTTCATTATCATCATTATCATTACTTAATATGTTATTGTCATGTATAACTATTGAGTTTATAGCTGTTGTCCTCATGTCATCAATGTACATGTGTTTTATTTCTTCCATTAATTTTTTTAACTTACTAGAATATCGCCTCTTGTATTTGTGAGGGATTAACTTTATTATATTTTTCTCCCATTCTAGTGAAATCCCTATTATTGGTATTTCTTCAGACCAATCTCGTAATTTCGATACATAAAACACTTTAGGAAGCTTTGGTTTGAATATCATTGCATTATTATTTTGTATCAATTTCTTATCAATACTCTTGTTGAATTGTTGTTTTTCTTTTGCTTTCAAACACACATGAAACTGTTTTTTACACTTGTAGTCATGTTTACGATTCTTGAAACATTCGTATTCACTTTCTATATTCATATTTATGAATTTTTATCACACATTAGTTTAAAAAAAAAAAACAATTCACAATTAATTTTTTGTTTAAGTAATTTTTTAGCACTCTTTAAGTTGATTGTTATGATTTTCAATAACTGAAATACTAAATTTGTTTTATCAATACTTGAATTCAAATCAAATCTCAACTATATATTTGATGAAACGAGTATACTTTTAGTTCTATTCATGAACTATTATATCAAAGATCGTACTTGTAATTTGCAGATTTTTAGCAAGGAGGCAGCACTTTATAGCATTACTCAATTTACAATTGATGGATACTTATCTTGCCGTTACTTCCATAATAGTTGAAGAGTTTGGAAAATAGTTACAATCATTTAACGCTAGTTAATTCGTCATGATCATAAAAATTTGTCTTATTTATCTGATTGGTCAATTAAGTTTTTATTTTATATCAACTAAATATAGACAATAATTATCGCGTTGTGAAATTATATTTATACATTTACTTCTACGAATTTTCTTACAACACATGAGGGTTTTTTTTTTTTTTTGAAGATCATTATTTATTTATCTATCATATAACTTACCAGTATTACTAGAATTAGTGCTAAACTAAATAAATTTGTTATTTTTTTTTTTTTTATTTTGAATGTAATCAAGAAAAAATTAATGAGCGGATGTGAAAGTGCGTGTACATGAATTAATATGAATTATTCTATGATTTGTAACATATGTAATTCACTAAGATGTTATATTAATTATTTTTCTCTATTTTTCGAATATAAATTAATTTTATAAATACAAAATATTCAATAAGTTTTTTCAATCTTTATTTATGGCAGAATAATATTAACTACTTTTAAGAGAATCATTCGAAAAGTCAAGGATAACCACAATAAGAGCACTTATTTATATGTTAATAAAAATCATCACTATTTTTAATTAAAAAAATGAATTAAATAAAAAATAAGAAAAGCAGAATTTATTTAATACATAAAAGTACGTATAATATTTTTGTACATAATATTTTTTTACGTTACTTGTCGCCAAGTAGTAAAATCTGGATATTTAGAGTAAAAAGTTGTCTCACATTTTGTACCTTTTATCAGATCTTGAACTTTGCCTTTAAAAATACGAAAATTTATTTCAGTTGGTTTTCGGGTTTTATTAATAGTTTTTTGAAGTCTATTGGTGTTAAACCAAAGTTCTTCTTCTCCTTGATAATTTTTAATAACTTTTATACCACTGACATATTGAAAAAGATCTTCATTAATAGCTAATATTTCAATATAATCATATGTAAATGGTTTTTGAATATTCCAACAAGCAATAGCTGTCAATTCAACTAGTTGAAAAAACATAACGCCATCTTTTGATATGGCTTGGACACCTGCTTGACTCTGTCGTTTTATGATTGATTCAAATACTATTGGCTCATTGAATTTGTTGTTTTTTACAGAATTTGTTGGTAGAAATTTCTGACGATAACTTGCTAATGAATTGAAATATAAATATCTAAAAAATGAATGAAATTTAAAATAAAATAAATAATATTAAAATATGAAATATTCAATATTATACCTCTCTTCAAATAAATTTAATGGTGTTAAAGCCATTCCAAGAATACCATCAGTGAGATCAAATGATTCACCAGCAATAGTTATATTCATACCATCCGGGTCAGGTCCAAAAGCATTTCCTCGAGTATTATTTAACCTCCATGATCGATTTTGTATTAAGTTATATATCACAAGGCCATTTTCAGAAACATCAGCAACATATAATATTGCATTATTGCATGTACCGTTTACTAGTTCAATAATTGGCGTAACTAATGATGCTTCTCCAAATGTTTGGCTACTTGGGATGATATATTTATGAATCAAACGATCAGTGAATAAATCGAATATCATTATTTTCATAGGGCATATTTTTTTTGACATAACTCTTCCAACATCAACAAGCCAAAGTCTATTGCATTCATCAATCTTTAATATACCATTAAACATAAAAAGGAAAAAAGAGAAACAAAATTTAAGTTAAATATATTTAATCAATAGATGTGAATGTCATTTTATTTTGAGTTTTATTTAATGTTTAAATAATTTATAATAACAATAGAGATAAAATGAAATGAATTGAATATTAAATGAAATTTATATTATATGCTTACCGCAACCCTATAAACAGATATGAGTTTATCACAATCATTGGAAGAATGCCAAGACCAATGTGGATAAGGGGTAAGTAACGGGCCACCTGGCCCTTCTAAATCTGTTACAGTAGATAGAGTAATTGGAGTACCGTCCAACCACTGTGGAGTTGTGACAAATACACGTCCACTTGCATCTACATCTACATCTTGAGTAAAAGGATTCTCAAAAATATACCTTTTGCCTGTAAGAACAACACTTGGCCAAGTCCAATCTATATACTTCCACTGAGATATTATTTCCAGGTGAGATGAATATACTAGATTCACTGAACATAACTGTAAAATAAATAACTGCCACTTCATGTTGTTTATGTTCAAGTTTAAAGATTTTTCAAGTTAACGTTTAATTAATTATACTTTTATCTTTTAATTTGATCTTATTTAATCTTAAAGACTCGAGTATTGATAAAATTATGATTGCATCGTTGGAACGAAAAATTATAAATGTCTAAATGTATGATATGTGTTTTACCTTACCACCACTACGATATATTGCATTACCACTCCTTCAACATACCAATGCCAGTCACTCTTAAATTCAAACTTATACCTTGAGTTTAATGATTCTTAATGGAAAAGTTCTCATGCGATTGAAATAGAATCACATATGATTTATACCTCCTACTTATTACATATTTCAATGTCGTATTCTCAATCTTCAATGATGAAAAATCATAATAAATATAGGAATATAATAAAACAATTTATTGCTTACAAATTCAATAAAGTTCATTGAATAAAATGAAATAAAAATTGAAATCTTACTAAAAAGAAGTGATATAAATATGATTTATTTTTAAAATAAAACATCAATCAAATTTTATATAATAATATATTTTAAATAATTATTTATTAGTTAATTACATGTGAAACTAACTCGTTAATTACTTGAAAAAAGATAAGGAAAAACAAGAATAAAGTGAAAGTAACAAGTAGAAATCAATTTGATACAAATGTTGTTTATTCAGTATGCCTTGAATTATTGAAGTTTTATATTAAAATATTTCTTATCGATTAAATGGTTAAAATATTAGCATATTGAATATTAATGTGATTATTGCTGAAATCTACTAAGCCTTGTTGGTATGTTGTTAGTTTGGAAATAAGAGAAATAAGTAATCAATCACGTGAAAGAAATATAAGGAGAAAAAGTACAAAAAGTTGAATTTTTCTTAATTTCTTATTCTTTCATTTTATTCGAAGTATGTTATATATAAAAAGATATATCATAAAATTGTATAGTAAAAATTAGAAATTATTTATGATAAAATAGATAAGAACTTTTTAACTGTCTACAACATGCTCAACAATAAATCTAATAATTTAAGTTTTTCTCTATCTATTGCTTTTATAACATCGATCTGCTTGAATATCTTAATAATTCAACGAGGGAATGGATGCAAGGCGTCTTTATACTGTAAGCTATTATGTGTTATTCAAATCCACTGATGTTCTTCTGTAGTTGTATTATTATGTATTATTTTATTGTACTTTCAACCTTCATTATTATTAGTAATAATTATTATTTTTTTTTTTTTTTCATTACATAATCAGTTTATTGTTTTCATCCTTGTTATTTACAGTTTAAATGTAGTGTATATGAAAAAAGTTAATTAATTTGTTGAATAGAGAAAAAAAAACAATATTCGTCAATATATGACATAATTTTTTATTAATTTATGATTGAGTGATTTCAAGTATTTAATACAATTTTGCATCTCTTTAATAATTATTGTCTTTTTAAATATTTAAACTGTTTACTCTGTTAAAAAAATTATCGTTTTTATTTAATAAATTTTTTTTTTTAATGCTTTAAAGAATGAAAAATTCTTTAAACATCTTTTAAGTGTACTGATATTTTCCTTTGGATATTAAAAAAATAATTATACATTATTGTACTCAGTAAAAACTTTCATTTATTAACATAGAATTTAATTTACTTTATAAAGATACAAAATTAAATATTTCTAACGGGGGGAGGATTTATTTTTCATTCTTTTCTTCATTTATCCTTTGTTTTGGCGTCTTCACTTCTTGATAAAGGATTTATACATGAAGTAAAAGTATAAAAAATTAATATAATTATGAAAGAAAAGCAAAGAAAGAGAGAAATAAAAGTAGAAAATTAATTATTTTCTTTTTTTTTTATCAATAATCTTGACTGTATATTTTGCAATTTTATCATCTTCTTTCTCTTTTTATATATATATACATAGATGTATATGTTATATACATCACTTATGGTCCGACCTGTAGCATGAATTTCTACGTTCAATACCTACTTGTACCTTCCCTCTTGAAACGATCGATAATTCCTGGAGTAGTATATGTATAATCCCAAGAATGCACAATAAACAGTTGCAAATCACATTATATTTTTTATCCACTCTTGATTCTTTATATTAATAATTACATTGAATATAATTAAATAATATAACATTGATTAATTTAGAAATAAAAAATAAATGTATCATGAGTACTATAGGTTTAACGTACATGGAATAACTTTCATATGTAAGAGTTTGTGTATATACGTTTGCGCATGCTTACGTTTTTTTTTTATTGGTAAACCCATGTAAGTATATTTTTACATTGCATACTTGTGTATGGGTTGTCAGATATTTACAAATGATTTAAACAAAAAAATTATTGTTCACATGTAAACCTTTAATTAAGATATTTACTTATATTAAACAAAAAAAAAAAAAAGAAGAAATCAAGTTTGATACAGACAATGGACAAATGATCAACAGTTTATTTGTTTAAAAATCATCTATTTACATTAAATTACAGAAAAATAATTATTTAAATTGAAGATAAAAAAAAGCTTTGATTTTTTTCAAATGATTTAAATAATTATATTACATAATTTTACAGTATGAAAATATTATTTATGTATTTTTTACAAACTACAAGAAGCAAGGTATATTTATTGCTTTCCAGTACTCAAGTGTTGTACTTTATTGAAGAAAAAAAATAAATAAAATTTTGTATTTCAAGTAGGTTTAACGACGGTGTAAATTGAAAGGATAAAAGAAAGTTTTTCAAAAAAAAAAAAATCATCTTTCCAGAGGGAAATTTTTTTTTTGAAGTATTATATTATTAAATAACAAAATAATTCCCTATAAGATAAATATTAAACCATAATTTATCAATAATTAATTCCTATATAATTCGGGGCATTCAAGTGATCATTAATGCTCACAATACCCGAAATAAAGTAATATTTCATTTCATTCCCTATATGAAAAATAACTCATGGTGAATCGATTTTTCTTTGTACGGCAATGTGACGTAACAGCGTTGAATCAGTTACGTCACAACCATCAATCCCAAGCTTGTAGTGCAATATATAAGATACTTTGTCTCGTTAAAAGCGCTTTGTTGATGTAATAGTATACATGGAAATATTACAAGTATGTATATATGCATCTATGAGCTGAGTCAAGCTGACAATTTCCGCCACGCGATCACTGTCGCGACATTACTTTTTAAACCTCACTTGCTGGATTCATTTTTATTTGACTTATACACTGTTATTGAATAAGTTAACTCCCTTGAAACAGTATCCTCTTCTGATGAAACATTATTTAAGAATATAATTATAAATAATAGCATTGTATATTTAATAACTTTTTACATAAATGTAATGCTGTTATAAATGTATATTTATCCTTTTTTTTAAATATAAAACATGAATACATGAAATATAATTATTAAAAGATTTTAAAATGTAGAGTCTGCTACTATAAATGCTGTGTTCCTTGTAAACAATAAATATTATTCAAAATGATCTATTCAAAGTAAAGTGCAACTTTGCATTAGCGTTGCTGTAAAATGAAAAAAAAAAAAAAAAGGGCTTGAGTATTTTTTATTTTATTTTTATTATAATTGAGATTTGTTATAGAATAATAAAGGTATTTTTATTCTAAAGATTCGTATCGGAAATTTTTCATTTTAACCGTGCGAGTGAATACAAAAAAGTTTGCAATTAATAAAAAAAAAAAGCAAACAATAGTTGGTTGTTTATTATTGGAAAAAATACATGACTATTTGTTTTTTTTTTTTTTTTTGGTAATTTGATATGAAGTAATGGTTGATTTATTAAATAGTAGATAATTGAAGAAATAAGTTAATAGTTGATAGTTATAAGAATAAAAGTAAGGCGTGATTAAGAAGCAAAACATCTTTTCATACACCTCATGAACGTCACCTACTTTCATCTTACTCATTCTATTTTTTTTTTTTTTTTTCATTTTTAAACTTTTTCTTTCTTACTGTTGCGTCGTCCTTGCTGTTCTATCATCCCTCTTAGTTGTCGTCCCTTTTATTCTCCCCTTACATCTCTCGGACCAACTGGAGTGGTGGAACAAGAGAGAGAGAGAGAGAGAGAGAGAAAGGAGCCGCGAGCAGTTTGCGCACGTTTGATTGGCTGTGAGTGCTTGGGCTTCATCGATACCGGGAGCTGAGGGTAAGCGAAAGAGAAAGAGCATTCAGTTGGAGTGGGAGAGAGAGTGAGAAAGAAAGAAAATAAGCTAAAGCTTTCAGCGAGAGGGAGAGTGAAAGAATCGAAGAGAGGGTGCGTGGACTTTCGCTTACAGAGTGCGTAGAATCTAGGAGAGATAAATGAGGGAGAGGGAGAGGGGGGGGGGGCGAATTTTGGATGAAAAAGCCGACCAAAATGAAAGAAAATAAAGAGAAAGGTGTGGGATGCATAACATAAGGGATAAAACGGAGTAAAGAGGTACCAGAGAGAGGTTAAGAGTACATGCGAGGGAAGATTTAGGAGGAAAGTAAGATAATGCAAAAAGAGAGAAGGAGAGAGTGAATAATAATGGTTGGAAGAGAGAGAAGGGATGATGAGGGATAAAGTTTGTGTGTGTGTGGGTGTGAGAGAGAGAAAGGGTGAGGTTATATTGGTGGCGTAGATGTGAAGATCGGGACAGAAGGGTGTGCGCAAAGGGCGAATGAGGGGTGTTATGGAGGTTGGTGTACGACGTTGACATAAAAGGGTGGGGCGCGACAGAAAAGGAAATAGAATATCATACAGTGAGAGAAGAAGAAAGGGAGAGTATGAAAGAGAGAGAGAGAGAGAAAGAGATTGTGAGTGAGAGAGGGAGAAAACGAGCGGACGTGATAGCTCTAGTGGGGGTTGCAAAAGGGAGAGAAAACGAGAGGGTGCGTGTAGGCCTCGAGAATCAGTTGCGGACGAGCTGCATTGAGGGTTCTATCTATAGTTCTCTTATAGTGTTCCGCTGACGTGTTTTATTTTGTACTAACAAACGCGCCTCTTACTTTCTCTCTTACCGCCCTGTGCGCGCGCTTACATATACCAAATAACTATAAACGTTGCTTTTCAAATATTTGGAGTGCTTTTTATAGACAAAACTATAATCAAAAATTAAAAACAATTATATATTTGTTAGTTTATGTAGATCGCTCGCTACTAGCTAACTAAACTCATGGAAAAGGGTGTATTTTTGAAATTAACTTAAAAGCCCAACCTTTTTTTAATCTATCAGTTTAATCTTTATATCAATGTATTGGTTGCTTTTTCATCTTTAACAACATAAAATATCCAATTATTTTTTAATCCCACTACCATTTGTGCCAAAATATTATTTTCATAAAAAAACTATACACATTTGAGACGTGAACATAATATTAAAAAAAAAAAAAAAGTGCGCGTATACAAATGAGTGAAGAAGTTTAAAGACGTTTTAAGAAAGTCATTCCTGCCGTACTAATTACAACAACGTAATATTTTTTTTTCTTATACACTTGAGACGAGAGGCCGCGCAGAAGCTTCTGCCTTACTCACCCTAACTCGCATCGTTCGTGTTAATCTCTCTCCTCGGCTGGTAAGATCCTGCCGTCCATACCAATGGTTCATATTGTGGAAGTAGTACCGTCGCATCGGAACGACTTTCAAATGGTGAGTCTATTTATTCCCTTGTTTATATACTCCAATTACGCAATGTATATCTCACCTAAACCTAAACCCATTAACTCACTTGCTTGCTATTTTATTTCAACTTAAAAAAAAAATTATCTTTCCAACACTACCAACATCAAATATCATCTAGCGGTTTTCTTTTATTTATCGCGTCAATGTTTAAGGATACACTAGCTGACCCACTTTTCTTTCTATTTCTGTGTTCTTTACTGTTTACAGTAAAAATATTAAATAACATTTTTGCAATGTATGTTAGATGATAAATAACATTATACGTAAGCATTATTTAACCGTTCCATGTTCGAAAAAATAATGTTCTTCAATACTTTGAAAATCATTCGATATCGTGAATAATCTTTAGTACATATTTACCTAAAATCAAATACCATGCAGAACTATTTATAACTACTGGTTGGAATCACAAGTGTGTAGATGTACATTACATGTGTTTACGGCCGACAGAAAACACTGCACAATCACTTATTTATAAGAATATTCTTCTGGTTCGTATGTCTAATTTGGTTACACAGTATATCATTTATTTTTTTCCGTATCATAATGGTTGTTTTATTTTTATTATTTCTTCTTCAGTCTTTATTTCCTCTTTCTACTATTCCGACATAATTTTATTACCCATACTGTAATTGTGTGGGTTTCTCATTGCTCATGGTAATTCGTAATTTATCTTATGCCAATCCTGCTAGACTTTTTTTTTTTTTTTTTTGTTTCTTTCTTTTCTTTCCTTTTTAACACACAGAATAAAAAGAAAGAAAAAATAAAATAATATCTAGAAAACATCGCTTTTCTCAACTTTATTGTTTGCGGTTTGCTTTTATGTACAGCTGTGTTGCTAAAGTATATATTTTTTTTTATTTCAATGATTTTGATAAGTTTGATAATTAAGAATGATCCTTGGAGAGGGGGAAATTGAACATAGTTTGGCGAATTAAAAGTATTCAATGCGCGTGGTCACTATACTGTCCTGCGCGTTATTCGCGTTAACTTTCAATTTCACCCTACCCCCAGCATGCTACTCTAATGGCCGGAAATTTCAAATAAACGTTCAGTCGATATTCTATTTTTATGCCTGACTTTTTGGGATATGGCAACTAACACAAACACGAATGGGAATTTGTTATATGTTTGCGTAAGTTCTCAAGGTTTTACCAATTTATTTAAATCAATTATAATATCTATTATTTTCAGTTAGTTCTTAGAGAAAACATAAAACTTCATTTGTTGCTACGAAAAAAAAAAAAAAAAATAATAATGAAAACTTGTCTATATTAACGATTTGACGTAAACGTGATTTATTTCATTACATGTTGAACATCTGCGTCCTAAATTATTAGAGAGAGAGAGAGAGAGAGAGAAAACCTCAACTTTTATCAATAACTAATGAATAAAATGTTCTACTATTTTTATTAAATTTCATGATAATAAAAATGTACTCATTGTTTAATGTAGTGCAAAAAATCTTCAATCAACTGTAAAATTCAATTCTCACCTGTAAAAGCTCTAGAGTATTTAAAAGAGCTAGCAGAATTTTCACAAAGTGCTATAAAGTAGTATAAAATTTTTAGCATCTTCAAAAAAAAAAAAAAAAAAATACAAATGAAAGAAAAAAAAGAAATGCAAATAAAAAGAAACAAAAGAAAATGAACATAGTAATGAGTCTAAAAAGAGTTGAAAAAAGAAAAAGTGAGATAAGAGCTAATTGCCACTAGTTTTCAAATATTTTTGTGGTAAATCGTTAGCACTGTTGCTTGATTAACTTCTTCACTTAAATTAATCGTACTTTTTTTTCTCAAGTATGCAAATAAAAAACATAAATAAAAGTTTGACACTTGACTTGGAAGTTGATCTATACTCTCTTCAATGGTGCCAAAAAAAAAAAAAAAGTAGCTACAGATTGGTAGTTTACTTTGATGATGAGTAACAAACATTATTCAGAGAGGTATTCAATGTCTAATTTTAATCTAATAAACGTTTTACATGCAATGATGAAAGCTGATAAATTTCATTCACTGGAAAAAGGGGATTATGGCAACAATCCAAAGTATTATTGAGAAGTGCAAGCTGATAAAACAATGTATTACTATATTAGTATGATTATACTATCACAAGAACTATCTTTAATTATAGTAAAAATGCTGTTAAAGTAGCTATACTGATTGCTGGCATAGACTATTATATATACTTTAAATAGCTGCTTATAAAGCTATACTGCTTTTAGCTGAATTCTCAATGGTTAACATCATTATACGGTGTAATTGATACTGCTATCTAACTTTAAAAATACTACAGTAATATTACCACAGCTGTGCTACAAGTGTTTATGATTACAATTTTTCAAATAATGTTACAAAAAATTGTTGCTATATTTTTTCTTCCCTCACTTTATTATCTTTCAAGTTAACACATAGCAAGTGGTGATGTATCTGACAATATAAGATTAGCTCAATTCAAAAATTGAAGTACCTTTTTATAACATCTAGAAGAATATCTTGATGCAATTTTCTGCTTCAACGTTGAAGGTAGTGGATACTTTATAACAATAACCGACACACAGGTATCAATCAATAAAGATTCATGTAATTAAGAAAGACCAGTATCACTAATGATCAAAGTCTTAATTGTGTCATCAGTGTCCTAGATTTAATGGATAATTATTTAAACTAGAGATATTGACCATGATTAATGATATTAAATATCACTTTCACAATTAACTTAAAGGTTATTACAGTGATTCTTGAAATTTCTTATTTATTACATTAATTAATTTCAATAATAAATAATAATAAAATTGAATAAAAAATGACTACAATGTTAATCAAATGGGTGATTTATGTATAATATTAATAATTACTTAATAAAAAAGGTACACACGATTATATTTGAGAAAAGATAAATTTTCAGAGAAATTTTTATTATGTTTAATTGTAAAAATACGATAAATCAACATTTTTGTATAAAGTTTTTTTTCAATTTGTTCGTTTTTCTGTGTAGGATATGAAAAAAAATATAACGACTTCATTTGATTACTTGGAAAAAAGTTATCAACAATTATACGTGAATGAAAGCATTTTCATGAACATTTAAAGCCGTGAAACCAATATATGTGTCTATTTTTTTTTATCTCCATAATTTTTTTCATAAATTCGCTGTAAAAACGAAGATTTAAAAAAAAAAACACTCAAAAATGTTGATTTTTCAATTTTCTAGAGCCAAAAAACAAGGGGATCGCGAAAGTATAAAATTACCAAATTGAAATAATTCAGTGACTATTTAATTTATTTTGGTTATTACAAAAATGTTTTAATTTAGTTTGAAAAAAAAAAGACTTATCAATGTGAGTATGTAGATAAGTATGACGTTTATCAGGTTTCAATTCAGAAGTGTATGATTTGATCAAGTTTCATGCAAAGTTTTACCCTGAAAAGAAAGAAAAAACGATTCGAGACAGAGCAATGGAGCGAAAAATTCCATTATTTTTTACAACTTTTTGTGATTTTTGATGGATAGTATTAGATAACAAAAAAGGTTCCTTTCCAACTGGAATAAATATTATTTCTTTTGTTGAATTATTGAGTTGTTTGTTCTACTTCACTTTTTCCTGTAGTGAATTTCAGTATTCTATTAAGTATCAACCAATAACCGCGAAGAATAAAAATTAAAAAAAAAAAAAAATAAATAAAAAGATAAGTAAAAACTATAATCGACGTATCTACTATGTTTTGATATCTGTAGGCACCTCGTTTCCTTGACAACGAGACTAACAACAAACACTTAATGACCGGTACTTGACTAAAACTTTAATTTCCTGGGCAGTCGGACGACACTTGAAGCTATATGAGCTGCCATGTTTAACTATGATATATATAGATATATATATTTGTTGATATTATTTTTAAAAGGATTACAATTTCGAGTATGGTTTAATAACAACACCTCAACATTATTTTTCTCTTATGTTTTCAAACTAAATTTTATTTAAATAATTGTAAATTACAAAACAGATGTAAGTTAATTTAATTATTCGTCATTGAATATTAATTAAAAATATAAATAAAGTCATTTTAAAAAGGTCTGATGAACAAAGATTTGATGTAGATTAATTGAAATAAAATTTAAATTTAATCATTAATATATTTCTATTATATTAATAATTATTTTTTTTAAATAATTAATAAATTTTCCAACACTTTCTTTTATTTAAAAATCATTACTTACTGATTACTTTTAATAAAAATTTTAAATCAACTCCAATTTAATCCTGCAATATTTATCACCTATCATTTTTTATAAAGCACATAGGGTACTATAATATTTATTGAAAACGTGGAAAAAAGAAGTCTCGGTACACTTTTATGTACATCTGTCAGAGAAAGTGTACGAATCATGTTGTATTTGATATGAATGTAATTCGTGTACTGAGTTTGGTTGCGTGAGCATTCTTATATTAACTTATTCTTTACCTTAAGGATGATACATAACGTCGAATAATGTTCAACATTTTTCGAGCTGATTTTTATCTAATATTCAGATCAGATATTTTCAAAGATCAACTAGAGCACGGAAAGTATGAAAATATGTGTATTCAACCGTAGATATCAAACGCAATATTACCCTCTTTATATTGGAGTACTTTTCTTTTCAAGATATTTTATATTGTACTCGGTGCTTCTTTAATATCTAATATCTAAGTTAATCGATTAATCAATTGTATTCTAAGGTGATACTATTGTTAGAATATTTATTATTATTATTATTTTGTAACAGTTTTTAGATTTATTCCTTTTTATTATCTCGATTCTATAGAATATTTATTTAATAGAGAAACTATTTAATTACTTTATTAAAACAAACTAATTAAATAATAAAAAAGAAAAAACAATAATAAACTCATATTTCATTTCGATATTTATTTGTATTATTTTTTTTTGTTGTTGCAGATGAATCGTCCTATTCAGGTGAAACCGACGGATAGTGAAAGTCGTGGAGGTAAAAAATAATTAAACACTATTATTATTATTTTATATAAAGTTATTATTAATTTTTCATTCATTACGGTATCGTGAATTATATATGAAAAGATAATACATTTATTCTTATTTTCTCATAATTAAATAAATATGTCAAATTTAAGAAAATTTAATTTTTCTTTTATTTTTTACTTTTTTTTTTTATTTTCAACATAAAACTTTAAGTGGTTTATGTATACCAGCTGATTGATAAAAGTTTTACACATGTTTTTACTCTATACTTTAAGTAATAGAGTAAAGAATGCTATTTATACTATCATTTTAAAAGAATATTTTCATTGTGTATAAGAAACTTTTAATTCATAAAGTTATTTTGAAAAGCTATTGTAATAACTTCCGGTTGATTAATTCACGAATGTTATTCGTGATTTCAGGCGAAAATTGACGGAATAAGAACGATCCTAAATCCCCTGGTTTTTTTTTTCATATGCTGACGAAAAAAAAATTAATTTGAATGAAATAATATTTTTTTTAAAGTTAAATTTTTTTTTTTTTTTTTTTTGCAATGCAAATATTAATTCTATGATACGTTTATGCTGTTTTAAATTAAAAAAAAAAAAAAAAATGATGTTTTGATCGAACAATTTAATAAGAGTTTGACATAAAAAATCTAGGAAGCCAATTGCTGATGAATTTACTGGATGAAAGGTGAAAATGTACCATCATATTTAACAAAAAAACAAATGATTATTCTATAAATATCTAAAAATAAATTAAAACGATCCAGAGCTAATAAAAAATCATGCTAACTCTTGTATTATTGATTGCCATTACTGCCGTGATTCATACACACGTTTTCAATCAAATAACTGGAGTAGATTAAAATAGATTGAAGGGATAGAAAAGGTCATGGAAAAGAGAGAATAAAAAAAAAAAAAAGCATAAATTGGATGACAGCAAACATAGTTATTTGGCCTATAAAGCCATTTTTGTATCTGTTCTGTATTCCAGAGTGCATGATGGACGCCGGGAGCGCCTGTGCCATCTTCTGGAAGTAGGAGGCACCGGTGGCGGCTGCTGAAGGTAACTTCGACTTCCAGGAGATAGCTAGCTTCCTTTTATGATATAAAACCCTACAATTGTCTTTTTATTATTACATTCTTTTTTTTTTTTATCTTTGAACTATTTTTATTTCCTGTGACTGCTATTTTTTACGGTGGAAATTTTTACATTAGCTACTTTATCTTATATGCTTGTTTCATTCTTTTGCCAAACAACAAGCAATTCTCCAGTCTAAAAGTCTAGAATATCAAAAGGACAATGATCCTGTTTCTATTTTTTTTTTTCTTTTATTATTACACACACGCACCGTTTTAGATTCTTTTAGATGATTTAAATGCATCATATCTTTTTATGAATATTCATTGAAATTTTTATTTCTTACTAGAGAAAGCTAAATTATTTCATCAAGTACCACTGTTTTCTTTTTTTTTTTAAATGTGAATACACTAAACATTAATAAGTAAATAGCGTCTGAAGTTTATAAACAATTTGTTTTAATAAAGAATTGTTAATAGTCGAGTAGAATTACAAAGCTTACTAGTTTTGTTTTTTTTTTTTTTTTCAATATCCCTTTTGAGTTGAAAAATAAAAATACTTACGAATAATAAAGATGGGCCAAGTAAAGTAATAGTAACAGGTGGGATAAACAATTAATTGTTAATTAAAATAGTTAATTATTTAATTATTTCGCTATACCCTCTTTTTATTTAACAATTTTAGAGAAGTTTATGATTGGATTAACATTAATTAGACAAGTAATTTTTTGATAAAAATTGTATACTTCTTGGTTTTTTTTTTCTATCATTCTCTGTTCCCTAACTCCGAAAAAAAGATTTCTAATCGTAGCTGGCTCGTTCAATGTAATGTTGTCTCGTATTTCGTTTATGTTTTTTTTTTTATTTTTTGTTATTGTATAATATGAATACACATAGATACACAAAAGCACACATATGTATTTGCTGTATATAACTCTTCAACTTTGTTCATTAGACCATCTAATTTGCAATTATTTAATATAAATGCTATGATGAGCGAATAAAGGAATGACGAATTATTTGAATTTTATTGTGAGAAATAAATTTTACAATAAAATAATCATAAAAATATATTAAAATCAAAAATAAAAAAAGGGTGAAACATAAAAGATTTTGCTTTTATTTATTAATAATAAAAAAAAAGTAAAGTCTTTGTAACAAAACAATGAGAAGATAAAAAATTTTTGTTTTTTTTTTTTTTTTGAATACGTTAATTTGAATGGAATCAATACTTTGCTATAAGCAATATTTACTACATTCAAACAATTTGATATCATGTAAATAAATTGATTCAAATTTTTTCTCTCTCAATGTTCATGTTGAAAAAAAAAAAAAAAAATATCACTTTAAATATTAATAGAAAAGTAATAAAATAAATGAAAGAAAAAAAGGTAAAATATTTGAGAAATGAAAAAATAAAAAGAGGAAAGGTGACATGAATTTGATTAAAGTATGACTAAGCTTATATTTATCATCCCTACGGTCGTAATAATTAAGATTTTTAAAAGAAATAAAAGATATTTTTGATATTGACATAATGTAATAGTAATAAAGTAAATATGTAAAGAGATATATCAGAAACGCACATCATGCTTGACCTCTAATATATTTTCCTCCAGGATTGCGCTAATGTTTTAGTGTTATTTGTCGTTTTTGATTGTGTTTAGCCACAAGGTTTATTTTCTTTTTTACAACGTATAATTATTATTTCATTATTAATGTCCCTAATATTGTCGTTTGTTTCGTCAGTCATGTATATTATGTCATTTCAATATTTTCCCGTCGTGTTTTAACAGACGTTGTTTTTCTATTATCGTTGCATTTTCAATTATTGTAATAATTATAATTAAAATGTATGATTAATGATTGATTTTTTTTTTTGTTTCCACAATGCTTGATCACTGCAGATAGAAAGCTGTTTGTAGGAATGCTTAGTAAGCAACAAACAGAAGACGATGTTCGACAATTGTTTACTGCCTTTGGTACAATAGAAGAGTGTACTATACTGCGTGGACCTGACGGAACTAGTAAAGGTAACTAAGTAGTTTAGGTTTAAATTTGGGTAAACAGATCAATAGATAGACCTTTAAATGCTCTTTAATACAAAGTCTACAACATTTTTATTTTAATACTACTAAAAAAAATACTTTATTCATCTATTGATCTGTGTCATTTATTAATTATAATTAATTTTTATTATTTTATTTTTTATTTATTTTTAATCATGAATTATAATTATTATAAATTATGTAATAAAAAAAAGAAAGCAAGTAATGATGTTTCTTTTGAAAAATTTTTAATTAATCCTGATAATAAGCAATTCAATAAATAAATCAAAACTTAAGCCTTTGAAAGATTAGAAATTTTTGTAATTTATCAAGCAGAAGCTCATTTTGCTCCGTTCTCCTCTAATTTATTTGTACTCCAATCCAATTATCAGTCTCCCTTTCTCTCTCTGTTTTTTTTTTTCATAAAATAGTGAAATATAATTGAAATATAGCGTAAGAATTTTTTTTTGACGCACGTGTATCAACGTTGTACACTTTACATGGCATTGAGCCAAGTATGTTAACATGAGGGTGGTCGTGAAAGTAAAGAAGGAAGAGAGAGAGAGAGAAAGAGATAAAGGGAAAGAGAGAGAGAGAGAGAGAGATTTATTTACTCCATGCTTGCAATAGCTACTACACACACACACGCATGCGAGAATCACTCTCAAAATTTCCCATGTTTGAAGTACATACATATCAAACACAGGCACATATGCTACTGGCACATGGCCAACATTGATGTGTCAAATATACAATGCTAGCAAGCACTTTGCATTTGTAAACATGCGTCAACATCAACGACAGTTTCACACCTGTATGGTTCCTTTCGAAAAAAATTAATTCACAGATGAGTTTAGATAAATTAATGAAACTTATTTATTTTTAATTATTTATCGTTAATCATGTTTATATTTAATAATTATTTTTATCAGTAATAAAGTGACTGTCCCAATTGTCACTCATGAACCTATTCTCGCTCAGAAAATTAAAAATTAATCTTTTCTTTTATAAAGGATACATGATTATATTTTTTAATTGTTGAATATTCATGAATTAATAATAAGAAGATACCGAAACATTTTTTATGATCAATATTTCGCCAAAAAATATTTTTTAATTACCAAATAAAATTTACTGAGCGACAATAGGTTCATGAGAGACAGTTGGGACAGTCACCATAATATTAAGTTGTTCAAAAATGAATCCACCATCTTGATCAAACTTTTAAGAAATTATAAAAATATTTGAGAAACATCGATACTACGGTTATATAGAAACAGCAAACGTGCAATTGTTGGCAGAGAATCGTGGATAACAATAGCGAATATATTAGTGAAACATAATTATCAATTTAAATTAAATAAAAGAAAAAGATTTTTTCGAAATAATGGATTTATATTCGGACAACCTAATAATTGTATACGTGATTTTATTAATTTTTCATTTAATTTAAAAATTTATTTTAAAATAATTAAATACTTTGAATTAAATTTATTTCTCATCTGTTTATTCATTTATTGTTTCAGGTTGCGCTTTCGTAAAGTTTCCATCACATCAGGAAGCATTAGCAGCAATTAATTCTCTTCACGGCAGTCAAACTATGCCGGTAAGTTTTGTTTTGTGAAAAATATTATTGTCAACTTGATAATTAATATATTTTATTCATCAAAAAAGTTATATATATATCTTGGTAAAAAAAAAAGAATTTTAATTAAAAAATTATACCTTATTTTTTTATCATCATTCAACTTTATGCTCAACTATGCACTTATAAGTACTCCTGTTATACGAGCACTTATGAAGAGTACATGATAATGATTTTGAGACAAATTTACTGTAAGTTTGCATGTTTAACTCTGTCAGGGAGCTTGTTAGATTATTTTAGCTATGATAATAATCTGAAAAAATGTACTTCAAACAAATTGAGGTTATTTGTTATAAAAGAAAGTTTATTCAATTATTTGATTTTAATTATCAATGTATTTTATATGAATTTAGAATTACCTTCAAGCTTTCAGAAATATTTTAAAAGCATCCTACGGTCCATTCTATATATTATTAGTGGGTCAAGGTTTTTTGATAGCCAATATTCTCTATGTTGCTTTAGCGTGTAAGATAAAATATGAAACATATAAATTCGTAATTACATTCTATTTTTAACATATAATTCTACACTCTACACGGCAATGTTATTGTAAGTACATCTAAACAGTATTTACACTGATGATATGAATATAATATATAACTTTGCTTACGACGACAAGAGTTTTCGTACATGCAACTACTAGGAGCCAAGCTTTTCTACATTATTGTTACTGACCACCTGTTGCTAGCCCATTTATATTTTAGACGCCTAACTGATTGTATATTCGGACACTGAATCGTTTTTATTATACAAGTGATTTTGAATTTACCTCAACTAAAAAATCAACCCCCTAATGATTTTATATTAATAGCTTTTGAATAATTAAAACCTTTAGAAATGTTATCCAAGGTCACTTACCAACCCTCAATCGACCCTTCTTAATTTTTTTTTAATGCATTTACATTTAGTGACGTTATCACCACCTTCAAAGAAACCCATGAAAAGGGGGAAAAAAAGTGGTTACTTTTTTTTTTTTTTTTTTTGTGCGTGTAATCATATTTTGTGCTGAGTAATTGACATTTAGTCAATAATATCATTCCCTTTGAGTAATAAATCTGAATAACGAAATTGATTTTTGTTCCAGGGTGCCTCTTCTAGTTTAGTAGTAAAGTTTGCTGACACAGAAAAAGAAAGACAACTTCGACGAATGCAGCAAATGGCTGGTAATATGAGTCTACTTAATCCTTTTGTCTTCAACCAATTCGGGCCTTATGGTGCTTATGCTCAAGTAAGTAATCATCAACAAACCTTTCAATATTGATTTAAATTCATTTAAATAATTCATTTCATACATGTAAAAATTGTGTAATAGCCTATCATATGACTAAGTTATTTGAATTATCTAGCAACAAGCAGCATTAATGGCCGCAGCAACAGCGCAGGGAACATACATAAATCCAATGGCAACACTAGCTGCTGGACAGCTACCTCATGCTATTAATGGCATGCCAAATCCTGTTGTGCCACCAAGTTCTGGTACGTATTTATTAGGTATATTATGAAATATTCATATATGTTAAGAGAGATATATTAATTATTCCTTGTGCTAGTTAATAAATTTTTAGGCGAATTTGTTGAAAAGAAATGAAAATAAAAAAAAACTTATACCAATCAGGTCTGGTCGTAGGTTCTACGGGTGCTGGCCAAGCAGTAAATGGTGCAATACCATCATTACCATCACCAACAATGCCAAATTTCAATATGGCAGCACAGACACCTGCTGGAGCTGCAGCACCTGCCTCTGATCCAACTGGAGTTTACACTAATGGCATGTCCCAAACTTATCCGGGACGTGAGTATCAACTCTGGCGCATAGTGCCGCCCCTGCGCATAGACTAGCCAATCCACGTGTTATCATTATTATATCCTATAATAGTTAATCAAAAATTACAAGATTAACATACATTGGTTGTTTTTTTAATTCATACATATAATGCAGAATAATAATAACATTTTGAAAGTTATTTTATATATAGAATGTATGAATAATATTTGAAAATGAGTGATTTTAATCAATCTATATACGTGTGAACAGAGCTAGTAATATGCTATGGGGCAATTATATTAGGATATGAAGTTGACCCCGATAAGACCTGAACTTACTGAAGTGTAGATACCCTCCATTTAACTATTCCAGCTGCAGGTGGTCTATCGAATGGCGAGGGCACTGCTCTACAACACGCAGCTTATGGCGTACAAGCATATGCTGGTGTAGCTGGTGAGTTTTTAGCTTTTAATTACAATTTAATCAAGAAGCTTGGCCAATAACATGATGAGAATATGAGTTCAACATGAATTATCGTCTGGGACAAAAAATTGAAACAACAAACCGTTGAACAAAAAATATTTCCAACGATTAAGAAACAAATTATCATACTAACCAGTTTCAATGACGCACGCATTTTTTATTTGAGTATTTTTTCAATCTATACTCAATGTCAAACCAGACAGTTTATTTTATTTTTGATAGACGACCAAATATATAACGTCATAATATTATGAATAAAATCATTTTTTTCATATATTTTTAAGGTCATTTGATGATTATTTTTTGTCTGATATTTTAGTGTGAATTTTTTCAATTATTCTACATTAATTTCTGTATAAATATTACACTTTATCGATTTTATTTATATCATGATAAGCATGAATATGTTTATAGTATCTATACAAAGATAAATATTAAGAATAAAGTTATTAAATACCGTACACTTCTTCAACTTCTTACTTCTCATTATTTTGAAATTATTAAGTTTATGATGCTGGAGCAAAGTGAAGTTAATTTGAGTTAAAAGTTTAATTCTATTTGTTGAAGAAGAAAGATAAGTTGTTCTACAAATTTAATTTGATGTTTTCTTCTGAAAAATTGTCTTATGATCAAATAAAATAAAAATGTTCTAAAATAAAAATAAAATCATTGATGAAATTCAAGATAATAAGTTCTTTTTTATGAATTTCACCTATATTCACTATATATCTATTGTATAATATTTTTTTTTTTTTCTCTTATTTGAACTATTTTTATTTTTTCTAATATCGTACGGTATTTGTTGACTTTATCCTACATAAATGTTACAACATTAGTCTGCAAAAAAAAATCAAAATTTCTTTTGCTTTTAAAATTTGAAGCAGACTTTGTTGCAGATCAGTGTACTCAATAAATGTACGTTTTCAGTTAGATTTTTGATATGTTTAGTCGTGGATTTTTATATTAAAGTGTTCAATATATACGTATGGCACATTATTATTACACGCACTTCTTGTGCTATTTATATAATTAATATAACATTTTTCATGATATTTATAATGAAAAATTAAAAATTACAAAATTATTCAATTCAACTGATTCAAGTACATGATATCTGGATAATAATCAAAAAGATCAAAAAAATTTTAATTGAAAAATATTAAATGAGAAAAGCATGTTTGTAAAAAAAAAAAAAAAAAAAATTTGCACGAACTTTGGAGTATATGTCATTGTTTTATCATGTCATTATTATTTGTTATTGTAGCAGCTTATCCTGCAGTCTACGGTCAGTTTCCTCATGCTATTCCTCAGCCAATGCCAGTAGCACCAACGCAACGCGAAGGTAGGTATTTTATATATTAACTATTTCTTTTAGATGTTTATTGTTTACTTAGTATTAACTTTTTATCCTGGATTTTGTATTGACATTTGGAAGAAAATTCACTCTATCCTTCAATTACTACTCTAGATATAAACTTCACTACTTTTTCAATTTTTAGAGCTATTAATTTCAATCAAAATTTATTTATTATTTATTTAAACAACAACAATTATAGCATTTTATCGGTTTAAATAATATTTTTATTTTTCTTTTTTAATACTGACTCAGCAATAAATTATTCAATTATTCGAAAATATTAAATTCATTCAGGCAAATTTCATTGACATTTGTCATAAAATTGTGAAACAGTCCTAATAGAGAAGAACGGACTGTAATTTTTTTTATATCAATCATATTAACATGAGATGCCCATAAATAATATTATATGATAGTGAGTCTTTTTTTATACTCTTCAAATTATTTGACAGTAACAACTGGAAATAAAAAAAAATTGGATCTTTTTACTTTATTAACATAGTAAAATTCTACTACTACGTGTCCTAGCTCCTAGATTTGATGGAAAAATTTTACAAGCCGTTTTGAGGTCAAAATCTAGATATCTTAAAAAATAATAAAACCATATATCTTACTATGATAATAATGATAATAATAATAATATCTAATAAAAAAATTCATAATAATTTATAATTAATTCAAATAGCTTTATTATTTGAATAAAAAATATTCTATTTCATTTTATTATTATATTTTGCTTCAACAATGAATTGTTAATATTGCTCATTAAATTTCTAAAATTACCAAGTCTATAAAAAAGTGATAAATTTTATTGCAAAATAATAAAAAAATTCTTTAAATAACTTTTGAATAATTTAGTGAGATAATATTTATTGTTATTATCATTCTTATCTTAATTTTTATTATTTTTAAAAACTTTGAACAGTTATATAGTGATGATAATATTATTTTAGGATACTAATTAATCAACATTATGAAAATATTCTTATGATGAAAAGAGTATCAATATAGGTAACAATCAGATAACTTGTTGTCATTAATATCTTTTAAAGTAGGATTTCATATTTATGGCAATCAGTTAATGTGTTTATTGTTGCTTTTGAAAATGACCTTTTTATGTATTATGTGTTTGCTGGCTGCTCAGAAACAGATATTGCTATACCTTATTAGTTATACTAGTATTGTGAATTAATATAAATATGTTACCAGTCAGATTGCCTTAATGCGTCGATATTTAAATGTGACACTTGTATATTAATGAATATTGTTATTAAGTATATCAATTAATATGGTATTTATTGCTGAGTTTTGTTGTTTTGATTATCACCCAGATAGGTTGGACAAATTTCGTATCATTTTCCAATAACTCTTATGTAGTTGATTTCACAATTATTTACTTTTGCAATTATATTCTTTCTTTTTTCGTTCAAAATACTCTCTATTCTCTTGAGTAAATATATATTAAAAATAAAAAAAATATATATATATATATATATATAGTTCAAGGACTTTTTATTAATTTTTTTTTTTCATAAGAAATCAATCTCTTTATTACAATACACATTTCTATTAAAAGTTAAATTGAAGTTTTTATAGTAATTAACGATAAAAAAATTAATTATCGAGTAAAATGTTTTTAAAATAAAAGTTGAATGATGGAATAATTTTTAAAATAAATAGAAGCATATTGATTGGAATCGGTCGCTCCAAGAAGGCATTTAGTATGTCTTTAATGATAATAAAAAATGAGCCATCCATCATTTGCGTACTAAAAATATATTTTAATACACACTAGTTGCACTCTTGAAGCACCATATTTTATAATTAAAATTGTTATTTTATGAAACATTTATTGATTGAAGTATACATTTGTTTAATTAATATTTCTCATTTATTTTCATGTATTTTAAAAGTAAAGTATATCAGTGCATATTATTTTTCTTTCATTATTGATTGTTATTTCTTTTTTATTTTAATTATTTTTATCTTTTTTATTTTTTATTAATATAATATTATTATCATCTTTTTTTCTCTGTATATTATTAAAGTTTTATATTTAGTTTGTACATATATATCTTCTATGTTTATGTGTTTGTAAGCAAATTAAAAGTATAAATACTCAATGTTGATGAAAATAATAATCAATGAAATTTTATCAAAAATAATAACAAAAATGAATTAAATTATATTTATATAATAAGACTCCAACGACTGCAGTACAAGTTTACTGCTTAAATTTCCTTTTTATTTGTCCGCCTTCCATATTGTAATCAATTCATCATTACTATTTATTCATTGTAAATGTTTCTTTGTTTTCATTTATACTAATAATATAACAACCTGATTGATAATTTTATCATTTTTCATAATTTTACTGAATAATTTCGGTTAAACTTTTTTCATTATATTATTTTTATAATTGCAGTGAAAAATTGAATATTAATTTATCTGAAATATTTTTAATATAAATTCTTAAAAAATTTCAACTTAAATTTTAAAAATGTTGAAAATTTTTTACTGCAATAAATTCCAAACAAAAACTAACACAATAAAATAATATGACAGAATTTTTAAAAAATTTTAAATGCAATATAATGATCATCAGGTTACAGAATATTTAAAAAACTCTTCATTAAAATAAATTAAATTAAAATGATTATATGGAATATGGCTCGGCGGTTTGGTACAGGCAGTTGCGAGTTATTATGAATATTAAATAAATAACTTTTGGAATAATTGACAATCCATAATGAGCAACAGTTTAAACAAAAATCAATAATTTTGGTGACTTGAGTATTATACTTTAAGTTTAGACGTTTAGATGTGCTCTGATTTAAATGCTAGGATGCTCTATGTCAGGACCTGAGGGCTGCAACCTATTCATCTACCACTTACCCCAGGACTTTGGAGATACCGAACTCATGCAAATGTTTATTCCATTTGGAACAGTAATTTCATCGAAGGTTTTCATCGACCGTGCAACTAATCAAAGTAAATGTTTCGGTGAGTAATACATTATACTAATAAATAATTATAATTATAATTAAATCTTAATGTGTTGTAGAAAATTCAATATTAATGATGACAGATGATTGTGCTTGCAGAAAATCTATTAGAATACTTTATTTTAACTTTATCTTTAAAACTATTCTTTACATGTTATTAATTTATGTTATTGTTTTTAATTCAACACTTGACTAGAATTTTATAAATACTCTCTTGTCATTATTATCAGGGTTAGAAGGTCTGATAGTGAAACTCCTTTGATTCAGGTAGTCTTTGTGGAAAATGGATTCAATCGTTGCTACACTATTTATCTAGGCCATTAAATAAGGTTGATCCTTTTGAAGATTCAAAATGTTAAAAATAGTTTTGATTTTTTATATTAAAATGCTGACTGCAGAGATTGAATAATTATATGATATTTTACATAAATTGAAAGCTTGGTCCTGCTTTTTTTACTGTATAAAATTTTGTCTTTTCTTTGAGCACAATATCGATCTGTCTTCACTTCATTGAAAGGGGTTGTATGCTGCAACCCCTCAGTATCTATCTAGGGCTGAGCAATTTTATCTCCGAGGCAACTCGGCAACTCTGTGTTACTATCTCTGACTATCCATAGCTTCGCATATTATAACTACTTTGAAACAAATAATCGTTCAAGGTTTCTACGATAAAGGATGGCAGGAAAAAATTCAAAAGAAATTTCGAAGGGTGGATGATGAGGAATTTTATCATGTTCAAGCTTCTCCTCTGAATTCCACATATTTTGTCTTTTATTTTATTTTTAAAAATGAATAATGATCTTAAAAGAATACTTTAAATGATATTTATATTTATAATTAATTTTCTAGTATGTTGATTTATGTTTTATTTATAGGATTTGTATCATTTGATAACCAAGCGAGTGCACAAGCAGCAATTCAATCGATGAATGGCTTCCAAATAGGCATGAAGAGGTTAAAAGTACAATTGAAGAGGCCCAAAGATTCTACAAAACCATACTAACTAATGTGCTGCTAGTCTAAATAATACAAACGGGTCGCACTATTGCTACTATAAGGTTCAAAGTAAGTACCACTTGAGTATTCTGTTTATTATTCAATTCAGACGTTACTGACAGGTATACCTTGATCTAATAAATATCAAGATATCGACTAAAACTTTAAAGCTATATCGTGTAACTGTCCGGATTTTACAATAAGATGTAGACATTATATTATTCGAGTTTTAATGAATATTTAAAATTTGAACATGATCTAGATATTTAAAATTAATTTTCTTCATTACTTCATTAAAAAAAAAAAAAAAAAAATAGTTTAAATGTATTTTAATTAAATTCATTTAAATTTTATGTTGATTTATTATTAATCATGATTATTTGTTATATTTTTTACAGACTGAATTGTATGACAACGCGTATCCATGAAAAACTATATAGGTAATCAGGGATAAAGAGCGCAAATTCTCGTCTTTAACGCTCTCTCTTACTCTTACAACTTAATTTAACATACTAGATAGTTAATTCTCTAGAAATTAATTAGAAAGTGTCAAATATAAGAATGTAAGACTTCATCGCTGCTGCAGTCGAAAAAGGTGCATGAAATTCATACATAGAAAATTTATTTCATGACAAAACTTTTATGCTAGGAATTTGAAAAAAAAAAAAAAAAATGATACACATTGTTTGAACAAGACAATGATGGTATCACTCACAGAACTGAGACGAAAGAAATTACGCATAAAATAATAATAATCATTAAAGACTATATACATATAAATATATATATTTCTCCTGTCTAATAAGTATCAGTAAAATGAAAATGAATGACATCAAAAGTCAGATAGAAAATTAAATGGTATACATAAAAAAAATGGAGTTATAAAGACAGGACCATTATTTTAAATTTAATACTAGTCAATATTTGAAATTACTCTCTTAATCATATACACATAAAAATAATTATACACAAATTTTGTGTATACATATATATATATATATATATATACACATGAATAATGGGAAAGTCGAGATAGTAGGTTTTATATGCCGCGATGAAATCAAGTGGTACTACTTTAATTACAGTACCTTTTTATAGTTTATAGAGTTGGTAATTCCCAAAAATAAAAGTGATTTTTTCAGAGTCACAAACTCTGGTAAGGATTTCGTTAAAGTTTGTTACGCGAGAAATTTAAAAAGTAAACAATAGTGAAAAGATCAAGTATGAGGTGATTATATAATTTTGCGCAACGACATTCAAGAAAATGTGATCTAGTCATTAGAGGGAATAAAAAAAAAAAAAAAAAAGTTGATTCCCTTATATGGGTAATATGAAAATGCAAAAATACAAAATTTAACTTTTAACTAAATAGAAAATAAAGAAAAAAAAACAAATGTGTAATATTGATAAACAATTATTAGTAAGAACGTGGAATGGCGTTAAAGTGACATGAAATTGAAGACGTACGCGCGCGTTCGCTCGATCGATCGAACCTTCAGCAGGGATGTGTCATCAACAACAATAGCAACAACAGCAACAACTACTGGAATAAAGAAAGAAGAAGAAAAGTAATAGAATGCATATAATGAAATTGAAAAAAATTTCAACTCCCTCATGCTCGCGCAAATATATATATATATATATATATATATATATGTATATATGTATGTATGTATGTATGTATGTATGTATGTATGTATGAATGTATATGTATATATATATATATATATATATATACACATTAACATATATCGAAACGATGTCGCTGTAGCGTCTTTATGAAAATGCCTACCAGGCTGTGACTGTAAAAGATCATGAATAAATAGATATCTTTTTTGTACACGTAAATTTTGCGGTAAAAAAGTACAACCGTCGAACAAAACACCGGTCAAGAAAGTCTTTCTCAACTTAATTCTAAATATGACTCGCGCCACAACATAATTGATTCATATATATACGAAATGTCATGGAACTGAAGTACTTTCAAATGAAATTTTATCTAGTCAACGTACATTAAAAAATATTATGTTTATTTTTTATACAAATTTTATTTTTTTGAGTATTATTTAACTTTTTTCATTATACTCAACACAATATACGTCCCGTCCAATTGCGCTTAGGCCGAGTCGACGTAAAAGATATAATCTAAAATAAACAATACAAAAAAAAAAAAAAAACATTACAAATATAAAAGAGATTTTAAGATTAAAAATTTTCACATATTATTAATGAAGCGTTCGATCGCGAACGAACGGTAGAATGCGACAACAGTAGATGCCGACTGAAATGGAGTTTAACCAGAAAAAATAAATCTGGTTATATGAATTAGATAAAAAATTATAAAAGTAAAAAAAAAAAAAAATTTTAAAATAAATTATTCTGACACGAATGAGAATGAGAAAAAACAAAATACAAGTACCAATTATTAATATTAGTATCAATATATAATAAAAATTAAAGACATACATATATAAAATATACATATAATATAATATACATATACGAATATAGAATAGTATATTATGATAGAATAACGATTTAGCAAATTGATCATTATAGTTTTACCAAGTATAGAATATTAACTATTATTATTAGGGATACTTTGATATAGGTATTGAAATGAAAAAAAAAATATTAGATAAATGAAGTATATTAAATTAATAAGTTATTAATTACAATTATGTTGCTGGAAATTCATGATCTAACATTTTAAAAAAAAACTATAAAAAAAGAACATTAATTCTAACACGTATTCCTGCATATTGTGCAGTTGTATGCAATATAGAATTTTGTTATAAATCACGTACAATTTACGTTGGATTAAACAAAAAAAGCTTGCAGATAAAAAAATTTAACCATAATTATTTTTTATGTGTACGAGAGAGTGAAAAAGCCAAAGATAATAAGAACTTAAATTAATTGTTCTTACAACTATAAAATTAAAATTAAATAATAATAATAATAATAATAATAATAATAATAATAATAATAATAATAATACTAGTAATAATACTACTACTAACAATAATAATATAACGATAATAAAGATGTATCGGAAAAAAAAATAAAATAATAACTTTAGACAATTTTTAAAAAAAAAAATAATTGCGTTGACAAAACGCTAAGAAAATAAATAAATAAAAATCATTGAACACGGTTGGTGCATAGATTTTTTAAGAGTATATAAAAGAAAAATAAAAGAAGACATTTAAACAAATTACATAGGTTAAAATTAATTTAAAAGAAAATGCAATATTATTGCAATCTGTGAAAGGGGAAGTTCCAGCAATTATTGTTAATACAACGAGATTGTCATGAATATATTGTTCTATATATATTCATTACTCTCGTCATTCTCGAATGATTAGGATAATACATATAATATGAAAAATAAATGCATCATGAAAATGCATTAAAAATAAATTATAAATAAATGCACGGATTAACGAAAGCGATTTTTTTTCTTTTCTAAAATAAAACACTTGGTTAAATGATAAATTATTATTTCAGACTTGGAAAAAAAAAAAAACATTAAATAATAATTTTAAAAAATAGAGTTTGAGATTAAATTTCTTGCAGAAGGACATTGAATGATAAATATAGGAATTGACTAAAATGGATGGAAAACGATCATATCGTTTACCATTCATACACATACACACACACAACACTGGATAAACTAAAATTTTATGATTTCTGTTCAAAAAAATCTATGAAATTTTAATATATCATTATAATATAAGCTTTTTGAAAATATAATAATAGTCTAATAATATTAATAAAAAAAAAAAAATAATAATACTAATAATAATGATAATAATACTAATCATACTATAATATCCATTACGATGCTAATGTCAATGAAATCAAGACGTACAACGTAATTTAACGTCAGTTATAAATATATATATATATATATACATATATAATAAAGTAAAGAGTAATAACTCCAAGTCTGGAAAGATTAATATTAAAAATAATACTAGTAATAATAATAACAATTGAAGATAATAATAATAATTAATGAAATACAAGCTTTGGATTTATTTTTACATAGTAATTGATGATAATAATGAAATGAAACGATGGATTTGTCAATTGTATTTTGAAAAAAATACATGTGGCAAATTTGTCTATGTAATATTCGTAAAAAAAAATTAACCCGTGATGGATAAAAAAAAACCTCACGCTGTGTTCAAATTTGTGCTATATACAACATATATTAGAACACGAAATGGTGCAATGTAAAAGTAAAACAATTTGAGTTTTTTCTCTAATTTTATAAATTTGCACAGATTACAACCATAAAATCTTTCCATGTTCTGGCTGGAGAAATAGTTTCTATTTTTGAATATTTATTTTGATCCACAATGGAAATTTTTCGCATTTTTGATTGTTTTTTTAAGTACATATACCTCATTATTAAACTAACGCTTAGTACAATGTGATCAAAGAGAACATAATAAAGTTAAAAAAAAAAAAAAAAAAAAACTGATATTCTCATCACAAATATCTGTGCTTATGGTTATAGAATAAAAAATTTTCGTCCTCCCGAAAAGTAATACGTATTTGAAATTTTTTGAATAAAATAACACGCAGTATGTAAAATCATATATAT
Source organism: Chelonus formosanus (assembly GCA_028641665.1). Taxonomy (NCBI): domain Eukaryota; kingdom Metazoa; phylum Arthropoda; class Insecta; order Hymenoptera; family Braconidae; genus Chelonus; species Chelonus formosanus. The sequence continues at coordinate 17,885,357 of CM054002.1, forward strand.
ATATATATATATGAATATAAAAAAATATAAAATTGGAATGCTTGAAAATGTAGCAGAAAAATTATAAAAATTGCGTGTAATAATGACTATAATATATATGCATATACAGAGATCTTGTATGATTCAAAATGAGAGACAAACATTGCCCAATTTAATCGAGTTATACATAGATATATGAAATTCGACTTGAGTTTTATGTATAAGAATATTGCAATATAGCCATGGCCGAAATTTGCCAATTTAATATATTCTTTAGGCTATTTTAGGAAACAGGGTATATTTTGCAATTATTTCATTTTAAACATGTCTTGTATACATAGTGTAAAATGTTTTTCATTAAAACGGTTTTAATGAAACTCATACCGTCTGTTTACACAATTACAAAATACTATCATTACAATAGTTGATAATATACCATATTTGAATACATAAACATAATCAAAAAATTATTCATTTGGTCTGTTTAGATTAATCATAAATATTATTTTTTACAGTCAGGTTCAGTATTCGGTGTCCGAGATGCCTCTTGAAACTAAAAAATTTATTTCAAAAAATAACGATAATTTTATTTGACATTTTTTCTGTCTTCTGCACTTGGTCTTTTTGCATTTTTTATTCTATTTTTTTTCTTTTTTGTGAAATAATAATGACAAGTGAATATAAAAAAAACTCAAAAGCCAAAATTTGCTTGTATATAAATATATAAAACGAAAACTGTCATAATTATAAATATGGCGAGAGCCTTTTTAAATTTTATATATTAATTTATAACTTTAACCGGACAACGAAGCTATCTAATTCCCTGACTGATTGTTTAAACAGTTATGCATAGTTAAATTATTTGTTTTATTTATTTTGATTTTAAAATATGATTTGTAAGAAATAAAGAATCATTTTGTCAATAAGATTTGAGAATAGAAAAACTCTGTTGAAAAAATTGGCACGATAATGACATATCTCGCGTAAAATGCAACATTGAACAAACAAATATACTCTGAATTTTACATTATATTATTTAATTATTAATGGATTTATACAAAAAAACATTCAGTATTAACAAACACTATTCTGATTAGTACTTGATCCGAACAATATGTATTTTATTTTAATTTTTATTTAATTTTATTATTTCTTAATAAGTATGTGATTGAATGCAATTGTCATTATTTTATTTAAATATTTATTACAATAGATAAAATACTCAACTGTATTGTATTGTATGTTTTTATTTACAAATTTTTTTCTCTTAATGTTATCAACATTTTTCAACAAAATATGCAATTTAGTTAATATAATAATTTTAATGGTAGTTATTTGAAAAGAATATTGAATATTCATGAAAATGATTATAACAATTGGGAAAAAAATTAGTAAAATATTAAATTAAATGAAAATTGAGAAAAATCTAAAACACTGATTAATATTTTATAACGGAACTTTTAAATACCGTAGAATTATTTAATTTAATCATAATTAATTCATACAGAACAGGTTAGTACAAAAATTATAATTAATCATATTTTTTATTGATTTTAATTAAAAGCATTGAAATAATATACTTATTGAAACTTTATATAGATATTTCACATGAAATATCTGAAAAATAAAATTCAGCATTATTTAATGTATCTTTTCTTTCTAAGCACTTATACAAAAAATTATCTATTGATAACAATAATGTATTATAAATTCCTACAAACAGCGAGTTGACAAATATACAGATACATACACATATTTTCATTCTACCAATAAAAAAAAGTGTACATTTAAAACAATATACAATATAAAAATACCAATATAATACGCAAAAATTGTATATTAAAATTAAATTATCATAAAGTAATTTTTTTTTTTAAATCATGGTGAGAGTTATCTTTATTGATAGGGGCGGGGGGGAGAGTGAAGCACAGAAGCAAGATGTCTTGCAAATGCTAGCAAAAAGAATGTATATATACTTAGTCATATAAAAAAAAAATTACAATATAGTATGCATAATTATAGTTTCAGTTATTCATTAATATAAGACGAATTACTCGACTAAATACTCTATTTCAAAAAAAAAAAAAAAAAATACATACAAATTATATATAAATATATATATACATAAAAATATATATTATATCCTTTAAATAATTAGAATAATATTGACTTGATAAAAAGTAGGTCAACAAAAACAAAACATATTTTAACTATTTAATCGCCAAAAATGGAAGAATTTTTTATGAATTAATCCATAATAATAAAGAAAGAATAATTTACAATGTATTGATAATTGAAAGTGATTATTAAAAAATATTTAATATAAAAATAAAAATAACCAAATATTAGAATAATAATCAGTGATGCTAGTAACGTATATATATATATATATGTAAAAATATGGAAAAAAAATATATAGAAATTAATGAGTAACATTTTTTTACATAAATTATTACAGCACAATACACAAATGGTGGTGGCGATAAGGACCCTCGACAATTTTATTTTCATTTATGTTTGGACGACGAAAATTTAAAACAAATTTACTTGTCATAATTTTTTACACACACATACCTACCTACAAATGAATAAATATATTTAGATAAATGAATTTGAGATATATACAGTAACAAAAGATGTATTAAAATATTACGGAGAATATTGTCTATTGTTCATTATTATAATTATTAACACTCTTTCCCTTTATGGAAATACAATTAACATCAAGCATGGGAAATTTTTAATTAAAACGTTTAATAAAATATAAATTCTAAGTATTTGCAACTTAAAAAATAATTCTAAATATACTGGAGAGTTTGTGTTTTTAAATGAATAAATTTTATCAAGAGAATAATTCTCATAAATTAATAAATATTTGAGCGTCTTTGGTTTATTTGATTCTTTGAAGATTATATTTATAAAAAAAAGAAAAAATGATTTCCACGAATTATTATGATGTGAAAATGAATATCAGTATTTAAATAATTATGTAATATCATATTTTAATTCTGTTTAAATGAAAGTTAAAGAGATAAAAAATGACATTTTAATGGATTTTAATTGTCTCATAATCACTAATCAAAGACTATATTTGAATCATTTTTGTCAAATGATGTAGTAAACTAAAATTCTAAAAATCTAAAGAATAATGATGGAATAGAAATATTTAGAATTGATGTGAAAATAACGTAGTATCAAAATGGCTTAATCTTTTTAAATTCACTAATTTTTTCAAAGTTTTGTATGTATGATGATTTTATATATAAAAAAAAAAAAAAGAAATAACAATTTTATTGCTTAACTAATAAATTATTCAATGTAAAGTCTAACTGTGATATATCGATCATCATATAACTAATGTTTGGGTTATTGAAGTCCACTGAGGGTATTAAGGAGAATAATGAAGAGTTAAAAAAAGGAAAAATTATTTATTCACCCCCTTATTTAATGACAAATTGCATTCTATTCGTACATTATTTAGTATACAATATTAAATGCAGTCAATGAGTGATTAGTCAAGATGAATAGTAAAAAAAAGTAAACAAATGAACAAGTATAGTAAAAAATTTTCAAGTTAAAAACCATGTGGGGTTTTAATAGAAATAGCTAAACATTGATCAATCAATAATATGCCTTTCCAAAATTTCATTTAGTCGCAAATTATTAGAAAGAAAAATATCTTGTTGAAATAAAATAAAAATACAAAAGAAGAATATTAATCATTGTAATTATTCGAGGTTTTACTACAAAATTATAAAGACGTGTAGTGTGAAATTAAAATGAGACTGAAGTAGCATCATAAATTTTCTAGTAATACAGTCTACATATGTGTCCATATATAGTAGATTGTGTGCCGTCATTTTAATCCCTCTTTTTTTCAACAACTTATTAACCCGAGGTGACAGAGACTGAGTTTTATGCATAAAGTTTTGATAAATATAACAATTTAACAACAGATGTCTGTTTAGCTAAAAATTTAATTATGTATCAATTATTACAGAACTAATGCGTACTTAAATTGTCGAAAAATGTCATTAAAAAAAAAAAATATCTATATATGCTAAAATAACAGATGTGAAATGTAATAAAGTTAAAGAAATTGATTGATATAATATTGACAAGAATGAGACAAAATTATTTATTTAGTCCTCTTTTAACTTGTAATTATTGTTTCAATTAATCTTAGTCATTTATTTAGTATGAAGATTACTCTGTATTGTCAAAAAATGTCAAAGCTCCTGAATAGCCACCATTGTATTACTTTTGTTTATGGATATTTCTCCACAGAATTGAAAATTTTTTCTAAAGTTTTATCACATTAAATAAAAGTTAATTAATTAGTAAATTAATTAAATATTGATAAATTGAAAAATTTCTGATTAATTAGCTATAAAAAATGTCATGTATTCAATGGAAAAGGTCTTTGCTCTGAATACAGTCTCCTAATGAAGTAATTTTTTAAAAAAAAAGTTGAGAAATATCCTTATTTCATGTATAATGAGTTAATTTAAAAATAATAATCATTTATAAAATACTAAAAATGGTTTCATAACTTAATAACAATCACTAAAAAAAAATGATTGTTAATTTAAGTTGAATAAAAAATCATAGTATTCAAGTATGGATTATGGATAATTTAATAATGATAAGTTTTACAAATATTTTACGGTATGGCATTGATTTTAATCGAAACAAAAACATAAACTTATAGATAGTCACTATTGTATAATAATATATTTTAAATATAATAATTATAATACATAATATATATATACATGTATAGATGTATGCATGACACAAATTTTGAAACAGAACTGATGACAAGAAAAGAAAAATAACTAAGGAAAAATAGTTGTAACGTTAATAACGTTAATGAAACACAAAAATAATTCATAAAAATAAAGTTTTTAAAAATACAACTATTTAATGTGGTCATACAATAAATTTTGTAATTGATTATAACTACTGCATGTTAATACAACAATCTTAAAATCGAAATAAGAATATTGCACACAGTATATATAATCAAATAATGATCTATTTAATGAATAATATATCAATCTGATCATCTGTAATGTAGGAACATTACTTACTACTATATAAAGAAATTAAATTAATGAGTCAGATTGATGAAAGGAATTGCTAATATTTATTTATTGAAATGATAATATGATTATAGTTAGAAAAGAGTAATGTCTAATTTTTGGAATAATGCATAATTAGATTTTGGTCAATTTATTTCTCATATGTAAATTAATGAAAGAAAAATCTTAAGTAATTTGTTGCTAAATAATTTATTAGTTTAATAATACTTAAGACGAAGTTACCTTGTCATATGAGATAACCTGGTGGAATACTTTGAAGTATTGTCAAATATTCTATTGATTTTAATCTAACTTTTGCACTTGACACATGATGGGATACTTTTGTATCTATATGATGAATAAAATCTAATTTTGTATTGTATAAAATTCTGTTAAATATTTTTTAATAGTTTTTATTGGTATGCATTGTGCAGTCATCAGTCATATCGAGCATAAAAATTGAATAAGAAAGATTTTGTCAACAAATTTTAAAACTGTCCACAAAACTACTTTTTTGCCTTTATTATTTCAAGTATTATAGGTTGATAAGATTTAAAACAGAAAAATCTACTAGTCGATTTATTTATAAAATAATTTTTGTATTGTTTAAAGAAAAACAACTATTGGTGAAATGATATGAAGCTATGGTGCATGTATTTATTATGGATAAGACAGTATTATAAAGGTGTATTTCTTATATTATTATTTTTTATGTTATTACTGTATTATACAGAAAAAAAAAAAATATATTATAAACTATTGTTGGAATGTAAGACGGAAAGATAAAAGGACGCGGAAAGATCTTTCTATTGTGTGACATGACAAAGTAAGACATGGTAAAGTTGTCTAGAGTAATGTTTGTATGAAAATACTATAAACAAGTAAAATGAAATACCAAAATATTAGGTCAAAGTTGTAATAAAATAATATAGTAAATAATTGAAAGAGTTTTTAGCATATCAGTGTCTTGAATTAGTACAGGCACGTCTAACAGAATTATAATCATACAAAAATGATGATATTTAGAGATGATATATTCATTAAAAAAAATATGAATATTATCTTAATTGAATGCATAATTTGCGTATTTATTCACAAACTTTTAATTATGTTGTATAAATAAAAATTAAGTAGAAATCAATCTCAAAAAAATGATGATAAATAAAAATAATGATAATGATGACGGTGATGATGAAATAATAATAATAATTAATAATGGTACTTATACTAGTAATAATCATTTTGACCCTTTAATACAGACAATCCAAGTAGAGGAGAAATAAACAAGGGCCGAATCGAATTTTATTGGTCTTTGATTTTTAATTTAATTTAAGTTTGCTTGAAAATTTCATTATTATACTTTGAATAATGTTATAAAGTAAAATTATATTATTTTCTCATACAGAGAGAATTTTTTTCTACATAATTTTTGTTTAAATAACTATATTAAAATAATAGTTATTTTGTAACAGTTTTTGGAGCCATACTTTTGTAACAGTCATACTGATTTCACAGTAGTAGCAGGAAATTGATTTGAAGGATTAAGTGTGTGAAATGAAATATTTTTGAAAATACATAATAATATTTACAATAATGAGAGAGGTATGTTTGAAAAAATTCTCTCTGTTTAATGTCAGATTAGATAAATAGATGATTCAAAAGCTATCAAATGTAGTTGAAAATTATATGAAAATGTAAGAAACGGAGACTGATTAATTTCTCAAGCAAACCTGAAATGTGCAATTTTTTATTATAACATATTTCACTATCTATATATGTATACATATATATATACATATACATATATATATATATATATATATATACTGCATAATTTTATTTCAAATGAAAAATGATAAAGTAGACAGAAAAGTGCAGCAGTGGTGGTAATGATGGATACCAGTTGATATTTTTTGTTATATTAAATCATTTCTAAATAATGATTTCTCAAAAGTACCTAATTTATTCTAAAAAAATATTTTAAGAAATATTTATTACAATAATCCATTAAAAAAATTTGTCAATTGGTCCAGCTTACCAGCTACTGCTTTAATTAATCTATATAATGAAACCTAAAATATGTAAATGTATATATATATATATATATATATGTATATATATACATTATATATTTAGATGATGATGAATAATGATGATAATGATGATTTGAAAAGCAAATTTGTATCATTGAATATATGACAATACAATGTTACTCTCATATTATAATTGTGTGGTTGATTTCGAAAGTTTTAATTATTAACGTTACAAAATGGTTACGAATTACAATGATTAAATATTAATCAGATAATTATAAATATTAGCATCAAAGGGGAAAAACACACTCATGCGTTAATCATAAAAATATATATAACAACAATGAATAACAATACTAGCAAGCTAGTTATATTTAACTAACATTATGCGCAAAAATTTCTAAAAAAAAAAAATATATATATATATATATAAACAATTACATGCATAGAAATATTTACTAAAAAAAAATAAAAAATTTTTTGCCAGACATTTAAATGATTGTCGTATCGGGGTAGAGAGGAGAGAGGATGAGCAGTAGTATGAAATTAGAATAATAAAACTGAATAATGTTATTTTCAAAATACAATTGTATATGAAAAATAAGAAATTAATTTACAGAAATGAAATTACATTAAGATCAATTTGGGTAGATTATTTGTATTTTTTTTATTAATTTTTCTTTGATAAAATATTTTATTGATGAATTAGTCATTAGAATAATTCACTAGGTGTCTGAATTTAAGTAGATTTTAGTTAGAATAACCACAATTCATCTTTATGTAATTTTTTTTCTTATAATACAATGATTTATAAAAAAATGAAAAAAGTCAGATTGTACATTAAACATACATTATTATAAGATAACGGTACAAAAATGAATATAATATGTGATGTATAAGAAAATATCATTTAAAATGATTATAATCGATGATGAAAGTTGAATAAAGTGTATGAACATACAATAAATTAAACAGTTTAGAAGACATCAAAACAAATATAGAAGAATTTAAATATACCAATAACATGAAAATTTAAATAAAAACCAATAAATAAGTTCTTTTAAATTAAATATAAAAATTATGAGTAATTTTATGTGTGTTAAAAAATTCAAAATATAAAAGATAATCCCGATTACGACAAACTTTTTTGTGTCAATAAAAAAAAAAAAAACGAGATATATTCTCCGTAAAATGTACCTTATTCCCCCCGTGGTTGAGAGACAAATTTACACATACAGACTAAATAAAATTAGCTATGGCCAGACTAGACATGACAAATGTACTATTCGTATAGTTTATCATAAAAATAAAACCATAATCATCATAAATATATTAAAAACATAATTTCTATTATCGCATATATTATATAAAAAATTAATGATGATAAATAAAAATATTTAGGGTGAAAACAGACAGTAGGTATAAAAAGAAAACTTACAATTTATAAAAATGCACCTGCAGAGGTATGCTCTACTCGATGGAAAGATGGTGATGCGTGCCAACGAACGAATGAAATATCATATTGCATTATATTGTTCATTAATTTATCAATTAGTAAATTATTTTTTTAAAAAAAATATTCTTTTTTTTTTAATAGTTAATGCAAAAATAATTGTATTCATTTATGAAGTCAATGTGGAATAATTAAAAATTAAAAAGAAAATGAATAAAGTTTAGTTACTTAAAAAAACTGTCACAGTTGAGCATCATGATAATAACATTCGTCGTTTGGTAATAAAAATATAACAATTATCTAATAATATGAATTTATATTAAAATAACATGGATAAAATTAACAAATATGTATACTGTATAATAAATATTATTTCTTATCAATGACTTGTGTTGTTAATTTGTCACACCTACATTCATATTTTACTTACCTTTCATCTCATTACATAATTAAACTGCAAACCTCTATGCTAACTGTCTCATCGGAAATTTGTAACTCTTGGGCTTTAAGTTAGAAAAAATCAGTTGTCTTGCTTGAAATTTGCACAAATTTGCAGCCTAACCCGCAAAAATCATGAAATCATAATTTATGCTCGGATTATGAATTTGATAGTTTTATTCGATAGATTATGATGAGACGATTCCAAAACACTAGTGGTTGACTATGTTTTAGTTTCTGAATATCAAGATATTCGCGAAAAACCCTAAAACATAAAAACATGCATAACTTCTATGCTAATGATGCTACGAGGTCAATCGAGGGCTCATATGAAAGATTGAGTCGTAAGAGAAAAATTTGATACCCCCTACCGGAAGACACCCCGTCAAAAATGCCGTATCTCTCATAGTTTTCGAGTTATGAGCGTTTGAAGTTTTTTTTATGATTCGCTACAGCATAACTTTTTTTTTTCCCAAAAACTCCGGATATATTTGGTGTACAGAGACAACAAGCATGTCAATGAATTCGTGAGAGCAAGAGCTTTCTGATGGACTCCTTGGAATGATGATTAGCACATAATTTATGGTAAAAAATGGGCAACTTCCGGTTTATCCAAATTTTAAAAGTGAAATAACTTGTTCCCTGTTGGCCCGGAATAGAAAATGAGCATGTCAATGGATTCGTGAGAGCAAGAGCTCTATTCTCCACATTTTTTTTAAATTTTATTTTTCTTACGGACAGATTAGAAGTTACCATAATACGGTGCCAATTTCCTTTTCAAAAAAATTGATGGCCGGAAAGACGTTATAATTGCGTTGTGCTGTACGCATTTTATTCGTCATTTAATTGGTCGTTGAATTGATTGGCGGAAAATAGCTCTTATTTTAATTCTGTTAATTCAAATAGAATGTGCGTTGTGATATATTACTTTTATTTTTTAATTAGATTATATTATATTTATACTATTAACTTTCCATCAAGAAGTTATTGTAATGGGGTTGATTTTTGGAATTCGTAATTTTATCATGACCTTATGGTTCAAGACATTTAAAAGCATATTGAATGTTTAAAAATGGATGTATGTACGTATAGTAAATTTAATTTTGAAGGTAATACAATGAGGAAGGTCTAAAAGGAGTTTGACCAAATTCGGGCAAGCCATTTTTTTTTTTTTATAACAAAAAGAGGATAAAATAAGTTGAGTAAAGAAGACATTTGAAATAGATTCTACTTATTAGATGATTAACATTATTGACAACTGAGGTCAGTTATATTAAAAATGGTTCCAATTTGTTGAATTATTATGACTATGATTATATTGGATGAATATCAATAAAATATTGTTACAAATAACTCGACGCGATTATATAATTGTATATTATTTATGACAATAGTAATTTTTTATAAACAAAAAAACTAAAAAAAAGATCAAATTACGGATTTCAATTAATGGGAAGTTCGTCAGGGCACAACCTAAGCCCAGTTCCATTTTTTATGTTATTATTTATAATAATATTAATGATATTTTGTGAGAATCTGTGCATTTGATGTAAAGAATAGTGGAATATGTTTACTAAGGTGCGCGAAGCGCGCAATCAACCTCTAGTTTAGTACAAGGCATGTGAGCTTTGCGGGCTCGTGTATTATTACCGAGTTTTTATTTGTGTTCTGTGATAATTCCTTCGTTTCATTCGTTCATTATCATTACTATAGGAATTTGTATGCTGTTTTTTCTCATATCTATTTACAATTTTTTGTGCTATTCTGCATATCACCGTCAAAAGATGCTTTTGATTTGCTTGGAAATTTTTTTTTCGCCTGTGGCGCCATCTTGCGTTTGTTGATTATATTTACTCTTTTTCTTAATTTGAGTAGATCTTTTTTACCATCACTTTTCCTGCTTGTACATATGTGTCTGTTCTGGTTCTGAGAACGGCACACCGAAAACGACATTAGTGAAGTTTTCTACACATATCTAGTGGAATAAGTTTTCTCATCTTCAGGATCTTTCAACCATTGATCTTACTATTAATTTCATTAAGTGTGATAAGATGCATAATATACGAAACAATGTGAGGAATGGAGAAATTGTAAATTGTGTTAAAAAAACTGTTTAACAAATCTTAATAATTTTTTCGATCGGTGAACCTAAAACTTTAATGAAATACGAATTGCTGACTTAGCTGTGACACCTATCATTAGCACAATGGCTTTGACTGATGATGAAAATACTTGGTAATCCACTTATTCAGGAATTAATTTTTTATGTTTTAAAATGACATTAAATTATATCTATTACTTCCTAAATCTTTCATTGACTCATTGGAAAATCAAATAACCTGGAATATTTATTTTCTTGAGTTTATTTTGCTTTTCAATTTGCATCTTCTTCAATCTTTCAATCAAAATATGTTTGCAACAAGAATGATAAGTACTTAGTCACATTTAATTTTAATGTACTATTTTATTTTATTAGTTTTTCATGTGTGATTCTATTTAAAATTTATTCGAATTAGTCACATAATCTATTCATGTCATTTTCTAATTCAAGTGTTTCATCACAACATGTGAAATCAGATAATCATTTCTTCATTAATGTAATCTTTCTATAATATAAGAATAATAATAATGATAATAATAATCTTTGTACACATTCATAAGTGATTATCTGTTATATACAAGAATGCATTGGTTTCTTTAGTTGATAAGATAACATTCTTAATAATTCATTTTCTTTTCAATAGGACTCTGGAATTGGAAGCAGCTCTTCTAGATGCTGAAGCTCCGTCTGCATCAGATATATATGCGATTACAAGAGGCCAACCAATTCCTGCTAATTTAAGGCCAGATGTTTGGCAAGCATGTCTAGATGTTACAAGCAGAGGCAATCAGTTAATACACTTTAACGAAATATTTGATCTTCCAGAGCAAAATGTTATTAGGAAAGATTGTCAAGAACTAGTTGGTAAATTGGTTTATCCACTAACGGAATACAAACAACATAAATAAGTGCATATAAAGCATAAGATGATATAAATATTATGTTTTAGATAAACTTGGAAATGATGACTCAGATAAAGTTTCCGTTGTTTCTGACCTAGAATCTATTATAACTTTTTATTGTAAAAGTAGAGGAAAATCTTACGAAAGTGGAAATGGATGGCTTGAGCTATTAGGTCCACTGATATCATTGAAACTGCCAAAAGCAGCCACATATAATTTATTTGAGGCCATAAGAGATGTTTATATTCCACGAGGCGATACTCACAGTTCCATTTTACGACTTCTACTCCTTTATCATGACCCAGAATTATGCTCCTTTCTGGATACAAAACGCATATCTCCTGATCAGTATACCAAAGGATGGATCAACACATTATTTGCTGGTGTATGTACACTTCCGGTAATCTACAATATATGGGATCTCTATTTTATGCAAGAAGATCCATTTTTCATGCTGTTTTCATCACTTGTCATGGTTGTCAATGCCAGGTAATTGGGTTTTGACTCATTTATGTAGATTTATAAATAGCTACTGTCCATCAAATTAACAAAACAAATACTTTTGATAGAGAAAAAATATTGGGAATGAAAGATGATGACAGGAAGAATATAATTGATACGTTAGTGGCAATGCCTCGAGCTATAGAAGTAGAAGATGTAGCAGATTTTTGTTCTCTGGCGCAATATTATAAAATGACAACACCAACTTCTTTCAAACAAGAGTTATATCCTATTATGTTTGGTGAAGGAGGCGATGAAAAATTCATATCACATGCATTGTGTTTACCTGTATCAGCCGAGGAGCTTGTAGAAAATACAGTGGAAGCTCCAATATCTTCTAATGTACCTTCAGATTCTGTAAGATTTTTTCTTGTTGACTGCAGACCTGTTGAACAATACAATGCTGGACATTTGCCTACAGCATTTCATTTAGACTGTAATCTAATGTTGCAAGAACCTGCAGCATTTGCTACAGCTGTTGATGGATTACTTAGATCTCAAAGACAAGCTCTTGCAATTGGATCTAATGCTGGTGGTGAACACCTTTGTTTCTTGGGCAGTGGACGACAAGAAGAAGATCGTTACACTCATATGGTTGTTGCTTCATTTCTTCAAAAACACACTCAATACGTAAGCATGGTAAAGAATGGTTACCAAGCAATTCACGAATACTTTGGTGATGAAGTAATCACCAACCTAGTAGATCATAATTTCCAAAGGTGTTTAATCTGTAGTGCGAATTGTTCCGAAGATGATTCTAAAGATGTGAGTCCAGTTAAGATGAAGAGTAGTAATTCTGATTTATTTAATAAAATTGGAATGGCAATGAAGCTTAAAGGACAAGAAGTTAAAGGGAAATTATTTGATTATATTGTAAATCCATCAACAAGTGTTAATAACAGTGTTGAGAAAAAAGATGGTGAATCTGATAAACAGCCTAAACACACGATGCCTGTATTTAGTATAGATGATGTTCATGATCCAGATATGATTATAAGTAATCCAGAAAATGAACAACCGGTTGAAGTTGTTTCTATTCAACAATGGTTAAAAAATTCTGCTTTATTACATTCCTTTAAATGTCAAGAAGTTAAAGTTAATGGCTATGTTTATGAAAGGTAATTATTTTTACATATCAAAGAAATATTGATTTATTTATTTTGAAATATTGAGCATTTTATTTTTACTTTTTAGTCATTTATTGGTTACGGATAGTCACTTGATTGTCTTGCGAGAAGTTCCTGGTACAAAAGATGCAGCACATGTTATAGTAAAACGTCCTTTATTAAATATTGTTAAGATAACTTCTCGAAAACACCATCCAGATCTAATAACTTTTAAATATGGCACTACTCAAAGTGATATGCTAGTCATTTCTGATATGGACCGGCTCTTGATTCCAAATGGCAGTGAAGCTGTGAAACTTATTTCGCAACAGATTCTAAAAGAATTGAATAATTCTAAATAATGTGAGTGATATATATATTGTATATTTGAATAATTGCACTTAGACAAGGTCACACGTAAAAGTCGTAACCATTTTTGTTTCTTTACTTACTCAATTTTTTGGTACTTATCTTATCGACTAATCGACTAATAATAAACAAAAAGAGTATATTTATACGTCCATTACTTATATATATCAAGTGCCATTATTCTGAATTAAAAGCATTCCTTTCATTACGTATAAAATATTATATTCAGGACAATCTACCATCGTTCTTTGTTTCACTAAAAACATGAAGTAATATCATTATTGATCATTATTTTTAGTTTTTTATTGATAACCATTAACAGAATATAGAAGAAAAATTGAAAGTAATTAAAGTCAAAAAACTGATATGAGCAATCTTAGAATATTTTATGAAAAAATAAAACTGATATGAAAAACAAAATATACGTTTAAATTTATACATTTACAAACGATAAATATATAAATGTATACAAAAATAAAACTTCCAAAATCAAACTTATTAATTAGTTATGAGTAAATTTAAAAAATCTACAAAATGACATGAAAATACAAAATTACAAATTAAAAATATGTTATACAATTTGTAATATATATTTACGTTTTACAATTGAGAAAATTTTATAAAACAGTGTACATAAATTTATGAGATAATACATTATAAGATGTCTGTCATCAAAAGTACTGAAAATATTATTGAAAAAGACCTTGTCAGAAATGTATGCATATACCGTCACTTTTATTCGATATATTATTTATTCTATCAGTATTTTAAGTTATGCAGTCTGCAATTTGAAATCACTCATATTACGTGATATAGTAGCTGATACGAATGTTTGGAGTGTAACTAAAATAACAGAATCATAACAAAGCCAAAAATATAACTGCAATTTACATACATAAATTATTATATTATTTTATGAAAATATTAAATTATCATAAAAGTGATGATATATAAATATATTTTTTCATGTACATATATATTATCACGATCTAAATATATAATATCTGTAAGGTTGTATGATAGAAAGAAGTTAAAAAATATATTAAAGATTATTAACTATTTCGTTTATATTATTTTTTTCATTTAATAATTAAGATGAAAATTACATTTATAAATCAACAAAAAATTTAATTTTGTGTTTGAAGAAAAGTATTTCCAGGATTCAAGTATAATATCTTATCGAAACCTACTCTCATTAATGATTGTTTATCAAGGTTCTCCAAATGATGCCATAAAAATGATTGTTAATGTCAAGTAGTCTAAAATATTATATCAAATTAGAAATAGTCATAATATAATTATTTTTTTTTTTAGTGGTTTTATTGTTGAATTAAACAGAATTATTATTAATTATCTATAAATAAATACATTAAATACCCACATATTCATGATTGATAATGTTTTCAAACAATATGAATTGGCACATGCGCTGTAAAGCTTTAAAGAACAATCATAATAAAGGAATTTAATAACATCTGCATGTGTGTATACGATTAGTATACATGTGAGTTTGTAGATGCAAAAGTCGTTTGCTGATGACAGACAAAATGATTTTTATGTTGTGTTATAAAACCTGACAGATTCCATGAATTTTTATTCATCCTTCATGATTTTTAAATAAAATGGCTATCAATTGGGCTGAACTATTTCCTGGAAGATGGAGTGGATTAATTTTTTTGTCTTACATGACACTTTTTATAAATCAAGGTAATAGTATTTTTTTCAAGTCTATATTACTCCAAAATTAATCAATTAAAATGACTACAGAATTTTATAGATTTATTTGATTAATATATAATAGATGCTATGAAATACTTACATAGAGGTTATATCCTACTTGTGTGTATTTTGATATGTAAATATATGATAGATATGCTTTCTGATTACAGGGATAATTGTGACATGGTCTCAAATAAAAGGGAATTATAACTATAATTTTGTGACTGTAGTACTTTTGACTGAAATTTTGAAACTGGTTGTGTCAATAATATTATACTGTCGGAAGTAAGTTGATATGAATATTCTGATTCTTATCAAGAAAGTAGATTTATTGTTAATGATCTCATGTTTTTTTTACCTCAGCAATAACATAGCCGTATTTTTCAAAGAAGTCATAAAATATAGACAGATATTTTTACTGTACATGGTTCCATCATGTTTGTATTGTTTTTACAACAATTTAGCTTTTGTTAATCTAGCCGCTTTTGACCCTACTACTTATTATTTATTATTACAATTCCGGGTAGTAATTACTGGAATTATTTTCCAGGTAAGTGTCTTCTTGTCACAAATTTACAATTCTATAATTTTATTTAAAGAATAATCATGATTCTATTTATCTACAGATTATTTTTAAAAAAAAATTATCTACCATACAATGGATATCTTTAATCATCTTAACTCTAGGCTGCATGATAAAACATTTAAATTTCAACTTCGACGGTAATACTGTGATACCAAAATTCACGTTAAATATAAATGTATTATTCATATTAATTCAGGTATGTTAAACCAATGGTTTATTTGTAATCACTGTAATAATTCATTAGGTTTATTAGCGAATTAATTATTTTTTTTCAGACAATTTGTTCTTGCCTAGCTGGAGTGTATAATGAATATTTATTAAAAGGCCAAGGAGCTAACATAAACATTTTTTTACAAAATGCTTTTATGTATGTCGACAGTAGTATCTGTAATATAGTAGTTTTAATACTGCAAGGTAATCCTCTGAAAGTGTTTGAAGATGTAGGTCCCAGTATTTTATTGCAACCAAAAGTTCTACTAATAATTATAAACAACGCAGCAATAGGAATAATAACGAGTTTTTTCTTAAGAAATTTAAATTCTATTTTAAAGACTTTTGCCAGTGCCTTAGAATTAGTGTTCACTGCAATATTATGTTGGATTATATTTGGTATTCCAATTTATCTGAACACAATCCTGGCAATAAGTATGGTATGCTATGCTGTATTTTTATACTCCCAAAACCCAGTACAAAATGTTACTCCAAAGATTGAGACAAATCATAATTGTGAGGAAAGCGAACAACTCATGTCAGATAAGACTTCATGTGTTTAATGAACAAATTACTTTAAGATTACTATCTTTACAGTATCAATAAAATAATAATAAGTGAAAATTTATATGCCACAGAAAATATTCATAATCGATCAAACATCGTACAAACTGAGCTTTATTATTATTTGAATAAATATCAAATATTTTACTTATAGAAGTAGCTACTATATTTTATGGTTGTTTTTTATAGTGCGATAAATATACTATCAATAATAGTGATAATGCTATTACATAATGTTAATAACTTTCTGTCATGACCAAATTTCTAGAACAAATTACAGAAATAATTTGAATTACAATATGAATTGATATTATCAATTTTGTTTGGTGCCATGGTATATGTTTGCGTGTGACTACTGTCTCAGACCGGAAGTTGAGTGCTCTGGTTATATTATTGTGTCCTAAAACTTGTAGACGGCGATTGACCCACTTATTTCACTATTTAATCTATTAACATCACGACTTCTTGATAACATTTCCCTAGAAAATAATCAATGTCGCCTTGAAATACTTAAAAAGTTTTTTCATCAGACTTATAGACATTATAGAAATTAAAAGTAAACGCCAAACACATATAGCCGTATTCGGAATAAACATTTATCGGTTGTATTATCACATTATAAGAACAGACAGGTTGCTCTTCTAATATAAACTGAAACTCATTTGAACTTATTGAATAATTAAATGAGCAATCATTGAAGACTATTTTAAGAATTCGATTAGTATGACCTTACACAATGAAAATTGTAGTTAACAAATTTTTTATCAAGTTCATTTATTATTTTTAATTATTAAAGTTTTATTGTTGTTTAATACTGGATTATCATTTTATTAGTTTTAAGGAAGTTGAGAAGAACAACTGTATTATTTTTACTAGCCAGTAAACAGGATTATTTTAATTTTCTTAGTATTGTATTAATTGGAATATCCATGATCATTATTATCTTGGAATATTAAACGTACTGATAATGATATGTAAGTTGTTAAAAATAAAATAAAAATTTTCTCAAACTTTATAATATTGTTTCTTCCATAAAATAAAAATTTATCGATAAAGTAATTTTTGTTCTTGTTCAAATATCCATTAAATTCAAATACTTTCCAACAACTTATTTGCATCAACTTTTAATTACTTTTTGATCGTTTCATCCAAGGATATGCAGCATGTACTAGAAGCAACTTCTTTTTGTTTCATGACTGAATATTTTATAATAATTACGGTCTGAAGTAACAAAAAATGAATATAGATACAATGGAAAGCTTTCAAGGAAATCCTCTCAATAGTCTTCTCTTGGTAAGTAGACTTATAAGGGTGTCAAGAAGACTAATAGAGGACGGCTTTGGTTGGTGATGAGACTGAAGAGACCCGCAATCCGTACGAGTGAAGACGGCAATGATTCTTCAGGGGTCTTTTATGTAAACCACTAGATTACTGACGAAGAATCGCCCTGACTTTGAGTGGGGATGGGGTGGTCGATATTCATGCGCACCTACTTGCTGTGACCAAGTGAAAGGAATCACCTACTAGTCACATGCCAGTCGTGCTCGCGTTTACTCTTCTACTCGCCAAATCAGAGCTTCGCGGTCTCGGCTAATTTTTCATAAGTACGTGTGTTATTATTTAATCATATCACGTAACACTTTATCCATTCTCAACGTCCTTACCATCACAATCTATATCATTGTCATCATCATCATCATCATCATAACTTTGATAGAATATTTGCCATGTTATTGAATGGTAAATAATTATTATAAAAAATTGAAGGAAATATCAAATAAGTGATACACTCAAGGATATTTTTTTTACATAAACGAAACCTTTTCGTGCACACTGTTTTGATTAGCCCGTTTCATGTCACAGAGATTGAAAGATAAATTTACTAACTCTACTCTGCTGTTATTGTAAAAATATCATGTAGAAAAAATTTGAATAATTACTTAAAAATTTCCTTCGTTGATGCTTGATTTTTTATGCTAATACAAATGTTGATTTTCACTGCTTATGTTGACATTTCCAGTTTCAAAACATCCAAGTTTCCGAGTTGTCAATATCTACCTTGAACCTTAATTACTATTTAACTGAACATTACATAAAACTAGTAGTTTCTATCAATTCTTTCAATGAAAATATAATATTTTCATACAACAGCAGACGTTCTTGTTCATACTGTCGTTCAATAAAACACTTGTTATAATATATTATGCTCTACATCATCAACATACTATATTATTACTGTATTTGAACATGTTTATTCACGCCACGTGACATACATATATTTTTGAAATAATCAGATTAATCAATAGAAGTTAAAAAAAAAACTAATGTAATGAAGTTACAAAAGAATGATTTTATTAATATAAAATGACTAACTAATAAATATTTGAAAGTAGTGAAGATCAATGACTATGCAGCCATGTGACGAAGAGCAAAATATCAAGATGATCTCTAAGGTATGTCTGAGTGTATCGGACAACACAAATTTGTATCTTCAATGACGGGATCGACAAAAACGGGGCCACTCCAGCCCCATCAAGAGGAACCGGTGTCGGAACCAGACGCATCGCCGGTACACAAGAAATCATCGTCAACTGAGCATCGCATGCGACAGAAAATGACACCTGTTCCACAACAGGCAGAACAACCAATACAATTAACTCCACTTTGGGAACACGTGGTAAGTCATTGTTTATTCATCAACTACCTAATCTCAAGTGTTTCATTACTATTCAAAAACATAAAGTTAATATAAATAACCTAAAAATATTTTTATTGTTACAATAAAAGCTGCATGTAATTGAATGTATAATAGGAAATAACGGATAAACCGAATTAGTAGAGGATTAAATAATTATTTGCTTAATATCGACTGTCAATTAATGGATAATTGTAGTATCAAGACTAGTATGTAACAATACAAATCAATAGGTTCGCACGCAACAATTTCCCCCGGATGTGGACACATGTTTGGTATTCAATGAGATATTGGCAAGGCTTCGTGATCCTGAATGGGAAGTACGTCAACATGCCATGAGGGTATTAGTTGATGTCCTACCGACATTGGATGTTGAGGATGTGGACGAACTCATGGATCCAGTTGTCATCGAGCTTATTAATAATCTCGGACACGTCGCTCCAGCTGTCAGGAAAGGAGCATTAGATACTTTGAGAATCTATCTCAGTTGCAGTCAGAACAGAGATAATATTATTCAAACTGTAAGATTTTATTTCATATTGAAGAATTTTCAATCATTTATAACAATTTTTATTAAAAATATCTTTTTATTTTCAAAGATTCTAGCTCGAGGGTTGAATTCTGAAGATGTTACAAACTCATATAAATCAAATATTGCACTTGGAGTAATATTAAGTACTCCTTCACTCCTCTTTCCATCATCTTCAAACCGTTTTCAACCATCAAAACAAAGCTTGAGGATGGTACTTATTGTCTTAACTAATCATTTAGTACAGTCCTCACTTCAAGAAGCAGTCTTAAAGTCTCTCATCAAAATTCGTGATATTATTGGAATAAAGGAGTTTGATTCTTACCTTGCTGAGTGCCATCCAAATGCTAAACAAGACTTTGAAGCTTTATGTAAAATTCACAACATCAGTTTCACTTCTAAGAAGACCAAGAAAGTTAAGAAGAGTAGTAAGAAGAAGTTGAAGAAAGAGAACTTGAATGAAGGGGAATCTCAAAGTTGCCAAAATATGGGTGAAGTAGCGATGGTAAATGACGATAATTTAACTATACCGCCTTCAAGAATTGTGTTAGAAACTGAAATTAAATTAAATCAAGAAACTGCAATAACAATGACAATTTTGGAAGAAAAAGATGAAAATTCAGAAATGGAAAGTGCTGATGAATTGAATTTAGTAGAGGTAAAAGACTTAAATGATGAAGAAAGGGATAGAATAATGGAATTAGACAATGAACCTCAAGATGTTTGGATAGAACGACGAAAAACACCTAGAAGAGTTCACTTTGGCGGTGAAATTATTAAACTAAGAACTCCTGATAGTGATGATTCAGAAAGAATTCAAGTGCAAGTGCCACAAACGAAAATTCCTCTTCCCGTTTCTCCAGTTACCAAAATGCCTCTTTATCGACCTGGGAAATCGCAATCCCATCCATGCAGTCCAAATCTTCCCCGAAGGCATATTCCCAAAAGGTCTAGGTCGGTTTCTAATAGTCCTAAGAGAGAGATTTATGTATACGATGGTAGTTTGAATCCCAAGAAAGGTATACTAATGAAGACTAGTTCAACATTTGTGAATCAAACTATTCATCAGTCACCGAATGATATTGATGATGTTTTTGGTATGAGTGAAAATGATAGAAGCTGGGCATTTGAAGTCTTTGATGAAGTTGACGAGAATCTATTAAAAAAAGAACAAAATCTGTTTGTAGAAAAATCAAAGAAGACTAAAAGGTCTACTAAAGTTCATTCTTCTTCTGGGCTCGGCCATAAACGTGAGAAAGTACAAGCTCAAGGTGAATGTAATAAGTTAGATAAGTCTCAAGAGAAATTCAATGAAATTCACTTTACTAAAACTCCCAAAATTAAGGATACTGCCTCAAATTCCAATGATGAGTCGTCAGACATATTAAATGATGTGAAAAAACTTACTGATAAAAATATTGATACTTCAAGACTGGAAAGTGCAAAGAGTGAAAAGAATGTGAAAAATTTGGAAAAAAAATTACACAATGATTACTCGAAAACCGACGAAGTAGAGAGAGAAATAGGTAAAAGTTTGAATGTCGAAAATAAAAGTTCAAGAAAACTTGAAGATAAAACCCGGTCACCACGTAAAGTCTTTGAAACTTTTCCTCGACAAGAGCGAAACTATATTCTTATGGAGCTTTCAAGTCCTGTTAAAAGCAATTCAAGGAGTCGTGAAGTTTCTCCCGAGGGTATTCAATCGCGTGAAAATTCTCAAGAGTTAAAGACTTTGTCTGATCCTTCATCTATAGAGTTAAATGTTCCATCCTTCCTTAATGAGACATTGAAAATAAAACAAATTGCACCGGTGCAAGAAATTCAGTCGACGTCGTTGGAAATAAAGGATGAAGTTAGCAAAGGTATTAAAGATGAATCTAATGAGACAGATTTAACTGAAACAATAAATAATCCTGATAATTACGAGAATAATGAGAAAACTTATCGGAGTAATGATACTGAGAGTAAACTTCAAGAGTCGAATTGGGAGGAATTAGGTATTGTTGATCAAGAAGTTCTAAATGATCTTCACAATAAGGTAAGACGTCGATATGTACTTTTCATTACAGTTAACACCTATGTATAAATTAGGAAAAATTAGGAGGTCACTTACTCCCTAAAAAAAAAATAAGAAAAATTACATTTAAATATTCAAACATTAGTCTAAAGAGGGAAAGAATGAAAGTGATATAACCATATCTAATCTCATAATCAGTAATTATTAATCATACATTCTTAAGAGCTTAGTTAAGCATGCAATGATGACGATCGTCGCAAGAATATTTGAATCACAGTTCCGCTAAAATCCTTTTGATATAGAGCCGGGGTTGAAAGTGGGTCGATCGATTCATGCACCAGACAGTTTGTGAACACTTTCTAAACATTATTTTCTTCAGTCCATTCATTCATTTCAATATGTCTTAGAGATTGTGTATTTTTCTCCTTTCTTTAATTTCTTTAATATTCTCTTTCTCAAGCAGTTACTTGTCAAAGACTTACGATGATGCATACGAATAGTATTCTTCAGGAGAGTAGTCAAACATTTCAAAGTCAAGTTTGAACTTCTTGTATAATTTATCAATCCTTCCTCTGTCTAATTGTCGAAAGTAAATCTTTGATGCATCCATTTCTCCTCCGCTATGTCGCCATTTTGGTTGAATCTGGTCTTCCACTCCAAGTTTCTTAATTATAAACATTTGATCTTGCTGCAAAGTCTCGACCTAAAATAAATTTCTTATCATCTTAATAATGAGATTCTTCTAAAAGTTTGTTTACCTTTGCTATGATAGAGTAATTAAGTGAACAAGGAGTACAGTATAAATAATATGGCATCCAGTGATCATCTCCATAATTTGCCAAGTCAGTGTCTATCAAATAATCCACAAACTCTCGCCAAGTAGGCTCAATTCCAGCAGGGGCTGGTACTCCTTCCTTTCTGATATATTCATTAGTCTTTTGTGAAGTAAAGTTTTTAGCTTTAACAGGAATCAACAATTAGTTAACTTGTTAAGTAGACTTTAATTAGCATTTATTAAAATTAGTTGGAATTATTGTAGCAACAAAGTAGCAGAATTTCTTAAAAGCTTGTCTTTTCTTTGACTATTGAACTTTTTGTTGAATTATAAAGGTACAACGTGGACATTTCTATTTTATTATCATGGAATATTATTTTTATGCTCCTATTTACGTCAAACAAGTACCGAGTATAATTTTCAAAGATTTAAATTTACTGCTATATAAATGTTGATTTATTATCAAAATCTCAATTTCCCCTTATTAAATTAAAAAGTGAATAAAAATTCTCCAACTGCTTCAATTAATAAAAAAAAAAACCCTCCTTTTTATGATTCTACTTTTAAGTTATTGATTTAAAATAAGTGTAATAGTGATAACGACTGTGTCCTCAATTAACTAAATAAAATTCACCTCTATATTTCTTGACAATCATCGCCCCATATTTACGATAAAAGTGTAGTGTTCCATGCTCCCTTCCGGCAACAGAGTTCTCGAGTTTGTCTCGATAAGCGCTCAACAAT
Organism: Chelonus formosanus; assembly: GCA_028641665.1. NCBI lineage: Eukaryota > Metazoa > Arthropoda > Insecta > Hymenoptera > Braconidae > Chelonus > Chelonus formosanus. The sequence goes on from CM054002.1 coordinate 17,909,162, forward strand.
CTTTCAAACGGATGTCGTACAATAAGAAGCTTCAACGCTTCCAACATAGCCTGGAGATTATAAATAATTGCGTAACCTTTGGTATTGTGTTAAGTGAATAAATGTTATTCATAAATAACTAATAAATAAAACAATTCACTGACATTCTCGACTTCTGGAAAATCTAGCTGAGGCATAACTCGCCGGGCTATTGTGGATAATTGTTCTCTACCGCTATTTAATTCTAACTCTGGTACATTCATCAAAAGACACATATTGTAGAGCCACGATGTACTACCAGCTTTATAAATTGGACAGTAGGATAATTTATGGACTCTTAAAAAAAACAATTACTTCAGTGGATTGGAATTGAGTAGAGAGTACCATAAAAAAACCTCAACTTACTGATCAATATAAAAAACTCCATACTGAGGTGCAGGAGGATATTTGTACTCTTGATTTCGTTTTTCATCATGATAAATTCCCAAGTTATATTTCTTACAAGTCGTTTGTATCTTTAAAATTCTTTGGCTATTTCTTCGTTCCAATTTCACCTGTGCTAAGTGTTAAAAAGCAGTATTTTACCTAGTGATTTAATTAAATGCACAAAAGAATTACAAAAAATTATCTTACCAACAACAACTTTTCAACTTCAAACCTATTCTCTTGATGATTATCAGACAATGGTTTACTAATTAAAATGAAGACCAAAATAAAAGAAATTATTAATAAAATAAGACAATTCATCGTTTGACATCTCCTCAACATCTTGAAGACAATTACACTTTAAACTGATTTAAATGAAGAAATGAAACTTGAATTAAATTCGTTTAATATTTAATGTTATTACAAGAGCTCAAGAAATACTCATGTAGTTTATAAGTCGCTGAGAATAAAACCTTCCGGATGAGTCGACTGGTTTGGACTAACAATGAGCAGCTCACCTTGAAGGAGCAATGATCTGTTCGCATACTAATTGAGCTGTTCATCTGTATAAATTTGTTATTTCAATCGACACAAAAAATTACGTAAAATCAATTATTTCGTAAAAGCATTTCATGGATATGGATATAATTTTTTTCACTTTATTTGAATTTATCGTTTTCTTCACTTATGAGTGACCTGGTTTCTGTCTGTACTCGCGTGGAGATTAAATCTTTTAGGGGGCGTTTAAAGATCAATAATAATGACTAAAAATTTATCATAAAAAAGCTCGGAGTTAAATTATCTGTAATAAATATGAATCACGGATAATAGCTAACTATTAACATATGCATTTAAAGAGTCTTCTCGTCACTGAAGAAACTTTTCATTTTTTATTATCAAAAAATACTCATTTTTCAGATGAAAAAATTTAATATAAACCTCGCGCTTCCGTTTAAAAAAAAAAACAAAAGTATAATGAGGCACATGTTGCGTGCAAGAAGGAACTGGTGGTACTTATACCAAGTGCAATATGCAAATTCATCCAAGTACATTATAACAATAATTCAACTGCAGAGTAGTTGGCTATAAGACTTCCTTTTATCTGATCTTTTATTTATCCCTCAAGAAATAAAGAAAATTACCACCATATTTTCCACGTAGATTTAAGCTTTCTAGGTAGAATAGCAACAACATTGAAGGTATTATTTATTCAACAGGAAGATTGGAGAGCGAGGGTTCGAGGTCTTGAGAGAGTAGCATCAGCTCTAAGGACTTCATCAGCATTGATTCGTATTGAACCACGTCTTGGTTCTCTACTGAATGCTGTTTTGGGATGCGAAAGAAGCTGTCGAGTGGCTGCAGCAGGCATGGCTGTTGCTAGGGTAAGACTACATTCAATTTAACTATTCATTTGATGAACACTGACTCAATAATCCAAATATTCTTGCTGGAAGAATGCAGTTGTCATCATTTAAAGTTGTTCATGACTAGCTTCTACTGAAGAAAAAGTACTTAGAAATAAAGTTATAATATTGAATTTACTATTCATAAATTTATGTCGTTGATGATGGCGTTGAAAGATGGCGTTGAAAGATGGTGTATTAAATAACAGATCTTTACACGCAGGTAGTAGTTGCAGGAGTGTCAGAAGAAGCCCTTAAACTTAGGCTGCCTCAACTTGCATGGGGCTTAGCTCGACAAGGTGGTCCAAATGCTGCACAACTTGCAAGGATTGCTATGCTACGACTAAGACCAGCTCTTTTCCTTGAGCAACTGCTTCAACCTCACTGCATTAACGCCGAAAATGCTAAGGCAAAGGTTTTATCATTATAATAGATAAAATTAGACGTTATAATTCATGAGTATTCACATAAACTTCATATTAAACTTAAATTTCCACTCTATGAAATCGATAAAAAGCTCAGAATTATTCAGTGAATGAATTACTACGTCAACTGTCTACTTTAGGTTTGAACAAGTTCAAAATCATTTTCGAGATTAATTTACTTAGTATTTAATTAAATTATTAATATTGTGTACTTCAAATATTTCTAGAATCATAAAGTTTTCACTAACCAATTAAAAGCTTTAAAATAGATTTTAATTTCGTAAAACTCGTTAATTATTTAAACTATGTCGAATAGAAGCAGAGCATTTTATTATTTGAAATAATCTAAAATTATTTCAATTGTATTTCCGATTGTTTGAGAAAGAAATTAAATATTCGAATAATTACCCTCAAATATTTTTTTAATATTTAAAATTAATTATTCACTAGCATTAATCATTTTGTGAATATTTTTTTTATAGACTCGTGAAAATGCTCTTCAATTGCTCATTTTTTCTTTGGTTACTTTCCCAAGTACCGAGTTCAAAGTAGAAAATGTGGCGAACAAGGTGGCTTTGATGGTTGGGGATAGAAAAAGGCGAGTCAGACAAGCAGCTTTAGATACTCTCGCAGTACTTGCACAAATTTATGAGCCTGAGGTAACATCAAAGAATTGTTATTGTTCGTCAACTTGTTTACTTGCTTTATATTTTACTCAAAGTAAATTCACCGTAGGAAGTCCTTCAAGCTGGTCAACGGGCAGCTAAAGAATTGAAAGAAGGACCTGAAATGGTTGCTGCTATTAAGACAAGATTGGCTAGAAAATCACTGCCTTTAGTTTCGGCTGATGGGCTTGTTGTTTATGGATTACAAATTTCTCCAACTATCCAAATTGCTGCAGGTAAAGTTTCTATTCTACTGGAACTAATCACCATATCTTAAATGCATTACCCAATTGATTTGTATTTTATAGGTCCCGATGTGGATTGGATTGTTGCTGGAAGTGGATCAGTTTCACCTGGTACTGGTAGACCAAGAGGTCAAATAATTCCTATGAATCAATATCAAGCCAGATTAAATAAATCAGCAAACAAAAAGTAATTTATTAACTTTTTAATTTGTGAACATCTTGGATGATAAATGAATGACTTCAATAATTTTATTAAATCCTTTCAGAAGTGAAACGAGAAAAATTTCAAGCTCAGAAATAAATGTTGCTGCAACTGCAGCTTGGCAATTACTCTCACCTCCATACAAAGTAAGCTCTTTCAATAATTATTCTGCTCTCCAATAAACTTTATTAGCGTTAATTAATTCTTAAAATGAAATAAATTTAAATCAATATATTCGTTCGTGAAACGATTTTTCTTTTGTTAATTATTCGATTGTCATAATTCACGAGTCTGTGACAAATACGTAACAATTAGGTAACAGGTTAGGTAAATTAAAATTAGCTCTTTTTAATTAGTTATTTAATATACAGAAAATTATTTATCAATACTATAAATTGTTATTTTATTTTTATAGGATGAAACTAATTCATCTGACTCTAAAATTCATGAGAATAACCAAAATAGTCCATCAACTCCTACCGGTAACCTGTCATTTTATAGAAAAACATTCAGCGATGGAGATTTAAGTATTAAAAGTTATTCAAAACTTCCAGAAATACAAAGTGATTTTAAACTACGATTAAAAAACAATTTAACGCCTTATTTAAATCCACTTGACAACTTTGAAGATGCTTATGGTTCAGATGTTGTAAATTTATCTTTGCTCCAAAACGACAAAGACGTCATAATGAAGCAAAGGAAGACTGAAGAAAATTTTCATAGAAGGATGGATGAAATTTATGCAGAAAGACCTCATAATACATTTAGAATTGAATCAAGAATTCCTATAGCTCAGTTTGGAGATCGTAATATTGTTGTAAGACATAGTACAGCATATCAAAGAAGACGTCGTCTTATTAATGATGAAGAGAAATATCAAACATCAGCATCAGCTCCACAAACTGCTTCAGGACCACGCGATGAAAGTATAAATAGGAGATACATGAGTGATAGAATTAAACAGGAATCTCGGCCAGGTTCTAATTCGTGGAATGAGAACTTACCGTCGCCAATTTCTCCATTTCGTAACTTGTAAGTTAGTTCTCAAGTATAATTAATAATTAAAATGTATATCTTCCTTTTTATTTGTAAAAAAAAAACTCTCTATCAATTTAGATCCACTCCAAATCATAATTACAGGAGAAAAAGTATAATTCAAACTACCATTGTCAAGCCAAAAGAACTTTTTCCATCTAGGGTAAGTCTTTGAGAGTTGGAAAATTACATTTTACTTTGATAAAATAACTGAAAATAATTTTTTCAATATTTCTTTCAAGGCTGATTCACGATCTCGAACGATTTCCAACTCTTCAACGATATTTAGAGCAGAATTTATGAGTCCGTACGTAAATAATTAATAATCAATTATTGTTTCACTAGTTGTAGCTTTTAGAAGAACAAGTTTTAGAAAAAAATTAGATTGTAATTTTTGTTTCCACACCATTAAATAATTAGATCATCTAGAATCATAACCCAACATGACAAGCGGTATGAATCAAGTTATAAGTTATGATATTCAAATCTGATAAACTTTATATAACCCTAATTATAATGGGCCTGTGGTTGAAAATTAATAAGTGAATACTTAGCTGTCACATGAAAGCGACAGATATTAAAATAAATGGAGTCTTGACCTAATTAATCATTGATTATAATTGAATAAAATTCAAGGATAAGTTTTAGTTATTGAAATGGATGTTTAGTACATTGTAGAACTGTTGTTTAAAAAATAGTCTATAGAGTGTTGTCAAGGTTTGCGTTTTGTTATCGTTGGTATTGAAAAATTTATCAAATATACATCAGAGCTATTGAACGATTACATTTTCCTTGCAAATACACACATGCGGGAGCCATTATATTGAATTCGTAACTCCTTATCGTACATTCCTCTTCACTGAATAATTCATCTAACTCTTTTGGTCTCATCGTAAGGGTCGATTTCCCATTTCAACACATCCGGGAAAATTCGCGTGTGTCTGCTGGTAGTAATATCGATTGTTCGAGAAATTCAAACACCATTTGTATTAAAAAACTATCAAGGTAATAATTGAACTGAATAAAATACATAAATTGAAGTTTATATTGCATTTATATAACAAAAAGAATCATCAACTATTTATTAAGGTCAGAATAATAAAATTAATTTATGGTTGAAAAGAAAAGAAGAATGACTTTTAATGTTTGTTAAGAATTCTCAATGTTAAATGTTGATACTTGAGCAAAATAAAGGGTAAGAATGACTGAAGTAGTAAGTCAGTGGTCATTCCCAAGCTCTAAGTGGAGGGTAAAACTGGACTTGTATGCTCAAGTGCGCACAGGTGTAACAAAGAGAACTGAAAGAGGGAGAAGCTGACGAAGTGGAAAGGTGAAGGAGACGTGGGGTGAACGCCAGTGGTCAGCGTCGCGACGCTTACAGGCGGTCAGTCGTGCGTGTTTTACTGCTCCGTTTATGTCTAACTCGTTTTTCCTCTTAGAAAATTCCAACTCTTGCAGCCTAAATTAATGGTGTAATACATTCACCATTAATCTAATTGTGAATAAAATAATGAAAGAGTTTTATTGAAAAATTCCGCGGTTGTGTGGTATCATGATTAACGCAATGTGCATCAGTGACAATAGCAAAAAAAAAATAATTCAATAAAATATGTACAATTGCGTCTTTGAGTACAATTATTTATTAAGGCCTTCCTAGTTTTTACTAAGCAGAAAATCAATTATGTGAGAATATGTGATGGGTCGAATTCAATCGTTATGCCAGGTGACAATTGGATCGATTCCCTTTGTATAATGAAGTAATTCTTTATAATGATGTGCAAAAAAAATTAATTATTATGATTTTTAAATATTGCATATGGCCTGGTTTACCTAAGGATGAAGCTTCCTCTGAAATGAAGACTTATTCTGACGCTGATGTTATTAGAAAAACTATTTTTTATTGTTGTCCTTGTGTTTTCCGATGCAGACAATCTATTGACGTAGAAAGTAGTGACAAAGTTTCCATTATAACTGAGCTTCCAGTTCTTGTTACCACTCCTGTCATTTCTATAACGCCGAATAACACATGCACAGAATCCACGTAGGATCATCATTGATAAATGATCATTTTCTAAATTAATCACATGCCACTTCAAGTTCATTAATCATCGTTTTTATTGCAGAGACAAAATTAATACTGACGAAGAACAAGAAGAAGTGAATGAGCAAAATCAACGTAACTCTGGACAATTCAATAATCAGATCAATGATTTAGAAGAACGAATATCGCCATTTATAGGTAAAAGCATTAAAATTTTTTTTTTATAAAAATACTTTATAATAAACAAAGTACTTATTTGAAAGCTTTACTTTACGTCGTTTTTTTTATTTTAAAATTCATTTGGGAACTTAATGAATTTTTGAACGGAAAATAATGGCTGCAAAGTAAAGGGTGAGGAGTTCATGATCGAAGTAGAGTGTATCTATAAAAGCAGAACACGAGGTTCTTAACCTCTGGGTCCGGCAAATAGCATCATATATGTACTCACGTAAATAGTCGAGACAATCGTAGGCTTACGTGTTCTAGAAAATCAATAATTTACTGGTCAAGTCTAACGACCGAGTCGACGAACTCAAATTTCATTGGGCTGAAACGACAAAAAATTGCTTAAACCTAGGGATAACAGTTTTTTCAGAAGTTTTAAACACTTTATTTTCTTTTGTTATCAAATTCTTTGGCGAGACAGCCGTCGTGAAACGTAATAAAACAAGTTAGGAGAATGTAGTAAGGGGTTCGCGACAAAGCCCAAAGAGATTGATTCAATTTCTCCTTCGCTTCTGTTGGTAATTCGATTTCTCATGTAATTCAATTCCCTCTAACACTAAGGTCGCGATCGGGAATCGTATGACGTCTCAAGTGACTCCTCCAACGAGAGAGACAACGAATTGAGGGTTCAAGAGGTCAACGAAGAAAACAGAAAAGATTCTCCGGCTGAAAAATCTTTTGATGTCATTACTAATAAATCCAATCCATCACGGAGTAATTCCATTGAGCAGGTATCTGAAGAAGATGATGAAATAAGTATCAATGAAAGTCATAAAAGCAAACTCTGATGATAATGATTCTACTTTGTAGATATCAGCAAATGTACTATCAAGTGCGACGAATTCAACTGATTTGGAAAAAGAAACGAGCTCTGAAGATGTTCCTTCAAGTAGAGAAATTGATAGTGATGATTCTCGGACTCATAATCCACCCTCAGGCTCTTCAGCTGCTTCTAATGAGAGCGGCTCGATCGATGAAGCTCTGAACAAAGTTGCAACTCCTCGGCAAACTGGTGGTATTCAAGCAATTGCTTTTGATGATCGTGACGAACCGGATATATCTTTGGTAAATCACATAATAATCATCATCATAATCATAACTTTAATCTAATATTAAAATATATGATAGGATTTGGTTAATGGTATCATTCCGATTATCATTAATATTTTAGGCTTTCGATCGAGACTATTCGACCGAGCTTAAGATCAATATTGAGTCGAGAGCTTCCATTAATGCAGAATCTGAGACTTTTTCCAACCCACCGGAATTCCGGGAAGATCAGGAAGAAGAATTCCAGGATGAAGAAAAAAATGAGGAATCTAACGACGAAGCTATAAATACTGTGTCGATAGTCGTTGCTGCTCATTCTCGACCTCATTCTCGAGCTGTGGCTGAGTATCACGAAACCACCTTTCAGCCTCTCGACATCCAGCAGTCCCCTGAGGAAACTACAGCCTCCTGTGCGATTATTCATGACCCAAATCCTCCATCAGCAAGATCAAGTGACCACGAAGATATGTCCTTTACGAGTGAAATTGTTTCTGAAGTATGTTGTCATCATTATTATGATCATCATCACAATTATCACTGTTGTTGTTAATCGAGCTTTAATGATATTGGATTTTTCACAGGTCCATCAGAATGACAAAGAGTTTGGAGACACTGAAATTCATGTTGTAACAGTCCAACAAATATCTAGGACTCCAAGTCGTGCAAGTAAACATGAAGCAGAAGTAGAAATTGCCGAAACTCATGTACGTTTTGTAATATTTTTCGTAAAATTTAAGTGATATTATATTCTCCATTAACGTCAAGTCAAATTTCAGATTGAGGCTGATGGAATACCAACACCAAAGAAACAGCAATCAAAATTGCCACGAAGTCGTATAAAAGTGAAAACGGGATTCAATAAAATTACACCACTACAATCCAACTATTTAGAGAAAACATTAGGAAAACCGAAACCAATTTTATCTCAATGTTTTAACCAGCTTGAAAGCAATGACTGGTAAATATATATTATTATGAAATAAGTTTTGTCATTCTCACGTTATTTCAAGCTCAATAAATATTATTTTTTTGTTTTAGGGAAGTGACAATGAAGGGACTGAAAACATTATCATCGATTGCTAGACAGCAACCTGAACAACTAGACACCTGTCCACCAAGTATAGTAGGTCGATTATTAGGTCGACATATCAGAAACTTGCGTTCTCAGGTGGCTAGAACAGCTTGTATAGCTGCTGCTGACGTGTTTGAATCACAAGCACGTTCTGTAGAGCAGGTGATTATTTTAACATGCAATGAAAATAAAACAAAAAGAAAACGTAATTAAAATGATTCTTTATTCTAGGATCTTGATGATATTGCGAGTCCTTTGCTACATCGAACAGCAGACACTAACAGATTTCTTAGGGCTGATAGCAATATAGCACTTGACCGCATGATAGAACATCTTCCACCTCAGAGAACAATCATGGTTATCGTTAATCGCGGAGCCAGGTAATTAGTTTTGCTAACGTTCTACATACTATTACTCACGAATATTTTCCAATCTGCTTGTTTAGTCATCAAAATGCCATTGTGAGGGCTGCTACTGCACGGCTTCTGGACTCGATTGTTGATCGAATAGGACCTAATCAGGCTATGAGTCTTCCCCGTGACGTTAGAGAAAAATTATTTAATTCTGGAGCTAAACTTTTGATGGACGGAAACTTAGATGCTAGGTAATTCATTTATTACTTTGTAAGTTTAATTAAATTTAATATATTGATTAAATAAAATAATAACTTTCTTTCTTTAGAAATCATGCTAAAAAGATGTTTAAAAAATTATCAAATTGTGAAGGATTTAGAAAAGCACTAAAGGATTCGGTGCCTGAAACGACTCTTCGACACATTGATAAAACGCTTAAAACATTGTAAATTATTTAACTTATTTTGATCAATTTTTAAATTTATAATTATACCAAAGAAAAAAAAAAACAACAAAAATTTTCTCATGATTTTCATTTTATTTATCTTTTGATTACCAAAGATGACCAGGTAACATATAATTCTTTGAATGAATATTTGTTGATTGTATATATAAATGAATGAGAAGACTTGAAATTTCTTATTGTTTAACTAATGTTAATGTATCTAGTAAAAGTAATTTATATTTATACATATGAGTAATTGATACTGCAAATAAATATACATATACATACATATATGAATATATTTACATCAGTAATGTAATAATAAATAGTATTAAAAAATTATGTACTTTTATATCTGCTCATCTTTGTAACAAAGTCAGTAAGTTAAACTCTGTCTCGTTGTAAATAAATATTTATTATAAAATACCTGTACACAACAAGATAAAAAACTTTTCAAGTTTATTATGGTTTCTTAACAATAACAGTACAGTTTCAAAACTCCATTACGTAGATTCATTATCACAATTTTTCTCCAGTATATGAAAATGATTACAATATTTCTTTTCAATACTAGCCTCTACATAATAAAAAATAAAAAATATAAACAAATAATATCAATACGTTTTTAAGCCTGAAGAACATCAGCTTGGGATCGTGGGATTTCATTTCCAAATTCCTCGACTGTTTCAACACTTCTTGGTGGTGTTGTGTCTTCTTGAGTAGACGATGTAGTTGTTCTGGTGTTTGTAGTTTCCTCAATTTCTTCACCACCACCAACATCAACGTTACTATCGTAACCTCCACTTGGAAGTGTTGTTTCGTTTTCAGGCTTGATATGAACTACTCGAACTCGGATAAAGGTTCCACCATTGTCGTTGCTATCAGTGTATGTTGTTTCATTTACTGTTACGACATTACCATCAATTACCTGAGGAAAAATAATTTCATGTTATTTTATTTCATTTATTTTCGTTTGTTGTTTTTTTTTAAGAAAAAAAGAAAATCATTGCTTTGTTGTAGAATTTACTCGTTTGAATGCACGTCTTTCATTTACATTTGCTCGACTAGTAGAACGAATATAACGCAAAGAGAATGGATCAGATTGCGAGTGATTGGCGTGCACCAAGAGAACATTCCTTTATTATTAAAACGGCAGATTTTAACACGAATAACATAAAGATATAGTGGAAAAGAAAAAGGTATTTATTTGAATGAAACAAATAATTACCTTTGTTGTTGATGTTGTATTGGCACCTTCTGGAATTTTACCACCGAATGGTTTGATATCATCAAAGCTTGGTACATCATTGAACAAATCAGTCATCATTTTCATAAGATCTGTAAAAGAAAGAAGACAATGCTTATTTTTCAAATAGCATGGAAAATGTATCATAATACTATTCACGATATCTAAAAAGCTTGTTGCATTTTCAATAAAACAATTTTTTATACATGAATAACTCTTAGTATTTCTATGATAAACGATGAGTTTCTTTCTTCTCTCCCTTTATTGCATTTTTTTTTTTTTTTGAAATGGAGTCCTGTTGCTAATAGAGAAATAAAACTTAAAAAGCTTAAAAAGAAAAAAAAAACATAAAGGCAATTACGCGACTTGTCGGCAGCAGAATTTTCATGGCTCGCTTAACCTTTTATATCAGCATTTGGCTTGGGAAAGAGATAGAAAATGGATTATTTTCGAAATTTTATCGGCTTTCGGCACAGAGCGTGAACATCATAGTCATAAACGAATCAACACTTTACTTGATATTCTCCATTTTACTCTATGATTTTTTATTCTATTTCCTTTTTTTTTTTTTTTTTAATTAATATACAATATTATGTTGATTTATTTAGCGAATTGGTGATAACGAATCTTGAAATATGAATTAAAGAAAACGAAAATCTTCATGACAGACTGTATGTACTGACGAAATCATATATGCGCATTTTAAGATGCTGAATAAATTCTGCATGTAAGAATTTTATTATCTTTTCTGTGTGGACTATATGTTAAGAAGATGAGAATATGTTATTTTTTTTGTATTTATATTGATAATTAAATTATTTATTCGTTTATGTTACTAATAAATTAAAATAAATCTTTTGGAAGTATTATAAATTACCAATTACACTCCAAGTTTACGTAATAATAATTTTATCGAAAATTTATCGATTAATATTTTATCGTTCTCTCGAAGTTTATTATTTGTTTCGAGTTTTAATTAAATACAATTAAATGGGTATTTTCAGGTGAAAACTTGTACATTTCGCCTACAGCTATTTTCTTTTTTGTATTAAGCTATGTATTTATCATTGCTATTATTTTATTACAAATATTATTACTAATATTCGAATTAAAATTTTTTATTCATTACTGATGCATGAAATTTATTGTTTTATTAACACATGTATATATGCGATACATTATTTTAATTTTTTTTATTTCAAGTTCAATGTAATATTGATAACTAAACATTTATGACTATTAGGCATGAATAAATATTAATATAAAGTTTAATATTTTCAATCTCTCTTTTCTAAGTAATATTTTTATTTTTATTATCAATATCGTTTGAAATGAATTCATTTAAAAAAGCAAAAATAAATGAGACTTGAATATTTAATAATTTATTCGAACAAATAAATAAATTAATATCATGAAGACCTATTTTATTTATTATTGATCAACTCGAGTAAAGAATTCAATATCTTAAGTTATTTTCAGAAAAATTAAAAAAAAGTTGCATCGTATAAAAAATAGGATCATAAATATTAAAAAGAAGTTTTTAATAACATTTCTTAAAGATATTCTGATTAGAATTTTTCCTTATCAAAAGAACCATCTCCGTTCCATCACTTATCGATGTCATGAATTTGCTGAAATCTCTTGTACAATTTACTCCAATAAAATAGAAATAAATTTAATCGAGTTTATTCAAATAATAATGTAATTCAATATCTTTCTCTTTCGTATGCACAAAACGGTTAATTTAAACAATGAAAAATAATTTCAAATTTGATGAAGGGGTAAAGAGAGAAAGAGAAAGGTATGTTGTTTTTTTTTGTGGAAGAAAAATTTCCAAGATTCCACGGGTTAGAAATCATGATGATTATTGTACTGTCGATGTGGTTAGGATAAATGCGCGATTGCATCTGACGCGTGGTAAAATTGACGAGCCATGCGACGATAAAATCCGGTCAGAGGTATACATATGCAACAATAAACATTAACGTTGACTCATCTCATCCACCCTGTGCTTTCATACGTGAACTTCCGCCTGCTGACGTCAGCTCTATCATTTTTTTTCTCTTTTTACCAATTGCAAATCATTCGTAACGTGTATTTTATATGATCAAAGAGAAACATCGAAATATTGTATACCAACAGGAAATGATTTTTTTCCCTCTGAATTGAAAATGTCACCATCTAATACACGCAATGTAAGTTGACATTACATTCACCTTTTTATTGCATCATAAATTAATACTCTTTTCGCGGTAATTTCATGATTAAAGAAAATTATTCAATAATTATCAACCTTCCAGCAATAGTATAGTTGCTGCTGTACATATTTAAGTTCACTTCAACTTCATTGTTTGCTCATAGCCTTAAGTATAATTATAAATATGCTATGCAGTTACGATGTTTGTTATCAAATTTAGAATACTCTAGTACTTAAGAATCTTCATATATTTTAATTTACATCGATCAGACTGTTTTTGTTTTATTTCATTATTTATCATAATTTCAGTCAAATTTTAACTATCTATTTTTTATTTATTTATTATTATTATTATTTACTTAATAACACTTAAAAACTTAATTAAATCACTCAAATCTTCATTAAATTCTATTACCATGATAAAAACTGAAGAATAAAATGAATGTATTAAACATGTATAATTGACCTGAAATAAAATGACTAAAAATATTTCATGTATTTTAACATAAATTGATGAAATAGACAAAAATAGTGTATTATATTCTAGAAGATGATAAGATTTTAATTTTTAATATTTACTTGATATTTTTGACATTTAAAAATATTTTTCACCACATTATCAACTGTTGAACAAAATATGTGACTTCTGACTTTGAACCCTCATAATTCATGACGAAATGATTGTACAACAGGCAGTTAGATATTATTAGAAAGTTGATAGTGACTGTTCCAAGTGGTTTATGATAATAAAAAAAAAATGATTTGTAAAACAATATTCACTTCACAACAAGATTAAAAGTTACTTTTATCTAGTTTTTTTTTTTCTCAGAATGAGATCAAATGTAAAAATGTTTACTCTACTATTTTAATGATTCATAATCTATTCTTTAGATATAACAACTGAAAAGAGATCGACTGTGAGAAATATTTTCAAGATTCCCTTCTTTTTCTGGAATATCTCGAAATTTAAGAGACATATCTGCTATTCGACAAGACTCTCTTTCCATTCGTATATTACCTGAGGACGCATATCATATCTAAGGCAAAAATATCTCTGAGATAAAAAAAACTTTGTCAATTCAAGAAGTGCTTTTCTGAATCTTATAAATAGGAAGTAATCTAAGAGGTTAAATAAACAGAATACGACACAATAAATCATCTACAAAAAAAAAAAAAAAAAATCCTAAACAAGTCCACTATACTGAAATAAATTAAATTTATTCAGATAAAAAAAAAAAAAACTAAAATCTCAAACAAACTTGAATGAATAAATGAAAAAAGAGATCAATAACCTCGTGAAATTAAATTTATTGAAAATAAATAAATAAACGAAATCAAATTGAAATCAATAAATGGTATTTATAATAATTAATTTTTGTCAAAAATAAAATATGAATCCGATTACTTCAAAAATTTCATATCAATTATTAATAGAATAAATTTTTAATACAATTACCAATTTTATTCAATTCCATACTATTTATTGAGATGGTTACAAACTATTTTTTCTATTCTGATAAAACAAGCAACATTGGTTTTACCAAACCACATTGGAAATATGAATCTACAATTTAATAAAAAAAAAATTCAGTTTCATAACACACATAATAGCAGATATTTTTTTTTCAGATATATACATCTGCAGCAGACAAATGCAATTTATCTTATAAAGTAAACAAAAGAGTTTCTTAATAATTTTTTGAGTATCAAAGAAAAATGATTACAATTGAATATTAATAACATATTTCATAAATATATAACTTAAATACACATACACTGAGTAAATACTTATTTCAATGTCGACACAAATGTTCGAAGTCATGAATATTTTTATCAGATACAAAACTAACGATGTAATATATAATACAAAATATCTTATTTATGTTATCTATTTAATTTATATAACGAGCCTATAATTTTTTCATTAACTTTCCTAGTTAACCGATCACGTTAAAATAATTTTCAATATTTAACTCAACAATAAATTCCAAGATACTTTATCAAGTCTAAAAATGTCTTGTAGTGAGGAAAAAAACAGATGTCATCGGTTTGAAGAGATGGAAAATATTGGAGAAGATATAAATGAATTTTCCACATTATTGAGCAGTAGGAAACAAAGTTGAAACTTGCATATTTATAAGAATCCTGGAAGTCCTGGGGATGGTTTGGTTTATCGATCATCATATGTATATATGCATATGTCTATGCAGAGAAACGTGGCATATACATAAAATATATGCTCGTATATATTTACAATTTTTGTATCACGCCGGACGTATGATTCTATGAGATATGATCACTCACGATCGACAGTGAATGAGGAGAGCGTGAGGTATTGCGGACTTATCATGCATTTTTGCGTGCATCAGAGTTGGAAGGATATTTTAGATTGGAATAGAAAACACTGGGAAATCCACTATAATGTTTGTGCTGCCCTCTTAAACACATGTACATGCGTGTACAATAGTTGGTGTCCATGTACACTAGCCACTTCCGAAGGCTTTAAACACGCGTTTCGGTTTTACATATGTACATTGTATGTACTACAGATTGGAATCGAGCCAAAATGCCTGGTGAACGGCTCTTCAAGTTTATGTTTAATTTACTCATTAATTTCCCCAAAGTAGGTCTATCTGCATTAATATTTTATTTGCCCTTGTTAAATATAAATTCGACTAATCCACCTGTTCTGAATTTTTAAATGCTACTGTATCAAGCTAAATTCATTTCACACTTACAATGTGATTATCAACCACACGTAAATGCTAATACCTCTGGTGTTTGACTGGATACTTCCTACACCTAGACTTTTATTTTGTATTATTTTATACTAAGGGTATTTTTTGATTCTATCAAATGACAAAGCTCTAATACCTATCAATTTTATTGACTAAACATTTGAATTATTTTAATACTTATGTACTTAATGCTTAATAATAAACAATTTAATATATATTTTTTAGAGTAATTTATACTTGTTAATTTACAATCAAAATTACTAGCAAACAAAATTAAAAATTAATCAGTTTTTTTATTAGTAAAAATAACTAAAAAATTTAGTAAAAAGTGATGTTTCTGGTTGGTAACAATTACTAAAAAAATTTGTAAAAAGTTCTATTCTGGTAATTTTAATCAATCAAAACAGTGCTTTCCATACTCATTTTCCTAAAAATTTTTACTAATCGAAATAGAACTTTTTACTAAATTTTTTAGTTATTTTTACTAATAAAAAAACTGATTAATTTTTAATTTTTTTTGCTAGTAAATTTTACTGTAAATTGACGAGCAATAATTACTAAAAAATTTTTTTCGGGTATCAATCCATGATTTTTAGAGTGTGTCAAAATAACTCACATGGAGTGTGTTCAATACTAAATTTTTATAAATAAATAATATAATTTAACACACTTTAAAGTATGTAAATAAAAAATCCAATTATTTGTATACACTAAAAAAAATTAAAATAGTTGGATTTACTACGTAATGTTAATTTTCCATTTAAGAGCTCATAGTAGAGTTCTTTTCTTACTATGAAAGGACTCAACTATGAAATGTTAAATGGAAAATTAACATTACATAGTAAATCCAACTATTTTATTTCTCTCAGTGTATGAATTATTTTAATTCACATGAATTTAGTGTAATTTTTTATAATAATACATCAGTGAAGAAAATCACTGATTAATAATTATTAAATTATCATCATTGTTTGAATCAGTGTTATTATTATCAGAACAAGTGAACATTCACTGACTCATTTTTATTTATAAATAAAATTGTTATTTTTTTTATACCAAACTGGAGCTTTGTCACTTCGATTATTCATTTTTCAACACTATTTTAATAATAAATGTAGTGTGGTAGATTAGATAATTGATGTTTTTTCAAACTTACCCCTCATGCTACTGAATCCTGGACTGAAACCGAATCGAATTGGACGCAAATTGAAACTGAAGGGGAATAATCCAAAGGTGTCACGATCATTATCAAAATTTTTGGGTTCTGGATAAATTAGCTCGACTTGGTGGGTCCTTGATCTTTCATCTCCCTCATCTTCAACGTTTTCTCTTGGAAGACCTGAAATGAAATAAATTGTTGAGCTTTTTTTTTTTACACACATTAGATTTTATTTTTAATATTTCAGATAAGAAGTTTTTAACTAAAATGAGGGAAAATTGTTCAAATACTTGGAATTTATTAGAAAAAATGGATGTAAAACTTATTATAGGTCATAACTGGTGGAATAACTAAACATAAAAATGTTCAAGTTATTTTTAATTTTATCAAATTGATTAATTATTTTTATTTTAAAATTATGAATATTGGAACCTTGATTGTAAATGATTTGATAAATTATTTTAAACTTTACGTCATTATTAACAATATTAATCATAATATTTGAAATTTAATAGATTTTCAATAGGAAAATTCATTGAATTTCGATAGTCAAATAAAATGACATAATACTCAATACTTTTTATTCAATCAACATGAATAAATGCTAAATTAAATCCACAAGTGAATGATTGAAATTTAGTGTAAATTTTTGTAACTGAAATAAAATTTTGATTAATTAAAGTAGTTGAATCCATCAATATTTTAAGAATTAAATTTTTTTTTTTTTCAAAAAACCAATTCCATTGGTAAAGAACGAAATAATTCAACTGCCATTTATTTGCAAGCTCTCTAAATCATCGAAAAGAAAAGAGTAACTTTCATTTGCAAGATCCCAATTTTTGTAACTATTCCACATGATTAAGCAAACCATAAAGATGATAAAAAAGAGTAAAAAGGAAACACAATCGAAATAATAGAGCCTTTAGAATATGCCATGCATATTCACGAAAAATTATAGTCTGACAAATGACTCGGAACAATGATTACTAGATTATTCGAGGATGTGGAAGAAATTTTTTTGCTATTTATCTCTCTGGTAAAACGGCTAGTTTTAGATGTCACTCTCATGAGAATTGTGTCCCTCTGTTATTCTCCAAAAGTCCCAAACTCGTCTCAAGGGATACTCGTTCTCGAGAATTCTCAAGTGCTCAGAAAATATTCACGATCTTGAGAAACTAAAGTTTCGCATCAACTTTTGAAGAATATAAAAGTAGAAACAACAAGGATTAATGAAAAATTGATAAAATAATATTATTAAAAATATTATGGCTCTAACGAAGCGAGAGAAAATGAAAATGGTTAATTGTTAAAATTGACATGAAAATTTTTTTAAGTGGATGAGGGGATTATTAAATAAACAATCCACAGGAAATATAAATAAAAAGGTGGTGATTTAATAGTTTTAAAAAAAAAACTATTTAATATATTATTTGAATAATAATTATTTGAATAAAATGAATATAAATAATAATTAATTATTTTTAACTGTTGTTTGATTGTTGAATAAATATTTTTAATATTTACTATTACTCCAATTATAGGATACAATAGAATCAACTCTATTTTCGTATCCATCATTTTTTCTATTTTTAAAAAAATAGTCAAGCATGTTTGTACTAATTGTTTTCTCTATTTTTTTATTTGAATAAAATAAAAAAAAAATTCATGCATTGTAGAATTAATACTACCTTTCTGTTCTCGTGCTACAGTATGTTGTGTAAAATGTATTGTGCTATATATCCTGAGAAATAGAAAGGTTATCAATCCCACAATAAACGATTTTTTAGTAAAAATTTCCATTCATCGAAATATTTTATGTATTTATAACATAGTACATTCGATAGAAAACATTCGATTCATGTTTTTAAAATAAAGTCCATTTGAAAACAAATAAAAAATGTAATAATTTACGAATGAAAATAAATTAGATTTTTTGATAAATAAAAAAGACAAATGATAATGTTTAATTTTCGAAAGGAACTTGAGATGTTTGATATTATTATATAATAGATAAAATATATAAATAGAAAATATGTTTAAGAGGGTTGCTACTAGCGGGTGTGGATCTTTTAGATCTCTCCAACGGCACTCCTGGCAATTATCCAATTTGCTAGGTTTCTCGTCAATTTTCATTGGTGCATGCACGTAGAAAGGCAATTGAAATCAATTTGTCCCAATCACAAATGGCTATTACACGAGATAAAGAGCCAGTGAATTGCGTTCAATAAAAATTACAATTTAAAATATATTTAAAATAGAAGAATTTATTTTTCATCATGTCAACTATTTGTTTATTTGTTTTTTCATTTACTTCACTAGTGGCAATTTTTTTTTCCTTTTTTTCGTTAAAGTGGAAAGATTCTTTAATTAAAAAATTGTCCAAGTAATTGTCAATAACACATTTTATAAATCGAAATAAATCCAATCTCAACAATTAACAAAGCTATTGAAATAAATTTTATTAAAACCTTCGAAAAATAATTTCAATATTTTCTTTTCAACTTTTATCAAGTTATTAAAAAGACAAGGACAGGGTATATTGATAAAAAAGAGCTCGAGTAATAAAATAAACCTAAAATGAACTTTCTATAGTTCGTTATGAATTTTTTATTAATTTTTAAAGTTCTAACTTGGCACAATAAGCGATCGACTTAAAACAACAGGCTTTCATGAAGTTTCAACATTGATAAAAAATTCATACCAAGTCCTAAAAGATCCATCTTAGGCTCATGCTATTCTATCAACTCTATTCTATTTATTCACTCAAAAATCTTATATCATTCCATCAGAGTATTTTAAAATAATCATCTGATATCTTCATTGACATCAAAAGTTGTTGAAAATTTTCAACATTCCTTTAGATCAAGTACAAGTGAATGACCAACAAATACTCAGCCTACTTAGCACAATTTTTCCTTTCAAATAAATCAAAATTCTGGCTATAGAATTATACAACATGAGATCCAATTCCAAATCTAATGATCCTCATCTGCTATCTTCCAAGATCCAAGTCTTAAGAAGCTTAATTGGTGGTGAAAATAATTTTTCCACAACGACTTAATGACTTTCTTGGTGTTATTTGAATAATAAATAGTTATCTTAATGTCAGACACAATGAGCAATATTATATATTTGACTTATTGTTCATAGTTTCTTGAGTTAATTAATTACACTCTCTGATTTGCGGTGGGAAGTCGTGGTTAACCTTCCTTTGGTGTCCAAGGTAATTTGAATAATTAGGTCAGAGAATTGGTGAGTCTATTCAAATTCAGTTGTACGTTATAACATGTTTGGATCAAATGTTGATACCTCCATTCGTCTATTTATTGGATTGAACTCGTTGATTGTTGCTATTACCATTACGATTATTATCATTATCTTACTCGGTCCAAGTCCAATACGAACATCACTTTAATAATAAGATTATGTACTATTCTATCCAGGAGAATAATCCTAGATGAATAATGAACTTTATCTCTCAATTGAAAGTTTAATCGAGGAAAGGAATTAAGAGTTAATAAATATTAGGTGTTCTGTTAGAGAGGAGGAATAAAAAAAAAAAGTGTATTGTAGTTCATAATTTTTTTTTTTTAATTGTGTAACACGGTAAAATGAACTTCATGAATTCTCTCCTCTGTTGCGTTGCAATATTGTCGATTCAGCGTCTGCACCATACCGCACTCACCGGATGTTCTTGCATTATTAATTTCTCAGCGATTTGCAAGAGATCACTACACATATGTACATACGTTTTCCTAGCCACGTTTTGGTAGTTTTTTATTCCTCTGTCTATATAAAATGCGAAATTTGTGGCCTCTAGACTCACAGTCGTTAAAGTAATCGAAAAAATTCAGAAAGACAGACTTTCATCAGACTGATTCCTATGGAATATTCATTTTTTTCAATGATTTTATTAAATGCTGGAATTGATTGGGGTTTAACACAAATAAAAAAAAAATTGTTTTATCTCTTTATTTAAATGATACGTATTTAATGGAATTTTTTAGGTTTTTATAACTTGATAAAAAAAATAATAATTGGTGTTAAAAAGTTAAAAAGAATATTTTTTCGATAATCTTTTAAGAATTACGGTTATCAAAGTTATAACTAAATAATAAGTTATAAATATATTTATAAAATCAACTCCTTGAGTTTACTATTAGAAATAATTTTTCCATCAAGTTAAAACATACAAGTGATTTTGAAATTAGTTTAAGGTTGATTTGAAATATTTAAGAAGCTTTAATGTGATAGGTAAGAAGATAATATGCTTTATTTTTGATATTTCTTCTTAGCTCTTTTCGTTAAGAAGTTTTGTCTATCTAAGATAATAAGATGTCTGAAATAGTTTTTTATAACTCTCAATTTGATTTAAACCCGATTAATCAATTTATTTGACGTTTATATGAATACATTTTTTCACAACTTTCTTGTCAAAATATAAAAGTAATGTAAAGTTGTCAGAGTTTTTCCAGAATTTGGAATGAAATTTCTACGAAATTATAAATATGTTTTTTTCGACTTTGAAAATTTTTGAAATACACTCACATATATATATATATATATATATCTTTAACTAGAATATAATTTTAAAAAATCTGTCAACTTCACTACCCTTGGATTGACAGTTTATTATGTGTCACTTTCATGACTTAAAAAAACTCAACTGAAAAATAATTTTTAACTTATTTTCACATAAATGTACTTCTTTAGAGATAAAATTGTCATTTCTAATAAAAGATTTGAGTTGAAGAAGTTTTCTTAAGATCTATATTTGACTTTAATCACATTATTAACTACCTCAATAAATAATTAAACATTTTTTTAAATATAAATATACATTCACTGTAAATTTGAGTGTTTTATTTTAAAACAATAAAAATGTTTTAATACGACATCACCCATTTGATTAATAGTGTCTCGATTTTAAAACTTTTTTTAGTGTTTAAAAAGTGACTACAATATTAATCAAATGGGTGATGTCATATTAAAATACTTTTAATGTTTTAAAATAAGACACTAAAATTTACAGTGTTATTTTGATCTTTAAGAAGAATGATTCAATTAAATTATCCTTATTACTTATATCCAGAGCAGTGAAAAACCTTCATACACTTTAAGCACGTAATTATATCGATTTGAATTATTTTCACCTTTGTTTTTGCTGTGCAAGTTCAAGACGAGAAACACCTTCATAATTCAGTAGCCTTCATTTCAAATTAAATATAATCGTTGCAATATAATTAATATTATTTTCATTTCTAGAAGGATACAATTAACGTATTTAATTATTCAAATAATTACAATCTCTTTACTTGAATCTTTTTAATGAGTACAATTAAAAGTATCAGGTAGATTTTTTCACAAAAAAAATAGCAGCGATCAATTATCTGTTTTACTAACTAATACATCATGTATCCATAGGGGAAAATTTTTCCCAATTAATAATAATTGTTTTAATTTTATATCCCTACAGTGCTTGTTAGACGACAATACAAATAGTATCATAAAGATATTTTAATAAAAAAAAAAAAAAAAATTGTTTATTATTTTTCATTATTTTAATCTTGGATTATATTTTAATTAAAAAACGACATTTATTTAATAAAAACCAAATTTTATTTATTTTTCAAAAAATATATTATTTTTCATTTAAATCCACAATATTTATTTCTAATTAACTTTTATGGAACTTTGATGATACTTTTAGTTGGAATTTTTTTTTTTTTTATTAATTTTTCAAATAAAAGTTTTATTAACAAATAACAGAAAGTTTTTAAATAATTAAATTCTTTTAATCAAATTGTATGAAAAATAATATATTTATTCTGATATTGTTAATACTATATCATCTATCAATAATAATTATGTATTATCATAAAATTAAGCTTATTACAAATAAATAAATGTTGAAAATAAACCAAAATACTCTAAACAAATTAAAAACAATTTATTCACTGTGATTATAAAATGAATGAATACCATAAACAGTTATTATTCTCATGCTGACATTTATTATCATGAAACTCATTCGCAATATTTTAATATACCGTTCCAATTTATACTGTTGAAGATACATATGTCAGCAGAACAACAACAGTATTCAACACCATACATCAAAAGCTTAATATCTTGGAAATATACGTTAGTTAAACATACGTAGGCTGTACAAATCTCCTTCAGTCATTTTAACTCTAACAACTTGTTATTATTATTATTATTACGTTCAGTTGAACTTCCTCTCAGCATTTATAAAGACTACATTCACTTAAACATATATATATATATACATGTTTTTATAACCATTTCCCTCATTTCGAGGCTAGAATAAAAATTATTTTTCAAGTGGTCATGTATTTAATGCTCTGTCGATGTCAAATGTAAGGCCTTTTATTTACTAGAGTAATTTGTTCTTGTTATACGCACAACAGGTTAGCCACCAGCTCGAAAATCCTACACGTTAATTGGATAATCAGTTTAGATTCTCCAACAATTCACCTCTTAGTTAATTAAAGATATTTGAATGAAAAACTGCGTTAATTGAATAAATCAATGAAAAACATTCAACAGCAAAGTGTATGTATGTGTGTGTATTTTTTTAGAATTTATCACTTTTAATGTTTTTGTAAATTTTCACAACTTGGTAACGATTTTAACGCGAATATAATAACACAGATAACAGAACAATCGATAATTGTCAAATATGCTTGCAACACATATTTAAGTAACGATATCGTATGGTGTCTAGAATGTCATTATGAGGGAGGTGTTATGCTCATTTGCACCTACAAATAGAATATATAGTGCTGGTACGAAATGAGCTTTATTTAATAATAATAATACTACTACTACTATATGAACTGAATAAACAATTATTTTGAAATAATTATAGATCGATAAAGTGACCCATTTCAAATGATCTGAGTGACGTGGAAAGCCCCTATATACTAACATAAACACCAAATCTGTGTTTCGAATAATCTTGACTGAACGACTCTAGTATTGTGTATGACAATTATTCACCTCTGCAGTGAGAATAAAGCTTGATTTCTCTCAAAAGTTTATTTTTAACATCACAAAAAATCTTGTTCAATCAAATATTTGTTTTATAAAGAGTAAAAATTCAATACATAAAATTAAAATACAAATTTTCATTTGTTTTAAAAATGGAAATGTTGAGTTTTATTTCTTGTTTTTTTTTTTGATAAATATTTTAAAGATTTTTTTTTATTGTTTATGAGTCAACTTGTTTTTAAAGTTATATTATCTTGTGCAGATAAATTTATTTTTAGACTGTCATAAAAATAGCATTTTATTTAAAATGAATATAAAATCCATAAAGATGACTCTTTTGATTAAATTTTTGCATGATAAAAATAACAACAAACATGTTTAACTTTAAGAGATGAATAATTTTACTTGACTAAAATGATTTTATTATTGATATAATTTATTTAAATCAAGAAATAAATGTAAACATTTAATTTAATATTTTCAATAATAAAAATCATTGTCCAAGGGAATTAACATTGTTTCAATGAAATATTATTGTAGTTTATTTTATTAAGTCTCTGAGGTAAACTTGTATGATTGTCACAATAAATCATATAAATTTAAAGAGGTAATCAAGAGCTTGCTATTATTTTATTACACGAGTTATGGAAAATATTCGAGACAAAATCAATTGTGTTCATGAAATATACATTTCAAAATAAACAATTGTATTTGTTAGGGATGATCTTAAAACATCATATGCACAAAACTATTTTTACATATCATCATTTTTATGGGTCTGTACAACTCAACATAAAATATTTTTTAAAAAAGTTTTATTTTCAGTTATTTTAAAACCTTAGCTTATTTCCTAATTTAAATAATCTAGTAATTTTTATTTTAATAATTCGAAAAAAAAAAATTTTTCTAAAGGAATATCTCAAAATGTACATAAATTTCAGATGAATCGCAGATGAAAATTAACGTAGCCATCGAAATCAGAAAATGCGTAATATTTTAGTGAGTGTATGAATTATCTACAATAAAGATATCGAATTCTAAATTGAACTTTATGAGACTTTTGGATAATCATTCATTAAAGAAATTCAGTAATTATATTATTAATTTCTGGCATTGGTGTTTACTTATTTTCACTCAGAGATGAATATTAATCAATTACTAAATATATCCGTTAAAGATATTAATTAAATAATGATACGAAGGAATATAAATAAATTAAAAGTTCGTTTATCAATGTATATACAAGGTTCATGTCGATATACGTACTTATATTTTATGTATATTGATTAAAGTCATATTAATAAATGAGATATTACAATAGTCATTAATTAAGTCAAACTTAAATTTTGACTTGTGATTGAATGAACATAAAAAAATTTTATGAATTCTTTTACTTTAATTACATTCTTTATTTTACTTTTTAATTAGAGAATGTTTAATCAAATTATTCGAAGTTTTGTTTATAATTAAAATCAATGGTGATGATGAAGTCCATTGAAGAGCGAATAACAAAAAAAAAATACCAATAAAAATTGTGGTTTTAATTTTCTATTTTTGATTGATAAAAAAAATTTTTTTCATAAATGATAGATTTACGCCCTTTGTCAAAATGTGAATCAAGTTTTAGTTAATCCATCATTCAAAAATTCGGATTGAATTTAACAAACTTTTATAATCCCTCGAAGAGAGATTAAATGTGAATTGTAAATGGATACTTAGTCAGTTTTATAAATAATATATTAAAATCTATTTCATCACTAACAAAATAATTTTATCTTTTATGACACAAAATTTTCTATCCATTAAAATCCATTATTAATTAAAAATATTTTTGAATAAAAGAAAAATCGATCTTCTATTGATTTGAAAGAAATTTTATTTTCCTATCAAATCCTTTAATAAAAATTTTCTCCATTCTAACGGATATTTAAGGTACATCATTAACAACACAGATGTTTGATGTTCACTTGGTACGACAAAAAAAAGTCGATGAAGAAAAATAAAAATGTTGGAAAGAAGTAGGAGAGGGCTGGTTTATGGCTTCTCCAGCTACCGTAATTGGATTGTCTTCCAACCGACCGCGCGCTTCCGCATAATTCTTAAGCCCACAACGACAACAAGAAGCTTGAAGGATAATTCTCAAAATACATGCTTTCTCACTTTTACTCTTATTTCAATACCACCATCTCACTTTATTTCTCTCGACGTTGTGATACTCATCAAGTTCCATACTCTTCTCTGCACACTTCTCAAGAGTTTAGCTTCCAGTAGATTCCAATCCTCCAAGTCTAACACTCTGGCATAATTGCATTGTCGAAGTAGTCGAGAAAGGTAAAAGAATAATCATTTTACTTTTATATTTATTTTTAATTATTTTATCTCTGTTATATTTTTTCATTCAACTATAGTTTTTTTTAATATTCAACACTTGTGTAGATCTTTTATATAATTTTTCATCTTGTCATTCTAAAAGACAAGTAACAGGTAATAAAAAACATAATTATAACCACATTTGAATTCATTATTCAATTTAATTAAGCTCTCATATGTTTCATTATTTCACGTTATGTTGGACATGTAATTAATAATGTAAATTATGAATCACAAAAAAATTTCAATGATGAAATATGTTTATTATTTATTTAAAATTTCTGGATAAATTTATTCATTTAATATAAAATAATACTTTCATAAATTTAATTAACTACCTGGATAATCCAAAAATATTTAAATTCAAATTCCTCATTACATTCTTTTACGAATTAAAAAAGAGTATAACAGTTAAGGTAGAAATGTGATTTTTAGAAAAAAAAACAACTAATAATTTTTAAATAAAACCATTCTTTAAGAAGATAAACATCAATAAAATTTCAAGTAAACTCATAAACTTATTCATCAGTAACAGCTTTTTTTTTATTCTTGATCAAGTAATAAAAAAAAAAAAAATTCGAGAAATTAGAAATTTTTGAAGAAAGGTAATTGAAAGAAGTCATTTCTTGGTAAATAAAGGAATCATTTAAAAGAATAAATAATCAGTTGAGTCAAACGTTAATGTATTTTATCTAAATAGACTAGCTTAAGATGTTGAAAAAAGATTAGAATATGAGTAAAAGATTAAATGAAAGTAGTAAATACAAAGGAGTTGACGATCAGATGGAAAAAAATTAGTTTTTATCTAATAAAGTTGAAATGGTTAAAAGCTTTTGTTCATTTTTAGTCTTTATATTACTGTATACTGTATATCAGATACATCTAATCATCTTATACTTCTCGTTTGTATCGTTCTTGTACAGTTAGATGTTCTCTATTTCAACTTTCAAGAAAGAAAAAACTGTAAGGATGTAACTATTGAATGTATTGTATTTTCTAGAAATCTCTTTTGCTATGTACTTCGAAAAGACTTTATTCTACAGCCTACACAATCTTTTCTCGTTGTGACTAAAATGTACTGACAAATTGAATCTGTGGCAAAATTATTTGCCATGGCATTTTGGAGTTAAAAAATGTACTGTACTGTTATGTGTTATATATAATGTAACTTATACTTTAAATTAGAGCCATTTAAACGAATTGAAGCAAATAAATGGTGATAATTAAGGCCTCTAATATTGAACCCTCCTCGTTGTTTTGTTGGAAGCGGCAAAAGTAAATTTCACTGGACAACATTTATGATTAATTGTTTAATATTTTTAAAAATTATGACTTAAAAAAAAAGAGCAATTGTGAAGGTTTATTTATGTGATATTTTGAATGAGTATTTGTCAAAAATATCTTGGAATTTTTAAGATACTTTTTCATATAAAATTCTGGAGTAACGATATTATCTATCAATGCTGATTTATTGCCCTAATATTTTGTTATTGTTTGCTGGGGTTTAGATTTTTAATAGAATTGATGTTCTTCGATTTTATTCATACATTCGTTCGTTGTGGATTTGAGATATTAATAAATTAGACTGATTTATCTCTAGACAAGAATCAAAAGAAAATTGCTATTTTATTTTAATTTTTAGGCTTCGGGAAAAAGTATATTCTACTTGGTTGTGAATTGTTATTTTTTTATAGTTTGTTACTACTATTTGAAAATAGTTAGGTATTGAATATATTTTTGGTAAGATTGAATGAAGCAAGAATAACAGTATTAAAGCTATTTAGTAAGTTGTCAATCAATGAAAAATATTGATCAGCTAGCTTATTGACAGTTCAATTTGAAACTACAAAAATGATCGTGGTATAAATTGCAAGTCGGTATTAAATTATTCAAGCAAAGCATTATTGAAACAACATTCGCGAAATAATGACATAAAAATCTATTAAATTTTTTTTTTTTTTTTTTTAATGAATCATAAATAAAAACTTAATTTTAAATTACTTAAAATTAATTGCAATATGACCTCTTTTGAAACTTGATATCTAAATTCCACACTTTTTTTTACTCCAAACGATGAATTTGTTTTGGTTTATGATTTTTTTTTTCCATCAAGATTTGAAATAAAATTGAAACAAATATTTAATGATCTCTTAAGAATAGCTTCTTCAAGAGAAAAGTATCTAAAAAATTCACTGCTCCTGATTATTAATGGTAAAAAAAAAAAAAATTGCTAAGATTATTTCGATTAATATTTAATGATTCGAGATACACTGAGTGAAGTTTGATATAAGAGAAAGATATACCAAGGGAAAAATTCCGATATGAAATAATTTCCAATTTATTCTAAAACCAAATGTTTCTTAGATTCGCATTTGAATCAAAGTTTTAAATGAACTTTTCCTACATTAATGTAATAATTAAATTCCTACATTAATGTAATAATTAAATAAGTAATAATTATTACTTATTTAATAACTAAAAAAATTTTTATTCTTTACGATTAAATTTTTGTACTCGAATTTTTTTTGTCTGTTTTTTTTTTTTATTTCCAATGGGCAACATGGAATTTTTTTTCATCTGAACCAATTTAAATATTTTTAGCACTAGTAAATATAATATTTACAACAGATTTTTTTTAAACACATAAATTTATTGGTAAAATAAAATTTATTATTTACCGAAAATCCAATAAAATGTACTATTATCCAATGGCATCTGTAACATCTAATATTAAATACAATAATTTAATCATATCACAAGGCAATGCTAGAGTTCAAAAATAAAATAATCCTATCTAATAACGGATCAAATGAAATGATGAAATTAAAAAAAAATGAGTTATAAATGGAACCTCTGACAAAAAATATTGAATCATTAATTCGCAAAAAGATAACAATGACAGAGTGTTAAAAGCTTCGCGTAAAAAGCTCTTAAGCTTTGCTTTAAAATTTAAAAATTAACTTGATATTTGAATGGAATACATAAAATAAATATCAATACCTACAACTTTATCATTCAAATTTTTCTGTAAAATTAAAATCAAGTTGATTCATTCATAACTTCTCTGTTCATAGCAACATTGTATCTAAAAAATGAATCACTTTTTTTTCCAATCTATTCAAAATGTCATTGATCACCGGCAAAGCAAAAAGTATCAATAAGAATACAAATAAAAATGCGAACACTTTTAATCCAGGTGTCTGAAGGTCGTAGAAATCTTTTGTTCCTGTTTCATTAGATATTGGCTCATTGATTATCCTATTAAGCAATTATTCAAATGAAACAAAGTCGGAAACAATTAGTCACGAACTTGTTAGTCGCATAATTGAATCTCGACAAGTTTGATATATATATATATATATATATATATATATATGTATAATTTTTTTTTTCCTTCGTAATGTATTAAATAACGAAAGCCACACGTTTGGTGTATTGTCATCGAGGTTGTTGATTGGATTTCTATTGAATTGTTTTCAACGATCGGAATAGTCGGGTTATTCTTCAAGGATAAATGGAATTTATCACATTCAAGAGGGTAGAAAGTATGAAAAAAATGCGATAATAAATAAAATTTTAAAAAAATATAAAAACGTGGAAAAATTAATTTAAATAAACATTTACGTAGCGGAAGATACTTATGTGGTTTATAAACTTTAAAAGAGGATGTGATTATCAAGAGTTGACACTCACCTGGGAAACAGTGCGCAAACGCCAGCAAACTGACGAGGACGAAAATCGCAAGTAGGCTCTTCATTTTTTGTCTGTCTAGCTCGTCTCGTTGAATACAATACTGTCAAAGACTCTTTTAATTTTATTCTCAAGATATTTTATTCTTAAGAAAGATAAATTGAAACGTAGTTGTTCGGGTAGGAAAAACTACCAAGGTCACTCACTGAACTCACTCTTTTACAAAACACAATAACGTATTGCCGGCAGGTTTAGTGAGGGCTCCTATATGTATGCTAAAGCCAAGCCGGACTGCAACCAATCACATGCTAGTCCATATCATACGTCACTCGACTACATCAATACCACTACATATACATACCCTTTTCACCAATAAGAAATCTGACCACAGTCTTAGATGTGTGATATATTCTGTCCAACTGCATTTGATGTTTAACTTTTCCCCTCCACTTCATCCTCACTACACTTCCTCTTTTCGTTCTCTGGAACAATCGCATGAATTTTCATGCCAGGGACTCATCCGTGTAACGACGTAGAATATTCGAAGAAACTTCTAGCACTTAAATAATAATAATACAAAGTCGTTGAAATAAATTATTACTATCGTTCGCGTGTGTATATATTATATTGTTGGGTATTCTGTTGAAGCTTCTACTGACCCTAGGCTTTTTACATAACGTTATTGAAAAAACAAAACCAATTGAATTATAATATTTGATATAATATGCAAATACAATGTGTCTAGGGTTGGAATCATTGCAATATGTTTCCACTTTAGGTGGCAAAAACAACAACAGTGGTTATCAGAAATTCTTTCGAAACATCTAGAATACTGATGTCGATCAGTAGTTTTATATGATAAATATATATACAAGGAAATACCCATGGATTAGATATTTATTTTGGAATTGAAAAATCACTTGTTTATTTTTCTCATATTCAGTGTAATCAGAACAAGAGAAAAAAAATCTTGGCGACCTTTTGAATATGGTCAAGGTCTTATATGAAAAGTCTAGATCATATTGGAAGCTTGAACATGAGTTATATTTAAAATATGTAATTTTTTAGAGATTTATAACACTCCATTTTTTTTTTGCATAAAATTAAATAGTTGTTACAGCATTCAATGTTTCTCATATCCCTCCCAAACCTTTGGACTATAACTGTATACATGAGATTACGTGCTGTTCTGACATCTCAGGTGCATGTACTGTTACCTACGACGTGATCGCCAAGAAAAAAAATTTTAAGAGAATAAAAAGTGCCTTAATCAACGGCTACGTGTAACCTGCTATTACCTCAATAGATTTACGAGTGGAAGCAATTGTAGCCCTTGAAAAAATTAGCTGTTGTTATTATACACATTCAAGTCTCTTTCTGACATACACCTTTATACTGTCCAACAAT
The DNA here is from genome assembly GCA_028641665.1 of Chelonus formosanus. Lineage (NCBI taxonomy): Eukaryota > Metazoa > Arthropoda > Insecta > Hymenoptera > Braconidae > Chelonus > Chelonus formosanus. Next base: position 17,940,549 of record CM054002.1, read on the forward strand.
GGAATCAAAGGAAAAGTTTTAAAATTCTTGTACAATACAACAAAAGATCAATAAAAGGAAATAATTCTAGTGACACTGATATCATCATCATCACCATATGATAAATGGACTTCTAATAATATATTTTGTTGAAAATATACAGCAACAGAGATAATTTTTTCTTTCGTTTGAGCACTGCAGCATATCAGAGTGATTTAAATTATTCACAGGAATAATTTACATGAATATTCATGCAACACGTTCGTTGAGCAAAATTTATTTTTATCTATTGGATACTTTGTCTACTCTTTTTATAATTATGCAACATTTTTCCGCATTAGGTTTTCTTTTATTACATTATATAGAATGCTATAAGAGAAGATGATTAAATTCTACTCCAAAATTCTGGAAGCTTCTTTCAATGGTGTCGCAATCAACACACATATGGTATCGTATTTGTTTTGGACGTTTTGTTTAAACAGTAGTAAAACGATAAAAGTCAAGAATAAAACCAGTAAGAAAAAGCCACGTAATAAATAATGAAATAAATACAACAGTTGATACTAAATCAAAATTTGTCGTTTGCAGTGAGAGAATAATGCATACTTTATCAGATAAGTGTATGAGCATTTTGCTAAATTATTTTCATGGAACTCAGTGAAATGATGATATTGATATGCTAATGAGAAAGAAGATATATTATGATGAAAAATTCCGTTTTTCAAATATATCTTATCAGTTTACGTGTTTCATGACAAAGATGAATGCCTAGAAATTACTAGACGGAGACATTCGTTGTCTTCAACGGCTTAGCAGTGACTCATTCGAATGATTCATTAACAGATGTTACTTCAAGTATTATTGGTAAATTTAATGTTTGCTTTAATTACATTGATTATGCAATCAATGTTAAAAAACATTTGCCAAGTCAATGTTTTTAAACTTGAAAACAATGTAATAAAATAACTAATAAAACAAATATTTTTTATTGCTTATTGATAATAAAGAGCATGCAGAAAAGAAATTTCTTGATGTTCCTGGTGAATTTATAATTGTAAGACGAAGATTCAAGCATTACCCAATGACCCTCTGGTATCAGTTCGTACCAAGCGCAAGTTATAGATTAGGCTGTTGGTTGCTATAGCACAGAAAAGCTTTTAAGAGTTGCATACGGCTTTACTTGGCGTCTCGAGGGCTCTAGACACCAGTTCTAATGCATCCTTTTGTCGACTCAGTTACTGTTTGAAACGAATGACATTTACTGGTTTTGTTTTTCTTCAAGTTTGTAAAGTAACCGAGTGATCCGGAACAGTATCTCCAACTCAAGTCTTGAGTATTAATGTTACCAGAGTTGAGAATGTCTGAATGGGTAACGCGTGCGCCTGTCGAAGTCGCGACAGTCAAGTCAATGCAGGTTCTATTCTGGATCGTGTTATCAGTCAAGCGAGTAATGAAGACCAGTGTTTACTATATCGTTTGGCAAACTATAAGAAAGGAGGAGAACTCATTGAAGCATACAATCGTGGAGGTCAGCAAGCGGTAGAGCAAGTAATAAGAGAACAGTTTGGAATCCTAATGTATGCGGATGGTAAAGGACAGGTGATCAATCGTGCAGAATACCTGAGATGGAAATTTCGGGGTTTAGAACAAGTTGTCTTACCCATTGAAGCATCACTATCGCGCTTTGATCCTTTAGCTCAATGGAGTGATCACGAAGCTTGTTGGCAAATGCAGTATCGTGGATCTTTAGGAGAAACTTTGCTTCATGTCCTTATCATTTGTGATACAAGATCACACACTAGAATAGCTCGAATCCTCCTCAAATGTTTCCCTAGATTGGCGATTGATGTGGTTGAGGGTGAAGAATATCTTGGTGCTAGTGCACTTCACCTTGCCATTGCTTATAATAATAATGAATTAGTTCAAGATTTAGTTGAAGTTGGTGCTATTGTATCACAACGAGCAGTTGGCAGTTTTTTTCTACCTCGAGATCAGCAACGTCAGCGACCAACTAAAAATACTGACTATGAAGGATTGGCCTACTTAGGGGAATATCCCCTTGCATGGGCAGCCTGTTGCGCAAATGAAAGTGTTTATAATCTTTTATTGGACTCTGGAGCTGATCCAGATGATCAAGACTCATTTGGGAACATGATTCTCCACATGGTCGTCGTATGTGACAAGCTCGTGAGTTGTAATTTCCAACGGTTCTCTCTATCTCTCTTTCTACTCCTCATCACGTTGATGGTGATGGTCTTGACGTTGACAGGACATGTTCGGCTACGCCCTACGTCATCCGAAATTTCCGGCGCGCAACGGGATCGCCAACAATGCTGGATTCACGCCGTTAACACTTGCCTGTCAACTTGGACGTGCTGAAGTTTTCCGCGAGATGCTAGAACTATCAGCACGCGAGTTCTGGAGATACAGCAACATCACATGCTCCGCATATCCCCTTAATGCTTTAGACACTCTGTTGCCTGACGGCAGAACCAGTATGTAACGTTACTCAATTAACTATGACAATTAACAACATACAACCCTGTTCTACAGATTACATATGTACATTTAACCCTTCATGTTTATTATAGATAATCAGTTTGATCATCTATCTAAATTATTAAAACAACATTTGTTTTAACATCTTGATTCAATTCAATTCTATATTGTGAAATAACGGATTCTATTTTATAATTTATATTTAATTATAACTGTTGAAATGAAAATTTTGGTTTCAATGTATTTTCAAAAATTCAGTGGTGTTAAATATGAATACAATTAACCGGTTGAAGATTATTTAAAAGAACATGAAAATTCTATGGAATATATTAGTTGAATAATCAAATGAAAAATCATCCATCTTCTCAATTACACATTTATTCCAATTGAATGATTTTATTTTAAAAAATAAGTAGAGTGGAAATATTGAGTTGTTTTATTTCAATAAAACTTACATATTCACTAAATCATGAACACAAGACTGAATTTTTAGAACAGTTAGTAATGTAATCATTCAGCATTCATCTGTTATTGAAACAAAAAGTTAAAAAATATTTTATTTATAACCAATTAAAATAGTATTCTAGAATTTTCAGTAAGTTATGATTGTTGATGTCAAAAAGTTTAAGTTTCTACTTATTTTGAGAACTACTATGAAAAATATATCTTGAAATTTTACACTTGAATCAATAGTGATGAATCAAACTTTGGAGTTAAATTCCTCAATATATTCACTTTCTCATTCCTTGACATTCATCTTGTCATTCTCTTGAATTTCTTTAGTTTAATTTAATGCTAGTTAATTGGAAATGTCAATTACTCCGCTGATACATTGAAGCATAAAACGATAATTAGAAGTTAATTCAGCTGAATCAAATATGTGATATCTGCATTTTACCATTTCAGAGTGAATTTAATTGAACTCCCTTTATTTAATTAACTAAAATTTGAAATTTCTATTTAAAAGTGAAGATGGTTAATAAAAGAGGATTAATTTTTTTTTGATTTTCTAGAAATAACAATTGTAAGATATTGAAAGAGAATAGGAGATACGAAGAATAAATATCAATAGGAAGCTGATAATTGAGCAGGAAAGAGGTGTAATTACAAAAATATTTAAAATTAATGATAATTATGATTAATTGTTAGGAAGATGATTAGTCTTTAACTAGAAAAGATTAAATATTTATCAATCTTCTATTTTGTAAAGAAAAAAATTCTAATAGATGTACATTTATTCAAGCAAAAAATACCTAGAAAAGAACTTTTGTTTAAATTCTTAAATTCTAGAATTTTCAAACTGAACAACTGGGAAATATGAAACAATTTTCCTTATTCTCATCACGATCTCAGCTTTAAATTAAAAAATAAGTCCAATTAATTTGAAATAAATATTTTGTTCGCAAATCTTATATCGATTATAAAATATCTACATTAACTCATATCTAAATATTAATATTTTAAATACAAGTCAATCCAGATGATTCAATTTCGGATTCTAGTTTAGTCATTTATTGATTTAAAAAAAAAAAAATAATGTACATATTTAGCTTGGATACGTGGCTTGAAAGTTATCGTAAAAGAGTCTAAATCATTCCAGTGTAGTATTTTAAACTATTTATTTATTATTAGTGAGTATTCGAAATAAAAATAAATTTCTATAAATTCATCAATAGCTTTAAATAACTGTTTGACATTCAGACAAAAAATGTTCCTTTTGTTTACTGAATTAAATGTTTCATTTTATTGTTTTAAGTTTTAAAGAATTTTCATGTGTTTTTTTAACAATCAGTAAAAATCTATTAATGATGATTAAAATTTCAATTTCAATTGAACTAAAAATTAACAATGAATTGAAATGAAAGGTTGAATATACATCAATTAATCTAGATAGAATGACTTTTTTTTAATGTACCAATAAGAGTGATTTAATATTGAATCATTATTAATGCTAATCATTAATCATTTAGTCTATCAAGTTAACTACTTAATTAAAAACATAATGGAAGCTTAAAGAATTTAATATTTCATTCTACAGACTGGAATTCAGCACTTTTCATCATTCTAAATGGAACCAAAGAGGAGCATTTGGACATGTTGGACGGTGGAATAATTCAACGTCTGTTGGAAGAAAAATGGAAAACTTTTGCTCGTGTACGTTAATTATTGCATAAATTATTGATGAGTAAATAAATTTATGTAAATAGATTTTAACACAGTTGCAGTTTTTGAAACGTTTAATAATTCTCGTGTTTCATCTAACATCTCTCTCACTTGCGGTTTATCTCCGTCCAATCGAGATCGATGCTGAGTTGATGGCATGGCCAGAAGAGCTATCTGATATAGGTAGAACAATTGCAGAATGTGTTACAATCCTGGGTGTCCTGTGCTATATATTATTCCAGCTGGGTGGAGAAATGGTCAACATTGGACTGATATCTTTTCTCAAACAATTGGTAAGAGTCGAAAATTTTTTAACTTCATTATTTTTACAATCTCTTGTAATTTTCCGGGCTCATAATACATCAATAAACTCCTTTCTGGATCCTAACTGTCATGATAACAAACTGTATACAATCAATTCTTCTATCGAAGCGAATCAAGACGAACGTCGCAAGATCAATTGCTTTGGCTCAGTGAGAAGTCACGAGGTTCCACAAAATGATAGAAATAAAAGAAAAAACTCACTAGGATTAACGATCCTGGTGAAAGACTAGTTGTTATGTCGATTGCATGAACGTAGTGTTTCATCATGTTGTTGGTAACTCACTTATCATTTATCTGTAATTATATATCCAGAAAAATGTACTCTTTTCATATTTGTCTTGTACTACTGATGTTTATTATTAAATAACCGGAAAAAAATTATAACGAGAGATTGTAAAGTTGTTTACTATCCATTGTAATCATCAAAATCAACTTACAATTTATTCAATTTTTTTGTTCTAACTATATTGCTATTTATTCTAAATCATTATAGAGTGTTTTTTTTTTATTTAACATAAAAACCATGTCAATAGTTTTAATTATTTTGTCTTTCACAATCAATGATTAGTTTCAATGCTAAATTATTTTCATAAAAATGATTATTCATTTTATTTATAAAAAAAAAACATTTAATTGCTCAAATTTCAAAAACCAAGGTTCAATATTGAAGTTGATGAATGGATAAAATTTCAAACAATCCAACAACTGCTAACATAATGTTTTTTTCAACAGAGTCATGAACCAGCTAAATTTATATTCGTCATCAGTAATCTACTAATTTTGGCTTGCATTCCATGTCGCCTGGCTGGTGATCGTCACTTAGAAGATGCAATTTTGGTCGTCGCAGTACCTGGTTCCTGGTTTTTATTGATGTTTTTTGCTGGGTTAGAACTTTCATGCTAAATTCAATGCATACTTAAGGTAACAAACTAGGAGAGAGGAGGAAAGCTCGTCACGCGAACGAGGTGGTCAGTAGCTTACAATTGTAGCTTACTGCTTGTTGAATTAAGCTAGGTCATGAAATAGAAAGACAAGTTACGTTGAGTATCTTGTACTCTTGAGTTGTTTGCTGTCATGAACAAGGCAAGTTGACTCCTCTTGAGTAGCTGAAGCAGTTTCCTCTTCTCTCTCAAACATCACTGGCATAATAAAGCGTCATCGATTAATAATTCACTCTGCCAACGAACCATGTGGCGCCGATCGGTCCGGTGAGAAGCTCTCGTATTACATCCGGCTACGTGAGAGATGATTAATGCTGCGATGATTTTGTGTTCTCGACAGAACGTTCAACTATCATCGATTAATGATGATTCACGATGCTCTAGTACCTAAGCATAATAACTAGTCTGCTAACTTTAACAATCAACTGGTTTAGTTATTTTTAACATTTTATAAGAAAAAAACCACTTGTCGCTTTAATATCATGTTTCTTCATCCTTCAACATGATTAGTTAGTCATTATTTTTTATTCATCCAATGCCAATATAATTTTCAAGAAAAAAACTTTGTAGAGTTTCCTGAAGACTAAACAATGAACAATAATTTTATCGTGAGATATTATATCTTTATGATTCACAGAATTTATATAAAAATAAAATAATTCTTTTCTATGAAGTTGGTTGAGTAAATGCTAAATAATAACAATAGTCCAGTTTGACACGCATCGTGGATTGGATGCTTATTGCAATTTTATGAAAGGGTTCATGTATTTTTCTATCACGTATGGTTTTTGAATAACCAATTACTTGGAATTGCTGGAATTTAAAACGAGACATGGACTTTGATTATGATGGAAATGTATGAAGGTGCTCATTTGATGAAAAACGAAGCTTTTGAAGAGAATAATTGGAAATATTAAAGCTGACGTAATGTGATAAACGTATAATGTTACCACTATAGTAATTAAAATACCACCTATTCTTGGTATTTTTCAATTTCACCATTTTGTTTCATGCCTTTATTTTATAACACAAAAAAAAGGATAAATTAATCTTGAAAATGCTTTTACAAAATGATCCAACTTTTGATCATTCTAAATCCAAATGAAAATTTTTTAGTAAAATTAGGTCAGCTTAGGATCAGAAATGATTTAAATTCAACTAAAACGTCAACAATTCTTTGCTTCTGAACATAATTTTCACATCAATAATATTTAAAAAATTTTTTCTCTTTATTTAAGCTTAATGTAATGCGGGTGTTTTAAAAACCCTTGGAAAGAGCAAAAAATAGTACGGAATGAAGAAATAATACATAAAAAAATGTGCTTTTAACAACGATTGATCGTTTAGTTCCTGCACAGAACGTTTTTCAGGTGGAAGAGTCGCACTTGACGGTTTTATTTCTTGTGGAGCTCGAAGCATCCGTATTATCTGTATGCCTACGCTCCATTACTTGACTTTTTCATGCAAACAGAATACCGTTGGATGATGTAAGAGAATCTAGACGACAGTTGAATGATTTCCAGGGATATGTATTTGAATGTCTCGTACAAACCACACGCGGCTGCGACACACACCTAACGCGTGATCAGCATATCAACTACTTTTTATCAAAGAAAAATTTAACTTCCATAAGTTTTTCAAAGGATAAGAAATTTTCAAACTCTTCTAATTCAATTTAAAACTCTGCTCAAGCATAATAAAGCTGAAAAAGAAGTGTTCATTGATCAGAAAAAATTGAAATAAAAAATCAGTAAATATTTCATGTTATCTTTGAATGTTGGTATTTTGATAAATAGATAGTAATCGTTAAACATCAATGGGGATGCAATAAAATACACAAAAGTGTTAGCGGATATCCATTGAATTACTAGATAAAATCAGACTATATAGAAACCGCAAGTTATTAATCAATTCACTGAGCATTTGGACGTTTAACATAAATCGTAACGACGCTGTTTGCTGGAATATATACTCCCAATCTCAGTGGATCCGCATAAATGTACGAATAGATAGATGCACGTTTCTACATGCATAAACATATGTGATGAATACTCGCAAATCTATGTACAGAGGAATAGAAAATTGTACAGATGTGAATAAGTGGAAACAAAAAATAACCAGGCAGCAAGTGAAATTCGGGACTAGCCCTAGATAAGCCTCCAGTTTTATGTCATGTTTATAGAGCTTGTATTACTACGTAATGCATCTTTTATGTGTTTTGATATGCTCACTACCAAACATTAGTTTTTAGGAGTTGCAATCACTGATATTACTCTCAGATAGTTTGTTTGGAGAATCTCAAGAGAAATAAAAGGTTGGAAAATATTTGATTCAATGCAAGGTATTGTGGGAATAATCAAAGTGAATTGAATTGTGGATTTTCAAGAAAAGTGAGGTTAATTGAACCAGTATTTGAGATGTATATTATTTATTTTTGTACACAGAAGTTAATCAAGCTTTGGATATGATAGAACTCTATTGGTATCAGTTTATTGACTTCTTCATCTGAATATTCTCAAGACATGAATTTTTTGGAGTGTTAATAATAGATCATTCAAATCTAGAGTCCTCTTTGACATATTGAAGTTTCTTTTTTTTCCTTTAGATATAAAATATAAAAAAGTCTCTGCGGAATATCAGGTTTTAAGTAAATTGGTGTAGATGTTGGATATAATTAATCAATATCATGTACGAACAAAGATCAAAGTTTCACTTTGGACAGGTTATCATTTACTTTGGTTATGACTTCATTATAGGCGCATAGACCATAGACATAGTTGACTACAATATTCATTATTTTTTAGCTCAAGTATTATCATAAAATACATTTCAAGTTTATTTATTGATTTTTTAAGTAGATTGGATTGTAAAGAGGGTTTTTTGAAAATAATATCAATATTACAACGTATAATGAAGTAAATTATTTTCAAGGTGAATATTAAATATTCAGTAGAATAAAAATTACTAGCTTTCAGAATACATTTATAATTCCCAATTAATATTATGAGGTGTAATAAACTTAGTGTCTTTTTCACCTGCTCTTTCTGATAGAGAAAATTATACTATGATTGACACATTGAAGACGAACATTGACATTTAGTCTTTTTCATTTTAAATAATTAATGTTAGTAAGAAAACCAATAGTTGTACCGTTTACTTGAGATCAATTAATCAGAAAATATTTTGTTGGATTTTAATGAATGTTTATTGATAATCTTAATGAATAAAATGAATTAAAATTTTTGAATAGTTGATCAACTTTTCTTTCATTACTTAAAGGACCCATAATATTCTGCATAAAATGTATTTTATAATTTGAAGATTATTTGAATTTCAGCTTAATTACTTTTCTCATACAACGATATTTTAACCCTTGAGTTTGAGAAGCTAATAAAAAAATTTTCTCATTACTCACTACTCGAATCTTTTTTTTTTTTTTATTATTATGTTACACATATAGAATGAAACTAATAAACAATTTCTATATGTCTACTGTGTATATTATTTGTATAAAAAAAAAAATTCTAGATTTTTTGTTTCATTCTTGGTTTATTCAACGATATCTAAACAATGTAAAATATTTTTTCTAAAAACTGTTGTTCATTGTCGCATACTGTTTCCACTGATCCTTTTGGGAATCTCAAAAAAGTAAAAATCAAAAAAATAGGTAGTCGTGTTAAACGTTAAAAAAAGACAGCTTTGCGTGATACAACTACTTTAATTTCTTTTCGATTGGCACATCACTCTCAATTGCTTGAATTAACAATAAATAGATACAAAATGAATGAAGGAAGACAAAAAATTGACACCAGATTTTAAAAATCTTTTGTTTCAAAAAGCTAATGAATTAATAAAAAATTATTGACAGTTAATGGAATTGACAAAACCATCTATTCTGATCATCTAGAGAATCTTAATTGCATCGATAAATTAGTATATTCAAAGGCATAATTCTCTTAATGAGTAAGACATTTTTGCTAATCCGTGTAATACCGATTTATTTCTATTGACAACACAGATTAAGATAGTCAAATCCTGTTCTCTGCTGTGTGTATCAATCTATAAATCCCATGTATATATATGAGTGTATATCGTCATACAATGCCTTGTCGGCAGATTAGGAAATGTATATCTCGTGTGATTTCTGATCGATCCATGCACAGTTAGTGGAAGCCCAGTAGACGTGATAACGATTGCTACTTATGATAATGATAATAACGAGGACAGGTCATTACGATGACCATCAATGACTCCAACAATAAGAGGAATATGTCCTTATCTATTTTGCAGTGCTGTACGACTAACTGGACCGTTCGTCACGATGGTTTACAGCATGATAACAGGCGACATGCTGACCTTTGGTATTATATACATGGTCGTACTCTTTGGATTTTCCCAATCATTCCACTTTCTCTACAAAGGCTCACCTAAAGTCAATTCATCACTCTATCACTCCTATCACTCAACATGGATGGCTCTTTTGCAGATCACTTTAGGAGATTACAGTGTAAGAAGACTTTTCCATCTCTTTTATTTTTATTATATAAATCAGTTAAAAATTATGGATTCAACCTTTTTTCTTTTTAATTTAATAAAAAACCTCTTTTTTCCAGCACAAGATTTAGCACGCGAAAGTGACGCTACATCCAAACTTCCTAGTGAGGGAGAGAAATTTTATTAGTCCGCGTGAGCGCAGTATTACGATCGGCCCAGTCACGGGTCGACGACGCGAGTGATGAAATATAGCCCGTCTGCTCGAAATATTGCTCTGTTCCGCGATCCGTTTAACCGACACCGTGGCAACATGACACTAAGAATAAGGACCTCGGGAAAAATACCATGTTCCGAGTTGACGTATTGTAAACAGTTATAAACGAGCACAGGGGAAAAAAAAGAGAAAGAGGTCAAAAATAAATATAAAAGAAAATCAAAGCTTTAGTAGGTGTAAGAATGAAAACTTTGTTAAATATCCGAACGTAATGTTGATTTATTTGCGGCTCCCGTGAAAAACTATGGAGGTTGATGTTGACGTTTAACGAAAATATTAGAAATAATAGAAAAATTGATACATCAACTATTGAATTTATTTTTTCCTTCAAGTCAATTTTAATAATTTTATTTAAAACAAACAAGACCATTGATTATTTTAATGAAATTTTCAGTTATTGTTATAAAACTGTTTTATTGAAGCATAAAAATGGATATTTAATGATCACACATCTATCGTAAAGTTTTACTATAAAAATAATTTACATAAACTTGCAAGAATGAATTTATTTATGCATAAGATGCTGAAAAATGAACTCTTTTCTTGCAGAATAATTCTTTCTTACTCTCAAATACTTTATATTCCATAAATTAATGAATTGCTAAGTGTTTCAATATTTTTATTCATCCCAACATTATTGGCAGAAGAACTTTCCTAAACTAAATCAAATCTCTAGAAAAAATACGAATGAATCTCCATTAATATTTGATGGTTTTTTTTGTTTTTCTAGTACTCTGACCTCAGTGAAACAACATATCCGAATCTGAGCAAAACAGTATTTGCCATTTTCATGGTTTTAGTGCCCATCCTCCTACTCAATATGTTGATAGCCATGATGGGCAACACTTACGCCCACGTAATCGAACAAAGTGAGAAGGAGTTTGTGAAGCAGGTAAAAAAAACAATCAGATTTATCAATAGATATTTGACTATTTCGACTATTATATAATTAATTAATTCAGCAAGTTAATTAATCACCTTAAAGATAAATGAGTCAATTTCCGTATTAATTATCGATAAATAACTTCCTAAATATATCAATTTCAGTGGGCGAAAATTGTAGTGTCCCTGGAGCGAGCAGTATCACAAAAAGACGCACACAATTATCTACAAGAATACAGTATAAAGCTAGGACCAGGTGATGACCCAAATAATCCTGCGTCTGAGCAACGAGGTGTCATGGTGATTAAGAGTAAATCCAAAACAAGGGCAAGGCAACGCAAAGGCGCAGTAGCAAATTGGAAAGTCAGTATTAATTAGGATATATTTAAATATAATACTTTTATTAAAAGCATTTAATGAAAAATGACTTGATTATTTTTGAGGATATCAAAAGGATTTTTTGGTTTTTAGCGGGTTGGAAAAGTAACAATAAATGAATTAAAGAAGCGAGGTATGACTGGAGAAGAATTAAGATGTATCATGTGGGGTCGAGCATCTATTTCTACACCCGTTCGTGCTAGGTAAATATATTGATTTATGTTGTATTTTTTCTTCCTCTATTTTCTCCTCTTCCACTCCGTTTACACTTGATTGTTTTATATGCAGCCCACATATAAAAGAGTCAGAAATCTCGGCATCAGCGGCCGTAGCTGGCGGCTTTGGAGAGGCTTTAACAGCAGCCTTGGACGTAATGGCCTTTACACACGACATTGACCTGGACCAAGCAACTGAAGGAATACCAACAACTAACTCAAATGTACTCCAACAGGCACAAGTATCTTCAGTTCAATCATCTAAATCTCTAACTGTTATTGACATAAAAGGAAAAACTCATCGGCCAGATTCTGAAGATGTCAAAATAGCTGAATCCACTGAACAAAAAGCAGTGGAATCGAAGCCAATTGAAAAGAATAGTACGCTTGCTTTCTTTCTAAATTTATTGTGCTCTAATATATATCTATATAGATATATATATATCACTTCTTTTTCTCATACACGTATAGATTCATATTGGTACTACGGAAATTGAGTTTTCATTTATGAATCTTCAACTATACATATTCTTTGGTTCTCTTTTTGCTTCTTTATTCTTTTCAACTCGATTCAAAGCATTGTATTATATCTACTTCTAGGAAATATTATTAATAGAGCAAACCAATGGGATCAGACTCAATTAGTTGAATCATCTTCCAAAGATAATGAGAACATTGACCCATTGCTAAGTCTTATCATAGCATCAGAAAATCCGGAATCACAACATGTGACGTTACTTAAATTGGCTGAAGAAGCAAGAATGGCAGGTGAAATAAAAGTTAAACTTGACTCACATATCTTGGAAAGCTTTGGCTTGGGTGTGGCACCAACAGAATTGGAAAATTGTCCAATTTCAGAAGAGAAAGATAAATTTTTAGATGAGTCTAGTGATGATATTTGTGGAAGTAAGTGTTGGGATATTTGATACTTTATAAAAACAAATCTCAACATGATGTTTGATTTTATTCTCACATTCTCATTGCAGACAATCTTCTTGGTACTGATTCCCGACTGAGGCGAATTCGTTCAGCTACAATAAGATATTCTACTTTAAAATCTTATTGTAATAAACAAAATGGCATTGAGTATTCTACCTCGTCGTCGGATGAAAATTCACAAAATTTTATTGTTTCCAACCATGTTGGTATAAATGAATCTTCAAGGCTAGAAGCTCCAGGGAATCTAGAAAATAAAATAGAGGGAGTGAAGCTTGAAGTTAAAGATAGGTCTGAAAATGAGAAGCTTGAGAAGAACCAACACAAACAGCAGCAGCACGTCAATAAAAATCACAAGCGTCGAGTGAAAACAGCGAAAAACAGGTACAAAAATCCAACGCTCGTATCCCACAGGCAACAACGATAACGCGGCAATTTTGCTCTCGAGGACTTTCCTACCGGCCTTCACGGACGAATATTGCACGCGATCTCAACGAGTACTTGAGAGAAAAAGAGAGAATAAATGAGTAAAAGAAAAAACAACATTTTGGGTCGAGAGCACTGCGTCGTGGCCTCGTATTTTGTGAACGGCTAAAAAGAAAACAATGTCAAGTAAAAGAGAATATGAGGGGTGAAAAATCCGCAAGCAACTGCTAACCGTCATAAACAAAATTTCTTTCAGCCAAGCAAATTTGCCATGACTCGTTTGTCTGAATTTGCAACATAATTTTATATCTCATATCGTTTCGTTTAAAGATTGCAGTAGAATCTAGTCCAAAAAATGATTATTTGTTTTTTTTTTTTTCCCAGGGTAACACCAAAAGAAGTAAACGTTCGAGAGAACGATGAAATCCAGATGAAAAAGAATGACATCATTTCACCACCAACATCACCAACGGATCCCCTTGAGCCGTGGAGTACTCGTGGCATCAGTGATATGAATACCATATTGGCCTGGCGAGAAAATGGACTAGATAGTCCTTAATTTACTGTTGCGAAATTCGATACACATTTTACAATAATGTGATACCATACCTTTCATAATCAAATTTTCACGACCTAATTGATCTCATTACTTTACACATTAATACAGTGAATATTTAACCAATGAATATGTTGATGGTGATCTAGATAGCTTATAAGTTTAGTGTTTGATTTCAAATAAAAGCTTACAATATTGAATAACATAATATATAAAAGATTCTCTTATGTGTAACTGTATGTGTTACGTGTATGTAAGATATATTTACCGTCAAGAAAATTGTAGTATCGCCCACGAGGATTTTCTTTATCCCGGATAAATCCCCGGTATGGTGCGTAGAATAGAGAGCATGAGCAAGACTGGTAGTGTAGAGGTAAAAGAAGTAGAGTACTTCAGAATAGATTTTCAATTACGTCAGCAGGGCTCTATCCTTAATGGCCTAGCTATAGCTTAAACTTATGAAAAGTGGAAACTTAAAATTATATTTTCTATCCATGATTGCCATTTGCAAAAGTCTAACTTTATACCTATCGTCCATCCAAACGAGTACAAGTTTGATGTCTTGCTTATACATATTTCTATTTACTTATCATTATTTTTCAAACTTTTTTACTTTATCTCAAGCGTTCTCCATCGTTAGATAAAAATGAACGTACATAACTCGGAGAAAATTACATTCAAGAGTAATTTATAAAATTCGATGCTTTCAAACTTTGAATATCTCTTCAATCAAAATTAATTCTGCAAATTTTCTGCCTTCAAAACGCGCAATATTGCACTGTTATCACAATGACGGTACTGGAGAGACTTAGATATTATAAACTTTAGTAATCCATCATCTGGAGTAAATATATATACACTCAAATTATTTTACCATAATATTTAGTATTAAATAATATTATCTTTTAATTAATTAAAACTCATTTTTAGAAAAAAAGATGCTGGAAAATTACACAATGACATTTAATTAACTGTCTTTCAACATATTCACAAACTGAATGACACATTTCATTGAAATACACTCAAATAATTGAAAAAAACATACCCCTATTTCTAATATTGATTTTTCCACTACGCACTGATACCAAAAAATCCTAGTGTTTCACTTGATGAAGATTGTTTTATTGAAAGCTGATTCAGTTGGATTGTCTCAAATGTTCGAATAGTGAAGATAAATAGTATGTGATGTCAAATTTGGTCGTACATCAAGAGAGCGAGTGGAATATGACCTAGATCGACATTTTCGTGTAACAAAGTTTACCAAAGTTTCATATTCTATAGTTCATGCACTAAGGAAAAGTCGAAACTTACAAAACGTCTTCTCTTGTAGGATGAAAATAACTGCGTTTGTTTCAAAATTATCTAATTGTAGAACTACTGAAAGAAACTTACTAGCTTGTTAAACTAACAGACAGCAAACATCATTCATGCTCTTTAATTATCAAATGATTCTTCTACAGCTTAGATAAATATACACTAGGTGCCTTGAGTTTACTATTCACATACTCATACAATTTTTTTAAATAAATACATTGCAAACTTCACTTTTATTAGCTTTGTCTTACTATTGTGAATAACTTTATGCGATAATAACCTGCGATATCTCGATAAACACCTGACATGAGAGACTCCTCAAAATTATATCATTTATTGTTAATAGTTAACACATGGTATCTGATTTTAACTCAACCTCTCAAAGAAAAGTCTCATTATTGTCAATTATGTACATATCACACCATGTGTTTGTTTCCTGTAAATATTTTTTTGTAATCATTCAATTAGTACTTTGTTTAAATAAGGTTAGCATTGAATGTAACCTCTAAAATTTGTGTTCTTTCAAGTTTGACAATGTAGGACCACAATGCCATGATATCAAAAGTGGTGATTTGGACACTGAAGAAGTAAAGTCTATTTTACATCAACATAATTTATATCGCAATTTCGTGGCTAGTGGACAAGAAATACGAGGCAATCCTGGACCACAACCTCCTGCTAAAAACATGATGGAACTAGTGCGGTTCATTTAACCATTTTATTAGGGTAAGTGTACCAATTAATGATTTAGTGAAACTTTGTATCTTATTAGCTATTTAGGCTATTAAACTTACTTGTAGCACCTAAATAATGGTGTGATTATAGCCCTATTATTGACACCGTATTTAATACTCTGTGGTCATTAATGGGGATATTCTCTTGGTTTTTGGTAGTTGGTAATTAAAAGCTGGCTCATTAATTGGTATACTCACCATTTTTTTCTTAAAATAATTCTTTTAAATATTCTATAAAAAATTATCAAATAATTTGATTTTAAAAATATTTAAAAAGTTATTTTGTTATCACACTATACCACTCTGATGGCTACAGTAATTATCAGATCAGTTTTTTTGATAATAAAAAAAGAAAATAAAATAAAACTGTTATATTTGATGATTAAATTTTAACCATTCTCATATCAGATGTTCATTTAATTAACTTCCTGCTTAAAAAGAATTTTTATTTCCTCGAGCAAAGTGGATGTTGTTATAATTCAACGAATTTACAGATGTGGGATAGTGAACTGGAAAAATTAGCAAAACGATGGGTACTTCAATGTGTTCCAAGCAAAGATGAGTGTCGTGATGTAAGTGAGTATCATCCCATATTCACGTTCAATTTTACTTTAAACTCTCAATTCCATTCTTCTTGATATAGTCCCTCATGCTACTACGAGAGTAAATTTGTTTTCAATGGAAATTGCCATTTTCTCGTGATATTATGGAATATCGAATATCGATTGTATCATCGACGTCGTTTATTCTGTGGACGTTTTAGCATGAGAATGATTCGTTTATTTAAAAAATACTACTGATAATCGGACTACTTTTATTCATTGTTCTTTTTATTATCCAATACTTTTCCAATTATATATTTCACTTATCTTACTTCTTCAGGTCGTTTTGCGGTGTGGCAAAACATCCACATTTTATACATTGAGTCACTCGAAGCAGGAACAACTGGTCTCCACCGCATTCCACTCCACGTTCAATCGTGGTCGGACGACGTTGAGAATTTCGATACTGCCGAAGTTGGGTAAAGATTAAGTTTATTGGATTGCATGTTGTCTATATCGTGCCAATATATAGAGTATATTTTCTCTTTAAATGAATGAAACCTAAAATGGTTTAGCAAATACATTCCATATAGAATTATTTATGCATCAAAAAGACTTCTTTACTCTTTCCTTTATCGAGCTCATAAAAATAAATAGCATTCATAGAATTATATATGTAATCGTCACCTCAATTTCAATTTCCCGAGTAGTGTCAAAGCTTCAATTGAATTTTTGAATAATTCATGAGCTTTTAACTAAATTTTAAGTATCTCCATATGACATTTAATAGTGGCTAAATTATTATGATAATTAAATGGTATTTTTAACTACAAGACAGGCTTCATGTTAATCCACAGGTTAGTGGACTTTGCCAGAGACAACAGTGGTCCATACATTGGCATAGCAGCTGGTAAAATAACCCATGTGGGTTGTGGTCGTGCAATGTACTCAGTAGACTTGCGGCATTTAAAGATGACGGATTTTCAACAGACGTCCAGGGAAAACAAGACCTTTAATAACATTCATTTCTCTCAAACTCATCAACGCCTTGAAGTACTCGTTTGCAATTATGGTCCTATTGATCGTACCAAACCACAAAATCTTTATGACAACGGAATCCCTGGACAATGTCCCGGGGGTCTTACTCACAGCAACCACTATGAATATCTATGCAGTAAGTCATGATGTTTTCTATTAAACGAAAGACGCCTTTGGTATACTGATGAGCTGTTGTTATTTCAATTTATAATTAACATTTAATTACAATTGCTAATGAAATTCGATATATAAAAATGATCAACTGAGACGCTGAAACATTTTCAAGATATACGTGTAGTTGAAATAGTAGGAGTAGTGGAGTAGTAAGAGTAGTAGTAGTGGAAATCTATTCTGACCTGGTATCTATAAAGAGCGGGAAACAGTGCAAATGTAATTCGATACTTGCAATTCAAACGACTCATTATTTTCAACTGATGTGCAATCATCATCATACAAATAGCTATTTTTTATGCTGTTTTTATTGTTAAATAAAGATGTTTCAGTGGTATTTTCTCTGTTTTTTAGAAAAAAAAGAAGATGAAGATGAAGAACAATGGCTTGAACGTAGACGAGAAAAAAATAGCAGTTGTAGAATGGATCAATTTACCACAATACTATTTTCTGCCATGCTTGGACAATTTGTCATAAATATGTTACTGTCTATTGGTTAGCGATAAAAATACGATTTTATTCGAATTGCCATTGTGAACACGATTGTGAAGTCGATCTACTTAAGAGATTAAGGACAACAGTTTCTCATTGTGTCTACACTCAATTTATCCCTACGGCAAATAAAAAAGTTTGCCATGGCAATTAGCAACTCACTTCTGTATCTTACGTCTAGAAAGAGAGTAAACTTGACTTGTGAAGAACCAGCTCGACATTTTACTTTTTTGTCTGAAATCATAATTAGCTTTCAACACTTGCGACTAATTTTAGACTGGTGTTGATAACTTATTTTTTTATTGACAAAAACCTGCTTGAATTTGTTAATAATTTTTTATAAAAAAAATAAAAAAGAGTCAGAGTATACTTTTTCATTAAAAAAACGTTTAAAAAAGACTCTTTTTTTGGATAAAAAATCAGGCCAAGATACTTTTCGTCGTCAACTCGATGTTATTTTTTGAAACAGTATCTGTCTTATCACAAAGGTGCTAAAAGACAAAAAACATCCAAAAAATGTCATTGATTAATGTGTTTTGAATGAAGAAAAATTTTTTTTCTATACAAAAACCTTTGTCACTTCTTCTTAGAAAATCACAAATTTTTTTATGTTTTATCACATTTTATCTTTTCACTGCAATCTCTTTTATTATTCGACTCTAATTAAAGTCAATCAGAGACTTGGTAAATATTTAATAAATTTCAAAAGTTCATGAACTAACTAGTTATCTTGTACAATTCAATTGTAAATGTTAGATATCCCTTCTAAAATACCACAAATGCCCTTCAGTCGTCATCTAGAAGTCGATCAATATCTCAAAGGTAAAATTTTTCGTCTGAGAGTCTCCTCCAGATCTGTTTGTCCATTCGACAAGGGTATAGTACTTCCGGGCTATCCTTCTACCAAGCCTGAAAGCTTCTCAAGAGCTATTCATAAAAAAAAAAACGATGAAAATGAAAAAGTAAAGATAAATATATCATCGTCTCTTATTTCTTGAAGGAAAAAATTTTTCCAGATAAAATCTCTTAGTGAAGTGATGGAAATGATTTAGATCGATGAGAAAATTACTGAGTGTGCACTTGTTTTGTATGTTTAGCTGTACAACACGCAAACATAACTTTTAAAAGATAGTTAGATAGTTCTATCTTTAATCTAGACTGTCAAAATTTCTGTGAAAACTTATTTCACTTTAATTTATATAAATACTCGATACTTTTCATCCATTGAACTGGAGCCTTTTACGTTTTTAATTTAATTCAATCTATTTTTGTTAACTGTACAGGTATGTAGACTAGTGATGCGAGAACCAAAATAATGAAAAATTGAGAGACCAGTAATTGAATAAAATATAAAATCCGTAAAATTCTAAACCAAGTAAAGTAAATAATTTGATCGTCTAGGGAATTTTCTGACACATTTAATGGGCGTAATGTCTCAATTATTTATTCATCTAATCCCTAAAGCCTCTGAAAATTGCCAAACCGACTCTAGTTTTTTTTCCAATCGTTCATGAGCCAAAAAAATATGTTCAAGCTTTTATTATTATTTTTTCTATTTATGGTATTCTATTTTCAGATAATTTCAGTAATGGAAGTATTTATTAATCTTCTACTTAACTCTATCATTATCTTCCCCCATCAATCACGCATTCACTTGTCAAATATTTTATTTTAACACCAATCTGTCATCTCATTCCCCTCCCTCCGGCTTATCACCATTTTGGACATTAAAAATTCATGTTTTAGAACAAATAAATTAATTGGAATTGTAAATTATCAAGTGTCAACTACAAAAAAACGTGTAAAATAAATTGAAAAATTATTATAAGTATGGAGGAACCTAATCTACGTAGATATTATCGAGCTCCTGCTTACAATTGGATTGTAAATATCTAAGGACAAATTACAGGTTAATTATGTTATTGATTGAAAGCTAATTTATTTCTTTTTTGTGTTTTAGATATGGAAATATATGGTTCTAGACAATGATCTCCGAGCTTTTTTTGGAATCAGTCATGAGTGTGGATTTATTACAATGATTACCATCATTTTTGCTGTTGTTATTATCATGTCTTCTCTTCTGGTAATGATTTATTATTTAAGTTGTCTTGCATAATATAGAGGGTCTTTTGGGTCGAATGAATCAAAAATAAAATCATTTAATTTTCTCTATAAGGACAAATAGTCTGGATCTAAAGCTCTATATAACATCTTTGATTTTTTTATAAGGATCAGTCATATTAAATGGCATTTGCAGATTTTGCGAATTAATTATTATTCAATTTGAAAATTTTACCAAAGTGGCATTTCTACTATACTATTAAATGAAACAAAAAAAAAAGTAACAAAATAAATTTAGTATTCTTTTAAGAACCTTTTGTTTCAGTTAAAAAAATAATCAACTCAGAAAAATAAAATCAATCTGCTTTGAAATTGTAATTGTACAATAGTAAAGGTTTTTTTTTTATTTCATTGTTATTTTATAATAGTACAAGTGTTTTTAAAGTGAAAATTTTAACAAACAAATATTCATGGTTTTATGAATATTAATTTTAGTTTATGTTGTCTTTTACTGTTTCTGATCGTTTTTTGAAATAATTAAAACATTTTCTACTACATTATGAATTTTAAATTCTTAAGATTTCAAGAGCTAATAGGCTAACTTATTAATCGATTTATCACTTTGAGATAGAAGAATGCTCCAATATTGTAAAAATTTGAATCAATTAATTCATTATTTACCAACTTTTATAAAAAAAAAAAAAAAAAATGAAACATGTCAAAAAATGGAGACTATCTCGTCTGATTGATGTGACATAAACTAGAGAAAACTCGGGTGATATTACGTAATGGTTGTACGTGGAGCATGTGCAATAGAATACGATAATAACGAATTGAACGTTTAATTAACCGAGATAAAACTTTTAGTTAATATTTTTTTTCATTATGAAACAAAAAATGATGTATAAAATCATCCTACTATCAATTAACACTAATAATCCAGCTACATTCCACATAATTTGAAATGCTAGTGTGACTTGTTTATTCCAGAGCATAAAAGTCTCCAAGTCAAACGGAAGAATGTGTCGAGCATTGCAAAATGAAACGACTGAGGTAAATCATTTTTTTCCTTTCATCCTATTCTAGTGCTTTTTCATTCTTTTCATTCATCTTTATATGTACGTGTGAATCTATTGAACTGATGTAGAAGTTGCCAAGGAAGCGCAGCATTTTGAGTGTAAGGCCAGCATACAATTGTATACACAAGCATGTAAGTTCGTCTGAGACTTCTCGCTCGATTGTCTTGTTCCGCCTAGACAGTGTATTCCACTCTCTAGGCAGAACAATACAAAAAAAAGAAAGCTTGAAACTATACAAGACCCTTAATTTTTAGTTACAGCAAACTGACATCTTTCAAGAAAAGGCCAAGAGAACAGTGAGTACATTTATTTAATCATTTTTATACTGGTGTACATGGATTGTTGTTTGTTCCTTGTTAGCTGCATAAGGAGCATCTAGAGGTAGAGTTGATGCAGAGCCGGATATTTTGCATGAAGAAACTTTTAGAGCCTGCCGAGGGTCTTTCAGTTTTTTAATAAAATTTATGGTTGGCTCGAAAATCGTCTGATAGCGAAGGAAGAATTGGGAAGATAAAAGAAAATGAAAATATAAAATGGACGCAATAATTTTCATCTACACGGAAAACAGCATTTCTACGTAGAGGTCTGCTAACGAGCACTAATAACCCGTAGTGCTGTTGGGCCTCGCTTGGGAAAATATATACAACAGAAAAGTTGGTGTAGAAAACGAGCTCACCACTTTGAAACATCGGCTCGTTAGCGCACAATTCTTTTCGGTTATCCTTTTTCTTTTTTTTTTTGTCATTTTTATCTCTACCTCCACAGCTTTTAACATGCAAACGAATTTTTACAGAGAACTAGTGGATAAAGAGTCGATCGTACGGTAGCTTAACGTCAACTAATTCGAATTAACGAAGCTGCCAAGATGAATTTACCAAGAAGACTGTTAAAGTATGCTAAAAAGTTAACATTACTGACAAATTGATTGTTTTATTAACATGCATGTTGTTAACGTGACGTCAAATTTTATTTTCTGCCCTAGTTTTATCACGTTATAAGCTCTTATTTCATTAACTACAACTTTAACTTTGTGAATTATTCAAGAATACTTCACTGATAATAATCGTAAAGAATACTACTGCGGGATATAAATGTCCTTCTCAAAGGATATAAAACAGTTTCCAGGAATTTATTTAATAAATATTTATTTCACAGTTAAATATTAGATCAACTATTAACCTGATTAATCAAGTTAGCTATAAATTTATATTTTTCATAAGAGTCAAGATGACTTTAAATTTATTCTATTGATGATTTAATTTTTTTATCAAGAAATTCATATTTAATTTTTTTTACATCTCAGTTTGTAGAAATGGAGTGAGTTATTTTTGACTAATAAAACTCTAGCAGAATAATACTAGTTTGTTCATGTATAAGTAAACATGCACTGCTAAAAACAATATACATACAGTACTCTCTGAAAGTTGGTGGAAGATACACAAAACTATGCTACTCTGATCCAATGGCCACATTGTCACGGAAATTTTGTTGATTTGGAAAAGTAAAATATCACTTTTGTTTTGTTTAAATATTTTCTATGCTTTGTGTAACTTAAAAACGTGCTAATATCTTTCATTTTATATTTCAAAGAAAATTTAAATTATTATTATTGTGAATAACATGAAAAGTCAAAAATTAACTCACTAAGTTTGAGAATTTACTTCTGTTTTTCTCTTATATTTATTTTTTAAAAAAAGTTCAATTAAATTTAATATAAGCAGTTAAATCTGATCATTTTTTATTTAAAGAAGGAGAATTTTCACTAAAATTATGACAAATTAAAAAAAGAAAATAATGACTAATTTCTATCCAATTTAAGTTGAAATAGTTTTTTTTGTTTTTTTTTTTAAATTTTTTTCTGTAAGTTGGAGATTTTAAAAAACTTTTTTAAAATTAATTTAAAATTTCGTTGTTTAAATTATGAATAACTTTATCTTTAATTTATTTTCAGATTACCAAATATGATTCGTACATTTTCACTTCAAATTATAAAATTCTTCTAAAATTGCTCTGGATAATGGATTCCAGATAAAATCTAAAACCACATTCTTTATTTCGAAGACTATTCCTCCTGGATAACTGACCACATAAATATATTGAAAATTCCACAGTACTTACTGAAATGTCAATTAATTTTAATAAAATAAAATCAAAATGGATGAATTTACATATTCAATATAATTTAATATTCCAACCTGACAAATAAAGATTTATTAATAATTTACAAATCTTCAGTCAAATAACCAATATTCAGTAGCAATAAATTATTTCAACCCATAAATGTAACATTATTTAATCTCATAAACGACAAAATGATAAGAGCCATTAATTTTATTATAAAAAATTTTATTTCATCCGAATAAATCATGTTTTTACTTTGAAGGCAAGAAGAAATACATCTTTTTCTTATCACAACTTTATCGTTTCTTAGCCAAAAAAAAAACTTTATTAATGATTAATAAATATTTATTAATACATAATTTCAATCAAACAATACATCAACTATCAATGAATCTTTTTTTATTAGCCTAAACTGATTTTTTATCGCCGTTGACAAAACATCAGCTAGAAATGAGTTAATTTTTTTTCTTCAGCATCGTCAATCAATTTTAGAAGCCATCACTCTACTCCACATTACTCTACTCCAAGAGCTTCATTTTATTTCTAATCAATAAATCATTGATCCTATAACTTAAAACCGACTGAAATGTGTGACGAAACCAACATTTCAGCACAAGTTGATAATTTAATTATTGAAACAAATTAAAAATAAATCTTCAACTGAATTGAAGCAAAATGGTCTCCAATAAAATGTATTTAACTAAAAGCGATGACTTGAGTGTATAAATAATTAGGAAAGTAAAAACAATGTTTATTTCCTTCATCAATTAGAAAAAATACGATAAAAATGAATAAACAAGAGTGTAGCTACTTTATTTACCTTCTTGAATACAATATTCAGGGGTGAATTTATGATCATCAACTACTGAGACATTTACCTTAATAGCAGAGTATTAACAGTGATTAACAGTAGAGTCGTCTTTATCATCTTGACAAACATTAGTTTAGCATCTAATCTAAGGACATGTATATGTGGATAGATGAGAAAATAACCATTACGGCCCTGGGGTTGATGGCACTGCGCAGAGCGTTGAAGGTGGCGTCTGGGTAGAATTTTGTTCGATTTCAAGCTCACAGTTGTCCCCTCTCACCTTCACTCCAAAGCCTCACCCTACCTCATAGAAGTTTGTGAGAAACTGGCTTCTATTCGCACGAAAGGGTCTTTGCTCCCGTTTAATATTTCACAAGAGTCCACAGGCCACTTTGAGCATCGACATGTGCGCCGTGGAAGGGTATCGAAAAAGACTAAAAGTGTTGTGTTCTTGCGGGGGCAAAAAGGGGAAGCAAACAAGAAGAGACTCAAGTGTCTGACGATTTCGATGTTCTCCATAGATCGTTGAGAATTTTTTTCATTTCTTTTACTTTCGTTTTTTTATTTGCTCACTCTTCTGCCATCGACAAGTCCAAGTATACTCTTTGAGAAATGTGCACATTCTACCCTATCCCCGACTCATCTATAGTCTTCATATATAGATATACAGATACATCCTCAATCTTCACATCACCATGAAAATATACTTTTTTCCTTTTTTTTATGTGTTCCTCATTTCAATTTTTACCCATTTTTACCCTCTTCTCGAACCTATACGTCTCGCAAAATTAATGGAACACACGTGCACGATATGGTACCATTCTCCTTTCCTTTTACTTTAGAAACACCGAGGAAATATGACCGGCAAAACTACCCCTTCTTCACTTGGAGATACTTTATGTAACAGAAAGGACATAAGCTTGGACACAACTAAACGCCAAAGACGTTTAACTTTTCGCTTCAATTTTTCAGATTTATGGGCCTTTGAAGTCGTACAATGTTGTGTAGAATGGTGGCAAATGCTCGCTTTTATCGATACCGATAAGTAATGGGTATACAAAAATAGGGCAACCTATTTCTGCGATTTATTTGTCTTTGAAAAATATTTTCAAGTTACAGCGAAATTTATGAAATGGCCTGGATGGTCTAGTTCCTCATGCTTTGTTGGATTTTTGATTTTTTTTTATCATCGTAATTGAGAAGTGGAATGAGTTTGTAACTTGTTATTTCTTTTCAGAGGAGGAATAATAAAATATTTATTGGAAAATATTTTTTTTGCATAAAAAGTAAAGAATAAACTGATAGAAAAAAAACCAAACTTTGTAATAAAGTATTATATATTTTCAAATAATATTCCAATAAAAGTTTAAATAATAAAAAAAAAAATTCAATTTCAATGTATATTAATTTTTTTTTAGAAACTCTTACTTTTATGAAATTGGATTTATTTCCACTATATTAATGAGTAGACTCCATTTCTTTAGCCAAAAGAGCTTCTTAATTGGAAATATTTTGAAAAAAATGTTGATTAATATAAATTTTTTATTTAATAAAAAAAATCCAATATACTAGATAAAATTAAATCTTTTCTAGCAAATATAATATTTTTCTCTAAAAAATCTGTACTAAGTTGATTTCAGTGATGAAGATATTCTTTTTTTTTTTTTTCTATCTACAGTATAAATTCTTCTACCCATATATTGATTAGTAATAAATATTTTTTAACTCAACAGACCATTCAAAGTAGTGAAAAGTGTTCATCTTTATTGTAAAAAAAAACTTGAATAAGTTTACAAAGGTTATCAATCCAACCTATTGACATCTGTTATAAATAAAATCTAATATTGATTTATTCATGACATTATTTCTGTCAATAAATACCATCTCCAGGAAATAAAAAATTAATAGATCTCTTAAAAGATATCCCCATTTGAAACAAAAAAAAGAAAACAAATCATTTCTCTATACTGATAGAAGGATTTATTTGGTGGGACTAAATGAATTCATTAGAATTATTTTTCAGCATTTGTTTGATATAAATAAAGATTTATTTGTAACTAATAAATCTTCGTAATAAAGCTATCTGATGTCGTTATGTTTATAAAACCATTAAAAATTCACACGACATCAAATGATTATAATGTAATTGCTCGTCGAGTTATTGTTTAGAGAAAAGTATTAATATTAATAATTACAAAACCGTTGTATTTTATTTTTTATTAAAAAATTTTCAATGAATAAAAGTTATTCCATAATATAACTTAACATTTGATTATGCATTACCGTCATTCTACCTTATCATCAAGTTCAATCATATATGATTGAAATGAACAAATACTATAGTATTTAGATGAGAAATAAATATTTGTTAGCAGCCAAGAAATCATTGATTTGAGCTAAATGAATCTACTCTAATAAATAATTTCTTAACTGTTAACAAATGTTCATTTGATTTTTTTTTCAAATAACATATTTATTAGCTTCTAATAAACTATGTTAGGTTCAAAGAAATTCTTCTATCAGTGTACATCTCATCGAAATGAGTGAAACATTACTTAAAATAAAACGAGTATTGATTACTAAAAAATTCTAACGTCAATAATTAAGGATAATGATTATTTTACAGTTTTATTAATGACTGCAATAATCAATACTATTCAATAGTTATCACATAAAAAAAAATGATAACAATCAATCGTTAAATACCCGAAGAAATATTAAGATTTTTTTAAAAGAATCATAATTAAATAAACACGTTAATAAAATTATCATTTTATTACAAATTATATTATCATGAGTAATACAACTGTTTGATTGAAATTCATATGCGATTATTCTGATGGATTTGCAGTATTCCAAATAATCAAAATCAGACAACGTTATTGAGGTATATTAATTAAATGATTGTCATCATTAATAATATTTTAATAGAAACTAATTTAAAACAATGAAGAAGTTGTAAACTATTAAGCCAAAAAAAAATTAACTTTTATTAAAAAAAAATATTTAGTTGTAAATTAAAATTTATTGCATCATCAACAGAAGGTATTTCAATAGAACTGTAACTAGGTAAATTTAATTATTACTTTATGTTATCAATTCAATATTTATCTTGTGGTCTCGATTGTTCATCTATTGATCTACTTATTCATTTAACAGGGAAGAATTATTATAACATAAATTATTTAAAAAATTACATTGTTCCTATGCTACCATACATTTTATGGTAACTCGACAAACTGACGAAAGCATTATTCCACTTTGAATTAAGTTATTATCGCCATAACAATTAAGTTGAACATGCAAACGTAAAAATTTTGATGGACTTGTTATATTGTAAAGAAATAACACTAAATAAAATTAAAAAAAAAAAAAAATCATTTACATTAAAAGTTAATCCTTCAACTGAATTTAAAAATATAAATAATAATGTTGTATGTTTAGATTCATTTCGAAGATTAATATTTTCTCACTGTATTTTACTTCATAAGGAACTAGTTAATTTTAAATGTAATATTTGTTTTTCATGTCTCATAATATCTAGAGAAAAAAGAGGTAAAGTGTAGTCCACTGAAGATAAGGAACTGGAACGTTTACCTCATTAAAAATATACCTGTAATATTTAATGAGAATATATTTTTTATTTGCAAGTAATAACAACATTTCATTCATCTAGAGTTTATTGACATATAAGACTGTAGTGCAATAACTCAAACGGAAACTGTTTACACACAAAAAAGGATAGAGTACATCATATAAAACAGGAATGTACGTCTTTTTTAATAATGTTCGTAGTATTTTTAAAAAATATGTATATTGTTTCTGTGTATATACAATAAAAAATAAATGAAAATATATGACGCACTTTTATTATTATATAGTAATAGTAATAACGTGTTTTTATTCTTTAGCAAATTTCCATTAGATATAAAATTTCTAAGTAAAATAGAGCTTCTTTTTATTACGTAACTTTAATTGTATTTTTTTTGTTCAAGAACAATAGTCTATTTCAAACAAATTCTTAAACCTTGTTAACTTTCCATGATAAAGTGAATCAAGACTCTCGTGATGATACGGAAACTAAAAAAAAACTTGTTCAATTTCTTTTCTATCATTGTCTTTTAATATCAACTTTTAGTTGAACAAAAAAAATTTGATTTCGTGGATACTGATTTGTTTGATATCATCATGAACACCACATTAAGGTAGTTCTTTTGTTTCGGGCCGTATCAAAAAAAAGACCCAGGGCCTTTTAAAATAAGGTTGAATTTTTTTTTTTTAAGAAAATATTTGTTACAAATGCATGTACACTATATAATTTTTTTACAACAATTTAAAGAACCGTTATTGAATGAAAGTTGAGATAGATTAAAGTTGACTCTTCTCTCCATTTAAACCAATGGTAATTGACAATTAGATTAGGTTTTTTTAACTTTCATTCAAAAACGATTCTTTAAATTTTCGTAAAAAAATTATATAGTGTACATGCATTTGTAACAAATATTTTGTTACGAAAAAAAATCAACTTTTACCGTACCGTTCTTAAAGAAAAAAATCAAAAATAAATTATTAATACAAATTTTAACTTAAACTCTTCTATGAAATAGGTCTTACCTTTTGTTTTTATTCTTTTTGTGTTTTTCGGAGTAATAAAAGATGAATTAATCAAGATGCAAAAAGCTAGTGTGTACATTTTATTTAAAAAATTAACTTTATTTCGAAGGGCCCTGGGTTTTTTTTTTTTTTTTTTGATACGGCCCGGAACGAAAGAACTACCTTTAAATAAAAATGTCCAAGTAAATAAAACTAAAACGATTATTATTGTATACCTTTTCGAAAATTGTATTCTCATAGATTATTTATGTTATAACCAGGGATTTAACGCATTTCGATATTGTTTTTTTTTCCTGTATCTTTTAATTTCGATGAAATAGTGAAATTTGATTGATTAAATGAGTAATGTGATTAGTAACAAAAGAGGATAGGAAAAACGTTTTTATGTCGGGAGGATTAGTTTTAAGCTCGAATGAAAATCTCGTGAGTTGGTGAATTTAGTTCCAGGCGATTAACTGACGTGCTTGAAGCTCTTATTTTTAATCTCACGTGACGCTAAAGTCGAAAAAGTATTAGACCCAAGGCGATATGTAAAATGACATCTTTTATGGATTTTGTATTGAATAAAATATTTTATACAGAAATTATAAACAATTGTTTAACGAATTAAAATAAAAGTTTCTCTAATTTATTTTTATTTAATAAAAAATATAAAGTATTTAAATAGGCATTTAAATTGAAAAATAAATTTTTCAATGATTAAAAATTAATGATTTAAGATTTAAAGCAACAAAAGAGTTGTTTAAGTAACTTATTAAGAAGCTGACAATCGTTCAATATCTTTTTTTATATTATATAAACAGCTTTTATTACGATGAGATTCATGTAAAAGAATTGAAGTTAATTAGCTGTACTTTATTAAAGAAAATAAGCTTTGAAAAAAAAAAATTGATTAAAAACTAATTTTTTACATTCTACAAGTTTGAAGTCTATTATTACTTGATTTTTAAAATGTAAGATTTGTTAGCGATAAAAAATGATATTTGAGAATGAAGTAAAACAATCATAAGTTTTTCTTTCATAATTTAAATCTCTATCACAGTGAATTCTATCTCGACTCTGATAATAATTTTAATTAAAAAGATTCTACGAGAGAATAAGTTGAGTATGTACCAACTAGTTGGACTGTTTATTAGAAAAGTAAAATAAACTGAACGTTATTGGATGTTGGTATATACTATTGGTCAAATATCGAAAAAGTCATGAGAATTCAAGCATATAAAATACTTTTACTTTTCAATGCACTTGAAAAATAATAATAATATCATCTGTTTAGTTGCTGAAGTAAATAGTAAATCTACACATTTATAAACTCGGGTAGCGGAAATTAACATGTACATTAGTCAAAAGGATTTCTCAGGTGTAAATTTGAGAACTATATAAAGCACTCGTGGTGAGAGTTTCACAGCATGCATACTTTGAATAGGTAAAGAATCTACTTTTAATCCCAAATGAGAAACATCAAAGTTCAACTGATTATGTTTAACTTTGACTCTTTTTTTTCTTGACACTCCAATTTCTTTCTCCGTTTCTGTTGTGTAGAATAAATTCCGAGACAATATCGTTTCCCCCTCTTTACCTTCACAAAGAAAATAATAATAAATAGTGGTGAGTTAAAATAAAGAAGAAAAAAATGGAAAAATCTGGGTGTAAAAGGTTTTGTTGAGCTTCGTTAACGAGAGAGTATACATTGCTCTACTTTCCTCCTTCTTTCACTCTTTTTATCACTAGAGTCTTAATCTGTGGCAGAGGGAAAAAATTGAGATGAAAAAGATAAATTAATGAAGAAAACTGTTATTAAACTAAATAAATATTATTTGATTCATTATCTATTTATGAAGATGTCTTGTTTCAAATGAAACAATGATAAAAATAAAATATTCATTTTAAATATTAATAAAAAATTAGTTTAAATGTTTTTAAACTTTTGTACATTTTATTATTAATATGATAAAGTGGAAAGTATTATGATATATTAAATAAATAATTACAGTAACGAGAGAATAATCTGAATTAATATTTAATTAACTATTAGTTAAAAATTTCATTTCGAATAATAAGATAAGTGGATGATTTACATATTATTTTATTGCTGGTAAGCTAATAAATTAATGATTAAACAAAATGTTCATCCATCTCTCTACGAGTTAATTAAACAATTTTAAACATTTGATTTATTTTATTAAACGCTCTATTTTTTAATAAAACATCCTCTTCAATTTGTGTTATGTTGCAAATTATACATACTTAATATTTATGGAATGTGTTGATTTATAACTAGCAATCGTTAATTATTTCATCAAGAATTTAATAACGATTTATCTCTATATCGATGTATTGGTTAATTATAAAAAATAAATTAACCAATGATTGATTAAAATTTTCATGTAATAATATTGTTATAAAAATACCCAACAACATTAAATAATGTATTTTTCATTCTCTTTTTCAAAAAAAAAACAAAAAAAAAATTAATAAAAAAATGTTTCAATTTTATTTTCAATGAAATTATATTCAATAAATATGTAATGAATGATTATTTATAAATATTATCAGAAGGTAAAGAATAATTCAAACGTAATATTTAATCATTTTGTAATGGTTTTTTATTACACGATTTGAGTGATATTTCTTTACAGTCTTCACATATCGCACTTTTTAAAATTGTCAATAATTACATTTTATCTCTCCCATATAACACACACTGTACAATACACACATATACACATATTCTCACAAAGTATCCAAAATAAATACAAAAAATTCAGTATAAATAAATCTTCAGCTAGGAAAATAAATAAATAGAAAAAAATGTTTGAATATTTTTTTTGATCATCTTACGAGATATTATTTAAAAGTTTATCACCAAAAGATATTTAATATGTTTAGACAATGAATTTTGTTTAATTAGGAAGTTAATTTATAATTGGATGTATATCCCAATGCTTGGGTAAGACTAAAAGTAATTAAATTAATTAAACTATTTTCGTATTGATTAATTAATTATAATTAATATAAGCATAGAAAATAAAATATAATAAAACTAATTATAAAATAGCCTAAACATTGAGCTCAAGCGGCCAATTACTGGTATTTCCGTTAAATTGACATTTCCACTAGCCAATTATACACTTTCATAAATATTAATACATACATATAATATATAAATTTAAAAAAAAAAAAAAATGAACAAGAGACTATGAATTATAGCTCCAACGTCGACAAAGCATTTTCCTCTTTTCCAAGTATTTTTTTTTTTACTTTTCTCCACTCTCACAAGTACATTTACTTGGTCACATACTTGCACGGTCTCCGTTTCCTAATCGCTTTTGGCAAGGTTTCAAATATATATCGCACCCGAGGATATACGTCGTGTGTAGGTAGGGCGACGATTTATTTCACTTTGGAGTGTACATCGACGAGCAAGAAGGAAGAAGAAGTAGAAGAAGAAGCAGTAAAATAAGAAGAAGAGAATAATAAAAAGCGTGATGTTGAAGTTACAAAAAAAAAAAGTAATCTATTAGTTTGCACGCGACGCAAATACTCGCGGTTAAATTTGTTCTAGATTTTCAATGTACACGATGACAAAGAAAAATCAACAAGATTCACAAAGCCACTGTGAATAGAAACACGCGACAATGTAAAGTGGAATCTAGTGCAAACGAGTGTCTAATAAGTCTTTGTATTTCTCGTCTCATGTCCGATTGGAATTTCCGTTCTGGGTGTCCAGTACCATGTTTGTAACTGTATTGTAACAAGCTTTCGCTCGTTCTCCTACACACTGTGACGACATTTTCCGCTTGTAAGCTCACGAATATAGAGAACATTGTTTAGCATTGACAAACCTCGTCTTTATGCTGTCTATCAGCTTCCAAAACCTTTTGTTCTTTCCCTACGTCTACTTATCTTTATTTTTCTTATGTTATTTAAATTTTTTGGCATTGCAGGAATGAATTCATTTACGAGCTTTAGCTCTTTTTTTTTTTGTTGGGTTTTTTATCGGCTAAATTCTTCCACTCGAGAGTCAGATAATGTCATTGAGACAATGAAGCAATTTGGTGGAGTAATTTGGAACTGATAGACTCCAAAATAAATAAATGTTAATTGTTGGAATTTTATTCGCCTTCTGAGAAATATTTATAGACCACAGGTCAAGTAGAAATGGTCGATACATGTCAGATATAGCATGAAATTTAATTTCCCTGTTTTATTGGGCTTATTTGACGTTGACAACATTTCAAATATTTGTTTTTTAACACAATATATTTTCAATCAAATGTTAAATAATGATTATCTTTATTGTTAAAAATACTATCGAGTATGAAGATTTATTTTACAATGATTGAAAAAGTCATTGAAATAAAAATGTCTGGATTTTAAAATTTTTATTATTATTTCAAATACTAACACAATGTTGATTTAATTTATTTCGAATGATTCAGACATTTTAAAAACTTTAGAAAAATTGATAAAATTATTTATTTTTATTTGTCATGAAAAATAGAAAATCACATCAATTATTTAGATAAAAATATTTTTATTGAACGGGATTATTTTTATTATAAATGTAAATATATACTCAAAGTGAATATTTTAAATAAATATAAAAAAAAAATTGTTATTTGTAACAGACTGTAATATTAATTCATAAAAGTTCATTTGCCTTAAAAAATATTTGTTAATTATTAACAAAATTGATTGATGATGATAACTATTTCAACAACCCATTGAGTATTCTACAAAAAAAACATTTCAATACTTTCATCAGGAAATAATACAAAAAAATATTTAAAGTTAATTATTATTTAAAAGTCAAATGGATAAGATGTTGATAAACCTATTACATTCATCAGATGTAATGAAAGTTAATATTCAAATGAATTTTAAAAATAACTTGAAAGAAATGAAACCTAATTACAGACTCTAAAACTCAAAATTAAAATCACTAAAATTGAAAATTTATCCATAACTTGACTTATAAATTCTTCAAGTGAGAATCTATTAAATTCTGATGAGTTTGAAAAACCTTAAAATTCAAACGATTAATCTTTAAAGTTATAGAATTAATTTGAAAGTTTGATATGATGCCTTGTAAATCAGTGTAATTATCATCATTATTCACCGTTACGTAAGAGATATTTTTTGTCAGATAATATTCGTTAACCTTATTAGATATCAAGTTAATCAATTCAGCAAAGTACAATATCTGAAGATCTTTTTCAAGAAAAATAAATGATTAATTACGTAAAAGTAATAATTAAAATTAATTATCATCAAAATGGATTTCTTATTGCTCTTATTCTCTAAATACATCAACCATTCGTTTTTTTTCTTTTTGTTACAATGATCAATAAACTTCTATGTACTCGTAGGTTATAGAAACAGATGTCTTCATTTGAGTTAAAAGTACAGTTGTCAACGTACATTTTACTACAAGTAAAATATTCTGACATTTTTTGCACCCTTCAAGAGTAGGGTGGCTATGTATACCCAGTATGTCAGGGAAATTAATGAACGCATATAGTGACTCTACCACTCAGGTGGGTTTCAAGTTTCAACGAGTTTCAATGAGTTCTTTTCCTGTTGTTTACATTATTCGTGATATTTTGCCAACTCTTGCTTTGAAGTCGCATTATTTCAGATGGGACAAATGAAGAGAAAACGGAGAGCTATTGAATTTATTTGACGAAAGATAACTCGACAGGTTTCAATAGGAAAATAGAGTTTGAAAATTGATCATCATCATCATCATCATCATCATCATAGGTAGTAGTATTTATAATTGAGCAACGATTGGTATCATTTTAAAAAGTATCATGTGAATAAAAATCGTTTATCCAACGTGATATCGAAGAAATAACTACTTATATGCATGATTGTGTACGTCAAACTTTCGTCGATAGAAACGTCGACTCTACTTTCTCTGATGATTCTCCCTCCTCAACCAGTTCATTGGTCGCTCGGTGTACTTACTAGGAATATTTAGGCCAACGTAAATCGATTGTATAAAACATAAGTATAGGGCTTTAGTCCGCAAACCGATCACGAGAATAATTCGACTCTATGGCGCCAATGCTTATAATGTACCAACGATTCGTTTCATGACCTTATAACAATCAGTTACATACAAGGTATAATAGAAAAATCTATTTCATTTTCTTCATTCAACAAATTATTACTCAACTTTGTTTCTCTTAGTCTCGCAATCACCCTCAATAAATTGACACGAAAAAAAAAATAACAAAATTTTATTACTTCTAATGATATTTATGAATAAATAGATATTTTAGTATTTATTAAACACTCAATATGTCGACAATTTAAAATGACTTTGGTCACGAAAGATTCTTTTTTTTTTTTGTGAGATTGTGATAAAAATAGAATGTTTTTATATTGTGATATAATTATAATTTGATTAAATAACTTTATAGAAAATGAAGTTACTACATATAGAGGTTGGCATCGACTCAACTGTATACTGACGTCGTTATCGTGATGGAACGATGTAACTTATTCCACGTTGGCCCATTCTCTCACCACCCTACCGAGCGATAAAATATCTCCCGTTAGTAAAGGCATAAAACATCTGAGTAGTAAAGAGACATTTTGCTCAGACAAGGGATAACTTCTTTCTTACTCGTCGTTTTTGTTGGCTTTATTAAACTAAATAAAGAGGATATGTCTGTAATTATTATTACCAATTTTCATTCTTAAATCATCTATTATCCGTTTTTTTTTTTTTCTTTTAAATTAATTCTTTTTCTTTGGTTTCAACTTTTGTGATTGACTGTTTAATTTTTTAATCAATTATTACAAATATTTTTATAAAAAATGAATTTGTTTTTTTCTTCTTTTTTTTTTTTTATTTTAGTTACTTTTCAATGAACGACATTTATATATAACTCGTGATATTACTTCTGTTCCTGTATGATATTTTTATCGATATGATTTTTCCATTCTCTTAGATATGTTGAATACAAAAAGGTCATTTCTTTACACATGAGAGTTTCTCCTACACTTTAAACTTTTGTTTGCGACTAAAATTCCATTTTTATATACTAAAAAATTTCAAAAGATTGAATGTAAAAATTTTCATATACAAGATATAGTTGAGTAATTTTTTTTTTTCTTTTCTTTTTAAGAAAAATGCATGTGAGCATCGATCACTATTGATTAATCTAAAAATACATTTCACATGTACAAGTACTAATGGAAAATACTAAAAGTAAAGTTAGCTTATTTAAAAATCCTAAAGTAAAAAATTGAGAAAAAAAAAATAGATTTCAATAATTGGCAATCAACTCGAATTGATACTAAAAATAAATGAGCTTAAATATAGATCATGTATAGGTGAATAGATGAAAGAGTCATCTTTTGATAATAATAAGTGAGAATATATTAATAAGACTTTTTCATTTATAATAATATATCAAATAAAACTCTTCCATCAATTCATCTATATTATTAATATCAATTATTTCATTCATTCATATCACTCACGCATATTTATTATCAGACTGTTATTACTGAAAAATGCCATTCCGCAGGACAATGGAATGCACACGTTATGATCAAATCAGGCAACGAACAACGTTAAAACTTTTTTATCTTAATTATTTAGAACACGTTTCGTTTTTTCATTTTATTCCATAAAACGTGGATAAATATTCAATATCCTCACTCTCTCTCTCTCTCTCTCTCTCATTATATTCCTTTCTAGCCTAATTATTGAATTGACTAAAAAAATTCATGTGTTTTTAATATAATATAATTTTCTTTTCTTTGTTTTATTTGTTTTTTTATATATATAATGTATACATATACATATATATATATATATATATATATATATATATATATATATATATATATATATATATATATATATATATGTATATATATATATTCATCATACTCAACTTAACGGCATCTCAATAATTCCATCATTGCTATCTATACGATATCCGGAAACATGTACAGTCTTTACTCGAGGAAATTGGTAAATGTTTTCCAACCACAAACACATGGTATATAAACTTGCTTGTTAATGATTTAACTGTGGCTTGGTATTGATATTATATTCAAAAGAAACGGGAATGAGTTTATTAAACTGATGAATAAGTCATGTTGTCTGTATAAAGTTGATTTCCCTTGTTCCGTGGTCACATGTACAACTTCTTGGAAATAATAGACCCCCCCCCCCCCCATAAACAGGAACACGTCTTTTGAGGTTACATCACCTGGCCCATATAAAGGAATAAACTTCCAGATGTTTTATTGTTAAAGTCAATATTTTATTAGCCACGTATTCACTACCACGACCAGGTAAGCACGTGCACTTAGTCTGTGAGACACGACGACCTTATGTCATCCTGATGCCTCCTCATGAGTTCGAGATAACGGTGCCGTGGGTCGCAGTAATGAAGGAGCGGTACCTAGACATCTGTACCGGTGCCCTCTTGATATCCCTCATCTGGTGAGCTACGAGTTGATCCGAGTACTCGTTTAAGTGCAGAAACTGGTGGTAGGACAGGTACACCTTTCTGCCAGACCCTTAATTGCTTAGCTCCTGGTGGAAATTGTTCAATTGACGGCATCGACGACTGTATCACTTCTTTGGCAACATACGTACTTGCCGTCGCACTTGGCCGCTCACTCGAGTCCCAAATACTCGAATAGAGAAGTCTCGTATCTTCCATCATCAAACTTCCTAAATTGTTTGGGGTGTATGTACCAAGTTCTTCAATAGAAGTACGTGTGTCTCTAATCAAGTCGGGATTTTCAATAGGTACTAGAGAAGTTGTAGATGAAAAGCAAGGACCATGTATCACTGGATGTGATTCTTCCAAAACGTATTCTCTACTTTCTGGAGGTCTTTGAACATAACTTAAACTCAATGAAGTTAGAGGTTTCCCTTCGCTAAATGTAGTTTCAGCTTCTTCAGCTTTTCTGCGTGCACCTGGAGATCCATCAAAATTCTCTTGGTTGGATTCAGTTGGTAAAACTTCCAAAGTTGCTGTACTCTTGACATCTTTTACTGGCATCCGTCGAAGACGTACAAATAAAACTAGGATTATAAGTAAGATGAAAAGAATTAAAACTACTAGAGCTGCGGATATCCCTGCTATTTGACCTGATCCAAGTGTTGACATTCCTGCGGTTCTTACGGATACATGAAGTGTAAAATTAGCTTCAACACTTCCAGCACGGTTTTCGGCAACACAAAAAAAATCACTTGAATCTGATTCTTGGGCGTTGGTCAGTACTAATGTACTACGTTTACTAAATTGTCCTTCTTCATAAATAAATGTCTTTTGATAACTGCTAAATGCTGAATAATTAGTCAATAATTTACCATTCCAATACCATTTTATTTTAGCTGGTGGTACAGCGGATACTCGACACACAATACTCGCATTTTCCCCTATTGTTGCTTCAGCATAACGGCTGGCAATCATAAGGACTGGCCTACATGCGAAATCATCAATGGTCAGTTCAGTGAATGCTTTATTACGGAGTTGATCAGGACCTTGACAAACTGGTGCAATCAATGTTGGCAAATTGTGTTTAACCAACCACACTTTCATTTCCCGGAGATCACAATTACATATCCATGGATTGTCATGTAACTCAATGCTTGTGAGCTTATTGAGTGGTTCGAAGGTCCCTGGATGAAGCGTAGCAATTTGATTTCCATTGAGCTTGAGTGTCTCAAGAGATTCAAGGCCGCGGAATCCATTTGCCTCGAGTTCTGTTATTTGTGCATGAGATAGATCAAGTTTCACAAGATTTGGAGTTGTGTGAAATGCTTGAGCAACGACTCTCTGGAGTGGATTGTACGCCAACGAGAGATCTCGAAGAAACGGTGCTTTGGCCAAACTGGCACTTGGAATGGCTGTTAATCGGTTGTTGCTCAAGTCTAATTCTACAAGATTTGTAAGTCCTGCCAGGGCATCCTTATCGATTTGATGCATGCGACAGTCACGGAGATACAGGCGTTGTAGATTTGTCAAGCTGACCCGGATGAATATATTACTCGGAAGGACTCTTATGTCATTGCCACTGGCATCCAATACCTGCGTCTCCGGGTCAATTTGATCCGGTATACTGGTTAACGAGCGATTAACGCACTCGACTGTACGTTTACCGCCCTTCCACTTACACGTACACTCTTCCGCACACTTATCACCAACAACGATACCAAGTATAATGACCGCTAGAACGCCAAGGGGCGTTAGAGATACGCGTCGAGGCATTACGAACACTCAGGTTAGCTTGCTTCAATAAATCTTCAAGCGTCGCATTTCGTTGAAAAATAAAATAACTTACAAGTTACTTATAAACCACTTATTTTCCTTGTCAAAATGGAGAGCGAGGTGTAATCACTGAACATGTCCACTGGGGCGAAACTCGATGCCACTGCCGCCACGAAGAGCAGTCGGAAGAAGTAAGAGAGAACAGAGGGTGGCCCTGGACCGCCCACTTTTCCACGATCTACTTCAGTCCTTCTCTTATTCGCGTGCTCAAAATCACGTTTGAATAACCACATTCATGCTCGTTTTACACTGATTTATATGTTGCAAATAAGTCACTAAATTTATCTTTTATTTATTTATTTTTATTCCAAATAACTTTTAATCAAATAGTACTTTTTTTAAACTCACCCATATTTACACTCGCTTCCTTGTTATTTCATTTAGTCCCGTTTACTTTTTCACCATCACTCAACGCACACGATAATCTATAGGCCACCACCAAGCTCCTCCAACTGCGTTAGCACTTTGATGATACGTGAAAACTGCCAAAGACGCTTGAAAGTGCTGCCGCTTGCTAAACACCAAGACTTGCCTTTTTTCCCGCGCGCGCGCGAACGGAGAAATTATACAACGGAGACAGATAGATGGATAGACAACTAGACTAACTTCTCTCGTTCATTTCTCTCTCGTATATACCCCGGGTTCTGCACGCCGTGATTCCATTACCCATCCCCAATAGTATCCTCTCATGTACTCTCTATGCTAGGGACTGCTAGGAACCCCCAAGTCTCCCCTAACTGCTAGCTTTTCCCTCAGCGTCACCCCTTACACTTTACCCTATCCATCTCGCTTACTCCTTTTCAACTACTAACGACGATCCTTGCTAGAACGCAACCACATAGACATTACAATTCTCAGCGCATGCGCATGCAACGCCCCTTCCTTCTTTATTTCATACCACCCTACACAATACCACCCCAACCGTCCTAACGTATCGAATGCTACGTCGCGGAGGGAGATGAACAACCGTTTCTCAAAACGCTTGTTAAATTATCGAAAAATTTTGAATATTTTATGTTTACGTATTAGATCTGTGAAGCCTGGATTTAGTCAAGTATTGTTAAATAAATTAAAACTCAATGTCAATGTCTCTTGACTTTCTATCCCCTTCAACATTACAATGATGTAATCGTATTGCTGATCAAATTGTACCAACAAACGACAATACATTGGAGATGATTACTACATAGCAGATGTTTTTTGTTGTATGCAAATGTATTTTTACATTTCATCATAATGAGCCATTGTCACAAGGAAAACACAACCTCGACAACGACAGCCATCTTGTGAAAATTATTCGTGAAAAAAGATAAATAGAGAAAACAGTAGAACAAGTAGAGCAAGAGAAGCAGCCTGCGATAGTTGTAAAGGGAAGAAAGAGACAAAGAGCAGCAGACTGACGGCCGCCTCTGTGCACAAATTCTCGCTGAAGGGCCTTTTAGACCTAATTGGCTGTCTGAATCGATATTACTCTCAGCGGGCACTGAACGACAGGAATATTGATGTAGCAGCAGTATGAGTGAGATGACAAGTTATGAGAGCAGACGATCTGGATGAACAAGTGGATAGAATGGACAAAGACAATACGCAAGCCTAATGTGAAAAGAGAGAAATGGACAGACATGAATGACTCGGCAATTGCTTAAAGCACCATCGTATTTCATTTGCACCCAATAACAATCGAGATGAGAGCTATGCACTGATTGAGAGGATATACCTTGTGGTTCCAAAATTGAAAGCTATCGATTTATCATATCAGCAATTTATAAATGAAAATATGAAGTATTCCCCTTCTAGAGAATCAGCAGTCCATTATTACAACTGCTATTGATAAATAAACAAATACTCCCCTTCCTGACCCTTCAGATTTTCATCTAATCAATCTTTTGATTGGTAATTCGATTATTACCCATAACTTTTTTTATCCAATTAAAAAAAAAAAAATCTGATGAATAAATAATTGATTCAATGACAATTCGATTGACGTATCTTGATAGTTATATAGACTCACATAATTGTTCAAATATGATTAGTAGCCCCCAGAGATCTTCATCAAATGCAATTAATTAGCTACCTACGTGGATTGTGTTTCTCAGGGAGATTGATGCCTTCGCAGCATTGGGCAGTCGGGTGTGCACTGTTTGTCTCTGTATATTGCATTCTCGGAGTTGTTGGAGAAACTCTGTTTGCTTGCAGCACTGTTGAAACTTAGAGAGATACAGCTTGCATCGTCAGAGAGAAATGTATCTGAGAATTTACGGGTTCACATCAGTTTACGATCTTCCTGATTAAATTATTATTTGTCCGGTTGACATATTCACATTAATTACCATGTAAGATAGACTCTTCAGACAACTAATATTAAGTTGTTTGACGGACTCATCTTAGATACAATTAAATTTCTATTCATGTATGTTTAATCACAAGATATCTAAAAGGTATGAATTAATGTCTAATATAAATATAGTATCAATATGTAACAACTAATGTAGTGACACACGCGATTATTTTCAGATAAAATCTGTTAAATAAATGCACTCTGACGTTGGTAATATCGTTTAAATAGGTATATAAAAATGAATTACGAGAATCTATACATCTGATGTGTCTTAATTTGATATATTGTTTAATTGATATTAAATAATGTTCAATAAATGATGATGCTTTGAATTTAAATTACCAAATTAATAACATTCATTACCCAGTCTATCTATATTTATAATTGAATTAATTTAACGCTTGGATATTGGGATTCTAAAATATAATAATGTTGGGGTATTTAAAAAATTATTATTTCCGCTTGTATGCGTATCGAATTGAAATTTTATTTCAGAAGAAAAAATTTGTTTAATTGCTCAGTAAAAAATAAAAATTAATTTTTTTTTTTTTTTTTTTAACAATATGGAATAATAGATGGACTTGTATGTTTAAGAGAAATTATTATGAGGTACATTAAACAAAATATACTTCTTTTTTTGTTTTTTTTTAAATAGTCAAGTCCACCTTTACAATAAATGTTGTAGATTTTATTAATATAATAAAAATCTTGTTATTGAATCAAAAATTAATCTCAAGTTATTGACAATTTTTTTTTTTATGAATTTTATAATGAATTTCGTTTGTAAATCAACGGAAGTAAAATTTTTTTCATCACCAGAATACAGATATTTTTTTTTTATTTCATTATTTATTATTATTATCATTATTATTATTATTTTACTTTTTTATTTATTAACTTTTCATTTTTTTGTGAGACATATGCTGAAGTCGAGTCTGCGAAATTTCAGTATAGGTGTTCTGCTGTTTTTTTTAAAAGTTTACTCTCTCACTCTTTGAATTTATCCAAAGCTATTCAGTTCAATAGGAAATCGATTAACTTTAATGTCAAAAAAATATGACAATATTTATCACAAAAATTGAATAGTTCTTTTTTTTTTTTTTCTTTTTAAGTCAATTTCAGATAGAATATATTCATCATTTGTCACTGTAACCAGTCACATAATGACAATTAATCAAAATTTGTTATTATTAATATAATTAAAACAAAAGATGAGAAACGGTAACATTGGTAATTTTTCATCTCACAAGAGTCACAAATCACGATTTTCAAATGTCATATTAATATACATGATTTATTTTGCAGAAGACACCTCATTATGAAACAAAAATTGCGCATATCTCGACGAAAGAAAAAGAAAATAAATAGACTCGACAAGTACAAAACTGTAGTTTTTTTTTTCGTACAGAATTGCAAAAATTTCTGGTATTTACGATGGACTATTTTTTTGTATGTTTTTTTTTTTTTTTATCATTTTGCGGTTTTTTTTCTTTTTTTTTTTTATCTTAAAAAACAATCATTATAATGATTCCGTGACCCCCGTGGTACGTGCTCTGCATGACAAATGATGGAACCAGATTGGGGAAAAGCCCCAGACACTGAATCAAACTTTTATATTGGTAACACGGTGTTATATAAGAATGTATAAAACGTACCACGATGAACGAAGGATCAACGCAATGTTGACAACGCCCTAAATGGCATTTTTTTTGTTCATTTAACCATCATCATCTTCATCATATCCATCATACCTTTTTTGCAAATCTTCACGAAAATGTTACAAAAGAGAAGCAATTGGCGCATACATTTTGAGTAATATTTTCGTAAGGATTTTTATATTTTCCATCAAGACCCGTATCATTCCTTCATTTCAAACGATCGTCATTCTCTCATACATTGTTTATTTTGAGACTCTTAAAATCTCTAACAGATGTTATAAATTTATTCTTCCTCGCCATAGAACGTTAGCTCACCTCGCGAGCTACAATCTCTGCTTTTATAATAAACAAAAAAAAAATTATAGAAAAAAATATTTGCTTCATGAAACGAGCCCGAAAAAACCACTAATCCTGGTTAAATGTTTTCCGCCTTCGTTCACCGGACGGTACGAGTTGTAGAGACAGGAGAAAATGGAGAAAAAACACAAGAATAAATAAATAAAGAAGCATTTGCTTGGTAAACCTCTGAAGAAAAATTTTCAGGCTTTTCACTTCTGCCTTCATTGAAAAGTATACTTGGTAGTTTTGTTCGTTTGTTCATTCGTTCATTCTCCCATTTTCTACTCTACAAATCGATCGTTTACATTTACCAGTGAACGAAAGAGCATGCGCGGATGATATTTCAGGCCTAATCTAGATGTTATTAATTGAGTAATTCTTTACTCTTCCACTGATTTTCACTCACTTCTCATTCTTCTTTTCGCGTCATTCATTACGCTTGAATCTTTAGCTTTTACGATCTTACACTCTTTAATCGTGCACTTACGAGCTTGCATATAATTACCTCTTTTATTTCGTCAAGTGCACTCAAGAGAACACAAACGAGAAAGTCAAAACTTGGAAAACGATTTACATTCCTGGTTTTATACACTCTATTTTATCGCGATTTAAAGTTTTATATCTTGACTATTCTCACTTGCAATCTCTTCGAAATTAATTAAATGCCAGTATAGCAAGGCATTTTTTAAATTCTTATAATATCATTTCATTTCATAAAAATACTACGAATGTGTCGAGTCAATTGCTCGACTGATTTTTAGTTATCGCAGATATTTTTAATAATATTATATAAACCAACTTAAAATGTAACTAATCAGACCAACATACACTCTAAA
Organism: Chelonus formosanus; assembly: GCA_028641665.1. NCBI lineage: Eukaryota > Metazoa > Arthropoda > Insecta > Hymenoptera > Braconidae > Chelonus > Chelonus formosanus. The sequence continues at coordinate 17,985,080 of CM054002.1, forward strand.
CAAACATACATGTTTAATGATGGAAACAATAAGCTTATTATTTTCGTTCGCGGCTATTATTGCGCATTGTACGTTTACTACTCTCAATATGAGATATTCATATCGTATCAATGTATTATCTAATTAAATTTTAGCCAGTGGAATAAATTGTACAGTCCTCTCCTTCCCCTACTTTTTTTTTTATCTCTATCTTCTTTTCTCGTCGTACATTATAGTGGAAAATATTGTCAGTCGAGTCTACGCTTTTTTTCATTCTTTTTGTTAGACTCTTTTGTCAGAGTAAGCTCAACTGAAAGTCGCATACGAAATTCCACTGCTAAAATTTTTCATAGTTACAACACTTGATGCTCTACACAAGTGAGAGAGACGTACATTAGTAGATGGTAGTACTTGAAAATCTTTTTTCTTTGAAGAACATAGATTAAAGTTAAATTTATCACTATAAAACCGAGACAATGTCAAACATACAATTCGTCGTCTGGACAGACAATGAATTGCTGACATTTGTATTTATTATTTTTTATTCTCGCAATAGCAACGAATACTTTCCATAGAATGTACAATATTTCTGCACAACAATTTTTCAATCGCTCTTTCATACAATGACTTTACAGCATGATCACACATTCATACTGAGATCATTCCATGAAATCATTCATGAAACGGTTTGTTTTTTTTTCTTTTTTTCAATATAGTTAAGATATTACAAAAATTAAATTGCATTCATAAAGCAAAAATGATTGCAAACTTCATCACAATAATGATGTTCCAAATGCAAGGCACGCTTAACTTGCAAAAATAACATCATATTTGTTTTATTTTTAATTTATATATCCGTATGTTCCTGAGACAACGGTTCACGTAATTAGATATTCAATCAAAGTGCACATGATAATATTAACAATTTCATCAAATGAAATCTGAGTTAAAAGATTCGTTGCTCATAAGATAAACCGTTTCTTTATAAATTTCATTCTCATATTTTTATCACGGCTGTAACACACCTCACATACGCTTCGACCGCGAAGCTAATTCGTTTTGTTGGCCCGCTATATTACAAATAATGGCTGAAGTCTGTCCAACTTTCAGACTTTATACACATTAAATTTACAATGGAACGGATTTTCCATCTGCGTTTCGCGATTTATTATACAAAAAAAATACGTGATGTTAATGCGATTCGTGATGACGTAGGATCGTATATGAAAATATCTTTTTTGTTACATTATTATGAACCAACTATAATGTTTTTATCACTTAAAAAGCGAACTATATCAGACGGTCAATGATACAGTATTTTTATAGTCCATGTTTAAACGTTTAATATAACTTTTGTTAAATCTTAGTAAATCTTAGCACCGTTTTTTTTTTTTATTAAAGATATTAAATGTTCATATTATTCTTCATTTGTTTTTTTTTTTTTAATATATTCCATTATAATTTTAAGTACTTTTGTATTATTTAAAAAACATTGACCTTTGCATTTTTGTTTTTTTTTTTCGTTCTTTCGTCTAGTGAAATTGTTCGCGAATGTGTAGATCCCCAAGTCTCACGAAACTCATTAACCAAGTGGTTATAAAAATAATTGTATAAAACTAGTCAATTTTACAACCCCTGATTCTTAATCACAGTACTACAAACCAATTTAATCAATAAATTCATTTGATAAATAAGAAAAAAAAATGGTACAATTCTTTGGATGAAAAATAAAAGAAAAAATTTAATTAAAACAAAAAAAAAAAAACATTTTTTTTGCGGTAAATTTCTCAATAATACCTAAATTACTCGTTTGTTTATTTTATTTTTTGTTTTTTTTTTTTTTTTGAAAAATGTGATTTGAATTTCAGAGTTGTTTAATGACAGAATTGAGATTGCAAAATCAAGCCACAATCAAACTATACATTATTCGCAAACGTTCGTAAATGTTGCGCGATATTTAAAAAAAAAAAAAAAACAGTTTGCATAATGTATATATATATAAATATATTTTTGGAACATCTTTGTGTTCGTAAATTACGAACGCGCAAAATGAACGAAGACTGTTTTTCTCTATAGAAGCTTCATTCCATTGGAAGTCAGCTTAATTCTTTGTATGTTTTATAATATATTTTTTTTTAAATAACAGAAAGTAGAAGGAACGTGAAAAGTATTGAGGCCTTTCGTATCAAAATTTACTAATAAAATGATATTTTTGTTTTCTCATGCTATATTTACATTCACGATAAAATGCAATGATGAACTAATCACGAGATGGTGTATTTGCATGTTTTTGTTTTTCCTTCTACATGTTGTGCACTTGATGATGGCTTGACTCTGATTATTAATAATAATTATATATTTACATTTAAACGTATCTATATACAAGAGATGACTCGCACCGGCACTGATGCTCACTTCAGTCAATGAGTTTTAAACCGACCGCGAAGTAAAATGATTTTTTTTATGCTCGGTATACCTTATCTACAAGTAACACTTTTTTCATGACATAATATCCATGTGTTTTCCAAATACCCCTCCCTTTCGTTACTTGAACTTTAATAATAATGTTAATCTTGATTTTTGTATTTAGCACTGTTACTGTTCTTTTATCATATACTGCTTAATACGTGCAGTATCTTATTCTTCATTAGACTTATGTATTATTTTATTTATCACTATGTTTTACGTTCAATCTCAATGTGTTCGAAGTATAACCGGCAATATGCCACATATGTACGAGTCACTAATCACTTATTTTTGTTGATGATTGATAAAACTACTTCGACACATTACCTTCTTCCATACTGGTATTATCTTCTGGTCTAGCAACGTACAAACTAGGATCTATCACCTTGGGAATTGGCTTTATCTCTGTTCCAAGCTCTTGCTCGATACGATGAAGATTAAAGCGATCTTCGTAAGTGATTAGATTGATAGCGATACCTAAATGGCCGAATCTACCGGAACGACCAATACGATGCAAATACGTTTCAGCCATTTTTGGAAAATCAAAGTTAATTACGACGTTTACTGCTTGAACGTCGATACCACGTGTAAACAAATCACTGCTTACCTGCAATTAAATGTTTATTTATTTGTAATGTTATAGTTACTAAAAAAAAAATATAATACTATTAAGACTTTATTTTAATCATAGCATACCAAATTTCGGCATAGCCCGGCGCGGAAATCATGGAATACACGATTTCTGTGTGCTTGTGCCATTTTAGCATGGATATAGTAACAGCAATATCCTAAATCTGTAATTTTTTTGGCCAACAATTCGACACGTTGCGTAGAGTTGCAGAAAATAATGCTCTGGTTTATTTGTAACTTGGAAAATAACGTGTTGAGACAATGAACTTTTTGCCGTTCTTGGACGAAAGCGTAATATTGTGTTACTCCTTTTAATGTTAGTTCCTCCATTAAATTAATCTCATAAGGGTCTCTTAAATGTTTTTCCATAAATTGTTTTACAGTCAGTGGAAACGTAGCTGAATACAATAATATTTGTCGTTCTAGAGGTAATCTAGTAGAAGTAAGATAAAGCATGTTACAAAATTATCCTTAATATTTTTCCTTTTAAATATTCAATAGAGATGAAATAAAATTTACCTAGAAATTACATGATCTAACATTCCTTTGAAATCTTGTGAAAGGAGCTTATCAGCTTCGTCCAAAACTAAAATTCTGCAGTGATCCATATTGGCAACGTTTTTGTCCATAAGGTCAAGAATTCTTCCCGGTGTAGCGATGATTACTTGTACTAAACATTAATAAATACATAAATGAATTCAAAAATAATCAATAATCAAAATATCGTTTAGAGCTCTACGATAACGTGACTAGACAAAATCTAACCTTTTTGATAAATCCTCATGATATCTTCGCGCAAGTTTGTTCCACCAGTGGTGACCATAACCCTAACGTCCATATGTTTGGCTAGTTCAATACAGATTTGTGATGTCTGCAATGCCAACTCTCTGGTTGGTACTATTACTAAAGCTTGAATAACGTCTTTTTTTGGATCAACCTGAAGATAATTTTGACCATATTATTGTAAAATTATATAAATAAAGAAAATCTATAAAAATATTATTGAATTTGATAAAAATTACCTGTTCTAACACAGGAATTGAATATGCTCCAGTTTTGCCTGTTCCATTTTTGGCACGTGCCAAAATGTCTTTACCTGACAATGCAATAGGAATACTGGCTTCCTGAATTGGCGATGGTTTTTCCCATCCTTTTTCAAAGATACCCATTAAAAGTTCTCGTTTTAAACAAAACTCTTCAAACTCATTACCACGTGTGTTTGTAACATCCTTTAAAGATACAATTAATAAATAATTTTTATGAAAATATTATTCCATAAATTCAAACAAACCAATAGATTATAGAAAACAACTTACACTTGTTTTAATTCGTTTATCCTGTGGAGGAATTTTGAGTTTCGCTTTCCAACCAACATCATCCATTTTTTCGAGGTCAGGCTTAGAGCCTAAACCTGAATTTAACATGTGGTTGGAATTTATATGCGTTTCGGTCATCATTTCGATAATGACACAGTGTGACTAATATCTGAAAGAATACATTAACTACTCTAAATATTTGTTTAATAATCATCCACATTATAGATACAACAATTGTTGATAATTTATTATAAAATAAAAATTGAGTGAAAAATATAATTTATTCATCTGTAGAAATCATTCCTTTATCTAACATCACTATAAATCAGTATGATTCTTATCCGATTTTCCCAGCATTAGCGAAAATAGAATAAGGATTAAGTCTTAGTTACCTGAGTTGAGATAGCAAGCAATGAAAACAAACAGTTGAGGTCATCAATTGAATAGACTATTCACCCATTATACTTGATGATTATTTGATTCTAATAGTTTTTCTATATTTTGAATATCTCTTATATTTAATTATATATGAAAAACTTCTAAATTCTCCAATTAATTAACAATTTCAATATGATAATACTCTATTTCAATAGCTATAGAATTATACTGAATATTCTTTCATTTTAATGACTATAATTTAAATAAATGTATTTAATTCGAAAGCTAAACAATATATTTTTTTATCAGATAAAACTTTCAATACTGATAAAAGAAAATTAATCATTGACATACGTTATAAAATAAATGAGTTAACTGCTAATGCTTGAATTCATATAGACGCTGGGTGTTTGCACAAAAGAAAGACAATAAGTACTGTTTTAAAAAATAAATTCTATTTAATAAAAAAAAAGATTAGTTAAGAATATTTAATAAACAAGAACAGTTTTATCTAAGATAACTGAATCATTTTTTAAGACTCCATTGGAGTCAGTTACAAGCCGGTAACATTGCAAAATGGGACTTGGAAATAAAACAGTATCGTCAACCTGAATTCTGCGAACTTTGCTCTCCCCTCGAATGAGATAAAAATAACTAAATAATATTGAAATTAAGACGATAACGTTTTAAAGTATAAATTAGTTTGATTTATAATAATAAAAAATATATATAACTAATAAAAGAATAATTTACCTTGAAAAGGATGGACACCGATGTTGAAGAAGAGCACTTGAACAGTGAACACAAAACGCCAAAATGGCCGACTACCAATGTCAAGTTTCGATCTATGCCGTATACGCGACGACAAACAGTGCTCTCTTCGATTCACTCTCTCTTTCACCCAAGTGTTTTTGAGCGTCTAGACGCGTTTAATTAAAGTCTCACTGAGTAAATAACGTTTTTCTATTAATAATATTACAATTATATGATTCTGCAACTAACGCACTGCGTCAAATGCGGACGATAATTATTTTATACTTGTTTAACACACACGATTAGCACGATGTATCTCATGAAAGAATAAAAACATCCGTACAGTAACTGCTTTCCTGAGCATCTGAGATGACGCAAGATGGCGCACAAGATTTATTTTCTGCGCATGCGTGCAAAACTTGAGGTAAATTTTCAACAACCAATCATATGCCTCAAAGAACCGGCAAATTGACCTGACCTAACGTTTATGGAATTTCCCCTCAAGTAATAAACAATGTAAAAGTTACTAAGAAAAAAGTAAAAAGAATCAATCTAGAAACTGTAAATTCAACGAAAATTCTATCATAATTGACAATGGTTCCCGAATATAAAATTAGGAAATTTCTTATTAGATTTAGAACCCATAGATTTTATGGTATTCTAGTCACTACAAGTTATTCATCCTTTGTTGAACTATTTTTAGAAATTAAGTAAAATGTACCAACTATTTGTAATTAATTTCGAATTTCAATACAAAGTACGACAATTGTCCAAATTATATTATAGACAATCGTTTAAGAGAACAATCATATTTCTTCATTAAATTTCTATACAAAATAATTCGGTTAACTTTACTTTTGACAATATACATGTTATGCATATTCCTTCTTTTGAGACATTCGATATTTTCTACAAGCTTCTGGACAATGACGTTCTAAATATCTTCTTTGTGAAAAAGCTTTAAAACAAACTTCACATCTCCATTGCCATTCATGATGATTTCTAGTTCTTTGATGAGCTCTTAAATTTGATCTACAATCAATCATAGAATAAATTAATTACTAAATCATGTATACCCTTTCTACTTTCAACATTTTATTCTGATCAAAACACTTCTAGAAATGTCTAAATAGAATTACCTGTCAGCAAAAGATTTATGGCATACTGGACATTCAAAAGGTCTCTCTCCTGTATGCAGTCTAAGGTGACCTTTTAATACCCATGGACGATCAAAGCTTTTGTGACAGTAAGGGCAGTAATGTAGAACCTTATGTTTCTTCCAGTTCTATTAATTTCAGAAAAAATAAAATTACCTCAAACATTAATATTTTTACTAAATTAATTAATTACCTCATCACCATGGTTAGAATTTTTCCTATACAATAAATCTTTCTTTTCCGGGCTTATTTCAAGATTGAGCGGATGATTAATGTCATTCGAGTATGCTTGATTCAATGTAATTAGTTCCGGATTAATTTTACAAGTCTGTAAATCTTGATGACGGTCATAAAAGTTTTTGTTGCTACATGTGGCCGTCATGCTGTCTATTGGCGAGTTATGATAAACAGTTTCAGCATTAATGAAGTGTAAACCGTATCTTGAAGACATTATATCACTGTACTGACTGTTGTTTTTACTGAAATTATATCGTGTCATGATGGAAAGCTGTGAGTAATTATGATCCACATTACTTCTTTTGATAGATTTTGATTTATTTTCTTTTTTCAGAACACTCGGTGTTAATTGTGAAGATGTTGATGGTAAATTATGATCTACTTTGAACACTCCTAAAAGTTAATATCAATACTTACTGGTAATGAGAAACCTGTCATATTGTCATAAATTCATTGGAAAAGCTTACCTGCATTAAAACGATCATTTCGTCGGCATCTTATAATAGATTTCATTAAACAGTACGGCATAGTAATATTAAACCCATAAAAAGTATTACTTTTTTACTTCAATAATTATTAAAACCAGTTGCGGAACGACTCGGTTGTATGATGAAGTAAAACCACTGGAGTCCTATGAAAAGAGAAAACGACAGAACGTCTTTTGTTTTGTTTTTAAATCTGCTATGACCATATACATAATATAATATGTTCTTCGATCAAATCATCAGAAGTATTGTTCATAATTCCTATAATTTATTCAATGTTAATTACGTAGAAAATTAGCAAGCATTTGTAATAAACACGGGATATTTGTTATTCAAAGATCTTCTTTAACAAAAATTAATATTTCTGACACCTTGACAAATCATTATCAAATTGTTATAAGCATACATACACAGTATTTATCAAAAATGATCCACGTACCTTTGTGTATTTGAGAAAATATTGTAGTTGACTTTTTGCATTAGTTTATTATGCTTTTCTAAAATAGTTTATTTTGTTCAATGGTTTCTGATATTAAACAACCAAATTAAAACATCAATTCTTTAATAACTTTTCTTCTAAATTTCAGTTAATATTATCTAATTATCATCAACCATTTTTCGCTATGTTTACTATTTTAATACTTCCAACATAAACAGATCTCTGTATGACTTAATTATGCAAACATAAGTACTGCTAATTCAACTGAAAAGCATTCTAATAATACCTCTAACAAAGTAACTGCCAATAATTTTATATTTTATCGATAATGATTTTGTCACACGACCTTAATATGAGTGTATCACACTGGTCCAAATCGGAAATTGTCATAAAAAGATATAGAACAATGGTGCAATAGTTGTACAATAATAATCACCAGCCATATGAATAGAGAATTTTACAATAAAGTTCACTATTAAATTCTCCATTTCAATGCTATTCTTTAGAGTTTGAAAGCTTGTTAATAGCTTCAAGTTTGATGAATTAATATAATAGCTAAAGAAATAAAACAAATACTATTGCAATGATTATTCTCATCATTTTACAAATGTTTGTAGATAAATATTCATTACCAGTTAAGCTACATGTTCGCTTTATAATAGCTGGAACAGCGATTTGAAGAACATGGATGATAATTATGAATATTGTGTTAATGAAGCTTTACGATCATTACGTCGGTGGTAATAGACTATTTTAGATATTTCAAATGAGCCATCATTTAATAAACCTATGATAGATATTTTAAATTTAAAGATAAATGTTATATATAATGTATGGAAAGTGTACTCAAACAAGAAAGACGATTCTAGAATCGACATAAAAATAAACGTTCAAGTTTGTATTTGTTCTTGGATTAATGTGAGAAACTTTGTCAAAGAAACCTCTTGAGGCTAATATTCCTTTGTCAAGAAGATTTCTGTCGAAAGAAAAACAATTCCTATGAGAGTATATCGATGAATGATTCCCAAAAACTTTTTTCCAAACTTTGTTTTAATAAATTGGATGGATCAACTTAACTTGTTTTGATAAATCATTTTGCCAACGAAAAATATATCATAAAATAGTCATATGAAAGAGATAAAAATCTTTTGTAGATTATGATTATTATACGAAGGTATTAAATTCTTAACGTCTTTTAAAATATAAATTAAATTCTTCTCGTCGAGAAAATCTATAGTTGGAATTTATAGAAACCGTATAACTCTATAATTCAATTATAACAGTCAATAAAAATTTGAAAATCATCAATAGACAGTTTATGGTAGTTATTTCATTTAATGTCTATCGGATTTCTATTTTGTTGATAGTTTATGTATTTCGAGAGATTAAATTCAAACAGCAATAATAATCCATAAGTAATTTTCTATAAATACATTTATCATTAAACGAATATAAATATTTAAAAGAGTTTAATTTAGAAATAAATAATAAATTTATCATAATGAATAAAGTATATTTTATTTTCTATCAAGTTTGGATCAGTAAAATGATTAAATAAGCTAAATACCTTAATATATAATTTTCTTAAATATCTTTTCTCAACATTAAATATCCATTAACTTGAGATTGTATCCTATCATAATTTTCCTCTACTGAATTTATCTTTCTTATGAAAATATAAGTTAATAGATCTCTTATTTACATAAAGTGATAGAAAATTATAATATCTCGCTTACAAGCTTGATGGTTCATTGAAAGCTCTGACGATCTAGCACAGAACTTTAACATTTCAACTGATAATAAATTAATTCATTTAACACATATTTCATTACGTTTCTAATTACTCTTCATCAAAAGCCACTTGCGAAAGCAATTAGAAATAACTAAATTTATAAAATTCGAATAATTTAGTTAAATTATGTAAAGGTGCAAATTAAATTAATCTCTTTGTTGCTGTTCATCTATAACATTAATTTTAACATTATCTTCTATTGTGATAAAAGCAGAAACAATTACTTCTTTAACAATTTAAATAATTCGATTAATAATATCATTTATTAAATAAATATCACCGCATATAAATGAATTTTCATTGAAAGTGAAATTAAACTATTCACTTATCATGAAATGCTATTATTTTCTTAAAATTTTTATCATAAAAATTATCAACAAACCTGACTATTTAGATGCTTTCATTCTTACTTTTAAACAGGATTATTTACTACCAGTTATAATTGAATATACTAGAACGTGCTTTAAGTACAAGTCGTTCAATTATCACCATAGCTAGGAAGCTTTACATTTATTATACGCTCGTGCGTGAGAAGCATTGACGATATGGTAAGTTTACTTTGAAAAAAACTTTTTAACTGAGTTTATAATAATAATTCATGAATAAAATTTCCATTCTTATGAATATGAACTATATTGTCTTTTTTTTCTATTTTTCAGTTGGTAACATACCTTCTCAATGTTTTTAATTGTAACAATGTTAATCAGTTTAAAAATCTGTTTTTTTCTTTTCACTATTATAAAATAAAATATACCCATAATAAAGAGTTAGTTTACTCTTTAAGTTTATCTTAGAAATATGATCATTGCAATAAAAGTAACTGATGAGTGACTTTTATTTTACATTCTTTCTTCTTTGCAGATCATTTTGACACATTGTTTTATTTGATTTTTACATTTTTTTAAACCTTTGAGAAAAACTAGTAAAGCCTTGATTACATTCAGATTCCATTTTCATTATGTGAGACTTTTGAATATCAAAAAGAACGTATCTGATTTTTTTAACGCTGACAAATGATATTATTCAAAGGAAGTGAAGTGAAATATGAAAATTCTGATTTTCTGTAAATTTTTTACGTCCTTTTCAATTTAATCTATACATATCAACCATATTTTTAAAAAATTTCTGTGATGTTTTTATAATTAAAAAATTTTTATATTTTAATTATTCTAAGGCACTATTTTATAGTCAAATATGTAAATATCGATCTGACGTTTGACGAATATGAATCATTACAGTTTGACATAATAATTTTAGTAACTTCCTAGATATACAACACTGCAGACACTTGAAATGATCCTCTTAAATTTAATCCTAACAGACTCTAACTTGGAGAATATGCTAACTATGATTTTCTACTTGTTTTTGACTTCATTTTTAGTTACTAAATTAGATAAAATTGTAATCTATAAATAAAGAATAAAATTTCACTCTTCAATGTATTTGTATAAATATATTTATCATTTAATAAGGTAAAAATATGAAAACTTCCTTTTAATTAGACATAGTTTGGCTAAATTTTGATTGATTTATAAAAAAATTAAGAAAACATTTCAATATTAACCATGTATTTTTAATGATTAAAAAAAATAGATATTCTTTGTAAGGAATAGTCTACTTAACTAGATATGGGCTATCAAGAGCTCCTGCACCTGCAATAATGCCACCTTCATCTTCTCCAAATGGCTTAGATCGAATTACGTGACCCACTTGCTCATTAACACTCACATGATTTTGATCGCTGTAAAACGATTTTAATTGTTAATAAATCGATTTATCTGATATTAGGACTATTTGAAAGAATAAAATATCCTTTTCTTACCCAATAATTATCCCATAAATTCCTAATTCAGAAATTAGACTCTGTATTTGAGGTTCTTGATCATTAGGACCAAGTAAATAATTATCTTGAAGTGGCGCATCAATATATTCCATAAGAATATATGCATCTCGATCTCGTGAGTTTCTAATGGCTTCTAATTTAGATCTAATTTCATCACCATAAATATTATTACCTCCTCCTTCACGCTGTGGCTTCATTACAAATTTTTTTGGTTCCATTATTGCCATTTCTATCGCCTGCTCACCTAATTCATCCTGTTAATAATCAGATAACACTTGTATTACAATTCATTATACTCATAATTTATACGATTCATTATATATTATAGGTATAAAATATATAAGGATATTAATTGGTAAAACCAACTTACAAAGTCTAAAGAATAAAGACCGGTGAATACTTGACGAACTCTCGTAGCTTCATCTTCATTTAGAAATCGTCTCAAAACACCTGGTTGAGCAAGCACTTGTTGAACTTTTTTCGTTCCTGCTAACTGATATTGAATTGAAGGACATTTTAATGCCTTTGATTGTTCAATTAACAGCCTAACTGACCACACATCTTCTGAGGTATATGCTGCGGCTTCATATCCGGTACGATAATAAGCAACAGCTACTAAATATTTTCCCCTAAAAACAATATTCACTAAATTGAAAAAATAATTGCTCTTTATGTATAAATAGAATTATAAAAAAAAAACTTCTTACACGATTAATTCTTTATTTGGTCTTAATTGTGCCTGCTTGATAATCTCTTTAAAAGTTCTTCTTATTATTTTAATCTGTGGATTTACTTCATGGATTACGTAGTCAAAAGCTCGTTGATCACATATGTTACTGGTATTTTCTTCAACAATAAATAATATCACAGCTCTAAAATCAAAAATATTGATAACATTGAAGAGTAGAATAATTGGTACCGTAAAGACAAATAAAATAAAAACTAACTCTTTATTTTTATATAATTTCCATGCTTCTATTAGTCCCTTAGCAAGCCCATTAATAGAATTATTTTCTGGAATCTAAAAATGTCATACAATAATTATTTGAAAAAATGAAAATCATTTAAATACACTTACGTTAACTGTCTTGTCTGAATGCCCTAATTCTGTCAAAATATATTTATGTAGTTTAGCTGTTATTGGAGCTAATCCACCAAAACTAGAAGAAATTGTATTAAACTCCACTTGCTTTATCTTCATATCACCGTTCAAGAGATAGTCAGATCGCATTAGACCTACACTGTTGGTCTATTTAAAAATATTATTAATTTTCTATCATGAATGTTTATCAGAATTTCAAAATATCTTAATTCTTCACCTGAGCGTATCCTTCTTTATGTACAGTTTTATATATGTTATAAAGCTTCCTGGTAAATTCATCAGCTTTAATTGTACTGAAATATAATAATTTACAATATTTAAAAAAACTTGGAATTTGTTTCAAAGTTGTATTTTCGAAAAAACCTTGTTATTGAAATTAATTATACCTTTGCAAAGTGCTCGTAAGAAAATCGTGATCATATGCAACTTTGTGTATGAGATTGTTCAGTGTTATCTGAATGTTTTTAGCTTTGAGAAATTCTTTTTCTGGAAAACTTGTAGGAAGCAAAGTAAAACGAGAAATTCTGACAAAATTTCGATTAAATGGATTACTTGAGTGCATCGTCATTCCTAAACATAATTTAAAATTTAATTTTCAGTATTTATTAAGAGATATAATATAACTTTATCATACCATGCATTAAAGCGTAATCCTTGGCCTTGTCAATTATTTCATTTAAATCCTCATTATTTAATGGTAACTCTACGCAATTTTTCAACTGTGTAACAGCCATTATGACAACTAACTAATTTTAGAAACAAATAGTAAATTTAATATTCGAGTACTGATAAAACTTTGGAGATCTTAACTTGGAAAATATTATGACTAGAAGATGATGTAATGTAACTCATAGATAATCTACAAAGATTGTAGCAATCAACAGGTGTATACTTTGATTGACAATGATAATATGCTCAAACAACGTGTGTGATATGTAATGATACATATTTTTCTTGATGAGTTTAATTAGAAATTATATTCATCCGGTAAGCTTGTCATTAAGACATGTTCACAAGATATTACAACAAATGCCAATTATTATTTCAAATTTCCAGACTTATCGTTGAATTTCAAATCTTACTGATCTATACCGTATTATTTTAACAGTATATTTAAATAAATAGATTTATCATTATTTTCTTTATTAAACCAAAGATCAAGAGATAAAACTGAAAATTGTGAAATTAATTAGTGTCATCAAATATTTAATCAATTGTTATATAATGTTAAATTTGTGAAATAAATTTTACACCAAATTATAACCTGTTATAAAATACACCAATTAATCAAATATTCATTGAAAAAAAAATTTTAATTCAATCGAATTACAAATTGAATAAAAAAGCAAATTCTCGGGTAGAACTGCGGTTATGTTTACCGGCAATATTTAAGGTTAGTTTCTATATCAGCGATTGAGGTACTCATTGAAATTTGCTCAAACGTCGCCGTACATGAGAATGCAGTAAGTTCTTTCTCACTCCAGAGAGAAAACACCTCTCTGCTCCTGAAAATTTCAACTAAGAAGGATCGTTGTGGACAGCCGGAGAAATGCCAATCTTCTAAAGTTCAGCATTGTCTTGCTTTTCAAGCTAAATTTCGAATTTATTGTGTGAAATCTTAAAAAGTTATTAAGTGTAAAGGAAAGCCACCCTCAACGCGTTTATTCGAATCTAGTTTTCTTTATTACTTGATACATTATAACTGACGCTTGCGCCGTTTTCATTAGTGCTCATCGGCCGCATTTACTAGCTCATTCTTTTTGCACGAAACGCAAGTTTAAGAAATTGCTCTAATACCCCAAACTTGATGTGTCGGTGAAATTTTTGGATAGAATTTGGTGTTAAGTTGCTACAAGACCAACGCGTATAATTTTAGGTTAAACATAATCCAAAATTATAAATCAGTGTTGAGTCTTAGCTTTTAATGGTTAATAATGAGTGATTATTCAGCGGTAGCTCCGCCTCATCAAAATTTTAGCCAAAGTTCTGCCTTTGCTGCGGCTTTACAGCGTGCAAAACAGGTATATGATTCATGTTTCATTCTATTCTTATACTTTCCTCCTAATTATAACAATGTATAGACTGAAAATAGTCAAATACTTTTATTTCGAGTAAATTCGAAAAATTCCATATAAATACCTCATAAAGAAAGTTTCCTTTCTTCAATAATACAGTTACTCCAATACTTCCTAGTTTATCTATCTATCAGTAAAATTACTCTTATCTTACATTTTTGAAGTTTATTCATTTCATTTCGATTTTTTTATTTGAAAGATTTACAAAAAATACTTCATATCTTCATATATACATATACATACATGTAAATCTGTGCAACAAGAATTTTATTGAATGTTTATATAAAAGAATGAATCTATTGATCATGAAAGAACAATACTTTCATTCGTTCCCCATTCCCCTCTTAATAAAAATCCTTGCGATATTTATTTTTCAAATCCATAAACTTAAATGAAAATTTTTCTTTTATAGATTGCAGCAAAAATAAATCCTGGAGGAAGCCAAAATAGTGCTGATACTAGTTTAAAGAGATCATTGGATGATAGTACAGGTTCGTATGAATGATTAAAAAACAAAAGGATCAAACAAGGAAATAAAACATTAAAATTATTAATGAAATTATTTTTTCCATATGTAGGTGAACCTGAAACAAAAAAACTGGCGCCCGATCCATTAATTGGTCTTAGAACCGGTCCATTACCAGGACTCGGTGACTCAGTAGGTAGAGGAGTACCTCCCCAAGTATCATCACCAACTTCTGTTGGAAGTCTAGGAGGTATTTGCAATGAAGATATCAGAGTTCCTGACAAAATGGTCGGATTGAGTAAGTAGTAAAATTTAGTTTTAAAAAAAATGATTAATACACTTTGAAATTGTGAATTAATATTAACTAAGGTCAACATTTTCTTCTAATATTTTTATGTGTAACAATAATCAATATCCTGGAGGATATTATTATAAATTACAAATATCTTCTTTTTATTATTAAATTTATGTGTATTTTTCCAGTAATTGGCCGAGGCGGTGAACAAATAACGAGATTGCAAAGTGAAACGGGGTGTAAAATACAAATGGCGCCTGAAAGTGGCGGTCTCTCAGAACGTGTTTGCACCCTAACGGGCTCAAGAGAAGCTGTCAAGTAACTTGTTTTCCCTTTTTTCTTACTTTAATCATTTTTAATTTCTTCGTACGCAATACATATAAATATACGTATATTTATATGAATTCATAAACGTAGTTCATAATACTATTTGAATTAATTAAGCAAGTTAATTACTTATGTGTATTCAAAGAAACCGTAATTATCATAAAAAACATAGATACGTTTGAATTATAATGTTTATATAACATAATGTAATGATTTTTTATATAATTCGCCTGAATTTCAATGTTTTTATACATGTTCCATGTATTTTTAAAATTGTTATATTTTTCATGATGATTTTATTCATTGATATGTCATGCACATGCATATAGATATCGTTCACTTTTTCAGAATTTTATTGTAGATCCTGGGTACCCACCATGGACATAGATTCGACTCTTTCTTTTTTTGCTCCTTAAACATTTATATCTTTACTAATATTAATGCTAAATTGCAATAAGCAATGTTATCAATTTTGTTGATTTTTAATAGTTTTTGAAATTTACTAATAGTTTTTTACTTTTACCTATAGGGAATGAGAAGAGTGAGAAAGAGAGAGAGGAGGGATGGAAGATAGGCTTGTGCATGGGGGCGTATTATTCTCAACGAGACAACAATTTTTTGTCTTTAATGATTATATTATACACACTTAGAACTCGCTTGATATAAAACAATCCATTTGTAATTTTTGACATATCAATTTATTTTTTTCGGAATATTACAGCCATGTGATTGTGCTTTGCAAAAATTGTATTATTTGTCGCGTAAATTGCTTAATTTTGAATTTTATTATGTATAATTTATATCAAATATTGCATTTAATATTTCTTTTTGATTGTTACAGTCGTGCGAAAGAGCTTGTGTTGTCAATTGTGAATCAGAGATGCAGGACTGAGGGTATTGGTGAAGTAAGTATGAGTGGAAATGCAAATAATAACTCTGGAGGTGGAGGAGGACCACCAATGGTTGGAAGCCATCCAGGGTCAGTTGAAATTATGATCCCCGGTCCAAAAGTTGGATTAATTATTGGAAAAGGGGGTGAGACAATCAAACAACTTCAAGAGAAATCAGGAGCAAAAATGGTTGTTATTCAAGATGGACCATCACAAGAGCAAGAAAAACCTCTTAGGTATATTATTTAAAAATAAGATCGTAATTTGTTTTTAACAATTGTTTCTTATAGTTAGATATATTGTAAATTCTTGGTTATAAAATTGATTAGCTGAAGAAATAATTCTGAAATTTTTTTCAATAATTTCAGAATAACTGGAGATCCTCAAAAAGTAGAATATGCTAAACAATTAGTATATGAATTAATAGCAGAAAAAGAAATGCAAATGTTCCATAGGGTTCCAAGAAACAATGAAAGAAGTTTTCCTAGTGATAATGGTTTTAATAATACTACTCCAAATGCAGATGGAGTAGAAGTTCTTGTACCAAGAGCGGCAGTCGGAGTAGTTATTGGTAAAGGAGGTGATATGATTAAAAAAATTCAATCGGAAACAGGGGCACGAGTTCAATTTCAGCAAGGAAGAGAAGATGGTCCTGGAGATCGGAAATGTCTATTATCAGGGAAACCTCAAGCTGTAGAACAAGCACGACAAAGGATTCAAGAACTTATTGATAGTGTAACGACTTTAACTTAATCATAAAATTTTTTGCTCTTGCACATGAGTGCCTTGTGTTGACCTAAGACAATTTTAGAGAAGGGACGATAGAACTCCAGTGGGTAGAAGCGGCAATCCTCGAGGAAATGGATTCGGAGGAGGCCGTCCTAATGAATATGGTGGCTGGGACAGACGTCAAGGAGGTGGTTCAATGCAAGATAAAGTGGAAACTACTTATAATGTTCCTTCTACCAAATGTGGAATAATCATTGGAAAAGGTTACTATCAAACTCATCTAAAAGTCTTGCTGTATTATTCATTTTTATTTAATAAATATTTGTATCATACTTTTTAGGAGGTGAAACAATTAAACAAATAAACCAACAAACTGGTGCACATTGTGAGCTTGATCGTAGAAATCAAGGCAATGAGAATGAAAAGATTTTTATTATTCGTGGAACACCAGAACAAGTAGAACATGCCAAGAGAATATTTAGTGAAAAATTAGGAATGGTAAGTAAACTTTAAATTAGTTTAAGGATTATTTTACAATTTAATGTCTTTTCAGAATGATTCTATGCATGACTTCCAAGGAAATGCCAATAATGCTTATGCAAGCAGTCAAGGTGCAATCAGTTATAATCCTACTTGGAATACAGGTACTGGATATCAATCATGGCCCAATCAAACTCCGACAGCTGATCCAAGTAAGCATTCGATTTTTATATATAAATAACTTGAAACTTATTAATAACATTAATCAATAAATTATTTTTTCTCTAGATAATGTTCAGCAAGTTCAAGTTAATCCGCAAACGGGGCAACCAGACTATAGTGCCCAATGGGCGGAATATTACCGTTCCCTTGGAATGCATAGAGAAGCAGAAATGATTGAACAGCAATCAAAACAAGCGAAATCAGATCATAGTCAGCAGCAGGCGGCGACGCCAGGTGCTGCAGGCGCTGCTGCACAACAACAAGCACAGACACCCCAACAGGGTCAACAACAACCCTCAGCTCAAAATGGAGGACAAGCAGATTACAGTGCTCAATGGGCTGAATATTATAGAAGTATCGGTAAAATAAAAGAAGCTGAAGCCATTGAAGCACAAATGAAAGCTGGAAAGGTATAGTTACTTGTTATTAAATCAAGAGCTGTCTAATTGAATAATTTGATTAATTATTGTAATACATTTCAGTTGGGAATACAAAACAATCAAATGGCTCAACCGCAAATGCAACCTCAAGCTATGCAGAATCAATCAACGGGACCTACTCCAGCAGCAGCAAATGCGTTCCCTCAAGCATATGGAGCTTATCCCGGTATGAATGCAGGAGCTACACCGGCTAATTATTATGCTGCGACTGCTGGAACACCGCAAGCTCAATCTGGTCAACAACAAAATTCATCATTTGCCGGTGGCTATCAGAACTATTCATACCCCCAGCCCAGCTCTGAAAATTAAATTTTTTCTTCATCAACAATAAGTAAGTGTCATTTTTATCAATTTCTTAAATTACAATCAAAGAAAACTGCATTCAATTTTTTTATTCTGTAAATGATTGAATTGATTATTAAACATTATTACTTAGCTAAACTGAAAAAGTTATCTCAAGTAACTATTAATTAATTATCTATGTAGTTTTCTTTATCTGATTGTAATATTGTTTTAATAAGTTTGAAATTGTAAATTACAATTTCGAACATGAAAAATAAATATTATAAGTTTATCAATGGTGTAAGAATATGAAACCAGCGTTTGCATATTTGTTATTTATTATTATCATATATATATATATATCTTTTTTTTTTTGCATTCGTGTTGGTTAAATTTTTCAGGGATATATGATGATAAAAAATTATGATTAAACATATTTAATGATTGTTATTTACACCTTTGAAAATTTTTTAATATTAATTTAACAATGTATTTAGCAATATTTTTTCTACTGTAATCAATCATTTCCCACAGTTTTCAGATAGCTTTCCAATGGGATGCGGTTAATGCCTGCGCTGTTGTCTTCATATAATTAATTATATTAATATAAAAGAAAAAATATTGAGAGAACAAAATAAAATCATTATAATTGGCCATATTATAAATAGCCATTAATAGCATTTTTCAAATTTAATGATAGAAACAAATTATATCAATTTTAATTATTATAATGTCCTCCGTAAATTTTTTTCCACATATTATTAATGAATTAACTTCATACATATATATAGTTATAATTACTTATAATCACATGAATAATGTAGAATATTCATGATTTTAATTCTAAAAATAATGAAGATAAAACAAATGAAAAATTGAGGAGTATAATGTAGAACAAATTAAACACAAAATTTGTATGTGTTCCATCAAAATTGTTTGTTATAAAGAAATATAGATACGTAAGACAAGCTTGAATATTAGCAGGTGATGCAGCAGAGTAGCGGACGTTTTGGACTTCATTTGTACGGCAAATACTACAGTAAAATATAATTTATTAACTCGTTGATACCCGTTTTGATTTATAAATCCAGCTTCTATTTGAAACATGTCAGACCCCGTATCTAATACTACTCCGTAAAATAAATTATCATTTCTATGCTTTTATGATTATACATTTTTCAATTAAATTGTTTAATCGATCATCATTTGATTAAGCCTTGTATGATGCAATACCAATAGTTTAAATATGTTTACATATATATTGTGTAATTTAATACTCAGTTCAATCAAAAAACGCTTCATATTTACAGATATCATCATTTTATACTTGTTATTTAAGCCCTATGCCTATTACACTAGTTCCATTTTTAGATGCAGAAGCAGCTGACTAGAATCTACTGTCCACAAAACGTATTATTTAGATATCATTTTAGAAATTGCTAAGCAGAGTAATTTTTTGTTCGCTTGTCATATGAATGCGTTCTCAGGAAATAGGAGGCCTAATACATAAGGTGATTATCAGTGGACCTTCCCATGTTCAACTTAATGATAATTTTGTCATATATTTTTTTTTGTTTATCAATAGTTTCATTTATAGTTTTGTCATTTTAGGAATCATTATCATCGATGAAATATCATTATTCATTATTATTGTTATTATTTACTCTATATATCGATTATCCGAAAACTGTTACTCTCGTATTCACTGCATATACTGCTCTCTATCATGAATTTATTATACATGAAAATAATTTGTGAAATATTGTACGTATTAATGAACTAAATATGTAAACACGATGTTTCTTTTTTTTCTAAAACTGTTTTTTTTTTTTCTGAGAAAATGGATAATTATGTAATGAACTATCTTTGATAAAGAAATGAAAGTGCATAATAATGTAAATGTATCTGATAAAATTTTTTAATTATAAAAAATATATGAAGAAATGGATTATAAACATCTTCAAGAAATCTTCATCAAATACTACATTTAGACTAAGAAATAATGGTAAATAAATGAATAAGAATAAGGTACTAAATATGCTAAAAATAATTTACTTCAAGTGTTGCTATTATCTTATTTTCATATTCACACATAGGTTTGCTAATAGTGTTCACATTATGACCGCGATATCAATAATATATGTCATATTTTAGTGGATGTTATTTTTAATTTAATTTGTTAGATAAACCACTTATTACATTGAAGTACCATATCAAATTGGTATATGTTTAAAAATCATTTAGCACTCTTTTATTTAGACATGTATATCATGCACCGATTTCTCTAAGACTAGTTAAATTTGCTCTATATGTATGTGTCGAATATTATTTTTTATAATTATTTTCATTGATTATGTTCTTTTCTATTATTTCTCTTTATTGATACATCAAATTATAAGTTGCATATCCTTTTCAGGGCGCACTTCATGTCGGGGATTGTCAACCAGAAGAAATCAATAATACGATGATATGCAAGGGAAATCATTTTATGTAAATACAATTCTGACCGTCCTTGTATTATAAACAGTGAGTCTGTGCGGAAACTGCCAAGTGAATAATTAATATAATATTGGACTCGAATGCATTATTAAACATTACACCTATTTGTTAAAATTACTTTTTTACGACAAAAAGAAAATCGAATCAATGACTTAGGAATTATTTAAAATTATCATGATGAATATTCTTTTTTATACTTTTTCATCGAATATCAATTTTCATTAAAAAAATGTGATAATTATTATTCGATAAATGAAATCAACTACTATGTAGGCGCATTTTGATTTTATTCATTTTTTAATAACGAGACAACGTATTCATTTATAATTCACCATTTTTACAATAAATAAATTCATCGTTAACAGCAATCTTTGGACAAAATCGTACATTATTTATCACTCCATACTAATACATTAAAATAATATATTAATTAATTTACTCAAATTATAAATATGTAACAGAATTGAAAGTTACAATTATTACAGTCTTTTGGTCTATTTTAAAGCATAGCTTATATTCAATAAACTAAATTTTGATATTATCTTTTATAATCATCAATTTTCAAATAAGAATTACTTAGAAAATACGCTTTATTAATGACTCAATCAAATTTCTTTTCGTATTAAATACTTAGTATCTTAATTATATCAATACTGTTACCGTAAAACGTTTAAACCAGTAATTAAGTGTGCGTAGAAACTATTTCATATCATTAAAATTATTTGTTAATCGAATTTTGTAATATAATTTTTTCTTTTCAATGATAACATATACATGAAAATAATTAAAAGAAAACCAAGTACATTGAAACTCTGATATGAATGTAAGCCAATAACAGTTCCGTCTTGTTTTACGATTTTTTCGAAGAAAAATATTGACACTGCAATGAATAATATAATTTATAAGCTGTTATCAACATTGTCATTCCATTACGACTTATTCATTTATCATGACAGTGTGTAATTCAATAGTTAATGCGAATTTTAAATATTTTGATTAAACTTTAATAACTAAAAGCTTTGTTGCATGATTCATCGTCTTTAATAATCGTCATATAACTATTGATATTTCGTTAAGCAACTATTAATTTTTTTATCTTTTAAAATCAATTTGTCTAGTAAAATATAAAAATTATTTACGCAACATTAAATTTCTGATGATCCATACATGTTATTAAGTTGTTGAGTACATCGTATAAATGTTGCACGTCGAGGAAGTTCTCGTATTTTAGAGGCTCCTACATATGTGCATGCTGATCTAAGACCTCCCAAAATGTCCAAAACCGTGGGATCTACAGGTCCTCTGTAAGGCACTTCAACAGTCTTACCTTCTGAAGACCTAAAATCAAAATTGAATGTACAGAAAAATATTCCTAATATAAATGAACAAAAATATTTATCACAAAAACCTGTATTCGGCAACACCCCCAACATGTTTTGTCATTGCAGTATTGGAAGACATTCCATAAAATAATTTGACTTTTTTTCCATTCTTTTCAATAACTTCACCACCGCATTCATCATGGCCAGCAAACATGCCACCAGCCATGACAAAATCTGCGCCTGCACCAAAAGCCTTAGCTAAATCTCCAGGACACGTACATCCCCCGTCCTATCAATAATAAAGAATGATTACAGTAAAATAGTTCTTAATAACTGTGACCTTTAAATACAAAATTGCAAAGTTCAAAAGATACTTACTGAAATAATGTGACCTTTTAATCCATGAGCTGCATCTGCGCATTCAATTACAGCACTTAATTGTGGGTAACCTACCCCAGTTTTCATTCTTGTGGTACAAACAGATCCAGGTCCAATGCCAACCTTAATGATATCTGCGCCTGAGAGGATCAATTCTTCAACCATTTCACCAGTAACAACATTTCCAGCCTTAATTGATGAAAAATTTATCGTCAATCAACATTAATGCTGTATTTATTCGTTATTTAATCGATAAAAGTAATAAACTGTTCAAGTTGATAAAGAATGCTTTCTCAGAACAATAATTCATACTCACAATTATTGTATGACTCGGGAATTCGGTACGGACTTTCCTTACATATTCAACAAAATGTTGTGAATATCCATTGGCAACGTCTAAACAGATGAAAGAAATACCTGGCACGACAGCAATAATACTCTTCAAACGTTCAAAGTCATTATCACTCGTTCCTGAGCATACTGCCATGTGTTGAAGATAGTCAGCATTTTCAGCAGCAAATGCTTTCCATTCTTCTGGAGTATAATACTTATGAACAACTGTAAAAACACCATGCTAAAAAAATAAAATACATGTATCACTGAAGAGCCCGATATAAATGTTTGAAATTTATTATTCCTAGATAAGATTATATCATTAATGATCAAATTTTAATTACCTTGGCTAATGCTTTAGCCATTTCAAAAGTTCCTACAGTATCCATATTCGAGGCCATTACTGGTATACCTCGGTATGTACGTTTTGAATTACGAAACGTTATTTCTCTAAAGAGGTCCACCTAAAAAAAGCACATCTATCACTCAATTTGTTTTATTTCTAAACTCAAAAATATTCTTCACAGGAAACGGAATCATGACTTTTATGAGAATAAAAATAGTTACTGTAATTGAAGGAAAATTATTTTTGCCAAAATCGTTTTAAATAAAAGTAAATATAAATAAGTTAAAATATTAATATTTATTTTAAAATTTTAATCAAGTTGACAGTACATTAAAAAATAAAAATAGCTCCAAAAATATGAAAGCTTCTAAAATAAATCAATACAAAAATACTTACATCAGATCGACTCCTTAGGGTACTCCTTTTTGGCCTTAGTAAAACATCTTTGAAATCTAACTTAATGTCATTGATGATGTTCGGCATTTTCGTAATTTGTAAGTGACGCGAAAATCTACGAATCTTCTAACAGACTAATTGTAACTACTGTGTGTTTGTTGTCAAGGCACTGGTAAGCAAGGTCTGAGAAGTTGCCTTGATATGAATGCCACTGTGAGTGTCACAAACCGTTTTTGTGCTCTCTTTGTCTTAAAGGTAAATTAATTTTTTTCACAAATGGCAATAAGTTACCATTACAAACTATTTGATTCTTTTTTACCGACTATTGGTTACCAAGAACGTTGACTGACTGACAGAACTGATAAAAAATATGAAAAGTATCTATGTGTATACATTTTTTTGTTAAAATTATTCGTTTTAAGATTATTCTTTTTGCTCAGACTGTTATGGAGGTCACGTAATATCTTGCTAAATCTGAATTAAACTATTAATTGGTAATATAGTTTTAATAAAATATCATGTGATCTCCATAAGAGTTTGTGCAAAAAAATAAATTTAAAATTAACAGTTCTCGAAAACTAGAGATACAATTGTACTAAAATTTTTATAGAATTTTTTTTTATGAAAAATGTATCGAATATTATATTTACAAGAAATTCGTGTCGTAAAAAATTAACGCCTCAACTTTCTTGATATATATAAATAATTGCGCATATTTTGGACCTCAGCCCATTTTTAATCATATAGTTTCATGAAACGTGTATATGTTCACGAAGTCTAGACAAATTTCAAATTTTAATTTGATATTTTTACAAATTCAAGAACCTCTTTGATGGTATACATCAGAAAATAATTTAAAGCTGAGCTATATTGAGATAAAATCGTCTGCAATTGTTCTCCACAGACCATGGTTGATTTTATTAACACAGTGATCAATTTTTAAGATAAATGATTTCATAATAAATGGCTGATGACAGTAAGGTCCGCTATGACACTTGCGAATTCAAGTAGAGGATGGAAGCCTTCACACAATAATTGGGCGAAAAAGAAATGATAAATAATAATGCATGCATATAGGTATAATAACAGAAGAAAATTGTTTTGTTTACCTGCTTATCCCTTATTTTAGTTCTATTCCTATTCTTATGTTTAATCCACCTAATTGCGTGGAAGCCTTGACTTCTCATCCTATTTCTGTTAAAAAAAAAAAATAATAATAATAATAATAATAATCTTTATGAAATCTAACATTTTTCAGCCACCAAAGGCACGCTGTTTATCGGTTGCGAAAAGCTTAATGTGTATCTGCAAAAAGAAGGAAACTGCAACAGTCGCGAAAAGTAAGCTGCACATCAGTTGCAAAAGACAAGTCCATCAGCAGTATGAAACAGACTTTGCGTCAGTTGCAAAAGGTAGACTGTGTTTCAATTGGAAGAGGCAAAATATGTATCAGTAGCACAAAGCAGACCGTAACAAAGTCGCTAGAAATTAAAGCGATTCCAAGAAGCGAACGAAATGCTGGTAATGAACATTATACAGCAATAAATATCAAATTAAAATTGGAATAGTCATAAATTAAATATTTTTCAATCGTTATTTTGTTCTAGGAAAAAAACAATACTTGACTACTGGTCAAAGCAAAAATCGAATTACCGACCGTAGGTATGGTAGTAGCAGTGCGCGTGGACGTGGTGGTAGTATTAGCCAACGTCGTGATGGCCCTAGTTGACGTGGACGTGGAAATGGCGGTAACGCTCAAACAATTGTTGTCCAAAATTCCTTTTACTTCAATTAAACCATTTTGTATGTAATATTTTTATACATTGATTTTTTACATCACTAAAATAGAAAAAGAGAAGAATTTCTTTATAAATCATTTAAAAGATCCAAAAATTTTGAAATTTTTTGGTGCTCTGAAACTCCCTTTTTCAGGACATCCCTAAGAATTATCAATTTTCAAATGATTTCTTTGTTACCTACTGAATGTCAGTTGACATCGAGTTTCTGCTTTCCGCCGCACAAAGTGAGGGCGTGAAGTCAACTGTGGGAAATTATCTGATTTTAGCCCAACTTTAAAATTTTCTCTATAAAATTCATTAAAAACTAAAAATTTATACAAGAATATTTATTTTAAAACAAATAATAAATTATAATTATCATTTAAATATTAAATACTTTATAAGTTAATTATTTTCATTCATAAATAAAGCCGGTTGCTGTTAAACAAAGCGACTACAGCGCCATTTCCGTTAGTAAATCAATTTCGTCGTTACTTTACATGAAGTTCAGCAACGATCTCCAAAGTGGCTTCACATTGGTAAAATTGGCGGAAGGACGATACTCTTTCGAGACCATAAACATGTATTGTGCATAAGCTTCAATATCCCTAGTGAGTGGCAGTGACCCTCAGTAATCCCCTCGCTTGAAGATTGTATTGAGAACGCTTGAGAAATATTGAATATTTTTTTCTTTGTGCGGCTCATAAATTGAAGTTTAAAAGATAGTTCTTTTCTACAGTTAATAATTACACATACGTTTAGTGAAAAAATAACCGGCTGGTAGAAAAAAAAGAAAGAATAAATACTAGAGCTACCTTCTCTGAATTGATTGTGTCGTCATTCAATACAGTTCAAGGTTCGCCGCCATTTTGTGAAAAAGCAGGGAGAAATAATTGGAGTACAAACGTACTTATTCTACCATTAAATAGGCGTCAAAAAAGTGATTGATGCAGTTCTAATTAATATTTTTCAATTAATGATTCAACTTATTTAATTTTAAAACGTGACTGAGTTAATTTAACCGAAGATGAGTCAGGTAAGTGGTTTGGAGAATGAAATATTGAGCCATGTATAAACTAACTGCATATAATTAATTTTCTTGTTGTACCGCTTACATTAACATATGTTTTTTTTCTTTTTTTCTTCTAGATGTCACGCTACCCTTCAGACTGTAAAGTATACGTGGGCGACTTGGGCAACAGTGCGACAAAACAGGATTTAGAAAACGCTTTTTCATACTATGGGCCTCTAAAAAATGTTTGGGTAGCCAGAAACCCTCCAGGATTTGCATTTGTTGAATTCGAAGATGCTCGAGATGCTGATGATGCCGTCAGAGCTTTAGATGGACGCACGATCTGTGGTCGTAAAGCTAGAGTTGAACGTTCCAATGGAAAACGATTGAGAGATCGAGGACGACGTGGAGGAGGTGGTGGTGGTGGAAGACAGTTTCATCCTGAGGATCGATGTTACGAATGTGGAGAACGAGGCCATTACGCCAGAGACTGTTATAAGCACAGAGGTGGTCGTAAGCGCAAGTACGTATGAATATGCATTAAAATATTTGGTAATTCGTAAACACAGTGAATTTACTTTAATTAGCCAACATTCTTTCTTGCGTTTTATCTTTAATTACTTTTTATGTTTATTACTTTTGGGCGGTAAGTTTAAGATTGAAAATATTTGCAATAAATATGTAAATTGTAGTAATCGTGGTATATAAAAGTTTGAAGAAAAGAAAAATTATTTGCAGTAATAATTGCCGATGTAATCCTCCGAATTATTTATAGGAGATGCGGCTGAACAGGCATACGGATGTGTGTTATACGATCGCAACCGAGATTCTCGCGAGATTCGCCTTCAGGTTCACTTTGTGACACACAGACACTGCGTAGTTACAGCGTAGAGAAAACTATCTACTTCGGGGTTTACTACTGAATGTCTCCAGGGTTGAAAGAGGGCCAAAATAAAAACAATCATGATGGGGGTGATTAGTGTGTTTTTCGAACGCACTGTACTTCCTCTGAACCACTGAACACCATCTCTAATGACTGAGAGTTCGCGGCACATCGGCACCTCCGAGTTACTCACGGCATTCCTCCTCTTTTGCTCGAACCAAAGGAAACCGAAAAAAAAGATATTCTTCTTGTCATCGTCATCGTCGTTCCATCTAGCCACTCTACTTCCATTCATCTGACCCTCGCGTGATTTCACCTGCATAAGTGCTCGTCTTCAATCTCCCCATTCTGGCCATTGCCATCGCGTGTACTTCTGCTGCCTGCCATTAGGCTGCCATCAATAATGGTATATGAAATCAAATTTACGAGGAAAATGAGGGTTGATTCTTCTATCATAATTTTTTTTTACTAAACATTTTCATTGCTCTTCTTATTGGTGAGCAATGTCTACTACTACCACCAGAAGAGTTTGAAAAAAAAACAGTAGAAAATAATCTCGATCTTACTGAAAAAACCTGTCTACAATCATCATCTTCATTTTTATTTATTAATATTTTATTCCTTTTAGATCTTACTCTCGATCGCGTTCACGATCAAGAAGTAAACGCTCTCGATCCCGATCATCATCTCACAGTCGTTCTCGCAGCAGGAGCAACAGACGTGGCAAGTCACGCAGCAAAACTAGATCAGATTCCAAAGATCGCAGCCCAATAGAACGATCACGATCAAGATCTCCATCTAATCGATCCCGCAGCAGGTAAAAATGGTAAATATTCCTTTATGGTTCATTAAATGTTATTACGATCATTCAAGAACCATTCAATCTTACTAATTGACTATTAATTACTTATACTGAATACTTGTTTCAGGAAGGCAGTAAACGATGATCATAACGATAAGTTTTAAGTAATTCTGATTTGTATCACTAAGATCTCAAGCATTTACAAAAACTGGCTGATCACTTTTATGTATTTTATGATTTAACATAATAAATAAAGCCTTACTTTACCATAAATTGCCACGGTTAATACCATTTATTTACACCAATCCTGACTAAGTATAATAATCATCATTAGTTTTAATTTTTATAAACATTAAATTCTTCATCAACTTAATTACTTTCTTTATCTTTAAGTTCATGCTGTGTTTCATTATTATAAATCGATAAATTAAGTTATTTTTTTTATTTAATTGATTAAAAGAGAATTTTTTTCTTGTCTTTTTTCAAGAATTTAAAAAATAAAATTATCATTTAGTTAAAAGTATTTATAAAATATTCAATGCTGATAATTGGAATGAAATCTTTAGTAAATATTCATTCCAAAGCAAATGATGTGAGAGCATGGCATATTCCAAGTGAACGTATCAAAACTTGGTGTCATATCTTTGAATTTAGAATGCTTTATTTCAATGGGAATGTAATGAGTCAACCATTTGAAAGGTCGTCAAAAATTTAGCTGTTCACTATCTCTACATATATGTATATATTAAAATATAAATACTTATAAATGTTTTGGAGCTTCATATACATACGCAGTTCTCACTTTCGTGAGTATATTTTTTCGCACTCGTTCTCAGTATGTAGAAAACGTAGACATTCCAAGGCTGCCGGCGCCAATGCTTTTTCTGCATGGTGATATGGTCGTGGAGGAGGGGAATTGACAAGATGACGAAGAAAAAAAAAACTAAGTCGAGTGAGTCTTGGAGAAAGAAAGAGAAGAAGAAGAGGAAATAGAAGAAGTAAAGCCAGCTAATGCAGTGCAGGCGAGCCCTCATTCGCTTTTCAAGCACGTTCGCCTGTTGCTCCGTTTACATACACTCGTTAAACTCCAAAGGGGCCATTGATTTCTTGTAAATTTCTAGAATTATTGTTTACAGTCTGTACTTTGTAATGATATTAACACGTAAAAAGTCAATGTTGTGAAGATTAAAATCGGAAATAAAGGTTCAAGTGAATTACTAAAAGTACAAATCTCCGTTTGATTAAGTGGCAATTTGGTGTGAAGTTAAGAGGAGGAAATAGGGCATTGGGCTATTCGAGAGGATCAAGTGCTGGATAAGTTTTTCACAGTCGTGAGAGCTTTTACTTATAAATAATTAAGTACATCAATAAATAATGACTGCTGCATGTGCTGGCGAAGTGTTTTTACGTGAACAAAAAGTATTTAAAAGTTCTAATATAAATTCAATGTCTTACGAAGAACAACAGGATGTATTGGAAGCTCTTGCGATCGATAATGATTCATCATCAAGCAACGAAAGAGGTGAAACTCTTCCGATTTCGGAGAAATATTCCAGACAACTAGAAATATACCTTGAATCTCGTGGGATTCGGACGTGGGATGAACATGAGTACTTAAGTATTGGAGAATCAGCATCTTCCAGTAGTTTAGAGAGTCATGAATTTATCAGCGAAGAGAACTCATCTGGTTACAATTCATTAGGTGTTGATGGATCAACAAAGAATAAAGTTGACTCAGACTTGCTTTCCGCTTCTAGTAGGAGTAATTCTGGAGAATTAGATTGCGTAGCTCCCCCACGGGGTTCTGATATTTCTAATTCCTTTGATTCAACCTTGTTGAAAGACAGTTTGAATGAAATAGAGAACTCGATGAATGAAGAAATTTCATTAAATGTATTTGAATCACCATCCTCAAAGTCTAAAGCTAGTGTGCAAAACATAAAGAATGAAATTCATCCAGATGACATTGCCAAGTTTTACAAAGCAGTTAGAATGGGTGATGCTAAAAAACTTGAAGAATTAATTGCTTTTGGATTCATTAATAATTTAAATGAGCCTGATTGGAATGTGTCTGGAGATCCACCATTATTGGTAGCTGCAACCAACCACTGTTTATCGGTACTTAGGTAAATATTATCATCTACTAATAAAAAAAGTCTTTTCTAGTATTCACTTGATTCAATTCTCATTAATCTTCTTCTCTAGTGTTTTATTATCGAGCGGATGTGACCCTGGAGTTCGTTCACCACGAGGAGAAACGGCTTTACATCGAATAATTCTCAGTGGAGGATTTAATAATATCAAACCATTTATACAAAAATTGTTAGAATATGGATGTTCACCAAATGTAAAAGAAGCTGGTGGTGGATTAACAGCTTTGCACATTCTGACACGTCAATTATCTCATATGCATTTTTCCAAAAGCATTCAAAATAATTTAGATGAAGCATTAGAATCACTTGCTCTTCTTGCAAATGCAGGTGCTATTAATGACAAAGATCATCAAGGACGCAGTGCATTACATATTTTAGCATCTTCTACAGCCTTTGGTAAGATAATAATGAGTTTATCAATGATAAGACGTGAATATAAATAATTCAGCGGGAGAATGTTATTGTTATAAATCTTTTTCAGATAATAATCACAAAACAGAAATAGAATCGGTGGTTAAAATATTTCTGGACGCTGGAGCTGATACAACCTTGAAAAATGATCGTGGCGAGACACCATTACATGAATCACTTGAATGCGGTGCGTTGAATACTGCAAACTGCTTGATACGTTATACCCCTACGGGAATAACTTCTCGTTATGGCGAGACTCCACTTCATATTGCTGCAAGGAAAAATTACATTGATATAATCGGAAAGTTACTAGAGAACGGTGAAAATCCTAGTGTCCGAAATATGGAAGGCAATACATGTTTGCACTTGGCATCAGCTCGAGGATTCCATCAAATAGTTTCGCAGTTAGTTACTTCACCTCTAGTGCAATTAGAGAAAGTTAATCATCAAGGATTAACGGCACTTCAAGTAGCAGCAGAGAGTGGCTTCGTAAATGCTGTAAAAGTGCTACTCAAAGCTGGAGCTGATCCAATACTTGTTGCTAATTGTACTACTCTTCGTCGTCACCCAGATATTCCTGAACTTATCAACCATGAGTTAATGAAACGTCGTGAGCTAATTACTTAATTTATACATTTTTTAAATTCCGATAAATAAAAAATATTTGTTTATAAGATTTTACTTAATTAAGAGAAAATTTTATATTGTGATATTAAAATTTCAAGAGCGTGCGTTTGTAATTAAGAATAAAAAATAATAAAACATATGCACTTGGAAAAAAAATATGAAAGTTTTGATAAATAAAACATTAATTATATATTTAGTTTATATAACATTTCCATATATTTTATTATGCATGGGTTGAAAGGATATACAAATGAACAAAGTGATATTTTTAGTTGATTATATACAGTTATGTATAAAATAATTTTATACGATATTTGTATTATTAAAATATTATATGGCATTGTCTATGGTATTCTCCAGAATAATCGTTGCATAATAGTATCATCTAATTGATACATATAATTTTTGTGTTTTTTAATGCTTATAATTTTTTTCTTGCTTAACTACATTCTATATAATAATTAGTACGTATGACAAATAACTGTTGAATTATAATTTTTGTTATATTTGCATTTTTTTCTATTAACTGCGAGAAATTTCTTTTCATAGAAAAATAAAACTTGTCCTCCGTATTCTAACTATGTAAATATATAGAAATTTTCTTTACATAATCACTGTTATTTGATCGATATTTGTTTTTTTTTTTATCTTTATAATTTATCGATGATGTCATATTATTTTTGTCATTTTAGTGTTTTTACAATACGCATTATATATTACACAATAACAATAATTCAATTGAAACCTCAATTCAAGTAAAAATATTTATAATGCTAATATTAATTTATCATGATCATTTGAATAAACGTTGCAATTTTTTCTGATGAATCAACTTAATAAAAACTTACACATTTTTATTATCAATTTAATTAATTTTAGAATAATATAAATTTGAAAATTTAAAACAATCAACTATTCATTAATTCATTCATTTAATTGCAAAAAGAATTAAATATATAATTTATACACATTTATCTCGTATATTTTTACAATAATGATGTATTATTATTGATCATTATTATTATATTACTTGTGGCAAATGACATTTCACAGCCATTGGATACAGTTACTGCATATTCTGCAGATTTGTTCAATAAAAAATATATTACGCCACACATATTTACAAATTCTTAAAATTACTGTACGATAATGTACTCAAAGTCATTTTTATTATTTTTTTAAGTTATTTTTTTATTCAATTATCTTCGCTTTTTTTCCAATAAAGCTAACTATTGTGTGTAACTCTACTTCCTAAAACACTTTAGAGACAAGTCCCTTTAATCCAATTTATAATCATACTGTGCATTTAAAATTTTAAGTTGTATAGGTCGTTAGTTCAGTTGCATGTAATTAATTACTGAAATCTATTACATACCTATATCATAATCTTACAATTCAAAAGGCAGCCAGACTAGTATTTATTATGATGTCATAATAATACTGCCATTCCTGTGAAATGCTTCACATTAAAGTGTTTTTTTTTTGTATGATTCATCAATATAATAGATTAATATGAATGGTTTTCCTCTATGTTATTTTTAAACTTTGATAAAAATTTTTGTTTCTAAAACCTGATGTTATTCTAGCTTTCATATCAATCTAAAATTGGAGTAATTCATTATTTATGGTATCATTTTTATTTAATTATTTATTTCAACACTTGGCTTCTAGATGTATGAAACAGATGACACATTTATTAACAAAATCGTTTGTTAAGTGTAGCTGAATCATCGTTTCCTATTTTTTT
Source organism: Chelonus formosanus (assembly GCA_028641665.1). NCBI lineage: Eukaryota > Metazoa > Arthropoda > Insecta > Hymenoptera > Braconidae > Chelonus > Chelonus formosanus. The sequence goes on from CM054002.1 coordinate 18,018,550, forward strand.
TTTTTTTTTTTTTTTTGACACAATGAAATTATTTTAATTATTTAAAGCAAGAGGGATTTGAATAAAAATTTATCAATCCAAATGATATATTATGATATATATGATATCATTGGAATTTTAAATAATTAATTTTCCAATAAGTTAAATATTTAATTAAAATTTAAGAAAAATAAAAATAATTATTTTAAATAACATAGTATATGAGTTAACTTAACTTCGGTAATGTCATGGAGATTTGTGCTAATAAATATTTGTTTTGACTTAATTATCTTTAGCTGATTATAAATCTCAATTAGTAGGCTTTCTACTTTTTATCATCTCAATGCTTCAAAATAAAAAATATTCTATCAATTTAGAATATTCGGAAGTTGTATGTCAATTTTCTAAATTTAGAATTCACGTTAAAAAAAAATTCACATATCAAATTGAGATGATAAAAAGTTTCAAGTGACATATTTTACATAGTAATGTGAAATACAGGCTAAACTCTAGTATATAATTTTATACGAAAAAACTTTTTTCACATTCTCTGATTAACAATAAATATTTCCTGTGTAAGACATATCAAATTTCATATGGAATCATTTATTTTCAGTTCAAAATTTGGCATTCTTTGCATATCAAATCTAAAAGTTTTACTTTATTATTTTTTATGTATTTGTTCGAATGTTACATTAATGTGCTTAGCATCAAGCTTAAGAGCAACAACAGATGAATTATCAAGATTGATGCTATTCACGATAAAGCTCTTAAAAAGGTGTATTTTTTTACGTATTTTTAAAAATCTTACAACCTTCATTCTAATATCTACTTAAATATATATCAATTAAACTGTAATGAATTTCTCTAATTTCTTCATGATTACAAACGTATCTAATATAGAAGCTATCAATTATTGAGTAGGTATAAATACTCATTTAAATCCAGAGTGTGACTCAATTTGTCATTTCTAATTACACACTATAAACTTTATGAACAGGCCGTATGGATACATTGTAACTTTTCCATTCTCAATAAGATAAACAAGTTTTATGTAATGTTTTATAAACAATTTTAAAATTCTATTTTCATTTTACCTACTTTATCACTTTACTTTGTGAAAGTTGAAGAAAATGTCATCAGTTTTAATTATTTCAGGATTTCTACTTACTTGTAAATAGATGTTTCATTGAAAATCATTTACCTATTGATATATTAATAATCTTTGGTTTTTTGTGTTCATTAACATAAATTTTTATTCTGATAACATCTCTTCAACTTCTTTTGTACAAGATATCTTCGAAAGACCCATAAAATTGAAAGAAAAATTAAATAATCGTTAAGAGTTTGCTTTATAAGCATGAAAATTAAATTTTCAAATCACATCAATTAATAAATATAATTCAAAATATATTCTTTGATGATAAGATCAATTTTTAACTATTATAAATATTTAAACATTTTTATAACTGAGTTAAACTCTAAGAACAGAATCAGTATTATACCTATCAACGAATTCCATTCCAATAAATTTTACTTCTAGCTATCTATTTTTTGGCATTTTTTCATATAAATGTAATGAATATAGTGAAGAGTCAAAATTAGAAAGCATCATGATTTTCGATCTAGGCTTTTATACAGAGATTCTTATTTACTTATATGATCTCTATCACATTTACTAGAAACATAATTTTCATAAAGTGAGATCTTTTTTACATTATTTAATATTATAATGTGTTTTACCATAATACCTCTCAATAAGATCATTATGTTATCATCGAAATTTTATAAATCTCGTGAAAGGATGGATGTATATAAAAAACATAATGTTATAGAAAATGTGCGTTAATTATATAAAAAAATGGTTTATAAAACATGAAATTACTCACTTATGGAAGAGCTCTGTCTCGAAGGGGTACTTAAATCGTTGATAGTTGAATTATGTCTTGTTTTTCTCGATCCTTCATTGTCGTTAACGACATTTGGATTGGCGGAATGAGACAGTGCAGCCGTTTTATTAAAATCTATTGTCGCATAACCTTTTTGGGGTTTATCAGGCGAATCCGGAGGAGACGGCAATGAATTAGCATTATCAGGTGTCAACGTCACTGAAATGTTATTTTTATCGAGATCCAGCACAGCGTAATTGACTTCTCTTATAACTTCTGCTGGTAGAGCTACTGGTAGTACTGGCTTTTCAGTACTTGCGGAAGTTGCTGCAATTTTCGTACGCAAACTATCAAGTTCTTTTGGTTCAAGGTTAGCGTAACAGTGTCGAGAACTATCATCCCAGTCTGGTGGAAGAGGTGGTGATACAATTGGCAATGTCGACACTCGTGTTCGTATATTACTTGAGCATTCTAATAAATTTTCTTGACTGAGGTTAACGTTTACATATGCGTGTCCTGAATTGTCTGTCTCATATTTATCTTCTTTTAATGGTGTAGAGACAGAAATACTATGGGAAGGCGAAAGTGGACTAGGATCATTACTCAAATCCACGTTCATGTATGGAGTCATCGGTAAAGGCGATGGTTTATTGTGATTGTGGATGTCTTGGTTGTTCAGCATACCAATTGTTTCAGATACAAATCCACTACTTGATGTTGTACTACTTATTGTATAAGATCTGAAAATAAACAAATTAATTTTAATCATACATAATAATAAAAATTTTGCGAATAATTAATCAAATAAAATACCTTTGGATTGTTCTCCGCAAGCTCTTGTTATTATTGTGCTCCATTTCTGTAGCCATAGTTGACAAAATATCTTCGTTGACATATAATGCGGACGGATGGGGCTGTGGAGCAGGTGGTGGCGGTGGCAGCATCAAAGGTGGTGGAGATGGTGAACTTATAGTACCTTGTGGTGATATAGGTCCACTGCTACTACCTACACTACCTAATCTACTGGTTCCATTTTGCTGACTATGAGAAAATCTAGCATTAACTCGACCATTAGCCCAAAGTGGTGTTGGATCAAGGTAATTCGGTTCACTTTGTATTGTTGTTAATCGCGTAATTGTTGGACCAGAATGTGATGGTATTGAAAGATCTCGTGATATTGCATCTTCTCCACTATTGTTGCATTCCTGATAACAAACATAATAAATCAATATCACATTATATTATCTATTTCAAGGTTAAATGAAATAAAAATAATCTATTACTTGAATATTTGTTTGCACGAGATTGAAAAGTTGGTCAGCTCTACGACATTTAAAAGCAAAAATTCCTGGACCAGTAGAACATCTTCTTCCTGACTCGAAACTAAAAATTTCAGAATCATATCCATATCTTCTTAAACATCTAAGTGGCCATTTGACTGGTTGCTTGCTTCTTGGATAAAGTACAATGTCTGACTCAGTTACTTCTAGTCTACCAGGGGTAATAAGATTACCCAAGTCATCAACATTCATTACTTGGAATATATTTGGATGGAGATCATTAATATCTGCCCGACTATTAACGCAACCCATTCTTCTTTAATCTAAAAGAAAAAAAAAATACAATGGAACATGTTTAAACAACTTGGAATACACTTGATTTAAATAAATTAAATAATTTAATTGAAAACATCACTTATACATACCAAATACGACATATCCAAAATATGATAATCAATCGAAGATAAAAATATCTTTTGAGACAATCAATGTATACTACATTGTCCGAAATCTATTAATAAAGTTAACAGTATTGTTTTTAAAAGACGTTTTTGCTATTCTTCTTCTAAATTAGGCCGTTAATATGACGTATTGCGATCAGTAACACATATGACGATCGTTGCACATCACAAAAAATTTTGAAATTATTAAAATATTAAAACAACATTAGAATTCTAATGTTGTAAATTTGTGTTTTAAATTCTTTTTAAATTTTTTAAATTAAATTTCCAAATTTTACTAACATCTGACGAATTTAAGCTCTTCAGTTACCTGAATAAGAAAACAAATTACTTCTTCAGTCGTAGAATTAATTTATGGAGTAATAATAGAAGAAAAGACAGAGTAAAACATAAATTTAGTATTTAACGTTCACTGGCATCTGTGATATGCATTTTATACAATATTCAGAGTAGCATGTAATAATTGAACACACATACCTATATGCTTACAATCTAATTTATTCTTTATATACATAGATCAGAGAGAAAAGCCACCCTTTCTGTATCTATAGACAAACAAACACTAAAATATATGTTATGGACCACACACAGACTACTGGTATTTACATGCATTCATTTGTTTACTCTATCTTTGTTTTGAAGGGCTTTCTTTCTTTATCTGTACAGTTTAAGCTAAAATTAACTTGAATTGGAGTAATTGGTTCAAATATTACTCTTATCAATATGTAACACACATAAAAACAAGAATTTTATCAGTAAAACTTTTCTCTCATAAACAAAACTAAATTTATGAATTAACGTTATTTGAGTTGTATTAATTTTTAAATTGTTATATTGACAAAGTTTTTTACCATTACTGTATATAAAAGAGATAGAAATCCTTGTTCTATTAGTTGTCTCTTTTTGATTGTCTCTCTCACATGTGTGGGATGTTTGTCGACCTAACTTCAACCTTCCAGAAAATATCACTGGCGCCCTCTAGATGGAAATGTTGTCAGTGCTGCCAAATATAATTTGAACTTGAAAGACGTTATTTGCCAGCCATTAAAGTGCAGATGTTGTATTTATCTAAGTTTCAGGTCTTAACAAGTTCAGCGCGCATTTTTTTTAATTTTTCCATTCTATTAAATAATTATTTTAGCCGCCTCGTTTGTTAAATTATTAAGTTTTTTTTAATTTGAAAAAGTCTTAACTTTGTTAGTGTTTATACGTATTTAAAATTGTTAATTATCTTACGTGCTTTTTAAAGTCATAGTGAGAGGTTAAAAATGTATATGGTGGTGTAGCGTCTGATGTATATCATTAATTGTTTCAAAAGTGCCTTATTATCAATAAATTGTTAATACTGATATTAATCGACTAATAATATCTAATTTTTTTTTTTTTAGTGAATGTAAGTTTTTTTTGTGATTATTCTAAGTTACTCGTAGACTGATTATTTTGGAGGCATTTAGGTAATTTTTTGAAAATTTAATCTGAAAAATTCATACAATTTTGTAGAAATATTAATCATGGATGCTGTGACTAAAAAAGCAGTTAGAGATATGGTCCTGGCGGATCTAACAAGTTTTGATGAATTATACAATAAAGAAATTGAATTGGCAAACGCACGCTATGAGAAAAAAGCTGAAATATTAAAAAATTTATTCCAACAAATATATAGTCCAAAGTCAGGATGTTTGATGCCAAAAACTCCAAAAGTTACACGAAAGCGTATTCAAACTATTCCGGAAGATGAAATCGTTACTGAATCAATCGTTAAAAATCTTCAGAATAGTAGTAATGATGCAGAATCAGAGGACGAACTACCTACCAGATCTAAACGAGGGGCTTCTATAAAAGCATCACAAAAGATAAAAAGTCAACAGACTTTAACATTAAATTCAAAATTACGTAGGCCAAAAAATTCTGAAGAGATTACAACGGTAAGTATATTTATATAAATATTCATTAATTGATAATTAAGTTATTCACCGTTTTGATAATTAATTTACAGTCTCAGACATCTCGTACTCGCCCAATGAAACGGATTAAAACGTCTTCAAGTGAATCAGACGAGGATATTGGTAGAAAACCTGCAAAACAAAATAAAACAGGAGAGAGTTTAATGCGTACTTCGAAAGTGGTTATAAAAGAAGAACCAATGTCATGTACAGAACATGATGATGAAGTCGAGCCAGTTGTTACAAAAAAGAGCAGTTTAGCAAAAGAAAAAAGTTTACCAAGACAATTAAGTCTTAGATCGTCTAAACAATTATCTAATGAGAAGAATACACCAGAAGAATCAAATGTAATTGAAGAAACACTTATTGAAAATGATACTATCATCACAGAACCATCAATGTATGAAGATGCACTTGGTAAACCAAATATTGCAAATTCAACAATGATTCCCAATACAACTGTTACAATTGATAAGAAAATAATGAATGCTACAGTAGTATTAAGTAAGATGAATGAAACAGTAACTATAAGTAGAAATTCATCTCAAAATCACAAGAAATTATCTAATGAAGTAATTCCCTCGGTATTACAATCTAAAGCACAGTTACAACATAAAATGTCGGCTTTGAAAACAAATTTGATTGCTCCACAATTTAATGAACTTATAACAGATGATGAATCATCTGACTCAACTGATGAATTTGTAAGATCGAAACAATCAACAATGAAATCGTCACATAATAAAACTCCAGTAAACCAAAAACCCAAACACAATTTAACTAGTGACACAGATGATGAAGCAATTTCATCGCCTGAGGAACCCCGTTCGAAGTTACAACTTAAATACACAAAACATTTAAAGCCTAAACAAAATGCATTATTTAGCCCTTATGCAAAAGAATCTGTGAAAAAACGAGTTGAAGCTTTTGAGAAAGCTGTTATTGATACTCCAAATGATAAGAATGAAACAGTACGACTTACAAGAACCAAAACTCGAGCAATGGCAAAAAATAATACAGATGCACCAAAAACACCTAGTGTTTCTACCATATTAGCAAGAAAATCATTAAGTAAAGCTAAAAAAATAATCAGAGAAAAGGAACAAAGAGATAATGATCCCGAAAAAGAAAATAATTTAATGAATACAGTACAAAAACTCAAAGTTCTTAAGAACGATAAAGTAGCACAAAAACAACAGTTGCGGACTACTCCGATTAGTAAATCTCGTCTTAAAACACCTATGTCTGTAAATCGTATTCCTCAAACGCCGTCTAACAGTCAATTACTTCCACCATCTAAAGCTGCTACTACATCCCGAACTCACAATAATGTTTCATCCACTGAAATGATGAGTGCATCTAAACCTATTAGTAAATCAAGTTCAACAGACTCTTTGGCTGAAAAACGCCATAAAGTTTCAATGGAAGAAGATGCACGAAGGAAAAAAGAAGAAGCCTTGAAAGCACAAACAGAAGAGAAACGACGAAAACGGGAGGAAAAGGAACAAAAAATTAAATTAGCTCGAGAGGCAAGAGAAAAAATGGAGCAAGAAAAAAGACTCAAACTGGAGAAAGAAAAGGAAGAGAAAGCTCGTCATGCCCTGATAATGCAGGAGAAAATGCGTGAGGAGGTAGAAAAGAAGAAAATTGCTCAGAGTCAAAGAGCTATGGAGAAAGAGGAAAGGAGGAAACGAGAAGAACAATTGAAATTACAGCGTATTCAAGAACAAGAGGAGCTGGAACGGAGATTGGCTGAACAAAAACGACGAGAACAAGAAACGGAACGACGTCGGCAAGCTGAAGCACGAGCTCAACAGTTGGCTGCTGCTGAGGCAGCTAAGCTTAAACTACAATTCCAAGCTAAAGTCAAACAAATGCAACTGAAGCAACAGGAGGCTGAAACGCAGGGTCCATTATCGTATAAAATTGATAGTGAACCTGATGATGAATCAGACAGTGAAAGTAGACCAAAATATACCATTCCATTTTGGGCAAAAGGTAAATTCATTTTTTATTGATGTTTCTATTTTATTATAAAGATATTATTAATGTTTTTAATATTTATTAATATAGCGGAATGTCGTAAAGCTCAATTGGAAATGCAACCTTATATACCATCCAATGTTATAATGAAATTTTTCGGTGTCAAAAAAACTACACCGAATTTAGCTGAAATATTTGTTGGGATTGAAAAAAAACGGTTAGTAAGAACATCAAGCGCTGTATGGAAAACACCACCACGTTTTTCTATGATGGAGGATTAATTAAATATATTTTAATCATTTGATCGTTGAGAGTACTTTTATCTGTTACAATTATTTATTAAATGTAAACAAATGTCATATTATTCATTTGTCATATTAATTCAACAAAGTAAATTGTATTTTCATGAATTATCTTGCTTACCATACTCTGATTAGATTGTATTTTAATAAGAGAATTTATAACTTAATACTAAGATTATCAATAATTATATCGATAATAATTTGAAAGATGCATGTGGAAATATTTTAGTGTGAATTGTTGTAAACTTTATATTTAAAATAAGTATAATTTTTTTAGTATAATCCAAATATTTTTTTATCATTATTTGAAATGTTTATTATAAAAAATAATGAGAATTAATTGACATGTTTATATTCATATGTGTATTCAGCTGATGAACATAAAAGTTATATTAGTTGAAGTTTTAATTTAATTTTTTAAAGATTTTAGAATAGAATAAAATCATCATTATTGGAAATTTTGTTACTTTCTCATTTTTTATTAAAACCATTTGTTAGAATTCATTTTTACCTGTTAATGTAACATTTAAATCAAACTTTAAATTCAATTAATCATTAGATTTCCATTTTCTTTTCTTAGAATCAGCTGATATGCTTCATCTATCTAACAATACACCCGCATCCAACATACATGCATACCTATGTATATATATAGTCACTTTGTTCAACAAGTACATAGTTTTGGTGCGACATCTGGACATCCCTTCCATGAAAAATCATCATAGACAAACACGAGTGAATAGTTCACTGTGTTAGACGCGTTCTGTGGATGTTCATTGTTCATCGATCATTGTCAGGGTTATCATTATCAATTTTTATGTTGCTAAACCAATAAATTTTTATTGTTGTTATTATTGATAATAAAAAATTGGTGATTATGTAGTGCTGGTACATTATCAGTCAATATTATTATCACTTGTATTTCGACGAAAGTTAAACATTCACTATTCAACATTTCTAAATAAATAGCAAGTAACTAAAGATCTTTGTTAATCTTCACGATCAGTGAGGTGAGTTATTTGTTGTTGTCTATCGTTTAACAGTCCCATTAATGTTTATTACATTGCACTAAATAATGTCGTGATAGTCTGAATTTTTTAATTTAAAGTATAAGTAATTGGTAATGTTTTAAATTGTAAAGTGTACACATAAGTTTGGTTATGACATACTCCAAAATCCATCATACAATGATGGTTTAATATTTTTTTGTTTTCAAGTATTTAAATGTTGTTTTCATTATTTTTAAATAATATAATTAATTTATGAACAATATAAAATTATTATTATTATTGGTTAATACTTGTAGAAAGATAATATAAATAAAAGTAATTATTCATGTGAGTAACTTGAGAAAGAAAATAAAGATAAAGCATTTTACGTCTTATATTTGAAATTTTACATCTAAAATATTTTTAGCTGTGTAATCATTTCTGGCTAGAACTTATAACTATAAACAAGCGGTCAAGCATACAGAGTATCGCGGTTAAGCACATTATTATCTGTCATTGTGATAGTCTATAAATATTTAATAATACTACGTGATTTTCCACAGAAAAAACTATCATGTTTTACTCTGCAATAATACTTAGTATTTTATTCGTGGGTATGTATTCAAAGTTCTTCAACATTTAATTTTATGATCAATTAGAAAAGTACAATATCTATGAATTTTTTTGAATTTTTATTTAGGAATTTCTGGAGGTCCTTCTCTAAAGGCTCCTACATTTAGTAGGCATTATGTTGCCAAAGGAACTTTGATTATTCCTTATGCTGAAATCAAAGAACCTTTTTATGTTTATTATGATGAAGAAGCTGGATCCAGTCGAATTGATTACTACGGAGGTATTTATTTTATTGAATTTTACTTGATAAATTTAAAATATAATTGTAAAATATTCATTTTAGATATGGTGAAGACTTTCCAACTTGGCTCAAATGGAAGATATGGTTCTAGTATAAAAATTGCTCCAATTACAACTGAATCTGAAACAAATAAACTCACATGTTTGAAAGTAGATGGAGATGGGGAAATGCAAGTAAAACCTCAATCGATTCTTCCTGATACCCATGAAATGGAGGTAGTTATTATGATCAATATTGTGCTTTTTATAGTTTAAATGATTTTTTGAATTTTTATTGACATTAATAATATTTATAGTGTATTGGAGAAGAAATGATAGATGGAAACTTGTGTGAAAAATGGCGCCTCGTTGATAAAATTGGAGCAAAAACTAATAAATACACTTTATGGATTAAATATGAGAAATCTGCTATTTCAGATGCCAAAGTTCCTATACCAGTAAGATATGAAATGAAAGGATTTAACTCACTTTTAGGATCTCACTATGATCACTATTATCTAGAATACGATTGGTATTCTGATGAAAAACCAAGTGCAGAAGTTTTCACTGTTGTTAATAGTAAGTATATAAATTAATAATATTATTTTAACAATCATTAACATGATAAATTTTTTCAGACATGACATGTACTAGTTTCCCTGGACCTGGTATTAAACATCTTATCACCTTTAACCCAATGCGCGAATTTATCAACAATGATGATAGACACGTTGAAGTAGAGTTTGATTACTTCAAAAAAAATCACAATGTAAAATATCCTGTGGATAAAGAAGAGCATGCTCGAAAAGAAATATTCAGACAGAATTTAAGGTAAGAGTCAAAGAGAAAAATGCGATTATTCATAGTTTTTACAAATTATTAATTTTCCATGATATGTTTAGGTATATTAACTCCAAAAATCGTGCAAATCGGGGTTATACATTAGCTGTGAATCATCTTGCTGATCGTAAAGACGAAGAGCTTCAATATCTCCGTGGAAAAAAAAAATCGGATGGATCTTACAATGGTGGTGATGCTTTTCCTTATGATTCTGATGAAGAAGTGAAAAAAGTTCCAGATAGTATGGACTGGAGACTTTTTGGAGCAGTGACTCCAGTAAAAGGTAATTTACTGTTAAAAAAAATTCATACAATAAAGAATATTTACTAATACCATAATAAAACATAAATATAATTATTTAGATCAATCTGTTTGTGGATCTTGTTGGAGTTTCGGAACAACAGGAGCAGTAGAGGGTGCTTATTTTATGAAATATCATACACTGGTTCGATTATCTCAGCAAGCGCTCATTGATTGCTCCTGGGGATACGGTAATAATGGATGCGATGGTGGAGAAGATTTTCGATCATATCAATGGATTATGAAACATGGAGGACTACCCACTGAAGAAGATTATGGTGGTTATCTTGGACAAGATGGATATTGTCATTCTGACAATGTGACACTAACTGCGAAAATGTCAGGCTTTGTTAATGTCACTTCTAATGATCCCAATGCATTGAAGGTTGCTATTGCTAAACATGGACCTGTCTCTGTTGCAATAGATGCGTCCCACAAAACATTTTCCTTCTACGCTAATGGCGTCTATTACGATTCCTCATGTGGTAAGTCTTCATGAGAGTAAAAATATAATAAGAAAAAATGTAAAGAATTTAAATTAAATTAATGGTATCAATTTTCAGGTAATAGGATAGATCAATTAGATCATGCTGTCTTAGCAGTTGGATATGGTAAATTAAATGGTCAAGATTACTGGCTAATTAAAAATTCCTGGTCAAACTATTGGGGAAATGATGGTTATATTCTAATGGCTCAGAAGGACAATAATTGTGGTGTTATGACTACACCAACGTATGTCATAGCTGCTTAGAAAACTGTGATGAATAAAAAAATATAAATCGTCTCTCTATATTTTTAAAAATGTAGATATGTGTTGATAATAATTATAAAATAATTTTTTTATTCGACGATTAATTTAAATATACTCTTCTAGCCTACAAACAACTCGTTGTTTACGATACAGTGTTAATAATCAAGCTCTGTATAAGAATAATAATAAAATTGTAATAAAATTAATTTTTAAGATTTATTTTTTTTTTCTAATTGTACTGTAGCCACAAGGTAAATTTAATTTTGCACTTAAATTTTATTGATAAATTCTTTCTTGATAAAATACTTATAACATAATTAACAATATAATTTGTTTCTAAATTTTGCAATTTAGATGTACGATTCATTTAATCTTATTTTATGGTGTTTAAAAAAAATATATAATTAAAAAAAAAAATCTTTTATATATGAAAAGTTATGATAAAAATGTCATTAAAAAAATTCCATAAGTTTTAATTTTTTAAGTATTTGGAAAATAATTTTTAAGTCATATAATTTATTATTTCTCTATACACATAAAAGCTCGTTATATCTCACTTGATTTTTTTTCACAGTAGATAAATTTTTAAATTACTTTCAAATATTCTCTTTTCATCACTTATAGACCCTGGATAAGTCAATCATTCACTAGAAAATTTTATCAACTCCATTCTTCAATATAATAATTTATAAAAATTTCTAGGTAAATAAATAAAAATTACGATTAATTCAAGTGCAAAAAAGTTTGGATAGTTCTCCATCATTGAAATTTTCCAATCAACAAATCTCCAAGAAAAGAAAGATAGAGGAAGTGCAGGAAAGATAAAAGAATAAAGGGATGGATTTTTATTAACGTACAATAATTGTTATTCGTACGTTAAAGAAAACCCATTTCTAGGGCATTATAAAGAGCCTGAGTATCTGAATGACTATTTATTCTCCAAAAGGGAAAATTGTGCGCCCGTGCAGCTGTTTCCTCATCAGAGCCGTCGCCGATAACGACGTAGGTACAACGACGTCCAAATTTTGCTACTACACGTCCAAAGCAACTTTCTTTGCCTAAAATAATTTAAAAGAATAAATTCAATAGCCATCGTAGATGATAATATGTAAAATGTAGTCTATTTACCAATTTTAGTTGCAGAATAAATATTTTCAATAGGAAAAAGTCCTCCTAAGCCAAAGAGTAAAACTTTGGAAAGTGCTGGCACAAGTTGAGTAGTCGTAACAAGTATATTGACACAGTGGGTTCGATTACTGATGAGAGTTAGACATTTAACGGCAGATGTAAGCCAATTATCAGTTAAAAGTTCAATTTCTGATCTCAATTGAAGCCACTGCTCTCTTTTGGCACCCAACAATCCACCAACATTGTTTCTATAATTGCAGTAAATTTCTTTGATTTTTCTGTAGCGAAAGGCCAGCTTTCGCATCCAATCTACACCACCACGGACACCAGAAGCCAAACAAATTCCATTATTAGCTGAAGCGCATTGAAATCCATCGGCTGCGAAATTGTAAGATGATAAATCTTGACCATTATCATCTGACGATACATCATCAATGTGTACTTGATCACAATCCTATAATTAATCAAAACCGAATTCTAATTTGTTACACTATTGATCAGGAAAAGCTAAAAATGATACAATAAAATATAGCCTATACCTCAACGTCATTAAAGAAGAAATGAGTGTCTGCTAAATTAAATATCATTTCTTCCATCCTGTAGGCCAGCTGTGCTAACAGCGCAGGATCCTTGCCATGCTTCGTTGCAAACTGTCCAGTAATGAGGGAATGAAACACAACTATGGTTTCATCAAGATCCCAAATGAATATTCGATCTGTACCGCTTTCCGTTGTGTCGGCTGAACCAATACTATTTCCACTTCCGCTTTGACGTCTACCGCGCCTGCAGGGTTTCGCTGACGTACCTAAAATAAATTTTTTTTGTTTCGTTCAATCAACAATCCCTATTATTTTTACCTTTAAACTTACTTTTTTCATATATTTTTCTCTTTTTACCTTCTATTGTTGCTGTTTCTCGAGCTGAAAGATCACTGGCCACATCGCGTGGCGTCGTATCTAACGCAAGGCTGGTTTTGTTTGTGCTTTCTATATCATAAAAGAATAAAGTCCATGAGAAACAACATTCATAAAGAATGAAATTTATCTCTAATTAAAGTTACTTATTACTTACCAGTAAAATTGAGGTTTCCAATGTTAAATGAAGTTGGAGTGGTATGATATCCTGGCATTGAGTAGTATCCAGAGTATTGCAGAGGCATCCGATCATTGCCGTAGAGACAAGTACTACCATATGCACTATAATCTAGTTTTTGTGTTGCTGAAGTAATATTTTGGCTAACAGGAGAAAAAGTTGATCCACCAGTATTGTAGGCAGGGTAAGAAGCGTATTGAGCCATTGGACTTGGCGTCGTATAAGAACTCAGGTAGGATGTTTGCAAACTTGATGGATTTTTTGATACTGATCCATATGTGGGAGAATTGTAAAGACTGCAATAACTATAATCTTTTAGCTAATAATAATCAATATAATTAAATATGAATGAATATGATAATATAACAAAAAGCTTTATCAAATCTACTCTAGATAATATTTGGACTATTGTACCAGTTTTAGCCTTGATTTGATTTTTCTTTTTGATCATGTCTATTTCTTACTAGACCCTAAATCACTACATCTATTCAGAAGAGAATATCAAGTAAAATAGAGAGTACCTGAGCAAGACAAGGGAACATCATTTTGAAAGAACTATTCGTACTTTTGTTGAATCCCATGCGATTTAATTCATTCTTATTCTATTTTGTTTTAATGTCTATGATTTTATTTGAATGAAATACAGTTTGATGATGAAATCGATGCATAAATCTTCAAAATTGATTACCTGTTATAATACTGATTGGCTCCATAAAAAGTACTGTAATCCGTTTTCTCCATTGAATCATGGTATTCATGACCTTTGTCATTTATGTTTTCATCAACGTAAAGTTCACCACCGGTCACATTATCGGTATCCGAGCAATCTTGCACTTCGTTCTTGACCTCTGTATCTACATGAAACCAGTAATATAGATATATATATAAGAGTAGTGTGAAAATAATCTAGGGATGAATTATTGTTAGTAAAGATGTTAAAAAATGTATACCAGTGTTGACACTTTGAGGGTGTTGCACTGAAGTTTCCGTCGACGATGAAACATTGCTAGTATTATCTAACACCCCTGCTGGTTTCGTCGGGTCATTATCCTCGGTTAACATATCACTCAACCTGTAGAACAAGCATCACATGATATTATATATCACCCTAAGTTATAATATACAAAGTACAGTTGCAAAACATTGAGAAAAATTTCATTCTAAATTCTTTCTGCTGCAAGTACATCAACGTAAGAAGGTAATTCGAGTCACTGAAAACCGGATTCTCAGTCCTTGGAATGGGTGTCTACATCGAAGTAGAAACTTCTAGAGATACCCGAGACGTAGCAACAAATTGTTGCAGATCCCTAGAAATAATCTAGAGGAATAATGTACGTATTTATTCTTTGTCTTTAGATATCAAACAAAATTGATAAATACTAATCAATTCACTGGAAAGCATGATTCTGCGAAATTGCAAGCGATTATGAAGGTTGATAGGAATTAGCAATCTAAGAATTGGTTGGATTGTTATGACATCAGATAGTTCAGAAGGGAAATGAAGTGTTGATTAGGGTTGTATTATTTCTTGACCACATGCTGATGGGTACAATGAGTACAAAGTCTCAGGATGGGTAGGCGTGCACCGTGATTCTTGGGGCGGCAACCAATCGGACTCCCTTGCCAACTACAGCGCACGCTACAGTATTCTTTTTTATGTTACCAAGTCACTGTCCATATCGTAACCATCGCGCTCCGCCCTTTTAAAGCGTACCTATACTGCTCTCTTTAAGGTGTTAATGATATCCTTGATGACTCCTAGTAAAAGGTTATTTCATTTTCACAAATACGTTATAATTACAAATGCAAATCGATTGATCAAAACAACAGCTCAGGTTTCGCGATTGCTTGTTCTAGACTTTTTTTAACAAATATCATGCATCAACAAGTTTAATTATAAAGCAATCCTTTTGAATTGAACAACATTTAGATTATATTGTAATCTGCGTTATTTTCATTGGTACTAATTATTGAATTGAATTTCTATTTGAATTTGCTGAGTAAATTATTTTATCATCTGTCAAAAAGTCATATGCTGAATTAATTCTGAAATAATATTTTCATCTCTATTTGCATGAATATATTAATCATGAATAAATAGTAATCACATTAAATTATAATGAAATTAAATACATGAAGGTTCTATATTTTAGATGAGCATAGTTTAAAATGTATAAAAAAAGTTAATTTAATATAAAAATGATACAAAATTGATAGAAAGTGATTTAACATTTACAGAGAAATACAATTCTATATGGGAACGACATGTTGATAAATATTTACAAAATTTAAACATTGTGGAATAATATAATAATTTAGTAATTGAATCAAATTTCTTCAAAGCTAATAAAACGATTTCTTTGCAATTTGAAGTAAATAAAAAAGATTTATAGCAGAAACTAAATTTTAGCTTGTTGAATTTAAAATTAGTGAATAAGAGTGATTGCAAGAGCTCTTCAATTTACATCAGATTTTTATACAAACTTGTCTATCAATCATAAATAATTTTTAAAAAAATCAAATCTTTCCAAATCATGCAAGTGATTGAATGCCAATAAGTGAAGACGTACTACTGACAATTTTTGCATATTATTTTTTTCTTTTAAATAATTTTTTCTACTTAAAAATAGTCTGTATTTTTTAATATTCATTTTTAGAACTAATTCAAAAATATATAAAACTCAGCAATACCATGAAAATTTTTTCGAAGGATGTTTTTCATCAACTTCATCAAAATTATGATGCTTTTGTTATCGCAAGGAAGTTGCTTCGTTAGCAAAGCAACGAGAGTACGGCTACTTAAGAATATTTAAGATAGAAAATGAGTGTGAGAAATAAAAACTTCAAGGCTTGAGAAACATGAAAAACAACAAAAAGAAAAAATTTGCAATTAAAGATATAAATACGTTAAATTAGTTAAAGATATGGAAAAACCTTCAGAATGTAAACTCCTACACTTTGACCCGAGTCTCGCGCCAATGCCAATTAGAACACATGACTTTTAACGAGCCGAATTAGATGCATGGCCTAATAAAAGGTAGAGCGGATGCATTATTTCTGCATAAAATATTCCATTTACTAGTCTTCCGTATCTACTAATTGACCATAACGTAATCGAATATTATATCAAGTATGTAATGTATTTCTTTGTATTGCCTCACATTCATACTCTACAGGCATTAAATCAAACTGAAAAATAAAAATGCTATCAATCAAAAATATTTATGTAATCTGATTCAGAAAGTTGATGTTGATAAATATATGATAAATGTATGAAAAAATTTTATTACACGTTGGTGGTTGTGATTATTAGCGTTTAATCAGTAACGATAATCATCAACTGTATGGAGATATACACGTTAGTATCGATTCAGAAGTTTGCAGTCGTATTTGACATCGAATATCTTGCGTCGACGCGCCTGTGCGAACAATGGAATGCGTTGACAGTTGTACGGAAAATATATAATAATTAATATCATAATTAACGACTATCTCTATTGTAAAACGTCAATTGTCTAAAAACAAAGCGATAATTAATTCCGATATAAGTGGTTAAGTATTAAATTGAATAGTAAAATGAATTTTTATCAATGAATACTTACGTGTTGATTGAGATTTAATAAATATTATTTATTATCTAAACAAACTGTCTCGTAAATATTTAAAAGGAAAAGAAAATTTAAAATATGTTTCCAAGTGTGTGCATGGGAACCAGATGTGGATGACATTCAGTTACAACTGATGGTCAATATGCCTTTTATTAAAAAGAAAACAAAGGAGAAGTGGCAAGAAATAATAACAAATCTCCAACATGATCTAACCTGAGCGTACGTTATTCTGAAAATTAAAATCAACGTCAATAAAAAGGAAAAAGAAGTATTGATGTAAGGTTATATTTTGAAAAAATGTTTATGTTAGAAAGTGTAAATAGTTTTATTGTAAATTACTATTATATTATTGCAATGATCTTTGTTTAAAGTAATTACAATAAAACACATGAAATAATGAAGGAAACAAAAGAATAAAAAGTAAAAACAAGCAAACACTGTGGAATTACCAAGTAAATTTAAAGTTGTAGACAAGCAAATAGATTTTATGACTTAAATGCGAAAAAACAATAGAGTTATGTTAATTTATGTAAGTTTATCATACTGATCTTAATCATTGAATTACATGTTTGTTTATTTATTTAATACTTACTTAGTTTGTGTGATACTCGTCTCTGTTTCACTTCTCTCTCACTTTTCTCAGCTTGTAAAACATGATGTAGTCCACGTTAATATTTTACAAAGATATAATAACAATGTAATAATGTTTATAATTGATTTATTCACTAAAATATTCCACAATCCCAATAAAAAACGATGATAAAAGACTTGGACAAATCAATCTGCTTCAAAGATGTAAGTTTTTGAAAAAATAATTAATAATAAGTTATGAATGATGTTTTAGCTTTGTCAATGATCAATATCGAAATGTGTAGTACACTAAATAATGTCAAGAGCATGTACTTTTAATTCATATAATCACTTTGACCAACTGTCTATGTTTTTCCAGTGAAAATACATGCACACGATGAAACGACAAATCGGTCTGAAACGTTGATCAGCCCGGCTCGTTGTGTGATGCTGTAGCCTGTAGAGTTCTGAGCATGCGAATTGTTGGTAGCCACCCCCGCCCAATAGTCACGTGGTTCCCCTCTCTGTTTTCAGTGCTTCTTTATTTTTTTTCTCCCTCTTGCCTGTTGAACACTCACAAAAGCAACCGAGTGGGAGTAGAATTGATAGAGATGGAAAACAAGCAAAGCAAGAGATGAAAGGGATGATGCATAAGAGAACATTGAAGAAGAACGAAGAGGGGATTAACCCCTTGTTGAAATAATTGTCACTAGCTGTCAGCGTTCATTTAGTTGAATAACATGCCGCTCACTACCCTTATGTCATTCTAATGCGTGCCTTTTTTTCTTTTATTACTGTAAAAATGATGTGCTATAGAATTCAAGTGGACCCTGTGTGGAGTTCTTTGAAAATTACTTAATCAATTGTTCATATTTATAAAGGTAAGTTTTATGTATAAATAACAAATATGCTAATGTTACATTGCCGAATATGACAACAAATAATGTACATTTATGCCTTAGGTTGTGATAATACAGTGTGAGATTTTTGCGAATGATAAGGTTTGCAGAGACAGCATAGACAGAAATAGATAGCAGGAAGATATGCATCCATTACTCGTTTTTCAAAGGAAGAAATAAAAAATATTAATGTATTAGCGAAGGAAAATCAACTAAATATCCTTGTAGATCTTGATGATTTTTAAAGCAATCTTCTTTATATACAGGTATACTCTATCATTAATTTTTAAAAATAACCATTTCAATGGAAACTCAATTATTTTTCCTACAAAGGATACTACACGACAGCTGATGGAGATGATGAATAAATGATTGAATTTTTAGGTCGATTTTAGAAGATTAAAATGAATTTTTCGACTTGTTCATATCAGGATTACGTAGTCCCTTTCGATTCTCTAATGATGGATAAGTACAAAAGGATCTTTTCTAAGTAGAACTAATCCAGGATACACCTTTACGCTACATTGGACTTGGATTATTTCATGCGGTAAAATCGAATGAGACTAACGAAAAGTTTGATGATGTGTATGTGTGGATATATACATCGCACGCATACAAAAAAGCCTTTAACCTGGCTATAAATAAAAAATCAAATAACAAACCTTCTCGTAGGATCTCTCTTAATTTACTCAAACAGAAGACCTACCTCGAGGTGGACACACTACTTCGAAAGCAGTGAGAAGAAAAGAGCATTGAAAAAACGATGAGGGAGGATAAGCAAAAAAAAAGTTGTAGTTTCAGGATATAATGCCACCAAGGATCATATAATGTACTCACTCACGCTCACCAGCATCCTTTTTCGCCGAGTGGAGTAGCTAAGCGCAAAAATTAAGAAGGGTGCAAGTACGATGAACGACTCTGTATACATATATTTTCGCCCACCCGCGTACAATTTTATAGCTTGTGTGCTAAGTATGTGAGTTACTCAAAGGGCAAAGAGAATGAAGAATATATGAGCCAACACAGTTATTAGGAAGCTTATCAAGTGTGTGTGTGTTAGTATGCGGCATGCTCCCTCGTACTGTTTCACACAAGTATTTCTCTACCTCTACCCTCTTCAACTTCTACTAAATTTTTACATGTATTTTTGACGAAATGTATGTGTATATCCATACTAAGCTGACATTTTGGTGTATGTTACTCACACATCTGTGAATACATTACGTTATATCATGTTATACATGCACACGCAGGCGCAGGCAGCTGTCACCTTACACCCATGGAGAAGGCATGGGGCTGGAGCGGCCATTCTCAACTTATCTCTAGGATCTTTGTAAACATGTCGTGAAATCCGAGTACCTTGCCAGTGGCGTAGACTGTAGGGTGGTAAGAGAAAAGAGAAGAAAATATAAGGATACGTTGGATGAGGGATATAAGAAAACACATCTCAACAAATATGTGAAGTTTACCCCTCTCAGTTAAGTACATCCCTACTTAGCTCGGCGCTCCAGCAATTTTCTCTTGCATCCCTATGTTTCGATGATACAAAAAACACAACAGAAGGTACTAGCGTTACCCTAGCAACTAAAAACATCCCTCTTTTAGTTGTAGAGTCGAGTGTACTTTTTACCCTTCTGATAATAAAGTTACTCTTAAAAGCTTTCAAAAACCGCATGTAAGTACCTGCGTTATTGCGTTTTTTTCTTCCTGACTTTAAAACAGTCTAGAGGAATTTTTTTATGCTGATTATAAACATAAAAAACATTGCAAAGATTCAACAACAAACTTATACGATATATACACTGTTAAAACGAATGTTGGTGGTTTTGCAATGGTCGAAGGTAGTCCATAGACCGGACGGGACTAACCAGACAAGACCGCAGCATCGTGAAACATAATACAAGTTGCACCAGTCTCAGGGCCTTGTTCGATCAACCATATGAAGTAGCTAGCGACCAGCGAAGGTGACGCACGAATCAGATTACATCTTGAGCCTCCTGTTTATCTTTATTCTTTACGTCATCTCACATCAATTCACTTCATTTCGCTCGAATGATGTTCATGTGTACGACAATATCGAAAAATAGTTTGAGAAGAACCATTATTTCTGGACATTCAAAAGACAACATTTCTTCAAATTCTCAGAACTTGGGACAGTTACCAGTTATCTTCTCCAGTCTTGATAATAATTTAAAAAACTTTTTATTTCTTACAATCCTTATTAAGTTTATATTTATTTTTTAGTTTTTATTATTATATTTTAAGATTTAGAAATTGATAATTAGATAATTGATTTAAAAATAGAGGTTATTCGTTTTCAGTACCGTTAGTTTGTAGGTATACAGGAGCTTGACCGCTTGGTGTTACTTGAATGAGCTGTGGTTGAGCTGCGATTGGTGCCGTTTGGATTATTATCGGTTGATTACTTCCACCTTGCACTTGCATCCTTATCATCTGCAGTTGTTGAGGAGTTAGTTGAATCTGTAAGAATCAATTTTTTATTCATTTAATACCTTTTCTATTTATTATTCGAATTATATTTATTAATTTGATAATATACTTACAGGTATTTGTTGGATATCTCCGTTAGCTGTGACAATTTGTTGTACTATTTGAATTCCACCACTTTGTGAGGAAGGCGATTGCGTTTGTTGTAGTTGAATCACTTGTTGTCCTGCCGATTGTTGAGGATTCTGAACAGTTACAGTTTGAGCGGTAGAAGAATTAGGTGAATTCTACTCAATAATTGAAATAAGAAATTCCACAAAGTATACATAAAAAAAGAATAAAAATTAATGACAAATAAAGAATAATTACTTGATCAACAGGACTTCCTAAATTAATTGTTTGTATTTGACCCGTAGAAGGTTGAATTATTTGTATTGGTTGTGCTGTCGCTCCATTGTTTTGAACAGTTTGATTAGAAGCTTGTTGTTGTGCTAATTGAAAATAATAATGAACTTGATCTGAATTCATCGACGTACGAACAACATTTTCACTTTGAGCTTTACTTTGTTTTAATTCGTCCCTAGGTACTATATCTATAAGGAAATCAAATTGGTCATATTTTGATATAGCCATTGCAATATCATTTCTTTGGAGCGTTCGCCTTTTATTATCTTCTGTATGTATCCAAGCTCTTAAAGTGAGTTCATGAATAAAAATTTCTGCAGCTTTTGAAAATAATAATGGAGCTTCTGCACTAATCATTTTTACATCACCATCTAATTTCATTATTTTTTTTATCCTTGCCAATGGCAAAGATTGTGTTTTCAAGTCCACCTATAATAAGAATTTTTTATTTTTAATAATCCCAACTGTTATAATAATTGTTTGAATGAGATAAATTTTAAAAATATTACATTGGTGATTTTTTTTATTTCTTCTGTTACTTTTGGCCAAAATGATGCTAAAGCTTGTTGAGCTTCAGAATTTCCTGGTGATGCGATTTGCAGATCTCCATTGGAATCACCTTCAACTTCACTGTCTTGATTTCTGCAATATAAACGATTCTTTCACTTGTTATATATATAAAATAAATATTCTTCACTAACAATCAAAAAACTGAAAAGCATAACAAATGAACGTACACAATAACTTGATATTCAGACATTCTACTGAATAATACAAGTTTCACTTCTTCATTCGATCAGATGCAAAATAAAGTAACTGAAATAAAATATCAATTGACAATATAACCTAAAAGTTTGCTAAATTGACGTTGTTACTTACGCATTAACAAAGAATACGGACATCTTTAAGGTTAATTATTTAATTAAGTACATTAAGTCTAGTAAATTATAAAAAATAACAAGTTAATAAGTGGATAAGCTTGGGCCAAATGTTTGCGCCGAAATTTCGCCAATCGTCTTCTTTCAATAATTCTGATTGTAAATCCGTAAAGTCCCGTTGGCTCGTGGATCGCGCGCATCACTCAAGATGTCGCACCAATGGTCACTCAAAATCAACATACACATTCAAAACTACCTAACCTTCATATACACATTTAAACTGTTTATACAAAACAAACTAAATAAATAATTATTTTAATTAACACAAGATAAATTTAAATTTGATATGAAAATTATACTAATAATATATTCAGTGATTATTTTTGAGCGATAAAGCTATTTAAAGAACAACCTCCTTGCAATAAAAGAGCACTTGACTTTTCTACTATTTTAATTTTTTAGCTTTTTGCCAATAAAACTTATTTTTTCCTCTTTCAAGGTAATAACTGTTATTTTTACAGAATATAAAAATATTTTCAGCCTAATTTTTAAATCAAACTTCAGTTGAATTACAGTTGAAAAAAATTAAGTATATTTGTAAACATTACCAGTGGCACACTTCTTGATTCAGATTTTTATCATCATAAAATAGTTCAGGCGTTAAATTACAACATATGTCATTTAATATGGCAAAGGCAACATGAAACTTCAGAAATAAAAAAAATCCACCACACTCAGATCTTTAATAATGAATTATAATGACCACTAAGTATGCAAATGTTGTAATAATCTATATCTGATTAAAATTAGAGAACGAAAAATATGAAGATTGGTTTAAAAATCAGAAGATTTACTTGGATCTTCTTAATTTACACAAAATGTTTATTACTGAATATAAGATACAATTTCTAAAAGAATTTTATCAATATTATAAACTATTTTCGTTTGGAAAAATATCAAAAATATTTACATTGAATAAGTGCAAAAAATGTTCTCACTGAAGAAGTGAGGAAATACTATATTATATAATATATGTAATAATTATTGGGCTTTTTATTAATTTTTTTACGTGTATCTAAGATCATTTGAATGAGTAAAATTACGCGCAAGCGCAATTTAATACTCCTTTTTATCCGATTTTCACTTTGAACTTTTTTACTATATACACTTGGTCAGTACCTTAGCACATGTACCTAAATATAAGTTTCCTTTTAGGTTATTCCACAATAATAATAATTTTTATCTTTTTGGATACGTGAAAAATTGTATTAAAAGTGATCAAAATAGTTGAGACATTCATTACTATACACCTGAAATGATTAATTAGTATGAATTCAACTGAAAAGAGATTTCAATTAGATGTATGGAAAGGTGATTGGGGATTGCCGTCAGTTGACATTCACTGCTTACAAATTTTGGTAAAAATTATTCTTTTTTATTATTGCTTTAGTAATTAATAAAATCATTATACATAGTTATCGCTCATTTGAAATCTCTAATTAATTATAATTAACACTTTGCATGATAATAATTATTACTTATTTTTACAGGCCTATGCAAGATTCTGTAATGTGCCATTAAGAATAAATCCAACATGCAATCCTTTCAGAACACCAAATGGTTCTTTACCAGTTCTTCACACTGGTGCAAACATATTAAATTCAGTTGAAGGTATATTAAATTTTTTTCAAGAGGAGAATTATTCTCCAGATCGTCATTTAAGTCCCAGACAATCTGCTGAAATCATATCATATAACTACATGCTGAAAGAAAGTTTTTATCCAGCATTACAATTTATATGGTAAATATATATGATTATTAAATTTCTCTTAATTACACAATAAATTAAACATATCATGACTGCAAAATAAATTATTTCAGGTGGTTAGATCAAAGGAATTTTACAAATTTAATAAGACCATGGTATGCTAAAGCAATTCCTTTTCCATTAAACTTTTATTATCCATCAAAATATGAAAAACAAGCAAGATCAATGATGGAATCATTTTATCCTAATGAGGAAGCAATGACTGTGATAGAAAACAAAATCTATTCAGAAGCACAACAATGTATGACAATGCTATCAACAAGATTAGGAGATTCAGATTACTTTTTCGGAGCAAATCCAACATCATTGGATGCTATGATATATTCGTATCTTGCGCCTTTGTTAAAAACGCCACTGCCAAATCCAGCATTACAAAATCATTTGAAGGCCTGTACTAATTTAGTTAATTTTGTGTCTCGTATATCTCAACGGTATTTCGAAAACGATTATCGAGAATATGAAAAAATTCAAGCGAAAGAAAATGAAAAGCGAATGAAAAAAGAAGAGAATGAATTTCCAAATAAACGAAGGAATCAAATATTAGCAGGAATTTTTGCGACGTTAGCAATGATCTCATATGCCTTTCTTGCTGGGATTGTAGAGGTAATTTTTATCAATCACTTATTATACTTTTGAATAGTTCCACCTGCTTCTATAATTCATCATTTACATTAAAATCAATTGCACGTAAAATAAACACAAAGGCGGAACTTATCAAATTCGTTCAAGTTTGTGACATAAATTGAATGAAGCAAAAGATGTTATTTATAGGTTCTAATGTATGTAGTAAGACAAAAGAAGTTTATTAGAGCTTCTAAAAAAAAGAAAAAAAAACGTAAGTACTAAAATACTGAAGAATGAAATGAAGGCCCCTAAAATATTTGCTTTTTTGGTCTTGATGTTATTTAATAAATCTTTATACATTTTACCATTAATTTAAAAAATACTTGCTAATTAATGTGGACTTATAATTTGTTAAAGATCCCAGTGAACAGCGAGGGAGAGGATGAAGATTTTGAAGATCCAGAAGACTATTATACCGAGGCAGAATTAGAAGATGATTAAAAATCAGATTTCCAAAAATGTGTTTCATTTAGATGACTAATTAAATAAAATATCTAAAGTATATTCGATGATATTATATTAATATATCATATTTTTTATTCGTGCCGCATTTAATAACTATATATACATACAAACATATAAATATTTCAAATATCCAATTGATAATGATAAATATTTTAGTTATCAACAATTAGGTTTGTTTTTAATGATTTCTAGATTTATAACTTGTTACAATTCCATTTGTTGCGGACTCTATTTCTTTGGAAAAACTTTGAAAGTTATGTATTGTTGTTCCACCCAAAATAATCTTTACATTTGGGTTTTGTTTATTTATATTATAAACAGCTAAACTTTCTTCGTAGGTTGTACCACCGATAATAAATATTATAACATCTTGAATTCTATAAAAAGAATTATTGTTAGACAGAATAAAAAATATTATTTCGTATAAAATAAGTACTTACTTTTTTGTCATAACCATCTGTCCTAAATAAGGAAAATTTTGAGTGCTCAATTTTCCTTTAAGAAGATCTTCCATTGTTTCACACAACAGTGGATTATGCTGAGTATATATGTTATCTACACCACTTAAGCCTTTAAATAATTTTTTTGTTATTTTGGCAACAGCTTCTCTATCAAATAAATTACTCTGCCTTTGATTTATTCCACTATATGCTAGGACGCTATGAATAAGCTGAAATTCATTAATAAGATTATTATCATAGTAAAAAAATTAGCAGACTTAATAAATGTATTGTTCATACTTTGGTATATTTTTCAGGAACATCTCGTTTTTTTAGCATCTCCACTAAAGTACCAATTTCATTATTCGTGTGTTTTTCATAATGTAAAGCGTAGAGCATTACTAAGCGAGTTGCATCAACATCTCTAACTTTTGGATTATTCAGGAGTCTTTTAATTTTTTGTAACTGAAATAAATTTTTAATAAAACTACTACACTTTTATAAAATATTAACTAATAAAAGAAATCAATAAATTTTACTTGATGGGAATGTTCATTCTGACAGCACAATTCTTGCTCTGTTTCTGATACTTCTAATAAATTATAAGTCCCTACTAAATTAGATAATTCGCCAACAACGGTGACATGTTTAGAGACAGTTCCAGACATTTTTTTAAATAATGGATAAGCTTCAACAAAATTTTTCATATCAGCAATACTCTCGACTTTTTGGTGTTTTTTAGCTTTCTTCTGAAACTCCTCCATTAATTCTTTTATTGTCTGTCCGATTTCACCAAAATTAAGATATAAATTCTGTATGGAATAAATAAAAAAGCAGAGATCAGTGAATTATAAAAGAATTAATGAATGTATTAGTAAATCTTTTAAACATACTTCAGCATAAAATTCATCATGTTCAGCACTAAGTACTACTTCTTTTAATTCTTTGGAAATGCCTTTTATATGAGATAAATCAACACGGTTATTATTTATGGTTAACAGTTCATGAACCATAGCTTGATAAGTCCATTGGTTTAACAACGGAGTAACGGGATCGTCTCTTCGATCAAGTATTAATAATAGCGGATCTGATTCTTGTCTGAATTTAAATGAATTCGATTCCTTTATTAATACTTCTCTAATTTTTTCTGCGAGCCTTTTTGCCATATCTGAACTACCTTGATATCGAATGTAAGGGCATTTTTTCAGAGAAAGCAGAACTGATATGATTGCTTCGCATGATCTATGTAAAGCTTCAGGATTCCACATTAAACCTAGAACCAAAGATTATGATCACAAAATGTAAAAGATGTATTGGTATTAGAATAGATACCTTCGGCACATGCATTTATTCCTACTGAAAATAAATGTGGATTTACGGCCAAATAATCAGCATAATATTCATGAACTTCTTTGACCACTTCTTGTTCATCGCTGTCAGCTAATAATTTAATGTCAGCTTTGGCAATGATATTACTGAAATCTGATAAAAATGGTTAACATATGGATTCCATGTTTATAATTGAATACATATTTAATAAATAAACGAACTCACAAATATAATATGATCCATATTTAGGATTTCTTAACTCATTACAGAGTAAATGAACGTTTTCTTTAGTAGGTCTTATAAAAACAATGCATTTTAAATGTTTCAAAGCTTCACTTCGTATTGGAGTATCGATTTTTTCAAATAAATAAACTTCTTTCATTAGAATTTCGGAATGACTATAAATTAAACTAACAATACTTGTCTAAAACAAACAAATTTGAATCATGTGCGATTTTAAATTGACATAAAACATATTTTGACAGTTGACATATAACCTCTAAATATTCTTCTTACCGTTTGTTTGTCCATTAAAAGCACTTTCATACCCGGACCACTTTCTTCAGTCATCCGGGTAATATAAAATTTTAAAGCTGTCACGACATTCATTCTGTTCAAATATTTATTACAAACGATTAAATATTATTTACATAAAATGAACTGGAGCAATTTCCACCATCAAGTCATCCCCCCACACATAACATGGTTTATGTTATATAGATTATGAGGCTCTGTTCACACGAGTTGATATCGATTAATTTACGTACAACAATGTGTATTTTAAAAAAGTTTATTCTGAACAATTCTTAAGTAATAATTACAGCAAAGGTAGTTATGGGATGAATATTGATATAAAAAAATCAATATAATAATTAACAAAATACATAAATTGTTTATTTCTCCGACACTCATTTTGTATACTATAAATAACAATGTTGATTGTTAGAATTATGTATGAAAAATATACAGTCATGTTTATCTTTAACTTGAAGTTGAGCTAAAACTACATTATCATTCATAGAATCTAGAAAGTTTATGGAATTCAACTAAAAATGTTCAGATTCATTTATTTAAAATTGTAATCGTTTGGCTAAACATGCACCATCTGTAGACTCTAATAATTTTCGTTTAAGGCTCGGCCTTTCTTCTGCAGTCTTTTTAATACATGAAGGAAGAGGCAGCTTAGATCCAGGTGTAGGCGGAGGTTTATTACTAAAATATGGCATTTGAAGAGCTTGACTACATGTACATCTTTCCAACGGATTAATATTCAATAGACAAGCAATCAAGTCCAGCAGATCATCACCAGCAGCAGTGAAAATGTGTTTTAAAGGAGTACCAGGGAAAGGTTTGAATTGTATAAAATCCGTCAATTCAGTCATTCCTGGCCACGTTTCTTCCGTAGGTGTACCTAATGTCTGCAATCAAAATTAACTGTCACTTTAACTATCTGAATAGTTTTGATAAAATATTGATTCTAAAATACCTGAAATATTTTAGTTAATTGATCTAAATCTGATTCTCCTGGTAAAAATGGAACTCGAAGTAGTAATTCAGCTAATATACAGCCTATTGCCCACATGTCAATTCCAGTTCCATATAATCTCGCTCCATAAAGCAATTCAGGAGCTCGATACCACCTAGTGACTACTTGATGAGTATTTATCCTATTTGGAGATCCAAAGAATTTAGCTAGACCAAAATCACCGATTTTTAGAACTCCTTGATTGTTAACTAACAAATTGTTGGGCTTTAAATCTCGATGTAGAATCCAATTAAAATGTAGATAGTCCAATCCTTGTAAAGTCTGGATCATATACGCTTTGATATTAGCAGATGTTAATACAATATTACTATCTTTTATGATGACTTCTAAATCTGTATCCATAAAGTCAAAAACTAAAGATACATTTGATTTGTGACCGAAAACATCTAATAACAAAAACCACAGTTATATTAGATTATTTTACAATTATTTTACAATTAATATATAATTATAATACAAAAGAAAATAATTTAACTATACCAAGCAAACCAATAATATTCTCATGCTTCAAATCTTGTAATAATTTTATTTCCCTAAGTGCCGTTCTATTGATGCCATCTTTTGCTTCATCTCTGCTTGTAACTTTAATCTGAAAATAAAAAAATTGCATTGATTTTTGATTGCATTATTTGTAAGGTCTTTAAACTTGGAATGTACAGAATAATAAGATGACAAACCTTCTTAACAGCAACGATTTGGTCACATTCTGTATCTCTGGCTTTATATACCGTTGCAAACTGTAAAATAAATATAAATGTAATTTGTATTTTAAATATTGATATATTTTTAATTGATGATATTAAATTAAAAAAATGTAAACAGTATTATTAGTAAGATACAAAGTAGTAAACAAACATTAAAAAAAGAAAATAATACTATGATTACCTGTCCTTCTCCTAAAAAATCTATTTTTTCATATCTCCGTAATTTATCTACCATTTTTAAAGATAAAATATATAGCACTATTAATCACACTACACGTTAAATTACATTAAACACATCAAGTAAAATATCATACACTTTACACTACTCTAACCTAAGTGCTCAAATGCATTGCTCAAAAAAAAATTAAACTTATTTCGACGAATCAACTCCTGTTGATGCAATTCAATTGTGTATAGTCAATTGTTACAACTATAGTGTAATTAGGGGAATTTTACAACAAACGATATCATTGATTATGTATTTTTGTTACTTCTCATGTTTCATGAGAACTGTCTTAAATCTTTAACCTCTTACATTGGGGTTCAATTTTGATTGTCTTGAGTTATTGATAAAATTTTTGGATAAAAATATTAACGACAATGTCTAAATTAGTTCCTAAAATTATAGGCCTAGCCAAAGGTTTGTGAAACTAATTATTAAAATGAAATTAAAACCAAAATAGAATTATAAGTATTCATTTTAGATTGTTTTTAGGAAAATAATTTAGATAGTTCTTACATAATACTTATAATATAATACTTGAATATGATGAATATTGTAATAGTTTATTAGTTATTGTTAAATATTATTAGATTACTGATGATATAATTTTTGCTTTTTTACATTCATAAGGTGCTGTTGTTTATTCCAAACCACACGTCATGCTAGCATTACGTTATGCAAAAGTTGAATTAACACCACCAACGTTAGGAGATATTGGAGCAGCCAGACATGGATTTGGCAAGCTCATTCATTCTGCCAAATCTGGAGCTTACAAACAATTAACTGTTAGAGAAGCTTGGATTAATACACTTGTTGGTATTGAAATTTGGTGTTGGTTCTTCATTGGTGAGTGCATTGGAAAACGGCATCTCATTGGTTACAAAGTTTAAATAATTGGATATTAAGAATATTTAGAATTTAAATAGACATTATACCTAATTCATCAATTAATTCTTCAATAATGTATAAATATTCTAAGGAATAAAAAATTATAAAATAATCAAGGAGTTATGTTAAAAATACAATTCGTCCAAAAATAGTTATTTTAATTATTTTAGCATAGAAAATGCTACAAAACAAATGTATTCATATTAAAAGAATATTCAAAATATATGTTGTTGAGCATATTGCCACATGCAAATAGCTCCAGTAATATGTACATTCAAAGAACGAATGACTCCAGTTTGAGGAATCTCAACACAAAAGTCTAACAATGGAATCAGATCTGAAGGTATCCCTCTTTTTTCATTGCTGAAATAAAACAAAAACATTTGAGCTTTCAGTATTTCTACATTTAATTACTGTCAAAATTTAATAATTACCCTAAGATAAGAATAGTTTTTTTCTTGAATTCCATTTCATGAAGATTAACACTGTTGTTTGTTTGTTCAGCTCCAACTAAGGTCCAGCCCATTGAACTCTTTTCTAATAGAAAGTTCTTTAAATTATGAACTTTCACCTCCGTTATTTTAATCCATTTATCAGCGGATACACTTAAAGTTTGAAATTCTTTATTTTCAACATAGTTGAGACTTTCAATAATTATTTCTCTTATACCAAAAATCTCTGCAGTTCGTGCAAGTCCTCCTAAATTAGGCATCCCATCAATTAAACTGGCAACTACTATCATGCCATCGTCATTTGCCAATTTTTCCTGTCTCATAGTTGAAAATCTAAATGAATCATCATCTATAGGAATTATTGACTTCCACGGCATAGGTTTTTTTTGTATCGTTGTTGTATTACAAATATCAGTCTCAATAGCATCATTTTGGATTATATCTTCAAATCCTTCATTTTGATTTTTCAATGAATAAACTACAGGTTCTAATGATGACAATTTATTATCAACATTTCTCATAGGTATTGTAATATATTTTAAATCAACGCTTCTCAAAATTTCTTGTTTAATGCATTCGTCTGTGGCCATACGTAACAATCTTGGTATTTCATAAAATATAGTCTGTAGAATAACAAAATATTAATTTTTACTAGTTAATAGTATTATAATAATAGTAATTACCTCTATCGTAAAATTTTTTATTGGATCGAATGATGTAAAAGAGAAATCATCAGATAGTTTTAGAGAATTTTTCTTTAAATTTCCATGAAGCATACTATCTTTGATTCCTTTTTTAATAAGTTTATAATCAGTTGATAATAAATGTGAAGGAATCATGTCTAAAATTTTATCCAATATGACCTAAAAAAAGAAGATATTAATTGAAATTAATCTAAATGATATTTTTGGGAATATATTACCTGACAATACAATCGAACGACGAATTTCTGGCTCAGACAACTAGAGAAGAGGGTTGAAACGGCTACTTCAATATAAATCATTTGTTTATCAAAAGAAAGGCCGCGACTTACATGATATATAATGGAAGCGAATGAAATAATACTTCCAGGCCTCTCACATTTACTTCTTTCAAGTAATTCCCACACTAATGGTTGCATTTCAAAATTATTCAAATATATTTTAATAAGTAACCACTCTTGCATCATTCGTACAGTTAGTTGATTACTTTCTGATATAATAAGATTGCCAATGAAATCGTGCAACATTTTAATTTCTTCCTTTCGTAGATACCGAAGTAACAATAATAATAATTGCATTACTCTGTGTTTTATTCTATGAATATTTGAATTTTCAAAATACCTTTTATTTTCATACTTATTTAATTTTGAAATTAAAAAGTATAAAATGTTCTCAATATCATTATAATTTGTTATGTTGTGTAAAATTTTCATGTATATTGTGATTGATTTTGCTCTAAATTGTAAATCAACATAATCATTTTGGAATGGACACTGACGTTGATTTAAAATATAATTGTATATCTGCATTTTTATTTTATTGTCATTTTCTCCTAAATTAGCATCAAGATAATTAGAAATTAAAATATCATGAAAATGAATTGATGTATCTAGATTATTTTTTAAATTTTCAATTAATAAATCTTTTATTTTTAAAACATTCTGGCTTTGCGATGTGACAATTTTCATGTGTTTTAGAGTTATTATTTGACATTTTTTAATTTTAAAAAAGCCATCATCAAGAATTAATTTCAAAAGACTGTTGAGACTTGACCAGTATAATTCATCTCGTTTCAAGTCCCATAAATAGTTAAAAGCTGCATCAATAATTGAATTCATAATATCTGATTTCAATATCAACGAACACATAAAGGAGTAGTTATTTTTTAATAAAAGATGCAAAGCATTTATAATTGGTGATATAACAAATTCTTTACCAATTTCGATGAATTTTTCTAGATCACAAGCTAGTAAGCTTGATTCATTGTCGACCCCTAAATAATTGCCTGCTATCATTTTGATAATCAATTGCTCAAACAATTGACCAGTTAATTCGTAACAATCTGATATTATTTTACCATTATCACAATCACTGTTAGATTTTTCTGAAGTATCTAGTCGTCTAAGAATTTCTTTTTTCAAAAATTCTTGATAATATTTTGAAACAAATTCATAATCAATATTTTCTTTCATTTCCAAATAGAGAACTGCTATTTTTAATTGAAACCAATATTTTATATTTTTCATATTTTCAAATTTGTCATACGAGCTATCAAGACACTGAATAGCTTCACGACCAATTGTTGTACACAAAGTACATTCAGTTTTAATTGATTTATAAAATTTCGAAATGGTGTAAAAACATTCAACATATATTTTTACTTCTGTAAAAGATTGTATATAAGCACTATGTCGTAAATTTTTGAAAATTAACCTTTTGATAAATTCAAAATATGATATTATCAAACCAGAAAGCTTATGAGAATCATTTTCTGGATTTCTTTGGTTTGCTTCAAATAAAACATTAATAAATTGTATTACATTTAAACATTGGTTTTTATCAAGGTATGGTCTGACATCAGCATCAGTAATTAATTCAAAGACTTCATTTATTATTTTTTGTGTTTCGTATGAGTCAAGAATCAATTGAGCATTTTGAAGAATAATTAACATCATACCAATTTGCCAAATTTCTGTTTCATTTACCAGTTCAGTTGATGATATTTTTTTACAATGCTCAGATAAGAACTGAGTAGCATGATCTTTCGTTATGTTTTTACTAAAATAATTTATAACTTCATTTGAATAAATCTTTGGATTTTCAGTATAAAACATGAAAAATGGAGCTAGTAAATTTAAATTTAATGATTTCTTTGCAAAAGTGAGAAAGATAGTAAGAACATTATCCAAAAGTAATTGTCTAAAGTCGTGACTAAAAATTTTGAAGGATTTTTGGATTATATCAGTGAAGAGATTTAATTCCTTATCAGTAAAAATATTATATTTAACTTTTTCTATTTGTTTTGCAGCATTTTGCAATGAAAAAATATTGTAGTATAAGGGAATTGGTGTCCACGAAATCTCTGATGCAGTATATATAAATCTATTAATGAGATCAATTCCATCATTTTCTGCCAGTACAAATAACTTAGATAATTCTTCTACAATAATTGGTAGGCTGTTCAGAGTTGGGTTACTGTATAAAAATGTGTTATTCAATCCTTTCAAGAGAAGTATCAGTAATTCTTCAGTAAAATAATTTGGGTTCATTTTTAACAAACTCAAAACTCCAGATTTTATTATTAAATTTGTTTTATGATCTAGAAGTCGTTCTATTATACAAGCAATCCATTTACTGTCCAAACAGTTGTTGCATGATACATGATCAATGCTGAATTGAACAAGATCTTCGAGGTTTTTTAAGATAGGTGTAATGAGATGAGCTTGCTTTTCTTCTAAACTTTCTAGTATTAAAAAAAAATTGTCTTTCAATCTCTTTAGTGATGATTGTTGGTCAGATTGAGGACAGTAAACAAAAGGAACAATTTTTGGTTCAAAAGGTATCATTCTATGTTCCTCAATAAAATTAAGAATGATTTTGAAAATGTATAATGCTTGTTTACAATTTTGTTCTTTTTTAGAAGTGATTCCCCATTTTATTAACTGCCAAAGTTTATTCTGGTTATTACAGTAGCTAATATTTAAATTAATTATTGTATCAGATGGCAAAGATAGCATATTATCAATCATAGTACATAAAAGTGTTAATGACTTTTCCCAATCATTATGTTTAGAGTCTAAAATCATTTCCCATATATGTGTTAATGTTGATGGACTATCAAATGTAAATATTAATTTATTCAGTATTTGAACAAAATGCTTCCAATTTAAGCATTCTGTTTTAAAAAACCAGCTTTTCATTTGTTCTATAAGTAAGGAATAAGCATTTTTCATTATTTTTTTATCTTTGAAATTCGGTTTTAAACACAGTGAATCTAATACACAATCAACAAGTTCAGAAAAAAGATTATGATTGTCATTCTTTTCGCTAATCGATTCTGTAGAAAATAATAAAAACTTTAAAATTATATCAACACTTTCAATATTCCCGTAAAGAATGATCTGCAGAACTATTATGTCTAAAATAAGTTTTTTATGTTTTTCATTTAGATCTTCATTATTTTCTATTAAGATTTTAATTATATTAGAAATAACTTCTGAAATATTCTGTACTCCAGTATTAATTTCGTTTGATGAATTCATAGGTTGATATTTGGTAAATAATTGATATTCATAACATAAAACTGTGTAGAATATATGTAATGTTTCATAGTCATTATAGTTTGCTATTATTTCTTCATTATAATTGTTGACAATTTTATGGAGCAATGGTGCAGGATTCTCTTTGAATGTTTTATCCACCATACAAAGGATATTTATAGGAGATGTAATAGCAGATAAGTATCTAGCATTTTGAGTATTATACCTTTCCATAATAGAATAATTATTGATATATTTAAATATGGATGATTTAAAAATAAAATAATATTTCTGAACAAAATAGACTTATCTTACATGTTTGTATGGCTTGTTTCATGTATGACATGTGATTTCATAACCTAAAAAATACAATTTGTTCGTAAAGATCTCATATTTAATAAAAAAATTAGTTTATTTTGTAAAATTTTTAATTCTATTCAGTATTAAAATGAATAAATATCCTTAATAAGCATAGTATTTTATAAAAAATTACGTTTTTAGAGGTTAACTAATCCATGTATACTCACAGAATATATTATTGTCGCCATGTCTATCGATGATCCTTGTAAAAGGTTTGTAGCTCCAATTACAGTCGAAGCAAAATTATTCTTTCAAGATCTAAGAAATAGAAAGATATAGCGATTAAATTAAATGAAATAAGGTCACTTTCAATTTTAAGATAGAATTACATTGTTTTACAGATGCGCTAAAAAGAGCACATTTAAAAACAATCATATCACATCAATTTGTTACATTCACAAATTCTCTAGTTTGTTTGTTAAGTTTCGTCTCAACTTATAATTGTGTTGATTTCAGCATATTCAATCA
Organism: Chelonus formosanus; assembly: GCA_028641665.1. NCBI lineage: Eukaryota > Metazoa > Arthropoda > Insecta > Hymenoptera > Braconidae > Chelonus > Chelonus formosanus. The sequence goes on from CM054002.1 coordinate 18,054,714, forward strand.
GTGTATGCAGATTTTGTTATTTATTACAACAAAAATTCTTTTTTTTTTATCATTTTTGTTTTTTTATTTAGAAAATTAAAAAATCAAACATTTTTAATAATTTTACACATGTCGGACATGAAAGCTAACAATGTATTCTGCATTTGTTCGTTGAACTGAAATTGCAAAAGGATCAGTCGGATGAAAAGTAAAAGCAACTAGTCTTCTCGCAACAACTGGTGTCGTTCTACCAAGCATGCCTGCATGCATTCTGAATTTCAATAATCCAGAATCTCTTGCATAAAATCTGAAATACAAATATTAAATATTTCAAAAGTTGAAAAGTCATAACAGTTTAAAAAATTAAGAAATACTAACCGAATAGGATGTTCGGCACACGCTTTTGGTCGTTCCATCATCGAAACCCATTTATCATCATAACAAAATAAAGAAAGATCAAGATAAGGCGAACTCGAGTAAGATTGAGCACAAATCGGCAATTGTGAAAGCAATCTTTTAGTTGCTTCAGTAACTCCACCATATCTCGCACTGACTATCGTCTGTTTAAATCTCTGCTGCATTAGTCTTGCATAAATATTATTTGAGGGAGAACAAATATATTGAGTGTCTGCATTTCTAAAAAAATCACTAAAGTTTTCAAACTGTGTCAATAAATGGGAAGACGCGTTGTCGTAGACAGCTATTACTTTAGCTGCTACCATGTCATAAACAACTAGAAGAGCTGGATGAGCGTTTGGATCACTTGCTTGAAGTGTTGCAACTTCTTCACTTGCATATCTCACTAATATGTGGTTCGTATCCAACAATTGCATCTTCCACATTCTTAAAGCGTTCAACTGAAATATAAATGAAACAAAAAATTATCGTGAATTAGTTTTATAAACTTTTTCTATAGAATAAAAATTATTTTATTACTTGGTCAAAATACTGATAAAATCGTCTTAATTCATAAGGATCTTTCGTAGTTTTACTAATGTATGCAGCTCTTTTGTACAAATGAACTAATAATTTGTGTTTAAGTGTATTGATTATCACATCCCTGAAGGGTCTTGAATTTACTCCAGACCCAAGTGTAGAAACCAAGTAAGCCTCATCTTCTAAACAAAACCTACATATATTCTTTGATTATTTAGAGAATAAAATATTTAAAAATGAACAAAAATTTCTGTTCTATACCTTCCAATATTTCTAATATTTATAAACATTCCATCTAATATTTGAAAAATATGAATTGTTTGATGTTGCACCGATAATACTGCCAAAATATCTTTATATAAATAAAGTCCTGAAGAAAAATTCCAAAAACATTTATAAAATAAGAAAAAAGTTTGAGTTAATTATTAAAATTATTGATGGAATGCATACCTTGGTTGTGAGATAAGTAAATTTTATCAATATGAAAACGTCTAGTATCACAGAGTTTACCACCTTTTAAGTCAACCAAGTGAAGACAATAGTCTTCAAGAGGAGATCTTGGATTTGGTGTGAGCGCTTCATTGTTAGAATATATCTAAAACAAAAATATTAAACAAACATATTCTCTTATAACCTGATAAATTAAGTAATTATAACTTTACTTGATAAAAATGAGGCCTTAAGTCATCAGGAATATGCCTAGCTGAACCAACTATGACATATCTTCCATCCTCAGTAAATAGACTACATTCTCTATTTAGTTGTTCATTGCTATCAACCACATTAATAATCCATTTTGGCTGAAAAAAGTACAATTTCTCTTAAATGAATAATTTTATGATTGATAAAAATGATAAATAAATTATTTTTTAATTTGAAATACCTTAAAGAATTGATCAAAAATTCTGTTTCTTATATGAAATGTTCTATCATCATTTCTATGTCCAACATATTCTCCTTTGCAATCTGCTAATAATTTAGCTGCAGCAGATGCACCTTCATATTTATAAACCTCGATGGAAGTTTGATCAGCACTAAATGCAACCAAGTATCTTCCATCAGGACTAAATTTCCTAAGAAAACATGGTGGTTTTTCAACGTTAACTACAGTGAAATTAGGGAAAACGTTTTGATAAAATTGTCGAACTGTTAAAACTTGTGTTCCTGGATATGGACAACCTACAAGCTCTCGTCGTCTCAAACGTAACACAATATTTTGTGGTGAAAACTTGCGAGGCTTTATTGTCGATGGTTCTGACACAAATTCTATTTTGGCTTCTTTCTCAGCCATAGCTTGAATTGTTTATTTTTCATTAAAATAATTTTTTATCGCCTTTTTCGTTGTATTTACAAAGAATATTATTCATTATATCAAATGTAATTCACTTAACCTCAAAAAATTCATTTTTTATTATTCTATAATAATTTGATTTTTTTTTATAAATTTCTTATCACATTTTAAATTATAAAGTATTTTTATTATGTCACATTTTGTTTAATACAAATAATTTATGCGATCAAGTTAAAAAACTCCAATTGCACTGTAATTATAAACATTCCAAACATCTGACTTCAAGGTCAATACAAAAATATGTGGACATCAGCTGTTTGTAAGTGTCATGGAACTGTACTGTATTGATACGGCACTGTACAAAATATTATTCAAGAGTACGGTACTGCCGGCTCTCAGTTTTCACTCTGTTATCATCCAGTATCATATGGTTTAAAATGACGAATCAAACATAATAACGTGTCGATTAGTTTCGGCTTTTGTTTACAATTGTTCACATAATTTATTGATAAATAATGGAGTAACAGGCATTATCATCTGTGTATTTTTTACATCAATAATTGTTTTCAATTTTTTTTCTTACTCGATAAAATACCTGTGTGTTGTGTGTAAAGAGCTGAGCTTTTTGATGCTGAAAATTTTTCCTTTAAAATGATTGATATAAATTTATCACATTTTAATTTTTCTATTATAGTAAATATGGTTCTATCTATAATATCATATTTTTTAACTGTTAATTTGATACCAAATATCAAAGAAACTTTTATAAAAGCTAACCTATACGGAATTGATATGAACAAAAGAAATGGAGGTAAAATGTACGTAAAAATTTTAAATAAACGAATTAATAAATTTTTACTTTTGTTTTTAGTTGCTAAATCTAAAGAAAATTTTCAAAACTAATAATAATAAAATATATCACTGTATTCGTTTTTATTGTAACTAATCTATGCCATTCTTTTACTTTATTAAAATTGCTGAATAGCATCAAGATTGGTGGTTAATATTGTTTGTTTTCTTTCAGACCTGAAGCTCTTGGAGTAGTTAGTGGGTGTATATTTCTTATTACTCTCGTTCTTTTTATTCCTATACCATTTACCAATTATATCTTCGATAACGCAAGTTTTCCTCATCATGAGGTAATGCAATACTTGAAATTATTGCTTTTGATATTTTTAACTATCGATATTAACTTATCTGCTACTTATTAATAAGTGATATAATTTTTATAGTTTGTCGAATACCTGGCAGCTCTTCTTTCAATATGTTGTATGCTCCTACTCGGTTTTGCTGATGATGTTCTTGATCTTCGATGGAGACATAAACTCTTGTTGCCTACAATAGCTTCATTACCATTGTTAATGGTTTATTACGTTAATTTTAATTCAACATTTATCATTGTCCCAAGACCGTTAAGAGACTGGTTAGGATTATCAGTCGATTTAGGGATTTTTTATTACGTTTACATGGGAATGCTGGCAGTGTTTTGTACAAACGCGATTAACATTCTAGCTGGCGTTAACGGCCTTGAAGCTGGACAAAGTTTAGTGATAGCCATTAGTATAATGATATTTAATATCATTGAATTGAGCGGATCTTTGTGGAAATCACATCAGTTTTCATTATACTTCATACTTCCATACATAACAACGTCGCTAGCACTCATCAAATATAATTGGTAAGTAATAAAATATTAAAATCACAATAAAAATATTAGAAATTCTGAATTGAAGTAAAAAAAGTTTCTGTATAAATTCAAAAATAATTATCTTTCTAACTATTAATTATTTATATTGCAGCAATTGTTTCAAATTTCTTTGATTTAATATTGTAAATATTATATTTAAAACTATGTTTGCTGATATCTTGAGGATATTTTTTATAAATAATGAGTGATGTTTTAAACCGGCTTTTACTTCAAATCAGAATTTTAAATGATTGTATAATAACTAGTCTTTTCTGTTTGTATGTTTCTTTCTTTTATAATCTAAATATGTATAAATTATTCAACATTGATACTTCGTAATAAACATATGAATTCTGTTATATAAATTTGATATATAAGAATCAATTTACATGAAAAATTTGAGTATGAAGATTAATATCACAGATCTTAAGGTATCGCTAATGTTTTAATAGTAATCAAGTTTGGCATAAAAATTTTCTGCCAACCAATCATACTTAAACGCATTAGCAAGTACGGTTTCTGGTGCAAAATATGTATCCCGTGATTTATAAGCTCTTTGAAGACTTGTTTTGCCGTCTATCCATACTCCAGATCCAATAAGATCTTCTATGAACAAAACATCTATAATTTTATTTTTTCCGGGCACTTCAGTCTTTTTCTCCTGCTGTAATAAATGTAAAATATGCGCAGGAGATTGACAGTAATGACAATACCATCCTCCGTAATGATTCAAATCACCAATAACTAAGCCTAAATTTTCTCTTTCACTTGATTCTCCATCCCATTCTTGTTGTAATATTTGAGAATTTGTACGAAATGCATTATAAATCAGTCCCACTGTACATGCACCAATATTAATAGCTGTTTTTGAAGGGTGTTGCCAAAAAAATCCAAAAACTGACCACCTTAGTCGAAATCCAATTGGTTGTGGCCACCCATCATAAACTTTGAGAAACATAAGAGCTCGCCAATTTAAAATCTGTTCACTTTTAGTTGTTACATATATATCATCCTCTTTGATATTCTTAACAGTTTCACCTATTTTATCCCAAATAAATTTCGATATTACTCTTTTAGGTTTTTTTATTTTTAAAGCTGCATTAATGTATAGAATTTTATTCTGCTGTGATTTTAATAATCCTTTGCTTAATTTATGTTTAAAATTATCTTCACTGTTGCTAAAATCACATATTACAAAAAGATCTACCACGTGGTAAAGTTCCTCCACTATTACTTCAGCTATTGCTGAATTATAGTCGTGTACTGAGAACATATAAATAAGTCTTCGAGTTGTCCTGCGTCGTTTCAATTTAATATTTTGTTTAGATGCCATTATTGCTCGCCAAACCACTTCCGGCTGACCGCAATCTGATCCATGCCATCCTTGCTTACAGATGCATTTATCAGAATCTGAAAAAACTTCTTTACTTTTCATGTCCATTCCTTCTTTCCAACATAGTGTATTATTTTGAGGAACAAAAAAATCCAGTGTTTTAAAATCTTTTAATCTAAATTCTTCTATAATTGTTTTGTAAGTAGGTTGAATATTTACTTCAACATGAGAATGTACCTGAAACAATTAAAATTCATTTAATAATATTTCTTTTAAATAATTTCAATTATATAAATATCACAACACATCATAACTTACTTCTGATGTTTCCATGTTAACGAAACTAACCGGATTTTTTGTAGTTGATGTTTCATATTCAGCGGCTGGCGTTGAGACAACATAGATCATTACAATGAATACTTGCAGAACCAAAAGAGTATAGAGTAAAATAAGTTTTCCATCTAAACGATTCTGCATGGCATCGAATTTTTTATTTTTTATTTGTAATTATTTTTTTCTCTTACATGTTAACTAATTCTCAGTTTTATCACCATTGTTCAGATTAATTTTCCTAAAATTTTAATAATAAATTTATCAAAATGATATCAATTGCAATATAATAAAATTGATTTATTGATTTTTTTTTCTCATAATGAGAACATTTTTTTAGGTATTTAGGTGAATGACTTCACAGACAGAATTATCGATTTTGAAGTAAAGTACGAAGTTGCCATGCTCCGAAGTTGAAGTTGAAGTGATAAAAATTATCTCATCTATCAATACTTTTTTTTATGAACCAATTCTACCATACATTTCAGTATTAATTCAATTTTTTAACATAATTTGATACTGTCGTTAGTTTTCATTATCAACTAAATTTGTTATAAGCAACCTATGACGTCATCGGATCACAAGTCACCGACTGTGCGAATGACCTCAATCCCTGCTATATAGACATGTATATAAATACTGTATATTATTACTCACCCATGAATTTGTAGTTTCTACACGTCGTTGTGTCTGTTTCATATAACCCTTTTAATTTCATTTTGTAAATGACTCATACAATCAACATTAACACTATAGTAACAATAATCTTCATCAATTTTTTAAAAATAATTTTCCTTTTTTTTTCTTTTAATTTGTCTAATAAAAGTATTTGAGGCTGTGTCTTCACTGCTCCACGTCTTCTTGGCTAGTAACAGATATGAAAGAATTAAAACCACACCCGGAGCAGCCGCCTTGGCGTGTTTTCGTCGCGTCGAAGCACGACCAGAATATCGCGAGGACGACTAGCGCTTTTACACTCTTTTATCAAGCGCATGCGTTTCTTCAAAATATCGTGTACTCCTCTATCCTCTTGAAAAATGGGATAAAATAATCTAACCGGACACGTGGTGAAGACTGATGAATCAGACAGTGAAGTTGAAAGGATGGATCTCTTTTTTAAACATTTCATCCAATTATTTCAACGATAACTTTTTAATTAACTCATAACAATTTAAAAAATATTTGTTACTGTTATTTGTATGTTACAATTGTTTTTGAAAATTTATTTTTAAAATTAAAATAATTTTTAGCTGCGGCTTTTGATGTAATGTTCTTTAATGTTAAGATTTTGATCACTGAATGACGACTACTCCCCTTCAATATGAAGTACTAAAACCTTTTCCCTTCTACTTCGACTTCTTTTTGTTGATCTCATCTCAAAAGCAACCATCTGCTATAAGCTTAATATAATAGATGATTCAAAAAGATAGCAGGTGTGATAGTTAAAGAAGTATTGACCTGGAGATTGGATAATTTTTTGCGTGCCTTTGAAAACATTTTTAAATAAATTTACTGGATGACATTTTATAGAATTCAATTAGATATTATTGCTAAATTTGTTTAAAAATTTGATAAATAAAATGTTAAGACAAGTTTATTAATTTGTTCTTACTATTACAGGTATCCTGCACAGGTTTTTGTTGGAGATACTTTTTGTTATTTATCTGGAATGACATTTGCGGTCGTAGGCATTTTTGGACACTTCAGTAAAACTACTTTGTTATTTTTCATTCCTCAAATTATCAACTTTTTATATAGTGGTCCTCAACTATTCCGATTAATTCCTTGCCCAAGACATCGACTTCCAAGGTAGATTATCAATTTTGATAAATCATTCATTTCGTATTAAATGTTTATTGATTGCAATGCACTTTTTTCTTTTTAGATTCAATAAAGACACCGGAAAATTAGACCCGAGTGTTGTAATTTTTAATAAATCCGAGCTCAATAAACTAGGTATTAATTTTATATATTTATTATTATATAATATAACGTAACTTATACAAATCACAAATAATTTTAATTTCACTTTTTAGCAAGACTGATTATGAATTTATTTAAGACACTAAAACTAGTCAAATGGGAAGAAGATAAAGATGGCACTGTAACATGTAATAATTTGACGTTAATTAATTTTCTTTTAATTTCTATTGGACCAACTAAGGAAGTAGAAGTAACGAAAATGTTATTATTGATTCAGGTTAGCACACTAATTCATCTTTTGCTTTTTTAATTAAAAATTTAATTTAATATTCAAATTTTCCAATATAATGAAGTTGTTTTTTCAGGTTGCCAGTACGATTTTAACATTTTTAATAAGATATCCTTTTGCTTCACTGTTTTACGATGTATAATTTTGATATAATAGTTATATTTTTAAAGGCTGTTGATTTTTTAAAATTATTTTTAAAAAAAACCAAAAAATGCTCTTTTATGAAATCATAGAAATAAAAACAAAATATAGAAATGATATAATAAATATGATGAAATTAAATAATAGAATAAATTAAATAATGATTTTATTAATTCAATCCTTTTGATTCTTATAAAAAATATAAATATAATAGATCATATAGAACTTGACGGATAATTAGTACATGAAGTAGAAGTTATATTTTTCAATTCAGATCTAACTTTTTTATAAAATTTATCTCTAACAAAACAGCAGAAAATTTAAACATAACTTAAACGAGTAGTTTGTTGCAGTTTTACAATAAGATTTATAAAGATATCATAATATTTCTCGTGTTCTGCATTATTGAAATGAGCACATGATAAAAAGTTTTTTTCAAATTCATAAATATTATCTAAAGGTTTTATCCAAACATCGATAAGATTATCTATCATTTGTAACTTTTTTTCTCGAGCAATACAAAAGGTAGCAAAAACACTCCTTATAAAGCGACAACATGAATCAACTCCATCATCCGTTACAATGAATTTTTTAATAAAAGATTGTATTAATTCATTTTCAGTAAAGGCCCATCGAATAAATTTCTCTGCTTTTTCTGCATGTCCTAATGAAATATGATCATTACATACATCATGTCCAATCTGATAGCTCATTGCCTGTTTCATTTGTTGGATTTCTTTTTCAGACAGCAAACACCAGCGTAAAGAATCCTCTACTATCTCCATAAGACCATCTTTGATAAAATAATCAATAAGAAAATTATCCATTACAATGTTGATAATTTTTTCTTTTTTAAACTGCGTTATTTCATCTTCCGACTCCAAAAACCAATGGAAAAATTGATTAGATTTCTTTTTCGCTTCATCTGTATTTACTCCACACGAATTCCATATTTCATAAACTTGTTCGATTAGTAGTGATAGTACTAAGTACAATTAGTTTAATATCTATTTAGTTTATCTATTTTCTGTTTAGTATTGATATTAATACCTTATTCGATTAATGGATGTTTTTAAATATGTAATTGATTTAAATTAAAAATACTTATAAATTTGGTTCAAGTCTCTCCACTCAAAAACATCGTTTAAATAAAACATCCTTAAGTTTAAATAAATCTCCTGAAGCTCTGGCAGCTGTAATGAAATGTCATTCAAAAGGAATCTTCTACCGTACATGGGTCTTTATCATCATCCCTAGATCATTTAATTAATGTTATATTTGATATGATCCAAATATTGTATTAGTCAGAAAGCTATGGATAGCAGCTGGCACAGAAGGATACATTCAGTTGATAAAAAATCATCAATATGAATTATTAGATCAGTTAATGGAGGAGATATTTATGTCTAACGAAGAGAAAAAAAATTTGAAGCAAAATATACATATCTGGTGTTATTTTATAAGAGCAAATCAATTCCATTTGGCTGATAAGCTTTTAAATTGGCAATGTAGTACAGCTGAGGAAAAACGTTTACTCAAAAGTAGCATAAATCATATGAAACTGTGTAAATCTTTTATAGGACAAGGACAATTTGATTTAGCACTTAAGTTTATAAAATGGCAGCTTGAAACTGAAGAAGAAAGAAAAAAGTTCAAAATTGATTTTACAAATATGTTTCCGCATACACGGGATTTTTATATAATGTGGAAGGCAAACCGAAAAAATATAAATAAGTTAGAATGGAAAGTTGATAAATTCTTGCATGGGTTGCTGGAGTGATAAAGTGAAATAGCAAGATTTAAAAAAGAAAGAATAATTAGAAATGAATTGGAAAAATCAATTATTTATCGTTTCAAATGACGGAATTATCTCATGCCACTATTTTCTGAAGGATACGAGGAGTTCACCATTTGATAGTTCTGTAGTTGCCTTGAGAGAAAATATCGAAAAAATTCAAAAATTTATAGATTTTTGGGCCAAACCTGTAAATGATATCGATGATTTTCGATCCAAGTTTTTAGCTTATGAAGTCAATCCAGTCTTTGCTTATGATTTAGTATACAAGGAAAATCAATCGATTTATCAAAAAGTCGAATAAGTTAATGTAACTTTATAAAAAAGTTACAGCCTACATGAGTTTATTTATATTTGAATTGTACAATAATGATGTTGAATCCATTTTCATGTTTTATAATAATCAATTATTTAAGTGTCATATTAATATATGTAATAAAATAAACTAATGTGGCAATTTTATGAACTTGATGATATAATTAATAAACAGTAAATCTTCTACATTTTTATAAATACTTTACAGAATAATTTAATTAGACATAATTGATTGTTTTGATGATGTATGACTATTTGCTAATATATTATTTTATCAGGATATAAAATTGATGTTTCTATCTTAAATATAAGTTTCCTATAGATATATACAGAAAACTATATATATATATATATAGTTATCAAATTTTATACGATATTTATTATAATAATTTTAGAAAAATTGACTAGTTGTAAATATAAAGTAAAGCAAACTTAGAATAATGAAAATTAACTGTTGTCGATTTTTTTATTAATGTAAAAACCCTACTCTAATCTCAACATCTACTGTCAGGTAATAGGTTACTTTTTTCTTTTTATTTATTTTCTAGTCCATAGAAATTTAAGTAATTATTTTATAGACAATACCTTTCTTTTAAATTTTCGATAACATGAAGAGAAGAATATTGAAGGTTATCCGGGAAATTATTTATTTTAAGTTATTATGTTTTTTTTATATTTATTATATTTTATTTCAAGTTATTTAAAGCTATTATTCATCAGTAATTGATCCTGTAGATACTTTTAGAATATTAATGACAATGAAATATCACGTAGCAAGGAGAGAGTAATAATAACTATTTGCAATCATTATTGTTTATTTACTTAATTCAGTACTTTTTCTACATATTTTTCTTTCAGGTCTGATGAATTAGCTATGCAACTAATGAATCATGCTATAAATATGAGGAAAAATAGAACAGAAAAATATTTCATGATATTTTTATTTAATTAATCAATAATTAATCCTTAACTAACAATATATTAATAAAAATACAAACGCGATTTGTACAAGGCGACAAAACTCAATAATCATATAAACATTTAATTATTAATACTTAACATTACATTCTCATAGACTATTCGACTTTACATCTCACAAAAATTATTTCACATTTATGATATTTAACAGCTATCATACTTCATTTAGCACAAAAACATAAAGTGAATTACTAAAAAAAAATTTATTGATTATAATACATGTAATCAATTTTTACGTTACCTTCATGAAATTTTTGTCGCCTAGAGTAAAATGCATAGGCACTTATAGACGTTGAATTTTAAATCATCCAAAAATTTCACTTATAAATGCAATTATTTTACATGCTCTGAAATCAGTCATGACCGAACTCACAGCTGCTCCATTTGTAATTTTTCATCATTCATTATGACATTCCTGGTAAACCAAAAAGTGACTCGGAACCTAATCTTTCACTGACTTTCATCTGAGCTTTTGCTGCATCTTGTAAACTGAATATGTGAGTAAATTCTAGTGATGTTCGAGCCAATTTTAATGCTGTGTCAAAAAGTTCTATGGCTTTTTTAAGATTCCCTCTGCAATAAATTATACAATTACATACTTTATGTGAGCAAAAATTTTCATAATAACTAAAGCAAGTATTTTATATATCTATATAAATTTTTTACCTTTGGACTTCTATCGTGCCAAGAGTTTCATATCCAAATTCACACTTATCATCTAACTCAAGTGCTTTATTAATATATTCGACAGCTTTTTCTACATTTCCATTCCACTGAAGTTGTAACAATCCTCGGTGAACACGAATATTAGCATTTGTTGGGTCTTTTTCAATCGCTTTTGCAAAATATGTGTCAGCTTTATCGTAAGATTGTGAATCGCATAGCATCTAAAATAAATAAATAATTAGTCAATACTTAATTACGTAAACTGATATCGAAATTTTATTATAAATTAAAAAATGTACCTGAGCAAATAATGTATAACACTCGCAACAGTCAGGAAACAACTCAAACGCTTTTTCAAATTCTTTTATTACACTATCTATCGTTGACAGTGACCTAGTCATTGCAGCATAACGATAATCCATGTAAGATTTTTGAGCAAATGCGATTCCTGAGTTTGGATTTATTTTTAAAGCTTTTTCAGAATCATTTTTAGCCTCTTCGACTTTGTCTAAAAGTAAGTTAACTTGTCCACGATGATGATAAATATCTCCACACTCGGGATCAATTTTGGTTGCCATATCAAAGTCAGCAAAACATTGGTCAGGGTTCTCTAATTGCATATTCATTGTTGCTCTCTTTATCAGAGCGTTTACTTTAACATCATTGCTGGCTTTATCATTACTTATTATAGCTTCAATATCTTCGATAGCTTTATTGTGTTCTCCTAGTAGAAGATAAAACGTACCACGAAGAAGCATTAATTTCATTTTCTCGGAAATTTGCTCTTCAGTACATTTTTCTATTTCTTCTGTACATAAATCCATCATAGTATCATACTTCTCTTCTTTAAAGGCATTAATAACCTTTTGTAAGCCTCTAAAGATATAAATTTAAAATTAATGTAAAAATATAAATTATTTTAAATGATGTGTAATATAATCAAAAACTTACTGATTGGTATTTTGATCGTCCACCACTTTCTCAGAAAATATAGGATCACTTTTGAAGGAACTAAAGTATGCTTTGATAAAATATTTACTAGGCATTATGAGCTTTCTAGTCTTCATGTGTTCTTGAGCGTGTTGTTTGCCTATAAATTATTCATTTTTAACGATTGAAATATTCTAATTTTCAAATCTATTAACTAATTCGATTCTTATTAATACCTAGTTCCTTTAAAACCCTATCAGCCATAGAAAGTGTTGATTGACTCATAAATTTTTCTAAAATACAAGCAGCAGTAACATCTTCTAAAGCTAGTTCTAGTTGATTGGTTTTTTCCAAAACTCGTGCCCTTCTCAATAGTGCTTTTGTATATTTTGGATTAAGTTCTAATGCCTTTGTGCAGTCATCAATTACAGCATCATATTTTTCCTATTAATGATGAGCACATCATTAGATAAACATAATTTTTAAAACCGCTGATAGCTAATTAGTTATTTTTTAATTAATACAAACCAAAGCTTCATAAGCAGCAGCCCTATTTTGATAATTTTTAGCTAATTCTATGTTTTGATCACTGGGATAAGTTTCAATTGCTTTATTGTAGTAAGAAATAGCCTCTTCATATTTTTTAGCACCAAAAGCTTGATTCCCTAAATTTTTGTATCTTTCAGCCTTCGCAGCTAGAGTCTAAACAAATTATTGAATTAGATACCACGTGCAAAAGTGATAAAATGTTTATCGATAAATTAGACATTGAAATATAACCTCAGGTTGTTTTGTAAGATGTTTCCCTGAATCTCCATCTATGGATATTTGTTTTTCAGTTGCTGTGCCATTGGTTTTATCTGATCCTTTACTTTTTCCTTGATTTATATTTTTATAATACATATATCCTAATCCAAGTGCCACTGGTGCACCAACTGCCAAGGCAAGTTGCCATTTTGGCAATGAACCACTTATTGAACTCGTTGCACTATTTGCTACCGGCATTTTGTAATTTAAAATAATTTAATTTTTTTTAACACTGCGTCACTTCGGAATAAATAAATTTACTGAATTTTAGTCTTTTTTCACTTTCCCTTTCGAAACCCTGCACCGAACTTACAAACGAACCTTTACGTTAAAGCTTATTAGTTTAGTTGCTGCTGTAAGAGCATGTGAGATCTCAATAATTTGCCAGATAATTTCTGAAGGCCAAAAGATTCCAAACGTTCCAATTCTAGATATTTCTTGTCTTGAATTTAAATTAATTCCAAAAGAAATCTTTCAGTATTTAGAACAATTTTTTTTTCAATTCGTTTCTAAATATATCAAATCGGAAATAATATTATTGAAATATCGTGAAATCATTAATTTCATAAATAATACTTGGTTTAGAGTTAGATATTTATTAAGATACAATATTTATCTGAATCTCGATTGATATAAATATTGCATATAATAAAGAAATTTCCCATAGACCAAAAATCTGTATTTTATGAATTATACATTAAAGTTTTCAATTAAATATTTTATTTTAACAAAAATCAAATTTTTTCATTAAAGCATTTGGATTTGTTGAATTTTCAAATACATGCAAACAGACTTTAAATATAAGAATGGCGGAAAAGGAACGAATATTGGAGTAGTAAACAGCTAATGGAATTGGAGTAAAAACAAGAAAAAATAACTATTAAAAATATCGAAAATATTTTAACATTTATATTTTTTAAATATATTTTTTGTTAGTTGAGAAAATAAATCATTATTATGACAACAAAATCGTCCTTGGATTTAAGAGCTGAGCTAGCTGAGCTTGTAAAAAGGAAAGCAGAAATTGCGGTTAGTAGAATTTCATCAATCTTTTTTGACATTTCATACTAAATAAACTTACTATTATTTTATTGTTCAATTATTGAACAAACAAAAGAGCGTATTCTAAATATCATACTATAGTGATCAACAAGTTTCTTATAGATAATTTTTACTTTTAAATCCTATTACAATACTTTTTAGTTTTTATATTTTTAGAGGTTAGGTTTACACTTTGAAAGTTTTTAAAATGTTTATTCTATAAGTAATACAATTATTATGAAAAAATTCAAACAATAAATAATTAATAATTCTATTCTTAATTGAATATTTATATTATTTAAATTTCAGGATACCCTAGCGAATTTGGAGAGACAGATTTATGCTTTTGAAGGAAGTTATCTTGAAGATACCCAATTGTATGGTAATATAATTCGCGGATGGGACAGATATTTAGCAAGTAATAAAAATACAAATAGTAAAGCGGACAAAAGAAATAGGAAATTCAAAGAAGCTGAGAGATTATTCTCCAAATCATCTATTACATCTATGGCTGTATGTATTATGTTTTTTTTTATTTATAAAAAAATTTATTCTCTATTGAGAATTTTCGATTATTATTTTAATTTTAAAGTAATATGTTTATCAATGTATATCAATATATTTGATATTTTTTTAGGCTGTCAGTGGTTTGGTGGAGAATACGCAAGAAAAAAGTAAGGACTTGAACGGATATTAATTCATTTTTGTTTATATAAACTGTAGCTGATGCTTTCATATATCTTTCCATGGATTTTTCTTTTAATCATTGTATTTGATCACATTATTTTTTAAGTATAGTCTAGTCAATTGAATGGTATTTTATAATTATTACTTGCTGAAGTACTTTATCTACATATCTTCAATTATTTTACTTTGGTAGAAAGTGCTTGGTAATAATATATTTTTAATTAAATATCTGTTATATTTATTTTGCATGATTTATTATTCAACAAAAACTTAGTATTCATCTTTAGTTTTTTCGATTAATCATTATCATTAGTTATTTATTTAGATAGTTATAAAACATACTCAAAATTATCTTCAAAAAAACATTTGTTTTGTCGTTTTTACGGTTAACTGGAGCTACCTGATTTTAGTTGAACGATACAGTGAATCGGAGTCGCAGCTTGGAAACAGTGGAAGTGAAGATAATTGCAACTATAACAATTCTAGTACAGTAACATCAGGTAGTAGCAAAGATTCAAGTGGAAAAAATCATACTTCCGTTCAATTTGGATACTCACAAAATAATGGTACTCTGAATAATAACACCGACAGCAATGTATCGTTTTCAAACGGTCCTTTGTCAAACGGTAGTTTAGAACACATATCCACACCCGCTAAAGATGGACATAACAATAATTGTAAAGAAGTTAATAAAAATAGGTCATCTAATAGTGCTAAAAAAAATAATACAAAAAGATCGAGAAATAGATAAAAAAATTCATGAAATATTATATATTATTTCTTACTTTTTTCCAAGAGTTGATACGTACGTACAAATTTTGATGTATAAATTTCATTCTTATTCTTTCATTTATTACACATTGACAATGAAACATAATAAAATTTCGGAATATATAATCAAATCATTTTATAATAAAAATATTCATCATTAATGATAAAATAATGTTAAGTCGATAATTTCATACTTAGAAATTTCATTCATTTATCATAATCATATCTTTTATAATACATCACTATATTTACTATTTATTTTTATTGGATACGTATAATTTAATTTTACTCTTTTCGTTTAGTTTAACATAGATACACTTCAATAATTGTCATTTTTTTATATATTTTTTATAACAACAATTTAATCGACAGTATGACTGACTAATTGACTCTTCATTTGTGTATTAAAAAGAAAAAAAAATATTTAATGGAAATATTTAATATAAATAAATAAAAATTTTAAGTAGATTACAGAACTAGTTTAAATTTGTAATCTATGAATTCCATTTTTTATAAATGAAGGCACAAATGTTGCTCCTTCGTAACTGGGTGAAAGTGAAGGTTGTGTTTTTGTTACAACAGCATTAAAACCATTTTGATCATCAGCAGTATAAGTTACAGTTCTGATAGATCCATCAGCCTCCACTACTGAATATTCTCCTTTAACAGTATCACCGTCACGTTCTTCCCAAGCAGATTTTGAATCTCCTGTGTAACCATCAGTTACTCCATAATTGAATGAATACTTTGGATATTGCTTTATAATAACAATAAAAATTAAATCATCAGTAAACAAATGAAATGTATTTATAAAACTAAGAATAGATCATTTATTACTGTAATATATCTTGTTATTTTATACTAACTGTATATTGAGTATTTTTATCATTGGAATGATCTCTGACAAGATCAGCAGATTTAATAATTGGCGGTGCAACATAAACTATTGATGATGTTTTTGGTAGTGGAACATATGATGCTGGTGTTGATACTCTGACGTAAACTGGAGCTGTTTGATCTTGATTTTCTAGTGCTTTTGATATTTTAAGTCTGAATCCACATGCAATTGGTGCAGCGAAATTTTTTAAACGCATGGAGTGTAATTCTTCACATGGAATATTTGGACGAAAATAATTCTCATGTGATATTGTATAACTACAATCATTTTTTTAATTTCATTATTATTATATTAATTAATTTTTCAATATGATATATTATTTCTGATATAAAATATTCAATTGTAATTTTTAACAGAAATAATTATACCTTGGTTGATGATCGGCTTGAATGAAATAAAAAAATCCCATTATTGTGACGATCTAAAACCGAGTTTAGTAATAATAGCAATGAAACACGTAAGAAATGAACTTCAATATATTAATTAATAGTAAAGTTATATCATTTCATAATTGTATGTTATTACACTAACATGCACTTAAATGTAAATAAATAATTATTGCATAATAATATTGGCAATAATTGATATAATTAAAGGTGTAATTATTGCTATAATTTTTATAAATAAATGAAAATAAAAAATATTTTTTGTTTTACACAGATATTAATTGAATAAAGATTGGATGTTTTTACCTGATAATTGAACATAGTAGTAAATAAATGGAAGATCGTTTACAAAATTTATTAGTACACCTTCTGTACTCTATCTTACACTCAAGAGTATTGCAGCATCCCTAGAGAGCAACTCTTCTTTATATACCACGAACATTCACTTGTAATTTTTTTACTCTCTTTCTCGCATCTCAAGTAAAAGAGTTGGTTTAGTTATAAAAGTAATGCGCAATCATGCTCTCTTATATTTGTTTGGACTGCATAAGTTGGTGAATTCATTTTACATAGCGTAGTCGAGAGAATTGAAGGTTCTTAAGATACAAGAAGCTCAAGATACATTGACAGAATGCATACAAAGTATGATGACAATACACAAGAGGATGTCAATAGTCTTAAAATTGGTTCATGTCGAATTATTACAAGAAAGAAGCAAGAGATGTTATATTTCAATTATTTTTCATGGAAACATTACCAGTAAATAAATATTTAATTATTAGTTAGAAGATTTCCTGAGATGAATATTATTTTTTCTCACCACTAAACACTTTGTATAATAATTATATAATTCTATTAATTTCGCAATACATTAGTTAATTCTTGGAATAAAAAACTCATTTTCAATAATAATCACATGAAATATAAAATAATGATATTCAATTTTCAGCTAAGATTTGTCAAATGGTTGACCTCATAAATAAAGTAACAAACATGATGATTGACAGCATGTTATTGATTTATTACGAAGATGATATTTCCAAGTATCATCTACCTACATTATACTGAGACAAAGTTCTAATATTTCACAAAAAAACCGAACAATAGAGTGATGTCTGCTAAGCTTTTTTTTTAATAATTAAAATAATTACTACATCAGTAGATATAGACGTAGTATGATTTTATAATTCTTTGTCTAGTATTTCATTTATTTATATTTATGACTAAAAACAAAAACATTGATGATGTTATCGCGATCAGACAGTACCTACTCTTGGATCTTAGGAATAATTATCTTCATTTGTATCATCAATCAATGTCTCAAACATCAAAACGATTTATATGATATTATTTATACGATATCATGATTTAAATATTAGACAAAATGAATTAACATGTTGAATTAATATCATAAATAAACATATCTACTTTTTATCCATTTTTTTTTTTGAATTTTTATCCTTTTTTGTTGTTCTATACTTTCTAAGCATCAATCGCATACTCTGGTGTATTTAAACTCATGTAAGATGTTTCAAGCTATCAGTGGTCGTTCGACACTTGACCTACGATGTCAGATCTAAAAGTTCGCAGACTTTTGATTGATCTCTTCAGAAGTGTTGACTGTGCTCTGAGTTTTAGATACATTAGTTATTCTTTCTTTCACTTTTATTATTATGTATTAAACCATAGAACAGTTGCTAGTGATTATTTTCGAAAAAAATTATATATAAATCAAGATCGAAACGTGGGAGATTAAAGTTATTGAAATCATACCAATAATTGGTAGCTTGATGGATTATCGAAGGACAAACGAATGTCCTTGTTATTCAATTCTACTAGTATCCAATCGGTCATCTGTTTAAGGTGGATTATACACTATCTTTTAATGTCTTTGAATAAATAATATGCCAAGAACTGGGTTTCTGATGTTAATCTTTAAGCCTAGGTATGGAACCTAGATAGTACGTATTTAAATTATTAATTTTTTTTAAATTAATTGCCTCTTCAATCTAATTGTCCTGAAAATTGCATACAAAACCACTTGTTATGGAATATAATTTATGATTTATAGCCATACAGCAAAAAAAAAAATACGTTTGTTAACAAATCTAATAAAGTGTCAACTTTCACCTTGAATTATTAATGTGAGACAGAACCATGTGTTATTGACTCTGAGTATAATAATCCCAGTCCCCAAGCTCATTACAAATCGTACATTATTATCTCATCTTGACAAAGTGAACTTTTTTTTGTGCGATTTTTTATGTCAAAATGAAAAGGATTATTTTTGCTATGGTTATTTAGCAATTAAAATAACTAAAAATTATAACACATTGTCACTCATTATCATTAACATTAAACTGACATTGATGATTGTTGCTTGAAATCTAAAATCTAAACATTATCTAGGTATTTTGTCTTTTATACAAATTACATTAGTATTAGATATGATAATCCTTCACCATAATTATATCTTTAAATTTATGATATAAATCTGATGATGATAGCATTTATTTATTGTTAATTTAATCTTAACTAAATAAAAGTTAACATTATCATTTCACCATAAAAAATAGTTATCAGTTAAAGGAGAAGTAATTGGCTAAAATATATCATTATTTCTAATAAAAAAAATTACGTATCATTCAAGAGTATCGTAATACTAAGAGTGATGTCATGAATGGACATCCTTGGCTATAAATTATGACTTATTGGATCCCCGATGCGTTTGTCGGACGTCTGCATAAAAGGGGTAGCAGACTATAAACTTAAAAAAATAATCTTCATTTAGTAAAACTAAATTTCATTAACGAGGTATTTAATTTTAACATATCAGTTTTCAATCATTATCAAATCAAAGTCTAATTTAGTTAAATTCCATCATAACATGTTGTAATCACATGCAAGCGCATGATTAAACAGATAATCAGTTAGAAAATAAACAATCGATGTTATGCTTTGTGCCTGATGCACTGCTTTTTTTGTTGGACATTGGAACACTTTGGAAGCATAGATATCAAAGTGAAAGTTAAGTTATCATCAGTTAGGTAGGATTGTTAAATATTATTATGAAAACAATGTTATCAGATGGTCATGGAAGTTAGTCTCATACTATTATTTTTTTGTCAGTAACGAAAAATAGAAGAAATAGAAGTATGTTTCAGAGAAATTAAAGTATATGCGCGGGCGCGAAACATCAGTTACTGATTCATCTCTGGGACTCCTTACTTTATTCTTCAGTGTTGACGCAAAAACCAATCGGCGAAGATATCTGCAAAAACAACCCCCGGTGAGATATTTATTAAACATGAACAATTATTTAAATTTTTTTTATGAATATTAATTGATAAAAACTTTATAATTATAAAATTTAATTCTCTTATTCTCATAAACAATTTTGTTATTTAAATTTATTATGAAAAAAATCTTAATCTTCATTTTCATATATTTATTTGATTTTTAATTAAAAAAAAGAAAAGGAAATAGACAAGATTATTTACCATTATTATGTTATGGTAAATATAGAATTTGTTTCAAAAGTAAAATTATCAATTTGGTTATTGGTTGGAAATGTTAGAAAGAACCATAAATAGTTAAAATAACGTAAAATTAATAAAAAAATTGATTTCATAATGTTATCATAATTAAAAATATGCATTTCAAGATTTATTCAAAAAATGTTTTGAATTTTGATGAACGAGCCCTTTAATTCTATTGATATTTCCGGATTTTGTGAGTTTGTTAGACATTCTCATGAAGTGATGAACATCGGCATGTGAGTTCTTGAATAAACTTGCGAGTTAGTGATAAATATTTACTATTACCAATCACAGGGTAATTCAATTTTACTATTTATCGAATGATCTTTTGTAAATCATAAAATATCTCATATATTACATTCTTTCATTAATTTATTTATTATTATGAATCGTAAATAGTTTATTTCCACATTAGTTAATATTCTTTGCTTAATAGGTGCAATAAGTTAATTTTAACTAAACACAATGGAGACTTCAACAATAAATATAATTACGAAGACAAATGCCTCAAATGCCGAAGAACTTCCTCTTGACATGAGATTTAATGAAGGACACATTATTAGTATTGCAACTTACAGTGTTTTAATGGCAATATCTATCACTGGAAATACTACAGTTTTTGTATTAATACTTCGAAGACGAAGAATAAACCGATCTCGAATTAATACCATGTTATTACATCTTGCAGTGGCTGATTTATTAGTAAGTTATCCAAACAGTTTGTCTAACAAAATTTGTCTACTCATTAAGTATTATGAATATGTAATGATTATTTAATGTTTACACTCATTTTATAGGTTACTCTTTTAATGATGCCATTAGAAATTGCTTGGGCTATAACCGTTCAATGGAAGGCGGGAGATTGTATGTGCAGAATAATGGCTTTTTTTAGGGTTTTTGGAATTTATTTATCATCTTTTATTTTAGTCTGTATCAGCATGGACAGGTAAATGTTTTATTTGGAATAAAAATATTTTCTTTTTTAAAAATAAACTATAATCTTTTGAAATATTATCCATATGGTATTAAAAAACCAAATAAATATCTCAAAATAACTTAAATAAAAATAAATTCTAACAACAAATATTTTTAGGCATCATTATTTTTTTCATATAATGGGGTGAACATAATTTATTAGATTAATTTATTTTGAGAACAATCTATAAACTATATTTTTACTCTTGAAACTGTCATTTTTTACTTTCAGTTCATTAAACATAATTAATAATCTACAGAACCTTTATTTATCTAAAATTTTTCGTAATTTTTATTAATTATTATTAATTTTTTTTTTTGTTTATATTAAGATACTACGCCGTTTTAAAACCTCTGCAGTTGATAGATATTGACAGAAGAGGGAAAATCATGCTTCTATCAGCATGGATAGGTTCAGCTTTTTGTTCAGCACCACAGGTAATTGTTTTTAAATTTCTT
Source organism: Chelonus formosanus (assembly GCA_028641665.1). Classification (NCBI taxonomy): domain Eukaryota; kingdom Metazoa; phylum Arthropoda; class Insecta; order Hymenoptera; family Braconidae; genus Chelonus; species Chelonus formosanus. The sequence continues at coordinate 18,076,870 of CM054002.1, forward strand.
CATTAATCCAATTATTTCATTATAAAAATAACATTGTTTTCTATTTTCAGATGCTGATTTTTCATGTAGAAAGTCATCCAAATTTTACTTGGTACAAACAATGTATCACTTATAATGCATTTCCAAGTGATACTCATGAATTGACATACTCATTTTTCTGTATGACAATGATGTATTTATTTCCACTGATAGTCATAATTTATACTTATTCTAGTATACTTGTAGAGATTTATAGAAAATCCAAAGAATCAGCTGCAGGTGAATTGTTTTTCAATTGTATAACATTCACTGAATATATATAATTATAGTAAAAATATTTATTCAAATGTCCAGATAGGATACGAAGATCATCTTTAGGCTTCCTTGGTAAAGCACGAATTAGAACTTTGAAGATGACGATTGTTATTGTTTTGGTATTTTTTGTTTGTTGGACTCCTTATCATATCATGAGTGTTTGGTAATTATTTGATAATGCAAAATATTTTCAATAGAATTCAATAATGTTTCATAACCAATTTAACAGGTATTGGGTTGATAGAGAAAGTGCAAGCAAAGTTGATTTAAGAATTCAAAGGATACTTTTCCTTTTTGCTTGTACAAATTCTTGCATGAATCCCATTGTCTATGGAGTCTTTAATATCAGACGCACCAACAAAGTGAGTAAGTTTAATATTTCATTATTATCATCAATATTATGATTATTATAAATTTAACAACAATTTTTTTTCATTCATGTATTTTTTTTCCTTTTTTTTTTTTTTAGTCGCTTTGCCACGTTAATAAAACTTTTACACTTATTTTTAAATTATTTTTTTACAATAGTACAATTTCTTTATAGAAATTCGTACGAGCACCCACTTTAGAAACTCGAGTTACACCGGTCTCCTTATCAGTGAAACTCATCGAATATAAATAGTCATCACAGCATCAGTATATATTTTTATTATTTATATAATTTATATACAATTATCTATGAAAAATCAAAACCAAAAATTTCTATTCTTAAGAAAAACTTAATATTTTCCATTTTTGTTATTGTATTTTTATTTAAAAAATATATTAAAATTTATTTATTTATAATTTTTATTGTGATTTTTTCTACGTCTAGCATTATAAAAAAATCAATGTGCATATTATAAAATCGATTAATGCAAAAATACATAGAAATGGAAGTACTCCATCCTGTCCACAGGAATCGACTTGTCAACAACTAGAAGTAGCTGGAACGAAGAAACTTCCTAATGGATTTATTTTTCCTATTAATTGGAATCGAACATTAACATATGTATCTAATCAATAAATCTCATCATTTCGAAGTCAATTAAACATTGATGCAGCTATTGATGTTATTAAAAAGGATTTGTATGAATAAATAAAACAGCTCAAGAATTCATTCTTTTTAATGATTGAAGTAATAAAAAAATTGATAAGTGAAGAAATTGATTCATAAATGAAATAAATAATTGTTAATATAATAATGAAGCTTTAATCTAAAGTGAAATTTAAACAGACAGATATCTCGTAGGAAGAACTACTTCCTACTCATTTTTATCCACTTTCAAGAACTATTTATCTATTAAATATAGGACTGTATTATTTTAAGTGTTTCTAAATAATATTTTTTTCTTTCCAATTCATTTTTAACATCTCACGGAATCCCATTGCACTCATTTAATTTTTTTTCCCCATTACGGATATATTAAGACCGCGTTAACGTCTCTTTTCAACGTATCGAATGTTTGTCAGGCCTCTCTCCCTCGCTGGTGTTGGTTTAAAAAAGCAGGAGTCCGTGGGCGCTCTATAAAACTCCGCTGGTTGAGTTTCCCCAGCTCAGTCTGGACCACGATTTCTTCGTACGTGACAATTCTTTCTTAAAGACTTAGGATTATATTTTCAGTGTGTTACAATTTTTTCTCTTCATTTTCATTTTTTTTTTAAATTCATAAAGTGACATATTTTTTTTTTTTTTAATATAATTAACAGTGAATCGTTATTGCATAATTTAAATAGTGAGTTAAATTTTTCAACTTTTCTACCTCAAATCCCATTCGGAATATTGACAACCCGATGGCGGGATTTAGAGGAATTTTAACACTCGTTTTACTTGGAGTGCTTTCTGCAGTTGCCATCACCTACGATGAAGGTAATTATTATCAACAATTTTTTCTATTTTCTTCACTGACTTTATTAATTATGTTTCAATAAATTTAATAACTGTAATTAATGAAAAATAAATATTATTTAAGTTATACTTTTGAATTATAGTAAAATTCAATTAATGACTGGTCAATCAGTCAAGAAAGAAGTCAATTATTTTTGGAGTAATTGTCAAAAAATCACCCAAGTCGTTGACCCAGTTTTTAATTCAGATGTTTACTATCATCAATAAGGATGCGTTTTATAAAACATGTATGATTTTTTAAAAAAATAGTGATAATCTATCAGGGTCAAAATGATAACCTATCGTCATCGATACAAATAATTTTACAAAAATTAAATTACGTTCACAAGTCACTAAAGTTCCTGTTCAAAAGGCTATTTTAAATATATAGGTTATGAAAAAATTGAAAAAAGCTCACAATTTCCCAATGTACCAACAACGCGATACCTCATTTATCCATTGAGTATTCATGCACAAATCAAAGACTATTTACGTCTTATTCATCATACAGTTTGTGATCCAGTGGCATCGATGACGACCCTTTTACACATTACAGCATTAGCTGTAACATTTCAAACCAGTTCAACAGAAAGAACGTGAACAAGAAACCCGGTAGTTTCCAAAGCCACTTCTGGTGTTGCAAGGTCACTCAACCCTGTTATTATTCCTATACTTAAAAAAAATTATCATTACATAAAATCAATTATTTTACCTGCTATTAATACTCACCTTAGACATGTCAATCAATTATAGAATAATTCATAACAACATGAGAGTGTAATGAATCATTGAAAATATTCCTGGATTTTAAACGAAAATAAAAAACAAGAAGTTTTTGACTATTGTTTTACTGAAATGTATCCATTAATTAGTTGTCAACAATTAATTAAAGTTAAGTATTGAAATGAATATTTCATTTTATTGATTTTTTGAATTTATTGATTAAAAACTTTATAAATAATAACTTACATAAGTAAACAATTATAAAAGAAGTTATCTATTGCTACGTTAGTGAACATTTTATTTAACCAAGAAAATTAAATTTGAATCAAGTTGAATCATTGATATCTTAATACTTAGGTAGATTCTAACGGACAATCCGCAATAGGAAAATAGCCGTAAGCTCTTGAGTTTTTATTAAAACACTAAAAGGAAAGAGCAGTTTCTCAGTGGCATAAAATTTTTGTGAGGTAATTGCGTCAAAGTTTAAGAATTGGGGTCGTCATGTATATTATAAGGAATTTTTTTCGTTAAGTTGTTAAGTTATTAATAAAACAAAGAGCTAAAGAAACATGACAACCTACACACATGCGTTGTCATTATCATCGTTCTAATTACCATGGATAGTCAGAGTATATGATAGTAGGGTTGACAAACAAGCGTTACTGATTTAATTCAATCATCATGATGCAATTCATGCATTCTATCAACTCTCAATTACTCTACCGGCATAGTTTTTACGCTTTTATGATTCTTCACTTCTCAATTTTTATTTCAAAAATCTAGAGCAAAATGACTAAGTTTTTTTCTTAAATTGTTACCTCCATATATACAAACTTTAATTAATATTTTATTGAATAATTGAAAATTTTTTTCAAGCTCTAAGCAAGTCATTAAAAAATGCAGTGCATGATGATGAGTTCGCTATCAGTGTGAAGCACTTTAAATTAAAAAAAGGAGATCATGTTGGAACAGACACAGTTTTTGCTACGAAGTATCCAGATCCAAAGACTAAAATATTACTTATGATTGACCGACGATCTAATAGGGGTAAGTTATGATTCATTTTATCGATGCATCATATAGAGAGGTATTTATTTATTTTTTTCAACAACATGTAATGAATTTTTTTGCAGTAATGCTGGAGACAGTAGAAGAGCATAAAAAAGGAAGAGAAGATCTTGAAGTTGGTTCTCTAAATATTACCCATCCAATGAAAAATATTATTTTTGTGGTACACCAAAATAAACCTAATTCAAGAATTGATGTTTACGTTGACTGTAATATGCAAGGTGCTATTCCGATGAAAAAAACGTTCAAAAATGTAGTTGAACGAGGATCAGATGAGTCGACACTTCAAGTGGTAAGATGTAGTTATTGCTAATATAATTGGAGAGTGATGAAGTAGATCTATCGAGATGTTTAACTACTAATGAGATGACTAAGAAATTTTATTATTAGATATGATGTTATAACACTTGAAAAAGAATTTTGATGAATCGATAATTAAAGTAAAAATTCTATTCTTGAAGTAATAAGTTTTTAAAACTATTTAAGTGTTTTATAAACATTTTTGAATATTCAAATGAAATAAAATATTTTATTGGAAATATTTACTAGCTATTTACCACCTACACAATTGATAATTTCACTTAAAAATGAATTTCATAATCAACTTGAAGATTTCTCCAAGTATTTACTTCTTCATGTTACTTCCATCGTTTTAAGCGTGCGTTCAAGCATATCAATTTTATTCGCATGTTTATTTGTACCAGTATGAATCGTAGGTTGAAGTATCACCGAATATGGTTGCATGAATATATTTATCGTATTATCAAAGTATATTGAATATTTGCTAAAAAATTGTAAACAACTAATAAAAGATTGATTGGTATTTTCAGTTTAAAGAAAGAAGATACCGGACCAAGATCTACAGGAGCTCTGAAATTGATGAATTATGGGAAAGAGAAGGTTGTCGTACAGCTCTCTATGATGTTGAATATGATTTTAATCATAATACTACTTTGTCACGAGTTCGAAGGCGAGGAGACATTGGAATACATACAATTGATGATCTAAGTACTTGGAATGACTAAAAATATATATAATATCATTTAAATAATTAATTATTAACAAATTCAAATTTTTTAGATTGCATTGGAGAAGGCCAACTCATAAAAACTTTGAATGAACTTATAGAAGTGACAAGAAAAATTTGGACTGAATTAGAACGAAATGTAAGTTTTTTTAATTACAAAGACTGCTAAAAAAATTGTCATTACTATTGAATTAATTTTCAGACTCAAGAGACTCGATATATAAGAAAATTAGTCGAAGAATGTACAGCATGTCGTCCAGGATTTGTTGTAGGCAAGTTGAATTATTTTTATTATAACTCAAAATTATTATAGAAAATGATTTTAGAATATAAATAATTGATTGGTAATAATAAATGATGTTTAGCTACAACACCACCACCACCTCCAAGACCTTCCTGTAGACATCAAAGCCCATGTTTTCCTGGAGCTTCATGCCGAGATACTGAGGGAGGTCCTGAGTGTTTAGGATGTCCTTATGGTCATATCGGTGATGGACGACACTGTCAAAGAGTCAAGACTTGCAGTGATAATCCTTGCTTTCAGGGGGTAAGATGTCAAAACACAAGGAGTGGATACAGGTGAGTTTTAGTAATATTATTAAATTGCAGATCAGTTTAAAGAATTAATTATTTTTCAGTATCTTTATTTAGTTTAATATTATCTTCATTATTATAATTATTTTTAATACTTATTCATTTAAAGAAAAAATTCTAATCAAATGTTCAACAAACGTCGTGAATTCGCGAACGATTTTTTTATATTATTCAGATGTGGCCCATGTCCTTCGGGTTACACGGGGAATGGAGAGCAATGTCAACGCGTACGAGGATGTGAGTTGAATCCTTGTCACTCGAGTGTTACTTGTCATCCAACGGAAGATTATCCTTACTACAAATGTGGTGCTTGTCCTGAGGGATACACCGGAAATGGAACCAACTGCCAGGACATTGATGAGTGTGACCTAACTCAACCCTGTGATCCAAGATCTCAATGTATCAACACCTCGCCAGGATACAGGTGCGAGCCTACTGACTGGGATTTATCTGATTAATCACACACAAAAAAAAATTTAATTAAAAAAAAATAATCGCGTGTAGGACGGATTGAAAATAATAAATTTTTTATCCAAATCGCGATTGTTTTTCACATTCACCAACTTTTGCTTTAGTCATTTTTAATCCAATAATCTATAAGCTATTTTTATTTTAATTTCTATTTCTTTTTCATTTACTCAACAAACTATATTAATTAGTTCTCGTGAATCTTTTTCTATTGTACTTAAATATTGATTATACTGTATGATATGATAATTAATTATGATTAATTGCCAAAAAAAGGAAAAGCCGATAATAATATAAAGACTTAATAAGGTCGAATAGATTTACATTAATCACATTCGTCTTCAACTTCCTTTTCACGTTCCTTTCTTCCCTTTTTTTTCAATTTTTCACTTTATTTTATTAATATTTTTTAATATTATTCATAAATTCAATTAAATAAATAGTATATAATAAATAAATAAACGTTGTGAAACGGAAAATATAAGTAAATTGGGTAAATGATGAAGATATTTACCCTCCCATCCGGTAAATGCCTACTGCCCATCGATAGATGTCTTCCATGCCCCGTGGGATTTACGGGGAACGAGACCAGAGGTGTTGGAGTCGAATTCGCTCTCAGGAACAAGCAGATCTGTCAGGATATCAACGAATGCGAAGATGGAAGGAATGGTGGCTGTGTACCTAATTCTGAATGCATAAATACAAAGGTAAATACAAATCTATAATAATCTTTTTTATTTCAACATTTAATAGTATATTTATTTATTTAAAAACAATACTTTGTTCAGGGCTCTTTTAAATGTGGATCTTGCAAATTCGGTTATACTGGTGATCAAAATCAAGGTTGTCATCCAGCGCACAATATTTGTCCTGATAGAGTAACTATTTGTGACAAACATGCTGATTGCATTTGTATAGCTGTCAACCAGTACACTTGTCAGGTAAAAGAAACAAATATTATTCTTCATTTTGATCGACAAATCATGTCTGTTTTTTTTTTTTTTATAAAACAATTGATTGAATTGATCATTTCAGTGTCACATAGGATGGGCCGGAAATGGCATTAAATGTGGAATAGACTCTGACAGTGATGGACATCCCGATGAAGAGATTAGACTTGAAAGCCATGAGATATTTGCCGCAGACAATTGTCGATATGTTCCTAATAGTGGTCAAGAGGATGCTGACAATGATGGTTTAGGTGATTCTTGTGATGATGATTCTGACAATGATGATGTGCTTAACTCTTCTGATAATTGTCCTCTTCATCACAATCCTAAGCAAGAAGATACAGATCGTGATGGTCGTGATGGATTTGGAGATGCTTGTGACAACTGTCCTAACGTTTTTAATCCAGATCAAAGAGATATTGATGGTGATGGAATCGGTGATGCTTGTGACAATGATATGGATAATGATGGTAAGTATTAGACTATAATTATTATTTGAGCTTAATGAATTTTCAACTATTATCAAAATAATTATTGATGATAACTCATTTATTTTCAGGAATATTAAATCATTTAGATAACTGTCCTTCAAAGCAAAATGAAGATCAAAGAGACTCTGACGGTGATGGAGTTGGGGATGCTTGTGATAATTGTCCATCGATTCCCAATCATAACCAGGAAGACGAGGATAGAGATAGAGTAGGAGATGCTTGTGATGATGGCCATGATAGAGATAAAGATGGTATTCAGGATAATGTAGATAATTGTCCTGACATTCCTAATTCTGAACAAACAGATTCAGACCATGATAATATTGGTGATGAATGTGATGATGATGCTGATAATGACGGAGTTCCAAATAGTATTGACAATTGTCCTTATGTTTATAATCCACTTCAAGAAAATTCTAGAGGTAAATACGTTGTTTTAAGTTTTAAATTAATAAGAAACAAAAAATAATAAAATGTCACGGGAAATATATTACAGGTGGAATATTCGGAGATGCATGTTGGAATGATTACGATAATGATACAGTATTGAACACTCATGATAATTGTCCTAATAATAGTCAAGTGTGGACGACAGACTTTAGGAAATATGAAATAATTGCATTAGATCCTGAGGGTGAAGCTCAAATCGATCCTAACTGGCAAATTCATCACAGCGGAGCAGAAATTGTTCAAACTATTAATAGCGATCCAGGCATAGCCGTTGGTAAGTTAAATTAATAATAATCAGCTGATAATAATTATTACCTTTTTTTCAATTTTCGTATACATCGATGATATCAATGATAAAATTCCTTAATTGAAAAAATTTGTTCAAAGGATTTGACAGTTTCACTGGAGTAGACTTCGAAGGAACCTTTTACGTGAATACAGAAACAGACGATGACTATGTTGGATTTGTCTTTTCGTATCAAAATACCCACAGATTTTATGCAGTAATGTGGAAAAAAGACACTCAAACTTATTGGCGTGCTACACCTTTTCGAGCAGTTGCTGAACCGGGAATTCAACTGAAATTAATAGATTCTGAAACGGGTCCAGGAGAAATGATGAGAAATAGTTTATGGCATACTGGAGACACGGAAAATCAAGTAAAATTATTATGGAAAGATCCAAGAAATGTTGGATGGAAAGAGAAGACTTCGTACAGATGGCAATTGATGCACCGTCCTCGAATTGGGCTCATTAGATTGTGGATTTATGAAGGGCCACGTTTAGTAGCTGACTCAGGAAATATTTTTAACTCTGTATTGAAAGGTGGACGGCTTGGAGTTTTCTGTTTCTCCCAGGAAATGATTATTTGGTCGGATTTACTTTACAAATGTAAAGGTTAGTATAAAAATATTTGTTAAAAATTAAAAAAAGAACATTCTATCTATCAAGTATAACATTCTAATAAAATTCATCTCCTTAATTTTTAAAATAAAAATTTTGACTTACGTAAATGTAGACATAATACTTGTTAAAGTCTTAATTTAATTTTTAATTTCAGAGTCCGTACCTGAAGCTGTTTGGCGTGAGCTGCCAGGAAACTTGCAGACTAAAATTAATGTTGACCCAAGTAGTCAAAGAGTTATGAGACTCGAGCGACCTACTTATGGTTAAATAAAAAATTATTAAAAATTAATAGAAATAATTCAAGAAAATATACATATAAAATTTCCTTTGTTATAATTAAATAATTTTAATCAGATTTGTTTTTAACATAAATGACTGTATTAATATATATTTCCAAAGGTTTTATAAATTAAAAATTAAGTTATGTAAAAAAGGCCAAAATAAGAGGTTTTTAAATTTCATTCAATAACACAAAGTATTAAATTTAATTTTTATTATTGTGACCATTTAATAATAATTTTATTTTTTATTATGATAATAATAATAATTAATCAATTAATTAATGAAGTGTGTAACGATCTCAATGAAATTGACATAAGCAGTCTTCTTACAATGCTTGCTCCCTTGCAGCTTGCAATTATTTAAAATAAAATACAGAATCAGTCATCCTATAATTAGGTATTATTATAATAATAATTGATAATAATTTCTGAATTATTCAGATTAAATTGCTAAACTGGTATAATCCATTCAATTATTTCACTTAAATTGCACGATATTATTATAGTATCACGAAAAAATTCAGTTTCTTTTCTAACTCATTTTGTCTTGAAATACGTTTTGCATGTTATTTATAATTACATTAATTAATAATTCATTTATTAATTAATTTAATTGTTCAACATATAAATATTCCTTAGCTACAATAAATTATTATCATCGTAACATCCTGCTTAACTATATACACTATTCAAACAAAAATTAACCCGAATACTTTGAAGTTCTTGTACTAAACATCCAAAATACTAGGGTCGAACAGTAAACATTTGTCTGAAAATTTTTTTCCAATTAATTATTTGTTAAAAAAATTTCTTTTTTCTAACTAAATATATTTCATACATACAATTTAATTTTTAATATGGCAGTGGTCATTCAAAAAACAGTTTTAAGGCAGTTGGGCACCCTTAGACATTATGTGAAGAATTCTTTCTAATTTTTCTTTTATATAAAGACGAATAATGATATTAATTTCATTTAAGTATAATGATGCGATTAAAAACTATAAAAGTTTATAGTATGTAATAATATGTGATATGTCCAAGAAGGCCCATCTACAATACAATCGTACGATAAAAAACAATCGACCCTATGTAATAATTTATAATGTAATAAATAATAAATATTTTATAATAAAATTATTTAATGAGAGGCTATAATTAATATACTCCGAGCTTTGTTTCTTTTTGTATAATTTGATAATTAAAAGACGATTATTGAGAGTTGAAATTTGACCAAGTAAATTTCGTCTTTTTTAAATGTCATTAACGCTATTATTGTAATAATTATTATTGTTGGTATTGTTTTTACTTGATGAAATTGCTCGGAGTATTGGCTCGGGTCACCAAGCTTCTGTATAACGTACGTCAAATTCTTGAAGAGCTGGCAAACGCTTTTTAAGTGATTCAAACGTTTGAGCTGATAATTTGGTGCTATTTAAATTTAGTTTCCTCAGACTTGTCAATGCTATTAACAAAAAAAAAATTAATTAATTTCAAACAGATACAAAAAAAATGAAATTGTCAATAAAGATATAAAAGATATTTAAAGTTATCAATTGAATGTTATAGAATAGTATACTTACAAGCTAACGTAGAGATTCCTTTATCAGATACAGGTGTCTCACATAAATTGAGCACCTGAAGTTTCTGCAGATGCTCACTTATCATTTGAAGTCCAGCATCACCAAACTGGGTCGCCCATAAGTTTAGATATCGTAAAGCAGGCAGTTTAATAAGCTGTTCAGCACACGCAGATGTTACTGAAGTGAATGCCAAGCTAAGACACTCCAAATTTCCCAATGCACCACCACCGAGAAGAAGAGCAACATCGGCATCCGTAGCACGGACAGGAAGAGTCAGTTTTTTTGGACCTCCTTTTTGTTGCTATCATAATGAAATAAAAAATTTTTTACTTATTATTTAGAATAAAATTTTTAAATTCTTAAATTATTGTAAATAATTTAAAAAAATATATTACCAATTCTTGTAAATTTCTTTGTCGTTGACACAAAGCAGCATAACGTTCTTTTCCAGAGGGTGATGATTGAAGAGCAGATACTACTTGAAGTCTAGCTTCCTCATTGGGTAAGATACGCCATTCAAGCATAAGGCAAAGAGCTTCTTGAGCTGCAGCACAACCTCTTACGGCCAAAAGAATACACGCACTTCCTGTTTGTTTTAGTAATGAACTGATGAACTTTTTTCGTCGACAGCAACATCCTAATGAAGTTGTTAACTGAAATGAATAATACTTCATTAATAAGAAAAAAAATAGTAATTGTTATTTCAACAAAAAAACTTTCAATGCTTGGTCGGCAAAGAATATTTATGTATAAATGAATAATTTCTTTGTTGTATTACGTACTCTAACTTAAATAAAAAATGGCTTTCCCCATTTTTTATTGTTACGTATTATGAATAATATATTTCTTGCTAAGACGAAAAAATTAATAATCATTTTAAAAATTTTCAAGAATTATTGATGATGACATTATATAATAATTCGTGAGTTTCGAAACCTTATATTTATCAGATACTTATTGAAATATTTGAGTATTTTGGCAAGTATTCTAAAACTTGAACGAGATATTAATAAACAAGTGTGCATCAACAACTAATTGAAATACACTTACCATTTCTCCAAATAAAGTGCCGTCATCAGGGCAAGTCGGACTAGACGGAGCAGTGATATGAATCCACCCTGGTCTTGGTTCACGAACAGGTAGAAGAACTCTATGAACAGTACAACGAGAATCAGCAGTAAGCCTTCGCATTACACCCAACATAACAGCTTCCTGAACCTCTTTATTTGCTAATGCTCCTTCAGGAAATGGAACCGGTTGTAATAAAGCACTAAGACCAGGCCTCCAATCTCCATATTCAGATCTAATTTAATTGATTTGTTAATCGTATATTGTTCTCAGTTTGTACTTGTTTTTATTATATAAAAAAAACTTACGTTATTGTTAATACTAGAAGATAACACTGAAGGGGCGGTAAAGATGGGATTTCACCAGATTCACAATTGCGAATTTCAAACCTAATAATTAATTAACAAGTATTTTTAAAATTACTGTTCACTTTTTCGACTTGATTTATTGAAATTATTCAATCATGAAATGTTTCAATTACCTATGAAATATTGCAGCAACACATATTGATACTAAATTAGGCAAAATTCGTGGATGAGGACAATCACTTCCAGGCCCATGAATTGAACTGATATATTCTCTGATTGATTGTCCTCCATCGTCATTTTCATATAGTGCTGCAATAAACATTTGAATGAGTTTTCTCATATCTGGAGATTTTCCAAAATCTACAGTATGCTTAAGACATCGAGTTATTGCTGGTGCAAGAGCAGGAACAAGAGATGATTGTGGATATTCTTGAGTTAGATTAGCTAGAGTACGAGCGAGAATTGGTGGTGGTGCAGCTTTTTCTAAAAGCGGAGCAGCAACTGAAAGAACGGTTTCTGCCCATCTTCTCTGATCTCTTCTCAATTCAAAATTTTCTTCAGCTTCTAATATTTTTTTCTCATCAGTCTCGTGAATCTTTTGTGTAACTGGGTCTTCTAAAAGCTTCGCTACTGCTTCTAGTGGTGCACCATTGACTCTTTCATCTTGTAAAGGAGTCCACAAAGCAAAGTCTACCATAGATTTTAATTCTTTAAGAATAACTTCTTCTTTTGTTTTCGTAGACACTGTATGTTGATACTTGAAAATACTTTTCTGCAAATTGAAAGAAAAAATAAATAAATATTTATGTATGTTATTTTTAGTCCATAGTATCGCTTTTATGATCATTTTACAATAAATGTCGAACTCAAATAAAAAACTTGTCCTCTATTCAACGAATAAATAAATAAAAAAAAAAACAATTCGCCTTTTTATTTATTAGTTTTTAGTTTTTAAAAATTTTATTTTGAATTATTTATTATTTGTTGAACAATTGTTCAATAGTAATTTGTGCACCTGATGGAATAAAAATGTCCGGAGATTTTTATTCAAGAAAATGAATCAATTGAAAATCACTTTGCGTGAAAAAAATTTTATTCCATCGACCAACATTATTATTTCCATTTTAAAATGAAAAAACAAAATTGAATTTTTTTCTTGCATTGATTTCGGATATAATAATTTCTAAATCTACAGAAAATTCATTTTTTCAATATTCACTACAATAGATAATCACTATTTGCATCAATAAAGAATCATTATTACCTTCCAAAGAATGGAATGATACCATTGATTTCGAGTATAAGCATTACTTGCTTGAAGAAGCAGTGAACCATCTGGTAAAACAATTCGCAAACAATATTTATATGTTGGATCCCATCTAGCAACAGCATACACTTCTGTCATATTACTGTAAGGAACTGGTTGCTGAAGAAATCCTGTGAGCTGAAATTAATAAAAAAAAACAGGTAAAATATCTATTTTTTCCAATATTTTCAATTTGAAAGTTTTTATCATTTAAAAAAAATCACTTTTAATGATTGAACCATTAAATTGCTATCTCGAAGATTTGAAATAGTTTATTACCGAATAACTTGAGTGTGTCGATGTAATCGAGTATATGGTTAGAAGAGATCATGAAACTTAATTGCATTGAAAAGCGATTATATTGAAACGATCATGCGACTAGCAAGTAGAACTCGAACAAAATGTGTTGAATATTATCACAGTTCTCTTATCAAGTGAATTGCTAGTTTAAAACCATATGAACTGTTTCTCTCTTTCTGTTATATTTATCATACTGTATCTACATGGTCTAGTCTTTTTTAAAATTACATCAATATCGTTAAACACAGTAGTCGTTGAAAATCATTGATGAAGAAATAAAAGAAAATCAGGGATTTTATCCAACATTAACTTATTCTAAAAATAGCAAAATACTATTTTTTTTTTCTATTTCCTACATACAGACTTTTTGAAAGCAATTCACAAAAGATGAAATAGACTCAAGTATGTCACTAGGTCGTTGCATTTTCTGGCAACGTCCGGTATATTATGAATAACCCCTTTCTCTCCATCCTTTTACATTCCAAGTCTTATCGACTACTCCATTCATGTCTCTAAAGTGCACCAAATGCAATCTAACCTCTAAAAATGCACTAAAATTTTTTTCAACTGACCAATTAAAGTAGTCTATCGAGAGAATAAAATATATTTTATTGAAATAAAAAAAAAAAAACAAAAAGAATTGAATAAATGTCAATATAAAAAAAATATATTGTACTTAATTTTTAGAATAGTAGTTGAAAATGATTTTATATTTCGATTACCGAAAAAGCTTTCAAGTGGAATAATGAAAGCAACAAAATCAAAGTTGTATGTTTAAATTATTATTTTATATAAAAGTATTCACATCAGTATTTTTTTACCTGAAAATATAATTTATATTAAATAATAATAAATATAGTTGACAATTATTGGAGAGATATTAAAAAATGAAAACATTTACTTGGTGATTGTATTCGTACATAAACGAGGAAGAAATAAACTTTAGCGATAGTTCTATATGCAATAATAAAAAAAATTAAAACGGAATTTGATTGGCCTAGTTGCATAAATGGTGGACAGGTGACGAGGGTAATGTGCTTTATTGAAACTTACTCAATAAGTTTTGAAATATACGTATCTCACATATGCCCGAATGCAAAGTGGAACGTTCAAGTAGAAACTACCTCAATGATCAGACATAAAGAATGTAGAGATGAAAAATGTTTGAATTATTACACGCTCGCGTGCTTTTAAGTTTTTTCTCCCGTTTTCGAGTACTTTATCATAGCTCAACTACATAAAAAAATGAAAGAACACTAGGGAAGGTAGTATAGAAAACGTTTGCATATAGAGAAGAGATTGAATGACGTCAGAGATGAATCTAGGCCGTGGGTTGAACGACTGTTCGAGTGAGCTTAACCTAATCTCCCGTTGGCTTGTATCCACCCTCAATGAATGCCAACCACTATCACTAGCGTAATGAGGGTGCAAAGACAGTTGAGTTCTAGTTTAACCATCAGAAATTCTCTATCCCCCTTTTTCTTCATTTTTTCTTCCTCTTTTTTTTATTGTCAATACACATAAATATTCACATAATTATTGATAAATAGTCTCTAATTTAACGATGAAAAGATTAATCGAGAAGTCTGGTATGATACGTCATTTGTATCCGGTTTGAAGACTTTAGTGAAACAAATTAGGGGGTTATGAGAGAAAAAAAATTCATCAAAATGTTTTTTTAACCTGTCGATATAATATTGATCAATGTTGGTTTTTGTTATAATTTGATTTATATTTTATGTTACATCGTTTAATATTCATAGAAAAATAATGAGTTTTTTATCGCATCATATACACTCTCAATTGTTTGATAAGGTTAGGTTAAGTTATTAGAATATAAATTTATTATTACAAAATTTTTGCCAATGAATTAATCATTATCTGTTTTTTTTTTTTTTTTAAATAGGTAATTACACTTTCATCTGAAGTGAATATTATAGGGATAAAAAAATATTTTAATCCAAATTCTGAATCTAATTCATTATGATTTATTTCGCTTTTGCGATATTCAAGCTTTTACATTGATTTAATGTAAATTATTCTGACAACAGTTGGAAAATAAACAAATTTTATCGAATCTCTCATGCGAACGAACTTCTGAAATACATACTATTATCTTTAATACATAATTTACTGAGGTAAAAAAATTCTATTATCAAACATATGTGATGACACTTATTACAGAAGTATACTTCCAAATTTAATAAATTTTATTCTAAATTATTTAAGGTGTTACTCGTGTAATATCATAGATAATATCGTCGCCATTTACAAAAAAAAGTAAAAGAAAATTATTGTTAAATGTTCAGTATCTAATTGAAATACAAAAAGGTTTTTAAGTATGAATAGGTTCAACCCAGAGTATCATGTATGATACTCCAAGAAAAACAGATTTAATTAATAATTCATGATATTTTTGTGAATAGTAGTGCTATAAGAATTTTAATGACTACTATAGTTATGTTAATGAATAATAATTATCATAATAATGGTTTAATTTAATTTGGAAATTTCTATTAAGAAAAACAACATTCTCAGTTAAGACATTGTTTTTACACTTTGTAATTCTTTTAAACTTTTTAAAATTTATTGTCATGAATTAAAAAATGAATTGACTTTTATCTATTCAGTTGCATCAAGTTAATTACAATAATGATACATAATCAATTCAATTAATATAGTATTAAACTGATTTATTAATAATGAATAAATGTTTTTGTTTAAATTTCTTTAGATTATTTATCTTGTAAAGATGATTTATAAAACACTTCTTTGATAAAAAGGAAAATTAATATTAATAATTATTAAACAACATACAAGTCACACCTTCAATAGAGAATAAATTATCAACTACTTGAATAAGCTATTTGTTACAAAATTGAGCAAGATAAAAACGTGCTCTTGTATGAATGTAATTCTTCTTTTATATCTGTCATTGATGTGTAAGGAAAATTTGTCATGATTAGCACAATCACGTGTGTTATTAACTTAGCTTATTATCTGTTGGAATAAAGTTCGCATCAACACTATTACGTCTTGTCAGGAATTTCCGTCAGAATTGCTCGAATGACATCTGAGATAGCTTATTTCAAATAATGCACGTTTATGATTAATATGATACCATTCATGTATTAGGAAAATGTATAATGAGAGACATTTTTTATCTATCAAATCTTTACCATTTAATTTATAATGTAAATACTAAAATAATTCTGCTAAATAGTCAATTTGATTATTCATTTGATAAACATCTTTTTCCTTTTACTGACTGTTAATGAACTTTGTAAAATACGATTATTATAGAATGTCATTTTTGTTTAATTAAATTTTATTCAAAATACAAATGAACTTGAAAATAAAAAGATTATTATTGTATAAAGAAAATTGTAACCTTTTTTCATGCTAAATCATAAGTAAAATTTCTATTCATCTAGTTTAATTCATAACTATTACAGAATATACCAAGATTATTGTAAAATATATTCTAGGCAGAAAAATAAGTCTGTTTATTTGTTAATAAAAATTTCTTTCATATAAGCCTATATGAAATATATGTTTAATCAGCTGATGATGTTTAGTTGAATTTTATTAACTAGTCAAACTTGAATGTTTCAAGATAAAATTTTTTTTAACGCTCCATTATTGTAATAATACATAGTATAAAAAGAAGATTTGTAAGAGAAAAAAAAATTCATTGTAAAAAGCGTTCATTACGATCAATAAAATTTGAATAAATTTTAAATAAATGTGATAAACTAAAAATAACTATATTTATAATTATTTAAAATAAGTCTGTATAGAGTAACAAAAAATATTTTTAGTTTTTAGCTAGTTTTTAATTATAACATAGTTAGAAATATCATTGATTAAAGTTCATTTAAACATAGCATGAAGATAATTATTTGAAAATGTACAATATATCTAAAAATAAAACTCAATATTAAATATATCAAATTATAGATTATCGTTTACGTAAGTGATAAAAAAAAAATCAATTATCAAGGGTTTCATTATTCTAATCTACAATAAAAATGTTATTTATTGCTTATGACATAGATTGATAAGTGAAGTAATGATGATAAAAAGAAGAAAAGTATTGTCATAATGATATAAATGATGTAAGTCGATGCAATAGTATCAACTAATGAAGCATTAAATTGATCGATTAAAATAAAAGACTGGTTTTATGATAAACTATACAATATATTCTATAAAGATAATGTTTAATTTTGTGACCATATAAACCACTTAATTTCCATATGAAGACTAAGACTATATCAGAGACAATCTGCGGTCTTCGTCTGCGGAAACTCATATCCAGGGTCAACTTTGACGTCAAGCCTGAACACGCACGACTCGCGAGTGTTATATCCTCGATACAAACTACACGGGAAGTAGATTCCTTATTTTCAACCAAGAACACATTCGACAAGGGTATAACCGCGAAAAATATGATATTTTATATTTATAATGTACATTCATTTATCTCAACCCCACTTGACATCATATACACGTGCTCTATCTGGTGTTACGTCTTACGTCTATGTATACATTAATACGCCCTATACTACACGTCAACTTGACGTACAGCATCATATTATCTCTCACATTGACTCATCTCGTCTCATGAGATCAAAGATTTACTTTTGTCTTTTCAGAAGAACGTACATGAAACTTTACTGACATTTAAGAGAGTCATAAAGTTAAGATGACTAGCATATAAATGTTTTTGTGATGAAAACGACAAATGATCTAGCAAAAAATTTATTCTACAGGATTTATGTGTGAAAATAAATCTCTTATAAAAGTCATCGTATAAATGAATTTATGAACATTTATTATTATTACTTTAATAAAAAAAAAAATTTCATTTTTTATTAAGATTTATTATTTTCAAAAATTTTATCATTATATATTTGAATAAAAAATAGTAAACAATTTTTAATATTATATATTTTTCTAAAAATAAATCAGTAAATACATGCTAGTTTACACTGATTGTCACTGATTTATTTTAAAAAGTAGGCTTTTAAAAAAATTCATTTATATTGCAGTTAAAAAATTGTATCATTACTCGTAATTAATTGTTTGTTTTAAAAAATTAAATATTTGTATTATTAACAATGTGTTTATATAAATATTTAAACACTTTATTTTAACAACAATTATTTTAATAACAATGTTTCATTAATAATGTTTGTAAAAATATTATTAAAAGTGAAAAAATAAGCACATTACTTTCAAGTAGAGATTGAAAATAGATAAATTAAAAAAAATAATATTATATTTTATCAAATAAACTTTACATTTATTAATTAAGGAAAGTTTTGTTGATATGTTTTAATTTTCGTCAATTTTTCCACCCTTAGAGAATTATAACAAATGTCATTATAAACTCATGTTTAATTAAAATTAAATTAAAAGTTAGGACTTTATCAACGATACTTTTACGCCCCTTTTTGAACTCAATTTTATGATAGACTCATGCTAATATATGTATACTACTCTGTAAGAGAGGACTAATTCATTTCACTTGATTAAGAAGTTTGTGGTCAACTTGAAATGAGTTTTACTTTGAATAAATAATTATATAAAATTGTAATTTCATAATTACACTTATCAAACATATTTATTTCAATTGATAAAAAATTAATTAATAACAATAATAAATAAATAAAATAAAACTTATTAAAAAATTGATATGCAATGGTTAAGTTTTATTTTATTATCTTACTTTTAAATTCTTTAAATTCTAGTACACATAGACATAATATATGGATCTAAGATATTATCATCATCTTTCTTTTCTTTCATTGTAGTACATAGTGATTTTTTTTATTTCATAGAAAAATACTCGTACACATGCGAAGAAAAAAAAAACGCCACATATCTTCAATATTTATTACATTCAATTTTTTTCATCTACAGCTGTTTGGTTTCATAACACAAATGTTTCTACTTCACCAATTTATTGAATTTTCTCATAATAATGCATTAGTTGATACTTTTGTTTTAATTAATTTTAACATTATATATTGTTATCAAAATAAATATTATCATCATAAGTATAATGACGTCATTAAAACTACTATTGACGTCTTCAATTGATAAATAAATGAAGAAATTAGATGTTTATCAAACAAAATAATACACATTAGAACGTGTACTTTAAATGTAATGTTTTTTTTAAATTATATTAGTGACGTTAATCATTAAAGTAAACTCAATATCATAGAGAAATGGTTATTCATTGAAGTATAAATCAATTCACTAATAAATCATCGATCATATTGATAAATAATACAGTTCAAGTATAGATCCATACGGTTGGAATGCCAAAAAAAAAATGATCATGCAAATATGAAAAATTATCTAAACACATTTTTGCTATAATTTATTATCCATTTGATTATGCTTAAATTATTTTTTGCTTCTTCCTCTCTTTTTCTTATCATTTATTACATCGACGTATGTATATATTCTTACGTAGTATTTCTTGATTCGTTATGAACTGTCGAATGAAAGGCAAATTTAAAATGTACATAGACGTCATTTAACCCAACTGATTAATTAACATTATTCCCTCATACTTTTACAATAAATATTTTTTAATAGTTTCACTGAATTAAAATCATGTCATAAAATTAATAAAAATATATTCATTTTTTAATTAATTAATGAGTAAATAATGGTAACTTTAAAATCTATAATATATCTTTGATAGAAAAAAATAAATTGAAACAAAAGACGAAATTTAAAAAAATTTTAACTGAGCACATTGGCCTGATCGAAATTTATTTTAAGACACAGCAAGTGATGCTAAATATAAATTACATTAGTATCAAGAAAACAATGAGCTGGTTAGGTGATCTAAATTAACTATAAAACATTCGATTAAAAAACAAGTGTAAACAGTGATAATAATATTATAATGATCAGCATCATAAATTTATTCTATAATCTATTGAAATTTAAATACTTTTACGTCAATTTAAAGAACTAATCAATTAACACAATATTTTCAATATTTATTGAGTCAGGCTATACTTAGCCAACCATGGAGCAAGTTTAAAAATACAACGTAAATATTAACTGTAACCATGATTAATTCATTAATAAAATGTTATACAATTATTGAGAAACAAAAGAGTTTACGATAATTAGACTTACCGTTTTAGATGACAAGCAAGCATCATTTAAGTAAAGATGATGAGTTTCCCAGCGTCGAAGGAATTTACTTGATAATATTTTGCTGACTAGTGTTCTAGTATGATTGAGATAGCACACCTGAATGTCACCTTCTTCAACGGGTTTGAACCTTGGGCCAGCAGGGCCAGGACTTGGACTTGGACTAGAGGATCCACTGGTAGATAAACATCCAGATTGTTGTTCAAGATTGGGACACGATCGTGCAGCTGGTAAACTTGGTGGATCCAGGGTATCAGTTTTTTTAAGACTCATACCAACAGGCGTACACTTGCCAGTCACGGAACTAGTCTCGATCGTCGCCGAGGGCTCAGAGTCATTGGACCTCGTTGCGACGCCAGTCGACAATTGGGGTGAACTCGTGCTCGTGGTTTCTTGTCGCATCGCGCCGCCATTCACGGATAGAAAAGAATAATATGGAACTTGAACGGGAGCAAGACCGACCGAAATCGCAGCGGCTGGACTAGACGGCAGTGAAGAACCTTCCTCAGTCTCGGTTTCAGCTTCACAGCAACTTTCGTCTTCCTCTTCCTCCTCCTCCTCTACCTCCTCTTCGCTGAATCCATCCAATGATGGTATGTCGTTGGCGGAGCTAGCCTTGATGCCTCCCACCATCTTCTTCTTGATGTCAACGTCTTCTCTAGTCATAAGTGGAGTTGATAAAAGTCGTGAAGACCTTTGGCAGTTCTTCGAGGACGAAGAAGATGTTGAGATGTTAGAGAATGGTGAAGACGAGTTGACGTCTTCATTAGAAGCTGATGAATCTGATCCCAATAATTTTCTTCTCCATCGTCCGGTAGCTTCTGGCAAAGAAGCTTCTTCTATTTCATTCGTTGTTACAGATATATCCAGAGTATCCAGTGGTGTTGAGTCCGGTGATAGTGGATCAATCTCTAAATAATCTGCTTTAATTCCAGGAAGTGTATCAGTACTACTACTTGCTGATATTGAAACTTCGTTATCGATATATTGAATTGATGATGATCCTGATCCTTCACTAACAGCTTCTGAACTCCGTCTTGTTTCTGATCCACTTCTAGTTTTCAGTGTGTTACCACTCTTGGTCGTCTGTTGCGTGGGAAGTGCTGGGGTCGTGACCGAACTGCGAGGCGTGCGCGTGAATGGACTCTGGAAACAAAACATCGCGACTCTTCAATACGATCACGAAATCGGATAAACCTTGAATGGTAGTTTGATGATAAATATTTCAATTTTTAATGTCTAATAAGTTAAATGCTGAAAAAATGATCTGATGACAAAGAATAGACTTTCCAGAATGCCCTGTTAAACTTTCTCATTAACACCACTGAGCGTTCTTTGAAATTTACGCACTTAAGTTAATTATTAAATGTCATTGTGATGAGTTGATAAACTCTTTTGAAGAATCAGCAGAATAAAATAGCCCAAATATTTTCCTCTTCACGTTTCAAGTTATTAATTATATTTGTATAACTATTTATAATATCTTCGAACTCAAATGAGTCTCATTTTTTTACGAGCCCTCCGGGCAAAATGTCTACACATTTTCGTTGTCAGCTCTACTTTTCCCAGACAATTTCATGATAACATTTCAAACTAAACACATTTAAAAATCTTACTTTCAGAATAGATTTATATTTATTTTAGTCACTATTTTTTCTCTGATAAAAAATCAACTTTTCACAACACAATCACAATTGTTACAACACTATTCAGAAATAATTTGTTTTTTTCGAAGACCGTGTTCAATTCTATTTTATCAACTAAATACTCGTTTGAATTTTTAAAAAATTATTAAAACTATATTAAATTATTGAATTTTTAATCTTTCAAATTTATCAGTTAAATTCGTGTGACTGGCGACGAGTTGTATTAGGACGGGCGTCAAATTCGAAGCTGAGCAGTAGCAATGAAGCAGAAGCGGCTTGAAAAAGTTGGCGTTGCGGCGCACGGCGTCTCTCTACTCTGTGGATCGATGAAACTCGTGAATGTTCGAATATAACGGGTGCTATATACTTTTAGCCAATGAATTCAGAGGTGCAATATAGCATCTATATTGCTTAAGACACCCATGCCAAGGTATGATTATGACTCAAATACTCACATGACAATTGAAACTTTCCCTTGTAACCGACGTCAATTGTTGATAAAAATTTACGAATGTAATTTACGACTACAATTGTCAATTTTTATATCTCTACATTTTGCATAACAGCTATATCGTTGGTGCCATTAACGTTAATGTGTTTAATATCTTTCATGATAATTCTAAATACTCTATTCCTGATCTATTGAAATTTAATTTTAACTATCTGATTGATTCAACTTAAATAAATATTTAATATACGGAAATACAAATAATTCTAAATTTGGCACTCAAGACATTCCTGTCAACCAATAATGATCAGAATTATATTTTTATTTGTAAATGAATAGTAAATTATTTTCAAGTAATGAAAATTTATCAATTATCTAAATTTTTTGAAAAATATTCTTAACCAATATATTTGAAATTGTTGTAAAATTCAATTTCACATTTTCCTCTGATAATTTACTCAAACATATATAGTTAAATTTAATTTTTTAATGTATATCAACTAGTTTTAATGTTATATTCACGCAACTGTCTACAGAAAGCATTGAAGGTTTAATTCCACTGCTTACAGTTAATAAATATTAATAATTAGAAAAATTAACTTAATTAAAAAAAGAATGAAACCGTTCTGATAATATAACTTTTAATTCTATATTAATGCCTTTAAAAGTTATGTATTATTAATAAAAATAACTAACTATCAATTACCATAAATAGTAATTGAAATAATTCTAATCATAAACATTAATAAATTATTGGCTTGAAGTTCTTTGTCTTTATTTTATAGATCATAAAGACACTATGTCAATTTTAATGAATGTAAAAACTCTAAAATATATAACATTATATATAAAAGTGTAAATATAATTTTTTTATTCATAATAGTGTAGCTTATTTTTTGCCTTTAGCCATCCAAGTCTCAATTTCTTCAATACTGGAATAGAAATAAAAGGAAAATGATAATAAAAGTACAAGGAAAAGATAATCATTCAATTCCTCTGATTGTAAACTTACGTGCGTGGTACTTGAGTCAAATTTTCAACACCTGTTTCTGTTATTAAAACGTCATCTTCAATTCTGACACCTCCAAATCCACGAAATGATGATAATACATCAGCATTGATGAATTTACTTTTATGAGGATCAGTTAAAGCCGAATCAAGTAACTGGAACAGTCATTAATTGATATATTATGTTCCGTATCAAATTCAATTTATCTATATTTCAAAAAATACTCTAAAAAAAAGACCAATAACATACAAATGTTCATATAAAATTTAAATATAATTGTTAAATAAAAAGAATAGATAGATAGAATATAATACATTTTTCAAATACTTACCGAATCAATAAAATAACATCCAGGTTCTACTGTCAATACCATCCCAGGTTGTAAAGTTCTTGCAGTTCGTAACTTCCTAATTCCTGGCTTATTTGATCTAGTTGGACATCCTTCAAGATAACCACCAACATCATGAACATCTAACCCAAGTAAATGTCCAAGACCATGAGGTTGAAATGTTTCATTTAAACCAACTTCTATCATTTCTTTTACATCTCCTTTCAATAGGCCACCTTCTTTCAAACAAGTCAGCATTACTTCATTGGCTAAGAGATGCATATCTATCCAATTAATGCCTGGTTTAGCGGCTTCAATTACAGCATTACGAGCTTTCAATACAGCATTGTAAATAAATTTTTGAGTATCGGTGAATTTCCCATTTGCTGGAAAACTACACGTAATATCCGCAGCATAACCACAATAGTTTCCTCCCATATCAAAGAGACTAAAAAAAATATCATAAATTGATAAAAAAATTCAAAAACTTATTTTATAAAAAGTTATTTGAAATAAAAAATTAATATTTACCACATATCAGTAGCCTGTAAAACTCTATTATTTGGTGCTCCAGCATGACCATAATGTAAAATGGATGCATTATGACCAGATCCGCAAATGCAAGTGTAAGAAACATGTCTACATCCACCAGTAAAATAAATATGATGTTTAAAAATTGATTCAGCTTGAAATTCAGTCATTCCTGGACGAATACTCTGCATTACAACTTTATGAGCATCTGAACTGAGTTTGACCACATAACGGAGAACTTCAATTTCCAATGGTGATTTGATAACACGGCTAAAAAAAAAATTTAATGAAAATACTTATTTTGAAACAATAATTCTTGAATGAAAATTTGATAAATTTACATTTATTTTATAAAATTAAATTTTAAAACTATATAAAAAATATATTAAAATAATATTAATGTACTGGAAAGTATTATAATGTTTTGAATGGTTCTTCAGCATTTTGAAATCTTTCATTCAAATATTTTAGCAACCAACTGTTATTATCACTCTTGAGTTTCAATAATGTCGTATAATTCAGTGTCATCACGCGAAATCCTAATTTTTTCAAGTGTCGTAACTTCATAAGTTGTGGCCCAATTAAAGATATAGAACTTTGACAATAATGTTCAGGTAAATGAATTAGTACTGCAGTTTTTATTTCTTCTTTTGTATTGTAATTTAAAGAGAAAATAGACGAGGTCACTGGAAACGGATGTATAACTGCATCAATGACGTACAAATCAAGTGCCGATAACTGGCTGAGAATAACGGCTCGGCTTAATTTATCTTCTCCACCTGCAACTTGCGTCAATTCTTGATGAATTTGCTTTTCAATTCGTCCCAGACAAAGTTTTGTCGATACGTTTTTATTAATCTTATCAACAGGGAAAATATTTCCGGTATATTTATAACCATATTCAATAGTCATTATTGTATTGAATAACAACAATTTCTCAGTAATCTCTTCGTTAGAGTTTTGTATTTTATTTTCACAGTTAATTTTGTTTTTGGAAATTAATTGAAACACGTGGTTGATAAAATTTTTTGGATATTTTTCAAGATAAATACAAGAAAGTACAACATCAAGTGAATCATTAAGATCTAATTGATAAAACTTTGTACAGAGAATATCCTCAAACGTTTGCCAAAAATTTTTATGCTGAATTTGATAATTTAAATACCCAAAAGGAATGAATATTGATGCTATCAATTTGCCAGATATTTTTTCAGCATTTTTTAGTAAATATTCACTGCATCGATCACATATAATTACATTTCTTACTCGAAATTTTTTACAATAATTCATTATATCTGAAATTAATTTAGGATTTTTGATATTATAGCTCTCAACTTGGATCAATTGCTCCAATGATTTTTCTATTTCAGAGTTAAATAAGTTAGCACTATCCAAACTCTTCACAAAATCTAAAATGTCCGTTTCAGAAGCCGATTTTATGTACACCATTGCCCATTTACTTATATAATTAAGACATTTTTTATTTAAATCTAAATTACTTCTGAATGACATGATTATTTGTGCTATCTGTGATCCAGTTAGTTTTTCCCAGTAATTTGACAACTTTTGTATTAATATACTTTGAATAATGATCTTGCTTTTATCAAACAATGGCAAAAGTTGGAATAATAATACCAAATTTTCAGCGTTTATTTCGTGTTCATTGTTTTGTATTCCAAACCAAAAAATATCCAAAGATGATTGATAAAAAGCTGCATCAGAGAATGATAGTAATTTTATTACATCGATTAAATGGTTCAGGGATAATTCACAGTAACTTGCTCTCAACAACAATTCATTAATCAGTTGATCTTTGTAATAATTTTTTGGTAAGCTTCTTTTATCTTCTATTAATACATGCAAAGCTTCTATTATTAAATCATTGTTTTTACTGCTGACTATCATATCAATTAGTTCTTTTAATAAAATATTTTTTCTATTTATATCTAACATAAAATACTGATTAAATAAATAATTCAAATCTTTATTTCTATTGTATTCATAATCAACGAGCTGTTTTAAAGCTTTCAAAGCAATACGAGAATTTATTTCTTGAATGATTATGATTTCTAGAAGCTTAATGGTTTTATTAAATATGAATTTTGATAGATAGTTTCGATATTTTGGAGAATTCAATGAAAGTTGAAATATATTAAAATCTAATTCATTAAGAATTGAAACTGTTTTTGCTTGTTCTTCTTCATCATCTTTTGTAGCAAGATCTTCATTGATATTCTTTCTACGACGTCTTTTATAATTTTTTTGTAGAAAAATACTCATTGAATTTAATTTTTCGTCATTGATAGTTGTATAAAAAATTTTTCCTTTTTTAAATTTAATTTTTTTCCGTAAATAGTTGGTAAAAATATGCTTCAAATCTTTTTCTTTATTCTTATTCAATAAAACATCAATATTTTTAATTGTACGAACGATGATAGGTAATTCTTGTATTATATTATTTTTGTGATAAATCACTGTAGACATTATGAATGGTTCAGAATTATTGATAATTTTTTCATGACTTTTGTAGTATCTTCCGTTGATAAATTGAAAATTTAATTTCAATAATGATGATAAATATTTCAAGTTTGATAAAATCATTTTTAACTTTTTTTGGTAAATAATTTTATCTCTTGAGTAATTCAATGTGAATTACATTGAACTGTTTGATTGAAAATAATTAAATATACTTTATTACGATAGTAAAATGATGAAATTATCTGCGATTCATTTTTGTTTCTTTCTCATATTTATGAAATAAAATAATTACTGATCACTTGATTGTTTTTTTTTTTTTATATTTATACTTTAATATAATAATAAAAAATAATTACTCATAATTTTGTTACCATTCACATATTTCCGGATATAAGATTGTGTTATTGACGCTGAATCTGATAACAGAAAAAAAACTTCATTAATGACTAAAACTATTAAAGGATTTTTATATTTATAGAAAAAATTACTTGTTTATTACCTCTCAATTCCATCAAAGTTGGCTTCTCTTGAAAATAATCCACTGTCGCTATTTTGACCATGCTATAAACCAATAAACGTATGACATAAATAAAAAAGATTATCATTATTGTATTAATATAAATAATTTTAAATATATATCTTTTTAAAATATTAATCATATAATAAAAATCAAAAATACTTTGATTATTAAGTATAGATTGTCAATTAAGATTCAAAAACCCACGATTCTTAGCAATCTAATGTCATTCAATATTTAAAAAATTCACATGTATTTATTTGTATGTACGAATAAATTGTAGAAAATAATATAGAAGAGATTAATTTTCAATTTTTTGAATGAAAAATAAATTAAAAAAATTATCACCCAACTGATCATTCGTTTTTTTTAATAAATCAAATATTAATTTCATTGACAGCTGATGCAATGTTAGGAAGACCTTATCCATTTCTATCGCCTACAAATAACTTTCATATGAATTGAATGAATACAAATTATTTGCTCAATCTGATCGGAATAAAATTAAATAAAAGTATAATGTTTCCGTTAATTAAACAAGTATTGATTTTTTAAAACTATTCCTAAATCAAAAATATTTTTTTAAATCAACAATATATTTAAAAAATTTATTTCATATCTTCAATGACTAAATTTTTGTTTTTAATAATAATACTTTGCAAAATTATATTTTTATTTTGACAAGTTATAAGATAAATGTAGTAATTATCATCGAGGTCATGCAGAGTAAGGTGCTACTAATGGCGACCTAGCGATAGGTTGTTGTGTATTCATTCGGGTGGCTTGTTCTTTTGACTCAACAACCTTGGAATAAGCGACCTACATTTCGCATGATTATAATATAAACCTTTTGAGACATTGTCCGAAAAATTTCTACATCGAACGAATTTACATTAAGCAATAAATAATTTTCAGAAAATATTATCGTTTCTTATTAATTGATCACTTTTAATATTATTATATTATTAAAAAAATCTATTAATACTATAACAATGTAAACTTACTAGGCAGTTATTTACTAAACTAATCAACTTACTAAAGTTAAAAGAAGCTCAGCATTTTTTTTTTCCAACACATCAGCTATTTCATCAGTATAATAAGCCTCATCTACGCCATATCGACTTTTAAATTCTGCTAACGTACTCAATTTGCCACACCAAATTTCGTACTCTGCTGGTAATCTTGGAAAAAACAAAATAGATATGCCTGATGCTACCTCCAGTGTTCCAAAACATCCGGGCTCTTCAACACCAAAGCACCATTGAAAAAAGGATTCCTGAAATAAATTCAATGAATTAATCAAATCATTCATCAATCAATTAGTTCAAAATCTATCTAATAAAATATTTATATAATAATATAATAAAATCATGATTTAATCGTTACAATTGATAACATTACTAACAGAAAATATAAAATAAATGATATTGTTACAAGAATAAAGATTTTAATGCAATTATTTGATAACATCAATCAGATTAAATGATAGTTTTCAAAGCAATCTCCTCTAACTGTTTTTAGAGGGGTCAGAGTTTAAATCTGCGATTTTGTCTTGACATAAACGATCAACCATCAGGTCAACGTGCTCTTCCTACACACAAGTAAACTTACTTATACTTGATAATAGACGAAGTACTGTAATGTATCAGTTGTGTTGTTGCTTGCCGGAAGTACGCAGCTGATTTCATTAATATAACCAGAACCTGTACAATCGACCTGTCCATCACATCTTACTTCAATTTCTCTTTACGATGGTTTTGAAATTAGGAGGTATATTCTTAGTAACAAAAACAAATGTATAACATCAAAGGTCGAATTTCATGCAAAAGCGCCGATGATGAGTTGAGATGAAAGAGCAAAGTAAAATTAGACAGGTGAAGATGTTATTTTAATCTTACGCACCTGCCTAAACTCGTAGTTAACATCAGTATCGTTAAAAGGTACATCTTCACCGCCTTGAAGAACAACAAATGTTCCTTTAGTTGGCACTCCAGTTGTTACTTTCAAACGCTTTACCAGACGTGCTCGATTGTCACCAAAGAGGGACATTGGCACAGACATTGTGTGCTCCCCTCTTACAAAAAACGATTGTTCTGGACATCTGGAATAAGTTAAACATAATCAAAAATAATCATTTTAGTTATAAAATTAAGAAGCTGGTAAAGTGATATATCAATCTTTTATTAATCGAAAACAAATATTATTTCAAGTATTTAAACTCTTGATAAAAGATTAATAATCTTACTTGAAGGATGAAATTAATCGTAATGATTTTTTTAATTTCTTAAAAAAGCTTGAACGAAAATGGAAGGCCGCTGGGAGCATGTTACTTTATTAATATATTAATGTGTAATAGTATATATATGTAGATATTATTTTAAAAAAATATGTTATGTAATAAATATACAGTCATACGTCGTACAATGCTCCCGCAGACTCACAGTTGTTGAGGAATGCGACGACACAAGAAAGATTGCGTGGGTTCTCATTCAACATCCGTCAGTTTTAGTGTTTTAGAAAGTTGATAAAGAATCATACCATTATTAATACTCAAGTAAAATATGATGATTGATTTTATGATTCTTAAAATTTTACATCTAAGACATTTATTATTTTGTAATTTGTATTTTAAAAAAATTCATTCACATGACTATGTGTTTGTCACTCTTTTTTATCATATTTCCATAAAAATAGATCACTTCAAGTCCAGTAGTTTTTTTCCTTTTTTTTTAAATTATTAGTTAAATAAACATGCGTACAATTTTATTTATATAATATTTAGATCAAAAATATGAATAATTTATTACTGAAATTTATTTATAACGATTTCATCTAATCTGTAATAAAAATATTTTTTTTTCTGAATAATGAATCCTTCTTGATGTATGCCAAAAAATAACAGAATAGTTGATTGAAAGTATTTGTGAAATAAGAAAGTTATCTTTTTTATTTATCATTAAAATCTAATTGTATTTCTCGATTAATTCTTAATATTTATCAATTATATAATGATCTCGGTTTGAAGAGTGATAAAGAAAGTTTATCAAAAGAAATGTAGTTACCTTGAAGATAATTAAAGTAATTACCGATTATTTATATAATTATTATCATTAAAATATAAATAATAAGTCTAACTAATGTAAGCTGCTAAGCTGGATTTATTGATCAAAATGTTGAATTTATGATCTGTTGTACATTATAAAAAAAAGATGTTTATGTAAATTGTATTGTGTATAGTTAAATTGTGCAAAATACATATGTTTTTAAAACGGAAGCACTTAGATTCACTCGACAGGTGTATTTGAGTTATATTTAAGTAGTGTCATTGCACGCTTCTCAAGTATAACCAGCACAATTCTCTAGTATTCCCTTGATTCTATGAATAGTTTTGTAGTTTTGCTATTTTTACTAAATTTATTACGAAATAATCATTGGCTATTTTCTTTTTAAAAAGGCTTAGAACTATTTAATTTTAAAATAAAAAAAATTTTAATTGTTTATTAACATCTCAAAGATCAAGTGTATGTATACTCATTTTTAAACGAAATATAAATTTAATTCTATTATTAAATTGATATAAAATATTTCTTTATAATAGAATTAACTATTATTTAAAGCTTTGACTAAAAAGAAAAACATAAACAAGCACTGTTTTTAACATGAAAAAACGTCAGTAAATTTCATAACCTCAAAAGTTAATCAAGAGAAAGTATTTAGTCAATGAGTGTTAATTAACTATAGAAAATAGTTATTATATATTCAAATATTCATATTGCATGAAATAACAGTATTTTAGAAGTTAAAATGTAATATTGTAAGAATAAATATATGAAAAAAAGTATGATAAAGTTACACTGTCAAGATAGAAGCAGACTCTAAGATGACTGATAGTAAATAAAGTATTTCATGTAAACTAAATGTTTAAAATAATTTCAAAATTACACAAACATTTTTATATTGACATCAGTTTCAATTTACAAGACAGTCCGGTTGGTGAGGCCTACTTTTTTGGGGGCATCGACACGAAAATATCACATAAATACACTTACTTGTTTGTAGACTCGGTAGCCATATTGGAAGTAGAAACAGGCGGTAGATTGTTGTAGTCAGGCGTTTACCTTCACATGTAGAAAAAAAATAATAAAGTGATATGTATTGAAAAGAATAAAGCACAGCAAAGAATGAGACACACAGGTCTAACGTATTACTAAGTGTCGTAAGACAAAAATGAATACAAAGTAAATTGCGATCGACGTGTTTGTCTGCAATTTTAGTTATCAGTTTCCTGTTAAACACTGATAAAATTTATATATTAATGTACAAGCAGCTTGATGTTGTTAGTCATCCAATTACACCCAAAACAGGCTTCTATCAATAATGGTTACTATTTTTTTGTTCTTATCTATTGTTAATTAAGCCAATAACCCCATCAAATTACTGATTACCCATTCTATATATAATTTTAACCATCCTTTAAAAAACAAATTTCAGAAAATATGCCAAGTACATTGATTATAAATATTACTTTTGAACTTGAACTCATTATTATTTCTTAATATGTACCTGTGTTGCATTATTATATCAGCTAAAGATAAATTATGTTTATTTGATAATTGAATGATCTATTGTTGTTGTTTTTTTTTTTTTAAATTGTATTTAACGGTAGACAAGGTCAGTTTATCCGTAGACTTTCTGTTGAGACAGACATGCAAGTGCAGGTCGACATAATTAATCTTCATGCATAATTTCTTATTGCCAGAGGCATAGATTCCAATGTTTAAATATAAGAAAATAAATGTATTCTCTTAATCGTCCGTTGTAGACACTAATACCTGTTCCAGTTCTCACAATTCATCCTACTGAATATTTACCTACGAACATGGAATAAAAATTATCAATATGGTACTTTCCGTAGCGATTATAACTCTAGAATCTTCTATATCAATGCTACGTCACGTTTTATTAATGTAACCATCTGAATCATGGAATACATTTGATTACGTAAGTCCTTCTATACTGTTTATATACATGTATTGGAAATAGTATTATTTACATTTGACAGTTATTTTCAGAAAGTATGAAAGCATTCTTTTTAACTTCATTTCTATTTATGAAATATTTTCTCTTTCACTTTTCTCATTTTTGGAGTAAATAATATTTATAATGTTAACACGTGTCTGAATTTTAACAGCCCCCCATAAGGACCTAATGGCTAACGGACCAAGCATCATCTGGAGCCCTATACTAGCATGGGTAAATTAAACGATTCCCTTCTTTGTTCAGTACTTTTGAAGCAAGGGCGTAGGATCAAGGGGAAATCACAATTATTTTGTTTACAAATCAATTATCAATTTATAGACATCAACATTGACATTTTTATTTCAATGAAGTAGTTAAAAAAAATCAATGAATGGAAAATGAGTGGAATAAAGTGTATTTAAAAATTAAATTGATCTTATTGATTTTTGTTTGAATAGTTAAACCTCAAGAATAGCAATAGCTAGTAATTGATTTTTGTTTTCAGACCTTTAAATGTCCTCGAATTATATATGACGATCTATACTCGTTTAACACTTACAAGATGACTCGACTATTTTTGTAATCTTCATTGAGACAATGTCGAATCGTATAGTCATAGTTATACAGGTTGTTTAGTTTGATGCAATAAAATCGTATCTTGCTGTAATGCGAATTCTACTTCGTAAAATGAGGTCTGCTGGCGCAATACAACGGTTTTGTGTTCCAGTAATGCCTTTAAGGTATATCTGATAGCCACCGACTGTTTGATATCGGTAACCAGCTGCCGCAAAACACGTCTACAAAGATATATATATATATATATACATATATAAACCAGAATGAAACATTATTTAATAATAAAGGGTTTAATTTAATAATAAAGGGCAATAATATTTCTGAAAACGAATAAATTCTTACAAAATAATAGTAAAAAAAAGATAAGTAGAGAAATAAAATACAAATACATTATATTCAGTTTAGAACATGGAATTGTATTTTCCATCTATTATTACAAATGTCAGGCGTGAACACGTCTGACGATCACAACGAGACATTGTTTTATTTTTCTAAGTTATTGTAATAATTATTCTAAAACGACTTAAACTAGAAAAAAAAAAAAATAAAAAGCATTCTTCTCATAAAAAAAGTTGATTCAAACATAGCACTCATACTTACTATTAACTTAACTTATATACATAAAAAAAATAAGATTTTTCAGTTTTTTCACTCTTACAAAAATCACGTTTGCTCATTCGTTTAATTTCCGAGCTATTGAATAATAATGAAAACTACATATTCATTAATCCATCAATTAATGAATTGAATGTTAGATCGAGCTATTATGGTGCTGATGTTTTGTAAATGTTATTAATTTTGAAATTAGATATAAAATTTCAATAATAATTTTAATATTTACTTCAAGATAATTCAAACAGCCATTTAATTTCACAAATAAATAATTATTTGGAATAATTAGTATATTCGTTTTTTAGAATACGTTTTTTTCCAGATAATAATAGCATTTATAGTTATAATAATGTTTTTTACATCAACGCCCTTTGAACTGATCGACAAATGATACATAATAACCTATGCACTAAAACATGCATAGCAAAATATGATGCTACTGTTTATTTATTCTCTCTTTAAATATCGCTTGTCTCAATCATTGATTGACATTCTCATTCTTTTTTGTTTTGTATATTAACGATTGCTTAACAATCTCGTGGCCGTCTATATGCCAAAGTACCTATGATTATAACTCTACATCTTTTAACTGGAATAAAGTTATATTACTGCAAAGCCAAAAGTATTTCTGAGAACTATACATGCATAGTTTATCAGATCGGAGAAAGAATAAGGAAGTTGGCTAATAATAAATATTGATTGCATGATAAAAAGAATAGAACAACTATATTTAACTTCATAATTCTCATCATTAAATTCAAAAAAAAAAAAAAAATGTTTTCATGATAGAAATTATCGGAGAAAATTGCGAGAGAAATTTTGTTTAGATTATAGATAAAAATGATGACAGTAACATTAAGCGTTGACAAAACGATTGCCAGAAAGATTCGTCTGTGACACGAATGTCGTAAATGGTGTCGTGTGAAATAGAATTAGATTAAGTTAAAGTTAAGTTCGACGTTGTAAATCTTTTTACTTAAAACGATTATTATGGAGCAAAAAAAAAAATTGATATTGAAAAATAGAAAAAATGAAAATTTTTTTTTTGTGTTTAATTAATTATAGAATTTTTTTTTTATAATTCAACAATTATCATTTCATAACAAAATTTAATTTTTCTGTGTTTCTTTTTTTTACTATAAAGAACATGAATCGTATTTGTTTTCTGTTTGTATAAAACTTATTAACTTGAAGGAAAAATATACATATGTATGATTTCAGTTTATATTGTTAATAAGAACAATTCTTGACAACATCAATAAAACGAATATTTTTTGAAGTGATTATTTTTTTTAGAATTCGATGTAATAATTGAGCTCGTATGAAAGTTCACGAATCTCACAAATTGTAATATGAGGATAACAACAATTAGATATTTACAAACACGACCATTTAAGGAAAGTTTCTTGTGGCTAATTGTGTTGCCAAGACTACTTGGGTTCCTTTGTATGGCCTCAATATATTCTATACACTGTATGCTTCTACCAGCGTATATGTACCAATAAATCAATGTATGAGCGTATGTAAACGTATTACATATACATGTGTGCGTTTGCAGAATACATATGGTACCAGGCATTCACGACCACGACGACGATGACAAATGTGTGTGAATAGACATCCTCTGAGCGCGATAGAATGACTGAGTGGAAGTGATGAGGAGAAAGGAAAGAGCGAGACAGAGTAAAAGAGAGAACGCTCTGAGTAAACGACAGAAACACGATTTCGTCAGCAACTTATCGTGCAACCGAGCCAATTTTCGTGCTTAAATAACGCCATTCTTCACAGTAACGCCATTCTTTACACGTCATCATCATCCTCTTCGTGGTCATCATCTTTTACTTCATTCGATAGTTCCACCAAGTTCATCGTTTGCAATTTTCTTACAGCTTCACTAATTAATCTTCCTTGTTGAATTAGCAGTTTTAACTCCAAATATGGATCTAAATAATTGGCCGATTTTTTGCTATTATTTACATCTGTTGTATAAATACGAGCAATTTTTCGCGAAGGTTTTGAATTTCTGTCATAATATGGTGATGATCTGATGATACGATTATGGTTTGATTTCTCTTTAAAATTGGATAATTTTAGGCTTTGTTTGATTCCATGAACCAAGACGTCCACGTCTCGGGTTAAGAAATTTTGTTCTCCAGCACTAGGCATTTTGAACTATTCAATAATAGAACTTTCGTTTCTCCTGAGTCGTTTTCACTAATATCTCAGGTATAAAAATATTATACCTGCTGTCTTCTTAGCAACGAATTTTTGTAACTCAATTCCAGGAATCCAAGGTAAACAGTAAATATGTAGCCTCAAGTTCCTTGTGTTATTGTTATTATATCGACACAGACGACGCTGACCGACTAGTGGATTCCCTGAGAATGAAAACAGAGAGAGAAAGGTAAATATGATGTATCTTACACATCGAAAATAACTACACATATATGATCACTAGATGATGACTAATCCACGTTTATTACATAGAAATTTCTCTGATGAACTCACCTCAATACTGTTTTCTCGGTGACTTGATATGTCAACAATGTATGATGATACTAATAAATAATTTCCACTTGTAAATGTGTAATCAATTATAAGTGCGCGTGATTCACCCGGCGAAAACGCGTGATACTCTCTTATTCCAAGTAAGCTTTGATACTTTAATCACAAACTGTAATATTTTTGTACTCAAACACGTATCAATTTCAAAACTCACTTCACAACAATTGATATTGTAAATTTTTTAAAAATATTTTTCTATTGATTATTACACTTCAAGGAATTTTACAATTCCTTTATTTATTTACCAGTAATTGATACTGTTTCGTAATTTTAGTGTCAATGAATTAAAGCCGATTATATTGAGTAAAGTTTTCACAGTATAAATTCACCGGCTTCACTTGCATAAAAATTTCTTGAATCATAATAATAACAAATCTTTCAATATTTTATTTATAATGTTTACACAACTTCAACTGTTTGATTAGTTTATAAATATCCTTAATGAAGATTTTGAGGTTTCTTTTTTTTTGTTATTTCCGTGAGAGTCGATTCTCACGCTCCGTTTCACCAAACACACAATCGTTAACTTCTGGTTACAACTTGTTTTCTTTTACGTTTAATTCATAAATATTATTGTTTACGTTGCAGTAGTTATTGATTTTGAAAAAAATAATTTGTTACAATAACTATTATCCAAACAACTTGTAATATTTTAGATTATAATTTGGTCGACTTGGTGAGAGAAGCTTACGAAAATGGAGCCAGCCATCGGCCGTCTGCTCTTCTGCTTCTGCTAGTGCTGCTGCTGCTGCCAGCCATGAACTTTTTTACTCCTCTGTTGTTATATTATTGTTTTGGTTGTGTAGCGCATGCGCAGTAAGCCACTGTTCATGTAAACAAACCGTTAACTCAACCCTGACGAATCGATAATACTTTTTACGCTCACGGAAACTAATCCACAACTGATACATACTAGGATTCTTCTCGCTAACAAACTAATCAATGATAAAATGAAACAATTGAGCGCAGTGCAAAATAAATAACTTGGCGTCTAGTTGATAAGGGTTATAAGTAACAGTGCAATTTTATGTTTATTCATTATCGCTTTTTTTCATAGATAGTGGACAAATATTGTAGTTAATGTATTTCTAGGGTAAAAGAGGGAGGAAAGGATAGATGAATAAAACAAAGACAGATGAATCCACCGATGGATAGCAAGAAAGTGGGGGAAAGTCTGGATGCCTGGATCAAGGTTACTCTCGAGCATGGCCACTACGTCATTGTTCGGGAAGTATATCGTACGCGTGTGCAATTTTCCATGTGTTTGTTATTACTCTAAAATATACAAGTATATTCTGCTTAAGATTAGTATTAGTGGGATGAATGCTAGAACTTATTCTGTGTGTTTTTGTATGAATAAAATTTTTTGTTTCTGGATAACATATTTATAGCATAGGTTTATATTATGTATGTGTTCGTGAAGAGTATTATACTACACTACTTATGAAGTAATGAGTTGTATGATTAATGATTATATGTAAAATTAAAGAATACGGATTATAAATACATTGTATTGTATGTTACTATACGAAGTTTTTTTTTTTTTTTTTATTAAATGCGAAGGCCAATTTTTGCTAATCTGTTAACCTCCTTGGGTATTCCGATATTTTTCTTATTACGTGTTTTATTTTGATGACATTGAATTTTTTGTTCTATTTACATACAGACAAAACCATTATTTATATACCTTAATTTATTTACATGAAATAAGTAAATGTTTTTTTAAAAATTTTCATCACTAATTAATTTCTCTAACTGATAAAGTAATGTGGTTCAATAATTCAAGTAAAATCATTTTTTTATTAAATATCAATAATAGAAAATTAAAAAAAGAACATTTTATTTACTCACAATTAAGAGAATTAACGAAAAGTGATCGCTCTGCGATACTTTGTAATTTTTCATATCTTTCTTTTAAGCCATCTGGATTTGCTAAAAATTTCTGCCATAAAATTTCTTTCTCTCGTTCAATTGGATCTTTACTGATTTTATCCTTAAAAGGTTCAAATAATTAAATAACCATTTAAGTTACATTAAAATGTAGTATGGTCATGAATAAATTTTTAAAATAATTACCGTAAAGTATTTAAATTTTTTCCTTTGTTCATTAAAAAGGGTCTGGACAGCTTCTGATTTCTTTGATACTGTTGCAAATTGAAGAGCTAAATCATCAGACATATATCTGAAACTTTTTGTTGCTCCACTATTTATTTCTTTATCATAAGCAATAATTAAGCTGTCTTTTCTATAGAAATAAAAAAAATTAATAACCAAGAAATCATTGCTAATAATAATCGTTTACTTACAGTGATTTCAATTTTTGAACAATATCATCTAAATCAGTCCTGACAATTTCTTTTTTCAACTTGTCATTTTCTTTTATAATATCTTTATATTTTTCTTCAGCCAAATTAAAAGTATTTGAAGTATTTGTATCATTCACAATAATTTCAGTGCAAATTTTGTTGTAAATATTCTGCTCGCTGAGTGGCAATGAGGTAATTTTATCAAACTGATTTTGCAGTTCTTTCATTATTTC
The DNA here is from genome assembly GCA_028641665.1 of Chelonus formosanus. Classification (NCBI taxonomy): domain Eukaryota; kingdom Metazoa; phylum Arthropoda; class Insecta; order Hymenoptera; family Braconidae; genus Chelonus; species Chelonus formosanus. The sequence goes on from CM054002.1 coordinate 18,116,007, forward strand.
CTTTTAGATAATGATGTTATGTTTTATTAATATACTATACTATATTGAAATTTATTTAACTTAAATCTTTGATTACTTACAGTTCTTTTGGCAGAACATGTATACTCCATTTGTAAATATGATCTTGCTGAAGTAGTTAAATTAATTATTTTCTGAAACTTTTGAAGCTCCAGTTGCATTAAAAGTATCAATAAGTCTGCCGACGAATGACCCAAATCTCTTGCAAAATATAAAAAATTTTGGAATTTTTTTAAACGTCTTTGTTTTCTTTCAAGACGATTTTCCGCTTCTTCAATTAAAACCTTTGTCATTGATAACTTAGCAAAACGTTCTATACTTTCTTTTAACTGGCTTTCTAAGATTAAATTTTCTTCTTCTAATAAATCTTTTTGTGATAACATCTGTGCAATTTCCATGCTTTTATATGAAAAAAAAATGTATTATTTCAGTTAACTAATAATAATTATAATATAATAAAATTAAAGAAATTACTTTTTCTGAACTTGTGATTTTGGAAATTTCGTATCTCCATCATTGTATATTTCTGCTGCTTTTAAATGTATTGCTTCACTAGATGCCATGTCCATTTCTGCTTCAATTTTATGTAGTGTTGAAGCCTCTAGACTAAAAATTGATAATAATATGTATCTTTGAGCCTACTAATTAAATAAATACAATAAAAAATAAACAACTAAATTTTAGCTTACTCTTTTTGACATCTCATTAATTCTTGAGCCTTTTCCATTTCCGTTCTCTCATTTTCACTTTCATCTGTTGTTACACTGGCATTTTCTGGAATCACTGAAGTTTCTTCTGATATCATTAAATTTTTATGCTCTTTTTGTATATGAATTTGTATATATTTATAATGAGCGTCTATTTGATTAACAAATGATTCTAGAGGCATTTGAGTCCATGTAACAGGTGGTCCTCTCTAAAAATGATTAATCATAAGATTACTATGAAGCGTAATAAATATAATTTCCAATACATTGTAAATTTGATTTTTTCACAACTAAATTCCTACCATTTGTGCAGCATCACCGTAAACTTTTAGTAAACTTTGAAGTGCATTGTATAACTCATGGTGTACAGTATCAAACTTTTCAGCATCTTTGCAACAATCTTCATAAGCTTCATCTGATTGAATTTGCAATTTCAGAAGCATAGTTTCCTCTTTTTCTAAATCGTCGGATAATTTTGTGTTGAGTTGTCTACAAATGAAATTGTAATATATAATATTTCATTCTAATGATGTTATTAATTTATTTGAAGATACATACTAACTTTATTCGTCTTAATTCTTCTTCAAATGCTTTAAGATCTTTTAAATCTGCCTCATAAGCTTCTTTTTCTTGTTCATATTGTTTGGTAAGCTCCATTTCATAATTTTTATTGGCTTCAATTAAGGACATTAGTTCTGGAGTATCTTTTAAAGCTTCTTTGAGAGCATCATCCAATTCTTTCCCAGTGTACCATTGCCCACTTGTTTTAAGATTTTCACGTCTAAATATATGTCAAGTGTTCTTATCAAATAATTGTCAACTGTTTTATAAATTATAATAAAAGTGTTAACTATACTTACAATCGCATTTCTTCTCTAGTTAAAATATTGTCAGGTCCTACATATTCATAAAACCATTTAAGAAACGGCTGAGTTGATGGATGATTACATATTTCATTTAAAATTTCTGGAGTAATTTTCTTTAGTATTCCACCCGGCATCAACTCTTGAAATTTAGCGTATAAATCTTTCCCCGTAATTTTGGTTTTCATTTCGTAATTCATATTTAAATGCGTCTAGATAAAAAATAAATAAGATGTAATTAAAATATCATGAAAAATACCAATAAATATGTATAAATTTTTTTTTTATAGAATGTTTATAAAATTTTATTGACGGTTAGGTTTTTTACTTAAAGTGACATCTATCGAACTAGTTAGAAACTTACTGATTATTATCATTCACTGCCACCTCCTGTTGGCTTGCAAAATGTGTTTAATTTTCTGTCGGTAATTCCTACATTACCTTCCAAGCAGAGTAGAAGAATAGATGAAAAAATATCGCAGTTGGATTTCAGTTGATGTAACTATTCGGTCGAGTGAAAAAGTTTTCGTAAAATGGAATTTATTATTAGATTAAAATAAACTAAGTAAGCATTTAAAATCTTTTTAAAGACTAATCTAAGAAAATCGAGTGAAAAAAGAATTTTTATAAGAACGTTTATCTTGTTGCTAGAATACACGCGTGTATGTATCACACGAAAAGGTGACGAATGTATACTACCGGCTCTCGAAATACTACATGTTTGACAACGATTCGACAAGGAGAGTAAACATATGAATTTTAGTTGATTGGAAGGAGAGAAACACGCTACATGGCCTAAAAGTAGAAGATAGTAAGTGTTGCGGTACGTCGCCATATTGAATTACTTTCGTTAATTTTTGCGCGAAGGTGGCGCGTGTTTTTTTTTCGTGTTAACTAATTTTCAATCTCTACTCTCCCATTATACAGTAGTAAATTTGACTATTTGCGTGGGTGTGAATCAAACTTTCTTTAAAATAAGATTTAATGATTGATAGCGGTGACAAGTATCATGTCTAAAGAGAAAAAGACTCAATGGGAGTGTGTAAAAATTGTGCATATTTAAGTAATCAGCTATGAAAAAATTAATATCTTTGTAATTATTGGTCATCGTCTTCAACTGTTTCAATAATTGTTTAAAATACATAGTGAATTATTCTAATATAATAAAATTTATCCGGCAAAGCAACATAGTACATATTGACAACGTGCTTCCAAATCTGCATGAGCTATAGAATAACATTTCAATGAAAAGCATCTACATTGTATGAGTTTTGAATATCACTTCTCCGAGAAATACCAAGGTGTTTTGCCCAATCAATTGTTTTTGAAGACAATATTCCGGATCTAATAAATCTTCCAGGTATGTTTTAGGATTTTTATGATTCCCTATTTACCGTATTCTTCATCCGTAGGTCCGTTGATGAAGTCAGTTGATTTTCCGGAAATATTTTCTTATAATGATATTTTTTTTTTCAAGAAGACCATATATTTGTTGGTATAAAAAGTTTGGCATATTTTCAATAATCTAATTTAATACTCTTAATGATTACTGTTCTATTAATATCATAAAATATCATTAATATCCATGATAAATTGAAAACATTTAAGATATCATTCTAATGATTGACCTAGCGTAGCTTACGAAGGCCCTATGATAGTAAATCCCTGATCGAAAGATAAAGAAAAGCCACGTATGTAACAAGAGAGACAGTAGTAGGCAAAGCAACTGAAAAAGGAGGGAATGAGAGAGGTCATGAACGGTTGTCGGCCTGAAATGACAGTAATTATACGAGATCGACATGTAGAGATGTGAAACATCTATTACTAACTTAACTATCTTTTTCTATCTTCTAATTTTCATTTATTTTTCTATCTCACTTATTCTGTTCGGGATGGGTCGGAGAGGTCGCCAGCGAAAAATCGATTTTCCAATGTATACACGTATGTAGTCAAGGCATATATGTAAACGTCCAGCAGGGGAGAGGAAACACGCGAAATTCGGGAAAATCAACGAGTTGGGGGTGGAGAGACCAACGACGAGAGATGGAGGTATTACTTTCTGACGCGCCCCCGCCTGCACGCATGGCGGTCCCAATGGTTTGAAGCAGTCGAGGACAAGGGACGAGGGGAGAAGTAATTAATGTGCGACAGTGTCCCCTCTTCTACCTCGACTCGGCTCCACTCGCTCTCCCTCCCTGCGTCTCTCGTTCTTTTTCTTTCTTCTGGTTGCTTTGGAGCAGCCCTCTCCCTCCTCTTCGCCCCTTGCTTTTCAGTCCCGCTCTCTACACTTAGCTGCCATTGTGCGGAGACGCCACTTCCGAAGCATCAAATTTAATTCCTCGATACCGTTTGGAAGTGGCTTCGACGTGAATATCCTAGAGGTACGTCATCATCATACTGTCATTAGATAATATTCAACATGTGTCTGTAGTAAAGTTAAACATTTTACCAAGGATTTTTTTAATCATTCGGAATGTGAACTAATACATTGGCGCGAAGGGATATAAATTAGAGAAACTTTACTCAAGAGGTTAGAACGTTATCCCTAATGCAATTGACCTCCAGGCAATGCTAGACGTGGAAGCAAATCTACTTACGATAATTTTCAAATCGTTATATTTAACAAAAATGGAAATTATTCAATATTTCTATTCTTATCACTGCTAAACATTTGAAGAACATTTATGGATTATTGGATATCAAGTCATACATATTAAATTAATTATAACCAACATTTCTCTTTCTCATTACAGGGCAGTGACATCTAGAAGAATGGAAGCCATGGATTTGGACGGAGATTCAGTGGTTGATTTGAGCGTCAGGTAAACATATTTATTAGCTACTTCACTTATTTTCATTTCCTTTGTATATATTGGAAATTATCATTTGTAACAACATTACATACTTGGGTATACACAAACCCATTAGAAATGATAAGTTGTTACATAAACAACAAGTTTTTTATTTATCTGTATCCAAATAATACAAACACTCTCATGAAATATCCAATTATAATAATTAATTTTTATTCATAGTAGTGTCAGAAGAGAGTCTCCGTCATTACCAACTAACCTCAGTGGAGATACTGGCGGTCCATTAAATTTAGGTCTACATTATCCGGTATCTAATGTGGAGAATAATTTACCCGAACAGAGAAATATACAAAACTCTTCACGTGGAATTTTGGCTCCCAAGAGTGGTGATGACAGACGACCACGACGAAATTTAAGACCTAGGATAGAACGTAGTTATGCTGAAAGTCCTGATGAACCTAGAATCAATGGCTATGTTAATGGAAATACTTCAGATAGTGATGAAGGTGAAATGCCACCACTTTTACCAATTAAAGAGTTATCTTCAGATGAATTAGCAGAGCGAGAAAGGACATTAAGGAAGTTGCGTGAAGAATTGAGATCAGAAGAAATGAAATTAGTATTGTTAAAAAAATTAAGACAGTCACAACAACTTAAAGAAAATATTGCTGCTGTTCCGAAAATTTCTAATAAATTACCACCACCGGTAACAGTACAACAGACAGCACACAGGTAATTATTTTGTCAATTGATAATAACAATAATATAGAATATGTGTGTGTGTTTTTTTTAAAATAATTAATTATTAAATTAAAAATTCCAGTCATAGAATGACTAAAGCTCCACCACCGTTACTTCGAGGTCAACCTGCACCAAGTCGTAGCAGTAGTAGTCTTCATGCACCACCACCAGGAATGTTGTTACCACCGAATGCAGGAAGAAGTCCTACATCAAGTACTGGGATACCACCTAATATGGTAATACCACAACCGCCACACCCACGTAGTAGACCCCCGAGTAGTACACCAACTGTACCTGGTTATCATGCTCCAGCTGATAGAACTGAACGATCAACTAAAGATCCTACACCTGTTCCTGCTCATCAGGTATATAAAATATGTCACAATAATTTTTTTAAATATCAACCAATCTTAGTGATAAATCTATAAATTACATTTACGCAAAAATTATTATATAATTGTAATGCAGCTTGTCGGACCTCAAGAAAATAAATCTACTCCTGTTATTAATACTTCTGTGATTCCCGAGCAGGTATTTAATTATTAACAATAACCTGAAGCTAGCTTTGATTCATTTTATTTATAACACGATTAACTTACTTGAAATATTTTATTTTTAAATATAAACTAATTTATCATTTACTCTTTTTTTACACAGGAACGGCCAAGAGAAGATAGTCAAAGACCGGCACAGCGTCAAGCAGCTGCTAAATTGGCTTTAAGAAATCAACTGGAAAAAACATTATTACAAATACCACCACCAAAACCACCACCTCCAGAGATGCATTTTGTTCCTAATCCATCAAATACGGAATTTATTTATCTTGTTGGTCTTGAACATGTAGTTGATTTCATTACTAAGGAACCGGCTGTACCACCACCACCAGAACCCTTTGAATGTACTCAGTGTAAGACTGACTTTACTCCAGTATGGAAATGGGAGAAACCAGCAACGAATGGTAAAAAAGATGGACCACGTGGACAACATGCTACATTTCTTAGACCTCCAGCTGGTCGTGATCCTCGGGTCATTTGTGAGCACTGTGTTACAACGAATGTTAAAAAGGCCCTTAAAGCTGAACACACAAATCGGTAAATATTTCTTTATACATAAAACAAAAAAACAATATTGATATTTGTGTATGTATCTAATCTTTTTTTTGATTATTTTAGATTAAAAACTGCCTTTGTAAAAGCCCTCCAACAAGAGCATGAAATGGAACAAAAATTGGCACAGGCAGCAAGTCCAAGTCCAGATCCACCGGCACCAAAGCCAGTACCTAAAGCAGTAACGCCAACCAGGAGAGTAGCAACACCTCCAGCACCTCCACCAACAGTTCAACAGGTTCCTCCACCAGCTCCAACGCCACCAACACCTAAACTTCAAGAGCATCCGTTAGTAAAACTTGCTGAAAGTGGAAAATTCTCTCCACATCATGCAGCAGCTGCAGCTGCAATTCAACAGCAATTATTAAGAGGTAAGCTTCTAGCTTAGAATAAATATTAAGATTCAAGAAATAATTATATTTTTAAGTATTAAATTATTCTGCAGAATTGGCAAAAAATCCAGTGCCTGGATTACCACCACACCAGCCACTTCCAGCTCATATGATGCCACCATTTAATCCTATATTGTATCCTTATCAACTCGCGATGGCACAGGCCGCCGGCGGCAAAGGCCTCGTTGAGCTTCAACGTCAGGCGGCTGATCTCCAACGTCAGTACCTGCTCGACATGATTCCGTCGCAAGCATCGCAGGGACAAGGTAGTCAAGCTCCACCTCGAGCACATCCTCATAATTGGAAAACGTAACCAAGTGCATAGCAAGAAGCTCGTGATTCAAGGGCTAGAAGGCATAAGTGAAAACATTACTGTAAAGAACTCACCAAGTCTTACTTTTCTGCTCAAGAAAATATCGTGTACACCAAAGGACACGCAATAATTGAACGATTCGTGTACTTGTATTGGTTTTCATATGTGGTGAAGATGGCACTAAAAAAAAAAAAGAAAGGCCAGTGAGTGTTTTATTTGATGCTGACTTCACAATTTCATTAAAGAAAATCTACTGTTACTAAAATTTGATTTTTAAGTAATTAAAGCCCTTAACGAGCTTTAGAAATATCATTGACTTTTATACGAAATGATTCTCCTATCAAACTTGGTAGTTGAGAATTAGTCAATGGGCGTTTTAAAAGTATCTTTTGAGGCACTTTAAGATGATCCTTATATATATATATATATATATAGCTATCGGTCTATATTGTCTATTTGTCCGATAGTAGTACCTGTATTTTGTGTATATTCTCTTCTTAAAATTTTCTCTTTTTTGAACTGTAAGTATTGGTAAGGAAAATCCTTTAACGTCCAGGCAATTGCCTACAATGAAGATTTTTCCTTCAATTAATTAACGTGTGAATGCATTAATTTTAGGGGTGAATGATTCTTGATAACACATTTTTCATTTCTTATGTGCGTTATAGCGTATGCAAATACGCTTTATCATGGTCAAAGACTTAATTCACGCACAAATGGAGTCATATTCAGTGTCTCCATGATACTATACGGACAAGACCAAGAATGATATTAAAAAAAGGCAAGGTGCTTGGCATGTTTTATAAATCCCCAATATATGTATTCATATGAAGAATACGTTAACGTTATATTTCTGTTCTTTATAACATTACAAAATAGCGGGGAGGTAAAATTTGTGAATGTACCCTCATTGAAATAATTAATAACAAAAGAAACCGGAGGTCTTTAATTTATTGATCACCGAAAAATAAATCTATCAATCAATAATCATTATATTAATAACATTATAATCTTGATATTTCATATAGAATACAAATAAATAAAATAAACCATAGGCATAATATCATCTCTCTTTGTACGTCACAATAGACTATTGAACTCGAAAAAACGTGTCGCGTATTTTAATACGCTGTATTAAGTCCTGCAATCGCATAATATTAATGATAATGATAATAATAGATAACTTTCTCAATATTTTAGATAAGAAATACAGGATTGCAGAAACATTTTTCATTCTCCTTGCATACACATACACATTCGTCTTAAAAAAATAAATATTCTAAAATGATTTTTAAAAATTTTTTTGTCCATTTAAATTATATGGATCCTAAATTAAGTGTCATGTATGTATTCAAAAGTTTGCTCTTTATATTAAATAGGATCTATACGGTGCTAAGCCTAACGAAAAACTCGACGGGAATAAGATAACTTATCCGAATGCATTAAACTTAGCAAAATTATAATTATTTTAATTATTAATTCTTTAATATATACATAAAAAAATATTTTATCATATAATTTTTGGTAAACACTGACAAAAACAAAAAATATTCATTTACATTTGAATAAATTAAAAAATATATTATTTAAAAACATCTTAATAGCATGAATGATCAGTGTGAAAATTTTTTTGCCTCCCCCCTTGATTTATTTATTTGCTAGTATTAGCAGATGAATCATTGAATGTTACAAAACAAACGAAAAAAATTCATGGAAAAAAATAAAGCTTGTCAATAATTGTACTTAAGATGTAAAATTTCATTTTCCATAAATATTAATTAATGCAATATGTTGTCATACGAGTAAGTGAAATTTCCAGGGTACCAGTTGAACAAGATGGTGCAAACATATATGGAAATCCAGAATACGTTGTTGCGTAATGACATTAATTCAACACTGGGCTTTCGACATTTCATTATTTCATGAAGTTTACGACTTTTTTTTTCATGAAATTTCTCTCTTAATACTGGTCCATAGTTTTGTAGATAGAATATGTTCTGTATATAATGTATTTTAATTATTCTCATTAAGGCATTTTTTGAAATGCTTTGTACAAAATGGGAAAAGTGTAGGATGATCACAATTACGACAAGCAGCAGCTAGATGAGAGCAACATTTGGAGCTTTCACGACAACAATCTGCCCATAATTCAGGACCTGCTACTGCACAATTATAACAATAGCAATCACCTGAAAAAAAATTCATTATTGTCATTATTATTCATCAGTATAATTTTAAATTTAAGTACGCCAAGTTAAATCAATGACATAATTAGTAATAGAAATAAATATTTGATATAAAGAATACTACATCTGTACGCCTTCATGGATTCATTAGCAGCTGGATTGAATTGCATTGAGAATAATAATTCATTGTTATTTATTTATTTATTTTTAATGAGAGCAGGATTTAACTGACAAAGTTGCTGGGGGAGTGGCTACTGTCAAGGACAAAAAACATTGTATGGCACGAAGAGTCACGCTTCTATTAATTACAGGAAGCACTAACATTTTTGTATCCATAGCTATATCAAAATACACAATGTTGCACTTTTGAAATAAATCATATTTACATATTATGCATTATATTACCAGTAGGGCAATCAGCAGATCTTCGAGCTTCATTTCTTCTACAATCAAGACCCTCTTCTCCAGTTGGACATGATGATGATGATCCTTCTATTGTATTTTCTCCTAGAATTTCATTGACACGTTTAAATGCTCCAGGTTCGGAAAATAGTTTAACTAATTTTTCAAGAGTATTTGTTCCTTTTTCTCTAATATTTGTACTGACAGAATATTTTAATACTGAGATTAATAAATAGAATAATATTATTTTGTTCTCATAGAGAATCATGATAAATCACTTCTTCAACTGTCTATGAAGCACCTGTGATTGCAACTAGTTACTGGTCAGTAGGTGAAGTAATTTCTGATCCATCAGTGTGACTTTTCCAAAGAGTGGGATTGAGTTAATCTAAAAGAAAAATTTGATGCAGTTGGATAAAGTAATTTAAATTTCCCGCGAACTCGAATCTGTAAGACGTACCAACTGCTGAACAAATCTCTGGTCGAATTGGTATTCCTGTTAAATATCTGTTCGTAAAATCGTAAATATTACGCAATAGCGCGGTTTCCATGGAAAAATAAGCATTAAAAAATATTTTTAAATGTGATTAATTATATAAATAATAAATCAAAGTTATAATATTTCAAAAAAAGTTTTTAGATTTACTAAATTTAATTGGACAATTCTTGAGTACTACAACACAGTGCATATCTTTGATTCTCTTGTTCTGAACCTAAACGAGAAATGTCAAAATGGCGTCACAACAGGACGCTTGGTATCTTTCATTATTGGGATTAGCTGAAAATTTTCGAACGTCAAATCCACCGAATATCAAAGCCTGTATCCAATGTCTCCAAGCAGTTTTTCATTTTAAACCACCTCCAAAAGTAGAAGCTAGAACACATCTTCAACTTGGTAATATTCTTCTAACGCACACAAAAAATACTGATCTTGCACGTTCTCATCTGGAGCAAGCAGTGAGTTTTTATGTTTTCCGTATCCATATTATTGAATTATTATTGATTTTTATTGAATTCACTTATAATACTATTGTTTTAATTAATCATCACAATCCTAACCTACAAATAATTTTAAGATTAATTTAATCAACTTTTTATAACTTTTATCTGTCAATTAATGTTGTCATTTTCTTTTAGTGGGGGTTAAGTCAAAATATCCAAACTTTTGATGATGTTAAATTTGAGGCTGCTAGTGTTGTAGCTGAATTATATGAACAACATGATACAAACATTTGTAAAAAAATACTCATAAAAGCTATTGAAGTATCTCAACATCATGTGTACTGGCATTGTAGACTTATTTTTCAATTGGCAGTAAGTTTTAAAATATATATATATATATTAATTATGGACCATTAAGCTTTTGTCGTAAATTTAAACTAAATAAATAATGTGTTAATTTTCAGCAAATACATGCATCGGAAAAAAATATTAGTGTTGCAAATAGTTTATTAGAAATCGGTAGTGATTATGCACAAGTGAACAATGCAAACTACACAAAAGTATTATTTATATTAAGTCGGTGTATGTTATTGCTGATTGAGAAAAAATTCACGGAAGTACATCCGTTGTTTAACACAGCAAGTCGTCATGTTGAAAGTTGGGAAGGAAATCATTTTCAAAAAGAATATCTTAGAGTATATTTATTGGTTCTTCAAGTGTGTTATTTTTTAATGGCGGGCCAAGTAAAAAGCGTAAAATCTGTTTTAAAACAATTACAACAAAGTATACAAACAATAATGTCACCTAGTTGGCCATCAGATGAAGTAGTTACGGGATCAAATAGCGGTGATATGTTTATATGGATGCCAAAGGAACATTTGTATATTTTAGTTTATCTTGTTACGGTGATGCATTCAATGCAAGCTGGATATATGGAAAAAGCTCAAAAATATACAGATAAAGCTCTCTCACAAATTGAGAAGCTCAAAAGTACTGATAATAAACCAATTCTTTCGATATTTCAACTTATGTTATTAGAGCACATAGTGATGTGTCGATTGGTTATGGGAAATAAAACTACAGCTCTTGCAGAAATTGCACAAGCGTGCCAATTGTGTAGGCCATATCCAAAACTTCTTAAAAGTCATGAAGCACAACTTCATACGCTACTAGGACTCTATGCAATGTCTATGAATTGTATGGAATCAGCTGAAGCTCAGTTTCTCGCAACACTTCGAACCTCGTCAGAAAAGGAACTTTGTACTTTCGCTAATCTTAATCTCGCGATAGTGTATTTAAGGAGTAAACGAGATAAAGAACTTGGTGAACTTATGGACCGAATTAATCCAGATTCTTTGCAACCACATTCATTACAGGCAGCTGCTTATTATGTACAAGGACTTCAAGCATTTTTTGGAGCAAGATACAATGAGGCAAAAAGATATCTTAGAGAAACGTTGAAAATGGCGAATGCTGAAGATTTAAATAGACTCACATCATGTAGCTTAGTTCTTTTAGGTCATATTTTCCTATCTCTTGGTAATGAAAGAGAGTCTATGAATATGGTCACACCAGCTAATCAATTAGCATCCAAGATTCCAGACGTTCACGTGCAATTATGGGCTACAGCGATACTCAAAGGTATTTTTTTTTATTTATTTGCAATATTAAAAAAAAAGAAATTTAATTTTATAGTTGATATATTGATTGATTTTTGTTTTAATAGATTTGTACAGCAAAAATGGTGATCATAATCATGAAACGGAATTTTATCAAATGCATCTAAACTTTTCTCAAACGCTTTTAAAAGATCATTTTCAAAGCACACAAATGCCTGAACATACTTTAATACAATGGATACAAGGACCTATACCACCGATTTCTGCCAATCCTCCGCCTTCTACCTCGCGGGCTATTCTATAATTCGCAAAAATACTTTAACTGTGGATCTACTTAAATTTCGTATTGAATTTTCTAGTTGAAAAAAAAGTAAACAGGCAGTTTCTTTGTATTATTTATTATAAAAAAAAAAAAATTCGAATTTTAATGAACGTACAAAATGTACAAAATTAAACGATTCACTATATTTCAATGGTACAAATTTGATTATAGTCGAATGTACGTGCTGACGATCGAAAGATGAATATGATTCAGATAAGTTTTTATTATAAACAGAGTATATTATGAATCATTTCAGTAAAGTCATTTTTTAAAATAAATTTTAATGACGAAACGAATAATTTTAGTACTAAATTTTAGTACTGATCTCTCTATACTGAAATGAATACTCTGTAAATCAAATTTAAGCAAATAATAATTTTAAGTCATAGAAGTAAAATAGTTAATAACAACATATAATAAGAGGGTAAAAAACGTAATTATATAGCCTGACGCAATTTTTACGTCTAAGGGGCCTTAATGTGAAAATAGTTAGATGTGAGAATGCGATTAATGAATGCTAGTCTATTATAAGAAAAATTCATTTTTTTTTTATTTTAAAAATTAAATTGAATGTATGAATGTTCTATGAAATTCGTAGTTCCTGATTTATTAATCTTGTACAGGCTGTTTTATCACAAATATATGTATTTTTTAAAATAAAAAAGAAAGAGAATATAATTTTTATTTTTTAACTTAGAATAGAAAATTGTTTTCAATTATCAACTTAAAGTATTTTTATTAACTTTTATACATCTTTGAGTACTTGTCTCTCAAAAATTGAAATAAATAATTACAAATATATAATTGCGTACCAATAAAAGTATTTTAAGGTTGCAATTACACATATATTTTAACTACAAATATAAGATTCATTATCATACAGTTTTTTATGTTCTATACCATGCTTGTGCTGTTTGCATACGTTTTATTTTTTTCTGAAGCTGAAGAATTCCATACATTAAAGCTTCTGCTGTTGGGGGACAACCTGTGAATTACATTTTTAATTATTTTATTATATAAATAAAAATTTATCAATTATTTTAAGAATCTACTACTTTAAAAATATTTACCGGGTACATAAATGTCCACAGGTATTACTCTATCACAACCTCTGACCACTGAGTAACTATAATGATAATATCCACCACCATTTGCGCAACTTCCCATTGAAATCACCCATCGAGGTTCAGGCATTTGATCATAAACTTTTCTTAAAGCAGGAGCCATTTTATTTGTAAGTGTTCCAGCAACAATAATTACATCTGCTTGTCGTGGAGATGCTCTGAATACTACTCCATATCGATCCATATCATATCTAGGTGCAGCAATGTGCATCATCTCAACAGCACAACAAGCTAATCCAAATGTTAAAGGCCATATTGATCCTTTTCGACCCCAATTCAACAAATCATCAACACGAGCTAGTGCGTATTCTGCCTTATTACTTGGAGTAAAAGGACTGTAAGGTTGTTTCTCTTTTGCTACAACACTAGATGCTTTTCCTGCAGAAGTTTCAGTGGATGCATCACGAATCTGTGTTAATGTAGGTAACAATGTGTCATTCTTAATAACATTTTTGAAGCTATGCCCCAGATTACCTGAAAAAAAATTAAATTTTGATGTATAATTTTTAATCAAATCTGCGCATTAATTGATATTTTAAGCCGTTATATAATTGCAATCAAAATAAATATGTATCGTAAGACATGGGAGAGGTTAACTATTGTGTTTCATACATGTAACATAATTAATATTCAAATACTTATGTGTAATTGAAATCATTTATTATTAATTAATAAATACTACATAATTTATTTACTTACGGGCGATGATAACTGGTGACAGCATTTTTAATGAAATTGCGTACTTTTGTACGCTGTTCTGTTTGGAAGATCAAGACAGCTGTATAAAAGCGAGTTTTCATGACTTCTAAATTTTAGATCTAAGCTTGAGATTGGAAACAGTTGACTGTTTTGGCGGTAATGAAAGTCGGTTTACTGTGTATTTGTTGATGATTTTTCTATGATTTTTATTATAAGTAGTATTATTTATTGAATAAGTTACGTAAATTTATTGAATTTTTTTTTTGTAGAATAATGAGTGACGAAGATAATCCACAGTTAATCGTAAGTCTTAAAAAATTTCTTAGTATATTGTTCTTCTTAACCTTTAAATTAAGCCGGTATTTTATGGATATATTAATTTATTTATTGTACCCCTTTTAATTAAGTTGATTATAAATTATTCTCTGGATTTTTTTAATAGGGAATACCTGATGATCTTTGTAGGCGAGCCGGAATTTCCGCTACTTGGAAAACTGGCAACAAATTAGGAATAATTGCATACAAACATGTCAATGTTTATTCTGGAGGTTTGTGATAAAGTAAAAGTTTATTACAATCTATGAAGGATGTTTTTATATAATTTTTTATTTGTAGATAAAAAAAGTAGTTTTTTTCCTTGTGATACACGAGTACATTTCCTCGGACCAGAAATAATATTATTTTCTCCTATTCTTCGAAAATTAGTAAATGAAAGCAATGGAGTTTTTCTTTCGATTAGAAAAATTCAAAAATCCAATTCAGATGAAGTACGACCTGAATTAATAAAGCATAGTAAACAGTACAGGTCAATTTTACGAGCTTGTGTTGAAAGTATTCAAGATACTGCAGAAAAAGCAGAAAAAGATGAAAAAACAACTTTGGAAAATTTTTTAACTATTTTTTATAATATAGAGTGTATATGGCATTTAACAGAAATCTTATATGTTGATACTCTTCCAGGTAAATGAGTGATTATCATTATATAAACTAAATAAATGTATAATTTATTAATTAATTATTTGAATGATAAATTTATAGGAGACGTTGTTCTTCCTCAATTATTAGAATGGGTACGATTTCATTTTCCATCACGAGAATTAATGGCCATGAAAATTTTAGCAAAAAAGTCAATTGGAGCGGAATTAGAAAATATGAATTACTGGGAAGCGGTGATTGGATGTGCATTACATGGAAAACTTGAAATAGTTCGAGCTCTTTTATCATATCATACCAAAGCAGATCATCCAGCATTTGTAACTGCTGATAATATTCTTAAAACAATGCCTGTATATAATGTTTATGGTGGTTACTCCGTTAATGAATTTACAATGCGATGGAAACATTGGCAAATGGATTTAATTTCTAATTTGGAATATAAAACATTTATGGTTGATCATAATTTAGAGGAATTAATGAGGGTAATTATAATTCAATAGAATATCACTTTTTATTCAGCTCATATTAAATTAAAGATATTTTAGTTGTTTGCTGGTGAAGAGGGAATTCTCTGGGATTTTTCTAAATATACTGAAGCCTGGTATGAACTTGTAGCAGCTAAATTACTTTATTCATCACCGTGTTGTAAACAAGCAGAACTTGCTCGTCATGCAAATAATATCGCAGAAAGATGGCAAGCTGGAAGGCACTTGGATCATATTATTCTTGCCTTAATGGAGAATGAAATGTATAAAGTTATTGAGCAAATACAACATATGAATGATAGTGGATGGTTTGCTGCGCATCTTACTGACTTGCTCTATAACTGTGAAAAACTTAATATTATGGATGAAGATCAAACAAAGTATATTTGTTAATTGATTTATTATTTTTTTATTGATAAAAATTTAATGAGTATTCGTTATTTCCAGTGTTACTGATAAGCTTCATGAATCCCTCTTATTAGAGTACGGAAGTACTTTATTTGGACACTCATCTCTTTGGCAATGTGGTGCAAGCTACTTGGAGCAATGTCCTACTCAAGGTTTAGCTCGATTAGAAATCTTACTCCAATCGATACCATTAAATAATGAAGCAAAAATTAATAAAATTATTGACATTGCTCGTAATAATAATTTAACAAATGTCGGTAAGTTGATGGTACTATAACAATATTTGAATTTTTTTTTTTTATGTCATAATAATAATGTTTTATTAAATATTTTCTGTTAGTAACGAGCATTTGTAAAATACAAGGCATTAAAAGTATAAGGAGAGGAAGATTAGGTAATGCATTAGCTTGGGCTATTAAAGCACAAGATGGTGCATTTGCAACTTATATTGCTGATCAGTTTCTCAAACAATATGCAGAAGAAGGTATTTTACAATGCGAAGATCTTTTAGAGAATTTAGGTGCTTACATGTTAACTAGTGATCGACTTACATTCTTGGGAAAATATTGTGAATTTCATCAAATGTATGTTATGGAAGAATTCAGTGAAGCTGCTCAGTTATTAATATCTCTTATAACATCTAATTTAACTCCCAAATAGTAAGTAAATTAAAATGATAGAATTTAAGATTAGATATATATGGATTACAATTTTATATTGAACCTTTCTTTTAGTTTCTGGCCAATTTTATTGACGGATGCTATACCTCTATTAGAAGCCGAAGATATTTTGTTATCTAGTAAAGATACTTTTTTGTTAATGCGATCTGTTGAAGAACACGGTGATGATCCGACTTTTCATGATAAAACTGAAATATTTAGGCTATCAGCAGCGCGTAATTTAGCACGAGCTTTAAATATTGAAACTGGTCAACCAGAAAAATAATTATAATTAAATGAAATTATTAAGTAATTTAAAAATTACGTTTTTCATTTTAATAAAATTAATAATTTTGTAATGATAATAAAAATAATCATCATATTTCATATAAAAAGCTTTTCCTTGAAACCTGAGAATAAAAATTTTATGTAATCATAGAAAAACGTAATACGATACATGTGAGAAATCAAATCCATATATTTTCCGGTTGATCGACAAGTTCAGTGAGTGATCATTCATTGAAAATAAAATAGAGTTAAGCATAAGAGATTACTTTAATGAATAAACATTTAGAAATTTTTATGTAAGAAATATTTATAATTAATGTTTTATAGAATAACATTTTAATATACTAAAAAAATTATAATACAATTTAGTGGAATTATAACGCTATAAATATCAGTGATTTAGATTTAGCTGTGCCCTATAATGGGCAGGAAATTAAATTACATCATCATGTGTATTCATTCTGTTTTTAAATTTTTCATAGAATTGATTTTATTTACTACTCAACGTGTATGTTTGTAATGTGTGAGAGTAATAGCTGTACGCATGAATTGTCGATACTGTAGTCTTCTGTGCACAATTGTGGACTACTGTCAAAAGTGTCATTTACAAAATGGTATCTTGATATCGCGCGAAATAATTAAAATAATTCATAAGTAATTATAGATTTATTATAAATCAAATTTTTTGATTAAATGTAATAATTATTTAATTTTTTAACTAATTTTTATAGCCAAGGATGGATGACAAGTCATTGTCTACGATTATTTGAGGTTAGATTGGGGCTTTCAGTGAGATAATTGTATTCAAAAAAATTTTAATCATCGAATAGCTAATGAGAGTGTTGAAATAGAAATGATTTTCATTGATAAATATCATACGAAGAGATTATACTGCTTCTGTGAATTACTGATAAAAAATAAATCGAATTATCAAGATATTACATGAAATTTTGAACAATAAATCATGAAGTAAACAACAATTTCATTGATTTTTAAGTAAACAATTAAACGGTAAGTGTTTTACGAATTTCAATTGTTAATTATTATATCATAGTTCTGGTTTAGAATGACAGTATTTATTGTTATTGTCGGTTGTTTAGAATACCGTTATGGAAGATTATACTCCAGTAGATGAAGACTTTCCTGGTCGTTTACTACATCAAGCTGCACTGTGGGATAATGCAGAACTTTTAGAAGATCTTTTAAGAGGTGAGCATGCTCAATATATCAATAGTCAAGATTCCTGGGGCCGAGCGCCTTTACATGCAGCTGCAATAACTGAGAATTCAAGGTGCTTAGGAGTCTTATTAACAGCAGGAGCTAATGCTAATATACAATGTGGTCCTCGAGGTCAACACAGAACACCTCTTCATGTTTGTACTGATCATGGACATAGTAAGAATATTCAAAAAATGTTAGAATTTAACGTAGATTTAAAAATCCGTGATGATAATGGATTAACTCCGTTAGACATTGCCAAAAAAAATGATGATGGTGAATCTGTACATTTATTACAAAAAGCAGCTGAAAAATATGAATTAGCGAAGCTCGCAACTCATGCATCTTTAAGAGCTGCTTGCATGCAAGGTGATACTGTGGCAGCTAGAAATATTATTCAAACTACTATAGATCATTTAGAATATATTATTAATATGGCTCCAAATGGTGCTAATACTCTTTTATTTATTGCTTGTGAAATGGGCCATAAGGATATTGTAAGACTACTATTAGATCATGGAGCTGATTGTCGAAGTCATCCTGTTACTAAATACTGTCCTTTATACATCGCTTGTTATAATGGAAAACTAGAAATAGTTGATCTATTGCTTCGTCATTTTCCTAAACAAGTTCAATCATTAACAGTGGAACGATGGTTGCCAATACATGCTGCGGCTATTAATGGTCATTTTGCTATTGTAGATTTCTTGCTCAAATTTGAATATCCTTCACATCTTAATCAACGTTTTAAAGATCCGTCCGGTGAGTTAGAATATGATCTACCTTTCGATATTAATACTCAGGATGTAACGGGCCAAAATGTTTTATACATTGTGAGTATGCTTGGTAATATAAAAATAGTAGAATCCTTGTTGAATTATCGAGTGAAATCAAGAAAAATAAAAAATGAGGAGGTTGGAACTAATCAACCAGTAGCCGTGTCCAAGCGTAGAATTTCAAGTGGAATTCAAAAACTCATGTCAAGTCTCAATTTTCGTAGTAAAGTTGGTGATAAAAAAGATGAAAATACAATATGTCCATTAAATTTAGATATTTATTGTAATAATAATACAGAAACAGCACTTCATGCTTCTGTTAAAGCAGGCCATACTGACGTAGTTGCAATGTTACTTCAAGCTGGAGCTAATCCTAATTTACCCATCAAAGTGATTGATAATTCTGATGGTGAAGGAAGTACTTCGACTGTTTTAACAATAGCTTCTTATAATCGAGATATTAAGATAGCTGATTTATTACTTAAACATGGTGCAATTGATAATGAATGCAGGGCATTGAAAATTGCTGCTCAAAATCGTGATGAAGTTTTAACAGCTAAATTGCTTTCAATTAAAGCTCATCCTGATCCTGAATATAAAATTAATAAAAAAGCAATGACAGAAGGTACACAAACATCACATTTTTCTGCATTGTCTAGTTTTGGAAATGTCACTTATCCTTCTTTATTTCCTAATACTCCAACGATGATCAATTGGCATAATCAACAATGTCGATTATCTCAAATACGTGGTCAATGGCTTATTGATGCTGTACTCCATGTAAACAAAAAACTTAGCGTGAAAAATAATGATCTTGCACTCTATGCTATCACAAGGATAGATATTTCTCATAATTCAATAACAACTATTCCTTCAATGGTTTTTTATCTTCAAAGTTTAAAATACCTTAATATGGCACAGAATAAAATAGATACTCTCACTGCTGAACCAAGCAGTCCACGAGACAAATTATGTCCTGTTCTGGAAGAAATTTATTTACAAGACAATCGTTTAGAACAGCTGCCCAATTTTTTGATGAATCTACCAGCATTGGAAATCATGGATGTGTCTAATAACAAATTACAATGTCTACCGGATAATCTTTGGCATGCTCCGAAATTAAAAGAATTGAATGCTTCATTTAATCTTCTAAAAGATTTGCCTAGTCAAGTATCACAAAACATTTCAAGAAAATTACAAAGAGATGATGTTCTTAGTAGTAGTCCCAGTAGTCGGAGTATAACATCACAAATTGGAATACCTCATGACGATTCAGTTGAATTTGATTCTTTCATAAAATTGGCAAATGCTCAGGTCATTGAATTGGAAAGACCGCACGTTTGGACAGAATCTGTTCAAGTGACTGAAAAAATATCCGATGATACGGAACCAGGAACCCGTTCTGTATTGACTTCACTCAACTTAGCACACAATTTATTCACAAGTATACCTGTAGCTTTACCTTGTCTAGCTGTAAATCTTGTCCGACTCAATATGGCTTACAATTCTCTACGTTCAATGAGTCATATAACTTCATACCCAACTAGTTTGAAACAGCTTGATCTATCAAATAATCAAATTTCTTGCTGGCCTAGTTTACCTCAAGTGGACGGCGCCGATGTAATGGAACAAGCTACAACAGCTTGTTATTCTCCTACCACTAATATTCAGTCTTCTATGGTACCAAACAATAGACAAACTGCTACTTCATTGAGAGATGTTGTTCTTATGTCAGTCTGCACTCATCGAAGACATTTAAGGCTTGAAAATTTACGGACTTTAGTATTAGCAAATAATTTACTCACTCGAATTCAACTTACTTCAGTTGATGATGGTGAATCTTTGAGTTTTGAAGAAGAAAATATTGATAGAGATACCAAAATTACTTATTCTGGATCCAAACTTTATCTCCTTTTTCCTAATGTCAGTATGTTGGACGTTAGTAATAATCAATTGAAAGAAATTCCACAAAATATTTATGAGTTAAGTAATCTATCAGTATTAAATATCAGTGGAAATAGCGAAATTATCGAGTTACCTCCACAAATGGGTCTTTTATCACGATTATGGAATTTAAACACACAAGGTTGTAAACTACAAGAGCCACTTAAATCAATGATTGAATCAAAAAAATATAAAACTATGGATGTCGTTGGTTATTTAAAATCAGTATTAGAAGATGCTAAACCTTATGCAAGAATGAAACTCATGATTGTTGGCATTCAAGGTATTGGAAAGACCAGTTTACTTGAACAACTTCGACAAGAAGGTGAAGTACCAAATAAAAAGAAAGCCTCTGAACATTGGGCTAAACGAATGGGAAATAAAAATATTAATACTAAGACTGCTAGAGGTACGACTATTTCAACAGTTGGAGTAGACATTGGTGACTGGATTTATGAAAAAAAAGTGCGCGGTCAATCGTCACATGGACCTGTTTATTTTAGAACATGGGATTTCGGTGGACAAAAGGAATATTATGCAACACACCAGTACTTTCTCTCTAAACGAAGTTTATATATTGTTGTATGGAGAATAACTGACGGCTTTAAAGGAGTAAGTGAAATTTTTCAATGGCTTGTAAACATTCAAAGTCGAGCTCCGAATTCACCAGTAATTATCGTTGGGACTCATTACGACATTTCTTATGAACAAAGTGAAGCTCTTCAGCAATACATTCGTGAAAAATTCATCAATGTCGTTGATGCTGAAAAATGTGGACTTCCTAAAGTAATGGAGACTATAGAAATCAGTTGTAAAACAAAACATAATATTAAAATGCTTTGTAATCTCATTTATGACGTAGTATTTAGTTTAAGGTCACCAGGAAGTAAAGAATTATTACTAGAACAACGTGTACCAGCTAGTTATTTAGCTTTAGAGGACGTTGTGGTTCAATTAGCTCATGATAGAAAATTGTCAGGGGCTGATCCAGTTCTTAAAGCTGATCAATACTATGCAGCCGTTAATAATGAGCTTCAAAAACTTCACAGATCATTCCGTGATCCTGCAGAATTACATCAAGCTACCCTATTTCTTCATGAAAATGGAATAATCCTTCATTATGATGATGCAACGTTGCGGGATTTATACTTTTTAGATCCTCAATGGCTTTGTGATATGCTAGCTCATGTAGTGACAATTCGAGAAATAAATCCTTTTGCAAGATCCGGAATTATGAAATTAGATGATATTCAACATGTTTTTAAATCATCTACGATTTCTTCAACTGATACACAAGGTTACATAGTTAGTTTACTCAATAAATTTGAAGTAGCTCTTACTTGGGATTATCGAACACTTTTGATACCTTCCTTGCTACCAACTGAAGAAGATATTTTACGTAATAATCTATTAGTTAAAATTCCTGTCAAAAATCGAGGATGGCATATCAGATCTAAAAAAATAACTTCTCCTATTCAATCACCTTCTGTTGCAGGTGATAAAGGAAAACTACAATATCCTTTAACATCAAGGCCTCAACCTGATTGTTCAGTGACAAGATTATTACTTATGTCTTATTTTCCAAGTGGATTTTGGTCACGATTAATAACAAGGATTCTGGCAGATGATACTATTGTTGAAATTGTCATGTCATTTTTAACTCCCTTCAAAGATATTGTTGATGATAATATTTTTGCTAATCTTATGGAAACTAATGCTGAATGGGTCCTATGGCAAACAGGACTTGAACTTCGCTACGCTGGAATAACATTATTAAGATTAAAAGAAATCAATTATAATTTAAAAAATACACCTTACGATTATAGACAGTTTAAATTCAAATTGAAACAAGATGGAATATGGTGTACAGTTGATTTAAAAAATTCAGCAATACTTGAAATATGGTTTCCAATTGATACATTAGTTGTTAAACAGCCAATCATGTCAGATACTTCAGATGATCCAATTGGTTATCAAGCAATAGTCGTCGAACCTCGACCGGAAAGTATGCCTCAACTATTAGCTCTTATTGTCGATCATATTGATATTTTATTGGAGGATTGGTATCCAACACTAGGAACTCGATTTGTTCATACTTCAGAGGGAAAATTACTTGTAACTCGTTTAATCCCATGTCCACGATGTCTTTTAAATAACGGAGATTACGAAGGTGAAACAAGTGATCAAGAGCATCATTCAGAAGATGACCCTAAATATTATATGAATCATGAGAGGCAAAGTCAAGATAGCTATAAATCTGATGGTGACAGTGGTGTTGGGTATGATAGTTCAACATCAAGCAGGATGCCATCTCTCGAAGGTCATCCTGATGTAATACGACAATTTTCTAAACCTGAAGGAATTTTAGCTTACTCTTGGATGGTAGAGGAGTGTATTTTATCAGCTTATAGTAACAAGACAATTGCATGTCCAAAACATATGGATATTCCTCTGTCACATGTCGCACCTGATATTATATTTATGGATTTAGGATCAAAACATCTTATCAAGTCAGAGGATATTAAAAGAGGCAGAATGTTAGGTCGTGGAGCTTTTGGTTTTGTTTTCAAAGGAGTTTGTAAAGCATCAGGGAACACAAATAAAATAGACGTGGCAATGAAAATGTTACAACCAGTACCACCAGGACCAAATTCGAAACCATCAGCAGTTTTAGCATACAAAGCAGCTCAGAGTAAATGGGATCGTGATCCTCTTCAGTATGCTTGCAAAGCGTATTGCACAGCAAGACAGGAATTAAATATTTTATTAACTTTGAGGCATGCCAATATTGTACCTCTAATTGGAATTGTCATAAGTCCACTAGCACTTGTATTAGATTTAGCACCTGAAGGAGCATTAGATAATATGCTGAAGAATTATCGACGTTCTGGAGCTAAACTAGATCCTTACACTCTTCAAGCAATTATTCTTCAAGTTGCAAAAGCAGTAGAGTATCTCCATCAACAGCATGTTATTTATAGAGACTTAAAGTCAGAAAATGTTTTAGTATGGCAAATGCCAGCGCCTTTCAGCGATTATCCTGACAATGTTCATGTTAAAGTAGCGGACTATGGAATATCTAGGCTAACTCTACCTTCTGGAGCAAAAGGATTTGGAGGAACTGAAGGATTTATGGCACCAGAAATAATAAAATATAACGGCGAAGAAGAATATACTGAAAAGGTTGATTCTTTTTCATTTGGAATGTTTATCTATGAACTTGTTACCTTGCGACAGCCATTTGAAGGCCATGAAGCTGTGAAAGAATGTATTTTGGAAGGAGGCAGACCACCATTGACTTATCGTGAAACTCTTTATCCGTGTTATTTGTTAGATTTAATGGTTATTTGTTGGGCACAAAATCCAAAAGATCGTCCAACTGCTAGCCAAATAGTTTCTATTGCTTCTGCTCCTGAATTCACACATTTGATTGATGTTACTCTTCTTACTGAAAGAACTCATGTTACAGCTATTACTGCAACATCACGGTCTTTAGAAGATAATGTGAATGGTGATGAGATATGGCTGGGACATAATAATGGCGAGGTGGACATGCTATTAGGAACAGAAAAGGGCTGGTTACAACATGTAAGAATAGAGACACCCGTTATTCCTTACGCTATGTGTGGCGTTGATGGCTATATCTGGATAGGAGACAATGCAGGACAAATACATGTTTATCTAGGAAGTAATTTTGGCTGTGTGGGAAGTTATAATCTAGAGTCAGATCATTATCGAGAGTCCAAAGTTGTTAGTTTGATGCATCTTGAACAGCTAAAACAATTTATTGTTGCTTTACATAGTGGAAAATTGTATCTATTATCAAACAATTTTACGCAAATGAAAAAAACTGAAATAGAAACTAAAATTCGAGATCATGTTAAAACTTATTCTTTGGCAGTTGTTTATCGAAGGAGACGAATAATTGAGTTATGGACTGGTCAAAGTTTTGGAAAAGTAACAATTTATGTTTTAAAAGATGGTAATTTAGTTGATACTTGTGAATTAATTCATCTTACAAATGAAACAGCTAGTAAAAATTTATTTGCAACTTATTTATTGAGTGCTGAAAGTTCAGTACTTTCGTATACTTATCCAGGTTGTATTGTTTATCAATGGGATGTAGAAACTCGACAAATAATAAATAAGCTAGACATGTCAAAGCTCGTACCGTGTTCAGAAAGTCTTAAATCAATTTCTATTGAAGAAAACTTGACTACTGAAAGATGCCAAGTCACTGCATTAGAAGTGTGCATGAATCAGCTATATATTGGAACAACATGGGGATGTATAGCAGTAGCAGAATGCAATTCATTACGACCAATTACAGTTTTTAGGCCATTTGAGGGTAAAGTGTGCCAAATTATTGCTCTCAAATCGACAGACAAAAAGAAATTAGCACTCGCAACTGTTGGCCAAGGATATAGAAGCTTAATTTCAAGATATACTGATTATCCACTAGATTGTTTAGTGGCAGAGGATTTAAAACATAATATGTATACTTTACTTTGGCGATCGGAACATTGGTCAGCTGCTTAATCACTTCATGAAGCTTTTAGTCATAATTTCGATAGATAAATCATCTTATCTATATTGATATTTAATAATTGGAAATAAAAATATATTAATCAGTGATTGTGAATCCATACCAGGAGTGCTTTAAGGTGCAAGTAACGTTACATTACATTAAATTGTTATTTTAAAAATAAAACAAATATTATCTACTTGTTTTTATCATTTAGAAAAACAAATAATACTTGAATTACGTTTGAAAACACGAATAATGATGATGATAAAAATTAATCTCTTAAAAAGAAAAATATTTTTTGCAATGTGTTATTTAAATACAATGACTATTATCAAAATTATCATTTAAAATATTTTTGATGATGAAAAAATCTCTGACAAAATTTTGTTTTCTTGTTGATAACAACAAACTCGCCAATATAGCATGAATAAACATTTTTATATCTGTTATTAAACGTCCAAGCCGATAAAGTTAATGCAATTTATTCCGGTATTTATCAATCATATATTTGTAATCGTATTGTTATAACTATTCATAAAGTCATTTATCATGAATTAGATGAATAAAAAGTCACTGAATGATCTCGTTCTAAAATTCGGGTATTTTCCGTAAACTTAGAAATTAATGACGTGATAAAGCAAATTGTAATAGAATAAGAATGATTGAATTTTATTACAAAATAATCTTCCATTACTGAGTATAATTAATTGATCAAATAACTAGTGTAATAAATTAAATCCTATAGTACAACAAAAACCCAAGGCCACTATGATGAATATTAGAATTAAGAAATCACTTGCGTCCTATTGAAAAAATTTATGTCATTTCGAACTTGTGATATGTTTTTTAAGTTATTTTGCAAATTTATTCATTCATTGATAATGAGAAGAACTTTTTTTACTCAACGGCTCGAAAAATAATTTTTATATTTTTTTCACTCCTTTATATTTATTATGTTAATAATTTTCACCATTTTTTGAGAAATAAGTAATTAGTTGATACATTTTGTATGAGTTTATTTAGTTATTTTACTATTTTAAAAATAATTCTCTGTCTCATCATGCTGAGAGGAAAAATTAACACTCTAAAAATATATTAGTTTTTCACAATGTTTATCAATAACAATTTATTTAAAAAAATAATACCGTAATTATTTATCCTTAATTGAAAAATTTATTACTTATAATTTATATGTAAGTACTTTTGTGTGAAAATCTAAATTTTTCCTCTCAATACAAACTTTATATTACTGTAAAGTAGCACAGAACATTTTCTGACTTGATTACTCAAATTATTTATTGATATATATTAAACGCTTGTATATTATCGATAACGAAATTTATTATATTATCCAAATAATGCAGATCTTGTCGAAAGTAATTGTTAAATGTAACGATATTTATTATTAAAAATGTTGACTGGGTAGAATGTATTTTTATTTTTAAGAAAATATTATAAATTCCATTGTATTCCTCATATCATTTTGTAACATTCTTTTGTTAAATAAGTGACGTTATTATGGCCGTAATATTTGACATAGTAAGAACGAAATTAGAATTGAGTAAATAAAATTACTATGGACTATGTGCCACCTCTACAAGTGGCAGATAGCTACAACGGTGCAAGCCATGATAACTTCACTTGGTCCCAAAGTATAAATGACCTTGACGTGCTTGTGAACATTCCTGGCAGTCTGACGAGCCCTGGTGACCTCAAAGTACAAATATCAGTGAAGAAAATCAAGGTCGAGATTCGCAAAAATCTTCTTGAGGCAGATGTTGATCCTGACGAATGGTCGGTAACCTTTGAAGGTCATTTGACCTTTCCTATTAAATTACATGAGTCTCTTTGGAGTTTATTACCTGGGAAATTTGTACATGTAATTACAATGTTCTCTATAATTACTAAGCGTTTATCATTTATTTATTTACTTTTTTTGTGTTCATCTAAAAATAGATTCATTTAGAGAAAGTGTCTGAGAGATGGTGGGAAGCTTTAATTACAGGTGAACCAAAGATTCAATTAGATAAAATGGATTGCTCTAAAGATTTCAGTGATCTTGGAGAAGAGGAACAAATGAAACTACAAGAATTGATGTGGAAAGAAGTTAAAAAATTTTCTGAATTGAATAATTATAATAATGCTATTAAAAAGAAAGAATGAAATAAATTGCTTCAGTATATTCATACAATAATAACTACTTAGGTATTGATTTTATCAATTAACTGCAAGATTATATTTCATTTTATTAAACTACCTACGTAAGAATTCTAAATACAGGCATTCGGTAATTCATTATACGCTATACCTTGATAAAAATGTATCAAGTGTGTATTATAATCAACAGAAAAGTGAATATCTGATCCATAACGTTGAAACCGTTAATCTAAGAATATCTAGACATTCCACTTTTTCATTTTTCAATCAACTTGATGATAAACTAGAATGATAGTTGATGCGTACAAAGACTCTGGGTATACTTGAGTATACTCGATTAGAAAGGAAAGAAAGTCCAGTTGATTGAGGAATCGCCAGTGATGTTCAATTACAAAATTGGTCTTATGTTTCAGTTGAATACTTTTTATTGTTTTATGAAAAAAAAAAAATAATAAAACATAAAAGAATAAAATGTATATTTAACGAAAGGTAACAATGTTAAAATATTCTGATATAATTCACTTGATGACTTGAAGGAACCAGCCTACATATAACAGACATAGATGCGTGAGAAATCATCAGAAACTCTACTCTGAATCTCTTCAATAATTTTTTTCATTCATGATACGGTATAGTATTTCAGAATTAAATTGATATCAATTTAAATGTATTGTGATTTAAGTACGAAATTTTTTTAATTATTATTTTTTTATTGATAAAAAGTGAAATTAATAATTTTTTGTCATCCTCTTTGTTACTTACTATGTACTAAGTGCAGCTGTTGAACGCAAGAGATTGGCATTCCAAGTACATGGAAATCCCTGCTTTTCTTCAGCATTTGTACAATGAATTTATCTGAGTGTAATGGTTACTCGCTGAAGAGGGACATGGGAGTGAAGTCTCATGGAGCAGGTAACTGAGACTCATCTTGATTGTTGTCATTCTCAGGCTCTTTAATTATCTCATCATATTTTCCTTTCTCCGTTACAGGTTTAATGAGCATTTTTTGATATGTTATACTATGAAAAATAATGCTGAAAAAACTGAGAGCTAGAAAAAATATAACTTGATGAATTTTTCATTGAAATAATGTTTTACAATAATTTTGTTATGGCATTTAAAAGTAATATTGTTAACAAGAGAAGTTGAGAACCTGCATAGGTAAAACACAGGCAATATACCTGCTTCAGAGGACTATTCATCCCCACCTGCAAGTTCCCTCGCCTTTCTTCAGTTCTCCTTCGCTTCTCCCGTATGGACGAAGTCGAGTTTCTGCTTTTCTCTAACTAGTCGTGCCGTTAGTGTTGTTGCTGAGAGAATGGTATAATGTGCTACAGCGTGTTACAACAATTGTGTCAGATACCATTTTATTAACGACCTCTTTAACTAATTATATTTATCTTAAATTATAATTTATTTTACCAAAAAATAAATCATAATTAACGTAAATAAATTAACGTCAGTGATATAACTCGTGTAGCCACAATCTGGCAACTGTTCTAGTGTTTACGGATGCTCCACTCGTTACAATTCCATTTCTTCAACATCGTTGAGTCACCAGGGCCAGGAAGAAATAGTGTGGAGGGTGCTAAAGTTTGGTGCTATTCTTGATTGTATTGTTTAAGTTGAAAAATAGAAAACAAAATTTCAAAATGCCTTGCTCAGCGGTGACATTGTCCCTGGCGACTATAACCGGCATCATTGCTACAGCTCTTCTTGCAATTGCCTTTTCCACGGATAACTGGCTCTACACTGAGGTCAAACGTGCCCAAATACAAGTTAGTTGAATTTTTTATGCTTTTTCACAATCTAGCTGATAATAAAAACAATTCTCTTTAATTGTGTGTTACTTTGTTATTATTAAAAAAATAATATTCAACATACTCGAAAAATAAAAGAAACAAGGAATAAAATCTTGAAGAATCTTAAAGAAAATTACCGGCTTCCTGGATTAAGGTGGGATCTACAAGCGTCCTTGCAACGGGTTAACGTCCTGGGTCGCAGGGCTCACGAACTAACAATCTGCTCCCCTCGATATTAAAGCTCCTTCTCTTGTCTACACTTGTTCTTATCCCTCACTCTTCAATCTGCAAACAATGAGCCCTTTATAATTACTACCTTTGTTATGAATATTTTCACATCATTTTTTTCTTTTTTTTTTTTACTCAAATGCAAACAATTCAATGAACTTGAACTCTATGAACTTGATTGATCTATAAAAACAGATCATCATTGGCCATACAACACAGGAAAATGTTAACAGTATATGTATATATTATGCTCATTAATGTAATCATAGTATTACTATTAAAAATGTGTTGAAACATTTTATGAGGTTTAGTTCCACGATTAAGAACCTTTCCAAGTGATCGGCATTCCTCGCCGCGCCCATTTTAGCGCGTTGACTCGACAAGTTTCGAGTTTAGAGTATATTTAATACTATGAAAGACTCTGATGCAACAATGAAATGCTTCATTAATGACAGTTGATACTCTTGATCACAAAGTCATCTTTTTTAACATTCAACTAATTATCAGAATCAGAAACATAACCTTATTTTATTACTCCTTATAAAAGTTAAACACTTATGCAACCTAAATGCTCACATATATTATGGATTACACTTGTTCATCTCTATATGAGCTGAAGATTAAACCAAGGTATGCTTGCGTTGCTTCAAGAGTTGAATAAAAATGTTGGTCGATGTTGAAAGGCTCAAGTGACGGCGTGGCATGCGTAAATCGTACAGTTATGTTACCAACACGTTAAAACTGGAGATATATGTATTTCTGAGAAAGTTATGAGGATTACATTGTATGGAATACACTTTTTGAAAAAAAATAACCTTATAATGACAATGTAGCATGGTAGTATAAAGTTGTCAGCCCTTTTTAATGACTACCTATCCTAAGGTAATTTATGTTACGTGTTAAAAACTAACTAATTGTTTTATTCAGCGTGAAAAATGATTCTTTTAATTTATAGGTAACTCTTCTAGGTAGACAAACTAGATCTGGTTGTATAAAAGAAAGTTGATCTGTTCAGGTTCTTCAATTGCCATTTGATTATCATGCTAAAAGTATGTCCACCTGCGGGTTGAAGCACATTAGAGGTATACGAAACATATAAGATATGTAACTCTGACAGTTGATAATTGATAAAGTAAATTTATTCCTGAACTGTCAGGATATATAGAGTATGTATTTCCATACTATACTATTCATGTGTGTGAGTTATTAATGTAAATCTGGTCACTCAACAACAAAAAACTTGTATTTTATTTCAACGACAAAACTTATGCTCTTATCTATAAGCATTTTCTTAAAGTTAAATTAATTACAGTCTTAAATGACAGCGAAAATGATTTTATTAGCATGTTTTTCTTAAAAATTCAAATTAATATTTATAACGATTTTAAGTCAATTGCCTTTTCTTTATGTTCAGGTACAAACATTCAGAATAAAAAACATGAAACTTTGCTTAATGTTTGAATGAGTAATATAAATGCTCCAATTCTTTATTCAAATTTAGTTGCTGTCTTATTTTTTTTTTTATTTTAATTAATCAGTCTTAATGCAATCATTAAACATAGATATACCAGAATATACTTTCATTTTACCATAAGTACAAAGAATTTCGTTTCATGTTTGGTATTTCTAGTAATTCCATGAAAAATAAATATCTCACCAAGAAGTCTATTCAAATGACTTCAAAATAGTAGTTACTTTCAATGAATTGTGACATTTTTCTATAATATATAAGTAGAATGGGAATTAGAATATTTTAGAAATCGGCATAAAAATAGTATTGAATAATAAATTGACTCCTAAATTAATATATGCAGGCGTGGTAAATGTGGCAGAATTTTCCTTTCCATGCAGTTAAAGAAATCGTCGTCGTTGCATTGCCGGAACGGTAATGTGAAAGCAGTTGAAATGGTTTTAACCTGATGGAACTCTGTTTTTTTTTTTTTTTTTTTTAAATAACACACAGGACGCTCGTTAACGAGTAGATTATTTACGCTTTGTAGATAAGATTACTGACGAACCTACTAGTTCCTGTAATGTTTGATGTGTTTGTTAATGTATGCACGAATTTGGAAGAAGTTTCTACTCATAAATATTTCCCTTGAATATACAAGTCGAATATAAACCTATACATTTCCATCTATTGACTGATTCAATCGATTCACAATGACAACAGTCTGGAAGAATGAAGTTATGATGCAAGATTTAATTTGCAGCTTTGAAGGACATCCAACTTGTAACATTCTTTTTCCGCTAGATGAATATTCTATGTGATTTGCTTGTTCAATATCCAATTTTTTATCTACTGAATAAAAATATAATCCAACAGAATGATAATTAATTTTAATGTTTTTTTTTGCAGCAATATACTTCAAAGAATCCAGAACAAAGTGACTTGATAGAGAAAATGAACACAAAATATTATTATTATACAAGGACTCAGGGACTATTCAGGATATGTTACCCTAAAGAACGTCCACCAACTGGTAAGCATTTTTTAATGTGTCAATATGTTAATCAAGACATTTTAACTACTTTCCACTGTGGTATGTTTATAATGAAATGCAGGTTTATCTCGACCACGTAATAGGTGAAGAGTTAAATGAACTGTTGGTTGAGATATCGAGTGAAATTGTGTAGACCCCTGATGAAAGTAGGCAACATTAAAGACATAGTATACTTGACAATTCTAATTTTATTGTTGTTAAGTAGAATACCTTCAATTGCTATGATTATATTTTTTTCAACTATGTTAGAAAAGTTTTATCCATTTAATAATATCTCAACAATTAATTTATGAATACTTTTTTAAAATATAAAATGCTTTTGTTTCAATAACTTTTTTTATTCAAAATAAAATTGTGCTTCAAATATAATTAATCCAACGGTATCAATGATAACATGCTGAATAAAATAAAATAGAAACAAATAGTCTATAATTTCCGGTAGGATGTTCGTCAGGCGAAAAAAAGAATTCCGTTAATTTTTTTCGCTCGAAATGTGCACCTAGATTGCTACCGTTAGCACAAATCTTAATAACTTAATTGAGCTCATGGTTATGGCACGTGCTTTAAAAATATTCTTTTTTGGAAGAAAATAATTATACATCATAAAAAGTATTATTGATAACGAATTTCATTATTAAAGTTTTAGTTTTAGAAGTCAATTAAATTATACATTTAACAATTAATGTAGACAATTTACATTATAATTAATTACTACAATTAGCATTAATATCTAACTAATAATGAGTTGTTAAAATTGTATCTTTTTAAATTCCATTGTTTGTTTTTTGTTATTTTGTTAACGAAAATTTTCATTTCTCATCATTATTTCATTTATGACAATACAGATTTTTATCTAAATTAGCTTAGAACATAATTTTCTTCTATCAAAAATATTAACAGTATTTCTTTTCTTTATATTATTATATAATACTTCTTTTAGTACTTTCTAATACTTTAATTATCATATACACATTTTTTATAAGCTTCTTACAAAAAAAATGAGTTGTAATGGTACGTTTGATATCCAAAACATGTTCTCATGATTCAACAACATTGATAGTTTAATCTTTGGAATCATAAGGTAAAAAGAAAACGTTCGAACTTTGATACTCCAATGATTTGAAAGTATTTTTGAAGGATTTTTATGAAAAACATTTTTTAAAAATTAACAGTAGCCATTGAATTGAGAAATGATTTTAGTTAGCTTTTAAATAATAGATATAGCTATTAGTAATCGGGATAAGAAAGCACTGACAAATCATTCTCATGACATATAACTGGAGTCAGGTATGACTACGATGGCCTCAACACTTGGGTCATCGTCGATGTATGTACCGTTTTCTGTGACCGAGAGTACCTTATCGGGTTTCAACATTCCTTTATAACTTCCGGCGCAGGCCTTCCGATTCTTTTACGGATAACTTTTATTCATAGAACGTGATTGCTGATCAAGAGACTTTGAATGTTCATATTTTTTATATTATTCAGCTACCTTCCATTAAAATACTAGTGATAAGAATTTTAATAATTCCAAGAATGAGTAAAAAGTTGTCAGAATTATTGGAAACAAATGATTTGACCCAACTAAAATCCAGTTTTACTTCAACAAGACACATGTAACTGTATAAGCTCGTTCATCTAGCCTTAACGATCCTCCTTCCAGACATGATCTTGAAGAATTTTTAAGGCATTTTCTTAGGATGAAAACTCAATTCATTCATTTATCATAAATATACCAGCTAGAATGCTAAATAACTTCCAACTTTTTATTATTTTGATCACGTAATATTATTAATAATCATTCCATAAACAGTTTGGAATTAATAATAAGCCTAACAGTAAACTGTCTGTTATATTATTATGATTTTTCCTTTGTTTCAATTTTACAAATAGTCAAATTTATTGTTTTAAGACTTTTTGTTTATTGAAATTAGCCTTTCAGATAGTCCGCTCACACTTGATCAATTGCCAAGCCTACTTGTCATTGAAACAAGAGAGAGATTTCCAACATCTCCTTATAAAGTTCTCTGTTGTGAGACTCGCGTTTTCCTATACGTAATGATAAAACCACAACTTTTCTTTATCTTTCCTTATTTGTTAGGTTTGAACTCAATGAAGAAATCATTTCAAAAACTAAATTCCTTTACAGAATTTTTACTCCCTTTAATTTATTTCAATTCAACAGCATAAAAATTCTTGATTATTTGTTTACTTTTTTATATAATTTGTTTATAAATTAATTCAGGTAGTTTTAACTTACATTAGAGAATTTTAAATAACCAATTACTGTTTATTTTTAGTTGTGACTTATCTCAGTCCGGTGGAAACGCATTGTATGAACATCGATTACTTCATCCCAGATGAGGACAATGAAACAAGAGGATTTTCTGAAGACGCCATGGCACGACTTCGTAAGTATTGAAAACAATTTAATTATTTAATATGACGTAACTTGATTGATGAATAAAATTGAATATGTTGATCTTTTTTATAGATATGGGAAGATCAATGATAGCACTCTTCATGGTTGGTTTTTTAGCCATTTTCTCAGCATTTTGGACAGGAGTCGTAGGATGTTGGAGGAGATCACCAGGCAATATCACTGCTACAGCTATTCTTATGCTTTTTGCCTGTAAATATTATTCTATATATCTTTCGAAATGATTTTATTACATGTTAGGAAACAATTGTACATAATTAAAATGAAATTTTCTTTAATAGGTTTGTTAAGTGCTGGTGGAATGGGACTTTGGCATGGAGTCGAATATTATGAAAAGGAAAAAATCGTAGGCGAAGAATATTATCAACAATGGAGCAATGTGAGTCACCATGACCTATATGTGATTTATTTGAATAATCTGCTAATAGGTAACAGTTGAGAGAGAAATTATCCGGGAAGTTAAATAGTGAAAAGAAAAAACTTGTGAACACATCATTTGTGAATTCTAATTCAAGTCAGCATGAAAAACAATATGGATATTGAAGTTTCTCACGATTCATTGCACGTCATTCCGGATATTTTCTCTGATTTCATCTTGATACAAACGAACTTTCGTACTCGATGCACTTTTCATGTGCTACTTTCAGGTGGAATCTGAGCAACAGTTATACCATCAAATTACTGTTGACTGTATAATAATAATTTCATATTTTATTGTAAACTTTAATTCTACAGGTGTTGAAGAATAACGTATCACAGTGGTACGACTGGTCATTTTATTTAGCTTGGCTTGGAGTTGCAACTTGTCTCGCAACGATGACACTTTTCCTAATAGCTGCATCATGTCTTAGAAAAGAACGAGCACGTGAACAAGCTGCAAATATTCAATATATCATGCCAGGTGAAGAATATTTTATGTAATGATGGCTAATCGATGTCGTTTTTTGTTGTTTTTTTTTCGGGATGTCCTCTCACGACCTGGGACTGTAGATCCTCAAGGAAAGCTCGCTAATCTCGTACGACTGGTCGTACGTGGTCGCTTGGGTCGGCGTCGGTTGGTCGCTCGTCAGCGCTATACTATTTAGCGCTGCTGCGATTTGCTTGAGGGGCGAGAGAATGCGCGACGAGGCGATGAACATGCAGTACCTCATGCCTGGTACATACGTAACACTTTTGCTTCTACTAACTTTAATATCAATATTTTAACAATACATTGAGAACCAAACCTATTTTTTACCATCAAAATATCAACTTTTTTTTAATCTTTCAATTATATAACAGCTATTGTTTTTTAAATATTATCGTCAAGGATATGACAAGTTATTCTAAATTCAGTAATTATTTTTTAAAAATATCTTTTTATTTGAAAATAATTTTTCTCAATGTATCAAACAAGATTAATAATTGTAGATAAGAAAAAAGGAATGGGCAATCCCTTAGAACAATAAACCAAATATTTAATTGGTTTTTTTTTTTTTAATTTTATCAAGCAATAATATAGAAATTTAAATTTATTAGTGAATAGAACGCATTACTACTTCTATATAGCATGTAATTTGCAGTGAAACATTCCGGTTCCGTGTCGACACTTCCGCCAAGTTTACCTCATCAATTTACGGTTCTTAAATAAGCTGCGTTTTTATTTTTAAAAAATCACATTGTACAGTTTACTCAGACATCAAAACGTAATTAGCAATTAATCTCATTGTACTATTAACAAATATTTTTTTAACAAAATAGAAAATAATCCCGTGTACATACATATATAACGTATCATTATCATCATTATTAACTTAATCATTTTAAAAGGTATAAAAAATATGAGAGCTCAATATTCTTCCTTACAGATACTTTTACTTTTTTTTTTCTACAGTCACACGCTCTGTTTGCCTCGTGGATTAGTATAATTTTGTCACGCTCTAACTGTATAAGAAGAAGGTTGCACCAAACTTTCTATGTCATCTTTCTGTGCGCAATCGATCGATTTATCAATTTGTTGCGGAAACTTGTAGTACAACACCCCTTCTAGTAGTCAGAAATCTACTCTCTCAGTCAATAAAATAACATCAGACACTGCTGCGAGGCAAATGGAAAGTGGCACACTTGCCTAAATGAGAATAAATATATATATATATATATAGATATATAAATGATAAAATGTATATGTAATGGAATGCATATTCGTATACTTGCAAATCATTTTTTCTTATTTTCTTTCTCCAACAATATGCATACGAGGAATTGGATTACTAAGTAGCATAATAGTTATTAAATGCATCTTATAGAAATTGAATAACTCAACTACAACTTTGAATTATCATTAAAAAATTGTTTAGTACAAAACACTGATATTATGTTGTTAATTGAATTTTTTTTCAACAATTAAAATAAAATCTCTTGTTTAAAAAAATCAGAACAATTTACGTATTACTTATGCTTTGAGTTTGTACCAAGTTTAATTTTCTTGTATAAAAAAAAATAGATTTATTTATCGAGGTTCTGAATCCTTGAAAAATACTTAGTTATTTGTGGTAAACAATATAGCGTAACACGAATAAATATTGCCCATCCCGTTTTGATACATCTTATTTTCTATAATATAATTATATTTTATTTTTCAACATTGCAAATAATTTATATTTAATGATATATGATTAACAGATAAAATAAAAATATGATTACAGTATATCCTCAGAAACAGCAGTATGCTTATGCCGGATATCCTGCTCCTGCAGCCTATCCAGGACCTTATTATCATGGCTCTCAGTATGGACCGTATAACTATTGAAGGAAGACTGTACAATAAACTAATAATCAATAAATTGACAAGAAACTGATCATATTCAATCAACATCAACATCCAAAATAGTTAATAAATATATTAATTGTTTGAGCGCGAACGTCATTTTACTTGCAATAAATAATAAAATACATAGTAGTATTCTACCGCAATCAAGCCGTTAATGAAGAAATAAAATAACTTTTCTATATTAATTTTTTGTTATCCATTCCAATGTGTAAACTTTTAAGCAATATTGTCGACTAGGATAGCTATTAATGATTATTTAGATGTTAGTATAAATAATATTGTTAAGAATGTATGGAATGAATGTAAAAAAAAACGTGTATTTAATCGAAAAATAGAATCAAATCGTATTTTTATGATAAATCATGTGAAATTTTTTATTTGATATAGAAGATTAAAGAGTCAAAGTTAATGTAATAATTTG
The DNA here is from genome assembly GCA_028641665.1 of Chelonus formosanus. Taxonomy (NCBI): domain Eukaryota; kingdom Metazoa; phylum Arthropoda; class Insecta; order Hymenoptera; family Braconidae; genus Chelonus; species Chelonus formosanus. Next base: position 18,153,857 of record CM054002.1, read on the forward strand.
TGAATCTAATATTGCTCAAATTTAATACTTTGATTCTCTTGAAGACGATTATTATAATATTTCGAGTTAGTTAGATTAGAAGACAACTATCATATACTGTATTAACCATTTTTTAATGCGTAAATCGATGTTTTTGATACTTAGAAGCACAAAAAACAGCATAGAAAATAACATGACTGAGTACTGTGCTCACAAAAATAATTCATTTTCCAATTTACTTTTAGAGAAATAATTTTTAAATCAAGAGACCATTGTGTAGTGCAATACTAAGCCATGCTTTTTCAATGTACTGACAATTTAAAGAAGAACAATTATATATGTGTAATAATTTTACTCACGTCTTGATACTTTTGTAGTGTCATTATCGACTAGATATTAATAACATTGGAGGTTCAATTCTCTTCGAACTTTATTAATTTGGTATTCTATAGATATAAGTAAGTCGTAAATTGTAGATATAAAATAAATTAAGACTTATTACGTGAGAAATATATAATACTTAACTTGAAAAAACGACTTTAATTTAATCTAATTAAATCAAAATAAAACAAAAATATCCATTTTCAATAGCTTTTATATAAGGACAAAAATGTGATTAATATTATCAAGGAAAATTCAATTTTCAATTGATTCAAAGATGCTATTTAACGATTGATAGTACAATTTGCACAACTTATGTAGTAATTCTCGTTACTGATAAGTGAAGCTGTGAGACAGATGAGAGCAAAAGCTTTAAAACGCACTAGTTGAAATCATGATCAAAGCATAATTTATGCTAAAAATAGGCTAACTTCCGGTTTGACTCCAATTTTGGAGATAAATAATACATTCTTATTATATGGTGTTTGATCTGATTCTGCATTTTTGACCGCCAAGATGAAAAAAATTGTGGTCGAACTTGAAAATTAAACGAATTCATTTTTTCAACGTAGAAATCATAATTTATGTTTGACTCATAAATCTACGGGTATCATTGTAAAGCTTGTGATGAGACGGTTCCAAATCACTAGCTGTTGACTGTCATTGCTCGGTAAAATTACGAGATATCAGTGAAAAACTGTAAAACATGAAAATATGCATAACTTCTATGCTATTGATGCTACAGGGATGATCGAGGTGTCATATGAAAGATCTGGACCTAAGAGATTAATTTGATACCCCCTTAGACAAAACACCCCGTCAAAAATGCCGTATCTCGCATAGTTTTCGAGTTATGAGCGTTTAAAGTTTTTTTTATGATTCACTGTAGCATAGCTTTGTTTTTCGCTAATAACTCTGAATCCACAAAGCCTACATATATAATGAGAATATCAGTGGATTCGTTAGATCGAGAGCTTCAAAATGCACTAGTTGAAATTATGATTATAGCGAAATGTATGCTAAAAATCAGCCAACTTCCGGTTGGCCTTTTTTTCTAAAAGTAAAATGTGTATGTGCGTGTCTCTTAATAAGAGGTCCATTCTATGAGAATAATTTTATTCGTTAAAGAAATATCGCTATTTGAACTAAAATATTGAAATTTCCATTTAATTAGATTTTAAAAGCGTCGTATCAGGATTCAGATATAATATTTAGACCATAATTAATTATTTTATGGGGTTTTCGATAAAACATAAAAAAAATTTAAAAAAAAAAAATTCCTAAAATTTTCTTACAGTCGGTTATTGTTCGGCGGTTCTCTGCTTTTACTTATCATATGAGGAATTATCATCTGAGATACGACCCTCAAAATAGCAGTTAAAAATTCCTCTAATCTTATGCCATGGCGCCACCCCAAACGTCAAACACCGTGCGTCAATTAATGTTTTGTAAATTACCATGTACAATAATGGATTGTTTATTTGTTCAGAAAAGAAAGTACAAACCTTAACTTAAAAATTTATGGAAATTTTTAATAATCTATAGAGAATGGTAATGGAAAGATTAAAAGAATTATTAAAAAAGAAATTGGAGTCAAATGGAGGTAAGAATGAACTACTGTACATAACGTACTATTTATTAATGGATTTACTTAACAAATTTTTTATGTAGGTAAGAAGGATCCAGCAGATATTGAAAAAGAAGAAGAAAAATATTTCCAATCTTTTTATAAAACATGGAAGGGAACGAGTGCTGAAGATACTGATGCAACTTATAAAGTTATTCCAAAATTTTATTTTAAGGTATGCTATGGAATGTTTCATAAAAATTAATGAATTATTTCTCTCAATTATCCATTTACTTATTTAAGTTACCCAAAGAAGATGAAATATTACCTCAAAAACTAAGAGAAGAAACACGTGCCTTATTTCTTCAAAGAAGATCAAGACAACTATTAGATAATAATGAATTAAAAGCTTTGTGGGTGCTTTTAGACAAGCACCATAGCCCGCCACTTTCTAACGATGAACAGCTCATAAATTATGAAGATTTTAAACAAGTAGGAAAGTTAGCAGGGGCTAAATGTGCTCCATATTTTACAGCTGTAGTTTTTGCTAAATTACAACAAGGTGATCCTCATGGAAGAATAAGTATCATGGCTTTGTTCAATTATGTGATGAGAAAGGTTTGGTTGCATCAAACACGAATTGGTCTCTCATTATATGACGTTACTGGACAAGGGTATCTTCGTGAATCGGTGAGAAAATTTTTTTATCATGTTTGATTTAACTATTTTTTTTATTCAGTATTAAAATTTTCATTTTAATTGTAGGATCTAGAAAATTATATTTTGGAATTAATTCCAACACTGCCACAACTTGAAGGACTAGAAAAATCATTTCACTCCTTCTATGTCTGTACAGCTGTTAGAAAATTTTTATTTTTCCTCGATCCTTTAAGAACAGGTCGAGTACGAATACAAGATATATTAGCATGTAGCTTTTTGGATGATCTTTTGGAATTGCGAGATGAGGATCTTCCGAAGGATCTTCAAGAAGCTAACTGGTTTTCGGCTCCGTCTGCTTTGAAAGTTTATGGTCAATATCTCAATTTAGATCGAGATCATAATGGAATGCTTAGTAAAGAAGAGTTATCCGGGTAAGCATTTTTGAATTTCAATTTTTATATGTATTTTAGAGTATAATTAATAATGTATATATTTTAATTGCAGTTATGGAACTGGAACATTAACTGGAGTTTTTTTAGAACGAGTTTTTCAAGAATGTTTGACTTATGAAGGAGAAATGGATTACAAAACATATTTAGATTTTGTATTAGCACTGGAAAATCGACATGAACCTCAGAGTCTTCATTATTTATTTCGTATTTTAGACATTAATAATCGTGGATATTTGGATACTTTTTGCTTAAATTATTTTTTTCGAGCAATTCAAAAACAAATGACTATTCATGGACAGGAACCTGTAAGCTTTGAAGATGTTAAAGATGAAATATTTGATATGGTCAAACCTGCTGATCCGTATAAAATTACTTTACAAGACCTTCTTTCATGGTAATAATTAATTGTGCTTATTTAAATATGAATGAAACATTTTCAAACAACTAAATTCATTCAAAAATTATTATTTTGTATTTTTAGTGGTCAAGGTGACACTATGATTAGTATTTTAATTGAATTTCACGAATTTTGGGCTTATGAAAATCGTGAAACAATGGCTGCTGATACCGGCGAAGAGTCTTCAAATGTATAAACGTCAATTTTACTTTTTTTTTCTTTTTTAAAATAAATATTGGTTGAATAAGTGTTAATTAGTTGTCTTACCTATCTTCTATTTAATATTTACACACATACATAGACATGTATATTCGGTGTTCCACTCATGGGATCATAATCTTTGATTTTTGTCTGACTTATTCATCTGAATCTGGCCCCAGACATTAATGAAACCGAGTGTACTGTAGTGAAATTAAACTGTAGTCATATTATGCATTCATTGAATGAATATCAGGCTGATCAGGCTTTATAAAAATCACGTGATTAGATACGCCAATTAGATTACTCAGATCAATTAATATGGCCGCCAGAGAGTGAAGATCTTCAGTTTGTCCACAGAAGCGCATAAAGAAACTTCTTGCTCAGACCAAGTGTCCATGCCTGGATTTTTTGAAGAAATCGTAGAATATTGAGGTATAGAAAGAATATAACTATTGTTAAAACATAATGCAGACATTGATGCTGCAGATGAGAAAGGTTGGACACCACCTTTTGAAGCTTGTGTCTCTGAAAATACTGTAGCAGTTAAATGTCTCTTGGAAAATCATGCTAATCCAAGTGTAATAGATAGTAATTACTAATTAATCGTCGAACAGCTCTTCACCTTATTTGTTTATGGGAATCTGATACAACTTTTCAAATAATACAGTTATTGCTAAAATATGATGCAAATATTGATGCTGTAGATCAGAGAGGTTGAACACCTCTCTTTGAAGCTTGTGCCTCTGTAAATATTGCAACAGTTAAAGGCCTCTTAAGATACGGTGCTAATGTTAATATTTTAGACAAAAGCAATAAATCTCTGCTTCAATGTGTTGTTGATAAGATGTTAACAACTTCCCCCGTCAATTTGAATATTCATATGATAATTCAAATGCTAGTGTCACAAATAATTAAATTAAAGACTGCTAGACTGAATGTAAATGCATGTGAGTTTATAACTATCAATGGAGTAAAATATGCTGCGATAGATGGATTAAAATCCAATTCAATTTTAGATGATACAATAAATACACTCGACATCAAGTGTAAAGAGGAAATTGAAAGAATGAAGATGGAAAGTATTAGCATTAATAACATGTTTTTTTATGATTTGTTAACACAACACATTCGTGTTCTTGGTATATTAATGGAAAATGAGAAAATCCAAGGAATTTTGAAACCATCTATTTATGATGAAAAGTTTCCATTATACATAGATATTATAAAATTTCGACTTTGAGATGCACAAATTCGATATAGACAATATAAACTGAAGAAATCTGCTAGGGAATACTTTAGTTCAAATATTAATCAAGACCTTCCTCATGAGTGTATTGACAAAGTGTTGGATTACTTGACCGTCGTAGATCTGGAGATGGTTACATTCGAGTTATTGTTGTATTTCATAAAGAATAAAAATGAAGATACATTTTTCAAAAAAGTACTAAATATATTGTAATTTATTTTATTACTCATTCTTGCTTATTCTTTTTGTGAAATTTGTAATCCTTTCAAACCACGTGGTTTTGTTATTGTATTGCGCATGTGACAACTTCGATAGCATAAAAATTGATACCGATTAATATTGTACGACTTTGTCTCTAAAAACGTAGCCTATGTCTGTTTTAGTGTATATACATAACTCAATACTGCATCAATACAATAATCAAAAACCGTTATCGATTTTATTTTTACCGAAAATTAATTGATTTCGAATCCCAAAAGTACCTTTTCAGACATCTTGCGGAGAAAGAGATCATTTTAAGGCTAGGCCCCGGTGTACAGTACCAAACATAAATGCTATATGATTTTCTATAGGAGGGTATAAAAAAATCGCATGTATAACCTTTAAAAAGTTGAACAGCATTTATGTTCGGTACTGTAAGATAAAGAGGTAATTCGATGATTTCTTCATCTGAAACTCAATTTTCATAAATAAAATGGTTGTATAAAATGTTAAAATGTCAGCAACAAGGAAAATTCCTGATACAAGATTCTCTTCTCCTGAGAATAATCCCTGTTTAAAGGTGATGAATTTATACTAATCATATAATTAAAAAGATCGAATTTATTCTACGCAATGTGATGAATGATAATTTTGTTTACATTAGGAACATTATTTATCTCTAAAATGTTTAGATGATAATAAATATGATCATGATGCATGTATGTGGTATTTTGAAAACTACAAAAAGTGCAAGGAATTTTGGGTAATTGTTCTTTTTAATTGAAATAATGTTATATAGATGTAATAAAGTTAAGATAAAATATTTTTTAATTCTAGAATGATATGATGTATGATCGTCAAAGTAAAGGAATAATGCCTATGTTGCCACCAGTTGAAGAACGAGAGAAAATAAAAGAAGAATATATAAAAAGTTTAAATTCTCCAAAAAAATAGTTTAATTTATAAATAAGGTAATAAACAAGATGATAATTTTATCAATTTATTTTTTATTAGTCAGTGTATAAGTTCACTTTTCATGATATTTTTTTTACAATTATGAAACATGTACATACTACGTAGATGTAATAAAAGATCTTAGAGATAGCATGTTTTGTTCCTTTTTAATGCTTTGGTACTTTAAATAGTATTTACTTGACAGATCTGTTAACTTATGAATTACAACGATTGATTAAAATTAATATTCATAATCAGAAGTGTACATTACTTTATAATTTATATTAGACAAAACTACATGCAATTCGTGATGCATATTTTATACATATACACAACTCTTTTTGGAGTTACTTGACAATACACCACTTAAACTTATTTTTTGGGACTAGTTTGTACATTATTTTTAATTAAAAATTAATTACAATGTTACAATCTCACTTTCCTTTATTCTTAATGTCCCATGTTTCAAAGCAATTCATAACGATTGTAAAAAAATTTCTATGCTTCATTATGAAACAAATATTGTTTTTGTTTAATATAATCAATAACATAATTCCAAATGCATAAACAAATCACTCGAGTAGCACAATATTAATTACATTTCATATATATTATGTTTGGTAATAATTATCAATTAAAATTAATATAATAGTCATTTTTTGGTAAATGAGGGAGTCAAACATATACGTTGAGTATAAATGAAAGAATATCGAGATATACATAAAGAATATGTAGGCTTAAAAATTAAATTTACAATTTTTGAGTTTGTGATTTAATCAACTATGGCACGAGAGACCATAAAATAGATCCAATAAAAAATGATGTAACGTCCGAGGGACGATACACGATAAAAATGAAGTAACACATTGATAAACCTACACACGAACCAAAACCAAATGAAAAGTTTTTAAAGTAAAAAATGAATAAAAATAATGAGTCAGAGTTTAAACTTTCATTGGATAATGGACAAAATAATAGACAAATGATTTTGTTATTATTTATAATTTCATTTAATTTTTTTCGCAATAATTGGCGATGATAAACGTGTGTCAGATCTACCTATCCCCTGCCTAAAAGTGTTCTCCATTTTTAACATGTATCGTCGGCAAGTAGTCATTCTGAATGTTCTCTGATGCGGAATGTACTTATACGGAAATGATGGCACATTTGACGTACAACACAAGTACCATAATGTACATGAGCCACAAAAGCGAACATTGCCATCAAGTACATTACTTCTAATTCAAATTGAGGGAGCACATGCGAGATTAGTGCTGCTCCAGCGACCGGTAATATGATCAATGGGAAAATTTCACATCGTGTATTACTCATTTGTGATACTATGAGTCGACAACAAATGTTTGAGAATATTGTTCCTATAATAAAATAAACAATTCGAGGATCTGCCTCGACAATGTTGCTAGAAGAGTTCAAAACCCAGACTGTTGCAATGATAAATAATGCAATAAGAGGCACTAAAGGTCTGAGAGCTTCAACAATTGTTCGATTTTTGCCAGTTTTATCTCTGTATGATTTATATATGTTCCATACCACTACTGGTATGTTAGATACTAATGCTCCAGTATATAATAATAATTCAAAAAACACTCCTCCTGTTACTCCAAAAGGTAATTCAAATTTCCATAATTCCCGACCACCAATGCTGGTTAAAATAAATGCTAAAATTGTTCCTAACATGGAAGCGTCATATCCCCATGGTAAAAAGAGGATTCCTGTATTGTACTTCTCCCAGTGACTTAAATAAAAGTTTATACAAACATACCAGAGAATAAAATACATTCTTACAGCCGGCACACTATGATCAGTACGTCCAAATACAGAGTATATACAAATGACCATTACCCCTGCTGTCCAACTATCAAGCCCATGATCAAATAATTCACCTAGAGGTCCTGTAGTTTGTGTTCTTCGTGCTTGTTTTCCATCAATTCCGTCAAGAGTATATGCCATAAATGTATTGAATGCAGCTAGTACGAATACCCAGGATGGTATTGGTGGATACTCAGGATGATCAATGCTCGATGCATAAAAATAATAGTCATAATATGAAAATAATACAAAGTTGAGTACAGTGAATAAAAAACCTGAGAATGTTAAAAGATTTGGAGCAATCCATGTTGGGCATATCTAAAAAATATTGTCATTAGTAATATTCTCATTTGTTCTATTTATCGTTATCGATGACACTTACTTTAATAACTTTCTCCCAAAATGGATGCATTACATAGATACTAAGTGGGCTGGTATCTATCGAACTATACTGTAACAAAAAAACATTTATTTATTCCATATTTAAAGTAATGAATTATTGTAATAATATTTAAATACTTTTCTAGTAGAAATAACTGTTTTACTTTTAAACTAAATCGTATCGTATTTTTTTAATAAATCGTATAGTTACTAAAGTAAATGAGACCTGACATTAAAAAAATAATACATAATAATAATGAGTATAATACCTGATATTAAATACATATTACATTGTCAATGCCACTGCTTAATTATATGAGAATTATTCTTCTTAATGTGTCATTATCTATATTTAAATTATTCTATTAAAAAACTAAGAAAACAAAAATGATATCGTTACTAAAAAAATTTAAACATCAAAGTTTTGTAGCTAATGACCTCATGACCTGTGATTGAAGTGCAGCTGAATTCAATGCCGGATTTACAGCACCAAATGATTATAGATTGACATTATAAATAAAGTGTATGAATGCGGAAATCATTTATTTACCTTATAATTCTCAAAGCCAGTCAGATGATCTTGATTCAAATATTTAATCGCAAGATTTATTCGTGTCATCGTGATTAAGGAAATTTAATCACTAAACTACAGGATTATTAATTGACGACTAGTAAACTAACTGCGTTCAGAAAATAATTACATCGAGTGAGAAAGACGAAGATAATAAGATATGTCTTTGATACACCCTTTAGTTATCACTTCTCGATTATGTCCAATTTATTAATTGTTTATTATAAAAATTAACTATTATTCTACGTAGACTTCCTAACAAATGACCGTTTGTTCATCGCTGCTTCGCGAAGTCACAATTTTCCACACATTTTTCCATTAAATCTTGTACGCATGCGTCAACTAGACCATTGTAAACTGACTGAAGTTTGACACTATTATAAATTCGATTCCAAGGTCGACTGATAATAATCGATCTAATGGGTTATCGATATTGTTTGATTGTTGATGAACAATTATAAAAACGGGTGCCATAGATCCCCCTGAATGCGATAAATGCCTACGGCATGATAATGTACAAAAAAAAAATTCCTAACATCTCAATATATATATTTCAGGTTATAGAATAACAACTAATGACACTATTCATTAATGATGAATGATAGTAAAGGAACTTGTTTTATTTTATAATATTCTTTTTACATAAAATACTTAATAAATAAATGAAAAATAAATAACGAAAATTTTATCCAAATGTCACATTTGATCACAATGTAGCAACACTAACGACATCTATGTTCTGCTGTTGATAAAATAGTTTCCCAAAAGTACTTATCTTATGAGTAGATAGACGTTTAAACATTTAATTCAAACAATGAAAAATAATTGAATTTATTTAAATCTAATTTAATTGTTTTTGTGTAAGAGACAGATTTATTCAAATATTAAAAAAAACTTTTTAACAATTTTCAACATAATTCTTACTTATTTAATTTTATTATAGAGTTGTCATAGTAATTTCATAATAAATAAACCGTGTTAGGGAGTATAAATAATAAAACAGCAAAACTGTAGTTGAACTTTTTTTTATTTTAATGAAATATTCGTTTTTTTTTTATATAAAAATTGTTATATCAAATCAAGCTTAAATATTAGCTTTAATTTTAATTACATACCAAAAAAAAGAAAGAAATCAAATAAAATTTTACTCATTTTTTACTCGAAAATAAAATCAACTCCGACTTTAATATTAATTTCTTCTTAACCCAACAAAAAAAAATGTAAATCTCATATTTTTTTTTTCCTCTTAAATAAAAATTTTTTCAATTTTAAAAACAAAAAGAAATTAACTGAATAAATATATTATTCTCTAATTATCATCTATCATATTATGATTTTGCATAGTTGGTCTTGTTTCATTTTCGAGCCTTAAACTCTCATATTCTAACAATGCATATTAATAATTAAAGAATATTAATAAATATACTCCAAACTATATTTTTCAAAATAATCATAGTGCTCAATCAAATAAAACTTAAATATTAATTTTCTCTTTTTCAAATAATTAACTTGAAAATCCAATCAAACTTAAATTTTTTCTTTATCTCAAATAAAAATCCTATTCATTTCAAAAGCAAAAAACAAATACTTATTGTAACTTATATGTCTTTAGCAATTCTTCATCATAAATGACATTCAATTTACTATTTTCTTCGTAGACCAGTCTGACAAGAATAAAATTTGGATCTATTTTAACGTTATTATGAATAAAATCATTAACCAAGGGACTGACAAGATTTGATGTAAATTTTAAGAACTCATGAACATCCATTCTATTGTTATTAAAATACTACCATATCTCCAGTAATTTTGATCGATTAATTGACGACCTTATTCGTGGAGTCCAAGTTGCTTGTCTATTTCGGTCAATAATTTTCAATTGTAGATGAGATTAAACCAAAAATATATTAAACAACTCAATGTTCTTCTTCTTCTATTTTCGTTTCACGCTTGTCTTTTTGTATATTATCGTTTATCAGTTTTTTTTTGCATACACTCCAATACCTTCTTATCATTTCTTTCTTCAATTAATTCATGTAACTCTTCATAAATAATCTCTTCACATACTCCTTTTGCTTTAATAACTTTTCCCAATTCATCATCCATATCTTTAAATTCATCTTCAGCTTTTTTTCACACCGTTTAAACATTTCAGAATGATCCGCTGAGACAACTAGCTCAGTATTAGTGTTCGAATTAAAAATATCAGTATTTACTTTATCATAAGTAGTATCCGTTCACTGAGATACTTTCTTCAGTGCATTGTCTACAAAGTTAGCAGCAAAGCTTCTTTTTTTGAATTACTTGTGATGAATTGACGAAGATTAAGAACGATGAATCGGTCTGACATAAGGAAAAGTATTCTCTTCGCCAGCTGGTGTATGTACTGTAGATATTTCGGTTTGTGCACCAACTGCATTATCAACTAAAACTGTTTTTGATTACATGTCAGACATACATCGTTTTATTTCTGTCATGGAATCTTGATGTTGTTGAACTTGAGTATGCTATAAATTATAAATTTGAACTAAATTTGTAATAACTTTTTTCCAAAGAGCATTAAAGCTTGCATTAGTAAAAGCTGCAATTTATGTTTACTCTCTAATGCTGTCCAAGTAACTTCTATATCAGTTGATAATTTCTGACTATATGTATTTTTTCTCATCATTTCAATTGTTTTTAATAAATTTGTTGCTTTTGAAATTACAAGTATGATAACCACGCCACATTCTTTAGATACAAATAGAAGCTTTTTTAACATTGTCTTTGATTTTGTTTATATCTTCTTGACGTCTGTAATTAGCTGTGTAATGAATATTGCCTGATTCAATTTTGCCTGAAAAACTTCACTATCTTCATCACTACTGCAAATCATTTTTTTCTGTTTCTTTTTGCAAGCAATTGCTTTCAATTTTATTATTAGATATTTTACCTTTTTAAGCACTTCGTGATAAATTTGATGAACTTCTTTAAAAGCGAAAATGAATAAACTAAATGAATATAGTATTTTCCAAATCAAATTCTTGAAAAATTTCAGAGTTTGGTGGCTCTAACAACTCTATTTCATGGATAATTTTATTTCTTGTGAAAGCCTTCATATCGTAGCTGGCGCAGGCTAAAAATTGTGGTATTGTAAGCATGTCTAGTTCATAGAATTTCCATAATTTCTGTATCCTTTCTTCGTACATCATATTATGATTTCGCATTGTTCGTCTAGTTCTATTTCCAAGCCTCAAACTCTCATATTCTAATAATGAATTTTGTTGACAATTATTGATATGTTCTGCAAGAAAATAGAATATCATTATTATTAAGAAAAACATAAGATACGCGATAATAAAATAACAGAAATTTACTTGTGAATTCCCAAATATTTGGATGAATTCCTAATTTTTTAGTTATTACTCGATTATAAGCTTCGACGTAGTTATTGGTCCTAATATTCTTTTTGAATACACTAAAAAATTCTGGTTTTACACGTTGTATCCATTGTCGTTGATAATATTCAATAAATTTCTTAAATTTGCTTCTTATATCATGAGGCATAGTAGTAATGAGCCACTCAAAACCATCTATGATTTTTTGAGGAGGAAGTAAAGCAAGAGCTAAAAATTTTTTTATGATAACATCTCCATTTCGCCATTGAAAAATAAATTGTAGTAATTTTTTTTTTTTCAATCGTTTTATCAACGCCTGTTAAATTTAATAAGACAGTAAGACATTGAAATTGTATATAACATAATCGATTATAATTAATAAAATTACAAATAATATACGTGTATTACCTGAGAGTAATGAAAAAAACATCCAGTGTGATGAACTTCAGGAAAAATTGATTTAATAGATGAAGACAGAGCTGATTCGAAATCGGAAATTATTATTTCAGGTCTTAATTGAGGTGCGCAAACAGTGTGCAAATGATGCAATATTTTGGTGTAAGCTGAAGTAGTCTTTCTTTCCATTAACACCCATATTATAGGTATTGCCTGTAAGATAAAAATGTAAGAAATTATTACGTCAATATTAGATGGAATCGAATAATTATAAAACCAAATGTAAAGAATTTAAGATGATTTTCATAGTAAACTTGAAGAGTAAAGTGTAATTCATAACTATTGTTGATTGATAAATATTTTTACAATAACTAAAGAAAGTAAAAATATAATGATAACTATTAGTATACTTACCGAATCATTTATTAGAGCTAAGATTGTAAATAATTGGAGTGATTGAGGTTTCTTTGGTACCACTGTGAAAGTCGCATCCATTAATAGGCATGACGTTTTAATATTTTGTAGAAGTTCAGCATTTCCGTATAAGGTCACATATGACATATCTTCACATTGTAGGGTTGATACATACATTTTTTTGTCATTTTGATTATTCTTAGTAAAAAATTCCCACCGAGGCTTATTTAAAATTTCTTGATAATGTTGTAGAGAATTTGGTATAGGTGGTTGTACCTCCTTCCTCCAATACTGCATTCTTGATGCCATTTGAACCCATGTCTTTTTAACAGCCGCTTGCGGAAATCTAAAGAAAATGAATGATTTTTATGAAATATCTTAATGTTGTCTTTTATATAAAAAATACTGATTGAAATATCACATGAAACTCCATGAAAATAACTTACAATAAACTTATTTCATCATAAATAGATTTCAATGATTGAAATCGATCTTCAAGAACTTTTTGCCGTAGAGCTCTTTCAAACTCCAAAATTATTTTCGATGTTATATCCGGATTATGATTATGTCGATGAAGACTATAAAATTTCCCATTTTTAATTTTACCAGTACCTTTACAAAATATAGCACGTTTTTTTACACACACAACGTATCTATAATAAACAAATAGAATAATGTAAATTACAATGTCGGTATTTACATCTTCTCAAATTTGTGTAAATAATATGAGTAAAATAATGTAAAACAATGTCATAAATAATCATTACTTACATTGTTGATCGATGTTGTTTTGAAAATACGTATGAATATCCATCAAATACTCTTTCGTGCAATTTTTCACGAGCAGATACTGCCAATCCGTGATTATACGACACACATTTGTACATGTTACACGTAAAAAAAAATAACTAATTTTTTTATTTGAAAATTATCCACATGAACATATATTTCTTGACACTTAAAACTGGTAATTGAAAAAATTTTCGAAAGTTTATGTCTTGTGATTCCACTTGCAATTTTTGTGTCAACTACATAAACCTAAACTGTGTTTACTGGTAGCGACATCTAAACTGAAATATGACTACATGTGGTGAAATACATACACAAATACGAACACACTTTGCTTTGATTAAAGTGTGATATATGTCCGCAGAAGTGTATGTATGTGACGATCACATAAGGATTTAGTTTCGGCGCCAAGACCATCAGTTCAGCAAGTGCTTGCATTTAGTTTATGTCGGTGTTATATTTTTTTTTATATAAGATTTATAACAATGCCATCACATCAAAAAAATACCCAACAACTCTTCGAACGAATATTTAATGGATACTCTTACATAAAATATCGAAACCAAGGAAATAGAAAGCAAGTATTTCAATCATTTATTATTACCACAAGTTCAATGATAAAAATATGTAAACTTAAAATATCAGTAGCTATTATTTAGTACTTTTTGTAACAGACAATTTTTTTTTAAGTAGTTTGAAATTGATTATCTTGAAACGACGAAGTTCCTTTTTCAGTTATTTTGAATTTCTTCTGTATTTTTTTTTTTTTTTTTTAGTGAACGTATTTTAGACACTTATTTATATTGTCTTGTAATACTTGACTTTTTCTGCTTTCATAGATTTCTTCGTTGTAAATTATTCAGAAGTAATTACTGTAAGGGGAAAGGATATATTTCAAATCATCGCTTCATTGAAACCATGGGTCATAACCACGCTGCAGATCAAAATCTTCTTCTAATTTGTGCATTTACAAATATATTACGTGCTGCATGTTCAACGCGGTTAATTGATACAAAGAGTATCTACAATCAGCTTTCGCTATTGTAAGTATTATTTTGTCTTTGTGTTTCTAATATAAAAAAAACATAAACATCCACTGAAGCTTGTTCTCATCTTGTTTATATTTCGTTTTCATTTTTTTTCTATACGTACACGCGTGTTCTGCGAAAAAGTAAACCTTTAAACCGCTATTTTATATAAAAAGAATTTGTGTGTTTTTCAATTACATTGACGGGTGTCAACGAAATTGACATTGACGTTTTTTCTCCAAATTCTATGATTTTCAATAAAAGCATTTAATTATAATGCAAACCTAATATAAACGCCAAAGATACTACACTGATGTATATATATATATATATATATATATACAAATCACTAGATACTTTTTTATATGATGAGTAAAACGTAAAAATGAACTGATAGCTGGGCCCAATAGTTGATTATGTTATACAAAAACAAGAAAATTACAAAACGCTTATTCGATGTTAGTAAACTTTCAAACAAAACCCTATTTTATTTGTTAAACTCAAAAAATTAGAACTTTTTTTTTATCATATAAGAGAAAATAAAGGTTTTTTCCGTCTTTTATATATATATATATATATATATATATATATATATATATATACTTATTTAATCTATTCATGTAGGCACAGAGAAGCAGCTGAATTACTGCCATATAAAGTCGTAAGGAAAAAAATGAATTGTTGGCAACAAAAAATGAAACTTATTAGACCACAATCATTACGAATATTTGAAGCAATCACGAGAGTGCCAAGGTACCAACAACTGACGATCCATGATCAAGGGCTGATGAGCATTAATTTCGGATGGGTTGATGAAGATGTACATTCATGCAGCTTCTTTGACAACGGACTAATTCAAAAAATTCTCACAAGAGTAGGTGTCGAAACAGCATCTTTATACGTCAACTGTAGTCATAAAATCATACCAGAAAACATGGGCGTAAAAAGATCCATTTCGTGGAATATTGAGTACAATAATTATGTAAGTATCTGCAACAAAAAATTTTTGTTAAGTTATTATATTATGTTTATAATTTTTTAATGGAAAATTAAAATTTTCATAGAGTTTTCCAATCGCTTGGAACTTTATATCCGACAACAATGATAGTACTTATGAAGAAATTATCATAGAAATCGATTCAAAGTTAACAGAAGATGATATTATTCCTGATAATATTTACTATAACTTTGATCGGAAAATCCATACCTCGTTATCAAGACAATTTCCTGCAAGCTCTATTCAAGGACTTTTTACAGCTCACTGTGAAATTTTACTCGCTCAAGCTCAAAATATCGAAGGAGTCGATCTAAGCGATGAAAATCATCGCTTACTAATTACGAAATTTATCTGCCTAAGTTTATTACCAGCAGATAATATATACCAAGCTTTTCTTGATTTGTATTATGCAATTCCATTTGAGATTATGAGAGGTGGGTTCCTAAACTTTATCAGGTATTATTATCAAGAATGGATCTATGGCGTAGGAGTTCAAAATTATTCATGCACCAACATTGAATTGCTTGCTGACACGTGTTATATTAACTGGAGGAAAATAATCTCAATGCTCAATGAACGTATGGACATATGGACGTTTACTAAAAAGATATTAAAATGGTATGCTAAATCTCATCAACAACTGGAAATTATTGACCGAAATAGACAAGCAACTTGGACTCCACGAATAAGGTCTTCAATTAATCGATCAAAATTACTGGAGATATGGTGGTATTTTAATAACAATAGAATGGATGTTCATGAGTTCTTAAAATTCACATCGAATCTTGTCAGTCCCTTGGTTAATGATTTTATTCATAATAACGTTGAAATAGATCCAAATTTTATTCTTGTCAAATTGGTCAACGAAGAAAATAGTAAGTACTCTTATATATATTTATATGCACCTATACATATGTATATAATTAAATAATTACAGATAGAGAACTTCCAGTCTACGAATATCAGCCAAACGATGACATCTTCTTGAATAGAGTGTTGAACAATATACCAGTACAACGTCGAAATATCCCTAGAGACGAAAATAATAATGGTACGAAGTGAATTTATTGACAAAAAAAATAGCTTGCTTCGAATTCTAAATTCTATCTAAATTACAGATTTCTATTTGCTCCAAATCTACTTCTTTCTCCTGAATAACAAAACTTATACTTGCTATTCTTCATCTCAAATCTTGCACAAGGTCAGACTTTCTTTTAATGTTCTTTACTCATTTCCTCACGATACTTATGTTACATTATATACATAATGATAAATTATGTTAAAATAATATTACAGGTGAGCACATTAATGAAAATAGAATCTGTATGGCATGCGAAAGTAATAATGTCTCAGTAGAACTTCAACCATGCGGACATGCAGTTCTGTGTGAAGAATGCTACGAGACAATCGAAGTGATTGAAGAAGCTGATGGCGGACAATTGAAGTGTCCGTTATGCCGAAGAATTGCTGAAGACATAGTTCGTTTTGTTTCATAAATTCTGCTGAGTAAAATTCCTATTTAAGAAAAAATTTGATTTGATGTTTTTAATACAAGTTACGATGAGTGTTTGTTTTTTGCTTTTGAAATTAATAAGATTTTTATTTGAGATAAAGAAAAAATTTAAGTTTGATTGGATTTTCAAGTTAATTATTTGAAAAAGAGAAAATTAATATTTAAGTTTTATTTGATTGAGCACTATGATTATTTTGAAAAATATAGTTTGGAGTATATTTATTAATATTCTTTAATTATTAATATGCATTGTTAGAATATGAGAGTTTAAGGCTCGAAAATGAAACAAGACCAACTATGCAAAATCATAATATGATAGATGATAATTAGAGAATAATATATTTATTCAGTTAATTTCTTTTTGTTTTTAAAATTGAAAAAATTTTTATTTGAGAGGAAAAAAAAAATATGAGATTTACATTTTTTTTTGTTGGGTTAAGAAGAAATTAATATTAAAGTCGGAGTTGATTTTATTTTCGAGTAAAAAATGAGTAAAATTTTATTTGATTTCTTTCTTTTTTTTGGTATGTAATTAAAATTAAAGCTAATATTTAAGCTTGATTTGATATAACAATTTTTATATAAAAAAAAAACGAATATTTCATTAAAATAAAAAAAAGTTCAACTACAGTTTTGCTGTTTTATTATTTATACTCCCTAACACGGTTTATTTATTATGAAATTACTATGACAACTCTATAATAAAATTAAATAAGTAAGAATTATGTTGAAAATTGTTAAAAAGTTTTTTTTAATATTTGAATAAATCTGTCTCTTACACAAAAACAATTAAATTAGATTTAAATAAATTCAATTATTTTTCATTGTTTGAATTAAATGTTTAAACGTCTATCTACTCATAAGATAAGTACTTTTGGGAAACTATTTTATCAACAGCAGAACATAGATGTCGTTAGTGTTGCTACATTGTGATCAAATGTGACATTTGGATAAAATTTTCGTTATTTATTTTTCATTTATTTATTAAGTATTTTATGTAAAAAGAATATTATAAAATAAAACAAGTTCCTTTACTATCATTCATCATTAATGAATAGTGTCATTAGTTGTTATTCTATAACCTGAAATATATATATTGAGATGTTAGGAATTTTTTTTTTGTACATTATCATGCCGTAGGCATTTATCGCATTCAGGGGGATCTATGGCACCCATAAAAACAATTGTATAAATTATTAAAACTGAGATGATTATTTACCTTTTTTTTTAGATAAAATTTCGATTGTTCATTAATTTAAATATTATTTCACTAAAAATACCGAACTGAACAACACAATAAGTGTGAAAAACAAAAATGTGTTGGAAAGGCAGAAATTTATAAATCTGACAGTTCTAAAAAAAAACTTGATGTGATTATTGCTCATAATTACAATTTATAAGTGTCTGCATGAAGATAAATTACTAATATTTTCTATAAATAATGTTTGGTGAAAAAATTAATTGTAGAGTATGATGTAACTAGATTATATTTTTTTCTTTGAAATCAAGACTAAGTTATCCGAATCTATGTCTAACCTCGATAGTTTGACAATGAAGTGTATCAAAAATAATTACATTTATTTTTAATTTATTTTTACATGAACTGATTTATGATATAATAAGTGTTATTTTGATTTAAAAAATATGCCTGATACGAAGGATGAAGATGAAAACATTGCTGCACAGCGTGCACTTAAAATTGCGTTTCAAACTATGCAGGAAAGATGTCATCAACTAGAGAACAGACTTGCTGCTGTTGAAGAGGAGAATATTCGATTGAGAGTGGAAAAGGGTAAAGAACAATGTGTTAACCTTATTCCCAAGAGCAATCATGAATTACCTACGATAGAAAGTCTTCAGGTACACAATGATTGAAATTTTTATGCTTAATCATGACAGATGGTTTTAGTACAGTATATTCCTTAATAGATAATATTTTTTACAGGAAAAAATAGAAGAACTTACGAAGCAGAAGTCCCAACTAACACATCATGTTTTAATGGTTGCAGCTGAAAACAGACAGTTGTGGAATCGATTAACAAGATTGACTCGAACCAATAAGAGTCTTGGAAGTAAATTAATCAAAATATCTGATACTTTAAAACAAAATACCAGTACTCAACCTATAGATAATTTTGTCTATAATATCAAAGAAGTGCCTTCGAATATAGTGAATAAAAGTGTTGAGAATAATTCAATAGATTTAGATAATAAGGACGTAAGTTTAGAAGAGATTTCCTTGAGACTCATCAACAGCATCATGATGGAAAAATCAGAATTAGAACAACAGTATTCAAAGGTAATAATTTTATTAAAAAGGAAAAACTTATTATCATTTTAATTATTCATTTATTTTCTGTAAAGATGGTTGAGTTGGAAAATGGTGGCGATATTAATTTACGGAATGTAGGATTTACTTATCCAGATGATTGTAATTCAGATTCTCTGCAGCAACTGAAACACCATGAAGACAGATTATCTCAGACTAAAGATACTTTAGCAGCTCAACAAGAACAGTTGAAAAAAATCCTTCAAAATTTGAAGAAAAATAAGAAAGGTAAGTAATAATATAATTAAGGAAACTCTGAATATTCTATTGAATGTTCTAATGGAATGAATTATATTTTAGGTAAAAAGCTTTGTCAAACAGGAACTCAGTTTGATTCAGATGATAGTTTAAAAGAGCATGGTTCAACTCAAACAAGTCTTTCCCTTTCAACGAGCTCACAAGAAAAAATAATTGATGCTGTACCAAATAGCAATTTAGATAATGAACAAATTTGTCCAATATGTGGTTTGAATTTTGAACAATGTGCTTTTCATACTTTTCATGAACACGTATTGAACCATTTTGCTACAGAAACAATCTCGGATTTTGATTTATAATATTTTATGTACGTATTGAATTAATATTAAGTCACAAGAAATTTATTATTTATTAGTTTAAGGTTTATTTCAGATAAATATTAGATATATATTTTCTATTACAACTACGAAATTTTCTTTTACTTGTTTATTTGTCAATATATATTTTGCTTATACATTGTTGTATTTAAAATTTATAAAAATTAATTAATCTTTTATATGGCTAAAAAAAAAGTTTCTGATTACTTGAAAACGATATTGATTAAATGATTAAGCTAATTCTGTTGGTTTTACATCAGTACTATCTGATGGTTCCTGTGTGGTAGGTTGAAGCAAATTAGAATGATACCAAGCAGGTCTCTTTTTAGGTAGTTCAACGATTCTCTGTCCTTCCCAAAATTCGGATGTTTTAGTTAATTTTTCATCTTCATAAAGTACTACAACTTCTTTTTCAACTGGTTCTAAACCAAGATTTTTGATTACTGCATCTTGCATTTCTTTTGTCTCATTTTTAACTCTTAGGTAACAGTGATCTAAAAATTATTTCATTTTTCTCAAGGTGTTTTTACTTAAACTGTTTTTTTATACAAACACAAAAAACTTACTGCAAATACGACCAGCTTCATAATTATGTCCACAAGTAGGACAAACAAGAAGATCCTTTCTTGGTTCAAGCATTTTATAAACTAGTCCTTTTATACCAAATTTCCTACACCATCGGTCTTCTAGTGCTCTTCGTCGTTTTGGTACTGCCCATAAAATACCGTCCTTTAGAACGTCTTCAAGAGACTTAGAAGATGATGCATGGTATTTTGGCAAACATTGATGATTTGTCAGATCAACTGTGCATAGAGCTGCTAGAAGTTAATATAAACATTAAGTTATTTTTATAAGCTAAGAATTGTATTCAAAAGGATGGAATTGTCTAGGTTAGATTTGCCTAAGAATATTAGAATATAGTTTTCGAATGTAAATAGAAGAATTCATAATTACCAGGTGGAAATTTATTGTTAAAAAAATGTTCAATAACGTTTTCAATTCTATAAAACAGAGAATCAATTCGATTTATAATATTTCTTGCCATAATAAAATAACGTTTGATGATTTCTCGAATTAATAAAACCGAAATTGTTTTCTAGGTTAGATCGACTTATTTCAAGATGATAATGCTAGATGTCAGTATGTGTTCAAGTCGTGCTGTGAAGACTCAGACAACCGAATCAGTTGGATCCTGGCAGTTTATTGACAGGACTTATGATACCTCGTGGAGGTATCCAGCATGAGGATGAGAAATACCAATCGGGGGAGGGATTGGACGATTGAATCTAGCAGGGCAGTGAGTGTTATCGCAAACTTGTGCAACGTGTGTTTGACTTAGGCATAAGAGCAAGACAAGAGAGTGACTGGTGTTTAAAAGTAAGGACAGGAAGGGACAGCCGGTGGGGGATTGATTTTGATGGTTCAAAGTGGGGAACCCGGGAATGGTACTCAAGAGCAACTCGAAAGTCTTGACGAGTCTCACTCCGTTTTTCGCTATGGCGTGTATAGGGTCGAGTCGGCTTTGTGCTCGGGTCGAGAAATTGTGCCAACAATCTGGACACTTTGCCCAGATTCGCAGGAGATTTACTACGACAGGTGTTAAATTGCACCAGGAAAGCCAACGCCCTGTCACGAGCTTAGTGCAACAATGCAGGGTGAGTTATATTCCTCTGATGTGCTTTTATAATAATTCATCATTTTTTAAATAGTTTATTTAATGAAATTTTATTGAATTAATCCTTGACAAGGAATCCAAAAGGCTAACTAAAGTTTCATCAAATACTATTGAAAAAAAGCAGTAATAAAATGTGAAAGTTTCAGTCAAATTTTAACCATTTTTGATCATCTTTTTCATGTTGGTTGACATAACCTAGTGTATTGCTACTCGTGACTTAACGTTTTAAATGCTAAAAGTAATCGATGTTGATATTAATAACATTTGGAGTAATTAAATGTTTAAGAAGGCTTATATAATTAACAATAAGTTCAATGAAATCAAAGTAAACAAATGACAAAATAAATTGATTTATTTTATTTCTAAACATGTCTTTAAAATTACATAATAGATTTAGCAGTGCTGCAATTTATTAACGTGCCCTATTGGCATCATAGAGAGATACAAGAAATTTAAATGACGCGGGCATTGGCATTGTATTTATTTTACACTTTAATGTGCATGATTCTTGAAACTCAGTAGCTACGCGAAATCACACTGCGTTTTCTAGCACGTGAAAGTCACATTTTTAGGAGAAAACTTGGCATTCAACATTACTTGAGATCATTTCTTTACACTAGTCAGCTGTTGTGATGAACATGCGCGTTTTAAACATGAGTTTATTGTTACACTAGTCATTTCACATCTTAAAACAATTGTAATTATTAATAATCATTAATTTCGAAAATTTTTTTAATTTATTACACTTCAGTTTTCAATGTAGAAATATTTTTTAAGCATCATTATTGCAAATAAATGTATATAACACATCATTTGAACGCATTTAGTCGCTTTTTTGACTAAAAGTGCGTCAAGAGTGCGCGAAAAATCTGCGCAAGTCTTGAATTCAAATATAATTTATGGGAAATACAAAAAAAAATGTACTTTCCGTGATGTCGCTTATAATAATTTAATATAAAAATGAAAGTCTTTTCAATCAAGTGTGTTCGAAAGTATGTTATTTTGAAATGACTTATCGAAAATACTAAAAGTCGTCTCTTTAATAAATTACAGTGAGGATGTAACGGCTCATAAGTTCATAATTGATTGTTATGTAAGAAAATATCGATGATCCTTTGTTCATGGAAATTGATAATTAAAAATATAAGCAAAGTATTAAAACAATTAGAATGGAGAAATAAAGTAAAAGATAAAAATCATATATATATATATATATATATATATATATATATATATATATATATATATATATACATTTATATTTTATATAAATAATATTGATAAAAAATAATCCTTTCATATCCATTCACTAGTAATTTGAAAAGATGTCGCGATTTCGATGAGATTTTGTCTGAAGCAGTAAGTAGGCTAACTGGCGGATCCTTCAAGTTGCTGTCTCGCGCTCTTGACTTTCTCGTGGTCGGCCACGGTTCGTTCTTCTTCAGTCTTATTTGTTGCTTGTCAGCAGATTCTCAACATGAAAATATTCCTTACTCTTCCTCTCTTATACTTGAATATTTTATACACTTTCCTCTATCTCACTCTCTTTATTTTCCGTGCATCAATTAACAGACTTACTCTCACTTAATGCACGTATTTATCTCTAAAGAATCACTTAGATATCTAATTTTATGTATTTATCGTGGACATCCATGCATCAAATACATTTTTCATCTTGTGTATATATCTAGAAAGAGTGTTGAAAGTCGAAATTTTTCAACTCCCTTAAACAAATATCTCGAATATATATTGAAAATATTTGCGGCATGTCCTTTTGTCTTGGCATCAAAGTATGCTGTTTCCCTCTTTGGAATGAAATTAAATTCAAATGCTATTCACTTTCGATCTTGACGAACCACTTGGAGACGATTGATTGACGCACTCAGTAGGCATTGCGATTCTGTACTCGTTTATTTAAAAACGCGACGTTCAGTTGCGTCGCTGGAATGCGATGTGAATATATTTTTTTCACGCCTTGTATAGAATTTATTGACTAATTATTGTTTTCTATTAGTTTTCCACTTTTCTAGATATTTTTTTACCCATCAAAATATATGGGAAATATCTAAATGAGATAGGAACCTTTTTCATGTCTCAAAATTCTGCTTATAAGTCTTATATTATCTATCAATTGATTTTAATAAAACAAATGATTATTCATATACGTGATTTCGTTGTGCATAGACAATGTTTCCCAATGACAGCTCTAAGCCATTGATATTTATGAAATATTTATTTGTTGAACGAGATTAATATTCTGCTCATCCTGGCTCGATTTCTTTGTTGTGTTTCTTCAGGTTTGTAAAAACAACGAGATATAAATAAATCATGCTTCATATTGAGAAACTAATAGATTAACTGACTTTTACTTGTTTATAAATCAAAAGAATCATTAGTTTGATTATCAAAATACCTGCTGGGAATTACCATTAAAAATGCAGTTTTTTTTTTTTCAAATGACTTCATGTTGACAAATCGACCTTCAGGTCAATTTTTTATTACCATACAAAGAGGAAGTTGAAGAAGTTTTACTTGCTTTAGAATAAAAAAATAACAACTAATCTACAAACTCGAAATATAAATAGCTAACAAAAAAATTTTTTTGCTTGTAATTTGTACAAAATAATTCATCTTAAAGTAATTAAATAATTAATTAAATTGATAAATTAGTTTCTGAGTTAATTAAATAAAATATTCCATTGATGCTAGAAATTTTTTATTCTTATTGCATCGGTAAAGATGTCTAGATATTTACTTCTACATGAAATCATTTAGATCAAAGTGTTAATGAGTCCCTGAAATTTATTTTCGTCCATGGAATTATTTATTTTAAATTTGAAATAAAAGTTTTTAAATTATTAATTCGATGTATTCCTATTTAGATTAAAATAAAAATATGTTGTTGTTTAAATTTGTAAATAAATAAATAATAAAATGGAAAGTAAACATGGTTTATACATGCACTTTAGAAGTATGCTTTTAAAGTAGGTTAATTGAATTTTTATAAATAATAGGTTAGATATTTTTTATGACCTATGATAGAACTAAATTTATTAACTCCTATTAAATAGTGTTCTTTAGAAAAATTTGTCATACTCACTATTAAAAGATGTTTGAATAAAAAAAACAGTATTTTAATATCAATAATAAAATTATTGTAAATTAAAAAAATATATTTTTCATATTAAGAATATTGTTTGTTCCAAAAAAATTAAATTTATTACTCGAAATGGTTTTTATTATTACAAAATCTACCATAAATTATCATTAAAGATTCTAATTGAGCTCTGGAAGTGTTCGAATAGCTTTGCAATGATAGTATTAATCAATTTAAGGTATTTGTTCGCTCCACGCCGTATCGAAAAAAAAGACCCACAGCCCTTCGAAATAAAATTAATTTTTTTCATGAAATATATACACTAGCCATCTGCAGATTAATTAATTTGCATTCTATTACTTTAAAAAACATAAAACAATTAACAAAAGAAGGTGAATGCCTATTTTATAAGAGAGTTTAGGTTGAAATTATTATTAATAATTAACTAGAAGGAATTTGCGTGCTGTGCCAATACAACAACGTAAAAAATTTAATTTAATGACATATTTGTTTTTTTTTTTTTGAAGCCCGTACATTAAATTTAATTATTTCTTAGCTATTTATTTCGAAAATTTAAATAAAAATCGACCAATCAGCGCACGAATAAAATGGTTACGCTCTTCTGATTGGTCGATTCAATTTTGTATTCTTTAATTATTATTTTTTGGTGTTTTTTTCGGTAATTTTGAAATTTGTTTTTGTTATCATCATCATTAAACTGTAATCTCTATGATTTTATGAAAAAAAATATTATCAATATTTGAATATATTCACACGAACAATTTATAATTGTATCTCTTTGCCGGACAGTAAGTCATAAGTTTTAATAAATAGGATTTTTTTAAGAACCGTACGGTCAAAACAAATTTTTTTTTTTTAACAGAGTATTTGTTACAAATGAATATACACTGTATAACTTTTTTACAAAAATTTAAAGAACCGTTTTTGAATGAAAGTTAAAAAACCGAATCTTGTAGTCAATTATCATTGGTTTAAATGAAGAAAAGAGTCAACTTTGATTTCGAATAACTCGAGTTCTAGACGGTGAATCGATTTTTTTTTATTAAAACAAATGTTTTATTTTCTTATAATCTTCCATTTTAATGTGGTAAAAAAAAAAATCTTAAGAAAATATTAATCTCGATCGAAATACCTTAAACATAATCCGCATTTAAACTATATCTAAAAATTAAATTGTAAGATGATATTAAATGTTATGATTCATCATTTAAGTTATAATACTGAATACTAGCTGATCTTGTATACAACATCTAATCCGATAGATAGTTGTAAATAATGTAGTCAAGTAAAACCAGTCTTTCTCTTTTTTTTTTAAACTCGAGATATTTCTACACTTGCAATTTGTTTATATATAATATAAAATGAATATTCTGTCATGAATATTCAGGGGAAAAAAAATAAATAAAAATATTTCTATTTTCTTGAAAGATAAGTGCAGTTACAATCTTAGAGAACTGAAAAAATCAATCTGAAAATGAATATTCGATTACATACTTACAATGTCTTGACCAAAGATGATCAAAGGTTTCGTAAGTTGTGTATATTGATACAACGCAACATTGCGAGATCACGTAAATGACTTGAAATATCATGTTTCACGGTTGCATCGGATATATGGCGCATAGCCTGTCGCAAATCCAATCCAAGTGCAATGAACGCGAAAGCTTTCGCTTGGTCGAAAGCGAAACGTAAATCCTAACAAGTAAGGTCGAGTTTAACGTCAAAGAACTCTAGCATGACCTCATTAGTTCTAATGGATTCTTCAAAGCATCCTCGTTTTGTTCAAGTTATCTTACATAAAAAATAACAAAGGACTTTCAACACAATGTAGAATAATCGTGACTTTAACGAGACTTTTCTCGTTCTTTACATTATCGTCATCAATCTAGTGATAATTCCAATTATGGATAAATATTTCTTCAATGTTTATACATCATTTCCTGTCATTCTTTCTTTTTTAGTCAACGTGATTTAATAATAATTCACGTGTATTTATTTTCTTTTACGGAAGAAATTGAGTGTTTTTGATAAACAAATTTTAACATCAAGAATAATTTTTAAATAAATTGTTGCATTTTCTGGAAACAAATTCAAATAATTTCAATTCCTGTTATGACTTGACTGCAAATCTCAAATTAGGAAGTGTTTTAAAACTTTAAGTATTTAGTTTTTAAACACTACAATTTGCAGTGTTAATATTGAAATAAATACATAATTTATTTACTGCCAAATCCAAGTGTTTAAAAACTAAACACTTCAAGTATTTAAACAAATACTTGAAATTAAAGTTTTAATTGTTAAACGCTTTAAATGTTTTATTACTAAATACTTCAATTTTTTCAAATTAAAAATTTTAGTGTTTTATTTTTAATACATTAAAAGTGTTTTAATATGATACACTTTTAAAATACTTAAAAACAAGATAATGTTAATCCAATGAGTGACGTCATACACTTTTAATGCATTAAAAATAAAACACTAAAATTTGCAGTGGACTCGATGAAAAAAAAATCATCAAAATGAATTTAAATAAATTATTATAAGAATTGTTTTATCATTAATTTAAACCGTTAGAAATTTGAGTATATTTAATGATAAAAATAACTAAATCAGGAAAAAAGTAATAAATGTCTAGTGAATGTGGAGTTATTTTACAACTTAAGTGTGTTGTAAGATTAAATTTTCAGAGAAAATCTTCGAGTAATTAAAATGTTCATTAAAATGAGTTCGAGTGATCTGTTTTCCTTGACTCTTAAATGAAGGTAATTAGATACTGGGAAAAATGGAGTTGGTTCTAATTTAGACATAACCTGATGACAATGCCCTGTTTATGGTTGTGCACCTGACGTTCTCCAGAGGTAGAGGGGCGTATCATGAACGTACCGATCAGAACTTGTGTCCTCGATACCCAAATGCGAGACTTACATTGCGCAGGGTAAAAGTCGAACGCCTAATACAATCACATACTTCTAGAATATCGATATATATATATATATACGTCAATAAATAATCTAAGCACATGTGTAGATATTATATGTATTTACAAGTCCATAGAGAGTCTGTGGGCGATCACGTTGCCTCTAGATACCTGATTTTACCATTCAATTCTTTCGTTGGAATATAAATGCTTCTTCATGGGTATCAAACAATTTTGTACCGTTGATAACTGCATATTATTCAAGTCAGTGATGAAGGTTTATAGATTTTTCAATACTTATTTTATGGAGTCTGAGAGAAAAACTACAAAGAACTTTCCATCTTCAAATATTTTTTAAATTCTTCAAAAACTCCGAAGGTCAGACTGGTAATGAAAGTCAAATGGAGGGTTCTTTGAAGAAGATGGATATATTTTTAGGATTATGTGTGAGATACTGCTTATCACATTGGTCAGGCAGATGGCGTGTTAACAAAAGCGTTATTTTACTTGAGAGAAAAATTTTATTTTTATTTTTTTCATTCATTGTTAAATTTACTCAAAAATATTCATGTTTTAACACCTTTCAAGAAGTACCTTAGTTTTAGAATTTATTATTAATTTCTTGAAACTGTCAATAATAAGTTGAAACGTTAGTACGACTTATTTCTTTGAGTTATAAAACATTATTTATACAAAAATACATTTTTTAGAAATATTTTCTTTAAGAATGTTTGATTACTAGCATATTCATATTATCATTCACAAAATAAACATATCAAAAAAAAAAATTAAAACAAAATTAATTAAATCCAGTCTTTAAAATAAATTTAATAATTATTATTTATAATAACAATAAACATATAATGATGAATAAAAACACAGAGAGAAAGGAATTGTAAAGTTTACTCCAATAAATAGTAGTCTGTCATTTAGGATACAAAAATAGCAAGAAGCAATTGTTTAATTAGTATACATTACAATTTTTTCTTGTAAAAATTTTATTATGAATCAAAATTGTGAACTATATCAAAATCGATATAAAAGATTACAATTGAAGTGTGTGATAACATTTTTACAAGAAAAAATTGTAATGTATACTAATTAAACAATTGCTTCTTGCCATTTTTGTATCCTAAATGACAGACTACTATTTATCAGAGTAAAATTTATAATTTCTTTCTTTCCGTGAAGGTAGGATTATGGATCATTTTTTATTTCTACTCAATCATGTTTTACTCAATTAAATTATCATCCATTGTCACTTTTCAAAGTTTCTGTTTATTGTTAATAAATTATTTTCCAATATATTTGAGGGTTAGCTGATGGGAGCACTCAGCATGCTCATGAAATAGACAAATAGACCATATTACTGACTGGACCATAATCCGGTATTCTCCTTTAGTGCTTTTATGTCAATAAGTTAACTAATTGTCTCTTAATTTATATTCTCAATTACACTTTTATATATATTGATCTTATAAAAAATATTTTATTTATTATTTTTAATACCAATTCGAATGATCCTACAGTTTGAGTGATTGGTGATATGACTTCTATGTAAATTTGTGTGAAGCAACTTCGGAAAATAATTTCTCAAAGACTATACAAAGTGAAAGACATTCAAATTTAAATGCTACTTTAATTAAAGACAATCAAAGTCATTTAAAATTTTTATCGAATTTCTCAATCCTTTTCTTTCATCTAAATTACCTCAATAAAGAAGCATTTTATAAAATTAATGATAGTAGAAGAAAGCTTAGAAAAAGATCAGAAAATTGAACTAACTATAAGATTAACGTTTTTAACCTTTGTTATTTAAGCTGAATGTTGGAGGATAAATGTTAGACGCAACCTATCTTTGGTATTTTATATAGATAAAAGTGTCAATCATAATTTTGAATTAGATACAAAGATAACATTTTGAATGACATAGAAAAGTATTGATGATTATTATTAAAATTAAATTTCATTACAAATCAGTTTAGTGAACTCCAAAAGAGATTTACATATAACTTTATCTTTAATAATATTATTTTTTTAAAATTTAAATATGTCAATCTCCCAATATGAGCTTGCCTTATTCGAATGAAATTTAAATATCATTGATCCTCATTTAAAAATAATTCCTCATTACTAGCAATCAATAAAATTAACGAAACATACATAATTCATTAAAAAAAATAAAAAATCAATTCTTTTGAATAATAGATTTGATTCGATAAATCAAAATCCATTTTTACTGTTGGCAAAAATATTTAGCAAATTGCTAAATAGATATCTACGTAAATGAACTCTCAAAAATTAAAAAATAAAAGTGTAGAGATCGTGAGAGCGACCTTGATTCCCGTAAGGTATATCTCATGTCTCGGTAGAAGTTGTAGTGAATTGCGTACAGGTATATACAGAGTAATGTACATGAAACAGCATCCTCAAGGTACGGGTAGAGTGCGTGGCTCGATGACTCGGTATGTGGGTCGACACCAGCACGCTCGGACACTTGGAGAAAGTGTATATTTTCCCTTTCTTAAGAGTCAATATGATTACGATCAACTAGTGGGACAACTGATTTTTTGGCAAACACCATAATGAGGATGAAGGACGTCTGACGAGACGTAACGAATATTTTTTCGCTTCACCAATGAACCATTCGATTCTTAAATAAATTCGGTACTTCCGTTGTGTTGATTTTTATCTTTTCTATTTTGACCCATTTTCTATCATTTCTAATGTTCTCTTTGAATAATAAATATTTGTTATACCCGCATTCCAAAAATTTATCATCAATATGCATCATTATTGATATAGCAATAAAAAGTCGTCAGCTTTTTTTAGAAATTTTTTTATTTCGTGATTTCTAAATTGTATTGCAGTAAAAAATAATTTTTATTTATTTATTATCAAAGAATATATTTAAATTATTTTAAACAATTATTTTAAAGTAAATTTTTATTCCAATTGTAATAATAACAATGTTTAAACATTAATAAATAATTAATATATTTAGTTATTTTAATTTATAAATAATTACAGACTTTTTATGAGGCATAAATTTGATTTAAAATCATCCACTCCAAAATTGAACAGTAAAAATAATTAAAAATGACTGTAGAATCAATGAATACATATTTGATGATTTTTTTTTATTATATTTGAAATAAATATAATTGATTATATTTTTTTTTATATCGATGAGCTTACTTATAATCTATTCTATTCAAATAAATAATTACAAATAAATATTTAAATTATTTATTTTTTTTATTTCTTTAAATAATGAAAAAAAAAGAATCCAAAGTTTTAATTTAATTCTGCATGAAAAAAGTTATAATATAAATTAGGAAAGAATGATTAAGATAAATTTTTCTATTGAGAAAATTGCCCAGTTGCACAAATTAATTATAAAAGCTATTGTCTTGCAGTGTGCAATCTTAATCAAGAATCGCATTTAAGTATCTTAAGTGCCATTAATACCATACCAAGTATAACGCTCCAAAGAAACTCCAATCCACCTTTCTACTCGTGAAAAGCCACACTGGAGAAATTCTACAGTATAGCTCTTGCATTCCATCGTACTAAAATGAACAGCGAGAGCGAACAAAACGTTTTCTCACTCTTTTTCATACTATTTAACGAAATATATATATATATACACATCCCACAACAACTTTATTACTCTGCAATTACATTTGAATAAATTAATCTACTTAAATATCATTAAATTCCTTAGAGAAAATTAGTAATACTCTAATAATTATTGACACACATTTTTTATAACTTTGAATTGCCACAAAATTTTGATGTGATATAAATTTTATTATATATCTGTCATCTTTTTTTTTTCTACTCTTACGTTTCTGTTGATTGTTATGTAACTTACGTAAAGGTCGTTTCAGGATCCAACCACTCATCACCACAACAATCACCCTATTTGAATAAGATAAACTCCTCAATTATATTTTACATCCATTGTTGACATGTTACTGATAAATAAATCCTACAATTAATATTTTTACACTGAACTTTTATTTAATTAATTAATTAATAATTATTTTCAATCAGTAAACTTTATCGCTGAACAAAAATTACCTGATGAGTAAATAGTTATGTAAACTTGTTAAAAGAAAGAATTGCTTAATCATTTCTTAATGAATTATTGCGGTATCAGTAACATTTAAACCAACAATTAACTACCATTAATGGATACAAATTGACAAAATTAAAATACTTTAGTTATTAGGTATTTCCTTGGGAGAAAAAGTTAGAAGTCGAATAAAAATGTATTTGATTTATCGACGATATTATTTTTCTGAATGAGAAATGGACTAATAAGTAAATAATCATATGTACATTGTAAAAGATAAAATAAATAGCGATTTGATTTCTTGAAGTGGTTTGTAATTTCTTTTATTTAATTGGATGCCATTTTTTATACAATAAATCGACTGATAAGTAAATGATGATGTAAAATCAATGTGATTAAGTCTTTTAGCAACCACTAGTCTTTTATTCTGTTTTTTTCTTACTTCACAAGTTACGAAATATCAACTTTGCTATGCAAAATATTTATATTACGAAATAAAGACGTTTTGTTAGATAATAGTTATTTTATTATCATCTATTTACTTATTCATTGTTATGATAAAAATAGTAGAAAAAAAATCAATATTTAATTATATTTTACTGTTTGTCAAACTAATTAGCAGTAACAGTTTTAATTATTTTTACAGTTAAATGGAAAGTATTATGAGTAGAACTAACTGTCATGTTGCTGTTTATTACAAAATTATTGACTACATAAGAGGATTAATATTTATAAGATAAATTCTCTGAATCTCCAATTCACACATTTTTATTTTTCTTTCACTTCTTTTCATTACTTTTAGAAGATTCACGTGATTGTGACCGTAAACATAAATTGTTAGTCGACACCTTCCCAAACTGGATAAGTATAGTGGACGTCCACTGGTGGAGGTCCGAGTCTATTTTGGGATTTCCGGGTTTAAATTTGAGGATTTTCAGTAGATTCCTAACATAAAAAAATACTTTCTTCTATACTATCAATTTCTAATAATTATTTAACTAA
This sequence comes from Chelonus formosanus, assembly GCA_028641665.1. Classification (NCBI taxonomy): domain Eukaryota; kingdom Metazoa; phylum Arthropoda; class Insecta; order Hymenoptera; family Braconidae; genus Chelonus; species Chelonus formosanus. Next base: position 18,186,888 of record CM054002.1, read on the forward strand.
TAAACTTCTAATTTTAAATAGTCTTATTGCCTAAAATCATTTTTAAATATTGTTACAAACTTTTTTTTTTATTCTTTGAATAATAATTCTTTTTTTTTTATTTGAAATATTAAAATTTCCTCAATTGTATTCCATGGTTATTAAGTACAGTCCATAAACTAAATTCAATGAGATATAAAAGAAAATGAAAATTCTTGAAAAACTTTAACTCATGTTGAAGATTCAGAGATAAATTAACTACCTGTGCCTCCGGGTGGACCACTTTCACATTTTTTCACCTTACCAGTTAAACTTGTTACAGGCAGTTACAATATAATTTCTTCTGCTACGCTAATTTCGACTGAATATAGAAACAGTGACGTTAAAATATTTTTAAAAATGAAAATGAGGACTCACATTAAATATATGTACTCTCTTGAACAAATCAATGAATATTCACTGATTCAGTGATTTTACTGATTCAGTTTATGAAGAAAGTATACTAAAAAAGTTTTCTTCCATCAATAACAAGGCTTTGTAACAACATCTTATAAGTTTACCCTTTTATAAAATAAAACACTACGATTAACAGTGTAACAGTTATACATACACCCTAAAAAATAATAGTTGAGTCCTATGGTTAGATTTACAATCTCGTGTTAATTTCTAATTTAACTGAAAATAGTTGAGTCTTTTTCGAACTATTAATAATAAATGCAACTGTATATTTCTCTTAGTGTAAGACCGCACAATTTTCACCATATCGTTTTTAGAGTAACATTCAATATTTGTAAAAAAAGAAATATTTCTTTTGGTATCCTCTTAAAGGTGATTCAGTGAAAATTACTACTGAATGTTCACTGATTTACAGTTGTAAAATCATCACTGTTACATCACATTTATAAAAAATTCCTGTCTAATATTAATCATACATAATGAAACCGATTTTTTAAAATTCATTTTTTCCTGAGCATTCAAAAATTTTTTTCAAATGAAAAATATCTCTTAATAATGATTATTCATATTAAAATGATAAATAATCTAAATAAAATTATTTATGCGCGACTATTTACCTTATTTGTAAAAATAGGCTAACAATTATGTATCAAGTGAAGAGAGAGAAAAAAAACCTATAATGAATATTGATTGCACTTGTCCTAAACCTCCTATCAATCTCGACCATATTTTTTTTATTTTTTCATGTCATGTCCTTGTGCATGGCACAGAATTCGATCGTGACTCAAACAGTATCAAGTAAAAGTTCGCGAGCCAGTATTGAACTTGCTTTCACACAAGTGCTAGTATTTAATAATAAATTACTTGTCTTGAACGATCGTAAAAAGAGTAATAAGACTGTTATAACTACGGCAAATGTATACAAATGTTTGTGTATCCCACGCAGTTGTAACAGTGTACCGATCTAATAGCAATCTGGTTCAATATAAACGTATTTTACTTTATGAAAATTATAAGTCATGCATGAGTACACATCTGACACGGTCATTGCTCAATTCACCACCGCGTCCTCTTATCATGTCCTTACAGATTTTATATACAACAATTATTTATTTAATATTTTCAATATAAAAAAAATATTATTCATATCATCCTTAAGCAGTGCCATCTTTAAGAAATCATGCAAGAAAATTGAATGGGAAAGTTTTCACTTCTTTGTTCACTTTCATTTCATTCATTTTTTTTTTATCAAGACATTTTATTTTTATTTGAGAAATTGAATTAATGTTGGAGAAATATTTCAATAAATTATCACTTAAAATTCCAATAATCATTTTTAAAGTTAACTAAAAAATTATTATCTATGTTATTTATTTTTTATAAAATAATGAATTTTTATTTAGTTGAGTTTGAAAAATAATACTAATTATCTCACAGCAGACACGCCATTTACCTTAGCCTCATTTATTAAAGATACTGATAAGACAGTAGCAACAATAATTTTATAAAACACGTGTGTAATAATTAGCATAATTCTTCGTTTGTATTATCATACAATGTAAACTTTTAAAACAATAACTGATGTAGATATATTTAATTATAAGGAAGCTGAAATAAAATGGTAAAGAAAATAAGAAAAGTTAAGAATATTTTTAAGTAACTATTTTTTCTAAGAAAGAATTGTCATATTTTAAGATACGTTCAAGTGTGGAGATTAAAAGTCAAATGAGTAAAAGATAAGTGATTATATTCACTTTGTCAGAGTAACCACACCTAACAGGTGTCCATTAATAAAATGAAAAGATTCGGTAGACACTAAAGCATTTACTAATGATGATTTTTACTCCTTCATTTATTGGAAATCGTATAGAATGCATACAAGTCACTACTTCTGAAAGAATTATTGCGATATACCCGCTCACGTCTCTCGCATACGACCGCATTTTATCATCCAAGCGTCTCTCCTTTATAAGTGCATTACTTTGCTTCTTCTTTAGATACTTTGCTTTTTTATTCATTGACTTTTTCTCTCTTCGGTAACGCTTTTAATGGAATTCCATGACGGTCAAACAAGACTAGTATGACACAATTTACTAATGACTCTAACTTTTTCTGTATATTAAGTTAAAGATTTTTTAAAGTTTGTCTGTTAAAATTAGTTTTACTTCATTTTGGTATCTCCAATAGCTTCATTGTTATTGTCAATATATTATTTTAAACTCATTTCCACTCGACAAATCTTTTATTTCAATGTTTTCTTTATCTCATCAATTTATTGGATACATTGATTCATATATCAAATCTTTATCTTATTTGTGAACTTTTTTATTCTGAAACTAAGTGTATTTAATTTCAATTTTTGTAAACAAATCATTAGATCACATAGATACCGATTTTGTAGTTAATTTCTTGGATTAGTGGTTTTATATAATTTGTTTATGACATTTAACTTTGGTTAGCAGTGTTGTTAGTAAATGTATAAACGTCATAATTTATCAGTGCTCTAAGTATACTTGTAAATGAGTAATTTATTCAATTATTAGATTGTAACCTTTTCAACTTCCCAGCAAAAAGAAAAGTTGACTATTTTATAATTTCATCATTAATATATGTAAAATGGAAGAAATATTTTGTTTTAATAAAACGTATTCATTGAACAATATAATGTACATTTAAAGTGTTACATTTTGACGTTACATTACATTTTAACACCTTTGGGTTTTTAATACAGTATACTGCAAATTCTAAGATTCCACAAACGTGTTAAAATAACACGCGTAATTTGTGTTCAATTTATAATGTCCATTAACAAACTATGTATTATTTGTAGTTACTTTTTACACGTCTCATAGTGTGTAAAAAATCTATAGTTTGTTTATGGTATTTAATATTGAAGAGGCTTAGTGTGTTAGAAGTGTCTACAGCATGGATTTGCAGTGAATTGAAGTGTGTTACATTAAAAATACTTTTAATGTGATATGCTATTAATACTCTAGAGTAACACTGCAAATCCAATAATTAATTATTTTCTCTTGACTGCCATAAACCATGAAAAATCGAGTAATATTTTATTGACAATGTTCTTTCTAATGAAATTTTATTAAAATATAAATTAATAAAAAGAAACGCGTACCAGCGGTATTCTACATGAAGCAGTCTTTATTTTGATACTAAAATCAATGTATATAATTGCAAATTGGCTGATAAATTAGTTATTTTCCGACTCCTTGAGATTTTTTAGGGAGACACCAAAGTAAAGCCCAGTCTTAAACACTTCTTGTCGTTTACCAAAATCATATAGTTTGTTTATGGCGTTCCACATGGTAACTACTTAGATGTTTAATTATAAAACACTTCAAACGTTTCATTACCTAACGACTAAATTTCTCGGTATAAAATATATAGTAATTGGCCTCTAAATGTACTGCATTTTTTTATTAAAGTATAAAAAAATTTTAAGTATTAGTATGAAATTTATTTTGTCTATTTGGATTGCTTTTATGCTTTAGTCTTTATTAGAAAGTAAAAGTAAGATTGAATAAAAATTTATTTATAAAAAATAATGAGTAATGTGCAAATAATTGTGATTAACTTACTCATGAAGTATGTGTTATTATATTTTAAGGATAACGAAGCAATTATTTTAAACAACTAGATCAGTTAATAAACATAAGTAACATTTTTGTAATAATAGGATAAAATAGAAATAATTTTTGTATTTATTAAATAAAAAATAACGTGAATAACAATTATATATTTTTTACACTGTAAATCCAAAGTGTGTAACAGTAAACATACCTACACGTGTTCAATGTTAAACTCCATAAACAAACTATAGATTTGAACACGCTTTGAAGTGTGTTAAAAATGACTAAAATGCTCTATAGTTTGTGTATACCAATTCAACATGGAACACACATAAGGTGTGTTACTCACTCAAAAACGTGTAACAATTGACGACAAAATATTTGTATTATTTTTTATTTATTTATTAATATTGTTTAGATTCGTAAAACCTACCACAAGGATATAAAGTGTCTTAAAAATCTTGAACACTAATGAAAAGGTGTGATTAATACAGATATTATGTTATAAACTTTTACATCAAAGTACTATTTGTAATTCGTATACAATAGATTTTATTAAATGTACATTAATATCTTAAAATAGTTTTAAAATAATTAAGATTTTTTTTGAAAAGAAATCTTTAAAGAAATTAAAATGACTTTTTAAATGGATATAATAATTCAGTTTAGAAATAATAAAAGTATAAAGTTGAACTTGAAGTTGTTGTATTGTTTAAAATAAATTCAGACTATCACATTTTATTTGAAAAAAAAATTGTTATCATTTATCTTAGACTTCAATTCTAATATGGGTTTTTCCAATACTTTATTTATTATTCATACAAGAACCTTTTCAAATTTTAACATGACCATATTAGCATAATGTTTGACTAGACCTCTGATAGTCTATCATGTCTATGAAAGTCTTTTAAAAAAAATTTTAATAATCGAAACCTTTGTTTACTATCTTATAAGTTTTATCTTATAGCAACGTGGGAATGTGAATGACTATTAGATTGTAATATTATTGATGAAATAAAAACTGCAACAATGTTCACTGATTACTATAATTTAAAAATCATTTCTTATAAATAGGACAGGATGTTGATATTATTCATTCAATAAATATTACAAAATTTTTCGCATAATTATTTTTTTATTAACATGTTTTATTACAGTTTTCTGTACAATGTATAGTAATCAATTTTTTCCTACTTTTCGGATTTCACAAAGCTGGAGATAAATTAATAAATAACAATTTACTCAGATTTTCATACACATTTATAAGAAGATTTTTTAATCTGTCATTATTTTTTTTATCTTAACACAAGTAATCATTCATAACGTTTTAACCTTGTAATCCTTTATGAACCACGTGCAGAAAGTGCAATCGAACTTTCTAGTATACGTCGAATGATCTCGTAATTACACCTTTATGTGATTACTACCGTTAATACCTACAAAAAAAAAAGAGATGAAAGAAAAAATTCAATATGATTATCCATGCTCGCGCAATAGTTGTTCCGTTTTCCCTATAATGTATGTGAGCTCTCAATCGTTTATTTTATCAATGAAAAAATCCCAAAGGTGGCTAAGCTCATAAGCTAGGGAGTAAATAATCGTTTAGTCAGACGGATAAATAAAGAAGTGAAATTTTATTGTACAATCATCTATCATTGTTTTTTATTCATAAATGATCTTTAAATTTTAAGACTGTTTTATGAATAATGTTTTGTTTTCTTTCTTTTTGCAGCAACAAAATCAGACAACTCCTCGAGATCACACAATCAGTGCGACACGAGCGATGAGTTCGATGCAAACACAACAACCCGGATCATTACCAGATCTACATGTAGATCCTTACCGGCTGCTAGAAGATGATCTAAAGGATGTATATGATGACATACGTCGGGTAATTAAATTTTTTTCATAATTAATTTGCATTAAATATTTTTATAAAATAGTAGGGAGAGGTAGGGTAAAGTGTAACACCCAAAAAAACGTAAGTCAACAAATTAACTATTATATAAACAAATGTTAATAATTTTTTAATGCATTAATAAATTGAAAAATTGATAAACAAAAAGTGCGATAAGCGTCTTAATTTTATTGCAATAAATTAATAAATTTTTTCGAGCGTTTCACTTTACCCCTGCGTTCCACTTTACCCTCTTTTTCCCTATTATTATTACTTTTTATGAAATAATGCATGTTAAGGACATTTTTTTGCTCTCATTCATCTTAGAAAAAGTCTTTAGAGTCCAGTGTTATGCAAAAAATAATTCTAAATCAATTATCTCAATATTTTTTAATTAATAATCATTGCTTTAAAAATACAGCGTGATTTTATTTATTAAAAACAATGAGACATAATTTTTAATATAATTAATAAAATTAAATAATTTTAAAGGGGAATTGGAGTTAAAAGATGTTAAAATATATCCGAATACTTGAATTAGCAATTTTCAAATCTTGAATTTATTTATAATTTTATTTGTTTTCATTGATTATCTTGTTGATAATAATAAATTAATGAATTAAAAATAATTAGGCTTGTATATATTTTTTTATAACATTCATCTTTTTATGAAGAATTTTTATGTATTAATTAAAGAACAATTTATCAAAAAAAAAACGTAATTTCACTAAGTGCAATTGTAACGCAATTTTCATATTGTTGATTCTCATTCCTAGCGAAAGTTGTTAGTGAGAATGTAGACCTACTGAGAATCATACAACGCGTGCAGATACGCTTGAACTTTTACTCACGGTCGTCTGATCGTTCACGCGTGAAGAATCGCTAGCGTAGAAAGCACCTGCTGTCTTGATGCCGAGACACGCAAAGAGTCACTGTCCGCCGGCCCTGACCTCCTCATTCACCACTTGACAATTCTTCTCTCAATCGTTCTCGATTTTTTTCTCTCCCAATTATTTATCTGTTAGTTATTATGTGATCATTATTCGTAATTATTATGACACACTGTTGTCAACATTCTTCGCTAGAAAAAAACGAATTCTTCAGAACCAAAATGGCGTTAATAATGTGAATGAACATATTTCTAATTATTATATGGATAGGAAGATTGGTCGAATGCCAGTGAAGACTTTCGCGACACAACGCACGCGGAATTACAAGTGGCAAGGCTGGTTTTTTTTTTTTTTGTATGAAAGAGTATTACGACATTAAATATTTGACGAACAAAAAATGCTCTCGAAAATTGAATCAGTGAAAACTCAACGTTCGAAAGTAAAATTTGAGTGTTTTTAAAAATCAGCAAGCATATCATTGTAAATTTAACGAGAATAATTTAATTATTATAAATAGTAACGAATGGAATAGAATAAAGTGTAGTCAATTTCACTTCTTTATTTCGTAAAGTTTTCATAGATTTAAATAAAGAAAAATCTAAAAGCTTCTAGAAAATTTTCTACTCGTATGGTTTTCTTATATTTACTCTATTCTATAAATAGTGTAGTAATTGAACGTATTAGACTTACTTATATACAAAATAAATTCATTCTCCGATTGTTTATAATTATGATTAACATTAATTTCAATTTGAATATTCTAAAAATAATTCCTACATTTAAATATAGCGAAAATGGGGGAGATACCTAGAGTAAAATTGAGTACTCCAAAAAATAATAGTGTATCCTATTTGAAATAATTTTTTTTATTAACTATTTTTTTTTATTCAATTATAGTATTAATTAAATGGAATGAAAAATCTTTATTCAAAACATTCAAGTAAATATAATTTCTTAGTGTCTTTATATTGTCCTGTTTTTTCTGAATAAAAAAAAATTTTACGTTATCTATCAATTTTTATTGTCATGTCTTAATATTCTATTCAATGTTAAAAACATTAAAGTTCTATTTAATATATAATTGTTAAGTATTTTTACAACCATGAAGGACTCAGTTATTAAATGCTAAATAGAATATAAAACAGACCCCATAAAGGTGTGGAACAAAAGTTTAGTCTACAAAATTGCCATTGTTCGTTTATAATGTTTAACATCGCAAACACTTTAAGTGTTTAATTGCTAAACACTTGGATTTGCAGTGTACAAAAATTGTAAATCTAAAAATTTGATATGCCCTAGATTCCCCTATATTTTTTTATCTAAGTAAGATAACGATAATGAGAACATTGAAAAATAAGTGTATTAAATAATTTAGGGTTTTCTCATACCTTCACTCAAAGTTGAAGTTAGTTTCCTGCTTTCACTGCAAATTTCAAATTTCGAAGTATTTTAATATAATGCACTTAAAGTGTCTTAAAATAACGTCACCCATTTGATTAACATTGTAGTAACTTTTTAGATGTTTGGGAGTGTTTAAAAAGTGACTACAATGTTAATCAAATAGGTGAAATCATTTTAAGACACTTTAAGTACATTCAAATAAGACACTACGATTTGCAATGTTGATTCTGCTTAATAAAACCCAAAAATCGCCTGTGCGCATGCGCAAACGGGTGTTGTCTTTACGAAAGAAAGAACGTCACTTTTCTAACCTCGAAACAAACAATAAAATTTCATTTCAGACGATGATTTGATAAAAAATAATACTTTGGCTATGGGAAGAAAGTAAGATATCCTTACTTGAATCTTTGCCACCCTCACTTTTAGCTCGGAATGCAATTTTACACCCAAGTCAAAATATCATACTTTTCTCCCTAGTTCAACAATCTACTATTTACCTGATCTGCAATATATTTAAGTCTTTTTAATAATTAATTATCACTGATATCCTTGTCAAGACTAGGTCGTTCATATTCACTAAATAAAATGACAAAAATCTAAGGAAATCACTTTCACATTTGACTGTTTGAATTCGCGAGAAACAAAAGCCACAGTGGCAAATAAATTATTGGAGTGATATAAGGAATAATGAGAGCACACGTGATCACCTGTGCATTGCTCCATAGTGTATTGAGAGCAAGTCTTTTTGCGCAACTTTTGATTTAAAAGGGTGTCGCTGAGCATCCGGCATTACTTCTTATGATTCAAATGCAACTTATATGACTTCGCGGAGCCTGAATAACTTCTGACAAGTAATTTCATTGAGAGCCAGACTGGAAAATCTCGTCCGACTATTTTTTATTCTCAAAAAGTCAGTCAAGGTTGTGTTGCATGCACAGTGTTCTGGAATAATCTTTTTTCATTGTTTTAATGTTATGAATTTTTTTTTTTGTTCTGAAGGAGCTCATCATGAACACGACAGTAGACGAATTGAAAACGATTGCGACGTACTACTTTGATGGGCAGGGAAAGGCGTTGCGGCCAATGGTTGCGATCCTCATGGCGCGAGCCATCAATTATCACAAGGAAAGAAAGTAAGTTTACGCGACTTTTGCTTCAAATGCTTATTTTTTATTATGACTGCACTAAATTTCTGTCCATATCAAACGTAATAATCAATTACTTTTATTTATTCGCAATACTCGTCGAATGTTCTAGAAAATGTTGAAGAAATAATTAGTATTTATTTTATGTCATAAAAAATATTCGTTAGACAGGAAATGTATTCTAAACATGATTGTTCAACATAGGAATTCCTAATATTTATATTTTCTACTTATCGTCAACTTTATTCAATACAAGTTACATTTTTATCTATAAATAGTTTTTATATTTTTTATTAGGTAAATTAAATTTATTATACGTAATTATTACAGTACAAGAATTATTATTGATAACTTCTTAGTTTGTACTTAGAAAAAAATAACTAATGTCAATAGAATATTTTAATTAATAGTATCAGTTAATTATTAAATTAATACAACAAATAATTTATTAATTAAACAATGAATAGTTTTGTTTTTTAATTTTAAAAATAAGAAAAAGTGTTTTCAAACTTATTTATAATTTTATTGAATCAATAAAATATTGTTTAAATTTAAATTGATCAATTAATTGTTTTGAAAAATATTATTTTATTTATTTAGTGAAGTATTTTATTTATTAAATTAAATTTTTATTTTAGTGAAGTTTAATTGATTTTATTTATTTTGCGATTAATTTCGAGTGAATTAAAAAAGATGTACTAAAAATTAAAAAATGACATTACTTTTAATTGAACTAATTGGAGTGAATGATTTTTTGTAGTGGTCTCTTGCCATCGCAACGACAAGTAGCGATGATAGCTGAGATGATTCATAGTGCATCATTAATTCACGACGATGTAATAGATCAATCAGATTTTCGTCGAGGAAAACCATCAGTCAATGTTCTCTGGAGTCAAAAGAAGGTAAATCTTTTCACTTTATGACTTTAATTATTAACTCGATTTCTATATAGTATAAACAAACTATCACTTGCATCCAAGAATGTCAATTCTGTAACTTCCGTTTCCGTAATAAAATAAGTATTTACGGTCAATACGGAAGGAGATCAAGCGAGCACACGTTTCACGTATATAATTGAAACAAGTGGGCATGACAATCCATATGTAGATATTTAAACTTAACCTGTTGAATGGGTATGGCGATGAAAACTCTAACTCTCTCACCTGATCGGGAATGTGACAAGAAGGAGGCTAATGGGATTCACACACTAGGCGGTTCCGAACGCACTTTCTTGACCAGAAGATATGGAAATGCAGAGTCAGACATGAAAAAATTTCAATAATGACTTCCATAAAAAATAATGATAGTTTTTAAATTCAATAACAGTAATTCATTTTTGAAATACCGTTTTTTATGGCTTTGATATTTGTTATTGATTTAATTTTTCTGTAATAACGATCAGGTTTCAATTCTTTAAACGTCTTATTGCAATTATTCGTCTTTAGAATAACAAAATTTTCATTCATTTCTTCATTCATTCAAATCCACCTGTCACTTCATCAGCACGCTAAATACATCTTACCCAAGGACTTTCATTAACATTTCAAGGATAGAATCCGGAAGCATTGATCATTTTTTCGGGTTATTAACACTTGATTTATGTCAACGTAAATTAAGAAAAATTACTCAGACTTATTTAATTAATTATGTATTCAAATATTTTAAAATAATGATTATTTAAATATGTTAAAAATAAAAAAATAATAGTAAGTCATTGAACTGATTATAAATGATGAGTTTCAGTTCATAAAAAATTACAAGAACAAATTTACTGAATCAGTTATGAGCAGAATAAAAAATAAATATCTGTCGTAAACAAAAAAAAAAAATTTTCTACTTTCCCAATATGAACATAATTCACCTTGGGAACATAACGAGGATGAACTTGCATCATCTCCGTTTCACGTCATGCTTGTGAGAGAGTTTTCGGGCGGGGCAATTAAAGCCCTGAAGCGGCCACGTTTTTCAGCTGTCAAAAATGAAATTAAAAGGGAAAGTGTAACAATTTTTTAAATTGATTAGAAAGTTAATAATTATTTGCATTATTACTAATAATTGTTGTCAGGAAAATTGTGCAATTACAGGGCAATAAAAATAACTGAAACAATAATTTGTCGAGTAAAATATCACTTGAATATTAGAGAAATTGGTGGAAAAAATGTCAAGAGTAATATAGGATCTAATAGATTATGCAATTGAAGTCATTAACAGGATGCTAAATGGGTAGTCTTGCTCAAGTGTATAATACTTAACGACTATTAGAAGACGTAATACTGTCGACATCAATATTACCCGAAAAAACAACCCTGTTTTTTTTTTTCTTAATAGATAGATTGAAAAAAAAAAAAATTTAATTTAACTGATGGGAAAAAAATCAATCCTATAAATCTTGTATCAGGATATTTGCCTCAATGAATCGGAAATTTTTGGCAATAAAACTAAATGTATTACAACAGCAGTATTTGAATTGGTAAATAAAAACGGTACTAAAATCAAAAATATTTCATTTAAATACTTGTTTGACAACTAGCACGACATGTTTTTCTATAATCCACAAAAATTTCGCAAAATTATATAAATGAAAAAGAAGATACCATCAAAAGATGTCAATATATATTATTTTCTATTTTATTTCCAAGCTACGAAATCTGCTTTCTGGAATTTATGATAATTAACATTAATATAAGTTGAAAAGAATGATTTTCTAATGATGAAAAATATGTTTTAAAGGACTATTGCGAATATAGTCGATGAAATTGTGGTAAGACTTTTTATTTATGGCTCATTGTCTGTAATGTTTTTGTATGCAAACGATAAAGTTAAGAAAAATGATGAGTGAAAGATAGTAGTGAAGCTTATTGAGTACTCAACACTTTTAACAAAGACAAAAGACCAAACATCCATCAGGAATAATTTTTTAATAACAGTCTTTAGTCAATAGTAAATTAAAATACTTCAGCACTTGGACATTTAATAGTAGAGAAAACATTCAGACTTTCCTTTCATTTGAAAATTAACCATGGGGTTATGATTTCTAGGTGACAACGTTGAAATAGAGATGTTTTATACAGTTTTAATAATAAATAACTTGTGGAAAAAATCTTTTTTATGAATAAATCATTTATTGGTTTACTTATTAATATTTTAATATTCTTATGTCAGAGATAAATTAATTGATTACGGTAAAATATCTTCTTTTAAAGTCATGGATTTAAACATGTGGATTTAATTTTGTTGAAAATAGTACAGAAACATATATTTGGTGAAAGGAAACTATAAAATTGGAGTTAAAAGACAGTTCTAGGATGAACTGTTTATTTAATGGTCACTGGACACCGCAATGTCGTGGGTTAATTTTCTGTAATATAAGAAAATTTTATTTATGGTAAACAAGAAAAATAAATTATTTGTAAAACAGTTGAGGAAAAAATAAAACACATCATTTCATGACAAAAATTTTATTTAAATTATGATGATGAAAGTTTAAATGTTTTAAAAAATACTTTTTGTTATTTTATTATTTGGTATTGTTACAGGTGACAATGACTGGTGATTTCATTCTTGCTGTGGCCTCAATGATGATAGCTAGATTGAAGAATGACGACGTTACGCTTACATTGAGCCAGGTATTTTTCAAATTTTTTTACAAATATTACATCATAAATAAATGCTTTTATTATTGAATAATTACCCATAAAATCACTCTAACGACTGAATATTTGTGGAATAAGAACGACTGAAAAAAAATCAAAAGAGATCAGGTTCCACTCTAAAATCCTTGGATCTTATTTAACTTTTTTCTTAAGAGCACTTAAGATTATTCAGCATTCAACAATTGTATTAATTGTTGTATGGATTCTAATGAAATCAATTATAAAACGATTTTCTCATAAGATTAATGACTTAACAGGTTATTACGGATTTGGTTCAAGGAGAGTTCATGCAGCTAGGATCCAAGGAAACTGAAAATGAAAGATTCGCTCACTACCTCACTAAAACCTACAGGAAGACAGCGAGTCTTATTGCAAATTCTGCCAAAGCTGTAAGTCATTAATTAATGATAAATAATCATCTTTACTCTATTTTAAATTAATGTGCTATCAACTATAATCAATAATTATTAGCAGCTTTATTAAGTTATTAGAAATAATTATCAAAGCAAATTCAGATGTTAATCACTTTTTAATTGATTAATTAACTCACAATTTATACATAAGAATGTATAAATTATTAATGATAATTTTATTATTTTTATAACCTCTGTAGACTTTTAAAGATTCATTTACAATTCAGTGAAATTATGAGATCTTTCTGATCGATTTATTGATTTTCCAATTTTAAATAAATTTATAAATTCGTTTATAATTCGTCCATTTCTTTTAATTTATGGAATTTTTGCCTGGTGTAAAAAATGTCTGATATAATTAATTATTACGTTATAAATCTAAAAATATTACATTTTTTTTTTCTTATAGAAGAGAAATTATTGATAAACTATCATTTTCTTGAACTATCTATTTTATTGTTAGGTTGCAATGCTGGGTGGAGCTGATGAAAGATTAGCAGACGTGGCTTTCCAATACGGAAGAAATATTGGTTTAGCTTTCCAGCTAGTCGACGACCTTCTAGACTTTGTATCTTCTTCATCAACCATGGGAAAGCCTACAGCGGCTGACTTAAAGTTAGGTCTTGCTACTGCACCAGTACTTTTTGCATGTGAACGAGTAAGTACTTAATAGTAATTAAATTTTTACTAAGATTAATGTTTTTTTTTTTTACTAACTCTTGTGTTATTTGTACAGTATCCTGAATTAAATCCAATGATTATGCGTCGTTTTCAAGAGCCAGGAGATGTAGCAAAGGCATTTGAGTTGGTCCATAAATCACAAGGATTAGAACAAACACGATTTCTCGCCAAAAAACATTGCGTCGAAGCAGTACGTTTAGCACAATCTTTAGCAGAGAGTCCTTATCAGAAAGGATTGATAGTAGTGAGTGACTTGGTTATTAACCGTATGAAGTAGTCTTTGCTCAACTTGTCTCGACAAATACAATTGTTAAAAAATTGGGGAAAAAAATATTTAATGTCGAGACTGATAAATAGTTTAAATAATTAATTGTCATAATTGAGTATGAATGAAACCGGCAAGAATGTATAAATATACATGTAAATTTAGCAAAGAAAATTGTGTAAATGAGAGGAAATGTCTAACAGTAGCTAGTAACAAATGTATGTGTGTTTCTAGAGAATGTAAAAAATTAAAAATCGATTTATAATTAACGATATTATTAACGTGATGGGCCAATATCACGGAGATATTTTTGAGTAAAAAAAATTATTTACTAAAAAAATATGTGAGATAGAGTGAAACATAACTTAATCATATACTTTAAGAAAGAGAGATTGTATGAAAGCGGGAATTTTTTATAGATTCTTTAATGGAAGGTGGCCCGTGTACAATAGGTTTAAGAACCGGTTACCTTCGTGACTATAAACTAGTCGAATCACATGGGAATTTGACTAGGCTATTGAATCACATTAAATAAAATCCAAAGTATCCTTTTTTTGGGGATCTTATCCTGATTATGCAATAAATTCAAATAATTAAGGATAAGCTAAACATCGAATTGCCCAGTTGATTCGTATCAAAATTAGCAAAAATTTATGTTTGCGTAAGAATGTCAAAGTGTTCGTTAAAAGATATTTTTATTAATAAATCGATCGCAATAATTATAACAATTGATATTTTAAATTGTTGAATTATCGATAGAACTAAAATTTATAATTGTTATATATACAATTACTTAATATATTAAAACAAATATCAATTGTTAAATTGTTGATATAAATGAAATAATTCGTAAGAGTAGTATGAAATATATATTTACACACACCTACATATGTATAGTTAATAATCTTAGGCACACTTCAACCCGTTCACTTTAATGTTCTTATGATCGATTGCACATAATATCTGCCAAAGAAATTGTCAAACGAAATTTATGTTTCAACATAAAGTTGTAATTATCTAAATTACGTTCATAAATGCTCTGCACTGGTCAATTTACCATCTTTGTAGTAGCAGTATTTAACATTTTTTTTTTATTCCAGTTACCTTTAGTTTCGATTAGTAGCTTTTCTGAAAACCTTGAAGCGAAACACACAAAAATCTATTAATTAAAAAATGTAGAAAATATTCTGCTCAAAGTATATTTATAGTTTTGTTCATTAATTGAACTATTATATCTATAATTATATTAATTATTAATTAATATCTTAATAACTTATATTCATGACATAAAACAATGTATATATAGCTACATATATAATTTGTGCCGCCTGTTTGTCAATATTTCAATTTATTTATAAAAATGTTATTGCTATAGAAAATTTAACAAATATCGAATTATGTACTGTAATGCTGAAAACTATTTTTTTCTGTAAAAAATAACGATTTTAATATTATAAAGTAGAGTATAAATTCAATTCATAGTGTCCGGTGCAATGAATTTTTAATTCATTTCAGAAATTTTGTAGATATCAATTCAAACAGATTTGTAAATATCATTATGTTTGATTGTTGAGGACAATCCCATCTAGGTTTGGTGTGGATAAATTCTTTCCTTTATTATGAATTTAATTTATACATTTGTTGTGTTGGGAATAACTTAATTAATGCTGTATGATTATTTTTATAATACAAATACTAAAACTAACACGCTCTAATTTTCTCAATTATTTCATGTTATTTCATTAAATAATTTTTTTATTAAAAACAACAAATTTTAATGATAAACAATTATTTAATAAATATTTTAATAGACCCAATCACAAATTTTTATTCAAATATGTATATTATGCTCTTTAATAAATTTATTTTTATAAAATTTGTTTATTTCAATATCACTTCTCTTATAAATCGAGTTGAATTTCGCGCTTAAATAGGAAAAATGGCGCCAAATTCGATTGAAGTGATCCCTGTCGGAAAAAATTTTAGATAGATGATAATGAATTCTTGTTAACCTTTTGCAAACTTAAAAATATGTAATTATTCGTATGAAAAGAATGAAGAAATTTATTCGATATATCAGTAGTGAACAATTAAGTTTTTTATTCTCTCTTTGTCAATTTATTGGAGTGTAAATGATATTCTGTAATTTTCATTAAATTATTTTTTAACAATCAAAATGTAAACCAATTTTGGAAAGAAGTATCAACTGGATTGAAATTTATATAACAAATTTAATATTCGAATTAATTTTATTTCCAAAAAATGTATTAAAAAAAGTACGGTAATCCCTACAAGTTTCTTTTTAAGGATATATCATTCTTTTATTTCAAGTAGTGGATAAAGAAACACAATAACTGAATGTATTGAAACTAGAAGAGTATTTATATTAATCAAGAATATATTTTTAGGTTGTTTGTTGCCAAAACTCGAGACACGTGTGATTCGTGTGAACATACTTGACATCTGACTTTATTGCGCATGCACAATTGCATATTATTTGCTCTAACTCCAAACCATACCGAGGAGATATTTCTTCATTTATATCATCCGGAAGTTTATTTTAGGGTCTTTAGCAATTGTTGGTTGTAATGAATTAACATACACAAAATAAACTATTCAATTATTTCATGACAATCCAACATTAATTATGCTTCATTAATTATACTCATGTGTTTAATTATCAACTCGAAGCTCAAAAACATGAATTAACATGAAGCAACAACAATTATCTAAACCTTCAAAATTTAATCGAACAAATATTTAAAAATGCAGTAGACATCAGTTAATGTCTATTTTTCATTGTATGTATAAATTTGCACACGAACAGTGACTACAGTGTCGTTGGACAGTCTCTACGTAGTATACAGCATTATATAAATGTACAACATTGGCCAGGGATGGAGAGGTAGAAGAGGAGATCATCGACATGCTCGTAAGCGCGGTGTGCGCGTTAGATAAATGTTAACCGCGGTGAACAAATGATCGCGGGTTGACAGTTGCTCCACATTACAAACCACGAGTGTTTTCGTGCTTGTAATATTTTATTTACAATATTCTAGACTATTTTGCATGAAAACATTGTGTATGATCAAGTGTTTT
This sequence comes from Chelonus formosanus, assembly GCA_028641665.1. Classification (NCBI taxonomy): domain Eukaryota; kingdom Metazoa; phylum Arthropoda; class Insecta; order Hymenoptera; family Braconidae; genus Chelonus; species Chelonus formosanus. Next base: position 18,204,354 of record CM054002.1, read on the forward strand.
AAGTTTATTGGTTATATTCAGCAAAGTTGTGTTGACGAATTGAGTACGTACCTGCATACTATCTGCACTGCAGAAAATTTACTTCTCGTAAGTAGTGACATTCTTACTATCTTTATTCAGTACGTGATTCATCGTGTGTCACGTTGATAATCATAGACTGTTATCTTTAATATTTTTTATGTCTTTTCGAAGGTCGTTTAAGAGTTGCTGGACATCTCGTTACTGACACGAAACAAACGCTGTAAAAAATGTCTACTAATTTACTTACGCATGTTGATCCTTTCAGTGAGACTCCATTAGAAACAGAATCGATTGAAGGTATAGTTTAATTATTATTATTGTTTATTATTAGTATTTAATTATGTTCGATTGTTGGTATATCCTTCCAATTAATAAAAAAGACATCGAATCTATGTTACTTTGATTACGTTTTGTTTTGTTCCAATAAATATGCTTCTAACAAAACTATTCATTAGATATAAACTCAATAAAATATCTGTTATTATTATTATCTGTTTAAACATGATTGAGACAAGTAGTATCAGTAATTTAAATCAATATAATTTCAAATAATAAAATACATTTCAAACAGGGAGATTATTTTTTTACAATTAATTGGAGTATCAATTTCAACTGATATTTTTATATAATTAGCGTATCTGTTATAAAAATAGTTATGACAACATAACTACAATAGTTTTTCATGTGTGAAATTAGTAAGATAATTACAAGAAAATCATTTATTAAATTAGTTTATTAAATGTTCGTATAGTTTATAGAAATTAAATATTTATTGACTTTAAATTACTCATAAAAGATGAGACCATTGTCCGATAATCGACCGGGGATATTTTATGAAGTCAATATTATTACAGACAGACTATGTTATTATTAACACTTTCACTGAATTAATCTTATGTTATTTTATTAACTTGATGATCTTTAAACCTTTTATATAAATAAGCCAGACGATATGTGATTATTTATAATGATTTAATTAATTTATTTTTAAGATATACCAAAAGAAAATGGCATGGACATTACTGAAGAAATACTGGATCAAGAATATGCTCAACCTCTGACTCCGGAAGAAGTTAGATGGTTTTATAAAGACGGCGTTGATAAGAGATGGGTTGAGTTCTGTGGATACGATAGTTTAAGAATTGAAAATGCTTGGAGGCGAAGAGAAGCCCAGGAAATCAACCAGACGAATGAAAATTCAATACTTTCCGAAAGAGTTGTAGTCAAAGGTGGAATGTATGACGTTGAATTAGATAAAATGAAATGTATGTCAATCTATTGGCCAGGTGAGTTAATTATAAGTTATAGTCAATCATTTTTCCAAAGCTTATGCATATGTTGATATATGAATGATGAATGAAATCATTAGAATCTTAAAAAATAAATCATCTTGTATCATCATACATTCTTTAAACTGTTAACTTTTCTCAGAAAACAAACGAATACATTTTTCTTCCAAGTGAATTAACATAATTTCCTGAATCCTAGTACTGATGTACTTAAATTTTATATCAAACCTCAAGAGCTGAATTTCAGATTTTTTTGAATGTTAGTTCTGATAAAAGAAATTGCTGATAAGATAATATATTATGTAGTTTTTTAAAGAAAACTTTCAAGTAAAAGTCAAAATCTATTCTAAAATAGATCCTTTGAAACATTTACCAATTCCAAGTGATTATAAAGTGAAAAGTTGTTCAGATAAGTCTATCAAATCATTCATTCAGCTATGATTAATAATAATAATAAAAATAACTAATCATTTTCCACAACTAGTTATTCAATACAGATATAGTTTAATCTTTTATTTCAAGTTGTATCAATGTATTTATCTAACGGATTATTATATTAAGATTAGCAAATTACTTTTTAATGTAAAACATTAATTTTATGATAAAGTTCGCTGATTTTTTCTCTTGTAATCACAGTTGAATTATATTTTTATGATTAATAAAATAAGTGTTATGATCACACAATCTAGATGAGTTTATATTTTCTTAATGCTTTCAGTTTCTATCTAGTTACTACAAAAATTACTATGTCCTTGAGTCTATTATCGTCAATTTCCTTTAGATGCATTCACTATAAGTAATATTCGAGTGAGCCAAGAATTGTATTCAAGTTACTTACTTGATTTTCATTCATATTAATTTTTGAAAATTTTCAATATACTTTTTATTCAGTCTTTATGTGAAGCTTTGATGTCATCATAACAACACTTTTCTATGTTATCTAATGATCATTAAACTATTTTACAATTCGTAATAATTATCTAACAGCTTTAAGCAAATGGAAAAAATTCAAATAATAATGTCTCGTGGCCTTCATTTGTATTTTAATGATGCATAATTATTGGAAAAATGTCGAAAAAGTATATTGATTATGAATTTTTCAGGAGAAGAATGGGAGATAATGCGGGCGACTTGGTATTATGAAGCGAGTTGGATCCCTCTTGAGATGGAACATTCAAGGGTGATCGAAGAGGCTCATCTCCGGCTTTTCGAACGACAAACAAATTCCTCAGAGTCAACGCCAGAGGAAACATCTACCTCACATTCTTATAAAGGTATTTCCATTAATCGTGCATTCATTTATGAATATTAATTAATATTTTGTCTTTGATAAATGATCTTTCGATATGACGTCATTTATTGTTTTTTTCAGTTTTACATACCGTACACTTTCCAGAATTTCACGTTGATTGGCATGCCATTAATGATGTCGCGCTTTATAGTGAATATACTCCAAGTAAATTAATGCGTAGCGTGACATCTAAATTAGGATTTACGAAAAGTATGTTGCATTCAAATTTTTGTCATACGATTAGTTAGCTCATATATTCACCAACAATCAAGTTATTCATTTTTCTAAGCAAGTGGTTATCGTCTGAAACGCGGCTACAAGTGTCTTGCGACGATGGATGATAAGCCTCATGATATTGATCACTTGGTTCTTGTTGTACATGGAATAGGTCAAAAACGTGATACGGGAAAGATTATTCGAAATACTGCATCGTGAGTAAAATAAACTATTTATTGCACTTGTTTTAAAGAAGGTTACATCAGTTATTTGTGATTTATGATTTAATTTCGAGCATATAACACGTTTATTAAATAATAAAAATAACATTAAAAATATTAGCTTAGTGCTAGGATTTTTTCTGAGAAATGATCTCACTACTTCTTGAAAAATCAATCAATTATAATGACAAAATATTTATTCATAATGCACGTATTTATCAATTAGCTGTAAAGAAAACTCTTTTGTTATTAAATAATAATAATTTCATAATTTACATAGAATTAAACAATAAATTTCGCTTTCACAAAATATTACATAAATATTGTTCTGTTTCAGTTGTAAAATAAAGAACAAAAAAACAATACATATTGTGAGTAGAGTTATAATTTAATCAATTCATGTTATATAATGCAATAAAGTTGATCATTTTTAAGGGAAACAGAGAGTTATTAAACGCTTGTGTTAGCTGATAACTGATGTAATCATTTAATTTTATTTGTTTTTATACTGAATTTTAACACGACTATTCAATTTTTAAAATTACAGATTTCGAGACTGTGTTGACTGGTGTAAACAAAAATATTTTCCAAGCTCACAATTCCGAGTGGAATTTTTCCCAGTTGAATGGAGATCTTCATTGAAGCTTGATGGAGATATTGTTGATGCTATTACTCCATATAGTGTGATGAGTATAAGACATCTTTTGAATACTTCAGCGATGGATATTCTTTATTATACAAGTCCATTATACGGGGGAGAAGTACGTGCAGGATTGCAACGAGAACTTAATCGCCTATATTTTATGTTTACAACTCGTCATCCAGGGTGGAAAGGAAAAGTATCGATTCTCGCACATTCTTTAGGTTGTGTTATTGTTTATGATATTGTTACTGGATGGATGGGACCCGATACAAGACCTCCATCACCAGCAGCACCAGATATTTCTTTGACAGATGGCTTAAAATTCACCATTGAGAATCTATTTTGTTTAGGCTCACCATTATCAGTATTTCTAGCGTTACGAACACGCACACCTTCTAATAAATTTGACATTATGCCTCCAGGCCTATGTAAAAGGTTTTTTAATATTTTTCATTGGTCTGACCCCGTGGCCTATCGCATGGAGCCTCTTTTAGTAAGAAATTATAGTAAAATAGAACCTGTTCTTATATTGCCCTATGGTGGAGTCGATGGTCAACAAATTGAACAACCTCCGGCATTGAATAATGGTGATCCAAATATTACTACACCAGGTAATGTTTATTTTTTTACATTCAATATTGTTTTTATATATTGTCTAAAACCTTTTTTTGTTTTTGGCTAAACAGAAAATGAAGAAAAAGAAGCTGAAAGCCCAACTGACACTGCTAATCGCAACGAAAAGGGTTGGAGTTTGTGGGGTTTAGTTAGAGGTGGTTGGAATACGAAAGAAGGACCATCATCGCCAACTCCTGATGCAAATATAATAAGACCGGATGAAGGTAAAATATTTGCTTAAGAGTTAATTACTAATCAAAGTCGATACTGACTTTAAAAGGTAATTTAGCTGTTCTTATTCTTAATTAATGAGTAATAAATTAACGGATTTTTTTTTATTCTAGAACTGGAACAACGATTGGATTATGTTTTACGACCTGGTGGATTAGGTCGTAATTATTTGTACACAGTAACGGCTCACACAGCATATTGGAATAATTATGATGTCGCCTACTTCGTGTTAACTAGATTGTTTCCTAATTTAGAAATTTGATGTTGGAGCAAGCTTTAAGCATCTAAACGGTTAATTCTTGTTGGATTGCCATGTGCGTTTACTAGTCTTAAAAATAATTCAATAAGTCTAATTGTATTTGGTGCTCTACAATTAGACCATTTACCAAAAAAGAGCAAAAAATTTAGGAAAAATTATGTAGATTTATATATTTACTGAAAACCAACTGTGATATCAGCAAAATGATACAATAAGACAATTTACCATGTAAGTAAATGTTTTTTGCATAATTTTCATATTTAAGAAATTACATAGATCACAAAAAAAAAAAAAATTGTATTCAATTTACAAATGTGCAATGCATTTTTATATTTCATATATCAAGAGGATATTTCCTCTATTATATTATTAATTACTGTTGAATTTACAAACAATAGCAATTAATCATTATAATAGTTATAATTTTTGATCTGTATTATATTTATTTTGTGTTTCATTGAGTTACATGTATTTAGAATTTTTTATTCTTCAATTTTCAATGTTCGTTGAAATCTTGAGATTATATTGAAACAATGATAAATTAATGAAAACGCAGCAATACAAATGTTTTAAGAATTTATCCAAAAAATACACAATTAATTCTTTAAATATAAAATAATAAGATTAGTTAACTTTTACTATAATTAGAAATTTTAAGATATGATAAATCGAATTAATATATCATATGTTAAAAAGACGAACTAATTAAAGAAATACGTTATCGTATGTGGTTTATTAACGATACTACATGAAATTCGTCCGCTTAAACAGATATTTAAATGACTTCTGGTAAGATTTGATTGCGACTTTATCATTAATAAAGATGTGAAAATGACTTTTTATAATTCATAGTTCGAGATATAAGGAAACATTACTTGCCATTAATTCGACCATTTTTATACGAACATAGGATTTTAAAAATACAATTCGATTTAATGATATAATAGAGATTTTAAGATTGACAAGAAAATAGACACAAGTTTCTAATGTTAGAAATTATTGTTATATTATAAATGATACTTATACTCGAAAATCAATACTATACGACACGTTATCGTGAATTTTTTTCATATCAGCAACGAGGCATACGAAAATCAAAAATTTTATTTAACTTATGTTTTCGACTTTCTTATTTATTATATAATGTGTCAAATAAAGCACATAGCTGTTACACAAATTACACAATATCACATGCGCTTTTAATGATCTAAATATGTAATTTTTTTTTAATGAAATGAAAATGTGTTGATGAAATGGAACGAAGAGAGAAAGATTTGAAAATTAAAATAAATTATTGTTATTGTAAAAAATCAATGTCTTAATTTTACTTTTTTTTTTATAATGAATGGAGCTGCAGTACGTTTTTTGTATTTATCATCAATGTGGTCATAAATAATTGATTATTTATACTTTTTCAAATGAAATATTTTAAATAATTTATTATATATATCAATTAATTTTAAATATAAAGATGGAGTAGATTGAAATTAATAAGATCTAATGTTTGACGTAATTTTTCATCTTGTTGAATATTATCAAACCATCTAGAGATGTTAACATACAGTGCTTTCTCCTGATAAGTCAACCCACTCTGAAATGAATAAGGGCCACATATGAGATTACATCGATCCAGGTACATTTCTAAAGATTCTAAGTATTTTTGAATGACATTTTCTATTTTTTACAATGACTGTTATTACCATAATTGTATGAAGAGTGTAGTATAAAACTATATCCGCAATAGTTAAATTAGTTCCTGTGATGTATGTATTACTAGCCAAAGCTTGATTTATTTCCTGTAAATAATGATGAAATTATTAATAGAAATGAATTTACTGATTTAAACAAAACTGGCAGAAATATTATTAATAAGCTCAGATTACGGCAAACCATATAAATCCAACTAAAATTAGGTCACCTTATACGTAAATACTTGACTGAATATTATGCAACATTAAAAAAGTACTTGCTATCATTTTAACTATTTTAAAAATTGATTTCAATTACCTTGAGAATTCGTTTCGCATTTGTTGGAACATCAGCATAATTGACGTAAAGGACTACATATTCCAACCATTGCCTTGTTAGTGCTTTGGTAACAGGATCATTGCCAACAATACCAGGAATCTCTGAACGTTGTGCAAGTGCTTGTATAATAGTGCTAAATCCTTCAATCGTATGATTTTTTACCAATTCCGTTGATGCTACAACCTTAAAAATATTATCAATAATGATTAATATATATTTGATAACTTTATAATTGAAAGTAAACAACATTTAAAATTCAAACGTACGTTATTTTTAGAAAGGTGTAGTTCTATTGGAGAAACTCCTAGATATTGAGATACTTGTTGAACACATTCAATACTGCATAAAACCATTTTTATAGAAATATTTATTAAAAAATTCTAGTAAAGTAAGATATTTAAAAATAAATAAATAAATATTTTAAAAAGTGCACGCAGATGTAAAGACGTTTTAGGTTATAATTTACTGCAGCACGTGGAGTACACTGTAGTAAACAGAATGGATTGGAGTGGATAAAGGATAGTAGCGACAGACTCGCAAAAATCTTTACGTATATTAAAAAAATGGCATTCAGGTGTAATAATTTTTTTTTTATTTTTTAAATTATTTATTACAATTGAATGATAGTTATAAATTTTTATAATTTATCAAAAAATAGAAAAATAAAGTAAACTAAGCTTTTAAAAAAATTGGTTTTTATTTTCTATTCGATTATTTAATTTAGTCACATTATTAATTGGATAATAACCAATATGAAGTAAAAAATATTATATAATTAAATGAATTTTTATGTATAAAGGATAAAAACTATACATAAACAAAAAGACAAAAAATGCGATATTGCTTCATGCAATACAAAAAAATAATATTCCATTACAAAATTTACATGATAAATTGTTCTTATCAAATTAATTTGTTTAAAATTTAACAATGTTTTTTCAAGTTACAATGATCCCTTGGTTTGGCATATCAGTTAGAATACATTAATATTTATTAACTTTCAGTTTAAGAATCATCTAAAAGTAAATACTTAAAAATTTATGTATTCATAAAGAAAAATTAATGATTATGGAGATTACAAGTAGATATCACATGATTGATAGATTCAGTGCTTACTTTTTGGAAGCAATTATAATTTTCCAAAATTATAACTAACATTTGAATGCATCTGTAAATTATTTTTCATTTTGTTACCATTTACTTATGAAAATAAGTATGAAATTTAATTATGTTTCCCAATTTCAAATAGTCATTACAACATTAAATCTAATTTCAAAATACTAATCATTCGAAACCAAGTGCAGGTACTGATGGATTTTTAGAAACATCATCAAATCAGTAAAGCCTTTTTTCATAAGAGAATAAACTATGAACGTTTCCTTCTAATTGGGCTGAGTGTGATCGTCTTTCGAATTTAAGTTCACCACTGTACATTAATGATTTTAAAACTGATACTGATCTTGCTCCAATGTCTTGGCAACCATGTTTGATACCACATTGTAAATATGGTAAAAATTTTAAAATACTTCCTTTGTCAACAATAGAGCCACTAACACCCTGAGCCACTTTCATTTTATCCATTTCATTATGAAAATATCGATCCATAGCAGAACCTTTGGCATCTTTTCGATTCATTGCTTCTAATGATCCCATTCCTCTATATTTTTTTAGACGAACACCATCACTAAAGAAATATTCACCGGGTGCTTCTGATGTTCCTGCTAAAAGAGATCCCATCATTACAGTACTGGCACCGAGACTAAGAGCTTTGATAATGTGTCCAACTGATTGAATTCCACCATCAGCAATAACAGGAACTCCAAACATTCTAGCATATTCAGCTACTTTATATACAGCAGTGGCTTGGGGCCGACCGACAGCCATAACTTCTTGAGTGATACAAATTGAACCACTTCCCATGCCAACTCGAAGTCCATCAGCTCCTGCTTCAATTAAATTTTTTGCTTGAGCTGTAGTAACTACATTTCCAGCTATTACTTGAAGTTGAGGATATTCGGATTTAATGTATTTAATCATTTCGATTTGGAATATTGAATTTCCCTGAGATGAATCTAACACGACAACATCAACTCCTGCAGCTGCTAATAATTGTAATCGTTCTTTATCTGTACTTTTAGTTCCAATCGCTGCTCCAACAAGTAGCTGTTTGTTCTCATCTTTACTAGCATTAGGATAGCTACGATTTTTCTTCAAATCAGTTCTTGCCATTAAAGAAACTAATTCTCCTTTCTCATTGACGATTGGAAGTTTCCCCTTTTTCGATTTCTCAAGAATTGAATTGGCTTCTTGAAGGGTTACTCCGGATTTAGCAGTGATGAGATTTTCCAATTTCGTCATGACAGTTTCTAATTTAACATTCTGTTGATTAATAGATTCCTCAAGAAAATCAATATCTCTTGATGTTACAATACCAACAAGTTTTCCTCCAATTTTTCCATTTTCTGTTATAGGTACTCCACAAAATCCATGCTCAGTTTTTACATTTAATACATCTCTAACAGTATGATTAGGAGAAAAAACTACAGGATCTCTAATAAAGCCGTGTTTATATTTTTTAACCTGCAATAAATAAGACTTACAATACTGCAAAAGCAAACAAAAAGTGTTAAATTTACCTTATGAACTTCAGAAGCTTGATATTCTGGGGAACAATTGTGATGAATGATTCCAATACCTCCAGAAAGAGCCATAGCAATAGCCATATCTGATTCAGTTACAGTATCCATTGGTGATGATACTAGAGGAACTTTTAGCATGATTTTTCGAGTTAGAGGTGATACTAATTCAACATCATCAGCGACAAAATCAATATAACCAGGAAGAATTATGAAATCATTATAAGTTAATCCTTCTCCAGTTGAAAATAATTGTGCTGCAGAAAAACCATCAGCTGGAAGCGGAATATTTGCTGTTTTTGTTGATTCACCAATAACATAATCAGCCATTCTGTCTGTAGAATTCTCTTTTTCCCTTTTATTATGTAAGAATGTAATAGTGAATTCTATAAGCTCTTATGTATTGGAGTAATGATTTAAATTGATTAAAAAAAATTTAATAAATGTTAACACGTGGTATTATTAAACTTAACCGACCAATATTACACACAAAATGCTTGGTCGAAATGACCGAACAAACGGAACGTGACTCGTTTTTATATGCCTGGCTACCTTCCAGTATTCTGTACGAGAGGGCACTTTTGTCACGAAGCTTTTATGGGTTGAAAATGGTCCAATTTTGTTAGTAATTACAATTCAAAGACTGAAAGTAAAATATATGATGAAGCAAATTGATTTGATTGGAAGTGTCGTCGATATTTTTTACTTTTTTTGCAAACTACTGAACTGAGCTGCAATATATCGGTATAACAGATGCGAAAAAAATTGAAGAATATTATTCTTGCGCCATCTATGAATCAACTACCAAATATTTGCAGGTTATCTAACTGAAAATTTTTCTATTCTCTACGCCATTGTTAATAAAGAAGAAACATGTTTGTTCTATCTTCTCAGTGTTGTTACAGTAAATTTGAGTAATTCATATTTTTGCGAAAATGAGTGAAGAAAAAATTGGATCTCTACCAGAAGAAGCTTTAAAAAGGAAAGAACGACTTTCTGCGTTAAAAAGAAAAAATGAAGAAGCTCAAGAAAATAATAGCGGAGCTGCTGCAACAATACCTAGGTAAATATCATTGTTTTATTATTGTTGCTCACAGTCTTTTGCTTGTGTTTGATATGAACAACATGTGACTATTGTCTATTTTATTTTCAGACCAAAGTTTAGAAGCTACAGACCACAAGATGAAAATTTACGAGCAAACGTCATAGAAAATGCTCCACCAGGTGATGTAGAAGCAGAAGTAAAAGATCTTTTAACTGCAGCAAAATCTAATGTGGTTATAGAAGAACTTGTAAGTATATCGAGTAGCATTCGTTACAGTTCATTAAATATTTTCTCTTTATCTTATTGTATATTAATAATATTTTTTACACTTAGGATATTGGTAGCTTAGCACCAAGAAAATCAGATTGGGATTTGAAAAGAGATACAGCAAAAAAACTCGCAAAATTAGAAAGAAGAACACAAAAAGCTGTGGCAGAATTGATTGTAGAAAGGTTAAAAGCAGGAAATCCTCAAGATATTGTTACTGTTGTAAATATGATTGGAGAAACAAAATCCTAAACTCCCAGATAATATATGTAAGTAATTATATGACTTCTAGAGCAATTTTTTATTTAGTGTAATTGATAACTATTAGTTAAAAAAAGATTTGAAAGATTCATTACAGAGATAATAATTTATATCAACATTCACGTTAAAATATTTACATAGCACTCGATAATAAATAGATTAATTACTAATATTAATCGATTTTTTTCATTAAATTAATAAATAAATGTTCGAACATACAATTATTAAATAGTGCGAATTTTTAGAACTGATTAAGTTAATTGATACCTATTTTATGTCATATTTAAAAATCAAGTATTCCAATCCACATGTCAGGTAAAATTGTGAAAGCTAACGCAACAAAACCAACTGTTAAAAATGCTGTTGGTTTAGTTTGTTCACCATAATTGTTATGATCAGTCTCAGGTACATTGTAGTATATTTGTCTATCTTCTAAAGGTTGAATAGGTCGAAAATTATGAGTTAGTTTTTCGCCATCATTACTTTGTACATTTCTAAATTCTTCAAGCTGTAAAAATGTAGTTTAAGATAATAAGTTATATCATAACTAGAAAATCATAATAGTTTATAGACAAATGGCCGATATTTTTTATATTTAAAATTTATGTAAATAAAGTGATAAAGAATCAAAAAATCTACTATTATTCGAAAGTTAATAAGTTACAGTTATATTATTACTCACCTGCCTATGAGAAAGTGTAAGAGGATCTTTGAAGTCAATCCAAGTTACAACTTCAGAACATGGTGGAGTAGTGAGAGAGCCATTATACGTAAAATAACTCTCAAGAGAATGACCTTCAGGTACTAATAAGTGTTGCAAAATCAAAGGATCAACCAACTTAGTTGTAGATCCAACATCTTCTATAGTCGGCAGTACATCAACAATTACATTGTAAATAGGATTGTCTTCTTCACTGACCTATGAACAAAGTGGAAGAAAATTGTGATGTGCTTGTGATGTTTTATAGACAATAAAATATGAAACATTTTTCGAAGAATGATAAAGTGTGATTACTTCAAAGAAATAAGCAAGCACAGTTAAGCCATCGAAATAATCAACAGCGTTTGCCAACGAGCCGTAACTTTTCTTGTAAAAGACAGCATGAAGTTCCATCGCAAATGAGTGATTGTTTATTAAATCTTCTGAACCTTCTGAATCATTTGCACCCCAATGAAAGTGAAGTTGTTCAAAAACATAAGGATCCGGACCTAGAGGTCCTCCAGAAATTATTGCAGTTGATGAATCATTTACTCTAAGCATTACTGAAATTCGAAAATAAGTTCTAACTTAATATTGAAATTAAATCCAAAAAAAAAGAGGTATTTAACAATCTTTTTAACTACACCTAGAGTATGCTTATTAATACAAGACTACTTATCATTTAAAAATTAGAAAGGTAAAAATAATCGTTCTTCAAAAAGCATATTGAATCAGACATGCTAAGTGTATCAATTATCATAAAGAGATATAAACAGGTTCACATGATAATACGTAAATAAAATATCATACCTGTATGACCGTTGTTCATAAGGTAAGTATTTCGTGGTTTATTAAGACCAGATATTTGTAGAAATGGTAATGTAACGTTAATAACATCATGTTCTTCAATGTCAATAGGAGATTGATGTTTTCCCACGCAGCCACTGTAGTCATGACCCCAATTCATCGGTCCTATATGATCAAAAATATTTTAGGCATAATTTTTTATAAACAATGATATGAACAATCATCTCTTAATTAATGTAATTACTCTACCATGAATGCCATTGTAACTGAAGTCATCACTGCCATTTGATGCACCTAAAACGAATCAATTAGACTTTTAGTATGCAAGTTGATGATTTGGTAGAAATAATAGTCAATATAGAGGATAACTACTCTATAAACACAACTAATGATCAATTAAGTTTTTGTTGATTAATATTTAAGGCTTAAAAAAACAACATCTTATCAATTTAACATGTATATCATCTTTCATGCAGGTAATAAGTAACTTAAAAGGGAATCATTTACGTATATATTAATTATTTAAATGAATAACTTTTTTATAAACATCATTTTATTGAGTGAATAGCATCGTATTACCTAGTTTATCCTTCGAAATCGTTACGAATCATATAAAATTATTAGACTCACTTTATCATTATAAATAATATGATACTGTCAAGTGTACTTTACATGTTTTTGTCTATTGATAATATATATAATAATTTCAATTAGTAAATCTACTTCAAGCTTTTGACCTTCAAATAAAATAACTTGTTGGTGATATTTTATCATAAAAAATTTTTTTCATTACTATGTACAAGTAAAACATTCACACAACAATTCACATAAGCACTAAAACTTTTCGTAGTTCTTTGATCGTGAGAATGCAATGCTGTAAGTTCCTGTTTTTCATTGTTATTTTAAATTAGTCAGTGTATGTACAGTCATTAGCTCCCATAAATTACCAATATGTGTTGACAACTCTAATTTCTCGATTATATTTATTTCCGTTTTTATACCAACTTGAGTGCAATGATCAATAATGTTGGTGCACAAATTTATAAAAATTATATTATTTGTAGTCTTTCAATTTTGTCTGATAACAGACTTCTAAATCATTAATATTAATAATTCAAAATTATCTTACTTTTATTGAGCATCATTTATTGATCTTTCAGAACCGATCGATTTTTTTTTAACGAAAATGATCAAGTCATCAACAATTTCTTTACTTTACATAAAAATAAATTAAATAGTAAATAATTGTTATGTTTCATAGCCTACATAGGAAACAAGTTTTTTGACAAAGTTACCAGTTTTCTAAAAAAGATAATAATTTCGAAATTTATTTAATTTTAATATTCAAGGAAAATTATCCTTAACCCACTTGGCAAATGATTCCAGAATCACGTGAAGTCAATGTAGTTCCCGGCCCATTACAATCAAGGATTATGATGAGACACGTGCCTTTCAATAAATTTTGTTGGTGTTGGAGAAAACAAAGTAGTTGGAGAGTAAAAACGAAAAAAAAAATCAAACTTATTCAAATTTTTATTTTCTTTGGTCATTATCATGCTATGACCTGCATATGGAATGAAATGATATGTTGTAGTTTTTATAGTTTTGCTATCTGATTTGGAGATAAATCTACCATCCGTTTTTTTCTATATTTATAAAACCTTCGTTATTAATTTTAGATAACACAAATGATAATATTATTATACAATAAACTCGAAAGATTACTCTTATAAATGCTACTAGTACATAATCATAATAATTATTGTATGTAGTTTGAGAAATTTAAATTGAGACTTGCATAACAACTCCTACAATATACTCAAAAAATAATAGCAAAATTATATTAAAGTAGTTTCACAATTTTCTGTAAAAATAGTGGAATAACGATAGACAAAAATAAACATAAAGTAATGATTAGTTACAAATATTTATTTTAATTCAATATCTGAAGATGAATGAAAGTTATTTCAATTCAATAAAAGAAGAGTGTCTTAATTAGCAAGCTTTGATTACTGATTGTAAGGGTAATATTGATAATGTAATGATCAACACGAGACAATAGTGTATCAGTAACAGAAAAATAACGAGCAATCAGAGTATTATTACATAACTTATTTTGTAATAAAACTCCAACGTATAATATTTTATTTAACAATAATGACATCATGAGGATAGTAAATTCAAAATTAACTAATAATAATGTATAGTTATAATTATAAGTTGTAATTTATAATACTCAATTAATACTAGCATAAATTATTAGATGTTTTTTTTCGATGTTTACTATTGTTTTACAACTTTTCAGTAGTGAATAATATAATAACTATCATGTTAAAGATCAATATGAAGCTTAAGCCTAATCTATTGATTGTTATTCTTTTGTATCAGAATTGTCACGAAAGCAACAGCAACATGATTCTCAGTTTCGATGAATTCAAAGGTCAAAGTCATATTAAAACCCTAATGAATTCTTTTTCGCTTAATATCTTTATCGTTTGGTTTATCAAGTCTTTTATTAATCTTATGATAAATTTAAGTCACACTTTTCTTTATATACAAAAGAAAAAATCTTTCGGTTATTATTTTTCATCAGTTATGTTGTATTATAGTTATCAAAACAGTTTCAGTAGTATAATCTGAAGGATTGACAGAGATATCTTGACTAATGTTGAATGAAGTCATCATTATGACACGTGTGGATGTATTTTTTTTTTACTCTATAAATAGTTTAAAAAAAAAGTATTCGTAACTTGTATGCACTTTTTCTTAGCATCAAAGTTTTTTTTTTTTTAATATTATATTCATGAATTTCTATGTTAGATGTTGAGTCAGATTGATTTTAGATATGCTAGATAAATGGACTGATTATAATAAAAATCTGAGAATAATTAAGGACTTATGCACGAGACATAATATTGATAGACATAATAACTCGTGCATTAAATGTAACTTTCTTTTCCGATAGAAAACCAATAGATGTTATAACGGTTTATTTTAGTATTGAGGCTTTTTAATTCAAGAATTAATTACATATTCGTCACAAGAAATTATTTAATTCCGTTCATTTAGCTGTCAGCATACTTTTACACATCATTTCCATTCTTTAAATAATTAGACACAATTATTATAGCGCTTTGAAACACAGTGGAAAATTTTTATTTAATCAATGAGAAAATAATTAGTTAGTTAATAACAAAAGAGATGATAATTAAAATTAATATTAAACAATTTTGTTAAAAAAAATGTAGGCAAAAACAATCGTGAATTTGAATGGAAGAAATTGTTATTGTAATGATAACTAAATTTATTCGGTATTTTTGCAACAATTTGATAGCAACTTTCCAAAGGAAATAAAATATTTATATAGTTCTTTTTTAAAAATATTTTATGACAAAGATTAAACAGAAGTTCTATTTTCCTTTTATTTATTTTTTAATGTTTATTTACAAAGAATATTTGTCACTGCACTTTTTTATAATAAAAAAATAATTTATTAACTAAATATTTTTCAAACACTTAATAAAATGTTTTTTTTTAATCAAACATTCAGAAACTTAATACCTACGATTCAAAAAACAAAGTATTTTTTTAGGGAAAAAATTGGGTTTAATACAAAATGAAATATACAAAGATAAAAAAATACTTTTAATTTATCAATGACAAGTAATAATATAAAAATAGACTTACAAATGACTGATAGCCCAATAATTGCAAGTGAAACAGTAGTCAAAGACATTATGAATCGACGGTCAACGACGATATGTCATGCACTTCAGCATCGACAAACTGTTGAGTTAGCTATCGCAGGCCGTCTTGTGATAGTCCAAGCAAGAGAGGAAGAGAGTGGAAGAATAAGTAAGATAGAATGAACAAAAACTTATTTTATACCTGTAATAGGTTCACAAAAGTTTTGGTTTTAGTTGTAACAGGTTTGGAAAGGTATTATGCATTCTATTACCTGTTAAACCTTCTCATGCAGATGTTTTAGCATCCAAGAAGTGACTAGTGACTTTAATAGGTAATAAAAGTACATGTTAACTGTTTATTCAATAATAATGGCTATAATTTTCAAGAAAATAATACTATTAAATTTTTCTAGTTTGTGGTAGTTAAGTACATCATTTTTTTTTTGTTTAAGTTTTTAATTTAGTGTATTAATATAACATCAAGAACAAAAAAAAATTAGTCTACATGTTGTCTAGGATATTTAATTATTGAGGTAATTTATTTAAAAAAACTATTTCATATATCGTATTTGGTTTTCATGCTTCTATAAAATTATTTGAAAGATGAGTATTGAAAAATTCAAATTCAAATAACAATATCATCGGTTGATAATGTGACAATTATTTTTAAAATGGAGTATTTCCTTCATTACCGACATTTAAGGTAGTATGGGTGAAATGCAAAAAAAAACTTAGAACAGTTAGCCTATTATTATATTAAACATAAGCATCTCAATAATGTTTTACTCAAGTTTGGGGACACCTTATCGACCTTTTCAATGAAATATTGAAAATTAAAAATCGTAATTTTTACATTGACTCAATGGGAACCCGTGCGTTATTCTTTATACAAGACAAAAATGCTCATATTTCCAAAAAAAATTGTTCACATCATAATGTACCAAAAAAAAGCTTAAAGTTTAAAGAATTTATTAATTTAAAAAAAAGTGTACGTCAACAACCATTATTGAAAGATATTAATGATTAATTATGATATTCATAGCTTTTCAATGTATAATATGCCGATAAGATAGAAATTATAGCTTAGTAACTGGTCAAATCAGTATTAAAAAAAAAACATTTTTGTTTGTAATTAGATTTTATATATTATTAACTGTTATATAATTTATTTAATTATTGTAATGAATTACAGTATTATTTCAATAATCTTTTGTACGCTATTTAAAATTTAGAAAAAAATAGATGGTCTGTTGACGACCCATACTACCTTAAACAATTTAGGGGGGGTATCAAATTTCTGGGTTTAGTCCTGATCTTTCGTATGAGTCCGAGATCAACTCAATGAAAAACCATGTTTCCGAGAAATGCATAATTTTATGTTTTTCGGTTCTCTTCAAATATTGTGCGATCTATGGGACCGCCAGAGTCAATAGCTAGTTTTTTAGAACCGTGTGATTGCAATGGATCTGATCGTATCATAAGTTTTATGATTTACACACAAAATATGTTTTTTTTTTTTTGTTCAAAACCGAAAATTTCTTCAATATTCGAGTTCGAAGATTCAAACTGAGATTTGAGACGCCTAAAAATGATAACTATAATTCATCATTGAAAAAACATTAATTTTACTCAAAACTTTTGTGAAACCGGAAGTTGGGTCAAATTGAGCATAAATTTTGTCCTAAACATAATTTTAAGGAGCGAATTGGAAAGCTCTTGCTCTTAGGAATCCATCGATATGCTTGTTTGCCATGTGCGCCTCATAGCTTGAGAATTATCATCAGGAGACAAAGTTATGCTGCAGTAAATCATCAAAAAACATTCAAACGCTCATAACTCGAAAACTATGAGAGATACGGCATTTTCGACGGGGGTGTAACAATAGGGGGGTATCAAATTTCTGGGTTTAGTCCTGATCTTTCGTATGAGTCCTCGATCAACTCAATAAAAAAATATGTTCCCGAGAAATGCATAATTCTTTGTGTCCAGTTAAGAGTTGTAGACGTTCAGATATTCTGAGCAATCAGAAATACATTACCGAGGATCTGCACTTTTTACAACAGATTGGATCTTAGCATATTAATGGATTTTTAGAAGCTCGAGTTTTTTAATGGACTTCTTCAATCATGATTGGCGTATGATCTATGCTGAGATTGGGTTGACTTTTGGTTTTTTTTTATCTTTAAAGTACAATTATTGTTTCTTTAGATGTTCGATATGATTCATTCCTACTGGGCGTTGACACTATGTGTCTCTGAAGAATTAGCTCTGAATATTGAAACTAGTTCAAAAAAATGCAAACTATTTCCTATCAGTATGGTGACAATAAACTGCGTATAGAGTTCTGAGCGATTAAGTACTGTATTATACTCGGAGTTTTTATGC
Organism: Chelonus formosanus; assembly: GCA_028641665.1. Lineage (NCBI taxonomy): Eukaryota > Metazoa > Arthropoda > Insecta > Hymenoptera > Braconidae > Chelonus > Chelonus formosanus. Next base: position 18,222,955 of record CM054002.1, read on the forward strand.
TGGTCTTTTTTTGCATCTAATTATCTGCTGTCTTTTTTTGCTCATTACAATAAAAAAAATCCTTTGACTTTCTCGGTAATTGTTTTTACTTGTAGTGCTATCTTTTGTTTTTTGGTTGTAGTTGTTCTCTTTGGTTCGTGTAGAACTTTTTTACCATTACTTTTCTTACTCATGTCTGTTCTTGTTCTGAGAACTGTAAACTGAAACTGACATATTGTCAGTTATATAGAAAAGTGTTGCATGGTAACTAGCGCTATTAGTATACAGAAAGAAGACTTAGATAGCTAATGCCATAAGGGGTATTTTCCAGCATATATTCCAACACCCGCATATGTCAACACAATCGTACAAATTTTGAACAGAAGTAATACAACTCGACGCGAGTGTCGTCACATAGCTATTCCATCGACTTCTTGTGTGCGACATTTTCCAACTCTATTTAATAGCAGAGTTCAGTTGTGTACAGAGATTTGTGTCACAAGCATAGCTGCTCAAGCGCAAAGTATAGTACGACAGGAATTTTATCAGCAAAATTGCTGTTTGATCATCTTTGTGTCAAAAAGTATACATGTACAAATGTTGTGAAGAACAATTCAATAATTTGGACGATTGCCACCTAGCGAATGTGTTTTTACCTTCAACGTTCCAGCAAGCATTTTTCGTCTTTGTGTCATTGTTTGACACAGTGTACATTTGTGTTTCCTTAGTTGGAAAACTACCAAAATTATGATTAGCACATGATTTATGCTGAAAAATAGCCAAGTTCCGGTTTTATTCTATGTATAGAAAAAAAACGAAATTTTCGAATTTTCGTCGACCTCGTAGTTCTTAGGCTCTAAGTTCAAAATAATCAATTATCTTATTCGGAATTTAGATAAATTTTTATTTTAACCGTAAAAAATTTGGAAATCATAATTTATGTACGGATGTACGACATAAATTCGACTGTACCATTCGGTAGATTATGATGAGACGGTTCCAAAGCACTAGTAGTTGACTATGTTTCGGTGTCTAAATATCAAGATATTTGCGAAAAACCTTAAAACATAAAAACATGCATAACTTCTATGCTAATGATGCCACGAGGTCGATCGAGGCTCATATGAAAGATTAAGACATAAGAGAAAAATTTGATATCTCCTACCAGAAGACACCCCGTCAAAAATGCCCTATCTCTCATAGTTTTCGAGTTATGAGCGTTTAAAGTTTTTTTTATGATTCGCTGCAGCATAACTTTTGTTTTTACCAAAAACTCCGGATCTACTAGGTGTACAGTGATAACAAGCATGTCATTGGATTCGTGGGAGCAAGAGCTTTCTAATGCACTTCTTAAAATTATGATTACCACATGATTTATGCTTAAAAACAGCCAACTTCCGGTTTGATATGATTTTAAAAGTGAAATAATTTGTTTCCTAACGCATACATTCTGGTTTGTACCTTAGGAGTGAATACCGACTGTGATGGACTTATTTTCAAATAAATTTCTCATTGACAATAGTTTAGAATTTTTTTTAAGGGTTTCGATGGTCAGAAATATTTTTTTAGACGATATAGAGAAAATTTCAGTACAGGAAGAGCACTAAAATCTCTTCTCTATCGTCTGAAGAATATTCTTTGACCGATGGAATCCGTTAAAAAAATTCTAAACTATTTCTAATCAGCGTGGACCCAACAGGCTGAGTATGGGGTAGTTAATGATTACTCTAGATTGTTTATATCATCAATAAAATAACTTCAGGAGGTTTGTTTCGACTCTGCTCGCACCGGATTCTGTTCTCTTCCGTCTGACGAATAATTTCAGACCATTGAAACCAGTTAAAAATAATCTAAACTATTTTTAATTAGCGTGGAGACAAAAACTGAGTATTGAGGAGTTCACACATATCGATCAATTGTTTGTATCGTAGATAAAATATTCTCAGTAGTTTTGTTCCTACTTTTTTTGCAATATTTTTGTCGTATATTGATCAAACATCAATGAAATAATTATTATTTACGAAAATTAGATGGGAAATCTATAATTCAATATTTTTTTAATGGAGTTCTATTAGTGTTTTCTTTATCTTGTAACATGAAAAATAAACCATTAATTATTTATATTCTATTTAATTTTCATAGATAATTGTTATTACGACCAGTATGTGCTGGTTTTCTAATTGTAAAAAAAATAATCATAACTCAAAAAACACTATAAGTTTGGTAATTTTGGTAATTTTAATACTCAGATGAATTATTTTAAATTCGATCTAGGTCTCAATAATGTATGATTGGAACCGTTTTTTAAAAAAAAATCCATCTCAGTCGGTATTTACTCTTAAGGTATGAACCAGGCATTTATGCGTGTGGGTATATGTACGATCTGTAAAAATTCTACCCTGTTTTACAAACAGAGGTTCGACCTCGGTTCATTTTAGTTCCTCTGAGTCGAAACAGTGTAAGATGGCGACACTTTCTTCAACAAAATTATCCTTATGGCGTGGGCTCTCTCAGTCTTCTCTGTGTAGTATAGCAGAGGGAGTATAAGTAGAAAATATACATACAATGTATATTGTTGAAGATAGAAAATAATTTAAAAGCTAACGAGAGCAAACAGCCATCAACCGCTCGCTCAACAACAACGCACACAAAGTATCACAGTTAGTACATAAAACGGCTTGGGGTGTGCGTTCCATGTGTTTTAAGATTATTATAGATATTCAATTAGAATCCAAACCAGTTGTTTCCATGCATCGGTGATAGTAATATTTATTTGTCCTAATTTCGGGCGAAATTGTAAAAAAATCAAATATCTAATCTAACCCACGTAAGTCTTTGTTGTCATTATGGCAATATATATATTTTATCATATATACATATACACATATACATTCGTAGATAATATATACAATAGTGCATTTACGGTTTCATGATGAGAAAAGTTGTGTTTTGGAGCTAACAAAATGAAATAAAAGAAAATTATAGAAAATTAATGCTCAAAAGATGATAATGGTTTGATTTTCCAAGAACGAAATCACTGGTGAAACGAAAAAGAAAACGGAGTCATGATTGAGTAGAAGGGGAAGGTTGTTTCCGTGTAGAGAGAATTTTCTCGTCGACCGGGTGCGGTTTTTTTCGTGTTGGTGTATATTTTGTAGAAGCAAATACAGTTGAACGAAGAGGTGAGGAAGAAAGGGGTATATATTGAGGAAAAAATGAGTGCAAGTGAAACAAAGCGAGTGTTCTGGACTCTGTAGGAAAGAGTGGGAGCTGCATAGAAACTACTGTGAGAGAGATGAAAACATTTGGACATATGTTTAAAAGAGAGAAAGAGACAAGAATTGAGAAAACGCGCTTTAAAGTGGAATCGACGTCAAAATGTCGCTGAAAACGCCAACGCGAACAGAGTAATCGTTGTGTTGTTCTCCTGTTTCATATCTTGTATGCGGTATTTTCCTACTTATTTACTACAACTGTAATATATAAAAATCGGTTCAGAAAGCGTGGAAAAACAAAGCCTTTTTCTTAATGATTTTATCATAGTTTTCACCACTTATTCATACATAATAATCATTGTTTACGGTATTTTATTTATTTTTCTCCTCGATTCCTTATTTAAATCATCAGTTCAACAGCTTTGCTTAATGCGCAGTATCTCTCTTAATGCAATTATCTCTGTAAGAGATAATTTAAATGACTAGATTACATTTAAACGTCTAATACTCAGAATAAACAAAAAATCCTAGACATTCAAACTGGGGATTTTCGTGGCGAAGATGTTTTGAAGACCAACTTAATGGTTTTTAGACTCATTATGTTTAGATATCTATGGGATCTGTTCGGAGTTAGCTAGACTCTATTACCATTTAGAAGCGCGGGGGAATATAGAAAAAGAGGGAGAAAGATGTAAACTAAGAAAGAGAGAGAACAGTTTTTCTTTAGTCGTGCGAAAGGGAGCAAAAGCTCGTGAGTTGATTGCATTGGGACATGAGGGATCGATTCTATCTGTTTTTTGTGCATTTTTGTCATTTTCTTCAGCTTTGTATTCACTTTGATAATGTGTTCAAATAATCGTAGAAAGAATTAAAGGATTTCTGTAATAATTGAATGAGGAAATTAAAAGGAAATTATTGTGGTATGTGGAATTTGCTGACGTCCATTAACCCCGAAATTAAATCATTTTATTTTACTTGTTTGAATAAATATTTTAATAAATAATCTTCAATTGTTAAACTGTGAAATTGAAGTGTTTTGTCAAAGTGAAAAATAACATCGTTTTATGAAATTAATAAAAAAAGATTTATCATTAAAAATTAAACAATAAAAGTATTACCAACTACTGCTCTTTGTTTCTACTCAATATGCGTTTTCTTTATTTTAGGACGACTCGTTATCAAAAAAGTTAGTCAAAATGGTGTCCACTCGGCAATCGAGCAACATGGGAAGTAATTCTGCAAGAGTTACTGAACCTGCTGAAGCTGGTTCATTACGTAGACATCATGCTCATGCACAAACATCTACTGTTCAATCAAATCCAGAACCTACTGCTACTCGACAAGTTAATCTACTCGATTTGCCACCCGAAATTTTGGAAAAAGTAACCAGTTACTTAGATTATAATACAGTAGCTCATCTTCGTTCGGTTTGTAAACTTATTTTTTTAATTTAAAAAAGGAAAGAAAAAAGAAAATGTTCGAATGATTAAATTTTATTTTAGGTATGCCATCAAATGAATTCAATGTGTGGAGCAATTCTAAACTCAACGTTTCAGAAGCTTCAAACACAAATGTTTAATCGTTTTCAAGCTATTAAAGCTCAAATGCCTAGACGTGAATCTGCAAGACGCAATCATCCTTTAGCTTGTGAATCAGACATCATCGAAACTCTTCACATGCGTTTAACTCTATTACAAATGAGTTTTGGTAAACACATAGAGCGAAAACATTGTTGCTTTTTTCCCGGAGAGGTATAATTCAATTCAATTATTCTTCAATGTTGATTATGATTTACTCAACTTTATTTTCAATAGATTTTAGATGAAGTTTATCGTATTCTTCATTACATAAAAGTAACTCCTAAGCTAGCAAAACCCTATAAAGTCACTGATGAACTATTCGATCTTAGTACCATGGCAATGGAATACTTTAAAGAACGTATTGAACCGACTCTTCCTGAAATAGCATATTTTGGAGCTGATTTTCTTGATTTTGCTGGCACTTTTGCAAGTTTGTATTATTTTTTAACAGTCATTAACTTGTGGGATAAGAATCATTTTTGATGAGTCATTTTATGTATTAAAGGTCCCAATACTGTAAGTAAACAATTTATTTGTTTGGACCCAACACCACTGAGTGGTGATACAAGCAAAAGTAGTAGTAGTAGTATAGAAGGCTCTACTCGACTTTCATCTGATGAACAAGCAGAGCTGCTTGAAAATAGCGTACCTCCTCAATCCAACATGGTACTGCGAAAACGCATTCGCAAGATCAAACAAGGAATGAAAAGGTACAACAGCCAACTTACTTTGATGAGAAGGGATCTACGAAATTGTAAAGCTAAAATTGCCGAGCAACAAAAGCAGATTGTTGAATATGCTACTCGGCTTGATGATAATGATAAAAAGAATGAAGAAACTTCGAGAAAATTCAGCACTCTCCTACAGGTATTTACTAAGGTATAATTAGTACATTGTCAAGACATCAAACGATTCCTCAAGACCTTTTTAAATTACGAGTTTGCGAATTTTATATTAAAAAGTCATTTTTTATTATAGAATTTAAATACTTAAATAATACTGCACTTTCATACATTTATTACATGACTTAACCTTTATTTTTTTTTAAACGTCCATTTTATGTTTCTATTCTTATTTACATGATTAAAACATTAGAATTATTTTTATAAGAGACATAATGAAAACTTTTAAATACTGAATTATATAAAAATATCATTTATTTACGAATTTTTATATTACGTATTAGTAATCATTTCCTTATATACGGATTCCATGAATATAAATACACTGTGATCATTTATTCCCAACTTTCAACCTGAATTTCTTAAGTGAAAGTCATTTAGAAGCAATTTTTGTATATAAAGTCGTAGAAACTTGAATATTTTTTTTCTATTCATTTTAAACTAATCGCAGACTCGTGTTGTTAAATTAATCGAAATTATATAACAATTTTCTAAAATTTTTTTGAATTTTCAGGAGTTAAATAAGTGTAAGACAGAACTGCAATACTGGCGATCAAAATCGCCAGCGATACCAGTGTGCAACGGATGTGGCCAATCAATTCCTATGCCAACCGAAGATTTTCAAGCTTTAGCAAATCAAGGAGTTCTTCCTGAATCCTTTGGTGAGCCACTTAATTTTATTCCTATCCCAGATTTAGATAGTCCTACAGAATCAACGTCGCAATCATCTCAGTCTCAATTACAACTACAATCAGTGTCTGTGTTATCAGAAATGGCACCACCTAAGGCACCTCTTTCTTCTGTTATATTAAATAAACGAAAATCTACTGAAGGTACACCTAGTTTAGACGCAACCAAAAAATCCCGACGTACTGCCAAGTCCCGCCAAGCTAAACGCTCAAAGATTTAAGCAACGCTGATCATGGTACAAAAAATTAAACACAAAATATCTGTTTGATATATATCTTTATCTTTTTTTTTGTTTTATATTTTATTCATGAATTCTTCTTTGAGAAGATCAATAATTACCACTTTTAACGCAAGTGAATCAAAGACAATTCATAAACAAAAGTACAAAACTTTTTCCCTAATGTATCCAAAGTCTACAGGGAAGTTCAAAAGTTCTCTTTATTGTTTCGTATATTTTTCATAACTGAAAACATAATAATTCTAAATGATAAGTCTTTATTTATTCACTTGCTGTTGACAAAAGTGGAAATTTTAGTATAATTATAACGCGTGGAATCCGTGTGTTTTTAAGTAAAGTTTATTTGTTAGATATTGATTCTTGTATTTATAGAATATTTCTCACAGAAAATAACCTCGGCGTTTTGTTTCCAATTTACTATTTTTTTTAAATCATTGGTCAAAAGATAAACAAATAATTGGAAAAACCACTCAGGACAATACCGGAGCAGAGACTTGCCGTAATAGATCAATTATAAAATAAAGAATTGTATATTAATTATTACAGATAATGATCTGTGATAATTTTTACTACAAATCTATCTCCTCTTTTGTCGAATATCAATTCTCGTATCAGTGGGAACTCAGATAATTATTTGGCAAAATTTATCGTATGGAGTTTAGTACCTGATACAAATAATTCAAAAAACATAAAATAAATAATGACCAAAATTGGAATAAAGGAAACAAATATTTCTACAGGTATTCCAAATTAGTCTACCACGTAGAGTCATATCAATTTGTATTTTTTATTTTTTACTTTTTTAAAATATAAATTACCAGTTGTTTTATTTCTTTTTAAAGATTTTTCATTGAATATTTCATTGTATAGCAAAATACCCTGATGTGCGACTGGAAAATTACCGTCAATTTTAATACTTTATTTATTATTTGTCTCACTGATTCGAAAGAATGAATTATAATCAATTTATATCGACCACTCCTTGATGTTAAACAGATTGCCATTAACTGCAATACGACAACAAGAAAAGAGTGCGATTTATTAATAGAAATATCGTGAGTTATTCATGATTATTATTCATAATCATATACTTACGAATTAAAATATTAAAATAACAAATATACATAATACTAGTAATTGAATATAATACTTTATTATAAAAATATTCAATAATGAATAAAAAAAAAAATTATATATATTTGGAAAAGGTGTAAACCGTGATTGCGCTTTGAAGCATTCTAGTTTGAATTTTGAACAATAAAAAGTATATGTAAATTATAAAAAAAATTACAATAATTATCATAATTACTACTACTAATAAATAATAATATTAATGATAATAACAATGCGAATATAACAGCAATTAATCACTATCGATCATAGATTTATTTTATAGAAATTACTGACATAAATATTGATGTATTCATCATTCGTTTCATAAATATTTATGTGTATAATTTCATCTCTATTTTCAAACAGAAATCATATGATACATTTAAAAAAAAAAAACGTGAAAATTAATAAAAGTTTGAGTGAAAAAAATTTAATCAATATAGCTAGCTTTTTTGTATGAATGTGAATATTATAAATAAAAAATAATGATCAATAATAAAAATAATTGAAAAGAAAAGATATATTATATATTATTATATATTAAATACTATATATAATTTTGATTAATACGACGAAATTTCATTCGATGTGATGATTTATCGAAAGAAAATAACAAATCGTGAAAAGTGACCTTTATTGAAATAATTATCCATAGATTCTGGCTTTACAGTCAGATTAATGGATTGAAAAATACATTAATTTTGGCATAAAGTTATGTAACTTGAAAAAAGGGGGCGGTCTTTATTTACATTGTCGGAAGCTTTGAGTCGTACATAAGTTGTAAAAAAAATATTTGATTTACTTTATCGAAAAAAAAAGGAGAAAAAAATTTAAAATAATAAAGAAAAGTAATATTTAATAAAAAAAAACAATGTTGGTGCCTGAAATTAATGCTTCTGATAACTTTAGTTGGCTTTTGGGCTTAATGATAAGAAAATCAACGAAATTTTCCCATAAATATATTGTTGATAAATAAAAGAAATCAGTTAGGACGAAATAGTAATTTGCAAAATTAAGAAAAAAATGAAAATATTTACTCTAATTCCGACGATCTCCGTCCCCTAGTGATATCACTTATGTAAGATGTGAAGTACCAGTAAACAGCAAAGAAAATACAGTAAATTTAACAAAAAATTGAATTAATAATTATAATATAGTTGATAATTATAATGAAATAATATTCTTTAATAATGATTAATATGATAATTAATATTAGTTATAGTAAAAATATTAATAAGAGGAACTAAAATAGATGAATATCATCATATAATTGCGCTTATTTTAATCGAGTCTAGAACAATAGTTGTATGTACAATCGACTATAAACAATGAATACACAATTAGGAGTTAATTAGTTAAATGTGATTTAGTCCTCTGTATCAGAGATTGTGAGAGCGCAAGGGGAATGTAAATTTCATAAGAGTTTGAGAATGAGCGTTGAAGAGAGAAATAAAAAAAAATGGATAAATAAATAGGAAAAAAGATGTTAAGATATAGAAAAAAAAATATATAAAAATGAGGGTATATATATATGCATATATATATTCACTTATGCAATTCAATGTTTAAATTTATTTTATTTACTCTAAAAATGTCAGTAAGAGAAAAATATATAATGTATTTCTTGTATTTACTTGAAAGTCCGCACAACTACAGAAAGAAATCTTAAAGAAAAAATTGTTATATTGATACGAAAAAAATGCTAATTAAAAAATACATAAATAATAAATATAAGATAAAATAATCATGAGATTTATAATGAAGTGATATTGTCAGCGCTCCTATTAATATTTTACGCCGAGGATTAACTTAATTACTTTACATCCTTGTTATTTTCTGTGTATTGGAGCGATTGTAAATACACCATATAAAATAAACATTATTTAACATATGGTTTTATAATTGAACAAATATTCGTTATTATAGTTTAATCATATTAGTTCAAATATGTATTTAATTAATAATTCTAATTCATTTTCAAGTGGTGCAGTGAATAAAAATAATATTAATATAAATGTCTATCAGTTTATATGTCTATACGTCCAGCTTAATTTTAACAATTATTTTTAATTTAATAATTAATTGTACAGTGTTTATAATTATTTGTAGTATTGCACAATTAAGTGATATGTAAAAAATTTAAGATACTTTTTTGTATTTAATGAGCATCGAAAAATATTTCTATTATTTAGTTTTTGTTTTGAAGTTTCTCTATTTGTTTATAGTTAAAATGCATATTAATGTTATCAATAATGATATTAACTAATGTATGAAATGTATATGTTTTCGACACAATGAGTCACATGTGCTTTTGTTTGACAGATATACTATGTTGTCCTTAGCAACGAACATTTTCCCGCGTATTTTTACGTTGATTGCTCTATTTACCTTTCACTGCAATTAAATTCGTGTTCATTTCACTTTTCACCTGTAGAGTGCGGCACTTAATGCAGTGAAAATCTTGCAATATGGTCGTCCAAAATGGCCGCTTGGTCGACGTATTGTTATTGCGAAACTTACTTTATTCGAACCATTTTTACAAATATTACGTATGACATATGTTGCAATCAACATTGTTATGAGTGTATTTAATGTCCTTGAAGAGTACTTCGTATTTACTCGTGATTTGAACGAACACGATAACAAGCAAGTTCGAATGTTTCCATTAACCTCCGCGACAAGTTCGCGTTATTCAACTTAATTTTTTATTTAATTTCTATTGAGTTATCTGTGAATACTAATTAAATATTCACGACATGGCTGATGTGACCCATAAGGAAAGTTATGAGACACGTAAGTATTCAAGTATTAGTTAGATAACATTTATTTTTCTAGCCTCTTAATGTTTTGTTTATATGCATTGTTGAACCATTTAAAATTTTTTTGTTATTAAAGTTTTTAATCCTATTACTAATTATTCGATGTGTGATAAGATAAGACAGTATATATTGCATAATTTTACAGAGAAAAAAATTTCTAGTAGTGGAAATACAGGAAACGGTGGATCAGAAGGAGATATGAAGCGTGAACCATCAAGTCCTACTGAAAGATTTGTTTTTTCTCGTTGTAATAGTACGGGATCAATTCATACTCCATCGTCTTCTGCCCATAATACTGGTAAAGTAATTTATTTTTATTTTATTGATTTACTCAAACTTTTATTGAAACTTTATCTCTAATATAAATCTTGGATATTTCTTAAGAGTATTCAATTAATACTGAAAGAATTATTTAGATGAATTTTATTTCAGAAGATGAAGACAGTGATAACAAAAATTCAACCATTAGCTATAAAGAACGTCGTAGAGAAGCACACACTCAAGCTGAACAGAAACGTAGAGATGCAATCAAAAAAGGATATGACTCTCTACAGGATCTTGTGCCTACATGTCAACACACTGATTCTTCAGGATATAAACTTTCAAAAGCAACTGTTTTGCAGAAATCTATAGATTATATACAATTTTTATTGCAACAGAAAAAAAAACAAGAAGAAGAACGAAATGCGCTTAGAAAAGAAGTTGTAGCTTTAAGAATCATGCAAGCTAATTACGAACAAATTGTTAAAGCCCATCAAACCCAACCCGGACACGCTGAAACACGTGTTTCGGATGAAACTAAATTCCAAGTAGTAAGTATTAATATTTTTAGATTAACAGTTATATAGAGACAATTTAGTATTATCCTTTTTGCTAGTTTCAGGCAATCATGGATAGGTTATTTCAAACTTTCAGCAATATATCTGTAGCGAACTTTGCTGAATTATCTGCATGTGTTTTTAGCTGGTTAGAAGAACATTGTAAACCTCAGGTAATTACAAAAAAAGACATTTTTTAAGAATATACAGTTTTTAATGATGAAAAATATTTTTCAGACGATGCGGGAGGTAGTAATATCAGTTCTACAGCAACTTCATAATCGAATTAGCTAGTCTATAAAGTAATTCGATATTTTTTTTTATAAATATTAAAACTTCTACATTAATTATTGCCTGATTATTGTCTCGATCATTCAGACATAAAGTTACCAACGTATTATTTTATAAAATATACAAATGAAAACTTAAATTAGTTAAGTAAACTTAAATGAAGTAATGAATATAATATAAATATTTTTTTGAAATCAGGGTGAGGCTTATGTGCCTTTAGAGGTAAGAATGTTAAATAAGAAAATGCCTTTTATTGTAAAATGATATTGATTTGAATACTGAATCACAAATAATATTTAGATGGTAATACAAATAGAAATTTTTTTATATACAAATACTAAATTGATGTTAATAAATTATTTTAATAATTATTAATATAGAAAGATTGTTATCTATTTCTTTAATACAAGTTGCCATGTAAATATAAATAAACATTTATTATTCACGTTTATTTATTCTTGATATTATTCATTTTTAAATTATTTTCACTGAAGGATTTTTTAGATTTTTTCAGACTCTGTTGGCATACTTTCACCCTGTGTAATATCATTTAATTGTATGATATCATTTCTGGCACGAGTAGCATCTCCTGACCCACCTGGACTCCGTCTTCCTCTTCGTCTTTTTGCTCTATCAACTCTTTGACAACATAAGTCCCTGAAGATGCACGCGTAACATGTAAGTAACGCTGTTATCATTATTCCACCTATCACTAAAATAATCACCAATGATATCGATAATTCTTCATCCATCTTCAGCTGATAAATTGGACCTGCAAACAAAAAGTATTGCATTTATTACCACTTTAAACATTCAGTACAATTTTTCCTGATATAATAAATGCATTAAATTGGTTTTATAATTGATATTTATTTGATAGAAACGAATGTATATAATCCTTTGAAAAAGTTTTAAAAGCATCAAATTTTTTTAATATTTAAATCCATTAAGTAGATTAAAAAATTAAAAACTTAAAAAGGATAATTTTATCATTTTCAGAATTTGCATAAACTTCAACAGTAGTATATTTTAGTTCAATTAATCAAACAAAAAAATATAAAAAGTACATTTAACAGACAAGTTTTTGACCTACATTGAGATATTATACAACTTTTAAATTCAAAATGAATAATGATCATCCTTGTATAGCTAGTTTAATCAAATTCTCATTATTTGTGATATTTGTCTCAATTATTATTCAACAGCTAGATAATTATAGATCGAGCATTCTTTTCTTTTCTTTCCACATCATTTGTCTTATCTTACGATCAATATGAACAGAGTATTAAAGAATCTGGATTTTATCGAGCTTATAATCGGTCAACGAGGGTATTCATGGAATAGATTATATTAAGTGAACTGAGGGACGGATTTCATTCGTGAAAAATGAAATATAATACTTCAATATACTTTGGAATGATTAAATGATGTATGTAATGATAAATGTCGATTGTTGGATTAAAAAAACTGTGTATACCATTGTAACAAATTCATTATTTTATAGTAGTAAAGGTCAATATTCGATCAGACTTGGTGAATAAATTTCATGAATAAAATTTCAATTTATCTGCACGACCTGGAAATTAATAAATCAGTTCTATTTTCCAATTCAAAAGTTATCTATCTTTCCTTTACCACTAGAAATAATAAAGTGATAGCTTTGTTGGAAAAAAATTAGTAAGGGTGAAAGAACAGTGATGGGTAAAAAAAAAACACTCTCTCCTGAAGTGTAAGATTGAATTTTTCGACAATAGAACACAATTTTCTCATCTTGTCAGTATTTTCCAAGTCAAAAGGGGAAAAAAATTACTCATAAATCGTACGATATATTTTTTCACGATTCCCTCGACATTCCGATACTTTCTTTTCCTTTTCTAAAAGAATTGTCTCTTTATTCATTTAAGATACAAAATTGTACACTACATCCTTTTTATCTACCCTTCAATTCTTTTCTCCACTTTATCTTTTTATTTCCCGTCTGTACCTTAAGGTATAGATATATATATGTCATCAGATTATTTATCAAGTCTATTCCAACCTCGGTAACTGTCTTTTTTCCTTTCTTTTTTCTCCCCATTTTAGCAAATTGATAAAGTAAAATTTCGAAAACGTTGCAGATTTTTTTATGTTTTTTTTTTTTTTGTTTTCAGACTATTGATACGTATGTTGTTCAACTAATTTTTTAGTATTGTAAACTTTGAAAAGTTTTTTCTATGCAGAGGTATCTCTTTGTAAAAAAAAAAAAAAAAAACTCTGTATAGTTTTAAAACAATGGTACCTGGAACAACAAAGCAACGAGTTCGAGAAAAAAGCAAATTGTAATTGAGATTGAATTAAAATTTTTTCATTTTTGTTAATACATATGTTGACAACATTTAATCCAGTACAATCGCTTTGTAGATCATAAAGGTTTTCATCATGCTTTTAGAGAAGGGAAAGGAAAAATTATTTAGTCAAGCGTCGACTTCTACTATCAAAGTGGTGAATAATTTATTTTTAAACATCCTACTGAAGGTTTTTGAAGAAGAATATTCAATTAGTATGGAATTTTTTTTCTTTTGTCAGTTTTGAAATGTTGAACATAAAGACTAAATCTAACAGCTTGTAATAACTACAATGATTATTAAACAAATCAATTGCAGTTTCGTTTATTATATTGCTACTGGAAATCTCTATAATGTAATTCAATATGAATTCCTTTAGCTTGCAACATCAATAGGAATTGAAAATTCATATCCTTTATGATATTTGATGGTAGAAATGTACCTACTGCAGTTTATGCTTATCAGTGCACGAAGAGATTAAATTTTAATCTTCTCTTGATTCATGCAAATCTGTAAATGAATATCAAGTATTTACACCTATTTTAAATTTTTTCGAATTCAAATTTTTAGTGAATTTTGAATTCTATTTAGTTGATAGTTTGTCATAAAAGTTTTTTTGAATTTTATTGGGTAGCAAAAGAATAATACATTCATAATTAGAGCATTCATTGCTGAATTAGATGAATAGCACATTCACGAATGGTATTATTCAACCATCTATAATTATATGAAATGATTATTCTATCACTTTGTATGCTAACTTATAACCCTTTCAATTAAACACAAAGGACATAAAACAGATATTCGCAATTTAACTTTATTTAGACATCATTCATTCATAATTGTGTGATATTAAAATTTTTAATGGCACTCATATTCTACTGATACTCACACTATATAAAATATATCATTCTGGATTTAATTATTCAAGATACTTTTTATACTATTTTTTTTAATCTATAACGTGCAACTAACACAGCTTTTAAATATAAAGTAATAAAAATAAAAATTTTACTTTTATATTACATCAATATTTACATTAAATCATAATTTATTAAAGCTTATCTAAATAAACTGAATCTTTAATGAATATCTATATCTAATAATTACAATTAATCAATTTTGATAAAAGTAATCATTCATTAACATTATTTAATGAATATTACATTCACGTAAAAAATTTAAAAATAATTTTCATTGATATTTATACTTTTCTTTTTTTGTATGTTTTAAAAATTATTTGAAATAGACATATAAAAAACAATTTAGAGATAAGTGAGTTTATTTAGTATTAATTTTATTTCTATGAATATTAATATTACTGAATAATATAATTTTCAGCTTTTATAACATTTTGAATGAACGGATTAAATTGAGTAGAATTTTTAAACATAATTGTAAACTATTTTCATGCACGTAAAATAATGATAAACATTAATAATCTCTCATTTTTTTTTTTTAAACTTAATAAAACAATGTTTAATTTTAATATAAAACATTCTATTAATTTTTAAAATGTAGCGACAATTTGTTAAATATTTTTATCGAAATTTTTACCTGAAATATTTCCAATAGATCAGATAAAGTGTGAGAAACTTTTTTGAATTTACGTTGTTAAAAAATGATCAAGCTCAAGAGAGCGTTGAAAAACTTGTTGGTAATCTTGTGAAGCACAAACCAATTCTAGTTGGTAAGATTGAAACTTTCCATTGAATATCCATGGGACTCGTAACATTTTATTTTCTTGGAGTATTTCTTCAACCTCTTGTCCCACTTCTCTAGTATTCGATTTTATTTATACACACATTTTTATTTTATTTTTTATTCCTAATCACTTAAGCATCTCAAATACTTGGTCAGTGATGCTTTTTATATGTGTTGTTAAATTGAAAAATTCCGTATCTTCATATGCTTTTTTATCGCTCATATTTGTAGAGAGACATTTTTTCCACTGTATATCGGTCCAATATAAATGCCAATTGAATTTATTGAAAGTGATAACAGAAATGAAAATTAAAAAAATTTATTCATAATTCTAAAATAATTGTTTTTGTTAACGTAGAGTTAATGAATGAAAGTGAAATAATTAAGAAGTTTAAATAATGGATAGTAAATGAAGAAAGTATTTTTGTTAATGTTTATAAAGTTAAACAATGAGTTTAGTGAACACACAGATAGTTGTTACAAGTTGCGACTTATAGAAGCGACTGTGGGATACCAAGGGTAGTTTCGCACTTCAACCCCTTCTT
This sequence comes from Chelonus formosanus, assembly GCA_028641665.1. NCBI lineage: Eukaryota > Metazoa > Arthropoda > Insecta > Hymenoptera > Braconidae > Chelonus > Chelonus formosanus. The sequence goes on from CM054002.1 coordinate 18,239,173, forward strand.
CCCTTACCAATCCTTGCGCGTCGGCCGGAAACTCGTTGCTTATATTCTCCCCTCAATTTTCTCCTCACTATTCTCGTCCCTTTTTCTACTCGTTTTATACTCTACATTACCCTTTACTTCTTTAACTTTCATGTTGTATATTAGGAGAAAACTTACTTTAGATATAATATTAAGCTTCAATTAAAATAACTTTCTTACAAGTATAATGAAAGTTAGTGAGTTGAAATTTGTTCCATTAGATGGTTATTTCGTTACCAGGCAAAAAATAGATCTGTTATTCTATGTCAATATGTAATTTATTTATTTTACTTTGACGATCTTTTGTAAAAATACAAGATAAAATAATGTTTACTGGTAAATTTATTTGAAGTTATTCCATTGTTTATTTTTGAGGATTCTTTTAGCTTTTAATTATATAGAAGTGTCGATGAATGTTGCAACTAATTAAAAATAAAATTGCGAAAATGTTTTTGTTGAATAATTTTTAAATTTAAAATTGTTTATCGAGAATAGATATTTTTTATTAAATTATTTTAATTTGATTGAAAAATTGCTGTCTCCGCTTTATGATTCAATTATTTGTAGATAAATTGGTCCTAACTAATTTTTTCAAAAGGAAATTGGAGTTTAGTGTGAAAGCTCTTGAACATCGAAAAAAAAAAGAAAAAAAATTGGTTTGCATCATGCAATTTTTTTTAAAACTTTTTTATTATTCCGGAGTATTTTAAAAAAAAAAACGAATTGAACTTTTGAATTAACTGACTTGTAGAAATTTGTAATCTAAAATAACAAAACTCACTTTTGAGATTGAGGTTCTGGTGATGACTTAATATTACCTTGGAAAGTTAATTAACTAATCTACACTTTTAGAACCCATATAACATATGTCTTATTATCATGACATAATGAACTGTATTACGTAATTAAATTTTGAGTATTAATTATGTAACGATTTAGATTACAATTACCCATTTAATATTCTTTTTATAATTCTACATAAAGTTGTGTAACAACATATTGAATATACCAATAATTATTGGCACTGACAATGTTTCTTTTAAATTACATTAAATAAAATAAAAAAAAATACATTCATAATTCAAAGATTATAACAACAAAGACAAAATATTATAAATAAAATGTCATTTTATTTAAAGGCTCACAGTAATTCTGTTTTACTTTAAAAAAAATTTTAATTTCTTTATACAGTTTATTTTTATCAATATTAATACTTTTAAATGATGTTAAATTTATTCATAAGTTTATTCTATCGTGCAAGAAGGTAAACATTGATTACAATTATCTGATAATTATATGTTAATGTATAATAATAATTAAGAACTTTAACCACTAGAATTTTAATAGCTTTCAATTAAATTAAAAATTTTTTTACATTTATTTATAGCTATAAAGCATCTCTTATTGATATTTACAAACAATCTCAGGAGAAAAAAAAAACTTTTCAAATATACTTAAGATTATCTGAAAAACATTATTGTTTATAGTAACAATTTGTGAAGAAGCATCAATTTTTTGATGGAGTAAACAAAGGTATGACCCAACTCCAACATTTAAAAATTAAAAAGAAAGTGTTTAACATTTATCTTATTTTATGTTTTAATAATTTAAATACATACAAGGAATTTAAACTTTAAAAAGACAAAATTAAATCCGTCTGACAGAACGTAATGATATACTACTGAAACTTCAATTCATATGTTACCACACATATGGATAACACTTAGGAAATATTTTAGTTGAGATTTCTCTTCTTATACTTCTTCCTTAAGGTCTAAATATTCTGAAAGACTCGCCAAACATTGATCGGAAGCTTTAAATACTTATCATAGTACCTATATAAATTGAAGGAATAACTTTACTTTGGTAAATAAAATTAAGTTAAGAGTAAAAGTACCAAAGTATAGAAACTAGAGTTAAATTTAGTTAAAGAGTTATCTGGATAAATTGTAATTACATTTGATTTGTAGAAAAGAAAAAAAAATTATTTTCTACAAATAAAAAAATTTGACGTAAAATCTCATGTTCATGTAACAAGAAATAAGTTTTTTATTTCCTCTTCACGTCATTCTGACCAACCCGCACGTAATCATTCTCTAGAGACTGATTCTTAGTAAATGGACCCTGATATACTACTAAGATTAGAATTTACGAGCTACGAGTTGAGAAAATGCTGGAAAACGATACTGAGGTCTTGCAAACTACCAACTTTATGATCTCCTTATCCAGTTACGTTATTTTCCGCGGTCTTATTCTCTTTTCGAAATGATCACATTACTTATTTTTCTAACAAAAGGACAAAAAGCAGGATAAGTTTAGAAAAAAAAGTACCGCAAAATTAGAGATGTGAAATTGTCATTAAAATAAAACTCATTAATACCCGAGTCAAAATATAACACTTAAATTGATTTTTTTCATACTATTACTATCCTTTCTATCCTAGATTCAACCTTTCATCCTAATATTATTCTGTTTCATTTTTTTAGTAGATCAAAATTAGGATGCTAAAGCCTAGTTTTAACTTTCTAATCCTAATGCTATTTTCATCCTACCGAAGTTAGTAAAAATTAGAATATAGACAGAATAGTCTGATTTCAACCTCATCAATTGATTTTCTTATATCTAGTAGTACTTATGGAAATAGTTGGAATAACTCCCATTACATTCATACTTTTTTAATAATACATATGATTTTAATGCTAATAGTCAGCCCAATTAGAATTAAAATAAAATTAATAATTATACAAAAGTATGTGGTTGTTAAAATAAAATAACTTAAATCTCAAATAAAATTAGATTGAAACCAGGAAAAGTATAAAATAAAAGAAGGATGAACCTAGATATAAGGTGAAAGAAAAATAAAATTAGTATGAGTTTAGGATAAAATTGGAAAATTTTCGGCCTATGGAGACGCTGATTTGTTGCGTATTCCGACTTTAATTAGGATTTGTTCATCTTAAGTTAAACCTAAAGAAAGGATAGTCTTAGGATAAGAATAAGTTTTATATTTTGACTCGAGATGACTGTTTTTGTTGTTAATAACTCAATAAAATAAATCCCTTCAGTGATTCTGCTCTAATCATCAACTGTAAATTTAAATAAAAAAATGAATACAATATGATTTTGATTGATTATATTAAAAATAAACTACTGTGAGATTTTATTTCATTAAAATTTTAATTAAATCGAATAGTTGTTATTGATGAGAATAAAAGTTAATATGTACTTTGATTGGAAGATTCTTCGGTTCTTGTTATCTGTAAAAATAATGAAGCTTGTTATGAATCTCTTGCAAGGTATTTTTCAATCACAAATATGATTTTAAAATAATAACTGTCTGACTAACTTTTATAAAAGCAGTTAGAAGGATGATAAATAAATGTCATCTTTAGTTAAGTCTAGCAGAATAAAATTTTTATTCATCTCTAGGGTTTACATAACATTAGCAGTGAAATAGGCTTTGAGCAAAATGACATAAAATGTTGAATTATTTTACTAGACTTTACACAAACCCACTTTTTCTTAAGGTATTATCTTACAAACTTTACTCAAAGAGTTTTAAAACATTTTTATTCAATAAAAAATTTAAAAGATGTTTATAATTAAATGATTTGAGTTTTGTAACTCTTCAAACAATTTCATTATGCTCCATAATTATTATATTCTTACTATTATGATATTGGTTATTAGCTTATTAATCTTAAATAAAGGAATATTTTATAATAATAATAAATAAATGTATCAAAATACTCAAGCAATTGTGATTATTTAAAAAAAATATTTTTTTTTGCCATTACAATGTTAGTTTTAGATAAACAAAAGCTTTCTAGTCATTCAAAATTTTTTATTATTTTTATTATTAAGCATTTTTGGATGGAAGTGCAGTTATTTTATATAAAATTTTTAACTTCCTAGTGGGAAGTTATAGTAATAGGTCTGATTTTGCGAATCCCGAATTTTGACATATCTCCAAGACCCCCATAGTCGAATACAATAGTTTCTGAGTAGACGTCTGTGTGTGTGTGTGTGTGTACGTATGTGCGTACATGCATTCGGAATGATTTTTCGGCTCGATTATATCGAGAACAAAAAATAATATCGACATGGGACCAATTGTATTCGACACATAATTACGCATCCTAGAACTGATTGAGTTTTTAGCGAAATCGATTTAACAATTTTTTTTTGCAGAATCACAAAACTGGAAAAACTGGTAAATTAGCTAAATCTTATCATTTTAAAGCTGGGAAGTTAATCGTGTGGACCTTTCGGGTCACACCCAGACACGATTAAAAAATGAGTTTTACCTGTATCTTTTTATTTATATAAAAAAATAAAAAATTTAAAAATGAACAAAATCTGTTATATGAGAATTATTATTTTTATAAAAATAAAATATATATGGGGTTTAAAATTTCCACTCACATCTGAGATTGTCATGGGATGTTAATGGGTTAAGTGCTGACGAAGTCAATACTAACGATGTTATACTACTACGTCAAGTATTTGATATAGCCATTTTAGCATGCCTTGATTAAACAGCAATTTAATACGTTTTGCTCCGAGATGAAGCTTACATTCGATTCATGTTAACCTTCTCAGAGGAGTGGAAACGTATATGTTACATAAATTCCCTGTGTCTATTAAGGTATTACATTTTAATGAATAATTATTTACTCAAATATATGGACATGAAACAGCTATTTGTTAAAAACAAAAAAGCTTAGTTAAAATTACCCAACTGGAAGTGAAAATTATTTAATTGATGAAGTTTGTTATTTTGGAGTAACTTCCTTCTGATTTATATTTAATTTATTCATTACACTGAAAATCCAAGTGCCATATCAAAATAATACACTTGAAGTATTTTCAACATTGAATGCTGTAAGCAAATTACAAACTTTTGACATCAATTTTTAACCCTCGAGGCAAAAAGAGTAATGTTATAAACTTGAAATCTATATCTGTTTGTGGTTTGATAGCTACAAAATGAATGAACCAATTTTAAATCTGGTTTTTTTTAAAGCTGGTTTGATCGGAATTATTTTATTAATTAATTGATTTTTTTTTTAAATTTCTCCACATTTTTTACATTTAAATGTACGATGTTAAAATATTTTTTTCTACATTAATAAAATGTACATGAAATATGTTATGTATTCCAACAACAGAAAAATGTGAGATGATTCTTTACTATTTCCATTTTTTCTAATATTAAACATTGCTTTCAATAATAATCAATATAGTTATATATAAATTAATTATTAAAATTTTTTGTGAATTTAATTTGTTTGATGTATATCATAATATTTGGTTGGTAAGAAACTAGTGAAGCACTTAGAACAATTTTTAATTTTATTATTTATTTAATAGTCGATAAATTTTAATCTCCAATGCAGTCACCATGTCCATCAAATAACTTGCATCTGCCTAGAGAGCAAAGACATAGTGCTAACATCATGATACTCTGTATTCTAGAATATTCAAATTATCAAAGTGTTTTACTATTTTCTTGTCAACCGAATATATACATTGAAAAAAATCATGTTTCATTGAAATAAGATTTACTAATAGTTAATATAGAATTTTAACTATAAAAGTATTATGTTAACTATAAATAAATTATTTTTTCAGTGTAGTTAAACTGACAATTAATTATCTAAAAGTAGAGGATACTGATTGTCATGGGGAATTTTTATAGTGAGGAAAACGATTCTTTCCATAATTCCTCTATCTGTGATAATTATAACATAAATATCAGTTTCGAATATTTACAAAAAACTCATTTTTCATTTAAATGGAATTAAAAGTACTCGCATCATCATGTTTATTAGCATTTAAAAACATAAAGGTTTTTTTTTGTTCATACAAACATGTTAAAAATGTTTTGCATATAAAAAGCAGCAAAAAATGGCATTGTGCTATGTAGGTCAACCTGTATGTAATCCCATTTTTATTAACAATTCAGAACCATTGATTTTATCTTAAGCAAATAATGTTAAGTCGTAGTTTGAGTCAAGGATTAGGCATATCTGATTTACATGTTGATGCTTCATGGAGTTAAGGACTCCTTAAATGGTTTTTGAATTGTGATCTTTTCATGGAAAACCAGCTGGGCTTTTAGTTTTCATTTCATTTTTAACTAATAACCTATCATTAATTATGAGATAAATAGATTTTTCAAAATATATCCTCATCATCTGGTGCTATGTTGCTAAACACCTGTTGAACATAAGGATAAGCCACTATTGTTTTCCTCTTGCATTAAGTAGTTAATATGTAATAGATAGTTTACCATAAAATTTACTCAAATAAATATTCTCACATTCTTATCTAGAATATATTAAAAGAAGTGTCAAAATTAAAAATTGTCTTGTAATATATTTAATATTTATATACTGGAAAATTTTTTTCTCTTGAAAATAACAAGGATGGTGTGGTGAGTAGTTTTTAAATTATTTTAACAAGGATATTATGAGAGTTTTAGATAAATTTTACAATAAATTTGGGGAAAATAGAGAAAAATGCTGTAACATTCTTTAAAATGATCATAATTCTTACGGTGTGCACAGTAATTTTAACTGTAGATGAGTTCCGGAACTGGTTAAAGTGCTGCCGAGTAATTTGTCTCAGATTTCGAAAGAATTTTTGAAGAAATATTGTACAGTGATTTTGTGGTGAGTTATAGAGGAAAATTTTTTAGGTGAAAATTTTTTTCCAGTGAAAAATGATTCATAAGTAGACATTAGAGAAAATTGTAAGGGAAATCAGTCTACTTCTATTTACGCAATATACTTTCTAAGAGATGATTTTATTATTTAAAAATCTCATACAAGAAATATGATATATTTCTTGAATTGGACTTTGTCCATTGTAACTTCTATTTGATATTTTTATTTGTTATGTAAGTTTATTTAAACCCATTCGAGTTTATACAGCTGCACAATATTTACAAGTTCACAATCATTTTACCTTTTTATACAGGATGATGCATTCCTTGAAATCTAAGTCTACATTTGTCGAAAAATTCATTTTAAATTTTATTTTAACATTTTTTATATTTTTAACTCACCAATGAAAAGTTGTTTTTAAATAGATTAGTACAATTTTCTTTGTTATTTTATTGATTAAAATAAATTAAAATGTCTATAAATTTATAAATGAATTGATTGAATTAATTATTTAAAAATCAAATATTAAAGATAACTAAAACTGATTGACTATTGACCATCAGTGCCAATAAAAATATTGATTCATCCAATGATAGATTTGATACTAATAATCAGTAAATAATTTTCAGATTTGTTACAAGATAGAAAACAATAATTTACTTAATTTAACAAATTAAATTACAATCAGTCATACGTTTAATTATAAGTAATGAGTTTCTTGAAATTAATTTTTGGGTTGAAAGTAGACAATGTTATCTATTAAGAGTTCATCCAGAAAGTCATTCATGATTGTTGAAGATAGTGATTTAGAAAAAAATACATTCATTATGAAAATCTTAATTGGTTTTGTACCAATGCAATTTAAACTTTCTTAGTACTTCCAATTCTACTGATTTTATTTTTATTCTTTATCTCAAGTTTTAAATAATCAATTCTACTGCTTCATTATAAAAGAGCAGGAAAACTTCATCACAGATGCTCATCAAAATTTTTTTATAGAAATCAGCATCAGATGTTTATCTAATTGGTGTAATTAAATGTATTGATTAAATTTCTTTTTAATTAATTGAAACAATTAATATTCATTAGTTAAATACTTACTAAAATATCTCTTTGAATGATTAACTTGGTCCTAACAGTCAGTGAGTATTCACTAATTCAATTCAAGCCATTCTAAACAAAACAGAAATTAAAATCTTTCTAAGAATACCTCATCGATCTGTCGTAGTAACAGAATATTATTTTCCATCGACATAACTGCACCTGGAATCAGTTTCTCTAGAATCCATGCAATTCTCTTCGGAATGATACAGCTTTGTCGATCGAGTTCTATATGGACAGCTGAAAGGCTTTTCGTATTGGGTCAGGCGAAATGTGACAGATGTACATAGGATTTGAAACACACCCGTATCGTGCTAGTTGGCTTTTGTCTAGGCTCAGAGGATATCGTTTCTTCCTTTTAAGTCTACAAATAATGGATAATTTAATATTTATTGTTAAACCATTCGATACCACCCAAACACTTATATGAGCACACATGTTATTTTCATCACAATGTTGTTACAGTTACATAGACATGTGCTTTGAGAGCCAATAAAAGACAGGTTCTTTTATCGAAATTTAGTTCACTTTTTTCCTTTAAAAAATCATTTTTTAAAATTAATATTTTTATTCTCATCCAGTAGCACTGTAAATATTGATCTGGTCAGAATTGACCTCAAGGCAAATAGAAGAATAAATATTTTTACGTGTCACCTATCAAAATATGAATAAATATTTCCTGAATGAGTTGAATGGAATGAAAGTGCTATTGTATAGCAATAGTTAATTGTTGACCAGTCAATCAAACTCCAAAAATATTAAATTAAAAAAGTGTTCACATTCATTGAACGACTTTTTATATTCTCCACTAATCCTGATAACGTTAATAAAAATGATTAATTTCATAATTATCCATAAATGACTTTAATATAGTAATTGAATGCAATTAATATCACTGATGGTTTAATTACTTCGAAAATGTCATATTGATGATAGAAGCATCAGTCAAAGTGTTTTTGGAGCAATCAAACTGACACCTCGTTATTGAAAATCATGTACTGTCGATTATGATGAATTTCATAACCTAAAAATAAATCTGTTAGAAATCAAGTTAATTAAAACAATAATAAATTTATAATTAAGGGATTGATGTCAATATTTTGTCTGGCAGTAAAATAAAAAAAATAATATAGCGAAGTATCTAATTGGATATAATAATTTTATTGCTGCGTCATGTTTTAGAGTTATTACATAGAGTCAGAGAGGTTTGAAATGATGTCAAAACAGATTTTGATGAGTAGGAGAGAAGATGCATCTGCCATTGATAGATTTTAAAAGCCCATTTAAACGCGTGCGCCTTATAAGAATTGAAAGGAGGAGAAAAAAACGAGTAAGGTCCTAGAGATAAAATGGATGTTGAAAGAGAGAGAGAGAGAGAGAGAAATGATGATTGAAGGATAGTATACTAAAGTTACGTGAAGGTGTGTAAGCATTTGTCGGTCCGACAAAGGTTGTCGCCAAGCCCATGTCTCCTCTCTGTTACCTCGTTTACCGCGACAATAGACGAAAAGCCAATGACAGAAGGCGAACATCAATGTGAGCAACGGAAACCCCCGTTGTGACCACATCGGTAGTTTATAGACCACTTAAAGAATCCTCGGAAAAGCCGCTCTTTTCAAATATCTGTCCTGACATAAAAGGATAGATTGAAAACAGCATCTTCAGTCGCACGTGTTGGATTGTATTTTTTGTCAGTCATTGACAAAATAGCATCTGGTTTTTTTTTTGCTGTTAATTTTTTATTTTCCTTGAGTTTGTTTGATATAATATTGGAAATTGTATAATCAAATCGAGACTACGTATGTGTATGTAATTATTTGTTGGATTTATTGCGGTCACACGGCGGGTCATTTGAATAATTTTTGTTGTCGAGGCAGTTGAAACCATTGTCTTGTAATGTACGACTTGAATTTATGACCGGAGATATAAATGGCTTCTCATCGCTCTTTTCCTTACATTCTCAATTATGTAAGAAAAAGAAAAAATGAAAAAAAAACCGGAAGACACTGGATTAGAGTATGAATCTCTTTTTTTCCTCTTTTGACTACTACCAATAAAGATTTTTAGATAGTTTTTCGACTTACTATTTATTTATGTCTTTTTATACTTGGATCGAATGTGAATGGCTCACATAAATCACTAATAAAAAATTACACCAGAAAGTTCGAGATATTTTCAATCGGGTTTATTGATGTGACAAGGCATTTCTTAGATCTGATGTTTATGCAACAAGTGGGATAGAAATATTTTCATTTTTTAGGTTTATTGATTTAATAATTGAGTTATAAATTATTTTTATGATTATGTTATATTAAATAAATCAATCAGTTGTATCTGATAAGTATTACAAGCCACTTTTGTCAAATTATACTTGTAATTATCCTAAGCAGAAAAACTTCAGAGCATGTTGAAGCTAGGCTAGGTTAGGTGGAGTGTGCTTTGTTGAACTATTTTATATTTAATATGAGACCTTGGTGAAAAACCTCAAGAATTTTTTTTATATTAAGGTAAATTATGCATATTACTATACCTTTTCATGTTTAAGATTATTGTTAATTTTTTTTAACCCAAATATCAAACTAAAAATAATAGAAATATTTATAAAAAATAAAATAGCTATTGAATTATTAAAGTTTAAGTGGATAAATTCTTTCAACTCTATATGAGCATCATTATCAAAAAAAAATCAGTTGGATAAAAAATAACAACAACTATAAAATCTACTTAATAATGTCAACAATTTTATCAAGATTTGTATTTCTTATTAGAATGTACACCTTTTATTAACATTGTTTATTTTGTAACAAAATTTATCAATATTTGACCAAGATTGGAACCTTTTGTCATACTTCATCAGGTATCATGAGCGTTTATTTTTATCAGTATTTGAAAAAATATCTAAAAATTCATCAGATTTAATCATTTTTCTCTAGAATTTTCACAAACTCTGTTTATCAAGCATTGGCATTTTTTGCATATATTAAATTTGAAAAATGTCTATATGTTCTGATGGATTTTGATAAATTTTGGTCGATTGGCGATTTCCATCAGAGATAGGATTGCCTGGTAAGGATATTATGGTCTAAAGTTTTACCTTTTTGATAATGGTCCTTTAAAATCTCTGACATTCCTGACATAGTCTTCAGCTCAATCTCGATGATTTTCTGCCCGGATTACTCCAAAAACATCTACCCTGTTTTAAAGCTTCAATAGCAACCAGTTGATGTAATAAGATTTTTTCTTTTGTTTTACAAAAAAAATTAATATAAAGTTGTAGAATCAGTAAGCTATTTCTAGAGTCTAAGTGATTTTAATAAAATATTACTAGGAAAATATAAATCTTTAGCTGATAAATGTAATCATTTCAATTCCAGTACTTAAAACATTTTATTACATAACGATAAATAGTTCTCTCATTTTACACTGATGCTATCAATTGATTCTTTACTTCAACAGTTAGTTTAGATGTTTCAAGCAGATATTGATGAAATAGTCAAGAAATAAAAAAATCAAAGTTGAATACTTGTTGGCATAAAATTGTATGATCAATGAATTGATGATTGAGTTACGAGAGATGCTCTGACAAGGATTGACAAGGAAATTGAAGGGTAAAAAAAAGAAAATCTAAACAAGAAAGACTATCATTTGAATTTATAGCATAGAATCTATTTTTTCTTGCTTCAGTTTTTATATACATAATTTATAATTTGTTCGCTACGTACAAATAATATTAATTAATTAAAAAATAGATAATTTGACAAATATAATAATTCAATATATAAAAGTATATGGTATTTCATATAACTTAAGCATTTTACAAATAATTCGTTATACTTAGTCAATAATAAAATAAAAAAATAAGCGTTACAGCAATGAGGAGAAAAAAAAAGAAAAAATGATGAGTCTTTTATCAAATATCATTAGTACGGCGAGGATAGAGCCATACACAATTAATTTCATTACATTTATTTTTATTTATAAACAAAAATATAATGCAATCAATTATAGTACAGTTAATTACGCTCATAAATACGAAAGATTTTGGGGGCATTCAAAGAAAATTGCTTACGAGTAATAATAATATAAAAATAATAATAATAATCAAATAGTTATTATTATAGTTATATTAAGAATAATTATAATAATATAAAATAATTAATTTTGTTTACAACTATAAAATTATTTACAAGGATGCCGCTCGAGTTACATCTTTTCTAATGATATTAGAAAATTTATTAAGCACGAGAATAATTAATAATTAAGTAAATAAAGATAATAGCACTGGCCAACTTTGTCTACGACTTGAATCTACACGACTTTTTGTAGTTTAATTAAATATTAAAATATAATTATCTTATAATTTCGTTATCGATAAAACTCGTGAAAACACGAAGAGTCTTTTAAGTCATTTCATCGTCTTGGATGCAATCCATTAAATACCTGTTTTTATTTTTATTTATTATCTAATTTTAAATTATTATGATTATTATTATTAAGTAGTTAATTTATTTATTGTTTATTACAACTTGAACACTAAAACACTGTGTGTCATAACACTGGTATCAACACTTTGTTTATGATTTCAACAGAATTTTTGATGTTTCATCCCATTCATCAGTAGAGTAGTGATGACGGCAGGATGTTGGATGCGATTGAATAAAGGAATGACGCATACCAATGAACACCCTGAGGTTGATATGTTTTCTCTTGAACAACACCGTTAATTTCATTACTACTGATGAAATTTTCAGCTGTTTCTTGTGTTGTGTCTGACCAGAAAAATTTCTTAATGCTTTCAAAACCTGACTGAATACTCCAAACAATTCTGAATGGCATCCAAGCATAATGAGCCAAAGTTTGACTGTCGACAATAGCATAGCAGGAAGCAACAACATCATCAACCACAACTGTACCTTCTCTTGTAAGTGGCGCAAAAACTCCTTCTTCAAGGACCAATTTAGCTTCTATTACTTGATCCCATCTCAGTCTAAAGCTTTCAACATTTGTTGTGTCTGGATCTTGTACTAAAATTCTATCTCCAACTTTGACTCTTGCAGCAAAAGTTACTCTACTTGATTCTTGATCATCAGACTCTACAGGAACTAGATGAGCTGGTGTAAGTGTTAAATATTTTCCAGAAGCAGTTATGAGTTTAACAAACTGACGTCTTTCTTCAGGTGCTCTATCCAAGAATGCAATGACCTCACTATAAACGACATTCCCATCAGAGTTTAATGCTGCAATACGTTCACCAATGCGAAGATCTGACAAAGGTTTCTGATGTCCTTCTGATGTCCTGATCAAGCTTTTGCCTGGGAAACATCCTCCAGATTTACCAACTGAGGAAGACTCTGTAAAAAATGAAAATGATTTATTAATATTATTAAATAAGTGTATTTGTATTACAGAGATTTTTAGACGATAAAGATAAAAAAAAACGGTGGAAGATGATCGTACAATATCAAGCTAACCGATCAGGTAATTGGATCCCCGTTATGGCTTATGTGTCGGATGAGGTTGAATCTCATCTGAAGAACAGGAGACAAGACTTCATGGGGATTCTATGGTTATTAATATAATTTAAGGTTTAGGATGATTATCATGATAACAAAAAATAGTTTGTTCTAATCATTTTAACGCCGAAGAAAGTAATAGCCCGCGAACAAGAAGTTATTAATAGCAACTCAGGGCAATGCGTGGTTTGGATTCTTGCACCGTCATCAGGTCTTTCATCCTACAGCTTAGAAATTTCCATTCAAATCAATTTTTTTCTCGCTTTTTTTATTGTGAGAAAAGTTTAAAAATATAAATGAATGAATCATAAAAATGTATAATTTATGAAATTTCAGACTTGGAAAATGGATTTCAATTTTAGCTGAGTTTTTAATGTTTATTACTTTTTTATTGATTATTTTATTTTAAATTATATTTATAATAAATATGAATCAGCAAATAGGTATCTTTAGTATCCAAGTTAGTAAGGAATGATGCAAATTATAGTTTTAAAAGAAATATTATAAACTTCAATCTAAAAAAATATGGCAACAGTGATGGCAATGATGATGATGATGATGATGATAATAATAATAATAATAATAACATGAGATCGCACGTGTGTATAATAGAAAGTGGGTGTAAAAAAAAAGATCGACGCGTGTACTAAAATCGTATCAATTTCTCGTTTGGCGTGAGAAGAATATGTTGGATTAATTCAATGCGGCAGCTTTCGGAGACCCAAAACCATCACGTTCAACATATTTATTTTGAAATCGGAGCACTATAGAGACTTATTAATCGGCCTACTCTTGAACGTCACAAAAGGACCATTGACTATTTTTATTATTTTTTTTCGTTAAATTATTAAAAAAAATTCTTTTTCACATTCTCTCATATTCATTATAGTTAAATTTATTGAACGGAAATTTATTTGAAATTTGTACGGAATGAAAGGAATGATATTAAAATTTTTCTGGTGGAGTTAATGATATTTCAGACGATTAAACTTATCAGAAGAGTATCTAAAGTAGTTTCGATAATTTGTTACTGATAGTAATAGTGTATTTATATTTTTATGATTGCGGACAACTTTTTCGAGGGAATGTCGTTAAAAGAGAGAATACCTTGATCGTCATCAGAAAACATTTTGCTCAACAGACGATTGATTCGCGAATTCAGTGGTTCTCAAATTATCAAAGACACCGCCAAGTAAAGTTAACTTTGATAAGGATTCTAAAGAAAGCAAAAAACTTTATTTCATATATTCCGTAGTTATTAGAACCAGTTGATATCATTGTATTTTATTTAATCATCAAACTGTTTTTATGTTAAATTTTTGATTCTACTGCTTCTTCAGACATTCATATCAATTAAAGTTTAAATATTATTTAAAAAATATCAATAATGATGATAAGATGACACTAGATATCGCAATGTGAAATAACTTGTCAGAAATTGGTTCCCACAAGAGTCTACAGGAAATTGAATAGTCCCTTTATCTCAAGTTCACTTTCTCTCTTGTTCTTCCCCTTTTTTGATTACTTATTGCAAAATATCAAAGTCAATCAATTTCTCTACTTTATTTGATTTTTTTAAAACGAAATTTAAACTTTTTCACTTATCTCAGCATTCCTATCAGTTAAATCGCAAAAAAATTTATTTGGAAGATCAATGGTGCTAATCAGATAAAGAAATTGAAAAGTAGAGTAGTGTGATTTCTCACACGAGAACTCTCGTACAGGAAATTAAACTGTCTCCTTATCAATTTCACTTTCGCTATCATTCTCTCTCTCTTTGATTTTGCTGATAAAAAAGATTTAACAACAATTTTATCATAAACACATTAAATAAATCAAATGCAAAATACTGAACAATTAAATATGTGTAAATAGTAAAAGAATTAACAAAAGATAGTAATATAAATGAATTTAAGTAGAGAGATAAATGTTCTTTTAGTCACTCTAATGTTGTTACATGCCACGCTTCCAAGTATCACATTTTAAATTCATATTCGTAAACTATTGACAAATTAACAGGATATAATAAGACTTTGAGATTAATATGATGCCGAAGTGTTAGTAGTACCGAAAGACGTCTTTTATTTCATCAACACACCAAATTTATGTAATATTCTTTCTTTCAAACATTTTATGTCTCGTTTTTCTTTACATTTGAACCTTCCGCTTTCCACTAAATCAGGAATTTAATGTTCAGTGCCAAGCTTCTTCCTAAAACTTCTAACTCATTTCTTTTCTCACGATCAATTTTTAGTTGACAAAGTTTCCGCTTGCTTTGTCAGTGTAGATTTTGTGGTAAAATATTTATCCATTTTATTACTTAAAACCATTTTCGGAGCAATCTTGAGATATTTTAATACAACTCTGACTCATGAAAGAATGTGAAAAAGTATGTAAATATTAAATGACAGTTGAAAAATGTATTTCTAGGACAAATATTTGACAGATGAATTCCCACCTGATTTAACTGAACAGTGAATATGAGATCGAGATTCGTAGTAGACCCAGTCGAAGCCAGCTTCAATAGCAAGTCTTGCAAGCATTCCATATTTAGAGCGATCACGATCACTCGTCGTAACATCAACAGCTCTTCCTTCGTAGTGAAGAGAGTCAAGAGCATGCTTTCCTTCCTCATCCCAGCCCTCAGTTACTCTTAGTTTTACACCTGGCCATTGGTTCATTACAGATATCGCCAAGGTATTCAGTCTCTCTTTGCACCTCTGCAAAATAAAGCAAACACAAAAACATTATAGGTTAGGAATCAGTTATTATTATGTACTGAAATAAATGATGATAAGATTATTTATCTTTTCAAGTGGAGATAAAACAGAATAATTTAGTGAAAAAAAGACAGGTAAATTGTAAAGAGAACCAGAAAAATAGATGCTTGTTTTGACCGTTCTGACAGCATGAAAGGTCGAAAAAGACTCAGAGGCCCATAACGAATTGAGGGCAAACAAGAGTATAAATACAAGATGGAAGAAAGCCGGGCTTTTATATGTGTTGTGACTATCGTCCAAATATTTTTCCTTCTTGTCACTTTGAATCTTTAGATCTTTACCTGAAGAGTAAAAGAATACCGAAACGAGATCTTCCAAGCAATAGAAAACAGAAAAAGAGAGACTTATTCTGGTAACTTTCGCATGGAGGGGATTCACTAATCCAGAGGCGCGAGAAGCCAACGGAAAAACCCCTTGACTCTTGCCGAAATCTTTTGTTCAATTGTTGTGCATTCTGCCTTCCTAACCTCACTCCCGGGCTTTTACGCTACGTAGATTATTGTCAATGCACTAATTTTTTTTCTATTTCGTGACTCTGCGCTTTCCTTTTAACTTGATTTCATGTACAAAAACTGTCTATTACTTTTTTGGCAAAAAATGAAAGCAATTTTTTACACCTTTCTCTCTTAAAGTAAATTAGTTGAAATTTCACTTGTTATTTTAGTTATTCGGCAATTAACTCAAAAATTAGTGGATCGGAATTTGTTCACCATTTAATCGGTCAAGTTAATTAGTTCTTTTGGTCATTGACTGGTTTTATGGCATTTTTTCTCAACAAAAAAGTGATAATTTTTTTGCAATAAAGGTAAGAATGGATAAGATTTAATTGAAAAAAAAAAAATTCTTTTTTTTGTTATGGAAAATTCTTGAGTGGTTTTTTCTATGAAAAATGTCAGCACATTTTTTCAAATAAAATCTATTAAGTAATACCACATAGTATTGTATTTGAAAAAACATAAATCAGTAGCTACCTGTGTAGAAAAAAATTATTAACCAAAGGTTCATCTTATTTTCATCACAGTGAATGCTCATCTTATGAGACAATGATAAATTTATAGGTTAACACAAAGTGAAGATTTTCTCATAAAAAATTTCTATTGAAATGTTTATGAAGAAGTCATCAAACAGTCTCTATTTTCAATTTTACTTCTGTTCATGGTACATTTAGTTTATGTTCTTTCATCATTATTTGAAGAATTGTGTGTCTTTCTATCTGAGGAATTCAACAACATTCCTTATCGATTATTAATTTATCGATTTCAAAACATTGAATAATTATTCAAAGCAAAAGAAAAATTCACATCTAATCTTTATTTCTACTGAAGTAATGTAATACTTAGCACAAATTTGAGCAGGTCTTTTGGCAGAATCAGTATCAGTTCACCAGAATATATGTTGATGATGATGATGATGATGAAACATGACATTGATCTTTGGTGAGCAATTTTTTTACACACACTCAGCAGAATTTTGAACCTTCTAGATCTAATCATCTAGAAAGCATCAACTATTCAACTGTTGTTGATACCTTTAATAAGGTGATAACATGTCATTATTATTAAATCATAATTAAGTATTAAATGCACTCCAACAATAAGTAATTGTATGTAAACCATAATCGAAAATAGTGTTTTTTAAATCATTAATGATTTTATTAAATCTATAGAGTATTCAGTGAAATATTTTTTTTATTGAGCTACATGAATCTGACTATTGAAATTTTTAAGGTCGTTTTACAAATCAATTAAATTCTGTAATTACTTCTTGCAACGAAACAGAGTCAAAGCTACTATAATTAAAGTACGTGAACTACTGGAAAAGTAGGTCAGTTGGGAAAGTTGGGAATAAAGTTACAAGTGACTGACGAGTAAACATTCATCTCTCCCTGGGGGTTAGAACCAGGGATCAATGAATGGACAGCCCAGGGCGAAACGATTAGCCTCTGACAACCAGTGACATTGGTTTCTTCTTCAAGCAATCTTGAACTGTCACTCGTTTAATTTCATTTTCTTGATACCGACGTTAATTCCCCTGAGTACGATTCGTTTCAAGAATATTTATAAACTTTTTCAGTAATACTACATATCACACAAATACATCATGGCCATACATGTCTTTGACTGCATCTACGTGGGCGCAGATGTCGGCCATATTCAACTCACAATGATGGTTATTAATTGCTACATCCTATCGTTTGCAATCTTTCCTCTTATGCTGGCCAAGCTTGGGTGTGATGTCAGAGAAAGGATTATATTGATAAGTATAGCATATATGGATTAATGCTAAATATTGCTACGGATTAACATAATCTTCAATACTACTGCTTCTTTGATCAATCACTGTGTTCAACTGCTTACATTTACTAGATAATTAATGTCCTGATTTCGTAACTCTAGCCTATTATAAGCATAATTCTAATTAATTATCTAAACATATTCTTATTAAAAATAATATATTTTTCAGAGTCATGGAAGTTCCATTGGAGGTCAAAGACTTTTCTCACCATAAAGAATGCAGAAATCCGACTTTTTGGAGTAAAAAAAATGCAAATACCATGAAAATTGACATTTTAAAAAAAATATAGGAAGACGACACGGTTAAATACTATTTTAGACTAGCTACAAAACACAACGGTGAACAGAGAGATAAAAGGTCGGAGTATTCGTAAAGAAAAGAAAGAATGGCACAAACCGACTGGATTCGTATTGCTCCCGATGGGGTTCCATGGTAACTCAGCGGGTGTCTACCAAGCCCCTCCCAAAATTTTACATCTATTTACAAACATTTTGTCTGAGAGTTGTACAATCTCTAACATTTACAGATGTACTGACAATGACTAAAAGAAATAGAAGATGAAAGAGAAAAACATCATTGAACAATCAAAAGTGGAGTTAATTGAAATGATCAGCAGACAGAAGTAAAATACGTTAAAAGGAAGGTAAGGATTAAAGATTAGTAGGTTAAAATGTTTTAAAAGACAAGTAAATATGTAAAAACATTATTATGATGATTGTCCAATTGTTTAGAGATCAAAGAGAGAATTAGAAGCAAGAAGAAGAAGAAGAAGAAGAAGAAGAGTCAACGCCATTGCAGAAAACAATGAAAACACGTAGTAAGTCCTTGTTCATCTTGTCCACCTCCTCGTAAGTCTCTTGACAAGAATAAGGGAATGGGAGGGCACAGCAAAAGTAAGATTATAGAAAAAGAGAAGGAAGATATATTCATGAGGAAAGATCCCAGAGGGAGTCCCGTCGCGCACTTTCGTATGTGGGAATGGCATTTTATATGTTGAGAAGATGAAACATCCTTTAGAATCGTCTTTCTTTCATCTTTCTTTTTCATTTATTTATTTTTATTTCAATTTTATTCTTTCCTCGTTGTGTTTTGAGAGAGTGAGAAAGGGGCAGCTATAAAGCCTACAGCTAATTACAACGTGTCAATCATGCACGTATCGCAAACGACGCCTACTCGAGCCATACAGTCTAACCATGCATTATCGTGGGCTTACATCGGACCGCCAACTATATAATGTACGTCGCGGAGGATGAAACCTGTATTACTTCCTTTCTCGCTTGCACGATCGCCATTTTTTTTCTTTCACATCTCGTCCGGTACTCCAACGAGGGCTTATTATCTTCAACCATTCAATTTAGTCATTTAAACACTTCAAAAATAATTTGCTGTATTAATTCTATTAGTGTTTATAAATTTATTTTAACTTGGATATTGTTCTCCAATCAGCTATCATTTAAATCCTTGCAATTATCATGATAATGATGATTAATTAACAAGGTAACGAATGACTTTGTTGCATAAAACAATTCATATTCATATAAGTTAGTGGTAGGATGTAGCTACATGTAATAATAAATAAGATGAAAATATTTTACGGAAACGATTACTTTAAATGAATTTTTCGAACCCAATTACAGTTTGGTTACAAAATGATGTATACCAATTGGTGTATATATTTTTGAAGGGAACCGGCGTGAAGATGATCGCGTGGTAGTAAAGAAGATGATGTGAAATTGGAAGAAGGTGGGCTGGATCAGGCGTGTGAGGGGGTTGGGTCAAAACCATGATCCATGGTTATAGCGATGAAAGATGCTGAAGGAGAGAGGGTAAGATCTGTGCTCGCGGGGCATCTCAGAGCCCCGCCTTCATCTTTTCCCCGCTGCCCCTTCTCTAACCACCTTATTCCCTCTCTCTTCCGGCTTCTTTCTCACTTCTTCTCTATCCCTGAATCCTGAATTTACCATCCTGAGGACAGTTTGTTCCTTCCTCTTCTTCTTTTCCATTCTTTCTCTTCATTCACTCTTTCCAGCATCAGCTGATTCCTAAGATTCATTCAGAAACAGACCAACAGGAGCCAACAAGAAAGCATTTATTTTTGCATGTACCTTTATTTTTAACCGAGACTATGTACAAGAATATTAATTCATTTTGTTGATTACGCAGGCGATGAGATTCTGGAGAACAAGAAGATGACGCAGCAACAATGGATGCGTTCAGTAGTTGTGAGTAGTCGACTATCAAGTGTTTGCCAAGCTCTTGGATACTTGGGTGAAGGTAAAAATAAAATAAAACAATCAAGGGTCTAAGTGAAGACCTAAAGGATGACCTATCTCACGAGTTGGTACTTTTATGCATACATACACTGAAACAAAAATCGTACCGTTGTATAGCTGTCAAGAGTTAAATTTGTGGTCTCTCCAGCTAAGAAATATGATTTGAAAAAAAATATGGTATGATATTTATAGTTAGTGTTCAATATTTTATCATTTTCATAGTTTTAATATCGACTGAAACAAGGAGATATTTTTCTCATCCAATGTGAGTAAATATTTTCTCCAACTTATTAAATATACACTCATCATCATCAATATTTATATATTTATATCATTCCCAAAGTCTAGATATTCTTAATTCCCAATCTCAATCATCATTTCCATAAGCTTTCCGCGAGGCTGACGCCTCGTCGTGCCAATGAATCACGACGACTGGGACGATAAATCTCATGCGAGGGCGAGTATAATGTCATAAGATTTATTGTTGGACATTTAAGAGAAGCCTCTGTAGGACAAACGTCAGGATGTACAACGGGAGATAGCAAAAAAAAAAAAAAAAAGGTTATCTTCGATTTTTCATTCAGCGTAGCGTCTCCTTCGCCAAATGTCTCGTGTCTCTGGCGATGACGAGCTTTCCTGGAAGACCAAGAAGGTGTCTCAGTGTCTCGGGTTACATCCTTATTACCTGGGAGGAGTGAGAGCGATGAGAAATATCAGACTCGACATGCCACGAATCCTCTTTTGTCTGTGGGAACGGATTAACGGCTATAAGAGACACATTCTTCTACTTCTCTCTCTCTACTCATCAAACTTCTATCAACTTTTATATATATTTAACACATCTCTCAAATGTCCTTCTGAGGGCCCATGTTGTTTTGCCTTCTCTCGCGTGCACCCGTCATGAACGCGAAACTGGTGATGAGGACAAGTAGGGTGGACTTGGGTGATGACGTCCTGTCGACTCAAATCGAATGATGGCTCGTCGCCCTTGGCTCTTTCTCTCATCCAACTCTTCTCTCTTTCACTCTAGACTCTCTGTTCGCATGAATGTACACACCCGGCAGACAAGTTCTCTCACTCGAAGCGTGGTAAGTGCCGCAGGTGTGAGCGTGTAAGACTCGATTCGTCAAGGTCGATCGCGAAAGTCGATACACTTGACTGCACCTCGTCGATATCAATTTGATGTTTCACTTGACATTACTATTTTCACTACATCTATTTATGATTTAATCAATGCCATCACATAATCTTGTTTATTTTTATTCTTCAGGCATTACTGATTATCATGCTGATCAATCAACGTATGTATCGTCTATTATTATACATGATATTAGGATAGGAGAATGTAAAATGAAGGGAAGAAAATACGCATAAGGGTATGGAAATGATAGATTTTAAATGAGAGTATAATTCGTTGAGTGCAGAGAATGTGAAGGGTTGCACGAGCGATGAGTATCGTGTTCCAAATCACGCTCCGGGATCCAAGGATCGGGTTATTAGGATCCAAAATGAATGTAAATCCCCTTAACACGATCCCTGGGCAAAACACGGCTACCCGGGTAGACTCGGACCCTCCAAAGTGGTCAGATTAGCTTGAATCTTCGCACACAATCCACCCACGCTCACTCTTCTTCTCTTTCTCTTGTCTAACTTCTAGACCTTACTTCGTACCATCTTGCCAAACTCTTCTACCTTTCACGAGGCCGTTCAAGGATCAAAGATTTTATCTCTTTCCTCTACCTCCAAATCTTGCCGAAGAACCAAAGTGGAATGTATCCAGGGTGCAGACAACATGAATTTTTATCAATAACTTGAAACAAAAAATGATTCTCATCTATTCCGGTGCAGCAGCAATAGTATAAGGATGAAACTTTTTTATTTAAATTTATCTGCTTTTAAATTACTATGTGTATGTAATTATTAATCTAGACTTTTTTGCTCACATATTTCAGGTGTATATATTCAGTAAATCAATCAGAAGTGCCAAAGATATATCCTTGTGATGCTAATTAACGTTAATTGATCAAGACTAGAAGATTAAAGGTGAGAAAAAGAACACTTGAAAAATCACAGAAGGTTAAAGATGCTTGTTATTAACTTTTTCACTTGTAAATTATACAATTTAGGATATTTTTGATGATTATTATATACATCATATCATACATTATCGATAAATGTATTTAAGAGCTGAGTCATTTGTCAAAAAAATTCGTTGACCTCGATTTTAAATGGTAAGTCACAAAAAGTGTCATACATATAAATATATATCAATGTTATTGATTTAGTACTTTAAATAGTTGTACTGTGTGAATTCTGATATAATATTATAGTATTATTATGTCTCACTTTTATAGGGAGGCTTATCAAGTTTACTCTGGAACCACAAGACTTATCGAACTGGCTATAATACATTTGTAGACGTATGTATATATAACTCTTACATTAATACATCAATCACTATGCTGCAATCGTTGTTTCGAGATCGCAAAAGTGAAATGGAGAGTTGAATGAAGGTGAGAAAGAACTAAACATCTAGTATAATATATATAATGGATGAAATAAAAGAAACGACACAGAATTCTTATGTGTTATGAGTATGAACATGACTGGTTATCGAATCATGATTATTGAAATATTGAGCGAATATTAAACAATCAATAAATGATTCTATTGAAATTTTATTCACTTTGTTTTTTAAACTTTAAACATTCATCGTTATAAAGAAACAAAACATGAATATTTAGCTTCTATATGTGGAGTTTAAATTAGAAATATTATTGTAATTAGCTTTTTAGAAATGGTTTCTTTTTTTTATTGAAGTTTGGAATAATTTAAATTTATGATGATTAATAATAAGGTATTTTTACTAGATTTTTTTATAACTGTAATAATTTTTATCTAAATAACGGTGTTGGATTAAATTTTGAGTGTTACGTTGGATGATTAATTTGTATGGATGACTAAAAGACATAACACTGAAGTAGAATAAAGGTGGCCAAACAAGTTATATTGCCCACACGAGTTATCAAGAATGTCTGGTCAACTAAATGATGAAGAGTCCATACATTAAACCCTCGTAATCGACTCATAACTCGAGTCCAAGGCTTCCGCATCACCGGAAGGAGATCATCAAAGTCCCAGATTTGTCTGAAAGGATAAATTACCTACTGATGTTTTCGATACAATACTTGAAGAATTATTTAAAACCACTTGGAGCAAAACAGGAGGAGGAATAAGCAGATGATGATGATGGTGATCATCATCATCAGCATCATCATGAAGAATAAAAAGAAGAGACAGAGGAAGAGATTTAGTTGATAACCTCTGGCTTCCTCTTGTTGTTTGTTCCCTGGGGTACCAGAACTTGAAGTAGGTACCTGATTATTAATCTTCCCCGATATCGTGAATGAGAATAGTGTCCATAAGAAGAGGAAAAGGAAGAAAAGACAGCAGAATGCACACCGGTTGGATGTGAGTGGAAGCCACGGGTTTTGGGAGAAGCTGTCTTATCGTTCTTTGGTAGCACGTCCAAGCACAAACCACTAGAGTAGGATGAGGTAAAAGACAAGGACAAGAGTTAAGTTGCGTTGAATGTGAGCACAGATGAGAAAGAAAGATGGAAAGAGAAGTTGCGAAGAAGCATTGGCCGGGCAAAGTGTTTAAGAGCGTTATCTCCTTGGCTATTAGTCTTTCTTGGTGTGTGGCCCCTGGACTCACCGGTCCTTGTGAGCACGAAACACTCTCTCTTACTTGCTTTCTCGACCTCAAGATGCAAGGGTTAAGTTAAGTAGCTCCTATCACGAATCACCATCTACCCTCGCAACTCGTTCGACCCCCTCGACCTCAAGTCCATAAAAAAATTATCAAACACATGCAACTATTATATTTTATTTTATGACGAATTTGCTTGTTTGTTTATCGTATCCAAGAAAAATAATGACTTCTTTGATAAATGCCAGGCAAACATGAAAAATATTTCAATTTTCTTGTCACAGTTGACGAATTCATTGGTCACATTTGATTGTCCCATGTGGGTTTAGCTGATCAACAGAGAATGGCTTGAATAATAGCTTGATTGTGATCAACGACATGGGAATACATTGATGGATGATGAGTGATTTTTTTTTCTCTATTGACATGAGTTTCTTCCTTCCTACTAAAAACTCAAGTAACTAGGATAAATTTATAAGCCAATTTGTTATATAGCATGATGATGATGGAGACTGCAAAAATAGATTTCGAAATAATGCAATAGCACAATGACGAGAAGAAAGAAACAAGGTAGAATGTTGAAGAGTGAGATAACCTTATACATTTTTCGACAAGGATGCAACAATAATAAAGCTAGGGGACTTGGTTATATGACTGCTTGTAAAATCTTACGAGGATCGTAACACGATGATGACGAATACAACAATCTCGTCTCCATATTACTGAGACTCCTAATGTAAGTGTTTTTTGACCTGTTGACTGTTCAAATGCATTAATATAAAAATCTATTTATACATTTTTTATTTTTTCCAATAAACATTTTACATATTAATGCATTTGCGAGGCACCTTCTTTCAATAGGTTTTGATGATGGACATATTCAACGGTTTTTTATTTATTCTCTTTGTAAAATTTTTCAGAAATCGAATTTGCTTGAATAAAATTTTTGGAAAAAATTTTCAAATTTATATATCTATATGTATATGTATATAAGGAATGACAATCCATTTATGTGATGCTGTTTAAAACCTCGAGCGTGAATAATCCAGTCAGTTCAGGCGCGTAACTAATCGCCAAGCACAAATATTTCGGGTGTTGGAAAGTTCTTGAGCGTGCAAGGATCGCGCAGCGGGACTTGGAAACTCGAGGAGAAGATCATGCTAAAGAAGAGAGAGAGAGAATAAAAATAAAATGATGATAAAAATAAAGGAGAAAAAGGTGGTGGAAAAAGAGAGGAGGTCAAGAGAGAAATAAGGGTCTCTGTTTGCCTACAAGCGTGTCGCACGGTAGTTAGGTCCACTCTTCTACGGGCAAACGGCGTGCATAATTGCGCGCGAGCGAGGAATCTTCGTATAGACACTCTGTTTTACTCAACGTTTAAATGAAAAAGTCAAGAAGAGAATGGATTTGAAAGTTAAGATCTCACGATTTCATCGAAGAATTCTACTGGATAGTTTACATTTTTTTTAAATTGGATTTTTTGGTTATAAAACAAACTTCGATAAACAAATTTGACGATCCATAATTGATAAAAATCATTTGATTTAAATTTTACTCCAAAGTAAAATTGTTATAAGGATTCATGCTTTGAATCATTCTTTGTATCCATATTTACCAGTAATTTCATGGAATAATATGTAAAAAAAAATTTAACCTACATTTTGTAAACATGAAATTAGTTGAAAAATGTTCCCACATAGATGGCGTCAAATTGAGCCTATAATACACTTCAATGATGATTGTTGATAAAAGTCGTCAACGCATAAAATTAAATTGATGACAAATTAATTATTCCTGGCTATCAGGGTAATTATTTGAGTGTATTAATTAATATTCAAACTAATAAGCTAGATGGGAATTTTAATTTAAAATGCATCAAAAATTCTGCAGCAAATATGATCAAACAAACGAATTAAAATATCAGGTAAGATCGTTAACTTCAATACTCAAAAATATTTATTAGCAATGAATATTAATTTAATTATTTTCTAGATATGTTACGTGCTTTCTCTCTCAAGACACATAATGGGTTTAAGTAGCGATCAACCGTTTTAATGTTATTTCAAATGTGTTTTCTTTTGATGTCAAGCGTATTCGGATAATGTAAGGTTAGTCGGATAGAAATGATTATAGTGGTAATTAGATAATGATAAAATTGATTATTTGTGTTTCGATGAAAGGTAAATATATTTCATGTGTCAACAAAAAATTTTTTGATGTTATCTAAAACCGTTTAAAAAAGAAGCACAACAATGAAAATCCTCATGAATCAACGAGAGAGAATAAAAGACGACAGTTGGTGATAAAAATCTAGGATTCTTTTTAAAGTAGTTTCGATACATACATGTGTATAAAATATGTACATGTGGATATATAATCAATGAGAAAATCTTGACTTTAAAGTCGGATGCATATATTGGGAAATTCGAGCAAAATAGCTTTTAGTCTGGGCTCTAAATATTTGTGCTGTGCGATTAGATATACTAACCGAGATTATTCACGCCTCGATCTATCCTAAGAATGACCAGATTCTTTTTAAAATTATTTAGAATCCGCAGGAATATGCAAGTTGGTATGTGGAACATGTTGGAGACTTAGAAAAGACATTCAAAATATTAACAGAAGTGTCGATTAGTTGCGGGTTGGAGGTATTTCCTCTACAGCTTCCAAAAACTCTCAACGGGGTGCTACTGTTGCCATAAACATCAAGTGTTGAAGTGAGTGAGAAAGTGACATGGCAAAGAAAAAATAAAGAAACGGAAGGAAGGACGAATTAAATAAAGGTATAGACCAGGTCAGTTGTCTGGTAATCTTATTGTGGCTCTTCTATTGCGTAGTAATATTTTGCTGTCAATTGTTTACTCCGTAGCTAATCGACACCTTTCAACTGCTTTTAGAGCATACTCAGTGATTTATCATGTAACTATTTGGACAGATAACTTTTTCATTTTTTTTAATCATTTTTTTTTCTTTTTTGTTAGGAATGATTCTTTTTTTCAGCTTTACAATGTAATATTTTTCTATTCAACTTCATAACAAGCATTTAAAAGAAATGATAATAAATTGAAATATGAACAAGGCAAAAAAGATTGATGAAGATGATGAAAAATTTTTTCTTATAACTCTGAAGGATATCTTTTTACTCTAGACAATATTTTTGATGCATTTATCAATTGAGTAAATATCAAGTAGATAAATAATTCGGAAGTATGTAAAATTATCAATAAGATATTGATGTTTCCTAATCTCACTATTTCCGTTAGATATTTTTTCCCCAAATCTATTTTGCAGCTTGACCACTTCCACAGTGTGAGAAACTATTGATTACTTGAAAGCTAATAAAAAGCATAAAATATTTATCAACACGATAGGTGGAGATATTAAATAAATTAAAATAAATACGATGGAATGGAGCTGATAGCATTGGATAAATACAAACAGCACATAATATTAAAAAAGAAAAAAAAACTAAGAGAACATCTGGTAAGCGAGTATGCTATCTTGTTATCATTTACAAATTTATATAACACTTGTAATAATTTGAATTTTCAAGCTCCATGCAAATGTTAATAATTTTTATTGATCAATGATATCATCTCAATTACTGGAACTGCTGACAAAATGATTTTCTATCATCAGTGATACAGATAATTTGACGATGAGAGAAAATTGATCGTCAACAAGATCAGGAGCAAGGTGAAGGCATAAAAAGAAATCTAAAGATGCAAGCTTAACGTGAGATAGCTCAGAGATAGTTTCCGGCCAATCGGCTCGTTAGCATCTTCGTGTTTCTACTGACGGGAACGATAACCGCTCGTTAACGGCGATTAAACGGCAAGCTAAACATCGACCACGCGAGACGAAACAATCTCAGAGGCCGCTTGGAAGCGCGATTAAAATAAACAACTTGCCAGTTTACTTACAAACTACTCTACATCTTTTTCTCTTTTTTTTTTTCTCACTCATCCCTTATTTAATCACCTTTATTCCTTTCTTTTAATCTATATTTATTTTACATCATTTGATGATTTTTTTGTACACAAATAGATAGAATGCCATTTTTAAAATCATTGAGATAAGAAAAAAGGATCCTTCATAAATTGACATTGAAAGTGGTAATTTGCTCAACTTCAAAGAGAGATCAGTGTCGGCATTTAAAAGGCATTCGGGTCGTTGCTCCAGTGTTGCGAGCGGCTTCTAAGTAAAGTCAAAACGGAGGCTTTAACTCGGAGACTTTAAATAAGAAGAGAAGCAACACGCAAAGAAGAATGAGAAGGTGTATAACATGAGATATTTAATAAAAGAGAAGAAGGAAGAGTAAGAAGTTAGCACTTTATATCGAAAAAAAATCAACTATATATTATTTTCTTAATTCTTTTTGTATTCATATTTATTTATTTCATCCACTTTTCTTCTTTCTCTTAAATATTTTCTATATATATACTTTTGTTTCTTTCTTCCAGATCGATATTTGTCTGGCTTGTTAACGCCCCACAGTCTGAACAACACCAACCGATTACGTTTGTACTCATCCGCACGCACTTTTCTCTCAAGCCGTCTTTAACATGTAAGCCGCAAGTATCTAATATGGGGTCTCATCAACACTCATATAAGTAATAATTTACAACAAATATTGCTATTATTAAGGTGGAAGATGAATTGAAAATGTTTAAATAATTTTTCTGTGATTTTTATTTTATAGAATAACTTGGACAGAGAGAAATTATAAGATAAAAAGTATATAGGATCTTATCGCTAAATTGGTGGTCCGAAAGGCGACGAAAGACGTCAAAGGTACAAGAAAACCATTAGCAGCCGCCATAGTCGGGGCAAGAAGTTAAATTAATTACTATGGTGCTCGGTGGGCCCGGAGAACGCGCGGTACGTCGCGAGGATACCGATGGTTTAGCCTTCACGTCGTTCTCCTTCTTATTCTACATCTTCTGTATACACATTCAGTCTTCACTGCATTCCGTCGCGTCCACTTAACGTCGAAGTTTTAAATTAGGACGATAAATAACAAGGCCACGACGGAATCTTTACCAGTCAGGTTTTTTTACCCCGTGCAAATCGTAGCTCTTTAGTCAACGAGTCCTCTGATGCTGCAACTACCACCAACTCAGACCAAATTCCAAGGATGGGCATGTAAACTGACCACTTGTACTCCGAAAAGTACTCTTGGTTTTTAGAAAACGTTGAGAATTTTTGAAAACTATTTATCTTTTTTTATCAACTTCATTAAATTTAACTCCATCAAAAGTCAGAACTTTATGACAAATTAGCTGGAATGTACAGCAATTACTTAATAGCATAATGATGATGAAATAAAATTTGGAAATGGACCAAATGTAGGTATAAATTAAAATTTTACTCCAAAAATTTTTGGAGTAAATTTGTTTTTTTTTTTTTTTAATTAATTATTGACTATTTTATGAAGAATAGAATATTTTACTCAATTTGATGAATTAAAAATTCCAGAACAGAAAAACTTTGAATGCTTGGCATTATAACAAATCAATTGGAATGCTCTGCAATTAGATAACAATAAAGTAATGCTGAAACAAGGCTAGAGAATGTATCTGATGAATGTCTAGATTCTCCAAAGGTAACGAGGTTTTCTAAATTGGTATTTAATACATAGCTGATGTTGATGTTGAGTAAAAAGATTCAACAAGTATGAAGAAAAGAAATAAGCTGTCTGTATACGTACTGGAGCAAAAGAGTTACTACAGAAGAAACAATCTCAAGTTGCCGTGAAAGGGTTATATAGCGTCATATCTATAATACATCTGGCCCTCAAGAAGAGCTTCGAGTATATATATACACATATATTTTTATATATATATATATATATATATATATATATATATACATATAACTACTTGCCCCCTTGAATAGCAGGTTTGCTCTCTCTTGTTTTCTCCTCTGCTTCTGCCGGCATGGCGCCCTGCCTCCATTGTACCTACGCCCCAACTGAGGATCGATCTTCACGGCAATACAACCGCCACGTAAGCCATTGTTCTCGTGCTATGGAAATTAATTGAATTTATTTGAATAAAAGTATCCTTGGAATATTCATTGCAAAATATACTATTTTCCTTGGATTTTTTTCAGACAGTCACCACGACTATAACGGAGCAGTAATTTATTTCCGTATGAATCATACTCCATACTATTTCTATAATTATGAAAGATTGATATTTTTAATATATCTTAGCAACTTGATCGTGATTTAGTTACTTTGCCAAAGAGAAACTGGGGTGCATTACTTTGAATGTGATGCATTAACGAGGCTTGCTCTGTACCTACACTCTGGCTACAGGACAATGCACAATGGAATGTCGCCACATGAATTATACAGTTATTTATTTATATCAACTTAGAATCTGCAGTTGTATTTAAGTAGCGAAGAAGCAAATTTTTCGTGCAAGTTATTTTTAATACAACCTGGATTACTAAGTATTCTGATGGATATTGGAACAGGATATGTTCATATCTATGATTTTGAAGTAAGTTAAAATTTTTGAAAATTATTGAGTTGTTTAAAAATTCATTTACAAAAGAGAAACGGTTATAATATTTGACGATAAAATTTTCTTTCTCTTTGACAGTTTAAATTCTATTCATTGACATTAGGCTCAGTGTAAAGAAATAATGTTTGCCATGACATATGTGCGTAAAAGACAACGGACTCTGAAGCAAACCTATAAATTCTTCAACGTGAGTTACTGTGTTTGGACAAGAGAAGAAGAAAGTACAGAGCACAAGATACTATGAACCCTGAATAATACCGAAGGGAGAAAATTTTTGATACACAAGGGTAAAGGATATAATGTACAAGAGTGAGAGAAAAAATAGTACACAGTAAAAAAAGAAAAAAATTGAGAATCATCAGTGACGTTCCTTTCCCACGTCGGTCATTGTCGACCTCAAACTGGTCATCGGATCCCGTCGGCTATGGAGGAAGGAAGTGGTCGCGAAGATCACTTTACAACAAGAGACAGCAACCACTTGCTGAACCCTGTCGCCCTAGTTCATAGTGGTTATTTCTTTTTTTTCCAATTTTATTTATTCCTCATGATAAAGCAAACTCGTCGACTATTTTTAATCGATGAAATAAGCAAAAAACTTATTAGCAAAAGTTGTATGTCTTCCCAAAAGCTGATCGTGGGAAATAAATGAGCGGAATATTTTGTTCAAAAATTCTCGCTGTCTTTATGGAATAAATGAGGCTAAAGGACACAAGATGCGATAGCAACTCGAAGATGAAATATAATATACTGTGAGCATCAGGAAGAAGAAGCAGAAGAAGAAGAAGAAGAAGAGGAGAAAAGGTCGGCCATGACGTTCTTTTGACCTGTTTGACCTTATGCGCACTTCTCACCGTGCATTATGGCGGCGGCTATAGGGCCTTCGGCCCTTCCTTCATCCTTTTTCTCGATGAGTCTCAACCAACCAGATTACATTTCTCTTCTACCTTCTTCTTCAGTTCTCGCATAATCGAAGCTTCGCGAGAGAGAAATGCCAAAGTAGATAGGGACCCCTGGCCTTGCGGTTTCCATCTTCATGCACGTATCACTGCGTGCACAGCCTCGGGAAATTTAGTATCACGTGGTGTAAGATATTTTTTTGATGATGGAGACAAAATGAAGAGGCAAGAAATTGTCTTAAGGGAAGGACAAAAAAGAACGCAAGTGAATAATAAAAAGAATAGAGAAAAGATAAAAGCAAGGAGAAGCGGAGAGAATGAAGGCGCAGATAACTAGTTTGGATCCTAACGCGGTGTAAAACCGTTTTCGCCCTAAAAACTCGAACGGCCATCCCTCTTGAGCGGCCTTAATTAGCGGCGGCACGGCGAAGAGAAATTCTATAGACAAAGGGAGGACGATCAACTATATTGCCACTCGTTTTAATATACCTGCTTCTTATGGACGTCACTCAAAAGGACTCCTTGAAAAATCATTAGCAGACCTCATTCCTCATCGTTCATTCAACCAATTTAAATCAATTCTCACAGGCGTGATCGAGTTATATTGTAAAAAAATAATCTAAGAATAAATGTGACAAGGTGGAGAACTGTGTAATGGAGTCAGAACATTGTAAAGGTATGACATGTGATGACTGATGAATTACCTACTGAATAACGGACGTATAGGATTGTAAAACGTACAAGAGATAGAGAATACTCTGAAGAAGCAAAATACATGGACGATACTCCCTGGTGATCGTACGGGGGTTCAACATCTACTACAGAGGCCCAACAGCGTTAATCCCCCGCTCATTAGTAACACGCCACGGACAGCTGACCATAAGTAACTCTGACATTCGAGCTGTTTCTCTCTTTCTTTACCCTTCACAAGTGATTCGACTCACGTCTTCGGCCTCCAACGCCTTAGTTTTTGCACACTTTGCAAAGCACGCGATAGCTTCACCAAATTCCACTTAATTTTTTAAAAATTATACAACAATAGAAAACGTACAATTTTCAATTCAAGGTTATGCATAATTTGCTCCATACATCATAAGTCAAGATACCCGGTATCATCCAGACAAAGAAGCCAAGTATCGACATAGATAGAGAAAATTTTTATGGATATTAAATTTTGAAATCAAATAAAAATAACCTTTAGCTGAATTATCTTATAAACTATCAGTATTTTATTGATAAAAAAATGAAAATAAATGAATATTCTTATTAAGCTTATCGCTAAAGTATTCATTATGATAATCAACGAGGAAATAATTGCAATAAGAATTGGTAAGTTTAAATTGATTTTTCTTTATGGATACATGAAAGATAAGAACATCATTAAAATTATTAATGTGTTTCAGAAGTCTGTAAGTGATGTCAATATCTAAATAAGTGGAATAAATTGATCGAGTGACCAGCAATCGTCTTGCAAGTGACTTGGGTGTGCTGCACGCATCACGCAAGGAAACTCGATAGTCGCACGTGGCAACACGTAATACCGTGTGTGCGCTTACGACCTCGAGAAAGAACGAGGGAATAAGAATATCAGAGTAAAAGAAATAAGACAAAAGCACCAGTCGATGACACCAATCGCCATCTCGTTATCGTACCTTTGCTATATAGGATACAATTCATCTTGTCTCGACTTCTCTTCCATGTCTAGTCACTTATACTGTGTATTATAAGGTATAAGATATCCCTGTTATAAAAAAAGTCATCGATGGGGCATCGATCGGGACCCTCCTTCAAGACAAAGGAGTCACTGACGTCATTCTAGAGTCGTCGAGTCGTCAGGCGAGAACCTGATGCTTTATAGTCCTTGGAAAGATGAGTGGCTTCATCGTTCTCTTCCCTTTTTTTTATTTCCCCTCTCAATATTTTCCGCCTTATTTTCTTATTTTCACCTTTATTAAACGTAACTCATACGTATTACAGGAAGTGATGATATCACAGTACATTTTTTAAACATCTGTTATTTACTAAAATGATTTTTTAAATTGACATAAGTACACTTTAAAATCATCCAAGTATACACAAGGAAAATATAGATGAATATTATAATTATTATTTCGAGAAGTCTACTTAACTCAAAATTACATGGAAAAGGAGAATGTATACACGTTGATATAGTCATTTTCTAGGAACATATATTTCCTAAAGATGAGACAGGTCGCCAAGAGATCCTGTAAATATTGTTTCTGGGTTTGTTTACCGAGAATATTACTCTAAAACGTGTCTGTCTCTTTACTTTATCCTCATAGACGATTTGACAAAGCATTAAGTTAAAATATTTTCTCAATCAAAATTTGCTGTTAAAACTACACATATTTGCTCAATAACACCATCAGGACGAAGCTTTGATTTTATTTCCGATGAATGTTAATCAATTTGTCAACGATTTTAAAAGTCAACCTGATATATAAAAATAAAAAGGAGAGAGAGAGAGAGAGTCAAGTAGTACTTTAGAATGATTGACGTAAAAAGTGACGATGACAACTAATATATTCCAAGTATTCTTATGCATAAGTATGGGATCTTTCTAATGTTAATGTAAGTATAAAAAATTTTAAATTGAATACCTTAAATACATATAATTGTTTTGTTTACTATTTACATCTATATTGTTTTTTTAGGAAAGTGATAAATTTAATTGATAAATTATTAAATTATTGAGAATAAGAAGAAAGATGAAAAACTGAAGGAAATTAGTTTCTACAGTAATGTGTCTGTTCACTGATTTTATTTCAAGCCGCACCTGTTTCTTAAGATCTTTATTGTACTGGTAAAGAAGATAGAAAAGCATATCTCGCGATTTAAAACGCCGTCGGCGACGAAAAGAAAGAAAATCTTGGAAATAAAATTTAAATTCCATAAGACAAGAGTAAGTAATAAGATAATCAAATCTAATAAATTTTACTTTTCTGTTTATGCTTTAAGATTAAAAGAACAGTTGATTTTTTAAAAAATAATTTCAAGATAAATAGTATAATTCAATAACAAAATAACATAAAAATCACTTTGAGAAGATATATTCAATAGAGTGAAATAGTAATTTGTCAAAGATTATTTCTAAAAATGTATAAAAATCATCTTATAAGAAAGCATAATGGAAAAGATAAATCATCAAAATTTTATTAGCTGTAATTGGCGCATTTTTAATGTGCCAAATTAAATACTAGTTATAGCTGTCATAAACCTACCCACAATCACTTAGAGCGTGTAAGTTTTTCTTCCAACTGTTTGTTGTTATGGTATCATATATATGATCTTATGAGTAATGTGTTTAATGTTTAATAAAAGTGTTTAGGTGATTGTGAAAGAAAGGAAATTAAATGTTAAGTGAAATAAGATTTAAAGGAGTGTTTGAATTTACAAACATACAAATGGTTAAAGTTCACGTTTTATATTATGTCTTTTGGAGTGATAAATTTTCCCTCCCATTAAATTCATGTTGTCATACTCTTATTGTGTCAATATCATTTAGAATATATAGTTGTAATAACGTGAAAAGACTTGAAGTGATTTAAAAAAAATATTGATCAAATAATTTATTATAAAAGTAAACAAACGAAATGAGGTATTTGAATAATGAAAATATTTTTTACAGGATTGATATAATTATTTTTTAATGATGAAATAAGTTGTAAAGTAATCTACACGAATTGGAATACAAAAGATTAGTAATTCAGTAGTCGAGCAAGGTGCAAAGTAACGTATAAACAGCAATAAATGCACTATGAATAAAATGCTAACGAGCGGCAGTATAAACAGATAAGCTTTAAGCCCACGCATCTTGCTCATGATGTAGTCAAGTCAGTAAACACATAAGTTAACTAAAGTGTGTTTTAAAGAGTGAATCATTGAGTGAAATGGATTCATCACCTGGGTCATGAGTCTGTCGGCTCCGGTCCCTTCTTCATCTTTGAAGATAATGTCAGCATTGTAATTAGGTACCAGATTTCTGAACCTGGAATCGTGTCGTGACACACGACCCTCAGGGAGTCCACTAGCAGGTAAAGTATTTTCACTAACATTAGGCACGTGTTGTTTAAAAACAAGGGGTGTGAGCTTTCGTAAAATAGGCCGCCGTCCGCCACCCCTTCCGGGACCACAAGCTAAAACACCGGGAGTATCTAGCGCCGGCAGCCAAAGAGTTAGCAAGATAACAAGGACTATTCTCGGTGGTGGCCTTTTTCGTTGATGATGTTGCCGCAGGTATGAGACCGGCCGCGCCGAGCCTCTTTGGTGCACCATAATCACGTGGGTGCGGTTACCACTTTCGGCCAACGACAAAGTTGACTCAATTGATATGAACTCCAAGGTGTCGAAAACGACAACCTTTTGCCTCTAGCCTCACTCACGACTAACCATAACCAGGGCATCACACCCCGATGTATCAAACATTCAACACTCTCTCTCTCGTATCTTCAACGACGAATAATAATACACTTCCGGTTAATAACACTTGTAATTGTAGTCACGACAATTACCCCTCCTGACAACATCACCACATCACCCTTAAAACAATCAACTGTCACCCCACCAATCACTGTTTACGCGATTATTAGATAATAATTATGATGATAATAATTGACGTGAATATACCGGTTGAACACGATATATAAATACAATTGACGTTTTCCTCACGAACTGGTGGTGGGAAATGCACGCTTTGGCAGACAGCAATCACGTTTGGACAGCAAACTCAAAGCATAAGCTTAGACCGGGCCGAGCCAGGCTGGGCCTAGAATCCCCACCCGCGCTTCCTAGTGGTCCCCGCAACTGTGATCAGTCTCGCGGTCTCCCACCAGCTTCTAGGACCGGTGACGTCATGTTGGAGGGTGCTCGTGGATTGGTCGTAGGCGTGTCCGGTGGTCCAACTAAACGAGGACAGGTGCCAGGACCCTAGAGGAAAGCTCCACGAGCTGCTCTCTTTCACTCTGGCACTCGCAAAATCACCCTTCTTTGCTTCCTTCAACTTCTCTCGCTCATTCCCTTCCTCTGGATCCTCTCGATCCCTACTCTTGAGTTGCTTTCGACCTCGCGTGTGCGTCGACTTGTTTCTTCTTGCTCACGCTCTGGTCCTTCCTTCACGTCCGGTCATCCTATTCTTACTTGCACACTAAACATTCTTTCAATGCAACCTGATAGAAATGACTGCAGAGTTTCAATCACAAATACTCGCTTGTTATTGATCAAGTTGAATAATGAAAAACTTGGCCGATGAAGAACTTCCCTCGACTGGCCGTGAAGACATACGACTGACGACTGATATAAACTTACCATTTTCGCTTCTGTCACGCGCTCTTTTACTCCCAGTTAGTACATCAAGATAAGATACTCCCTTTTAGTATAGCAAGACTGTCAAAGTATTGTGCGGGTCGTTGACGCAAATTGGTGTTCCTACTTGGCTGATAATCAACTCTTATCTTGGTGTTACAATTCCATTCTTATCCTGATCAGCTATATTTGTAATACTATACAATATATGATAGTAGTAATATCTATGCGCGTATATGAAACTGTTATCGATTTAATTTTTATCTATTTCTCAAGTGATCTTGAATGGTAATAAGATGAGTTTTCTGAATTGATTCTTGAATCATCCATAATCTCGTCATAAATGATGATGAGCTTATAACATAATATGCAAATCACCTTATATTCAATTATCCATTGAAAAATTATACTAAATATATTGATATTGTTACAAGGTAGAATGCTCTTGTTATGAAATTTACTTGTAGACAATTTACCTTGACTAATAAGAATTTATTAATTCTGAAAGTATTATAAAAAGATCAATAGCCTGAAAATGAGCTTTTATAACTTGACTTTAAATGGCTCAAGATAACAAAACAAAAACAACAATATAAATGTAACGGAGATTGCTAAGGATCTTGAAGATTGCAGGTAACTCGATTCAAGTAGGGGGTTCAATCTCATCCACACACCCATATGATGATGACCAGTGACGGCGTGGAGAGACTGGTAACGCACGAAAGCATAATGGACGACTCAAATATTTATCATTGGCCACGTAATTTGAGGTGCGTTTAGCAAACGCGCGGATGTGAGGGAAAACAAACAAGGCGGCGGCATTGGAAGAGACGGCGGTAGAAGCGACTGAGAGACGAACATCGACGTACAACAGCAGCTCTGAGCGCACACACCAGCAGAAGTAGCGGCAAACCATGCTACGGGAGGAAAGAGGAAAGTCAAACTGGCGGAGAGAGGCGGAAAGAGTGGTCTCAAAGAGGCCGACATGGGGGCCCAGAGGGGTCCTGTGAGAAGGCACAAACCCCAATAATAGCACCAGAATTTATATACCTGCACGAACACGGTGGAATGGGCCCGGGACTCTCTTCTGGGTTCTTCAGGTATGGCTCTTTAACGGGTACCAGTTGGGTGCTTTCTTCCTTCTTCCTTCTATCTATCGTCTCCATTGATATCTAACTTTTTCAGACTTTTCCTTCATTCTTGATTCATCTATCATCTATATCACCAACTCTTTCACTCTATTTTCACATCAAAAATATTCTTATTGTTTTCTTTATTTCATCTATTTTTAAACTTTCAGAAGCACAACGATCACGTTCCTGGTGTCGACGATCCATGAAGAAATACACCAGCACCGTACGTGGAGCATACAGAGGCTGCCTATCATCCATCACTGTGAAGATTCAAAGCCTTCGCCATCCAATCGGGAGAAGACCGACCACATCGTCGTCGGCGGCGGCGTCTGTTCTCGCAGGATGCCGAAGCCAAATATTGTGAAAGGTCTAGAAAAGGTTTGAAATATATGAAATAGATTTAGCGCTGCATGCCACCGTCAGATGAGATAGGTATATAGACAGCCGGTGTTTAAGAATGAGGTGGACAAAGATCGTTTTGAGATCTTTAGACCTCAATGGTTACACGAAAAGTGATATCCCTCCTTTTAGAAGAACATCAAATACTGAGTCATGAATTATTAATTTACATTTTAAACACTTTTGAGGTAAAACTTTGACTATTAAATATTGATATTATTAATTTGAAAAAAAATGCATCTTTTTTTTTTATTGTTTAATTTATTTTAATTTTCAATAAACATTTGCAATATACTTGAAGAGTATTTTATGTCCATTTAGAAATTTCAATATGTATGCGTGTATATATGAACTTGAAGAGAGTAAAAAAGAAAGAAGATCGTTCGAACGAGAGATCGAGTAGGCTCTTTAACAACTGGCGGCTCTTTGAACTTGGTTCTCTCTGCGGCACGAGGAGCCATTTACATTTTACATGCAAAAATACAGTTTATGGCCCGGGCCAATCATCGCACAAACCTCATTCCGTGGTCTCACACATGCTCTTTTACTTATTATTGTTTTTTTCATGCACTTGATTTTTTTCAATCTGCTATGTATGAGCGAATATACGCAAATGAAGGATATATATTTCGCCTTGATGTGTAACTCGACACATACATCGTTGTCTGTAATCATGCAAATCGTAATTCCCGACACTCAGCTTATTAATCCGAGTACCCGACACATGCAGAAATAAAGAAGAGAAATGTAAGATAAGGGGGTGAAGGGATCCGTGACTCGTAAGTTAACACGTGGTCGTGGCAAGAGTACGAATGAGAGAATAAGATAGAGAGAAAGAAAAAGAATGCCAAAGAAAGAACAAAGTGGTAAAGAAGAAGAGCGAGCGAAGAAAAGAGGGTATAGTGAACGTGCGCGTAGCTGAGCAGGTCTCAGAAGCAGAGCTCAGAAGCAGAGCTCAGGAGCAGACCACACAGGACGCGGCACGCGCGCGCTCTACCGGGTGGTCAAGCACATGTCCCGTTCGGGAATACTCGGGAGTTTACGTAGATATTCGAGTATGATCGGTTCGTCCTGGTGGTCGATCTTAGCCGAGGCCACACAGATCGCGCACGCGCGAATGCTTCCTGGGTGGCATTCGCTTACCGGCCGGCCTGCCAGCAAGACTAAAATACTTCTCGTGGTAGCTTTGCTCGCGAGCCACTCTACAACCTGTTAGTGTCGGGGATCTTGGTATTATTCCCCACTACTGGGCCACCTTGTACATTGGTGAAAGAGAAAGAAAGTTGACTGCAGGTGAGTGAGAAACAGAGTGAGAGAAAGCGACAGGTCTCTCGCTTATACTTCTCCCTCCATTTCCGTCGCCTTGACACGAACCCGCCTGGATCTGTGAGTCCCTACAGCATCACGAGCTTCTAATAAGATTCCAATTTGTCAATTAAGGGGAGGACGGGCTCTCCCTACACCTAGTTCTCTCACTCGTCTCATTATAAGAGACTAGTGTGTTTGTCACTCTAATATGCTCATTCACTTTTCCACTATGACGCGTACCTTATCGAATACCTTTCATTTTTTTATCTTTATTCTTCTGTCGGCACGAGTGGCACGTATCATAAGTTTTGTTTTCTCCAATCAGACCCCGGATCGAATTTCCGGTATTTCACGGTTGTAAAAATTTCGTGGCGCTTCTTTTTTTTCTCTTATCCTCTTCAGTCGGCAAGACTTATCGTCATTATCGTTTCTCTTCATTTTGCGGTTCTTTTTTTCAATTTAACTTTAACGCCGCATCAGACTTTATATACATTCTGTATCCATACATATGTACTAATACCTCTACATATGCTTATTCTACTACTGATAGTAGTGCCATCACATAAGAGTTAATCGCTGCATATATAAAACACTATAGCTAACCACGACATTTTATTGCATGTCATATGCAACGTCATTACATACTTGAGATCAAATAATGAGCTTCCACCCAGCTGTTTTCAACTTTTTCCTACATAAAATCCTCTCTTATTTTTTTACGTTAATCAACCGTTTATAATGTTTAAAATATATTTCGAAAAAATTGCTAGTCACCATGCATATATCTTCAAACTTCTAACAAAAGATTGTTTTCTATTTTAGGTAAAAAAAAATAACGAGGATGTTTCTGGAAACAGATACCATACAAGAGGCAATCGATTCGTCAACAAAGTATAGAAAATCATCAAGAGAATAGAGACTATGCACAAAACGTCTCATGTTCAACGCGCTTTCTACGCGCTGCATCACACAGGTCCAGCGCGCACGTCGTTCGTTTCTCCTCGTTTTTTGTTTACTCACCAAGCGAACTGGTTTTGCGGTTATACGCTCTCCGCACACACTACATTCGACATTCTCTCTCCCGCACGCTCGCTCACATCGTTGTCCCTCTGGGAAACAGAACCAGCTATTTTCGGGTACGCAAATAACGAGACACTGAATCTTGTTTCGATGATGTTTGATGGCACTGTTACCATCAAATTCTAATGTTTATTCGGAATACCAAAAAAAAATTAGCTACAACTTGGAAGAATTTATAGATGTTTTCATAAATCACAAAGTCAATCACAACTACACATAAACGGTTTAGTATGATCTATAAGTCCTTTACACGCAGAGACAAAGGAATGGTCTCTTCTTTCTCCACTTTGTATGATAGCTCCTTGTGCTCGATTCGCAACATCCACCTTGACTCCCGCGATCCTCCCTAGTCCATTCTCTCCACCATGTACCGCAAAGAGAGAGCCAGAGGGAGAAGAAAAAGGCACAGGAAAAGAGGAACAATATATGGTATATACATGAAGAAAAAGAACTATAAAGTTTTGGAGAGCTAAAGGAATAGGCCATTCCACTTATACGCTGCTCAGATTCAATTAACTCTCCACCTTCTTCACTCTGTGTTTCCCATCTTGAATTTACCTCTTCCTTCTCAGTTCTCACTGCCTCTTTCTCTTTCACTCATATTCTGTGCGTTGTCTGAAGGGACAAATTCATCAAAAAACATAACTTACTATTTTTTAGTTTAAAAAAAGTATTTTTTTTTCATTTTTGCGATTCATCAATATAATCATCTGTTACAGATATATGTAATTATCGACCAAATAGTTTCATCGATATTTTTGAATCTAAAAAGTATATATTTGCTGAAAAAAGCAACTTATAAAAGCCAATGCCGACGAATTCTCCAAGTTAAAATCAGGAGTCTCGATGGATATAAAGATGCGGAGAGTCGAGAGGCCAAGGGGAAGAAGATCTCGGGTCTGATCACGTGAGAA
The DNA here is from genome assembly GCA_028641665.1 of Chelonus formosanus. Taxonomy (NCBI): domain Eukaryota; kingdom Metazoa; phylum Arthropoda; class Insecta; order Hymenoptera; family Braconidae; genus Chelonus; species Chelonus formosanus. Next base: position 18,281,120 of record CM054002.1, read on the forward strand.
AGCGGCTCTGCATGCGATAAGAGGGTAAGAATCCTCACGCCTGACGGTTTCGAGCTTGGGTTTTATACGTTGACACTCGAATTACACGCTGGGCTCGATGCATTGGATGTTAAGAAAAAGACAACATATCAAGAGTGTATATAAATAAAATTAAAAATTTGCAAAAAGCTCTTTATAAAATCAAGAAAATTTTCTAACATACCCCAAGGTAACTTAACCAACAGAAGAACATTATTTTAAAAATGAACAAATTCTTCATGTTACAAAAAAAAGCAATTAAATATTCTTTTTTTTTTTAGATAGAACGTCTGGTTTGAATACATTTCTTCAATAAAAATAGATCTTTAAGTCGTAATTATTTTTTACATTTTATCCAACCTTTTAACTAAGCTGTTCATCTAGATGTTGATGGGTTTATACTATTTTATCATAGAAAAATTCATTGAATAAAATCGAAAAAATAAGGAGACAATATTTTGGAGTTGAAATGATAAAAGCAATATTGGTAATGGATGCCACATGATGTAATGACAAGTAATGTTGTTTATTATAAATATTAAAAGAAATATTTTAGCGATATCATATGCTATAAGCAGGTTTCTATAAAATAATAATAATCATATTCCAGAAAAAGTCCTACTTAAATTAATTAATTAATTTTGAAAATACTAAAAAAGAGATTTTTCAGCATAAAAATGAATATCACAAGTAAATTAAAATTTACAATAGATTTGAGTAATATTATTACCAAAACAATAGAAAAAGTATTTTTTCTAATGAGATAAATTTTTAAACTTCTTCAGTTTCTTGAATTTTCAATGTAAATACTCATTTAGATACTGTTGTTAGCATGATAGTCTCCTTAAGTACATAGTGTAGAGATAAATTTAACCATCAACTATTAGTAGTAATTGATATTGTTCTAAAAAATATATGATATCATTAAGTAATAAATAATAGATAATAACTTGTCTAATAAGATTTAATTTTTGGAGTAACTTTAATGAATTCAACTCCATTAACTCTTGAATAATAAATTCAAGTCTTGATCAATTATGAAGTTTCTTTAACAGTAATATTCACACGCAAATTTATCAGAGTATATGTTATAGTATGAAATGAAAACCGGAATTACATCGTATTAAGTTTTATTTATCATTGACATAAGACTTTTTATTTATGAGAATGATAATGATTCATATATTGCTTGTTCGTCGTTGAAATAACGTATGGTAAAACGGTTGCTGGTTGAATCAAGTTTAAACACGCGAAATGCATTGAATCTTTGTAAAAGAGGAAGAATATAAAAGACATACTACGTATAGTCGTACGCACGAATGCGTCACACGTCCGGAACCGTAGCTAATAACGTGTCGGATTAATTGTGCGATCTCGGCGTGAAAGTCGTAAAGTCGAGACGATGCAGGGAATTTCATTGCTGCGCAGATTCTACTGGAGTTCTTGAGGTATATGGACTTTTTCTTATATGTTTGACTAGTTGAGAATTATTTTAAGCGTATAATCTTTATTTAACATTCAAATTTAAACAATCATCATCTAATTTTATTTCATAGGCAATAGACATGAGCTTTTTAAAGCATGAAGAAAAAAAATTCGACATTCATTTGATAAGAATACTAGTGAGAAATGCTAAGTATCCAACGACATAATATCTTGAAGTAGTCCAGATAATTTGGGATGTTGCAAACTATTAGAGAGTAGAAGCGAAATCACGAGCTAGAATTGCGGAGGAAGAACGAAGCTCGATACAAGAGGAGAGCCAGACTCTCAACAAGAGAGTGTTCGATCCTTCTTTACTCTCTCACTCTTTTGGTTTCCCACGAGAACCACCGCCGCCGCCTTCTGGAATGTCGCTCTCTCCTCTATCCCCTCGGACCCCTGAGTTACTCAGATGGAGTCCAATATCTTTTATTCTCTTGCTCTCGTTTGTTTCACCTTATTCTTAACTCTCTCAGGCATTCACTCTCTTTACCCTTTGAGCTCTCACGATATTCTTCTTCTTCTTCTCCATCTTCAAGAGACTTAACAGGGTGTGCGGATTGCATCTTTACTGAGAAGAAGAATGAGGGTGCGAGGGCGGATTCATCATCAAAATGGTTAATAAGAATCGACGATGAATTGAGAATATAAATAATCAATAAACTTATTATTTGGTGGTTTCGAGGAAAAGACATATTACAGCTTTTCATTTTCAATTGTATTTGGGTTAATATTTTTTCTCAACCTTATTCATCTTTTTAAGTTTAAAGGTACCGCATGATGATGTGTCTCACATGTAGATGGAATTTTGTAGAAAAAGGGAAGTTTTAGAGGTGCGGTGATGAGGCGAGAGATTTATGACTCTCAAGGTGGTTATGAATGGGATTCTTTTATTAATGGACCTCGAATTTCACGTTTGGACTTGCCCACGGCCCGTGACTAATTTCTTTACTAATTGTTTAAGTCGCCTCCATTACAACTATAAGCATTTGTAGTTTCACACTTTTCATATGTGGAGAAAAAAAAATATCATCTGTTAGATAAACAAAAAGAGAAATGCTAAAAAATAAAATTAGATTGTGTAGAACAAAGATTATGTATGTATTCATGTCTTAACATGTAAAAAACAAAGAAAGTGATGAGAACAGAGTGACCGAAACGTCCGGATTTTATTGGTTTCTCGAAGAATCGAGAGCGCATTGCATACACAGGGGAGTAGAATAAATTGCAGCGACGATCCTCACGACTCGATCTAATCGCTGTTTAAACGAGTCAGGGCAAAATATTGTTACGACAAGCCGCTCCATTGTGTAGTGTTTTTGTATCTTTTTTTCATTTTTGTTTTATTTTACATTTACATTCTTTTTTTTTTTTACTCTCGTCAGTATATTTTTTCTCCTTCCTGCACCTTCTTGAATCTCCCATTACACTTCTGAGTTAATAATAATGACAGTTTACACATTGCTACCTAATGTTTACATTATACAATGGTAATAAGGTGATTACTATAAGCACGATTATTTATACAACGGGTGTTTTTATTAGCAATGTTTTCAGTAACTTTATAATAATCATGGTGATGTTTTTTTTTGTGTAACGAGGTAATTGAAAATGAATTTTTTCTATATAAAATCGATAAAATTGTCTTCCAATGGGCTGGAACATTAAAATTAACAAGCAACAGGTGGTTATTATTCCGGACAAAATAATAATGAATTTTTGTACGTATCACCCGATGTGTAGTGTGTTGTTTCTTGAGCCAGTCCAGACGTAACACGAGACTAGCTATACGAAGCAATTCGTTCGCTCTTAATGTGCTTGAAAATGCGTTCTACTATCGTCCGCAGACACCAACATTTTTTTCTGCATGAATGAATCATTACAATTGGAAAAAAATATTATTCAGGAATTCCCAATGTCGTCGGGCCTTTGTAATCAGTACTGTACTTTTAAATTGATTTAAAAGAATCAGAATTTACAATTACTCCAAAAAGTATTATACTTTTATTGACTTAATTTCGTCAATTAACTGATTATAATGATTCTTATTTATTTATTGATAACAAGAAAAAGATAAATTTAATCTATAGATATTTAATCGTGTTGATGGATATTTAAACTTGAATCATTCGAGAATGAAAACCACTGGCGCTTTAAATAATTTATCGACTAGCAATTTTTTATCTTTCGATGTTAAGAAAGTATTCAGATTAAATTTCATCAACCAATATTCTTGCCAAGTAGTTTTAAAAGACTCCATTGGTGGTGCTAGGTACTGGACACTAAACTGAAGCATTTTGACATTAACAGAAAATTAAAAAATAAAATATATTTTTGTTGTATATTTACAGTGGTTGACAGTTTGATAAATTATTCATGAATCCATCAATTATTCATTATGTGATTTTCAAGAATAAATATATATATTTTAAATAAAAAAGTACAAATAATCGAACATTCTAAATTACATCCTTGGTAATCATCATTCTGATTGTTATCACAACTCCTCTAACGTGTAATAACAGTAACGTTTTTTTCTCAGAATTCAGTGATTTAATATTCCTGTTTTTAAATGCAAAAATTATTTTTAGTATCACATAATTAACAAATAATTCCAAGTAAAACAATACATTTACTACGAGATATTATACAGAAAGTTGTCGTTGATCTTGTTGATAGTCTTTAAGTAATAAACATTACATGTAACTTATGCAAAACAAATGGCATTAATGTGTTTGTTTGTTGATGTTATTATTCAATTGCACAAGTGAAAATTCATTTATCTAATTCCTGTATAAATGATTATATAAAGTTTAGTTTCAATAGAAATTTATTGGTGGTATTTGGTCAAGTTAACCTTAAATTGAATAAATTCATTCATTATTTTTCTATTCAAGAATAGTGTACAAGTAACAGGTTGTATTTGTGGTATTATGATTTTTGTTTAAATAACAAATTGAACAAAATGATAACACTAAAAGGGAAATTAAAGAAAAATGGAGAAGAACCTCATTCAACAAACCGAGAGTATAAAAGAGTTTCTATTCGAGATAAATTATTAGTAAAGGAGGTAAATATTAATATCTATTATTTCTTCAGCTATTCAATGTTATTTAAACTGATGTACTGATAAAATACAATTGTTTTAGGTCCAAGAAATGGAGCAAACACTTCCAAGTACTTGTCAAGTCCAATTTGATGATCCTCATCGTTTGCATGAATTTACACTAATTATTGTACCTGATGAAAGCTATTGGTTAGGAGGGAAATTTTACTTTAATATTCATATACCAGAAGAGTACAATATGACGGTATTAAATATTTTTTTGTCAACACATTCAATTTAATATGTTATAGTCTACTTATTAATATATTTTTTAGCCACCCAAAGTGAAATGTTTGACAAAACTTTGGCATCCAAATATTAATTTAGATGGAGAAGTATGTTTATCCATTTTGAGACAGAGCAGTATTGATGGTATGGGATGGGCTCCAACACGAAAACTTAAAGATATTGTGTGGGGTTTGAATTCACTTTTTACTGTAAGTATGGAAAAATAATTTTGATATAAATAGTATGTTATTTTAAGTCGACATTAAATATATATCTTTATGACAGGATCTTTTGAATTTTGACGATCCTTTAAATAGAGATGCAGCGGAATTATTTTTGAAGGATAAAGAATTATTTAGAAGTAAAGTACACGAATATGTAACGCAGTATGCGAAAAGATGATTCAAGATAAAATGTTTTTGTGCTGTCTCTCAAGAATTCGAACTGTACAATTAATTAAATTAATTGTCGATCAATGCATTTTGATTACAATCGTACTTGAATATTAAAAAATTACACTTTCTAAAAACCACGCAAATTACTTTATTTTATATAGAATATTTTGCTACTAGTCCTCTTACACGTATCTACTTAAAATTATAACAATTAAATAAAATTTTTCTTCCTTTATTTTCTATTATTCAATGCTCATGTTATGTATAACAAGAAAATATTCAAAACATTAAATATATACATTTGCTTTATTTTTTTTTCACAAATTCTGTAACTCCCAAAACATTTGTAAATAAAGAAAATATTTCAATAGTATATAGATTATATGTAGATTATATAAATCATCTCCACTTAATTTTACAGTCATTTTTTAATTGTTATTGTCATTTTGATCTAACATCGGAGTGACAAATTTTTCAAATAATATTAAGTTAACAAAGTTTGGTTTTAAATAAATACGAAATAGACAATAACGTACATCATCTTAACTTAATACTTTGAAGAAATTAAAATTTTCAACAAATGAGTACATTAACAAAAAAAATATAAATTCGTGCATTTTCAATTCAATAACTGAAATATCTAACATTGATGTATATTGATGTTGTTGATAAATTGAAAAAATTATGCAATACGTAAAGATATTCAATGAACAACTTATTTAAAGAAATCAGAAATTATTCTGCATTATCAATATTAGTATCGATAGATGTAATTAATTCATCTTGAGTACTGTATGATCGATTAAGTTGTCGAATATTTCCAAATGCCTGCAATAAATTATCATTCTTTGCACTTAATTTCGCCTTTTCTTCATGGTATTCTTGATTGTACGCTTGCAATCTGCTACCAGGGAATGACGCTCTTTCCCGTTTTTTAATCATGAATTCTGTCGGTAGAAGCCATCTGTGTTCGTGACACTCTTCTGCTGTGGGTCGTTTGCTGAAAGAAAGAAACAATTGTTTACTTATGTAATGTACAAGTAAATTTTTTTCATTTTACTGAACTTATTCTTACCTAGGTGTTCTCTTGAATAATAACATGAGGAATCTGGTAGCTTCATGGCTGATTTCTTTGTATAAATATTCAAACCTGTATCTTACAAATGATATATTTTGTCTTGTTTCATTGTCATCATTCCCTCTGAATGGTGATACACCAGAAAGAAGAACATACGTTAAAACAGCAAGACTCCAAATGTCTGTTTGAGGATATGACAATTCTTCATTCAGGACTTCTGGAGCTCTATATTCATGATGGCCAAGCTTTTGAGGTACTTCAGTACCTAATTTGGACACTTTGTGAGCTGAGCCAAAATCTACTAATTTAACATGTGCTGATCGTAATGAAGCCATAACAATATTATCTGGTTGAATATCTAAATGGCAGTAACCACGCCAGTGAAGATATTGTAATGCATCTAAGACTTCTGTGATTATTGTAGCTACACAGTTCTCAGTATATTCTGGTCGGCTAGCTAGGTAAGTAAGTACATCTGAACCCTGGAGTTTTTCAAGAATAAAAACAGCCACAGGAGATCCAGAAGCCCAATAAGCTGCATCCAAAAGAGCTATTCTTTCATGTCTCAGAGATCGTAATGCTTGGAATTCTTGACCCACAAATTCTTGTCGTTCTGCACTAGCATCCAAAATTTTAGCTACAACTAATTTGTCTGTTTCTTTTTCAGCTCCTTTTACTACCATTGAAAACTGTCCTCTATAAACTTCTGATATAAAAGAGTACCTCGAAGTAAACTGAGAGTCAATTGTCCATTCAATTGGTTCATCTTCAATATTATAATTAATTTTAGGCTTATCTTCATCAGGTATTATTTCGTGCCCTGATTCTGTAAGGTGTTGAAGGTGTCTCATTGCTCTGCTAATAGGTATTTTAGGTGTTCCTTCAGGTTTCGTTTGGATGAGATTTGTTTCAAAACCTTTATCACTCCAGCCTATTCGATTTCTTGCTGCTAAACGGAAGTGATAGCTTGTGTTTGGTTGAAGATCTTTGACTAGATAAAATTCGTGATCGATATTACTCGCGGCATCGATCCAATCAATAGAATCACCAGCTTTATATTGTAAGTTGTAGCAAAGAACTTCAGAATTTCCATCATCTTTAGGTGGTTTCCATCGTAATAAAACTTCTGTATCTGAGATTCCACAAACTTCAGGAGCTTGAGGAAGACCAGGAACAGTTGCCAAAACCACTCGTGTTCGAGCGACGGTCTGTCCAACCTTATTTCTAGCAACGACTTTGTAAATTCCAATATCATGCTCCCGTGCTGGATTAAAACTTACAATCGATCTACCTTCAGTATCTTCAATGATGCTAATCCGTTTGCCTTCTTGAATTACTAAATCATTTTTAAACCATTGGAGTGTTGGTTTAGGATTACCAACAGCGTAACAAGAAAGTTGAGCACACTTTCCTGATTGGATTTGAAGAATTTGAGGTTTTTCTCGGAAGAAAGGTAAATGACCTCCTTTCTTTGTTTCCATTATTGCTTCAGCTTCAGCATACGAGTCCAATCTAGTGCCTAATTCATGACGGAGGCGTCTAATAGTATGACAATCAGCTGCACCATAATTATTTATACGAGCTTTCCGTTCATCATCAATTTCTTCATCCATCACATCAGTAAATCTTCTTCTCTCACGAATCACTGGTGTTCCCCAGTCAAAACCATCATCATCATACACTCTGGCAAAGCCTAAACCGCGATTATGAGCTACTTTCATATATTCTCGAAGTCTAACTGGAAAGTCTGTATCACGAAGTTGAAGAAGATAAGTATCAGGACCATTTTGATAGTGACTTTCACTCTTAATAATTCCAATTTCTGTATCAATTGGTTCGCGAGATGGAATTTTATTTTCCCATGATCTAGGTTCAGGCTTATCTCTTGGAGTGAAACTACGCTCAACCGAAGGTTCTGGAGTATATTTTTCTCCTGGAGGATAGACCATTTTTGAAGGATGATCAAAAGCACTACTTAATTTGCGTCGGCGATACCAATTGCGACAAGAAGCATTACCATACCAGTCTCTGTACAATTTATAATAGTTTTTCAAGTTCTCTGATGGGATTTTGAAGGGTTCTGTTGGTGGCTTATCAATTATGTTAAACCAAGGATGACGAAGAGCAGTAGTAACATCCATTCTATCATCTATAGTGTATACCAAAAGTCGACGAATAAAATCTTTCGCTTCACTGGAAATATTAACCCACCATCTATCATCAAAGTCCCAGTTGCCATTTTTAACTTTTGATAAAGTCTCTCTATCATGAGTACCTCTAAATGGTGAAATTCCAGACAATAAAATGTGTGTAATAATACCAAGAGACCACATGTCAGCTGCATATGATACACCTTCGTGATTGACTACTTCTGGTGCAACAAATTCTGGCATTCCATAAACCAATGTCATTAATTTTCCATAAGATATTCTTCTAGCGAGTCCAAAATCTCCAATCTTAAGATCGTCTCCTCCAGGATGTGATATCAATAAATCTCCAAGTGTTAAACTAAGATGTGCCCAGCTTTCATTATGCATATGTTCTAATCCCAATAAAATTTGTCTAATATATCCGGCTATTTCTGTTTCAGTATAGAAAGGCTGCTTAGTCAAACTATCAACTAACTCTCCACCTGCGGCTAACTCCATTACGAGACTTAAAGATCTATCAGTCTCATAAGCATCATGAAGACGTAGTAATTTACGATGATTCAGATGATTCATTGCATTCAATTCATTAAGCATAAATGGTTTCAATTCTCCACGACCGTGCATTACCTTAGCAGCATAATTCTTTCCAGTTGCTCTTTCTACCGCATGATAAGTAATGCCTTGAGTTCCACGTCCTAATTCATCACCGAGATCATAAAAATCATCGAATGGTTTTGTTTTCGTTTTGACATCACTATTACGAGTATAAGTTCTATATCCATATTCGTGTTCGTTTTCTTCAACATGGATCATCACAGAACAGGAAATGGATCCCGCTACATTTCGTGCACTAATTGAATACAATCCTTCATCTTTTATTATAGCATCATTGATTGTCAGGATTGAAGTGTCAGGCTCAAAGAAATCAATCTTTATTCTAGTTGTTGGCGCTAAAGGTTTCCAATCTTTGTACCATTTCAGTTCTGGATAAGGAACACCAATAACTCTCGCTTGAATGTGACCATTTCTTCTTAACATAATGAACGATTCTTCAGGTCTTTGAATAAACGTTGGATATTCAGCGATTTCAAGTCTGACTCTTTGTCGTGCTTCTCCATGTTCATTTGATGCGACAGCCTCGTACATTCCAACATCACGTTCCAACATTTTATTTATAAAAAGTGTTGCTTGTCCATTACGAGTGTAACTCTGATCATAACGTCCTCCAGACTCGATTAGCTCATTATTGAAATAATAAGTCATCTTTGGTTTAGGATAACCATAGACAAACCAGAACAGATTACAATTGTGGTTCTTCACACCGTATTGAGTGTCATGCTCTTGTCGTAAGAATTTCGGAATCTGAGCGTACCCGTCATGAGGTGGCCTTTCGATATCAAAATCTTTAGGGAAGTATGGACTAGTTTCAGGACGAAAATCAATTCCAGGAGGAAGATATGGATGGAATTTCGGAGGATCAGGCATAAGTTTAGATCTATAGGTTTGGGCGAAAGGTGATGGGTCACTGATTCCGTATTTATTTTCCACACGAATGCGGAATTTATAGTCTCTGAATGGTTCAAGATTGCGGATATCACAGACACAGCTACGAATTCCAGATCTAGCAGTAAACCAATCGCCATCAGGAAGTTCACACATTTCTACCAAATATGTAACAGGAACACGAGGTCCAATTGGAATTGAAGGTTTCCAAGATAGAGTCAAATGTCGGTCCATCATACGACTTATTATTGGTCTATCTGCTAGCGGTAAAGGAATTCCAGATTTTCGATATTTGTCGAATTCTGAATATTGATCTGCCAATGGTTTCTTTGTTCGAAGTTCTAGAGCTGTAAAAGTAGAAAAATTATAAATTAATTTAAGTTCCAATGAGAACGAATTCTTTTCTTAAACATATTGTTACTTACTGTCATAGCGCATTTCTGCATGACAAATATCTTCTCCATGTGGATTATAAATTCTCAAGCTGTATTTTCCAACGTCATGCTCATCAACATTAAAAAGGATCAGTCTCAACAAACCACTACCCTCTTCTTCCATTCGAATTCGATCTGTTGGCCAAAGTCGTTCGTCATTGCGGTACCATTCAAAAGTGGGATCAGGATAACCCGTAACACAAGCTGTGAATTTGGCTGTCATTCCTTTATAGACTTCACAATCACCGATTCTCTTCAAGAATGATGGTGGTTCAACTTTCTGTTGTTTGTCACTGTTAAAAAAATATATTTAGTATTATAATTAATTTTATTATAACTAATTAAAAATCATTACTTACATTCTATCAGCAACTGTTAACTGAGCTTCACAAGAAGCTTCACCATCCTTGTTTATTGCCCTGCATTTATATCTACCAGCATCTGCTGGAGAACAATTTTTGATATACAAGCAGCATACATCACCATCTCTTTTAATTTTAAATTTGTCGTTGTCTTTAGAAATTGGTTTGTCATTAAAGTACCAAGTAACATCAGGCCTTGGAAGTCCAGTAATTCTTGCAGCAAACTTAGCATCATTTCCAGGAACTTGTTGGAGATCAGTAAACTTCTGAGTGAAGTTAGGTCTCTGGAATACTTTCCTAACTGTCGCAACTGCTTTTGAAGAATCTTCTCCAGAAGGATTCACTAAACGACAACAGTATACTCCAGAATCCTTTGCTGTGCTTGGGTTGATTTCCAAGCCAACTTTTTTGCCATCACAGATAAGTAGAATTCGATCTGATGCTTCCACTGGCTCGTCATCTTTTGTCCAGAAGATATCTGGCATCGGATTTCCAGCGAAAGAAGCTCCAAAGACTAATGGTTCACCTTCTTCAACGCTTGTATCTCGAATAGGTCCTACGAATGATGGTTTTTCTTCTGGAGCATCTGTTTTATCTTTTCCAGTAACATTCAAAATTCCTTTACAGGTTTCTTCTCCTTCTGTATTTAATGCAGTGACTGCATATTCACCTCCATCATGTAAAGTGACTTTATCAATAAGGAGAGCTTGAGTTCCATCTGGTTGTGACATTATTTTAATATGTTTTCCATCAGGAACTATTTCAGTTCCATTATAAGTCCATTGAATCAATGGAGGTGGTTTGCCAATTATTTTAACTTCCATTTTGGCTGGGAATCCTTCAACAACAGTCATTGGTTGCAGTGTAGCTAAGAAGGTTGGTTTCTTTTCTTTTTCTTCTACGTGTACGTTTGCAGTTCCAGTAACTTCGCCCAAGTTATTTGACACCACAAGAGAATAAACACCAGCATCTTCAGGTCTTGCTTTTTCAATTGATAATCCCATCAAACCATTCGGCTCATTAATAAATTCTACTTCTGGGGTTGTTCTCAGTGGTAAACCATCCTTGAACCACTGAACTTCAGGGCTTGGAAAAGCTACAACTTGAGCTTCAAGTTTAAGAGGCTGACCTACAATAACTTCAACGTCGCCCAGAGGTTTAGAGAAGGATGGTTTTCTTGGATTAGCTGTAAATAAAATGGATTTTAATCAATCTGAATTTTTTTATTACCATTCAAAAGTTAGTTATTAAATACTTACGTTTCACAGCAACAGCACATTGAGATACATCTTCTCCGTTATTATTTTTAGCAATAATTTTGTAAGCTCCACAGTCAGTTGGTGTACACTTTTCGATAGTAAGTTTGGTAGATCCATTTGGCTGTGTTTCAATTTTAATATGATCATTTGGTTCAATTTTTTCACCATCTTTATACCAAGCAACTTTTGGGAAAGGACTTCCATCTACTTCAATGCTAAGTTCAAGTGGATCCCCTTCTTCAATTTGTTTCGATCTAGGTAATAATTCGCTGAAAGTTGGAGGCATACGAATCATCGATGATGTACATTTGGACTTTGCTTTGCCAGCACGATTCTCAGCAACACAAACAAGTTCACCTTCATCAGTATAATCAAAATGTTCAATTGAAAGAGTACTGAATACATGATCTTCAACAACTGTCTTTATAGTATGACGTTCATCATTTTTAATTTCATCTCCATTGAGGAGCCATTGTAATTTTGGTCTTGCAATTCCTCTTGCCTCAACTTTAAATGTAACACTAGCATCATGACGAACTGATACATTGAATAACTCTTCAAGAAACTCTGGAGGCTCAGCTGTAAAATGAATTAATAGTTTAATTATAGAAATTTATCTGATAGTAAACAAAAATTAATGAAATTGATATCTTACTGTAGGGAATTAATTCAGCTTCGCCACTATCTTCTCCTAAATAATTTTTGGCAGTCACTTTATAGATACCAGCATCTTCGTATTCTACACATTTCATCACCAATCTGTATTTCATATTTCTGTAATCATCTTCAGAACCAAAACGATTTTCATCACTCAAAATTTCACCATCTTTTTCCCACGTCAATTCAGCTTTAGGATTTGACTTGATGATCACTTCCCATAAACATGTTTCTTCTACAGCTGCATTCAAATCTTTAAATTCAAGAATTTGAGGTGGAACCAACAGTTCTAACCGAGCCTAAATAATTATATCAATAACAATGATTATTATTAAATAATTCACCAAATATTTACGCAATATTGCTGATACTTACGGATGAGCTATCATCACCCCATTTATTTTCTGCTCTCAATGTGTATTTTCCAACGTCTTCGAGGGTACAGTCAGATATAGTCATGGTATAAGTACACTCCTGGAGATTGTCCTCAACTTTTCTAGTTGTTCTACCCATTTTAAACCTTCCATCATCTGGGGAAATGTCAATACCTTCGAAAGACCTAAAATATTTATTTATTTAATGAAATTTATTTGTTACTATTACTTGAAAAAACAATTAATTAATATCATTTTACCATATGATATCTGGGATGGGGTCTGCAGTTAGAACTGTCTCGAAAGTACCTGCTCCATCTTTCTCAACGTCAATATCACCCAGTGGTTTGGTGAACGTCGGTTTCCTTAAATCTCCTTCTGGCGCAACTTCTAAAACGGCATCAATGCTTACTTCTCCAAGTTTGTTGGTAAGCGTCAATTGATATAATCCTGTATCAGTTTCTGAGGCTTTATTAAATGTAAGAGTCCATTTTTCTCCAGTATGTCCTGGTTTTGCTTTATCCGAAGGTTTTAAAGGTCTTCCATCCCTAAACCATTTAGCATCTGGTCGGGGTAAACCAGTAGCATGAATGGTAAATGTAGTGCTTTGGGTTGCGAATATTGTTCGATCTTGAAAATCGGAATCAACGATTGCTGGAGCAGCTGATAAAGAAAAAATATGTACATTAATAATTGAAGATTACAGAAATAAAAAAACAATTTTCAATTAATTTTAATTGGACTGTTTCCACTTATTAAAACTAAAAGAAATTTAAAGAACTCTTATTGAAATATTTATTGCTTACCTGGTTCTGAAGAACTTGGATCTTGGAAGTATTGATTTATAAGAATGTGTTTCATACAAGCCAAGCATTATTTAAATTCAAGCAGGAAGGAAAAATAACTAATGAAAATGGAATAAAAATAAATATGTTTCCACATAAAACATAAAAAATTATATCAAATAAACAGGTGATTGGATCAATAAAATTCAACAAAAAAATTTAATTCTAGATTGTGTGAGAATAAATGTATCAATAATTGTTGCAACTTGTTAATTAAATTTGTTAATACGACTAAGATTAGAATATTTTCAAATTTTATTGAGTGATAAAAGTTTTTATAGAGATAGAGTTTTTAACGAACCTTAATGACCAAGTATTAGATATTTCATCTTACCTTCGAAAGCTCCATTTTCAGCATCTAAATCAGCTTGTTTATCGAGAATTTCTTCTAGAACACTACGTTGTCGTTTAATCCTATCTAAAAGAGACTTTGTTTTCTCATCAATATCATCATCTTCATCATCATAACTACTATTATTATTGAGAACAGCCTGCTGAGAATTTCGTCTTGACGTATTATCAATTGACACTTTGGTAGAATCCATAGAACTTAGTCGACTCAATCGAGAACTTTGTCGAGATAGGCTCCCATTATTTATTTCTGCATTTTGATTCATTGGTTCATGATTACTTATTTGAGCTTTCTGTTCTTCAACTGATGGAGTTTTCTCCAACCTAGAGCTTTGACGTGACCACTTAGGAGTTTGACGACCATTCAGTTCTTCAACTTCAACTTTCTGTTCTTTAATTGATTCTGACCGATTGAGTTTATATTTTCCAATGGAAATATCACCATTTTCAGTGATAGGAGATTGTGGTGAGATTTGAACATCCATCACAATAGCCTCAATCGAATTAATTCTTTCGAGTTTAGAGAACTCTCGAGTTATTTTGCTGTCTTCAATTGTAGCATTTAGAGCTTTTTCGTATCCATTCTGATGTACTGGAATTATAGGAGAATCATTGATTGAACACTCTTCAATAACAGTCTCAGTATATTTGAAAGCATGATTTGGCCCATAATCTTCAATGACTTTTTCTTCCACATGTCTATTACTTTTATTCAATTCATCTGTAAACCCATTACATTTCATATCGGAGTTTTCAGCGTAAGGCATATCATCAGTACTAATTCCAGGTGATAAAACTTTCATCGTAGATTCATCATCTGATATCGAAACAATTGACACTCCTCTGTTCACTGATAGTCGAGCTTTATCATCACTTTCAGAATATTCTTCAACTAAAACTCCATTTTGTGGAAGATTTCCATTCTCTTCTTTAATTGTAAAAGTGTACGAAGCTATTTCTTCAACTTGAGGTTCATCAGTATGTATCTCCTGGCATTCGACCTTTGTTGTTGTCAGCTTGCTGATCGTATGACGCTCATCAGGACCTGCACAGGGACTAACTATCACGATCCCATTTTACAGGGAGTCCCCAGAAGGTCTCAATCAAAGCAAAAACAATATCAAAAAGCTCAACATTCTGTTAAGCATAGCAGATATTTATTTAAATAGCGAATTTATTTCATTGATATTATTTTGTTACCGATGATGATATAAAGCGAAATTGATCAAGATGGCATAGAGATATTAATTCGCTATTAATATATTGCATTGTCAGTGTTGTAAACTTGTTTTATCATTTTATTACTTATATTGTGTTGCACGATATTAGCTTGTGTTAAACAAATATAAAAAATAAAATATTATATGTTTATGTGTGAAAATTTTTCGTTAAATTCATTAAAATAGTATTATATATTAAGTTTTATTTAAGTGTAGAGAGTGTTGTTTTGCGTATTTATAATACCTGATATAGTAGCTTCGTGTTCTGTTACAGATGCCACTGATATAGTTATCGTATCTCCATCCTTGCCTTTGATTAACTCGATATTCTTTTTCTCCAGAATATTATGACCTGAATTTCAGTAATGAACACTACATCTAACTCGAAGCAAAGCTATTGGTTATCGGCCACAATTAAATATTCGTATATTTACAGAATAAAGTAAATTTAAAAAATTGTGACATCTTTAAATTAATTACAGCAAATCCAATGAATCAAAAATTTATATTATTATTTAAAAATTGAATAAAATTCGTTTCGGTTCTATTATGAAACAATGACTTATTTACAAGCTTCTTTGATTTTATATAAAAATTTTTCAAATAAAAATTATTTGTTAATATGTTTAACATGATAAGAAATTCATTTTTACCTTCCGGCCCTGATTCTACTCCTTCTTTTTCTTCAGACACTTCTTCTTCAACAACTTTCTGTTCTTCTTCTTCTTCCTGCTCAGTAGTTTCTTCTGTTTTAGCTATCAACAATTAATTTTTAACAATATAATTGGGATAATAGGATTATTAAATACAAACATTCATTATTAAAAACAACGAAAAGCTTGGTGATTAAATATAACAAGTATGGTATGGAAAAATTAATCATAAAAAATGAGGAAAATATTACCTTTCTAAAAAAAGATTGTTTACTAGGATTAATAAGAATATTTTTGTACTCACTTTAGAGAAGCAAAAGCAGTGGGTTATCGCCTGTTTTAGCATACGCATTATTGTTCAGTTAAATTATGATATACGATAAAATTAATTATCTTAATTATTTATGACTACTTTTATTATAGTCTAATTAAAGCTTTCTTCAATATCGAAGTAGTTAGTAATTAAAATAATTAATTTCAAGTCTCTTACTAAAATCTTTAAACTAATTTAATTGTAATATCTTACTTAGTACGATGACTTTATTCTTGCAAGTGACTTGACCCATTTCATTTTCGGCTCGAACTTCGTAAGCACCACCATCAGATCCTTTCAGCAGGGTTACAGTAAGATCATAAGACTCTTTACGGTTGCTGTCTCTTGTAATTTTAATTCTGGCATCAGCTGATACTTCTTGACCATCTTTGAACCACCTTATAGTTGGATCTGGAGTTCCTGAGATTTGAACTTCAAGCTTCAATGTTTCTCCTTCCTTCAATTTCTGATCAGCAAACTTTTTAACGATTTTTGGTTTACAATAGACAATTAAATTGGAACTACTAGAAGTGGTTCCATATTCATTTTTCAATTTGCAGGTGTAACGACCAGAATGTTCAACTTTGATATTATTAATAATTAATTTATGAACATCTCCTTCTTGAACCTTTGAATATTCTTTCTTCGACTCCGTAATTTCAACGTCATTAATATACCATTGGAGAGTAGGTCTTGGGTAGCCAGCAACTTCGATAGAGAATTCTGCTTGAGTTTGACCATCCTTAGCAATAACATCAACCATCTCTTTTTTGAATCTTGGTGCAGATTTTACCTATGTTAATAAAGAATATAATTAAGATTTTTATCAAATTTAAAAAAGATTACATGCAGAAGATTCGAACTCTATTGTTACAAATAAGACCATAGTACGAAAAATAAAATTCCCTAAATAGTTGAAAATTATTGAACATCAAGTCAATAAACTTGAAAAAAAATAAAAAGCTCCGAACGATGACGAAGATTACCGAAGAATCGCGAATCAACTATGGCGCGGAAATTTCGTAGAAACGCTTTATTGAGTCAACATGGCGTATATTGAAATGTTGTTTGATAAGTTTTATGTTTATTTATTAAGAAACGCTACTTTTCTTTCGCGATATTATTTTTTCTTGTGATATGTTTGATAATAAAATTACATTTTAAAAGTAATAAGTCAAATCATAATAGAAATCGAGTATGCAAATGCATATAAAATGGAGCAAGTGAGTATAACCTAATCTGTTTGCATGTAAACTTCTTGGAAATGTTTTATTATTTCTACTTATGTTAATATTGAATTGAAACAAGATTAAACATTTTATTAATTTATTATTACCTCAATTCCAATTTGGTCAACTGTGGTACCATCCTTGTTCGATACTTGTGCTTTATAAGTAGCAGCGTCAGTGTCAATCGTTCCAGTAATTTTTAATATTTGCCTTGATCCGTTACTAATAATTTCAATACGATGATCTTCTTTTATTACAATTTCATCTTTCAACCAAATAACTGTGGGCTCAGGAGGTGTTTCAACTTCAATTTGTAATGTCAATGTATCTCCTTCATTAACAATCCTTGACTCTCCTAGCTTCTTTTTAATTTTTGGTGGACACTTAACATCAAAGCTCCAGAAATCTGATGTTTGATTAATTTCATTTTTCGCAATAATTGAATATGATCCAATATCTTCTAATCTACATTCTTTTATAGTTAAATGATATTGATCTCCTTCTTGGCTAATTTTAATACGATCAGAAGCTTCTATTACTTGTCCATCTTTATACCATTTCACTTCGGGAGCTGGAGAAGCTTGTATTTGAACAGTCATTGTGGCATCTGTTTCAATATATGCAAAAGTATCAGGCATTTTTTTAATGATTTTTGGTGCTGACTTGACAATTAACTCAATGTATGTTGTATCTTCTCCAAGTTCATTTTTAGCTCTGACTACATAAGTTCCAGCATCATCAATAGTTACATTTTTAATGACAAGCGATAGAGATTCTTCATCTTCCCATAAATATTTTATTCTACCTCCAGCAACAATTTCTTTTCCATCTTTGGTCCAAGTAATTTCTGGCTTTGGGAATCCTTTTACTTGAAGATCTAACATTGCAGATCCACCAGCACTTACTTCAGATTGTTTAGATTCACTTCCTAAAACTGGCTTAGCTGGCTCTTTGTGCAATTGTTTTACATTTCCTTGTACTGTCAATTCAGCGCTGCAACTGATGTTCCCGGTACTCGTTTGAGCAACACATGTG
Source organism: Chelonus formosanus (assembly GCA_028641665.1). Taxonomy (NCBI): domain Eukaryota; kingdom Metazoa; phylum Arthropoda; class Insecta; order Hymenoptera; family Braconidae; genus Chelonus; species Chelonus formosanus. The sequence continues at coordinate 18,299,812 of CM054002.1, forward strand.
TACAGTCCCGCATCCTCAGGCTTTACATGTTGAAATACTAGTGCCAAGGTATCTTCATTATCTTGGAATAGAACTTTAAATCTATCTTCTGGATCAAATGGTTTTCCGTCACGAAGCCATTTAAATTGTGGCTCAGTTCCAGGTTCAAAAATTCCTTCCGGAAGACCCGCAAATAACGTTTTTTCATCTGTAATCGTCAGTGTCCCTTCACATGATGCTTCACCATATTGATTTGTAGCCATACAAGAATATTTGCCCGCATCTGTCTTTTGAATATCAGGAATTAATAGCTCATAGAATCCTTTATCTGCTTTTTCATTTATAATCTTGATTCGTTCGTGTTTTGAGTCAATAGAAACTCCATCTTTGAAGCTAAAAAGAAAAATTGTTTAATAAACGATAAATTTACATAAAATCATCATTATTTAAACAATTAAATACATACAATTTCACATCAGGATTGGGATTTCCTCTGACTTTAATCATAAAGCGAAGATAAGTATTTTCTAGCAATTCCGTGTCTTTTAGTTTGACTAAAAAGACTGGAGCTTTTGATTCATCTTTGGCCTTGCGTTCTTCAGCAGTGACTACATGATAATTGGAAATATTATTTAAAATAATTAATATCGATTTAAAGATAAAAAAAAGCTTTTTTAGAGTCTTACGATTTTCAACTACAAGTTGGGCTGTACATGTTGCATTTCCATCTCCATTAGCAGCACGAGCAGTGTAAATTCCAGAATCTTTTTCAGTTATGTTACTAATTTCTAACTTGAAGATATTATCAGTCGTTGAAACTTTTACTCTATCTGCGTATGATTCATCTAGAGGCTTGTTGTCTTTCAGCCAATGCATTCGATAGGATCCACTAGATTCCAGTCTGCATTCAAATGTAGCACTTTCACCGGCTACATAATACATAAATAAATTATAATCATTTTTTAATTATAATCAATGAAAAAGAATGAAGAGTGGGGAAGAAAAAAAATATTTTCAGCTTTAAAAAGTGATAGACGTTGATGAAATTGAAGCCACATCTGATGAAGTTGATCTGATAACTACACTTTAAAGATGTATGTATTGACTGTGATTATTACTACTAGTAATATGACGATGATAAATGATAGTAATAATTAATTTTTGAAAAGCCAATTGATGAATGATCTCAATGAATTTTATATGAAAATTTTAGTTTGCCAATTTCATGTTAAAAAAAAAAAATTCTTCTCGAAACATTAATATATGATGTACAGTTTTCAAGCAGATATAGAAATTGATGGCATAAAATACAACAAGCACTTTACCAAAGCTATTACTAGAGAAATTAAGAATAATGAATATTTTTCCAAGTCTAGAGCAACAAGAACACGTCTAGTTTTAAACGTAGATGATATATCGAATGTGCTACGTTTTCTTCACTTTACCTATTACGTGAATCATTGCCTGTTTTGCTCGGATAGCTAGAACAGGAAAAGTTGATCAAAATATGGTGCTACTGATGCACTTTTTTTATGAGGGAGGAACTTTTCTAATTTATCTACATCAAAACATTCATTAAATAAAGAATATTAACCATATCAGTGATATTTATTCACACTGATATTGAAAACATATTAATAAAAACATCAGTAAAAATATCATTTCATTAAATCATTAAATAAATCAATCAAACTACCAGTTAATTTATAATTCATTAAAGTTGGGTGGTAACAATTGATATTTATAAAATATTCACTTACGTTCAGCACTAATGCCCTCAATCGTTTGAACAAATTTAGGCTTTCCGGTTTCAGTAGAAGTGACTGCTAATTTTGCAACCTTCGTATCTCCTTCAGTTGTTCCACTGGTAACAGTTTGGTATGAGCTAGATTCTGCTAGTCTTTCTGTACCATGCAAAGAAGATGATGCTCTTCTTTCAGTGCGAGACACTGCTGTTGCAGTTTCTGCATATGACGTAGCGCCATTACGACTGCTTGATATTGATGAATATTCTACATGCATTAGATAAAAACAACGTTACAACATTCATCCAAAGCATTGAAATTCTACTAAACACTGCTTACAATGAAGCTTTTATACATGTATACTAAAACACTGATTATGATATGATAGAATAGATTGATGACATTTACTAATAATTATGGTTCATATTAGCTACTTAAAATAGTCAAATGAGAACTAATCTTTAAAAATAAATGTTCCACTTGATTAATAATAATAATTTTAAATTAAATTGGTTTAATTTAATATCTGCAGCATGATGGAATGCTACATTACACATTTATATTATCTTACCCTCAACTATTTTCGTAGAAGCACTGTAGCGACTTGATGAATATCGTTCCGACATTTCTTGGCTTTCTTCAACAGTCTTGGATTTCTTCGTCTCTAATTCTTCTACTTTTGTTAGACTTTCTTTTCTTTTTTCAGCAGCTTTAGCTTCCTGAACCCCACTCTTAGCAACCTCTTGTTGAGTCTCTTTAATTTGTGTTTTCACTTGTATAGGTGTGGGCTTTGGCTGTTCAATCTTTGTCCCTTTGTGATCGTCAGTAATTATTTTCTCTTCACTTACTTGAAGATCATCAGCAGCATGTTCAGCAAGTGCCAACAAGTCACTTGAGTGCTGTCGGATTTCTTTTAGCCAATATTCTTTAACGAGATCTTTGTGAGCTACTAGTGTTATTGGGTAGCCTATAACTCCTGGTTGATGTAATTCAAATGATCGTTGATCAGTTGGAAAATCTTTGACTTCTACTTCTGGTAGCTAAAATAGAGTTAATCATTTTAATTTCTAATCTTGTTGAAATATTTATGGTTATTGACTGTTTATTTATATTTTTCTTACTCGAATTATATCTTTCAAGACAAAAACTGATCTATCCTCCGAAATGCGTCTTACTTTACAAACGAGTATTCGTGCTTTAAATAAAAATAAGTATCTTTCTTTACTTTTTCCGTCTTTATCGATCACAGTAAACCATTCCTGTTGAAATAAAAATAATATTTTAAAAAACAATTGCTTTACTTATTGATTAAAATTAGTAAATTAATTCATATTTACATGTGTAAGTAATCGTCCAAGCTTATGGATATTTCCTTTGTATCCCTCGATATTACTGATAAATTTATTATCGGTTGCTCGATGAGGGATACCTAGCATCAACTCCAGAGCTTTCTGGAGGTCGTCGCAGTTTTCGCCAAGGCGAGTCGAATATTTAACCAGCTCCTATAAAATAATATCATTTATTTATATTCATCATTAAATTCAATATTCAAAATAAAGACAAAGTTATGAAAATAAAATACGATTATTCTTTAATATAAATTATGATTCAGTTATGATTCACAAATATTTATGATTTAAGTAAAGATGTACCACAAGCATGACCTGTTTTTAGTGTGCTAAATTCGTAACAACGCCTACTCATTTTTATAAAGAGAAAAGTGAATTGAAATGTATGTAATTAAAATGATGATGTTTTTTAAAAGATGTTAAATGGATTGAAAAAAAATAAATAAATAAATCTATAAAACCAAAAGAAAAATTGACAAAGTGGAAGAATAATAAACAAATGTAAAAACTTATGAAATAATATCAAATAAATGACTTCTCAACAAAATTTCCAAAACTCTAAATGACTGAAAACAAAATTTGATCAAGGGCATGTTATTTTTAACAACTGACTCCGGTTTTTAAATATAAATATAGAGGTCAGAGTCAGAGTTTTTTTGGACAATTTTTGATACATTTCAACTTTATCTAATGTAAGCAACAATCATATGTTCAAATAATTAATTTAAAGAGGTTTAAAAAATAACAATCCTTTTATTTAAATTAATTGCTTGGATTTTATTTAAATAATTGAATTGTTTTCATGAAATTGTCTGAAGTTTGAATTCTTTTGAATTAAACTACTTTTATTATATAAATTCATGATGAAAAAACGATAGTTAACAAAAATAAATAAAAAATTTACCTTAAGTAAAAGCTGGTAGTCGTTGATGCGTTGTATCGGAAGTTTTAAATGTTCCGACACGCTTTTGTCGTCTCCGAGGGTCTGGCTTAGTTCCTAAATAAACATAAGTGTTTAGCAATAATTCAATACTAATTACTAGTCACTAACTAATTTTTCGGTATCTTTATTTCAATTATAATAACATTATTCAGCACTTGAACTTATTGAAAAAGGGGTGTCAGTTAATTTCAGAGATTCCCGCACGTCTGACTACATTTGGACATATGACACTGGGAGCACATTTTCGGGTTTACTAACTTTAAAATGAGTCTCTATAAAATTATGAATCGAGTCCACATGAGTTATTATGATTTTAAAAAGTTCTTTTAATAAAGAATAGCTTTGAGAATAAAGCTCGAGGATAATGAAACGTATTGTACACTCGTGTGGAGAAAATGTAAGAGAAATTAGAAGTTATTTGAAATAATCCACCACAATCCGTTGTAATACGAGACGTGAGAAGCGTGTTGGCGAAATACAGGCATTATTTTTGGCGCGAGTTGTGCTTAGTTGACACACAAGTAATGGTAGCGAGTATCCATGAGACAGATAAGTGGACAGAGCGTTGAAGGGGTCAACCAACAACGACGCACCATGCGGTTACGATCATGTCACTCACAACTTCACTACACACCTTTTTTTTTAAATAAAATGAATCCAAAGTAATTCTAAAAAATAACTTCAACTTTATGAAATGTTTTTAATCGTTAATTTAAAGAACTATGCTCGATGCTGTTCGTAGACTGGATCATCAGACTTGTCGGTGGTTCCCAAAATCACTACGACTACCGGAGCAGTCAAAAGACGTCCGGTGAGACCAATACGGCTACGTCTATACTTAGACGAAGACGCCAGAGACTGACCACGCACAAACAAATGCGAGAAAAAAAGATTGAGAGAATCTAGGCGCCAACTTATGTCTTCTAGAGCTCCAGTGATCCAAATTGACGTGAGTATTCAGTTCATTTAAATAATTACACCACAGTTTTCAAATTTCAGATCTTATAGATTATGAAAGCTTATTCTTAGATTTATCAAGAATAAGAAATTCATTAACTCTTGGAGAAAAATTTTTTTTAAAGAAGTTGATTGGAATATTTAAATATTATTTAAACATTGGAAATGATTATTGTTATGATTGAGGTCAATAACACTTGCTGATGATAATTGATGTGCTCAAAACAACAGGCAAAGACGTACGTTGTTATTCAAAATTATAATAAGAAGATTTTTTCAATAAGATTAATTATAAATCTTTAACCTACTTTGCTCGTTGATTGATAAACGGTCGTTTTTCTTTTTCTTTTACTGTTGAATACGAAAAATGCCAGAGACATCGCAGGGAAAACAGAGATAGAAAATAATACCCGAGTGTTAAAAATAAGCCATACTATTTTCAGCTCTGGATAGCCGCCCGCTTACTGGTGATATTATGTAATTGCAGGATTTTCATTTACTTTACAGTCCAGCCATTTTTTTTAAATAAAAAAATATCATAAATATTTTTCACATTTTTTCTTTTCTTCGTACATTTAAATTGAATTTATGACTTGCTTAAATAACTTACATTGCAAAAATAATCTTTGATATTTTAATCTTTGAATTGTTGAAGTTTATTCAATTTAAATATTTTAAATAAAAAAATAATAGGTGGAAGACTTTCATTTCAATTAATAATTAAAAAGTAGTGAATAATATAGAATTAAAATTTTTTGAATTGAAGATAAAGAAGAGTTCTACTAGAAGACTTTTGAATAATCTGGTTTTCTAAGATAAAGCTCTGAATTCTTGTATCATCAGAAGAAACTGACTATTTTCTACAGGCAAAGTAGAAACTCTAGTTATGTAGTCAAATTATGTTTGAATAATTCATCACAAACCTCTAATAATTGCTTTCACATGATTCTTCGTGTATCTTAAACAATAAGAAGTGCAAAAATTACCTCAAAATAATCTCGAACTTCATTGTTAGCTTGCAAGAACTCTTGAGCAGCAGGTTCATCTCGACAGTATGCCACATGTTTATCGAAATCTCTCTCCTGAAAGAGAACAATACCAATAAATATAAATATTCCTTAAAGTGATTGATATTGATGTGCTAATATTGAACTTACCAGTCTCAAAAATGTCTTTCCCAACATCCGTGGTTGGTCCGCATAGTACTTGACACCCTCAATTAGTACCCTGCCAAACGATCTAAGTAAGGCCGGAATTAATATCATGCTAAATTCAAATCACGCCTATCAGCAGGACTACGATTATTATAAATCGTATTCAGTCTGAATGATCGGTAGTAACATTATAGCACTTCCAGCAAGTTTAATTTTTATTAATATTCATAAAAAAATTCTTAATGGGGCTTAAGTATTGTAATGTTCAAGCAACCTTATTAATATTTGTTGGTATGAAGAACAAAAAAGTGAAGAAATGTGACGAAAATGATTAAATAAGTTTTTCCAGGTGCCATAGAAACCAAGTAGATTAAATTCAAATTAAGTAACGCGGGACTGAAATAATGATAAAAACTGACACAAATCAGACACTGATAAAAACACAAACAAGAACACTGCACATTTTAACTTACGCGATATTCAATTTCATTGCTAAGAAGAAAATAATATACTGATAGTATGTGAGTGTTTTGTAGTGTCATGTTGTTTAATAAAATCATCAAAAGAATATTGGAATATCAAAATGATTATTTGAAGTAGAGTATAGACTCTAATGTAGGTTGATTGAATTTGTTTGGTTGAGAGTGGCTGATTTACTGTTATCAAATTATCGTGTATGTGTACCTACGTGTTATGGAAATCAGCAATTTGTTTGAAATTAGTAAAGATGATTTCTTTGTTGTCACGAACAGCTCGTGGTACTCCAGGATTATCTAGAGGCTTTAGATATCGATCAACCACCTGTTGAAGGTCTCTTCCAAATTCTTCCTCAGTTTCAACAAGTTCTTTCACAACAGCTCTATATTAATTGAAATAATAGTCAATTAAATATCAAATAATATCATTCAGTTGAGTTTATATTAATTAAAAAATGAACATACTCTCGTCGGTATTGAGAATCTTCTGGACGATGAGCAGTTAGGGTTGAACTGTCCTCGCTGAGAGCAGTCTGCATAAGGATTGACATGGGAACCCATCCTTCTTGTCCATCAAGTTTTTTAATTCGTGCTCTAAAAAGGAAAGAAAAATAAATATCAATTAATAAAACGATGAAAATTATTTTCGTTATTATTTCTTATATAAATTCAGCGCCAGATATATTTGTCCAAATAAATCAATTCAATGATAATCAAATGTTACTAATTAATTTCTTTATGTATTTGCCAAGACCCATTTACTTTTATATTTATTCTTTAGGATCTTAATTTGACTACTAAATGACTAATAAAGATTTTATTTTGATCTTCATAAATTCAATAACATTTGAATTTTGACTTTATTGTCTTTGTTAAATGATTTGTAGTCCATTGAAGTGTGCTCACTGTCACTGCCAAAATCAAAGTAATGCATAATACATTTCTCTACTATTTCTGCGTGGACAAAGTTACGTTCTTGAACCTCACCTCAACTTACATTTATTTCAAGAAACAGTCGATATTGGAATAGTTTCATTTTATCTTTTATTAGATGACATGTCTCAAGGTTTCACTCTAGTGACGAGCATCAAGCACGTGGATTCAACTGTTGAACGATGACAAATGCGATGACATTTTCTTCTACACAGTCTTTTCACACTTTTGATCAAACAATAATATCCCTTTTCCTTGAGATGTACAATGCTAACTATATTTAAAGATGAGATTCTTTTAAGCAGAATATTAACATCCGTTGAGAAAAAATTTTATTAGTGAAAAATTCTTTCATCTTAAAATAACCTAAAAACGATGAGCTGAATGAATAACTTGAGAATTTTATAGCCATCTTAAATCGATCAGCTGTAATTCGATTTAAAAAATTGCATGGATAAAACGCAAAATATGTCATAAATATGTCCATTTTTATTTTCTCTCATGTTTTACAGGATTCATCAAATTCCTGGGCATTTTGCCGACAGCTGTTATTATTCCTCATAGCCTGTAGTAAATTTATTTTTGAGGAAATGAATCATATAAGGTCGATGCCACTGTTTACATTATTTACTTCTTTTATAATTACTTGATTTATAGCCTTATAAATTGAATTTCATCAAAGGAAGACTTTGGATCTCAATTTATCATACTCATTTGTTAGTCATGGTAAATTTGTATTGAAGTTTTTTATTTACATACCTCTGGAGATCAGAATCTGAATTAGATCTTTTGATTACTCGATATCGAGAATCTGTATATCTTCTTTTAGGTCGAATTGATATTTTGTGTCTTGCTGCTGAACTGTCTAAACATGCGCCAATTTCACCAACCTCTAAATCTGGATCCATTTTTGGTTTCCTAAAATTCCCCATGTTTATCAACTTGACAGGTTGAGATACTATCATCCATTGTTGTTAATTCAGTTGTTAATTATTTCCAGTTGCTGCATTATCATTTCTAGCTTTTTTGCGCTGATTAGCTTGGCATTGAACACATTATTGTTGTTAAATTATTACTGTGATTTATCTTTGAAGCATAAATAATTCCAGTGAATTCTGTTTAGGTCCATGCAAGTTTAAATTCATGACTGCAAAGCACAATAAATCTAATTTGAGCGTAATAATTGTCAACGTGCATTGAAAATAGTCATACGGAAAAGTTTTGAGCAGTGGTGGTGATGCAAAGGTCGAAGAACTTCGAAACCTAACTGGAGTATCTTGAAATAGCTTGCATTTATTTATTACCATTCAGAAGTAATATTAACAAGTCTATCAATATTTTTCATATATACTCTAAGTTTATGCGTTCATATTAAGTCAAGAAAATGTTTAATTTTCAACATCCTCGGGTAAAACTAGAATAAACAATATAGTAGTGCGTTTAAAAATACACGAAGCAAAAATAAACAAAGAGTCTCCTCAAGATAGTAATAATCTTCTTAATTCTGATGATTTTTTAGAAATTTTTTAAGACTAACTTTTAACAATTTTTTTTTATCATCTTCTATAGAAGTTGATGAACATAAGCACCTGTTTCAATTATCTCTTCTTTTTAAAATGATTCTCTTGTGACGACATGTTTAACTAATCCTCCAGGAATAACTCATGTAATTTCAGAACATATTCCGCGAAATGTCAGTTTCTCATTTAGGTTTTTTTGTAATACATCTGGGTTGAAAGCATCATTTAAACATCACACAAAATTACTATACAGTTTTAGTATCTATGTATGAATGTTTCAGGTTTTTATGTTGATTGAAGCACAGTATTAAATTTACTATATTTTCTCAAACAGTTCATCAAATGTTACAGTTTGTTAATTGCTATTTTTTATTCATTATTAAATGTGCATTCAAGGTTACTTTGTTTGGAATTATCTCTAGATAAAATTAAAGACTACATTAGCTTGTATTTTTAGAAAGCTTAAAATAAATATCACGGAAATAGTCTTTATAGTATAGGTCTAGACGAGAAAAATAAATGGTCAAAAACGTAATATGTCCTTCAAAAAATTAATTCAAAGTTTAAATCACTAAAAATGAGTCTCTTACTTGATTGAGTCTTCTGAATATTCAATAGCTTCTACAATATCTCCAACTTTGACTGAAAATTTATTGTCTTCTGTTGATGCATAGTCTTTCACCACAATGTAGTTATCAATCACACTCTGAAAAAAAAAATTTTTTTCAACATTTTTTGAATAATATTGAAATATTATTTATTTATAACGCAGAAAATATATATTAATTGTTATTTTGAATAGTAAATAATATATTAGAGTTAGAATTCAATCATTTTAATCATAGGAATTTGATAAATATTCCTAGTTTTCTGATTCTTAGAAAATCGAAATAGAGAATAGATCTCAATCTCTGGAACTTTCCATTCTCTTGTAACTTCATGGAAATACAATTATAACTAGACGTCGACTTGTTGACGAATGTGTTAAGATGACATTTCCAATCCTGGCGTGGTTGATCTATTTCAGCGAAGCTATTAATACTTGTGTTAACAAGTGGTTTCTTACTTCCTACTATCAAATAACGATTAAGTATAAATCTACATAACAAATGGACGAAAAAATAAATAGTCACCTCATTCATCTAATTAAATTATAAATATTATATAAAATAATAAAAATTACCTTTTCTGTTTCTAGATAAAGGCTACTAAGTCTTCGGAAACTTGGAGTATTTTCCCTACTGAAAGAATTTTCAATCGTTCTGTCAGACTTAGTGAGGGTAACACCGCAACTATCAAGCGATGAGTGATACCGTCCATTAGCTAAACCATCAAGACTGTTAACGGAAGTTATCGACACGTATCTTGTTAATGTTGATGTCAAGTCACTCTCAAAGTCTTCTTCCCCAGCAACAGGGCAAGCATACATAGAAAACCGATGTGCTGTTGGTTTACTTAATCTTAAAGCATTGAACACATGTAGAGGTTCAAAATGTGTGATACCATCTTCATGCAGGACTGTGTAGGCAACTTGACCAGTGAGAACAGCTCGAGAAGCTTCCCTTGGTACAACAGCTTGTATGCCATGCTTCAAAATCATAAAAATAGTCGAGGGTTTATGGTTTTTCCTTATCAAAAAATCTTCAATAGCAAGACTATTTTCTGCATGAAGAAGACTCATCGGAACATCAACAGATGATTGGAGAGGAGCTTCTTCTGGGACTATCATTAAAGCAGCACTCTCTCGAACCAATGTCCTAAGGTGTGGATCACTTCGAGCCATTTCTGGATCACTGGTAAGTTCTCTTAAAGCTGTTATAAATGGAGGCTTTTCTTCAGCCAATTTTCGCATTACTGTTAGTCTTTTTAAAATATCTAGTGTTACTTTATCTCCTGCCAAAGCTTGAGTGGACTTTTCATCACTTATTACAGCGAGTAAGCTAGATGCTGTTGATGACATTCCCAATGCTCTTGCTAATCCAATAGCTTGAAGAATAAGTTCTTTTACATGATTTCCTTCATCATTCAAAAGTTCTTTTACTTTGAGCTCACTAGATTCTCGTACGGCTTGTACGATTGCTTTGTGAACTGTCTCAGCAGCTTCTCTTTCAGTTGCCACTCCAGCTACTTCTTGTGAAACTTTCTCCAACACTCTGGACACTAATTCTGGATCATCTTTCGATACTGAACGAAATGCAGAACCTACTAAATCACTTCCATGCTCTTCTTCTAGAACTGCAGCGAGTCTGTCTAATACTATATCATTTTTTAATGACTGTCCAACAATTGTTGACTTTAAAATATCAATTTTATTATTACTAGATTCCAGAATATCTAAAATTGCTCCTTGGCATAGTGCACTACGTTTTTGTGGCACTAAGAGAATTTTTAATACTTCATTTACTGCATCCTCAATAGATGTTGAACCTTGACGAAGAACAACATTAAAAGCTTCACTAATAGACGATAAAACGTAAGAACGATTGTTATCTTCATTTTCTTCAGTATTTTCGTCATTATGATCTGTTATTGCTAGTACTGCAGCTGCTATTGCTGCTTTCACAGCTTCGTGGAACCAATAAACACCTTCATCATGACTATTTTGAGCCTTCCCATTCGGTAAACCTGTATTCAAAGGATGCCCATTAACTAGAGATCCGAAGTTTAACTTTTCTTCTTTAAGATGTTGTTTAACAATATTATCAGCTAGTTGTGCTACAGTTGCTACAATCTGAGCCATTTTTACAGCTGAATTTCCTTTAAGTCCAAGTTTTTCTGCTATCACTAAAGCATTTTCTAAAGCTATTGCAGTTGGATCTACATCGACATCTACTTTCGGAACAATCTCTGATATTTTTCTTCCAATTGATAATCCTGCTTCTGATAATTGTCTAAACATTCTCGCATCAATGCTTGTTTCACCAGAATGGTGAGATGCAGAATTATATTGCAAATGACCAGGTTGAAGTAAAGCTAATTCTTCAGGAGTTACTTCAAATCCTTGAACTGAGAATTGTATTTCTCCTTCAGGAGTATCCATCAGATCTGGAGCTACAAATCTCGGTCCTTCCTCAGTCTGAACTATTTGTCCTGGTACAAAAGTAATACCCAATTCTCCAGATTCAACGACTCTTCCTGGCACAAATCGAGGTCCATCTGGAGTATCTACTACTTGTCCCGGTACGAAACGTGATCCTTCATCATCTGTTGATATTATTTGTCCAGGAATGAATGTAGGACCCACTTTAGTTTGCACTATTTGACCTGGAACAAATCTTGGACCATCGGCTGTCTCCATTGTCTGCCCTGGTACAAATTTTTGACCTGTACGAGTTTCTACCATTCTACCAGGTACGAATTTTGGTCCAGTACTAGTTTCTACTACTTGACCCGGTACAAACTGTTCTCCGTTTTCTGTCATGACAATTTGTCCTGGTAAAAATCCATCGCTGGTCATCATTCCCGGGACAAATCGTGGTCCATCTTTACCTCCTTTAACCAACTGTCCTGGTACAATTCTTTTTCCTTCAGGAATTATTTTTATTGATTCTGGAATAAATTCCACTCCATGTTCTGTTTGCACCATGTAACCAAATATTTCTTGTTGCTGTGTCAAAGATACTGCATTTGCAGTTTTCGGATCCACTGGAATACCAATTGGTCCAGCATCGAGGAATGTAACATTTTTAATATCTTTTGCGGCAGCAAATTCAAAACCGTCTGATCCAACAATTGTCATACCTGGGATGAATTTTTTGCCTTCTTTAGTATCCATTATCATTCCTCTTACGAATTTAATACCATCTGGAGTTTCTAAAGTCGTTCCAGGAACAAATTCAAGACCTTTTGGTGTCTCTACTGTTACTCCGGGGACAAATTGATTTTCTCCAGTTTTCGTAACGACATCTTGTCCAGCAACAAAACGTAAACCTTCAGTTGTTTGCATTGTTTTTCCAGGTACAAACATGGATTCTCCAATAGAGGATGTTAAACATTGACCAGGTACAAACTCCCAAGATTCACTAACTTTCATACTCTGTCCAGGAATAAATATATGCTCTCCATGCTCATTTGTAATAGTTTGTCCTGGCATAAATCTTGGTCCAGTTTCAGTAACAATTGTTTGACCTGGGACAAACTGATCTTGTGTTACTAAATGTCCGGCCACAAATTTAGGACCTTCGTCAGTCAGCACAGTTTGTCCAGCTACAAATTTAGCTCCTTTATCTGTATGAATTGTTTGTCCCTGAACGAATTTAGTGCCACATTTTGTCTCGAGGGTTTGTCCAGCAACGAATACAGGAGTTTGTTGATTTCCTTCTTGAATATTCACTATTTGTCCTGGAATAAGAATAGGACCGTTCGGAGTGTGAACTGTAAAACCTGGAACGAAAGCAGGACCGTGAGGTGTTTCTAAGGTTTGTCCAGGTACAAAAATTGGACCACTAGGTGTTTGAATTGTTTTTCCTGTTACGAATCGTTGAGCAGATTCAATATCAATCTTCAAACCTTTAACTTTATTTATTTCATGTTTAGTTCCTTTTGAAACATTTTTCACGATATTAGGGATTTCTTCGACAATTGGTAGGGTATCTAATGCTTCTTTTCCAGCATGAGTTAATCTCTCTTTAACATGTGCAGTTTCTTCAAGCTCAGCAGGTTTTAAATTAATCAATGCCTCTTGAATTAGAGGATCTGGTTCCACAGTCAAAGGAGTAAATGGTTTGATGACAGAAATAGCTTCAAGACCACCAGTTTCTTCTGATATCGGTGTTGTAACTGCTCCAATTTCTGTTGATTCAATATCAACAGTTTGGGGTTCTATTTGAATTCCTTTAGGAAGTGTATCAACAATTGGAATTCCTCTTAATTTTGCTATGTCTCTTTCAAATGTTTTCCATTCACAAGAAGTAACAATTGGATGTACAAGGTTGTTACAACTATCAGAAATCATTGCAAATTGTGCTCGACTAGTTTTTACTTGATTCAAATCAACATTTTTCCAATTGAGAACTTTTTCTTCTTTAACATCTTCCTTAATACTTTTTAACTTGAGCTGCATCGATGTTCGCATCTCTTCTTCATCAGCAGCTCTTTCTTTCTCTTCAAATATTCGTTTAGCATAATTTAGACCATTAGCTCTCTTCTTTTTACGTTTTCTCGCTTCAGCTTCCAGTCTTTCTCGTTCTTTAAGTACATCTTCTCTAGGTCCAAGTCCATCATATAAATGTTCGAAATCTTGGAGATCTTTAAAATCTACTGAAACATTTTTTCCTTGTTTCAATCTTAGCAAAACAGTATCACAGTCTCTTGACAACATCACGTCTTTTACATCACCATCTCTCACTGCAGCTTCTAAACGTGCTGGAAATACTAAACTGCAACGTCTTTCTTTTACAGTGTAAACAAAGTTTAGATTTTCTTCATCTTCAAATGGTTCTTTGGAGCTTAATAAATCTCTTAAAGCTTTTTGTTGTTCACCTTCTCCTTCAAGAACAGGGAATACATAACGATAGTCTTTTAAAATCACATGTTTACGTCTTTCTCCAAGAACTAAACCAGCATTGTAATGATGAGGACCCAATCCAGAAGCAGTTGTGATACGACATTTAGATTTATCGTGGCTGTGAACCCCAAGTAAAACAGGAATGTAATGATGAGTTGGAAGACCATAAGATTTTCCAGTAATACGACAAAATCGTTTTGCATCTGCAGGACTGATTGGCGGAAGTAATGGAAAGTAATTTGGCTTGGGGAGGCCCCTGCTCCTCCCCGTAATTCTGCAGAATGACATTTTTTTAGAATTTATATCTTCCTATCTTATCACTTGGTCACTGCATTACATCACTGTTTTGATATCCTTATATAATGAATAGTATTCACATCACTGAAATCATTTGGCAAAGTATACAATTTTGTTTAAGAATTAATTGTTTTAGAATTTGTATTTAGTTATTTTTGAGCACCTTCGACTATTTGAAAGTTCTTCAAGTTTTACTGAACGATAACTGTTGGTACTTAGCCAATGAAGAGTATTTGAATGAACAAAAATAGGTAAAATAATTCTGATTACTTTGAAAAGGTTCTTTGGATGAAATTTTTGATCTTGATACTTGAATATTCCAGCTATTTTCACTTTCATTTTATCACAATCAATGAGAGATACTGTCACACATGTTTAGTATTTAGTTATGAAAAATTTTCGTGATTTAGAATTCATTCATTATCGCTTTGGAACAATGCCCATGAGACATAAATTGCAATAAACCTCGACCCACCAATTTATGCACAATTTAACCACAAAAACCTCGGCACCAATTCTCGGCTCTAATTCTCACTATGTTTATCTGTCCAGTTGACGTTCACATTCTTTACTTCACTATGAAACTGTCTTATTGTAACACACTTGAATTCCTTTTCTATTTAAGTTTTAATAATTTTATATAAAAAATACAATGTCATTATTTTCAAGAAATTAATATTCCAAGTATGTCTTGACAAAATTTATCCAGTACAGTTCACTCAACTTTATGCATAATCTTATACATAAATCCGTTTATTTTTGGGTTTGCACGATTCTCCACATGTTTCTGGATCTCGTTGAACTATGAACAGTCTTTGGATAGTTCATTTAATTGTAAGAAATAAATTTAGTAATTTACTTGCATATTTATTATTTAAAATAACTCATCAATTTATTATCCACTATTTTTTTTCTTTATTACTATCTTTCCATCCACCAACTTAGTGTTCAATCTAATCAGCAATAAAAAATCAGTCGTTGAACATTTTTTAAAAATCTTGTAATTAAATACTCGTCGTTATGAATAATATTTTTACTTATTTATAAATAAATTTTTTGTTTTGGTTAATTAACGTATTTTTTAAGAGTCTTTTCTTTGCACTTTTATCAAAAATGAACTGTGTGTTACACGGTAATCTTTTTCATCCATACCGGTATCACTCAATCGCTTGCATATGGTTCGAAAAGTGTATGAGGATACGCGGCGAACGCCAGACTACTAGGAATACGAAGTGGCTAAGAGCTGTTCGCGTAGTGAGTCTCACTCCCCTCGACCAGAAATAGCTACCCTTACTTCCCCAATACATCTTTAGACTTTAGTAACAAACTCTTGTGGTAAACGCATTGCCTCCATCTTCATACTCTTTGTACAAAATTTTATCACGTTTTTTTCCACTGCAAATTAACTGAGATTTAGGATCCAGATCAACGATAATAATAGTGAACATCTGTCTGACAAAACTCATGCACGTGGCGAGCAAATTACAAGAATGAAAGAAAAAAGAAAAATTCATGAGTCATAATAAAAAATGATAGACCAAAAAATTATTTAATTTTTTGGCAAAATATCAATATGTCAAAAATGACGAATCTTTTTTGCATGCATTGATACTATTTTCACTCTACCAAAAATGTTTTTAGGTAATAATATTTAATTTATGTCGAGTTAACTAACGTGAAAACATTAAATTTAATACGAATCTAATGGGATTATGGAATTTATATTTATGTTAATCTCATGTTAACTTTATAGCTATAAAATCTAACGAACCACTTTGCTATGAACTCAACCATTATATTGTTGCAAATTTAATTGCTTTAGTTTCTCATAAATTTTCGTACAATCTTAATTTATTTATTGAGTGTTTTATACTCAATAAATTTAAATGCTTAAGTGATTTTTTGGCATTATTTAGAAAACAAAAGTGTTAAGCCATGAAGTATCTTATATTTCATATGATAAATATTTTAAATTGTTAAGAAAGTTTATTTAAAATTACCCAGATCATGCAGTTTCTATTCAAATATTTATATTATTTAATTATTTGCTTATCTGATTGGGTGTTTATTTCCCATAGTTAGTTCATCCTACTATTTGTTTTCTTATTTCAAAAAAGATGAAATAAATAAAAAAAAAAAAAGAATTTCTCATTTTCCATTTGGCTACAATTTTCTTTCTCTATTCTTATCATGAAAGACACCCAAAATCTGCAATCTCTTGCAGAATGTTTCTTTCATTGAAAATTAAAATTATAAAGCAAAAAACCAATCTCAAAAAAAGTCTCTTGACATTCTTCTGAGATTAACAAAAAAAAAAAAAAAAATCAAAGCGACATTGGAAAAGTCAACGAAATAGGTCAGGAGATATATAAATATACTGCAATGTACTCTCTATTGCTTTCTACCATTCAACCCAAAACAATCAGGTATTGAAATGAATGTATCATAACAGTCAGGTAATGAAAATAATATATTTTTAGACTGCTAATCTGGAATGCTTTTTTCTTTGTTAATAAAATTAATTCAATGAGGCAATTCTTCCATATAATTTTGACAAAATGCCAAAGAATAAGGCAAGACTGGATTTATTCTGATTGGAGATGAAGAAGCTTGATAGCCTTGTCTGATGCTTGACTCTTTGTTATATTACATTAGACATTTAGCAGTTATTAAAATAAATTTCAAATGAAAATGGCCAATTAAAATTTAATAAATCCCAAGCTTTTATTATTGCATTCTAATTCTTGTAAGAATAACTGATTTATTTATAAAAATATGAAAAGAGTAAATGATAAGTTTTTTCTTTAAAAATAGGTAGTAAGAGTAAAAATTTTAATTAACAGTTAACATCAAAGTTTCTTAGACAATTTTAAAAATATGTATATGATTAAATGTGACAGGTTTTTTTCTTCCACATATTGCAACATTATCTGCAGTCTTTTGATGTATTCTTATATTTTTCGTTACGTAAAATGTCTCTGATTTACAATGTTGTCTTTTCTTTTGTATCAGTCGAATAAACAAATCATAAGTTTAATTTTTCTTGGCACTATTAATACTTTTTGTTTTCTTTTCCAATGACACCACCAATAAGTCATAACATCAGAAGAAAACCATTTCAGTATTCAACTATTAGAAGCATATTTACTGACGTAAGATCAGTCAAGGGAAAAATTTTGGCAATCATCTGATTGCTACCTAGTCAGTGATCGATGGCTTTGTGTCATCAATGTTGGAAGTGTACTTCAATTTGTTTCAAAAGAAAAATGTTGATTTATCACATTAGTATTATTTTTAGAAATTCACAGTACGACAAAAAAAAATCATTACTTTAAAAATACGTCAATGATTGTATGATATAAGGTATCTAAAACAACGTCATTACGTTCATTAGTCACTAATAAGTATTTTCATCTTTCACGCTGTGATTACTCAGCTGTTGGCGAAGAGTCAAGGGTTCAAACAATAATGAATACACTTACCCCTATAGTAGATTCTCTCAATTGAGCTGTAAATGACTCTCGAATGGTTGTGCTTCCGCTTGTTAGCACACGGCTAAGTTCTGATGTAATTTCTGGAATAGATTTTTTAAATTAAATTACATTGATGAGTGATTTATTTCTTTTATATTCTTACAACTTTGATTAGAAGGCTATTAATCACAAACCATCCTGATCATTTTCATTGATTAATTTTATTTAACCCTTCAATAACAAACTAGGGTCTAGGTGATCTATTTTTTCTTCAGGTTCAAAACTAATTTTTAATCGTTCTTAAATTTTTCAAATTGTTAAAGTGAGCAAAGGAAAGTGTTATTTTAGTGAAATACCATTTTAAGACCAATAATTTTTTTTAATTGAAAGAAAACAATCACTTACTAGTTATAAGCATTCATGTAAACATATAAAGCATGTCTAGGGCATGAAAAGCTTCAGTGTGCTAAGGATGTTAGACTGGTTAAGTGTCTTTAAAAGTGTGTTAAAAGTCTCATCTTCTCACGATCACATTAACAAAATTCAAAGTTACATATGGAACTTGAAAATGGTGGTAATTAACACCAAAGTGCAGTCGAATTAATATTTAATAAAATCAATCAATAAAAATAATCAGAATAATTTGTAATTTATCAACTTTTAATCATTTAATATAAGATACATAAGATGATAAAAAATATTTTTACCTTTTTTTCGTTTATTAGAATCAGTGATGAATTCCTTTGATGCCATGATGATACAGATACTACGTCATTATTCTGAAACAACTGATAATAATTGCACATTAATAATTTATTATTGATTTAAAAATTGAAATACAAGTTATTATAAATTAATTTAAACTTTCGATAATTCGTATATCGAATGTTTTGAGTCAAAAGAGCAGCTCGTGCTGCCACCTTAGAGATTTGGCAGATGTTAGTTGATTTCATTCAGTTAGTGGTGGATGCTAAAAAGTATTCAAGTATTTCAGAAAGTTTTCCAAAGATTCATTAATCGATTGTCGGTTTTATAATTTTCTAGTTACACATTTTCATTTCAATAATCAATCAAACAAAATTCTTCGAAACATTTTTTTTTATCTTATGTTATTGTTTAGTTTTCATTGAATATTGTTTGAAAATTTTGTAAAAAAATAAGTTTTTAACAATGATCAATTGACAGCTAATTGAGTTCAGATTGATAAATTAGTTCTAAAGATGTTTTACATCAATTACTCGATCAAGTTCTATTTCCGATCATGAACGATAGCACTACTTAGTGGATTGGTTGGCTGCACGACCCGCGGGCTTGACCGCATTTTCATGCAATTTCACTTTTAATTAGGTCACTTCTCCCTTCATATTTAATTAGACAAAAAATTACATGATAGCAATTTGTTTCCTGTCTAAAAGGACTCTTCAATATTCCATTAAAATGTCATCAGTAATATTCGAAACATAATTAAAAATCTATCACAACCCTTTTATTCATCATCTAAATTTATATGCCAACTCAAAACACATTGCCTGCCTGATGCAACGGATTAACTACTGATAAAAGTGTGTAGGTTGATAAACGATGTTATGACTTTGTTAAATAACTTGGAATACTTTAAAATGATCAAAAAATTTATTGAAAGTCCAATTGAAGACATATTTCATTTTTATTTTATCAAACACTGGTCAGAAAGAATGTTAATTGAAATTCCGAATGATTGTACATTATGTTAGACAACATATGTTTGATGCCAAGATTCAAATCACTTGATTAATGTCTCAGCATAGAGAAATTCTAGTTTTCAGGGTCAGACGGTAGTTTTGAATTGATTTATTGTAAAGTGACACTGAAAATTACATTGGTTGAGAGATTTGTTAACCAGATCATCATCCAACTCCACGAAAAGCTTCATTTCATGTACCCACGTTATTTCTAATATTAAATTGAATTTTTTTTTTTCATCAATTTTACATATTATCTACAAAATGATTATATATTTTTAGCAAGATAATTTAATTTTTAAATGATTGCGAAAAAAAAAAATTTCAAACATAATGAGGTTATTAAATCAGGAAGGTTGCTCCAAATTCTCCTACTATTATATCAACACAGCTTGCAATGACATCACTATCATAAACACGGAGAAATTGCAGCATTTAGGATATTTGTAACTCCAAAAATTTGTTTTCTTACATTTATATGTTTTCTTTTACATGTCAGTGTCTTGACTACAAGGGTTTTGCTTTTCTTATCATGCCGGTTATTGATTAAATAAATAATTATTTTCGATTAGATTGAAATTTAAAGTTAAATGAAAGAATATTTTCAATTGTTTGATAAATTCAATAATCAATGATTACTTTTACAATAATTATTTTTTTTTTTATTAGAAAAATAAATTTTCAAAACATTTGCTATTAAATCAAATACTCCAGATACTTATCACCATCATGATCACTCATGAAGGAAATATAATATTTTCAAACCTCGTGTCTTTGATGGGTCTTGTAGACACAGAGGGAGAGTTGGATGGACCGTGAGGGCCACACGCTTTTCGAATGCCTCTTCAAATTCGTTCGACACTTGCACAACACTTGCACGTGAATAAAAATAGAAACGTTGACGAGCTGCTACTGTTGCTGGTGATGAAGAAAAAAGTCACTAACTTGCCTGGATGAGTACCTAATGTCTGTCGTACATCAACAAAGTCACTCATAAAAGTTCCAAATCCAAACTATAATCGGGATAATTGGATCAAAGATTTAAACTGGTTGATAAACAACACTGTATTTTATCTATATTGTTAGGGTTTTCGATACTTGGTTACTTTGAGGAGAAATACGCGAATAAATCGAGGTGGTTAGAAGCCAGCCGACGGCTATCTAGAGACTGCTACCAATGCCAGATTCGAAGCGTCGCGATGCCCTCCGTTTCTACTTCACTCTTTCGCTCTCACTCGCGCGTATTCAATTTAATCTACATCTCACAATCACCATTTAGTTTAATTGATTTATAATAATCATTTATTTTACATTAATCAAATCAACCATTTCATCAAAAGTATCAATTATATTCATTCCACGATTGAAAATGATTCTTCCAAAGGTCTCTAATTAAATTACTCCATTTTTATAGGATATTTTAATTATTCGATCATTAGTAATTTTTAGATTTCAAACCAACTCTTATATACTGTGAAAAAATGTTCTTCAACAAGAATGGTGATGATGATAGTAAAACGTTTTATAGCTCATAAACCTTCCTATGGGATTTTTAAATAGAAAGCTTGACTAATAATAATCAATGACTACTCGAGAGTTTATTTTAGACTCTTAAGGAAAACTCTTCCTTTAACTGCGTCTGAGAGAGACATTTTTAAATTCAGGGAAAATCGAACCAAGTTATAGCGAAATTATCGTGACAATTTCCGGATGACGACGGATGCCTCTAGGGCAACGAACTTTACCAGGTTCTTTGCCAAGTCGAAGATTCGATGTGACAGACGAACAATCGCGACATGTGGATACCATTTACAATCCACCATACCAGCCGTGAAAGCAAGTATTATCAATCATTCAGGACATTGATAATACTGATAATTATTACTGAATGCCAATTTTAAAACCATAGACCTCTTCTAGATATATCAATTCTCGACATTCAGCTTTCTTTATTGATTATTGCTTTACATTCAATCTGAAAACAAATCTATCATGTATATTCTTAAATTTCCATTCAATTTTAAAAAATATATTTTGTTGACATTAATGGTTATGATTTATTACTTACCAATAAATGCATGTTTTTCCTATTGAAACAAATGTATATGGTCTTGGCTTATTGCCCATTCGTTTATTTCAACTTTATTTGTCTTTACTTACTTGACTTATTGTGGTAATTACTAACTAAGCACCAAGTCTTGTCTGACATTACAGATTATAGACATGTGCTTTTGCATCTGACACAGAACATAGAAAAGAAATTTTTTAAATTTCCTTGTTTCTGTTCGTTATGAGAACAGAGGACAAGCAAAATCCATTGAAGCTTACAACTTCAGGTTTCTCATGCATGTCATTATTTGTCAAACTCAGCCCTTTTTATAACACAAGACAGAGAGGTAGAAGTCTTCAAAGTATATCTTGTGATTGACTTAATAACAAAATCTTCAAACTCATGGCAGGAATCAGAAATGCAATCAAACATAATTAAGTTAGAACTCGAATTATTTCAATATATTCAGTAATTATAATTAATTCATTATTCTTTATTGCTAGATCTATCATTATAATTTTGATAATTGTGGGTACCTTTGTATTAAATTGTCAAGGAAATAACTCTAAAGACCATCATGCATCAAAAATTAAGAAAAAAGAAGTAAAACAATATTCTATGGAAGGACAATTTGGAATAAATCATTTTCATATTCTTCCACGCTTTAAATCTAAACGTTTAATACCAAGAGCTCATCGAGGACAATCTAATCATGTTAACACAGTAGCATTAGATTTACCATTATTATCAAGACAAGCTTTAATGAAAAGAAGAGCACATGGAGCATTAAGATTGCCAAAAATACAAAAGAAAAATAAAAAAAGGTTATCTAAAATTAGATCCGTACATCAAAGTCATCTTGTTTCTTTGCGTGGAATAAAGTCTGGAAAAAAGACCCACAAAACAAAATCAAAACACAATATTAGATATGAGCAAACTCATCGATTAGAAAAAAGAAGTCAAATGAAAGCAAGCTTCTAATTTTAAATAATTTATAATATTAGAAAAAAATATTTAATGATAATTTAATTATTATTATCAATTTTTGTAGCATGTTAAAAGAAAAAGTGAAAAGAATAGAAAGAAATTGGATCTCAAAGTGGATAAATGCTCAGAAAAAAAATTATCAATTGTAAGGAAAGTAATGGTTGTAAATAAGACAAATGTTGATTCAAAAATTATAATATCCTTTATACAATTTTTTAGGACGAAAAAGAAAAATGCAAAGCCAAACGACGTGGATTGTATCATAGATAGATTGAGGATATTTAAATTTTTGGGAAATTATTTACCAATATCTGATGAAGATTTTACTCACTTAGAGTTAGGTCGATTTAGAGCAACTCGACAAGTTGATCACTTTAATAATACAGTACAGAATAAATTTTATAATAATTATAAAAATCTAAAAACAAATAAAAATTCACATTCACGATTTTTAACGTGCATAAAGGATTATTAATTCTTTTTTTTATATCTTATAAACTTTTATCAAAAAATATGGATCAAAAAATATCAGTTAAAAAGTCATTATTAAAAAAATATATCCAAGTCTTGTTTAATAGCCTATTTGTAGTTCATGATGATGAGCTATTGATTGATACATACTGGGCCAAATTTTCCCGAATAGTATCTAAACCAAGCAATGTCACCTATCGTAACAGATTTAGAATTTTCAATCTTATATTATCAATAATATAAAATAAAATTATGTAGTAAAACTTACCTCTAGTGTACCAATGATCTCTTTATTATCAGAACCTATAACTGGCAGTAAAACTCTACCTTTATTCTCGAACAATATTTGTTTTCTCAAATTTAAATCAGCATAGCTAATTAAAGGATATTATTGATTGAGATTAAAAAATCAAATTAATTCAACAAAAATAATTTAAATGAAGGTAATAAGGTTGTTTACTCACCCTACTTCAACGCAGTCTTTAATATTCATTTCCTCTTTCGATGGTTCACTGATAATATTGAATCGAACAATTGAATTATCACCACCAGCTAAAATACTGCAAAGATGATTTCTCTGTGTTTTATGTGTTTCTTCATCAAATAAGAATTCTATAATATAACATAAATTTATGAATTATTATATTGTAAGTCTTCAATAATTAATAAAATAATATTTATACTAACTTCGGGAATAGTTAAAGTTTATTTCTTCTGTATGGTTCTTAGGTTTGGCAACAGAGATTGTTTCCAAATCCAAGCCAGAATATCCTAGAAATGAAAACTCAACATACAGTTGATGAACATCAGGATCTTTTAGAAGAGGACAATTTTTTATCAATTTAAATCGATCAATTTTTATCGTTATGGAGTTATTATCGTTATTAGCTTTTAAATTCTGTAAAGGCTTAAGTAATTCTTTACATTCTTCACATAATCTTCGACACAATACAAAGTTCTTCTGACGAGGAGGGATAACTTCAGTGGTTTTTGATTGTACATTTTTGGACAATGCAGGACATATTATCTAAAATATTTGTAAAAATAATTTAAAGTTGTACTCATAATTTCATGAAGAAATCTTACTCTTTGCAATCTTCGT
Source organism: Chelonus formosanus (assembly GCA_028641665.1). Taxonomy (NCBI): domain Eukaryota; kingdom Metazoa; phylum Arthropoda; class Insecta; order Hymenoptera; family Braconidae; genus Chelonus; species Chelonus formosanus. Next base: position 18,324,475 of record CM054002.1, read on the forward strand.
GGGCAATTAACAGCACAAGAGTTTACTTTCTGATCTTTGAAAGTGTTTGAAGCAATTCTAAATAATTCATAATCAATAGTAAATAGATTATCTTAAACTAATTACAATTATTTGAATTGTATCAAATACATACTGTGGTATTAACTTATTTGAATATTTGGTAACATATTTATCAATTTCATCAGTGCATATTAATGTAGAAAAATCTTTTTTAGGGCTTATTGGAATACATTTACATAAATCCATAGATGCATTATTATTTTTGTCTCGATGGAAATCAGTATTAACTCCAGCTGATGAGACTTTGTGTGTTTGCTTACAGTTGATTCGCCAGTAATCCTTCAATAACCCACAGACCGTGTCAATAAATTGACAATGGTCTAGAATATTTACTTTTGAAATAGAACTGTCTCGTGAAGAGCTGTAACATAATTAATTTCTTGGACGGATGGATTCCAAAGAATAAATAAAACCATTGTTAATTAATATTACTCTTATTATTATCATTAATTATTAAACATTATTAAAAATTCATTATTACATTTCCGTTAATTACAATTAATTATTATTGTATAATTATATAAAAACGATTTTGACGTGGCACTTGATATCGACTTATCATTCTAATTAAATTATTTTTTAACATTCTAAACTTTATAAACGCTTATGAAACTTGATTGCTTATTATATGACTTTAGAATTAGTATTGTTATCAATAAAAATAACTATTTACGTTATACTTTGTACCACTTTTATCAATAATCTTTAGTCTATAATTAATAAAACTTGGCAGAAACGAGTTTACTAAAATAGATCGAAGGCTTTCTCCTTCGTAAATACTTTGGTCTATCTATTCATTGAAAATAGTTGAATTTTTTAAATGGAAGCGCTTCAAAATGATCCATATTACTATCAAGTCATTATATGAACACATTTACGCGCAATTAATAAATTGTCCTAATATTTTTTACAAAATAACCATTAATCAAAAGCAATCTGTATCGCTGAATAATAGTGTTTCGAGCGCAAGTACTTGCCTCTGTCTGCGAATTGGATTGCCATAACTTGTAGAACCTATGTCTTCGAGTCCTATTTTTGATACATTTTGGCTAGATAATGGCGAATTTATTTGTGCATCATCTAATAATTTTAACATTTTTTCTGGAGTTAAAGTATTTTCATGAATTCTGTTTGAACTTCTCAATGGACTATCAACATATTCTTCCGTTGAGCAAGCTTTATCTTCTTTTTGATTACCATTTTTCCAATCAATCAATCTAAAGTCTGTTTGCATACTCGATTCAGAATAATTATGAGCTTTTTTAACAGGAGATTGAGGTTTAGTTTTTTTCTTTCCATTATCTTTCTGCACTTTAGGTGAACTGTGAACAAGATGTACTTCACTTTCGTCTGTAGTACATTCACATATAAGTACTGGATGACTAGTTCTTTCAGTTGGCTTTGGTCTTGCAGGAGATTTAGGAATGTAATCACGTGCAGTTTGTTTTTCAAATGCCTAAAAAAATATTCGACATTTAATAAGTTCAGGAATATTAATGTATATAAATAAATTGTTACTTACATTTAATTTAACTGTTAAAATATCTACACTTGTTTGTAAGTCTTGTAATTTTTCTCTCAACTGAGCATTAACAGACTGTAATGAAGCTATATTAGCTTGCTCAGTATTAAAAGCAGTTTTTAAACTAATGTTATCAGCCATTATATCCGATAATTTCTTTTTTAGTTGCCCATTTTCTAATTCCGTTGAACTATCTCTCTTACTTAATTCAACCATCTGATTTTTATGGTCTTGAAGAATCTTCAGTTCACTCGAGAGAATACGAATTTTTTCATCTTTGTCACGTAAATCTGCTTCAATACTTTGAGTTCGTGAAACTTGTTCTTTCAATTCAGATGTTAATTCTTTTTCTGCACGGAATTTTTCTGTGATTTCTCCATGATTCCTACATCAACAATTATCAAATAGAAAGTATGATTTTCACTAGCATCAATAATTTAATAATAAACCCAAGATCAATGAATACACACCTTGACGTTTCATCCAAAAGATTCCTTAATGTTTCATTTTCTTCAGTCAAAGCTTTATTTTTGGCTTCAGTCTCAACACATTTTTCATTCTGAAGTTTCATTTGGCGCCATACTCGTATGTATTCAACATTTTCTGCAATTTTTTCCTTTTGATTCCCGGCTTCATTCATTTCTATCTTATTTTCTAATTCAGTTATTCGATTCATCATTTTCTTCTTCTGAATCTCTAGCTCCTGATAAAATATTAAATTAATTATTTAATTTAGTTAATTAATTAATACTTGAAAACTTATGTGCTATATTTACCTTAACTTTCGTAATGTAATGCTGCATTTCATTATTTTCAACAATAAAATTCTGGCATGTACCAACTTTAATGGGCCCATCACTACGATATGATCTAGAAATAATTGAATGTAAGTAAAAATATATCTATTTTTTTTTTTTTATATTAAAAATTAAACTACCTACGTTACTGCCGACGAATGACAAACTTGTAACCTTTTATTATGAGAAGATGGTCTTGCTAACACTCTATGGCTTAGAATTTGATTCCTTAAGATATTTACTTTTTCCTTTAGCTGAAATATTGATTTTTATAAGTCAACATTGAACAGAATAGCTTTTAAATTATGTAGTAAAAGAGTAGACTATTTACCTTTGAATTTTCAAGTATTAAACTTGAAATTCTGTCCCTTTCGTTATTTCCATTATATGTTCCGTAATTCATTAGTCTTGGAGTTGTACATACTCTCATTAATTTAGTAGAGAGTCGTTTAATCTTATCTTCTTGAGAATTATACAATTTTTTAATTTCTTGATAATCTTCGAACAATCGTAAATATTTATCCTCTAAATCTCTTCGATTTAGCTTACCAACAATAAGCCGTTCTCGAGGATCTATAGAAAAAATAATTAAAGACATAATTATTAATAAATTATTGAGCTGATAATATATGCATAAGTTATTTACATACCGATAATACTCCCACGAAAACTTTCTACATACGAATTTTCTCTCACTGGTAAGAGATCTCGATGGAGATCATCTGCCATGATCAATAAATGTCCTTAAAAAAATATGTAATCATTATAATAAATATTACTTTTGTCTATTATTTAAATATTTACAACAATTAGTAATTGCATAATTCTTTCGATAATTCATTACATCGAAAGCTGATGATTTTTAAATGGGCTAATTTTTGGACCAATTAACATTAAACAATTTACAAGAAAACTTTTTAAATGTGTTTAAATACTCCCACCGATATAAATTTATGGACCACCCGGTATTAAAGTACAGTGTCGGTACCTTGCGGAGCAACCTGCGGTCTTCGAACCTTTCGTTTTTGACACATTGGCTGAGCGTATGCGTGCAGTGAGTAGGTAAGATGGCGGATGATGAATTTGTCGTGGTTTCGGATCAAGAAAAAGTAAGAATAGTTTCGAATTTTATAGTGCATTCACCACCAGGTGAATTTAATGAAGTTTTTAATGACGTAAGAGTCCTATTGAACAACGATAATCTATTAAAAGAAGGCGCATCGGGAGCGTTTGCTGTATACAACAAGGACCAACTTACGCCTGTTAAGGTACATCTTCAATTACGATAAGATTTATGATTTTTATTTGGATATTATCTATAAAACACTCATTGGCTCTTGAAAATTTGTTTGTTCAATTTTATTATATATTATTTTTTATTATTTATTTAACGATATAATAACTTTTATTTATAAGCATGTTTATAAATGGGTTAGGTGACGTTTCTCAGTTCAAATGTAACTGGAGCAGAGAAATACTTATACGGTTATGCTACTCGATATCTCACTATTGCTTATAAATCTTTCAAAATATTTTATAAATCACTGTAATATTGGAATTACTTTTTACAAGTTGATGAATTTGTAAAATACATGAGTAGTTACTCATCAGTACTCCATGTTTCTGAGAAATGTATGAATCATAATCTTTGATAACTAGAAATCAAGAGTCAATGAGATATCCGTGTCATTTATTTTTTATAAAACATTTTCAAGTCTAGTGACTTACAGAAAATGTTTTTCCAATAATGAACAAAAGATAGTAGTAAATTGTTTAAATTTTCAGATAGAAGGAAGTGATTATCCTGCCCTCATTACAGAATACAATGATTTAGGAAATCAAAGATTTTACGATACTCGAAGTAAACAAAGTTTCAAATATGATCATCTTAGAAAAGAGGCTGTAGATTATGAACCCTTCGAGCCAGATGCGACAGCAGAACCATGGAGATCTGTTCTTCAAGATGAAATGACGAATTATACTAAAAGTCATTATAGACATGGAGTGTGTGCAGTGTTTGGAAAAAGCCAAGCAGGTTTGTTATTAAATGAAAAATTATGAGAAAAACGATTGGAATATATATCGTGATTTAATCATAGTTGACTAAATGTGTATTTAAATGAAATCATTAATGAAATTTATTTACTTAAACAGGGAATATAACGCTAACTGCCTGCATAGAAGATCATCAATTTCAACCAAAAAATTTTTGGAATGGTCGTTGGCGTTCAGTTTGGTCAGTGAATTTTAGCCCGAGTTCCGGTAATGCAGAATTAAGAGGAAACCTCAAAGTACAAGTTCATTATTACGAAGATGGAAATGTGCAGCTTGTAAGCATCAAAGAGGTAAAAGAAAACTTGACAATATCGAACGAAAAACAAACAGCAAAGGAATTAATTCGTCTTGTTGAAGAATCAGAGAATGATTACCAAACGGCGATATCAGAAAATTATCAAACAATGTCTGATACAACCTTCAAAGCTCTTCGAAGGCAATTGCCTGTAATGCGAACTAAAATTGACTGGAATAAAATTGTGTCGTACAGTATTGGCAAAGAGCTTAAAAGTCAATAGAAATAGATTTTTTATAAATTAATAAGAGAATTAACTATAAAGAATAATAAAAAAAATAATTAAATAAAGTGCATTTTGCTGCAATTGAAAATGAAAAGAGAAGTCTGGAAGTGTGATGTGCCCGGAAGCAAATGTAAACAGTGCGCAAGAAGAAAATCATTAAGCATACGATCAAGCTTATGTGAATTGGTCATATAACTAATTAAACATTATTATTAAATGCATTTATTGTCGCGAAATCGACTCAAATGCTCAGTATATGTAAATGAAAATAATGTTAACTAATTTGAATTATCAAAAGAAACAAAATATCTGATTGTAATCATAAGTTTAATTAAGTTTTATGAAAATTTAGTTACTTGTGATTGTCATTTAGCTAGCACAATTCAATTTTTATACCTTATATAAATCACATCGGTTGTATAAAGTTTTTCCAGTGGATTATTCGATAAAAATTTTTCAACATTTTATTATACAAATACTGTGAGAGAGTTCAAATTTCCACTTGTAAACACTAAGACATTTCACTATTTTTATTATAAAAAATAAATATAAATTAATGTGGTTTATTGAGAATTTGAATGGTCTCAGTGACCAGATAAGTTTATAAAAAAATAATATGACTAATAAATCTTATTATTAATTAATAAATAAATTTTTATTGAAGCTAATGATTTTATAATAATATTATAGTTCATTTGTTGCAATTGAAAGCAATTAATAAATAAAAATAATTATATTCAATGTATTTTGCTTTATAAATTGATTAATTTTTTATAACATACCATAGAGAAATTATTTGTGCCAAGCAGACAGTGGTGAAATTTTTGGTGCTAACGCTTACCACACATTACACAGCCAGACACTACATAATGATATTAAAAAAAAAAAAAAAAATTAAAATTAAAAAAAGGTACATAATGTATTGTACATTGTAGATTATAGCCTATAGCCTGCTGGAGCCTTAATCTGTTCACATTTTTGCGTAAAAAATAATTGTGTACATATGTTATTTGGATGTATAAATGAATGCTGTAAAACACTCTAGCATTCAATATTTCACACACTTTAAATTTAAAAATGTGTGTGTTATATAATTTATGATTTGAAATTTATATCGTAATTTTGTTTATCATTCTTTATAGTTGCGATAATCAGCATTTATTTTTTAACTAATATATTTTTTAAAGATATAATTAAAGAGAATTATCTATGATTACTTTAAAAACATTATCAAATAAAAACAAAATAAAAAATTAATCGATTTATAAAAGTTTCATCCATAATAATTAACTAGTTAATTTACATGTGGTACAATCGCAACAAAAAAATACATGCGATTCAAGTAATGCATGTATTTTTTTATAGGAAAATCGAATTACGGTTAAATTTCAAACATGATGTTAATGTTTTGAGTCTTATCAAACTCTACAGAGAATAGTTGCCTACAATGAAAGCATAATAGGGATGATAATGTACTGTCTTACAATCGATTATATCATAATATAAGTAACGCATGTCCTCATGTAAAAAATGAAAAATCACAATTATTGGTTGATTTATGTACTATTAAATGTTAATTATTGAGCGAATAAAGTGATATAACACTTTAACTGACTGCTTCGTACTTGAAATATTTTTATTAATTTAATCAACGATTTTCTTTTACTTCTTTATAGAAAATTAATAAAAATATTAATCAAAAAATGCTGTAAACACAAATGGTTTGATTATTTGTAATATGAATTGTAATCATTTGTTAACAATTGATTCAAGGATTGTTTTATAATAAATTTTTTCTAATATTTTTTATTGTTGTTTATTTAAAATAAGCATTTTTAAAAATTTCTGTCAATAAATACTCTGATTATTCATGGAAAATTTACTAGAGTCTGATGAATCATCCCTTTAAGATTAAGAATAAATGAGTAAAATCATAATAAAAAAGTACTTACTTTTGTAAATTTAGAATTTATTATCGCTGAGTATGAAAAATCAAATTTTTAATGTAAACTGATGAAAAAAAAACTTAAAAAATTCCATATTACAAAAAAAGTGTAAAGTTTATGAATATTACGTGTTTGACGTTTACAGCCATATTTGTTTACGTTTTCAGACCGTTGCCATACGCGCGATTGCAGCGCCGATTAATTGGAGTTATTGTCACATGATCAGACTTATCGACACGAAAAAACCAATCAGCATTTAGTGATCCATTCTCTGCAATTGTCGTAGCATACTGAAATCTTGATTCGTATTAATTGAGAAATGATAGTAAAATACTTCGGTGCCGGTTAACATTTTGTATGAAATTATACAATAAGTAATATATTAACTTATTTTCGTGTTGATAAGAGATAATCTTGGCCAATTACCTTTGAAAACATGGTTCTTATGCCAAGAGAGTCAGGTAAATTAATAGCAAAATTGTCTAAAAATGTTTTTATTGAAGAAGAAGGCATCAAGAGCCTTGCATGTGAGGTAAGGATGTTTTTGATAAATATTTTAGAGTACTTTTTACCTTTCAATATTAAGCAATGACAAGTTGTCATGTATATTTAATCTTATTTACAAAGAATGTTTGAATCTTTTAAGTCTCTTTTCTAATATTGAATCCATTTTCAACAGGTCTTGGAAGGTCTAAAAGATCGAACGATATCAATAGACAATTTTTCGCAATCAGAATTTCATCCAAATCCAGGCCATGCTAAAGCTATAGACTGGATATTTGTGTTAGACACATTGAATTTCTGTTTTTGGAGTTCTAAAAGTAATAATAAATGGAAAGTTAATGGACATACTGGCTATTTTGCATTATGTGCAGCTATTAAGAGAGCAGTTGATGTAAGTATTCAATGAAATTACTACTTGCCATGTTTTGCTTTACTATTTACTGATGGTCTTCACACAACTCATTTTCAGGATTGTCACACTTACATTTGTCAGTCATTAAACATAAGTCGTCTTTTGATGACCTTTCTTCCTTATTATGAACATTTTTTAATTTATTCAGAGCAAACTTTTTTTCACTCTTCAACCTTGCACTTCTTAATCTTTTCGAGGAGTTCTTTTCCACCTGAGATCTTTTTTTCTTACGCCTTGAAAATTTTCTCACTTTGATCTTAAATTCTCTGCTAACATTTTCTGCGAAGAATTTTTTTATTATGTAAGAACTTTGACTTATTTCCTAGAATGTTATTATCAATTAAGAGTCATATTTTTTCAGTTTAATTAACTTTTATGATTATCAATGGTCTAGTGAATGATAATGAATTAATTTTAATGATGATGAAACTATTTGTATTACCTATTCATTTTGGTTAATTTGAAATGATTATTTAAACTTATCTATTATTAACCTATAAATTTAATCTGTAATTTCAGTTTAAATAGCTATTATACCTTTTTTACGGTTTTTATTTTTACTCATTTTTTTATTGTATTTTTTAATTGCAATTTTTCGACGTTCTAAAGCATATTCCAATAGAAATTTTTCTGTTGCAATTTGCTGTCGTTGAAATTGTTGTTTCTTATACCATCTAAAAATAATACACAATAAAAATGATAATGTTGAAGTATAATGACTTAAATTTTTACTCATTATCAATTGATAAGCCATTATTACTTTTGCTCCAAGTTCCTTCTTTTTCGCTCGGCTTCTTGGAATTCTTTTTCTCGCATTGTCTTCTCACGAATTTTTTCTCGTTTTGCTCGTTTCAATAGATTATTTATTAATTTGTTTTGATACTTTCGGATCATCATCAATCGTTTTCTCTTTACATTTTCAGTATGTAGCTTTGATTTCAATATAATTTGTTGCAATTTTTCTCTCTTATTCCTTTCAATTTTTTCCAATCGTTCTTTATCTTTCTTTGCTTTCATTTTTTGCTTTTTCAATTTTTCTTTCTCACTGAGCATTACATTTTGAAGTAGTTTTTCTCTCAGGAATTTCTTTTGCTCTTGAGTTTTTATCCTAACAATTAATTCAAATTATTAATTTATTCATCAAAAGGAAAACTGATTGTACCTTTCAATATCTTTTTGGGCTTTTAATTCAGCATTTTTGAGTATTTTATTATCAATAAAAATATCTCGTTGACGCTCCATTTCCTTTTTAATTTTATCACTAAACAATTTTTTTAAATATTTTCTATGCATGTTATATTCCTTCACAGTACAAATAGCATCCAAATTCTTAGCTACAAAACCACGTTGAATTAAATATTTTAAGATACTTTTTTTTGAAAAATAGTTGGCTAAATGTTTATCATGTAATGAATCATATGGAACAAAAATTTCATAATTATGAGGATCATCTAAGTGAAATTTTGCGTCTTTAGATGAAATGAATAGCTCTTGGCCAATTTTTCTACGTGAAAAATGATAAGCATCCTTTGGTGCTGGAACTGAAGGAAGTTTTGCGTCTAATGACATAATTTGCCATCGCGGTAATCCAAAATTTGGTACTGATCCTTCTGGTTTTGGCAATGTTTCCATTAATTTATCTAATTTCCTATTCAAAAATACATAACCAATATTAACTACAATCATTTAAACATTTTTTTTTTAAATGAACTTAAAAAGTTCTATTTATAAATCTCACGTTGGCATTTTAAGTGTTCGTAGAGAATCACCAAAAGATTTTTCAAAATATTTTCGACGAGCCATACTGAAATAATTTATTAACACAAGTTTAATTCGAAAGATTATACTATTATTAACATACAATCCTTGATTTCTTATTCACTTATTTTACAACGAAACATTAGCATAAAATAATAACTTCATATCATTGCTGTATTATATGAATTTTCAAATTGATACAGGAAGGCATTCCAATAATTGATCCGACTTATTATGTTAATATAAAAAAAGATGTGCTTGGAAGAATATTAAGAGCTGATTCTGGCGCAGAACCTGTTCCTTTATTAGATGAACGTGTTCAAAATCTTCAACAAGTGGGTAAAATTCTTGTCGATAAGTATAATGGTACATTCATGGAATGTGTTAAAGCAGCACAACATTCGGCTGACAAATTATTGAAGCTTATCGTCAATGAATTTGAATGTTTTCGAGATGAAGCTGACATTTACGGTCACCGAGGTAATTGAATTAAATGGTCAATTAATTGTTTAGTAATAAAATTAATATATATGGATATATATGGTAATTACTACTTTTTTTATTATATAGTAAAATTATTATTCAATTAAATGTTAATTTTTTAATTTAGTATCATTTTACAAACGAGCTCAAATCTTGATTGGTGATATATGGGCTTGCTACAGAGGAAAAGATCTGGGAGAATTTAATGACATAGATTTAATTACAATGTTTGCTGATTATAGAGTACCACAAGTGCTGATGCACTATGGTGCTATGAGATACAGTAATCCTCTTCTTAGCACACTGCAAACAGGTAATTAATTTCTACATGCTAGTTATTTATGTTATAAAGAATTTCAGATTAAAAAGAAATATGTACTAAGTATTAACACTTTATGATTATAATGAACTAATAGATACTTATTATTTTTTTTAAATACTATATATTAAAATAATTCTGTTTTCGCAGGTACTGAGTTGGCAGCAGGAAGTGTAGAAGAAATTGAAATTCGTGGTTGCTCAATAGAAGTTGTAGAACGAGTCGTTGATAGAGTGAGAAATTTGATCAAGCAATATCCCAATTTAAATATCAATCCATTTAGCTGTAATTCAATAATAGTTGACCACTTTCTGTGGGACTATAGACGAAAAAATGCTGAAAAACTGGAAAATTTACCATTCCATAAAGTTCGAACAATTTACTATTGATTTATTATGATATCAATATCATTATAATTATGCAAATTATTCGACTATTTTTATCTAAATACTCAATACGAATTTGATGAATTTTCTAATTCAAATTCGTAGATTTCAAGGGGCCATATTCCTTTAAATATAATGATTGTTTAATACTTGTAATAAATTCAATTATAAAGATGTTTATAACAAATGTTATTATGTATGAATATATTAGAGAAATCTTTATTTGATATACAATTATCGTGTCACTAAATACACAACACAAAAAATAACAAATTATTCCAATAGTTTAACAAAGCTCATATAAGTTAGTTCAATTATAAATTATAATAAAAATTAATTTTATGATATTATAATGAAACATTCGAATAATTATAATGTATATAAAAATTAACATTATTACACGATTTTTTGAACTTTCTATGTCAATATTTGGAAATAAACAATTTTACATAATTTCTTATATTTTATATTTCAAAAAAAGTTTTTTATTAAAAAATATTTTATTAATGTCTTTGGAAAATAACACATGTATGTCCTTTGGCACGACCTCTTTAAGTTATTATTGTTACCAATATTTTAACTCCGAATTTAATAAGGGGAATTTTTTATAATTTATTATTATATTTAATACTAGTTTATGGCAGTTTTTATTGTGTGCAATTTCTTACGAATCTTTTGCATCCATTTTTTTTATCATCCACTTTAATCTATCTTAGATATCAAATCGATTTTAAAGCTTCTTTCTTTTAATAAAAATATATGAAAATATACATTAATATAATGGCTGAGAGATAGCTTTAGAATTAATTTGATATATTAGTTGTGATTAATTTAATACAATAAAAAATCGAATATATTGGATTTAATTTAATAAAATAATATATAAGGCATTTGTTACACAGAACTATACAAAAGTTAAGTTTACTTATATATTGAGCCAATCTTTTATTATTAATATTATTATTAGGATTGTTAATATCACTACTTATATTCACTAATGCTAATGATTTATTTTTTAATGTTTCTTCTGAAGTTTTTCCCAGAATTGAATGTCATTCTTTAACTTGCCTGGTGCAATTACCCCAATGTCACTTGGTTTTTCGCTATATAGTGTATTTGTTTCGATTGTACCAGTTGGTATTTTACTTTGTTCTATAATCGTACTCACTGGTGCACTAGGCTTATTAGAAATTTGTCGTAAACCTTCTCGAAATTCTTTAGAAAGTGATCTAGCTGTTAAACTATGCATTTGTCGTGGAGTTCTGATGATGTGAACCTCTGGAGTTTTAGGTCGATCTTTATTAGTATTTATCGTTTTGGGAACCTTAAACATCAATCGAAAAGTTCAACACGTTAAAGAATTCCAATATTTTAATCACAGTTAATAAAGCATACTATACATTATCAATCTTTAATATTGAATAATAATGATAATAATTATTATTGACTCATGATTGTAATAATTTCTAATATGTTATTAGTGGAACTTACCCGTGGTGGAGATGCAGCTTCTGGTGTATTATTAAATGCTTGAGCTAATTTTCTGACTGAAGGCATCGATAATTGTTTGTCAGCAAATTTATTGGGTTCTTCTGGCGTTTTTAGAGAGTATTTAAATTCCTTTGAAGATGAAAATTTTTTCGAGAATTCTTCAGATTCTGCTTTGGAACTTTGAGAATCTGATTCATAATTATTAACATTGTTTGAAGAATTATTTATTTCTTCATTAATTAATTCATTTACACATGACATTTTAGAATTTTTGTTATTGTATATTTCGTCATTATCTTGCTTTATTTTGTTATCGCTTTCATCACTTGGCGGTGATAAAAGTTTCTTATCATTATCATAACAGTAACCACCAATTTTTGAAATGTTTGGAACTGACTTGGCTGACGTAATTGGATTAAATTTGTCGAAAATATTTTTCTTTTCTTCACTTAAATTTTCTGTACTTTTATTCCAATTATAATCATCAACTTTTTCAAAGCGTTGCAATAAATTTGACTTATCATCTATTTGTTCAATATTCGTTTTTACATTTATAAAACTATTATTTACTTTACTATCTAATTGATTATTTGATTGTGCTCTTCTTAGTCCAGAATCATAGCCGAATAATCGTAAATCTAATTTATTAGGAATTCGTTGATGACTTTTTTTAAAATCTCTATTATTATTGAATTCATTCTCAAACACATAAGCCTTCAAGTCAATTCGTCTTATTTTACGTTGATTATCATCAGTAAGAGAATTTTTTGTACCAATAATTGTAGATATGTTATCAAAATTTCCTTGTCTATTGAGTTTAGCATTAATTTCATTTTTGCTATTTTTCCTTTCACGCTCCAGGAATTTATTATTCTGCGTCAATTCCAGTGATTTCGTTGCTGCTTCGATAGGCTCGAAGGACTCCTATAACAGACAAAAAAGATACTGAAATTAACTGTGCAAGTTCTCGTAATCATTTTCAGCCCATTGTTATTAAATCGAAGGCAATGAAATTAATAAGCCCTCACAGATAAAATCAATGGATATTCTCTGAACCTATTTTTTAAATTGAAAATAAAAATGATTAAAAATATATTTTATAATGACAGATGACAAATTTATTTTTCTTTATAATAAAAAGCATTTAGTTAAATAAAAATATCCATGCGTGCTTAAAATACAATGTATATTGCGGTGGATCCCAAGAGTTGCTTCAATGATACCATCATTGAGTCATAAATGTTAGTAGGTGGTGAGGTTTAACCACTGTGGTTATAGTACTTACCAAACAAATACTTTGTGCGTCTCATGCATAAGTTGTAATAATAGAATTAAGGTCACTAAAACTTTTAACAGAATTATATTAACAAGTATTTATTAGGAAACTTTAAAAAGTGGTTTATTATGTACACGTTAGAGTTTTTATAGATTCAAGAGTGAAGTAGAAAATTTTTGCGACAACTAATTAAAAGATATGCAATCATTTACTAATTGTATTCACTCACAACACTGAGGTAGTTCAAAATATCAATTAGTGCTATTTTTAATTATTATTGTTTATATTATCAATTATTATAAAATAATGACATTGTTAATTAGATTATAATAAATAGTATTTATAAGTCACAATTGATATGAAATAATTATTATGTTAATTTTTATAGTTTTGTGATTTATTAATACTATTTGATTAAATTTATTAAATGATATATAAATTAGTTCCCACTATCAAATATTTTAAATTTAATTAATAATTAAATAAGCTATAGTTATGAGATTCTTCTTGAAAATATACATTACTAAATGTTTTATACCTTAAATATAAACATTATTCCATTAACTACTATACTACTATATATTTACAAAGTTATTTTTAACTATGTTCAAGAGATTTAGGAATTATTAAGCTGGAATTAATTTTTCTTAAACTTCTTAAGCTCGTAAAATTTCTATCTATAATCTGTGGTATTATTGGAGGTTCAAGCTTTAAATTATCACCATCGAAAACAGCCTCTTTTAAAGTTGAGCTTTGGATTGATCTAATATTCTGTTGATTTGACTTAGATCTTGTTAAACAATTTGGAGAATTAAATAACTTGATTAATTTTCTAGGTGTACGAGTTTTATTGGCGTTAAAATTTTTCTTTTTGCTATGAGATTTTAATTTAATACCACCAAAAGTCATAAACTTCAACTTTGAAAAATCAGTATTGGTCCCTTCTAAATTAGTTTCATTAATTTGTTCATCACTTTCAGAGTCATCTTCGGCAATTAAACTGTGACTTTTTCTTCTTTTTATTCCTCCAAATGTATGGAATTTGTGAGCATTAAAAACCCAATATTTCTTACCATTGGAATTTAAATCAATCCAACTTTCTTCTGTTTGATTAGGATTGTAATCCCAATTTAATTTGAATAAATTCCTTTTTTTTGTAATACCTGGATGAGCATTATCAGATGTTGAATATTCATATTCAGTAGAATCAATTGAGTACATGCCAGAATCGCGATCCTTTTGAGAATACTCTATAGATCGTTGCATAAATTTATTTTCCTCTTCATAAAGAGGATTTATTTTGTGTATATCAGATTGAGAACTTTCAAATGAATTCTCATGAAATGTTGGCTCATTAACGTCATCAGTTTCATCAATGGAATCGTTCCAATTGTGATCAGTATAATCTTGGTCAATTTTTTTAACACTTTCATCACAAAGATCCAGGTGAATAAGAGGATTCGTAACGAAATGCGAGCTGGCATTTGTGCCACGATAGGTGCGTCTATGAAGACTACCACGAAGAGAAGATTCTTCAAATTTTTCTAGGCCATGACTCACCTGCTGTTCGAAATCACTGCTAGTCGAACTTGAACGATGAGACAAAGAACTGCTGGGTCTGCTTGAATTCGATGCACCAGATCGGAGTTGCCTTTCACCATTCGGTGATTTTGAATCGTTGATATAATAATCTCTTCCGAATCTAAACAATGAAATAAAAATTATCACCCTTGATTGCTACTTAGTAATATTGTTTTTAATATAAATTCTATACTTCCAAATAGAATTAATACATTTCTTAAATCTTAGATTATTTTTAAACCATTTAAATGCATATTTCAGTCTAGACACAGTCTCGTAACTCAACTTTTGCTTTATTTTCCTGATAATTTTACCTTTTGATGTCTGGTCTATTAGCTCCTAGAACTATTTGCAATGGAGGACTGGGACTGGACGGCAGAACAGTCGGATTTCTATAACAAATATATCAAATAATTGAATAAAATTTTTAATTAGTCTAAAAATTAATTGCATACTAGAATTAATGAAAAATATTAACCCAACATCAGCAGGTCTGCTGGCGTATTGACGCTCTAGAAGTCTTTTTTGTATATTTTCTTGACTATAAGGATTATTCTGAATTGGAGGAGCATTTTCCCATTTTTTATGCTCACGTTCTGCAATGGTACCTATAAATCAATGCTACTCTTAATATATTTCATTCAGATGAGAGACTCAATAGCTCAAAGACTTCCGAAACTCATTATAGTGGCTTTACATTCGAGAGAAAAAAAAATAATAAAAATTTTCTTACCTGGTCGTGGCGGGGCTGACAGTCCAAGGTTATCGTCATGTGTATTTTTGTGGTTAAGCGATTTAGATATTCCTTCAACAGCAGCATGTGCATTAGCTGCTTTGCACCTTCTACATAAAACCATGACTTTTTAGATACTGCTAAATTCACGCTAACAGCATGCAGTCATGCGTTTGTTCAATATTTAATTCAATACTTCAAAATAATTAGTAAAAGATTATCAAAAAGATGTTATGATGAATTATTAAAGATCAAAAAAACAGTACAAGATCGCATAAAAAAAATATATAAATAACAAATGAAAAATCACCTGTCATCAGTTATCATTGGTTTCATATTTTCTTCTGTCTCGAGTCTTTCATTGATGATAAACTTTTCTATGTCTATTTCCTTATTTTTAACATTCTCTGACTGGTTCTCAAGTGCTGAGAAAAATTCTTCTTCAATATCAGACGTTTCTTCATTTATATGAGTATCAATTGAACCAAGTTTTCTATTTAGTTCTTGAAAATCACAAGACGTTGATGATTGATCATTTTCACATAGTGAATTCCTCACTGGAGTTGGTGTTGGAGTTTTAGGTAGCATTTCAGTTTTCACTGCTTCTTCAGTTTCACAAGTTAATTGATTTTCTGTTTTCATTGAGTTTACATGATTATTTATTAGTTTATGATCATCATTCACTTGCTTGTTACCTACAGCATCAATTTCTGGTGTGCTTTCTTTTTCATTTACACATTTTGTGATTGAAAGACTTTCTTTACCATTCAAGTCTTTTTTAGCTTCATCAAAACTTGATTTTATTGGCAATGTTGCAGTATTGAAATAATTATTAATGTTAACAGGTTCAGATTTGCTTTTCTGTTCAGAGAGAAAATCTTGATGGTCTTCTTTGGCATTCGATGATTCTGGTATAACTTGATTTATGGCTTGTATTAATTCATCATCCCCTTCTTCATCAGACTGAGCAGAAAGTTCGGATAAATCTGATGTGTCTTCGGCATCCTTGTCACCAATCAATGCTCGATATTCTGCACTAGGGTTTGGCACAAGCATGGCAACTGGTTCAGATTTAATTGGAATTTTTTTCTTTTGGAAGAGCCAGTTTTCCTCCCAGGACTCAACAGGTGTGATATGATCCACATGAGCTGCTTCATTCACTTCATCTTGGCTTTCTTCTGATGACTCTTGTGAAGCTGATAATTTAAAAAACTTTCTTCATTTTTTTGAATAACATTATTTTTTATCATTACTAATTAATGGAGTTATTTAATATATTTAAATTGTTGCTTAATTAATTTAAAAAAATACAATTTTTTTATTGAGAATTATTTCATCTTCACCTTCAGAATTTTTTTTTAAAAATTAATAATTCATTTATTTTCAAAGATTAATTAATAAAAAATAATACTCACGGTCAACAATATCCATTCCAAACTCCGGAAATGGCACGCGCTTAGCATTCCGGAAATTAAGGAGATTTGTCTTTAGTGTTCCCGGATCTTCATCTGATGTATAAACTGTTGTGACTTCTTCAATTTGTTCTTCAATCTGCAATTCAATACAGCCATTATCATTATTACTTGTTACCTACATTCCATAGCTCTTAATACAAAGATTGAAGTTATGATAAGAACCTTAATACTGAAATATTTAAAATTCCAGAACATGGTCATCTTTTATAGTTTTTTTTTTCGTTCTTTAGGTTATTAAAAAGCTGATAAATATCCGTAAATTAAATCCTTGAGTAATCTGTCAGCCAAACGTTAACTTTCCAATCGCGATACTGCCAAGACTGACAATCATTTAGTGCTTTTTAAAGCGTGAGTAAATATTTGTAAACGATGCACTTTCACAATAAATCGATTAAAGAATTTTTCCATTTGCATCATCAACGTTTTTGCTAGTTTGGAATTTTAAAACTGCATATTTATGAATATTCATTTTATAAAACGCTTTCGAAGAGAAAATGTATGTTTTGCAAAATTATATTAAACTCTAAAAAAGTTTTTATTATCAGAAAAACTATGAAAATTTTAATTAAATACCCACATGAACTTCTTGACTATATAATCAAGTTAATTATATGATATGTATTATTTTAACGATCGCATCATAAAGTTTCCAAGGATCATTACTTTTTAAATCTCAATATCAAGTACCTAGTACTCGTTGAAGTAAAAAATAATCTGCTTATCAAGTTATTTCATTTCACCAACTTAATTCATAACCACGAATCTTTTTATAAATAAAGTACCATTATCGTGACTATCGTTAATCATTTTAATTCAGATGACAGAATGATTATAACTTAATACTGAATTCTTTTCATTACCGTATAAGATAAAGGGTCCTGAACACATGTACGACGGTGTATTTTCATTTCACTTCCATCAAGACTGTCTTCTAGGGATGGTGGCTCAATACTACTGCTATCATCATCTACTTCATCATCCAAGTCCATTTCAGATTTATCTAAATTTATAATTTATTATGAAATCACTAATTTCATCACCATTTACTAATGGTTTTTAATTAAATTAATTAAAATGTAATGTTTCTATATATTGAAAGTTTTTATTTTATCTCACCTCTGATAAACCTGCAAGATTTGTCATCAAGGACATTACCATTACCATCAATATTTTCTTTTTGGCATCTTTCAATAACCTGTAAATAAAATTAACTTTTAGTAGAAAAGTGAAGTAAAAAAAGGAATGGTGGAAATGAAATCCAGGCTTTTAAATAATAAATGTAATTGAATGTTGATAAAGGCTGGAGTTGATTTGTAATTTATGAACTATTTTTACTTTTTCTTTCAAAGACATTATGTTCTTACTTTATTTATTATGGCGGCAGCAAGAAGATCCTCGTAGTTCTGTTCAGATATACTAGTATTTTCTTGTATTCGTGAAGATACTGTATCACCAAGTCCTGGTAGTTTGCGAGCTTCGTCAACTGCTCGTTCAACAAGCTCCCGTAGTGCAGTGTGTGCCATGCTTGGACTATCTGTAGCCGGTTTGTCTGCAAGTTGGAAAAGTATTCCATTAGGAATCTATTGAGTGAGAGCTACCCTCACATTAGAAAGATCAATTTACAGTCGATCAAGTTAGCACATTTACTTTCAAGGAAATACAGTTTCCTATGGATTTTCTATAAACATTACAAACACCAGTTTTATTTTTTTTCTGCTTAAATGTCTTAAGGTTTCAAGAATACAAGTTTCTTTTTGATCAAATTATTCATTCCTCAAAAAATTCATTTCCATAATTATTGATAATTTTAGGGGAAAGTAACAACCTTGCTCAAAATTTGCAAGTAAATGAATTTTAATGTTGAAATAAAAAAAAAAAAGCAAAGAAAAAAAGGTCTACAATGACTGAAAATAGCATGATAAACCATAGCAATGTCTTTCCAATTTCCAAATGGTAAAAATCCAAAGTTCAGTGAGCACGAATTACACTTTCATGTGAACAAGTTTAAAGTCCTGCCCGTTATGGGTCGGAGCTCGCTCAGTCGTTGGAGTAAATGGCAAATATTATCCACATCCATTGACAGTATAAATGTAATTTCTCCTTGACGACCTTGTCGACTTTTTTCAGACAACACTGGAGAGATTGTGTGAAGGAGAAAAGTAACCTGTTGCACTGTTTCTATTGATATCTAGCTCTCAATAAATGGAGTTAGAACTCAAGCAACATTGATAATTGAATTATTACTCATCAAATTACATGAAAATAAATAACTCATTGAATGATCTATCAATTGGATAAATAGTTCCAGTCACTTTTTCTAAAATTGATTCAACACATCATCTTTTCCAGTTTTCCAAGTGAAACTCAAACTTCCGTTTCATTAGTTGTTGAAGGTTTTTCTTGATTCTAATGCACTTTCTAAGACTTAATGCGTATTGGAATAAATTAATAGGTAGATGTCATCCACCTACAAGTTGTTTGCCTTCTAATTAACTATCAAGGTGTAGATTTTCCTTAATCATTCCATGCCTCATTTTATATAAAAAAATTTCTCAACTATTTTAATGAGTAGGAATTTTTTTCAAGTGAAAGAACAGAAACTTTGTCATCACGTCTTTGATTAACTGTGCAATTTTCACTACACTGAGTATCGATTGTAACTGACCAATTCAATAGTCAACTTGCAGTAAAGCTACTACAAACTTTCTAGCCCTGGTCTCACAACAAATGAAGGTCGTTTCATCTTACATACATCACTTTCCTGTTCAGGTTTCAATATCTTGGTAGCCTCAATAAATCTTCTCTTCTATTTGCTCATGGTGAACAGTAAAGCAATTATTGTCAACACTTATCGTTGCTTTACTTGCACATTCTTGTGCTAAAGTTATTCACAAGATTATCAACCGGAAGATTGTATTAAATACTTTGTACGTAACTGTGGATCTACCTCTTTACATACTTTGTCTTCCGGACTTTCATGAATTCCACATGTGTAATTATGTTCTTCAAGTATATTCCCATCATTAATTGAACGTTCAGAATAATTAGCCTCGTTTATCTCATGAAATTTGTCAAATTATTAAAAGTCATCCGATCATTAAATTCCACATTTTTAATTGTTATACAAAAAATTGGATAGTTTTCCATTGGGTAGATGTCAAGACATTAAATGATTAATTACCAATATCAGTAAACTGTTAACTAAAGGGTAATGTTATATACACAATAAATAATTATATATAGTTGCTATTGTAAAAGAAATCAGTCATTGAACCTGTCTATTTATCACTTATCAGAATATTATTTTCATTGTGAATATTTATAAAAGAAATGTGTGAAAATATGTATTGGAATCAGTAAAATAAGCCAGAAGATATTGTATTGACACATTTTTGTCGTTCAATAGTCTAAGATATAATTTTTAACAAATCATCTATTATTCGTTAATGAACTAGTCATAAGAGCTGTAATCAATTTTGTAGAATTTAAAATCTATTCAAGAATCCTGGCTTCGTTTTATACATTTCAAACTGTAGAATCTAGATCTGTTGGTTATATTATCATAAAGTTATCAGTGCTTTGATTCTAAATATTTTAATCACTTAAATGAGCCTTCTGGCTGAACTTTTATATAGATATGAAGAAGTTTTATTGATAGGAAAACCTTATTATGTTAAGAAGACCCATTTTTGTTACAATTATTTTTATTTAAT
The DNA here is from genome assembly GCA_028641665.1 of Chelonus formosanus. Classification (NCBI taxonomy): domain Eukaryota; kingdom Metazoa; phylum Arthropoda; class Insecta; order Hymenoptera; family Braconidae; genus Chelonus; species Chelonus formosanus. The sequence continues at coordinate 18,345,507 of CM054002.1, forward strand.
TTTCAATTAAAGAATCAACTTTAATTTTAAAAAATTTGTGGTAATGATGAGCCATATTTTTTAAAATTTGCTTACTATTCTGATGACTGGCTCATGATAGAGTCTTTTATGTTAGTTAGATAACTAGTATATTGATATTCAGTTGTTAGTATTCTCAAAGTGTCTTCTTCATCAAAGTGTCATTTGAAAGTCAGAATTAACATTGATTAAATAAAATGTACTACACCTGTCATTTCATATATTATAATAATAAAATATAATATATAAAAAATTACCATTTTTCTTGGTGAAAAATATGTAAATGAAATAGAAAAAAATAAGGCCGCCTATTAACTGCAGCATCTCCTTGAAAAATTGCATCAACATTGAGCCCACGTTATTTTACATCATTCACAGGACACTGATATTTATGCACTCTCGTTATATTTCATAGAATAATATTACAAGAACTGTCATTATTTTTACTTCACTTCATTCTGTTTTTTTTTTTTTTTAATTTTATATTCAATCATAACTTGATATTTAGGTACATATATTCCAACGTATGCTTATAAACTAAAATATTTAATGATGTTGAACCACTTATATATGTTTTTATAATGATGTCACACTTCTGAAAAAGTTAATTAATTTTTTTACTACATTAACTACTATGATGTGACTTCATTTGGACTGAACAACTTAAGATAGTAGTCAAGACTATCACAATCCATATCTATTAAGATAAATTTTATCAATCGTTTTTTTATAAAAATAATTTCTTTCCAACTTTTGTATAATAGTAATTTATTAATATTGTGATTGGCGACAGAATGGAATTTGACCGGAATTATAAGAGTTAATTTTGCGGTTTATCGAATACACCAAGACTATTATCTTGACGACGTAATAATTTTTTATTGCGTTTTCTTGAAAATTGAAGCCAAGTAAAGATTATCGCGCGACCAAGATATTAATGCACTTTGTTGTAGAATTTAAAAAAAATATATATAAATGTATATATTTAGGTATGATAGTTCATGTCACTTTACGTTCTCATTTCGTAAGTATTATATTCATATTAAATAAACATTACTTGAACTTTATTTCTATTTAACTTAATACCTTAAAAAAAAATCAGTCAGCATAATTATTTTATAAAAACGCCGTGTCTGACGAAATAAATTGTTTGAACAGTTGCATGTAATGATAAAAATTATTAAAACGTTAAGTAAAAAAAAAAAAAAAAAAGATGAGAAAAAAACATTAACAAAAAAATAGAACTAAAAAACAATTGCGTTAATCTACATATTATTTCGTATATCAAGAGATTAATGGAGTATTATCTATTGATGTCATTATTTATTCGGATTTAATTGAAATAAATAATATAAAATGTTAAATAATACTGATCAATATTCCAAAATTGAGTGATTTAAAATTATTGGATTATTATTTATTTTTGTCACGTGTTTTACTGGTAAAAATGAAACGACATAACGGAGTTTGGAAGATTCCACACGAGGTTCCCGTTCAATTAACGCTGTTGGGAGTTCAAGGTCCTGATTTTCAAGTTATCCAATATCTGAACCGTGAGAGTGCGGCAAGATAATTGAAGTAATGGTAATGGTATTCATATGTAAGTGATGCACTTTGATTTGCTACAGACTGACCTTTTTGCTGAATATCTACTTCTAATTATAAACTGAATAATAAACTGCCCGTTAATTATAAATATGTATTTTTTTACAAATTATTTTTAAATTAGTCTTTGCTATCAGTAATATTCATTAATGATTTGGAAATTTATTCTTCACTGTATTCTAACTTTATCTAGACTATTGATCAGTAAAACTACTTTAAAATCAATTGTATGATATGTGATTGATAAAAAAAATGATGTTAAATCAACTAATATTCCTCACTTTTTCATTAAAACAACAATTAAATCCAAGGTCGAATATGGATAATTAAGAATGAATAGCCTGAGATTGTTACAGTTTTATGATTTTTTTTTATCATTGTCATTTAAAATTTATTTTAGGCACATCTGTCATATGCTCATTGAGCAAAGTCTTTGGTATGATAACCAGAAAGAAATAAAATAATTGACGATAAAAACATATTAATAAATAAAAAATAAAATTTAAAATGATTTTATATTGATTGATATTTCATTAATTAAATAATCAGTCTCATGGCCATAGAATAATTTAATCAATTGGAAAAAAATTATAATAATAAATGTAATTAGTCAATTTAAATAAGCTGTCTGTACCTATCAACTTGTCTTTAACTGACCTATCGCAGTTTAAATATTTATCATTCTATGACACATTATATCACAAATAGATTTTTATCTCAACACCCGAAATGTATTTTTATTCTGTCGAATGGCGGGAATCCTGTAATTAATAACTCGAAAAAAAAAACAATCACGTTTTGAGTACTTGTTACATGATTAAAGATTAAATAGCAAGTAGATAAACAAAAGGTAATAATTGAAGATGAAAAAATATATTGTGGTGTCACGAGCCAAACAGAATCGCACGTTGCACGTAATCGCAAGCGGTTCAGGTCTCGACTGAGCGTCGTAAAGGCAAGCTCAATATGCTAGTGACGTACCCCACATACTTTTCTACGGCTTCTCTTTAGTGGGGATACTTTTATGTGGACCTATATTTTCTAAATTCTTCGATGCACGAGAGTGTTTGGAAGGAAGTCTGCATCTCCTTCAGGATAATTTTTATGCAGTCATTATCAAATTTCCAGACGACCTCCAAAATGGAGATCAACGACACGAATTCATCAATGTCAAGTTCTGTAAGCCAATTTTTTATTTTAGATTATTATGTTTACTTTTGTTGAAGTTTGTTTTTTATTTTTAATTACATTAAGTATAATTTAATTGAAAAATAGAACGTATTATTTGTTGTCTTTTTGGTCAATGATTTCTCATGAATGTAAGAGGATTCCAAGTGCTTACATAAATATTCAATTAACTGCAACGTAGATTTAAAATGCTTTTATTGTAGGAAATTAAAACGATAGCAATTTTTCTAAAATTTGATACAAATCACGAACTTGACTTACTTAGGCTGAAGATCAATGGTCAACCGTGAGAATGGTTGACCTTTCGAGACGGCGTGGAGCCGAAAAAAAATTCCAGCCAACTTGAACTTTCAAGGTACAGGTATTTATATACGGATATAATAGTATTGCTCCATGCCGGTCGCTTTATGAGTACTTGAATGAGCCTAGCCCCTTCATGTACGACTTTTCTTTTTATGAGAATCGTCGTGTACATCACGTTTCATGCTTTTATGGAATTAAAACAAGAATAGAGAAAGAAGAAAACATGCAGACATGTTTTTTCTTTGCTTCAGGGTCATGAGGCAATGAAGTTTACGCAATTAGTTCATTGATAATATTGATAGTAAAATCGAATTTATATTTTGATAAGATGACCTACATGGATGTTTGTCCATTACTATTTCAGTACTTGGGTGAATACACAGAAACTACTCAGGTAAAAATGACGACATTCTTCCTGTTGTTTCTATTAGATCATACTTCTCCTTTCCTGCAACTCAGATTTCGATTATTCTGATGCTGAAAATTTAATTACACTCATGACCAAGGTTCTTTTTTTTGCAGAATACACTATAAATATTTGAATCTCACGTGATAAAATGTTCAACTGATCTATCTAGATAGAACTATTAGACATAAGTCAACACAATAAGTGTAATCATGATTTCATGAAGAACTTATATGTTGATCCTTAGACATAATGTTCGTTTCTAATAGTTTATTCGGTATTCATGTGTTAGAAATTAAATATATATGTATTTACACATATAGGAAAAACCATGAGGTATGTTATTATGTGAAAATTATGCTTTCCTGCTATGCAACGAGGAACGCGATTTTTCATCTAGGTAATAGTAGGCAGCCTTGACCTTGTTCAACTACTTCTCATGATTAGATTACTTTTATGAATAAATGAATACAAGATACCTATCGGTATTTTGAATGAAATTGAATTCTATCTGATTCAATGGGTTTCATATTTCTTTTTTCTTCTTATTTTTTTCAAAATGTCAATTTTTTCTTTCCATGCCAATGAATATAAATTTTTTCATATTTTTATGATTTAAATCACATCAATTTTAATTATTTTTTTTTCCAATGGAATAAAGAAATAATGATGAATGCTGATGTAAAAATTGCATCTAGATAAGTAAAAAAGCCTTGTCTTACGTCAATCTTCATTTGATCTTTGGAATATTTTTTTTCCTTTCCACTTATTTTTATGAAACTAAAGTTCATAAATATCTTTACGTTAAGGATGAACTTATTTAACTTTGATGGTAAATACATTTTAAAAATCAGAAAGAATAAAGACTTTGTTAAAAATGATGATGTAAAATTGGTGTTGATTGAATTTTTCTAATTATCTTCTCGACATAAATAAATTGAAATCATCATAAATTTTTAATACATTGATAGAAAAATAATAAGTCCATCAAATAGTACTTGTAGATCTCCATTTGTTTAGTATACAGCTGGCAAACGACTAAATCTACACAAGACACGCTTACTCATCTACTCATCTGTATAAAGTAGAGAAAAGAATAGAAAAGGTTTTTCCAAATTTTTATAAATATTTATAGTAGTGATCGTCATCTAACTGTTTAGTAATCTTGACATGTAAACGTGAAACTTTCTTGGAAAATCAATTGAAAGCAAGAAATTCACTCCACGTACGAAATTCCGTTTCTTTCTAATTCAAAAATGAAAAAGGTGCTGATGAAGGAATGAGGAAGTTTGATGATGATCCAAGAGTGTATGCCAAGTTCTTTAAAATCTTCATGTTAAAATATTTATCATTAATTCATCTATAGATTTCCATTTCACTTTCATTTTTTGTCATTAACTTTCCAATCAGTTGAGTGAACTGTTAGGAATAAATTTTAAATGATGAATAAAAATATCACAACATTTGAATAATTAAACTTTCTGGTGAAATAAAAGTTATTAAAAAAAATGTGTTAAATCATCCATAAAATTAAAAATACTACATGCATTTATTTTAAATACGGCTTATCAGACTTGAACAATAGAGTTCAAGAAAATGTGCAGGTGTATTATTCAATTGATAAGAAAAATTCCACAAGTTAGACAGTTTGAATAGATTCAAAATTCACTGTTAACTATTAATTAGCATGGTATTGACTATAAGTTATTGTATTGATTAAATAATTCCTGGTGACCTAGGTGAAATTAGTTCAGAATAGGATAGTAATAATACAGAACAAGTCAAAGAACTTATGAGGAATGATAAATATATATAATTAAACCTTCAAGTTTACTTACTTTTGTATTCCATCTGGAAAGTCATAGCCAAATGTGCGATTGTTTTTGCCAAAAGTACACCATACTCCTCAAAAAGCTGGTTATCTGTTAATTACGTATTAGTTAGTATCCACTGAAGTGTAAAGTATATCAATTAAATTTATGTTAAAGTGTCAAGTGTAAGACTTTTGGATATCATTCAAGTTGAATAGGCTACATGCAAGTAGGTATAAGATAATTTTCTATTTGTTCATTATTTTCATTTCAATTAATTGAATGATTATTATAATTAGTTTGATTATCAAAGTTTCAATGTAATTTTATATTCCAAGCTATTGAATAATCAGTAATATAAATTTTATCAAAATTTATGGCTAGAAATCAAACAAATTTTGAAGTAATTTTATTTTATATTCAATTAAATAATTTTTTTGTTCCACTTTTAATTAGTTTTAGTTCATGAGAACTAAAGTTTGAACTAAAAAAATATGTATTTTTGATCGTAGTATATTTTTCTTAAAAATAATTTGTAAATACCTTGAAATATTGACTTCATTCGTCGTTAGTAATAACAGATATAAAGCATTATATAACTATTATTTAATAAAATATATTTTTTCTTTAAATTTAATCAGTAAACATTTACGAACTCTTTGTTTTAATTCTACAATTTGAAAAAAAATTCACTAAAATTCAATTTAATTTTACTTTAAATGGCCGGGCTAGGACTAAAAGACACTAAATATCTACTAATTTAATTAAAGAAAGCAATTAAGAAATTTTTTTTGTTATAAATATAAATAAAAATTTGTAAATAACGATTAAAAATAATTAATAACAAACATCAAAATGATGCTGGTGAGAATCTTTAAAGTCACACTTATTTACGAGTTGTTTAATTTTATTTGTATACCATTAATTACAAGAGTTTACGAATTTTTTTATTTATTAATAATTTACTTATTTTTTCTAAATAAAATAAATTTTCTTTCTCTATGATCGATAATTGCGTGTTTCAAGTAATGTAAATTATCTTCGTATTACTTGAGTGTAATCATCTTAACAGAATGAATATATATCAGACAGGTGGCAGTAGCTGCCAGCAAGAGGTTGTTTGTCACGTGCGAATATACGAGTGCACTTTCCTCCTCGAGCTCATCGTGAAGAATGCGTATAACCGCACTTAACTTATGTGATAACTGGTTCACTGAGAAAATTACTCCTATAATTTATTTCATGCTGAACAATCAAGCTTCGTCTATAATTTATTCGGTACTCACTTTAATTTAAATTTTTATCATTCATTTTTTTACAGAATCATCTAAATTTTATGTTTTCTCAATTTTAATTAAAATTCATTCTTTTACCGGAAATGAACTCTAATTGTTTAATTTTCTTTAAAATGGTCTAAAAATATATATGGACTTTTTTGTCTTGGTGTTCAAATATTCGTAAGATAAATTTTTAGTCACTTCCGTTATCTATCAGAATAAAAAATGAGTTGTATTTAAAGGCTCTTTAAAATAGATAGAAATAAATGGATAGACATTAATAAAAAAATCATTCCTATTTTTTAAGCGGATTTATAATTTTTATATACATTAGAGTAAATCTATTTTAAACACCATCCACCTTCAACTGATTTAGTTAAAAATCATTAAAATTATTAGCATTATTGATTTAATTATTAATATTATTACTTCTACTATTTTTATTTATCATGACGTCGTTAATTAGTATTTAGCTAAATATTTTTTTAGTTGAATATACATTACTTGGGCTGTTCTGAGTGATTTAAAATATATTGGGTTTGGTCCAATAATTAAATAAGTGTTTTTAAAATAAGCTGGACAAAACTTTTTCACCAACTCAATATAAATCCTACTGTATTAACAATGAGAAAAAAATGCTACTTTCAAAAAAAAAATTCTTGATTTAAATGATAATATTTAACTCAAACATGAAAATAGAACACAGCAAAAATATTGCCGTTCTGGTTTGAAAAAGAAGTAAATTACATTCTAATACACTGCAAATCATAGTGTTTTATTTTAATGCACTTAAAGTGTCTTATAATGACGTCACCCATTTGATTAACATTTTAGTCACTTCTTAAACACTTCCAAATGCATTAAAAGTTACTACAATGTTAATCAAATGGGTGACGTCATTTTAAGACACTTTAAGTGCATTAAAATAAAACACTACGATTTTCAGTGATGTTGTATTAAATACTTTCAAGTAACAATTCATGTATTAATTAAAAATTGTATACAAAGTCATTGTTTATTCAATAGATATTTCGTTAATCACTAGACACTTGAAGCTTTCATTCCTACTTGGGTTATTGTTAGCTGCTAAAAATTGCATCAATATTCACAATTTTCGTCGCAAATCATTCTTCTACTTCTACAAAAGGGAAATAATTTGAGTCAAATATTTTCTTCTTGGATGCAGCATTTTTTTTTTCAGAATATTATGAGTAATTAATTAAAGACCCCAAGTAGGACAAGAGGTACAATCTTTGAACACATAGCTATTATTGACCACCCTACTTTTACTTGATAAATATAATAAATTTTCTTTTTTATTCCTTCACAAAAGATGAAAAACAGCTCCACATTTCTAAAGGAATAAAAAAAAAATTCTATTGTATATTTATTAAATAAAAGCAGGGTGACCAACAACTATACTTTTTCCTCTTATCATTAATTTTAAAATTTGCAAAAAAAAAATTCAAATTAATTATCTTGAAATGAAAAAACATCGATATTGAAACTGACAATTTTAAAATGTTTAATATCCATTTAATATTCATCGTGATAAAGTTTAAACGATTTTTCTTAAAACGTAGTTATAAAAACTAAACTTTTACTGTACTCACATGCCGGGTGAAGATAGAGCCGATCGATTGGAGTGTTATCGACATTTCCAACGAGATTCTCCACTATTTTTTCGATAATCTCACGTACATTTTCCATCGAGTTCGTATCTTCATAACCACCGGTTGCCAGATCGAGTTGGGAATTAATAGCAACATGCTCGGCTCCTGCAATATATCATTTAATTTACATTAATTATCTACTCAAACATCGTATTCTGACATTACTAATATCATTAGTATTTGTTCTACAGCAGATTTATTTTAATCCATATAAAAATGTCGTTTGTTTACATTGTTTAAACATAAATAACACGAATATCTGTCGTGATATTCAGTTAGCTTTTAATCTTATCGTTTTATTTGAAATTTTACAAAGATTCTGTTATGCTGTCACATAAATCTATCACTCTTAACCACACCTCTGTTTCATTCCATTCAATATTATTCTAAGGTGGCAATAAAAAATAAGAAAGACTTAAATTACTCACTCATTCAATTAAAAACATTGATTTTTTAAGTGTCAATAATAAATAATTTTCAGTTATTAACATTAATTATGAATTATTTTTATAATAATGATCATGAATGAATTATAAAGATGTAATTGGTAATATGTGTTATCATTAATCAAATTGAAATGGTGTGTTTAAAAAAAATTTCCCGTTCACTTGTGAGAGAAATGATGAGTCGTAAAAATGAGGAATGTAAGATGGTCGATTGGTATATTGGGTCTCGATACCCAGATTCACCAGTGATAGTGTAAGATCGTTTGAGATGCGAATAACGGAGCAGAAGAGTTAAATCACAGAAATGCCGGAGGGACAGCGATGTTACTCGAGAGAGTACTGGAGCAGAACTGAGGTTCACCACCTTTCAAAAGAAGACAATGAGCCAGAGAAAAGTGTACGCGAGTGTCGTGAAGCCTATCTCATAGTATAAAGACCTCAACTGAAATTTCAAACTGTCATTCATTACGTCTACACTTTATTTCCTTCTAGTTGTTTTGTTATTATTCTTATTCTAAAAAAATTTTTCAATGCATTCTTATGAATACCAAAATGATTGTAAAATTTTTTTTTATTGCAAAAAAAAAATTATTGCAAATTTTATAATTAAATTTTATAATGTATTAAAATTTATTCAAGACTTTCTGACTATCACAAATTATAGTTCAAAATTATTAGTGTATTGTGTCTATTAACGAAATCAATTGAAAGTAATGATCAAGAAACATGATGTCAAATGTTGTACGATTTACATAAATGTTAAATAACAGTCTTTAAAGATAGTAATCAATCATTCATATATTCTTACAACTTGATTAATTATAATTGTAAAAGACATATTACGAAATTAGACATAACATATTTCTTCACACAACAACTTGGTAGCTTTTTGGAGCAATGAATCTTCACAGAAGACAAATAAAACTATCCAGTAGTAGTTAATCCATACAGCCTTGATAGATCAACCAGTGATTAAAATTATCTAATTGCGCAATGAATTTGTTTGAGAGTTCTCAGGATGAAGTAATTCGTATACGTGAATGTAAACTAGTCCCGTTAGTTAGAGCGAGTAATATTAAATTACCCGGACGAGAAGATGTAGAGAAAAAAAAAGATTGAGAGAGACATGAACCTAGACACGAATACGACTATAAAATGACTTTATTTTATTTCTAACGTGCGTTTCTTGCGTTCACGTAATAATTTTATACTGCGGAAACCACTGATCCACGAAAGACTGTAAAAGAAAGTAAACCGCAACTTATTTTCCGTCATTATTCTCTTACAGCCATTGAGATAATAATAATTATCAAAATATCATACAGATTCTCATTTCAGAAATTTTTTTGTTCTTCAATATTTTTTTAAGAATATAAAAATCTTTTTATTCTAAAACTTTAACGTTCACAAAGGCAATGAAATTAAAAAAGAATTCAACTGAAAAGAAGTATAGAAATAAGAGTAGCATGTGATTATGCTATTGATCAAAACTGGTACCTTGATGAAGCAAAGACTGGTATGGTCCATTTTTAGTTTAAGCGATGGATTTATTCTAGAATAGTTATTTCTAGAATAGGAATGAGCCAATCTTTACTTCTATCAAGGTGCTATTATGTTTCTACAACTTACAATTAACTGAATCACTTACTAAACTTAAAATAAGAAATTAAAATAAAAAACTTTGGAACAATTGACAATGAATTGATCTTGAATCTCAAAGTAGAATAAATTAAATCATTGATGAAGATTAATAATCAAATGTTTTGTAGTATACTTCAACAATTACTGGCATATATTCATTCATTGGTATTATTTAAAAACACATCAAATATTTTTAGAAAGCTAAGATTTCACTTCTAGAAAAATCCTTATGAAAATAACCCTTTTCTTCAACTCCTTCAAAGCCAATCTCTTTCCCAATCATGGTTCTTTCTGAACAAAATCCAACTTTTCATTTCTTTTAGATTTGAATAGTAAGCTGATAAAGAAACTCTATCTATTTCTTGTAATAGTTTCGTTATTTGGTAAAGATAACACTTAGTTATTGTGTAAATATTAACTTGAACTTGAAACTCTTGAAATATTTGTTGAAATCCAACACTAATGATTCTTTTTTCTAATAATTTAATTAATTATTTTTTGAAATTTCCTAATACAATATTCAATAAAACTCATATGACACAATAAAGGTACATTCAGAAACATCAAAGCAGTTGGATCCATTATTAATTTTAGCATCAGTTGATTGGTACTTGGAATTAATTAGTATGAATTACAATACATTACACATATATGGTGGGAAAGACTGTGTCCATTGGAAAATATATTACACATAAAATATGAGGAACTTTCATATTTATAGGTCTTTTTAAATAACATTGTATAATTATAAATGGCAGTTACTGGCATTACGATAGCTTTAATCACAAGACTTTCTTTGTATGTGAAAGCCGATTTACGGTGTTTGATACGGTTCATAGCACACGTGCGTATTAAAACAATGAACATATACAACGGTTAAAGTGAAAGATATCAAACATATTATAGATATTATGTTGATGTTTTAAATTATTGTTATTATTTTTTCATGATCAGACTAACGGTATTATGAAATCCGAATAGTATAAGCAGTTTACGGTATATGTATATTATTTTATTCAGCCTATTTTAGATGTTGTATGTACACATAACATGAATGCAATATATTCATACATATTTAGTATTTACCAAATAAATATTTGACCTTCAGAAGTTATTTTTGAGGTGAAATATTTATTGGTAACTGTTGAAAGTGTATTGTAATATCAGGTATTCATTTGACTGAATATTTATCAGCTTTTGTTATTTAATTGCTCAAATATCTGGAGGTTAGCTTCTTAAGGTTCAGCTTTTTAATGTAAATGTTGATGTAAACTTCTAAATGCAAGATCAGTTAGGTTGAACAAATACTAAATGTCAAGGCAAAAGTCTACTCACCTGCAACATAAGTCTGATATTTCGCCGTATTGGAATTCGTATTCGATTCTGAGTCGATTTCGTTGGTTTCTTTGTTAAATTTTTTACACCAATTTTCTCCTCTTTTTACATAAGTTCTAAAATTGATTAAGGAATTTTAATTAATAAATAAAGTTTTAATTAATGTCTAGATGATTATAAAGTAATAATGATAAATTTTATTACTTAACACATGTAGTATTGGAAATGGTATGTAAGGAACATAACTATTGTTTGTAAAAGAAGCAATGAGCAATAAATATGTTATTATACCTATGTATCATTACGCTCGACAATTTTTTTTTTAATTATATATTTTTTGTTATTCATTTAATTGTAAAAATATTCTAATGAACCATTCACAATTGTGAGTAGGTTTAACAATGAATTTAAATTTTTTTAGCAAAATTAACATTAAATTACTGATAATAAGATAATTATTATTGTTATTAAATTCAATGATACATTAATAGCTCGATTGAAAATAAATATTTAAAAACCTTCGATGATGACACAAAAGACAAATCCAACAATTGTCATCTGAACTCCAATGAGCACAACTTTTCCTACAGCTTCTTGCTTTACAATCGTTGCATTGCACACCTTGAGTAATAAAAAATTCCTTCAGACAACAGACACATCTATTTTCATTCACTGGAACTTTTTTGTCATTTGTATTTACAGCTGTTGACTTTTTTCTGCAAAAAAAAGAAAAAACCAATCAATTTTATTCCATCATTTTTGTTCTTGTAAAATAAATTTATAAAAATAATCAACAAACTGACATTATTATTAATTATATAAAAATTAATTAAATAATTAAGAATGAATAGAAATAAAAAACCATGAATGGTTAAAAATGTTTTTATTCATTCATTATATCAAAAATATTACAAAAATGCATATATACAATTGCTGAAAAAACATTGAATATAAATCACATAAAAAATTTTATTTATCAAATTAATTCTTTATAAAATGCTACTTTTTTTTTTTTTTTTTACAAATTATACATTTCTTTTCATATACATCAATTATCTATCTAATTAGTCTTCTCGATCAAAGAACACTGAAGGTGAATGTATTGCATACTGATTGTCTTCATTGTGTTCCATTTCAAACATCACAACTTTAATCACAACAACTTCAATAGTAATTAACAAGAAGAGTATCATAATTGTGGCCATATTAAACTTATCAGCAGACTTATCACCTTCCAACAGAATGGTGGACATAAAATTTGATAAAATAATTATCATTTTTAATCAAACTAGAGTAACATATATATATATATATATACATAAAAATAAAGACTCTTTGTTATTTAATAGGATATAATAACATTAGAAATATTATCTGGAGAATGTCCTGGTTGGGAAGAGATCGCGAATATTGTTGATATTTACAAGAAATCACCAAAACTGCCTTGGAATCGCAACTTCACTGACTGGTGAAACAACTTTCTCATATTCCAATGATTACTTAATCCACTATGCGATTCGAATGTTTTATGCGCATAATGTCAATTCAAATATTCATTACACTTTCGATTATATCATTCTATCAAAAATCTATCAGTTATTTCAACAGTTATTTTGAAACTACTATCACAGTAACAACAAAACAATCAAGTTTATCAATAATAGCATGTACTCAAAATCATTGTGACATGAAAAGCTATTATTTATGCACTATCACAAATTATTGATATTCTCCATAAATCTCACTGGCATCTGGTGTGATTTCTTGAGCAAATGATTCGTGTAGAGAACTGGTCCTGCATGAACTAGGTCATGTTCCATATCCATTCCTTCATCAAAACTTGGTGCAGTTGGTGACGGAATGTTGAAATGTATCTTTGATTATTTTCACATGGACTTGGTGCTGATGCCATTGATGGTATTCAAATGACCAGATGTTATTTTTATAGATCATGTTACTAAGAATAATTGGAGCGATAAGTAATAGACTCAGTTGATACAGAGTAGCTCTAGTTGATTTGTAAAAATTTTGTAAACACAACTTTTATTCACTCGTGCATATTTCCGGTCAGGTAATATCCACTTTCCGGTTCTTTAGTTCAGCAAAGGTCTCGATTACTCGTCGATAGAAAGGCACATGACAATCAAACCACGCTTAATGATAAAACAAATATTACTCTATTTTCATGAATCTCACATTGTTTTGTAATGAATTATTTTAGTGGTTGTTGAAAAATAAAAACAATTATTAATAAAACATGTTTTGGTAATGAATTATTGAGGAAATAAATTTGCGAGAATAAAACAATCGTTGTTTTATGTTGAGACGTCGGTTTGAAAGTGACAGTGCATGCGTTCGAGAGGGAAACTCCGGGAGACGGTCCCGATACTATGGTAGGAGTTGTTGAGTATATAGCTCGGATATATTAACCGAGGGGTCTTATATCACGGGCCAACTAATGGAGTTTGAGAGCCCCTGTTGGTCGGCCTGGACATAATACAAACTTTCACTGGTTTTTGGAGCGTCAACTGCGAGTATGTTTGAGGAAAATTTTGACTCACTGCTCTATTTAACAAAACTCAACAACATCTTTATTATATTTTATTATACCATCACTCGTTAATTATTCACAACAAAATAATGTTATGGTAATTTTTTGCACATATTTATATCCATCACAATAGCTATTTAATGTATTTCAACTGTGATTTTATTATTATTATTTAAAAGTCTAATTTTTTAACCAATATTTTGGTAGTGTCATTTAATTATGCAATAAGTTTTATGTAACAAATCCATTTGAATATATTGAATATTTCATTTTATATAAATTATTTAAACACTCAATTTTATTTTATTCCAATTGGGCCATCGGCTTTATTTTTTTTTCTTACCAAGAGTTTCTGCCTTGCGACCTTCTAATGTACCAAATGGCCTCCCAGTGAATGTAATTTTTTTATTATATAATTAAATCATTTGATTTTTTATACTTTAATTATTTTATTTTTTTTTTCTTGCAATTTTATGAGTGTGTAATAATTAACTTTATGATAGTATTGTTTTAATTTTTTTATTTTTGATATAACGAGAGCACAATGAAATTATTACTTACGCTATAAAGTATTAAAATGATAGAAGTAATAATACCTGAAACGTAGAAAGAACCAACAGTACTTTGAAACGATAACGGAGTGCCTGATGAACTGAACTAAATACACGAGACATTAACAACTTCACCGGTATCGCTGATAAGAGTTTCTTGTTTATTCATGAATAATGTGCGGTTCATTTATCACGAAAGAGTGATAGAATAATAATTATTGTAGTTTTATTCTTTTAAATTCCAACAACTTTTAATTGCAACACCTATCTAATTTATCTTGCATGTTTCTTTATTAGTATGACTGTCATTTTGTTATTTATTACATATTTTAAATAATTTATTTGATAATTAAATAAGAATATGTATGAGAAATTATTTTCTATTATTGATAAAAACAATTTTTCCGGATAAAAATAATTTTTAGCAACTAACTTACAAAATTATCACGTCTTGGCAAATACTTAACATGTTCTAACTACACTGATAAAAAGGTAAAACTTAAAAAATAGACCTTCAAAATTAATCACTTGCCTTTTTTCGCGTTTTCTGCATAAAAGTGTCTGAAGGAAAAATAATTTTAATGCATTTCGCACTTCACTTGATTTCATGAATAAAATAATAGACAAATTTCAATTAATTATTCTTAATAAATTAATTTATAGTTTAATTAAAACTTCAGAATTATAAGCACATTTTTTTTGATTGATAAAAAGATTATTTTAATTGAACAAAAAGTCACAAATATTAAATAAACAAAATATATATAATTATGTTTTATAAAAATATATAAAATAAATAAATGTCTGACTGCTGGTCAACTATCAACGATAGCAGTCACTTCAACAATAAAAGCTTGCGTGGGTGAATCCTCAATGGCACCTGTATTTCCGGTCCCCATCAGCTGTCTACCATCCTCCGGACACTATTGTTCAATATGGTTTGATGGAAATGATTGTGTAATGATACTTTAGCTATTAAAGGAACTCTTCAAGTATCGTAGTGCATCCTAATATTTAAAGATTGAGTTATTGAACCCTGAGTCGCACTACGCATGACTAATTCAGTAGTTTCCGGTCTATCGAATGGGATAACTTTATTAATAAAAGTTATTTAATACAATGTAAATGTGCTCTAGGTAGATGTAATTCCGTCTAGTCATCTGTGTTAATTGTTATCAGGAAGTAAATGAATTCTCAAAAGAGTGAAAAGAAGAAAACTACAAAAAATGAATGAAAAAGTCACACACAAAAAAATCAGTATGTCAATGTGTGAATATAGAGAGAAAAATTCTATTGTCGTGTCACTTGTTTCTCACTCATTAACTTTCGTCCGTTGTAACATTATCCTAATTTGCGAGAACTAGATGATTTTTTGTTGGCGCGTAAATTTCGATATAAGACTAAAAACAATGCTCAGAACTCATACTATCTATAATCTGTGAGTAGATATAAATCTGCACTGGCTTATGAACCCTCTGGATCTATGTTAATGATGTGAGTGTACTCTTGTTCTTAACATGAAAAAAATATACTGCTGGCGCAACAGATTAGAGATCAAGTCTTGCAATAGTCGTAATTTTTGTTGTGTCTGTAGGAAAATCTATAGCTGTAACAAATTGAATCTGTAGCAACAGAAAAAATCGACTCCAGGTCGAGGCAGCAAGGATAACAATGGGAAACTGTTGTAGCAATAAACTAAATTTGTAAGAGAGAACAGTTGTTTTATCGAGAATCGATTTATGTGCACATTTGTTCATGAACCAACAAAAATTATGATGACAAATACACAATGCTAGTGGAATGGCTAAATCATACATGAAATATCTCATGAATCGTACATGCTGGATGTTTCTTAATAAGTTATTCTGTCCAACCAATACCAATGTATCCAAGTACTCCAGAAGGAAGCAAGACTAGTCCAATTCTAAAGTAATCTGGTCAGTCTTGGTCCAGTGTTAGACCAAGAATAGATCAGTGTCTTGTTTCCTATTAAGGTATTGACATGTGGGTGAAGTTTGGATGATTTCAATCTAATCAAATACCATTACTCAAAGAAAGTTGTATCTTACAGAAGGTAATTATCATTCAATGTATAGAGCATGCTTCTTTATCTCTCATCAACCGCAGTATAATTTCAAATGACATTTGTGATTAATGATGAATTTTGTTAACTAATGATATTGTAAGTACACTGTCCAGTTGATTGGAATTTGGTTCTCTAGTTTTGTTATTCATGTAGGAAAAGAGTTTTAAAGAAGGTGGGTGTTTAAAGTTCCCAATTTGAAACTAAGCAGAACTTTTTGAACTTCACTTGAATCAAGTAATTAATTCATGCTAGACTAACTTGACTTGAGTATATAACAATAAAAGTGATTTAAATGAATATTAATAAATGATTAAATTCAAATTGAATTATACTTCAATTCATAAAATTACAATATACACAGAATAAAAAACAGAGAGATAGTTTGTATAGCATTGTCTCTGATGTAATTACTAGAAATTAATTAAATACAAAATTACTGATTAGACAAACTTGCGCTATAACTGCATGTTTAATCCATTATTTTAATCTGAGTCTAAATGTTTTTCTTGATTAACATTTAAAATATATTTTAACTCAAATCCAAAAGGTTCAAATATCTTTAAATATAACTATATATATATTTTTCTTAAGCTTCGAAGTAGTTCGGTTTAATCTCAAAATCAATAATATAGTATTTGTATAATAGTAGGACTTCACCCTAACATTGATGCTAAAAAATTTTTAAAATAGAAGTTAGGGTGGAGTTTCAAGTATGCATAACTGCGCAGAACTTTTCATGATCAATTTATCTAGATCTCGATTGAGAAATATTCAGATCTTTCTTCAGACAGATAGATTATTTATTAGATTAAATAATTGATAAATATAAAAATTTGATAAAACATGGTATTAATCCATTCTGCTGATACGTTTTCTTTATATTATATTTCATTAGACTTTGATCATTAGAATTCAATGAATATTTATTATTTTATATAATTCTTTATTAACGTATAATCCCCAATCATTATTAAAATTAATCCATTTCAATTCATTAGATTTCCTATTTAAGATGTAAATCATCACACTGTCGTCAATAACTAGTATAGACTACTTGTAAGAATCTTTTTCCACTTATCACAGAATTCACGTCAACCAATATCATCGTTTATCAATTATTAATCATCAGAACTAAATAAAAAACATATCAAAAAATTTAATCAATCTCTCCTAGTATTTTGTAATCAGCAAGATATAAATTTAATTAGACTGATGAGCGCATTTTTATACAGAGTTCATGCTGACTCTCATTGATTCAGTAATTTTATTCCTTTTGTAACCTATATTCCACTACAGTTTGTTTTTGTTTGGTTTGTTTTCCTGCTTTTTTTTTATATTCAATCGTATTTAATCTGATAAGAAATTCAACAATGCATGACGGGGATAAGGTTAAAGTTTTTATCGAATGTAAAATATAGATTTAGTTTCTACTTTTATCTATATGTGAATGTGATTAAAGAATAAAACTTAATGCTTTTAATCTTAAAACTAATGTTGATCATTGCACGACGATTTATTATTCTAAAAATTGATATTTTCGCTCTGGTAATTAAGTGACAGTGGAAAGTTGAATTAAATTCCTACGCATCAAGATAAAGAATTTTTCTGTTTATTTCAAGCATATACTCTAATTCTTTCATTATCATTGATTATTGATTATGATTTCTATAAATATTTATTTATGTTTTTAAATGTAATTAAATTCACGTTGACCGAATTTTATGAGTTAATGTTCCAATTAAATTATCAATAAATAATATTTATTCAATTATTGATTATTTAACTGATATTTAATGTGAAAATATAAACAACTACACTTATAGATTGTAATTAAAAATTGGAATAATTTATCGGAATAAATTGTTTTAATTAAAATTGATATTTTTATGACAAACCATTTATTCCACACAATTATTAAATATCGTTAATATAACATAGTTATTGGTATTGATATAAAATAGATATTTACCCTCTACTGTATGCCTTCAATAAAAAAAAACAAATGCCCGAAGCCGCAATTAATACTCCTGCTGTTGATGGTTTGATCAATTTCAAACACAACTCGTTTGGCTTCATGACAGATGTTGTTTCTGATGCCCAAAAAATATTCCAAATACGACAATTTTTATACCATACGGTGAAATGATCATCTATTTTTGGTATTTTTTTTAAAATTTAAATTCACAGTTATAAACTGTCAGGTGTTGCACATGCTTACGTATTCACACAGAAACACTAGTGGAAACTGAATTCACATTAGATGTAAATGCCGTTCTGACCAGTTGAAGCTGGTCGAGGCTTCAACTTTTTACAACTGAGGACGTTTTCTTAGTTTAACGAAGGCAGCCTATGATTCCTTCAAGATATCAACTATTATCAATTAAGATAGCCGCCGGCAAAAACGATTAAATATCAAAAAGTGTCTTTGTTAATTATAGACTGTTTAATTTATTTTTAAGCTAGACATTGATATTAATAACACAGTGATAAATACGCGCTCATGAGGAATGATTTCACTTAAGTTATTAATTTAGAAATCACAACGATTTAATGTAGCCAAAATTATTATTATTCTTTTGAATGAATTATCAAAAAAGAGTATATATTTTACAAAGTAATGTTTGATTTTGTGCTAGATATGATGATTACGACTTGATGACGTAAAATTTTTTGCACAATAATACAGACTTGTAATGGTTGAAACCAACCAAGTGGCAAGGACTGGACTTTTGAACTATCAGATGAATGATTCTCTTTAAGTTTAATTTTTCATTAGGCAAATAGCTAATGATTAAATAAACAACTGTTTACTACAGGTGGAGATCACAGTACTCAAGATGTGTGTCGTTACCACGATAAGATTCAACTGGAGTCTAAGTTAGACTTCACCAGGTTCATTCCAACACACTTTCATTCTGCTTGCAATTTACTGAGAGCCAAATTGCTGCATATCATGGACATGAATTACTTCCCGGTACATTGTACATGCATGCAATTAATTATTTCTCTTAAAATCATAAGATGCTGCATTATAATGTGAATAATATATTTATGATCCAACTTGACTTATGACATACATTTATGGCTCAAGACTTAACAAGAATGTTAACTATGAAATATTTTCCTCGTTACCGTCTTCACAATGTTTAAAAAAACTTTTAACGAAAACTGACTGAGAAGTGATTATTCAAAGCAATGATGTGAGACACAAAGACTCAAGGATATACTTATTGACGTCTTTTATTATTTTATAATTGTTTAAGCTAAGAGATAAAAGTATACATTTTTTTTTTTTTCAATGAAACTAGCAAGTGTAATACTCAGAGTTAAAGATACACTAAGAGATCAGTCAACATGTCAGTTACACTATTAAATACTTTTGATGTTAATCCAATCAAATTGATTGGAAACATAAGTCTTGGTGGTTGTAAGTCTTCATTGAGAAAGAATTTAATAAAGAAAGCTGTTAGCAGGTTCAATAAACACCTTACCTTATAAGTGGCATACTTTAATTCTTGAGATATGCCACTTTGCTTTCACCTTATCAAAACGGCACGAATAGAAGTGTGCGTATATCATGAGAGAACCATAAATAATAAACTATATCATGATAAATGGCAACCTGAATGATGACCTAAAGTTTTAATCCCTTGTAGATGATTATCAGTTGATTGTAAAATACTCATATCAGCTTTACATTTATTTTATGGGATTCCCATTGAGCTTTATGGAAATTTTTACGGTGTTGAGGATCAAAGAAGAAGGTCAAGGACTTTGATTTAATGTTAAATTTATTATCGATTGAGTTGATAAGCTGTGTAAAGTTGAGATTTATTTATTTAAATAAAACGATTTGTTCAAAATTCTTATCTAATCTTTTTTTTAAGAGAAAGATTATTTACCGGCATTCAGTAAGAACATTTTTATCTCCAATCCAATGGTATTTCGTTCTGACTCGATAAATGGAATTTCTGAATTGATGCAGTAGATACTGACACATTCAGCCTTGTGATTTCATTTTAATATCAGTTTTATCTAGAAATCCTTTTCAATCGGATTATAAAGATGAAATTTTTTGAACAAATATTCGCTTCCTTGAAAAATGCAACCTTTTTGGATTTTTTGTCTGGCCTTAAAGTGGCCCTTCCACTAGTATTCTGTAGTTTGTAATCAACACACTTCGATCTTTTTACAAATTTATTTCTCGTGATTTGAATGATAATTACGACAGGGAATCAACTGAAATATGAAGATTAATTAATGTTTTTTA
The DNA here is from genome assembly GCA_028641665.1 of Chelonus formosanus. Taxonomy (NCBI): domain Eukaryota; kingdom Metazoa; phylum Arthropoda; class Insecta; order Hymenoptera; family Braconidae; genus Chelonus; species Chelonus formosanus. Next base: position 18,366,668 of record CM054002.1, read on the forward strand.
TTGTTATTTTCTATTGATAAATTTCTATTTAAAATTAATTTAGGGGATGTAATCAAGAATGAGTCAGACCCTAGTAGGGTTCTAGTTTAATTTCTTACGTTGTAAAAATATTGATCTACTTGAATTATCAAACTACCTTTTAATAAAATATTTTTCACATTCCATTCTTTTATAATTGGATAAGTAGGTAGATTATTTGCTTAATTGACGTATGTAGTTTTATCTATATTCTAAGAACGACGTTTTTTTTTCGATTGTTTTCATCCACGTACGAGAAAAAAGAACTTATTTGTTATGAGATTACTATCAATGGTTGATTCATTTCTTCAATATCCTTACAAAGATTTTTAATTAACTCTTATTCAGGAAAAATAATCTATTACTCACATTTTGGGGATTAAAAAATATTACAGACGACATTGATTAAATAAATTTTTTTATGACATTTTGAAAAGATTAATAAATAGTAAAAATTATTTTAAATAAAAGCTAATAAAAATTAATCTTGAAATTACTAGATAATTATCTTTTAGAAATACTTGGCACTTTCTTAAAGACGATTAAAGTTGTTATTTACTATATTTAACATAATTGGTTTGGAATCTAAGAATTATGTAACACACTCAAAGCAGAAATGCATATCGTAATTCCAACGTAACTGTATAATCTAGATAAATAAAAAAAATTCCCTTCAACGTTATCAGATTTTCTATTAGTTAATTTTTATTTTTTTTTCTTCCTAATTTCTACCTACTTTTATCGATAAAAAATTAAATTAAGAAGTCGAATAAAACTTTTAGACGACATTCTGTATTTGATTGTTTGCTTGCTTAAATCCAGTGAATATTTAATAACTAATTTAAAATGATATATCTTAATATAGTAGTACAAGTAACTCGACAGCATTCGTTTTATACATCAAAGATGATAAATTTCATCCGGGTGACCTTAAAATAATCAGACAACGATCGTGTATATTACAATAGTATCATAAAGATTAGTGCAGGTAATATAGAGATTGTAATTTAATGGATAATAATTGGAATTTTTAAATATCGAAAAAAGTTTGATCACGTGATTTTTCTAGAATTTTCTTCAACTAAATATTTGTGCTTGCTGCTGAAATATCTTATCATATTTTTAAGACTGTAATTCAATTGATAATTGTACGTACATTCTTACTTGTCTATAGAATAAATATTTTATATTACTCTGAATAATGAATTATTATTATTTTTTTTTTTAAATTTCAAATTAATTATAACAAAATTATCTTTAAAAAACCGCAATATTTAAAGATTAAATTAGACATAATTTAATCTTTCAATATTCTTGTAATTATCCTAAATAATGAAAAATGTCACATACTTCTTTAAATATTTGTATAATTTTAAATGTACATAAGATTACAAGTATAAATTTATTTTTCATGGAATATTACTTCATCAATTACTGAATAATTTATTTCGATTTTTCCTGATGAATACATATAAATAAATATATTTTTATTAAATAAAAACAATTTGTTTTATGCAATAAAAAATAGTAAAAATATACATTTATTTTTCTTTAGATAATTTTAAAAATTTTCTGTGATTTAAAAAGAGTGAATAACATTTAATCAGCATAACCTTCAGGCTTCAATATTATTAACATTACTATTATTATTCGTGTCTATTTACTTGTCAAAATTGCCATGGTCAGGGTGACTCCTAACTTGTCATTATCATTGATACTATCAATACTATTTATTTCCCAATTATTTCATATTACTGTTCTAACTTAATTATTGAAAAAAAAATTAAAAAATTTGAACACATAATTTTCTTGAGTCTCTAGAGATGACATCAGTCAACAACCTCACATATGACAATGTTGCAAATTTATTTATTCAGATGTATCTGAAGCACCACAATGACTTAGTTAAATGATTAAGTGAAATTCGGTTTAAGTAATTTGAACCTGGAGTGTTTCATGGACAATATAAGGTCAAATGGACTCCAAAATGCCGGTGCAATACAACAAGTATAGAGAATGTAATGATCCATCGTATGATATCAGTGCGCACGTCTTCTTCGGTTATAAAACAGTACAGTACGCGCAGAAGCAATACCAATGCTTACTAACGATGCTTAAACCATCTGATAATTTGCTGTTGACGAATCTCGGCTTCTCTTGTCGTTATTCCAGTTGATTTTTAACGCTCCGAGCATGCGGTTATGTGACACTAGCACAACGTAATAAGGGAAATCCAAAAAATTTAACAGAGATAAACACACGAAGGAATTAATAAATAATAGAATATGGTTTAATACCAATATTAATGTATATATATATATATATTGATATATCTCTGACAAATATATATATAACGGAATATTATATTGTGATTCAACAGGCTGAAAATGCAATCACGAAATATTTTGATACACCAATAAAATTGTGATTTATTTTGCACACAAATATTTTTATTGTAATATTTTACTTTTAATCTTCTTTATCTCCCTTGATTGCCATTCTTTTTGGAGAGTTTAATAAATACTTCAAGTTTTTAGAAGTTTGAATACACATTTCAGCCACTTGTATTATTTCTCAAGTGATACATTCCCACATGCGAATACGCATGAGCAGAAGTTTATTTAAATTCAATTTATAGGCAGTTTTGGCAATTTCAAAACACAAAATCATTGGTAAAATTAAAAAAAATTCAACGGAAAAATTTATTAACACAAAAATATTGAACTCAGAAATATTTTTATTACAACAAAGGAAGTGAGAACAAGACAAATAAATTATAAGTGTACCTGATAACCGTTTATAATTCGACAATAACAATGTGCATTAACAGACAAGACTACTGATACTTATCCTTTTATCTCAAGATAAGTTCTTTTTTGTTTTTTTTTTTTTTTTTTTTTGTTGAAAAGTACAATAACGGACACTTGATTTTTTTATCTGATTATATGTTAATTAACAAAGTATTATGAAATTTGTGATTAAAACGATACAATCAATTGTAATTACAAGATACTTGACTCATTACTCAGAGGAAATAATTTGATTAAAAAAAAAACAAATTCGTCTTGAGGTAAGTCTTTGATTTTATTGGTTGATTAACATTGTAAATATTGAAGTTTTAATCATAGCTATTTTTTGATTCATAAATTGTGATCTTTAACACCAACTCTACAAGTTGGTCAGTAATTGATACATCAAAATAAAAATCATAAGTCACCACATTAATTATTCCAAATAAATACTGGATAAAATATAATACACTACATATATCACTGTTGGTAAATACATTAAAAGAACTATAAATAAATTCAAATTAGTGTAATTTTATTTTAAATACAATTAAATGTCTTTTAATTCAGTTAGATAGTTTTTATCTATTTGAATTGGCTACATGTGTGCTGCATTGACTTTATTTAATTTATTTTAAGGTAGTTATCCCGCGAGAATGATTACTTAAAATTTTTTCAATCCGCATTATTTTTTATACAGTAACGAAAAATAAATATTTTTTTCCGCTGAACAAAAAAGATCTGACATCTAGAAATGAAGATATTTGCAATTACGATTTTAACATGCAGTCCAATGGTAGAAGGTAACCAGTGATAGTTTTTCAATAAATATTCCAAAACGGAATTTAAGATTGCGTTTAAAAAAAATCAGAAAATCAATAAATATGTAATGAATGCTTCAATAAAATTTCATACAATTTTGACGTTGAGTTATTAAACAAAAGATTATTAAAATGAATTATCCGATACTAAATGTAAGAATAGTAATGTGGTGGTACATACATATAAGTAATGTCGATATATTGGTACAGGTCTGTACAAAGATTTGTTTCAAATTGTAGAAAAAAAATAATTAATAATACTTCATAGATATTATTGAATATTACTTATATCGTATAATAAATAATTCCTGAATATTATTTGACAAAAGTTCGAATATTTATTGGATATTTTCATTCTTATATCACCAATTTTCTTGGCTGGGGCACAATGAATTTTGATACGAGCTCTCGAGGGATAACTACCTTAAATTTCAAAGTAATAAAAAAGAATTATTGTTTGTGAGAAATGAAATATTGTGTTTTTCATTTCTAAATACACAATAGTAAAAATAAAAAAATACTTACGTCATATTTTTCCTGATGAAAAACAAAGTGTAGATAAATTTATTTTTATTAATAAATTTAGGTCAAAAATATTAATTTATTACTAACCCTTCGTCTTCTCTCGAGGGAAATAAAACTCTTGAATCTATTTCAATTTATTAATGAAATGGATCTCTAATACATTCATCTAAGATGCCTAAGAGAGGATCACTTTAATAATTAATTTTAGAAAATCTATGTATTTTTATTTATATCAAAAAATAATTAATGCAAGTTCATCATTTTTATGAATATTAATTCAATCTAAAGTTTTCAATATTCAAAGCTTAGAGCAGCTCACAACATATAAAATCTTACAATTAGTCTAATTCAAAGATGCCGTAAGATACTTTTGTATTCTTCTAAAACTTGATGATAGTTCATGTCCTTCAGAACACTTGGCCTAAATTTTGAACCCTATTATTAGAAGCTTGGAAAAAAAAAATATAAAATTAAAAAACACAGAAGCTGCAAGATTTTTAATAAGTTTTTTTCTAGAAATAATTTATCATATCATTCATGGCATATTTGTCACTACTTCACTTATCATTAATATTTCATTAAGCTTAATATTTCGTCATCAAAAGATTTATTATCTTAGTTGATGTATAATTAAAAATCTTCTGTTTCTTTGTAGGGCCTAAGTGAGACGATGTTGTTAGGTTTTTAAAATTTCATGACTTGTCTGAATATTTAAAACACAAACAAGACTTTACATCATTTTTTTTTTCTACATGCGAGTTAACTAAAAAAATGGGTAGATCATCAACAGATTGTGGTAAAGATGCAGAGAGTGCTGTTCAGTCAACGCAGGTAATCCTGAATTCTAAAAGGATATTTACAAAGTCAAATTTATATTATATTATTGAATCATTGTAAATAATATTTCATCATTTTCAGCAATTTTTCATATTAAAATATAATATTCATTCGCAGATGGAAAAGTTTTATTTTTTTTTACTGTGTTATTCATTGTATGCTCTTCCTTGGATTCTTCAGCATGATCAACATCAAAAGAAAGCTTTCCTTTTTCTTGATGAATATTTTTATTTTATTTTATTTTTAATTAATCAGTTGGATTGAAATTATTAAATGTTAGGTAATATTTACATTTTCAGGTGATTGAAACAAAAATTTATAGAATAAGATGGCTGATGCTAGCAATATTTGTCATATACAGTGCATCAAATGCTATGCAATGGATCCAATACAGTATTATCACAAACATCGTTGACAAATATTATCATTGTGGAACATTTGCTGTCAATATGACGAGTATGATTTATATGATCACTTATATTCCATTTATATTCCCAGCTAGTTACGTTCTAGATAGATTTGTAAGTAGTATTCAATAATTGTATTTAATTATTTAATTCACTGAGGAAAAAAATGTTACATTTCATCAATAAATATTTGTCATGTTTTTTATGACAGCATTGACTGTCATTGATAAAGTTAGAAAACGCCTACTTCTTATTCATGGATTGCTATAAAATAATTGCAGAATAATAATCATGAATGATTTGTAATCATAAGTATAGCATTAATTTAAACATTGATAGGTTTATCCTGAGAAAAAGTTACTGTTCCTCTAGTAAATCTTGCTATGCTAGAATTCTAGAAGTTAATATGTAATACATGATCCAGGATTTTATTTGTTTAACACCTTAAGTTTATCAAAATCAAGATGTGAAATAGTTTTACCTGGTAATACTAAATCAATAATCATCAACTGATTGACATAGTGTTCAGTATCTTTCTGTTAATCAGTGGACAATCGCTAGAAATTTATCAATCTTTTTAATTCATTGATACATTAGTGAAATGTTAGTGCACTAATATTATTAAACTTGTAGATCAATGAAATATTCTTGAATGACAAAGTTACTAAATACATTGTTATGTCTTTCACGAAAATTGATATCAATCACTAATTCCAGTGATTTCCCTAATAAGAAGTTAGATTGGCACATTGCTAGGCATACACTAGGCCAACACCTTCAATCATGACCCAGTACTGGGCCAGGAATAAATCATTCTTTCCATCTATCAAAATTATGTGTTTCCCAGAAAAATTAGCTAAGATTCTATTCGTTTAATCTGAAAGAATTAAGTTCTGGTACAGAGTTTTTTATTGATTTTCTCCTTCATGTATAAATACAAATTAGCAGATATTAACTATCTACCAATGTTTCTCACTGACTCATCTTCAGTCAATAAACCAGTCAATTAAAACACTATGTTTAGAAGAAAACGATTATCTTTAATTCCAAGCATGAATAAATTATGTATATGTTTCAAGTTCATTATTCATATTCTAATCAATAATGACTCGATCAACATTTCATAGAGCTCATTTATCTACAAATAATCATACAAATTATTTTAATTCGTAAAACTAAAGCACTTTAATAAAAGAATGTCATTGTTGGAATAATATTTTTTCTTTTCAACAATTAAATGTTTGCTGTTATTCCACAGGAATATGATTTATAAAACATTTTTTTGCTCAGTGTAAAAAATATCGTCATCATTTACTGATTCTGATAATTCTTTGATTGACTAATTGAAAATTTGATCATAAAATGTTTCAAGGGTCTTCGATGGGCAGCGATAGCCGGTGGATTCGGTACAGCTTTAGGTACATGGGTCAAAGTATTCAGTATTGCACCGGATAAATTTTGGCTGGCTTTTATTGGGCATACAATAGTTGCTTCTAGTCAAACTTTCATATTATCAGTTCCCGCGAGACTTGCTGCAGTATGGTTTGGACCTGATCAAGTGAGCAGTGCTTGTAGCATTGGGGTTTTTGGTAATCAAGTAAGTTAAATATCCATTAAATAGTCATGGAGTTAAAACAAATGCTAAATAATTAATACTCACTCAAATAATTGTTCAATTAACTGGGCTGAAATGATATAAAATAATGAAATTAATCGAGCGAGTACTTAAATAAGTTATTTAGCTGAAATAGGGGGCAGATTGCGGGCATGATTGTGAAATTAGTGGGAAGTTCTGTTATTAGAAAAGGAGTGATCTTTATTGATATTAAGCCAGTCAGCTACGTAGGGTCGAACCCTTTTTAATATACATCAGTGAAATTTATATCAACATTCCCACAGTGAATTATTCTCTTTGCTCAAGGTATGCTGTACAATCATTTATGCTATTGTCCACATAATAGCACCGGAAATAGCCATGAACATTTAAATAGCTTTTATGAAGACTGATTTAAAGTTCATCCGTCAAATTAAACACCAGAAAAAAGTGAACAAAGTCAAATAAAAAAAAAAGGTCTGGGTGTACTTAGTGTTCACAGGGTAAACTTTCCTCTAGGAAGTTTTAACTAAAAATAATATTCAAGTATAACACTTACTCTGTAGAATAATATCTTTAATCAACCTTTTAAAAATGATGTCATCAAATAAAAATTACCGGTATGGAGAAATTTTATTTCCGGAATGTTCCCGAGAGGGAAAGTTTCCCGACATACCCTTCGTGGGACTATGGGGAATGTTAAAAAAAGTTTTTTTTTTTTTAAATTTTCCCTCTCTACTCTAAAAGTACTTTAATTTCTGCTAGTAACGGAGGATCTATGAGGCTTATATAGACAACAAGCATATCAATAGATTCGTGACAGCAAGATCTCTTTATTGCACGAGTTACAATCATTATTAGAGCACAATTTATGCAAAAATTTTTGCAAAGTTCCGGCTTTACCCAATTTAAAGGTGAAATAATTAATTTTTAAGATGTTTGACTTGATTTCGCATTTCTAGGCATTGAGACGAAGAGAATGAGTCCTCGATCATTAAAATCGGAGTACTTTTATTTTTTGGCCAAAAAAAATGGCAAGTGGTACCCCTTTCCATTTTTTTGGGCGAAAAAATAAAAGTACTCCGATTTTAATGATCGAAGACTCATTCTCTTCGTCTTGATGTGTAGGAATGCGAAATCGCGGCATAGCTTAGGAAAATTCATTGTAACACCCTCAAAGAGGGGTAAAACTGGATACAAATTACAGAACAACATCTCTTTGACTTAAAACCCTTGTAACTCATGAACAGACAGTCTAAAAACGTTTTTCTTGGACGTTTTAGAAACCTCAAAAACTGAGCTATCATATGATATCCACAAATTTATTGCAAAAAATTTATTTCCCTCTCAAAATCACCAAAATATAAAAAATATCGCATTTTTTTAGGGAGTTTTCCAAGTATTTTTGCGATTTTAAGGGTGAAATAATCATTTTAAATATTTTTCATGGATATGTATTTGTAGCTTGGATTCTAAAGTTTCTAAAGACTTTTGGAAAATCTTTATTAGACCACTAGTATGAGAGTTATAGAGGTCCAAAGTCGAAAAATCGATGATTTTTCACGCTTACTTCGACTTTGAACCTGCACAACTCGTAGAAAAATTATCAAATAAAAATTTTCCAAGAGTCTTTAGAAACTTTAGAATCCAAGCTACAAATACATATCCATGAAAAATATTTAAAATGATTATTTCACCCTTAAAATCGCAAAAAAACTTGGAAAACTCCCTAAAAAAATGTGACTTTTTTTATATTTTGGCGATTTTGAGGAGGAAATAAATTTTTGGATATCATTCTACAGCTTAGAATCTGAGGTTTCTAAAACGTCCAAGAAAAAGATTTTTAGACTGTCCGTTCATGAGTTATAAGGGTTTAAAGTCGATGGGATGATTGTCTGTAATTTGTATCCAGTTTAACCCCTCTTTGAGGGTGTTACAATGAATTTTCCTAAGCTATGCCGCGATTTCGCATTCCTACACATCAAAACGAAGAGAATGAGTCCTCGATCATCAAAATCGGAGTACTTTTATTTTTTAGCCCAAAAAAATGGAAAGGGGTACCACTTGCCATTTTTTTGGGTCGAAAAATCAAAGTACTCCGATTTCGATGATCGAGGGCTCATTCTCTTCGTCGTGATGCCTAGAAATGCGAAATCGGGTCAAACATATAAAAAATCAATTATTTCACCTTTAAAACGGGGTAAAACCGGAACTTTGCAAAAATTTTTGCATAAATTATGCTCTAATAATGATTGTAACTCGTGCAATAAAAAGATCTTGCTGTCACGAATCCATTGATATCCTCATTGTCTATATAAGCCTCATAGATCCTCCGTTACTAGCAGAAATTAAAGTACTTTTAGAGTAGAGAGGGAAAATTTAAAAAAAAAAAATTCTCAATAGACAGTTAAAAAACACATGCATAGAAATATTATAATTTATTGGATTTAATTTTATGAAAGTAATTGATGATGTTTGAACCTTTCAGTTAATCTATTTTCATTTAATTAAAACTTTTCTTTGCTGCCTATCGATTCCTGATGTTATCACGAAAGCTTAAATTATTCGACTCACGAGGATATTTATAGTATTGCTTTGTAATTTTGAAAGTTTCATTTCGATATGAATTATCAATTACTATAATTGAGCAGAATGAAGATATTGGAAATTTATTAGTTCTATAGTTAATTAAAACAGTAATTTTAAAGTCCATTCAAAGTTTAAATTAGATAAAAAGTATTATTTGAACTATTATTAGTTTAACCAATTATTGAACAAATTTCGTATGCAACTTTAATGATATAATTTTATCATGAAATACTTCAAATTGTGAAGAATTTTTTATAAATGAGTGTTAAATATAACCATAAATGATGATAAAAGTCGTGTGAGAGTATAAGTTAGAGCTCCTGTCCCCGCAGGAGTTGTTTGCTTCAAGACCCTATCATAACTTATTATTTCCTCATGTCTAGACTGGCGTTAGTGTAGATGGATATAATATTGTTACATTATATTTATACCACCTCAGCATAAATTGAGTATGATTGTACCTAACTATGTCTCTTTATATTTTAGTTGGGGATAGCTGTCGGCTTTTTGTTTCCTCCTATGCTTGTATCCAACAGCAATGATACTAGAATTATAGAACAAGGCTTCCGGGCTATGAATTATACCAATGCTGCAATCACTTCAATAGCCTTTCTGTTAATTCTTCTTTGTAAGTTTAATTGATGATAAAATTTAGTTTGAGATTAAATTAATATTAATAAAATATGAAATCTTTCAACTAGTTTTCAAAGCTAAACCACCTTTACCACCAAGTCCAGCTCAAGCTGCATTACATGACGTTGATAAATCTGAAGACTTTTTTCAGTCACTGAAAAGACTAGTCCTTAACTTTGGATATGTCATGCTGCTGCTAAGTTATGCAGTGAATGTGGGAATATTTTATGCCATTAGCACCCTTCTAAATCAGATAGTTCTTAAGTACTTTCCGGTATGTATAAAACATCATTCACTACTAAAGTAAAACAACTGCTGGGGATAGGTTTTTTTTTATTGATGATATTCTGACACATAGGGTGCTGAAGTACATGCTGGCAGGATTGGACTTGCTATCATTTGTGCAGGGATGTTAGGATCTGTTGTATGTGGAGTAGTTTTAGATAAAACTCGAAGATTCAAGTAAGAAAAAGTAATCAATAATTTACAATTAATCAATATTTGACATTTTATTTACTTTTTCAGGGAAACTACTTTGGTTGTTTATCTTTTTTCATTAGTGGGATTAATTATATTTACGTTTACCGTAAATTCAGGATATATAAGTGTGATCTACGTAACATCTTCTTTACTAGGGTACGTAATTTAATTTAATTATATGATAAATTGTTTTTTTTTTTAACGTTAGAAACACTATCCTCAAGGTAAAAATTTTATTATAATTACTCAATAGAAGATAAATGACTATTTTAATTGATCATTTATAAACTTAAAATGAATAAACCCATATAATATTTTTATTTGATATTTTTTATTTCAATAAACATCTATTTAATATTGAATTAAAAGCATATTTATCCGATTCAAAGAATTATTTATTCAATTTCCTCTATTTTTTTTTACATTTTATTGCTTTTGAATCATACTTCAGTCTCTCTGAAATGAAATTTTAATTATATTTTCATAAATACAACATTTTGGATAAAATTCTGAAAAACATAATTAATTTTTAATTAAATATACAATTGCTAAAACGTAGTTTATTAATATCATCTAAATATATATCAATGATAATAAAATATATGAAAAATGTTGAATATTTATTGTTCTTTTTTCAGATTTTTCATGACTGGATATCTACCAGTAGGTTTTGAATTTGCAGCAGAGCTTACATACCCAGAACCTGAAGGTACATCAGCTGGACTTTTGAATGCCATGACTCAAGTTTTTGGGATAGCATTTACAATGCTGTATGGTTATTTATTTGAAGCATGGGATGACTTTTGGGCAAACATTGTTATGTGTAGTATGCTGGTACTCGGTGCAATAATAACAGCAATCATTCCAAACGATTTAAGGAGACAAAGTGCCAAAGTATAATATTCCAGTATCGATTAACAGTTAATTATTAATTAGAAAATATCAGATTTAAGAAAAAGTAAATTGACCTTTAGAAATGCCGTCTATTAAAATCTCGTAAAACTAGATTTAAAAATATAAAATGCATAGCAAGCTAAATGCTTGAATCATTGTTTTGTAATTTATTTTGCCAAAAACTAGTTTACAAAACTGTAATTGTGGACAAATGTTTTAGTAGTTTTTGACGAAGCTTTGCAAAAAATAATATATATATGAACAAAATTAAAATCTATATATAGTTGATAAAACACAAATTATAGCTGGAATAGTTTTTAAATATTTTAAAGATATATTTTTAGGGACCATCGATTACAATAGTGTAAACAAATCATGAAGGTCTCATTGTTATTCTTTATATAGCAGTAATGTAATATTTTTATAAAAGTATTGTAGCTCTTCAGAATATTAGTATTAATATAGTCCATCATTTTCGGAGTGAACATATCATTCACAGACAATAATAGAGAACAACTGAAAAATACATTTGGAACTATTCTATATACATTTACATGAAAGCTGGAATTATATTATATTATAATCAGCGATTCATATTTATTTATCAAGTAATTTGTTATAGATATTTTATTTATGTACGATTAAAAAGCAGTATTTTTAATAATATATTCTAAGATATATGTAATCTATTCTATACGAAAGAAAAAAATTAATGAATCGTTATTGTTAGATAAATGTAATACATATCTGTACAAATATATGAATGGAATGTTAATTAATCTGAAAAATAATTAGTAGTTTAGAATATAATAAGACAATAATAAAGTCATTGTTTATTGTTAACGTGATAGGATGCATATATGTGTGTTATGTACAATAAGTTTAAAACATTCCTGGATAAAATATTACATATCTTTATTTTTTTTAAGGAAAATCAACGAATTTTTGTTATTGTTATCAATTGTCGATGAATTTATAAATAAATATTGATGTTCAATATAGTAGTCTTATTTTTCATGAAACTGGGTGTAATTGAAATTTTTTTGATAAGATAGGGTTGCATATGGTTATGACATAATTGTTGTACGTGGTTTGAAATTGTACGAAAGTACAATAGGGCAAGAATTTACGAAGCTGATATGGTTTAAAATATACATTGTTATTCAACCACTGAATATCGATAGGGTAATGTTTGTCCCAATAGAACTTTAGACCTTTGTATTTAAAGAGAGAACACTCATGACTATCCATTACATTATCTAGAGTTATGTAATTTTGTTATACCATAATGAAATGATAATCTCAATAAAGATTGTATAAAATATCACATTTTAAATTGAAAAGGAATTTAACACAAACGCTTTAATATAACAGCAGTCAATAATAATATTGTGGGATTCCTATTTTTCCCTACTAGACGTAGATTCCTTTATGACCAGATGAAGTATTAACGGTCGTTACAAAGTCATGCAATCATGGATAGGTAGTTTGAAACATGTAAAATCATTTTCAATACATATTCTAAATTGATTGAATGAAAGCTTGATTTATATATCATAAAATTCTCATATTGCATGCGCTAATTTTTTTATTTTTTTTTTTTGTAATAAAACAACTTTTTTGTGATCCAGTTAGAGAGGTGAGTTGCCAATGAGATTTAAAGTAAAACATTGCACATATTTCACTAGTGTAGGTCATTATATTTTTTCAATAAGATAATACTCATAAATTTAAAATAAATCTCTGACAAGATGTATCTTTTTGTTCACAATGATAATATTTTTCTGTCGAGTATCAGACAAACTGTACTATTAGCTTGAAAAAGAAATACTTGATATTTTGCTAATAATACGTATACTTCTACTGAAATAAATTTTTCTACAAGTCAAGTAGATCCCTACGGTGAAGAATGCAACAATGAATCAACAGAGATCAAATGGTGCTATTTATTTTCAGTGCTAAAAGCGATTTGTTGAGATCTAGGTTTGGGTATTGGTAATATCAGTGATAATGAACACCAAACTACCTTCAACTAATGGATTGGTAACAGAATAAACTCGCACAAGCTAAATAGTCATATTGATATTGACTATAGGTATATGGATTAAGTAATTATTAGATTATTAAAGAAACATATACATGAATATTTAATATCTAAATAAACTGTGATTTATTATTTTGCTTTAGATCTTTTTAATTCCAGTATTAAAGCATTATAGGAATGTTATATTGTTGATCAAGTAAATTTGTCAATTAATAAATGTATTCGGAAAGTTTAAATGATTATTTGTCAAATCTAAACCGTTTTTTTCAATATGTGATTGCCAAGTTTATCAACTACGTATTTTCGACAATCATTTATTTTAATTGATATGAAATGAAAGCTTGTAAATGTTTGGATAAGTCTGTTAATGTTAAACAAATCTTTCATTTTATAATGGCAATAATAATATAATAAAATCGATATCATGATTTTGTAACCAGATTCAATAAGGCCTAAATGGATCTGGACTAATATTATAATTCAACTGATTAAACTTAAATAAATTCTAAAAAAATTTGTTATCAGGTTTAATTAAATCTTGTAAGACTTTAAAGTCTCATAATGCTGGTCTAATTTAATTCGATTAAACTTAAAAAATTGTTACTCGATATCACTGGCATACACTTCAAAAAGCTTATCACTATCTCCAAGTATGGACACAAAATTACAAATCTTATTTTTTTTCCAGAAGTTTGAAAATAGCTTAAGGTAAATAAATTCAGACTCACTATTAACAATTCATGCTTTGCTAGGAATTTATTACAAGTTTGTCTTCAATAAAAGGAAAAATACTGTTGTCAAGTAAAATTTATTTTTATAGAAAGTAAAAAATAACTTATCTCAAGAAAAAAAATTCCCTTTGTAAAATTAAAAGTTGTATTCTTGTTTAAAAGTAACAAATTTCTCCTTGACTTGGTTTAAACAAATGAAATAAAAAAATGGAAAAGTTCTCTAAAGTTATAATACAATTTACGTCTGGTTAACAGAACGATTCATTCTGTTATCAAGTACCATTGATAAGAATTTGACGTTAATCTGTTAATCCGTTGGGTAATTAATTATAAAATAACAAAAAAATATATTGATGATAACCATTTAATGTGATCTCTACAAGCTATACAGTTGATGTTATTAGTAAATATGATCACCAGGAATAGTGTGGTTTGTAGTTATTAATGGCTATAATGTCTAGGAATCGTATAGTCTAGAGTTATTGATAGATTTGACCTCCACCAGTTATATGATCTGGAGTTATTGGAAGATATCAATTCTTCATCCATTTCTTTCTCATATATTAAACGAGAGTGTAGACAGTGTATTGTATGTTTGTCTCTTCAATTTTATGAAATAAAAGGTATCATGTAATCTAATTGAAGTCACTCAAGTTATGAGTGATTCCACATTCAATTGAAGAATAAAATTGAATACTATCGAACGATGAATGTTGAATGACAAATTTTTAATGTATTAATATGATTGGAAAACCATTTTATGATTTTCTCATTTTTTGGTATCATTCAGTATCGGCAATCGTTGATATTAATTGAATACTGTTAACAACAATTGAATATTACTCATCACCATTCAATATTACTGAAAAGTTGATAATATAGATCTTTAGAATAATAGTTATATTATAATGGTGTACTTTTATAGTATCCATATGGATCAACTTTGAAATATGAATGCTACAGATTCAGTTTACATTTTCTAAATAATATATTAGAAATTTTATGCATCGTAATATTTTTAAATTGGATGTATACTTTATGCATAAGGGTATAAAATGATGCAGTCAATGTTCCTAAAATGTTGAACATACACCATCTTGGCCTAGGTTTTGGTACATTATTTATATGTACGTTAGAAAATATATTAAAGAAAAATTCAAATGAACAAAAAATATAGCCGCATAAATTCTTAATGCTTATATTAATGATAATGTGATATAAGCTGAGTCTAAAATGAATACAGACAATATTAAAAATTTGATAATATGTTTTGATTATATTAAATATTGTTTTTATTAAAAAAAATATTTATAACTTTTTAATGTGAATTATTTAAGTATCATCAATGATTACTTCTCTATAAATAATGACCCTGTCTAATTGACTGAAAGACGATAACGATTATTATGATAATTGTTATCTTCAATTCAGTTTTTGTATGAGATCCTCTATCTACTTTCCTCCTGCATTAAATATCAACCTAGGATTGTGTGGAAAATGAAGTGCTGAAGCTACACTAATGATCACTGAGACATTGAAAGTGTTGCTCATATTTCTAAACGACCATGATTTTTGGTGTGTTGTTTAAAAGAGGTAAAAAGAGAAAATTAACACTCGAACAAAAGAGAATCTCTTGAAGATGAGTGATTTCAATTTGACCTTTGATGGTAAAAGTACTTTATAAAGTCTTTTTTTGACTAGTTCAGAAATGTAAGGTAATTTACTTTTTATAAGATCAAAGTTCAATACTAATTATTCTATATCTATCAGAATTAAGTCTACATGGAGATACTCAAACACTTTGGATAACACCATTCTAATAGTAATTAATGTTATTATATTTTTTTTACTCTTAAATTTGCATTTCAAAATATCTTGATGAAGAAAACTTGTTGTTTATCTAGGAAAGAAGTTATGAATTACTAAGTAATTTTTAAGATGATACATTAAGAAAACTTTTTCATGAGACCTGACAATGAGCATAGCAGATAAACTATGTTTTTATTAGTCAATTGTTTACTTAATGGAATGATTTATTTATTATAAATGAAAACTCAATTATCACTGTTACTTTAGTAGATAGACGTTTCTCTTAGAACTGTAAGTTGACAATAAACTTGCTTCAATTTGCTATTAATATTACATTGGGGGATTAGCTTTTGCTAGATTACAGTCCTTTGTATAGAAATTGAAACTAGATATTGGTAAGCATTCGACTTTCCTATTTCTATTGAGGATCAAAGTTGGTAACCTGAATGGACCTTAGTTAAGATTATCAATGTTTAAAGGTCGAAATTTGCAGTTTTTTTTTCCTGTATTGACTCTGAGCAGAATAGGTAAAATCTGTTTAAATTTATAATAGCCTCGAGGGAAATACTGGGTTGGTGTTATTATTCAATTATTTCAATCATGGGTCCATTGTATAATTTTGTTAAGGTAAATAAAAATGTAGTATCTACATAATTGTTATGCTATTACTACACATTTTAGATCTTTTGAATGGACTCTACACATAGAGAAAATTGTTGAATAAAATTCATTTTCCAAAACAGAGAAAAAATAATTCTATAGTGGAGTAATTCTAGACCAACAGAAATTTTAACCCTATCAAAGAAAACTTTTAATGAAGTTGAAAAGCAGAAATAATATTAACATCAGAATAAATTTTACTCTGTCATGTTCATCAGTAGTCTTGAATGATAAATCTAAATCAATTTGTCTTCTGACTTCTATAATTGTTACTATGATTCTGAGAATGGCACTTCAACCTGATCAGGTTTTGGAATAATTCAAAGATATGTGCAAAAAATATTTAATAACATTTGAATACCATTTTTACAGAATATTTGTTTGTTTAATAACAGTAATTATATGAAGAATATAATCAGACTTGATAAATCAGTACGTAATACTGTTTTTTCATAAGGTAACTGTTCCAATTGTCACTCATGAACCTATTCTTGCTTAGTAAATTTAAGATTGATTACTTCTTTTATAAAAGATACAATGGTTGAATATTCATGAATTAATAAGAAAATACTAAAACATTTTTATGATCAACATTTCGCAAAAGAATATTTTTTAATTACCAAATAAAATTTACTGAGCGAGAACAGGTTCATGAGCGTCAATTGGGACAGTCGCCTTATGTATTTATAAAGTATTCATCACCATCATCAGAGTA
Source organism: Chelonus formosanus (assembly GCA_028641665.1). Taxonomy (NCBI): domain Eukaryota; kingdom Metazoa; phylum Arthropoda; class Insecta; order Hymenoptera; family Braconidae; genus Chelonus; species Chelonus formosanus. Next base: position 18,384,214 of record CM054002.1, read on the forward strand.
TGTTACACAAATTTTAGCAATGACTGGTCCATCTGGTATTCCAGGTGGTAATTTTTCGAGAGAAAACTTCTAGTCGACGAGAGCATATTCTGTGTTCTGCACATGAAATAGAAATATTATTATATTATCTTAAAACTTAGTTGGAAGGAATAATATTATTCCTGTAAGAATATCAAAGAATGCTAGTATTTAAAAAAAAATCATAAGAAAGAAGTTCAAAAAAAATATTAAAACATTTATATATATACATATAATATTCAACAGTAAATAATACCATTCCTTTTCTTATTCTATATTTTATTGTAGACCTCGCATCCTCAGCAAGAAAGTAAATTATCCTAGAATTAAAATAAAAATGTGCTTACAGATGGGACCTGTTTAACATCTTATTGAAACGAAAATGTAATGTCTTGCATAAGTTGACTGCTAGTAGAATATTAAGTGCTACTTGTGGCATTTATTAAACTAAATTCAACCTGATTACTTTTCTGTTAATGATTATTTATAAAAATGTAAATACTCTTAACAAAACTATATTAATTTCAATGCACTTAAAGTGTTTTAAAATGACGTTACCCATTTGACTTACATTGAAGTTTCTTTCAAGGCATTTGAATGTGTTGAAAATGACTACAATACTAATCAAATAGATGGTAAATTTTTAAAAATCTTATGTATAATAATCTTTGCATAAATAAAATAAAGTTTCCATAAACTTAATTCACGAAGAATAAAAATAGCACGTTTCATGCCTAGGGAGAAATAGTAGAATGATTGAAACGACGAGTAAAAGTGTCACCTAAGCTGAAGGCAAGAAGAGTTAATTCATTTTTCGAGATGATCTAATTGTTCCACCTAGGGGTGAATACTATTTTCCACTATACCTATGCCCAAAGCTTCATACGTCTCAAATGGAAAAGTAAACTTTCGACGAGGACATAGTGGAAAAATTATGTAAAACTTACCGGAAAAATAGGACAATGTTTCGGAAATTTATCCTTGGGAACTCCACTTTCCAACACATCTGGAGCAAACATTTTATCGTCGAATAGATCACATAGATTTAAAGTTATTTTCGGAATTTGTATAACGTTGTAAATCAAGATGATGTGAAGCTGTTGATAGACAAATAAGAAATAATGATTGAATTGATATTAAAATTAATTGCAAATATAATAGTTTTGGAACCATTGTAAAACAAATATTTGATTATAAGTATTGAAATGTTGCAATAAATTGAAATTTTAATAAACAATTCATTCATTGATTTGATTTTACATCAAAATTCATTGTCTCTGCTATGAAACGCTGATGTAACTAAACATATACCAGGCTGTAAATACGTTTTATGACAAAGATAATAAACTATGAAATACAGTATCAACATCACATTTCTATGTAAAATTGAGGATGAATTTTTCTAATTATAAATACATTTGTTCTCAATTTACCTGTCCTACAGTTAAACTGCAAGCTAAAATTATTCCAACGAAAATTCAATTAAACTTCATATTACCAACTTTGGTGATCACGACTTGAACAGAAATCAACGACATCATTCATCAATATTGAAATCACATATTTCTTTATCCTTTCATACATGCTATTTTCATGTCATCATTCTTTCATTTATTTTAGATATTTTTAGATATAAAATTACTGCATTGTCCTCAAGAGAGCAGAAATCAAGATTGATTGAAGAATACGATGACGATGAATTTAAAAAAAAAACTGTTTTCTAGAAAATATTTTATCAACTTCCCATAAGGAAGTTATTGTAATGAAGTTTATTGTTGAAATTTGTAATATTATTGCATCTTTACATATTGAGACATTTGAAAGCATATTAGAAGGTTTAAAAATGGATGTATGAACGTACATTTGTACATGTGTGTGTCAGGTTCTTTGTTTTCGATATCTCGAGAACCACTGAAGATACCAACTCCAGACGAATTTCATTCGAAAGATAATACAATGAAAAAGATCTGAAAGAAACTCGAACAAATTCGGGGCAGCTGTTTTTTTTTAAAACAAATAGACTGTAAAATAAAATGAGTACAAAAGACATTAGAAATAGATTCTACTTATTAGAGGATTAACATTATTAACAACTGAAGTCAATATCAATACATGTGGCTGTTAATGACTCTAAATGACTCTAAACAATTATATACTGTTTATAACAAAGAAACTGACCTTTGTCATAATTTTAATACTTGAAAAACAAAAACTGAATTTGACTCATCAAAATAAACTATGAGTGAACATGAAAAAAGAAAAACTAAACTCATAGATACAAGGATTGACTCTAGTCATTCTTCACTCAACAGAAAAGAGGGGAAAATTTTTAGAACAATTCATTACACGTTATAATTGATATTATTGTAGTAGTAAGTCAATAATACCTCCACAATGTCCCTTGTATGACGACCAGCGAAGGGTCTTACTCCAAAAACTGATAACACACAAAATGTTCCCACCATTCATCGTCTCGTCGTTTTTATTTGAAGTAAACTCTCTAGTAATTACAGAAATTTACAAATTCTTTGCTAAATGTAATCTATTCTTATGAATGTGAAAGAACTGATGTTAAACAAACTGTAACGGTCTCGATTGCATGCTAGCACCGTACCAATTACTAGTTAAGAACTAAAATTTATTATATATCATACTATTTTATGTATTATTAATTTTGTACTATTATTATAAATAATTAAGGTATAACTGTATAAACCCATAAGGTTTAGGTAAGCTCAAATAAAAAACAAAAAATAATAAATAATACCTCCAATGTAATAATATCTTTCTGATTAAAAAAAATTGAAACTCAGAACTAGACAAGGCCAATAATATACTTATGCTTCATGGAATAATTCAGGATCAAACAGTTAACTAGTCGACAGATTCTTCTTGAATAAAAAAAAAATGCAAACTTGCCAAAAGCAGATGAGGTCATATCATAACATCGTCTTTGAACAAGATGTTTTGTATAATTTTGATCAAATTTCGTCTGCTTTTAGTTAGTTCGTCAGCTTGTAGATGAGCCAGATCATCAGCAGAACAAAAGTTGTAGTCTTGGAGTAAGATCCAGGTAGTATCTACAATCAATGTTGGAACATTGGAATATACCTTGCCATCAGAGATATTCAGGATATATCTGGAATCGATGTTGGTCACTTCTACAAATAGACTAAATGACATAAATTTAGAATGTATCTCCAATGTATCTGGATATATGTAGGGTATATTCGTGTTGTAAACCAGGTATATCTGATGTATTTTCCTTATACATATATCTCAACTTGGTGAGGATGATGCTTGATTTAGCAAAAAGTTCCTCTGGTGTAGTTGATAACTAAATTGGTCATTGGAGTTACTAATCAATTAACCTCAAATTTTTATATTAAAATAAAATTGATTATCGTATAAATACCAAACGGTTTGTATCCAAAAACTTCCGATAAAATAATCCTGCGGCTGAATTAATAATTGATTTCTAAAATTAGAACGCATGAAAACGTGTAAAATGTCAATTATTTCTTCTTTCAGTCAACTATTTAATTAACCTGGGATAATTGGATACTAAAATTAATAAATGAACAGCGAAACATGAATTTCATGAAAAATTGAAGCTTTTCGTCAGTTAATGATTGATCTTGATGATACTCATAAGTAATGTTGAAAAAATGTTTTATTTTTATGTTGAGTTATTAAATTCAAGTGTACTGTTATTAATTCTTCATTTGTTATTGGCAAATTTAATTTTTAGTACGATTTTTTTTTTTTTTTTGTAGACAAAAGAATTCTATAGCTTTGAAAAAAACTTAAATCTAACAATTCTCTATTCATGTAGTTGGTACGTAATTGCTTTTTTCACCTGTCAAAATGCGAACGTGCGTGGTATTTAAACGAAAATCAGAGTCCGTGAAATTGTTCGTTCAATCGTTTTTCACACTTTGATTTTATATTTGTTTCTAACCAAAACAAACAGTTGTACACGTGGTTTCTGAGACTTGTGCTGTTGAGCACACTCAAAGATAATAAAGAGTTGAATTTAACATATGTTATTACTTTTTCAATTGAGTGTTTAAGTCAAAATACATTTCGAACAACTAAAGTTCAATAATGTGACATTGCTTTTAACTGTGCACATGATTTATGTGGAAAATAGCTGAATTGATGTTTTTCAGTTGAGGTAGCTAGAAATTTCTCATGTTTGTGAATGTGTTGCATTGTTTGTGGAGAAGGAGGAGTTGAGTGAAACGTGAAGAAAAAGCATAAATTAATAAATCAGTTAATTTATTAACATATCATAATTATTTTAATGTTTAAAAAATTTGAATAATTGATCAACAGAAAATACAATAAGTGGTTTAAGTTTATAATAATTATTTGAATAAATTCGTAAATTTTTTCGAATGTTTCTTTTTATTTTTCCTTTCCTTATAAATACATCAAAAAAAATCCTGATAATTTTAATTAATTATGAAATGATAATAAGAATGATTCTACTAAATACCATGCAGGAAAGACAGATAATGTGGAACCGTTGAATCAATACATTTATTTAATAAATAATGAAGCTTATGAAAGCTTATGTACAATTTTATTTATTAATTAATTAAAATATGTTATTTATTAACTTCCCATTAGGAAGTTATGGTAATGGAGTCTACTTTTCAAGTAGTAGTGATTTGTAACAATAGCCATTTTTTATAAACAAAAAAACTAAAAAATTATAAAATCACGGTAGAAGTTTGTCGTCAGGATACAAACTAAGCCTTGACCCATTTTTAATTTATTAATGTTTTTAAATGTGTTGATTAATTTATTAATATACACTTTTATATTCCACGTTATTTTTCCTCTCCCAAAAATATTTGTTCAATTGTAGGATCACATAGGGGAATACGGGGCAAGACAGATCCATGGGGCAAGACGGCTTTTTGGATTTTTGGTAGCTTAGTGAGGCAAAACGGCTTTTCCGAAGCTGTTAATACGAAAGTTAACATTGATTTGTGAATATGCTAATCGCTCAAATTACATTATTATGTGTATAAGTCATTTTAAAATTCAAAAAGCCATTTTGCCCCATGGATCCGTCTTGCCCCGTATTCCCCTATCTCAGAATAAAATCATTTCGATAATATTTTAGGATAAAAAATAATTTAGTTAATATTTGATATTATCTGATCTGATTTCACACTGAAATATAATCAATTGAAATTAATTATTATATTCTATTATTAAATCTACATTTGATATTAATAAATATGAAAATGAGTTCTGATAAAAATTTTTATTTGATTATAAAAAATCCTTTCAGTTTAAGTTCATGTAATTTTATTTCAATTTATTTTTATGATATAAAATTATCAGAATTTTTGCTTAATTAAAAATGTTAGTAAAAATAACGTAAATATATACATAAATATTTTATATCAATGGTATTTAAGAAAAAAAGTAGGTATACTAAAAAAATTGTTGGTTAAAAATTACTTCAGAGAGGAACTAAACTGAGGGCGAGCTAGAATTGTATTAAAAATTGCCTAACTTGAAATAACAATTACTTATAAAAGTAATAAAAGTTACTTTAAGCTGATTAAATTCTTTTCTTTTAAAGATTAATAATCTTTACCCAACAATTTTTTCTATGAAGAAACTAAATAAGAAAATAGAGTCCTACTTCTAGCCATGGAGCTTGTGCATCTTTCGTTAAGTAATTTGTCGTTAAACATCATTGATGTAAATGTCTTGATAGAGTGCTTTGATAAAATGAAGTATAACCAAAGTTTAAATATGTTTGAGACAATTTCAATCCATTAAGTCAAAGCAAATTTACTTCGATCACCGTCTGTACACACATCTAAGTACAAGTACATGTCTACAAGCAAACAATTTGTAACATTTAATTTTTAAAATACTTATCATAAAATGTTTTCTATCTTACATATCCCTAAACATATCAAGAGTTAATTTAATTTTTATTTAATTAGATTCAGCTTTTTTTAAATCAATGGTTTTGAAGACTAGCCATGGACAGAATTAAAGATATTTTTTTAACTTCAAAGTCTTCAATTTATTTTGAAGTTGAAATTCGAATTACAAGTTCATTACTCACAATACATACAACCAAGGCCTATTTTCTACTTCAACTCTGTTATTTTGTTCACTTCAACTTTTGAGGTCAAAAATGGATCTTACAAAATTTATTTTGAACCTCAAAAATGTATCATTGCTATACAAACAATGTTATAAATATTTATGATGACATTGATGACCAAAATAAGGTTCTTTAAATCCGTCTAAGATATCAGAATCTTCAATGAGGTTAATGATTTCCAAAATGGAATTAAAATATAGGTGGCAATTGGAACATTAAAGGAATGGAAGAATTTGAAACTGAACTTTAAATTTAGTTTCAGGAATCTTTAGAGCAAGTTGCATCTATCTTTTTTATTAAAATTAAAAAGACAAATGATTTTAATGTGATTGATATAAAATATACTATCAATTTTAACAGAAAATTTGAGAACTTAGAGACAGTATTCAGTTATTTCTGCAATGAGATCCTCATTAAAAAAGGTAGATTTTTATTGTTTTTATTTAAGTGAGTATTTTCATTTAGAAGCCATTTAACACATTTGTGACCCTAAAAAATAAAAGCCTTGTAGTTCATGATAACAGAGTTTCATCGCCTTGAATATTCGTTTCCACTCTCAATTTATGTTCCGGTTCAGTGATCCGAACATGTACGCACTATACGTGACATTATCCGGAAAAGCTCCTTTCTATGAGAGACTTTGTTCTGAGCTCGAATTTCACAAAAACTTTTTCGTGATTGAAGTAAATAACAGCAGAAACGTTCGGAAATTGTTTCTGTCAGTCAACCATTCAAGTTACATGTGGCTATAAGCTGTTAGAAAACTCGACTAATCTTCACTTGAAGCTTGTGCCTGTAAAGTATTAACAAGTTTATCAAAATGGTTTTGAGCTACTCATCAATTCCTCAATAGTCTGGAACAACGGATAGATTAGTTTCGAATTCGTGCATAGTAATCGACAGAAACTAGGAAAATTTAGATGAGAAATTTCTTGAATTTAATCTCAATTGATTTTATTCTACCTCAAAGGTATTCTGTAGTACCTAAAATTCATGAAAGAAAGAAACTTATTAAAAAGATTTTAATAAAATATATTTTTTTAAATTAATTATTTGCTCTATTAAATCTGTTGTAAGTATAATTAAATTTAATTTAATATTAATTTGCTGGTGATTTAAAATAATTTTTTGATTTATTTGAAGATAATTAGCTGCTAATATAAATAAATAATGTGAAAAACAAGAGATTATTAATTAATATAAAGAGTCATTTAATGGTAAAATTCAGGTAAATAAATATCAAAACATGTCATCCGATTGGTATCAATAAATTCCATTAACTTCAACGAAATTAATATTAATCCAAATTTTTAATTTTATTACATCAATTTGTGATTAATTTATTTAAAAACAATTAAAAAATTATTAAAATGAACCATTTTTCACAATTATTTAAAATACTCCTTAATTAAAGATCGTTCAATTATTCATTCAATGTAAAGTGATAGAAAAAAACTCAATTGATTTTTCTGCAACTCTTATAATTTTGTTCATCATAATAATATCATTAAACTAACGCTTATTATCATTCCTTTCGAGATAAAAAAACTTTTCAAAACTTTCGACATAAAAATGTCGATAAAAATAAAAAATAAAAATTAGGAGACGACCAAAAAAAGCTACTGTTTAAAATTTATCTTTTATTCAGCAGTAATATAGAATGTGTATTGTCTCAAAAAATTATCATTTTTATTAACACTTGAGTATTTTCATAATGGCAAAATTTACATATTAATGAATTAATTATTATCATATCAATTGATAATCAATAATTATTCAATCAGCTTATTATAATCAAGTTATTCAGTTGGAAAATATGATTTTTGCTACTCAGTAATAAATGAAAATGAGGATGTTAGAAAGTGATATAATATTTGTTTTTAATGTTTCTCTACATAGAAGAATTTCAGTGTTCCTAAACTTTGAATAGCATCAACTTTCAAATAGTACGATATACTTCAAAACAAGTAAAGCTCAGCGGTCAGACCGTACGTGATTTCTAACCACCACAAAGCAGTTAAGCTCTTGGAATTTCGCCATTGATGTATTGTATCAGTTGAATGCACATATAAGATATGTGTGTTATAATGATGTGTTTGAAAGAATTTTCAATGATATTATTAAAGTAATAAAATAACTTTTGTTATTAATTAAAGTTATTAATATATGATTAAATTCCCTTTTCATTTGATCATTCTCGTTTGAAATATAATAATTTACGAAATTTGATATATTTTAACGTAAAACCACAGGTGTGTTTATAATTATTATTTTAAAGACCTTTTCAATAAATAAGCTTATTTAATTATCATACACATATAAGTAATAATACAATGTTTTTGATTGCTAAATTCATTATACATCATAATTGTCGTATTCATCGTTCCATTAATAAACATTTTAGAATTTTAATTCAATGATAAACTTAGAATAAATTCGTAATATTTTTTAATTAATAATAATTTATTACTTACTTCATTGTAAGGACAAAATTTTTATTTTCTTTCTTTTGGTTTATACATTGCAAATTCAAGTATTTTACCAACTAAACATTTGAATTGTTTACAAGGTTAAACATCATAAACGAACTATCGCAATTTTGTAGATGACTTTTAACCGTTTCTTGCCGTTCACTAAAATCCTATAGTTTGTTTATGGTGTTCAACATTGTAAACACTTAGGTGTTTAATGATTAAACACTTTAAACATTTCATTACTAAACACTCAAATTTTTCGGGATCTGCAGTGTATACAATTGAAAAATATCAATGTGATTATTTATAATTCCAGCAACATTCATTTGTCATCACATTAGCTTTATTTATATAATTGTTTATGGTTGAAGATTATTTATAAAATTAACCTCGTTGATTTGGTAAATTCTTGTTAAAATTTTTCTCACGAATTGATGTGTACAGTATAAGATGGATGTGAGTAAATAAATTTTATTTATAATAATAATATGATTATAAAAATATAGTGAATATAGTCATAATTTTACAAAATTATTACTGCGAATAGACTCTTAATAAGTTTTTGTATTTTTATTTATAATATTAATATATAGAATAATATTTTAACGAACGTTAATTCGCTGCTGAAAGTTCTCTTAACTTTGTTATGGCGTAATTTTTCTCTGGACTATAAGCTAAAGTTTTCAAGCTACTGCATTTCTCCATTAGAGTTTTTTTTATAATCAAATTTATTTTTAGGAAAAAAATTTTTTCCTTGGATGATGCTAATGTTATTCTCTTTCAAAGAAAATTGTATATACGGAATATGAGTTCTATAAGTTACATCAAACTATCAACTTATATTTTTTAACTTTAGAAATCTAGAGCGTTGAATAATCAAACACATTTTAAGGCTGACAGACATTTTGACAGAAGCTTTCGATCGATTGCATGAAAAATATCTCTCTCTTTCTTACCATTAACTTTTCATTATTTCCTTTTTCTTATATCACGTGACAGGTAGAAGACATTTTCTCAGATTTGTCGTCTAAAGTTCCATGTCTGCAGTGTATTTTTCGGCCAGAATATGCACCATACTTGAATACTGCTGGAACTATCCTCTTAGGATGGATGGTAGTTTGCTATTTATTAAATGTAAGTACATATCCAATTAAGTCCAAGTATTGGAATGCATTTTTTTTTTTTTCAATACAAAAACTTGCAATTTCACAAGTAGTCTTGACTTTCTTATTAATTTTATTTATTTTAGCTTTTGTGGACATTTCTGATGCCATTAGTGGTCAGCATTCTTGGAGTAATCATTATTTGTCCGGCCACTGGTAAATGGATTCTTGGACAAATGGGGCCTGGTGCAGAAAATATATTTGAAGAAATTCTACAAAAAATACAATCATTATTACCTTAGATATTAACAAACTTGATATAAAATCAATTAATTAAATTAAAAAATAAACAAATCATTTATTATTGACCATTATTACACAATAAATAATTAAAGAATGAATTCATTACAGTTTTTAGCTTTTTTTATTTATAAAAAATCCTTCAATGCTGTTGATTTATATTTTAAAGTTAAAATGATGTTGGATTGTATTTATTTATTTTGTTATAAAAACTGATGTTTGAACTGAATAACTTTGCCTACCTACAAATTTATTCATACATAAATTCGTGTTGGTGAGTATACTGCTGCTAGTGAAGTAGAAAATAAAGCAACAAGTTAATGTTAATTTCAATATTCGGAAAATGTGTTTCATGTTTCTCTATGGTATAAATTAAAAATGTACATTTGTATGAACAAAGTTATAGTTAGCATCACCAAACACTTATTTTACATTTTATTGTTTTTTATTGATAAATATTTATCTATACTTTTTCTCGTATTTCCATGGAAATTGTTTCTCATGTGTAAGTAATTAATCAGAAATTATAGAATTATTTTAAAATAACCTATGAAAAAACAATTCTATGAACAGATTAATATAAAATGAAATTCTCGTAGAAAGTTTTGGGAAATAAATGTCATCTAAAGCTTTATTGATTGAATGATAATTTAATTAACTTCATAAGAAACGGATGATTGCAAATGAATTTAGTATAATTATTTCCAGTCTATAAAATAAACTCGAATATTCATTTGAACTTTATTCATTAATTACTTGCAACTACTAACTAAATGTTATTCAAAACGTAATCGATGTAACTAAAATCTCATATAAAAAATTTCGTTTCCCAAACGTTTCCTACATGTTCCCGAATGAGAAAATTCCCCTCGTGGGACTATGGGAAACCTTTAGAGAACAAATTTTTTTTTTATTCAAATTTTCCCCCTCTTCTCCAAAATTACTTCAACATAGATTTCTGCTAGTAACTTAGGATCTATGAGGCTTATACAGACAAAAAGGATATCAATAGATTCGTGAGAATGGGATCTTTTTATTGCAAGAGTTACAATCATTATTAAAGCATAATTTATGCAAAAATTTTTGCAAAGTTCCGGTTTTACCCCATTTTGAAGGTGAAATAATTGATTTTTTATATGTTTGACCCGATTTCGCATTTCTAGGCATCAAGACGAAGAGAATGAGCCCTCGATCATCGAAATCGGAGTACTTTGATTTTTCGACCCAAAAAAATGGCAAGTGGTACCCCTTTCCATTTTTTTTGGCCAAAAAATAAAAGTACTCCGATTTTGATGATCGAGGACTCATTCTCTTCGTCTTGATGTGTAGGAATGCGAAATCGCGGCATAGCTTAGGAAAATTCATTGTAACACCCTCAAAGAGGGGTAAAACTAGATACAAATTACAGACAATCATCCCCCTGACTTTAAACCCTTATAACTCATGAACGGACAGTCTAAAAACGTTTTTCTTGGACGTTTTAGAAACCTCAGATTCTAAGCTATCGAATGATATCCACAAATTTATTGCAAAAAATTTATTTCCTCCTCAAAATCACCAAAATATAAAAAAAGTCGCATTTTTTTAGGGAGTTTTCCATGTATTTTTGCAATTTTAAGGATGAAATAATCATTTTGAATATTTTTTATGGACATGTATTTGTAGCTTAGATTCTAAAGTTTTTGAATACTCCTCGAAAATTATTATTAGACCACGAGCATGAGAGTTATAGAGGTCCAAAGTCGATCAATAGATAATTTTTCGCCCTTACTTCGACTTTTAACCTGCACAACTCGTAGAAAAAATTAACAAATGAAGATTTTCGAGGAGTATTCAAAAACTTTAGAATCTAAGCTACAAATACATGTCCATAAAAAATATTCAAAATGATTATTTCATCCTTAAAATTGCAAAAATACATGGAAAACTCCCTAAAAAAATGCGACTTTTTTTATATTTTGGTGATTTTGAGGAGGAAATAAATTTTTTGCAATAAATTTGTGGATATCATTCGATAGCTTAGAATCTGAGGTTTCTAAAACGTCCAAGAAAAACGTTTTTAGACTGTCCGTTCATGAGTTATAAGGGTTTAAAGTCAGGGGGATGATTGTCTGTAATTTGTATCCAGTTTTACCCCTCTTTGAGGGTGTTACAATGAATTTTCCTAAGCTATGCCGCGATTTCGCATTCCTACACATCAAGACGAAGAGAATGAGTCCTCGATCATCAAAATCGGAGTACTTTTATTTTTTGGCCAAAAAAAATGGAAAGGGGTACCACTTGCCATTTTTTTGGGTCGAAAAATCAAAGTACTCCGATTTCGATGATCGAGGGCTCATTCTCTTCGTCTTGATGCCTAGAAATGCGAAATCGGGTCAAACATATAAAAAATCAATTATTTCACCTTTAAAATGGGGTAAAACCGGAACTTTGCAAAAATTTTTGCATAAATTATGTTTTAATAATGATTGTAACTCGTGCAATAAAAAGATCTTGCTGTCACGAATCTATTGATATGCTCGTTGTCTGTATAAGCCTCATAGATCCTAAGTTACTAGCAGAAATCTATGTTGAAGTAATTTTGGAGAAGAGGGGGAAAATTTGAATAAAAAAAAAAATTTGTTCTCTAAAGGTTTCCCATAGTCCCACGAGGGGAATTTTCTCATTCGGGAACATGTAGGAAACGTTTGGGAAACGAAATTTTTTCATACGGGATATGATGAAACTGCTTACAGCATATAACCCATGCCAATCGATTTTAGTAAATCCATGCATTTTTATCTCCAGCCTTTTTAAATGTACATTTTATGTTTTAAATTTTGTTACTTTTTTTCAAATCCTGTATTTGAAAGTATGAATTTTACTATAAAAAATTCTATAACACTTTTCCCGAAAACATCAATAGTTTAAAAGTTATTTGAGGTCGTAAATGCTTGGGGTGGATTCTATCTCGTATGCAATTCTAGACTAAAACTTGAATCGTATAGTATACAGGTTAAAATAATAAAGCAATTTTCAATCAATCATACGATTTTTCATTATTCATTAGTACTGAAAAGAATAAACTCTGTTTTTATAAACCAATTCTCTTTTCAACACACATTTACATAAATCAATGTTACAGTTCTTTTATTATGATTTTTATTTTTATACCATGATATCATATTTCTTTTCATACCACTATAAAATTCAAAACAATTGCGAGCAATGCAAAAAAAAGAACCATGTTTATATTACTTATAATTTTTCTAGCTAAAAAGAAACATCTTTTCATATAAACCTATAGAATCATCCAGTATATTTATTTAACATAATTCATCTAAGATATTATTACAAACAATGATACTACAATAAAATGTAAATGTCATGTAAAATAAATCGTTTAAAAAAGTGATAAAGCTTCAGCAAAAAATATTCAGTAGTACAACCTTATTTTGGGTAGACGAACCAGTGAGTAGTCTAGACATATCATGAATGAGTCGAGTCTCTATCTATAAATATTAAAATCAATATTTAATAAAAGTGATTTGAGAAATAATTCTAATAAAATTTTACAAATAATAAATAAAGTGATTGATTACGAATAATACATTTCTGGCATCCATTCTTACTTCGATAGGTGATTAATCGACTAAGTACTTAATCGATTATCTGGAATCTCTTTACTACTCACGAAAGCTCAATTGGCATTGCTTCTGGTAGTAAGCTTGTTCTCAATACAAATATATACAGTGTAAACACTAGACACACTTGGTGAATTCGTTACATTTTAAAGTCCCCTGGAGAATGATACTCTGTGAATGTAAGTAAAGGTGGATATACTTGTTACATGTCAGATGAAGACATTGAACTTAGTTAAGTAGATATAATACTCATTTTTTTTTTAACAGAATAAATGATAAGAAGAAATAAACTTTGTTCTTATTTGAATATTTCATTTTATTTTTTCCATAACGTCTTCATAAATTTTGTTTACCCATTCTTATTTGCATTTTATTATAAGAAATCTGGGATAATAGTTCAAAATTTCAGATTCAACAGTGGAATCGAGAGCAAAAAATCCTGAACGTACAGGGATAAATTGTTAGTGCTTTTGACGTTTCAACCCAAAGAAAAGAAAGATATATTCATGCCAACTATTCCTCTTCACATGGCTCCTCTCATCAATTTTCATCTTTTCTGAATTTCTTCACCATTATAGTAGTATGAATGGCTATCAAATTACATTAATCGAGATTAAATTGTTCAGATACTTGATATTTAAGAAAAGAGTAGACTATAGAAAATAGTTGACACTTTTTATAAATATTAAGCCATGAAAAGTAATTGTCATTCTTATGTCTTAATAACATTATTGAAAAAGTAGTGAAAGACATCAAGGTAAGACAGTCTACTGGTTTAATAAGTGGAAAATTTTGAAGTTTTTAAACTATATATAACATAATCCACAACTTCATATCTTTATAGATTAATAAAAAATTTAAAAAGGCCATCTTTATCCTAAGTATAATTCTAGATTATGAATACAGTTATGAGAAGATAGAGTAAATCTATATAGTCATTATATATACTTTAAAATATGTAGTAATCTTAAAAGAAAGTGGAAATGAAAAAAAGTAACACTTCTTTTAGGAATAATACTCATGCTGTTGTTGGTTTTATATAGCACATTACATTATCTCTTCAAAGTTACAAAATATTAACTCTAAAAATGTACGTCTCAGTTATTAATTTTCATTTACTCATCTCTTGCTAATCTATTGATTTTCTTGAATGAAAGTATAAAGACTTTTATTTTTGAAACTACGATAATCTTTTTGATGCATGTTAGTAAAAGAAGAAAAATTGGTTTCAGTTTTGAATAAACATACATTTATTGGAGACCATATTAGCTGGAATGTATGTCAGTTTACAAAAGATCTGAAGTATGTGATAGCCCATGGGCAGTCCCAGGGCTATAGCTATGGAACAAACGTTTACTTGTACAATAGTACCCAAGTCAAAATATAAAACCTATTTTTATCCTAAGATCATTCTTTCTTTAGGTTTAACTTAAGATGAAAAAATACTAATTAAAGTCAAAATACGCAACAAACAAGCGTTTCCATAAGCCGAAAATTTTTCAATTTTATCTTATCTTCATCCTAATTTTATTTTTCTTTCACCTTAGGTTCATTCTACTTTTATTTTATACTTTTCCTGGTTTCAATCTCATTTTATTTGAGATTCAAGTTATTTTATTTTAACAACCACATACTTTTCTGTAATTATTAATTTTATTTTAAGTCTAATTGGGATGTCCATCAGCATTAAAATCATATCTATTATTAAAAAAGTATGAATGTAATGGGAGTTATTCCAACTATTTCCATAAGTACTACTAGATATAAGCAAATCGATTGATGAGGTTGAAATCAGACTATTCTGTCTATATTCTAATTTTTACCAACTTCAGAAGGATAAAAATCGTATTAGGATTAGAAAGTTAAAACTAGGCTTTATCATCCTAATTTTGATCTACTAAAAAAATGAAACAGAATAATATTAGGATGAAAGATTGAATCTAGGATAGAAAAGATGGTAACAGTATGAAAAGAATCAATTTAAGTTTTATATTTTGACTCGGATAAAATTTAAATGGAAATATGTAAATACTCAATGATTGACTTCCTAAAGTCCTTTAAATAATTTATAAAAAATTATACATTTGTGAAGTGGAATTTCAATTTAATTTTAGATCAAGTCATTGATGATAACTACGTAAAGAAAATTCATTAAAGTCATAAATAAGTCTGTAGACCTGCACCTACCTTGCATAAAAAACAAGATTGAAGATTTACATTGTATAAGTCAGTTGTCTTTGCACACATATTTTCTAGATCTATATTTAGATTCATACTTATATAGAAAAGACTTAAAGAAAGCAGAAGTAATTATTTTTTTAATATTCATCAAAGTTATAATTATGAAATGAATTGTTTTCATGTTTCAATGAAAGAGGATTATGTTTCAGTTATATTACACTCATTTATCACTAACCTGATCAAATTATAATAGCAGTACTTAATTCAAGCTTGATATAATAGGCTCTTCTAATCTGGTACTGATCATTTAAATTGTTACACTTTTTGAGTATCAGAATCTGATTAATTCTTTTAGCTCAACCTTTTCAGTATTATACAAAGCTAGAACCAGAGCTGCTTGTGATCTTCACAAATTACTATGCAGAAAGTTGATTGCTTCTTATTACGTTTAGAGTGTCATGAAGATTACAAGACCTAGAATTTGAAAGAGAGAAAGAAACTAGTGGCAGATCAATGGGTGGATCATCAAAAAGCGTTGGTAAAAAGGAAGACATTTTTATTCATTTTTATTATTACATCACTCTTTGAGGTTATAAACGATTTAGATTTATTATAATTTCTGTAAGTTATAAAGTAATTTATGCATGCTGCATGAGACTGAATAATGTCATGTCGTTTCTTGTCGTATCACAAAATCACGTGCACGTCGAGTGTCTATCTAACTAAAAACTTCATTGTGAAATCAATAGTAATCATTTCTATTGATTATTAAAGTTGTTACAGTATAGTACTTAGATGTAATATCACATACTTGGCAAAATGCAGCTTCTAATAATTTACCGACTAAGACTAAACTAAAAATAAATTAAAGGTGAGGCAAAAATTACTTAATTTGACAGCAAAAATGCTCTGGAATGATTCAAAAGTAGATTTAGTTGGCTCTTTTTAAAGTAACTCTTGCTTAAAGTTGGATAATTTTTCACTGGCTTAATATTAGCTCACTTACGAAATTAAAGTAATTTTAACTTAAAGTTTTTTTTTAATATGAAATTAAATATTTATTTAAAAAAAAAAAAACGTATCTTACAATTGATGCTTTATCAGCTCTTACGTCATGATTACACTCCATAAAAAAAACTTTTAAAAAGGTAAAATAATATCCAAATGAATCCACATGCAATACTTTAAAGTACTCTTCTTTTTTAAATCTCTTTTTGATGTTTTAGTATGATATTTTGAGTGGATTATCAGTTTTTCCAATAAAAAAAAAGTCCATTTCATTTTTCAAATTTAAGTAATTCTTGAATAAAAAATTATTGAACTCTTCTTTTTTTTATGGTAATAGATAACTTCAAATCATTTTTTGAAACATTTTTTATTTTAATTATCCATTAAGATTTTTTAAAAAACTTATTGAATATTCTTAAACGTGGATTCATGAAAGTTTATTCCGCTACTCTACGTAAATGTATTTCCATCAGGCATTTAATTCAAAGTTAAAAGTTTGTTTGTGAAAGTGAATCTGAAATGTGTACTCCAATCACTACTCTAAATTAATTATTATAAAGTTTGACCATTACGTTATTTCCTAATTGTATGTATGTATGTATGTATGTATGTATATGTATTGTCCATCAGCCAAGTTATTGTTTAAGATGAAATTATAGTACTTGAAATTTTTTGCAATGCACAAACGTTTCGTTGTCACACATTAATCTCCAGAACCCTCGACTGTGAGATCCTCTTAGAATAACTTAGAGAATTTAGTTTATTGTGTTTGCAAACAATATGTACAAACGTTTGAGTAATTCCATCTCCTTCTACTTGACAAAGTGAATTAATAACTTGGAATTATCAAAGTTCTCTTAATCTCATGGCTAAAAATTTACAAAAAAAAATTGATGAATAAATCCTAAATGTTGCAAAAAAAAAGTCTTGCGCATTATTCAGTCCATTAAAGAAGATCAATCTATTTATGACTTACTTTTGATATATTGTGTTGTTGACGTTGATGCATATTCTATAAGATAAATGGAAAAGTTGAAATGAGGTAAAGAACCTAAGGAGATCGAACTCTAAAAGGTTAAAAGTAAAAAAAATTCTACCATTTATTTATGAATTTTTTTGTTTACATTAAATTTTTAATTATTCTGAATAAATAACTTTTCTACTCTTACTCTGGATAGAAATTTTTTTGTTACCAAATATATACATTTTTTGTATCGATATATAAATTTTTTCTTAATATGTTGGATTGATCAGCAAGATTTATTTCACTTTTGGAGTTCAATTTACCTCGATCTTCACCATAATGGTATATACTAGCTTTCTGCTTATAGCAGAATTTCACATAAATGTCTATACTCTTGACTTCATTAATCATAATTTATCTACAAGAGAATATTTAAAAGGTACATTGCATTCATGTCATGTGATAAATCTTCCCGATAAATCTCATCAAGTCATTTGGCTTCAGTCGTTTACTTGACATCCACTTTATAATGTTCTCTAGCTAACTACTTCGTTCTCTGTTCTCTTAAATTCTGTCCTTTAGTTTAATTTTCATCCATTCAACTATTCTCTCAATAAATTAATAAGATACAAAAAAACAAACTCTTAATAATAATTATTCATTTAATGTGTAATTTAAAATGCAAGAAATGTTTGATTATTAATGACATACATTTGATAAAATGAAACATTCATCTTTAGGACAGCATAATGAATTTTTTAACGAATGTAGTAAATCGTCTTTATGAGCACCTCAAGGGTGTTGGTAGAGGTACAAACGTGATACGATAGCAAGAAAGATCTAACAGCAGTGGGTATATGAAGATGGTCACGTTTCTGATACGCAGCTCCTGATGCGATTAATTGCTCGGGTCGGTGGAGATCTAACCAGATATCAAATGTGTACGTGACAAAACAAAAATTGTTTTCCGCTATTTTGTCCTTCTATTGATTAATCATTCATCTTCTGATTAGTTTAATTATCCATCTTAAACATTAACAAATTGATTTCCAATAGTAAATAACTTATAATTAGTCCACTCATGCTCATGGGGACACAAATTAACCCATTCTTAATCCAACATCAGGCTAGTGTATCCAACTTTGATCCATCATTGGGTTACATGAATAGAACAATTCAAAGACAAATCTAGAATACCATTAGGACTGTATCAGATTTGACAGGATGTGTCATATTATAGTACTTTGTATCTTTGTAATTTAGCTCTGATGATACTTTGATATAAGACTGCTTGTTGATCAATCAACTGTCTTGGAACGCAGAGAATTTAACAACTTTCTAATTCTATTCAAGTTTCATAAGACAATCTGATTAGTATTTCGTATTTTAAGGTATTAAAATAAGTCAATCTTGGTTCTTGATGGCATTTATTCATTCAAAATTAGAAAAATACTTCGTTAAAAAATAAATGTCTCTAGGACATCTTGGTACACTGAGTAAGGAATACCAAAAGAGAGTTATTTAGTATTAGCAAATAGATATTTATAATGGATTTATATTTATTAAAGTGTAGCATTGAAGTAAATATTGTTTAACTATTGATTAACATTATTTGATTGGATTAAATCTTTCCATTAGTAATTCATTGAAAACAACCATCAAATTTGTGAATATACACAATATTTGTATCTAATTGATATTATTTTATACCATTTAATTTATTATTCGATAAATAGTCCAAAGCACACGTACATCAAAGTGAATTAAAAATTAAACATAAATGATTATTGAATGAATAAACTTTTAAAAAATTACTCTGGTGATTTATTTTAGATACCGAACATTGTGTTTGCTTCAGGCACTTTTATTAAAACTAATAGTGCATGCAGTTATAGCCTTTGAATTTTTACTGAATACTCTCTTTTTTTAAACCAATCCATGTCGTGATTTAGACTTTAAAAGTTTAAAAAATTTGTTTTTTAATTTTCAAACACCAGTTTTTTTGTTTAAAATTTTTATTAGAGAAATTAAAAAAAAGGTTAAAGCTTCACTTGAAACGTTATAAATATAGTATAATAAATACCCTTTTCCCACTAATGGATTTTAAGCAGTCACGAAATTCCAATCATTTCAAAAGCTTGAATTAAATCTTCCAATGGAGGAAAACTTCAATTCATTCTTCAAACAATTATACTGGGGTCTATCCCAATAGTGAAGTATTTATGAAACACGTTATTTCCATTGGTGAGTAAACTGAGCAATTTGTCATTGTCGCTGAAAATTTAATCCAAATAAATATTGAATTTAATACGATTTGCTGTTTTAAGTTTATCATAATTATTAGATCATTGTTATATATTGTCACGAAATTGTTAGGTAAAAAAAGAAGAAAGACGATGTAAGGATTAAATATTGTATAAAAGTGGGTAAAGATGTCTCAGAGCTTACTTACCTTTACTTCAAAATCAATATACCGAGTGGAATCAACTCTGCATCGATAGGAAAGTGCAAAGCACGTATTGACGCACTTGATAAAAGTTCTACCCGTTGTCTTCCAACTAGTTGAAAGACCATTGTTCAACTTAGTGAGGTATTTTCGTCGGATACGTTAAATAATTCGAAAAAAAAAGTACAAAAAGTTGGCATAGACAGGCTCGATTTGTACACAATTTATTCCAAGCACGTGCCAAACTTAAAATGTTCTATCCCAAAAAGAAACTAATTTGGTTAGTGAATGGTATTTCTTAATTTCATCAACTGTAATTATTACTGTTGCTGTTATTATGATCATTATTGAACTTTTTTCATTTAGTTAAATGGTATAAATTTAATTCAATTACTCTTGTAATGAAATTTGACTTTTTATATCTAGTTTGTTGTTTTTAATTGCATCGTCTTTATAATTTAGATTTCTTTCCGTATAAAAAAATTTCATTCCCCAAACGTTCCCTGCATGTTCCCCAGTAGGGTAGTTCCCTTCGTGAAATTATGGAGAACGTTTGGAGAACAAATTTTTTCTTTTTTCAAAATTTCCCTCTTTACTCTAAATGTACTTGAACTTAGATTTCAAAGAGTAGACGATTTTTTACCCTTACTTCAACTTTGGATCTCTATAACTCGTAGAAAAACTATCAAACGATAATTTTTGAGAAGTATTTAAAAACTTCAGAATCGTAACTAATAATATATTTCCATGAAAAACATTCAAAATAATTATTTCACCCTTAAAGTTGCCAAAATACTTGGAAAACTCCCTAAAAAAATGTGACTTTTTTTATATTTTGGCGATTTTGAGGAGGAAATAAATTTTTGGATATCATTCTACAGCTTAGAATCTAAGGTTTCTGGAACGTCTCAAAAAAAGGTTTTTATACTGTCCGCTCATGAGTTATAAGGGTTTAAAGTCAGGGGGGTGATTCTCTGTAATTTATATCCAGTTTTACCCCTCTTTAAGGTTGTTAGAATGAATTTTCCGAAGCTATGCCGCGATTTCGCATTTCTAGGCATTAAGACGAAGAGAATGAGTCCTCGATCATCAAAATCGGAGTACTTTTATTTTTTCGCCAAAAAAAATGGAAAGGGGTACCACTTGCCATTTTTTTGGGTCGAAAAATCAAAGTTGTCCGATTTTGATGATCGAGGACTCATTCGCTTCGTCTCAATGCCTAGAAATGCGAAATCATGGCACAGTTTAGGAAAATTCATTGTAACACCCTCAAAGAGGGGTAAAACTGGATACAAATTACAGACAATCATCCCATCGACTTTAAACCCTTATAACTCATGAACGGACAGTCTGAAAACTTTTTTCTTGAACGTTTTAGAAACCTCAGAATCTGAGCTATCATATGATATCCAAAAATTTATTAAAAAAAATTTATTTCCCCGTCAAAATCGCCAAAATATAAAAAAAGTCGCATTTTTTTAGAGAGTTTTCCAAGTATTTTTGCGATTTTAAGGTCAAAATAATTATTTTGAATATTTTTTATGGACATGTATTTGTAGCTTAGATTCTAAAGTTTCTAAATACTCCTCGAAAATCTTCATATGTTGATTTTTCTACGAGTTGTGCAGGTTAAAAGTCGAAGTAAGGGCGAAAAATTATCTATTTATCGACTTTGGACCTCTATAACTCTCATGCTAGTGCTCTAATAATGATTTACGAGGAGTATTTAGAAACTTTAGAATCTAAGCTACAAATACATGTCCATAAAAAATATTTAAAATAATTATTTTGACCTTAAAATCGCAAAAATACTTGGAAAACTCTCTAAAAAAATGCGACTTTTTTTATATTTTGGCGATTTTGACGGGGAAATAAATTTTTTTTAATAAATTTTTGGATATCATATGATAGCTCAGATTCTGAGGTTTCTAAAACGTTCAAGAAAAAAGTTTTCAGACTGTCCATTCATGAGTTATAAGGGTTTAAAGTCAGGGGGATGATTGTCTGTAATTTGTATCCAGTTTTACCCCTCTTTGAGGGTGTTACAATGAATTTTCCTAAGCTATGCCGCGATTTCGCATTTCTATGCATCAAGACGAAGAAAATGAGTCTTCGATCATTAAAATCGGAGTACTTTTATTTTTTCGCCCAAAAAAATGGAAAGGGGTACCACTTGCCATTTTTTTGGGTCGAAAAATCAAAGTTGTCCGATTTTGATGATCGAGGACTCATTCGCTTCGTCTCAATGCCTAGAAATGCGAAATCAGGTCAAACATATAAAAAATCAATTATTTCACCTTTAAAATGGGGTAAAACCGGAACTTTGCAAAAATTTTTGCATAAATTATGCTTTAATAATGATTGTAACTCTTGCAATAAAAAGATCCCATTCTCACGAATCTATTGATACCCTTATTGTCTGTATAAGCCTCAAAGATCCTAAGTTACTAGCAGAAATCTATGTTGAAGTACTTTTGGAGAAGAGGGGGAAAATTTGAATAAAAAAAAAAAATATTTGTTCTCTAAACGTTTCCCATAGTCCTACGAGGGGAACTTCTCTAATAGGGAACATGTAGGGAACGTTTGGGGTACGAATTTTTTTTATACGGGTTAAATTGTCATTTTTTTTAGATGAGAAAGTAAGATTATGGACCAGTCTTTAACATGGTCCGTTCGTTTCTTTTGCAAGTATTTTGCGTCTTCCATCAGCTAACCTTAAAAAATATTGAAGAATAACTTATTGCAAACAAACAAACACTTCGGAAAGTAACCATTGATGATAACTTAACAGAGTAAAATGTAATTGAAGCAAAACAAAATATGACCCATAATCCAACCTTCTCCTCTAACATTTTATTGTCATTCATTTCACTATTTATTTTCATTCTCTGCCTTTTAATTATAAATCATACTCTTTAAATACGAACCAGTGTTTTTGCAGTACAATGTTTCAATTATTTTTTTTTTTTTAAGAGTTAAAATGTGTGAATTATTTGTTTGTTTTTAACGTTGATAAATGCAGTAAAATTTTGAATTCACATTTATTACATGAAATACCAATACATCCGTACGATTCTGTGAAATTAAAAATGGCTTTGTAATTAATAATTTATAATTGGACAAAGCCATACGAAAATGCTTGCAGTAAAATTAAAAAAAAAAAGTTATTATAATTGTTAATGGAAAAACTACTTAATTACATACAAAACATTCTTTTAATTAATTATTTGAAATAAATTTGGATAAAAAATGTATCATTTGCACATCTGCTGTGTGTGTACGTCTTGAAAATTTTAATAATGAAGGTGAAAAATAAACCAAACTCACATCAAATAAATGCATAAAATTTCATTGTTAATTCAGATTTTTTTCAATTAAACTGATGGATGACTGAGCTTCTTGTTGGATTTTAATTTATTGACAACATCTTTAAGAATATCATATTTAAATTACATTTTTGGGGGTTTTTTTTTGAAGAGTAAAAGCTAGAGGAAAATCACCAAATATGGAATACCTTCATTTCTCAATTAGTGATTTTGTTTTTTTCGTTAGATTTTAATTTAATAACTAATATATTTGATTAAAGTCTCTTAATTACTACATATAAATGTATGACTGATAAGTAAAAACATTAAACTGATTTAATTAATATGAAGTTCTTCTTTATATCAAAAAAAAAAATGGTATTCCATATTTAGTGACTTTCCTCTACCTCAAAAAATGACAAGAATTGGAATTAATCAATCATCATATAATAATAGTCATTAATGTGTAATTAATAATGAATTGATATTATTGTAATTTGATTAATTACCAAAAGTTATTGATAAAAGTTATTTTTCTTTCGAACTATCGTTACTATTGATTATTAGAAAGAGATAAAATGTACTTGTCAGTAACAAAATGGAAGTACTTCACAAATTTCGATTCACTTGAAATAAACAACTTGACGCAGTTATCCAAGAGATCAGCTTTTCCGACAGTTTTTCCTTGTGACTTTCAACAAACCGATGCATTTAAAGGTAGTTTTATAAGTCAGAAAAAGATCGATAAAACGTTGAAAAGAGAAACTCTGACATTTACCATATCCATTCATCTTTTGTTCTACATTTCTAATTGTATTTGTAAAATTACTTTATTTTTTATTTTTCACCAACTTGAAATAATTTACTTCTCGTTTTATTCATTCAAAAATTATTCAATGAATAGTTGTGAACTTTTCAACTGAATCTATTGAAACATTTTGCTTAACCAACTATTTATTTAGTAGTGAATTTTGTTTTTTATGTTTAGAAACAAATAACACGTTTTTGTTGGAGTTTCAATTGTATCAGAATAGATAGAAGTGGATTAATTCGAATAATCCTTACATCACAGGCAATAGAGTGTGCAGTACGTAAAACCAAAGGTAAATTGGCCAGTAGTTTTATAGGTTTGCAGTAGAATCGAAAGTACATGTCGTAAATCGTCTACAAAAGACAAATTGTTGATCGAGTCAGTTCTGGTTTCATAGCTACGATTCCTGCTGATTCTGTTATTTAATTAATTTCAACTAGTCAACTTAAATACTTTTCTGTTTTGCCTTCCAACTTGGACCTCCAATGAATTCACTTTCCAGAGTAAAAATTATTATTATTATCCACTTCTATTTATTTTCGTTACTTTTATTTTTACGACTATTCATAAAACTTTTAATTAAGTTTAAATAAACGAAAATGTACACCTTTCTTCTAAATGTTGATTACTCTAACAATTAGAGACTGATAAAATCAACAAAAATCGTTGTTTTCAATCTTTATTTTGCTTAATACTTGGCTTATTGTTTGATTAAAGTAATAAAAGATAAAGATATTAGCAAAAAAAAATTGTAAATAAAGATAAGAAGTTTTTTTTTAAGAGTCACGTATACGTCACATTTTTCGTAGCATTTTTTTTATCTCAAACAATGGAAGCACGTGCAGGGAAAAAAATGTAACTCAGACTGCTGCAGCACTACTCAAAAAAATAAAAAACTAATCTTACTCGCATGCACTGAAATATCAATTACTAAGAGTAAAAAATATCTATTAAACTAGTTCGGTAATTTTCGAACTACAAATTTCGAATTTCAGAAATGTCACTTTTTTTTGTCATTTTTATGTTTGAATTTTTTAGAATATTGATCTGAATATGCATCGATATTGACTTGAATAATTTTTATAAATATGCATGCCTTTTATTATTTCTCAAAAGAAATACGAGTCTAGAACTCCATTGTTTAACTGTGAAATATTAGTCATCATAACTATGCAATGTAGAATAACTGAACTAGTAAAAGAACAAATTTTTAGAATTATAAAAAACCAAAAACTTAAATGCATTTTAAGCTTAACTGAATAACTCTCATAAATAATTACTTTATTAATTTTGAATGAATAGTATTTGACAACATTAAATGATTTATTTGATAATTTTTATCTAAATTATTTCAAAATATTTGCTTTATATATTTTCTTATTAATTAATATCCAAGTAAAGAAATGAAATAGCGTAAACACAAATAAGCTAAACTTGGTGTGGTTTAATAAATTGTAGAAAATCTTTTTGCTTATTTGCATTCAACATCTAATGGTGGTGTTTATCCTAGGCAAATTTTTAAGTAAAACATTATTAAAGTCTTAAAAAAGTAGTTAATATTTTATTAAATCAATATATTAATGCATCACATTTTATAGCCTAATGTTTCATAATGAAATCATGTTTCTGTTGATAGTTAAAGTCGTAAAAGCAAATGAAAGCATTACCATTTAATGGACATTATGTGTTTAAACGTAGCCTTCAGTGTTTTCTCATATCTCTTGATAGCTTCCCTGTGAAACTACAGCAATAGATACAGGTATGTACAATCAATTTATTAAATGTATTAAACTCCGAGATGCATCATCGCGGGATTATCTATCACACTAGAATGACATGTAAATTACAAATTATGATTGAATGCACCTCAAGAGAATTTATGTGTAATATAAATTACAACGACTAACTTTTGGTTACATCATCACAGAATTTATGTATATATCATTTAATATCAATAATCACATTGGTAATAATCATATTGTATATAAATTATTGTCTCCCTACAGCTGTTGCATCATACAGAAATTTCAATGAGAAAAAGTAAGAATTTTATAAAACATAAAACCTTGTACGAGATAAAATGATGAGAGTTGATATGGAGTATTGAAATTATTACTATGTCAATAGTGAAATTTATACTACGACTTATTTTATTTATTTTAAAATTTAATTAATTAATACTTTAGTTAATTCTAAATTAATAAAAATACGTTATGAAACTTTTGTAAGTAGTAAAGTATAATAATAAACTATTGCATCATTTAAAACGTTCAATACTAAATATTTTAGTAATATAGCTTACTAGTTAAAATTATAGATGAATTAGTTGGATCATAATTACATTCAGGCTTGACATAACAGATCATTGGATTTAAGGTCAATATTGAAAGAGTTTTATTTTCATAAAGAAAAAAATGTAAAATTCTTGAAAAAGTATATCATTATGAAATATATTAATATAATGATGAAAACACTGTAAATTTTAATGTCTCATTTTAAAACACTAAAAAACGTTTTATGATCGAGACAATGTTAATCAAATGAGTGAAGTCATATTAAAACGATTTTAATGTTTTAAAATAAGACACTAAAGTTTACAGTGAAAGAATTATGATTTTTTAGAATTTGTTGATATATTTATTAAATGAAAAAAAATTATTCTATTGAAAGTATGACGAGTTGTCTAAAGATATTGGGACTTAAGAAAATACCGAGATAAAGGATGATAAAAATATCCCAGGGAAACTCCCAATAGTAATAAAAAAATTTGTTTGGGATAATGAATAAATTTTTAGAGTCCTGCTAGACATCTGTGGCCTACACCTCATATTTTTAGTTATATAATTAGTTAGGATAAGTACTTTAGGATAATTATTGGTTAGTCTCTTGTAGATTCTCATTGACAGAACATCATAAGAAAAATCACTGTATGATAACTTTCCTAATGTTTCCCTAAGAATAAATACTTTTCATTAATTGAAATATTTGGGTTCTAAAACATTATATAGTGACCCATTTCCCAATAGAATTTAATTCAAAACTTTTATTCATTCTCAAGCAGAAAAGTTTCGAAATTTTGTTAGTTTTAATTTAAAAACAAAATATTTTAATATTATAATAAAGGAATTAAGGTAGAATGTAAACTCTTTTCAAATATTTTGTTTATTAAAATCTTTCTTGTTTTGTTTTTCTTTTCATTCTAAGTGGCCTGACGTTAAATCCTTGTTCTCATTCATCGTTTAATTATTTTTAATGTAAGATAGTTGTTCTGTATTTATAGAGTCAAAATACATTTATTATCATATTTTTCAATTTATCCAAAATAATATTAATAACTTTCTCATTATATCTTGGTAATTAATTCCCTTGAATCTCATTAAAGAATAATTTAAATGGTTTTCACTAACATCCAAATGATCTTCTTAATATTTAAATCGTTCACATAAGTTGTAGTAACAACGTGGTAGCCCAATTTGCCCAAAACATTCATAGCTTCAATCGATGAATCCCAAACTGAAAATAAGATCAAGTATATTGAAAGTAAGTTTAAAGTTTTATCAATTGAATGGTCAGTCGATACGTTATTCAGATAGATACATATTGAAAGACACTGAAGCAAGTATGAGAGTCTAATCATCATTCAAGATCATATTGACAAGGTTTAATAAATCAGAGAATATTTCCCATCAAATCATCAAAAAAGAGTCAATAACTCAACATGGATGATTGATTTCTCGAAACGTATCATATTGCGACTGGACATTAATATTAATCTAGTAGCCATTGAAACCTTTGATGACCAGCAGTCACTGTTGATACTTTTGAACAAAGAGAATTCTAGAACTACTAATCTGGCTTTACGGTCACAGCTGAGTTATGTAAAGTAGATAGATGCTGGTAAAGACATCAACAGCTCACAGAATTAACATTATCTATTACACTTACTATTTATAATTGTAACCATTTTTTTCAATGAAGGATGTCCAATAACCCAGCCTGAGTTGATTGAATTCCATATTAAAAGATTGTAATAGTATTAGGAAAGCTCCAGTAGAGGATTTTACTAAAAAAAATCCTACTTAAGAGCAACTTAAAGTAAGACTTACAGCAATTATTCATATTGTTTCTTCTTTTTTAGTCTTTTCACTATTTATAACTTGTTAAAATAATTCGTTGGACCTTGAATAAAGATTCCTTCATCAACTCCAAGTACTTATAAGTCAAATCATTTAAATACTCTAGTTGTGAAACATGAAATAAGTTATTCAAACAATGTGAATTATTTAATAATGATAAATATGCTAATGGAAGTATTTCAGGTATTCCTGTAGGTTTTTGAAGTTTTTTTGTTATTGAATCATACATTTGATTGTCAACCACATTTCAGTATGACAAAATTATATATATCTATATTTATCTCTTCATACCATTTGTGGAATGTAATCCGAGGTCCTATTGTACAGAAGTGTGCATTATTGTGTAGTTAATATGCATTGTATGATAATACGGTCTGAGTGAGTTAGCAGGTATCTTGCTACAATATAGTATAATATATGGTACTAAAAATTTTACCTTTCTTTTGGAATAAGGTACAGAGAAGTATATCACTGTGATCAGCAATTGTATTATAAATTTATTGTACCGTTAGTTAATGTTAAATACAGATCTTCGCTTTGCAGTCAGTTTCTCTTCAGATCAAATAATGGCATTAAAAAGAATTATTTTGTACTTTTTTGATGGTTAATAATAATGAAAAAGAAATCTTCTACTCTTTTATTTACGATAAATTCAACGATATTCTACTAGTTATTTTCTTGTAATTATTCTCTTGTAAATAAGGTTATATCTAGTAAAGCTTTGTTGAAAATAATCGTTATGCGCATAAAGTGATCTTTTAATAATGATCAATTAGTCTTTGTAATCAAGAAAGTTGATTCAATTGAAATTATAATTGAGTTAATGAACGGTATCTCACTTGATTGATTTCGATAGAAGTCAAATCAAAGCAATTATTGATAAAATTCTTTTCTACTTATTTTTTCCTGATTAGTTTAATTATTTTTAACGTTAAAGTATTTTATATTTTGATTTTCTTTAATCATTTATTCTTTTATTAATCATTGTGTAACTTTTTTTAATTAGTTGTTTTTAATATTAATCTGACAAATTTTTAAATATTTTTTCGTTTAAGGAGGTTCGATCTACAAACAAATTTCAAAATTAATCTATAAAAATTTTAAAAGTAATTGCTAATAATTTAAAGAAATCAGTTAAACTTCAGTTAAAAGTTCAGTTAAACACTTAACTCAATGGTACAAATAAATTTAGATTTCTTGTAAACAAAACGATCACAAGTTTCATAATTTTGTAATAAATCAATTATAATTGTCAAATTGTATATTATATTAAATATTACCATTTATCTTTTAATTAAATTTTAACATAGGTTTTCCCTATACTCTACTATTAGTCGTGATCGAACCTCCTTAAAAAGTGACTAGGATTTAATTTGGTTGTAATAAGAATAATTTTACAGATGATAAATTTTTTTTGGACTTATAATAATTACTTATTTTACTTACCCAATAATTTAATGATAATAAGTCGATATTTTTCTTACAATAAATCAAACTTTCCTCATTATTTTTAGTGCTTATTATAGACTGCACTCGAATAAAATTCTCTCAGTGAATATTAATCCAGTATTGAGCCAATTTCTATGATTTTACTGTTTGAGTGTTTTAAGTGAGTAACTGCAGAATCAAAACGATACTTTTGATTTGAAGCTTTCATTACTTATTAATGAACAACCACACAATTGAAAACGTTAATAAGCTAGCATCTTTCATAAGATGATTCCTTTGAAGTGTCTCAACTCTATATTTCAAATAGAATTCTATGCACTAATATTCTTTGTGCATTCCATTCATGATAAGGTTTTAATGATTTGGAAAATATAATAAATGTAATAACATCAAACGACTGAAAAATAGAGAACTTTACATTCCACAATTTTGTCTACAAAGTCATTGTAAATTTCTATACTCTCTAAATTCTTCTTGAAAAACTTTAGAGCTTCAGCAACTTCTTGTTATCAAACAGACAACTATACAGTATAATCTCCATAATCAGCTCTGGGTTCTATTCAGAAAATGATTACCCAAGTCAAAATATAAAACCTATTTTCATCCTATTTTTATCCTAAGACTATCCTTTTTTTAGGTTTAACTTAAGATGAAAAAATACTAATTAAAGTCAAAATACGCAACAAATAAGCGTTTCCATAAGCCGAAAATTTTTCAATTTTATCTTATCTTCATCCTAATTTTATTTTTCTTTCACCTTATATCTAGGTTCTTCCTTCTTTTATTTTATACTTTTCCTGGTTTCAATCTCATTTTATTTGAGATTCAAGTTATTTTATTTTAACAACCACATATTTTTCTATAATTATTAATTTTATTTTAAGTCTAATTGGGATGTCCATCAGCATTAAAATCATATGTATTATTAAAAAAGTATGAATGTAATGGGAGTTATTCCAACTATTTCCATAAGTACTACTAGACATAAGCAAATCAATTAATGAGATTGAAATCAGACTATTCTGTCTATATCCTAATTTTTACCAACTTCAGAAGGATAAAAATCGTATTAGGATTAGAAAATTAAAACTAGGCTTTATCATCCTAATTTTGATCTACTAAAAAAATGAAACAGAATAATATTAGGATGAAAAGGTTGAATCTAGGATAGAAAAGATGGTAATAGTATGAAAAGAATCAATTTAAATGTTATATTTTGACTCAGGTACTTTACAAAACATATCATTCGTATTGCTGAAAGACCACATTATGGTGATTCTACTATACTTCTTTATGGATTTTTTCGAAAGAATTTTTTAATTATTTTAATACCACAAAAATCTGTAGAAGATTTGTCTAGAGAATAGAAAATTTCATAGAATTTCCCTAGGGAAAAGAAATGTGTTCGAGAAATTTAAATCCGATATTTTTCAATACTCTTAAAGATAAACCTCTTTAAACATTGTCGATCTTCTATACATTCGTGTTTTCAACAAATGGAACTTCATCAGATGGAAATATTATGTTTATAAAAAAAATTGGCAAAAGATCACGATACGATTATATGTCAGAGCAGTTACTACATATAAAATTACTTTCGTAACAATACTGCTTACACAGATACGGTTCATTGCTGAAAAAGTATAAAATATTCTATACGATCATGATAGCATCCTGCCAGTTATCTTCTTCCGGAATAATTTAGATAAAATGAAGTCCATGATGTTTCTTTCACCAGTTGCCTTAGGGCTATACTGCATTTTAATCTGGATCATCTATATACCCTCATGGTCTTAACTGTCTATAATTTCTTACAATTTTTAAATCGTTGAAATACTTTGTTAAAATATCTATGAAATACTTTAATTAATGATAAACATAAAATATAAAAAAATATTTTTATTTAGACAGATAAATTCTGTTTATTATTTTGTATTAAAAACAAACCAACACTTTAAAAAAATAACTTTAAAAAATGTTTCGTTTTTCGCATAAATTCAAATGGTGGCACGGAAGCACTAGCCTTAAATCATGAAAATGAAAAAAATTTTTGTAGTTTTACATACAACACCACTTTCATTGAGAGAAAAACTTAAATGTGTCTTATTGAAATATTCACTCTTGCATACTTTGGCTTGATTGTTCAATTTTTTCATTTACATCTGGGAACAATAGTTTAGTTATTTATCGGATTCACCTGACAAATTTTTTTTATTTCCCTACGAAAAATACGGTCATCAGATAATTATAGTTGACACTGATTTGCAGTTTGATTGCACCAAAATGTTTGATGTGAATTTTGTCAGTTGTGTAAACTTTTCTTTATTAAGGATCTACGCATATCCCGTGAATAGAAAAAAAAAAATCAAAATTGATCGCGTTTCAGATTATCTAGAGAGCAAATATCAAGTGGTGATTGCATGACAAAGTTACCTAGAATTTTATACTTTTAGTTTATCACCACTTTTTTATTGTATTTTCAAATATGTAGCATTGATAGACTTATTGGATGGAAAATTGTAAAGTGAGAAAAAATACTAACGACATTGATGTCGCACTCACTATTGTATCGATTAGGTCAATTGCAAAATGTACGTAACTGGTTGTCACGCGCACAACGAAATGTCAAGTATTGTTGATGTAATCTGGGATATACAGTCTAAAGCATTGAGTGAACTTCTGAAAAAAAAAAAAAAAAAAATAACGATTTTTCAATAAATCATAATTTTATCAAAAACTGCACTTTTGTTATTTTTATATTTCAACTAGAGTTACAATTACTCAAATAATCAACTCTCTACATTTTGACAAGATTTTTAAGAAAAATTTTATGATCATTTCCTTGAAAGTTATTCAATACAGGAATTTCATCTACATCTAAACGACATCTTTACGATACTTATGATTTAAAGGAGACGGAAAAATCAGAGAAAAAATTTTATTGAAGACGTTTCTTGAAGTTCCTTTAATTCACAGCCTTTGATCTTAGGAATGTTTTTTTCCTAAGCAGCTTCTGCTCTTCAATTTTATGTAATTTGTTATATAATAACCAATAAAGTAAAATGATAGTTGTTAAAAATATCTCACGTTGTATATTACAGAGAAAAACAATAGAAATTACTAGGGTGTAAACTTTATTGAAACGTTACGTTCTATTATTTCGAAGATATATTAATAACAACTCTCGTAACATAACAAACTGGTATTGGAGAAAAAAATTTCTTTTACTTTTATGATCATCATTAAAATTCCGAAATTGGCAGTAAATCTTCCTCTCGTTAAATCAACGTAACGTATTGTTTTATCGTCCACAATTTAAGATTTGTAGCAAGAAACTAGTAATTCGTGTGCAATTGATGATTTATCATTTTTCTATGACTGCTGGAATTCAATAGTGCTGTCATGCGTCCATGTGATAACATATCGCTTGGCAAACACACCGTTGTATGGATAACTTCATGGATGAAATTTCTATAGTTTTACCTTTACTTATCTCCTTCAAGTGCATCGATTCATGTTAATATTTATTGCAGTTTTCATTGATTGACATTCTACTAAGTACCTTAAGTGATTATTAATCCTATTGAAATGATTATCTAAATATTAAAACACCAGACTACTTCCAGGATTATATTGAATTCGACAGGATATGACATATTACGATATCTAATATAAATCCCTCATCAAAAAGTATCAACTTTTTTTGGTAAAAATTAAACTTCATCAAATTTTATCCGGATGCGGATTATTTTTTTACTTTTTTAATTGAACTACATTTAATTTTCAATGTTTTGTCATTAATTATTCAATAAAAATATTAAATTAAAAATACTACATATTTTTGTAGAATATTAAATTATTTGTTAATTAATAATTTGGATTCAAAAAAAATTTTAATAAAAAATCAGCATTTTATATTAACAAGAGATTTTAGCTCGACATATTTGTATGAAAAGCATTTGGAGAGACTAATGGAAGGTTAATAATGAGTTCAAGAAGTCTAATTATACGACTTGACTGAAATTTTCGTCTGAATGTTTAAGACGTAACATTCATAATGCATGAAAAAAAAAATAGTGTGGTAAAAGTAAACCAGAGTAATTTAGCGACGACTTGTAATTTGAGAAACATTTATCATTTATCACGGAAGTTCTCATTAGACATTCAATGTAATACATTTCACACTCAAGGCGTGAACATAGACCAGTTGAAACCACAAATAACATTACAAGTGGAATGGTCTATTTTAACTAAACCACTGAATGTATCTCTATTATAAACAATGTGATAATATTTAATGGAAATTTTTGTGAAATTTTCTCTTCATAGAATCTTTTTGAAATCTTTAATGTTGCTGATGTGATTCTAATTTTAATTCTGATAATTTTCTACTCAGGAATATTAATTAAAATAAATCTATCAACTCCAACAATATTTCATTGTTCTAATACCGAAGTTGACCTTTGTCTGATAATTTAATTCCTATTGAATCTTGAATGGTATGTTCTACGTAGTCATTTCAATATTTTCCATTCAAAAGTTGATATTTATAACAGTCACATGAGATACTGCACATAAATAATAGTACATCCCGTTTCAAAGTACTTCCCGGCAGTATTTCTAACGATTTACGGTCAATATATCAAGTCATAATAAATGTAATGTGAACGTAAGTACAAAAAATGCAGTTCTTTCTTCAAATAATATTTTACTTATTTCGATAATGCAAATACTTTTGTACGAATCGTTATCAATCCTGAAACCTCTGGTAAAATATACTTCCATGAAAATTCTAGTAGAACTGAAAATGTTTAAACTGCAAATATTTAAAAGAAAATTGAATAGCAGATTTTTTTCAAATGAAAAAAACAGAAATGCATGTTTATTTTCTTTTTTTTTTTTTAATCGATTTACATTATTATTATTATTTATTATACATGAAATATTTTATAATAGTTTTTAATATATTATTACATTAAAATCACAATATTTTGACAATTTTATTATTGATTTATTCATGTTACAGAAATACAGAAAATGACTTTATTCTGTAATCTATATCATTCTACATACTCCATGCTTTCACAGAATAGAATTTCGTGTCAAATATTCATGGAACAGTGAGTTACTTTAACACGTCAACCATAATACATCACAGCACTTGTGCTCCACATATCCATTAATTTAATAATAATTACTTAATTATTTATTTAATTAATACATTGAATATATTATCATATGATTAACGCTTTTTCACATTTTTTTTTATCGGGTTAAAAAAAAATTCCATTTCAACTATTTATTATTATTATTATTATTATTTACAATGAAACTTAATATTTTACATAAATAACTATTATTATCAATCTTGATATGAATTCGACAGTATCTCATAAAATTCAATATCAATATGAAATTTTGAAATCAATGTCATAATTAATTATTTCACTTTGTATTAATACTTCATTAACTAGGCAAATAAAATTATCATACAACATAGAGCTGTAAAATTATTTACATTTATCACTACTATATTATGAGCAGCCGTTGAACGATTTATATCTACTGTAAATTTTCATACATTATAATTATTATTACCAGCTTAATTAGTAGACTATTCCATTGAGATATTACAGAAATTTCAATACCGAAAGACGTATTTTTTTAAGTAGTTATTCAAGAACGATATTAACTGACATCATTTTCGATGCACAATCCTGCTGAGAATTTTCTCAAAAAATTAATACGAAATTGGTATTACTTTTAAACAAGATTTTACTTTAAAAGCGAATTCTCTAATAATCAAGTTCTTTCACTAGCTTGCGTTCATTTATATTCAAATATACACTTAATGGTACGTCGAATTTTCGTGAAAGCTCGATAACAAGAAACATCGATTAATCAACATAACTATTTTAACATTCAATTGGAGTGGATAATTAAATTTAAAATTAATTAAGTTATCAATTCGTTCAACTAAAAACTAAAATAAATACAATTAATATTTATAATTTAATTATATCACATAGTTAAATTATAAAATAATACGGTTACATATTTGTATACAATAAGAAATCATTTACATTTTTCCTAGATGGATATTTTAATATAATTACCAAAATATTGAAAATACAGTTAAATTAATTAGTGAGAATAGATTAGAAAAATAACATTTAAATAACTCAATACAAATAACGATGTATATGATAGATAGAAAGCAACCATAAAGAATTCTTGATTGGGGCTCAATAATAAGAATCCTTAATGGTATTTTACGTATATCATTTAAATTTTATTATTTATTTTCTATCATTTAATTTTAATTTTTATTTCTGACCATTGGCTTTGATTTGTTCAATTTTTATTCGGTTTAGTAAACAACATAAATTGTTATTTAGAAAATAAATACACATAATCGATCGAAAGTAGAACTAAGTTACACTAGGTCAGGCACTGCAAGCCAACAGCTATTGTCTCAACTTCTGTACATACAAGCTGTTCATGTCTGGTCAAATGAAATTTACTTCTCCACGAGGATGGCTCTACTCGAGCATTTTATTTTCTTAAGCTTTCAGTAAATCTATGAGAAAGCTGACTAAAATTGTGAAAACTGCTCAAATCAATTGTATAGATAAAAGTTGTAAAATAGTTTATTATATAAGATTTTCATTATATTAAGATTTTATAAAGACAATTTTCGTTTCATTAACTTGTTTGGATTATACACAATTATTATATGTACATATATACAAAAAAGCATTTAATTGTTAGCAACTATTTATCCTTAATAGAAATACTTTGTCTTTAACAAGTGATATTTTCATTTTATCGGACAATAATTATATTAATGCTGCCTAAATATCAATGTTTCGATTATCCAAATATTGAATAATCAATTACTACTGGTCTTTGATAAATTCTAAAACATGGTTGGTTCCATCATTTTATAATTCAAAATCAATTGATACTAAATAGATATTTTAGATGATATGACAAATATTTCATTAGTTATTATTATTATAATATTTAATTATATATACAATTAATGCTTATTTTAATAAATAATATATACACATTTCCATTGTAAGCGTGAGCAATATGAAATCTGTCATGTTATCACTGATTCAGTATGAATTATAATTAGTAGAAATCAAATAATTCATTGGATCAAATCAACAAACTTAATTAATTAGGAAAATTAAATAAACCAAATGACCTTGGTAAATATAAATATTATTACTACTAGCATATCAAATCTTCAAACATTCTATTAACAGCACCAGAAGCTTTATGTAATAATAAACAAAAAAAAATCTCTTTACTAACACAAAATGAATTTGGATTTTTGTATTATTTATCTGCATTGATTTTCCGATGTCTAACATTCAATTGAATGAATTATTTTTAATCATCTTATTTTTTAAATAATTATTTCGAAAATATGGCAATGGTAATTATTTTATTTTAACTTTATTCGCTTTATGTAAATTTACGTTATTAAAATCGAATCAGAGATATTTTTCATTTATAATTCAATCATTTATGTAAAAACGAAACGCTGACTTTGAATAAATAAAAATTTCAAAAATAATTCAACCATAGTCAAAATCAGTAAGTCTGTTGTCATTCTCTATCTTTTTATTTCTGCAATAAAATTATAGACTTCTGTAGAAAACGAAAGCCCCGACTTAATAATTATTATAGCAGAATTTTATGACTATGTTAAATGAAGCAGTTTTCGAGTAATGAAAATAAGCTGTAAAAATAAAGTTATATTTCGTAATAAAACAAAGTAGTCTGACATATTTCATGTATATACTATTTAAACTGTAACTTCCTCGGAAAATCTACTTTTATCGTCGAGATTAATGACAATCGCATGCGTACGAGCATGACCGGATTTATTTTTATCCCTTTCTTTACCATCTTTTAATTTTGTTTCAGTAATTACTTCACCATTATTCTCTATAGTTAGAACATTTAGGCTGGATGATGTCGCTGATGACGATGACGATTCTGCTGTTGCAAGATTAATATTCTCACATTTGTTTCTCGAAGTTTCCTTATTGTCAGCTGAGTTTTCGAGCTGCTTTATCGAAGTTGAAGGAATTTCATTACTTGCATCTTCCCCACTTACACATTCACATTCATTCTTTAATAATGTTTCATCTACATTTTCATTATTATCCGTTTTGTATGATTCTGATTTTGACTTTTCTTCCATTTTGGACTCTACTATTGCAGAACTAGATAACTCATTTATTTTAAGGGTTGACCAAACAATTTGAATGGCTGGAACATTAGTATCAGCACGATTTGCTGCTTCTTGCATTGCTGATATTTTAGTAACTAAATGACGATTCCCTAATCGCATATTCTTCTCTCTCAACATTTCTAATTGAGTGTATAAACGACGAAATTCTTCCTGCAAAGTAAATTTGTAAACAATCATCGTGATTTCATTTTGCTAAGTAATTAATTTTTTTTTCAAACAAATAATAATTTGTTTTTTTGTTTTACGTCAGATTTAATTTATCTAAATAAAATAGATCTTTAGTATTGATGTAACAAAATGATGTTTACTTAATTAAGAGTAGCTTATTACATTTAGTTTACAGCTTTAGAACAAATAACCTTGTGAAGCATCGCACTTTTGATAAATTATTTAAGGTTTTTCAAGGAAGAGTTTTTGGCTAAGATTTCTTACCGTAACTCCATCACCTTCCTCAGTGAAATTGGCCTGTTGCAAAGAAATAGAGTTTGTCTGGTTGCTAGATGCTTGCGGTCGACACGTCTTTCCAATAAATTTACCAGTTGCTCCCGGCAGCTTTCCAATTGCATCTTCTTTGCCTCCACCGCGAAATACAACGTAAGCCTTGCAAAAAAAAAAACATTCCCAAGTTATTCCAACCGTAAAAAACGGTCGAACTATCAGATATATTATCTGAATGAAATAGCTTAATATAAATTATTTTCAATGAGATAATGTGAATGATTTTTATATATATATTGATTTTTATGTAACTTATACATTGCTATTTCATATGAAAGCCGTAAATTACTTCACATTTCAAAAGGACTTTCATTGAAAAGTCTTTAGATCAACAAAAACTCGTTGGGTAAACTTTCTTCATTTGTCCGGCTTTAAAAAAAATTTAATAGATGATAGAAAAAAATTTTTAATTACGTAACGATTGATCTTTACAAAAATTTTTGAAGTGATACACATTTTTTTCTTAACTCAATTATTTATTTGTATGGTCCGATGATTGAAGAGAAAAAATTTTCCTTTATAAAATTCTAGTATTTTCAATGGAAGGTTGATTGAAAAATATTTATCGGAATCATATGGGTCAAGTGTATATGCATTGATAGACTCTTGTTCTGTAATCTAAGCCAAATTGATAATACTTATATCCTCAATCCTCATGGAGAGCTATCAATAAATAAATGTTGGAAATAAATGGCTGTTTTATCTTTTATAATTACACTTTCTATGCTTGGGAAGAAAAAATCTGTATTTTTAGATAAAAAGGATATATATATTTATCTTACCTTGCTACCGAATATTAACCCCAATAAAGGCGTTACTGTGAGCTGCGTATGACAAAAGAAAATGATATAGAGTAGATCGGGATTAGCGGGCGACTGGAGGAAAAGCCTGGAAAAGTAATTTATTAAGAAAAATATTAATTACATCATTAGAAAATAAATGGCCTTTCGTTATTACTATTTTTAACTTCGATTTAAAATAAAAAATATCGATTTTATCAGTTGAAGTAAATCATTCGTTAAAGATTTTAATTAAAAATGTTCATACTTCAAAAAATTGCTGCAAGAGACAAGCTTGTCTCCATAAAGTGATATTTTTAAAGATGAATAAATTCTAATTTTACCACAAAGGAAAGAATCATTATGTTTGATGTCAAAAACTTTTAATATATCGAGAATGAATAAGTGTTGGCATGTCACAATTTTTTTTTTTTTTTTTTTGTTTATTGAGACTTCTGAAAGTTTATTGAGAAGCTGCAGAAATATTGGTCTATCGACACAAACTTTCAGGAAAAGCGCCAAAGGGCTTCAACTCGTTAGAAATTTTTTAATAATTTTTTTTTTATTATTTATCTCACTAGTTACAACGTTGAACACAGAAATACAAATTCAAAATTCTATATTTCGTTGTATAGAATAAGTTAATCAAAATTTATATATTTTAATATGAATTTATTAATTTAAAAAAAATTAATATCTTGTTAATTTTTTAATCAAATTGCATAGAATTTTTCGATACACAAATTTTGTTGTAATTATTTTATAAAAATATCTTTTCATATTTTATATCAGAATATTATTCATTCATACATTGAATTTTTACTTTTTTACATTTAATTAATCCTTTAACATTTGTGAGGGTTCTCTCCCAAACCGTTGAATTCTCAACCGTTTCTTTAATCCTGTTAATATTCTCATTATTGTTTCGTTATAATAAAGATTTATGCTGTAAATCTAAAACGCTTGGTATTTGATCACTATTTATTTTTAAGGCTAATTATCCACGCTCATTATTTATCTGAGAGATTGAACTATTTTAACTAATTTTCTGATTGACTTGAATTACTGTTCTGACTGATTCTTGTCTTATTTCCTAGTGACGAATCCTGGATAACTGAGCCCAATAAGCATAAAAAGGGACAAGAGAACTATTATTTATGATTTAACTCTTTCTATTGCAATAATTAATGTTAATTAATTAGAAGTAAATTGACTAATACTTTAATAATTGACTTGCTTTGAATTTTTAACAACATAACACTAGAAAGAAACCGTTACGCATTTATAACATAAATAAAAGAGAAAAAAATTTACTCATTATTTTTTTGTATTTTTTACAAGACTGTCTAATTAAATATAATTATTCATGGTCATAGAAGAATAGAAACCATTTATGTGTTACAATCAGTTTTCCAAGGAATATTTTTAAAATATAGTTTGAGAATATTGATATGATTATGTCCTTGTTAGAGGAAAGTAACCAAATATGGGCTATTATTTTGTTTTTTCCTTAAAAATAAACAACTATTAAAAAATTAACCATTTATTAACGTCAAAATAATCAAACATATATTTTCAAAGAACTAAGTAACAATTTTATGTTCTTAATATTATAATATATTATTAAATTGAGAATTGTTACTAGCCCATATTAAATCTCTAGCCCACATTTAGTTACTCTCCTCTATCAATAATAATTATTTCGATCAATGTAATTAAAAAAACAATAAAGGAAAGAAAAAAGCTTTTAAGATTATGTTAAGAATAATTTTACTTAACTTCTTAAAGCATGTTAAATATGCACAAAGAAAATTTTCTACAAAAAATGACTTAGCGATGTACACTTTTATGAAACACTTCAAATATTCATGAAATATTTGATTCTATGAAACTAAAATTTTTTTTAATAAATTTTTTATATAAAATACTTACTACAAATTCAATTCAAAAAATCATTCAATTTTTTTGACAAAAAAAAAAAAGAATTGATGCATGGAACATCAATTTTTTTAAACATCAAATCCACAGATTCTTTGTGAGTTTTGTCTCACATCAAAATGATTACTTTTGTCTCGTTATTTGCTTGAGTTCTTAAAACTTCTAATCTCTTAGACATTTTAAATAAACAGCTGTTTTTTTTTGTTCTTCATATATCAGTCTGACCCAACTTATCTTGTAGAGTGTTTTGTCAGTTCTGTTACAAGCTATTCTATTGTTCATACTGCAGATGTTTTTCACAAGATTATTTTTTTTTATACTGCTGATATTAACAATACTTACAATGAACAAAAGAACATATATGCTTTTATAAAGAAATATATATTGTAAACTATAACGAAATGAGAACTCAAAAGATGATTAAAAATCAATTAAAAGTTCATTAAATAAGACAAATTTATGCATCTCGCTAGCTCGAGTCTTAGTTGTAAACTAAACATAAACTAACTACTCGAACGTCGCTAATGACAAATTCATCATCTATCTAACACATATCACATTACTTCAAATATTTTACAATACATATATGCTATAAGATGAAATATGTTAACTATGTATCTAACTTGATTGAAATTCAATATGTACAATGAACTTGTAAATATTGAACTTTCTGAGCTGTTTCATCATGCATTTGCATCTCTTTATAACTACTAGATGATATGATGCGTAACGTCATTTCATCTAAAATTATGTATAGAAGAAGAACAAGAGTTGTAATTAGCTCTATGAGCCCGAAACTATTTGGCAATAAAACTCTGTGGTTGACAATAACGAATATTGCAACAAACATGCATCGGTTACTAGAAGTAGAGCTTATTCGTGAAAATGTACTGAATGTAAGTATGTTGGAAACATTCAGTGCCATGTTAAACTGTTTACGGAAGTAATAAAAAAATAACACTGAAAATAACTTACATGGATACATTCAAGAAGACTGATAATAGAAATTCATTGTAGATGGCCATTGAGATGAAACGACTTTCATTAAATTCCGATGGAGCTTTTCTTACCACTATGCAGAGCCTTATTCCCCATATAAGAAACATTACTTCAACTGAAAAAATATTTTTTCATTGTTAACAGAATTAAGTATTAATGTACTACATAATATTAATAAATAGTAATTATTAATAATTTAAAAAGTTATTCATTAAGTTGCAGTATCTTTTACATTGAAGTTGATATTTTCTGAGGAAGAGATATATTGTATTCTGTGCATATTTTTTTTAAAAAAAGGTCAATTAAAAATTATCACACATTCTGGAATAAACTTCGAGATATGAAAAAAATTTAATAAATGACATTTTTGTTGAAAGAGATTTTTACATGTGTTATTCATTTTATTTTTAAATTATATTTTATTTTGCGCACTTTTATTATTTTTTAAATCATGTTCGAGACAATTTACTAATTTATAAAAATAAATTTACAAATGCTTATGACACTTATTATAGAGAGTGTCAATAGTCTACTTGGGTA
This sequence comes from Chelonus formosanus, assembly GCA_028641665.1. NCBI lineage: Eukaryota > Metazoa > Arthropoda > Insecta > Hymenoptera > Braconidae > Chelonus > Chelonus formosanus. The sequence goes on from CM054002.1 coordinate 18,427,206, forward strand.
ATTTTATACTTTCGCGGTCCTCTCGTTTTTTGGCTCTAAAAAATCGAAAAATCAACATTTTTTAGTGTTTTTTTTTTTAATCTTCCTTTTTGCAGTGGATTTACGATAAATATCATGGGAATGAAAAAAAAATCAAAACTTATATGAGTTTTAGGGCTTTAAATGTTCATGAAAATGCACTTATTTACGTATGATTGTTGATAACTTTCTTCCAAGTAATTAAATGAAGTAGTTATCGTTATAATCCGCTGTAAAAACGAAGATTTAAAAAAAAAATTCATCGAAATCAGATGATTTTTCGATTTTCTAGAGCCAAAAAACGAGAGGACCGCGAAAGTATAAAATTACCTGTACTTGTAAGTATTTAGTTCTTAGTCATTACCACTAGATAACATATCAATTCTCGAAAGTCTTCCTTTAAAAAAAGAGTATAAATATATACATTGTGAAAATCGTATTTTTCTTGGGTTATTTTTAACTTCCCATTTGGTAAGTTATTGCAATTGATCAGTGAATTTTAGGAACGTAAAGTCATATCGTAAATAAGACGAAAAACAAGACAAACAAATGAAAGTCATACTTATTAATACTACACGACGTTAATTATTATTGCAATTGACACTTATCTCTAAAATTTCAGCTTCAGTATATGCTCGAATGAATTTTGTATGGAATACTCGAATGAGAAGTGCTGGCGTAGACGTGATTAGCAATGCAATATATTATATAATAGATACAGTTGTATTAAATTTATATTAATTAATTAATAAGCTATACATTTAATCTTTATAGTTATGTGGTGAGCAGCTTAAAGGTGCGTTCTTTTATGCTCGTGGAGTGACCCTCTCGCCCCCCGCTAACGCAGGGTTAATGGCCGTCGTACTATCTAAAGAGACTGTAACCCAGCCTTATATTAATTAAAAAGTTTTGTTTTTTATCTCTAACCTTGTTTGACATTATATTGTTTTGCTAATTATCCTGTATGTTTCTAAACTAGCCTTACCAAATGTACACATTAAAAACTTGTCAGATTCCTTTGTAATAGGTTCCTTGGAACCTCACGAATATTTAATAAATAATAATAATAATAATAACAATAATTAATAAGCTATATTATTTTATAAATTTATTTATGGAACCATTTTTTAAAGCATTAGATGTTTAAAAGTGTGTTATGAGTTTTAATAATGTATTGCATTAATAGACTTAAATTATAGAAATAATAAATTAAAATCCTACAGAAATGAACTTTTGATTCTTTACTGTTGAAAAATATTTTTGTTCATACAAGTAATTAAAAGTACAGCTTTAAGGATAATATCTTTTAAAAAACTATAGTTTGAATTTAATCAAGTTTTTTCTATAATCCTCATGAAATATTCTGTTACTTTTGCTATTTTTTCTTCACCAACGTATAATGGAATTTTCTTTTTCTTATCATTTTTAATAGTATGATATTTCAGTCAATCTGCCTCAGGCATTCAATATCTTAACAAAAAAATAAAACTATCTACTGAGCTTTTAAACGAATGTCGTCACTAGAAATGAACAAACTCTAGTAGATTCTTTACTCAAGAAGCTGAACGGACTAATTTTAACTTTTTGCTCAGAAATTTTTTTTCTGTTATTTTTTTAATATTCATTAATCTAAAACTTCAACCATCAATATCGTGAATGTAAAATTTGCTAAAAGCTGTAGTAAAATAATTTAGTGAAAAATAAGTTTCCTCAAGAAAAGTTGAGATTAAATTACTTTGATTGTATTGAATATAAAAAAAAAAATCATTAAAATGAAAAATTTTTTTTATAATTAAAAGTACATCAAGTCTCTAAATATCATGATAAAGTTTTTATGGATTTTAAGTATTGTTTATAGTATAGTTATTTAATAAAGGACTCCAAATTCGATTATAATAAGGGAACTTTGTTATTGGGACTATAGAACGATGATATCCCCAAAGGATTACGTTCATTAGTAAGATAAAGTTATTCATCAAAAAACTTGAAAACATGTAAAGCTTATTGTGACAGTCTTTACTGTATAAATAACCCGATTGATCATTACAGTTGAGCATATCTAAATACTAATGAGGATTACTAATTATAACTTGATAAAAGCCACACTAATATTTCTACCTAAGAATATTTGATCTTCCAAACTAAATCAGTAAAAATGATTGCAAAACAGTATTCACTCTTTTTTTGGGATAAAACGATCACTATTTAAATGTAACAAATAGAACAGGTCGATGCCAACTACATAACAAAAGGGAGATTCGAATGTATTAAAAAATTAAAAAAACAAATATAAAATTCATACATCTGCTATAGATACAAAATGGAATTTAGCTCTGGAAGGAAATATCATTCAAAATGACAGTAAAAAAGCTTCTACAAACTATGGTATATATGATGTACTAACTCCCAACATTAATGAAAAATTTCAGAGTGAAAAAGATCCTTTCGTACCAGAATTTTTTTTTTTTAATAAAAATTACTTTTGTATGAGTTATTGTTATAGTAAGTAAATAGAGTCCATTTTAATTAACCTATTGACATTTAAAAAACAATCATGTAAGTAGAGAAAGTCTTATTGGACAAATAATTTTGAAGTTGAAAAAATTAAGAATGTAAAAAATTTTTAAATAATTTTTAGGTTAAAAAGTCTTATACTTGCACGTCATCTTTTAAAAGATAAAGACAATTATATCGATTTTAATAACGAATCATTCATAATACACAAATCAAAAAGCAATCATAATTTACAAGTAATTCAGATGGTAAAATATTAAATTTGCAGTTATGAGTTAGTAAATACGATAAAACTATGCAAATTTCTACAACATTTCTCTGCTGATCATTTTAATTACTAATTTGTTTTAAATCAATATAATTGCATTCATATAAATTTATTCACATTTACATATTATCAGAGCTAAAAGTATACAATTATAAATTTTTTCTCTCTCTTTTTCAATCTATTTAATTACTTTCATTTGATTTAATTGCCAATGAACATAATGTTACTTGATTTATTATAACGCTAAAAAGTTGATCTTTCATTTCTGTACCTTCATTACCATTTCATTAATGCGGTTTAGTTGCTCTAAGGTGACAAAATGCTAATGGAAACAGCGTTCAAAAAGCTCTACGTTTATTTTGTCCATGCATAATAATATTCATTTATGGAAAAGTGAAATATTAATATTGAGAAAGTCTTTCCAAAAGATTTTCTCGGATTTCAATTTTCGTACTCATTATTAATTCTGAAATGTGTTTTCGACTAAATTGAGAGTATAATTGAACGGGAAAACTGAGTTTATAGAAAAATTTTAATTACTTCAATTTTATACTTTGAGAGGTAGTAATGAAGTATGAATGAAAAATCTAAAAATATTATACGATTTCAATGAATTTAAATAAAATCAAACTATCAAAAAGTTATATTGTGAATCTAATTAACTTTCTCCCTTTGACTTAATTTCTTTTTATTCATTTTATCGATAAAATCAAAATAGCACTTGTTGCTTGTGGCAGTGATCATAAATTTTATTATGAGCATTATTTGAGAGATATTACCTACACTGATTATCATCAAAAGAAAAACATTAAATTTACATAACGCGCTGCTCCACTTTAAAAGTGTGCTACACTTATTTTAAGTACCAAAATCTCAAGAGAAATAAGACGAAGAAGCAGTTTTAAGAAAATATCGAAATAATACTCATCGATCGATTAAATTATAGAACATTAGAAATTCTATATAATATAAAAGAATTATAATTTTTTTTGGAATATCATTTAAATAAAAAATAAACTATTTTACAGATAAGGTTACTGATGTTTATGATGAAAACTTTATAATAACATCAAATCATTATTTACAATATTAAATTAAAATAATTATTACAGTAAATTTCGTTGCTTACATAGTAAATTTACTTATATTTGATGTCTTTGGCCCACAACTGTACTACTCAATTATGATACAGCTACTTGTTTATATGATCGAGTAACTTAGTTTAAGATTTTAGCGGTATTTTATGTAATTTACTCGCTAAAAATGATACAGTAAAAATAATGAAATACACTGCAAAATCAGTGAATAAAATATAACTGATTCAAACAGTGGTTCAATTTATACTGCAAAATCAATGAATATTCACTGATTTTGCAGTGTATTTCATTTTTTTTACTGATTCATTTTTAGAGAGTAGTGAGAACTCTAAAATGATTACTAATCCTCTGTCAATAACTGAAAAATTTAATCGAAATTGATAGCTATAGCTTATAAGAAACTTACTCTACACAGACAATCGAAAATTGAATTCATTAAATTAATATTCAAGATTTTTATTCCATCATTACTGACACACGGAGAAAAAGGATTTGTAAATATTACTCCAATAAATAGTAGTCTGTCGCTTCAGGTACAAAAATTGCAATAAGCAATTGTTTAATTAGTATACATTCACAATTGGAGTGTGTAATAAAATTTTTACAAGAAAAAATTGTAATGTATACTAATTAAATAACTGCTTATTGCAATTTTTGTACTCGAAGCGTCAGTCTACTATTTATTAGAGTAATATTTACAAATCCTTTTTCTCCGTGTATTTTTCGTTTTTAAATTAATTTTAAGTAATTGCTGATCTATGACAAATTTACAAAAAATTGACAACTTAAAATACTAACTTTTAATTAAATACTTAAAGTGTTTACAATGCTAAACATCATAAATAAACTATGGTAATTTTGTAGACGACTTTTGAACATTTCTTACCGCTCACCAAAATGCTATAGTTTATTTATGGCATTATACATTGTAAACACTTAGGTATTTAATCATTAAACACTTTAAGTGATTTATCACTAAACATTGGAGTTTTTCCGGATTTGCAGTGTTATCTACTCATTAAAAAAATAAAATAAACTTACGAGTTGTAAAACTATGATCCCACCAGTCTGTCCGACAAAGATATGCCTTGAGGTCATCAGCAGTTCTTCCAACAATTACTACCGGTGGTGCAACGATTGTTCGGATTCCAAGAAACACACTGAATATCGTGACTATTATTCCAAGTCGTTTTAGCAAATTCATGTCTGTAATTTTCACTGCTTTGGCCGATTTGACACGAAATATCACAGATATTCTGTAATAAGATATAATTTCATAAATTAAATTCCTTTCCAATCAAAATTACTCCATTTTTATACAAGTATACATTCATATATCATTCATTATCAAAACAATAAGGTTCAAGTTTTATTTTCAATCTTTCAACAAATTTAATATGATTTATTTGAACGTATTCTAGTGAAACGAATTTCGAAGTATCAAATAAAACGTTTAATCACGAAAATATCGAGGGTTACAGCCGGAAACCAGTAGCAACTTCAGAGATACGTGTGACATGATTATCACCAGTAACATAGTTACTGTTAGTTAATTGATTACCAGTGCCGCCGGGTGAAATAACTTTAATGATATGAAGCTTCTAACTTTCATACAAATTTCATTGAAATTATTAACATAATTATGCAATTGAAAATTTTTTTCTTCTAATCAAGTTGTTTATTTTTTTTTTTAAACACAAAAAAGTGAATTATTTAGAAATATTTATAGAGTCTGGACACCCCATTGGAAGGACAGCATAAAATAAATCAAAGGAATTTTTTTGTCAAAAACGTTAACCAATTTTCATGGACTAAAGAAATTCAAGGGGATTATGCCAAAAAAAAAACGATATCAAAGCATAGTAGAGCTTTAAAAGGAAAAAAAAAACATTTAATAAATGGATCTATATTCATTTTAGTTTTCTGCTATCCTCTCTCCAAAAATTGAGAAAGGCTTATTCCCTGTTGAAACGAATTCACTGGCATTTTTTGAATCACTACAATGTAGGAGAATGTGTGCTTGAAGTTTTCATAATTCAAATATGCATCGTATCAGCTATAACTTTGAATATCTAACTACTGGCTTTTTTCATTTCTTTCAATGATTGTTGTTCTCCAATGCAATTTTGATTGATAAAAACTCATTACTCTTTACATCATTTTTTCAAAGTTATTAAATCCATAGCATAATCAAAAATTCTTTTACCTCCAAGTTTTCAGCATAAGAGCACCGTAAGTTAGGGAAAATCCAATTTCCCGAAGCCAGACTCGTACAGTGCACGTTACGACATTTGGACGTGGATACATGACGATTGTCTGTAAAATTATTATTATTCATCAAATTATATATTTAAAATACAAGCCTTATACTATCGAGTGTTATCAGAAAAATCAATGGATACACAGAAATAATTTTTTTACTAAATGTAAGTGCAAAAATGACACGTGTACGTTTCGAAATATATAAGTAGAAATAATTCCATTCGATAGTAAATTTTGAGTTCTTGTAAGTTAATTTTGTATTTAAGAGGTGTCTTAGTAAAATGATTACTTAGGATACCTCAAAAATTACTTATGACAACCCTGACTGAAAATATAAAGAGACATATTTAGGTACAATCATTATCCTAATTGGTAAACCGACTCCGGCTGCATTTTAAGCTTCTGTGAAACAATGTATTTCTTTTTTTGTAAACATACGCTTTTCTATGCTTTTTTGTTTTTTTTTTTTACTTATTGTCATTAGTGCTTTGATTATAAAATAATATGCCTTTCATTTCTGATTCAATATTCAAATACACACTCTATCCTTTTTACTGTAAGGTAAAATATCCCTATCATAAGTAAATAAAGATATATATACATACTTATGACAACCCAAAATTCACTATTGAACAGAAATATTTTTATTTTTAAATTTCAAAACGTGCACTTGTCATTTTTGCACTTACATTTAGTGAAAAAATTCTCTCCGTGTACTCAAGTAGAATATTTCAATCTATTTTTCTACTGTTCAATCAAATATTCGCGAAAAAAAAAAACAGTAGAATGTTTCAACTGATTCAGAATTGTTTTATTAATTTAGGAAAATATTGATGTATTAAAAAAAAATTTGAAATTCAAAATGAATATTTTAACATAAAAGTGTATCATATGATTTCAATACCACATTAAAAATTTATATTTATCAAAATTTTAAATCTACCTGAATTCACATTCGATTTTATTTATCTACAAACAGAAAGTTCCCAAATTATGCCATGATAAATTTCCAACAAACTTGGTTCATAAAAAAAAATGGATATCATATAAAATTTCAGTCTCATAATTATAACCACGGATATTTTTCAATCATGTACACGTTATAGAATGGTTTAAAACTTAAACGAGTGACACGATTGAATTATTTTAATATCTCTCTGGCTTTTTAAATAGATCATCAAAATCTAATTAACGTTTTTCCAGCTGAATTAACGTAAAATTTATAGTTAAATACATCTGATAAATCTATTGGACAAAAAAAAAACATTTACCGTACGCTTTTTTTTTATTGACTCAATTATTTTTGCTTTGAACGTTTCTAGTCAGGGGAATTTAATCACACCTCGTTTACACGCTTGCTCAATAAAATCCGGTCATTTAAATTTCAATCAAATATTTTTAACTAAAGTATGGTTACTATTCGAGTTTAATTCATATTGAGGCTATTAATAGCTTACCAAATAGTATATATGTACATGCAATTACAGATTGTTTAAATTGTACTTACCGTACAATAAATAAAAAATGCTCCAAGTACAATGACTCTCAATAGAACGGGGCTTGCAGCTTTGACAACCTGTAATCATAATATTTTCATCTTTTTAATATTCTACTGCAGAAGCAGGATTCTTTTCAAGCCATTGTTCATGAATTTATTAAAAAAATATGCTTCTTACAATATTCCATTTTCAGAATTAAATGAAAGGCTATGTTGTATTTGCGATTTCGTGCTTGCTTGCAGCTAAATCTATTTTATTCTTATCATAAATCATGAATTTATGACGGCCCATGGTGACTAATTCACATTTTGTACTTTGTCCTTGTCAAAAATAACTCGTGTACAGATAGCTTTTTAAATAATTCATGATTACTGGTCTAGTATTTAAAAAACACTATTTTCATTGTAATTAGTGGACAGATAATATATGCTTTATAAACTCCACCATAGGATAAAAAATATCTATTTAAATTTTTAAGCTTTTATGTTGAAATGAACTTCATCATTTTTATGTAAATTTGTTTATAAAATATACATGTAAAAGCTAGTATAAATAAAATAAAAAAAAGCATGTGAAACTTATTTTTTTTAAGTAATGAGAGATTTATCTATCTTCACTTCTTTTGAAAATACTTTATCTGGAATGGTTTTTTAGAAAAAAATAGAAAACAAAAATAAATGAAGCTGCAGTAAGAAGATAAAAACTTGAAATACATTGACAATATTTTACAAAAGTCTAGATGAACTGTTTAGATAAGTGGAAGTACTGTAAAAAAAAGTTTAAGATTTTTTCAACAAAATATTTCTTTATGAGTTGCTGTTATCGATATGTTCTTAAAACTTTGTACGTTCTACTTCCCTCTACATTCATCGATTCTTCTGGAAAATACAGTAAATAATTAAAAGCAGTTGGCCAACAAGAATGTGGTCACTAGGCTAAACTTGCAGGCCACTCACACCACAGTTACTAAGTTTATATTGTCGTTCAATACACTACGGAAGTCGACCATTTACTTTATTGACTCTAAACATTGGTTGTAAATCTATTTCAACTGAAATCATTCTACATTCACAGTATAATCTATAAATCTCTGAGATTAGTGCAATCGTTATTTCATTGAAATTTCTCCAATACCACCTGAAAAATATTCCACTTCACTTTTCATTATTTTCCATAATTGACTATTCAATTTTAATTTTAGAAAACTTCTTCCATGAGATATACACTTTCTTTTCATACTTATCTCTAGTAATTGGTAAATAATCGAATTATGAAGAAAACTTATTGATAACTTTTAAGATTAAGAAACTTATTCTTATACTTTGTGCATTTTTTATTACTAGGTGATAAAATTATTAGCTTTATTCGAAGGAAATATGAAAATTATTTACAATCGAAATAAGTAGAACTTTTTTCCCGTATAAAAAAAATTTGATTTTCCAAAGGTTTCCTGCATGTTCCCTAGTGGAAAAGTCCCCCTTGTGTGACTATGGAGAACGTTTGGAGAACAAAATTATTTTTTATTTTTCAATTTTTCCCTCTCTATTCTAAAAGTACTTTAACTTAGATTTATGCTAATAACTTAGAATCTATAAAGCCTATATAGACAATGAGCATATCAATAGATTCGTGACAGCAAGATCTATTTATTGCACGAGTTACAATCATTATTAAAGCATAATTTATGCAAAAAATTTTGCAAAGTTCCGGTTTTACCCCATTTTTAAGGTGAAATAATTAATTTTTAAGATGTTTGACTTGATTTCGCATTTCTAGGCATTGAGACGAAGAGAATGAGTGGTCAAACTTGAAAATCGGACAACTTTGATTTTTCGACCCAAAAAAATGGCAAGTGGTACCCCTTTCCATTTTTTTTGGCCAAAAAATAAAAGTACTCCGATTTTGATGATCGAGGACTCATTCTCTTCGTCTTGATGTGTAGGAATGCGAAATCGCGGCATAGCTTAGGAAAATTCATTGTAACACCCTCAAAGAGGGGTAAAACTGGATACAAATTACAGACAATCATCCCCCTGACTTTAAACCCTTGTAACTCATGAACGGACAGTCTAAAAATCTTTTTCTTGGACGTTTTAGAAACCTCAGATTCTAAGCTATCGAATAATATCCATGAATTTATTGCAAAAAATTTATTTCCTCCTCAAAATCACGAAAATATAAAAAATATCGCATTTTTTTAGGGAGTTTTCCAAGTATTTTTGCGATTTTAAGGATGAAATGATTATTTAAAATATTTTTTATGGATATTTATTTGTAGCTTAGATTCTAAAGTTTCTAAATACTCCTCGAAAATTTTTATTTGATAATTTTTCTACGAGTTGTGCAGGTTCAAAGTCGAAGTAGGGGTGAAAAATCATCAATTTTTCGACTTTGGACCTTTATAACTCTCATACTAATGGTCGAATAAAAATTTTCGAGGAGTATTTAGAAACTTTAGAATCTAAGCTACAAATAAATATCCATAAAAAATATTTTAAATAATCATTTCATCCTTAAAATCGCAAAAATACTTGGAAAACTCCCTAAAAAAATGCGATATTTTTTATATTTTCGTGATTTTGAGGAGGAAATAAATTTTTTGCAATAAATTCATGGATATCATTCGATAGCTTAGAATCTGAGGTTTCTAAAACGTCCAAGAAAAAGATTTTTAGACTGTCCGTTCATGAGTTATAAGGGTTTAAAGTCAGGGGGATGATTGTCTGTAATTTGTATCCAGTTTTACCCCTCTTTGAGGGTGTTACAATGAATTTTCCTAAGCTATGCCGCGATTTCGCATTCCTACACATCAAGACGAAGAGAATGAGTCCTCGATCATTAAAATCGGAGTACTTTTATTTTTTGGCCAAAAAAAATGGAAAGGGGTACCACTTGCCATTTTTTTGGGTCGAAAAATCAAAGTTGTCCGATTTTCAAGTTTGACCACTCATTCTCTTCGTCTCAATGCCTAGAAATGCGAAATCAAGTCAAACATCTTAAAAATTAATTATTTCACCTTAAAAATGGGGTAAAACCGGAACTTTGCAAAATTTTTTGCATAAATTATGCTTTAATAATGATTGTAACTTGTGCAATAAAAAGATCTTGCTGTCACGAATCTATTGATATGCTCGTTGTCTATATAGGCTTTATAGATTCGAAGTTATTAGCATAAATCTAAGTTAAAGTACTTTTAGAATAGAGAGGGAAAAATTGAAAAATAAAAAATAATTTTGTTCTCCAAACGTTCTCCATAGTCACACAAGGGGGACTTTTCCACTAGGGAACATGTAGGGAACGTTTGGGCAAGAAATTTTTTCATACGCTTTTTTTTTTAATTCAATAAAAACAAGCTCCACAGAAATGCATGTTTCGATTAATTCGTATTTGATATTGGGAAGTAACATCCCTATATATAAAATTGGAAATCAAATACCTTTCCGCAGATAATAACTTGTTGAACAACCGAAATTATTTATCAAGTTTCATATTTATTGATTGATGAATGCCAATTCCTATTAACAAATAATTGAACTAATTAAATACCCAACAACTATTGAAGTATATACAAATGTGTCTACATACATGAATGGTTGAAAATATTTATTGATTGCTTATGATTGTAGTTTTTTTTTTTACCAATTACATCTTTAAGAAATAGAAGACAGTATAGATTTGGATGGAAACTACAATTGAGAAGAATGAAGATACAAGAAAAAAGAAGGAAGGATTTATATCATTGAATGAAAAGCAACTAATTACAAAAGAAAAAATAGTTAAAAATGTTAGCACATAGAAAGAAATTTATCTAGCAACGACAGATTGTTTTTGGTAGCTCTAACAGAAAATAATTTTTCGATGTTACAACCCTAGTCAGTAATTGTAACAGAAAAAAAGAATTTGTTACCAAATGTATGTATTGGAAAATTGCGACTATCCTTGATCTACCCTGCATCTACCTTTGACCTGCTGTTTTATGTATCATTTCTGAGTACCAAATTGGAATATACAGAGAAATTCAACGTTTAATTATGATGTACTGCATATCAGTATCATACAGAAACTTTGCATTTGATCACTTGAACTTGGTATTGCTTGACTAATTTTAAATTTAAAAGAGTTATTCAAAGTAGGTCTATAATGATACACTAAGAAAAATTATTAAATATTTCTATGAGGAAAAGAAAATTAAAAGTGGAGTTTTATTAGATGGCTCATTTGCTAGTAGCAAACAGTTATTTGAATAAATAATATGAAGTTATTAGAAGGGAAGAAACAGACAGAAAAGGATTAATATGAATATTTTATGGAAATTGGAATTGTAGCAGGATATTTACCAAAAGGAAAAATTTTGCCTGGTTATTAAAGGTAATAACTTGAAGTTTAATAATCATCTATTATTATAAAAAGTTTTCCCTTTTATCTATTTCACCTTAATTTTGAAAAAAAATTCTTGTTTTCTAAAAAAAAAAATATAAAATTAAAACTTTTCGAGGATAACAAATGTGACAAATACAAATTCATTTTTGGAGTAACGAAACTTTTCTTAACCAAACCTTTTCATTACTCTTATAATAATAATAATAATAATAATAATAATAATAATAATAATAATAATAATAATAATAATAATAATAATAATAATAATAATAATAATAATAATAATAATAATAATAATAATAATAATAATAATAATAATAATAATAATAATAATAATAATAATAATAATAATAATAATAATAATAATAATAATAATAATAATAATAATAATAATAATAATAATAATAATAATAATAATAATAATAATAATAATAATAATAATAATAATAATAATAATAATAATAATAATAATAATAATAATAATAATAATAATAATAATAATAATAATAATAATAATAATAATAATAATAATAATAATAATAATAATAATAATAATAATAATAATAATAATAATAATAATAATAATAATAATAATAATAATAATAATAATAATAATAATAATAATAATAATAATAATAATAATAATAATAATAATAATAATAATAATAATAATAATAATAATAATAATAATAATAATAATAATAATAATAATAATAATAATAATAATAATAATAATAATAATAATAATAATAATAATAATAATAATAATAATAATAATAATACTAATAATTTTTTGTGAAAATATTATTTAATTTAAACTATTTATCTCTATGATTTCAGGATTATTTATTTTACATTAAACTTGATGTTCATCATCTCATAAAAATCATCATTCCTATCTCATAGAAATGTCTAGGAGATTTTATTCCTTGAGAGAACTGAGGCAGAAGAAATCCGATCGGAAAGGATTGTTGAGTGGCATGGAACAATTTTTTTAACAGAAGAGCTACGTTAACTGTTACTCTTTGTTTTAAACAAATGAAATTGTTACTATTAACAAAGTATCTGCATCTCTCTCTCCCTTTCCACCAGAATGCAGACTTCAGTTAGTAATAAGATAAAATAGCCTGATTACAGTGACAATTGTAGTTTAGTATAACTCCTTGGATAGAAAAAACCAAGGAGCCAAACCTGGACCAAACCCGTGCCATAGCTCTTGGAGTTTGGGCCAGGCTTGGCATTTTACAATGGCCCAAGTTTAAATTAGATTTGGACTGATGTCCTGGGATCAAACCTGGTGTGCCAGACTTGGGCCAGGTCTAGCAAACCAATTGTTGTCTAGACTTCATATAAATTTATTAATAATATAACTGTTGAATTCTCTGAACAAAAATGAATCTCAATTCATTTTCTGTTTAATTAACAATTTAGTTTTAAGTTCAAGAAATATAATCATGTGTAATTCTAATACACATCTGTAAGGACTCCAAACCATTTTTATTTTATTTTATTACTTTTTTAAAATATAACCTCAAGTACTTGGGTCAGTCAAAGGACCCTTTGATTTTATTCAATATTATGCCACATGCCGCAGACATCTATTAAATATGAACAAAAAAAAGAGGTTTGGTTATTTTTACTATAAATAAATAATATAAATAAATAAATAGTATAATAATAAATAGTATAATAAATAGTATAATAGTGTAAATAAATAAATACTATAAATAAATAAATAGTTTGGTTATTTTTACTATAAATTACTATAAAAGTAATGTTTAAGAAAGTTTTTAATTAGTCTTAAGAAAATCCCTGAAGGATACAGATGCACTTCTTAACACAATCCGTTATCTTTAAATAAAGTATTCATACTTTTGATATAACAAAATAAATTCAGTCTATATTTAATTAATGTTCCTACACCATAATCCTGAATTTCCAACAATAACAAACCGAATTATAATTGAAAACATATCATTATTCAAGTGTAATATAATTCATATTTATTTATACTCTCTACGGCATATTATTATATTATATATTTATTCATTTTTAAGGATACAACAGACTCTTATAAACTTTTTAGGAAGAATACAGTATAAAAACATCCTTATTTTCCAAATATTGTTAATAACTTACATGGCTAATATATTAGCTCTCGTAAAATTTTTGTTCTTTAACGTTTTTTTAATATAAAGTTCATTCTTAAAATATATAATTTCTTGGTAGCTTTGGAATGTATATCCTTAAATTCGATCAATCTCTTTTTTTTATTAATGGTTATTTAATAGGAATAATTAATAATTAGGTTAACTAATTACGAAAACCTTCTAAGTCAGTCTTGTACTCTCTAAGGCATATTAATGTTCTGGTGACTCTATTTGTAGTGGTACGTGTTATTAAAATATTTCAGCATGATAAAAATATTTATAAAGATCTATCGATTAACTGTCACGAATGTTCGTTGAACTTTGATGGTTGGATAAAGAGTTGATCCATATTAATAACTTATTCATTGACATTACACACCAATGATCATCATAATTAATCGCATTACAGACTCCCTAAAATGATAAATTAGTAAATAGGACACAGAATGGGTAGCCACACAAGTTCATCAATAGCAAGTGGTAATAAATTCAAATTAGAGGACCTCATCATAATCTATTTCGAATATACACACAATTCATATGATATTGGAATAATAGCTGGTATGCAGTAAGTATTGGTTACTCGTGTTGGATTATGTAAGCCAATATTTATTTAGGACAGTTAAAATATTATCTTACTCACTTTATATCTCATGAGTAAAACGAACTAAAACTTCTTCATTTTCTTCATAAACATATGTACAGAAACAACTGAGTAATTAAATTACTGTGTTTAATAATGCTTTAATTATGAAATTATTCATCTGTAAATTTTTATATTAAAATAGTATTAAAAAAAATATTCAATGCTTCTAAAATAATATTTCTATTGATATTATTCATTAGAATATCTCGGATATCTTTTGTTAATAAAATAAAGTATTTAAACCGTTTTTTTTTTAATGTTTTAAAAAAAACATGATAGATAAATAATATTGTTAATCTCGATATTATTACAAAATTATTGAAAATATTTTCCATTCCCGTATTTCTCGTTTTGTTGAACGAAAAAAATTCTTTCCATATCAATTACATCCAATAGATATTATCATCAGTGGTATAAATATTGCTTGAAATTCAGCATAAAAAAATTGTAAATAATATTTTTTTTTAAATAGAAAAAAAGTGAATATTTGTATGAAAAAATTGAAGGGATAACATTCCACAAATCCTCAAGGGAAATTTGGATAGAATGTCAAGGATGTTGGGGGTTAGTATCGTAAAGAATAATGTGGGCATGTTTCGTATGTAATAAATTTCTGTTCTTTCATATATGTTAAATAATAATTGAGTATTGAAGTAACGAATGAACAAAATAAAAAAGGACAGAATAATAAAAAAAAAAAAAAGCTTGTCATGAGAGAAGAATTTTTCACAAGTTCGATAGAGAACTTGCAGGAAAATCGTTTTACATTGCTGATGGCATCCTATTGTGTTGAAAATTCTGATGTTCGTCACTCTGCTTTAACTAATAAGTTCAGTCGGAAGCCACCTGCTCTTGACTAGCTTGATCTCAAATAGTTTCCGGTTAACATCCTTTTCCTTTTCTTCGCTTCTCCCCAACTTCTCATCTATTTCAAGCTCAGAAACATCCTCGAGATAACTAACATCAGCATTTTAGTGATCTGTGAATTGTAATGTTCAACAGCACATCAATAGAATCGTTTTATGTTGCTCTTCTTCGTCATAAAAAGTCTCATTTCTCACACATAGATACATCTATTCAATATTCTATTATTCCTATTTCAATGCTTTTTTATAACTCTGTTAAAACTCTTACAGTCCAACTTATAAGTCCAAATATTAAATTCTTAAGTTTTCGAACTATTCCAGCTATTGACTTGAGATTTCACATAAAGTTTTTATACCTCTTGTCGTTATAATGAAATTGGAAAATTGTTATCTTTCATCTCATTCAAATCCTTTACTTTGTTAAGAGTCGTACTTTTTAACTTTTGCTGAAGCTTTACTTGGCTTGGACGTGGATACTTTATTGTTTTATCTGTTAGATTCAAGTTTCGAGAAGTCGAAACATTGATAAGTTTAACTACGTGCAAAAATCAATATGTAACATGTCACAATTAAAACTATTATATATTACTTTACACTCAACTACTTTTTTGCTAAGTTTTTTAAGAATGTTCTTAAAGTACTTTTCCAATGAACATACTGATAGAAGAGATTTCTAATAATAAAAGAGGTTTCTTAACTGTTCGAAAATATTTTGTGAGAGTTATGAAATGATATCTTAACTATTAAACATAGCTTTGTTACAGTACAATAAATATTTATTAACAGTTAATAAAACATTGATTTTAATAATTGAATAATCATTTTTTAACAGTAATAAATCTTTTCAATCAGTGCAGACATTGTTATCAAGTTCAAAATGGAATTGTTGAATCAAAACAAACTTTTAGCGAATTGAAATGATAGAATCAAGTAGATTTTAAAAAAATTTTAATTAACATAAGAGAAAGATTAGATACTAAAATAAACTGGAAAGTATTCTCAGGCAATTTCATTTGATACGACGCTGATAAACGATAGTGAAAAAAATTATGCTATATCATCACAAGCTTGCTGTTACTTTTACCTAACGAAATATCCCAGTATGTAAAGTCTATAAAAACTAGTCGAGATCACTGATGCAAAAATGAAATTTGTGAAAAATTTTATCATTCTTGGCTGTAATATTATTAAATAAAAGAAGTCAACGAGTCTAGTTAATATTCTCTACAAGTTAAATGGTCCACAGAATCACTTATATTTAAGCTACTTGGGTATATTTTGAGGATACAAGTTTTTAAATTTAAAGAGCTTTCTTCATGAAAAGTATCTGTGGAAGTTTTTTGAACAAAATCCAAAAAGATCCAATTTACTCAACTACTTTCAATCATATTTTATCTTGCATCATGAAATGTTTTGATGGATCCATTAATATTTAGCTTTTTTTATCCAGTAAAAATATACTTAATGTTTCTACCAGTTTGAAAAATATTAACTTCAATAGAGCCGTCAGAATCTTAAGAAATTAGTCTGAATGCAATTCAAGATACTCAAACTATCTACATACCATTTGACAAATTACGAAATTAAATGTACAGTTGTCAACGATGCTTTTTTATTGAAATAATTAATTTCAAATTTTTCATTATCCCTTCAACCTTAAGTTATAAATATTATAATAATAATTGTAGAATAGTAGATAATAAATCACGTTTTAATTTATAATAATATGGGGTTTTCTTTAAGGTATTTCGATCAAGACTAATGTTTTCTTAGGATTTTTTTTTACCACATTAACATTAAAGATTATAAGAAAATAAAACATTTGTTTTAATAAAAAAAAATCGATTCACCGTCTCGTTATTCGAAATCAAAGTTGACTCTTTTCTCCATTTAAATCAATAATAATTGACTACAAGATCCAGTTTTTCAACTTTCATTCAAAAACGGTTCGTAAAACTTCAAAAAAAATTATACAGTGTATATCCATTTATAACAAATACTCTGTCAAAAAAAAATTTGCTTTTACCTTACCATTCTTAAAAAAATTAATTATTAATAATTATTTTAACCTAAACTCTCTTATAAAATAGGTATTTACCATATTTTGTTAATTCTTTTATATTTTTTGAAGTAATAGAATATAAATTAATTGATATACAAAAGGCTAGTGTGTATATTTCATGAAAAAGATTAATTCTATTTCAAAGGGCCCTGAGTCTTTTTGATACGGCCCGGAGCGAGCGAAATACCTTAAATACCTGTTTTGTTTATTGTCCCTATTACAATTAAATGTCATTTAAATCAATAATTTTCTATTGGAATTTTTTAAGCTTAAATTTTCCCGAAAAATTTGAGCTTTATAGTCTACATTGTCTCACTAACAGACTCATCATTTAGAATTCTGCCTGTATATCGCTAGGGAATTTTTTTTTCGTACAAATAAATAAATACTTGATTAAACAAAAACACGACTAGTTTCAATAAATACCAGTAACGAATGGATCTAAACAAATATGTTAGGTGTTGTTATAAACAAAACATCATTTGTTTATCATAAATTCATAGATATTTCACAATATTGTAGAAACATTATATTACATTACTGCAAATCGTAGTGTTTTATTTTAATGCACTTAAAGTGTCTTAAAATGACGTCACCGATTTGATTAACATTGTAGTTACTTTTAATGCATTTGGAAGTGTTTAAGAAGTGACTAAAATGTTAATCAAATGGATGACGTCATTTTAAAACACTTCAAGTGCATTAAAATAAAACACAACAATTTGCAGTGATAAGAAGAAATTTCAACAATTAAGTTAATAATTAAATTAATTTTCTTCTTTTAATTCGTGAATTTTAGATGAATCTACTCTATAAATATTTAAATAATTCCAAGTACGAATTATTGTTGAATAGGAAATTATGTAGAATAACAGTGCGTATAAACAGCATTTCTGTAAATTACTAATGCCTCGTATAATCAAGTAAACCATGTGTCTAACAACTGGACTTGATTTTAGTCCGAATGAATCATGAAAGATTAAGTATGAATAGTTTTCAGTTAAAGAGGGCGATTAAGAGTATAAGCATGATTAATCACCCTGGTAAAGTTTTTAATCTATCCCGTCAGCATATGTTGCCAAATCCCTATTTCTGGTAGTGCATTATTTCACTGCACATTGGTTTCTCGAGGTAGTGCGTACTAAACACCGAGGATTCGTATTTTATCCATTATTTGACTTTAACAACGATTTTAGCTTTTATAAGACAATGATAATTAATTATTTGATATTTATTACAGTGGAAAATCGAACAATGTTTGTAAAACTTTTCAAGAGGAACAGAAAGTTAAATTGTATCTATCCGGTTCAGAAACTCTAACGTCAACTACAGTGTAAAAAGTGAGAAAATACTTGTTATTCCGAGTTGACTGTAGACAAGTCCCTAGCGTCACCTTTTGAATTTCAAGAAGCTCTATCTAACATTAATTATCGTGACACAATCTTGAAAACTACGAGAAAATCCTTTTTTCAACAAACTCGTAACCACGTTCACTACATTTCATCCTATAGTCAACTTTTTAAATCAATGAATCATTCTTAAATGTGTGCAAATTTTTCTTTTGTTTATATTTACTGAAGAGAATAAAGCGGTTGAGAAGATTAATTAATTACAAGTTTGAACAACGGGGGAAAAAAAAACTCTTAAAAAAACAAAAAAAAATCTCGAAAAAAATTAAGACCTGATTAAACATTTACTTATCGATTTGTTTTTCCCACATGAATAATTAGTATTTTTTTACTAGATCAACATTTAAATATGTCCAATAGTTTTATAGTCTTTTACATGAAGGTTATTTTAAAAAAAACATATTCTTTTTATGTTTATATCAAGAAAGGAAAATAAAAAACAGTCTTTGAAATTTATAGAAAGCTTTCAGAAGTACCAATTTCTGTGTCACACTTTTAAAATTTTTTCACTTGCATTTTATAAACGTTTATATTTTTTCTTTAAATTCTTGTAAATTGAAGTGAACATTACTTGAGGTGCTTGGTTATTTTTATTCACTTCTTTACCAACGGTGTTGCTAACACTTCAATATAAATTACTCAAGGAATAAGAAAATCTTTTATACTCGTGTTTAATCCCTCAAGATAAAATATAAAAGTTTTTTCTACCCTTATTCTCGAATGCAGTTCACGACAAGTACCAAATATTTTTTTTCATTACTATTATACGTAAATTTTACAATTGTTATTAACATTTTTTCGTAATCATATAGGAATACATTTTAATTAAAATTTGTTTCATTTGCACTGAGTTTCTAGATGAAGAAAAAATTTAATTAGCAAGGTCAAACTATTTGTTATTTGTTCATATTTCACCAACTAAATTTTAATAAAATTGCAATGTTACAACTGTTAACATGAAGTAGATTTTTTGAATATATGTAAAGAATGTCAACAAAATATAACAATGTTACCTCAAAAGGTATAATCATATGCGCTCGCAGAAAAATATATGAAAATAAAATTTTTAAAAATTGGAGTAAATATTTTAGTGTAACAATGCCATAATTTATTTAAGAGGCTAATTTATTTGCAATTAAAAATGTACCGAGTGCACGAAAATAAATTTTGATGAATTTATTCAATTAAACTAAATATTTTTTAGTTATTTATAAAATTTTAGGAAAGTACTTCTTCCAAATATTTTGAAATTCGTATAATGTGAATTAAACAAAAGTTCATTAGAATTAAAAAAAAAAACAGTAACAATTGTCAAACATAAATACCCGTATAAAAAAATTTCGTTCTCTGCGTGTTCCTTAGGGGGGAAGATTTCCTCGTGGGACTATGGAGAACGTTTAGGGAACAAAATTTTTCTTTCTTTCTTCAAATTTTCCCTCTCTATTCTAAAAGTACTTTAACTTAGATTTATGCTAATAACTAAGAATCTATAAAGCCTATATAGACAACGAGCATATCAATAGATTCGTGACAGCAAGATCTATTTATTGCACGAGTTACAATCATTATTAAAACATAATTTATGCAAAAAATTTTGCAAAGTTCCGGTTTTACCCCATTTTTAAGGTGAAATAATTAATTTTTAAGATGTTTGACTTGATTTCGCATTTCTAGGCATTGAGACGAAGAGAATGAGTGGTCAAACTTGAAAATCGGACAACTTTGATTTTTCGACCCAAAAAAATGGCAAGTGGTACCCCTTTCCATTTTTTTTGGCCAAAAAATAAAAGTACTCCGATTTTAATGATCGAAGACTCATTCTCTTCGTCTTGATGTGTAGGAATGCGAAATCAAGTCAAACATCTTAAAAATTAATTATTTCACCTTAAAAATGGGGTAAAACCGGAACTTTGCAAAATTTTTTGCATAAATTATGTTTTAATAATGATTGTAACTCGTGCAATAAATAGATCTTGCTGTCACGAATCTATTGATATGCTCGTTGTCTATATAGGCTTTATAGATTCTTAGTTATTAGCATAAATCTAAGTTAAAGTACTTTTAGAATAGAGAGGGAAAATTTGAAGAAAGAAAGAAAAATTTTGTTCCCTAAACGTTCTCCATAGTCCCACGAGGAAATCTTCCCCCCTAAGGAACACGCAGGGAACGAAATTTTTTTATACGGGTGTATTTTATTTTATTTTTTTCAAATTTCATTTTTCCCTATTTTTCATATTTTTCTACAATTTTACAATTACAAATTTAATCATTTTACTACACTAAAAATTTCTTGAGTAAAATCTGATAATCGTTCGATTGTAAAACTCTCATCCTATCTAGTTTTGTTATTCCGTAGAATTTAAAAAATTAAAACAAATAAAGCTAAAATAAATTTTAATGTGTTTAAAAAAAAAATATTGCTTCACATTCGTATCAATAAAGTATCAGTGATAAAGCTCTGATCGTGCCAGTCCGATTCATTTTTAATTCTTTTACTTTTGAAAATTTAACTCCTGAGATTCAGTATGATCCAAATCATGTTTAATATTCAAATGTTTTTCTATTACTTTTATAATGGAATATAGATCAATGTTAAAAATAAAACCTAAAGATTAATATAAATATTCACTACCGACGAATATAAATGAATTATTTTTCTCTACCTGAGTTACAACAAACCACACTTTTTCTACTAGCACGTATGAACCACCTTTTCTGTTTTTGAGTCAGTCGTGTGGTAGAGTGCGAATTACCAGAATTAATTTAACGGACATATTCATATGGACGAGTCTTTCAGTAACTCTGACTGTATACACCTTGGTGAATTTTTCACATCACAATATAATATAATTATATTTTTTGTTGTCAAAAAAAAAAAATGGTACGGAATTTTATTTATTTAAAAATAATAAATTCAAGTGATATAGCACTTTATTGTGCTTTTAATGATTTTCCTGTGGATTTAATATTGAATTTACTAAGAATTAAATAGCAGAAATTCCTTTAAAATATTGAGGATTAATTTTTCATCGCTTAGTAAGTGAACTTTACAAAGCACTTTTAGAACAATCGCGTGGTATCGGAGACGTGAATCTAAACTCATCAAGGTTAACAAGACCTTGGCTTGCTTTATGATCAAATACAGGTAATTAGTCAATTTATTTTTTAATTTTATATTGCATATTTTTCAGAGTAATTATTCAGCTCTGAAGAGGAAAAGTTCTCTTCAATAAACTTAGTCGAAAATATTTTACTCATTAAATGAAAAATGAATCTATTAAAAATGTTGTCAAGTGAATAAAATAGAAAATAAAATAATAAATGTCAGAATTTTTTTAATTTAATTTCTGTTGCAACTATGCATTTAAATTGATTTAAAACAAACGAAATGAATTTCAACAAAGGCGCTTTCTAGAGATTTTCAAAAGCAAACAGGCCAGTGTATGACAATGAATTAAGGAAACTCTGTAAATGTAAATTAGACTGACCTTAACATTTCCATATTTCCATGTGAAAAGGATTACGACTGGGAGACATGCTATAACACAACATTCTAGAATTAGTATTGCAGTCCTCATTAGCCAATTTAGATAGACGAT
The DNA here is from genome assembly GCA_028641665.1 of Chelonus formosanus. NCBI lineage: Eukaryota > Metazoa > Arthropoda > Insecta > Hymenoptera > Braconidae > Chelonus > Chelonus formosanus. Next base: position 18,449,976 of record CM054002.1, read on the forward strand.
ACAGGGGGATCCATTTTCACAATATTCACAGCCCTCTGCACAAGGAAGACATTCAAAAACTCCTTCAACTGCATACTGGCTAGTTTCACCCTGTAAATAAAAACATTACTCGTCAAACAAATCTTTATGTTCGTCTTGTAACATCAAACGAACTGAATGAATGCAAAAAAAATTTAATTCATTGTTTTATTTGAAATTAAATAGTATTTTTGTTTTTATAAAAAAACTCTAGTAGATTTTATAAATAACTAGCTTTTCATATGTTAAGTGAGAAAAATGTAATTTAATTCTCATGCATATAATGTTGGATAAAATGTGGTAAAACGAATAATTATTTTCAATCGTAAAGCCGTCGTTCAAGATCCATAAATTAAAGAATATTCAACTTTCACCTTTTTTCTGTTCGATGAAGGAGTCACGAAAGTTCTTTATATTATTGCTCACGTCTGAGTATGTATATATATATATATTAAAATAATTTCTTTATTAATATTACCAGAAACAGTATAAACTAATGGGCTTAGAATTAACTAAAGTATCTTTTTATTTGTTAGAAAAAGTTTCTGAAATCTTTCACAATTTAATTTCTACTGAAACTTTACATAAAATCATGCTAACTAAATTCAAGTCACAGTTAAGCTTATTACCAAAAAAAAAATTGTTTCTTATGCTTGGAGATAGAAAAAATGAAGTATCATTTAGCATATTTTTTCATAACTTTCAAGTGTGAAAATGAGATTACAACGTAAAATTAAACTCGGTAGGATTCACAGAAAATTTTTCGCTTTAGCAAAAATTGAAGATGAAATCGAATCATTTATCTGGTAATTCTCGAGAGATTTCGGCCAAGATGGAATTACAAAAGTTTTATTCTTAAGAGATGACGTAAGTTTGGTTGAATAAACGTAAAAAGAAGGAAGAGATTACACTTGATTGTCAAGGGAATTTTATAATTACTGAATCATCATACACTTCTCAGGTAAAGATCAAGGGTATTACTCGAGATCTTCATTTTATCGAGAACTTACTGATATTAACTGTATGACATCATTTTATTCAATTGTACCAATCTTACAGACCGAAACCTACTTCGTACCTTGACGAAGAACTCCCCATTCATTGAAATCCGTCATTTTGCCATCTTTTAATTTTTTTGTTCACAACAACATTTTATTAATATTTATCGAATATAATCATAGTTGTAATTAATTGATCATTTTAAATTGTTTAGAATAATGTGAAGTTATTAACAACCATATTGTATTGACCTTACTTGTCAACAATGCTAATTATCTAGTAAGTTGAATCTATCTCAAATGTCTTCTTCACTAAACTTATTTTACAGTTTTTCTCTTATAAAAAAAAGTGGTTGGATCGAATTTGTTCAAATCTCTTTCAGATCTTTTTTATATTATCTTTAAAATGGAATTTGTCCGGAGTCAATATCTTCAGTGGTTCTCAAGATATCGAAAACGAAAAAAAAATTGACATACGCACGTACATACACTGCAAATTCGTAGTGTTTTATTTTAATGCACTTAAAGTGTCTTAAAATGACGTCACCCATTTGATTAACATCAACTCCATTAAAATACACTTTCTAATGGGAAGTTAATAAAAGCTATGTTTCAATAATATAATAAATTATTTTAATTCCATTTGCCCTTTATGTGCACGATATTTGAAGTAAAATAGTGAGGAAGATAACAATTGGATTTCTGAACGGTCAAAATGTTTCGAGTGATATAATGATTGAATCAATGTCAAAAAAGAATGTGAAGTGTTCAGAGAAATAGTGGCTGTCATATTTAGAGAAGATTTAGTTTTCCAGAGCTTTTGAAATGGACAGAATGACGGGCAACTTGGCAGATTTACATTATATGAGTCAGCAATCTTTCTTGCTAAGAACGAACTTCCTGACAACTGACAGATAGTCATTTAGTTTTATTTTACTAAATTATTCTTTCATTAGTTAGTTTATAAAAACTTCTTTATTTGTATTTAAGACTGATACTTAATTGATGTTAATTACATGCCTTAAATAATTTAAAAGACTATTTAACTACCAAAACTTATCATATTTCTTCCTTCATTCTCTTCCTTCATATAGACCATGATTTCTCTGGTATGAATGTTGTGTATCTCTAAATTCCCTCTACAATTGTCTATGCTTCTCTCTGATGATTTCTAAACAATAATATTCCTCCAGAGTTCTCTCAAATTAACATAACATAAATACCATTAAGCAGACTCGAGTGTCAATTACGATTTGTTCGATAATATTTCAAATAATTGCGATAAGGATTATACTTATTATCCGGATCAATAGAGAGCGTAAAAATAGAAAAATTTATTTATCGATAGAGATCATTCACAGGGATAGAATTTATCTCGAAATAAAATAGCAATTAAATAGAATATACTCGTTTGGCGAAAATTAGGATTAGCATGATTAAAAAAATGTCCAGTTCTGGACCAATTTTAGTAGTGAGTCTAAACAAATTCTAAAATAAATTCAGGAGAGTTTTAGAAACTTTCATATTCTTTTGAAATATTTTCGAAGTTCCTAGAAAATACTGGAATTTTTTTAGAGTTCCATTTAATGTGGTTGCTGAAACTTTTCTAAAACGAATTTATCTACTACAATTGAACTATCTCTATGTGGAAAGAAAATTCAGTGAATCATAAATGGAATGCTAGTTTCCAATACGAATTGTTTTTCGAAAATTCTCAAAAAATTTATATTGATAGTAAAATGTTGAAAAAAAATTTTTTCTATGAAATACAAAACCTATTATTTTAAGCTGAAAAATTTTTTCAGTACAGCAGTAAATACTAAAATGGTTATTTTTGATAAAATTTAAAATACCATAATTCAATTTTCCTTGAAAAATAATTCTTTTTATCTAATTTAAACTTTTTTCTTGTTATTCTATTCATAACAATACAAAATATTTAAAAAATGTATCACTTAACTTTACGTTTGATATTTAGTAAGAAAAAGGATTTATAAATAATAATTCCAAGTTAGAATTAAAAAATGTTTGTTTTTGTAAATTAATGTAGTCTTTACAAATTAAATGCATGGACTGATAGAAGAGATTTGTAATAATAAAGGAGACTTCTTAACTGTTAGAAAATATTTTGTGACATCTATAAAATGATATCTTAACTATTAAACATAGCTTTGTTACAGTATATTTTTTAATAGTTAATAAATCTTCTTAACTATCAGGAAATATTATGTAACCAATATAACTTATTATTATTTATATATTTTATTGTCGATTATATGGTTTTTTTAATATAAAATGACAGAGCATTCTACGGAAGTTAGGATTTAGTTTTATTTCATGCATATTTCTATTAATAACAGATATAAATGAGGTAAAATATTAAATTATGAGAGATGAATTGATAAATATGACAGTTCTGGTTGATATAAGGTATAAGTGGCATCGCGAATACCGGCTTAGCAATTGCTAAAAAATATTTCTTTACGATAAAATGAGATTTATTCATTATAAAATCACTAGTGTATTCATAACTAAGGCTTTTTTATTGTTATAAAATATTTATTAACAGTTAACAAAACATTAATTTTAATAATTAAAAAATCGCTTTTTAACAGTAATAAATCTCTTTCATCAGTATGTGTTTTTAATTTACTTATTTATAATAATTTATAAATATTGAAAATTAAATTGTAATATTACAATAATATTTAATTAAACAAATCATGTCAATGGTAAAAACTTTGTCCAATCGAATGAAATGTAGTTTAAATAGGTCCGTGGGGTAATTTAACACCCCAGGCAGTTCGTTAATATTAATAACTTTAACAAACAAGATCGTAAATATATGGAACTGGTATAGATGTCTTTTTCAGAGATGAGTTTAAAGATACTGAAGATGGTAAGAGGTAACAAAAAATTTTTTTGCATGTGTGATTTCCAAAATTAATTGTCAGGCGTGTTAAAACACCCTACGTGCTTGTTCGAGGTGTTAAGGGTTGAAAAATATATTCTCTCATATCTTCATCATGTCAAGAAATTCGCAAAAATAGAAATATTAATTAATAATCCTCTACAAAACACTGAAGGATACACAGCGCTAATGAAAATGTGACTTTATATCATGGGAATTAATTACAAAATAACGTCAAAGCATTTGTACTGTACAGATTTCAGAAAAATTAAATCGTATTCAGAAAGTTTCTTTTAATTATCTCTGAGCTGCGCTAACAGCGTTTATTTGAAATTTCATTACCGATTACTTTTTATAATAATGATGTCTTTCTGAAATCAATACTCATGTTTACATGATTATTGATTCATTTCTATTTAATTGAACCTTAAGGTAATTTTTTTGCTCCGGGCTGTATCAAAAAAAGATCCAGGACCCTTTGAAATAAAGTTAATTTTGTAAATAAAATATACACACTAGCTTTTTGCATCTTGATTAATTTATCTTCTATTATTCCGAAAACACACAAAAAGAATCAAAAAAGAAGGTTAAGGCCTATTTTATAGGAGAGTTTAGGTTTAAATTTGTATTAATAATTTATTTTTTTAAGAACAGTATGGTAAAAGTTGATTTTTTTTAAACAAAATATTTGTTACAAATGCATTTACACTATAAAATTTTTTTACGAAAATTTAAAGAACCGTTTTTGAATGAAAGTTAAAAAAACCTCATCTTATTGTCAATTACCATTACCATATTTTAAAAAATTAACTTTATTTCGAAGGGCCCTGGGTCTTTTTTTGATACGGCCCGGAACGAAAGAACTACCTTAATTTGAAAAAATTTTATCAAGTATCTTATATTATTCAATACAATGAACATACCTATAGGATCTGTTAAGAATTAACTATTAAGATTGAAATGAAAAACTGTGTCCGTCACAGATGTCAACATTATTCAAGCAATCTTGAATTAAATGAAATAAGTAACGAGGATGAAAAGGAAAAAGCTTTTTGTTTGAAGAAATAAGGAAATTTTTATATAATACAATTCATCTTATTCTTAATTGCTGAAGCAATGAAAGGAATTGATAAGGGTATAATTGAAATCGTGATTAAAGTTTTTCCACAGTAATTTTTTGTTAAATGCTATATTTTTTTCTTGAATTTCTTATAATGATTATTCATTTAAAACTTTTCCTAAAAAATCACATTCAACATACATAAAAGATCTCTGAACTTTTGTAATGTTTTTTTTTTAAAACATTAAAACTTACCAGCATAAGCTTTTCAAATTCTTCTTCAACGACGGTTCCATTATAATATCGTTCCGTGGATTTAGTGTCTGGATAATAAAAACCACGTTTACAAACGCATCGATAGCTACCACGTCGAAATCCAAGGCCAGGAATTGCCACACACTAAACATAACATGAAAGTTTAGTTTAAACGGATTAAGAGCTTAATGCCTGCATATGGAAGTTTTGAAACATTACATATCTTCTATCTTAAAAATTGTACCACAACAAGTAAATTATCTCAACTTTATAAACAAGTACTTAATATTTTTTTGATCATAATTATGATATTACACGGAGCGAAAATTTTAGGAAAAATTCCCATATAGGAATACATATGCTTATGATAATCTGCGTGCAATTAGTCAGCCAAGTAAAAAAATGTAGTAGAAAAATTCCAATGCCAGTAAGGTAAAGATTATCAGGCTTCTTTTAAAAATTATGATGTTTTTCGTCATACCTGCGCGGAAAGTTTACTTTTCCATTGAAGAGGGGTTGAATTTTCCACTCAGGTATGATGAAAAATCACATTCAACCCTAATGCGGACAATAAGACAAGCTTAAACCACATGTTTACCCCCCTCTCTTTCGGTTCGGGTTATAATTTTACACGTAGTTTGAGCTAGTCTACTTTTCCTCCCTAGGAGTGAAATATACTATTTATTAAAAATTACGATGCATAAATAAAATTTTTTCCAATTTGTTTTAGAAAATTTTTATTATTCGCCACTTGCATTTGTTTTACACTGCAAATTCCAAGATTTCACAAACGTGCTAAAATAACACGCGTAAAGTGTGTTCAATGTAAAATGCCCATTTTTTACACATTTCATACTTAGCTTAGCATTTAAAAAGGGTATACAAGAATAACACACTTGGATTTGCAGTGTAGAAAGATGAGCATGAGAATTTTTCTAACATTTTTCCTGTGTATGTTTTTTGTTCATTAGAATATTCACAATGTAAATTAATAATGAATGTAAGTAATTTTACAAACGTACCTCAGTAGTGCGCTTCTTGCATTTATCGCTTGCTGCAAAAATATTCAGCTGAGTTGAACCAGGTGGTAAGGGACATTGATCGATGTCTACTCTTCGAAGATCAATATCGATTCCACTAGTTCCTCTGAAAATGTAAAAGTTAAGTCGTAATTTAATACCAATGAGTACGTATTGAGTTGGAAAAAAAAAACAATTAATTAACTTGTAGAAATTTTGTATCTATAAAAAACCTGGTGACCGTGAAAGTGTATAATTACGTTTAATTATAATAGACGTATCATATTTATAATTAAAATACCATGTTAATAATTAATAAATCTCATTTGAATTAATTTTTACGGTTCTAGTATTTTTGTCAACCTGGATATTGAAAGAAGATTCCTAGATTCTTATGTCCTAGATCTATTTAAATATCTTCTTGGTCTGACTCAGAGGGCCCAAGAAGTTTGTGCACTATAAGATTATCAAAATTGTCAAAGTTACCCGCAAAATCAAAATAGGTTTCTGGTAATGATTAGCGGAGAAAAATTATGTAACTTCAAATTGTGAAATTATAATTATCATTTATATACTTTATTCTAATGTATATGTATATGCTATATTGTAAAAGCTTATATTTATGTATTAACTCTGTACAGCCAAAATAAACCTTATTAGGTTTCAGGTACTTTAACCCTTAACTGGGTGCGTGAGTAGTTGGGACATGAGTGGGTGCGTCGGATATTTCATCACCTCAGTCTAATTAATGCTATAGTTTAAACAAAAATGAAGAAAAAATTTTTTTTTTCGATAGTGAATCTCCTTAACCGTTCCTTTTACGATTCCAATCATAACAAATGATAATACTTTAAAATTGAATTAATTATAAATATTGTAAAGAAAAGTTGGCTGAAGACTTTGGACTTTTTTAAGTTTTTAAATAATGAAGATTTATGAGTAGTAATTGTAATTAAAATTACATTTGTCATTGATATTATCGAAGAAAAGAGTTCAATAAATGATAATTGTTAGTTAAAATTAAAAAATTTTTATTTTTCAGTTAAACACTAATTTTAAATGGAGAAAATACTAGTATTTAACTAGAGAAATATTGTCACATAAATAGGTGCGTGGGGTATTTCATCACCCCAGGCAGTTTTTAAACATTAATAACTTTGAGTAATAATAATTGAAAATGCGTGGAACTAAATTAGATCGCTTCGAAAACGTTTAGCTTGAAGGTAATGAAAATGGCGGCACGTAAAAAAATTCTTTTATCTATGTAACACCCCACACGCCTGATTAAATGTTAATAAAAAAACTTAGAGGAGAAAGGAGGATTATGGATCACGGTTTGTTTTTCTTCAATTACATTTTACTCTGTTAAATTATCATCAATTGTTATTTTTCGAAGTTATTTTTCAATATATTTGTGGGTTAGCTGATGAAAGATACACCGTGTTTGCATAATAAACGAATGGTCCATATTAAAGAGTGAACCATAATCCTACCTTCTTCTCTTCTATTCAATTACAAAACTGTAAAAATCAGTGCAAGACAATATATTTTCACTGTTTCATAATTATAGAATACTAAATTTATTTTTAAAATAATCTTATTTTTTATGTTCTACTTATCTATAAAGTGTAAAGAAACCTATGGATTTGAATGTTTGAGAGTTTATTGATTTGTTGTTAGCAATGCTCGACTGGTTTGTTTATGTTGGTGACTGAGACTAGAGATGTCCAGAATTCAAACGCTTATACCCAAGTTGATATTTATCTTTGCATTTTCTTTTTGTATCATCTCTTTACTCAATATCCAGTAGGATGAAACAACAGTTTCGATGTCAATAAATGATGATAATTATTATTATTGTTAAAACTTATTAAACATCATATTGATTATCTATTGGTTGAGTAATTTTATATTTTCTTCAATGACTTGAAATCTCAATTAGTGTATAATTAGTTATATCGTTATTTCATATATTTTAATAATATTAAACTTTGAAATAACTATTGTATAATAAATATTAACTCGTCTATTCAATATTGAATTATTCAAACTTTTATCATCGTTTGTATATGTATGAAAACTGTAACTCAATAGTTGCAGCCTCATGACTACATTTATAGAATTTCATTTTGTATGGTTATTATTTTGTGTTAATTAATCAATATGTCGGAGAAATATTGTAACTTTTTTCGACAAAAAATACATTGTTCATTTTTTCATGATCAAGTTGCAGACGATTTTGTTGCTCAATTATTCGATTGCACTGTTTGACACTTGTTTTGAGAAAATGTTTGTTGTAATTCACAGCTTATATTGAAAACTTCATTAATGTGACTATATTATATTTATCGTGAACACTTTTTTTCTATAACAATAATTAAAAGATTCGCATCTCTATTATCCCGCATGGAAAACACATATATGATCAATTATATACATATAATATATGTGTTCATATATGGCGGCAAAAATATATATATATATATATATATATATATATATATATATATATAAAATTGTATATGGTCCACCATCTATAAAATAATATATTACTCCCATAAGTGCAATCATATATTTAAGGAAATATTCCAATATATAAATTTCTTATGTAGCCTACTAATATTAATATATATGTTCGACTATATATATAAGCTGCTATGATCAACGAAGAGAATGATTCTGTCTCTAGTGGTCCCGATTAATGAGAGAATTGATGAATTTATGTTTCTTTTCATTTAATCAACATGTAAATTTACGATTTAATTAATAATTTATAATTCAAAACTTCTTATTGTATTCTGGCATTTACAAAGAAATTAAAATTTATTTAAATAAAAAGTAAGTTAAAAACATATATGTACACGTTTTTTTTTTTTTTTTTTATTATTATTATTTATTAATTACAATCTGTCCTTTTGGACAATGAATAATTTTGATGACGTGGTGGCGTGAGCGGTGTACACGTGCAATTTTTATTATATAAGTATACATAATGATTAAATATTCATATTTATAATGAAAAATATATTTAAAGATATAAATTACCATATATATTTTTATATGAAAAGATATATACCTTCTCATATATTTAGAAATATATTTACAATTTATATAATAACTTATACTATACGAGTATACGGAATAATATATATTAATATACATCATAAGCAGCAAAATTTTCTTTAAGGATATATATATATATATTGTATCATGTAGTTTTATTTATATTTTTATGTAAGATTTGTATATTTTTCTATATACTTTAGACCATATATGTATTTTCTATGTGGACCAAATAAATTAATATGTAACATTATTGACCTTCCCAATGGATGTCGAGTATATAATGCATATTAAATGCGTTATTATGTAACCTAAACTAGATTGTGAATAATATATTATATTTTTTATAAAAATTTTTATTTTTGGAGTAGATCCAAGGTAAAGTAAAAAAAAAAATTCTTACAAAGATTTATTGCGATCTTATCAATGATTTGATTTTCGATCAACCATTGGTTATTTCATTTATTAAAAATCATTTAGTCGGTGATTATTTCCACGACCTCTAATGGAAATCCTAAGGCAGTTCATAGCAAAACGGAGTGTTACAAAATGGCTGTAGAATTAATGAACATTAACTGATTTTTCAGTTATAATGAAACACTTGTATTATATTTCACTGATTCTGCATGATTATCACTGTTTCATTTTTAAAAAGTAAATTCAATCTATCATACCTAATTTACAATCAATGAATAATGACTGTTTTGCAATTATAAATATTTAGCTACTAAAAAAAATTGAATTACTATAAGTTGAAGAATTGCTGAATATTCATTATTTCACTTTGATTTGCGATAATTTCCACTGTTTTATTTTTAGAGAATGAGAAATTCCTGAATGACAACGACTCTGACTCATCATCCGTTATTGAATTCAAAACAATTTATTTCAATAATTTCTGTAATAATAAATATAGAAATAACAAGAATATAATCAACATTATTATTATTATTCACAAATACGTATTTAATTTATTTATTTAAATTATATAATATTTTGATGTTTCAATTAGTTCAACTGAAAAACATATATATTTAATTAAATTGTTTACAACTGACAAATTCATTTTAATCGTCAACAAGCTGTGCATAGAAATGTTTGAAGATCAGATCTAGATCACATCAAGAGGACCCTATTTACATGTCAACACTTTATAAGATTACGGATTCTCTTAACAGTTTTCTGCTTGAAAACTCTGTGAATCTGAACACATTGAAATGAAATACAGACATTTGTTTAAAATACATTTATAAAAGACAGTTTTACATACAAAACATTATTAATAATAGACAGCATAAAAAACAAAACGAAATAAAATATACATAAATCGAGAAATAAATATTAAATCAATGAAACGCTTTATTTATCGAGTTTTTATTTCTTTATTCATGTGAAATAGTTCGTTATGAATTATTTACTCTCTTAACTGAAATTAGTTAATATTTACTGATTCTATTTGATAAAGTAATTGATATAAAAAAAAAAATGTAAATTACTTTTGAAATAAATTTCAGCTTTGATTTTCATTAAACTATTTACCATTAAATAATTAGCAACGAATTAATTCCATAAAATATTTTTCAAATTCATTTTAAAATTAAGTACAACTATCTAATGATATCCATTATTAATGTTAATATTTATTTTTCTTAGTGTAAAAATAATAAATACTCTCTACACTAATTTCAATGCCAATTAACAATGTTTTCCATATTTTACTTCAACACTGTCTTATTTTATTATATACTCTATGGTGAAGCTTTATCATCCCATTTAGGGTCGTTGAGTAAGGTTTTATAGCTACCTTAAATTCAGTTAATATATTTGCTACTTTTTTATATCTCTACGTTTGATTACCTTTATAATAGTGTATTATATATATTAAGCTTAATGAAAGCAATAAAGTGTATTATAAAAAAGATATTTACCTGTCATATTATAATTATGAAGTACTAATATACATCACAATTTTATTCTCAAAATTTTAGCTAAGCTTGTTACGTTAAACTTCCAACTAGTGGAGTTATAAGTAAGTTTATAGATAATTTTACAGTATGTGTAGAGCTAATTGAATGAAACTATATTGAAACATAATGCATAATATTTCCAGAGCTTTTGAAGCTTGAAGGGAAGTTTGAATGAAAAGATATTGCATTGCTGTCATGATATGTTTGAAAATTTAATATAGATTTAGAATTCTTTCTACAGAACATCTTCAGTACACATAAGTACTTTTTATAAAAGTATCATTATCCTCTGTTTAAATTAGTTGAAGCTTTTATCATTAGCTAATCTTGCATACTACTGTTTGCATTACCACAAAAAAGAATGTTTATGTCATAAAAAATATAATCCGATTAGTATTTTTCTTTTTAAATAAAATATACATACAGTACCGGTCAAAAGTTTTCAATCACGTCCTCAAAATAGTAATTGCACATAATCCAATAAAAATCGTAATTAAAATTTAACTAAGTAGTCCAATAAATACGCTTTGTTTGTAGTTTGCCGCCTCAAGACGCAAGGATTCACCCAGCGCGTCAGTTTAATACAAACTTGTGTGTATTGTAAAATTCTACATGTGAGTGAAAACTTCTGATCGGTACTGTATTTAAACTACAATATATTGATGAGTTGCTAAGAAAAATATTCAGGAAAAGATTGAAAATTTTTGATGAAATTTCCACTTAATTGGAAAAAGGAAAAAGAATTAATTTCTTATATCATACGATCTCTGACATTATCTTAGTAAAAATTAATGAAAAAATGTTACACTGATATGATTACAACATTTTTTACTTACAATTGTGTATAAACGTGATCTTGAAATATTTTCATCCAATAATCCTATTAATTGCAATGGAAACTTTTATAATTTATATCTTGTCATTATTTTGAGCTTTATTGGTCACTTATAAAAAAAAAAAAAAACAATCCATTAATTGAATTGGTGTACATGTGTCATACTGAATTGATATGAATTAAAAGATAAAAAGGGAAGCGTTGAGAACACAATCGTTAACAACTCTTTCGACTATTTTTATCCTCTAGTACTGATTATCAGAAAAAAAAAAAATAGACAAGAAAATAAAAATTTCATATCGCATGATTGGCAATAATGTAGAGTAATATTTTTTCTTGGATCACAGTTATTAAAAGTGTCGTTTTTTTTTGTAATTTACTACTTGCTTTGATTTATATATCTCACAGACTAAAAAAACTCCTCTATACCAAGTATTTCTAAACATTTTCCCAACTGCAATATAGTTTAGTATTATACTTGTGGCTTAGTAGAAGTAGCTTACGATCACTGAAGCCAATTTTATTTTTAAAGTTTTTTGAAGTTAAATCATAAATTTTTTTGATCTTACAAAAATTTCATCTACTAATGAAAAAGTGACGTAATTACACTCTCCAAAGCACTCGGTAGTGTCATAGTACTCCAGAAGTTAAGAAAGAGTCTGTAAAGAAATCTCCAAAAGTACCAAAGCTCGTTAATCCGATGTTAAGTCGAGTCAATCAGAGCGTAACTTGAAAGGATGAAGAATACTTTGAAAATTTGCTTCTCTATAAAGACGCACATCAGTTTAATTCATTAATGCGATAGCACAGGTACTTGAATTCAAGGACTGAAAGAAAAGAGCACTTATCTGAGTACATCTATCTTTGAACTTTCTTCTACAAATATGAATCTAAAGTGAACTATTGAAACCGTCATATAGAAAATAACATTATCAAGAAAATCTGATGAGATTATTCACAATTAATATCGTTGTTTAATTACAAAGTCATTTTAATTATTCAAGCATCAAAATCCTCACGTTCACAATAGGTACACAGAGAGAATTATTTCACTAAATCTAAGTGCAAAAATGACAAGTGCACGTTTCGAAATTTATAAGTAAAAATATTTCTACTCGATAGTAAATTTTGAGTTCTTGTAAGTTAAATTTGTACTTAAGAGGGGTTTTAGTAAAATAATTACTTGAGATAACTCAAAAATTACTTATAACAACCCAAAATTCACTATTGAACATAAATATTTTTACTTATAAATTTCGAAACGAGGACTTGTCATTTTTGCACTTAGATTTAGTGAAAAAATTCTCTCTTTGTATTTATTTCTAAGTGTTAGAAGTTTGTTAACATTACTTTGAAAACAATTCAACAATTACTATCCTACATAGTTATCTCATTTTAAAAATTCAAAATACCAGACAATGTTTGTTTAGTACATATTGTTGTGTGTGAAAATTAATAGTCGAAATCAAAGGTTAACAATGTAATGCATAGTTTAAAATTAATTTAACGCTTCTATTTAGCCTACTCTATTGTTTGCCTGTCTGATATTGTACAAGCCAATTTTGAAACAGTTCATGTTATCCGAACAGCCTGAAATCTTGCACACATTGTTATTATCATTTATTGTATTTCGTTACAATGTACACTTGTAACCGGCCGTTGCCTACATGCTTTCAAATAAAGCTTACAATATACAGTTTCATAAATGAGAAATATGACAAAATATGTTGAACAGTATACTGATAGAAGAGATTTCTAATAATAAGGAGGCTTCTTAACTGTTAGAAAATATTTTGTGACAGTTATAAAATGATATCTTAACTATTAAACATAGCTTTGTTACAGTACAATAAATAATTTTTAATAGTTAATAAATTTTCTTAACTATCAGGAAATATTATGTAACCAATATAATTTATATTTTATTGTGGATTATATGGTTTTTTGATATAACTAGTAAATATAGAGCGTTATAGAGCGTTGTAGAGCGTAATATTAAAACATTAATTTTAATAATTAAAAAATCGTTTTTTAACAGTAATGAATCTCTTCTATCAGTGTAGGTAAGCAAAAAATATATTTTTTTAATATTATTCAATCTGTCCAATCCAGCTTAAACAATACTTTGGCCATTTTTTTTTACATATTAATCAGTCTGGTGAAGGCAAATTTTTTTTTTTAATAAAAGCTATGTTAATTAACATACTTCTTTTGTATATTGTAAGCACTTTTTATTACATGCTTTTGTGTGTATGCTATTTAGAACAATTTTTCTGACACAGTAATTTGTGAATTACAATATTGACATCCAGTCAACAACATTCAGAATGTATTAATGTTCGCAAAGTCCGATTAAAAAATTGTACACTGAGTTTTACATTATTTTTATCATTAAAAGGTATCAATAACAACGGAATAATTAATGCTTTTTAATTAAAATGATTAAAAATTTCCCTGAATGTAAAATAAATAATCATCTTTCTATAAATAATAATAATCACATAATTATTTTCCATAAAATTCAAAGAATAATGTTTTTTCATTTCAAATTAAAAATAAATTTTTTTTCAATACTAATAATTAAAAATAATTAATTCTGAACATTTAAAAGTTGTTAGTATGAACGTGTAAGGTCACGTTTATATAAAACTTGTTTCGTTCAACATCATACATCTTAAAAACATTAGCTTTCATAGAGAAAAAATATTATGCAACTTTGTAAACTCTTTTGAAAAAACTTTAACATTAATTAATCAATTCTAGTTCTCTTATCAAATAATACAATAATTTGTTTGACATAGAATCAGACACGCCTTTATCATGTCTCCAGTCTTTTCCAAAGCAACGTTAATCCAAAAGAGTTCTGGCACAATAGCTCCGAGAGATTTGGGGGATTTATAATAAAAATGAAAAGTAATTAATTAAATAATAAATAAATTAAATATAAATAAACCTTGTAAACTGAGCTTTAAAATGACTCATGACTACTAGACTTGAAAGATGTGAGTAAATACTAAGAATAAGATGAAAATTAATATTTGACTAGAATAATCCTTCTGTTAGAGTATTTCAAACTGGTAGGATGAATCCAAGGAAATGACATCAAGACAAATGTTTAAGCTGTTATGGCTTTCCTTCCTTCTACTTTAGAAAATCTGACTGACGTCACTTGAATAATATGTCACTCGATAAAACAAAGTGAGGACACACCTCTACAAATCTACTCCTCTTTACTTTACAACACTTTAACCTCTTTGTATTTCAACCGAAACTTACGAGCGATAATTTTACGTTCCCTTGCGAATTCTCGTGAAATTGTTCTTGACTTTTGGAACTTGTGTTTTGTAATATTCCTTCACATATACAAGATACTATTATTATATGTCATAAAACATAATGATTCATTTAGCATTTCGATATAAGGTCAGAAAAAATATATGATACGATTTATAATATGTTAATAATCTTAAACAGAGATGAAAATTTGATTCAATAGGGGTGACTCTGGATAGCATAGATAAACATTCACTTTGTGCTGACTTTTCGTTCTATGAGATAACATAAATCAAATTACTAAGAGTAAGATAAGTCGGCAATCAGAAAATTACCTTTACATTAAATTTTAATTTTAGCAAAGAATATTTCCACAAATGAGATTCGATTAGATAAAATAATCATCTTTTGAAAATAAAAAATTTATACAGTTCTATGCTTTATTGAAAATTTATATTCTTCTTTATTATTCTACTCTTTTCATACCACACTGCTTTCTCATTCAGGCAGTGAAATGCTCACTGTTTAGTCAGACGTCATCTGAAACTTGATTATTTTGGTCTCAGTAAAATTACGCAATGAAAAGTAATATTTCTTCCAATGTTTCATTTATTTCTACCCTTTTAAAGTTTCTTTATTGCATAAGAATAGTATGCATCATAATTTCATTTTGTTATTGTAGTTGAGAGTAAAAAATAATTGAAAAAGCTTTCACGATAATTATGGAATGTTAGTAGATACTGTGAACGTAAAAATCGTCAAACTATTGTGTTGTAATTTTGTTAATTGGATTTCACAAAAATGATGTTTTTTTTTTAATTATATAACAACACTCTTACTCAACGACTATTTTAATCGAAAAATCTACTTAGCATCAAAGTTAGTCTCTTGGTTCTCAAGCGGAAACTCTCGAGTGGATAATGCAATGAAGACATGAACTAATTACATTTAAAATTTACTCACAAGAAAGTTTTAACATCAAAATAATATTCGTACCAAAAATATTGATAATGATATGATAACATCCTTACAAAAGGAACTGTAAACAGTTTATTTTTATCCTCGTTGGTGATCTGTCTTTGTTTTATTAATTACTTTTTATGTTGATACATAATATTGATGTTTCATACACACTGGAGTTGACTTTTTTTTACTGTTAGAGTAAATAACATTGTGAGTTTTTTCATTCTGTAAACTTGTAAACCATATTGATTTGATTTTTAATGGTTTACCAAGTCAAATTCTAATATATTTTCAACAATTAAATGATTTTTTAAAACTACTTTTTCAATTATCAAAAATATTAAGTTTTTAAATTGACAATGGTGTTGTTGATTATCATCTTCAACATACTAGTTGAAGTCGAAATTAAAAAATCAATAAAATACATGCCTTTTTGAAAAAGAGATTAAAACTACGTATGAAAGGATTGCTGTCTAAAGACATAGAGCCTGATTAATGTTATAAAATTATGATGTCCTAAATATTTCAAGAATTTGTAAATTTAAAGATGGTTTTTCTAGG
The DNA here is from genome assembly GCA_028641665.1 of Chelonus formosanus. Lineage (NCBI taxonomy): Eukaryota > Metazoa > Arthropoda > Insecta > Hymenoptera > Braconidae > Chelonus > Chelonus formosanus. Next base: position 18,466,899 of record CM054002.1, read on the forward strand.
AAGATTGAACAGTAGAGTTTAATAATAGGATGTAAAGAAAAGAGGTTGTAAAACTTTAAAAGTTACTTCTAACTTAAATGACATAATACAAGAAGGGCGTATAACAATTTACAAGATCTTTTAGTAATCAAATAGTTAAAATACTATTCTTGATCAATATTTGCTTAATGAAGTTTCAGTAGACGACAATAGATTCGAAACTTTCCAATTAGTTTACTTACAGAAGGAATTTATTACAAGTTTGTTTACTTGAACCGCAGTGATTGTAAGTTTCTGATATCATACCACATATTTAAGTTTAAAGATTACAAGTTCTTAACTATCTTTGAGGAAAGTTATCCATTTTTAAGCTTTTATAATTGTTGTAGGCTAGATTACCTTACCTTGACCTGCACACTAAACTTAATGTTGTATTTTTTTTCATTTCTTTTATTTTTTTTTTCTTTTTCTCACTTGTTAATCACCAACATATTCCTTAAAACAAATAAACAACAGGGAATGACTCACTGGAGGATCCCCTCAACAAATCTATTCATGTTATCGATCATAAAAATCAAAACTTACTTATTGTTAAACTATAACAGATTATAATCAACCATAATAATAAAAAAAAAATTTGATAATTGTGCATTAATGAGGCTCCACTCCAATTTCAGTACAAAAATTTTTTCAGCAATTGGCCCATCCCTCTAACCTTCTTAATTATTTATTAATATTCACGTAAAGTATGATCGGTACAAGTGAATATAAAAAAACTAATTTTTCTAGAGATAAATATGAGAAAAGCCACCATCCTTTTATTATAAATAAATATTAAAAATGGTTTCCCCCGACATGAATAGTCTATTTTTATGAACTTAAAACCGAATCAGGCGTTTTATACATTGAAATAAGGATGGAGCTCCACTAATGCACAATTACCAAAAATTTTTAAACTTTTATAATTGTTTTTTAAATGTATATTGTTTTATTTTCAATGTAAATAAGGGAACTTACTTGAAAAAATATGTGTCATTGGCATAACCAAAAAATGGTACTGTATAAGTGAGCATCCAAATGTTTCCTCCACCACAGTCGTAATAAGGTTTAGACCAACGACCATCTTCATATCTTACTGTTAGAATTTCATCCTCCACACGATCCGAATGAGTGCTTTCATTTAAGGTGTAGCTATGAAAACCTGCAAAGAGAAAATTTTTTCATTTTATTCATTGAAAAAAGAAAGCGAAAAATTCATAAAAATAAATTGCATCTAATCTAGAATGTTCCTTAACAGAAGAATTCTTTTTAAAGTAATAACGTTTACTCTTTGAATTTTTAATGAACCTCTCACATACTTCTAGAATTCATGTTCTTTAAAAACTTAATAAAAATAAAAAAAATTATCCGAGGTTTATCTCGACTGTGGAGCAATGAAAGTTCCATACGTTGCAGCTTACACGATACTGCAGGAAATTGTGCTTGGTACGAGTAACACTTGAAAAAAAGGGTAAACAAAAAACTTGTTCTGATAATATTGCTGCAGGAAAATGAGACTTTCAATGATTGTGAGAGAGAGTTTCTAAATAAACATAAACATTTATAAATACACATATATAAATTTATATTAGGAGACAGAAGTTTTATATCGCATAATAAACAATAATATTATTTGCTGAAAGTGCATACGAAATATTTTCATTTTTTCTTTACAAAGAGGCTAAGGATAATCCTTTTTATTTTATATCAGATTTCTAGTTGATGTATAATGTCTTGTAATACCTCATCTCGTTGCAAAATTTATCAATTTACATACTAAAAGTGTTACATTTCAAACACTAATAAATGTGTGTAAAATACCTTAGTCAACATTCACAATCCATTTATATTTAAACCCATGTAATGGTATATCTATTGAGAATTTTTTTAAATATTGTAATTTTTGACATGACGCTTTTAAAACTCAACCCATCAAATTTTGCAGTTACGAAGTGTCACATCTACGATATGCATTTAAAGTGCATATACATACATAAAATTTACAAAGCGTAATAAAATATCACCTCGTTTAATTTTTATAAGCAAACTATGGATGTGAATATACTTTAAAATACATGAAAAATAAATTCAAGACTCTGCAGATTGTGCATAACAATTTAACATAAAAAACGCATTTCAGATTTACAGTGTCATATATTTTATTCTTTGAACCCCATTGGACTTTCTTAGAGGTTGATTTCTAGAAAATTATCTTCCAGTATACCTCTAAGTCCTCTGAGGAATATATTCTATATATATCCATTTTTAAAAAATTGATTGGCGGATGTCGTCATAATTGCGTCATATCTGTTGTCATTTGATTGGTCGTTGTATTGATTGGCGGTAAATAGCTTTTATTTGAATTTTATTTTATTTTTAACATGTTTACTAAGGAGCGCGAAGCGCGCCATCGAACTCTAGTTATATAAAAATGAAACAGTGACAATAATAAAATACATTGCAGAATCAGTGTATGTAATACAGCTGATTCAATCAGTGATTCAATTTACACTGTAAAATCAATGAATATTCACTCATTTTGCAGTCTATTTTATTTTTAGAGAGTATGTTCCCATTTTCAAGGATTTCATTTAGATTAATCTACAATCATACGTTTATTCTCAGTCAATAAAGAAGATATTTTTTAATTTACTTTTAAATATAAGACAGTGAAAGTAATAACGAAGCACTAGGTATTGACCTTAGTGAACCTATTCATAATCTCATTCAAATATCATGTGATATTCCTAGGAGAAAAGCACGACTGGGAATTTCTCAGCCACTATTAGATCATGGTTGACAAAGACTAGCTCTATGTTGAGCCAAAAATGTCCAGTCATGCTCTCCTGCAAGGAATTAAGAAAACTGTACTATTCATAATTGTATAAGTTAAATTGTATTTCTTCGTAATCAGCAAAATGTTTCAACTACTAAAAAGTAATATTTATATTATAGTAAATCATGTTTAATATTTAATACCAAACATTTTTTAATAATAAATAAGTCTTATTAGCAATGACAAATCCCTTCTGTCAGTGAATGATAAAAATTAATACTTTATTTTCTACGTGAAAAAAGCCTGGCACGATGGATAAAAATTAATAGCATATTCGTGATCAGCAACCTAAAATGATACCAGTCAATAATGTAACCTGAAAACTATAAAGCTTTCAGCAAGTTAGGTAAATCAATAATGAAAAAAAAAAAAAATGTGATTTTTTCAATCTCCCAACAAATATTTGATCTCTAAAAATTGAACTCTTAGAGTCATAAGTCAATAATGCTGTGTAAGCACGTAACGCTATTGTTTGAACTGAATGTGTAATACCAACAACGAACTACCAGAGGTACATTTTTAATTGGATTAACAAAAGACACAACAACAATGCTGCTAAAATACCATCAATAATAAAATCTGCATCAGTAAATCAAAAACAATTAGTGGTGGAATAAAAAAAAAAAACCAAAAATTCAAGATCTACTTAAAACTCATTTGAACTGTTGCAGGTCAAGTTAGCTCGAAATAGTCTGAATTGAGAACTGATCATTTATAGAACAAGTTCACATCCAGCTTGTTCAAAATGATGCATTCTGAAGTTATGCTTTTCATTGACTACGAGATGTTCAAAGTCAATCCATTATCTTCGAAAAAAATAACAAAGAAATGAATGAACAGAAACATCATCCTTTAATAATGTATGCAACAAACATAAAAACGTATTCACGTATAGAAAAAAATTTTTCGATACCATTCTTTACAGAGTTGGAACAATAAATACCTATTGAACAACCTGACCTATGTGTTTCTCTACTATTCAAATTACGCTCTTGTCCATTCATTTCAAAGATAATTAATGATATTTTTCACATGAATAACAGGGTGCTACTATAACACTGACTGTAATTAAGGTTAATAAAGTGTATAGATCATTTTTCATAACTGTAAATGGCTTTCAATTAATAGAATTAATTTTAAAGTATCTTTAAATTATGAAACAAAAATAATTTCCATTTATGTAGTATAGGGAATATTTAGATATGATATAAATGAATAATAGGCTGTAATAGGATTAAAATCATGTTTAATATTGAAGACTTTTATTGAAACATCATAAAGTACATATTATACATATTTCGATAAATGAAATGAAATCTCGTGTTTTATTTAGTTATTTTAATTTGGCTTATTGGCCAAAAAATAAAAATTAACTAGCTGCGTCATACTGGATATCAATAATTGTCTCGTTAAAGAATTATTAAATCGAGCTGATAATTTTTTTTTTTTCATAGAGATAGGATTTAATAAAAAAAAAAATTAAAAGCTTAGGATATCAAAAAAAAAAAAATTAAAAAAAAAAGAATTTTGAGATGGGATTTTTGGATACAATGACTGAGTTTACTAGTGAGTCTATTAAAAAAATTGGATGTGTATGAATAACGACGTAAATATCATAAAATTTTTTTGTAAACTATTCTGTCTAGTTTTTTAGAAAAAAAAATGTATTGCAAATTTTTTTTTAATTTTCTAGACAAGAGACAATTTTCTAGCATTATGAAATGAGTTTTTTTGTCTAAAATCACATCAAATTTGAAAGAATAAGTATGAGTATGTATGAGTCCTCGATACTGCAATATTTGAACAATACATCACACGTAAAATAATGACGTGAGTTAATAGTTTGGTATTAGATGTTATGATATTAATTAAAAATCAGAATGGATTTTGGTACGATTGAATTTAATTATTTAGTTTACAGCCTCTCTCCAAAGAAGGAGGAGTACAGATGAAGATAACAGAGAGAAGTCAGATCACTTGGTAGTTGGGAAGTTGAAGAAGTGACGTGGAAGTTCTTGATAGGATTATGAAGATGTAATTTTACACAATATATTACCTACTGTAAAAAAAATATAATACTTTTTACATAACGAAGGTAGTTCTTTCGCTCCGGGCCGTATCAAAGAACACCCAGGACTCTTTGAAATAAAATTAATTTTAAAAATAAAATATACACACTAGCTTTCTGCATCTTGATTCATTTATCTTCTATTATTCCGAAAACACACAAAAAAAGGTTAAGACCTATTTCATAGAAGAGTTTAAGTTAAAATTTGTATTAATAATTTATTTTTGATTTTTTTCTTTAAGAACGGTAAATTTAAAGGAAAATTTAAAGAACCGTTATTGAATGAAAGTTTAAATTTTCGTAAAAAAATTATATAGTGTAAATGCATTTGTAACAAATATTTTGTTAAAAAAAATCAACTTTTACCATACTGTTCTTAAAAAAATAAATTATTAATACAAATTTAAACCTAAACTCTCCTATAAAATAGGCCTTAACCTTCTTTTTATGTTTTTCGGAATAATAGAAGATAAATGAATCAAGATGTAGAAAGCTAGTGTGTATATTTTATTCAAAAAATTAACTTTATTTCAAAGGGCCGTGGGTCTTTTTTTGATACGGCCCGGAGCGAAAGAACTACCTTAATAGTCATGCACGTATAATTCTCATTAGCAAATAGATACATGGTATCCATTATAGTAAAAAATTAATTTAAATGAAATTAAATCAATCAGTAGGCTTGATTATTGCCAAAACAGTAACATTTTTATAATTCCAGGTATTGTTAATCATTTATTAGCGATTTCTATACTCCATTGTTATTTTACAACAAATTGGTAGCACAATTAATTTATAATGTCCAACTAATTTGTAAGTAGTTTCTTGAATCAGCAATTAGTCTTGACAAACCGTGTACCAAGTCTCTGCATACTGTTATTTCTCATTCCACCTCCTAACACTCATTAGTGCATGAAAGATCTACTTATGTCAAATGCTCTCCATCACTCTGCTTATCGCAATAGCCTGTTTATCCTCACTTTCAATAACCATCTCCTAGCATCCAACATTTGTTCAAAAAGTTGGAAATTTTCTCACATCACTTTACAACTCTACAAAATTAAAATTTTTATCATTTCACTTCTAACTCTCATTACCTCCTTTTACTTTCCAACACTTTTACAGTCCATGAAAAGTCCACCTGAACTACTTTCACTTTCACCTTCTTTTCTAGAAAGAGAGAGAGAGAGAGAGAGAGAGAGCAATGAAGTAGAGAATTATCAAATTAAAATACAATTATTTTTCATGTAGAATTAATTGATCAAAATTATTCCTCAAAATTAATTACCTCTAATGACTTCGTTGTTGAAAAATTACATTCTCTGCACATTCCCTTTTAGAAGTCACATGATTTATTACTGAAACTATTTGATCAGTTAAGCAGATATTGCAGTTCTAATAGTAAGCCACATGATCGCCATAAAAGCCTGAACTGAACATTACCTTTTGAACATTGATTTTATAGAAACTATCTTATGAAGACGATTAAACTTGAGGAATTATTTCAATTAATGATCATGAATACAATCTCTAGAGTTCATGGACATTTTTTAGATTTGATATAACTACCAAACTTCCTCAAAAAATCGGGGATATGAAGAGAAAATATTGAATACATGTTTATTGCCGGAAGAAAAAATGATTTCCGACTTGGACTATTGAGTTCGTAGTGGGATATCTTAACAGAATCGAAAAATAACTTTTAGGGGAAATGAACATACTTATCGCGTCAGTTAATCGTAGTGTGAAAACTTTTATCTCTTCGTAATTTTCTCCAGTCAAGCGACCATTTTCTCAGTTCCTATATCTATTTGCTACATCCTGCTATCGATTTTTATGAGTTACACTTCATTAAAATTAATCTATTTCTTCAAAATTTTCTTTTTTATATGTTTTTAACATTTTATTGTTATTCAATATAATTTGTACTTAGAATGATGTTAACTCTCAAAAGCTCATCAATAATCGATGATTATATTTATGACTTTATGATATATTTCTTTTCATTCATCTTTTTAAATGAAAATTATGAAAAATTTTGACGTAATTATAATTTTCGAACATTAGGAGAAACAATTTTATTGTTTTGTTAACATTTAAATAATGAAAAAAACCTTTTCTTCAATATTATTACAAACAATAAATTCTATAAAAACTTTTCTTCATGGATTACAAGAAATAATAAGTGAATATTTACTAAAAGCCCACTTATATAAATCGAAGGTTGGTGGTTTAAGCGAGATTTATAACATTGAAATTAAACAATAATATTATTATATCCCATCTAAAAAAATTTCGTTCTCCAAACATTCCCTGAATAGTATCTAATGGGAAAGTTCACCGACGTTCCCGGTATGTTCCCTCGTAGGACTATGTAGAACGTTTGGGGAACAAATTTTTTTTTTCTCAATTTGCCGTCACTTTTCCCAAAGTACTTTAACTTAGATTTCTGCTTATAACTCAGGATCTATGAGGTTTATATAGACAATGAGGATATCAATGGATTCATGAGAATGAGATCTTTTTATTGCACTAGTTACAATCATTATTAGAGCACAATTTATGTAAAAATTTTTGCAAAGTTCCGGTTTTACCCCATTTTAAGGGTAAAAAAATAGATTTTCCAAATGTTTGACCTAATTTCGCATTTCTAGGCATCGAGACGAAGAGAATGAGTGGTCGATCATCAAAATCGGACAACTTTGATTTTTCGACCCAAAAAAATGGCAAGTGGTACCCCTTTCCATTTTTTTTGGCCAAAAAATAAAAGTACTCCGATTTTGATGATCGAGGACTCATTCTCTTCGTCTTGATGTGTAGGAATGCGAAATCGCGGCATAGCTTAGGAAAATTCATTGTAACACCCTCAAAGAGGGGTAAAACTGGATACAAATTACAGACAATCATCCCCCTGACTTTAAACCCTTGAAACTCATGAACGGACAGTCTAAAAACGTTTTTCTTGGACGTTTTAGAAACCTCAGATTCTAAGCTATCGAATAATATCCATGAATTTATTGCAAAAAATTTATTTCCTCCTCAAAATCACCAAAATATAAAAAAAGTCGCATTTTTTTAGGGAGTTTTCCAAGTATTTTTGCGATTTTAAGGGTGAAATAATCATTTTAAATATTTTTTATGGATATGTATTTGTAGCTTAGATTCTAAAGTTTCTAAATACTCCTCGAAAATTTTTATTTGATAATTTTTCTACGAGTTGTGCAGGTTCAAAGTCGAAGTAGGGGTAAAAAATCATCAATTTTTCGACTTTGGACCTCTATAACTCTCATACTAATGGTCGAATAATGATTTTCGAGGAGTATTTAGAAACTTTAGAATCTAAGCTACAAATACATATCCATGAAAAATATTTAAAATGATTATTTCACCCTTAAAATCGCAAAAAAACTTGGAAAACTCCCTAAAAAAATGCGACTTTTTTTATATTTTCGTGATTTTGAGGAGGAAATAAATTTTTCGCAATAAATTCATGGATATTATTCGATAGCTCAGAATTTGAGGTTTCTAAAACGTCCAAGGAAAAGGTCATTAGACTGTCCGTTCATGAGTTATAAGGGTTTAAAGTCAGGGGGATGATTGTCTGTAATTTGTATCCAGTTTTACCCCTCTTTGAGGGTGTTACAATGAATTTTCCTAAGCTATGCCGCGATTTCGCATTTCTATGCATCAAGACGAAGAGAATGAGTCCTCGATCATTAAAATCGGAGTACTTTTATTTTTTGGCCAAAAAAAATGGAAAGGGGTACCACTTGCCATTTTTTTGGGTCGAAAAATCAAAGTTGTCCGATTTCGATGATCGACCACTCATTCTCTTTGTCTTGATGCCTAGAAATGCGAAATCAGGTCAAACATATAAAAAATCCATTTTTTCACCCTTAAAATGGGGTAAAACCGGAACTTTGCAAAAATTTTTGCATAAATTGTGCTCTAATAATGATTGTAACTAGTGCAATAAAAAGATCTCATTCTCATGAATCCATTGATATCCTCATTGTCTATATGAACCTCATAGATCCTGAGTTATTAGCAGAAATCTGAGTTAAAACACGTTTAGTGTAAAGAGTAAAAATTAAAAAAAAATCTTATCCCCCAAACGTTCCCCACAGTCCTACGAGGGAACATGTCGAGAACGTTTGGGGAAAAAAATTTTTTCATACGCGATACTGAAAAAAATATAGAAGTCAAGGGTAGATTGCTCTTCATTCTACAGATAAAGTCATAAAATGAAAGTAATAACGTAGAATAAAGACAAGAGTTCCGATTGAAAATTAAAAGCTATAAACAAGGATGCTATTCTTGAGTATGAAGCAGCCCCAATAATTTATAATGCATACGTAAGGATTGCTTCCGACCTTAGCACAGGATACAGGAATAGAAGGTATTGTGGTCCATTAACATTGGAATCTCAGGACGTGCTAACATCGTAAAACTATATGCACATAAACACCAGAACCATAAACGTTTGTGCATTTTAGCTGGTGCATCAAATACTCAAGCAAAATTTCCTCTCGATCTTGCTTCAATGAAACTAAAATTGTATAGAATGGCGAGAATATAAACACAGCAAGTTTTGTAATATTTAATACAAATATCAAGTCCTATTGGCTACAACATTTGAATAAATAGTGTTTCGAAAGATTTATTTCATCCATTTTAATATGAAATAAAGAAACAAAACCATTTAAAAACATTTCATATAAATTCTTTTGACTTTAACTGAAAACTTCAACTGCAAAATTTGTACAATATTTATGGAAAAATTCAAAAGAACATGAAAAATCTCAAAACATGAATCTTCAAACATCCTTTAAGAGGCTTATATTTTTTTATATTTAATCCACTTGCTGTGTTTTTAAAAGCACCAGAAAGGTTCACAGAGAAAATATAAAAATAAAATACAAAATATTTTGATATTATTTTAATAAACCAAAGAAAAGCCGGTTGTAGACATTAATGAGAATTACTAATACGCCAAAAAATTTTAAGAAGCATGTGACCTGAATTATTGATACTACTTGGTGCATGATGATTTATTAAACACGTGACTATCCAAGCTGTTGCTTTTCAGTGTCATGTAACAGTCACAATTGATATCCAAATGATTCTATCACAAATTGTTTCAGAGTAAATTTACAACAATTATGTATCTTGATTAATTGCACATAATTCGAGGATTATTATGCACTCCCAAGTAACTTTTATCGCCAAGTAAATTACATTTGAAGTATCAAGTGTCAAATGTATATTTAGTGTACCACAATTTACAGATTTATCAATCATATCAAATTCGAGGTAATGTAATAATTATTTGCTTAATAAATGGTAATAAATCATCACATAGATATTTATCATATTAAACAGACAATGTAAATTGCACTGATGTATCATAACTATCCTTGCAATATTTTATAACTGCAAAAGTAAAGTTTATCGTCAGACCGATCGTATTATTTAGATAAATATTTTTTATAATACAGAAGCAATATAAAAAGTGCAATATAAGATAGAGAATAGTGCAAATCAAATCGTGAATAAAATGAAAAAAAAAATGAAAATTTAAAGCATTTTTAAAAATTTTTATCATCACATAAAAACGAAATTTTAAATAATAATAATAATTTTATGGTCAACTGTAAAGTTTGTGGAAACTTTTATTTCCCTACAACAGTTGAATATTTATATAAAAGTCATGAAAAGAAGAATGAAAGAGTAGACTAAAAACTTTGAAGAAACTGAAAACATATAATAAAAATGTAAAACAGAAAATGGCATGAAATTTTTTAAAATAATGTTACTCTCAACAGTTAATAATGAAATGGATTATTTACAAAACCAATTCAATTTAGTGAATGAGTAATTCAGCAAGATGTAGTGGATGCTAGGAAAGATATTTCAAGTCAAAATATCTATTGATTTAATTAAGTCAAGGAGGAATTGAAATAAGGAAGTGTGGTTAGCGTTCATTAAAATTGACATGTACATTGTGAGAAAGCTAGAGACCTAGATTATTTGCTCAAAAGGGAATACAGTTAATTCCTTTGAGTATTTTATCTGTCAGTCATTTAGTTTTCTCCTTGTTTTATCATTCATTCCTATTTCCATTTCAATATCAAAGAAAATTCCATCACTCTTCTCATACTACTATGATTTTTTATCATACTTTTTTATTGTCATCGTTACAACCAACTGTTACATCAAAACAAATATTTAATTACAGCAACAAATCAGAAACTTGTTATTACAAAGCTCATACATTCTATTATTTTAAATCCAAATTAAATTTATTGAAATATAAGAACACATTAAAGTGACGGGAATGAAAATATGAAATAAAAGTTGAAAAAGAAAAAAACAAAATACAACTTCATAAACAAAGGTGAGATTAATTGAATACACAAATTGCACTAAATAAAATTTCGGATTAACAAAGTATTAGAGCATGCTGTAATTCCACAAAGCATTAAAACACTCTAAATCCGTGCTCTGACTTTTGTTAGTCGTATTTTTCAAAAATATAATTGTTTATATTTCACTATATGCTAAAAAATGGTTTGAGTATTACAGAAAAATATTTGTATTCAAAAACAATAATCGTTTGAGTCTATTCATAGAACCATAGTTCTAGGCAATTCACTAAATTTTTTGCTACAGAAAAACTAAAATAAACACACCAATAAATTGGATGGTAAGCTATAAAAATTCACAAAAAGGAAGAAAAGATTATAGTAAACATAAAAAAAATTTCAATTAAAAGAATTTGAATTTTTTTCAATTAATCAGACCAAACTTTGAATGAAAAATTTTTCGATAATTTCTTTGAATTGAAGCTCCAGGCTAAAATCAATCAAAAAATTGTTTTAGATGTTCAGAGTTATTTTTGGGTATTCTAAAATTAAATTCAAAATGGAAGACGCTTATTCATTTTATTTCAATATAGGTAAACTCGGGGCAAAATTGATTTGTCGATGTTTAGTAACTTGCGAGGTAAAACGAATCCTGCGAAGCTGTTCGCTGCAAATCCAAGTGTTTAACAATTAAACGCTCAAAGTGTTTACAATGTTAAACATCATAAACGAACTATGGTAATTTTGTAGATGACTTTTAAACACTTCTTGCCGTTTATCAAAATACTATAGTTTGTTTATGGTGTTCAACATTGTAATCACTTAGATGTTTAATTATTAAATACTTTAAACGCTTTATTACTAAATACCTAAATTATTATGTGTATTAGTCATTTTAAAAATCAAAAAACCGTTCTGCCCCGAGTTCTCTTACGTAAAGGGCGTATAAATGTTACAACGTATGTCGTACTTTGCGATATACTTTATTCTATCGACATAAACGTTGATTGTAGGGTTCAGGACAGAGTTAGAGTTTGAAAAGTATCCCCTGAAGGGAAATTTTCTTCGAAATACTTCTTTCTACACTAAGAAATAGTCTCCAGTATATCAAGAAATATTAATCACTGAACGGAACTACACTACAAATCGTAGTATTTTAATTTAAAACAGTTAAAGTGTTTAAAATGACGTCACCCATTTGATTAACATTGTAGTCACTTTTTAACACTTCTAAACATCTAAAAAGTAATGTCATTTTAAACACTTTAACTATTTTAAATTAAAACACTTCCTAAATTGGAGATTAGCAGTGTAGTCATCTTTGATTTGAGAGTTCAAAAATTATTGCAAAAATATTGTCGGAAAAAAGAGTTGGTGAATTGCACAATGATACGTACAGATGCATGAAGAGAATTTTTTCACTTACATCAAATAAAAAATGATAAATGCACTTTTTGAATTATAGAAGTACAATATATTTTCGTTCAACAGTAAATTTTGACTTATCGTAAGCAATTATTCTACGACGATATCTTATAAGTAATCACGTTTACTTATAAGAACTCAAAATTTACTCTTGAATGGGGAGATATTTTTACTTTTAAATTGCCAAACGCGCACTTATCTCATTCTATTTATTTTCATTATCATCCTTTCTGTTGTGGTCAGTAAATTATCTGTTTACGAGTAAACGAAAGAATGAAAATTGATTGCAGCTAAGGAGAGGAAGACAAAAAAAGTACAAAATTCTGATCTATTTTTGCAGTTAAAATGGAAAATATCTGAAAAAGCTTTAAAATTAAATAGATTTTAATCGGATATGTATTCTGAGAGTATTTACAGGTTGCGAATATAAAAAACAACGTAAGAAGATTGACCTCTTACCCGTGTCATAAAAAAATGTGCTGAAAATATTTCGAGGATGTCCATAATTTTAATTTAAAGAGAAGAATGTTATTCTTTTTAACTTCCTTAGCAGGTTTTTCTTTTAAGATATTCATGTTATTTTGCAAATAACATCGGAATGCATTCGCAAGCTTCTATTTCGAAATTATTGTAATAGTTTTAATTTTTCACACATTTTTAAGAGTCTAAAAAGTTTATTTAATATTGCTTAAATGGGTGATGTCATATTTATACGTTTTTGATCCATTAAAATAATGTACTTTCAAAAATTTTTTTTTGTCAACCAAGTGATGATATTCTGCAACTTTTTCTCTTTTTATCTGATCCTACAAAAGTGATATTACCTTTCATAGATGAACATTTCCTTTTCAATTATAATTAAACTGTCTAGCAAAAGGCAATGAAACCTGATGTCAGAGATGGAGTTAATTTTTAATGGCATATTATTTTTCAACTGTAAAAAAAAATTCTCTTTTTTCATTTGAAGACTTTTGTTTCATTTTGTGTATTTATGTTTTGTTAATAAAACAAAAATAAAAATAAACAATAATTACTATACAATATTAAAAAGTACAGTTTATTAAGAGAAGTGAATTGGAATTCTATAAATACTGAAGGTATTTGCATTCACGTCAAATGAATAGCACAAAATCCTTCTTTCTATCAATACTCTAACTGCATTGAAAGCAATTTATAGAAAATATATGTCTTTTTGTTAACTTTCATTCTGAAAGCGATTCTTAAAGAAAATCCCTTTCAACATCAAACAAAATCCTTTTACGTCTTTTCTCTTCTTCCTCCATAGTGACAAGAAAATACACAATAATTCTTCAGTTGTCACAACCATCCAAACCAAAAGATTTTTTTGTATTCATTTATCATCTCCCCCACTTTCTACTAGTGTCCAGAAAACTGTACGATATTTATGATGTCTCTAGTTGATCATGATTTCTATAAAAAATTTCAAACTAATTTTAATCAGGTACTATGTATAAATGCTATTCGACAAAGTTTCTACCACTTGGCTTATTAAAAGATTTATGTCGTATAGATAAATTTTAAAAAAAATTTTCTACTTATCTGTATACACTCTCTTTATTTGTCAGTCAGTAATAATAATTTATAACTCACCTATTTTTAAAAATTAAAAAAAAAAAAAGGTTTTAGAATGGCATATTTCAATCTGTTCTACGTGCATTGTGCAAGCTTGAGCTTTTTTTGAATAAAAGTTGTATCGACAATAAAAAAAAATCCACCATTTTTCCTCTCGATTTAGATTGTATGAGATATCTGCTTACTGCTGTGGGAATAAGGAAATCTCTATAGGCCAATGCAATATTCGAATCACGAGCGAAAGGATTCACGGAGGAAAAGATTCGACAGAAGTCTTGCATTCAGGTCAACGAGTGTCTGTGTAGATAAACCGAGTTATCTAAAATTTATGAGCAATTCTTGTTCATTTCTTTCGGTTCGATCCGATTTTATGCATAGTATATTTATGGTATCTTTTTTATGAAGTGAAACGAATACAACTTTCAACCGTCAACGAGACTTTAATGCTCGACATTTATTCATTTTATAAGCATGAAAAACAGCGGATCTGAACAGAAATTTGCTAAAGCACTCCTTAACATGATCTGATCCGGATTTGGTACTATTAAGGTAAAACTTGAATCATTTGACACAGCCATTTCCTGTGTTCTTTAATATCATTGTCTTAGTGAGCAGTTCATTTTACGGTTTTCCATTGCACTGAGAGACGTTTTCCACTAAATTACCAGACAAGTATTTAGCTGATAAATGGCAAATTACGAGTGATAAATGAAAAGTTTATTTTTTATCAGTAAAACTTATTCAGGCAGTACTTTACGAATGAAAAGTTTTTTTTTTCGAATTATAATAAGCAAAAGTTATCCTTACCATTAGTAGAAAACTTTATTAAATAAAAGTTTACTTCTGATACATCCAATTAAATACCTAATTGCCATTTTCTTACTTACAATTAGATCTTATTGTTCATAAAATAAAGCTTATTTTATATTGCTATAGGAATGCATCAATTTTACTGATAGTCATATTCTTACACTCCCTTGTTGAAGATCATAACAGACCCATCCCTGACTCAATACTGTCCCAGTCCAAACCAACCATCATTTACTTAGATGACTAGACAATTATTGGACGATAAATGAACCAGTCTTGCTTCTTGTTACAGATGTTAATGCACTTTAAAAATCACATCATATCAATATCAAAACTGCTAATATTGCTTATAAGAACAAATTGAACAACCATTTTAATTTTACTTACTTTTACTATGTAAAAAAAAAAAAAAACAGTTTTTACTTAGATTCTCTCATGTACATAATAATACTCATTGAAGTTACTATTGACATAATCTAATTGCAATCGTAAATATCGTTGAAATCTCACTAAATTCGAATACATAAGAAGTCATGAAATATTCAATCGAAGAATTGGTTCTAGAATCGTAAACTGATTGTGAGTATCGATCGTAGAATAGCTGTTAAATTTGTAAACTGGCACGATCTCTAGAGCGACGACCATTGAGTTTTTCTCTGTCAAAACCACTTCATGATATAAATAGTTAAGGACAGAAATACTTAATGTAAAAACAATAGAGTGTAATTTTATCAAGATAAAAAAAAAAATTAATTGAAAATTTTATTATCAGTCTATCAATTGTAAATTATAAGTTCAAATATTTTTATTTAATTTATAATCAATTTATGATCCAATCAATGACAAGTGATAATGAATTTAACTGTCCAGAATTCATTATCTTCTGCATGCATAAAAAAAAAACAAATTCATTATCTGCTGGAAAGCCATGTGTATTTTTTGCACTGTGTAATGCTGAGATATCTAAAATAATAAAAATTCCTTATTTTTTATGAAAAATGAAAATATATATAGAGATCCCAGAGGTAATGTCTACCGATAAAATTGAACTGTATGACTCCTAGAGGTCATATCTTCCAGTGAACTCTGTTCAGGATGTTTTGATCCAAACTAAGAGTCAGAAGGTGTGATCTTTCAGAAACAAACCAGACCCAAACTAGGTAAAAAGTCGAATGGAATCTATCTCGTGATTTTAAAAAATAATGAACTGAGAAAAATTTCATGCAGTACATACTTTTAAGGTTCAATTCATTCCACTAACAACAAATTAAAATATTTAAGCGTAATTTAATCTTACATATGTGAATAATTACGAAAGTTTTGACTCATTAAACATATGAAACTCATTATTTTTTCATCGTTGAATTTTTCTATACCTTTCCAATGTTCAAGTTTCCACTGACTCATAATTCTACATGCTTTCGCCATGGTTTACTAACCATTCTGAGAACTCTACAATTATGAATTTTTAAAACAATTCAGATTACTAAATGTTTCCATTGGCAATACATTCTTCTAAGAATCATATTTAATAATTCACATTTCTGATTATTCTTCTTTTTCCTTGACATTTTGTGTTGGTTTGAACTGCGGTCAGTTTCGCTGTCATTATACTGTCCTATATCTACAAGCAGGGTATCATATCGATTGTATGCTACTATGAATACGATACATATCGATTGTCAGTCAATCTATTCCTCACAATGCAATTAGGATTTAATTACAATGAAATTTTATGAATTATCACTAGAACATGATTCATTCCCCAATATAATTACTCATGTCTTTGTTCTATATATAACAGAAGACAACAAGCAACCGTCAATTTCAATGTCTACTAGAATACACCTAATTATCAAACTAACTTCGATTGGTATGATAGAGGCGTGTGAAACACAATTATACACCGATTAAATCATTTAATGCCATCAGAATTAATTTATATACATAGATCAAATGAAATGTTGACTAAATATTCATAAAATCAGATACTTTTTATTAAATAAATCATTTTTAACTGAACAAAATCATGTTTATAAAACTTTCAAATTCAATATAAATATTGAAATATGTATTAAAAATTCCAACCATCAATTGAACTTTTCTGCTCTGTACAAACAAGTAAAAAATAATATTTTTATAATAATTATTATTATAACGAATTTGATATATCAGATTAAATTCTGGAATATTTTAATTTATTTTAATATAAAAAGTTTACACAGTTGCAAAATTCTTTATGGACTACAGGAGATTTTTTTAAAGAATAATAATTTAGATAAATTTTATATTATGATCTAAGATCATGTCAGTAATTCTCTCTAAATTTTTTCAGTTTTACTATCACGTTTAAATGATTTTTTCAACTTCCCATAAAGGAGTTATTGTAATTAGGTCGATTGGTGAAATGTGAATTTTCATTATATCTTCACGTTTTAAGATATTTGCAAGCATACTGACCAATTTTTAGAATGATGTGTGTGTACGTACGTACTTATGTCAGCATTTTTTTCGTTTTCGATATCTTAAGAACGGATTGAGATATCGACTTCAACTAAAATTTATTAGAAAGATATTGTTATAAAGAAGATCTAAAAGAAGTTTGAACAAATCCGGTCGAGCCATTTTTTTTATAATGAAAAAACTAATAAATAAATGAAAAGATTAACTATTTAACATACTTTTAAGCGCAAGACAGCACATGGATTTGGATGCTTTTGACAAAATAATATTATTAATTATAAGCAATGACTCTTAACGATTATAAATTGTTTATAACAATGTGAAATTGTTAAAAACAATCAAAAATTGGATTAATCGATTTAATGATGCGTACATTACATAAATTTAAATGCTTTCAACAAAACAATGTTGTTTATGACGAAATATGACATATTGTTTATAACAATGTGACTTTGTTATAAAAAATTAATAATGAGAAATTTGTTGTGTAAGCAAAGTGTACTCAGGCCTTTTTTTTTTAAATAAAAAATTTAAAATAAAATTTTTAATGTGAAGATTTAATTTTCTTATCCTAATTAATTATTTCTGAAGTCTTACAAAAGTATTAATTCGCTATCAATATCATAATTTAATAAAACGGGTCTGAACATACTTTAAAGTACCTAGATGATGAACTTATTTAAAAAAAACTGCTGGAGATATGATAGAATTTTACATTTCAGAGATCAACCTCATTGCAATAACTTCCTAATGAGAAATTAATTAAACCCAATCATTGGTAGTAAATTTATGATGATAATAGCGAAAAAGAATTTTTGCTCTCAACATTAGCTAATAGTCGAATAATGGATGATATATTTGCCAACTGATGCATAAAAACAAGGGTTTTAGTCGGAAAAAAAACTCCCTTGTATTTATCATAAAAAATCGCTGAACAAGTAAATTTCTTGTATGCGTACTATTACCTGCGTAGCAGAGAACTCAATTTTGGTTCACAAAAGCAACCGTTCAGAATGTAATATTTGCTTATGACAATAGCACGTAAAATCGAACAAAACTGTCAAAGACACAACACGCATAAGAATAATAGGCATCTTAATATGTTCAAAAGAAAAAAGAACTTGATTTTAACAAAATATCTTACTTTCAAAATAAAAAAATAAATGTCACTGTATAAAAAAAATTCATGGAATTTATTATTATCTTTATAATACGAGACAAGAATGAGAAATATATTTTTAAGTGTAAATATTAAAAATAGTTTACTTTTTTTTTTAAATCGTCAAAATTTTTATTAAAAATTTTTATGTTAAAAATAAATTGAAAATGAAAAAATATGTGTAATTAATATATCATAAAATCACTAAGATTCATAACAGATCATTTATAATTTTATCCAACTTAAAGTTCTAGAAGTTTATCTTTGAGTTTCTCCTTTCCATTGTGGTCGCAAATTTAGTTCATTTTCTTAAGATTATCATCTACTAACAACTTGAATTTGATACTACAAGTGTCTTAATCCTCTATACAGTGATAAATGTATTTAAACATTAAACTCAATAAAAAAAATAGCTTTATTGAAACATCAAATATTCATGAAATAAATATTGAATAAATAGTTCAATTGTATGATAAAAATATTTTTGCTTTAGAGATCTCTAATAAAATCTTCTTTTTTTTCTAATAATCAATTGAATACTCAACTATTTTTTTAATTAATTGACCATCATACCATCAAGATGTTTTCAATAGAATAAAGTTGAAAAAAATATGAAAAATAAGTAGTGGACTTGTTGGCTGATATCCAGCATAAGTTAATTCAATAGAATACCTTCTTCAAGCTATGAATAAAAGTTGAGCAATGGATTATCAATACAATAATATTATCAATATCACTCATTCAGATAATAGTGGAATTTAACTAAACAGTATATAGAACTTCAATTTTATCCTTTATTTAATCCTTCTTGTTGGATTTAACATTCAAGATAGAAATATTCCAATTACCTACATATTCTATTATTTAGATTCAATATCCGGTAATACCATTCGATTTCCTTTCAATGATTTTTATATTGAGTTCTAATATTCCAAAATATCCTTGATCATGAATAAAAATGGAATTTATTCCAAAAAATATCCTATAACATTTTTATTGAAATAGTCATCACTGCACTCGATTTTTAAAAGTGTGTTATTTTAACACGAGTAAGTATGTTAAATCCGATGTCTCTTATAGCAAAGAGAAAAATCATATAATTTTGCTGCATAATCATGCTCTTTTATAATGCGTCCGCGATCGACGAAAAAATATTATATAATCATGTAAATATTATTAAAGTAAAATGTAAAAAGTATTAGTCATGGCTTTATAAAAATTGTTGTGCTGGCATGGTAAAATTTAGTGTGTTGTAAAAGAAAACTTTTTTATCGATTTAGTAAAATTTTTAAATATACTTTAAAATATTTTTATAACCATGTATTAATTCCTTTACAGCTTATTATTTATTTTTGATTTAAAAAGAAAAAAAGATTGTAACGTAAAAAATTAATAGTGTGAATCTATAAATTCACAGTAAATAATTTATATTGCTATTAATGTCGTCACGGACTACTCAAACTTACATAATTCAAATTTTGAAAGGACTTTCTGCATTTACGAAAGCTATTACTACAGTAATAAAGTGTCGATCAAGTTTTACTTATGAAAAGGTTGTACTACATTTAATAAAAATATTATTAACAATTTCGTATAAAAAGCAAATATAATGAGATACAAATGGAGTAAAAGTCTATATAAACACATTAAATAATTTGTAATTATTTATAAATAGATAAAAAGATATACTGTAAGAATGTTAGGAATGGTAATTAAAATTAGTAAACAAAATGTTCAACTTTAGATGAGTTTAAGATATTCTGGAGGTCAGAACTCAAACTAGTGGTCAAAATTAGTGTTAGCGACAAGTTTGGACGTCATCCTCAATTAATTAAGTTTTACATAGTTTTAAATGAAGCAGATGCTTTTACTTAGTTATCTCACTCAATAACTCAATCCAGTAGATCTCTTGAAAGATCGATAACATTTGATATTTTGACGAATTCAAACAAAGTTATTCCACTGAAAGAGAACTTATTTTTCCTTTTTTCTACTGAATTCCGAGTTTATTAATTATAAAAACTTATTTTGATACTATTCTCTTTATATAGTTTATTTTTATTAATTTAAATATAATATTAAACGAATTAAAAATTTTTTAAGTAGTAATATCTGATTTTGTTCTGACGCTAAATGAAAATTAATTGAAACAAAATAAATTATTATGGAAATTTTTATATTTAATTTCTGTATACGAATTTTTTCATTAGTTTTAATTAATTAATATGACTATTTTGTATGAAAGTAAACTTTTCCATTTTAATCTATGCTAGCTGTGTTAACATAATTGGAAATTGAAAATTTTAATTAAAATTAAAAACAAACTATTATTGTAAATCACATTCATTTATTTATACAAATGTAATATCCAAATGTATTAAGGTAAGTTATCCCGCGAGAATGATTACTTAAAATTTTTTTCAATCCGCATTATTTTTTATACAGTAACGAAAAATATATATTTTTTCCGCTAAACAAAAAAGATCTGACATCTAGAAATGAAGATATTTGCAATTAAAGATTACGATTTTAACATGCAGTCCAATGGTAGAAGGTAACCCGTGATAGTTTTTCAATAAATATTTCAAAACGGAATTTAAGATTGCGTTTAAAAAAAATCAGAAAATCAATGAATATGTAATGAATGTTTCAATAAAATTTCATACAATTTTGACGTTCAGTTATTAAACGAAAAATTATTAAAATGAATTATCCGATACTAAATGTAAGAATAGTAATGAGGTGGTACATACATATAAGTAATGTCGATATATTGGTACAGGTCTGTACAAAGATTTGTTTCAAATTGTAGAAAAAAAATAATTAATAATACTTAATAGATATTATTGAATATTACTTATATCGTATTATAAATAATTCCTGAATATAATTTGATAAAAGTTCGAATATTTATTGGATATTTTTTTTCATATATCACCAATTTTCTTGGCTGGGGCACAATGAATTTTGATACGAGCTCTCGGGGGATAACTACCTTAAGTGGAAAATATTTTTTCAATTCAAATAATTGTTTAATTGTATTTTCACGATATGAACAGAAAAACCAAGTACAATAAAAATTAATATTTATTTTATGATGTCAAAATATTTAATCATGAATTGCAAACTAAAATTACTGAATGTTACATCGAAAATGTATTGTTTACTTGGTTACCAATTAATTCCGTTGAAAAGAGCAACATTCAATATCACAGAGCTGTCATTGAGTGGAAAAAATTATTTTATTTAAACATTATTTAACAAAAATCAGCAATAATTGTTATTAAGTCAATTAAAACTCTTTCTCAATAAATGATTATAAGGTGATTTGGTTTTAAATAACTAGTATATTATTTATTAATACAAATATAATAATAATAATCATTCATTTTAATTGTATGCCAGTTGCATCTTGACGTTTTACAATACACCCCTTACAATATATTTTTTCTCAGTCTCACTTGCATCTTTCTGTTACATAGCCTGTTTACAAAAATCCCCATGTAGACGTAAGCCCTTTCCCTATTTTTCCTCTGACTTTTTTTCTTTTTTTCGAGTCCTTCTGTCTACTATTACCACACTTTGTACCTTGACCTATACACTTTGCTTCCTACATCTTCATATGGTTATCACTCTGTCACTCTCATCCTCACACAACCTCACTCTCCATCTTTCATATATATATATATATATACATATTTATTTACATTTATTTGCAAACTTGTTCCTTAGCTTAATACTGTACATGCCGTAGTCATTTCTTATGCCTTAACTATTTGAATTTCTGTCTATTCTGTTTTAAGTAGCACTTTTTGCTTTTATTATTATTTTTTAATTCAATACTTATTTTAATCACTCACATATATTTTTTTTATCTTTGGTTCACCTCATTACATTAGTTATTAATCATTTCCCATCACTCAGACAGCTACACAGCCTAATACGAATATAATAATTGTATACAAACGCATTAAATAAAAAATATCATTTTCATTTGGATCATTGTTTAATTTTAGCATTATTAGTATCGCTATAAAAACCAACACAATAAATACGCAATAAATTAGTGTTTATTAAGTAGAGTCAAATTGAATCAAGTGCAGTTTTATTTTTAATTTTATTTCAGTTCAAGATATTTAAGACTTTGCACGTAGTTTTAAAATTGTTCTACGTGGCCTCGTGGCATGAATACTTATCCAGACTACCCTTTTAAGTGCCGTGAAGGAAGTTGAAGGTCTGATTCTCAAACGCCGGATATTCCGTGTGAGTGCATGAGATAAAGAGAGAAACGAAGAACACAAGGAGTCGAATTGCAGCCAGCGGCTAACCAAAGACATGAAGTACTGACTCGGCAAATACAACTAATGCCAAGCATGTCCAAGAAATTTTTATTCTATTCAGAAAAAGATTCGTAGTATAAGTGAATAATGCATTCAGTTTTTCCCCAAAGATTTATTTGCTCTCAGATTAGCGAGATATTATTTCAAGAAGAAGCATATAGATACTGAGGTTCATAGTGTTCACATTGTTTCAGTTTGATTTATTAAACTAACATTACACAATGCGTGATACACTGATAGTGAAACTAAATCTTTTATTAATACAACAACGCAATAATAAGTGTAAATTAATTAGATTATAATAACAATAAATCAAAAAAAATGTTTGAATTAATGAATTGTCACTATACTGCGAATTGTAGTTTTTTATTTTAATGCAATTAAAGTGTCCTAAAATGACGTCACCCATTTGATTAACCTTTTAGTCACTTCTTAAACACTTCCAAATGCATTAAAAGTTACTACAATGTTAATCAAATGGGTGACGTCATTTTAAGACACTTTAAGTGCATTAAAATAAAACACTACGATTTGCAATGTAAGAATACTTTTAGCATAAGTTGTAAATTTACACTGATTAATGAACATTGAGTCTGATAACTAAATAATTGAGCATTGTTTCAAGAAAATCAAACTAAGTGTAAGAATAAGTGTAATGATAAGCACGTGTACATGCATTGCTTGATGAGTTTAGACTGTTTTGCATAAACAGGTATATTTGCTAAAATTTGTCACCTTAGGAGATTGATGCACTGCAAATCGTAGTGTTTTATTTTAATGTACTTAAAGTGTTTTAAAATGACGTCACCCATTTGATTAACATTGTAGTAATTTTTTAAACATCTCCAAGTGCATTAGTAGTAGCAGTAGTATGATAATGAACAAGCTTTACTATTAGTCTATTGTTTTGTTTTATTTCATTATTTTATTTTAAACTATAGACTCTTTTATTTATTATTTACCTTGCTTCTCTTCCTGATGATAGATAACTAATAAAACAAATGAACTTGTAGGTCTGACATATTTTATTTATTAAAATTGGGTAATAAATAAAGAGGTAAATAAAAAAAATGAAATTCCTTTCAAACTGAATATTTGTTGATTTCATATAATTAATTAAATCTATCACAGTTTTATTGATTAATATACTGAGAGTTGTATACAATGCATCAAATACGAGAGATACTTCCTATATATTTTTTATAAAAGGTTTTTGAGATAAAAGAGAAGAAAAATCTAAATTAACCACAATAAGTGGTCTCGTTAGCTAAGGTCAAAAAAGTTTGGACATTATCAGAGGAAAACTTCGATAAATGCTGAGAGAAAGAAACTACGAAAAAGCTTTGTGATGAGCACCGAGGTATATACATATATGTACAATAACAAATGTCACTAACAGTTAGTGGCTTGGCAACTCATCAAAATTTTTCATTTGTACAAATAAATTAGTTGAACCGTTAGAATATTAAATCATTACAATTCAATTAACATTTATTATGTATATATTTATTAAATACAATTTTATTGAGGATTCAATTGTTACGTAATATTAATTAAAAATTATTTTTTACTTGTACTGAGAATAATATTTATAATAATTTCACAAATTAGTGCGTAAAGACAATGCTATGATAATAATATTTAACGGAATCAAAACTATTTTTAAAAAAATTTATTCATTAGATAATTAAACAATACGTAAAAGTGAGAAATTATTCACTTCATTACTAAAATTATTATTATTTATATTGATGGAAGGAAACTAGAATTTTATGCTAACATATCATAATTAATTAAAATTTTCAATATAGATTTCTTGTAAAATAATTTAATCACATTAGGGTTGTACATACATTACAAGGCATTACCTCAATCTAATTAATCATTATTTTAAATATTACATTTTATATAAATGTTGAATTTACATTAAATTGAATAACACTGAAAATTGCTTTTATATAAAATGTAACAAAATGAAGTACTGTGTAACGTAGTAGCATGATTTATATTCTGATAAAAATTTCCCTTAAATTTGGCTAAAATCTTGTATAGGCTGATTGGTTCAATATCAAGAGCAGATTTGAACAAAGCTATTGAGATAAGAATCTAGTTATTAGAGCATACAATACAAAAAGGATTCAAAAACAATAATCAAAAGAATTAATTAAATGACAGCAAAATATTTTCTCAACGTTCTCATTTCACCTTAGTATCCGTTAAATAATTTTATTAATTACCTACGGCTAAAGTTTTGACACATTTCAAGCATTTGTGGTTACATATTTATCAAAAAGTTTTGCAATATCTTGCTAACATCTCGTATAGTTGGAGACCTAACTGCCAAATGGCAACCAATTGGCATACATTATTGGTTGGCAGGGTGCTAACCCTATTATTTAATGGAGCTTAGGGCTAAATGTTATAAGGAATTTTAGTGAAGCCATAATAATATTCAAAATGATTTCCACTTACTAAATACTCTGCACTTGACGAGATATTTATTATTAAATCAAAATAAACCTCTTTTATGTTGAATACCCATTTAAACATCAATTGAAAATAGTTTCACTATATTTACTGGCTTTATCTGTCAACAAAAACACATTTAATTTAATGAAAAATGTTCAATTGCATTCTAAACTGAATATTATACCAAATATTCCATTTTAAACATACTTGTGCCAGTTGTTGCTCCATATTGAACTGTATTATGAGAGCTTTCATAATTATATTCATGCACAATTACTCTATCATACATTCACATTTAATAGGAATAATTTGTTGAATACAATGATGAATAATTAAGTTTCTTAATCTTTTTGTATTGATTCCCGAATAAAAAAATTCCCCGCTCTATTGCAAAAGTACTCTAACTCAGATTTCTGCTAATAACTCAGGATCTATAAGGTTTATATAGACAATGAGGATATCAATGGATTCATGAGAATGAGATCTTTTTATTGCACTAGTTACAATCATTATTAGAGCACAATTTATGCAAAAATTTTTGCAAAGTTCCGGTTTTACCCCATTTTAAGGGTGAAAAAATGGATTTTCCAAATGTTTGACTTGATTTCGCATTTCTAGGCATCGAGACGAAGAGAATGAGTGGTCGATCATCGAAATCGGACAACTTTGATTTTTCGACCCAAAAAAATGGCAAGTGGTACCCCTTTCCATTTTTTTTGGCCAAAAAATAAAAGTACTCCGATTTTGATGATCGAGGACTCATTCTCTTCGTTTTGATGCGTAGAAATACGAAATCATGGCGCAGCTTAAAAAAATTCATTGTAACACCCTCAAAGAGGGGTAAAATTGGATACAAATTACAGACAATCATCCCATCGACTTTAAACCCTTATAACTCATGAACGGACAGTCTGAAAACTTTTTTCTTGGACGTTTTAGAAACCTCAGATTCTGAGCTATCGAATAATATCCATGAATTTATTGCAAAAAATTTATTTCCTCCTCAAAATCACGAAAATATAAAAAAAGTCACATTTTTTTAGGGAGTTTTCCAAATATTTTTGCGATTTTAAGGATGAAATAATCATTTTAAATATTTTTCATGGATATGTATTTGTAGCTTAGATTCTAAAGTTTCTAAATACTCCTCGAAAATCATTATTAGACCACTAGTATGAGAGTTATGGAGGTCCAAAGTCGAAAAATTGATGATTTTTCACCCCTACTTCGAGTTTGAACCTGCACAACTCGTAGAAAAATTATCAAATAGAGATTTTCGAGGAGTATTTAGAAACTTTAGAATCTAAGCTACAAATACATATCCATGAAAAATATTTAAAATGATTATTTCACCCTTAAAATCGCAAAAATACTTGGAAAACTCCCTAAAAAAATGTGACTTTTTTTATATTTTCGTGATTTTGAGGAGGAAATAAATTTTTTGCAATAAATTCATGGATATTATTCGATAGCTCAGAATTTGAGGTTTCTAAAACGTCCAAGGAAAAGGTCATTAGACTGTCCGTTCATGAGTTATAAGGGTTTAAAGTCAGGGGGATGATTGTCTGTAATTTGTATCCAGTTTTACCCCTCTTTGAGGGTGTTACAATGAATTTTCCTAAGCTATGCCGCGATTTCGCATTTCTATGCATCAAGACGAAGAGAATGAGTCCTCGATCATTAAAATCGGAGTACTTTTATTTTTTGGCCAAAAAAAATGGAAAGGGGTACCACTTGCCATTTTTTTGGGTCGAAAAATCAAAGTTGTCCGATTTCGATGATCGACCACTCATTCTCTTCGTCTCGATGCCTAGAAATGCGAAATCAAGTCAAACATTTGGAAAATCCATTTTTTCACCCTTAAAATGGGGTAAAACCGGAACTTTGCAAAAATTTTTGCATAAATTGTGCTCTAATAATGATTGTAACTAGTGCAATAAAAAGATCTCATTCTCATGAATCCATTGATATCCTCATTGTCTATATAAACCTCATAGATCCTGAGTTATTAGCAGAAATCTGAGTTAAAACACGTTTAGTGTAAAGAGTAAAAATTAAAAAAAAATCTTATCCCCCAAACGTTCCCCACAGTCCTACGAGGGAACATGTCGAGAACGTTTGGGGAACAAAATTTTTTTATACGGGTTATTATTTATTTACTCTCTACCAATATTCCATTTATAGGGATCGTATATCGGAACATACAAGTACAGTAAAAAACATTTCTTGTATTTTTTACAATCACACACGCATACAGCATAATCCAATGATGGAATAACAAGAAAGATAGACGCATGAATAAACTTGTCAAGTAACGATATATAACGACAAGATATTGGCTGTAAATGTTATTGCAAGACGTAGATACTGGTAAGAAAGTACATTTATACATACGTATTTGTACTCACATATACTTTCCATATAAAAGTCCTAGATATACGAGAATTATATTGTAGGAGAAAATGAAGATTACTTGGAAATGACGGTAGCAGCAATTTCCATCAGATTTTTCAATCAATACTCGTAACTCTGATGAATCTATCCGGACATTGCATTTCAGATTGACACTATAAAAATTTAATGAACTTCTTACTTAATGTTTTTGAATTAATTTAAATCTGGTAATTTTAGAATAAAATTATTCTCATTACTCTATTCTTTTAAAATAAAACAATGGACAATTGAATACTCCACAACATGAATTCATTGTTTTAGAATGAAAATTCACTGCTCCAAATTATGAATGAGAAAATACGATATAAACCAGTAGAATTTGGCAGTTTGGAAAACTTGAAATTCTAACTGTTAAAGTTAGATACGATTCATTGTATTATTTAACAGTATACTGCTAAAAAGCGAATTATATTTCATAGAATTTATTTATGTTGTGTTGATTGTGGGAATTGTGATAATATAAAGAAAAATTATAATTACTATTTTATTGTCTCATTTAAACATTGCCATGAGATACTGTTTATTTTTTTCAATATATACCTATTTATTATTTTTATGAAAATAAATTAATGTGTATTAACTTTTACAAAATTTTAACAATTCGTATTATTTGATGATTTTTTTTTAAACATCAAAAAATAACTGACCTGAATTTGATCAAATTACATTACAACTATAAGTTGGAGTTTTGAAAACCAAAACCCTTGAATTGGTTTCAAATTTTTACCAGATACTCTATTATATACCAGAAAACAATACCTGAAAGAATTTTTGGCAATTCAAAGTTGAAAAATAAAAAAAAAACTTTTGTTTGATTTTTCAATTCTTCTGATTTCAATAGTTATATTCATTGACACTGCAAATCCATGTTAATCAGATTGATTCGCATAGAATGTTTTTAATAGTGAAATTCCATGCACAAACTTTTCCATTTTATAGTCATCACTTTTTACAAACTTCAAGGTGGATTGAATTCTTTAATTAAACTATATAAATTTAATATTCAACACACTTAATGTGAATTATTTCAAAACATCCTAAAAATCGAGGATATGCATGCATATGTAGGGTTTTTTTTATTGTATTTTTAAAAAATTCTTTTCAGTTCAAGTTAATGTTGTTAATGGTTTACCATTACCATAAATAAAATAAAATATCATTCGACCATTTATTAATATCATTGAAGCTAGTGAATTTAATAAAATAATTCGATTTAATTCATTTCTAATTGAATTGATATCATATATGATTACTAATTATAGACAGTGAGCAAATATCAATATTATTATAACAGAAGAACATTTCATTATTTTATTTTAAAATAATAAGAAAGATAAAATTGTCTTAAAAAAAAAAAAGAGAAGTATTCTCTTTAAGAACAAATGAATAATGGAAGAATACAATACAAGTTAGATTAAAGATCATAGTGAAGAAAATGATTTCATCGAATGAGGAAAATATCAATCAATTTCTCCAACTTCTCAACTGCAACACTCCATTAAACCCAAGCAAGATAGGCGAATTTCAGACAATTCTCATCTCTGAAGCATTAATGAATCGATCAATCAACAAATTTCAAGTAAATGAAATTCCATATGTAACTTTGAAGTCTAATCTCACTATTCGATTTAATTGATTTAATTATTGTTATCTAAATTACTCTATTATTGAAGAAATGAATGATTGCAAGAATGAAACCTTTCGCACTACTAATTTGTATATCCAATTACTCAGAAATGATCGTTAAATGCCAATTTTGATTAAAAGCACTATAGAGATACTGCTTCATCAAAACGTGCGAATTCGCCAACAAAGACTGATGGAATCACTATGATTCAAATCAAATTTCGCGATCGACAGATTAGAACAAGTTGAGGTTTTGCCACCATTTCCGATAGATATGTCCAACCGCATTCAACCACATTTATTAAATACCGAAGGGCATTATTTCATATTAGACTTTTTTTAATTAAGAAAACCACTCACATGAATTAAAAGATCCATTTCTTTGATATTTCTAGGGCACTCGATTCTCAAATATATTTCAAATAAATTATTTGACTTTTTTTTTTTAATTACAAAAAGGAATTAATTTAACAAAAAAAATATATATAAATGATTCCATCAAAAAAGAAGCTCTATTTTAGAGAAGACTTAGCATTTATTCCTCATCTCGTATATGATGTGAACATTATAATTGTTCTGTGATTAAATCATTCTGCAGACTACACAAAGTGTATGTTTTAATTAATAAAACAATTAACATATCATAATTATTGCACAGTGTGTTTATATTCATACTATCTCATTGTTTATTAAACAATTTAATTGATGTTTATTGAATTAATTCCAACTCTTTTTTTGTTACTTAAATTAATCGTAAAAATTTTTGCCTTTCTCCAACATCATCACTTGAAGTAATAAAAGAAATTATTCAAAAAATATTTTCTGTTATTGTAAAATCAAATCTGGTTTTTCTTCATCAAATTAATCTTTTTTTTTTTTTTTTTAACAGAGGTAAAAAAAATATTTCTATCTGACAGTGAATTTTGAATTTCAGTAAGTAATTGTTTTATTCAATGCAAATCCCGAAAAATTGAGGTGTTTAGTAATAAAACGTTTAAAGTATTTAATAATTAAACATCTAAGTGATTACAATGTGGAACACCATAAACAAACTATAGAATTTTGGTAAACAGCAAGAAACGTTTAAAAGTCATCTACAAAATTACCATAGTTCATTTATGATGTTTAACATTGTAAACATTTTAAGTGTTTAATTGTTAAACACTTGGATTTGCAGTGATTGCGACGTTTTGTTAATAATTAAATTTACTTACGAGAATTAAAAATTCGCTGTTGTATAAAAATATTTTTACTTCTGTATTTCTGAATATTAACTTGTCGCTTATTTTTTAAAAATAAATTTCAATTACCTTCATTTACTTTAAAGTAAATAAAATAAATAAATTCATCTTTTTTTATGTAACTTCAATGATCTCAACTGTTAGCATTTTATTGCATGCATTCTCTTTATACACATTACTTATATATAATGATGCTCTAAGTGCTTTCAGTCATTAGTATTTCATTTTTAACACCTCTTGAATATAATGCTATCTTTTTTGTGGAATACATTTCACACATTATCTTATAAAATATATCTACAATATAAAACATAAATATTCGAGTGTAAATACTGAAGAAACACTTTATAAACACGATAATGAAGTGTTATTATCATAGTGCTTAATTATAGTGTCATTTGCAAAAACAGATTTATGTACATAATAACGCATACAAAATGCGTGACTATCGATTAGAATATTTGTAGTAAAGTATCGTTCTATATTCGTGTTTTATCCGATAGTAAACATAATTAGCTTTTCACACCAGATCGGTATAAATCTTGGCATATTAATATCAAAGTAAGCAAATCCGCATAAAAGTGTATTTGTAAAGTGTGTTCACTTCTAAAATACATTAAAATTTTTAAGTTTTTGCTGTGTATACTTGTACTATATTTTCCAACGTCATATTTTCACAATCGTGTTCTTGTTACCTTCATGCTCTGCATATTTATGGTTTTGCTATTGCAAGGGTAATATTACCCTCGGTAAATTTACCTGGAATGTAGTGAAGCTCTGATTTTTCCAAAGTACACAATCCGCATAAGATGCAAATAAGATAAAAAATGTAATTCAAGAAAAAAATTATGACAAGTAGTGCAGCAGTATGAACTGTAATTTGAACACGTGGATAATCTTCAACGTTACTTTCTTTACAATATCAACTATTTTCATATAAATTGGAATAAAATTTTGTGCTGTAAAACCGAAAAAATTCAAATGTTTAGTGATACATCACTTAAAATGTTTAACAATTAAATATCTAAATGTTTACAATGTTTAACACCATAAACAAACTATAGCATTTTGATAAACAGCAAGAATCGTTTAATATTCATCGACAAAATTGCCATAGTTCGTTTATGATATTTAACATTGCAAATACTTCAAGTGTTTAGTTGCTAAACACTTGAATTTGCAATGTGCTAGAAATGATTAAAAATGTTTTTACGATGAAAAATAAAATATTGCTGTTTTTAAAAGTGTCAGAAAAATAATATGCATACTTGACATAAAACAAGATTTGAGAAATTTCCTTGAAAAATTAAGGAGCTTATGGTGCATCTGCGTGTTTGTGAATTCAATTTATTCCAAAGAGTAAATGATTACCGATAAAATTAGGAAATGTTAAATAGGATTAAAAAATACGGTATACGGCAGTGAGGTAATCGAATATTGAACTTGCTAGTTTCCAATAATCTATAACCACAAGTTTCTTTTTTGCCATCCTTTCTGCCTTATTATTTCTTTGAATCTAATTCTATATTTCCTGACTTGCATATCTCTTTTTGGCTACAACCTATTCACCTTTCGACCTCGGCAATCTCACTGGAATTATTTTTCCCTGACGTCAAAGATATCTAACTCCCTCAACTATTTTAATTCTATTTCACTCTATTTTCTTTTCCTTTATTCAACTTCATAGGGCGATAAACTGAATAAATTTTAATATTTTAGAACATTGATTATCATTGTTACAAAAACTTTCCTCACTTACGGTTTTATTTTAGCTTCAATGGACTCTATTTCTATAAATGGAATGAAATATTTCAACATTTGCTAGCACATAAGTATGCGATATAGTAAGAAATTTCACTGGCGTCACTCGTTAATTAATAACGGATTTTCAAAATGTTAACTACTAGATGGGTTGTCACTCGGGATAAAATAAGCTAGAAGTCCTTGCCACCACAAATCGATGACATGGCACAAATATAGACTTCCGTTATTACTTCGATGAATATATAGTGATATAACTTATCAGCTGCACTCTCTATTAATCGCAACTGACGGAGTTCTCGTCAAATTTAATTTAACTTCTTGTGACTAATTAACTTATTAAATCGGAATAGATTTATACATTTTTTACTCCTTTATCATTTATATTCAAATTTCTACTATTTTATATCACTTGAACATTTCTTATCAGCCATTTTGTGACATCTTCAATCAAAATAACAATTTGAATTTGATTATTAAGTATTAGAAACTCTCGTCTATTAATTTAAAATGAATTCCATCTCTTGACGACAACTTGAAAGAAAAATGACTTTTATCATATCTATAATGTAAATTTTCTATATATTCCAATACTATATAAAGTTATTTGACTGCAAAGTTGCTGTTCAAGTTTTTGATAAGATCCCAAATGAACGTAGGAATATATAATTTTCAGTTTAATGTATTCGTTTCAAATGATAATATAGTGTAGATGATATTCTCACGATTTAATCATTAATAAATATTCAAAAGGAAATATATCGTAGAACAAAAATATCACTTTACAAAGTGTGGCGAATAATTTAATCTCTACAGATAGTATTATTTTTAAAAAGAATGTGTATTATATTATTATGCTGCAGATGAAAATTTCAAGATTGCACGAATATAATTTACTTTTTATTAACTCAAATTAAATTTTATTTTTCATTCAACCACTAATCTTATAATTTCAATAGAATAACCCAGTATTGAGATTCTTAATGTTTTTTCCTTCAACTATTGATCTACAATTAAACTTTCCATACTATTTGAAATTAATTCTATTGAAGTTTCAACAAGCCATTCATCTTTTTTATCTCAACAGACAGACTTTAAAATAATATCATTACGCTTGAGAAAATGTAATTAAAATGTAAAAAATGTTATTCTTGCTTGTAGTGTAAGAATACTACTGTCAGCAAGTTCATTCGCAACTTGGATAAATTTAGCTAATACTTAACAGTATATCCTGAGAAAAAAACAATCCTCAAATCAAGTTGATTTTTCCAATGTTCTACAATATATTTCCAACTGAATATTTATATCAATGATAAAATCGTGAGAATGCCATCTAGGTCACATTATAATTGCAATCAGCTTACTTAGAGTAATTATAATTACATTAAATGAAAAAATGTAACGATCTTGAAATATCATAATAATTAGTTTCAAATGGAGCATGAAATATTTTTAAATTAAAACAACACGGAGAAAAAAATCATGACAATATTTTTAGAATTCTAGAAAACTTTACTAGAAACTCTTTCACTTATATGGATGATCATCGAGTCAAGAAAACTTTACTAGAAATGTCCTATCAATAAATACTCAAAGGTTACGATAAATTCTGGTAAAATTTAATTGACTAGAAAGTAATGTTGACAAATATTTTAGTTAATTGAATTAAATTATTCAATAACATATTTAAAATATTTATTATTTGGTAAAATTATCAACAATATATTTCATTAACTTAACTATCATCTACTATTATGTTCAAGAGATATTATATTTTTTAAATTCTCTATCGTAAAAATTGTAGCAGTTTACACAGAAAATGCGAAAAACCGATAAATAAAAATAATTGAAATAATTAAAAAATTATTTTTGATAGACTTTATGAATGCTGAACACCAATTTTACGTATGCACAGTTTAAAGATTGCAGGAAACGCAGATTTTAAGCTAGTAAAGAATATTCTATTGAGAAGATTCAAACCTACGATCGCTTATAACGCACGTAACTAACTAAACCGACGCTTTAGCCCACTTGACTATCCGAAACTATTGGAAATAATCACAATTATTTATATAAAATTGTGGTAACATGATTATTTAAATACTGTTTATCAAAAAGTATGAGAAACTATTTTATACTACCAATAAAATTTTACTAGAATTCTAGCACTGTTTTCTAGAATAAGCTGACTTGACTAATCAACTAATATGGCTCTTATTTTTTTCGTCCGTCCAAGCATTTTTACTCGACAACATAATCAAGTGATTGAGAAATAAAGTAAAAAATCTTAAATTATCTCTGCTTGATTTTTCTAATATTATTTATCAGATGGCATGATAAACTGTGTTGCACTGTAAATAAAATTTTACTAAAATTCTAGTAACGTTTTCTAGAATAAGTTTACTTGATTAGTCAAGTAATACAGCTATGGTTATTTTTCTCCGTGTACAATGTTATAATTTGAGAATAACTATTCAAAATTATAGATTCAGAAAACTGAGTATTTTTTTTTCTTTAATTGAACATAATTCACTTGTTTCCTTCCTTTTAATGTACAAAAAAATACATATTTTTATTGTTTAATATTTTTACCAATACTAGTATAATTAAATACTTCAACGATTGCTATTTACAAATATCCAATAAAAAAAAGAGGAAAAGAATAAAATCTGGATTTTCATAAATACATTATTAAAATATGGATGAGGTAAAATAGATCTACATCCATGTTCAAGTGGAATCAATAAAAAAATATTCATTTATTCTGATATTAATATTTAACAACATATTATACTAGAATCAAAAATAATATATTGTTAATCAAAATTGTTCGATTTAATTATAATTTTTGAACTTTTAACTATAAATTTTTTGTAACAATATTTTAAAATTAATTTTTACAAACTACATGAAAAATGATTCTCAGCAGAACTCATTCCAGGTTGGAAAATGTTATTCATATTCTTTCGATCCAATTAATTTTATTCAATTACTTTATCCTGTTACATCAAAATTAATAATTCAACAATTTATGTATGAAAATCTTTTTATTTCGAATAAATGATAAAATAGAAAAAAGTGTATAATTATATTAAATAAAATAACTTCATGATTATAACATATAAAAAAGTCATCATAAATTGATTTCAATTCCATCACATTCCATTATCACCATTGAATAAATGAAATCTGCATTATACTTTTAATTATCATTTAAATTCAACTATTGACCATAAATAAATAAATAAATCATCAATCGTTACCACTATTATTATACATGTTCGAAAAGTGCCTAATAATGAGTTAATGAATCTACCAAATACTCTTCTACTTCATTGCATGTGGCATTCAAACAGCCAAATATGTCTTCTAACACTTAATTACTTTCAATGTCACTTTTCCTACCAGAATAAAAGCTTTATGTATACAATAAATCTCTGCCATGTTCATTTGCACTGCGGAAACTTTCACAGTGAGGGATTTCTAGGTAAGGAATCTCAAAACTTTAGACATTCATTTGTGATGTCGAGCATAGGAAATTACAATTAGTTAAGCGAAGAAAAGAACAGTTCCTATCAAATAAGTTCATTTTGACTCTACTAATTTTTTTGTTATCACACATCTAACATCTAAAATATCAGCTTCACTGAGAAGATGATAAAAATTCAGTCTTGAAGTAATTTTTTAATTAAATTTTCTCTTCAATGAAAAGAAAAAAATAATTGAAATTTCACAAAAAAAAAAGGAAGAAAATCTTTTGGATCTTAGCTTTTCATAGATTATACTTGTTTTTGTTCAGGAGTTAATATACTTGAATTTCCTTCATTGATTATTTTCAATTCAATCAATAATATAAAAAAATAATGTTTGTTCTCGACTTACCTCGACTAAATTGGTTATTGTTGGTGATAACCTTTTCAGCATTTTTCCTGGCTATATAAAACCACTCACTACTGTTACTCAAGTATTTAT
The DNA here is from genome assembly GCA_028641665.1 of Chelonus formosanus. Classification (NCBI taxonomy): domain Eukaryota; kingdom Metazoa; phylum Arthropoda; class Insecta; order Hymenoptera; family Braconidae; genus Chelonus; species Chelonus formosanus. Next base: position 18,503,496 of record CM054002.1, read on the forward strand.
ACTCTACAGCCAGGTCCTTGACAAGAATACCATCTTGATCTTGAAGACGATGAGCAAATGGACAATAAAGCCAACGATCTCTGTATTGCATTTTATCGTAACAATTTCCAGCTGCAAATATATCTTCATCAAACTCCACCATCGATAACACACTGGCATGAAGAAGATATTCCGATGAAAGCATTACTTCTGGAGCATACTTCCACAATCTAGTCAACATATTGGCTCGATTTACAGCAAAGTTTGCTTCCAGTCTAAACCTTTCCTGGGCGTACTGATCCACCACGCCTTCGCCAAGATTTAAATCCGTTCCAGCAGTGCAATTCTCACCAAGTAGATGCTGATTCTCTATTATTCTTAAGAAGCGTGTAACAATGTCCACTTGAACACTCTGCTTATCTGGCTTTTTTGTCGTCCCATCTGCAATTGATTTATCGTTAGCATCGTCGTCATTCACATGAACTAATTCATTAGTCCAATTCTTGTTTTGTTCCACGCCATAACCGTAATCTTCTAGGGTAGACTTTTCAGCAAACTCATTTGAATTTCTTTCATCAACGGGGCTGTGTATTACCATTCCATAAATATTCTCATTCCTCGTAATGTTCTCTCTAACATCTGCCACTTTGATAAATTTTGGCTTTTTATTTCTACCATCAGTTATTTTGTAAAGCTGTTGAAAGGTATTACCACGGCGTTTTATTTCCTCTTTATTTGTCACGTGGCCGAAGTTAGTTGAGTGTAAAATACTCCGCGACAAATTGGCAGTCGAGTTAGCGAGTGTCGAGTCTTCGAAATCTATATCTTCATAAATAGTATCGTTGATATATGCTCCAGTTAGTTTTGAGTAAATTGAGTCGACATCAGCATCGACCACTACTTCATCTTCATCGTGTATGACAGGAATTTTGTAACTTGGGGTTTGAGTAAATACTTTAGAAATCGATTGAATTAATTTAGTGTCTCCAACTTTTTTTGATCTGCCAAAATGACCGCGTGACCTTCCATGCCTTATCTGAAGCTTCTCAACATTGGTTTCCGTTCCAACAAAGTGTTCTCCATCACTTGGTTCTTTTTGCTCCTCCAACTGTTGCGACCTTCGTGCGTTCATAGGCACTCTTGATACAGGAAATTTAACATCTTGAGTCGTCAACCGACGATCGATGAACAGAGGTTTGTGGATCTGTTGATGACGGAGTAGCTCCTTAGGTTTATCAATTGAAGTCTTCTCAAATGCGAATATGAGGACACTCAACAAAATTGTCAGGGGTATTGCAAAATGTTGGAGACTCATAGTTAATTATTCTAGCTCTACAATCGATTAAACTATTCTCACATAACTATCTTTTCTACTATCCAAGGCCATGTGTGACCTTGAAAAAGATCTAGGACTACTTGGTAAATTCATTTCATTCCTTAGCAGACACCTACAAAGATCTACAATAGCACAAGTGTCAAATGAAACTCCAACTTTGTACCCATAAATCACAGTAATGAATGTTACACTTGGGTAATGTTTCTACACATTGATTTTGTCATCAACTATGTATCAATAATTTATTATTTTATTGGCATTTTAAAATATCCTTACACTTTCGGACAATAATATCATTCACTTGAATTATTTCAATATAAAAATTATAGCTTATTAGCTATAATAGTTGGAGCATTGTCTAGAGTAATGTAAAATAGTTTGCATAAAATGAAATTTTTAATTTAATAAAACGTTTATTGGTTTAATTGTGTGTTGTATTAAAAATAAAATCAATTGCCATGATAAAAAATAGAATTTTTTTCTTTAATCATTTATGATATATTTTATTTATACGAATGAAAAAATTGGACCAAGTCACGAGAATGAGCTTGCACTAGGATCGCACGCGGCGCCAGACTGAGGGATGAAACTTACTACCCTGCTAAACATTTAACGAAAGAAGATACAGGGCGCATGTCTCACCCGGTATATTTTATTAGAACAAACAGCTGGTTGTTTTTACGTGCAATGCAAGCACATCGTTCGATTAAGTATACTTTCTCACCTTTTGTTTCTTTCAAATTTTCCCCTTATCAGAGAAATACCAAAAAAAAAAAAAATTTTATAAAAATTCTTTATGAATTTCTGACGCGTAAACTCTACTGAAGAGAACTCATATTGTTCCATGTCTACTTTGTGAATTTCAAAATATAATCATATAGAAAGGATAAAATTGTCTATAAACTTCTACAATAATAAAGTTTTACAATCAATAAAAAAATAAAAATATATTCATAAACATATGTCACTTTGATGTTTAGATTGTTAGTAGCAATTGCTTGAGCAATACAAATCCTTTATATCCGGGTACCACCATATTTTGCATTACTTTTTAAATACTACTCTCATTTATCACTCTACCAAAAAAGTTTTCCCGAAGTATTACCCACCGCAACAGAGATTATACGCTCATAAAAAATTTCATTCAATTATTTACATGAATAAATAAGTACAAGCTATTAAGTCTCGCTAAATTATTAGCGAGAAATGCCAGTAAATTTTTTTTAATTATTTATGATCTGCAAAAATTTGTCATTTTTATTGGAGTCAGCTGACCAAAATCTACAAACAGTAGATATACATATTTTTACTATCATGAACGATTCATTATCACAACGTAATAATTGTCTCGAATTGACATGAAATGTAAATTTAGAGTTTTTTATTTTGAAACTCTGGTAAGAATAAAGAACATTCAATTGAAAGAAAAGCTAATTAACTCGGCCAATTTAATATAATTTTCTTGCTTTTAAAATATCTAGACAAGCATGAGGCAAGCGGATTAACATCAAAAGTGTTTTAACGCATAGCCTTTTATTATAAACATGGAGCTAATTATTTTTCAAAAAAAATTTATTCAATTAATTCCATTGATTGGCAAGAAAATGTATCCACTGTATACATGAAATTTTATTTATGTATTATTATAAATGAATATTGACATCAACAGTAAATCGTCAAAAGGATTTATGCCAATTAATCGTGTTCTAAATTTAGTATAACTCAACAAAGGATTATTAGCATATGTGTATGTATATATACATATACATATACTCTAACCATGTACATACCTTATCATGTTCTGCACCAGCACTAGGACATTAACTTGATGATCTATGTAATTCACACATTATTCCTGACGTCTCCACCAATCCAATGTCAATAACATTATTGCATACTTGGAAAGTTACTTAAAAATTCAAAAATCAAAAGAATTATCTTCTTAAGTAGAAGAGACATAATCCATTGAAAGGCTTTGATTTACTAAAAATTAGTTTAGTATCTAGAATTCAAGAAAGTTCATAAACTTATAGTGATTGGTGTCATATATTTTTTCTTTAGGTTTTTTAAGTTTCATTAATAAAATAAATTTTCCAATCTGAACACCCAAAAAATACGTCAATGTGACACTAGGGACTGCTTTAAGTTCAAAGAGATCTAAAAAAAAGTTAGATAATATAAAGTTAGGGGAAACAGCATTTAACGCAAAAAGTTGCGATTACAATGAGTGTTTCTATTACTATAGTCTAAGAGGTTTTTTTTATCTTTATCACATTCGGTTGGTGAACAAAAAATCCCAGTAAAATGATAATAAATAAAAAACGACATTCTTTTATATTAACATCATATCATAATATATTTCGAACGATAAAAATGTATGCATTGTAGTAAAAATATAATTATCTAAACGAAAAAATATCCAACTTACTGATACAGTAATTAAATCACTTTCTGGCATGTAATTCACTTCTTGAGTCCAGCTCTTTCCAACTTGAATTTGCTAACTAATTTCTGTTTTTGTGTTGTTTTTGGAGGGTTCACATTTGTTTCGATTACTTTTTCCTTTACGTCTTTCACAACCTAGAAATATAACAAAAAGATTCAATTAATGATTTCAAACTACTTTGGTATTAGTTTAAACTGTTACTAAAAATTTCATTTTATTTATATGAGCAACATAATAATGAATAATAATCATAATATAAAATTAATTACATATGAATTAAATCAAGAACACAGAGTGTGATTTCTACCTGATATCGAATTTACATATAATTATTAGAATTATAATACATATGTACGATGATAATGCAAATAAATGGTTGTTAAAATTAGAATTGTCATTCATTTTGGTACAATTGAAGTAATCACAAGTTTCGTTACTATATTTCATGTATAATTTATCATAACATACTACAATAGAAGTAGAGAATAATTAATTACTTACACATTCAAAAGCAGAAGGAATATCATATTCTGCATTGCTTTCTTCTTCTGAAGCAGAATTATTTACAAGTGAAGATTGTACGTTATATTGAATATCACCCGAAGTCTTTTTAAGAATTGATTTTGGGCTAGGAATTATTTTATAAATGTCTCGTGGGCTTAGAATCTCTTCGCCATTTGATGAAAAATGAGTAGATTCTTTATCAGAATGTTTAAAATAAATTCGGATTGTCTCATCTTCATCACTTTCATCTTCAGACTCATCATCTTCTTTTGAATATTCATATAATCGTTGTTCAATCACTGAAACTCTTCTTTTTTCTGTAGCAACTTCCATCTCTTCTTCATTACTAAAATATTTCACTTGAGGTTCAGCAAAAACGACTTTTTTCTCTTTCGTTTTTGATTTATCAGACCCTTTTATCATTTCTGGAGTGGAATCTTCTATATTCGATTTAATGGTAAGCTCCATTCCATTATTTGTACTACTAAGTGAATCATTTTCATGAACATCGTGAGAATTTAATCCATTTTTTTGTGAATCTTTCAAATCTGATTGTAATTCAGATGTATTTACACTATTTAATATTTGAAGCCGATGATTTACTTTCGATGATTTTTTTTGATGAACTTCATTGGTTGCCTCTTCAGAATAATCAGACGAATATGATTCAGAATCAACTTCGGATTCATCATAATACTGATCATCGTCTAATTGATTTTCTTCTTCTAATCTAATATTCAAACAAAAAAATACAATAACTAAAATGGTACTACAAAACTTGATTAATTAAATATTACCTAATAAGCTCATCTTCTAATTCTTCCTGAAGTTCTAAAGCATCAAGTTTTTTAAAAAGATCTTCTGGTGACTGTATTTCCTGTTTACATGTATTCTTTAACTCAGCTAATTTTTTTCTATATTCTTTCTCCCGTTGCCTGTGTTCATCTGGAAATAATCAATAAACAACATGAGTTTTCTTTTCCAAAGTAAAGAAAATTAAAAATAAAGAAGTTTTTTTGATATATTTATAGAGAACTCAAAATTTCTGACACTCTAGGTAAACTGTTTAAGATTGTCTAGCTTAAATTTAAAGTACATGGTTATAAAAAATTTAAGTCATATAATTCGTCACATTACATTATTCAACTGTGAATAAATGTAAAATAAAAAAAGAACAATTCTGAAATACTTACTTCTCCAATCATTTATTTCTTTCTCTTCGCAATACTCAATTATGTCTTTTTGGCCTGGATTTTCAAATACATTATATATGTTCGGAATCCATTGTCTCATTTCAAAAAGATTTTTTTCTTTTTCTAAGTGCTCCAACATTTCGTTTGCTCCTGTGGAAAAATTTTGAGGGTATAAATATCATAATATTTTTTCAGTATACTAATGGAATGATAAGTAAAATGAAATGTTTTGTAAATTAATTAAATTACGACTCAAATTCATAAAAATGAATATCGATACTTACTTTTGATTCTACGTTCACAAAGAGCAATTGCTTGTGATGCACTGTATTTAGCAAAGTAACCATCACCAAGACAAACCATAATTTCATTTGTATGAGTTAACTTTCCTTTCATTAATGCACGTTTACCAATTGGTACCATACAACTTAAAGAAAGATCTTGAGGAAGTATTTGTAATCCTTCAATTACCTTTTCATGCCTTTTTTTGTAATCATTCCACCACTTTGTCTGGTCATTATTGTGTTTAAGACGCTAGAAAAATAATTGAATAGTGTCAAAATTACCACTTGTTTATTTTCCCTTACGATAAGAGTATTTTCATAAATTTTTAAACAAAGAAATGTTCATTACCTCTGTCAGCATTCGAGAAAAAATCTGTTGTGGATCTTTTTCATCTATTACGGGAAATTGAATACGCTCCATTATTGTCTATTGACTCTACTTATCGAAAAATCGTTTAGAGGTGACTTGTAATATGAATTTTTCAATAATTATCAATTAAATAACGGATAATTTAATAAAAATATTTTACCGGCTTTATAACCTCAACTTATTAACATTGCACCATATTTTGAATTGTACGTTATAAAAATTATTTTGTTATTATACCAAACCATATTACACTTAATATTAATATTTTTGAAACTTATTATTTTATTTCATCAATTAATAGTACTATTTTTATTTAATTTTTGATGTAAGAATAGTTGCTTGAAGTAAAAAATAAATGCCTCTCTTTATCTACGTTATCAACCGTTAACCAAGTAGTTAGTATCAAAGAAAAGGTTTAAAAAAAATATTCACCTCTCGCCATCTAGCTGAATGCAAAGAGAAGACAGAAGGCCTTCACACAATTGGAAAGGATAAGCATAAGGCTAAGAATAATAATTACGCATGCGTACAAAATCAAGAAGTTTATGTCATTTTGACATGCGCAACGAAAAAAAATTTTAATTTTAAAAATTAATTATCGACGAATGATAATTAGTATAATTTAATACGCACGTAAAAATGAAAAATGAGTTTTTTTATGATTTTTAGGCACAAGCAAGTGATCATTGTAGTTGATAAATAGGTAAAATCAAAGATAATCTTTAAATTTTTACATTGAGAAGTTTTTTTGTAAATACGATTGCACATAATTGCAATAAAAAACAATAATAACAATCTGCAGGGAGCTCTGGCACTTTGCCGGCAAGCTTAATTCTTACTCTCTGTACCCAAGCCTGCAACTTATAATTAATAAACATAGATAAAGAATGCATATACGTGACAGCTCTGTGGTCAGAGTGCCGAACTCTCGTTTTGTTAAGCGGGGTTCGATCCCAGTCATTGTACACATTTTTTTTTCTTTTTTAATTTAAAATACATATTATTGCAATTTGTACATGTTACCACTTGAAATAAATGATATTTATGAGTTTTTTTATTCCTCTTAAAATGAACAGTAGAAAAGTAACAAAATTTTAAAACGGAGTCACTAATCGCTTCTTCACGTAGTTTAATAAATTGTAGCTTTGTTTTTTAATTAAAAAATAACATAAAGAATATAGTAAAGAGTTGGTTCATTTACCGAAAAAATCTCAGCATTTTTTAGGTACGAACATTTAATACTTAAAATTAACACTTTTGCCTAAGTGACGTTGAATAAACATGAAATCAGTCCAAACATATTTTATTATTGTTAATGAAAAATAAGTCATACTGATAAACATAGATAAGAAGTCTAAAGATGCTGATAAATATTTACGATATATTCACCAGAATTTTTCGGTCTTTAGCTCTCAAAAAGTAGAAAAATTAAGAAGAAAAAACCAAGTTTTTACCGTGTTTTTACTATAATTTACTCAAGTAAATATGCAATTATATCGGTTGAAAAATTGCACAACTAAACTATATTAATACAGTATAAATCTGTTACTGATAATTTGCCCTATTTTTAGTGGAAAAATTTAATTTTTCAAGTATGAGGAAATTTTCAAAAGTTTCTTATATTTAGTTTATTCAATATTTATAATTACATATTCTGAAACCAATATAGGACAGTGAGAAAATGAGATCGCTGCATATAAACAAATTATGACTTTTTCCCATTACTTTGAATCGTTGCTTATGATGCCTTTATTTACAGACATACATCAAATAATGCATGTATTTTTTAGCTTCTTGATATTAATCGTAATTCAATACTTTGATTGAAATTGTGACCGTATTGTGCAATAATTGAATACACTCAACGATGATTGTTAGGGTCTCCTTAAATGTCTTAAGATCTTGGACAAATAATCAAACTACGATGCGTACACACATTCTCTAGCATTTGAAGAATATGTACGTCCATCTTCAACTCAATCTGGATACATAGTTTGGCTCTAGAGATATTTGATTGAAATTGTGACGGTATTGTGTAATGATTGAATACACTCAACGATGATTGTTAGGGTCTCCTTACCGACTGAGATTGATTCTTTTTTTTTAATAACGGTTCTAATCATACATTTTTGAGACCTAGATCGAATTAAGAATAATTCATCTGAGTATTGAAATTACAGAAATCACTAAACTTATTGTGTTTTATGAGTTATGATTATTTTTTTCATAATTAGAAAATCAGCACATACTGGTCAAAGTAAGAATAATCTACGAAAATTTGATAGAATATAAATAATAAATGGTTTATTTTTCATGTTACAAGAATGAGAGGATTACCATGTACGATTTTACGTTTAATAAAAAGTTCATCTACAACTCCTTTAATTGAAGCAATTGGTAACCAATTTTTTTTTGCATTTTTATTAGAAGATTCAATTATTCTTCTGTTAAAAACAGAATTAATAAAAAAATTTGTGTTTCCATCAATTAGCCTTTCATTTTGTTTTAGACAACAGCACAAGGCAATTTTTAACAATGGAATGTTTTTAACTCCAATTATATTCGTTGTTTTGACAATGGTTTCACTTTATATGAGTTCGATTCTGGTACTTGTTACATGAGTCCAAATTGTAGTAATCATGTCTTGAAACGTATTAAAATTTTTTACAACGAATTGAAATAGCTCGAATTATAATTTCTTTCAATTGATAAAAATTGCACCTGTACATATACTACCAACAAAGAACACACTGATGATTGGATAACCATTTAAATTTTCATACCAAGGAGGAATCAATCATTTAATTTTCGACGTTCCAGTCCGATTGTTGAATAACTACACATATATACATAGATTTAGGAAACATAACTGTCGTCCCCAATCGTAGGGTACTCTGTTAAATTTATTGACGTACTAAATGCTACTCCATTACGCAGATAAAAATGCGTAAAAAGTGACTACAATAATAATTGAATAAGTGACGTCATATAGAAACGATTTTGCCGTTATAAAATAAGACACGAAACTTTATAGCGTGTAAATAGAAATTAATTAATTTTCAAAAGTCTATTAAATGGTTTACAAAATAAACATAGTTTTATGAATTAAATAGTAAATGTTTCTTCTGGTCTTGATTTTCTTCAGACTACTCCTCGTCAGGTTGCTCCGAAGAAAACGATGCTAAAACAAAAATAGCGACCATTTGTTCCTATTATCGAGTTCAATGAGCTAATTAATATAATATTAGAACAAACCTTTTTGTCATCGCTAATAACTTTGTATCTACTAAGTCTCTATTAAAAATTAGCATATTAATAGATTCGTAAAAGCAAAAGCTTTCACTCCTTAAAATTATGATTAGCACATGATTTATGCTTAAAAACGACCAACTTCCGATTCTATACTATGTTTCGAAAAAAACCAGTTTTTTTCAATTTATGTCTAATGTGTTATTTTTGGGCTTCAAGTTAGAAAAATCAGTTGTCTTACTCAGAATTTGAACAAATTTTTATCCTAACCATAAAAAATCTTGAAATCATTTATGCTCTGATCATAGATTAGAAGGTTCCATTCGATAGAATATGATGAGACGATTCCAAAACACTAGTGGTTGAATATGTTTTGGTGTATGAATGTCAAGATATTTGCAAAAAACCCTCACAGAAAAAATATGCATAACTTCTATGCTAATGACGCTATGAGGTCGATCGAGGGCTCATATGAAAGATTAAGACGTAAGAGAAAAATTTGATACCTCCTACCGGAAGACACCCCGTCAAAAATGCCGTATCTCTCATAGTTTTCGAGTTATGAGCGTTTAAAGTTCTTTTTATGATATAATGTCGAAGCAAATAAATAAATTGTTTTTTAATGAATCGAACTATACTTGAAATCTACTCAATGAAGTAATGTAACATTTATAAGTAAATAATTTAGAGTAAACGTTAATCGATCTGAATTTCGCGGTTTTTAAATTTGCTCCAGAGTTGCAGTTATTCGGGAATGGACGCACGCTCCCTAAATTGGATTTTCGACTAATCATTCAAGTGATAAATTGTAAAACATTAATAATTTTGTTTATTAATCTGAAGTACATGAATAGATTTAGACTTTTATGAAAGGCACAAGCCTTATGTGATCTTTAATATTTCTGTGAAATAAATAAATCAATTAGTAATAAATACAATACAATAATAAATACATAAATAATATTTTAGTTTAATAAATTAAATTTAAGCAGCCGCTGTGGTTTGTTCTGTGGTTTGTCCTGTAGTGTGTCCTTTAGCAGAATAATTTATTGGAAGGCCTGAAAGAATTTCAATAATATGCCCTCTGACCTGAAAAAATTTGTTATTAGCTGTTGTATAATATATTAATTTGAACATAATTGTATCGCAAAAAAAAAGACGTACCGGGTCATCAGATGAACCATCAACTATAACAGATCCACTACCGGATATTTCTTTGTTAAAATCAAAACTGGACTGACTTGATTGTTCAGATGCGTGATTAAACGAAAATTCTTTATGACCTGAAGCCTCAAATCCAAATCCACCACTTGATGATCCAATTCCGCCGATGTGACCGTCTCCATAAGTTATGAATTGATTGTGGGAGCTAGAATCTACGTTACTACCTGAGTGAGAACTGTGATGACTTTCATGATTGACTGAGAGATGCTTGTCGATATTGCTCTGACCATTACTATTTACATTAAAAGAAAATCCACCGCTGGATGATGATTCAGAAGAACTTTCCTGGTGTGCACTAAAATCAAAGTTGGAACTACTTTCTTTATGACCTCCGAGTTCCCATCCTAGCCCGAATAAACCCTTGTGATCAGTTGAGCTTTCTTGTTGAGCATTGACGTTAACATTGAGGTTAGCATTGCTTTCTTTGTGACCACCAAGACCCCATCCTAGGCCTAAGAAACCTTTCTTCTCGGTGGAACTTTCTTTTTGAGCGTTGATATTGAAATTAACATTGCTTTCTTTTTTGCTTCCAGCTCCCAATCCTAGGCCGAATAATCCTTTCTTCTCGGTGGAACTTTCTTTTTGAGCGTTGATATTAAAATTAACATTGCTCTCTTTTTTGCTTCCAGCTCCCAAACCTAGGCCGAATAAACCTTTCTTCTCGGTGGAACTTTCTTTTTGAGCGTTGATATTGAAATTAACATTGCTTTCTTTTTTGCTTCCAGCTCCCAATCCTAGGCCGAATAATCCTTTCTTCTCGGTGGAACTTTCTTTTTGAGCGTTGATATTAAAATTAACATTGCTCTCTTTTTTGCTTCCAGCTCCCAAACCTAGGCCGAATAAACCTTTCTTCTCGGTGGAACTTTCTTTTTGAGCGTTGATATTGAAATTAACATTGCTTTCTTTTTTGCTTCCAGCTCCCAATCCTAGGCCGAATAATCCTTTCTTCTCGGTGGAACTTTCTTTTTGAGCGTTGATATTAAAATTAACATTGCTCTCTTTTTTGCTTCCAGCTCCCAAACCTAGGCCGAATAAACCTTTCTTCTCGGTGGAACTTTCTTTTTGAGCGTTGATATTGAAATTAACATTGCTTTCTTTTTTGCTTCCAGCTCCCAATCCTAGGCCGAATAATCCTTTCTTCTCGGTGGAACTTTCTTTTTGAGCGTTGATATTAAAATTAACATTGCTCTCTTTTTTGCTTCCAGCTCCCAAACCTAGGCCGAATAAACCTTTCTTCTCGGTGGAACTTTCTTTTTGAGCGTTGATATTGAAATTAACATTGCTTTCTTTTTTGCTTCCAGCTCCCAATCCTAGGCCGAATAATCCTTTCTTCTCGGTGGAACTTTCTTTTTGAGCGTTGATATTAAAATTAACATTGCTCTCTTTTTTGCTTCCAGCTCCCAAACCTAGGCCGAATAAACCTTTCTTCTCGGTGGAACTTTCTTTTTGAGCGTTGATATTAAAATTAACATTGCTCTCTTTTTTGCTTCCAGCTCCCAAACCTAGGCCGAATAAACCTTTCTTCTCTGAGGAATTATCTTTTTGGACGTTAATGTTAAGACTGATGCTAACGTCTTTTTTTCCACCAAGCCCCCATCCAGTTCCAACTGAATGCTGTTTGTTGCTATTAAGATCAAACGAGAATCCGCCACTAGACGATCCAGTTTTTGAAGACTCGTTGTTCACATTTACATGCGCGTTGCTTTCTTGTTTACCACCAAGACCCCAACCAACTCCATATGATCCCTGTTTGTCACTACTTCCACTTAAAGAGAAGCTACCACCTGATGATCCACTTGCTTGGCTAGATGTGTCTTTGTTTACATTGACATTAACATGTGCAGTACTTTCTTGTTTACCACCAAGACCCCAACCAACTCCATATGACCCTTGTTTGTCACTACTTCCACTTAAAGAGAAGCTACCACCTGATGATCCACTTGCTTGGCTAGATGTGTCTTTGTTTACATTGACATTAACATGTGCAGTACTTTCTTGTTTACCACCAAGACCCCAACCAACTCCATATGACCCTTGTTTGTCACTACTTCCACTTAAAGAGAAGCTACCACCTGATGATCCACTTGCTTGGCTAGATGTGTCTTTGTTTACATTGACATTAACATGTGCAGTACTTTCTTGTTTACCACCAAGACCCCAACCAACTCCATATGACCCTTGTTTGTCACTACTTCCACTTAAAGAGAAGCTACCACCTGATGATCCACTTGCTTGGCTAGATGTGTCTTTGTTTACATTGACATTAACATGTGCAGTACTTTCTTGTTTACCACCAAGACCCCAACCAACTCCATATGACCCTTGTTTGTCACTACTTCCACTTAAAGAGAAGCTACCACCTGATGATCCACTTGCTTGGCTAGATGTGTCTTTGTTTACATTGACATTAACATGTGCAGCACTTTCTTGTTTACCACCAAGACCCCAACCAACTCCATATGATCCTTGTTTGTCACTACTTCCACTTAAAGAGAAGCTACCACCTGATGATCCACTTGCTTGGCTAGATGTGTCTTTGTTTACATTGACATTAACATGTGCAGTACTTTCTTGTTTACCACCAAGACCCCAACCAACTCCATATGACCCTTGTTTGTCACTACTTCCACTTAAAGAGAAGCTACCACCTGATGATCCACTTGCTTGGCTAGATGTGTCTTTGTTTACATTGACATTAACATGTGCAGCACTTTCTTGTTTACCACCAAGACCCCAACCAACTCCATATGATCCTTGTTTGTCACTACTTCCACTTAAAGAGAAGCTACCACCTGATGATCCACTTGCTTGGCTAGATGTGTCTTTGTTTACATTGACATTAACATGTGCAGCACTTTCTTGTTTACCACCAAGACCCCAACCAACTCCATATGATCCTTGTTTGTCACTACTTCCACTTAAAGAGAAGCTACCACCTGATGATCCACTTGCTTGGCTAGATGTGTCTTTGTTTACATTGACATTAACATGTGCAGTACTTTCTTGTTTACCACCAAGACCCCAACCAACTCCATATGACCCTTGTTTGTCACTACTTCCACTTAAAGAGAAGCTACCACCTGATGATCCACTTGCTTGGCTAGATGTGTCTTTGTTTACATTGACATTAACATGTGCAGTACTTTCTTGTTTACCACCAAGACCCCAACCAACTCCATATGATCCTTGTTTGTCACTACTTCCACTTAAAGAGAAGCTACCACCTGATGATCCACTTGCTTGGCTAGATGTGTCTTTGTTTACATTGACATTAACATGTGCAGTACTTTCTTGTTTACCACCAAGACCCCAACCAACTCCATATGATCCTTGTTTGTCACTACTTCCACTTAAAGAGAAGCTACCACCTGATGATCCACTTGCTTGGCTAGATGTGTCTTTGTTTACATTGACATTAACATGTGCAGTACTTTCTTGTTTACCACCAAGACCCCAACCAACTCCATATGATCCTTGTTTGTCACTACTTCCACTTAAAGAGAAGCTACCACCTGATGATCCACTTGCTTGGCTAGATGTGTCTTTGTTTACATTGACATTAACATGTGCAGCACTTTCTTGTTTACCACCAAGACCCCAACCAACTCCATATGATCCTTGTTTGTCACTACTTCCACTTAAAGAGAAGCTACCACCTGATGATCCACTTGCTTGGCTAGATGTGTCTTTGTTTACATTGACATTAACATGTGCAGTACTTTCTTGTTTACCACCAAGACCCCAACCAACTCCATATGACCCTTGTTTGTCACTACTTCCACTTAAAGAGAAGCTACCACCTGATGATCCACTTGCTTGGCTAGATGTGTCTTTGTTTACATTGACATTAACATGTGCAGTACTTTCTTGTTTACCACCAAGACCCCAACCAACTCCATATGATCCTTGTTTGTCACTACTTCCACTTAAAGAGAAGCTACCACCTGATGATCCACTTGCTTGGCTAGATGTGTCTTTGTTTACATTGACATTAACATGTGCAGTACTTTCTTGTTTACCACCAAGACCCCAACCAACTCCATATGACCCTTGTTTGTCACTACTTCCACTTAAAGAGAAGCTACCACCTGATGATCCACTTGCTTGGCTAGATGTGTCTTTGTTTACATTGACATTAACATGTGCAGTACTTTCTTGTTTACCACCAAGACCCCAACCAACTCCATATGATCCTTGTTTGTCACTACTTCCACTTAAAGAGAAGCTACCACCTGATGATCCACTTGCTTGGCTAGATGTGTCTTTGTTTACATTGACATTAACATGTGCAGTACTTTCTTGTTTACCACCAAGACCCCAACCAACTCCATATGACCCTTGTTTGTCACTACTTCCACTTAAAGAGAAGCTACCACCTGATGATCCACTTGCTTGGCTAGATGTGTCTTTGTTTACATTGACATTAACATGTGCAGTACTTTCTTGTTTACCACCAAGACCCCAACCAACTCCATATGATCCTTGTTTGTCACTACTTCCACTTAAAGAGAAGCTACCACCTGATGATCCACTTGCTTGGCTAGATGTGTCTTTGTTTACATTGACATTAACATGTGCAGTACTTTCTTGTTTACCACCAAGACCCCAACCAACTCCATATGATCCTTGTTTGTCACTACTTCCACTCAAAGAGAAGCTACCACCTGATGATCCACTTGCTTGGCTAGATGTGTCTTTGTTTACATTGCCATTAATGTTCAAATTTTCTTTTCTGTCATTATTAGCACTCCATCCACCACTTACTTGGTGTTGTTGATCACTGTTACTACTTAACGATATTTCTTCATTCGATGTTCCACTTACTGTATTTGTTAAATCTTTGTTAAAGTTTATATTAATATTCAAATTTGTTTCCTTCTTTTTACCACGACTTCTGTCTTTATTCAAGGTTAATGTTTTATCTTTAGTTATATCCAACGATAAGCTTCCGCTAGACGATCCTTCTCCTCTATTAACATTTTTATCTACGTTGACGTTTATGTTAATATTTTTGTCTTTCTTTAGGCCATGACCTATGCCTTTGGTGAATGATTTCCCTCCTGATTTAGAACGATCTTTTTTGCTTTCAAAAGATTCCCTGCTTTCTGAATGTTCAAATGATAATTGGCCTTTCACTGATTCCTTTACATTGACGTCATTATCAGATTTTTTTTTTTTATTTCTTCTTGGGTCAGCCGGAAGCTCTGGTCTTGGGTTTTCTAAACTCAATCCATCAGGGATTTCATCTTTAGGATTCACTGGTGGTGGGTTGAATTTGTTTTCAGCTGAGGATTCAAAGAAAAATTGTTTACCTTGTTGATCTTTTGCTTCAGTTTCTGTAGTATCAACGGTAGTAGAGCCTGAATTTGACTGAGTTACGCTATTAGTGTTACTGCTTCCAGAAGGATATTGTGGAAATCTATTTGGGCAAAGCACACGATTGCCATGATATTCATAGAAAAAACTATTTCCTCTACCAGCATTCGAGTTTACCTCAAATTCGCCACTTTTTCGTACTCCACCACCCAATCCAAAACCGAATGATGCTTGCTTGTTAACGGAAATGCCATGGGAGTGTCCTCCACTAATATCTTTGTTGACATTTATATTAAAATCAACATTTTTATTACTTTGAAGACCATGTTCAAAACCTATCGAACCATGTTTTTGGTATCCAAAACCAAAGTTTCCTCCAACTGATCCTCCTCCTGAAGTTTGTTTTCCTACTTCAATACCATAGCCATATCCTTGATGAACTCCTGGTTGTGGTGATGGAGGTACATTTCCTCCATGTCCTCCGTTAAGACCAAATGATCCTTGATTGCTACCCGATACATCCAATGAAAATTCTCCTCCTGAGGAACCACTTACTTGACCACTGACATGCTTTTCAGTAGTGACATCGTATCCGTAGCCATGATCTGTCCACGCTGATTCACCCTGACCGTATCCATAATGCTTGTCACCAACTACTTCAATGACAACTTGTCCATTTCCGGCAGTACCAGGAACGTAACCATAGTCATTATGTCCTCCATGACTATGAGGATGTTTATTTCCAACTACTTCAATAATGACTTTTTCTTTTCCAACACTTCCAGGAACATAGCCATAGTCATAGTGTCCTCCTTGATTGTAATCATAACCATAATGCCCTCCTTGATTGTAATCATAACCATAATGTCCTCCATGTCCATGGTGAACACCTCCAGGGTGTCCTTGATTGTTATCATAACCATAATGTCCTCCATGTCCATGGTGAACACCTCCAGGGTGTCCTTGATTGTTATCATAACCATAATGTCCTCCATGTCCATGATGAACACCTCCAGCGTGTCCTCCTTGAATAATAAATTCGCCGTCTGCAATAGCTCCACCATGACTATGTACATTTTTATCAACATTCAAACCAAAGTTGAAGCCTTTGTGGATACCTCCACTATGTCCTCCTTGAACAACAAATTCTCCTCCTCCAACAGCTCCACCATGTCCTCCTAATTGTTTATTCGCATCAACATCAACTTCGAAGTGCTTCTCAAAAAAAACGCCGCTTTGTCCGTTTCCAGAACCACCAACATTTTTCTCAATATTGAAGTCAAGTCCAAAACCACCTTGAATTTGTTTATTTATTCCTTGACCAAATCCTATTGATGCATGCTTTCCACCTCCAACTCCTAGAGAAAATCCACCACCGAAATGCTTTCCAAAATGAGCTGATACAGGTGGAGTTATCTGTTAGTAAATAAATAATAATTAAAAATTAATAAGTTGGAATAATTAAACAGAAAAATGTATGTTCAACAAATTATAAAATGAAAAGTGTACGTCAAAATAAAGACATTTACCAGTAATGTATTGCCAATTAAGGCAATAATCAAAAAGTAAAACATCACTTCTTGAATCAGACTTAATCAATATCAGAAAGCTGCACTTCTGTCAAAAATTTGCTGCTTCCGTCTTATTTATAACAGTAATTTCGTTCAAGATCATTGACATTCTTACGATATAGATCACACTTGTTTAAATGTCATACTTTTAGTTGATTAACGATCCAGTTTTTGCAAATATTGATTAAATTGTTGACTTTTGTGTAATTATAATTAACGCATATATTATTGATTTAACTTATCTGCTATTAAATGATTCCCATATTTTTTTTTGTAAGGATTTATTATCGATTTTATGTTTATTGTATGTTGTATAATTTTTGCATCAATAATGTGGTAAAATAATGAACTACCTATATTTTGATTTATCCCGTATAAATTTATCAAAAATCAATCGATTGGAATTTTTTGAGGAAATACAATGTGTAAAATTTAATTTATTTGTGTGTTACACTTGGTAGTTATCGGACAATTATTTATTTTAAATAATTTTAAAGCATTAAATATACTCCAATTATTGATAAATTTTGAAACATTACTTAATAAATTAAATAAGGACATGAAAGTCAAATCTTTCTAAAAATAACTTTTGATTAAAAAGGAAAACCTCCAATATTAAATCCATATTTTTGATGACTGTTGTCACTTTGGCCAAATAATTTAGATCCAAATCGAGGAAAAGAAGTACCAAAAGCCAAACCTGATTGAATTAAATCTTTTCCAGCATTTGTATTAGCAACACCAGCTGCTACTAAAGAATCAATACTATTTTTAAATGCATTGTGATTTTCGTCACTGGTTTCTTTTACAGCATCTCCTGCTTTTGTGATAATTCCAGGTAAATAATTGTTATTCTATAACAATAAAAGAAGTTATTTATTACTAATACTCATTATTATCCTAATCTAGAATATTCTGTTTGAATATTGTTTATGGTTAAGTAGAGGTTTCATTTCATCGTTCAATAAATTCAATTCAATTAAGATATTAATAAACCATTAAACACAGTTTTTTTATAAGCCAATGTCATCCTACTTATATTGAATCATCATAAAATATCTCTGTAATTTACTTAAAAACGTTTTAATAATTACTTTTGCACATTTAAGCAATAAATATTGAATAAAGATGAGTATTGGTAAATGTTAAGAAAGCTCTCGAATCATTTTGAAAATACTCAATATCAATTACCGAATTTTTCAAAGGATGATTTCCAGAATTGTAAATCAAATATGGTATTTGATCAACATTATTTGGTCGAGCATTCGGATTCCAAGTATTTTGAGTATGGTAAGAATATTTTTGCTCTACATTGTTAAAACTCGGATTCATATCACTCTTGCTCCCATAGTAAGGTGTTAACTCTTTATCATAGACTGGTACAGTTTTTTCATTGTTTGTTGGTGATACCTATTAAAATTCCTTCTTTTGATACAAATATAATTCAATAAATAAATTTAGTATCTTCGTTATCTATAACTTACATTTTTATATTGATGATTAGAGTAAGAATTTAATGATTTTCCTTTTGGCAGCTCAAATTGAATGTGTGGAGAACTTAATAAAAATGATTGAGCCTGAGTGGAGAAAATTGATATTAATTTTATATACAAAACAGACAAAATTAGAATTTCTTTTAGGATGAATCTTAGTAGTTTACCTTGATAATCTCAAAAATTAATTGTTGGAAAATAACCAAACAAAATACAGCAAATTTCATTATTATCAATATTCTTATGAATAATCTACGTATTAATGATATAAATGTTAGAGTTTTGGCTCACTTATATTCATCCATGATTCAATAATTCTAGATTATTTAGACATTGATGGTACAGGTAACACCTGTGTATACGTCGTAGATCAATTTTAGTCATTGTTTTAGGACACAAAAGGTTTTCTTCAAAATGAATATAACATTTCATTGCGAATAAAGTAATATATCAGTCTATTGAAGTCTTAATTGACCTAGTTTTTAGATCATCAAACATAAACAATGATTTGACATCAATTTCCATTATGCCATAATTTTCTGATTCAATTTGAAATTGCTTCTTGACTTGATAGACATCATATAATCAAATGATAATAATTTTAATAAAAAATCATTTTTTGATTGTCAACCAAAAACTTAATTAACATAATAAACATTTAATAATAGGTTATTGTATTGTTGTTATAAAAATTGTTCAATTCTTTTTTTTAAAATATAGAGGGCATTGAGCGAGCTGCTAAACTATACTTTCATAGAAGAACTGCACTATACTTCGGTGTAGTAGCCACTAGTACCAACCTCAGAGTGTCAACAATAAAGTCGATCATTTTAACCAGAGAGAAAACTGAGAGTAGCAATGCCATTTAAAAAAAAATTTCCATTGCAAGGCACCCCTGTTTCAAACTTTTTCGTTTCCGCCGAACTAACAAGCAAAACAGAGTCGGTATAACAGTCAAGTTTTCATTATCGGTTTCACCTCGCAGGTTTCCACTATCTGTTTTATCCCAATGTATTATATTAGATGTTCATTTTTTTAATTTTATAATAACAATTACAAATTTACTATTGCATATAAATGCAATCTGTAAATGCTAATATTCAAAATAAATTATATTGATGATGTTTTTCTTTTATTTCGAAATTAAAAGCGGAAGAGTAACGAAATGTTGAAACGGAGTCACTAACCACTTTGAACCGCACTAAAAAGTTTTTTTAATAAATAAAAAATTAAATTGATCGTATTAAACAATGAGCATCACGTATTTTTAATTAGCGTAGAAACAAAAAACCAAGCATGGCATATTTGACGCATGGCTCTTCATTGATTAGATCGTAGATGAAAAAGCCCCTGAAAGTGTGTTCCGGCCAGAGAAGAGACCAGTATAGAAGTCCAATGCTGGGTTAACAACGCGGACTGAGTTTGGGTCAGAGAAGAGAGACCAGTGGTCTCTCTTCTCTGATTGGGATAAAACAGATAGTGGAAACCTGCGAGGTGAAACCGATAATGGAAACTTGACTGTTATACCGACTCTGTTTTGCTTGTTAGTTCAGCGGAAACGAAAAAATTTGAAACGGGGG
This sequence comes from Chelonus formosanus, assembly GCA_028641665.1. Lineage (NCBI taxonomy): Eukaryota > Metazoa > Arthropoda > Insecta > Hymenoptera > Braconidae > Chelonus > Chelonus formosanus. The sequence continues at coordinate 18,524,041 of CM054002.1, forward strand.
CGCCTTGCGATAGAAATTTTTTTTTAAATGGCATTGCTACTCTCAGTTTTCTCTCTGTTTTAACGGATTTTGTTTGAAGCCGCGATTTTTTATTTTATAAACAAACAACTTGATGAATTGAATCTTCTTATCAAAAAATTTTTATCATTCAAAGTGAGTTTATCAAGAGTTATTTAGAAAAAACACTTTTGTACCTCGAAAAACAATGATAGATAACTTGTTAGTCAACGATTTTGAGAGTATTATTCAAAGTATCGAAAATGAAGAGGCTTTACTTCAGAGGTTATCCACATTCATGATCGAATCTAGATCAAAATTAAAATCTTCTATAGATGATTTCCAACGAATATTAGAAAGTAATTATACAAGATATTTTTATTTAAACAATAAAATTAAATCAACAATGACTTTAATGAATATTTCATTTATGTAAAGAATCTAGGAGTCAGCGAAGAGAAAATATTGATGTCATAAGTCAACTCCAAAATCACTCTAAAGAAATTGAAAAACAAATAGATGAAGTGTTAGTATTTCAAAAAGTATCGAGTAAGAAAATATCAAATTCAGAAAAAGTAGAAGAAAAATTAAAAGATGATATTAAAGTTGAAAAAAGTAAAAAAGAAGAGCTCATGTTGGAAAAAGTTGATTTGGAACAAGGTATTTATTACTAACATCCTAATCTGTTATATTATTTTCATAATGCAAATATCATATATGGAGAATAAAACTTAGAATTTTTTATAACTTAATTGTATCATTTTCAGCACGAGAAAAACAAACAAAAGAAAAACGAATAGAATGGAATGCTTTGAAAAAAGCAATGGCAGCATTCAAAGACAATTTAAATATACACATAAGCTATAAAGAAATGGATAGTTATGACCAAATAACTGTTGCATATTTTTTTAGAGATAATCAGGATAGAAACAATTTTTATGTAATATTTAATAATTATCGAAACTCTACATGGAAAGGTAAGTCATTGATTTTTCTATTAATGTATTATTTAGTGAACCTATTCAATAACCGTAAAAATGATTACTTATATTTTTAGTTCAACACGTTGAGCCTACACTTCGAGATGAGCATTTGAAAGAATTGAAATTAGATTTTTCAAAAATCTACGATCTTCACGACATACGCAAATTTGTACCTGCAATTAGAAAAACATTATTGAAATACTACTATTATCATAAATAAAGCCACAAGTAAGTAACTATTACTTGTAAATTACGAAATTAATTAATAGAATTGTATTTAGAAGAGTAATATTTTTATTGATGAGAGTTTGGATATTTGTATTTGTTTGCGGACAATCGATTTATTAAATATATATTCAACTTAATTAATGACTAAACATGACACTTTTATTAAAATATAACGTTTCTGCAATAAACTTTCGTATTACCAGAGATGTGTATATAAGTGTTCGTAATCGTGTTTAGGGAAATTTTTTAAAATTGTTTCCATTTATCACACGTGTGATAGAAATGACCAAATTAAAAATTAAAAACTGTAAATCACAGCGTTGATAAGTGACTTAAAAACTACTGTTTACATACAGATCTCTCACAATTAATCTCTATGTTCATATACGCATACACGGATATAAATATTTTTTTGGACAATTATAAATTTATTAATGTATGCATATATGTACAATCCGGATTTCTTACTACATATGAAATGCCTATTTGCTTACAATACTCAACAGTTTCATGTATTTTTCTTTGAATTCTAGCTATCGAAGCTAGTTTCTTATTATTATTATTATTCATTCTTCGACCACATCCTTTTTTGCTCCCAGAAATAAGAGAAATTCTTCTTATACATTGAATGATTAACTGACTATTAATTTGCTAAAAAAAATATCAAACTATCCCTTAATTATTTTTATAATTTTTCGGCAGCATAAAAATGGCTGAAATATCATGTATTCAATGGATGAGCCGATAACAATAATTGTCTATTGACAAGAGTCAATGAAAGGTCAAGCCGTCGCCCACTGTCAATTAGTCATTCGTGAAAGCCAAGAGAACAATTTAACAAATTTTATTTGCTTTATTGACCTCTAGCAAACTTCGCCCTAATATAAGCCTATTGAAAACTTTATGATTCAACTATAAGCCAACCTGTAAGACTGGAGCGACAATCGATATAGATTTTTTATATATTAATATTTAATATTAAATTACTTCAAAAGTCTTTACAATTTAATATTCATATTTATTTAAAAAATTTTTTCAATGGTAACAATAAATGGTTGCAAAAAATTAATTTAGATTCATTCCAAATATTATACAAATTTGCAAAGACTCTTGCGACAATCTAATAATAATTATTTATTTTGGTTTCATCATCACTCATTTTTTATTATGAATAATGTGATGAAAAGGTATTATTTATTCTATGAAGATTACATTCTCCTTTAAATTGCGAAAAACACTTAGTACATAATATTTTGTAGATAATTTATCCATAATTTTCGCAAAATTATTATACTGGGTGGGTAAATCTAATTTCTAAAATAGTGAAGTCAATGATAGATCAAAAATTTTAATCGAAATATTTATGTATCGAAAAAGAAAGATAATGGAAATATTTACAATGCATACAATGCCTACAACTAAATGATGACAATAATTAATAACAATAATAAAAATAATAATATCAATAATAATAAAAATAATATTAATAAAATAATAATAAATTTTTTTAATTATTATCAATTAATAATCTAGCTAATTAGTAGCTAATCTGCTTTGCCATGGTATTATATTCATCAATTTAACCAGTTCTTGCTGCCTCATATAAAAATTTCATTGCAAACAGAATGATTTTTTTCTCTTTACAAAACATAAAAAAATTAAATCAATCAATATTAATAAAAGCTCAGTATCCTGAAGATACTTAATATGATATATTTTTTATCCTTTGCAAATTGTCAAGTCACTACACTGACAACAACAACAGTGGCTAATGCAATCATAAAAAGGAAAAATGTCACTTCTTGTTGATATTTATTCCTTCTTTTCCTATCATATTTTTACCATGCTGCCCTTGCTTACTTATCTAATTCTGTTGACTTTTATTCGGGCCGCAGCAAAAAAAATATTAGCAACAACCAAGGCCAAGGCTATTGGTGGGAAAAATATCAGATAATTAAGCAGCCAAAGCTGGAGTTGTTTCAGTAGGTGTTTGCATCGTTGTAGGACAATTGTTTGCAACTCCGTAAATCTTTGCATGATTGACTTCCATTGCAACTGTAAGATCCAGTAGACCAGCGTCACACATGACAGGATTGTCTGTAAATAATTTATTTCTCAATCAATTAATTAAATCCATTTAATAATCAAACTACGATTGATAACAATGAATAATTATTAAAAAATGAAATTAATTAAAAAATAATTCAATTATGAAAGGAATGAATATTTATCCAAGTATTCAAAACATTGAATTGAATGGACAAATTAATAGTGGCTGAAAACTGTTACGATAAACTGATATAGTCACAACAAAATAAAAAACATTTAGTAAGAGAAATTAATGAATCGACGGCGCCAAGATTATATTATCTATCTCTCGGATGAAATAATATTATATGTATTCTGAGGGACAAACAGTTATTTGATATGAAAATAAGAATTTTATCAAAGAATAATAATATATTACCCTCATTTACTATCATATACTTCACTTCAGATGACACTATCTATTTTCTACATTATATTTACCAATTTCTAAATCTGTAGTTTTATTGATTTTTTAAAAATATCTCTATCTTATCTCTTTTTTTTTTGATACCCAGTTTTTATGTAAATCTGAAGTTATTTTTACCTTGTAAGTAAATTCGAAGCACATCAGGGACTCCATGAACCATACATCGAGTGTTGGCTACAATTTCATAAGTAAGAGAACGAATTTCATTCATGCTCAAATCTACTGAACAAAGATTTGGAAATCCTCGGAAATCCCGATCTGATAAAGTCACTAGTCGATTGTGCGATGCAAATAATTCTTCAAGAGCTGGTAATTTTGCCTAATAATTTCAATATAAATTATTTCATTAATTCATGATAATTCAAAATTTATTATCAAACAAATTTAATGATTCTTACTTCAGAAATTTCTTCAAGTGATGTGAGTTTATTATGAGATAAGTCAAGACTTCGTAAATTTGCGAGTTCACAAAAATCGTGAGATCCAATCGTCGGTCCCAATGAATTGTGGCTTAAATTTAATCTTTGAAGTTCACGCATTCCTTCAAATAACGAATCTTCTAGAGTTTGCAACTCATTATGTTGCAAACGTAACTCTTGGATGCTTGCACCAGGCTTTTCTTCAGCATCCTTATCAACAAGATTCTGAAGAAAATATAAAATTAATTTCAATACATGTTTTTTTCAGATAATTAAATATGATAAGAACATATTGGATTACAAACCTCAATATGACCTCGATAAAGACGTCGAATTCGATTGTGAGAAAGATCGATAAGCCGGAGCTCCTTGAGTCCTCGTAGAGTAGCGAAGGAAAATTCACTTAGTTGATTGTGAGTTAAATTGAGGCATTTAAGAGATTTTAATGGCCAGAGTGCACTCTTACTGCCATTTCCATCACCTCCACCGGTACCACCACCCAATGACTTTAGTGAATTATGACCAAGTTCAAGATCTTCTAATAATCCTGCTTCAATAAAGTCTTCTTCGGTCAACTAATAAAATTGAACTCAAGGATTAATAATTGATGATATAATTTGCATAATAAATATTTTAATGATTAATCATCTAATGAAAATAATTAACTTAAAGAAAACATACTATTTGTAATTCGTTATAAGACAGCTCAAGATATTGAAGATTTTCAGCTTTTTGTAAGGTGCCATCAAGACTACGTATTTTATTATGTTGAAGGAACAACATTTCTAGTCTATGAAGTTGTCGGAATTCTGGTGGTAAATGCGTCAATTTATTGTCCATAGCATGAAGCATCCGGAGGTTGTGGCCAGAAGTTGGTAATTCACCATCCAAGGACGTTAATTCATTTGAATTTATAAATAACCACTCGAGCTGATTTAAATCACTAAAAATTTATAAAAATAATAGTCACGTAATCAACTTATCAGTAGTAATCGAAAATGATTATGAATTATGTTAATTTCGAAAGTGTGAATCTCTGGGTTTTCCATGTGTAAGCATTCTTAGAAGAATTACACACTTAAATGAATCACTCATATAACTAATATCATTCATAGAAATAATAATTGACATTCTATTAAAATTCCAAAAGTATCTTCGCGTAAAAGGTATTTTAATTTTATTTAATAAAATCAATAAACTGAATTTAATTTAATTATTTAAATTATGAGAGTTTTTAAATAACTTATTTTCGCAATTGAATTTTAAATGACGCGTGTACGTGAAAATAGGTCTATCAATGACTTTTATAATTGCAAATTTGAATAGTATAATTTTTTAATAACATTACATCTATTTTTAGTGATTATTATATTTATTTTTCCAACATACCATAGAGTACGGTTCAAAGTATGCAGGTGATTCCTTCCCACGTGGAGTTTATTTAATTGTGGTGGTAAAGATCCTGGTACCATTTCAGATATTGAATTTCCGGCCAACAATAAATGTTGCAGCGATGGATTATACTAAAATCAAATGCATAAAACATATTTTTAAATAAATTAAATAGTTAAAAATGTTTAAAAGAAGAAGTTTATTTGTACTGAAAAAATTAGCATAAGTGTGATATAATAAATAATGAATAATCTGATTAGGATTCAATGACTTTTAGATGAGAAATTGAGTGTGATAATATGAGTATAAGAAAATACTCGATACTTGTATTATAATTGAGCACATGGGTTACGCGTGGTAGGTCACGTGTTAATTTCATAAAATAGCATAAACAACGACATTCATTAGAGAGCTCGTTCAGTTTCTTGTCGTGACTCTCAGAAGCAATCAATGAAAAGTGTAATGTTATTTATTTTCTTCTTTGCTGCTATTATCAGAAGACAAAGACAGGGAGAAATATTGATGTAACATACACAATATTCAATCTTTATCCAATCGATGACGCATCACAGAGATAATTAACACATGATTTTACCCCATTCATAACAAAAAATATATTAAATCTATGATTTACAAGAAAATAATACTTTTACATGACAATAGCTAATAAGTGGATAATTTTTCAATTTACTCTTCGTACTCTCTGTATTTTACGAAGTTTAAAAATAGCACACATTTAAATCTGAATATTATTGAATGAATAATAATGCCATGAGAGTAAATTAATTGATTCAATTAATTATAATTAAAGTTCTACGAACTGATGTCTACTACAGAGTAAACATCAAATCTCATTTGGTCAGCATTCATTCAATGATCAAAGTCTATATTGGAGTATGAAGCAAATAATGAGTTTGACCCAAAATAGCTTGGAGAAATGCTCAACACAAAAGCACATAGAGGAATAAATAAGCATTAGAAAGAAAAATAGATTTTCAAATGATTAGATACCTTAAAATCGTTGACATCGATTCGTGTTATTCGATTTCTACTGAGTTCCAAAGTTCGAACCAGAGGCAAATGAGATAAAATATGCCTTGGTATCGATGGTATTTCATTGTCTGCCAAATTCAGATATAATGTTCTACCCAAACCTGCAAACACTTCACCGTCGACATTACTGAAATAAAAAGTTAAATATGCACATAAGAATATTTTTTTTTTCATTCAATATAATTAATTGTTAATTGATCATTGAATTGTTGATTAATTAATCATTGTCATGACGTTTTTTTTTTTTTTTTTTATAACTAAATTGCCATCGTAATTAGAGTAATTGAAAAAGAAAACAATCGTTCATGTGTTTATTAGTAAATATGTTGGAAAAAATAATAAAAATTTAGATTGATTAATGCGTAGCTTGCAATGATAACATTATCTGAAAAATGTGAAATATAGACACGACCTTTCACGATCTGAAAAAAAGCACGTGACTTGATAATTTTTTCAATTCATCTAACGCGATAAAACCGGACGCAGATGTTGATTGTAATAGGTCTTATGAGATCTACCTATTCCTCACTTGTATCTTATTTTTTTTTTTTTTTTTAGTGAAAGAAATATCTTCATTATATCAATGAATAATAATTACGAAATAAAAATATTATTTTCAATTTTTCTTGTGAGAAATCATTAAATTTATGGAATATTTTAATTGAAATTAAAATTATCACAAGAATTCAATTGAGGAAAAAAAAAGTTTGAATGTAATTATCGTATCATTATTCACTTGATACTAGTTCGTTGTGGCTTATTATTTAATTACTCTGACTCTGATAAACATACTATATACACAACGTAAGACGATAGAATACTTCACATCGCCCTGTTGTAGAGGTCAGCCACGATTGAGAATTATCTTTATATTTATTATAAACTTATTGATAAACAGCCAAGCTCACTGCTCCTTAGTTTAACGTAATTTCTCTTAACCAGGTACTTTAAGTATTTAAAACTCATCACTACTTTTGGTATATAACAAAAAGGAAATTTCTATTTAATCATTTTCTTTTATCTTTTTTCAAAGAAGAAGAATTATTTGAAAAGAGGAAAGAAATATGTTCCTGTCAAAATTGATTTGATATTTCTGATATATCGATTTATCTTTAAAAATTTCGATTCTCTCTGGAAATATCGATCAATCTTATGGTCGTGAGAATTATGAAATTTTATTGTATGTATGGATTTCATTGAATAAAGTAGTATTTACCGAATTTACTAGCAGAAAAAAAAATTATCTGACTACGTGGTAATAAGTAGTCAAAGCGTTGTTTGGTCAGACTCATGACAGGCGCAGAGCCGGCACATATTTAATCTTTATATTCATATTCCATCTTACATAACTTTATTTACAATTTATAATTTTTCTAAAAAAGTACGTAGACATAATTGACATAATTATCCAGTGAATTGTTGACCCGAGTCATGATGAAAAATGAATAACGACGAAAATGTGAAAAATGTGAAAAGTGACGACCAAACCCTTGTTTTTAAAGTAAAACGTAAACTTTGCGCAGCGTTTATTGAACGATAATTTATGAATGATTAATAAATCTATCAGCGAAACGTGTTTGTAATGACACATTAATGACAGAGACAGCAATAATAGTTGATAAATTAGTAAAAAAAGAGCATTAAATACAAAATGAAAACAAACGATCGTTAAACTTACCTCAGGTGGTCATGATTGAGTTCAAGCTTCATAATAGACATCTTCAGCTCCTTAAAATGATGTTTAGAAATATCCCTGAGCTGTGAATGTGATATTCTGAGAGTAATATGTTGACCGGGGTTAAACTTTTCCTTGAGAGCATTAACAACTTCTCCAAATGACTCCATTTTCTCGCACATGACCGATATTTTTTCTCCATGCTTCTGGGGATTGCTAAAGCTGACACTAGTATCACCACTACCACCACCAATACCAACACCACTACCACCCAACTCCCCGGTACTAGGAACACTAGAAACACCAATTACTGAAGGAACAATTGTTGGTGTTTCAGAAACAGGACTGACAATACTCGCAGGAGGGGAATATTTTTCTTGTCTACAGGTGCACGGGCTAATCTCGCGCCTGACCGCACAGTGAAAACTCGCGCTCGCCGCGAGACCGAGCAGTGTGTAGAGTATTCCCGACATTGCGATTGACCAGCGACGGGACGCGCCGACTCTTCTAATCACCGTCCAAATACCCCACTCGCAATGATCCGGGACAGACTATGCGCGCACTCCCCACAACCAACCGACGGACGTCCTTCGTAACCCCCACCCCCGTGGCAATCAATCACTGCCGCCCCCTGCTGTGGAGTTCTCTCTCTCCTCCCGACCTCTCTTGCCACCGACTTATAGCCAAGCAAAGAGCTTCTTACTTCTACCCTCCCTTCGCCCGGGATTCCCGCCGTCACACTCTGCTTATAGGGATTTTTCAAATACGGTTTAACGTCAACTGTCACTTTTAATCTTCTACTTCTTGTATGCGTTAATCGGCTAATACCTATTCACAATCTATTACACTCAATACTTTAACATGTCACTGTGAATTTCTTCTTTTAAGACTTTTCTTACTTTATTTATCGATCCTCAATACAATATTTGTTTGAAACAATCCTCCGGAGGGATTTTCCGTTAAGACCAGGATCAACTCAAGACAATTGTCCCTTGGCAGATTATACCAAGCTTTCAGGAAAAATTGAGTTATACCAGGCAATAGACCGTCTTCGTTATGTACTTCCTCTTGGCGCCTCAATTGCGACTACATTAAGTGCCTCTGACTCGCGCGAGATTTTATAGTCCAACGTCAGCCCCAGCTCCAGCGACGTAGAGATAGGAGTTGTGAGCATTTATTTTTTTGTCAAATCAAATATACCAAACGTATCAATATTTTATCAAATGGAATACCAATTTTTGAATAACTCTATAGGTGGAAAGTTTCTAACAAAATTCATTTATTCGAAAAAAATAACTGGTAATAGATTGATTTATTAATTTAATTGAATGATAGGCAAAGAAGAACATGCTTATCATTGACTCATTAACATATGTACCCGAGTCAGAATATAACACCTAAATTTATTCTTTTCATATTATTACCATCCTTTCTATCCTAGATTCAACCTTTTCATCCTAATATTATTCTGTTTCATTTTATTAGTAGATCAAAATTAGGATGATAAAGCCTAGTTTTAATTTTCTAATCCTAATGCTATTTTCATCCTTCTGAAGTTGGTAAAAATTAGGATATAAACAGAATAGCCTGATTTGAACCTCATTAATTGATTTGCTTATGTCTAGTAGTACTTATGGAAATAGTTGGAATAACTCCCATTACATTCATACTTTTTTAATAATACATATGATTTTAATGCTGATAGTCAGCCCAATTAGAATTAAAATAAAATTAATAATTATACAAAAGTATGTGGTTGTTAAAATAAAATAACTTGAATCTCAAATAAAATGAGATTGAAACCAGGAAAAGCGTAAAATAAAACTAGAATGAACCTAAGGTGAAAGAAAAATAAAATTAGGATGAAGATAAGATAAAATTGAAAAATTTTCAGCCTATGGAAACGCTGGTTTGTTACGTATTCCGATTTTAATTAGGATTTGTTCATTTTAAGTTCAACCTAAAGAAAGGATAGTCTTAGGATAAAAATAGGATGAAAATAGGTTTTATATTTTGAGTTGGGTAGTATTTATTATTGGGTATTGTGGATAAATTTATCCGTTTTGTTATCACTTAACAATGGATTAAATAATAATACCTGATTTGAGTGTCGTAAGTCGGACAATCGTTAGAAGGGTTTCCTCAATTTAATCAGGTTAATCGTAACCTGGTTGATGGAATTGTCAGAGTTTGTTTTGCTTAATTAGTATCATACACAGGAAAATAATAAAGAAAAAAAGAGAAAAATGCCGTTGACCTATCTTGCTTCTAATAACGTTTACACGTCCGTCCGTTTGATGAGTCGGTCGTTCAAGATCTGCGAGATGCGAGATCACAACGGCGTCACCGAGGCGTCCAAGCGGCATTCCAGGGACGCTCGTCGTGTCGTCTACCTCAAAATTACGCCGTGAAATAAAATGTCCACACCACAAATTTCTTACATTGACTTTTTTATTTATTTTAGTTAATTTGTATTTACGAGAATTCTTCAATAGGAATGTGTTTATATGTCTACATTGTAACTCTTCGTTTTCTAGGGATGTTAATGTCTAAAAAATATCCTAAGAATGTCTTAAAATTATTCTCAACAACTGCACATTTTAAATGCCTTCCTTGGATTTTCGACATTATTTTTTATTCGTTACACATTGAACTGAATGGTCAAGTTCGCATGGAATGACACGTATGATGCGTCAAAACAAAAACAAACATGAAATGTAAAAAATAAAATTTAAAAAAAATGTTAAAAATAAAAAGAACCGTCCGATGCACATGCCGTGGAGTGTTGCGTTCCTTTCGACAACTCGATGCTGCATTCCAGGGTCGCTCAACGGTTCGTCCACCTCAACGAGGAAGATATATATTAATCCATCATCATTTTTAGTAAATAACAAAAATTGCTTCTGTGAAAAATAAAATCTTCACCATTGTATATACACGAAAAAAATTAAACAAAGTAAGCTAAAAAAAATTTTATTAAAAAATTTATATGATATTGATGAATATTTTAAACAAATAATAAAATAAAAATTAATATAAACAAAAAAAATAGTAGTTTTGGAGTAGATAAGAGTTAATCAACGAAATATGAGAATGAGTTGAGTCTTGATATATAAGCTTGATTTGAAAATTAAGGTCAATGAAATTACCTGAATAATAATGAAGTAAGTAATGTAAAGAGAGATGTATAAATTAGTCAATTAATAATATAAAAAAATGTGAAATTTGTAACGGAAGTAATACAGAAGTGATAAACATAAACTCATCACTTGGTGAAGAAATTGCGCATCAACGGGAGAAAAAGAGAAAAGAGAGTATTGCGTGTCGGTAGCTTGAAAAACAAATGCGAGAATGCAGCCTGGCGCCAACGCACACGAGGAATCGGGCGCCTCATGGATGATCGCGCATAACGAACGTGAAGTAGCATACGGCCATCACGACACGCGTGCCCACCCTCACTACTCAAAAGAACGCCAGTGGCAGTTGGGTGATGAGATTAAAAAGACTAATCCATTACACTTCTCCTGCAGAGATGATATGAGAATTGTCTTTCTTCACTTCTTTACGTCCTTAACTTCTACTTCTCACCATACTCTTCTTAAGATCATCATATAAATGTAAGTGGCAAGAATCGATGATGAGGACGCAGGAGCCGGACAGTCGGGCTATGTGAGAAAAACGAGACGTATACAAATCGAGACAGCTACATCATTATGAGATGTGCCCAGCCCTCCCGGTTTTCTTCTTTCTCTTTCTCCTGCGATTTCTCTGCAGCTTTTTCCTTTATACTTATTCGACATGCTTCTTATCCCTGGCGCCTTGCTGCTGGCCCCAACTCTCTGGTCTACAACATTCATTTTTGCCTTGTCTTCTTTTTATCAGCGATCCTCATTCTTCATATATACTTCATATACTTCAGACGTCATTAATATCATCAATAAATTACTTATTTCCATCAAGAAAAATCTTCAAACGCTTTACGAAATTACTTACATTTATAGATTCATACATAAGTATCTAGAGTTCATCATACTTTGTACAGTTATTTATTTTCAAGTTCATTATTTATTTTACAAGTCTAGTTTAAAATACTTATTCAAAGATTTATTAATACATTTTTTATTGACCAACTAATACATAGAAAATTTTCTGTTCTAGGAGAATCACCAACTGCCATCAGATGATTCTACAAGTGTCAAAAAAATAATGGATGCTTTTAATATCTATTAAAGTATATTTTTAATTTTTTATCGTTTGAATTTACATGTTTGAACAAAGAGTATGAACGTAAAATGAATGGTCATGACGCAAGTAATTCCATTTACGTAGATTATTATTGATATCAAATAAACGACACAATAAAACTCATCGAATAATGTACATTGTAACAATGGGATTCAAACTTATTCAATTGTAATTTTTTATTTAATTTTTTTCGTTTAAATTAAAAGAAGATAAAAATTTATTCAACTAAACATATGCAAGTGTTCCAAGTTTCACTGAGTAAATTGTTTTTATAATAGCTCGAATATTTGAGAACACTTGTACAGTTTTTAATGTAAATTGTACTCAGTAATTAATCTTTTATCATTTTTCAATTATTTTATATTAAAATAATTAAGATGATGAACTTGTAATAAAATAGTAGAAAAGATGAACGTAGAATAAAAGTATTACGTTGATTTTTATAAAGATAAATTCATAAGATTAAATTCTAAGGAATTAAAAACAAGTATATATCCTAGATTTAAAATTTTTATTAAAGTAATAATCATAAAAGTGTAATTAAGAGAATGTTGATGCATCAACAGTTCAATGCTCTAAATGTGACTTTTGAAAAGAAAGAATATATTCTATGAATGTTGCAGGGAAATTGCCCAAATTTGAGCATAGGATCTATTAATCTAAATTTATATCAAATTCTTGATGAGTAGATTCCAAAAATATTTGAATTTTCATGATGATTCATAATAAATATATCACAAAATAAAAATAGCCAAACATTTATTTTCATAATAAACTTGTAAATATATATAAATGTCAAACGAAAAATAAGCATGACAAAAATTCCGTTTTTAATAATAAAAAATGACAATTCTCTGAATGACTCAGATACCTAATAATGCGAAATATTTTAATGATTACAAAAATGTATTTTTACTCTTTCGTTTTCTGATTTATATAATTTCGTTATAGAATTTCTATTTTTGATATCCAAAATTAATCATCGATGTCTATAAAAGCTGATCGTTAAAATTCCTTACAAAAATACACATGTTATGAGTTGGAAAAAAAACCAAAAGGGCTAGTCTAGAGTTTTTTTTTGCCTTCAAATTATCACATTTCATCTGTCGAACACTTAAGAAAAAATTTTATCTTTTGTCATGTTAATTTTTCCTTTAATCTTCTTTGTCAGCATGGCTATATTCTTTATCTATCTTATCCTCGCTACTCATTATTATCGAGCCTACTTAAGCTCTAGCATAAGAGGGTATCTATTTTTTTCATCTGCACCTAAACTATCTCCAAAAAGTCATGGATGAACAACTAAGTAGCAATGTGCGTGCCAGATTGTGCTTAAGCCCCAATTTTATGTCTCCTTCGAGATTTTTATCACGGTAGGGACCCACTATATCTCAACTGTGGGGCGTTTAAATATATGTGTATATATATACATATATTTTTATACATATAATATATACATATATATATAAATACTGGATGCCTGCATGTATACTAGTATATATATGTATGCATGAGTGTAATGTTGAGAGAGAAACTTGAAACAGCATATTTGACACAGGATGTCAGGACGCGGGTTTACGTCTGGAGTTAAGAAAGAAGTGAGGCACCACTGGTTTCTTACATTTGAGTCGTGTTGCACTGGAGTTAAGGTCCAGTTTCCCATTACTAAACTGCAGTGTAGTGTATAAAATTCATGTTTATCTTCAAGAACTTGAAAACATTTTTAGGACATTACAAAGGTAAAATTAGAATCAAGTTTACAGTAGTAACAAATATTTTTATTAACAACCAGAAAAATTGTTCATTTTTGTTCTTTTCTTTTTCTTATTGCAGTTATTTGTAGAATAACACCATGATTAACTTGGCCATTGAAAATAAGATAAAGCTTTTCACATTCACGAGCTTCATTGTGATATATATTTCGACTATTTCTTGCTTTGGTTTAGTTGAAGAGGATCCTATATCAGAATCTGCTTTCAAAGAGATTGGATGCAATGGTACTTATAAGCGAAATTTATTTACAACATTAAATCAAGTATGTGAGGATTGTCACAATTTATTCCGTGAAACTGTTGTCTATAATATTTGCAGGTAACATTTCAGTATTTTTATAAAATTATAAATCAGTATATCTATATTTCAACAAATATTTGAATGTAAGTAATTATCTTAATTGTATTTTTCAGACAAGATTGTTTCATATCAGATCATTTTGTATCATGTTTGCAAACTTTAAAAATGGATTCCAAATCAGAAATCATTGCGTATAAAAATATGATAAAACAACTCTATGGAACTAAAGGAGAATTGTGATTTCATTGTTTTAATAGTTAAGTTTATTGTCTGCTCTAATAAAAATGAGTATCTTATAAATAATTTTTTCTCTTCAATTTCCTTTTAATTATATACAATATTCATATTTTGCATGAAATGTTATATGTTTATCACTTAAGTATTTACGTATGTGTAAATACATAAAAGAAATTTATAGCTACAAAAAAAACAATATTATTCGAAAAAGAATATACAAGTACTATTATTAATTTTGCTTAAATGGTTATTCCCAACAGTAAATATTGACTATTTTTATATTATCTTTTAGTTAATATAATTTTTTTGTAAATAATCATGAATTACTTTAATAATATGTGTATTCAAAGTTCTTATTTGTTTTGCATTACCCCTATCACTTAATTATCGTTTGTTAATCTTATTTCTAAAACTATAAAATTTATCTTTGCAACACATTAGTGTAGGTTATTTTATGTTTACAGTAAAAAAAAAGTATAAATACAAGTATTCCACTCTTTCAAGACAGCACAATATTCAAGACAAGTTACGAAAACAGAATTATATCAACTAATAGAAGTAATTATTTATAAAAAGGTAAATTTTTAATCAAGTAAATATCATTTCCGAATCTTTGAAGAACTATATGTTTTTTCAGCTTGAAAAACACTTTAGAAAATTAATAATAATACAAACAAAAATGATGTACCATTATATTGTAATATTTTTTATTATGCATATTTCAATTTTATTTGCAAATCCAATTTCTGTTGCTAAATTGCCTGATAACAAATCAGCAACAGAAATATTTCACGAAATTGGTTGTGAAGGTGTTTTTGATGAATATTTAATTCAAAAGTTTTATAATATTTGTGCAATATGTGCTGATTTATATCATGCTGACCTTTTATTTATGTGCAGGTAAATGAAATTTTTGATTTCTTTCTTTAATATTTAAATTCGTTTTTTTTATTTGTGGAAAATAAATTTCTTTTCTTTTTTTCAGTGCAGAGTGTTTTAAAAACATTAATTATCTTGAGGGTTGTTACGTACATTTTCATAATCCAATGAATTCGACCGACATTGAAAATTTAATACAGCCTCTTCGGGGGTAAAATGAATTGTCACATAAAATTGAGCATTAATGAAAAGAAATATTTTACATATTGAATGATGTTTCGTTTCAAATTTCATTCATTTCCAAGAAATATTAAAAATTCAAGATAATACTAAAAATTTATGATATATTTAAATGTAATTAAACTTGAGGTGTAAATTAAGATATTTAGAACAATAATTATACAATATTTATATTATTTTATCCAATTTATTGATGTAACAGGAACAATTGAACACAACTACGCATTTAATAAACTGTCAGATTTTAAATATGTACGAATTACAAGTATCTGATCATTTATATAATAACTATATTTTTGGTCTATAAATTTCATTATTAATAAAATATTTTGCTTCAATATGTTTACAAAATCATCTTTATAACCCTTTAATTTCAAAAAATTACCTCAATCTTCTAGAAGTTATCTCCTTGACCTTCAGAGTGAAATCAAGTTCTATAAAATATCGCAACTTCATGACAGATGTCTCTGAAAATTCTCCTAAAAAACAGTTCTAGTGAAATCTGGTAACATTTACAATATCACTATTGGCAACTCTTCGGCAATCATAAATAACGCCATTAGCTGTGAAGACATAAAATGAATTCTGGGTAAAATTGTGAGTGTCGTACTTTTTTGTGGACTTGTATTACTAATAATCGTTAATTTATATTTGTCTTTCGATAATCTACAACTTTGAATGTAATTATTTATTTTCATAATATAACCGTTATTCTATTGTTTGTATTCTTATTATACGGTGCTCTATTACATTGCATCATTTTACGAAGTTTTAGTGAGCATTGAATCCATCAAAAAGGCAACATGATCGATCTCACGGTGAAGACCTTGGATTCACAAAACCACGCGTTTTCATTAAATGACGACGTAATTATTTTTTAAATATTAAGCATTATATTTTTGCATATATTATCAAACGAAAATATTTATTAATCAATATATATTTTCCTATTTGTAGATTACCGTCAAACAGTTCAAAGATCGAATTGCAGAAACCATAAACATTCCGGCTAGTACACAACGACTTATTTATTGTGGTAGAGTTCTTCAAGATGAAAAACTTTTAAATGAATATGGTTAATATCATTTTAAATATTTTACTGAATTTTATTTTATTTTTTCATCAAAATTAAAGAGCAAATTTATATTTTTGCAGACGTAAATGGCAAAGTCATACATTTGGTACAGAGAGCCCCACCTTCAGTCACTCAAAGAAGTAGCAATGCTAGTCAAAACCAGGGACAAAGTCAGGCTTCAGGCGGAGAAGGAGGAGGCTGGTCACAACTTCCACGAATTCACTATCGACAATTTCATGGAAATCCGATGTATGTGAGCTCAGTTTCAATTCCCAGCGATGTTTTAGAAGGCCGTGGTAAGTTTCTCAATAACGATTTGTTGTACTTCTTATCACTATTTTCTAGATGATGTATCAATATTTTATTTTTTTCACACTTTTTTCAGAGTGGCTTGTACGACCCAATACACCCAACACTGGAGTTCGACGTCATATCACTGTAATCCGTCAAATGTTAAACCAAGCTAATTCAATTATTGATCGTTTAGAAAATTCTGCAAGTGCTCCTGAAGCTAATTTGGAAAGCACATCATCACAATCTGATGAAACACCGCGAGAAACATTTGATGCTGAAACAGATGGAGAAAGAAGTGATCTTCCAGTATCTGGAGTTAACATTGCTCTTGCTAGAGTTCATAATGATGGTACACTTGAACCAATTCTTGTATCTATGAACGCAGCTCAATCTAGCCAAACTGATCAACAACCGCAGCAGCAGCAGCAGCAGCAACAACAGCAGCAGCAACAACAACAACAACAACAACAACAACAACAACAACAACAACAACAACAACAACAACCGCCACAAGATACTTCACAACAGTCAACTGCTTTTAATGAAGAATTAAATGATCAGACTGAAAGTACTGATGCTCTTATTCCACGTGTTCTAGCAGAACTGTTAGAAAAACTATTAACCACTCAAGAGCGATTGAATCCTTATATTAGAGATCGACTTCTTGCAACTCGAAATTTACCAGAATTGGTAGAAGATGCTGCTCTTGCACGAGAAAATCAACAAGTTTTCGACCGTGTTACAGAATGTTTACACTGTTTGTCACATGCTCAACATGCTTTGAGTAATTTAACTATTGATATGCGACAATCCCCACGAGTATTACGTTGTCGACCTATGAGTATTAATTCTCCACCTATGTTGCAAGCTGGCGTTCCTATTCAAGTAGAGGCACATATCAGTTTACATGGCCAAAATGACAATCTCAACTTTGATGATAATAATAGTGCAACAAGAACCGACACACAATCTACAGAAACACCAACTTCTACGAATGCTGAGACAAGTACTTCAAGAACTACTTCATCAACATCATCACAGCCACAATCTACTTCTGATCAACAAAATACTATTCCTACTGATCCCCAACAACAACATCAATCAAATTCTCCACTTGGAACACTTTTTAATATTTCAAATAATGTAGAAGTTGTAATGGAAATGGGTTCCCAATTTGGCCGAGCTTGGGATTTCGCAACAAATAGTCAAAATCAACCTTCCAACAGTAACAGTAGCAGTAATAATATGAATAATTCCACCAACAATAACAATAATGAAAACGGCAGTAATAATAACAATACCAACAGTAGTTCTAGTACCAATACTAATACAAACCGTGAATTTGGTGACAATCAATCATGGGCAAATGGACAATCACCAGATACAATTCGAAACTTTGTGCAAATAATAGCTGGATACATGGCTCAACATGGACTTTCAATACCTATTCCGGTGCGATCTACTCCAACTCCTACAACTCAAGGTTCTGCTCGCCGTCGAACAGTCGCAGTTGCATTTGCTGAATCACCTAACTCTGGTCAAAATTCTCAAACACGCGGCAACACCGAAACTCATCCAACAACTTCTACACAAACACGTACAACTCCTCGTACACATATGTTCCATCAACGTGGACAGGCACGTGGACAAGCTGGTTTAAATCAGTCGCGCTTTTCAACCTTTGATCCACTTTTAGTATGTACTTCTTATCATTTTCGCCGAAACCAAACATCTCCATCTAGCTCTGCTGCTTCTACGCAAACTGGACAGACTAATAGATCAACCAGCACCCAAGTCTCTACTCAATCACAGACTGCTACGACTGCTAGTGATCAAGGTCGTCGTTATGTGAATCGAGATCAGCTACAACAGTATATTTTTGCTACTGAACCTAGTTTGAATGAGAGTTTTGCTCTTGCTGCCAGGTAAAAATTTAATTTTTTTCCATTATGTATTTTATGATAAAATACAATATTAATAATATTTAATCAAATATCATTCATTATAGAATCAGTACTCCTGAAAATCCTATATCATTAAGTTGGCTTCTAAGACGACATGGAATTCATATGGAATCTACTGACTCTAGAACAACGTCAAGAGCTCTAAATCTCTTTTATATGATTGCCGACGTGCTGGTAATAATTTTTAATTTTTTAAAAAAATTATTTGCAAATGTAATTAAAAAATTTTTAATTAAATTTAATTCTTAATTCATTTTAGTTTGAAATACCAGTACACACTTGGACAGAAATATTAAACGGATATTCTGAACCTTTAGATAATGCATTGATAAAACTATGTCAGATGTTACCAAGTCTTTATGATGAAGAAATAACAGCTTCCACTGCAACTCTTATTGCTGACGATATTTGCTCAGTGCTCAGACCACATTTAAAAACTGCCTTTGCTTGTCCACGATTCAAACGCAATGGAACAGTAATAAATATTGAAGAAATTTCAATTAAATTAATTCATAAACATATTTGTAATATGGTCATGTTTTTGTCATCTTCTCCAAGATGTAAGTAGTAAATTAAAGTTTTTATTAATCATTATACTAAAATACTAAATTATTATTTGATGATAAATTGTTTTTTTTCCTACAGCTTCATCAACAAATTGTTTGACGCTTCTGAATGAATTTGGAACAGAACTGGTGTCGGTTATACGTTATGTTCTTAAGGACTTTGCATTAACAATTTCTCGATTTGCAGTAAATAAATTTTTCATCTACTTTACAGTAATATATAGACAGATTAACATATTTTACAATAATTTTTTTTACAGAGAAGCGTTGCTCTCAAATGGCGACCAGCGCTTCGCAAATGGAGTTTCCATATAGCTGGTATTTGGTTTTACAGCTATTCACTAAAAGTACGTTTACTTCCTGATTCTGAAATAACTTCTTTACTCGTCAGTGAAACTGACAGTTCCGAACCAGCAGCAACTTCATCCGATTCTATGGGCTCTTCAGAATCAGCTATCGAGGTAAATATTTCTGTACATTTTTAAACATATACAAAAATGGATGAAAAAAAAATAAAAATACTCAATGATCATTAAATTTTTAGCCTATGGAGGTTGATACTACTTCAGATGATCAACCTACAAATGATCCATTATTAGATGGTGAAGAAGTACCCACTACATTCCCTGGCCATAATAATTTGTTGCCTGTAAGTTGAGCTAATTAATATTTTGAAAAAATTTTACATTGAAATTTATAAGATGTAACTTATTAAAAATATTTTCATTTCATAGGATTGGGTACCAATAATAGCTAGAGATGGAGCAAGACAACGTCGACAATTACAATTGGGTTTAGCTGATAGTAATTCAACAACTTTCAGTGACGCGTATTTATCAACGATGCCAAGTAAACGACGTAAACTAGTAGAACAAAAGAAACCATCATTACTCGTTAGCCCTACGCCAAATCATTCGGTCATTTCCGCATCAATAGAACGTTTAGTAAGAGAAAGTGTAGAACGTGCTGGGGTTGAAGAAGTAGATGGTGCAATCGCAGCTCTTGTCGCGGAACCAACTGTTAGAAGAGCCTTTGGTCTAGCAATTAGAGAGAGTCTTGTCCCAGGCAGATTTCAAACTCCTGATTTTCCAGATCCTTTACGCTTTCCGAATGCCACCAAGTTCTTTGCAAATCCAAGTAGGTCTCCTAAATAATCACATACACTTGAAGTAATCGAATAATGGTTATGGATTGATAAATATATCTTAATTACTTATATCTTCATTACAAATATGACACGTGAATGTCATTTATGTAAGTTAAATGTACTAAGTAATATCTAAAAAAAAAAAGACTTTAAGTCAAATATTTAACATTTTACAATTCACAATTTTTTTATGTTAATCTAGTAGGAATTAATTTATATTCAATTAATTAATAAATAGCTATGAAGTGTATCAACATATAATATTAAAGAAATTTTAATCAAATATAGTCGACAATCTGATGAAGGATAAATTGGAATGTTTTTACACTACATTCCACCAGAAGCTATTATAATTTTAGATATTAAATATTAATAGAATTCAGTTTAACACAATTTTAAACAATATTATTTTCTTGCACATGTTAAGAAAAATTAATTCTGCATTACTTTGTAAATTTCAATAAATATAAAATATGAGTAATTAATTATTCATTTGAGCAATATTTATTCGTTATATTTTAACTAAAACTATTATAAAAATGAATTTTTCAACTGATGGTAAATTATCAATAGAAACACACTTTTAAATTAAAATATTCTTCTTAATTTAATATTAGAGGTAAATATTGACATAATTATTTTTACGGAAAGTCTCTGATATTTGTTTGTTTGTCTTATTTACGACTGATACGATGTATGCAATAACGCCAAAATAAACAATCTATGACGAATATTTGCAACAAAATTAGCCCTTCAATTTAGTATGCACCACATGTTATCGAAAAATGATGATAAATATTCTTCAGTATTTCTTCGATATTTTACAGAAAAATAAACAAAAGTATATTTACCAAACGAGTAAATATCATCATATAAAATATTACAATAATCATTTAGCGAAAAAGTAATAATTGAAATTTTTGAGAATATTCATGATTAATTCTTCATATTTCTACAAGAATGATAATTGACACCTGATGTATAAAACGTAACCTCAAAGATGTTAAACTTTGGCTTCATTAACAATTCATCAAGAGCATGTTTCATAACACCAATAAATAATTTTTTTGGCTTCAGTTGAAGTTGTCGCTGATGACATAGTGATTCATCTGTACTTTAATTATCGCTGCGTGAAAACCCTTGAGAATGAGCATCAAAGTAGAAACTAAATCCATCTGAAGATACCACAAGAATACTAATAAAAAAGTTATCAATAGCTGGACTAAAGAAACTGAAGTCAAAGCAGTCCCGCCACGAGTGAGAATGAACGGAAACTCTAACCATACAGTGTAGTCGGTAGTATTAATTGACCGGACATCAGGGGTGTCTCCTGCCACCACTTTGACGTCATTCGAACTGCAGTGGTGCTACAGACAGTGGTAGTGGTATGCCGGTTAGTCCGTTTGAAGTCTGTGCCACGGAAACGTTCCTATCACGTGTCCTTTTTTATCGCTCTTCTATCCAAAGGTTTCGTTCGTCTTCTACTCGAACTCGCTGACTCTCTGGGGTTGTACGTCGCCAGTATATCCGTATATAAAACATAATAAAAGGTCGAGTCTCGAGTCCGTGCGGACTCGACATGTAGCTGCCACTTGAATATTTAGTCTTTTTTTCTGATTGGTAGTCCCTGGTATGAGCGGTTATTTCATTTGAGTTTTTCTTGGTCGTTCCGCCTCTTTATTCTATCTGGGCGTGGGGAATATTTTTGTGTAAGCGAGTTGGCTGTTATTTTTCATTTGATGTTCTTATAGGCTGACTTGGACATTGAATGCTAGTCCGCGCGGACTTGAAGCGAGGTTAAGATGCTTTGGCAATCAAGTAGAACCTTCAGGCAAGCAGGGGCGGTTATGGGTGGTTACCAGCGGGGATGTAACGGCAGAAGAGTGAAGAGAGAAGGTCGTGATGTTTTCAGGAGGGAAAAGGGAAATATACGACTTGAGAAAAAAGGAAGGAACGCAGCCATATTAAGAAGAAGGAAATCAGTGAGGGCGAAGAACGTTTCAAGACCTTCTTTTCTTTTGTATCTCCGAATATATCATCTTCTTTTATACCTTATCTTCTTCCTTAGTCTCTACTCCGCATGTCTCGTCAATTTGGTGATCACAAGGAGTCTATCAGAGTTATTAGAATGTTCTTCATTGATCCTATGTAGTTATAAACTAAGAATCAATCATTGTACAAACTTTGTTCATTTCACTTTTGAAAAATAACTTTTTTTTCTCTTAGCTTATCTTATATTGATTTTTTAATATGTTAATTTTAATTCCAATAGTGAATATATTTTTATAACTTAACATAGTTGAAATTGTTTGTTCTTTATCAATTTTTATTCGACCTTTTCTATTGCAAAACATCACATATTAGAGAGAAAAAAACAAAGATAAATAAAACATTCAAATTTACATGTGTTCTACAATAGTCTATGTACTCTGGGTGTAACAAGTCACGAACCTTAGGAGGCTTTTCATGTGTTTTCAAGTACTTTTTGTCGTTGATACATATATACATGAAATGTTGGATTATATGCACTTACACTGCATCTTTACTTCGTCGTATTGTATCATAAAAAATTCTCGAGTAAAGCTTCTTTTACACCTCAAGCTCAGTGGTAAGATGAAGGTACATATTTCAATCTCTCACAAAATTGACGGAGTGTTGAATTTTTCTTTTTACGCCCTACTTTTTTTTTTGCATTTTTCGTTAACCTTGTGGTTCATTACAATTATGAAAAATAACAGCAAAAATAATGGAACTATATTTGAATGCATTAAATTTATGGTGTAGATTATTTTATAAATAGAATAATTGTATTAAGAAATTCCTATTTACAAAACATTTGTGCTTAAATGGATAATTTTTTTATTTGAATGACATCTAAAATATTAATACACTTGAAACTATTTTTTTCGGAATTTTTTAATAATCATATAATAAACAAAGCTCATAGCTACTGATTTTACAAGCAAATTTAATTCGATTTGAATTGACTTTGAAATTCATGAATATTTTCTTCATAAGTTTATAAAATAATGGTAATTATAATAATTATCGTATTAGTAGTCTTTTTGGAGATATTGAAGGTTTAATGAGACGATAATAAATCATTTATACATAAAAGGTTTTAAATAATAATTGTTTAGCAATAATAATGCTAAATGAAAAATATATTTATCAACTGTTGAAATAAAAAGAGTTTAACACACTTAAAAATTTTACGATAACAAACCAATATCAGTCAATATGACAGATGGAATTTGATAAATGACGATGAGTGGTTTTGGTATATGATGGAGAGGAAAAACTGTCGTATAAATAGAGAAAAATATTTTCGTACAGCAGTAGATTTATACATTTATGTATGTGTGTATAGAAAGATTATTTTGGTAAAACAAGTACAATTGCACGCAATATTGACTTCCGGTGATGTGGCAGATAGAAACGGGTGTTGTTCGTTTTAGTTTAGTTGAATTTGGCAGGATATGAATGAACGATCAAAAGCATTCGGGTTGAAAATGTACGTCAGTAAATGTCGAGACGAATTCGATTGATGACCCTGCCAATTTGCACTTGTGCACTTGGCAAGAATGATGCAATTAACAAATAAATGTATTTTGCAATCAGCAACATACGATTACTACATTTTCTGCTATTCTATTAAGTACTCTATTCACTATTGATGTATGTTAAAATGTAACATTTCACCTGTATATATATATATATATGTATTGTAGCAAACATATATTTTGTGTAAGTAATTCATTTATTAACTATCTAATGAACTTAATAGGAAACACAGAAATATACTTTGCAATTACATCATTTTCCAGCTGTTGATGATGATGAATTATTTTTTATTTTCAATTCAAAACTAAATCTTTATTTATTGTAACTATTAAAGTATATAGTATATTTAGTCGAGTGATTAAAAATTAAACTATTAAAGTGTTATTTATAACTAAAGAATTATAATAATGGATAAAGAGTTTCGTTCGGGCGGTGCCTCCACTTTTTGCCAAATTAAAAGCATATGGACTACTTCACACCTAGCTTAGATTCTTTACAAAAAATATATTCTGTCGAGACTGGGAATCGAACCTGGAGCTTCCAGTTATGCGCTGGCTGCTCTAGCAATTAAGCTATCTCTTCATTTAATATAATTCACTTCAAATCGTGCTTGTATTCGTCTAGCGTAGTTTCCCCCTTCATCTCCACCGTCCCTTATACGGCCTAAATAAATTTATTCACAAATTTATAGTATTCCAGCACAAATAATTTATTTTTGGAGGTGTCCCCAAAACGGAACCCTATCCATAATAATACTGTATTAAGCATAAGTTTTAAAAAAGAATAAAAAAAAAAATTAAAATCATTTTTTTTTTTTATTGTTAAAATAATATTTGATACTTTTCCTTGTAGTAATTTGATTAATAAACACAACTATATTTAATAAATGCAATTCTACATTGAAATTAATGAAGTGTTACAAGAAAATTTCTAATAATAACTATGATAAACTAATTCGAATTCTCCAAATACTCTAGTGTATACCAAAATCAGTAATTGATGCAAGCCAATGCAATGTATTCATACATTCACTATGAATTAATACTGATGATGTAGTCTAGAATGAGCTTTAAATAATTGATTTGTAAATGTCTATGTATACACACATATATCGCTTAAAGTATAAAGTGTATACATGTATATTCTACAATCATATATGTTTCCAAACTCGTCAAGTTAATCAGTTCTCGACTTTTCACTGGCTCAATTATGGCTGGCCGCATTTCTAATCCGTGGCTATTTGCGCATGTTTTCATTGGCCTGCCAACACACGCGCACGGAACGTGATTAAATGCTATAAAGTTACGTTTGCCGCGGGCCGTGGCTAGCCAACGACCACTGCTATTACTGCAATCGACGTACCGTAAACCTTCACGCCTTCGGTCAAGCTTCAACGAACATTATTAGACTGCATTTCCACGCGTTAAAACATTACGACAAAATTTTTATATCTTCGTGTTACCTCGGCCATTAACAATTATTCATTTTCTTCAACACCTCTCAGTATCGAAAATGACTTTGAAAAAATGTGTACATTATGATGAAACATCAATGTTTAATAATGAATTTATAATCAATATATATATATATTAGAATATACAGTGCATTATAGATAATATACTTTGTCAATAATTTATTAACGATTTATTGAATTTTTTACTGATGACGTATCATTTTAACCATTTATTCATTGTCAATTTATTATCTCAATGTACAGCTTATCTGTGGAAATAATATGGCCATGATTAAATGCCAAGTTATCTTCATCAATTCTTTTCAAGCAATAATATGCTTTTATATACTCGACTCTTTAAAAATCGATATTTTATATATATATATATTTATGATTATACATAATAATGTTTTGTTGCAATTTTCTTTAGGTCGATATGCTACCATTATACTTCGATTGCATTTTCCATGCATTTTTCAGTACTATTCGGTAATTATGAAAAATATATTATCATTGATCTAACTAATCTTCAATTATTAGTAGATATGATAGAAGAATAGGAACATTAATTATTTCTTTTGTTAAAAGAAAAAATGTGATATCAATTGAGGTAGATTGGAGTATTATATGGTTTCAAGTGGTTTTTGAACAAGTAACAGTATGATAACAATTCTTATTATAAAGGAGTAAAAATTCGAATTTTTAAGGTGAAGATCATAAACTGTCAAGACAAAACAAAAAAGTGAGAAAATGAAGAGCAAATGGCTGCAGATACGCGACAAGAAAGTAAAGTGTATGATGAGAAGTAATAGAAAAAAAGGAAGCGATTCCAGGAAAAATGTCATTTATATTGCAATGTCATGAAACGGTGGGAGGAAAAAAGAACTAATCATGAAACGAAACAGAGAATGAACCAAAAAGAGAAGTGAAGTTAAAAGAGTGGATTGAAAATTTCAAAGAATCGATTTCACGAAGAACAGTAGTATTTTCCGACTCATATCAATGCTTAACTATAATAGCACTAAAATACGATGTCTAAGGTCTAAGTGAAGTAAAACATGTAAAAAAAAAAAAAGTCAAGTACAAAGAAAAAAAAAAAAAAAAAAAAGAATGAAAAAGAAAGCAAGAAAGATGAGAACAAAAGCGTGTTAAGCACGTAAGTGCAAGATAGTCACTAGGATTGAAGGAAACTGCATACCACTACTACTTGGAATTGTTGAGTGTGAACGAGAAGTCGATGAGGAACTGAGGGGAGTGAGTTTCCTGAGAAGAGAGGGAAAAAATCCACTGCACTTTAATAAATGAGAAGAACGAGGAGAATGACATTTGAATCAATGTCAGACAAAGATGCCACAAGAAACCACGTGGTCTTAGAGGTCGCTAGTTGTTCGAGCGTGCTTCATGGAGTGGGGGAGCTCCCCTCGACCCGCCATTTGATTAGTTTACACCCGACCGTTGTGGAGGTGAGTTCGTGTATTGTTATACCATATTTTCACGAACCACAGTTGTGAAAACAACGTCGCAGAACTCTATTCTAACTTAACCGGTTTTTTTGCAAGAGTGTGTTGTGTTTTAAGTTGATTTTATGAGTAGTGGTGATGAGTTGAGTGAGATAAAAAGTGAATTCGTCATGGTGTTTCATGCGAAATCAAAGTGCTATTGGTTTTGGAGATAATTCTCTGGATTAGTTGGTAGTGTGACAAAAATAATAGAGAGTAGAAAAGAAAGTATCCGGGAGTTTAGTGAAAAAATATTCACAGTAATTGAGTGGATAATATTGAACGGAGCAAGAGTTGGTGGTAATTTAATATAAAGAAGAAGAAGGTGGAGAAGGTGGAGGATGTATCCTAGTGCTGGCATTAATGCGGCAGCTGTGGCCGCGGCAGCTGCCGCGCGACACCCGGTAAGTGTTTCGGTATTTTCCGTTCTCTTTCAAGAGAAGAGGAGTCATTGGCTCTTACTTGACTCATCAGTGCAATGTCGGGAGCTCGTTGATTTATGTATTACATTTTCTTCGCGTCTGCACTTGTTCTTTATGTTGTTCTTTATTATACTTAACTTCTACCTACACTATAGCTTCTATTGTCCCTGGAAAATTTGTTTCGATCACATGTCTTGAGATATGCTAATGTTGATAGATATGATAATAAAAGAGTGAGAAATAAAGAAAAGCGAATAATACGCTTCCGTTTTACTTTCTCTATTCAGTTTATGCCGACTATGATGATTGTCTTGTAGAAAGAAAATAATAGCAGAAATTCCTGTAATTATCCGAGTTGTTATTTCATTCGGTGATTGATGTATTTGTTAAGTACTTCACACGTTGTCGAACGATAAACTAGTTAATCTGTCTCGCCACTTAACACGATTGTCGATTGATATCTTTCGTGGATAAAAAAATTCAACAAAGACCTAAAGATTTTCAAGAATATACAATAACAATTTTTTGTACATAATTCAATTTTCTCTTGCAATATACTTTATTATTAAAAACTTAATTGTAATCTGATTAATTGGGATAAATAATAGAATTTTTTTTTTGTTGACGCAATTTTGTGTTTTTAAACCTTTTTAGAAATGATGATGCAATAAGTACATTGTAGACCACCACTAATGTTGTGAATAGATATCACGAAAAGAACGAAATGTAAATATCAACAGGAAAGATTTTAGTCAAAAAAAAAAAAAAAAAACACTGGAAATTTGATCGAACATTTTTTTGCCTCAAAAATGAAATAAAATCTCTTTATGTGTTATTTTTTTTTCGATATCGTCAATTCTAGGAATGAAAATTAAAAACAGATAAATGGTATCAATAATTGCACGATTGTGTTGAAAAAAAAAATCATTGGGATTTCTAAAGATGAATTGAATGACAGAGGAGTGGTATATTCGATGTCTACTTTTAAAGTTAGGGAATTATTGTATTGGGGTTGTTCCCCAAAGGTTTTTGGGCCTGAGGGGACCGTTGAATTTTATGTTGCACCAGACGAAGTAAACGGTACAACTCATGGAGGGCTAGTTTAAGTATCCCGTGACTCTCATATATAAAAATTAAAGGTAAAATGAGGAGAAGGTCGTTGCATTATTGCCAAGAAATGCGTTTAAAGTAAACACAGGTGCCTTTAGGACGGTCACAACTAAGAAAAGAAAAATGACCTGACCGACGATAGGGTAACTCTCACAGCAGGGAACACCATCATAGCTTGTCTACATCTGCAATGTAGACTTGTTCGCTTGTATACAGACTTTGAAGCCTCCATTGACAGCTCATATATGTGACTATAGTCACTTCTATTTACCACGAACAAATCTTCTTTTTATGCTTCATGGATTTCCTACCTACTTAACTATGTATTTGAGTCTTAAAAATATGCAAAGTACTTACAGAAATTTACCTTACGTCACATTGAAGTAAATCATTCTTCACGCAACAATTAGCCTTTGCTGGCCATATTGAACATAAATTTCTTAACATGTATCGATGCTTTGTACAATTTTCTCGACAGCATGTCGTATACTTGTCTGCACAAATATTGATTACAAATTTGATAGATATATTTAATTAGTCGTAACATTGTTGAATAGATACATTGTATTGTACCGATAATTAATACCAACAATGTATATCGCAATTTCCAAGGCGGAAAACAGTCAGTTTGTGGAGTATTATATGCATATCGTGTAGTAAACCGAGAGTTTCTGGGGAATTTAGCCACGTCCTCACCTCTATTTCAATTATTCCAATGTAATCTCCACACAAAACGAGCTCTTCCGCTATACAGCTATATTATATCTTTAGAAATTTAATCTTTGTATTCGATTGCACATCAGGAGTTTGACCTTTATTAGTTTAATTTCATATTTATTTTCATAACTCAGAAATATTTATGGCTTATTTATTTTTAGTATAAATATTCAGTTAATTATTATACATGCACATATGCATTACTATTTTTCGTGTCAAGTAAAATGAATGAATTTTCAAAAACAAGTGGTTCAAGGATTAATAAAAATTTATATTCATTTATTTTATTTCGATGATTGATTTACATCTTTATCATATATATAACAAAACCTCCAATATTGAATTTAAAAATAATTTATTTCTGGAGCAATCGGTTTTTATCTATTGTTGATTCTAGAATATATGTATCTTGATATTTTTTTTTTTCAATTTTTCTGTTATAATATTTTGTATTCTATATTTTATATGGTAGCTTTTACATTATCTATAAATCAATACAATCAACTTGTTACCCTGACAATCTCCACGGGTTTGTCCAACGTGAAATATACGTAGAAGTGCATGTTTACACACAAACTGTGTAAATATTATTTCAGTTACGTGGCTAAATAGATAGATGATCGTGATGGTATATTGCTTATCAAGTGTATGGAGATATAGAACATGACACAAAACGTTACATTTCAGTAGATCATCATCATTATCATCATTATTATTATTGATTAAAAAAATATCTAACACTCTATAAGTGGATTATATTATGTTATTACAAATAAAATTTTTTTTATCTATAATGGAAAAGCTATTTCAAAAGGAAAAAAAAACTTTTTTTGCATTGTAAATATCAATTAACATAAATCAAGATTATTTAAAGATTAATATTAATCATAATAATCGGTTTGAACAGAAAACTTTCACAGATAAAGAAATAAGAAGACATAAACAAATGAATAAATTAAATGATACCCCGATAGACAACAATGAAAATCACATAGTGAGGAAAAGAAATTTAATAAAACTTTATTTAAATATGTTCATCATCGGTTTTTATAAAATTATTGACTTAAATTAGACACAAAATTTATGAATTATAATGGCATCAATATTTCCTCACATGATGAGACAACTGTTTTGTTCATTTGAACATCAATTTTTCATCCTTTTAACACTCTCTTAAATATTATAATATTTGAGATATTCAATGGTGTAAACATGATGATAATTTTTACAAGATAGTTGTGATCATTCAATGAATGCATTTGATATATTATTTTTAACACAAAATTTCTATCATATATTACCATCATCTAATGATTTGAATATGATAGAAATATGAAGGCAATTGTATCTGTATATTTTTTAAATTTTCAAAAAAGACGATAAAAAATATAGGTCTACCTGGCGGATTATCGATCCTATTGGATTATAATTCTAGCCAACTTAAAGTTTCTCAGAGGACTCTATTCCCGCTTCCTACATGGCGATCCATCGTCACTCTTCGGTCAAGTTCGGATGTTTTCGGACTTATTCCATCATGGCGTTAGCGTCGGCGTCTGTTTTTCCGAGAAGACGCCATATTGCCATATTTGAAAATATTCTAGACGCGTCTGAACGTGAACACAACTTTTTTGAGTGATTGTGTGTCTCTAAGTTCATCATTTGTTTTATTTCAAATAAATACATCGTAGAATTAAATTCGATTAGTGCGTTAGTGATGATATAAGTGATATAAGTGATAAACTCGTAAACTTTTGGAATTACATGTGAAAGATTCTTGTCAATAAACAGAGTTTAGAAGCGATCAACAATTTGCACATATATCTTGAAGTTTCTAATTGAAGGTAAGGATTCGATAATTTCTCTATTTTCATATGCATGAGTGTATATTTATATCAATGTTATTATTACATTATTCCAGTAAAATGATTCGCTACAGATCAACGAAAAAGTTGTCGAATAACAGATTTACTATTCAACGTAATTATTTAAGATCACAAAGAGAAAAGTTAACTTGTTCACAGTATAGGATTGATAATCGAAAGAATACCCAGCCAAACATTCCAATCACAACGAACTTCATTAATCAAAACAGTGATTCAAATATTGTTTTACAATCGGCAAACGATGCTACTGCGACTGTCAATAATATTAGTGATGCTCAAACATGTATGGAAATTCATAATGACCATGCCAGTAATTGGTCTGAAGAAAATGATTCAGATGATTTTGAAGAATTTGCAGACTTGACAGAATTATCCTCAGATGATGATTATAATGACAATAATGACAAAACAACTGGATCATGTGAAAAGCATGATTTAAATCAATTTAAAAATGATCTTGCTGAAGTATTTGTGAACACAAATATTACTCATGCTCAGGGAGACAAAATTTTATCTGTTTTGCGTACACATCCTTGCTTTAATATTGCTTTGCCACAGTCCATGAAAACCCTTCATAAAACACCCAGAAAACCGCTTCAAACGATAAGTATGGGTTCTGGAGAATATTACCATGTAGGATTAGCTGCAGAAATAACACAAAAATTGAACAATTATCAAGACTTATCAGTTGAACACTTAATAATCGATATTCATACTGATGGAATGTCTGCTCATCATAGTACAAATACCCAAATATGGCCTATTCAATTTAGAATTATAAATATATTAGATGATAAACCAGCTATAATTGGTGTTTATGTCGGTTCAAAGAAACCTTCTGATGCAATGCATTATTTTAAATATTTGATCGAAGAATTTAGATTGATTAGTCAGGCTGGAGGTATTCATTATAAAAAAAAATTGTTGCCAATATTTATAAGAGGTTTAATAGCAGATGCACCTGCTAGAGCACTAATTTTAAATCATCGAGGGCATAACGCGAAAAATCCATGCTCGAAATGTAAAATATCAGGTCAATCAATTCAAAGAACAATGTGTTTTTTAAACATCGCCAATCAACCGCGTACATATGATGAATATTACAATGCTACAGATAAAAATCATCATCTTCCAACTGGGGAATCACCGTTGAAATATTTAGGTCTCGATATGATTCAATATGTACCTTTTGAATATATGCACCTTATATGTCTAGGTGTTATGAAGAAATTTCTGACGGCAGTTATCGAAAACAAATATACAATGCGAAATTTATCAGCCGCAAATGTGAAAATTTTATCAGATAGATTATCGATAATTGAAGCTTGTTGTCCTTATGAATTTTCACGACGTCCCAGATCATTAGAAGATTATCAACAGTACAAAGCTACTGATTTTCGACAAATATTGTTGTACACAGGGCCTGTCGTTTTTTATCAAATGATTGACAGTACTGCTTATACTCATTTCTTATTATTACATACAGCCTGCCGTGTGTTATCAGTAGCTAATCCAGACGAAATTAGCATCAAATATGCTGAAATCTCCTTCAAAGTTTATGTAGACTGTTGTAATGAAATATATGGACCTACGTTTCTCACATATAATATACATGGATTATTACACGTTATTGATGACGTTAAAACATTTGGAAATTTGAATACATACTCTGCTTTTCCGTACGAAGATAATATGACGTTTTTTAGGAAATTCTTGCGGAAGCCAGGGAAATTATTACAACAATTGCATAATAGGATTTCAGAAGGTCGACACTTCTGCAATATCAAACAAAAAATTTCCATTATAAAACCCCTCCATAAACATTTGAATGGACCACTCACATCAATTCATCAGAGTTCAATTTTTCAACAATTTAAAGGATTACAATTCGAATATTTTAAACTAATGTCCAAAAATAACCGCGATGACTGCATTATTTTAAAATCAGGAATTATTTGTCGCATTGTGAATATTTTAAAAATCAATTCATCAAACGAATATAAACTTATTGTACAGAAATATAATTCTGTAAAAAATTTTTATAAAGTACCTTATGGTCCACAATCATATTTTTATGGAACCTACATTTGCAGTAACCTGTGCGATACAATCGAAGAAATATCACTAAACGATTTATATGCTAAATGTTTTAAAATGCCATACTGGAATAATGGAGTAATACAAACAGGAAAATATGTCGTAATGACATTACTCTCAAATCATTGATATTTTAATATTTAGAGTCGTCATGTATCCACCAACAAATCATCAACATAACCATCAACCACCTCCGGCACAGAACGTAGCATCTCCAGGACCATCATATTATGTTGGACCACCACCACCACCACCTAATACTGCAACTTCAGCACCATCATATTATGCTGGACCACCACCACCACCACCTAATACTGCAACTTCAGCACCATCATTTCATACTGGGCCATCACCACCATCTAATGCTTCATTTTCTGGGCATGGACCGATACCACCAGGAGCATCTCCAATCTATTATCCTGTATCCTCAGTACCAGTATCGAATGAATCACCAATAATAATGAATTTATACTCACGAACAACTGCTACACCCATTCAACACACTGCCTCCTCATTATCAACACCGAATCAACGTAGATCACCACCATCAACGCATTCTGAGATATCATTCCCATCAACAAGTCACCGACCACCTAACAATGAAAGTAGCCAGGACGATGTATTGCAATTGATACTCCAAGAAATAAAAAAATTAAGGTTAGTAGCAAGTACTTTTGTGTGATGTATAAAAAATATTAAGATTGGTAATAATATAATTACAT
Organism: Chelonus formosanus; assembly: GCA_028641665.1. Taxonomy (NCBI): domain Eukaryota; kingdom Metazoa; phylum Arthropoda; class Insecta; order Hymenoptera; family Braconidae; genus Chelonus; species Chelonus formosanus. Next base: position 18,558,490 of record CM054002.1, read on the forward strand.
TATTACAGCGTGCAAGTAACAAAAATCCATCAAAAACTAGATCAAAATGAATCAGAGCAAGATGATGAATTTGAACCTCCAACAGGATTTCCACTAAAAGATCTGGAACAATTTGACGCATTCGAGAGTGATCAACAAAAAGCAAAATTATTGGTACGTATGTCATAAAACATAATATGTATTATCGTATGGCGATAGCCATGCAACAAAAAATATATTTAGAATATATATTTTTTTGTCGCTGGAATATATTTTTAATTCTGTTATAATTGTTACAGCAACGACATCTCGAATATATCGGCGGACACAATTTGAGAGATGCTCTAAATAAATTTATACGCGTATCAATGTCCAATACGTTGGCGGAAAATTTCACGTGGACTGGCAAATCAAATGGATCACCAAAAAGACGTTTTTATAATACAAAATTAGCCAAGATTTTTCACAGTAAGAACATTGTACTGCTGTACTTGAAATTATGACATTGTAATACATACATAAATCAAAAATATATAATTTTTTACAGGAGCTGCTAAAAAAGTGAGGAGAATTGGACAATTCACCAGAAGTGAATTTATTGAAAGTTTTCAGGAAATATTAAGATCATATAAACAAACTGCAAGGAACGCCCGTATATCGAATAGTCGAGGTCAACGTAACAGAAGAATGGAAGATGAAGAGGAACTTTTTCCCGATGACGATGATATGGTTGATGATGATGTATGAAGAAAATATGAATACTCTTAATAGACGTAGTTGATAAGTTCATATCTTAAAATTATGCTTGTTAATGCACGTATTAATATATATTTATATATATATATATATTTTTATATCATCGTTATATTATCATATCTTTAAAATAATATTATGGATATTTCTTATGTTAATTATATTATGATCTCTATTTATACCAAACATTATAATCATTCATATTAGCATTAAACATTAGGAATTATTTAGTAATTAGTAATTAATAAATGCATCGTTTTGTAATAAAAATATTGAAGAAGTTTATAATAAACTTAATAATTTGAAAAAATAATAATGAAATAATAATTCCAAATAAAACCTCAATACACACACTTATTCACATATATATACATATAGGCCCAGGTATAGGGGTATGGGTTTTTTTATGATCCTCATGGCATGACGCTTCCATGAGGTACATATGACAGAAAACAATGACTCATATTTTGATCTGGAATTGTCGTAAATCCTCGTTAAAAGTAAACCTGAAAATCGTGATTTAAATTTTAAAAATAATTTATTTAATATTTTTCATCAAATGTATGAATCAATATTTACATCACTTTTCTCATTCTTGCTGAGTCAAGTATTTTCATTAAAATAAATATCTTATGATGGATCATAAGAAACGCAGTATTGATGCATAAAATGATTATCATTTACACAAATTTGCGTTCAATATGATGTATATCTGTCTATCGGGGATAAGTAAAATGATCATTTGTTATATTTTGAGGCAACGATAATTGTGGCATTGATGTTTATAATAATTGAGAGATGCCAAAAGTATTAGATAGAATAGCCAAAGCTTTAAATAAATAACATTTCTACAACTTTGTACTATTTTTATCTTGATTTGGCGTGCTTATGCATTAATAATATATATCTAAAGTCATTGACAAATATTGCTAATTACTACAATAAATATTCTTACATAAACAGGAATGAGTTAAAATAAATATCCTTGCATAAATATATAACTTTGAAGAACAAAGAACGTGTGATACACGTGAATTGATATGAAAAAACAACAGTTTGTGACAGAGGTAATGTGTGATAACAATAACAATATAAACAGTGTGTTGTAGCAAAACAATTAAAAAAGAGACACGAATAATACATAAAGTAACTCAGAAGTGTTGAGGAAAATAAATTCAGTGTACAAGAGTAGAACATCAGAAAGTTGGAACGATAACGACAAAAGAGATTACTGATGAATGTTGGCAAGTGCTGTTCTAGTAATAATTGAGCCTCGTTATGTCTGTTGCGAATTTTCCTCTTTAGCCAACTTACAAAGCGTAAAATTTCTATTTGTCTCTTTCAAATTGGCAGAATAATCTTCCCAACAATTTTCTCTCAATTCTTCTTCTTCTTCTTCTTCTACTGTCACTCAGTTGAAACAGACCTTTCTAATCTGTCTCCTTTTACTTTTTGGCGACTAACTATAACTTTTAGTAGCACTAGTTAGACTACATTATACAAGGAGTTCCTTGTCGCCTGCTTTTACCAAGCAACAATAGCTCTTGTTGCTTAAGTGAGGTCGATTATTTCGAAGGAATAGAGGGGCTAGAAGGAAATAAAAAAGGCATTGGAGTAGCGAGAAAAAAATCATGTAGATACAAAAGACGAGAGAAAATAGAAAACAGCTGCTTTGTTGCTATCAAGTTCACCTTCGAAGAAATATGCTAACAATAAAAATTTCTTAAGAAACAATGAAAAGGTATGGGAGGCTAAATTTTGAAGAACCTGACGTCCTTTCACGTGCATTTTATTGACCAGCTTTTTTTTTTTATGCTTCAAATGCAAATTTCATGTGAATCAACTTGTTCATTTACTTAATCAACTCAATTTTTTATGTAAATAATTTGCTCTACGAAAAAATACTCTGCTCGTAACTTTGGAAAATATGATTAAAGTTTATATATACTTAGCAGACGTTTTTATTTACATTTAATAAAATCCATTTCGTTGCTTGAGTAAATTATATATACTTTAGTTCTTAATTGCCAATATATAACGTAATATTTTACGTTTGATAACTTTTTTTTTTTAGTTTTCAAGTAAATTGTCGATTGATTTTATCTTTTCCTTTTCGAAGAAAAATAAAAAAAAAACTAAAATATTCATTTGTTGATTAATTCATTATATACAAATATTTTTATTGTATTGATATTTATTCATGAATATGAATTTCTAAAAAATATTTATTTTACATACAAAGACAAAGTTGGCCTCGAAATTAAGGTGTTGATAATGCGGTCATTCACCCCAATCATTTTTAAAACTATCACTTGAACGCTGTAATTAATCATAAAATCTAACAATTAAATGACATGATTATTTTAATAAAAGATTGACGATGTTTGTAATTAAATAAATATTTGAAATTTAGTATCACAAAGAGTTTAATACAGATGAATCCGTGAATAATTTTTAATTATGATTGAAACGATAAAAGGATTTTTATGTAATCATACGTGGATTGTACATAATTAGAGTTTGTTGATTTTATAAAATCCATGAGTACATATTTTATCTGAAACGTAACTCACAAACATAATAATAATAATCGACATATAATAAAAATGTAATTTAATTAAAAATATATCGCTTTTCGATATTTTAATTCAATTTTTTTTGTATTTCACACTTGATTTAGTGCACGTCTTTGTGAGTAATCGAAAGGAAACATCGAGGATTAAACTTAAAAGTATTGCAGGAAGTGATAAATGATGTTTGGTCATCCGTCGTTAAGTGTGATAGGGTAGAAAAGCAAGAGGGTATATGAGCATTAAGGTGTCAATGATACTCGATTGATACGGAGTAGTTTTGATTTGAGTTGAATAAATAGAATATATATATATATATATATAACGACGTACACATTTATTGTATGTTTATTTATGTTATATATTACATATATATTGTATATATAAAAGAAGGATATTAATATTGAAGTTAATATAAATAAATCATTATGGATCATTTGGAAGTAATGAAATAATTTAAAACCACTTCTATTATATTTAATATACCATTTTCATTTTAATTTTTTATTGAGTTCAGTAATTTCCGATTAAACAATACAAGTAAAACATTCCACAATAAATTGGTAGTATTTCGTAAAACAATGGAGTCTGACTGATGTTAATTAATATCATTTGTACACGCGTTTATAGTTACACGAAAATGAAATTTGATTACATAATATATAATCATTTTATCGTATAATAGTATTGAAAATTTGTATAAAGAGTTTTGGTATAAAATTGTGTTTAATTTTTGGTGTATTATTCATTTTAATAACTACTCATCATGAAAAATTTATTTTCAATGTGTATTATTACAAAATATGTATAGTATTGATTTTAAAATAATTGTGTGAAATTCATTATTTCGATTATATTGTCAGTAGATAAGATATTATTCAAAAGTATGTAAATGAAAATAGAGAATGTTTATTAACTAAATTTAATGACAATATTACCTGAAAAAATAATGATAATATATTTTAATGACTCGACTTTTAAAAATCGACGCCAAGCCTATATAATTTTTAATTAAAACACATTAAATATAAAAAATTTATTAAATTGTACTAAATTATTTAGTTATTTATAAAATTAAAATACAGCTCACGAAAAAACTTTCACATTATATTTAAAATTTTTAAATAAAATCAAAGTCGATGTTTTAAAAATGTTTTTTATTAATTTTTAAAATATAATTAATATATAAATAAAAGAAAGTATTGTTAATAACACAAAAACATCTACAAGAATAATAATTATGTTAAAAAGAATGTATATTAATGCAAAATGTTGTAAAAATAGTAATATTTTTTGTGACCTTTTATGATCCTTTATATTATTTTTTGAAAAAAAATGTACCTGCGGTTGTAATGTACGGTCATCCAGTTAGTTGTGATATTCGCTAGTCTGCTCATTCTCGTTATTTGCGGGAGCACTAAAATCGCGAGAATTTTGAGAGTGTGGCAGTAATACTACTGTAGTTTTGGTGATAGCATTGGCGTATATATAGAGAGTGTAGATGTAGTGTAAAAGGTATAGTTCCCAAAGCCACGGCCAGCAGGTTGGGTCAGCGTGGCCGGCGGCGGTTTGCGAACTATCTCAATTTGCTGCCGCAACCACAACGACCGCGAAACCACGACTTCCCTCATCCCGTGACCACTTCGAACGTCCCGCGATCCTCTCAGCTTCTCTTTGGTTTGCTCTTCATCTCCCAAACTGTTTTGTCCTTCTTACACATTCAGGCTCCGTTCGTTCTTGCGGTTGATTCTCTATCTCGTAGTCGCAGTCATCAACTATCTCTCTTTTACAACAAGCTCAGTCCTCGCTCTCCATTTTCTTCCTTTATACTCAGTTTCAAAATCTCTTAGAGTTTAACGTCTGACTGCACTTTCGTTTCCATACCACATTAATTTCACTTTTATTCCTTTTATCCTCTTCATATATTACATCTTATATATTTTGCCGCTACCTCGAGTGCTTTTCCGCGCTTGACCGCTACAAACGTGGCCTCTCAACTTAGGAACAAACTGTCAATTATTAACGGATGGAGAGGCAACTTGAGTTGAGTGAGACTTTGAAGGTCGTAGGTAAAGAATTTCAATGGATTCAATCACGTTGGTTTATTGTGCCAATTTTGTCATAATTGAAATTCTTACATGCAATCTTGTATCCTATAGTTTGGTTTTTTTTTATCTCCAATTAGCCACGAGAATATTTGATTCTTAACTGTGAACATCCAGGCATCTTTTGGAGTAATAAAATTTAATGGATTTTGATATTGAATTTTAAAAATTGTTGAAATAACGTTGTAAAGAATCAAACCAAGTGTATAATACCAGCTACTGTATACATATATTGCTGTGTGAATTATTTGGTCCTAACAGAGGAACAGTATTTAGCACAAAGATGCGAACTTTCTGACAGACATTGAATAACTTCTAGTATTACACCTTTTTTGAGATAAAAATCTTCAAAGTAGCAAACTACAGAGAAAGAATATTCTACCAACATAACAGATCAGAGTTTTATTTCTTTACAAATTTCAACTTCTACTTTCTATGCTCTATTCATTTTGCAATCTACTTCTTTTTATTATTTGAATTCATAAAAAAGTGTTTTTTTATTTAATTTTTGGTAATTTAAACTAAGGCTTTATTATTTGACTTTCTGCCATTTTTTACAATGATAAATAAAAAGTCAATCACTTCTGTCATTTATTAAAAAAAAATTATGGCAAGTTTACAATAAAAAATCCTGGTAATAATAAAATACATTTTAATCAGAAAAAAAAGAGAGAAGAGATAATAATCTGACAAACTGGCGAGTTGAAATGCAGCTTCAATGATCAACTATAAGTTCATCAGAGCTAATTATAAGGAGGGAAGAAATTGGACTAGATGCTAAGAAAAAATAAATGAAAAAAAATTGTAAAAGATCTCAAGATCGTTCACAATGACTTGATTGTCATCAGGGTCACGAGTCTCTCGTTGAAACAACTTTTTAAGATAAGGTCTTTATTCTTCTTATCAAGTACTCCTTTTCTATCATCATTCCACTATGGATCTCAGAGTATTATTCAAGCTTAGGTAATTTTACGGGTCGGTTCGATACACTTTAATTAGACTGTAGGATCCTCTTCCGCAGTTGAAAATTACGGGTAATTGACCCTTGACTTACGGGAACAATAAAATCGTCTATAAAACTCTAGAGCTTCCACCGCATGGAAATAATGAAAGTTAGGTAGTTATAGTTAACTGATGATAAGCATCTGTTGAAACAGTTCAAATATAGCACCTGGAGTGTAGATTATCAACCACAACATTTCTTGATATATCGATAATATACGTTCATCTCTGTATTTTTTTTTCTTTTTCATTCAATCAATCAGTCATCATTCTATACAACTCAATCATTATATACATTTCTTAATGATCATTTATTTTATTGAAATAAATTATATATATTTTCCATTGAAATAGTTGAATAAATATTCAATTGTTTAACGATTATATTCTTACTCATTTTATATTTCTAATTAATCATTAAAGTCAATAATTATCCTTCAAGAATGTAAATCAACTCACGTCTCATTTAAATAAAATTATATATTTAAATTACTTATTATGCAAATATTTTTGCAACTACTTCTGAAGCAACTGTGATTAATTTATATTATAAATTTCTTATTGAATGAACACTGGTTATATGAATATATTTTTTTACAAATAATTTTGAATTTTTAATATATTTATTCTAATAAATATAAAAAGTAAATAAATTAATTATATGTCAATAAATATTAAAACAATATAGATATGCAATTAAATAAAGTTTTTTCATTGCAAATAAATGCAGTTGTGTACTGTATAAAATGATAAAATAAATTTTAAATAAACTAAAAAAAAAAATTAAAGGTTTATTATATTCATTAAAAAAAAAACTTATTTGCAAAAGTTATTAATATTGTTGATAACCTGTAAATTAATTTATTTAAAAAAAAAAAAAAGAATATAAAAACAGTGTTTTTTTATCAATTTAAACAACAAGTATAACTAAATAACCATTAATTTATTCGAAACTGATTTATTATTTCGTTTTTTTATAACTCGAAAAATTGTTATTATTATTGAAATTTATGAATTATTATTTATTTATGATTAAATTCGATAGAAGTGTGTAAAGAATAGTATTTATTTGAAGAGAAGACTGGATTCAAATTCAATGACTAAAAAAAAATAAAGTATGTTCATTCGATGTAATTAATCTCATTAGGAAAATATTATCTTCTACTTTCATAATTTCTTAATAAGGCATAACAAAACCAGATTTTCAATGAAAATACTAAAATTCTGATTTTAATTCCCAGTGCTTGATGTTCCAAGTATCATTTAACTCTAATAAAAGCCTTAATGGTATAATAACAGACAATTTAATGATGAAAAGAACTTAAAGATGTAAAATAAGATATCCAAGCAAGATGGTAATATTGGAAAAATGAATGAACGATGAAAAGGATATTTAAGAAGCAATATAATAATAAAAAATAAGTCTAAGCACACTTTGTACTTACACGACGAACTTCCCATTATTAATTATTTATAAAAAATTCATATTGTTATAAATAATAGGGGAGAGTGGGGCAAGACGGACTTTTCGATTTTTGGTAACTTAGTGAGAGAAAACGGATTCTTTAAAGCTGTTAATACAGAAGTTAACAATTGATTTAAAACCATACTTATTGTTCAAATTGCATTATTATGTGAATTAGTCATTTTACAATTCGAAAGTCCGTTTCGCCCCACACTTTAAGTGCTTTAAAATAAAACACTACGATTTGCAGTGTACGTACGTACAAACGTGTATACACACATTCTAAAAATTGGTCAGTATGGTTGCAAATATTTTGAAACGTGGAGATATGATGAAAATTCCAATTCCACCAACCGACCCAATTACAATAACTTCCTAATGGGAAGTTAAAAAGCCTGAAAGTCTTATTAAAGCAACAATAACCGATTATTCACTGGGGTTATTTATAAACAAACCGGGGGGGAGAAGTAAAGTACTAGCGTTAGACAATGATTGAATAATGCAGGAGCCATTGGTTGCTTCCCATGCATGGAAATAATGGAAGTTACGTCGTTGTAGGGAGTTTATTGATGCTGAGCGTCTGTTGAGACAGTTCGTACAGCACCTGTGGTGTAGACTATGCGTGATGCCAGTGCATCGGTGGCTACCAGTCGAGCCCATAGTTTCGGTTGTAGCGTGTAATCCTCGTGGACACCGCAAACATGTAATTAACACTTGCTGTGGGCGTCTCTGTCCTGCTTCACAGATATAGATCGTTCTCGCTCGTACATACAACACACTAGTGACCCGGCGACTCCACCGTGCCAGTCAGTTGAGATTATGTTCACTGTACTGTTGAAGCGTGTGGAAGAACTTGTGTGTCTATCCCGCCTGAACAGAATATATAAACAGTTGAAAAGTACGAGAAAGAAGGAGACAAACATACCGGTTTAACACTGCTGCTGGTACTATATCTTTTTACTCTGCTTTACATTCATCTCTCTTGTGCTTCCGAGTCTCCTCTTCCTCATGTTCGCATATTCCTGGGATTCTTTTTATAATCTTTATTTGCTTTTCTACCGGCTGCAGCTGCGCCGAGTTAATCATTCGACACATGTACGTTCACCAGTCGTATGATATGTACGCTTTGCACTTACGTGACTTCTACAAACATTACTGAGTTATCGATAAATAACGGATGAACGGAGATAAAGATATAACAATAATGAATATTGAGATATTAGTAAAAAAAATTCTCCCCTTTTATCTTTTAAGTCTTCACTTTTTTTTTTTATTGTTGTCAAAGAAAGAAAGTTTAGTGCTTTAGTTGGTTAATTTCATGAGCTTTCAGTTGAATGGGTAAATATTTTTCTAAGAAGCCCAGAAAAGCTTTGCAAAATCTAGAGCATAAGGTGAAGTATTTGAGGCGATGTAATAAATATTTCTTTACTTATTTAAATAATAATAACTTTTGGTGTGTGATACTTAATTGAAATATTTGAGGTTAAAATATTTCACCTTGTTCCAAATTTCTCCATCAAAAGCTATTTTAATATTTTTTTTATCTGTGATTTGAACTACAATTTTTGGATAAAAAATACTTTTTTCTAAATTAGAAGATATTTAAATTCATTTGCATTGATTTATTACTTTACATTAAATATTTTTCTCGTGTACATAAAATAATTGAGTGAAAGATTGGATATTTGATAAATATTTATCATTGAACTTTCTTATATAAAATAAATGATAAAAATCTTAAATGTCAAATGGACGGATAATTGATTACATTAATAGATAGTTTGAAGTTTGAAGAGGTGGAGAAGTACTCGACAATCATTTCGTTTTTCATCAGATCATTTGTTGCCATATGAACTGAAACTAAAATAGATTCGATTGGCTGATAAAACATCGGCAACAAGGTGGCGTCATCTGGTCGGCAAATATTTAAATGCAAAGTTCCATAAAGCCATTTCCGTTTTCTCGTTTTAGTTTCATTCATTTTGTCTCTTATTTTCGGTTTATACGCTTTCGTAAATTGTCTTACTTTTTACACACATACCTATTCTGTATTTTTTTTATACTTTCTCCTTCTTTTAGTCTGACTGACTGGCCTTCGTTCGCGGATAATTTATCGCATCCGGTCTCTCTCTGTTTCGTCGGGACTATCGTCCCGCCTTGCGGTGTTTATGTATACGTCTCACTGGACTTTTTACTTTACCTTTATAATTTTTTTTACGTTTTCAGGGCCCACCGCAACCCGGCCAGCCGTTCAAGTTTACGGTGGGTGATTCCTGCGACAGGATTAAGGAGGAGTTTAATTTTCTGCAGGCACAGTACCATAAGTAAGTGTTTCTTTCCTTTCGTTTTTTTTTTTTTTTTCTCTTTTATTCAAGTTCTCCAAAAAATCATACAAGCAATGAACATGCTTGTAAAACATTCATTAAATTAATTATACAGTATTTAGCATATTACTTTAAACGATTTTTACCTATATTTTATGACCGATAAAAAATGCAGACTAGACATCATTTAAATAGTTAAAAACGAGTTTCATTTATTGCAAATATATATACTGTCTAAGCTTACAAAGAATATTTAAGTAGAAAACAGAAACCGTTAGATTCATTGATTATTCATTGTCTCTTGGTTCGATTTGATATTCGCTTTGTTCATCGCGGCTTTCTTTCCACTTTTCTTGACATATAACCACGATTTCTGTTTTTTTATGCATATACACTACTCGACTGATGTACGTTGAAGCAGGTGGACAACCGCGGAATCGTTTGCAGCTGACGAAAACTCAAGTATACACATCAGTCTAGTGTATATGCGTAGTATATTTATGTATTCAACTCTAGGAGGTAACAGGAAAAAAGGGAAATTTTAGACTATAAGAAGATTGTTATAATACTTTATGTATACATCCATTTTTATATTTCTACGAAATTGTATGATACATTATTTTTTCCAATTCAAATGTTACAAGTTTTTCTTTATTTCTCTTCTAGATATCTAACTTCAATTTTGATATCGACGTATGTTTTTCCACTTTATTGAAACCTATGTACGGTTATATAAATGCAGAAAATATAACGAGGTCAATATCCTTGACTGAACTTTTTTTTTTTAATCAAAATATTGAATTATTTTGTCATCATGGAATTTAATTTAATTTCTACATTAAAAATTTTTTACGCTTTAATACACTTATTCACAAAGAAGAGATATATATTTTTTTTTTTGCTTTAAACGATTGAAATTAGAGTAAATTGAAATTCCATTTAAATGATGGTATTGATATGTAAAAAAAAAAGGCTTAAACTCATTACTTTTGATTTTTTATTATATTTATTTTCTTCAATATTTAATATAAACCAAAGACAAATAAAATGCACATTTTTTTACTGATAACATTTATTTTATTTCAGCATGAAACTGGAATGCGAAAAATTAGCCACTGAAAAAATAGAAATACAACGGCATTATGTCATGGTAAGTATCAACTATTATACTACTTATCAAAAATATTTATGTATACTTATGAAGAGTCGAATATACTTGAAAAAATCACGATATTCTTTTCAAAGTAATTTCGTAATGACTATATGAACATTAAGCTGATAAAGTGATATATAAATATTAAAAATAACACTAGAACTTGGAGAGGACTTTCAAAATTTAAATTAACAAAATGATCGTATAATCCTCTTATCATTAAAATTTTCATTAATATCGTATTGTAGGTTCATTATATAGATAAATTAATGGATTCTCAAATTATTCTTATGTTAATCTTATCCATTTAACGATATTTACAACAGACAAAAAAATTCCCTGGAATATTTATGGGCGTCTAAATTCCACTAGATTTATAAATGTTGGTTACATAAATGCTGTTTTCATCTTAATGGAAATAATTTATTTATTATTTCCTCGCCAAAAGTGTTGTTTATTATGTTTTGGCTTTAATCCATGCCCTCGCTCATAACTCTTTCATAATGTACACTCTTAATCGAGTCAACACTATGTACTAACAATTCATGTATTTGTCTGTGATATATAAATATAAGTGAAAGAGTAATACAAGTAATATACTTTTGTTATAACTTGGAAATGTTATTCCCTTGGCACAATTAAACTTCTTTAGTTCACGTATAGATTTAATTCACGCTGAGGCAAGTAGTTCAAACACTATTAATCAAGTTGACGATGCGAAAGGAAGTTGTTGGAGTGATTTATCAAGACTTTAAGTCTGTAAATTCTCAGTTAAATCGTGTATTCCAACCACATTTTCTCAGCTACTTTATTAGACATACTTCGAAAAGTTATGATATTTTATGTATTTATTATTTTTTTTATTCTTACTAAAAAAGTTTACAATTAGTACTCATTTTTTTGCCGTTGAAATATTACCATTTATTTTGAATTTATTATTGGATTACAAAGTTAACATTAGTTTACAAATTTCTTTTTTTTTTTTTTTTGTAAGTAAAAAAATATTTTATGTACATTTTTTCACTCGAAAAATTAAAAATATGTCTGACAGTTAATTTTCAAATATGAATATATGGTACGAGAAATTTATGAATATTTTAAATCATCAATTAAAATTCGATTTTATTTTCACAATAAAAAAGTATATTGTAAAGAATAAATTTAAATATAAAATACATAAGCATTTTAAAAAAAAGGATTTACGTAAATTTTTGAGGAAAGAAAATTGCTAAAAAAATTATGTAGAGAATCATAAATTTAGGGTATTAATTAAAATAGAGTGTGACTAATCAATCTCATTTCAAGTGGAATTTCGTAAGATATTTAGAAATCGTATATTGGCGATTTACAAGAAATTAACTTGTCAGCGAGTAATGCGGTTATTTAACTGAATAATCTCTTTTACTCTGTTCATTTCTTCATTTCCTTATTTCGTTCGCTCGTTCCCTGCCGAGCTTCCGTACTGCCAAGTAACTCACTTACGAAGCAATTAATTGTGCAGGTAATTACTAAGCTAATGGTCCATAAAATTAAGAACCTGTATAAGCTGCACGCGGTCTTGTATACGCTCTTAGAATATCGATGCTATTCGACTACCATTTTCTGCTCCTTATCTACTTTTAAACTACCTCACTAAACTTCACTACATGTATACATATTCGATACATATATATATATATATATAAATATATACCGTTTTAATGAATTATTTCTATTATTATCTCTCCATAATTTTTATGTTACAATTATCCTGATTCGAAACTACCATAAATCTATCACCTGTATCTATAATTTTAACATGATTTGAATGATAAATATTGAATCAGTTGCAAAAAAATTTGAAAATAATTTTTTGTTATAAATTATCGAATAATAGATAAAGTAATAAATTTTGAGATAATAAAAAAAAACTCTCCACATATGTTGGATTGAACGGTTATTCAACCAAGTTTTTTATTATGTCTAAATATATATTCTTTAATAAGATTTTAAAAATTTTTTTTTTACAGTATTACGAAATGTCATATGGACTCAACGTCGAAATGCACAAACAGGTGAGTTTATTAAATATATATTAAAAATCAGTTACAAACAGTTGTTTGATTACAATAGTTTTCAAATAGTAATGAATTAGAAATTATTGATGAGCTAAATTTTTTCATAAATATAAAATATATATATATATATAATAATAATAACAACAGAAATAATAAATATATAGAAAGTTCAAGAAAGTAGTTTATACAAGATATTTAACATTAAATAATTACAAACTAGCTTATCATGACGTGACAACGTAGTTAATTCAAAAAAAACTTACGATTAAATTTAAATTTATTATTTTAACGTAATCTATTTTATGATTAAAATAAAGTAAAACATTTTTAATAATTTTTTAAATTATTCATTAATTTTTCTATGCTAAAATAGATATTATTTTCAATTAATTAAAATCATATTCTTAAAGGGTAACTTTTTAAGGTTAATAATAAAAAATTACTTCCATTTAATTCACTAAATTATAGAAAAAGATATTAATATTACAACTAGTTATTTTAGTAGTCTTATGCCAATGAGGTCAACTAAGAGCTAATAATAATTGATTTTTTGTTAAATAATTAATTTACTTTATGAATGTACGATAAAATTATTGATCAAAATGAAATATCAATGAAACTATTTCAATTTATACTTTAAATAATTCGTTTATAAAAGTTTTTATTTTTCTCTTGAGGTATTTCTCTAAATAAAAAGTACAAATATCTATTTATCGACAAAGTTCTGTAAACTTGGAAATATTCAACTGCGGCTTAACGTATGGAATTTATAGTTTTGAAAGTGTTAAGTGGGTTCTTTCCCTCTCTGCTTCCCTCTTCATTGTTCAGTGGCTCACAGTTAATACTCCCCAGTGATTCTCTTGCGGCAAACGATAACGGGGTAATTACTTTTACGAGGTGCGGCTCGGCGAACGTTTTCCTCAATTAATAACAATGGCCTCGCTTACACCTGTGAATTAACGCCCGTCGTAGTCACAAACTCGAACTGGTGTGCACTAATGCAAAATGTGATAATAACGTGAGACTTTAGTAGAAACTAATTGAAATCTCATTCTTCTTATTTTACATCTTTTCATCGCTATTTATTTATTTATTTTTTTTCAATTAAAAATATTACACCAGTTTCGTTGAAATATTGAATTCATAATCAGTTTTATTATTTTCCTTACGCCAGACAGAACAACATGACTGTTTGTTATACAAGTCCAATATATTTTAGTTATTATTAATGAATCGAAATAATCCATGTAAATAAAGTAATATCAGGGTTTACATGTTAACATGACGCATCACAATTAGTAATTCAAGGTCGTGTTAGATAATGTAGATAGCAAATATCCTCACTAGATTATTATATTGTATATTTATTTTAAATTCAGACATATATGGATTGTTCTGGCGAACAGAACTACCTGTATTTATAAAACTGATAAAATAGTCGCATATGAAATTTAATTTCATGTAATCATATCATTTAATATTTACTAATAATATTTATTAATAATTAATTATTCTGTTCCTAATCTGTCAATTTTTCTAACCACATGTTTTTTTCTTTAAATGTAAATCAATTATATGTATTAATATACTACTTAGAATCAAAACTATTATTTTAATTATTTATTAATATTTTTTTTTTGTTAATTATTTTCTCTGTTCAATTCAATATAAAATGAATCAATTAGTAATTGGTTCTTTAAAATAAATTTGTAGATACTTTATATATAAATAATGGATAAATTAGTATTTAAATCGATATTATATTCGAGTATTTATTTACGTCGAAAATATTTGATTTAATCGTGAAAAAGAGTGATGGAAAACTGTGATGTACATGTACATATATAGGCTAAGTAAAAGGTGTGTAAGCCTGTACTAATTCATTTTATACTTTGTATATTCATCTGCCGTGTAATTAAAGCACCAGATGGATTGAAGGTATTAATCGTGTAAATGTTTGTTTAGTTGAAGATAACCCAGGAGACCTTGTGGAAACGTCAAATACCGTAGAATTTTATCTATCTTCTGCTTAGAATTTATGAAGAGCAATGGTTTATTTCAAACTTGACACGTGTGCGTTTATTTAATACTCACTGTATTATTATTACAAATGTACTTCATTTTATATATGAATACCATAATTTTTTTTAATTAAAAGATTTTATTTGAGTCACTAAAAAAATGTTTTTTGGATAATGATTTAATTTGAATTTCTTGCAATTAAATTAGTTTAATGGGCAACATATCCATTATTATGTCTGAGTATTAATTAGAATGATTGGTTAAAAGTAATTGATATTAAAATTGTAATTATTTTAAATTTGCATTGTTTCAATAATTTTAAATTATGGAAAATATTTAACCGAAAATTTAATTGAATATTTTATGTTTTTATTAAATTAATTGAATGTTTTAACATAATGTATTTAAATTGGAATTAAAAATAAAGAAAAAATACGCATTTTATAATATATAAAATGAAGATGATTGCAATTAATTTTTTTTTTATTATTATTTAATAACATTATAAAAAAAATTATTCATAGTGTTTCAGTTAATGCAGTTTAATTAAATCATTATGAGGACAAAAATTAAGAAAAAAAAATTGAATAAAAAAGATGTAGGTAACATGATAATAACAAAAAAAGGTATTGTTAAGTATAAAGTTTTTATTACGGTTGTCATAAAAAATTTATATAGAGGGATATTTTTCTCGTTTAGTTTTATAGTACACTTGGCAGTTAAACTAAATAGATATAAATGAATGGCAGTAGGGGAATGTTATTAGAACATTTCACAACTGAGGTTTCACCTCACGCGTCGTTTGATCTCCCGTCGAGTTAAAAGGCGTCAGTACAAAAGTGTTTTTCATGAGACTTGCTAAGAGAAGAAGGCGTTAGTTTAGTGATGAAGGAGAAAAAAAAAAGACTGAAAAAAGGTATATATGAACGGTTGAAAAAATATAATGCTTTCAGAAGTCAGCGTGTGAGAATGAAGAAAGATGGTAAAGGAACGCGCGGGCGTAAATGTAAGATATAAATAATTCTCGTTTGTAGGGAGAATTGAGCCCACGCGAGAGGCTCGTGCTTACAAGGTAAATGAGCCGATTGCCGATTGACCATCTAAGAAACCATCGAGACTTGATGTATTTTATTTTTCTTTACCGCAATTTTTCATTCATTGAATTTTAGTCATTAATTTTGATAGCTTTTGATGGAAGGCTGGCAAATTGGTTGATTTTTTTTTTTTTTTATTCCTTTCAGACGGAAATATCGAAGAGACTGAATGCAATAATAGTTCAAATCTTACCATTCCTCTCTCAGGAGCATCAACAACAGGTTTTAACAGCGGTAGACAGAGCTAAACAGGTTACGATGACAGAGCTTAATTCTATAGTTGGGGTAAGTTAATATATGTAAATACTTCTTATAGCTTGTAAAGATTTATGTTTTGCAGAAAATAATCATGATAATCATTATGCAGAATACTTTGCGGTGATAAAATATCTGTCAAAAGAATTTAAGCTGCATGAAAAATTTCTTTTTTTTCAGTCTATTAAAATGTAATCAAGTATCAATAGAATTTTTTAAACCAATTATTGAAGAAGACTGTACTCATAAAAATAGGAATTTTAATTTTTCTATGTTTGCGTTTATTTTGATATT
Organism: Chelonus formosanus; assembly: GCA_028641665.1. Taxonomy (NCBI): domain Eukaryota; kingdom Metazoa; phylum Arthropoda; class Insecta; order Hymenoptera; family Braconidae; genus Chelonus; species Chelonus formosanus. The sequence continues at coordinate 18,575,563 of CM054002.1, forward strand.
TTTTTTTTTCAACTAAAATGAAAGGTTAAAACGCAATAGTGAAAATAAAAAAAAAAGCCAATAAAACATGAAACATATGTATATAGGTTGAAACAAACATTTATGCAAGTATTTGTTTAAAACAAGTGAAATTACTGTAACTTTGCGCCAAAGAGAATAATTGAACGGCTTTAATTGTGTTTCTCGACATATCCGCCACATCCGCGGACAGTAATAATTGTTAATCGATTCACGGATGAATAAGTGAGAGACAGAATAATGTATAAAGTGAAAGAGACAAAGAGAGAGATTATAAAGTGACAGAGAAAGAGAGAACATGGATGATGTGCTATCGGGCATGCATTGAAATTCAGTAGCGCACGTTATTCGACACCCAACGCGGCCAGACTTATTTCGTAGTGTGTATTACACCGATAAGCGTTGAAATTGGCATTCGAGCGTGGTCCCGTATAATTGAGTTCCGTTGGTACTCGGCACTGTCGTTGTTGAATGGCTGTAGCTCTACGACGTGAATAATTTCCCGAGTTCTCTTCTCTCTATCTTCTATGCTTCTCTCTTTGCCTGTTATTCTGTCATCGTTCCCTTTTAACAGTTAAGTGACGCCTTATCCGCCAAACTTAGACGCTGCAAAGCCTTCAGGGATTTCGTTATTGCTGAGTAATTCTGCAAAAGCTAGTTAACGAGTTTCAATAACAATTATTACTGTTCAACCTGCTTATCATCTATTTATATTTACAATTATTATTTATTTTATTTTTGGTGAAAGAAAAAACATTTTTTTTTTTTGCATTAATTCATTTATTGGAACAGTAATTGATTGAGAGTAGAGTTATGATGCTCCAAAAAGTGGACTATTGATTTTTTCTTTTGGAAAATAGTTAAAAAATGGAATTTTTTATCATATTTGATCTTTGATACTTGATTGTTTACTCTATTTTTTAAGTTAGTAATTCAATTGTGTTGCATGAGGTGAGGGTTAACAAACCAATCAGTAGTGACAATCCAACTGTGTGGGGTAAATCATGCACTATCTAAAAATAAAATAGTGAAGAATATTCAATGATTTATTTTTAAAAATTAAATTTATGATACGTTGAATTAATAATAATTCTTGTAAAAAAAATATTCAACAATTAAAAACTTTTTCCATCAACTTTAGTTTCACTCTTGAATCATAATTTTAGTTATGTTTAATACACTATTACTGTCATGAATAAATTTATCACCATCTATATTAAACCATTTCGAAACCTTTTTTCTGTGTAAAATTTTTATCGTTCATAGATTGCAATCTAAAATGCTGTTCTGAAGTATAAATAAGTACTCCGTTTACTTTATACACTCAATAACTTTTTTATTCTTACTTCAGTCTAAGAAAGTATTCACATCTAACATTTTACTATGAATAACCATCATTTACTGGTACACTATATAAATATTTTTATTAGCAAGAGAATAATAAAAAAAAAAAGAAAAGCTTACCAACGATTGAATGGTTTATTTTTTATTGCAATTATTGTTCCACAAAAATATAAAAAATAGAGATAGCTTTTTATTAAAATCTATAGAGAAATTTATTTAAAGAAAATAACTGTTTCGATGAAAAAAAGTTTACGTACGTTATTAAAAACTTTTATATACATAGATATATGTGCATATATGTATTTGTGATATCTCTCAAAAATTGGCCTCTCTCAATTCTCGCTTGTACAGAACATCCGCCCACATAACCAACGAATAATGTCATTCGGAATCCAATTCACGTTCGCTTGTCACTTGGGAAATTTAAACTTGCGTATACCCCCAGTCGTTCCGATGCTTTGCCATAAAAACAAACCGATGTTCACAATACAATCCGTGATGGTGATCGAAACGAAACACAAGGGAACAAATACATAACGTTTTCAAAAGAGAAAAATAACTCATACACACGTCAGCAAAACATTTTTTTGTTATATATACTCTTAATAATTCTCTGATAACTCAATTAAGATACTCCAACAATAACTGGATAAATGTTGAATAGGTTTTTTTATTAATTTGAAATAATTAACCTCATATTGTGAATTACTTAAAAATAAATCAGTGGAATAGTAAAAATGACCCAGCTTGCTCTTTCAAAGTTTATCAGATTTAACTAACCATTAGTAATTATTAATTAATGGCAATAGCTTCAAGTATATCACTGGAAATCAGTAAAAAGTATCTAAAGAAGTATTTCATAATATTATTATGCATTACTTTTAATTTGATACAAATAGTGGAAAAGAGTTAATTAGAATGATTTATTATTAATTAATTATTCATTTCAGACCCCGAAAAATTTAGGTATTTAGTAATAAAGTGTTGAAAGTGTTTAATAATTAAACACCTAAGTGTTTACAATGTTGAACACCATAAACAAACTATAGCATTTTGGTAAACGGCAAGAAGTGTTTAAAAGTCGTCTACAAAATTACCATAGTTCGTTTATGTTTAACACTGCAAACACTTCAAGTGTTTAGTTACTAAACACTTGGATTTGCAACGATTGCACTATAAATTTTAGTGTCTTATTTTAAAACATTAAAATCATTTTAAAATCGAGATAATGTTGATCAAATGGGTGACGTCATATTAAAACGATTTTAATGTTTTAAAGTAAGACACTAAAATTTACAGTGTGAAATTGATGACAATTAAAAATTTGACATTTTGTGATTGACAGGCTGTGGAAAAAAAATACTCATTTATTAGTGAATCGAATTAAAAACTAGCATTTTCATTAATATTATCAGTGAAATTTTTAATAATAATCTTTTAGAAAATATGAAAAAATAATTCTAAAAAATTCCTCAACAGTAAACTTTCCTATTATCAAAAGTGACTAATCAAACTTCTCTTTATCACTTCCATCTCTACAGAAAGAGGGATATAAATTAACGACTTCAGCATGATTTTGTGCTTTTTAGAGTAATCTCAAGTAAAATACTATTTTCGGAGTGAATTAAATTGAACCAGCAGTGCTGCAAACTCACTTGAGAAGTGTAAACCATGAAGAAGCAATGAAGTTGATTATTAATAAAATAAAGTCAAGTTTCAAATAGCACGAGACTGCGGTCACGTTGAAAGAGAGAATAAATTACATAAGATGATACAGTCATGAGCGTGAATGTACATTGCAAATAATATTACAAAGCTTGAGAAATACGGATGAGTAATCAGAACACATGTGGACGGATATTCTAATTGCACGAGTGGATTCATCGTTGGGTGACGGTTGTACACATATTGGCGGCTACAATGACACGTCTGTACACGTGTAGAACCGCCACGAGGCGTTGCTCGGTGTTCTGTGAAAAGCCGGGAACAGAATGAGCGAGCTAAAGGGATGTATGTGCCTAAAGGGTAGAATGTGTATGGTGAAACAAGGATAGGTAACAAGAGAGATGAGAGGATGAAGCAAACAGACCGAAGCGCCAACCCCATGAATATGTATTACTCAGTAAACAGGGGTTGAATCAATATTTCGTTTAATAACACTGCACATCAGTCGACGAGGGGATGGGTACATAGAGGGTTGGTTGCCCCTTTCTCTAACAATCTTCTCTCTCATTCCTTCTCCACTGTGTTATAGCACGAACGCTTTCCCCCTCGAAAACACACGGCATACTAGTCGAAACTCCAGTTAGGGTTCACAGGTACACCCCTGGCACGCTTTCACCACTGATGCACCAGATTATTCACGGCGCGTTAAACCTCGTTTGAAACTATTACGTTCCGTTTCGTGCGCCCAACATAAAGTACAGAGTTCCCCTGTTTCAGTTATATATCGTGTGTTACATTTAGTTGCCACTCATGCGCCAAAGATGTAGGGTTGGTCTACGGCATAATATAGTGGGTTTTATTCAGGAGATTAATTTTTACTCATTGTGACATATATGCCTTTGAAGATAATGACTGGTTTGTGACCAAATGATTTAGGCTTTCAGAAAATTGCTTCAACTGTTCTGATTTAACGATTCTAAAGATAGACATCAACAAATTATCGGCTTCATGCACTAGCTTTGCTTTTCTTTTTTGTTCTATTGTTACTATAGTTGATAATTTACTAGTATGTTTGAATTTAACTCAAACCTTGTAATCATAAATTGAGGTTGAATGTTCACCATTTGTGGGAAAAATTGATTTAAAAATATTTCATGAAAGGATCAATTTTCATTAGTGCTTGAATCAATATTTATATAAATATTTCGTCACAAAACAATGTTTCGGATGGTCAATATTTACATATGAAAATCTAATAAATTCACAATACAAATAGGATTTAAATATAAATTTCATTGAATTAATAATTAATAATAAACTGGAAAAGTTTGCATTAATTCTATGGATGTGTAGTTAGATGAGGATTAAAATGAGGGATAGAAATAACAGACAGTTAAAGTGTGGTATACACAATAAATTAAATCGTATTTCCATACAAATTTTTTAGACACTTGATCAATATTTAAAGAACAGAATAAACCAATGGGGATGAATTTTTTGGTAATTGTAAGTTGTTGATTATTTTGAAGGCTTAACTCCTCAATGTATTAATTCAGATTTTTTTTTATCACAAAAGAAAACAAAATATTCCGCACGCCTTTAAATTACTTAAACACATATATACACATAAATTAATGGTCAAGTGTATGTGTGCGAGTTACACGAAAATTAATTTGGTCGTCGTACAGTAGGGCAATAGGCTTAATGGACTACCAATCCTTGCCAGAAGTTAATGCCTGAACGAATTACAGAATCTGCTGAGGGAGTTTATATTCTATCCACATGCGTTCACGAGCATTTTCTGGTCCCCTTCTTGCGGACATTATTGTCCTGGTGAGAGAAACATCCCCCATGGAGATCAACGAGGGTTGCTCGGCTTCCGGTGTGGCCACCAACCCTCAGTGTATCACGAAAATAACTATCACAATCGGTGCACTACAGGCATAGTAGTTGGGGTGTTTTTCACCCTCATGAGTCCATTGAGTATATATACGAGGGTTGTTGAATGTTGGGGATGACGAGACCCCTCGTTTCTTTAGGGCAGGAAGCCTAAATGCCTAAGTGAAATCCCCGATAAGCTGGATTCGCGCCCGTAACGAGTTTATCGGGTCTCCTAGGGACAACTACCCCCCTACGTCTCGGTTCAGTAATATCCGTACCTTAACCCCTCGTTCTTTGTTGAATCGTAAATGCGGATGATGGGAATGTGCGTGAGTGTCGCCTAAGGGTGTTGCCTGACACTGTCATCGTGTATGTTTATCAAGCACGACTACCCATACACATCATAGTATGACTCTGAAGGGTGGCTCAAATGCGTTACGATATCCTACTCGGCGCTGCGGTTGCCACGATCCAAGTGCAAATTGTCCCTCGGTGCACACGTGCGAGACATCGATGAAACACGCTGTTGCGTTTAATCGGACCACCCTCTCTAGAGAGAAACTCCGACCCACCAAATGTCAGATCCTTATTAGTCTGTGCCGATCCCTCCTATGTATACGGGTCTATTCAAGTGTGCTTATAGTCTTTTCAATAGCGATTAGAGTCATTGATATTGCCATCATTTACAGTCATATATACACATGACTGGAAACGTTGTCATATGCTTAAATATTTTTAATCAGTTTCACTTTTTTACTTCAAGAGATTTTTAATAATCGATATCTTTTTTTAATAATGGTGAATTGAAAACAGTCATTACTGATTTACCACAGTAAACATGAAGAAATAGAAGAAAATTTCCATAATAGCAATATACAACAGACCTATCATTGGGTCAGGATTGGGATTGATATGAAATTATCATCCAATAATGGTTTTGTATTTAGCCATGACTGGATAATAACTTCATTTCCTGGCAAGTCTGTTATATCCTAGTAGAGTTGTTGAAAAATTATTAAAATATTGAACAAACCTGTATCAAAAGTGATTGCTCACATTTCACATAGATCTGCAAAGTTTTCCAATTTTATTTGAACAATGTGATAGCTCTGCAAAAATAAAAAAAAAAAAACTAGAGCAGTAAAAATAAATTTGAATTAAACGTTAAGAATGACACTTTACTTTTATTAAAGTAAAACAGTAATTTTGACTTAACACTTCTTTTCAACACAAAAGATCACCGTTAAATAAAACAACTTAAGTATTGGAGTTAAATATCAGTCTCATTGTTAGTAAATTCTTAATTAAAATAACTGTTTTATTCACTATCTTCATTTTATTTAATTACAAATCTTAATGAAATTATTTTCATTTTCATTATAAATAAAATGAAATAATTTAAAGTAATTACTTGTCAGCATAATAATGAATTATTTGGTATTGCAGCAACAGAGACCTGACATACCAAGACTGCTTCAGCAAATGCATGCACAACAATTACCACCAGGTGCAGCAATAGGTCCACATCCTGGATTACCTGGTCTACCAGGACTTGGACCTGCTGGTGGACTTCAAGTTCCTACTTCTGCTTCAGCCGCACTTTTAGGTCTTGGACTTACTCCTGGTGTAGCTACAACAGCTGGTACTAATTCGACACATCCACTTTCTATGCTTGGCAAGCCGGAAATCCATCGCGGCCAGCCAGATGATCTGAAAAGCAATGGAGGTTTGTAATATATATATATACTTAAATCAACATCATTCTTTTCCTTTCTTCATGTATTCAAGCTATTTAGACTTTTTGTTCAAAAAATAATCCTCATAAGAAATATGGGATCAGTAAAACAACAATTAATTCTCTAATATATTTTGGTTTTAAAAATAATAATTAAAGTAAGTTGGTATCCTTTAGGATCAAATGAATTATGAATATATGAATATTAATATTTTTCTTCATTCATTTAATGCAAAAAAAATAATTTAATTATCAATAATTAAAAATACTTGAAATTAAAAAAAGTTTTATAAAATTCTTTTTTTTTTTTTTTTGAATAAATTAATTTAACCATTATTTTTTAACAGTATAAATTATTGTATTGAAATATCTAAAACTTGCATATGGATTAATTTAATTCAAGTTTCTTTTCATTCAATCGCAATGTCATAATTTTACAATTTAAATAATTTATACAATCATTTAATGTCTAAAGCTTAATTACATATGCAGATAATCTTGTGTAAAAGGTTCGGTATCTTTCGAGACTGTTTTTTAATCACTTTAATTACATCTAGAGACCCAGAAAAAAAAATTGAATTAATGAGCAATAGTTTAAATCAGAGAGTGCACACATATTTATACATATATATATATATTCATGATAAAAATCAAATTACACGATAATTGTACGATTATTTAATACAGTTTTTTTTCATTCCCCTTTTCACATTGCATCTCTGTCGTTCTATTAAAATTCCTCCCTTACTCGAAACCCTTTTATTTAAAATGGCTGAGTGGAGAGCATCGCCAATTAATCGTAGCCAGGTGCAGCGACAACGCTATGTGCAAAATACTTTTTTTTACCCTTATTGCTCTGGCGCGTACTTTTTTTCGTCCCATTCACCTCTCAAGCCTCATCCTGTTTGATCTCACATGTGAATGTATGGTGCCCAGGAGCAAGGGGTTAGTCGAGTAGTTGGATCGATCAGGGGCCAATGGTAGGGGCAAAAAAAATATGTAGTAAAGAGAGGGAGAAAGAGAAAAAAGATAGAAAAGAGTGAGAGCACGTTCAGGTGGAAATTTTCAAAGCGATATCCTCTTTTGAAACGTGTTTGCCAATGTGTTATGTTGGCGAACACCCTAGTGAGAGATAGAGAATGGATTCAAGGGAGAAAGAAATAACGGGTGGTTTTGTGAAAATCGCAGGCATAAATATGCATGAAGATCATTTATACAGACTCTGACGCGCGTGTACAGCATCGTTATTGGTATTCTCATCGCCACTGACGCATACACACGCTGTATAACTCCGCCATATTGCAGTCGCGTTGTTCAGTGGGGAATAAAAAAAAAAAAAAAAAATAACAGAACAAAATACATAGCATTTCTGAAAATAGAAAGAAAAAATATTATTGAAATTTTTTTTTTTAACTGATACAATACAACATTTATTACGAAAATAAATATTCTAAATTCGTGGTTATTTTGGTTTGTTGCAGGGTTGAGTTCGACAGAGGAACGACATGTAAGTACCAACATTTTTGGAACTTTTTTTTATTTTTCATCTTCAATAACGATTTATTATAGAATAAAAATAAAAATCATTTATCATTTCAATCGCGAATTAATTTATTGTTCAACTTTCAATTGGCCTTTTTTAAATGATTAATACGAAAGAGACACTTTGTAAATAGTCGGATAATATATTTCTACAATTTTCACTTCATAAAATCGGTATCATATATCAATAAAGAAAAGTCTATATTCTGCGGGAAAATCTATCATACTGAACGACTGTAAAAGATATCATGAGATTGCGAGAAAAGAGCTATAGATGCTTTCAATTTCTGATATGCTTGTTGGTAAACCCCTAACATGAGTTGTCTAGCCAAGAAAAAAATGAGAAAGAATAAATGGAGAACCGTGACGTATGATCGCATACAAACGTCACGTGCCGGAGCTCACGGAACTCGGCACACGATTTACGTTTTTCGTGGTTGTAAGACAAAGAAAAGAGAGAATAACGCGATGAGGAGAATATAAATGGTGTAGGAAGCGTTTGAGAAGGTTGCAGAAGACGAATAAGAGAAAAAAAAAAAAGAATAAAGGGTAGTGAGAGAATAGCCAAGAGCGAAGCAAAGAAGGCGAGGATGACTATTATAGGTTTGCGAAGCCTGTAATCATTGTAGAACCGCGGAACCGCCCATCGACGCCCTCTCATTCTTTTACCATTCTATTTTATCCTCTCTTACAAATACACTGCTAGCACAGCCTCTTCACTCTACTCTACTGAGTCCTCGGGGTGCAGTACTCTCTTCTTTGCCGCTTCTCCTCTATATCTCGGCACGCTTTTGTCTTTTTCTCCCTTGCAATTCGCATCGCATGCTCTTTTATTCTCTTCATACCTTATTTTTCTCCACCTCGTCATCGTGCAGCCTGTAATCACTATCATCCCCATTTTTTTTTTCTCTTTCTCTACCATACCTTGGTCTCTTTTTCATTTTTTTCATATCATTTTAATTTAAAAACATTTCTCTCTCTAATATTTACACGATAATTAATTTGATTGTTTAGATTTTTCTTTTTGCGTTGTGTTATAATTACGATTCTTTAATACAATGATTCAGCGATTCACACTTAAAAATTGTGCTAACAAAATTGCTAAGAAAAATATTAAAGTTTTTATTTTTTTTTTTATTATCATTAAAGCAAAAATGTGTGTTTGTTACACATGTTTTTATTGTAACCAAGAGATGTAGTAAAAAAAAAACAAAAAGAATTTCAATGTCCTAATTTTCGCTTGCGTTTCCATTAAACAAAATATTGTCAATTAAATATCAACTCTATTTAACTATAGATAATTATTTAATATACATATTTATGTTTATTAAATTAATCATATTGAATGTTTCAACATCAATCACCTTTATTATTTAAATAAAAAATGTAATTCTTTGTATAAATATTTTTTTATCAACTAAATAATTAAATAATTATCAGTATTGTAAAGATATTCATATTTATAAATATTGATAAACAAAATTTTTTTTACTTCAATGATGCACTTTATTAAGCAATAATGAAAATGTAAGCGAAATTCGGGCATTAACCTCACGATGACTCATTTTAACATAAATAATAAAACATTGAAAAACAGTTTTGAAAAAAAAAAAAAAATCAAACCAAATATTGAATTCATTTTATTCATTACTTAATGTATATATTCTGTAATAAATTAATTAAAATTTCGTTCATTTGATTCGACTTATTCAATTAGTAAATAATTATGCAATAAACCGACAGTATTAATTATATTTTTTTAACAAAAACAAAGTAAACTTTAGTTGGAAACGGAACAGTATTTAATTAATATCTGAAATACCTTTAGAATTAAAAATAATCTATTAATTGATGTCGATACGTAACATTTTAATTAATCATAATAACTAGCGTTTATAGGCAATCTCTTGTGTAAACATGATACACGTATGAGTTAGAATTCTATTATAGGTTGGTGTGAATTTTAGATAATATATATCCATGTGAAAGTGTTAAATATGTAATAATAATCTGTCTCACTCACTCTTAATATAAATATCTCACATATACACTCATGTTTCTCTTGGCTTTCGTGCAATGTAAATTTCAATTGGTAATCAACGGCATTTGCAGGCAGTTTCTGAATTGAGATACCTATAAAAGGAAGTCGATCCCGATAATTAATACATCAAAGCGATCGTCGATTTTACACTTGCATAACTTCATTATTCAATCTCGACATTACCTATGGAAATTGTATTTTAATAATAATGTCCTCGAGTATGGAATTAACTAATGGAAAATCCACGACAAAGTTGAACGCCGGTATCAGAAATAATTTGCTATACTCGCTATTCACTGTTGTTGGAATTTAATAAAACATTAGTATAATGAATTACGTTTTCATTATGTTAATAAATGAATGAACCGTTTGATCAATTGTGTTTTTAGCCGTATTACCTCCATATCTATCTATTGACGATTTTAGTTTCTATTGTGTCATTTAGGATAATGTGATCCTTATTAACTTATTTTATCCAACAGTATTATATGATTACAAGTATATTATTGTTTCTCTAAAAATCAGGTGTATCATTTTGTATTTCTATTTCATTTTTAAATTTAAAATTAATAGCATTACTTTTTATTAAGAGTCTTTTTGTAATAAAACATATACGTCATCAATTGGATTTTTTTTTTGATAGCATTAAGAAGTAATAATCCTAGAGCAATATTATCCGCTGAGATTGATTTACTGTCTTAATCGTTTATTATTGCTTCGAAGTTTTTTTTTTGTTTTAGAGTCTTGTTAGATTCGTAGAAAAATCCCGACACAAGAATTTTAATCTCGTAACCGATGGTTTGATTCGAAGGATTTTTTGGCTATTGATTTTTAACGAATTCATAGAAAACACTCAATGCCAAATTTAACAATAATTTATTGTCTTTTTCGTTAGGATATTTTAACATACATTGTTAGTCTAGTGGCCTCAATCAGTTTGCAAGAAAATCGAAAAAAATTTTAACGAGATAATCGGTGTATCGACTATTTCTTGTCTCGTGACCTAGATAAATTCATGAAAAATACTCGACATAAAATTTATTGTAATACTACTCCACTTTATCTTTTCAATACGTTTACGTTTTATTTCATGTCTTTCAATGCTTACCAAATAGAATCGTTTATTGATAAAAAAAAAAAATTAGATTATTATTTTTATTTATTTTTTTCTTATTTGATTACAGCGAAGTTCAATATCCCCTGGTGATAAATATAGTAGGCCTCGAACACCACAAGATTCACATCACAGTCATCATTCACAAAATCATCATGATCATCCTATGCATATTAAAAAAATGAAGAAAGAAGATAAAGATATTGGACATGTAAGTTTCATTATTTCCATTTACTTAATTAATTACATTTATTTTTTAATATAACATAATTTAATAGATTGTTTTAAAAGCTTGAGTATAATTAAAAATGAATAAATTAATTTTTATTATTTACTCATATTTTTAAAAATATTCTGTAATCATTTGAAATAAGTTATTTAATTTATTTTTATTGATAAACGTTATCTGATTTTTTTTTAAAACTTATTTGTTTGATAACAACCACTGTTTAATTAGTTTAAGATTAAACATAATACAAATTGGGTTTTGAATACAGAGTGATGGTGAAAAGAGTGATCAAGACTTGGTTGTTGATGATGCAAGTGAAGGGCCAACAAGCCCAGCTGTAAATGGAACCTCATCTCCACGTGAAAATGGTTTAGACAAAGTTTCCTCTCTAAACTCAAGTGTTCAAGTGAAGAAAGATGTTCCACCCCACTCACCACGAAGTGGAACTAGCAGTAACGCTAGTACACCATCAGCTAAGAAGATGGAAGAACGTGAGAAACCAACTACGCCAATTTCCAAGCCAATGACACCGACCTCAGCATCTAGTGGAGTGAAAGCTACAAGTTCTAGTAAACTTCTACAGGGTCCACCACCTCCGGGAGTAGTAGGCGCATATCCACCTCACTATCCTCCGGGACCTCCACCACATCATCTGCCTCCACCTCATGTCGACATGATGGGATACAATGGATATGCGGCACCTCGGGGACCGCCTTCACTTCAACAACTGTATGATCCTCATAATGCCATGAGGGCACCCGCAGGCACTATCGGAGTGCCTGGTGGTAAACCGTTAGTATATTTATCAAAAGTTTCTTGTTTAAGTTTACCTTCAAACAGTTTTCCTACTCAATATATTGCTTCAAGAAAAATATAAATTCGTGCCATTGATAAAATTATGTTTCTAATCTTTCGGAAATTATGAGCAGTAATAAATTTTATTCAAGATACAGTCTTTTGAAAATAAATATAGAAATGAGCATTTCAAAAAGAATATTTTCTTTGTTAGTTTGCTAATATTATTCAGAAACGGATAGTTATAAGAAGTAATTGCAATGATAAGTTAAAGAAATTCCTTTTACCCGTATATATTTTCTCATATCTTACATATTTGCATGTTTTTTATTTGAAATAAATTTTTTAAAAATTCAGAAATGTAACAAAAAAAATTTCTCGATAATTACAGAGCCTACAGTTTTCATGTGCCAAGTGAAGGACAAATGCAACCCGTGCCATTTCCACCTGATGCGCTTATCGGACCAGGAATACCAAGACACGCGCGTCAGATAAATACACTCACTCATGGCGAGGTCGTGTGTGCTGTGACAATCTCCAATCCTACTAAGTATGTGTACACAGGTGGCAAGGGTTGCGTCAAAGTCTGGGACATTGGTCAAGGGGCAGCTGGAAGTGCTAAACCAGTTTCACAACTCGACTGTCTCCAACGTGACAACTACATTAGATCAGTGAAGTTACTACCAGATGGTAGAACACTCATTGTTGGTGGAGAAGCGAGTCAACTTAGTATCTGGGATCTCGCGAGTCCAACACCAAGAATCAAAGCAGAGCTCACATCCGCAGCACCCGCCTGTTATGCTTTGGCTATCTCACCAGACTCGAAAGTTTGCTTCAGTTGCTGCAGTGATGGTCATATCGCTGTTTGGGATCTCCAAAATCAAACACTAGTGAGGCAGTTCCAGGGACACACTGATGGTGCGTCGTGCATTGACATCTCTGCTGATGGATCTAAACTCTGGACTGGCGGCCTTGACAATACTGTCAGATCTTGGGATTTGAGGGAAGGCAGGCAACTCCAACAACATGATTTTACATCACAAATCTTCTCACTTGGCTATTGTCCAACTGGCGAATGGCTTGCAGTAGGCATGGAGAACTCTAATGTCGAAGTATTACATGCCACCAAGCCCGACAAGTATCAATTACATCTTCACGAATCCTGTGTACTATCACTAAGATTCGCATCCTGTGGAAAATGGTTCGTTTCAACTGGCAAAGACAATCTACTCAATGCTTGGCGTACACCCTACGGTGCCTCAATATTCCAAGTAAGTTTTTTATCTTCAAGTTTTATTTTTTGGCATTCAGCCTTAGAAATATATTTCTTTCTACCTTGCCAATGTGAAATCAACCTTGCAATTATTTTAACGAGCCTTGAGATAATTCTTTTTTACTATTCAATCAATAAATGTCTTCGAATTAATGCGAATTTTAAAAATAAAATTGAAAATTTTTACATCAATGTCAAAATAGCGTAAACATCCTCTGCCATTATGAAATGTTCACTCTGAATATTTTACTATCTTATCGTTACACGTTTTGCATTTATTCATACACTAGAATGTGTATACACATTATTTATTGGACATTTGATTTTGATGGTCAAGAGGTCAGTATGAAAAGCTCTCGTTTCTCCTTGTACAACGACGTCCTTGAGTTCATGTTTACATGCATGTATTTCAATCCACTCCGCGATTGTTCATATACATATAAAAAGTAAACCCAAACTATTTAATGTGATAATATCATTTCATAATATAAATAAAATAATACTCATTCAATTACATTTTAAATGATAATTTGACATTTAGTGATTAGATAAAATTGTTTTATTGACTGCGTGACATACATTCCAATATTAATAATTATAGTTGCAAAATAATTTAAATATCCCAGAATAGTTATTTACATAATGATAAAAATATAAATATTAAAAAAAAAAAACCTATTTTTTTCTTTTTTCAGTCGAAAGAATCATCATCAGTATTGAGCTGTGACATTTCTGCTGATGATAAATACATTGTTACTGGCTCAGGTGACAAAAAAGCGACAGTATATGAAGTAATGTACTAGTAACAATCATAGAAGATTACTTTTAATTCAAAAAAAAAATATGAAAAAAATGAGAGACTATTATTTACATTTATTTTTATTGTACATATAATTATTAGTGTTACTTTTATTAACTTTGTTATTGTTATTGCTGAAGTGTCAATAAGTAAAAAAAAACAAAAAACAAGGCAGAGCATTTGGTTACAAATTCAAGTGATTTAATATTAAAAAAAAATCTCGTGATACTCAAAGCCAATATGCAACATTGTGCGCTTAAAACATGAGACTCTTTTACGATTCTTAATTCACATATTCATAAATGATATTTATATTCATATTTAGTTAACACGTGAATTATCATACAAAGGAAAAAATTACGATACAAGAATTAAAATGATAAAGGATGTTGTTACTTATATGTACACTTTGTATATAACCGTGTTACACATACTGTCATATTTTTATACGTTCAATGGTAAAAAAAAAACCAAATAAATTTTAATTGTAAATATTCAAACTATTCCACATGTTGTATGTTGCTATTAATACAAAGTGGACAATAAATGGAAAATAAAAAAAACATCTTAAAAAATATTTTGTAGTTTTTATTCTGACCTTATTTCTATCAATTTTGACATTTCTTCATTAATACTCATTTCCAAGTTCAGGTTGTTACATAATTTCGACTCATTTATTTATAAAAATATATTTAATTCAAATAAATTTACTAAAAAATAGGTATTTTTAATGTAATTATAATTATTTCCTGAATCAAAACACCTGTGAAAAAAGGGAAATTTACTATTAACATTTTTTCCACTCAATCATTTTCATGTAGAAATGTATGTTAGATAATTATAGCAAAAGAATAAAAACATCAAAGTAATAATCAATAGTGAGGGATGTAATAATTTTAAAGAGTTAAATATAATTTATACATTGAATATATAATGAGTAATTAGCAGTAATGCAACAATTCATGAATGTAGAACATAAATTAAATCGAGGTTCATCATTGAAATGTTATAATACTTGTATACATTTTATGTATAAAAAGCAGAGTATAGTCTTTATAACGTTTATCATATTTGTATGGTAATGTCATGCAAGAATAGTACGGAAGTATCTATACAAGAGAAAAAGAGATAACAAGTACAATATAAAACGAGATAAAACATACAACGAGATTGTTCAATATATTATTTTCGCATTGCTGTACAATATTATAGATATCATGTACGTGTATAAGTAATAGAAAATACTGATATTCAAATTGACACGTCAATTATACAATTGCACGTTTACGTTATAAACCGTGCTTTTATCTATTTGTGATTCATACACTTGTGGATTTTGTGTAAAATGATTACAACACATGAGAGGGTTGATGATATCCACATGTGCATCACTGATAATTCGAAAATTTATTTTTATTCAAATAATGTATTTACTTGCAACAAGCTATCTTTTAGGATATACATTTTTACAATTGTCAATTAAATCGATAAAATTTATTTGTAAAGCTCAATCATTCTGATTATGAAACATTTATTTCGATAGGTATTATTTATTTACCTCTAATGAGCTTAGGATTAAAAAACAGCTGATTCTTTTCTGTTCAAATTATTTTTGAATGAAACATTAATCAGCATATATTTTAATATAAACTGGAATAATTTTTAAATCATTTCTTTAGCTGTACAATAAAAATGCCTAATCATATTAAACGTAATTATCCCTCTTCTAGTTTAGATAATGAGCCCAACTTGTTGAAATAGTAATAACCATCATCATCACCATCATCAACAAGAAAAAAAGGATTGTAATATTTAAATAATTTTTTTCAACTTAACAAACTGATCTAATGTGTTGAATCGATTAAACGACGTGTAAGTGTAAGTATCATCAATAATCTACCAAGTTTCATTTATACACATTTATGAAACCGCGTGCGAATTGAAGTATGAAATTGCTATATAGTAGTAATTAGTACCTTGATACTTGGTGGATACGTACAGAAATCTGGCCGTTTCTTTCTCGTGAGAGAGTCATGAGTCACGATTATAACAAGTCAATTTAACCGCCTATTCAGTCTTATATTACCCACGAGACTTCGTGATGGACTTTTCTATCTTCTCTTCGTGTCTAATCTCACCTCGACAGACTCGTCATTATCTTCAACCCACGTACATATACCAGTTATTTTAAATCGAAACATCCGCTTGAGAGATCATTAAATGAGTTGAAAAAATTTTTTTTAATTGATAAACGAATGGACGAATGTTCTGTTAGCTTGTAATTACTCATACGTGAAATTATAATTACTTTAAGTACTAGTTTAGTCGACCTAACTACTTTAAAACATTCATTCAATACACATAACACTATTTTTATTTTTTCTCTATTCTTTTATCATTAATATTATCTCACATGTCTTTTTAAGTATCAGTGATTCTAAGTGACTCAGGAACTGTGTAAATTGCTTCTATGTAACAAAAACAATTGTTCAACTGTTTTCAAATTATTTTGTTGCATCAGTGATACATGTTTAATATTTTTTATTAGAATTATTAGGTTATCAGTTTATGTGGATGCTTTATATAAGAATATCAATATTGAAACTTAGAAAATAAATAATCAATGTACTTAAAGAATCTATTATTAAGTCATAGCGTGAGAAATGTAGAAGCACTCAACACAAAATAGGTACTTGAGAAAATTAGGTATTTACTAAACGTATTGAAATGCTTTTTCATGGTTGATTTTTCGAAAATAATCATCCCAAAGGAGCATTAGAATCATTTCTCGGTTGGAATAATTTAATTTTAGGATGAAGTGGAACATTTTTTTTTACCCTTATTAAGGAGAACCTGTTTTAGTTTTTATAGGCTACCAACCACAGATATTTCGAAAATATTTATTCAAAATAATTTTGTGATGAAAAAAGATAAATACTATGGATACGGAGTGTAACGATTTGGACATTTTAGTTTTTAAAAATGATTTTTGTGGCTAAAAGAAATAATTTTTTTTTCGAACAATTAGTGAAAACAATGATAATATATACTTTCAAATATTTCTCACAGTATTTCTATTGAGCGTAAAAAAATTTTAATAAAGGAATGTATTTTTAAAAGTGTTCGGAAAATACTTCTTGAGAACTATCCATTTTGCAGAGGTATATTATTTGGTCACAGGTACAGTTACAATCCCAGAAATTATATGCAAAATGTAGGAGCATCAGCAGACAAAGAGAGTGAATGGATAGAGGAATGGGAGAAATATACGTGCATTCTGACGTCCTTCTGCGGTCTCACAGTCGCATACTGTGGTAGCGCTAGCAAATTAACAGGCACGCAAATGAGCGAGTTCACGCAGCTCGCGTTCGTGTTACCGAGTCTCTTCACAATTGGACACTAATAAACGCCCGTTTGGAATTCACTACCACCTTTACCCCCGGCACCCTCACTTCTTCCCAATAACTCCACAAACTCCAACCCCTTTAGTAGTTCAACGAAGCCAATCCACCCAATAGATCGCACCGATTCGCACCAGTGAAATATCTTCACCACTACGTGAGCGAATGAGATAGATATACAAATGGACCGATAGAGAAAGCTATGGGCGTTGTTTCGTACCTGTTTGATTTAACAAGGACAATTACTGTATCTCATTCACTCGTGCAAAAGTTTGAGGTATAATAAACTGATGCGTTAAGTTCTCTATTAATGTTCTAGTTGGATGCTTGTTAGCTACCAATGCATATATGTACGTATATACAGGTTTATGTTATTTGCAAATTTAGTTCTCCATACACTCAACTTTCAGCATGAGTCTATGCACAAAACGATCTAGATTTAGTAGACTATACTATTATCAAACTTTAATGATAACATAATGAAGTACATCATAACGATATATGATTATACTATGATTTTGCATAAATTTACCGAGTGCCAATTACATTTATAATATTCTATTAGAATCAATTTATGTGTCAAAGTGTCTTGATAGTTTCGAAAATGTCATTTGCTACTTGCTAATTACGATCTGAAAGAAATTGTTGTTGAGTTGAAAATCACAATTTCATGTTAATGTAAATAATTATTCTACATCAATATAAATAAAGTTTCATTTAAAAAAAATAAATATTGACTCTTAAATAAGAATTTCATAAGAATCATAGATGAATCAGATCTGCAGTGATAATAATAACACTTATTCAAACAGTGATAGTTTTATAACTGAAAATTAGTGAATATTGACTGTTTTGCAGTAATTTTCACTGATTTATTTTTAGACTGTGAATCATATATGAAAAATTTTTTATCTGAATTTCGTATGATTAATATCAAATTAATATTCAATTTATCTTATTAAAATCATACATGAATCACATGAAATTCAGTTAAAAAAATTTTTCATCTATGATTCTTATAATTTTAATATAAAATTGAACATTTATTTTTTTACTTGGGAATGTTTCGAAGTGTAGAATATTTTTCAAAAATTAATAAAAATATTAGGTTGCTGACAATTAATAATTTATTAAACCAAGCGTCAAATTCAACTCAAAAATAGTGTCTGGAATAATATTTGAGCTCAAATTGAGATAATAATACTCCAAAAATTTATCTGAATATTGATCAATGCAACTTGATGAAGATAATATGAGCTATTTGCATGACATTCAATCCAATAAGCGTTTCAGACATGATAATTTGTGTTTTATTATATCGTGTGACACATATGAAGTACGGACAGGTAGGATCCACTCAGTTTGAAGGGCCATATCGATAATGCTAGCATGAATCCGGGGGTGTGAGTGGGAATCAGGCTACGAGGGTTGAACACTCTACCATTGCAGGCAGACGGGTTTTGCACTCGTGGCGACGGTGGTGGTTATCCAGATAGCAGATAGCTAGGACGGTGGTCTCGTTTGTGGTTTGACCACCCTTGTGGTACTATGCCCTAACCACCCTTAACCACGATACCGCACATCCGCAACCGTACTGCTGTGTGCAATAAGCGAAAATGTTACCTCTTGCTGTTGACTTTACTATATATATTCCAACTCGTTTCATATATTTCTTTTCATTCTGTGAATATGTGAATATAAAAATTAATATATACTTTTACCACAGGGCTGATCTTCCGGAAGTATTGAATTCCCATTTCAAAGAGACTTTTTATTATGTGATTGAAAAATAAGCATCTGCTATAAATGGTCGATTTATTTCAAGGAGAATAAATAAAAAAGGTATCTTTTGTAAAATTTATAAAACAATCTACATCAAAACTACGTCTGTATGAAATTTGAAATAAAGAATGGATCAATATTTTTAATATTAATTTATCATTTTGGTAATTACTAAAGGTTTTTAAATATTTTTACTTTTAAGTTTATTTAGTTGAAATATTTTTATGTGAAAAATATATTCATTAAAGCAATGAAGTTACAGTGATGATGATACAATATGGAAAATAATTTTAAATTATCGTTAAAAGCATGATAAATAATAATTCACAACTATTATGTGACCATTTAATTTTATACATTTTTTACTTGGAAAAAAAATTATATTTAATCATCATACATTGTATTAATGACAAAATGAGTTTAAAAATACATATTATTTGTACATGAATACTTCCTATATGTGACGAGCTAGAGAATCACATAATCAGCAAGCATGACAATTTAAAAATAGTTTATAGACTAGTAATAGAAAAAAAATAAGAGAATGAATATTTTAAAAATGTAAATACCAGTCATTTTGATATATTATTGAATTTAGAAGATAAATATCTTATGAATATCTAAAAACAATTATAAATAATAATTCATTTTATTTTTTTTTTTAAACTAAAAATTGTTGTACTTGTAGAGCAAGAATTAACAAAAATACTCTGATGAGTAAAATCATAAATAAAATTTTTTAAAATGAAAAGTTATTTTCGATAATAGCGAAAAAGGGGAATAAACAAATATGAAAGTTTTGTGAGGACTAAAATGGAGTCATCCGAATAAATAATTAATTTTTTATTCATTCATGTATACATATTATACTGACATAATTATTCATATTGAATTATGTATTTTAATTGGCCGGGAAAACGAGCTGTCATTGGATGCAAAAAGTACACAGCAATATTTAAATGAATTGAAGTACAATGTGCTGGATTTAACCGGATATGCTAAATATATAAAATGAAACTTGAATGAAATATTTGTGGATAAAAGTATGTGGGTGTACATATATATTTAAAATATTAGCAGGAAAAGACGAGATTAGTGAAGTGCATATAATCTGGTAAATGTTGAAAATGAAAGATGTAATATATACTTCCGTTTAGTTGTGTGGTAAGAAGCATTAGCTTTTGCGCAAATGAGGTAGATGTATGGATATACGAAATGACGAGCGTGTGCAACCGGTGCGCGTACTTATAACACTTGGCTCCCCTTCAGGAAAACCGGGTGGTGTGCACTGGGTGTACAAGCACACTTGACATGAGTACCGGGTATGTTTGACCGCATATGTGATACATGCTCATGATGTAGCTAACGAACCAAAATGATACCAATTTTTGGTCAGGTGAGGTTGGGTTTTGTGATAATCTATAAAATGAGACAAACATGACAAAAAAAGGAGGAATTAATTAATGGATGTATGGAAAACAAGACAAGAAGTCATTAATGCTAATTGATGAATATTTTTTATTTTATTACCTCTGTAATAAAGAAAACTTGTACACTGTTAGTGGTGTCAAGAATACCTCTTCTCCATCTTGCATGGTGGGCGACAGCGTGTGTACACAAATGGATACATACATTATCCTCAGCCAGACTTTCAGAACGCGACGGATGCCAAAGTGTACTTTCACAAAGAAAAGCAAGTCGTTGGGCAGAAAAGAGAGACCAAGTTAAAGGTTCAAAAGCATGTTGGAGAAGGATGAAATAAGTGAGAAGCTGAAGAAGAGAGACTAGCAGAGTAGAACATGGAATGGTTTGGTTGTGAGCAAAGTCTGAAGAACTTGACGGTGGAGAAAGAGATGGTTGAGAAGAAGAGCAAGCAAGTGAAGAGGCCGAACGAGCGGCTGAGGAGTGTGGAATGAGAAGTGCTGGGTGAGATAGCAACGCGGCCGACTACACATACGGTAGTCGCAGATCGGCGAGGCAGACAAGGGCCCGAGCAAGCAAAATGGAGGGCAGGCAAGCGTGGAATATAAAAAGAAGAGAATTCATATCTCGTCGGGGGATCTTGCTGCTTTGCCGCTGAGAGACTGTTTTCGAGGGCGAAAGCTGAAGCATGGAGAAGAGTACCAGAGTGAGAGAGTGGGTATGTATGAGGATGAGATCCAAGAGTCTGAGGTTGTCAGAGCGCGAATAAGAGAGTTTGGTAGCAGTGAAACAGAGATGGAGACAGTCAAGTCCGTGCGGACTTGCAAATAATGGAACCAATGAAATTGCACTGTCGACCAATGAACAACGAATGGCAACAGACGACTCCCCTGACACTCAGGCACCTCTTCGACGCTCTCCAAGTTCTCTCAACTGACGAGCCACCCAAGGAGCGAGCTCTTTTGTTTCTCGCAGCCGTCAATGCATGCTGCGTACGCACAATGCAGGTCAGGAATATATGTAAAAGATGAGTATGGCTGGATATGTGGGCAAAGTGTGGGTCTTAGTGACAGGTGAAGCAGCACACTAAGAAATAAAAGAAAAAGAACAAGAAAGCTTAAAAGTTATATTGCAGACACGTGACTTTACTGAATAGCAGAGTAGCCATAAGATATATGAGTTATGTATGTGCAATGTCTGATCAAAGCTGGCGTTTTTGGCTTGGATGAGCTGATCAATCAGACTGAAAATGTCTGACTTTTACACTTTGACACTTTCTGCTGCTTCTATTTGATATGAATGCATTTGTACTGAGACACAAGACAATTATATTCCACCAGGTTATTTACAAATCCTCAAATAATACATGAGGCTTATAATTAGATATCTTCAGTGTATTTCTAAACTATGCTGTGACTTTCAAAATGAATATCAACTTTGTTCAAAGTCTCAGTACTATTAGAAGTTGGTGTATATGTAGTTTGCTACGCTTGACTCGTTGAACAAGTCGAGATACTTGTCGACAAGTGCGTGGAGAAGTGCCAAAAGAAGGAGAAGTTGACTGTATGTGGTGGACTTGTCTGACGTATCTTCTAGACACAGCTTCAGCACTTGATTCTTTTCCGGTTCAACTACGGCTTACTTTAGTACTTGTTCTATATATAGACATATGTATGTACATACTACGAATATGCACTAAGAAAAATGTGCTAGAGATGTTTGGCAATGATTCCAATCAGTGGAATGAGCATGCATTAAATGGAAGAAAGACATATGTCAGATGGATCATGATTACATCATGCACGGCAGCAGGACAAATTATTAATCCCTCTTTCTGACAACTTGAACCTTACCCTTGGGATCACTGAAAATATTACTGCAATGAATAAGAAAAAATTTAACTCAAGTATTAAATGACAAGAAGATGCATAAAGAATATTTTTTATCAAATATTCATGCCAAAATTGAGATTAAATTTTATACGCATTCATATAATCTCCATCATCTTGACAGCATATTGAAAATTGTTATGATAATGTTACAATTTTTACGTAATCATCAAATAACGATTTTTATTAAGTAGGCAATAAAATAAAATGAATCATTTTTTCCAATGTATAGTAGAATTTATAGGGTAACAAGGAGAAAGTAGTTGAGATAAAATTATTACTATTCTTTGATAAATTCAGGATAAAAATTAAATGGATGTATTCATACAATTAAGTAACAAATTCTAATTAAATTTAGTTGCAAGTAAATTAAATATAATCCATGATACCAATTTTCGCACGTTTTTATTAAATATAATTGGATTGGTAAATAAAAGAAAATAATTAAAAATTTGCAATAAGAAATTAAGATAATAATTACAATTTACAAACAAGTGATAATAACTTATTGTCTTTTAAATTTTAGTTATAATTTTCATAATAATATTTATGCATAAAGAATTTTTTTATACGGATCTTTCCTTCTTTAAGATGTTAATTCTTTTGTTGTTAAATTCAGTTTCTATTTCCTTCATTTTTTACATTCTCTATCTTTCCCACTAGAATTTAGAACATCCACAATGCACGTGAGATTTTTTTAAATTGTTTAGTTGTTTAATCTAATCACTCTCGTAAAATCTCACGAAATGTATCCGTTATCTGTAACTAATCCTCTTTTAACTTTTTATACTCCTTATATACTCATTCGTATCTCATCCACTTGTTTACTATCTTCGTTTATATTTTTCAATTAAATTTTTTTTCCAGATTACGAACCAAGATAAAGCTATAAAATTTTCGACGTATTAACATTAAATATATAATATCATATAAGAAACATTTATTCTTAAGACACAAGACGGAAGAATGTATATCAAATCGCAAACATTGAATAGAGATTTAATCATCAAATTTTAAGGCGTGCATGGATAAATCAAGTATTAAAGGTTATATGCCTATCATAAAATAGTTATTATTAGAAAGCTGCTTATTCATGCTTTTTAACGTACACACTGATAGGATAAATATGAAATTATCACGACAGCATCACGCAGTTATTATATTTCCGTTTGATAATCAATCTTCGTTCCGATTATTTCATTGACAATTACCATATTGAATTGATATTTTACTATCAAGTATATTAAACATTCTGTCAAGGACTAATCATTATTAACGGCCGTAGTGATAATTAATTCGATAACAACAAATGAATAATAATAGTAATAATTGCATATAATCATTGCGAAAATGTTCAAGAGTTTAATTATTTCAAATTAAACTTTTTTTTACAGTGAATAACATTTTTCATTTAATCATGTTTTTTCAAAATAGATCGGTGTAAATCAGTAATGATAATAATAATCCGTATAAAGAAGATTCGTTCCTCAAACGTTCCCTGTATGTCCCCTAGTGGAGAAATTCCCCGACGTACCCTTGGTGGGACTATAGGGAACGTTTGGGGGAAAAAAAATTTTTTTTTTTCAAATTTTGACTCTCTATTCGAAAAGTATTTTAACTCAGTTTTCTACTCATAATTGAGGATCTATAAGGACGATATGGAAAATGAGCATATCAATGAATTCGTGAGAATGGGATCTTTTTATTGCACGAGTTACGATCATCATTGGAGCATAATTTATGCAAAAATTTTTGCAAAGTTCCGGTTTTACCCCATTTTAAAGGTAAAATAATTAATTTTTTTAATTTTTGACGTGATTTTATATTTCTAGGTGTTGAGACGAAGAGAATGAGTGGTCGATCATCAAAATCGGACAACTTTGATTTTTCGACCCAAAAAAATGGCAAGTGGTACCCCTTTCCATTTTTTTTGGCCAAAAAATAAAAGTACTCCGATTTTGATGATCGAGGACTCATTCTCTTCGTCTTGATGCGTAGAAATGCGAAATCGCGGCATAGCTTAAGAAAATTCATTGTAACACCCTCAAAGGGGGGTAAAACTGGATACAAATTACAGACAATCATCCCCCTGGCTTTAAACCCTCATAACTCATGAACGGACAGTCTAATGACCTTTTCCTTGGAGGTTTTAGAAACCTCAGAATCTAAACTATCGAATAATATCCACAAATTTATTGAAAAAAATTTATTTCCTCCTCAAAATCGCCAAAATATAAAAAAAGTCGCATTTTTTTACGGAGTTTTCCAAGTATTTTTGCGATTTTAAGGTCGAAATAATCATTTAAAATGTATTTTATGGATATGTTTTTGTAGCTTAGATTCTAAAGTTTCTAAATACTCCTCAAGAATCTTTATTTGATAATTTTTCTACGAGTTGTGCAGGTTCAAAGTCAAAGTAAGGGTGAAAAATCATCTATTTTTGACTTTGGACCTTTATAACTCTTATGCTAATGGTCTAATAATAATTTTCGAGGAGTATTTAGAAACTTTAGAATCTAAGCTACAAATACATATCCATAAAAAACGTTTTAAATGATTATTTCGACCTTAAAATCGCAAAAATACTTGGAAAACTCCCTAAAAAAATGTGACTTTTTTTATATTTTGGCGATTTTGAGGTGGAAATAAATTTTTTGCAATAAATTTGTGGATATTATTCGATAGTTTAGATTCTGAGGTTTCTAAAACCTCCAAGGAAAAGGTCATTAGACTGTCCGTTCATGAGTTATAAGGGTTTAAAGTCAGGGGGATGATTGTCTGTAATTTGTATCCAGTTTTACCCCCCTTTGAGGGTGTTACAATGAATTTTCTTAAGCTATGCCGCGATTTCGCATTTCTACGCATCAAGACGAAGAGAATGAGTCCTCGATCATCAAAATCGGAGTACTTTTATTTTTTGGCCAAAAAAAATGGAAAGGGGTACCACTTGCCATTTTTTTGGGTCGAAAAATCAAAGTTGTCCGATTTTGATGATCGACCACTCATTCTCTTCGTCTCAACACCTAGAAATATAAAATCACGTCAAAAATTAAAAAAATTAATTATTTTACCTTTAAAATGGGGTAAAACCGGAACTTTGCAAAAATTTTTGCATAAATTATGCTCCAATGATGATCGTAACTCGTGCAATAAAAAGATCCCATTCTCACGAATTCATTGATATGCTCATTTTCCATATCGTCCTTATAGATCCTCAATTATGAGTAGAAAACTGAGTTAAAATACGTTTGGAGTAAAGAGGAACATGCAGGAAACGTTTGGGGAACGAAATTTTTTCATACGAGAACTATATATTATTAGTTGGTAATATCAAATCAATTATTAATTTGACTAGTAAAAATTTCTGCACTGTTAATCAGTGAACAGATACATCATCATATCAAGCAGAGTAAATTAAAACATCTAATTCATTTCAAGAAATTGGAATAAGAAAGACCTACTGATAGCAACCATTTTTTACTGATGATAAATATACATTCCGCTCGACTTTTCAGACGTGAAGAGTTACAGAGTGAATATTTTATTAACCTGAAGTATTTTTGTTACTTCCTTGCTTCAAAAAGGGAAGCATTCAAAATGACTTTAAGTCAGTAACCACACTTACATGTTCACCAGTACCAAGTTCACCACTGAGTGAATCAGTAATCACATTAACACTAATTGTAGATAAATAGTCATTTGTTTCCAATAATTTCTTCTGATTTATTTTGGGAGAGTCTAACAAGTATAAGTTGATCAATCTTCTACACCATGTGCCCCTTTGTAGAAAGCAATAAGGATTCAAAAGATCTTGATGGTAAAAAACTGGGGAGGATATGGTAAAGATGTTTGTTAAAAAATTACAGAAATGAAATTTTGATTAGAAAACATACCGTTTGTTCATAGAAAAGTGCGGCAAAAATGTCTGGAAATAAAGAAGATACTAGCATGGTTTTTGTGTAACAAAATGTATCATCAAAGTGACACTTATAATCAGTAAAATGTTTTATTCAATAGAAATAATACAAACTAGAAGTATATTGTATTTATGACAAGTAAAAATTTACTTTAATATATTCAATTAGATATTTGTCACTTTTTCTACTGGATAGTTAGATCCAGGGAAAAAGTTTTCTCAATGTGGATTGGTAGAAATGAAAATAACTTCAAAGTGAAAAAAATTTAATCAACAGTTAGATCTATTAAAAAAATTTCATGTAAATTTGCTGAAAAAATTCCGATAATATAAAAAGTCTAATAGTGAAAATGTTTATCAGGACATTATACATCTAGAGATAATTGAAATAGTGCTTATGTAAATTTAAAAATTTCTTTTTAAGCTGGGAGATAATATGCCGACAATCTGGTGGTAGGTTTTTACATGCAAAGACCCGTATGGTGATATGATTACAGCGGACAGTCACAAAAAAGTATCACGAGATACTGAGGGAACTTATTTAAGCAGCGAGCAATAATATCCAACAACGATATGAAAGTCTGATCCCCAACACGCATACAGAGAATAGTGGATTTCCATCGGATGTGTTAGCACGAGAAAGGGGATTTCAGTGGTGCGAGGACTCTATAACAACACGATTCGTACAGTTGTGAAAGGTTAAATGCGACAAGCGATTTTAATATCAGCATTAATGCGGTCAATACGATAAGCTGGCTCTACTCTTTGTCCTTCCTCTTCTACCCTCTAGTCTTGCTTACTTAACGCCAACTGGATGCTAATCCGGTGGTGACCCTCACATGTAGAATACAAGTTCCTTCATCTACATATGACATGTATACATGCGTCTATGTATACACATAAGTGTCTATATAGATTTGCACATGACTATACGGACGAGATTGTGGTCAGTTAACACGAGCTAACTTGTGTATAAGGAAGAGCAAACATGCGTGGTTACCACTGAAGAGCATCACCAAGTAAGCCTTATTCAGGCAAAGTATAGAATATCTTCATGAGTAGAACAGTAGGTGTATCTGAGCTGATTGAATTTAATTTTAATTCGTCACAATCATTCAGATGTTGATCATTTCAAGTTTATTGATGGCATCTGCTTTTAACAGCACTTACAGGGTGTGTTAATAATGCAGTGATACTACTGTGCAATGTCTCGGTTAAACTGTCAAAGTTCGTTACCACTGGATGATGAACCAGACAACTCAAATCTAACCAACTCGCTTGATGATGTTCATTGATTACATGCTGTAGTATTTAAAGTTACAGTATTTACAGATATTGATCCATCAACTGCTTCACTGCTGGATTATCTTGGATGATTTATGCAGTCATATATACGTTTGTCTTTTTTATGCCTATTTTATTATTTTTGGTTCAGGAGGTTTATGCTATCTGCACTTGTCCAAAATATATGTCGAGCTAACTGATGGATGTGAACAGTGAGTAAGTGGTGAGAAATATATCTCAAGTGAGTATTTTTATTAGGACTTTTTATCCCCTAGATCAAGATGTACATTTGAAAAAAAAAGGAGTAAGACATTTGAATTCATTGAATCATAAATTTTCTTCAGCTCAACATTACTCTGCTCCATATATTTCTTTTCAGTCTTCCCACATTTCAAGGCTCATCGGTTAAAGGAAATAGAGTATGTAGTTTTGTGTGACAAAAAATCAACATGGCTTTCGAGTTTTTTTGACATAAAGTAGGCACTACCATTACTCGATTGCTTCTTTTTTAGCTTTCTGCTATCAGGAAAAAATACAGAAAAGAGAATTGTTCTAATGGATGAGAAAATTGAATTTTTATTAAATCTTTACATTGTCATAAAAATGTTATTATGAATGTATGTATGAAATAAAATTTTCTATTGGTTAATACTTTGTACTGATGGAGAAAAATTGAACGAAATTTGAATCATTTGAGAATTCTCTTTAATGAAAGTAGAAAAGAATGTAATTTTATCAATCAATTTCACCTGACAGTTACACGAGTCAATTTTTTTTTTTTTTTTTTTTAAATAAAGTAAAAGTAATTTCAAGAAAATGCTTTCAGCGTTCTAATGGCATCCATGAAGTTCTTGCACATATGATCTTTTGTAAGTTATGAACGTTTGAAGTCAAAAGTGACTTCGTTGCCTTGACAGCTGATAACTTGATAAAAAATTCAACGTCAACATAAAAAAATTAAATGACAAGAAAAATCAGAATTTAGATTCTCTTTTAATATTTTTTCAAATAAATAAAAAAACTTGACATTATTTTTTTCTTCGTAGCTTTTTTAATTTTATACGTCACAAAAAATTCAGTTGTATAATCAAATGAATATTTCAAACATTTATGATGCTTTCCAATGCTTTTTATTCCATCAAAATCCAGTCATTTTTTATGAACGTGTGATCTTTGGAGAATATCAAGAACTTGAAAATGTTTTTATGATTCTTTAATTTTTTGTGAGTAATGTACTTGAAGTATAAACTTGTATGTCTGGCTTCTGGGGGTTTGTGAATTTACATTTTGTTATGTCTATAATCTGCAGATATTTTTTTTTATCTTCTTTTCATCATCGTATAATTCCGTCAAGTGACAGAGAGTGGCTTCAAGTTATAAGGGAGGAGTTATAATTTAAAGTTTAGGATATGACCGTCAAACAAATTTTGAACTGAAAAGCCCTACTGGTCTTGGACATCAGCTCCACCCACTTTTCCTCTTTCTCCCTTGTTATTTACAAGAGTCCTCATAGTTTACAGGGTTGCTCAGGGGGTCGTTTGAATTAATATTCTCCAGTTGAAACTAAAGGACCAAAGAATACTTTTTTCTTTGTAGCTTGTGCTATTATTGCGGCTTCTGTCGTGACAGCAATCAGACTGCAGACTTCTAAATGGTCTTTCAGGAACTGGTGGCACATTATATACATCAGTAGCAGTATACAAAAAACATCTTTCACTCGTCCTATCAACTCTACGAATCTCATGAATACTAGAGTTTTCAAGTTATTTTACCTGCTGTTTACTTAATACTTAAACTTTTAAGACTCCAGGAGTTTTTTAAAAAATACGTGGGAGCTTTGAAAGTAACATAAAAGAACGTCTTTTAAAGTTTTAAACTGCGACTAATCTTTTCACTATTCATACTTAAAGTTGTAAGATATATACGCCAGAAAATAACAGTCAATAATAATGATAATAATAATAGTTTAACTCATGTTTTTCAATTGAAAAACTAGTTTCCATTCATTTGTCAGTATTGATGGCGTTACTTGACTTTAATCTAAAGAAGCTGTGCAAGATTGTTATGAGAACACTTAGACGTTCGTTAGATTATCAGGGGTTTGAATGTTGGAGAGCTGCATCAGCACCAGAGTAACCACACTGGCATCAGAAGACGATGGTCTATGACCATAAGCCATTACCAGAGACTGCAGAGATCTCTCGTTCTCTGTCTATCTCACTTGTCTGGCTGTGTGGCAGATAACATTGCTACACGACACCAGCATTCTTGGTTGATGCTTGGGAGTGTGAGAGTGCCCAGAAAGCGAGGTAAATGTCTACAGTCACACGACTATACTTGCTTTGGTACCTCATATAGTTACACTGCAGTCTCCAGTTCTATCAGAGAATAACCTCTACTACTACATTGAGCCTCGAGCACCTATAACTGCAGCAGCTAGTACATTAGGACTGGGTTTACGACAGTAAATTTTCACTACTGTGTAGATATTCTAATAGCCGAGAATGCAGTTGGTTTCAGTGGCCACGGAGTATAGCGTCATCTATATGGTGTCTACTACTACCACCACCAGTACCATTACTATTCACCATTTCTCTATCTCTCTTAACTTCCGTTTGTCCTTCTTCTTGCTCTTACACTTCTCCAACCACCCAGTGGAGTAAGTTGTTCGTGGTTCCGTAGTGGAAATGCCAGCAGGGCCACGATGCTGAGATCCCTTTAATATCGTCCAAGCATTTCGCGTATTCTCTAACACAAACGAATTCACTTTCTAGCATCGTACAACACTCGACAAAACTGTGTGCTCATGTACGGCTATTATACTGGTGAATATTCGCTTGTCTGAGTAGACTCTCCTTCAGACATACGACGATTCATTCGTGATTGCTCGACCGTGCAAATGCGGTGGGTAAAGACGAGTATTCGAATAAGCACAAGGGCGGGATGCGCAAGATGAACGCGCAATACAAAGCTGTGCTTCTCAATCGTCTAAATCGAATTCCCCTTAGCTCCAGGAATCTCCTAGTAAAGATCTGCCAGTTTTGCTATATGTTCCATTCGCTTCTTCCTTATCTGCTTTCTCTAAGTGCTCTCAACTAGGGGAAAGGGTTTCATTGCTGCACCTTCATTTTACCATCTCAACCCCTCATTGTTTCCTACGCGGAAATTAGAGCTACGTTATATAGTCATGCCGAGTGAATGGAATGGAGGGTATTTATTATTTTCAAATTAAAACAAGGGTAAAATGTATGATATGCTGCACTGCTCCTACTGTATAATTTGTTAATTAATATGTGTATGTATATATAAAATGCTGATGGTGGAATAATCAAATTATTGTATACTTTGTGTATAACATACTTATAGTATGTACAAATGACTTGCAAAGTATATGATTTATTGACAGACTGAAAGTTTTAATAAAAAGACGAAATAATAATAAAAGTAGTCTGGTAGTTCTTATTGGAGTACGTGGTGAAGAAGTGTGGAATAAAGTCGGGCATCTTTGCGGAAAATTGGAAGAGACAACAAGGGTGGTGGTATTGGTGGTGGTGGTGAAGAAACGATGAAAGAAGACAATAACATCAAGCTTCTCAGCTCCTTCTCAGTATATATTGACGTACGATCCGATATACACGAAACACCGGACTTTGTTATACCATAATTATTATGGCGTAATAGCGCGCGCGGGTGCTTGAGCGAAAAAAGCTCAGCGAAAGCCGATGAGTGCCTGGAACCCGGGTGGCTCTTAAGCTTTGTTTTTCTCCTCTTTCGGATAAGGGGTATAACAGAAAAGGGGAGACGAAGAGGTCGTCAAAGGGTCGAAGAGGGGCGTGGGTGGCCAATAGTTTTGCCCCGAGAGCAATGCGATGCTGCTCTACCATATAAGACAACAAGTCCACGCGGACTCAACATGTCTACGTCATTCTCAGCTGCGATCACTTGGCGGTCTAGGATTGGTTGAAAGTCTAGACCGATTGGCTGTTTTTAAAAGCATCTGACAACGACGATAACGAGGGCGGTCTTAGTATAGAATAGAGTTGATTCATTTGTTAAAGTAAGTTTAAACGAGCTGACATTGGTGAATGAGTCCGTGCGGACTCGGCTTATTCTACACGACGAATCGAGAACTATATTTACCCTATGGTAAGGTCGTCGTCGGGGTGGAAAACGCTCAAATGGGGTGGTTTAACGCGAACCTCGGTGCCAGAAGGACTCACGAGCTTCGCCCCATCGGTGGCAGGGGCAAATGTGAGAGAACAAGACTTCCTTTCCTTCTCTCTAGTATCTTGGCTACCTCCCTTCCTATCGTGGTCTTCTGTCGCCCTCTGCCACCCCGAAACAACGTAACGACGAGCGAAATTAGGTAATTCGAGCTCGTAATAATGCGAACCCCGCCCGGTAATGAATCGGGCCGTGCAACGTGGAAATTAGGGGCTGCTGACCTTCCACCACATTCTCTGGTTCTTCACTACCTCTCTCTCTCTCTTCTCTCTTACCTCTCGACAGGTCGTTCGATCTTGTTCGCTCCTTTTCCGCTCATACTTCGCATTGTTGATCTGTTACCCTATCTTCCATTCTTTTAACTCATCCTTCTCAATCTTTACTTACATTCTCGTGCACTTTCTTTGTCTCTCCTTTACAAAGTCACATTTTTTTCGACTTTAGATTCTTCGAATTTCTCTCCAAGATATCGTAAAGAGATTCGTTCCTCCGGAGATAAGTCCGTTAGGTTTTTTACACTTTGTCTTCTCGGCTGTCTAGCTTTTAGACCGTTTATCGAGTCTTGCCAGCGGTTGATGCCACTGTTGATGGCTGTAGAAAAAGTTTTTGAAACAAGAATGAGAATTTCTTGTTCACTAAAGACAATAGAGCCTATCTCGTTACTATCCTTGAATCTTTTTATTGATAAATAGTACTAATAAATCATATTATTCTGATATATGGCCCATTCACTAATTGCCCAATATCAATAATAACCTTTATTTTATTATCTAATAAATTATCTGATTATTATTATCAGTGTCAATATTATGGATGCAATTCTTTTAACCACTGAATATTACATAATATTGTAGTATGTGACAAAAAATGTGTTATTTCAAATAGACGTTTGAAAAAAAACATCTATTTTTCGATATCACTTGAGATGAAAACTTTTATATAGTTCTGGTATAATTTCTCTTGTGATAGGAAGTAAGTAAAAGGAAGGTGGAAAGCATTATTAAATTGAAATTGATCGAGAACGATGGGGAGAAAAATAACGAGCGCAAGAGCAGGAAGGGCATTAGATAGAAAACGCGTGGAGGGTGAAGAACGAATTGTCGTCGCAGAGGGCTAGGAGTACTAGAGGAAAAAAGCAATTTCCCCGTTGAACAGAAAAAAGAGCAGAGTGCAGCAGTACAGTATAGGTATACAGAATAAAAGGAAAAAGTGTAGATAAAAAAAATTTGTTAGAATCGTTTGAGCACCCCTGATAGTGTGTGTATTTATCTGTGTGTGTGTGTGTGTGTTTAAAGTCCGCAGACTCACAGGGGAGTGTCTCGTCCCTCTTTTCACCGTCTGCTCTGAGTGATCTCGTCGCCCCTTGTCGTTTTTTATCCTCTCTCACCCCTTCATTCTTTCGAGCTGATTTTTTCTTTCTCTCTCCGGTGTATATATTTATCGTCTGTCCCTCAATGAAAACTCTCTAGTTGGTTCTGCACATCAGATCATACAGAGAGTGCACGAGTGCAGTAGCGGCCTCTGCAACCGCGACTAAACTTTTTCTCTTCTCCCTAGTACCCTCTCTCTACACTTCTGCACCCTCTACTTTCTACGTCACTAACTGGTATGCGCGTCCCATTTTCCTCCCTTCTCCACCCGTTATTCCTCATACCCTTACACAGCTCTCAACCATCCCGTCGCGCCGAAAAAAGTTTATCGCAAAATGGCTGCCCGTATTTACGCGATTCGGAGGCGGAGGCTTTTTCCACCGTTGCCTCTGCTCCCCTTAAACGTGAAGTATAGGAGGAGGTACAGCTCGACGGTACGACCCAACTGCCGCGAGAGCTTTTGCATAATAAAACAGCCAGTGTTCGCCTCTGCACTTCCCCTTTTCTGTTCCTCTTCTTCTTCTCTTTTGTCCCTTTTCCACTAGATCTATCGGGACACCAACCAACATCTCTTGGCTCCTCTACATATTCCTTATTCTCTTCCACCACATTGTACGTATAAGTGGGTGCAACCGGGCCTATACATTTCTCTCTAACGATCTGGCGCCAACTTTCGAATTTACTTAGTTTATAGTACCGCCTTGTGGCGACAAATTTCCTGTGATTATTCCGAACTATGGTTATGTGCAAGAAAAGGTCGCACAATCATCGTTTTGCCTCTTGTGAACAGTTGACTGAAATTGCCTTTACCACCACATATTACTTTTATATATGTATTCCCCTCGATCTATATTACCAAACGATATCTCTATAAAGATGTAATACTTTTTCAACTTGGCTATAAAGTTTTCTCCAAATTTCATTTCTTCATCCTGTTGAGTTTTATTCGTGTACAAGAAAGCTCCAAGTATGTACATACATTTTTCATGACAAAAAATCTCTTGTTTATGTTCTTTTAAGTTTAAATACCAAAGAATATTATACAAATAATTTCATATGCATTATTGATATATTCATAATAAATATATTTTTTCTTTTTTGTCAAAGGGAAAAGAAAAAAAATAACTCAAGTTTTTCTGTGATCATACAACTGCAATCAATCTTATTATCGTCTCTCGTTTTACACCATTATCACAGCAAAGAGTCACGGCTTATTTACTCTAAAGCTTTTCTTTTTCCATTCTTGCATCAGTATATTGGTTTAATGTTTCTTATTTTCTTCTTTCCATCTTCTTGGCGTTTGTACCGTTGGATCGATTAGACGACTATCGATTTTCTCTAGTTAATTCCTTAAATGGTTCACGCCTCTTAACGAACATAAAGCTGAGTAACTCTTGATGATGTACGTTTACAAATATCCGTGGCACATCCACTACTGCTTTTATAAAGTAGACATAAATAAATCAGTTTTATCGTCTCGTGACTTGACAGGTTCCTCGTTCTTGCTAGTTTCTCAACACACTTTAAAGTTGTGCTTTCTAACCGAGCACACGTTTTATCACCATTCGACTAAAAAAGTTTGAAAGAAGAAAAAAAAAAAAAAACAACATTACAGATTATAAGTCTGGCATCTTTTTAGCTGACTTTGGGTGAGGGTCAAAAACCGATCCCCCCAACAACAATAATTTATATAAAGCTGATATTGCGGACCACTATTCAAAATCCTCGGGTTTCCTGCATCCGACAACAGCCGTTTGAAATTTATTCCCGATCCAATATCGCTGGATTCGTGTCTTGAGATACGAGACCCACGAATTTTTTAGTTTGAATATCCAAGGGGTACGACTTATATACACGACGAAAAAAGGACTAAGAAAACATTGCACTGCCGCTTCTCCCCTAGTGTGTTCCTCTGAAGTAAATGGCTTACAGTACAACTTCCTGCCGCAGACTTGCTCCTGGCAGCGACGGTTAGCCGTTTAGGAAATTTATTCCCGACCGATATTATAAAATGTATTCCCTTGCTCGACCATTTCGTATCTCCAGGACATTCTCTAGTTCTGAACGGTCGATACATATTTGCATGTTTATCCGAATTTATTATATATTTATACTTAGCATATATTGATCTCTACTATACATATTCCCGAGGAGTATAAAGCTCACTTTATTGCACGTTTACGCTGACATCTCCTTAATTGACTACTTAAAAACAAGCACAGAATTTTATAAAAATAAAAATACATATTTTATGCAGTAGATAAGGATTTATGGATCGATATAAATACTTTTATTACTCGATATATCCATTATTATTCACTGTAATTTTCTTCAATGACGTCATAAGTGTTCACGTGTGCCGATAACATGACTTCTTCTTTCCTTGAGTCAAAGCGTATAATGTAGGTGCATATAAATACAGTCAGCACAGCTACATGCATTTATCGAAGTCTTCATTTATATGGCATATATGTTCAGATGAGATTAATTCACAGCTATACATTTCATTATTCAATGGAGCGGCGAATGGGTAATATGCTATATAAACTTTCATCTATGTCATTGATCGCATCATTACATGTTGGTGCTCAGTAAATCAGGGAACAGCAGGTGCATCCTTGAAGATCTATCTTATCTATTTTCTGAAATTATTTATCCAATTATTGAATTGTTTATAGATGAAAAATCTCAACTGTTTTTTCATCAATTTTAAAATAAAAATTTGGGATAATTCGGGCCAGCTATTTTTGATTCTTTATTAAAAATAATGAATAATATATTTTGTATTTTTAAAATACAATATATTATCCTCGAGAATTTGTTTTTTTAAAACAAAGACTACATCAATTTCTTGCTATACCTCTACATAAAAATTAATTTTATTATCACAAATATGTGTTGCAAGTATTTAACATGGATAATGATAAAATTATTTTATCATTTAATTTTAATTAAAGACATTTTTGTTTTTCAAAAAACAGACATAACATTTATGATAAAAAATAATTAATAGTATTTGTCAAAAATTTACTGAGACTTTAAGAATAAAAATCAGAAAGCTGTGAAGCTTATTTAGAAAATTATTGAATCATAATTGTAATGATTTGTAATCATCAAATAGAATTAAGAAATATTTTTAGAAAATTATTTAATATAATTCATAATTTAAAACTATCAACATTTCTTCAATACAAATACATTTTTTTTAATAAATACAATGAAAGGTTATTTTTAAAAAAATATTTTTAAATACATTTGAAAGTTAGTTAAACAATGAAATTTTTTTTTATACAAAGAAATTCTATATAAAGGAAAAAAAATTACTTATGAACAAGATATATTGTATACGATTTAATTTGAACATGTATGCCAGTATATATATTACAATTTTCTCGCGTCCAAAGTCAAAGAATGCCACGAACGGGTGCACTTCTGTGAAGCGGAATGTGGAAAACGGCGAGCAGACACCACGGTAAATTTATAGCCCCGGAACTAATTAAGTCACCCTTTAATACGCAAATGGCCCGTGCGAGAAGTGCTTCGCGACGACCAGATTTTCTACCTGTTTAAATATTCACAAAACAAAGTCGTGTATCGTCATCTTGCGATCTTGAACTTTATTATCTTTTTTTTTAAGCTTCAAATGACACACATTATCTATAATAACACGTGATTGTAAATTAACTTGAATAAATCAAGTGTATTTTTTTTAAAAAGACTCCGTTTTATGATTTTGATTTATTATCTGACCTAATAATTGGATCATAAACTGCATTTTTGTTTGCTCTACATTGAATTGATGGGATAAAAATAAATAGATTTCCATCTGACAATATGATGAAAATCTCTAACTTTGTATGATGTATATCTAAATATACATCAAGGACAATAAAGCATGCACTTACAAAGGGGCTAGATAAAGGGACCCATAAAAAGCTGATAAATCATTTTTCGAATCAGACTGGAAAGTAATTGGAATATTGTATGATGCTATAATATAATTTCAGAAGAATTCGTTATGCATTGTATAGGGGTGCAAATCTTTTTCCCTTTTTTTCACCAAACATTTCTTCCAGTACTTCTTTACTCTTTTCGAATGAATTTAAGAGAATTCAATTCCGCCCTTCAAGACGACAGTAAAAGCTTGGAGAAAATTAAAAGTATAATTTCGCCGTAAAGTCTGGGACTGTGAGGGTTGAAACAATTTGTGAGAAATTATAAGAAGGAATTTTTTCTTTAACTAAAATACCTTTTCGTGACACTTATTTTAGTCTTACACAAAAGTAATGCTAATATATCAATAAGAATAAACTCGACTAAAATTGGTGTGTAGAGTAGAAGCTTTAATGACAAAAGAAGCCTTAAATTGGCACTAAATCGGTTTGAAGAAAAAAAAATCAAAATCACTTAAAGATGATGTTTATAAGAAAAATGTGGTAAAAGTATCCATGAATTTGGGATTCATTAACTCTATTTCGTGTGAAAGTTTGTCGAAGCAAATCGCCACTTACAAACTATTATACAGAATATACCTTTGCTCTTTCTTTTCGAAGACATTCGACCCTTTTACTTTGAAACGCGTCTGAATTTAAGTTGAGGCGAGATCGCACACAAAGTTAATTAGAGATCTACCCATGAGGCACTCACTGCCTTACATAATTCATGACGCATGCAGACTTCTTTGCATAACGGGTAACTATATATCCCTCGGGGGCATATCAGCAGGATACTAAGAGAGGA
This sequence comes from Chelonus formosanus, assembly GCA_028641665.1. Classification (NCBI taxonomy): domain Eukaryota; kingdom Metazoa; phylum Arthropoda; class Insecta; order Hymenoptera; family Braconidae; genus Chelonus; species Chelonus formosanus. The sequence goes on from CM054002.1 coordinate 18,614,027, forward strand.
AAAAAAGTACTTAGAATGTAAATGTGTGACCGCAGTAGATTATTTCGCACGCACGAGTTGCTCCATCGACACACTATACTGATCACGCGACTTCTTATATTTTCTGATTTTTTCTCCATCACTTATCCTTAATAAATTCCTCTGCTATTGATGATGTTCATTTAGCGTAGTGTGAACGTATTAAATTTCACTGTCATGATCAAATTTATCTAACTTTTTTGTTTTAATAAGAAATTTGTAATTTGTCATCTGTCGAATAATACAGAATAATTAGAATTGAAAAAATTACGTCGAGAGATTTATGAATGAAAATTACTCTGACATATGGCTTAATTGTAGTACGTTGCCGAAGAATATCGAAATTACTTCTGACATTAATAATATTTTTGCAATTTACTTCTTGTAAAAAGTTCTTTGTTCTACAGAAAATATCGTGAAAAAAAATTAATTGGAACATCAAAAGATTTTCGAGTTTTTGTTATAACAGATTTTTATTCTAACAAAAAAAATTTATTAGTTTAACAACTATGGTTTGCGATAACAACAAAGGATGAGACTGTTGCAGCTATAGGAGTAATTTATCAAGGGAAAAGTGATTTTCTTATCAAATGAAAGTTTATAACAATCCGCATAAACAAATTTGGTTCCCTGAACTCAGGATCTATGAGGACTATATGAAAAATAAACATATCAATGAATTCGAGGGAATAAGAGTTTTTTATTGCACGAGTTGAAATCATCATTAGAGCATAATTTATGCAAAAATTTTTGCAAAGTTCCGGTTTTACCCCATTTTAAGGGTGAAAAAATGGATTTTCCAAATGTTTGACCTGATTTCGCATTTCTAGGTGTCGAGACGAAGAGAATGAGCGGTCGATCATCGAAATCGGACAACTTTAATTTTTCGACCCAAAAAAATGGCAAGTGGTACCCCTTTCCATTTTTTTTGGCCAAAAAATAAAAGTACTCCGATTTTGATGATCGAGGACTCATTCTCTTCGTCTTGATGCGTAGAAATGCGAAATCGCGGCATAGCTTAGGAAAATTCATTGTAACACCCTCAAAGGGGGGTAAAACTGGATACAAATTACAGACAATCATCCCCCTGACTTTAAACCCTTATAACTCATGAACGGACAGTCTAATGACCTTTTCCTTGGAGGTTTTAGAAACCTCAGAATCTAAACTATCGAATAATATCTCCAAATTTATTGAAAAAAATTTATTTCCTCCTCAAAATCGCCAAAATATAAAAAAGTCACATTTTTTAGGGAGTTTTCCAAATATTTTTGCGATTTCAAGGGTGAAATAATCATTTAAAATGTATTTTATGGATATGTATTTGTAGCTTAGATTCTGAAGTTTCTAAATACTCCTCAAAAATCATTATTAAACGTCTTGTACAAGAGTTATAGAGATCCAAAGTTGATGCAAGGGGGAAAAGTATCTACTTGTTGCAATGGCAATTCTTTATCAACAACTATAACAAGTATTTAGCGAACAAACAATTAATATTGATCAAAGATGATATTTTTTATAACTTTATATTTTGCGCGTAAAACATTTTAAAATCGATTTAACTGAATGTTTTTTTTTATTTAATTCCAATTCAATCAAAGTTTTCATTTTTATTTTAACTGTTTTTATGCATACTGATATAAATAATTGATTCATCAATAATACAAATATTTCTTTGAAAATATTAAAAAATTTTATTAGACTCAAACAATTATTCATTAATAGTTAACAAACCTTTGTTAAGTACCAATTTATCGGTATTAATAAATAGCATTATCGTACATCTTTAGTGCTTTAATTCATGAAAATTAATCATGTATTTTACTAGAGTTAATTACTCTCGAATTTTTTGAATTTATTTATGTTTATGTTACCTAATTATAAGCTTTTATTTTGAAAGTATATTTTGATGTTGATAATGGAATATTACCTGTAGTTTAATGAAATATTTCAAACTTTTTTTTAGATTCAGTAATAACATTTTGAAATGTTAAAGAGATTTATTTATAATTCACAAATTTTCATTTAATACCAAAAATTATCTCTAAATAAGTTACCTACTAACTATCAAACAAATATTCCGTTGAATACAGAGCCTAATTAAATCTTTATTAATTATAATTAAAATTTAAATAAAATTTAGGTGAGATGAATAATTCCATTCATCGATTTACATTAACGAAAAGATTATATATTATTCAGATTATATCATTCAAAAATAGTACTGAACATATAAAAAAAAAGCCATGAATTATATTATTAATTTAAAAAAACCTTTCCCTTAAATATACTTGTATATCATTCTAAAAAACATCTTTATTATTTTTGATCTTTTTCATTACATATTTCCAACTAATTAAAAGAAAATGTATTTAATAAATAAAATGTAGTTGTGATTGCAAAAATAAAAATGTTCTTACTGAGAAAAAAATTACTGATATGAGTAAAATATTTTATCACATAATTACTGATAATTATTAAATTGATGCAAAAACTAATTTATTAATTTAATAATATTTCAATTAAATAAATTCGATATTTTCCAAAGCAATAAACAAATTTGTTGCAACCATTTACAAAATATTTCTTGAATTAATGTAAATTTTTTCTCAGTAATTCTAAAATCTAATAGTACCATCTTAGAGTAAAATTTTCAGTACAAAACTACTCACGAATCCTTGTGGTTTCCTTCAACTTTTGAGAAAGGATCCTTAATAAAATTCTTAGTTCTCCATCTTTTGTAACTACTTTCAAGTAGTTTCCATAACAATTTTCATTTTTCACTCAACCCAATATTACTCTTCACTACTATATAATTTTTACTCCATTTTGCGGAGTAAATATTCCTCAACAATCATTTCCACAGAAAAAACAATAATTCAATGAATAAGTAATTACAATGAAACTGTGTCATCACAGCATTAGGAGGAGGTTGAGTCAAGAGGTTTTCCTGTAGGCCACTTAGAAGTACAGAGAGTGACTGCATTATCAACATAGTGTATATATATAGAGATAATCGATGAGTGATTATCCAATCGCAGCTAATGCGGAAACTATCCGTTTAATTACGCTCGGCGCCTACAAGCCGCCACGAATCGGCGGCTTGGAGCCGACACGAGACTACAGTACACTCACGATAGTTCTGTGTACAGTGGCTTTTGGAATGAGGAGGCACTGGGGAATAGGAGTTGTAGGGAGAGGGTGAGAAGCTTGCCACTGGCTTTGCAAACCACCCTGTGAGAGGTTTGAGGGGACGCTGGACAACTACCACAGCACTCTGATGGCCTCATAGACGGAATTGAGCGGCTACCACCTAACTGACGTAATCAAGTGGTCGCCCATAGCACACAAGAGCTCTCCAACAGTCACTTGTAGTATTTCCTGTGTATCCGGTTCAATTCGTAACCTTCTCCTTCACTTTATGTATGTTCTCGAAACTTTCATTACTACTTTTGATCTAATACTCTTGCAATATTGATTGAATGCATGTTAATATAATTGAATTTTGACATAAATATATACTGTAGAAAAAAGAAGTTGAATGATTGCACTGCAGCTCGATAATACTCTATAGCATAACGATAAAAGTAGTTATATAAAAATCGTTTTATTTATCTCTGTAATGATGGGAATAATAATGCGGCCAATGATTGATAATAATTTAGAATGTGATTAGCAGTAAAATACTGATTGTATTTATTGATTCAATAAATCAGCCTCGTTTAATTCTCCATAGAAAACACGTGATAATTTCTGAACCACTAGGTTCTTACACTCAACAAATGTCGTGATACGCTCCAGCGGAACGTAAAAATTGTGTACGAGTGCACAAAGGAAACTGGCTATAATTCAGTCGGTGAAATCGCGCGAGAAAAGTCGATTCGCTTTTGCACTCGATTTTTCGCTAATACTTTTTACGGTCGACTTAACGCTGCCAACGATATAAAATATATATAAGAAACATTATTGAAACTACATGAGATGTACGAAAACCTATTTTTAAAATCTATTTGTCTACACATACGTGAAGATATATGTGGAAGGAATATTGTAGAATTCTTTTTCGTAAAATTCACAGAGTAAAGACATTTTACTGATCAACATTGGTCTTAAATATAGAGTAAAAATAAAAGACTTGAAAATTGCAGTAAATATTATCCGTTAATCTACTCTAACAATTATACCCGAAAATTTTTACCTTAAATTTTGTACTTTTTCTAGTAACTTTAATTTCCATCAAGTTTACCAACAGCACTGCAAATCTCCAATTTTGAGGTGTTTTAATTTAAAACATTTAAAGTGTTTCAAAATGACGTCACCCATTCGATTAACATTGTAGTCACTTTTTAAACACTTCCAAGTATCTAAAAAGTGACTACAATGTTAATCAAATGGGTGACGTCATTTTAAAACATTTAACTTAAAACACTACAATCTTCATTCACTACATGAAAAAAAACATCAATCACAGCTCAATAAATTCTAGCAATGAACAGTATACTGATTATAATGCTCGATCGTAATCAGAATTAAAAAAAAAAAATTTCGGCAACGTTAAATGTTTCGGCAATTTTTTTATTCTCATAAATGTATTGGATTTACTGTAATTTTTATTAATGATTTAATTACCTTTTAAATGAAATACAAAACTTTTTTAAATTTTGTCCAAAAATTCCATCTGTTTATTTTTTTTAGTCCATTAATTAAAACACAAGCATCTTTATTGTGAGATAAAAATAATTTTAATTTGTACAGATTGTACTCCCAAGGGTCAACAAAGTCACAATATATTCTCCATTGTCTCCAAATACTCTACTATATTGTATTCAAAGACTTGATATAACAATAAGTGAGTGTTTCCAACACTAAAAGGCTAAATTGACTAGAATTAAGCCAAAAATAATGGCGACTGACAGAATAACAAATAAAATAAAAGGGTAAGAAAAAAAGGTCACATAGTATGATGAGTCATCAGGGTAATTACCGAATATCAAACAATAGTACATAAGTTGATATAAACGAGTACATATTACCCTCCTTATGTCAATTTGTCTGGGTGCTATATATTACACATGAATTAACAGTTATTAATTGAACTTAATTGTTTTTGTTAGACAGACGTTAAATGGGTTTACAAGTTGTTCACACACGTGACTCATCATTACTAACTGCCTATATAACATACTCTACTCTGAAACTTGTGCACATTCATTTGTTCGTGCAGCAGTAAATATACATGTTTATAATACAGGCACACATATGTAATATAATTTCTCTCCACGTGGAACAGATACAGATCTAGATACATGTGTAGAAATCCCAGTGCCTATCTGCTAATTCGCGAACGTCCACGCGCCATTTCCCATCCCTTCATTTACCTTCTTCGTTCCCAGCTCACACAGACACGTTTATCTGTCTGTATTTGCTATTCGTTCGCATTTACTGTTCGTTTGAAAATCGTGACTGTTGCGTGTTTATTTTGGCTTGCGTATGCTCGTTATTTCGTGATAGTAATAGTATAAAAGGCAGTATAGCAGAGAGAAATGTAGAATAACAGCCACGATATACCAGAGAGCCGATGAAATATGTTTTATGCCGGAACAAATGCGATATGAATGTTGGATGAGACTGTTCAAATTGCACGAAAGCCTTGATATATTTGATAAAAATTCATCTGGCTAATTTAATTACTAACGATACACACAAAAAAAAAAAAAAATTCCATCACACATTTTTAACTTATATTATTTATGACATTTCAATTTAAAAAAATCATTTCCTTCTCTCTACATCAAACGGAAGTCACGAAATGAATTCGTGAGTCACTGTCTACATATGTACTTAAATTTTAACGTTCCATCGCTTTCGAAGAAAGATAATATAACACATAAAAGTCAGTCTGTGTGCGCTTTTATATCATAATAACACGTCATCGGAGCTGTAGAAATGAGTACACATATTGAGATAATAGAATTTCAGGTATGCAGACGTGTAGTTAATGAAGCCTTTAACTCGCACTCTACCTTACCTGATGGAACGTGAAAGTTACAATAAGCCTTGTGTTTCGTAATATATAAGCCGACAGCGTGCTCTAAGCTACTATTCAAATCAGGTTAAACGGTGAATTATACTTCAATCTTTTTGTTCTTTCTTACAATAGACTGTAATAATGATGAATTTTCTTTACTTTTCATCTATAATTATCCATAATTATTTGCTGAGAACAAACTATCTTAATAATTATTAATCTAACGTGAAGTAAATTGAATTATTTTGTTTCATCTTGATGGACATTGATGAAAGATGGGAAAAATAATCAATAGGTCGACTGATGTCATTGATTCTTTGGATCTGAAATGAAAAAGGGCTTGAGAAATGAAGCTTAACTAAATTAGTCTTGAAACTATTAACATCTTCATTATTTTATTATACTCCAGAATAATAATAATTGACAAATGACTTTTCAAAAAATTTTTAATAACTCCCTCTCCCCCTCCCCCATCCCTCTAACCTTCTTAATTATTTAGTAATGTTCACGTAAAGTATAATCAGCACAAGTAAATATAAAATATACATTTTTTTAGGGATAAATATGAAGCAAGCGCCCATCATATTATTATTATTTGTTGTTATAAATAATTCTTAAAAACGGCTTTCCCCGACATAAATAGTTTATTTTTATGAAGTTAAAAACAAATCAGGTGTTAAAAAAACTTTTACATTGAAATTGAGCTGGAGCCCCACTAATGTACAATTACCAAATTATAATGCACTGAAATATTTTTTTCTTTCATGTGAATAGGAAATGATTTTGATATAAATATTTTAGTTATGCATAAGATGGAGTAATCATAGAGCAATTAATTTTATTTTTTATCGACAATGATAGGAGACATGATAGAGAAGCAAGGTATTTTAAAAATCTAACTTCAAAAACACATTTAATTCAAGCACTGTAAATATAATTTAACATTTTTGTTTTAATTCTTATAATATCCTCATGTTAGTTATCATTATTTACAAAAGTGTTTGTACAGATTTTGTTAAAATATTTTTTACATTTGAGTAATTTTTATCTTAAATGAGGTAAATATTTTATTTAATTATAAGAGAAGTATCTATTTAACAAAATAAAAATTAATTTATTTATAAATTTCTTTTTCGATGAAAACAGTATCGTACTTATTTATAATAATGAATTAAAATTTTTATATTTTAAATATTAAATAATATTTTAATTAATAATTTAATATTAATTGAATATTGTGATATTTAAATAATATGTTAAATGAATAAAAACTACAATTCCAAATTCCTCATAAAATTGAATTTTTACCCAGCAATATTAAAAAACTTGTCGGTATTTTCAGATTAAAAAATATTTTGCCACTGAATGTAGGCGTTTATCCATACATTACCAAAGCAAAGTAAAATAAACAGAGTGAAAATAAAGTGGGCCTTATTCGTGTTGGGTATTTTATACCAAAAAGTCCCTAAGGATATATGTTTAAAGAAGGGTGTGAATAAAGAAGGGCGAAAAAATGTGGATCAACATCCGTCAGAATGTATATATAATGTAAGGAAGGAAGGAAGGGAAGAAAGGCAGACAGTGTATATAAGAGGAGGTTGGCTTGTACAAACATTGCGTGTAGTCGAAACGAGCGTCGCGGGTTGGTTGTCAGGTAAACACCGTTACAATCCATCTGTGCAGTGCAATAAAGGAAGTAGAAGAGGGACAAGAAGAACCACCAACTCATGGATACACTTAAACATCGAAATATAATACTGAATCCTTGACTATAACATTGCGAATGCTTGTACCCCTCTAGTCTAATCCTCATCCTTGATGTACACACACGTTAACGTTTTGATATCTACACGGTCTTTACACTCGTTTGGGTGCTCCAAAGCCCAATGTACACATCCACATATAGAGGCCTCGTGATCGCACAGTACCACGAAATATTTGAGTTGCTCGGCAAACACGTAAATGTAAACACGGCGTTTGCACTAGCGTTTACTTTTCTCCCTCTCGACGGGCCCTCTGGGCGCCTCGTCGGCAAAGACGAGGGTGAAGTGGGTGGAGGGCCAATGGAGGCAACCATGAGACATGAAGGTGAGGTAGAGGAATGGATATAGAAATGTAGAAGGGAGAGACGAGTCGACTAAACGTCGAGCAAATATTGACCGAGCGGGATATTGCTCTCAATGCTTGTTTGTTTATTTCAATCCCCGTGACCGATGAAGCCTGTTGGAATAGCTTCACATATGTGTGTCATCGTCTGTGCGCATTCAAGGGAGTAGTGTACTATTGAACAGAGACCCCCCCTATTGTGTGTATGAGGGAGAAAATCGAAGAATATAACCCACGTCATCTGTATAACTGGATAATCAGATCAATTACATTCTTAATATACTCTAGATAAAACCCACTTTTTATGTATTACGTTTCATTTTTTTGTGTGTCGAAAATTACAATTATACGTTGAAAAAATACTTTTTTAAATTTCATTTTTTTGTTAATTTTTTCATTAAATAATAAATTTTTAATCCACCTGAATTTTCTAAACATTAAACATTTTTTTATTTATTTTATTTCGATCGTTAAATATTTTCAAACAAAGTTTGTATTTTTTTTAATGTCAAATTGTGTGATTTTATATATTTTTTTTTCACGTCACAATTTCCTCTCTATTTTATTTTTCAATTGAAAAAAATAAATAATACTTTGTAGATTTTTATTTGAAATAATTTTAATGGAGTTGATCTCTAAAAAAAGATGTCTGATTAATAGTTGCTCATTCTACTTAAATAAAATACCTGTTCACCTCATAAAATAGAATCAGTCTTTCAAACTGTGGTATACATTATTTTACTGTTTGAATATTTAATAACTTATTATTCTCTGAAGACGTTGAAGTGATTAAATGAAGTAATAAAAGCTATTAAAATTGATTTGAGGTTGAATTTTCTAATATTTACGATAATATCATCTGACATTTGTCTACAGTATAATTAAATTTTATCATTAAAATATTATTCACCGACTGCACAATTTGAAACATTCAATATAATTGGAAATATTAAATTTCAAGTAGAAGCTCCTTAAAATACTGCCATTATAAAGAAGGATACCAGATATTCATGGAAGAAATTGAAATAGACATTCATTTACTTATTGATATGATGTGAAGCAAACCCCTAGGTCAACAACCTACTGTAGCCTTACATAGTTGATAGAGTAACTCTACGTAAAAATATCAGTCTAATTGAAATCACTTATTCGATATCCGTTGAACAAAGAATGACATAAATCATTTTTTAGAATATTTTACTATTCTTATCAAATAATATTTTATAAAAAAATCATTTAATTATTTATAATGTGAGAATAAAAATGAGATTCTCAGAAATTAAACTACCAAGAAAAATCATTATTTATTGATATCAATATCACTACTTTTATTAACAGAAAAAGATGTAAAATTTTTATTGCAATTTTATTTTAACATAAAATGGAAATTTTAAAAATGAATATTTCTTTTATTAAACTTGCAGTAAAAAATATTTTAATATATTAAAAAGACTTTTGTCTGATGTTAATTAAATTGTAAAAAGTGAAAAGCAACTTACATTCTATTTCAAAAAATATTAAAACGAATGAAAATAATTATTTTTGAAATGCATTATAGAGTAAAGGGAGGTTTATTGGTGATACAGGCAATTTGGTGATAGACTCTTAAAAGTGTTTCAAAACGTTACCTATGCACGCAATAATGCAAAATGATGCAACCAATTCACTACAAAGGTGGACAAGACGTAGGATAAGACACATTATTACGCAAAATTGCGCCTGTAGGTAACGTTTTGAAACACTTTTAAGAGTCTATCACGAAATTGCCTGTATCACTAATAAACCACCTTTTACCCTATGTAGTATTTTTGTCATTCTATCTACATGGAAGATTTTTCGATAAAAATATATACGCTCGTGAGGATAAATTTCAATATTAGCATTTCAAGTGATAAATAAAACCAGACAGTAGCTTCATTCTTGTATAAAATGTTGAAGATATTTTTTGTAATCTTTAAAAGCATCAAGTTTGTTGAATGAGAGAGTGAAGAACTTAGATAGATTAAGTCAGAAGGTTGAAGCTGACAATGAAGATCAAGCAAACTACGAGAATAAAAGCAATATGAAGATGAAGGATACAGTGGTTTGTAGTAGGCAGCAAAGTAAAACAAGAGGGCGCGTTAAAGATGAAAACTTTTATAGGTTGAAATTTTGTTGAATAATAACTACAATGCATATTTTATATATTATTTTGTGCGGTAGGTTATTCGCTCGGTTTTTCTTCTGCTTCTTATTTTTCCCGGTCTTTCCTCGTACATAGTTTCCTCTCTGTACACATCTATATACCGGGAGAGGATGGTGAGGTTAAAAAAGCACCCTGTACACGACCCCTCTATCGTTGTGGAACAAAGAGCTCTCCATGCAAGCGCCTTCGGCGTTAATATTTTAAGCACACTTTTCCATTCCCCGTATCGTCGACTAAACCCCCTCGCGTATTTTTTCTTTTCTCCCCTTTCATCTCTTTCACTTTTTATTCGACTTCGCGCCATCCACTCGATTCGCGCTTTTGCCTCTCTTCTTACCCTCATGCTTCCCTCATTCGTCCTTACATTCTATCCTTTTGCAAATGTCACACTCTAGTATTTTCCCGCACCTTTAAAATCCACATTTCCGACCGCCTACCCCTTCAAGCAACTATACTTTGCAAGGCAAATTAAGTGTGCGGTTTTACGACAACGGCCTTCGGTGCGCGTTACTGAGAAACTTGAGATGATGGTATTGGTAAAGGGGAACCAGACGACAGTTTGTTTAAACACCCTTGCATATTTTTACCCCTTACCACTCACTTAGCTCTCTCTCACTCACTCTCTCGATTACGGAACGTCGGACACGACAAAGTTTTTTTTTATCTCCTTGACATTTTTTTTTTTTTTTCATTCCTTTCTTCCTTATCTTTGCATCCCTTGAGACTCTTCAAACTTTATTCCACCCTTACTGTTTTCTCCCTCACGGTTTTTCTTCATTATACCCTTTTGAAAGAGATTTTTCTCGGCACCAAGACTCTCTTCAAACTCAACGTCGTCGCATATTGACCGCCTCCATATTAACGTTAGATCTCAAGAGAGAATATAACGACCATAGACGTGTAAAAAAGTGATTATAAAAAAAAATGTGTCGATAGGTATTATATTTACTTTGTTATCGGTAACAAAGTTTCAGATTTTTATACATGAGAAAATGTTTTACAAAAATCTCAAATTATTAGGATTACTTTCGACATAAAGATGTCATTAATTATGAAATAATTTTCATTTTTTTATCGACAATCTATTTTTAAGATTAATGAAATTTAGAGTAGTTGAAAAAATATAGAATTAAACATTTAAATAATAAATAATATATCCACTAAAAAAGTTTTAATTATTTAAAAAATTTTTTAGAGTAAACTACAATTATACTTTTAATCCAAGATCTTGTTTTAATATAAAGCAATTTATAACTGTTGATAAAATTACAGTTTTTTTTATTTTTGTCTCTAGTGTAGCCAATCATCGATAAATACTGGAAGTAATTTCTTTATGGTATATCAATGAAATGATTTGAATTGATCCAAATATATAAATGACTTTATAATAATTAATTAAACTAATTTCATCCAAGATTAATTCAAAATTAATTAAAGTTCAAAATACTCTCTACATAGATTCGATTTTCCACTCATGACAACTGTTTTTGATGATATAATACTAGTTGTGCGGTGGAACTGCATTGAATTGCTACTAACACCATCAACATGCAGCGTTAAAATACCGCTTGTAATCACTTTCGAGCTGTAGAAGTATGGAAGACATAAACACAGATTATCAGCAATTTCTAACTCGGTATAATATTTATGTGAACGCGTGGGCAATGAACGTTTTCAAGACAGGGTTGTGAAAGAAGAGGAAATGGAAAATAACGTTATAGAACGACCTTCCTTCTTTTATACCATCTCGTAAGTCGTATATAACACGGCTAGTTTTATGGTTTCACCGTTTACGAAGCCATTTCATGTTGATGCAAAATGAAAACGCGAACGAGTTTGAAACCCATCGACCGCTGCTGTTATACTTCCGACTCAAGCGATTAAATGCTGATGGTTTATTGACGTTATTTTTTTTTTTTTCCTTTCCAACTCTTATTCTATTACTCACGACAATCCAACCGAAAACTGTTTTCATTTGTGATCAACAAAACGTATAAAACAAATACGAAACCAATCAGCTTGAAGTTGTATTTTTTTTTTTTTGCTTTAATAAAATCAATTTTGAAATGTATAGTAACGTGTAAAATAATACGTAACGTTTTGTTGCTGTGACAAAGCAGCTTTCAAAGTCAATATTTTTTTTCACTTTTCAAGGATATTTTTTCTGTTCGTACGAAATAGAAATAAAAACGAGATATATTGATAAAAAAAAACTAAATAGTTAAGTAAAACAGCAAGTATTTTACTAACGAACTCAAAAAATATATAAATAATTTTTAATTTTAAATGAAATAAAATTGCAGAAAAAAATATCAAAAGCTGTCAACAAATTTTTATAGTTTTATTTTGTTTTTTTTAAAAGAAAAGTTTAACTAAATTATTTAGTATGGAAAAAAAACGTAAAATAAATTTGGAAACTTTTTAGATAAATATATTTTTGTAATGATTATTACCTGAAATTTGCATGGGAAAATGGTAAAATTCCATTCCACAGTTAATTGTAAGGTTTAAAAAATCTCAATGGAACTGATCGCCTCGATGTTGCGTCTCGTATAATGCACCGTCATTACAAAATAATTGCGTCGTAATTGCTTGCAGCCTTGCGCTCATAACAGGATAGTAGTAGAGTGTGCAAAGACCCAACAAAGCTTTCCAGTTGGTCGCTTACTGCTACATAATTTCCCATACTTTTTTATCAAAACTTTTTACAACCAAAAGAATTCACCGCGTTAATAATGAATCATTCATAGTAGAGTGAATGAAAAAAAAAAGGAAGAAAAAAAAATCTCCAGAGAAACATTACAAAAAAGTGTACTTGGTTCGTTAACTTTTGGCAATTTTACACTCTGCTACTCGCCATCTACCGCCGCTTGGATTTAACGATTCTCATTTTACATTTTTATTCATTATTCAACCCTCACTTTTACCAACCTTTAACCATCATCAAAATAAACGATTCAAGTCTTGTGAGAGTTATAATTAAAAAATACTAACCGCGAAATAAGAAATAGACATATTAAATGATATTTCACTTACAATTGTTGCAGGTTTGTTTAATTAAAAATTTTCAAACAAACATCGAGACGAAAACAAAAATAGCTTAATTATTTCAAAGAGGAAACTTTTCACTTGCTAATACACAACAGTGTATAGCACATGGAGAATATCATGTATTACATTCAGACGTATTGCCTGAGGCCTAGGGGTTTTGATGTTCTGCAAATGTATATGTATCTGCTGCACCCTCACTGGAAATGAAAGTGCGGAAATAATGACTGCAAGAGAAGAAGCAGGCGGAGGGGTGGAATAAGGAAGCAAACGGAAACAGCAACGAGAACGACGGCATCAGAGGTCTCCAACAGTAATGGCAGTTCTATTATAGACGTGTATTTATACCATCTCAGAGGGTGTATAAGCATATAGAGTACGCCAACAGTTCCTTTTTCACTCTACACCTATTTCAGTCTTTACAACTCCTATCCCACTTCCATTTATTCCTCTTTCTCTCTTCTCTTCAAAAGCCTCTAAAGCGAGATTCGCACCCGTGCATTTACGCTCGCCTGCGCGTGTTTCGTAAAACCACTGCACTATTCAGTGACGCTTGTATGTCTACCCTTTGATCTTTAACTCGTCTCGGTGTATGCTCTGACATCGTTGTATTGTCGTACCACCAAGTAATATCGTGTACGTATGTAAATACACATATGTACTTGTATATCCGAGAGAATGTGACTTTGAGTCAGGGCGCGGAAGCATGAACCAAGTGTCTAATGCGACGGCAGACGAGCTTTACGGATTTGTAGCACAAGTTCACAGGAAAAGAGGAACGTTGACGACGCTTTTACTACGGTGATAATAATGACGCACTGAGGTGTTGAGCTATAACATTCTCTCTTGAAATAAAACGCAGAAAACATTACTAAGAATTACGTCAGGTTATAAATGTTTTTAAAATTTCATTATTTTTAGTTTTAATTCACTTTTGTAGAATATTTTTTATATTGTATCAACATTTATATAATATGATGTGGAATATTTGAAAAGTTTATGCTTCAATGCATTACGACTCTTAACGTTTCATAAATACGTTGATTCGCTTGATAGAAAAAAATACTAAAAACAATTTTTTTCATTGAAAAATATATTTATTTAGTCGTTACAGCATTGAGCTTTCAGCATAAAATAAAAAAATAATTGTCCAAATGGATTTTATGACAAATATTTTAAAATAACATCTGTAGATTTAGTGTATTTTTATAATTTAGTTTATTCAGTTATCAGTATGGCGCAATAATCCAATTAAATTTTATTTTTTTTTTTTTCGATTTCACATAATCACAGTATAATCGCAGTCCCTCTATAATAATAATTAATGACGTCAATCGGTAATATTGATGTATGTAAATTATAAAAGACCGTGTGAGATAATAACAGCTATGTTTATTCAGGCATTTAGGCAACTTCCTTGCTCATCGGTTTGGTAATTACGTAACCTGTGTAAATTTATCTTTGATAAAATATATAATAGTGATATAAATTTATCAACTTGTTTTATCATTTCGCCACTTAATTTTCTTACATTATTATTATCACCATCTACTATCTTTTTTACAATCAATCTCTTGGATATTTTTGCTGATACTAATCCAATCATCATTCAATATCATCAAAATATCTCTTTCTACTTAACACAATTGTATTTTTATCATTCTCAATTACACATACTTGGCTTTTTAGTATTACATCTATTTCCAAAAAATTTTTTAAAAGTAGAAAAATCAATATTTCATCAGACAGTTGAGATTCTTTTTTAACTATTTACTGATTATTATTTTTCCGAAAAAAATTCGTTGGATTTAGAATAAATAAAACTTTTTATTTATTTAATTCAAAATGAATGTTAAACGATAAAAAAAAATATTTAATGGTAGATGATAACATTGAAATAAATAGCGACAACAATTGTCGCATAAAAAAGAGAGCAAAATTGGGCAAAACGTGAAAGTATAAATTGTAAAAAATCACTTTAATAAATCGGAAGATTTAACAGGCGTGTGATGAAATGACGAGGGTTGAAAAACGTTCTCTCACGTCCTTTTGACCCAATGGACTAAAAGCACCTCACTGGCTAGGGGACCCTTATAGTGTTTATGTTTATAGCTTTTAGGTATGACGATCTGCATGTTATTTCCACGTGTGTTTATTGCTGAAAACTCAATACAAGTTTCTATTATATAGGATGCAGACTCAAAATGATCGTTGGCAGAGGTCGAAGAACACTATAGGACTCGAATCGTAAAGTTTAGGGTGTACAGATGAGTAGCAGAAGATAGAACGAGGCAGGATGAGTGTATGGTAGTATTAGGGTGGTTAACGCAAGGGTTCAGAACTGGTAGATAGCAATCTGGCAGCCACAGGGGTTGAAATCGGCCACGGTAACCTAACCCTATAAACCTGAAATCCTCTCCCCTGTTTTACTACAGAACTTCATTCGATGAGGGTTTAATGCTGAAGGGTTGAAAATAGAGAGTGCGATGGATAGTCAAAGGGAATGAAATTGACAGGGAAACGACGTGTGCGTTGTCCTGGCATTTATGAGCATTTCAACGCAGTGACCATCGACCATTTATTGGTAATTTGCTAAATGAAACGTGACCCTCGTTTCTAACGCTTCACTTTGGTTATTACCGATCCCATAACCACTGAACTCTTCGTACCATGCATACGAAATTACATTCACAATTACTCTTTAATGATGTTATAATTATTCTTTTGGTTATAAAAAATTTTGTAGAAACTCTTGAAACAATATTTCATTTGTTGGAGGGAAAAATTAATTATAGTTTGTTTGATGTGTGAATAGTAGAAAGAAAAACAAAAGGTCAAATTACAGTTGATAATGTACTCAAAGTATCTCGAGTATAGGAAATTTGATTGTTAAAAATGCAGTTTACTTGGCAGTTGAAAAAAAGTTTGTTGAGTGAGTATTTTAATTATTTTCTCGAGAGTACAAAAGAAATAAAGTCACGGCTTGGAGATAAGAGACGAAAAGTCGTCTCGAGGGTGACCGGTGTAGAAAATATAAGAAAATAAGAGAGAAAAGAGAAAAGCTTCGTAAGAGAGCTTTGTTGAATGGGAAGATTAGGTCGGGTTAGGTTGATAGTTTGGTGAATATATCTTCATGTATATATATATACATAGAGGATACTGGATAAACATGGTGGCAAGGTGTAAGAGAGGATGGAGAATAATAAAAAGATTTATTCTGCTTTTATTCTAGAGTTACTCACTTCTTTTTATTCTAAGCTACACAGTAGTTTTTTCTGCTCTTTTTAAAGTCTTTTTCGGCGGCGACACAACCATAAAATGTGAAAAAAGAATAAAATGAAAATAACAGCAGAGAAGGAACAGGAAAAGGAGAAGAAGAATTGAACGATGGTAAATAAAAAAAAAGGAAGAAATGATGAAGGGAACACAAGATTTTGATTGAAATAAACGAGCGAATCTTGCGGATTTCTCTTATACTACAGACTTCCATGAGTATAAGTATTCAGGGAATTCCAGATGAGGATTGAAAATGAAACGTGCTGTTAGAGAATGAGTAATAAGCT
The DNA here is from genome assembly GCA_028641665.1 of Chelonus formosanus. Classification (NCBI taxonomy): domain Eukaryota; kingdom Metazoa; phylum Arthropoda; class Insecta; order Hymenoptera; family Braconidae; genus Chelonus; species Chelonus formosanus. The sequence goes on from CM054002.1 coordinate 18,630,975, forward strand.
AAAAAATGATGAAATAAGATGAGGGATATTCACGCGAAGAGATTTAAAAATTTTAAATATTTGAATGAATTTTCTTTTTTAATCATTTTATTGAACAAATAGTACGTTGAAATACGGTTTTACAGTTAGTCGAAAGACAAATAATAATATTAAATAGTGATAGCGATGGAAAAAGAATGTATTAAGTGAAAAAAGATGATTTTAAGACTGGCAGAAAGACTTCTCTTTTGCGGTAGAAGCAAATAAAAGGAATTAAAATGTTTGTTCAATGAAAGTTGATAGTGCAGCTAATTAGCTAAGCAAAAAGATACTGAAAAGTTTGCAGAAAATATTCCAACACTTCAAATTTATACTTTCAATGTTTATCAAATTTTTTTTGCAATTTAAGTCGAGTTAAAGATTGATAATTAAAGTCTTTTTTTTTATAAATTGAGAGTAATAAATAAGAAGTTAGATATTATAGTTGACAGTTAATGATGATTACCATAGTAAACTTACAAAAATTTTATCTTAATCAATGCATGCGGTTGATAACAGAGTGTGACTGAAGGATGTTAGTCAAACTGGATTATAGTTATCTATAACTATAACTGTTATAAGCGATTGGCATACACACGATAGAACGACGGAAATAATTGGCGAGTGAATGTAGTCGTAAACCACCTCATCAGTTTCAATTCCATTTAGTATCGCTATTGAAGGTAGATCGATGAACATGGCACACGATTGATATGCTGTCCATCAGAGCTGAAAAATATAAATCTGTATTGCTCGAAATCATTCATCTATACATCGTTAGCATCATTCGACTTACTTTTTGTGTAAATACATGTTAAAAAAATTCATTTAGTCATTTTTATTGTTACGAAAATGCTAACTTCAGAAGCTTAAAGTGATAATCGTTACATGAAGATGTTGTGAAATCTTTTAAATATTTTGCTGATTAAAAAAAAATATTTATATACACTTAATTGAATTTTATGATTGTAGAAATTTTATGTTAATAGTAACGGTGGTTATTAATAATAAATTATTGAAATTTTTTGAATCATTAGCATATTAGGAAAAAATTATTAACCGGTGTTTATATCTCATTGAATATAAATTTCTTTATCTGTAAAAAGGAGAAAAGAATTCAGCCACTGAAATTCAAGTTTCGATGATATTCCTTTTTTTTTTTTTTGGATTTTTTTTTATTCCACCACTTAGGATCACATATGGGGGCAGTCGATTTAGCAGGATGCGATATGATATTCACGAAATTGACATTTCGAATGTATTCAGAATAAATGTTTGTAGATAAATAAAAAATCATTAAAAAGTTCTGTTGTCATTACAATTTATAAAATAAACTGTATGACAGATCATAAGGCATTCTATGGCTATAAATATACTGTAGATATTAACATTTCTCTAAGTGTATAAAAATAAATACACTGAGAAAAAAATTTCCTGTGAACATGTAATATTTTTTGTTCAATTAATAATATTAAAATTTTTGATACAATAAAAAAAAAAATTTGCTGATATTCGCAATGAAATATTTCTTTGGAATTAACATTTTTAAAGATTCAGTTCTGATGGTTACTTGGAATAATCAAGAAATAATTTATTGAACAAATACATTTTAATCGTGCACGATTTTTTTTCAATTTAATTAACTAAGTTATTAGTTTATATGAATGTGTTATTGAATAAATCCTTTTTTCAAGATCCATGGTGTCTCAGAAAAAAAAAATTAATCTAACCACTGCAAATCGTAGTGTCTTTTTTTAATGGTCGTAAAGTGTTTTAAAATGACGTCACCCATTTGATTAACATTGTAGTCACTTTTTAGATACTTCCAAGTGCATTAAAAGTTACTACAATGTTAATCAAATGGGTGACGTCATCTTAAAACAATTTAAATGCATTAAAATAAAACACTTTCAAATTTAAGATTTGCAGTGATGTTACTTGTATTTGAACTTATCATCATCTTGTATCATAATACATTTTTCAAGAAAAATATTGCTAAATTCAATAGAATATTTTGTTACGAATATTTGAAATGCTTTTTATTGATGAAATTAACATTTTTTTGAATAGCAAAAATTTTTTTTGCAATGTCGGTACTATGAGTAAAATTTTTGGTTACTGAGAAATTTATTCGCAGTTTTTCTTTATATATTAAAAGAGTCTATTTGAGAGACTAATCATAAATCACGAACCCATTTTATGCTAAAATTTTATGTGATGAAAAATAGTAAAAATTAGCTGATTTCGTGGTATACTGATAAATGTGAATGAGTAGATATGCCCTATTTTACAAAAAGTTTCTCTAAATTTTTATAATCATCACAACTTTTATAAAAAGAAAATTTTTATATCAAAGAAATAAAGATCAGATTAATTTTTCTGTCTTCTAATTTCCTTAATGGAGAATTTAGAAATAGATCCTAAGATAGTAATCAAAGAATGCTTTTAATGTAATGCAAAAACAATTGATACTTCCAAAATTGAAATCAGGAAGGATATTTTCAAATATTTGTAAGAGAAAAAGTTAGTGTTTATTTTTTAATAAACTCAAATTTTCTTATTTATTTCAAATAATTAATTTATTTGGTTACTAATATTTTTTTTGATTATAGATTGGCTACTAATAATATCCCAATAATTAATGTATGACAATGAGATGTCAATGGCACTTGTTTCAATTTTTTTTTGTGCTGATGATCAAGCTCAATCTGATATTAAAAAAATATTACTGAATTTTTTAATTTCATGTTTATGTTTGATATATATTTACATACATTACATATCTGAAAATAAATCTCCAGAAATTAGTGAATAAGAGTGAATAATCGCTGATCATCAGTAGTAAATTTGTCACGAATCGAATCAATAATTAACTTGTTAATGATCAGTTACTAGTCACTAACTTGCAGTTATTTATACTGATTTATTTGATGAAGATATCAATAATATGATAATAAATATTTGATGTATGTTACAAGAATATTCTTCCTTTCTGATCCAATTTTTAACATTCTCTTAATCAAATTTCAATGCTATTTTCATTACAATTAACATAAAAAATATTAAAATAATAAAATAAATCAGAAATTAATTTCAGTAATATAATTAATATTTGGTGTCATTATGAATTTAAACTACACTGAAAAAAATTAAAATAGTTGGATTTACTACGTAATGTTAATTTTCTATTTAAGAAGTCATAGTAGAGTTCTGTTCTTACTATAAAAGGACTCAACTATGAAATGTTAAATGGAAAATTAACATTACATAGTAAATCCAACTATTTCATTTCTCTCAGTGTAAGAGTTGAATGCAAATTAACAGAGGAGTTCAAAAGACTCTTTGCTATTGCATATACCAAAACCTTTAACGTAATCAGTACCAAGATTAATTTAGTTGAAGTGCTCTGTGTTACCAACGAAGGTGTTAATGGTGACACTATTAGCTTATTCTCCCTTCCCTCAATTTGATGCGTATTTCTCGTACATTTGTAACTTGTGAACATCGATACACACAAACACTTTTAGCTGGTATTTTCACGGTTAAAATGGATGTTGTAGTGGCACTCAATACATATTATATATATATATGTGTAAATTCATACGAGAAAGTTTCATCTTATCAAAGAATAACAATAGAAAAGGAAAGTTTGTGGAATGAGATATTCCACTTGAGCATGTACACTAAGCATCCTTTCTAACAACTTGCATTCTCCAAATGTGTACATTGTAAGACTGGAGAAAGTTACAAGTACCATACAGACGATGTCGGGTGTGTGAAAAAAAAAAAATTGAAAAAACCCAAGTGAGTTAAAACGAAGAAGAAAAAAGTTAAATCTTGAGGTGAAGGCGTTATATTAGGGGTGTTCACCCTTTTCGTCTGGGCGACTTGAAAATGTTGGTGTTGGCGTCGACGTGCACTCGAGCGACTTGGCTAATTGGCTAATTACTGTAATTACTAAAAGTTTCCGTGGGTGGTAGCAATGGAAATATGGTTGGGGTGTATGTATACTAGAACAGTAGTGAATGAGGGAAAGAAAAGAGAAGTGAAGGGATAGTCGTGAAATATCAGGGGAGTAAATATATACGCTAAGCCATTAGTAAGTTCTAGAGGGCACTTGTGGTCTATTACACGCGTGTTTTATTATGTCACCCCTCTATAACGTTTCTTGACTTGTTGACAAAATTTTTCCTCTGGGTCTTTCTAAATTTTTGCCGAGGGTGAAGTTGACGGGAAATTCATGAATGTGAATAACTCGCTAATCACACCAGTCATCAATCTTTAAACTGCTGTTGTAAATTTAGAAATTGGTGTGTGTCGAAATTCAACACTATTTTAACTCGTTTGTCTGTTTTTAAAAGCTTTTATTTAGCTCACTTCATTGTCTGTCAGCTTGAAATCTTGCAAGTCAATTTTGAACCAGCTTTTGTAATTCAAACAGGCTGAAATTTTGCAGATATTTATAAAATCAATGTCGTTTGTTTACTAAAAATAAAAAAAGTCTTTTTATGTTAACAAATGTACTTTATTGAAGGTAATAACAGCGATGATTCTTTTTGTACCTACAAGAAAAATACATACACTTCAAATTCAAGTGTACTAAAATATATAAAATGTAACAAACTAAAGTGTGTTTGATACTAAACGTCATGAACAAACTATAGATGCTTTGTAGTCTATGTATTTTTACACACTTTCAGGTGTGTTCATTCCTATAGTTTGTTTATGACATTAAATATTGAACAAGTTTGCGCATGTTTACTGTACCACACTTTAGTTTGCAGTGCAAACATAACAAGTTTAATCAATGATAGACATTCTCCAAAAACCTTTTATTATCACACTATTTTCAAAATATCTACAATAACTATTTCAAAGCGTAAGAATTGAAAATCATCATTCATTAACAGGATTCTTTACATGAATAAATATTGTAGAATAGACTATTGATAAATAAAAAAAGAAACAAAGAAAAATTGTGGCGAAATTAAACCTTTTGATCTGTCATAAAAAAAAAATATTTTTTCGTCATATTTTTCAACAACGACCTTTATTATTATTATTATTATTATTAATAATTTTGTGGGAAACTGGTTGAAATGATCACCGAGTTGAAAATGATGATTGAGAGAAGGAGGTATCAGTGATTTGAAATGGTTCGGATATATTGAAAATCCAGGGGATGTTGTTTCCGTTAAAATTTCTATTGTATCGAATTGTGGTAATAATCTAAATGGATAATAGAGAGGAATAAGTATATATAGGTAATATGTTAAATTATTATCTGTCATTTAGAGTGTACTCTGTGGTTGCTATTGAATGCTATATTGAACAGCCAATTAATTCAACCGCAACATAGTCAAAGTTAAAAATCACTCCAATACATTTAAATTTGTTTTTTCTTCCCCAACAGTGATTCATCATTAATCTTCCTTGAAGAAAATCGTATTAATTAAGGTACAAAATTATCTGCATGCTAAAAGGGGCTGAAAAAAAATGTAGACTATTACTGTAATTGAGAAATACTAAATAAGTAAATAATAAAAAAAAAAGAGGCAAAAAATCTGCATTTATATCTGCTTTACAAGCCCCTGGTACCTAATTCATTGCCAGTAGAGATTCAATCTCGCACAGCATGAGCTTGCGATAAAGACACGCGATATAATACCCCTAAAATCGATCTGCCAACGACATCTGCACTATCTGGGGAATCAAAATGACTTGAACAGGGTGAGATATAACGAGATGAGCATCGTCGTTATAGACGATATATATACAGCAGACTAGAGTACTAAGGGGTGAGTTCATCCCTCGGTTGTTTCGAAAGAAGGGTGGAAAAGAAATAAAAAAAAGATTGAACCGATATCGATATACAAGCGTATGTACATATACGTATATATTCATCTCGAAGAGCAGACGAAATACATAGAGAAAAGAATGTGGATGAGACTTGAGTGAAGAAGTGACAAAGAAGATAAAAGAAGAAAAAGTAAAAAGAGACAGAAAGACGCTTGAGGGGATGACACAAGAAGAAGGCGAGTGAAAACTTCTCGCAATCTCATAATATCCCCAGAGGAAAGTGCGATCTAGCTCCCTTTGCGAGAAATCCCTCGAGATTTTAGGGAAATAAGGGTCGTAGGAGAGTGCAGGGTGTTGGATGTAGGATTGTCAGAGAAAAGGGTGATAGAAAAAGACGAAGAGTGAGATTGGAGGGGTTTTTAGTGGGATAAAAACGGCTTGAAAAGATGTGCTACGCATACTTTTTCAGAATTCAAATACACACTGAAAGGAAAGTAAAATTTTTATAATAATAATAATCGTACATACCGCAGTTACATGTATGAAAAACCCCAGAGTGAAATGGAGAACAAAGGATTATGTGCAGAATTCTTGAAAAATCAACGGAATCATTTTTCACCTTCATGAATGACCTTTTCACACATTTATTATGAGTATGACATTGCATGAAATTTTGTGCAGTATGTAGAAAAATTTGAATGTACTTTTTTCTTTAGAATGTTAAGACATAAAAAGGAAACTTTCAAAGAGTCTTGAACTTGGAAGAAATATAGAAAAGAGTTGAAATAATTTTAAAACTGTTATATAATATTTGAATATCGTTTCTCCAAGTTTATGACAAAAGAAATATGGATATAAATATACGTACATATTAGTATTTTGTTGGTATTATTATTATTTTTGCTGTTGTCAGGATGGAAATTAGAGCAAGTTAAGTAGAGATGAAATCGAAAGAGATTGAAAAGGACAATGAGTTGGTAAAGAATGAGTGGTTATAGTGGTGTACTTGGTTGTATGGGTAAAAAATAAATGAGGAAGTAGAGTACCACGTGCTGAAGACGTGGTGACGCGTTTCAGATGAGTATAGAATGTAAAAGAAGAGTCTAAGAGAAATTGGAAAATGTATTGGAGGTTTCTGGTGCTAGACGTGCTGCGAATAATGCCGTTGGAATTACGCGGAAAATGATAGGGGATAACAGGGGCTAAGTTGAGTGCTGAGGATGAGGATGGTGGAAAATTGAGGAAATTTAATTAATAGCTTACATTGGTAATTAATTTTTCAGAACGTTCCTACTTTTTCTCCACCTCCCTCTTCATTGAAATACAGATCTTAATGGAAAACTTCATTTGAACAGAGATAATTCACTTTTATTTTTCCTCTTTTCGATAAATGAAGAAAAATTATCAGCAATTGAAAAAAAAAGGTATTTTTATCTTTAATATAAATTATCAATTGATTTATTCATTTAATGTTTGGTGCGTGCACTAGAATGCACATTGCAAATATACAAACAAATCTAAAGCATTGTGACATATGTGCGTGACTAGAAACTGTTTTTAAACAATCTACATATTATAAAATATATTCAATATAATAAAATGACTGTTGATCACATGTTCAAAACTCATTAATTGTTTTTCACACGAATAGACACAATGCATATGATAAAAAATAAAAAGTCTGTTATCATATTATTATTCAGTAATACAATAATTGAGTATTTTATCATAAACACATTACTATGTTGCTTGGTCGATGGAAAATGTGTGTATATGGAAATTAGTTGAAGGAAGAATGTCGTATTGTTATTATAATAAAACAGGACAAAAATATTATCTCTGTTCAATAATTATGGAAAAAAGTGAGAAACATTAAAAGCGATTTACATATAATGTAAAAAAATAATTCTTAAAATTACTTACATGAGACAACTTTTTTGAAGGTTTTAAATCAGAATTTAATTCACAGCAATTTAAAAACATTTCACATTGTGAATTTCTGTTACTTCACGCTAACCGAGTATAAAAATAATATATAATGTTCATGTTAATTAAATATTTAAAAATGTTTGTACATTTTATCTTTGTATTATTTTCATATTTACAATGTGTATAATGTCATTTCCATAGGAAATATGTTTGTAAACATCATAAATCATGATAAAAGTTATCGTAAAATTAAAACGTACAGATAATAAAGAGCTTGGATTATAAAAAATATATGATAAAAAAATATTCATTTTAAAAAAGAATGAAAGGACAATGCAATAATAATGATAATAGTAAAAATAATTATAATTATTATAACAATAGATTATAAAATATTTTTAAAAAGTAAATGTATATCTACAAATATTTTTATGCATTCACACTCTTTGGGTATAGAAGCGCACTCACAGAGGAGAATTATAGCAATTTGCTGATAATTGTTGCAGTTATGTTAATTCTCAATCAACCATGCCACTTGCTCACTCGCGTGTTTCAATGCGTGTCATGCAAATTCAAGAACAGAGAGAGAGGCTGAATGGAGGGATATTTGACGCCTGAGGGTTGGCCAATGTGTACAACGATTAAAGCAAACCCGCCAGTGTTGGTGATTACGGTTGGTCGTCGGTCGTAGATTGATTTATCGCACTCTTGCGTTCCCCTTTTAATACCACTCTTATTTTGTCTTTCTTCACTATCTATTTCCTGCCACTTATTTTCCTACATATATTACTCACCACATAAAACGTCAAATCTCGTTAATGTCAATTTTAAATTTAATCATTTTTCATTTGTGACGTTATTACTCATTTGTTACTTAAAAATTGCATAAGAATTTTAATGCAATTTTATTAATACATTTTTAAATTAATTGAAGAAAAAAATATTCGTATTTTAACTGATCAAAAAAAATTGCATTCTTTTAATTGCTTTTAACAATTATTTTGAATGATTGAATTGAAAATGATTAAAAGAAGATAAAAAAATATATATTGATATTTAAAAAATTAATTCGAGGAGCTTATTTTGATATTATGATTCCATTTGATATATTCACTCTTCCATTAATGGAGTTTTGAATCAAACAAAAGCAATACTAATAATTTGAATTTATTTAATTATTAGAATGAAAAGTACAACGAAGCTTTGTCATCAAATAGGATATTCGAATTAATGTCATGAAAATTATTGAGAATAAATAAATATTTATTCTGATGGAAGTATTGAAATTAATTCCATGTTATAAATTTCATTGCTGAGGATTAAAAATATTCTGATTAATTAATTACAAAGTAGGATTGAAAAATATTTCATTATCCAATAACAAATCTTTATTTCATATCCTATTAGTAAATTTTATCATCGATTTATTTCACTAAAATTTTTTAATTTATCTCATCAGAAAAAAAAAGAAGAATAAAATTTTTAATACAATACTTTGGAAATATTCAAATAAAATAATTCACGTATCGCATACGTTATATCAATTATAATTAATGTAGTCTAAAGCCATTGACTTTAATTATATTAGACTGGCAGTGATTTACCACAAACACGTTAAATTTCACGGATCTATACATATAGAAACACATTGAACTAGTAGAAAGGGTGTGAGGAATATATAGGGAAAGGAATGAGTACCAGTATAAGCTTGATGAGGTTGTTGATACAATCACGAGGGTGCAAAACACAGTTAAACATGGAGAAGCGAGGAAACAGTTCATGAAACGTGGATGATAGTAAAAGATAGAAGAGAAAATGAGATAGCATGAGAGAAACAAAGAGGCAAAGCAAAACATGGGAGCAAATGAGAGAGATGCTTACTGTTATTACCAAGCCTTCGCTGATATCCAGAATGCCGATGTTACCCGTTGAAGCTTCTCTCATCGTCTCTCTACTCTTCTGCCAAACTAACTGCATGTATGTCGAACATGTGAACTCACATTAAACCATTGCACGTCGAGCTTGATGACAACACAAGGTATTGAGATCGCGGATGTCTCCTGCTGTGAGATCCTTACCTATCAGCATGTTTCTTGTATTCCTGTAACTACAAACCCATCTTGTTTTAATTACAAAATACAATTTATTATGATCAATAAAATTGATTTGATTTTTTTTTTAGATGATTAAAAAGAATATTTTGGTAATTATTTCCTGAATTTTGACAGGATGATGTATTAACAATTTATTAAATCAGTATTTTATTTCTATCCTCATTTAATATTGGCACTGAGTTGATACCTTCAGTTAGCTTTCTTTCATTTTAATCACCAGATCAATCATCGATATCCCTAAAAGGGAAAGAATGACAGATTGATGTTGGCTTTACCTAGATAAAGTTAGAAAAATCACCACAGATGCATTTTCTTTGATAAATTTGAATGATATTTTTTATCAAGTTCTGGTTCCAATAGACATATAGACTTACAATCCAATTAGATAAAAGATTCCCACACTTCTACATTGACTTGGTCGTCTTCTTGTTGATGTCAATAAGGTGTCCAATTAATCGACAACCTAGCAACAGCTCACCAGAAAGAAAATCAGCAAAAAAAGTTGGAAAATAAGAAACTTGAGATGAAATAGAGTCGTAGGTTACGAAAGTAAAGAAAAGAATAGGGATAGATATAATACTCTAGGGTATCATGTAGAGAGCTCATATATAAAATTGAAAGAATTCTTTCACGTTGATTTCCTATCACTGCAGTCACTCAGAATGATACTCTGTATAAAAACGATCAATCGAACAGGAAATTGATACTTGCCAGGACATTTCCAAGAATAATAAACGAATAAACGGTTGACATTTCAGCTTCACATTTTATGGATACTTTTTGATAACGATCAATTAAAGTTAATACTTGAAGAGAGCAAGTTTCTTAGTAGGTCAAGTGCTGACAGAAGCACATATTCAAGATGGGGACACACAGTAATGATGTAAAAAATACATTGAAAATGACCTGACTCGGACAATAATCGTCTTCCTGGAATGCCTTTTATCTCCATTCTCCATTCTTTTTTTTTCTCTTATATTTCTTCTTTGCTCTTCATCGTGAGAGCATTCGCGGCAATTAAATTAAATGTTAGGCAATTCAATTGAGTTGATGGTTACTGCTTATAAGTATCTCTGACATGCTTCTTTTACCTCTTTTATTATCTTCAATTTATTGTAATTATCAATATAATAGATGTATTGTATAATAAGATGTGTCTAGAATAAGTAATTATGTCTCCAACAACTGATAATTAAATTTTCACTTGACGTCATTTAGGTTCAAGCATCAACTGCACTGTATAATAATTTATATGATGGATTTTTTTTCGATTCTGATATACCATTAATAAAAGGAAAATAATTGGGCTACCAACCAAAACCATAAAAGCAATTTTACAACCTTCTCCAATCCGGATAGCAAATAAAGAACCTTCAGACCAAGCTTGCTAGCACAAGAGGGGACACAAACGTGTATCAAGGGGGTGTTTTCATGTTTGTGGACACTGAGGGCGGGTGACTTAGCTTTCTTCACAACGAGGGTTCAACGATACCAATATATGCTCGGTTGTTTTGTTGTCTATTTACCTAAAGTCCTGAAAGGAGGGTCCACCTCGCTCCCTACAGTCTTTGTATTTTAAAAGTGCGGTTTTCTATTTTGTACCACCCTCCAGTGTCATGTTTATTCTCGTCCTAGCAGACATTTTATTTCTAGTAGGAACTACATGTCTATTTATGTTAGGGAACATTCATTTCAAGTTCATTATTGGAACATATACTGTAAGGTGATATTTTTATTAAGTTTAGAATATGCGATAAAGCTTTTATAAAACTTTAAACAAAAACACATACCGATAATTAAGGTTTCATCATAACAAATATCAGATAATTAATTTTTAATTTATAGAAAATATGTAAAAAACAAATCGATCTTTCGATATTATGGGGCTGGTGCTGACTAAATATTCTATAAGGAGTCAAGATGGTCTTCTACAGTCTGCAGGTTGTGATATCTTCAACATTATTAACTTCTCGTATAAAAAAATTTTCCCTCTCTACTCCAAAAGTACTTAAACGTGGTTTTTTGCTAATAACTGAGGATCTATGAGGCCTATATAGATAATAAGCATATCAATGAATTCGTGAGAATGGGATCTTTTTATTGCACGAGTTACGATCATCATTGGAGCATAATTTATGCAAAAATTTTTGCAAAGTTCCGGTTTTACCCCATTTAAGATGTGAAAAAATAAATTTTTTTAATGTTTGACCTGATTTTGCATTTCTAGGTGTCGAGACGAAGAGAATGAGTCCTCGATCATCGAAATCGGACAACTTTGATTTTTCGACCCAAAAAAATGGCAAGTGGTACCCCTTTCCATTTTTTTTGGCCAAAAAATAAAAGTACTCCGATTTTGATGATCGAGGACTCATTCTCTTCGTCTTGATGCGTAGAAATGCGAAATCGCGGCATAGCTTAAGAAAATTCATTGTAACACCCTCAAAGGGGGGTAAAACTGGATACAAATTACAGACAATCATCCCCCTGGCTTTAAACCCTTATAACTCATGAACGGACAGTCTAAAAACGTTTTTCTTGGAGGTTTTAGAAACCTCAGAATCTGAGCTATCGAATAATATCCCCAAATTTATTGCAAAAAATTTATTTCCACCTCAAAATCGCCAAAATATAAAAAAAGTCACATTTTTTTAGGGAGTTTTCCAAGTATTTTTGCGATTTTAAGGATGAAATAATAATTTTTAATGTTTTTTATGGATATGTTTTTGTAGCTTAGATTCTAAAGTTTCTAAATACTCCTCAAGAATCTTCATTTGATAATTTTTCTACGAGTTGTGCAGGTTCAAAGTCGAAGTAAGTGTGAAAAATTATCTATATTTCGACTTTGGACCTCTGTAACTCTCATGCTAGTGGTTGAATAATGATTTTTGAGAAGTATTTAGAAACTTTAGAATCTAAGCTACAAAAACATATCCATAAAAAACATTAAAAATTATTATTTCATCCTTAAAATCGCAAAAATACTTGGAAAACTCCCTAAAAAAATGTGACTTTTTTTATATTTTGGCGATTTTGAGGAGGAAATAAATTTTTTGCAATAAATTTGGGGATATTATTCGATAGCTCAGATTCTGAGGTTTCTAAAACCTCCAAGAAAAACGTTTTTAGACTGTCCGTTCATGAGTTATAAGGGTTTAAAGCCAGGGGGATGATTGTCTGTAATTTGTATCCAGTTTTACCCCCCTTTGAGGGTGTTACAATGAATTTTCCTGAACTGTGCCATGATTTCGCATTTCTACGCATCAAGACGAAGAGAATGAGTCCTCGATCATCAAAATCGGAGTACTTTTATTTTTTGGCCAAAAAAAATGGAAAGGGGTACCACTTGCCATTTTTTTGGGTCGAAAAATCAAAGTTGTCCGATTTTGATGATCGACCACTCATTCTCTTCGTCTCAACACCTAGAAATATAAAATCACGTCAAAAATTAAAAAAATTAATTATTTCACCTTTAAAATGGGGTAAAACCGGAACTTTGCAAAAATTTTTGCATAAATTATGCTCCAATGATGATCGTAACTCGTGCAATAAAAAGATCCCATTCTCACGAATTCATTGATATGCTTATTATCTATATAGGCCTCATAGATCCTCAGTTATTAGCAAAAAACCACGTTTAAGTACTTCTGGAGTAGAGAGGGCAAATTTGAAAAAAAAAAAAATTTTGTTCCTTAAACATCCCCCATAGTCCCACTAAGAAAACGTCGAAGAACTTTCTCACTAGGAAACATGCATGGAACGAAATTTCTTCATGCGGGTTAGTCAATAAACTGTTGATAGGTGTCCGTAGTAAAATATTCAAACTGTGAGATATTATTAATTAATTGAGAAGAAGGTTTTTTTAACAACAAAGCATCACTGAAGCTACTTTCAACCCATATGGCATTGAAGTACTCCAATAATTCTCGGATACTTGATAAAGGTTATTCCAATTAATTCTATACATTTAATTTAGACAAATATAATGTCTTAGTAACAATCACTAGACCTGGAAATTTCTTAAAATAAATCAAATACATTTTTCTCTCCCCTAAATTTCCATAAAAAATTTTAATCTTTTCTGATAAAAAAAATATTCCATCAATAAGAGTCCCATTTCTTTTCACTCTACTTCCTTTTCAATGGCAAATAATAATTGTTACAATAAATTCCTTTGTACTACTCTATTTTCCAAATAACTTCATGTTAATATTTAAGTTATCTCCAATAATTTAAAATTTAAAACTCGTTACAGACTTGGATTGAACAATAACATAGAGGATTGAATGATTTTTGATATAAAAAAAATCTAGGATAATTAACGTCTAGTATGAGCTCATATAATTTATTTCTTTTTTAATTATCACCACTAAGAGTAATAGTTCATTAGTCATTCATTACAAAATCATAGAGATAACATGGAAATTGCGGAAACGATTCGTCGAATCATTAACGTTCTGATTGCATAAATGCATGATAAGGTCTTCTTATCCTATTTTCGTCGTTGGAGACTCATCTTCAGTGTTTAATGATCAACTTCACTTGTGTATCTTTATGAGCACTCACATCATCGTGTTTTTTGTTTTATGATATTGACACTTTATATTCTCTTCGAATAACCATTAAAATTATAAATTTTTTCTAAGACTATTTTATACGTTTATTATCGAAGGAATCGTCTAATTATAAATTTATCTTGGATTTAAATAATCGAAAAAATATAAAAAGTGTTTATAGAAGTGGTATCATTAGTGAATATATTGCGTAATAATTTTTTAATGTTATTTCATGAAAAATGAAAATAATTATACCAATGACACAGATAAATAACTTAAATAGATTTATATGAATGTAAATTTAGAATTGCAGTACGTATTTGATTTTATGTAATTAACAATGCCATTTCTTAACTCAAAGATAAATAAAAGATAATTTATGTCAGTGAAACAATGACATCTCTTTGATTGTTTTACATATTTGCTATTTATTATCTTGAGTACTATAAACTTTTGATTAATACCATAAAAATCACCACTAAATTGAAATTTTTTTGTGAAAAAAGTTATGATACTAAACAGTTGTGAAATGGTATTCTAATACTTGGAATTTATAGATAGTAATAATCCTTATCAATTATTACGAAATTCAATCAAGAAATCAAATACCAAAGGAAATTAATTGTTTATTCAAATGCAAAGAATTTCTAGATACTCATAAAGGGTTATCATATTAATTCTAGGATGAAAAATGATTGTGATAAATAAAACTATTCGAGCAAATGGAATTTAATTTTAACAATTGTAATGTGATTATTTCTTTGTACATTCTCAGATTGGCTCAAGTAGTTATCATTTAATGCCAGACAAAAAATAACTTGGAATTTACTCAACCATTTTTTACAGTTGGAAAAATCTTTTTATTTAAATTTTTAATTTGATATTTTAGAAAAATTATATGATTGGGTAGAAAATGAATTAAATTCTAGAATTTTAAGTAGATAAAATTAACAATAACAAAGGATTGTGACGTAGAAGATGGTTTGTATTTAATCATATTAATAAAAATAATCCAATCATTTTTCAATGTATTTAAAATAATCCATAGTAATTTTTTTATACGAATTATTTCAAGATAATTATATTACTTAAGTATTTATAATTAAGTTTAAAATTAATCATCAAGATAAAATGTTTTTGTAATTTTTTAAAACTTAAAAATAGCTTATACAGTAATATATATTTATAAATAATTTATTACTCGACATAAAAGTTTGAATTGTAAAATCAAAGCTTTTCTCATTTAAAATCCAATTAAGTTATTCCGTAATGCATCATTCTAAACGATTTAAAATGTAAAACTTATTTTTAAAATCTTCATTTTATTTCTAGAGCATAAAAGGAGAGAATAAATTTTATTTCACTGACCATCTTAAACGTAATGTTTTTCTCTACTTTCACTCCTTTTCAGAAAAGCAGAGCGTCTGTATTTGAAGAGTCCGTTGGGTACTAACCCGACAAACTTGGCTCTCAACTCGATGAGATTAATGTAAATTAAATTGAGACCGTGCGATGAGGCTGCAAAGTCGAAGTATTCCCTCGACTTCGACCCTCTATCATGCTTCCCTCGAGTGCAAATTTCCACCTTTGGTTGTAGACAGTCAAGGGTAGGGAAGGAAACGAGTGAATTTCCGTGGTGACTGTACTACCGAGCCAACTACTACCCCCCTTGCAGCCGCACCCGGTATGAGGTAATGAAGTGGCAACACGGCGTTTCAGGGGTCGAGAAACGGGGGTGAGATTGATACCCTGGAGTCACGTTGAGACTGCGCAAGGTGTTGAGAAACTACATCGGTGGTAGCGGAAGCAGAAGTGGGAATGAGGAGACGTGAAGGGGTTGAAAACGGTTTTCACGCGGTTACGACCAACCCTCTTCTCTTTCCAACCTCGACACTACTATCGACGTCATTTCTCCGTACCTACTCCCTCGTAAAACTTCCGCCCATCAAGCAAATTTACGGCTTCTTCTGGATGCACGTGTAAATAGATATGGATTTATTACGTTTTTCTTACGTAATTCTGAATATCTTGCTACATTTAAGCTAAGAAACTTCTCCTTATTTACATCTCACTGATTTTTTATTGTCTTTGCATCAAATTTAAATGGATATTTATATCCCAGAAATATTCAAGTACATAATAATTCTTATATACAATGGACAAAAAAAATGTTGCCATCAAAAAAGAAATATTATCATTTTACTATTATTCAAGCAGGAAAATGATTTGAATCAAGTAATTTTTTCTCGAGAAAAAAACTTTACAAATCAGCAATTGGAACAATAAAATGTATAAGATAACACAACACTTGGAAAAGGTTTGAATGACTGTAAGATATTACAGCTTTGATAGAAACAAAAATTGACCTGTTCCTGGTTTAATATTGGACCAAAAGTTACTACATTAACCTAATATTGGTCCAAAAATGGGCTAATCCTTGTTTCTAGCATGGAGTTTATACATAGCAATTTAATATTGCCCAATATTGTGGCAGGGTAATTTTTATTCAATTCTTCTCTTCATGTTGATCAATATTTTTTCTAGAAATAAAAAACATGTTTATTTGTAGTGCTTGTTTTATTGGAATAAAAAAAACACTATTAGCTGTTGATACTGAAATAAAAAAAACTGTATCACATAGTATGTACATAGCATGAAATTTACTAATATATGGATCATAGATAGCTAAATTACCTTGTCCAAGTATAATTTAGCTTGCAGAACAACCACACTCATAAGTAAGCATACAGATATGCCATTAGTGATGATATAGAATCACACTATAAAGACATGTCTCTGACATATAAACTCCTATATCTAACTTGCTTCCAATTAAACAGCTAAACTCTGCTAAAGTTGAGATCTTTATCCCCTCAAGATAATTATAATCACTTCTCTGCTGCCTAAATCCACATTTATAACCAGTATCAAGTTTTATCTCAACTAATCTTCCTATTTTATACCACTTCCATCAACTTTTCATTGTAGATTATTTCTTCAAGAAATTTTTTATAGCTCAAATTGTCACCAAATGGCTGATTCTTCAACAACTTTGTACATTTCAGGATTTTAATGGATTCTTTTTGCAAGACAAAATGGTAAGAACTTTTTCTAATTATGCTAATGGAGGTTTTAAGAATGTAAAAGAATAATTTCAACGACGATATGCATGCAAAAAGGTACATGTAAAAAGAGTGTTTACATTTTTTTACGACTCCACTAGATACACTAGTAAGTCTAATCAACTTGTGGTCATACGGTCAAGTGCTTAACTTTGACCAGACGATGATTATGCAAAGATTCTAAAGCCAGTAAATATAGTGTATTGTATTAGACGTGTATGGACTTAAACATCAGGGTAATATGCATATGCACACATTGAACATGTGTGTCACTCTACGAACAGTAGACAGCTCTTATTTATGCAGTGTTGAAAATTTTCTAGCAATGCAAACTCAGTGGCTTGTGGACTCACTACTTAATATCTATTTACTTAGAATCGAATATTCATGAACACATTGAGGATCTAGGGAAATTTTTGATGGTAGTGGAAGAGCATAAAAAATTGATAGAAACAAACACACAACATTGTAATAAGTGGTTATCATTTTAAAAAAAAAAAAAAAAAGAATGAATAAAGATTAATAAATTGACATAAAAACTTTTTGATTGATTTGTATTCAGTTATAGTCATAATAAAAACCTAATGTTTGACTAATAAATATTATCAATAAGCAGATTAATTAAATTATTTAATTGGTTTGAAAAATGAATATCAACTGTATTACAACGTGGTTAAAGCATTTGAAATATGCTACATTGAGTGTACTGATTCATTGCTTTAGTAATAAAAAATAATTATAAAATATATTTATGTCTCTATAAATATAAAAGAATAATTTTCAGGATAAAAAAATTCGAATAAAAAAAGACTATTATCAAATATTAAACTTCAATTTAATCTCGAACCAATTGATGAATTTTTTGTAGCAAAAAAGTGTATGAAAATTCTAGTCTCCAGTCAAAGCCCTAAAGCAAGGAAATAAAAATCAGAACGACGCATTCATCTCTCATGCCTCTGCTTTTTCTCGTTGTCGTTGGCGTGGAATCCATTCGCGGCTTTTCACGAATATTTTTCCATCCATTCCGTGGGATCCCAGGGATTTCGCATATCCGGAGTAATCGCGAATGCATGAGCAAAAGTGGTATGAGAGTTGCACTAGTATATCTATATCTCTACATACCTATAAAAGACGTCAGAGCTGATCGAAAAGGTATATACTAGAGTACAAAAATAAAAATATAACAGGGGAAGAGTAAAATGTTTGAGTGAGAAAGAATAGGGAAATATGAGAGACAGACATTGAGGATCTTGAAATTCCGGAGTAAAATCGATTTGACTATAAACTATTGGTGGCGATGTGGCAGTCGTGAGTACACATATAGAGACGTAGGTATAAAGCTAGAGGTTGATGCACACGGCGGTTACCAGCGCGGCTTTCGAAGTTGACTGAATTTCTCATGGAATTGAAATATTCATATGCAGGCAAAGAGTGGAAGATAGAGGAGGATAGGCGACGCTGTGGCATGTCGAGTTTAGCTGTTAGAGTCAACGTATACATATAAATGCATCGACAGAGATAGCGATAAGCTATATAACCGCAGGTATAGAGAGTTTAGTACGAAAAGTTGAACATGCAATGTGTTGAAGAAAGAGACGAAGATAAAAGAGGAGAGAATATAGTCATCGCATACGTCATATACACGTAGCCAAGCTGTACGTTGACTGGATTTGCATGTTATTTCGAACTTCAGAGCTTTGGGGACCCGCAGACTTTGGCTGGAATGTACCCAGACGCGACAGAGTGTGAGGGACATGAAGAGATGGAGAGAACGATTTTCATATGGATCTGGAGATGTACATATAGATGGGGGTCATGGCCCGTCGCTTTCCTCTCCCTTTCATATGCTTCCATATGTGAAGGCACGTGTATTATGCATGAGGTGCATATAATGTCTATGAGAACGCCAACTCTTCGTATACGCCACAAAATACCCATGCTTGTCGAGATACATATAGATATATGTATATTTTCCAACAAGGAATTCACAGGACAGATTGTAACTACAAACGTTGTTTACATTGCGTATACATAATGTAACCATTAGAATTACTCGGAAAAGTTAGACACTTTTTCCGCTAGATTGTATGCTTCATTGATTGGATATCATGTCATCTGATAATAAAGAGACTACTGTCTAAGATCTTAAGCTACATATTTATGTATTATTCATAATTCAAGCTTACTAACTAGAAGATTTCACATCGAGATTTCAATCATTTCTGGAATAATTCAATCTACCGTGTAATAGGAAACAACTTTGCATTTTTATCGATTGTCAATTAAAGTTGGTATATAACTAGACAGCTTTGGTTTCATTTTTATTTATTATTGATCACTCGTGCATATACATTATTGCTGTTGGATGGTTGAAGGTATTATGCATAAACATAGATTCAATGCGGTTGAACAATTAATAATTTTTAGATAAATAATTTATTCTGTTTAAATGTTGAAGAACATGGATTGTATATCAATATGCAAAAGAAGCAAATAACGTGCAGTTAATAGTAATAATGCGGTTAACCACGTGACCACATGCGGATAAGTGCAATTGAGATGATTATCTGATCTGATCGATGGTCATTAGAACAAAAAAATGAAGACGTTAATGTTAATTATTTACCGAAGGCTAATAGTGAAAAATTACAAATAATTTGTCTGAACTGTAATTGGAATTTATAAAACAAATTATAAAAATGATTGTTTTATTACATAAAAGTGGCTCTTGATATGAAAGTCGTTTGAGAGTGAACCTAAAAAAAATTTTGCACCTGCGGATATTTTCTTTTTTTTTATTATTTAATAACAAGTACATTTTACTACAACTGCCTGTAATATGTAATAAATATTTTTTTTTTGTCAATTATTTGTTAAATTTTATATCACAAAAGTGATGAAAAACTGTTATTCATACTAACAGCGCAAGTGACAATTATAGTCAACTTACAAAGAGAATTCTTAATAACAGTTCTATAACAAGTACTCATATTTAATAATGATAAAACACAAGGGAGAAAATTTCCACCTCAAGAGCACACATTTCAACCATATTTCCTTTTATTTAAATTTTCTATTGTTTTTTATCCACTGTTTCACTAATTTCAATATTTTAGGGTAATTCAAGAAAATGTATTCAAATATCAAAGTCTGTAATAAGTATAATAATTAATGTCTATGTCCATTGTTAATTTATTTATTATACACTAATAACAGCTGTCTAAATTACGAATGCATGATAAAATAATAAATTGTAAGCAGTAATTAATAACATCCATTTCATAGTTCTCATACCAATGAGAGAATAAAATGAAAGCAATCGGCAGGTCTTTTGTTGGCTACTTTGAACTCGCTTCTACTATATTATAGATCAAGAACATGGATATGGCTAATGCTGAGGTGAGATTTTGATGGACGAGCTCATAATGACTTGACCAAGCAAGAAATCATTTTTTTCACTTCGAGTGAGTGACGTGAAAGAAACGATTTGTCGAAGGCCTAATTTTTATAGAATAAATTCTCTTTGATATTTTTCTCATCTCCAAGCATGTAAGTTACTGCATGTATGATGTATAGTAGCTATACATAGCTATTATTAACTTGGTGAATAAGTGAGCTTAGGAGCATTTTATAATCTTTTAAATTTATAAATTTCAGCAAATGATAAAAAAAGAGCACAGAATAATATTCAAAAATATATTACTCTATCATGAATTCATATCATTATTATTCAAATCTTTTCTCATCAGCCACTATTTATTTTTTAATGGATCTTTCATTAAAATGAAAAACTAATTTATCATTTATTAGTATTTTTATAATTATGATTAAAACTTATTCATACTGAATATCTTGTGTCACATTTTTCTAACTATTATGCAATAATATGGCAATATTTTTGCAAAGCTTGTGAATTTTATACTTCAAAAGTCACAGTTTTCTTTTAACATAGTCATGTCAATTATTTTTAACTAATTAATTTTTAAATAGTCTACATATTTCTACATAAATAAAAGTATTTCAGTACCAGTGAGCTTATATATTTTGTGCTTTTGTTAAACCTTTTGCATTTTTCACTCCATTTCAGCAAAAAACAGACAGTGAATGAGAGAACTCATTACTACAAAAGGGAAGGTTGAACCCAACTACAATTTTAATTACCCTTTGGTATTACGAGTTTTTGTTGATGTGTGAAAACACCTGCAAGCAGGCTTACAATTCAATAGACTTCCCCCTTTCTCATTTTATCGTTTCTCCATTATGGTTCACCAACCTATCGATGCCATTTATATATCTAAAAATACGAGAGACTACAACTCTATCAAGAGTATTACTTTTCACTTTCCAGGAATACTTATGCAAGTCTAATGATTAAATTTGAAAATTCTAATTAATGTTGAAACTCCTTAGACTTATTTCATCCTGAATGTCAGCCTAATTTAGCGCACAATATTATATACAATTGGATTATGATTCATATGATAATTTCATTTTTCAGTCACTTTGTCATCCTATTAAATTCTTATAAAGTTTTCTTTGATTCATTGAAGCCAGAAAATTTATGAGCCATGGTCTATTATTTATTCAACAATGGCTGAGGATGGATAAGATGAAGAAGGGTTGATGGAGTTATTTTTTTAGGAGGCAAATTTCAATGCCTCAATAACACTCCCGAGGTGATTTTTTTTATTTGAATAATTTTCAAAAAAATTTTAATTGTTAATTCCAAATCCCCATCTCCAAAGTTAGATTTTTATAGCACAGTGATTTTGACTTAATATACCAGTTCATTCAACCCAAATTGATCCTATCACTATGAATCAAAAATCAGATATTTTAAACGTAACTCATTGGAAACTTGATGTAAAAAAAGGTATCTCATCACCCCTTTTTATGCATAAAATATCTATCAGGTAATATTCTCAGTAAAGTATAATATTGCAGTCTAAAACTGTGAAACACTAGTAGAGACATACGTACCAGAAGCCTTTCGAGGAACAAGAGAACTGGTTAGGGTGTTTAACATCAAAATACACCACCTGCCAGATTCTCATTTAACCTTAAGATAAAATGCATGAACGTAAGAAAATTCTTAGGACTTCTGTTCCTTCCGGGTGTGCTATAAGTGCTCGTATTATCCTTTATTCAGTACAGGCAAGAGTCTGCTTGGATCAACCTCCAGCAGAATTCATTTCACGAATTAAGTGTGTCCGCATTCTCTTTCTTGCCTGCTTCCCTTTTACTTATTCAGAATGAAAAGAGCAGGTGTTCTTTAAGATTTCACAAAATCGTTCACGAACTGCCAAAAACCTTGCCTAAATAAGGGAGCCAACTCGAGTAATTATTTTTAATTGACACTAAGAAATTCAACGTTATCATTTACACAAACACTTCCTTATTAAATATTTTTATAATTTATATCATTACCATCATCGTTTGTGAGAGCTATTTTTAAACTCAATAGCGAAGTAGTCAAATTAAATGTTACCAACGATAAATATCTCTAAAGCTATTGAAAAGTCATCAGAATATATTTAGGTTGGAATAAAAGGTATATGAATTCACAGTTGTTCGAAAATAGGAACTTGGTTTCCAAGAAATAAGTGAATTTAGTAAAGCTGAAGAATTATGAAAATGAATCACTTGTTGGAAACAGACAGACAAACCCACTGTCGTTACGTGGTCTTTTACTCTCTATAGCCTTGACTCTGATCCGGATATTTACGATTGACCCAACCATGTCTATTTCAATATCTATGAAGGTAATCCGCTCAAGAAATTGTTTATTTCTTTCTACAAAAGTCTAATATTTTACTTCAATATTCCCTTTTTCAAACCTTAACTTCACAGTCATTAACTGACTTTAAAATGAGGATGTTTCTGACCTGTGTTCTAATTTGTCTCAAGTCAGAGGTGTTTCTTCAAAACTTTCGTTCAGTTGAAGTAAATTTTAAATTAAGTTTGCTCGGTCATTAAACTCAGTTTAATTTTTTTTTATTTCAAGTGAGATACACATAAAAATAATAACAAATTTATTGATAATTACAATAATGGCATTTTATGAGCTTCAAAAAAAAAATCTTTTCACTAAAAAAACCTATTCAACAAGAACGTCGTTCAATTTCTGACGATGTTAAAGAATGATTACTCGACGACTAAGTATATTCAATAGACGAATTATATTTCTTGACATGACAAGGTCCCACTAAGATGATTAACGATTATAAAATCAAAGTGGCAAGCATAGCTACATCGTTCTTTCAGATCAGCTCTTTTATTTCTCCTTAGTTGAGTGAATCTACTAAAGAAGTGTTGAGACTACCAACATTAAACTCATATTTTTATATAAATAGAATTCAAATTTAATAAATTATTACTTGGCTTTCTTTGATGATATTAACAGTACATTTTGAGATTAAAATAATATTACTGATTTAATCTATTGTTATTATCATCACTAATCACTGAAAGAAAAATAACTTAGCTTTTGGAAATTAGTTTCAAATTTGTGGAATAAGGGTATTATCTAAAGCTGATTGACATTTGTAATAGACATAGAGTCTATTCTGCTTTCTCATTAAGGATAATACCGTTTTCAGAACAGTTAGAGTATTATTAACTTCTATAACATTTTGAAATTTTCCCAAAATTAAATAATATGCAAATCAAACAGTCCTGTGTCTATTTTTTCAAACTAAAATAACAAAAGTAGGACCGCTTACTTTAATGATTAAAAGCATTTCTATGGGAATTATAGTCTTTAGGTGAGTCCATTGTTTATTACATGAACAACAATATTTACACTGTTAAACTGTTTATAAATAATAATCTTTCATTCTTTAAAAATAAATTTCGTTGAGCCTGATTGTCTTTGCAGAAATGTTTTAATAAAGAAAACTGTATATTTTGTTTTAAAAAATAAATCAGTAACAATTACTGCAACTGATTAGTTTTATTAAATGTATTACTGATTAAATCAGTAATTAACTTGATTTCAAAAAGTAGTAAATGATGATTGAAAATAATTAGTAATATCTGATTTGCAATAATGATTACTAAATCATTTTATGAATTATTTAAAAATCAATTTTACTCTATTTTTACTTATAAGTATAACACTTATTTAAATAGTAATGGTTTTATAACTACAAATAAGTAAATATTTAATGTTATCCAGTGTTTTTCATTGATTTAAGTAATTGATTTTTAAAGAGAAGCCAGTCTCTAGCTTGTGATTTTATTTTGTTTTTAATTACATCTTACAGAGTTTACAATTTTTGTTTACTGCCCGAGTAAAAATAAATAGGCCTAAAAGAAGCCCAAAACACGCCCAAAATGAAAAATAAGCCCAATACAGACCCGATTGAAGCCCAATTTTGACTTAGAGAAATTTTCAGTGTCCAATACAAGTCCATTACAGGCCTAAATTTCGAACAAGCCCAATTCCAGCACAAAAAGTTTTTCCAGGCCGACAACACGCCTCATTCGAGCTCAAAAATATTTTGCAGGCCTATAATGAGACCAATTCAAGCCCATTTTCTAAGATCATATTTGACAATGATGACAATAAATTATTACAACTGTCAATTTGTAATACGAAAGTTGATTCAATAATAAGTTTTTATGACAAATTTGTTTTTTTCTGAGTTTTAAAAATATTTTTGGGCTTAGATTGGGCGTATTATGGGCCTCGAATATGTTTTTGGCTTGAATTGGGTGCGTTGAGAGCCTGAAAAATCATTTGGGCTCGAATTGAGCGCGCCCAAAAACTGATCATTTTTACTCGGGTGATCCCTTTTAAAATGTAACAATCAATTTTTACTGCAAAATAATTAACTGTGACTGTAGGAAAATGATTTTTCATTGATTCATGTAAAAAAAAAATCCTAGAATATTCAATAAAAGAGCATCATTTTATTTTAACATGAATTTCTATAAAAATTATCCTTCAATTAGACATGGAGAAATAAAAAGAACAATACTTGATGTATCTACTTGTTCATGCAGTATGCCATTGAATTGTGTAAATAAGTGACACAATGAACACGAAATGCACCTGGAAAAAGTTACTATGGTTATGTAAATACCATGAAAACATATTTGACAAAATAATATGAAAAATGTCTAAAAATTTGTAGGAGATTATCGGATAAATACTTCCAAATAAAATTTAAAAGACTTTGTAGTAAAATGTCCATCCCCTTTCAGCGCATAGCCGCTCTGTTATTGCATTATTATTATACCAAAGGGATCCCTCCCGGGCCAACAAACCACGAGATTATAGTGGTGATTGCGTGCCGCACCCACGATTATCCTCTTTTCACGCTCTATCGAGCTTGTACTCGAGTAAGTCGCGATCCAGCAATGTGTACAGTCGTGCCAACAAAACAATGTAATTTTCTCTTTTCTTTAGAACCTCATCACTCGCAGTTGAACGAAACCGAAACGAGGAAATGGAAAGCTTGGGACTTGGTTCAATCATTAGGATAGTTACGTACAATAATAAACCAATCCCCCTGAATTGCAATTCATAATTCTTGAGGGTCACGCTTCGTCCGGTCTCTCTACGCTCAGTGGCATAATGGATTGTTTCGCAGAACAGAATCAACCGGAAAGGACTTTCGTATATATGCGAGGCGCGCGCTCGGATGTAGGATCGATAATCGAAGCAGAAACAATGTCGTCGACCGTCAGAGTTTTGCTTCGTTGATTCTTCCATCGTTTGTGTATTCTATGCTTTACTTCTATCATGATGTTCATCGTTATTTTTACATTTTATTCTATTGACCTACATAGACGATAGCTTATAAAAATTCAAATGTCGTGCAAGTCTTTCTTAATACTTCTCAGAAATTGTTTCCTAAAGTATTGATGGTTTTTTCAAATAAATTCTCTATGATTTATCATAAAATACCATAGCAATTTTTTTATTCATACCTAAAATAACTGCAGTGTAACTAAAGCGATTTTTTGAATGAAAAAAATAATCCAAGTTGTGTTGAAGTTGATTGAAAGTATTTAGTGTGTTAAATCAGAGCCTGATACACATACATATGACATTGGATCCCCTCAAGCAATTATCTTGGGAATCTTTACATGCTCCAAAACGTTCAAAGAAGCAGTCTGCTTATATGTATGTGTATATCCTTTCAGTTTAATCAGTCGTGGAATCGAAATAGCCGTGACTGCTGTGCAGAAACTACGTTTTACTCTTCTATCGACAAGACCCTCACCGTTAAACGTAGATTTCTCCATACTTGTCTTATCTCTCATGCTCACCCGGTGGATCGTACACGAGATTCCACCATCAACCGTACAAAATCAAGTCTCTATCTTACTTTAACATAAACTTCACTTTGATTTCTCTTTGTCTTCTCCCCAGGAGCTTACAAATGCGTCCCAGTGCGCCGTTTCAACAAAGTACTCTCAAGCTACACGTGTACATAATCGGCTGATGTAGTTGCGCGCATTAACGCGCTCAGGCGTCATCGCAACTTGCAGCTTGACAAAGAGATGCAGTGGAGAATGAGAAGCTGTTGAGAGATATATACACAGGAAAAGGTTGAATTTAATGATCAGTAATGTCACGATCAATAGCATCGTCGATGTTACAAGTATTACCACTGAGGAACAAAGGACTAACTGAAAAGAGGCCAACGTGTGATTGAAATCATCTAACATACGTAGCCGTCAACCAGACGTCTTGAGGGTTAATTAAAACCTCTCTAATTATTTATAAACAGTCATTTTCTTCGTCGGGCGATAATAAATGTATTATCGAGAAGAAAATAGATGGCGATTGGTGTATTCACTTGAACCTCGTCATGTTATTGGTGGCGTTGATGTTGAGTTGGTGAGTCCGCGCGGACTGGATCGCTCTCAAATCCTAATGGCAACGCCCCAGTCGTTCTCTCCTGCAGTTCCCTCGCTCGTCCTTTCCACATCGGTGAGCTCAATCCCGCCGCGCGTAATCTGTAAATCCTCAACCGTGGAGAGAACGTAGGAGTCCAGTAAGTTGCTTGAACGGAATCCTCCCGATCCCCCCCCCCCTCCTCTCTACACTCTTTGGCTATTTCTCTATCTCAACATTCTATCATTTCTCCCGGAACTCATTCGCCCTCTTTCCGCAACACAGACCCTTCGGCGCAAGTTCTTCTGTCACCGTCATCTTTACTATTCCCTCCAATGGTTCGCTCACTTGAGCCTCTTGTATACTCTGTAGTATCTTCTCCTTCCGTCTTGCGATGATGCTTACGTGTCTTGTGTTTCCTTCTTTCTCAAATCCACTTGGCGGTCCATGAAGTGGAACGAGAGATTTCTTTCAACACCGATAAAAGCTTCGCTTCTATGCCCAATATTGATTTGGCTCTAATCCGTAGAAAGAGACCCTCGTCATCGGTAAAATAAACCAGCGAGTAATAACTCGAAGATAGGAGGGCGAATTGAAGGAGTCAGCGACAGAAAAACTGCGGTTTCGTTGAGAAAAAGAAAAAGCTTCTTCTCACGCTAGAACGAGTCACATTGAGCGGCTTCTTCTTCTTCTTCTTCTTCTTCTTTAAGATATATATAACAGCGTAAAGAAGACGGTTATATACACGTAGTAGAAACACCGTCAAACGTTAACGCGCTTCTGTGGTTGGTGTGAAGCATTAAGCCAAATGGAGCCACCACAGAACTCCCTTCATAAGCGTAAACCTGTCCTTTATACTCTTTCTCACTTTTTTCTTCTTTCTGATTTTCTTTTTGTTTATTTATGTACAAATTTTTTTAAAACATTTTACTTTCATTCCCCACTCGTTCTGCCTATCTTTCTCACGTTTTTCTTGTTTAGATCTTTGCTCGTATGTGAAAGAATATCACATTTGGTACATCTTGGACCGTTCCGGCTTCGCTAAACCATAGTAAAGCTAATTCGTTGCGACGGTTCACATTGCATGCGCTAGTATTTCGTTCCGGTCGTGCAGCTCACCAGAAAAAAAGATCACTTGGTTTCGATCCGACGATTTCCAATACATATAATCATAAAGTATAGTATATATTTGCTCAATTTCAATTCATTATTTTGTGTATTGTTAAATTTTAAACTTATTTATTTGCTGAAAATCCAGAGATAAAAATTAATTATTTGTGCGTTGCATTTGTAAAATGGATGATTTATTTGGACGGAAAAATTGAGTGAAAAATTTCACGAAATACACAATAAAATTCTGAATACGAGGTGTTTGCAATGTTTTAATAATAATTTGTCGTTATGTTCATGTTTTTGTGTCCGCTAATAAATTCGTTGTCAAAATATAGCTACCATGTATGTGTATATTATTATGGCAACAATATATGCATATCCGCAAAAAGGAGAACCATAAAATAATGCATATGCATATGAATGGGGTAAAATGGTTAACGGAAAAGACTTGCAATGCCGAGAAAAATAACCACGACTTATTTACTTGACAAGCCTTGAAAAAAGATTCTGCGAATTTATACTTGAATTTTTGTCAAAATTCGTTTACACTGTGGAGAATATTCTTGTCAGCTTTGGTAAATAATATTAAAATTATTACATTAAAATAATCCGAGTGTTTTTACTCCAATTTTAAATCATTTCTTTTGTTTAAATCAAAATTATTAAAACTGGCATGAATATTAAATTTGAAGTGATTGTTATTATGTTTATTAAAAATTCACTTAACAACAAAGTAATAATCCAAGCAGAAATTTTAATTACGTCCTAATTAAGCTTGCAAATTCATTATTATAATATCAATGGTTTTAAAGCATATTTAACTAAATTTTTAATCAAAAATATCTTTAATAGTATAAAAAATTGGCCAGTATATTATTTTTTTATGTTCATATTTACCATTTATAAAATGAAAATCAAGTTAAATTTTTATTGAGTTAAATTTCTGCATTCTTTTTGATTTTAAGGTTCAGATAAGAATTTCTAATTCATTTATTTTTTGTTAGACGGATTTCCTCTTCAGAATCCATGTTCTCCTGTTACTGTTCAGACTTTTGGAGGACTTTGTCTGTGCAACAAAGCAACGTAGACAAATGTCTGTGCTATAGAAAAATCTGTATAAAAGTCTGCACATTTTTCGATGGTATCGAACTATTTGACAATAGAAATTAACTGAAATATTTTCAAAATACTTGGATTAAATGATCTACTTAGTAGACATTGCAATTAAATTCAACAGAAATTTTTGCAAAATAAAAAAAAAACCTGTGGTTAGTAATTCTCTTGTTTAATTTTACTTGTGTCATATATCCAGCGTCTTTCGACTAATAAAATAAATAAGCTACATGACATGGCCAGGTCTATGATTTAATTTTACAATAAAAAAAATATTATCAGACAAATTATTTTCTGTTGGTACTAAATATTACAATGCAAACAAAAAATGTACTGTTTATTGTTGAGATAGTAAATTTATTTTGAAATCTATGTATAATGTAATAACTTCTATTGGCATGCAACAGATTGACGAGTATTAAATGATGCTAATTTAATTTGTAATAAATAATTTTAAGAAATAATTAATAATATTTATAAAAAGTGTATTGTACTCAATTAAATTTTCCTCAAGTTTCCTCTTAATATTGAAATCTATTTACATTGAAATAAAATTTCCTCAAGCCTACGGCGATTCGTATAACTAATGGTGTTTCTAAAAAAAATTATCAGCATTCTAATGATAATTTGGTATCTTTTTCCCTCATCTGCATAAAGGTTTTTCGTGTATATACAGAACTATTGTACCCAAGACAAAAGTAGCGTAAAAATTTTGTTATTACGTACAAGTACATGAAAAGGGTACATTTTCTTTTATTATCTTAGTGCGTAATAGTAAAAGAAACAGATAAAGTGTTATTTCCCCTTGGTTTTTTACTCACTTATTTATAGTTACTTTATACAACACTTCAACAAGACGTAGAGACACTTTAATCTTCGTTTTAAGTCACGTAATGTTTTGCGAAGCTTAGGCGCCAAATGAAAAATTCATTCGTACTACTCTACTGTATATATTCAGGGATTTACTTTCCCCGAATGAGCACGGGAGAAAATAGAGAAAACAAATATGCAAGCTCGTGGAAACAAAGGAAAATACAAGAAGCGGAAAAAGGATTTTGAGGTTTCAACATTTTTACTTTAAAAATAATGCACACCTCGTGTAAAACTGAAACATTCATTTGTTCGGAAAATACAAAATATCTCTCATGTGTTAAACCTGTTATTTTGTTGGCATCACGAATTGAATTATTTATTTTTCAAATATGGATACTCGTATCATTCGTCCATATGACAATCCGTATATATGTGTATATTATCGACCGATAAATTCAAGGTTTCCGCGAAAACGCACGTTATTCCAACATATAAATATACACGCAAAATGCTTTTACATGTGCACAACAAACATGTAGCTCAAATAATTTCATATACGTACCATCATGCAGATATAAAGGCATTGTTGTGAATACTTATGCATGCATGTGTAGACATGTGACGCCTGGTGCATCATCAGTATGGATCGCTGATTCTCAGCATAAAAGACGCCATTTAACAGTGTTTTTGTTGTTAAAAAATTCCACATTTACATATTTGCATCTGACTGAATATCAAATATTAACTGTTATTCATGAATCTGCTTTCTAATCACTAAATATTCTCCGGAAATTTATTCTTTGAAGTTGATTGTTTTATTTTGTGAAAAGTTTAAGGAATCATAATAAGTTGTTTTATCAATTCTTTAGTAGCTACTTTTAGAGACTTCTATATTTTTTTATTCTAAAGATGCTTTTATATTATTCAAAAAGTAAATTATCAAAAACCATCAACAGTATTATCTTTCAGTTTATTTTTATATAAATATTTAAATCTTTTTGCTCATGGAAAATTTACATCATTTGTAAAAATAATAATCCTATCAATTTTATAGTTCATACTAAGGAAATTTTTTAATAATTACCATTATATTATAAGTAAATTAATGATGTGTATATAGTGAAATGCTGAACTATTCCCGTTTTGCTAAAAAATGTTATAAATATAAATTCAAATAATTTTCTAGTCACTTCAATTGAAAGCAAGAGCATCAATTGATCAACTATGGTTGGTCCCTTTTGAAAAGGTGAAATACTGATCATTAACTGATCATTTTCTTTTCAATATATTAAATGTGATTTAATTTTTAGAGTAATTTTTACAAATTACAATTGTTGAATACTGACTTACCTATTTTATTTGAAAATTATTAACCATAATCATATTCTACAGAAATAATGCAATAATGTTGCATTGTTAAATGTCTTTTTTGAAATACAAAGAAGATTCAGTAGTAATTTTTACCTCTGATTATCCAACTTCCTATATCACAGTACATCTACAAACTCAATAGAAACATTTGTATATTTGAAAAAGAAACATTGTGTCACATTGTATACTGCAATATTCAATTACCAAGTTACTTTGTAAAAAACACTATTAGGCAAGACAAAAGAGACTAGCGTGCATAGTTTAGTGTTATTCTGAAATGATCAACCTTCAATTTGCCAACTTTGAAGTCAAGGCTTAACAGCTAAATTACCAGTTACCATCACATACTACATCTGTAATTCGTTCAGCTCCTATATGACACAATACATTCATGAGAATTAGTATCAAAGTGGTCTTGTGGAAATGCATTATCTAAATCCACTCCATCCCTTTGCAGGATTAAAGTATAATTACCTGAAGTACAGCTTCAAAAAATGGGTATATTTACAAAGGATGACTTCTGTTACATGTCTACACTAATTAACTATCATATCATTTCTATCAAAAATAACCTTAATACTTGTGTGGATCATAAAAGAGATATTATGTCTCTCTAGAATTTTCTTGTTCCTTTTGTTGGCCATTTGTTACCTCAGGGCAATACTTGCAGCATATTCATTACTTCTTGCTGCTCTAATTTATTCAATTTGAATTTACTTACTATAATCAACCTCTTTTGATAATAATTAGCACTCCATCTTTTTTTATCAACCACTAAATTTGAATTTTTGCTGTCATCCAATAATTATAATGGTGTTAAATCTCTCATGAATATAAAAAAAGTGGAATATTACTTACTAAATACATGTAAACTATTTCAATGAAGATAATTATAGAATTGTTCATTTGAATTAAAATCATTTACACTAAATTGTAGGGTTCCATTGGAACCCTTATGTTATTCCCATGGACCATTCACTTGTCCATCTGTCCACCCATTTTCTAGTACATATGTCACATTTCTGTAGTTGGGAAATTTATATTATATCCACTAGCATTTAAAAGTGGTTAAATAAAATAAAACAGATGACAAGCTAATTTTTGATGAACATCACTGTCTGAATGTTAACTCAAAATAAACTATACCAGATGATTCCAACATTAATTTTTTCTATCAATACCAATCATCAAACCTATGAATATATGCAGTATTTAGTTTTTTTGAATACTATCCAACGAAAATAAAATTAATTTCGACACTTTAGCACACAATACATCTAAAAACTAATACAATCTGTGAGCATTTATGTAAAAACAATAAATACACACGTCAAAGTTTTCTTCATTTGTCAGTCATAAGCATAAATATCACATGAGCTTGATAGTTTACGAGTGTATGTACGTATACGACTCAATTAAATGATAATAAAAATTTCCATTGAACATACCTCATGACATTAATCAATAATAAGCACATATTTTAATGAAATTAAAAGCTAATCAATATTATGTAAATTAAATAAAAACTGAATACAGATATTATCTTTCATTCACATTACTTTCATATATACTCAATTTTTTTTCTGAGAAAATTATATATGTATTCACGGAGAACGATGGATTACGCAAATTACCAAGATTACTATAGCACCAATCAACTGATCGATACTGTTAAACTGGTCAGAGTAATGGATCCACATGCCATGCATACTGATACCAACATGCAGTGATTGCAAGAAATGTTAACAACCGTGTAAGAAACTCGCAATAATTACTTTTCTTTTTTTTCACTCATTATTTTGTCCGTCCTCCTTCATTGCCTTATTCCACCAAGCAAAACCGGCTCACTGAAACAACCTATATGCTACTAGAAACCATAATACTCTCCACACATACCCTCATACACCTGCATAACATGAACCGTTTCAATTTAATGACTGCACATATAAACAACCCAGAATTGCCGATTCTTTGTCGATAAACACACCGTTTCTTGATGTTTTCTGTAAAACTGAAGCAAAAAATGCTCAATCCCAATGGAGTTTAACCACGTTTAAACACCAAGTCTATAGATGCTTGGTGTGAAAGTTTTATGAGTGTATGTAGACACTTTGTATTCTTGTTTAAAGACATTACTTTTCTTAATGTTGATAATAGTTTATTCATTGAAAAAATCTAGATAATTAAACAGCCTGTCATTTATTTCATCTTAATGATGTACTCCGTTAATATTTTTTGCAAAGAGAGACTTTTCCAGTGTGTTGAGATGTTATTTAAAAATATAAAATACCGTTGATTGTTATTATAATAAACAAATCAGCAGTATTTAATATTTTTTTTTTTTTAGCATTTAAAATAATAATGTATAAAATAATTAAATTATTTTCTTCATGGGGTATTCTTTTGTGCGCGTTTATCTCCTTCGTTGCGCTTCATGTCCTTAAGCAGAATAATACAAGCAGCGGCATTGTGCAGTGGCTCGTGAAGACGAGTTGGAGCGAGGAGAAGCCGAGAGGGCAGAGGGAAAAGAGAGAAGTCAAGAGCCGTTTCAGCTGGACGATCGTGAAACCAATACTCGACTGAGAAACGAGCAATAAACTTCAACTACCTCTTGGTTCTTCATCTTTCTCCTGGTTGGTTTTTGTCCTTGTATTTTTGCTTCTCAGTATATGGATGAGTTCGCCACATCACCCTTTACCAAATGCTGGCTATTACGAAAAGTGATGGCAACAACATGAGAAAGATGAACTACTTTTCTTCATACATATGTATCCTATGTTGTGTTGCAAGTGTATACTGGACCAACTATCAGGTTTCGATTCTACTCCGATGCTTCATGGTCACTATAAGTTTGATGTAAAATTATTTGGCTCAAATTTCAAACCTATCCTTCCTTTCTACACATTATCCCACGAAGTTTATTTCTGATCGTGTTTGAATCAACACGCCAATACTGTTTATGTCCTTCAGATGAAGAAAAAATAATATTTTTTGCTCATTGGGGTTTGAAGAAAAAATATTTAAACATCGTAAATAGCAAAAAAATAATCTGCTTAACATATGTATTATTTTTTGTTGTGATTTTTACAGACATAACAGTAGCTACATGGAGGGCTATTCAGATGTAGCATTATTTTGAGAAAGGGATAAGTAGAAGATTAAAAAAAAAAGACGTGAGAAAAATACGGGCAGACATGATAGAGAAAGGGAGTTAGAATAAAAGGGGAATAAAGGGTGAGACAAGAGTATAAATTGGTAGGCTTACACTGTAAGGCTTACACAGTCCAGGGTCCCATTAGGGTAAAGCTGCAAAGTATTATTAAGTCACAGACCGTCCTCGACAGTTATGAACGACCCCGCGTGCCCAAGAATAATAATGATATTTATGATTATGCTAGCTGTAACAATAAAAAAAAGAAAAGATGGTATACAATGAAAAGTAGAACGTTAAATGGGTTTTGTTCACTCGTTTCTCTTCCCGTCAATTCTTTTCTTGTCCTCAATTTAATTAAGCACATTCTAAATACTATACGTATACACGTAATCATGTTTTATTATTATTCACCAACGCCAATACAAGTTTACAATCAATTGTGCTTGTCTCTAACACCATTCTTTTATGCAACTCTACAAATGATGGCTCTTTTTATTTCTTCAGACTTCATAAATTATTTTATCATCTTTAATTGATGGTTTCTATATTAATTATTCTAATTATAACATTACTAATAAAATTAATACGTAAGATTTAAATAAATTTCTATCAATGACATAATAAATATTTTTGAACTTTTGTTTAATAAACAATATCTTATTTTAAATTAAAAAAAAAATTTCCTCCGTACATAAAAATAAAAAATTGTTATATAAATAATCTTTCACATAAACTTTCTTACCTGAAAAAGAAGGGTTATAAAGTAGTTGATTTTTTGAAACTCAATTAACCGCGTGCATGCATTAAAATGTAAAATCGATGGAGAAAAAGTTTTATTAAGAATAAAAAAAGAGTCGATGAATATTTAAAGGCGTCGGGCTGATTGGTAAGTTCAAGGGGAAAGGTGGATCGAGGCTAATGAGTACGATCTGCAAGCAGGCAAAGACAGGGAACCATTTAGGTGCGGTTTATCGTTGGCAAAGGTCGCACTTTAACGATCGGACGAATCGACGCGCTCGATCGCGTCACCTAATGAATTTATTTTGATTATCATGTTCAGCATGCATGCAAGCAAGCGTCGAGACCAAGAGAAGAATAACCGACGAGGAAAACAAGAAGGAAGGATATAAAGATGGTGCAAGAGAATATCCGAGTCAGCGGATATCTCGCCCGCAGTCGAAACACGCCCGGTAACTTGCTAGTAATATGGCATGAATAATAATGATAATGTTGATAATCGGTGCTCGTTCACTCGCCCGGATGCTTTAGTAACAACGCGACTATACGTTCATTATTCCATGTAGTTTATTGGTGCCCATATATACATGCATATTAAACCACGAACCCCGTCATTTCCTATACAAGTACACGCGAATCCGATTACATCCGTTTGAGGGCATCACACAAATCTACGCTAATACGAACCCGATTGTTCTCTAAATGTATTTTATTAGGTACTTGTCGATCTACCAAAATTATTTCGACTTCACTCGTTTGTTTCTTCTTTACATAAAATAACCGTTAATAAATAATAAGCTTGTATTTATTTGCAATAGTTATTTTTTAATTTAAAAATATCAATTTATTGAAAATAATATTAGGAAATGATGTTATTCTAACATTTTAATACATAGATATTTGATTAATTATTTTTTAAGGATGTATGGCACTTTTATAAATTTCACTTTTGAAACTTGAATTTAAAATATATTATAAAGTAAAAAATACTTTATCGATTTTTATCAATAAAATATATCGTTTCCACTATATTTTATGAAATAATTGAACTTAATGGTTCCATTTAACTACGTGTTATTTGTACTGGAAGTATGTGAAATTCAAAGCAAATTACGAAATTTGCTATGTTCCATCCATTTTTATGGAAAAAAAAACATACTTTTATAAACTTTGAACTTTTTACTATTTATTTATGCACAAATATGAGGTGTTATTGGGTTTATTACTATAAAATTAGATAAAAACTTTGGCAACATGGAATGATAGGTGATCCGCCATGTTGAATGCGATGCTGACAGTGGTCATATGGAAACTTTTATTTATAATAAATAATTATAAATAAGTACAATTTAAATTATTACTAATAATACGTATAATTTTTAAAAAAAACTTATTTAAAAATTTTTGTACTGTATTGCGGGATTGACTAGACATACATCCTTAAGCATATTATGTTAGAATCTTATTAATAAAAAAGCTTTATTGATTCTCGATCGCATAGAGGACGCGATTTTCGGATATGACCAAGAGTCTCTCAAGACAGAGTCTTGTAAGACGACGCCATATTGCGCGAGTCCTGTTTAAAGTCCTTAAGAGAACTGAAGGGACTTTAGTCTTGCCGGACTCTATTTTAAGGGATCCTAATGTGACCATATCATCATAATTTAAAATAAGGTCGTTTTGTTTTGTAAATAATAAAACATTTCATAATGTAAAGTTAACTTTGTGAAGGCAGAATGAACAATTTCGTGTTCAAACCATGTTCTTTTATTAATTAAAAAAAAATCATCCTAATGTCCCCCATCATTTGTTTACAATTATTAAAATTATTTTGCGATATTTTGCATCATTTAATTTAAATTTTTATAGTTATATATTAAATATTAAACATAAAATGAACAATTGAATTTTGTTTTTAATAATAACATCATCATATTATTTTTAATAAATATAATTTATTGCAGTTTTTTAAATTTATTATATTAGAAAACGTCCCTTTTGAATAACTATAAATCAATTGAATACTATCTAATCTCCAAGACAATCATAAACTAATAATTAATAAATAATATTATTCTTTTGTTTTTCAATATAATTGATTGATTTTCATTACAAGTCATTCATAATGAAGGTGTTCAATACTCTATTGAATAATTAATTTTAAAAAACGAAATGATTTATGAACATGTGACGCAAGAATTTTATTTATCCAATAAAGGGTGTGGAACGTCTGACCAACGTTGAGTAATTCCACTTGTAAAAATTTTTATAATAAGATAGAAATAGTTAAAAAACTTCTTTGCATAAATTATTGCTGATAAAATTTCTGAACGATTAATGGTATTCGTGATTCAACTATTTATATGTGTATAATTAAAAAAAAAAATAAGCTTGAAAAATTATAAACAAATAAAGAATTGAACAAAAGATAATTGCAAAGCTTCATATCAATATAATATATTGAGATTTATACAAAGATTTGAAGATCAAATTGCAACTTGAGCCAACGCATTCCCAACGGATATTGAGATTTAATAATAGCCACATATACAATCCATGCACCGCAGAACATTTACAAAGGTTGTATTTACCGCACAGCACCATATGTAATTAGCAGTGAGGGCAAGCCTACGAGGAATTGAATTTCAATCGCTATAATTCGCTGTTTCGACTGCTTGTGGTTGCGTCGGGAGTTATCGAAGACATTCATGATTCTATGAACAAGGACTTGAAAGAGGATGGATAAGATGGCCAACAAAAAATCGTGACTTTTGACTACTTATAAGGTGGTCTTTATCCAGCAAGAAGACTAGAGGATGCAATAACGGACTTGGATGTCTCAAGAGAGAGTCGTCTAATTAAATGCCGACATATACTAAGTTAACAACGCCATGTTTTGCGAAGATCAACGAGGTTTTCTGATTATATCGTATCTGCCAATCGAATATCATTATCAACTTGGTTTATCGTTTTGTATATTTGTTGCAAAAACGAGAAATCAGCAGCTATCTTGAAATCTTAATGGTCGAATCTGGATATTCTTGTCGTTATCTTAAGGACCTGACTGGTAATACATTTTTTTTCTTCTAAGTGTTTAAAAGAGAAAGAATGGAGATAAGATAAGAAGACAGTGGACACATTTTAGGTGCATTTTATCTCAAGAAAGAAAAGTGTGAGTTTTATTTATTTATTTTTTTTACCTTTTTTGAATGTTTTTAAGTATTATTTTGACACCTTGCTAAAATAATGTACCGTACAAATATTATTGCTACATTTTATTGAGGCCAATAAAAAGCAGGTTACTCAATTAAGTTTGAATTCACATTTTAAATCGATAAATACATTTCTTTGTATTTTATTTTTATTCAAGTGAATAAAATAACAATTTATGTGTGGGTTGGGGTTTTTTATTTAGTTATGATTATAACTTAATTTGAAAATTCTTCCATTTTTTTTCTGTCGATTCGTTTATATAAAATTTGAACTTATAAAACTCAACATTTTCTAATTTAACGCTTGATTGACTACCCAACACAGCGTGCACGGTGTATGATAGAAGAAATTCAATTGCACTTTTTCTTCAGCTACATATGTATTAAATGTACAAAACATTCTACCATTTGGGATTTTTTTCAAAACTAATGTTTACTAGTGTGAATTTTTTTCCTTTGTGTCAAAGTACTTCTAATCGACACCGAAGCAGAAAAGCAATGCAATACTGTGCGACAACTAACAAACTGTTAGTAAAGAAACAATAATGCAGAGAAGAGGAAAAGAAACTAAGGATTACAATGTCACATAGTAAGTTAAAAAAAAAATAAAAACAATATTATCCACTGTATAAAGGAGGGCTACAAAGAGCTCGAGTAAACAAAGAGTAAAGCATGCTGACCTGACTTTCGCGCTAAAATTGACTCGGTTGAAAAGGGGTGTACAATTTCGACTTTCATGTCCTGGGGGGTAAGCAAAGGTGAAGAGTATTGCTATACTCTAGGACATAAACTCTATATACAGATATACAGTTTGAGTTCCATGGAGACTGAACTCGTTGTCACGCACTACGAGTGCTCACACGTGTCTATTGGGAGCAGATAAAACTTTATATTGAAGAAACGAGAGAGGAAATGATCGGAGTATATACAACAAAGGAGGAAGCAAAAAAGACTAGAGCACAGACGTTGTATACCTAGCACGTACCTAATCTAGCCTGCAGGGGCGGTTTAGTTTCGTCGATGGATTTATTTAAGGGCGTGTATTCAGCAGGATTACAATGTCGAGAGTTTGGTGGTAGAGTGAAAAAGGTATAGATGTAGAGAGAAAGACGTATGCTCTACAGCCGACATCTGCGGGCAGTTTTGACCCCCCAGCGTGACGAAACGTCCAACAAGATCGAGGGTGCTGAATTCAACAAGGGTAGTGAAAGTAAGGGTAACTAACTCGACTATGGGTGTTGACGGGAGACAGAATGATGTACCACTGAACAGAGCAAATGAGCAAGACAAAGAGCCAACATTGGGATCCAGAGCCAGGCAAATCGACCGTTAAAAACTTTTAGGGGCGAGTAATTCCATTAGCGATCGACGCCATAGTCTCGATGTTGTCCCTAGGAATCGTATGACAGCGTGACGCTCTCGGCCGATCCAATCAGACTACCGCCCTGATGTTATATACTGTTACATACTTCCAGCCAAACTTTAGGGGTCGACAGGTCAGACCTATGAAGAATTCGTATCATCTCAATTTGTCACCCTATAAATGGCAGCCCAAAAATGCTTCAAATGTAAATTGTGGCCATGTGTATATATATACATAAACAATGTACCCAACCAAAGTTGGTAGACGTTGACTGGCATAAGGGTGATGAATTACCAGATTTTTTCAAGAATAACTGTAATAAAATCTGGAATAGTATTTTGTACCCTCCAGTGCTGAATGATAGAATGTATATACATATTTCCGTTATTTCGTCAAATAAAAACTTTTTAGATAAAGTTTCAGTATTCATGTATGGGTTTGAAAAGTGGTGAAAAATCCATCGAGGCATTTCAAAAATCAATTAATTTTGTGATTGGTTGATTGATTCAATAACTATAAAAAAGTATTCAAATTAAGAAAAAGCTTTTAAATATTTAAATTCTCTTTGAAAAAATATATTTTGCTGTCACCCTAGCTACG
Source organism: Chelonus formosanus (assembly GCA_028641665.1). NCBI lineage: Eukaryota > Metazoa > Arthropoda > Insecta > Hymenoptera > Braconidae > Chelonus > Chelonus formosanus. Next base: position 18,671,837 of record CM054002.1, read on the forward strand.
TTAAATTGCTTTTTAAAAGTGTCAAAAAGATTGGGGTAAAATGCAGTATTCAAAAAAATTGATTCAATACCATTTTCAGCCTCAAATTGAAAGGAAAAAAATTGCAAAAATAATTAATTAGATAAGCCTTACATAAATTTTTTATTTTATGTGTTTCATTCTAATTGGAAAGCGATAGAAAATTACTGCTGAAATAAAATATTTCATTAATGTCCTTATCTGGTTCCAATCTTTCCTATATCAATGACAAGGTATCTCGTTTAAACTGATTTTTATTTGTAAACCAGACTATCTTTTTCTGTGTATAAATAAAGGTAGCATAAACCTGATTACATGAACTATGAAAGAATTTTTTCAGCTCAGCAAAAAAAGTGGTCAAATATGTAAATCAATAATTTATAAAATTCCTGATAGTTATACATGTGGACTAATTTTCAATCTGGATTAACAAGAGGCCAGATTGTATACATATTTTTTCAAGCGATTAACTCTGAACATTACACTTTTATATGTGTTATATGTGTATATCAGCATGGATAATTCTCGAAGCAAGCTCATTAATTAATCCGTTCATGAATAATAAAACGAGGAGTCGAAGAGACCAGTCTTGTCTTCTTTTAGTTGGAAAGAACCCCCGGGTATAGATGTACCTGTAGACATATACGCCTTGGCACATGGAGAACCGAGGGATCCATAAATCGTACACCGTGTTAATTCTGTGAACGAGCAACGCCAAGAGGCGGCACCTGCACTACCGGTATTAACCCTGGCAAAGAAAACGACATGCCGCGCTTCTCGTGTTGGCGTTGTGGAAAGAGATATAATTTCTTCTGCCAACTATACAGCTAAACGACAAAGAAAGAAAAAAAATGACTCAAAGTAAATAACATCACAACCTCTGCGGTTTTCGATATTCAACCAACATCAGTGAGATCTTGAACCAGTGAGAATTCTTACAACAATTTGTCTTCAGCACAAAAGAAGATACTGTGTAAAGAGTGTCATCTGATCTTTTCAAACTTCTTTTCATCAACTAGAAAATGTTTCTTTCACTTGAACTACTTTTTGTAGTATTTATTAGAATGTTTTTTGTTATTACAACAATTCTTGGTAACATTTTTAATCTATTCATTCAGCTAAAATTGTTTAAATAAATAAAATAATCAATAGTGTATGAGAACAAGAAAAAAAAGCAGTGAAAAATAATTTTTTATCTTTAGAAAAAAAATTCTATTCATTTTTTATTTTATATTTAAAAAAAAAAAAAAGACGTTTCAATTTGATACTTGCATTATAGTGCTTGTAAAAATATTGATGTAAGAAATTTTCTATAATCCAAGACACTTTTCTTCCAACGTAAAAAAATTTTATGAAGTGGGTTTTGATTATAAAAAACATATTGGCAGGATTTTTTATTATACTCCGATTAAGCCATTGAGCGTCTAACGTGGTGTCTGATGGGGAATATTGTGTGAGATTGTTCATGAAGTCAATCGGAGTCATTTTACCCTTTTCATTCGATTTCAACCCCAACTAAAGTAAAAAAAAAAATGGTTTTAAATTTCTGGTCCTTCCTTGAGCAACTTGTAAAATAATTCTGCTTATATTTTACATCAAGTAAGGGCGTAATATTCAGGTATACATTCATTGTATATAATTTAACAAAAGTATCTGAACAGTATCAAATATGTGTAGTTGAATAGTAATGAATGAATCTAAGGTTCAGTTTGAAACTCAATGTCAGTTGGAGATGGGAACAAAAGCTGTATCTTTGATGACTGAATGCAGCATATAACAATCAATTTCATGAATCCCTGTTCTGAGAGAGTTTAGTACATATTAGTGTTCAAGATATACTGTTAATAGCATACATGCTTGTCAACTGTATTATGTATCATACTCTAAACAACTCTACTACTACTCAGGAATACTTGCCTCGGGCTCAGTGGGACTAGAGTTGTGAATTTCTCTAGGAATCCCTATAATATGTTATTTATATACTCTATTTACAGTTTATGTTCACTAGATTCGGTTTATGCCTATGTGCAAACATTAATTCCTGAAGCAGATCAAAGTTCGTCAGACATTGAAAGAGCGATAAGTGTCAACGTCGCAGATATACTTAAAAGGCTTCTTTGGATTTTCATCTATCTGATTATATATTTTTGATATCAAAGATAACATGTATGTGATCTAAATTGAATTGTGAAAATTAATACACATTTGACATTTTAAATGATTTAACAAAACTTGGAGTTATTAAAAGTTGGAAAAAAAACTCATATTAAAGATAACTGTTAAAAAATATTTTGTTACAGTTAATAAATCTTCTTAACTATCAGGAAATATTATGTAACCAATACAATTCATATTTTATTGTGGATTATATGGTTTTTTAAAATAAAATGACAGACTATTCGAATGAGATTAGAATTTGGTTTTATTTCATGCATATTTCTATTAATTAAAAATATGTATAAGGCAAAATGTGAGGTTATAAAAGGCAAATTGATAAATATGACAGTTCTGGTTGATATAAGGTTAGGTGACGTTGCGAATGCCGGTTTAGAAATTATTAAAAATTATTTCTTTACGATAAAATGAAATTTATTCATATTAAAACCACTAGTGTGTTCATAACTAAGGTTTTTTTATTGTTATAAAGTATTTATTAACAGTTAACAAAACATTGTTTTTAATAATCCAAAAATCGTTTTTTAACAGTAATAAATCTCTTCTATCAGTGTATACCTGACTGCATCAAACAATGTTTACACCAATAACTATATAATGATTTCACTCTTATTGAATAGAAAATGTGTCACGTCATTGAGGTAATTTCGGTTATTACGTTATAAATAAACATGAACCATGCGATTGCATAAATTTGTATTTAAAAAAAAAATAACCACTGATAATCAATTGTATATGTTAAAAGTTTATCTTTGTTTTGCTGGAAAAAAATTTAATCAAAGCCGCAGTCATTTGAGGTCGCCCTTACGAATACAAAGAAGAAAAGTAGAGAAAAAAATAATAAGAAAAGACTAGTGTTGCTTTTGTAGAAGTCCGGAAGTAGCCGAGAGTCTCTCGTGAATTCCCGTGTGGTCGACAAGTCTCCGTCGGTTGAGAGCATCGGTGTGGTTAGCCGCACAAACCACAGTGACTGGTTTACTCTCTCTTTCTCATCTCAAAACGTTTGACTGCTTCTTACTCACACCAACCCTTCATTCTCAATTTATCCCTCTTCCTCTCTCTCTCTCAGCCTATTCTTGCTTCTGGTACCTTATGCGCGCGCCATTGAGTGTTCTCTCCCCTTTTCTCTCCCTCGGTCAGTGAGCATCGAACATCGAGGACACGTATCCACCAGCGAACACGGACGAACACGCAAACCGGCTGCGGCAATAGTGGCGGCAACTCCGTATAACCGCAGTCGACCAAGCGCAACCGACAGCTTCGCCAACACTCTCGCTCTCCCCTTCCTCGCAATATCTGCTACTAAAATATAGCCCTGCATCCTCGCCGACGTTTGGCTTTTTTCTGCATTCGTTGCATCGCGGCGCATCTTTATTCTTTATATACACATATTGTGTATAGAAATGAAATGAATGCAAAACGGAAAAAAATTACTCTTTTACTTGATGATGATGATATTCTGATGATACAAGGGGTGGATAATAAAAGAGCGCAATCCATGATAGAGGCTGGATTAGATATAAAGAAGAGGGGAAAAGAGTGAAAAAATGGGTAGGTAAATAATAAAAAAAAAAGAGAAAGCACGTGGAGTGAGGTAAAGATTTACTTTCGCGAGTTTCATCGTTTTAAAATCTCGACGTCGACATGTGGGAGTAAATATGTGTCTCTTTCAGTTGGCAATGCAGTTAGATATCCCAATATTTTCTATCTTCCATTCTCTTTCACTTCTTCCGCTGTCGCGTGCACATGAGAATGGCCGCTCCGTTTCCGCGAAGCATGACAATGGGGTTTTCTAATCCTCCTTGGATTAAGGGTTGAAAGGAGTTTTGTATAGTGTGGAGAAACTTGAGCAAGAGTGAGATAAGAAAGAGAAGAGAAAAAGACGACATACAAGTGTATGAGGGGAGGCTTCAGGTAATGGGATCGACGTTTCGTTATGTTACTTTTCCATTCTCATCCCTTCTTCTCTGTCTCGGTTCGCCGGATATCCCACAGCTTGATTCCTAAACATACTCTCTCACTCGTTCACGCAAGTTGTATTGGTTACCTCTCCTTCTTCCTCACCTCGTCGCCAGTCATCTGGGTCCTCGGTAGGTCCGTGTTTTTTCCCGTGTAGCCCCCTATTTTTCATGTTTCGCTGCGGCTTCGCGTAGCACCTTCGTTCCATAGGGCGATGTAACCACGGAGTCCACGCGGACTTGACAACTCACTGTCAGAATAAGGTCGAAAAAGTCACATGTTGATTGGACGATCGTGTCAGTTTATTCGACTCTTTGCACATCAACATGATGGTAAAGTTGTTATGTGGGGAAACGAATTCTCTGGTTAGTCAAGAGTCTTAAAAGTAGTTTGTGATTGGAGGAAGGCGCTTGAGTCCGCGTGGAGTTCCTTTGTAGGCAAACAGACGATAGCGGCAATCAAGTATAGGAAACTGCTTGGGACTGTGTGCAGCGTGATATTCACACAAGAGGAAACACTCATACTGAGATAACTGAGTACCTAAAGCTTCATCTGTACACACTGTGACGCGCACACTTTGGTAGCGTGAATAAGGATTCTATACTGCACTCTCATTCGCTCTCGTTTTCTCTTGCTTGTTCTCTTTTCCCACTTCTGTAATATTCTATATGTGTGCATCTCTTTAAACATCTTCTACGTCGGGAGAGTCGTTGTCGAGGGGTTGGAAAAACGAGAGAAGGCGCCATATTTGTGGTAGTGTGGAAAGTGAGGGAAATCACAAGTGTTTGGGAGGAGAGAAAGAACCCGGACATCCATGTCACACATTGGTGACGGCCATTTTGCGAAAAACTTTTGATTTGTTTGCTCGCCCGGTCGTTCAGCTAATACTGCCGTATGTTTCTGCTGTTCTCTCTACAACATCTCTTTGTCAGACTGTTTCTGTTCGTCGATTCTCTCGTTTTCGCACAATCCTATCATCCACCCTCCTCGATTGGCCACGTGAATTTTTTCAAATTTTATGCCGATAAAAATTTCGCGGTGTCTATATTCCGTTAGATCATAAATAATAATCGTTTGTATGACTCCAAAACGGTTTATCGATCGATTTTATTGGAATATAACAGCTGGGACTGTGCTTCCGCCGTTCATGTGTTTGCTGTTAGAGCTATTTTACTATATAGTTACATATTACTCTTCCCACATTCATCTCTCATATGCTCTTCTTCGTTCGATTGACGAATAAATAGCCAAGTATTATGGCGAGTGAATCGAATAACATGTAACTTACGATTGGAACATTATCAAGTTATCCGCTCATCGCTGCTAGAGCCGCTACAAACAGATTTGTTGAACCGATAACCGTCCCCCTTTGGCACTCAGGGGAGAAGAACTTGCGAGCCGTATAAAATGCGCTAGTTTGCACCCAATTCTCGCGATTACTCTCAGTGGCTATCATTTATTTCGACAATAAAATACATTTTTCGCCACACAATTTTCTACAACTAAAACACTACTAAAACCGAGTCAACCGCATGGTAACTAACCACTTAAGATTTGTATTAAAAATAAACTCTCATATCTTTATTAAATTTAAGATATGTCTTCTTCCACTTTTCCTTTTTTTTTATTTTTGATAACAAAATCTTTATGTCAATAATAAAAAGTAAAGCATGAAATTCCATTTTTTCTTGTTAAATGAATAATTTGTTAGAAGCATGACTTACTAAGTCATCAAGAAATTTAAGTAGAGTGACCAGTAACTATTTTCCCCGTAACTTGCATGGAATTGCTATTTTCGCCTAATCTCGTGCTTCTTTAATCAACTTTATTACGCATAGCTAAGTGTAAAGCTAAATAAAGTACAGTCACGTAAACGCAGGCATCAACGTTAGATGTATACGTACATTGGTCGCCTTATCTGGCTTCAATTAGGCCGACGTGTCGTGATTTTCCGTGTTCCCGCCCTCTGGGTCATTCATGTAACTAATCGCAATAATTGTAAAGGAGCTATCGCGCCAGTTAATGCGTTGGTCGAATGGTCGATGTGGTGAATGTAGTATGTAGTAGTAGTAGTAGTAGTATAACGAGAATAGTCATTCATGGTGGGGAGGGCTCTTTTTCCCCTTGACTCATCGAGCAGTTAGCCGCAAGAAGGCGCTTGAGGGGAAGTGATCCCCACCAACCGTGCCGTCGTCAGTTGTGTCTAGGCTTTCGTCGAGAGTAGACTGTTTGTGCGTCTGTTCGACATAAACTTGTGTTTCATGGTAACAACTGTGACTTTGACTTCAATTAAATTGATGTCTAGTATTAAGGATTATTAATTGTATGAATTCGTTATTATTAATAATGAATTATTTTCAATTAATTGGATAAACATACAAGTTTTATTGAAAATTATTTCTGTTTGGTGTTGAAAATAACTGTGAAGTTGAAAGAACTCGAGGTTTATTCAGCTGTAAAATGCTTACGTTGTATTTCTTATAAATAAATACATTCAGTGACGAATTATTTTCCCGCACATTTTCCGAAACTCGGAGCAGCTGAAGAGCGTCTCTTGTTGTCTCACTCGCACCTGTTTCGCGCCGAATCTGAGTCAAGCCGGTTTAAGTCTGTTTTACCAACATAGTACACGTTGTCTCTCTCTCTCGTTTTCCTTTAATTTTGCTTCTCTAGCCTGTATCCCGAGCCCGTTTGATTCTTTGACAGTCGTTGGAGGGTCGGAAATCAGCTTTATTGAGCAAAACGACCGAGGGATATAAAGGCTAAAAGCAAACTAGGATTATGAGGTGCAGTAAATGGCGCGCGGTCTGATGACTAGTGAAGTGGTGGCGGGATTTTCAATATTAACACATTATACCGACCTTGCCTAATCGCGTAAATTAGTGCAGTCAAGTGAAAGAAAATAATTGAATTTCATTTAATAAATATAATTACAGCCACACTTGAATGTTTTTCACGTCGTGAGCACATTTTGTTTTTTTTTTGTGGTAATACTGTTTTCTGTGTGTGCGCAAGAGTAAGGGCCGTGTTTGACATGGCAGGTCTCTCGTGAGAGTGCGCTTATAAGCGACAAAAAAGGATAAATACATACATACCGAGGCGTGCTGAAGAGTCCGTTTATACCGTTCAACAACGTGGCTTAAAGATGTATCCAAGTGCTGGAATCAATGCTGCTGCCGTTGCTGCAGCCGCAGCCGCTCGGCATCCGGTAAGCTATTCTCTTTTTGTTCTCATATTATAAAAAATAATGAAACACTATTATACTGTTTATTATTTGTAATATAATTTATTAAAAAACAACGTCAATTTAACTTACCAATCTTAATAGAGAAACACGTGTGCCAACAAATGGGAAGGCACTTAGTATATATTTGCTTAATGGACTTGATGCCACTTGCATTTGATCATGGCATATATGGGATAGACTCGATTGGGGTCGTCGTGCTAATTTCGATACAGAATCCTTGAGCTCTCGAACTCACGTTATGTAGTATAATGGCCAGCATAGGGTGGCAAGCACTCAATGAAGAGTACCTATACGTCGACGAGTTGTGGGACACGTGTCCCTTCCTCTCTCCCTTGTGCACGTACCGAGAATACACACACGTGTTTATCCCCCCTTTGATCTGGAGGCAGGACTTCGAGATTCGAGATATGTCAACACGTGCGTGGGCATTCACTCATCCATGAGACTTGGACACTTGCATGTCCTTCTGTTTCCTATATACATACGTATATTGTATCTACTTGATTGTTAATTTGTATTGTGCACTAAATCAGTTTTAATCAATGTTATCTTTCCTACTGCTTCAATTTTTTTATCTAATCCACTTCTGTGTATTTTTTTTTAAATACCTTCTAAGAATCATTCATCGAATTAAAGAGTAATATGCAATAATGTAAACAGAGTAGAATGTCAGACATTTTTATCATTCCACTATGTATGTATTTATCTGTAAACAAAAACAAAATAATTCTCAGATTTTTCGACTTTAACTTCTAGCTTTTTTTTTTAAGGATATACTCATTCAATATTTTTTATTTTTTCTTAATCCCATCCTACTTTTTTTTGTGACTAATGCGACCTGGAATGGGAAGTAAACGACCCAGAGAAGTATAGTCTGATTTATAGGACGTTAATCGACCGAAAACGAGTGTATCGCGCCAACTTCTTCAGAACGAATTAGTCCCTTTTCTTTCTCTATTTTTTTTTGCCCTCTTTCGTAGTATATCTGATCGAAATCAAGATAACTTTACTGAGCAAATAGATTTTGATTTTCCGTTTAATTATTGAAAAACAAACATACTCAAATAACAATAGAGAAATATATCATTGTGTCGGAAATGGAAACATTAAAAATACATAAATTTAAAAAGTGTTGAAATAAAGACAAATGTCGCTGATTGTGCGTCGATATCTTTTTTTTTTTTTAGTGTAACTCGACTCTCAACGATTCGGATGGCCGGATGTGACGCGTTAATAGGCTGTGGTGTAGAATGTCACGAGAAAAAGTGAGCCGCAAGTCGTAATAGGATCTCTATTGAGTGGAAAGGGATGTCTATACGCAATGATGGCAAATGTTATTGTTGGTTGATAAAAAAAGATAGTATAAGAAAGAAAGAGACGAGTGTCACCCTCGTAAAATCGCCCCTAATTTTAGCTCAAAACGAGGGTTCTGCCGTGGGATTGCGTGCAGAGTAGTTAAGTAGGTGTACGGATATTAGGTGGCCATTATCAAACAAGCGCTTTCATTTTCTACTTTAGCACGGGTCAACTGTCCCGCTATTTCTCCCTTTTTTTCCCCCCTAACTTTTTCTTTACTAAATGTAAATATTGACACTCTTAATCGGTCAGTTTAAACTCTGACATAACGCGTTTAGATTATTAATATGAGACGTAACATAAACAAAAAAAATTTCATTTGACCCCGACTAAATTAAACATAATATTTTAGGATTCTGATGACAAATAAAGCAGTTTACACATCGATAGGTATTTCCACTGTTTTTACTTTTCCTATGTAAATAGAAAACAAATGATAAATATTAACAGATGACTTTTTGATCAATTTAAATAATTTCTCATCAAAGAGGAGTAAATATGTTTACATTATCGAAAAATTATCAAGTGGATGATGAGACAGGCGGAAATAGATCAGGTGTTGAAAAAAAATAACTGAAAAGGGAAGTTACTGCCAAACGGAGCAAAAATAAGTATCTGTCTTGGGTTTTCTTGGGCTGTCAGACTCGACTGGAGGGAAATGAGAATGAAACGGGATCTCACATCTCGGTGAAAATAATCTGAAGAGCGGACAACAATGGGCAGAAACGAACCCCTCGAGGCTCGAAACGTATTACTCGACCCTGAGGGTGTCGTAAATTGGTCCACTACTTCTACTATATAGACACAGAGGGGACTTTTCTGCTTTCCTCGAACTCTCTTTTCTTCATCCAATACATGTTTCTTCCATACACCCTGCTGTGTGCTACTTTTGTAACAGACAGTCTTTACCTCTGTCTGTTTTCTTTCTTACTTTAAATGGAATTCATTCTGTTCACTATTCCAGACATGTTCATTTTTTTTCCCTCACATCCTTCAACACTCCACAGTCTGCCAGACTCAATGATTGACAAAAAATGTTTTCAGTTGTATGTATTATACAACAGAAACCACATGTTGTATAGTCCATAGTTGTGCTACTACAAAAAAGTTAACGTCTCTAGAAAAACAGTGAAATCTTGATATACATTTTTTCTAGAATATTAGAAATGGCAATTTAAAAATATAAATTCCCTTTCAGTTGTATCGAATATTTATAAAAAAAAAACATATTGAAGTTGCGATAACCTTTATAACAAAGATACACAAAGTATAAAAGAAAAAAGTTGAGCTTAGTGGTCGATAGCTAGCTTAGTAGAAGACTTTTGTGACCTCTAGAGGACTGTCCTCGATTTTCACGGCTCGTTAGACGAGCTTTTAAATCGACGCGAGTGAAGGATAAAAGAGAAGAAAAAACTTGAGAGTTGCTTTTTATCCCCTTGAGACTTTACTTTGCCATTCATGTGTACGATATAGATAAAAGCTTTATACTAATGTTATTGCACCTCGAATTTTTTTATATCAATCTTATCATCTTCAATTTACAGTAAAGAAAATGTTCAATGAAAAAAAAATAAAAATTCCACAAGGAATAAAGTATTTATTAAAATATTATTATTATTATTTAAATTGCAATAAAAAATTTTATCTCTTTAAATAACGTAATAATAGACAAGCTGAATATCTACACATAAAACACAAATACATATTCAGAGATCTCATCACTGAGCACAGTTATGTGTCCAGAGCCGAGTTATTCCTACCATGATAATTATATCTAACAGTTTCGTAAACTCTGTTCATCCGCGTAGTTTGTTTGCCACATTTTTTTCATTCACAGCTCGAGAGAAAGATATGATGGGAACAGCCGCAGAGAAAAGAAGTAAATAGGAAAAAAGAGAAGCCTTTTCGTGCTCGTTCGAGACGTGGAATGGCACTAATTGGCATTAGGGATACAGCCAGTTTATCGTGTCCTGAAGCCTAAGCTCTTCGTTTCGTCTCCCTTTTTTTCGTTTGAATAAATCTACTGTCGTGGTTTTACAATTTATTTCTATAGGAAAAGTGAAGTATATCCTGGAAGTTGCAGATGAGAAGCAATTGCTTCATTTACAATTTAATCAATTAAGAAAAAATTCTTTAAATATTTTCTCTAATTAAATTTATCAGCTATCTACATAGTGTACAAGAAAGCTGAAAATTATACACTTTCTAGATTTTTTGTTGACTTTTGTAATTTACTTTTTTTTTTTGTTTAAATAACTTTACATTATTTTGAAAATCATTTGTCTGCACCACTTTATTTCTCAAATGGTACTAACATCTTCATGCAAATATTTACCAACTGTTTCTTGTCCTTTATAATTTTATTTCAACTGGCCAGTTGAGATCTCATGTTGCCACGGAAACCATCTGAAAAATCACAAACTTAAATATTTGACGCTGGTCCCCATGCTGCCTTTACTCATCCAATTAGCAAACTGAAATTGTGATATTAAAATTGCAGACTGTAGCTATACTACAATTGAACTTGAAACCAATCATTTTTTTATTTATTCACGTAGTAATAAATTTATTATTTTTTTATTTCTATTAAAATTTTACCTATTGTTAATAATCTTTATTAAACAAATATCTCGCTCATAAATTGAATTTTTGTCAACAATTATCTTATTCGGTCATCAGAAAAAATATTTTGAATTTTTTTAATAAAATCATTGTTTTTATAGTCATCTGATACTCTTTTATTAAAAAAAAAAATATTTAAATACTAAATAAACATTTTCTAGTTACACAAAATATTGTTTAAATATTTTCCAAGCATATATGCACTTTTTTCAAACAAATAATTCTGCTGTCAGTGTATACAGGTCCCAGAATTTTACGACACATAAATTATTTTTTTTTTTTCTCCCAAAAATGTATTCAGCTCATGTTTTATAACAAAATTCTCTTTAGACTTTTTATGACTATACTGACGTGACCAATTGGCATGTCAAATATTCTACAGCAGAAATGTTGCTTTGGTAGTCAGAAAAGCGTAGTAAATGCTGTGACGGAAATAAAAGGCTTTGCATGTAAGTTTCTCAGTAGATATACGCACATTTTTAGTAGCTCTATAATACCAAGAATCCTTCAAAAGTTTGTGCCTTTTCCTGCTGCAGTATAACATGTGTGGGGTCTTTTGGTACGATTTTAAAGCCAAAAGAATTGACTAAGGAAGCTTATGTACAGAACTTCATGCCACATGGAAAGTATATAGCAAGTTCTCGTAATCGATCAGTCGTGGTATCATGCCATTTGGTTCAATCATCTTACAACCCAAGAACTAGCGAATGGGAAATTGGCATGTGAACTTCTACGCGAATTATTAATCGATTGTAAAATGAATATATGTATATGAAGGAGGTATACGTATAAGGCGGATATCTATATCTATTTTCTACATGTGCTTTGTTCTTTTTCTCTCTTTGTCCCTATGTAGAAGGTCGTGACCAGCCATTATACTTATCGCTAGATTAAAAAAAAAATCATTCTGGCTTGACTATAGCCTCAATTGCAATTCTCTTCCGCTATCACAATCTACTTCGTGCAGCTATTAAATGCAGAGTATATTTCAAGATAATCACTTTAGATTGTCTGTAAATTCGCTGACGTCTTTGTCTATATATAAATGATATTTTAAACCAGGAACAACATGTATTGCCTTATTTTTGTAAGCTGAAATTTTTTTTTCATCATTAAACCGCAGAGAGAATTCATGTTGAAAAAAAATATTTCAATCCGTTAAATTATGTTGAACACGCATTGAGGTATACTATTCAAACACAAACAATATTTAAAACTAGAAATAACATACATTCTCCCTTATTTTCCCATAGTTTAGTGACCTAAAAAAGCTGTTTTCTAAACTCGAAAAATAATAATAATATATACCCCTAATAAGCAGGGGCATTCATGGCTATCAAAATGAAAAAGGGTAAGCTCAATCATGCAATTTACAAGTGCGACCAAACGCTTATGTAGTGATCAATACATTGATGAGGGTTATTTTTTCTCAATAGCAATTCTCCGCAGAATCCGGTTCAGATGTTCGAACTGGTTTTTTTTAAAGATGTCTGTTAAGGAAAAAAAAAATATTAAGAGCTTGAAACATGCATGGCTTTAGTCTGGAGTATTTAGTTGAATTAACATAAGAACGCGTGTGTAAACAGTGGCCTAAGGGATTGGGAGGGAAGCCGACACGAAGATGCAATCGAGAGGGAGACATGGAGATAGTTAATTACTCGTTTGAGTACGATGGTGTGGGTCCAGAACGAGTAAAGGGTGATGTAGCAAGGGTCTTACTTGTTTCAACAGTTTGCTGGCTTATTTGTTAGAGTAGAGTATTAGTGAAGGAAGTAACACCAACACATAAGAAGCTGGTTTAATCTGCGGGCGAAGTAGATAGAAGACATTCACTGTTATGTATGTGTAAGTTGAATCATCGATGTTATATGTATACAAAAAGGATGGAAAAAAAATACCAAGCGGGTGTGTCGTACTTTAAGCATGTCAAACAGCTTATGGTACTTATTAGCTGCAGTCTATGTAGTAGTTAGTTAGTAAGATGTTTCTAAAATAATAAAAACGACTATAGAGGTTAATGAGATACATGAGAATATCAGTTAAAACCCCATCAGCTGCAAAATCATAATCTAGGGTTTCTCCCCTTTTTATGCATAATCTATCCCTTTGCAATCCAAAAGCTCATCTCCATCATGCTATTCTGATGTTCTATTGTATCCGACACCTCTGCTCCCCCAATTGACATGTGCATATGTGTGTGCTACCGGCGAATTGAAGATGAATTTATACCAAACGATGTTGCCACGACTCTACTTCAGACTCCCTAGGGTGACACCTATATGAAGCATTTAAATCTTGACATTTGATACGCCAGATGGTTTTGAATTTTTTTGTTTGGTATTATACAATTTGCCTTCATGAATATTGCTATTAATTCGACCTTTTTTTATAATCCATTAAATTTGGGACACGCAAGGAGAGTAATGGTGCCATTAAATTGGTTAAATGTTATAAAAATAATTTCATTCAATTTGTTATGGGATATTAGTTATGGAGAATCTATTTAAAAAAGAAATAATCTTTATAATTCAATTATTAAAACAAAATGTGTTTGCTTTAAAAATTTTCCAAGCTGTTAAATAAAATTAAACTCAATTTGTTGTTAAACATTACTTAAAGTCTCTTTAAACAATTTAATTTTGCAAAGAAAAAGAAGTTGAACTCTTTAGTATGATTTTTTTAAAATTTCAACAGGGGATTTATTTTTTGCAATATTCAACAAAAATGTGAAGTATTTTTTTGCAAAAAAAAAATATAGAGGACAAAAACTACGTATTAGTTTACTAGCCAAGAAGCCACTTCTTGTGCACTTATCCCAGCTTGTATTACGAAGAATGAAGAGCCCCTCGACACGATTGTTTCATGCATTAGTGTAAGTTTATACATGTTACACGTAACGCGAATGCGAACTCATCCTTGTCTATACCCACTCGTGCCATGTGCACACGCTTCGTTGGTTACAAGTCCAAGGGAGAGAGTACGAGTGCCCTTTAGAGTGTGACGAAGTAGAGAGAAATGAAGAGAAACTGAAAAAAAAACAGACAAAGATGGTATACAAAAAGCAGCTGATGACCCCTCTTTATACCTTTATCTTGTCACGCGATGACACTCCAAATGATTGTCTGGCGATTTTTGATTTTTGTATTTGTATTCTTCGGCCTTTATTATTTTTCCATTTGACTGAGTAGGACTTTTAGCTACATAAACATTAAGTCAACTTATTATGGTAGCAACCTATGGAGGGTCTTTAGATAGTAAAAGTAATGACCAAGGGGACGGTTTAGTTACTTTATTAGTTCTGATCGTGTCTTGAGATAATAAGAAGTTAAAATTCTAAAGGGAACAGTTTAAGATCAAGATAAAATATTCATTATAACAGCTTGTATGTGTATATAAGTTAGAAAAAGAAGTAAAATATTTTTTCCAGTTTTCTGTTCGACTGTAGTAGATTAACATCAGTAGACTAGAGGATTTATTAGTCTCATTTTCTACAATGTATACCGATTGAGCTATTCTGTAATTTCTTTTCAAATTTTTGCCTTCCCAATAGCAATTTGCAATTTAGTGAAGTAAAAAAATTTATTGCAACATTTTCACTAAAAGTGATATATATTATGGAATAAAAAATTCTCGTTGATTCTTTTTATGTGTCGAGGTACTCTTTTATGCATGCGACCGCAAAAAATAACAAGATCTTCGAGATTTGTCTCTGAAAAAGTGTTTTTACCGCAGAGAGAAAGAATAAAAAAAATTACAAGCGCCACTTGCAAGTGAGAATTTCATTTTTCATCGTCAAAATAATGTATGGGTTTAAAGAGAGAGAAAGAGAAGTGTAACAATGAAAGAAAAATAATATCTGCTTATTAACAATATTAATTGAGTTAATAATTTTACATTTACACAATTAAAATTACCGACAATTTAGACTCAATTGTCATTTAATGGCTCCAAAATAGACTGAACTGATTTATAACTACTTTTTAATGAACTTGGATTATCCTCAACATTAGAGAAAAATTTGTTTCTAATTCTCAACATTATTTATCTCTTTGCTTTAAATTAGAGTATCATATAACGGAGCAAAAAGAGATGGCATACTTAGCGAAAATAAATAGGGAAGGATAAACTGGAACTATATAATATTGCATGGAGGAGAGAGAAAAAAAAGGATTTATGACTACAATGAAATAGTTTGCTAGAGCTACTGCGGTTTTTGTCGGCTCTTCTATTATTCTGGACCTAGAAGCTTTTGTAGACTCATCTCTTTCATTCCCACTTGCTGGTTGTCATTCTGATGGTACTGCTAGCTTGCAAAGGGTATGCTGCCATGTTAGAAGACTGGAGTTACCAAGCTACGACAGTTCAGCGGATATTCCAGGTTCCTTTGTAATTTTAAAACACCGCTGTATGACATAGCAGCCAGTCAACGACAGCAGTGCCGGAAATTTCTCGAGTATTTTTCACTTCTCGTATTTTTATATTTATTCTTTGATCTTCTTCTTTCACAATGCAGGCAGAAAAATTTAATTACAGGGCGCTTTTAATATTTTTTAAGGTTTCATCTCTATGTAATACGTATTTTGTATTATTATTTCGCGGAGTTCTTTTTTTTTTTTATTGTTTTTTTGTGCTTTTATCACTCATGCGAACGATAGTAAATGGTTTGCGTGGGAATACATGAATATTACATATAAGTACAATTGTATACATTGAATTTTAATGAATTATTTATGAAGAATGTTGGTACATGCAAACATGCGGGCAGATAAGTATTGGAACATCAATTTTTTAAGTACAATTTATTATACTTTTTTTCTATATTTTAAAAGCTCTTGTATGATGTATTAAGAGATATGTTATGTGCCAGAAACATGTTTCATATATAACAATAAAAATAGAGCTTTACAATGATGCAGAAATAGAACTCTACAAATATGTAAATAAAGGATTGGTTCTTTTAACATACATTGGATATTGAATATAAACTTCATACATTTTTTTACATAGATTGAAGAAAAATAAACATTTGTTCGATTTTTAGATTCATTTTTCCATTGATCTTGAATTAAAAAAAAAAGTTTATAAAAAAAACCATTTCAATTTTCTTTTAGGCCAGTTTTATTCAATATCTATTGGGTAATATTTCCATGATAATTATTTAGTATTATTTTTTTAAAGATATTATTTAATAACAAATTGAATCGACAAATATTGATTTATGAATAAATAATATTGAATTTATTTAATTAAACATATCAGGTTGGTTGAGAATTAATTAAAAAAAAAAATTTATTACATAAAATATTCAAATTGTTGGAAATTTTATTGAATTATATGAAATATAAAGCATGAATAATAATAGTAATACTAATTAATTTAAACAAAATAAATAGGGGTGGTTTATGATTTTTAAAATCAAATAATTAATACACTGGTCTTTAAACAATCATAAATAAATATTGAAAAATATTTATGAGTGTTTTAACGATAAAATTATCGCAGATCCACTTATAATGATTGATAAGCTGATGTCAAGTCCTATTATTATTTTTTCGATGTACTTAAAAGATGTTATTACTAATTTCAAGTTATCAACAAAATCTTATTTCTCAATCTATTTGTCCTAGAACTGTTATGATGAGTTTTATCATAAAGTATGATTCTCGTCCAGCCTAGGGGCGTTTCTCTATTATCGTCGAAGGGTAGAGAGCTACTCGATTACTGTAATGTAAAATCAACGGTGCGAGAGAACATTTAACTTGACTACCGGTCTCTCCTAGTCTGCTCCGTAATTATATACCTCTTCTTCGCGTGACTGACATCTCGTCCTTTCCGCACAAGTTACAAAAGAGAAACAAAGATGGAGCATATTGTGTATACCTATAGACAGTGAGTGTAAGTAAGGTTATTAAAACATCAAAAAACCAGAGCAATAATAGTTTATTAGATTTTTAATGCTTAGTGAACCTATGTTTAAACATGAAATAAAAATCATTTCTTAGATACGCATAAAAAACGATTATTACAGATGACATGATTCCTTCACTAATTTAAACTACTAATCATATAATTAATCTCGTGTCTATCTATTAGTTTATCGTAAAGATTAATCAAAGTGTGAGTCAGAAATTTATGTTGATTAATGTTTACGTCATCGTGATTATTATAATGAACGTATTTTTACAAATGTTGACAGACCTATCATGATTAACTCTGAATACTGATTGTTTTGATATTAAATAAAAAAAAAAATGTTTGCAATAAAAAATAATATAAATAAAAAAATTATTTGCAGATGACAAGACAGTAGTAAAATAATTAAAAAAAAAAATTCTAGCGTGATAATTATTCTTGAATCATTAATCTCGATAAATGAGATAAAAAATTCTCTATAATTTGCAATGTTTACATTTACGTATTTATAATTTTGAAGTATAAAAATAAAAAAAAAAAAAATTTTAACATGGTTTTTTATTAGGAATCTTTGAAGTTATATTTTTTATCATCATCAGAATTGATCATTATTTATTACTTATTATTTCTAAGTATTTCTCTTTTTTGCTCTCACTACATTTAATCCTTATAATTTATTGACATACTTCATGACCTATAACATTACCAAGAAATCGAAAAAATTTAGTAGTGTAAAATACAACTTTATTTGTGGTAAATAAATAAATAAATAAAATATGCCATGTTAGAGAAATACATTTCAATCTGAGCGTAATAATTAATGTCGAAGAATAATCAGCGAAATGTGCAATCAAACAAATAATTTCGGAAGGTAATTACAGTATAACCCACACCTTGATCAACGGCGATAAGTGTTACACTCAAGTATGCACGTTCCTTGTTGAGCAAGTCCCGGTATATTATCTCACGCGACGAGTCCCACGTTCACTGATGCGTGTGCTAACACGCCCACGTGTAAGTGGCTATAATGCAGAAACGAAGCCGTGTGACGTTATTCTACTCCGTGATCCTATCATTTTAATTACCCGTGTGGGTTAAACTGCCACGAGCATTTATCGACTCGGATATCTCTCTGCAAGTCGTGGTGTTCGATGCCTCAGGCTCCAGTATGGAGAAACTAAACGCGTCAGGTGTTAGACTGTTAGTCGTTCTCCACTTCTCTACTCTCTATCACCGTCTACCAAGAGTTATTCGGTGAAACGCGAATTCAACAGGGAACAGCAACACTCAGGATATCATGTAGAAAACAGCTCGTTAATGAAATCTGTTAATCGGGCCAATTACGAGTGAAAAGTTGGCACGATAATTCATTTGTTATACTCGAATGATTTTGATATTGGGATCTTATTTAATTGTCAATTAAAATTGACGTCGACATGCAAAAATATTTTTAGTTTCTCACTCTTATTTTAAGTTAAACCTATCACATGATATAATATGCTAAATAAATATTGGAAAATATTCAGAAGCTTTCGTTGACTTTTGAATAAGTATTAGAAAATGTTGGCTGAAATAGAGAAAAGTGAATTATTCGAAACAGGTTTAGAGTTGATTAAATTCTTAGAAAAAATTCAACTTTTCTGAAAAATATGATTTATATTCTTATGCAATTTTTATCAGCAATATGAATTTTTTAAAAATTAATTAGAATTCAATAAACTAATTCGACTTGATATTTAATTAGTTCAAGAACCAATAGTTTCCAATGCAATTTCAAGTCAAGTTTTTCAATTAATTTAAAAAATGTGTATTTTGAAGTCTCCAATGGTTGTTCTTCATTCTCATGTCGTCAAGAACAATAGTAATGATCACTTGATATATTAAAAAATTTTATTTTTACAAAAATATTATCGCTTTCTATTTCACTAGATTTATTATTTGAAAGTTGAAGTTTGATTCTTTAAAGATAACGCAGCTTCAAACATACTTTTCAACATTAAACTAATGAGTAAATATTGACAATAACGGGTATTTATTCAGTTACTAAAAATGGTATCTTATGATGCTGATAAAGGTGTATAAATAATGATCTTCTTAAATGTAGCGTATCTCTTATCGACCCATAATATATTGATTTTGCTGCTATCATGTATTCTGAAGTGGCTTATTCGTAAAGCGGATTCACTAAGTGCATTATGTATAGTTCCCTTGCTTCTCGCCTTGCATTTATTCGTCATTATACCGTACATAATTTATGTCATTCTCTGTATGTTTGCAATATGAAGTACGAATCAAAATACATTGCTTATGCAAATGCTCTCCTCATGCATGCTCAATTTGCAAATGTATAGATATTAGTTTACAACGAAGGCCAGTCGATTCTAATTATAAAAATAATCCATTATCTACATGTCAGTTGAGGAAATCAACACTCATTTTTTACATTGTATGCTCTTTAGTGCACTCATTTAATATAAATAATAGCTCATAAAAAATATACGGAAACTTTTTTATCTTCATTTTTACCATTAAATAAAATTTTGAATAGAAAGGATCAAAAACTAGTATTCTGAAATTTAAGTCCTTGGTGTGCTCTGCATTTTCACTTTTTAAATAAAAGCAGGCTAAAAAGACAATGGTAGACAAAAAAAAATCATCTCCATATTTTTTAAATAATTGAAGTTGAATATTTTTTTAAATATTGTAAAAAAATATTTCTGTTTCACGAGTATAATGTCAAATTAGGATCAATTTGGAGACCAAGTTTTGACTCACAAGAGGTTGATGAATACCTCTGAACTGATTGGACTCTTGAGAGAAAAAGAAGTTCAAGCAGCAGTTCAAAAGGTTCGAAGGAAGCTTCACTATAGCGAACTATTTTTTCTAAGCCTGTTGCCTCTTTTATTTGCTCGTTCAGTCAGGCGTGCTTTCCTGATTTTTCCTTTTGCGTATTAATTGCCCAAGTCATCGTAAATGAAGTGACTTCATGACCTTCCCCTTTGCTTACCTTGCTTTTTCACTTAATTACATCCTTTTAAATATATCATACACATGGAGGCCTAGCTAATTTTATCTTATTTAGATAAAATCAAAGTATCTTCTTGTTTTTTTAACATTCATGGAGTTTTTTTCCTTTATTCTAATGTTTATGAACAACACCACTATCGATAGCTGACTTAACTTTCATTTATATTCCTACTTTTTTTTTGAAAATTATCAGTTTGAATAAAAACTTTATTAATTGATTGCTTTGTTATTTCCGTGATGTGCCTCAATTGTTAATAACAATTATTCAAATTGTTTTATTCTCAGTATCATCGCTATTGAATTAAATTAATTGCAAGTAACGTTAAATCAGAAGGTAATATATTGACTGAAAATATTTAATATTCATTATGAAGACTAGTAAGATTTAATTAAGACACAATAATTCAGATTAAAGTGCTGTAAAGAATAATAAAGATTCATCACAAACATGATAAAATAAAATGACTAAAACTCACGTATATGAAAACGAGACTTTTAGTACTCTGAGAGTTGAGTGTTGTGCGCGGTCAATGCGCGGTTCAAAGCCACAGCCGGCGGTTTTCGTGGTCCAGTGAAACCACGGTCAGATGAGTCTGCTTTTCAGCTACGTCATTCAAACTTAGCCTCTATTAATATGAATAGCAGTTTCAAAGTTATGCTAAGTAAAGAGAAAAGTGACAAACCAAGACTTCAAGCAGATTGAACTGACTTTGAATTCAATTTTAATTTAATTTAGGGTCAAAAGCTTGTGTTTCATCTTATCTACGTATAATTGAAGATATTTCATCTTACATGAATAAAAAAAAATACATCTCTCACTGCTAGAAAAATTATCTGATGATCATAGCAGTAACGGAATAATAACAATGTTTAAATGGAGCGAAAAATTCCAATTGAGATAGAGAAAATTTTTCTTTAAAAATATCACAAAATAATCATATCTGAAAACTAGCAAATAAGTACACTTAATACTTAAAAAGATCTGCGATATTATCCTTTTAAAAAGCTTATCTTTTTATATTAGTTCTCATAAAGAAATCGAATGGTTTATTGAAGTAGAAAATTGATCCTTTTCTTTATTTTTGCTATCATTTATTTCATTGTTAGCAGTATCTATAATACTTGGTTTGAATAAAATAGATTTTAATAATATCTCGAATAAATAAAGTTTATTGGGATTTTTTTTTATATTAAAAGTAGGGAAATAAATAGAAGAATCGGAAACAGGTTGATTAATAAATTAATAAGTTCTAAATAATACGAAAAATAATCATAAATTGATATGAATGTATTGATTTTATTTGAGCAAAGTAAAAAAGAATGAATTAAAATAACTCCTAAATTTATACTATCGGTTTTCACAAAAGATGACAATTTAATTACGAACAAAATGGAGTTATGAAAAATTTTCATTCAATCGTTAAAAACGTCGTGGTTTTAAAAATAATCCAATCAGAATCGCGCAAATGCATTATTATCCCTGTGCAATAGGATAAAATTGAAATGAATGACGAAGGGAAAGAAGAATAACTGAAAGTAAAATGGTAGAACAGAATAATTGAATTAGCCCCAGGATAATAGTTGGTGATTGAGAGGCGGTGAACTGTTCTTTCGTTCGCATTTTATCCATTGATAATCGGGTTGGATGTGAGTGTCGATTTTTGCCGATTACTTCGTTGATGTAATGAAATAGTGGGAGAAAATGCATCGGAAATTTTGCACATGGAGTTGGCGACGTGGGAGGCCAGAAAAAATACAAAAAGAAAATGAGCGAGTCTAGATGAGAGTACAGATTCGATCGAATTATCGAATCTAAATGACATTACGGTTCGAGATCAGCGAGAGAAAAAATGGAAAAAAGGAGAACTGAAAAGAGAAAGAGAACTACGTTGATTGACATTTGAATTGCTGTGAACTCATTATTATTCGTCGAGTTATAATGCGCGATGGTAGACAAGAGTGAACGAGTGAAATGCTTTTCCGCCGGAAAATCATTTTGTCACGTCACTCGGCGCATTTCCACTGATCCGGACGTTTATATGCGGCGATTCGACTCATTGGTACTGATGGCAAGCTGTATGGAGTTGGTCTCTATATGCTTCAATGGTCCGTTTAACATTTTTCATCATTAAAACTTGTTAACGATATGTATAGTACGAACCGAACTCTAAAAGATAGACGATGACGATCATATGTGTTGGTGATAAGGTCGCTTATGCTGATGCATTATTATCGTTCAATTTACGCATATATTAATCTTTCATTAATTCATCGATAGATATTATTACGTGCTTTTTTAATCAATTCGTTGAATCGTGATGGAGTTTCAATGTTTACTCTTTCGTTTATATATTTACAATAGCCTGAATATACCTTGGTGCGTATATTCAAATAACTTTTGACATGAAATTAAATTTCAATTGTTTTGGCTTTTTTTTTTTGGTTCTTTTATTTGCTATTTTGCTTGCACAAGCGTGTTTACACCGTGGGGTTGTATCCGTCGTAGTATAAAATGAATGTCTTTCACTCTTACTTTGTTGTACGACCACAAACACGCAAGCTATAGCGTTACGGTCGTGCATAAAATAATTGCATATCGCGGTTCGCGCGCTTGCATGTATTTGTTGCCGTTACACCTCTATGCCACAACCAAAAGCCAATAAATAAATTGGATTGGCGCGATCGGCTTTGTTACGGACAAATGGGATCTGCGATTCTACCGATCAGCAGTTACCGATATTCCAATGTCTCACCAATTCTACATATCTACCTCGATATATACATTTACTGAATATCCACCAACTCTTTGAATACTCGTATCGATGTTCCATATGTGTTGCTATATACTTTCACAGATAACATACAAGTGTCGTCGTCATTCAAAAAGAGTCAGCCTTTTATCCGTGTATTTAAATTTGTTTTCCAAATTTAATTCTCTTTGTATTTCACTACGACACTGTTACGTTCAACTGTAAAAAATATTTATTTTCATTTAATCGTAACTAGATTATACGATTTACGAGAATTATTTTACAAACGATGGTGATTGCACAGGTTTATTTTTCCATTATTTTCACGTAATTAAGATATTTTGTTTTTGTATTAAAATATGCTGTATTTTATTTTAATTGTTCAAATTGTTCAGATTTTTAATATTTCTTTTATTTTAACGAGTAAATTATTTGATAAAAATTTTAATATGATTGTCTAAAGTGGTTCTAAACATATTTATTTAAAAAAATAACTTTTTAATTTCAGTTTATATAAAGATAATCCGTGCAAAAGCTAGATATCTTACTAAATCCATACTTACCCATCAAATGATAATAAAGTTGAGTAAAATATCACGTGAACTTCATGTGAGCATGAATTGAAAAATAAATCTTACAATAAAAATTCTCAAATAAAAATCATTACGTATTTTTTGATTTTATTCTAATAAAAAATTTAAATCTTTTGTAATAAATATTCTAGAATGTTAATTAATTAGGATAAACATTTAAATATTTATAAAAAACTTATTTGTAACGATTGATGTTCATTTTATTAATAGATACTTCAACAAACAATCTGGAGTTTGTATTTTAATGTTAGAAAATGACCTTAAATGGATAGTAAAATCCAAAAATCTCATGTTCAAGTACAATCCACTGTTCTCCTCACACATTCTGTGTACTTTGTGGAGCTTCACTTTGGAGTAAGGTTCCACATTTCCACTTAAACATGTTTATCCAATACCAAGTTAGTCCTCTAGTTTCGTGTTGATACCGGGAAGGTAAGCACATTTACGATGTCGTGTGACGAATTTAAGTTGACTCAAGGAATGAACAAAACATGTTAAAGGAAATTGATGGCAATTTAGTGATAGTTATTCAAACAAATATTTGTTTTTTATACTTTGTAATACCATATGCCATATACAATATAAAAGCTATACTAGATTATTTGATCAAGTGATATCAAAGTCTTTAAGATTGGATTATCTTTACATAACATAAAAAAATAAAATTGTTACTAAATTTATTTCATTTTCATTTTTTCAGGGTCCTCCACAACCTGGGCAGCCATTCAAATTCACAGTTATTGATTCATGTGATCGTATTAAAGAAGAGTTCAACTTCTTACAAGCTCAATATCACAAGTAAGCCTTTACCAAAGCTTCTACATGTTGTCTTTATTTAGCAAACAATTGAAAAAAAAATATTAACAAATCATTGAGGCACTTAGATACAATAGATAACATGAAATAAAATGATTCACTTAATTAATAATTCTCCATGAAATGTACGTTTGTCATTTTTTATCAGTAAAACTCGATGACTCGTTAATTTAATTTTATTTAATCTGCTATATCTGTACATTATCAGACTTTCAGAGTATCAACACTGAAAAGTAATAATTGATTGACTGTTATTATGTGCAGATATATCAAATTATTCAGATACATTTTACACAGTTGTAGAGACAAGGCAGTCCTCATGGCATTTAAATGGAAATTGGCTGCAATCTTTTTCGCTTCTAGAGCAAAAGAGAAAAAGTATAGAAAAATGGAAAAAGGTGATAGAATATAAAATAAAAGCGAGAAAATACTGTTTGCCATACACATACCATGTGAGGATGAACAGGCAAAACGTTCTGGCCGTCTGTCCAGTGGATATAATTGTTTGTCCAACCGGAAGCTATGCATACAGAAGCCAGCATGTGCACATATAGCCCAGGGGATTGCCCGGACTACACTGCTGTTCGTATCTGCTAAACGATCCGAGACTGTCTATTAAATTGATATCGATCCGCGCTCTGGGTCCGCTTGATGATTGTCATGCTTGAATCTATGTTTACGGATATCGAGCCAAAGTTTTTTTTACTGTCATTGAACACGAGATAATCTGTATAGTATTATAGTTGAGCTGGCCCACAATAAGCGTCGATTGGTGTTATCGATGATGCTCGGAATAAGGCTGATAAAAGCTTTGAAATATTCCGCTTCTTTTGTAGAAATAATCAATGATGTATTTTGTTTTATCAGTGGAAAATGTTCAAAACTTTTATTATCAATATTTTATGAATAAGATTTTTTTTCAGATCAACGAGTAATGAAATCGGTATTATAGGTTGATAATACACTACGATGAAAATTTTTTTTTTGGTAGAATACATTGATAAAAAATATTTAGGATTCTCTTTTTTATTCAATAATTTTAGTAAATATCAAAAGATAACAGAGATTCAATTGAAAATTTAATTAAAAATTAGTCTGATTGTAAAAATGTAAAAAAATTGTCCTGAAATGCAAAGTCTTTGTGATTGATATTTTTTTTTATTGCATGACAATTCGAAGAATAAATATTTTTTTAATAAATTAATTCAGGAAAAATATTTAATTTTTGTATTCGTCATAAATCACTTTAAAAAATCAAATGTAATTACATCTAATAATGAGTTGTTTTACAAGTAAAATCATAGCTATTTTTACGATACATAATGATTATATTCAAAGTTAATGTAAAGTTTATAGCAAAATAATTTAGTAGTTAATTTAGACAAGGTATCGTGAAATGGAGCAGCAAGTACATAGCAAACACTTTGTCGTAAATTCGCTGTGAAGGAAATTTATTAGTATTAGTGATACTTGAATATGAGAGCAGTCAAGAAGGAATGATAGTATAAAGTTTCTTACGTAGATATATATTGGTGTATTTCAACGACGGTATGAATTTTAGTACGACGCAGTAAAACGTGGGAGACGGAATTTATGATATATATTTCGGTCTATGTGAGAGTTCCCTAGGGAGTCTTACAGTAAGCCATATACAAGTTTTCATCGCAGTGTATTATATTGTATAGTGTATCGACATAGGCATTTTCGCGCCCTGTGTTTCCCTAATACGCGTTACAATCTCTCCCTCCATTAATTATGTTTTTATTGCCCGTACAGCCTTAAATTGGAGTGCGAGAAACTGGCCAGTGAAAAAATTGAGATACAGAGGCATTACGTGATGGTAAGCCACCCGTGAAGAGAATATAAGGGAGAATTTAGTCATGTTCTACATCATCAGATTAATAGTTCTCGTTTCTCATTTTATTTATGATTATTATCACCATCATAATAATTATTATCATCCAATTTAACGGTTCTTATTGAATAGTCATCAATTCAAGAAATTATTTTAATATTTATTTTACTGACATTCATTAAAGTAAAATAAAATTTTTCTATTTTATGTCATACACATTTTGATCAAATTAACTAATCATTTAAAAAATAAAATTCTGTTATTTTTATTCAACAATAAATCACAGCAATAACTTCCAGAGTAATTTAACATCAAGTTAACGATATGAATTCCATTTGTAATCATAAAATCATAATTAATCTCAGAAATAATTTATTGCTTGCAAAAGAAATAACAACATGAAATATTTTTTAAGAAACGAGAAACTAAAGATCTGTAGATTAAAAAAAAATAAATAAAAAAACTAATATACCATTATAATTGTACATATACAATTTCAAGGAATACATATTGTAATTAACAGTTCATTAAAAAGTTTACTAAATAACTCATAAATTAACAACATGATTCATACATTCCCATTGAATGCACGCTAATAATCATAACGAAGAATATGCAAGTTTCACGGGTCTACCACACGGCATAATATTCATGAGTAAACACAAACGCCTCGATGCAAGTTCAATCATGCACATCAATTCGTGCTATCGTGAACCAGAGGAGCGAAAGCGGGAACGATACATAATCAAATGAGAGAATGAGAGAGAACACACAAAGAGATACATATTAATTATAATCCGCACGACACTGGCCGCCATGACGATCATTATCGATGTTTCCTGCGGTTGCATTAATTGTGTGTTTTAACGGCTTGCTGTGCACAAAACTACCCCATGCCATGTTTAATATTACAAGTTCCAGAAGACAGACAATATAACTTAAAACATCCAATTATTTGGAATAATAAAAATAATATTTATCAAATACTTTGATCTATTTCATGACGATTATTTACAGCTCAGTAAATAATTCACTTCTGTCTTCGAATTATTTTATTTCCAATGAAAAACTGTGATCAAGTTTATTCTAAAATGTTGGACAATTTTTTTCAATTAATTGCAGTCGATAATGATATAGAATCCAATTAAATAATTTAATTAATTGATTAAACACTTTTAATTAGATAGTCCTTTAATAATATTTTAATTTAAATGCTTTTGAATGTTGTCCGCACATACAAATATCTATTAGTTTACACGTGCAATTTCCTGCTTGTTCTGTCCAGTATTAAGTTGGAGCTGGAGAAACTCGCCCAGGAGAAGACGGAGATGCAACGCCACTACGTTATGGTGAGTCAATCAATAAGGGGCGCTTTCTTTTACGTTTCAATTTTTTTTTCATTGCGGAATTTATTTAGTTTCGATATTTATCCACGTGTTTTTTTTTTTTCTTCAGTCATATGTTTTTCATCTTTGTCTTGAAAAATTGAGGCTAATATTAGCTAAACATGTATCATAAGTTCGTTGATAAGAAAACTTTTTTATATTTTCAAATTTAAACATTTAAAAAAAAAAAACTAGGACATTAAAAATAATTAAAATTGTCAATCTTAGTCTCAGTTTTTTTTTTCGTTTAAAATAGTCCATAAAATATTGAAATTCAAGATAAATTAAGAGCAGCGTAAATAATAAAAGTAATATTCCAATGGCCAATAAATAGTTACTCTGCAAGTTTAAATGGAAGTGAAGTTGAGCAGAGAAAAAATGGAATAATCTGAAAATCACTAAATAGTTCTTGGCAGAACATTCTGCAATGTTGCTTTGATATTTCAAAGTTTTTCCCTATTTCCAAGTACTTGACTACCTCTTTTTCAAGCAGTACTTTTTAACTCTTGGATACTACACTCTTCAGTGGTCTTTTGCAGTTTCGAGAAAGCGTGAGTGGAAAACAAATGGACATACTGTGGTATTTCCTTTTATTCTCAAGCGAGCATTTCCGCA
Source organism: Chelonus formosanus (assembly GCA_028641665.1). Taxonomy (NCBI): domain Eukaryota; kingdom Metazoa; phylum Arthropoda; class Insecta; order Hymenoptera; family Braconidae; genus Chelonus; species Chelonus formosanus. Next base: position 18,700,168 of record CM054002.1, read on the forward strand.
CAGTTTGACCTGGTTCAGAAAATTTGCTCTCTCGTCTCTCAATCTACCACTCTGTTTCATATCACATCTCCTGTTTTTCCCCTTTCTGTTTTCTACCTTGTCGTCGTATCTACAGATACTTTTCCCATAACTGCTACACTACATATACACACATTTTGGCCAAATAGCAACCGTCTTATATATTTGTAGCGAAAGAGTCGTTTTCATGTTAGAATAGGGTATATATTCAATTGCAAATAAAAAGAAGAAAAAAAAACATAAGAGGAAAAGACAGAGACGGTGAGATTTATTCTGGCCTCAATGTTATATCATTGGCGTATCTACTCGACTTAAACAGACTAAACCCAAACTCTCACGGGACATTACGTCTTTACGACTCTCTCATGTAATTGTCGAGGTCGTGAAGTTTTACGATCGCCCAGCAGATTGTCGAAAAGTGCTCGCTGTGTAGAACTTGGAGTGTTGAGTAAAAACGAGAAGCAAAGGCAATAAAGAAGGAAAAGACTTGCTAGCACTTAACCTAAGTGATTGCAATTTTTTTCTTTTTGACTTTCCCATTCGCCTTTTTTTGTACTCCTTTAAAAATACGTCCAATAAAGCTCGGATAATCTGCACAAGTCGAAACTAAGTAAACTAATTTACTTTTCACTGTTGCTAAAAAATTACCGTAAATTCAAGATAACAAAATAAATTACATCAACTTGTGGATAAAAAATATTTGAAAAAAGAAGTTTTATGTTTCAAACATAATAATTCGCATTTTTTCACTAATAAAAACTAAAGAGATTCTCTATTTTCGATATTTTTCCAAGAACAGTCGTAAACATAAAAGCCAACAGTTTTATAGGTATATGTTTAAAATGGTCACTATACCCATCGTTTATCGTATTTTCTTTTACTCTTCATACTTATATATACGTATACACTTTCATTCGTCCTATACTGTGAGATGCGCGTTAAAATACTTAAGTCATGTATAAAGCTCGCGAATATATCGCGTGTTGCCTGGCTTTCTTTACGACTGTCATAAAAGACGTTTACAATAGTCGTTGGTAGCAGGGATAACACGAAGGACTACTGTGGTATTCGGGACGCTCGTTAAAACCTCGTCGGTTAGTGCTCCGAGGTCGCAATATAATTCTAGCTTTCGCAAAACCGTCAACAGAAATGTTTATTATTTTATATTAATACTGCTCTTTTACTTCTCAACATTCTTCTGTCAATGATATAACCAACTAAAGCGTTTTAATTTCGCGAGAATGATTTGTTAAATGTTTTATTCATAGCGAAAAAGAGCAAAGATGGTTAACACTTTAAAGATCAATAAAAGACAAGTTATTATGCTTAAATTCAATTTGATTTTTTCAGTAATAAAAAATTTAATTTTTCATCACGAATATGGATGATTGAAATTATTTATAAAATTTTTAAAAGTACCATTTATTAAATTCTATAAGTCTGATTGGAAATATCACGAAAGTAATCCATCTATTATTTAATTTAATCAAAAAAAATTTCCAGTAAAAAATTAAATGGAATTCCCATTTTGAATTTTAATCAATAAATTAAATTTTTCTCTCTATTAATAACATCCATTTTTATTAAAAAAATTTGAGTATTAATAAAAAATAATGTAAGGTTGATGATTAATTTAAAAAAGCAGTCATTCGAAATCAAAGTAGTAAAATATAGTGATATAAAAATAATGTGTCTTTAATTTCTCATGAAAAGTCGTCTCAAAAGTATATTAGATCACTTATCATTATAAGTGGTGGAGCCCTGAAAGGACTTGTTAGCTGAGAAGTAAAATTATAGTAGCTTGTAATACATGTTGGAAAGATGTTACATGAGAAACCGGTCTTGGATTCCAATACACCTCTTATATATAAATTCTTTTTACTCTTTTATTGGTTTTCTGTCTCTCAAAATATCTGCTATGTTATTCCTGAGCTCCTCCTTTCGCCCTCTGGCAAAATGATACATTTATGGATATTTCAGTATCCAATACGTTTAAGATGAAAAGTGGAATTGGCATGCATTACCATCTTATATATACGACATATCCTGAGTAACTGAAGCATGCATTTAATCAATCACGCTTTGCATGAATCATAAATTTTCATCGGCATTTTCACGACAAACACAAAACAGACGAATCAAATACACTAAAATACATACATGTCAATGTGTAAAATGATGGAATATCTTTAATAACTTGATTTATCTCTCTTTTTCAGTACTACGAGATGTCATATGGACTCAATGTGGAAATGCATAAACAGGTAAGACTAAAAGGTCACGATTCATCTATCAATTTATTGAGATGCTACTTCATTTGTCGCTCTAATCTATCACTTTATTACTCATCAATCACCAACTTGATACATTTTAATATTTTATTGTGGAAAAAGAGACTTTGGTTAATTTTAAAAAATTGGCCAAAGTTTTAAATGAATTGTAAATTAGAAGTACGTAGGAATTTAATTAAAAGTAATGGCAATATTTAGCATATAGTCTACAAAGTTGAAAGCAAAATAAGGATATAATTTTACGTTTTACTAGGGGGTTTAATGCTTGTTCTTTTGCTTTGCGTCTATTGAATAAATATGTAAACAAGGTAATAACATGCAAATAGCACGACAGGATCTTAATCCGAACGAGCTTTGCGTTTTCGTGCAGAGAAACGCTTGATCAGCTCACGCGATCACACCGCATTATAATTTGAGACTTTGCAGAGAAAGAATAAAAATGGCGTCGAGTTAAATTACTTCCGATCTTTATCGTCCTATTGATTAGAGCCTTTCGTGTTGCAACGTGTTTCTTTTATAAAGGTTACTTTATTTATCATCTACGATAATACCATTTTTCAATTATATTTTTATTATTTTCACGAGCTTTAGATAAAATGTAATCCAAAGGTATGTATAAAGTTGAAGGATAATACAATAATTGAAGATAAAGAAATTAAATGTGATTTGTTAGGAGGAAACTTTGTAAAACTTAGATTTGACAGCAAAAAAAAAACAACGATAAAAAGAAAATTAGGGGATGAAAGTTTATAGGAAAAGAATAACGACAGTGCACAAGGGGTAGATAGGGGTTGAGAGCAAATTATAGAATATGAGGGTTGAGTTTCTGGCAGGTAATTCAAGGGGATAAATAGCTGTCGCACAGCCTTTCTCTGTTCCCCAGTTGGATTTTCCCTCTTGGAGGCTTTCGCTCACCCTTTTTTCACTTTTTCTTTTATCTCATGTTTTCTGCTATCGTTCACGCTTCTTCTTTTTTTCATACTGTTTCACCCTGGCCGTCGACGACGTGCCGAGAATAATGCCAGCGTTTATTGAATATTTAAAAGCCATCCTTTTGGCACGACGATGTTCTCTGTTCACACCCTCCATCGTATTTTTTCCAATCGAATGTCAGCCTAGTCAAATCGTAAATCGGGCACGACGTGTCAGTTCGAGGAGATGGTGTGAAATTGAGAAATGAAAAAAATCGAGCAAAAAGAGAATCAAGAGACTAGTCGAGCGTGATTGTAATTCATAACTGAAATTCAGTAAATGAAGAAAAATTATTCTATTTTTTTCCCGATCGTGTAAGATTATTTATTATCAATAAAAATGGTTTTTTCCTTTTTAATACGCTTATCTGAAATGAGTCGATTGATACAAAATAATGATATTTCATACGAAAGTAATTTAGATACAATTCATCATAACATAAATTAAATAATTAAAGTAATTATATATTTAAAACTTATATCATTTTAAAAAAGGATACTGAATTAAATAGAGATAAATAATTCAAGAAAACTTTCATGAAGGTACAAGCTTGTTGAAAGGTAAAAAATAATACCAGTTCTTTTTCTGTTTTTGGAACTACCTTCACAGCAAGCTTTAGTCTTTAAAAATATTTGAGATAATAAAAAATTTAGATTTAGTTGAAATTTTTCTTCGATATATTCAACATTTTAATCCATTAAAAATTATACTTTAAAATATCTTATAAACAGAAAGCTTGAGACAATTAACCCTTCTAGTATTTGAGCATTTTTAATTCTCTTCTTTCCAGAAAACAATTTTTTTCTATTAATAAATTCTCCAATTACACTGTTTTTAGTGAATTAAAAGCAAGGAAAGAACATCAAAAATGTATAAATCTAACAAAGAAAAACATTTCATGGCTGGAAAAATACAAAAAATAAACATTTTAAACGCAACGACGTATTTTATCGTGTAAACAGTAACAAAAAAATAGTCGTGAGATGAAAAAGAGAAATAAAAGCGGCAGTATATACACACCATTATACACAAAAGCAAAAGAGTGAAATTACATTCGAACAGAATTACGAGTGAGGTGTGAAATTTCAATGACTATACATTTTGGTGGTAAGAGAAGTGGGAATATATTTATTCGATACGAGAGAGGCATAGATTCATAAAATTCACGCATCGAAAATATCGTTAACCACTACGAATAATTTAATTTTGTTGTTTTGCAGTCGATCTAACTCTTTTCTCTCGTTCCCCATCTTTTTCCTACGGTTTCCAATAATTTTCATTTTTGTCTGTCTCTCTTTTCCAATTTGCTTTCATTCCCTTTCACATGCTTCTTCAGCATCGTTCTGCACCCGAGAATTTCAGCCACTCATTATTCATTTACCGATTAAACGAGTTCATGCGCAAAAAAAGCTAAATATATCGTCGATCAATACTCGCAAATTCCAATCTTTCTATTTTTTTGCTCACTATTTATCGTGATTCTTGCCAATTTTTTTTCTCTAAAACGGAAGCGGATGAATGCAGAAGCAAAACGAAATGCAGTATGAGAAGAGATGAAAAGAGCAGGAAATTGATGGGTAAGAGTTAAAAAGAAAAAAAAAATAGAAAATTGTTAAATAAAAAAAATTCGAAATATTTATCCAAATACTATCAGTGATTTTTATATTTTGTTAATTCAAATATTATTCTTTACTTTTCAATGAGCTTCAAAATCAAAACATCCCTCAAGAAAAAAAACAAACTATCTAAATACTACCAACAAGTAAGCATAATAATTGCAAATATTTTAATTAATGTTCTTCTTTTTATTATTAGCAATAACCATTATTCTATCTTCGAAAATAATCTCTCAGTGAGAAGTAAAATAATTTCGTCATCAAAAAGCCACAATCTGAGTTATTGTCAGTGTCATAACTTAATAATTTCCCATGCACATTATAAAATATTTCCTTTGAATTTTAAGTTAACCACAGTCAGTCATATGTTGATAGTCGTTCAATATTTTTTCTATGTTCCAACGTTCAGACTACTGCACCTTTAGAGAAATATATTTTTTATTACCGTGTTAGAATGACTACATCAAGACTATGTGTCTGCAACTACTGTGTGAGTATTCGTTATAACGACCCACATATTTTTTATCGCTTCCACGACTTTTATGACACATTTTAGAGGCGAGTATGCGTTAGCGCTTTTTACTCGGCTTCTATAACTCTTGTGTGTAGTACAGGGACATATGAGAGTCAATCCCTGGGGTTATGTCGTTGGCTTTAATACGTCTCATTTACATTCGCACACAGGTGCATACACAGACGAAAAGTGTTGCAATACAGGGAGGTTCGGTCATTTCGTTTGCCTTTTAACCGCGTTTGCACTACCCTATTGCCATGGTATTACATTTCCTGTGTCCCTGGCATTTTTATTAAGCCTCAAGAACCCAATGGCATTATACTACCAATGAAAAACCTCCCAGAAGTTTCAGAGTACTATAGTTATATTCCTTTTATATTTTATACTTTATTCTTTTTTTTCTCGTCTATTCATTTCTACTCATGTCAATGGGATATGGTTATTCAGGGTTGTGAGGTGCTTATAAACGATCGGATATGTCTTTTTCACCAAGATATTCCGGGATCAGCACCCAGGAAATGCTGACAATCTGTGGAGTATTATTCAATCGGATATTAAAAAAGTTAAAATATTTATGAATAGTTGACGTTTTGAATAAGTCTAATAGTAAGCTATTTTGATACTTAATCTATATAATATTAATATTTATGTTAAAATATAATTAAATAAATTTAGAGACAAAAATTATATATTATTAGGTTTTCGAAAAGTAAATAATCAGGACAAAATGGAAAGCAATTTGTAAGGCGTCAAAGAGTTTCTAAATTTCTTATCTGAAATGCAACGTCTAAAAATGTAAGATCGAATGCTGATCAGTTTGATAATTTAAATCAGTTAGGGTAGTTTACTCTACAGGAATAAAATCGTGGCATTGTTAACTTTTATGTAGTTACAAATTATAAATTAGTTAATCCTATCAACTATTTTTTATTTTTCTTTTCATGATAAATATCTTCTTAAGTTAAATAAAAAATTGTGATAAAAAAATGAAAATAACAAATATAATTATTTAGATAAGATCGATCCAATATGGTTCACCCTAAAAGAGCGTTTTAATATAATTTTTACTTGAAAACCTTACATTAAATACTGCAATATGATATAAATTTACCAAGTGTGGTACTACCCTTATAATAGTCAGACATACCCCAATATTTTTTGTTAGGGTTAATAATAAAATTAATTTGTGAATTAAATTGTTTGATAATGTTACTAATTATCACTGATATATCCTTATAAGTTCAGAATTAATTTTGAGTAATAAAAACTTTTTCTATACACGTAGGGTAAATGATAAAAAAAGAATTTCAGAAAATATATAATAAATTACAAAAACAGAAAGCAATAAAGACTTAAATTAACATTAATAATCCTTTCAATATAGAATCTATAATTGAAATATAAGCGTAGATAATTCTAATATCATTAGTGGAGAATGTCAGTGGTAGACAGACATGGCGTCATTTTTTTCTAAACCCTCTAACAACAATCACCGCAAGAGATGCTTTGAATTCTCTGAAATCACGAGTGGAAATGTTCTAAAGCGAGGGTGTAGAAGGGCGCATTTGTAAGGGTGAGAATGGTTCTGTTTACTAAGGACATAAGTCACGAGCGTGAGAGAAGTTACAGGAGGGTTGAGTGAGCACGTCGCAATGCCGATATGTATTCGGGTCGTATTACGCAACAGGAGCGACAAAGCACAACGAAGGCGTCAACGCATTAACGAGGGGCGTGCAATATTTCTCTCTATTCTGGTCTATCTTTCTCACTCTTGTTGAAGTGTTTCGACGCTAATTTGTGTTTTGTGGAGAGCCTCGGGCAAAGAGCAAATGCAAGGGAAGACGAGGGAGACTTCTACCCCTGTATAACATAGCCGCCTTTCAGCCTTGTTATACGCGACTGCTGAACGCCACCGTTAATTACGTCGTACATTAAGTAGGTCCCCTGCGGACTGCTGAGTCGCTTAAAATTATTACAAAGTTCGTTCCTCTACCAACCCTAGTTGCACCTATTCTCTTACGTTCGCTTTGTCTTCGTGCCATGAAACTTTACAACCAACACTCCCACCAGCCAGTTGAAAATATTGCACTTCTGCTAGTTATTCAGCTATACATAAGAACGCTGATTATTTTCAAACTGAGATTAATGGTGTTATAACGCCTGAATAAATTATTTATATCTCGAAAAAAAATATTCAAGTACTTTTATACTAGAATTAACCATTAAACTGGCCACTTAACTCACTAAATATTTTCAACACTTTTTTTTACACAGAGTTATAAATAATACTTTTACTTGAAACCTATTATTTTTACTCATTGAATCTATCATTAAGATGAAATATAATTTATTTTCTTACATTTTATGTCACTGTATGCTAATTTATATTATTAAAGTTAATTAAATTGTTATTTACAGACTACAAATTTTTTGATGAAACAGTATAAATTTATTTTTCAAGAAAAATTTAATTTTCTTATATTATTCTACGTAATTAAAATAATTTATTCAATGATCAATTTGGAAATATGTTTTATTATCATAAATACATTTATAAATGGGAAAATTATAACAGAATAATTATATGTTAATGAAGACTGATGGAAAAATAATTAAATAGTATGATGAAAGAATAAAATGAATGATAAAAGGGAATTCGATAATACTTGAAATAGATTTGGTAAAATTTCATGTGGGAATTCATTAATCTTTACAACAGTGATGCATAAGTTCTAGTTATAAGATGGAAAGCCGTGTTAAACCATAATGTGCTATCGAGTAAATCATGTTTCCAAACGGTTAGATTTGAAAACGAGCATGAAAGTGAAACAGAGAATCGAAAAGCAGAAAGCCCTCAAGCTAGCCAATATAATTGTCCCGTGGGTGGATCATCTACGTGTAGAATTCATGTACGCGCTTGCTCTCATTCCCTTTCTCTATTTAGGTAGTGGTGCCCAGCGGCAAGTCTGATAATGTTTAGCGCAATCAGCGATAATGGCGGTGTATGGTGCGTTTAATCAAGGCAGTAGCCCGTTGCGGCTTGCGGTTCAAAGCTAGCTACGGGTTTGCGCGTCAGTGCAAAGGAAAGGGTGTACTAGAGAGAGGAAAATGCGGGGCTGATAGTGCTGGTATAATAGTAATCGTAGTTGTATTAGTTGTGTAGTAATAGTAGTGGTACTACAATAGAAGTAACAGTAGCACCAACAGTGGTTGGAGTAATCGTAGAAGTTCCTATAGTCATAGTGTTGATGGTGGTGGTAGTAAACGAAGCGAAATGGTCGAAGGGGTAAAGAGAAACTTGGATATATCAGGTGGGTTTAGTGGTCGCCAATGCCTCGACCAGAGAGTGGCCACTGGGCACGAGCAGCAGACCACATCCACCCACACTTAGAAGGTTGCTACCATGATGAGAGTATACTGGTACAACATTTCCAACATGTAGTTGTAAGACCACAATTCCACAATGCGCCGAATCAACGATTGATTCTCGTTACTTTACCAGCTTCTATTCAACTCACCCATGGAACGAAGCAAACTGAAATTCGATATCAGTATGTGTAAGCTAGTTCAAAGTGTGGTTTACTTGAAACAAAAAACGGTTCAATACGGAGCGGAGTTTCCAAGCCAATTGTTCAAGCTATATGTTTGTTAAATAAACTATGGTTTTAAGTTAAGTAAGCTTGCCATCACTAGACTACTTTTTCAAAGTTGATACTTTGGAAAATTTAATTAGACGATTGGAATCATTTCTATGTACTTAATTCGCTAAAATGTTCGTCCTTTCATTAGCTAATCGTAGCAAATAAAGTCTATGTTTATCATCTAAACATTATTATTCCAAATCACCAACCAATTGTTCATCAAACAGTTGATAGATTAATTAAATACATAATGATTTATGCAAGTAACTAATCATTTCGTGAGGAATAACACTGATAGTTGATGTGCATAAGCTCGTGAACGTAGTTATCGAGCCTATGAACATCAGAATGTGGTTGTCTGGTGAAGCTAAGCGTCCGACTGACCGGAACCTACTCTCAATGTATGAGGTTGTGGTTAAGCATGACAGTGAGTGTTAGAGTTGCGCGGTAGCGAACGAGTAAGTCTGTTAACGTAGTTTCAGTGATCCTTACTGAACCTGATTTACCACCGTCTGCTTATTCATAACATTCTATGTTGATCTTGTCTACTAGTGACGTCAATGCTGAATATCCTCTTTCACCACCATCAATAAACCACCTACGGAGGTTCTAGAGTGTTCAAGACCGTCCCCTTATTAGTAGATATCAGTTCGTCCAATACAAACCCTCATCTATGAGAGAACGTCCAATATCTATGATTACCTCCTAATTCGCCTGATCCCAATGAACCGAGGATAATCGATCATTCTCTTACAGAACATGGTGTGCAGTCCAAAGCTCATGTATCTCGTCAATCTTGACACGATAACAACCATAGCTCATCATGAGATTATTACATTTTGAAATTTAGCTAGATTTAGAGATTGTTATGAGTCACAAATTATGTAGAATAAATTTTTGAAAAAATAACTCAAACATTTTTCTCGAAATATTGATTAGCTGTCCATGTGATTTTATCGCAAATATCGAAAGAAAATAATAGTTAATAAAGCATAAAATGACGTGGAAGCTGTCATCATGATAATATATTTCCTGAAACTACTTATCCTCTGGTACTTGATATTCTTGATATAATGCAAATACTTGACCTCTTCATGAGCTTGACCTTTCAATATCAAACAACGTCTTGATGTCCATAAAGGGAGAGAGCAAGAAAGAAAGAAAAAAATCCACACTGGAGGCCAGGACCACTTGAAATCTCGAGTGCTGACGAGGCACTCAGTTGCTCAAATATCCAAACATCCTCGTGGCTTCGTCCAAGCTTCGTTTACTGCAGAGAAAAAATATTGTATTCTAGATACAATTCGTCTACATCATCAATCTCATTCTTATCTAGTAATATCAGCGTAATATTTTCTTTCAAGATACTACATTGACAATTCCAATGTATATTATTTCCAGTCCTGTGATTTCTCAATTACACATTTCTCATTGTTGTCTATTTGTCTAGTTCTTATTTAAGTTGCTTATATACCTTCTCTTTGGTATCCTGGAGAATCGCTTGAACCTCGAATTGATTGATTCTAGTTTGCCTTTGAATCCTAGTACATAATAGTCCATTCTCCTGTTCAAACCCACTGACTATACTACACTTTGCGATTCAATAATACCACTATGAGTGGTCTGACTATTTGTCTGTCTACATGTTGTTGGAGAACAAAAAGAATTTCTTATAACACGAGTTGTAATATAGAAAGCAAAGAAAAATTTAATAAAAGTAATTCAGCTGTGGTAGCGTAAAAATACGTGCATTTTATCTGTGAAAAAGAATAAGCAGTATTCAAGTATATCACTTTCAAAACAACATTTCCAAGTATATCATCATACCGACGGCATAAAGGAGAATAAGAAAAATACATAAGAAAAAGTTGGAATATTGAAGCAGCACGATTCAAGAGTTTCTAAAAGTATTGGATTATCGGGGTATCGAACAGCACTGAAGGAATAACGTAGTTGCTGTAGAAAGTATGTAAAAAATGAAAAAAGAAAATGACGAGTGTGTATAAGTAAAAGCAGAAAAGTTAAAAGAGGCGCCATGAGAATATTCGGTTTATATCACCATTTTACTGCCTAAGAATTTTATCGCACTTTTGTCATCATATTGCATTTTTATTTTATACTCTTCTTTATACCATATATCTATCAGTTAACTTTGGAACTCTATTCTCATGCATCTTTCGAGTTTGCTAATGGATAACTTATACTTTATTGAACAGTGAAATAAAAGATTTCATCTTTTTATGGCCGATGAAAAGTAGGTGACTAAATTAATTTATTGTTTATAAGTTTCAGTTATTAATTTAAATAATATTTTTTCGTTATCATCATTTGCATAAAACAGACTTGGACAAATGAAATGAAAGGAAATATAAATTTCCGTAATTCCTCAAAATTAAGATTCTGAGCTACTCTACAGTAAGTGTTTGAAAACTCGATAATTTTGTTAAGTCACAATTGTCGCTTTCTCTTGAACAGAAATGAATAAGGGTTGAAAGTAATGGTATATAGTAAAGTCTATGTAGTAAAGAAACGAGTTACGTTAAAAACAGCAGCTCTGCTACCCTGGAAAAAAGGTTTTACTAGCAGAGAGTCTTTTTTTCCTAACTCTGACTCTCTCATCCACCCTTCTGCTCACTCGAGAGCACTTCTATCCCATTCATTATTTTCTTGGTTACCTCTCGCCCAGGGAAAACTTCTCGGCAACGCAATTACGTTTGCAGCTGCTCTCCACCTCCTCACTTGTCTCGATCCGCCCTCAGTCTCCTCTTCCTTCCTCCTTTTGCTCTGCTACTCTTAAGCTCACTTTTTTTCCACAATTTTCCTCGTCTTTACATAGACATATACCCTGGTATACTACTCCTGTCTCATCACATTGCAGCACAGGGAAATTCTCATTTTCTTTTTCTTTAAAATCCTAAAATATCTCTCGATCTTTATCTCACTTTTCTCCTCTTTTTTCGCATGCCTTATAATTAGTGGCTTAATGACTCAGGGGAAGTAGTGGATAAGAGAGGAAAACGACGAGTAATTAAAACAACTCCCTGTTCCCTTATGTCTTTTCTCCCTTATCTTACGACAATTTTGATCCCTTGCTCGCATTATCTGTTACCCCAACTTTACTTCTCACTTCTGCACTTGTCTTTCACATTTACTCTTTCCCACTCTACCTCCTACCTCATTCGACTTTCTCCTCACTTATTCCACTGCCATTCGAGGGAGAAATATGTCAGGAATTTTAGCGGCTACGATATTTCAATTAGCGCTTGCACCCTCACAAATCGATTCACGTTATTTCAAAGGTTTTTAACAAAGAAAGGACTGTGTGACTTTGCCACGAGACTGCTTGTATTCTCAATAAATTTTCGAGAGTCTTTTCTTGTAAATAAGTCAAGCCAAAAAATAATGTATTAACTGGCTCTAAGTAATAAATTTTACTCCAAATAGGGAAGTTTTTTTTTTGTGATATTTTATTCACAAATTGAATTAAAAATCAAATGAATTGTATTTAAAAGTAATTCGAGAATTTTTTTGTTTTTTCATAATTGATGATAAAAATATGTAATGATTATTGCAATCACTTAATAACGGGGAGATTACATTTTAATATTACATCGTTTTATTAATTATAAAAATTAGAGAATAATTTATATCAGATTATGAGGGGATAATTTATAAATTCAACAAAATTTTTTTTTATTAAAAAAAAATAATAATTTATGAGATGGTAAAAGGTAAAAACCAACGGCTTTCTAGGGACGTTTAATTGCTGAGAATTTAATAACAGGTAGACAGAGTAAAAGATGAAAATAAACTTGATGGTGTCTGGGTAATTTTGTTAGCAAGAAGATTGAATTGTCAATGAAATACTTCTTTGTACTTTATTATTAAATATTTATTCGTTTTTGAGACAATAATAAATATTGTTTAATCTCATTTATTATTAATTGAACTATTTATTTAAAATTCTTCATTATTATTTAATAATAATTATTACATTTCTTATCCCAAAGTTAATTATCTTTCGAGACGTTTCAATAAAACTTTTTAATTATTTTCCGATTGAACAAAAATATAAGAAGTTTTAATAAAGTTACTTTGAACTAATAAATCAAATTACTGTTGAATCAATAATAATAATAAGATACTTGTTTAAACAAGTTGTTAATAGCACCAAGGAAACATTAAGAAATGTGGTTGGCATTGAGAAATTGGTGCTGGTACTCGGTTGATTCAATTTTGGAGCTCGTCTTGCTTTGATATTGAGCTTGATTGCTCCTTGCGGGCGTTCTCGACTCTTGTCGTTTGCACTGAAAGCTTTTGCGCATCATGCTTAGGTACGGACTTGACTTGATTGACCCCAATGATAATTGAATATTTTCTTTGATGTTTCAGACGGAGATAGCAAAGAGATTGAGCGCCATCATAGGACAAATTTTACCATTTTTATCACAAGAACATCATCAGCAAGTAGCCAGTGCGGTTGACAGAGCAAAACAAGTTACAATGACTGAACTTAATGCGATTATTGGGGTGAGTCTTTCATTCAGACATAACTAATAAATGATTTAAAAGTAATCTTCTTTACATAAACCTATTTAGTTCATTTGAATGAACGTTTTTATAATTAGATTTACTTGTGATGTATGATTTATTATTTTCTGTGAATTTCTATTTAAAACTAAAAAAAAAAAAATGTCATAATTGTTATTAGTAGGAATCAATTATAGGCAAAGCTTTGTCAACTATTTGAAAAATAGTTATCGAAGCAGTTAATTCAATTTAGGGGGATTCTTTTTTCTAATTTACAATATAAATTACTAACGAAATAATATGTTCTGATTTCAATTAACTTTTTTTACTAAAAACAATTCCAGTGTTAAAGTAGCTTCTGTTCAGCTGACTGACGGCAATTAGGTTTTTCTTTTGTCTTAAATCTTCTTATAATTCCATCGAAACGATCTGAGAATCACTGTTACATCGTGAGTAGAAGTCGGAAACCAATGCACGTCTTGTGAATCTAAAAGCGGACAGACAGATACATTGAAGCTTTTATCTTCCTCCTTCTCCTTTCCTTCTTCTCCTCTTCTCTCTATTGGTTGTTCGCGAATCCTGAATCCTTCTCAATATTACTCGAGCACTCAATTTCCTCCCTATTAAGCCGCCAGCTTCTCCAACTCGCTCGACATATTCCCCTTGCTGCCCTCCATCTCAACTCCTTCCGCTTTCTACCTATAACCAACCTCCTGAATCTTATCCGGAGTCTACTCAAGCTCTACCGCTTGGATGGGTTATAGTGTTATGGTGCTCGAGCGCCGACTAATCAGCATTCCTCGCCCGACCGGTGTGGAAAATAAAGAGGGGAAATAACCCAGAGGGAGAAACTTGGGATTCTCACAAGCGACGTTGTCGTTACGTGCTGCAAATCCTTAACAGAACACAGAATACTTGGATACGTCCTAACTGTCTTTTTCCCTCTTATTCCCATCGCCATACACCCATCCATATTCTACTCCTCTTCACTTGTCCTCATACCCCTTTATCCTTTAAGTCTTGTGGCAAGGAAAATTCCAACGTAACTGACTCGTCTGTCACTCGGGAAACTTAGCAATGAGATTCCAACTTATCCGCATTACCCAACGATAGATGTCATTCCTTATTTTCTTATACATTTCTAAGAACTATTCAGAACTTGTTTACCAAGATACGCCTTGAATTAAATATTTATGTGTACATATATTACTTAATCATTAGTTTTTTCTTAAAAGCATACCTTTTATTTCTTTTCATTTATTTATTTTTCTGAAAATAACGATAATTGCTATTTATTTGGATTTTTATTGATAATCATTATTTTCACATTTAATAAGAGAGATCATAGAGACTTAATCTTGAAAGGGGAAAATAAACAGATGTTATTTTCGAAATTGGATCTTCATTACTTAATTATAGCTTTTATATTAATTTACAAATACAGTTATCTTTTATTTATTCATTAATTTTATTGCGGTAATTCAAAATAATTAACCCTTAAGTGAATCTAATAAATTCTTATCGTTATTATTCGATAATTGTTATTTATTGTTTAACATTCAAATGAATATTTACCACTACAAAAGACCCGTCAAGATATATGTATCCAAATTTCCAACCAAACGACTCTATCAGTAGCAATAAAATTTTTTTAGCATAATTTATAAATGGCCAATATTTTTTATTCGTCCTTTTCGCTACGGATGTTACAATTGATATAAAAAATTCAAGCGGTTTAATTTTTTGTATCATTTATTGATCACAATTTTTCAAGTCAAGTCAGCTGACTAAAACTGCTGATCTGTGATGAAAAAAAAATACAATCCTGTCTCACTTGATAACATTTCATGTGTCATTTTTTTTAAAACTAGAATATGTTAATATTTTTTTTATTTGCAACTAAAAAGTAATAGACATTTCATAGTCATAATTTTCCTTGTTTCTATGGATTTAATGTTTTTTTGTATAGTTGAAATAATTAAAACAACCAGCATTTCCATGTTAACTTTTGTGGTGTGGAAATAAAGTGCTAGATGCAATTTCGCATCTCGGATGTATGTTTCACTTCTCAGCCATCCGTGTCGTACTAACGTTGGGTTATTATATCGTTAAGCCATTTAATTATCTCAGCAAACTACTCGCCGTAATAGTCGACTCATATACCGAGTCATCTTTCTCCGTCTCTCAGTATCTTCATCTTTCTTGCTCTCTCACACTATCGTTCTCTTTCTATCCAAGCATTTGCCACCCTCTTATGCCCTCTTCCTCTGTTCGTCTCCAGTTCAAGCAACCCCAATCCGTTCTAACGAGTGTACACGAAGCCCCAGCTCTCTCGTAATGCCAGCCTTCACCCTCTTAACTTCTGTTACCAACTCCTGGTTTCTCTACGGAACGTCGAAACACTGTTGAAACAGTTTACAATTTGTCTGCCAGTATTGCGGGCTCACTCTTTCTCGCCTCACTCTCCTTTAGATTTAATGTTAACTACCTTCTTCATTTTGCTTTACTGTTGTGTACGTACATTTCACGTCTCTATTTGATTTCATTTCACACCTCAATTTAAAAACTAATATTATTTAAGGCCTTTTACTTGTTGATTAAACACTTTTTATTTATTTATTTTTTGTTTCAATCCAATTAACTGTGTTTTGTAAAGAAAGCTGCTTCGATTTTTTTTTTTTTAACATTTAATTGCATGAGATAACTGAACAGTAATAGTAATATAACTCGATCCAATTAATTTAAGAAGCTCATCTTATTGATGGAAAATTATTTGTGGATGCTTTATAAATATCAGTTTTAAACTTTGCTCAACGGAAATCAATTTAGTTTGAAATTATTTTTAATGAAATTAGATATATTTTTATGGAATTGGATTACATTTAAAATTAAATGTCAAGTATGTATATTATAAAATTTTATTTGATGTTATTAACAGTCCAGGTTACTTTATTTATATGTTTGGAAATTTCAAAATATTTGCTGACGTCTCTTTCAATTTCTTCTTCATGAATACTTGATAGTTTTACTAAACCCAGGAAATGCAATATAAACTCATGTGATTTTTAACCTGGTGATTAATTTGTATGACAAATAAAAGCATTTGAAAGAACAAAAAATAAATGAAGAGAACATTTAAAATATTTCAAAAATTAAAATAAATATAATTCTTATAAAAATATTTAATTTAAAGTTATGATAACAAAAAAATAACTCATCTACTGAAACTAGTGGTACTTGAATAAATTTATATACATCTAGATATATATGAAAAAGTTGGAATTTAACTGAATAGTCACATTACCCCTATCTCTTTTTCATTATATATCAGTCTCTTTTTTCAAGTGAGCTAGTGAATTTATTTATTCATCAGTAACGACAGCAGGCACGTTCGACAAACAGAGCAGACTAACGAAGCTCTGCAATTCAATGTAACGCACGGACATCAACCCCTCGGCTAGTCTGTCTGTTCTCTTTCTCTTCTCTTTTCTATTTCCATTCTCAATCCATCCTAACCATATCCACTCTCGAAAAACCCAATATTTGATGGAATTACGTGCTTTTTAGGGAGAAGGTTATTATTCCTCTGATTCACCAATTAAATATGGTTTTACTCTTGTCGGCAATTATGATCCCTCCATTTTTGTTTTAAATCCTGCATTATTATTAATCCTTTTTCACCCGATGTCCTCATCATTTGATGTTTAGATCAATTAATTGAAAGAGTCCTATTGAAATCAATTGTTTATTTTATTTTAGCAACAAAGGCCAGATTTGCCTAGATTACTTCAACAGATGCACGCACAACAATTACCACCAGGTGCTGCCATGGGTCCTCATCCAGGAATTCCTGGTTTACCTGGTCTTGGACCTGGTGGAGGACTTCAAGTACCTACATCAGCTTCTGCTGCTTTACTTGGTCTAGGACTTCCCCCTGGTGCTGGAGCTACTCCTGGTGCTGCTGGTGCACATCCTTTATCAATGTTAGCTAAACCTGATATTCTTCGTGGTCAACCTGATGACTTAAAACCTAATGGAGGTGAGTTAGATGTTAGGTTCATTTACAATAAAAGCATGAACTTGAAAGTAAAATAAACGTTAAAATTTTCAAAAAGCTTTAATTAAATTAATTTGTATAAAGTTGATGAGTTTTGGAATAAAAATTAATGAATAAATAATGGAGTTAAAGTAGATGATTGTAAGTTGAAGAATAAACTTGCTAAGAAAGATATAAATGTATAGGTAAGACAAAGAGAAAAAGAAAGAAAGATCTACCAGAAGAATTGAAAGAAGTAGGTCTGGTATAACTAGAGCTTTTCTGCAACGTCGGCACGTCTTCTCTGATTCTGATCGTTTACGAGGGCGCATCAAGATAGAACCAGCTTGTTCGTCCAATGTTTACTTAGCGTCTTCATCGTAGAAAAAGCACCTTCTTGTTCAATATCCGACCCTCGTCATCGTCTATTTTCTCAAACTTTTTTGATTTTTTGTTCTCTTTCATATTAAATTGCTTGTGAAACTATAATCTTTTCTTATAAATTTCAAATAAAAATTATTTTACCAACAAAACTTGTCTTTTTTCATAAACTTTATTTTCAATTTCTTATTTTAAATAATAAACTGGGTAGTTTGGAACACTTGATCTTGCACGAGAAAACCAAGTATCTTGACTCATCTCTTTGACTTTACGTGTTAGAACTCAATCTCCAAGGAATGCTGACAAAGCTGCGGTTTTTGTGGCCTCTTGTTCTCTTCGTCCAACTTATACCCTTTCAACTCCGTCCTACTTTTACTATATATACTTGACTGGTTTTCTACTTGGAGAGGACTCACCGAGCTTCTCTCAACATAAGGGTGCTTCCAACTCCGTTTCCTCTTGTAACGTTCTGTCCTTGGTACCTCTTCTCTACTCGAGTTGGCGCCTGGATTAGACCATTCAACTACTCTCTTTTATATTTTAGCTTTTTTATTTCTTTCGACCTACCTTGATATTTATAATCCCATCTTCATCAAATTTTCTAGCATCTAAAATTATACCAGAATTTTTTTAAAGGAAAAAGTGTTAGAATAATGAACAAAACCTTTTTGAAAATTTGACGAATAAGTAAAGCTCTAAAGAGCTTTTTTACTCTATGAATAGTTTATTTTAAAATTAAAGTGGCTTCTTTTAGATCATGTTTCTAAGTACACCAAGTAATAAAGTTTGTTTAACATCAAAGATATGACGATAATTTATTTATACATAGTGTAAATAATTATTTTAAGTACTATTAATTATAATAATAATTATTCTTCGAAGCTCAATATTTGTAGAGTTGAAAAAACTCATTGAAAACCTTTTTCCGGAGTCAGCTATATCTTAAACTATTTTTACATCATTAATTCTATTCAATAAATATAATGTTCTCAATTGAATAAATTTACCAACTTTTTAAATTTATGTACTTAGGAGAATTTTTCAAAAGATAAACGGTAATATCAAAGACAAAGGCATATTTGAGTTTCACTCGATTTATTTTCCTTTTTTTTCCATTCAAGCTTTTTTCCACCCTTTTACTCGACTTTATGAGATAAAAAACGTGAGCTAAGGGAATATTTACAGATCCTTCGTTGGGAATATTGTCAAGGAAAAAAGCTAAAGGTCATTGGTTTTAAAGACGAGCAGATTCCAGTAGAGTCGTGTAAGCATGCAAGTATTTCGTAGACTCGAATTACAGCTGACTCTGGCTTTCCGACCACTCGATTTATTCGATAAAAGCATCATGCCTGGCATCGATGGTTCTTTAATAACGTTCCTCTATTGCTTTAAGTTCTCTCATTCAACCGTTTTTTCTCTCTTTTTTGTTCCAGGTCTAAATCCTGCTGAAGAGAGGCATGTAAGTAAATCAAATAAAAATATCTGCACATAATTTTCGAATTTATTTATTCATATCTTATTGAGTTGAGAAGGAGTGACGATTGAAGTTTAAATTGACTTATAAAAAGGTTTTAATTTTTTTTTACATGTAAAGCAATTTTTTTTTTCAGTTAAATGTAAATGATGGTTTTTTCAATATTATTGAAAAGTCTCATCACAATCAAATTGACTGGATTCAAATTTTAATGATTTTTATATCCAACTGAAAGACATATGGGTTATCGTTTTTATATCAAATGTCGAAAAAAATAATTAAAAATCATAGTCGGTATTCCCAGGGAGAAAAAACAAACTTTATTTCACTTGAAATATTCGTTTTTAATTTATTTTTTTTCAATAAATATTTGATCAGTCATGAATATTATAAATTATCATAGGTAAATAGAAATATTAAAAAAAATTCATTTTAAAATAAAAAATTTTAACATTCAATTCAGATAAACGATTATTTCTTGTTTTTTATCCAACAAATATTGTAACCTCGTGTCTTGTTTAACTAGTTACAATGATGAACACTGTCATCGATTTTCATTTATTAAATTCCATATCAAACAGATTGATGTAGCAAAGTATGATATGCAATTCATCGTACAGAGTTCAATTCATGCGTTGAAATCATCAAAAAATTGTTATTTTGTCGTTTAGACTCATTTTACAAGCTTTATTTGAAAATCTAAATAAACATTGATTTATTTTTTTCCAAGCGTTTTAATATATTTTGATTAAAATAATAATTGTTGTCGATTTATCCTTGGTCGTCACTTTTTCTAACTGCAAGAATTTTTAATCTAAAGTAGTGTTAAAAAAGGAGAAGGGGGGGGGGGGGATTTCTGTGAAAAAAGTTATCAGAAGGTATATAATAAATGAATAAGTTGAATAAAACGCTCATTTCCCAGTTGGTATAGCTTCAACAGTTGTACAAATGGCCGTCGAATTTCCACGAAAGTTGCTCGAGATGTTGCTTTCGCGCGGGCGCCTCTCAATTAGTGCGATAATAACTCTCCCACACCATTGGAGAGTTTACAGTGAGAACTGGGGATAGAATGAAGTGGGTATATATATGTAGAGAGTATAGTTAAAGGAATAAAGCGAGAAGCGGGTGTTTCGTCGACGTTTTCCTGAGTTGCAATTAAGCCGACATCATTATCCCTCGAGCTTCATTCCACCGCGATCGAGCCCCTAATTCCGACATCAAGCCCCCAAGCCGCTCACATCGAAGTCTTCTTATAGCCGTGGTCGCTTCCAAGTCTCATGTCGCTGTTCATTCTGTATGCCCTGAAGAGTTTCACTTTTACTCCTTATTGGTGTTGAGAACTTGGGTAAATTGAATATTAACTGTACCAGGGTGGAAGACATTATCCTCTTTTAGCTCCATTACTTTATTTTTGGCAGAATCTCTTGAAATTTTTGATTTCATTTTATGATTTTGTTAATAAGATATTTTTTATTCAATTCAGTTATAATACTTTCATTATACCTTTTATAGAAAAAAAAACCTGATTTAGAATGTTTTCAATTTAAAATAAAGTCTAAAAATGGTTTTTAGATATTTTTTGAGTATTTTTATAAAACTAAAATGAAATAAAAAACTTGAAAAACATTTTAGAAATATTTTAGATATTTTTTTTTTAATTGTTACAATAATTCATTTTATTTCCTTTTAAAAAAAATTCTTTTTTTTTTTTGGAATGTAATGGAGTATACAGAAAATTTTCCGAGTTTATTTATTTATTTCTTCATGAATGTGAAAAAACAAAGCAAAATTATTTACGTTTATTAATAAATAATTGCTTTAGAAATGAATAAAAATATATTGACGATTTATTTGTAATGAAATTATTTTGGACATCAAAGAGAAAAATTGAATTAAATAAAAAAAATTTTTTTGCGTTTCAAAAGTATTCATAAAGCTGAATAAAAATGTAAATTCAACATGTGATAAACAAAAAATAAATAAATAAATATTTAATAAAGTTGATACTGCTGGAATAGAAATGATAATGGTAAATCAAAAGGTAAAAAATGGAGTGTTGTAAAAAAAGTTTTTGTGTTGGTCAAACCAGATTATACTTTACATGTTCATATAGGATACCATGTAGATGTCCGTATGTATACACATAAGAGTGTACATACAGTTTGAATATAGGAACTATCACCATGTGTTGGTTGAACGCTGGAGGAATAAAAAGCCAAGCGCCAAAAGCCTCGCTAGTATAAAGTAAAATGGGAGAGGTCGAGGATTGAAAAAAGCGGGTTCGACGTCCGTTTATTAAAAGCACTTTCTGAAACGTTAACGCGCTTACTGCGACCCACTTTACGCGAATTCCAAAGCTTCGTCAGTAGTAGCTTTACTAACTCTTGCTTTAACCATCAATTTTTTTCTCTTTTAATTCTAAGTCTATTGCAATTATCGAGTATTAAAAAAAAGTTCTCAGCCTAGTCAGTAAAGCTTTTTTTTATTTACTTACATACCTCCACAAAGAACAATGTTTTAGCGCTATAATTAATTTATACAATACATTTTAAAACTTTAATTAATAAAGATGAAAAGCTGTGTAAATACAAAGGAAAAATGTTGAATAATTACTGTTTGCACTGAAAACATTAAAAAAGTTTAACTGCAGAAACGCTCCACTTTTAGCATAGATAAAAACTGTTGACTTTTTTTTTTAATGAAATGCAGATTATATTAATGGACACAAGAACAAATAATTATATTATTAAAATATTTTCCTTTCTACTCTAAATATACGACATCTGTTTTATCTCTTTAGAAGCATCACTCCAGTCATTAAAAATTTAACTCTCATCATTATACCTATGTTGGTAATTTTGTTTAAATATAAGTATGATAATATATAAACCAGTTATTACACGTGTAAATCATGCAATTTCCGTCACGAACTGTACATAGAATATGGATGCCAGCTATAGTTATACATGCTACAAGTGTGGCAGTGCGAGACATAATTAGCACCTATTTAATACCTACAATTATTACGTATTGATAATCACTAAGTCGAGCGGCATCGATTACACTTTCAGTTATAGGCGTTAATAGCTTTTCCGTTTTATAGATCAGTTAGTAAGAAATAGTATACTTTAATTATAGTACATAAATTACTCCATATTTTTTATCAGGTCTAGAGGAAATGTTAATATTTCAAAATAACTTGTTTGTATTTTTCCTCGTTATGTACACTGGGGAACAAAATTACCTATATCAGCTGAATATTTTTTTTATCAAGCATATGAAGTCTCTAGAGACTCATTCCAGTTCAACAATATGTCATAATAAAATATATAATCATTATCGTCAGGACAATTGATCTAGAACAGGACATATCTAGATTTTTTTCTATATGAAGATCTATGGATTTAAATAGAATTACATATTTTTAATTTATTTTGTTAAAAAACGCTTTTAAAAAATATTTTTTTTTTTTTAAGAGTACAAAATTATAAATTAATCATTAATTCAGCTCTACAGTTTATAATTGTTTTATAATAATACAATATCAGTAAAAATAAAAATTTTAAATCAATTTAAATATCAACATTATTTTTTTTTAATTTAAATTTCAAGATCATTTAATTTTAAATTATAAAAAAGAGTATCAAAGGCTTTACAATATAAACAATAGCATTAAAAAATATTTGTCTTTAATTTTTATAAAATAATCTATTATTTAATCATTCCAAAAAATCCTTTAAGTTAATAAAACACTTATTTTATTTCACTGGAATCTTTAGAATTCATTTGAATTATTCAATCAAATTTTTTATTCATGTAAGCAATTTTTTTCTGAGCATAGTACGAATAATATCCAAGTCTTTGATTGAAATATAAATTAATGTCCCAGCGGATGTTTTCTTGTTTTGTCTTACTCAGTAGTCGTATATTTCAAGTGTGAGGGATTGTTACCAGCAGAACCCATGAAATTGAAATATTAATGGTAATAGGTTAGGCAGTTTGCTGCGGACGGCGCATCGTATAACGTTACTGTCCGTTCCATGATCCCTTGTCGTGTGTCTCACAATAATAGCCGTATCTACTGTGACTCCCAGAGTTTGCTTTCATTATGCTATACACCACTCGAGCTTCGTTATGTACCCTAACCTTCTGTGCTTTTATGTCCGCACACTTGACACGTTTCACTCGTAAATGAATCATACTGAATCATTCATGCATAAAATATTTCCGCACATTATCCTGTTATTTTTACATACTTGATACACTTTTTATTAGCCTTTAAATATCGACAATGTTATACTCGACAGAAAATACGATCGAAGTATACTTCTTTGAATTTTCATAACAGCCATCTTATATTTTTAATACAGTTATAAATTATCTTGTGGATGGAAACAATAATTTCTTGCAATTCTGACAATAATAATAATTCAATTTTATTATGTACCTTTTGAAATTTATGATATGCTTACAAATATGAAGATCATTCTAAAGAACTTCAAAATAAAAAAATAAGAAAAAACAAAAAAAAATCAGTTAAGCATTTGATATAAATTATAGTCTTATTCTAAAATTGTCTTTATCATGATTATGATCATGCATGATATCATCGATGTATAAATGGACGAAGGAAACTCAAGAGGGGTAAAATGCTCAATAAATGGTCATCATTATTCAGTGAATGATCAATACAAAGAATTTATGAATTATAAATTTTTTTAAATATTACTTCTAATCTAAAATTGCAATATTAAAATTCTTTTCTAATTTTATACAGTACAAAATAGTAATTACTAAGCTCAGAACTTTAAAATAAATATTTTGAGTATATTTAGTGTAGCAGAAATTTTTTAAAATTTATCTTACACGAATGTAAAGTATTCAAAAAATTCTTTATAAATATAATATTTCTATTTAATAAATTGATTTTTGACATCATTAACATGATTGTCACTCTTTTAATAATAAATGTAATTGACAACCTCGGTCTTTGAACTATTCATTGCTTCTACGCAGCAAAAAAGATGACATTACTCACAATTTAATGATGAAAACATCTGATAGATTGCTGGTTTAACAATTATCATTGCAAAAAATATAGCATAAAATTGAAGATGATATGGTTTTGTAGTTAAAATTGATTCATGAAAATTATAGGATTAATAAATAATCTGTTGAATGTAGATACATTAGCCTGGAAAAAAGTTTTATGGGTAATAAATTGCGAAGGCTGGATAGAAATCAGTTCCACAGCAATAGTTTTTTTTATCGATTTTAATAGTCATTGAGACAATCTATGTTGTAAAAATAGAAATTCCTCTCGAGAATTAAAAACCTATGGTAACTTAATAACATAATTACAAAGATAAAGGCACGTACGAGATATTTTATTCCATGAAATTGTGTTATTAATTCAAATAAAAATATGAATTTTTATATTGATATCACTCCTATTAACATATTTGAATAATTAAATAATGAATAAATGAGCTTCTCATATTTACAATGGATTAATTCCAAATATTCATAAAATAATTTAAATAATACAATTTTATTATCCACTCTTTTAATTATGGGTACCGATAAATGATTAAACCCTTTGATATTAATTAATAAATATTTATACGATTCCTCCATTTGATATGAATATTATTTATTAATCTCAACAAGAAAAAAAACTGTCGAATTTTCCATGTTTAAAATAAATATCGAATAATCATGGAATTATGGAAAATTAATTATTGTGGGAATAAAAGTAGTGAAATTTTAAATATTTTATTTGATAAAAATAAACAATATTACAAACTTGTTTAAACAACATTAAACTTTTTACTAATATTAAAAAAATATTTTTCTCCGATTTTCTATTGGGGAAAATAAATAAAAATAGTAAAACGCTTAAGAAAAAGTAAAATCAAGAATAAATAAATGATATTGATTTGGAAGAAGTCAATATGTATTCCGTCAATGTGAAATAGTTAAGAGTAGAGAATGAAAAAGGGGAGAGTGTAGTAGTATGTATATATACTGTGGAACCATTTGATAGAAAATATACATGGATATAAGTATCTACTTTCCAGTGAGTTTTCTTCTTGTTATCTCAATAAGAATATGACAGATGACTTATAGAAATATAAGGTAAAAAGCTGTTAAAGAGATCGAACATGTGGAGAGGAAGAACATCTTCCACATAAAATAAATAAGGAATAAAGTAGGCAAAGTAGAGGTTTGAAGTGTATGGTTGAAAGGAAAATGAGAAACATGAAATATTGGAAGCGTGATTTAGACCACTGAACTATGTAAAGATTTGATTCACAACAGAAAAATCTGAAGTTGAGTAAAATATACGAATCTCAGTGGGATTGAAGGAAATGAAAAGAATATACAGTTGTGAAAGTCAAAAAGCGACGGATCAATTACGAACTTTTTTCTATTTTTTATCATTTCCTATCAAGAAACCTCTTGTTCACAAATCTCAACTATTTTTATCAGATTATTCTACGTAAAATTTTTAGCCTTAATTCCGTACCTTTTCCTCTTTTCATTATCTCTTTTAATTTCATCAGAAGAAAAACTAAAAGTAACGAGGAGTGCATAAAATGATAAAGTAAAAAAAATTCACAAAGAAGATTTTTGGGTCAATTACTACAAGACTGTTAATACCCAAGTATTGGATGAAATAAAAAGAAATTAAATTATTATGATAATGAATAAAAAATATTTAATGAAAATCAAAGTCTATAGTCTATGCTAGAGTTATTGGTGTATAGGTTAAAGTAGTGAGTGCACCAAAAAATGAAAAAGGTTAAAAAAAAAACATGGTGAAAAAGACAGAAAGGTGAGAGGTAAAAAAAATTTACCGTTGACGTGGGAGGGTAATTTATTTTAATTAAAGTGGCTTGCATTATATAAACGAGAGTATAGCCGAAGTGACGTGTCGGTGAAAGGGATGAAAGGGTGTAGAGATCGTGGTACCTGGTGCGACCCTATTCTAAAGCCTCGTCGCTTTGCTACTGCAGTCGAAAACGCTTTCGAGGTCTCGAACAGACTAATTCACCCATTACCCTTTTCCTTCCTACCTCTTTTCACCCTTCTACATTTTCTACCCTTTCTCTTCCCAATGCCATGCTCTATCCATTTAGCTAAATATGGAAGGGCACTCGATCTCGCCTGCTTTACCGACACCTCTGATCTCGTTAGGGGCGCATTAATTAATTTACAAGATGGCGGCGACACCAAGGATGATATCCCAGTAGTAGTCTACCCTTTCTCGAGAATTGAAAGAGGGAGTCAAGAAGTAATTGCGCAGTCACTCCCACAACAATCCACTTCTCTTTTACGTCTTCAATCCCTACAATCGCTGTCTCTCATCACTTAAAACCTCATCCCAAGGATACTTGATATTTTTTTTTTTTTTCAATTACTTCACTTCTTCTAATTTAAGACGATTTTACAGCATTACTACTTAAAAAAATATTTCACCAGATTTATTGCGAATTTTTTATCCACTGTAAGATCAAAAAGTTTTAAACTGTATTAATTTTTATTAACCAACGCAGTGAAAAATTATAATTTATTTATGAGAGTAAATTTTTGTTTTAAAACCATATCTTATTTCACAGCATTAACTTCTCTCTAATTACACAAAAATCCAAGTGATGTATAACAAATTTAAAAAACTTTTATTTAATGAATATACAGTGAAAGATAATATTATAAGTAATTCCTTTTTACGACAGCAATAATTTTATAATTTTTTTGCAAGCAGTTCATTTATTATTTACTGCCCATTTGTCTAGTCGTACACTGACATTATTACCGGGGTAAAAATGTCAGAAATAAAATTTCACAAGCTGACTTGGTTTCATTGCAAATGTCTACTGTACTCAGTGCGTTGAAAACGAATAGCAAAAATAGAAGAAAAAGAGAAAAAACAATTTCAACAAAGTTAACAAGAAATGAAACAAAAAAAAAAGTAGACAAACCACTACGGAAGGTGAAACAGTAGCACAAATGCTTGTCACATTCTCATGTACTCACGTGTGATCGTATACAATCTTTCTGTCTTCCTTCTCTCCTTTTCTACTACTCATCTCATGTTCTCGCGCGTTTACGGACATAATCGCGGGACTTTTATAGCACAGCACTTTGCGGTCGACTCAACTTTTTAATAATTTCTTGCTGGTAATTAGTTCATAAATTAATGCGCCAGAGCATGAATGGAGGCGTATCTTTTTTACCTTGTTTCTTTTATCCCGCAATTACGTCACTATATTTTATAATAATTTCTCTTTTTCCCGCTTCTCGCCTTTTTCTTATCTCCTTAAGCATCTTCGCTCTCTACCTCACTAAGTATTTGCGGCATCGTTTATTCTCTTGAGGTAAAGAGTAAAAGAAGAATTTAAAAGAGAGGGAATTGGTTTTTTGTCGAACGTCTCGCTGGAAGGATGTTGTAATTGGCCAAGAAACTTAACGAGCGATCTTCTGGGGTCTTCGATCGTTGTTGATGAAACAGTAAGACAGAGGTTTCATAGCAAAAATTATCTTTAAATCTAGTTATAATCACTTCCCTTTTCACACTATTATTTATCTACTTTTTTCTGTTTTTATATCTTTTTTTATTTCTTTATGTCAGTTTATCTTTCATCGTTTCAACGTAATCATAATTTTAAATATCTTTTGCTGCTACAGTATTATTTGCATTATTCAAGTCTATAGAAAATTTGTAAAAGTTGCAAATTACTATTTTTTTCTAAGTGTGAGAAATAAAATTCTTTGGAAGAAATATTGCTTTGCACGTCTTAAAAAGTCAATGCTTTACTTAGAAAACACATTAAGTGGTGAAATTTCATCATAACTACACTTCAATTGCTGATAATTTCCAAATGACCGAAACTAACCAATTTTACACTTAGGATTCTTTTTTATAGAAAATATGCATTGCTGAAAAATAGTTAACTGCGAAAAGTTTCAGTTATTTTCTTTGAATTTTTTTATTCTTTATTAATTTAAAAAGTTGATTATAAAAAAAAAATAATCCAATTAATGAAAAATTGCCAATAATAAATTGAATGTCAACTAAAAAAAGTCCAAAACTAACGATAAAATTCTTTGAAATAAATTCCACGACTGAGCTCAATTAAAAGTCGAATTAAAAAATCAGATAAATTGAAAATAATCAGGATAAAAAGGAAAAGTAATAAATCTCAATGGTCGGTACATCATCACTAACAAAATAACTGCAGGTTGAAATGGCTAAAGTGATATCGAAGTGCATCAAAGTGGCTCCAAGACGTCTGCAATGTTACATTGTATCATAAATCAGTTGGTCGATTGTTGAAGGTCCATTTCCCCTCACTGCTTCGACTTCTTCAACCCCCATTTCATCACGCCTAAGGCAACGTTCGTGTTAACTTGACTTTTTGCGTTGTGTAATGACCTTAAAGCGTACCATAGCAGCTCGACTTTGCGAAGCCATTCGTTAAACTGGGAACAATCTTTTTTTTTTCATTCTTTGTCTTTCTCCATTCCCTTTTTCCCTCTTAGTTTCTCTTGCGAGAATCAACCACGCGAGAATGCACCTCAGGGGCATTGTTGCCGCACTTTTTACCATCCCGAGTGCCAGTCGAGGGGGTTGAAGAGAAACGGACGGGTGATTCAAGATAAAAGGGAACCGAGGAGGTTTAAAGAGTAAAAGAGAGATCCGAGTCTTCCAAAAGAGAGCGTAAAGGGTGGAGAGATCGAGATCACCGCGGGCTTTTCAATTACCGCGTCTCTTTCGTTTCCCACCCCTTCCTGCTCTTTCCTTCTCTCTTTTTCCCTTTACACTGTTCCTCTGACTTTTCACTTCTCATCCCAGTGCTCTTTTTACCTTGTGCCAATGCTCGTCCAAATGAAAACAGGCTTTGAAAAATTTGCAACAACTATCCTGCCTTCTTTTAGCTGCTGCATTTTTGTGATTCGATCAAATAATTTCATTATTACTCTACAATTATTATACTCTCAGTAGCTCCATTATTTATTTATTTTCTATTTTTATTTACTTGAGAAAAAAAGTCCTTTGTAAAATTAATTTTTTTTTTATGTAGAATCATTGATTTTCAATAAATAATTATTGATAATTGATAAAATTTACTATTCATTGAAAAATTATGCTCACGGTGTAGTTATAAAAATATCCTCGCATATATTTGCAATAAAATTTTCCATTTCTGGAAAACATTACGCGAAAAATGGACTGAAACTCGTTGCCATAAGAATAAGAATTTTAGCATTAAATATTATTATGTCATATGATAAAAATACTTGAACTTTTAATAATATTATCGATTATGTATAGCAATCCTCGTGTTCGTTTCGCGGTTATACGAAGATAATAACAATAATAGCAATGTCGGGAAAAGCGTCAGTACTTGCTGTCGTACAGGGCGCGTTGTTGCATAAAATTGTAAAACCCCCGCTGCTACTATACTGCCAACCGAGATAGCTGCAAACAGAGGCGAGTTAATTTAAAAATGCAAATTCCAGAGAGAACTCGTTCAAGTTTCAGGGGATGAACAGCCGAGGATGAAGGGGAAATTGTGGGTTTGCGGGAAAAAAATAAAATGAGAAAAAACGATAAAAGGAAAAATAAAAAAACGTAAAATACATGCGGTAGATCCATGCCACTGAGTACAGTAGAAAAAGTATTTACGATGCGTCATTAAATAATTCGTGATGTGTCTAGCTTTATTTTTTATATTTTTAGCTTTTTTTTTTTAACATTATTTCCACCTCTTTTTTATGCTTTATTTGTCTCATTTACGTGTGAAAAGTACATTTCTTTTTATATTTCGCTCATATTTTAATTTCTCTTTACTCGACAGTTTATTTTTAACTGACTATTTGTCTTCATATTGTTATATCAATTATACACTATCACTATAAATACAAGTTGTGTTTTTCAATTCATTTATATTTTGCAGTCTTTATTAAGATTTGTTCATCTAACATATTCTTAATAATGCTTAGTAACACATTCTTAATAAAATTGTAGAAAATATTTAAAAAATTTATCTTTTAAATAAAATAATGTAGTGATTCAAACATTATTTATTCAAATTAATAGAGTCTAAAGTAATATCAATTTTTCAAAACGATTCATAAATATTATAAACTGGATTTAAAAATATTTTGATCAAGTAAAACGATTGAATTCATTGAAACGTTTATTGTAATTATTGAAATTATTTTCTGTTAATTTAGTAAAATTTTTTTTTTAATATTATAAAGTTTGTTTCAGTATAATAATAAATCTGTATTACATTAATGACTTTTTAATGTCTTTTAAATTTATCAATTTGATAAAAATACTGTTTTTTTAACAACTTTAAATGAAAAATGAATTGTACTAAATAATTGCAATTTACCAGTAATTTTTAAAAATTAAATTATGAAGCAAATAAATATTCATATCAATATATAATTTATTTTAAATAAAAAAAATTAAATAGCATCAAAGAGAAAAATTTAATTGAATTTTGTAAGCAATCCGATAGCTGATCTCTGATATTTAATAGTCGATAATATCGAAAACTCCCAAGAATCTAAGGAAGATATACGATAAATAAAAATATTATCATTCTAACGACTAGAGAAAAAAAGCAAAGAAAAAAGAAGATAAAAATAAATATCTAAAGAAGAGCCGCAAAGTCAATTTCAAAAGGAGTTGATAATGTTGAGAACCTCTGTGTGCAATCTTGTACCAGCTGGGGTTTGCGGGGTCTTAGGAGACGCGACTGGGCTCGTAACCTTCTGAAGTGTGGAGTGAGGAATAGGGAAATAGGTCTGAGGTGGATGAGGATAGTGAAGACGATGGCAGAGAGTTCAGAGGAAGGGGCAAGAGGTTGGCTGGTAGTCGTGGTGTGAAGATATATCTAGAAGGTCTTGGCAGGGTGGATAAGACTAGAGCGCCATTGCGAAGGAGTCGCTCACTCACTTACCACGCTCGTGGCTTCGCGGTATAGCTTCAACCACCAACCCCAATACCCTCAAACACATCCCTGAGAAAATCCTCTTCCTCTTGTTCTCCATCTTACCCAACCTTGCATGCCAAGTTGCTTGCGGACCAAGTCGTTTCCTAACACTACAGACAGTCTATACATCGTCGACTATACACCTTCCACCCCTTATTGATCGACCTACGAAGCCTCCTTACTATCAACGTCGTATTCGCCTTCTCTGCTTTTATGCCTTCACCACATCTTCTCTCTCCCCCTCTTCCTTCTCAGGTTCTGAAACCTAAGAAGCTAAACTTGCATGCTTGAGACGTTGTTTTCGACAACCATGGATTCTCATGTCTTTGACAGAAATGTTAGAATAGGTCACGGTACATTATGCTCAAGGATATTCCAAACATTAGATTCGGTTAAAAATCGATGCATGCGCAATAAAGTACATGTAAAATATGCTAATACATTGTAATTTGTTCATTTACAATTGTAAAGTCTGCTATTTACATAAAATATTTTTTTCTTAATTATCTATAAACGTAGCTTCTGAAGATTGATGTTTATGGAAATTTATAGTGCATGAAATTTGCCTGTATATATTGAAGTAATTTTCAAAGCGAGTAAACTTTTAATGATGAAAAGTCGTGTGTATATACTTGAAGAAGTTAAAATATCAATAATAATTTTATTTTACTTGAAAATAATTAATTATAATTAAATCTTAATAATGAGTTCATCTTATCATAGACCATAAAAAAAAAACTCTAGTTGATGAGCTTAAAGTAGTTACTTATTAAGATAATAAGTTTATAAAAAGTCGTTATTCCTTGATTGTTAAAATGGATTCAATAAAATATATATACTCGATTTAAAGTATAATAGAAGTATACTTAAAAAATAAATCGATATCAACGTAGGTAAAGTGTATCTTTCATTTATTGAAGAAGCCCAGAGGTATTACAAGGATGTTCTGATCATCGATAGATATTGCAAAACTCCTTTTTGTGCTCGATGACCCCCTGGAGATAAAACCCTTGTCTTATATATCTGTTGGGTGGTGCGACAGATGTATTCTCAGCTGGAAAATATACGTTTATAGCAGTACACTCGTGTGCTGAGGTTTTTATTCCGTTTGTCATGAGAGAGTATAAGATTCCCTGGAGATGTAAGTAGAAAAAGGAAGAAGAATGAGGTAAAGCCAGTGGAAAAAGAATATAAGGAGAAAAGGAGGAAAAAGACAGACTCTCTGATGCAAGTAGATTCCAAATATGGTCTTACTCTTCGTCATTGCCGCGTACTTTTTCTTCATCTCTTTCTTTTCTCGTTAAACCACCAGTCGTGAAAATGTTCCATGCCAACATCTCAGCTGTATACGGTGCAGCTTCGTTGGATAAATGGAAGAACGCTATTACTGTAGGTATAACGAGACACCCTTCGTTGAGACTTTCTTCTTGTACAAGTAATGGAAACGGTGACTACTGTCTTGACTCATTCCTTGAAATCGATGCGGTTGAAATGTTTTACTGATGGCAAAACTATTTTTTTTTTTTTTTTTTTTTTTACATTTATTCCGAGTAATTAGAAATATTTTTCAAATATTTTAGTAATTATTATCGATAAAAAAACAATGAGACCTCCATTTATTTGACTTAATCTACCAAATATTTTTAAATAACCATGAATTTTTCTTCAAGTAATTGCTCGTTATATTCTCTTCCACCCTTGAAATAATTAAAAAAATCCCCGTACTTTTTTTTGCGCAATTTCGTATTAATTCTCTGAAAATACTCAAGTTTCAGTTCTTAAGCCGTAAAGTTGCTAACCGAATAATCTCCCTAACAGGATCTAAACCACCGAAATGTTTCCTCTTTGCTTGAGTCTTATTTCTTTTTATTTCACCCTTAGAAGTTAACGATGGAAGGGTGCAAGGATATCACAAAGTCTCAGGGGGATCACAAGAGCATTGGGGTAATGGCTTGAACACAAGGGTGAGTGTGGAAGTTGTAAGGGAGCAAGAGGTCTCTAATAATTGAGAAGAGGAGATTTACTTCCTTGGTTGGAAGTTTTTGCTTGGTGGATTGCTATACTGGGGTGCGAATCAGAGACGATTAGGAAAAAATGAAAATCGAAGGATCTCCAAAGAAATTCGATGGAATCAGAGGGGAAGATAAATTCAACCAATGGAATTATTTCATAAAGTTGAAAGAAAGAATATTGGTGAAGAATAAGAAAGATAAAAGGGCAAAGGGGAAAAAATAAGTCGACAGGATTTATCGTGAAAATTGTTCGGGATGCAGGAATTTACGATAGGTATTATATATATATTGAATGAGGAACAAAGAGAAAATTCATTTCAGAGTCATTCCCCCGAGAGCATTAGGGAGAACGACACGATTGAGAGACGTAGTAACTGCTTGAGAAAGTCTTAGACCTCTGGGATTTTTTTTTCTTTTTTTTGATCATCTTAGATTCCGAGTTTGTAATAATAAAAATGTACGTACACTTGCAATATACATTTTATCTATCATTGTGATATTGAAATGAGCCTTTCATCCTTGGATAAACAACAAGAAATAACACAATCAATTCTTTCTAATTTCAAACTAATTTTTTTCTATTTCACTGTTGAAAAATAACTCAACAATAAAATAGATGTAAGAAATTAATTAAAGTTTTTTTGTAAGTAGACATTGATGATAATTTAATAATTTCTCATTATTTGTTGCACACGAAAGCAAATAACAAATAGTTATTCAGTGAACGATAAAAAGAGAACTGTTATTAGGGTCAAGGGTCTCGAGGGGTTGAAAAAAAGAAACGATAAAAGTTTGAAGAGAAAACTCACTTTCATCTTTAAAGCTGTTACTTTTGGGTGTCATGAGAAAAATAGGCCCATAAGTAATTTGAAATCCCGCGAGAAGAAGCCATGTGTAAAGTCGTTTCGTCGCCAAGTGTGAGGGTAAAAAGTATGGTAGAGTTAGAGGAAAAAACTGGAGGGTCGATGAGATGATCGGACTCAAGAGTTTATATCCTTGTAAATCTTGTAAGATATTAGAGGGTAGATAGTAACAACCTTATAGAAAATACGATAAAATATAGTACACAGTAAAAAAAGATATATGTAGTGAAGATACTTTAAAGAGAAGTTGAAGAGTCGATTGGACTGTTTATTTATTTTATCTATTTTTTATTTCAGAGAAACTCAATATCTCCTGCTGAGAGAGAAAAATACAGCAGGCCCCGGAGTACTCCAGATCCTTCACATCATGATCATTTACACATGAAGAAGATGAAAAAAGAGGATAAAGATATTGGCCATGTAAGTTTCATTGATGATTGTCCATGAATTTTAATTTTATAGTCCTCTTATATTGAGTCCGTGCTTGTTCTTGCCCACAGCAAAGTGATGGTGAAAAGAGTGATCAAGACTTGGTAGTAGACGATGCAAGTGAAGGTCCAACGAGTCCAGCAGCTAATGGCACATCATCACCAAGAGAAAATGGATTGGATAAAATGGGACCATCGTCAGTTGGACCAATGAGTGGACAAATGAAGAAAGAAGTTCCCCCACAATCTCCCAGGAGTGGAACCAGTAGTAATGCTAGTACTCCATCTGCGAAGAAGATGGAAGAACGTGAAAAACCTACTACACCTATTTCCAAACCTGTAACGCCAACTTCTGCTGGTGGAAGTAGCTCTGGTTCAGGTGGTCTTAAAACCAGCTCGAGTAAACCTCTTGTATCAGCTTCTGCAGTAGGTCCTTATCCACCACACTATCCACCTCCTCATCATCCACCTGCTGGACCTCATGTCGACATGCTCGGATACCCACCGGGTGCTCTTAATGGATATCCAGCAAGACCGCCACTTCAACAACTGTACGATCCACACGGAGCGATGAGAGCACCACTTGGACCTCTTGGAGTACCTGGCGGCAAACCGTAAGTGTTTCTTTGGCTTTGCAACTAGGTTAATTACTCTTTTGTAGTGTAACGTCTTGTACAGAAAAGCTTTTAAACATCAAGTGGAAGGTTGCTAATGATTGTATTTGAATTTTCTTTCAGAGCTTACAGTTTTCATGTCTCGAGTGAAGGTCAAATGCAGCCAGTCCCTTTTCCTCCAGATGCGTTAATTGGACCAGGAATACCACGCCACGCTAGACAAATTAATACTTTAACTCACGGCGAGGTCGTGTGTGCTGTAACTATTTCTAATCCTACAAAATATGTCTATACTGGTGGTAAAGGCTGTGTTAAAGTTTGGGATATTAGCCAAGGAGGTACCGGAAGTGTGAAACCAGTTTCACAACTCGATTGTCTTCAACGTGACAACTATATTAGATCAGTGAAATTACTACCGGATGGTAGAACTCTCATTGTTGGTGGTGAAGCAAGTAATCTCAGCATTTGGGATCTCGCGAGTCCAACGCCAAGAATCAAAGCAGAACTTACATCTGCGGCACCTGCCTGTTATGCTTTGGCCATTTCACCAGACTCCAAAGTTTGCTTCAGCTGTTGCAGTGATGGTAATATCGCTGTTTGGGATCTCCAAAATCAAACACTAGTGAGGCAGTTCCAGGGACACACTGATGGTGCGTCGTGCATTGACATCTCTGCTGATGGATCTAAACTCTGGACTGGCGGCCTTGACAATACTGTCAGATCTTGGGATTTGAGGGAAGGCAGGCAACTCCAACAACATGATTTTACATCACAAATCTTCTCACTTGGCTATTGTCCAACTGGCGAATGGCTTGCAGTAGGCATGGAGAACTCTAATGTCGAAGTATTACATGCCACCAAGCCCGACAAGTATCAATTACATCTTCACGAATCCTGTGTACTATCACTAAGATTCGCATCCTGTGGAAAATGGTTCGTTTCAACTGGCAAAGACAATCTACTCAATGCTTGGCGTACACCCTACGGTGCCTCGATATTCCAAGTAAGCAACAGTTTTTTTCTAATATCATTGCAATAGACAACATTTATATTTACTTATACTACTGAATATTTCATCTTGTCTAATGCAATTTCACCAAGGTACTATAATTTATTATTAATTTTTTTTTTCTTTACAGTCTAAAGAATCATCTTCTGTGCTCAGCTGCGATATTTCAACGGATGACAAGTTCATCGTAACTGGATCTGGAGACAAAAAGGCTACAGTGTACGAAGTGATATATTAAAAAAATAATTGAAGCCAATTAATCATATGAGAACTGAAATAAGAAACACAATTTGTACGCTTGTTAATATATTTATGAATTAAGAAATACCATCAACAAAGTCATATAAATATAAAAAATGGGAAAATATAAGATTACTAATATAAATATAAATAATAGTAACTTATACTTGGAAAAAATAATAAGTAAGTGAAGCACAATACTTTTCCCCCGTGATAAACAAAGAATATTACAGATACTTGGTTTTAACTCGCGTGTGTTACCTTAGACAGTTATATATCCATTTCATTGTGCTTTATTAATGCGAGCTTTTTTTACCCAACATTTAAATTTATTATTATTATTTTATCATATAACTGTCGCTGATTTTTTATTCTTCTTCAAGCTTTGATGGACTCACTGTTCACTAAGAACAGAATACTTATTAATGCAATGAAAATAAACAATTACCTCAGCGTACTCTGTCAAAATAAATCAGAGAAAGCTACTTGAAGCTAGTGACTATTCACTAATGACCAGTGCCGAGATATATCACTAGTTGAATCAGTGATTAGGTCAATACTGAAAGCTAGAAAGCAGTAAATAATCTCTAATTTATAGGGATTTTCATTGATTTATCTTGAAAGAGTATGTGAAGAAGAATAAAAAAGAAGTAGGAAGTATGAAGTTAACTATTATAGTTAAGAGATGCAAAATATGTTAGTAAATGATTTATTATAAATATATACATATATATTTAGGTATAAAAATAATTTAAGGATTGTATAAAACTTGAAAAAATAGTTTAAAGTGGAATAAAGTGAGAGAAAATTCTCAATGAATAATCGTGATAAAAGTAGAGCCTTTGTAATATAGAACTTTAATCCTTTGTGTACAATTGCGAATGGACTAGTGAATAGAGAATGAATGTAGTTCACGTAGACGAGAGAAAAATTGATGAGAATCTTTATGACAGCGAAAGCAGAAGGTATTATTTGAAATATATATATATACCTATATATACGTATATAAAAAGTGAGGTGTCGAGAGTACTACAAAAATCTAGGCTGGTCGACTTGTAGATGAACGAGTACGGCCTGCTGAATAATTACGTGTACTATATTATAAATAATAATAATACAAATAATAATAAAAAATAATGATAATAATAATATTAAAAGGTAAACGTAGAAATGAATATGTTATCTCGAATAAAAACTAAAAAATTAATTACTTTCTTACTCCCAGAAAATTTAGAGATTGAAGAAAAGAAATAACAAAAAAATAAGACGAATAAAAAAAAATGTAATCTTGATAAATCAGTGGCTAATGTTTCTATATGGCCTACCCTATAGTATGTATGTATACGTGTGCTCTAGGAACGTTTAGATTACAAAGAAACGATTAATTAGTGTGACAGGAGTAGGTCATTAGAGCTGATGCAATGTTTAAAAATAGAATACGGATTTTAACGATAAACTTAAACTTGAAAATATTTTTGTGACTGTCACTGTAATTTCACGGCTAAGGATAATCTCATTAAGTAAAGATCAGGGAAAAAGTAAGAAAAAAGTCACACAGATGATAACAAAAACAAGAGAATTTATTAGATCTTTCATTAAAGAGTCTAACTCGTGAATGAGTGAAGTATTATGTCTCACAGGTGTTAACTCGAGGCCTCTTTATAGAATATTAATCCATTGAATAATAATGCTAACCACGTGATACAAATA
Source organism: Chelonus formosanus (assembly GCA_028641665.1). Classification (NCBI taxonomy): domain Eukaryota; kingdom Metazoa; phylum Arthropoda; class Insecta; order Hymenoptera; family Braconidae; genus Chelonus; species Chelonus formosanus. The sequence continues at coordinate 18,738,531 of CM054002.1, forward strand.
CATACCGATATTTATATTTTGTTACAGGAAAAATACATGTCAAAATTCTGCAGTCATACAAACTGATGATTCCTTTAATTTATCGTTGACTAGATATTTTGTCATAAAGATTACATGTACTACTGTATTATTTAAAGTGATGAAAAATGTTTGAATGACTGCAGATCCAATAAAATAGACCAATAGAAACAACAATACCTCAAGAAGACTCAATAGTTTATTATGGCTGATGACGAATTAACTGTACAAAAAGATATTCTTTTACAGTAAAAAAAAAAAAAAAACACGATAGGAGTTGCCATTCGAGATAATACCTTGTTATAAAACTGCCTGTTTATCTTAAAACCGTATCACTGAGCTCGCATTATCGAAGTGATAAATAGTAAAATATGAATGAAAAAAATCGTTGCCCGTACGCATCTTCTACGTTGTTCCTAGACGCTTATAAAATTAACTTTTTTTTGACAAATTATATAGAGTATATTAATATACAAATGTCATGAATTGTTCGCTCGATTTTATCGTCAATTTTACTTTGTCAGATTTAGTGGTGATTTTATCAGATTTACTCAATTTATGTGATTAAGATTGTTAACTTTTATGACAAGACCCATGTTACAGTACTCAATGTTTACCGCACATATTTCAAATATTTTTCTGCCTTCTATGTATTCATTTTATAAATTGATAAATGTTTTTAGTGTATTTATAAGTTGCCACTTGAGGTATTATTTATATTTTATAGCGACCGTTAATTTTTCATGGAATTTTAACGATAGAGAAGGTGATAAATCTCGTAAACTTATAATAAAAATTCATGAAATTGATTCGATTGTTCTATTTTATTTCCTTCTCCTTTCGATCTTATATTGTTAAAGTCGATCGAATAACACATTCATTTGAAAATGTCAAATTTGAAATTTATTTTTAGCATATCAAAGTATGAACTCGACTGTTAAAATTGATAGATAAATTTTTCTGCTATGACAACATCAAGGTACAAGGAAAATAATGTTGTCAACAGAATTATCCGGTTTCAAATATCTGAATTTTCATATGGTATCACAAAAGATAGTTGCTACCATAACATAAGATGATTTGCTTATCAACCAGAGAAAACTGGGGAAAAAATTTTGTCGGTATTGCAGAGAAATGACTCAAGGGTTGTACAGTACCTAGAACTAATAACTCTCAAGTCAAGAATTTGTCTAAATTGATTTTGATCATTTAATTCACAAAGCTATGATATTGGAAAAAAATATAGGACAAATGAATTAAAAAAAACAGTATTGTACTGAATGTTCATCATGAAGAGTTTCAGCAAAGATCAGTTAGATAAAATGTGTCAAAGAATTCATCATAATATATGTGAGATCATAAAAATCGGAAAAGTCTTAAGAGAAATATGTACGATAATTTAAACTCACTGAACCAACCGTTTTAAACAAGAAGTAAACGATATTAATAACCCAGAGACTAGAATTCTCGAAATCGCTGAAATATTAGAAGAGTCACATGTCTTTCAACGTTCGCTCGCTTGATTCATCAGTGAATCTAACAGAGAATTTCGTTTCCATGAAGGGATTGCCGCAACCACTGTTTTATCCAAAGTCACTTTCTACTTTACTTCAGTTTCCAATGGTATCAACTAGCGAGCACTCTAGGGTATCAACCTTGTGTGCTTAAGGTAGTGCTGCCATCACTATAAAACTTTCTCGAACAATCTGGACAATTCTTGGAATGATTGTATGTCAGGAATAACATTATTGTGGCAATATCTATTCAATCAATTTCATGATGATTATGATCATCACGTTCCAATATTCGAAATAGAATCAACAATCAGCTTATGTCAAATAGATAGTTATTAGCTATTCTAGGCAGACAAATTCGATCAAACAACTTGTGTTGAAAACCTGCTCGTTAGGGGTTGATTTACTGTGCTTTCTTTTATGGGTAATTAAATTTCTTGTACAAATAATCGATTGTGTTTATAAAATTATAAATACTCTTAAATAAAAGTCAATAAAAAAGAACAAATAAAAAGAATATCAGCACCATCAGTCTTCATTTATTTTTCAATTTGAATCAATGAAAGCTTTGGACAGGGCTTATTTATGAATATGTGAATGCAAAAATAGAAATTAAATGTCAAGACGATCTAAAAGTGAAGTGGCACGTCACAGGATCAGTGTAACCTGGAGATGAAAAATAGATTGAATGAGAACAAGAATTTATCATGAGAAAGGAAGACATTAGTTTCCGCGAGAGAGCACGAACGATACCACGGAAGGGAGTGGTTGATGGTTGATGGTGGTGAGAGGGGTTAATGTACGTATGCGGCCACCACCCTCAATTCTTTCCCCTCTCGCCGGTACTCTCGGTGTTATCCTTCGTGCAAAAGGTCACGTCCTGCCCTGTCGATCGTTCACCTCGTGTCCTCAGGACCCGTCAGGTTAAAGAGGAAGGGACAATGCTTCGTACACGCTACTAATTTTCAAGTTCATCTGTTCTATTATTTATAATATTTTTTACCCAGGGATGGTCCATTTGTCAGTGTCTATTTTCTTTACGTTACATCAATTTATGTAATATGCCACAAAATTTCTAGGAATATTCTTTTTCATAATCAATATCTTAACAATATTTTTGAAAAATACTTTCTCAAAAGTCCTTCATTGTAGCTTGTTTTTAGTTATTCTGCTTCTTAAAATATAATTGTTGTGCAATTAATTTCGAAAATATTGCCAATGTATTTTCTATCAGAAAGAAAAATTGTTTGATTTCAACTTTAATTTGGTCTGATATATTTCATTATTAATAAGTATTTGCAAGATTTATTTAATCAATAATTGATTAATATTTGAAAATGTAAATTTGTAATAAATACTGAACCATAACACGAAATTCATTGTAATAAAAACAACACGTTTGTGGAATAAATATAATTAACATGATAAGCACTTTCATTGTATTACATGTTGAAAGTATTTTATAGATTTATAGCAGATAAAGTTTGTACGATTGTAATAGTAGATAGTCATTATTTAATTATAATAAAAAAAACCTAAATAGATGGAAACTGATAGGGAATTAACTCTCACGCTAGTGGCAGATTATTAATACATCTAATATTATCGACGTATTAGCACCTTGGATTTTTTATTTCAAGCTAATTATAAAGACTGATACTTTAGTCATAACAATGATACGACAAATTTCATCTGACATGATAAGAAATCAAAACCTGACTCACTTTATTATTAGTAAATACCCTCACTGCAATAAACTGTCTGATAAAATTTTAATATATTTGAAAATTCTACTTTTTACTATGAAAAAAATTTTTATTAACACCACTGCTACTGAAAATGTCTACAGAAATAAAAAAAACCCTGGCATAATATTAAAAAATGCTGTATAAGAGTTAATAAATAAAATATTAAAATGCGTCGAGCTGTTGCTTTACATATTCTATTTTTAGATGGTATATAGGCACGTTCACACTACGTTGATAGCGCTATGAACTATCGCGTAAGCTTTCATAAGCGTTTAAAGCTTATTTAGAATTTAATAAAATATTCATCAACAACAACAATCTGAACGAGGGTGGTTGAATAGCACAAAATATCAATATTAATTGAGAATTATTATGGCAGTTAATAAGAAAAGCATTGTCTAAGAGGCTGAATAATTCCTTATCAATTTGCCTAATCTCCAGTCGATCGGCAGTTCCGAAGATTATCCAGGCATCATCAGGATTTGTGCGACATCCCTGAAGATTGTGGATACACAGCAAGGGATAATGAGGATATATATGGATTGAGAAATTGGGCAAAGACCGTTCGCTAGATACAGCAAGTGGGAGTGCCACGTAGAAGCTTCATCCCTACCGGATTCCCGGCTACGACCCCAGTGTCGTCTCTCCCGGGCTGCAGCGGGGGTGAACGCCCTCAGCTGACCCAGACTCGGAATCGATCTCCATTCGTTGCACGATTCTGTCAGTAACTTTCCTTACGATACCTTCATCAGTCTCTCCAATTAAACGTCACACCAATCAGCAATCATTTTTCTGAAAATTTAAGACCTTCCCCATCTCGAGTTCCATCCGCTTTTTATACACACTGCAACCCTAAAACTCCCGCTTCAATCTCATAAGGATCACCGTTTCGAGGGAAATTCTACTCTGTTACTTCATTTCCGTCATCCTTCATTTCACGATATCAATCAAATTACCTACCTAGGGGCTTGCATCAATGTATATACACGAGGGTAAAACGGTACCATTCCTAACAGTCACATTGATTTCTGACCAGCCTGCAGCTCTGTGAGAAATGTCTATGAATAACACCAACTTAAATTCATCCTGATGCCGATGTAGAAAGTTATATTGATCAATGCATCATACTGTGAAATGACATGAAAAAGTATTTATTGTTTAAGGGTCCATTTTCTCCATCAGGGATCAGTGATTTATTATCAATTATTATGGCTTGATTTTTTTATCACTCATTCAGTCATTCAGGAAGTTCAGCTAAAATTGCTTTCTCATTTTAATATAAACTATAATTTAAAATAATGTTTTCAAAAACTTGCATTTTTTTTCGGTGAAGAGTGTAGCACTTAAACAAAATAAATTAATAAAATGATAGAATTAGGATTAAACTAATTTTCTGAATCAATTAAAAGTTAGGAAATATTATTTACAAGTTTTGAAATTCATTAGTGAGAAATACATTGATTATGATAATTCTAAGGATGCAAATAGTATATTACAAGCACCGGAAAAAAGTTTCCAGCAAATATGTACGTATCGTTTATGAATAACCACTTCACAATGAGAATATTGCTCTTCTGATGGGTAGTATACGCGAACATTTCTAGAACACTCGACATGAAAAGTTCAGTGGACATAGTATATATGATACAGTGTAGCAACTTCGCTATTTTTCATATATTTCTGTACATTCGTGTATTCAGTGGCTTCGTCAATTGCAATTTTCTGTGGAAAATACAACGATCAATACTCCATTCTCTGTTTGATTTTGATAGAAACTCTTACAGTTTGGCTTGACATAAGTTTTTCCACACAGAAAATATAGCACCTAATAAAAATTAATGCTCCAGTTTATTTTATCTACAGTACACATTATATATCACATACATAAATGTACCTACGTTCAGTATAAAAATATTACGCCTACTTCTCATGAAACTATGCAATGGTACATAAACTAACCCTTAGGTGAGATATTAATGTTACCAAGTTTGTTGAACTTATTCTTACTAATTATAGATTTTAATTGAATAAAAAACTTGACATATATTGACATTTTTATCATGAAACATTGATTTATATTTTTTAAGTTAAAACCAACAAGAAGGACATGAAGCGTTGAATAAAAGTCTGGATCCCTCGTGGAGAGCTGAGAAACATGGGAAACGGTGAATGGCGGGGTAGAAGAGGCGAAGGAGGGCATTGTCCTGAGGAAGGAAATGACGAGAGGATGAGAGACGGGTATAATCCTGGGGTGAGTTTGGCGCAAGCGCCGATTCTTCGCCCGTGACTGCACCAGAGGGTGGTTCAATGTTACCGGAGGCCAGTGACCCTTTTAGCTACTTTCAGGGCTCCATCCCTATGTTGAAATTGTAGATACATCCCTGACTAGTGCACCCATGTTGTAACCACCCCTTTCTCGACTATACTTGACGCCAGAGTGTGCGCTATACTGTGGACAGAAATCATGACAATCAGGCACGTATAACTAACCCCCATGTACCCTTGTCTAACAATTCAATCCTTGCTGACTCAAACGGGGTATTTATCGTCTTATAAATTACATTCTACGACAATTGGATAGCTTTTGTACATTACTCCTTCACTGACATTTCATTCAATTTTTGTTTCATCATTTTAGTTTTTTTATCTGATTATTTTTATTGGTTTTTGCTTTTCTTTATTTTTGCTGGTTTTTTATATGCCAATGCTGCACGTCCATGTTACTTTCTTCATTTGAATTTTAATGTTAAAGTACTTAGTGCAATAGGATTAACGCTGCAGGATATTCTTATATCGATAATTACCTTTCTACGTTGGATCTATATGAATTTAGCTTTAAGGGAATTAAGATAAGTAAAGAATGTTAAAATGTTATTACGTACTTCCTAGTTCATTCGCACCACTGAGAATACTATTTATTTATAGTTGAACTTTATTTATCATTAATATGTTGTTTATTTCGATACGACACAATAACTTTATTCATTTATTAACAAAAGCTGATGAAAATCATTTGCATAAAATATATTCGATTAAAATCTAATTAAATGCAATGTAATTTTTCAATTCCAGACTATTTTCAGGTTGGCGACTCAAACAAGCGATTTATTAAAATTAGTCACATAATTCACTATTCAAATATTCGATTTGCGTAAAGCAAATAAAATTAGTCATATATAAATAAATCGGTTTTCTCCGGACAATGTTGACATTGGATCTGCATAATTATAGCTAATAAATAAATATTCATTTTAATACAAATATTTGGATTTTCTATTTATTTTATGGTTAGAAAAAAACGAGTCAAGTTGAAACGTGATAAAAATCATATCGACTTTATATTGATAGCTAAACTCTAACTGGTACTCGAGACAGCCTGGCGGGAGGTTTTACTTAAGGCTGGGGGTTGACTTGGCAGTTGGGTCGATTCCTTGTTATGCTAATTCACCAACCGTCGCTATGAAAGTCAAGCTAGACCAACTGAGACGACGAATTATATTGTCGACAACAAGGTAGGCTAACGCACTCAATACTACACTCAATATATGTACTGAATTACGTACATACTTTATTCTTGAAGGCATTCAACCACGATCAATACACGTATAATACCTTTTTATGATAATTATGATTATTATTAATAATTATCTTTTTATTTTTTTTACAATTGAATTCTAATTAATAGCTATTGAGTGTTTTGTTGTTTTTGTTTTTTGTAAATTCGTTATTTGTTAACTTCAGGGATTTTTGGAGACTAATTTGCTGAAAAAAAAACACTAAAAGCCCCAGAGAAAAGTGCTCGACGCGACCAATTATCCGTCGACGGAGATGAAACAAAAACAGAAATTATTTAGGTACTCTACCTCCCGGGGTTTTAGTTTGAAAGAAACATAAAACTCATAGCACCATTACAATCTTGAAATATTTTTTCTCGTCTAAATTAATGTCCTATTTTCTTTAAATTAATGTAACAAAAATAAAAGAATCTTTTATCTTAAGACTATGACTATATTTATCGTGACAAAAATGATTGTGATCTGAATTAGATTAAATTGATTATTTTTGATCGTGCTAAAACTGAAATTATCCCTGCCCTACAGACTAAATTCAATAATTAATTATGTATGACATTTTTCGGGTAGAAAATCAATGTTGAATTCTGATGTTTGATTTTGATTGAATTTCAACTAATTATCTTATCATTATTTTCTATCCAAAATAATACTGTGGGAAAGTTGTTATAAAAAATAGTATAATTATTTGAATATTAAATGATACTATGGAGGGTTGAAAATCATTTGCAGACAGTACGAAATGATTAATTAATATAAATAAAAACCAACAAACCGTTACTTGGAAGAAAAATCGACTGTTAACGAAAAACTGAAATTGAACTCAACTGCACGAACCCTCCCTAACTTGAAAATCGATTAGTGATTAACGCTAAAATGCATAGTTCTTTTTACGCTCTAAGTCGGTTATACGGTTGTTTATTATTCCCCTCATGATACCCCAGAAAGTTGTTCACGTAGAAAGCTTCTAAGCTTCACTTCTCCCACACTGTAGACTTTTCACAATATACAATATATTTATAAAAGACATAGTTCACATTTCTCGTTAGGATTTTACTTGATTCTTCAATATCTATCTATATAGGGGATGAAAACGTTTATTTACAGTATGAAACGTCTGCAGATGAATAAAATTCGTCGATAGGAGTATGGTTGAGAGTCTACATGTGAGAAATGGCATTTTGTTCTGGTTGTCCCCAGTGAGTCGTTACTATACTCAACCCCTCTACATTGGAAAATAAATTACATCATGGAGAAAAGTACCAAGGGTAGCTTGCATCGCAAGTATCATCACGTACTTTGACGTTTTTTTCTTTAATCTACCTAAACGATTTATTTTATAACCTTTTTGCGTACACACTAGTTTTTGCCTATTTTGCAAGTCAGTTATCTTTCATTCGAGTTTAAAATTCATTCTAACACAAACATAACTGAATATCAAACAAATTAGAAACATCCATTTTTATTTCAGTCAATAATTGCATCGAGTATTGAATTAATTGTCCAATTTGTACATTACAATATCAATTTTACGTGATTATCAATATGCAATTATCGTGATAGTCATGCATACGTATGTGTTTATATAAATTTTATATATAAACGTAGAGTACATATAGATTAAGCATTCAATTCTAAACCAATTCTATTGTTTCAATATACCATCCCCGTCCCTTTTCATTTCTGCAACCAAAACTTTGACTCTCTAGCTGCAATTAATATTCAAAAGTACTATACTGCTGAATATTCAGTTCATTTGCTTCTCTCTCTTGCACTCTTTTCCCTCTTTTCCTCTCCTTCAAAGAGTTTTGTATACCTCCTCGTACATTTATTCACAATATTTCTGGCTTTTTTATCATTTTAAACCAATTCTGCAGCACTCTTTTATTCTAAATTAATGAAAAACCATGGACATAATGCTAAAGCTAGAATTAAAATCAATTTTTGTTCGTGTTCATGAAGTTTGAATTATTACAGCTACGTTATAAGCTTTTTATTAAAAATTTCTTCTTCGAAAAAAAAAAAAAAAAAAAAAAATGAAAAATTAATTTCCTTCAAAATGAAGTTATTTTTTTTATTACAGACTTACTTAAGTGTAGTTTATCAGATTTAAAAGAAAGTCGTTAAAGTCTTAATTTGTCTGATTGAAATGATCTCAAATGATTTTTTAATTCAACAAAAAGGGTTAAAAATCATTTGAAATGTAATGTATATAAAAAATGCGACTTTCAATGACTGCATTGCAACGTTGCGTCTCCTTCGACGGCGGCGCCGCAAGCAACGTCGACGTAGCAGGGGCGTACGTCGTTATTTCTTGGTGGATGCTGTGTGGGATCAATAACACGAGGAAACGAGATAACTGCAGTCTAGGGTGCGTATACGAGAGAGAAAAGAAAGCAACGGAAGCGGGAGAGACTAAAAAAGGACAGTTGAAGCAAGCCTCGATGAAAAAGGGTAAGAGAGCAATTTAAGACTTAGGACGAAAGAGAGAAAAAGAGAGAAATGAAAGCCTTTCTATTCTCAATAGTCCTACCACCCTTTTTTAGCCATCGAACTACCCCCAGGAGTCGGTGCATCCAGGGTCGTTGCTACCGGCAGCCAACGATCCAACTGATTCTCCCCCATATTTCTCTTGCCTTCTCACCCTCTCGTACACTTCTTCATGGCTTTAAATTATTTATATATATTTTTACTATTTTATTGCTACATTGTTTTTACGCTCAACGGTTTTATTGTTGCAATACCTTTTTAACACTTAATGGCTTTAGTTAATCAATCTATACATATATTTTGATAAATATATAATTTTCTGTTATCCACAGAGATGATCTCATAATGAAAATTATTAATTTAGTAATTAATTTGTTTAATAATTAATTTAATGAAGACTTTTTAATTATATAATACTTAAATGAAATATTTGAACGAAAAAGAATGATGTAGCATTTCATTATTAAATTATATATTGCAGAAATATAAAGAAGGTAATGAGAAAAGAAATTCGTAAGAGTTCTTGAAGAAAATTCAACTCGAAAGACGACAATTGAAATTCAAACAATAAAGATTTTTAAATTAAATTAAATTACTTTTTTTTTTTTTCAAAGAACTTATTCGACTTCTCATGCTCCAAAAGGATAGATAAACCTAACAGTATTTTTTGCGAGCATTGAACTAAAAGTAATTTGAGAATATTGGAAATATATTTTTATTTTTACAGCCTCATTTATTTATTTAAATGAATGATAACTGACAAGGACTTTTAACTTGGTATGTATTTATATGTACGTAAAATTTAGTTAAAGTTGATGTTAAATACTTGGACTCGTTGGATGATTCTCTCTTGGTTTAATGAGTTCTCGACTATACATTATACAGCATTGTCATCAATCTAGATTTTTTTTCTTCTTTTGTCTTATTATCTTCCCCTTTCTCGCTTCCAGCCGCACAATCGACGAATCAAAACCCTTTGCGCTTTACAAATACTCCACAGACTGTTCTCCCTCTTGAGTGTGTCTACCACTTTCCAAATGAGGACAAAAAAGTTTCCAGAATGTGGATATAAAAAGGTTTACAATGATTTTGTAGGTGAATAAAAATTGTCTCCGTATACCTAAAAGATCCTTCTTTGCATGTTTTAAAAACGCGTTTACCTGCTCCGCATGTTTGCCAAAGTTTGTCTACCTGGTTTCACTTTGCTCCGAACAAAGGATTGTCCAGCAAATGTGAAAGCAAAAGAGTAAAAGATTTCAGGTAGATCACATGGATCATATGTGGATAAGTGCAACGAAATAAAAAAAATTATTAAAAATATTTTATTTTTTCTATTTTTGTATTTATTAAGAAGAATAAGTCGTTGGCCCTGAGGACAAAATCTACTTTCTATTTTAAATCTATCTTTACATTTTTCTTAAAACTTGGAATATTCAATGAATATGTGACAAAAGTTTTTACGATAATATCTTAAGAATGGTTGAATAAATTTTACTTTGAAACCGCTTTTTTGATGTGTTTTTGAGTAATAGAAACCCTATTAGTTTTTTAGTCGAATCAGTTGAACCGTTTTCTAGTTATTTTAAATAATATAATAAATGTTGTACTCAATAAAATATATTTTTTATTTAATAACGTGAAAATAACTCTCTAAAATAAAGTTTAAATTTAATTGAATGTTAATTTTGTTTGAGATGATGACAAAAGTTTATTCGATTTTTTAAATGAATATCTAACCAGGTCTTTATTGGAACACAAGTTACCTGACATTTTGAATCAAAATTCATCCACCCGTTATAAAGATATTGTCAAGCTAAATTTCTGTTATATACACATACACATGAAGAAATTTATAGGAATTATTCATCATTGGAGTTCATAGAAGATAAAATTATTTCATCCAAGAGAGTTAATTAATTTTATTAACAATACAATAAACAAAAATTTAATTAATAATTCAAAAAAAAATTTTTCAACGCTCAGTAAATGCATTAAACTGCATAATACTGCAGTAAACCATGGTTTATATAAAAATAAAAAAATCCTTATGAATATTTAATTGTGTACGAGCACGTGGCACAACAGCCCCCTCTGGAAATTTATAAAGCCAGTAAGGCCCAAAATGACTCCTTAAATTCAGTCAAAAGATCACTTAGACTTGTATAAAAAATAATACCAGTCTCTCACATTATAAAATGTTGAAAGCAAAAAAAAACCTATCAAAAACCGTTGTACCCCAAGGGACCGTTAGGCCCCAAACTTCCCTCCTTACATACAACGATGCTAACACACCTACAAATAATTTAACAAACTTTCTAGATTGATTGTAAAGACCCCAAAGCATATCTTTTTTTCGAATTAAATTTTTTGTCCTCATTATAATAACTCTCCTTCCCTATAAATTTTTTTAATGGTAAAAGTTACCAGAACGTTTGAAATTAAAGTTCAACTTCATTGCTCACAAAATCTGCGAGTGATTGAGCAATTACTTTGCAGTAGAATGAAGCCATAAAAATAATGATATTAATGCAAAAGTTAGTAAATCAACTGTTATGATGGTGAAAAAATCGTTCTTAAAATCTAAATATCAGTGAGAAGAGATTTCGAAAGGATTCCTGACAGTGTCGGTAAAGTAATTAAAGATGAAGTGAGTATAATCAGGCAGGTGACACGCTTGAAGATAGTGGGAAGTCGTGTTCGATGGGTGGATCAAGATGCAGGGTAATCTAACCGCAGAGAAGCACGCGCGTAAACGCCCAGATAAAACGGACGAGGGAACGATTCAGACACGTGGCACATTTTTACCTGTACACCCTTCGTACCCTTATAAAACACACACCAATGCTTGAATATAGGTAATCATCAAGTCCAAGACGTTTTTCAAAAGAACCGTAAAAGTTTCCTGCCATTCATTTAACATCATTAGTCTTCCTAACGTCAGCTGCTGAAATATTTCTGAAATAATTACACGAAAAATATCAGGAAATGATTATTGTTTTTTAAAATGTACCCTTAAGCAGGATACTTTGAACAGTACCCACCTCATTCGTGATCAAAATGATTTCAAAAATAATTTTAATGATGTAAAAAATAGTCTGCTATTCTATTATCAACATTATTTAGGTGTCAGAATGAGTATCATGATAATTAATAGATAGAAGATTGAATAACTCTATTTTATTTTAGTAGTGTGGGAGGAATTAATTTATTCGATGAAAAAATAATAAAGAGGTGGAAGAAAATAATGAAATGTTCAACAACGTTGGAGTTTTGTTAAGCAGGCAGGTGGTATGGTGTTGACTTATCCATTGGCAGCTGGCTGATAACTGCATGAGACATAAGACGTGTGTAAATGATATATCTAAAGACTCGATTAGTTTATGTTTGATGAATATCTAGTTAAATGTCTTGGAAAAATAGCCAATCATCTTAACTTTAGTTTTATATCGTGGAAGTAATTGATAGTTGATCTTTTATTTAGTTAGAAGTATTATTAATGATATCAATACAGTGGATTATTATTTTCAATAATTTAGTAGCTACTATATTTGGTTTAAAAAAATAGTTCCACTAGATATTAGAAATATTTCAATTTTCCATTGAATTAAAAACCTATCAATAATTCTAAATACTTTGAATTTGATTACACATTTTTTGAAGTGGTAGATCATATTGCATGTTGAATGTTTAACTAGTTTCGTTTTACAACACTTTTTAATTATCAGATTAGCAGTGTTGAAATTAAGTCCAACTCTAGCAAGATTAATCAATAATCAATAGAATAGTAAAGTAATCTGGTTCTTAAATTATACACTAAGAAAATATCTCTATTTCAAGTTTTGTAGAATGGTATTTCACTCTTTTTAACTCAAACTAAAAAATTAAATCTTATCTCATAAAATAGAAAATAGACAGATGTGTTCACAATTCAATCAATTATATTACTTTGGGAGTATTGTTAAAGTTTTCAGTTTTTTTTGATATCATATATAAAATCCTGTATTGCCCCAGGTACTTTATATTGCTCTGGTCTTTCTACATCACATTGTGTAATTTTTTTTCTAAAAATTCTATCTGTTATTGCAATAGTTTATTATTTTTTTTTATTATTCCAATTTCAACAATAAAAAACAGAATGTACATTTATTTTACATGTTTAATTAATCCATTTCGATAATTATTTTTGTTGTTGAGTACAAGGAAAAAGGGTGATCAGACCAATAGATGAACATCATCCAGAAGGTGAACAAATAACTAAATATTTTTCAATTGAAAAATAAATTAATTAAAAAATGTTGAATCTTTTTTTTTCCTTTCTGTTAATAAAAATTGAATTTCTATACATAAAGATTTGTTATTTTTTATCTTATAATCCTAACTGTCAATTTATTGTTATATTTGTCCTAGATGCAGCAGGATATCAATATGTTAAACTATGAACAAGTGATCTTGCTTAGAGCTGTGCTAGGCAAACTTTAATTCTTTTGAAGCAGAGGAAGACACTTTGGGAAGAATTCAATGTAAGCTTAGATCCTTTTTCACTTTATTACTTTCACAGTAGCCATAGATTCTTCCATGGAACACTAAGAACCGCATGAGCAAGCTTTGCCTAACACTGATCGAACTGTAAGATGGAGAATGTATCAGAGATGGTACAGGATGTATTATAAAGAAGAATATAAGATAAGCATACATCAACTAGTATATATTAAAATGCATAAATATGTCAATAATCATATTGATATTTTTCTTCATAGTTTAATTGATAAAAAATGACCTTCATTCATAGATATTTATTCTATTTCATCAATGAAATCTTTTTTTCTTTAATTACAATCAATAATTTATAAGATAGTAATATTTTCCTCAATATAAATATCAAAACAGTACTAGCACATCAGACGTTAAATCTATTATAACAGCAAAATATTCTTTTTGATTCATATTAAATGCATTGACTCAATCAGAAGTTGGACAATTCACGATGATAGAGTGAGTCCATTATTCAACCGAAAATATATAGACACCGAAACGCTAATTCAATCTCCATTCGAGACTCCATGACTGTCAGTCGAGTCCGTTTGGAAACATCAACTTCATCCGTTATCTTCATATAACACTACCCCTACAAGACAGTTATCCATGGATCGTTAATCAAGCCGGAAACGCATGCTGTGATGCCCAGAGTCGCGTGCTGGCGTGTGTCAGTTTCTCTTACACGTTCTGTTGTTATCTGGACAAACCACATCAACCCCATGTTTCTTCATCTGTAATTCTTACGTCAAGGTGTAGGCCAACAACGTCATTATATTCTGTCTTAATTACCGATCTATGGATCTATAGAAATAAAAATTGGGGATATGGACTTCTATTTTTTATGTGGGTCAGATAATATCTGTACATATATAATCATATTTTGGACAATGTTTCGTCCATCTGTCGCTTTTAATTTTATATTAATCAAATATTTCACAATTATTCACTCATATTAATCAAGCAATTCCTTATAAATCTATAGAAAAACAATTTATTAGATTATAATACATTTTATCAAGGGTTGTGATTGACAGTTCATTATATTTACTTCATTTCTGACATTTTATGATGATCGACAAGCACGTTCTGCTCATTAATTACATATTTTCCTTTTCTAATATTGCAGATAAAAAATATTATTTTCATCTTCATCATAAAACATTTCAAAGAATTTCCATTTTTTTTAAACAAAAAAAATCAAGCTATAAAATATTAAACAAACCCTTTTATTTACAAACGAATCCTTTTCTAAATGTAAATGTGCTCTTTGAAATAAAAATCATTTTTATCGATATCCTTTCAATGTAATAATTTACGAGCTACAATAATAAAAGCATATTACTTCTTTTATATCATTTATTGCACTTTTCCAAGTTGATATGCACAGAGATTGACCTATAAAATATTTAAATAAATCTCAGACTTATATTTGAATTTTTCTTGTATCAAATTTTTACAATTTTCAGCAGTAACAATTCCGAAAGCACGAGCTCCATAATAGCTTATATCTTTCCTTAAATGTTTCAGATTGATGTAGACACGATTAAAAAAAAATTGCAAAGAATAAAATGAAAATGAAACCACATAATAATTTTTATTGTGAGGCTTAATGCAGAGCTTAAATCCGAAATTTTTAGGCTCTGAACGTGCTGCATAAAGGCGTAGGGAAGAATAAAAGTATTCGAGAAAGGAATAAAAAAGTAAAGAAGACGAATCGAAATAACAACAACAACAAGTAGAGGCCAATGTTCCAGGTGGGAGGCAGCTGCCAGGCGTGCGGCCGTTCATTCTCAACACCTGCTCCTGTCTTATCCTCTCGGAGGTTCCCTCCCTCATTGCTTGGGCTCGATCGAACCCGTTTCAAGAATCGCATAACGTATATACTATACACCCTTCTCATTTGTCTCGAATCCTTTTTCTCTGTTGCTCCCCACATCTTGTAACACTGTTCGCCTCTAAAAGAGTTTAACTCATGAAGGAGGGACGTCTCAAGATGTACATCCACTGACATCCATGCGGGTGCAGCAGGTGCAGATGTGTTCGTCATTGCGACGTACGTCTTGCAACCATTACTATTATTATGACTCTCATGGTAAGACAAACCACGAGCACAAAACACCTGACAACACATTACACATCACACGCTACATATATTGGCGCATGCCAATTTTTTCCATTTAAAATGACCATTTTTTCATCGTCTCTTGCGTCATGACAGCTGATCCTTATACTCAAGGTGCACAAAACATTTTTGTCATTTAATTAATTGCTGACTGATAATACATAATTCATTTATTTACCAGGGTGAATTAATTTTTTAAAATATACTCGACAGTGGATAATATAAATTGCTTTCAATTCGATACTTTAATGACTTATTATTATTTTAATTGCTATGTCATAATTAAAACATTCATTTTGACTTTTTTTTCATTTTGAAATAAATAATTTCGTTTTAAAACGCCTCAAGCCCTCAAATAATCAACCAAAAAGGGACGATTTTTGCAATGAATAATCGTTGATAAAAAGCATGAGCGCAATAAAATTTACGTGATAATTTTTATTCTTTATTTCCCTACAATAAAATAAAGTTCTAGAGTGACGGGTTGTCACAGAAATATTTTGTGAATTATTCTCCGATTGTCAGTTAGTCTGATTGTAGATGAAATATCCCATTTGTTTATTATTTTAATGTTCAAGACCTGAGTGATATAAATAAAGTTATCTTTCATGACATCAATAAAAAACAATTCTAAATAAATTATGTTTTATGTATGAATTGAAATGGAATACTCTCTTGAAATGAAACAGTCAAATTTACTGCAAGTCAGTAACTATTTAATAACTATCAGTATAATGAGAAAAGTGCATAGGGAATATTACAATTTCAGTTGTAAAAGAAATAAATTGCAAGTTGCACCAACTCGAGTAGAAAATTGTCAGGGCAGAAATAAGGGTTATGTCTGGAATGTCAGAGATTTTGAAAGGTCCTCATCAGGAATATAAGGCTTGAATGTTTAAGAACAAATTATTGAAAGTCACTGTGAGATAGTAAATATTTACTTCTTTAACATGATGTTCAATTATTTATTTCTTAAAGTAAAACACAAGATCCTGATCAGGCTAACTTAAGAAAATTAAAGAGAATTATAAAGTCCTCAAGTTTTTAATGAACAAATCTTTTTATCTTCCATAAGTACACTCGAAAAAATAATAGTTGAGTCCTTTTCGAACTATTAATAGTAAATCCAACTATATATTTCTCTCAGTGTATGTATCTACTAATTACAAGAAAAAAACTAATTGTGAGTTAAAATTACCTTCACATTTAGGTAAATCAAGAGATGTAGTAAAATTATAAAAAATGTATAAAATCAGTGGGAATAAGGAAGAGATCACTACGCAAACACAAACACATGGATTTTTCTCAAAGGTGGATCATTAATTCTTCCTGAGTCACTATTTTTTTATGTTTCTACTGGTGAATCTGCTGGAAAAATTTATTTTAGACACTGAATGTATTGACAAAAATTATTTCAGTTGCTGAGTTCGCTGACAAAGTCTATTTTACCGCTGTATCTGCTGAAAGAATTGATTTCTTGCTACTAAATCTCCTAAAAAATTTTTATTTATCGCTGACTTCGCTGGCAAAGTTTATTTTTGTAACTGAACGTGCTTAAAAGATCTTAATTTTAAATAATTTTTAAGTAATACATATGTTCACACATTCTAGATTGTTCAAAAGCATGGGTAATTTTTATCCAATATCAATTATAATATCGTCGATAGATGAAATTTTCATTACGAATTCTAAATTAACTATTTCAAATGGTTTAATAAAAAGAAAGAAATCGAATTTTTATTCAAACATGATGTAGAAAAGGATGATTTATCACAAAAGAAAAATTTTCGAGGAATTTTAATCAGAGCTTTGAATAAAATACCACAGTATGACACACCCTGCCAAGTTTGATACGCTCCTGATGGTATTCCAAAAACTCTAACAACTATAGTTCGGTATGTCCTGGCCTTTTTCTAGGCAAAAATACCATTTTCTCCTATCTATAGAGTATGTAGATATTATAGGTTCATATACACACCAACAAAACTAAAATTTACCTTCACTCTCTTTATAAATAAATGACTAAATATCCACTGTTTTATAGTGCTTTTTGTAAATTTATTTTTAGATAGTATTATATCAATGTTTACAGCTTTTTTCTATATGTATTAATGTGATTATTAATTCATTTGAAGGTAAATTTAGCACTGCATTGCCAATTTTTAAAATATATTTAACTTTAATATTCATGGATTTTTTAAATTTTTAGTAAAAAATGTTCAGCAATTTATATTGATTCATTTCAAAAAGTACTCACTTTATTATGAATCCATGTTTGCACAAAGAATTGTTCCAGAAATATAAAAGAATCAGTATATGAATAAAAAGTTGGCCAAGAACTGGTAGACAATTTCCAAACATCAATCAAAGTTCGTTAACCCAAGCCAAAAAGCATCGTAGACATACAACTTATAACCCCAAGGAGACAAGGTTGAGGATAAAAAGTACTTGGAAGAAAATCAATATTCTAGATTCATCCATTGCTTGTTGCCACAATATTTTTATTGAAAATAATGGTGAGAATTTGAGTATAAAACTGTTAGAAAATAGAAGGGAAAAAAATGTAGCAACATGCATACATGAACGAGTGTTCGATGATTTTGCTTTACCTAAAAGACTGTTGAGTCGTAAAGTGTAAAACCCTGCAACGACGACCCGTAAAACCACCACTGTCGCTTGTGGAAAAGTTTCCTCGGACACACAATATTATCTGTACGAGCTGAACTATACTATAGTGGTGGTAGTCTGAGGGTGAGAAGAGAACGAGAGATATATATGTAGAGCAAGGGAGTAAAAGACGACGAGAGAGACAGAGAGTGAAATCCCACTGATGTATGTTATGTTACCGCAAGCCGACATTGTACACAATCTACCCTCATGTATCCTATAGGATACGATGCTCTCACCGTGAATCTCTCATCGATTACTAGACAGATCGAATCTCCTATGTTCTATACTCGAGATTAATTATTGTATACACGATTACGTAAAAAAAAAAAGGAGAGTAATCTATTGAATTTTTACGTAATAAAATATTTTACTCAAGGAATGAATCATTTTTATATTGATTTTCAATACTTACATTAGCTAATAACCACACGGAAATAAATATTCTGTTGATGCAATACATCATAAGTCTGTTTCTACTTTAGTCTTTATTTTCATTATGTTATTTCTATAGATAGAAAAATCTAAAGCTGCAATAGAAAAGAGTCTGGGTATTGTTTTTTTTTTTTTTTCAATCTTGATGGCCACTTATTGATCTCATCATCCATCTCGTAAATAAATCCACCAATTACTCTAAACCGACATGAAAAGTAGAAAAGTTAGTACTAAGAATTGAAAAAAGTTGCTAAATCAATTCTAATCATTTGTAATTAATTATCTGAATCCTAGAATCAAAAGCTAACACTTGAACTTTCTTGAGGTTGTTCCTCAAACTATGAAAACTTCAGTATTCAGAAGGCTAAAAACTTTTTTAATATTTCAATACTTCTTAGAAAATCAGAAAAATATCAAAAATTAATTTTTATTATTCAAGATTGTTTCTGAATCCTCATGAATGTGGGAAAAAATATTTGAAAAACCTTTTTGCATCATGAATGAACATTAAAAGGTCAAAAAGTTACTAGACATCGAAAAAAGCTATCATAAATCCGCTCTAACCATTCAAGGTTGATTTTCTTAGCTCTTTTAGTAGCAAAAGCTCTGATTTTTTTCCCAAAATGTTCTTCCAGATTATAACGTATGTAAAAAGGATTTGAATACCTTTTAAAGCGTGAATAAACATTGAAAGAGAAAAAGGATGTAGATACTATCTATTTTATTGAATTTATAAATAAATTGAAGAGAGAAAAATTTTTATTGGATGTTCTAGGGGAAATATAGAGGATTAAGGAAAGAGAATCTTTGGCAATTTTACATTAAAAAGAATTTCAGATCATTGATCTCTAGATATTTAATATTTCAATCAATATACTAATGAATACCTCTCATTAATATATCATCTGTAAAATAATCAATTAATTCACCTTACTGAGTTTGAACAATATTTCGCGTGATAATTTAATTATATAGGCGTGTTATAGAACTAAGTAAATCGGACCCCAAGGGAAAAATATAACGTCACTGCACTAGCAAAGTAGAGCATGAGTTATTGTAGGATAGAAAGAGCTTTCTGCTTATATAATGACTTAGTATTTATTTTGTTCAAGTAAATAAATAAAAATTTTTCAATTAATTAATTGAGAAAATTTATATTCTCATAAATTATACAAAAGGTTTAGTATATTACAATTAATATCCCCAACTAAAAAATTTATTATGTTTTTAATTCGTTCTGGACAATTTTATGTGCACTAAAAATATACAGTTTATAATATTTGTCAAAGTATTTGATAACTTTACATACAAGATAGATAATCCAACAAATTTAGAGTTATAAATTTTTCATAATCAAAGGATATTTAATAATCCTGGAAAGATGATAAAATTTTAATGAAAATTGAGAATTATTTGAATCGATATTGCATTATTTTATATATCAAACTTTTAAATGGTTTTATCTTTATAATGGTTGAATAATAATCATTAGAATTGTAACTTTTAGCATAAGCTCCTATGAAAGTAACACGATCTATCGTTAAAACTACAATACCAGTTCAAATGATAAAATAATTTCAGTGATATATCACATGACTTTCACAAGAGTTTATGATTAAGTGAAAATTCTCATTTTTATTCTTTGAAAACTATGTAGACGAAGCTTGTCAATTTTGGTCTATGAAATTATTTAGCATTAATTTGCATTAAACTAAAGTTTCATCAAAGTCTTATCATTGTTCTAAGACTCTCGAAACTCCTTGAATTACTAAGATCGAAAACTAGTGAAATTTTTCATTTAAAAGATTTTTACTCAACTATATATTTATGATCAGAAAATGGAGTAGATCATTAATTATAATTAATTCAGTTTTATACTGAATGACAAATAAAAATTGTCATTAATAATAATCAACAATTTAAATTCAAAAAAATATTTACTCCCCAATCAGATAAAAAATTCTTTCTAGAATGTTCTGGTATTAAGCTTCTAATGAGAACAAAAATCTGTTAAAGTAAAATGTTTCCATTACGTATTAGAGGAAATTACAAATTAAATACCAACCATTTTATAAAAAACGTTTTTAAAAAAAAACATCCAACAATTAATAACAGCTAAATACCAAACATATTGTTTAGCTCAAAATGTTGAGCATAAAAAAATCAATTGCATGACATCGTAAAATCATTTCACAGAAAATAAATAAAATAATTAGAATTTACTAATAGGGATTGCTTACAAGCTTGTATGTAAATTTAGTAAACATAAATGTATGATGGGGTGGATGCTATAGGGTTAAAAGTACGTGGTGAACACCCTTTCATTTGTCTGTCGAGACTTGCAGTCCTTCTATTTACAGTAGATACCCAAGTCTCGCCGTTGGCATGGAAATTACCGGTGGTGGCTTTTTCGTTAATCGATATAGCCCTCGGAAATTCGAATGGTAAAGGAGAGGGAATTGAAAGACAAGAGAGAAATTTTCGTAAGGGTGGAAATCTATCTATGGGAATGTATTCATAAAAAGGGTTGTGCAAGAATGATAGTAGAAAAGTTGATTGCTGAGCTGAAAACAAGGATGGGAATCAAAGAACTACGCATTTCAATTCATTCGAATTGCAATCTAAAAGCATGATGGAAGCTGAGTGGAGAATGGCAAGTGGAGAAGATACTGTATATGAATCCGGGGATACGAATGATTCCACCATCCATGCTAAAGTAAAATATATTCTCTCTCTATGCTATAGTATAAAGCATTCGAGCTCGACGAGGGTGGGAATGAAAAGAAAAAAAACCAAGTGAACGAAAAAAGAAAAAACATCATAACCATGCCTTTTATTTTATTTAAATTAAATAATGCATCGTCTCAAACTTGCTGCAACTAGAGGGTTTGCAAGTGGCTGAATACAACAAGACTATTCACTCAATAGAAACAGAAGTGAACAATTTATATTGCATATCTCATTTAATTAATATACTAGCTGAGAGAAATTTTCATTTTAAATTTTCTTCATCAAAATAACTTAAAAATACTATTTATAGTTTTGCATAATAAATAAGTACTTTTTACATAAATAAATCAGGTATTTTAATTTAAAGTAAATATTTAAAAATTCATAGAATACTTTTGGAATTAAAAAAAATAAATAAATCACGATCAAAGGATAGAAATCTTAATTCAAAGCTCTGTAGTTTCTCAGGGAACAATTAAAGCTGAATTTTTTAAACTGCGTTCAAAAGCTTACATTTTAAGCTTTAATTTTCTCTTTTGACAAATTCTCTACGATAATTTATTTCCGACTAATTGAGTGATAAACGTTGAAAGACGATTTTTACTTCAAATAAAAATACTTTGACCAAAAAAAAAAATTCAAAAAAGTTAGAAATTTTACACTGAATGTAAAAACTTTCAAGCCTTATCAGCACACTAGAGAGTGGCGATATTTTTGAAAATATACTACAATAAATTTTTACTTTTTTTTCTTCAACTCGAAATTTTCTTAATAAAAAAATTCTTCAATATATAAAAAACAAAACAAGCAGTAAATTCAATGGAATCTATTTATCGTTCTTACAATCGTATTTCTGAATTAGGGAAAAATACGTTTGATACTTTTAATCATTTTAAGTGAGAATATTTTAGCTCACATCGTAACGGGCAATTGGAAATTAGATGGGTTTTTAAATAAATCACATTAGAATGAAATATGTGAGAGAAATCAGATAAATGTTGAATAAAAGGTATAAGGCATACAAAGCAGTAAATTGCAAATTAATTGGCTTTCGTGATAAAATGAAACTTTAACGTGCCAGTTATAAAATGCTGGTTAGTGAAGGTCAAGAAACGAACAAAAAACAGAAGAAAATAAATCTAAAATTGGGTTTTTTTTTTTCAAAGCTTACAGACTTCCGGCGACGTCAAAGTTCCGGATCTGCGCTGACGCCGTCACGGCTGTTCATGCTGATAGCAGGGGTTGATTTTGATATACATATATATATATAAAGAGGGGTGAAAAGACCTTCGATCCCCTTAGCTTTCTTTGACCCCTTCTGTGGCAACGAATATATCGTGACAGTGTAAGATAGTAACAAGAATGGACGATTTTGGATGTACAATACTTGAAAAAATAAGTTTGTATTATTTATAGATAATTTTAATATCCATATAGAAATGTAATTTTGTATTCAACAACGAGTGTTACAACGTTGCATGAAAATTGCAACGTTCCCATTATGAATTTTATGGCTGCAATGCAATTTTCTCGGGCGCTAGGTCCCTTGGAAAATTTCATAGGCGACTCTAATGTGCGTGCACGTCTCAAGAGCATGTCGTTAGCATTAAAATTACATATGAGGTACATAAAAACCTTAAACCAACCATTAAACCTTCAACAAACTGCTTACTTTCTTACTTTACTATCAACTCTTACGTACATTAAATTAATAATATTAATTCGCTGGTATGTACTCATAGAGTTATTTCAACTTCTGAAACTAGATTTAAGTTTTAACTTGAACCTTCTCTCTATGTGGTATCGTAATCAATAAATTTCAAATGTAAAACAGAAATATTTTGACAGCAATTAACTACACTTAAATTATGCCCAAATGTATTGAGTTGAAAAGTAAAATAATATTTAATTGATGCTGAAGTTTCTCTTGAAATAAGGGCGATTTTTTTTTATAAAATATACGTTTCCCAAAAGTGAAAGTGTGATTTAATTTTTTTTCAGGGGTTTATTCGAGCTGTCATATTCAGAATCATTTATCTCCGAAAAAAGGATAGCATTCACTCTTGAAAAATCCATTTAAAGTGGTAATGACATGTTATGAAATAAATTGAATTGTTTTAATAATCGATAAATTTATATAATTATTTTGTTTAGTTACAATTATACAATTGCAATTATTTTTTTTATTATCTGAAAAATGATATGTTCGGAAGCAGTACCCTTATTACTGTTATGTCTTTTGTGATGGTTAAAAATTTTTAATTTAAAAGTCATTATATAATTTTTTCTTATATAAATTAATGACGATGTTTTGAATAAAAATTTTCTTCATCATTCTGTGAAGGTTTTTCAAAAAATATTTTTTTTTATAAATAATAAAAAGTTGACTTTGTTCTTTATAAAACAACATGGGATTTTTTATTTCAAATAAAACCTCAAAAATAAATTTAAAAAATCTGCTTTTTTATTGCATGATTATTTTCTAATCTACAAAATGAAAGTTCTTTTTATCAAATCATTTCCTATGTAATTAAATAAAAAATTCGAATAATTAGACTGTATTTATATCTCAAACTACGAGATAATTAAATAGTGAATTAGCATAATTTTTCTTTCAAAATACTTAGAATGATAAATGAACGGTTTAATTAATGAAATAAAATTATAATAATCTTAATGACTTTTCTATCGAAAGTGGGCATGCATATGTACATATAGATATAGAAGAGTATCCTTTGCGTGAAAGAGTAGTCAGGATGCACTTAAAATAATTGAAGCGTCGAGGAATATCACCGTGGCGGATTCAAGAGAATATCTCGAGCAATAACTCTAGAGAGCTGTCAACTCCAAAGAATTAAAACACCGGGCGTTGCCCGGGAACAACCCGGCAAAAGCGGAAGGGAGCTGTAGCTCGGATGCTGCACCCTCTTGTAGATGATGGTGCAGCAGCGGCAACGTGTCGGTCGCCGGGACTCCGTTGCAGGAGGTGGATGAACCTGGCAGTAGTCGCAGTGGAAAGGGAGAGGGTTGACAAGAGAGTGGCTGGGTTCCCTGGGTACGTTGCTATGGCGACACCATCGCTTCCAGACTAAACAGAGATTCGCACCCCCGACATCAGACCGATGAACGGATAGAAGTATGCACACACATATAAACTATCTCTACAACCACGTTCGTACTTCGAACCCCCTCAAATACTGTAGAATTTGTACAGACTCACAAACCCGCACCGTCTGGGCGTTCGTTGCACTGCAACATTCGAATCTGCCGGCTTACAGTGGTTCTCACACATCATATGTACCATATTATGCACCCCTGCAATGTCTACGCCGATACGAAACTACTACACTCCCCCTAACAAATCGATTCCTATCCGACTATTCCATTTTCTACTTCGATAATAACGAATTATATTTGTTTTGTGGCCAGAAATTTTTTTTCCACCAATTTAATTACTTTTCTCCGAGCAGATTTCAATTATAAAAAATTATTTTTTTAGATTTATTGGAAAAAAATATTTTGTCGATGAAATGGTTTAGAGAACTTCGAAATGCCCGAGGCAGACATTTTACACATTTTTATTAATATTTTCTAGGAATATTTCAGATTTTATTCCTAGTGAAAATTTAGGGATAAATATTTAAGAGTTTTAATGATTAGATATTTTCGTGGCTGAAACATTTAATTATCAGTTTAATTTAGGTTTGAAGATTAAATAAATTATTTAAATTAACTACAAAACTTTTGAAACAAAAAAAAATGTGATGATTTCTTTTTTTAAACTTACTTATGTATAAGAAAACTTTAATAGATTTTTTAGGAACAAAAACTCAAAGTAAATATTTATTTCAAAGTAAAAGTTATCTAGAAGTAAGCTCATATCTGAATTAAATTCAAATATGAGGGAAGACGCCGGGGAAATAACTATAATGGAGGGAAAAGGATTGCATGAAGATTTGAGAAATAGTAGTAATTTGAGAAATTCAAGTATAACATATTATTTATTAATATAATGTATTTAATAATATTAATAGATATATATACATATGATGAAGAATATGTTACATAATAATATATTTGATTTCTTTTAGTAATATTAAACATGTATGAAACCCTGATAGATTGGGATGACGCTTCCTGTATAGTTAAATATTCCACTTTGATGATACGATCATTCATTTATTTCCAATTGCATTATTTGATTAATCGAAGCTATAAAAATGATCTAATGCATTTTCCACTTTCTATCTCATTTTCATAGTTAATTTGAAACTAAATTATGTATGCAAATATTAAGCCTTCGGTTACAAAATGCTTGATTAGCAATGAAAAACATCAGTTGCTATTGAGTTGGCAATAAAATAAAGTAACACTTTTATAATTTAAACATTCCAGGACGTATCGTATTAAGGAGATACCACAGTATCTCTGCTCTCGAGGTGGACACACATCATTGATGCACATGGTGGCTATATTGTGGATTAAAGTTTGTAGACTTGAATAAAAAAATAAAATTAAATTTCTACGTATTTCACTATTTTTTTGCCAGCCAAATAATGTCATTAAGTAATTATTGTTTTACTCTGAAAATGTATTTCTCCCATGATACACGAGGACTTGAACTCCATACTATGCTCAATATTTATCCTGTAAACTTATTATTTTTCATTTTTATTCAGTTTATTAATGATTTTTATCAACAATCTTGGGGCCTTTTTATTTTTTTATTGATAATATGGGTAATAACTAATTAACAATCATTAGTAATATCTAAAATGGTATACATATCCCAATCTGAATCAATGTGAATAACGATGAATGTATACATCAGAATTAATTGTAGTAAAAAAATACTCTTTTTTTTTATTATTCTCTAGTTTTTTTTAATTTTTTGATGGAATATTTTTTGTTTCATTTGAATAGACATTCTAATGATCGAGCATGTATTTATATATCATCGTATACATGTGTGCAATGTACTTTAGTAATAAAATTGCTCGACTTTGATAAGGTAGTTTCAGACCTCGCGAGTTCGGGAGATTTTATTTATTTCTAATGTAGATAGAACTGTTGGCCAATTGTAAGAATTCTATAGAGCGGAAGATGAAGAACATTGACTTCTTCGCTATTTTTATTATTTATCGTTAATTATTGAGAGTAATGTTAACAGTTATGCTGAGTAAAGAAGTGGTTTGAAACCCCACGAGATTTTTCTGTAATATTTTTTACCTTTTAACAAACATTGAGACACCAATAATTAAAAATAATAAGACAGTTGATTATACAAATTAGTCTGTCTCACATACACATTCGTATTTAAAAACATTTCACACTTAAAAATCAATTTGCTCTCTTTTTCTCAGTCTTCACTTGATGTTTATTATTTAATAATACCAACCTTTTTATTACAGCTCTCACTTTGTCTTTATTTAATAATGTTTTTATGATAATTATTATTACCCTATAATTAACACTTACTATTTTTTTTTTATTTTCGGACCCACAACTTTTTAAAAATCTGTCACGTGTATTTCAAGGTTTAACACGCAATTAAGATTATGTAATCAACATAAAGAGTTCAATCTCCGAATAAAGTAAAACGGTAAATCGTAAAGATAATATTATCATGAATTCAAGATGCAGACATTTTGGCACAGTTATTTTTATTTGGTTTTCGATTATTTTAAATTTTTCAATGCACGATTTAAAAATAATTCTTCCATTTTTTTTTGTCAAATAGAAAAAAATACATCTATGTATTATGTTTTACATTCAGTTTTTTTCCTCTCATTCTTTTTTATTCGAAAATAAATTTTGCAAAGGAAAATGGGAAAAAAGGAATAGAGAATGAGAGTCTCTGCGCAATTACTGCTTCAACTCGTCGCAATACAGGGTACGAGTAATTTTTTTCCTCCCTTCTTTTTCTTTTCTCCTTACTTGCCTAGCGCGAGACTGGAACGTCACGATCGATACAGACGTTTGAGTCGAGAGAATGTCTATATGCATCCATCTTTATATATATAAATGTTCATCTATATATGTCTAAATATGTATAATACATATCGTCAAAAAATCATACACATTCTAGTTTGGTTTTTTTTTTATCACCCACTCAATCTTTCTCCAGTGACCAATAGAATCGAGATCGAATTTATGAGAACGATTTCAACAAAAACGATTTTTCACAATTGATTATTTTTTAAACTGACCTTATGACTTTTCAAATGTACATGCTGTCATAGCACCTATTTCATCTTGTCAACCTTTCCTTCTAAATCGTTTCTCATGTGCACATGTGTGGCTGAACATATTGAGAATCATTTTTTAAAAATATCCTCCTTCAATGTCTTAAGTAACTGATTATTGTGTAATTTAATTTGCGCTGATCCATCTATGACTTCGAATGATCATGAAAGAATGATTAATTCCAAAAATACTGATTTAAATAAAAAATGAGTCCAATGATCGTGATAATATGATAAGATTCAATGAAATGTTTATGATTGAGATAAATAAAGACATCAATTTCTACGTATGTTTAAATTTATAAGTTTTTATTGAAATATAAATTCTAAATATAAAACAGAGGAAAATTAAATACATCTTTGTTTTTATAATATACCTTTTTTCCATCAATATATAATATGTGATTCCATATATTTTATAATAGTATATAATCATGAATTATTTTGTTACATTATTTATCATTATATATTATGTTTACATTTGTAAGAAAAAAAGGTCATGATATCCATTTATATTTCTATTAATTGTAATTAAATAATTTAATGACATGACAAATTAATCAGTGATGAATGAAGAAAAATATAAAATCATGCTTATTATTTTTTTTTTGTCTCTTGCCGTTAAATTAACCATTACTTTCTCTTCGAACTCACCAATCGTCATTGTTTCTGGATTTTTATACATAAAAAGTGAGCAAGAGTTTCACGACCCTTCTGACATGGCCAAAATTTGTTGCCATATAGACACTGCAACTTAACGTTTTATCCATCCCTTTTTTGGACCCTTTTTTCACTGAGTAATCTCGTCAAATCTTTCACTCCTTCCCAAATTCTCATCTCTATCTGTCATTCCCACTTTTTTATTTTTTATGTCTCTTTAAAATGGATGATCAGTCTTCGTGAATCACAGAAAGCTTTGATATGGCCTTTTTGACGAAATTCAAAATTGTTGCAGTGTCTTATAAATCATTTGATTCTTACGAAATTTTTTTGGTTTTTTTAAAAATCACTACCATTGCATTTTATGAAAATTTAATATTGCTTTGGTTGTAGTTTTTCTCATTTGTCGTTTTTTTCAAGTTAATTTTTTAGGAAAAAAGTTTTTTAATCATTTAAAGTTTATCAGTAACGATATAATATTTATTTAATTTACTTGCGTAAGTAAAAATATTTTGTTATACATTACTTAATTGTTGTATATATATTTATGTATTTATATATATTTAATAATTGGTTTGATAATTGATAGAAACAATAAATTCAAACATGAACAATTAATTTAATGAAAAAATAATTTTTAAAATTCGACTGAAATCGTTGTTTTATTTGTATTTTTTTTTTATGGAATCTAATTTTTTTTTATGTTTCTTATAATAATAGGTATAATATGATGACATTCATTACCATGTGTATACCTAAACACTTTTATTCCTACATTGAAAATCAATAGCATAAATAACAAAAATTAGCAAATAAATTGTTTCATGTATTTCAGTTATTTATGTAGATTTTCTTCTAATCCTCGCATTTGGTCATAAAAGTTTATCAAATCAATAGATGTAGAAAGATCGAGCAGGCTCATGACATTTAATAGAAATACACACAGAAGATGGATATAAAAGACAGTAGAAGAAGCAAGAGAATGAGAGAATGAGAGAAAAGAATAAGAAAGGATAATAGAGAAATTTCATAAAACCAAAGAAATAAGAATGAAATACAATTTTTTTTTTGAATATTTGAGATTTTTTTAATTTTCATTACACAAAATATCCAATTGTAAATAATAAACGAAAGCAATTAAATATTAAACTCTCACTACCATTTTTTAAAATCTTATTTCTCGCATACGTCCTATGTAACCTTAAGTAAATATTTTAATTACTTATTGCTTTGAAATTCCATATCGAAGACTTGTCGTTTACGTAAAACCGAGTAAACGTCGGATTAATGAGGGATTAAAGGGATCTAGGAAATACAGATGCTGATCATACATGATATCCTTGTGAGGATTATTACATATCGATTACGTTACCGGTGGATTGCCACCTTTACGTTTGAATCTATAGGTATATAGTTATAATAATTATTACAGATATAGAATATATTGTTAATATTTATCATAATCATTAATTATACTTACAAATAAATTATTTCTTTTCATTCAATACTCGTGATCTTATCTTTCTTTTCTTTATTACTCAGACACTTTGTAAACATAAATATGCAAAATATTCTCACTACAAGTTGTATAATTTAAAACTTGCTCCAGTATGAACTTTTAATGAATTGTCCGGATACTCCAATGCATATTTATGTCTACATTTTGTCAGATGCCTGTATTTTCTTATGGATCTTTATATAAATGTGTACGTGTTTTTTTTTTACTTTAGGCCTTACGCTTTATGTCATCATAATAATAGTATATTTGTTACTTTTATGAATTAATCAGCATCAAATACCCACGTACACTACATAACGTATATTCACACCAAGTCCACGTGTGAGCAAATAGAGACAAATATTTTTTTTATCGACTTTGTTCGATTTACTCATCATTCTCTCTTTTTTTGTCTTGAAAATGGATTTGGAATTTTATTTGATTCAATTAATTAATTAAATTTTATTTTTATTAATTTTTTAAATGTTGTTTATAACACGACAATTATGATCGGAATTAAATTCCCTTGCGAATTTATCAAAAATAGTTTTGCGGACGATATCACGAAAGCACGTCCGTTCGAATTTAGCGTGACAAAGAAATATTTAACTTACAATAATAATAATAATAATAAATATTATGAATTTTTACAATTATTCATCACTAATTGTTTTTTTTTTTTTTTGACAAAAATCGTGCAATTTTGTAATAAAAAAATTATTATTTTTTCTACATCATCAATTGGCAACGATTGAATCAAAATGGTTTTTTATAGTTGTCATTTAATCAGTTATATATTTAATTAAAAAAGGGGATAATAATTCTAAAAAGCATGAAAAATCACATGAAGAACATCAAAACATGTATACATTGCGATTTTATTTATTTTAATTTATTTCTCTGTGCGTAAATGTATGTATGGATTTTTTCT
Organism: Chelonus formosanus; assembly: GCA_028641665.1. NCBI lineage: Eukaryota > Metazoa > Arthropoda > Insecta > Hymenoptera > Braconidae > Chelonus > Chelonus formosanus. The sequence continues at coordinate 18,769,697 of CM054002.1, forward strand.
CTTTTAAATGTGAAGTTTCATAATTTCATTGTCTTCTTTTGTTATCGCATCATTTTACAGTAATCAGTCCAAAAGCTAATGCATATTATTTTTTTCATACGCGGGGTGTTCCACGGCGATAAGTGCAATAACATTTACGACAAAAAATTAATTAAACATGTGGTGCAATGAACGTATTCCCTGATGATCATACTCTTTGTTTATTACTCTTATTCATACTTCTTTTTTTCTGCTCATCACATTTTTCTGAATGTGAATAAAAAGCACCAACAGTTATAAACAAAAAATCACCGCGAAATCCACCGTGTATTGACATATTATAAATAAATAAATAAATAAATAAATATATGTATTATGTATATATTATTTATATATACAGATTAACTTTAAATATATAGATATATTATGTTTAATATATTTATATATCACAAATCATTACGTTAGCCATTACGATTAATTAGTTTTACTTATGTGAAAGTAATTAATGAGTGAACAAGTGATATCTTTTTTTTATTCAATAAAAATTATCGTTTCATCGATATTATATCTATTTATTTTGTTCAATATTTCATCTTTTTTTATTTATAAATTTTTTTTCATCTTATTTTAATTCTCTTGCTCGCTCATTAATGTTTCACATTATCATTTACACAGTATGATTAATGAAACACTGTAATAAAACTGATCGCAATGACTTAGGCTACACGGTTACACAGCTAGATTGTTTACATTTTATTTTTTATATTAATTCTTATCATTTTTTTTTTTCTTACACATATTATATTTGCTCACGTGTTAACAACAATGACGTTCATAATTATTTCTTTTGACATTTTTTCGTGCTTTATTATTCACTTGTTAAAAATTCTATCTTTAATGTGTCACACTTACACTCATCACGTGAACTAAAGCTAAAGGAGCATCAGGCAGTAATGTTTTTTCTTTTTTTTTTAATGATGCTGATATATGATTACGTCTTTGGAATTCTTTCATCGGAAACATACAGCATTCGATAAGTATAGACAGATTCAACATACGATTTTTATTGAAAGAGGGGGAGTATAAAAAAATTGCAAAGACGTAGTTGCTATTATGGTTCATATAACGGTTTAATATTTTATCATTCAAGAATATTTTTAATCCATTATACGAATTTTTCTTATTCTAAAAATTACACCAAGTTACACGCTCATCATTTATGTTTTTTTTTTTTTTGGTTTTTTTGCAAATAGATTTTTTAATTAAATACGAATATAGGTGGAGAGGAAAATTGGGCGGTAAAAGGGAAAATTTGTTTTAAGGATAGTGGGCGATTTGCCGCAATAATAATGGAAGTTTAATATCATTTTATAATTGCGAATGAATTTTTGCAAATATAATTATATATTTGTTAATATATATCGACATTATAAATATACGTAGCGTTAGACAATAATATTTATTATTAATATATTTTTTTTTGTTTTTTTTTTCATCAAATTTAATACTACTTTTAAACTTTTATAACGTTTCATAGATCGAAAAATAAATATAAAAATAAACCGGGCATTTAGGTATTAATATTTTTTGTATCGATAATTTTTCTTTTCTCTTTCTTTTAATCTTTTCTTTTTTTTCATTATTTCACTCTCATTTACCCTCTATATTTTTTTCATAGACAATTCCATTAAGCCGTCTTTATTTGCGATACTCTTTTTTTTCTTATATACCGTCATTCTTATTTCATTAAACTTTATATCTCTGACTTATTCTCTGTTCTGTATCATTTCAGTTTTTTCGGTGATAGAAAAACTCGTTTCGCGGAGAGATACATCTTTGACTTTTTTGCTATATTCTCTTTAGTTATTATTAATTTTTTTAGTTTTTTTTATTTTTTCATTTTATTACAATTTTTTTTTTTGTTCAACTCTTGTAGGAATTTTATTATACCAAAAGTATACAGAGAGTAATATTTTTCCATGATATTCATTCATAAAATTTTTATCCCCGAACCGGAAGACTTAGACGTTGTATGATAAGCCGGATAAAAATGATCACGGTTCATCCTTATGTCTTATATTCTTCATAATAATTTTATTATTATTCTCGAAAGAATAAAAATTATTTCACACTCACGCGAAAACGAATTTTCATCTTGATCATGCACTGTTACTCCCCCAAGATCGATATTATTTATTTTCCGATCGTTGGTTCAATTTTTTTTCTTTTTAACACGCCAGGTATTTTAAATACGATAGATACGACATTTTTGTTGAGCATTTCACAAAGTACACGAAAAAGTACAAAATTAATTCTTTACATATTCTTAATATTTTTTTATTTTTAAAAATTTTTTAATTATTCCCATCACTCAAATTAACATGGGATTGTCCCATATTTCCATTTTTTTACCAATATAAATACGAATCCTTAACATTCTTAATAGACACTCAAACGGGTTTATATTTTTTTTCTTTTCCATTATATTTTATTTATGGAAAATTGGAAAACTACGAAAACTCTACAATTTACCCCTTACCGTCTTTAATCGGTTTAAGATATCATATATAAATATACTTATATGTTTACACATGCCCGACCAACACAATAAATATATATCATATATATGCGCATACGAGTTTTATTTAATAACCTTGATTTATTTATATTAATTCTTCATAAAACCTCATTATTAATCAAAGTGTATTCCTATATATATATATTATATGTTATTACCTGTGTAAAGATTTTTTGTGCCCTAAATTCTAGACTTTATAACTCAAAAATCATGCCATTTTTAGTCATACCATAGTAAAATAGAAAAATGCATCAATAAGCCTCGTTTTAGTCGAGGCCACACTATTATACAAGCTACACATTAATACACTATACGTGTTTTTTTCGTACATACGTTCTCTAACTTAAGTATTTTAAATGTTTTATATTTTTATTCGCCTTCTGTCAAGTTAAGACATCGAGATTCGTATACTTCCCGATTTCAAAAAACTATCCGATACATGCATTAGCCGAGAATTACTTTTATCAAAGTAACATTGAACATGACAACAAGCAAGACTTAAAAAGGCCATAAATAATAAGAAATTTTTAATAAAAATAATTTCCATACTCTGACGTCGAATTTTTTGCTACTGTTGTACTTGATTTTTTATGGTTTCCACGATATTTTTGGATTTTATATCTCTTGTATTTTATCATTAAAGTTAAGAAAAGTTAAAATAGGCGCTACTTTAATCAATACGTGTTACATTGGCTTCAACAGCGTCATAATCCAAGTAGCTTGTAATATATATTCTCATATTTTAATTTATTTCGAACCTTCTTTGGAGTATCTTTTTTTTTAGGTTTATTAATTAGGAACTCGATTCCGATGAAATTTCATAATATCATTAGATACTTATTTATTTTATCGGATAATTTTTTAATCAAAATTACTAGTATTTGTAGATTGAAATATTGAATTTGTTTAGTTTAGTATACATTTTGAATGATAGTAAATATAGTGATGATATTAAAATGAAAATAATACTCGAAGAAGTTGGGAACCTCTGTGATCGTGAAGGGGGTGGTTAAACAGGGCGTCGCCGCGTCTCTTCCGCGACCCCCACGAGCTATCGACCGAGACCGGTGAAAGCACGATTGTAGAGAGGAAGAAAAGTAAAGAGCCAAGGGGAAAATGAAATGAGATAAAATGAAAAGAAAAAGGATATAAATATTATGTATATATATATATATATATATATTCTTTTCTTCTTTTCATTTCTCGTATTCTCTCATTTCCACTTCCTATAAGAGAGGAAAAAAAATATCAAACTCAATTTAATACAAAAATGCTCTCATATTCACCCCCCTATATATAAATTATAAGTAAACTTGGAAAAGTTGATTAAAAAATATACGACATTAAGGTAACAATTTTGAACATCCATTGAGCTTAATTAACTGCCATATATTATGTATCTATTACGAGAAAAAGTTTATAAAAGTTGAGAATTTTAATTATTAATACTTTAATAGATTAACAGTATATGTAGATTAAAGTTACAGCTGATGTTAAAAATCATAGATGACAATATTGAGTAAATAAACGAAGATATAATTACTCACTATTAATAATAGATGATAAAAAATGTTTGTTCAATAAAAGTATTTGATTTAGTTTAGTAGAAAATGCAGTGGAACTTGATAAAAAATAGTACATTGTGGAGTAGGTAAAGTGCAAAGTTTTATCAGTGATTTTAGAGTAGGAGAATCTAGCCCCTGAGTTACGTTTATGTAAAGTCGTGGTACGAGTCGACGTGCTATCGATTCGCTGCAGGAAGAGAAAGAACGCGAGGGAGAAAAAGAGACCGGGAGGGATGATAGAGGGTGTAAGAGAATAGTGTTGGACGTCGGCTTCATGTGTTAGTTGGTTTGAGGGATAGAGAAGCACATGCCGGCCTCCCGTTTCCATCGTCGAGAACTCCCGACACCCCCCACCCGGTGAACGGCATCGACCGCAACCCCAACGCTGCAATGCGACGTTGCCATCCCAACGGGCAACAGCCCTTGCGAAACTCGCTTTGCACCGTCTTCTTCCTCTTTTTTGCCCTTTCATTCTTATCATTTCCTCCTTTTCCTTATTCTCATACGATTCAGACAATCGTCAAGAATTTTTTTATCAAGTTTGACGCGATATCCCACATCCTCAAGTGTCAACTGTTCTCTGTATGTGCTCATAAACCAATCTGAATTCAGAACGGAAGACAGGGGTTGGAAATGGCGTCCAGACTAAACGAGTTCAAAGTTCGATGACCGAAAGAGCTGATTCAATATATACAACAAAAAATGCTTTATTTTAAGTTATAAATATATGTTTTTTTTCTTTTATCTTGAAAGTTGAATTTTTAACTAATTTCAAATACGTTGTCAGTGTATGAAAGAGATGCAGAATAGAGAGAGGATGATTAAAGAAATTATAAAGAGGTGATAATAATAATAAAATGCGGCCAGGGTAAAGACCTTTGCAAGAAAATACACCGGAGCTCCAGATTCCTTGCTGAACTATTCGAAATATTGTTAAAAAATAATATAGAGCTTAAAAAAAATTCAACAGATTACTTTATCAAAGTTACATAATTTTTATTATTTTTTAAATTTAAGATAAATGTTTGTTTATATGTTTTTATATGTTTAACGATGTTCTGTGTAACTAGATTTTTTAGCAAAATATTAATAAATACCATTTTTGTAAAAATACATATCTTAGACCATATTATAATTTTTTTTTTGACTTTTTCTGTATTACTGTTCGATCAAATGTTATTTTTCTTTATTGATATTACAAGTTAAAATTTTAAGTTATGTTTATTAACAATTACTAATCATGCCATTGAATAATAAGTTAATATTATTATTTTTATTTGTTATTTTTTTTTTTTTTTTTGGTATTTATAATTCATATTTGATTACGAATCGTCAACTTGTGTGAGACTGACAAAATTTTGCAAAAATATAGCTGATGTATAGTAGCTGCGTCGAAAACAATTGTTAGAAAATATATTTTAATTAATAAAAAATATTTAATATTTATTACGTACGATTGAACTTATTCTTTATAGAATAGAATATTATGGAATTATTTCTATCGAATAATTTTTTTTTTTTTTCAGTCCAACGATTGCTTAATAATAAACTGAAATATCGACATTTTTAATGTTCAATAATTGTCATGAGAATTACAATTTTTCATGTATTGATTTAATTATGAGGAAATAGGAAACATCGGAGAGACTTAAAATTAAGTATTGATGTCAATAAGTTTTATAATGAAGAAACGAAATTTTATAAATTAAAATAGATATTAAATAATAATGAAGTAAATTTAAAGGAAATGAGGGAATAAAAAATAAAAACCAAAGTAAACATCACATTTGAATCATATTATATATTAAAATATTCATAATTATACTAATAATAGACATAATATATTATCGCGTGTTCATAAAATTACATAAAAAAATATAGAAAATAATAAACTTGTAGCTATGTCTTCTTATTATTTTTTGTCTTTCTCATACACTCGAAAATAACTTTTTCTCTTTCACTCTTATACGCGTATCTCTTTTTTCAGCACGTTGCTAGATTTATTTATTTATATTTATATGTAATTCAATAATTATAATAACGTTTTATAGTATACACAGATCATATTAAATCGCGCGCCCTACCGTCATTTTTATTTTATTTATTTATCTTTGTTGTATGAGAACGAGTCTTACGTATATGAGTTTTATTGAAAAAATTTTTAATATGAAAAAAGTTTTTTATTATTTTTAATTATTTTTAAATTTTATATATGGAAAAAAACCTTCCTGTTTCTTTGTTTTTTTTATCATCTAAAATTTAAAATGATTCATGAGATATCTTTATTCGAGTATACGAATCATATATGACATATTATAGTAAATAAATTTAAATTAGTAATTAAAATTTGTAACTTGCAATCAAAAAATTATATAATCTCTTTCAAAAAATTATATTTTCTCATTTTTCTTTTCAACAATTACTTTTTTTTTTTTTCTTATTTTCTCTATTATTTGGGAATTGGAAGATAGTCTTTATATCGTTAAATGCATATAGTCTCAGTCAGTCGTGTGTCTAAGAATCGACAAAAACAACAAAATTTAACAAAAAAAAAAAAAATTGAAAAGAAAAATTGAGAATTGATATATTTAAATAGGTGATATAAAAGAACTAAGAAGGTTTCATAATTTTTTCTCTTAAACAAATCTTAAAAAAAAACTTATTTATAATTGACAAAATAAACAAATGATAATTGAAACAAACAAATGATAAATATAATAATTATTGTAAGAATAATAATAGTATTAATAATAGAAATAATAATATAATTATAATATAATAATAATCATTATCAATAATATAGTAATAATTATTATAATCGCACATTAAAAATGAACACTGGGCTCGTGTCCCCATTAACTTCATCCGAGATATTCTCTCCGGTAGTTCACTTATTTCCCATCAATCTATATTCTGTTTTCCATTTTTCATCATTTATTATTTCTTATTATTCATTTATTTATTTTTTCCTTTCATTTCTTTTTTTTTTTTGTTTTTTTATTTTTTTTTCATCATCTCACATTTTCTCATTCTCATTACATTCCTCGGCAAAAAATTACGTCAGAGTGGATCAGAATACTAAAAATTATATTGACGATTTGATAAATTATATACAAACACAAAAACACAAAGGCTGCACGACCCTAAAAAGCAAACTGCATTGATCGTCAATTAATTTACTTACTCATGAAAGCTTTGACAGCTGAACTTTTTTTTTTATTTAATTTTTTATGTTGTTACTTATGCGAGTAATGATTTGATTTTTTTTCACTTCATTAAACAGTATTATTCTTAACAAAATCAATGCAGATGGCTTTTTTTTGTCATGGCTACGCATTAATAAGTAATCGCTTATATTAGCGATGACAATAATAATTAATTAATAATAATTATAATTATAATAATAAATGTGATGATAAAATATCAAATATAAAATATCTCCGCTACATATATTAATCCTCATTTCTTATATTCACGCATGCGTTCATTTTTAATTATTCTCTTTTCTATTTCTTGCTACTTTTCGTTAACTCGACGATTCAGGGGCTTTAAAAATAAACTAAGCACAACATTCAATATATAATCGTAATAATAATTAATAATATTAATAATAATAGTAATAAATCAATCATGTAATAATATAATAACTATAATAATGCCTGGCTTGCAAATAATCATCTATTCAAACACATTTAATGAGTAAATGTATTTTAATGTATAAATATTCACATGCTTGAATTTATATATTATATATATTTATAAAATATTTGCTAAAAAAATCTTTTTTCAAGATATCTTAATTTTAGTATTCTGGATTAGAGTTGTTTTATCCATTTGCCATGAAAACAATTATTTTTTTATTTTTTATAAATCCCGAATCGTCTCAATAAATTTTCTACTATGCTTTTACAATATCCGATTATCATTTTAATCATTCGCACCACTATTATGTTTTTTTTTATTTTTTCTTATTCATCTTATGTACGTAAATAACGTAATCCAAATATCCTCAAAGCTCACAAGTAAAAAAATTTCATCTTGACTTTTAATATCATTTTCTAATATTACGTTTCATAATTATATCTTGGAAATACTGATTCACTAGTTTTATTTTTTTTTTTTTTATTTCATCACTTCTAGTCAAGCTTTTATTATTTTCTTTTTTTCATTTTTGAGCGGTTGCCTTACTCAACTTTGACTCGCGTTCGCAAACGAGGGATGCAATATTCTAATTGGTTTCCTCTCTCACACACTCAAGAAAGCTCGGTGAGTTACAGAAAAAAAAAATGTAAATTCTAGACTTCTAAACATGTACTATGGGGTGGACAAAAAATGTTATGATAAATAAATTATTTGCAACAAAAAAAAAATATGAAAAAGCAAGCCATTCAAAATGTTGATGGTAAAATGAATGATGTATAAAAGCTTAGAGAATTAATGTGGTTACAAAATAATCAGAAAAATGTTAGAAAATAAAAAAAAAAGGCATTGATTGAATATTTGCAAAAATCTGAGATCGAGTTTGTGGGCTGAGAGCTGCGCGTGTAAGCCGCATTCGTTAATTATTATCGCGTGATTATTACGGGACCTAGCGGCGATGTATTAGTAATTATCTGGCGTGTTTGACAAAACGACTAACTATTCAGTTAATCGATACAATTAGGTAATAATACCAATGCAAATGCGATATAGGAATACATATATATATATATATGTATATATATATTCCTACAGCATCACCTGCATAATATATATGCTGGAAGTTCACGCATAAAGAGGACGCATAGATCCATGCTAATAATTATTGTAATGATAATAATAATAATGAATTATATATGTATATTTTGCGCAATTAATTCTACTGTAAACATCTACAGATAATTTGACAATTAAGTAGGTAAATAAGTAAGCGGTTACGATTATAATACGATTCTCTTATTATTTATTTTCTCACTGTTAACTTTATAATGCTCAATGCTTAATTTTTTATATATAATATAATATCATATAATAGATTTTTTTTATATATATATTTTTTTTAGAGTTTCGTTTGCAATATGTATATTTTTAATAATTAAAATTATGTAATATATTTATTTATGTTTAATTGGAGTCAAATTATTACGTCAAATTGAATTTTTTATTTGTTTATAAGTCGCAAATATACAAACATTCTCACTCATATCCCATCACCATACCAAACGCTCGATTGTCTGAAGATCTGTAGCGAATGGTGTGTAATTAAAATAAACAAAATAATTAATAATTAATAAAATGAAATAAACTCTTTTCTCTCTTTATCTTTTCTTTTAAATAAAATTTTAAAAAGACCATACTTTGCACGTGTTTGACTTTATTATAAATTTTTTTTCATTATTTTTCTTGTATTTTATTTAATACACCATCACGATTGTTGTTTAATTTGAATTTTCTGCATAACATAATTTTCAATAATCTCACTACGAGCGATCTTGAATTAAAATTCATACATTTATATACGTATGCGAATAATCTGAAATATCAAAAATACCGGAACACTAGGTAGGCAACTCTATATATCTGTGGAAAGACAAACGTTTACATGTACACTTGAAAACTGCGAATATATTTATTTATTCATTTATTTATTACACGTATATTTATTAATATATTTATATTTTTTTTTATTCATATATATTTTTGGATCGATCGTTCGGGGATTCGACACGAGAATTTGTGACGATAAAAATGCATGGCAAACCGTGCAAAAATATAAAATACAAAAATTAGTTTTGATTATCAAAAAAAAAAAAAAAAAAAAAGTAATTACGCACAAATAAATATATTTACACGTTAAATTTCTCAATAATATTCATAATAATGATTATAATAGTAAAAATATAGTAATAATAATAATTATAATAATAATAATGATAATACAAATATTAATAATTAATAATAATACATAACATACCTATTCAATAGAATATGACAATATAGTAAAGACAGTTTAAATTAAGCAACAATCATTTTTATCTCTCTTTTCTTTCTACTATATGTTTTGTTTTTTTTTTAATTTACCATAATAATTAATAATCCTATAAGTATAATATTTTTGTTTTTTTTCTCTCTCTTTTTCTAACTATTACTCGATTTTTTCTTACATTTAATTATTATTCTTTGAGATATGTATCGTCGTGCTCATGTTCTCTAAACTCCTTTTTCATTATTTTTTTTTTTTTTAACTTCGTCGCACCCGTGGGAGAGGCACCGGAAGTAGGACAAGAGGATTTGATCGACGCGGGAGGCATTAACAATTGCTATTCTCACTCTCTTAATCCCTCAGACTTTTATTATTATTATTATTAATCCACAAAATTTTTTGCTGTTTCCTAAAGTTTATCGCAGATCTACAATTAAATGCGCTAAGCTTTGAATTGCATCCTAACATTTTACTTTACTTCAAACAATTTTTACCTTTTTTTTTCTCTATCAATATCACAAACCGTATTTGCATCAAAGCTATTGCGCTCTGTAGTCTTTTCGCTCTAAAACTTGTTTTTACATTTTTTTTTTTAATTTTTTTTTATTTTTGTCATGTATTTTTTTTTTTTACGAAAATGGCAGTTATCGGTCACAGCCAATGGCTATATATTTATTACGCTTAATGCCTTAATACGTTTATTAGATATAAGCTTAGATTTTTAAATTTTTTTACTATATATTAAATACGTATAGAATGTGTCTCAAAGGGTTTCACAGCGTGTATTATATTTTTATTCATAATTTTTTTCTCATCATCATCATTATTATTATTATTGAGTTATTGCGCCTTTTTTTTTTTTTTTATTAAGAGATTGAATGATTTGAAGAAAATATGAAAGTGAAAAAAAGTAACATGAAAAAGTTTTATATTAAATATGTATATATATGAATATTAAATTTAATGAGACTTCAAGGTGAGAATTGCAGTTGTGATATTAGAATGAATGTTTGTATTATACAGCAACACTGAGAATATAAGTTATACGATGTGGTTAAAATCATGGCTATGCATATGAAAATGTAGGGGGGAAATGAAAAAGCAATGAAATAGTAGGAGTGTCGACTATGTCAGAACCTCGGCCAAAGTGAAGGTGTCTCTATTTTTGCTCAATGATTTTTAGCAGAATTGAAAAATTTTTTTTTTTTTTATCTATTTATTGGATTAGAGATATGATCCTCCAGGTCTAGCGGAGGTTCTAGACAATATTGGTTCTTTCTAGACTGACCTAGACATTAAATTATGATAAATACTTCATTTTAACATGTCTACATGAAGCTATTAAGAGCATGAAAGCTCCACTCGCGTCGACAACATAATTTTATCTTTCGTTCTCTCATCCAAAGGATTACACGCTTGCTTATGAACAAAATCGCGCTCCGATTTCGAATGCGAAAGTTTAGAGCTTTTGGCAACCGCTCGATCTCATACCAGCAAGACTCAGCACATAATGGCTGTTACTTACACATTACACAAATTCACTTATTTATCATCAATTGTAATAAACTACAAAAAGAAAAAGGAAAGAAGAGATTCCTACGCGCCTTATATATAGCAATATAAATTATTAGCATTTTTCTGTCATTCATACTTCACGTATATATTTAAATATTTTTATATATTTATATTTATATATGTCAAACACATATACATTGAGAATTATTATTCTTTCCTCCTTCCTCTTTCGATTAATCCATTCAATCTAATCATTCAACCAGTAGAAGCCTGCGTTCGAGATCATTCTCATTTTTTATTTAAAAAAAATCGTCTCGCTCGATTCCCTCTTTATTTTAATAATTAATTTCATTCACATTAAACCTCACTCTCGCAATCAGACTTATGATGAAGTGCATGAGATAACAGTTTCATCTACTTCTCATGATCTATGTAAATATATATTTATGTATGTGTAAATGTTCCAATTACGTGCCTTTTATTTTTATTTTTCTACTGTTATATTTTTACTTGCTTATTTTATTGATTAAAAGTTGGAACTTGGATGTTTTGAGATAAGACTTATAAATATAAACGTATATATATTTATATATTTAATATATTTACGTCATCACCGTATTGATTTTTGTTCACTTCTTCATTAAGTTAATTTTCATATTATTTTTATTATTTAGATTTAACATAGAAAAAATATAGAATTCATTTTTGCCGTTCGAACTTAAAGTATATAATAAACCTCCACAGAGGATTGTATTTTTTATAATTTTTTTATTTTTTTTTTTTTTGCTTTGTTTGTTGTTTCTTTGTATATAATACATTTAAGTGCGGACCAATACCATTTAACACGACAACGTACGGTCGTTTACGTCGTCGCAAAATTAAATTATCGCCAACTAATGAATTACAAGTTTACTCGTGTTAAATTCTTTATCGGTAGTTCGAGTTGCGTATTTATTATTTAATTTTTTTTTTCCTTTTTTAAAATCTTTTTTTTTTTATATTAATTAATAGATTAAACATCGAACAACGATAATAGAATATATACGCGAGTTGGATGTAAAATAAATAAATATACATATATAAAATACACGTGAGAAGTTGAAAGCTTCCGGTGAGACGAAATTTTCAATAATATCTCTCTCGCGCACGCTCAGAATATAATTATATTTATTATAAATTTATAGATTAATAAAACGCCAAAAAATATAATTATTTTTAACAAAATAAAAATTAAAAAAATACACAAATAAAAACGCTATGTCTTCCTCCTATTTTTTTTAAACTCCTTGCACCGGTGGGTCTAAAACACACGTTGGCTTGAAGATACTATTTGAGCACATATATAAATCTTCGTCTTTTTTAAAATTTTTTAAAAATGGCAACGATTGACAAGAAAAAATTATCATTAATCTGAAATCCATTATAATCTTAGGACATCATGGACAAGTCATGAAATAGCTTCAACGTATATGCACGTTATTGCTATATTGATCAAAAAAATGAAAAATATATATTTTTTATATAAAAAAAAGAAAGACATGATACATAGAAAAATGAAATGAACAAAAAAATAACAGTAATCACAGGGGCTATTTCTGGTAATAATACGGGGCGCGACTACCCGATAGTTTTATTATTATTATTATTTTCATTCTTTCATTTTTTTATTCACCTGCTTGAAAAGTAAACCCCTGACTTAAAAAAGAAAAACAGCCCTTATATTTTTTAAAAATACTATAGAGAACCAACAGCCAGATTATATTCTCCCTTTTAAGTATGCTTAAACCTAAAGAGAGATGTAGAAAATTGTATCCTTTTCGTTCCTTCTCTATAATATTTGATATACAGATATTTATGCAATATGTATAATATTCTAAATAATAGTAATAATTAGTATAATTATTTAATATAATAATTAGAATAATAATAATATATAATACGTCTCTTGAAATGAAAACTACATGTGTTGCTGACAACCCTTTCCTAAGAAGGATATCATTATTCATGAAGTAATTATTACTTGATTATTACTATGAGTCAATAATACAATCAGAGGACGCGGCGCGAGGAGAGGAGATTGCTTGAGGATGTATTTAAATGTATGTTCTATAGATTTTAATATGTAGCGGGAATTAGGAGAAATGAACTCCACCCAGAAATATATTTCGCAACCCCGTGGGTAAGCCGAAATATCTTATCTTACCCCCTGATTAGTTTACTTGTGTAAACCCCAGCACAACAATCATCAATTCATTATCTTACCTATACCTCATTTATACCCCCCTCCCCCCATTTTTATTTATTTTGTTCATTTTTTTTTCTTTAAATATAATCGGCAACTTAAACTTCCGCCTGTCATCCCATCGGCAAACGCGCAAAAATACAAAATCTAAATTCTCGATAAAATATCATATATATATTTATATATAATATATATTTATGTTTATATTTTTTTATATATAATATATATTATTTCAATTACTATGTCGCTTATATAAAGGTAAAGATAATACTCTAAGCGAGAGATGACGGGTGGAAGAAGTTTTATACCGCTTGAGCTATGAATTGTCGTTATTATTTATTATTTATTTTATATTTTATTGATTTATTAAATTCAAATTTTTTAAAATTATTATATACTTGCTTTCTAAATATTCTTTCCTTTACTAAACTTTTCCATTGGCAACTCGCGGGGTTGCGTATTATTATCCTTTGCCTCTAAATGACTACGCATTACCACAATCCACTTTTATCTAATCTCATTATTATTATGTTTTTATCAATATTTTATTTTTCCGTCGTTCACCAAATAAATGAACTGACATATTAATTTATGATCATCATGATCTACGAGTATTCTACATATCTCGTATTTCGATTCACGGCGCGACTAGTTAATTAATTTATCATCAATACGCTATATCCAAGTATCAGTGTGAAATACTCTTGGTTGTATGGTTGCTTAAAAACATTTAATAGTCTATTGAGACGAACCGAGATCTATATTAGCAAGAGAATTTCACACTTGTTTAAAATACATTTATTTAAAATTAAATGACAAAATTCGCATGCTTATGTGATCGAACAATTTTCTCTTGATTCTAAATGAGAAAGCACGCATTTAGAAGACGCGCCGCGAGTCGGGACCTACACCTACAGCATATTTAATCAATTCGTTGTATCCGGTTGGCGCGGGAATGAGCGAGCGAAGAACGCGTTAATATCCCCGGGTATTGTGTATGGTGTATGTGTGTAAATGTATCTTTTAAATGTTTGTCTTGTTTAAGGTTTAAATATTGGCAGCAGCAGTGGAATTGAAATCTTGTGCGCGTCTTTCCAGACTCTAGGGTCCCTCGAAGTTGTCTTCATCTCTCTTAATCCACTTGATTCTCCCCTCATACGCCTTCAACACTCTTCATCTGCATTATCCTCAATAACTCCTTCACACGCTTCCATTTTAAGAGAGAATTCGAAGTGCTTGGAGCACAGGCCTGGAGCACACAGGGCAGCTGGGATCGGAATTTTCACAGACTCGGTTCGCACATTCCAAGCAGAAAAGATTGTGTCCACAGGGTACTAAAGCAGTTGTTACTTCTTTGTCTCCACAAACAACGCATTCACGACGACCTCCGGCACTTCCACTTCCCAAAAGTGAGTCCGTTGGACTGGCAGGACTTGCTGATGCTGGTGGAGATGGTCTTGATGGTAAAGCTACTCCTGGGAATGACCAGATTGATGATGCTGATGCAGTTTGTGATTCAAATGATGGTGATTCACCAAGACCTTCATCTCTTTCAAGTCCTGCACCCCAAATGGCAACAATATCATTGAATCCAGGTGCTCCTGAGCTGCTTGATGAGCTGCTGCAACTGCCACTGCTTGAGAAAGCACCACTGCTTGAACCATTCGAGCCGTTAGAGCCAGGTGGATCAAGACTACCAAGAATTGATCCCAAACCACCACGACAGAGAGCACCGAGGAGGTCTACTTCTTCAGCACCTAATCCTGGACCAGTTGTTGTACCAGTTCTCAATGCAATGTGAGCTTCAATTTCACGTCTTGCTGCCTCAACGCTTTCTGGTAATCCCGTGACTTCAAACACTGGTTCTTTATCACGACTTGGTGTTACAATGTATGTATGTGTCTGGTGTTGAATCCTCTTGATTGTTGCTCCCTTTGGACCAACCACCAAACCAACGACTCTGTATGGCACGCGTACCTGAATTGTTACATGTCCTGGGACAGATGCTGGTGGTCCAGGTGGTGTACCAAGAAGTGCGCCAAGAGAACTCTTACGAGAGGCGCGAATCTGCGAAAAATGTTCTGCTGCTGATAGAATTTCACGTTTAGCACGTGCTACATCTTCCTTCCTTCCGGTTACCACGAACACAGGCTCTTCACCACGTACTGGAGTCTTGATGTAAGTATTTGTTTTAGCGCGCAAAGCCTTGATTTTGCATCCTGTAACACAAAAAAAAACACCAAAAATTAGCTTTTCGAATAAGAACAATCATTTCTTATACTAAAAAATAAGCTGGAGGGTGTAAAAAAAAGATATTGGGTAGAGCGGCCAATTTGGCAGCAAAAAGTGAGCTGGTGTTATTGGATTTAAGTCCATTTAAAGACCTGCAGAAGAGTAGCATAGCTATATACAATTGTTCACGCGAGATGAGGCATCGCCTGAGGTAAGGCAGCGTTGAAAGAAGGGAAAGAAGAGTGCAGGGTGTAGGAAACTAAAAGGAAGAACGTCCCGCCGACCCGGTCTGGTCCCGCCGCAGACTCCCTGGCCTTGAGTTGGCGCAATGCTAGCAATGCAGGTGAACCACTCCTCATCTTATCCCTTTCTAACATACTATCTTAATTCTTTCTCTTGCTCTTTTCTCTCGCACATTCTCCTGCATTCTCCGCTACTTCATCGCGTGCTCAACGCGATTTTCTCATCTCTATCTTCTATTCTTTTCCCGTACACTCTTTTCATATATTTACAAGAATCCAATGACTAGCAGCAGTTACTAATCCACCATTTATATCCTGTACTTATTCGTTTTATTTACTAATTGCATTATGTAAGACAATATCAAGGTTTACTTCAGGGACGTGAGTCTGCAGTCAAGTAATCTTGACATAAATACAATACGAAGCCGGAGTAATCATCAGTGAAAATATACTAAAGGGAAAGGAAGACCATTGAATTTATGTATACACGTATTTATATATAAAAAGGAATAAAAAAACCACACCTTATCCTTGATATTTGATTGTCAGAATATACAGAATGATGGGGGAGTAAAGGACTAAGGTCATCGCGGGCGTTTGTCTCAATTAGTATATAAATTACAGGTCATTATATCTTGAATCTTATTCCTAAATTGAATCTTTCGATTTAGGATATTTCTCAATCTAGATCAGTAGACCTAGAGAGACGATCATCAATTAAATATCCGTTAGATTTTATGTTCATTTTCGGACTATTGGGTGGTAAAAAATACTATCGAAAAAGTTCGTTCATCTCAGGTGACCTGAGTCGAGAAATATCGAGTGATAAATAGGAGCAAAAAGAGTAACAAGAGTAAACAGAGAAGGGAAGAAGTGGCCGTCGATTCTGCTCGAGGAAATCGAAGGCGAAGGACCTCAAGAACTAAGTCGACGACTTGGTGGGTCAAACAGACATTCTTAAGTGGTATTTGTGTTCTTTCTGTACGTGTATATTCACTTATAAAAGATATATATATATATAGCACACATCAAGCACCAATGTATAGATGTATTTGAGAAGGGGCAGGTGAGCTCGGAATCGCGTAGGCAGGTATGCTCGTCTCCGGGGGCAGATATGACGCGGGGATGCGAGAAAGACGAAGAGAGGGTGTCCACGCGACGGAGAAAGAACTCACCAAGAGGGGGGCGTGGGTCGTAGACAGTTGAAGGGCCGCGGCCAAGGTGAAATGAACGAGCGAGCGAGAAACAGAAGTAGGAAGAGAGCCAGAGAGAGTCAGACGATTCGCCTTTGTCCGCATAAGCAAACCGACCAACGAAGGGCGAAAACGAAGGAGGTCTTACCCAACGGTCCTCTCAACTCTCACCAATATGTCCTCAATGTCTTCTGATTATGTTACGCTTGGAGAAACCGTAGATGTGGATAGAGTTCCGTCCCGAGAACCCCCACATACGATTCATGCTTCAATTCATTCGACACTGGAGACGAATTTCAGTTTTTGGAAGAAATTCATTTTTTTCATTTTGTCTAGTTTTTTTTGGAGTTCTTAAAAAATGCCAAATTATTGTCAAAATTATTGCAGTATTTTTGTAACATCTGACAGTATTCATTATTTTAATTATAGTTATTATCAATCGAAAGAAATTTTGTTCATTCTTTCTTTCTTTTTTTCTTACTTTAGTTGGTGAGGATTTTTTTTTGAAATCAATTCTCTGTTGTATATACTCCAAAGTATAATGTTATAGATTAGTAGGTGTAAAAAAAAATAAAGGGATGAAGTGCCTATAATAATCATGCAGCTGTGAAATGTACCATCGATTTCAGTTTTTTTTTTCTTCTTTTATTCTCTCTTCAACATTCTTGACACGTGGAATCGAGTATTCTAGATTTTTCTAGCAGCCCTTACACAGCAGTAAAACGATTCTAAAAGCATCTTATTCTCAATTCCACGCTTGTACCCTTTTCTCTTTATGCACATAATGATTAATGGAATATTGTGTGCAGTAACTATCTTTTCTAAATCTTTACCAAAAATTTCCCTTTTTGCTGGCAATGGTTATTTATTTTTACAATAATTCAATGGGGTGAAAAGTTGAAAGTTATTTAAAAAGTTATTTTTATAGACCTTGAAACAATAATTGCACGAGAACAAGAGATATCCAACAATTTCTCGCATGACTGCGCACCCAGAAAGTTCGGTAACAAACAAGATCCAAACGTGCAATGGACATGGAGTATACACACTATATAAAGGGCAGTTGAATCCAACCAGAAATGATGTGAAAGACTCTTGAAGTATTTGGAGAAAAAAGAAATATGTAAGAGGAGAAAAATAAATGAAGAAAAAGAGAAATAGAAACTAAAGAGCCATCTGCGTGCGCGGCACTTTAGTAATTTTGCTCCTCTTGAAATGGAGAACGCCTACCGAAATTCCACAGCCTTTTCAGAGCTTCATTTTGGACTGTATGTATTATATCTCCTTTGTCCTTCTACCGCTCTGATTTTTACAACCAAATATCAATCATACATTCGATATACAAATATAGACAATGTGAACAAATTATATACATAATATTTCAAATCCTCAACTACTACTGAAATGACTTCCAAAATACTTTTCCAAAATTTCACCTTAATTGAATAACAACTAATCATAAAAAAACAATCAATCATCATTTTCCACACCCTAATTCGACATACACGTCTTTCAAAATTCCAAGTTTGCAATCATGACAACGACTACCTGACTAAATCCATGGAAAGGTTTGAAGAATTTTGAATTCTCTAAAAGTCTATTGGCAAAGATGGTAGTCAATTGTCAGCAAAACAATATACACATTATATGTATGTATGTGTACATAAAGACATGAGAAAGAGATAGAGAGGGAGGAGTGCATAAATGTGAAAGAGACAAGGATGAAAGGCTTACGACGTTCTGGTGGTAGGCACGAGCCGCGAGCCGGCGCGAGTACAAGTTTCTCAGGCAGGTCAGTGAAACTGCGCCGTCAAGTTGAAGGCCAACACCCCCACAATGCATCGGACGAGCACCCGAGAACGCGTCGAACGTCCCCCACTACTAAACCAGGCGTCGCACTACTACCGTCGTGGTGACGAGCGCATCCCCCGCACTCTCTAATTCCCCACTCGCCCTTTTACGTTCACCAGCCCCACTCTCTTCAGCTCCCTAACATCCGAGGAAACTCCGGCTGATAAAGTCGATGGCACCGGCAAGGATGACACAGCCTCATGGTAACGACCGTTGCATTTTTTTTCATTCATTTTCCAAAAGACATCCCCTGGCAATTTTTTTTCTTTTATTTTTGCTGTGAGTCTTTTGATATTTTTTCTTTTCTTTTTCGTTCACTCATCGTTTAAAGACTCAGCTCTTGGAGTTTCTTTTTTAATGCTGATCAGAGCTCAAGAGTTGAATGACGCTTCTTAAATGGTAAATTTAAATAAAATGATTCAGGAGTGCAGAGGAAAAGAGAGAGGCGTGCGATCGATTTCCGTGACCTCGCCAAGGAGGCGACGACCGGCACGGGACCTCGAAGAATCTTGTTTCTACGTGCATACCCACTTCACTATGCACGCAAACCTGATAAAAGAGAACCATTCCCTCCTCTTTCTTTCTGCACTCTCTTCTCGCTATATAACCTGAGTATTCACTTCTACAACTTTTCTTTTTTATACCAACTATTTTTTTTTATTTATTATCTTTGTATTCTTTATTCGTTAACCTTTGAAAATCCTTTAACACTTGAAAATTTTATTTTAATTAATTTTAGAAATTTATATTATTATGAAATCATCCATTCACTCAAGTCTCCTTGAATTGATTGATTAAATGCAAAATTTAGTCAAGTTAGATATGCAATTTTCGTTTGACCGATATTCTATTATTTATACGACGAAATTGAAGTAAAATGTTTTTTAATTATTTTTATTCAGCTAAAATTTTAATAATCAATAATTGTTAGTGAATTAATTTTAATGGTAATTTTGTTGATGATTTAATGATACAAAAAATGATGATTCAAGGAAAAAATGATCCCAACCCTGGAGTCTAGACCATTAATATTTAAAAAGCCTAATCAGAGTATCATCTGGATGAAACAAAAAATTTCTCGAAATTCAGACAAGTGAAAAGAGAAGCTAAAAATTCCATGAATAAAAATGACATTTATCGTTGGTAACGTAATTATATTTACAGAAGATCATTTCCTCAGTCAGCAATAATTCACGGCACCAAATCGAATGCTTCCTTGATACCCTTACTATCTTTCTTGTCTTTGGCGCGAAGGCCAGAAATTCCAGCTCCGCAAATAGATCGATGACACTCGAGCAAGCAATCTCGTGGTGGTGCGCGCACAATCCGACAAGTGCGTCGTTGCGCTGCGATGTGCGCATACAATCCGGTGCAGTTAGTGTGTGCTATGCCTGGATTTTACTTGCTCGCTCACAACTCCCATCTTATCCGTAGTGTCTCTGAAATATCCGGGCACGGGATAAAGTGCAATGGACGCGAGCATGCACGCACGTCCATCGATGCGTCCTGGGTTCGTTTGTTTCGCTACACGCATAGTAGTAAGTAAAGTAAGTAGTTAGACTCTTTCTCTCTTTCTCTTTCATACTCTTTCCTTCAACAAGACTTCAAATGACAGTGGGGGTCACACTATATTAAGATTGAACTCTACTGACATCTACACAATTGAACCTCCTGCTTTTCGATGAGTAAGTAAATAAATGTACCCAATTAATTATAGATAAGTTATAAAAAATATCATCATCAATGAAATGAATTAACATTATTTTTCATCAACACTTTTAGATGGATAAAAAATGCATTTTTACAGTGAAACAATTTTTAATGAAAATGGCAATAAAGCTAATAAATGATAGAGAGTTCGCTCACTATATTAAGACTGAACTCAACTGACACTGCATATTCTTCCTCTACCTCAAACTCTACAAGATGCGATAAATGAACACCCCGAGTTAAGGAGCCAATGGACGTACGTCTACCTACGTTTACGACTCGACATACGTAGTTAATTACGTGCAACATATCCGCATCTCGATGACCATCTCACAATACCAGTATACGCAGTAGTCCTCTATATAGCTCACAGCAGGGTCTCCCAAGAGTTTCAACGTGTTTCTGCCTAGGAAACGAGAGTATTAATATCAACCGAGCACTGACCCGAGAGAGCTAGCATTGGTAAATTAACATAATTGTCGCATATTCACACCCGTTTTTATTGATTATGACAGGTCAATGAAATGACTTTTAAATAGATACATGTAATTACTATAAATAAATAAATGAGCGTTTAATTGAATAGTCGTTACATAAATATCTATTAATAATCATTATATTAACTCCTCTTTTCATATACATTTTAATGCTCCTCAAGACCATCATCAACTATTTCGAATGAGTAATACGATTATGCCGGTATTAACAACGCTTTTTAAGTATTTTTCTGCAAGATTAATCGTTGAAATATTTCAAAACAAAGTTTAATAATAAAATTTACGACATACGTAATCAATTAAATAATTACAACGAAAATATTTATATCTGTTAATACACGTCATTCAACTTAGTTTACTTCAAAATAACAATCACTGAATGAATTATTATATGTTATGTATGTGAATTAATGATGGATGGATTTAAATCTATCCCTATCGTTGTCAAGCCAGAAATACAAAGCTTTAGAAATACACGAATTTCTCGAAATTGTAATAATAAGTTAGCTGTCGATGTAATTATATAAATTAATTTGTGATAGAGTAATGATAGATTTTATATAGTTATAGTTAATTATAATTCGTCATGGAGATTATAATTTCAGAATTCAACTGGAAGGTTATTGATTAGTTACATCATCAAATGATGAAACAAGAGGATTAGAAATCTGTTTGCTAATCATTTAATTGAGTTTTATAAATGGTTTGTAATGTATGAATAAAGTTCAGTTGTTAATGCAAATGTAAATTGACAATGGACCAAACTACTCATTGTCAGTAAGTTTTATTGTATTAACAACACAGCTACCCACCTTCTCACAAGCCTTTTGCTCGACTCTCACGTGTTTTTTTTTTTCTTACATTACAACTCTCCTCACACTGCTATGTGTTGAGTCACTATACAAATGCCCCAAGTTGACCGGAAACTTCTATTATCGCTGTTTCGTAACTTTCACAAACCAGGAAGAAAGATTCAAATCATTGTGATAATTCTCTTTGGAGTAATATTTTTTTTCTGGCAAAAAAAAAAGAAGTAGCGAAGCAAAAGAAATAAAAAAATGTACCTCTGGGTTTTTTTTAAGTAACAATAAAGATAAATTGAGAAGAAAGATGAGAATTTATATAAAGAAATGAAGAATAAAAAATGTCCAGACGATGTTCACTACCCCTGTAGGCGATCTAGAAGATTTTGGAGTCTCTCTGTTTCTTTAAGCAAGTTCTTCATCGCACAATGATCCCCCATTTTAAGTCCTCAGTGAGGATTTGAGACTCTAGGGTCTTTTGGAAACCAAAAAGCAACGACGCAGATGAAATTCGAGGCCACACAAACACCCGAGGCCTCCACCTCTCGTTCACCATCTCTTCATCTTTTTCTTCCCTTTTTGTTTCCACTCTCTCTTTTCTCTTTTGTTTCCCCATTATACTTTTTTTTTCTTTTATTTTCTATATATATAGATATATTTTCTTTTCAGTATACACCATACCAAATGTTCGTTTTAATTCGCAGCAAGTTAGTCGCGACAGCTGCGTCCGTTGCGATTCCGTCGCGTTGGTCGAAAGATATATACAATACAACTAACTTCAAGTACGTTACCACGTGTATATACGAGAAAATGAGAGACAGAATAGACGACCGGTTAGACTTAGGCCAAGTCTCGAGTATGTTGACTCACCGATCTGGCACTCAGGACATATTAATCGTGTAAAACCACACTTCGTACTCAACAAAGTGTATTTTCTTTGATGTTGTTCAAGAAAAATTATTTTAATAAATTACATTTATGTTGGTAAACTATCATACCAACAATTATTGCAAAAGTTTAACCTGATAAATGACTGATATGATTTTCTGTAAAATTGAACGTAGTTGATGCAGTTTATTTTATCAAAACCTATTGATTCTTCTAGATTTATTTAATGATATTTAATGTATCTATGATCATGTAATTAAAATCTAATCAATAAAATATTCGTGTCATTAAAAATGGTCGATTTATAAATTGCAATTCCTTGAAAACTGTCTCGACATCACAGCAATGTGTTTAGTATTTTAATTCAATTTATCACATGTATAGAATTTATTTAAAATAAATTTAAATCATTAAACAGATTACCAAGAAAATTTTCAGCTCTCTTTAAATTTAATGTCGTGTAATTTTCAATACCTACTCTATTAACCCCATTTATCACTCAGTTCATAAATAAATAAAATATCAATGTTTTATAAATTTTGTATTATTTATTTGACACTCAAGAAAAAAAAAAAAAATTCATTTAAATTTTTTTCTCTCCTTCATATCATGCATACATTTTTTCAAATATCCATTTGAACCTTTAATTAAAATGAAACTTCATATGGATAGAAATGGATAAAATATGTGGGTGCAGAAAATGAAAATCTAAATAAAAATTTCCAATGTTTGCCAAATGAAGGACAGGAGTGACTAGATTATATGCAAACGAGTTAATTTGAAATTATTTAAAAGAGTGAAAATGTTTCGAGATTTATATGGGTGTTCATGACGTATGCGACCCACACGTGAAAGAGGCGTGGGGACACTGGTACAGAGAACTGTATTACTGTTGCTACTGGTGCTCTGGTATCTACACGTCCGTTACGCACGTTGAACGCTTTCGCCGCTGTATAATATCCACGTACATATATATCTACACTTAACTCATTGAGTAACAAACCAAGCTGACAACGTCATCGATAGGCTTTTTAACAATGTTTAATGTTAATCAGGTTTATGTAAGTAAAAAATCTGGCTACAATTATCTCGGATTTTTACACTTGTGTGTAATCTATATTTCTATTACTACGATATAAAATTCTGGTGTTTGTCTGTCTGTCTGTTTGCAGTAATCTCCGAAACGGCTAATCCGATTGCAGCCAAATTTTTCAGACATGTAGAAAGAGTTGTCAGAAAGGATATAGGATTTTTGTTTATGTAAATTGTTTATATAAATTGAATTTATGATAGACACTAGAAAAGAGGATTCATTCATCATATTTGAGTTTTTCCAACGCGTAATGTTTTCTTTTACTAAAATGAAGTTACTCATATGGAAAAATGTATGGAAAACTCTTTTTTATGTTAAGAAGTACTGAATTTGTTATAAGCGATATGGAGAAAAATTGTCATTACGTTGAAATTTGAATTTTTTTCGGTGATGTGTCAATTTTATGACACTATAATCGGTATCTGGGAGTGGCTTATTATTCAAACTACAAACGTACGATATAAAAAATTTTTAGATCAGTTTATCATTATATGAAGTATATCATGCATATTATGTGGACAAAGTCGCGGGAATCTGCTATTTAGATATTAAATGTCTGAATCTATTTCGAATAGATTTGAATGAAAGAACTTGTGAAAGAAATGACGATAAAAAATAATGCAAAAAAAAAGATTGTCATTAAATCAACATGAGATGCAAGAAACTTATCAAGATCTCCATCGTCTATAGATTTACAATGTTAGCAATATCAACAAGCATTGGCAAAGTTTTATCAATGGCCTCGACTACGTAGACAGAGTGTCGTAGTGCTTCACAAATCCGATTGGAATAATCCATTCATTCAAATACATAGTCTGATACTTTTACGACCAGTAAAATTATGTATGCTGTAGAATCAATTTCAAATTAAATTAATCAAATCACACGGTGAAAAAAAAATTAAAGTTATACGTATTAAATTAATCAAGATGCATTTAAAATATGATTCGTTTACTTTTTATTTTATGTTTTAATTTACTATTTAACACGTTGAAAAGCCTTTTTCTATCCACGTGGATATTTGTCTACGTTACGTGTCCACGTTATCGATTTGTCTTGACATAAAATGCTGACGGCAGCTTTGTTTAACGATTGATTCATGAGACTTACCCTCAATTATTTATTCAGACAATAATTTTTTTTCAACAACTCAATTAGACATCAATGAAAGATTATCTCATAAAGAATTCATCCATGACTAATAATTTTCTTTTCAAAATAATTTTATGTCTTTACCAAAATATTTGGAAGTAGTTGGGAATAATATTCCACATTGATTTATTTTTTGGACGTGATTTTTGAATAAATATTTCAATCACGGTATGGCATATAATTGAAATCATGGTAATATGATGAAAAATGCCCTTGGATACTCTCCAAAAACCCAGGAAGTTTGTCGGTGTTTTTTAATCTTTTGATTTTCATTTTTATTACCATTCTTATCTCTGGTTCACTCTTATGTATGGTATAAAAATATATGTGTGTATGTGTATTGGAGTAAAAGAGATGAAGAAAAAAAAAAAAAAGATAAAATCCAATAAAGCATATAAAAGAACAGATTGAGATAACGATGAAATGACAAGTTGGTGAGATTCTAAAGCAATTATTAAAACAATTATGCAGAATACTCGAATGTGAATTGATAAATTAAGAAGATTCTTGAAGATCAACGTGAAAATAAAAATGAAAATAACTATTCTATATAATACTTGAGATTGCTGCCAAGACTTTGTTATACGATGTTGAAGAACCGGATTAGCACGTTGTACGCCAATGGTTTCCATGGGAACTCTCCAGTAGGAACGACAGAGCGGGCGTCGACGTTGTTCACGGCGAGAAAGAGAACCCGAACCACACGCACCATTAAGAGATCTGCGCTCCTGTGGTATTCCAACCGCCCTGGATCCAGACAAAATCTCTGTCCAGTTTTTGGCGCGCGACGCAAATAAAGAAATTCGCTACCTCTAGATTCTCATTAGTGACATGCTTTTTTTTCCATCATACATCATCAAAAATTAATGACAAAAAACTTTGACTATTTTTTTATATTTACACAATTTGTTCATTCAATTTATTGTTTATTTTAATTAATTTCTGATTGGTTTTCGGTTCATACATAAGTTTAAAAAACTTGAAACAGTTGATGAAAAATTTAGATACAACTTGTATATATTTTTCCATATTTACTGTTAATGTAATCATTTTATTAAAATGTTTCAAGATTTTTTTTTTGCTCTGAAAATAATGGAATCATAACAATTGTTCGTAATATCAAACGAATCTAATTAAAAAAATTCAACTCGAATTGAAAATAATTAAAACGGTCTGCTTATTATCAAATTATTATTCATCTACATAATTAAATAGAAAAATACCGCGACAATAAACACTAATAATACACTCGAGGTTAATTTATGTTCCAAAAATGATGACATCAATAATAAATAAGTGTAAATAATATCTTCTATTACACTTAGAGAAATGATGAGAAATAAAATTTGATAAAAACTCAGCTGACAATAATATTGAAAAAAAAAAATATCGCGTGCTTATACATATGATATAGTGCTGATGATAACACGTTCATCATATCTACACTTTATTACAACGAAAGTACTTATTGGGATACGATTAAGAAATCACACGTGATATAATCGCGTTTAATTTTCGACCTGCGCGTGTCAGAACTTAGCCTGTTGGATTTATGTGCGGGAGAATGGGTTCTACAACCTTATATATTACATCCAATGGTTTGACTGTGGTAGAAATATGTTTTCATCGTCCTCATGTGCATATCTAGTTTATACTTATGAATAGTTTTTTTTTTTTTCGTTCATAAGCTACTAATATACATGTGGGTAATATTTTTTATTTCTATCTACAAATTAAGTAATTCTCAGATCAACACATACACAATCTACTTGTTGAAATGAATGTTTTATTTCTTTTTATGGACTCCTAACTCTCTGCTCTGCGGTAGGTAACAATAATATTCGCGTGATTCATCGGTCAGAAAAATTTCAAATGTGAAAGCTAATGTTCAACTCTAATGATCTTGCGTAAAAAATTCATAAAAAATTATTTTCATTTTTACTATCATTGTTTTTGTAACCTTCAATTTTCCATGTTTTATATATTAATACACAATACTTTTTTTTGTATTTTTACTACGTGATTATTATTACCAAAAATCTTTTTTATTATTTTTATTTGATGTGTTAATAATGTTATGCTAAAATTGTAGTAATGTTTTGTAAAACTACTGAGTTAACAACTTGTACATTTTTTATTTAAAAATATTATTCCTCGTAGTATTGTTTTATTTATAACTTAAATCAATGTATCGTTATTATTGATAATAATAAAAAATTTGAATTGGAATGTATGATAATAAAATGATTGATTTGCTTTCGAAGTATGCTTCCTAGTTGGAAAGGGAGATTTGTCGAGCGTAATATATTCACGAAATAATAGGTGAACTAGAGTTTTCACTGAAGGAATTTGATTAGGATTACAGAGTTGGCGGACAAAGGTAGGTGGGTTTTCGCGACGAGGAAATAACGACGAGATTGATCGTGAAAGGCCCCACAAATCGCCTAAGAGAAGTGGCGAAATCTTGAGGAGATTCAAGTTTATCCTTGAATATATATATATATATATATATATATATATATATATACGTTTCTATATACATAAATCTTACGAAATTTTTCACTTAAGGAGAAGCCCTCTTTAGTAATAACTTGGGACAAAAAATATTAAATACATGTGTACCACGTTTGAATCTATACATATCGATTCTCGAAACAGTATGTGTCAATTGATTCGCAGAACGTGGTTATTTCCTGAAACAACTATTCAGACAAAGTAATCGAGATATATCTTTTTACAGATGATAAAATGTTGCTAAATCATCTAATTTAATGTTTTATGATTAATGGAGGGTTACTAAATTATCATTCAAAACTTTTTCAAAATGAATTTATAATTTTTAGAATGAAAAAAATTTAAATATTGATTTTACTTCTATTTAAATATGTACCTACATTATATTAATTAATAAATTATAAATAATATTTAATATAAACAAAAATAATTTATATATTTTTTTTAATGAATCAAGTTAGTTGTAATGTAATTCCATCATGATGAAAAAATGCAAGTGATATATTTTTGCATGCACCAAACTACATAGCAAAAGTTAGAGCGCAAATTACGCAGAGCAATGTCTTTTTCATTGTCATTTATTCTTGGTTGTCTCATCTGAAAAATAATTTTTCTTGCAATATCACGACTCATTAATTTTTTTTTCTTTTCCGTCAAGTGTCCTCGTTCCTTTAATTTCCTCTTCATTTTTCAAAACTAATATTTACCATTCAACTGTGAAGAAATACGAAGATAAAAAGACTCATTGGGTGATTTCGTACCTCATATGGTTTGAAAATTGAGGGAAATTTTTTTTTTTTTGCAAAATCTGAGTAGGAGGTTAATTCTTAGCGTGTAGCCGACCTCGCGGTGGCAAACTGCACTCCCGGCGCGTGGAAGAGGGGCCCTCGTTGTCGGTCGCACATCCCACCCGTAGTTTCCGCCGGCCTTGGAGCCACTGAACCACTCCGTAGTTCAACGATTCGATGTCGCAGTAGTTCTCAACTTTATATTCTGTTTTCTCTAAATCATTGGTGACATCTACTTCATTCTTTTAAGTATATCAACAAAGAACTCTTTATTCTAACCTATGAGTAATCAGAAAAGAATTTACGGATCCCAAATTTAAAGTAATCTTCGAGCAGTAGACCTTGATGTAAATTCTATCATGATCTTATGAAATAAATTTCATCCGAAAAAAAGGAGCAATAATTTGTAGCTCATTTATTTGATTATTTCACCGACTAATTAATTTATTGATCACCTCGATCATCAGTATTTTATGAGTATCAACTGTTATTTTTGGAGTACATAAAATCTTGGTTGCAAACAGAAAAAAAATGTCGACAAAAAAATTGAGTCATATTGATGTGGTTGATGCCAAATCTATTAAAAAGATAAAATTTTTTTAATTGAAAGTCATTTGAAAATTTAGCTTATACTTTTTTCCAGATTAATTGAATATTCAATTTGGATAAAAATTATAATAAAAAGATTCATGGAATTTACAAGCAGGTGAACTGCAGTTGAATCTGCAACTCTCGCTCTCAACAGAGAATGAGTAAAAAGAGAAAGAGAATTGAAGGAGTAGAAAGATGAAAAGGAAGAGAGGAAGAATAAGGTATAGTTGGAGGCACAGAGTGGAGGTTTAGTGAAAAAAAAAAAAAAAAAAAAATCTTGGAAGATTCTTCCAAGAAACGGGGTCGAGTCTTGTATTGCGAACGAAGATGCCACACTTCTAAAGATCTTTCTCTGTTGCTTTTAAAATACTTGAATTCATGCTCGGTCTGTCTTTGTTAGCTTTCCTTCGATCATTTTTCATCATCGTAATGTTTAGCCTTCTTACCACGATCATCATGATCATTTTTTTTTTCTAGATAGTAGTTTGAAGAAAAAAAAAGAAGATTGGGAAAGTGATAGATACGTCTATGTGACTGCTATCATTTTTATCTCCTTTTGTCTCACTTTGTTTCTACGTTGTACTTTACGTCCACTTCTATGGCTCGTAAACATGCGCGCTTTTCAAATTCAACGCACGCGCCGCCAGTCTCTTCCGTTTTTCTTCACACTGACATCACATTCACATGTCGATAATATATGAGCTTTTTAATTAAAAAAAAAATTAAGAAAAAGGAGTGAATACAAATATTTCTTTTTTAAATTATTAACTAAAAATAAATAAATAATTTTTTTTTTGCTGTACAAATTTGGTATTTCACGGCAATAATTTTTTGTTTGATTGAAATTACGTCTATAAAAAGTCATAAATATCTGAGCTAATTTACTGTGGACGTGGCAACGTCTTTCTTTGCGAAATTCGGTCATCCAGGTAGACATGGAGAAAGAAAAGGTATTTCATGGGTCAATTCCTAATTCTCAGAGACGGTTTCGACCTTTTTAAGTCCAATGAATTGTGAGACGAGCATGTGTGTATATATTATGACTATACATGCATATTTATTTATACAGAATATAGTAGGCGCTAGTGGTAGATCTGTTATTTTTTTTAAAAATTTTATTTTTGTAAAATGATCCTGCAAATGCCAATAAGTCATCTTAGGTAAATGCTGACTGAGATTTCGAAGTTTGAATTAAATTCACTGCCAAATAAAAAACATATACATCATATATACATATGTGATGTATACCTACGAAAGAACCGGCGCCCGATTTCTCTCAAACCCAAAACGAGTGCGGATATATCGGCGCCAATATACTCAAGACTTTCTCCATAAAATTTTTGTCTTGTTATACCAAATGATTAAGTTACTCGTCAGTCCGTGTGCTATATCTGCTTCGAAATATGTCCATCATCAATATTAAATTCATTCATTTTTCCTAATTATATCTCTGATATTACTCTTAACGTCACACTGAAACTGTTTATTTATTTTTTGCCAAATGAATATTGAGGTAATTGTGTCATAAATTTTTTCAATGACCCTCATTTTATTATCATTGTTGCAGTAAGTGAACATTTTTTATTCTCCTAGTCATCATGAGTGAACTTCAAAATATTTTTTGTTTCAATTCACATCATCGTGAAGAAGTTGTTTATTTCTATTAATTTAATATTGTTTCTTTTTTTTTTTAATCAAAATTACATTGGGATAATTTGCAATAAAGATGAATGATTGGCTGTTTTCTCCCACGCTAAATTGGAAATACGCACGGCGCGCACCTGTCGGAAGATGTAAACCCCGTCGGTGTTTCGGAAGGACGTCGACTCCTTCGTGTGGTTCACGCACAGGAGGTGGAGAGCCAGACGAATAAGATAAAGAAAGGTATAAAGAAATGAGCAAAGAAAGGAGACAAAAAAAAAAATCGCCCTAGAACACAAACTACCCAACAGAGCATCAGACACAAATAAATAGCAAAAAAAACCTTAATAATAGAGAGCAGTGAGGGAGAGAAAAAGCAAAGGAAACGATGAGACTGCAGAGAACACAAACTCTGGCTTTGTCTCAAGGCAAGCGAGTGGTCCTCAAACAAAGATTGAGTCAATCTGCTTCCAGATTTATGGTCAATGATTGAGAACCTCTGAGACTCTTTGTCTACGCATCTTGCCAAGTCTTGAGACGTCGTTTAATAAAAAAAATTTTTTAATTGAGTTCACAGGCCTTTTCACATATTTTCCCATTTTATCAGTCAAAAGTTTATTATTTGTTTTTAAATTAATTCACTGATTTATGTTGAAAGATTATTATTGACGATACACACGTAAGGATTACGATGAATTTATAATATTCAATCTACACCGATACCTTATACAGTCATCTGGTATATATAACTTTCTCGGACATGAAAAAAACACGTGCTCAACGAGTAGAGTGATAAGGAAATAGGCGTGACGAGTCCTTGAAACGTGCACCGTCAATTGTGAAATTAGTTTTTATAATTGTCCTGAAAAGGGACTATTTCCTTGCATCAGACAATTGTTACGGATGAGGCTTTTCAATACAATGAATTTTATTACTTTATTTTATTGCAAAAATTATAAAATTATTTCTACATTATTGCAAAATTATCCACAATATCAAAATCGTTTCAATTAATTTATTACCATTGAAATTAACGTATTATAAAAAAAATCCTTCAACTAATGATCGTAAATACTGTATTTTACTTTGAAAATAGTAATGAAAAATTGGCAATGACCAAATTCCATATTATCTCAATTATGCAGGCAGAGTAAAAGTAATCCATTCGTGGAAGAAACAAAGGTACAATCAGACAATTCTTGTTGTTGGTTATTATCGTCAACATAGTAGCGATAGCGTGTCCTAGTAATTTTGTTAGCACATATATATATATATATATCGTTAAAAGACAAGTAAATGAGAGCAAACAGCTAGCTAACTAGTATGTATAGCAATACTTATAACGCAATGAAACATACGATATAACAAAACTCCATTACATTCACAAGTCTTATGTGTTTTTAGTATCGTTAGAATGGCGTAACTCTCGTCGATTGACATAACATCGTTAGTGTATTACTTAGAGTTAAATTGAGGCTGTGAACTTTTTTACTTGGCCTATCGCTCATTAAACCAATCTCAAATAAGAAGTCTTGCACAGATTATCGGGAAAAAATCTTCCAAATTCTACTCCATGGGAAAATAATTGCAAAATATTCGTGAAAGTATTGATTTTCATTTTATTTTTATCAAGATATGTTTATAAATTCATAAGCATTTGTCATAAATATTTCGTGACGATTGTGAACTAACCGTAAGTTACACAAATTGGTAAATATTGTAATCAGTAAACAGAATATATTATCAAAAGTGAATTCAATTGATCATTTTCTGGTGTAGCTAAACTAACATGTAATTATTGCAACTCTTGAAATTAAATCATATATTCGGGATTATTAATTATATATAATATTAATCGAATCAATTATTTAACATATTTATTTTCCTCTGAGAAAAATATAATTAAAAATAAACCGATAAATATGTTGAATTACGAGGTCGTCAGGTTCGACATTTATTCGTTATATATTGGCGTATTTTGAAACCGAAAAAAATATTATGTAAAAAGCAAAGAATAAAAAGTAAAAAAAAAGTACAATTTAAATAAAAAGCGTTATAAATTGAACAGTCTGGAAAAATAAGCTGTTTCTTGAGGTCCTACATTAAAGCGGAAGTAGGTCAGTGTCATGATTGTTGGGCTATTTGCATGGTTATTTTGCTGGTTAACTCCGGAGGTTGATTGTAAGACTTTGAGTTTACATTCACCAAACTGATTTTTTTTCTTAATAAATTCCAAGAGATAGATTACGTGAGAGAAAACAAGCAATTTCATCATCGCTTTCCCTTTCTTCCCTCCAGATATTATCACCATTATTATTTTTTTCAAATATATAATACTTTAAATAAATAATTAAATTAATCAAGATTATCTGTTACATCACTAATTAATCATGATGTTTATTTAAATATATTTCTATCAAAACTTAGTGTCTCTATGAAGTTAATTAAGAATTAGTAATTAATATCCAATTTTCCAATTATCTGTAATCAATCATCTACTTTCTATTTATTAATGTAATGATAACCCACAAGCTATCAATCAATAACAGCATAGGTTCAATTGTCGATAATTAAATATCCATTAAATAACGTATATACAAGAATATAATTATTTTAATCATTTAAATATGTTTCATGTAAATTTGGTGCTTTTTTTTCTCACGTGCCTACGCATATACATTTCAAAGTTGATTCAAGTTGTCAAGATGTTGAAAGTGAAGAAAGATAATCGGACAAATTTCAAGGCAAAGGAGCACCTGAAGAAAAGGATTCTCTCCCCACTCCTGTGCTTCTTTCTCTTCTCTCCTTATTCCTGCAGCACCAACCTCAACTTTGTGACGGTCACTGCCGTCTTTACTTTTACTCCATCGAGATCGAGAGTGAGTGAGCGAAAAAACGCGGCGCTTAGAAGTTGATGACGAGGCGAGAGGAGAAGAGGCCAAGCAAGAATTTAAAGACAGGTGCCAGGGAATGTTGCAGTCATTTCTATGAATCTTCTTTCAAGCTCACTATCTTTAAGC
Source organism: Chelonus formosanus (assembly GCA_028641665.1). Classification (NCBI taxonomy): domain Eukaryota; kingdom Metazoa; phylum Arthropoda; class Insecta; order Hymenoptera; family Braconidae; genus Chelonus; species Chelonus formosanus. The sequence continues at coordinate 18,803,753 of CM054002.1, forward strand.
TGTAAATTGACGCCAAAACCTATCACCAAAGTCAAACAATGACCTGAACTTTATAGGAGTTTCAAAGAAAATGGAAAAATTAATGAACTTGAATGTTTCTTTTCTTCTATTTATCATTCGTGTTTTCTAGATTGTATTTAATGAATTATACATTGCTTATTCTTAAGTGTCTACATATATGTCTGTGTGTGTTTAATGCATAGACACTTCCTACTCAAGGATCGTCATAAGAAATATAAGTAGAAAGACACGGCCATTGACAGACATGAGTCTTGACCTAGGATACGCACTACCAACCACGACGAAGTTTGAACTATGTTCTTTATTTTCTCACCGATTCATTCATCTAAGTAATGTCATATCTTCAAATATAATTATGTCATTTATGATAAAGGTCAAGTTGTGCTAATAAGTTACAATATAAAGTCTCTAAATCAATTTATGTAATTTCCAAGAAAAAGTATTCAATCATTAATCAACTTTTGATATAAAAACGTTCAATTGATGCAGATGATCTTCGTGTTAAATGAATAATTTTGAAACTAAACTAGTCATAAAAATTAGCTGATGTCTAATTTATGTAGTTATTTGTGTGAAACCTACTTGCTGAATGTTCGGAAGTAAAAACGTACAAAAAGGTATATGTTCTTGGGTCAACTGTGGGTGGAACACCGCAAAGGAAACCACTTCCTGTCGATGTTGAATCTGACATTTGATCGATCGGCAAAAAAAAACCATTTCCGGAAATTGTTATAGGTGCGATTGTAATAAAATATTGTCTAATTGTTAATAACTTACGTGTGGGTGATAATAAACTCTAACAAGAGAAGATATATTTTATTTTATAAAAATATATTTAGATAGAAAATGTTAGATAATCAATTGGAGATAATTTACTTTTTCCCCTTTTGTATTTTGTCTACCTTGTGGAAAAAATTTCTGAACGTTACTTGATACTTTCATGCATGAAACACAAGTGTCCAAGTGCAACTTAATTGCATGTATACATTCTACATGAAAACTATAAGGGGAAAAATATATTTATTAAATGTATAAAAGCAGAAACTGAAAAAATAAAATGGCTCACATGATAATATATATTATCCGTTTGTATTTAATTAACTATCTGAATAATAAACCTAAAAATAATTTTGCTACCGAAAGAAATATTATATAAAAAATAAGGATACCTAATTTCGTGAATAAAATCAATGTAATGCGGTCATTTTAATCGATCCAAGGACACTAGTCGGCCGAGGCCAAACTGGCGTTGATTAAATCTCATTTTATTTCTTACATTAAAATATATAGATTAGTTTATTTATGCGCAAGCGGTACAACACAATTTTCATGACAAACCAAGTAGAAAAATTTCAATGAATATTATGTATATATATAAATAGGTAGTAATTATTTAAACAATTTAAATTCCGAAAATGGTAAATTTAAAACGGATATTACATGAGGATTAGGATGTTTATCCAGGTCGAAAATCCTAGATAATAGATAGAATAACACGACCTAAGAATGTCTATATAACTATGTGGAACCTCTAATGTAGAAACACTTTACATAGTAAATAAAATAATTACAATAATGGGCTGCAACAGGATAAGGAGAGAGTAGAAAAAATGGATTTTAGATTTTAAACAGCTGCTAGGCGAGGATTCAACATTCTTAACCGTCTATTTGTGGTTTTCTCTCTCTTTCTTTCTCTCTCCTGGCATCCTGCAAAAATCCTGGGCGGGCTCTCTCCTGAATTCAATTCGCATCCTTTTCTCTCTCTCATTGCCTCTTTATTTTTGTTGACTCGTTCAATATATATTACATATATATTACAGAGTGTGTAAGAGGAAGGAGGAGAAGAAGGAGTGATAGAGAGAGAAAGAGAGGAAGAGAAGAAGCTCGAGGGTCGATCGAGTTCCGAGAGCATGAGAACGGAAAGGCCCCCTGGAATCGGCGGCAGCTGCTCTTAGAGGCCAACAAAAGGCGCCAACCACTGCCATAGCTTTACTTGTCTGCACACTGTATAGCTACTCCAACAGGAACTCTCGTCTTCACGTTTAGGTACTACTACTACGTGTTCCACATATCGTCACGAAGATTCTCCAGAACATTCTTCAATCATTTAACGTATCAACACTTAATGGATAGCTCTCAAAATGATTGTTGGGTGAAGAGAAAAAAAAAAAAAAAAACAGCAAATGCGTCGTAAATGAATATAAAAATTTCCGCTAGTATATTACCAGCAAATTGGCACTAACCGCGATATACAAGTAGACATGCTTATCGAAATCTTCAATTTACGTAAGCAGAAAAAATGTATGTGTGTCAAATTGACCGATAGAAAGAATCAACTTTTCATTCAGTCAGTTATGTTAAGAAAGAATTGAATTGTTTATGTTGGATGCTAAAAAAAAAAAAAAAAAAAAGAAAATAAAGTTTTTTTCACAAAAATTTTGAAGAAAGAATTATACAATGGCAATAAAAATTATACTTATGTAAAGATAATATTTTCTCAGAGTAATATTGAATAAAGTTTCAATCGATTGGAGGAATTCTTTTAAAATTGTAACGATGAATGTGTGGAAAATTACAGTTTTCGTAGGTATGTACATATATTTCAACGTCTGAATAACCGTCTTCTTTTGTGTTCTTTGGGTGCTCAGCTCCAAATAGAAAGCAAGGATGTGGAGGCAGAAGAAAGAGAGAATACATGTATATACATACGTACACTGTGAGACTGCCAATATTGAAAGAAAAAACTTTATATATATACATGTATATACACATAAAAAATAAGCATTACTGTATAACGAAGCTCCTCCTTCTTCCTTGGAAATTTTTTAATTTTGCGGTTGACCCTGCGGTTGACATGCAACGCAGTTGTACATTGACAACAGTAGAGTTTCATCAATTACGTTTTGAAGATCGTTCACAGGTTCGTGAGAATATCATTTTTTGATTGTAAAGATATTTTATGTATCTTAAAAAAAAAAAAAAAAAAAGAAGGGTAGATGAGAAAAGAAGAGAAAGTATCACCACTTTATTACTAAAAATGTATACAAGAGTTTTGTAAGAAAAATGGATGACTTGAAATTTTGCTAACAGTAAGCAAAGAGATGCACTGGCTTCTCTTCATCTCATTCATTATTTCTTTTCCCTCAGGGATACTGCGGCAAACGAAAGAAGCTCAAGGAAAAAGTGAAGAGACTAAAGAATAAAAGAGAAGCTAACACAAAACATCGCATCGCCATGTGTCGTTGCCACTAAATTCGTGAACACGAAGGAGACACAAGATATTTACTCGACACATATCCAAATCTTTTATTTCTTTCTCTTTTAATGCCTTCCTTATTTTTCCTTCGACACTTATGACAGTTTACCGGCTTTTTCAACTGTTTCAGAAGACGTTAAACCGTCTTTAAAACACAAGCAACATGTCATTCTGCTTACGTATCACTCGAGAATTGTAACAAATGTACTGGATATTTAATTATTTGAACAAAAAAAAAAGATCTTTATATACAGAGTACATTAATGTCTACATATATACAAAATTTAATAGAGAACGTGAATATTTCGAGAAAAATGTGTTGGAAGTTAAGTGAGTACAGTCACAGTCTGGTGACAGAGAAGCTCATTATTACTTCCGGTATAGAACGAGACGGAGCAAAAGAAGGAATAGAGAGACGCGAAGAGGAGAATCAGAGGGAGAAAAATCGAGTACGATCGAGCACATACACTTTAAAATATCCAACAACTAGGCACATCCTCATAATGGAACAGCGTATCAAATTCATTAGAAGCCGTTATATCGACAATAGAAAATAACACATTTGAATAATGTTCATATGAAATCTGCTCCAATTATCATTCTAATATTTATAAGAGAAATTTATTTCATAATATTATTCAATCGTAATCACAGTGAAAATTAATTGGCAATTATTGAAATTAAAAATTTATTTTAATATTTTATATCATGTTGGGATAGAAATAGAAAATAAAGTTTATCTTAGGTCATGATGATCAGTTTTCTGGAGACACGTGGTGTAATTTGGCCGCCATTAACATGAAGAATTCAAATGAGAAGCTGGCTAATTGCATGTGTAAATTACTTGTAAATACACGTAGTTAGGAAAAATAAAGGAATAGTAATTTACAGAGAAAAAAAACAAGTGTTGTGAGTTGACATCAATTTTTTTTTTTTTTTGCACAACGTGCGTCCACGTGGCCATGACGTAGAAAATCAGGACGTCCGTAATTTCAACTACTTTACTACTTTAGTTGGATTTCTTCCGCGTGGGCCAGTGAACTTGATTACAACCACTTTGAAATATTTCCAACAGTAATGATAAATTATCATAAAAGCTAATAGATAAATATTTACATGTATTTTTATGTATTTACAAATACATGTTAATGCCCTGAAATGATCGAATGGAATTTATTACATGACTTTTTTTTGATTGGTCAAGGGCGTTTTTAAGTAACTGAGAATACCCTGCAGTCACCGAGAAAATCTAGACGGAAGTGCGATCGATAACTCGAGTATGCGCGATGTTAGAGACTATATAGCTATTTAAGTAATGATTGGAAATTTACACTGAATCTATTATTGAAAATAACAATTGAAGCAGATGAAAATTTGATTGATCGTCAACATGATAACAAGGAAATTTTTTTTTTTATTTAATTTGAAAACACGAAATGATTAAAATAAATGAGGAATAATGTTGTAAATGTAAATGATAAAGAAGGATCTTTAAATCAGAACTAATTTCCAAGCAAACTCAACCCAATGGCGTACCCGTGCGACCATGACGATGATTCACAGTCAGGTACGTCAAACTGGTTCCTTTAGACCTCAGAGAGTTGAGTTCGGCCCGGAAACACAATGCATCAAGTGATGTGAACTATATGAGAGAGCATGAGAGCAAAATAAAAAAAAAATAAAATAAGAATCAACCCTTCAGATAAAATAATAAAATATTTGCTATAAAGTCGTAGGGTGAAAAGAGAAGAGACTCGGGGGGAATAACATCTGGGAAAGTTTTCAAGTTAGACAGGGAATTTTGTTCTTGAGAGAGTTCGAGGTCGAAAGATAGAAATATATATATGTATATATATATATATATATATATATATAGATGTTAAAAGTTTCCCTTGGTCTCCTGTCGTGTTTCCTTCGATGGGCATTCATCGACAATACGACCTCGTAACAATCGATTTTCTCCTTTAGATTATATCTCATTCTATTTTCAAGCTCAAATAAATGTCGACTTCATTATTAATCGCACATATATTACATTTATTTTGAAGTTTAATAATAAATATTTATCATAATGAGCTACTAATAGAAAATTCATCATGAAAATAAATCAACATATTATTGTAATAAATTAATTATTAAATTTTAAATAAATATATTTAAATGTATAAAAAGGAAAAGATGTCAGAATGTGTTAGTATAAACGGATGAGAAAGTGAGAACGGACATTGAATCAAAGGAAACGACGCAGGGATTGGTCAATGGCACGCGTAATCGATTCTATGTCTCTTCATTCCCACTCTTAATCCTCATCTATCTCTATTTCGCATAGAATCATATACACATATATAACATCATCCTACACACATAACTTATATCAGTTTAAACATTATATTATCTGATACATGGACATGATCGGTTATTTTTTTCTGTTACCTACTTCAACAGAACTAACGAAAAAGAGATAATGATTGAGCAAAATCATGGAATTGTACGTTGAAAGAATTATGTTAAAAGAAAACCGGTCATTCTAAAGAAAGATCAAACGAAACGAGAGGTTGAGGCCACTGGGAGAGTCATGAGTTGCCTAATTCTTTCAAAGTCACACTTTCGCAGAGAATTTACTTTTACTCCAAGAATTCGGATATTCGTTTCGATTCACGCCAGTTAAATTGATTTTTATTCATACTTTTGACTTCTTCATCATCAACTATTGTCAGTAAATTAAAACCTTCGTCTTGACTTTTACATTTTAATAATACGAAACAATTTAATTTTTCATCAATTTGTATAGGCATAGATTTAAATGTTATTTATTGGGGTAGGTTATAATGAATTGATAAATTTATTTAAAGAAATACGAAGAATATTGAATGTTTCAAGAGTGAATGAATAATCAAAGTGTAAACTCAAGAAAGTCTAAAATGAAAAGATGGGAAGTTATAAGACGTGATACACCACTTCTTTTAGAACAAAAGAAACTCGTCCTTGCTTACGGTTGGTTCTATTTATATATTCTCATGTACAAACGTTTAAAACTCTCGTTCAATTTTATCACTAATATTACTAACAATAAATTAATCTAAAGAAATTTATACTAGGAACAGATGTACTGTTTAAAATATATTCTTAACGGTTTTCAAGTTTGAAAATTTTCGTCTTGAATTCTAAATAAAATTTTCAAATTTTTATTTAAAATTATTATCACGAATTAAATGTATACATACATATATATTTCATGGAAATGAACCCACATCAAGTTTCATTTCTTTGGGATCAAAAAAAAAAAAAAAAGTCAAGAGCGATAAAGAGCAAAACCAAAGAAGCCGGTCCTCAACCATTTATTCCAAAGTCTGGGAACGCGATTTTGAAGACCCAAGTGTCGACGAATTTCGTAGGTTTCGAAGAATTCGACCTCAGTCTCGCCAATCTCGCAAGGTTACCCACCTCCCTCAATTCACCTTATGCTTCACAGTTTTTTAAGATCGAAGGACGTCAATCTGATGATTTGCAGGGATCTTAAACCTCTAATTGACTTTATAATTAAAGAATAAGAAACCAGATTGGTCTAGAAAAAATGTAAATAAATAAAAATGTCAGATAAAAAAAAAATAAATTAAAATACTAGCAAAAAATCGATAATTGGCAGATAATTAAGGAGCTGTTGCAAATGTTTGCCGGTAGAATCCACGACCTACGTTTACTTGCACACATATTCAGCCCCTCCACACCATGACCTACACCAATACAGCGAGCTTCGAGTCTACACGATAAATTCATAACTCTTGTTAACGAATTTTATATTGGAAACCATTTATTCAACTTCGTCATTTGAGTACTTCAACTTTTGACCGTTACACTCTAAATAAGTTCTTCGAAATTAAAATATACATAAAGAACGTCATGAGAGCCACTGACTGATCGCGCGAAACATGACTGTTCAATTAGTCAAATACCTATGAGAGTGTATTCTCAAATTTATCACGTTTCTCATTTCTTTCTGCCATCATTTTCATAACTAACACGTGATCGGATTTTTTCAAGTATTTTTCATGCCAGTCAAGAAATAAAATAACAGCCAACGGAAGTGTTTGCGATACTTATTAAAACAAAAAAGTTAAAACTAAGTTTTAGTATAGAGTGTTGAAGTTATATATATATATATATATATTTTTTTTCATTTTTTTCTGGTAGACTTGAAAGTAAGTTTTAAAATAAATATGATAAAAGATTTACCTTGTCGGCCAACGATCTCCGCCACGTGCTCACTGCTGGGCACAGGAACGCACTCAGTCATATTCTGACTTTTCTTGGATCTTGCTTCTTCGAAGACGCTGCTTGGTGTTGCTTGCAGAGGATCTGTAGGATCAGAAGCTGTTCCATTTCCTGGACCAGTACCTCCGGTACCAGGGCAGCCTTGAGTTCCATCAAGACTCAACATTGAAAGCTCAAACGCAAGTTGGAGAGCACGCTGTTCTTCAAGAGAACTAGTGCCACCGGCACTTACGCCACGATCCATATCGCTGAATAAACTTGCCGGCATATTGTTTCCACGCTTATTTGACGATCACGACGATTATTAATAACACCGCGATTCACTTTACTTTCGACAATTGAATAATGTTAATCACTTTGATTATTGACACGTAGAATTTTCGTCGATTAATTGATGATGATTGAGCGTATGTATATTTATAGTAGATGGGAGGAGCAAGATAGTAATGGTGATAATTTTCCTTTTGTTTCACTTACAAGATCTTTGTCTACTCTATACTCCCGCAGATGGTGTGAAGCACAGAAAAACGATGATGAGAGGATGGCTCTGTACAAAAATAAATTATCAAGTCTTGATACCTTCCTCTAGCTTGTCTCTTTTCGGTATCTGCGTGTTCTTCACACAAACACGCGTACTTCTCGTCTTTTCCTTTCTGGTATGAAGGTCGTGAGTTCGTTTGTATTCCCTTGAACGGGTTGCTTCGATCACTTTCTTCGTAACGTATCTCTTTTTGTCTTTGATTCCAATTCGTCGTCTTGATTTATAATTAATACTTCCTTTGTTTATTTTTGATCTGTTATAATTTCCTTCAAGTATTATGATTTAACATTTATTATGTCTTTCACTAATATGTATGCAGTATTACTTTAGTATAAGTTCACTCGTTAAATTACTTATCCGCGGGTAATTGAATACACGCGACGAGTAATCAAATTATTTTTTACTCGCTTGTGAATTGAATTACCTCGGCTGCGTATTGTTTCTCACTTATATTATTCGTGTCTCTAAATTAAAAGGGACAAGTGAGTTGTTATGTATGTTTCAACCGAGAGCGTTCGCGCGAGACTAAAACTTGCAATGTCTTCCTTTTCTTCAAAAGACAGACGCATACGACTACCCTCTCGCTCGAGTGCCACTGCGACTGACTGCGACGAACTGCGTCTGCGGCAAGCAGCCGGTACTCCGCCATGTGCTGGACGCCGGCTCTACGCTGCTCTCATTGGCTCACCAAGTCACGTGGTCATTCATTTTCCCTTTCTCCATCAACACCCTCCTCAACGAAACGTAGACACGACACGACCGACAGCGCCACTGTGTGTGGACACTCGCGCACCCGCGTTCTCGCTTGTTCGGTCGACCGTTGCACTCTTCCTTCACTATCTCTCTTACTCATGCTTAGCTTTAGACACGCGTACGTTGTACCGTACTGAGGTACTAAACAACACCTAAGTGCGTTTTTCATACCCTGCAGCCAACACCCGAATCGGGGTGACTTTTTAAAAATTTTTATGTCAATATTTCTAGCCCTCACGCGACATTTTATTTTCAAAATGTTGCTTTCTGTGAATTCATTAAAAATATTATTGGGGTGAATGTACTGGTTAAAAGATTATTAACAGCTGAAATGAACATTTCAAATGAATTTCCTTCTATGTTCATTATTTATCATATTATGTATAAAAACATTAGTCATAATAATGTTAATTTTAATTAATTTTTGTTTTAATTGAAACATTTTTTAGTCTGACTCACACCAATAATTTCATTTAAATAATTATCTAATGAAATCATATAGAATAATTATTATTTTCAAATAAATATTTCAATTATAAATAAAAATAACTTCATTGAAAAAAAGTTTCATAGCATTTAAACTTTTAAATTTGTTGCTAATTCAAAAATAGTGAATAAATAATTTCTATTAACTCAAGAATTCTAAATTAACATCGTTTGGAGTTTGAACTAACTTACATGCATAGTAAGTCATACATAGAAGATGGAAAAGTTGCTATTAGTTTACAATAACTGCTCAAATACAATAACTAAAAAGATATGGCTGTTCATGACAAGTCTTAGAAACCGTGATTACTCTGATCAGTCTTAACTTAAAACTTTTAAGAAGAAAAGTAAACTGGAGATTTTGTAGTATAATTCCTTGGGCATATAATAAGATCATTAAACAATTCTCACAGCAGGCTTTTACTTGTAATTTTGGTAATTGAATTGTTCTCTGGATAATTTACCTGAGAAACAACAATACATTGTTGATCGAAGGTCAATTAAACTGTTACCAGGCAATAAAACCAAAATGGTCAAAAAGAAATTTCTACATTACTTTCATTGTACCTTTTCTGTACATACTAAGATTTTAAAATTTACAATACCATACTTAGTGGCATACTAGCACATTTTTTTCTCTACACTCATTTACTTGTACACTAATTTTATCTTTTATTACGTCTGGACTTATCCTTGTAAAACTTTGTTACACCCAGAAAATTGTTATGAACTTTTATTTCTTTATTTTGAAAGTTTAAATGTGTGAATATAATTATTGCTCCAACACGAGGAGTAATAAAATGATCTTTTCATTTGATCTATTGAAATTTGACAATACTAACACAAATACAGCTCTCAATTCCATTACTTTCATTAAAATATAATGTATCAACACATTTACAAATACATTACTCCGAAAAAAATAAACTATGTTTCGAAATTCTATGAACACCTGACTACTTTGTCTAACTAAATAGTTTTATGAAATAATTGCGAAAAAAAAAATTATAAAAAAGACGAGTACATTTAACTATCGAAAACCGGACGCATAAAATTATTCTTAAACTACATATTGCTTATATTTATTCCTTATCTTTGTCTCTTAATGTCTGACTGATCTAACAACTGATATACTACTCAATTTGCAGCAATTAAATAAAACATGCAAAGATATCCAATTAACTATTATTTATTTTACGATTACTACTATCATAAAAACTATAATCAACAATGCCATTGTCTTTGGTAGGTCATAAAATTTCAAGTGTCCATATATTTGGCTCAATAAATAATGCAAATATCATATAAAAATCAAGAAACTTGGAATACTTTAGTAACTTTTATCTACTATAAGACTCTCTATGCTACAATACACTTTATGCTAGTTTATAGTTTCCTTCAGTTAACTGCTGAAGTTCTTTCCATTAAATGGAATACATTCATATTGATATTTATTCATCTATTTTTATCAAGCCTATTTACTGATATATTTGTAAAGACTCAGGTAAAACTTTCAGGGAAGATTGCTTCGCTTTGGTAGTTTAGTTTGACCGACAGCCACTTTTCTTTCTGGATCGTGAAGACTAAGCTGAAGCAACGACCCGAACGTTCAAGGCTGCCACGACCATGCCGTTTGCCTGAAGCACCTGCCTTACCCAAGCGACCATGCGTTCTTTCTGCCCCGTCAGATATATCCACAATTTTGTCCTTGCTATTTTGCTGAATGTTCAATTTGTCATCCTATTATATTACTTCCTTTGATTTATTTCACACATTTCATTGGTACTGACTCTATTGATGAATGTTTGAGTGGAACTAAAATTGAAAAAAATAAAACCAACAAAAAGTTCAACAACCAACACAATGTAAAGTTCAATATTGTAGCATGGTGAATATAAATGTTTTTAACTTTAGTAAGGGTAAAGAATTGGTGACAAGAGGATATGCAGCAGTTTCTGGTCATAAGCATTAACCAAGTTCTTCGGGCAATGGTCGTCGCATTTTTAACGCGTGCAACCGGTTGCCTCTGCAATGATCATTGTCGTTGCTTTGCGAAACTTGCAACTCTCTCTTTGGCACGCGGGCGAGAAAGAGAATAAAAGAAAATGAGTAAGAGCAAAAGAATCAAGTTCCTTCGTGCGATACGAAACCAAGAATCTATATTTGTTGTTCCTTTTCATTTCTATTTCTTGTCTTCGGGTCATGAGCCTCGATCATTTTAAAACATTAAAAGATTAACAGCTACAAATAGTTCATTCAAAGATCATTAAAAAAACATTTGAACTACAATCAAATTTATATTAAATGACAGGACTATTTTTTATGTGTTCCAATATTTTATGGAGCTACTGTATTCCTTTTGAAATCAATCTACAATAGGCCGGAAGAAAAAACGTGCATACAAAGCACCGGAAAGCCCTAAAGGTGCTCTTATTTTCCTTAAGAACTTCAATGCTCTTCAATAAGAATCAAAAATTCTAATATGAGTTTTAATATAATTATTTTTTTACCGCCTTTCAAACAGTAAAATAAGTGGTTATTTATTCGAGCGAGAAAGTCCCCAGTCGATTACGGCACTCATGGACACCGATTACGAGTCTTATTGAGAGAAAATGTAACAGATGCCTATGTCCTGACCCCGAAAAATTACCAGCTGTATATACCCCACATTGATCAGGATCGATATATACTCTCGCTCCAAAAGTCCTCCTACCTTAGGTACATTTTCAAAACTCATTTCCCCACAGTAAAAATTTGAAACTACACACATATGGCATGAATCGCCGGAAATTTCGTCAATTTATGCATATGGCATGATTTGACTTCCTGGAATAATATTTTTCTATGTTCATTTTTTCCAGTTCTTCAAACAAATCTTTTGATTCTTAAATATGAATTATAAGTTTATTAAATATTGATTCATCTTTAGGAAGTTCAATAATGACTTAGGAAAACCTATTTAAGTGATGTTGATGGCCAATGTTTGTTTTGATTCATAATTTTTACTGCGTTAGAATTAAATTTTGAAGCTGTAACTGAAATAATTTAATTGTTTGACATTACTGCAATATTAAATCAATGAATAAAAAATATAATATTATTCAAATTTCCATATTAAAAAAACTAATAAACACAAAATCGACAATGAACTTAACTCCCAGAATTTTAAATAATTCAACATTATAATTTAAATCAACAAATCTAATAAAAATATTTTATGAAAAGTGATTGCATCATATTGATTGAAATGTGTAACTTTGATATTACCATAATAATATCTTAACATAAAATAGAATTATATGTCACGGTTGTTGAAATGAAATTTTTCAGATCATATTATAAACATCAAAAGTTACATAAATTTGTCAAGCATTGAATCATCTTAAAAAGTTTAATAGATGTAGGAGTCTTCAAAAGTGAGTACGTAAGATTGGAAAGGAATAAACTTCTAGTACATTGAAGAAACGAAAAGCCAGTTTACCACAGTTGACAATGAGGGTAAAGCTCTTTATGAACCAGGGAAACAGCTGTGGGTCGATCGCATCGTTGAGAGACAGAGTGAGAAAAGGAAGAGGTAAAAAAAAAAGAGACCGTACCACCTGGCGTACCTGGCTTATGCTTACCTGAAACCGACGCTTACCTGGGGTTACTCTTTTGTACCGAAAAGCATTACATCGGGCACCCGCACGACACATGAAGCCGGAGGACATCATCGAATGTTCCAAAGTATGGTTTAGTTACTAGGCTGCATGATGGTACTATTGCTGTGCATGTTATTACATCCGTTATCATGATTCTATACTTATGTTTCAGCATGTAGGCATTTATTCTGTAAAAACTCACAATATAGACCCATGAGAAGAATAGTTGGAGTCGTCACGAAGATGAAATTATATGATAATGAAGAGAAATGTAAATCTTACTTGTCTTAAAGGTTCTAAATTAGGTAGTCACGCGTCTCAAGGTCAAAGATTTTTGGAACCACCATGCGTGTTCATCGACACCCGGCATGTAGCAGCTGCAAGAATACACACTTGTCGTGTGCCAGATGATCTTTAGAAAGCTTTCATTCCCCCTTATAAGCTCTGAATTCATTCTAAGGATTTTAAATGATTTATCGATTGCTTCTAATATAACAGATTTTCCAAAATTAAGTGTCTTATGAATTAATATTTTCCAAAATAATGCTTACCTAAATTGATCGTTAAAGTTCTAATTTATGACTGATACTTCTGTTGTTTAGTAAATAGTAAATAAACCATTCCACATAAGAGTAATCCTCCTTTTACAAGATAATTTTTTTTGCTTCATTCAGCTCGATTTAATGCGTTGAACTTGAAGAATTAAAAAATTATAAAATAAGATTACTATAAATTATTTACATTTAATCATAGATAATGATCAACTATTTATTCTGGAATATTATTTTAGGCGTAAAAACTTGAAAGTTTTGTACTGTCTGTTCCAGTGGTTTATTTTAACCTTAGATTAGATTTTCTGCACAATTCAACTATTTTCCAATTGTTCAAGGTTAGAATTAAGTAAAAAAGTTCTGGTAGCTGCTTCCGGTCACTACATTCTATTCATTGTGTCAATTCATCAATTTTGTCACAGCTTTGTAAGCTGCCAAGTAAACAGGCTTACTCTTTTGTATTTTTAACAATAAAAGAAAGATATTTATGCTGAATGTTTCGGAAGATCTGAAGAAAACATTTTACAAACAATTCTGCATTTTTTCCTTGACTTTTTAAATGCTTGCACGGATTAATCATCTGTTCAAAATGGATTAAGTATTGAATAGAAAAAGTGTGAAGTTAAGTAAATACTAATCAAATAGTTATCAAGATTTCTACAAATTTATTATCAGTTGTTTCATTCTAAATACTGTGAACTAAATTTTTTACAAATGGGGAAAATGGAGGATATGAGGAAAAATTCCCTCGTTTTCTTGATCCATCTCAATATCACGTGATCGATACTAGCGCCACCGTCTTCATGTGTGAATTTTTTCAACATTATTTATGAAGTTGTGTCGATAAGTGTGAATAATAATGACCTTTGTTATTGTATTATTTTAACATTGATTATTAATTTTTTATAATATTTTATGTATGACATTACTTAAATACAAGTAATTGATAAATTGCAACTGTCATCAATATTACAATCGTACTTTCATTGAAAAAATCATAAGAGTTTATTATAACCTATCTTCATTTTCTTATTTAAAAGGTAAACAAGTTTAACATTTCTATCTCATTGAATAAATTTTTATCTTAGTATCATTAAATAATTTGTTTAATTGTAGGAATTGTTTCATTAGTGGTTAAAAAACGAATCTAAAATGGCTACCTCTAGATTCCCTACAGTTTATTGGAATCAAACCAATAAAGATATCTCTTTGAGAATTGATATAAACAATCCCCAAGTAAGTTGTTATCTGTATTATTGGATGATTTTTGTAATATAATCAATATGTTTCATAGACATAATCAAAATAATAAATTCTGCTAAAAATTAGATTTTTTATAATCAATACACAAATGGTTTGTTTTATTTTTAAGGGATCTGAAATTTCTTTTGAAGAATCAAGTATGAGGTTTTCAGCTTTCAGACAAGGAGATGCTGGTCCTGTGGAATATAACTTTACACTTCATTTTTATGATTCGATAGAACGTGAGGTAAATAAATCTGTAATTACGCATCAAAATTTCATACCTATGATTGATATAATTCTATTATGAGGAAAAAATTTTATAGGAAAACGTATATGAACTAATTGATAAACAACTACAGTTTTTATTGAAAAAGAAAAGTGACGGTGAGTGGCCTCAACTTACATCATTAGAATCTGATCCATCTTGGACTACATTAGAGCCTGAAAAGTCAGAAAAAAATATACGTAGCAAAGAAAATAAAAAATCAACATACCAACCAAGGTTCAAAAAGCTCAGTGAAGAATATGCACAATTAAATGAACAAATACACAGAGAAGAACTCGACAAACGAGATGTTCATGAAGATTACCCTAAAATGTATGATGAGCTTCATAAAGAAGAAATGGGATACAGGAAAGGTTACACAGAATGATAATTTCATAAATGATTGATCGCCATACCAGTTTTTAAACAAATAATTTATTTTACAGAGGACTTGAAAGTTGTCTATCTTGTACTTTATAATTTATGTCAGTTTGTGGGTTTTATTTATGTTCTTACTATTATGACAATACGATATTCACGTGAAGGTCCAGGTTTGTGTTCAATCATAATTGTAGTCTAAACGTTTTTTACTTTTCAAACAAATATTTTATTAGAAATTTTCAAATACTCCTTTATTGTTACAGATTCAATGGAAAAAACATATGAAAGTGTTGGAAATATCATGAAATTTATTCATCTTCTGCAATTCTTAGAAGTGATGCATCCAATGTTTGGATACACTAAAGGAAGTACTTTTGTAGCATTTCTTCAAGTTGGCGGAAGAGCTTTTGTACTCTTCTGTATGATAGAAAGTGAACCTCGTATGCAAACGAAACCTGTTATATTTTATCTGTTTTTCATTTGGAGTTTAGTTGAAGTTTTTCGATATCCTTACTACATTACTCAAGTGTTGAATGTTAATATTCCTCTGTTGACATGGTTTAGATACACAATTTGGATACCTTTATATCCTTTAGGTTTTCTATGTGAAGGAATAATCATTCTCAGAAATATTCCTTACTTTGAAGAAACAAACAAATTTACTATTTCATTACCAAACAGTTGGAATTTTGCTTTTCATTTTCCAACAGTTTTAAGAATGTATTTATTGCTGCTGGCTTTACCTGGAATGTATACGATGATGTCACACATGAATGAAGCTAGAAAAAAGAAACTAGCTATCAAAAAATCTCAGAAGAAATCAGACAAGAAATCTTGAATTGATATATTCATTGTAAAATTAGAAAATGGATGCTTAATTACCATAAAAATTCATACGACAGGATATTACCACAGATGTACTATATATTTATCGTCCATTGTAGGCTTAAAATTTGTACTATTATTCGACTGGAATACTTTTTGTTGAATTTTTATAAAGCATCAAGAAATAATATATTAATGTTAAGAATTTTTTATCGATAGATACTTATAAAAACGTATAATTATAATAGAAATTAACTGAAATATTCAGCTAAATTCGATACGAATTCATTACTTCTTAAGATATTTGTTAGTGTTATATAATTGTAATGTTTATTATTATAGATAAGATAATTAATTTGACGCTCTATCAATTTATTTTTATTAATCATTTACACGAATGACAATTTGTTCTACTTATTTTCATAAATTAATAAAACATTGATAAAAAATAACACATAAACCTTTTCCTATGTTATAAATTATGCATTTCAATGAATATTCAATACATGTATTACGGTTTTGAAAATAAGCATTAGCAATAGTAATTGCGAGATATAAAGATTTTTCAAAGACACATGCAATCGTGTTCAATGTATAAATATTTTTAGTAGTGTCGGATTATCAGACATTATTGGTCACGTGTATCATAAGTTTTGTTTGTATTAGGTTCTCACTGAATGTGAGCAGTATTCATGTTTTCAATGATAGCGACATTCTCATAGCAATATTCCCAGTGTGACAGACGTACTTTCGGAGTTCTGTGAAAATTTTCCATTTTCTAATTGTTGATAGATTATACAATTGTGAGTTTATTTAATAGAATACAGCACAATGCTTCGTTTAATGAAGAATTTAAAACCCTTGAGATCTTTTGCGACAGCTTCATTACCGGCTCCTGAGACCAATCCTTCCATTATGTATGCAGGAGTAAGTTGTTTTCTATTTAAAAATGAATAAACAATGAATCAATGATTGTTTTTTTATTATTTATAAAACTTTTTATGTAGTATTATTGTTAATTAATCACTTAGTTCACATATAACCTTAGATGTATTATTGTATATTTTAGATTTTTATAGACAATGAATGGTGCAAATCACAATCAGGAAAAACCTTTGAAACAAAAAATCCTACGACAGGAGAAGTGATAGAAGAAGTTCAAGAAGGTGATGTTGAAGACATTAACATTGCTGTTCAAGCTGCTAAAAAAGCATTCAAATTCGGATCTCAATGGAGAACAATGGACGCATCCCAGAGAGGAGTTCTTCTACATAAATTGGCAGATTTAATTGAACGTGATCATACATATTTAGCTGTAAGAATCAAGAATATCGCTACATCGCATAATTGATTGCTTGAACATTTGTTAATAGAATAAAATAAAATGATTATCAATGAAATTATATTTTTTAGTCGTTGGAGACTCTGGATAATGGAAAACCTTTTTCTGCTGCTTATGCTTTTGATGTTCCTTACAGTGCATCTGTATTAAGATATTATGCAGGATGGGCTGATAAAAATCATGGAAAAGTTATTCCAATGGATGGAAACTTTTTTGGTTATACCAGACATGAACCAGTTGGAGTTTGTGGACAAATCATTCCTTGGAATTTCCCCTTGTTAATGATGGCATGGAAATTAGCTCCAGCTTTAGCAACAGGTTACTAGTTAAACAATTATCATATAATTGTGAAAAGAACATACTTGAATCATAATTGTTTATGTTGTTAAAATCTTTAGGAAATACTATTGTTCTCAAACCGGCTGAACAGACACCATTAACAGCTTTATATTTAGCACAATTAACGAAAGAAGCTGGTTTTCCTCCTGGTGTAATTAATGTAGTACCTGGCTTTGGAAAAGCCGGCGCAGCTCTTGTGGCTCATAATGACGTCGACAAAATTGCTTTTACTGGTTCTACTGAAGTTGGCAAATTGGTTCAAGAAGGAGCTGCTAAGAGTAACCTGAAAAGAACAACACTTGAATTAGGAGGAAAATCACCGAATATTGTTTTTAAAGATGCTGATATGGATCATGCTGTAGAAACTGCTCATTTTGGTCTATTTTTCAACATGGTACTTTCTTGATACTCATTTTTATCACTACATTTAATGAACTATCAAACTTTTATGATAATTGTAGTATATAATTAATTTTTCAAGGGTCAATGTTGTTGTGCTGGATCACGAACTTTCGTAGAAGATGATATCTATGATGAGTTTGTAGAAAGAAGTGTGGAGCGTGCGAAAAGAAGGACAGTTGGAAATCCATTTGATCCGTCAATCGAGCATGGGCCTCAAGTAACTATTGAATTAAATTTGAAACGAAAATATTTTTATTTCTAGAGAATCTATTTACTCACTAAAAACTGAATTCCAGATTGATGAAGAGCAATTGAATAAAATATTGCAAATGATCGACAGTGGAAAGAAACAAGGCGCCAAATTAGTTACTGGAGGTGATAGAGTAGGAAGCCAAGGATATTTCATTTCTCCTACAGTTTTTGCTGATGTTAAAGACGATATGACAATCGCTCGTGAAGAAGTAATTCTAATATAATTATTTTACTATTGATGATTTTTTTAAAAATACTATGTATAATAATAATGACTATTTTCGTAGATTTTTGGACCGGTACAACAAATTTTGAAATTTAGCGACCTTAATGAAGTAATTGAACGAGCTAATAAAACTGATTACGGTTTGGCTGCAGCAATCTTTACAAAAGATATTGATAGAGCTAACCATCTCATTCAAGGATTACGTGCAGGCACTGTTTGGTAATTATTCATTATCTAAATTACGTTGGCTGATTTGCAAACTTAAGTTTCACTCTATCACTTTAAATAATAGTTTAAATTTTTATTCTTTGTATTGTAGTCTAATTGATTAATTACATCTTACAGGGTGAATACTTACAATGTATTGAAAAATCAAGTTCCTTTCGGAGGTTACAAAATGAGTGGACACGGTCGAGAACTTGGAGAATATGGTCTTCAAGCTTACACAGAAGTAAAAAGTGTAATTGTAAAAATCAATCAAAAGAATAGTTAATCATTTAAAACGTTGATATTACCCAAGTTTTTTAATTTTCAAGCACACAAATAAGACAAACAAACCAATAATTTTTTATTTTATATTTAAATAGTAGTTTTATAAATAATCATGTGAATATTACGAAATTCAAGTTAAAAAAGAGTATATTTTTACAATTTTTTAATTCACTATTATAATAAAATTGTAACAAATTATAAAGCTCTATTAAAAAAATCTAAAATTGATTTTTATGTATTTTGTTCTACCCTGCACATAAGAACTTTTATATTACTATAAATATTTGAATTCTCATTAATAAAAATAAGATTCATAAATTGTACATGAATATTGATAGATTAATGTTCAAAACTATCAATCAGGTGCAGTAAGTAATGATTGAGAATCGATATAATTTTCTGCCATTAGCATTGAGCTATTCATTATTGGAGTACTAATTGTATTGCCTGATTTCTTATTTCCAAATGGATAAAAACTGTCTATGTTCATTTGAACTAAAAATGTACTTATTTTATCAATGGGCGAACTATAGCTGCCATTTAAATTGAGTTTAAGCTGGCTCACACTATTTTGTATT
Source organism: Chelonus formosanus (assembly GCA_028641665.1). Classification (NCBI taxonomy): domain Eukaryota; kingdom Metazoa; phylum Arthropoda; class Insecta; order Hymenoptera; family Braconidae; genus Chelonus; species Chelonus formosanus. The sequence goes on from CM054002.1 coordinate 18,823,621, forward strand.
AATCGAGTAAAAAGTTCAATATGATTTTTCCCACCATTGCGTATTTCCAAAGGCGGAATCCATCTAAAATAACACTGAGACCACAATTCTAAACATGATAAATTGTACTGTGGCTTTAAAATTGTTTCTGGATCATTAGGATCAAAAAATGGACTATAAAATAATAATATATCTTGATCTGAAAATTGTTCTCGCCAATCCCAGACACTCCGAAGCACCAGATTATTTGGATCCTGAAAAAAATTTTCTTTTAGAGTATTTTAACAGCGATGTTTCTCAAACAAATATTAACTAACTATGTTTTGTGAAATTTAAACTTCAAAATTAGAAATAAAATTGATCTTAAATCTTTAAAGTTAAAACTTCGTGAGTTATTAAAATCAGATAATAAAAAAACAAACCATCGTTGCAACAGATCGATCTCTCTCGCAATTGAAGATAAATGTTTCGAATATTGAAACGTGTGTTGTATCCCATAAACTGGTTAGATAAGTCTCCGTAAATTCAAATTTAGAGGGGAATTGTTGACATAATTGCCACACACAGTCAAGAAAAAGAAGAAAAATTGGAGACTGAAAAAATTATGTTATTAAAAATCTAAATATACTCTATAATAAAATTAAATTATAAATATTATTTACTTTTTCCGCATTTGGTTTAATGATATGACCTAATCGATCACAAAAAGGATGACCAGCAGCTACCCATTCTTTTTGAAGTAATGATTGAAATCCTGTTATTGTTCTAAAGTAAGGATCTAACAATAATTGTACTAAACTTGATATAACACAACACATATCTCTGCCAGCACTCTCTGAAATAAATCATTGCAACGTATAAATTATTATAAATACGCAAAGATATGTATAATATTTGAAAATATAGTATTTTACCTTGTAATATAACAGAAGTTCCAGAATTCAAGTAATCACTAGCTTCAACAGCTTTTTGCAAACAATGAGAAACAAATTTTAACCATTTAGAATTTTCTAATGTCGAGTAAAAATTATTATCTTGCATCCAAAATTGCCTTATATTCTCTGTAAAATATTGAATAATTTATTTTCAATAAATATTTTGCGAAAGAATTATATTAACGAACCTGGTGCACATAATGTAACGAATTTTGAAAATCCTGCGGCGACAGTCTTAACATTAATGTCCTTATTTAAATCAATCACAGCCATTGCTAATTTTTGTGGATGACTTTTTCTTATATTTTCTAACATTATATTTTCTTGTGTTCTTTCTGTAACAGTCGGTATCAGTTCGGACATTCTAACTAACGCTGCACCTCGACTATTTGACCAAGACCAGATTGGTGGTCGACCGTCTTGAAAGTGTCCTGCTGCTCCCGTTAATTGGCTATCAGTTACAGATGCTGGAACAATTATAAATCGAGGAAGGCTAAAAAAGAAACAATGGATACTTTAATTGCTCCCATTAGAAAAAAAACTATATTGGACTTTTTAATTACCTTGGAGATAATTGGAATTGAGAGTTAGCTGAAGATAATCGCCAACTTTTTTTGGTATGTTCGTTGCTGCAAGATGTTCTATCTAATTCATTTTGCCAATCCATCATAGTGCGAAATAATTTTATTTTTTTATCTAAACTACTATAATATGCTTCCCTGTAATAAACACTATATAGTCGACCAAAATTGAAATAGTAGCGATTTTTAATTTGAAAAATAATTACTTGTAATCGTAAGAAAACAATAAATAATGCTTTCTGGGAAAGGCATGATGAAGGAGTGTTGTTAAAAGATTTTTACCATGTCCTACAGGTGAAAATTTAAATGAGAATGACCAAGTTCTGAAATTCTAATAAAGTTATTGTTAACATTAAGTATATAAAACCAAGAAAACTAACTTGTAATGTAGTAACATCTATACCTTACAAACAATAAAGATTCCTTTTACTTTGGAAGGCACACTACTACCAGGTATTAATTTTCTTTTTTTGTCCCCTGTAATTAAATATACTTCATCTATGTTTGATAGACACGAGTCCATGTATCCATAAAAATTGTTCTGCTGATGATTTATATCCTGCAATACATAATAAACTAAGATAAATAATCTTACATCATACTCAATGCCGTTGATAAACTTTCAGCGTTTGTTTTTGCATCAACCTAGAATCCTTCACATAGATTTATTAATAAAATACCTCTGGAGTTGAGTCATCACTAGTGATAAAAGTAAGTTTAAAATTTGTCACAGCAAGTACTCCTGAAATTCCTTGTTTTAAATCACCTACAGGTGAAAACAGTAATACATTGTGGGCTTCAGCTATTGAGACCTCCCCTGGCAATAGTTTTATACTACTTTCACTTATGGAATTTCTTCGACTTCGAACAACAGGCTGCAATTAATAGATAAACAAATGAGATTAATTCTATTATTAGAACAAATGAAGAATAATATATTTTTAAATTTTTTGAAAGCGTTTATTTGTTACCTGCATTTCATGTTCTTCTTCTATTCCAACGTAACTAATAAAATTATTGCTGTTTTTATTTTCCATTATCGTTTATTATAAAATTCCAATATATAACTTTACCAATTTAAATAACGAATATTTTAATTAACAGCGAAATTTCATATAACAATTATTGATAGGTTTTTTCACGTTTTTTTAACACGATAAAGTTTTTTGAACATTTTTACATTGTGACAAATTACATATTGTTTATTCTAAATATAAAGACTCAACATTCACAGAAATGACAGGTAATGATATTAATTTTTTTTCTCATACAGGCATGTTGAGATTTGTACTCATATGTACACACATAAATACATGTGTAAATGAATTTATGTGTACACATAAATTCTCTTTCAATAGTGAATATCCTCACACCGAGAAACGGAGTTTGAGGTTGGTTTGGTTGGTATAGTCGAACCAAGAAATAAAAGAGGAGTCTTGATTTGATGTCTAATCCCCCGCCTCCTAATAAAATCTTATGGGGACGTGACATTAGACACCAAACAGAGAGAAAACTGAGAGTAGCAATGCCATTTAGAAAAAAATTTCCATTGCAAGGCGCCCCCGTTTCTAATTTTTTCGTTTCCGCCGAACTAACATGCAAAACAGAGTCGGTATAACAGTCAAGTTTCCATTATCTGTTTAACGGAGTCACTAACCGCTTTGAACCGCACTAAAAAGTTTTTTTAATAAATAAAAAATTAAATTGATCGTATTAAACAATGAGCATCACGTATTTAGTGATTTTTTAGTGCGGTTCAAAGCGGTTAGTGACTCCGTTAAACAGATAATGGAAACTTGACTGTTATACCGACTCTGTTTTGCATGTTAGTTCGGCGGAAACGAAAAAATTAGAAACGGGGGCGCCTTGCAATGGAAATTTTTTTTTAAATGGCATTGCTACTCTCAGTTTTCTCTCTGCACCAAATCAAGACTATTCTTTTCTTGACTATTGAATGTTTACAATTAAAGGTGGATTACCAACAACAGTAGCAGATGTCGTGATGTTCGTTCATCGCGATAAATTTAATGAAAACATTCATTAAATTATTTAAACTTACCATGTATTAATTAAATGAACTTTATCTATAATTGACCGAATATATGAATATTATGATCATGAAATAATCACTTGTAGTTATAAACATAAAAAAATCTATACAAAAGTAAGTAGTCAATTTATTTTATGATGGAAATTTATAAAATTTTATTGTATATAGATTATAATAAGTCAAGAAGATAAAAAGGATACAATAATTGATTGCATGTTCAAATATTATTTGTTAAATTTATTTTATAATCATTCTTATCACAATTTCGATATTTTCGTTTCCATTTTACAAAATATTACATTTTTTATAATCAACTTAAATTAACAAGTCCTCAGAAATCATACACAAAAATAATTTTTCACTTTTCTCTTCAATACTTTATATCTAACTAGTAAATTTATTGTAAATGATTAAAAAATTATATGCATTTTATAGTAAAGCATTAGACCAATAGATGTTATTTTATTTAAATATTACAAACTCAAATAAATAACCCATTTTACTTAGATATGTAGGCAATTTTTTACAGCCAATGACATTTTAAATTGAATGACTTGACAATTATTACATGAATAATTGTTAAAAATTTTTCTACATAAAAATCCACTCTATATAGTTTGTTAATAAATAAAATATTTTAATAAAGCGAAAATAAGCAATGGCAAAATATCAGCTAGAAAATCCAGGATTTGTGTGTTCAATAACACAACGTCGACAATAACTTTTAACAGCTCGGTATCCGATTTTAGTTACTTTAGTACATTCTCCAATATTTAATTGACGCAATCCTCGTACATAATAAGCTAAAGCTTCTAACCCAGCATCAGTAACACGTTCACACCCACACAAAGAAAGTTTCTTCAAATTTGGACACCCTGTAGATAATGCTTCAAGTGTAGGGTCACCGATATCACACTTGCCAAGATCTAAAGCTCGTAATCTCGGACATCCACGTGCTAATGCGATAGTTGCAACATCACTCAAAGCTTCGCATCCACGAGCATTCAAGTATCTCAGCTTGTAGCAATGCCTAGCAACGACCAGTAATCCTGCGTCAGAGACTCGATCACATTTACCTACAGAAAAATATCTCAATGATGGCCCAAGTCGAGCTGCAAGTTCTCTTACTCCAAAATCAGTAATTCTGGTGCAGTCAGAAACTGATAATTGTCTAAGACCACTGCAGTAAGAAGCAATGGAAATAAGACTAGCGTCAGTGATACGTATGCACCGTCGAAGATACAAAAAAGTCAGTTGAGGGGTTTGAGAAAGTGTTACGACTATACCAGAATCATCAACACCATGGCAATCACTTAAATCTAATGACTCCAATTGTGTTGATCCCACATGAGAGTATGCTCGTGTTACATTAATGCACCCTGTTAAATCTAATCCTTTCAAATGAACGCAATTATCCAAAATAGTTGTAACATTAGAGTCAGTTACTCTTCGTGAATGACGAAGAACCAGAGATGTTAAGCTAGCAAATGGTAGCACAGAAAATAGTCCAGAAAATCCAGTAGCACCTTCGACGACCAATCGTTTTATATAAGAATGACATCCACGTCTGGCGATTGATCTTAAAGCAATGGTAGCATTCTGTGGGTAACGAATTTCAACTTCTTTCCACAGTGATGGATGCCACGCTATTTCCCAAAGCTTTCTGCAAGTTTGAGCCAATATACATCGCTCTTGTGTAGTCAACCAGCTGATGATTTTCAATAAAATGTTATCATCTAGTTGACAAAGACCAATATTATAGTTTCTTTTATGTTGAACGTGTTGCCTCGAAGGAACATTGATGATAGATGGTGATGATGATGATCTGCAAGGATTATTATCTAATGTATGATATCCAAGATCTATGGAGTCTGATGTTGGAGAATAAAGTGACAGTTTCTGTAACTGTTGATTAATGGTTCGATCAGAGATTTGATCGTTGAAAGAGGAAAGTAGTAAAGGGTACGAGTTATCCATTCCATTCTCCAACCTTTAATTATAAAAAGCATCTATAAATATTGATAATATTATTATTAATAATAATAAATTCAGCAAATATAAAAACTTACTTTGATAACGTTGACGAGATAAATCAGCAGCAGTATGAGACATTAAGTCTTTTCTTTATAGTTACCACCATCTTGATCTTGCATTCCAAATATTCCACACAGCTGGAATGTGACTGAATTCCTTATTCGAAAGCCACGTCCATTTGGAGTGGTTTGTAAGTACAATTATTTTGTGGCTAATATTAACAATCGAAATGCCCCTAGGGCAACAAACTCATCACGATCAGTTGCATCTGCGGTTAAAAAAATGCACAAAACGGGTGTTAAGTCACCAATCGAACAGAGCCGATCACCGTCTCCGATTCGACCCGATCAGAATGTATTGTAGAAGGGGAACCACTGGACCCAACTTCTAGGGCCTCCGAGCAAGGCCCCTATCATTGATTTGCGCAAGCGCAAATGCCGCTTGTGTTTGAAGAGTAGGAAGGTGTTTAAAAAAAACACTGTACGTATCATTTGTATGGAGCGTTCAAATACAATAGGAATTAGATTTCAATTTATGTGACATGATAAATTGTTAGATCATACTTAATCTGAATAATGCAACAATTGAAATCGTGACAAAGGATGAGGAAGGCATTGTGACAAATATTTACTGGGCTATTAATGAATTAATTGGATTTATTTAAATATCCCGTACATATATACATACAAGTATAATTACAGGAGAGAAAGTCAGAGCAAAAAAAAATAGATTCATGATTTTAACATTATTACTAGTAACATTTTATTTATGTATGCAAGTTAATCTTCTGAAAATATCATACATACCATATGACTCTTTTATTAAATTAGTTCTTTAAAAATGTGAATTTTAATTTAATTAAAATTTGATATTTATAAAAATGAATAATAATGTAATTAATAATTATTCAGTTCGTTTAATAATGCTATTTTATTCTGCATTCTCATCATTATTTTTACATTTAGATTATTTAAATTACCAGGTAGTGACCTACAATCAGTATCATGAATACATAAATTTAACATTTATATGAAAAATTGACCCTTAGTCTAGCACCCAACAATTTGGGTACATTATACGTTGATTTTTTTTTACCTCACGTTAATTTTATTTCATATATTAAACAACAAAAATAAACACGAATAAAAATCTTATCAGTAATAACACCTTTAACAACTAATTTTTTTAAGACAAAGAAATAAATTAATTCAAACAAATATTTGACACAACTATTGTATACTGATTCTTGATTATTTGTATCACACGTTCAGCCTCTAAATCTATTTCTCAGAACTTGTTAAGTAAGACAGAATATTCTCTCCAGGCGTTCGAAACTTATTCAGTTTCATTGAGAAAATCAATCAGAGTATATCTTGTGACACGTCTTTAGTTTATCAGCATCTAAACTGAAGAATTGAGGGGATCTTTGGAAATTTTATTGGAGTTTTCCGCAATACCTCCAAGACATTTCTTCTCTTATTTTATCCTATATACTTTCTGTAAGATCGTAGCCTATAGTAACGTTTCCTTGTTGGATAGTACGCATAAGAATATACAACTGAAACAAACATCAATAGTCGCAGAAAATATGACATTCAGAAATCGTTCAAACAATTGATACAGAATATTAAACAGTTCATTACACATTAAAATTAAACTAAATCTATTATAATTGATATAATAAAGAAAACCATTTAAAACTTTTCAAAGTATGTCAGAAACATAGTTCTGTTTATTGTTTGCAAATTTCTCTTAATTCCTTTAATGTCCTAATTTAATCTCTATTTATATTTTGAGCATTTTAACGTTAAGTTAATTGACTGTCATAGACATACGTATGCCGCCTAATCATTTTTATATATTTTTTACAAAGGAAGAGCATACACCAGAAGAAGTACCGATAAGTTTACTTTTTGCAGTGACAAAGAGGTTGCAGAAAGTAATTATCATACTTTCCCTACGTACTCTTCATGTGATTGTCAAGGAAAAATGAAAGTATCGTAGGAGGTTACGCTCTCGTGTCAGCTCACGTGGAACGACCTGATGGTTTCCTCACTTTCGTTGCTCTTAACGATATTTTAATATTTAAAAACAATACATAATGAATATTATATTATGATTCAATCGAAACAAAAGTCTTTGCAATTTTTAATAAAGAAATTTTATTTATCTTTTGAGACAAGAATTTTTTTAATTGACATTCATTAATTTTTTTTTTAAAAAAAAAAGACAATACTTTATTAATTTTTAAGAGCTATACGAAAATGTGAGAATAAATAATCTAGATTCTATTATTATACATTTATTCTATTATTAAATAAATTTGCAAAAACCTTTGCAGTAATTTATGAAAACAAACGAATTATAAAAATATACATTTTTATATTTACAAACCACTGAGTATATCTCGTTATCCCTATATTTGCGAATAATAATGAAATAAATTTCCAATCAATAAACATCAATGCTTCCTATACAAACTGGGATATCTATTTCTATAGTCAACTAATTTTCTCATCGCATTCCTTTTCATATTTTTTCTTCTCAACAGTGGAATCATCATCGATCTCTTCCAATTACCATAGTAGTTAGTAATTGTTTCGAAACCATTATCGATAGGAACTCCATAACCAAGTGGTAAACCAGAAATAAGGTTTGAAGTATCAAGTGAATTTCCATGATCGAGAATTGGAATTTTCAAGGGTTCTAACGATCCATCAATTCCATAATTTAACTCTTGGCCTCTAAAGCTTTGAGCAGGACTAACAGGTAAATCTAAGTGAGGATTGAGTATCATTTGAATCTCTGAATACGCTGGTTGATAAGAATATGAGTTAACACTTTGTTGCAAGTTATTATTTTCAATAGATGGTAAAGTGTGTTGTTCATTTGGCTGATGATGATTGTATTTGTTGTAGTCAGTTAATGAGGGTTGATTGAGCACGTGCGGCGAATCATTTTGAAGACTAGTGTTAGGCTGATCTTTGTGTTCTACCGGTAAATACTCAGTGCTTTGATGAGTCTTTAGAGGCACCGAGGTTCCAGTTACTAAACCAACGAGTTTGGTAATGGGATTAGAGCCTGGGGAGTGGCTTAATTGATTTCCTCCTGAAGTTATTACACCCATTTGATGGTCAGATGGATTCGTTTGGTCTTCATGCTGACATGGATCCTCTATATGATGATAATGGTGATGAACCTCCACATTTTTCATCGGTTTGATGACAAGTAGTCCAGCCTCCTTTTCTGCGTTGTCTGTAAATCGTATCGTCAGTCAGTCTTGTCTATTTTATTAGTCATATTTTAATTTTATTTCATATGGTTACTTTTAACTACTGTTAAATCAGTTAATATATTCATTACATATTCAATAAGGCATTTCTATTATTAATATCATAATATTTAGAAATCTTAAAATCAGGATAATTGGAACCATTGATGTTATGAAACTTTTTACTTGTTAGTAAACTCCACAAAAGATAATACCTTGCTAATTAGTTGGTTCAATTTGATTATAGTTAAGCAATGAAAAGTTAGTTTAATTCAATATCAATCATTTCAACCGGCAGGAATATTTACAAATATAATTAATTGTTATGTATACCTTCTGATGGCGATTCATGTTCTTGTTGATACTCTTGTTCTGTGTACCCAGCATCCGGACTCGGTGGTGGACCATCATAAGTATAATCTGAATGTAAACAAAATTTTAGAATTTTTATTTCTATGAAAAATAAAGTTTGATATTAAATTGGAAAAATATAGACTTGGCTCTATTTAATTAATACCTTGGGAGTGTGGTGGATTGTAGGAGTATCCAGAGGAGTCGTAAGCAGGTTTTGGAGCACTGATAATAGCACTACTTGCTAATTGTGTTCCCAAAGAGGAAGTTGCCTCTCCAGCAGAAGATATAACACGCCCTGTAGTTTGGACGAGAAAACCACCACCTTTGATTAGATGACCTTTAAATGCAATAGCTCCTCCAGCTAATGCTTTCAATGCTTGAATCAAAGTATTTATAATGGCTTTCTTAAAGTCCCAAATGCTTAAAGGTTTCTCCTCATACTGTAATAAAAGTAAATAGATAATCAATATTTAAAAAATAACATTTTTTTTTTTTAATAAGTATTAAAGTAATTAAAGTAATTGACAATTCTTGAATTTTATTTACTTCTTGACCTATTTTTATAATTAAACTTTTCAATAGATCTTATAAATTTTGTTTCAACTCACTTTAATAAATTAACTTACTTTTAATCGTTTGTAAATAATATTACAAACAATTATTGTTGAGTAATTTAAATGAAAATCGATATTCATCAAAACCATTAAATAGTTGAAAATCCTTTGACATTAATTTTCCTATAAGTTATTTGATGCTGGCAAATGTTTGCTCAGGACCGATGAGAAATGTCTGATTGTAAATTGAGTAAGTTGACTCGTAGAAACTGGCTCAAGAACGTCGATAGAAACGAAAAGAAAGGATACGAGTTGATCGCACAAAGAGAATAAGAGAAAAAAAGTATTTTGTTTGAATTTCCCTCCTTAATAGTAATCTAGTTCTGACCTAGATTGCCTACGATAGTAAACGACAGAGGCTTAAGATGAAGTCAACTCAATTTTATTAAATAATTTCTTAAGAAAAACGGAATAAACATATATTATAACACCCCCGTAACTTTCAATTTTGCAAATTCTATTAATGTATTTAATGGAAGAAGTATTAAATAATCTGATTTTTTTAGCCCCAGATTGGACTTAGAAATAAACAGTATATTTATTTATCCGTATTTTTCTTGAAGAGAAAAAAATACAACTTACTGCTGGAACTGGAGCTCCGTAAGAATCATAAGCATGATGACCACCAGATGACCCACCAGATAACCCACTAGATAAACTACCAGATCCACCGACGACTCCATTTATTACTTTTCCAGCTATCCCTGATACAAAATCACCACTTCCTGATCTTTTTATTCTCTCTTGGGCCATTGCTTCGTAATTAGGGTCATTAAAAAGCTTGTAAGCGGTCGTCGCGAGCTCATCGATTCGTTTCATTGCATCGGCATTAATGAGAAACCTTTGATTTGGTTTTATAATGGTATCTTCATCTCCTTTTTGCTTTAATTGTAATACATTTTGACTCGTTGTAATTGTTGCATCTTCAAGGACTTGTTCAGACTTGGGAACTTCTTGAAGATGTGTTTGGAGATCTTCTTGTGTCTTTCGAAAACTTGAAAGTCGTTTCAATTGGGCGGCTGCTCGCCTCAGTAATTCTTCCTTTTCTTCTGATTTGACTGCAGAAACTATAATAAGTGTCAGTAACAAAACTGACAGCTGAAATTTGAAAGATTTTAAGTTATCAATTGAAAGAATGAGTTCTGAAATGTTAGATATTGTTCAAGAGTTAGTTACTAGGTCAATAAATCTTAATTAATATTAATTTTTTATTATCTCACCCAGTATGTATTTTTAATTTTTTTTTTGGAATATCCAATTTATTAAAAAATTATTAATTAATCATAAGATATCAGCTTAAATTTGTTATTTAATTAATTAACAAACTCGAAGTTTTAAGTAAAAAACATAGTAAAAACTCTTAAATAAGTTTTTAACAATCAAATTAGGTCTTCTTAAGATTCAAATTAAGTTTATTAGACACTTTAAGTGTATTAAAGTATTTTTTTTATTAACAATAAATGTTTTTTAATATAATTGTTTGTGAAAAACTTTTTATAATAAGATATATTATTACTCATTCAAGGAAAGTTGATTCAAAATATCGTATTAAAATCGTAAGTTTCTACTATTAAATTAAAAAAGTGTCTAGATATTATTAACTCGTACTCTGTAGAGAAAGTTGAGACATAACATTGAATATGAATGTGAATTTTTGAAAAATACTTGTATATTTACTTCCGTTTATGAAAATATTTGTTTGAGATGAACTAAAACTTTCTATCCGAAGCTTGACGTTTGTTGCACAATGCATAATTTTCAGCTGTCGAGGTCAAAATGAATTATTTAATCTTTGAGACGGAAATGCCAGAGAAATGTACTGACACTTTTATTCATAATTACAGATATTAATTACGTAAATAAATAATATATGAGCTCACGCAAAGGACATTTTCCGGAACTCATTATATAATAAAATATTAAATAAATAAATTTTTCTCGAGAAAATATAATGTAGCAAAATTTCAAAATTATTTTGCTACAATATTGTTAATTTCATAAATGGTCTACACACCCTACTTAACACAACAAAGATTGATAGTAGTGTCACGTAGTATTTTTATCATGAAACTTAGCGTGAAACATTACTAATTCGTACATGAGTTCGGAGTTTTCATCATAACAAGAATATTAAGACATAGAAAAGATAAGAAAGGAAGACAACCAATTTTTGCAAATTTCGGAAGCACTCAAGTGCTAACATGAATGTAACAAGTGGAGCGACTCAACTTCTTGGTGAAAGTCACGAGGATGATGCACACCAACTTACGTCTCAAGACACTCATCCTTGTTCCGTGATGAGACATCTGTCTTTTTTCTTCCTTCTGGCTCATCACCTCTGAGACAAGAGAACACAAATATGACAGATAATCGTTATACATAATCTATTGAAAAAACTTTTGAAAGTTTTATTTCTCTTGTCATTTTATACATTAATTCAGCTCCAATGTCAAGAGTGCCATTTATACTAGAAGAAACAATAATGAATAAAAAGTTTTTTCTATTAAGAAATAAATTTTTTTCTCTGTTTGTAAATAATTAATTAATAATAATAAGCTAAGAGTTTATAGAGAATTGTATCACAGTTTAATTAGTATTAAATGTAGTCGAAAAATCAAATCATTTTTTAAAAAGTCAAGTGTAGTGAAATTCAAAATGATTAATTTATGATTTTTTACCTTTTACTTCACTAAACATCAGTCATCTTTTTACTACTTTTTGTAATAAAAGCCGTGATCTACTTTCTAAAGAATCATATGTCGATAGAGATTTAATACATCAGTGAGAAATCAATAAAACTTTTGTCAGAACGCTCAATTTCCTTCTTTTGATGATCATTATTTGTCAAGAATAGTATAAGTGTTAGTTTTTGATCGGTAAAATTAACTCAAGTAAAACATAAAACTTTTTTATAGAAAAATCCAATCCGGTAATAGCCAGAGTACACATTCTCTTCAAGGAAAGGTTACGGACACAAGTGCAAGCAACTTTCTCATTCTAGAAAAGGGGAAACTGAAGATGGTTTGGATCAGAAGATCAATTAGAAATTATTTTGATTAAAAAATAATCACTGTAAATCAACAGTAAATTCGAGAATACTCCAAAACTTTCCATCAATCGAAACAATCTTTTTTCCAATCATCAACTTCATTTCATTATTTGATATCAAATAATATCATCCTAGTATTCTGAGGAATATCATGAACAAAAGAATGTATGGTGAGAAATTAACAAAATGCAACATTGAAAAACTTATTGAATAATATTAAAATTATTTTTTAAAAATAATTCCACTCGATAATCTTCACTGTGTAATTACTAATCACTTATTAACGGTGAATAATAATTTTTTCAATTAAAAATAAGTAGTAAATAAACGAACAATTTACTAGAGAATTGTGAGATTAGTGATAGTTAGTTGAACACTGCACATCCAAGAAAATTACGTAGCAATCAATCAGATCTGCAGTATAATAATCTGTCACGCGAAACATGAATTTTTATTCCGTACCTTCATGGTAAATCTCACGATGAAACACATCAGCAACTCACGGGCACTCTCACTTTACTCACTGAGCACGACCATTGCCATTCCACTTTACTTATACTGGTCCCCACTTCATTTAAACACGTGTGGATCCTCTAAAAAAGTAATAATAGTGAATGCAATTGGAAATTAATGTGAGAATTGAATAATATGCGTAATTCAAGCATGTTTTTACTTACTTATCAACATTGTTTTAATTACTTCGTTTCACAGAGAAATGATTTTCAATAAATTAAAGGTTTCAGCATGAATCTCTGTTCTTTAACTCAACTTCCTGCTTTAAGTTTGATTCAATAATATCTTGAAAGCATTTTAAATAGATTTAATACTCAACAAATGGTTTTTGTTGATCATTTTACTCAGTATTATGACTTGAATCAGCCAACTTTTGATAGAACACTTGGTTACACACAACAAAATATACATATGAAAAAAGTATTTGAAATTATTTTTGTTGTGGAAAAATGTCACAGCATATGATGTTTTTTTCGAACAAAAATGATGTATTTCAAAATGACATTGTGTTCAAAGAGATCAAATACTATAATATTACAACACTACAAATACTACAATAAATACAATACTTTGTGGTAAAATCCATCACAATATATTTGACTTTTTATTTTCTATTATTTGGGTGTTTACAAAAAAAAAGTCTTTTCTCACAATCATACTATGAAATCCCATTACCCAAACTGTTACAGTAATTCTCACTCACAAAGATTCTCTCTAAGCATAAAAATTTTTGCGAATTTTTTTTTTTTTTGATTTTCTATGTACTAAATCTTTTTGAAATTTATGAAAATTGAATTTTAACCGGAAATCTTCTCCTTTAAAAGCAATGGGAAATTGCAAATAAAGTTGTCATCAATTGAGCGGTCATTTAAAAAGAAATAAGAAAGCCTAAATATCCATTATTGTAATTGATATTCCTTATATATACTCGATAAATATGATGTGATACATACAAAACAACAGATGTGCATCATTGTCACTATTCCGGCGGAAAATTAGTGAAGATTCGTGGTAAGAGCTTTAATGGTCTCTAATGAAGGAGAAATTTTTTACAACTTTGTTCTAAAAAATGAAAGGTTTAGTATGCATGTAAAATGTTATTCCAAATAAAATTATTCAAACACTTTTTGTGTGATATCCATGTTAGAATATTTATATTCTTTAAATATTCGAATGATATCTTTTATAACGGAACTATCCTTTCTCTTCATCACTCCCAAATTTATTGGGCAGACTTCCAGCGAGAGTGAAATTCAGAGAAAAAAATACTTTCTCCATTTGTATTATGTAGGCAAACGTCTTTTGTCAATGAATATTTATTATTATTGAAATAAGAAAGGTATCTTCCTTGATAATAAAGTGATTTTAACGAGTAAATATAATTCTCGAACAAGCATTGTTCATTATTGGAAGAAGGGAAAATATAACTAGGAATGATTGTTTCGAAGTAAATATAATAATGAAATTGTAATGCTCTTAATAATAGATATTGTGAAAGTGGTACGTTGCATATTCCTTAACTAGGTATAAGCAATATAGTCGATTTCCTCAAGTAGGTTGTCACATAATTATGGAAATGGTTCATGATTAATAAATAACGCATACAGTCTTCAGTAATGATAAGTAAAAGACACTTTACTCCATTTAGATACGGTGAAACAGGTATTGATTGTGGTCATTATATTATTAATAGAATGTAACGATAAACATATTATTGTATTTAAGAGATTATATTTTCTTCTATAGTTCAATGTATTTGAAGTAGTTGTGTTGACAATACGGAAGAAAAATTATTTGAACAATTAAATTAACATTATTGACCCTTCTCATGTAAGACAGAAAAAATGTGCAAAAATTTTTGATAAATATTTTTAATTCTACACTGCAAATTCGGAAGAACTCTAGTGTTTAGTGATAAATCACTGAAAGTGTTTAATAATTAAACACCTAAATGTTTACAATGTGGAACGCCATAAACAAACTATAGCATTTTGGTAAATAGCAAGAAACGTTTAAAAGTCGTCTACAAAATTACCATAATTCGTTTATAATGTTTAACATTGTAAACACTTTAAGGGTTTAATTGCTAAACACTTGGATTTGCAGTGATAGCTTCCAATTGATATGATTTTTTTTTTACTTTTCCGGAAGTTATTTTTAAACGATAAATTATTATTCATTTATTCTATTTTTTTTTAATATTTTACAAAATCAACTTGAACCAATATTATTTCAATTTTTTCATTTAGTCAATTTAAATAAATATTTGTTTTTCACCGCATCTAACGGTGTTTTAAAAAAACACTTTTGTAAATAGACATCCTTCAATTGTTTTAATAAAAAATGTCGGGTAACATAGAGGTGCTCTGTTTTAATTAGTTGAGCAACAGGTGAAAGAAACTTTTATAACTCCTCTCAGTAGTTTTAATGCAGTTTCAAGACACAGAAAATTTTTTGAAATAGACCTCAACTAAAGATTACATTTTTTCTCATCTGAACTGCTAGTTTCAATTTTTTAAAGTAAGTTACTTAAAATAGCAGCACATAAAAAAATTTTTTTGTCTATGTAATTTTCAAAATACACCACATGGGGTGTTTCATCACCCCACGTGTCCGGTTAAGGGTTAGAAGAAGTATTATTAATGTACAATGTGCTATGCTCTATTAAAACCAAGTATATATTGTTAGATAGATAAAATTAGTATATTACAAACAAAACTTTTATAAGTTCTAGATAGTAAATCAGTTTAAGTAGAGTTGAACAGACTATTTAATCGTGATAGAGTAATCAGTTTATGATTGTGAGATTTATAAGAGTTCAAACTTGATTTGGATAATATTTTTTAAAAAAAAATTCAATACAGAGAATTAATGATGATATTGTTATTTCTTTTGTGCTTGGTAATTATTCTAATGTTTACTAATATTAATAATTTATCATAAATTTATGTAGTTATTTTTTGGGTAACTAATTGTTCTCTTCAATTCCTTTTATAAATATCCCGAGTTATGAATTATTGATTTCTACAATGAATTGTAAATTTGCTGAAATGAAAAGTTCATGTGAAATAAATTGTTTCAATGATAGAGAATCGAGTGAATAAAATATGTGCTGATTTTATCAACAGTTTTTGATGTATTTTGCTGCATTGTATAAATTTCATTTCCATTTTATGCAGATTCTTAAAATTTTTTATAGATGAAAATTAATCAAAGCTATTGATTGTTATTTATTTTATAATTAGTATATGAATATGATTATAAAGTTATTCAAGAACGTGATTGTCGAGAAGAATATAGTTGAGAAATTCATCAGTAGCTTGATAATTAACGTGACTTTATTACAGCCTTCGATGAAATCATTTATCTATTTTTTAAGGTTCTTTATATAGATATTTTAATACACAAAAACTTTTTCATATACTTTCATATGCTGTAAAAAATCAATAGATAATTATTAAAATATAAAAGAGCACAATAAAGTGTATTTTAAAATAGTTTGGAATTAAAATTTTTATGTTAAATATGAATATTTTCAGATGAACCACAATAGTGACGGTCATTGGAATCCTTGGTTAAAAGTTGAAAATGAACATAATCTGATTAAAACTGCTGAAAATTTTTTTCAACTCTCTTTTCACGTCACCGAAAATACATCTCAAAAGATATCTAAAGATGAAGAAGACAGTAAACCATCTATATTTATTCATAATCAAGACAATTTGCTAGAAATAGTGGACATAGACTCATCAATCAATGAGACATCAAAGGAATTGAAAAACAAAGAATTATCAAATTTTATCAAAGAAAATGAACAAAACACCACCAATGCAAGTAAGACTATTCAAGAATATTTTTAATCACTCCAAAAAAATGTTTAAAAGATAATCTAAGGCTTATAAAGTGTGATAAGTCTGAATGATTGTTGAGCATCTTATTTGGTAGAATTATTGAAGTCACTGTTCATTATTTTAATAATAATATTGAAATAATTCTTAAAAGCCATTAATAATGCTTAACAAGTCACTGATGAATGAAAATAATGAATAGCAGATTATTTTATGAAATTAATTAATCTTATATAACTTGAAAAGCATATTTTATTTTCAAAACTCACAGTAATTCTATAAATATGCTAATTATTCATTTCATAGGATGACAAATTGTGATGAATTTTAATAATGGAATTGAAAATTCAATACATTTCTATGACTCCAAGTTTTCAGAGATATTTATAAATAGTTATGCACAGTATAATTCTTTTATACCAATTTACAAATCATACAATGTAGAGTTTTTAATAAATATAACTCATAAAACAAGGTGGAAAAAAAACTTTACTTTTTTTAGAGTAAGAAAGATGATTATGAAAAAATTTAAACAAAGACTCAGTGCTTCTTTTATTCACACTTTTACTTCAGACATAAATTTACCTAAAAAGTTTTTGAAGCAACAACAGCAATCCTTACTTACTAGTACTACTTTGAAAGTCATAAAATTTGGAATTATTGATAAATGTGACCTGTATGAATGATATGATTCATGGGTATTTCCAATTAAATGTATGTAGGATGTTTGATAGATATTTTTTTCAGAATTTTTTTATTTAATATAAATTAAACAATGACTTTAGTATTATTTAAAGAAAATTATCTAAAAGTTAATTACACAGTTAAAAATAACACGCATTAATTAAATAGCAAAGTATATAATTGAAAAAATTAAAAAGTAACCTTTCATAATATTCTTTCTCATTATCAAAATCGATTCTCAATTTATGTCACGGTCAAATTAGACTCAGTTATCATTATTGAATATTATTGATATCAATTTAATATCACTAGGAAGTTAATAGCATAGCCGCTGGTTATCTGTATACCATGGTTTATAAAACTATTTTCAATTATTTGTACAGACGTCTCCTTTACAAATGATGAGATACAGAAAGAAATCTTCAAGATATTTAATGTTAATATTACAACGGCGGATCTTGTAGATAATGGAATAAAATGTAAAAATAAATTCGGAATATGTGAGGAAATTCCTGATTATCCAAATCATTTGCTTGAGAAAGAACTAGATGCTAACCCAGCTTTTCGATATTTGGAGGTGAATGAAACAGATGAAGAGGTAAAGATATACATATATTTTGTTATAACTAAACCATATTTTCAATTAAACTGTTGCATTCATTCATGCTGTTTAATTTCAGATCTCAGTGAATATTGAAAATAGATTTGGAGAGCCAGATTTTCAACCTCTTTGTCATTCTATGGTAAAATATTTAGTATCTGTTATATATTATTAAATGTTAATTTTTATTAGTAAAACATGATTTCAGAAACAATATCTTCGGCCAAAAACTGCTCGGACTGAGTTGGATGAATTATTTTTCGTTGCTAACAACGAAAACTTTGTTCAGATCATTGAAGTAGAGATATGCAAGTAATTAAAAATGATATTTAAAAAAGCATAATTCAACGACTTTGTTTTATTATTAAAAAATTTTTTCCAGCGATCAAAAAAGTGCTTGTGATTTTTCTGAAAATTTTCCTGCGGGTTACACATCAGTATGCGAGCAAAAATACGTCAATCGTAAACTTCTTGCCATTGATTCGTCTGAGAAACTAAGCCCAAAAATATTCAAGATACCTGCAGGATGTTGTTGTGGAGTGAAGTTTCATGGTAACCTTTGACTTCCTGCAAGTGAATATTTAATAAATTCGCCTCTATAAGATAACTTTATTAAAAATATCAATTATCGTCTCAGTATATTTGTGATTTTTTACCTTCTTTCACTTTTCGTCTTTCGTGATAGAAATTTATTAACTTTTAACCCAATCTTAAGCCAAGTTTCAGGACACTCGTGAATGTGGGAGTCGGTTTAGCTCGCATACACGTGGAATCTTAAGTAGATTGTCAGTTTTACAAGTCCACCTTACGGTAATATGCTTTTTTATATTTTCCCTTCAAAAGAATTACAGTAAAGCTATAAGCAAATAGTTTGATGTGAAAAAAATATTGTACTTTTTTTCCTATAGTTCACAGAAATATTTGTTATTTGAATTTTATATAAACTTTGTTGAAAGAAATCGAGTCACATACTATATTGAGTAAATATTTCTTTGAAAGACAATTTTTTCTTTACTTATAAACCTCAGCAATTGATTTTTATACTTTGGCAAAAAATGGCATTATACAGTTAGAATCTCTCAAAGGTCCGATTTTAACAACTTTTTGGGGGCTAACTTGTTCTAATCCTTACTTAAAAGTATTTAGGTTTCTTATTGTCCCAAATTTGTGCTGTATTTTAGTATAAAATTTTATTGCATTTCTAAAGGTCCGAGAGCTCCAAATCGTATGATTTAAGGACCTTCGAAAGACCTTTACTGTATTTTGAAAAAAAAACTGATTGTAAACTCAAAAAAATTTCTCTTACTTATGACTATGTTATAAGTGCATATATCTATAAAATATACTTCAATATTAAATAAATTAATTACTGTCAAAATCAATAAGAAGTGAAAAATAAATATACAGTATTTATGCATTAAAAAACAAATAATTTGTTCTATCATTGTAAATATTGTTTTTGTGCCGTTAATTAAGGATGTTTTATATTTAAATTAACAGAATAGAAAATGAATAAATCATTTAAATATTACATATATCCACAATATAATTGAAGAATTTGTAAAGAATGATGCTATATATTATGTAAAATTTAAAGGTTATTTAACAAGGCTTGGTATACTTGGTCAACAAACTTTGACTTTACTAAAGCAAAGAAAGAAGAGCTTATGTGGGACTCCACAGGGGGGCCAGAGTTTGTCTCATTTGTTCTTATGGAAACAATGGGAGCACAAAAATGTTGAACTCTGTAGTATAAGGTCGCGTAAAGATAATTTTAAATGAGTGTCTTATGACTCGTTGTTTTAAAATATAAAATAAGTGTCTTGAGCTCTAAGATTCTCAATATGAAATTAATATATTTTAAGAATTTGCTTTTTTAAATGATTTTTATGGATTGATTAAATTTTTCGAGCAATAAGTTTAAAGTGATAGATCATAATATTTTCTTTTCATAAATATAAATACACATATTCATGATTAATTAACTGTATTATGAAGTAGAATGCATATGAAACCATCTAAAATAAAACTAACTATGTGTTTATTAATTAGTGTATTTTTTGTGGCCTTCTTTCGGTGCATCAACAATTATAAATACATGTGGTCTATTTTTTAGATTTTCAATTTACTGTGATGCACTTCAAGTTAAACAATTCGACTTTAATTAAATAATTAGAAGTTTTTTAAAATTGTCTTCCTGTTTATTCAGAAATGTAAAATCTGTCTTATTGACTATTGTAAAAATAATTTATGAGATTATTTACAAGCGAATTTTCTACCCAAAAAAATAGGAGTAATATTTCTTTTTAGAAAGACTAATCCGATTGCATTTCTGCGTAGAAGCATTAGTGCCAATATAAAGCAGCGTTGGACAACGTTTACTCTCCTTTTTTTGGTTACTTTCTGGGTAACTGCAATAATTGTAAAAGTGAGTAAGAATAACAGTAAGCAGGTGCTTAATTATCATAAATCTCTTTGACTCTCTTTATTCTGAAAAATTCAAAACTCGTTCTAATAAAAAGGATCTCAGCAAAGGGAGCAGATACTTATTCTTCAAGTATTGAAGCACCACGATATTATTTATTATGCGGCGTTGACAAACTTATTTTTCACTCATACTCTGTAGTACTACTGTAATATACATTTTAAGTAGAGTTACAATTATTTAATTTAAAAAATTATGTATTATTTTTGTAAATAAAAATACTTATTTTAGGTTTAATATTAAATTGATTTAGAAATTTTTCGTAATAGAATAGTGTGAATATTATTTTACTTATTTTAATATTTAAATATTCAAGAAATATTGAAAAATAGAAAATTCTTTAAATTAATTAGCTTGTATAGGGGAATTTTTCTTATTTTGATAAATAATCAATTTTACAAAACAATTATAAGTATTTTAAAATGTTCCTTGACGATTTTCACAATTTTCGAGGAATTTTTCTAAGATTCGACATTCTTCTACTGAGGAGGGGGGATGCCCTTATGCAGACCAATCCAAAATTTGCAACCATCAGAATAGTTACTACCTGTTTAACCTTTTTGCCCTTCCCTTATCCTCTCAACTCTGATGATCAGGGGTGACAACTTTCTTGAACCTATAGTCCGATCTATCAGACACCATTCGATCACCATCAGTTATCGAGTTACCACTGTGTGTTTTTGCAATCGCTGTCAGTTTTTCATTTTCGTTAAACGCAGTTTATTTTGGTTGGCTATCTAGAATCCAGCAAATATCTTCAAGTTTCATCATGAATCCAGAAGTTGTAAGTATATTCACTTAATAAAATTTTCAACTTTTTACTTAATTTTTAACAATGTTACTTTCTTAAATTTTAAAAATATTCCTGTTAATTAAATTTTATAAAATTATTCAAATAAAGTGTTTATTTTTGTGTTATAGATTACTCCACTAGTTGCTAGTCGATACATCAAGAAGAATAAAGATAGATCCTTGAGTGTTGATAGAAAACGTACTCAAGTACCCTCTGGTACAATGGCAACTGCGAAGAAGGTAAAACTGCAGATGATATCAGAGAACGCAGAACTGCAAATCACCTCAAATTCCTCATACTACAACAAGATAGAGGAACACGACGAGGAAAGAGTAAATCATCTGAGCAACTGGGCTTACGATCATGGTGAAGATTTGGATTACCGTCCTAGCAATTTTCTTCGCAAGATGGACGCCACGAGAACTTTATCACAACCAAGGGTTGAAACGTCTCTATTACAACAAATTAAGCAGTGCATGATCCTGCTCACCATCAACAGGATTCTCAAGATAGAGAAATCCAGCATCACCCAGCCAAGGTCATCAGTGAAATCAAAGTTCTTGATATTCGTGACAACGAACATCAACCCTCCAATTAAAAAGTCGGCGATAAAATACATCACTGACAAGATAGATACTAGATTGGACTTGGGTTTAGAATGGCTCAGCAAAGAATATGCCATTTTTCACACTTTTCACGGAGATAAACTAGAAGATGAGAATCACATTTCTTATAAGACTCTCTTCTGTATGTTAACAACGGCTATCTACGAAACCAAAGAAGAAGACCGAGAGCCGTTGATGACTAAATTATACTTAGAAGCTCCAGTGGTACCGGACGTGGCAGTTGAATGCTGGAAAAATATCATCCCCGACGAGAGAGGACTAGTTGTCATGGCACTTTTAAGGAACATCATAATAAGGAGACCACAAAAACTACGCAATTTCATAAATATTTTGCTTCATTATTCGAAACATGAAGTTTCCATCATCCGAAAAGGAGCCGTCGAAATGTCCTTGAATTTCTTTGAGAATCCCATCTTCACCAAGATCATTGCGGACTTCGCTTTTCTTCATATTCAGTACCTCAGATTGGAAGCACCACCATTAGAACTTTTTAGCAAAGACCAAGGGAGAGAACAGCAAGAAACTCAATGGACGAGTTCAACTGTCAGAGCCTGTCTGAGTCTCTACATAGGACTTGTGGAGAGACATTCACATTTTATACAGGAGTTGGAGAGAATGTTTACTTCCTTGCATCCCAAGGTCCAGAAGATGATTTTAAAATATATCAGAATTCCTTTGAAAGTATTTAATGTAGTAACTACTCTTCTTGATGGATAATTAATGTTAAAATTTTTGTTAAAATTTATAATACTGTATGAAAAATATGTTTTTTAGACTGTAAATAATTTATAATGTATTATGTTTTAGATAATATTATTTAGGAAAATCATTTTTTTATTAAATAAAGTCTACACTGCAAATTCGGAAAAACTCTAGTGTTTAGTGATAAATCACTTAAAGTATTTAATAATTAAATACCTAAGTGTTTACAATGTTGAACACCATAAACAAACTGTAGCATTTTGATAAACGGTAAGAAACGTTTAAAAGTCGTCTACAAAATTACCATAGTTCGTTTATGATGTTTGACATTGCAAACATTTGAAGTGTTGAGTTGCTAAACACTTGGATTTGCAGTGTAAGTCTCATGAAAAGTGAGCTATTGAAATACCAACTTTTTAATCATTAACATTGTCCTTTAATAAGAATTTAGATTAAGCTAAAGTTTATTAAACGTAGAATATTGAATGCAATTTCTTTGGTTAGTTAAAAGATTAAGACTTTCTTTAGAGTCAAAAATTTTTTTATTATATCTTTCAATTAATTAGTATCTAATATTCTTTACTTTTAAAATATACAAAAAATAAAAAAATAATTAAAATGTCAATTTTAATTGGAGATGATGAATTATCTTACAAATTTCACACTAAATTTCTAATATTTATTGAAATAACTCCACTGCAACAAAATTTGTGTTATAATAACAGCTAGAGCTAAAATGTGTTGAAATAATTTACACTGAAAAAATTTTATAATCACAGAAACAACACAAACCTTAAACTAGCTAACCTTTAAGATCCATAGTACTGATACTACAGCAATTGTTTAGTTGCTTATACAATGAAGATAGTTGTTGCAACTATCTAGATAGTTATAATGGCTATCTAAATTTCCAATGGATTTTTTCAAGCGGTGTCGTGATTTCGCATTTCTATGCATCAAGACAAAGAGAATGAGTCCTCGATCATTAAAATCGGAGTACTTTTATTTTTTGGCCAAAAAAAATGGAAAGGGGTACCACTTGCCATTTTTTTGGGTCGAAAAATCAAAGTTGTCCGATTTTCAAGTTTGACCACTCATTCTCTTCGTCTCAATGCCTAGAAATACAAAATCAGGTCAAACATCTGAAAAATTTATTTTTTCACGCCTTAAATGGGGTAAAACCGGAACTTTGCGAAAATTTTTGCATTAATTATGATCTAATGATGATTGTAACTCGTGTAATAAAAAGATCTCATTCTCTCGAATTCATTGATATGTTTATTATCTATATAAGCCTTACAGATTCTAAGTTATTAGTAGAAAACTAAGTTAAAGTACGTCTGGAGCAGGCAGGAAAAATTTTCGAAAAAAAAAAAATTTGTCATAGGGAAACAATCGGAGAACGTTTGGGGAACGAAATTTTTTTAGCCGGGAAATAAAGAAACATTCTTGAAATCGATCATTTAAGTAATTGAATCCTTAAGTGTAATTTATTTATTTATATTCAAAATTTTTTTAATTGAATAAATATTGATTCAGTTTAAACAAACATGAATTCAATACAAAATACTCCATAAATATATACAGCATTAGTAATATATTTTTTGGTTCATTAATTCAAAATAGTTGATCCAAGTAATTCCTTACTTAATACACTTTATTTTTTTTTTACAATTAGTATGTATAATATTGAAACATTATCAAACACGAAGAATTTAAGTTTCTGAAACAATTCGAATTCGATTGGACCTACAAGACCGAATCACTCCTGTCGTTAGTTTCATGAATACTGACATTTTTCAGTGAAATGTTTATCGTCTCAATTTTCTATCCATTGTTTTCATGTTATTGTTCAATTAAACTACAGAGTGAAACAAACGATTAACGTTTGAATGACTGTCAAAATCCGGTGCTAAGTTAAATTTTATTCTGCATCACTCTAGGGAATATGAATATTTGCATACAGTATTTAGTTCAGATCAAATACCGAAGAGATATTTGTCTGTTCACAGAAAAAAAAGATTTATTCCAATTTAATATATTATGTTGAATATTAACGAATCTTATTTAAATTAAATATAACTTATATTTGTACTGAAAAAATTTTATTACAAATATTTATTGTGGAAAATTTAAACATAATGGTATACACTCTACGCATACATAGACAATCAATGAGTGAAAATCACTAAATCTGTGATATCATATATTCATAACTTTTTCTGTTTCAAGATTGAAGATTAATCGTTTAATTTTGATAACATCTCTGTGAGACATTCAAGATAGGTGAGTTTTTGATTGTCACACATATTGATTTCTACTGTGAAAAATATTTTTCATTCCTTCGTTGTGGTATTCAGTTTATAGGCAATAAAAAAATATGGTTTAAGTGCAGATGACGCCAAATTAAGAGCTGTTTGTGTTATACATTTTTCATTGAATACATACATACAAACACATGGACTCAATATTATTTTTATCTTTATTATTGAGTTAATTTAGAACCTCAATTTTCTATCACATTATTTAATATATATTGCATTAAAATAAATATCTAAAATCAATAGTGGGTAATCAGCTGCAAAAATTTTTAAGTTAATTTAATGCAAATGTTTGTTAATAATGATATGAATAAATAAATCAATTCTTTTTCATATCAGATCCACATTCAAGAATTCTTCTATTTATTTATTTCTCCTTCTAACTATTGGTATTGACTATTACAAATATATCTAAACTATCAGAAGGTTGATGTGTTTTTTAGCCAATAGTACTTTGAAATAAGTGTGTAAAAGGTTCAACTTATCAGAGTTTTTTCAACTTAAGCAGTTTATGTTACTGAAAGTTACGATAAATGAAAAGATTACTTTTCTTTCAAAACAAAAAGTGAACTTTTCAAAACATTTAAAGCATACTTCGTATCTAAAATCTTAATGTTTGTACAATTTTTTGCAGCTAAAGATATCATAAGAATCACTTTTTTCTATTCAAATTTCCATATTCTTATTTTTCAAAAAATAAGGACATTATTATTGTCAGAGAAAAATGGATATCCAAATAGAAAAATATTACTAACTAAGCCTATCAAATGGAGAAAAGTACTCAAAATAAAGTGTGATATCCAGTCTTTACATGCTTATAAGCTTCATCTTATTCTCGTCCTTGTTGCTTCAGGCACGTTTCTATTCATAATAACATATCTATATACAGTATATATATAATAATGCATTGATCTCTATTGTACGCACCCTATGCATTTCAGACCTATTATCGCTGGGGACTTTAACTATGGCATTTTGATAATGCCACCTCACTGAATAATTAAAGTCATCTACGATTATTGATGTAAATGATATAAATTTTGGATAATAAAAACTAGAGAGTATACTATATTATCTCAATGAGTCTAAATTTATTGCATAACTTCTTTTTAAAAAGCAGTAAGCATAAATAACTTAGTAAAATTCTTGAATACATAATGGTGGTAATTGGCCTCAAGTGTAGAGTTTCAGGATGTAATTCTTGGGATAGTGACAGACCTGGATTATATGCGGATTACGTTCTCCTTTCACAGTATTATCCACTGACATTAATGAAATTAGAATACTGGAATATTCTGGAAGACTAACTAAATTGTCTGGACACTATTTCACTGTTTCGTGATCTTTTGATTCTTTATGGTCATCACGTTTATCCCTTTTACTTGGCTATTAAACACTTCACAGCATAATTTTACATTTATTTTATTCTTCCTTATATTTTTTTATCATCACTTCAACATTTTTCCTGGTCTAAACAATTATGTAGATTTTTTTTTGAGGATTTGTCAAGCTCTGCAATTGGATTTGAATAAAAAATCAGTTGGTACATCTAGCAGTATCTCCAATGATGTAACAGACAAGATTGAATATCGATAACTCTTTCCAATATCAAGTTTAGCAGATAGTTTTAATGATAATGCTTTCGAATTTTGACATTTTAAGTTTTCATGTGATAAAATTGATCATAAAAATCAGATTTCTATAGTGCTACTGATGGAAATATGATTTCTATTATTATATTCCAATAAAAATCAACTTCAACATCAAGCAGAGAGAATAAAAAATTATTTTTCTAAAAGAAATTCTTTCAATTGCTTATTTTATCGAGACATTGTATGCATACAATTCCTTCTTTCTTTTGAGATAATATTTCTTCTCCCATATGTAAACTCCATATTTATTTATTCAAAAAGTTTTGCAAACAAGAAATATCTTCTTTGAGATTCAAAGTAATATACTAGTTAGATAGAATAATTGCGACTGATGATGAAGGTAGTTTGCATCAAAAAGATGGTTTATAGCATTCGAGATAGGTATATTTTTATGGCTAACTACTAAGAAATTTATAGTACAGCAAGCTCATAATAATGATTAATATTTATCAGAGCTGAATATGAAAATTTCGTCAGACGTTAATGATTACATTCATTGCAATCCTCATTACTGCTTCAATACTCTTTCATCTACAGCTTGGCAGGATGCTTTGAATTTCAAATATTTTGCACGAGATAGACTAAGATTGTTAAATTTATGAGTAAAAAAAAAGACACAATGAATAAGGTTTAGTAAAATATGGGAAGATTAATAAATCAATTTAGACGTGATAAAAATTAATTCATAAAGTGAAATAGATAACATCAATATGAAATGTATTGTGGATAATGTGGGCAATTGTTTGAAAACAACTCACCACTAGAAATCACAAAAGAAAATTTTTTATTGTGATAAACTACTTCGCATTCTGCACATACTGAATATATACATTTCCAACTTTATAAAAAACTTTTTAGAATTATTTTCTATATTACCATTCATTCGAGTAATATCAAGATGTTTTTTCGTTAAAAGCTTTTACCTCCTCACTTTTATTAAAATATTATTCTATGACTATTGAATTAGAAATACCATTTTAGATAATTATCGAAAAAAAATTGGTTGATGGGACTTTAAATCCACTGAGAGTCTACTTTATTTTGAGACTAATTTATACTAGAGAAAAAATTTAAGAATAAGCAGGTCATCATGTCACTCGATCGTGATGGGAAAGCTTATGCATATCCCTAGAGACTAAAAGGAATCAGAATATATAAAAAGAGAAAATATATCAAGGGGGAGAAAAACAACAAAATCTTACTAGTGCGTCTGTGCAGAGTTTCGTCGAAGCGCGGTACTCTATGATGCCTTGACGCATTTCAAAACTGTAGTCAGTTAGATCCGCGTCGATTTCATCGCAAGTATGTCTTACTCAATGAAGGGCTAAATTACTGAAATTCAAACAAATCGTGTGTGTATTTGCATAAATTTGAGATTTTTATTTCAACAGTATTTTAAATTTCATGTAAAAAATTTTTTAATTACTATTTTTAATTATCTTTGGTACATAAAACTGTTGTTGAATTATGTACTATTGTGATTAAGTGGTGAAAAGTGCATATAACTTCAACAAATTTGCAAAGTGATAACAGAGAATAATTCGAGAAGTGTTTACTTGATTAAAATAAACATGAAAAAAGATTATTGGTATTCTGATTAAAATCCATGGTCTGTTAGTATTTGCAAATACAATCGAAATCTCATTTGAGCTTTCAATGCTTATCTGGAGTCACGATGAATTTTTGAGTGCAAAATGTTTATTTTGGCCTGACTGTGTGTTGACCATAACTACTTAACTGGATGAATAGGTACAGTATTAAAAGTTTCTTTCCTTTAGTTATATTTGTTGGTTCAACTTGTTCTTGCTAATTATTTCACGTGTTCATTTATTTCATTAACTTAGTACACGCCTCATCATTCAACAGAAAAAACAAAACACTTTGAAACTTTTTTGCTTTGCATGTATATGAATTTTATAATTTGCACATATGTGGAACTATGGTCTGTGATAGATGAGAGCAAAACAAAAAACATTTATCAAAAACTTTTACCATTGAAAGAATTATTATATTTTTTATGATACTTCTGTGGTAATTGATAAAGTCCAATTACATAAGATCACTTTTATTTCTTTCCATGAATTAATAAGAATATAAGCTTACCTTACTTTTAATTATTTTTTTATCTCTTAATTGAAAATAATATTTTTTTTTCTAGAAAACTTCCTTTACATTTATACTTTAAATACATGATTCCTTAATTTTTTCTTCTTGTAAAAAATATTTAAATACTAAATGTTAATAAAGTTGTAATTTTTTATAATTTGCTAATGCATTTTATCTTGACGTGATTTATTCAATTAGACGATAATTACATGATTAATTTTAGAAATGTGAATTTAACAGAATTAAATATCGTTAGTGATGACTTTATAAAATTAAATAAAAATTCGATATTTTTAAAGTGAATGAAATTATAATTAAACAAACAATTAGTAATATAATTACTATCATGGATGTTTATATAATAAATTATTGACTAATTTAAGAGTATAAATAAATGAATTAATCGATGAGTGAATAACAGTTAAGTGTAAGAAAAAGAAATAAAATAGAATACTTTTTTTTAAGAGAGACATGAAAAAGATTTTAAAAAGCTTTGTTATCATTTACAATGTTCTTATGCCAAGTATTTTCATATTAAAAAAGACAATCGAGGTAATTAAATTGAGTGGAAAGCTTTCAGTAATGCTTCGTTTGAAATTTGAATAGTTCAAAGAAGTAGAAGTAAAATTAGTCAGCCACTGTAGAAATAACAGTAGCAAGTTTTATTCGGTCTATCATTTAGTAACATCAAGATCTACAAATAAAACTCTATTATTTATAGAAATATCTTATTCTCACTGAGAAAACTAAAAGAGTGTTAATGTCTTTACTGTTTTTAGTATAACTGGTGAGCGTAATTTACAGAGATATTTTTTAAGTTCAAATGAACAAATAAAAATAAATAGAGTATTCACTATCACTTTTGAGATAATCGACCATGAATTCACAATTTTGTTTTATATTTGGACTAGACTATGATGACAATTTTTTGTTATTTATTTAAAATGAAAAAAATAAGTATCAGGAAATTTCTTTGTCGATGTCTAAACTAGGGTTATTGATAAAAATAGTTCACTAAACAAATATAGTAATTTTTCAGGTTTCTATTCGGAAACGAAAAAAAGCTTTCGATTTGATTTTTTATAAAATAATATCAATATGCTTCAAAAAAGAATAATATTGTTTATAAAAAAAATTTAATTCTAGTGAGTTTAGGACGACAAAAAACCTTAACAATATCGTCAAAAGAATTCCATAGCACTAGAGCTATTTATCCTCATGGTAATTTTTTTCATACTACGAAAATTTAGTAATTTAACATTTTTCAAATTCTGGGTTATTTATAAGCAAACATGAGATAAGTGATGATATAAATCAACCCTTGAAGAGGAGAAATAAAAAAAGAAGTTGTCTTTCAATCGATATTGCCATTCTCTAATTATCTTTAATAACATGAACATTCTGCCCTTTAGATGATGAGAAATATTATTTCATCCTTTATTTTGACATAGATCAAATATTTATTATAATTATACTTCCAGTATTTCCTCATGGGACTACTCATGTATACTAAAGTAGTATAGAAGTTTAAATTGGTCGATGAAAGCAACAACGTCAAACGATGATGATTTCCATAGTTTAAAAATAGCTCCTATCACGTAAATTGCATTTCACTTGTAAGAAGTAACTTTTTTCTTCAATTTAAACTTCAATTCCTAAATACTTTCAAATTTTTATGAACAAAATTTTAAACATTGATAAAATAATTTTGATACAACTTTTCTATGACCATTTAGTTAAACCCTTATAGAGACAAAGTCTCAATGAAAAGTTTTACCCAGCTTATAGGAAGAAATGTAGATGTTCTTGGCAATTTAATTAAAGCTTTAATCGTTTAAAGAAGAATTTGTTTTACTTTGATCATTCAAGTATTTTTTAATTAGATTCCTTAAGCTTAAAGATATCATTGATTAAATAAATACCATTATATTTATAAATAACGATTTTCCTAACATTTTATCTTCATAGCTCTAATTTCAGTGAATACATTTACTCCTCAAGTGTAGCGAATCTTTCAAATATTCTAAACTCTTCTAAACTCTCACAAAATATGACAATCATTTAAATCATCATTTCACTTTTTAAGATAATGGTTCTCCAAAAAAAATTTTTATTATGTGATGACATTTCCACCCTCCTATAACAATGACCTTTTTTAGTTATTTTGCTGAGTAATAATCAGACTATTCCACCTAGATATAGATAAATCTAACAATAAGGATGGCTGTACTTATACAATAATTCATATTGACTACACTGATAATAGGGGCTTTCTGAAATTTTTTTGACTTTTTAACTTAATTTACCAGTTAGTGTCTATGATAAACTATTTAAATATTATCACATGAAGCGTCAATGTTCTATTTCTGTAGCATTTCAACTTTTAATAGTTGTGATAGATTAGTCCATCTTTATAATAAATGTATTTTAATATTATTACAATCTGTTTGGTATTTATATATTTAATCAGGTATCAACCTGATGTATTGTTGTTATCATAATACTAACATTCTATATCATCAAAATAATATATTTGCATAGTCGATAGCAACATATTTACAATTATAACCAAACTATTTCCTGTCTCTTGAATACTAAAGTTGATCAATATCAGAAAATATCATAATTTCAGTATATTTTCAATTAATTATAATAATGCAGCTGAATGTTCCATAGAAATCATTATTTTTCTACAACCATTCATCCATAATCTGCTCTAATAATAATTGTAATAATATGTGTTATTATGCCAAAACATGCTGAGTATGTAGAAATAATACTCAGTCTATGATTAATCTGATACCTATTTTCATCATTCATTTTGTGACTATTACACCATTTCAAAAGTCACTACATTTGAATAAGTAAAAGAATTAATGTCAGAATAATAGAGCAAAATTATGTGGTACACGAGATATTATATATTAATAAATAATAATTATACAAATCAGATTCTGGGTTTTGAATCTGGAACTGGTATTTATCTGGTTCTGGTAAATTAATATTTACCTCATAAATAAAACAGCCAATCACAATATTTATATAATGCATGTTTTATTGCTCTTTAAAATCAAAAGATTGCCTTTTCGAACGATACACATATATTTTTGTATATTATTTTTAAATTATTTCTAATAAAATATTCATACTTCATCATCATTTAGTTGTAATATTATTCGAAATATTATCAAGCTGATAGAATTATCTGCTTTACTATTATTTCCATGAGAATTATATTTATTTCAATTATTTATATGAATAACAATACACAAATGATAATATTTTTATTGATATAAATATGAAGTGAAAAATTTTTTAGAATTATTTTCCTGGCTTTTAGCTAGTATGCTATGACATAGTCAATTAGAATAATTTAAAACTAAATAAATTAATAAATGAAACCTTACTCTTATATAAATATTTAATAATTAATCTCTAAATTTGATGAAGTTTCATCTTTAGTCATGTAACTAGTTTACTTATTATCGAATAATAACGTTGTTCTAAAGATCATCATTGATTATAATAGCAAGAGATCTGATAGGTTGAAGCAGTGGTTTATGCTCTAATCGAATATATAGTTACCCTGTGTAATTATAGTTGAACTACATGTAGGAAGTTAAAAGAATGCGATATCAATTTACTCCTAGACAAAACACTTCTCAAGTTTTGAAATTATTTAAAGTTCTTTTTGCTGTGTGTTATTAATTAACTGCATCAACTCATTATATTATGCATTTTTTATTCATGAAAAAACATTGAATGTGGTTTATTCAATTTATCAATGTCAATCGAATTACAAACTAAATTATATATTTTTTAAATTTAAAATGGACTTTATAAAAGTCAATTAAAGTTTTTCTAATAACACAAATTAAATTTGGCAATGAAAAGAGCATGAAATGAAAATTTAATTAGTTTTGATAATTATAAATAACAAGCAATTTTTTATTCTACCAAAAAAAATTTTCATTGAAAAATTTGTAATCAATTTCATCTAGTTAACAGAATAATTATTTCATAAATTACCGTAAAAAAATATACAAGCCAATATAAATTGTAAGCAAAAGAAAATTAACCTTCAGTTTTCTGAAATTATAAACCATCTCAAGTTACTACTTAATATTATATTTCTCCTTCAAAAAAAAAATCCACTTACAACTCAAATTAATGCAAACTTAATTAAGATATTTTATTTGCCTCTAGATTTTCTGTCCATTCGCCAAAGTTGAGAAAACATGTTGAAATATGAATCAAACATGATTACATTGTACAAGAATATAAATTTACATTAGATAAATTTATGAGAAAAATATATTTCCCTTTACGTTGTATAGTAGTGCCACATACTTTTTATGAATAAAGCGTCGAAGATACGTGATGAGAAAGCTTAAGTTTTTGCGCTTCTTAGTATTGATATTTCGATAAATACGCACATCACACTTTTCATGTCATAAATGAACACATAAACCTCAGGCTTTGTCTTTTTTTCGGATAAAAATATTTTAATCATTCATGCGAAAAACATTACCAAGCTTTTATAGAATATTTTAACCATGAATGAACTCGAAAATGCTTCATTTTTACAGGACTTTATTCCAAACGAAATCCGAATGAGCCTAAAATTTTTTCAATGAAAATATATGAAAGCCTACGCAGATATTGAAATATCAAACTTTTTTTAATTTGCACGTAGATAGAAAAATTTACATGTCGATCGATGTTTAGAGGATTTGATTAAAATCAATATTTACGAGATCAAGATTCTCTCATTTCTCTACAAACTATTGCAAATCATCAGTTTACTCATCCAAATATATCAAACATATCCGTTAGTTCTATTGACATTTCTCAAGTATGAAATTTTTTTTATATTAAATTTCTTTCGTCTGAAATATTATGTTTATAGAAAAAGTTATGATTGCTGTTACAGCAAAATGAAAGGTTTTTTTTTTAAGTGCTTAAGTTATAATATTAAACAGATGGACATACTTTGGCGATATCGTAGAAACTTATCAACATTCCAGTGAGATTCTTGGACCAATAAATTAACATAAAGGCAGTGAAAAATTTAATTAATAATAAAAAATGAATAAAAATATATTTAATAAATTTCGGAAGCATAAAAATAGAATTTATAATTAGTAAAATTTAATAATAAGTAAAGAATTTATGTATTTATTAATAATAATTTTCAATACAATTAAACGAAAAACTTGAAAAGCCAGGATATTAGTATTCACGTCATTGAAAATAACTTGAAAACAATTTTGCATAAAAATTTCCAGTGCTTTCAACTGAAGTTGATTATGTTGTGCATACTTTCGAACTATGTTTGCTATTTTTCTTCAAGTTTTGGTTACTAAATATAATCCATTTGATAAAATGTATACGTGGTATATTTTTAATCTCCATAATGGATTAAAATTGTATCAAAAGCTTATTCGTTTATTAATTTACTTTTATTATAAATAATTCAGACAAATATGTCATTAATGAAATTATTTACCTGATAGATATCTTTCTCGTTAGTATTATAACAATTTTTATCGATATTGACGTATAGCATTTCAATAAAGTTCCAATTATTGTAGAAAAATTGAGATGATTTTTGTTGAAACCTGTCATTAATAAAATTCATATTGTATATCATAAGATCCAAGTAAGGATTATGATTAGTTTTTAATATTAATAATGCGGCTTTTTGTAATTTATTTGGACAAAGTGAAATTAAACAAAAGCAGTAGATACGAGAAATAAGAAAATAATTTTATATCTATTAACATTTAAAAAATGAACTAATGCACTCGAATTATCGTTGTTGGATATATTTTTAATAAAATATTAATTCAAATCTTGTAGTTTTGCATACTTTGATATTAAAATTAAAAATTTTCTTCTTTCAACAACTATTTGTGTATCGGATATTACAAATTTTTATTCTGATTATTTAAAATTGATATTTTACTTTTGAGTAAATATTTCAGGCTATTTCATTCTCAATTACAAATTTTTAACTATATAAATATTTTTTCAGTTAAAAATGAAATAAACGCAAAAATTCATGTGCAAATTAAAAAAAAAAAAGGTAATTTGAAATTGTAAAAAATTTTCATAAATTTTTTTTATAATTTAAGAATCGAAAATCAATTTTTAACTTTTTATCAACGGAAACTCAATAAATTACTTCTAACTTTTCATAAATGAAATGCAGAACGGCTATCTTTGTCTATTCAGTAAAATCTCAAGTTCTATTATATAACTTATAAATGCAAGTTACAAAAAATATTGGAAACTCAATTTTTACTCTTTAATAATTGAGTTATATTGAATAAAATATTTATTGTTTATTGGATTTCCAGAGTATCAGATCTACTTTTAGGTATAATATTAAATTTTATTTTTATGTATCTTTAAACTTTTATAGTATCAAATAACCTTCACAAAGAAATAATAAAAACTCAATCAATCTGAACAAAAATGATTGAACCTGAAAAATCATGTTTTGTTTATAAGCTTAGATACTTAAATATTTATTCTTTTGTTTTATTCAATTTCCTTCTATACAAAGTAGTGTAAATGTTCCCTTTGGAAGTTACAAAAATGTGAAACTTTATAAAAAAGACGAAAAAATCAATTACATTTTTATTTTGCTTTTATTCCATAATATGATATAGTGCTGGATGAAAGTAAAGAATTTATGAGAAGTTTTTAAAAGAAGAAAAACTATGCTTTAAACTGGTTTCAGTCTATCAAAGTCCAATAATTCTCAAAGTTACAGATTTTTTTATTGCATGCATCTTTTTCTAAACTTCTTTCAAAAAATTTTTATGTCTAAAACAGCATGAAATATAATGTTCTACATTTAAACACGTATAGTTTCACAGATGTAAATTAATTAAATAAGAGGTGTGAATAGTTCTAATTCATTGCATGCATAAACATATGTAAATATTTTCCAGGTGCGAGAATTACAAGTCGCCAAGTTAAGAACAACAGAAACTTTAAAACAATGTCAGTTTCAAAATTCACTGATTCAATATATTCTCCGAAAATTCAAGAAACTGAGGGAATAAAGTCATAAAATGCACGACTATGAAACCAATAAGAGACAATGATGGTATAACATTTGCGGATGCTAATAATAAAGCAAGCCTGGTTCTACTTCAGTCAACCATGAACATCACGACTTCATCTCCTGATATTTACGAGCTCTCGAGCTGTAGGGGAAACAGTATGAACCACACGTCATTTTTTCGAAATGTCAGTGAAGAAGATATTTTCTGCTGTGATCACTTTTTATCCCAAGGAAGTGTCTTGGCATCTGTCTGGTTCCAAACCACTGTTTATCTGCTCTATTCAATAGTATTTGTAGTAGCATTGGTTGGAAATGCTCTAGTATGTTACGTGGTCTGGAGTAATCCACGTATGAAAACAGTAACAAATTTTTTTATAGTTAATCTTGCATTTGGTGATATTCTCATGACATTATTTTGCGTTCCAACAAGCTTTGTAAGCACTTTAATCTTACAATATTGGCCTTTTGGTGCTGAAATGTGTCCCAGTGTCAATTATTCTCAGGTAAAGCCAATTGAACAAGCTCCTAAACTAGATGTTATTAATTTATAACTTATAGCTGGTCATTTACTGTGTTCGTAGGCAGTGTCTGTACTTGTTAGTGCTTACACACTGATTGCTATCAGCATAGATCGATATGTTGCGATAATGTGGCCGCTAAAGCCACGTATGAGCAAGAGTCAAGCTAAGTTATTGATCTTGGCAGTTTGGTTAGTTGCTTTGACTGTTTCCTCACCGATTGCAGTAGTATCTCGTCTTTCTCAACCAAGTGAGAGATATCAGAAATGTAACCGATACATATGCCAAGAGCAATGGCCTTCAGCACATCAACGGTAATTTATATATCATCATTATCTTTTTTTATTTCAACTTTGATATTCCTTCTGCAGCAGAAAAATTATAAGATATATAACACTATGATCAGGACTATATCAGACTTGACAGGATGTACTGTATTATAGTATTTAATATAAGGTCCTTGATAAAAAATCACATAATACAACTCTTCCAGAAAATCATACTTTATTAGATCTTGTCAAAACAAAGATGATTTTTTTATCTTTTCTATTAAATTATATCAAATTTTTAAATCACTGTCATTAATTTTTTTGTTTAATCACATTATCAAACTGAAAACAAAATAACTTTTATTTTAAAAAATCCAATCACTTCCTAATTCTTGTTCAGCTTCATAGGGTAGCTTAATCAGGACCTTATGTTTTAAGGTGCTCTGTTTTTAATAAGGGTCCTCCAAAATTTCTGGCGTTTCTGATATAGTCGTAATAACCTTAATAAGTTTCTGCTTAGGTTATTATCAATCTTGAACTTATGATACTTTCTTAATTTTTTTCTCTATTTATTCATTCCTCTCTTGTCATTAACAGATACTACTACTCAATTGCACTGTTGGTCCTTCAATACCTTGTGCCACTTATAGTTCTTTTATTCACCTATAGCAGTATTGCAATTAGAGTGTGGGGAAAGAGGCCTCCTGGGGAAGCGGAAAATATCAGAGATCAAAGGATGGCCAAATCAAAAAGAAAGGTTTGTCATTTTTTGCAATTTATTTTTTAATTCTACTTTTATACATATTAGTACATTTAATTTTCCAAAATTAAAGCAAACCACGGAAATATTCATTGCTCTTGAGCTCCCTTTTGGCCCAGACCATAGGGTGGCTCATCAGATGTAATCAGACAGAAGCTTCCTTTGCTGAAAAAATTATGAGCTTAATTAATATCGTTTGAAATACATTATTGTTTTATTAAATTTAATTAAAACCAGCATAAATTATAAATTTTTATTGAAAAATAAAATGATATGATAACAAAAAAAAACCAATTTACACATTAAAAGGCGTTGAATATCCCATTGGAATAATTTCAGAGTTTGCTTTTGAGTTAAATGAACATTTAACTGCGAGAAAAGCGTTTTCTCGCACCAAAGACTCTGCATAGAATATCCAAGACCGGTGGTGACTGCAAAAATCTATATACAAAGAGAGTGAATTTAAAGGTAGAAGTAAATAAAGAATGTAGCCAAAAAAGAGTAAATGCATGAATAAATAAAAAGCCTGAAAAATTTACTAGAACTTTTGGCAAGCTTTTACTCTACATGAATACGTTTAAATACTTTTGATTTTTTCGCCACAAAAGTAAGCTAAAGTTGAAATAAATACTTGTATATTTATATCTTAATATGAATATTATGTATTAGAAAAAATCATGAATAGATTATAATAAATTAAAAAGGAATGGAACATTTCACCTTCTGGAGTATAAAACTGTGCATTCTCAGGACAGCCTGGCTGAAGTCTTGTGCCTCTATTCGGCCAAAAATCAACAGTTCCAGTTATACGGGCTATTCCATAGAGACCGGCGTCCGTGTGAATAATGTCCACAAACTTGGCATCTGAAGCTGAAAGGGGACTTTGCAGAAGATTGAATAAAGGTCCAGCGGGATCAAGACCTTAAGAAGAAAAAATAACTTTTAGACTTTTATACACTTTTTTAACTTCTTGCTAAGAAATAAAGTTGATAGGAACCATACCTGTTATTCGTGCTAGTTTAAAATGACACTTCCTGCCAACAGCACCAGCAATTTGTGCTCCCATCGAATGTCCTATGATATGAATCGTTTCCAATGGAATACCAGCTGCTAACATTGAAGTGATTGCATTTGCAACTTGTATACCTACGTCTTCGACATGTGACACTACTTGAAAGTAATTCTCTCGTGCTAATACACTCCAATCTACTGCGAGTATGTTGTGATCTTGACGTGCTAAATATCCTATTGAAGAAAATTACACATTTGATGTTATTTGTTCTAAAGTAATAACTTTTATAGTACCTCAATAAATATTTTTATTAGATTTATATGGTATAGATTTTTAAAAAGTAGCTTACAAAACATATTTTTATTTAATACGATTGTAGTATTGTAAAATTTTTTGAAATGCTTAACGTATAAGAAACATATTTATACTGTATAGATAAATGTCATTGAAGTACTTTTTTTTAATTGGATTGATATTATTATGTTTATTTTATTACTTACCGTCAACGATTGCTTGTACACTGCTACTGTTTATACTCTCAGTAAAACCATGAATATAAATTACTGTTTTCTTTCTAGTGTCTATATGCGCAACAAGATTACTAGCATTTTCCAAATATTGATCGATAAACGGATTTACATCATTACTTTGGAAAAATACAAAAAAGTTAAATAATAGGTAAAGACATTAAAAATATTAAAAGTAATAAGTAAAATGAAATAGCTTGAGGATAGAGTTTTTTTATTAATTACTCTGCTTATATTTCGTGATTTAAAAAAAAGATCAAAATATCATTTCATACCTAGTATAGAGACGAAAAAATATGGTACTGAGAAATCGGGAAGGTGCTCCTTCGGCTGTGAAATAAAAAAAAAAATGAATAAGTTTCGAAGAAAAAAAAAAGATGAGAATAAAAAAAACTCATTACATTTTTGAAGATAGAAAAATTGATTATTTTCTAAAAATAATGTAAAAAATAAATTGAAATATAAATTATAAAATAAAAGTAAGTAATTTGTGGTTTTTTTAACCATTAATTCATTCATTGAAAATAGAATTCGATTTTGCCACTAATATTTCAATTGGTATTTAATTAATTTATCACAATCTCTTTTACAGTCAATTAAAAGAAATGCTTTCAATCTTCCTTTAAAGAAAACTTTTCTTTTTGTTTCAAAGTTGAATGCAAAGAAAGCATTGAAAGTATTAATGAGCAAAAAAACGAGCGCAGTATAAGTAATAAAATAAAATGAATACTTACCAGTAAAAAAAATAAAAATAAAAAATACTAAATTCTGCAACGGTCTCAACATTTCGACACTTGGATAAAATCTTAACAAGCAGTTAATGTGTGTGGCTTTAGTGCTTATGGTACATATAATTGAGTCTTATCATCGGTAGAAAATTATTCAGATCACTTTAACAAACATTTATGGCAATTTTATCCTTATCCTGGTCGACAAGCCTCTTAAAACTTGTTACTGAAAGGCGACGACAAAAAAAGTGTGATACCAAACATTTCATTACCATTTTCCATTCTTAATGTTTCTCTATTTATATTTTATTTTCTTTCATTTCCTTCTCTTCTTCATTAGCCTGTCCTTTTCAAATGGTCAGTGGAGAAACTAATCGTTACTCGACTAATTTATAGTGCTCAAGTTAATTATTTATAGCTTGTTGCTTTATCATTAATAGTAATTATGTGTATCTAAGGCGACGATTATGCCTATAATGGTAATAACCGTCGTCTGCCCTTCATTTCCATCACTCTTCGAGTTTCCCCTTACGTTGCTTCAAATGCAAGGGCGTGCAACCATTTATTGTCCGAGGGATCAAAAACTCCCTAATTTTATCTTCTTTAACTCAAGATAAAATCAACGTAAATATGAACAATAAATAATAGTTTATTATTATTTATAGTGTGATAGAGATTTTTTTTTTCTTACCAACAAAAAATATTGTTTTTTCCTTTTTTCATTTGACGAGAAATTTAAGTAGATGAAAATAATAACAAATCGTATTAAAAATAATGATATTATATTCTTTAAAAAAGTTTTATATTAAAAAAAAAAAAACCTTACTTGTAAGCGAATACTAATCGAGATGAGATTTAAAAAAAGTTTTTAATGATAACGGAAATAATGTAAAATGTTTAATTGAGAAAATGCTATCCAAAAATTTTCTTTCATCGCAAAATGGAATTTTTTATAGAATATAATTATTATTGTTCAAAAGAATTTTTCAGCAAATACGATAAAAATCGTGTAACATGAAAAAAAAGGAGAGTGTAAAGAAATAAAACTAGAATTCTTTCTCTCTCTCTCTTTCTCTCATTAATGATGTTGTTTACGAATAATTATAGAAATTTATGTGAAAATGAAAGAAACCTTTTACTACTACAAATGTGATATAGTAAAGTACGAATATAAATGAAATTCATTAAATTAAAGAAAAAATAAAATTACCAAATCTTCTTTAAATGCTGATACTTTGATGTGCTAAACTCTAATTTCATAAAAATTACCTAAATGAGAAACATCAAAAAATTTTTCTTCTTTTCATACTAATAATATATCATATTTCTTATGATAAAAAATTAAAAAAAGTAATAAAATGATATAAAAAATTTTTTGGAGTAGATAAGCATAAAAATAAGTTTATCAAAAAAACGATAATATATTCTATCCGACGCTAACATCGTATCAAAATACGTATACCTTTTACAATCTGATAGTAGGATGATAATAAGACCGTCTCACATCAGATTTTATACTCTCATGTTTCCGAGGTTTACTTTAAAATAAAACTTTTCGAATATTTTTAATTTAAATAAAGAAAATATTTGAATAAATAGTTTTTGAAGAGAAGCCCGTAGAATTTGATTAAATTTATATTGATTTTTAAATGAATAAAATTTTTTATTTTCATAGTCGTTCATGAAACTATGCCTATGTTTCTTTTTTAACTCTAAATTTAGAAATGTAAATGCCATATAGAAATATACCATTAATTTGATCTCTGAATGAAAACATAAAGCCAATGGCAATCTATTCCAATATCTCTACAAAAATAATCATCGCTTTTAAAATAAATCGACTAGATATATTTGTTTTTAACAGCAGTGGCTTAGTTAAAAGTG
Organism: Chelonus formosanus; assembly: GCA_028641665.1. Lineage (NCBI taxonomy): Eukaryota > Metazoa > Arthropoda > Insecta > Hymenoptera > Braconidae > Chelonus > Chelonus formosanus. The sequence continues at coordinate 18,865,595 of CM054002.1, forward strand.
GAAAAAAATGTTGAAAAATTGAAGTTTAGATGAAAATCAATGAAAAAGTTTGAAAAAACATATCAAAGTATTATATCAAATTGATGAAAAATTTTACCAATGTGTACACAAGTTAAGACATAAAATATATTTGTACATATGTATATACATTTTCAGTTTGGAGCAAAGTTGTGTCTTCAACGTTCACATGTCTAGAAATATATAAAAGGGAAAAGTTTGATTCCTTTCGGGATCTTGGTAATTGTTCTATGATTAGTTTCTAACAGTCTTTATGCTTTATTGTGGCAGAGAAATATCATTCAGTGCTCTTTGTTACTAGAAACAAAAAAAATATAATAATTGAAAAAAAATAAAAAGGTATTATAAAGGATGAAGCATTGTCTCTTTTTGTTAGTGTTTAATCATTTGAACAATTTTTAATATTTTATAATTTAGCAATGTGTATATTTTCAACAAAAAAGCAATTCCAACCATTTTTCTGAATAAAAATAGAATTGCAACGTTTTTATAAATAACACTGAATTGAGAAGAACAATAAAATACATAAAATACTGATGAAAGCTTTCATTAAAGTTTACTATCGTGTAAACGTGAAGTGCAATGTCCACTAAAGTTCGAGATCACTAGCTAGTAATTTCATACGCTTCACTACAAAGAATTAATTTTATTCGAAAGGTTGGTCTTTATTCTCAATCGTTTTTACTCAATTAATGTCTCAAAAAGTCTGTTGGAACACAATTTATATAGATTACATTCTACTCAAATACGTTCTGAACAAATTAAAATGCTTATTTTAAAGAAACTCTATTGATTGAAACTAATCAAAATATCTAAAATTACATAAATAAAACTATGTTTACCCAGGAAATCATTTAAATGATTTTTATAAAAAAAATTTAATTAAAAACTGGAAAATCCGAACTGAATTGAACATTCGTTAAATTTAAATAAACTGATAGTGAACAGATATAAATTTCGCAAACAAATCCAATTGTTATGTAATAAAGATTTGATCTGTATTTATTTATAAAATTAAAAAGGAAAAAATGTACTAAAATTTCTAAATTTAGCGAATTTATTTTAAATTTTAATTTGATTGTAAACAAAAAATAATAACAGCTATTAAATAAATGCTAAGATTGAATTCAAATTCTAGTGTAGATTCCATGACATTGAAAGAAATCTTTAATAAATCAAAGCTGAAGAAATAATAAATCTCCAACTTCAGTATGATTTAATCATGATTAAATCTAAGTATTTTTTTTCATTCTGGACTAAAAAATATTTCTCATTAAAATTTAAACTTAATTTTAACCTTTAAAGCATGTTTATTACTGGTAAAATTTAACCTTAGAATGCATACTGTAGATTATGTCACAACAACTTTCATAGTTCTTAGCTACGTTAAAATTACCGATGCTAAATATCAATACAATATTGATGGAAATCATAAATCTTTATATCCAAGTTAAATTTTATCTTTTATTTTTGTTGATATACTATGAATAACAAACAAATGTGTATTTTATTGATTTAAGAATAATAAAAAATTATACATCGTTGAACTCGATAGAGAAATTTGTAATTTAAAAAAAAAAAATAGTCAGTTGACATGAATAAAAATCATTAAAAAAAAGTCTCCAGTAAATTAAATTCTTTTCTTATAATTCAGTATAAAACTTTTTACATAATACTTTGCTGTAGATAAATTAAACTTAAATCCACCTTACAGTTGTACTAGCTCACTTTTGAAAAAGTATATAATAAGATCTGAGTTATATTCTTAAAATCATGTATCAATGTGTTGATTTTTTATTTCAAACTATTAACACATATTTTGATTTTTATTATTACAGATGATCAAGATGATGATGACCGTAGTAACTGTATTTACAGTTTGCTGGTTACCATTCAACGTACTTATGGTAAGTATCAACAATCTCATGGAAATCTTTCAACAATTTTAAAATCATTTAATAAAGAATTAGGTCAGTAGCATATTAAACAAAAATCCAATAGTCAATAAAATACATTTATGAGTATATTTATCCAAAGCTGTATCCACCAAACTCAAACTTCAATAAAAAATCAACCAAAAAAAATAAACTTATAATTCTTATCATCATATTTTGATTTTTTTAAACTTTATCATGACTATCAGAGATTTTTGCAGAACTCACTCTTTTATTGAATTATCAACTAGAGTAGCATATTCGATTAAATGGTTGATGAACACACTCGTTGAAGCTCAAGTGATAATGAATTTATATTTTTATCACATTAACAAGTTCAACATTTTGCACAATTTGTATTGCGTACCATTATCGGTTATCAGTTAAATGTACAATGAGTTAAGATAAAACCACAAAAGTGATCGAGGAGAATGCTTTCATTAGTTAAAATCAATTGAATACCAATAAATTACAGCTGTGCCACAATTGTTCAGTAGTCATTATTGTAATACCAAGCCAAGAAAATAAATAAGTTGTCCTTCTGCAGAAGACAAGTAGAAAATTTCAACATTAATACTGAGTTGAGTTTAATTTTTGTGTGATTCAATGAACGAGAAATACAATTACAATGAAATTAAAATAATAAAGTTTTAACATTTAGTTTCATTTAAACAAAAGATTAAATAAAATAAAAATTATTTACAACAAATAGGTATACAATTGAAGTTATTGGAAAGATTAAAAAGTCTAACTGAATAAATTATTTTCAAGTTCCAAGAGAAATCTCATTATTTTAAAGTCCTTTGAGTTACGCTTGTTGAGTAAATGAAAGTTTCAATGTTATTTGTACATAAAAAAAATGATAAAGGGAAAAATCGACTCAAATGATATTTGTTCTATTATAAAAACATTTTTCCAAACGGTTTAAAAATAAGTACGTAACTGAACCTTCAATCATTTTTAAATCATATTTGTTTAAAACGAAGGTTTGAAAACGAAAAAAAATATAAAGTTTTCATAATTCAGTTCATAATTGGAAATTCTGCATTATTGAGCATTTATTTATACAATATGCCTAAAGAAATCCAATAAATATTTAATACTTTCAAAAAGAATAATGCAATATTCTACAGGTCAAGTATTAATTTTATAATTAAATAACTTCTGTCATAGTACTTGTGTCAATCGAAAATTTTCTATCATAGTATCCCTTGGAAGTAAAAATTTTATTCCATTATTTGAATATCTACAGATATCTGTGCAAGATAATTATAATATTCATTTTTAATAGAATTTTATTTACGAAGTTTTATTTATTTATTTCGGATTCAATTAACTTCCGTCGACTTTCAATCGATCAAGTAAGATAGTAGTTGAAGTGATATTAATATAATGTAGAAGTTTATTCAATTATACACTGCTGTAATTACCAAAGTTCTTGACAGACTGTGGCTTTGTTTCAGTTAGTACTCGACAACAACGAGAGTATATCCAATTGGAAAGGTTTACCGTATGCTTGGACAGCTCTTCATTGGCTTTCAATGTCTCATTCCTGTTACAATCCAGTCATTTATTGCTGGATGAATGCCAGATTCCGATCTGGCTTCATAATTGCTCTTGCTAAAGTTCCAGGAGTCCACAGATTTTTACCGAATTATCGGTATAGTCAGAATAATAGTACTGCAGCAATTGCACTTACAGGTAAATCTTAAGAATGAAAATGGAAAATTTAATCAACAACTAGAAATGTACAGATTAAATTTACTTCTGTGAGAAAATTTTTTCACAAAAAATTGATCTTGATGGGTTTCATCTTTAAATAGTTTAATTTAGTTTAAACTGAGTCCTTTGAAATTTACAAACCAACTTATCTATCACAATATCATAAAATATTCAAGATGTTCTAAGAGATTTGTAGACTTCTAACTGGAATCAAATGTCACTACTAAGTCGAGTAAAAATAGTTAGCATAAAAATAAATGAGAAACAAATTTATTAAAGTAAACATCTGTTTGTAAATGTCAAAAATTGATTAATGATATTATTAGCTATGATTAAACTAAACTTGAAAACTTTCAACTTTAAAGAATTTTTTTAAAACACTTTAAGTTGATTAATAAAAGACAAATTATCATGCTTGCTTGAACTCACTACAGAGTATTTTTTTTTTTTTAATATCATGATGGACAGGACAATTGTGAGTTTTATTAATGAAAAATACTTCTATTCATATTTTAAGATTGTAATTAAAAATAATAATTAATAACCAGTATCTAAATTTTCATTGTTAAGTATAGAAAGAACAATACACAAAGTAAAAAAAAATTATAATAAAGAGTTCTTTATGACAATATCACAATTTTTAATAGATTCTAAATGGAATTACCAATTAAACAGTTAAAAAATGGACTGTTTTGTTCGAACAATAGCATTTAAATGAAGTAGTTTGATGTTTTTTATTGAAATAGAGTGAAATTAAAATTAAAACTTATTGTCATGTAAAAAAGTTTTTCAATAATTTATTTCGAATAACCTAGCTGTAGTAAATTAATTTTTATACTATTTGAGATTTAATGAATTTAGTCCAAAAAGTGAATTCTTAATAGCTTGTTTACTTGGAAGTTAATTACTTTAATTCAATTTTAGATACTTCAGACAAATATTTACATTAACATCATGTTATATTTTAGGTTTTGATGGCGCTAATAATTCAACTTTAAAAAGAATAAACACTTGTACGACATACGTGAGCGTTCGGAGGAAGCCTGATTACAATTATGGAATTCCCATAAAAGGTGCGAACTTTCGTAATGCGGAAACATTAAAACCAATGCATGAAACACAAAGACATCTATTCAAACTAGAAAGTCAGCGAGAAGAAGAATTGTAAAAAAAAAAAATTCAACGTAATTGATAAAAACTACAATCAAAAAAATAAAACAATTGAAATAAATTGAATTTCAACAAAAAAAAAATCAAGAAACTTTTTCAAATATATAAATAAAAAAATGGTACAGAACCATTATTGTTGTTGAAAAAAATTTTAATCAATGTCGTTTAATGTAGTTAACTTGGGCAATGAATGTTTATTGTAAACAAAAATAATTGATAAAATCTAAATTTTTAATATTAATTGACTGAATTTAATTATAAACATTTAATATACATGAACAATTTCTAAAATTGCTCAACATTTATGCCATACAATATGCATGTACCATCAACATACGACTAAACATATTGAGAAATATTGTTTTTGAACATCAAAATACATTTGTATATATTAGTTAAAATTTTTAAGAGATATACACTCATTAATGTACATATATGACAGTCATTTATCATTTTAAACATAATAAACTTTAACACATGTATATTGCTCCTGAAACTATTTATAATCGTTATATTTATTATGAGAGAAATATGTTTACAACAAGAGTAATAATAAAGTCAATAAAGTCAATTTAAACACTCTTGGACATAAATAATTTCAGAAAATATTTCCCACCTATCGAACCCTAACATTTAAAAATATATTATCAATAAAATTCAAAATTACAACAGTAAAAATTACATAGCTATCCATTTATTTATAGCTTTGTCAACAAGACTAGAGATTTTCGTAAAGCTTCTAGCGTCTCAGTATCACGATAAGCTACTAACCCACCTTTATTGGAATTATCATCTCCACTATCACAGTATTTTACTTCACAATCAGTACCTTCATTTCTACTAAATGTTACGAAATCTAAAATTCCTCCACCAAGAGAACGAAGAATTGCATGAGGTGAACATGTATCCCATTTGTAAGTCGAGCCTTTCGATAAGATATATGCATCTGCTTGGCCTATTGCGACACTTAAAATTTTATAGCCTGCGCCAGCTACTTCTATTAGATTGAATCCACTATTAGAGAGTTTTGCTTTTATCTCTGAATTCTCACATCGACTTAAAACAATTACTTTGTTTCGATGATCAGGCTTGGAGAATGAATATTGACTTTTTCCTTCATTCACAAAACCCCAATAACAATGACCTTTCCATCTGAATTTATGATACAAAATTTTATCCATGCACTTAATTTAATTAAAGGATTTCCTTAAAATTATTTTACTAAATTTATTAAAGTATTATTTTACCATAAAAATTTTTTTTCGAAGACTTGATTTTTTTTTTTTGCTTTAAGAAGTGAATGCTAAACAATTTGCTGATTATCATATAATTCAAGGAAATCCTTGGTTGATAAAGTAAAATAAACACTTACTGAATACCATCGTGGTTATGGAACGGTTGATTAGTCACTCCAATGACCGGAAGACCAGTACTTCTTATATATGCACCGATAAGTACTGAAACACACCGTAATCCACTTAAATGTAGACCTGTTGCTTCGTCTATCAAAGTGTTTGCACTTATATAATCCGCAGTCGAATCTGAAAGGATTCATTTTTTTAATATTTTATATTTTACATAATATAGCTTTTTCATAAATAAATTTATGCATTTTTGTACCAATTGGATCTATCCATATTCCGAGATCATCAATATCAATATTTACATCACAGCCATCAAGTTCTATTTTAGTTGGAACTTCTGAGAGTGAAATATTTCGATGAACTTCATCAGCTAAAAGCTTTGCAGTTATTTCATTGTTATCTAATACTTCAGTTAATAATTTAGTTGTCTCTTCAATAGTCGGGCAGACCTCAACAATGACTGTTTTACCCAATGTGTTACTGAATACATTATTTTCTTCACCTTTTACCATTTTGGCTAGCTCTGGAAACTGTTTTTTTCTGTACAATGTTCGAAGCCTTTCAACTACGCATTAATTGTACTTTAAAGTTAATTTAGAAATATATTAATAGAAAATAAATTACCTCAAGCCCTATATCATGTCGAATTGTTTCTTGGATAAGAACATCTGCTAGGGTTTTAAAATCTCGAAAGAATCGAGGATTTTTTTCATCATCACTCTTTTCTTGAATTAATAATTTGAAAAGAGATTCATTTTGTCTACAAGCTCTAGCAATGTTAGCAGCTTTTTCTGATGTTTTCAACAGAACCTCTAGTAATTCAACTCCTTTCCGCATATTTGTAAGAATCCAAAGAAATATAAATAAAGCCTGTAAAGGAAAACAATTTTATAAACTGTATGTTACAGAGTTGAAAAACAAAACTAAAGATTTGGTAAATAGAAGCCATATAAAAACGATTGCGTCATTGCTGATGTCAATGCATTAATCAACTCTTCAACAATTTTCCGAATAATTACATTCAATATAAAAAAAAAATTACGATGTAATTACTTAGTATACTTAGAAAACTGCGTTAATTCATATTGATTTATTACAACTCGAATTATAAATAAGATACCATATTAATGCATTGACAAACCTGATGTAAGGTTAACTCTTAGAGTAATTTTTATATATTCAAATGAAAAATTATAATTACCAAGAAAGGAATAATTACCTGTATCAATTTCAGATGTTTTTGTTAATATAATAAAAATTTATTTCAAACGTCTTCTGACTCTTGATTGCCGCCTGACTGACTAAACTACGCCATGAATTTAGCTTCCGATAGTGATTCGATTGCTTCGACTATCGACCAACAAAAAGAGAGAGGTCTCGATTTTCGATACGAACAGGTGACGACACCAGTGTCAATCTTATGCACATAGTTTCGTAATACGCCATTTTCTTTGTGTGCACTGTGTCGAGTTCTGAAAATTTCTACGTATTTTCATCAAAATTAAAGGTAATTTGAATAATCAATCATAATTGTTCCTAAAATTTATACTCAACTGTATTAATAAGCAGTTAAAACTATTTGTCTCGTTAATTTATCCTTCCCAATAGAAGGTTAACAAAAAGAAAGTAACAACCACTTCGTGTGTTGACAGGTTTTAGCTATCACAGTTAAATTGATTTGATTGTAATTTAATAAGCTTTTATTCATCGATTATTGTCGATGGATATTGTTGATATAATTTTTTTGCTATCAATATTAAAGAATCAATTGATTAAAATTGACATGTTTTTAATATTTCGAGTTTTTTGATTAAACGGAAGTATTTTTTTCAAAGTATCTACGTCATAGAGGGGAGTATGATTCTGCTTATTATTGGATGATTCATTACAAAATAGTTGAGATAAATGAAAAAGAGTAAATCTTCAACTATGAAAATTTTATTACTCCAAGATGCTTTCTCTTAATCCGTCACTTTCTATTTGTAGTTTCATGGATTGTGATTTCATTAACTATTAGCTGTATGAATAACTGTTTTAGTTGTTTTCCTTTGTTTGTAAGGAAAATTTAAGACGTCAAAGTAATACGAGTTTATGCCAATTTATCTAGTTATAAGAATATAAATAGCTTTAATCATGTATATTTACTTCCAAAAATTTTGTCTATGTCATTGTGTCATATCTTGTTAAAGTAATCACAGCATTTCACTTATATATGTGATTTACAGCTGTGTATTACCAATCTTATTTAGCTTATTATAGAATTCAATGACTGTTTTTCTTAACAAAACATTTATTATCAGGTTTCATATGTGGTCATTAGCTTACTAGTCATTCTATTTGCTTTGTTTTTTCTGTAATTACATTCATTTATTTCTTTATTGTTAGTTCTACTATATTTTTATCACGCTAGACAGTATTTAAGTTTGTCTCATTGTAGACATTTTAACTCTCTAATCATACTCTAAATTATCATTTATCAAACGAATAAAACAAGTTCTTTCATTGCAGAAGAGATTGCAAAATGGCCTCTCGTAAGAAAGTACTCCTTAAAGTTATCATCCTGGGTGATTCTGGAGTTGGCAAAACCTCGCTCATGAACCAATATGTCAACAAAAAATTTAGTAATCAATATAAAGCAACTATTGGAGCTGACTTTTTGACTAAGGAAGTCATGGTTGACGATAGGATAGTTACTATGCAGGTAAAATTTTTTTCATTAAAGGAAAGATATTGTTGTACATTTTTTTTAAATTAAATATTCTTATCAATTACTATTATTTTAATATGTTACAATTTTCAAGATTTGGGATACAGCAGGACAAGAAAGATTCCAATCACTTGGTGTAGCGTTTTATCGAGGAGCAGATTGTTGTGTTTTAGTGTTTGATGTTGCTGCTCCAACTTCTTTCAAGTCCCTGGATTCTTGGAGAGATGAATTTTTAATTCAAGCATCACCAAGAGACCCAGATAACTTTCCATTTGTTGTTTTGGGCAATAAAGTTGATCTCGAGAACAGAGCAGTAAGTTTGGAAAAAAACTATTTTGTTTTGATGAAATTAATAAAATAAAAAATTTATCAAGGTTTCCAGTAAAAGGGCGCATCAATGGTGTCAATCAAAAAATAATATTCCGTACTTTGAAACTAGTGCAAAGGAAGCAATCAACGTTGAGCAAGCTTTCCAAACGATAGCAAAAAATGCTTTGGCTCAAGAGAGCGAGGTAATTTATTTAATACCAAGTCTCTTGATTTATTTAAATGTCTATGCTCATTTTTAATTATCTTAAAAAGTAACTACTTGCAACTTGCAAAAAAGTTTTCACTTACTTATGTCTATAATCTTGATGATATTTTTTTTATTCAATGTTTATAATACTGAGATTAAAATTTTCAGGTGGAACTTTATAACGAGTTTCCAGATCAGATTAAACTCACTAATGACCAAAGATCCAATGGCAAAGGTGACTCTTGTGCATGTTAGGGTGATAAAGACTACAAAAGATGACTTAATCAATCATAAATGGGGAAAAAACTATGCAGGTCAGATTGTATGCTTAGTGAGAATCTCTGTATGTTTATGAAGGGAATTATTGCTATGAGACAGCTGAGGATGCACGGAATCGTTTCTCATTGCTCTATTTAACTTCCCTAGTAAATTAATTCCAATTGAAGAATTCAACAAAAACAGAACATTTTTTCAAGCATATATGATGAAGTGAATTGAGGTATTAAAAAATTTTTATCTAGAAAGAAATCGAATTAAATATTGATATAATCATTCTTAAAAAGGGGGTACTTTTGTTAATTGTAATAAATCTGAAATATTTTCATTTATTAAATTTAAGCATCGAACTATAGAATCAATCATCTCGAAAAGATGATTGGTTTCCAATTCGATACAATATTTAATAACATATATTATTCTATAAACCTGTAAAATTATCTTCTACAATCATTTCCTCTCACACTTTCTTTTAATTTTCCTCATTGAGTGGCAATCACACGGCTTAGTATAGAAAAATGAAATGTCCTGCAAAAGTTTTAGTGCAGAATTAAGTATGCAAATAGTAAAAAACAAACATTTAGTAAAAAAAAAATATATTGAAAAAAAAAATACACTCAAGGAATCACTATTGGCTTCACTGATTTTAGAATTTGTGAATAGATTATCAAGATTGTTAATGCATGAAAAAAACATTTATGCCGTAGACAATTTGATGTATAATTTCGTTATGTCACGGCTATTGTTATAATTTTTTCATATAACAATCCATTTAGAATTTAAAACTAGTGTGAATAAAGCAATTAAAATTTTAATCACAAATTTTATCATCAGTTTTGTCAATCTTGTCGTACGTTAATGTAAGTGCAAGTAATAAAAAAATATTTGTTGTGATTATTATTGAATACAAATTAGAAAAAGACCATTCACATATCGATAATTGTCGCTTTTGTAAGTGATCAATATCACTCGGCGTTTATCGATTCGAAACCTTTTTTTTTCAAGCAATCTGACTGATCTTTTACATCTAAAAAATGAAGTGTTATAAATAACATAAGTAACATTGGCCGATCTATTTTTTTTGAAGTTGTCTTATTTTTTACACCACTACTTGATTATTTTAACCACAACTCATTCCGTAAAAAGAAAAAAAAAAGTTAAATCTGTAAAAATAAATATTAATATTAATATAATGATTCAAAATTATATTTCGGTTATACCGATAAATAAAATAATTATTTCGCTATAAAACTCAGCACGTGAAATATGTGAATGTACACACAATCGAAAAAAATTATGTAGCTTTGATATATTGATTATCTATTTTTTTTACAAAGTAAATAAATTTATTAATAAAAATCATTTTATCTTTTTCAAATACTTGATTGTGTATACAAGCATATAGATATACATGTATATAATATAATAATCATGATGATTAAAATTATTATTATAATAATTATTATACATAAATGTAATTTTAACAATACATCCTTTAATGAAAGATATTACGTAAATATCTTAATTGCTGCTATAAATCTGCTATTGCAACCCTTAGATTTAAGTTAAAAAAAAAAATTACATTGATTGGAAAAATAATGAATGTTGTATTTATTAATTTTATTTAATTTGTTTACAATTGGGTTATGCTGAATAATCAGAATTTTAAATTCAAGCAAACGTTTTCAATAATTGAATTTAATTTACTTCACTTTTCCCATGATTGAAATCACTAGGTTACACGTTTCACCTAATTATTTAGTCCTACCCCACGATCATTCATTGACAAATCACGATCGATTTTATGCAAAATCTGTGAATACTTATCAGGCCATTGACCGGCATAAAGACTAGGGAATATAAAAAAAAAGAACCAGTCTAAATGTGAACCAACAAACGGACGTAGCTAGGCCCGGCAGGAAATTACTCTTAAAATGATTCGATTAAGCGTGAAAAGAGGTTCGTATAAAGTTATACAAAAGAAAGAGTTCCAAACCTAATGTTTAATATTGCAGATTATTTTGAAGAACATTTCTAACATGTTAAGTACATAAAGTTGTTATAATATTTTCTTTTTTTTCTATGTGACAACTTAAATCAAGGATGGAGTTAATAATTTCCTTTATAAAAGTATTATTTAACGAATAATTGGATTTTAAATAGTTCGAAATTGAAATATAAGTTAACAAGGATTCAAGAATACAATGTAAGTCTGTACATTACAAAACAAAGATTAAATTCCAGTTAATCCATGTCATTTCTTTATAATTAATTTATTGAAAAAAGATCTTAAGTAATCAGAAAAATGATTAAAGCAACAGTTAATGTTCTGTTCACCAGAATGGGTCAATAACGATAAATAAAAAAATTATATAATCACAAGGACGTGAGTAGAGTTAGTATGTAGATAAAATACTATAGAATCAACTTCCGAGATGTATAATTTATTTACATAAACCATTCAAATCCAAGAAAATACTCTCCCGACCTGTAATTATTGTTACAAAAAAATTTCATAATTTGTTCTAATAAATCATTTATCTCTAAAAGCCAAAATACGAGCTGAAAGGATATTCACCTTTTAGAGTTTATCAATTGATTTCAATCTTATCTCCGGAAAATCTACTTTTTATAAAAGCTGATGAGTAGTTACAACTTCTATTGAATAAAATATTTAAACTACTACTGATTCATCATCGTGAGAATTGGACACCTTGCAGTCAGTGGCTTCCAAATTCATATTTCAACAAAACAATCAGTTTAAGATAGTTAGTGCTTAAACAAACAATACACAATGTCAAAAAATACTAGGACTTTCGAGTATGAATCGACTCAGTCTCATATAAATTTATTATCTTTAACAATTAATATGTTTAAAATTCTCGGCTTGGCTCCTTTTACATTAACTATTACATCAGATGATCAAAATAAAACCAAATGGGACTTGAAATTTAATTACTCTGTTATTGGATCAGTTTATAACATTTTGTTAGCGTTTTATTTTATAACCATAGCATTTATAATCATGCCAACATTGGTGGCTGAATTATCTAAAGACGAAAAAAAAGTTGAAAACATCTACGAAATTGGACTTACTGTTGCTGTGAGCTGTGTTGCTGTGAACTTGATGATAAGTTATTGTTTAAAACAACAATCTATGGTAAAAATAGGAAATAAACTTCTTCAATATCAATGTGAAGGCCTGAAAGACATTTGTATACCTTATAATCGACTAAAACATTACGAGTATGAAGAATGTTTTATTTTCGGTGTTCACGTAATAATTGCTGTAACACACACAATAACTGAACTGATAGTTGCTCCTGTCAAAGGTGAAATCAACGTAATTATATTTACCATTCCAGTATTTATTTTTGGATGTCTTTTGCTACAGTATTCACTTCTGCTAAGGTTTATTGAGAAGAAATTTAAAACATTGAATAAATTATTTGTAATGCCTATATTGTCACAAATTAATAGTACAATTGAAACGGGTGATTATGCAATAATAATGAGGAAAAATTTAGCAATAAAAAATTTTAGTGGTCTTCGACAAGCTCATCGAAATCTTTATGAAATAACTCGTGATATCTCTGACTTTTATTCATGGCCTATATTAGTAACATTATCTTATTATTGCTTTGGAATTATATACAGTTGCTATAGATTTATAGCAAATATAATGAATTCTACTGAAACACCACTTGTATTAGTTAATTCTTGGCTATGGATTATAAGACCTGCCTTTCCAATTGTTATTCTGACGACTAATGTCACTAACATCATTCTCCAGGTATATAAGTATATTTTTTATTTTATAAAATAATTTTGTGTTGTTTAAAAATTGAAAAAAATTTTCTTAACAATTTGTTTTAGATGAGAAAAACGAGTTATGTAATCTACAAAGCAATAATTGAAAATGAAACTCATTCACAAATGAAATACGAAGTAAGCATTAGAATAGATAAAAAGTAAGATATTTGAAATAAAAGTAAAATTTATTTTTATTTGACAGCTCGAACAATTCTCTGTGGAATTATTACATCAACATATCTACTTCAGTGCCTGTGGGTTATTCCCTCTCGACAATACTCTTTTAAGATCTGTAAGAATGATTTAAATAATACTATAAAAGTCTTCTTTTAAATACAAATAAGTTTAACAATGAATGATTTTTTTTTCTAGATTTTCAGCACAATGATAACATACATGATAATTCTTTTACAATTCCGACGTAATAATTAAAATTCTATTAGTTGAAGTCTTCAATGCTTGATTTTTTTTAAGATAACATTTTTTAAACTATTTAACAATTTTTTTAAAGTGGGTGTTGATTATAAAATAAATTTACATATGAAAATTGAGCATTAGAAAAGTATGTTACGCTATCCTGCACTTGCATTGGCACGTTTTCAATGTTATATTTATATCGAGTACGAGATTTTGTATACTGATATGATTATGATGCAGCGGAATGCCAAGGTAGAGTAAAGGAAACGGATGTTACGAGCAGCCCTTGATGACAGGATTCAGGTAATCCGGTTATTTTAAATTATCAAATGTTCAGGGTTTTGTAATATCATTATTTTGAAACCTCTTTAATATTTTGCAGGTTTTCATTGATGACGAGTTCTTAAAAATATATGCAAATTAGACCTCAATTATTTGTACATCTTCAAAAAACAAATGTATGACTCTTACTCATTGTCTGAACTTTCCCTACTGACCTACAACCTTTCATTACATCCGGGCATCAACTTAAGCCCGCATAAAGCGTTCAGTCTTTCTCAATACGAAGTAATAACCCAAGAATTATCCGGAAAAAAGAAATAAAAATAGAATTGCTTTGCTGACAAACATTTGAAGACTTTGTTGCAACTCTTACTTGTACAGTTAATGAGTAATTAAACACTTATAGAAGGTAAAAAACATAATGACATAGGTGTCATTTGTAGGAGTAGAGTTTAACTGACGGATAGATCAGTATTCACGTCTATATTCAAACAAAATAACTTTGTAATAGAAACTTGTATTGAATAAGAATAAAGAAAAATATAAGATTGAAGAAGACTCATGAATGATAAGTCTAACAACGCATTTTTTTGACTACTCTTCAAAGGCTGGTTGCAACAGAAAATTTATTTTAAGCATCGTCAAGCATGGAAACGAATGCTCAGGTGTATTTGCATTACTCCACATCTTATTCAAAGTTTCACGCATTTTTCGCAATAACTGATGTGAGATCGGACATCTTTCAAAAGGAGTTTCGGTGCTAAAATCATGTGGGTATAAAGTGGACTATGAAAGGTATGGAATCATTGAGCAAGAATTAGGAAAGACTTGAGTTTACACTGTAAACATTTTGTAATGAGGAAAAAATTTTTGTTCAATTCAAATATTTACTCTTATGCATGAAAAAAAATAGTTCAATCTATTATCATGTATGCTCAACACATGCTCAATAAGATATGTGAACTGTTATCAAAAAATTATATACATATCTATGTACAATAATTATATTTCCATGAAATTATATTATCATTATCTATTGAATGAATATCGAGCAAACTTATTTCTAATATCCTTGATAATAAAATTAATATTTCCTTCTTAATTAAATAGGTGTTAACGCTAAATGAAAATGAAACTCTTTGAACTCAATCGACTTCAAACAAAATAAAACAACCTTGAACAATTCTTGAGTTAACAATTCATTTTCTTTATTCACTAGAATAATGATAAGATTATAGTTGATTCCACGTAACTTCCGATTTTCAAACCCAGATGATGAAGATCAGTCTCCTGGAGTGAGTGAGAAGGGAAGACATCCGGAGAGTTAGCGGAGCGCACTCACCGGACTACTCATTAAAAAATCGTCAGGATGAATAAAAGACCGGGTTGTTTCCTAAATCTACAATTTACCAAGTACAATATTTCGAAAGATGAAAATTAAATATTTATGATATTCAATCGTCGATTTCTCTGCCATCGTCTATACCTGACTAAACAATTCTTCTTCGTCTATGCTAGGTGGTATTTTATCAGTAAGTCATTTATTATAGCTCAAGTAAACACAGGTGTCATGAACAAAAAGCGCGAGGAAAATTGAAAATGATTTCAAGTCGACATAAAAATGAATCAAACATAAAGCTTGATGGGAGAATCCGTGAAATCGTTCGTACCTAAACAGGTGTCCCAGTCTTCCACTCTGTGTTGCATTTAATGTTTGGAATGGTTGACTGTGCAGACACTTGCTCACGTTCCACTGGCTCTGTCACGTCATTTCAATCGCCGTCTCGTCATTCTTTTTATTGTGATGCAAAATAAGTGATAAGTTTGATACCTAAAGACTAATAATAAAATATTTGTAATCATTACAAACTATTGCCACATATCGTGTTCGAGTTCTACTTATTCTCTTGATCAAATGTGACATGATTACAGAAATATCAATAACTAAATTGATGAGCAAACTAAAGGACCTAGTAAATGATAGCCGGATAACGAAACCTTGCTACGATGCGTGAAAATAAGTGACCCAATTGCGTTTACTAGGCAAACAAAGCTGTTTTACGTAAACTTTACTGACTGTTGGATATTCCTCTTGATTTTCCTAGTTCGAATCCTGAGCTCAAAGAGTGTGGATGTATTAGACTTTTGATGCAGTCTGTCAGTTCTTCAGAAGTGTTTAAAGCAGTTGGAAAAAATAGTGATCAAGTGGTGGAGAACATTGAATAATTATTCTATCATAAGTGATGACTGTTGACTAATTAGTATATCCTGTTCATCATCGTCTCCTTATTATTTCTTCCTTATTTGTTGCTCTCTATTCACAATAATACGATAATCCACGTGTCACGAGTGTTATGTAACAATAATTAAAACGATGAGTCTCATTCGCATGAGAATGGCGAGACATAAGAAATTCATTCAAAGATCACTTTGACAGGATTTTAATTAGTTTAACAATAAAATTACTTTGATTTTATCAAACATTTGAAGGGTTTTAAAATTATTTAATTAGTGTATATATTGTGTCAAAGCAACAATGCCAAATATTGTATTTAAATTAATATCCACTCTCTTGATCATCAGCATCAAGTTAGGTGAGTGTCCAATGTGCTTGTTTTTTTTCCTACAATCGCGACCTAGTGTAAGTTTAATCTTTGATTCGCTCCGCTGAACAACCACGTGCTCCTACTGGTGCACATGATTGATTTCTCATTCGTTAGATTATTGCATTTGTTTTTCTAAAGAAGCTATTTAATTTAATTCATTTCACTTTTTGATTCATAGTCAATTCACAAAATTGTCAAGGATGGGAGAAGGTTGATGGAATGATGCCGGAAAATTATGTACCTGGTGATATTCTTTACAGTAGTGGGAACTCTGATGGAATTATTAATATTTGTTTTGACAGGTACATTGCATATGTATTTCTTATGATATTCATGTATTCATGTTGAAAACAAATAAATAATAATAATAATAAATGTAAAGTCATTTTTGTTAACTAAATGGAACATAATAATCAAGAAAAATATTTTTTAAAGGTGTTTAAAAGCAAATTGTAGCGCATTTTACGTCGATATCGTTCAAAGTACTTGCTCGAAGGTCATGATAAGTAGTGAAGACTTTGTACTGGCACCTAGTTCCATTTTTTTTCATAAAATATGCTTAAAAGAAGGTAACAAAAAATTTTCAACTTCGTTTTATAAGGAAATTACGTAAATCTTATCATCTAAAGACTTATCATAGTAATAATAAAATAATTTGTGGGTAATTAGTTCTACAACAGTGCAATATAGACAGACTATGGCAAGTTCAAAGAACCTTGGGTGCAATCCTGATAGACGCTGCAGCTAACTGGTTACCTGATGTGATGACCAGAAGTCAATGTTATCAACAATGTCTAGCAGCAGGCAAGAAATAGTGATAATCTTTTTTATAGTTTAGAAAATTTCAAGCTTTTTTTAATAATTGATTATTCTAGGTCCAGCATGTAAGTCTGCTCAATTTCAAACCAGTAAGCCTCTTGCTATTGGTGATGTTAATGGGAAATGTGCTCTTTTATCTATACAAAGAGGAACTAGACCTCAAGCTTACAGAGCTTCTATGTACCGTGATGAATATTTGGAGACTGAGTGCCATAAGTTGTGTAAATATTTAATTCAATAGCTCATGAAATGTCAATTAAAGCTTAACTGTTTATTTAGATGATTTTTTAATTTTTGATTCCAGCAAATACTGATTATTGTTCATATGCAGAATTTAAAAATATGACACTACCTTATTCAGATATTAAACTATCAAATTTAAATGAACGACAGGTAATATTATAGATATTTTTTATTGTCAATCATTTTTATTGATAAAACTTTATGATTAATCATTAAATGACAGTGCGAAGAGAGGTGTAACGCAGCAAATGATGGATTCATATGTCGCGGATTTACTGTGAATTATGAAGTACAAGATTCACCTGTTTGCTTATTACATTCTGATGATACAATAAGTGCAGGTGTAAGTTCTCTTATAAAAAGAAACAATGTCGTATATCGAGAACGAGAACCTTGTCTTAATCGTAAGTTCATTATTTTTCTAATTTATCCTTTAATTTCTTATAGTATAAATTAATTTTATTATTATCTACATTAATTGACTGATTAAGTCAATATCCATCTAACTATTCTATCAAATATTTAGGTGAAGGCTTTAAAACATTTTTTTCTTTTTATTTGAATTTTAATTTTGTTACATTTATCACATATTTTGTAATAAATACCTATGTAATTTTTTAGTTAAAGTCTCTTGTGGCAACACAAGTTTAATTATCGAGTTGAATACACCTGAGCCGTTTCTTGGAAGACTTTATGCTAATAAATATAGCGATACATGTAACGTTCAAGGAAATGGTTCAAATACGACTATTCTAGAGCTTAAATTACCTAGTAAAGATCAAATATCGATGGGAAATCTTGATTGTGGAATCCTTCCAGCTTTTGCCATTGATGATGACAATCAGTAAGTTGTCTATTTATTGATTTACTACTTATTAATATTCCTATCATGTCCAAAATAACTCATTGTTATGACTATAGAACACGAACCGCAGTTTGGGTGACAGTCGTCGTGCAATTCAATCCAATAATTCAACGTCAAGGTGATCAATCACTCCGAGTTGGATGTACTTTGGATAGTAGAGAAGTTCCTCATCCGAGAAATGTTACTGTTGGCTCAAGTTTTAGTTTTTTGGATGTCGAGTACGTATTTGTTAAGTTTTATTTTATTTAATAACGTATTTAACTGATATTTTATTATTATTTCAATGCAGTGCTGGATTGCCACCAGTAACAGGGACAGTATTTAATACAACTGATCCACCAATGGTTATAATGAAAATCCTCAATAACGACATGAATGAAATTACATCTGCTGAGCTGGGCCAAAGACTTACTCTAAAAATTGAAATCATTCCACCAAATGGTAAAAAATGATTTAAAAATATTTCTCGCATGGTTTTGTTAAATTAAAATTTTTTTTTAGGTCCTTATGATATCTCAGCCGGGCATCTTGTTGCAAGTAGCGCATCTGGTCAAGATTCTATTCTTTTACTAGATGAAATGGGTTGCCCAACTGATCCTAAAATATTCCCAGGGTTGTATAAAGATCCAACAGATAACAGATCATTAATATCGACTTTCACAGCTTTCAAATTTCCTGAAAGTTACCGTGTTAAGTTTAATGTTATTGTCAGATTTTGCCTGACTTATTGTGAGCCTCCAATTTGTCGAAATGACATAATCTACCTTGCGAAACCTAAAAGAGCAATTACTGCAATTAGTACAATTAATCCAAACTCTACTAATGGAACAATTGATGAATTATCACTTGAATCGTATCTCACTGTGAGAGATGCTAAAGTTGCAGCTGATCCATTGAGAGCAGGAAAAGGACCTGATACTATTCTCATCGCTGGTGAACGTAAGTATTTTTTTAAATGCATTTGTTAATCTTTTTTTTTGTGTATAATGTTATGTAAACATAGTATATAATTTTTTTTAGAATCCATGGACGGTCTACTTTGTGTAAATGCGGCATTAGCTTTAGGTTTATTGATTTTTTGGCTTATAGTCCAAATCCTTTTGACCGTGACTTGCATTTATGTTATTCGAAGATATCGAAAATTAGCGAGAAAAGCTGAAGAAGATAGAGCCGATATCTTAGCAAGGCATCTTTATGGAATTCACGGAGGAAATTTTGAAATTGCTCGAAGGGTTCGATGGGCTGATCATAACGAATCGTCGGCTAGTTAAAATATTTCTATTCTAACTTGAAGACAATGAGAAGCAAATTACAAAATGCATCATTGATCCCTAACTCGATTCTATGAAAATGCCAAATGAAGATACTTTTCTAGATAAACTTTGTATACATGTAAAACTAAGTACTTAAATAATCTATATATTTTTTTTTTAATTTTGTAATTAGAGAGAGAAATATTTTATTGTTTTATTTGTAAGAGATATTCATAACTCTGATAAAGTGTTCATTGTTTTATTAATAGAAAATTTTAAATACTAATGATTGTGTATGTATTTAACCAAAGAAAATTGTGAATAGATTTAATAAATATTCGTAAAAAATTATTAACAACAAATAGTTACTGATAGATATCGAAATCAATTTATTAATGATAGATTAAAGTTAACGTTTGATAGTTATCTTGTAATATTGAAACAGTACATGTCGAAGACTAAACCTTGAACGAAACAATATAATTTTTTTTATCCTTGACTTGAAGTAAGACACTGTCCAGTCATGTAATAATTCATAAAAATACATAAATCGGCACTATCATTATTTTTTTTTTACTAGTTATTCTTTTTGATTTCTCATACATTCTAGGTGTGAAAATGAATTATGGGCAATAATAGAAACCGTAAGAAATAATAACTATTTTTTCTTATAATTAAAAATTTAATTCTGAATACAGAGTTACTGACCCAAAAAACTATTTGCAAAATTCATTTTCTTTTTGTACATTTATTGATGTCACATACAATATTTTGTAAAAAGGCTTAGTAAAAAAACTACGAATTGATTACATAATTTATTAACTATGCAGTTAAATATTAAATTATAAACAATATTGTATTTAAAAAACATTTTTTTTTTGTTTACAGACAAGTTTTTTTTTATCAATAGTAAAAAATTTTTGATAATAAATTTAAGAAATTAAACTTTAAACATTACATTAAGATAATCATTATATCGAAGAAATAAATTATTGCGATTATATTTGTATTTAATGCTACTATTTCAACACTACATTCAGTATAGAGGTACTCTCAAGCTTCATGATTAAAAATATTTCTTATCTCTAACATGTATGTTAGTAAAAAGTTTTATTTTATCTATTTTACTGAATAACTTGATTTTTTTATATTTGATTATGTTCTAATTTGTATACATCATGGTATGCATTACGTATCAGTGCATAAGGGAAGCAACTTTCTAATAGATCCATTGTTAAAAAAGGAGACTCTTGAACAATTTGATCTAGTAAAAGATAAATTGATTCCCTATTCCGGGTAGCTTCTTTGTCAACTTCTTGTCCAAGTCGCAAGAGACTTGATGATGCCAATGCTAAAAACTCCTTCATTCGGTCTTCAATGTCATTTTGACCACAAATAGTAAATAGAGCTCCAAATATATTGTTTATAGCAGTTGCTACACAATGTATATTATTGGAATGACCTTCTAATGATGCTCGATAGAAAGAATTTTCATTTCGTGCCAGTTTTGGAATGGACACAGCGATGAAAACCATAAGTAGACAAGAAAGTACATGTTCTTCTTCATCAACTTCAGATTTTTGAGTTCGAAGAGCTGTAGTAAGTGTTGGATCTACTTTACACGTTAATCCTGCGGCAGATGTCATTTCTGAAACGACTCGCATGGGATCTCCAGCAGGTAGATGATGACGAAAATCTAATATTGAGCTTAGCAAAAACGGTATACGTTCTTCTAGAACATCTACAAGAGCAGATTGAGCAAGCTGACGAAAACTGAATATGACACCTATGATTGTAACTCTTTGAAGAACATTATCCACATGTTGTAATCTTTTAAATTGATCTTTCATAACTTCAGGTTTGTCAAAATTAGTTCTTAAAGCTATGAGAATTTCTTTGTTGCTAGCAACAAGCTTCTTTAATTCTTGCACTTGACTGGCGATGTGCCACATGAGTGTTTCATTTAGCATTTTCATTCCATAAGGTCCAATAAGTTCTGCCAATGCTCGAAGTTCATTAATATCTGAGAATTCTTCTGCATTAAAAGGTATTGCTCCTTCCACAGACAAACTGACAAAAGCTCGTTGATTTGGAGAATAGCAAATATTTCCTGCACTAACTCTTCTTAATAATACTTCAGAATACCATTGTGTGTATAGAGCAGCAATAGTTTTATCTCCATGACTGTCTAGTGCTTGTGTTTGTTGTAGTAAAGCATTGTTGAATACTCGAGTAATATCGATATGAACATAGTTCTCTACAGTTTGAAGCACATTCATGTATGATCTTACACTAATTAAAAGCTCAGAAGGTTTTGCTATTTCATTAGCTTCTGGATTGAACATAACCATACCAACTAAGGCTCTTGAGAATCGAGTTTCCAGATGTTGATTCAAATATTCTCGTGGTGCAAAAGTGTACTCCCAAACATTTATAGTAGGACAATAATTAATAGCATAACAAAGTTCTGTCAATGCCATATGTAATTTATCCATTGTTGTGAGTTCTTCGCGAGTTTTTCTGTAGCTCTCGATACCAGGTTTATGAATTTCGTAAATATTTTTCTTATTTTTATCCTTTTTCTTTCGATTTACTACTTGTGAAATCATTTGAGCGCAATGTTTCGGCAAAAGTTTATCACTCATATTACACTGATCATCACAAATGGTTGTGATGATATTTTTTGCTTCTTTGGCCATTTCATCAAGAAACATATTAACAACAGAAAGACTTCTCTCGCGTATATGATGTCGTTCTTCAGGACAAAGATCATGTGTGCAACTTTGAAAGTGACTGCAAATAAGAGGAAATGCGATAATATATCTATTTTGAGCAGGAAACTCTATACACATGTGGAATTGGTCCTCAAAATTTTTATTATAAAAACAAAATATGGATAAATCAGATGTCTCGATCAACATTTCATCAAGATTATCAATCATTTTTGTGTGAAATATTACAGTATCCATAAATGCTGCTAATTCACGATTATCCATAAGATTCATGTTACATTTTGTGACTGACATATATGCTTGTAATCTTATCCAATCAAGTCTTAATGGACGAAAGTCAAATAGTTCATTATCTTCCACTTGTTTTACTGTAACATTTGACATCGTTGAGCATAAATCACTGAGAATCGCACCTTCATCTTCTGGACAAATAGGTAAACTTTGAATAATTTGATGAAGTGCAGGTGCATCAAAGCCAGATAAAAATTGTACATAATAACGTTGAAGAACTTGAGAATACTTTCTAACCAATGCTCGTAATTCTTCACAATGAAATAATAATTCCGGAAGTTGTCTGTCTAACAAATCTTCATTACCACGACCTTTTCCTTTTCCTTGATTGGGAGGATTATCTGCATGTCTCAAAAGCCATAAAATTTCATCTCGTGCGTGAGATAATCCCATAAAAACTAGTAATGCTTTTGGTCCAAGAAGACCTGGTTGATCAGCTAAAATTAATCCTAGTTCTTTTAAAGCTGTTCTCAAAAATTTTCGCCTTTCTCGATGACGATAGCCAGCTTTTTGTATTGCTTGGTTGTAACAATCCTTAATTTCAGATATTCTTTTACCATATCCTTTAATAGTTTCGAAAAAAGATTGAATATATTGATGAATATATATTACCTCATCACGAAAAAGTGGCAAAACCCATCTTGACTCCAAAGCAGTAGTCCATAATTTACTTGATTGCTCTTGATTTAAGAATGAATGGCACAGTGTAAATCCAAGAATGATCCATCTTTCAATTCTATCTAAACTTAATGTCTCACATGACATGGTATCAGTTGATGCTGCTTTTAATATTTGGCTTGGACTTGCAATTAAACTTAATTTTTGGTCTGCCCTCCATGAGTCAGCTGATAAATTTTTTGCAGGATATACAGTCCATAATGATGTCAATGCATTTCGTAACAGTTTTGCATGTGGTATGAATTCTTCACATAGTTTTTTCAGTGGAACATCATAGTCCATTATCATTTGACCTAATCGTGGAAAACTAGGATCAGACTGACTATGAACCATTTCATGTGCTGCGTTAAAAAGACCTAGAACTGCTTTTCGATCTTCCACTTTCGAAAGTAAAATCATCAAGCTAACATATGTAATAACTAGATCTAAATATAACTTGGTAAAATCAAAATTAATTGTAATATCCATATGTACTCCACATGCATCCATAGTTGTTAACAATTCACAAACATTGTCTTTAAAATCTAATAAATCAACAAATGTATAATAATACAAAGATAATGACTTGATAATTTCATTTCGTAAATTTGTGATAGCTTGTAATCCTTTTATATCTATATTAGGAAATTTTCTGACTATCAACTTGATCGATGACTCAAGAGTTTTATCAGAAAGAAAAGCTGGCTTGGATTTAGCATCTCCACAAGCTTTTTTGATATTATAAATACGAGTTAACATTCCTATACCTCTGTCATTGAGGATAATTACTTTTTCGGCTAGTTTCTGCTGACTAGGAAGGATCGAGCGAGCCATTGTGCTTGATGTAATACAGTAAGATTTAAACTAACAAATTCTTTCGACTATATTTCCATTTCATTTCCTTAAAAACACCCAACTAAAATTGACTCCACCCATAGTTCAATACACTCACTTATTACAGTTCAAGTTTTTAAAAATCTCTCATTGTTGTAAAAAATAATAAACGGTGCTATCTTACTTGTTAAAAACAAAATTTGTGAGAATTATCAATGAATATATACATACATGTGTTTCTTTGTATATATATGTATGTATTTATGCACTTATATGCATTTAAAAAGTAAACTTTTTAGAAATAATGACACTTCAAAGTAATAAACCATATACTTTCATTGCAATTGCTCCAATTGCAAAACTGTACTGAATTTACCCTAATGAATTACTATAGTCAAAGTGAGCAAAGAATTGACATCGGAATTTGTCGTAAATTATCCGAAAGCTCCCTTCCACTGCCATTTTTCCCCGCCCTAAATTTATATTTTTATTTTTTTTTAACCCGAATTATTTCAGATACTCTGTGATCATTATTTTCAAATTGACATTTTTTTGCATGTAATGTATTCTTTATTTCATGAAAAAAATCAAAAAAATATTTTTCTTTATTTAACTAGTTCGAATTCCGGAAACAGATGTTTTGGATTGGAATATCGATTGGAGTTGGAGTTCCGATTAGGTAATGCTAACAGCTGTTTGACAATTTGGTGGCGCGAAAATACAAAATAAGTACCGACTGATGATTAGCTTTGATAAGTGTCGCCCACTGTCGATGATAACAACAAACAAATTCTGACAGTTCAGAGATGGAAAAAGCAAACAAGTTCCAAGAAAGTTTTCTAGTAAAAAAAATAGTTAGTACGCCATATGTCATTCAGTTTATTTTCTAACTGACAACCACGATAATTGTATTTGTATATTATAACCATTGTTGTTAACAATCATTTATTTATCCAGAATATATCAACACATAAAAACTCATTTTATTGACTGTTATTTTGGAAATTTGAATAGATTTTTCAGTAGAAATAAACGCAACGTTTTGTGTCGACTGGATATTTTGATGTTATACAAATTACAGTTAAGTGTGCGATTTAGCTTGATAAATTGGAGCGACTGTTTGATCAATCAAATTTAAACATAAAAATGTGTTGATTACTTAACAGACACGAAGCAGAAAGTTGTATTGATAAACATGAGAGAAAAACGATTTTAAATGGATAGCAATTATTGTGTAATTATTTTGTTGTTATTTTGATTGAGTTGGGAGTTAAAACATCCTTCATTGATTATTTAACGAGCAATAATGTTTGTGAAAGATCCATGCGGAATTGTTTGCATTTTTGTGACGTATGTCGCTGTATTTTACGCAGACTATGTTGTGATACGATGGATTATCCTACATACTATGCAAGATAGGTCAGTATTTTATTATTCAGATATTTGAAAGCTAGTTATTACAAATTTTTATTAATTCATGTTGAATGACTTTATTGTAGTTTGTGGGGTCCATTTCATGTGATATTCTTCAATACTATACTTCTTCTATTAATGATGTCTCATCTGAAAGCAATCTGCAGTGACCCGGGAGTTGTTCCTTTGCCACAGACAAGAATGGATTTTTCAGATATTCACACAGGTGGTTCAGGGGCTAGCGACGATTGTGAAGAAAGAGATGATTGGAGTGTTTGTACAAGATGTGAAACTTATAGACCCCCTAGAGCTCATCATTGTAGAATTTGTGAGAGATGTATAAGACGAATGGATCATCATTGTCCATGGTAAAAAACAATGATAGTTTTTAAATTATATGCATGAATGTATTTTAAAATCTTTCAAAATGATTTTAAGTCATTGTGAATATTATAGGATTAATAATTGTGTTGGAGAAAGAAATCAAAAGTATTTTATTCAATTCCTCGTTTATGTTGGAATACTAGCTATTTATGCAATTTCTTTGGTCATTGTATCTTGGGTATCTGAGTGTCCAGAATGCAGCACTGATATAACGGTAAAACAAAGCAGGATGTAAGTTGATATTATTGCTTATGAAATGTTAATTTGATCATCAATAATAAGAGAAAATGAAATATTTTATTTCTTATATACTTGTTACAGTCTCCACTCCGTTATCTTGGTACTGGAATCAGCCTTATTTGGAATGTTTGTGGTAGCAATATTAGTAGATCAATTTCAAGCAATTCTCGGTGATGAAACTGCAATAGAGCGTCTGCAAGGTGGTCACCATTATCATCATAAATCTCGTCGCGCCTTCACTCTTCTTTCTCAAGTATGCGGTAAAAGTCATCCCATTTTTTGGTTGCTTCCTTGTCATAATCCACCGCGTTATTCGTTTCGTCGAGATGATCGTTTACTTGATCATCAGGTCTAAGCATTTCTCTCATACTTCACAATTTACCATTAAATGATCGCATCAGTAATTATTACAATAATCATTTTAAATACTTATTGTCAATTAATTTTATCTATTCTTCCTTGGTTGCTGATCACTGATTTTTAGCCAGTTTAATCTATTTATTTTGCGATTGATCTTTTATTCTTTGAAATCGTGATTAAATATACATATATATTTATAAATTTTTTATATTTATTAGCTTTGATAAGATATTTTTCTAAGTATTGAAAGGAAAATTATAAAAGCTTTGTTGTTGTTTAACAAAATAAAATAATTTTATTCCGTTGTCTGATTTGCAGAATTAACGATATGAGAAAAGTATTTACATAAGTTTAAATTAAGAATACTTCACATGAGAATTAATTTAGTTTTGATTGTTAAAATTGATTGGTTATGTTTTATTCAAGTCTAGTCGAATTTAAACGGAAATTGATATAAAATACTGTAATACGTAGCTTTTTACCAAATGCATTTTTTTATAATGAAAAACTTACTGAACATTCATGAGTTAAAAACCAAAAAATATTGAAAATTAAATAATTTATTATTATTTAAACTCCAAACTGTTCATTTTCTTATAACTACGAAAGTTTATAAAAAAATAATCAATTGATGAAAAATACTTATGTTTTTTTTTTCTAATTCTATTTTAAAATACTATGTTCCTATGTTAAAATAATGGGAGGTTCATCCGAAGGAGGTAAAACATTTGTTTCTTGAGCTTCAATTACTTTGCTATCGATGATATTTCCATATGCATCTAACTCGTCAATAGATATTAAAATATTTGAAATAACAGGCATTGACTTTCCAATGCTGTCATCGACATCTGTATTAACTTCCAAGGCTGTATTACTATCATCTTCTCCCTTGTCTTCTACGATCTGTAAATAATCATAAAAATTATGTTGAAATGTATCCTGAGTAAAAAAATGAATTTTCAAATTTTTTAACATTATTTACCTCCAGCCTTGGAATTTCAGCATTTGAATCAATTTTTAATTTATAATCTCTATCAGGGAGGCCTATCTGTTTGTCAGAATCATCAGCATCTTCGTCGAAGCATTCGTATCTTACCATTTGTAGTCTATAACAACCTTCATCATCTCTTGTATATTGAAAACGTTTATGACCTGTGGGCCACTGTAAGTTATGTGCTTCTATCAAATGCTTTGTGAGTGTATAACTCTTTCTATATTTTATTGGACATTCATGACAGCAATACCATCGAACTTCTGATCTGTGAACTCTTTCAATATGTCTGCAATAAAATAAAGTCAAATAAAATTTATTTTAAAAAATCAAACAGAGTTTTATTTTGTATATTTAATCAATTCTCAATATTACCTGTCAAGTACATAAGCATTCTTGCATGTATAAGTACACCCTTCATTATTACAGAAGAAATTGGGGCCATTCGTGTGTACTGTCATATGAGAATCAAGATCCTGTTGAGATTTGGTAGAATGTGAACATAATTGGCAGTGAAATGGTCTCGAAGAAACATGCCTGTATCGAATGTGTTTGGCTAAACTTGCTGGAGATTCACAACTCATATCACATTTATTGCATTTATATTTAAATACATGAAATCTCATATGTTCTCTGAGAATTCTTTCAGTGGGATAAAATTTTGTACAGTAAGAACATTGAAATCCTTGAACTATGAATAAAAATAATTGTAAAATATTGATTATTATGAGAAAAATTTCCAATGACTCCTGGTATTTTATTTTGCTTTTATAATCTTACCTTCAATAGAAATTTGACGACGACAATGATAAAAGAATTTGGTATTTGAAGCAAAAATTGCTCCACAGGTTGGACAAGCAACTACTTTTTCTTTGGTATGACATTTTATGTGATCTTTAAGCTTATGAAAACTTGAAAAATTTCCTTTGCATCCTACCCATTCACATTTTACACCTCCTTCAACTTTATTTCCACGTGGATAATTCTCTAGATGGTGGCTAACATGGTACAAAAACAATTGAAAGTTATTAAAAGACTTCAAACATTCTCCCCATTGACAGAGTATCATGGGCGTTGGGTCAAATACATTTGTAGTCATTGATTCACGTTGGCATTTCTAAAAAAAAAAACGTATAATTAAAAATATTGCAATAATCATTTTCATGAAATCAACTTAATTGATATTTACCGGTAACTTGATTTTTCCTCTGAGATTAGCACCTAGCACTTTTAATTTAGTATGATAAGAATGATAATTAAGATGTCTAGTGATTTTAGCAGCATTTTCATCTAAATATTCACACCCTTTCCATTGACAAGCATAAACTTGTTGATCATCAACAGTTTTAATCTCTAGATGTGGTGCATGAAGAGCTACATGACGTGTATAACTATCAAGAGACATGCTCTTAAAATTACAGTTTTTCCATTCACACAATAAATTAAGGACTTCATCTTTAGACGACACAGTTATTCGTCTTTTCTTGATTCCACCACATTCCGAAACTGAATCAAATTCGGAATCTGTATCAATGCAATTATCTAATTCACAAGTGCCTCCTCTTTCAGAACACAAAGGACTAGATAAAGGGTGCGATTCAGTTTGAGATTTCACCCATAATTGACATCTTTCTTTAATTTCTTCGTTTTTTGTTAATTCTCTTGAAACCGTTGCCATTATGATTCTACTGTTTCAGTCTTTAATTTTTTTTAATCAGTCCCTAGAACAATAATTAAAATCAATAATTAAATAATAAATAATCAATTGATATATATTTAGCATTCACAACAATGAAAGAATCTAGAAACGTCAGTTGACAAAGGATGAGTTTAAAAAGCCCGCCTTTTTTATTGACATATGTCAAAAATTATCATTTAGAGTATTGACAACAATCAATATGAATTAAATAACTAAAATAATGATATTAGTATTGGTCTTTAATTTTTAAATACCCTTAAATTTAGCTTCTATGTTGGTCTTCTGTTTAGCACTGAGCGATCGCCATGATGATTTTCTATCAACACCACCAATGTTATGCTGTATAATTTTCACTTTCGTATCATAATATTCCAGCAAGTAAGCCTGTAATAATATCAAACTTATGAATTAATTGATTATTATCAATAAATAAACAATTAACAATAGTTGTTTATGTATAAACAATGATAATATTACGTAAAAATTGGTGTAAACAAATTTTATTACGACTTGTTGCCTGCACGACGCATTCAGGCGATACTGGCGGGATCTTCTCAGCTCGAGGGAGTGGAACTACTCCTACAATTTATGCGTTGTCTTCAGGTATGTATATTAACCATTTAAAAATTATTGTTTGTTTATTTGGCTCAATGCTTTCATTGTTATATGATCTATATACATCATTTGCATTCCATACAAAATAAGTATTCTTTTTGACATTAAATTTAACCATGTTCAAATAGAGTTGAATTTGAAGTAATTACCAGCACATTTTTAGGGTAGTTTCTTGACTTTATTTCAGGTCAAGGAAAATGCGGAGTAGCAGTAATAAGAATTTCTGGAGACAATGCATCAAAAGCTTTAAATAGAATGACAAGTTTATCAAATCCAGAGCCAAGGAGAGCTTACTTAAGAAAAATTTATCACCCAGACGATAAAGAAATAATTGATAAAGGATTATGTCTGTGGTTTCCTGGTAAATGATTACTCGATTAAATAAATTAGCAGTAAACTAAATTAGATTGTAGAAGCTACATTCATTTTATATAAGTACAAATTACTTAATGATTACCACATTCATTGAATGTTAACTTTAATTTCTTTTTAAGGTCCAAATTCATTTACTGGTGAAGATAGTGTAGAGTTTCAAGTGCATGGAGGTTCAGCTATTTTAGAAGCACTGATGTCAGCATTATCGAAGTTAAATTTTCAACCAGCAACACCTGGTGAATTCACTAGACGTGCTTTTTATAATGGAAAATTGGATTTGACTGAAATAGAAGGTTTAGCAGATTTGATACATGCTGAGACTGAACAGCAAAGACGACAAGCATTATTACAGGCTGATGGTAGTCTGAGCAAATTATATAATAATTGGAAAAAAACTTTATCAAAGTCTTTAGCAAATATTGAAGCATACATTGATTTTAGTGAAGATGATAATATTGAAGATGGAATTTTAGAAGAATGCAATACTTCCATAATAAATTTATTAGAAAATATTTCTCAACATCTTTCTGATGGAAGGAAAGGAGAAATACTGAGAACAGGTGTGAGAACGGTCATTATTGGACAACCAAATGTTGGAAAAAGTAGTTTATTAAATCATTTAGTTCAAAGAAATGCGGCCATTGTTACTCCTATTGCTGGAACAACTAGAGATATTGTTGAATTGAATGTAAATATTGCTGGATATCCCATTATTCTAGCTGATACTGCTGGTCTTGTTAAAGCAACGGAAGATATTGTCGAACAAGAAGGGATTAGGCGAGCTAAAGTTTATGCCTCAGGGGCAGATTTAATTATTTTAATGATTGATGCCAATGTATATTATCAAAGTAAAATGTCTTTTGATGATTACGTTCATAATTATATAAAAGTATTGGAAATTGAAGATTTGGTAAAAGTAGATGGAAAGTTAACTGATAATTTTATTATTGTTGTCAACAAAATTGACTTAATTGATGACAAAAATCTTGAAAATTTGAAGAAATCTAAAGCTATTTTAATTTCATGTGATCATGAGAAAGGATTTTCAGATTTAATGAAATCCCTAACAAAAAAATTCCAACATATGTACGTAAAAACCAATAGTAATATTAAACTTATACAATTATTTATTGTTGGCATAAAAAATAAATTAAATTCTTATTTTTCAGATGTGGAAATCCTTCACGAGAGAATCCAACTATAAGTCAATCTAGACATAGAGTTCATTTAACAAATTGTGCCCAATGTTTACAAAATTATTTACAAATTTCTAGTCATAAAAATTATGATATGGTAATTGCTGCTCAACAAATAAGAAATGCAATGCGAGAATTAGGAAAAATTACTGGTCAAATTAGTACTGAAGAACTTCTAGATATCATTTTTTCGAATTTCTGTATAGGAAAATAAATTAATTTACATCAACTTGACTCCTAGTTAAACTAAAACAATTTAATATTTTAAAGTTTGAATATATGCGCCTTAGCGGCCATATTAATTCACGTGACCTATGATCACGTGATATGCGCAGAAATCTACGGAGTTTCTTTCTTTCGTAAACAACGGTGAGACAGCGTAAGGTTCGTTGATGTTTTAATCCATAAAATTTTAAAGAATCTTTAATTAATTATGATAAAAAACAATTGTATCATCCTACAGAACTCTCAGACAATAGTTTTTTATAAATATTAAAGAAAATGGTTTGATTTTTTTCATATATCGTTGACATGTAATGTCTAACCTCAATGGTTGTATTGCAGGATGGCACCGAGGTATGAATTGGCCGTAGGCCTTAATAAAGGACATAAAACCACAAAAATTCGCGTTGCGAAGAATCCATCCAAAAAAGAAAAAACAGTGGCTATCAGACCAGCTCGTTTTAAGGGAGTAAGTCTGCTGTACATTTGATATTATTACTAAAAACATTATGTTGACAATGTCTAACATTTCATTTGTTTTCCAGCGTCAAACAAAACACACCAAATTCGTCAGAGATTTAATTCGCGAAGTTACTGGACATGCTCCTTATGAAAAACGAGCAATGGAGTTGTTGAAAGTATCAAAAGATAAACGTGCTCTCAAGTTCCTGAAACGAAGAGTAAGTACTTGAATATAAAAAATTAATTCTCTTTTTTCATTCGACGCATGATTTCCTCTTAACTTCCTAATTTTTTTACATAATTATAATCTTAACCGTTTTATTCTGGACGTTTAATAATTTTCTCCTATCGATTTTCGTATGTCGCTTTCAACTTCTACTTTTAAATTAATTATGCGAGAAAAATTTAACAAACTCATGTTGCAAAGTGTGATTTAATTACTTCGTTAATTTTAACATGGTAGAAAATAAACCTTAAGTGTTTACGTGCAAAAAATTAATCACTTTAACACGCTAGTAAGTTTAGAATCCAGTGGGTCGTTGTACTGACATTGTTTTTTATTTACTCCTAACCATCACTTCCTACTTTTTTGTTATTTGTACTTATTCTCCAGTGCTTTATCCTTTTGTTGTTCTTTGTTTTAAAAATGTTATCTTAAAATAAAAAAATAAGCTAATAAATGATTTATAGCTGGGCACACACATCCGTGCAAAAAGGAAGCGTGAGGAATTGGGTAACATTCTCGTCCAAATCAGGAAGGCTGGTCACCATTAAGTGATGTTTTAATTTTTACTATCTGTAAGATTGAAAATAAATTCATATTTCGCCAATCAACACCTGCAAATATTTAATCAATGCGCAAGGAATCCATTCCATTAGATTAATTCGCAGGAATATGTAGCTAATCTTATTATTGTGTGCAATCTTTTATTGACCAATATAAATAGTTAACATTTGGATGAAAAGGATCTTAATTTTGTTGAAAGCATGATGATCATGAAGGTTGTTAATCCAAACCAGGTTTATCCAGCTGTTAATTTAATGTAAAATTATTTTAAAGCATTTCTTAGACAGCAAATGTTATCCATAGAAACTACTCGTTGGATTGTAAATACAACAGAGTAAAGTTTAACTGAAAATAACATTTGCTATTGCGTGTAGACTACATTACTTCCAGAGAATAAATACATTACAACACTAGCACAATACCTTTTACTTAGTTGCTTTTGAAACTAGGAAGATATTTTTCTGCAGATAAAATATTTAAGTGAACTAGTTCATAACGATATTAACGTTAGACTAAATAAATTTTAAAGAATAAGATTAGATTTTTTTTCAATGCCATTTTTAGATTAATTTGATATAAATCTATCATGCAATAGCATCATTAAAAGATTGAAATAGGTTAAATTTATTATATATTTAAGCATATTTACAACTTTATTTATGCTTCACACAAATCGTCATCAAGACAAGTATTGAAGCTTTTATACACAGTAGATAGAGGTGTATCTCAACTAGATTAGTTTATGCTCAGGTCAGAGGCGAGAGAAATGAACAAAAAATAGAAGTTTTGTTATTAACACTATGCATCATATAGCGAATGCAGGCGAGGCAAAACGACGCTTTTTATTGCATCAAAGATAAATCACCAGGTCGTTTCTGACTGCGGTACCGTAAGCTTATCACAGTTATAACTCCTTGCTTCTTCTATCAAAAACTGTAAATTTAAAACACTCAGGATTTCTTCATTTTTTTTTTTGTATTCATAACATTATCTCATTTTATTACAATAATAATAATAATTTAATGTCAATGATATTAATTTGTAAAATTTGTTTTATTTAAACAAATGTTCTTTTGATTAAATATCTGACGAAAGTAAATGAACAAGGCGGATTAAAATTAATTAAAATATCAACCATTTAATTATTTTCAATGTTTTAATACAATGCAGTACATGCACATATACACCTGGTTATCAATCATCAGGGAGTCATAAAAGTATAACGTCTCTACGTTCATTGAGAATTTTACACTGGGGTTGAGAAAGATGTTCCCTGCTGGGTCACGATTTAACGTCGACATTATAAATCTTCAGGACGACATGGAAAATGTGTTTCATAAAAATATGTGGTTGGGCCAGGATCAAAAATTACTGCCAATGTTCCGGTTGTTATGTGAATCTGGACTCTAAAAGCTGGTTAAAAGTAAGATTTACAGATTGGTATTCATAAATACTTAACTTTCAATCCGCCCACATGGTCATGGTTTAAGTTTAAGTATTCTATCCCTGAATATACAGATATAAAAGTTTGTATTTAGGGAAATCCCTTCGGCGCCGTCATCTATTTGAGCTGGTATCGGTATCGATTTTATCTTCATCTACTTAACTGGTCCCTGTTGAGCTATAATGTTTCTCGATTTTGTTGATATTATGCAAGCTACATTGGTATATGTTTTTCATCTAGATATTATATTTATTCATTACGCATGTATTTTATCTTCGTTTTAATTGGAGTGACAGTTTAATTGATTATGCCTACCTATGATAGATATTTGGATAATCGGAAATTCGTTAGTCATTTTAAACTGCTTCTCATTAATAAATATCATACAAACTATTCTCATGTACATAAAAAAAATTTACAGTTATGTTTTTCTTTTTTTGATCAATTGAGTATAGTATTTTTACAACATTTTTGTAAGAATCTTCTTAAGTTAATCCTAAACCTTCTGACTCCAATATCTATTTGTAAAAATAAATAGGACTGTTTTTATATCTACTGGAATCTGGAAAAATAATTTTGTTCAAGTATTATATTTGGTTGACTTCAATATTTGTTTGCTGAATTTACATATTTTAGATTCAATGTAATTGTCGACAAAAAAAATTGTTATTCTAGAATGATGTTCATCGCAACAACTATGGTGTTATCAAAACTGGTCATTGATATCAAAATAATTATTTTGGATTAGTGTTATTAATTTTTTTTTAAGAAATAATGTAGTTGTCTATTAGTTTTAAAACTAGATAGTGCTGTTGAAAAGTTTAATATTGAATTTTAATAGAAAAGTCATCAGGATAATTTGAACTTCAACATTAATAATGTTATGCTCAAATTTATGACGCTATAACTGAGATAAAAATATGAAAATATAAATCTAATGGATTCACCCAATTACTTGAGGATATTTTTTTCATCGATAAAGGAACAATTAAGTAAAGTACATTTGAGATATTTTTATTATAATTTTTTTTATGTTATTAAATGTGATAGAAATGAAGTACATGATAGTATTAATTTATTTTTTTCACTTAAGTTTCAATTGTCGAACTTCCATTTTACTACACTCTATTTAAAATAAGTGGAGCTCCATTTCCGACAGTTGAAGAAAATCCTACACTTTGATCGTGATTCTTTAGAAGTCGTTGAATTGATGACCATTCTTTTCCTCTCTATTCTTTCTTTCTTTTCTCTTGACGAGCGATAAACCACGCGTTTTTCGTGACCTTATTTCTGCATCTAACAAATTTCATTTCCAATTCCAATTCTAGCCAATCTCCAAATTGACTAGCCACATTCGTTTGATGTTTTTGCCAACATGAAGCGTAGGAGGCCACAAGAAGGCAATTTTTTAGTTTCAATAGAAATTACAAGGCTGAATAGTGTTTTGATTCATTGAGTTTTACATTTCGATTGGACAAATACATATATCTATATATACAAATATATATATATATCTTTTAGATTATCTATTTTAAATAATCTCTGCTATATTTTGAACCTAAAATTCATATAGCACAGCTAAAGAGAATTAGATATGCGGCAAACATGTTGACGACAAATAGAAGTTACTTGGAAACTTGCAGTCATGTTAAAACGATATATCCTAGTAGACCGGACATAACAGTTTAGAGTCCAGATATCATGCGTCTGCACAGTCTGTTAATGCTTTAAGTTAGCTAATTTTAAATGGGTCCATTGTCCAAACCATTGCATTCGTATCAGCATTTCTCGCGTGCTTAAACCTGTCTCCTCTGATTGCTACAAACCACCATGTTTCAGTTTGTGCTTATCATGCCTCTTGGACTTTAGAATAGTATTATGAAGTTTCACATGCTTGTTACCTTCAGATTTGTTGACGAAAATCAAGAAACACAGTACTATGTTACCAGGATGAATGAATTAAATATTAAGTTGGAGGAATTTAACTTGAAGATAAGTTTTTTTTTTTTAATTTTTTTGAGTTGTTTATTGGCATTTCTTGAAGAATGCAATGGAATAAGGATTTATGTTTCAAATAGTTGAAGCATTTAGTTGTTTTAAATTTATAGAATCGTTGCTAATCGAGAAGATTTAAGTTTAGTTGTTTTTATTTTTTATAACTCCACATTTTTTGTTTATTTTTATTTAAAGTTAATCTGCAATGATTCTTATTTTAAAAAATCTTTATAAAAAGCTAAGTAGAATTTTGTAATTTTCTTTTTAAGAGTAAAGTAAAGGATGGATTATGAATCCCTATTTTAAATGCAAGCTTTCAGTCATAAATTCAATAAGTTAAATAAATCATATTTTTTTATTACCTGTTATAAGATAAAAATGAATAAGGATAAAAGAGCTCATTTCATAATTAATTATTATTTCAAATAATTCAAGTCAATGAGATGTTGAATTATTATTCTGAAAATTTTTTATCAAAATAATTTGATTATAAGTTAGTTTTTTCATTGAAATGATATCATATTTTTTCTCCAATTATTTATGAAGTATGTAATGGCATCATTCGATGCTACTAAAATTTGATTTATGATTATGATTAAAAAATTGATGACCAAGTAATAGTTTATAAATTGGTACAATAAAAGGTGGTTGATAAGATGTTGACATCAATATGATTATGATAAATTTAAATGAAAATCGTTTCGTAGAATCTTCATGACTCTTGCTACTTCTATAGTCGACTAGGGAATCCTGTCGTTACATATTCGTTTTCTTCATTCTTCTCTCTTGGGTGACCTTTATTTTGCTCTCTTATCCCTGAGGTCCATCATAGCACCAAAGTTTCTATGTAAAGTACAATCGAAAAGCAGACTCATCTCGAGACCAAATGGCCCTAGGGTAATTCCAAGTCCACTGGCAAATCTGAAATGGACAATATGTACAAAGATTATGTACTGTTACAAACCCATGTGGATTTCGAGATGTAGATTATCGTTGAAAATAAGAAATTTCTATAAAGATAAAATTTAATATAAGTTTGATAAGTAATTTTGTCTTTTTTATTTGAATTTATTTTTCTTATTGTAAATGAAGAAATTCAGTGTGTCAATACAATCAATGTTTTTTTTTGTACATTACATGACATAACTGATAGAAATTTAATTTATTGGAATTTCCTGTACATTTTCTTTGGATTTTCTTTGAAATCTTTTCATTTTCACTTTTTTATTTTATAAGATTTATTTTCTGAGAGAAGAGAATCTTTCCACTTTATAGTAAAAATAAAAAATTGAATTTTCAGCTTTGAAATAACATGAGAATAAAAAGATTGTCTTACTTTTGACTTTGAAGTTTAGTTTTAACTACAAAATTCGTCAACTAAACCAAAACCAAAATTAATTTTGACCTGTTTCCAACTTTGTTTATACTCATTAGCACGAAAACTAAACTTGAAGTTGGAAGTGAAATACTTTATATTTCAAATCCAGTGATTGGAATAAATTTAGATAATGGAAAAAATATTATGAATAGATTGGAATTATTTTTTTTTTTACTTAATCGATAATTAAAAATCAGATTATTTATTTAGATGTTCATAAAATTTTAATCTGAATGAGATAGACCAAAGTAATAAATATTTGGTTTAGAAGACGAGTTGACTTCAGTATTTGGTGACGATGTTAAAGGCACCACGGTTATCTGTCAATAGCATGGACAGCTCAGGATCGAATATAACCACAAAGACAAACGAATCTCTAGTTTCCGGTGTACTATGTTTACCCTATTTTGCAACTGTCAAACGTGACATATAATTCAGATAAATGACAACGTATAACCCATACTATATGGAGTCTAAAGCTTACTACTGACTTTTTTATTATCTCATATCCTCTTCTGTGTTTACTAGTATATTAAATTTCAATCGATGTCGACGGTTTATTGTTTATTCGAAAACACCTAAATTATTTTTTATATATGTATGTAAAATAATTTTTATTCATTTTATTAGATAGAAATTATCAACAATTATTCATTGATAATTTTAAAATCCAAAAAAAAGAGGCATTTTTTATTTACTATATCCTTTAATAATTATCAGAAAAATTAAGTAAAAATTTGGTATTTAAATTAATTTTATAATAAAATATTAAAACATTTATCAAAAAATATTTTTGTCAAAAAAGAATTATAAATAGTTCCTTAAATACTCTAATATTTTATTAAAACAGAATTTTCAATTTTCTATTTTTACTCTACAATTCTACAACATTTCAGGTCACGTTTTTTTTGTTTATTTATGATTAATACTAATAAATTTATATTCTTTAACGTTTTGATAAACTTAATTTATATTTTTAAACTTTGAAATATTTATTCTTAACAGTAACATTAGTTAACTCAATAATCTTCATATATAATGCAACCTTTATTTAGGAATCAATAATGAACTTTACAAATACTTATCTTCTACGATGAGCAGAAAGATTAGCTAGAGACTAGTTCTTTGATCGTAGATTCGGTTTATATGACCTCTTTTTTATCATTATTGTTTTTTTATTCTGATGCTATTGGTCAAAGGATTGTATCATTAATAGTGTATATAGTACCAGAGAGATAGGAAATAAATAAAAATTCCGAAAAAATGATATGTAAAAAGGGAAAAACATAGATAGGTAGTAGATAAATGCTTAGTCAGACAGCAGTGTAGCAATTGTATGCACGTTGGAGGACGCTCAACGTATCGGCTGGGGCGTGGCGTGAATATTTCAGGTGTACCACCGACAAAACGAACTCACGAAGCTTTAGTTGAATAGGTCAGGGTTCAACAGTGTTCTCGTTTTGAAGCTTCTCATACAAACTAGAGGCAGTAGTTTCAAATATACAGTCAGAGGATGCAAAACATGTAGTGGGTGGTATTTGGCAATTCGAAAGTTGCTTCTGGGGTTAACGTTACGATATCGAACCTTCTCCACCAACGTTTCTATATTCCTATATTCATGTTTGATAATAGAACACTTGTCGTCTTCTCGGTTCTTTTTTTTTCTTCCTTTCTTTATATTTTTTCCACTAATTATTTCTACAAGAGAAATAATCTTTTTTGATGATTAATGAGTGTGATGAGTTCCTTAAGTAGCTTATAA
Organism: Chelonus formosanus; assembly: GCA_028641665.1. Lineage (NCBI taxonomy): Eukaryota > Metazoa > Arthropoda > Insecta > Hymenoptera > Braconidae > Chelonus > Chelonus formosanus. The sequence continues at coordinate 18,905,438 of CM054002.1, forward strand.
TGAGAAACAGGATAAAAATTAGACAATAACAAAAAAAGAAAAAAATATGTAATTATATTTTAATTATTTGATAAAAAAAAGTTCTTTATAGACTGTGTAATTGTTTTATAATGATAACTTGTTTTTTGTAATGAATTTTTAAATTTAATTTAAAAAAAATATTTTTATGTATTTTATTTTATACTCTTATAGATTTTTTTATTTTTTAAAACTATTTTTATTTAACCCACAGTAGTTACATGAATAGAAATATTTTTTTTAAATTGAAGCAGTTTATTGTTGATTTAATCCAACTATAATTCGTAGTAAAATTATAATACATAATAAATAAATGGAACCACAGAATTAAATCACTCAATCAAAGAATCAAATAATAGCTAATACGATTAAGTGCTAACGAACTCAGGTATATTTCTACAATATCAATGATTAAACATAAAAATTTAATTCCATGAAAACAATAACTCCTTTTAAACAAAAAAATAATTTTTTCTATTTCGTTAATCAACACAATAATAACAATAGAACAAAAATTTTTAAAAAAGTTATAATTACTCAGCTGATAATTGAGTTATTCATCAACAGATGCTTCAGGGAAGTAGAGATAATCCACTTATCTTCCGGAAATAAATCATATTTTCCTTGTTTCTTTATCTGTCTTTTATAATTTGTACGTAAATAAATCTTCCCTTGTATGCGGCTTTAGGATATATATATATATTTTCCCATCTTGGATCAGATTGTATGATCTAAGCTGGTGATATTGATGGAAAAGCATCTTTACGTTTGATTTCTCTTTCTATTCCTCGTCCTTTGACATGAGTTCCAATGCGTGACGGTCTTGGTACACCGAAGCTCCCCACAGGTGATACGGAACGAGTGATATCAAGCGGGGAAGAAGCTGCGATTGCAGGCAGTACAGGTTTGGCGAGAGAGTGAGGAGAGTTAGGAAAGGTGAATCAAGCTAGAGTGGGTGTGCGACATGGATGGAAATGGGGTGGAAGAGTGAGAGAAAGAGAGGGGAGATTTGACCCTGCTTCTGCACCTGGATAGGAGACTGTAATCAATACTACTGAAAGCTTGCGCCAGGCCCAGTTCTTTGCCCTTCTTTTCACCTTTCCATTCTCTTACTGCTTTCCTTCAAACCAATAATTTTTATTATATATACATATACCAATCGGATACTCTAGATTTTGTCTTTTGTGATAGAATTTATCATGTAGGCGTGATCATATCGAGATAAACGAGCTGAGAGAAATGTTATAAATGAATGTATACATGAAACTGGTGATCTACTTTCAGGGTGTGAATCATTTTTTCTCTTCATGATTTCACAATAGCATTTAATCTGTTATGTACAGATGGAGAAAAAAGGAACTTGATAAATTATCTACTAGTTGATTTATAATTGTTGTTTAATGTTACTGGAGAATGACCTAAGCAATTACGTACAGAAAGAACATTTTATACTAATGAAAAAGTGATAAATTAAAAAAAATTTAGTAAATCACTTAGTCAAACGTAATTCAAGTAATTAACAAAAAATATTGCAATCCACTTTGTGGAATGCGAATTTTTCATTTTACTTATGTTGTTAACACTGTGTTTAATATTTTTAGTTTGGTGAGAATGGATTTTGATGAATTACATTCCAGTTGATTTATAATTGTGATATAATACAATTTACCTTAAAAGCAAGTACAAGTTATTAAAATTATGTTAAGAAGGGAAGGAGTTAATAGAAATAAAAAATTGCTAGTTTTTTTTTTTTTAAAGAGTAGATTAATCAATAGAACATTAATTCAAGCAATTAAAAAACATTTCGATCCATTTCTGGGTGTAAATCATTTCTTTTGGTTCACAACCCCACGAGATTATTCAATCTGTTAGACATTTGGAAAAAAGGTCGGTGATAAATTACCATGTTTGTTGATTTATAATTGTTATTTAATAGTATGAAAGATGATTTAGGAGTGAACACATTGAGAAAAAAATTTTTTTTTGATTTTACATTTTTCAATTACCCAAATATTACTTTAGAAAGTTCAACTATACGAGATGGAATAGATTAATTAGAAAGGATTTTTTTGCAAAATAATTTTCTGTCACCATCAACTTTCTTTTTGGAGCAAAAAATTTTTTTTTTCATCATGGATATATCTTAGTACTCGTGGGAATTTTTTCAATCATGTTAGAATGTATACAGGACAATCTTATTAATCTTAACGTGAAAGGACAGTGATACCTGCACGTGATGACATCACTTTAGCTAATGGTCCCAGTAGACCTATGATGTCCCTCACACGTGAAAGGAATAGATTGTTCGATGACGACGTGCTAGGTAATTCAATTAAGTACTGATTTAAGACATTATGTTTCAATGAGTTTATGATATTGTGGCAAAATTATCATAATAAAAGACACCTCAACTCATTTCCAAGTTTAATTAAATTATTATTTTAAACCTGGTATTATTTTTTTATGTTTATTATTATTTACTGGTGGCCTGTGAAAATTTTTAGCATTGAGGTCACAGTCAGCAAAAAAAAGACGCTTAATGAGCATATTAAAAATTTTTTATTTCTTTATTACTACAAAGCTGGAAGTTTTATAGAAAATAAATAGGTGGTTGCTTTTGAATTCAATTTATAGCCGATGGTTATGCGCAAAATTGCTGTAGTTTTTTTTATTATTGTGAAATATTCCATTGGGATCGGCTAGCTAAGGTAGTTTATTACTTATTACTTGGGCTTCTGCCTCGTTTACAGTACTTCAACGGATCATATCCCTCTTCACGATGACGAAGATACGATCAATTTGACCTACTTCGCAATATACGACCACGAACAAGGTTATTATACTGCTAAGAGAGCATGCTGGCATGCCTTATCTTACTTTGTTGAGCTTCGACTTTTGTTTAATTTTTTTTTTTTTTGCCTTTTTGAGAAAGTTAACTCCAATGACACTTCAGGGTATTTGTTTAACTATCAATAATGATGATACTGATTTTTTTTTTAAGAACATAAAAACCCAGACTCATTTCAATATGACATTAACTTTAAATAGAATTTCAGTCATTAGGTTGAACAAAAAGTGAAAGCTTGAGTAATGCCCTATAAAAAACTGATTTACCTCTGGTGTTTGTGATAAAGAATGATTTATTTAATTACAGATAAATTCAAGATCACTAAAAAAAAGTTTAGAGGGTAAAAAAGAATATATCAAATATTTTTGGCAGAATTATTACTGTTAATAATTTATTTTTGATGATAGATACAATATACATTGTATTTGCTAAATGAAACACTTAATAGTAACCTTTAGCCTATCTAAACGGTATGTATGAGCGGAATAAAAGACTTCAGGATGTGTGTTTTTTTCTTCCAATTTTTTGCTCATTTTTTTTTGTTCTTTTGTGAAATGATGATCGATTGCCAAATATTTCAAATGCAAAGGAAAATTTATTGATAATGTTATTTCTTTCTTTTCTCTCTTTCTTACAGTTAATATTATTTACACAATTGCATATTTCTTATATTCTCCATTTAATTTAAGTTTATTGTTGATCCTCAATAAAAGAATCTACTCTTAAATTTCATAGTATTGTTAAGGGTCGTTGGAAGTTGTTAAAAATCTTTAGAACCGATCTCGTCTTTTCAGTAAATGACATCGTCACTGTAAGTTTCTTCCTTTTTTTTTCTTTCTATTCCTATGACTCTTCTACTTTTTTTGTCGAGTCTGCGCGATTTTTACTCGTTTCGCAGTGAAAACCGAGCAGAAAAACTCGAGTATCGGATATCTTAATCAAAAGAACTCGTTGGAACTTTAGAACAGTCGCTTGACCTGTTTCCACATAATTAGAATTAACATTTCTGCTTTTGTTGTATATGCGTTATCATAGTAATAATATTTGTATTAATTTTTTTTTTCGGTTAAATTTGAGTTTTTATCTTTGATGAGTCCGAATTTGATAATACAATAGTGTGGATAATGATGGTTATGATGATAGAGTCATTGGACATTACAGTTGAGAATGTTTCATATTTTTTGTAGACATTAATCGGTATGTTTACATAATAATACTTTTACACAAATTAAGTAGTGTAAACCAGTCTCAAGGAAGCCTCATTTAAAGACATCCACGTCAATAACTAATTTAATAATTCTTTTTTGCATTTTATAATAATTATTTACATTGTTTTATTATCATAACATAATTCTTACTCATTCATACTTTGTTTCATTCATCATAATAATTTTTACATATAAATTTTGGGCTCTAGCAACAATTCAACATAGCTATCACATGATGAAAAACTTTTAAAACATTATTCTTTCATTAATAAAGATTTTTTTTTCTAATTAACGTAATTTTTTTTAATTAAAATAAAAATTGTGATCAAAGATATTGAATTGTTCAGGTACATATTGCCCGAGTTTTGAATAAGATTTATTTAAGTCGACATGCACATAATCACGTTGAAACTTTGTTAATAAAATTTACACATACTAGCTTTGTTCATTACCATAGCGATAGATGATTTGTTAATGGTTACAGGATAATCACTTTAATATTATTACATTTATTATTTACGTATATTTATTTATATATAATTTTTTTTCTTTTTCATTTTAGCAAACAAAATCTAGTAGAGTCTTTATGGCAAAGGATTTTATATTTTATCATTTATTTTTTGTATTTCAATTGAACATTTCCAGTTTTTATTATTCAATTTTTCATAATCTTGTTAATGTCAAGTTGATCATCTATTAACTGAAAATAAATCGTTGGATAGTAGCACATAACTTGATTGGTATTGTATGAAAAATGGGTAAATAAAAAAGTTATGGAAATTCTAGATGACAGGATACTTTATTGAATTATTTTAATTGTGAAATTGTATTGTCGAGATGAACTAAAGAACTAAAGCGTTTTCATAATACATATGTACAATTTGAGGATCAATTTCGATGGTAATTTTATGATCCACTGTGAGGCAAGAATTTAAAATGACAGGTATTCGAAATTATTCATGATTTTCACAATACTAAGAAAATTTGATATGGAAACAATTAATGATTATTTTCATTAGACCTTTATGTGTATGAACGTATGACGTTTTTTTAAAGCAGTTATTTTTAATAATCATTCTACGATCAATAATAGAATCATTTTTTTTTATCGACAAAGATAAATTAAGCTTTGAAAAATTATTTTCGACACATTTGGTGAGGCAGTAAAATGTCATAGAGTAAAAAAATTTATTTGTAGTTAGAAAAATACATTTATTTGCTATCGAACATTCCTCGGGGAGATATCGAAAAAATTTCTTTTTATGACAGTAATCATTCGATTTTACTATAATAAATGTTTAATAGCAAAAGTTCTTGACATAATAAAAAATTTTGATAGGTTTTAAGATTAAATTTTTTTTTAAGAATAATTTTTATCAATAATTGAAATAAATATATTTTTCAATAACTAGAGATAAATTTTTTTTTTCTTAAACTGATATGTTCAACAATTTATTGCATTTCAGTTACTTTCAAAATTATTAAATTAGAATTCTGGTCTTTTAAAGATTGTATCGAACCGAAATTTTTTGGACAATAGTAAGACCAAAAGAACTACTTTGTTCAGCAATCAGTCTCTTTTTTGTGGATATTTGAGTCAAGAGTCGAATGCTTGAAAAAGAAGCGAACTCATTGCTTTTTTTTTTGTAGTATTTTTCACTTAAAAAAAATTTTTTTTTTGCTTGTTACGTGTGATTTTTTTCCACAATTTTTCTTACTCGTTAACGATAATGAGAACGCACCTGCGATAAAATAAGACAAGTATCTTGAAGTCAAGATGTAATACACAACGACAACAGAGGTGAAAAAGTGGTGAGAGCTTTGTCGCACTTGTTCTCTTTTACTTCTCTACTTCTCTACGTCTAGTCACGAACACCCACAACTAAGGGTGCCATTGCAATGAAGAAATAAAAGTAGAATTTTGTAAAATGTAATGTTATTTGAAAAAAGAATATGACATCAACATTTCACACATACTTTTTATACGTTATATTACGTTGCAGTATGATGAGATCCATGATTTTGAGTTTTTATAAAGTAAAAAATTTTGCTGTTATTTTATTTATCTCTTCTATAACTATTTCTCATTTCATTAAAGTCATATAAAACATTACTTTTCTAATAAATTAAATTATTTAAATATTTTACAAGAATAATTCATAAAGTTTTTTTTTATGACATTAGAAAAATTCATAAAGCTTAAATAATTAAAAACTCTATATACTAATATACGTTTTATGAATGAAATATAAATATTTCAACTTATCTACTGATAAATTTACTCATTACATATGAAAGATCTTAATTATTAAACGTATTTGAATAGTTTTACATGATTTTAATAAATGAAAAATTCACATATAAATTTTATTGAATTGTTATAAATATTATTAACATCTATCAGTCCATAATCAAATTTTCTCAATAAAATGTGACGAGATGATAAGAGTTTAGATGGTATAATACACTAAAATAATTTGACCCTCTTTGTGAAAATGAAGCCAAGTGTCTAGCATGTTCTTTTGGCTCCTATTACCTTTTCGAATACCTGTCTCTTTGTGCACCCTCTTGCCCGACATTATAGCACATCCTTATGTGGCTAAAATGACGATTTATAAAGTTTACACAGTGACCTGTGCTGAATAGTCTCATGTGTCACTACTGGTTTTGAAGAACATCCGCAAATTTTACGGAGATAAATTTAATAGAGCAGTAGACAGAGACAAAGTAGGAGAGAATAAAATCTGGGTTGCTTTGCTTGACCACCATGCTGCATTGCCGCAGGATACTCTCCTGAAACAGAGGAACACACTACAAATATCTGAATCTCGACGTTGAGAAGATTTTCTTGCCTGTTTGTCTACCACAATATTTTATTTAATACTTTTATTGGAAATATACACTTGTATTTCCTCTAGATGTCTAGCTTTTTGGTATTTTATTTTATTGCTTTTGTCTTCTGTTTTACTAAAAGAAATTAAGATTTCATCTATTGATTTTTTATGTCATCGGCAGACTTGTCTTTAAAATAAAAAGACATTTAGTTTTTGCTCACCATTGAGAACATGAACAGTAACAGACTTGGCTTGAGCATTGCTTGGATTGCAAGTGTATTCTCCCGAGTCTGAAGGCATGGCATTTTGAACCAACAAAAAGCTTGTCGTTATTTCACCCTTCACTGTGATAACAGAAACGCCACCTCTATAAGAATCGTAGCTGATTATCTGTAAAAAGAGAAATAAAATTATTATTGTATTAATTGTCTCTATTTCAGTAGAATTGTTGTTATCGAGTGTAATTATTCTTAGAACTAATTATCTAGCTTATATTTTTTGTTAAATTTATTCATACAATGTTACAAATATTTTTTCTTCATGTTGAAAAGTTTAGAGAAACAACCAAAGTTCGTAGTTAAGTAAAGAAAATTCTTGAAAGTTCTGACGAAGAAAGAGTCATTCTATGCAAATTTTATACAACATAAAATACCTTAAAAATTTTATTGCATGGATTTTAATGCAAATATTTTTTCTTTCCGCTTATACTCTACACCACTATCGTCATTTCTATCAAAGTTGAGCTCTAATAAGAGACAGAATTGGCTCATATAATTCACATAAAATAAAAAAAGGCTTAGTATAAATTATGAGATTGTGGAATAATTTTTAACTTAAGCTTATTTTTGAAGTGAAAAAAAAATAAGAGGATCACTTTTTCGCTTGACAGTATTGGAAAAACCAAAAAAAAAAAAAAAAAACAAATTCAACCTAAAAAGTAGAAAAATGTTTTTTCTCTCGAATAATTTTTACACAATTTTTGACAGATGAAAAACTAATAAATGTCACTGATGCTTTTTATTAAAAAAGTTTCTTTTAACAAAAAAATTTCTGTACCAATTTCATAAGAATTTTTTTTTCCTTTTCGATCCTCTAGTATATATAAGTTGAATATCATGTTACGATATTTCTTCAGTTTTTATAAATTCCTTCAGAATTCCCTCCGTTCAAAAAACAATGAAAAATGTAACTTCTCTATCTTCTTGTTAGTTACATAAAACAATAAAACCCACATTAACAATAAAAGTGAAGAAGTCACTTTAATACTTATCATTAAATTAACAATGGATCCATTGGAATTGTTTCGTAGGGAAGAAGTGTTTGGAGAGTCTTATGTTTCATCTCTTTTAAGAAAGGATGCATTAGAAAAAAGGTTCACGGTGAATTCCGGAAGACGAGAGGCGTCTGAAGGATGTTTTGCTAAGCTGTTGTTTCATGTTCTTCCTCGACATGCGCATACTTTACTTCCTGAATATGTTTGTCGTGCGCTTCACCTCTGGCTAAACATTCATCTTGGTAGAGTGAGGAAGGCATAGGAAAGGGGGAATGGTGCAAGTTGTGTACGTAGGAAGTGAAGAAGGAGATGACGAGAGTTGGTTTTAACAGGGTGGTACTGATGAATACTCTCATGCCTTGACAAACTGAGGCATACTGACCCCTTCAAGGGCGTGGCTATGAAGAAAACGTTTTCATGAATACCTAAATCCGTTTACTGTTCCTAAGAAGAACCAACGAACCTCCTCTTATCCTATTCTCTCCGCTGTTAACCCTCTTTCCTCCCACTCCGATGGATTTACGGCTCTACAATGTAATACACTTATTCTTTTTTATTTTATTTATTATAATTTACTTTTTTTTTATTAGCCTAATACTCTTTTTGCTCACAGACAAATTGAAATATCTTTTATTTTATGGTATAAAAAGATTTTATTGTTATTAATCATATTTAAGATTTGAAAAGTAGTTTAAATGCATTTGTTCTTCATTTAAAACTCAAATATTTGTCTTGTTTTCTTCTGCTTGAAATAAAAACACCATATTTAGGTCAGTGAATTTTTTTGTTAATGCTGTAGTAAAAAATTAAAATATCCGCTGATCAGTTTTTCTCTTCTATAGAAAGTATAGATTAATCAATAAATAATTCATTCGACTATATCACTGAAAAAATCTAGGCTGGTATGGATGATTTTGAATCATTCAAATACTATCGAGTATTATGCAATAAATAAAAAATCACTCACAGTTTGATTGAGGGATTTTTAAGCTATAAATAACTGGAAAACTCACATGCATGAGATAACATTTCTAATGTATTCGTTTACATATTTCATTTTTTAACATTTTTTTAGTATTTCTATAGTAATTAATAATTATTGTTCAATAATATATAAATGTAATTTTAATTGATTGTTGTTGCAATTTGATCCTCTTATGTTGGAATTACTCTTCATCAATAAGCAAATACTTCAAAAGTGCTTCAAATTTTGAAGCTTTATTTTCATCGAAAATGGAAAAAAAAACAATAAAGTGATTCTAAAAGTTGTTTGTATTCAACACATCTACATTAATTTACATGAAAGGTAATTTATAATAAATTTTATCCGCTACCAGCCATAGAATAGATTGGTTTACGATGATACTGATTACAATTCTCTTTAAACATCAAGAAAATTATTCGCATTATCACCAAGCTCCTTTTATGTAACAGTGAAATTCTTGGAGATGTTGAGAAATCTTTAGTCACCAGAATAACAATTTAACTAACAATTCCAAAATACTAGCTTCAATTTTAGCATTCAATTACCCGTGTAGATTTAATAGGCTAATAAAAGAATTAATTCATTGAGGAAATGATTGGAAATGAATAGTAAAAAAAAAAGCTGCAGCGAATGTCTGTTTTACTTTTGAATTCAATAAGGAGAAGGAGTACATAGTGAGCTTGCAGCTGGGTAAAATAATGTCGTCTAGCCGAAACGAATTGCCGTTGGGAATCAATGAAACACGCGATTATTCAAGTCAACGGAATTTGCCGTTCGACAATTTGGCAATGCTCTTTGAGAGTTGACCTTCCCTTTCCGATTTCTGGCGTTAATCCAACATGCTTGTTTTCCATCTCACTTTTCTAATAGTAAGGTGAAGGTATTATGCGTCGCACGAGCCTTCCTAATTTTAATTCTACTTGGATTGAGAATCTTTTAATTGACTTTCCAATCACTTAATTTTATTTAATTGTTACTAAAGATATCCTATTTTAATGGAAATACTATAAAAGTAAGTAATAACAGACCGTACATTTTCAACTTCGATAAATGTATTATCCTTGGCTTGTTATATTATTTGACTTTTAGTATTTGATGGTACAAAGTGTTTCGTAGTTGACCTATATTTTCCTTTAATGTAATTGCTATACGTTAATTGAATTAATTAAAACCCTGAGTCTATACTTCAATTGAATGAAAACCAGGCATTGGAGATTTTAAAAAAATTAATGTTTTAAATAATCATTTTCTCAATATAAACCATGAATTTGATGATATAGAATATCATGGATGATTATTTATTATATATCATGAATGTTATACATGTCATTAATTTAAATTCACCCTGGGCAATGTAGTACGATAATTATTAAACCAGCAGTAGTATTTGTAGTCCTCTGAGACTGGCTATAAATTAAAAACTACTAACATATTTATTCTAAATGAAAATAATTATATTTATCAGATTATATACAGTGAAGTATGAGATATTTCTTCTGTGTTATAATTTATTGTTTAATTTATTCTTTTTTGACAATCAAAAGTTGTATAATTTTACTGGTAGTTAAGTTTCATTTTAGCATCTTATTAGTTTGGATAATAGTGCAAAACTTGATGAACATCTTATGCTTTTGATCAGAGTTAATGTTTTCAACTAACTTGGTGTAGAAAATATTCCTCATAATTTTATTATATCTTTTACATTTATCCTACTCTCAATTTACGTAGTAATGTACAATTCATCTCATTTGTCATTAATTATACTTTAGTTCAAGTTACCTTGTAAATTAGAATTATTCGTATCAATGAGAACTAATTTTATATTTCTACTGAAGTTATCATTGTTCATAATATTTTATTTCAATGCGCATGCTATGGTAGAGTGATTGAAAAGAAGAAGTATAATAGGCTTGCTTCATTTTTGTATTTTTATTACTTGAAGAGAGATTTGAAAAAAATTAGAAAATAGTTGATGAGAAATATTGAACTTGTTCAATGCTTTCTTACGCAAGATTCAAGTAATATGTCTGAGAGATATTACTGGGGTTTTAATTCACCAGATGTAGAAAGGAAAGCAATTTCTATAGCTTTTTTATGAGTTTCTTATTTTCATTCTTACACTAATAATTTTAATGATGAACTATCATTTTAAATACTGATGATGCATTTGCTGAATTCAATTTATGATTGCTTAATAAAGTTCTCGTAATTTGTTTTAAGATTTTACAATAAAATATCCGATTTACTAGACTGTGAAATAAATTAAATTAATTGGAATAATAAAATATATATTGCAAAGAGAATAAACAAGTTAATAACTGAACCATTAAAATTAATTATGCACGTCATCAAAAGTTTCCTAAACATTTTTCCATGTGGAAAGAGCTATAAAATGAGTTTAAATAAATAGTTCAACTTAATTATGCATAAAAAATTGATCATCGAATAATACATTGGCTCATCATCAATTCCTTTTGTGCTTAGAGATGTTCATAGATGAGCCTAGCCTATACACATACTAACACATCTATCTGTTCTTCAAGGAGAACTGTCTCTTGATTCAATTATGACTCTCGATTTAAATCCTATATCTTTTGATTAAATTGTTTTTCACTACTTTTCTTGATTTATACTTTGCAATATATTTTCTGACATCAATTCTTTTTATTCCATGCTTCTTGATGTAAGTCACCAATGTACCAACTATTTTTCTAGTAATAATAATCTTTTACAGAGTTTTATTAGCTGAAATAAAGAAACTAAATGACACTAATTAATAATGATAGTAAATGCATATTCAATAAAAAATTTATTCAGATATATCAAAAGTCATTGACATGGTGAGAATAAAAGTAATGTTCTATTCTGGCAGTGAATAATATTATGAGCTCATGATTATTCTATTGTGCTTTACAGTTCTGTTTAGTTTACAATTTTAATCCAACTTTGGTAAAAGTTGAAGTTCATTTCAGGTCACTTATTACATAAACCGTTGACCAAACATACTTAAACTTCGACATTGACTTATTATTAAGAATGACTAGGGGAACAACAGAAGTTCTCGTTAACAAGTTCTTGAAAATATCTAATTGAATTCTGGAAGCAATTGGTCGTCACAACGTGGTTTTGAGAATTCAAGTTACTTCGTTTGGCCTAGTTTAAATTGCAGAATGAATATCCATTCGCAATCCCACGAGAGTCTTGAAAACTGCTCAGACCTAAGACTGTTCGATGACAGTAGACTGTTTGGCAGTTTGTATCACAAACTTACCATTTCAGTCCTCTTGAGTCGTGGAATCGATTTCAATGGTAGATAGCAGAGTATTTGAACAGTTCAAGTACACAAACTCTACTTCATTATTTTTTGTTTAGTGTAATTACTCAGAAAAAAAAAACTTTTTTTCTAACGAAATTTTTCAAGCTTTACATTCGCGATAGGACAAAGTACTTGACTAAGTACTTGGTCATACATATATTCCACGATAAACGTAAGATTATTCAGTTGATATGGTAGCTCTAGCGTGTACATTCTCGTGAGTTATATCACTATAAGTATCGCAGAATCATTAATTAAATAATAGCGTTGTTTTCTGTAGAATTCTGAAAAACAATTTAATGAATACTAGTTTATTACCTATTTCATAATTACATCAAATTATTACTTTATTATTTTCTTTACTGTTGTTGAAAGATTAAAAACTCAGAATTGAAATTATCATAAATCAACTCAGATTTGGTATCATTATTTGACGTAAGCTTTTTTTTTTTTCAATCGGTTTTTATACTTCATGTCGTGACTTATGACCATTAGAAAATTTCGTTCAATACCTGATTGTTCTTTGCTATAGGCTAATTATTTCTTCATCAAGTATTCATCATCAGTTGGAGGCAAAGTTATGTTGAAATGTTGCAAAAACATGTCATAGGTACAGTTTGATAGTAATGAGATCAATAGATAATTAGACATATATTTAATAAATAAACGTAAAATGATTTTTGAGTAGTGAAGTGAGTTAATAAAGTTGATGAATGAGGTATAGAGAGTACTCACCGCATCATTGTGATTCCAAAAAATGTACGCTGGTGGCTCTGGGCCATTTAGAACGATACATGTGAGGTTGAGGGTACTTCCCTGATCGATATAAAGGTCTGGTCCACCCACAATTTCGGTCGTTGGTTCTATAACAGTAAATGACAAGATTGACATTTTTTTTTGTTCAGAAAAATTGATCAGTTTTTGATACAACCATTCACTTTTTTTAATCATTGAACTATTTTGAACTTTTATTTTTCAAAAATAAACAATCATTTTAAACAAATGACAGATGACAATGATGAAGTAAATAATTGTTTGCATAGATGTAGGGTGATTAATGAATAAAAGGATTTATGGTATGAATTTGATATAAAATAATCGTTTGAGTGAGTAGATTTAATAGGAAAATATTCAAATATACTAGATAAATTCGCTAATATTGTTGACGTTGAGTTCTCACGCAGAGAGTAAATATTCTGGAATATTTACTAGAGACGATATATCTCTCCCTTGATCTCTCCTGTGTAGTTTCTGATGGTGTATTTCTACGCTTTATGCTATTCCTAGACTAGATCTGTATAGAGGATGCGCAATTTGCTGTGACCTGAGTCACATCTTACTCACACTTTGTCATCTGTTAGAAAATGTATCTGTGTCATCCTAATATAGATCTCACTAAAACCACAGGAAATATTATGAAATATATATTTAATACTCATCTTTTTTTAAATAAACTATTCTTAGTTAATATAATGCATTTTTGAGAAAATCGTTTGGATATTGAGGCTTCTTTAAATGGTATTAAGTGTAATTGTATTATAAAATAAATTGATTTTATTCTCTATGAATGTTATTGATAATTTAATTGACTATGAAAGTATCTGAATGGTCGGAGAATTGGAATGGAAAAAATTCAGAATTGTTAGACAATTTTTAGATAATTCAATATCCTATTTCCTGTCGTATCAATGACTTCAAATTCTTCAATGTAATATTCTGAAGTAAGGAAGAACATTTCTTTGTTATTGAAGTGAATTTCAGCATCAACTTCTTAAGATTGAAATTGAATTTTTTTTTTAGGAGTATTATGTTGAAAAGAAATAGTTAAAATTTTTCTATCTCATTGTAAGTGTGTGAAGAAATTTTAATACTATTCTCAAATATTTATTGCTTTGATATTTTGATTAACAATCAAGTAACAACTTGACAAAATAGTATCAAATATTCATGAGAAAAATGTTTTCAACATTATTATTATTCAATACGAGATCGTCGCATCTAGAAAATATATTTTTTTTTATATTTATCTATAGATAGAAAATTGGAGTACCAATTTTATTTGAAATCAAGAGTCTCATCGAATAAAATCGATTACACTTTTGGAAATTCAAATTACATCATCTGTTGGTGAGATATCATCGAACAACATTCTACAATTTTTTTTAATAACCAAAAATCGCTGAACCAAACTGGTTTAAATATAAATCCGACGTGCATTACGTCAAAACGCATTTTCTGCACCCTTAAACACATCGATTGCATCATCTATTTGTGAGAAAACCCTATTCCGGATTCATATCTTCCTCGTAGCGGCACACGGAACTTCCTTTAATTTCTTTGCAAACTTTACATAGAGTTTGAAGGATAAATATGTTAAAAAAATCGTTGTAAGTAGTATAATTGACTTTTAGTCAGCCATTGCACATTCATACTATTTCGGTGAACAAACAAATTTCTAGAGTTCTCCTAATATATGTTTTTATTAAAAAAACACACTTAACTTTTTTAAAATACTAAAAATTTTATTTCTGGTTTATTTTTAGAGACTTTGTATTTAAAAATAATTAAAAACTGTAAATTCCTGAGTCGAATCATGACATTTTATTTTAATGATGCAATTTAAAAATGGCCATTTATGTCTATTACGGTCATTACATTGTCATTTTAAGCTGCTTTTATTCAGTTAAACGAAAAAAACCAAGCAAAATATATCAAAGAATGAATTTATTTCTGGGTTCATGTTAAAAGGCTCTGTCCTAAATGTTTAACGAAAAATTGAAAATAGCATTTACATTGTTTTTAAATCAAAGTATTTTCTCAAAGTAATTTTAAGCTCTAGATCTGATAGTTAGAAAATATCCAGAGATTAAATTTGTTAATAATTAAATTTTCAATTGTTGATCCCCTGTAAAATCCCCTAGGATGATGCAAATACTCAAAGTCGTCTACAATGGGATCATCAACCTTGTTGAGTGGTTGGTGCTATCTCGGGTATTGACTTCTCGAACAGCTACTACTGCGTATCTAGTCGATTTCGGATCCCGGAGAGAGAGAGAGAGAGAAGGAGCAAGTAGGAAAGAGAATATATCATGGGAATGGTCTTTGTGGTTGGTGTGCACTGTTTGGGTATAGCCCGCAGGGGCTATTCACACTAGTCAACTCACTCGTATTAACTCTCGACCCAAATAACGCACCTTCCACTGTACCAGTCTTTGCGCGTTCACTACGTAGTGAATTGTGATCAGAAGCTTTGTTTTACATACAATCGGTACTCACTATGTCAATAACTTAACAAATAGAGCTGTATGTTTTCAAATACATTCTTTGATAAAACGTGTGTTATTACAACTTTTATTTTTTGTTGTAAAAACAGATTTTTAATCAAGAAACTTTTTGTTACTGCTTCTATTATTTATTTATTTACGAGTAGATCGCTAAGCATGTGTCTTACAGTATTTGTAAATGAAATCTATTTCTTTAATTAGAAATTGGAAAAATGTTTAACAACTTACATTAAATATTTGTCGGTATTTTTTTTTAGGTAAAAATAAAAATATTTTTTTCTATCATTACATTAATCTATTCTCTACTTTATTACTTCCGTAAAACATACTCGGAATTTTTTTTTATTTGAGTTTATTGACTTGTTCATTTGAATTTAAATGGAATCAAACTACTTCAATGTTTTCATTTATTTACTGCAATATTTTTACCGAGGAATTTTTTATTAAAAATAGTCTTGTTTATTCGAGATCATTGCAGAGCTAATATTAATTTTTTCATCAGTGAGTTCATGAATAATAAATTTTAAAATTCACTAATACTCTAGATTAAAGGATTATTGCAAAAATTCAAAAAATTCTGGTGATTTTAAACCAGTTATATATTTACCAGAAATAAATAGAAGATAGTTGGTTACAAACCACTGTAAAGCTGAAAGCTTTAAAATTCTATTGTTTATTTTCGCTAAAAAAGCTGGTCGAACAAATTTTCATATTTAAAATCACGTCAACTATTGAATGTTATATGGATTTTTATGAAAAATAATTGTTTCTTTAATGTTTATATCTTTAAAAGAAACCTTAATAATTTTTCTAAATATTATCTTAAAATTAATAAAAGTATAAATAAACTATGATTTAAAAAAAAAAAAATACATGACTACAATAATTTTGTGTAATAATAAATTTTATTTTCTCGATTAAACTTGTTAGAAATCATATTCAACAAACTTAAAATACGCAATAGCAATCACAATTATAAAGGTTCAACAAGAAGTAGAACATGATATTAGAGAAACAAGAAAACTAATTAAATAATATTATTGTACATATATTTTTTATTTCTGCTGTTCTGATTCTTATCATGGAACAGTTAATAATAATTTCAGGAAAGAATAACATTTTGCTAAGCGTAATCTAATAAAGAAACGAAACTTTTTCTATGACCATGAAACTTTTCCCAAAGTTATCACAGAGTTTTCCCCAGAGCATTCTTGGCTCAATAGTCTAAATTGCCAATGGTACACTCGTTCGCACATATCGACTGGAACCTTACTCAGAATACAAACTGATGGCTTCCACTTCTTTATTTGCTATTGGATGTTGTCAAGAAGACAAGCAATGTTGGTGTAAAAAAATGAAAAAACTTAAAAAAATAGCTAGAAGCTGGTTGATGTGACGACCAAGTTTTGGTTCAGGAACAGAAACTTTTGTCATTTTGTCTTGTCTTCATGATGTTAGATACACTGAAGAAGACTTTGAAAGTGTCATGAGTTAGGTTCTGGGTAATTATTCTACAAAAGAAAATATTTCACTCTTCCAGCTTTAGAAAAGTGTTGGTAGTTATCCTGCTCAGACAGTCTTATACAAAGTTTTTTTTGTTCTAATTCATCCTAAGTGTTGACAGGTTTATTTACTTTTCAACAAATATTTTTCTCTTGAATATTTAAATATCTTATCTCTTAAAGTTTATTGTTGATGAAACAAATGAATTAAATATATTTATGTCTTGGCTGGTTTAGCTAATTTAGGAGTAGTGACTTTCTTGGACTCAGATGTTTTAGGTTTAGATATTTGAGCTTTTGGAGATGATGTTAGTCTTTTTGGTGATAGCTTTGATGAACTGCTTCTTAGCTGGTGTCTTGATTTCTTGCTTAGATGCATATTTTTCAATTTTTAGTTATCTCTGTTGCAAGAAATTCAACCTTAACACAATGGTAAGATATCAATGAAGTTTTAGTATAATGTAAATACGTACTATAAATATTCCATATTTTAAATTTAAATGTTTTTTTTTGTGCAGTTTTCAGTCAATTTAAAATTTTAATTTCTAGCATAGACTTTCATGGCAATTTTGTGATCTTTCATAACAACTGTACTTTCAACTCCAATGATGGTAAAGCTTGGGAATAAATCATCAGCTGGTCATGAACTTTTAGTGAAGCAGAATGAATTCAAAGATCGTAGATTTTCCTCAAAAATAGTTATCTGAATAGGTAACATTGTAAAATATCTACAGTTATTTAGATAAATAACAATAGCGTGATTACCGGCAAAATTATTAAACAATAGCTGAAAACTTTTAGAGCAATAGAAAATCAATGTTCATCTACCATAAATATCATGAGAAGATAATGGAGGTTGTGAAAGGATGAATTAATGGCAAGTAATTCGAAGACAAAAGCAGTAAATTAACAGAAATATTTAATTCGATAAATTTATTTGAATACACTGGACTCATTAAAAGCTAGAAGTGCTAAATTATGGCATATAGAATGTCCTTAAAAGGATCTTATAGGTGGTAGTGGACCACGTGGTGGCTTTACAGTACCGCGCGTTGTAATATCTACTGAGAAGTTAACGTTCGCCATTCCACGAGCTAAAAGCCCTTTACTCTTCTCTCAGTCGGGTCGTATAGCTCGTGTCCTCCTTTCTAAAAGGTTATATGACCCAAGTTTACAGAGAATTCACGACTTTGCTGTAGTGTTCTCTCATCCTTAATTTTCACTCTACCCCAAAAGCATTTTTTCCAACCATTTCTCTGGTTTCAAAGGTATCTTTTCAATGTATAATTTCCGCCGGAGAACGTGAGAAATACAATTGTATCAAACACGTACTGTCTTTATAAATATTGTTCGATCAGTGTCAAGATTGGTATGGTTTTCCGGAGACTCAAGTAGCTTACGATAATGGACAAAGTGGTCCGAAGTACTTATAGCTTGTATATACAGGTATAGAGAAAATAAGGCAAGTTTTCCTACTTCTGTAAAGTGCTAAAAGCACTTCGAGACAAGTAGAAATCACTTTGTTCATACGTGATCCTCTAATAGTCGGTTGACAATTGAAATTGTTTTCTATTCATTCTTTCCTCTATCGATTGAAAATAATATTTATTAGAAATTATTGTTTGTGCTTTATCACTTTTTTTTTTATTATTGAAAAAAAAAAAATTAATAAATGAAAATAATTATTGAATTTTTTAACTTAATTTTATAATCCATTTAAAATCATTCTATAAAAATGAGATTGATTTATGTATTTCACCGAGTAATTCAATCAATTTGTTTGCTTGAAACTTTAGAGTTTGATGATATTTTTAAAGGATGAAAAAATTGGATTTCACAATTTACAATTAGTATTCTATATTTATTGAAAAAACAAGCTGTTAATTTTAAAATATTTTACCAATTAACTCAATTTAAAATTTGTATTCAACAAGATGTTTATTTTTTAATAACTGACTAGCATTCACAGCAAGCTTCAGCATTGACTTTTTTTCATTCATTGATTTTTTTAAAATAGATGCAAACTTTTTAAATGTTTTATGAAAATTTCAACTTTCAAATAGTTAACATGTTGATTCATTTATTCATTTATTATTTGCTTAAAATAATTATTAGATTTTCTACAAAATTCATTAAAACGTTATTTGCATTCTTTCTTTATGTGAATAAAGCTTATTATTTGAATGCACTGCACGTAATTTTTCTCAGGATATCATCTGTATGGGAAATACTATATTTTATAGTGAATTTTAGACAACACCAAAAGTAAAGAATTTTCTCCACTCAAGCGTAATGTGAAGAAAAGTTAGATATATAAGAAAAAGGAAGTCCAATCAAGCACAGGAAATGCTATGTAGGAAACTGGATAAGGGAAGCAGCAATGCGTAAAAGCCCAAGGGTAGAAGAAGTAGAGGATACAAAACTCACGTTGCGGCGAGTAGAATTCATAAATGACTGATAAAGCTCTACAAGCTCTTCACTTTCTCACTTTTTGCCTTTATTCTATGACGAGATGGTGTCTTCTTCTTTATTTTCTCTTTTACTTTATCTTGTCACTAGTTCATCTACTCTTCTCTTTTGCTCGTGAGTTTTCGCACGAGACGTTTTCTTATCGGATAGTTTTCATCTTCCAGTCATTAAGCATTCTTCGTATAGACAAACTTTGTCTTTTACGTGATTCTCTCTTTCTCTTGTATGTACTTGTAGAGGAGAAAATTTTCATAGCACTTCACCATAACTCTTTCGCTCTATTTCAAGAGACAATGTTGTTCAAAGGAAAGATATTTTTGTGAGGTAAAAAATACAAAAAATTCTTTTGGTATTTTCACCATTTTTTCTTAATTATAACGTAGTTTGCAGATTTCTTATGATTCAATGAAAAAATTCGTGTATTTAAATGAAAAAATTAGAATTGTTTTCAAAATTTATTTATTAGAAGATAAATTTTTTATTCATAAATTAATGTTCTCAAAAGTACTATACAATTTGTTATTATTTTAACAAAATTATTTATAAAATTTTTTTATTTTAAAAGAATTTCAATACTGCAATAAATTTGTGTGCTCTTGCCAAAGAATTTTCATTCCGTCACAAAGGATTTATCGGTAAGAATCTAATCAGCAAAAATTCAATAGTTCTTTACAATGTAATATAACTACCCTTCTTGATGGCATAAATTTTCCTTTATTTTTTTCAGTTTTTTTTACTTAATTATTAAACAAGTAAATTATTCATGAGCTAAAAACTCGAAAAATCTTCATAAAATCTAGGATAACATTTTTTTCACATTACATATTTGAATCAGTCATCAGAAAAAACAGCAGAAAATTAAATAAAGTTATTTTAAAATTACATAATGCATTAAATATTAGTGAAATGAAATTTATTCAGTTACTTTTCATTCGCCTGTAAAGTCACCCAGTATATTGGTGTGTTCACTCTTTTGAAATAAATTTCACAGCAGCAATTCACTTCAGAATATTGATAGAAATGCTATTTTTTAACCCGACTGCGACACGTGAACTGTTCTGAACCAATAAGTTAAAGAGTTAGAGAGTACTTGTGAGAGTTTCGTGTTTGATTATCATGACTTTTCTGGAGATTTATTGTAAGGAAGTAATATCGAATGACTGTGGTGATAGTTCAATGGTGCATGTGTTAAAGAAGTTTTATACAAACTTACATAATATAATCAAATATTATTTCATCATATCCAATATTATTTATTTTAATTGCTTTGTTTAATCACCACCCTTTTATCATGGTTATTAGTGATTCACATAATGACCACACGAATCAGTAACGACAATTATCTCATCTATTTTACTCTCTGCATCGAAAATGAGCATATTAAATTGTTAATGATAAATTTGTTCGTATTAATTTTGCAGACATACCATTGGCTTTACGATTGAATAACCAACACCTCATGGATAAGTTCATTCCACTTAACATGATTGTGATAATAATTGCAACAGAATAAGTCCTATGATAAGCGAGTGTATTTTGAGTCGATTAAAATATGCATTTTTCAAATTTATTCCAAATTAACTTACATTTTATGCAACTCGTTTTTTACTGGTGGATATTATTGTAGATATCTTTATCTGTTTGATATTCCTGCTGGTAAATTCAATGTGTATTTGACATACAATAGTGCCAGAAACGAAAAAGGAAATGATAAGAAAACTTGATTCAATAATATAGAAAATACGAAATCTGAACATCTGTCGATATTCATCTTTCAAATAGGATTTAAAATAAGTGTGCTTGATATTAATTATATCCAGATTTTATATTATCTCGAACAGTATTAACTTTTGAAATTAATAATAAGCATGAAGATATTTAAAATTTCATTCTTCTCACATTCATTTGTTTTTATTATAAAAATAGGTCATGACGTCAATGTCCACTGGCAATTGAGGTGGATGAAATTTTTTATACTTCAGATTAGTTTGATGAGAATCATTAATATTTCATTTGGAGTTGAAATAGGCATTAAGATACAGAAATTTTAATGTCCAAGAATAACTTAGAGTTTCAAGAGAATCAAATTTCTATAAATTATATTCTAATTAGAATTTTAAATTTAATTCCCATAAT
The DNA here is from genome assembly GCA_028641665.1 of Chelonus formosanus. Taxonomy (NCBI): domain Eukaryota; kingdom Metazoa; phylum Arthropoda; class Insecta; order Hymenoptera; family Braconidae; genus Chelonus; species Chelonus formosanus. The sequence goes on from CM054002.1 coordinate 18,927,311, forward strand.
CATTAGAGCATTCTATCGATAAAGAGAGAATGCTGGGGGAGAGAAGTCTTTAATTTAATTGTGGAATAAAAAAGAGTGAATAGACAATGAAATGAATTTTTTGTTGGAGTTAAATAAAAACAGTGGTATGCCAAGAGTAACAACGTATTCTAACAATTCTTGATAATAGTTTCTCACCAAGATCATTTAGAAGATTATTTTTTGTTGAGTTTAAGTTATGTTGAAGATAACGTTAAAACATATCATACTTCTTATGAAAACATTCAACGTAATGAACAGTGAATTGTGTAAGTACCATCATGAAAAGCTCAGCTTATCTGCCTACAACACGCTATGGTCCCCAATAAGCTTTTTCAATTTATGTTATTTACAATATACTACAGAAATAGTGTCTAATAAAGGTAAATTACAACCTAGTTGTTGTAGCAGTTGTATCACAATGTTCAGCTTTATTTACATCAGTCGTTTTTACCACTTTAATTAATATAAAAATCCCTGTTCTATGCTCTTTTTTTATTTATCATGTTTCTTTATGTTTGCCAATAAAAATATTGACCATCATTTCGTTTTGATAAGAAATTCAAGTAAAATTGATAACCCAGTATAGCTGAAAACAGTATTATTTGGGAAATTCTATAAGTTTAATTTTCAAGCTTTGCTCTTAACTTCTTTTGAAGGAAATCGTTTCTATTTCTACCACTCAAAGAAGCCCTTGATCTCAACGCAATATTGTCGACTTGAGATTGCTCGTGTTTTTACTTATTTGCTGCGAGTCATTTTATTCTACGTGAGTGTTCCTATAGCTTCAAGAGATTTCCTCTAGAATCCAATTCTTGAAAGATGTATTGAAAAAGAAAAAGCAATGATACTTTGAGTGATACATTGCCATAATAATAGAGCAAAAAAAGGTTGAAGATAATTTCTTTTATCTTTTATTGTTCATGGAGATGAAGATTGTTAGGACAATTCGAGTGAACTTTCTTACTTAAGTACATGTCATAATACACATCTGTTGAAAAGCATGAATATGATACATTGATGTAAAGGAAGAAAAAAAATACTGAAAACGATCTAGAAGGTAGCTTGTTGCATATACAAAACATCTTACCACATTATTAAATCCAAGTAGAGGAACTTGAAAGTTGCTCCTCTTTAATGTACTTTATTCTAGTGCCGTGGAAATATCAATGCTATGGAGGAAGTGAAAATGTAAAGAAAAGCTTCTGTAACTTGCAATAAGTAGAAGAACTTCCGTATATTTCAAACTAAGACATCTGGCATTTTTCCAAGGATCATTTTGGTCGCTAAATTTTCATCCTTTATTTTTAACGTCATTCATTATATGACTGCAGGTATATTACTAATTAATTCCTTCATTTACTCATTATTATTGACATTACTTTTCATCAAGTTTAAAGAGAATACTGCAAGTTGTAGAAAATTGGATACGAGAAACAGTAATTGGCTGTTTGATGAGAACAAAGTTCTTTTAAAATCGTTTTCCTCAAACACTGAGAATCATGATAGCTTGATGATAGCCACAGAGGGATCTTTTAGCTTGGGTATTATACAATAAAACAAGCTGAAATTGTTAATCAATAGTTGTGTTTTGGTTTTATATTGGGTTGTTTATTTGACCTATCTAGAATCTAATTGGTCGATAAAAGCTACAGAAAAAGATTATTTTGTGGGTTTCCAATTAATTAAAGACTCTATCAAGAGTACAAATTGTTTATGGTCATCTTCTGAAATGGAGATCAATTATTTTCTCTTTGGGTTTTATTTATTTTTTCTCTTTCAGATAAATACAAAAACGTTTTGATTTATTTTATATAAATGACAGAGTTTTTGTTATTGGATCAAAAGATATATTTACATTTAATTTTCAAATGGGCATTGCATATTTATGATTACCCATTGTGGAATTGGAAAATGAAATTATGTTGTAAAAAGTTAACGTGGTTTTTCTGATTCACCGCGTAGTTTCGTTGAAAAATTCTTGGTTCGCCGAGTTTTCGTAATTTCTCTTTTTACAGGCATTCCACTATTTATCATTATATTCCTGTACGCAGTTGCACTCTACGTTGTATTCTTCGTTCATTCTACACTAAGCTAGTCACACTTTCGTGCCAGTAATGATTTCAAAAGCATGAACATGCAACCAGCAATCTTTGTGGCTAGGCTCTTTCTCGTTTTCGCTCTCGTGTAATTGGATCCTTTGCTCTTTAGTCCCAGACCTCGTTGTATGCCCTCTTGTGAGCAAGCACAGGAGATTATGAAAACTGGTGGCAAACATGCAAAAATAGAAACCTTGACAATTTCAAGTATTCTATTTTTTTTTTTAACCGACTTTTTTCTTTCTTTTACCATTTGCACAATTTTCTTTTACAATTCTTGGCAAATTTAGTCGATAAAATTTATCTACTCAGCTGACTTTTCTGCTTTTTTGTTGCAAATGTTGACAAAGAAATCAAAGGAGTAAAGAAGCTTGGCAACAGCGGAAAAAATGTTTATTTTTTGCGGTTGACTTTTTTTTTGTATTTTAACGAAGGGTTTTTACAAATAATATCGAAGTTCGTAAAAGAAATTACAAGAAAAACTTTTTACTTATTTACTTTTAGAATAAATAAATTCTTTATTCTTGAAGATAAAAAAAGATTAGAGTCAAATAAGGTTAAGTGAGTTATTTACAATCAGTAATCTCAGTAGTTAAATTTAATTATTCCATAATTTTGATAAAAGTTTTTGCATTTTTCAGTGTCAAAAAATTTTAATTAAAGTGTGAAATTATATCACCCAATAAATTAACTTTCCTTTTTATCAGGATTTAATGCCAGTTTATATTGAATTCTTCAAAAACTTCACTCTCAGCTACTTGTAAATATTTTGCTCAGATATAATAACCTTCATAACATGATAGCTTTACATATTCTGTTACAAGCTACACAAGTTTTATGGAACTATATAAGATTTTATCAAGCTGGCACACTTTTTTAAAGCTAAAAAATCTCACTTGGTCCTCAAAGCAACGTACCTTCGATAGTGAAACTTAGTTTTATGTTCTCTTTACATGAGCACATGTGGCTGACCACAATTTACCAGTTCTACTTAAACGTACTTCATATATGTTTATACAGAAGAAAACTTGAAGGGAAATATTTCTAGTATATTGAGGTGAATAAATTGCTATATTTATCATAAATAAGCATGTTATGTTCAAATTTACAATTTACTCACGCCCATGTCCCAAAGTAAGGGAAAGAAATTTCGGCACTTTCCTTATCTTCGAGTTTTCTACAGAAAACACGAAACTCATGCTTCAAGCTTGAACTTTTTTGTTAATTATCGTCTAGACGTTCCAGCTTAAAAGAAAGTTCACGTATGAACTATAGCATTCAAGCAAGAGTTTATTTGTAACAAAAAACATTATAAGCTTCATTAGTCTTTCTGAACTTGTGAATTATATTTTTTTCTACTTTTCACTTGAAAAAATAAATAATCCGGTAATTAAATTATCAAAAGTAGTATACTGAATAAAAACAAAAGCGAAAAATGCTATATTATTTTCATTAACAATATGTTGGCAAGTTGCTATTAGCCGAAATATTTATTTGTTGTTTGGAAAAACTGAAAATAGTTTTATAAAAATAAAAACACAATATTGGTTTTTAAGGAAGTTGAAAACAAGTTATTCATCATTTTTGTATGTAGAATAGATGAGTAACGATAGGAAACAATAAAAATAATTAGCTCACAAATGTGTCTACAAAACGACGACTCCAATTCAAGAGTTCAAATAAAGCTAGAAAGTCAGGCCAACAAAGAAAACTTTTCTTGCCCAGCGGCTCGTACGTGCTTGAGTAACGTGACTAATTAGTTACTGAAAAACGACGAAAAACAAGTTGAGAAGTATAAGAAGAAGAAGTGGAAGAAAGAAGAGAATGCTTGCTGATGTCACGTGTCCGCGCATAATCCAATTTTTTGTACATAGGGTCAGAAGAATCGTGACCATTAACCAGTGATGCCAACGAGTTAAATAAAATGTTAACAATAAAAACTCAGCAAATTTTTAAAATGAGAATAAAAGAATTTTTTTTAAATAAAATTAACGACTGTGCTAAAAAAAATCTAGACAAAGATGTAGGGCAAAAAAAAAGTAGGAGAGTAGAATTTAGGGTAAAGCATCTTAAATGAAAATGTGTATTGCAACACCGGTAGACTGCTGACCTTGCAATGCTTTTAAGTTTGGTCATAAATTTATTTGCCTTTTTCGTGATATCACTAAAGTTTCGTCAAGGAAAAGCGTCCCAGCATCCTCTCTTCCCTGAATTCCTTTTTCTTTCCTTACTTCCTTTTCCTGTTTCCTCTTATCCTGTCTCGTCTGATCTTTCTCACACGGAAGCTGTCTCCATTTACCTTATAGCCTTTTGCCTCCTTCTTGAGCATCTTTATTTACTATTCTTTTTCTCAAACTCCACTCGTCTTCTTCGATTGTCAGTTCATTGACTGATGAATTTTTGAACTATATTTACTTTCTTCTTCTTGTCTTTTCTCAATATTCTCCTCGATACTTTATTTTTTTTTACCAATAAATTTCAGAAAAAAACTTTGGAATACATTTATAGCTATTTTTAAATATATTGAAGATATAAGTCAAGCAATCTGAAATATTTCAAACCTGTAGGTTCTTGTCTGTATTAAAGGATCAATAATTTAATATGAAATTAGAGTTTGAAGTTTATATAAAAAAACTGATATAATAACAAAATTAAACTGTCAGTGACGTGGATTATATTATCGATAAAATTGACTAGTTGAAGAGATTATATTCAACAAGATATCGTTATAGACATCAAGTAGAAGATGAAAATAGGTCTACTCTCTGTGACTTATAAATAATTCCATTAAAAGTTTTCTTAAGTATTAACCCATTCTCTGTTTTCCCTCTTCTTTTTGTAATTAAATATTTTCTAAGCTAAATGTTACAATTCTTAAAAATTATGACATTTTAATATCACTTATATGTAGTCAAGATGATTTAATGCAAACTAAAATACGTATCCTTGACATTCATTATTTGCCCTCTCTTTATTAAGATCTTCATTTAATTTATCTTTGTTTATAAAGCAAAAAAATATTGTTTGTCTGTAAACATTATTATATTTAATTTATTCAAATTTTTTCTCATAAATTATCAACATGACCAGCTGAAAAGCTAATGCAATAGAAGATGGGTCTGGGGTTTTTGTTATTTTAAACATAAAGTATAATTTGTTTCACTTAAACAATAAGTAATTTGAATATTATTTCCATATATTTTTTGTAAGAATTCAATTACTTTTTTTAGAGTGATGAAGCCTTCGGTTTTCACTCTACAAATCGTGATGTTAGATAAGGCACTTTGAACTTCTTTTTTAATTGTTGGCTCTCATTCCTTCTGTCCAAGATTGCTCATGCGAGTTGGCTGAAGTAATTAACAATCTTGTCTAAGTATCTCAAAGTAAATTTAAAGATTTAAACTTTAACTAGACTCATAGCTTAGCTATTAGCAATTATTTCATTTGTAACAAACTAAGAAACATTTTTCATTCCAAACCAAACATTTTTCAAGACATTACTTTGTTCTTATACTCCTCATTAATTGTTCAATTGTTTTCTATTTTTAATGTAAATCTTGTTTTTTCTTTATCATGGTTTTAGATGAATAGAAAATGTCTAAGACTTTATATTTATAAGTCTTGTCTAAACTTCCCTTGTTGATTTTTACTTACTTCAATTCTTTTTACATTTTGTTCTTACTCCAAGTTTTAATTAGAAATTTCCCTGTTTTTACTTTTAAAGATTTGTTCTTTTTGGATCACTTAAAAATGAGCACCTTATGATGATATTTTTGTAGGATAAAGTGATTTAAAATTAATCATAGGCCTTCATTTAACTTTGACATAATTACATGATCATTTTGACAGAGTGTCAAGACTCTTAAATTCAAGACAAAACATTTACTTAGTTAGCAGTTTTTTTTCAAGCTTGCTGCAAAATTTTAATAAGAATAATCAATGTAAGCTTTCTAAGTGTATCTTGATTATCTAAAAATAATAGTTCAAATAAATTTAATTCAACTCAATTGATTTTTCAAATAAATTCCACTTGAAATCATACATGTTTCGGAGTTTTCAGTGTCAAGCAGATAATTTTGTTTTATTATCCAAATGATTTTCAGTCAAAAATTCAATATTAGACACATTGAAGTATTCAGTCAATTTTAATTTAATAACTTTTAATTATATTATGGAATGTAAAAAATACAGACGATATCAATGCATCTGTTGAAGCTGCTGATAGGTAGCTTTGGTATATGAAAGCAGACGGAAGTGTCGTAAAGGAAGAATAAATCAAAATAGCTTGGACGACAATAAAATACCTATTTGACTTTTATAAGTCCCTGTTGACTCGATTCTCACATTGAACATTTTTTGCTGTGAAAGGTTACGATATTTTTGCAATCTTGTTGAATCGACTTTTGACGTCAGTAAATTTCCATATACGATTTATTATTATATTTTTTTCTATCTGTCTGTTTTTTTAAAAAAATCATCTTTTAAATAACATTTTAATGTATACTTAAAGTTGTATTATCACAAAAATGTTAAATGAGTTTTCATTTCAGTTTCAAAACAACTTCCTGAGATTATTTTTCATTTCGCATGATATAAATTTCAATGAAAGTAAAAATAATATGCTCAGAGTTTAGCAAGTTTGCAAGTATGAGAGCGACCCTTACGCTTGACAGGTGTTACCCTTGAGAGCTTCCAACCTCTCTGATATAAATGTTTGTTTGGCCCAAAAATTTTTTATACGAGGACTGATGTGTTTTCTTTGCAAAGTAAGAAAATGAAAATTTGTCCTTTCGTGTGAAAAATTCCATTATTTTTTATTCCAACTGAATTGTAACACCTGTTCTCAATTATTATCTCATTGAAAATTTCAGATAAATTACACAACATTTTTTCCTCTTTTTTTCATATAAAAACTTTAAATTGATTTATTTGTTCCTTGTTTTTTTTTAAATTAAAATTTTTTTAATTACTCCTAAGAAAATAGTGTCAGTTTTTTCTACAAACTAAAATAAATAACTATTCAGCCATAATTACTTTTAATCATCAACAATAATCAATTATTTAATTTATGTATTTATACATAGAGTTTAGATCTCTATATACTCGTAAAACTATTGAGAAACTTTAATCCCCCCCTCGAGTGTCTTGAACAGCATCAACGAAAAATAAAAACCGATGACACACGACAGCTGATCGGTCAATAACCCAAATGCTGATGTGGGTCAAGTTCAGCAACCCGAAGAGTTACGAAGAAGTGCGAATATCTCCCAGACTCTCACTGGCCACGCCCCAAAAGACCAAGAAGAGGGGATTGGCATATTATCTTATAGCATTTAGAAAGTCTGCTTCCATCTGATAATCTCTATTAGAGAAGCTATCAATATCAATTTAAGTAAGATATTCCACAAAAAAAAACAATTTATAATTTTAATAGGATTGAAGAAATAATTATTGCAATGTTAAAACCATTTTTTCCAATTCTAATAAGATTACTCCGTGTTCTTTGTGTAATTATAATTACCACATAAAAATTGACTAGAAAAATAATAACTCATAATGAGAGAGTTTTCACTTCTGTCACTAATTTATTTAAGTGGTTGAAATTTTACCTTTTAATCTAATATTATTTCAAACGTAGGTTTTTTTTTTGTTGAAGCTTTTACTGAGGTAAAATTAAAATAAAAATTACATTTTCTTAAACATATTTGCATTGTTTTTAGATCATTTTTATTAAAAAAAAATTTTTTTTTTTAAACTAAATCACATCTAATTATTCAACAACGTCAATTATGATTAAAAGTGTGTAACTAAAGTTGATTAAAAAAACAAAAAAAGGGATTACAAGTGAATAAAACATTAGATTAAATTTATTGCGGTAATAATTCACAAAGTTTTTTGGCATAAGCTAATAAATCATGGAGAGTTAGAATATATTTTATATAAATATCCTTATTACTTCACAACTCAATGAAACGAAAAGATTTACTTGAAATATGAGAACGAGTCATGAAATAGTATTATCTGATGTGTCTATTAGATATTTTTTTATTCAAATCCAATCTTAAGGTCATCCTTCATGTTATTTAGGTCTCACCTAGCAACGCAAAAGTATCTTACACTAGAACACTTGGGTATAGTTTACATGATTTTTCGCTTAGCAAAAATCCCTGGAGTTTAAAAAAGTCGCTTACTGTACGTCTTTTTAGTCTGTTTCTTTTCATTTTTATTTTCTTAATCTGACTCTCAACGTTCTGGTCGACATTGCGTAAAAACCTTACAAATCCTGGCATCCTCTGTCATACAATTGGAAAAGACTAAGCAACTCGTGAGTGTAGAAAAAGAAGAAAACAAACCGCATTATATACGTCTTATCTTTCCTTAAGCTTGGAAAGTATCCATGAGTAGAAAAGCTCCTAGAGACAAATGATCTTTATGTAAGCCTGACAAGGTCTTAAACCTTGACGAGTGGCGTTATTAATTCTGAAATGTGAAGCAAACATTTACTGAGGTGTGGAAGTCTAGTGATAACAATGTTTTAGACAGTTGTATTATTATCAAGTTAGACTTATAATCACTGCATTTGTTTCATTTAAATGAATATCATTAAATGTGAAACATTTTAATAGAAATGCAACCTTTTGAATATCTTGATCTCATTCTTCAATTTACTAAATTTATGGATCGCATTTTTCATTAAATATTTTATCTCTTTCAGATTTATAATTATCTTTATTCATGCATGTATACTGAAATAAAATTTATGAGAAATTTTAACGGAATGTTATTCAAGCTTTTTAGAAAAAAAAAAAAATATTCAAAGCTTTAAGAATATTTTATTAATTGAATAGCATTTATAATTTACTTCTATTTTATTCCAACTATTATTCAAAGTGAGTTTTTAATTGAAACAATTGTGCTAATTAACAGTCGAGAGAAAAGCTAAATTAAATTTATTGAAAATTTTTGCTGTATATAATTCAATCTGTTACACTCAATTACAACTGAATTTTAAATGAAAGAAGGAAAAATATTCAATTAAAATTAGAAAAGTGAATGTTTAAATATTTTTTTTTTATTATGACATAGATTTTGAGATTGATGAACATTAATTTAATAATGAAGAAGTAAAGTTACTTATAAAGTTTGTTCTTGATGTAAAAATAGCAATAAAAATGACACATGATAGTGTAATAAATTATAAAAAGTCGTAACCATTGGAAATTAATTATAAAAATGATTAATGATAAATTTACAGGTACTTAATCATTCTAGATAGTTGGAAGAATTTCTCTGTCGATAAAAAACCACTAAATTAGCTGCTATAATTTCACGATAAGAGTATGGTCTTCAGGACAAAGTACTTTACTCTTAAAATTAACTGCTTTTAAGTGGACTATTAACTGGTGAAAGAAATTGGAAAGTCATCTTATTATTTAATAGTCTTGCCTAGTTGGCTTGTTAATTCTTGTTATCTTCACTATGTCGGTAGAATGAAGCTTTACGAACAAACTTCCCTTGGGTTATATAGATGTTAGTAGAAACTTTTTATAACGCTCATCCGTTATGACATCCCACACTGTGGGATCAATGATTTTATTTAATAAACCTCTGATGTAAATTGTGTAATATATACTGCGCTTAACTTCTAGTTTAGTTTAAATTTTTTCTGTGGTTATTATAATGAAAAAATTTATGGAGAAAAACTTTTAACTCATCTGAAAGTCCCAAGAGATATTATAATAATTTATTATTTTTATGGTAGATGCTTATTTTTTCACGACTTAGCAGAAACCAAAGTAGATTCATAAAATAAAACATGGTGGAATGCCCAAAAATATGGCTTGTAGTCGACAGTATAGTCAGACACTTTTCCAACTAGATAAGTATTTTTAAAATGTCATAGTTTTAAAAAAATCATCATATTTTTAGATCAGTTTATTGTCATCCTGTCTGGTGTTTAAAACTCTAACTAATTAGTCATTATTTTTCGAGTCAGTCAAAATACTTCTAATTAAGGTAGTATTTTTAAATGTGGTATAAAGGAAAGTCTCATAATATAAATTGAGAGAAAAAATTACAACTTTTAAATGTACCTGAAATTTTTTACATGTAGATTTAATTTTTTATGTAAAGTATAGAAAAGAAGTTTTATACTGGGTCAGATTTTTGGTTTTTTTTTTCTTTAATTTTCATGTAGAAATGATGTGAATGACCAGAAGAATTCATTGTAACAATAAATTTTGTTTATAAAAATGGAGAATTAATAACCAAAAAAAAAAAAAGAAAATAAATATTAATATTGGAAGATTATTGACAATAAATTTATTAATAATAATTGAAAAATAATAGTAACAATATATGATATGAAATCCTCATAGTCCCAGTCCAATTCACCCACCTTTTATGTAATATTTTAATTTGAATATATCTGTTTCAATTTAAATGATTTTCAATCAATTAATTGTGATTTTTGTTTGAAAAAAAGATAAGAAAAATGATAGATTATTAAAATAATATTCTTTTTCATTTTAAAATAAAGAGACATAAAATTAAAATTAATCTGCTAACAAAAAGCAGTAAGTTTCATAATGAACAGGTGTCTCCTTTTACCTTGGATTATGACAGATTTTTTGCTCTCTCTTTACCTCAATTCCCTCACTGGTAAAAATGGCAACGTTTTATTATTTGCCATAGCAAAATTAAATTTAACATTCGTGTGAGATGACAATACTAGATAAAAGTGGCGTAGATACTCATTACAGTTGATAAATGTTTAGGTGGGATTGCGGTGATTTTTCGCTTCCGTGAGAATTTATTTCCTCTAGATAACAAAAGTATTCGTGTGTATATATGACCTCTGTTGACATTACAAAAAATAAAATAATGAAAAAAACCTCAAAGTAAAATAGGGTCAATTTTTTATATGCATTAGATATAGTGAAATATTTTTTTTCGGTTATTCAAAAGATCTTTTGGCGTCAAAAACCATTTGACTGGCATTATTGTTACCAGAACCAGTGATACATTAACAACGGTGTTACCACACCACTGGAAATAGTCTTTCGCATTTTCTTTATTTCTTACGTTCTGTAATCACTCTTTGATACCAACAAGTATTTCAGGTCGCCATTGAAAGCTTTTGCTTTTTAACCTCAGTAACACTTTAAAAAAAAATCTCAAATTATTAGAAATTGTAGTTGGTCAAAGTTTAATGATTTTTTATTAAATAGACAAACTTTTTCTATTACATAATTAGTATTAAATCCAACTATGGATTTAAATGTTTTTCATGTTTCCACAACTTCCTGATATTCTGTTTAATTTTATGTAATTACTATGTTGTTATTTTATTTATCGTAGTTCCATTATAAACAATAGCATATGACAACTGAAAAGTTGTGTATAATTATAAATGTTAATATTTGCAATGTGTTATTCACAAAGTTTGAAAACCTTTCATTACCTCATTCCTGGAAAATTATTTGTTAAAAATAATTTAAATTAAAAGTTAAATAAGTATCCTAATTATTCGAAAATAAAATAATGAAATGTTTTAAAACTTTGTAAATAACATATTTGTACATGTAGATAACAACTTGGTAGATATTAATTTTTATTATTTTATAAAAATTTTTAATTATTATTAACTTTTATTTATTCTATTAAGCTTTCATTGTCTATAATAAAAATATATTAAATTACATTTCATGACGAATATATTTTTTGTAATAATTGTTCATATTGAAAAGAATTTCTCCAGCTTTATAAATTACTTTAACGAGATAAAATTTGATAAAAAACATGTTTCACTATTCGCTGAAAACAGTTGGGAGGTTGGTAATTTTTTATTTGCACCAACTTCTTTAGAGGGCGTTAATGGATTAAGCTATCTTAAATGTTCTAAAAATAAGTTATATTTTTTTTCCACTTTTAGTAAACTTTTCTTCAAATAAGTGGTTCACTTACTGCTAGTGACTTTATTCAATGATTTTGCAAGCTTTTCTTTAATTTAATTTATTCAACTAAAGACAAAATAAAACAGTGAAAATACTTTTTATGTCATTCTTTATTCACCATTTGTATGACAATTTTATGAAACTATCGTAAGCGGTATTTTATTATCAAGAGATGCAGATACGCAGAATTTGATCGGCTTACAAAAAGAGATTTAATGATCTAGAAATAATGTCTACTGAGTCTTTTTAGTAAATTGAAAACATTCAGTATATTTTGTAAAACTTGAGTAAATGATTTAAAGAATCTAAAAAAAAAAAAAATACTCGTAAAAGAGTAATCATGAATACGTGAAGTATTTGATTGTATCATAAAAAAGATAGAATATAAAATTTAATGACAAAAGTAATTGATATGTTAAATAGCAGTATGTTACAAGTCCTGTAATAAAGAAGTACTAAAGTAACTCATTAATTTGTAACCGATATAAAATATAAACAGTAAAGTTCTTGCTCTAAATATTTTGAGATGAATAAATAAAATGACATTATACTGAGTCGATACTTAAATAGATCGTAAATCTTCAAAAACAATTAAAAATCCAGATACACAGTAATCGTATTTCATGAAATTACTTGAGGGCACAAAACATGAAACATTGACGGAAAGCACAGCAATTAAAAATGTTTAAAATATTTTTGCAGACGATAAATTAAACGATAATGCATAAAGGTACGACTAAAATTGACCATAAAGTAATAAAAATAATGAAAAAACTAAATAGGCAGGGTGGTTAATTGCTCGAGAAAATTCCGTGCATACCTTCGTTCAGCTAGTCTTGATAATTAATTTGACTGTCGTGTACGAGACAAAAAGCATTTCTAGACTATATACATATACTCGAGGGAGGGAATTCACTGAGCATTATATTTTTCTCGTGGCACGTTTTAAATCTGCCGGAAGGGTAAAATCGCCGCTTCAGGCACAACGCTTAAGCAGATCTAAACATTTTTCTCAACCCTGGCTACTACAATCTTTTGTGTGATGTTTTTTTATTCACCACCGTTCTATTCGAGGTATATTAAAAAAAAAACATATTCGAGATAATTTACTTTGGCACGTTTCCGGGAATATAGAGGTAGAAAGCAGTCATGACATGCCTTTGGCATCGGTTTTATTGCTTTGTTACTTCCTCGTGAGCCAGAATGCGAGTGCTATGATGCAAGGAAAATGAAATTTACCAAAAACATAGTCTCGTACATACCCTAGGGTATATGTAAAGGTAAATACAGCAGAGAATCGCGCTTATTTCATTCACCAAACGAACGTGGAATGGCAATGTCCACCTTTAGGTCGTTGTCTTAAGATAATTCAATAAATATTACAGTTGTTATTTTCTCTTAAGATCCAATTCTCTCGGAAATTGTACCATCTGTTTCCTGTTGAATGTTTTGATATCAAATATTTGATTACGGCAGAATCAAATAAAAATCACTCTCATCATTTTACATATGGAAAGAGAGGTTCTGTGATTACAATAGTTTAAAGGCTTATTTTTGCAGAAGATTTAATCTTTAGAAACTCTACAAGTATTGAAGGCTAAATTGCAAAGCTTAGCACACTTTAGATAACTTTTTTGAGGAAGGAATCAAGAGATGAGAAATATTCCACATTTATCATTGAAGGATTAGGATAAGATGAATACAGAAAGAATGGAAACCATTACTTTATACACATAAGCAGATTGTTGTTGATGAAGCATAAGATTGTTAGAAGAAAATATATTCTTTGAGATCAGAACCTAAACTTGGACCCTTTAGCTACTGTTGTGTATACTTTTTAAAGATAAAATGAAAAAAAATTACTATCAATCATGATCACATTGCTGTAATCATTCATTTATTTTGATTTGAAGTTTAGATCCAAATGATCCATCCCGAATGATATTATCTATTGGGTTGATAGTCTTATCTACTGCTAAAGATTAATTTTGTTGATAGAGAATTTGATTAAAAAACTTGAAATTTCTGTACATCTTTGGAGAATAGTCCTAAGAAGAGGTCAGTTTGATTGTCTTGCATATAAAGTATGTAGCGATCAATAACTTCTGCTGCAGGAGCATAAAAACAATGAATTGACTGTAATATTGTAAGTTATTATATGCATGAATAATTAGAACATTTTGAATTAGTATTCAATTGAAAAGTTATCAGAATATTCATAGAGATTTTTATTACATATTTATTAGAAAAAAATTATAAGATCCAATATCTAATTTATGAATCAGATAATTTATAAGAATAGTTGAAAGTTAAATTACTTATAAAATATTATTTATATTCTTCATGCCATCAAACCAATGTTTATAGAGTGATGTAAAAAATATGTTGATATGTATTATGTAAGCTTGACTGAAAGTTCTATGGAAAAGACTTGTTCACAAACTCTTGAGTTCGTCAATGATTTAGATAAATATTGTGGCATCATAGAAAACAATTTTCTTAAAGAAAAAATTTAAATTAATAAATAAATAAGTTGTTTGAACTGCTTGAAACTGCAAGTGCACTTTCAGACTGCGCTTGCAGGGATAATGGATCTGCTACAGTACGTTGTTATAAAGGAAAAGCCGCTTGTGCTTGTGGAGGAGTCACTTCGAGTACCTCGAAACGAAACGACTAGAAGGAAAAATATTTTATGAGGTCACCTTTCTTGTTGTTGCTGTTGTTGCTTTCGTCGTTTCTAGTTGTTGGTATATGTTACTGCTATGTGTCTATTGCGGTTGAGAAGCCAGTGTAGTCTTTGTGTCTTAAGTCGTTTCCCACGTTTCTTCTTTTACACTTTCTCTACCCCTATTTTCTCATGACTCCAACTTCATTCAATGTCACTATTGCCAACAACGAGAATCGACGTAAGGGAAAATTTATTCCTGTCGACACTCTACTCCTGTTTGCACCTTCCTCCTTAACATTTCCTGAAAGCTTTGAATTATTCAAAAAATCGTGTATAATTCAAAAACGTCAATGAAAATATGTTTCCTTCTTTACATTCAGGACTATGAATATAACTCTTGTGTTAAAAAAAAATCTTCTTTTTGTCTTGCTTTTTTCCAATGGTTGGTAGTGATAATAAAATTAATTGAAGAATCCCAGTTTTGTCCTATCCAGTTCAGAATTTCTTTCTAAATGATAGCATCACGATAGCAAAAGAAAATCAATTTCACTTTTTCTTTAAAACTTTTTCTTACAATTCAAAGTCCATAAAAGCATTTTCCATCCATTGATGAATTAATGCAGCTTTTTTATCACTTTAATTCAGTTTTCTATAATAATTATTCTCTTATTGAACATTTTATTTTGATTTCTTTTTCTCTTTTTTTCTCATTACAATTATTATTTTTTTTTAAATCCAGTCCAAATCAAAAACTATTTAATCTGCATACTCAAGAGTTTGAATAAACCTTCTAACTTTTTATTGTCAGAACTCCTAAAGGAAAAGTTACTTTGCAAATTTGAAGACAATTTTAAGTTTTTCTAGCAAGTATATGAAAATCTAAATAAGTGAGTACATTCTTCTATAAAACTGAAAAATTGTTGTTATTATAGAAATAAAATTTTTTCCTTCAGGAAGAAATTTCATTTGATGTCTTTCAACTTCTTTGATACTTTAAAATAATTATTAATTGAATTATTATTAGTACACAACATAATAACGACAATATTATTATCATTATTGCTTTATTTTATTATAAGCTTACTATAAGATAATTTTGTAGTGTTTAGGAGTTGAACATACAAAATTATACTTCCCAACAAACAAACGATATACCAAATACTATTAAATTTGCGTGTTGATTTAAATTCAATATGAAATTAACTCTAGTTTCTGTAATTACATCGCGTGCTTTTATTAAAGCTTTTCATATATATCCTAAGGTTTATATACGTAACTGTTTATAAAACATGTATCAAGTTTAAATGACACTATTGATTTGACCATTTTTTCTGAATGTTATAATTATATTTGTGCAATCAACTTTGTACATATGCACTAAAATTTCGAGTTTTACTATAAACATTTTAACTTGATTAAGAGTAATAAATGAATTTCGCCATTCGTTGGACAATAATGTCAGTTGACACAGTAGATAATCATTTATTTAATAATATGTACTCATATACATAAATGTAATTAAATAATGAGCCATATTTTTCCATCATCGACTAAGTGACAGGTTTTAATAGAGAGATTTGATGTTTAAAAGATGTGACCTAATTACAAGATCAACACAATTATAAATTTTACAAAAAATTATCATTAACTTATTTCTAATTATAATAAATTATAAATCATTACTAGTAATCAATTTTTTGACAATATTATTTGACATTTAAATGTTAAATAAGATGAGAAATGTAATTTTATTCCTATTTCGACAAAAAGAAACCTCTTCAAAGAACCGAAGATAATTTTGTTAGAAAAGAAAAACGAGGAAGGAATAATTGAATAAAAAATGTTGATATTCTAGAGATATGACCTAGTTTAAAAAATTAAATTATTCATCAACAATATTTTCTAATAATACGATTTTTATGATAAAATAATAACAAGTTAATTATAAGTATTGATGGATAATAGAAATTGAATTTCAACCATCATTTTTTAACGATTAGATAATAAATGAAAAAATCTTCCATTCCTTTTTAAGAGAAAATCATAAGAAAAAGTAACAATAACATTATCCTGGCACCATTCTAGTATTTTACTGCAGATGTGACCCAGTTAAGAAATGGAAAAGGAATAGCAAAAGGATGAAGATCGATGAGCAAGTGTTGAAATGGACATCTACTGTAATTTAAAAAGGTTCACCAAGAGATTGCCAGAGGATCAAATGTTACCGTTGATGCGGTCTGTCTCAATTCTGTTGGCAAAGTTTTGAAGGCACCTGGCCATTTTATCGTACTCTCCTTACTAAAGATCTGATGAAATTCATTAATGAGTACCGAAGGAAGATAGTTAGGAATACACAAAAAAGCCTGTTCACGAGGTTTGAAGATCGTTTGGTTGTCAAGAAGGCAAGTTGTACAGACATTTTTCTATCCTTGTTTCTCCCTGTTCACAATTTACTCGTCTTGTCAGCTTTCAAAGTTTAAGAAAGAAGTTGGTAACGTCAAACTTACCATTCCTCAGCTTCATCTTTAAACTTCTAAGTCATTCAATTTAGTTTTGTAAATCTGTTTTATGAGTGGTCACTAGGGAATATTTTTCATCTTCAAACTTTCCATCACGATTTATTCAATCACAATTGTTGTAATAAAATTTATCGATCATCTGTACTATTATTTTTAGGATGAGCTGAAATAAAAAACAAAATATAATATTAAGAAAATTCCATTGATTCCAGCGGTTACAGAGCGATAGGACATTCAAGTTATTTGACGCTCGTAAAGTCCCAACTGAAATTGAAAGCTTGATTTCAGAAGACTACAGAAGTTGATTAAATGGAACCGTGTTCTGTTGGGAGTCTTCGTTGCTACTGTAAATGAACCATAAAAATAAGTGCTACGTGTACAATCTCTTTTTATTTTTTTCGATTAATGACAATATAAATTGTCTGACGAGATTACTTCTGTGCTATTCAATCAACGTAATGTAAGAAAAATTGTTTTTAAAGAGCCAATTAATAATTTACTCATCAACCATCATCTTCAATACCATCTTGATGTATATTCATTGATGGTACTTTGATGAAAAGTCTTGTTGAAGAATATTTTAAATTTATCAATCAATACTGTTGTAGTTTTACCATCATTAAAAGCTTATTGGTTATTCTGTGAGTGGTTATCAAGTTGATAACAAAGTTTTTAAATATGCATAATGTTAATTAAGTGCTTTAATATTGAAACCCACAGGATGTAGTGTAGATACATATTAAATATGAATTTATTTATTGTTTTAATTATAATTAACTAATTTTATGAGAATAAAGTTTATTATTTAGTTATTTAAACATTCACATGCTTCAGGAAATTTTCAATTTTCTGAATTTTTTTTTTTTCCAAATAACAACTCAATTTTGAATTAAATATTTAAATTTTTTGTATCTCTTGAGACCATTTTTGACAGTTTACTTGATTAGAGAATATCGTTTTCTATCAAAACAATTAATAAAAAATTATTATTTATTAAAAATTATTTGAATAATTGAAAAAAAAGTATATGGATCAATAAAACAATACTGACAGTTTGATAAAAATAATGTTATTTTTCAGTGATTACTGGTATTTTGTTTCAAACTTGTCAATTGCAAACGATGTCGACCCTCATTGGGGAATAATGCGGAAATGTCAAATCTCAAATGACTTTATAAATAAAATGTTAGCGATAAAAGGAGGTATAATGTTGATAGAGGTATATTAAAGTATTGGAATAAAACAAAATACCAGTGGGTGAGTGAAAGTGGCTGGCGTGACATGAGGCAATAGGAGTTTTAGTTAGAAATAAGGGTGCGGCGCCAACAATCTATTCCAGCTTGCGGCCAATCATCGTTGCTAAATAGTCAAGCTAACTTCGACCAGGTTATTATGCAGTCTAGGTTACACGTCGGCGCCATTACTTTTGTTATAAAGTACGATGGTAACAAACGACTTAGTTAAAAAAAGAAAAAATAGTTAAAGTATCCCTTAACGTTTATACTTTTTACACAAACAACATATTTTTTCACAGAATGAGTTAAGTTGAAATGAGTTTAAGTTTTGTTAAAATGTTTTAGTTAGTTACTTAATGATATACTAAAGTTAAATTTTATAAATGGTGGAGATATTGAATGTGATTATATATTCTATGTACGACCTAGTGAAGAAAACTATTTTCTTTGGTCTTTTCTTCAGACATTGAAGAAGCAATGGAGAACAGGAAGCACCTACCACCTCTAGTCAATCGACTGGAAATTATATAGATCCGGAAATTCTTCGAGATTGCCCTACCCCAAGTCTCTAGAAAGTATGTCGAGCGTATTCAGTTGGCCTCACCCAACTGCACCAAAGACAGTTTCCATTTTTTTCCTCTCTTCTTCGCTACTTTCATTCATAAGTTTTTTTCGCGGCTTTCCAGCAGACGGTAGGCGCCAACTTTCAATGCAATGTTCTAAAATGTAGGCATATCAAGTTGAACTAATGTTCTCTGCTCTTTTAATAGAATCAGCAATACCGATATTGAAATATCCAAGAAAGTTAGCATTAAAATTCTTATTTTATTCACGAAAATATTTTTAAAATTAAATTATTATTATTCTTAGACTTTTGTCATTTTGTATTATTTAAAATCATTGAATTACTTTTCAATGTTCATCATATACATCACCAGTTATTCGTTAAAAAAAAAAAAATAGAAAAATATTGAAGAATTCATCAAAGTAATTTTTAATTAAAAAAGTATTGAAGTATAAATTTCATCCATTAGAAATTGGCATTTTTTTTAGCGAGTTTATATCAATTTATAATTTAAAATAAAAATTTTTTATGCGATCGATATAGTTGATGAAAAAGATATGATATTATTAGTTGTTGTTTGATACTAAAAAAAAATTTTATTTCCACAAATAACTCGGTTTTTCTTTGAAAGAATCCAGCATATGTATTCGTACATACTTGTGTATTTTTTTAAAAGTGAGAATATATAATCGATCGTGGTAAACCTCGATCGTGCGGTTGAATGTGCATTTTACAGTGCCAATGATGAGAGTGAAGAGTGCTTTCGATAGAACGGAAATAACCGACAAAGAATTGAATCACTCGACCGTATGACCACCTTTTTTATTCTATAACTACTCTACTTTACGTACTTCATTTTTCTTTTCTTCTTGAATCCTCTCCAGTCGTTTTACTCACTTGTTTCATCATTTCTTCTATTCCGACATTTCTGCCCATATTCAACTATTTTTTCCACAGTTTTTTTAACTAAAGCCTCAAGCGGTTTTGATGAATGAAGAATCAAAGTTTTTTTTTTTTCATCGGTATAGATTTTTCTAACTTTTTTTTGATTCTATACATCATAAATGCAAGAAATTAACAATGCGTGATCAGAATAGTGGAATCCTAGATGAATTAAAAACAATGGAGATACTGGAATAGTGCGATTTTTTAGCTATTCAAGAGCATTGCCGATCATTCTAGTAATACCTCGGTGAAATTTTCTATTTTTGCAGCAGCTTTGTGATGCGGCATATCGTCCCTCAGGATCTCGAATGTGAATTAATATTCCGATCGGTTTTTTTTTTATTTTTGATTCCAAGGGTTTACAAATATTCTCAGCTTTCTTTTGATTATAGAATTTTATATTTTTCCTTTTGATAATTAATTTTTCCTTTTCGTCTTTGATATTCATGATTTTCACTTGTGTAGATTTTGGTGAATAATAATTTTCAAATTATTTTTCCTCTTTGTGCATATACTAAAAGAAATCCGGTATAAATAAAGAATGTGCACATTATTAAAAAATTTTATTTCAAATTGAAGATAAAAATTTCTTTAAAAACGATCTTTTTAAAAAAAATATTCAAGAAATTTATTACATCATCAAAGACTGATATGCAGATATTAATTAAAAATTTTTTAATTAATTTTCTTAAAAGAAATAAAAAAATTGCGAGAAGTAATTAATTTATCATTCCAGATCACAATATTATTTATAAAAATTTTATTAGTCGATATTCGAAACCATTGAAAATAAACTTAGCGATCAATTCAATTAAATATTCCACAAGTGTCTATAGATCATTTTTTTTTATTAAAGAGATCATAAATAAAATGTCATCATAATAAATAAAATGTCATCTCGTAATGCTTTTAACAACGAATCATAGTAAAACATTTTATTTAGCTTGAGTTCAACGGGTGTACTTTACACACATATATCCTTTCTCAAAATACATGGTAATATTTCACAGGTTATTCGTGGCATACGTGATATATCATATATTCGGAAGATGCTATTACGGATCATCCGTAGATCGTCAACTGAGTTCAATTTACGGTCACTGAGTTCACAGTGGTACAGATAATGTAGAGAGATGACCAGTAAATGTATATACGTATATATAGATATATAAGCAGCACTACTCACCAACGACAGTGAGATGAACGAAATGACTCATGTGAGGGGTCGTAGAAACTTGACACTCATATATCCCAGTATCCCGCAATTGAGGGAACTTTATTTGGAGTGTCCAGTCGTCCGAGTGAACGTTGTGAATTGCACGAAATCGTTGGTCACTTGTATACGTGTAACGTCCAATTGTTAATAGATGAATGTCTCTATGTCGCACCCACGACACTTGTAATGGCACCTGAAACAGATATAAATTAGTTTTCTATTGACAATTAATTACCAAACATATAACCTGATTATTTACAGTACTTGTTTTTCTTCAACAAACATTTTTCCAATTTATTTAACATTTTATTTGTGGTATCAAAGTGAATTATTGGAAGAAGAACAACAAGTTGAAATGATAAAAATTAATTTGAAAATAAAAGTAATCCTTTTTCTCAAACAAATAGTCTCAATTTTCAAGTTATGTTTATATATTGAAGAAGAAACTAACAAACTTATTAACACATCAATACATAGACCTAACTGATAGATTAAAGAATTTTTAATTTGTTCAAAATTATTTACATTGTATAGACAAGGATCAAAGAAGAGTGTTTTGGGAATTTATAGGTTTAGGCAAGAAATGTCAAAAATAATATGAACAAAAAGCTAGAAATATGTTCAATAATCAAGAACTTTGTATACAGAATGTATCAAATGAATAATTAAACAAATCATTTATCATCAGATAACTCTAGTCAATTCAGAGAATGCAACTTTCTATCATAGTCAGACTATTCATCTTTTCTTTAAATAAATTCTACAGCTCCACATTATACTTTCTGTTGCCATCTCATTTACCATCTTTTGTTCATAATTTTTCCCACATGAAATCAAATCAGCTATTAATTCTCTTAATAGCTAGTCTATGCAGAGCTACGATATATTCCCACCTTTGTGACTCATCATCATCACCTATTTATGAATGTTACACCGATTAATTAGATGTTATAATTCATTTGGCTTTCATCATTTTCCTTACTACATCATCTGTATCAGAAAACCTTTTTAATGCTTTATTACATTATTCGATTCATTGACATAAAAGAGATTTAGGTATCAATGTTTTCAAATAAAAGTTTGGAATTGATTGATAGAAATTAACTTGATATTTATAACAAGTTGGAGAATTACCTATTTATACATCTGTATAATGAAATATTTTTTAATAAGATTTACTGTTTCTAGAAGCAGTGTTCAAATTGACTATCAAAGAAATCAATTAATCTCTGCATAAATTACCTCACTATAACAATACCATTAACTATCAAAAGTCAACAGACTTTCATACACGAATTTTTGCTGGGCCATTTGTAATTTTTTTTGAGGGTTTTGAGCATAAAATTCAGGAAAAATCAGCTAACAAGATGCGGAGATGAACGTTATGTGACATGCAATGTAAACTCATTTCTCGTTCAATTCATTTTCCTGTCTAACTCTCTTATTTTTCACTTTAAAACACTGATTTTCATGACCACAGTTACAGCGTTTTTCTACACAATCTCACACATTATTTCTCTTTTTTTTCTCTATCATTTCATGGGAGAACTTTTGAAAATTAATAGGATCGCTTTGCATATCATTCTAGAATTTACATGTGAAGCAAAGGGATTGTATCTCTTCTTTAGTGTGATAATTGAACCACTTAAACTTCCTCTTTTCGTCGCGTCCACTTTCTCTCGTTATTTTCTCTCATTTTGAGCTTGCTCCACGGATTTCCGTACTTTGAAATAGTTACACGCATTTTCTAGAGATAAAGTTCCCCAGGACAAAGCATGTGGTGTGGAAATTCAATTAGTACTAGAACGTGCAACCAAGAAGTTTCCTAAACATATTTACATATTCAATTATCATAATAATCATGATTGTTAAAATATTTTGTGCAAGTTTTATGAGCAAAATTAATACAATAATATTGCTTGTTATTAATATTTCATCTTTTCATAATGAAGAGAGAGTCTAATAACCTCGGTATGAAGCAAGGTTGATACACTCGTAAAACTTTTACGATTTTTGCTGCTTCGTTTGGAACTGAAAACAAGATGAAAGATGCACTGGTGTCGACAGGAGGTAGTTGATATCGTTTCATAAAATTGTCTTTCATTTTATGACGGTAGGGAGACTTAGTTCATATCGTACCATCATGCTCTGACGCTTTCTCCTTTATTCACCGTCTGAATCTTGATGCAAAATATGATAAGATACATGAAGCTTGCAATTTCCAAGATTACAATTTACGTCTAACTCATTTCTATTGAAACATAAAATTTCTTTCGTCAAAACCTCCATTTTGTACGTGATTTCAGATTGTTGAGGCTCATAAATGTACTCGGTTATTATTTTTACAATCCAAGCTTTTTGTGCAATTAAAAGTACTCCATTTATATAAATAATAACCTGTTCAATTTTCGTTTGAAATATATCTGGAAAATTTTATTTATACTTTTTTTTCATCCAGTTTTTTTTATGTGAGTACTTAATATCTATCGATATTGTAACTACATATAGCAATTAATACTTTTTAGGGAAAACAATTTTTTACAAAAATTTTCAACCTTTGACCAATTTTTTAAATAATAGTAGTATTATTTAATTAAAATTTATATGTTAGAAGTCATACATATATATTGAAACATTCAATTTGATATTAGAAAAATTTACAATGGAATTTTAATTCAAATTCTATACAATTATATTTTTATTTGTTTTAAATAAAAATAATGTATATTTTAAAATATATCTACGGACAAATGTATTTATATTGTAATAAAAAAAAGACTTGTGTTCTAAAGAATGTTTAGTTATGCACTAAAATGTATAAAGGAGAACATCACATACTGGAATTTCACCCTGAATTCCACTAACACCTTTGCCTGTAGTAAATGACCTTTACTCGTTTGATCAAAGACATGAATTTCAATACAATATGTTGGTAATATCATAAATATGCCAGTTTATGAAGACATTGCTGACAGTAGACGACAAATTATGCCTCTAGACTAGACTTTTTATAATTAAGATTAACTGTTTTTTTTAATATCTTATCAATAAGGAAAAAATCACTCATTTTTCCGATTATAAGCTAACTTTATATACCTATGTAAATTCATAGATAGAATGAGATTAAATAAATCCTGTTCATTTTTAAAAATTCATGTTTAAATAGCAACGAATGATATCCAATGTGTGAGCAATTTTAAGTCATCAATTTGTTAATTAATTAAAAGCTGACGGATATTTTAGTTAAGTGACTTAAAAATAATAGGGTCAACGTATCAGTCAATGAATGATTAAGAGTATTGATTATTCAATTAATTACTAAGAAGTGAATTATCAACTGGTTTATTAATATAATAAAAGTATTTAATGCAGGAATATTCATAGAATACAAAGAAAGTAAAATTATAAAAGAAAATTGAATAAATAAAATGGCTGGTATAATTATATATAATTATGTATTAGAAGTATATCATTCATTTACTAGTGACTGGTTGATCCTACTCAGAGTTAAGAAATTTTATTTTCCTTGGAGAAGCTCATACTTATAAAACAAATCATAATAAAATATTCCCTCAGCTTTTCCTTCTTTATAACCAACTTCCGTTTGATTGGAATTTATGATTAAATACTTGAGTATTAATAGCAATAATCTCACTGATAAAAAACATTGGTTCTCCCTAGGACATCGAAGGTTGAATTATTATCAACGTGGGATTTGGGGAAACTTTTCGAATAAAGAGTATGTGTAGTATGAGATAATAACGGCCCTGCTGAGTTTTTTCCTCTTACAAGTTTCTATCTCCAGGAAGTTCATCGTTGTTCGATAGGAGTTTGTGTAACATCCGGTAAAAGATAAGCACAAAACGGTAGATGTGCAGTCTAGAGTAGCCTTGTTTATATATACACACCCTAACGAAAGACTGAGAGAGCAAAGGAAACTGTAGAGTCCAATATCGTTCAGTATGTCTAACTAATACAACTGTATACCTAGCGTATTGTATCTCTTCTCGTTTATGTTTCCGTAATTTACGATACGCGACTGATACAAACTGCCATCATAGTTGGCAACCGCAAAAGCGCTTGCACTAGTTATATGCAATCTCTACCGACTCGCGGTTTGTTTCATGACATCACTGTTACTCACTTTGCATGTTAATGCGTTGTCATTTCAAAGAGTTGATGCATCTTCTTCTCATCTAACAAAGACCACCATCTTTTATATTTCTACGGTTGAGTTATATAATTACAAGATCAAGCGAGCCCGCCGAAGGCGGGCGAAGCTCGATCGTAATTATACGAAACGTCTCGTTCGAAGATGATAATTTGTAGTAATGCTTGTCATTGCTAACGATTCACACTTTTTAGAGATAAAGTTTGAAATTCCGCGCCCCTGCCGACCTTACGGCCAGTGGCGCCTCCTATTTTCATATTTTTAGAGGTTTGAAATTTGAGTTTTCAGGATGATCTTGGGAGAGTGATATCTTATGCTGGGTTCAGGAAGAATTTTGGGAGGGAAAAAAGATCATCTTCGAACGAGACGTTTCGTATAATTACGATCGAGCTTCGCCCGCCTTCGGCGGGCTCGCTTGATCTTGTAATTAATACTACACGTCTCGTTCTCGATGATAATTTGTAGACTTTCAGCGTAAACTGAAAACTCACCTGTATTTGTCAATAAGGGCACTTTATTCAAATACAGTTTAATTAACAGAGAAAAGAGTGATTTTGTTTTTTATGTACTCAAAATAGACTTAGCGAATATATCGTTGTCTTGAAGTGGTCGATTATAGAATTTTGCAAAGGTTTTTGAATCTTTTGACCAGCCTGCTGTACGTCTAATAGTGTCAACATCAACTCCTTTACGCAGAGCAGCGGAGACAGCCGCATGTTTCGTGCTATAAGCCGTAAATTGCTCTGTGTCAATTCCTGCTTTTGCTAGCAGGGATTTTATCCAATGGCTAATTGTCTGAGCAGTTACGTTCTTGTACGGTTTGTTAGTTGATATGAACAGGAGGTTGTTGTCGTCATTCCTACATTCCTTGGTTATTTCTAGATAGTGGATCACAGCTGAAGCTACACAGATCTTTGGATTATTGGTGAAAAAGGGAAGAATAAGGTCCGGCTGATTCTTGCCAGGTTTAGATGTTTTAATTAAGTCAGGTATTTTTATGGAGATTCCTGATTTTTTGACAACTATATTCTTAATGTTGATTAAAGAAATCGTCTGAAGTCTGTGAGCTGTTGTTAAGACTAGCAGTGTGGCAACCTTCTCGGCTGCTTCCTTTACTTTCAGTTCCTTAAGTGGTAATTTCTCAATATACTTCAAGACTGGTGACGTGTCCCAAGTACTTGAGTATTTGGGTCTTGGTGGTTTCTGTCTATGTATGCCTTTAAAAAATCTTGTAAGTAATTTGTCACTCGATATGTCTCGTGATGAGATAAGAGATATAGCAGATCTAATGGAGTTCAGTGTTCCATAACTTGCCCCTTGATGGAATTTTCCCGTTAAAAAAGTGATAATATCTGTAGTATTAGCCTCAAAGACAGATAATTTGTTCAAGGAACAAAACTCCCACCATAGCTTCAGTGGTCCTTGATATTGTTTCATCGTTGAGATAGCTATGGAGTTTATCATTACTTCTGCAGAACTGTCGTCTATTCCTCTTCGTAGAAACGCTTCCCTGATAAGGTCCCGGCCACTAGTGAAAGTTTTGCTGCTAGTGGGTGTGTTTCTTCTCTGAAAGGAGATATTAATAGATTATTATTTGCCTTAAAAACTATTGGTGGTGATGTGAGCAAAGAAGTAAAGAGAGGGTACCACGGCTGTGTTGGCCATAGAGGTAAGACAACCGTTCCCTCTGCTTTATCAATGATTATTTTTCTTAGAGTTCTGAGGGCAAGTGCGAAAGGAGGAAAGGCATATATTTTTTCTTTGGACCACAATATGGTGAAGGCATCTACTGTCATAGCTCCTGGGTCTGGAAATCGTGAACAAAATCGTGAGCATTTTTTGTTTAGTCTTGACGCAAATAAGTCAATTGTAAAAGGTCCAAATTCTTGTCTTATTTTTCTGAAAGCACTGTTGCACAGCTCCCATTCCGTGTCTACGTTAGTAACCCTTGATGCTTTATCTGCTTCTGTGTTTTGAACAGATGGAATATAAGAAGCGTAGATCCAGAGCCTCCTTCTTTCGCACCATTGCCAGATCTTTCTTGTCAGTTCATTCAGGTGAGGATATTGTATGCCACCTGTTCTGTTAACGTATGATATTGCCGACGTATTGTCTATTCTTAGTAATATTTCACATCCCACTAATTTTTCTGCAAAGGATCTTAAGCCAAAGTAAGCTGCTAAGAGTTCGAGATAATTTATGCTAAATTTCTTCTCTTCCTTTCTCCAGAACCCCTGGGCACTTTTTCCATTGCAGTGTGCCCCCCATCCAGTCAAAGATGCATCTGAAGATATTTCTAGCTGAAATCTTTGAGATCTTATAGGGTTTGCAGCAATTGGAGCAATTCTCTTCCACCAACGAAGTTCCTCTATCATTGATTTATTTACATGGATTTTGCCTTCATAATCATTGTCACTTAGAATTAAAGCGAGATATTTTTGTCTTTCTAGTCTTTTACAATATATAGTACCGTATGCTACGGCTGGACAAGCCGCAGTTAGGATTCCTAGAAGTTTGGCAAAGTCTCTAATTTTCAGGTATTCCCCTAGTATAACACTTGTCACTAATGAGGTTATTTGCTCCTTCTTCTTATCTGTTAATTCAAGAGTGTAATCAATTGAATTGACTACGAACCCAAGATATTTACATCTTTGGCTGGGGTCTTGGGAGCTCTTCTCATAGTTAATAATGAATCCCAGTCGTTCCAACAGATTCTTTACAAACATTAGATTATCTTTACAACGTTCATAAGATCTACCTATCAGTAGTAAGTCATCAATATAGATGCATGATAAAATTCCAGTTTCTCTAATTTTATTTATTACTGGTTTCATAATCTTGGTATAGACGAAAGGACTCGTACACAATCCAAAGGGTAGACACGTGAATTCGAAGAGTTGTCCTGAAAACTTAAATCTAAGGAATTTTCGGAAGGTCTTATGAATAGGAACCAGGTAATAGGCGTCTTTTAAGTCTATGGTGCACATATAGCAACCAACTGATATCAATTGTTTGGCTGCTTTGATATCCTCCATCTTAAAGTGAGCTGTATCTATAAAGTTATTTAAACTTTTTAGATTTATAATAAATCTGCTGGAGCCGTCTGGCTTATCGATCAGGAAAAAGGAAGAAACGAATTGACCTTTGTCTTCTTCACAGTACTCTATTGCTCCCTTAGCTAACAGCTTGGTTATTTCTGATTTTATTTTGATAAGTTCACTTTTCGACCAATTTTGATCTGGTGGTGGCCTGGTTTGAACTGGTGTTTCTTTAAAAGGGATTTTGTATCCCTTAAGGCATTGTAGAATGAACTTATCATTGGTTAATTGTTTCCATTCTTTTATGAATAATTTTAATCGACCAGCGGGGGTGCTTACCTCAACTACTTCTTCGACGACGGATAACGACTCGACGATCTGCTCGAGGCCTTGGATGGATTGTAGTTGGACCTTTGGGTTCTGGGTTTGAATTTCAGTGTCTTTTTGCTTTGATTCCCCACCTGCTTGAACCTTGCAGGTGGGTACTTCAAGTTTCCCTGGTCCCTTGATTTTGTTACCAATGTTTTAGATGCAGCTTTGATGTTGGTGCATGCCTTTTCAACATCTTTGGCTTCTTTAACCATCTCCGCAAATTTTTTGCCGTATAACCATTCATCTGATTTAGTAGCATCAACCGTTGGTTTAATAGATTTGTTCATCAGTGGAGTAATATACGCTCTCCGAGCCTGAGAGTGTTGGTAAAACACATCTGTTAAAAGTTTTCCAGTATCACAGAGGTACTTCATCAGTGCCTCCTGATCTATGCCATCCTCTGGGTCCTCGAGGATCATGGATACTGCTGCACCTAGAGCTGAGATTGCCGAGCCAACGCAATTTTGAGTTGCTGCGAAGTGCTCGTCCCTTTTTGATGCGATCTCCGTCATAACCGGACTTATCTCCAAATTTATTTTTGGAGCTTCCGTGTAAAAGTCATCCTTCCTAGGATAAATCTCTAGAATACTCTTCTTATTCGATTCTGGGTAGCCCTCCTGCATCCATTTTTGCCATCTAATTTTCAACTCCTCGTTGATCGTAATAGGAATTTCTTTCCTTGAGTTCGGATGTTCACCCAACATCTCCAAGAACGTGTCCCTTAATGGCTTATCTTCAATAACCTGAGGAGTATCCTCAGAGTTGCCGGTGTTGCTCAACATTTTGTCGTCAGGTTCTAGGTTTACAAGGGGAATCTCTTCATCATTTTCACCCTTATTGGGTTCAGGAGTCGCTGGAAGAAAACAAACCACATATTCTTTCTTATTCTCTGTCTGAAGAGTATCCCAGGTTTTTTCTCTAAGTAGATATATAAATATATATGCACATGTGGGAGTTTTATCCCTGTACATATATAAGACTTGATAGTCCAGCAGACTTATTGTCAATATGGACTTTCGTCGTATGGACGTGGCGTCGTATAGACTATTGTACATACGTGTGTTAGTATGTACATTCACATACGCATAGGAACGTGTATGTGTATACGAGCTTCGTGTGGAAGCTGAATACACCCATAATAAGTGCATTAAATTCGTATGGAATTTAAAGACTTTTATATTTATTTACCTGTAGAATTCTGGTTATCTTCCTTTGACTCCTTCTGTAAAATGCTCATTAACATCAAATTTAGGTTAGAAATCTGCTTTTCCATGTTTTCAAGTCTGTCATCGGTCTTCTGTCTTTTCCTATCCCTCGATCTTGATCGGGATCTTTTCTTCTTCTTTTCTCCTGTCATTACTGAGATTTTAACTACTATTTTTATATTTTTTACAAACTTTTTACTCAATACGTGTGAAAAGTTATACACAACAAAACAATATGAAAATAGGAGGCGCCACTGGCCGTAAGGTCGGCAGGGGCGCGGAATTTCAAACTTTATCTCTAAAAAGTGTGAATCGTTAGCAATGACAAGCATTACTACAAATTATCATCGAGAACGAGACGTGTAGTATTAATGTATATTTATTTCCATAACTTCCTTCATCTTCTCATCTTCATATTCCAGAACATCTTTTGACCTATAAGTTATTTTATCAAATATTCTCCTCTATACCAAATTCATAGAATAGTTGATAAGTGTAAATATTTAGCCACTGTGTTATCATATCTAGATTATTATTTATTTAATCCTTTTCATTTTCAGTCGTTCAGAGAACACTCATCAGCTATATTGTTTGATGATATTATTTTTTTATTCAATTATTCAGTTAAATGAGTACCTATATTTTTTTAACAGCAAAGGAAAAATAACTAACTGAAAGCTTCTTAAAATAATGGTTGTAAAAAGAATATTTGATATATTTGTAAACAATAATGATAGATTGATATTTTAGAAATGATTAATTAAGAATTATATTCCATTATTTTAGTGGAGAATAAATTTTATGACTGGGAACTTTTAATTAAACAAATGAAACGATTTATATAACGAGGATTAATGTTTTTTTTAAAGGATATCAAGTTTTTCTCTTTGTAGTTAAAAATTGAGGAAATTGACCAAAAATGGTTGGAAAATAATTTTTTGTCATTCAAGTTATTTATTTATTGAACAACTCGATAGATTATTCTTTTCAAAGTGATTCAATATTATTCTATTCTCTAATTGTTCCTATTTTGATTTGAACTCTTTATTCGTCTATTTAGAGTCATTAATAAAAATTTATCAAAATTTCAAATATAAAATTAAATTAAATTAATGCCGTAATTGTTGCTTACATTTTACTAACCTTGTAATTAATGTTAATTGGATAAATTATATTTTTAAAATTTGTATAATTTATTCTTTAATTAATTTAATTCCATTCTATGGTTCCATTGGAGATAAAAATATTCTGAACATAAATTCAAAAGAAATATGCATGAAAAGAGTCGATGATGAAAAAAAGAACTCTCGTGTAATCGAAAAGGATCGAACTTCTGTAGAATGTAAATCGATTTAAACTATATTTTTTCTCCTGAATTTCTAGAAATTTCTCAGTTGAATTGTTATTTTTAACATTCTATATCAGTTATTCGCACTCACGACCATTTCATTAGAATAAATATTGATTTTTTATGCATATTTTAGTGACTGGTATATTGAGAAAGACCTTTCACACTTTAAAATTATCTCGCCTTATTCATAGAATTCATTAACTGCTGTGATACAAAAGAAAAATATTACTTTCTTTATCTCACATCAGTAAGAAGGAGAAGGAAAATGATACTTTGATCTCTAGTACAAGATTATCCAACATGGCCGGAAATTTTGAAGAAAATTTTTCATTCATCTCATTGTAAATTTAAATAATTAATTAAGACAAAAAAAGTCTAGGAAATTTTGGTTTTCGATTGGATTTGCATTAAATATATAATCATACATGAATGATCATGGAAATCGGTCAATCCCTATCGCAATTATCATCTCCACGTGTATCGGACATCGTTTCCTGTCTCGCATTCGCCTTCCGGCTATTTCGCGAGCACTGTAAGCATGTTCTGGAGTACAAGCTCACCCTCAACGTTACTAACTATGACCCATTACAGTGCTTTGAGCCGCAATGGGACTCCAATATCCCCAGGAGTTTGCGGTGGCATATAGCCGTCGATTTACCATTGCTTGCGTGTCTTCTCTAACCCTCGCTTTCTCCTAGAATTCCCATCTCCAGAAATTTAACTCTCAATGGATTTCCTTTGAATGTAATATCAGCATAATTGTAACCCTCTCCATGACTTAATCATCTGATTCCTTTATAATAAAATATAATATGATGAATTAATTTACTGAAGTTTCATAACTGCTCACTTCACTTAGTGCCATAAACGTCCAAATAGTTTAGCTTGTATCGAGTATATAGTATACTTTTAAGGTACTTCATTTATAAACACTTGATGGTGCTGTATTCATTAAGCTAACATTTTTTGATAGTACTTGATTATTAATTGGCCACTTTAATGTATCAAATTGAGTTTTTTTATTAAATATAATAAATATATTTATTTAACTCGATTTCTGATGGTTGGTTAATTGGAAGACTGTACTGGGATTTTTAAAAGTATTTCCAAAATTCTGTATAACATGTTGATAAAAGGATTGTTCTTGAAATTAAACTCAGTTGATGGCTGATGAATATCGGCTTCAGCTAAAGATTTAATAAAATATTTGATCGTGATTACCACGTCATTTATTTAAAGAAAATTCTTTACATTAAATGAATATTATGTTTGTAGTTAATAAATTTCATTAGACACCTACATGTCGTGATTTGATTTGAAAGAAAAGTTAAAAATATGCAATTAAACTTAAAGTTATATCATCACATCATCAACCAAGAGGTATATAATTCAAGAAAAATAAATTTAAAAAAGTTAACTGGTAACTAGTTTTAGTAAAATGAGTTGATAAGTTTGAAAAAG
Source organism: Chelonus formosanus (assembly GCA_028641665.1). Taxonomy (NCBI): domain Eukaryota; kingdom Metazoa; phylum Arthropoda; class Insecta; order Hymenoptera; family Braconidae; genus Chelonus; species Chelonus formosanus. The sequence continues at coordinate 18,960,130 of CM054002.1, forward strand.
GTTACAGAATACTATTCTCTAAAAATAAAACAGTGAAAATAATGAAATGGATTACAGCAGAATCAGTAAATATAATACCACTGATTCAAACAGTGATTTAATTTACATTGCAAAATCAATAAATATTTACTGATTTTTCAGTCTACTAAATGATTTTCTTTCTTAAAGAGTACATGAAGAGAAAGAAATTGTAATTGTATTTCAATAAATGGTAGTCTATCACTTTGAGTTCAAATTTGTCAATAAATAATTTTTTAATTAATAATAATTACAATTCTTTCCAGTAAAATTTTAATTATGAATCAAAATTGTGAACTACAACAACAATAAATAATGAACATTATTATACTAGTGTGTAATTAATTGTGTATACCTTTTATTGGAATAAAAATTGTAATCCTTTTCTCTCCGTGTATGAATATGTACAGTAATGTTATTTTTCAGTATCAATGCATCATCATTCAAACGAAACTTCAACTCATTGTATTTATTACAATAAAATGAATCCTTTTATTAATTTATGTTGAAGTAGTTTCAATTATTAGAAAAAAATTTATTTTTCTGATGATAAGTTACGATTAATATTTGAAATGTTATAAATTTATTAGTAAAAATTTTTATTAAAGTTCTAAATCAAGCGAATGAAAGTAAAGAATCTTTTGTTTTCATCTCGACACCGCAATCTTTCAAGATTGTCTTCAAGAATTTTTTCCAATTGAACAGTCGCCATCCTTATTTTCCGATTTCATACAATCGTGCCAAACTTCCGATTTTTGGTTTCTCTGTTTTTCTAGAACGTGTTCAAGTTTTCGTGACAGAAAGAGAAGCACCAAAATATTATAAGTAATATTTTGAAATATATTTTTACTCCTGATGAAAATCAGTAAAAAAAGGTAGACAACAATTATCTTTCCATAAATTAATAAAAAATGAAAAGCTATCATCAAATCTCAGAATTCGTTATCTTTCTTTGATAAAAATCTAGATCGTAATTAAAATATGAATTTCTTTTTTTTATTTACTTCCAATGCTAAGCTATAGCTTACAAAGCACTAGCTATAATGTAATACAACCGGAGATTATATCAGATTGCCGTCCTTTCATAGTGTAAAAGAAGAATACGAAGTAAAAAATTCAAAATAGAGAAAGGAGAATGATTATATAAAAAAAAAGTCCCAATGATCCCTCGTCCTGGAAAATCGCTTGAAAGCAGCGGTTTTCCCAGGCTCTTGAACTTAGTTTCAGTGAGGCAGATGTAGAACGGGTGAGGATAATGCCATGGCTAATACTCAGACCGGAAGGTACTGATAGGAGTATTGAATCGATTGAGGATAAATTCTCCTGTAGTAAAGATGCAATGGGGAGAGCACGAACTGTGGGAGATTGGTCTATAAACGATTTTGGTAGAAAGGAATAGCTAATATCGGCCAAAATATTAAGTAGAATATTAAAAAAAAAATTATTTGCAAATCATAAATGGTATCAGTGTATCGAGAAGAGTATTAAGGAAAGAAAAATGGAGATATAAATAATTTTAGTGTTCACTTCAGTATGATATAAACGTTAATTGAAGGTTATCATTGCGGATTTCAGTTATAGAAAATTTCCGATTGTTGTATTGGTCGACCTAAATTCTCGGTTACGCAATAACTACCACGGAATTTGTACAATGTCTATATTTGTATTGTGCACGAACTCGACGGAGAGTAACACTCTGGATGCAATTTAGTTGGCACCGTTGGGATGCATTGGATTATAGACCGTGCATGCACACAATAGTTGCACGGTTGATCGCTTAAATCTCATTCGACTAGGTGTGATAGTTTGGTGCTAATCTTATTTTGTGTAAACTCCAAAATGTCATTTATTACTTTAACTATTGAATGAGAGCTCAATCAACTAATATTCAGTACTAATTGTTAGCAAAAATGCAAAACATACAAACAAGAGGGGATTAATTTGAAAAAAAAAAAAAAAAAAAAAAACAAACAAACACATTGTCGTTAAAAATAGGATTTGCATTTTTTGTTTCTTGATGAAAAAATATGAAAGGAAGGAAGGAAAAAAGGGAAGAGAAACCTTCTGGTGTATTGATATCAAATATATTTTCTAGTTTGTTGTATGAAAAAATTACCTCTGGAACTTGCGAAAAAATAAAGAGAGAGAAGAAACAAAGTACGACCGAAGGGATTAATGGTTATTTAGTAGTTTAGACTGGTGGTAGTAACGAAACAAAGGAGCTTTTTCACTTTGTTCTGTGTTACTTTTGTTGAAAATTTATTCGTTAAAAAAATGTGTCATTTTTTATGCTATATAGACTATCTTTGTATATTTTTCAATTTATATTGAATATACAAGACATATAAATTTATTAGACTACGAAATGAGTCAAAACATGAATACAAAAACTTTTATTTAATCGAAAACACTACGTGCTTTTATTTTTTATGTACATTTGTAAATACCATATCGATAAATTGCCGAAAATAAACATTGTTGACTTGGCTTTTACATTCTATATTTCTCTGTTGAGATTAAAAATAATTCGACTTTTATTACTTTTCATTTATTTAGATTGTTCATGACTCTTGTTGGGTTCACTTTCAAAATGATGTACATAAAAATGAAAAATGATTGGAGAGAAAATTCTGTACGAAATAAAATAAAAGAAATTCTTGATGGATCTTCTATGAGAGCTGCACTTGATGAGAAATGATTTCATATTGAATTCAGTCTAGCATTTAGGGTGTTTTGTTCTCCTGAAATTGTTCGTTTTTACGCTCATGTTTCCACGATCGTTAAAAAATTAGAACAGGTAAAGAGCATTGATGTTTTTATTTTATTTTATTTGTAGATAACTTAAAATAAAATTCGACGGCAACTTTAGTGATGAAAACAAGAATAGACTGCTGATATTGATTACTCGTAATTCTGTACTGAAACGAATAAAATTCTATGGTATTATTTCGAATAAAAATATTACTGGTAAATTAAATTACGACTAAAATCGTTTTGTCATTTTTCCTCAATAAGAGTGTAAGAATAGATCAAAGAATTGACTTTCACATTCTTCATAAATGACTTTAGTTTCAAACAGAATTTATCACAGAGAATATTTTAAAATTTTCAAATATACTCAATTGATAATTCTGGTAATTAAAAAAGTGTACATAAATGATTGGTTGGTAACAACAATTTTATATATTTTTCGTTTCTAAAGTTTTAAAATATATCTCTTAATCGCATATTACATTATATTTTTCCAATGAGTACAGATTAATAGCTTATTTCTGCAAAGCCTTTAATTCCAGTTCACTGTAGAATTTATCGAAAAAATATGCAAAAGTTCATTTTTTTAATTGGGTCCAAACAAAGCTTGATTATTCTACTATCGAAATCAATTTCTGGTGGAATAAAGCGACCTTAGTCTACTATTGAAGTTATTTTATTTTTTTTTATGTACACATAATTTTAATCTTAAATAAATTGAATATTAATTAATTAAATTTTAAATTCAATGTTAAGTTTTCTTGACTATAAAAAAACGTAGTTTGAAATGGAAGATAATTAATTAAAAGATGATAGCACAAAAAATAACACTCAAATGAAATACTCTAAATATTCAGTAAATTATTAAACGTGGCAGCTAGATTGGCAACCTCTTATAAAATTTTAGTGGTTTGTTTCTCTCCAGTAGAATAATAAACCTGGCGTAAGCCCAAACTTGCACTGACTGAAATTAAATCAGTGTCAATCAAAATAATAGTATATTTACAACTTTGCAGCTTAAATTATTAGAATTATTGTGGTATTATGATGAATGTACCGTTGCACCAAAGTTATACGACAAGTACATATGTACAGCTTGGTGTCATCTAATTATATAAAGCTCCGTTAATGAAACAAGATTAAATTTACACTAGAGTGAATTACGAGTACTGTTTCGTGCTCTCGAAGCACTTGGATGCAAATCGACGGGACATCATCATGATTAAAAGACAAGTGTTTAAGATGCGAAATTATTTCATTATCATTATCACATTATCTAGAACTGAAGAAGCAGAATGGAAAATAAATGCATATCGAATGTCGTTTGCTCACAGTTGATATTTTGAATCGTTTCCAGAAAATCAGATAATGAAATGGAGTATGGTAAAGTCAAAACTACTTTAGTGATAGAAGAGGAAGGGGTTTTAATATGCACAGAAAATTACTAGAGTACTCTTAGGCTAGACGTTAAGTTAAGCAAAGTTGATACTCTGTATGAGTCTGTAGTCAATTTTAGAGAGACTTCAGGTTAATGTTAAATTAAAAGCCATCCTCAGTTATGAATGTCTGTTATTTCAAAGTAGGAATAACTATTTTTTATCCTCTGTTAATGACCGAGTTTATTGCCGCGTCATTTTTAAATGTCTGCAGGAATTTATACAAAAAATTGAAATTTTTCAATCAAGAAATTCGATTTTAAAATGTGAGAGACGATTTTTCAATCATTATTGTGAAATAAATTGATCAATAGAACCTCGCTTTAGATGTAAATTTGTGAAAAATAAGTGACATAATAACGAAAACTGTCATTGTAAAAAGATTATTTCCCAACCGAGAAATTGAAAAATATTTTTAAACTGATTTCATTTACTCACAGAGTAAATTATTATCTAAAAATTACTTTTTAGAAAGATATAAGATTTACTTTACAGTAAATCAACTGTGGGACGCTGCGAACGCGGTGTAGTAAAGAGTAGGGTAATATAGCCATATCAAGTAATTACGCTCTCTACCTTTTTTTTTATTATGTTATTACTTCAAGCTTTGAAAAAGAATAATTCACCACAAAAAAATAATTTTCAATTATTAAACTCAACGTTAATGCACTAAATGCTTAGATATTACATTTTTCTTTTTTTCTATAGCATTTAGCTTACACCGCAGAGTTTTTATTTTATAAAGTCACCCTTATTTAGATAATATTCTTGAATTAATGTAACAATGGGCCAATCAAATATGTCGATAAATTACATTGAAATATAATGTTATGTATCGACATTACACTTTCAATATAATTAATAAGCTAATTCTTCAGCTAATTATTTATTTATTTATATAACATATTCTTAATACATTTTTTCGTAGGTGCAATTTAACTCTAATCGGTGCCATTTTTAATCCCTTTGACTTTATCAATGACTTTAATGTCTATTAGGCCACTAATGTCCTCAATAACCTGATTAGCACTAAAAAATCAGTCAATAGTTACTAACAGAATTTAAGAAAGTCCATAAACTTTTATACAATACATATTTGTTTGCTTTCTATTTGTATTGTTCTTCTTTGTAGGGTCGTTTTTAAAAGAAAATTTCACCTGTATTAACAGTAAAAAAAAATTCTGATTACTTATAATTAGTCAAAAAATTAACATACTTATTTCCAGGTATTTTATTGTGATTTAAGAAAAAAAAAAGACTTGTCAATGACTTTTTATCTTACAATTAGTAAGAGTTCATAAGAAGGAAAATAAAAATTAAATAACATTTACAATAAAACTTATGGAGAAGAAACTCGTTGAAAAGGCATGGAGTAGGATTTAAAATAGTTGATGAATACGAGAGAAGTCAGATAAGATAGGAGACAATAGAAAAATAATTTAAAATACTATGGCATTACACTTAAGTTTCAGCACAAATTTCCGGATATCTCACAATTTACAATTTACCGTATGCATTGTTATTCCGTCAGCAGTGGCAAAATTCGAAACGGAAGTAGCTCGTAAAAGCTCTGTCATGAAAGTTTTATGTATCGCGCAGTATATTATTGACATTACGGCAAAATTATTATTATCGTTCGTCATAAAGTCCTAACATTACACTACTACTATTACCATACCTTTAAAGTATTTATATATAATTTCTCATAAACCAAAAACTGTCAATTAGAGTAAGTAATGGGGAAATTTTTTTAATCATTTATAATTGACTAGTGCAAGTAGAGGAAGTTTTTTCTTTGAATTTTGTAATATAATAGACCCGAGGAAAATGAATAGTTGTTTGATGTTTGAAAAATTTAATAACCCTTTTTTTTTTTGTTCTAAAAGTTTGCATTTTTCATAATCTGTTACGTAATTATCCATCATGAGTGTAATTTCAACGAATAGAAACTGTTAGCGGAAAAATGTAATATATACTGCTAAAGAAACTAGTTTTATTATTCACGTAAACATCATAACATACTATTATTACATATCATGTTGAAAATGTTAGCATTATAATTAAACTTTTAATTAAATTAGTGAAAAATAGAAATGATGAATGTGTGGTAAGAATAATTTTTTTAAAACTTTATTCAAATTTGTATTATTAAAGCAAGCATAAAAAAAATTTCTAGTGCAGAAAATTTAAAGAATTCCTTCTAGAAATGCTATAAGATTTTACAATAAATTTTTCAAGCCTGTATACATTGGACTCAGTGAATTTCACGCAAGATTCTCCATCGTCTTGAAATTCACTGATAATAAATCACAAGACGTCTAAATTCCACATAAGCCTTTTCTTCCTGATGTTTTTTTTTTTTTTTTTATTATCATTATATCGCTATGTTCAAAAGAAGAATAAATAAAACAATCATTACTTCTTAACGTTTATACAATAAATAGAATTTATCAGTCTGATTTCCAATAGATGCTGAAATCGGAATTTTTGTTGAAGAAATTCGAATTAGAATATTGTTTGAAAAGTATTCTTAGATAGAAAATCGTCAGGAGTAATCTGAAGATCTTCTTAGGAATGCCTCAAGTTTGAATTAACTCTTATTAAAAATATCATTCCTGAAAGCATAAAACACTAATCAGGCTACTCCATGGGATTTGAATAGAATTGTGTTGCTATGAAAATTTTAGTTACAAATGAGTAAGATTTTAAGATTACTCCTTTTGAAAAATCTAGTAAATTGTGATTGATCTTAGAAGAAAGTATTCATATGGTTCTTAATTAGGACCTTATATTAAATATTGTAATATATCATACTTGATTAAGTCTGAAAGGTATGATGGTAGTTTAAAATGCTCTATTATATTTTTGCTCGAATAATTGCTTTCATGTTTGAAACATGAAGTTGATTTTTATCCACCAGCTTAAAAAGTTTTCCCATTTGAAATTATGGCATCAAAATTTCCCTAGCGTAAATGACATGTGTAGAAAATCCTAAAAATTTATATAACAAAAAAATATCAACCGATTGATCATTTTTACTCTTTGTTGTATTGAATGTGCTCATTTTTGATAAAATAGCACTCACATATCAAGCACCAGTTTCAATATTGACCTTTGTTATTTATTTCAAAATTTAAAACAAATTCAATAAAAAAGCAGGAATATGTTTAATTAAATTAGACACTTTTAATAAAAGGAAAAAAATGGTTGAGTTTTGTTTCCATTTGTGAGCTGTTTTATGCAGGACAGTCTGTAATGTGATAACATAATTTGCACGTTGCAGTTCAATGTCATAGAAAATTAGAAATGAGTGTAGAGCAAGAGTCAATGAACAAAAAAAGGTCCTTTCATTTCTTATTTCATTTTCTCGCCTATGAGTTTTACGTTGAGGTCAATGCTGCTGGACATTTCTAGTTACGAGCTGGGACATGTACTATCGATCCCCTTTGCAATGAACTCCAATTGACAACGGAAACCATCACCATAGAGCATAGAATGTGGATTTCCTTGCTTTTCTCTGGAAGCTCTTTTTTATATGGAATCAAGTCCTCTTAAGCTGAAAGTAGTACGATCTCCTGATTAGTAAATTTTCTCGACTAAATTGAGCGTATTATGTGCAAAAACTCATTAGGCCACAAGGATTTCCAGGCTAGTTCCTGCTTCAGCTGTAGAAAGAAGATGAAAAATGACTTGAACGCTGATTTCACTCCTCTTAGTCGTTCTGTAAAAACCTATCTCAGATTTTTATTCTTTTTATCTTTCTCTTCATTTTTTCCTCCCAGATTTCTTTTATCAAAGTACCAAGAAAAAACTTTGTCACTTGCTGTGCAAAAAGTAAATTTAATTTTCTACAAAATTTTACTAAACTTATTTCATTCATTCTCATAGAGTTCATTTATCATTCAAAATTATTAACGATATTACATCATTAATAGTTTAGCAAGTAAATAAAAACAAAAAAAGTCATATCAAATTATTTATAAAGTTTTAATGAATCTAAGAAGCGAATTTTTATGAAAAAAATCTTTGAATAACGATCAAAAATATCCATGATTTTATGGTCAACTGGAAAATATGAACTCAAGTTAGCCTTTTATTTATAAAGTTTCAGTGTATGAATTTCTACATCCGTATGCTCATCACTCACATGATTAACAGCAATCACAAATGTAGAATTTAATCTGCCGTAAAATGCGGTTACGATTTGGTGGCTGCGTTCCGTTTGGAAACAGTGAGAGTTAGCTTGACTTGGATAATTTATAACATTATCCCAATGAAATCCACCTCAAATCAGTTCAAGTTAAATAATCAAACATATACAATTACGCAAATATAATTCTCTCTCCAATGTATTATTATTATTTACTTATTGTTTTTTCCTTGTTAATTATTTGGTATCCATGGCATCATAAAAGGAACTAATGATCATGCAGTTATGGCATACTTGATTCATATTTATTTGTTAGTCGAGAGCTTTTTTTAAAACAACCTTTCGTCAACTGGTCGTGACCTACGACCGTGATGACCTCTTTGATGAATTGCCTTTGGATTTTTAATAAGATCTTCGTCGGAAAAGGCTCGAGTGTGTAATGTCAATTCGTTTCTGCTATACACTTGAAAGAGTTGCATTTTTTTTATAGATGTTTGGAAAGAATATCAATGAATAAAAAAAGATTCATCACGTTTCTATTTATTGAATTAAAATGAGCGTGGGAAGCTAAAGAGGTCACAAAAGTTTGGCTTTTTTTTATTTCATGAAGCAAAACTATCCACCAATTTCATCATCACAATTATCAAATTCCCGTATAAAAAAATTTTTCCTCTTTACTCCGAACGTACTTTAGCTTAGTTTCTAAATGCTTCTTAAAAATTATCGTTTGATGATTTTTTTTATAAGTTATAACGATCCAAAATCGAAAAGTAAATGATTTTTGACCCTTACTCCGACTTTGGAGCTCCATAACTCTCAAACAAGACATCCAATAATAACCGGGTGGAGATATTTGGAAACATAAGAATCTAAGCTACAAATAGATATCCATAAAAAATATTTAAAATAATTATTTCGACCTTAAAATCGCAAAAATACTTGAAAAACTCCCTAAAAAAATGCGACTTTTTTTATATTTTGGTGATTTTGAGAAGGAAATAAATTTTTTTTAATAAATTTGTAGGTATATTGAAATAGTTTAGATTCTGGAGTTTCTAAAACGTCCAAGAAAAAGATCATGAGACTGTCCGTTCATGAGTTATAAGGGTTTAAAGTCAGGGGGATGATTGTCTGTAATTTGTATCCAGTTTTACCCCTCTTTGAGGATGTTACAATGAATTTTCCTAAACTGTGCCATGATTTTGCATTTCTAGGCATTGAGACGAAGAGAATGAGTGGTCAAACTTGGAAATCGGACAACTTTGATTTTTCGACCCAAAAAAATGGCAAGTGGTACCCCTTTCCATTTTTTTTGGCCGAAAAATAAAAGTTGTCCGATTTTGATGATCGAGGACTCATTCTCTCCGTCTTGATGTGTAGGAATGCGAAATCGCGGCATAGCTTAAGAAAATTCATTGTAACGCCCTCAAAGGGGGGGTAAAACTGGATACAAATTACTCAACATCATCCCATTGACTTTAAACCCTTGTAACTCATGAAGGGATAGTCTGAAAACTTTTTTCTTGGACGTTTTAGAAACTTCAGAATTTAAACTATTTCAATATACCTACAAATTTATTAAAAAAAATTTATTTCCTTCTCAAAATCACTAAAATATAAAAAAAGTCGCATTTTTTTAGGGAGTTTTTCAAGTATTTTTGCGATTTTAAGGTCGAAATGATTATTTTAAAAATTTTTTGTGGATATCTATTTGTAGCTTAGATTCTAAAGTTTCTAAATACTCCTCGAAAACTTCTATTTGATAATTTTTCTACGAGTTGTGCAGGTTCAAAGTCAAAGTAAGGGTGAAATATCATCAATTTTTCGACTTTGGACCTCTATAACTCTCGTGCTAGTGGTCTAATGATGGTTTTCGAGGAGTATTTAGAAACTTCAGAATCTAAGTTACAATTATGTTTCCATAAAAAATATTTAAAATGATTATTTCACCCTTAAAATCGCCAAAATAGTTGGCAAACTCCCTAAAAAAATGTGACTTTTTTTATATTTTGGCGATTTTGAGAAGAAAATAAATTTTTTGCAATAAATTCATGGATATCATTCGATAGCTTAGAATCTGAAATTTCTAAAACGTCCAAGAAAAACGTTATTAGACTGTCCGTTCATGAGTTATAAGGGTTTAAAGTCAGGGGGATGATTGTCTGTAATTTGTATCCAGTTTTACCCCTCTTTGAGGGTGTTACAATGAATTTTCCTAAGCTATGCCGCGATTTCGCATTCCTACACATCAAGACAAAGAGAATGAGTCCTCGATCATCAAAATCGGAGTACTTTTATTTTTTGGCCAAAAAAAATGGAAAGGGGTACCACTTGCCATTTTTTGGGTCGAAAAATCAAAGTTGTCCGATTTTGATGATCGAGGACTCATTCTCTTTGTCTCGATGCCTAGAAATACAAAATCCGGTCAAACATCTGAAAAATCCATTTTTTCACCCTTAAAATGGGGTAAAACCGGAACTTTGCAGAAATTTTCCCCCAAATTATGCCCCAAATATGATTCTAACTAGTGCAATAAAACGATCTTCTTTTTACAAATCCATTGATATGTCGATTATCTATTTAGGTCTTGTAGGTCCTGAGTTATTCGCAGAAAATTAAGTTAACGTTCGTTTGGTGTAGAGTAGAAAAATTAAAAAAAAAAAAAATTTTGTTTCCCAAACGTTCCATATAGTCCCACGAGGGGGAGATCAGGGAACTTTTACATACGGGTTAATTTGTTTAATTTTTTTCTGGTTTTCAACTTATTTATATTGATGAAAGAAAGTTAAACTAATTCCAAATGTATCCTTTCAATTACAAAATAAAATTTTAAGTTGATAATTTCAAGAGTTTCTTTAAGAAAATCTTGATAATAACTCTCCTTAATCCACTAGATGCACGCCTCTCTTAAACGGAGTTAAAATCTCTAGAATGGAAATAAAAAAACGTAATCAGTTAATTCAATCCGTAAAAAGAGAAATAATTAGAAATCCAAAATTAGTGAATAAATCGGTAGATGTTAAAATATTGTTGGATAAATGAGATCACAAATGATAGCGGTGGAAGCAGAATGGGAAAAACGGAAAGATAAAGCACCCGGTTAATTGCAGCACTGAAGATTTTTCTCCTTCTCTTGATTCTCTCGTTTCTCAACTGGTTCTTTAAAAGGTCGAGATTCACGGGTTTTTGATCAGTTGCGAAGCTATCTATGTTCTAAGTAGATTTCATCTTTGCTTCAACTTTTCTACACAGACAGAAGAGAAAAATGACGAGAGAAAGTTTGAACTTATGGATTTGATTTTACAAAATAATGAGAGGATTAAGACAGTTCAAGTGCTGTACTGATTATTTTATATTTTATCTCAGAAATTATAAATCTTCTTATGATGAATAAAAAAGGAAAATTCTAAAAATGACGAAAACATCTATATCTATATTTACTTTCCTTTTTAGTAAATTGTACACAGTGAATTGTTAGTCCTCAGTAATAAATTATTGCCTCGAGGGATGATGAAAAATCGGACGGTACTTTTAGCCGACTATCTTACTGACAAATTATGATATTATCATGAATAAGAAAATAATACTGTCATGGAAAAACCACCAACGTCATGAAAGGTATAAATTACTACTATATCGAGAATGACTGTAATTAGCTGAGAAATGGGATCACAAGGTGTAATTTTGCAACCTTTCATGCATTCATGCATAAGAAGCACATAAGAATGCACATAATTTTCATTAAAATGTGCTGCAACTAAACTTTTTTTTTTTTCTCTACATAAAGTTGTTAGAGAAGAAAATTTATAAGTTTACTAATTTGACGTTTATATAAAAGTTACAGAATTTTGTGTATATGTTATGCAAAATAAATTAACTAACATAAAATTTTCTTTCGATTACATTCTTATGATGAGTATGAATTAATTAAATAACTAATATGAAAATAGATTTCGTTTTAAATAAGGACAAAAACAATGGAATTATTTATTGCAAAAAATTGGGAAATAAGACAAGCAATAAAATTTCAAGAAGAAAAATTTGAGTTAAATGGATAAGAAAAAATAAAAATAAAATTAGAACCATCTATCCAAAAATTACCTTACATCATTAAATACGAAATGTTTTAAAAAATTTCCTTAAATTTCCGACTAATTCTACTGATAAATTATAATCATAATCTCACTCCTTTGGTAGTAATTTATTTCCTGAAAATTACTGATTAAGTTTTTGGATCATTAATTTTATGTGGCGGAAAAAAATAAAATATTCTCTACCTTATATTTCCGTCTATATTTCTCTTTTTATATATTTTTCCAAGGCACTAGGTCACCCTTGTCTCCTGCTGTCTTTCTCACTCTTGTTAACTCTATAGATCCTCTTGTTTTTGTCTCTACCTCAGTAGATTAGACATTGTCACAGGCTTTGTCGCTTGAAAGCGAGAGAGAACATGGTCAATGCAGTAGAATCCAGCTTCATTGGAAGTTTTCAATAAACGTGACAATCCATGTTCACCAATCATTGACTGATCTCGCGAAATACACGATATATGTTGCTACTATTTTGTGATCCTCACGTTTACCTTTTTTCATTTGTCGATTGCTCCCGCTGTGCGATAGCTTTTCACTGGACTTGCTTTTTATATTTCTATAAAAAAACATCTATATATATTTATAAAAAAAAGAACAAAGTACATTTTTTTCAATAAATGAATTTTATTTTATCCTTTTAAATTTATTAAATTTTGAGTGGCTTTATATTGCACATAAAAAACATTATAAAATATTTCTACGATAAATATATCATTGAAAAAATTCAAAAAATAAACGAGTTTTTAATATTTATTATCGATTTTATTTTATTTTCGAACTCTTTCCAATTTGATGTTATGGTAAATTTGATTTTTTATTATCCCTTGAGGAACAGAAATATTGAAATAAAGGAAATATTTTTATTTGTTAGTCTTTTAAGCGGTTCCTTGATGAGATTAAAAGAGGAATTCAGCGTTGATTTACTTGGTTATTCAGAGTAAATGAGAAAAAAATGTAAAAAGAGAGTACGTGAATAAAGATAATGTTTAAGAAGGTGTAGAATGCCTCTTAAGTACTTAAGGGGATGGTTGAAGAGGCTGCATTCGAGATTTTTTTCGTCTATCTTTACAAGATCATGATTGTAAAAAGCAGTTGCTTCACGTTTGATCGAATAATCTGCCATTTTGCTCAAACTTATTTTCCTTACTCCCATCGATTTTTTCATCTTATTAAACGCCTGTCTTATCCGTATGGCTTTTATCCTTCATTCCATGCTTGATATTACCCGACGCCTGAATTTACTCCATCAATTTCCGCAAAAAAAAATTCGATGAATTTTCAAACGAGTTCATTCGCTTCAGGGTACGAAACGACAACGAGAAAACGTGGAACTTGAGTACTCGTGGAAATCGATATAGCCTTGTTCGACATTCTTCTTCTCTTTTTGTATTTTGTTCCTGTGTTTCCTCAATGTTTGTTGACTATATTCAAGTGGGTAGATCACATAAGATCACAAATTCTCTTCTATTTCGTATTTTATTTTTTATCTCATTCCTCAATATCTATCAGAAACAATCACTGAATTATATTCTCCCACTAACTTTTATCATCATAATATTTCTCTACATCACACCAGCATGAAATCGAGCCAGCAATGAGATTGAATTGAAAGATTTTTAAGTTAATTTTATCTTTATATTTAACTTGAGATGAAAATAAAGGAAGAAAAATGATTAAAAGTGTTTATTATAACTAAATTAAATAAATAAAGTTGATGAGAAGGATTTATCAACTCAATGTGTCAATCTTGTGCTAACGAGGTGAACTGATATCTGTATTGTTTCATCATGACACTTTTAATTGAATAATAATAGTCATGAAAATTTATTTAATTATCTTATCACTCTAGAAGAATTAAAGTTATTCAATTATTTGGCTAAAATTCAAAGTTTAAAAATAACAATTGTTTTAGAAAAAATATTTGAAGAAGAGAATACATTTTTTGTATTTATGACTAAGCTTAAATCAATTTTATAAAAAAGAGTTTGATAATTAGTCTAGTAATTTTATTTTGATGTCATTACTCTGTCAATGATACTATTATTTATGATCCAATCCCCAATAAAGGGTAAACTGTATTTACGCTATTTAGCTGTTGATTAATGCTAACAATAATAATTAAATTGGTTGATAAAACTATAAAATGCATTGACATTGCCAAAACGAATGGATAAACGTTAATAATTAAAATTAAATGAGTTATGCAAATGAACAAATATTTATTGTTAACAAAGGAATAATTAATAGAAATTCAATTTTATTAATTAATAACTGGTGAAAAGTATTAATGCCTGTACACCGAGTACTTTGCTATTGTATAAGTAACATATAACAAAACAAATGATTTTACCACAGATTAGTTTGTCATAATTTTGCATATTGAGTGGACGTCATGTAACTGATTAATTTGATCTATGATCTATACCAACATAAAAACACTACGTGAAAGGAATAATCACATTTTGGCTTAATCAAGTAATGGAATTTTTCTATATTTACTTATAAAACCTATTAATAATTCATATATTTTTTTGGAAGTCTGTTTCTCAAGAGTTCTGAGATGAGAAGAAAAGAATTTTTCTCCAACTTAAGAATTGAATAAAAATGCTGACAAATTTTCAAGTTAAAATTTGGAATAAAAAATGTCGAACTGAAGTTTGAGAAGTAGCTATATACAGTGACATTGGTCACAAACCAATCCACTTACGTTCACTCACAGACTGTGGAAAATACGAGATTATTGAACAGAGTATCTGTGAAATCAAACTAAGCATTTCCAAGAACGAGGAATAGATAAAGCGAGTGAATAAATGGATAAAAAATTAGAAAGTGTTGGAAGAAAAGATATCTTTCGATTCGTTTATCATTTTAAATCCAACTCTGATACTCTGTCAGGGTAAATACTTTTCTTTTTTACTTGTGAAATACGAAAAACCTGTTTGTAATCCGTCTTTCCTCACTTTAATTTATAAAAGATTTTAAGAAAGAAAAAAATCGTTAATGAAATTATTTCTTTAATGTATAATAAATTGAAATTTAAAATATTAAATAGCATTGTAAGCCTAGTAATGAGATGCAAACTTACAAATCGGATTGAATTTTCCACTTTTATTTTGTATTCTTTTATTTATAAATATTCATTGAATTTTTAATACGACAACGGACAACAATAGATTCAATTTTAAATATGAAGTAAATTAAAATTTTATAAAATAATAAATTGTTAATTATTTTAAATCAGTCGATAACTATTTTCAAGTTTAATGATTCAATTATTGTTAATGAATTATTCTAAATTCGTATATTGTAAAAATAACTTCATTATTTAAAACTGTGGATTTCCATTGAAAATGCAACTCTTTTCAATGGCCTGAGTCCATTAAAAAACCCAGTTAATTTTCAAAACTTAATTTTTTATGATTTGAGCACGTAAAAATCTAGATCTAAAGTAATGAGATGTATAAAAAGACGATGGGCATTCATTCCATTTTGTCTACTTCATGTGACAACTTTGAAAAAGAGTGCTAGTGAAGTAAGAGAAATGTATCCTCGTAGAATAAAAGTAAAGCACGATTGTATGAGGATAGACGAACCGAATGATGTAAGTAAGAATAAGAAGAAAGGGTGCTCGTAAAAGCTGAGAGAGAAAAAGTAGAGTTGAAAGAAAAGAATAAAAATAAAGAAAAAAATATCTAGACTTTGTGGGGAGGTTGAGTAGAGAAGAGAAAGCGGACAAAACAGATGAGGCGAGTCCGCAACCTGGCAAGTCAAGGTGGTCGTAGGCCACACGTGCTTCGCATTTATGATTTACGTTTATAACATGTGTGTTATAAAACTTCCACATTTGTACTAATCTTTATGAAAACGCGACGTGTGTAATCCATTTTTTACACTTTCATTTCGTCCTCTTTAAAGATTAACAATCATATCAATACCCATAACCAGGGATCTAGAATCAAACTAAGCTTTTTTATTAAAAGTAAAAAAAATCTCAGACATTTGTTTCATCAAACCCTTTGACAAGAATATTTTTCAGTCTCTTTTTTTTTTGGAACATAAAAAGAAATAAATTGTTCTCAAGAGTTATTTCCAATTTTTTGTTTCTCTTTTTTTCTTTAAAAAAAGGATAAAGCTATTTAAATACTTTTTTTCGAATTTAATTTATAACTTTTTTTTCTTGAAAAATTGATTATAAACCAATGAATGTAAAATTTAGAAAATATGTTATGAAACAAAGTTAGGAAGAAATAGCGTTAAAGAAATGTATACTCGCACCTATGTTCAGAATGGAATGTATATAAAACTCAATCTTTTAAATCAAATACTTTCTTTTCTTCCATTTCTTGTTTTATCCATTTTAGTTTCCGAGTTTATTTTCTTTTTTATTTCTCGTGATAAGTTTTATAGTTTTTATTATGATTTCCTCCATGAAGAGCCATTAAATACTTGGCAAAATTCATTAAAATCTCAATTAAAAGTGAATTTGTAGAATTATTTTGGATGATCCACAGAGTGTTATTACCTATCTTTAGTATTTTCGGGAATAGAACAAGAAATCTGTGAGGGAATTTTTTTTATCTTTATTATCGATAACCACCCTGTAGGTTTAATTTATCTCGGCACGTCGAACAAGTTCTGGAGCGTGGATAGAGTTGGAAAAACTGGACCATTCGGTTCTGAAGGCAAGCGTTAGAAACCTCAAAGGGGTTGAGGAATGATTATACATATATAGAGCATTCACAGAGTAGGAAATGTACTTTGGTGGATGGCATTGTCAAGAGTCCAGTGGCCAGTGCTCAGTAGTGCACTTTCAATTCACCACCCCCACGATTTGTCAGCAACAGACGGTCCTCTATTATCCTCGTAAAATATCAACACTCGATATTTCACAGGTTTTTTTTTAACCGAGTCCAAAAAATTCTGATAAAGACTATTTGTTTGTGAAATCAAGCATGCATTCTTCTCTAAACTTTGAATAAATTCGTAAATAAGAATTCAAACGAAATGTTTTTTTACACTTAGTTGTGTCTTGTTGCCAAGGTTTTTTACTCGACAGTTGAGGTATGTCGTCTTTCCTAAAAGAGCTGTGACGTTTTTCGATGCTGAAACATCAAAGTATGGACCACTTTTTGATGATGAATCATCCACAGCAATTTGGTTGGAGAATTCCGAGTTTTTACTACTGTGTTGTGCGCCATGGCTTGGAATACCTGCAACAACAAAAAATTCAATCATTACTAATGTTAAACTTGAAGTACGTTGACATTAAAATATTAAAAGATAGTTGTTTTAAATGATTTAAGAATTCAATAAATTAACTCAAGACGTCATCCTTCACATACTTTAAGTCACCAACATTCTAAACATTCAGCTCATTCTTTCTTTTCATATAATCATTTTCATTCAGATCAAATCATTCATGTCAACTTTTTGGAAAATCGACATTAAAAATTCTAGACATTATAATAAAAGTTCTAACTAGAATTTTCATCATCACTAATTTTTGATAGTTGCTAAGTCTTTTTACTTCTTCCATGAACGAATGAATTAATTAAAGAAAAATGAATGAAAGATGATTTTGATAGATTCTGATGAATAAATCAAGTTATTTATCCAACTTCAAGTATTAAATTTCAATTTTCAAGCAAATTTTATCGCTGAAGTTTGAGTTTTGATCATGAACTAATTTATTAATTCAATCTTAAAGCTTATATAAGATAAATATATGTAGATCGTCTATTTGGTCGTTTGAGTTGGATATATACTTCACGAAGATATAGAAAGAAATTCAAAGTTGGTAATTCCTGTATAAAACGATAAGTAGAAAAGTACGAGGAAGTTTATCGTATAGATATTAGGTCTGGCTGGTGTTCAATAAGTAAATTGGTTATTCGAAATAATGCTCTTACTCGCACCAAGAGCATAGACAAATCTTTGACTATACCTTGGAGACTTTAAAGCAGAAGAGTCAGAGAGAGCATGATAGAACTTTACCTATTAATCGTAGGACCGTCGGATGTACCGGATGCTCCAGGCTAGATCTATGAGCTTTTGGATAACGCTCGACTTGCTGATGTTTCTAGCAAATCTTTCCAAAGTATCTCTAGCAAATATCTCAACTTGGACATTACTTGTTGTAATGTATAAAAAACAAAGTTGCTCCATCTTATCAATTAGAAATGAGTTTCTACAAGACTCTTCTAGTGTTAATTAATGTCATTGAGTAATTAATTAAGAATTACAGTTAGGAGACTAAAAGTCAAGGTAAAAAATGAACGAATTAATTCTTAGCAGACTTGGAAACTTTTTTAAAACTAAAGAGAATAGAGTTTGCATTGAATATTGTATACTTTAAGAAAAGTAAATTGTGAATAAGGTATTCTTGAATTTCTTGATGAAAGGAAACAAAACAACAAAGACTAGAAGAACATGCCTCTGGCTGGGAAATAATCTTTATCATCATCATCATATAGGAAGGGTTATGTTTTATGTATGCAAACATAAATGTACGTACATATTTGTTCAAGTTAGAACATACATATAAATATCATAATACAGAGGTCACCAGAACAAGCTTAAAAGCTGTATCAGTGAGTATTCCATTCTATTCACCAAGCTTTTGTCGATAAATCGACTAGACTAGGGCATCATATTTCTTTAGAGCAAAATACCTACTAGAGATTTACTACAAAATACATTTTATTCCAAACCGAAGCGGATTAATTTCCACTTTTTCTACACATTTACCATTCATCACAGTCGACTTCGATTTTTATCTTCGATCTAATCCCTTTGTCGATTGAGCTTAAATGAAAAGAAGTAATACATTGTGTGCTGTTAAGAGAAGCTCGAGAATTTATAGAAACTCGTTGTTGTAGATTTTATGTTTTTAATATGAATATTAATCAGAACTTTTAGATCATGATTAAAATTCATAAACAGGGAGTGAATTAAATATTAATTATGATACAAATAGACTCATCGATTTCATTTGTTAATTAATGTACATCAGAGCATTATTATTACTCGAAAAAGGTAGTTGTATTATAAATACAAATTATTTAATGCATTATTATAAATATTTGAATAAAAATAAACTGTAATTAGATAGAGAATCATTACAAATAGTGACAATAGGAGTCTCGTTTTTATTTTCAGAGGATGAAGGTGAAAGAGTTGATGAATGATACTTCTTTTGGACCATTTGATGAAAAAATTTAATTTAAAGTCTTGAAAAAAAAATTACATAATGCCATTTTTCTGAAAATTTCAAGCTACATAATGAATTCTTTATAATATATTAAATTAGTGCCACTTAATTCCTTCACAATTGTGTCAAGGTAGTGCTGGGCTAAGCTTGGCTCTTGCTGCTCCAAATACTTTCTAAGTTGATCTATGGCTACCAAAAAGGTAAGTGAAAGAGACATTGAGCCTGGTTGAATCTTTGCATAAGTATCTTTCTTTTTCTACTCTGAAGAAGTCAAAGTTTGTCCAGCTTTGGGATATACTAGGGACTTCTTCCAAATAAGTTGGAATAAAATCCCACTTCCAGACAATTACCTGAAATAGTATTAGAAAATTTTCAAAATAAAAACATTATTAGAAGAAATAATTTAAATTATTTTTACAATGTACCTAAAAGGAATTATTCTAAAACTAGGAATTCGAATATGTAAATGAAATTGGGATAGTAATAGATACTTGATCATTCATTTGTGATAATCGATATCCCATTGGCTGAAATGGTATCCCTTTGGAAAATGAGCTTCATTGTTAATTTAATAATCATTCGAAGTTTTACATTACCACATAGATTATTACTAATATAATATGAAACTACTGGAAATTGAACACGAATAAGGTAACTGTTAAGCATCATTGGTATGCTGTATTACAGACAGCAGTAGATTGAAGTGCAAATTGTAACTTTTCGTAGTTTGTATTGTGTGAAGCGGTATGCGCATCTCTAGTATGAAATGCCTAACTATCCGTACTGTTGTTAAACTACTCAAAGTAAATTTCAACAGTCTCAATACTTTAGGTGTGTGAAACAAATATGTATACTTTGTGTTGACTTTGTTTTAATTCTATTAAAACTCTTTACGATAAACAGATCAAAGTGTTTATTTATTCATCTAAGTGCATCGTTAAAAATTTTGAGTCAATAAATTTTTGCTATTTAGTACTACACAAATAATACTTAATTTATCTTAACATAATTCTGTGATGAGTCTTCTTTTTATTTATATAATATTAGCCTGATATTGTTCTGAATATTAAAATAAATCAATAATTCCGATTTTTTATCAATCACATTTGTACTGATTTTATCTTTACGAAGGATAAAAACTGTTAGATTTATTCAATCTCTTAATGAAAAATGATCCGTAGTAATTATGATAATAATTGTGATATTTTTAATCAAAAAATTATCTGATTTTATTTTAATTCAATCTAAGGATAAGAACGATATAAATTCATTATTTCACGTAGGATTTACTACTTTAATCTCTCTTACAAGTAAAAATAAGATTACTTTTTATATTCTAATGTAAGATTGATTTTATTGAATACTTTGAAACAAACAATTGTTTAAATTTATTAACAAAACTAAAACATCAGAAAAAAGATGTAAAAAAAAAATTATCAGTTATTGAAAATATTTGTGCCATTCAGCTAATTTATTTGAGAGACTTAATAATCGATAGAACAATTTAATAATGAAGTTATTCAAACATTTTTTTCGTGTAACTGATTTTATAGCCGCAGGCTTAAAAAAAATAAAAAATAATCTACCAGCTATGATTTGCGATCTGGTATTTAAACAATAAAAAAAAAGTTTGAGCTTTTTTTGTAGAATCTGAATTCAATAAAATTTTATTACCAGTTGAAGGCAGAAATGATTTAATATTCGTTTAATTTTAAGTCGATAAAACGTAGTGGTGAAAAGATTAGTTAGAAATTCTGTTACTGATTTTCAATTTTCCTCAATAATATTTGCGCGTAGCTGAGACTTAACAGTAGTACGACAAGACTAATCGACTTTTAGTAAGAATATAGAGTAGGGAAGAAAAGAGGAAAGAAGATAAGCGGCTCGTGTTGAGTACTGTTTGTCAAGGGAGAGAGGAATTTCAATTTTCTACAACGATATTTGCTCACTAAATCTTGACGAGTTTTCCTTGACGTCTTACACCGCATTATTACATGCGGGTCAACGAGCAAAGAATACTTTATAACTGCAAACATTAGAGTTTATTAAAAAAAATAACATGGCTAAAAGAGAAACAAGGTTATCAATTTAATGATAAAGAAAAAATATTTATTGCTATCAGAGACACTTTTATTCTTGCGTATTGATTTGCAAAACACAAATTTCGATAAGAATTTCAATCTTAAACTGACAGTTTGCAATTCAGAAAGTCTTGTAAAATAAATAGTATTGCTGTAAGTTGGAAAAATAAGGCAAATAAAAATACTAAGTAAAAGTCATTGGACGTGACGCTTTGGTAGTTGGAGGATAGAGAAAGCTAGGTAAAAACTGTCGCCGCCAATTTGTAAGAAAATTGGATTAAACCGTTTAGAGAAGCTCGATAAATTCGCGCTTGTATATTTGCCAACGGATAGGAGCCTCTAGAGGCGGAGAAACCGGAAAGGGAATAGAAGAAGCAAGAAAAAAGGAAAAAAATATACATAAAGTCATAACGAAAGGAAGAAAAAGCTGCGGTAAATGTTGAACGAGAAATGAAAACCGTGTGTATAGATAGCACAAATAAAACCACCATCAACATTTCTCGTGTATGGTGGAGTATTGAACCCTTTTGCGGTTCATAAAATGTCATTCAAATACAAAAATTTTCGATTCATATCCTACAATCGAATTCCCTTGAATTCTAGATAGCAAGAAATACAAAACATGATGACTCTTGATAAATTGATGCCCATAATAATACTACTTTTATAACAAAAAAATTCATCTGTATTTATATAGGTACAATTCTCATTCCGTACAACCTCTTGACTATCTATCTCAAGATGAAATCATCCTAAAACGTTGCCAGAGTTGAAGTTTGTTTCACTTTTTTGCTTTCAACTTGAACGTTTTATTCACGTACACAGCATATCGTACCGATTCCTACCTTTTTCTACTTGATATTACAGAGCAAGGCCAATTGAGTTAATTTCCTACTGAGTGGTAGGAGAACAGTGAAAGAGAAGGAGACAATTCTACGACAACTGTAATTTTAACTTACAAGTAGTTTTTATCATAACTTGACAAATGATATGAATTACGATTTAACAATAAAAATATTCTTATTACCATAATATTATAAATAAAAATCCATACAGTTATTTTGATAAATCATTAAGCTTGTAATCATAATGAAGTAGTTTATCATTGATTCATTAAATTTATTTCATGATTTGCTAATTGTGTTACGTGACTTATTGAAATTTAATTATGAAAGAAAACGCTTTATTTATTAAAGAGATAATGTAAATGCAGTAAATAATGATATGAAAATGATAATTAATGCCAAGAATTGTGATGATTAAGAAAAAATACCCAACAGATTGCAGCAATTTACACAGTTGCACGAAGTATCATTAAACGTAAATCAGTCAGTACTGCATCAACTTTTTAGCATTCAAGAAGTTTTGATATTGGGTTGTTAATTAATCTATACGATCGATCATGGATACTTCTCAATTGGGTGCTCAAAAAGAAATAAATACTTGGTTGAAAGATAAAGCATTGAAGAAAATTGCTGATAATTTAAATATTCCTTTTCAAAATTTCACTTATAAACTAACTATACCGGAAAACTGTCATTTTCTATCTAGTGTGTGGTTCTTGGACATAAAATACAGTGAACCTAATAACGTAAGTGATAAGACTGATGAAAAAAATCATACGTTTCATTTAGTCATAAAAAAGCCAGCTTTTAATGACACCTTGGCTGATGTAATGCACACTGATGCACTTTTTCATAACGAAATACTTTTTTTCGAGAAAATATCCCGAGGCAGTGAGGATTTTCCGAGATGTTTATTGACAATTGAAAATAAAAAAGATCAGAGTAACTCAGTAATTGTGATGGAGAATATTGGATATCGTGGTTATGAAATTTGCCCGAAGAGTTATGATATTCCGTTCGAATATACGATTTCTGCAATGCAGGCAATCGGTAGATTCCACGGAATGGGTTATGTAATGAAAACACGTAAGCCCAAGGAGTTCTTCGATGTAGTTGATAACATTCAAGAAAGTCGATACATTCCAGGTGATAAATTCAACCAATTTGTTAACCTTATTGCAACAAGACCAGTTGAGTGGATGCGAATGCATAATTATGATCCACATTTCATTGATGTTATGGAAGAACATTTGAGTGATGCATTCACAAATGTTCAAGTTGATGCTATCAAACCAATTGAACCACTAGCTGTGTTATGTCATGGAGATTTCACGAGGAATAATGTCTTCTTTAAAAAAACTGAGACTGGCATTAGCAGTATGTTGATTGACTTTGCTATGTTGAGATATTCATCACCTGCTATAGACACATCAACATTTTTATACTTGAACGTTTCCAGGACAGATAGAAATGAGAGGTTTGATGAAATATTCACTGCTTATCATGATGCTTTAATTAATTATCTCGAAGAGCATGGAATCAAGGACTTGGAGAAATATTCTTACTCCAAACTTCTAGATGATTATAAGCGGAGAGCATTGTTTGGATTTGTTATAGCAGAATTTTTTTTACCAATTGTTCGAGGTATGTCTGTTGTTACTCAAGATGATCTAGCTGAGTGGGATATTGAATTGTCGGCAAATAAAACACGAACACTTGGTGGTGATGCTTTTTCTCAAGAACTAGCTGATATACTTGAGGATTTATGGAATCAAGGATGTCTAGATCATATTTTGAACAACTAAAGGTAAGCTTTTACATGGCCAGTTGGTTCTAAACTGAGTAAAAAATTTCTTATCGATTTATATGTTTTTAGAAATAGGTTGAAGACGGATATTTTGACATGGTTTGGAAACCAGAACAGAAGGAAGAAAGATTTTTAAAAATGTGTATTCTTTGTATGAGCTGACATTTTTTTTGACATGATAGTTTAGAAGATATTTAGACCAGTCAAAAGTAAGAAACGAATTTAGTTGATGTCAGTTTTGCAAAAAAAGTTGATAGATTATATAGAAAAGTTCATGTCATGTCGATGAACAGTGACAGAAGGTCTATGTCCAATAGACCACGTAGAACAAGAGAATGAATAGTGAACGTGACAACGTATAGTTGTTACCTAACGACCAGTGCACGGAAGTGTTGACGGAAATTTAAAAACGTGATGTTGCATAAGATCGAGAGAAATGACAGTGATGATGTAATACTTTAGAAGATTTCTAACTGCTGTAATGTCTTAAGTAGTTGACTTTGTCTTCAGTAAACAGAGTTATGTATTAATACTAGTTTCATTAGTTTGTCTTCACTAATTACTCTTGTAAGATACTTTATAAACAGTCGCTTTCATATTCTAAGTCAAATTTCTGTGGTGGTGGTGGTGTAAAGTTAACAGGAATTAGACACATACTTTGGAATTAAATTATATCAACGAAAAATAGTGGATCAAAAACAGAATTTTCGTTAGTTTAATTATTAGACTTTCTGACATTTATTAATCATGTTTTGTGCACTACAGTGATTAAGAAGATAGGTTTATTATTTATAATATAATTCAAAATATTAATAAAAAAAGTTGATTACTGATATTTTTTATTGATTTTTGATTTTCATTTATTTTCTGAATTAAATTATTATCATCTAAAGTGAATATTTCCAATCAAAAAAATTGATTTCTTTCTCCGAATGAACTGGAAAATAATTCAATATTGTTTTATTGGAGAATCAAAAGCCCTGGAAAGTTCAGACAAGTATTAAATGAGTGAACATGTGGGAAAGAGTGTGAATGGCAAAAAATACAGTAGGAAAAATAACAGAAATTTTAGCCAAAGGACGCATCTGAAGTGAATTGAAGTAGATATAATGCTGTTGAATGTACATACAAAAAATATATAGATGTATTATTCTGTGTATGCATGCATAAAGCTATGAAAACGGAGGGTGGAATAGTACTGTAAAAGAAGAGCTTACGCGTGAAATTATTCTTTCATCGCACTAGCGCAGATCTGCCTTTCAAATAAGGATTACTTTGCCTCAAAGATAAACTTCCTAGTTTCCATATATTTTCCCAGTTTTTATTTCAGAAATTCGTTAAAAAATTTACATTTAAAAATCAAATAGTACTCTCCATTATTCGGTTAACTTTTAAATTGCTAAAATTTAACTTATTCGATATTATATAAAACTCATTGCATTTTTTGCTTCATTCAGGTAATTATTTAGATGCTGAATCATTTTTCTCATTCCAACTGATGAAAATTTTTTCATTCGTAAAGAATATTTTTTTTAATTTATTGACTTCAACGAATTAATTGATCACTCGAATTTCTCTATATTAAAATTTTATTAGAAATGGAACAATTATTTTACAATCAAAGTATGTTAAGACATTAAAAGAATTTTTATTTCTTATAAAATGTCAGATTTTGATGAAGCATTTTTAATTGCACAAATTTTTTCCACATTTTATAACTGAATTAGCAAAAAATATGTCAAAAAATGTTCAATTTGATAGATGGAAGTCAAAGTAATGGATACCTTTCACCGTATTCCAAGTTGTCAATAAAGAAATAATAAATTTAAAGGTACTTGAATACTAATCAAAAATTTATTTCATCGATTTTCAGTAATCCTTATTTCTCTGATTACTAAAAATTTACAAAATCCCATTCGTTAGATAAAAATTCTTCAAAGCTTATCTCTTCTTTAAAAAGATACATCACATAAATGCACCACAAACGAATAGCACGAAATCGCTAATAAAATCCGTGAAACTAAGCTTATTTTCAAAAATTAAAACGTGAGTGAAATCCTTACTAAGATATTTCTGATAAGTCAGACGAGTTGATTGAAAATATATGTAATCCAATTATGAGCAGATTTTATGAAGCCTGTTGAATATCATAGGTTATTTGCATCAAGAAGATTTCACTAAAGTAATAACTCTTTACAGTAATAGCTAAAAGATTTAGAACCAATGCTGATAGACTTGGAGATGATGAGGATACGTATTTGTATCCATTGACCCTCAGCTTTTCTTTCCTCGAATCCTTTTCCAGTGGAAGCAGTAAAAGAAAGATTCAATGAGATATTTTGGCCTCACTACCACATACTACTGGATTACCTTAGCTAAGCTGACTTAATTGACTTGAGCCAATACTCCTTGGAGATGTTGGAGGATTAGGAGAGATACGATACCCACAGTTACGGTAGTGTAATCTGTTTTCTATAGATTCTTTATAGCTTTTGATGATGGAGGAGTTGATGAATATTATCATGAATTATTCTTCTGACTCAAGCTGAAATTTTAGGACACACTAGACTATCATCAAGACTATATCAGGCTTCAAAAGAAGTTACATAATGGTATTTAATATAAAATCTTGATCAAAAACTAGATAAAAACTCTATATAAACCTCATATGACTTACATTCTGGTAGTAGTTCTTTAAAATCTTTGACATTCCTACATGGTATCTGGGTCAGTTTTGATAATTTTCTGCTCAGATGAGAAAGAAATTCCCCAGGTCCTTTGAAAATTCCAATTATTTATTTGAGACTGTAGGAATATTAGTGAATACTTCTAGAGAATTTATTCTTGAGATTAATTTTTTAAATCTAATTCTAAAACTTCTGTTTTATAAATACTTGCTAATGCTTTCTAATCATTATTTAATCGAACGATTATCTCTAAAAACTTCATGTTAACTTCAGCTGAACAGTTCAGTTCACTCAATCATGTTATCGAAGTTGAGATTCCAATTAATATAATCCGCTATAAATACCACTATCAAATAAAATATCAATCTTTCTATACTCTCTTCTGCAACACAATAGAATTTTTTTACCCACATAATCACTTTGAATAAGCCAAAAAAAAAAAAAAAAACTCTAAATAAGTAAAATAGGTTTCTCCAATGATTTGCATGATAATAGAAAAGTGCTTAAAATGCAGTACATATGAAATTTATTGAGCATATAAAATTGACATGCTGATAAGATATTCTGTGTAGTTTGTGGTTGACGACAGGCAGTCATTGTCCCAGGTCATGGTCAATGACCAAAGAGGTAAGTATGCAAATTCAAGAATACATTTATCTCGACACCACGCCCATGTATTTCCTGGAAGCTTCCGGATGCATTGTCGGGGAAATCGAAAGCACTCTTCTCCTCTTCTAGTTCATACACTGGCGAGCCACGGCGCCACCCTGCACCAACCACCCCATCCGATACTCTAGAGATTTACGAGCAAACTAGCCTCAGTCCCCTGGGCTAATAGACCGGCAAGTTATGGGGCAATTCAATTTAATTTCGAGAATAAACAACCATCCACATACTTGCTTCATGTATGGTCAATTTATTCGTAAATTTCAGTATTCAGCCAACTGAAAAGATGTATCGAACTTGTCTAAACTCTCTTTCTTGTCTGAATATTTAACTTGTTTACTACCCAAGTGTTGTCTTGGAGATCACGTTCAAGTATTTTATAAATTTCTTATTCACGCGAGTGTTTGTTGTTTTTTTTTTTTTATTATTAGGAAAACGTTATCAATCAAAGCTTCTCTCACGCTCACTATTGCTGCGAGAATGCGAAACATCTGATACAACTGTAGCACGTGTCGCTGATCGCACCATCAGCTTTATATTCGATTCCATAGTCATACTCTGTCGACGATTCCAATTGTATTTGAATGTAAAATTTGCATTTTCATCGGGTTTAAACTGATATCACTATTTTTTACTCTTTCGTGCTACTTTTCTTTAGTATTTATACAATTTTTAAATTTCAAACCATCACGTGGAAATCAAATTCCATATCTCTTGGTACTTTGACTGGATCTATCAACATTACCATCATGTTATAGCGGTGTAAAATTTCCTACATATTTTTCGTATGTTGCTTAACTTTTTTAAATAATTAAATGCTTTAGGCTTTTCTATGAATCTTATATCAGTAATTAGAATTTTTTTTTCAACAACTTGTGTTTTATTTATTCATGTTATCAATATTTATTCTCTAAGCATCATTAGCTTTTGTCGATTTCCTTGGAGACTTAATTTATTTAATACTCCTTGATAATGAAAAGTAGAGAGACTTTCAGTGGAGCAAATTGAACTGTTTGGTATTAATAAAGAATGTTGAACAGTAGCAATAATAATGTAAGTATGTTGGCTCATAAATAAAGAAAAAATGTTGAATATCTTTTTCAATAAAATTTAATCCAAGTTATATTGAAAGTGACGTCAATTGATAAAATGCTATCGTTGCAAGTTCCTGATATTTTCTAGGACATTAAAGAAAGTTCTATCAAGAATTTAATTCTTTTTGTTTACATCTTCATTTATGTGCATATATGAAAGTTATAACTTTATAGAAAAGATTCTATTGGTAACTTGTTATTAGAATTTACAGAATAATACTTACAACATATTAGGGTAAAACATCAATGCGATTAACAAGATAAATTAATCAGATTTTAAGTGCGTGATCGTCAGCTGTATGGTAATTGTGGTGTATGATAATATACTGACCATGCGTATCGATTAATTATTCTGTGGCATTAAACATGCATGCTATTGGTGGGGAGTTGCTAGCATTATACATGTTGGGAATGGGATATCGAAATAATTTAGTTCGAGGCTGGGTCGTCAAATCATGTGAAAAATACTAGTAGAATATTCGATGACATAGATGTTGTCATATTGAATTAATTTCATTTATAATTATTCATTTTCTATCGCATGGTTATTTGTACATGTTTCATCAATAGAATTTTTTTTACTCGTTTACTTCATTAGAGGGAAACAATAATTACATTCAATAGATACATTCATAAAACTTTGTTGAAATTGAGAGGTTTTATTTTTGAAATAATGAGAGAATAGCGAATTTTTGAAGGCTGTATTTTGTAAATATTGAGAGAAACATCAGTTAATTTAAATATCATATCTTCGTTGAATATATCCAATATTACAATGCAATATAACATTGGATACTATTCAACTTTATCATCCCGTATAAAAAAAATTTAGTTTCCCCAAAAGTTAGTGGGAAAATTCCCCAATGTTTCCCGCATGGAATTATAGGGAACTTTTAGAGTGAAAAATTATTTTATTTTTGAAAATTTTTTCTCCCTACTCCAAATGTTCTCTACTTCGATGCAGCATAACCTAGTTTTCTGCTAATAACTCAGGATCTATGAGGGCTATATAGACAATGAGGATATCAATGGATTTGTGAGAACGAGATCTTTTGATTGCACTAGTTAAAAATAATAATTTGAACATAATGAATGCTAAAAATTGAGGAAGGTTTCCGTTTTACCACATTTTAGGAGTGGAATATTTGATTTTTCACATGTTGATTCCGCAGAATAGATGATTTTTTACCCTCACTTCGACTTTGAACAGTCATAACTCTTATACAAGTCGTCTAATGATGATTTTTGAGGAGTATTTAGAAACTTCAGAATCTAAGCTACAAATATGTATCCATAAAAAATATTTGAAATGATGATTTCACCCTTAAAATCGCAAAAATAGTTGGCAAACTCCCTAAAAAAATGTGACTTTTTTTATATTTTGGCGATTTTGAGGAGGAAATAAATTTTTTGCAATAAATTTGTGGATATTATTCGATAGCTCAGAATCTGAAGTTTCTAAAACGTCCAAGGAAAAGGTTATTAGACTGTCCGTTCATGAGTTATAAGGGTTTAAAGTCAGGGGGATGATTGTCTGTAATTTGTATCCAGTTTTACCCCTGTTTGAGGGTGTTACAATGAATTTTCCTAAGCTATGCCGCGATTTCGCAGTCCTACACATCAAGACGAAGAGAATGAGTCCTCGATCATCAAAATCGGAGTACTTTTATTTTTTGGCCAAAAAAAATGGAAAGGGGTACCACTTGCCATTTTTTTGGGTCGAAAAATCAAAGTTGTCCGATTTTGATGATCGAGGACTCATTCTCTTCGTCTCAACACCTAGATATACAAAATCAGGTCAAATATATAAAAAATCAATTTTTTCACCCTAAAAATGGGGTAAAACCGGAATTTTGCATAAATTGTGCTTCAATCATGATTTTAGCAAGTGCTCTGGAGTAGGGAGAAAAAATTTTCAAAAATAAAAAAATTTTTCACCCCAAACGTTCCCTATAATCCCACGAGAGGAACGTTGGGGAATTTTCCCATTAGGGAATTGTTTGGGAAACTAAATTTTTCTATACGGGTTATCATAAACATTCAGTAAATTTGCTTCTACTGCTTCAATGAAGTCACTATACACAGCAATATAGAATTTCCATTTAGACTTACACCATTACAATTATTGTAATAAGATCTTGAAAAGTTATAAGAAATCCTTGAGGTTGGACGGTCTTTCTCTCGGTGAATCAAAAATGCTTGTCAACTCTGTTTTTAAAGGTCTCTCAATGAAGACACGGTCTTTCATATCAAAGCTAGAATCCCACTAGTTGACAAAAGAGTAATCACCTTGTTGAAACTAGTAAACCGCTTTTAGTACAACTTGAACACCAAAGTTAGTAACTTAAGAATCAACTCAAGGAAGATCTGTCAAGGTTGTTAGGACCAGTGTAGAACATTTTACCACCTTTTGAGTGAAAAGCATCTACAGTAACTGGTAAATTCAGTTTCCAATTTCAAATGCAATGCTTATTTATACATCAAGCAGTAACAATAGAAAGATGATTATTAATATTGTTAATTTTATCAATACCAGGGCTTTAATTAAATTGATGTTATAAGCTATAAAAAATAAAAAATTTTGAATTTTCTGCAATTATTGAGCTGCTTTTATTATTCATAAATAATTAAATATGGTACAACGTTATAATACTCCATAAGTATAACGCTTTGATATAAATAAATAAATGAAAATTATTTTTAAATTTTTCCTATTCAGAGAGATTGAAAAAACTTTCAATTAAAAGTGACAAAAGGAATTAATTTAATTTAAATTTACAATTCTTAAATTATGTAAAATTTTTATAAAAAAAAAAACTGCCTACCGGTTTGTTTATGAGAATCATTAAAAGAAATTCTTCAAAGACTAATAGGACAATTAAGCTGTCAAATTTTAAATGGAATACACAAAATGAATGGAAATTTTTCATTTTTAAAATCTATTACGTGAAAGAAGATTAAAGTAAGAATGACAGATGTCATATCATTTCCTTAATCTATCCAAGAGAGTAATCTCTACAGATCACAGTCGCGCTTGGTCGTCTTGTGAATCGATATCATCAGTCTTCATATTACACTTCTTACGAAAGTTTCTACGTGAAAACCTGATGAGTAAAAAATGAAAAAAAAAAAGATCATATGATATTATATTGAGTTTTAATCTCTTTTGCCGATTCTTCTTCTTTAGTATTGATCAGAAAATGACGTTAATTTTTTTTTCTTTCATACAAAAAATATAAAAGAAATTTATAAATCAATTGGAAACTGGATTCTATCAAGTGGAAGATACTGGAAAATGGTTGAAAATTGTTTCTGGTTTATTTCTTTTCATTTGTGGTCCGTTTGTCCATGTGATCGCGTGAGTAAACTTTCGTGCCATATGTTTCTTTTACAAGTGCAGCGATTCGTTCCACTACTAGGTAAGAGTGTACACGCAATACGCGAATGCTTTGCAAGTTGGAAAGGAAAAAAGAATGAAAAGGAAGTGCAAAAAAGCTTGCGCTGCACGCGACTTGTGGCTCAAATCTGACAAGCAAAAGTGCAATGGCAAATGCATTCCATGCCACAGATTTATTTTACACTTATAAACCAGTCGTAAATTTCAAGGATACGTTTCTATTTTTGCCTGTTTCTAGGTTTATAACAATAAACAATGTCAGCTAGATGATTTTCAAACAATAATTTTACCCAGGCTATTGCGAAAAATTTATAACTCGTAATAAAATACAAATAAACTTGAAGTTTTAATGATTGTTGGGATTAAAAATTTTATGCAGATGAATCAACTCTCATTAATGATCGTAAAATTATTTGTTAGATTCTAGAATTTTCTTTATCTCGTTAGAGACGATTTTTTTTCTACACTTTTTCAAGGGAAAAAATTTTCTCCAACGTCGAAAATACTTTGATTGCTTTTTGCAACATATTCAATTAACCCATTAACGCTTATGAGAAGTTGGATGGCAGCAAAAAATTTCCGGCCTCAGAGAGATTTTAGAAGTTAGAAAAAAATCCGACGATTTTTTTTTTTACAACAAAACTCTAATTATTTTAAAATATTGTAGTTGACAGCTGGAGATAAAAATAGATTTCCAAAGCTAATGAACAAATTATGTCGTATTATTTAAAACCTAGAAAGCCTTCAAGGTCTGTTCAATAATTTATTTCTGCTTTTTTTAAAGTTAAATTAATTATCACCAAATAAATAAAAAAAATGATATAAATTTAATCTTTTGATGATATCTTTCAATAAACCGAATCACTTGAAAGTATATTAGTATTTATCCTAAAGAAATCTAAATCTGTATCACTCATGAAGTTAAGCTCATTCACCACCGCGAAACTGGGAGTTTGAAGTACCTACATGCACTTGACATAAACCTGTGCAAGTTGCCATATTCATCCCAGTGATATGTTGAGACATGAGTCTATGCGATTACTTGCCACACAATTCCATCAGTTTACATGTTTCTGGCATGATTAATAAGTTTCTCGGTGTAGTTAATTTTAGTTTGATTGTGACTATCAAAAGTCGTATTTCTAAACGTTATTTTGTCTATCAGGTGTTAACTTGTGACAGCTAAACAAACTGAAATTTATTACCACAATATTTAATTTGATTCAAAACAACATTCTATTATCTCAGACACTAAAGTAATGGTTTTTATGCTTCAGATGAACAAACCATTGATAAAGGAATTCAAATGTTCAGGAATTCAATAATTTTTTTCATTTGGAAGAGCTTTCTTGTATTTGTATGAATACTCTGTAAATTTTAGTGTTATTTTAATACATGAAAAGTATTTTAAAATTGAGAAAATGTTAATCAAATGGGTGACGTCATATTAGAGCTCTTTCAATGTATTAAAATAAAACACTAAAATTTACAGTGTGATAAAACGTTTTTTAATTTTTTTTCTTACCACTTGAAAATAATCCTTTTCATTTTATTGAGAACAAAGTAGCTAACGATGAATTGGTCATCACAACGGTAAACTGTGAATTATGTAAAATGTGAACTAACGAACAACAGAGCAATTTCGGTCGTGTTCTTGCATGTTCATAGTGTTGTCAAAAGATAAAATATACAAAATGTGTGGATAGTAAAAGATTTTCTACATCACCAGTATGTTTGATTTTCAATGGACATTTTTATGTTTTTGTCGCTTTGGTATCGTTAATAACTATGCAGCTTTACAAGCAAGATACATCTACACATTTGAGGTGCTTCAAACACTCGGTTCAACGATTTTCTAGCCGGCAGCTAGGTAATTAGAGATTCAACGATCACGTCAAGCATAAAGTAAACTGACAGGTGACTATGTCTGTCTAACTTTCAGCCTATAATATACGCTTTTACCGCCAATCATCGTTTTAAACTTGATATTCATTTTTCTATCAAGTGCTTATAACCACGCAACCACTTTTGTTGCAAAAGCTGGTCTATGTAAAGTGGTCAATACGGGCAACAGTGTTTTACTGCCATAACAAGTAAAAGGACTGAACTATCATGTGCATCAATGACATGTGTCTACGTTAAAGCATTTCAATGCTAAAAGACCACAAGTATTATACAAAATTTGATATGAAAGTTTATTTTAATTCAGATAATCTTTCAATAAAAAATAACAATTTAGAATTCATATTATCTATCTTATGTTGCAAATTTTCATACCCCAGTGTGAGAATGTTATCGTAATAATTTTCTATGGATTTATATAACAGTGGGGACTTGGATGATGTAAATCTTCAGGATTGTAACTATCCTGGTCATGAGTATTTACGTAAATTATGGACATCAGTTTTACAAACGTGTGCTATGATTATTAGCAGCAGTTGCACGTGAGATTGCGGTTGGAATTTGACGCAAGCATGATCATGAAGTCATAAAAATCATAGAATAGATCTTGATGAAATACTTCCAAAATGTTGGCTGTTGACATTAATTGGATGTATTGGCAATTATATATTTGGGAAAATTATGATATGTAGTAAAATTATGAATAACTTTTGTGCTAATTATGCTACGAGGTTAGTCGAAGGCTTACATAAAAGATCTGGACGTGACGGAGAAGATCGTTATACCCCTCAGCCAAGAACTTCGTCAAAAATACCGTATTTTGCATAGTTGTCGAGTTATGAGCGTTTAAAGGTGCTTTTATGCTTTGCTGCAACATAACTTTGTTTTCTAGTAATAATTCAGGATCTATAAGGACTACACAGACAATGGGCATATCATGAGATTCGTAAGAGCGAGAGCTTTCCAAAGCACTAGCTGAAATCATGATAGGAGCATAATTTATGCTAAAATTTTTGCCAAGTTCCCGTTTTACCCCATTTAAGGTGTGAAAAAATAAATTTTTCAGATGTTTGACCTGATTTTGTATTTCTAGGCATCGAGACGAAGAGAATGAGTCCTCGATCGTCAAAATCGGACAACTTTGATTTTTCGACCCAAAAAAATGGCAAGTGGTACCCCTTTCCATTTTTTTTGGCCAAAAAATAAAAGTACTCCGATTTTGATGATCGAGGACTCATTCTCTTCGTTTTGATGCGTAGAAGTGCGAAATCGAGGCACAGTTTAGGAAAATTCATTCTAACGCCCTCAAAGAGGGGTAAAACTGGATACAAATTACAGACAATCATCCCCCTGACTTTAAACCCTTATAACTCATGAACGGACAGTCTAATAACCTTTTCCTTGGACGTTTTAGAAACTTCCGAATCTAAACTATCTAACTATACCCACAAATTCATTGCAAAAAATTTCTTTCCTTCTCAAAATCACCAAAATATAAAAAAAGTCACATTTTTTTAGGGAGTTTTCCAACTATTTTTGCGATTTTAAGGTCGAAATAATCATTTTAAATGTTTTTCATGGATACATATCTGTAGCTTAGATTCTGAAGTTTCTAAATACTCTTCAAAAATTTTTATTTGTTAATTTTTCTACGAGTTGTGCAGGTTCAAAGTTAAAGTAAGGGTGAAAAATCGTCTATTTTTCGACTTTGGACCTCGATAACTCTCATGTTAGTGGTTTAATAATGATTTTCGAGGAGTATTTAGAAACTTTAGAATCTGAGCTACAAATAAATATCCATAAAAAATATTTGAAATGATGATTTCACCCTTAAAATCGCCAAAATAGTTGGAAAACTCCCTAAAAAAATGTGACTTTTTTTATATTTTGGCGATTTTGAGGAGGAAAGAAATTTTTCGCAATGAATTTGTGGATATAGTTAGATAGTTTATATTCTGAAGTTTCTAAAACGTCCAACAAAAAGATTATCGGACTGTCTGTTCATGAGTTATAAGAGTTTAAAGTCAGGGGGATGATTGTCTGTAATTTGTATCCAGTTTTACCCCTCTTTGAGGGCGTTAGAATGAATTTTCCTAAACTGTGCCTCGATTTCGCACTTCTACGCATCAAAACGAAGAGAATGAGTCCTCGATCATCAAAATCGGAGTACTTTTATTTTTTGGCCAAAAAAAATGGAAAGGGGTACCACTTGCCATTTTTTTGGGTCGAAAAATCAAAGTTGTCCGATTTTGACGATCGAGGACTCATTCTCTTCGTCTCGATGCCTAGAAATACAAAATCAGGTCAAACATCTGAAAAATTTATTTTTTCACACCTTAAATGGGGTAAAACGGGATACAAAGTATAAGTAGTCATTCCTCTGAATTTAATCCTCTATAACTCTTAAACGAACAGTTTAATAACGTTTTTTAGAGACGTTTTGAAAACATCAGAATCTCAGCTCAACATATATATAATAATGGATTTATTGCAGAAAATTAATTCCACCCGTAAAATCCCGTGTTTTTTCTAGCAGGGCATCGAATTTTTCTCTTCAGTCCAGATCTTCCATTTGAGCCCTCGATTATCCTCATAGCATTATTAGCACAGAAGTTATTGTCATTTGTACTTTATATTAGAGTTTTCTCAAATATATAATAGTCAATGCATCTTATAAATGACGGCTACATATATACTATGGTCATAAATGCGTCATGTTTGTTAAGTTCGTATACAAATTCTTGTTGGTTATTAGATCGATTGGTGATAATTTTCGTTTTTCTAAGTCAATGCTTGCTTACAGTAACACGATCGACATCAAGTTCTTAAAACTATCGAATAAGTAGTTTGTAGAATTTTTAAGTCAAGTGTTTTATACAAAATACTTGAGAAATAGTTTCTATAACAAAATGAAAGTTTTATTAGAAGCTTCATCGCAAATTTGTACTTGTACAATGTTCTGACAAACATTATAAAACAAAACAAAAATAGAAAACACATTTTAAGAAAAAAAAACTCCTTCGAACACCGATTATGATACGTTTGTCTCTTTTTGTTTTTTCAAAAGTGTTATTGATAAAGCTTTTTAATCAAAGTGAAGTTTTATGCCTCAATAATTTTGCTGTACCTCTTTTTAACATGTGTCTTTTTCGTGTTCAAATATTTTTCCATCAATTTGATTGTTTTTAATCAAATCGCCCATGGAGTTAAACATTATGTTGTCAGTCTAATTCAATTAAATTTGCAAAAAACAAAAATACACAATTGTTTTTACCATTTTTTCTTCAAAATAGTCCGGATATGTCGGTTAAAAAAAATATTTTTTGCATTGGTGAACAAAACCATTGTTATGTGTAAATATTTAATAAAAAGATGTGTCAAAATATGCATAAATATTTATTCAAAAGATTAATAATCCAAATAAAAGATAAAAGATCATATACTCATTCCATAGTTTTATAATTTTATGTGTAAACTCAGTTTGAATGATTTACTTTGGAAATTACTGCTTTTATTTTGTATCAGAATATACAAAAAAAATGATGACTGAATTGATTCATATCAGATTTTTACAATTTCCAGTATTTTAATCCATTTCATGAATATATTTCAAGGTATATATTTTATTTGTTTCTCACACATCATTCGTACCTATATTTTTTATACCCATGTTCCACGATGTATTATCAACAATCCTACAAAAACAAACTCGTACCTAGTGATACGTCCATCACGTATTGAAGAGGATGAGTGAGTATGAAATGTCAAACTGACGTGATTCAATTTTCGACACATTTTAGAAAAATTCGTATATCATCGTTATCTCTTCCTTCCTCTTTTTGTAATGATGCTACCGATATTTTTGTAATCAAAAGTGTAAATGAATTATACTTAAATAATTTCCTTACTTTACACAAATTTCCACAAAAAAAAACTCACTACTCTGCAATGTAAATTTCGTCGGCAAAATATTAAAGGAAAGTTATAGATATTTTTTCATACAAAGGAAATCTAAATGTATCTATCGAAATATATACACTGAGATAATTTTTGCACTAATCGCAAGTAAAAGCGAAAAGTGCCCTCGTCGAATAATAAGAGTTCAAATATTTCTATTTAATGGT
Source organism: Chelonus formosanus (assembly GCA_028641665.1). NCBI lineage: Eukaryota > Metazoa > Arthropoda > Insecta > Hymenoptera > Braconidae > Chelonus > Chelonus formosanus. The sequence goes on from CM054002.1 coordinate 18,998,389, forward strand.
AAATTCTGAATTGTTGTAAGTGATTATTTTACCAAGATACATCGTAAGTGGTAAGTTTACTGACAAAATCTCAAAATTTATTGTAAATTAGAAATCTTTTTACTTCGAAATGTGTACTTGTCATTTATTTCACTTACATCTAGTGACAAAATTATCTCCTTGTAGTGCATATAAAAATGTATAGTACATCAAACACATTAAAGTGTATTAAAAGTGATAACAATGTTAATCAAATAAGTGACATCATTTTAAAACACTTTTAAATTTGAAATTTGCAGTGAATGTTATTGATTTCAATTATTCACTTATTTATATTACTTGAAAATTTTAATTACTAATTGAAATCATTTCTGGTACAACATCAGACTAAGCTTAAAAATATTGAGTTCATCTTGAAACTCGAAACTATACGTGTTGGTTGATTAATAAATTGAAATAGTTCATAGCAAGTTTTAATTTTAAAATACTAAAGACCATGTTATAAGTTTAACCAATGAATAAAGCCATTTTAATTTGAAATTTGAGTTGGACTTTAAAGTGGTAAGATCTTTATTTTTATTGAATTGATTTAGGGGATCAATAAAACTTTTTTTGTATTATTGAGAATGACTTTGAGAAAACGAAGTTAGAAGTCGATGAGAAAAAGGCAAAGGAATTAGAGGAAAAAAGACCAACTGATGAAAAAATAAGTGTGAACATCCTGTTGGCATCAATATAAACCATTGGGCTGGTTATACTGTTAGCGTGCAAATAGCCCTGCAATTATCCAGCTTTCTAATTTCGTCGTTGGCCACGAGCCGATCTGACGATCAAATCGTGTGACCTCGTGACTAAGTACTGGGGTTAACCGAATGTCGGGTGCGCATGAACTGTATCGCTCCGTGACCACATGCTACTACTTACCTAGGAAAATAGATTATAAAAAATCACGAGAGTAATTCGATAGTATAAATTCCTTCTTCCTTCCATTTAATACGCAGATTACTGAATTAAGTAAATATTTAAACTGCTGTTATACGATAATGTATTTAAGAGTTTTTTTCCTAGTAAAATTTTCCATGTCTAGTGCAGTTTTTAAAATAGCTTTTTAAAATGATGGTACGTCTTTCGTAATGTCAATGGTAACGATAAAATGTAAATCGATCGAACACGATCGTCAGTTCTCTTTAATGTTCAATTTCGTTATCAATTTTTTTTAATTGACCATTAGCGTTTCACGTGGTTCGTAAAGATGTGAAAAATACTGAAAAGGCACAGAAATTGTATATTGCTGACTTGTAGTTTGATTTCTGCACGATTGTTTTTACGATGCTACATCTGCTACCATATAAAACAGATGGAATACCAATAGTATCGTAAAATAGTGTAATCAATAATCATTGATTTCTACTTTTTTTTAAAGCCTATTTCCTCGCCTATAAATTTTTCTACCAATACATTGATGCCATTGACAAATAAAATTATGCCTTAGCGTTCAATATCTTCCTACGAGTAGCCAACATGAATTTGAACAAATCAAATTTCATCGGAAACAGCCTTCTCCTTCTAAGCAAAAAATTTTTCATATACTATAAGCCCATTTGATCCTGCAGTTGGATTGAAAATTTTACTTATTACATGTTTCTCAATGAGAAAGCTTAGAAGAATCGTTTATGCGTAAATCATAGAACAATTCATATGATCAGGAAGGCCTGAATAAGTCGATTCCCAAACACTAGCTATTAACCTAAATTGGTCCCATAAATCTTGAGATATTCGCAAAAGACAGTAAAACACAAAAATATGCAAAACTTCTATGCTAATAATGCTACGAGGTTGATCAAGAACTCATATGGAAGATCAGGACCAAAGAGAAAAATTCGATATCCCCCTAGGCAAAGCATCCCATCAAAAATACCGTATCTTGCATAGTTGTCGAGTTATGAGCGTTTAAAGGTGCTTTTATGCTTTGCTGCAGCATAACTTTGTTTTCTAGTAATAATTCAGGATCTATAAGGACTACACAGACAATGGGCATATCATGAGATTCGTAAGAGCGAGAGCTTTCCAAAGCACTAGCTGAAATCATGATAGGAGCATAATTTATGCTAAAATTTTTGCCAAGTTCCCGTTTTACCCCATTTAAGGTGTGAAAAAATAAATTTTTCAGATGTTTGACCTGATTTTGTATTTCTAGGCATCGAGACGAAGAGAATGAGTCCTCGATCGTCAAAATCGGACAACTTTGATTTTTCGACCCAAAAAAATGGCAAGTGGTACCCCTTTCCATTTTTTTTGGCCAAAAAATCAAAGTACTCCGATTTTGATGATCGAGGACTCATTCTCTTCGTCTTGATGTGTAGAAGTGCGAAATCGAGGCACAGTTTAGGAAAATTCATTCTAACGTCCTCAAAGGGGGGTAAAACTGGATACAAATTACAGACAATCATCCCCCTGACTTTAAACCCTTATAACTCATGAACGGACAGTCTAATAACCTTTTCCTTGGACGTTTTAGAAACTTCAGAATCTAAACTATCTAACTATATCCACAAATTTATTGAAAAAAATTTATTTTCTCTTCAAAATCGCCAAAATATAAAAAAAGTCACATTTTTTTAGGGAGTTTTCCAACTATTTTGGCGATTTTAAGGGTGAAATCATCATTTCAAATATTTTTCATAGATACATATTTGTAGCTTAGATTCTGAAGTTTCAAAATACTCCTCAAGAATCTTCATTTGATAATTTTTCTACGAGTTGTGCAGGTTCAAAGTTGAAGTAAGGGTGAAAAATTATCTATTTATCGACTTTGGACCTCTATAACTCTCATGTTAGTGGTTTAATAATGATTTTCGAGGAGTATTTAGAAACTTTAGAATCTAAGCTACAAATATGTATCTATGAAAAATATTTGAAATGATGATTTCACCCTTAAAATCGCCAAAATAGTTGGAAAACTCCCTAAAAAAATGTGACTTTTTTTATATTTTGGCGATTTTGAAGAGAAAATAAATTTTTTTCAATAAATTTGTGGATATAGTTAGATAGTTTAGATTCTGAAGTTTCTAAAACGTCCAAGGAAAAGGTTATTAGACTGTCCGTTCATGAGTTATAAGGGTTTAAAGTCAGGGGGATGATTGTCTGTAATTTGTATCCAGTTTTACCCCCCTTTGAGGACGTTAGAATGAATTTTCCTAAACTGTGCCTCGATTTCGCACTTCTACACATCAAGACGAAGAGAATGAGTCCTCGATCATCAAAATCGGAGTACTTTGATTTTTTGGCCAAAAAAAATGGAAAGGGGTACCACTTGCCATTTTTTTGGGTCGAAAAATCAAAGTTGTCCGATTTTGATGATCGAGGACTCATTCTCTTCGTCTCGATGCTTAGAAATACAAAATCAGGTCAAACATCTGAAAAATTTATTTTTTCACACCTCAAATGGGGTAAAACGGGAATTTGGCAAAAATTTTAGCATAAATTATGCTCCAATCATGATTTTAGCTAGTGCTTTAGAAAGCTCTCGCTCTTACTAGACATCACTGTGTCTCTTAATTTATTAATTTGTAGTTTGTAACTTTTGATAAATAGATCCATTTTTTTCTCATTCTTAAAAATAAATAATACTTTTTTAATGATTCCCTAAAATATTGTGATTTTCTATTGTCACTAATTCTCGGAACACTTAAAAAATTTGATGACTAAAATGTATCTGGAATATATTCAACGACACAGGGTAAAAAAAACAAAAAGATTTTTTTTAAAAGAAGGAAGCATTATTCGAGATTCGTTAAATAAAACAATACAAATTGATTAAAGATAACCTAACATAAATGGAATTATTTCCTAAAGCATCAACATTAAATGCTGAACAAAATGAAATGATTTGAAATTGGAAAATGTGTGGATTCCAGTATTATGAATGAGTTATTTGTATGCTTCAGAAATATTTTATATCAAGAGAGTAATCTCAATATTTCGATCGTTTGGTTAACATTTAAATTACATAAATTTTTTAATAATCACTACCATGCATGAGATTCATCACAAAACTACTAATCGATCCGATAAAAACATAACAATAATTGGACTAATATCAACTACTAAAATCATTCGTGGAATTTAGTAACATATTTTGAAATTAATTCAAGTATCGAAAATATTCAATAACACTCAGCGTAACATCAAATGTGGATTCCAAACCATTTTACACGATTTTATTTATTAACAAAATTGTAAATAATAGAGTGAATGAATCGCTTTAAAGCAGATGATATCTTCATATGTTATATTCTATAAATTTAATTTTAAAATGAAATAACTGTAATTAAATCACAATGTCTGTCGTGAAAACTATTATATTAACTTATCTTTTCGTGTATATAAATCACAGTTGCCAAAAAAAAAAAAATGCCTACTTTATCAAAATTTGTAATTAAATCACATACGTATCTACATTCAACTTTTTGCGCGTGTTTAGATGAATCAGCATGGTTTCATTTCATTAAAAATTAATTAATCTTGCGCTATCACGTATCAATCTATTAAAAAAGCTATTAAGGATCGAAGCTGGTTTACGAGAGAACGAACGTATAATTGTTGAGTATGGGAATTAAACCATCGTAGATTTAAATCATGGAATAGTACTTTCGCTTCGGCTTCACGCTACACGCGAAGCAACCCTGTAGATACTCCACAATTATGTAGACACGCATGATTGTGCAGCCTTTCCCTGCGGAACCACTCCTTTATCTCCACTGTTAGTGAGGAAAAACGAGTGTCATGGACGTTTAATTACACATTAAACTGTACTAGACCTCTTTTAAATAGAATTTATCCGTTTAAGAGAAACGAAAAGTAGTTATTATTATTTTTTTTTTTTTAGGAGTAATAAAAAGAAAAACTTTCTAATACGAAAGAAGCAAATTACTGGATGAGGGTTACCTTAGTGCGATTTAGTTTGATGATGGATTTTTATTAATAAGGAAAAGATCATCTTTAATGATTAGAAAAAAATCTTTTTAATTTTATAAATAATTTTAATAAAAAATACATACAATAGATAAGTAAATAGTTCATAATAGAATATTGCTCATAATTCCTACAAGTTTTCTAGTTGCTTTCCCTGATTATGAATAATTAGAACTGATATATTATAATATTTTGTATACCCAAACTTTATTCTTCCCTTTATTGTAAAGGCAAAGTTCTACTATAAACAAACGAATAAATAATCATATAATGCATTTTTTAATAAAAAAATTCATAAGTGTGCTTTGAAAAATGACGTCTTTTCATTTACGTGAAAAAATTTCTCTATTAAAAGGAATGAACGTCGAAAGAAGAAAAAAAAAATCCAATTTTTAATTCAATTTTTCTAGTTATTGAAAAACCCTTTTTTTTCTTAGATATAAAACAAATTTTTACATTAATGTCAGAATTTTTCGGTTATTTAAAACAAGCAAAGTTTTGTTAAGAATAAGACAGCATTTGAGAAGCTGCAAGTAACAAAAGACGTAATCTTACATTTAAGATTAAAACAATCTTCTTCATACTACCATTTTTTCAGAAAAGCCCAGTACATTTTATTAATGAATTTGGAATATTAACTTTAATCCTTATTTTTCATCTAACAGAAGGAAAAGTAAAGTTGAATACTCAAGAAAATTCATTAATTTATTAAAATAATCCAAAAATACTTACTATATTTTTTGTTTATCAATTTTTAAATCTATTAATTAATAGATTGAACGCATTAAAAATTACTAACATTTCTCTTTGGTAATTTTTTTTTTACATTAATTCAGGATTATAAATAAAAAAGTATTTTCTGTATATTTTCATTTACTTTTTATCTAATTTATTTGAGTGATTAAAATTATTTTATAAATCAATAGTTGATGAATATTCGTTGATGGAACTGAAAACATGACGTCCCTACTTCATTATTTAGTGATAGAATTGATAATTATTGTTAAATCCCCTTGTAAATTACTGAAATAAATTTTTCTCACTCACAAGTATATCTGATGTCACAAAAATAAAACTCGCCATGTTCACACTACGTTTATCCGTGCATTAATGTATTAGCAGTAGTTTGGTATTTAATTTGAACATATTTATAATCATCAATAGGTTATACAGACATCGATTGTGGTAAAACATCAATTAATAATCACCTGGAGTGGATTTTGTTCGGAAATTTCGTTCAACTGAAGCGTAACACGCATGTTTAGTCTCTACTTGTTCGTAATAGTGATATGGTTTCCGATGGGAACATTTTGAGGTGTTGGGGCGAAGTAATACATGTATAACGACCACCTATATGTACAAGAGCCATTTATGAACCTCGGGGCGGCGTCCGCTTTACTTTCCCGGGGAATATACGTGTGCTTAGTTATGGCTTTTGCACGCGAGGTCTCCACGGGGTCAACTGTATTATATAGTTCATCGCTTAATTTTACCCCCGTGTCGCCAAACAACTAAAACTACTGAACAGCCATTAAGAAAAAATTGCTGAAGATAAATACATTACAAATAGTCTTATTACTAACCTGATATACTTTTTTGTTATAACAGCATTTCGTTAAAATTAGAATTGTAAGTAGTTGAGTATTTTTTAATTTCCTCATCATGTGGACCAATTTCTATTACTCTAGCAAGAACGAAGATTTGTTCACTTCTAAACCTAATATAATAATAATGCAACTGATCCAACGTAAAGCCTGGCAAGAATCAAGACTAACTCATTTATAATCCAACTTTGGACCATGATTGACTTAGACTGGCACCAAGTTGAATCAGAGATGGATCTGTGACGCTTTAGTATTAGAAAAGCTAAGAACTAGCCCAACTTTGTTTCTGTTAATGTACTTGTAAGTTACGATTTATATATGCCTCGGAGTAGAAATTTTTTTTAGGCTTTTATAATCGAAGAAAAGGTAGAATTATGGTCCATTCATTTACTTTGCAAGTAAGCTTCATCCTTTATCAGATAATTCCATCAATATATTATAATTAACTTATTAGCAACAAACAGAGGATTCGTGAATTTCTAAGTGATGATTTAATAAAAACAAAAAGTTTTGAAAGATACCCAACCAAAATTTCTATTCAAATGAATAATAAATTGAGGGTAAAAAAAAAACAATCAACTACAGTGAAGTCTCTGTAATTTTTGTCCCTCTTGAAGAAGAGAAGAATTGAAAGAAATTGGTGAATCCGTAGAACTCACATTCCCGAGCCTCCAAAATTAAAGAGGTTCCACTGTGTTAAGTTATATTTATGAAGAATAATTAAATTTATTAACATTACTATTTGATGGCGGAAATAAGATAGGAGTAAGATGGAATTCGAGGGAAAAGATTCAAGACGCATTGATCGAGTCGTAATTGACCATTAGACTGAGGTTGGCTACATTGGTCCAATGTTGACCTAAAAATAAGTCAAGCTTTGTGCTCATCAAAGTCTTTTTATGCACGTTGATCTTCAAAGTTGTCTTTTTCAAAAATCAAAGAGCAAAGCCTTCAGTAAAACTCCATTCGTAGTGTCTTACTACAAACAGCACAGTCAGGTCAATTTGCAATAATGAAATATATTATCAATATAACTGTGTTGATAATGTTAAGGAAAATGACTTTTTATAAACTTTTCAAGTTTTTTCTGATCTAAATAATCTTTTTGTCACATCTTTTAAAATTTTTAACTGTTAAAAAATTTTCAGCACTGAGATGGAGAGTAAGTCAAGTTTTAATCGATAAAAGTAACCAAAAATTTCTTCTTCAATTATATATAAAACAAGAACATTTTGATAAATGAATGTAGAAATTAATCTTGTGCAGTGAATCTAGATGGTTTCAACAAAGAAGCTTGATTCCAGTGGTGTAATTGGTATAAGCGGTAAGATAATCTATACCTGTACCATACCATAATTTACACCCAACCACATCTCGTTTATGGCCTCAAGTAATCTGTCATGATTTAGTGTTGATCATTCAACTGTCGATTTATCAACTATCAACTAATTTCGATTAACTGACGTTGAATATTTATCTTCATTATTTCAATAACGTCATTAAGTGTTTTTCATACACTGCTAATCCGAAATTTCCAGAGTGTGTTTAAATGACTCACATAAAGTGTATTTTATTACGTTTTCATAAACAAATTATAAAATTTAACATACTTTAATAAAGTGTATGAAAAGTGACTACGATGTAACGGTTATTTCTGGTTTATTAAAATTTCAAGGCAAGAAAATAAATTCAGCTATTAATTAATCCTATTAATTATTGTAAAAGACGTTAAATTTCCCTACCATTTATATACCAATAATTATTGATAAGAATTGAACAAATTCAGAAGGAAAGTGATTACAGAAAGCCGGTATGAGTTCATATATTATATTCAAATAAGGAGATTGAAAAAACCGTTATTAACACCTCAAGTAGATTAGATTACTTGAAAATTGGTTTTTCACAATTAAAAAACCTTAAAAATATTGCAAACCTTTGTAATTACGAAATTAACATTATTCCATGTCCTAAAATGGATCCAGCCTCATTAAAAAATGACGGCATATATGATATAGCAATCCAGACCGAGGACGCTGTTGAACGGACACTTATCGATTCGAATGAAAATCTCCATGGTCTGATCTCGACGTCGTTTGCTCTTGTGGTCAGGTACTTAAAGTCGTTGATCGACACAATAATAGAGATACAATTGATTGATGCATTGGCGAAAACGATGACAAGGTGTGAGGGCCACCTTGCCAGTGATCAGACGGTCAAATCAATGGTCAGAGTCAACCCCATAAGATTTTACTACGAACACACACGTAGTGATAGTGTGCAGTACACGGAACCTGGAGTTGTTAAGATAAAGTCATCGACAGCGTCCTCAATTTGGAAGATTCCGATTTGGTGTGCGTGTAACGACTCTTGCTTACCTAGTGAAAAGTCAATTGCAATAAAATTGACAAATAGCCAAGAGTCCTTGCTCGCATACCAAAAAACTTTTATACATTTCAATATAGAGGAGCTTCACGCGTGTCTTGGAGCACAAATAGAAAGTGAGGTCCACACGACCAGATTGGAGACTAACGCCAATAGACGGCATAATCCTCCAACCAGAAAATAAGAATACTAAGTGTAATAATCAAGAATAAATGACTTGTTGGAAGTCTGGTCTAGCTTGTTGAAGGAGAGGAGAAATTCTCCCGCTCTTCTTAAGGCAAATACAACTTAGAGTGGGGAAATGCTCCCGCATTCCAAACCTGACTGGAACCGGAAATGCTTCTGGTTTCAGTCGGTAGATACGAACACGAATTTGGCTTCATCAGTCCTCGAGTATGTTTATTTTTCCGCGCTCACCCTGTGCGAGACTCTGAACGGTCGTAGCCACCAAGTGGCGTAAGCGGACTAACCTTAACCAAGCTATATAGGTTACAGTTATTCGGTCAGAGCTTTGCTCTGTTATTTCATACAATTTTAGACAGTAAAAACAGTAAGAATATAATAAATAACTAGTCTGTGAGGTAACCCTCACAATGAAATAATATTAAATGCATTTAATTTAGAATATTTTAATTCGCTTAGATTTGTTATGAATCAACAATAATGATGAAAAATGTTGATAATTTTCAGTAACTCGGAGAAATTTATTATCAACAAAGAGAGAATGAGTATATAGTCATAATAATCTTTGCTTTGACATTTTAAAATGAAATTATTAATTGTGTTATTTATTCACAATGAAATATTTTTAAAATAAATATTTATTGCGAAACATTTTATCAATTGATTATTCTTCTTGCATGTATGCTTATAGAAACGTTCTCAATTAATTGCGAGGGTAAATCTTGGCACTTTACATGCACTTAGTAATTGGTGAGGGAAGATGGAAACCAGAAATGCTGCTTAGTACAGTTTACGTGACGTCATTCAAAGCACCTGTCGGCTCATATAGATTTCTATATCAACACAAAAGGAATGAGAGAGAAGCTGGATTATCTATTTCTCCTCTATTCATACTCATACGCTATTAAAGAATTCATCGATTTGCAAATAATAAAATTTTTTATAATTTTTCTATTCGTAATAAAGTTAGATGAAGCTTAAGAATATGAAAAATTTTCTAATATAAGACTCTGAGTTTATTTAAAATTTGAATTTCTATAGGTAATCCAGTAAAAATATAGAAAGAGTAGAGTATTGCAGGCATGTGAGTGTGAAAGAATGAAATGGAAGAATAAGAAAGAAAAAGTTGGGATCAAAATGGGGGTATGGGAAGGGATGTTTTCTAGAGGCTGAATGGTGAGTGGTTAAGATGGTCAGTTTTTCGAGAGTCTGGTCTGAATGAGGCACGATAAATGAATTTCATATACTGGAAAAATGATTGTTATATACAGTAATTATCAAAGTTAATCTTTTTTTTATCCACTGCAAATCCAAGTATTTATAAAATAAATACTTAAAGTGTTTACAACATTAAATATTAAGAACAAACAATCGCAATTTTGTAGACCAATTTTAAACATTTTTTGCCGTTTAATAAAATTCTATAATTTTTCTACGGTGTTTAATATTTTAAACGCTTAGGTGTTTCATTTTCAAATACATCAGGAGTTTTATCGTTAAACACTTTTATTTTCTCGGATATGCAGTGTATACTTGTAGCAAGAAATAGCATCGTGCGGTTAGTAAATGTCAAGGCTACTATGTGCTTTTTTTATTCCATGAGTTTGCAGTGATAATGATGAGCAACGATACATAGCAGTGCTTATCATAAGTAGGGCAAATTCTCAAATTGTATTGAATAGTGGTCAATTCAAATAACGATATTTTTATTTTAATAAGTATAGAAATGCTACAGCTGATCTTGATGAATAATAAATCATTTGAACGATTTTTATTTTTTATTGGAATTTTTTCGCTATTTTTTTTAGAAGGGGTATATTGGAGATCGAATGACATTGGACTACAACAGTACACTGATAGAAGAGATTTGTAATAATAAAGGAGGCTTCTTAACTGCACTGAAAAAAATCTAAATAATTGCATTTACTACGTAATGTTAATTTTCCATTTGAGAGCTTATAGTAGAGTCCTTTTCTTACTATAAAAGGACTCAACTGTAAAATGTTAAATGGAAAATTAACATTACATAATAAATCCAACTATTTCATTTCTCTCAGTGTGTTAGAAAATATTTTGTGACAGTTATAAAATGATATCTTAACTATTAAACATAGCTTTGTTACAGTACAAAAAATATTTTTTAACAGTTAATAAATATTCTCAACTAATAATGAATATAATGTAACTAATACAACTCATATTTTATTGTGGATTGGATGGTTTTGTTTAATATAAAATGACTTATCAATCGAATGAGGTTAAAATTTGGTTTTATTTCATGCATGTTTCTATGAATAAAGCATATGCATAAGGCAAAATGTGAAGTTATAGAAGGGAAATTGATAAATATGACAGTTCTGGTTGATATAAGGTTAGGTGGCGTTGCAAATGCCGGTTTATTACTTATTAAAAAATATTTCTTTACGATGAAATGAGATTTATTCATAATAAAACCACAAGTGGGTTCATAACTAAGGCTTTTTTATTGTTATAAAATATTTATTAACAGTTAAAAAACATTGACTTTAATAATTAAAAAATCGTTTTTTAACAGTAATAAATCTCTTCTATCAGGGTAGTTTTTAAAAGATTGTCTTATACACAAAAATAACTCACAGTCGGGATCTTACAGTTTATGATGACAACACGTTTTGTTAACCATTTTGAAAGTCATCCACTTTAAACTCATCAAATATTACAAGAGATGACGTGTTTACTGTTGAATAAAATAAATTATATAATATTAATTTCATTACAAACCGAATTTAATTGCTTTGGTACATTTTAATCGTTGGGATATTGAAGTTCAATTAAATGCTTAATACCTAAAATAACTCGATAGTTATTTTTAAAATGAAGTTTTTCAGTTTTATTGAAAGTTATTTAATTAAATATAGTAGAAGTAGATTGATATTTATTAAATTTAACTTGTCAAACTTTTATATAATTAATTAGTAGACTAATAAACATGCACCAAAAAAAAATTTCAATATAAACTTTATACATTTACTAACGTATCAAGAACAATACGTGACCTGCATTGCTTGAAGGAAGTGGAACGAGCAAGTTCGTAGAAGGGATATAGCCAAATCTTATTCACAAATAAGATACAGTTCTAGATAATCGCAGTTGCAATTTGTATACAATCGATCGCTCATAAGTTTAGCAAGATAATTCAGATACACATCGCAAGATTAGTCTCTAAAGAGAATTGTTGTCAATAATATGACCTCAGTCTATTAAATAATTTCATTTCTTATATTATATCAACTGTTTTGCAGTTTCAACTTCATCAAAAAAAAAAAAATCTCTAATTAATTTACGAAATATTTCATGAAACACTTTCCATCTCCAGTTTCATTTCTCTCTTATTCAAAAATTTGTAAAAAATTATCCCAACTATGCCACAAGCAGATTCCAGACAAAAGTGATGTAATATATTCAAACATAAACTGGTTGGAGTGATATACAAAGGCGAACCGAGTAGTTGATTTACATACTACATACAGAAAATTTGTTTATTCGAATATTTATTTAAGCAATATTACACAAACTAGATATTATAAATTTTATCAGAACTTAATAAATCAATTTTGTCAGTCCTTTGACCTGGAAAAGCTTGGTCGCCATAGAGAATATTTCGAGCATCGTTTGAGGTACAAAATGAGAAGCGGTATTATCATCGATACGAAGCGTTCAATCGTGAAGTAACTGCAATTAATTTTATTCCTGGCTACTGAGATCTAATAGCTTGACAAAAAAAACCGAATATTGGCTCACCATTTTAATTTAAATCTGCAATTATTAGCAATTTAATAAATGAATAAGTAGCTTCTGTTCTTTTTGAAAGTCAAGTCATGGTATTATTCCTCACATCTTTTTTGAAAAAAAAAAAAAATATTCTTCAAGTTCAGATCTTGATTTTATTCGATATCAAGCAGCTGAAATGGGTTTCAAATATTGGAAAAATTTTATAAAAATATTCTAAATGTAAAAATAATGAGGGCATTGATTTTGAAGCTCTCTTTCAGATTCTATGAAAATTGATAACTGGTATTAGAATCTTGTTAGACCTTTTTTTTAAAGCATTATCACGTCGTTTGCACGATTTTTCCAAATGTTAACACGTTTCTTTTATGACCATCCAAACATTAACACGTCTTCTCCATGGCCCTTGAGATAATAGTTTGTAGATTTTAATATCCTTTTTAGCATTCCCCAGAGAAAATATAAAATTCAGTAGAGAAATAAGCATAAAGGATCTAAATATTAAAACAATCATTTTTATGTCTACAAAAAAAATTTTTATTTAATAAATAATTAGTGATTAATTATTTATAAACATGAGCTAAATCATGAGCTTGGAGAGATGTGGATATAATTTATTAGTTTCAAATGAATTTTTCTTGCAATGTGAAAATAAGAATAAAAAATGATAAACGTTGTATTTAATATGAAACGTAAATACAAGAAGTGCAAATAATTTTTTGTTCAAAATTTTGTACTGTCAATTCATACAAATAGAATGAAAAAAAAAAGTTGTTCACCAGTTCTATCCATGAGTGAATTTCCCTCTCTAGTTAGGTACAAAGTTGAATTTCAATGGGAAAGAGAAGATTGTAATCAAGGCATGATATCGTACAACTCGGTGCATTTTTAGTATATTTATATGCAGTCACATAAAAACGTTAATTAACGATTTTAAGCGAAGTGCGAGACTGATATTTTTTCAAAACTTTGTTTAAATTTGATGCTGAATACAACCCGTCATAAACGTAATTACTATAAATTGAATTAATTAACAATATATTTACACTATTAATGTCAGCTTTTGAAAATAAACTTCCCTGATTACTAGCAGTAAAGAAATTATATTTTTTTTAAGGCCGATTGTTTATTATTTTTTGTAACTAATAGTAAACAGTGTACGCCGTTTGTATTTAATATAATCCGCTTAATCAATTGAATTTTCATTAGAATCCTGGGCAAAGGAGGAAAGGCAAATTTGTGTAACTCAAATTTACAGATCTATAGTCAATAATTCACCTATCTATTCAACATTGTATTTACGATTACATACGCCCCATTGCAGTAGTTCCAGCGCTACAGATTTGAGTGTAACAACAGTACATAAACCAAACACAGTATGATAATGTAATGCAATATATCCAATGAATGTATAGATAGAAGCTTCAATTGTAAAAGTCCATCAAGTGTGAAATAAACAGAGAATTTGAAAATTGAGGTTTTTCATTCGAAAAATCATTATTTTATTTTTAATTGGTGAGTTGAATAATAACATTATTATTGCTCGCATTTAATAAACTAGATTCATGTTATCTATAAAAATGTTTGTGTTATAATCAAATGAAAACATATATACTTTCGTTGGTAGTGATTTCACAATCATTGTTAAATAATAAATAAGTGAAATGTTTAGATATTTTTGTCAAGAATTAAAAGATTGAGTCGATGATAAGAGTAATTAATTTTAAATAATTATAAATATCAGAAATTTTGCTTCAAGTCCAGATAAAAAATTAAAATATGTTTTTGAATATTTATTAACATTATGAAAATATATTTCAAAGAGGATTTTATGATATGCAAAAAAAAAATAATATAATGGTCTTGATATTTTTAATAAATCTTATCAATTCATTAAGAGAGAATTATTTTTATTAAACCTGGATCAAATATGCATAACAAACATCATGACATAATCATTACACAATAAATTGCTTTATCACATTGATGTTAACATGGGCATTAAAACATTGATATTTATGATTATTAAATGTACTGTTCACGATTTTTATATTAATAAATTTTTTTTAATTAAAAATATATTGCATATATTGATTTAATTGCAATCTATTGCTTTTTTGCTAAAATATATTTCACAATACGTTTTTTCTTCATTTGAAAGTATTACGATAGTAATTAACGACTTTTACGGTACCAATAGACAATTAGAAAAGTCTTAAAGATGGGAAAATCCTGAGGATAGACAATGTCCAAAAGTGAGAGTAGAAAACTTTAGAAATACGAAAAGTCTGTGAGTAAAAAAAAAAAATCAAAGGTTTAAAAGAGATCTGATGAAGAAAAACAAATCAGTCTTGCAAGTGTTCTAGTGAGAATATATACTGAAATAAAACAATTAGTTGGAATTTATTAGTGTCCTTTGAGTAACCCTAATGTAACCAGCTTATAGAAACCGTAGCTTCTTACAAATTGAGTGATAAATCTGGGTCTTGATCTTATAGACTCTTTAGTTATTTTATGAGAAATCATAAAATTCTATGGGCTCATTTCATCAGAGAAACTATTTCTACATTTCAATCTTACTGATTTGGCTTCATCCATCGAGGATTCTCTATATTACACGGAGAGAAGTTTTTCACTAAATCTAAGTGCAAAAATGACAAGGGCACGTTTTGGAATTTATAAGTAAAAATATTTCTACTCGAGAGTAAATTTGGAGTTCTTGTAAGTTAATTTCGTACTTAAGAAGTGTCTTAGTAAAATAATTATTTAGGATAACTCGAAAATTACTTACAACAACCCAAATTTCACTATTGAACAGAAATATTTTCACTTTTAAATTTCAAAACGTGAACTTGTCATTTTTGCACTTAGATTTAGTAAAAAAATTCCCTCCGTGTACATTGCACTATTAATTAACATTATGATTCTAATGTGGTAAAATGATCAATAAAAGTAAAACAATAGTTTTTGTAGAGGGATTGTTCGATAGAAGATATTGTTATTTGATACACAGAAACAATCTTGGATAATAATACAATAAGCTGTAAACTAAAAGTAATATTAAGTACACTGATAGAAGAGATTTGTAATAATAAAGGAGGCTTCTTAACTGTTAAAAAATATTTTGTGACAGTTATAAAATGATATCTTAACTATTAAACGTAGCTTTGTTACAGTACAAAAAATATTTATTAACAGTTAAAAAACATTGACTTTAATAATTAAAAAATCGTTTTTTAACAGTAATAAATCTCTTCTATCGATGTAGTTTAGATTGACGGTTTATTTGAAAGACTGCGTAAAAATGAAAAATTGTAGTTTTAAGTGTTCAAGTCATAATTAAGTAGACTAATTTGAATTCTTTCCAATTCAGAAGTAGAAAGCTAAAAAATGAATGAAAAACAACTTTAAATAAATTGGTGAAACCATCATTTCTGTTGAATAGTGTTATATTTTTATTACAATTAATCATCTAGTATGAAATTCAACAAAGTTACACCGCAAGTGATGACTTTATGTACTGTTTTTGTAAGAGTTTTCACTTCTCGGTTGAACACAATGTCAATTTATAAAGGAATACAAGTTGGTGTTCATATAATAAATAAACGAATATACATTCGTGCAAGACACATGTACACATCTTTGTACTACAGTACAAATAATGTGACATTGTCGTACGTGACAAACTGTCGTTTCTAGGGCTCTTATTCTCTAGAGTCAGAAACATTTTAGAGAAACCTTATTTTGTGCGATCTTGACGCAAAACAAAAGAGAGACAATAGTGACAGTCTCAAATAATTTTCTTCTGTTGGATAGAATAGGATTAACATAGAGGAAAATAAGATGTCTGTGTATATATTTTTCAAAGTCACTAGACTGTCAAAAGACCAGAGAATAAGACGAATCATCTTCATGCTTTCTTAAGAAATAATAATATTTCTATTTATAATGTGAAATTATTTTTCATTTCGACCTCAGGGACAATAGATAATGCTTTTATCTGATTCCTTAGTGATTTTATTCTTCTATTTTTTGAAGCTTCAAAATATCATTAATGTGTTGAAGCTGAGGCAGCTTAGAACTTAAGCAGAGTCGTAAATACATGCTTTGTTAAAGGCTCACTTGTATGATAAACTATTAGACTAAGCATAACCACGAACAATTTGAATGCGCAATTCAGTGCTTACAGAAAGTCCTTGCAAGCTGCGACAATACTCAGAAAGTTCAATATATTAATCTATTATTGTGGTCTTTAGAATTGAGTTTTTATTGAATTATACTATGAAAACTTTTCTATACAATTGGTGAGCCATTAATTGAACTGATAACGGCACTCAGAACTCCAAAACATTTTAGGTTCATATTACTTGAAGAAATTGGAATTGTAAGGACTTTTCTTGTTTTATTAATAGATTCGTTATTTGTTTTTTAGGTTATTTTTTTTTATTTCACATGTTTTTAGTCGTTTCCAGAGCAAATTTATTTTTAATCTACTTTTCTTGTATTAATTCTTGACGTTGATGGTAAATTTTTCAGTATTTTGAAGAATACCAGACGTTTGCTCTTAATGACAAAGTAATTTTGATGGTTCATTTTTTTTCGGTAATTTCTTCAAACGCAGTGAAGTTAAGTTACTTTAATTTTGAAGAGTATCTTGAGGTTATTATGGATGAAAGAAGTCTCTAATAAGCACTATTTCCTAGGGAGATATGATAATGTCGTTTCCTTTTAAAAACTAATGAGTTATGAAATTAATTACGACTTAATCATTTTCTTCCATGTCAAGATTTATCTTCTTTTTTGAGTTTCAACGGTTTTTCAAGTCAATTTTGTTATTAATCTCAGATAAAAAGATCTTGGACGTGAGAGATAAAAAAATTAGGTTATATTCGGTATTCTAGAATTTAATTTTCTCTGAAAGTTGAGAAAAAGTGGAAAAATACTTGATTTCAAAATCATTTCAACGTTGAAAATATCATTGACGTATGTTGATTCAACAAACTTCACTTCTGAATAGGAATACTTTACTTTATTACTAGGTGTGTGTAAAAAATTATCAGTCTTACTTCCGATTAAAGTTTGCCTTAAAAATGAATTTTAAATCAAATTTAATTTCTAGAAAATTTTAATGATCTTTTCAACGTTATTATTAAATTTCTCATAACAAAGTTTATCAATTAAAAACAGTAGTATTAAAAACATAATTGATCACTCAATGTCTGACTAAAACTAGATTAAACTACTTATCTAAATTAACAATGAATAAAACAAGCTATTAAAACAATAATTATTATATATAAAAATAAATTTTTTTATATTCAAACAATTACTTTTATTCCAAACAATAAAAATAAAGTATATTTTTGAGTGTTTTTTTATTTGTATCACCATAAAATGGAAATATTTTGTAGAGAGATGTAGATGGTAAAAAAGAGACATTTAAACATGTAACTTTCATGAAAGAATTTCCAACACTATGCAATTATAAACATTAAATAGCATGAAATGTAAATTTTCCAGCTATGAAAAGAAGCATAAAGAAGTAATTAACGGATTCTCCCAGGTGAAAATGAAAAAACTTTTAACTGACTGATGGCAAATCGCCAGTGGAGTTCGATTCACGTTGATGCTATGAACTATGATTACAGGCTCAGTTCTCCAAGTTATTACACGCTTTTCGATTAAAAGCTTTAATACCTGTCTATCCCTGTAGTCTAGCAAACTTGTCTATCCGACTACGTAAACCCATGCAAATTCAACATCCCAACGCTTTCACTGAGTGCTGTCCCTTTACCTTTCGCATTGAACGGAGTAAATTTCCTGGTTCTCTCTTGTGCATGTTTAAATACCGTATTAATTTCTCGGGCCCATTGCTATCATCAACTAAAGCTCCTACTTTACAATTAGTTCCACCAGAATTCTCCAGCAAATAAACTGATTAAAACTATATCCTAAAACTGAAGATAAAATAAAAGTATCGACCTCATGTGCTACTTTGCTCCCTCAGTCTTTTAATATCCGTTAAGAATAATCAACAGCCTGTGAATAATTTTTCAAGTTTATTTTATAATCATTCATCAATGAATCTAAGAATTTTTTTTTTAAAATAAATTATTAATCCAGAAATTTTATCGGAATCTCTTGAAGAATGAAAGTGGTGTTTGTTTAAAAATTTCATTTATTACTTGCTATACTTTTGGAAGAAAGAAAAAAATTTCAAGAGGAAAAATTAACTTCATTGAAACTTTTAGAGAGCTTGGTGACTGCATTACAGATATATGCACTGAACTATTCGTGTATTCAGTTCAAATCACTTTTTGATATATTCGGCCATACATACCAATTCAAGCTTGAATGATTTTCTATACAATTCTAGAGTGCAGTTGATAAAATATCTTTCCAGCTGTGAGGAAATTTTGTGTAAGCATTAAAAATAGAGTAATAAATATACCTCAGGTCTTGTAAAAATAATTAAGTCCTTAAAACTTTACTACTTGGTGGAATGTAAGTATGGAAAAAGACGAAATAAATGGTGTATTTTATACTACAACATTAATTATTGAAAATTGAAGTTTTTAGGCTTTAATAAATTTGAAAAAGTTTCATTTTATTTCTATTATAATAATTATTTAATAATTAAATATTTTTTTTTTCACAATTTACTTGGACTTCTAAAGTATCGTTCTCAAAAATGTCGATTATTTTTTATTGCAAATAAATTTATTGAGTTTAATTATCATTAAAGATAATAAATAAATCCAGAATTTATTTTTTCATTTTAAAATTCGAATATTTTTTTCAAATTTGTAATAATGACTCTATGTTTTCTCCTAGACTTTATTTTTGTATATAATCCAAAATTGAAGGACAATCGTAAGTACCTTTTTCATCAAATGCAAGTAAAAAAAAAAAACACAAAACTGAAAAAAATTTTAATTTTAATTCCAAGCTACATTTTTTTTTTATTTTAATTTCCTTCTAATGAAGGTTGAAAACCAAGCAAAAGTAAAGGAATTCATGAGAACGTTCTCATTGAGAAAAAATGCCTTATCTCACTTTATTTTCTTTGAGATAATTCATAGCGCCTAAGGCGTGAGTCAATTACTCTTGAGTGGTACGAAAGAGGTTTCCATCCACGGTCTTGAGGATAGATAGGAATAAGTAGAAAAAAAATGAAAAAGAATAGCAGCAAAAAAATAATACCACCACAGAGAGTGAAGAAGAAATTCACACGATAGTGCCTTGTTAGAAAAACGTTTATTATCTAACCCAAAGACAATGTAGAGAACATTTTAACGAGACTTAAAAAGTGTAGATATTAACTTAGCAAAAAGCATCGTCTGTATAGAAATTCAATTTGAATAAAAACAGTTTGTATATGAAGAAATAAATGAAAAATGAATCAAGAATATTCACAAATGATTTATTAGAGTTAATTATTATTGCGACAATCATTCATTATAGTAATCAAAAGTTTTTCTATTTTTTTTCTACTTATAGTTCACCTCAAATTATTCTTTGGTGCTGGAAAATGTGATTTATTTGAGCTTCGAGACTCCAAGTCGCGGCTGGATTAGTCGCGACGTGCGGCATCCGTAAATTCATGGCTCGTGGAAAATTGCAAAATGTAGAAGAATTAGAATGAAGTGAAAAGAAATCCCAAAGAGGATTGCGTGCACACTTTTGTAAAAATAGTTTCTGGAATGATTCATTATTAATTAAATCTAAGTCTAAGCGAAATTGAAAATTTGCTATCGTTTTTCTGAGAATGCAATTTTTACACATTTAAAGACTGTTCAATTACTAATCGATCCCCACAGCTGTGCGTTACATTTAAATATTGTAAGCATATTTGTGTGAGTGAAAGACATAACAAAGAAATAAAAGAGAATTGGAAAGTTTAAGTGAACCATATTTAGAGGATTGTTAAAAGCTGAATGAATATAATGGACAACAGAAGAGTTAGTTTGTGTTGGAGAAACAAAAGTTTAGAGTCAATAAAAATAAATATCTTTCAATTTGAAAATAATTGCTAACTACAATCAATCATTTTTCTGAGTTGATGTTAGTGAATTATTAAAAATGAATTGAGCTCTATTTTTTATTACAAAATAAAATTTCAGAAAAATATTGGTTTGGGTCAAAAAGTGATTTGACCAGATTTACTTTAACAGAGATCTTCACACTGCAAATCTGGAAAAACTCAAGTGTTTAGTAATAAAACGTTGAAAATTTTTAATGATTAAACACCTAAGTGTTTACAATGTGGAACACCATAAACAAACTATAGTATTTTGATAAATGGCAAGAAGTGTTTAAAAGTCCTCTAAAAAATTACCATAGTTTATTTATGATGTTTAACATTGTAAACAATTTAAGTGTTTGATTGCTGAACACTTGGATTTGCAGTGTTCTTATTCAGGTTCCTAAGAAACAACTGAATAGAATGATCTGAAACTTGGACTGATCAGTGGACTGTAAATTTTAGTTTCTTATTTTAAAACACTAAAAAACGTTTTAAAATCGAGGCAATGTTATTTAAATGGGTGACGTCATATTAAAACACATTTAATTTTTCAAAATAAAATACTAAAATTCACAGTGGATATCTTCATCAAAGATGTAAGTATGATTAGTCTGAAAATACTCCATACCAACAAAAAATTGACTAAGGGAAGGTGGGGCAAGAGGGTCCTCTTCAACAATCGGTTAGAAAATTTTTTCTCTAAATCCCTTCTAATTACCACAAATTTGATATATTTTCTCATTTTAGCCCTGAGCAAAATTCCAGTGAACTTACTTAAAGCTTAGAAAGGCCGTCTTGTTCCACCTTCGCCTTTATTTATTACAAATAAATAAATAGTTAAATCAATTTTAATTGAGTTAGTATGAGGATACGGATTTCAATAATAATTATTTGTTTGGGTAACATTTATTTTACTGAAGGACTTTTAGAATGATTAATTTTTGAAAATATGCTAGCAACCAATTAGGACTCTAATTCCGACCACTAAATGGAATTGATCCTAATACGGCCACTTATATCTCTAGTTCCAACTAGACAATTAGTTAGAACCCCTAAATATCGGAACAATTATTGGGTTCTACATAATTATGATTCGGATAAAAATTTTTTTGCAAAATAATAGACATTATTAGTGAGAGCATGATGAAAAGTCGAGGGAAAAAATATTTTTTAATTTACTTCAAGTCTACAGACGTTCTGTTCGATTATTTCAACATTTTAAATCTATAAAAGGCATGTGTACGTAATGAATATAATTTTTCAAATGTTTTAGATTTCTTTTTTCAGATATAATGCAATATGAAAAACCTCTACGTGTTTTTTTATATTAGATTCATAGAAATTCCTTGTATATATTCAAACTCAAAGAATTCATGTCTGGTAGGGTAAAGTGTTTAATTAAATCTTTTGTCTTTCACTTCTTTCTATAGTCTTGAATAAAAATTTGTATGATTAAAGTCTGTTTAATTAATTACCTTAATAATACTTGAATAAGTCTGACTCCATTCTGTTGATCTTTTAAAAAAAAAAAAAATTAACTCGAAATGTTTGGAGCTTAGCTACATTTTGTTCTTCACCTATTATAGACTCTGTCGCGTTTTATTAATCCAAAAAAAAAATACGAGTACGATATGCGTTGTAAAATATAAAATATTTTACGATTCTTTATGAAACTATGTTTTAAAACCTTTTTTTATTTGTTTGAGAAAAAATGTAAATATATTTACTTTGGAATAATTAAAAAAAATAAATAAAAAAATATGAGTTGATAACAAATGGTTGAATAAATTAACGCATTACATCTCAATTGCAGGCTTACTTTATCGACTGTATACATAAAAATTCCAAACACTTCGTATGAATTCTATTTCACAAATTTGTGGACAATAACTGTGACGTGTTTTGAATTTCAATTCGGTTTTTGCATTTAAATAGGCATTTAACGAAGAGTAAATATTTTTATATTTGAAAAAAAAAAAAAAAATTAGTGTATGTTTCCTTTCTCTTTATATGGAGTGAATCATTTTTTACTTCAGTTTTAAACAAATTCTATTCTGAGTAATTAGAAAAGTTACGGGTTCTGAATTAAATGAAAATATGATGAAAATACTGATTTTATTTTATTTTTTTTTGACATAACTATTGTTGTTAGACAGGAATAAAAGATAATCACCCTAGAATATTGGCGGTACGTCAGATAACCCTTATTCAGTACTTGGTACAAAACTTTTTCTCGTCTGCTAGAAACAAAAATATTTTCTAGAACAAGTTCGCTAGATTCACCGTTCATTTTGACTCCTCTACAACTATTACTTCTCTTCATTGTCCTGAATGACTTCACTCTTCACCGCTCTCATTTCATTGCTGCGATCGCGAGATTTTTCCCCATGTCGAAGAGAGTTTTTTTTAGTTCATCTCTGAGGAGAATGAAGCTTTTAACGTATAAAATAAAATTCTAAAAAAAAAATCACTACATTTTATCTGAATTAAAGTCTTAAGATTACCATCATTATGTTTTCATCGCTTGTAGAAAATGTCAGTATTTCAATTTAAATAAATAACATTCCATTTTTTACATCATTAAAATCAATTAGTTTTAAAAAAACTGATGGAACTTTGCAAGCTTGAGACATGGTTATTTGAACCACAGCTTACATTTCTTTTTAAAAATAATTTTATCATCTTCAAATTTTATCTTTTAACGTACAACATAATATTATTTTGGTCAGCTTTTCTAAAGATCACTGATGAGAAGTCTTACCAAGAAAGCTGCTTGGATATCCACATAAGTTTTCTACAGTTTTCCTGTATTCTCGTGCAAAAGCGATCCAGTTCAAAGGTAGAGCATAAGTCGGGTATGGATGCAACCTGGAAGGCTACATCAAGAGTGATCTTCTCAGTTGGTAAGAAGAGTAAGTAAAGTTCGTTGAAAGGCATTGAAAAGTAGGAAAGAGACTGCAAAAGCCTCAAAAGAAAATCCAGCAAAATAGAACTAGTAAATAATATTATAACTGTATAATTGTATTCAAGTGGATACAATGCAGGAACATGAGATTGGGGAGTTCATTAACAGACTGATGACGAGAAAAGCTTCATAAACAAGAAGTGCATTTACTGGACCAATAGCAGATTGTTTTTATCATCTGGCATCTAGATGTTAAGGTCTAGTTTGTTTCCTAATCCTCGAGAGAGAAGGGCCCACTTCTGGAGAGGAAGAAAAGCTGACGAGAGTTCTTTGGAAAAAGTTGAAAAGAGAGTTGATTTTCTTCTATGATTTCCCAATTTTACTTATCGATTCAAATGTAAAAGGTAAGGACTAGACCAATAAATCGGCACTGCTCAGAAAATTGATAAATTATGAAAATACTAAAAAACTAAAAATTAGAATTTTTCCATAAAAATTAGCTTTATATTCTTTATCGATTTTCAATATTTTTTATCGTCTTGTAAATTGAATTATCCATTTATTAATTAGTTTAATATAGATCATATAGTTTAAACTTCAAATAAATCTCTGTTACTGGTTAAAAACTATCTCACAGCCACAATAAAACCCATCAATATTTTAAAAAACTATCAACGTTATTAAGTGCGAATGCTAAAAATGTTTCATTTCAGCAAATCTAATTTTCGAAAATATTTTCGATTAGTTGTTACGAAAGAATTAAAAAATTGTTGTAAATGTAAAGTGCATATTTTAAATGTGTACATCATCCTGGAAATGTGTAAAAAAAAAAAATAAATAAATAAAAGTGAAAGAACCTCTCGAATGTCACTTGAAAGGCTGCTTTTTCCATGCTCTACTTTTTGAAACCAATTTATCACCTACTAGTGTATCTTGTATCGTTTTGTACAAGCTCTTGTTCACAATTTTTTTTTTAACCTTTTTTTTTTGTTATTTGTTTACTCTGTTTTCATTTGAAGACCAATTAAAACGTCTGATACACCTAAATGGACTCGGTACAATAATTGTGTGAAAAGCTTCTATTTTATTCCACCAATTTTCGGATGCACATATCGTCTAGCAATTTCATTTTCTATGTTAATTGAAGATTCCGCTAATGGATGAACACGGTTGACCACATATGCTTTTTGAAACTAATCATTGGTAGCGATTAATTTTTTAAAATCCAGTTCAACCGTTGCCAGTGTCAGTAATTACTGACGAAGAAATTACGATTATTATTATCATTGCTATTATTGTTATTGAAGAGTAATTAACCTAAAGAGTCATTACAATGTTGTTAAATATAAATACCTAGTTCATTTCCAATATTATTTGTTCTCTTGAAAAGAACGTTATTGTAACGTATCAAAAGATTTGCACAAATGACATAAATTATAATAACGAACCACATAATCAACCTATTTGAATTAAAATGCAATCAGGGAATCATCGAAACATGATGGGAATCGATATAATCTACATGATGAATATATTGTCTAAAGTTGAATTTGAATTGATGCTTTTCGAAGGATCAAGATATTAATCATTCAGTGTAACTTCTGTCATACAAACCGGCATATATATATTCCAGAACGATTAATATTTAAAAACAAATTTTCAACCTGTCTCGTTAAATATATTTATTTATATCTGAATACTTTATCCTTGAATTGATAGCAGTTATGTAAATTAGTTAAACTAAAAATATCCAAGTCACTCAACTAACTAATTTTAGCCTCTTAATCATGCAACTATTGATTTTTAATCAAGTTCAGGTAAAAATTTTTTCAAACAGTTGTAAGAAGTCTAAAACAAGTCGAATCTCGAAAGCTAATTTCAATGAAAAGAAATTATTTATGAAGATAGATGTTTATATTAAATGATTTTAGAGTAAAATTTTCGTAAAAACACTGTCAATTTTATTGTCTTATTTTAAAACATTAAAAGCGTTTTAATATGACGTCACCCAGTTGATTAACGTTGTCTCGATTGTAAAACACTAAAAAACGTTTTAAAATCGAGACAATATTATTTAAATGGGTAACGTCATATCAAAACGCTTTTAATGTTTTAAAATAAGACACTAAAATGTACAGAGAAGAAATTTGTTAATTACTAAAGATTTAATGAGATAAATTTAAACCAATGCAATATTAATTACCATGTAGATTCAAAATGAGAATAAAGTGAGTTAAATTATTATATAATTTTGAGAGGTGCTAAATGGATAAGTTTAATTAGGGATACATCACTCCCAGTGGATATGAAGTTTTAAAAATGTAACACCCTAGGTAAGCATGATAATATTTCGTTATTACGGTCACTATTGTTCTTAAAAACGAGAACAGCGTTGAATTCATTTTTACAATCGCATTCCATTACTTTTTGTTCCTGGCAGTCGAAAAGTGAGTTTCATCTATTGTAGTAGCGCGAAAAGTAACTGGAGCGACTCGGATGTTAAGTTGAAAGACTGCTGCAACGAAGAACCACGTCTGCTTTTATAGGTGCTCACGAATGCGGGTGTAAAGTGTCAGAATGATGTAGAAGTGAAGAACTAGTTAGTATGAGAATAACACAAGCCGATGAAATTTTAACTCTGTCATTGTGATTTGTTAAACTAAAAATCCTCTTTTAAATGGTATTTTCGAAAAGCATACGTCAGTTTAATATACGCTGTCGTAATTTGACTGGAAGAAATTACTAGTTACGTGTGTGATTGGAATGTAAAAATTTATTTTTATTCCTACGCAGTTGAAAAGAATGGAGAGAGATTGAATTTTATGAGGAAGAATTTACTGAGTTGATTGAAATTATAAATTCAAACAAGCTATGTGCAGTGTCAATGTAATCCTGAAAGTTCTCACAAACCATTTTCCAACATTTAATATTAACCATTTTTCATTTACAATGTTTTGTGATTATTTATTTAATATTTCAAAAACTAACATTTGATTATTCAAATCGATATTTGATCATTATAAATAGCATTCAAGGGTTAATTACAATTCATTGCAGATGCTAAAACGATAAATAGAAGATAAATATTAGTTGGTAAATTTATAATCACAACTTTGCAAATATTTATGATAAATTCTTGAAACCACTTTGTTTTTGAGTACTTAAAACTTAAATTTGTCATTGGGCTCTGTGTGATCCTTTAGGCTCAGTTCTACTGAGACTTTCGAAGGAGATAGTCCTGTTTTGGTTTATGTTTATAACTTATGTTCTTATGTTTATAACTGCTTAAAAAATTCAAATACTCTTCAATTCGCACCTAAACTAGTTTTTTAAAGTAACGTTTTCTCTTTTATTAATATTTCTCACATGAATCGTCATTAATTTTTATTAAAAAATTCAAATTTTGCTTTAAAAAAATTATCTTGCTTTCAATTCTCTATAAATAAAGAACAAGCTCATAAATATTGTGTACCACTTATTATTATCGGCATGAAACATTTATATTAACGTTTAAGATATTGAACCAGTCAATAGAAAGTCAATATTTCAATTTCTCAATTAATTAGGGTGAATGAAAAATTGATTGATGAGTTAACATATGCATGCACATGCACAGACATCTATAGATTAAAAATGTTGATAATTAATCTTCAACACCTTGAAATAAAAAACTACATTTTAGGGTCAATTATATAAACTTTCCTAAATAAATTGAGAAATTAAAAATAGAAATGAATTTCCTTGATTGAAAAAATGTATTGTATTATAAATAAATTAAATCGAGACTTAATGCATCATGTACAGTTGTATACTAAAACAATTAACTTTTAGAAATCATGAAAAAGGAAAAAAGTAAGCTTGAATAGTGATGAATATTGAAATCAATTAGTGGGCAATTAAAACTTTAGTGAAGTAAGTTGAAAAATTTTTAATGAGCTTTTGTTTTAGGTCAATGAAGAGCTTCAGCAAGTTGCGTGATTTACATTAGCAAAACATTTGTACGAGCTGGTGGTAGAATGGAAAAGGACGAAATAAATGCTTGGTACAGAAACTTGGAACTGTTAGTGGTAATTCACTTTCTCTGTTTGATAATATATGTTTCTACTTCCCTTCTTTACTTTTGCACTCAACGCGCAACCTGTCAGGAGATAGTAGTTTTCTTAGTCGACTCTCGGATGAAGTTACTTTTGGTAAGTCAATGCTTTTGGCTTCATTCGTACTACGGTTTCGTCATGTCCACTCGACTGCAAGAACTCATGCATATTCAGTTACTCTAGGGTCGGCAAGAAACTGTTCTTATTTTTGTTCAAGTCGATTTGTCGAAGTCATTGTCAAATTTGCATAGAGCTTCGTTTTGTACTGTTTCTAAATTTATTTGTACTTCACTTACAAAATCCAATTCAATAATATTGTTAATTGTGCTTCCTTGTAAACTTTCAATTGACTTTAATAAATTGATAATGAAATAAAATCAAAAAAATATATGCTAAAAACAAGAATTTTGTTTTCAAAATTCTCATTTTCTATAACTGTCTATCATTATTATTTTTAATAATACCTTATATTACAATGAATTAATAATTTTATAAAACTATTTTTTTTAATCATTATTAATGAAAAATTAACTTCTACAAAAATTTGCAACACTGCAAATAAAAATGCATTTCTATTTGCTTACTTTAACGCATGCATTACTGTAAGCACATACAGATAAACATGTTTAATGTTAAACCCCATAAACAAACTATTGATTTTAATATACTCTTAAGTGTGTATAAAATAACTACAAGACTCCATAGTTTGTGTGTAGCAATTTACCCTCGACCACATTCAAGGTACATTATTTTAACACCCTCCAGATTTACAATGAATTAACAAAAAAAAAAAAAAAACACCCATCACGTCTCTCACCATCATACTTTCTATCTTTTTAGACAATTATTAAATTCATATGAAACGTGTTATCATGAGGTCCCAATTACTTGTAAAAAAGCAAAGATGTGATAATAGGATGTGCAATGTATTGCGGATTTTTATATCTGTACGTGCAGTCACGAAACGGTTTTTTTTTTTTTTTTAACAGTAAAGTCTATTTAAGATAAGTAAAATAACTATCGAGTTGAAATTGAATGATTACTAAAGTTATTCGTGATAAATCACGTTTAGAATTGATACGAGATTACAGCTTGAAATTTACCACAGGTTACTATTCTACCTAATGCTTTATTCTAGAACATAAGAACAGCTGCACCATTTAATTAAAACCACCAATGTTTCTCTCCCTTACTTTCGTCGACCCAAAACTTCCGTTCAATATTATAAATTAAACGTTCACAAGCAGTTTCGTTACCTTTGACGAGTACTCTTCTCATGTTTTCTACACTAATTACCTCATATTTTTGCCACTTCTCTTGTAAAATAATATTATTAATTAGAAGGCTTTCATATTTTTTTATTCTCGAAAGGATGAATTGGTTTCTACTCTAAAAATTATTTCTCTCGAGTATAACCAAATTGGTTGGATTTTTTACATCATAAATAGTGAAATAAATATCCAAGAAAAGTGGATTTGTCTATGTGTAACATACAAAGTCGTCGAAAAATAGAATTCAAAAAAATTCAAACAGTTTCATCAAGTCTTTGAAACTCGTATAGCATTTAGGCGTAAATTTACTCTCTTGTTGCGGTACCCTTTTATGACGTCAACTCACTTTTTGCTTTGCCTAGTTTTTACTCACGTTTCGACTAAGCAGTATAGACCAGTATAGATTTTCATATCACCCTCGACTAACGGAGCAGAACGTGACCTTTATCTTGATTCTATGTAGTTGAAAGTATTAATATATAATGTAATATACTAAATAAGAAATTTATGTATTTTTATCGCAACACTAGAATATTCTATGAACTAACGTAAATGATATTGTTTAGGTTTTATTTAACTAATAAAACATTCATTAATTGAAATAATAAATGAAACGTGAACATAATTCTGACTTAATTATGTATTGACATTGTTAACAAGTTTAGGTTTCATTACTTTTATCAATACATCAACTTTTTGCTTTAATAAATACTCAACTAAATAACAATTAAAAAGAAAAAAAATCTAGGATAATACAAATACTTTTGTAACAAAAAACTTTGTTGAAAAATATCCAAATAAAATTTGATTTTAATTGATAATTAAAATTTCTTTCACAAAAAACCATAAAAATTTTCCACCGTTGAAACTTTCTTTTTATTTCGATGTAAAATTTTATTGTGATTTAAAAAAAAAACTGCATTTAAAATGTTCTTTTTTTTTTATCAATTGACTATGTTTTGAATTACTAAGCTAACAGTATTTGTAAAGATAAATTCTATTGAATATAAAATCAAGAGAGAAAGAGGCAATAACTCAAGTTATGCTTACTCGATTGATGAATAAGTCAGATAATCATCAAATGCGACGGAAAAGTTTGAAAATCCAAGAGTATTCGGAAGAATTTAAAATAAAATCTCTTCACTTCAACAGAGCTTTACATATATCTTAGATAATATAAATTGATGTTGGCATAAGTTTGCCAAGCTTCGAAGAATTTTTGAAATATCCAGGCCAAATGATACTAAACCATTGCCTTTGTAGACGTTTGAATAAAATATTGATCACTATCTCGTTGTAGTTGGAGTGTATTTAACATAGTGTGTTGAATTTTGTATTGCGGAATGAAATTCGTATTCATCAAGTTGTTTTATCTATTATAAATACAAGTAATCATTCGAGAATATATTCTCGTGTCTATCTAAACTTGTAAAAAACAATGTCAATACCCTTATTAAATAAATTAACTCAAACTGCTGTTCTATTTTATAATTATTTAAACTCCTAAAAAACTTTTCTGGTTCTATATTTTCAATCACTACTTATAATGATCATTAGAAAAGAAGTGCTAGTATAAAAATAAAACAATGAAAATTGTCAACAGAATTTCATGAAAAGTCTTGTGAAAAAAGGTTTTTTTTCAATTTATTTGTTGAATAAATAAACTTTTACATACTAAAACAATTTTTAAATAAAAATTACTCTACTTAACATGAGAATAGTTTCAAAATAATTAAATATAATTAGCTTATAATAATTTTTCGGAGTAACTTTAATCTTAAATTTTTACCCTAGACTTTTTTCTGTAGTTTCAACTTTTTCACACACAATATGTAATAATATTTATCCAAACATTGTTTTAGTGCATTAAATATACGTTTTCAAACCCTCTCATTCCATAAAAAAATGTTGAAAATTCAATACAAAATCAAAATAAACTTGAAACATGAAGTAAAATTAAATTTTGAATGTTATTATTTTATTTACATCTCCCTCATATTTTATAAGAGAAAAAAAAATAGTTGATGCATATGGTCAAAAAATTTTCTACGCTACACAAGAGAATATAAATTGAATATTTTGTTGTTGCGTGGTGCAAAAATGGAAAAATTCACGGGCGATCGTCTCTCTGATAATGCATGTAGCATACAAGAATGAAAGTGAGGTAAGTAAAAGAGTGTATAAAAGAAAATAGGAGAAAAAAGCTAGTGTTTTAATGGTAATATTTTGTATGTTGAAAGTTCAATGTGCCAACGAATCTTCACTCACGATTGGGATGCTAGTGTTGCCGCAGGCTTGGCATTCTCATCCTTGATAGGAATATAAATGGAAATTTATCGGCTCGAGGGTACCGCATAGAAATGTCATTAGCATAATGCCCTTAGCGATACGCACAGATATACGCAAGTTGGAATTTGTTTCAAAACTTCGACAGCTCATCAACAGAGCATAACTGTTTGTTCGAATTTACAAATTATTAACTTCCCAATGGGATCACTGCAAACCTCAAATTTGGAAGTGTTTTATTTCAATGTACCTAAAATGTTTTAAAATGATGTGACCTATTTGATTAACATTATAGTCACTTTTTAAACACTTCCAAGTATCTAAAAAGTGACTACAATGTTAATCAAATGGGTGACGTCATTAAAATCTAAACTAGATTCTTCTAATCAGTTGAGCCGTTTTTTGTCCTAAATAAAAACTGGGAAGAAAAATAGCTAATTTTCACGTTACATAATTCTAAACTCTCTAAGGATGCAGGGGGCGAAGTCCTCTATAGTTAAAAATTTTAAAAAAATCTGTCAGTTGAATTTGACTCGAAACAATTTTTCACTAACGTAATGAAATGATAACTCATAAATCTTAAATAAAGTTATTTTGTGTCAATAATGTTGTTAAACATTGAATGTGAGAAATTTTATGAAAGATACAAAGTCGTTTATTCGACTGTCTTTTTTACGCTTTACATCATTATTCTCAATTAAATATAATGATAAATAGAACATATGGTATTTTTATTCTTTCTACTGGTAAGTTTGTCATGTGGACCTTTCAGGTCGAACCTAGCCTGCTTTTTTATCCTATAATCATTTATATATTTTTTATTTTTTTCTAATTATTATACATTCTAAGAAAATAAAGAAATTATTCAAACAACTATGTTCGGTTAACTTTGACAGTTTCATTTGTAATGAAATAAATGAGATTATAATTATTATGGTTTTATTATTTATTTACAATGCTGATCAAAATGGAAAATTATATATTTATTATTCCAAAATGTCAGTAGTAAGAATGATAAATGATCTACTAGGCTTTTTTTAACTTAATACAAACTAAACCGATTGTGAGATATGGTCAGTTCAAAAAGAAGAATCGTTTAGGGAAAAAATAGCGCACATCGCGTGACCACTAGAACAGAGTAATTTCCTCTTTTATTATGCACAAATCAATGCTTGTTCGTTATTGAACGATATAATGACCAGAATACTACGGAAAAGGTAGTGGAAAATATAGGGGTGATTTAAATTATATCAATTCGATTAATTATGCTCTAGATAATTTAAAGTGGGTTTGAAATACTACACTGATTGGAATCGATATGAAAATACTATCGGTTTGTGAAACATAAATTGTACTTACAATATTGTGAAAAATTAGATGAAGTATGAAATTAATCGTCAACTCACCTGTAACATAAAGAACAAAGTAAATTAATGGAAAGTTTTTTGTAATAATGAAAAAGAAAAAAAAAAGTAATAAGTTGGATAAATTTCTCTAAGTTGCTCAGAAGTATTTATATTTTTGTTTGTTTTTCATTAACATACTAATATCTAACAGGAGTTCACTTGTGGAAGTAGAAGAGCATAAGGTCTCAATTATTTTGTCGTGACTTTTGACTTCTTTTTCACCTTTTTGTTCCTTTTTTTTTTTACAAACACCACAAAGTCCTCAAGTTTTATCATTACTTTAAAACTTGACAACACGCAGTAGCTTCTTTATTCACAATATTTTCTACCTTATACTCCTTGTAACTCAAATACTCATATGATGACTATGCATCGATTATTAAAACATGTTGACATGGAACATAGTTTCAGGCAATATTTAAAATTAATTAAAATTCAAAACAGGTATGACAAAAATATAACAGTTTTTCATTTAAAAAAGCTATGAATACTAAAACTAATCAACTACTGTTGATGTATTGACAAAAAATTAGATTTTAGTCGATAATTGAACAATAATAATTGTTAATTCATTAAAAATAAAATATATAAATTTCGTCAAAAAAAATTCCATTTTTTATTTATCAATTACATCAATAAATTTCATTATTGAATAATATGAATAATTCTTTTAATTCTCAATTACATTTAATTACATTTTATTCAATTACTTTATACTAAAATAATTATTGAAACAACAATATCGTATTAAAATAAATTGAAAATATTTTTGTGTAGTTGGCAATAAAGCTTCTCGAATTATTGATGCAAATATTTATAAAACATTCTATCTTTAGCTACTGAACTACCAGAAGAGTGTTTCTTATGTTTCAATAATTTAATTTGCAATTAATTGGCAAAGTCCACCTTTCACTCTGATCAAAAATATTGATTACCTTTATTATACATATTACGCTAGTAATTACACTTTAAAAGGCTTAGTGTAACTCACTAATCCAATTACTAAGAAGTTAGCAGGATTCAAACTGTGTTTAGAATCCATTCAAATGGTCGTATTTGTTAAAAGTAAGACAGCTGCATTCGAAGCAAAAACATATTACATATCATTCTTCTCATTGAAGTATAAATATACTCTCGGAAATAAATCAATCAAAAGTCGAATATGTATTTTCAAAGTTTCCTGTCTTCATTTCATTATTCACATAATATAATGGTTAGTAAAATAAAGTTACTGAATATTACATAAACAAATATTATTCTTTGATGATCAAACTCCTACTTGCATTCAATACTAATTTAATAATTTGTCAGTGAAATTAATTGAAATAAAAATAAATAAAATTATAGGGGTTTAATCATGCTTAGGGATCAATAATAATTCACTTCCCTGACTTTTGTATTTTTAATCTCATATGTTAATACTTCATGTCCATAGATAATAAATCTTAATAACTCAATTTTATTCAAATGTATTTCAACGACTTTTTAAAACCCTTAACTAAAAATAAGAAATACTAATTTATGCAATAATATTTTTAATAATCATTTCAAAAGTTAAATCAAAAAAATATCAACTCTTCTATGATAAATATCAATTTTTGAACAGAGATTAAAAATATGTTAATTTTAATTTTATTTAGCTTAAGAGGTGAACAAGTTTATTTTAATTTTGTCTTACAATATTACTGATGAAATGGATTTATTCTTAAGGAAAGAAAAGATATCCGGGAAGACAAAGATAAAGTTACTAAATGAGACTAGGTTTTATAAGGAAGATTTGAAGAGTAGGTAAATGGAGAAAGAAGATTTTAATTATATATCAGTTTATTTATAGACAAATGCAGAACTTAGAATTAAGGTGTTGTTTCTAACCATTATTAATTACTCACATTGAATAAATTACAAATTCATTAACATTAATATAAAGTCAAATTTGTATTTTAATAGAGGTATGTAAATATTCTAAAGTCATGATTTTATAATTTCATTCTATCAAAAAATAATACGATTATGGACAACTAATCTAAAGATAGAAACCCTTTAATTTTATATGAGAAACTAATTTAGCTGATTTAATAAATTTTACAATGATGAGAGTAATTTACAGCAAACAATAGAAATAAAGCATAATAAAGATGAGAAAAATTATTTATCAATATTGTACAGGAAACAGGACCTGATAAAATAAAGTATAATAGAGATAAATAAAATTATTTATCAATATTGGTTTTTAAAACACTTCCTTCGATGGTTATCAAGTAGATGACGACATATTGAAACACTTTTAGTGTATTAAAATAATATATTTAGTGTATTATTTAATCAAGATTGGTTTATTCTAATGAATTTCATCTTTATATGAACACTAAATAAATTGTTAAATAAGAATTACCACAGCAGCTTATGTAAACTATAGACAAATCATGAGTTGCATTAGTGCAAAAAATCACTCCAAAGCTATGGTAATTTTTTTCATAAACTCTTCTCTTTTTTTGTTACTGCACTGTAAATCCAAGTACATTCTTGTTACATATCTAAACGTGTTAAATATGACATCACTCATTTGATTAACATTGTAGTCATTTTTTACACACTTAGAAACGCATTAAAAGTGACTACAATGTTAATCAAATGTGTGACGTCATATTTAACACGTTTAGATGTATAACAAGAATGTATTGGGATTTGTAGTGTTACCTAAGCCGCTGTAATTTTTACTCACCAATGTATTGAATGGATAATAATAATAATGATTGTCAAACTAATGATGAAGAATAAAATCATTCGTCATTGAAACTAATAAACTAACACGTCATTTAAATCTTAATTATTCATGTGTTACATTATAGTAAAGATTTGAATACAAATTTAATGCTCAACAATATAGAGAAAACGATTGTCGTATGATAACGTATTGTTCCTATTCATAGTATTAATTAGAGCAAACCGTCTAGCGTTCATTAGTCTCCATAGATATATGGATGGACTATTAATTTCAATTAGCACATTGAGCTATCTACTTACGACATTTCACAGATTGTCGGCCAATGAAACGTAGAGTAATCATTATTTTACGCTACTCATTTCACAAATGTATTATAGTTACTTTGTCTATTATCACTCCGTGATTTATGATACGCAAATAATAATGGAAAAAGAAAATAAAAAATAAAACAATCATTTAAAAAATATTCAAGAGCATTCAATTGGACCAAATGTATTGAAGTCATATTTTATTGCATATGAATGTTAAAAAAAATATATATTCACTCCCCCACACTCTAAAGATTAGAGAAATTCATTGTGAAAACCATTGTGCTAATGGTAAACTTTTTCAACTATCGCCTGGGCAAAATTGTTCGTAAAAATAGTCGATTTATGGCTTCTCCCGTTGGAACGATAATTGAAATGCATTGAGAGAATAAATTTTGTGGTTAAACCACCGACCTTCTCTCTTTTATTCTTGTCATTTTTGTATCACTATGACCATTATATATATTTCTTTTTCCTCCCTATTTTTTTCATACCATAATTCTCTTCAGTTCTTCGTTGTAATTATACATGACAAATTAACTACAACTGACAGTACAATTCATAATAAAGTCATCAAAAACTTGATATTAAAGTTAACATAATGACCCTTGTAATTTAAATTATCGTTATCTTTTCCTTTTCTGACATTCAAATTTTTAGATTATTAAACATTTATCAGATTTAAGTGACCTTTAAGCTTGAGGGAATCCTTTGAACTTTAAACTTACGTGACTTGACTTTGATATGACAACCCGTGCTCATTTTTGGTATTGTGTTATGTAAGAATTCAAAAATATTTTTACATTATTCATCTAAACAGCTCAATAGTTAATAAGCAGCTTTTCTATCTTATTAAGAATATGTTGTACCAACAAGGCTTTTTTCTCTGAGAAAAAATAAGTATTAATAAGCATTTTTAACTAGAAATAACAAACTTTTCAACTTGAAAAAAAAATCTTATCAAAGTTGTAAGGAAAAGAATTTCTAGAAAAGTTTTTTTTTATGTAGAAATTTTTTTTTTATCAAGTAAATTATTCGACTTTCAAAACATCCCAGTTAATTCATGGAATATGTATTTAATCGCTTCGTTAAACTATAAATTATCTACGATCAGTAGTGTAAAACCAGTTCAATCAGACATTGAAGTTTCATCATTACACTTGTAAGTAGACTCTTAGAGTGATTTATAGCCTTCTTATTGATTTTCATCCTTATCTTCTAATCATCTTCAAATGTGTTTTAATAATAAACCAATTTTGTCAATGTTTTTTCAATGAATTAATCTTCTTCTCACTTCTTCTCACAGTTAATTCAAGTGTAATTCATAAAATAATGATAAACTAGCACAGCCATTATCTTATAATTCTCTCTTTACAACCGCCATATCTCAGTGGAACTTGTGAAGATCTTTATACAACTCGAAAAAAAACTACTCATATATTTATATAGTGTGGGAATAGAATAGACACAGTTCTGAAAAGAAAATTCTTTTTTTCCACAGAATTCAAAGGGTGTACTTAACACTATCGATTCATGACGTTTATATGTTACTTAAGAAAGATGTTATATATATATATATATATATATATCTCTCTTCAGTAGTTAGAGTTAAAAGAATTTTTTTAAATAATTAAATAGCCAATTTTACATTCATTCCATCAAATGAAATTTTATTGATATTAAAATTAGCACTTGAATTGAATCCATTGGAATCAATAAAGCAAAATGTGTTAAAATTTCACAAAGTTCATTAATCAGTCTAACCGGAAATGATTTACTAGAGTGGAGAAGAGTTGATAGATCGTAAAGTTGTATTATTGAACGTTAATCACTGCTAATGTAAATAAGATAAATCTCTAAGTACATTTTGATGAGATATTTGAGTTGAGTAAAATTAACACATTTATTTGTACAGTGTATCTAATTGTAGCAGAAGTGACAACAGTTTTATGAAGTTTAAATACAAAAAAAAAAGAATTTAAGTTGATTTATTTTTAATTGAATTCTTTTTTTTTTATGAGAAATGGTTGTGACATCTTTATTTTATTGTATTTCTTTGAAAGTGTCTATCAGAGCTATTAAAAAAGATGTTGGACCATTAGAGAATATTGGAAAAAAACTATTCTATTATGATTGTGATAAAATCGATCATTATTAGATTACTCTGTTCATTTTTCTATTTTTCCACTTTTAGTCTTATCATTTGTTCGTGTTCTCGTTCGCAGCATTCGTTTTTTCTTTGTAATCAAGTCGTACTCCGCTTCCGGCTTTTTACATCACACTTTATCTCTAAAGACCGCTGACAAAGACTGCGGCTATTATGCATCCGGTTGGGTCACTACTCTTGTGAAGATTTATCTCACGTAAGAGTAATTATCGTCATAATTTTAGTTCCTGTACTAATAGTCCTTTTGCCAAAGTAATTTTTGAAAAATCGTCGTATCTTAGGGGATTTACTTCTAGGCGTTATTAATGTGATATTTAAGATATTATCACTTATTTTCACCTATTATTCTTTTCTTATAAAGAGTTCCATTTATTAAAATTTTTTAAACATTCCTCGAGTTTTTTTAATCATTTTTCTGTGGAAAGCCAAGGAATTTATATTTTATGGGGAAATAACGGGTCTGAACAATCAGTGTGAAGACGTAAAAAGGGACTCTTGAGGTTTTTTTTTTCTTCAAATAAGTTTTTTTCTCCCAGGGGTGTCGACGAAGAACTCCATTTTTTTAGATTTTTCTCACTTCTCGTAGCTTTTTACTTCTGATTGAAGTTCCTATCGAACTGATTAAAGTGATAAATTTTGGCTTTCGTTTATTCTACAGATTAATTAATCAATTTTTTTTTTAGATTTATTAAAGAAATTTAAAATAGCAAGACGAAGGATTTTTAAATTAATAAATATTTACTAAACCTTTTGTTATATTTTTATAACCAGTCATATTTCCTTTTTTCAGTTAAGACTTATACTCTATGAAGGTATGACGACCTCATAGCTATGTTAGATCCAATTCAGGATAAATCTTATTTTTATTTTAATTATTAACTAAGAAAAAGTAACCAGATAAGTCAATTTTGTGGATTTCAAACGAAGTATACTTTTAAAAATTGTTTTTAGTGTTTTAAATTTTCTTTTCCATGATCATTTTTATTTATAAATCTTTCATAATATTTATATTGAGAATTTTTATGAATAATTGACTCATCTAATTACTCAGATGAGCATCATTTTGCTTTACTACTTTCTGCATTTTCGGAATTGTCATTTAATTAAAGTATTCAATTATAAAGAAAGTAATAAGTTTATATATTTTTATAAATCGATAAAAATTTAAGTTGTGTCAAGTAGGAAGTATTGATAGGCAAGATCAATAGAATTCTAGTTGAAGCAACAAGGCTGAATAGAGTGGCTGAGTCAATAAAATTTAAAAATAATTTATAAAAATATCTAGATGTAGAACTTTTTAAAATTAATTCAAAAGACATCTCATTAAAACAAATATTAACTTTATATAATTGAAATCACGACGTTGAATAAAATGATCATGGAAAATAATAAAAAAATTAATGAGGATCTAGATTGTAAAGAATTCGACAAAAGCTAAACCATTCTCTTCAACAAGTTGATCAATTATTCAGAGACTCTAAGTATCCTCTAGAGTTCCATCTTTCTGATGGTTACAGTCGTCTAGAATCAACACTGATTATTTCTTCAGGATAGATGCTTGGTTATTTATACAGCAAATGACAAATATAACAAATTTTTGCAATCATTTTTTTCTTTTATCGAAAACAGTCTGATCTCTTGTAGACACATGAACACGACATAAAGAGTGATTAAGGTCGACATATATTGTTTTGGTAGGTACTAGAAACTAATGGAGCAAATGATTGTCTTGGAAAAATGGAGGGAATGGATGCGAGGAGGAGAAAAAAAAATGTGAGAAAAGGAGAATGGTTAGAGGAAAAGAGATAAACCACCCTATCGACTACACTAAACGAAGCTTTCCATACTTCTGAATTTCCCCCGACCTATATTCCACTAATAGTCAAGCAATATTAGAAGGCACATGCCAAAGCGAACATTGAATTCCTGAACGTCACGATCTCTTTTACACGTACCACATTATTGCTGAATACCTTAAATTTAAGTACCCTAAGAGCTCTTCAGTCTACTATTTTATCAGGTGTGAATCGATCATAAAATAATTCATCAATCATCCCTCGTTTCAATTATTACAACAAAAAAGGAAAACGTGAAATCATTTTTCTGCATTCTTCTGTTCAATTTATGTGAGAAGTATATTGAAATATTTTCATTTGTTCCAATGAAAGATGAATTAATTGGAAACGATAATCCAACATTCACTATTAATATAAAAAAATCATAATAAAAATGTTAATTATTTGAAATAATTATTACCGTAGTAATTAATTACTCTGTTTGAAACTGGCATATTCATTCATATAATTATCAAAGCTGGCTTTTTGTATTATAAAAATTTATTAAAATATTCATTCAACATTAAATATATAATATTAATCAACGATCTATCTTAATTATATTGGTCAATATAAAAAATATAGCAGTATTTTACTTAATTGAATATTCTACTCAGTAAAATCTATATTTTTAACTTCCCATAAGGAAGTTATTATAATTGGGTCGATTGGTGAAATGTGAATTTTCATCATATCTCCACGTTTCAAGATATTTGCAAGCATACTGACCAATTTTTAGAAAGATGTGCATGTGTACGTACGTACGTATACACGTACGGATGTCAGCATTTTTTTTGTTTTCGATATCTCAAGAATGGATCGAGATATCGACTTCCACCAAAATTTATTCGAACGATATTGTTACAAAGAAGATCTGGAAGAAGTTTGAATGAATTCAGTGGAGCCATTTTTTTATAACGAAAAAACTAATAAATAAATGACAAGATTAACTATTTAAAATACTTTTAAGCAAAAGAATAACAATTTCATTTAAAAATAAACTTGATATTGACAAAACATTATTGTTCACAACTAAATATAACTGTCAATAATTACGCATTGTTTATAACAATGTGAATTTGTTATAAATAATTAATAATGAGAAGTTCGTCGTGTAAGCACAAAGTGTGCTCAGACTTATTTTTAAAATTCTTTTTTTGAATTATTGACAAAAGAAAGACACCTAATATCCTAAAAATATTTTCCACATTTTTTTAAAAAAATTTTTCTCTCTACGTGAATTTATTATCGCTTTTAATAATGCTTTGTACATCGTTGTTGATTCTAATGCATTTCCTGAGTTCTGTTTTATCCCCTCG
Organism: Chelonus formosanus; assembly: GCA_028641665.1. Lineage (NCBI taxonomy): Eukaryota > Metazoa > Arthropoda > Insecta > Hymenoptera > Braconidae > Chelonus > Chelonus formosanus. Next base: position 19,039,621 of record CM054002.1, read on the forward strand.
TCAGGGATGATGTCTGTGCACCTAATCCTCTTATACTACCAACCCACGAAGCTCTAAAAGCTTTAATCTCTTACACCTATCTGTCCACTTCATTGCAAGTACATCGTAGGAATAATGTATTTATAACGTTAAAAAAATTTCGACTACATTCAACCATTTAGTATTTTTTCAAGAATTCAAACACAACTTGTTGTTCTGTTAAGCAGCTATTGCAATAAAAACATTCAGATTAAACTTTTATATTTCTCAATAGAATTCTTCCATTCAATATTACCATACAGTTGTAACCATAGTGCTAAAACTTTAATCATTTCACAATCGCTATTTATTTATTTTTTTCTTTCCTCTTCTGTAAATAGTTAGAACTTAAGCTGTGATGAATTGATTTTCAATTTCAAAATTTATTTACTTTCTTTTTAATGGACGTATTTATTTTCTCGTACTTACAAGTATTCGGTCTTGTACTGTTTAAACTTTTGTTAAGAATATAACAAATTAAAGTAGAAAAGGTAAAAGGCCGAGGAGATTCGTGAATGAGGCTGTGCACTTTGTCACGAACGCGCATCTCAGTAATCAAGTAAAACTTTCGTGGCTTTAAAACTTTAATGTTCGCAACGTAACTTACAGCTAAAGTGGGAAAATTCTGTTTGACTAACTTTCGAATCCTGATATACTGAGTTTATTTTTCTTACTTTTCCAGTTTCTTTCGTGCTTTACAATTCGATAAATCACTTTCCATGAATTAGAAGAATTTCGAATCTTTGTTGCTTATCTTGAGTTTTTTTTTTAGTTTCGCCTTCTTCCCATCCTAATTTTCTGTTTGGAAACATTGAATTTCGCTAGTTTTTTTTTATTGTCAGTTAAAGTACTTACAGTTTACTGCTATGGAGATGAGCTGTCTGTCATTAGTACAGTCGTTAAATTGGCTGTTCGTAAAACTATTTTATTATTCACAACACAAACGAGCTTCTTTAAATTTTTAATGATGTAATTTATGCTTCCTTGATTTAGCACAGATAAAAAACGATTTATTTGTATTTAGAAACCACATTTTTTCACTTGCATGAAACTAGAATAAAGCTTTTAATATCACTAATTGAAATATCACTTAAAAAACAGAGATAATTGGATATAAGTATATTTGTGTATAGATGCATACTTGCAAAGTAAAAGTGCATTTGAACTAAAAATGAATCAGTAAATATTCACTGTTGTGAGTGATTTTCGCTGTTTTATTTTTAGAGAGTAGAAAATGAGAAAGTAAATTTAATTTTCCAGAACTTCGGAATAAAAATTCAAAAGTATTAGCATGTTCGTTAAAATCACTAATGTAAAAAAAATTTGTTCCTCATATAGAGTTGAAAAAAAAAATTATTTATTTAGGTTTTCAATAGTTTTTGACAACTAGAATATTAGTTTACAACAGCTAACATGTGTAATGAAAAAGAGGTAAATATTTTAAAATTTATCATCAAATAATAATAAAATTGTTCAAAAATAAGTTCAAAAGCACCAATAAGAAATATTTTTAATAAAATTTTGAAGCTTTTTGCAACCTAGATTATTTTTTTGTGATGTTCTACTACACATTTCGTGACTGTTAAAAAAAATATTAGCATTAAAATTGTAATAAAATTATACTTTTGCATAATCACGAAAAAACATCTCAATTTAATGATAATAAATTATAAAATTTCGTGCATGCAATAATTATCACGATTAATAAGAGTAACACCATTGAACGAAATCGAATTATGTAAATAGACATATCTAAATGTAACTAATGATCGATAATTCAACTACCAACAATTAATTAGAAATGTTGTTTAATCAAAGTATCATCATAGGTAAATAATCATTGAATTAAATTAATTAAATTCATTCGTTTACATCATGAATGATAATGACTCTTTACTCTAATAATATTTTATCAATACGTAAAAAGCACACAACTGAAATGAATATCCTCCTTTTTTATGAATATATAAAAATAGAAATATCATCTGTCTGTGAATACATTGGTAGTGAATAAAATAGGAATACTTTTTTCTAGAACATTCAAATAGTTCTCTTGAGTACTCGAAAATGATTCCTTTCATTGAAATGTGTCTTGCAAGTCGTTTGCCTGAGGATTCTATTGTCAATTGTCTTGGAATGCGTTTCTTTAGTGACATTCAGACTGTTTCTTTATCAAGTAACTTCAAAGAAACTAGAATTTAATGTTTCCACAATATTGAAAGTTTCTGTGATATTTTTATCATTTATCTTGATAATAATATTGTCAAATATTTTTTTATTTATAAAATTAATTTATTAGTTTTAATGAGAATTCCTTGAGTTCTGATCGACACTAGGCTTAATAAATTTGATAAATTTACTAATTAATAGTTGGACCTTTGATGAAAATTATGCCATGATAGGACTAACTATTCCCGCGAGCATCTTGACATAATTCTGTCAACTATGTTTGCTTGGGAGTAATTTAACGTCTGGTAATTACAAGCCTGAAGGCATACAATAATAGCATATGATGATGATCTTCAGATGGATTTACTTACATTATATATTATCTCTGTTTACATACGATTGTGTGGCTATTTAATTAGATTTCATATTAAATACCAAATTTAAATGCATAGAAGTTGTTCTAAATATTATTTTAACAAGGGAAACTTTCTTAATGCATTTCTTTCATGCTGGAGCTTGTTATAAATGTTGATTTTTAATGAATAGGAATAAAATGCACGATTCTAGAATTAATATGTGTACAGGAAAATGTTAAATACAAATACAGTTAATGTATAAAATAAAAGCTTTCAGAAATGTTCTTCCATGTCTAAAATAATTACAAGTCTGAATACCACATTGCATACTTTTAATTATTTTATAATGGGCTTTATTTCTTTGTAAATTGAAAACTTAGTAATTGCAAAAATTTTTCAGCCCTAATTGAATATTGTTTGATATAATTAATGTGGTGCTCATAAATAATATTTTATAAAATTCAACATTTTGTTACTTATTGGTATGTGGATTTTTAAAGAAGAATAAAGAATGAAATATTTCCATGTTGTACTTTGTCAAATTTCTATGCATAGGTCATGTTGAATTTTTATGATTTCAACACACTAAAGTCATTGAGAAAAGACTGTCTCCCTTATAGAGATGGTAAATGGTCTGCCGGGATATCTGATAACTCAAATATCGTTCCACTTGTATCGTCTGTGTATCATACATAATTCAGCAAGACCATTTCTTTACATACGACAAGGAAAAATGCACTAAAAAACGATGATGTAGATTTTGAGATATTTCTACATCAACTTCTATATTCGTCTAAACGCCTGTCCATTCCATTTTCACTGTTATTGGGAAAATGAAGACAAGTTGCATGTGAAAATATCCCCAAAAAGCTTCATGCGGCAGTACGTGCTTCCTGCATCGATACATCTCATATTCTAGACCGTACTACGCGTGATCCAAATTTTACTTATAGCATTTGCGGTAGCATATCAATTTTTTATCGTGGATTTTATTTAAAAAATTGTTTTGAAGTTTATCACTAGTTATGTAGTCTATATTTTTTATTACAAAATATTTTTATTCGTTTGATTGACAAAACAGAAAATAATTAATTTAGTTTAAAATCGGTTATCTTTAATCATTAAATTTGACATGTTTTAATAAGTAATCATCTATAAATAATGAAAAATGGTTCAAATTTATGTTATTATAATCAATTACATAATTTATGGACAAAAATAATCATAACCATTGATAATTTTTTTGATAAGTAAATGGCATACACAACAATCTGAGGATTAAATGAAGAAAATAAAACTGTCTGACCAACATTTAACCAAAATTTGAAAAGATAATAGAAAGAAGGATAAATCATTCTAGTTATGGGTACATATTGATAATATGTAAACAGGGTTTGTCTAGCTGAATTGGACTTTAAGTAAATTTTGCCTCTGCAAACACATTTCCCACTTATCCGAAAGAGCCTTGACTAGCACATTCTTTGTCAAGTTAATCTAACTACATTGGATCAAAATTTACTTATGTCAGTGTATTCGGGCTTGCTCAATCTTAGGTAGAAAATCATCAGAGCTGACCAAACAGAGATGTCAGAAATCACAATAAGCACTGATTAGAAATGGAATTCTCTAAAACAAGATTTCTTTCTTGTAATTTAGAACAATCTATCAAGTTTGATATTATTTTGATGGTAGTCTAGTGTGTTCTGCTAGAAATCATATTCAAGAAGAAACAAAATTAGCATCTTACAATGAAACTTCTTATGAATTTAATTCATTATCTAAAAATATATTTAACATTGACTAAAATTCATATGTTGGCAAACTGTTTATGCTAATGCAGAGATTTAATATTTAACTGTGAAAGTAATTTTAGTTTAATGTTTTACGTTATCAAGCAATGTTATCTATAATTGAAAAAAAATTTGTTAAACTTCACTAAAAATTTCAAATAATATTATCAGAGAAAATATCCACTAAAAATTCTAAAACAGAATTCTCATGCATTTATATCAATTTTATTTGAAATTAGCATAAAGCCCATATAAAATAAAGTCTGAGTCAAAATTTCATTAATATTTTAAACAGACAAACAGTTAGATTTATGATGAAATAGATATTTTATTCATCCAGCGTATTCATTGTAGAGAAACGAGAGAGAGTTCTAAAATGAACAACACGTAAAACCACACGAGTTCAAAGAGCTTTGTTAAAGGGTAATGCAAAGAAGCGGAATAAAAACACTCAGTGAACCATAAATCCAACCGAGAACAGATATATATGTCCAACAGATGAATAACGAAAAGCAACAAGAGAAAGACCTAGTGCTATTATGTGTAACAAAGCTTCATGATGCAACATCACGTTCAATGTTTATAAACCCTCTCGCAAGCTTCCCCGCACGTGTGGCCAATGTGCTGACATAAAAACGATGCCTCACTTTCACAGAAGCCGTATAGCCTGGTCGTCTTTTTCTACACCGATAAGCTTTCTCATAGTATATCTTTTGCATAGTATCAGGCACTTGGATCAGTCCTTTCATTCCCTTCCGGACTGACGATAATTAAAATCTCATGAATATTCGATACAGCACAGAAACTATCTCGTTGATACTCTCACCATCATCTAGGTGTTATTTTCATTATTATTATTATCATTATTCGGATTAGTATTTGCTTCATTGTTATTAATTGCAAAATATTAAATTTACATCATCAAACTGATGGATAATACACACATGATGATCATCATACTAAATGGAATGAAATATAAACAATACTACAGATGAATCTTCTAAGCAACAGGTTTACTATTCAAATATTCCACTTTCTCATCTTATAACTTAATTGAAAACGATAACGAAATGCTTGAAAATTGCTCTAACTAATTGAATAGCAAAACTGGTTTCGTTTAATTATACCAATAGTTCTTTATTTGGATTATTCGTTCACAATTGCACTAATTATTCTTTATTAAAAATATCAAAAAAGTTGTTGTTCTATTTTTTAATAAAACTACATAAAAAAAAGGGGGAAAAAAATACTGAAAAGTTCATAAACAGGAATTTCATAAAACTTTTAATTAAAAACTTGAATCATTCAGGTTAGTTCAATTCAATTACTCTACAGAAATAGTAAATAGAACGGTACATGCAACTGAAAAACTGATCAGTCATCTAGAACTTGAGATTATCAGGTTGATTAAGAAAGTTAGGTTGAAGTGTAAAAGGTAAGTGGAAGAGAAATATAACGATGTTCTATTTTTATCTACGAGACCTAAAAGAACATGTCAGTGGTAATCATGAAGGAAGAAATTCTGCATATATTCATGGAATTTGTCTGGAATCTCTGCTGGAATTTCACGTTACTGATACTCCCAACTACTTAGCTTATACTCATTTGTTATTTCGTAAATAACTTCATTATGAGAATCTTTGTATGTGCTACTAACTCATAAGATTATTGACTTCTATTTAGATCCTTCACAGAAAATAACCTGTACTTTAATTTGATTTATTCAACAAAAATACTAAAAAGATATTATTGAATAATAGATGAACGTTGTTAAAAAATAGCAAATTTCAATGGATTATAGAACTGATTATTTGTTGTCAAAATAACGTTAAAAATTAAAAAAATATATTAATTTTAATTGATACCGTAATAATTATTTTATTATTAAATATTTGCAATAAATGATAAATCAATTTCATGCTTTTGAAAAGCTACACTAATAAAATTTACTGATATAGCATGTAATTTATTATTCATTCAATCGATGAATATATTTTTTTTAATTTTGAATATTTAATCATTCATTCATCAAAGCCACTTCGAATATCATAATATATTTAATTATTTAACATTCATTGATTAATTTGCCCTGACGAGAAATATTTTAATCTAATTTTAGTAACGTATGATGTAATACCATAAATTGATTATTAATTGAAGTTTCTTTTAAATAGCTTGTTCAATATTTTATTTTGAATTAATATAAAAAACTGGGTTAAATTGAATTTTCAAGTTGCAACTAGCGTAATAAAATTGCAAGTCACTTGAGAAATAAGCAAAATTTCAAATAAATAAAATAATCAAGAAAAATGAGTGCAGAATTCTCTTCATTTTTGGGATAATTTTCTGGATGTATTTTTGTTCTCTTTTCGTCCTCGTGTCGTCGAAAATCTCTTGGGAGAGACCATGACCAGGGACAAAACAAAAAAGCATACGACAAGCTAAAAAACTGGAAGCGAAATCTAACAAATCTCAATAAAAATATTGATTGAAAGGAAATTAAACTTTTTATTGATAAAAAAAAATCAACTTGGAAATATTTATCAACATTTAATCATAATATTTATTTCACTGTTGGTAATAATAACAAAAATTGTAAATAAAATTGCCAAAAAAAAACATAAACTCGTGACTTTAGAAAGTTAAAGTTTGATTAAATATTGATTCAGCTAAAATAAATGTCTATTTATTGACTGAAATAATGACTGCAGAGGGTTCTTGTAATTGAATAGACAAGTCTCGTGAGAAAGGAGCCAATAGGTGGGGAGATTGAGGGTGAAATGCGTGATAATGACAGTAGTCGAGGGAACTCAAGAGAAATTGTGCATGTCTAAGATTATTTCAATGTAAAAAAAAAAAAAAAAAAAAAAGAAAAGAAGATCCTAAAATCAACCCTCGTAAGACTTCTAATATATTTTTCAAACTACCCACAGTCTCAACAAAATCATCTTCATGAGAAGACAAATATTGCAATCACAATAAGAAACATAAGGTAAAGATTAATGTAGTATAAAGTAAATAAAATAAAGCACTGAAATTAATTGAAGATATGATAAAAAAATATAAATGGAAATATATTTAAACGAAATGTCGAGTTGAACGTAATTGAAGCAATAATGTCTAATCAAAAAGCACAGCAATGATAATTAAATCATACACTCTCCCTAAAATCAAACGAGTCAATCCACTATAATTAGACTCGCAGAATTATTCTGATATGCTTGATGTGCATGGACCATAAACCTATACATATACATATAACTAGTCCATGTGCATAAGCCTCACTCCGGAGATGTGCATTGATTAATGATTAGAAATGATTTGTTTCAAATTTACCTCTACTATCAACATAATTGCAATACGAATACTTCTACTAATCCACCATATTGATTTACATGTTCATGGCCTGTTTCTGTAAATATTTCATGTAATAATAAACCTCTACCAACAACTCAAATCTAATCTATTAGCTGTATGCTTTACATTTTATATATAAATAAATACAAATCAACAGTCAATTTGTGCTGCTGAAATACTGATAATTCTAATCTTCTAATCTTGTCATAAAATAGAAAAATAGAGGAAAATATTTTAATCGTAATATCAACAAGACTTATATTTTCAGATCGATTTTTACTGCATGAACGCTAACTACTTTCATACTTTGCTGTTGAATGAATGAAAAATAATAGTTTATAAATTGTACTCTATACATCATGTCTAGTGGATTGATAAATATTCTATGAAGCAGTTTATACCTTAGAAAGAAAAAGTTTTCTATTGGTTTTTATAAAATTATCTACTTTTTTTCATATTACTAAGGAATAAATAGAGAACTGAGTAAATGTATGAAGAAAAAATTGTTGAACAATTGCTCTAATCTAGCACTCTACTGTTTGTGGAATTAGATTTACCTTCTTTAATGGTACTATACTAAAATTGAATGTAAATTACATACATAGTATATTCTAAAATCGAATAAGTTGAAATTGTTTCTATGTCAGGTTGATATTATAAAATTTGTATTCTTCATCATATAAGCTATTAATTTTCTTGTTATAGCTATAATTGAATTCTTGGATTCTATAACATGTTTAATAGTCTCGAACAGTTGATAATTATTCCATTTAATTTTAAATTGTTTTAAAAACGTTTCATCAATAACAGTTCTATTCAATCAAGCGCAAATAATAATTGATTGAAATGAAGCCTTCAATTCACCAATTTATGATTTTCACAACATTTATCAACTTCAACTTCTGCAATATTTTTTTCAATTATGACTCTTTATGCTTGCTTTCACTTGACATTTGAACATTTCCTAAGAATATTTCGAAATAATTAATTATTTTCTCAAGTGATTTTTTACATTGGAAACCACATCCAGTAGTAGTGTAGTTTTACTTTCGTCAGGCACTTCATATATTTCATATATGTTCATTAAAAAAAACAATTATTTCTTTTTCAAATAATGTTATTCATTACATATAAAATTTATATATTATTAATGAATTAAATTAATATAAACTATTAGTACTCTCTAGTGATCTAGGCGTGACCCAAAAGGCCTATACTACTCACTTCCTCGTGAAAAGGATAAAAAAATTTTTTTACTTTTAATCCCAATTATTATTATAATCATTAGAGGAAAAGGTAGGAAATGGACCAGTTGTTAATATGGTCCATTCATTTATTATGCGAGCGATAATTTAACAGAGTATAAAGTAACAAAAAGTGATCCATTTAAAAGAGAGAATTATGAATCGCTTTTTGTTTTTACTTAATTACATTATACTCTGTTAAATTATTGCTTGCAATATAAATGAATGGACCGTATAAAAGGCCGGTCCATATTCCTACCTTTTTCTCTATAATTATATTTATTGTTATTATTGAATTAATTATAATTATTTTTAGGAAATCAGGCGTAAAAGAAGTTTTGCATAAATGGAAATATGCAACTACTTGACCATTCTTCTACAGTTTTTTGATTTTTCTTAAAAAATAGCTGAACTGACTTTGCTGCAAACCTAATCAGATTCAAGTTGCGTAATTATGCATTGAATGCAATTGATTCTGTGTCGATATCACTTTTTATTCTTGAGATAATCGAGATGACAAATAATTTCGAACATATGTACACACACAGACTTCCATTTAAGGATTGTTGTATTTGACTCCAGAGACCTTGAAACGTGGAGGTATGTCAAGATTCGGGATTCGCAAAATTTGACCCATCACAATAACTTCCTATAATACTACTGAGAAGTTAATAAATAAATACTTTACATAACAAAATAGTTAAATATTCAGTTAAGCTTAGTTGTATTTCTTGTGGCTCAGAGCTTTTGAAATAATAATTTTAAATGTTTAAATAGCTCGTTGTGTTAATATGACAACTCAACATAATTAAGTTTCATATTTGAACTTAGTAAATCGAACCACTTAACAGCAGAAACGTCATATTAAGAGTAATTAGTAGTGGTTTTGGTGTCTAGGTATCTCATCTTGGAGAAAGATATTTCACATTTCCTTAGAAGGATCTAGGCTATAGCTTCCAATTAAACATTGGTATATGCACACGTATGGTGATGTAGAGGAATCTGACAACCACTTATATGTACATACAAAACCAAAACTTGAGTACACACACTTTAGTTCTCTCTATTCGTCCTGTGGAATATGGTTCAGTTTACTATACACCAAGTATGAGAGGTCCCTTCCTACCGCAGAACTCGTCGAATCGTCTCTTTGGACAGGCGCCAAGACCTCTATTACATTTCGTCTGATGTTTAGGGTACCCTATGAGCGCAGTTGCCTCCATTCTATCACTACACATGCTGCGGACGGCTCGAATTTACAGATGTTCCCTCTACCATAGATTCACCACTTTGTTTTTAGTCATGACAAGAAGAAACGACCGGCCTAGAGTGGAAACGTCTTACTTGATTACCATCTTCTACCGCAAAACCTCCAAACCATTGCTCTTGTAGCTTTTACGGACATATATTTTTTTATTCATTTCAATCTAATGCTCTAGTATCTTGTATTTTAGATACGCCTTGATGTCATTCCGAAAAATTCTATCTCATAAATATATAAAACAAACTTATCTGCAATCATTTTTCTTGGTTTTATTTATTGACGAGGGAGTAGCTGAATCTGCTAGCTGTTAAAATTTTGATAAACTGCTAACAACCAAAGATAAAAGAGATTAGAATAACATATATTTTTAAGAGGAATTTTATTTATTTAGATAAATAAATCAGTTGCTAAAAAAGAAAATGTTTTGCTAATAAACTTTGATACTTTCTCGAAATTCTTACATCAGTTAGATTTCTAGAGCAGTATATTTTGGTAATAAAAAGTCATCTTCTGGTAAAAACCATTACATTGATTATTATTTTTATTTTGAAATAACAATAAATATATTTTGTTTAACTATATACATATATTATTCTTTATTTAAGAGTTAAACACGAGCGTTCATGAAAAGTTTCCACGATTTATCCAAATGATTCACTGATCCAAATAGCTAAAATTTCACTGATGTTAATAGTAATTATTAATGGATACATGATAAATCGACCCTACTGATTTCTTCCAGTAAAATTCCACTAATTCCTAATAACATGATTGGACCTGATACTATGAATAAATAACTACTGATGTTCAGTCAATATTAGCTGATTTTATTGAGAGAACAGATATTGACTTTGGGTAATGTAAAAGTTCCTTTTTATTAAGAAATTAGTTTGAAAAAAATTTAATAATTTCTTTCATTATCTTAACAGGCTTATAAAGTATTTGACTCATTTTATTCCAAGTTCTTAACCTACAACTTCAGAATTAATCCGCTATTAAAATTTAGGAGAGAGTAAAGGATTCAATCTTTAGAAAATGTAGCAAGATGTAGATGGGCAGAAATGTTTGTGCAGATAATTCGAGTCAGCACACTATCGTGGGGTTAGCAAACTACTATAAATTTCGAAAACACCAAGCTTACGCCACTATTTCCGCTGTGGTTGCATGAGACTTTACCCAGACGTGGTCCACAACCTTGCTCTGCTGTATACTTGCTACAAACGAGGGATCTGGCTGAAGATACAATACAAATCCTCCTTATGCTTTCCTGAGTATAAGTGAAAATGTGATTCTAGAAATTGGACTAATGAATTTCGTCTATCTACAGCAGGATTTAAATAATTAATGGTGAAAATTTAATAATGTCTTCCTTATCTATTTTATTTTATTCTTTGATAAGAACATCCTTATCTTTATCTTCATTATTATCAACCTTCATTATTATAAAGATCACTTCACTCTTGTGAAAAACAAACGAATAGAGATTATTAACAAAAAAAAATGTACTCCTATTTATAAACATTAAAAAAAAAAAATAGGGAAGCGAAAGTAAATAAATAAAAAAACTTTTCTTCATCATCATCATAAAAAATGTAAATGTAAAGCATGTCGAAAGAAAATGTCACAGCTGACTTTAAACTTTTTTTAAAAGCTTTTAGAATAAAAACTTAATAATCCTATCTCCTCATAATGGATTCTTCCATCTTCTTTCAACTTTATTTGTAATAATTATACTAATGTAATAATAATACTAATTGTAAGATAGCTATTTTTATTCTGTTTCTCAACATGTTAATATTTTTTTTTTACGACACTGTTTGCTTTAAATGATATTTAATTATTACAATCTAAGGTTCTAGAAAATTGATAAAGCCACAAAAATATTGTGCTCTTTTCCAATAAAATCAATTAAATTTTTTCAATACCCATCGAGTTTTATGTTTTCCATCAAGCTCCAATGATGATTAATTACGTAAATGTTATTTATAAAAGCTTTCTCGATATATTGAGTTTTAAAAATAGTATTTTTTTTATCAGCAAGAGAAATTTCAAGAAATGAGCTGGTTTCTTTAATACTAATAAATCAATCAAAATTCATTGACTGTGTTCATTACTTTGATAGCTGTAAGATGAAAATCAAATAAGTAAAATGTGAACAAAAGTAAAAATATAAGGTAGAACATGAATCACTAGTTTGAGGACAAAAAGAAAGAAGCAACATATGAAAGTGGAGCAACGACTGAGTAAAATGAACCAAAATATACCACTTCTCAAGGAAGAACAACTTTAGCGAAAGGTAGAGTATAATGAATAAAAAGCAAAGAGAATTCAAGAAGAGATGGAGAAAAGAAGTCGAGAATAAGAGCGAGAGAGAAAGAGAGAGGGAGATGATGAAAAATAAAAAATTACTAACTACGCTGAGTCTGGAGGAACTATTTCATTATAAAAGCACGAAGCGCTCACCATGTTAATTTGTAAACAGCATTCTTATAGAGAATTAAACTAAGAATTTTCTTAAAAAGTGGATACGTACTAATATTATTTATACCTTAATACTAAGTCGAAACCCTTTGACATAATACAAGAATTTTAATTAAGTACATTTCCAGTAATATTGAAAAAAATGCACAGAAAATAATTATAGAAAACTAATTACACTCGTTGAGCAAAGAAAGAAATTTTAATCAAAGATTTGTCCCTGTTTTCCTTTCTTTGCACTTCCATGTACTAGATAAGAAATATTGATTATTATAATACATATTCTCGGTTTAAAAATTTTCGTGTCTAGGAATAATTAAGTTTATAAGTAATAGGAAATAGGAGAAAAAGTTCTCTAAAAATAGAATGACTTGTTAAAAAATTTCATTTATTACATTAGAAGAAATTCAAAAGTATTTTTTATGTTTTTTGTGAACTTGAAACGGTTTATTACGATGTAAATTTTATTAAAAAACGTAATAGTATATTTCAGATGTTAGGTTACATTTATATCGATAAACGTGAATAAAAAGAAGTAGGAGAAAGTTTTTTGAATTCTTTTAAAGTTTTTACAACTTCATTGCAAAAAAAATATGATGAGAAATTTATCGAGGTTAAGATGAAGCTGAATTTTTATTTCTTTACACAAAATTCGAGAAAGCATAAACACGTCATGAAAACTTGTTTAAAATATTTTTGTGGTTTTTATTAGACTTATTTTTATTTTTTAAATAATGATAATAATAGTTAAGTAGACATTGTTAACTCCTTCAAAGGTATACTAGTGAAGAATAAAGATTATTACTGAGAATCACAATATGAAGTAAATCAATATAATGATTCAACAAAGAGTATTGTGAATGTTCGCGTTGTCTTATCGATTTCCGTATTTATTGTTGTAAAATGTTATCTCCGTGTATTGCGACAGTAATTGGAATAAAATTTGCATAAAAGAATAATTTCTCAGCCAGGTCAACTCCAATTTTCAGAAAGTAATGGAGATTAGTACATTCACATCTACCTTTTCTCACTCAAATATTTCCTGTATCACAAAAGATATTCAAAATATTCTACTCTACTAGTTGATAAAACTTTTTTTTATTCAATGATGATTAACTCTTATTTTAAGAAAGTTAAATAAAAAGAAGAATATTTTATATTCCAATTTAAAAATGTTATGTTTTAATAAAAATTCATTATTAAATAAAATGTAATCTATTATTCAACTTATTACTGAAGTCGTAAAACTTTAAACTATAACATTTTATTCTATTTTGACGTGTAAGATAAAATTCATCAACCGAAATGTAGATAGAGGGATAACTATGAAAACTTTATATTATTTCTCATTATACCTATAGGTATAATGAAAATATAAGTATACTTATATTCATGGCTATCATTCACGTAATATATTCATTTCTGCATAATCACGATATCGATCTAGATTCTAGTTTTATTAGGTAGACAAAAATAAAAAAAGGACCCAATTCAAAAGTAATGGACGAAAGAAGCTCATGTATAACAAATATAAACTATAATTTTTATACTAAAATTAAAATCAGCGAATTTTTTATAAGGTTTTTTTCTATGCTTATGCCTTTTATTTTTTTCTGAAGTATAACTCATCGTACATCAAATAAACATGCACATTCTGTGAATGAATAAAAAATAAAAAATTATGTATCCATTTAACGATTTCGCATAGAAAGTTTATGAAGAAAATATTCATTCCCCGATAAAAAAAAAAAAAGTATTCAATGTCAATCACCACTGTCACTGAGTAACGATTTACTTTGTAATTGAAGTAAAGTGATATCAATTCCAATAGCTTTCAATTCACTACAATATAATTGTAAAAAGTGAATAATCGATGATTAATTTTCATTTTAGAAATTGTACTTTTATCAAATAATTTTCAATTCCAATGATTACTAAGCAATTTCAATTGATAATGAAACGTATTGTCAATTTTTTTATCGTGTTTTCTTTATTGATAGAAAATGAAAAGCAACTCATATTCGATATTACACAAAAATCAATCATTAATTTAAGAATGACTAATTTCTATTAAATTATAGACGAATCATCTTCCAATTTATGATCTAGTACTTTGATCTATTGATTTGCTCACTGTCAATTGAAATTGATAGAATGATCCTTCAATAAAAATTCCAAAGATTTAATACATTTCAGAAATTTTTCTCCTATAGCAAAAATACTAAATACAATTATTAACTTCTGTTTTTTATCGACAGAACAATTAATAATTTAATAAATTAAAAAGATACTAATAGTTTGATAGAAAAAAAAAATAATTAAAAAGCAATACAAGGCAATTGTCGTTAAAGGCTAAAAGATGAACAGCAAATATTTAAAATTCAATTATATTTTTTTACGATAGACTTTTTTTTTCTATTTACATTGAAATCAAGTATTTCGTGTTCTCATCAAGCACCCTTTTTTTTTTTAAATTTGCTTTCTTATTATTTGAAGCCTATTTTGATTCTGCTGGCTGAGTTTTCGATTTAAATTTATTTCGTCTTTTAATTCATCATTCGATGGAGTACAACAGATACGAAAAAGGAAAAATCAACTCATGGAAACTAATTGTAAATCGAAATTGTCAATTTAGATTCTATAGAAAAAGTGATGAAAGAATGAATAAAAAATGAAAGAAGACAGAAAACTACATTGGAAAGATAAAATCCTTTTCGAATGGAAATGAAATAAATTTTACTGTAGTGGCGTACCTAAGACTTGCTTGATATTACGAGGTGTAAAAGAAAAATGCAGAGTAAGAAAAGTCATCTTTTCTTACTTCTAGCTTTTCTCTTCAAACGTTTTTTTCATATTCTTGTTCTTCCTCATCTGCAAACCCCTGACGTCTTTTAGATAATCGCCGTCTTTTTTTTTAACTCAAGTTTACTTTTGTCTTTACTTATATACATTTTCTACACATTCTTGTATCATCCTTTGAATTTTCATCATCTTAATTTTCTCTTTGAAGCTGAATTTTTTTTTATCCGTAGGGGATTATTAGAGACCATAATACCTCGTATTTCTACTGCTTTAGGTATCACTTATAACGGTTATGATGTACAATATCGTCTAAAATATGATGATACGCATAAAAAAATTTATTCAGGTGAGGAAAAAAATAATTTCATTAAATAAAAAGTTTTCTTTTTTTACTGAACATAAACATATTCGCTCACACACTTTCCCCTAGTTATTCAATGTTTCATATGCCGCATTTCATCTCATAATTTTCCTCTTACATTCTACTTACTTACCTATATTTTCGTTATAACAGTCTACGAAAAGTTCTTTCGCTTGAGAAAATTGCTTTACTCATACCCTTGAGAATATTAAATATTACATCTCGCTTTAAGAGCTTGAATGATATTGAATCCAAAGTAAAATTATGATTAAATAAATTAAAACATTTCTAATAATTATTGTATTGATTTTAAAAAATTATTTTCTATCCTCTAAAATAAATCTTTCAGCTTCTATTTCAAGTCCATTTGAAGTTTAAAAAATCTTAACAATTTCATTTAAATTATTTTTTAAACTAAATTCCTTGAGCAAGTTAAGCTATTTCCATTTCATTTTAAATAACAGAATTTGAATTTTCGATAAAATATGTAAGCATTTTATTCTACCTTATTCAACCCAATTAATTGAATAGTGTGTTTTATAAAAATGTTTAAATAAATCAGGTAATTAAAAATAATATATTTTATGTAGATTTTTTTTGCTACATGTTTAGCAGTGATTGCATAACTAAATGTGATGAATAATATTTACATAATAAAAAAAAATTAAACAATATAAATAAAAACATAAAATGAGTAACAAGTTGACAAACTGACACTTAACTTGGTGTATCTGTAGAAACGAAAGCTGGTGTTTTCTCTTTAAATTTTATGCTTTTCTTGTTTAACGGAAAGTTAAAAAGAAAAAGATAGTACATGGTACAGGGGCTAAAAAAAGTATGAGGTAGAAGAAAAAACCATTAGAGAGATTTACAAGAAGACCCTTGAAGCTGGATATTTTCTGTCCGTCCTAGAAATACGATCTCACAGCCGACAGCTTTTCGAATAACATGTCTTTCGAATTGAACTCGATAAGGAGCTTTTGTAATAATTTTTTCTTTTTTACATCTTCAAAGTGCAAAAATCCTTTGGATAAGCAAAGAATTTTATTTCTTTTCCTATTCAATGTTCTATTTTTCTTAATAACTTTTTATTTTGTTTTTATTTTACAAAAATTGTCATAGGAGATAATAAAAAAAATTCTTCTGTGACTGTTATTCTTCGTTGGTTATTTTGGCAAGGGATGATAGTAATGCAAAAGTTAGTTTGTCCCATATAAGAGCCAAGTGTTTCTAGTTTCATAGGAATCTACGGTATACTTTATTTTTTTTTCCCCCTAGCAAAGTTGATTCTACTTTCTAACAAGAGAAAAGATGATGCTTACACTTTAAAGTAATCAAGGAATGCAGTGAATGAATATTCTGTAATCTGGGTGATATAATTTTCCACTTCTATTTTTAGTTTATTTCATCCCTCAACCCACACTTATTCTTTTAATAAATCCACTAAGCTCTCTCCACAGCTTCAACGATTAATAATTTAAATGTATCATATGGCAAAAAGTGTTCATTTAATCTTAATAATATTCAAAAACATATCAAGGAAAATAAGGATTATTGCAGCATAAAGTTCTAGTTTCTGAACTTCTCCATTCATAATCGCGGTACTAAAGTTGCGGATCATTATGCCACTAATTTCAGTAATGTTTTGATAGCAACACTGCTTAAACATACTTGTTCAAGTTTCAAATATGTTCACAACAAGAATGGGCAGTTAGATAATTTGCGAAGTTCTGCTCTGCTAATTTGCAAGGTTGAGCGCTCCTTCTAGAGAGAAATATCGATATACCTAAGAAAAAGGTAATTTAGCTTTAATATTAACAGTAACTCATTTATAAATTATATTCATGATATCTAGTTACGTGGATAATCGATCTACTCATTTAACGTTTAACTTACTATCATTAAATTATCAAGAGAGTCTAGTTATTATTACCATTTTTAAAGAATAACAAAATTTGTTTACTTAAATAAAACTACTTCAACATTATTTTGTATTCTATTTTTCTAACTTGCTTATGTAAGAATTGGAATACAACTTTAACTTTACATATCATCAACTAATATTGATTCAAGTAATAAAATAGAGAGCTTGGCACAAAAAATTATACAAATAGTTAGACAAGTTTGGCTTAAATGTTAACTCAAGACTAATCTACACTTTGGATTGTTTACACTCCAAAAACTTTGAAAGATATAACTCTAATTACGCTGTCCAGACTTAATTTTATTTAACTTGTCATTTGAAATAATCCACACTTATCAATTGTTTTCTATTATTGATTTATTTTTTTTCAAAGATTATATTTTCTGTGTAAAAAGTTTTTATTGGAATATAAATAAATAATGTATCTTTTCATACAAATTGCTGATGACAGAGTACTGATAAAAAAAAATATTCAAATGGAACAGAAAACGTTATCCTGATTACCATATGTATTATTGAAATGGTCTAAATTGATTTTATTGTTCAATAAAATACAATTAAATCAATAATTGATATAATCGATTCTCTTAACTGGCTAAAACGTAATATATTCACCCTCGATAAAGTTTATACATAAGGTCGTAATGTCATATCATTATCACGAGGTATCATCTAACAATTACTGTACAATTGGTACTTGGAGACATTGTTCAATGGAAATGACATGCTCCGGAGAACATTTCTGTCAGCAGGTGAGTGAGCAACAATAAGCCACTCAGTAATTATACCACACACCATTTCCAAAGCATTATATGTCAAGTATACATATGACCAAGCTGGTGATACTAGTAAGGCCACCTCAATGTGTCTTCCGAATTGTCAACGAGACATCGATCGACATCTATTCATATTTCATTCAGTAATTTCAAATGTCAAGCCTTTCCCTTTCTGTGCTGAATTCAGCATACCAAATAATCAATTAGGAACTTGAGTGGTCAGTAAAACATTGAGGAAATGATTCAAATGTTCTTGTCTCACGTGAATCTGTAATTACCAGGGCCAACAAATTCGAACCTTTCATCAATGAATTTCAAAAATATGCCAACATTAAAGACAGACTTTGGATATAACTAGAACAATTTATGTAACAAGCGAACTACATTAATGATATTGGAGTATTTCTAATGGAGAGGAAAAACTATAGGTAGGTAGCCTGAGTATATACTATAAATAGAACTTAGAGAGAAAGCACTATACAGGGTCGCCATTAGGAAACTACCAAGGGAGACGTTTGCAAACAAGGTTCTCTTTAACGAGAAGTCTTTTAAGAAGAAAGGGAACGAGTTATTCTCTGATTACGTTCTTCATTGAGAACTCCTGATGGCTGTTTATGCGCAGTCTTTGCGAATTATAATTCATTCCTGAGGTCGAATTACACTGCTCGTCAATAAGAGCAGTATCAAATGATTTAACGAGCACAAACCCCATCATCATTAGATTTATGGAGTCTATGCATTCATATTTTCGTTGATGATGATAAACTGATTTCTCAACAGTTAATTTCAATTATTCAGCATTATTCAAGTGTGATTCAACTTCTGATAAATAATAAGTTATTCGAATAAAAATATTTCTCTCTATATGTTTGTGTTTTATTTTTTGGTTTCAGTGAATCAATTCAATTTTTCAGCTCGATTTAATCATTCCCAACGTTTTGAATGGCTATTGAAATTTTTGTTTTAAAGATTCTGAAATACATACATCCATATTGAATATGTGAAATCCATTTCTCTCGACCACTCACAATATTTCATTAATTTTCAAGTAAATAATGGAACTCTTTTCTTGATTATTTTCAATGATATAAAATACATATCTGAATATTTGAAAATTTTTTTGCTTATTCAAATGCAATTTTTCTGTCAGTACTTTTTTTTCGCTATTTGTAGTTTCCACTTATATCTCACGCATTTGTGTTCAATTTATTATTTTTCATCATTTCAGACAACTATTGAGAATTTTTTGTCGGATTGACGATTTTTGTACAATGATCCGATGTGGTAGCTATCGGCAAAAGAAAGAAAAAACTCATATAAGTGATAAAATCGATAGAAAATGTTTAAATTCACTTCTCTTGTATGCACTTGTATGAGAAGAAAAAAATAATTTAGGACAGATCTTTATTCATCTACAGAATTGAAACAGTGAGATGTAGGGAAAATAATACGATCGATGGAAATACATGTTTTCAAGATGTTTCTATAGGCGAAGAGGCATAAAAAAGTTTAAACTTTATTCTCTTGCTTGACGTCATATACTTGTAAAACTTTTCTCCATAGCAGAGGAGCAGACGGAAGGTGTTCAATCTACTTGGTTTTATATATTTTTCGGAAGCTCGTTCTCGTCCTACGCTGAGCATATCGTTGAATGCATCGCGAGAAATTTCGAGTCATGTGCAGGCAGTGAGAAAAGTGGTAGTGAATTCGTACAACTATACGTGTCTGGATGAAGCATAAAGTATTCAAAAGAGCTCACCAGCAGAGATGCCTACGGCTTAAAGCTGCAACACAAGTACCTTCCGAATATCGACTCCAAGGCTGGTCGATTTCAAATGCACTTGCTTGCTCTCTTTCACTATCCCACCGTGTCTTTTGACTCAACATCCTCTCCACTTCCGGCAGCCACAAAATCTTGTTGAACGAAAGCGACGAATTCAATAGGAAAAATATCATTTTTGGATGTAATATTGGATTCAGTCATAATTCTCCAAATATTCCAATATGCACTTGTATGACCTTATTAGAAATATCGATTTTGTGGATTCAATTGCTCTTTGCAGCCTCGAGGGCTCATATTTCTCTCTATAATTAGTACAATCCAATTCTCGATGCATCCACGGAAATATCCGCAGGATTAAAGTAGGAAATACAAAAAAGAATTTTTAATTAAACGTTTCATATAACCTGTGTTTGTAAAAACTGAAGAGTTTTAAAAATACATTATTTTTCATTTTAAAACGACATGTTTGTCATTGACTTATTTCCTTTTTTTCACATATATTTTATTCAAGCAATAAAAAAAGACTATCTTCAACCGTGATACCACTAGAAGTAACTTTGCTCCTGGGAGTTGACCAGGGATTGGAGAACTGAGAGATGCGAGGCAAAACTTACTCTTTCCCTATCCTTTGGACGTTATCAGACGTAGTGTAGGGCTAACTCATGACCCAATAAAACCTCTAGTCTTTAAAGATAGACCGTCCATCTACTTGGGATAGAGTAAAGTACCAAGTAGTATGGATCGATGTAGCATAAGCCCTAACACTTGAGGAATAGATGGCTATCGTTATTCCTGCTGATCCAAAATTTTTACTAAAGCTATAAGCGATATGTATAAGATTTGTGTTTACTTTCCATGAATAATTTTTTTTTATCCTGTAAAAAAAAATGCTAATATTTACGCTATAAAGGGAAATGGTAAATATATGCTTAAGTAATCTTGAGATACAGTAATTGGGGAATTTTTAATAGCATTTGAGTACACGGAAACGAAAATGTATTGTGACTTGAAAAAATATTTATTCAGTTATGATAAATTTTTTAAAGACACTATTAAAATAATACATTTTTCATTTAATTTAAAAAAATTTTTGTTAAAAGAATATAATTAAAAAATGAAATATTTCATTAAATTTTTAATTTATTTATTTTTCAAATACAAAAAATAAAAACAAATTTTGTTATACACCGTTTATTTGGAGTTTTTTTCATAAAAATTTAAATGTAAATAATTTTTTTGTTTTCTAAATTGTCATTGTGTTTTATGAATAGAATAAATTCCAATGGAGTTACTTTTTAACTAAACAATTTTCGAAAATCAGAGAAAGAAAAAGAAGCTGATTTTTGGTTTAGATTTATTTAAATCCACCGAATTTTCTCTACTTATCAGCACATGGTAGCTGATTCAGTTTTGCTTTCGATTCTCCCAGAGGTGCTATTCAACTAATTGGATAGCTACATAAAATAACCTAGAATTTCTTTTTCTCTTGATGTAAACGATACGTACATATTGCTTTTTTACATATAATTTTTTTTCAAAAAAATTTGTGGGAAAATCAAGATGACTTAAATGTGGCAAAAATATACATCTCATAAAATGTAATATATTTTGTTTCTGTTACTATGTCAGATACATAAAACAATTCCCGTTTTTTCTGTTCTACTTTACGACTCTGTTCTACAACCCTTCTAAGACCTTTAAATTTTATGACACCCTTATTTCATCCTTGTTTTAAACTGTAATAACTTTAAATCTATAAAAATATTACAGGTGTTTATAGCCATGTAATGGATTGGATATCTACCTTTATTTATTGGGATAAATTTTTTTTTCTTCAATAAGAGATCGATTTTTGGGTTAGATATGCCAACAAAAAATTTTTTATTTGCAAATTTTTGGTAATAGAAAAAAAATAATTGGTAAACTCAAAACCATACAGTGAAATATTTTGACTAGAAAAAAAGTTTATAAAAATTTTTACTCTAGTTTTGATAGCAGAATTTTGCGTGAATTTATTCAAAACTACAAAGTGTAAACGAAAAAAAATATTTGACACCCAAATTTGACTGTAAAATTTAAAGAAACGTTAAAGTATTCGTTTGTGTCAACAAAAGTGGAAATGTACAAATATAAACAAATCTTTTTCATAAGAGGATCACACAGCGGAAGTCTGAATACTGAATAAAATTTCGTGGCACAGTGCAAGCAAATGTCAGTCACATACATCGTAGAATTTAAAAGCAACACTAAAACGAATAGCACTGAGTTACTTTGCAAGTAGAGATGAGAATATCGCATAGTGTGGGAATAAACGTCATGATAAGACGAAGAAAAATATTCAAACAAAAGGAAAATTCATAGAAAAAGTTTATTTTTATGAACGATCTTAAAATGATTTGAGTTATCGAAAACAATCGTACAATAACTTTTAATAAGTTTTTCGCTTTTGCGCGTAAGAAACTTGTGACGATAGGTATAAAGCTGATAAAACAAATCGAAGTCTGGGAGCCAAGTTTTTGGAAGGCAAATAGCCAGAAGAAAAATGCCTTTATTTACTCTTCCTCCATTACTATCGTAGTTTCGGAATAGATAAAGAGACCATCAATCACTATCACCAATTTCTCTTACTAGTCTTTCAGATTTATTGAAATCGAAATTGAGGAAATTCAATTACTTAGTACATTTCTGTATGAAGCTTTGGTTTATGCAATTTTCAAGATAATTATTTTTGCATAAACAATTATTCAAATCAACGCTGCTTTTTCAAGATAAAATTAGACGATTGACGATAGAAAAATAAAATGGCTGTAGGCAGGTTGTAAGGCAGAGGGTGAAATTCTTTAGAAAGGAAACAGATATGAAATCTCGCGCACGATCTCTGAGATTGGCCAACGAAACGAAACGAGGAACAAATCGTATGTCGTGCACACGTGGCTATCTCGCAATCTTGAATTACGATCAAACATTTGTTCGGCTGTATATATACATTTAACCTGTTTATAAATTCGAGTATGTATATAAATGAAGTACTAAAAACTAGTTGAATTAGATACACTTAACGTAAAAACATTTTAATTATAAAACAATTAATTTTTTTTTAATAAAACAAAAAGATTATAATCTATTAAAAATATAACGATAAATAGTTGATCTTCATTAGTTCAACTCAATACTAAATAAAATAAAATTTTTCAATAAAGTGATTCTAAATTAAATAAACTACATTTTTTGGAGTTAATGATTCCAACTCATTACACAACTTAGGTTGACTCATTTGAATAATTTTTAGGGCTTATTTATAGTCTTATGGTTATTAAACAACAAATCAACGATGAAAACGTTAGAGTAGATTTTGATTGATTGATTGATTTCGTGTTGGTAATTAGTGTTCAGCTCTCTTATTATACCCTTGACCACTCTGATACACAAATCCTTGTGTATGATAGCATTGGAAACGAACCCAGTAGCATCAATCATCGCCCTGAATACCTTGGATTAAAATCTTTAAAGGCTTTTGATATTTGAGTTGCTAGCATTACTCTATAAAATAATTGATAAATAAATCATCAACCATTAAAAGGAAAAAAATTACTCGAAATTAATAAAATTACTTATCACTTAAAAATTTAAAGTCAGACAAGAGTAGAATGCTCGAAGCAGTTATTAGAACTACGATTAAACATTCAAGCAATCACTTATCTGATCATTTATTAATTATTGGTAATAACATGTCTGACATGCTATAAATTTTTTATGAGATGGATCTCAAATCATTTGAAACATTAAGATACTTATAAAGTTGTTTGCATAAACAATATAGTAATTTAATATTGTGAAATATTTAAATCTGTCTATAGCAACACTCAACTGATCTATTTATTTTAATTATTCTGTTGTAATTAATGAACAATCTTTTAAATCTTTTATAATAATCCCAAGCTTTTTTTTGTTTCCATTACAATATAATCATATAAATTTTTTCTGTTAGTTTTCAAAGATCAATTGTCAAGTGAGAAAGTTATTTAGGTCAATTGATCGTTTTAAAATGTGTTCTATAGTTGAAAATATTATTTATAAGTATTGAGAGATACAGTAAAAGTAAAGATAATTCTATAAAAAACTTTATGCTGTAAGAAATATTAAGAAGTTATTTAAGCACAAAATATGTTAGAACTTTACTGAGAATTTTATTGCTAAAGTTCGTAAGTAGAAAATTGAACAAAAATCAAAGTATTTTATGAATGAAAATGAATTTACAGTCTCTAGATTTATTTTGAAAATTTAAGCACGTTTTGATATCGTGCACGGCAACGATTGCATACAAAAAGAGTTCAAAGGGTCATAAGTTGCGTGTAAGAATAGTAGAAGTGATAGGAAATAGAGTTGACTTGGCGGATTGAGATCACGTTGTGAGAAAAAAAAAAGTACGTAACAAGAGAAAGGACGAAAAAGTAAGTGGTCTAGCAATGGATACCGATAAGGAATGCGGGAAAGTACGAATTTGTACGTGCTTGGAATACTCGGTTAAGAGAAAGGGGTAAAACTGGCCAGGGTTTGACACGTAGCCAGACGAAAAGCAAATTCAGTTTTCTCAAACCCGCATATCTTGAATCAACGACCGCGAAAGGCTTTTTGACTTGTGGTTATTCCACCAGTTATCATAATAGTATCTAAGTATTTGAATTTGAGATTAATATCGAGAACAACTTATTTCATTCAAATGATTCAGTAGAGAAGAAATCTAAACTTTCATGCTTTCAAAGATAAATTTTTAAACATTTTAAAGTGACTCTTAAAATTTTAAATACTCCAAAAAAATTATTCATATTATAAAAAAAGAGATTTTGTTATCATGAATGAATAAAGAATGTATATAGAAAAATAAATATTGATAAAAAATAAATAAATTGGAGTTTAGCAAAAAATAATACAAAGTCAGGTAATTTATATTTTTTATTTACATTGTGATGATCGGTTTCAAATAATCTATCGTAAAAAACATTTTATCCTTTACTCGATAGCCTAGTTTTATCTAAAATCCCTTTCATGTTACTATTTTTATGGGCCTCCAACTATTACATAGCAGATAGAATGATAGTTATAGCAAGTATGGCCACATAAAAGTGAGACCGAAAAAAAAAATAAATTATCGTGACAACGTGGACTGACGAATGTCTTCTTGGCCGTAGTATAGCCTCGTAAACACGCGCGTTTACAGCACCTAGCAAAATTTATTGCTTATACGTTAAATCTCACTAGGACGATAGTAGTAAAAAGCCACAAATTTACTTGAATTTATTGTAAGCTAAGTTCCTATTCTAATCGAATACTGATTACTTCCTTTCTTGAAAATTGACTGATTAAAAAATGCAAACGTAAGGTAATTTTTTTCAGTAAAAATAAATTTAGGAAAGATAAAAAAAGCATTTAAATGTATTCTTCAATATTTTTTAGTTGCAAATATATTTTTATGGAATAGTAAATTTTTCCTATATCAGGAATATCGAATTCATATCTCATATGATCGATATAGAACCAAGAAGTAAACATATCTATTCGTCTTCGATATATGAAGCTTTCGAGATATTTCAGCTACCACTACTGACATTCCAATTTCATTCTTGAATCTTTTCGAATAGAGCTTTTTGCAGTAGAATATAACAGAAGAAAACCGAAAAAAACTCTCATTTTAGAAATAATAAACAAATAATTTTACCAAGATTTCCAATCAAAAGGAAATAACAGAAAATAAAAGTGTAAAGACAAACTATTTTAGTATTCATTATTATTACAACTATTATTATTGTAGTAAAACGAACAAAAAAAATTTCTGACTCATTACGTTCGAAATTCAAATCATCCTGTGCATATCCTTTTTTCCCTTACCTCCCAAGAGGATAAATTTTTAATTATGTCTGTAAAACATACACATTATGTGAATGATGTCAATAGTAATATTTGAATATTTTTAAATATCTATGATTATTTAAAAAAATATATATATATCAAACATAAAAAAATACATAAATCATATTTTCGTTTATCATAGATTCAAGAGAAATCAATAATGTCTATTTTAATTCATTTTTTTCAATATTTAAATCATGACATGAATAAAACTCCGTTCATTTTTTCCTCTACTATCAAATAACTTCCGTGCTCACGAGCAGCATCCGGAGTTTTTTAAAAACTTTTAAAACGCTATGTAAGTAGAGTTAAACCATATGCTTTTTAGTGGAGTCTCATAGCTTCCAATATATTTCTCTACTATTTATATCAAGAGAAAAAGTAGGTTTTCATTAATATTTTGTTATTCCGTGTTATGGTAAACATTTTAAAGTCGTATTTATGTTGATTCTTATACTTAAAAATTCAAAGGAATTTGAAAATGAATAAAACTGGAAAGTCAACAATGAATGAAACAGCATAAATGCTACTTAACGAACAATTCATTGATTACTTAATTCTAAAAATCTCTTTCTGTTGGAAAATATTGTTGACTTCCCAGTGAGAAGTTATAGTAATGGGTCCGATTTTCCGAATCCCGAATTGCGAAATATCTCCACGTTTCAAGACTTCCAGAGTCGAATATAATAGTTTCTGAGTGTACGTCTGTGTGTGTATCTCCGTACGTGCATTCCGAATTATTTTTCAGCTCGATTATCTCGAGAACAAAAAATGATATCGACATGGGACCAATCGTATTCGACGCATAATTACACAACTTAAAACTTAGAACAACTGATCAAGTTGCTAAATCTTACTATTCTTTCCGCTGGGAAGTTAGTAGTGTGGACCTTTCAGGTCGCACCCAGACCACTTGAGAGCACTGATATTTCATATTATGTAGAAGGGTATTTGTACGATAGTTCAAATTTTTTTGAATTTCGTAAAAAACACTAAACCTCTTTGAAATACTATAGAAAAGAGTGACCCATGCGTGAGAATCACATCTGTCAGAAAATATGGTGGGAAAGTGGACTTATTTTTCCCAATAAATCTTGTCAAATTCACTAAAAAAATTTCTTTATAAAAAATTAGCACTAGTATATCCCATGGCACTAACAATAAATTACTTGAAAAAAAGAAGCTATGTAATTTTTTTAATAGAAAACTTCTTTGATATAATATAAATGTTGAAAATGTGAATTATTTGGATCAATGTCTAAATATTTTGCGTGATAAAATCTCCTAACAAATAAAATGAATTTATAGCATACTCTCTATTAATAGATCTCATTTAAAAGAATAATACAAGTTCGAAAACCAATACAAACATTTGTATCGCATAAAATCAGTTTGACAAACCCTGGCTATTTCACACGCGTAACAAGGGAAAAACTGAAGTGACGTAGTTCTTGAAAAGTACGACGCCCATTATTATTATTATAATAAAGAAAAAAATCGAATAAGAGAAGGGTGAAAATGAGAAGGGGACTTTTATTACTGAAAGATCGTCATGCGTGAGTGTCACAAGTATGGTCCATTTAATTTCAAACTCAACTCCCAACACCCTTCTCTTTGTATACACGATCTTCAAGAGTAAGTTTGCAACTGAGTAGGGGAAATGAATGGATGGAGAACTTGAGAAAACATAATACAGCATTCTATGAATACAACATTTACAGATTGAACGTAAATAAGAGACCTTTAAAGTACGATATCATAAATTCCGTCAGAAGATTAAGACACTTTTCTTGGAGATTATATCGATCTATGAAATCCTCTGGATATTTTTCATTTTTATTATTCTCTTCAGTGGTTACATATTCATAAATTCTTTTTATTGATGATTAAAATAAACACCACTCTATATTTTTGTAAAATTAATTTTCATCCCTAGACCTTTAAATTCACTCCTGACAGAATTTTCGAAATAATTGAAATTTTATTTCTTTAATAAATAAAAAAAAAAAATTTCTTATGTTATATTTATAAGCCAGTGTAGTATCAAAATGCTTTCAACGTTCTTGGGATGAAATTCCTTTTTTAAAGTATTTAATTTAATTTCAATAACTTAAACCTTTAAAATTCTTCTGTAATTCAGATATAAACCAAGAATAATAAAAAAAAAAAAAGAAATAATAAATTTTTAACACAATTTTCCTTATCTTGACAATTTCATCAAAATATATATTAAAAATTACTGGTTGGGGTAATTTCGTTATAACAGAAGAGAAATTATGTTCTTTTAGAGGAAAATAAAAACTTATTTATCGCTTTTAAAGTGACAAACTCAACTTATATCGACTAAACTGCGACTACTTTTCACTGCATTATTTTTCTCTTTACTAGAAAAAATTTTTTTCTCATTATTACAACCAATGTCACTTGTTAATTAGAAGTTAATGATAATAATAAGTAGTAAAATTGAATTATTTGTATGAAAGGCCAATTACTAAGGCGTTTGATTACTGAGCAGGAATTAACTAATGTATACTAATGTGGATTGTTATTAAGATCAATTCAAGCGATGCATTAGGTAGTATGTGGTTCTAAGAGATGGGTTGCAGTCTCTAAAACGTTACCAATGTTCGCAGTATAATATAATTGATTAATCAATATTCCACATTACATAACATGATATGACAATTTAATTCAACTCTTGTAGAAAAATTACAATCTTTATCTTACTCTCATTGTTCTTATTTTTGAATACAAATGACATTACATTGAAAATAAATCAAAATTACGATAAAATTAGCTAATTTAATGAAAACATAATTTTAAAAAGTAATTATTTGCACAAATTACAACGAAAATGTTAAATTAAATGCGACTGTTAAATTTCATTTTTATTCATTTTTCTTTCAGACTTTTTATTTTATTCTTTTATTCTGTACTTACTCTATGTACATCATGCACTTTGTATATAAAACCATAACAACCAAAGTGGTTAGTTATTAGCATATTATTTCCGAACAAGATAAACCACTTTAGCTTCTATAATCCCAATGATACATGAGTATATTTTCTCAAGTTTAGAAACATTCAACTCTTCTTTAATCAAGTCTTTTTCAAATTTCTGTTCGTCAAGTATTGTTGTTAAAACTATTCAATGTCTTTTAGATTAATTATCTAACTTCAAACGTTCATAGTATTGGTACTACAGCAATACGTTGTTTGCTCATATAATTAAGATAGTTGTGATAGCTTTCTAGATAGTTTAAATAGACATGAGAATAGTGGTGACAACAATCTATCTCATCTATACTTGTAGCAATATTTTTCTCAGTGTCGTATTATTAAATAATTCTCATTGAAACTTAAGACTTCTTCATTCATTGAAAAATAAATAAAAAATTTTTGAACCCCCATCAATCTATTCTGATCACTTATTAATCATTGTTATTGATGAAGTTGAAGAATTAGATAATTTCCAACTCACATGATTCTATCAAAAATATCAACAAAGAAGAATGATAGATAAAATTCTATTTTCATCTATTTCTATAAATCAGAAAAAATACCTTTCTCTAGTTTAGAAGCTCAATATTTGGTCAAACTCGTGTGAGATAAGGAAAGAGAATAGAAAAGTTTTTTGAAGCAAGTCATTTTTTCTTTATGTTGAACCATTTCTTTCCTAGCCTACTCTACTTTATTTCTACCAGTGATCTTGGCTCAGGTTGACGGTAAGAAGTGGAGATACTAGTACAGAACATATCACAGTATAGAACGTGAGTATATATCTTGAAGTACGTCTGAAACACGAACTCGTCCGAGACTAACTACACCTGATTATTGCGGTCATGAGAGAAGATAAATTCACTGAATTTCATTCCCAGACTTGTAGGTTATAACTATATACATTCTGGACAAAGGCCTGACAGTTTTAATCCTATCGCTTTGGTTCTACATGACGTGTTTAATTATGTAGACTTTTAGAAGATTAAGAGAAATTTTATTAAATGATTTATCAAATTTAACACCTTGGTAATTTTCAATTTACTCTCAAATTTTAAATATTGATATTGACTTTTTATTTAATCATTTAACTCATATTTATTTATCCTTTTAATTCTCGTCCATGTTTTGATACATTTTTATAATTTTTTGATTTTATTATGAAAGTAATTACTTTCATGCTCGTTTATGTTACGAAGAATTAAAAATAAATTGAAAATACATGAATAAATGAGAAAACTCGAATCATGTTTTTAATTATTTTCACAATTGTTTCTAACGAAATTAAATATGAAAACAATTCAAAAATGTTTATCCTCAAAGAGCTCTTTATAAATAAAAACCATTGAACTTTTTGATTATAATATTATGCAAAAAACAACAACTCAAATAAAGAAATTGTACTGTACTTGTTTGATGATCAAATAAATTTGCTAATGCGTATTTTTTTATTGTTACAGCTTATGCGTCCATCAACTTTCCTTTTTCAATGCTCACGAACGCTTGAGAACCTTAGTTCTGCCCTTTGAAAATACATTTCATACAGATGACTAGCGATTCGAAGTGATCTGTCGTTGAAAGCTGTTCTTGGTCAAGAAGGTCAAAAGCAGTTTGTCCAAATCGATGAGAACTATGGAGAGCTACTTTAGAAGACAGTTGTTAGATAATGATTCTACAGTTGAAATTTAATATTACTCAACTTTACCATTCATCCATATAAATTTTATTAATGTTTCATTTCATCTGAATATTAATATTTTTCTGTTTTAATTTTCAAAACTCCGAGTCTACAGTGAAAATGATACCATTAATTTATTAATAGTTCTGTTATTAATAATTGATCAATATTTGAATATCAAAATTTAATACTTAATATAAATTTGATCATTCATTTTCTTATAATTGAAGTATTGATTGCGAATTTAAAGAGTTTGAAATCCTAAACTAATATTTAAAAGTCGAATCATACATGTCTGACCAGTTTTAATTTCGTTTCACTTGTACTCCTTTCATATAATAGAAAGATAACAATTAGAGTTTTATTTTATTTACTTTTTTCAACTTTTTCCTTTAATCAATTATAATCTTTTAGTAATAAGAAAAAAAATTTTTACAAACAGGAAATTAAGTTATCGGTTTGAATAATCTGGTAGTATCAAAGGTAGAAAACTTTTCCTTGACATTACTTTGACAATGTGACAATTATGTTACAGGTTTTCTCCTATAGTTTGAGTTAAAAGCAGTGGATTTGCACGATGACTATCAGAATAACTTTTCCTCTCTTCGCCGATGTCAGTCTTTTCATTCTTGACACTTCTATACCTCTCGGCTCCAAGTTATTTGTCTTGCTTTTTTCTGTCTCTCATCTCCAACTTTTCTCCCGTTTATCATAGATGCATTTTTCAAAATTTAGCATAAAACTGTCATGAAAAAAAATTGTTCATTCAATCGAAATATCATGAAAAATTGACTGGATTGACTCAATGAATAGAAAAAATTTTTTTTTACTTCTGACAGTTTTTTTTTTTTCTTATTTCCGCTTTATATACATTGATCTTATATCTCCTTCTATTCCAATCGTATGGAAAAAGTCTCAAAAAAAGCCTCATCTGCTGAATGAGCTTCTCCCACTTGATATAGAAGTTACTGAGGGATTTTATTGCTCGACAATTTCAGAAAACTCGAAAGTATAAAAAAAAGAAACCATCGACATCTTTATTCCCACAATTTTTCGAAAAGCTTTCCCGAGTTCAAGAAAAAAAACGAAATAGCTCGTTATAACGTTTCGTACAAAAATTTTCAAAACATTCTGATTGTCAGTTACTTTTTATTAGTTAGAAAATATTAGTTGAAACTTTTTACAGCAAATGTTTCATGTTTTCTTGAAGAATATCAAAAACATTTTGACGTCTCTGAAAGCTGTGAAGTAAAGATTGGCATCTTAACAGACAGTACAGTTATCTAAATTTTCGAGTTTTTATAGTGGAAAATATTTTTAAAGATCTTAAATTTATGAGAGAAGATTTATTTGAGCTATAATTCGAGTATTAGGATTTTTCAAGCAAAAAGATTGCAAAATCTTGAATCGATTACTGTCAAAGCTTTTATCCCCGAACATTCGAGTAACAACTTGTCTGATCATTTCATTTCTTTACTCTGTTTCTACTTACTTTCCGTTTTTATTGCTCTTATCTTCCTTTAACGCAAACTCACTCACTCTTCAGTTAGCTCAAGTCCATGCTATTCCATTCCAAGATCGAAGCCACAAGCACGTAAACCGTTCATGAGATCAAAAAGTCAAGCAATTGGGGAAATTCCAGTGGTTTTAGTGGTAAGCATCGTCAGAAGATTTTTTACTTCATCTTTTAAAATTTTTTATCTCAAGTAAACTACTTTTATTGCATAAAAGTTTGTTTCAGGACTTTTTTTTCTCATTATAAAACACCCAAGATGCATTAAATAACCTAAAGAAAAAATCACCCAATTACAAGCTTTCTTTATTTAAAGTACAAATTCGATTTTAAAAAAAAAAATGTTGCGATAATGCAAGTCATAACGGAATTATAAATAACCCTGACACTCGAGGAAAAAGGAAGCTCAACAAGTATGACTCGATATAATTTAATATAACACTTTTTTTTATCTAGTCCTTGGACCGCCTCCATTTTCAACAACGATAATTCAGTCTAGCCAAAACAAACAGAAAAAAAAAAATAAATATCAAGTTGAAGTAATTTTTTTTTTTTAAATATCACTCACTTGACATTTTTTTCTTCTTCACTTATTCTGTATGAATTTTTATATCTACTCATCCTTATCTTGAGACTTTTATACATTTTTTAATCTTCTTCCAGCCCTGCATATAATATAGACAAAAGACTACTTCTCGAATTACTTCTGCGACAGTTTCTTTATTATATGGCTTCCTATTTCATACACGCACACCTAAATCCCTTTCTGGTTGAATCGACCCTCGACTTTTAGCCTGCACCCGTTGGTGAAACCTAACAATATCATACGCATATTATATAGTATTTCTAGTGTTCTTGGAATTTTTTTTGCTAATGAAATTAAATTACTTGCAATATCTTTGAGAAATAAAAGAAACAAATTAATTTAAACAAATAAACAGAAAAAAAAATTAAGTAAACTCAACAGTTTGTTATTGAGAGTTTTTTTATAGCCTAGAGGATGTTTACTACTATTCTACTTGATGTAAAAACATGTTTAAGGTATATGTTGCTCCAGAAAATATTGATATTAGTTTTATTTACAATAATAATATTCATAACAGAGGTGAACACAAAAAGTATAGCATAACAAATTTTTTATAATGATTTGTAATCCTACTCCATAATTAACCTGTCGACCTTTGCTACATGTTCATAGATTATATGCATGAAAGGAAGTATAAATTCAAGCGTTAAAAGTTCCTATATATGCAAGAGAAAAATTTGCAAAATACGTTAATTAATTTTTTCTCTTTTTTCTCCAGAACATGCAAGTTATACAGAGAACACTAATTCATGTTTTTCATTTCTTCCTACCATTAATTTGTAAAAAAGAGGCTGTGTTGACACGGCAATCTGCTAAAGGTCAAAATTCAAATGTGTGGATCCAAAGCAAAGAATAAAAACTCGATTACTAACTTTATTTTTATAAAACTTTTTTAACGTTATAATGAATTTTCTTTCAGTTAGTTAAATAAAAATTTTTATACAAAAAATTTTATCCTGTTTTTCATTCATATATTATACAATTTAAACAATTAACTTAGTTATGAATGATGTAAGTCTGACAGAATGAAGGATTTCTTTACTTTAGTAACCTAGACTAGCTTACCTTCATTTTCCAGATATTATTTTTCCAAACTAACATCTAGCCTCGGTACGTTAAAAATAGTTTAACCTGACAAGTAATAATAACTAGTCATAGATGCAAAGTGAGTTATAACAACCAAGCTTACTCTTTTCATAGTTTAATATTTTGATCAACTCTTTAAGATGCAGCTATGACTATCAAATACAAGACTCAAATAATAGTTTCGTATTATCCACCACCAGGTAATAAGAAAACAGGATCAACAGACAAACTTTAAAAATATAAAATCAAACTACATACCTATATAACAAAGTTTTTTTTACAAAAATCAATCTCCTAGAGATGTTTTAAGAAATTTGTAAATTAATTAATAGATAAAAACTGCATGTATTAAATATATTTAATAACTATGAAGGTTATTTGTCTTTCTTGATAAGTCATCTTCTAAGAAAAGAGTTGAAGCTTTAAATATATTGATCTCGAATGATGACAATGGAGTCATGGTATTTCTGTCATCATTGCGATTCTATTTTGTCCTAATCTTATTATCAAGTCCTGTCACAAGCATTGTTGTTTTATTTAAGAATGTTATGATCAAGAATAAAATTATTCTTGATCCAAGAGCATGATCTTGTAAGTGTAAAAGAAAATAAAATCTTCTATCATCATCCATTGGAAAATTTTTATAAATCATGAGCTTACCATACGTACTTCTATAAACATCGTAAATTAAATCATCAGATAATAGGAGTGCAAGAAAAATGAAAATCTGATAAATTGATGTAATGAGAATAAACTTGTTGTTTCCCAGAACCTTCAATGAATCATATGCAAAGAATGGAAACATGAATATACATAGATGATAATCAATATTCTAACATCCTCTTGGTATCATGACTCTGGGGAAAATCAGTTACCATATGGATCTGATTTCCTTAGTTCTTGACTTGAAGTAGGGAAACTGGAGGCACCCGTCTATGGCAGAGTCTCTATGCTCTCAACTGGAATCTTTGATAGGGTGCGGCTAGTACAAGCAATGATTGGTTGCCTCAGGCCTCTCTCATGTCAGTGTTCAAACAATGAACTCTATCCTAACAATGCAATCGTGACCGAGATAAAAATATATGTGTATAGACAAACATACCCCTATCGACATTCAACAGCCAGAGAAACTGGGTGGAAATAAAAGACGGAGAAAACAAAGAAGCAGACGGCCCAATGATGTCAGGAAATCCGCACCTTGTTTCTAGTAATGAACGAGTCGATACAAAAATAATAGATATTCATTGATGGCATCATAATGATACCAACAATCAATAAGTCATGTTATTCATATGCATATTTTTGTTTGATTTTGTCCTAAGTGATATCTAAAAGTGCTATAAAATTGAATTTATATGCTAAAATATGATGAATAAGCAATGTAATACATTGGTACGGATGTCCTGATAAGTGAATAAGTTAAGGCACCATGAGAGAGCAATTTTTAGCATTGAAATTTTGCTTACAACCTCGTTAATTTTTCGCATCACTTTTTACTTGATTGTTTGTCGAGGAACCTTTCATTGCTTCGCTAACTTGTGACTCGAGTAGATGAAAATAAAAAGATCTATATGTTTCTTGTTCTACATTTCAAACAAACTCTTGCTGTCGCCAATATGACGGGTTTTTCATGTTCCACATTTATTACACAAATTAAGAAAGATTGAATGAATAAATGGCTGAGTCACAAAAGAGATAAAAAATTATTTATCTCGATTGATATTGACACTACTTTTTTTATATCTCAAAATGTATTTTATTGAATGATGATTTTATGTATTTTTAAAACAAAAAGAAAAATATATTACAATACTTGAAACCTATTCATTTGATAAGTAAAATAAATTCGATTTGAAACATGCAAAAAGAAAAACAAAAAAAAAACAGAGAACAAAACTTCAACAATGTTCGATCTTCCGATAGCAAATTCACCATTTGGCGACGCCTCTAGCAACGAAGGCGCAGCAGATTTGAAATTGAAATTACCATTCAGTCGTTCTCTTGACAAGAGACGAAGAGGAAAACCTACCACGGCCGCCTCTCATACGAAACGAAATCCCCCGTGGTACATGACTGTCGCTTGTCACGTTGATACCGTTCGATAATGGTCGTGCGTGACCCCACTACTACAAGCTCCTCTTGTCGCTTTTCCCTTGACTTCGATCCTGAATCGACGACACCTGACAAGGTCAAATTGATGTGATTTTTTCCTTCACACCTATTTATTTTTATTTTTATTCTTCTTTTTTAATTGATTGGTTTTTAATTGAATTTTGATTTATAATTTGAATTTTTATCCAATTTTTTTTATTTCCTTATAACAAAATTAAAAACGACTATGTTTTTTATAAATTATTAATACAATAAAAATTTACTTAATTGAATCAATTTTTATTTAATTAATTTCATGCATAATGTTTTAAATTGAAAAAAAATTGGATTATAATTTAGTGTTATTCAATTTAATAAGAAAATACTTTAAGCAAGAAATACTTTTGTCATTTTTAAAAATAAATTATGATTAAAATTGATTTATATGAATTCAAGTTAATTCATCATCAATTTATTTGCTCCAATATTTTCATCTACTTTTATGAAAACTTTCCAATAAATAATTAAATAAACTTTGCAACAAATTAAAAAAAAGATTGTTAATAAAATACTATTAGAGACATTTAATCTGATCTCAAGTAAGCATTAATTTAATAAATCTGTTCCGTCAGTTATTGCATTTATTTATCATTTTAATAAACAATTAGCTGTACATCAAGTACAGAATAATTGCAGCAGAAAATATGTAAATATTGAGGGAATGACAATTCAATGGAAAAGCTCACTAATTAATAGAATTAAAGTGAAACAAAACGTAAATAAAGCATCGTTACAGAAATTTTAGATTAAGGTCTACATCTCAGAAATTAATCAGACAATGTCGTATTCATTAAGACTAGTTAGAGACAAAAAATAAAAGATGAAGAGCAGAAGCGAGATTTAATTTCTTTCTCTACATCATTCTTAGCTTGAAAAAAAAGCTGAGTAGGTTAAAAATTATTTATTACACTGAAAAATGCAGGTCTGCAGAATCTGGATTAGATAGATATACAAACGAACTCAGGTGTTTTCTGAATTTTCTCTTTTTTTTTATCACGGATTCTGAGCTTTCTCAACTCACTAGTTGTATTCACTTGTGTACCATTCATTTACAAATAACATCA
Source organism: Chelonus formosanus (assembly GCA_028641665.1). Taxonomy (NCBI): domain Eukaryota; kingdom Metazoa; phylum Arthropoda; class Insecta; order Hymenoptera; family Braconidae; genus Chelonus; species Chelonus formosanus. Next base: position 19,076,925 of record CM054002.1, read on the forward strand.
CTTGTAATCTAATCCATCATTCAGTCGAAAAAAGATCTCGTTTTAAATACAAAATATCATATGTTTTAGGATGAATTTGGTTTTTAGTTCAAGTATTAACAATTTGTTCAACAAAATATTTTTCTTTGTTAAGCAACATGAAAGTTTTTTTTAAATCATTCTATTTTTTTTAACATGATTCAAAAATGAACAAGTTAATAAAAAATAACAAATTGCTCTATAATCCAACTTTTTGTTTTATCTTTAGAAGAATGCAATATTATTTGTATGTCATACAATGTATACGTTTATATTCTCTTAAATTTTTCAACAAGCTCTAAAAAATTTCCGTAGTGACAACCCATTTTTGACTTCGGTTCTGCTGCCTACATATTCGCTCATGCATGACCTACATACTCATTGACATAAACGTCCACTTTTTTTTTTTATTTTGACCATAAATAAATTTTTGTTTTACCGAATTAAAAAAAAAAATCTCTAAACCAAAAAAATACGTATTATTGATATGCACGAATGTCACAAAGACAAAAGTATTGAAATATTGAAATTATCATAAAAGGTATTTAAAAATTGATGTTTAATTCGTAAAAGTAGAATTTAATTCAAAAGTATCTTTATTATCATTTTAGTTTAGCAACAAAGAGGTTTCTTAAAAGTTTCATTATAAAGTCATGAGTCAAGTCCTATGAGATTGTCGAGAAGGAAGACATAGAGGAAGAGTAGGAGAAGATAGAGAAACGTTGACGATAGTGGTAAGGAATAAATTTGCTTCTTATGAATGTCAAGCGGAATCCGCCTTCATGTTTAATAGTTGACAAGACGAAATGTTTTCCTTTGTTTCCGAAGTTATTTAAGAGCATCTATACGAATAGTATGATGTCAAGTCTAGAAAGCCTACAGCTATTTTCCCTTAATTTCTTCAAATACTTCCCACAATGATATAAATTTTATAGCAGCTAATAAAGTATGGGGAATAACTCAATAAGATGATTACCTAATTAATTATATGAAAGTAGTTTAACTTATCTATGTAGTAATTAAATATATAATACATGTAGAAGCTGGACTTTGATCGAAGTGATGGTCCGCAGATTCAATTTTTTGCTTGAGTGATTTTTTTTATTACTTTTTAAATTAGATTTTTGTACCACTTCATTCTATAACTAATGTAATAAACTTTTTTTTATTCTATTTTGAAATATGGAAACTATTTAGGTGTAAGAAGCTCGTTAACATACATCACTTCAATGTTTGAAAAATTCGTATTTTTTAAACAGTAAATAGCTGAGAGGAAACTTTTCATTTTTAAAAGATACGTTATGAAATCAAAACGAGAAATATTTTTGTAAAATATCTGATACTTTAAATTCAAATATTTTGTCGTAAAGTAAATGTCAAGAGTTTCATATAGGAATAGAAATGATTTTAAGTAATGGAAAATATTTCATTCAAATTTTTTTAATGAAATTTGTCGGTTGAGAATTTTTACTATTTTTGAGAGAATTTTTTTCTTTGAAATTTAATAAAATTATGTATAGATATTTTATGAAAAGCACTCACCATAACTGATGACAGCCAAAGCAAAGACGCCAAGCATCCATGTTCCATTTCCGATGACACACATCTTCGATATTTCTATATTTTCTTGTCTACCCTCACATAATCCACTCCAACAGGTATATCAAATCTAAATTAAAAAAAATATAAAATCAATATCAGAAAAATAATTCATTCTTAAATCTATGATTAATATTTTTACATGCGTTAGAAATTGAAGAAAAGAAATTTGACAAATAAAAAAAGGTCAAAATTATAACTATTTTAAGATGGTAACCGCGGTTTGTTCACAGATAAAAGAGACAGTGAGTAGAGTTTCAACACCTCCCATTTCGTGGTCCGGATACGTTTAAAGAAAAATTCCACACAGTGAGAAAGACGATTGCACCTTTAATAGTATGCCATGCAGTAGCTTTTACTTCACACTCACAAATAAATTTTATACTTTCTTCAAAAGTCATAAATCACAAAATTTATGATTTATTACTCTATAAATAAAATACTCAAGTGTTTTTTCTTACCCCAAGAAAACTTTATATTTTATATCATTCATGGAATTGCAAGAATTCTTTATATAGACCTGCAATAACGAAAGGCTTAAATACTACGGAGAACATTTTTTCCTCAAATTCCAACATTAATAAGAGATTTTAATAGATAAAAAATACTTTATACCTAAAATATAAAGCACATCGTTTTTATAACGCGATTATCGAAGCCAAACACATTAACCGTGATAGTTTCTTTCACTTTCCATCACTTGCAACGATGCAAGTTGTTTTTTATCTATGATATTACATTGAAAGCTCGTACAAAAGACCCTTAATGCAGACATCTTACTCACAGCTTCAACCCTTTCATCAGACGCACATTTCTTCAGACACTTTTCAAGTTTTACGCGTTTACTTTATCTCTGATGCTGAAACTGACATATTGAGGAGAAAAGAAGAAGCTTGAAAGTAGGAGCAAGCAAGAAAAAAAGAGAAGCACTTCAAAGAAGAATTCATGATTCTGTTTTTGACGCGTCAGTGGCAGACATATCTAGATATACAAATGTATGCAAAGAAGACATACCGAGTTTTGATGTCGGTGTATAAACGTGTGTTAGTGGTTTACTAGAAACTCGCCTCCGGAAAGGAAAATGTACCTAATATGGAACCAGACGTATGGAGTTTGCTATGCGCATGTGAGACCAAGAGATGATGACATATGTATGTTTTACACTTGGTGTTCTCGTCAGTTCCTTTTGTTTATGATTCATGAACCAACTCGCAACATAGAATGCTGTTCTCTAATCCACACTTACAGAAAATGTCATTTATTTGATTTCATACTTATGCTTATTATGCATTAACTTTGAGCTTATTATAATTCTTTTGTTTCTCCATTCAATTCAATAAATCACCTGAGTATCTCTTAATTAAATAACTCACATTTAATTTATAAATAAACTGTTCAAACATTTCAAATATTCTATTACCAATAAACTCATGAATCATTCAGTGTAGATAAATATCTTCAATAAATACTTGGAACATATTATTGAATTTTTTCAAAAAGTTTTTTCAAGTCTTAAAGTTCTAAAGCTGGATACAACAGAATGATAAAATATTAAAACTAATACTGCATTAAATTCTAATGATAGATATTTCAATAAAAAAATCATTTGGTTAACATAAAAATAAAAATTCAGTTGACAACACTGATCGTAAATAAATAATATAAAAATTATTGATTTTCAGTTTTCTATTGAAATGGAAAATTTTATATCAAATTCGTCATCAAATTGATGTGAAAATAAAATGTAAAAAAAAAACTCAAAGTAATGGAAATACATAGACAGAGAAGGGAATTAACAAAAGCATATAATAGAATTAAACAAAAGATTTAAAAGTTTTTGTAAAATATCTACTGATTGTCTATTGTAATCTATTGTAATTCCATTTAAACTAATCTAGAGCACTTTTGGAGTTAAACTTGCAACACCACTCATTCATTTATATATCAACATTTGAATCCTAACTTTTATTACAATTTTTTCATTGAAAAAGCTCGAAAAAATACTTATATCAACAATAGCATTTAATTTCACTTCAATTTCTTTAATTTGAGCTGACACAGCTTTAGTATCTCGATAAATGCTACTGGGCAATTTTCACGCATCAATGAAAAACAATCGACGAGGGTGAATAGCACCCCAACCGATACCAATTGACTCAGAACATGGCCACTGAATATTATCTGATCTCACCCTTTTTCTCACTTTTTTTGCCAACATTATCTTCATTTCCGATTGACATAAAGTATTTGTATCGAATAAAAAACAACCAGAAAACACTATTGTATTTTTTACGCAAAATACACGAAAATAAAATTGTGTTCAAGAGTCTATACCTCAGAGCTTGTAAGAGGAAAATAAAAAAAATTTATTTCGTATTGGGTTACAAGCAGTCTGTTAAACTCGGAAAAGCTTCTATACAAGAAATAGGTATTCTGGCATTTAGCCCATTCGAATGTACAGAAAATATAAAAAAAAAAAAATACAATCTATAGAAACGTCAGGAGAAATAAAATTTAAAAAAGAAATTGAATGAATAAATACATTTAATGAATTGAGAACTAATTTCTAAAAAAATAAAATCAGTTTAATTATGTTGATTATTACGATTTTTCTTTACCTTTTGTTTATCTTCTTGTCTCAGTTCTACATCGACAGTAATGCGACAGTAATCACTTCCAAAGCATTTGCCAACATGCAATAAGATCATTCATCATTTCTTGAGAAGAACATAAACAGTATTTACCGAAATTTTTGTTGCAATATCATTAATTCACTCACATAAACATGTAGTTAATATTTTAACTTTAATTTAAAATAAATTATTTTTGGATAAAGTTTTCTGTGGGTTTGGTCAACATCTCAATTTATATTCTCGTAGTCACTCAGAATTTCAACTAAAACAAACACAACCGTTTTTTTTTACAACAACGTTAAAAAAAATTACCACTTAAAATTGCATAATAATTATTATGCTATTTTTTTGAACTTCATGCGTTTTCATTTTTGCCTAGCGTTTATTTGTCTACATACATTTGTAAGCCACCTTAATGTATTCTACTTTACATAAAATTTTATGGGATAAAAAAATTAGACTTTGATGATACTGTTAAGAAAATATGCTCCGTATATGAGTATGTATGTAATAAAAATTTCGTTTAAATTCCAATTGAGTTATGGACAATAAACGTATAATTATAATCAGTCGATTAAATCACAATCTAAACGGCAGTAAAACACTCACGTATATTTATTAAGAAAATATATAGCTTTTTCGGATGATTTATTTGAATGTAATTATCAAAAATGTAAATGAACAGAATAAGGTCAATGATTCGAAATAAAATTATAACACATTCTCAATTATTCTCACTTGAAATCTATAAACAGTTTTAATTATTTAATAATATTGGTGGTTTAACTTGAAATTTTAGAACTTGTATTTCACAATCACTGGAACTTTCGTCAACAATTTGTATGCTGTTATGACAGAATAACATTTTCAAAAGCTCATTATATCCACAAAATAATATATTAATATTCCAAAAAAAAATGAAATTGTTTGCTAGAAAAACACTACTTTCAGTCACGAAACACTGAGAGAAGTAATTAGCACGTTTTTAATTGGATATCACATGCTGTTTGTGTTTATTTGTTATTCACGTGAAGAGGTAAAGTAAATGTCACTGGGGATAATGTGTTGAGACGTCTTGTTATGACTGAAAGTCGAAACGACAAAACGAAATTGTCACGCGCGGTTTCTCTCCATAAGTCAGCATAAGAGAAAATTTAAAACAACGTGCGCGCGCGGATATTGGACTGTTCAGACCGCGATGCGAAAGCGAACTGACGTTCTCACGGTGGCAGCGCCACTGCGACGGGCATCTAACGAACCAGTGATATCGCTCGAATTCACATGCCCTCCCTCTTTCATATAAACCTTCCCCTTTCGTGTCTGTGGCAACGTGTCCTGCTCTACTAGATTTGCTAATGCTTCAGGTATACAGGGTGGATCCTGCTACGAATGACACTGCGCTTTGGCTTCACTGTCAACTTCTCTTATGACATTTATCCTGAAGTCTAGATAATCCGAATTATTCAACTTCGAGTTATTTTTTAATCTTTGGAAAATTTTCAATCATATGAACTGGAAAAAACAATAAAACTATCTTCTGATGCATAACATTATTTAAAAAGAATCAATTTTATTGAATGCAATTGAAGATTGGATAAATTTATTTCATGCTGTATTTTATGTGAAAATTATTTAGCAATTTCTATTAATTAATGCAATTATTGAGTGAAATTGGCTTTGATGTAATTGAAATTTGGATGTTGAAAATATATTGAAATAATTAATTTATTTATTAGTTTATGTCCTAAATAAAATTAATTTAGAAATTTCATTTGGACAATGAACTGCTTTATCATGGAGTATTTATTGTAATTGAAAATTTGTAATTTTTTGAAAAGAATATTAATTAATTTTGTGGACATAATTAGCCTTTCCACGTAATTAAAATACAATGATAAAAATGGATTGCTTTTTGAATTGAATTAAATTCCAGTACGATTTTGAATAAATAACAGAATTAAAGTTAATGAGATTCCAAATAAATTAATCAAAAACGACAAAATAAATAATCTTCATCTTATTTATGGGAAAATGAAATAACCAAAAACGATCGATTTTAAATATATATCTCATATCCAAGCAGTAAATTACTTTTACCTCCCTAAATCACATTCACCCACCAACTTCCCATATATCACTTGATTGTGAGTAAACTACTTTAGATGCAAATCATTGTTTACCAAAAAAATTAATTTTTTCCGGTAGCTTGTTATTCATAACTTTTACAAATAAATTTTAAAAAATTTTTCGTCATTAAACTCGAGGCAAAATATCGATCTATGCAAATTTTATATCCTACATTATGATCATAGTTATAAATAAAAATTTTATTACTTGCTATTTTATTATACATTTAATAAATTACGAATTTTAATAAAATCGTCAATGATACTTGATATATTTTAATATCTTCAGAAATTTCAAAGTTAAAATTAAGATAAAAATTAAGAGGGTTTTTTATATATTGAAATTAAATTTCAATGACTAACTCTAAGCGCAATTTGTCGTTATCATCAGAAGCCGGAAAATTTCGGGATAAGCGTGTAATCCCAAACTCGTGGAAGGTACAGACACGGTCGGTTTACTAGCTTCTTCTTGACGGAAGAACGAAGAGAAGCCAAGAGAGAGAATAAGACTAGATCGTTTCACACAGCAGCGCCTCGCTTAATTACTAGTTACTAGTAACAGGACTTAAAACGTTTAGCTCACAGTTCTCGCTCTTCGTTGAAGCTTACAATGTTATACACCAAGTCGTCTTGAACGAAACGCTAGGATTATTAAATCCGCGATAAGCGATAATGGCTGGTAATACTCCAGGTTAATTGTGTTTGACGTTACACGATATTCGCGAAAGTCAATTAAAAACAGTTACCAGAGGTAAAGAAACATCAACTAGTTTCTAAGTGGCCTCAACATCATTAAAGGTAATCAATAAAAATATTCTCAAGTAATCTTTTCGTGGCCAAGTGAAAATTGAAATGATAAAATTCTATGATATTATCAACTCTTTGATTTATGTTTTTTAATGTCATCAGTAATGATATAACTTAAAGTATCGTATAAATCCTGACGCAAAATGGATTCCACGATACCGTAATAAATTTATGGAGCAAGCGTGTCGCGATTAATCTGCAATTAACGTGGCGCATCGCGTCCCACAAGGGTACGCCCGACGTGACACGCTTCTCTACTTCCCTCTCGTTTATGTAATATCGTGCCGAGAGCAACTAATGACATAGTCTTTCAAGCATCACCTCGGATCGTGTAATTATGACACGGAATCGACCCCATTCACCAGCTGTCATCTAGCTCTGTTTTATATCTTCATGACTGATGTTGATATTTCTCTATTTTCATCTTTTCTGCACATTATATCTCTTTAATCAAGTGTGACTTTATCTTTAACTACCAAATAATCCAGTTGAATAAAAATTATTTTTTAAGAGAATTTTCCATACCTGCTTTTTTCACCACCTTTTTTGTAACAAAAATAAATAGTTTGTATATTTCACTGTCATCTTTCGTCTTTCTATACCGATTCATTAATTACATGACATTTCGCTTTAAAAATCAAGACAGAGATATGTCTTTTTAAATAAATGTGAATTCGACTGTATTCTTTTTCATTTGTTCTGCAAATTATAATTAATTTCCGGAGAAAAGAATTATTATCTCGTTGGTTTAGACAGAGATTTTCCGTGCTATGTTACCTAGTTACCCATCATATTTCTCAACTCCAAACGTTCTTCGTATTGTAGCAATATAATAGAATATGACAACAATAGAAGGTAAGAAATTTCTATGAAAATCTTGTGTGAGTAGAGACGTTGAGTGCAATATTGCTTGCTACGGTATCGTATACACCCACAAGACTACCAGGTAAAAGAAGATAGAAAGATAAAAAGTAAAGATGAAGAAGACTGAGGTAAAGATGAAAACTATAACTGAGTGTGAGAGGTTGTCAGGGAGCAAATCAAAACTTGAGCAGTTCGTGTGATTCAAAGTCGTCTTATTTGTAAGACTAGTCTCTTAAAAGATATTCATTGTCAGTCGAAAGCTATTCATACCAGAGATGGAGAAGTGATGCATAAATTGATCAAAAAAGAACAATAATAATGATCATAAAAAGTGAAAACAAGCATCTATTTCAAGTCAGTTTAAAAGAAGTTTGAAAAAAAATTTTTTGATGCTTCATAAACTTTTATCGTTGTCTTATTGAATTTATAAATGGATTTACAGCTGTTGTCTTTAGCTAATTAACCTCATAATTTTTCAAATAAAATTAATTTAAAAGTTAACTAGTCGACAGTAATTAGTATTGTAATAAATTAAGGAAAATGTGTTTATAGTAAGATGCTTTTAGAAAACTACAATAGTAGAAAAGGTATTGTAAGCTAACGCAATCGTAAGCTTTACTTGGATCGTTGCAAGGTGTAATGGTCAGTAGAGTACACAGAGGAGAACACAGGGTATCTCCACGTTAATCATTATATATTGAGTTTCGCTTGGTCCCATGTATCTCGAGTCTGATAGATACTATAGTAGTAGGGCAATGACGATAGGGGTTCGTAACATGCAGGCTATAGACTAGCAATGTGTACGAAGCGATAGGATGTAGGCAATACTCTGTAGCTTGCAAGGAAACCATTTCTCTGTTAATACTCATGCGTCTAGAACGGGTGGATTGGGTTGATGCGCATTACGTAATGTTCACTCAACTGTCGGACTAAATCTACACATCTGACCTGTGACACTAATATCCATTGAGTAGTGTTGGAAGAAAAGATTTATCTCATTATCGGTGACAAAGAGTAAACAATTAGATGAGTTTAATTTGAAGAAAATACCAGGATAGAAGTTTTGTTGAGTTTGGGATTATTAGGAAAGCTTACACGGTAAATCTTAGTTTTCCAAAATACATTATTTTAATGCGAATAAATGTTTTAAAATGATGTTACCCATACTATAACACACTTAGAAATGCATTTAAAGTGACTAAATGTAGTTCTAATCAAATGGGTGACGTCATATTTAACACACTTATCCGCATTAGTATAAGACATTTTGGAAAACTGGGATTTATAGTGTAGTAGCGTTAAAAGATTTCAAATTTGTGGAATTGTTACATTTTGATGAAATATTATCAAATTGCAATGAACTGGAAAGCTTTTTTAAGCTTCAACTTTTTAACTGTCAAATAATTTTTGACATTTTTATAAACTTTCTATTACTCGATAAAAAAAATCGAAGAAATATAAAAAAAAAACTCTTTGTTGATCAAAATTTAAAAGCATTTTTTAAATACAATCTTCTTTTACTTAAACATTTTTAAAAGTTAAATTAAATAATGATAAAAAATTCATCGAAAATTAAAAAAAAAATCTCTTCACCACTGCAAATTCAAGTGTTTACAATGTTAAAAATCATAAACGAACTATGGTAATTTTGTAAATGACTTTTAAACGTTTCTTGTCGTTTACCAAAATGCTATAGTTTGTTTATAATAGTCAACATTGTAAACACTTAGGTATTTAATTATTAAACATTTCAAACATTTTATTACTAAACACCTAAAAGTTGGAGGATTTGCAGTGACTAAACAAAAAAAAAATATTATAAGAATTCTAATTTTTCCGTTAATGAAATATTGAATAATTAATATGAATATTTTATAATACTAGAAATTAGAATGACAGCGTTTAATTGTGTTTAGAATAGTTTTTGGTATTTCAGTCATCCAATTGAATTCGCACGTCTGGTCCGTGACGTTAATATCAATCAAGCGACAAAAGGAGAGTGAAATTTGCCCATGACGTACCAGAGTGAGTGAAGGAATTGTGTGAATCAATATTTACAGATGTAAAATATGATACAAATAATATAAACAAAATTTTTCCAATCGAAATTCAGCATTCGCAAATAATTCATTTATCAAGTAATTTGATCACTTTTCAACAAAAAAAAAGTACAAAAAAACTTTTCTATATTAAATTCGAGCCCTTAGTGTAACGACTACATTGAAAGTAGAATAAAATTATGCTGAAAATATACTCTATTCATATAGAAAGTAAAATTCCGAATATGAATTCACTTCTGGGTGGATAAAATGAATGGAAGGAAAGAAATAAGAAACATTTCAGAAGATTATTCATACACATATAAAAATATATATGTATATGATAAAATGGGAATTCTATAGAAATCTGTGAAGATAAACTTTACTATATAAAATTGAAGACACTTGCCATGTGGCTGAAAGCAAAAGTGGCAAATTCAACTGCAATCGAATCGATAATTCACGGAGGATATATTTTTAAGGCAGTTCCAGGAACGGCTCAGTCGACCTTACGACGAAAAATCGATTTGATTTATAGTGTACGTTAATCGTTAACGGTTCACCTAATTCCATTGGCGTATGACGCAGATTTTTTCCGGTATTATCAAAGACAGTTTGACTATTCAAAATGGATTATTTATATAAAAATAAAAAGTTTAGAAAAAAATGGTTTGAAATTTAAATAAAGAAATGTAACAAAATTAACGTAATGAAAAAGTATAAAGCTTAGCAACGAGAAGAGATTTGCTGTTTTCACAAGTACTTTTTCCCCGTATTTTGTGACTCATCCTTCTAACACTCCCTTTACAAAATTACTACTCTTGCATGCATCTGGTAACATGCTGCGCTTTAACGGATAACAAGACTCACGACTGTGGCTTCATTTGCATTTATTTTCACCAACATAATGCGACTAAGACGTGTACGAAACTTAAGCTTAAACGAGTTACAACCCAACCGTTCTCCATAGAACCGTTTCTAGACGTTAAATTTTTAACGTCATTGATAAAGTCATAAATTGTTCACATAATTATGTATACGTAATGAGAATTTTGATCACCTCTTTGAATAAAATCGTTAAATTAAGTCATTAGATCATTTACACTAAATTTTATAACTCAATTTATAGTCTAGTCAATAATTATCAAACGAGTTTATTATTACGCTAATTAATATTGAATATTCATTACTTTGTGATTGAATCATCTTTATACGTATTGGAGTAGATTATCGAAACATATAATTTTATATTAAAATTCACTGAGGCCTTGAGCTTTATAATCGTTCCGATAATTAAAGCGAAATCAATAATGTTTTTCATTACCAGGAAATTTTACTTTGATATGTTGAATGTCAAGCTTATTTACAAAAAAATATAAATCAAAGCTGTAAATTGGTAACTAACATTATTTAAATTAATATTCCTAAATCTGTCATGTAATATATCATAGCGTAAAAAATGAACAAGAAAAAATTAGCCAAAGTTCATTATTTATTCTCGACTATGAGAAGTACAAGTGCCAAGTTAGAATTGGTGAACGACTCCCGCGTGGACCAGAAGCAATTACATTCACAGGATTTGTAACTCTATATATCTATGAACTGAACTCGAGTTTGAGTCACAATATTAAATGTAACTCGAAACTGAAATCCCTCTGAGGAATAGTAAGACATACTGTCAACTATCACAGTTGACAACTAATTATTTTCGATAATTAACATCATAATTTCTCGAGTTAATGATTCAAGTAATTGAACTGGAACAACTCAACTATTGACTCTTTTTGATCAGGTGAAATATTATAATTTATCACTATTTTGATCCAGTGATCTTAACACTATTGGTACTCTCTTAGATGTTAGCATCGTCTGACTCGAGCATTGAATAATCTAGACGGCAAGCCGCTTATGCCGCAACGAATATTCAAAGCAATCGGCAGACTACACGAAACAATAGTGCTCGTGAGAACGCCAACTTTGCATAAAGGCAACTAGAACTCTATGAGTCTCCTTATCTTCCTAACAGCAGAGATATTTAAACTCTCTTACCATCCTTTCCTTATGCTATACTGAACATTCTCGTCTCCTTCTCTTTCTTTCTTCCTTTTCACCTCTCATGAAATCAAACTCGCCGACCGATTTCATCCCCATTTTCTCTCCTTTGCAATAACCCCGGCACCAGTTGGCTCAGGCGGCCAACCGAAATAATTATTTTCAATGACCTGGAAATATAACCATCAGTGTTAAGAATTTCATGTAATTTATTAGAATAATATATACATTAAATTTAAATATTTGTCTTACTATTCAAATTAATGGAATTTTAAAATAAATATATTTTGTTTTCTTTAATAAAAAATTTCAATGAAAAAATTGTTAAATTAATTATAAAATTATCTTCCCAAAAAAAAGTTTTATATACATTCAGTTACTTCATTTGAGATATCTTTAAATACTGTTATTGTTATATAAATTTTATCAGAAATAATTTTCAATAGAATTGAGCATCAGAGTATCGTCTCCAATATTCCATGAAACCAATGCACGTTTTTCTTGTGCAATATTCTGTACCTTAACCTTTCCAGAACGTGATACTTGGAAGAGATACCATGGAGACTTTTCAAAAGTACAGAAAGAAATCATGAGAATATCTTTCTAAAACAATAACTTGGAAAATTGTTGAAGAAAAATATGAAAAAGTAAGAGCGTCATTTGATGAATTTTCCACATTATTCCCAACCATTTAAACTCTTATTTGAACTCATATTCAATGAAAGCACAAAGATGATGTTCCCTGCAAGAGACAGTTAAAAGTAATGCTAAACGTTGCACTTCTATGCTGCAAAACTTTAGAAAATCCCTAGATTGTCATTAAAAAGCGAACCAACTCGTTTCTTTTTCTCTACGACAGCCGTCAGTTACACTCTATAATTCCTCTCAAGAGTTTTGGTTTTTCCTTCATTGAGGACTTGACCATTCTTACCTAAACTTATATAAGAAGACGAATCGTAGCTCTCAACTTAGAATTCTTTCTTTGTTCAAAACTTTTTATTCACATTTATAAGTGTTCCGGATTTGAAAAATAATTTTACTTTCTTGAAATTATCATTTCTAAAAGAAATAATCAAAAATACATTGACAGTTTCATGCAAACCACATGCTATATTTAGAATTAACCAAATGGAATATGTTTTATTCACTCATTTTCTCGTACAGGAAATGAATCTTAATAGTATTCCATACATCTGATCTACTTATAGAAACAGCACAGATGTCATTTTGACAAAACTAAGTAGTGCATCAAAGACTTGGCAAGCATTAAAGAAAAGACTAACTTTCTAAGTAAATAAAAAAGTTTAAGAGAACTTGTTAAGTTGTTCTTTTGTCTAACACAATAATAAAAAATTTTTAGAGTCAAATAAATTTATATAAAATTTTGCAAGCATAAGAATTTTTTCTGTTAAGTACGATACATAAAATTATTTACAAATTCATTAAAGTTCGTTTCCATAAAACTGAAACTATTGAATTGCCTCTTACAAAAATTTTGTTTCAAACTCTTCCCTTTCAATAAAACTTCATATTTCTAATTATTGCACATTTAATATAACTGTCAATATTATGTCATTATATCGAATGTAATTCAACCATCTTAATTAACTTTGACTGTTCTACAACTTCATTCCTTCGTCTTCTTAAAGTTTGACCTTGTTACAGAAACTAAAGACAAATCATTATACTTTAGATTCTCAAACAAAGTGAAAAAAAAGTTTAAAAATTATTTATTTAATCATTTACCTAGTTATATTTATTATTTTATTATTCAAAACCAAATTCTCTTTAATATCCACTCAATTTTATAAAAAATTGCCAATTATCATGTGCATATCTCCGGATAGGCTGCGAGTGTCATATCAACGAAACACTCTGAACCCACCATCATTTCACTAGCAGAGTTGGCGCCTCGTCACGTCAGTTCGTCTGACGCGAAATCGATCGACCGGAAACACGATATCGCATCCTCCTATCGAAATATCCGGCGTGACCGAAGAGATGAGTCGACAAGGGTTCAAGGGATGAGTATTAAAAGCAATTCGAGCGATCAACGTGTCTCAACAATGATAAGTACTCGTGAATTTTACCGAATCATATACATATATAGAGAGGAATGGAAGGAAGAGGCAAATTGGCGAAAGGTGATAGAAGTAAAGAAGAGATATGGAGGTATAACAGAACACAATCAGACATACGTAGTTACCTAAAATGCCCAGGCACAATCGAAACAATGACCCAATTGCGAAAATGCTCGACATCACTGCCTGCAATTTCCATTTAAAGCAGTTGTCTGTAAGCTTCATGTAATTCGACAGGCTTGCACGCTTGTGACTCATCAGGTTCTACTGTGAATACGACATATCCCAACTAGGCCTCCTCTTACCCTTCTTTCCTTTCTCATCTCGTGAACATTCCCTCGTTTACGATAAAGTGCTTTATTGGCCATGTTTTATCGTCCTGCGATTGATACAAATTATCCTTCTTTATTCCTCTCCCTCGATGTTTTTGTTGCTTTCAGATAAGCTCTAAGTTGAGACCTGTTAGAATTAAATCGTAAATATTAATATTTCTTTATTATTTATTATATTACTTATTACGTGTACTTGCTTAGACAATTGTGCATATTGCAAGAAAAAGTATCAATGCACATTATAATAAGACTTTAAACAATAATATATACCATGTTGAAATAAAAAATGAAACTGATCACATTTTTTACTACAGTCGTTTTATTTTTATTTCAGCTGAGGTCATATAAGGAATCTTTAATGGAAATAATACGATCGACGTGCGATTTTCTATGATCCTGTGACTTTGAAAATGAAGAGTCAGGAATATTCATCTAAGATCTTGAAGGAGAATGAGGAAAAATAGGCAAAGAAGAAGAGTCAGTACACTACACTAAGCGCATAAAGTATCGCGTTCGGAAGTACGACCGGGGATTGGCCTCCT
The DNA here is from genome assembly GCA_028641665.1 of Chelonus formosanus. Lineage (NCBI taxonomy): Eukaryota > Metazoa > Arthropoda > Insecta > Hymenoptera > Braconidae > Chelonus > Chelonus formosanus. Next base: position 19,092,018 of record CM054002.1, read on the forward strand.
TCGTCAGAATCACGAAGAAGTTGTTTGCGACCCAGACGCGATAAACTGCATTCATATGAAAGTCTATTTTGCGTCACGCCCGAGAATAAAATACAGTAGTGATTGAGTTATTTTTAACCTTTGTATGGTAAGGTTTATTTTTTTCCAATGCTCTAGAATTTACATCCAACTTAGATTGTCACTAACAATTGTCTTTACCCAGTGAATTCAACGCCAAAAAAATTTTTTATAATACTCGAAATCAACCCTATATTTCTACCCTAGATATCTTTAGTCACGCCAGAGGGAAGTCATTCGTGACAAATGCGACCACAGTGAGATTTGCCTCGCTATTGTTCAATTCAGACGGGTTAAAATGACAATTCAAATGTGATGTCAACTGCAAACATTATTAATAAAATTAAAAAAAAAAAATTATGAAAAAAGAGCCATAAATTCCAAATGTTTTCCATCTATAATAAAAAAAATGTGTATCTTAGGGAAGAAAATAAAAAAAGTTTTTTCCCGTTTTCAAGTTACGATGTATCCCTTCTGTTTCATCCCCTAGGTCTATTTGTAACCGAAGGTCTAATATAAATAGGGTAAATAAATATAAATAAAGTACTTTTCTTCGACCAACGTCACAGACTGGCATTGACACAAGCCATGGAGAAAACCTATTGCAATAAGTATTTTAAAAAAGTCATCAGAAAGTCAGACTATTCATACGAATGCATAATATGATCAAATTAGCATACAGTATTGTATGCGTGATAAAAATACTCCTATTTATGTGTTAATGCTTTACTATAACACTTTCTAAAAGCACATGGTTCAAAGAAACATCTGAATTTCATTGAGGGTTATGTTAAAAAGGCAATTTATGTAAACTACCAAAAGGAAATACGATCACTTTACTCTTCAGAATAATTCTACGCTCAATCAGCCGCTAAATAGAGCTCTCAGAAATAAACCAATCTATGTGCATAGTATTACCGCACGTAATATAATGGACATGACTGCATGTACACACGAAAACAAACATGCGTGTGATAATTTAGCGCATACAGTTAAGTGGTGAAACTTCCGAATGATCTCATTGTGGTCTAGTCTAGCAAAATCTAAATTCTGTACTCCAAGAGAGATTGCACACGATGCCACTGATGATGCCTACACGTGTGCGTGCCGCTGGCGTCTATGATCCTTACGTGTGACGAGCATTTAATATTCTATGTAGTAATTCAGACGTTGTACTCAATGACCAGTCGGAATATTCAAATTGGTGTAATGTGAGAGATAAACAGCTAGTGTTTAGTCCCCTCAAAATCTCAACAACTGACATTTAGAACAAATGTACCAAGTAAATTGTACACTTTCATATATAATAGCTGAGTATTATGTGTGAACATTCTAATTTATTTATGACTACTGTAATCAGCCATTTATATTATTAGTCTCACAATATATCTTCATTATTTTTTTTTATTAGTTCAATGCAGGGAACTATATTACATGTCCTATTGTGTTCCTTTATACCCATGGCTCTCTTCAACTGCCAAAGTATTATGCAAATGTAATTCTCATGGTTGTATGTATCCAGGCGACACTTTCTCACTAAATTTATAAAGAAAATTTTCATATCGTGTAATTCCTCTTTCCCCTAGACACTGACAAATAAAAACAGAAATTTTAATTAAAAACACAATGTTACAAAGGTAGTTTTATACGATTTTCAAGCAAATGGAATAAACTAAATATTTAACAAGACAAATTGTACAGCTTCAACATGAAAATTTTTGAATGTTTCACGAAAATTCTTTTGACTCTTTAACAAGCACATCTATTCAAATGACTAGATATTTAATTTTGTTCTATACAAATACTCTATAATTTGAAAATCAAATAAAAAGTTACAAAATATTCAACATTTTTGATAAAATGAAACTGAAATCATATATCTTAACATAAAGTTTTACATTATTTGTGCCTCATTAATTTACAAGAAGATTTAGTTTTAAAACAAGATGAATTAATGAAAATGATAGTCTGATATGGCTCATTAACTAACTACTATAAAGGGAAGCGATGGTGAATCTAAATTCGATCAAATCTCTATGAGAATATAGCCATCACGGAAATTCATGGTAGTTTAAATGTTATCAAAGAAATGATATGAAAGGGAGAAGTAATAGATAGCCCACAAGACGAAGAAGATACTAATTACTGACGACGTAATTAAGTCGAAGGTTCAATTTAAACCTGAAAATTACACAAGCACTTAATGTCAAACGGATAACTTTAATACTCTCTATGTAAATGATTCCATTGAATACGAGTAAAATACGTAGTTTCGTTTTGTTTAAGTGTCTAATTAAAACACGACAGTTAATCAATATCACTGCATATTTTTAAAATACTCGATTAAAAATATAACTGAATGAACAAAGGAAAGAATTTAATATAAAAGTCTTTAAAATGTCCACACAATTATACTTCTAACTTTGTACAAGAATACATGTTGTTAAATTAATTAAATGCAAGTTAATTACTAATAATTAAAATTAACTTATTTTTTTTAAAAGATTGAAATTTACCAACTCAACCAGTAGTTTCTTCAGTGATATGTTCTTTATTTCATCGATAGAAAAATTGTATGAGAAAAGCTTCGTAAATATTATCAACAGTCAAAAATTCCCACAAAAGACGCAAGATTCATGTAAAATTCTAACCGACTATGTAAAATCAGAATATCTTTGGTAATTTAGTTGATTGCTAGTCTACAACCATCATCAAATAGTCAAAAGGTTGAAATCAATGTTGCAGTAAAGTCAAATTAAATCGGTGAGGTGATAATGAGAGATGAAAGGAAGAAAATAGAAGCAGAAAGAGAGAGTAAGAGAGATGATACAATCAATCTGCTGTGTCGACATCGTCAACTAAACGTAGACTTGTGTTTCGAGGATGCATCAAGTAATTACAAAGCTCTGACAGATGGGATTTAATCAATGATGAAGAGATAGAATAGCTGATCTAGTCAAATGTTCATTTTCAACCAATATTCGAATAATAAAAATTATTTTGTCAAAAGAAAATACAATTTTAAGTTGATTATACAAATAGAGATATTCTCTTTTGTTTTTATCAATAAAATAACTAAAAGGCTATGAACAGAAATAATACAGAATAGAGTTGATAATACTATAGTGCAAGGTGGAAATGAAGGAAATGTGAGCGCGCATCCGCGTTATTATCAGTTGAAGACAAACACCCTGCTGACATTCTATTTTACTCTGGAGGATTGTAGTCTAGGTATTGAATCTACGCCATGTCTATAACTCGCGATCTGTTCAAAATACTATTACTGTATCAATGAAGATTATCATTGAACTAGGTTTTGATAAAGCAACCTACTTTACTTTCTTCTTCTTCCTCTATTAAATTACATTTTCTTATTATTTAATTACGATAAGAATGTGAACTTGAAAATACTTGTCTATTTTTTCTATCATTTCACTTAAAATAATTAGATAAGCTGGAATAAATTTGAATAAATCCTATTAATACCAATACCATTATACTCAGACAAATATACCACACAGTACATAAAGTTTTATGGAGTTGAAAAGCTAAGAAACATTAAAAAGCTAGAGGGTGGCTTACAAGTCCTTGAAATTGAATTTAAAAATCTAATGAAACTCATGACATTTCTCCGAACAATTCTTACGTAAAAAAAGAAACGTAAATATTATGATCGAATTCTACTATCATTTTTAATTTTCTTCTAATAGAAGGAAATAGGTTCCTATATAATGTAAATTAATCGAGCAATTTAGGTTTCCCAAATTTACTAGATTCTACTTTCTAGATGATAGAACATCGAAACTAGCCTGTAACAACTACGTTGCAACTGTTGGGTGTGTTTACTCCCGCGTGTAATCGAGTTACGTTTATAGACACGTTTGTGGTCGACTACGAATTTTGATTACTTTGCCACTTTCCAGCAATTGATTGACCATTCAACGGATGATTTCCATAATATAATTTTTCATTTTCTCTGTGGATTTTTTCTTCACACTTTTCTCTTTTTCATTCTCAACGAAGATTATTAACTTTTTTATGCAAAATCGACTCATTTTAAACGTACCTCGCTAGTTTTTATATTAGTTTTTATTCAATATTGCTATTAAGTTATTATTATTATCATTAGTATGTTAATATCATAAGTTCTCTAACGAACAATTTTTTTCATTATGATATAAATAATGAAGTTCAATAAAAATTCTTCTATAGCTGAGTCATGAAATCAATGAAATAATTAATCTAATTATTATGATGATATAAAGAGATTCATAATTCACACTTTGACTTCGAAGGCAAATATGAATAAATATTGGATCACATTGATTGCTAATTAAACTATTGGTAATAAAAGCTAACGAATTATTAATGTGCAAACTTGTTTACTTGTTTGTGTATGACGTGAAGTTAACTTTTTATTTTAATAAATTTCTACGGAAGATAATATTTTGAATGTTTTAATTTCACCCAACCGAAATATTCCTATCATTAAATGAATAGTACTTGTAAGCACCAATTTTGGTCTGTTGTGAGCATTTGCATATGGATTGAATTGTCCACTATTGAGTTATTTTCATCGTAAATTATTTACTAATCAATGTATGATGAGACTAATTCAATGGGTGAATATATTGTCGGGTCATCTGCGTTCCGATCGACCGAAGGAATGTGTTAATTACATTGCTTAGTTGAACCATCGCTTCTATACGAGTTCGCAGCTTTAGTGATTATTGAATCACCATGATAATGACATCCATTTCTATTAATAATTGAATTTCAGAAATTTTTTTTTATCGATTTTCATACATGAAGAAATTCTTAACTTGCATTTGTGGCCATCTAAAACACTGTTTAGTCGACTTTTGCTCATATTGAACCCATAGCTAATCCTAGCAAGCTCCTTCAAGAAGTATTTAATGGAAAACTAAATGACTGTTCTTAAAGATAATGTTACCAGTTTGTTTTCTCAATTTTTTTTAATCACTTTTTTTATGTAATTTTAGCCGGTGAAATGTAAATAAGTTTTTAAATTGTATTTTTTATAAAAATTAAAATGAGTTGAAAGAACACTTTTGAATAAAAATTTTCGATAAAAAATGCAAATAATAATTGGAATACTTATTAATTATGTAAATATGCATTTTAAAAACCTTTTAAAAAATTATTCTTTCAATTTTTAGAATTGTTTCGTCTAAGATTGAAGTTCATTTTAATAAAAATTTATTTTTTAATCTAACGTTTAAATAGCCAATAGCCAATTATATTAAGATTAATAAATCAAAGCGTGAAGTTTAATTTTAGAATTTAAATACTAAATGCTTAATATGAAAATAGAAGAGAGAAAGCTTTCCTAATTATCGAAAGCTAAATAAAAATGATTATAATATAAAAAATGTTTTCCATAATAATCCAGTTAAAAAAGATGCAAATATACGCTTATAAATTAAAAACACTCACACGAAACTTTTTACTGGCAATTTATAATACCATTGCAATTATATTCGAGCATCGATTAAAATGTTAAGTTTAACAATGCAAAAATTAATTTGAAATCAGTCCGAGAAATAAAATAATTTTTAATATGAGTTTTCATACTCACTTCAGGCAAATATGTACATTCCACGCTTCATTTCCCAGTTTATCAGTGCCAAAAAGTTTGTCACTTTATTCTCATTATTTTGCGTCGCCATCAAGCACTAAATTACTAACCGATGAAGTTCCGCTTTCGCTCTTTCGTTATTCTCCCTCATTGCACGAGTGGAAATGGTTAGCCACACTCGATGCATGCTGATTGCCTCTCATCTGACGAAAATTCATTAGCGGTAAATAAACAGCGAATCGCACATATACCAGTTTCCGCAATATGTTCAAGTCAATATAGACTCCGTCCAACAAAAATCTGTTACAGTTACTATGTATATAATATATATACATGCATACGTAATGCTTATACTACTCTTTTAGGTACTGATAAATTTCCAACCAACATTTCATTAATTTGGACAAGAAACATATGATTAATGATATTCTAATTGGCTTGCATTGTGGTTGGAAAATTTAATGTACTTAATTTCTATTTTTATATTGATAAATGCTTATTCAAATCATTCTATCCTCTTGGCGTTGCCAGGAAATTAATGAAATAGCATTTAGGTCAAACCACTTCGAACTAGTATTCATTCATCAAATTATCGATTTCACAATAATCCTACTTACCGATGGAAATAACAATTGACTTCATTATCCTTTTGCATATGCACGGACGATTGGTATCTTCAGAAAATAATTTATTGACCGTAACCCTCAATAAGTTAACACAGAAACTTGTATAACTCTTTCTGTACATGTCCTTGACATATTGAAACTCTGAAAAACATAACATAAATTAGTAAAGTCTTATTCCTGAATTAAAGTTATTTGTATAGTAACCCAGACCTCTAACAAATTTACATATTGTTTTAAAGCAAGCAGTCGCGACATAACATGATGTGATGCGTATATTATTCGTGGCAAGTTCTATTGTATAACTTAGAAGGCGAGACACCAGACACGTTCACTAAGTGCTACGAACAGTGATGTATACGGAGGGTAGAAAGGACGTGATCTTTGGTGCTTGTAGAGCTTTCCACTTTGAAAATCATTTCCAGTCTAAGATATTGACTGTTGTTCAGTCTGCCTTTTTATTATCTAATAAAACTCTAAGATAGTAGATAATATTAATAAGGTAACGAAAAAAATTCTCTAAAGCCACATAATCGATGAGCTAAAAAGAGCACTTTTCCAAATGGATTTTTTGTCGGGTTTACTATAACACCTCGTATATGGTAAACAAAAAAAGTCAAATATCTTTTTTTTATTCGATTCATTAAAAGAATATTTTTACCAGAGTCTTAACATCATTCACGTTTTTTCATTTCCTTACCAACATTCCAGCCTTCTACATGGCACATTAACAGTTGAAAAAAATCACATTTTTACTAGATACAGCATATAATTTAAATTTCACGATTAATGTCCCCGAAACTCCTTAAAAAAAAGAAAAATGGAAATAGCTGGTGCATTCTCTTAATGACTCTCCTATATGGAACACATTTTGTCTGCAGTGGAATAGTTGGCAGATGAGTGAAACTGAGCGAGACAAAGAATGATAAAATGAATGAGAGCGATATGATGCCTTCGAAGTTCAGAGAATGTGCACTGGAGAAATTAAATACGATGCTATGACACGTACTTGATGGGGTATGAAGGTATATAAGAGGATATATCGACTACGTGATGGGTTTTCCTGCAGTTATAGATCACATTCCTCTGAGAATGAGTTACGAATCATTTTATGGATGAAAATAAAAACAAATAAATATTTATACAGATAGAATATTAAATGCATTACTTCGTTTTTTCAATCAAGATAAAAAACTTATTCCTCTGACAACTTTATCAAATGAAAAAATAATTAATTTTCTACATTTAAAAATTTTTAAAAAAGTTATCAAACCTGTATCGTTTTTAATGTCATATTTTTTATAATGTGTATTTTCCATAAAAGTTAATGGAATATTGAAATAATTCCGTAATTTTTTTATTCAATGTTTGTATGCAATTATTCAAATTTTACTTCCAGTAATTGTTAATTTTTAATAGTCAAAAAACTAGACACAATTGAAAATCGATCTGTCACCATTTCTAATTTAATTATTTATCTAGACAATTTCTAAATTGACATGAAATTTATTTCCATTTCACTTTTTTTTTATATTAAATCGACTTATTTCACTGTCATCTATGTAAAAAATATAACCGATAAATAAGTTTTATTATTTATGATGTCGTTTTTCTTCTATATTCATAAAAAAAAAAATGAAAAAAATTAATAGTTTTTCTTCTTATTCAATATAACAACTTTTAATCAAATCATTTCACCTGTTCAGTTCGCATGTATATGGAAGACTCGTCTGTAGGCGTTGATTGCACGGTCGAAAGTACCACGTTAAATTTGTTGGAACTTCATGACGAGATTCGAGAAGTTTCGGAGATAATCGATTCCTTTACATACCCAGTATCCATAGTGCTAATTCTATTGTAATCAGATATGATCGCTTGTTTACTTTTAATACCAACTAAACTTTGCAAAATTTAGTAAATTTAATTTTTCTAAAGTGTATCAATGTATATAATCTCTTTCTGCAGTTAGATAAGATGAATTCTGTTTGATAAGAAAAATTAATTTCACTTAATCTTACCCTTTTAAAATAATTTGGAATATTTTTATATTAACATCCAAATCAATAGTTATTTACAAAACTATAATAATTCTTGAATAGAACATAACTCTGACAGTCAAAAAGTCATTTTTTCAAAGAATTAAACTATTTACTTGACAATATAAAGCTAGTGTATTTTAATAACTCCGCAATAATTGTGTATTAAAAATTTCGTTTTTGTGTTAATATTTATTACGAATGAAATTATATTATTAATTAATTCAAAATTAATTAAATAATTTTTTTTAGTATATTTTACATACTCTTATAATGATTGAAAGAAAAAAATTAATAGTTTACCCAGACCAAATAAAAGTGTACTGACGCCAATTGATCCGCCATATTGATTTTCTTATTGCGCATTAATAAGGCACTGCTTTAGTGACGAACAAAAGAAGGGTTCGTTAACGTTCTGTAATGGGACTTATTGTTGAGAATTCTATTTTGCCTTGTTGATTGGTTACAAATGACTGTTGTGACGTGAATTTAGCAATTAATTTGACCATTTTCCGGGCTTTTTCATGCGATTTCGCGACATTTTTCATGGACTGGCCATCCTTCTTCGTTAATCGGGGTAAAACTAACGAAGCGGCCCAAAAATCATCAGCATCAGCGCAGCTTCCGATTGCGCAAACTTTATTGCCAACTGCGCCATCCCCATTAGTACCAAACGATAAATCTAAAAATTCTAAAACTCCATTACCTCAAATTGTTTATGCGAGCTCATCACCGTGTATTAAAATCATTGATGCAGCTTTAAAAGCAGCATGTTGCTCTCAAAGTATTTTTTTCTCGTTTTGTATCCTCATGATCATGTTTGCTTTTATGATGTGGTTAAGCGCAACTTTTGTTCCACCTGAAGTACATCAAGAAGTTAATCAAGCAACATTGAGCTCCAGACGAGGGCAGGATCGGGACCGAGTTCGATTTGTCGCTTCCAACGAAGTTGATAATTTTTGAAAATTTATTTAAGATATTGTTCCATAATAAAGAAAAAAAAAATTAGGAAAACCTAACCTTTAAAAGGTAATTTATCTTTATTTAATGTATTTGACTAACACTTTATTGAACAATAAATTTTTCGTTGAATTTCAATCGAACTTAAGTACCAAACCATTGAAATTGATATAGGATCAAGAGTTGAATATCACGTGCACCTGAGAGATACGATTGGAAGCCTATCAGCAATACAAGCAACAAGCACTAAAAAATGTGAGTGTATTCGATTTATGGTTTCACAGAGCAATCAAAATGATTAAAAATTATTTTGAACAACATTCTATGGTATAAAAAATTATCATCAGTATACATTCAACCAGATAGGTAAATTAAATATTTTTCCATCATTCTATTTTAGCAACAATGTACTTTATTCTATTCAAATTATTTAAACATTGAGTAATTGAATTGAACTATTTGTTATTAAAAAATCATTGGTAACAGCTTAATAATTAAATTGATTTCAATTGGATTAAAATAACTCTTACTATTTATTTAAACGACTAAACATAATCTTCGATCTCTGTTTCAATATAGGTAGAATTAATTCGAGTAAATTCCAATGGTGTGATGTTAAAATGGTTTTTTTGTCCAAGTTCAATTACACTGAAGTACTGAAAATTATGCAGGATCACAGTTTGTTACTACTGAACGAAGCTTAGATAAAATTTACATCAAACACGATTGAGGTTTCCTTTATCTGGGTAACAACATCAACGTTGGACGAGGTCAATCTACAACGGAACTTTATTCTCACCATCATGAACGAGACGTTCATATCTCCGATGGAAATTAGTTTGCCAGTTTCCAAACACGATTTTGACCCTGGTCATTCATGAGAGACATTCCTTGTGCTTCCCCTTCTCCCACTTCATTTCAACCACTAATTCAAGTCGCTTTTCTACTCATCGTTGAGAAGTTGGTAATTTTCCGCAAAGAAGCGATAACTACCGAAACTTTTAGATCAAGTTATTCTCTGCGGCTTCATTATTTTCTATTTAATTATGACAGAATACTCTCTGGACTTTCATTTTATAAAATACAATGCACTGTCTTCCTTCCTAATTTGCCGTCATTACAAACTTAAATTCTTACTGTGCAAATATTATAAAAATAAACATTATTGATTATTTACGTTTTATTTAATAAGAAAAAAAATTTTTCATCATTCGTACACTTTTTATTCTTTAATATAATATCAAAAAGCATGTTTACAACTGGATATTACGATGATATACTTGAAAACATGTAACAATTAATAATACTCAATACAAAGTCAGTAAATAATATGTCTTTAGATAAATTAGGACATTCAACAGTTAGTACACTGAAGTAACTATCAAATCTTTTTATTATACTGGTACTAAGAGCTCCATTCACTAGTTTATCATAATCAAGTAAATTGATAAATTGCAAATCAATTCCTGGCAAACTGTATTTCAACTGATTCCATCCAAGAATTTTTATCTCGACCGGTTTGTTATTCTCATAACGGAAAAATAAATGATTTTGATCGACATTACCATGGCATATCGTATAAGATTCATCATTTTCGGTATCTAAATTTTTTGGAAAGTGCCCAATAATTTTTTCAACTTCTTGTACTATCTTTTCTCCTGACTCCTGTTGACTTTTTTTATCTCTCAAATAATCTAATACCCTGAAAAATCAAGTTTCAATTAAAGTATTTTATATGGTCCATAATTAATCTAACTTTCAATTGGACTTACTTATTAATCGATTGAATATGGTAATCATTCTTAATCATTGTTTCACTCAACTTGACATGGAATTCTCGAAATATATCAAACTTTTCATACTTTAACTTGAAACCACGACCATGAAACCTAGATATCGCTTTCAAATACATCTGTAAATGATCTTCATCCAATTCAACTATACTTTGTATGAATCCAGCAGCTTCAAGATCTTCGAGAACGATGACAGGGCGTTCATATCGACCCATGTCAGCTGCATAGCACTTGGGGTATAGATCCAGCTGGTATTGAGCAGTCATTTTATTATAAAACATTTCTTCATTAAGAAAACAATTGTATGCAAGATCGTCATTCTCACTATTAAGAGGTAAGAGTTTTACTATAATGTAAAAAATCTTTGGCTCATTAGAAAATTTAATTTCAACCTTTGCACGATATATTTCACGATTTTTATTATTCTTAAAATTTTTGCAGAACTCTACATCAACTGAATTAAACTCTACAAATTCTCGAGATCCAGGATCACAGAAGCATCGATTGTGAACCATTTCAGGAATTAATTCGTTTTTAATAAATTTCATACTTATTTGTTGAACTTCCTCCATCATTCTAAATTATAATTTTTACTAAAGCTGAGAATAAACTGTAAGAAAAAAACTGAAGTAGTATCAAATACTTAGAAACGATAAAGAATAATTGCGTATTAATGTTTAATCGTCTTTAAACTTACTTAAAACAATAAACTTGACTTGACTTTCATGATAAACTATGTTAATAGCAATTAATAATTTATAATTTGATAAATGATGAATAACGACTTACATCCGGTTTTTGTATGGTTTTTAATCGGTCTCCTTTGTTCACGAAAACTTTTATATATTCTGTAATGTATTATATTCCGACACTGAAATGATGATAAAGACTTCAACATGTACGATGTTCACTCTAGTTTATAACTCCCCACTTTCAGACAGATAATCAAGTTCATATTCTGCATGACGTCAGATCGGTATACTGCTTTTTTATCTACATGCTCTGTACAGTGTAAGGAATGAATATGTCAACGATGGAATGGATAAAAAATTGCCAAAGAAAATAGACAATCGAGATATGTCTATCAATTTTGTCTTCAATTTTTTTTATTTAGGTCATGTTAGTAAAATTATTTAGTAAAATGGATTAATCATTATTTTGGTTTATTGAATTTACATTCTAAAATTGCAGTAAAATTATTTCGTCAATTATTAAATTCAATCAGCAAAAAAAATGGATCAAAATGAAAAATGTATATTCGTTTAATTATAGATGTATTTGATACATTAACTTATTGAGTTCTACCAATAATTCATGTTAATCACAGGCTGGTTGCAGTGTCAAGTAAATTCAATGCCTCAAGTTCCTGGAGGATTTTCCAATGTTGTAACAGAAAATAATCCCAATAATTTTCAGCAACAACAACAACGAAACCAACAACAACAACACTCACGTCAAACTTACAGCCAACCAGTGCAAACTGCTCCTTGTGGTGGTTTTTCAATGAATCAAAGTAATTATCAATTTTTTTGACCATATAATTTATTTTTGAATAATTTATTATATTTGTATTGAAAAAATATTGAAATCGACTTTTTTTCAGATACTTACTATCAAAACCCGAATCAAATGGATTCTTACATGGCTCAACCTGCTCAACATTCCGCAATGGCTGGTAATTCGCCATTAGGGGCTGGTTTTCCATACTCTACACAACTTCCCTACAATGTTACGACAGCTCATCTACCTCCCTACCCTTCTCAATTTACTTACGGATCTCCAGCTCAAGCAACAGCTCTTGAACAATTTCGTGCTTACTTACAAGCCCCATCTCCGATTTTCATCTTGCCAAATAATCCAAGCCCGGTACTTCAAATTCCTCAGACTTCTCAAGTACGAGAACAATCATTTAACTGTCCTGGTGTAAGAGAAACTTGTCCAAATTTACCGCAATTCTGCTGTCCACCAGCTTGTATTCCCTATCCTTATCCTATGCCAATGTTTAATCCATTTGTGTTACCAAGTGGGACATGCAAAGAGACAAGCTGTTGTAGTCCTAGAAGGCCTGAATGTCGTGCAACAAATTATTCAGTCGATGACTACAGAGAGCACAAGTGTGAGAATGCAAACGATGACACGATCTGTGCTAGAATAAACTGTCCATCAGCTATCAGTCTTCAAGCACTAGCTTCTCAGCTACTATCAATTCAAGGTGTCATCTCCTGTGTTGCAACACGACTTGTACTAAGAAAAGTTCCAGGATCTAATATTACAAATACGATGGAAGAAACTATAGAACGTGCTCGAAAAACAATTGAAACATTAAACCAGGATCAGCTTTTAGCTGAAACTCGAAATGCACAGCAAGTTAATGCCTTAATTAATCTTCATATGGCTGCTAACCCACCAAGTAACATTATCCCTATTCTTACAACCATTCAATTGAAAGTGAATCTCTTGAAGAGTCACATAGAAAGTTTAATTAATCGTCGAATAAATGAAAATCAAGGGGCCGGAGCTGAGTGTAGTTCAAGCTTAGATCCTGTCATTCTTACCTTAAAGTCAGACGAAGAACTAAGGACTCTTCTAGCTACCTTGAGGCAAAAGGAATGTGATCAAAGGGTCAATCTAAACTTTGCACCTTATCATTCACAACGAGTAATTGCTGAAACTAGACTCAAAAATGTTCAAGATAAGATTACACAAGTGGAGGCTGAAATGGAAAGACGAAGAAATGCTGCAATTCCACAATTCAGATGTCAAGAACCATATAGCAGAGAAGCTTGGCACGTTTACTCAGGTACTTTACCAACTATTGGGCTTTTTAGACAGACGGTGACAGGTCAACCACAGAACTTTAAGTCACCAGATCCCTTTCAGATCGAGGTTCGTAACCCAAGAAGGTTGAATCTTCAGCCACATGTTGGTAGTCCTGAAACCACATATCGCCGTCTGCCTTTACAAATGAAAGAAGCTGGATCTTCTACTGATAAACCAACCACAAATACCGCCAGTACTAACAATCTGGTAATATGTGATCAAAATGATAGTTCAGACAATCTGTGCAGCTGTGGTGAAAATAAATCTTCAGATGAAGAAATCGCTGATGCAGAAAAAAAAAAACTTCACCAACTAACCAACCAAAATGGTCACGTCGTAGTAATAGGAATTAATGGCGAAGCTGTAGAGTTAGCTCCTGGTGTTGTTGTTGTTGTAATTGATAATCCTCAATTGGAGTCAAAGGAAAGAACAGTTAAATTTGCCCAACACGATGCATTAAATATTGTTATTGATAACAAAGAAAAATCGTTTGAAGGAAATCCACAAACATTGATTGATGAAAATATTAATAATAATAACCATCAGAGTAATAAAATAAAAATAAATTATAAAAATATTTCAAATATAAAATTTATTTTATTTTTAGCATCAACGAATCCTGATTCATTTAAAGAAGAGACAGTTCAAATGATTACTGATGTAAAATATGGTGCAAAGTCAGTAGCTATGAGTTTTGAAACTTTATATTCAAAGGAAAAAGATAAGAGTATGGGGACAAAAAATAAAAATGAAATAGGTAAAAAAAATTCTCGTAATATGATAATGAATAAAAAAAATATTCCAAGTGAATCTGAAAGCAAATATGATATTGAAAAATATTTTAAAGGATTTCTTCAAAGAGATTCGAAAGATAGTATCAAAGGAAGAAGCGAGAAAAAAGAAATATTATACCAAGAACTAGTTCAAGATGAATCGTTTGAGATGAATGAAATTATTGACTCTATTTCTAGTTCATGCGAAGATAATTTGTGTAAGATTGTTATTGATTATTTCTATAATATATCTCTGCTTATAGTAAATAAATGTAACGAAATATTAAGAAATAATAAAATCATTGATAGTATAAAAAAATTTAATTATTTAAAAAACATCTTGATTAATTAAAATTTTAACATAATTAAATTATCTTCAGAAGGTAGAAGTATGAATGATTCGAAAAGAAAATTTTTCATCTTTTAAAATATTAATATTGCCATTTATATTTATTTACTAAAATTGCCAACAGAAAATACTGGAATTAATTACTTTAGAAATAACTTTTTTTTAAAGAATATGGTCTTATTGATTGTGCGAGGCAAAATGCTTTGTAGATGAAAGAGTAGAAAAGAAGAATGAAGACGCAAGAGTAGAAAAAAATGAGATTTCTTACAAGAGATCGGAAAAGAGTACTTTAAATCCTTTTTCTTTGAAACCAAGTCTTTCTACTCAGAGTAATAATGAAGGAACTGTGGGGAATTTCGTCTCGGGTGCACTTTCTGTCATCGGTAATCACGTGGCATCATTTGGCTCAATTATCGATAAAATTACCGCTTTAAAACCACATCTGGTGCTTGAAAGTTCTCATGCATTATTCGATAATAATTCAAAAAAGACTTCTAATAAAATCTCACATTCTGATGTTAAAAAACTTAAAGATAATGGCGAAAAAAGCTATGAAAATAGTCAGCGAATAAGTAGACAAGATGAATGGACTCATAACACGTTTCTTGACTATAAAAATTATGAGGAAAAGTTATTAATTGACTTGAACCCTGATGAAATTATTATTCCACGAATGAATCGAGTAATTATAAAAGATGAAACAAATAAAAAAACATACATTTTAATAAAAAGAACAGATAACGCTCAAGAGAATAAGTTGGAAGAGTTTTATAAACCACAAAGAAGTCTATTGATAAGAAGTCGACTGAAGAATTCTCAATCAGCGTCTGAAGAACAGCAGATTCCTTTCACTACAGTAACATTACCTAAATGCCAAGAAAAGTCAGTCATACTTTCATCTGACTCTTTGAAATCAAACGAGAGCAATCGATGTATTCTCAGCCACATTTTAAAAAGCAGTGAAAAGTTTTGGTCTCGATCAAAAATTAAGGAATCAACGACTGATGAAGAAACTGAAATAAATGCTGCTGATTCGACATCAAATTCTACCTCAATAATTAGAACGAGAGAAAGTTCATTCAATGAATTGAAAAAGTTAAAACTTTCGGTAAATCGATAATGAGTGAATTGCGTAAAGTTTGATGAAATGCTTTGAATATTCAAATCATACTGAAATCGAATCAGTGAAGGGATCTATACAGGATATTTTCTGTTAATTCTAATATAAATTCAACACAACTTTGATGAATTAGTTAACATTATATAAATGTAAATAATGAAAATTGATTAAATAATGACAAACTGATAAGTATGTTTGATATTTTTAAAAATAAAATAAATTCAAAATTTAATCCATTAATCAACAATAAAGACATAAATATATCTATTTTAACTAATTATATATTTAGGTAATTCGATTTAATATATATTAAATTTCTTACAGCCTAATTATCTGATTACAAATATAAAAAATTGACCACATTTGTTGCTTTTTTTTTTTAACAAAAACATGAATTAAATAATTATTATTTATACCAAAAATTGACTCTATACAAATGTTTAATAAACTCAACATGTTTCATTAATAAAAAATTTCCATTCTATTTTATTTTAATACAAATAAATTTTTCAATTAATGTCATAGAACTAATCGACTAAAAATTGATGTCTTTTCTAAAAATTGCTTTCGTATACACACGACTATCAATTATATTTTCTAATGGACAAAAACTATATAATTGTTTAACTCTGTGATGAAAAAGTAATTCACATATATACTATATAATTTGAACAGTCGAATAGTTCATTACAAATTACTTTTCACATTTATATTCGCGTTTGTTTTTGTTATATTGAAAAAATTTATTCGCTTACATTACTTAGATATAATTTTAATTTCATTCAATAAAATTAGTACTTGAACCACAGTTTCAACACAGAGTACGATAGTTTTATAAAATATTAAAAAATTGTCATTACATTATTTTTTTTTAAATAAGACATAATTCTAAAATGATTATCCAGCAATTTTTTATATTCTTGATTGACTAAATACCTTAAAATGATAGCTGCAATTGTTATACTGATTGTTTTATTCACAATTGTGAAACTTAAGCAAACTCATTCTATTTCATTCATTTTCCATCAACTTAAAAACTGGCACTTGCCTAAATTATGTTATGGTCGTCAAATATAATTATTTGTTTAAAAAAAATATTACAATATATAATGAGTAATATTTTCATATTGATTTGTTAAATTGTTGCAAAAATCTTTGTAAAATTTTATATTATTATTGAATAATTTTGACTAAATAATAATTTTTTTTAACAATTATCTGACATTTAAAGACTATATCATATACAAATTGATGGTTGTTGGAAGTATTAATGGATTCTCAAAGACTTAAGCAACAATTGTTGTTAATGATATAAATATGCATCTGAATTACAGATGAAGTCCATTGTTAAATCTCTAAGTATTTTTAACATCCGAAATTAAACTCTCGTTAGTTTCATATGAGATGAATATTTACAAAACTATTTACAATTATTATTACATTTATATTATTGATTTAATTTATTACCTATGTTTATCGAAAATATTCGAGGAATTTAATTTAAATAACGATTAATGGAATTATTTTTTCTTGCAATAATTTACTGTTTCTTATCTTAATGACAACTATTTATGATAAATCTTTGATAAAAAAACTTAATAATAGTACTGTTTTACCTTATAATCACGATCGTCCAGTATTTGATTGAAAAAAAAATAAAATTGTTATGAACTTATAGTTAAATTGATTTATCTGCATGCAGATCATTCTTCATATAATTACGTTTTATAAAAGTAACTAACAATTTTATATTAATTAATTAATTATAATAAATTTTGTGTATAAATTTTACGATTATAACCTACCGACTGTTCTAAGTTTCCAGTCACATTTGTGCCATAATTTTAATATTTACTTCAGTAATAATTATTTATAATAGTTTAAGAATTGAACACGACATTTTATCAAATCAATACTCAAAATTTAATACTTGAATTGTTCAAGCAATTATCAATTTAATTGTACAAACAGTTATTTAATCAATCGAAATAAAATTATAAGATACAATTAAAAATTACCAGTCTTGTGCACTGATATAAAATTGAAGATTAAATCTGAGATGAGACATATCAGTAATATTTTTTTTTCTATACTTTATTCTTTTCTTATTTATATAAATTATTCTTTAGAAAAAATTCTTGATTTTTATTGTTGAACGGACGACGTATATATTTGTATTATTCAGTTGAAATGAGAGCATGGTATGAAAGTCAATCATGACTATGTTCTCTCCAGATCTTCATGAATCAAGAGAGATACTTATTGCTAATTTAATGAGCGTGAATTCAGTGACGCAAGTTGAATCTCTGTAAAGATTATCTACTTAAAAAAAGGCACAGTTGACATAGATGGTATTTCTGACATGTACAGTATAAAAAAAAAACATATCTCTGAGATTTTTTTTTAAAAAAGTTATTTTCAACTTCAATTAACACAATACTTAAAAAAATATTGATACACAGTTAAAAATTCCGCATGAAGATTTACCAAATAAAAAAAATTACTTAGTTGCAATTTTAATATGTTCATTGTATTGATTTATTGTAAAATGTGAATAAAGTTTTTTTTTAATAAATTTTTTGAAATTAAAAAATAATTGAATAATATTGTAACAAAGATAAATGAAATCATGTAAATTGATACAAAATTACTTTACAGTGAATAAGCAGAATTTTCCTTTTCAGTAAAATTAGAAATAACTTCAGAGTATTTATCCACAAGAGATTATGTATATAAATTTACAGTCGGATTCTTTATACTTTTTAATAAACAGAACATTTTAGAGGCCTGCATAATTTTTTTACAAATTTGTTTTTCTGAGGAGTTACGGTTTTAGATCAAATAGAAAATTGCATTGAATAGTTTACATATAACTTGCTTTTATGAACCGAATTAATTAATTCGGATATTTGGTATACTCAGCCTTAAGAAAACCGAGTCTGACCTTTATGTCGCAGAACGATGGTCGTTTCTCCGGTTGTAAATCCCATGCCTATTAATAACATGGTGGAAAATAGAAATTTATAGCTGTTAACTGTGAATTATTTTATATCCTAACTCATCTAGTATATATTTATTAGACTCTTACCTGTTTCATGATGTCATAAACCTCAGAAGGACATCCATCTGGTGCTTCCATCTTATATCCTTTTTCTACACATTTTACAACGTCCGCCAAGGGCTATAATTATAGTAATTCATTATAGAATCCGTCATATTTATAATAAAATTAATTCATTTGATAATCGTGAATTGTGATAATACATACTATTCTCGGATACGGCACTCTACCAAAAGAATAAATTTCCCAAAGTAAGATTCCAAAACTCCACATGTCAGATTTATTTGAAAATTTCTGAAATAACCAAAGCAGAAAAATAAATTGATTAATTGAGGTATCGTTAGGTAATAGACTTGATTCAATCATTTAAATACCAATGATAATTAATTTCTATCTTAATCTTTAATGGCATAAATGAATAATAATAATAATAGTAACAACATTAAGATAATGACAGAATAGAGATATTCACATTCTGCTTAAGAGCTTCAGGTGCAGTCCATTTGATCGGTAATTTGCCTCCATCGAGAGAAAAATTTTCATCGCGTGCTAAACCAAAGTCTGACACTTTCGCCGAGTTATCTTCAGCTACAAGAACATTCCTTGCTGCTAAATCTCGATGTACAACATGTCTAGACTCTAAATATGCCATTCCAGCGCATGTATCGCTGAAAGAAAAAAAGATAAAACTGAATGATAAATTAATTCACTATAAATATCAACTTTCTGAAGTATGTAAAGTAAATACATTATATAATGTAGCATCAGTTTGTACAAAGAAATAAAAATAATCTTTTTGCAATAAAACTTTGTTTCTCTTTTTCAAACAAATTAAAAATTGTGCAAAGCACTTACTAGGCGAAATTAATTTGATCTTTTTTGGTAACGTGCAATCTGCCTCTTGACCTTAAGTAATCAACAAGCGATCCTTTACTCATATATTCCGTAACCAGGTACATGTGTTGATTATTAAATACAAGACCAAGAAGCTTCACCAAATTGTCATGAATAAGTGAAGTCATTAAGCTCGCTTCAGCAAGAAACCTTTGAGCTGCTTCACTATTGTCTTTTAACATTTTAACAGCAACTCTTTCACCACGATAAACACCCAGTAACACATCACCAAATTCTCCCTTGCCAATGCACTCCCTGAGTTCAAGCTCATGTGTTTGTATAACCCATCCAGCTTCAACAAATGCTTTAGGGTCTACACAAAAGTCTTGTTTTCCTTGTTTCGGCAATGATTTAGTTAACTGTGTGCATAAACCATCCGCATCTAATTCATAATGTTCGACAAGAAGTGCTAAATTTTCGAAAAATACTTCATCATCGATTGTAAGTTGATTGTTTTTATATTTTACTCTATAATGCTGCACCCGTCCTTGAAAACAAACGCATAGAGTATAGTCTCCAGGGAAGTTTGTCGACTCTCTGACTAGAAATAGACCATCCTCCCTCGGCCGCAACAGTCTTTCCGCAGTTTCTCTTGAGATTTTTCCATGAAACCAACTGAAAATTTCATTTTGTTCATTAAAATTTTATCACCCAAGTATTAACTACGTTATTTATTTATTTATTAAAAAACTTGACTTTTATTATCAAGAGCAATAATTTAATACGATTCTGACATTAAATATTTACTCGCTTTACAACTTCTTATATAATATTTATCAAGAAAAAAATATGTAAAACCACAAAAATATGAGATATTCAGTTACTACATTATCAATATCAAAACATTAAGTTCTCTTCTTCATTTACACCCTTCAAGAAGTGAGAATATTATCAAATAAACAAACATTCTCTGAAAATAATTATGTCCAAGAACTTTTATGTAAAAAAAGTATCTTTAGACCTTGAAATAACTAAGAAATTGGATGTAAAAAATAAATTCATTGTAAGAAAGGTATCTTATTAAAGTAATTAAATGAAAGTATGTCAGAATCGCGACTTAGGACTATAATTGAATAATTAAAGAAATATTCTCAAATACTTACGGCATAGCATTGAGTTTCACTTCATGTCTGGTATTTACTAAAGCGGTATTACCCGGATTAGTGATATTTGGAGTGAGAATGACTGGTGAAGACACAGGACTCATGTGAGTTGGTGCATTTTGGGTTGTAACGCTCGAATGAGTCGTCATAATCGGTGATACTGGATGTGGCAGCATATTGGATCCAGTTAAGTTTGAAGGAATTGATGAAATAGAGTGAATTGATTGAATCGTTTGCATGGATTGAAGAGCGTTTTGGAAGAGAGATTGCGCTGTTACATTCGATGGAATTGTATGATGATTCTGATTGCCATCAACTTTGGTCTGGCGAGCTGGAGCAGATACGTTTGGGTAACCAGCACCCGCATTGTGATACGTTGGCATTACTGCAGCTGCCGATTAGATAGTTCACTACGTAAACCTGGAATAAAGAAATGAATTGAGTAACAACAGAAAATTCTCATACAACTATTTAAATATACCGTTATTTTACGAATAGAAAAATATCAGTTAAAAATAAGTTAGGTAAAGGAATGTATATTACTTAGAAACAATTTGTAAATAAAATTTTTTCCAAAAGAGAACATAAATGTATGTATTCGTTACGAAAGCCAGTAGACGCGTGGGTGGCTGATGCTTCTTTCATGTATTTAATAAGACGCTTATGAATACGAAAGTGAGTAAGTAATATTTTAAGTGAGCGTAGCATAAGCAAAACCACGTATGGCGACGGATAGAACTGCTATTTCTCATCGAGCAATACAAGAAGTGGCTTATTCAAGTACCTATTGTTTCAACGTGTAGACGTATGGAATGAAAAAATTTAGTCGACAATGTTTGAATGTGATTCACAATCGTCTAAATTTTAAATAAAGAAAATTAGTGACAATTATCAGATTAGAAATAAAAGAAGACTAATAGCTTAAATATTGTTAATCTCAATTGATGGAATAAACGACAATTCCTCATAAACTCCATCTATTTCTATCCTGGAAAATTATTCTTTTTAATAAAAATAGACTGTGATATTCAGAAATCCTTCTTTTAATTAAATCAATTGTCAATAGTTCTAAATCAGTAACAAGCTGTAAAATTGAAGATAATTAATAACTTTTAAGGGAACTATCTTGATGATGTGAATAATTTAATAAAGAGCAAAAGACTTTGCAAATTCCAATTAATG
Source organism: Chelonus formosanus (assembly GCA_028641665.1). Classification (NCBI taxonomy): domain Eukaryota; kingdom Metazoa; phylum Arthropoda; class Insecta; order Hymenoptera; family Braconidae; genus Chelonus; species Chelonus formosanus. The sequence continues at coordinate 19,114,388 of CM054002.1, forward strand.
CCTGTAAACCAACACTGTTGAGAAAATGTACGTCAAAGTCTAATGTCTGCATTGAAGAGCAACTTTGAGAACTTACGAATGCATATTTACGACCAAGTTTCATGGCATATTACGAACATTGTTCGTGTGACATCATCTAACTTTCAAGGTCGGATTCAGGGCCATCATTCAGCAGTTATAATCCGAAGAAAACTACTCATAGGCTGTGGTTAATTCAATCAAAATTTAATCTATTTTTCAATTCAATCGAGATCATTCATATGAATTTTTTTAAATTTTATTTATGAATATTTTTTCTTCGTCATGCTGTAATAATCTCACGAATTTCCTCTTTACTTCCACCAAGCAAAAGATCGTAACAGACGGAGTGATTTACAATACAAGGTAAAAATGAAGAAAATAAAACTGTTCTGAAGATAATCTAAATAATTCTAGACTCGCTGTTAAATGCAATTATTTGTGGTATTCACCTGTTAAAGTTATTAAATGATGACCTTGCGATTCAATTGCGTAGTGGTATGAATCATGATTTTTTTTTTACAATCATCTTTTTTGTGAGATAATTAAGGAGAATCTCACGATTATTATTTAAAAACCAAGCATTCTATCAAAAGAGATTTGATATTGTAATATTCAACAGAAGTTTTATAAATAATATGTAGAAAACTTTAAAAAAAAAAATATTTTCGAGATACTGATAAATACGTTGAATTCTTTTCCTACGCATTCATAGGAGGTTGAGTATAATTGACAGATTTTCTTGTTATTCATCACATTAACATGTTAAACATAAATGACGAAGGTATTATATGTAGGAAGCCTGTTACGCCTAATGTTGAATGCCCGAGGTCAGATGATAACATGAAACATCATAGGAAAATCATGAGATTTACTGGTTATAATCTACATAATATTTAGTTCTATGTAAAATTCCAATCTAAGTTTTAAAACTTCTCAGTATAAAATTGAAGAAAATGTGTAAGGTAGACCTCATGTGGGGTACAATTTGATTCATACTTCCCACATATATCAATGGAATATCTCCGCAGATTGATGGAATAACTTTTCGAACCTCCAAACATGAAGATATTTAAAAAATGCTCATTTCCATTTTTCGACCCATTACAACGACTTCCCTTCATACTGAGAAGTTAAAAATGTGTTGCGTTAACAGTACACCTTACTGTACCATGACCCAACGTTTTCCATCTGGCGCTACGGATAAGAGCACTAACTTTTTTTGCTACTTCTACTGCTCGCATGCACTTTCAAGACGAGCCTTTTAGAAAGAATATTCTTTTTTTGCAAACTTTAAATAATAGGAGTGAAAGTATGCTTTGAATATGCTTTTTACATAAAAACATGGATGAAGTATAAAAGTTTTTAGATTATCATCAGTAAATTTTTTTCTAATAACGGCGAAAGAGCGGAGAAATTATATTAAAATGCGCACACAAAATCCTCTAAATCTTTGCTAACAACTGGCAATTTATTTCGATAATTAATTTACGTTGAAAAGATAGAGAAAATTTTTCCTGTGATAGGAGTAATGATGTAACCATTTAAGTAATAGTTATGACTACTGGTAATTTTGCACAGCTAATTGTATTATTTTCCAACAGTATAACAATAAAAAAAAGTTGATAAAAAATTAAAACACATTTTTCATTATAAATTTTTGAAAGTAAACTTTCATATTTCACGAATTCTTTTCCCTAACAACTATGTGAGTTAGCTGTAAAATCTAAAAAAAAATCCAGTTAAAATTTCTCTATAATATAGGAATAATGAAGACTGCATCACGGCATGATATTACCACCGGAAGTTCAGTGCAACTAATTAACTGTTAAGTATTATATGTGTTATCCTATTCGAGGAAATTTCCGGTGGATCGAAATTGTAAATTACTTCTTGCCGACCACCATAACGTTGTTAAAGAATTCAACGACCAGTGAAGGCTATCTAATAATACATAGCATGCTAGCAAACATATCAATCATCATAGTAAAGAGTTGCAGTTGCATCAAGTCTTGATAATCAATATGTTAACAATGACTACTTGAATAGAAGACATGTTTGTAACATTTTGTTCTAAAAAAAAAAGAAGAAAACGTTTAACTAAAGCGACGGTATACGGGAAACGTAGCAATCAATGTGTCATGAGTATTCTGTTATGTGTGTAAGCGGGCATAACAGTCTCACCATCGTTCTGGTGTATGATTGTGGAGGCGGTGAATAGACTGATACCTGCTAAATGCACTGTAACGAATCATAAGTTCATGTGCTACCAACAACCTATCATTTTCACATTCTCGATACATTTTTTTCCCTGGTAATACTTGGTTATGCTTATAACAGTGACTTATAATTCATAACTACTTGTTAGTTTAACAAATTAATATTTATCAAGATAATTTTGCCATTCATCTCGAAAAATAACTTAATTTTGATTAACTTAATAAAAATTATTTATAAAAAATAATTATTTTAAGAATTTTACATTCAAATGTATTTACAAATTTTTAATTAAACCTTGAACCGAGTACTTACATTATAAGGTAATTAATTTTTAATTTATCTCTAGGTATTATCATGTTATGAATAAATTCATTAATAAGTTAATTAACTTTCTGCTATTTTTTTTGAATAATGTTCAATTAAAAATTAATTATAAATGATTTACAATAATTCTCTTAACAATTTTAGCTCAACAAAAAATTACATTCTTTGATTGTTGAAAAATTGATCTAAATTTAATAATTATAAACCTAATTAAATGATTATATATTTAAATACTCTGTACTCTGAACACCATAATTTATATAATTTCAATACTTAATACATAATCAAAGTAATCTTCGAGTAGTGGTGACCGTCATTAAATACCGTTAATTGACATTTTTTGCTTGTCAATTACAAGTGTCTGCTACCTGTTTTACAGTAAGTGAGGAAAACATCAACATAAACTTTTCCGGAAATGATGATGTTTCAAAAAATACTGATGTTAACTCAGAATGACTGCACGCAATAGATCAGAGGTAATAAAAAGAAAACCGACTTAGATTCACATGTATATCCGTGAGTATATGTCCTTCAGTAGACGTTTGATTTCTTTTCATGTCAACGAGTCTCAGAAAGCCGCTTCTGTAGCTGCCGGGCATGAAAGAAGACGTAGGAAATGGGGACTTGATGGTACTCTATTTAAAAGAGTATCCACAAGCTAAACATCACAATGAAGCCTCTTTTTAATACTTTTTCACATTTCATCGACGACTTTTAATGATTTCCGATTGAGATGCATTTCAAGATGAAATTCTTGATGATGTAATCGATTTTAATGTTCATAATAGAGGTACTTTACCTAAATTCTTGATACAGAAGCCATCTTCACCACGTGTTTGTCCCCTGAAAAAAGAAAAATTTTTTACTTAACCATTATTGTAGAAAGTCATAAAAATAAAGTAAAAGGATGGGAACTAACTTGATTCAATATGATTTTTGAGAAATAGTTATGTAAATTAACGCGTGAGAGTATAGTCTTGTTCCGGAAGTCTTAGGCGTTGTTGTTGACGCTTCCTGTCTTCCTGTTGTCTACCAGAGTAACGTAAAGAGGACCCTTAGTTGTAACTGAGCATAATTAAGTAGCTTAACTGCCAACTAAGTCGACCGACGTGTCCATTAGTCATGTAATTAGAGAATCACTAATTGCCGGAATTCGCACGCAACCCAAGAGACCAAAGATCGATGGTCTAATTTCGGAGATTCAGGGTTTATTCCTGAAATTTAAACGATTCAATAATGTATATTTCAGTCAAGTTTGCTATTCTACAACACTATTCATACAAGAATGATCTATTTTCTAGATACAATTCAAGCTCCATACACAGGCATTACATACATCAAGATCTACTAAAAATTATATCCAACTCAAGGCCTCTTTTCCTTTTTTCCTTTCTATCTTTTCCTTTTACTTTATCATTTTATTGTTTTCAATTTACTACCAGCTTCATTACTACATTAACTGCATACAGTGTAGTAAAGTTGTTACTACTCTACCTACTGGTCACTATAGTCGTTTACCTGTGTAAGTTTATGAATGAGTTCATCTACATTCTATAAAGCAGCTAAATGTTTTTGTTGAGTGAGAGTTATTTCTCTACTATCGAATGAACTTTTCTGATAGGCTAATCTATCAAACTCATTTTCCATTCGAATAGTTTTATTTTTACTCTATTAATTAATTAAAAAGAACTGTCAACTGATTAACTTTATCATGTTTTAACGTGACTTAATTTAAATTACTTTATGAATAAGTTTATATAACTGTTATGTATGCAATACGTGTATATATTGCAATTTTTTTTCAACAATACAAACAAATTTTTAACTGATATGAGTCATTCAATGTATTCAATATTACCGATAAAATGACATTGATTATATAGTAATAACTTGTAAGTGAGAATCAAGTGATATAATATGACATAATGATCATCTACTCTGATGAAATAATAATACACAATGAAAGGTAATCAAAATAAAGTTGAAATAAGCGAATTAGATTACATACAATAGTATGAAAATTTTATCACAGTAGGATATAATATAAAATCTCACATAAAATAAGACATTTGTTCTTTAATATTAAAAATGTAACAAACAAAAAATATTTGAAGTCTCTGGTTAGCAATTATGAACGATCGACTCTGCACTATTACGATTCAAGGATTTCTCTTCTTGCCAAGATTACCAAAAAGGTGAAGCTATTAATTTTAATTACTTACGAATTAAATAATTTCCTAACAGTTTTTTCAAAAATTACTTCGAAAAAGATACATACATAATATTCAAGTAGTTAGAACTACTCAAGAATTTTCAGAGAATTATTTGGCAATATTTAATCGTTGCCAATTTAATCTCATGTTATTGAAAGTAAATAAGTTGGAAGATGTAAACAACTGTATTTATTTTATTATTAAAAATGTATCGAGAGTCACTAGAGTCAAATAAAATCAAGGAAAAAGAGGAAAGATTATCGATGAGTCGCGCATGCAGAATAATTGATTTAAGCAAATCTTTGATGTGAAATAATTTGAGAGTGAAATCGAAAGATAAGCGAAATTAAGAAGAAATGATAATGAAGTTTTTATGAAAATATCTCATCTATTATCATGTCAGAAATTGACAAGAATCAGAAATGTGTCTAGCATTCATCATGCTCTGAATAACACACGAAAGAATCCGCTCTAATCTCACATGCGACGCACGAGGACATTGCTTCAACGTATCACTCGATTAACGCCTACCTTTGGACAAAAAATAAAAGGATTCGAGAGGAAGGTATAGGTAGACAGTAGCGAGATAAAAATAACTTGCAAAAAGTTGAATTTTCGTCAACCATTTAAACAATTTATCAGCCAATAATTTTTTAGGATATATTGAAGAAATGATTAGCATCCATTAGACAATCACAAAAATGATTGAAATAGGTAAAATTCGTGACGCGATAGGAATTTTCGTAAAGTAGGTACCGTAAAGAGTCAAATAGTTGAGCTACGTGAGCTGAATCTTTACTTACTTGTGCGTAAAAAGTAGATGAATGTTATTAAAAAATATTGTCCGAGATAAAAAAGAACACTGTCACTTATTATCACAATAATTTATTAGCACAAAAATGTCACTGAAGGACGACACAAACATAACACATCGGAGAACGTCACACTCATTATAGTTTGGCAGCCATTTTGCTACACACAACCGGGAAGCAAGACTACGTTGCGGTTGCTCTGGAGCCTAAATAGTGGGAGAAAAAAATTCTCCGAGTATTTCCGACTATTTGCGAATTATTCCGAATCGTTATACGTTAATAATTGCAGTAACTCGTCCAAAATAAAATAATCCTGCTTGACTTAAAGCCAATTCAATGGAATAATTGCAGTGATAAATTATTTGGCGGTTAATGTTGATTTTCAAAAATAAATTTTACTAGATAAATAAATGTATTTATCAACAGTAGTTCAACTAATTCACTTCTAAGCTGGTGACATCTGGGAAACAGCTGACTGAGACACCCCCAGCATCATGGCCGCTCCCATTAAATTGAAGCCGTTCATGATGATATTTACGCGGTGAATTAAAGTGATATAAAAAGTAAATTGATTTTAAAGTACTCGATAATCGAAGTAAATTATAAGCTATTAAAATATCATAGTTATTACGTTCAAGTGATCGAAAAATTATTGTGCTTAGAGGTTAGATTATCGATGATCTGTTTTCTCCATCACCATAATTTGACAGATGCAAATTGTTTTGAGTATTTTAAAAGTAGTTTGGAGGAATAATTTAATTCTTAGTAACAGGGACATGAGACAATGATGCCAATCAAGGATAATCAAGATGTGGCTTGTTTCTTGGTCACGAAACATTCGTGGAAAGGAAAGTAAGTTTATTATTTTGTCTACTTTGCCTATTCACCTTTGTTCTTGAATTATTATTATTACAACCTTGGAAGTATTATTATATTGTTATAATTTCTATTATATAAAATTTTTCCTATTAAAAAAATAATTTAAATGTTCTTCTAGATATAAACGTATTTTTTCTATTGGATCAATGGGGATAACGACATACAATCCGAGTAATTTAGAAGTAACAAACAAATGGGAGTATGCAGATTTTATCAGTGTACAACCGACAAATAAAAATCAGCTTGGGCTTTATGAGTTTAGTATAACAATGAAGAAAGACAGAAAAATAGATACAATGAAATTTAGCTCGGAGCATAGATCCCACTTGTTGACTGAAGCACTCAAATATAGGAATCAATTTGCTGAAAAGCCGAAAGAGATATTGGTGAGTCATAGTTTTCGTTGAAAAGACATTGTGATACGTAGTATCATTAAAACACATGGCTTTTAATGTATTATCTGGAGTCAAATCAACATTAATAACACTACAATGCATTTCATTATCCACAGTAATTCATTACACTGATGATATTATTTTTATCACATACATAAAACAACGTATAGTGTCGTTTCCTATACAATGATCTTTCTATACTTCAAAGCTTTTTCAAACAATTGAATCTAATTTCGAAGAATTGGCGAAAATTATTGATAAATTATTAATAACAAAAAAAATGCCAAGTGCTAGTATTCATGTGAAATTTTTTTTTTTCTAACAGAGGTATCAAGCTTATAAACATCATTGGTCAGATACAAGATTGCCAGTAGTATTAGAAGTGACTCCTTACAGCTTGGACCAATTAGATCCTGCAACAAATATGCTTTTAGCGAGTTATTATTATAAAGATATTGATGGATTAGGAACTATGAAAGATTATCAAGGTGGATTTGTTATAGTCAGCAGTGGATTTGGCCGTTTACATTTATTCGCTTCACAACATATGGAAGAAATCAAAAGAAAAATCGTAGATCTAGCTCAAGCCAATCTTGGAATTAACATTACGGTGCTCAAAGAAAAAATTCCCATGGATGAATTTATGATGCAACGATTGGGAAGGTTTAGTAGTGATGAGCATATCACAAGTGTTTCTGAATTTACTGTACATAAAATTTCGTCCAGACATTCCGATCCACAGAGGAGAACTCTATGCCTCTCGGATACTTGTCTTCTTGAGAGAGATCCACAGACTTATAACATTTGTACTCTTAGGCCGTTATCAGATATTTTTGCTTTGGTCCGAGATAATACAAATCCTCAATTATTTACAATCCAATATCTTAATGGACAGATGCGTAGTTACATGGCAACAGATAGAGATTCCCTACTGGCATCATTACTAGATGGAGTAAGAGCATCAGGTAACAGAGATGTTCACGTAAAAATGACTCCTATAGCAAGAGGTAAAAGACTTGGACCATTAAATCTTCCGGTCGATGAAGAAGTTGAAATTTCACATGTGAAATTCTTACAACAACCACCTGGCAATCGGTTTTTTGCCGAAATTCTCGAAAGATTCAATGCTAACATTCCTTACAGTGGTCTTCATTATTCTGTTACTCAGGATGTAAGAAATTTTTATTTTATATATTAAGTTTGTAAAGCATACAGTTCATCAAAGCGGCAAATTTTATAGCTTAGTATTTTCTTTACTTTTTTTAAAAGGTAGTGTTAAAGATGGTTTTAACTTTCAATAGTGACTAACAATTGTATTGTTCAAAATTTTTCAAATATAATGATTTGGAATACGCAATTGATATACAAAAAGAAAGATTTATTTTTATGCGATACAAACTAGATTCAATCTTTTCTGAAAATTCTTATATTTGTTTATTCATAAACTTTTTTAAAAACTTCTAGTTTCTTCTAAAGCTTTTTGCTTGTATTTGCTGATTAAAAATAAAAAAAATGTTATTTATTTGATTTATTTTTAATCAGAGTCTCTTTCCAAGTATATCAACTGTATAAGGAAGATCATTTTTGCCCAGGGTATAGAACCGCTTGAATGGACTGTAACGACATTACAGCTTGAAATGCATCGAGTGATGAATAACTACTTGCAGGGATTATTCACGGAAAACAAAGATAAAGTAATTCTGGGTGCCCTAAGTTCGTTAGTGAACCGTGAGTTGGAAACAAATATGGAAGTAGAAGCACAGTTTCATGCATTGCGAAGATTAGTTGCCAGTAAAGTTGGATTCATGGCTTTCACGACATTACCTGGTTTTCGAGAGGCAATCGGGAATAAAGTTGTTAAAGCTTTGAAACGACAGGATTGTGGAGTTACTCAGGCTGCAATTGATTGCATTTGTGCTCTCATGCAGGCAATGCATGATGACTGTGATTTACGGCAGGAACAACTAAATAAAAGTAGCCTGCTTAGTAGTAATAAGTTTCTGGAGAGTCTTCTAGATATGTGGATTAATCATGTGGTAAGAATTTAATACATTTTGTTTAAAATATGAATATTAGTAATTTAAATAATTATTTTCATGTTTCAGAACCATGGAACAGGCGCGCTGGTTGTGTCTGCCATGTTAGATTTATTAACATTTGCATTGTGCGTTCCTTATAGTGAAACAACCGACGGCAAACATTTTGATAATCTGCTTGAGATGGTGGCTACTAGAGGCAGATCATTATTCAAACTTTTCCAACACCCTTCGTTAGCTATTGTTAAAGGTGCAGGTTTAATTATGAGAGCAATTATTGAAGAAGGTGCTCCAGAGGTTGCTGCTAAAATGCAAGAACTTGCTTTGGCTGAGGGAGCTTTACCACGGCATTTATTGAACAGTTTGTTTACTGCTGGCAGTGATGGAAGGCTGTTAACTCATAGACAATTATGCAGGCATCTTGTTGGACTTTGGGTTACCGGTCATCCCACAGCTATGGGTTTATTAAAAAGAATTTTAGTGAGTTTTATTTATTTTCATTCCGAAAAAAACTGGAATAAAAACTATTAGTTTGATAATAAAATTATTTTTGCAGCCGAGTGGTTTGTTAACGTACCTTGACTCTCAGGAAAAAGTACCGGATTCATTTTTGGAAGAAGAGAGATTATATAATCGAGATAATTTAAAAATAGCAATTTATCATGCATCAAAAAATAAATCAGGAGCTCAATGGGTGGCAATGGAACGTTATATGCGTTTAATAGAAAAGCATGTTGAGAATTCTTTGCAGCATTGGGGTGCACGTATTGGAATTGAGAGAAGAGAAAAAATCAAAGAAAGACCAATAGTTTTACGTAAAAGAAGAGAAAGAATAAAGTCTGAAGCTAATTGGAAATTATTTTACTATAAATTCAATCAAGATCATGCATTGCCTAATCTTATTTGGAATCATAAGACAAGAGAAGAGCTTCGTACTGCTCTTGAAAATGAGATTCGTGCATTTTCTGCTGATAAGGATTTATCAGGAGGAACTTTGATTGCCTGGAATCATCGTGAGTTTGAAGTACAATATGTATGCTTATCGGATGAGGTTAAAATTGGAGATTATTACTTGAGATTATTGCTTGAAAAAGATTCACCTGATAGTCCTATTAGAAAATCGTAAGTACTAGAGTATTGATTGTAAAAAACATTATTCAAATTAATAAAACAATCTAAAAATTGCTTTATTTATTTTAGGTATGAATTTTTTAATGATTTATATCATAGATTTCTCTTAACCACTAAAGTAGACATGAAGTGCCTTTGCTTACAAGCTATGACTATTGTTTACGGTCGGTACTTCGAAGACATCGGCCCATTTTCTGACACAAAGTACATAGTAGGAATGTTGGAACGATGTACAGATCGGACAGAACGTGATCGATTAGTGATGTTTATTCACAAATTAATCTTACACAGAAAAAATGTCAAAGACATAATGGATCAAAATGGAGTTCGTGCTTTAGTTGATTTATTAACTTTAGCACATTTACACATATCTCGTGCTGTGGTTCCAACGCAAACAAATGTGATAGAAGCAGGGCCAGAGCAAGAACGGGTTTTAGAAAAAGAATGGTATTACAATGATGGAGAGCGTCGAGTAGGACCGATAAGTTTAAACGAGTTGAAAGATTTATATTCTTCAAATAAAATAAATTATAAAACAAAAGTTTGGGCTCAAGGATTAGATGGCTGGCGAATGATTTCTCAAGTTCCACAGTTGAAATGGACTCTAGTTGCCAAAGGAACTCCAGTTCTTAATGAAAGTGAACTAGCAACTCTTATTCTAAATATTTTAATACAAATGTGTGAATATTTTCCAAGTAGAGACGCTGATAATGCTGTAGTTAGACCGCTTCCAAGAGTAAAAAGGCTTTTATCAGATCTTCAGTGTTTGCCGCATGTTGTTCAACTTCTTCTTACGTTCGATCCTGTTTTAGTTGAAAGAGTCGCAACTCTTTTATGTGAAATTATGAAAGACAATTCTGAAGTATCAAAGATCTATCTAACGGGTGTCTTTTATTTTATACTTATGTATACTGGTTCCAATGTTTTACCCATTGCCAGATTTTTGCAGTTGACACATACGAAACAGGCATTTCGTGGAGACGATAATACTCCATCAGATATTATGCAAAGAAGTATTTTAGGCCAGCTTCTACCTGATGCCATGGTGAGTTATCTAGAGAATCATGGGGCAGAAAAATTTGCACAGATCTTCCTAGGTGATTTCGATACTCCTGAAGCGATTTGGAACGCGGAAATGAGAAGAACTCTCATTGAAAAAGTAGCGGCACACATCGCCGATTTTTCTCCACGACTGAGAAGCCATACGATGGCAAGATATCAGTATATTGCCATTCCAGCTGTGAGGTATCCACAGTTGGACAAAGAACTCTTCTGCCAGATATTTTATCTCCGTCATCTTTGTGATACCGTTAAATTTCCTAACTGGCCTATACCAGATCCAGTGCATTTATTGAAAGATGTTTTAGATGCTTGGAAGAAAGAGGTGGAGAAGAAACCGCCGATAATGACTGTTGATGAAGCTTACAAAGTCTTAGGTCTTCAGAGTGGAAGACAGCACAATGAAGCAGATGTGAGAAAGTCTTACTACAAATTAGCACAAAAGTTCCATCCTGATAAGAACCCCGAAGGTAGAGATAAATTCGAAGCAGTAAACCAAGCTTACGAATTTCTGTGTAGTAGAAGTTGTTGGACGACTGATGGACCAAATCCTGATAATATAGTATTGATTCTTCGTACACAAAGTATTTTATTCCATAGATATTCTGAAGAATTAAAACCATATAAATATGCCGGGTATCCACAACTCATAAAAACAATAAAATTAGAAACTGAAGATGAAAGATTATTCTCTAAGTCTGCCCCACTATTGGCAGCAGCGAGCGAACTTGCTTATCATACAGTTCATTGCTCTGCATTGAATGCTGAAGAATTACGTAGGGAAGGAGGTCTAGATGTATTACTAGAAGCTTACAGTCGATGTGTATCTGTTTTGAATAATTCAAGCAAACCTGATGATGTTGCAGTTCAAGTTTGCACTCATATTACAAAATGCTTTGCCGTGGCTGGCAGATTTAGAGGCTGTAGAGATAAAATTGTTGAACTTCCCCAACTCATTAAGGATCTGTGTCGAATTTTACACTTTAAACACTTGACAAAACTTTGCTCTGTGGCAACAGAATGTGCTTCTTCTTTAGCAACAGACTCGGTGCTTCAAATGCAACTTTTACAGTCAGGAGCACTTTGGCATTTACTTCTGTTTATGTTTAATTATGATTATACGTTGGAAGAAGGTGGAGTAGAACGGAATCAAGATGAAAACCGTCAAGAAGTAGCTAATAATTTAGCGAAGCTTGCAGTGAAAGCTTGTGCAAGACTTGGTGGTTATATGACTGGAGATAATGAGACACCAGTTAATCCAGTTACTGTCGCTGCTTTAGAGACTTTACTAACGCCTTATTTAGCTCGACAACTTGCTAAAGATAAACCGGAAGAAATTTTGAAAACTTTAAACTCAAATTGTTCGAATCCTTATCTTATTTGGGATAATGGAACACGAGCTGAGTTGAATGAGTATTTGGAAACTAAACGTCAAGAAAAACTTTGTGGCAATGGAACTCTAGAGCATGACTTCAGTGACTTTAAATACAGTGCTCATAGTAATGAATTAATTATTGGTGAAATTTTCGTTAAAGTTTATAATGAACAACCAACGTTTCCAATTGAAAATCCTAAAAGTTTTACCATCGATTTACTTAACTTTTTATTAAAATCATCCGAATATTTATCATCCTTAAATAACGTAACATTATCTAAAAAAGATCAAGAAAGATTAAAAACAATTGTCATGGCATTAGAGGCATTAAAAAATGTGATTCAAAATAATCCTGGAATAGAAATTCAATGCATCGGCCATTTTAATTTGCTATTTAATCTATTGAGTTGTAATAATTTCAAACCTATTCAAAAAGGAGCTTTAGAAGTGATAAATAATGTTACAAAAAATCATGAATGTGTTAATGATATTGCTGCTAATGAAGTTGTAGTTCATTTATTATTAACTTTAAATACTGTAAAAGAATGTCAATTATTATGTTTAGAAACCTTATATGCACTTATGAGCACGACAAAAATCGTAAAAGACGCTTTAGCAAAAGGAGCTGTTGTTTATGTTCTTGATTTATTTTGTAACTCTCCTAATGTTCAAATTCGTGAAACTGCCGCTGAACTTTTAGCCAAAATGTCAGCTGATAAATTAGCAGGACCGAAAGTGAAACTAGATTTATCGAAATTTCTTCCAAAATTGTTTGGAGAAGCAATTCGCGATGCTCCTAAGCAATGTGTTCATATGTTTGAGACAAAACATGAAAATCCAGAATTAGTTTGGGATGATGAAGCGAAAAATCGTGTGTCAAGGATAGTATCAGAATTAAAAGATGAATATTATTCTCTTCAAAGAAGAAATCCCAACGCTGTACTAAAATTACCTGAGACCCAAAATAATTTTGAAACCGCAACAAATGAACCAGTTGTTGGAGGAGTTTATTTAAGGCTGTTCATAGCAAGTCCTGCATGGGCTCTTAGAAAGCCTAAGGAATTTTTAAACGACTTAATGGACACTACTTTGTCACTTATGTCTAGAGAAAATATGGACACCGATATGTTAGAACTAACAACACAGGCTTTAGTGTGTTTACTTCAAGCTCAACCAGCGCTAGCAGATCAAGTACCTTCTCTTGGACACATTCCAAGGCTCTGCAGACAAATGGCTATAAGAAATAGCCAGCCCTCTATGTACAAAGCGGCAATACTTATTCTTCATCAACTAGCCACAAGCGAAATTTGTATTAATTCGATTTGTCAAACAGATTGTATCAGCCCATTAAAACTCGCTATGCAGTCAAGAAGAGATATGATTGCTGTTGCATGTGAGACATTGAATAGACTTTTCTCAACAAATGAAGATCGACTCATAAAGCAGGTAATTTCCAGTAGAAAAACATTAAATATTCAATTTATTATAAATTATAAATAAATAATTTCACTTGTGTTTTTAGGCCCTTGAAGCAGAGATGGTACCATATCTTTTGAACATATTAGAAGGTCGGCTTGACCTAATTGATAATCCAGCTACAACGAAAGCTCAAATTGTGAAAGCGCTAAAAGCAATGACTCGAAGTATTCTTTTGGGAGAAAGAGTTAGTTCTATTTTGGAAAAATCACCTGTATGGGCTGAGTACAAAGACCAAAAGCATGATTTATTCATTTCTAATACTCCAACCATGGGCTATCTCACAGGTAATATATATTTACTTAATCGGTATGTGATCTTTTTTTTTGGAAGGGGAAATCTATTAAAATATTCATCAATTCTATAGGAATGCCAGTGTCTGCTGGATATTTAACAGCTGGACCGAGTGCGCCTATTCCTAGTGCACCACCACCAGTTCACAAGGAAGATAGAATCGGTAACAGACATGATCACATATGATAGTCGGAGAAAATGTGTTTACAAAATAGAATACGATAGCATCAATACCATGCTCAAGAACTTTCATCTTCGTCTTCAGTTAAGTAAAAGAGGTTCGTCTGTGATTTTTATTATTATTTTATCTCTTTTGTTAGAGAGAATTAAATATAACTACCATAATCTTTTTTGATCAAATAATTAACGAATTGATTTTGAAAGATATCCACGCTCTCAGAATGAACGAATTTTTTAAGAATATTAGTTTTTTATTAGTAGAAAAATATCTTTACAACTGCATTGAAGAAGTGATGTTTTTATTACTTTTTGGAATATTCTAAATATCTCTGTACTTAGCAATAATTTTTATTCTGTTGGAAAACTTCCTATTTAAAGGAGAAACTTCTTTTCGAATTTATTTTTTTTCGAAGATTTAATTAGCTTTTTCAGTAATAAAATAGAACTTTGTACTTGTAACTTAATCAAAATTTATTAAATTTTTATTTGATAAGGTATATGAATCATGAAAGTCCATTTGATAATTTTAGTTTGGAAATAATACTTGATATTATTCGATTTTTGTTTTTATGAATCAGGGTAATTATTATTTATAATGTCTTTTACTATGATAAAAAAATATATGTTATGCAGCCATATCATTTATTTAAAAATAACTGAATTAAAAACTAAAAAGTACATTTTATTTAATATATAATGTAAATATAATACTCTATAAAAAAAGTCATGAAAAAAACTTTAGGCTATGTATGCATTGAGGCCTACTGCCAAAAAAAAAAACATCATCTCTGATAAAATTTATTTCAAATTACGTTAAAAAAAAATATTTTTACGTCATTAATATTTAGAGTATATAACAGAATCTTTTATCTGTACAGAATAATATAAATAAGTAAGAGCGACATTTTTTTTTATGTTGAAGATTGAATAAAAAATAGTCGATTTTTATTTTATCATAAAAAGCTAATTTTATGTTAAAAATCTTTTTCTTTAAATATTAATAATGATCATAAGTAATAGATGTGCCTACATTGCAATAATTTTTATTCTTTTGTGAATCAACATATATGCAATGGCTGCTTTACGATATTTTATAGCTTACACAACACAAATGACTTATCATGTTGAAGACATTCACAAAATGTTTAACAAACAAAACACCAAAAACAAAAAAGAGAATAATAAATTTAAAATGAATAATAAACAGAATGCAAGGGATTTATTATAAAAAAAATATTGATCTTAAGATTGTTAAAAACATATTGTGCTATTTGTACCGTTATCTTCAATCATTAATGAATGATGAACAACGCGAAAAAACTTGATCATTATTTTCACGTTATCACTATTTGAATTTTTTAAGAATTAAATTCAGATTATGTATATATAATATATATAAATATATATATATAATTATTATACCACAGATCCATATGTATGTATAGAACAATAAACAATTTTGCACAGGATAATGAAAGTATTGCAGAATTATGTACAAATTATTTGATACTTGAAAACTATATCACAATATTGGGATTAAACTGATATTAATTTCAAGATATACTTGTTGTTATTCGACTATTTCTCTCACATTTGGCACCTGAAACGCTTCATTCTGAAGGTTTATATACTCATGTTGTGTTACACTGTCCAGAAGCCTACCAATGGCATGTTTGAGTTCAGTGAATGTTGGTCTGCTTTTTGGTGAAGTTCGCCAACATGCATTCATTATTTCATATCTAAAATAAAAATAAAAATGTATATGATAATTACTAGAATTGTCATTTATAAAAATGAACTTACAGTTGACTACCACAGTTGGATGGTTTTACCATACGTTTTCCAGATTTTAGATAATGAAGAATCATATTTGTAGGAATTTCTGGATAAGGGTTGCATCCAAGAGTTACTATTTCCCAAAGAAGAATTCCAAAAGACCATCTATAATAATTATACAGGATTTTTTATAATTAATTATCAGTAAAATTTTTTGTTTTTTTAATTATCAGGTTGTTTAATACAAACACATCACTTTGAGTAGTATACAATTGATGAGTTAATGCTTCAATAGCCATCCATTTTACTGGTAACTTGCCATTTCCTTCTTTCTTATATACACTTTCCCTATAAACATCTCTGCTTAGTCCAAAATCTGAAATTTTGACCGTTAAATCTGCACAAACTAATACATTTCTTGCAGCCAAATCACGGTGAACTATTCGATTGAGCGACAAAAATTCCTAAAAAGTTGTTAAAAATTAATGAATAATTATTAAAGTTTCTTTATCTTCAGTTTAATTTCCGTCAATATATTTACCATGCCATTAGCAACCTGCCAAGCAAATGTTAATAATTCTTTCGCTGTTATTTTTTCAGATCTTTTTGAATATTCTAAAACATATGTTCATGGTCATGGTTATCCAATAAATATGAAAAATTAATAAAATGAACTTGAAATGGATAGATATATGTAAGAGATAAGATACGTTTTATATTCAAAATATGAATGTATGTAAAATGTGTTTACCTTCTTGAATATCGTACATTCGATTAGATACTGCATCTTTATTCCCTAAAAAGGTTTCATTACTTCTAATTTATCAATAAGAATCATTGATTCCGAATGCCGTAAGATATAATACTTACAAGTAGATGAAATTAGATAAGTGGGATTTTCTCTAGCTACTTGAAGAGATTTAAGATGATTATTGTCATTTATGTCATTCATAATATCTTTCCATATCTATATTGATGAGAATGATGATTAATTATAAAAAAACGCGTATAAAAAAATTTCTTGATTTTATCATTACTTACATTCCTAAGATAACTTTGTAAATCACCTTTACTACAGTATTCTACGACCAACATAGGAATTTGGCAAGACGTACAACATCCAATTAAAGAAACAATGTTGGGATGTATACCAGCAGATTTCATTATTGAAATTTCTTGCTTGAAATTTCTTATTTCTTCAGCACTTGGGCAATCTAATTTATTTACAAACGAAGTTATATTTATTTTATCTTATTATTTTCTGTAAAAAAATTTTACTTCACCTTTTAACATTTTAACAGCTACTTCGATTGATTTATTTTGGTCAACTTGGAGTAATCCAAGTCGAACGACTCCGGATATACCACTACCTAATACATCTTTTATCATCAATTGTATTGGTTTTATTTCAAAAACATCTTTTGCTATGAAAGATTCATTTTCCATTTTATTATCTAAATTGAGGGTTGATTTTAGCAATTTTTCATACACTGGGTTGAGATTTATAGAATCTTTTATGTTGTTATGATATTTCAGTTGAGTTTTATTCTTACGTACTTTATTATGAATATCATTTTTATGTTTTTTATTATGTTTACAATAGAAATAAAATATAGTCGCAATTATAATCATACTCGCAACTGATGGAGTGATAATCATTTCAATAGAAACTATAATAACATGGAAAAAATTGCAAGGATTAAATTTGACCTTGAAACCAAACAAGAAAAAACAAAGAATAAAAAAATAGAAAATTGTCAATATAGTTTATAAAATACCTGTCGACGGGTAAGCATTCTCTCTAGTAAATGTTCTAAAAATTAAAACTGGTAAACTTGTCCCACCAGCTGATTCACTGTAAATACTAATTACGTACAGTGTTTCACTTTTATTGACAGAGCATAGTGCTTCTGTTGTCTCCTGTAACAATTAATTTCAAAGTAATCATTCTAATCAATAAAATAAATTTATTGATGATGTATGGCAATATTTACCCCAGGAATTGTAGTAATATCAGGTTTCTCCGTTTCATCAACTGGTATTACTTGAATTGTATAATTATCTGGAATGATATCTGGCTTTTTCCATGAAACAATGAAATTGAATTTATCTCCCAATTCAGTTATATCAATGATTTGAAAATTTTCTACTGAATTAGGGGCTAAGAATTATGAAATAATTTTAGTTATAAAAGTTAATCTATATGTAACTAACTATTGTAAATAATCATAAAAAATTTAATTTCAGTTCTTACGGCATATAGTTAAGTCTTTAAACAGATCTGAACAACTGGGTGTTATGAAGCTGTGTGTTACATTTTTACTATTATTATGACTTCCTCGATTTTTAGCAGAAACTATTATTGTATAATTTTTTGAATAATCAAGTCTATGCAAATCAAATTTGAAATCATGACTCTGTAAAAAATCCCGATTTTTTTTAATTAAAATGAAAATATTCAAGGATAATTTTATTTAATGATGAAAAGAATTTTTACGTACTGCATTAAAATAATTGATAGATAATCCTTCATCTTGGGTCCAAGAAAGAATATCATAAAAGCAAGATCGATCTATAACAATTTCAAAATAGAAACAGGAAGTAATCTTGAAGAATTGATTTTCTAGTTTTTCCTAGTAAAATGATGAAATAATACCTTTAGCTGGATCTAAAATAATTTCAGCTTTCAAGTGAGTATCATTTTTACCATCAGGTATAATTTTTTGGACAAAAATATCCCTAATCGGTTCTGGTTGAACGTTATCTGAAGTAAATTCAATACATTGAGGATCATTGCAGGTAAAATTGATCTAAATAATTCATATATTAATATATTACTTGCAGTTGTCTGAAACCAATCAGATATTTCCGGTAGCGAAATTCCATCTTTTGTAATTTTGTGAGAACGATATCGATATCTTGTACCAGGTTGTAGATTAAAAAACACTGATATTCTCCCATCATACTAAATTTTTGTTACATATCAATGTTTTATATTTTTCAGAATAATTTTAAATAAATCAGTCATTTGTTTACCACAAGAGGATTGATCCAGACGTCGTCATCACTTGTACTCTGCTCGATTACAAAAATACCTGGACTATGTAAAATACTTAGAAAATCTACATCTTTGCAATGTAGAGAAGAATTGAAATTGGCTCTTACTGGAATCCTTTCTATATATTGCAAAAATTTTTATTTCAATGTCAGATAATTTGATCATGTAAGAATTTTTTTATTAATGTCCAGTAGTAATTTCCTTAAAATTTTATTATTTACCTTGAACAAGTGTGATATTACGGCAATTATTTAGACACAAAATCTAAAACACATAATTATAAATAGTGGAATTCCTAGGTATATTTTTATCATCTGACATAATTTTTTTTTAATTGAAAATAAATTATTGTCTGATTTCAGACTATAACAAAAGATTGAGAGATACAATTTACTACTAAAAAAAAAATCTAATCCATTCCTACGCAATACAATATTTCATTTGTATAATATTGACAACACCTGTAATGTAATTCTGATAAAGGAATCGTATGTATTGTATTCATTGTTCAATACAAATAAAAGATAGCATGTCCTGACATCGATGTTGCATTATGCATTAGATATTCATCTAGACACATAATTTAGAATTAAAATGCGTTGTTTTTATTGAAAAACTGAATAAAGTATTTTAAAAATTGAGTCAAAATACGATAGAAATAATTAATTATCATTTGATTAGCTACAAACAGATTGACTTTATTCATGCAATATTTTAAAATGTGGTTCATTGCTCTTTAACCGATCAATTTGATTATCTACACAAATTCTATGCGATGCCTTAAACTTATAAAATTTTACTTTTAGATACATAAAGTCTCTCGAAGGTGTTATACTTATCGTTGTTACGATTTTACCTTCGACGAATATATTTAACAACCGCCAACTGTGTCAACTAATCATGTGCTTGATAATAATTAAATACTGTACCGTACACATAATTACAGGTGGATAAGACAAAAAAGCAGTTTGAGGAAAGTCACATACTAAAATCTACTAAAATGAATGATTTTTAAAATTTTTCTAGTAATATGATTCAAATAATGGGTTCCAAGATTATTGATAGATTAAAATCAATAATTCGAACAAGCAATAAATAAACTTGTATAAGTCCTTACTTCTTCACATCGAACAAGGCATCCAGCTTCTTGAAAAGCTTCATCAATTGAAATTCCTCTGACTACATATTCGAGTACTATTAAAAACAAAATAATAAAATACATGTTGATATTTTTTTATTATTTTAATAACATGTTTCCACCACTAGTTAACTGTATATTAAACTTGGCATTTTGATATTTTCATTCGAAACCACACTTGCAATTTCACTACAAAATTTTATTTGTGATTTATTTGTTAAGGATTATACAAAACATTGTAAATATTTGAGCTCACTAATATTCACCCAGGTGCTTTTTATCTGAAATTTTTTAATAAAGTAATAAATTTTTGATTACGTGGAAAACGTTAACACTGTACTAATGACCTCACAGTTAAAAGTAAGAATGAATATTAAGTTCATTTTTTACTCGTAAGTTCAATTATTTGTATTTATTATAATAAAAAATATTAACAGCTGAATCAATGTATTCATTTCACGCGGGAAGATATCGAAAAAATAACAATGCTTGAAGTTGGAATGCTACGAATCAACGTAATCGTCAAGTGTCGAACGCGATATGACCAACAAGAACATTTCTGTTACACGTGTTCATGTATACAACTCAAAAGTTTGTATGTATAAGAATTTTCGAATATCACATTTAATATTTATTTCTAACCCTGGTTAAACTATTTCACAAATACATTTTATTTCAAAATTTTTTAAGAATGTAAATAATTTTTAAATTTATTTTATATTTTTTATTTGAAAATAATAATAATTAGTGTATAGAGATTAAAGAATAAATCAAGATAGAAAAAAGTAAATAATGGTTTATTATTGATATTCAAAGTTCATGAGACATTCATTATTGCAGGTAATTTACCAAACAAATATAGACATAATTTTGCTGTAAACTTAAGAATTATTGTTTTTAATTGCTTGATACTGAATTGATTATTTAAAGTAATAAAGTAGTCATTATTCAGTTATTTTGAATATATTGCATTAATGTAGTGGAATAAGAAGACCAGAAAGAAGAGTGTTACTCCAAGAATGTTGGAGAAAATAGCAAGCTGCACGTCTGTGATCATCTGCAAATATAAATAATTTTATTAGTTAAATTATAACATACAGTCTAATACATTATACTTTTTATTAGTAATTAATCATATGTATGTTGATCCTATAAACATGAATATAATAAATTACCATTGTAATAAATTTATAACTTTTTTTGTAACGCACATTTTAAATTAATTTTTATGATTCTAATATGAAAATAACTTAAATAACTAGAGTAATTATTCTATAAACAAATATGAGAAATAAGAGGTCAATTTCTAATAGTGTTGAAACAATCAAAAAACTGTTAATAAACAAAAAATATTATTGCTTAATTCATAACAAATTTATAACGTATGATTATCTATGATAAATTAAATTACCTTTTTTACAAAGTATCACCCTGAACTCAGAAAAAAAGTTTTTAAGAATAATTGAATTTAATTTGCTGTTTGTTTACGTGACACGCTGTCATACACCAAAATTAAGGTTAGAAACGTGTAACACAATCGGTAAAAAAGTTTTCTAATGATGATTATGCTCATGGTAAATTATCTATTCCAGAGGGCTTTATTTCCTACACTAATTTTCAGCTATGTTTTGCGCAGGCGCGAAGTAATCTAGATTTTTCCAGTTCAGTATTTGCGCGCCAAAACAATAAATGGACATGCTTGTATGAGTCTCGAAAAAAACACTCATTACTGTGTATTTATGTAGTGTTGAATGATTATTAATATAAATAAGTGATAATAATAATTATAATCAATCATTAATGTAATAACAACAGTGAATCTAAAGTTATATGTGAAACAATACCGAATTCCTGAAACTGCGTCTCAAGGTTACCGGTGAGTCGTTGTTGCCATTGCATGTACACAAACATATATTAAAAATTTTTCTTGTAAATTAATAGTCACTGTCATTCAATATGTATCAACTAATTAAATAGAATCATTATCGAATTTATTATCAAATCATTCTTAAACGAAATTAATAATAATTTAATTTACCTTATTACATGAGAAGTTGTACTAATAAGCACTATTAATAGTTGGCAGGGTTTACTGTTTTCCAATGTCGTTTTTTCACACATTCTCCTTGAATACATATCTGCGAACATAACAAATATTAATCATTTTCTTTTTTTTATCGATTATTATAGAAAACAATTCTAATTATTGTTTAACGATTAATCTGTATATTCACTACCTTTTCATTTCCACATGCTGATCCTTCTGCTGCTGGCGATGTAGCATAGCATTCATTTGTGTTGTTTCTATCTGTGCAATAGAGCAGCGTACATGCTCTTTCATCGTGCTGTAATAATTAATGTATTATTGAATGATTTTATCAATGCAAAATAGATTAATTACTTTAAACAATTTTTTTATAATCGATAATTACGTAACAAGCATCTAAAGCTCCTGCATTATAACATTGCTCATCTAAAGACATTAATGTTCCTGGTAAAATCTTTGGCAGTTCTATATTTAGTTTTGGTCTATTATAAAGGCACTTGCTTGCGGGCTTTCTACAAAAAAAAATTAGCGATCAATAAAAAATATTTATCAGCTTTTACTTAACATGAAAATCACTAACCCTAAAAAATGTTTGAAACATTCTATGCTACATGATGACCATTTGAAAGCATTCTCGGTAAACCTATTACTACTCATTAAATATCCATCCTCCCATCTGCATTTAGTTGCTCCTGGACCTCCAACATAACTTGCAGATGGTGAACCATCGTGAGGAACTCCTAATCTATAATATTTGTGTTGAGAAAAATATTTCTCATCATTATTTGAAATAGATGAATATATTTTAAAGTAAAACTCACATATGTCCTAGTTCATGAGCAGCAGTAGGAATTCCATTAAACCCTTCATCATGAACAAGTGCTATTGCTTCCAATTTTTTACCATCTTCATTCCAAGCGCATGCTGATCCAAATTTACTTATTCCTATTATTTTAAAATATATGTAACTTTTGTGAAAAATATTACCGATCATCCTTATAATATCTGTTTACATCATACCTCTTAAAGCAGCACACTCGGACTCGTTATTTCTCATTACTGGCCATTCACATATCTTTAATCTGAGTAAAAAGTAAGTGTTACTTCTTTTCTTTTTAACATTAATTCACTTACATTCTAATATAACAACGCAATATTTTTAAAACCATGACCAGGCTTTAAATTAAATACAAGTCACAAGAAATAAATAATCATTACTTTAAAATAATTATAAAAGCATAAATTACTCAATTTTTATTGACTTGATTAATTTTATAAAAATTATTCTTTCTCACCTTGTCATGACAACAGCAATATCATAAGAGCTCTTACTAAATCTTGTTTCTTCATAAAAATATTTCCCTACATCACTCATAGCATCACTGCTAATAGCAATATCACTTACTTTATATTTATTCAAATAAGGTGTAGCTTCATTGTCCTAAAAAATTTTTTATTATTTGGTTTGATAATTTTGTAGTCTACGTTTATTTATTTTTTTTAGACTTCATAATATTATGGCAACTGATGTTGTATATCAATTTTTGAAGACTCGTCATCGACCATATAATGTTAATGACATTGTTGCAAATCTTCCAAAAGAAACAGATAAGAAGGCTATCCAGCAGGCACTGGATAAATTAGTGAAGCAGGAGAAAGTTTTTCAGAAGGTCAGATTAATTTATATGTTATTTATTAATCAATTATTTTCATGTTAAGTTATATAAGGCGTCATTTTTGGTATTATTAATTAATGAACTATTTTTTAGCTTTATGGAAAACAAAAAATATACTGTATTTTACCAGATACAAAAAAAGATGCTCGAGAATTAATTCGAATCGATCGTGAATTGCAAACTCATGCAACTGAATTGGAAGCAAAGCTTGCAACTATTGAAAAAGAAGTAAAAGCTAAACAAGCAACTTTAGTCGCTCTTCAATCTGCACCGTCTTTAGAAGAAGCTCAAAAAGACCATCAAGAAAGAAAGTCGAGAATTCAGCAGCTGGAGAAACGGTTAGATAGTCTAATGCAGTCAAATGGGTCTCAGGACTTGAGTGAAAAGAAGAAGCAAGTACAAAAGTCGTTCGATTTGTATTCTCGAGAATACTCTAAAAGGAAAAGACTTTGCACGGATGCCCTTGATTCTATTCTAGAAGGATATCCAGGAACAAAAAAATCTCTTTATGATGCCATAGGAATTGAAGTAAAAATTGTATCGTAGTGAAATTTGAGAAGCATTTACGCAAATTTAACAGTATATTTAGTTGTCAATTTATTATTAACATTAAAAAAATAACTTACCAATGCAATTATTATTATTGCCAGATTAAGATGTATTTTAGGATTATTTAATATTCTATATCTTAAGTCTACTCCATTCCAAAAAGCTGATAAATATACTAAAGTCTCTGATATATCTGATCCGAATGATCTAATAGATTAGTTTATAAATAAAAACATCAATTAACATATTTTAAAATATATGGTTGTTTCCAATGGAAATAATTAATTAACTTACTTGAATGTATCGTAATCGACAATAACAAGAATTTCAGGGTAGACAGTATTCTGATTGCCCTTCGCTTCATGTAATTTATTCATTAACATTGAGATATCTTGATTGCTTAACAACTCATCTGTTGCTAATGTTTAAAACAAATATGTAATTAAAAAATCACTTTTTAAAATTGATAATTTATTTCTATTTATAAATGTCTAAGATTGAAACTCATACATACCAGAAAAAATTATATCTTTTGGATTTTTGAGTTTATAATGTTTTTCACTCATTTTAAAGATAACATGGTGATTAGTTAATGTGTATAATGGATTATTTAATACTCCTTTTGGAAATAGATTCGATTTGAAATATGATTTATTTCTTTTAATTATTTTTTCCACTATTCGTTCTGGTAATGATCGTATAACATATTTTTTATTGAAGGTGCCATCCTTAAACAATGTGACTATTAATTGTTTTACATTTTTATTCAACAGCTAAAAAATTTAAATAACTTACGAATTTATATCGCTTATGCTTGTCTTGACGAACAATAATAGCTGCGTTGTTTTCCTCATCTCTGAAGGCATAATAGAGCTAGATAAATCAAGAAAGATTAGTTAATATGTTAATTGGAGCAGGAAAAAAAAACGTTATAAAAAATTTTGGACACGTAAACTTACACCATATTGATTGTATTTTGTATAATGGAGACCTTTAAATGCCGATCGATTACTTTCTACTGTATAAATAGGCGTATGTTCTCCAAATAACATTCCTTCTGTGGGCCAAAGATAAAGTGAAATGTCGTGACCAAATGCTTTAAAATGTACTTCTGGATTTCTGGGATTTTTTATTGTCATGGAATGAAATACTGGCACAACTTCATATTCTGGCACTGATAATTAAGAAATTTTTTTAAATATTTATTCATGATAACAAAAAAAAAATTAACTGTTTCAAAAATGTTAAATTTCAAGAGTCAAAAATATT
The DNA here is from genome assembly GCA_028641665.1 of Chelonus formosanus. Classification (NCBI taxonomy): domain Eukaryota; kingdom Metazoa; phylum Arthropoda; class Insecta; order Hymenoptera; family Braconidae; genus Chelonus; species Chelonus formosanus. Next base: position 19,140,313 of record CM054002.1, read on the forward strand.
TTACACTAAAATTTACCTGAATTTCTATTTGTTTGGAAAATAGATTGAATTTCATTATCAGTTATTAATTCAAGAAGCTGTCCATAACATAAAATAAAGACATGAAGTAATTTATAACGCTCACATAAGCAATCACTAAACATTAATAATAGAGAATTAACTTACTTGGTAACTAATCTTTATGGAAGAAAGTAGTAGAGCAAGTAACAAAAGGCTATCACGGCGTTTCATTTTGCAATAAAACCTTTTCGACGAGTCAGTATTGTAAATTTTTTTCTTCAGGTTAATAAATTAAATACGATAGCTTAAGATAAATTATTTATTGATGAATTTTAGTCCATTAATAAAATTAATGGATTGCATTGAGTGATAAAAAGTCAGGAAATAAATTTATTATGTATCTTTAATAGGCTTGGATATCGATAACGTGGTCACTTGATAAATTCATTGGAGAAATTGTTTATTTACATCGTTAAAGTGTTCATTTATACATAAATAAATAAATAAATAAATGCAGGTAATAATTAAATAAATAGAAAGTAAAACAGTCTATTACACCTGTACACAAATGTACAGTTTTTCTCATCTTATTTCTACAGTCGTTTTGCGTGCAAGTCATTCCCATGATGGATATTGAAATCGAAACTTATTTCTAAAAGGATTAATTGGGTTTATCGGTCTTTTTGGAGGCTTAGTGTCAGATATCATTGTAGCATTTTTTAGAATACAATTTCCACGAATGCAATGCTAAAAATCAATAAAAAAAAAACTTAATGGATCGAAGGAATGAAAAAATTCAAGGAAAAAGTTGTAATAAAATTTAAAACTTTCACTATAGGAAAGTGCGTATATAGTACCATGCCATTTCCGCAATCCGATCCTTCAGCTGCTGCTGATATGCCATTGCAAGTTCCATTTCCTCGAGGAATGTAGCAGTCTAGTCTGATACACACCCTATAGTCATGCTAGAGATAAGGAAAACAAATAAGCTATGAATCATGAATTTTTTTAAAATAAAATATATCACAAACAATGTCTTGTTCATGTTTATATAATAAATATCTTTACATAACAAGCTCTCGTGCCAAAAACTTTGTTGCATTGTTCGTCAAGCGTTGCTATTTGCCCGGGTAAAAGTCGAGGCAATGGTGAACTTTCTTTAGGTTTATTAAATAAACAAGCAGCATCTTCTGAACTGTAAAAAATTTCGCAGTAAAAGAATTTCTTTATAAATAATAACTGATGTTTAAAAAATTCAAATTTACTTAAAAAAATCCAAGAATGCTTTTTTACTGCAATCAGACCAGAAAAAGCTGTTTCTACCAAATGTCACTGTTCCAGTCATAATGAATCCTTCATAGCCTGAGCAAGTAAAAGTGTCTTCGATTCCATCATGTGGAACTCCTAGTCTGTAATGAAATATATGTATTACTAAGGTTTATAATTAATGTGAAATAATTATATCAACAATTGTTTTAATTCACAGAACAAAATAATAGTTATTACAAGTGTGCTACTTCATGAGTAGCAGGAAGAACAGCACTGTATCCACCATTGTCTTCAATTATCCCAACTGCTTCAGTATTTAAATCAATTGAGCTTCTGTTACATGCTCCTGCTTCATACGCATAGCCTAAATAAATAATTTATACGTTTTTATCACATGAAATTAATTCAGCAATAATCAAGTATCATAATATCTGTATTAACAAAAGAGCAATTTATAATTTCATTCAAGAAATTCACCTAAGGTTGATGTATCACAATAGCCGTACTCAATGTTGCACATATCCAAGCTGTTAAGTAGATTTATGTTTAATGTATTACCAATACCATGTGAAAGGAGAATAAATTGTTAAAAATAGTTTACTTCGTTAATGCGACAGCCATATCATAAACTTCAAATGGAAATCTAGACTCTCTAAAAAAATATTGGCTCATATTTTCTAGAGCTCCATCAGCATCTAGCTCATTTACGCCTCGACGATGCTCTTCTAGATAAGGAGTTCCTCCTTCTCTCTACAATGATTTGAATAGTTTATTATATTATTTCTAAAAAGATTAATAACTGATTAATTAATTGAATTTTTAAAAAACACTCAGATTAATATATACTATAGAAATAATAAATCCTGCAAGATTCAATCGAATTTGTGGTTCAGTCATTGTCCTGTATCGCAAATCAACTGCATTCCAAAATGACACTAGATATAGAACTGCTGCTTCATAATCTTTACCAAGAACACTAAAATCCATTGAACAAAGTAGTTTACATATTAATACACTAGAATTAGTTATTCAAAATAGTGAAAAAATTCTTTTACTTGTATAAACTATAATCCAAAATCACCAATAATTCTGGATAAATAATATCTGGAAGGCTTCGTTTCATTCGTCCGTAATCAAAGCGGTTTTTGTGATAGCGTTCTACAAGTTCTAAAATAGGAATTCATTCAGAATAAGATACTTTTTAAACTTTGTAAAAAATTTTGACTGCAATAATCTGAATTATAATCCTCTAATATAATTAATCTAATACGTACTTATTCCATGTTTTATTTGATCATCATTGTATTCGGGTCGTTTGTATATTATGTGACTACAGTTCTGCTCAAAGTCATCTTCAGTCTCGTTAACAAATTTTCTTAATCTAGGATAGGCCTTTAATATGCGAGTTGGTATCGGTTTTATTACAAAATCTGAACGAAATCGTCCATATAGTTTTACATCACCATTTGGTGATTTTTGGATCACCAACGCTGAATCAGTATCAATATCTTGATATGCTTTTCCAATATTATCAAACGCCTTTAAATTTTAGAGTCAAAAATATTTTCAATCACTAGTACAAAATTAGAATAAAAAATTCTAAACTTTTGGTGTAGACTTACGTTATCTATTTGTTGGTATTTTAGACCTTCAGAGGCAGATCTATCTGGCATAACTGTCCAAACTGGAGTATTCTCTCCTATCAAAAATCCTTCAGTAGGGTTTAAATATAAACGAACACTTTCGTTCCGCGTTTGAATTCTAACAATTTGACTTTCATCTACACTTCTTTTATGTAACGTATGCGAAATTGACGCGACTTCATATTGAGGAACTAAAACAAGAGATTTCTATCAAGATACCATTTTTATCATTTGGATTAATTATTTTAATTATCATTAATTAATCGGTGATACAATTACCTTCATTATGAGTTGTTTGAAATATTTTACGTAGTTCATCTTTGGTCATAAAATGATGAATCTAGAAATTAGACAACGATAAAAAATCACAATTAAAATTAATTACTAAAAATTACTATAAAACATTTATTTACTTCTGAACTATAAGAAATATTAATATTATAAATGATAAGTATTGTTGATAGTAATGTGAAGTTAATTATCATCCTTTTGAATAAATAAATTAAATTGAATAAATAAACAGTAAAGAATAATTGAGATATAATAATTGAAATGGAATAAATTTAATAAACTACTCAATGAGACTGAAATGAAAATGCATTAATTACGATTGAATTCACGGAATAAGTAACTTTTTATATGATTTTTTGTCCTTTAAAAATCTCAAATTTACCACTTGCGTACATATCATATATTTTAAAGATTTACAACGGTTTGATCAATTAATTTGTTAATTATTAAGTTTATCTTAACACAATCTTTACACAAATTTAACAATCATTAATTCATTCAAAAAATTAATTTATTCTACTACAGAAGTTTTATTTAAATGATTAGGTCAAGTCCAATAGCAAATTATCTATATGTATTTTATTACGACCTTGAATTCTGATAATAATATTGACCTTCACATGGTCTGCGAATTGTACTTGACCTCATTAATATTCAAACGAGATAGAAAATGTAAATAAACAGAAGAATATTAGCAATATTAAACCAATGATTTATTTATTTTACTAATTCACAAACAAATTTTTTTTTTTCTAAAAAATAAACATATTTATTCAATGGATAAATAATACGTATACTTATATGATGTAAATAAGGATAAAACAGGTAATAATAAATGAAAAAAGAATCGATAATGATCACTATGATTTATTCTTACATAACAAAATTTTTTGTTTAATCATCAAAAATTCTCTTAAAAATATTCTGAGACTTTTTGTGATTTTTCTACATATATAATATAAATGCTACTTATAAAAACTCTTGTTATCAATATCGCGACTATATATATTTATTTAATATATAATTCTTACGATAACGGAAGTAAATTACATTTTTTTTTTATCTTATTTAATAACTTCATAAAAATTTATTCAAATGCTTTATTCAACATTTGAGCTGTTTTTTTATTTAATTTTTGTGTTGAATGAACACTGCAGTCCGTGGCGAAAGTTTAAACCGCGAAAATTCAGCGCAAGTGTCCTTTTAAAGATTAGAAATTAATTATATTATTTTCTTTTTTCTTTAACTCTAACTGCAAAGCGCTTTGAGAGAGGCGCAGCAGCGAATTTTCACAGATTGTAGATGGCACAGCCACGTTCTCAGCCTGTCAATCAGCTCCGCGCAATTAGTCGCTGTATCAATACACTCACCGTCCCCTGTTCCTATTAACAAAAATACATTCTTTGATATGACATGAGATAATTGATAAATTGCTTATTTTTTTAATAAATAAATTGAAGTTTAGTATAGTCAAAAGTGACAAGAATTTTCTGTCTGGTTGGTAAATGCATGATTAATTGTCAAGCTGCAGGTGTCAATTGATCGAGTGCCTAAGACATTTATAAATTATATCATAATACCCGTTTGTATGACCTTCAGTCGTTTTTTTTTAGACCTTTTCGGTTTCAGTTAAAAGCATAAATATTATATTTTTAAGTGAGTTTGGAACAGGTAAATTTCCATAACATTTCTTTTTAAAAACCTCGAGCGATAAAGATTGTATAATTAGATACAGATGTTATTTTTTATATGTTTTTTAATTAATCATAAATTTTTTTTCTAAAGTCTGAGAATTTTTAATGATTGGATGATATAAAATTCGTCAGAACAGGGAAAGTGCAGTCAGTGAAGAATTTTCGAGAATCGAAGAATTGAGAAATTTTGGAAATATTTTATTTAATCAGAAAAGAGAAATGTCAGTCACACAAAAGATGACAGGAAAGTTGAAAATTTTTGATTGATTCTCCAATTTTTTCTTACCACGACCTGTATACTGTCGACGATTTTGGTCTTCTGTGGCAGTGGACGCAGTTATGGAACTCTTATAATTGTACGGATTTACTTCATTACTCAACATATTTTCGTAATAATAAGGAGTAATGGGGTTAATGGTCGTTGTTTGTTCGTCGAAATAGTAATTATAAAAATGAATAAGTTTTTTTCTGGCAAGTGTCGTTGTCGTTGTTTCTGGAGTCGTTGAAGTAATTTCATTATAATATCGATTTTGATTATAATATTGATTATTATCGTATTGATTATAATTTTGATTGTAGTTTTGATTATTATAATTGTTATTAACATCAATAATATTATTGAAGTGATTATTATATCGTTTAGAAGTCTTGTCATAATTATAATATTGGTTGTAATTTTTATAATAAGGTTGCTGGTAAGCAGGTTTTGACTGTGTAGTACTATAACTGTAACTCAAGTCATTGTTGTAATACATAGGTGTTGTTTGATATGGCATTTGATTATGATTGTATGACAATTCATTAACCGGTACTGTTGGGTATTTATTGCCAACAGCGTAGTATGCTGTTGAATACTCGTTATTTTTCTGTGGTGTGTATTGTGTCGTTGATTCCCAAGGATACCTGTGTAGTAATATCATCACAATATTTTTTAATTTTGCTTTCTAAATTTTACCTCACTATTTTTCAGTTAGATGAACATTATGAATGAAATTTTATCACATCTTCATGCATTCTATTTTATTTTTATTATCAACACAGTATTAGTTAAGTTAAACTCATCTTTCAAAATCATACTAAAGCTCTAATTGGTTCATTTGTTAAGAATTATTGTTAAGTCACAAATGTTAGTTAGTTATTGTTTTATGTCAAAAAATCTGTCGAAAATGAAATTACTTTATGTTGTGTTATTTTTATTTATTAGTATATATGTATTTTTTTTTGTGATTTCTTAGATAGTTTACCTGTACTCTGTATTATTATATGGTGCCAAATTCGGCCGAAGTCCAGGATTAAAAATGCTGTCACGACGTACATAAGTCGGAATATTTTGGGTATAATCCGGGATAATATTTTCATGTTCAGCCACGCATTTTCCATTCAAACAATACTGTAAATATAATCGTAGAATATGAATATTAATAATCATTACATAGCGAACAATAAAAATTATTCAACACTTTTTTGTCATAAATAATAGTAATGACTATTGTTGATAATAAGCAATAAACGTCAGAATAATCACATATATTTAATTTTTTTATTACAATAATGAGCGCTATAATAAAGAAGTTTATTCCTATTTTTTACCTGTCCATCTCCGCAGGGTGAACCTTCTGCAGCCGGTCTATATGCTACGCAATAGCCAGAGCCCGCATCAAAACAGAATAATTGTGCACACACTCTATCGTCTTTCTATAAATAGCAAAAAACATTTACGTTACGATTATAGGCAAAGCTTTCCAACGATTCATTTAAAATGATTAACTGAAGAATATGAACTTACAAAACATGCACTTGTGCCACGATCCTTGCGACATTGAGCGTCTAGTGATAATAATTTTCCTGGCAAAACTCTTGGTAATGCTTCATCTTCATGTGGTTCATTGTGCAGACAAGTGGCTGTGTCTCCACTACAAATAAAAAATATACTCATTAATGTATTTATTTTCGAAAATTATTTTATCTATTTTAATTAATTTTTAAATTATTTTGTCCTTCATCTATCTTTTGAAAAAAATAATATTATATTTAGGTAAACGATGACTAATCAAACTTCCTTGGGTTTTTCCGTAAAAAGTCGAGGATCATGAAAATATTATTCAAAAATAATAACCCGAAAAAGAAAGATAACATACTTGAGAAAGTGATGAAAAGAAGAAATACTACAATGTGACCATTTAAATCCCTTCTCTGTATGTCTGAGATCACTCATGATGTAACCATCTTCCCAACGACACTTCTCAGCACCTGGCCCTCCGAGATAGCTTGGCGGAGGTGAACCATCGTGTACAGCCCCCAGTCTGAATAGATAAATCATTTATAAGTTTTATAATTTATTCAATTATTATTTATTCGATAATCATGATTATTTATTGGTTGATTATAATAATAATAACGTGAAAGAGAATAGAAAGTTAATGACTTACAAATGACCAACTTCGTGAGCTGCGACGATAATTCCACTAAATCCTCCGGTGTCCTCAATTATTGCAACTGAATTGACCTTCTCAAGTCTCTTGTTAACGACACAAGCACCACCCACATACGCAAATCCTACATAGAGAAAGTCCATTGAAAATGATGTTTTTTATTGTAGTAAATTGTTAGAACTAACTGATAGTTACTATTCATGTTTGTTACAACTCTTATTAAGCCAACGTTTTTTTTTTAAATGTTTTTAATGTTCACAGTTAATCATACTACTTTACTCTAAACCCATTCAGTTTGAATTATGATTAACATCTTTTTATTATAAATTATTTTGTTAACATTATTAAAAAACAACTTTCAAACTGAAGAAGTTAATTTACTTTTATTACAACTTATTTTATTTGATAAATTAATAAATAATAAATAAATAGTATATGTTAGTTTATAAAATAAAATAGAAAGATTTTAGTAATGCTTCAATGTCACACTAGTGGCCATCGCAATAGTGTCATGCATGTGAATTTTTACCCTTAACGTTGGTTGAGAATCAACTTTGAGAGCAGAAAAACTTACCAGAATGGTGATTCATTTTCAACAAGATAAAAAATAATCTTAATACTCAGTATTGACAGAAATAATACTCAGACAAAATAAACAGAATATAAAAAAAGTTAAAAAAAAACGTGCAGAAGGAAGTACAACACAATAGTGATACTTATTTTCGTCGTTGAAAATAGTTGCCAAAGTATGTAGATATAGTTCAAGCCAGTGTTTGTAAAAAAAAAGAGCTAGCAGTGAAGACGGAGATAAATTGGAAAATGCTTTCGAGTAATTTTCAGCATAAATTTTGAATTCATTATAAAACTGAAAATAAACGATAAAGTGATGTAACAGTGCGTGAACATAATTACGGATATTGCTTGAAGTAGTATATAAATTCTAGAAATCATCTCACAGTGATAGATAACAAAATTGGTGCAAGTGCACAATGATAAGGATGGATAAAAATCAAACAAGAGACGTTTCAGATTAAAAAAAAAAAAAAAAGAACATTTCATTAGAATTGTTTTCACTTTGTTTCGTGAAACATACCTGCAGTTCCTCTATTGCACACGTCATGAGTATATTGTCTCCTGCACATATCTAATCTGCAACGCAACAATAGAAAAATCTTCTTTATTATTTTTCGTCAATTACCCTCATCACTAACCATGTCACGAGACATATTTCAACAATAAAAAATCTTTAGATTTTTCATGGAAATAATATAGCCATAAAAAATTACTGGACAAGAGCAAACAATTAAAAAAAAACAATAAATACAATAATGCAATTTACGATGAATCATCCTTGAATATTCGCATTCTAAGAATTCGATGCATCGATGTTGACTCTCTCGAGGGCCACTAGATTGTATTTTTAATTGCTGTATTAATCCAAAAGCCAAACATTAGCAAGCTATTATTAAATGATAAGTTATGCTGGTATACAACATCTAATAAATAATGGAGATGAGTAATATTTACAAATGAAAAATGAAATGATGATGATAATAAGATAACTAAATGTTCAATTCATTAAAAAAATATATTAATAATAATAATTAACGTAATTAAAATCAATCATTAATTATTCTTTGTGCAATTGATCATACCAGCAGTTCCTTTTGTGCATCGACCACCTTTCCTACGACGACACATATCATACCTGTTTTCCAAAAAAAATTCATAGTAATTGAAAGGACATAAATGTTTATCATTCAATAAAAATGCTATTAAATAATTTTTTGCTTCTATAAATAATTTTTAGTGATAAGGCAAGAGCCTTGACCATCAGAATTTTGTGGTCCAAGAAGACGAGGGTTGATTATCTTTTTAATTACTAGTCATTTAAAAAATTTCCTTTAACATTCATTTACGAATTCATGATAATCATAAGAAAATATAATACGCTAGTCTCATAATATTTTTTTTTTCTTTAGTTTTTTTTTTTCTCTTCCAAATCATTCACACTTGAAAGTACTTAAATACAACTAAAGAGTGGCAGTGAAATTAGCGGCAATTATTTAAATGGCAAACGTGAAAGAAATTTATGTGTGAATAAAATGACGAATTGAAACACTAATGGATTTAAAAAATAAACAATAATAGCAAAAAAACAAACAAGTGTAAAAAAATTAAAAAAAGAAAGTAAAATAATTACAATTCTTATATAAAAGATTATATCCTGAATATTGTTGAACAAGTGGAAAAAAAACATTTGTAGTTATTTACGTAAAGATATGGTTACCCTTACTTTGTCACAGCAACTGCAATATCATAAACCGGAAGTCTTCGCTCTCGGAAAAGATATTTTCCCATATCAGTTAACGCAGCTGCTGAATCTATGGCATCACGTCCTACGCGATTGCTTTCCAAGTAAGGTGTCGCATCCCTTGCCTTTAAAAGAGAGATAAAAAAATAAATAAACATTCAAAACCAATAAATTCACCTCCATTAGCAAGATTCAATCTTTTGAATTGATTAGTTTTAACTTAAGCATAGAATGAAAATGAATAAATAAATAAATTTCTTACCCGTGAAATAATTATTCCTGCTATGCTGATGCGAACTTTCGGTCCTTTTAATAGTTTATACCTCAAATCAACTCCATTCCAAAATGATACAAAGTATCGTTTTATTTGCACATTGTCACCACTGTGCAATCTGTGTAAAAAATATAGAAACATAAAAAAGATGATAAATTGCGTGTTGAAGACATACATTTATTCATTAGATAACGCAACTTTTTATAAACATACGTTCCATTATTTCCTTGAGATGCGTATTGATTTAATTAATGGAAATTAGTGTCACTCACTTCGACTTTATTTGAATAATGATACCACAATGATACTAGAATTGAATTAAAAAACAATTATCTCACCTATAGCCGTCGTAATCTACAATACATAATATTTCCGGATAGATTACATAAGGTGCTTCGCGTTTTGCTCTTGAGTTAATTGATCTTTTCGACCTAAACCTTTTAGCTAGGTGGTCCGGTTCCATAAAAGCTAGAAAAAATCATAATGATGATAGAAAAAAAAAATACTCACACATTTTCTTTTTAACTTTTATAATTTATGCTAGATTCTGAAAAACTTACCAAAATCACTGTATTCATCATCTGAAGGTTTAGTTACACGTTTATAAACAACGTGATGATGTGTTTGACTCAGACTTCTCTTAGTTCTCGTTACATTTGGCAGTAGATGAGACTCGTGAAGGGCTTCAGTTTTGTCAATCACATCAGTTAAAATACGTTCTGGCAGTGGACGGATTACGTAGTCAGACCCAATATTTCCATCCTAAATCATTTATCTTTTTTTATTTATTTCTATTCTTGAGAATCTTTTTTTTTTTTTTTTTTAACAATGAAAGTTTAGAATGAAAGGAATAGCGAAATTATTTTTTAAATTATCAATTTCCGACTGTTGATAATAGAAATGAATGATTTAAGTAAAAAAAAGTGCATTAACATATTAAATATTTTCTTTTAATGCTTACAAAATAATATTTTTAAATAAAATATTTATTAAAATAAAATCTAAATATTTATAATGAATATAATAATAAAACAATAAATATGAAGAATGAATATCTTGAGAATTATACATTCTAATATAAATTTCTTTGACCATGAAACAGTCTCTAAAATTATGTCATCCACGCATCCTCCTTATTTAGAAAAGAAATTATTCAGAAATTATCGACAAAAATGGCTTTAAAAAATTGTAAAAAAAAATTAAAAAAAATAAAAGTAGTTTGTTTTAACGTTTAATTTATCTGTGATATGCAAATGAGCAAGTAAGTATTAAATAAATTAAGATTATATCATAAATAAATGTGCGCTCTTAATCGATCATTCATCAGACGCAATGGAGATGGGTACCCGAAGAGTCAGAAAAGAGAGAGTGAAAGCGAAAGGTCAGGACACGTGGGTTCGTTTGGAGTATTATTATTTTTACATTGGGGAATTATATAATCGGTCACTCACGTAATTAACATGTTTATTGAGTCATTGATATACGGAGGATGATCTCCAATAAATAAAAAGAATTACGATAGGTACAATTAAACTATAGCGACATTTGGAAACCTTTTGCGTATAAAATCTTTCCCATAGATAAAATATCATAGATTGATCCGACTGATAGTTAAACAATAAATAAATAGTAGAATAGAATAAATGTCAAGTTAGAATCTAAAGTTATGAATTATGAAAATTATCGTAATCGTCAATCGTTGATGCTTTATAATAATGAAATGTCTATTGCGAACAAGGTGAGGACACTAATGAACGTTGTAACCACGATGATGAGCGGTGCGTGACCGAGAGACTAGGATGCTCAAGAAGACAATTCTGTGGTATTTCTCGTAATGGAATATTCGCGGTAATGCTAACGAACAAAGCCACACGAGGACAATTCTCTACTACCCTCTAATTGTCTTCTACCTTGTGCTCATCTCGAGGTTACTCCGAGGTTAACTTCATAAGCTTCTCGATAATTACTTGAAATTCACATTAATTATCCTGTTGCATCCTAACTTATTTTTCGATCCCATTAAACAGAGTAATAAGTGATATTGAAGAAAAATGATAGTGTCACGTCGACGGAAATTGCAGAAAGTATATGTATATGTATATAAATTGAAACTAGGACAGTGAACGATGCGTGACAAAAACAGAAAGAGAAATATTGCTGAGGGAATTCTCGTCTCGCAACACCATCCGCCACGCAGCCACGATTGTTTGCCACCCTCTAATTGTTTTCCGTCGGCAACCACACGATGAATCGCGGTTATGCTGCCATAATTATAAATACGACGCCCGGTCTTGAGAGCCTGGGCTGCGTTTACGAAATGTAGGGCATAGTAAACTGCATCGTGATGTGACGAAAGGGATACAGGAACAAAAAGAGTGAGAGCAACATGGAGAAGAATGAGGGAGGAAAATAAGAAACATGCTCTAGGATGAGATTGAAAAAAAATTCATAATCAAGAATTGAGTCTTACCACAAGCACTTTCCCACTCGCATCTCGATGTAACAATATGGACGCCATGTTTGAGGGGTCCTGATATATGTCACCGATATCTGCATTTCCCTGGATGTAAAAAAAAATTATTTAATTATTGAATAACATTTAATTCCGTGATCGATGAATATTTAAATAGATCTTATAAAAAAAATGATAGGTTTTATTATTCTACTGGTTTATTATCATAACTGAATGGAAAAAAAAATTTTAAGTCGTAATAATTTTTTTCCTTTTTTCGGTACAAAATATATAATGACAGTAAAAACTGAATGATATTATATATGGAATTTATGAGATTATATTGGTATAAGTATCTTTTAATATAGCCATAAATAAATATATAATTTATGTCAAATTAAATTTTATTCTGTGAGAAAAGTTTTTCCAAGTAGTTATGATTTTCCCATTAATTTTGGAGTAAATGATAGGCAGATATTTTATTTTAAATAACTAATGTTAAGATTATGGTTTGTAAAGAAAAGTGATTGCTAATGATGAATTCACCTCTGGCACTTCTTCGTAATAGAGTCCATTGGGACTTGAGTTATTTCTAGAGACTGTCCACATAGAGATATGTTTGCCAGAAGATAAAAGTCCTTCTGTTGGCTTCAGGGACAAATTAAAATTCTTCCCAAACGCTTTCAAGTGGACTTCGGGCTCAATTTCCGGACTCCTCTTGTGTGCTGAGTGTACGATGGGCACCACCTCATACGCTGGCACTTAAATATTACAAAAATGGAAATACAAGTCTTAATCATCACCTATTACTTTACTTAAATTTATGCAAGTTTATTTTTAATTATTTCAGTCATTCATATCAATTTATATCTTATTTATTTATTTACGCTCATGTGTGTATATTTATTTCCTTGAGTGTTAGAAGAACATTGCGTGAGAAAAAAATCTTCAGCCATTTAGATGTGAATGACCCATTGACCGTTCATTTTACCTAACACCTGAATTAAACACATGACTGTTCGGTTCCTCTAATAAATAATTCATATTTGATGATGATGATGATTCATCGGGATTAATTCATAGTATTTTATACATACATTTAGCGAGTGATATTTCTAATAAAAAATTCACAACGAATGGATCATCAAATTAATTCATCACTGAATGAAATCTACCTTTTCAATTCCCCTTAAATTATCAACCTACTCCTTTTATTGGTTTGAATAAAAAAATCACACATCGTTTTTCCTTTGATATTTACCGTATTTTTCAGACTTTTTCTAATCAATAACGGAATAAATAAGTCGAAATATTTTTGAAGACTCCAATGAGTCACTGATTCATTTACATAACAGATACAGCTGTACGTAAGTCAATTCACGGTTTTAAACTGAAGTGTTGTAGACATAGAAAAATTGGCAGAATAAAAAATGAGGGTTTTAAAGATGAATTTTATTGAAAAAAAATATATATTTTATAAATACAACTACTCATCAGAATTGAAGGTTTTTTTTTTGTTTATCTCTTAATCAAAATTGACAGGTATATTTATTTGTTTATTTAATCAAATTGATTAATTAATTAAAATAGTTCCGCTCAAGGATAAAGAAAAAAATAATTTAATAATGATGGAGTTTTAAATATTTACCTGTCTCATGATCTGTTGTGTGAAATACTGCTAGCAGTTCTTCTGCCGTCATGTGATGGTGAATCTGTAAAAGAACAATAAATAACAAACTATTACTTGAACACAAATATTAAGAAATAAAAAAAAAAAAAATAGTCACTTTCACTGTACAAAGTTGATAGATACAAGATAAAATGAGTGTTCATCTTCACTGTGTGTTTTACCTTTAACGTCCAATGAAGAAAAAAGGAAAAGTTTAACCGTCAATGAAAAGATCGTTCCGTAAATGCGAGCAGTAAAAGGTCGTGAATAAAGGTGTGGGCTTAATGATAAAATATCGTAAGAAAACAAGTTACCAAGAGTGAAAGGATGAGCCAGACGATCAATGTTCGTTTAAACACTTGTCTCCATACAATGATCTGATATAATCAATCGTTTTCTCAAGATTTTATCTATTCAATATCTCCAATACATTCTTGTTTTATTTTTCACTTTCCGGGTGATGCAAACTACCACTGTTATTAATTGATATCCGCCAAAGAGATATCATTAACTCTAAATTATACCAATAATTAATTTCGAGATTTTTTTCTTCATTGAATATCTTTTTTTTTTGAGCAAAAATTTATGATTATTCCGCTTGTTGAGATGATATAATTATGAATCATAAACCAAGTTAATTGTTTATTTATTTAAAGAAATCTAGAAAAACTGAACTATCCAATAATATAATTTTTTTCTTTCACTAGGTATTTAGAAATGTGACTTGGAATATCTGCAAAAGGATGAGTCGACCTCCATCCAAATCGAGAGTGAAAGGATTCGGGTGTAAATATATCCAGTCAAGGTATGTCAGTGTTAAATCCAGTCCATAGAATAATTCTTCTTCTTTTACATTTTCTCTTTTTTCGCTTCATATTCGTCACATCTATTAACATATTATTCATCGTCTATCCATTCAGCATTCACTAGCTATTGTTTGCAACAAACTAAATGCTCATTAATTATCCCAAATCAATAGTTGATAAATAAGCTGTACATCTCAATAGCCAAGAGTAATCCATAAAAATGCATTTAGATTGCTTCGATGATCGATAAAACTTGAAAACGAGTTAAATCATTTTGCATTTTTACCAGCCTTTCTCGAGAGATTAAAACCGATTAATCTTGACGAGAAAATCACGAAATCTCCCTGGGGATGTCTCGACTTGAATCGAATATTTTTTACAATCGTAGCCATCGATCAAACCGATAAATCTTGAGATTTTTGTTAGCTCGTGGTTTTGATGATGGAGGTTTTTTAAAAAATACTGGCATTTTACAACTTACTTATCGTGAGTTTGAAACAATAAGTCATAATCTGTGCTTAATCCCTTTAGTTGTTAATGCATTTACAAATATGTACAACGAATATTAGCCAATCTAAAAGCGTTGTAACTGCCAGAATCGGAGCGTCCTTGGTTGTTTCCTCAGCTTCGTTCTTAGTGAGCAATATTAGACCCTAATGAGACATATAAATAACTGGAGAATTTGCGAAACTCAAACGAAGTGCGTAATACACTTGTTTTTTTTTTCACAGTCAGGTGGCTCATTTTTTATTTACTAGAAAATTATTGCGCAAGTTATACGAGAAATATACGAATTGCATAAAACTTCATTTATTCTAACAATTAAAATTTTATATTGAGTGTAATAATTGACTTGAATGTTCTATTTTATGTCTCATCAAACATTATTGGCGTCGATTTTCTTAACATCTATTTGTTAAGTAGTTTTTATTTATGCGGTTACATTTTCTGATTATATTTAAACCACACAAAAAGTCATAAAATTAGTTCTACTCAGATGCATCAATTCTTATTTCCATCTGCTTTATTCTGTGATATTCGTGCTGTCTTAAGCCGTGAATACGGCAAAAAATATTACCACTATGCAATAAACTATAACCGCAAGTGTACGTTTGAATGTGCAACGACTTGGAACATCTGTCGGAAGTAACTGCACCGTAAAACAAATTTTTCAAAATACACCTCTTAAAAAGATACTATAGATGACTATAATAAACTTGGTACTTGGATAAATATTATTTAAATTTAAAATTTTTTATATTTTTAACATTTTTTTTTTCACCCGGAAGTTCAAAAGTAAATTATAAAAATGAGTGTTTAAAAGCAACTCTTTAATAATTACAATGAACTTGATGTTAAGACATTTATAAAGCTATTAGTCAAAAAAGTTATTTACTATTCTTTGATAATTATTCTCTGTCAACAGGTCTTAAGAAAAATTTGTAAGAAAAACATAGTATTCAAGAATTTTTTAAAAACAATTACAGTTATGTTTAAATTGAAGCAAAATTAACATACTTTTTCAATTCATTCTTCATTTTTTTTCTTCTCTCTTTATTATATCTTAAAAATATTTCTAAGTGAAAAAATAGTTAAAAACGTAGTATTTTTCTTTTTTTTTTTTTTTTAAAACACCAGAAGTAGTTTTAAAATTATTCCAAAATGTTGCAATTAAAAGAAAATTATCCCAAGCATTTTCATAAATCATCATTCTTCAACGTTACCAATATTTATTCAAATATTTCGGAAGACAACAGGATGAAAAATAATGGATTTTAAATAAATAATTCTAAATAAAATAATGCATTACATCATGTATTTAACATTCAAAATTTTGAATTAATTATTTCTTTGTTCTACGCAATCAATAATTTTTTTCTCTTTCTTCTGTTGTCTTCCAAACAATTCCGGAAGCTCTAAATGATATTTAACTAGACAACATTATATTACCTTGTTACATCGTGCGACTGATAAGACGGCCATACACAGCAAGAGACAAATGCGAATCATTTTGCGTAGAGAAATTTCTGATGATTGGCGACGCCACATTGCTGTAAGAAACAAATTATTTAAAAAATAGTTATTCATTAAAGGATCATTATGTTTAAATAAAATATACTTTAATATATGATACAATAAAAGGTATATTTATGATTCGTATTCTACTTGAAGTGTCACGCGATGTATTTCTAAGGTGCTTTTACTCATTAAAGTGTTTATTCAAGTTAAAATCCTAACCCATTTATTATGGATTTATCACCACATTCTCTCAGTACAAAGTCACTCTATTAAAATTAAATCTGGGTCATGAGAGTCTTTTTGTCTTTCTAATTCACAGGATCAGGCAATTCTTCAAGGCTTAGAGGAATAATGTCTGACGTTAGGCGTATATCTATAGGCGTGCTAATTTGACATATTGTTGGAGAACCAGTTTAGCTTCTAAGACTCATAATAACGATGGCATAAATACGAACATACAGATAGATGATGATTACACAATAGATAATAAAATATAAAAACATTTACAAAGGTAAATAGTGAAATTATTAGACTGAGATAATGATAAAAATGAAGAATAACCTTCAAGCGTGATGTCTTAATGTTCATGCATGCTTGGGAGCAAACCGTTGCGACGTGATTCACGACCCATAAGCATCATCTCTCGTGCAGCGATCCCGGAAGGAAAGTACTTACTCGTTACGTCGAATCATAATGCTACGTCGGTCTCGCGCGAATTACTTCTTTCCGTTATTGTCAAGTGCAGACTAAAAATTTTGTTATGCTCGTTTTGAATGAACGATGAAGTATTCTATAAAGTGAATAATTCTATATATGATCAGACAAACATATAGGGAAACAGATGAGTTTGACGCAAGGGAAAAAATAAAATTTCGAATAATTTTTAGGATGAATATATTAGCCATTTAAATCAAGGAAATGGGGAGGATCTACATTGAAAAGAACCCGATGAGGAAATTATTAAAATTTATGTTAAAAATTAATTTCTTTTCTATCACACAATTTTTTTTTTTTTGATAATTAGATAAGACTTATACTAATTTATTAGTGAATTTGGTTATTTTCCTCAATCTCTCATGTAAAACAGCAACCGAATGACGTCGGCAAATCAAGGCCTTTACATAATTGTCGTATTTTTGAAAATAGACTAAGACGGTATCTTGTAAATTAAGCAATTCACCAGATATAATCTCTCTATTACGTCTGTAATTTCTCGTTAATAATTTAGATAGCAAAAAACTTTGTACAAAAATAGCTGAGATGTTGACATTAATTTCTCTTTTAGATCCTTATAAGACAGTTCTATTAAGTTGTCTTGATATAACACATTTAAGAGGTTAAAACGAAAAACAAAGCAACGTTCAACATCACATTTAATTGTGGTCTTTTTAATGTTATTTTATATCATTATTAACACCGTTACGTACATAGATTGTTGTTTCATTGAGTGAATCTATTTATACAGAGTTGTTGAGAAATATAACAATAAAAAAATTAGAAATCTCATTTTTTGGAGTTAATTACTCCAAAACTGGAATTTTGTGATAAATTACTTTTCGCATGATTTTTTATTTCAAGCTAATAACAATAATGATTGAAAGCAATAGTTTATTTTAAAAAACTTCGAAGAAAAATTAAAGTGATAGAGGAAAAGTTGTGTGAAAAAGTTTTAAAAAGAACCAAAACAAATGTGAATATGTAAGTAGTATTTAGTTAAGTAATAACAAAAATTAAAGACAATAGTTAATTAAAGAAAGGAAACAGTAATAGAAAATTAAGAAAAAACGTTGAAAATTAAAAAATAATTCGAAAAATGAAATAATATACTAATTTTCATGTAAAGTGGTTGTTTGTTTTTTTTTTCAATGAATATATTCTCGTTTAACTTTTATCGTTTAAATCAAATATAAAAAATAGTGTGTATTTAATTCTTTGGAAATATAACAATTAGAAATCTAATTTTTTAGAGTTAATTACCAAGGGTTAGCAGTACATTTTATTGACGTAATAACAATAGTTCATATAAAACAAAAATAGACTTAAAATTGATCAGTGTATAAACTGCATTTTTAAAATTTTTAATGCAACTATAAACTGTAATTTAAAGCTTCTAAAAATAGTTAATTTTATATAAGTTGAAATGCTGAATTTCGTTAAGTCGTTTTATTTATAAATAGAAGATGAGACTTGTTGACCAAATTGAACTTGAAAATGAGTAGAACGACAGGAAATTTTCTTGACCAGTCAATTAAAAAGAAATTCAACCTGCTTCAGATTGTCCCTGAAGACCGGCATTTTTTCTCCGGTCCCATCATGAAGGTTAAGTGAACACATTTCACTACACGCAATTCCTTTTGTAATGTCTTTTTTACTACAAGTGTATGATTTAAAAAGTTCATTACCTTGATGCATTTTTCTCGTCTAACCGGGTAAGTCGTTGCGGTTCAAGGAGTCCGGAAGAGATCATTTTAGAGGAATTTGTATATTTTTCTGGACTATTTACACTTGGTTCACATTCATTTCTTTCATGTTTTCATGATTATTGCTCATTGCACATTCAATTATAATTGCATTAATTAATGCTCATTCTATGACAATTACAACCGATTAATTTCTTCAACAAAGATTTATTCAAAATCATTGAATTTTTATAAATAATTTATTGTAAATATTTTTGAAGCACTGTAACAAGGAGAAAAGAGAAGGAGGAGGGAAGAATAGATTTATCCATAGGTAAATCGAACATGTTGTGCACTTGCGAAAGTCATCAAGTGATTTATGATTGTTTCATGACTCAATTGAACTGACAATAATATCGATACATCTACATCACAACTACGTGATTTTATTAGTATGTTATTTTTTTTCAATTTAATTACAATGAATGCATTATCCACGTGTTTTTTACATGAGCTTCCGCGTCTTGTCACACGTTCTCTCAAGATAAAAAATAAACAAAGAACATATGAAAAACATATCTCGCAAATTGATGCAGCCTTAAGCATCTTGATAATATCAGGTGATTTAATTGCAAGGTGAACAAGTTTACATTCTAACTTTTATAATGCTTTTTATATTTACCCCTATATTATTGAACTCTTTGCAACGACTGTCAATTTCATCTAATTGCGTTTACGATACACAATAAATGCAAACAAAATATTGACTCTTTTTCAAATAAAATCAATGAAAATAACTAAGGATATATTTTTCACTATTAACTGATCAAAATCGAGACACTCAGTGGACACGTGATCGTCGGTCCACTCTCATATATTTTAAAAACTTTAATTTTTTTTTTTTAAGAATCTTCAACTAAACCTGATTCCCTGTCGCCGACTATTAAGTAGTAAGCTTGTTATGATTATTATTTATATTGGATCTTCATCATTTAATTTTTATTCCTAAAAAAAAAAACAAGTTGATATGTCGAACAAGCACGTGCCGGAACTCAAAACCGTACAGTTCTGAATTTGATTTTGATGTCGGTGAAGATGAATTCAGGTCTTTAAATCAGACTTTGAAGATTTTTATTTAATTCAATAAGATATTAAAAAAAAAAAAAATAACTATTAATCAAGGGCAAATTTTTGTTAGACATTTTGAGAGATCTATAGATCACTCAAATTGTTTTCTTCATCATTTCTTTTTATAATTCAATCTATTGGCTGAACGATTGATAATATAAGCAGGTAAAAACACACCTGCGTCCGATGGAAAAAAAAACATACTCGACAGCAAGAAAAGAGATAGAAAAAAAAGTAGATTTGGAGATGAAGAGTCCAAAAGTCCGAAACTCAAGGCGCGGTCAATGGATCGTTGACCTCTTAACTTTCCTGGGATCCTATCTTCTCAATGCTCCATCATTTCTACCTACAATCCAGTAAAAGGAGTAAAGAAGCTACTGATAGAATGAAAGAAAAGAAGAACATATGACAAAAAAAAAAATTAACAAAATAATTCATTGAGATAAGTTTTCGAAGAAAATATAAAATAAAAAAAAAAGTCAACTAAAAATTATAAGCTTTTGAAGTCATCCAAAACCTCTTGTCTTTTATATTTATTTTCCAGTAAAACTATAATTTTCTACAATACACGAAAACTAAACCATAAAATATTTTTAACAATCATAAAATTCGTAGAAATAAATTTTTATTCAATTTCTTTCTTTTTTATTCAGGGTGCTAGATCTTCAGGCACTTTATTTAATAAATGGCATCATAAAATGACACTCATGAGTATTTAAACAATCAAAAGAATATTTAAATTTGTTTTAAAAAACCATATATTTGCAAAGATTAAAAATTTTTTCAATTTCTCTTATTTTTTTTCTCTTAAATTTATGTTTATGGTAGGATACAATTTTTTTACCGCTAAACAATTGGACAATAAAAGAAAAATGATAACATTATTCTAAGTATACATAAATACAATACACCGGAAATAGTACATAAAATGTCAATGTTCTTTCCACAGCTATTTGTATATGCGCATAAAAATAAGGAAGAAATTGACAGAACTGTCTTCTACGACCAAATTAAAATCGTATGACTCTACAAATGAAAGTCACACAATAGTTAATGTTAAGATAAGTGATTTTTTTTCAATAGCAGTGCACTTATGATCGTCATGGTCCACCGAGTCGCGGAATAACGAGTGAGAGCATGCGAATTGTTCTCACAGTTGTCTATTATCGTTAAAAAGTGAATGGAGACCTCAAAACTAAAACGAAAGCTATCTCAAGGTACTGATAAAAATCCTAATAAACTAATCCAATGATTATAAACATGTTCATATCATTAAAAAAAAAAAAAACTAACAAATGTGCGAAAAAATTAATATCAATTATAAAAACTATTTTTTTTTATAACTAAACTATTTAAATCGATTAAATATATTTAATAATAACAATTCAATCGATAGTTGAGGTTTTTTGCATTCCCCAAGATCGATTCAAAAAACGTGTTTCTATACTGCTTCAATCTTTTAGTGTCGTCATCGAATAAAAGTAAAGATTAAAAGATAAAAAACCCTGTTCTTCACTTTCATATCTCTCATGTTGAAGTCTGATGAAAAATTTCCCACATCACTACTCAAATCTTTTCCCATAAAGCATGCGAATATATATTTTACGTCCGTCATTAAAAATCAAAGGAAATAATAGCAAAACCGAAGATGGACCATTAGGGACAATCAAATTAACTTGTATAAATAATATATACATATATACACACATGTAGCTTGTGAATCATTGTGCTACAGTGTGTTAGAGTTTTACTAACAGGTTTGTAAAATATTCTCAAGCTTTTCAAGTCATTCTTGGTACTTTGATCTACCGCTTATCCATAGATTTTAATATCTTTTTTGTCTTTAATGGAAGTATCAAAATCCACTATATTCTGATGCACAAATAATCAAATGTTGAATTATCGAGTTATGAAACCACGTTAATGAGAATATTGAAATAAGATTATTATAACAATAAAAATTATTCTTAAAGATGAATTTATGTGAATGGATATCTTTTGAATTTTTTTTTATTTGGTGTTAATGTGTTGGCATCATGTGTAGAAGTATTTGAATGCAGAGAACCTCCGGTGAAATCAACGGAAGTTTTTAAGTACTTATTCACATTAGTGCTCTTAAGATAGTAATTATGAGAATAATTGATACATAAATTATCTCATTTTCATAACTAACTCATTTAATAATTCATCCTGTCTCAATATCATTTCTTTTTTGAATTTTCAATCACAGAAATAATTTATGGAAGTTATGATCAAAAGATTTCATTTTATTATTCAATCAATTTATAGTTGATGGAACTTTTTTAAAAATTATTTTAAAATTAAGGTTTTTTTTAGAGAAATATTGATTGGTTAAATATTAACTTTATGTAATAAATAAAAATGTTTAGCTTCCTGATTTATTAAATAAATAATTTACTTCTGCTTACTATCATTATACCTAATAAAGAATAATTTTATTGTTTATAAAAATCTATTTTTATCAGCCGAGAATTTAAAATTGCAGTTACAACCTGTTTTTTATATCCCCTTAAGGCAAAAAGAAAGCCAACTTGAAATTTTTATCTTACATGTTTTATTAATAAATAAATTTTTAATTTATCATTTGAGAGTATTGATCAACATTCATCAACAATTTACTATTATTTGTTTTTAAAAAATTTACAAAATAAAGAATACCTTCTTGAAAATTTCTAATCAATTTTAAAGAGCTATTAAGAACAAAAAACGATTGTTTTTTTTTTTAATTAACGCAATTTTCTTTTGATTATCAAACATAAAGGTAAATCTGATTGAAATGAATCTCATTAGTAGGATGAGTCCTTTAACCTTTACAGTTCCATATAACATCAAATAAAAATATAAAGTCGTATTATATAACTCCACCATGTATCAAGTAATGAAATCAATTTATAATCATATAGACCAGCCTGTTACGTCGAGAGGTCCTTTAGCATAATATTCTTAAAAAAAAAAGCAGAGAATAAAAAAAAGGAAACAACATTTAATTAATGAAAAAAAGCAAATTAATGTTTCATAATTGAATAATATAACAAGAAGATCGCTGTCAATATTTCTGTTTACACATTTATTGATGGTAAACGAATATTGCAGATCATTAAATCAATTAGCATTTAACATCTTTTAAAACTAATTTCACTAATTCAGTGCTTGTTAATTGCAATTTGTATATTATTTACGAGAAACACATCCTGGATCATCTAATGAATATTAAATTTTTTAAATAAAAAATATGATTCACTCTCAATGATGAGGACGAATGTGACCTTTATTGTGGTAGGTTAGTTCTCGAGATTTCAGCACACCCGGCTTATAGCTACTTCTCTGTCTATTCAACAGGTCAGAACGTGTTTATATTGCGAAAGTCGTTATGGCCAACATCTCGCCGAGAGTGAGGGTGGAACAAAAAAAGTTGCGCAAGAGTTAGTACACCAGGAGGTATTGTAAAGATATCAAGACTCGCAAAAGTAACTCGAGCGCGTTTTTTTGATCATTAAATCAAGTCCGGGTGGTATGGGATGGTTTAGTTAGTAAGTGTTTCTAGATTTTCATTCCTTTATTCAATTATATAATCGAATCGAATTGATGCAGTACTTATTCTTTAGAACCAGATCAATTTATACCATCATCAATTGTTTGATTTTTTATACCTATCATTGTGAACAACAACGAGTACATATACTATCTCCAGGCAATTTGATTAATAATTCCTTAGCCATTGGCAACACTCGATCGTGCAATGCTCGATAATTCACAGGTTAGAGTTGTGCCAAGGATTCTTCTGAGTGCGATAGGTAATATTGGTATGATTATTTTCAAAATTACTAGGCAGCTTTATTGAACTTTTCTCCTTTGCTAATTGGATGTCTGATTAATAAAAGTCTACGAGACATATAATTAGCAAAAAATACATTCACATGTCTTTCTTATGACGTTTATAAATATTAAATGATAGATCGGCATTTATTAATCCAGACGGAAGGAAGATAAATCCAAGGGTAATAGGACGAAACGAAGCAGAAGTTTTCTTGTTAATTTATCACCTTGACACCTACAAAGATCATATCGCCAACAGGCATTACTCACACATATGTTTATCAGTCTTGTTAAATACAATCTCTTCTGGTTTGCCGATCCTGTGTATATATCTCATGTATTGACTCTTTCATTTTATCCTACCAATGTCCTTGACCCGTATCGAGACACATACGCCACCGGTTCTCTTGATCAGTCGTTGATCTGATGGACAGCCCATAGCAGGTGTACTCCATACCTGTCTAAGATTTCAACATTTCCGATGTATGCCTCACACACACCGGACATTCTGACTCTCAATACGTTTTCATTCAATTTATTGCCCGATTCATCCTAACGTTTTCAAGGTCCTCGTGACTTTCAATTTCACTTCTAACTTTTTTTTTTTTTTGCTTGTTATTAATCATCCTTTTAATTTGTCTATCATAATGAGACATGTCATTAATTATGAGCCGACGTTATCGTCATAATTATGAAATAGCCCTTAAGTGATTTTTTTCATATTAGCGATTGTTTCTTGGATAATGATAAAAAATGAATTCTTTTGCTTACATTAATTTTAAATAGCTAACTTAAACTCTACTGTAGCTGAAGAATAACAATGAATAAAGCTAATGGAGTGGATAAATAATTTTTTTCATCAACATACTAGCTATTCTGCCATCACAATAGAAAAAAATGACGACTTTTTATCCTGTGAAATCAATTTTTTTAATTGTGAAAAAATTATTTCGTCTGTCGAATAATTGACTTCATTATTTATCATCATATTGACATTAAAAAATTTAATAATTGGTAATTAAAAAATTTTATGTTAGTTTTTTTGTTGTAAAATTGATATAATTATTAATATTAACAAAAAATACTTCAAGTAACTGTAAAAAAATACAGGGTCACCATGCCTCTAACAAAGCATTTTACTTTCATTTAGCTTTTTCCGTCAATTTATGAGTCTTTCCGCCACGAAAATTGAATCGAGCTGTAACCTCAATTAAAGTAATTTGTGAAATAAAAGCTATAGAAGTCCACATTAATACTTATTTCATAAAAATAACAATTATTTAACAACTATTAATTAAAATTTCTCATTAATCCTCTTTCTTTCTTAATTGAATAAATATTTTTTAGCTATCAAAATGAAAACTAAGATTACATATATTATGTATTAAATGATAATAATCTACAAAAAGAAAATTAGACATTATTTAAGAAGCTTCTGTTAATGCCCTTGACCTAAAATAATTTGAAACAATTTGAAGAAGTTGATTGAAATCTTAAACATATGCATATCGTGTGACGAGCACCATAATATACTTGCGCTCCCACGAAACGTGAGCTCTGTCGCAATGTGACATCGCGGACAACACCAATTTCACTTCGACCGTGACTCGGTTCTGGATGGTATATACTTGAGCTTCAGTACAGGCGTGATCTTTATTTTTTGTAAATCTCATTTAATTGGCAGTCAATCTGAATCTATCATGTCAATTGGATTCTTAAGATTGACATCTTTCCAATGTGGCCTAGATTGATCATTTCTTTTTTATACTTATCATTGACTCCACGTGGTTTTTATAAGTCTTTTTTGTTGATAAATCTATTGCGATAAGCTTAACATACACCTAGGAGTGCTGGAGATTTCAATGCCGGTATTGCTCTAAAGCATAACCACTTGCATAAATAATCCGTGTGTTGACGAGCGTACGTGCGACTTTTGTTACAAATCACTCGGCTACTTTTCAACCTTGACCTGCTTGGGAAATCACATGGAACCCAAAAATCAGATGATTGTTTGCACGCATGTAGATCTTTTTTTAGTTGAGTTATATCAAAAAAAATTCAATTTAATCATATTAATTGAAGGTTACAAGCACTCGAATGCTCATATGACTTGCTTAAGATTGGTATCGTAACCAGTTTTTGTTATGAAAAAAGATAGTGATACTTGTTAAATTGAATGCGTCTATTAATAATCATTATCGAAAGTAATTAAATATTTAACCATTTTACTGATATCGTTATTTTTTTTTGACTATATAAAATACCTTTAAGATATTATGACACTTTAAGTGATGAAATGTGGTAATAATCATGATAATTATTACCAATAATCACGAGGAAAAATGATTAATTCATTTCTTTTATTGATTAAAAATGAAAAATGTCTTAGTAGTTAATACAAATACAGGACAGATGAAGATATGATAATAACCTTATACATTGAAAACCGTTATAAAAAAGAAAGAGAGAAAGATGTGCGCGTCACCGCTTGTCGCAATTAGTTTATGCAATCACGAGGGACCTCAAGACGAGAATCTAACAGAAGCCGTTATTAAAATCCCAATTGCACAAAGTACAAGAATTATAAACTCGCTCCGGAACGTGACGATTACAACCATTCATTAAGACTTGAAGCCTTTGACCAAACATTAAGTTCACTTGTAATGAACATTCCAATGTTTTTTTTATTTAATGTTACAATAATTTTAATGATATACTAATTTTTTATTATTTCTCTTCTGTTTGCATCTGTTATACTCTCTAGAGCGAAATAAATGTGAGGTGCGATAATGATGAACGTTTATAATTAGACAAAAGTACATCATGATGCACACAACTATAACATCATAAAATAATACCTTAGCAGAATGTCTACCATAAATAAAATGAGAACAAACAAGCCTCGTCACTACATGCTCTGAAGAAGCAGATAATTTTTTTTTTTTTTTCAATATTCAGGGTGGCCTCATTATTTTGTCAACGTCATTATTCACTCGTGTATTTTATTTTCGGCGCTCGTATTACGGTTCGTTATTCAATTTGCTATTATTTTACAGACGTATGCAATTTTTAATGACTTCTTTTATCATATCACGGTTTTTTTTTGTTCATTTTTGTTAATAATTGAGGATAATGATAATGAAATATCACTTACGTTTATTTCGAATTTATAAATAATATTAATAAATAAATAGAATTGTCAAGTTTTCGCAATAAATCGTTGAGAATATTTTCTTGTATTCTCATAAACAAGTGAAAAGCCCACGTGTAAATGGATTAGCCGCATAAATTGTCTCGATGAGAAAATAAATTTATTCATTAGCTTGTGATTGTTATTTAATAGCAAAAACACTCGAGTGTTGAGTGTAATTAATAAAAAAAAAGTTTAGATTTGAAAGAAAAATGAAGATTAAAATCGTTCCAAGTCTTATTCATTTTACCCTTCACTTGTTTTCCCACGTTTAAAGTCTATTCTATTTTTTACGAGACAATTATTATTGTGAGTGTAACACTGACGTTATTATTGATCTATTGCAAGGCCAATACAGTTTGCAATGTGCAAATTGACCATTGGCAAAGAGTAGTTTGATAAATACTTGACGATATAATTAGCATCTTTATTTTGTTCTCACTTTTGCAAGTCAGGAGGTCTCATAAAAAATCCATAATCTTTGAGGATTAAACGTCAACTCAAGGGCAAAAATAACGTAGATGATTAAAGACGTCATTGGCAAGTAATGTGGAATAACCGGTAGCAATTATTTGGCGCTTCCTGATAGTGGTGTGAAGAGAAACACTAAGACAAACCGGAAGAGTCGTCGGGTAATCTTTAATGGAGAAAATGAAAATTTCCCTTGAGGCCAGTACCATAATGTGTTTTTTGTATTTCTCGATATGGCACGCTGAGACAGACATGTCAGTTTTAATAAGATAGTTGTATATTAATCGATAATCGAATGCGCATGCGGAAGTGAGCCGGTTTTTCGACTAAATGCGCAATCGCCCGCGAAATCCGGCTCTTTATTTAATTTACACACTTCAGTTAAAATTTTATAATTAAATACTCGGTGCGAGGATGAAGATAAAAAATTCCCGATTAAAATATTGGCGAGTATGAGATGATTTACATTTTTTTCATGAAGTGATATTTGGACGAATGTAATTTTATTACGGTGTATTGATTTTAATTTTACCGGAGGGAAAATTCAATTTTAACACACAAATTTCATTATTAATACTTGTTCAGTTATTTTTAAAATTTTAATCATTGATTACATTAACAATACATATTATTAAATTCCCATAAATTTTTTTTTTTTAATTTAATTATTATTTAAATGAAACAATTTACATGAATTATGTCCTTTAGGCTGTGTTCGATCAATTTTTTTTTTTCGATTCGATAATTAAATTAAAATTAAAAAATGATTATTTAATAAATGATTGCATCAACTGAATAATTAAATTGTGTCAACAATATTCGCGGATGTAAAAATAAATTCCTAGTATTTTTGGGACTTTGTTAATTGCTATTTATATAAATAAAAAAAAAATGTCACCAAAAGTTACTCTGCTCAATCATCTAAAAAGTGTTTGTGAAGGTCAAAGAAATATTTTCCGCTACTGAATATTAATATTTAAAACAAGATCTTCCAAGAAGATACTCGACTTAAGAGACTTCAAGGTTCCAATAATTTTTTAGACTCTATCATTTCATCTTTCTTCCTCTTCTCTCATCAATACACCGACATAAAAAATCTATTTCATCTACATTACATCGATTATGTAAATTCTCACACTTGAATTAAATATCTGTATCTTTAACAAATCAATTGTCAGTATGGTTCGTATTCAAAGAATCTTGGGTGTGCCAGAATTTATGCGCGTCACTTGTATATACATTATCTCTTGAAACTATTTTTGCAATAGTGTATATGGCGAATTGTTGTACGACGATCGAATATATATACATACAAGATGTCTAGTCCTTGCAGATACTTCTGAGACAAACGTCTGTCTCGAGGCAACTAATGCAAGCTAAAAGTCCAAGTGGCCACACTGTGGAATGGAATGGAATCAAGTATAGTAGCGATTACAAAACATCAGCTTTCACCGTATCGACGACCACAAACGAATCCGTGTGTACATTTATGAGCACACAAGTGTGAAGAAGCTGACTAGAGTGAGAAAACCACCATCCAAGAATATAATTATTAATATTGTTCATCACATCTAGACATTGACGAGTATCAAATTTTCACATAAAAAAATAAAATTCACTCTCACTAATTCTGATGTGATGATTGAAAAAAATATTCTATTCATTTTCTGGTGGATGTAGTGACCTTTAAAGTCAGTATCAAACACTCAAAACTATTATAAAATGATAATAATTTCAATATGAATACGTACATGGATCTTCAAAGTAAGGAATAAATTAAAATTCTGGATTCTCAAGTTTTCTTTACATAAAAATGAATAAAAATATTTAAAGGTAGATATATTTAATGGTAGTGATGTATGTAAATTCGATGAGTCAATGAGTTAACACCTGTGCTTCAGTATTACTTCTGATTATCCACGTTCTTGAGGATCAAAAACTTCAGGTATATACTTGATAGTCGATCAGCTTTGATACATCTGACGTGACGGTTTAAAATAGTCTAGGACCGGTCATACATTTTGTGGCCCACTGTATACCAACTCTATGACACGGAAGCTGACGTCTATCCATCGTAATTTTTTTTTTCTAGTGTTTGTTTTCAGATTTTAGAAAAATATATATCCTTTTACGTCATAAGTTGAATTAAATCGAGTGGAGGAATAAGATAAGGAGATGTAATAATTTAATAGGGGACCAAGTTATTTTTAACGTGTCAACCTTTCCAACCCTCCTACGATCACGCGGAGCTCCACGTGAGTTAAACAGCTCAATGCTACTATAGAAAGTACATTTTTTTCTTTCCCCATCGTGCCAGCGGCCTTTCGTGTGCCTTGATCCCACTTCAAGAATTTTATTCTTTGCCTTTTCCCTATCATACTGATTCATGTGATCTAGATTCTTGTTAACATTTGGTCCGGTTTCGTCTAGATTCCCATTAAAAAAAAAAAAAATAACAATCATTTCAATAGAAAATCAATTTTTTTCTACTCAAATAAAATTATCTAACTCACGAATTATGTATTCATAAATATATCATTATCGATTTGCATAATTATTAATCGAAAATAAATGAAAAAAAATCATTCAAATGAC
Source organism: Chelonus formosanus (assembly GCA_028641665.1). Lineage (NCBI taxonomy): Eukaryota > Metazoa > Arthropoda > Insecta > Hymenoptera > Braconidae > Chelonus > Chelonus formosanus. The sequence continues at coordinate 19,170,796 of CM054002.1, forward strand.
AATAAAATTATTGATAAAAAACTTGATTCGTAATATTTATTTCAATCGATCCATAAATTATGTATTTATTGATGATTAATAATGATTTTTTTGTTTTAAATGAATCGATTTTTCATGCATAAAAGGTGTTCATCAATAAAACTTACATTTTTACTCAATTCAAGTCAATAAAATAAAATTTCTTAATCGGCAAAAAAAATTGTTTTCATAGAAAAGATTGTTTATTTTTAACCGAAAATAATGAATCGATCACGGAATAATCTAATGAAGAATTTAGGTCGTTTGATAATTAGTAACAGATTAGCAAATGGAATGAGGTTTTCCATTTGTACAAACAATTTAGAACTCGCGCGAATCTTTTGCAACGACAGTGTCACAACTCGACCGTCGAATCAGTTACTCATTTAATCACGACCTTGGCGATATATGCCCGTGTATTTAATACCCCGGGGCCATAGTAGCAGTCCCTTTTTTCCCCGAATTAATGTGCTAGATTAACGGGTTTTCGTTCCAAAGTATCCTTGACGTTTTTTTCATTCTGTTCATTTATTTATTTATTTTTCTACATCTTTTTGGCTTTGATTAACATTATCTTACGTTTAAAAACAATTACTTGTTACGACAAAAGAACACGAATAAACACGACAAATATTTTACCGAATTACTCGAAGTGCAATTAACGACAGTAGAAAAGAACTTTCGATGCTTGAGGAATCGTCAATTCTATTTTGCAATCGATTGTGCCTAAGATCGAATCACCAGCAATACAAACTTGCATAGTGACCTAATGTGATTATTTTTTACTTTACTATCATTCTGACTCATGAGATTGCCACATTATCTTTTCTTATTTACATATGTGCTCATAATACAATTATTTATATCAACTTTGTATATGTTTTGATTATTTAATTAGAACAGTCAAGTCAGATAACGACAGATTTTTAACGAATATCAAATAATCTACTTGACTTGAGCTATTACGAAGTGTAGATTGCATTGATTACCTCCTGATTTGTATCAGTTTTACGTCTGAGTACGTATGGTAATTTCTACTTTATTCGGAATATTCAGTTTACGTTCATTAGCCTCTTGCCATATTTCAGCAGATATCAGTTCTTAATTTACAGGCAAATAAATTGACACTGGAGTAATGTTTATAATGTGTAGATCCTTTTGCACAAGACATAACTGCACCCTCAGGCAGAGTTATTTTTTTTTTATATAAAGAAAACCATATGAAGAAAAATAATTATAGTGTTTACGATTTTTCCTCTTTGTGTTTATGACTAAAGTAATAATAAATATGACTAAAACATTATAATTTTAGTTTTAAATGTAGTATTTTTTCTTTTTGGTAATAATTACTATATTATTTAGCTAGGAAAACTCTGTAATATTAGCTGAAGACTATTAATATAGGTACCTCTGTTGGTGTAATACAGTTATATTATCATGAAACTATTCCCTCTTACAATGTTGTTTATAATATCGGTGAATATAAATGAGTGGTAAAAGTTATTTTAAATAAATTAGCCAATACTGGGTGGCATAGTTTGAATTGCTGTAAAATTAATTTATGTTGCTGTCTAAAATTTTTATCCTTAAGGAATGATTTTCATATTTAGAATATTTCCTTCATTGGCATTTACATTTTAGTTGGCTGAAAAAGTCTCGAGAAATATTTTTAACAATGAAAATTTTTCTGCCTTGATCTAGAATGCATATTAAAAAGAAAAGTAAGCAGTATTTTACTTCGTAAGTTTTTTCCGGTGTAATTGAGAACTATTTGTCAATTAAAAATGAAAGCAAATAATAGTCGATAGTAAAAAAGAATTTTGACAAGAGCTTTTGGAGTTTATTAGAGTTTTGTTGATTGTTTGATAACTTTTTTATGACGTTCTTACATCAAGTAGTAAATAGAAAATGTTTTCCTCCTGTTAGTTTACGACTGTTTGTGTTTCTTTCACAATTGATGATGATGATGAGAAATTTCACTTAAGATTTATCCAGAGTCATACGTAATTATCATTCATCAGCAACATATGTTATTGTAAAAAAATAGTTAATTGAATTTTATACAACAAATGTCACAGCAGTTAACTTGAAAACCAGTAAATAAGAATAAGATGAAGGAGAAATCCTTTGAATTGCAAATTTTTGGTTTGAAAAACAAGATTATACCGTTATGAATAATTTTTTTTAACAGATATAGTGTAAGTTTACATGTTATTTTATTTTACTTTATGTTTTAAAGTAAAGAATAAAAAATATACCAAAAGTAAAAATTGACAGAAATTAATCGAGTAATTGATAACCGAGGACTTGTTATAAAATCTTTCAGAGAACGAAGGTAACATAAGGTATAGGAAATAGAGAGTCAAGGCGGAAGGAAACTCGTCTGTAAATCTAAATAATAATTAACCGCAAAATTGTGCTACGCGTGAAAGCGCTTCAAGATTAGATCGGTTGTTAGTATTAAGGAATTAAATAAAATCCAGTATTATATATTTCTATTTTTTATGTAGATTGTCCTATCTCGATTTGTTCAAAGGTTACTCTCCCTTTCTAAACAATTCAATTCACCACAATAATAATCATTACTTTCATTGAAAGTAAAAAAATGATAAATTAAATAAAAAATCTAATTCATTTCTAATAAAAAATGATCAACAAATTAAATGTATCCTTGATCATGAGGAAATCCATTAAATATTTTTTTGTCATTACTAAACAACGTCCTCCAATCGATTATTTTTAATTAGAAAATATTTATTCAATCAGATAAATATCTAATCAATTTTAAAAAATTGCATAAAAGTATTTTTCTCATTTAAATAATATTTATTTCGAATGCGGAAGTAAACAAATTAAAGTGCACAGATGAAAGATAACAATTGAATTGACTGATGTGTCAAAGAAAAATGGGATAAAAATGTAAGCGCAATCGTTACGGTCAGTTAGACACGGCCAAGACTCAATGGTAAATAATAATATTGAGAATATCGAAATCGAGAGTATCTTGAGGTGAGTGTGTGGTGTTTTAGGAGTTGCGGCCGTCGTCCTAAGGAAAGTGTAACAGACTCCATAAGCCAGGTAAGACGCCGCACAGTTAGGATTGTGTCAGAGAACAGAGAGAAATGAAAGTGCTCCGGAATTGATCGTAGCTCACGATATCCGCATGCAAGCGTGGAGATATTCACTCGGGCGCCGCCATCACATCGTGGAGACCAGGTCGTTACACTTCCATAAACATTCCTTACACTTAATATTGCATTTTATGCATGTTACATTTTTTACATTTCTGCTAATATTTTATCCCCAGTCGAAAACGCATCGTGAGAAATAGATCAATATGGAGAGTTAAACGATACATTTATGAGCTTTCACTTTGGCTGATTGCCATTTTAACTTACTATTTATTTAACACCACCCCCCACATAATAATATTCATCGATACCATTTATTACTTATTTATCCATTATAAATAATCATTATAATGATTATAAATAACACGAGAGGTTATGAAATATTTAATATGGCATTTTAATATTATTCTTCTTAGACTTCTTCTTTGTTAGGTACTGTCTAAATCCTTTTGTCTACCGTAATTTCTTCTGCGGTGCACGACTGTGTACTTGACAAAGCACTCGTTTGATTTTTTTTTTTCGTACGTGTGCTGATTATCAATCAGTTTGCTATTGTTCTCATCATGAATCGTGACAAAAAGACATATAAAGAGAAAGGAAGAAGATAAAAATGAAGGATATCTACTGTTTTTTTTTTTTCTATCATCATCTAAATAAATTTCCCAGTAATTATTTATCATTTTCAGAGATTAAAAAGAAATGATGGTTAGTTAGTCGAAAAAAAAGTTTATCTGAATTTTTTCCAGTTTCCATGAGTTCTTAAAAATGATTAAATTGTTTGAATATTTTTTCGCAAAATAAATAGTCTAATGAAGTAAACACCTAATTGATAATAGTAATTGCATCATTGCTCATTCATGAGCTGAATACTTGGGATTTAATGTCAAAAGGTACTTACGTCATTTATAGATGGTAAATGTTGAATACTGTTGATCGGATGAACGATCCTGACCGGTCTTCATGTTTCCATCGTTGCCGCTGCCAAGTACCTCGGCATCTTTCAATTAACTGTCTTCTGGTTTCACACACCGTTAATTTGCTACTTCTCGATTCAACGTTTTATTGAGCAAGAAACAAATGATGATAATGGAGTAAGAAATTCGTTTTTCACGCTACCGATCTTTGTATTTTCAATTTTTTCCTCTGATATTTTATGTCTCTTATTAACTTTTGTTCCCTTTTTAGATGATGTTTAGGTTATCCAAGTTAAAAATGGCGATGTAATTTCACCACGACACTGAGGAAAAATTTTTTCATTTATTTATTTTTTGTTTACCTTTTTTCAAAAACTTATTAAGAGGAAATGAGAGACAGGTAATTAATTGATGTATTCTATTTATATTTTTTTAGTTATATATAATTTATTTATTGAAAAAGTCATTGAAAAAAAAAAATAAATAATTAATCAACTTAATAGAGTTTCAACAAAGAAAAAATAAATTCATTTTTTTTTTTTTTTAATTAAAAAAAAAAGAGGTAATTTGTCTTTCATTGATCACTAATGAGTGAGAGCTGATGAAGACGAGAGCAAAGAAAAAAAGATGTACAATTTTTAGATTACACTAGGAGATGAGAAATTTAAATGTAATTTTATTTCGTTTAATTATTGAAAGATTTATCTATCAGATCGACCAAGAAAATCTCGGAGATTGAGCGGAAACGAATGAGTTTCACCATCAATAAGTCGTTAAAAGAAATCAAAAGTGACGTTTAGAAATGGTATCAAGCTCATTTAAATGTAAATAGAACGTAAAAATGTATGGGTTTTTTTTTTAAAAACTCGTAGCTTTTGTTTTCATGTCAGATCATCAGACTCATCAACTGCTTTACATTTTGTAACTCTCTCGAAGACTTTTCAAATAACTTATATTATTTTATGTGGATTACAAAATTGTTAAAAATACTAGTTTGCAAAGTTTGTTAAGTGAAACCTACTTGATGCATGATAAAAATTCCGGTCAAGAGAAATTGATTAAAGTGGTACTTCATCCGGAAGTTGCACAGTCGATGGCTATTCTCAGGTGTTCAAGATGACGGTTGTTAATGCAAGAAGAGTATAGTACACGCTTTGATACTTTGCTCCAATCATGATAAAAAGAAAATCAAGTCTATTCACTGAGGTTAAATAAAAAATTCCATAAATCTTTGGGTGAAACTTTTAATATTTTTAGATGAAATTATAACTTTCTTTGAATAAAAAGAAGTGGAAAAAATTTTTTTTAATAAAACATAATCAATCAAAGAGTGAGATTACTACCAAATGAAAATGAAATTCATGACCTCAAGGAAAAAACCTGGTGTTTCGTATGGACTCGAGTGTTGGCCTAGAAACTCGAATGATTTCTCTATCGTTGGGAATTGCAGTCATCGAAGCCGTTGAGACCGGCGACACTGGATTTTCATGGAAATGTTTGTAAGACTAAATCAACTTGATCGAATGTCATGGACTATTTTGTCAATTACCGCAACATTTTCTTCAACCAGTGAATTTTTAAATGACTTTAATTAAAAAGCAGAACAAATTGTTTACTCTAAACTACTGATCTGATTTCACGAGGATCAAAAGTAGAGTAAATACTGCTGATAAATTTAATATAATTTGTAACAAGTGTTTTTTTTGTTGTTTTTAAAAAAAAAATATCATACAAGCTAAAGATATGTCATTAGAGTGAAAATATAGAGATTAGAAAATACCTCAAGTCGAGATCTAAGTTAACGATCAATCCAAGTATAAAATTGTGGAAGCATCAATCGTGATAAATTATCCATATCATGATTACTTTGTGGCATGTTGCATATAAGTACATACACACGAATTACTTTCAATGATTTTTCTTTACTCTCGTTCTCCAACGTTTCGCGGAACACGTCACGGCTCGCTACGCGCCTTTGCTTTATTCAAATATAAATAAGTCTAAGACATTTCCCAGCCGAGACCAATCACAACTCGTGGGATGGAGGAATTGCGCAAAAGAGGCGCGAGAAGTCGAGCACAAGACGGCCACGATTAAGCTTATTAATGAAGGGATGATGATGATGATGATGATGAAAATCCTTACGTGATTTTTGGAATCCAACACACGAAAAATGCACTAGACTTTTTTATTTTGTTAAAAAAACGTATATCAAAATAGCTTAATGTATGTTTTATTTTTATCAATAGTATATCTTCTTTAATTGAAACTTTTATCTGGTGTATATCCACTTCTTTCGCCACTTCCTTCTTCACTTTTCACGCGGAACTCCAATGCAGTGCGCTCGGTAAAATCACTGTTGGCATTGTCGCGCTACTAACTCACGTGTAAAAATGACTTTTATCGATTTGTTTATCCGAAAAATATTATTTTAGATAAAAATCGATTTTATCATTAACTAGTAAAAAATAAAAAAAAATCATAAACAAAATAAAAAAAGAATTTTTTGAATTTTGAAAAAGTCCAAAGAAATTTGAGTTTCGTTGAATGGACCGAGTGAAAAAAAAATTAATTAAAAACTTGAACGGAAAACGTTTTAATGCGAATACGTGAGCAGACTCGGCCCAACTGAGGACGACCGATAGTTGCCCGGCGTCGTTGGCAAGTGGAAGGTGGGGACCACTCTGGTGACTGGGGACCTCGGAGTGATCGCGATTGTTACATGGTGTACCCGGGAGAAGGCCTGTCGGTTTCGCCTACTCTTTTACCACCACCTTCTTTCAATCCACCACCACCGGCATCAACACCTTCTCCTTGGCTTCTCCTTTTACCTTTTCATTATAATACCTGTACCACTATTGATATCGTCGGTCAACACCGTTGGTCATTTCAAAATCGGGAAAGTTACCGGCGATCCGTGGAATCTTTATTTTTTCTTACTGCAGGATATCAATAATGAAAGACGACGTGACATAATAATGAGAAATGTATTTATGCTTTTAATTGTATAGCAATTGATGATGTCGGCCTTGAAATCGATTAACTGTCGATGATAGATGTTGAATTTTCGTAATTTTCTAAGGAAGTAAGTAATTGTTTCGAAATTAGGAAAGCTATCATTGATCCGTGTGCTAATTTCTTATTTTTTCCTTGCTTGACTCGTCGTTGAGGTCCAGCAGGTTCACTATTTTAATGTTGTAATTTCAGGATATTGCCAGAGATTGAAAGAAAAAAATAATAAAAGTGATTAATTAATAAGGGATTCTCATTGGAGAATTTCAAGAATTGTTTAGTTAAATTTATAGCTGAAAAATATCAGCTATCATTAATGAAACATATGAGAGTAATTCGAAATGAAATCGGTGGCTAAAGAAGTCTTGGAGGTTTTTTTTTTCTTTTATTTTCAAGAGTGCATATCTTGATGGGAATAGGCTAGAAGAATTTAAAAAATTGTCGGTCTTGAGGAACACTCAAATTTTTTTTCCTCTTTTGTTCTTGTATATTTAGCGTCTGTTAAAAGCAAGACAGAAGTGTGTTGTCGTCGTAGTCGTAGCTTGAATGAGGCACAAGGTCCGAGAGAACAAAACAAGGGCACTATTCTAGCGACGTGATTTGCCACTTTCGCTTGAAATTTAAAAAAAAAAAAAAATTAACAAAACTTTATTCTTCTTTTTTTCAAGAAAATTAACTTGATAAAAATCTTCAAAAGATGCAGTTATTTTATTTTATAACACTCGATAAGAAAAAATATTTTTTACATCAAGTATATTAATCAACTCAATAGACCTCCCAAATATGAATATTAATAAGTGAATTTATTGTTGATAGATTTATTGTAGCAGTTGGGATTTTATAGCATATTTTTTTTTCTTAATTAAAATTAAATATTCGAAAAAATAATTCCCTGAAATTCATATCATACTCTGGCTCATAAATAACGAAAAATAAATTGGATAATCTTGGAGCATAATTTTTCCTTTTAAGCGGAAGTGTCGATATATAAAGCCGGATATTTCTAGTCATCGATACCGACCCTAAGTCAAACAACTCTCCACTCCCAGAACCTGGAGCGAGATTTAAAAAAGAAATAAACTTGCTCAAGCCATTACTCCTGAGAACAAACGATCAAGGATCAGATACTGCAGAAGGTTGTTATTGACTTGGTGTAAGTGGGAGGAGAGGTCAAGGGGTTACCTGGTCCATCGAACTATTCTATTGGCTTTTGTCGAGCTGTTAAGTGGGAAATAAAGCAAATAAGTTGAATGTCTAGATATATTGTATTCAAGGCGCGGCAAAGTCGAGCGTTTTCCGGTTTTTCCATTTTGCAGCAGACTAAAGAAACGAACCTGCACAGGCGCGCCGACTGCACGAGAGCGAAAGTATTTTATACCACGCTCGGCTTGGTAAGAGAAAGGGGACATGACGGTTTGCTCCTAATTTTCTGTTTTAACTTTAATGCTCCTGCGCCAGCCACAAGGTTTACACAAATCATTTAAATGATGAGTTGTACAATTGTCTACAAGTATGATGATTAGCTACACTATTAAAATGCATATCATCATGGAGTGCCAGAAATGATACCAACAGATGAAATGATGATTAAAATAAAATATTAATAGAATAAAGAAAAGAGAGAGGAAGCAAAGAAGTTTGCATGGATAAAAGTGAAATCGGTTCACCTTTTTATGCCTTGTACCACTGACGTTTATTACATGTTCATGTGGCGTATGAACGAATTCCAAGACTGTTATGTTTAGGGAAGTGTTATGCATGAAATAAAATTATTTTAAATCCACCGGAAATCCGTAACATATTCTGTGTTATCTATCTTTTCATTAAATCCTCTAATAGTCTTAAGTGTCCCATAAGACTATTTCTTGTCGCTTACATTTTTTCTTTCTTCACGAAATTCATTCCTTTACGCTTTTTTTTCTCTTACAGGATCTATTAAATTTAATAATAATCGTAAATAAGACATTAAAGTGTGATGGTATCGTTGAAGAGGATAATTTATTTGAATTTAATTAATTTTTTTAATTATTTATGCAATGAAAAAAAAAAAGAATTTATGATTCAAATTATTATTACATTTTTATTAATTATAATGGAGAAAATTAATCATTTGCCCATAAATTTAATCGTAAATAATTTAATTGATGAGCCAATTTCTTAATCTAAGAAACATAATAATAATAATAAATTAAATTCCATATAATCTATAGACTTTTTGTTAAAAAATAAATAAATCATAAGTAAACAATAACTTCGCAGAAATATTGATCTTTCAAGGCTTGTTTATTTCATAATAATTTCAATTAATTCGTTAAATCAACACTGATATAACAACCAATTATTGAAAATTTTTCACACTGTTCAATACTTGCTCTTTTTTTTTCTCAAATCTATTTCATTCATTTCCGCAATCTATCACCGCAACCTTCGCTATGATGTCATTAAACCATTCTAGTTATCACTTGACAAAATAACCACAGGAAGGAAAAAATATGTTTAACTTTCTTAAATCTAAAAAGTTCATTTAAAAGTATAGTGTAAAAAATATTTGGCAATTTATAAGCAAACAAGAAAAAGAAAATTCCCATTCATGATTCGCTTGGATAGTAGTTACGCCAATATACTGATCAGACTCGGTACTCTGTACCGTTAAACTTTTTATAGATAATCGCGAATATAATCTCGTAACAATGAAACAATCTTGAAATTACGCAAAACGTTTCACTCGAGTGTAAGTAGCGATGACAAGCGTAAAAGTAAGAGAAAAACACAGGGCTATAAAAAAAAATGAATAATTTAAGTATTTAATCATTTCAATAAAATGACGATAAAAATGATCCTTACCTTTTTTTATTGTTCTATTCTATCATCAGCCGAAGAAAATAAATGAAAAACGAAAGTAATCAATGAATATAAAGTGGATGCATGCAACAATTGGTTGCAAGATCGTGAACTAATTATCAAGATTACATAATTAGTAGATATGTTTATACTGTAGAATCAAGTTACTATTCTACATCTGGCTCTTTATTTTAGAAAACTTAATACACTGCCACCTTTCACAATGCACTGAAGGAGATCAAAGAATCGTGGTTTAAATGTAGTGTACACAAGTTACAAGATATCTATGAATTTAACAGGACTTAGGACACACTATGCACCTCAGAAATATATTTGCTCACGATCTGAACATTTACTGATTTACATCTGCTTTACGTCGTCATAAATCGACGGCAAATTCTCTATAAATCATGCTTTCTTTTTTAATAGTTCACATAAAATTAAGCAAATGGTTTTAAAACACAATAATCAAGTAAACCTAAATCTACTATTTGCATTGAAAGGTGATTTTAATAGTTTTGTGAATGAATTATTGTATTTTTTTGGTTGCCAATTTTATGCGAATTATTATTCGACCGACACTATAAATCTTAGCTTAGATAATATAAAAGAAATTTCTATTTTTCGTTATCTAAGCGATTTTGAAATATTCTAATTAGCAAATAAATGATGAAAAAAATTATTTAGACAGCTGAGTGTTATTTAATGATTTAACAATGAATCTGATGGTTTTGCAATGATGTTTTGAGAGAAATTATTCGGTAAAAATAATAATATAAAAACAAAAAACCTATGATCATAATAAAACGTTTATTTGTTTTTTTTTCTTTCTTTTTTTTTTTTCATCATCTTGATCATCGAAATTTTATCGCCAAGCAGTAGGAGTCGTAGTTATGACCTAGGATTCTCAGAATCGACAGGAAGTTTCGAGAACCAAACACGTGTGTTGCAATCGGTAAATCCATGAAAACCGGTGCCAATTTATCACCATCGTGAATCCGTTAAGATAATCAGAGTCACCTGTCGTGTCTTTTTCCTCTATCTCTCCTTAGTTTTATTTTTTGAAGTGACTTGTCACCTATGAAACACAACTATTATTGATTGAATAGTTGTATTAAGTTTGAGTAGTATAACATTACGCAATTCATAGCTCGATGACAAGATCAATAAATTTTGACTTCATTTTTTTCTCATCTGTTTTTTTTTTGGTTGAAATTTTTTTTTTAATTAATCAAATTGAATTGAGTTTTTAAAGTTTAATAAACTTAACTGAAGGCCATCAGTAAATATTTTCAATCTATGAGAACCTTTCCATTTCCATCAAAACATTTTAATGTCACTTAATTAAAACTGATAGATTGATGTGTTGCTTACAAATTGATTTTTTTTTTAAACAAATTTCCTATTTGTAATCTTGACATAATTGCTAAGGAGTTAAATCTAGATTTAACCGAATGAAATATCTGGCAGTGACCAGTCAATACATGGAAAGCTGCGTCACTTATCATTTGTTATCACTTTAAAGGATTTTTTTTTAATTATTAAATGATTATAAAGTGATGTTTATTCAAGAAAAATTGATTCCAAGGTTTACCAACCTTTCGAACATGAAGACAACTGTTAGAATTAGAAATTTTATGGATGAATAGATCAATTTACAGATCTTTCTTTACGCCTTGCGTCACAACAATCTTCAGAGCGAGAACAGTAACAATGATAAGTAAACACACTTCAACGAAAGATTTCGACTCTCGCTTCCTCACGAATCATATTATTGTCATTACGTACCCAACAATTTCGTAATACTAAAAGTAACGAATTCATTGATTTTAATTGAAGTCGTAGAATACGTTCCGGAAATAATAAAACATGAAAGATTTTCACTCAAAATTTTACTCCGATTTCAATTATTTAGTTTAAGAGAAAAAACTTTCAATTTCTTCTTTCTCTTTCACTTAATATTACTTTTCTTTTGTTACGTTTTATAACAGAATTAATTTTGCTTTGCTTGAAATTCATAAGGAAAGGTCGAAGAATTATTATTTGTTGCCTGCCAAGATCTAGGAAGATATGGAGTAATTAATAAATTAATAAAAAAAAAATTATAAAACATTCTACTTCATATTTTATTATTTCAGTTGTTCTCAAGAATTTATTTGTAATAATAAAACTTTATGCGAACCTAATAATTGTTTATTAGCACATAAACCATTTATTAATGGTTAATATACAGTTTTTTTTAGTGAATTTGTTGAGAAATAGTTCAATAACAGTATTTATATCACGTATAATTTGTAAAGTTTATTCTTAAAGGTGTAGTAATAGGGTAAATTATTGATTGTTAATCTTTCATTTTTTTAATGACTTTACGACTTCTTGTGATTTTATTGAACATAAAGCGGGCCGTCCCAAGTATTCTTTTATTGAAAATATAATTTATTAAAACCTTTTTTATCCGACGTCTTCATTCCTAGAACTTTGTTATGATAGTTTTTATAAATTATTTCACCGAAATTTCCTGAAGGAAAAAAGGTTATTCCTTCAAAATATCATTTATATAAATCTGTTAATCTATAGATCATCAAAGGTGAATGCTGTTCTTCATCTTACAAAAGCATATAATTTATATACATCTTGTAGGTCATTGACCAAGTTAAAAAACAACTATTACTAAATTATGAACTGAAGGTTTCTATAATCAATTAAATAATTTTTTATAATAATTCAAACCTTTTTTGTTTATTTTAAAACTAATTATTTTGTCTCATTAAAAATGAATAAATATTTGTTTCTATATAATGACTCGCACCTGTTTCATGAACACCATGAGGCAATAATTCAAACTAAAAAATATAATTATAATAAATTATGATAGTTACATAGATACAGTTTATATTAAATAAAACTGATAAAAAGAATATGATGGCATAAATGGACAATTAATTATTTGTTTGTATATTTTGAAGTAATCTTTATTGATCTAGTATACATGATACACGGATAGATAATTACTTAAGTAACAACAATAATAATTATGACAATAGCTGATATATATAATACAATTAAGGATAATAATTAATGAAAAAACCAATTATCTTTTTGTATTTCTGATGACAGCTGCCTCAATGCCATTTTAAAAATTCTAGCTTTCCTGCAGAGTATGATATCCTTTTTCTACTTTCCTTTTCTACGGATTGTCGCTTTGATACCACTGGATATATAATTTTTTTCAATTTCCAATAGTGGTTAAATTACTAATTTAAGTGTTCTATGATCATTTGCTATTCCTCAATATATAATAATAATAGTAATAATAATAATTTTCACGTCAAATCGAGCTACAATCACAAAGTTATTATGCTTCTTTTTTTCTTCATTTGTACAAAGGTACAAAAGATTGTACGATCGATTATGTTTCTTTTCTTTTTCTTTATTTTGATTAAGTTATTAATGTGTAAATCTACAAATTCATTGATTCTTTCAATATAAAGAAGAATCGTAAATTCTTTAATCTACGTTAAATTTTTTTAAGATAATATTTATTTTAAGAGCTTTTTTTTTATGTTTTCTATTTTCTATTTTAATGAAGAAAGAGCAGATTTCATCTATTATCATCATCTTTTATCGACAACAGTTTTGAGAATAAGTACAAGTTTTGATGTAAATCTTCTATAAAGAAATAAAAAAAAACATTTATATTATCCACGTGCTGTGGGCTCACCCAAGACAGACAAACTTGACTGAAGTGGTAAAAAAACTCAAAAAAAGTATTTAGTGAATATATTTTCATCGTAGAAAAATATTTTTAATGGAATTTATGGCGAATAACTAATTTAAAAAATTTAATGATCTTTTATACTGATTTCAATGGCAGTTATTGATTCTATCCAAAAAATGCTTCAACATGTTGATCAAGTTTTGTGCAAGTTAATTGTCCACGTCTTCTGATGATTTTAAATGAAATAAAAAATTGTGTAGAAAGAGTTTGTTATTAATCACGTTTCTGTTCGTTTAATTAATGGGTTCTACTTCAACATACTCGTATATGAATGGTGATGATGGTGGAGGTTCATTGATAATTCCTGATGAAGATAAATCAATTGACGGATTATCCCACTCATCAATCTTAGTTGGATCAATATCAAGGCCAAGACGTAAATTAGCCGGAGTGTTGCCAATCACAAAATGATCCTCCGTCATTGGAAGGATATCCTTCAACAATCGCCAGACTTTTTCTTCTGCAACCACATGCACTTTTGGAACTGGAAATCCGTTGAATGGAGATGCCACAGGCAAGGTATAAGCGCCCATGTTTTCAAAAATTATCCAGTCTCCAAGATCCATGTCTTGCATCAATACATTTTCGACCACTTGATCAAGTCCATCACAAGTTGGACCCCAAATACTTGAGGGAATCAATTTTCCACAACCAGCCTGAAAAAAATATTATCTATTAGCAACTGGATAACTCGTTTGTATTGATCAATGCTGTTTTGATCAGTGAATAATGATTATTAATTTTTTTGTTTTTCTCATCTTGTTAAAAAATTTTATACAATTATTCTTTGTACTAGGTCATTGGTCTTTCAGCAGTAAATTATACATAATTTATTCATCTTCTCGAAACATCTTCAAACGTTTTATTTTGACGTGAAAATCGTTTTTCAATGAAACTAATAATTAACTAGTAGAAACTCCTAGAATAAATTTGAAAAAAATCCAAGAAAAAATATATACATTCGAAGAAGTATTTTAATCGGACTATTTTTAATCAATATCTATAACGATATAATAATATTTTTAGAATAATCTATTTTTGATTGTCTGTTGCTTCATATACGCCATTACACGCCAATCAAATAGTTTTATGCAAATACTGAGTGTTAAATTATTAAATATAAATTACCACGAATATTTATTTGTAGAGAAATAATTTTCATTGAAAGCAATAAATGGAAGCTTTTGTTGTGATTTACCTTTAATGGAGTGGGAATAACACGTTGATGATCATACAGAATGCAGTTGAATGAACCATAAACTCCATCATTGATGTAGTACATATTGTGAGTGATAGAATTTGGTGACAATTTGTCATGACGTACAGAGCGTTTGCTGTGAATGCTCGTAGCTAGAGTAAAAGCTGATGCGACATAGAAACGACCAGGTTCAGCGATGATATGGACATCGTCAGCTGTAAAAATAAAACAAATTTTGTGATGAATACAAGTAATAACTGGTTAGAAGATAAGAATAGTAATAGGAAAAGAAATTAATAAATCAACTTACTATTAAAGAATTCATCGAGTGCTGTGTTGATAACATCAGCAATCTTGTCAATGCTTGTTCCTCTATCACCAGGGTATCCCCCACCAAGATCGAGGAGATACGGTTTGAAGTCAAGATCTTTGGCCATGTCAAATAGATTTTTTGCATGACAAATTGCTCTATAAAATACCGGTGGGTCCTGACAACCAGAACCTACATGGAAACTAATACCAATGACATCCAAATTTAACATTCGTGCTAAGCGAAGGAGATTCGGTGCTTCACAGACTGGATCGCAGCCGAATTTCATGCCCAAGGGACACTGGGAAATTTCCGCATCACAACGAATGCGAATTACAATCTGAAAAATTGATTGACATTTATATTCATGTTTTTTTTTTTTTTTTTTTATTACGAATAAATTGAGTGAATATTTCATTTTTTTATTATAACTTGCTAGAAGCCAACAATAGTTTTTTTATGGAGATTTATGTACCTTAGCTCTTGGATGAATTTTCTTAATTTTGTGCAATTCACTTTCGTTATCCACAGTTGTAACATCAACTCCAACAGCAGCAGCATGACGAACGTGGGAAGCAGGTTTAGCTGGATTAGCAAAAATAATTCTTGATGGGTCCACTCCTGCATTGAGTACTTTATTTATTTCTGCCTGGAACATTAGAAAAATATCAATTAATAACCTAGTCATTTTTTAATAAATTAATGTGTACAGAAATATTTTTGATACACTTACTTTAGAAGCACAGTCAAAACCAGTTCCTAAAGCAGCAAGTACTTCAATAACAGTGGGAGAATCATTGCATTTAACAGCATAAAAAGGTTCCACTCTTGGCAATTTCTCTTTCCAGATTTGATGTTTTTTAACAATATCTCCAATGTCAAGTACATAAAAAGCTTCTTCCTGCAAGCCACTTTTCACAATATCTTCGATTATTGTCATTACGGTAGATGAGCTGTCCAACACGTGAATGCGTTCGTTTGAATTTGTGACTTTCATGGTTGGATTTAAGTGATTTATTTATTAACAATTGTTTACTCTGCAGGCGCTAGGCAGCAATCTAAAATGAAATTCATTTACAATAAATAATTATTTACAGAATAAACTATCAATTCTTCAAGTTGAAAGTTAAGAACAGATAAGTTATTTATGTATTTAATAGTAAATAATTATGCAAATATTATTTGTGACTGTAGTAATTATATAGAACAATAAAAAAGAATTTTATAACAATACGTACGAGGCAGCTGTCAATGAGAATTGGAAGAGTCGTGGGGAGGCGCGTTAAGACAATATCAGTGTTAGGGGTGCTAGCAAAGCCACGGGGGCTCTGCGTTCAGGGCCAACTTCCAGTTGCCGCTGTTTTTTAGATCTATTCCAACAGACTGGCCGACCAGTCTATCGCAGACACAATCCTGAAACAATATTACATATTTTTATTTATGAAAAAATCATCAAGTTTACCAAACATTCCCATTCATTCATTCAGATGATTTCTTTCCACATAGCAAACTTAAATAATCTAATATCAAGTGTTCAATCAACATACTCGGCTGTAGGATGAAATTCTCGAGCCTTATTTCAAACTTAAAAGGAAAAAATGTACAAGAATGAGAATTGTAGGATAGTAATAAATTACGTGTTGGAAATATCTGTAAGTAATATTGATAAAGAAGAATAAAAACCAAGAAGATAAATTGAAAGATGCAAAGTCGAAAGACGTTTCAACTAGTTAGAAGGAGCTCTTGCCAACGAGCAGAATCGATGAGTACTGAATCCGATGTAACTATTTTGGCGACTATTTATATGGACATGATAAGTATTATCAGGCAGCCATGCTTGGTACCAAGTCGACTTGAGTGAGAATCTTATCTATTAGCTTGGAAATACTGGATTCATCGAGATAATATCTATATGATTTAAGAATGTGATGAACAGACCACTTGGGCTTTTTCTTTCTTCATTAAATGTATCAGGTATCTATGATACAATCATGTAGTCATTCTTTTCTAATACTGCTAATCATTACGTTATATTAATATGATACCTTGTTTTAAAAAAATGATATGTCATTACGTACTATTATTACACTTATTAAAAATGTTTTAAGTGTAATAATTATTACATTTACAATCATGATGGCTTATTTTATTACGTAAACATTGGGAACCCAATCAGAATTTATCAAAAATTTTCAAGTGCTGCTAATCTTCAATTTCATTCTATTTTTAATTTAATCGGCGATTAAATTTAATAAAGCAATTAACTAAGATGACAAGTCGATTAGAAATGTAAACAATTCAGTTAACTTCAGTGATGATCTATTGATAGTCTTCAATAATTATATTTACTCTACCGTTTTTAAGTAAATGAAATTAGTACTAAGTGATTTAATTGAAATCAGATGAGAAAAATAGATTGGGAAGAACAGTTGCACCATTTCCAGTAATCATCAGGATTTACGACGAAATCTGACGATAAAGTTTGATGATATAAGTAAACATTGAAGTCATGAAGATTGTCGTCAATGTATTACGAGAAAAACTATTTTATAAAAATCTAATAATAATTATATCTTAATTTCTATTAATAAAAGATAATGAGAGTAATAAAGAGTTTCCTGCAATTCTTGGAAAGAATTCATGTTATCATTTCAGGAGTATTTTACTAAAAAATTTCAGAAAATGGAGAACGTACTTGACGCATTGATATTAGATTACTTTTGATAAAAAAAGAAATTAACCTTGAGTAGATATTATTTATGTTAAGTATTATTTAAAAATATTGATATTAATTCAATTATCTTTGGATCATTATCACTTGAGTTTTAAGATATTATAATTTTTAGTGCATAAAATGTAGTATAGGGTATTTAATCTAGTGTCAATAATGATCATCGATTATAGAAGTGACGAAATGATGATATGAAAATAACTCAGTAACCTAAAAAAAAAAAAAGTCGATTATAAAAGAATTAGTAAATTTTATATTGTAAAGCTTAATCATTAACGAATAAAAAAAAACTCCTCACGAATGTCTTGGAAATTGTATGATTCATTGCTGATGAGGTATCTAATGTCTGTTCATATGACATTGGCTCTCAAGTATGGAGATGCCATTTTCTACTTAACAGATGAAAGTAAAAAAGAATATGAATAATATAATTACCTTATAAAATGATCGCCACCCTGCGGGCCGGCACTCGATTAAAGGCGGAATGATGGAGGTTTTCGTGGACTTTATCCCAAAAATAAGTCAAATCGTTTTGGAACTCTGGGTACGTTGTTCTTTGAGTAGCCAGAGCTTGTTGGATTCACGAGCTATAGCTTTTTGAAGATATGAAGCCGAAAAGTACATTCGTTCGCAGATTATTTGCTTTTCGTTAGTTATTTTACGCGTGTGCGTCACTTTTCGTTTGGATTATAATATTCCAATTACTTAAACTCGTCACAAAAAAAAGATATTTATTAAAAATCTTAACAGTACTCCAAAACGTCGACGGCGAGACCAGCCATAGGCTCGAGTAGTGACTTGAGTTCAGAAATACATTCACAAAATGCCGGTAGTGAGCGTTGGTGAATACTTTTTTAATTTTGTAGTGGTAGAACTGTTTAATTATTATTACTTAGTAATAATTTCTGTGGCAATAATTTAATTAAAAATGATTATCATTTAAAATGACTACACATATATCAACATATTGATTACTGATAGGAAAAGTATCACGTGATCATTAAAAAATGACGAGAGTGAGTTTACAAAAAATATCGAATGCGCACGCACACTGTTGACAAGATTCAAGCGGGAAATTTGAATTTACATAAAATAATGAAATTGAATGTATCTATGAATAATTGATTTTGTTAAAACTTTTATTTTTTTTTTTTAACAAAATTAAGATATACATGAGTTACTTATATAAATGCCTAAAGTTTTTTTTTGTTCGAAATAGTTGCAAAATAAAATAAACACTTAAGTTGTAAAAAATATCATTGTTTTACTCCGTTTTCAATGGAGCTGTAAAATTCCTCACAATCGTTCTAACAAACATAATTGTGCTGAAAAAATTGTTTAATAAATAATTATGATTGAGAATATACTTTTCAATATATTTAAATTACTTATCAATGATTATTCACCTAATAACCGCAATAACTCCTGCTGGCATAATTTTTCCTGTGTTGTAAAAACGATAGCCCATCATACCACCTAATGTAGCACTGGAACCCAATAAAACCATACAATTTTTAGGATCATTGGATGTTTGATAGGCTCCATAGCCTAGAAGTGAACCAAAAAGTAATCCAGCAGCTAATGATGGAATAGATTCTGAAAAAATAAATATGTAGAAGTTTCTAATAATTCTGCATAATGAAGTTAATGAAGCAACTCTTTTATTTCTACTTACTTGACTTCACATAACCCAGGATTCCTCCACCAACTACTGTAGCTGCATACGCAAATGCTGCGTAATCAATTGGCATCTTTATTTTTTGCCAATTATTAATTACTATTTTTCAAAATAACAAGTAAGGTTACAACGTCAATAACAATTGATATGCGTCTTTAGGCAGAGCTCAAACACTTGTGTTTCTAAAATACACTTTTTTTGGCCAGTTTAGTGAGAATCTCAGGCCTAGAAACAAGTCAAAACTGTCAAGTTGTCAGCTTGTTGTCAGAAGTCACCAGTATTTTTTTTTCAATTATTTCAAACTTTTTTTGTTATGAAAAAAAATAAATTAATATCAATAAATGATAATGACATTAAGAAATAATTAATAAAAACATTCATGAAAGAAAAATTTATAAATATTCTTAAAACTGTATCTGAGTAATATTTATTGTTAGAATATCATGATTGTTGATTTATGATTGGATGATTAGTCTAGAAAATAATGAGTAGTTTACTGAAAACATTGAACATTGTAAAATAAAAACGGTGTTAATTCTTGAAATAAGTACAGGATTCGAGGTTATGATAAAAAGCTGTGAAATATTCCATCACGTCAGTCGTCAAACTACAGTTGCGTAATAACAATATACACAATCGAACGATTATTAATTTTTAAAACGAAAATTTATATCTAACATTCCAAACGTCAACAATCATTATCCTATAAAAGTTATTTGCAAAAAAAGAAGAAAAATGGTATCAGAAAATGTACTTATTAATACTGGAAATGTATTTGCTATTGACGAATTAAAATTAAAAGCAGGAAGAACATCAGATAAAGAAGTACGTGAATTTATTTCATTTATGTGATTAAATTTATTAAATAATACATTATAAATTTTGATGAAATGATTACACTAGAAATTGATTTATACATTGAAGTAATTTGAATGTATGCTAACATTGAGGTTATACACATTAAGATGAACAATAAATGTGCACAGTAGTTGAGAGTAAATGGTAATAATTGAATTGTTTCATTGCAGCTGATTGATGCATTACAAATTGTTACCAAGGATCCACAAAAGAACACTGTAAGCATATATATGTTCATAAAAGTGCTTTTGGAATTTTACAAACTTGGTGATTTCTTATTTAGACAGGTGAAAATGACATCAGTGCAGGAGGTGATGATAGGAAAGAGTTGATGTTTACAGTGAAAATATTTATGCCTGAAGCTGATCCTAATGTATTGAGGGATGCTCTTAATCAAAGTAAATCTTTTTATTTAATTGCTATTTTATCTATTACAATTTTAAGAAGAAGAATAATTTTCTTTGAAACGTTTTATAGAAATCTTTTATAGAAAATCTTTATTAAAAACTCTAGATGTAAAGCTGAGAAAAAGTTGGTTAAAACGTTGATGAAATTATTATTTTAATCAGATTATAGTGTATTTGTCACCTATTTTATAAGAATTTATGATTTTTATGGATTTGTTTCATCAAGAATCATAATTAAAAAATAACCAGCAATGGTGTTTATTGACTTTTATGAAATAATTTTGTCAAGCTTAAAAAAAATTTTGCTTCTCTGAATCAAGAGTTTTCAGTTTAACATTTTTAAGAGTAAAATATAGATTAATTGATTCATTAAAAGGCATAATTGAATACGGCACTATAATTACACAATTATATGTAATCAAAAAATTAATGATTGCTTAATTAATTACAGTACTCAAAGTACTCCACACAGAATTCATAGAAACAGTAATCCTAGCGTATGGAGACTTTTCCGACTCCGGTCTCAGAGATCGAAAGAAAGAATTACAATCGCTCCAGCAGTTGTGGTCTGTAATGGAAGAGTTCTTTAATGCCGGGAAAGTCTTATCAGGTGGAGTCAGCAATGTTGATACCACAGTGTTTATGCAATTATATGAATGGGCAAATGTAAAGAAAATCATTTAGTCATTTCTATAAATTAAAAAAAGAAATTTCATCTAGATTTTTTTGTGGATAATCGATGTCTTATTAAATGTGTAGGTCAAACCAACTATCGTACAAATAAATCTACTAATGTGTTGTGTCGTTCCTCCTACTCTTCAAGCATTTACGCAAGAACATGACATTCAATTATTAACTCACAACGATCCTAATCGTAAGTGTTAGTAATTTCATCAATTGAATATTGTGAAACATGGATATTAACATTTTTTACAATTTACTTACAGAATTATTAAATAGGAATTCAGTAATTGATATCTTCGGTGCTAATGCTGATTTGAAGTGGGTCGCTAAATATCAAAAGATAATCAAATGTAGAGGAGTAATCACTTCAATGGGATACCTTGTAAATATTTCGAAATAATGAAACAAAATATTTTAATTGGCATTTTTTCCATTTGCATTGCATTAATTATAGTTGAGAATTGACAGTATATTTTCGAGTATTTTTAGATTTTTATGAAATAGAAAAAACGATTTTAGCATTTTTTATAAGTAAAGTAGTTTATTGCGTATAAAAATCATGTTGTTTTATAGATAAAAGATATTATTTTATTAAAAGAAATATAAAAAAATATTTTGACGCTATTAATAAAATTATCTGTTACTTAATTAACTTGCAGTTTCATTCAATGATTAGTAATATTTATTCAAAAAATTTGAATAATTCAAGCATGGACATTCAAATGATTTCAAAGAGCTGGTGTCAGCTTAAAATTAAACGTAGTGTGTAAAAAATGCTGATAAAAGATGGATTGACGACAATCGATTTTAAAATAATTTTAAACAACTCTGAAGCATCTTCTTATTATTCATGACAACAAGAAAAATATTATTTGAAGACTGAATTTTTAATTCTTCCATATTTACTCTAGACTCTTGATAGAAACTGGTTTATCAGCTTTTCGAATATAAATTTGAGGGTGAATAAAAATAAATCCATCACTGCATGCAAATCGAAGGGATAGATTCGAACTAATTTAAAATTCATGTGAGCTCAAGAATGATGGTATAACCCGAGCATCTGTTATCCGATCGAAATACTTTTTTTTTGTTTATTTTTTGAGTCAATTCAAGCCTCTGTGTCTGTCAGACACTGTACTACAGAATACACTATAAAATATTATTTACTAGCGAACAATAGTAATTTTCTATAATCAGTTAACAACTGCTTTGTTTTAATTTTTAAATCTTTATTCCGATTAAATTACCTTGCTTTAGATAAATTTGCTTAGTCATATTAGTGATAAGAATTGATGAAATGAGATATACTGTTTTATAGTCTTTTAATATTATTAATAAAATATCATTCTTAAATCCAATATTTAAACATCGGTTCATAAAAAAATTTTATATTCTTTGAAAAATAAATTTGAATCATAACAGCTACTATCACAGATGTCTTACGCTGATTAAACTACATATTTTTTGACGTTTTGTATTTTTGAATTGATTAGATTGAAAGAATTCTCTTTTAAATGATTAATCTGTTGATTAGAAATACTCCAGATGGAAAAAAATAAGTTTTAAAATAATAATTTTGAATATGTTGAAAAATGTAGGTTCAAACAATCAATATAAACTAATTAAAAAAAAAACTATTTTTGCTCTAGTTAAAAAACTTCTTGGATAACGATAAAGGGAATTTGAATATGGATACGAAGGAGTATTTTTTTTGGCGGTTCGTGTCCCTCACTAGCAGTAGCCGATCAGGAGTCGACTAGGTAGAAGCAGAGACACCGAGAATCGCTGGTTTTATGTGTGTGTCCCGTCGTCGCGGGCCGACTCGATGTATACACTTGGATTTTTCGTTTTAGCTTGCTCTGGCTGGCTTTGGATCTCCCTTTGGCTGTGGTTTCCTTGGCTCTTCTCTTATTCCTTGGCTTTCTCCCACAATAGACCTCTCTTTTCCTTGGCCCTTTTGCGTTAAAGCCGCACCGCGTGGCACACAGAACAACAGAGAACGATGGGGACGGGTCTTGGATAGCGTAAACGTCGCTCTGAACTCGCCAGCATTTTTCTCTCTTATCTCTTTGTCTTTCTTATACTTACCAGAGTACTCGTAGCTTCTCATCGTACTCACTCAGGTGCACATCTTGAGGCGTGTGTCCTTTTCCATCCTTTTTCCTCTCCTCTTGCACCTTCTTGGACTCTGGTCGTCGTTCACCCCCTTTAGAACTAAAGGACTCAGTTCTCTTTGCTTCTCCATTGCTTCTACCGGGCGGGGTATGCGAACGATAGTATGTTATGCCTCCAGACCATGGCTCTGACATACTTTGTATGTTAATGCCACATAATGTCGGTTTTGTTCCTGTTTTTCCAACGTTTATTTGTTCGGCTTCTCTTTTGCACACGCACACCTTCTTCTTCATACCTAAAAAGAAAATTCTGCTCTTTTTTTTTATTCATAAAACTCTCTGAGATCTACATTTTTTCTGAATGACAAGTGTCCTTTTACACGTATATTCACACAGAAAAAATCAACTATCTTCCAACCTTTTTTCCAAATAAATCCATTAAGTTTCTTTTTTTTTAATTTGTTAATGACTTTCGGACATATAAAAAAAAAAATTGTTGATTTGAAGTTTTTTTCCTTTTGGAGAAGCTTTCTTTGTTATTGGTGTTCAACTGGTTGTATACAACTTAATTTAATAGAAACGAGAATGAATTTTTAATTGTTGAAAAATTTTATCTCAATCAAACATGATTTTACGTGAGTGTTAACAGTCTTGACTTTTTTTGGAATATCTTCTTAATCTGTGAATAAAATCTGAAAAAAATGTAATCCTGATAATACTTTTTCAAGCCTTCAAAAGTATCCACTATCGAATTGATCTCTAGAGATATGCGCTTACTCTTTAAATTGCGTTAAGGTGACAAAAAATGGCGAAACATATCCATGGGTCTCTCTCGAATTTAAAGTGAACTCGAGGACAAAGCTTGTAGGTGTCATCGCATGTTACTTTAACACGGTAGCACTGCACTTACTAGCTAGTACTCTTTGTTTCTTGGAATAAATCATGATTCTGTATACATCTACCTTATGTTTTATCACATAAATTGCACGTCAAAAATTACTTTTAATAGATCATTATCTAATTATGAAAAACATAAAAACGTTTTTTAAGACAAACGCAAATCCAAAGTAAATCATTCATTTCTTTACAAAAAAAAATATTAATTGAACTTCATCAACATTAAGGAAGTTGAGTAGTCATCAAAGGGTAATAAGAATTTAATGAAATTATGATAAAATGTTTATTGTTACAATTAAAAGTGGTGTGGTTTTTTAAAATAATGTTTACTGCAAAAGTTTTAATTAAAAATAATTAAAATTGATTTTTTTCTACATGGTCTTCGAGAAATGATGTGATTCATCACCAGAATTACTATTTTTTTGAAATAATCAAGTAATTTTAATTTTCGAAGAAAGTCACAATGAAAATCATACCGTTTTTAATTACAACAATCACTGCAAATCGTTGTGTTTTAATTTAAAACACTTGTAGTCATTCAAACTGATGTTACCCATTTGATTAACATTGTAGTTACTTTTTAGATGCTTAGAAGTGTTTAATAAGTGACTACAATTTTAATCAAATAGGTGACGTCATTTTCAAACACTTTCAAACTGGAGATTTGCAGTGAATAAAAGTTGTTGAATAATATAACAAAACTCTTCTTTTCCTTTCTATGATCATCCATCCTTCTTAAACATACGATACAAATGTAAAAAATCACTAAACGGAGTTATTCCTTGAATTTGATTAATTTCCAAGCATCAAATAGAGATTTCAGTAGTATCACAGTAGCTCTGCTACTAATTTTATCAAAGGAAATAGACAGAGTAGACATGAAGGGCGCGTGGTGACGTATGAATGTGTGCTATTGATGAACGCACGACCTGACGATGGTAACTCTAGTGTACAGCAACATTGAAGCTGTACTGCAAGGAGATAAACTGAGCGAGAGATGGGAGAGGAAGGTTGATGCAGTGATGAATAGAAACTATATATCTGGGTGGGATGAAGCGAGGGATGACTGTACGTCTTGAAAAGTATCTTGACGTCAAGCGATTGAGTATGGTATATAGACCTGTTGCATGTGATCCATCCGGTGTGTGACAGGTGATGCAGTAACGGAATTGTCAGTGTTTATTTATTTCATTGGATTTTTTTTTCCTTTTTCCTTTACTCATCCCGTGCATACTATAATTCTGCTTTGCTTGAGAATAAAATTTGCAAGAAAGTTACGCCGTTGCGCCCCGATACTTACACAAGTATGAACGCCATATACATCCCTCTTCAAACCGCTTTAAACCGACGCCGCCGTAAGAGGGAGGTAAAAGCCCTGGTCTCGCTCCCGTGCGATGCAAAGGCGGGTATAAATAAGCGGCCTGTCGTTTGCGGAAGCAGAAAACGGCCAAAAGGACAGAAATAAGAGGAAGAAGAAGAAGAAGTCGCTGGAAAGAAGAGACTAGTGGGTAGAGCTGAGAGGTATGAGGGCGGCGGCAAAGCAGAAGCAGTATGAGACAGAGAAAGGAATAAATAAGTCGGCGAGTAGAGGAGCAACGACGCGTTCCGCCACCCTGCGGTTCCTCAGGGAAGAGGATCTTGCTCGAGATCCCAGAGAGACTTTTGCCGACGCTTTTTTCAAGTCCTCGTATATATATATACCAGATCTACTGCTTCCAGGACGTTCTTCCAACCTTTTTTCTGAATTTCCATCGCACAAAAGACAGGTGTACTGAGATATATACCTACTAAATTAACTGCTCGAGTTTTCTTCTTAACCCTTGCGGTAATGTTGATGAATTTTTAAAAGACTAATAAATCTCTGATAACTTGACCACTTTTTTATCATTTACTTTTTTTTCTGTTATGACTTCAAAATTATGTCAGAGTGAAAAAAATTATCTTTAACTCAATTTAGAAAAAAAAATTAATTGATGAAAGCTATATTTATTTATTGCTAAGAACTCCGAATTAAAGTTGTCCTCAAAAACCTGTTTATTATGCAAAAAGTCTTTTTTCATGTTTATGTTAATTTTTAGGAGATTAAGTGGAATGGGAGTAGGATATTTGCGGATGTAATCATCTTTTACGATTTGCAGATTTTTTCAGCACAGATATTAGATGAAAAAAGATTAGATAAAATTATACAACGTCTTGCTCCGCTTCAGTCTTCCCTACTTCGTTCTGCTGTAAACTGAAATAATCATTTGCATGAATAATTTTTTTACCTCTCGCATTACAGGCAGGAATTAGTAGAGAAAATTAAATGATTTCCTGGCTGAATAAATAAATAAAAAAAAAAAAAATGATCTAAAAGGCAGAATGTGCATGTGAATATCCAGATCGAGATATGAATTTTTCATTTATCTCACCCTTTTTCTTCTTCCGAAGCTGATCGCCTTGCTTCAGTATGCATATATATATTTATGTAGAGTAACGAAGCTAGAGTACTTATAATGTATATACCGGTAGATAACCGATACTTTATATATATCAGAGGGCCGAATGGAGCGGAACAGAAAACGGAACAGAAGTGAAATGCACATGCGAATCGCAGAGGCACAGGCTGACTGGGCACACAGCATGTTTATTGGCGCATCTCACAGTCTTAAATCTTTATGTTGTCTCCGTTGCGGCGGGTTCTGTCCCTTCTATCCTATCCATTGCACAAGGGTCTCCAAGTATAGGTAGAGACGTCGGGGGAAAGGAAGCGACGAAGCGCGAGAGAATGAGAAGAGCAGCCAACCAAGGGGACAAGGGCGGTGGTGAGAAAGGGTTTCAGATGGGGAGATATATCTTTTCTGCCTCTGCGGTCGCAAAATCGAGTCAACAGTCGAACGACCCGACTCGTGGCCATCCTCTGCGTTACGCACTCACCAGTAACCCGACGTTTTCGTGGCTTCTACCACTGCAGACATGCAAATCATTCGGTTCTTTGAAAACAACAAGCTCAACAAAAATATCTGAAGCATACGTTTAATCGAAAAAAAGTTTTATTAAGAAATGTTGCCTCTTACTCGAGACTATTTTTAATGATCTCTCGAACTTGAAATATTTTACTTGAAATAATGCATTAGTTTTTATAGTATTTATTGAATTGTTTTTACCGAAAAATGATGAAATTATCAAAAGTAATGATGTGGTTTGGGTTGCGGTATTTATTATAATTATTGTTCTTTGGTTTTTTACAACACAAATACCATGAAAATTGGAGATGGTTCATAATTACAGCAAATTACATTTTTAGAATGTAAGATAGGTTTTATAAATATTTATTATGAATTATTCAAGATTTACCATTTTTATAATAATTAATCATTGCTAAAAAATTATTCGGCTACTAATTGACATCTTAAAGACAAAATATAAAAGTAATCAAATATTTTTGATATTTAATAATTACTCAAAAGTCTATGTTTTTTAAAAAACAAATTCATTAATTCATCTGTTGAAATAAAAAGAACTTATATAATTGCATCGAATATTGAAAAATAGAATTAGCACATATACTGCAACAGAAATCAAACTGCTGTGGAATCAGAGTCCTGATCTATTACATCAACATGATGTTTTTTTTCTGTTTCCAAAACATTTACCCAAAGCACATCAATTAACATATTTATCAGTAATCGAAAAAATATTTAATAGAATAATTACCATACTAAATTCTCATGGCAATATTTAATTTAATTAGGTAATTTTATGTGGCTTTATAAGTATATAAAGTCCACAAGCTGGATAACTTTCTGTAAAGAAGTACCTTTTAAGAGCTCGTGCACATAATTCACAGATACCTGATGCGTAACGTCTATGCAAAGAACATACACGCATACTTGGCGTTCTAGGATCAAATAAAAATCATTAAAAAAAAGGAAAATAAAATGCAGTGCGTACTCCCCCGCGATCTTGTGAGAATGTGGGCGTTAAGGTGCGTTCGAGTATACATGGGCCCCCGGCGCAAGCACTAAGCGAGAGAAAACAGTCAGCCCGATATAAAAGAGTGTGTTATCGGTCACGTTGGAGGCGGTATAAAGTTTATAGCCAATACGTGCTGTTTATCGGACGCTATACTGCGTTTAGTTAATTAAACAGTCCAGTCTACAACCTCTAACATGTGATCGAATTGCAAAATCTGCTTGAATCAGTCAATTGTAAAACTATCGTTTAAACCTGAATGCTTTCAGCTCAAAATGATAGAGGTGGTGCTGGTTCTTGAATTAATGACTTTATCAATGCCATTACATTTTCATGATGAGAAAAAAAAAGTTTATTTTATCAAACATCCATTTTTAACAAGATAATATTTTTTAAGAAAAAAAACAATTAATTTCAACATAATAATATTATTTAAATAATTCCGTTAAATACAATCATATTTGAACTTGAGTGTTGCAATAAAAAGAAATAAACAAACATTGATGGTTATTAAATTATATGTGAATAACAATAATTATTTAATTTGTTTATAAAATAAATATTTTAAAAAATTATTTAGAAATTATTACAATCAATTATCTCGAAATTATTTCAATAAATAAAATCAATATAAATAATAATTGTAATTTATTAACAATTAAAATAAAAGAATGGATTTTAATTTATTTATCGATATTACGAAAAAGGACGGTAAATTTAGGAACAAATAAATCGCAAAATTGTTTAATATTAAATAAGTATTAATAAAAGTTGATTAATAATAGAACAAGAATAAATTTAGCAATATAAATGTCGACTCAAAAGAGTTGGAACATTCGACATCGCAACTCGAGTGAAATATCAACGACCAAGGATCGATCGTGATCGATCGTTATCACCTAGTAATCCGATCTGCGATCCAGTTACGATTCTTGTAACCTCAAGTATATTATATGAGTACATATAGAGCCCCGATTCACGAGCGATCACATCGTCACATGCCCACTCAAACTTTTCACTTTTTGAGCTCTTATTACGAAATCGATATCAGTATCAATTGAATCTTTTCTAGTTGCTTGGGAAACTATTCATTATACTTTATTATTTTTCATTACTATTCCGACTATTTGGTGTAGAATTACCAATAGAGCAGTGAACTAGTAGTGAAAAAGAAGTAATCACTGCGCTTAAACTACAAAAAAACTTTATATTTGAAATTTCATGCGGGCGTGCAAGAGATACCTCGATAAATAAAGAGAAGCTCCGAAGGATTTTGCACGTGAATTCACCGTGTCACCCGAGATAAGCAAACTCACTGTTTTATTTCATTCCTTACCATTTTTTCCTCTTTACAAAATAAATTCACAAGAAAAAAAACAAATAAGCAATCCAGTGAAAATGATTTATTTTCTGTCTAAATAAAATATAAAAAGATTAATGGTGAATAAAAGATGTGGATATTACTAAATTGAACTCAGATTACGTGACAAAAAAAAAACATAGTAGTCGTGAAGATTTAATATATATTTTTTAAAAGTACCGTTTACAAAGAAAAATGTTAGCGATAAGGTGAAAGTGTCGAAGGGATGCCTTCTGGCGTATTGTTTATCGCTTAAGATAGGGCAGAGTAAAATGTAAAGCTAACTGAAAACAATTTATTATATTATGGAACTTCTCAGTAGCACAGCTGATAATAATAACAAAAAAAAATCAACAGAAATGATTGGGAAATGATTTTTTTTTTCAGTTAAAAAAATTATTTCACAATAAAAAGTAACTGAAGTAAAGGACAGTAGAATCACTGTATAAGTGTAATTTTATTTCAAACTAATTTCCGTAATAAAACAATATTATTTTTTCTGGATGCAAATCAATTGATATAGCTAGATCATGATGACCTCTCTACTTCTACCTCTATCTCTAACCCTCTTGCTTCTTAACGAGTTCCCACGACGTTAGGAACCGTGCAATTACAATGTGAATGAATTATGAATGAAAATTGTAAATTTAATTGCAGCTTAATGATCAGCATCACGCTAGTGTGTTTTCATACCGTTTGAATCTCATATTTATATGAAAATAATACAGTATCATCTTCATAGCTCTGAGCTAATCGAACGGTATTAAAAGGATTCAGTGAGAGTTGGTAGACACAACAGTCTCGGAAGTCATGCAATACTTTTCGGCTGGTCGAGTGTACTGACCATTACAAAAAAGTGAAATGTTGCGGCACTGTTTCCGTTCTCCTATATTTTCTTTTCCTTTTTTTGTTTTGTCGTTAAAACTAGCACAAGGCTAAGTTAATGATTAAGGATGATAAATAAAACTTTATATTTAATCAAAAGTATCATTATTTTTTTAATAAGATCTAAGGACATTTAAATGAAATATGATACGTTGGCGAATAGATTCGAAATGTTCAATGAAATGTCAGGATAATAAATTATGCTTTCGGAGTATAAATTAATTACATTGGCAAAAACATTTATTATTTTTTAAACAATCGCATGAAATAATTACTATGTTCTTTTATTTGGAATGAAATAATTATCATTTTAAAAAGAGAAAGACTTTTTGTTGATGAAGGTGGTGGTGGTGATGGAAGTTTCTCAAAGAATCTCGCAATATTTTGATTTTATATTCACAGGAAAAATAAAAAAACAAATTGTTGGAATAAATATTTCCATAATTTTTTAGCATAGATTAATTTGAGTAACATGAAGTAAGTAATTTTTCTAGTGTCAGATATTCATGGTATACAGGAGAACGAGGATATGATGAGGAATCTGTTTAGCATTTAATCGATGTGGATAATTTTTTGAAAATAGATATTTACATAGGTTTGTGAGCATGTGGAAAAAACGTAGAATTTTATAACGACGTGACGAGAAACGCCTTTCATCGAGACCTGTAGTCCTCGTTATCGCATAATCGCCGGATCTTGCGCGTGGGTTCGACTCTGAAGTTAAGTAAAAAACGAATGAAAAAAAATTAATAACAAAAATGAGATGCGTTGAGGACGCAAAGGCAATTAAGGCTGCCAAGTCTAAAGCTTATAGGACGGCAACGGAATCCCCGTCGTCTAATTAGTGAATTACAAGCTTAGCAAGAGCAACCAAAGAAGGGGAATTATTTTTCGCTCTTCACGACGCACTCGCGCTCTCATTGTGCTGCAAAATATATCCTTTGCCAAGTATCTCTACGAGTTCCCTCTTCCTCTTGTGTCTGCTTTAATTACATTTGTCATTCTGTGTCTCCTTCAAGCAGTCTCATTATGAGGAAAGTTCACGTTTTACTCCAAGATTGCGAACCTAGGTGGCCTCTTTCTGATAACGGCATCACGAGCACCATCAGGATCAGCCAAACGAGCAAAAGAGGCCGAAGTGAAGTAAAGGTACACCGAGGCAGCCAAAGAATTAAAAGGAGAAGAACAAGGAGACGCACAGGAGCCAAGAAGACAAGCTAGCCCTTTACTTATATCCACGTCTTTTGCTAACTCTTTCTCTCTTTCTCTACTTTACTTTGAACCATACTGCAAGAGAACCCTCCGCGTGCTTCTCTTCGCATCGCCGCTCTAGATCTCCCTGATAACAACGAACACCATTTTAGCGGTTCCTTACACACCAGACATCCGTTCTCCACCGCCCGTAATGCTCTGCAAGTTAGTGGTCGTTACCATGTTTCTGCTACAAGACTCGAGCTATTCCTAAGACACTAATCATCCATTAATATTGGTACTACAGTCGTATTATTCTTACATTTTTTTCTCATAAAAATTCATGTGTTTATTTAATCTTTTTATGTTGCATTCATGCTAGATTGAGTCTATTCAATTATTTCCTCTAATCTATTTTTTTTTATTATATCATTAGGAATAATAGAATTTAATACTGACAATAAGAAGAAACATTTCTATTTAAAGAAAAATATCAAATTTGTGATTGGAAAAATTAAAATTCATTTAAATGTAAAGTTAAAACATTGATACTGCAAATTTAAATATATTATTTTAATTATTTTTAGCATTTGATAATAAATTTATTCATTCCATTAGAATTTTAGTGACTTTTAAATCACATTTAAAGTGACAATTATGTTGATTGAGTAAAAGACAGAATTAAGAACATTAGATAATGAAAATAAAATGAGTCTAAAAATTGAGATTTGCCGTGAAAAGTTGGCTTTTATTTTATGAAAAAGGGTAGAAAGGTTCTTTAAAGAATTAGTTTGGGAATTAATGTGAAACAAAAAAAAACAGTTATGACATTCTTTTGTTAACTAGAAATCAAAAATAAATTTATTAAAAAATTTCTCAAAGAAATAGGTTAATGGAGATTTAATCTGTTCACCACCTGTTGAGCTGTGAACTGCAGTTCATTCCTAAGGCAATAACAAACAGAAAGAAAAAAATAAATAAATAATTAATTAAAATTCAAACACTATTTAAATATTTTAAGAAATTCTTGAGTAAATCAAATCTGAATACAATGAACTTGACAATAATTACTTATGTACAGTTTGTTCCACTTCCAACATTACAGTTCGCTTCACTCTTTAATAATCTGTCATGGTAAATTTTAGTACCGTTTTTGATTTTCTCCACGATATACAATTATGATTATCATCAAATCTGTGAATTTAGAAGTAATAAATATTTAAAAGAAAGCAAAAAAAAAAGCTAGGAAAAAAATTCCAAAGTGATAAATATCTCTTTTTTATATTTGTCTCATTATAATTATCACAAATCAATCAGACTAAATTTATTCACCCTCATAGTCTTTTTATCGTTCTTAGATTCGAAAATACATCTAATTAAATTATCACTTCTCACTCGAAGGATCACTTGATGAATCTCCAAGACAAAGAAGTTCATTCAGCATAACGTAGTCCACCACATCGTGTCCTTAAAAAGCATAATAAACTCTTCAGTTCAAAAAGATCATTTAAACTTTACTACTTGCTGTTCTTTGACTTGACTCTCATCATGTATATGTAGTGTACCACATGAAAAGTCCCTAGAGTTCTTCAGCTGTGACTTAAAAAGCCATGACGTGTGACCAAGACTTTCCTAGTCATCCTGATGTAAATATTTCAAATGTAAATCACATCAAAAATTAGAATATTAATCACTGCTAACAAACTCATTAGAATAATTTAATAATTAAAAATAACCGTTTTTACAGTTGCATTAAACTTCCTAGATATTTTAATTAATTATTACTAGCTCATTTCCTTAGATATTTTCTCCATTTGGACCTGAGAAATTCGATCCCGTGACGTCATTATAATGAAGATAATCGTGAGAACAAACAGTCGTAATTAATGTGCATTAATTGCTCCTATTTATAAGTACACTTTGCTCTTCTTACGCATGGCTTCAGTATAAAAATGTTTGAAATTATGGATCATATATATTCTTTCCTTATCCATACTTTAATATTGCTAGTAAGGGGGATCTATAGTTGCTATACAACGTTATGTTTCACAAGGTACAGTGACCTCCGACTTCTTAGTGACTCGCACGCACTCAGTTGAGCTCTCTGACGCGCCCAGGTGCGACGCGAACCGTTAGAAAAATTGCGTGTGGCAATAAAAAGATAAAGGCAAAAAAAAAGATACTCCGTCAGGAAAAAATGGATTTGAGAAAAATTGAATAAATTATACTTCAATCTGACTTTTATGTCTATATTCATGCGATAAATATAGTAATAATGGATATGTAATAGGCATAACAATACTCTCTTTAGATAGTCTATATTTATTACGCTTAGACCTTGAAATAGAGCTATTATTATTCCTTAATATAAAATTAAAACTGTCATGGTATATTCTTTTTAATGTAAATATTTATTTTATTCAGAATAAATCAAAGCGATACGCCAGGAGAAAGAAGTTCTTCGATAACGAGAATTTGTTAATTAAATATTGCAATTTACTCCAAATTAATCTTTTATTTTTTAATCTAGAAATTTTTTTAATTAATAAATTATCATTTTTCACTTATCATTAGTGTAATTAATTTATCTTACGTCAGTCTGTAGAAAGTTTTTTTTTGATGAAATACCTGACAAATTATATTTAAAAAAAAAAATTTACTATTAAATTAAAAGAGTCTTTTTAATTTTAAAATCTTCAGAAAATTGGAAATATACTGAAATTATTTTTAATTCTTATGTCTCTAGAGATAAGAGGGGAAAAAAATAAATATTGGTTTTTTTTTTCAAATGTTGAATGAAAAAAATTGTTCATTTATATCGAATGGAATTTTTTAAAAATCCAGACATTTTAATATTCCTCTGATCGACATTCAGCTGTGCCATCACTAGCACATTCTGACCAACTTTCAAATATTTAAAAAAAATATCAACAATTGTTAAAACATTTGCACTATCAAGATCAAAAATTTACATTTATTATCAAATATTAAAAATGATGATGTTGACAAATGATTTAGCAATAGACTTGTAAGTGAATGATAAATTGCTGAAAAAAGTTTAATTAAAAAATCATTTTCATATAAATTTAGAATTAATTTTTGTTCTCATTACTTCATTATTCTGCAATTTACAAGAGAACAAAACTTAATAATGGTACATTACATATATAGATATACTATAGAGTAATCTGCAAAATTTCGTAACACCTGTATAGTCGTGAGAGAGTCTTGAGGTCTTTCATACACATACGAATGGCTTTCTGACTGCAAGTGAAAGAAAAAATGTTAATTCTTGTACTTTAGCATAAAAAAATGAAAGAAGGAAATATGTGTAAAAGGTGGTAAGGGGCGAGGAGGTTAAATTACGATATATACAATTAATCTAAGAGCAAAGGGTTAAGAAACTCCAAGACCAAAGTGCCTACACCGGAAGCTAAAGTCTTGCTTACTGGACTAATAACCCTACCCTCCTTTTCCACGTTATTTCTCTTCTGTTCTTCTCCTACGCGAGCTTTCCGGTTCTCTTTCTTTTTCTTTCTGGTCGAACGATAGGCCGACTGGCTCCCCTTATCGGCATACGACCAGCTAGATTTTATGTGCGATCGACCACCTTACCGCGGGATTCATACGCAAATCGCAATGCGGTTTATACGCGCAGAAGCTATGGCAAGAGTTAAGAAAAGTATGGGTACACGAGGAAAAAATATCAAGCCACGTTCGTTACGCGTTGTGTTGTGTGTATAAACGCCTACTGCAGCTTCTATCGCTTTATCCTTCTTCTACTCTTGTACTGATGCTTCCGCACGTATTTATTTATTGCTTTCAACCCACCCGCTCCGATGACAACGTCCACTGAGATAAAATCTTAAGAATTTTTCTAATTTAAAACTCAATTTTTTGTATTGATAAAAAATCAAAATATTTTCAACCAATTATTTCCCCTCTAAATATATTTTCAATATTTTTCAATCAACAATTTTTAACAATGTTCAATCATTTTTAGAATAAGACCTAACAGTAATAGCCAATAACAGGATCACACTAGGCCAAAATCACTATAAAGTAATGTATATAAGTATACCGTAATTTTTATAAATAAAGCTGACTCCAAATAATTTTCAGATTACATTCGAAATGAAAAAAAGTATTTTTTGAATATAAATTATATAATTAGAGTCTCTAATTGAAATACAAATTTACTAGTAAAATTTTGTGGAACGATTAAAAAATATTCAAACTAAAAATACTTGAAAGATAGATTTTTTTCAGTTCAATTTTTTTAATATAAATATATAAAAAATTTTTAAATAAAAATAATTAAACATTGTCAATAAATTAATTGTAAATCAAACTATCAGTAATAATACTTTGTAATAAAAACTATCTATCAAAATAAAGGTGGACAAACTCGTCTCTTTAGAAGCAGATCGACTCTCCAGGTATATGTTTTCGCTTACTCGCACTCATCAATACTTACAGAGTGACCCAAAATTTAGGCATCTTCGCATTCAAGTTTTACTTACCTCAACCTTAGAAGAACAAAACTTTCTTCAAGTTTTATTTCGATTTTAATTTACTCACAATGTAAAATAATTTCCACCAAAACATTTGTTTAAATGTCTTCATATTTATTATAATTAACTTCATTAAAAGATTTTCTGATCATAAAAAAAGATTAACTCAGGCTTATAATCTTTGATTCTTATTATTTAAATAATTAAAAATTAAAAGATTACAAAAGATAAGAATCATTATTACAATTAAGTCTATTATTTTAACTGAATATTAATATTCTCTAATTCCATTCATTCAATAGCTTTCATCTTATCTAGCCTATGATTTAATTTTTATCACTATAATTATACCTTAGCTATCCTACTTGGCCCCGACCTCATTCAATTTCCATACTTATACAGCATAAAAATTTTTTTTTTAATTCTCACCACCATAAATTCTCCACACCAGATATCTTTATATTCTTTATCTAATGCTGAATGTTTAATATGTGCAGGTCGCGAAAATCACGAGTGCCGGAGCGTAAAGTATGTATGCGAATCCCGGAGTCGGTTGTTACCTGCGTGCCGCCCACGCGATCCCCAAGAGACCGTCCATTACCGAAGCGTATAATACAGAGGGGAAGGCGATGACAGGAGACGCCGTGACCACTGTCCGAGGAATATGAGGGTTATTTCACATGGCAAACAGGTGTGCTACTTCTTGTTGTATGAATACTAGATCCCTAGTAATAATTACCTGACACCATATTTTTCACGCTATCATTAACAAATACGCTTTATTTATATATATATAGAATTTTTAATGACTACAAATTAATTCCCTTCTTCTCTATGTTCCCACAAAATTTTCTTTCACAATTGTCGGCTTCTTTTTTTTATCTTTCAAATTCATCCTTGTGCATTTCGATGCCGGAAGTTTACAACTAAACTATCGGGACCAGAATCGTAAGCTTTTCAAATGGTTAATTAGCCATAGTGACTTCTGTCAGGTGACCAAGCTCCATCAGAGTAGAACGAAATGATTGTCCTTCATTTTGAAATTGTTGCTTGGTAATGAGTGCAAATTATTTAAATAGAAAAATCATTATCTATGATGAACTAGGAAAATAAACCTTGAAATTAGACATCAAACTCATAAAGTATACGAAAATAATACACTTCATAGTGATAAGAAGCACACGTGTAAAGATAAGAATATAGTTTCTATAAATTTATGAATATTTTTACGGTAATCAATAATGATTAAAGTATGTATTAATTGAAAATTTATTATTTCTCAATAAAAAAAAATTAAATAAAGGTGAAACTGTCATACTAAAATTTTAATGATATGAAAATATTAACATGGAATATAAATTCATGCATAAAATAACCATCGTAATATGATTAAAAATATTTTCAATAATGACTTTAATTGACTGATTGTAGTTTATCTACAAAAATAAGTGGGTAAATAAACTTTGGAATAATATTTTTCATAACGTCAAAAGAAGACCGAGTATGTTTTTTAGTGATATGAGGACACGTGTATACATGTGTAACATGCTTTTCTAACGTTAAAAGTGATCTGGAGTTAGATAGCATGAGATCTTGGAATTAATCGAAGCTTTTTGCCGCTATTTCGCGAGCAAAACACCATGTATCTCTGCCGGTAAATCGAAGTACACCTGCAGACTTTTTTTGGAACTTGTAAGAAGAAAATAATGACTGTGGTAATTAACAAAAACTCATAATTCGTGATTCAAATTATTCGATTGTAAATCATTTATTTATAAATTAATATGAATTTTTATTGATAAATTAATGAATTGAGCTCGATAATAAAAATAATAAAGCTATGATTTTAAAACATATTTGCTCCAAATACACAGCTAATGTTCAAATAAACGAATAAAAATATAAATTTAATAAATCAAATTGTAAACAAAG
Source organism: Chelonus formosanus (assembly GCA_028641665.1). Lineage (NCBI taxonomy): Eukaryota > Metazoa > Arthropoda > Insecta > Hymenoptera > Braconidae > Chelonus > Chelonus formosanus. The sequence continues at coordinate 19,209,203 of CM054002.1, forward strand.
AAAAAAAGTAGACTTAGAAAAATTGTTTTACTAAGTCAAGAGTCGAGTATTCAATCTACTGATGACAAATAAATTTTCACCTCACGCTTCAAAAAAAATATTTACTTCATTTACTTCAAAAAAAAATTGACTCCAAATTCAAGTAATTCTTATTTACGTGGCTCTGGTTCATAAATAGAAATAAAATTAATTTTCATTCCAAAGCTTACTGATACACTGAAGAAATGATAAAAAATAATTAAGTTTTACTTTCTTAAAAGACAGACTATGATAGTTAAATAGTTAATGCCTCCTAATTGAGCTAACTTATAATTTCTCTGAGTGTAACTATCATAAAACTGATGTCTTATATTCCCCATTTACAATACACTACAAAAATGATTTTAAACTTAATCTACAGTTGTCATTCGTAGAATATTTTATCAAGTAAAAATAGTATTTACCAGGAGAATTAATTTTTTATTCTAACGAGAATATTTTTTACAAAATACCTTTAAAGATATCCATTGAAGAAGGTACTATCAAAAAAGAAGGGTTAAATAGTAAACATATTCGTCCCTCGTATTGAAAATTACAGGGTGTGACTTTGACATAGATAAAACATAAATTACATAATCGATGTCACGTAAATAAAAGATACCTTTCCCTTGCAAGCAGTCACGCCCCTAAATGACGAGCTCAAGCGCAAAAGTCCGTTCTCTCGTCTTCGATGAGGCGTGGCAAATGATCTCAGCGTCACTTCCGGCTATATTAAGATCCAAAGGATTCAACTAAAATATCACTAGATCGTCAATAATATTTTTTTCTACATCAACATTTATTAATACCATGGACATCTACATTTTTCTTTATTTTATTGCCTCTACTCTCTCTCTCTCTCTCTCTCGAGTTTCTTTTATTTAGGGCAAGTATGTTATTAAAAAAAAATGTGAAACGGAAAATAGTAGAAAAGCAGCGTTCAAGAGACGTTTTATGCCCTCGCGTGCCGTTTTCTCGGCCTCTGGTTGACGGTGAGGTCGCGAGCTCCTTTGCAAAAAGGAGGAACGTACGACGTACTCAGTTGGTGTAAGTTGGTACTCCAGGATATTTCGTCATTTCCTGCTTCTCACGCGATACAATCTAAATTAACTATGTTCGCTAGACCTCCTCCCTCACTAGCGCAGTTCTCGCATCTCAGAAAATTTCTTATTTCCTAGCGAGGGTACCGGCTTTTATGTGTAGTCCCAGCGCGAACGATATATAACCTGCTTAGCTTTCACAATTCTCTGTTTTCACGCCCGATGTGCTTCAACGCATTTTAATCTCTTGGAAATATATTAATGCACTTGCCAATCATTTAGATATACATATTGATTGTTATTTTCAAATTGACTCGTGTGAACTATTTCAATTATCTTCTTTATTAGCTTAATCTACATAAACAGTTATAATAGGGAGCACTTTGTAATGCTAACGTCAAGAACTATTGTAAAATTATTTTTTATTTTATTTTATTCGTAATAGATATCGTAAATTTTTTGTTTAATCATGCGAAAATATTTAATCAACAGACTAATTTAATATCCAAGTATTTTCTACATTTTTTCAGCAAAAAAATTATTATTAAAATTAACTTGAATTAAATAACTTTTTTATAAATGAAAATAATGAGCCAGAGTAGTAGTGTATAAAGAGATTTGTTCAGTAATTTTATAGAGAATGCATTTATATCAAATTACAAATTGACAACAAAACCAAGAATAGCAATGATTATTTTCGTAGAAAAAAGTAATGTTGAAATGAGGATGTGTCATTACAATGCAACAAAAAAAAGAAAAAAATGTATATAAAAAAAGTATTTAAGTATGTTCATTTGCTGGTGAAATCACGGCCCTCAGATGTACCCAGGTGAACTCTAGTCTTGCTACTCTATACGCAACCGGAAGTGACCGCGTGCCTGTTGGGTCGTGGAAGAAGTATTCGTGGGAGGCACAGTACCGGAGAACCTTTCCGCTCACTCAAATGAGAAGTCTCGAAATCCTCAAGTGAAACTAGATTTTTTTCTTACTATTCCTTTTAAAATTTTTCCAAGTAATTAATTGATTCAATCATTTATCATTTATCATACCAATATCACACCCTTTATAGCTGTAAATGCAACCGAGTTAGTTATCTCCAACACAAAAAAGTCCATAAATTAAATTAAAAAAGTCTGATAAAAAATCAATTATGATCTTTATTTCGAGACATATAGCATATCAGGATGAGTAGATACTTTCAGATTCGATTAGGAGAATTTACGGGGCCACGAGATGAACGCGGAACTAAAAAGTTTTGGCAAGTCACGCTTAGGCCATAGATGAACAAGTTGAGCAAGCTCACATGCGTCTGTCTATCAGGCTGAATCAACGTATCTTACTATTATATATATATTCGAGATTCTTTTGATTTCTTGAGAGTCACCATCGCAGTCGGGCTCATTGACTCTCATTATCGATCGATCAGAAATCAAGTCAAGCTAATGAAATTTGCACGTAACATACTATGGTGTATACCATCACCTCAGGTATCTACTCAATTTCCTTTTTAATCGTATCATTGGTACGTGCCAAAGAACGTTTAATGATCAATCTATCACTTTCCATTTCGTCATTTTCGAGTTTGTCATGATTACCAGGTTTCTTATATATAACATTTTTTTACTCAACTGTGACCTTTTCTTTCACGATAAAAATCGATTTCTATCACAATGTATTTTTATACTAATTACACAATTTTTATCTTGAATATCTTTTGTTTTTTTTCCAGGTTAGATTTAGTTGATTGCTAAGGTTAAAAGTTTAATTCATTAATGCTAATCAATTTCACTAATATTTACAACTACAAAATTTGTTTTATAAAATATTTAAAATTGAAATTGAAAGCATGATTTAATGTTGCCAAAGAAGTTTACTTGTAAATTTTTCTTTTAAAAAGAATTCAAATAGTTGGGTTGGTTTTGGAGCTGATTATGATGATATTGATTCACTTATGAATAAATCAAAATTTTTCCATCGATAAAGAATGAACTTTTATATTCAAGCAGACATAAGTACTTAGTTGTGAAATATTTATAGTGACACAAGAAAAAATCAAATACACAAATATCCAAAAGTTTATGGATATCTAGTTTTGATTCAGTAGAATCGCAGTTATTCGATAAAGCGAGCGGATTGTCTTACGCGTTACTAGAATGCCCGTAAATCTCAGATCTGTCGTCGATCTACACGCCAGCAATAAATCCATACGCGGCCCGCCACTAGGAATAGAGAGGAATAATCTTGAAAATCACTCGAATGCTCCTCAGAAAGACCGCGCGGGCGCAAGGTATTTCACGATTATACCAACGTGCACTACAAGACGCAAAATCGAATGTGTGTTTAGAGCCGATAAAAATTGCACTGATGGTGATATGAACAAATTATGCGATTAGCAAGGAAGAGATCGTTTTCTAAAGAATATTTATTATTTTATCTTTCAACTATCGGACTTTTACTCTCTGATAAAAATATTTTAATTAAAAATTCCACATTCACTTTATTTATTTTTTTTTTTTAAAATTACTTTTTATTCGAACAAATAATAACATTCAAGAAAATTATTTTTAAATTCTTTCCATTTAATCTCAGAAGTGTCCTACATTACAACAAGAGTAAAAATGAGATTATTTTATTGAAATTTTTCCTCTGACATTATAATGAGCTTCGATGATTTTTTTCAAGCGAAAAAAAAAGATAAAATATATCGAGTGGATAATAATGATCAGGCGGCTGTAAAGTAGAGTTTAGTTATCGAGTCGAAATAAATCTTGGAGCATCGGTATAGAGTAAACGATAAAACGATGTAATGTAGGAGTCTAGTGCAATCGCGCCAGTGGCGTTTCTAACAAATTAACCAAGCAGCAAAATGTTCTCTCACTTCTCCTTTTAACTTCTGTCTCAGTCTCAACGACCTTAAGGACCGCAGCCGCTGGTCGGACATCCATGGCTCCACCTCCCAGGGGCATCCGCCACAGGAGAGATCATTTTTGCCGCGTATTTGCAAACTGAATAATAAATACGCGGATACGCGAAGAGTTCGCGTTCCGCCTTCACGCAGCTCGCTCGCAGCGCGGATTGGTCGTACCAAACGCGAGGGGACGGCGATCTTCGTCGTTGTCTCGCGGACCGCCGCCGCGGACCTACTTTATACTCGCTCACCGACGCGTCGTGATACGTAGAATATTCTTTTTCTTCCTTGCGATGGTACATAAGGCGCCTCTTCGTTCAATAAGACTGTAGAGGTATACCTGTATGCAGCTTCAAGTTTGCTAAGAACAGCACGCTCGAGTGGAGACTACTTCTTTATTTCTTTTTATTATTTGGCCTCGTGCGAGAGTACCTCCTTGATACTCCACGCCTTGTTTCCCGGATTTTAAGAACACTGCAATCACATTTTTTCCCGGAAAAATTCCCTTTCAACCATTCACTGTTTGTATGCTAATTAATAATTAGTCATTAATTGATTTGGTGCCACTGGTTCTATGATAATCAACTTATTTTTATGGCTTTTAATTGTTTTTTCTTTTTAGTCTGAATTTTATGTGTACTTGTTTTTGAATGAAATGAAAGAATAAAAATTGTTGTGATGAGGTGATTATTGTGATGTCAAGATGAAGAATTAATTAGAGAATATAGGATTTATCTTGAGTAGTTGAAAATTTTTTTTAAACATTGAGGAGTGGTTTAGTAATCCCATCACAATGTTGAATAAAACAATGTTGAATCTTTTTTTAATATCAAAAATATTTGATGGGTAATTTTTCTCAGATTACACTTTTACATTAAAATAATGATTCTTTTCGTTAGCGTTTTATTCTTTCTAGAATTAGACCTAGAATTAAACAAATGATTAACAAGTTTACCAAATATAAGTGATAATTATTCGCAAGTATGTATTCCAAGCTAGGGAAAACATAGTTGGTAATTGATACTGAAATTTTTTTGGAGCAGATTGATGTTGGAGCTCCAATTTTAAATGATTATCAAACAAATTTTTGTCAAGATGAAACTTTTTTTAATGAGCTATGAGAAGCTTTAATAAACATAAAATTACCTTTATAAGACATTTTTTTCTATTATAAGAAAATACTTCAATTTTAAAAATAAGTAATATTCGCAGTGCCAATTTAATTATTTGAAGAACAATTTATTAAAATAAAATTGGCATTGACATTCACTGATTTAATTTAAGAAAAGTCAAAAATTAACTGCATCAATGTTTTCTGCATACAATTTTTTCTCAAAGGCAATGTGAAAGACATTATTAAAAAAAAAGTTGTGCCGTAAAATAAAATGCATTCATAAATCACAAAAAAAATTTATTACATTGTGAAAAGCATTTCTTTTTAATTAACTTGAGAAATAAATTTTTCATGCATTTATTAATTAATGGATCATTAAAAAAATTCCCTTTGATCACTCCAGTTTTAAATTTATAGTGAAATTATTAATGTTTTCAGCTCTACACCTTGATTTTAAATCTTAAAGACTCCAAAGTAGTTTTAATTAAGACATTAACAAATGAATAATACTGAGATGACATGAAAATAATGCAGTTTTTATTCATAAAAGACGAAGCCTGGATGTAAAGAATCGTGATTTCCGTGCAATTTATTTCTTTCTCCCTCTTCCAAAGGATCAAGATTTAAATTTATTCAACTTATCTGTAAGCTACACTGGTATCCATTAGCTTGTACAACCGTCGTAGTTTCATGCTTCGTTACAGAAAGACCGACAAAATTCGATATGAACGAAGATAAACATTCATATACACGATAATATAATTTTTACGTTTACATACATATACATCCCTTATTTTTTTATGATTTTTTTTCAATTATGTTTTGTCTGCACTCATTTGCAGAATCACAGCATGTTCAGAAACCAAGCGGAAAACTTTAACGGAGCATTAAAGCGAAGAAATGCTAGCGATGTAAAGTATGTAATTATTAAATGGATAAACGTTTAAAACCCCGTGAAAAAGTCCATTATTACACAATAAATATGTTAAATAAAAAAACAAGGAAATTCAATTCTAAAAAATAATTTTGAAATCGAATTTAAAGGCTTTCACAAAGTAATTAAAAGATTCACTCTTTAGTAGATCTTTCATAATATTTTTTTTTCAACATTATCATTATTATTAAAATTATTTAATCATAACTTTTGTTCTCTTTACCTATAAGTAGATAGTAAAAGACTCCAAATGTAAGCAATATATTTTTTAGTTAAACATCATAGGTAGAGTAATGTAAGTTAATGATATAAATGCAAAAATGAGAAATACACAATACAAAATAATTTAATAAAATTAATCATAATAATAAAATAATAAAGTAGATTAGTCAGTGATAAGTAACATTAAAAGAGAATTGATGATTAAAAAAATCAATTTGATTGTTTGTCATTAAAATGTTTATTGATTTTTTTATTAATAAAAATATTTAAAAACATTTAATCCACTTTCAAACTGATTTTTGAAAAAAAAAAACCACAATAAATACAAACTAAAAAATTTTAAAGTAAATATTTATTAAATAAAAAAATCGAATCATTTAGTTTTAAAAAAATAATAATATTATTTAAAGAAAACTGTACATGAGTCAATCATTACATAATTAATACGTGAGCCAAAAAATACAAATTTATCTTAAAGTAAATCCTGACATAAGTGACTTTCGTTACAATCTTCATCGGAAAGATCGGCAAGTTTTATCCATAAATTCAATCATTCCGTGAGCTTCTTACATTTTGCCATAAGGGTATCTTAGCGTAGACCCCTGCGGTGATTCACATAAGCCTTGGGCCAATCCACCAAGAGACCTTTCTCTTCGTGTGCTAATCGATCCGCTTCCTACGCTTGTAATTATGTAATGTTAACGGCGACCGGAGGATATATACATAAGACGCACCGAAATTCTCTAGCTTATGTATCCTTCGTCACAATAAATCAAACATTTATTATTTTATTATTTCACTTTATTTATGATGACTCCAATGCGCTGACTATTCAGCTGTTAACGACTCTACATTCAATAATAATTTAGCTAACACACATATTCCCACTATTGGAATGCAATTTTTACCCGATCAATATCTAGTTATTAATCAGCTAAATATTTTTTTTATTACAGATAAGTTCAAAAGATGATCGAGCATTAATACTACTGGTCGTTACGGTGCTATAGTAGACAAGGTAAGAGCCCTTTGAAACAACTCTACTCACTACCGATGCACCGTAGATCTCCTTTACTCCCTCTATTCTCTCTCTCTCTCTCTCTTATTTTATCGTCCCGCGGCTGATTTCGCGCGCGAGTGGCGAACAGTCGCGACGCGCGCCTCTTCGATGACGGACGGCACCAGCTTGGTGTGCGGAAGCGTGATAAAGTCATAAATTTAATTAAACACCTCGTACTAAGTAATCAAATCACAGAAAACACCAAAGTAAACCGCTGAAAACTTCATTTAACCGCAAGATAAATAAATAAACATTAGTTAAAAAAAAAATCGGTTGGCTTTTTTCTGGTTACTTGTGTTAAAAAATTGAATAAGACTGGAAAAGATTAAGTACTGGAGGGAAATATAGTAAACAAGGGAATCGTTGAATGCGATTGAAGAGGGGGACAAAGAGAGTGGGAGAAGTTCGAGCCGCAAAACGAAATCGGTCGGAATCCGCGGCGCCTGCGGGTCCGCCCACAGTGCGACGCGCACCTTCGTGCTGTCCCTGTCGTAAAGAAACAATAAGTAAAGACCCTTCTCCCGAACATCACCATCATCTTCATCATCGTCATTAATGTGATCACGATCATCCTGGATTGATCGTAAATTGATTAGTTTTTTAAACGATTTTTTTTTTTTTTTAATTTACCGATCGCCTACCTGATCGTTTCAGACGAACGTTATTATGTCACACTCCCACGCGAGCGACGGTACATTTTGTCGCGGGTGTATCGAAGTCGTTTGACATTTCCGCCGGGATTTTACACGCCTGGATGAATGTGTTGTCATCACTCATAAAGTACATATCAGACTTGCGTTTAAAAATTTTTGTTACAATTAACTACTCTAGCTGTCAAAGAAACACGTGATTTTGTGTTTAAACCGTCCGACAATTGAAAAATGTGATTTTTATACTTTTTGTGATTGTTTTTTATTTAATTATTTAATAGTGTTAAAAAGAACCTCGAGGATTTTACAAGTGAGTGAATATTTCCATGAACAATGACGTTTATTCAATGTCAGATCATTTTTTGCAATAATAAGTGAACCATGGGCAGTGATTATTGTCGTTATTTATATATTTATTATTGTTATTATTGTTGATTAACTCTAAAAGATTTGTGGAGTGAAAATAATGACACTCGGTGGTGCTGTGGATAACATCATTTCCATTACAGAGATCTTGATTAAAGTGAATTAATATAAAAAATACTGTGGGAAATTAAAAAAAAAAAAAAAAAAACGAGGTGAGTTTTCAAAAAATTAATTTTATCTTTTAATATAAATAATTATTATCCATTGTCACAATATTTTTTTCTAAATAGCCATGCTTATTAAAAGCTTAGAGGTTTCAATCAATTTATTATCCTTTTAAATCTTTACACGATAATGAGCTTGGAAATTTACGTAGATTCTATTTAATCAGACATCCCAGTAGTTGGTGAGTCATTGATGCATATATAGGGTTGAAATAATTTTTTGCATTTCCGTAGAAAATAGGAAGAGAGGATAATAAGCAAAAAATCAACGTGTGCGTTCGCTACGTGGGTGTTTCATGAGCAACAAGTATCCAACAAGTAGGTTTTAAAAGCTTGAAAATTTTTTTAATTCAATTGAAAACTTATCTTTAACTCCAATTAATTATACATGAAATTAATGATCTTAAACAATTGTAGTCATTTAAATATTGCTTCTTAAAACGCTTTCGAATATTTTTTGACGCTCGATAACCGAGAGGTAATTTATATACTGTGGTGAAATTAACAAGAAACAGATCGATTTATCGATAGGAAATGCGTTAGGTACAAATGTAAGAGGAAAAAGATATTGCTGTACGGTTAATATAATGTACGTAGACGAGTACGCTGGTAGTAAGACTAGGTAACGTAAATAGAAAAAGACATCACATATATAATGCAGTTATATCTGACCGTCGGAGGTCTCAATCGTCGCGAATCGTAGAGACACAACGCAATAACAATCATATGCCGAGCGAGATCGATGTGCGATATGAACAGACTGTGTATCGACTTGTGGATGTCATTACAAAGATGGTCGTATAAAGTAAAAGTAAGGAATGCCGGGTGTCATGTAGCACTACTGGGAATAAAACGAATAAAATAAATTATAATGAAACTCACTGAGTTCATCAGAATATATTTACTTACACTTTATGTATACAAATTGTCTCATCATTTAAATCGAATAGCATTTTTAAACATTTTAATAATGTTAACATTGTCTCGTCAAAACATGTAAAATAACAACAACTACAAAAAAAAACGTCAACACACTTGTACATTGGATTGGATTACAAAATAAAAAAGTTGGAGTCAATTAATCTTGATAGAATATCGATTATTAAATAATTGAATATTTTAGGAATGTGATGGGATTGTCGATTGGAAATTGTGATAACTAAACCTTGAGGTCGAAATTCATGACCCAACTTAAGATAACTGACAATTAGTTTAATTTTAAAAATTACTTGTTTCAATAGAGATCATTTCTAAACAGTATTTTCCTACCAGTAATTTATCAATAATCTTATCCGAGCATTATTGTCCATGATTATGAACTAAAATCAACAAGCCGCTATTTTCTTGGTATCCTGCATTACGCCTATGTCGAGTCTGGTCATGTAGACCTTCGTGAGGGTTCAATAATCAATTTTCTACAACCCGTTAGTGCTAGTGAGTTTAAATGTTCAATCTAGAAATTGATACTGATCTATATTGGACTCTGCACTTTATCAAGTTATTTACAGCTAACTGCATAAATTCAATAATTTATTACACCTCCTAATTTCATATAAACTGGTGTCCAAAGATGATCATTACTACCAATTGCATGAGTAACAGATAATTTTTCATCAATAGCTGGTCGTGGATCGCAAAGTAGTGAATCCGGGCATCCGGCTGATGTTTAACGTCTGTGAAATGGATGTTAGGCCACGAAAATCTGAAGTAGCATCGATATATGGATACCCATGGGTGGAACTTGGCCGAAATGTGCCAGCGCTACCATCAAGCTGTCCCAGCAGCCCAAAGCTCCTCACCATCAGGTAAAGACCAGACGGTTGGCATCGTACAAGGTCTATCAACGAACCAGCACGTCGAACAGGCCAGTCCGTCCTATTCTCATTACACGTAAGTCTTTTTTTACTTTATTACCATCGTCACTAATTAATCAATTTTCTGCTACGTAAATCATGACCCCAAGATATAAAAAAAGGACTCAATAAGATCAATTCTTTTTTTCTTGACGTAATTAACTAACACCAACACTTAGAGGTGATCGTTTTATTCATAATTATTCTATCTAAAAATGAATTAATGAATAATCACTGTTTGAAGTGATGAACATAGCACTGAATTAAACAGTGATGGTTTCATAACTGTAAATTAACAAATATTCATATTAGCAAAGACTTTTAGTCTTTTTTACTTATTTAGTTTTTGAGAATGAATTAAAGAGTATTATGTTACAATACATATATTTGAAAGCAAGATAATTTTTTTATGCTAAAGGTTTTTTGTTAAATTAGCAGGAAGAGTAAATTTTATATTTACTACTAAATAAAGAAATTTAAAAAATATTTATTGATTAATTTTTTTTTGAATTACAAAATTGATTAGTAAATATTATTTCTCATTAAATTGGAGTTAATATTCGTATTTTTTTAAAATTAAAATTTTTAAATAAATTTCTTTTTGATTTATTGATAGCAAAGAATATTATAAAATATTTAAAAAATGATCTTCAGTAAAAAAAATGTTTTAGCAAGGTCTTTTTTATTTCAAAGACTCTTAATCTTGTTAACTAATTGTTTGATTAGGTAATTAATTAATCACGATCTCAATTTTAATGTCGCACTATAAATTGATTAATTATTAAATGTGTGATGAATTTCGTTTTCGACTATACAAGTATTTCCATAAAGTATATTGCGTTATATTGTATCTCATATTAATAAGGATACAGAGAATTGGGGATAAGTATATGATTCGATGGAGGAGGTCCTACGTAAATCCTGTTATTAGTGCGATTATTAGGGGAAGGACGATCACGTAAATTGCGAGGGGCGTAACTATGTATTTGGTTAGTGTAATCGCCAATCTGTATCTGTGATCGATCATGTTCCCACAAATTTTCAACTTCTCACTTTCTCTTTACTTATTGTTTAATCGATTAAAAAATCATATTTTATCAATATATGATTTCATATTTATTATTTGTTTTTAAGCATTCACTTTTGTTTTTTATGATGCGCCAATTTTCTTCCTTGTTTTTATTTCCTTACTCACTTCATTGAATTTGCAGTATTGCCCATGACACAAAACGAGAGTGATCCCTCTCGTACTGGAAGATATTATATATCGTTAAAAAAAAAAGAGCCACCGATGCCGGTGAGGTTTGAAATTTAATTCAGCATACTCGGACTTCGCGTCAGGAAGCTCGAAGAGTTTATGTCTCATTTTTTTTTTTTATTTTATTTCAGTCTACTGTATTTTTTTCCACGAATTCACTGAATTCTATTACACGCTATATTTATTTATAGATTGTGACAGTTTTGAACAGCTAATTAATTTTTTTATTCACTTTAATTAATGCCTTTTAAAATTATTTAAAAAGACCATAAACTAGGACAACGTTCGATAGCGAGTAATTCATTAGTTTATTATTTTTTATGAATTTTTATTTCTGTTGATAAAAGTAATGTGGAGTTTGATTTTTTGTCCATTTGTTACTGTCACATGACAATTTTTTGATGACTACTAAATGAGAAAAATAAATTTAATCATATTCATAATGAATGTAAATATAAATCTATGTAGATTTTATGGACTTTAATTTCAACTTTATGCAGTTTATTGTTTCTAATAAGAGAAAGAGTGAAAAGAACAAATATAAGAATTTATCAAAAGGTTACATCTTTTTTTTTCTCCACTTTGATGAAAGTAACTTTATAAAAAATCGTGTGCTATTAATTGAACTTTGAGTTAATCGATTAACTGTATTGACAGTGAATAGTTCTGCGAATACAAACAACTCAAGAAAATAATTTTTTTTCTCAGAAGACCTCATTAAATATATATATATTGAAGCAATACTAAGTAATTGATGTTTAAAAATTCATACTCATCACTTGTTTGTTGAATTATTTTTTACTTTAGTATGGATTAATATTTTATTTATATTTCTTTTTTATTCATGTAATAATTTCTCAGATGTTTCGTTGTACCACATAATTTGTCTCCACCTTATGATTACGATTTCTCAGTTGTTTTCACTTATTATACATTATACATTACAATGTTTGCTCGAAGAGCCGCCAAACAATACAAAAAAGAAAATGACCCTCTCGTGTTGCAGAAAAATATGCAAATCTTACGTATATGACTCGTTCAATTCTTTCCAACTGTGTCCTAATTTCTTTGACGTTGCATACCGCGAAAACTTTCAACAACGAATTCAAGTATACTTATTGTTATGTATTTATTAACACGTGCCAAAATTAGGAAAACCCCTCTCTATCATTTCTTTTCCAATGACTTAAAGTACCAATTACTCTAGAAAAATAAAAAATAATTTTTACTTAAGCTTGATTACTTCATAGAATAAAAAATTAACTTTTAAAGAATTAATTAACATAATTCTATTATAATGTTGTCTAATTCTTAGTAGTTTTCAATCGTAAAAATTTTTTTAATGACTTGTTTATTCAAAACGCTTTTTCTTTAATTCAGAAGTAGATTAAAAAATATAAGAAAATTTATTTTTGATAGATAAAATTTTACTAATACGTAGAAATATGTAAGAATTAAATTTTTTATAATTTCAATTCACACTAATCAATTCGTTTCAAATAATAATAATAATAGGGAAAAAAATCCCATAGGTTGCTATTGCTAGTAGCACATTAATTAATTTTCTAAATTAAAATGATCATTAATTTTTGTTAATAAATCACAAACAATTCTACATTGAAAATCATATTGAATTACAAACGTACATACATAATTATTTAATTCGATGATAATAACAACGTGCTTCATATCCTTCAAAATGCGCAAAAACAAACATGACGAAAAAAACAGCACATAATCCAGGATTAGGGTCTGCGGATGAAGTTGTATGATCAGATTGAAATGAAGACTGTTTGGATCGCGCATCAGCTGTCAAACTGTCAGAGAGAACAATAGTAGTGATTTATAAAAAGGCGTCGAAACGGTAACGGCAAACGTGCGCGTAAATTCCGTAATAAACCGAAAACAATGGTTGTGGGAATTGATACGAACGGGAGGTTTAGTTTAGCGTATATAACGGAAGCCTTTCGTTACTCGTCCGTGCAAGAAGGCGTTAGGACGTCGCATGTTCACAGAAGTTTTAAACGAACAAAGAGAGAGTAGCATCTAGACTTCAACTTGATGAAAAACATTACTACTTAGAACATAAATATCACCATGTACTTCCCTGCAGGAGTCTAGTCATGAGTATAAAACCTCCTGGAACACAGTCTACTTTCCAAACAATTATCTGCTGTGGAATAACTTGAAGAATTATTTTTTAAAAATGACTTTTTAAAATAGCAATTATCTTTGAGATTTAGACGTAGATGAATATAATATGATAAAAAATAATAATGCTATGTGTCAGTATGTGTAGAGCAGAGGAAGTTGAGGACTATCTCGATTATCCAGATTGTAGGGTCAACGATTAGTTCGTTCCGGTATGGCGAGCATGTAGAGGTAAATGTTTCGGGGATGCGCTTTCTTCGTTCTCTCGAATCCGTGAAGCGACGGACGCGGTGGCAGCGACGGAGCGTTTGTAGTGCAGAGGTGAGCGGCCGGGTCGTCACTTCCGCTTACCAACTGAACCGCGTTGGTCATTTGATTTAAAAGTTTAATCAGGGGCCTATAAAATTACAGTTCCTGCAGCGGTTATGTATGACCACGAATCACCTATACAAGGGTGTGTTCGATCCGCCATTATTGCAATAAAGTACGCACACCTTTATCAAACTAATCATGGTTTCAACACCAAAATCTTTTCATTTCAAATATATTCATTTCCGGAGTGGAAATAATATTTTAATTAATTCGATGCCTTTTATTTGCCTATCAAACGATTCCAGTATTAATGCTAATTTATTGTAATTTCGGGATTGTTTTTTAAAGATGCACATTAATTTTTCGCTCAAGAAAAATATTACATCGATTTCAATCGGTTTAGGATTCAAATTGCAAAAAATACTATGCAATTATGTGACTTGCATTTTAATGCACCACTAAAGATCCTCATACTTTCCTTAATAGATTTTGACTTTCATACTTGAAATATCGATGATTGCTAGCCTTGGTGTTGATTATTGTTCCTGCTTTTATATGAAATTTTCACAAATTAAATGATAATTATTTTAAATAAGATGATAACCTTTTCACAGGCTTTAAATTTAATAGTAAAATTAAGTTAAGACTGGAAGACAGAATTGTTCATTTTAAACTAAGAATATTTCTGGGCTGAAGGCAAGAATTTCTTTAAAATAATACAGAAAAAAGATAAAATAAATATATTTTCCATCATTATATGTACTTGTTTAAATTTTTCTCTGCCTCTTAATCTATTTACTTCATTTTAAAAATAAAAGAATATGACTTCATTTTTAAAACAAACTAGAAGATTAGAGTCCTTGATTAATTTTCAGTAACGTTTTAAATAAATGAAGAACAAATGGAATTGAGTAAACAGTGAATCATCCAGAATAATTTAAAAAGAATAAATTCTTTCAAACAAACCATTACTCATAACAAAGTGTATAGGATGTGCTAACAAACAAGTAGATAAATAAATTATTAATTTTTCCGTCAATAACGAGTTCATTGCGTGTTTTACAACCTATTAACACCTACTTCGATTTACACGGTTTATTAAAACGTACGATAGAATCCTAGGTTCATTCTTTTTTCAAAGTGCTCATTATAATCATATAACAAAAGATCGTTAAAATAAAAACGAAGAGAGGAAAAAAATTCTTTCAAACAAAATGAAAAAATTTTGATACAAATTTCGTTGATGATAAGCAAATAATTAAGTTCTCATGCAGACATAGGACTCGATCCTAATTCACAATCTTGTTGAGACTATCTCAAACGTGGCACGCGTCCAATCACGACTACGAAGCTTCAATGAAACACCAGAGTAAAAGAGAGACAGAGAGAGACTACAAGAAACGGCACGCGAGTCTTCTACTCCGGCAGCTTTATTGAATGAAAATGCCGTGACGTTTTTGCACCCATCAGAGTATCCCGCGAAAAGAATCAACAAACCCAAACAATGGCCATTATATAGAACACAAGCGTGAGAAGAACGAGCTTTTCACGTGTATACACATTTTAATACTCAAACTACACATTTAAATATTTTATATGCTACGAATAATCTATAATATCCTATAAACAATTGAATATTATTGGTTATCAAATCAGAATGATTGATGAGTTTATAATGCATTCATTTTTATTTTATTGTTTATTCAATTTGCTAGCTCATAATGAAGAAAAATTATCATAGATATATATATATAGAAGATAAGTTTAATACCAGATGCTTACGCATCATTAAAAATTGAATGAATGCAGATTTGTATAATATGTCTGCAGGACAATCGTGGGAATTCCATTAAATGGCCTTGAATGGTTCATTCATGTCGATCAACTCTTTTCCTATTGGGGTTGACAGATCAATCGACGAGCAAGTGAGCGACGGTCTTTCAATAGATGTCTTCCTTTCAGCTCTTTGCTGGGATCTTTGCCCTTTCATTTCTTGTTTCCAATTCGCGAGTTTCCATTTTCAGATTTAACATATTTATTTAATCTTAAAGACTTCCCGACTTTATCTATACACTTGGTGATTTGTTTATTTACATTCTGAGTAAGTTAATAACAATTACTCATTTGTTTGTAATGTTGACTTTTACTATCAATTTTAGCCATTAGTTGCCATCAATGAACTTCCCTTGATCTTAGAGTTATACCTGATAGAGTTCATCAGATGTTCTACTACGGCAGTATCATAGAAAAAGTTTTGCAAATATTTTTTGGGAATTTTTAATGATTTAACACAGGGGTGAGAAAACTTTGACTAGTGCAGAACACCATTGAAAAGATCTACCTAGTAAAATCTTATACCTTTCTCATTTTTACTCACAGAAGTAATAGCTCTGATAATTATATTTGGAAAGCTTCTTTAGCTCTGAAGGGTCACGTTAATGTCCACCTGTATTCCATATTCATGGACACCCTAGGGTAATAAATACAAAAATGGTCTGAATTTCAGACTTGGTGCCGCGAATTTTCATGGTACCTGCATGTTTTGAGTGAAAACTATTAGTTGTCATATATCATAGCATGACTATGGTCAGGATAACCCTAATGCTAACGAATATCTCCCTGGTGTTTGATGGAAGTTTGTACTGCAGGGAGTCTAGTCATAAATCGTATTACTGAGTACATAGTTTGGCAAGTTAAGTGGTATTATTCATTTATCAACACAACTGGTAAAGATCCAGTATTGATAAATATACCTGCTGTACTTTGTGTTTTCAAAGAAAGTCATAAAGATCTGTAATTTTATTGAGGGTATTATCAAGTACTTTCTTTGAAATGACCTGTCTCACCTCCACCACTAGTTTGCTACTTAACCTGGTACTGATGATCTAAAATTACCCTCCCACGATAAATGTAGGTGTCAACCAACCCCTCATTTGCCAATTCTCAAATGGGTGGTTCCTGATCAATTGCTCTCCAAGACCACAATCAAATGTGTTCTTTGAGTTAACAGTGATCCTCCAAACCGTACAGTTCAAGTGCCGTACTTGATCTCGAAATTGTGATTGACTGAAGTTTGAAATTCCAAAGATGTTAAATTACGTAGGAGTGGTGCCAACCGAATTAATAGATTTGAAATATATCTGTATAATGGAGTTTGCGTATGTTTTGCTTTTTGTAATATTACCATAAAATTATCTATTTTCTCTTTATCTTTCTATTTTTAATGAACTGTTGAAATATTCAGTAATAGATATTTTTCTAATTTTCTATTACTTTTTTTTATTAATTTCTTTCGTGTAATCACTTATTCAAAAAGATTAGATTATTCAAATTAATTGCGAAACAGTGATAAATATTTATAAAACCATTTCAAAAGAAAGTTCTCAAGTTGGTTTTAATTAGTTATTTAAATTTTTATTGTCTTATCCATACACGTCATGAAACTTTATCTAATCTGATGGTTGTTAACTCATATGAAGTTTAATTTTTTATCGGTCAATTCACAGTATGTTGGACAACAACTATGATCGTGGCCAGGTAACACCTCCTCCAGGATCTAGTTATGACGGATCTCCTGGTCTGATGACAATGCATCAGCCTCTGTATCCATCTCCAGGACCACGATTTGATATTGGATCACCAAATGTTGAAGGAGGGGCTGAAGGGACGTTGACTATGGACTCGCAGATGATGCCGGTATATATTTATTCATTTAATTATCACTTAAGATAATTCTATCACGTAGAGACATCCTTTTTTTAGAATTAAAATTTTCAGTGTATTAATTAATTCTAATGATTTCTTCGAGTTCAATCAATTCATCACTTTTAAATAAAACTTTCCTGATATGCAAAAATAATTTACTAATTATACTGAATATAACGATTTATTATATCAATCATTATTAATTAAGATCTATGGAGTTTAAGAAAATACAATATTACAATATTGTAATAAGGTTGGATACAAACGACATTTAATTCACTATATGAGAGAATTCTAATTTTTTTTTTAATAACCATTGATATAATAAATTGTTAAATTCAATCAATGAAGTTTTATTTCATATCAGGGAAATTATCTTTGAAAATAATGAATCCATTGAACTCAAGGAATCATTCCAATTAACTTATACTCTGAGGATTTTAATTCAAAATAATAAAGAGTAATAAAGAAGTTTCCATAAACTATAGTTTATCGTACACGGAGGGAATTTTTTCACTAAATCTAAGTGAAAAAATGACAAGTACACGTTTCGAAATTCATAAGTAAAAATATTTCTGTTCAATAGTGAAATTTGGGTTGTTGTAAGTAATTATTTTACGAAGACACCTCTTAAGTACAAAGTTAACTTAAAATAACTCAAAATTTATTATCGAATAGACTCGTACATTTCACACCTAGGGAGGTAAAGTTCAAACCACGTGTACTATTACAACCCAAGCCGAAGGCGAGGGTCGTAAACACGTGGTTTAAGCTCGTCTAATTGTCCTCCCTAGGGTTGAATATGATTTTTCGTCATACCTGAGTGGAAAGTTTAACCCCTCTCCAATGGAAAAGTGAACTTTCCGCGCAGGTATAACGAAAATTTTTTTTACTTCCGAGCAGTGAAAAAATTCTCTCGGTGTATGATAATTTTTGATGAGAATTTGATTATTATATTGATAACAAAAACTTCAAAAACATAAGTCCTATAAAGTATTTCAAGTATAAAAAAAAAATCTAATAATTAATTCAATTAAAAATATTTAAATGAGTTAATTAATTATAAAAATAGATTTTCCTTTAATTGAATTCTTATTGAAGCCGTGATTTAATTGTTAAACTGTTTAGCAACTAAACACTTAACGTGTTTACAATGTTAAACATCATGAACAAACTATGGCAATTTTGTAGGCGACTTTTAAACGCTTCTTGCTGTTTACCAAAATGCTATAGTTTGTTTATGGTGTTCAACATTGTAAACACTTAGGTATTTAATTATTAAACACTTTAAGTGATTCATTACTAAACACTTAAGTTTTTCCGGATTCGCAGTGATTGAAATAATTATTTAATTCGTTATTTCATTACAATAAAGATTCTTGTCTTGTCACAGGACAGGTCTCTTAACATGGCTAGAATTATCCCATTCTTATTGAGAAGTTAATATAATAGAGCCAATTCTAAAATTCAAAATTGAATCCACTGAATAGTTGAACAAGTTAACATGCTATCAACTGCAAAAAAAATAACATTGCGATAAAAGAAAAATGAAAATGCAATTTTTCCGGTTGATTTCCAGATCACAGGAATGTTGAATAGCTCAACACCGAAGTTAGAGGAGCTGCATTGGATTCACACCGGGCAATCGCTAGACTATCCGCAAAGTTTATCATCGATGCCTGGCGTTGTAAGGATGTGTCATCCCAACACCTCGGCACAACGTAGCCTGCGGGAACAACGCATTCGACGACCTATGAATGCTTTCATGGTGTGGGCAAAGGTTGAGCGAAAGAAATTGGCCGAAGAGAATCCTGATCTCCACAACGCTGATCTCAGCAAGATGCTTGGTAAGTGATCATCTATTATCGATCCGCCTATTTTATACCTCATTGTCTCAATTATCTTTTGCATGAACTCCATTTAAAAAAGGTTTACAAGAATATCTTCAATAACATTCTATTTATACACATCGAAAAAAGTGAGGTTCATAATCCTTTCTAGATGATTAACAATTTATCGACTTTAAAATTAAATTAACAAAATTATTTTTACTTATCGATGAAAGCAATATTACAAAGCTTTACGATTTTTCCTGTGTGTATAAATATAATTTAGTTGAAGATTTTCTTATATTTATAAACAAAATTCAAGATTAGCAGTAATTTTCGTAAAAAGAAGTCGTTTTGCAATGTAAATATCACTTGCTCTGAAGTATATACCACATAAAAATAAATTAATTTAATCGTCATCTCTTTCCAACATTTATCTATTAGGTTGGAAAGAAAGTAATAAGTGTTGTAAATAAAAAACAACATTTATAAAAATATCTTTTAATTAGCTTTAGTTTTGTTAATAGTAAGCACCATTGTTATTTACAATCCATTTCCAACGCTGAGGTAAATCATGGATGCCTTTATCATAATAACTTTTGGGCTGTGATTCAAAAAACTTCGAAATTCGAGGAAGAAACGCTTATTACTTTCCTTCCAACCCTATATTTTTTTTCAAATAATATATTAGAATAGATTAAAATCGATTCATGATTAATATCAAATTTTACCCTAAATTAGTGCATAGAAATCTCACTTCGTAATGTTTTCAAGTACTAAAATTGAATTAATATTTGGATCTGAAATAGTTAGAAATATTTTTCAAAAAATGCAAAGTAATTTTTACTGTACACTCTGTGACTGTCCCTATTTTTACTTGCCTGGCGTATGATTAGTGTACTTGAAATAATTAGGTTATTTAAAATATTTTTAATAAAATCTTTCTGATTGTTTATAATTCATTTTCATTTCTTTTTCACCCTATCTACTTACGAGTACACCTCAATTTTTTTCTATTATCAAAAAAATTTCTAGTAATGATGTCTTTTTTGGACATTGTCATCTACATTACTTTTATTCCAAACAATTATATACGGAAAACGATCCTTGAGAGTTAACTAGTGCTTTTATATTTCCTTAAGTCTCTCTTCCTTTCTCCATATATATATACATTACATATATTCGTGCAAAAATCACCGGATCTCTTCCGTCCGACAATTAATTTAATAAACTCTTAACGATCTATGTAAAACTTTCTCATTCCCAGAGGTGAGAGAGTTTCCTTGCATCATTAAGATTTTTCTTTTAGATATCATCTAGATCTTTATGGCCATCTTTTTTTTTTTTTGTTACTTTGCATGTCTAGTAAAACATTAATTTGTTATCCCGAATCGAAATTGTAGTTCAATTTTAAGACTTAAAAACCTCACGAAGTGAAATTTGTAGAATTTTTATTAGAATGATTAGCATAAAGTTAATTAAGTTCCTTGGGTTAATATATATAAAAACCTTAGGAAGCCGTAGTAAATCCGTCAACGATCGGCACTCGTTATCGTCATCGTGGAGGGTATATACCTTTAGATTATCGACAATTGGCATCCGCAACATTATTGGCGTATTGGTGATTTGCGGGCGGTCGACGGCCAGGAAATCGTAATTACCGTCACAGTTAAGTTTTCTTAAGGAAATAATCGCAGAGTTGCTCAGAAATTGCCGTGTATTGCTTTAGTGCTTTATCTCGAGCGGCAAACCGTCTCGATTTATCGATTCAAAGTTATATTAGGCGACCGGATTGATGTTATTGGCATGACGCAGTGGTGATTGCTATTCACATCAAGTACTCCGCCTCCACTTTTGCTCCCTTGTCTCTCTCTCTTTTTCTCTCCTTACATGCTTTTCTGTCTTTTTTTCGTTCCTTTTCTTTTTCATCAGACATCCTATATACATATTCATACACGTGCCATGTGTCACAGTTTTCATTTTATAACATTTTAATGTCGTTGGCGCCTAGAAAAATATTTTATCGACTACTATATTTTTTAAATATTATATATAATTACCTATTGTTATTTTTATCTCTTATTTTAATATTTAATGAAAATAAGATGAATTTTTTAAATAAGGTTAATTTTTGCGTCAATTTACATTTTACTTGAACATTCAAAATTTTTATTTAGAAACTAATTAACAAACACTGCAAATCCCAAAAAATTTAGGTATTTAGTAATAAAGCGTTTAAAGTATTTAATAATTAAACACCTAAGTGTTTACAATGTTGAATACCATAAACAAACTATATAGCATGTTGGTAAACGGCAAGAAACGTTTGAAACGCGTCTACAAAATTACTATAGTTCTTTTATGATGTTTAACATTGTGAACACTTTAAGTGTTTAGTTGTTAAACACTTGGATTTGCAATGAAAGAAACAGTTTAAAACAGATGTACTCCCCAATTTGGTTTATATAATTACTAACTAAAATTGGTGATCAATAAACAGTCTATTAAACAAATATTTAAATATATTTTGATCTTTTTTAAATCAAATAAATGCTTTTATAACATAACGAGAAAATATGAATGATTTTATTAAAAAAAAAATAATTAAAATAATTACAA
The DNA here is from genome assembly GCA_028641665.1 of Chelonus formosanus. Lineage (NCBI taxonomy): Eukaryota > Metazoa > Arthropoda > Insecta > Hymenoptera > Braconidae > Chelonus > Chelonus formosanus. Next base: position 19,231,466 of record CM054002.1, read on the forward strand.
ATTTATTCGTAAGATGAATAACAAATTTAAGCAATGAATTTTTTAATAAAACAATATTCTTAAACATATACTAAGTCTAAAGGATCGTACATATCGCATAAACGAACGTCTTCGTCTCAACATTGAATTTTATATCCGGTGACACGCGTGTCCGTGCATTTTTATTAATCATTCATCGACCGTTATCTACTTGTCTGTCTGCCCGGTTATTTTTCAAAAAAATTTTTCATTAGAACGAAATAATGATAAATGATCACCAAGTACACAATACATTGACAGTAGATTGACGAGGTTAATTCAAAAAATAGGAGATTGAATAGATATAGAAATGCAACTACACGAGTTTGATTATTATGTGGTAGATAGCGAAGGAATATCAGGAGCATCGAGTGATTTAGTCTGAGGGTTATTTGTCCGACTAATGAAAAATCAATAAGATGGCGAAGATTGCCGAGATCGAGACGTAATTTTCTTCGGCTGACCGGTCTCAAGCAATTTGGCGCGAGAAGAAGGCGCGACCTCTTGCCAAGAGAGACATGATTCTTCCTGCAAGGTCATTTTAGAAATACCTCTACTAGACTCTAGAGAAGACTATTTTCATCAACTTCACTATTCATTCCATTACCTGCGCTATCGATAGATTAATCACATCCAATAATTATTAATTTTACTTATGTCTACTCTTCTATTTATTTATGTTTATATTTCTTATAATATTTTATACACAGAGGGAATTTTTTTCTTTTTTATAAGTGGCTAGTAAAATTATTCTTATTACAAGTAAATTAAATACTAGTCAATTTTTTAAAAAAAAATTTATCTCTGTATACATTTCTCTTAACACAAGTCGTATTTGTGCTTTTGACACTAGAAAAATTTGGTATTTTTCCGGATTATGGAATGATCAATTGAAATACGTGACGGTTCGTTACTCATACGACACGCGTACATAAGAAGGAACGCACGCCAAGAAAGACCACCTACGATAAATGTGGCAGCAAGTATATAATACCAACTGTCTTGCACGTTCCAACAAGCTACAGAAAAGATAGAAGGGTTTAACTGTCAACTCTGATATCATTCTTTAATACTACTGATTATCTATAGAGTTCTACTGTTGCAGGAGTATTAGATCGAACTCCGAACTTTGTTCCAGTTATTCTCAACTGACCATTTATCTCAGTCCATTATCTTATATTACTATAGAATATTTTATAGAAAAGAATTTTAATGCATAAAAAATGGGATTTATTCGTACACCCACGCAAAATCTTATTTAAATCATAAAAAGAATTTAAAAGTTTATTGCAAAATAAAAATTTCCTTATACTTTTCCTTGGATGTGGATTTATTAATTATATGAAAGATTTATTTCAAGATTTCTACTGGAGAGATATCTTAAAACTCTAATTTATCATCATTAACTTGAATATTGATAAATATGATAAAATAACTACATAAAAGCAAGTTATTTCTATACGCAGATTAATTTAAAGATAGATAAAAGATGCGGAAGAGAAATGATTGTGTAGGATTAGTTGATGGTCTTATTGAGAGTCACAGAAAGCAAGCTGGACTCTTATAGAAAAGAGAGTGAACCGATGATAGAACGCCGGAGGATACGTGTGGTACCGAGGGGGCGAGATTCACGTGAGGAGACGGCTAGGTCGGGGCAGTAACGAACCGGCAGAAGACAAGATCGGGCACAATAATTGCGCATACATATAAAATGAGGATGGTATGGAAAGAGGAGGTGGAGTCGACGAGAAGAGGAATCAAGACTCACGTCGTCGTTGGGACCCAGGAACGGAACATTGCAAGGTGGCCGTTTGCTCATAGTGCGGAGGAGCAGCGGACGATGATGAAAAAGAAGAAGAAGAACGAACGAGAAAAAGATGAAGAAGAAGAGGTAAAAGAAGAGAAGTCGTCGGGACTAAGCTAAGCAATAATAAGCCATAAGCGTGATTTCTGCATAGAATGCCAGGTAATGAGGTGGAGTCGCTCCAAGTCTGGCCGCACCCTTACTTCACCGACACGCTACGCGTCAGACCCACCTAGAACGCAACGCCGAGGACGCGACGTCGATGACGCCGATGAGGACACTAGCACAACCGGTATACGGCAATGTTAAAATTACAAAATATCTTTCTCTTTTGTAAAACACCCGCTGGAAGGCAGACGACTATGTGAATTATTATATTTATGGAAAATCGCAGGGGTTTTAATGCCGCACGAGCCACGAGTCGATCGGTTTATACCCGCGAGCTAAAAGTACGCCTTCAACGCACTCTCCCTCTAACAGAGGACGCATTCAGTGTGAAAATTTCACAGCTGATTTGACGCGCGAATATTCTCTTGTCTATTGAAAATTTTACTCACCATCAGTAATTTACGCATATTTATTTTTTAAAATACTCTATTTTCTTAAGTACTCTGACCTTTCGATCTGATCAACTTCATTTGCTAACTTTATGTAATGACTTTTAATATTTCATGTAATGCTTCTGGAGGAATTTGGAAAAACTTTTTCTAGACTATCTTATTAGTCATAATTAAATTTCACTTTTAAACACAATGGAATTAATATTCAATTATCATAAATAAATCTGAATTCATAAATAAATCATACATTTGAAAGGTAATTATCTGGTGTGATATTTCAAATATTATATTTTTTTTTTCATTTAAAAATATTCTCATGAATTTCATTTTACAAATAAGAAAAAAAAAATTGTTATTTAAAACAAGAAAAAAAATTACAACAAAGTAACTGAAAGGTCTAACATAAAATATAAAGTTTTTTTAAAATGTAAATGTTATTGAATCCTGGGAAAATTGACGTACAAATCCTTTGTAAAGAAAGTAAAATGGATGAGAAAGTACAGTAGTAAATAGTCTGGCAAGTGTCAATGAGTTACAAATTCTGTGTCTTTGCAGAGGCGTTGAAATTCACACCCTTCGCTCATATTTCAATTAATTCTCTTTCATTTTATCTTTTCTCAACTCTCTCTTTTTTCAATAATACAAGTCATAGAAATTTCTTCATAGATAATAATATTGCTATAGGTCTGGCACAGTCCACACCCATATAACATAAGCTTAAACGCCGTCGGGAGCGTCGAGACGCGACATAAGATAGAGTAGTGAGGGAAGAGATAGAGGAAAGGAAATGGTGCTAGTACGAGCTAAGCTAGGAGAAGATGAGATACATCACGGCTCAAGAGACGTATTATTAATGGTGACAGTGGGCGACTCAAGTTGGGCGGGGTGCATTGGACCCTCTTGGTCGACCCTCCTTTCCTTTTCTTTTCTCTTCCAACTTCTTTTATATCATCTTATCTCTTTGTAACTCCCTCGCTCCGTTAGCCACAGCTCGAGATCAAGCTAGTACCTATTATTGATATCTTTCAGTCATTTAATTACGATTTTATCTTTTTTATCATTTATTGCTGCTTTTTATCGTCCATTTCCACTCTTTCTCATTCAATAAAAACCCCTACAGCTGTTTTATTTATTTATAAAAATACTTAGATTTTTGTTTATTAAAATATATATTATAAAGTTCGAATTGATTTCTCAATTTTAGTTAATAGTTAATAATAATAATCGTAATATTTGGAATGAAATTAAAATGTAAATAAAAAGAGATATTTATGCTATTGTGTTGCGAATGTGCAAATGTATTCAACATATATCGCCAGATTCGACCTGTAAATCACGCGAGTATCTCGAAGTATCGGCAAGAGGCACGCGGGATTCCATGTCCGCGCAAAAGGCCGCGCGCGTCGACATTGGAATTCAAAAAACTTCGCGGGAGATTCTGAAAATGTCAACTTAAGTTTCTCCAGTTGAAAACTATCTTTCTCTTTCGTTGATATTTTTTTATTTATTCTGACGTATGCATGAAATTCTTTTGGAGTACGTAAAACTACATCAACACCAATGGCAAAGTAATTTGTGGATTGAAAGTAAATTGTATGGTTAATTAGATGAAGACTCATGTCTAGGTGACATCTCGTTTATGTTTTCAAAGAAAATGCCAATATGGAATACAATTTAACCAAGTTACACTCTTCGTACGACGTCCTCTTCTTCAGTATCTTATGTTGATGATCAAGAGAAAGAGTTTTACACTACAATCGACCTTCGACTTTAGAAAGAAAAGTTTCAAGACATACTCGCGTGACGACTACTTGAACTATCTATACTCATTTGCAACTGTCTGTAGCCACGGTAGCACCTGGCATTTTAGAAAAAAAATTCCATCGACTTTATACTTTGTCAATATTAAACAATTTGTTCCCAGTGAAACCATTCAATTCACTGAGTAAATATCTAGCCAGAAATAATAAAAAAACTTTTAAGTAAGAATGTCAAATCAACTATTAATAACAAGTAGATGATAAGTAAATGAAGAGAAAGGGCAAAGTTAATATTTTACATAAAAATTTCCTTAAATAATACTTATTTAACAATTTGCAAAAATTAAGAGAGTGAAAAAAGGTTTATAGGCCATGAACCTCATGAACAACTATGTTTTTTTCTGACCGCGACCTCCGCACTTTTTATGGTCTAAAAAGCACGGAAATGTTCGTATGGTGTTCATATTGTTAAAAAGAAATTGACGGTGGAATATGTGTGCAAGCATTAGAATACCTAACGAGGACATCAGCAATGGTGGGACGAAGGTGCGCGGGTGTGACGATGAATCAGAGTGCGAGAGTTTCCTCTAGACACAGCTGTGTGCCTTTAGGAGTATCAAATCTCATCTGCCCACAAAATGTTAGCATCGATAGAGCGAAAGTAAAAGGATAGGAGTAGCACAAAGTAATAGTAGAATAGATTTAAACTGCATGAGCTTCAGTTAACAGAGAAGATAAGCAAATAAATCAAGAAATAAAGTTAGATTTTGAAGATGAGAATTATTAAAGCGAATAGTAGGAGATAAATTTAGGGTGAGTATGATGATGCAGATTGTTTGTAGGTGGACTGGTTTAATGTTTTCTTATGACTATTTCTTTCCATCTTTCTGCTCTTCTTTTCTCGTACAAAAAACTTGGGGTCTGGATCTCTAGAGTTGGAATACACAAAGTGAAATATGAAATAATGGTCCGTGGCTGTATAGTTGGCTGAAGGCATGGGCGCACCCATATCTACGCCCCCATGCGTCCATGTGCTTATAGCTTAGTACATGGATATATAATGTACATATAAAAATGTATACTGTGTATTACAAAGCATCCCATGATGCTCTGGTAATATAAAAATATAAAATATATATATTTTCCTCCAATTTCCTTCGTTATGCTTACTAACATTTTTGCCAAATATTTTTCATGCTTTGCCATCTAGGAAAAGGGTAAGCCAACTTCTCGACGAATTATTTTTTATTTTATAAATCTCTTACTACTAAAAACTTTCTAACAAAAAGCTAGAATCACAGTATTTATAAACCTGATATTGAAATAATTGCAGTTGCTTTTAGTTCAAAGATATTGAGTTTTTGTTTCAATAATATCAAATAAAAATCTACTGTTGAAAGGAAATAATAAAAAAGAATTGATGTAATGATATTAATTATTCCAACTTTATCGATGAAGATATCGCATTAAAATAAGTAGATAAACACACAAAGCAAACAATCTTTTTTTCATTTGTTATTTTTTATGAGATTATCCAAGTGTTACAATTTGAATAATCGACTTACGGAATCCAAGTCAGGAGTGTGTTAACGAATAAATTTCCATTGCAGGAAAAAAGTGGCGTGGATTAACACCGCAAGACAGAAGACCTTTCGTTGAAGAAGCTGAACGATTGAGGGTCATTCACATGCAAGAGCATCCTAATTATAAATACAGGCCAAGACGCAGGAAACAACCGAAAAGATTATCTGGAGGACCAGCTTCACCGCCTTCAGCTGCTAATTCATCTGGATCTAGGTCAACACCCGCTGGTGGGACGACAGTTCGTCATTCAACGTGAGTATTCACTCAGATATGCCGCAAATTTGCATCCAATAACCTCGGTAAACAATGACAGAAAACGCATGTTGGCATAATGATGAATGAATATCAATTTTAGAGTCATAATATTTGTCATCAGTCTCATATTTCTTTGAAAAATTATTTTTATTTATGTAAAAATGTATTTTATTTAAGGACGAAGATGGACAGTTACCAAGGAATGTCACAATTGCAATGGAGTAACCATTCACCTATTTCATCTATTTATCATCAACAACAGCAGCAAAGTATTCAGGATTATAAATCAGAGAATAATTCTTTATACGGTAGTCCTTATACACCGATCATCCACACGCCTGATATATCACCTGTCGCCAGTCCTGAGTCTGAAGGTAATTTATTTCCACATGTTTCTCATCATTATGTTAATAACTAATAGCAGTGATTATTAAACTCACTAAAAAACTTGACTTTCAATATCTGTTGAAACTAAAAGCTTCAAAATATTAAGTTAAAGTATACGATTTTCTAGATTTAGATTAGTTGTTTTTCTCAGTAAAAGTATAATTCAATATTTCGGATAAGAAGAGAATAGTAATTCATAGGATTGATTCTTGGCAGTACAGTTAGAATTTAATTTCCAGGTGATGGGACGCACCTTCAGTCATCTCAGAGTACGGATCAGGAGAGGGAAATGCTAGAGAACACAGCAAAGCAACACGATTTACTTGAACAAAGTAAGCGCTACTCTTCATATATGAGTTCTGACAATCAGTTGCATGCTGGAGGACATGCTGCAGGAACTAACATTTCTTCCTGTCCGAATACAGCTGGTTATACGGATACTTTGACCTATAAGAAATCGGTGAGTCATCCATCCAATGAATTATCTTGACACAGAATTTCACTTCCAATCATATTTTGACTTAAACAATTCATCAAATTTCACCGATCGCCATTACTTTTATTCCTTCCAACTAAATTTATTCATATATTTTGTATGTTACATAGGTGGGGTATTTGAATTTCGAGAGGCATACATCGAGTATTGCTGCAGTAGGAATAGCCAATGGCATGATGGTCTCATGTAATAAATTGAGATCAGGCTTTGACAATGTTGGCTCAGTTACTGGGACTTTTTATCCTCCTGTAGCATCACCACATGATCAAGCAATTCACTACACTCCTCAGTCTTCCAAAACTACCAATTACGGCATGCAATCTAGTGTTGATAACAACTACAATCATCAGATCCATTGCACTAATAGATCACAAAACATCAATATGAGGCATTCCAATGAACAATGTCCAGGTAATAATTTACCCCATTACTTTTCCTTCATTCTTTGAGTTCATTTTTAAATATCTCTTCTTCTATAATTATTGACTATAAAGAGAATTTTTTTTTAATTAAAAAAAGGATTCGATCTACTTTTTTCTTCCTTTTGAGATAACAGATCATTTACTTGATAATATAATAAATACGTTGTCAAGATCATTTTAGTAATGATTCGTTAACTTCAACAGGTGTATCACATAGATATCAAATGCAACATCATCAAGAATATCAACCTGATGCTGGATCCAATCAACAACATGTTCTGAGTCATTTGGATTCCGGAATGACAGAGGAAGATCAGGAGCAGACGATGCAGTTTGAAAAATACTATAAATACCCTCATCCAGCCAACGTTGGACACTCGAGTCTTATGGCTCAGAACATTTTAGATAGTAATCACAATTATGCCAGCGATTTGCGTTACTACTCAGCTTTACAGAGTCAGCAGAACCAGATGGACGTATCCAATAATCAATGTCTTGTTGAAGAAATCAGAAAATCGGAGGGCCATCTTATTGCAGTTAATATTGGACACGCTATGGACCATCAGTATCCAACTAATCTTGATATGTCGAAATATCAAGAACATGTTCAGCAACAAACTCATCAACAACCACCACAACATAATCAAGGATTGGAAGGTCCAAAAACTGAGGATGACTTTAGTGTAATTCTTGCTGATGTTCGTAAAACCTGTTACAGCAGTTAGTCGCTTATAAAGTCCATTATGATAACCGGAAACGACAATTTTATGGATTTAGAAAGAAATGAGGTCTGTAGCAATAGAAAGAGAAGGTGCACGAACATTGCAAGAATTGTTATCTCAAATCTCTCGCAAAGAATTTCGTGGTATCTCCAGGAAATGCTAGCTTCCTGCTGTAAATTCGCTGCCTAAGTTCCCATGCTATGAGATAAGATGATTATTTTATATCTTGTAGATGTTAATTTGATGAATTAAAAAAAAATTGTTACATTTTGATCTCGTGATTAAAGAAAAAGAAAAGAAATTGTCATCAAGGAAACTAATTTATCAGGATTAAATAACACAACCGCGTACTGCTCATCGGAAGGAAATGTTAAATTATTATTTTTATTCGCAACTATACAAGTACTTAAGAGAAAGTCACCGATGAACAACCGTACACTTCCCACGCGTAAATCTTTTTCCTGTAAGAATAAAACTAGAGATTTTTTAAAATAAAATGTTTTTGTTTTTAGATGATGTGCAATGCTGAGTAAAAAGTTTTCATTTTGTTACATGGTTTTAGAGCACACATTTACTTATAGTGTACTATTTATTTATATAAATATATATTTTATTTAAGAGTTCCAGTTATACAATTTATTAAATCCGTTACAGATTTGTCAGAAATAGTGAAATAAATCATAATTGTCATGTGATTTGCGCGTACTTAGAGAACAATAGCATTAGATCTCAGTAATATTGAATAATTAGAACATGAAACAAATTTCATTGATGACAATTAATCACAATTATGCGTGTTAAAGTTGAATTTTTTACTCTTGTAAATATATTTCCAGATTTTTTTACTATTATGAAATCTGAAGAATAAATTTCTTTTGCATTTACAAATTAAATAATTCTAATGATGATAACTTAAAAATTTTTCGGATTATTTAGGTAAATTGTTAAGATTTTTTGTAACAATACTTTTAAAATAGCAGCATGAAAATAATAAAAAATAATTGTATGAAATTCTTCTTGATGTTGAAAAAGCATCGTAGACAATTATGAGAATGTTTAATTAATTAATTATTATAACAATTGAGCATGAGATTGTATTTCCATTTTTTGTATGCGGTTTACCAAACTATTGATTAAAATAATTATTATTCATAACTGTTGTTTCGTTATTTTATATTCACCGTCCATTTAATTTGATTTAGAAATTTCATATTTTCTTCATGAATATTGAGCACAGTAAACCGCATTAAAAAAATCAACCAATTTTATGATGTATCTATAAAATAAATATATTTTCACGACAATATGAGGTATCAATTATTTTTATTAAAGTGATATAAAAAAATATGTATATAAGTTACAACGTTATATGTAAAACAAAAAGTCATACATATTACATTAATATTTATAATATTCATCCATTACTCATTTGCAGTTCATAATGGCGACACATGGCATTCGTTATTATAATTTTTTTTATACTAATATAAAAAAAATTTATATAAAAAATTATTATAAAGAAATAGATTCAAATTTTTAAAAGAGTATAACTAATAGATTAAAATTGATTTGATCACTTGGGCTTTCATTCCTATTAAAACTAATCGTTCGTGAATTCTCGCAACTATGTACACATTTATTTACATTCCTCATTATAATTAGTCATTTATAATCTATCAGCACTTTTATTTGTTCATTAGTTTTCCTTGTTCATTTTTACGAATTTGTTATCGATTTTTAACTTGTACAAGTCAACGAGTTGATCTTTATTTATTCTTCCTTTATCATTGGATATGAAAAAATTATCATCACTGGTATCATATCAATTATTTAAAAGCAAAACAATTTTTTCACTGGTATTAATTTTATGTTTCAATTATGGAGTAAATGGACAGATTCTCCAGTCTTGTATTAATGGTTTTACTACATATAGCTACCATTAATTGTAAATCATTTGAATATTGCAAAAAAGTATTTCAGATTTAAAGATTAATCATCACATTAATCTTTCCATAAAAAATTTTTGTTATAGACTGACCAATATTAAGTCTAAATTATTTTTAATTTATTTAGTCTTTTTCGTTAGTACTGTACGGATAAATTGTCACCTAAAAATTTTCGGAAAACTTTTCGGAACTGCGGAATGTCTTATATGGAATCTACAAATATTATAAAATAATTTAACGATGGAAAAATGTAATCTCATTTTTTTTGCATTCTATAAATATCAGTAGAATGCAAGTTTATCAAAATAATCTCGATATAATTTAAAAATTACCTACTATAATTAATTGTTATGCTACAAAAATTAGAGATATGCTTAATAAATATTAATAGATATGGAAAGTGCAAAAAATATTACAAATTGATTTATAAATAAATGGCGATATGAGCTGGGTTATAAATTTTATGTTATATGAGTAATTGCATTATAAGATTTTATCACTAGTCATTGCTCATTAAATGTGCATTATTTTGAATGAATTTTTATCATTTGACGAAGCATTACTAATGCTGGGTCTCTTACTACAAGTGTCATTCATCCCAAAGACAGTTTTGTTTCATTTTAGAATAATAAGTGAATAGAAAATATCTTTTACATGTTTTTATACCACACCGGTATGTAGAGGCTACCTTCTTACCATCATTTTTACTTTTGCAAAATTTTAATCCACAAGGATACCAACCAATGCATAGCTCTAGTGAGCACGAGCATGAGGCCCGAAAATTCGATGTGTCAGCACATTTAGTTACCGACGTCGACCTCGTTGTATTTTCTCCATGACGTGGAACAAATGATAAAGTAAAATTATGAACTGCAGCCATGAGCAACGATTCAGATGTACCAGGTCTTTGTACCCATTGCTTTAAATCTTCATTTCTTGTGAATGTAGTTTCTAGCGCGTCTGAGCAAAAGGTAGCGACATGCTTAGAAATGATTGGTGACTTCGAGACATCTACAAACAAGTCCATCGTGTAGTTCATATATCCTTTATCTTCTTCAGCAACTCTGATTGTTCCAGGATTTTTTTGTCTTAACTTAGACATGGCATCAGATGATATAAAATCCATCTTATAAAAATGATTGACAAAACACATAACTTGATACTGGTTTTGACCCCGTTCTTCTTCACCTAATACCAACACTTTAATAATTTGAACTTCCTAGTAACAATAATAACAATAAATTAGCAGTTGTTGGATACTTATTGAATATGAATAGAATCATCAATTATTTATATAACTATTAGTTAATAACATACATTTCTGAAGTCAATAAGTTGAGTTACTAGAGTTCCATCTGACCTTTGAAACTCGAGAGTGATCACGTCTTCAGTGACATTTGAAGTGATTGTTTCTAAAAATATGTCTCCACCCTGCAATCGATTGAGTATTAATATCAATAATTATCATTCATATATATAAAGAATCGTAAAAGACTAAATATTATTTATTTAATCGAATAATAGTATTAAATAACAATTGTAATCATCGATTGATATTTATGGTGAGTATAAAATAATATACATTGAAACAATTTAATAAAATGAAAGGAAGAAGTGTACATCGAGCGTAATAAAAATAAAGTGGTTATTGAATTGAGAATAATTACTATGCTTATTAGAAAATCAATGAATAAAGTTCTTTTACTTCTCAGTACAGAGAGAGTTAGGTTAAGTTTCTTTCACACATGACACATGATTATATATATATTTCTTACTATATATTAAATGATTACTTTTAAAAATAATTATTATAACATAGTTATTGACAAACTTACTTGATTTTTTACATTGATTAATAACTGAGTAGTACAGATACCATAAAGGTATAGTAAAAGTATGAAATTGATGCAATTGTGAAGACCTTTCATTGTTGTTAATTGTAATTTATACTACTTAATTTAAATAATATTTCACTAGTCCGACAATTAATTAACGTGTCGCGTATCACGACACATAAAAATATTGTTAAATTACATTTATATACAAATTAAACAAACCCATACTCCGCTCATGATCACAGAAAGCAAACTAGCACTAACACTAATACTTTGTACATAACGAAAGAGACAGAGAGAGAGAGAGAGAGAAAGATAGAAAGAGACATCAAGTGTGTTGTACACTAGCGCCTCTAACGTCATGTCATTTTTTATTGATTTTATTTGAAAAATAGATTAGCATTGCTATTTAAGAATTTCTATAAAAAAAATTACCGTTCGTGTATTTATTGTCAATTTCTATATTTAGTTATACAAGCGAATAATAGAAAATTCAATATTTTCCGTTGCTCTTACATATTGTACATTTCCATTGGATTATTTAGTTTATGTAAACATTCTCAAATATGTTTCAGTTTTGGCATTTGCCAATATTTGGACTTTAAATTCCTCACAAATCAGTATTTACGTTTTGATAATTTTTTGAAAATCTAAAAATACCCAACTATAATTTTCTCTTTTAACAAATAGGAAGTTTATGTATATTGACTATGAAGTATGGTTCAATTTTTACCACCCAGTTCAACTATTCCGATTATTTTAATGAAGATACATATTTAATTCTTCGCCATCATTATATTAATGAAGAGATGCATTTTCTAATTTGAAATAATAGTTATAAGCCACCATTATGGTAGAATAAAGGCAGTACTCTACGATATAAATCCTTCATCAATATTAACAATAAGCAGTGAAAACATTACTCCTACATTTTAATGTCCATTACATATATTAGAAAATTTAATACTAATGAAACTTTTACAAATAATATTATGGACTTTTTCCACGTCTGCTAGACTTTTTAGATTCTGGAGTACTTCTAAATGGAGATTCTGATCTGAAATAGTGTATTTATTAAAAATAAAAAAATATTTGACATTAAATTTAGATGATAAGTGATTTATTAAACATCCAATGCTAATTAATAACTTAATTTGTATTGATTTACCTTAATTCTGATCTTATCATTCTAATTACAGGTGGTGTTGGTGGTCTCTCAATTGGAGCAAGATTATACGTGATAAGATGTGTATAAACAGGAATCTATATTCAATCAATGTCAGGTATTTACTTAACTCCCTTCTAACTGTTAGTTCAAATCAAACTCACGTATGGCAAAGAGCTGTCTAATACAGGTCGATTTATCTTAGACTGGCTGGAATCTTTAGCTTCAGCACATTTCTCAACTTGAGGAACTTTTATTCCCATTTCAGACAATTCTTGTTTACTATCAAACTTTTCTAAAATATTTAAATGACTAAAAAAACTATTCCCCATCATATTTTCATCAGATTTATCATCTTTACTGTCAGCCATTATATAAATATCAAAACTGACTGAAAACTACATATCAACTATTGAATGGTTTAATTAGTATCAGTGAACTTAGCAACGTTAGAAAGTCCCTTATTAAATCAATATACATACTTAATCAAATAATTATAGAACCGAATAAATAATTAATTCATTTATTTAAGTATTTCTTAACTTTAAGAACATACTATCTTATTGATGAAAAAAACAGTTGTGAGGCAATGGAGTACTTTTAATATATAAAAATAATAAAAGTATTCATGTTGAACAAAGATAAATTTTTTTTTTTAATCCAATTATATATTTGTCGCTATTGAATCACGTAAGATATTTCATGAAGCAAATTCCACGTCACATATAGAGTAATAAAAGTGACATTGCATAAGAGAAACCAATTTTTGCTGATGATAACACCCTAGAATTACAAATACATTTATGTAAATGAAATAGTTGATTCATTTTCCAACACAAAATGAGTATTTGATGTGAATTATTCCATCTTCTGCATATATTTGCAGGTCCATGTATGATATTAATAATAAAATCACCCTTTTGCATACTGATATTGTCACCAACTGGAAGTGTCACGGCCATCGACCAGGACATCAACAAACCTTCGACGTCATAGTTTAAAGAAAAATGGGATGTGTTTAATTTACTGTGCGCGTGTTCTGTCACGTCGGCTAAGGCTAGATCACGTCGGGGGATGAAAAGCTCCAGGCTGAAAAGAAAAAACGATTGATTCAGTGTAGGCACAAACGACCACACGAGCAAGCTACTCAGCTCAGTACTCTCTGTTTCATCCTTTAGAGCAGACAACATTCACGACGACGACAACTACAGTGGTTGAAAAACGTAACTCATTTTATCGATCTCTTCGCGTCGACGTAGACGGCCATGTTGAACCTACTGTGAATCGCTCAGGCGCACAAGCTACCCTCTTGCACCCTCATAGAACGCAAGAGGCTTGTGCAAGGGATAGATTTTCCAAAGTCTACTGTCGTGAATGTATCGCGGAATGCTACAATGTGCTTATAAAAAATAACAAAACTTCTTACCAACGTCTTTCTTATGAAAGATCTAGAGTTTTAGGTCATATCAATTGTTTAAATCATTCAAAACGTGTACATTAACGTCAGTGAGGTCTCTTGGATCTTTCGAAAGTGCTAACGATACACTAACGTGGAAGTTAAGCTAACGGGAGCGGTCTTCGTTTTTTTGAAGGAAACGACACCATATTAACGTAAGTATCTTTGACATTTCATGTGAATATGACAAGTTATAAATGTCAGAAAATACTAGTAGACTTTGATGGTAAACTGGATTATTTGTCTGGATTATTTTTATCAGTGTGTTATTTATGTGGTTAATGATATATTTTTGGACTCCTCATGATGGATCGAACCTCGCAAATGAATGTCCGAAGGGGTTGATTTTTTTTTTAACGTAAGTCGAGCCAAATGATTATGTTGGGTGGGTTCTACTCAGGTCAAAGCGATCGATCCTGTGGTTATTCGGCACAGTCGACCATTTAATTTATAACGAAAATATATCGTTTTTATTTTTATTCCTTTTATTTGTATTATTCTCATGCACTAAACTTGCTGAGTATTACATTTTCGAGGACATTCAGTAGGTCATATGTTTATGGTTCTCATGATAAATCATTGTAGAGTTATTTTTTTTAAAAGTAAAAGATTTTTACTTAGCCGTCTTTTTATTTATTTGTTGCTCCATTTTTTGACGTTTAATTACTTCCTCATAGAATATGTGGGTGAATTTTTTTATTTAGAATCGAAATAATCTTGGTGTAAGGGATATAATATCGATTCATTTCTCTCTGTAGGATTGCCTGGATTCTCTAGTGTCTGAGTTGAAATCCATGCCAATTAATTTGAAACACCATCTTTCCACTCCACTTGTTCATCCACCTTAGTTTATTTGAAAATAAAGAAAAAGAGTGTTGTGGCCAAGTATCTAGACATCAACATAAGACAAATTGAACATTTTTCTTCCTGACTACCATCATATTGGACGGTGGAAAATATTTTTTTATTCTTTTTTATCACCCTCTTTTATTTTATTCTTTTTTATTCTTATGTTTTTCGCTGACACTATTGTACAATTCTCGGAAAGTAGTCTCCCCTCATTTTAAGACTTTCAGTCATTATTTTCACGCCGTCCCTCCTACGTGCTCAAAGCAAAATACAGTATTTGAAAAAACCTACTCCAACTATCGTGAATGAAAAATGTGTTTATTCGAAAATGGAGCATTTGTTCCACATCGTTTATTTTTTTTCCAACATTAAAAATTTAATGCTTT
This sequence comes from Chelonus formosanus, assembly GCA_028641665.1. Classification (NCBI taxonomy): domain Eukaryota; kingdom Metazoa; phylum Arthropoda; class Insecta; order Hymenoptera; family Braconidae; genus Chelonus; species Chelonus formosanus. The sequence goes on from CM054002.1 coordinate 19,247,111, forward strand.
AATTTTTATATTTTTTACTAAATGAATACCTTTAATATTCAATCAACACAAACACGTAAATTTAATATTTAACGAATGGGGCGTAAGAATTTACAGGATAAATTATTGGAATTTAGAATCGATTGTCTTTATTGCTCATTCTTAAGGGGAACTTTTACCCTTCAAAAATTCTCCGAATGCTATTAAAGTTTATTTTTCTTTTTCAAAGGGATATATTTATATATATATATATAGAATGATATCGAACTACTTTTCTAATTCGATTAAATTTGGTCAACTCATGATTGATCAAAAATTAATCATTACTCTTACTTTCTCCATTCATTTTTAATCTCATCTCAATCATTCATATTCTATTATAAATCTATCTCAAAAGCTAGTGCACACTATAATCCACTCTTGCATTATTGATAACAAAAATAAAATTTTTTCTGTAAATTAAGAAAAGTTTTAATGAATATATTCGTATATTTTCTCTTTTATACCTTTTCACAATCGCTGTTTCCATTCATATTCAAATTTCACTAGACAAATTTTTTTATTCAGTTTAACTAAGAACTCGATAGTTAGATTAATCAATTCATTCGCTAATTTTTTTTTTTTACTCTATCTTAATAATTTCCGATCTCTCATTTCAATTCCAAAAATAAATTTAATTAAATTCTGATATAAATATAACAACAGGTTAAATTGAATTTGATTTATTTAAAGAATAATTGAAAATTAGGTAGTATTAATACAAATAATAGAAATTGATCATAAGATAGATATTAAGAAAAAAAAAAAAAATGTGTCACTATTTTTTACTGATAGTCAATATCGATCCGAAGGTTAAGCTTAAGTACGTTCATCTTTGTGTATACATTGAAGCTTCATATGTTTGAATACACTAGTTAGTGAGTTATATTGACGTTAATGTATTTTTAAGATACACGATAACGCAAAATATCTATACTCTTTTGTTGGAAAACATGATTTATTTATTTATTAAATTATCCTTCAATATTCGATTGATTACTTATATAAATAATGTGATAATTCAATCGAAAATAGTAAAGAAAAATATTTTTTCATTTACCTTTCGACTTTTTAGTCTAGGAAGAAAAAAAAATAAAGATGGAACTGGAATAAGTAATCCTTTGATTATCTCTAATGAAGATTGTATTTGACTTCCTACTGAACAGTTCATTCATCTTTATTTTATTTCTTAGATGAGATTTTTCTACTCGTTAAGGCTAGAGACTTCTTGTTGGAATATTGTAAATCGGGTCTTCTTAATGACCTCATTGGATTGAGACTACTTATAAAAGAATTTTATTTCCCCATCGAACAACTTTTGCAATCAACTATTTTTTATGCTAATCTAATCTATTAACTGAATTTATTCTTATTAAATGAGAACATGAAAGAAACTGGAAAAAGGAATCAAGAGTCTATCAAAAGCCAGTTATTTGGTTAAATTTTTATTCTGAATTTTAATTAATTTAATCGAATGTTTTTCCTTTTAACGAAATTCATGTTATTAATTCATTATTAAATATAAAAACAAATCTTGGACTTCTTAATTTTATTTTAATTCAATTAAAATAAAGTTTTCATTTTCAATTAATGTAATTTAATCAAAACATGATCACTAGTTGATAAAAGGATCCTTTGTTAATTTTAAATATCAAAACATTTTTCTTTAATATTTTATTACAAAAGAAAAAGTTTGTAATTAAAACTTTTCTATTTATATATACTGTAATTAATTAAAAATCAATTCATTTCTGTTTATGGCTTTCAGGTATTCACTTATTACTTTATTTACTTAATTTCAATTCAACAAATATTAATTGAATAATGAACAATTAATATTCTTAAGTTAAATAAAATTTTCCTCTTATTTGCCAAACTTCAACATCTCTTTACATTTCAATAATAAACATACATTAAATAATTCACATTAAACTCCATAACAAAAATTTTAAGTTTAAGTACAGTGAAAACCATATAAAATTTATTTAACAGTGTAATTAAATTTTCTTATTCACTTGCCTTGTCAAAATGAACTTTACTTTTAATTAATTAACTTTGAGTTATTCTCTGCTAAGCAAATTTTTTTCACAGGTTTTAATTTTATCACAAAACTTTCTCATAATAAAGAGAAAGATACTTTTATATTAAATGTGATCAAGAGCTTCAAAGCGTCTTCGAAAAGACAAAGTGATTAATGTAACGTCTGGCTAAGTAATGAAGCAACGTAATACCGCACATGCCCACGCATATGCCAAGGGCAAAGTAGAGAATCGAAGGACACGAGACATCAGATACTTGTAGCGCATCAGGAGGCAATCTGATTCATAGCTGATCATCCGCCGCATTATTTTTATCTCCCATCTATTGATCGATAATTTAGTGCATGTTTTTTTAAAAATAAATTTGTATGAAAGATCGATCATTCAAAACAAATTAAAAATGCCAGAAATGACGTTTTAATTCTCTCTCATTCCTTCTTGCTTTTGTCTCGACCTCGCCAACTGCAGTAGCTGCTTATTGATTTCATACTTGCAGCTGTTTACTGAGATATTCTGTACAATTTTTTATAAATTATTTGAAATGTCCTCTCATCAGTTTTTGCATCAACAACGTCACTTGAACGGTAACTCAAACGATCACTAGAATAAATTCGCATGATTGATTAAGATGCCTATAGCAATAACAAACGTGATCAGAATCTGACCATCATAAAATACAGTAGCACTATCCGTGTTTTATTTGCTGATTAATCACGCGAATAAACTTTAAATTACAGCTCGAGTGGTAAAATTATTGATCATAGTTTATTATCAGCATTCAATAAAAAATTTACAAGTAGAAAAATAGTGTAATAATGTTGGAGATTGGAAGATTAAACAAATGTTTGTTCTAAATAAAGTAGAGAATTCATTGTGCGTGTCAGACAGCATAGACACTATACACTCTTGTGGCTTTTTGATTTTTTTATCTTTACCCTCTTTTATATCTTCATCCCCAGTTTCTTCTCTTATTTTATTACTCTCTTACCCTATACTCTTTGACCAATAAATTTTATTTCCATTTGACATTCTTGCGAGATTACTCAAGTCTATTCTACTTTTCATCTCTCATTTCTATTCGAGAAGAACATCACAATATTCAATATTTTTCTTTCACAATAGAAATATTTCTTCAATCAAATGAGTGACTATCATTCATCTTTAGATATTTATTTCCTTACATAATGTATAAACATTAAATTATGAATTTAAGCGGCTTATAATTATTTAGAGCACTGAAGTAGATAATCCCATTTATTATCAGACTTGTAATTCTGCTTATTTTTCTTTCTTGACTTTCATATTTTCCGCTCGTGCTGAATGTGATCGTTAATCGACTACGTGTTAGTTTGTGTTTCATCGAGATAAATTTTTATATCGGAATATAATACAACTAACAGATGTATAGTCAGCACAGTTTCTGATGTAACATAAAGTGATAAGAATTTTTCATACGAATGATATAAAGAGAACTGTATGAAAGAAAGAGAAAGATAGGTCAACATAGAGCATTCCTCTGAAGGTCGTGGAATTTAAAGATAACATTTTCTTACATAGAAAATGATCTTTAAAAAAAAATCTAAAAGAAAAACTCTGAGTAAAATTCTCGCTCACGCTTTGTAGAGTTTGAGAGGTACTGAAGAAGACGAAGAGTGTAATCCGATAAAATGTTAAGACAATTAGAATGTTCTATTAAAGATGATTAAAATCAATAGCAGATTTTCGTGCTAGGTGAATAGAAAAAATATTCTTAGAAAGTTTGATAAAAGATGAATATTTTTGAAGAAATTATTTCAAATAATTTGATTTTAGGCATGTCACTTCAGTTAATATAATTTATTAAATTTTATTTTCAAGCATTCTTCTTTTTCTTTGTTATCTTCAAAACTCATTTAAATCACTATTACAAATTTTTGGCTCAATTTTTTCTCAAACTCTTTCAATTTTAACACCTACTCATTTTCCAATCCCACACAGAGTTCTTTAATAGTGGCTAATAATAAATTAGTAGGCTCTTCGTTATTTATAATGTTTCAGTGTTTATAGATTCATCGTATTTTTTTTTTTTAACATCTACGCAATCGTTTTCTTTATTCTCGTAATAGTATACACACTTTTTGCAAAAATATAAATAAACATTCGAAGTAAAGTGACTTCAGTTTTTACAGCGATAAAACAAGTAACAATAAAATTGTTCAATAATTAATAACAAAATAATATTTTCTTTTTTGAATTTTATAATACAAAGCACTAGTGTTATAATAAAAGTTTAATCACTTTTACGTTGAGATAAAAAAAGTACAATAATTAAAGTTTGATAAAGATGATTGAATTCAGTGAATGTTTTTATCATTTACATATACACACAACAGTTAAAGTTGAACTATTCTAGTGTACGTTTTTCTCTCTTCTTCTTGTTCTTTCTCTTCTATCTATTTTTCTATACTTTAACTGTTGGAAACAAATGCAAAGGACACATAGAGACAGCACAAATATGTTTCAAGTGGGGCTTTAAGGTCAGTTGCGTGCGATATGTTACCATAGTGTTATGTACAGCTTATTCCAAGTTCTCGGTACATTCGGTTATAGTTAGTTTATCGTTCATGTCACAGCATTCGTGAAAAATTTTAGCGTTTTATCGAAATCATCGGCTCCATTCAATCACGGATATTTGTTTGGGAGAATTTCGTGCATCAAACTGAAGAATGATTTTTCGTTATGATTGGTTCAATCGTTCGATTTTCCATGCTAAATTGAACATGTCAAGCTGTATTTATATTCAAAGTTGTTTAATTGTTTTGTTTATCTTAGAAAATGTCGGCGACGAGTAGTAAAACGCCGATCATGGCTGAAAGCTTGACCGGAAATGTTGCAAGTAATACGCAAAACCCAGCATTGGCCATGCCAAGTACAACATTGAGGATAGTGGCAACCAGTGAAGATCTTATTACTGGTAAATATTTTATCAAGTGCGTTTTAAATTACTTTCATTTACTCACGGTTTTTTTTTTCAATATTTCAGAAACAATCTCTGAGGTTCCTACAGAATCAACAGCAGAAAGAATTGAAACGAAGATAGAAGATGTTGGAAAAGAAATCAGCGCGGCTACAGGGATTCCAACATGGGGATTAGTTGCTATTTTAATTGGTAATATAGATAATGTTTAAGTAGATAAGGTCCCAAGTTAATTCTATAGTTTTTCTTTGGACATTGTTCAAAGATTTTTATTCAAAAAGTTAGATTACCTTGAAAAATTCAAGGATTTAAAAATCAGATACAATTGATTTTAGAATACAAAAAATTTTATGTTATATTATGAGATTAAAGCTGATTCTACAAAGTAGGATAGAACAGAATACTATTGAATGATTTAATTTCGAATTGGCTTTCAGTGAAACTCCAATAAATTCTTGCTATTAAATTTAATTAACTCCAGAAGTACAAAAGAATTCTATGAACAACTTTAATATCTATATTAGGTTTTTTATTTAATTTAAAAAGCCAGTTGGTTGATTGATTTAATTCGTAAGTCATAATAGATCCATAAAATTACTTAACTTTTTGGAGTAATCAAAGTGGTTTGACCTTTTAATAGGTTTACCAATGAATTAAAACATTTGCAATTCAATTGAATCATCCTAAAGTGGTTGATTGTATAAACTGCAATTAATTGTAATAAAAAGGCATAATAGTAAGTATATATTCTAATTGAATTTGATTCCTCTTTAGCGGTTGCAGTGGTAGTCTTAGGTATTTGCTTTTGCTGTATAAGAAGATGCTTCCGCAAACGTCGCTCCAAGGATGGCAAAAAGGGATTGAAGGGAGCAGTAGATCTAAAGAGCGTTCAACTGCTTGGTGGAACTTACAAAGACAAGGTTTGTAAAAGGTGTTCCATGCTCCCAATTAGTTATTAGAACATCCAATTTATCCCCCGTGGAATCCAATTGCATTTGCGCAGGTACAGCCGGATATGGAAGAGCTGACAGACAATGCTGAAGAACCTGATGAAGCTGAAAGTAAACAAAGCGAGGTCAAACTTGGAAGACTGCAGTACAAGGTAGACAACCACTTTGGAATTTTTGCCAACCACTCAATCTTAATTGTTAAATATTTTTTACTCAATCACTTGAATCGTTTTACAGCTTGAGTATGACTTCAACTCGAACAGCTTGGCAGTGACAGTAATCAAGGCTGAAGATCTACCGGCCTTGGATATGGGCGGTACTTCAGATCCTTATGTAAAAGTGTATCTACTTCCTGACAAGAAAAAGAAGTTTGAAACTAAAGTTCACAGAAAGACGTTAAATCCAGAATTCAATGAGACCTTTACATTCAAAGTATTGTGTTTAATATTTATTGTTGTTTTACAGGCTTGCATTTTTTCATTCAATGTTTATACAATTAGTTGGGTATTAACAAGTTTTAAAATAGAACAAAAAAAGTTCGTTATCATTCGTTTTTATTAGTAGTAGTAAATAATAAAAAATGTAGGCCTGTGGTGATTATTATTATTGATTATGAATGTTTTTGTGAAGAAGATTATTACTAATTTATTGATGTTTTATGATTAGAGTGTACCTTACGCAGATGCGATGAATAAAACTCTAGTATTCGCTATCTTCGATTTCGATAGATTTTCAAAACACGATCAAATTGGAGAAGTAAAAGTTCCATTGTGTCAAATTGATTTAGCTCAAACGATTGAAGAGTGGCGAGAACTGCAAAGTGTTGAAGGAGAAGGTGGACAAGTAAGTCAATTTAACTAACCAAACTTTATTTTATCGCCTGTTTTCATGAAGAAAAAAAAGCCAATAAATGTAAATTAAATTGATTTGAAGGACAACAAACTTGGTGATATATGTTTCTCTCTGCGTTACGTTCCAACTGCTGGAAAACTCACAGTAGTTATCCTTGAAGCGAAAAATCTGAAGAAGATGGATGTCGGTGGTCTTTCAGATCCATATGTTAAAATTGCTCTGATGCAAAATGGAAAGCGATTGAAGAAAAAGAAGACTTCTATCAAGAAATGTACTTTAAATCCTTACTATAATGAATCATTCACTTTTGAAGTACCCTTCGAACAGATACAAGTAATGTTTGACCTTTATTTTTTGAACAGAATAAAAAGTAACTTATGAAATTTATTCTCAATATTTTTATTTCGCAGAAAGTGAATCTAATGGTTACTGTAGTGGATTATGACCGTATTGGAACATCGGAACCTATTGGCAAAGTCATACTTGGCTACAATGCAAGTGGCACTGAATTGAGACATTGGTCAGACATGTTGGCGTCACCAAGACGGCCAATTGCTCAGTGGCATACGCTCAAGGATCCTGAAGATGGTGATAAGAAAGACTAAAAACATTCCGTTGAATCTTAGAGAGGTAAAATTAATAAATTATTCATTTAAATAAAATAATTATCATAATTTAATAATAATCAATTACACTGAGTACGAAAAAATTATTTTTCAGTATAATTATTATTTTTTTATAAGTAATTTTATAATTAATTTATACAAACAAAATAATTGGTATAAAAAATAATTTTTTTTCAGTGTAACCTTTTGACAAATATTCTCCAGAAATAATTGGTAGATAGTATTTATAAAAAAGCGTTTTTTTAGGAAAATATTACAACATCTTAAACCAAAAAGGTAAAGAATAAACTATTATATAAAAAAGAGAATCCTGATTGAGAGAAAATAAAATACTTAGTAGATATTAATAATAATAATAATTAATATTAAAATATATCGATCGACTAAATAAACATACAGTTAAAAAAGAATAACAATAAAAAATGTAGCATTAATAATTATGTTATCTGATGGAGTGTAGTGTCTTGTATATATAATATATATCTAAAATATACGTTTTTCTGTAGGGATAATACTTTGAAGGATCTTAAGCCGATGCGATAATAATAATCGCCGATAAATATAATCAAGAACTGTTATATTACTTGAAAAAAAAATAATCATTTCAGCACATATTAATTTTACAGTTAAAAAAAAATTAATTAATGTTGTAAGTGATTTTTTTAAAGATTATAAAATGGTTTAATCGATAAACAAAATATATTAATTACCATAGGTTTAATAATTATTGTTATTATAATCGTACAGATTATTTTGTTTTTGTTATCAAGAGTAAAATACTCTCGTTCACAATGTCTTCGTACGCTACAATAATTAATGAAAAAAGATTATAGATTTATTGTACAGGTCGTTCGCGTTTTCGAAGTAAGATGACGTTCCTTAATATGTATATGTCGGAATCTTTAGAAGAAATCGATTTAAATGCTTATTAAAATATAAATATATATATACATAAAATATTCTTCATGTCATGAACAAACAACGAGAATTATTAAATTATACTTAATAATTAAAAATGTAATTAACAGAACCAACTTTTAAATATTATTGTCTAAGCTTCGAGACGCGAAAGTCCATTTAATTATCATTAAAAAAAAAAGTTGTATGTATATAGAAAAAATATATGCATATAATTGCTGAAAATTCATAAATTGAAATAACAAATTGTAACAAATATCATTCAATAATAGATAATATTATTATTGTTAATTGTCAAGGGTTTTCTGCTATTTCCCTTTCTTGAAAAAAATAAATCAAATAGGCCTATTCATTTAGAATATGTTACGCTATTCAGGTGTATAATGAACTTTATCAAAACATTTTCGAAGTACTTAAAAAAGATTAAGAGACAAATATTGAGTAAGGATATGCTTTTATGTTGTTCCAAATTATGTTCTTTTCAATTGAAGAATTGAGTTATGTAAATAAAATATTCTATATATAAAATGTTTCTTTGATGTGAAAATGAAAATGTAAAATGAAATGAAGTAATCAATGTTGTGTATTAATAGAAAATGGGATTCTTTTTTGAATTATGTCAATTGGATTTACAATGAAATATTTAACAAAAGAATATTCTAACAAAATTGTCTCTTATTCTTTTAATTTTAATAATCAGTGATGCTTTAAATATGAATGAAATGGAGTTTGTAAATATTACTCCAAATAACAAAGTCCTAAAAAATCAAGTTGTACCTTATTAAACCTAATTTCTCATTTTCTCAAAAGATTTTGAGGAATTTTAATTCTCCTGCTGAGAGAAAGAATTATTCTTCCTACAACAAAGCACCAAAATCATTATTTATAAACATTTAATTCGTTTTACACAATGATTATTTAACTTTTACAAATTTAATTAAGAAAATTATATTTTAAAAATTTGCTCAAATATTAAAATTACATTCAAAAAAATATTTTTATCAAACAGTATAATTTTTTTTCTCAGTAAAACAAATGTGAACAAAAATAAAATCGGCCTTCTTAATGCGTTGAAGCGTCGTCCGAATATTTCTTACTCATACGGACAATATAATAAAATAGATGTACGCGCATGCATTACGAATTAAGAAATGTGAAAAGCCATTTTCTCAATGCAACGTTATAATCATTATCATCACAGGTATTAATGTTGTTGATTACTATAAAAAAAAGAAAATAACAATAATAATAATAATAATAATAATAAAAATCATTTAAATCTGTTCGTAAATATACAAAGAACGGAATAAAAATATCTGAGGATTCTTCGATAATAAAAAAAAAGCGTTAAAGAGTATACATTGATATCACAATCTACGAATAAATAACCGTATGAAAAAATCAGATTATTGAAGAACAATTTTTCAACGTTATTTTAATAATAGGACATGCACAAGACGTTGTTTTGTCCCCCGAGTCTTTCGCTTTGTTGCTCTTTGGTACCATAAAAGCTTGAACGCTTTGTATGTTCTCTACCATATTCCAACACAGATGACGTAGAGGCTGAAAAACGTCTTCAACTTAAAATCAATAGATAATATGAATGGATAAAAAATAAGAACGATATCAATACATAGTAAATGCGAAAGAGATAAATAATCAATAACGACTCATAACAAAAAAAAATACATTTCATATTTATTTTTATGCTGTCATATTACTTAAAATTGATATATTTATAAACATTTTAAATCGATTATTTAAAATCATATTTCAACATTACATTTTACAATTAGTATTGTTACTCATAATAAAAAGCTTTACGATTAATTATTAAATGATTTACACGAAGACAGCGGCGTCGAATCAAACGAGATCGAAAGATATGCACGCATTATTATAATTTATCATTATTATTTTTAAACGTGCTATATGAATTTTATTTATCTTTTTGTTGCATTGTGTTTATTATGAATATTGGTTTACATTAATTATTATGAAAAAGCCTCGCATTATCAGAGGCAAGTCCAGCAGAACAGTACCTCAGAGTGTATAATAAATAAAATGATATATGGCACTACAAGTGTATATAAAGTTATATAACTGTCTGGTCCGTAAAGTGTTTATATAAAAAAAGAATAGATAGAGTAAAATATATTGCACACATCTGCACACATATATCTATTGAATGTTTGAATAGAGTGCCTTTAATTATTTTTACTATTCTTTCGCTAAAAAGTCGACTCGGCATTTTAAATCGACGTCACTGTCCTCAACGTCGAGAATAAAAAAGAAAACATTAAGTATTTAAATAAAATGAATAATTATTATACGTAATTATTATTATTATATCATTATCACTACAAATAGAAGACAAAGATGTAATGCACCCCATAAATTATAAATGATATCATAATGTAACGTATCATCTACTTACATAAACATATTCCTGCGACAATTAATCATTATAAAATTTCGTTAGACTAGTCTGATGATCATTCCTGCAATTTTCATATATATTATCATCGACGTTCGAGTATCATTAGGTGTCATTAGTGATCATTATCATTAGAAATCAAATAATTATCTAGATGAGTAATAAAGTGTGTCGTTGATCGACGTGAAGTAGACAAAGAAATATAAAATAAAATGAAGTGAAAATTGTGACTATTAAATGAGAAATGTAAAAGTTGATGTAGATGTAGTAATAGGTAATTCATGTGTATATTAATAATTCTAATCTTCATCTCATAGTTTATTCATTTATGTTTAATCAATGATTAAACTTAGTAATTTAGTCAAGAGATTACCATTTTTAATTGATCATAGCGTAACACGATAAAACATTTAACATTTTATTGATGATTCTTTTGAACCATCAATAATATAACACCATTAAACACTGGTAGAAGAACATCGTTAAAGAATACAGAGACATTCGAATGATTCCAGCGTAAGAATTTACATAATTATTGAATTTATAGAAGTAGAATTTCATCATTAAGGCACTTCTTCATATTTTATGCACTTCGATTGTCATCGTAATAATTGTTGAGTAATAAATGATGTGACTTTTACTAAAATCTGAACGACAGTGCCTTCCTGTATTCATTAGCGATGTTTAGAGGAAATTTTTTAAAAGCACCACCATAAATGCATGTAAAATTAATCGCTAGAATCACATATTTATTTTTTCAATATTTATCAATGAATTTAAACTCCTCATAAATGAAAAATAATTCGGTAGAAAAATACTCAAGACTTTGGCTTGCGAACGGAAATCATTGGAATATATCACCAACTTGCATTAATATTATTTAATAATTTGTATTATGAAAATTATGCAACACTATACATTGTAAATCTATATAGAAGTTATGATTATTATTCTTATTATTATCATATTGTAACGATTATGTAATAAATATTGTTGTTAACATAAAAACATATTTTCCGTTGCTGATTAGTCGAATTTCTCTAATAGAGTGTAATTTTCTTTTTTGCATACAATCTATTGTATAGGGCGATTGCTTTTTATTAAACGGTGCGGCCGAAATCTCTCACACTTGTGTAGATTACATCGACGGAATGTTATTGATTAATTTTGAATACGACATATAAGAAAAGACTTGGTGCGATTAGTCTACCCCAACTGCCAACTCAACATTTGATACACTGCAAATCAAAGGATCTTAAAATCTATATATGACTCATTTATAGGATTTAACATTAACCACGTTCATGTGTATTGCATTGCTTCCCCTATATCTATTTCTCTAGAAAATTAGAACTCTTTTACGACAAAAATGTATCAGAAATCGATCAGCACATGAGTATTCATATAATATATGATTATAAAAATGAACACGACACAAAAGAATAGAAGAGTAGAATCATTTTTACAATGTATGATTGTTACAAAGTACATGGTTTTATTCTATTAAGTTTAAGGGAGAATTTTCAGAAATAGTGATAGAAAAGAGTATGCTATAACCTTCTTTAATTGTTAAAAAGATTTGTCATTTTACTCAGTGATATCACAAAAGACAAAAAACTCACCGATGAATTTGTTCCAGTTAAAAATTTCTGACCAATTCAATGACTATACAACTCTTTCACTAGTATAGATCACATCAGCGGAATGTCATTTATAAATTGTGACAAAAAAACGATCATTTCAGATGATAATAACAACAAGGTTCAAATTTATCTTCTTATCCTATCGGAAAATTAGTGTAACAAGACTGTATTGATGGATTGACTTCGTAATGAACACAATTATGAAGATTACAATAACCTTTTGTTAAGTTTACTTTACATATTCTGGTTTAGCTAATTGAAATTTCATTCTTGAAATGAATGCGATGATTGTTTCTTTGATTGATTCATTAAAATTTCAAGTTTTAAGGAATTGTAACAATCATTATAAGATAGTTTTCAAACCTAATGAATATAATATCGGACACTAAAAATTATTACAAGAAAGAAAATCGATTACCTGTATTTATAGATTTCGATAAAAAGGTATTTCAAAAAGATAACAAAAATAATGATACATATTAAGAATAACTATAAATGGAATTTCGACTTGTAAAAAAAAGTATTTTTCCAGTAAGTGTTAAATACTCTCTTGGAATACACCGCTTCTATTATGAATTTTTTCTACAGAATAATATCTTTGATTATTTTGCGATACTTAAGTGTAGAATCTTCAGTTAAAATATTTCAAAACCATACATTAGAAGATTTATCAATCGTTAATAGAGTTATGGTAAGACTAGTAAACAGACAATTCCGAAAAAAAGGATAATTAAAAAAAATAAATCATATTGTTGAAGGTTCAAATTCTTCAGGATTGCTATAATGATTATAAAGTAGTTGTCGTCTGTGATGATCAAAATTCTTCTCTTCTACCTGCATTGCTTGAAATGCCGTCATTATCGCTTATAATACACAGGAGTGATGCAAGAAATGAGAAAAAAATTGTTCTTCTCAGAGCAGCTAATGCTTTTATAATAATAACAAACTCTTCTGGACATTTAGCAACAACGTTGTCAACGATCAAAGCTTCTAGTTATTGGCATATTAAATCAACTTTCTTTCTACTCAGTAATTCTAATGATAGTGATTGTAATGAAGCATCTACTATTCTTCAAACAGCCTGGAAGAATGATCTCATTTCTGTTCATTACATCTGCTTGAATGTCAGCAACGTACCAGTAATATATACCTTTAATCCATATACTAGTCGTGCACCGAAGATTTGGCAACTGTCGGCTGTGTTTAGACAAGGAACAAATCGATGGACTTTGTACAACCGACAATACAATGGTACACTTAGTGTAGTATACATATATATTAGAATAAGTAACGAAGTATTCTCATTTCGTGGAGTATAATACTTTGTATCAACTTTAATAAGTGAACTCTTTATTGGCATAAAAATAAAATATGTTATTTTTAAAGTGATATTTTTCAGGAGAAATATGCGAAGATTTCGATTTCAATCGTCGGAAATACTTTGATGGTGCAAATATCAATGTTGTATCATGCAGTCGACTTACAAAGGGATCATTACTAACAAAACGGGCTCCACTGTATGACCACATCATAAACACAATAAGTCAAGTACTTAATTGTTCTCTCTCAATTACTAATGCTGCATCTGCAATTAACTTTACTCCTGAGTTACAAGGTTTTTTTTTAAACCTCGCTAGTTCCTCTGCTGATTTTTCTATCTGTTTAAGGCCTACTATAGCAAGACGTAATTTCCCTGTATCCTATCCTCTTCTAAGAACTGGGATTTCACTTCTCTCACATCACCAAGGATTTTATACACCACTGGAAAAAATCAGAAACTATTATGGGAAGTGGATGTTATTGTTTACTGTTTTTATCATTTTTATTACATATTTGGTGATATTAAATTCAAGAGACGGGAGACGATATAGCTTCGCTACATTCGAGATCCTTCGATTCCTAACAAATTTAGGATTCGAGACTCCGATGAATACTTTACCAAAGAGAATTTTTTTTTGCATGATACTTATATATGCTCTGATTCTCCATGCGACTTTTCAAGGACGATTAGCAACCTTTTTAACCAAATCAGTAAGTCGTACAAACGCTGATACTATAAACGATCTGCAAGCTCCATACTTTGAACAAATATTTATATCACAAACAGCAGATAAATTTATGAAAAACATTTCAAGTCTTCATAAAGACGTTGAAATTTTGAAGGATCTTTCTTGTGCGGATAAAATTGTCGAGAAAAAGTCTGCTGTTTGCATTGATTTATTAATACTCCTGATAAACCCTGCAATTTCGAATAAATTATATCTGTCTAAAGAAATGATAGGTGAGGAAGGACTTGTTTTTTATTTTCGGCATGATTTTCCATTAGAAAAACGAGTAAATGAATTTTTCATGAGATTAGAACAATCTGGATTAACAAAAGTATGGGGTGAAGGATTGATTGATAATCAGAAAATTCTTTTAAAGATATTCGAAGAACGTTCAGTGATTAACTTTCGTCCCATTGCTTTGAAAGATATTACATTTGCTTTTTACTTACTAATAACAGGATTAACATCAGCCAGTGTTGTTTTTATTTTAGAAATATTTCTCAAACGATATCAACGCATTCGAATATCTATTTAAATTATATTAAAATATGTTTATTAGTAATTGCAAAAATATAGTACAATATTTTGAGATATTTTTCTGTTTCAATCCAACTAATGTAATAAAATAAATGTGATTGTCACAAATGCAAACAACATACGTGAATCTTCGATTATATCTAATTATAGTAGTTTTGATTCAACTTATTTATTCTATTAAAATTTTAATTAACTGTTTTAATAGACTTAATACTGGCGGTAAGGCGATTGCTTCCGATTTTTCTGGCGTAGCTTTTTTCCTGGTGGTCCTTGGGCGTACGGTTTGCGTGCGTTTGTTGACAGATAGTAAATTCCTCGTGCACTACAAGGATTAATGTAAACTTTCAATGTATCATTTGTTTTGGTGTTTCAATAAAATTTTTATCTAGTCATTACACCGAAAAAAAACTCTAATAATAAATATTGGAAACTTTCAGAACAATTACCGTGCGGCACGGTAAACTGTACATAAGTTGTCACACTTATAGAATGTATCCGTCAGCATTAGAAAAGTTATTGTGCTAGCAATAAATTCTATTAACCTTATTTCCCAATTTTTTTTTCTATTTCAACTGTAATTTCGTATTAATAACAGTAATATTAATAATAGTAAAGTACGACTGCTTTTACAACGCACGTGTACAATCGTTGGCGCGCATGCGTCGAACTTTCATCATCACAAAGCTGTATAATGATTTTAAAAAATTTTTTCAAATTTTCTGAAATACATCTGTCGATTTTGCAGATATTTCAAATTGGATAGTTAAATTACATTCGGCGATAAATTGTGAGAAAAACGTCTGGACTTGCGAAACACTTACTTGATTATTAATAATTGAATTGTAATTGAAAAATATGGGCTTTTAATCACCTCTATGTTTGGTGAGAAAAAAAAGTAAAATTTTCCCGTGACGCAATACAAAAATTCTAGGATGAAAAAGTGAAATGCATGTTTAATCCTATAATTTTCGTGCAGAATTCTATCAGTTATTGATTGTCCAAAAAATTACCGTGCTGCACTATAAAAATTATTTGCTAAAGAAAAACATTTTTCAGTGAAACTGTTAATTTTGCATTGAAACCTCTATAAAAATCACCTAACTGACAAAATGCTTCCAGTTTATAATGCTAGACTATAATTTTTATTTTGCATTTTTCTCCACAGATTACTTTATCTTAACAATTACTATCCTTTCAATTTTCTAACATAGGTATGTGGGGTATCCTCTCCTATCAAAATCCATTCGTGATCTTTCGTTGTAATGGACTCGATGTTGTATCGAGTTACTTTGGTATGATCGCACAAAAAAGTTTCTGACGAAAAAATATCTCATTTACTCATGGAAGAAAAGTTAATTTTGAATTTGATTTTCAACATTTTTATTTAAATAAATGATATTTAATCGTCGAAGTAAACATGATGATTGTTTTTTTTATTGATTCATTGAATTTTCAACTTATACAAAATTGTAACAATCATTTTGATATAGTTTTCAATTGTGCTGAATACAATATCAGCTTCTAACAATTATTACTATGAAGAAAATCGATAACGTTTATTTATGGATTTTGATAGAAAAGTATTTCAAGAAGATAACGAATATAATAACACATATTATAGAAACCTATCGGTGAAATATCAACATGTAAAAAGGAATATTTTCCCAGTAAATGGTTAATATTCTCTTAGATTAAACCGCTTCTATTATGAATTCTATCTACAGAATAATATCTTTGATTATTTTGCGATACTTAAGTGTAGAATCTTCAGTTAAAATATTTCAAAACCATACATTAGAAGATTTATCAATCGTTAATAGAGTTATGGTAAGACTAGTAAACAGACAATTCCGAAAAAAAGGATAATTAAAAAAAATAAATCATATTGTTGAAGGTTCAAATTCTTCAGGATTGCTATAATGATTATAAAGTAGTTGTCGTCTGTGATGATCAAAATTCTTCTCTTCTACCTGCATTGCTTGAAATGCCGTCATTATCGCTTATAATACACAGGAGTGATGCAAGAAATGAGAAAAAAATTGTTCTTCTCAGAGCAGTTAATGCTTTTATAATAATAACAAACTCTTCTGGACATTTAGCAACAACGTTGTCAACGATCAAAGCTTCTAGTTATTGGCATATTAAATCAACTTTCTTTCTACTCAGTAATTCTAATGATAGTGATTGTAATGAAGCATCTACTATTCTTCAAACAGCCTGGAAGAATGATCTCATTTCTGTTCATTACATCTGCTTGAATGTCAGCAACGTACCAGTAATATATACCTTTAATCCATATACTAGTCGTGCACCGAAGATTTGGCAACTGTCGGCTGTGTTTAGACAAGGAACAAATCGATGGACTTTGTACAACCGACAATACAATGGTACACTTAGTGTAGTATACATATATATTAGAATAAGTAACGAAGTACTCTCATTTCGTGGAGTATAATACTTTGTATCAACTTTAATAAGTGAACTCTTTATTGGCATAAAAATAAAATATGTTATTTTTAAAGTGATATTTTTCAGGAGAAATATGCAAAGATCTCGATTTCAATCGTCACAAGCACTTTGATGGTGCAAGTATCAATGTGGTATCATGTGAATCACCGTTACCGACAACTCGTGTTACATTCACAGACCTTATCATAAACACGATGAGTCGAGTACTTAATTGTTCGCTCTCAATTACTTATGCGGAAAATTTGATTCAACTTACTCCTGAGTTACAAGGTTTTTATTTACATCTTGCGAATTCCTCGGTTGATTTCACAGCCTGCGTGCGGTCTACTGTAGCAAGACGTAATTTCCCTGTATCCTATCCTCTTCTGAGAACTGGAATTTCACTTCTCTCACATCACCAAGGATTTTATACACCACTGGAAAAAATCAGAAACTATTATGGGAAGTGGATGTTATTGTTTACTGTTTTTATCATTTTTATTACATATTTGGTTATATTAAATTCAAGAGACGGGAGACGATATAGCTTCGCTACATTCGAGATCCTTCGATTCCTAACAAATTTAGGATTCGAGACTCCGATGAATACTTTACCAAAGAGAATTTTTTTTTGCATGATACTTATATATGCTCTGATTCTCCATGCGACTTTTCAAGGACAATTAGCAACGTTTTTAACGAAAGCAGTAAGTCGTACAAATGCTGATACTATAAACGATCTACAAGCTCCATACTTCAACCAAATATTTATATCAAGAGCGGCGAATAGATTCATCAAAAACATTTCAAGTCTTTATAAAGACGTTGAAATTTTGAAGGATCTTTCTTGTGCTGATAGAATTATCGAGAAAAAATCTGCTGTTTGCATTGATTTACTGTTCGTCATAATACAACCTGCGGTTTCGAATAAATTACATCTATCTGAAAAATTGATAGGCGAAGAAGGACTTGTTTATTTTTTTCGTCATGATTTTCCATTAGAAAAACGAGTAAATGAATTTTTCATGAGATTAGAACAATCTGGATTAACAAAAGTATGGAGTGACGAATTGATCGATAATCAGATAATGCTTTTAAAGATGATCGAAGCTCGTTCAGTGATTAACTTTCGTCCCATTGCTTTGAAAGATATTACATTTGCTTTTTACTTACTAATAACAGGATTAACATCAGCCAGTGTTGTTTTTATTTTAGAAATATTTCTCAAACGATATCAACGCATTCGAATATCTATTTAAATTATATTAAAATATGTTTATTAGTAATTGCAAAAATATAGTACAATATTTTAAGATATTTTTCTGCTTCAATCCAACTAATGTAATAAAATAAATGTGATTGTCACAAATGCAAACAACATACGTGAATCTTCGATTATATCTAATTATAGTAGTTTTGATTCAACTTATTTATTCTATCAAAATATTAATTAACTGTTTTAATAGACTTAATACTGGCGGTAAGGCGATTGCTTCCGATTTTTCTGGCGTAGCTTTTTTCCTGGTGGTCCTTGGGCGTACGGTTTGCGTGCGTTTGTTGACAGATAGTAAATTCCTCGTGCGCTACAAGGATTCATGTAAACTTTCAATGTATTATTTGTTGTAGTGTTTCAATAAAATGTTAATCTAATCACTATTGATTTGTCTGTATTATTATCATCCTTTTAATCTTTTTACATACGTATGTGGGGTATCCTCTCCCATCAGAATCCATTCGTGATCTGCTGGATTGCACCATCCTATCAGGTATGACAATAGGTTTGCGCAAGGTGCTGCCCAGAATCCTGCTTTTGTGGTGATGGACTCGATGTAGTACGGAGTTACTTTGGTATGATCGCACGACAAAGTTTCTGAAGAACAAATATCTCATTCATTAATGAAAAAAAAATTCACTTTGATTCATTATATTGAATACTTTTATGCAAAGAGAAATTTGAAAGTTTTCAACGAAATTTAAAATCGTCTCAAAGGAACTAAAATTATAAATGAACTCACGAAGAATTGAGGAAGTGGCGCATCCGGGCTGACTTGATCCACCGTTCACATAGAAATCCACATGTCCAGTTGGGCCCCACTGCCCAAGGATTCCTGCTCCCGTGTGGATCACATCGACAAAATGAGCGTCTGTTTGGTCCAGGTCTCGTGATCTGTTGCCATTCATATAGAAGAATATCGTAGGATCTAGGCCTAAAAAGATATCCTAAATTCAATAAATGATGTCACCATTAAAAGAACAATTATTCTGTCAGTAGCTTCAAGCATTATTCATCAACTACACTCTAGATACCCGTGATCCTTCCTAATTTGTCATCGGGTAAGTGGTTGGCTATCAAACCGCCTATGTGAGCACCAACACTGTATCCCAGCACGTGGATGCTCTCCACCGGGACGCCTCGTGGGTGATCCCTCAAGTACCTCACTAGTTGAGCAATACATCGCGAACAAAAATCCGGTCCCCATTGCATTTGCGAAAGACATGGTTCACGCACCAATGAACCGTAATCAACAATTATTATATTGTAGTCACCCCGTTGGAAGTATGCTGCAAGATTAGTTAATTACATTTATAATTATATATGTTCTTAAACACTGTGCTTGTTGTCTATGTATCAAACAAACAGCACTGATTAAATTACTACCGCTAGTGCAATATACAATTGCATTTAACAAGCACTCTCACTTGCTTCCGGTCGACGGCCTTTAAATTCTCGCAAGTTCTCTATACCTTTCACGACAAATTTCCATGATGCTTTGTGATTATGAAAATAACAATACTGAAAGTATTTCCATGTTTTATCTTTATTCTTACCATTTCTGAGATCAGTACTTGGTGCTAAATTTCTTCCTCCTCCAAAACCATGAATTATAATCTTGGTTGGATGAGAACTGTTAAACGTGGTCGAATCCAAAGAGAAATAATTCCGGACGTCAAGGAGGACTGGTTTTTTTTGAGTCGCTCTGTAGATAATAAAATTTACATTACTTAATTATTAATGTTAATAGTCATAATCATATTCACACATTTAGAAAGAAAAAAAATCAAGTTATAATTTATTTTATTCATGTTCTTTCTCTTTTATGAATAATTATAGACTAAATATTTTTTCAACATGATGTATCAGTTTTCGTTGAACTTAAACTTATATTTGACATTCAATAATAGATAAACAAACATTCTGGATTTTTCCGGTCCATGAAAAGATGATGAGTCAATTTTTGATCATAAAATATCATCAGTGAGAGTAATATGTCTGTGTTAATGTTGCTTATATGGTCACATCTACAGATAAAAAGCTGGAGAAAGGTGAATCATAAAATTGAGGTCACTTTCAGTTCAACATACGACGATCATGATCTTGAAATCAAAAGTTTTCTTCAGAATATTTACATACCTTGCAAATAATTAAGTCAAAAGAATTCCATTCTATTCTCTAATTTCTCTTGATAGGAATCATTCTTACCTCGTATACAAGTAGAACTCTATTTGTGGATGGGGACACGTGAACGGAGGTTTAGCACATGAGCTACTGTTAAACAGATCTTGAAGTGTCTTGGGAGGTGCAGGCTTGTTTTGTGCTATTACATTGACTGCAAGAAAAAAAATCAACTTATAATTAAATAAAAATAAAGATGAATCTGCAAAAAAATTATAAGACTCGATTACTGATTGATCAATAAGGTCTTCTACTTTATTGCTAGCCAGAGGCAAAGGATTACATAGCAACTTGACATTGTCTAGACCTATCAGACCGAGAAAAAGGACAGCTGTAAATGAGGCAAAGGCTAAATGAATTGGTGTCAAACATCATCTAATCAATGATTTAATCAGGTAATGTTCAATCGTTCAATTGAAAGCCTATCTCGAAATAATAATTTTTTTTTATCATCAATCACTTTAATTAAATATAAAAAAGAAAATTAAAAAATCGTGTCAAATATATTTTTTTCTCTTCGTTCTAAATATTTGTATCACACAATCAATCATGATCACTAAATTTCCAAAAGATCTGATCTTGATGATTTGGAGTTGATTTCTCTATTGAAAATTCACTGAACTTGTGTATGAAGTTGAATAAATATTTTATGTAAACAATAATATCATGTGAGTGTTTGCGATTGGTAAACAAACCGGTGAATACTTACGAGTTTGATAGTACACGAAGAAAACAATCAGAAGATACTTCACAACACTAACCGCCATCTCCGGCACTCCCGGCGTTTGTGATATAACATTGGACGTGTTTACGAGGAAAAATCCGTAAAAGTGATTCTCGCTGGATGTCTGATTGTAAAATGTAAAGTCATCAGGGATCCAAGAGAATTTAGAAAGTAACTCGGGCGTTTCGATTCTTCCCCATTCACGGTCCAGACACATATGCTGACGTTTAAATGAATGTCCAACGCATGCGTAAAAGAAAAACAATAATCACTCTTATGCACTTGTTAGATGGTTTTGCAGCTTGAAGACTCTTCAGCAAGAAACAACCGGTAACATTCATCAACCTGACAGAAATTTAAACTGAAAAATTTCCATGTCTTCATAGACAATTCTACTGTTTTAATTCATTCTTGATGACAAGTTTTTTTGTTTTATTCACCTTTGAACTCTGTAATAATTACACATTTAATTTATTTAATAATCCTTTTATCACATGCAAGAGATTTTGCAATAACGAAGATGACTTCGTAACGTTTCATTTGGCCTATAAATATTACGTGTGTTTGGAAATATCTCTTGGACAGTGTTGGGAATTTTTTAACATACATATCATTTTTAATACATAACATCGTCACAAAGAAACAAAAAAAATTATTTAACAATGAAATACCTTATTCTCATCATAAATTACGTGCAATGCTTATAATAATCTTCTTTTAGAAAGGTTTGCAACCAAGTATGAAGTACGTTTCATTAACATGTCCCTGATGGATTATTTTTATTTTTCCATGGTCCACAAGATTAATACAATAAATCATAAAATCATTCGACGGAAAAATCACACAAAAAATTGGAGTAAAAAAAGAATGAAAAAATTGAAGGCAATTTTCAAAAGATTGGCTTACACTTTATTGTCAATATATCAGTATTTTTTCTTTGTGTAATCATTAAATAATAAACCCAGATTATAATACATACATATTTTACATATAATTATGTGGTGTAATCATTAACAAACCAGACTAGTTTACATTGGCAAGTAACAATAAATTTTTGTCTTTATTACATTACTACTTGAGATGACGCTAATAATGTCATTAGTCTCCTGAAATAATGATTATTTTATTGTCAATCAGCAATCGAAAATTCTTTGTAACTTTAAAGCAAGAAGTGCTAATGAAGTCATCATGAAGCAACCTGATATCTAATGGTAAGCTGTTGTAAGCTTGGAATACATTTATATATATATAACATTTATATATTTAAGCAAGATTATTTTTTATAATTTTATTTGTTACATTAACTGTAAATATTTGATTCTTTACATGTTTTTTATTAGAATTAGAATTTTTTTGTTGAATTAAAATTTAATTAAAATAATAAAATCCATCAGAAATGGCTCTCATTAATTTATTAATTGAACTATAAAGTTTGCAAGAAATAATTTATTCTCAATTTATTGTCTTTGTAAAGTTAATCATTTTTATTGTCAATATAATTATTATTAGATCATTTCATAAGCATAAAGATTGTACCAAGTTAAATATTTTCTCATTATATTTTTGTTTGAAATTATTTAGTCGACATGTAAAATTTCAGAATAATTTTTAAATATGTACACACATTTATCAATTATTTAGATAAAAAAAATAGTTACTTAATTAATGAGAGGAATAACTCTTTGCAAATAATATTTTATTTCCTGTGTATGGAAAAGATATGGCATGTGAATTATATCTAATTTTTTTTATTTTCAGTTAACCACAAAATTCATGCAGTATTAAATAGAAATCTATGTAATACACTTTAACAATGACATTCAAACATAATAACCAGGTTTATGAATTATTTCACTATCAACTGATGTAACACTTTTTGATGACATTCTATATTACTAAAGAATTATTATTTAATATTTTCAAAATTTTTGTTACTTTATTTAAATATATTTTTCCGATTTTTTCCAAAAGAGAGAAATTTCTATCATCTACTTATGTAGAGGTACAACGTGTATTTTTCACATAGAAAATAAATCATTTTTATATACAAATTGAATGAGTTAACTAAGCAAACCACTTTCATTCATTCTTCATGTACTTATTAATATTAATTAATTATCATTTTTGCACCCTTTGTTAACTACAACAATTAAATAGTAAAAATCGGGAAACAAGTCTCATAAATTCAGTATATAATTCAAATAATTAATAATTAAATCCTAATCATAAATAATAACATTTTTGATAAGTGATTTAGAGTATATAATTCAGTCATCAAAAGTGATTGAATATAAATATTATTTATTAATTATAACTAAGGTGGGTTGCAAAAAATTTATTCTTTTTCTTTCTCGGCACTTCATTCTCTCAAATATATATTTATTGTCGTTAAATTATTAATGATTTTTCTTAATATATAAATATATCAGTATTATTGTTCGAACAGCATTAGCACTTAGCTCAAGTATTATTTCTTTGCAAGAAATCATAATTGTAGATATCGTTTTCTTTCGGCTTATTAATCAACCTTCATTACTATTAGGCCAATCACTACTCCGTTATTATCATTAATTTTATATATAATATTAAGTCTGAAAAAGTCTGAAAGGAATGAAGCTTCTTTTTCAATGATCTATTGACATTTTCAGGATATAATGGTCTGTGAATTAGAGTGAAAATTTTAATATGTGAATTAAAACTTTTAGCACTCAAGTCACAGAATAAATAAAACATTTTCTTTTGATTTTTTAAATCTTTCTCAAACATTAACATTTTTTAGACTTTTATGAAAAAAGCATTTTAGAATTTGAATTTCAATTTCAATAAACTTTCTCAAATATTGGTAGCCTGATTTCTTTTTTCTGTTAACCAAGCATTGTTAATAGCAACTTTCAAAAATTATTTGACAGTTAAATTAAGACTTGACACATATAAGATAAACGATTTGTTGTAAAGTAAATAATTTATAGCCACAAGTGAGTGTAAGTCATCAAGTAAATGGATACTCTTTTAACATCTCGCTCTTTATAACTTATATTCTTCAGGCATTAACATTTCAATAATTCACTAGTTATATATGTATTGCATTTTTTTACAACCGGGCTCATGACACGCGTACAACGCACTTCATCAACACCGGAAAGAGTATAATTATATGTCATGTATGTTTAAGTAATTGATAGTTAATATTTTTAATATAATATTTATATTGTACGTATGTGAATAATTTTTTTAAATTTTTCGTAATGTTTAATACTCGTCTTAAAAAGGTCTCGCATAAATTGACTAATTTTTTGTGATGATTTTCACTTACGAGCAACAAAAACAAATTGTTTATACATTTAATCTAAAATAGAGCAATAGATTCATTGATTTTTTATTCATACGCTCATCATTTAAACTTCTAAATATATTGCAATTTTTTTACGCTAAAAAGTATTAACTCATAAATAGTCTTTATTATTATTATCACCCTCTTCACATTTATTCTGATTTTATGTGAAAAATGCATTCTACTGGTGATAAATAATATCGTTAAATCTACACTGTGAAAAAAATTTAATTTATTGCAAAAAAATTCTCTCCAATTAATAGTAAGTGTTGATGATAGCGTATTATGTTTTCATTTATTAGCATACATTTTTAAATTCATTTTCTCAAATTGCTTTTTTTTTTTATTGGAAATCATTGCTCATATTATATTGACTACGTAAATTTTCTCCAACAGTCTAAACAATGATTTAATCTTCTCTAAACAGCATCAGTTTAGTTATTTATACATTCATAATTGAAAATATTAAAAACTGAATATTTTCATTATCGATTAATTTATTTTTTTTGATTATTTTTATAAATATAAATATAATAATTAAACATTTATTATAACTACGAAAATTGATGACTAATTACGAATTATTATAAATAAATTTTTTTCTCAGTGTATAAAAACGAATAAAAATGATTTCTAAAATTAATCTTTCAATAAACATTTATCTTTCTTTTATACATATAAATGTTTAAATTATTTCTAATACTTTCATCGTTTGTATTACTTTCATGATAATATACTTTCATTAATCATTATACTTTCGTTATATTCATCATTGAATTTTGTTTCATTTTACTAATCCTTATTACTGCATGTTTCTTTGACTCGTTTTCGAAATGTTTGACTGTACTCTTCTATTTTATTGTTAGATTATTAATTTTACATCATTTCATACCTAAAAGTATCAGCCAATTGTGCTTTCAACTCATTATTATTGTCGTTAAAATAAGTAATCGTATATTGTCTTCATTGTTTAAATGTTTTTATAAAATACGTATTTTATTTACTGGTGCGATCGAAAACAAGTGCAATTCGTATAGTTAATTTTTTTACAATAAATAAGTTAATAAATATCAATTGAAATATAACATTTGAAGAGTGTCTTCTTATTTTATTGTCATTTCTATTTTTTTTCTTTATTTTGTAAATATTTTTTGTAATTATATTATTAAAAATTCATAAATCTTTTTGTTGCATATATATCAATCAATTCCATATGAATAAAAATGTAGCTTTATCATTGTTCAATTTTTTTTTACATAATCTTGAAATGCCAATTGTATTGATAAAAAATAAGGTACTTGTTTTAATTATTTAACATTATGTACTTTCATTAGTTTATAATACTTTCTTCGTTGACTTATAGCACTATTATCTGTCCTCTTAGGTATACTATTTACTTTTAAGAGGAATTATTTTTTATACTTTTCATTGTGATAACTTTACTTCAATCATCCTGTTTTTACGTTCATCTCCATCATCCCATAAAATTCTAGAGTAATTAATTTATTATGTTTGAATCTACTACCCGTTAACAATTTTAATCGAATCAATACGTGATATGGAGAAATATTTTCCATGATGATACTAGTAGTAATTCATATTTTTTTCTTCAATTTTATAGATAGTATCGAGCCCGCAAACGACGCTAGCAAGAAAATATCTAGCATTGCATTAACTAAATTTATAAAACTAACCTGATCGTTTGGATTTTTTATCAATTTGCTGATTACTTAAATTTTGGAGCAGGATATTATTCCCATTGTCGATCTTGCATCACATCGTGCGAGTAATCATCTAACATTGGCGGTTGGACCGGAGTTTCCTGGATGTCACTTGCGAATGGGTTTGTTGAGTGAAAGGGATTTGTATTAGTTTCCGTTGATCCATAATTGATTACAGGTTGAGAATAGTTGTTACTCTCATTTAGTTGCTCACTGTCATTCCAAGCTGCATTTGCATCCAATGATGGTTGTTTCTATAATAATACCCAATAATTAATTTACTTTTATCTGTACTTCATCAATTCTATTGATGGAAATATTTAAAATGGGAAAAAAATGTGCGGTATTTACAATAAATTCCGACTGCATTGTCTTCGGTGGTGGAGGTACTGGTGGTTTAGCTTGTCCCAACTCGTCGAGTGGATTCCAACTTTGTTGTTCTTCTACTGACGGATCTGCCCAAGGTTGCAGCTCTCCAGAACAAAATATCGCATAGAATGTTACTCCGAAAAAATGTACACATGCAGCCATGATAAAAACATTCCTCCAACTGTGAGCATCCTAAAACACATCATTAAAATATTATTGTCTTGTGTTCAGTGATTTATTAATTAAGTTATTCAGTTAATTAAGGCTGATATTTACCTTATTTTTTGTAATATTATCCACAAAAAATGGAACAAGCAGCCCAGCAATGGTACCAATTCCATTGGACATTCCCATAAGAATACTCGCATATCGAGGAGCAATGTCAAGATGATTAACGTTGAAACCGGAAATGGCGAATCCACTGCAAGCGACTCCAATCGCCAAGGCAACAGTGGCAGCAGTACCATTTTTATGGGTGGTTGCGTGGGCAACGACCAGGAAGAAAAGAGCTTCCATACCAAAGCCTCCACAGTTGAATACCTTTCTGACGTTTGTTGTCGTCATAATCTCACGCTTTCGTAGATGATCCGCAAGCAAACCTCCGCAAGGTACAATTATTGTCATTAGTAGATGAGGCAGCGATCCAATTATACCAGTCTATTAACAAAACCACATTCATATAAATATACTGATTTCCGTTAATCAATTATGCTGATTCTTAAGATACTGAATAGAATTTATTGACAATAAACAAAAATACTTGAAAGAATTCTAAAAAATTCTCTTCTAATTACCTCAACCATGGGCATGTTAAACGCTTCATGCATAAAACGAGGTTGAAAAAGGACAAGCAAATAAAAGTTCCATGAACGACAGAAATTAGCAACGATGATAGCATAAACAGGCATCGATGTAAAAAACTTTCTCCATGGAGTTGAAGAAAATGTTGGCATTGGTAAGTTGCTTTGTGCTTGTCCTAACGAATCTTCAATATAACGTAGTTCACGCGCAGAAATACAAGGGTGTTTCGAGGGTCTTTCAAATCCAAGCCATAACCAGAACCCCCACCAGATAAGTCCACTGATGCCTGAATTATTCAAACAGAAAATTAATTTTTTTCTCAATCAAAATGTAACTTGTCTATTACATAAATAAAATTATTTCAATAAATTAGAAATGAAGTATATCAGAATAAAGAAAAAAGAAAGAATCAATGGTTGTTTTGTAATTGATAAGGCTAAAGAATAATTACCATAAAAGTAAAACGATGCCGGCCAGCCGAACCAATTAGTAAGATAACCAGAAAGTGGTAGACCAATTACGACAGCTGCATACGAACCACAAAAGGCAAGAGTAGCTAGTCGCGATCTCTCTAATGGAGGCGCCCAGTACTTCCAGATACCGTGACAAGCTGGATAAGTCACACCCTATTGATTAAAAAGCTAATTTAATAAAATGAAACATAAATTTAAAAAATGAATATTAATATAATAAATTACCTCAGCAAGTCCTTTGCATATTTGAACACACATATCAACTATTGGATCCACTGCTAGTGCTCCAGGCACAAGTAAGTTAAGGAAAGATGATACTGCTATTGCCATTCCAAATATCCTATTAGCAGGATAAAGAGAAGCTAGAAATCCTCCGGGCACTTGGGTGACTAGATATCCCCAAAAAAATGATGAATCGAGAGCACTTTCTGTCGCAACAGTCCAATTAAATTTTAAAACACCTCTTTCATCTGTGTCATTCTTCATAGCTATTTTAGCCATTCCCATGTTGCATCTCATTCCGAATGAGATGACGAAACCTGAAAAATGATTTTAGAAATTATTCTATATACTTTCACTTGAATGTTTAATTAATATTCTTGATTGATTATTATATAATCTTACCTACGCAGGCAAGAACAGCCATCGTGTACCTCTTGGATAAACAAGGACATTCTGGCATGCAGTATGTGTCAATGTGGCGTAAAGGTGGTCTTTCCGGTTCGGGCAGCGAGTCAAACGATGTACGTCCATCGAATCCTCTTTCATCCTCGAATCCCATATTATCTTTGCTACGTTCATCATTTGGCATTGCAAATTCTTCATAGCCTTTATTATTACTTAGCCTAATCGTTCGGAGCCTAAAAAAAATAAAATCGATAGATACTTTTGTCCTTCATTTTTACAAGCATGAATATAAAAATGGGTATATGAGAAAAAATCTTTCAACGAAAACTTCTTACCCAGCAAGTTTGTCTGAGGCTTTGGATTTCCAAGACTCGAGGGCTCCGAGACCCGCTGCCGCGAATCCGGACATCTTGAAATTATTGGGGTTGCTTCAAATTTTTCCTGTCTATCTTGATGTTCTGCAGCCCCTATCATCAAACATTTTACAAATTATGATCTAGCATTTATCCAAGAGAGTTAACATTATCTCCATTTACATAAGCATTTGAAATAAAAAAATAATTTGTTCTGTTATCGATAAATCATTTTTTTATGACTTAGGGAATATTTCCTCAAGTTGAACCTGAACTTTAGATCTCTCTTAGAGAGAATTATCAATTAATTATGTTATCAATTGCTTCTGTTATATAAACATAAAAAAGAAAGTAAACTTATTTATCACATCTATATAAATAAAAAATAAAACCGATTACTGAATCGACTAAAGATTTATTTTTATCATTTTGAGAGA
This sequence comes from Chelonus formosanus, assembly GCA_028641665.1. NCBI lineage: Eukaryota > Metazoa > Arthropoda > Insecta > Hymenoptera > Braconidae > Chelonus > Chelonus formosanus. Next base: position 19,276,873 of record CM054002.1, read on the forward strand.
GTGAAAATAATTCATTCCACTTTCATTTTATTGCCCAATTCAGTAAAATTTTTCAATTCTCCAAATAGCATAGTGTATGGAAAATAGATGAAGATATATTGGAAATGATTGTCCCTCAGTTATATATAAAGCACTTGGGCAAATGCGTTACGTCGACAAGTGAATCTACAGGGGTTGAATTTTCTAGTAGGGATCTGTTTATTCAGAGTAGTAGACCATCTACCCCCTAATCCCTCTCTCGAGGGATTGTCCCTTGAGAATAGAAAATGGTGAAGAGACGTACTGACTCCTCTACTGCTCCAGATACAGCTGATAGTAAAGATAAATATCAGAAAATTAAAAAGTTGCTTTTAAATATGTTTGCTGTGCTCTTTGTCACATGTTTTACAACTTCATATTATAATTAACTAATTAATTAACACACAGAAAAAATCAATTCAAGCTACTTTTTAAAATGCCTTTTCCAATGTCTTGGCATATTTTTAATTACAATCTGTCTATCTATTTAATTAAATTTAATTGAAATTATATATATTGAGTTTAAGTAATCCTAAATGAAAAATGGAATAGATCTATCTGGAAAAATGATGAATTCATTTATTTGTCAAAGTACAGTTACTTTAGTGGAAATAAAAATCGATTCGTAAAATTATGACAATTTAATAAGGGTATTTATATAAAAAAGTGACACGTGACATAACAATGAGAACAAAAAAAAACACTGCACGTGTTGCAAAGCAAGGATGAGTCTTTTCACGGTGACCAAGGGTGGCGGGAAGTCAACGTAATGGACTGTCACGATATAGTTGATCAATTCGTGAACGTTTCGGTGAAAATGACTCATATCTTTTTTTTCGTCTTTTTATCATCCCCTCGTTATCTCATTTTCATCTCCATTATATACAACTTCCGTCAGAAGTCATCACCAAAAAAAAAAAATCATTAATTAAAAAACTCCACGTAATATTTGTTTGCTGTTAAATTGGCAATTCTGAGTAATCAATAGAATTAACAAAAAATATAAAGAAATCAATAGATGTAAAAAAAAAAAATCAAGGACGTCCCACTAAGTCATTCCAAAAAATTTCGCGAGTATCGATCCACTGTACAAATAACTTATTCATCAAATTCCATCTGAGAAACTGCTCCAATAAAAATGCACTTAATTTTTTTTATTGACATTTATAATACAATAAATAAAAAGAACAATCAATTTTTCTTTCACTGAAATATTTTTTTCTTCACATTACTCTAAAAAATTAATTTCAAAAATGGTAATTAAAATAATTCACATTCATCAAAACCACTGACATGAATGCACTGAAATATAATAATTATTCATCAAGCTTGAATTACTATCACCATTACTATTATCCACAAAATAAAACAATAGATTCAAATAAAAATTATTTCAATAACTTGTAGCAATAATTAACCATCATTAGCACCAATAAAAGTATAAACAGATCAATCAAGGCTAATAAAACTGAAATAAATGACAAAACTCACCAATAATTAAGTCTCAGTATGATAAGTGCGGACTGGGTTCGAAAGCGCGGGATACGCGACGAAGAACGTCGTCGTCGTCCTCGACGTCGGTGGACTCGTAACCTTTGGTTCTGAACACTTGGCGTCAGCGCGTTTCGACGTAGCATTGTGATTGGTTGTACATCCTCGTCGCATCGATATCACTGGCCAATGATAGCACAACTAACCCCTTCTTAAATTGACCCTAGGCGGAGCATTTCTCGGTCATACGTGTGATAATAATAATGATAAGAAAGAAATAACACTCGCAGATGATGTTTCGACATGCCTAATGACTAAAAAAGTTAAAATCAAGAGAAAATTATTCTAATTGATAATAGTTAATCGATACACCAATAATTTTATCAACTATCTCTTCAGGGAAAAAGATTACCATCCCTTCTCTGTCATTTTCATTAATAAATAATTTTATTTCATTAGAATTAATCGCCAAAGTAATTTATTGTTTTAATTAAATTTTTTATAACTTTTTAGAATGATTGTTTCATTAAAAACATTAATGAATTCTTATTTATTTTATATAAATAATCATTCATTAATCGTTAGACAAAAATAATATTTCAAACAGCAAAAATTTGTTGGAATAAATGAAGATGATGATCGTGAACATTGATAAGCTTTTTCCCCTTTGAGTATTGGTCGTTTAAAGTATCTTACCAAGTGTGGCCGATTCTCGGCAGACTAAGAAAGATAGTAGAGAAGGGTTTGTACTAAATAAAGTAGAAACAAATCAGATAAAAAAAAATAAAATTATTTCCCAGAAGTTTCTTCAAGTATTGATATTTTCATTTAAACAGAAAATACTTACCCTTGTTAGTGAATAATATTAATAAATAGATAAATAAAAAAATTCATTACTGCTAGAAATAAAGTCATTAGGAGGCTTCTGACTTAGTAATAGTGATTGGAAGCAAAGTCAATTGTAACAGAGCATGATGGAGAGAGGATGAAATGTGTTCTTGAAAATAGAAAGAAAAAGGGCGTTATAAGAGGGGCTCAAATCCTTCGCTAGACGTTAGGAGCTAACTCGTATTGTTACAAACAGAGAGCAGTCGACGGGGTAGGCACCCTCTCAGCGGTTGCCAGGAAATATCGATCGACAAACCGGGGGATGGATGCTGGCCCGTACCGCTCAATGCTTCTTCTCTCTACGTCGGCACAAACTCGTACCTCATCTCCTAGTCTATGCTTTTGTCCTAGATATCTTGGATTTTACTTGGCGTGCTATATTTGCTCATAGTGCACTCATCGCTATTAGTGTTCCCACAAGTTAGACTTGGTCTCCAACGTCCAGACTTGCGTTAATCTCATGGGTACACAGCCTCTCCTTTATTCTCCATCCTTCAAAGCTCTCCAACTACCCTCGGAGAATTTCATTAGGGAGAGACAACCTACTTGAAAAGGACTACTTGCCCTTTATGACACACAGACTGTTTGTAGAATGAAAATTTGAGTAGTTTGCATAAATTGAGAATTATTCGATGATTAATTCAATAGTATCTTGCTGGACTTAAATTAAAATTTAACCACCATTTGCTGACATTTAGAAATAAACTTAATAAAATACTATTCAACGTAGGTTTTGTATAACTGGGTTGATGAAGAATTTTTTTTAGCTTAGAAGCTTTTGTGAAATACAGCCATTCTATCAATGCTCTTGACTATTTTATTTTTATGACAAATATGAAAATTCCTCATCAAAAACCCACGCAAAAAAATGAAACAGTAAAAATTGTTGATAAAAAAATTTATGAGCACTAAAATAGAATAGAAGCGTAGAAAAAAAAAATGTTATCAATTATGTTGAAAAATAGATGTTATGTGTTTGATATAAGTTGCGATTACACTTTTATCGACCTAGAACGAGACCCCCAACCAAGTCCTAATTGAGCAGATATCGTGTTAAGACTTTAACGATAGCTGGAGATACATTTATCATTATAAATGTATGTGTCTATCTTCATGTCAGATACTTAAAGCACAACCCAGGGTTTACCTTAATGGTCTCGATGAATGACAAAAGCCTAACGGATCGATTATTCCCTTGATTCTGTTCATCCCTTCTTCCCCTTTCTTTCAAATAAATATTTTCACAATTTTCATTACATTACAGCTGTAAATTATTCATTACTAAATATAATATTTTATCACTTGATTTAATTATTAATTACATTACTAGATTATTTCTAATCTACTAAGTCAGTTAGTAAAATTATAATTTCAATTCAATTATTAAAACATTCTTCCACATTCTTATATTTTTTATGCATAGATTTTTTCCTTTTACTTCTGCTAGACTTGAGATATTGATTTAACATTGATTTTAATTCACTATCTGTCGATTCCAAGCATTCTTTACAATGAACTTCATCACTATCAGACATCTCCTGATGTCTAATTCGAAAATTTAAATACTCTGCTAAATGTTTAGCTGCAAGATTTTTATAATAACAACAAGAGTACGATTCTTTTGTAGTCAATGATGATCTCCTTAATTTTCTCGCATCACAGACTGAATATTCTGATGGTCTTCTTCTCATGTATTTTCGATGATATAATCGCTTTTTAGCAGCATCACAATCACAACTATTCGAGGAAATATTCATAGACTGATAAGAATTAACTGTCCTGGGATTTGTCCAATCGTCTCGTACATTATTTCGATCCCTGCAACAAGTGTACTCTGATCCTTGTGTCTCTTTATTAATCACTCCTGTGTTATATTTAGTATATGAACTTTTAGGCTGTTGATGGAAGCTTGGATTGATATTTTCTTTCTTCAAGCTTCTCGAAGCATGATCAGAGTATTTATTATCACTAACAGCATTATTGGGTTTAGACTTTTGCATTGGATCAATAGAATTATAATTTGGTATTCGATTACTGCATGATTTTGGAGCACAAAATGTTGAGGTGGTATTTTCATTATTCTTTGCCAATTTAAAAATACGTGTTTTCAATAAATGCTTTAATTTCCGCAAAACAGCCCTCGAAAAAATATTTTTCAAGCCTCGACACATGGCTGATATTAAGGCTCGAATATTGAAATGCCTTCGAGGCCGGTTATTAGATTTTTGTGCTTTTTTTTTATTATTGAATGATTGATCTTTTGGTGGTGGGATTGTCAAATTTTTATTTAGAAAAATATCTGAATCTGAAGAACATTGGCATATAGAAGTTAAATCATCCAACGAGATATTACTAGAATGAGAATCTGTATTGTGGTCATTTATTTCTTCTTGTAAGACAGATCTTGATTCTTTCGAAATATGAGATACCTTTTTTGTAGTAAATGATGGATTTTTAGAAATAACTGACAAGTTTTTGGAATTGTTTTTTAATCCACTTGTAACAAAATCGTCAACTCGTATACTTTCTCGTTGAGATACAGAACTTTTTTTCCTCACTTCTGGTAATCCTTCTGTAATATTTCTACTGAAATAGGATTTCGTTTTATCTTTATTGACATCCTGTAAATTTAAATCCTCTTTTTGTAACAAACTTTCGATTTCTCTCTTTCTTTCAGGAGTTGAAGTTCTGTTATTCTCTTCAATTTCATCTAAAAGATAAAAAAATTCACACTTGTGATTCGACTTCTCTCGTTCTGAACTGGACAAATGTTTTTTTATCGGTTCTGTTGAGTCCTTTGAATTCTTTTTGTCATAAACTAATTGATTTCTATCATCAACATTCAACATCTCAATCATTTTTTCGGATGAATTTTCTTCATCATCTTCACTTTCAGAACCAAAATTATAATTATTTTCTTCAATTTCATCAATAGTATAAAAAGGTTCATCATGCTTTTGCACATTATTTAAATAGCTTTGTCTATTTTTCACTGTAACGTCTAAATTTATGTCAGAATTCGATTTTATTTCATTTTTATTACCATTTCGTGTTTCAGAATTTTTCTTTAATAAATTTCCGACTTCTTCCATCTCCTGTGAAACAGAATTACGTTCATTATCTTCAATTTCTTTTTTTACATTAAAGTATTCACTTGAATTTTCAAATTTATCTTCTGGTGAATCAGACAAGTTATTTTCCTTCGCTCCTGCTAAAATTTCTGAAAGATTTCTACTGGAATATGATCTTATTTTATTTTTATCAAATTCCTGCATTTCAAATTCTTCTCTGTTTAATAAACTCTCTATTTCTTTTTTCCTCTCTGGGGTTGACGTTCTTTTAGTCAATTCAGTTTCATCCAAATCATAAAAATGATTAAAGTTATTTTCGTATTTGTCGCTAACCTCAGTCTTGATATCTTCTACGGGAATGACTCTTGTAATTTCCGATGCTAACGATATATTAGAATTGACTGGACTGCGGACAACATGATTAAGACTTGATGAATCATCTTTCATTTTGTTACGGTCTTCTGTATGATCAACGGAAGTCTCGGCAATAAATTTTTCTTCTTCAACCTCTCCAACATTACACGAACAAATTTGGTTTTCATTTTCTTCGAAAATTGTCTTCAGTATTTCAAGAACTCGAACTTTTTCTAAAATATCATACTCGGCTTTAGATATCGTTGAATCAGTCTCTTCTAAATTATAATTATTGATTGCTTGAGTTGATATTGAATTATTTCCATAATACTGTACATCATCTCTAAAACGTATTGAACTAAACTCTTTCATTTTATTATCCCTTTGCATTTGTTCTTTATTGCCAATTGAACATTTTCTATTGATTCTCATTCTTTCTTTATCTTCTTTGTTATTAATATGACTTCTAAAATTTGGAAAAATATTTTCAGGACCATCGGTAATATTTTGGAAGGATCCAGTTGATGTAGAACAATCGCAAGAATTTTCTGAATTACATTCTTTCAAAAGTTGTTTTTCCCTTATGACGAAATCGTTGTCATTCTTTGTTGAACTTAAAATATCTTCCAAGAATTCTGAAGGTGTTGGAAGTGTGTTTATGAAGTTATCGTCATCAGGATCTTTGTCTAAATTAGAACTACGAATTACTTCTTGAGTTACTTCGTCAATATTTCCATTAGAAATTTCATTAAATGTGGAATTGAAACGTGAGCTGCTTTCTACATCGTCTTTTTCTAGCTTACTAGCTTCAATAGATGTTGAAAGTCTTTCAAGGTCTTGTGAATCACTTCGAGATACTTTGGCTTGATCAATAAATAAATTAGTCATGGATCCAACATGATCTTTCGTTTTTAATTTAAGATCAATATATTTTTCTCTTATTTTACAAAACAATCCGCATGTATTAGTACTCTTTTTATTCAATTGACATAAAATGTCATCGAATGAGAAACAAGTATTTTGCATTGCAATTTCAAGTTGCTTTAGTTGTTCTTCTAGATCAAAGTTACTTGAAGTCGAATCTATTTTAATACTTCTACGAAGAACATCTTCACAATTACACAGTAATGATGTTTTATCAACCCTTTGGTAACTATTTGGTTTACTAACTACAGTCATTAAATTGTTATTCCTTGTGTGATTTGCCAATGTAGGTTTTTCTAATTTAAAAGGCGAATATTTTGATGAGTTATCAGAAGCACTTTTTGTCTCCCTTATAGATCCACTCCCTTTAACTTTATGAGGTTCAATAATATCCTGAGTTTTGGAAACCACAAATACTGATGAACCTGAGCCATAAAGGATGTTTAAATGATCTTGTTCAAAAGTATTAACACTATCATTATTTTCTGAATGTTCATCATTTGAAGAATTAGATGCAATGTTATGATTGTCATGACTACTGACAGTTATTGATTCAAAAGATGTATGGGATAGTGATTCACCTCCATTAATATATTGAGAAAACTGATCACTTTCATTAAATATATTTAATTCACTAATGTATGAAGAAACATGTCGTCCATGTCTTATAATTTCCCAGTCACGGCAGATTTTATTGAGTCTGTTGTTTATAACGATTGCATTGATAAAACAATCAATCAAACCATCTTTAATCCAGTATTGAAATGCAGGCTTAATGATTCTTTGAACTATTCCTACATTTTTAGGGCCAGAATGTCCATAAATTTTTGATAGAGAACCTTGGTCGAATTGTGAGGATAAATTTTTCTTCTGGCTGTAAACCAATACCTCCATTCCTTCATATACACTTCTTTCCAAACTAGGCACGAGTAAATTTTTAATTGAGTCCACGTATGAGCCATATTTATCAAAGTCAAGTCCACTACTGGTAGTATTGTTGTGAGAAGAATTCTAAAACAGTAATAATAATAGAAAATATCAAAATAGATGATAACATTGGTTATGTTTGTTTATCATGCTTTATTTTCATTAAAAGAATTACCAAGTTAATATCCACGTTGGTACTTGGTACATACAATTGGTCTTCATTCATATTAACTACCCGCAGTCCACCATTGAATTAATTCTGGTGGACTTTCTTCGGTCTCCAGGAACATTCATTTCGTTCCTCACCCGACCAACATCATTGAATTCCAACCGAATGAAGTTGACGATTTTACTAAAACACTATCACATCAATTATTACATCATTCAAAATAATCAATGTTTCAGACAGTGTTTCAATAATTATTATCATTAAAAGTTATTTTCTGTTGACTATTTTATTAGTTTTAAATAGCTTAAATTATTATTTTTATATCGATAACGAGGGAATAAAACGAGTGGAAAATTTAAATATAAAATCAATAAAGAGATGAACGGGATTAATATTGATTATTATTTCAATTCCACTTGATCCTTTAAAACGGATTGAAAAATGAAATAAATAAAAAGTTTACGAGAAATTGTTATACATATTGTATATTGAAGAATAATTAAAAATGCTTAAATTGATTTATATAAACCAACAATTTATAATAATCAGATAGAATTGTTCAGACAATTTTTCTTTCTAGCTCATTTTATAGACAAAGCAATGGAAAGAAATTTAAAAATGTCTAGCTAAGACTATAATTTATACAGCAAACTTCATAAAATGAAGATTTGTGTACCAAAAAAGGGTATCAAGCATGAAGTGAAACGAGGTTTAGCAAAAGAGTAGCAGAGCAGTTCTCGTCCATGTTCGAGTGGGTGATGAGAGGAAAAAGGGTCTAAACGAGGGAGATAAAATCGGGGGTAACTCATTCAGATAGTGGCCAGAGCAAACTCCACTGGTGGCGCGTTCGTGGGGGATCAATACTCGCGACGCCGAGACGACAGAGGAGAATTACTTCTGTACCAGGAATACGTATCTATCTATCTATATATCTTAAGTGTTACTCTTTCAAGCCGAGAAGAGGATTTGGAACTTGGGAATAAAGCACCGAACATCAGTGTTGCCATAAAGTTGGAATATCAGCCGTAAGGTTGCTCGACCTTGCTCATGTTCTTTCACACCTTTTTGCTTTCTCTTCTTCATCTTTACTACAAATGAGTTGGTTATTTATCTCCAAAAAATTTTTATCGGCAACTTGATGAAGCTGTTCTCATATTAATAAAATGTCTAACGCTTGAAAATAGAGCAAAAAATCTACTTAAAGAATAATAATGAAACTGCTAGGCTGCAAGTAAAACAATTAAAGATCATATCACTGATAAAGGGAAAACTTTAGAGAATGAACCACGACTGCACAGAAAGGATTGAGAAGAAAATTCCGAAGATGGTTTACATCGATACGATTCGATGTACATCGATAATAATCCCACATGTGCAAGAATCTTTGGTATTACAAGTATTGGACAAAATTGCTAGAATTCAAACTCACACTGAAAAATGTTTTCAAACGATTGAAAGAGATATTTAAAAGTATTCACTATCTACCACGATAACAGTTCCACTAGTAAAGATAGAATTTCATATTCATTGAATTTCTTATCAATCTAAACAGAGAATATTTCAATGTTCAAAATAAAAACAAACGTTTTTGAAATATTTGAAATGTATGTAGGAAGGTACTTGTGATAAAAGCACGATACATACATGATTTAATACAAAACGTGGAATAAAAATTCTAATTCAAATTGATTTGAAATTATTTATATCAGTTCATGTTGAAGATACTTGAAAGAGAAGAAAAATTTTGTTCAATTTTTGTTACAGCAAAATACAGACTATTCATTTTTAGGAAATAATTAATATAAAAAATGGAATTTTTTTAAATGTCAGAATAAAAATAAAATGTTCTGGTAAACCTTGACGATGAAAACACAATAAACAACCTGCTTTCTGGCCGACATAATGATTCTAAAAGGGGTCCTTTGATCTTTCGATCCCCCGCAGAAAGTACCCACCACCGCAACTTAATACAGTTTGTAACTCAATCTTTGCTAGATGGTTTGATAGGAAATGGAACAAACCGTTGATTGATATATAATAAACCTCTTCATCATTAGAGAATTCACCTTAATTTATAAGAGATTTATTTTTAATTGCTTAATATAAAACTCATTATCACGACAAACTTGACAATGACTTTAATGATGATAATGAAAAAAATTAGATCCTTATATTATATAACTCTTTTCAGCTGCAATTCAAGCATCAATTAAAATAATAGTCTAAATTGAATTTAAAAAAAATTTTATTTAAGTTTAGCAGATATCTGATGATCAGTAATTAGTATTTACATTTTATTTATTTGAAGTTTAAAATTTTTTAAAATGTCAAGATATCATTATATTCATTAATGTCTCTTGATTCAAATCATTTATAATATATAAGCATGAGCGTCGTCATTATCATGATGTCTATTGATGCTTGGAAAAGGTAGCTTTGATGATGATGTTATTTTTTTACATAGAATAATAGTAGTGGTTATAATAGCATTAACAATTTTTTCTAAACATTAGACTGCTCATAAACCTCCATAAAGTTCATGTATGTGGGTTGTGTGCGCACTGACTTTTGTCAGAGATGCAAAGTCGCGATGAGTGTGAGCGTGGGTGGGATTTAAGTGAGAAAAGCACAGGAGAAAAATCAATACTTTAATGCTAGACAAGACCAAAGGGAGCGCAATTATCCCTATCTACGTAGCACACGATAGTGGAACACGCGTACATCTGACGTTAATTTTTAGTCAGTTTCGTGGCTTAAAACTCATTATTGATTCCTAGAAAACTAATATAAGTGTAAGTGAAGCCTGTCATAATAATTTTTTCAAATATTTCTAATAAGTACAGTTTATCTCAACCAAGATTAAAGTTATTTATAAAATAAATTATTTTCCAGAAAATTCAAAGATGTTTCTAATGATTGGAATTTTTACGATATTTATGACAGTCCAAGGCAATATGTATCTACCTCCGATGAAGGTAATTCAATAAAAAGTATTTAAAAAGTCAATGAAAGTTTTAAAACATTTTTTTGATGAAAACTAGGATCATTTGCTGTCTGATATGTTGATTCGAGACATCATTAAACAAATGGAAAAAGAATTGGCAGAAACAGCAGACTCTTATCTGGAATATCAAGATACTGCTCGCGAAACAGATGACTTTGATAAAGCTAAAGAAATGCCTGCAGAAATGCCGCTTGATTACGAAGGGATCGAGATACTTAATCCTAATCCAAGCATTCGCGATCAAGAGTATTTGCAGCACAGTACTTTGGTCTCAAGTCAGAGATTGAGTCAAGATGGTGATAGTACTCACAAAATTCAACCTGGAGGTCTCAAGGGAATCAAAGAAGAGAAATCTGAAAATAATTTGCCAGCTTATTGCACTCCACCAAATCCTTGTCCAATTGGATATACAAGTAAAACTATTTTTATCTCAATGTTGTTATACTGTCATTTATTTATTGATTATTGTTATGTTTGTAGATGAAAATAGCTGTTTGGAGGAGTTTGAAAATACTGCAGCATTTAGTCGTGATTATCAAAGTTCTCAGGACTGTATGTGTGATAGTGAACATATGTTAGACTGTCCTAATGCAGAAGAAAATGATCGAGGATCTTTGAGAAATCAAATTTCAAATTCTGATTTTGATAAAATTGTACAATTGCAGGTAAAATTAAATATCTCTAAAAAGGATAATTATACTCTTACAACTGGAAAAAAGTAAAAAAAAAAAGGAATAATTACTTTTTAAAATTTTTCTCCAGGAATCTAATCCATACTTTCGTGGAGAAAAGCTACCCATAGCCGCGAAAAAGGGTCTTCATGCATTCGTATATTAAGAAATATCAGTCAATCGACAAATTTTATGAGGAAAAAAATTTTTGTGGTCTTATATTGATGTGAAATAATGCACACGACTAGCTCTATAAAGTACTAGTTGTAACAAATATCAAAAGCATAAAGTATTAATCGATGGTTACGGTAAAAAAAAAAGAAATGAGAGTAAGATATATTATTGAAAAGTATATTATTTATTTTTAACGTTGACCAATAATAAAGTTTAATAAATTCTCTATCAACTAATTTATAAGTTTGACAAGAAAAGTGAGGATTGTGATTAAAGTACATATACATAATAAACTAAAATTTAAAAAAAAAGAAAAGATTTATTCTAATATCATTTGAAGCATTTGTATAAAAAATACTAACAGTATTAAATAAAAACAAACATTATATTGCATTTTGTAACAAACTTATAAAACAGTAGCTTAAAATTATTTAAATTTAGTTCATAATAAAATAATAGTAAATACCTTCAAATTGATTTCAAATTAAAACATGATATCTTTCATCAACTTAAATGCAATAGTTACATTTTTACAAAATATTACAATAATCAGTCGTGGACATAAAATATTAGATTTATTGTTTACGAAAACTTTTCAGTATCGGATAAATATTTGTTAAGGCATCCTTTAATTCAGTCCTATCTTTTGCTCCTGTTAAGAGACATCAAAATAATCATGTAAATAGAATAACAATAAAAACATAAATGTACTGATATTGATTTTTCCCCTTGATTCTTACCTGTTAACACTATTTTTCCATTTACAAATATGAGCAGTACTACTCGAGGTAGTACCATTCGATATATCAAACCAGGGTAAAGCTCTGGTTCATATGAAGAAAATTGTCCATGTGCGTGATTCAAATTTTCTAGTTTGATTGGAAATTTTAAATCACACGTAGCAACAATATTTTGTATTTTAAAATTCATAAATTTTACTGGAAATCCTACTTTCTGTATGATTCGAGCAAATTTCCTCATTGCCAAGAATGAATCTTCTTCACATCTAGCTCCAGTGCAAACGATTTTTCCTGATCTGAATATGAGGGCAGTAGCTCGAGGATTCCTTATTCTCATAACCAATCCAGTAAATCGTACTGGATTGTATTCGGAATTTCTGGTCCTTGCGTTGATACGCATTAAATGCAGCTCTATTCCTAAATTTACCGTTGATACGACATTTCTATAATAAAAAATTTCTTTTATAATAACTCATTCTGTTATAAAAAAAATAAAAAGATTTCTTACTGTAAAACTGGCTCTAGAGCTTCCTTTTTTACTGGAGCAGGAGCCAATGGGCTCATAGTTGATTGGGGATTATTTTGTACATTACTTTGCCTTGGCACATTTGTCTGAAAAAATATTACTGATTTTGTGAGAAAATTCGCTTGAAAAATTTAAAAGCATCAATAAAAATGTATTAAACAATACGTGAAAAATATACTTGCATTGCATCATACAAAAAAGTAAATGCAAAAAGTAAACCAAATCTTCATACGGCACTCATTAATGATAATTACTTTCAGTGAAAGTTAGTTCAATTTTACGCAATAATATTTATTTGAAATAGGAAATGTTAGAATGTTAATAGGACAAACATAAAAACATAAGCAACCTATTGGTGATAAATTCTGAAACTAAATTAGTGCTAATAAATTTAAAAATTTTCCGTGATAGTTTTAATGAATTATGAAATTGATGTTTTCTTATATTTAACCAAGAGAATAATCGTATTCTTACCGTAAGTGGTGGAGCCATAGAGTGATCGTCTATTGTGTTTTTACCAGGACTAGTTAACAAGCGTTTAAGCTCGTGATCATTTTGTAGCGTTGATGTCATATTGGAGATATAATTATTCACTTATAAAACTATAAAAGTATTTTAATTTCAATCATGTGTTCTGTATAAGATACGTTACATATCAACTTTTTGAAAACACCACTGCTGTACAAACGATCATAACCTTGAAGATGTAATTATCTCGAAGATCATGGAAGAACTGAAGAGAATAGATGCCATTGAAGAAATACGCTAATATCGACTTTTTGGAGCAATTTGAGTCGGCAAACCTTAGCGCTGCAAGCGGTCATTCCGACAACTCGTAGGCTGGATAGGATCAGCGGTTAGCAAGCGACCTCAACAAGATTTCATTTCTTTTTGTAAATTTTGAATTAATTGAGAATGAACACTGAATATTAATTTTGCTCCCTTTCATTGAGTGTAAATATATTCCATTGACTATATACTTAATTATTTTGCAATTTTCTAGTAAACAAATAAGATAAAATAGTTTGGAGTTGTTCTTAACATAATATATTTCAATGATTATAAAAAAATATTATAATATTATTATATTATCATTATGATTAAAGTTACAGAATAAAACATTATTGAGAAAATATAAAGTATGTTTATTTTCAATACTAATGTAATATAATTTAAAATTATCTATTGGGGTATGTATGTATTTCGTCAAACAATATTTATTAGAAAATTATACTATGTATTACTCGTACTAGGTCCTACAAGTTCAAAACCATCGTTGTCTTCTTCATCGTCATCATCTAAAGATTGATCGATATTTTCTTCATTTCGTTTTGGCTCCCATAAACCACTTCTTATGAACCTTTTAGCAGCGTTTGTGTCTAATTTTGGTGTTGGTTTTTTTGACATGCCTATTTCTTGTGCTCTAATCATAATTCTCTTCAGTCTATCGTTTTCTCCATTAATGTCATGACCTTTTGGATCAGCTCCTTTACACAAATATTATAATGTTTAATTAGATAACAAATTAATAAAAAACAAATAATAATAAATAAACATTATATACCTTCTGCTCTTAAGTGCATCCAAAACAGACTATTGAGACTAAATGACAACAAAGTATGGAGTTTAATTTTTTCTGTATTCGTTAGTTTATCGGATAAAGATTTATCTGTGCAAATTTTCAAAATGTTTTCAATTCCGTCTATTCCTTTATAAAATTGCATTAATTTATTTATTACATTTGGATCGTTAGACAGCTCTGCCAAATCCATTTTTATTTTATAACCTCAATAACTAATGTAAACACATTTGAAAATTTCTAACTTAGTCAGATAACAAAGCCCCTCCAAAATAAACGTGTATTGCCCTCTAGTGATTAAATAAAAATTTGAAAAAAAAGGTCTGATAACTTGAAAAAGTGACTGTCCCCAATTACACTCGGTTTTATCAGAGAGAAAACTGGGAGCAGACAAGGTCCGTAGATAGAAGAGTGAGAGGGCCTACGCCATTTTTTTAGAAACAGAATATTGAATAAACTTCTCTCAACCTATACTGTGCTAATTTCCGATGATAATTAAGAGAATAAAAAAGAGAAAATTGTAAATATAAGTTATTATTCATTTTAATATTTACAGATCGCATTAATATGCAGTTTTACTGAAAAAAAAAATTAGCCGCAACTGGGATTGAATCCCGTTCGACAAAATAAAGGTCTGGCGCTCTGACCACAAAGCTAGTATATTACTACGCATATTGTTCACATTTATTAGTGAGAAGTTGCAGGCTTGGGTACGGAGAGTGGGGATACAGCTTGCCGGGGATGTGCCGGAGTTTTCCCCAGATTTATGCCTGATAGAAATAATAATGATGGATGAACATGTGTATTTCAATGAGTATTATCATTTTCATTTATATTAACTGCGATAGTCAGCAAAGTGTCGGGCTTTGTAATATGACACACTACACGTACACCTGAACGCATAAATGCCTGGTTTATACCTTAAGAGTAATTACCGACTGAGATAGATTTTTTTTTGAAATAAAGTTTCTAATCATAAATTTTTTAATCATGGGTCATAGTAAAAATGATGAACCTGAGTAATGAAATTACTAAATTTAACAAACTCATTATGTTTTATGAGTTGTGATTATTTTTTTTATAATTAGAAAATCAGCAAATACTAGTTGAAGTAAAAATTATCTACGAAATCTTGATGAATTATAAATAATTAATGTTTTATTTTTCATCATATAAGATGAAGATGACAGCGATGGAACTCCATTAAAAAATAATAAATTATTTATTTTCTATCGAATTTCTGTTGATAATTTTTACTTTAACTAGCATTTGCTGATTTTCTTATTATAAAAAAAATAATTACAACTCATAAAACATAATGAGTTTGTTAAATTTAGTAATTTCATTACTCAGGTTCATCATTTTAACTATGACCCATGATTAAAAAATTTATGATTAGAAACTTTATTAAAAAAAAAAATCTATCTCAGTCGGTAATTACTCTTAAGGTATAAACCAGGCATTTATGCGTTCAGGTGTACATCACGTACATACATGTTCACCGGTACATACACATGCACATATATCCGTCAAAATGCAGGGCACCATCAGTTCTTCATACGGATTGAGCATTTTTCAAATATGGATGACTGGGACCGACGGATAGCATAATGCTGCCATCGATTAGACACTTCGGAACTAAATTCCAACAATGAACCTACGGAATCGTATGTTCCTAATTTCTTCGTAATTATCGGATTATATAGCATTAAATATGTTTTTTAGGTACAAAAAACGGTGCGAGAATTACGGAAACTATGTTTGATAAGCGCAAGTTGAAAAAAAAAGGAATCATGCATGATTTCTTTTCATAACCTTGGGGCAGCCTTCTTGGCATTGATGCGCAGCATAAAGATTCATAATTATTCAATTTTCTTTTTGATGTTTCTATTGAAAAAATCAATCGAATAATCGAAATTAATAGATACTGCACTGCGGTATAAAATTAGCTTTAATTAAAAACCAAAGTTTGCAAGTAAAAATATAGATTCCCGGAGAAATTAGAAACATACAATCCAATGTAATTAGATGGGAAAGTCGGCCAGTTTTCGAGCTTCAGCCGAGCCTTAAGATAATTTCGTTGAAGGAAGTGTAACCATCTTGCCTTGTTTCAACTCAGAAGAACTAAAATGAATTAAGAATGTGGATATGTTCGTAAAACAGGGTAGAATTTAAACAGCTAGTACATAACCCCACACGCATGAATGTTGTTTTACGGAAGAAGTCAGGACCCCAATTCATTTTAGTTCAAGCACGAGCTTTCCAATCCAGTCCCCAAAATTATGATCAGCCCACGATTTATGCTAAATTTGGCCCAACTTCCGGTTTTATGAAATTTTCAAAGTGATATTACTGCCTTTCTGTTAGTCGCATGAGAAAATCAAGCATATCAATGGATTCCTGCAAGCAAGAGCTTTCTAATCCAGTCCCCAAAATTATGATCAGCCCACGATTTATGCTAAATTTGGCCCAACTTCCGGTTTTATGAAATTTTCCAAGTGATATTACTGCCTTTCTGTTAGTCGCACGAGAAAATCAAGCATATCAATGGATTCCTAAAAGCAATAGCTTTCCAATCCAGTCCCCAAAATTATGATCAGCACACGATTTATGCTAAATTTGGCCCAACTTCCGGTTTTATGAAATTTTCCAAGTGATATTACTGCCTTTCTGTTAGTCGTACGGGTAAATCGAGCATGTCAATGGATTCCTAGAAGCAATAGCTTTCCAATCCAGTCCCCAAAATTATGATCAGCACACCATTTATGCTGAATCTCGCCTAACTTCCGGTTTAATCGAATTTTCCAAGTGATATTACTGCCTTTCTGTTAGTCGTACGGGTAAATCGAGCATGTCAATGGATTCCTAGAAGCAATAGCTTTCCAATCCAGTCCCCAAAATTATGATCAGCACACCATTTATGCTGAATCTCGCCTAACTTCCGGTTTAATCGAATTTTCGAGTAAAGTGCATGCCTTCAAATGTTTCGTCAAAGCTATCGTTTTTCAGCGTCTCAACTTTAAGTTTCAATCTTCAAACTATAATGTTAAAGACATTGCCTGTTTTTACCAAAAAAAAAAAAAAATCATATTTTATGTGTGAATCATAAAACTTATGCCACCATCAGGTGCGCAGCGACGAGACGGTGCTAAAACACTAGCTGTTGCCTCTTGTGGTCCGATAGATCGCGGGATATTGCAAAAATACTGACAAGCATAAAATTATGCATTTCTTCGAAACATATTTTTTTATCGGGTCGATCAAGGGCTCATATGAAAGATAAGGACCAGGGCGAAAAATTTAGTACCCCCCTATTGGTACACCCCCCTCAAAAATGCCGTATCTCGCATAGTTTTCGAGTTATGAGCGTTTGAAGTTTTTTTTATGATTCGCTGCAGCATAACTTGGTTTTTGACCGATAACTCGAAAACTATAGGGCGTACATAGAAAACAAGCATATCAATGGATTCCTGGAAGCAAGAGCTTTCCAATCCAGTCCCCAAAATTATGATCAGCACACGATTTATGCTAAATTTGGCCCAACTTCCGGTTTTATGAAATTTTGAAAGTGATATTACTGCCTTTCTGTTAGTCGCATGAGAAAATCAAGCATATCAATGGATTCCTACAAGCAAGAGCTTTCTAATCCAGTCCCCAAAATCATGATCAGCCTACGATTTATGCTAAATTTGGCCCAACTTCCGGTTTTATGAAACTTTCAAAGTGATATCACTGCCTTTCTGTTAGTCGCACGAGAAAATCAAGCATATCAATGGATTCCTAGAAGCAATAGCTTTCCAATTCCGTCCCCAAAATTATGATAAAATGTGACTAATACAAAAACAAATGAATTTAGAACTAGCCGTTCTTTATCAGTTATACCGCGTTTGGAAAGAAAAATTCTTAATTGTGTGAAAAAAATCCAAAAATTAGTGCTCCTCGAGTTTTACAAGAAATTAAAAGTTACCATGAATGTGGATGTTTAGTCAGTACTGTACGAATTCGTACAGTTTAAACTTCTCACGTAGTAATATCTATTATGGTAGATCTGCGCGCATGAAGTATTGGGTGATTGATACCAATTGGCAAAACAGATTACAGTTTGCTAAAAAATATATTCATAAAGAAAAAATTTTTTGGGACGGCGTTATTTCCACAGATGAATCGAAATTTAATATTTTCAAACCGGACGAGCATTATAAGGTATGGAGAAAACCTAACACAGAATTTAATAAAGAAAATTCATGCTCGAAATTAAAACACGTCAGCGGATCTGGCTTAGTATGGGGTGGTGTTAGTGCTACTGAGGTGGGAAAGCTTACCTTTATTGATGGAATTGTGGATCACAACATATATATAAACATCCTAAAAGAAAATCTTCACTCAAGTGCAGCAGAAATGGGTTTCAAAGATGATTGGATACTTTTACACGATATCGATCCTAAACATAGAGCATGGGATTCTAAAACATGGATCCATGAGATTGTGTATACGTATCATAGCTTGATTATTTGTACAAGATCTTGAGATACTTAAGGAGACCCCAACAATCATCGGACTGTATATTCAATCATTTACCAATATCGTCACAAATTGAATCAAATATCTCTAGTGCCAATCTATGAGTACGGATTGAGTTGAAAAGGGTTATACATATTCTCTAGATGCTAGAGATTGTGTTCCATGGTCGAACAATATCGTAAAAATTTCAATCAAATATTTCTCGTGCTGACCTAATAACACGGGTTGCGCTGAAATAGAAATACATATTCTTCAGACGATAGAGAAAAAATTACAGTGCGGCAAAATCCGGAACAAACTTCCTGAGTTTATTTTATCCATGGTATGAACATTTAAGAGAAATGCGTTAACGACTTTGTATATACTCAGTTTATTGTTTCCACGCTGATTAAAAATAGTTTGCATTTTTTTTAATGGTTTCCAATGGTCAGAGATTATTCTTGAGACGATAGAGATGTGATTTGTTATTTTATAATTAGAAGAAAACATCCATAATAATGAAAATTGATTTTGCTATTAGGATCAAACAGAAAGTGGAAACCTGCGTGGTAAAACAGATAATGAAAACTTGACTGTTTTACCGGCTCGTCTTGGCTTAGTAGTTCGGTGGAAGTGAAAAATCGGAAACGGGGGCGACACTGAATAGAAATTTTTTTTTAAACGGCATTGCTACTCTCAGTCGTCTCTCTGTATTCACGAATGTTCACATGTAAATGGCTTCGCAGTAATTTATCATGAAAATGCACCTTTGATTGCATTTATTGTTGGGGGGCATCTTTCTATTTGTTGATAATCTATGGCCAAAATGGAATTGCTGTCACATCACGAGTGGTTTACATGCTGAGTATATTCGTAGGGTGTAGAATAGTGATGTGGAACAATGTGGAATTATACAGATATTGCTGATTTTCGTAAATATATAAAAGAACAAAAATTTCCAATGCCGTATCTGTCGTTTATTACTGTGATAATAATATTTCAAGTCATATCGCCATGTACACCTCTCATTTCTGACAAACGATTGTGCTATGACCCTGATTGTTCAGGTAATTTAAGAAGCCGTACTTTAATCTCTTTTATTTAAATTTATTAGCAATATTATTCTTATCATATTTTCTATTTTATAATATTTATTTATTTTTTCAGAGGTTGTGTCTATAGCAAAAACGATACTAAATTATAATGCTAAAGAGCCAGATATTATGTCGTTTGGCCTTAATGTTGATGTCAAAGTTTTTAGTAAAAGTGCTGGAACTCGAGATGACTTATGGGGCGTTGAGGTATTATTTTATAATATGTTTAAAAAATTATTCTTAATAAAAACAGATACATATTATGTATAAAATATTCCAGATTGAGGGTAAAAGAGGATATATACCGAAAAAATTCCTTAGAGAAAAGAAAATACTTCATAATGATCTCAAATATATTGTGCCTACAGAATCTTCATTCAAAAAACCAGTTCAATTTTCTGATGATAGTAACGAAATTAAAGATAAGACTAGTTCAACTATTAATTCTGATATAATACAAAATGACAATGCTACAGAATTACCTCCAGATATTGATCAAGTCTCACCGTCATTTGAAGTCATTGATGGTACAACAATTTATACTACTTCGGAAACAGAAGAAGAAGAGAACAGTTATGCAACCAAAATTATTAATCATTCTCCGTCTACACAAGAACAACCAGTTCTTAGTGTTCACCCTAATTTAAAGTCTAGCGAAAGACCGCCGGACACAGCGTCAACAATTGCAACTGGAACTTTACCTGAAAGTAATGAAGATCCTGAAAAATCTGTAATTAATCCGAGTACTAATAAGGCACAGAAAGAAAATATTGATAAAAAAGTCAGTTCCGATGATGAAGTATCGGAAAAAGTTCTATTAGAAACTCTATTAGCAGCATCAGAAAAAAAAGTTGAGAAACCTAAACTAGAAGCTGTAGCAGTGGAAAATGACTTGACTCTTCCCGAAAATAATGGAGAAAATGAGGAACCAAAACAGCTGGAAAAAAATGCAGAAGTTAAGGATGATGAAGAAGGTTTCGACGATGAAGATGAAGATGAAGAAGATGATGACGATGATGATAACGAAGACATACCAGTTGAAAAGCAAGACGTAGTTAAAGTACTAGATAAAGTTGAAAATGATTTTCAAGATAGTGAGCAAGAGTTATCGAAAAAGTCTGTTGAAGACAAAAGTGAGGCAATTGAAAATGAAACGGTCACGAGCACAATTGCTAATGTTCTTGGAAAAGTTACATCATATTTCGTGGGCCCAGATTCTCAACCTCCTACAGAAGAAGATTCTCAAAAAGAAAAAAGTGCATTATCCGAAGAGAGTGAAAAAATTCCAGAAATAACTTCAACAACAGAAGAAAAGTTACCAGAGGTTACCGAAACTCAATCACATATTGCAACTCAACCGGAATTGGAAGGAAAGCAACCAGTAGAAGTGGAGAAACAAGTTTTAGATGAAAAGGAAATTTTAACTTCAGAAATTTCAGAGAAAACAAACATTTTAACAGAAACAGTGCCTGAAACAACTCTATTAAATGAAATTCCATCGGAACAAATAAAAACCACTGAGAAAATAGTGACTACATCTGAAAAAGCACTTGAGAAAGTTCCTGAACAAGTCACTGCACTTCCAGATGTAACTGAAAAAAATCTACTCAGAGATGAAACTCTAAAAGAAATAGAAAAATCTCCAGTGGTTGCTGAAGAAGTTTTAAAATCAAAAATTCCAGTGCCAACTGCAAAAATAAAGAAATTTTCTCCTCTTTTAGATAATGAAGAAATGAAAGTGTCAACTGAATTACCAAATTTGATAGTGTCTCAAAAATTTCAAGAAGTAGTTGAGTCCTCAATTGATGAAAACATTGAAGAAGCATCAGGGACAACTGAAACATCTGTTCAATTAGAGTCAACTGATCAAACAACTGAACTAGTTTTAGAAAGTTCATCTATAGATTTAACGATGCAAACTACGCAAGAAGCTGTTTATAGTGATAGTGTTGTAATTGAAGATGTAAATAATGTTTCCAAAATTAATAATGTTGTTGATAAAGATAAATTAAATGATACTCAAGACGAAATTTCAAAGACTGAAGAAGAACTAATTCAACAAGGACAGCCTGGCATCAATGAGGAGGATGGATTATCAGGCTTGAGCCAAAATATATTTGCTGATCGCTCTCCTAGCTTCAATGAATTTCCAACCAGTAGAAATTTATTGAATGTTCAGAATGAAGTCTATCCAGATAGTTGTGAGTATATACATAAAATTTCCAGTATTATCCGAGTATTTATTCATATATTATTAAACCAATTTATTGAATTTATCTATTCTGCAAAACAACATTAATTTTGTTATTTTTTTAGCTGAGTTAGTAGACAATAATAAATCTGAAATGTCATATAGTGATACCACAATAATTCCTGATGATAAAGAAACCACAATAACTGCGAGTAATGATGAAATAATCATGAGCAGCACTGAAGCTCCACACGCTAATCAAGAACTAGAGATAAATAAAGAGGCTATAAATCTTGGAAATGTGGAGCACGGTATTTAATTTTTATTTTTTATATTTATTCATTTTTCATAAGCATTGACTTGTTTGTTAAATTAGGGATTAACTTTTTCAGTGATACTTGGTTCAGAAGTCTGTAGTGCTCATAATAATTGTGATGAATCTATAGAAAAAAAACTTCCTGAAGAGGTAACTATCAATATCAACTGATTAAATTATTATTTATGTAATGAAAATCTTGAGCATATTGTATTTTTCAATTAAACAGAAGGATTCAACATTTGATCATGAACAAGAAGTTATTAATGCAATAGAACAAGGTCAAAACTACTGGGAAACACTTTCATATTTGACTTTAACCGCTTTAACAACTTTATTATTTTCTCTTGGATACTTTTACATAGAGGTATGAATTATATTATTTATTACTTAGTATCATAAATAATTTATTTAAAAATATATTTTTAGAACACTAGACGTGATGGACAGCTAATTGCCAAAATTAATAAACTTGAAAAAGAACTGCTCATTTCCACTAAAGAATGTACAGCGCTTGATGAAACATTAAAGTCAACGAAAACTAAGGTAATTATTTTTATCATAAAATTTATATTTATTATTGTTCTTCAATTAAAAATTATTTGTCGTAGCTCGGTTCAATTGAAGATGAATCATTTGGATCAAACGAAATTGTAACATCGTTAAAAGCTGAATTAGAAGACGCGAATGTAAGAATGTGAATTATTTTTGATATAAAGTGATATTGATTTACATAAAAGAATGTCAGGAAAAAAATTCATTTTCTTGTGTTTAGAAAGCTAAAGTAGACCTCGAAAATCAAGTATCTACGCTCGAAAAGGATTTAGAAAGTGCAACAGAAGCTGGATTAGAATTAGAACGCATGTTGAGGGAACTTCTAGCCACTAAAAATGAAGAGAATCCTCTTGCAAAGACCATTGAAGACCTGCAAGCTCGGTTGGATGCTCAACAGTCTGCAAATAAATCGTTGACAAGTGCATTACAGCTTAAAACCCAAGAGGTATTATACTATTGTATTGGACTATTATATATTTATGTATATATTATACTACTATATTTTAAACCTAATTCATTTAAAGAATTAATTAATTTAATTGTATTTTTCAATTTATTAAATTAAATCATATATTGGTCTAATTAATGCAGCTTGAAATTGATAAGTCTGAGGTTCGTGACAACGATAAAAGATGTTATTATTTTTGAAAAAATTAATGAATAAATTATTTTATAGAATGACTCTTTGAGGAACGAACTTGCAGTCAATGTTCAAAAATGTGGTCAATTAGAGCTAGAAGTGACAAGACTAAGTGAAGAATTAAATTCAATGACAACAATGAAACAAGAGGTTGAAATATGTTTAACAAAAAAAGTAGAAGAGCTTGAAAAACATTTAGCAGAAGTAAGTTACTTTCAATTAATACATAAAAAATGACATGTACTAACAAAGAAATTATATAAAAATGAATATATTATCTACAGATAACAAATCAACAAAAGACACTCAAGATTCAATTGAAGAGTAAAGAAATGGAAATTAAAGATCTATCTGAAGTTGTAAAAAAATCAGACATCAACAGTATTGATCTTAAAAAACTGTCAAATGTATCTCAAATGAAGGCTGAGATTAATCAACTGAAAGAAGAAAGGGATGATTTGAAAATAAAATTGACTGAAATTGAAGGTGCTCATAATTTGTTACAAGGTAAATTATGAAAATATTAAAAACTACTTAGCCAAATATAATCA
Source organism: Chelonus formosanus (assembly GCA_028641665.1). NCBI lineage: Eukaryota > Metazoa > Arthropoda > Insecta > Hymenoptera > Braconidae > Chelonus > Chelonus formosanus. Next base: position 19,301,256 of record CM054002.1, read on the forward strand.
TAATATATCATCATTTTAATAAATAATATTCTTCAGAACATTCGCGATCAATAAATAAAGAAATAGAGTCATTGACCGATCAAGTTAAGATGGCAATCAGAGAGAAGAATGAAGCAGAAACACGTCTCGAAGTTCTCACTAAATTCTTCCAAGAAAAGGAAACTGAGCGTCAGAAAGAAGAAAATTTGTGGCTGCAAAAACAAGGAGAAGTTTCAACAACTGTTGAAAAAATGCAAATCATGCAAAGTGAAATACAAAACTACAAGTACATATCATTCATTTACATTAAACACTTAAGTAGCGAATCATGATTATAGTTTTGAATAATTTATTTATTATTTGTCTTGTAGGCAACAAATTGAAACACTGAAACGTGAAATTTTTGACCAAGAAAAAGAATACAAGGCTCAAATAGCTGCTCTAGAGGCTAAAGCTCATGAACAATGGGTTTGTATTAATTATGTTAACAAATCATCGATCTATTTTTAAAAATAATGACAATACATAATTAATTATTCAAGGTCCGTGCACGTCAAAGTGAACGTCGTTTAGAAGAATCAAAAGCTGAATCTGGCCAATTACGAAACCGACTTACATTAATGGAGAAGAATCTAAGCGATAATGAATCAGAGGCTAAAACACACCGTAAGTATAATTTCCATTGATTATTCGATCAATAAATTTTATTCAAGAAATTAGCGATTCTTATATAGGGATTATGTGTGAATTCGTATAACTTAAAATTGATTCAATAGTATTCAATGCATGGTGATCACTTAATGATACAGTTGTTTTGTCGTGTCATGTATTATTAAAATAATTGTCAAACAGGCTTGGAATCAAATGGAGAGACAGCAACGTCACCACAATTATTCCTAGGGGCAGAAACATCAAGTTCTCCACTAATGTTTACGGGTACATCGAGTATTCCACCACCTCCTTACCTGTATGGACCACCCTTGCCACCATTTTTATCTTCACATTTGCCCACATTACCAGGATATGATGTGGGACAACGACCTCCACCACTTGGTCGATTATCATCACCGCCTCCTATTCCAATCACTGCTCCAGGACCTTTGCCACCTCCTCCTCCTCTTCATACTTCATCAAATAGTAGATACGATCATTCTGGATCATCGCCATCACCTCCGATATCACCATCACTTATTCCTCATCCTCATGGACCTTACAGATCAAATGCACCGCCCCCACCACCAATACCTCCGTTTTCTAATGATAGAATTCCTCCAGTTCCTTTACCTGGGATGTTACCGCCCCCACATTTACCCAATACTTCTTGGGGGGAAGATAAATTGTCTTCACGTAACAATGGCAGTTTTCATCCCTTTCAACGAGATCAACATCCGCGTGAATACAAAGGTTTGTGTAATCATCAAAATAAACTGCAATCCACCAATTATAATCACCAGGGAACCTATTCATAAAAATTAGCATGGGGTTTTCACTTTTCAAGCCTGAAAAAAAATTCTTATCTGAATTTCACATTTTTCTCGTACTTTTTATTAATTTACTCAATTTTATTTCTTTATTACTGTTCTGTTATTTATTCGCTGCATGTAAGGACGCAAACGTTTTTCTAAAGTCAGGCAGTTTTGGAGTACTATGGAAGGAAATAACACCAATCATGCTAACTCCATTATTAATTTACATAACAACAATATATAGTTGATTGTCAGGTTAATAATTTTGCTTATTTTATTCACACTCATTTTTTGAGGCTTAATTTTTAATATAATTTTATAATTAATACGTTTATGTATAGAACTGAAAAATTTTAGTAACATTAACAGCCTAGCTATTATTTCATCACAGTTTAATATTAGTGATTTGATATTGATCAAATAATAATGGCTTTTTTAATATTATAGGTTCCTTAGATGTATCGGAAGAATCTGTGGATAGGTCGCGTCGAAGTGGAAAATTGTAAAAATTTATATTTCTGTATAAATTCCATTAGATAGAGAATGAATTGAAATGTTTACGATGTAAAAGAGCAAAGAGTGTGGAAAACATGTGAGTCTTCAAATAAAATTAAGCTAAATTATATAAAATAAAATAAACATTAAATACATTACTTTTTGGGAAATAATTTAATCAAATACGAGTGATTACAGCGTAATTATTCTAATGGGTAAAAATAAGACGATATTGTATGTGAAAATAGGATGATTATATTCAATTGAAATAAATAAAACAAAGAGTTATTGTTATTTGGTGATTCAACGTCACTGATTTCATAAAAATAGAATACCCATTGTTATATATACTATTGATATTTCAATTTTGTAATTATGTATTTTAGAAAAATTAGATATAAGGAATGCAATAAATGTATATTTATACAATATTTATAATATCAATTGCATCGTATAGCATATGATATTAATAAATTGCCACCAAATTTTTAACAGTCACTCATTCCATTACTGTAAAATCATTAACTATGCCAGAAAGACAACAAAGAATATAAAGAAAAATATAAGAACTCCGAATATTTTTATCATCAACCATCTGTTGTTTGTAACTGATTGGAAATACTTGAGAATTTCGCTATGAGCTGCTTCTACATTCAATTCCGTATCAGCAACATTTGTGTCTATCCTAAAAATAAAAAATGGATTAGTTCATTTTCAATGAAAATATTTAAACACCACGGTTAAAGCCAACCTTTCAACCATTTCTTCTTGTTCTTTAACCATGTATGCTAATTGCTGAAATATTCCTCCGAGTTCTATTATTGTTGATTCAATATTTTGCATTGTTTCTGCTCTTGATGAGACATATTGATCCTAAAAAATATAAAAAGGCATAATCATTATTAGTAGTTAATGAATGATGATAGTTAGTAAAGAATGCTCACTGTATCATCACGCATATATTTCTCCATTTGTGTTTGCTGATGCATCGATGGTTCTAAATTTATACTAACAGCATTATCTTGTTCTTCTAATAATAAAGAACTTTGTTGTCCACCTGACATTGCACTCGGAGGCATTTTAGTGGTTACTCGACCTTGTGTAAATTGTTGCCTCCGATGCTGCTCTTCTTTCATGTTCTGATTTAAAAAAACCCAATTATGTCTTATACAGAAAAAACTATTTTCTATAATTATATTTGAACTTACTTCAGTACGAACTTCTAAAACGCTTTTAAAATGATTCGACATATTGGCAAGTTTGGATTGTAACGCAACTACTACTGATGAAGAATGTGAAGCTATGTGACGACTCTTTGGCGATGTTTCTCTTTGAGCCTTCCCTAATTCTTGTAACTGTCCTATTTGTTTATTCAAACTACTTAAGTCCGTTTTAATAATATGAGTTAATTCATCTATTTCCACCTGCCTGTCGTCGAATATCGACTTCTTTTTTGCCACTACAAAATATCATACAAATATTTTAAAATTAAAATCACAAAAACATTTAAAATATTTTGAATATTATGACATCTTACATATTGCAAGTTTTTCTAGCTTGGTGTATGTACTGGCAATATTTTTTCCTATATTTTTGGCAATCGTCATAAAGTCTTTGTAACTTTGAAAACTCCTAGCTTGGGAAGGACTTTTGCCAACAGCTTTGATGGCAGTCCTACCCTGCATGGACTTCACAGCATTGGAAAATTCTTGACTTCTATCTCTGGACGTCATGACGATTGGGGGTATAAAATAATCAGTATCTTCGTTATTTGATTGCCAATTATCTATTCTTCCATTATTGTTCTGTCCACCAAATGTAGAATTGACCGTATGATAATTGTTTACAACAGTAGTCGAAAAGTCATTATCTAGGCCTGAGTTGACACGCCGCCTTCTTGCGGACATTGCATTCTCAGTAACCTAAAAACAAATGAACTGCTTTAATTAAATTGCCAAAAGTTATTTATGCAATCAATTATTGAATTACATTGAGAAATAGAAAAGTGACAGATGAAAATCATTAACATATGATACTTGTTATTAATATGATGAATAAAAATGGTGAAACAAAATAGAGATAGGTTAGTCGAAACATAAGCTTGTTGACAGTAAATTCTGTCAATTACTTGCAAATACAGTGAGCACCAGTCACTGGATAATCAAACCAGGTCAAGTCCTGTCATTCACACAGCTGATGTCAGCTGGTAGTCGCCATGATGGTATCGCCATTGTTCGCCATGACAGTTTTACAACTCTGCCACGTGCCATGTTGCTGACGTGGCGCTGCTCAATGTTTTTTTATGTAACATAAAACAGAATTCTCATGAAATTTCGATTGTTACGCTCTCAGGTAGTCGTCATGAGTATTAAAATATATAAACATCATGATCATGGAATAAAGAGAGTTTTCGCGTAAAACACCGGTGTTTTCCCGCGGATTTTGTTTCGGAACTTGTATTAACGGCAATTTGCTTTTATTATAAATTTATTAATGTTAAAAATGTATTATTTATGATTAATTAACTGTATATACGTTTATAACAACACACTATTATACGAAATTCACAGTTTATTCTTTATTATTCAATAAAATTAAAAACATTGTTACAGATTGTGAATAGGGTTATGTGAAAGGCTTAATTAAAGACATTCTTGTGAATATAATATTAGTTAAAAACCACAAAATCTATAGAAATTACTAGTAGTGCATATAATGGATACTCTAAAAGAAAAAGATGATTGTGCTGTAGCTCAGGCAACCCCATCGAAACAAAAAAAATTAAAGCAAGGTAATAATTAAAATTCAGTCATATTTATTTTAACAATGTTTTGTATTTTTTAGTACTAAATACATGTTTACCACTTTTTTTACTTTAGAGTTATATTTAGATTTATTTAGTCTATGATATTTTTCACATTATTTTTTAGCTCTACTACCATTTCATACATTGAGTTCATCAGATCCTGAAAATTTAAGAAACAAAAAGAGGAAGTTATCATCTTCATCTCCAAGTGGATGTAAAAGTGAGAAAATATCAAAATTAGAAAAAAAAGAAAATTTACAGAATACATCTATTAATAAAGAAACAACGGATGAATCTAAAGAAAATGAGAAAGATCAAGATGATTCTAAAGAAAGTGATGATGACAGTAAGGAAAGGAAAAATGAGGAAAAAAACGTCATGAAACCTGATGCTTTATTAAAATATATTAAAAGAACTTCTCCTTCTGGAACTCTTTTAAAACAGTTTAATCTAGACAAAAACGTACCGATTCTTATTATAGATAGATGTGATGATGATATTCAAAAAAGTCAAGATAGTTCTAGTCAAAATCATACATTGAATAATTCTGTTGATCCAACTAATACTTGTGCTAAAGATTCAATGATCGAGACAACTGAATTAAATGATAAAACTTCATTAGAAATTAAAAACATAGGTGTAACGGATAGTGGTAGAGGATCTTCAGAATCATGTAAAATTGATAATACAGATACAGAAACTGAATCTTCCTCGTCCGAAGATGAAGATGATGATGATGATGATGATAATGATAGTAAGAAATCTAACGATGATCTAGATGAAGTGTCTGGCAAAGAAAATGGCAACAATAGTAGTCTCGAAAAAACTCCAAAATCTAACAGAAATGCAGAAAAACAAATTAATAAAGTAAGAAGATTAACACCCAAACAACTTGAGAAACGAATGGAAAGTGAAAAGAAGAGAGAAGAAAGAAAAAAATTGAAAGAAGAACGAGAAAAACAACGAATAGAAGAAAGAAAGGAACGGAGAGCGAAGAAAGAAGCTGAAAGAGAACAGAAGAGAAAAGAGAAAGAAGAGAAAAAATTAAAGAAACAAATGGAAATCGAACAAAAGCAAGAAGAAAAAGAACGGAAAGAAAAAGCTAAGGAAGAAGAAAGATTGGAAGCTGAGCGTAAAAAACAAAAGGCTGCCTCAACATTTATAAGCTTTTTCGTGCCAAAAAATCAAGAAGTAAAATCAGCAGTTGAAGAAAAAAATATTGCAGCCTGTAATTTTATGCCATTTGAAATAAAAGCCGACATGAAGATGGCTCCTTGTCGGAGAACATTCAGTAATGACGAAAAAATTACTTTTGAAGATCTGTTCTCCAAAAATAATGAGGAAATTGGAAAATTGTATATTGCAGAGTTAAAAAATGATAAAAGTAAAATTCGTCGATCTACAAAAACATGGCCACTTGAAGCGAAAGATGATGAAGTGAAAGATGAAGTGACGATTATAGGTATATTAATGTTTTTATTGTTATTCAACATAAATAATCGTTTTTATTCATTACATAATTTAATTTAAAAAGGTGATGATGTCATGGATGAAAATGTAGATCAAACGAGTTCTGTATTACCAAGGCATCGACCTAAACTACTTTCCTTCAGTGAAAATCGTCGACCACCATATTGGGGTACTTGGAGAAAGAAAAGCAAAATTATTAATCCTCGTCGGCCATTTGCAAAGGATTCGGTGAGTAAATTAATCTGCATAAGATATTTTCCAAATTTTATTATTCTCTTTTATTACTTATCAAATGCTTCAGTATTCAAAAAAAAAATTCTTAGTATTAATATAACTGCCAAACATTCAGGTAAATAAATTGTCGTAAATATTTTAGTTATTATTATATTAATTTTGAATAATTGAATATTTTATCATCATCAAATCAGCTGTCTTCATAGTTGCAATTTTGTTATAAAAATTTCTAGTTTTTTATTATTCACAAACATTATCATTAATTCATTTATTTAGCTCTTAAATAATTGTCTTTATAGTTGCAATTCAACCGAAACATTGACAATCTTTTAATAACTTAATCTACGATAGACAAAAAAATATTTATCTTATGATTTGTAATCTATTAATAGTTAACTATTAATAGAATCAATTGATTCTATTGATTCTTGATTTATTGATACTGTGAAGATGTTGGCACATTTCTTTGGTAAATTTCATCAAAATTCTCATTCAGCTCATTGATACTTTTTCTCTTTTGGAGTGACATTCTTAAACTTTGGTTGTAACAACATTCATCTTTCCTCGAAATGATCGGCCATTAGGGAAAATAGAATAAGCATTTTTTCTGTGGACTTTCCGATGTTTAGCCAAATGATCACTCCTTGCAAACCTTTTGGAGCACAGCTCACATGGATAAGGTTTCACTCCGGAGTGAGATCTCCGATGCCTTGCTAGTTCATCAGATCGGCTGAAACGCCAATCACATCCAGACCAAGTGCAGACAAATGGTTTTTCTCCAGTGTGTCGTCGAAGATGAGCCTTTAAGTGCGATGCTTTTGCATAAACCTAAAATTTGAAATTGATATTTTAGTCATTTGTTTTTTTTTAGATTGGTCGGGAAATATAGATAAACTTACTTTTAAACATCCCTGATAGGTACATGGAAAACAGCGATCATCAGAGCTACCTTCCAAGCTACGATTAGTATAATCATGAGTTGCTAGAGCTGCATTAGCTGGTGATGAAAAGAGTAGGTTCTCTTCCAAAGTATTATTATTAAAATCCACACTAGAATTATTTTCCAACGATCTCAGATCGATTCCTAGGACCAAAAGTGGTTCATCATGTTGAAAATTTTGCTGTTGTTCTTGTTGAACTTTAGGAAGAGGTAAATGAAGGAATCGTTCACATCCTGGCGTACAGAGTGGTGTTCTTTCAGGTAAACCAGAATTCCAGGTCTTATCTAGACACCAGTCAAACTCAGTGTCTAATTCACTGAGTTCATTTGTACATGAAGATGATTGTGAGAAGTTTGCTGAAGTCCAATCACTCCAAGAAACTTCCGGGGAACAAGTCAAATCAGTATAGCATTCCAATGAGTTTGTAGAGTTTGTTGGATTTTCTATCAAATCCGAGTTTTCATGAAAGTTTATTCTACATGGTGTTTCATAATCATATGGTAGTGAATTTGTTGATGTAGGAGAAATTTCATTTAAACCATTTTCCTCCATTTTCAAACCCAATGCTGAGAACAAAAGCTCCTCTGTCATTTCCTAAAACATTCATTTTAAAAATAATATTATTATTATTTTTTTTTTTATGGAAAGAAAACATTGTTACATGCATATTTAATAATAATTATCACTGTTCGAAAAGTAAAGCTAACGAAAAATAAAAATATGTTAATTAATTTTTTATCATTAAATTACTTTCAGGAATTGATATGATATTTATAACATTAAGTTGTTAAAATATCGTAAACTATATTATACTAAAATCAATCAGTTTTTCTTTAAAAAGAAATAGAAATTGAATTATGAGCTACATTCTTTGATGATAATCTTTCTCTGACTGTTCGAGCATGCATTACACCTCTTGGCGCACCTCAGAGATCCTTATCTGTCTCCCTCTCCCTCCCTTAATGCAATTTCAATTTCTCCCGGACGTTTCAATCAGGTATGTTGACAAGGCACGCTAAACAAAAACATCAGAGGGTTACACGCGACTGTGATGTACTCTCCAGAGAGTTTTTCTATCAAATTCATGTCTCTGTCTGCATAGTCATCGTACCGCATGTTTCCTTGTTCAATATAACTTGGGGCGACACGTCGGCTTGATAGATGTCGAAGAGTATATAAGAATAGTAAATTGTTTCATGTTATAGAGCTTTATTCATGCTGCTATCTCATCACTAAGATGACCTTTGTGTGCTTTTTTAATAATAATGTTTTTCTTAACACGATGAGAACAACCATTAATCATTTATTAAGCAAATTATGATTAGATAAATCGATTTATCGATTCGTTTATCGAATGAATTATGCTAATCGCTTTCATTACTTCTGTTAATTATAATCCCTGACCTTCGGTCACATGTACTCACATCGAGCATTGCCGCGTCCTCAATCATCTCTTGTAAATTGATGTTTACCAACGTCAATAAATTATACAATAAAAAAGTTGTTTTTCACTTAGCAATTTTTTTCTCAATTAAAGTAATTGACTTTTTAAAATATGAAAATAAAATAGCTGGATATATTGCTTTAAAATTATAAGTCTAGCTGATAATCCATGTCAGAACTCAAGATTCATGATAGAGCAACGATATGTACGGTTGACACTCCGGAACTGATTGAGAGAATGAAGCAAACTTTTAAAAGAAGGTGGAGCGTTAAAGAGTAATGAGATAGAAGTCCCTCCACTTTTGGTTTGAAAACCGACGCGTATGAGAAACGAATTCAAACTGACCAACGAGGAGAGAAGAAGAGAACGACATAACTAGCTTGGTACGACGTCGCGACGAGGTTTTTGAGATATCAGGTCTGTGCCACTCGGCGACGGCTCCGAGATTGTTCCCCAGGGATCTATCGGTTCACGTGGCTCTTCCAGACGCCTAGATCATTTTTGTGATCTACGTTTGAGCAGCAACGATTGGACGGTAAGTTTTTTTATTGATATCAAATTGCTTATTTATTTTATCGATTTTTTTTTATGTCTAGGTAATCTGAAAATGTTTAATTAATGGACCCATAAGGATTGATAAGGACTTCAGCTTAAAAAGATATTAACGAAAATCTTTACTCAATTATCAATGAAAAATCAACAAGAAAAATATGAATTGTTTACGTGAAACAAGAAAATCATTGACAAATAACGATAATGACACAATTTCCGTATTAGATTTCTGAGCAAAATAAATATTCAATACTTTGAAGGATACTTGAAGCAAGTTCTTTTATAAAAGTTATCAAAAAAATTAAGTGTCTTTAAAAGATTGTATTCTTCATGAAAGCTTATGAAAAATCAGAAATCATAATGAAGGATAAAATTAATTAAACGTTTTATATTCTTTGACAGAGTAATTTTAACGATAAAGAAAGATACCAGAAAGTTTACCTACTTAAATAAATGCCAGTTAAAGAATGTAATGATCTTGGCATCAAATCAATTACTAATGGCTGTTGTGGGTATACAAGCCTGCGGTGAAGACGAAGAAGGAGTAAAGATGAAGACTATAAAAGATACCATGACCTCACACAATGCATTGAACGTTGAACTCATCAGCATGAGTAGCAACATCTTAAAATAATCGAAATACAATAGACAGGATTGCACGATATTTCGGCACATGAATTGCGTGAGTACTCTTCAGCATTCTTGCACTCATATTTGCTGAAAGATATAGATTATAGTGAGCAAACAAGCATCAAGCCTGTTATATTGAATAACGGAGTTTCCCATTTGTGGATTCAAGATTTTGTGGTTTTCATCTGCTTTTACGTTTGGAAAAAATAACAGGTCAGTCTACGTCATACGTCAGCCAAAGAAAATAATTGACGTCACGTTGGACCATTATCTTGCTATTCCCTGGAGAGTTGACTTATATTTTCAATGAAATTTCAACTGATCGCGTTTGGGTTAGAAGTCACTTACTGCTTATCTTACTGCATTATCAACACATCAACGACATGCAATTTTTCGTTTCGTTAAAAAAAATTGCTGAAATGTAATTTAGATCTGACAATACGATTGAACAATACAAAATAGTTTGTATAATAATTGAGAGTCTTTGAAAAGTAGATATAAATAATTATTTATCACATTTCAGTGACTCATTTACATCTCATACTGTGTTTTAAGATATCATGATGTCCTTGATTATATATCCGTGAGACCCACGTGCATCTTTTGCATTCGCTTCAGGCTTTTATCAGGCTCATGGTGTGGCATCATCAAGCAATGAACACAACACACTCGATTATCGATTGATCGTATTTCTCTTTCTATATAGATAGATACATGATTGATTTTACACTACAGCTCTTTCTGACTCAGAAGCATCACTTTCATAAATAAAGAATAGTCAAAGTTATTTTTTTTTATTAACAAACGACAAATCATCATTTCGCAAAGCATCAAGAGAACAAATATAATCACCGATATTAATAATAAGAGACGTGTGATTGATTTTATTGAATTTATTTATGCTTTAACCGTAAGTTAATGATTCATACTTAGTCAAGAAATTTACTGTTAATTTATATGTTAGGCTCTTATGGTAAAAACAATCCATATTATTTTAATTATGAGGAAAAAATTACTTACATATCATTTTAGTTGCTTTTTTTTTAATTAACATTTTTTTTCTTTTTTCTGATAATCATCAGTAGGCGGAACTGTATTTTGTAACTGTCCCTGTAGCTATTAGATCGTTATGCCCTGCACGTAATAAAGTCTCAGGACACGCACACGAGTATCGCAATTGAGGATAAATCAGTTCTGGCCGATTAGCCCAAGTTTAATCTTGCGTGCGTTTTACTGACTGTAATCTCAATGGGGCATAAAACAGACCATTACAGATGGCCCAGTGGGTGACAACACACCATTAATAATTTTCATCATCACCTCCACGCGATAATAATTTCCATGATTTTCTACAGATTAGTAAAGACTGTTTTTCTTCACATGTTAAGTCATTATTCATTTATGTCTGTTTTCTGAGTTATTTATATGAGTTTGTGCTGTTAAAATATGAAGTTGTAAGTGTAGAGTGCGAGAAAGAATCCTGCTAGCATGCGAGATAAGATAACTTTCGAGAGGCAGTCGGGAAGTTGTGGGCTGTGCGTTTGTGCGTCAACAGGGTGACAAACTTAATTAATTAATGTTTAAAAATATCTGGAAATACAGTAATAATTACAGTTATTGTTTTTATCTAAAGTAATTTGTTTTATGACATACATTTGTAAGATTTTTACCGGCAATAAATAATTCTATTCGGTGTAGAGAAAATTTATTAGCAATTAAAAAACTATTGATCATAAATTAAATTAAATCAATTTATCAAGGGACTGATTTATTTTTAAAAAAAAAGTGATTTATCAAGAAATAATTTTGAAGTTCATTTTCATTAATAAAAAATTGTAGAAATTTCGAATGAAATTTCTGTTAGTAGTAATGAATATGTCAATAACAAATACTACTACTGAAATTAAATGCCAGAGAGAGAATTAATTTTATTTCGCCTACATAATCTCATAATTAGATAAATTTACCGTAAAGTTATTTTTACAATGCATTGATAATAAATTTATATTGATAGCAGTGCTATTAATAATGTATCACAATTATGAAAATAATACTAAAAGCCACCATCAAATTATAGAAATAATGATGAATTGGATCAATTTAAATAATCAGCAAATCTGTTTAATTGAGCATAATATAATATACGAAATTCATTGATAATCAATTATCATAATTCATCTTCTCTTTATTGGCAAATAGTAAATATGTATCAACTTGAAAGGACAATTATAATATTAAAGGTAAATTAATAATAAATTTATTGCAGTACTTACATGAGTATTGTTGCCAATAGTTGCTCTCATGTTATTATTTCTGTACGTTACTTTTATCCAAACAGTTTAGGAAATTGCGTGACGCAGCGGGTCACACATAGATCGATCAAAAGATTGTGGGCTTCTCGCCCGATAATAAATTAATGCTCTGGCGAACGTCTCGTAATTGATGCTCGCTCGCCGTTGAAATCGACGTTGATTCATGAGACAAAAAGACCTAGATTATGTGCCGTTGATTTGTAGATAAAATTTTCCTCAGGATTAAATTTTTTTTTTATCATTGAGATTTAAACATAGTGTATAAAATATTTGTATTTCAATGTTTCATTTTTGATAATTGCATTGTAATTATGATTAAAGTATAATACTTTGTTGTGAAAATTTATAGGATGTACATCGATCTTATATTCCGCTTAAAAAGAAGAAAAAAGATTCAAGGTCGGCAAGCACATCAATTTCACTATAATGAATTATCTTGAGTCGCGAGGTGTGAGAATAACGTCTGAGAATAATCACGAGTCGCACATCGGCGTCAAATCTTAACCACGATGAGGTTCGATGGGTCGCGACCCATGCTAGAGTTCTCTTGTGACTAATGGTAGAAGAATGGTATGGATAATCTACGCAATGCTTGTTCGTAGACCTTAGAATATCACCCGAGTTCAGGAAGTGCCGCTTGATACCAACGTCCGGTTTATTCATATAACACTGAAACCGATGATTTTATGGAAACGTTTTTCAACATCTAAAAAAATATTATTTCATGGATTTAATCATTTTTGTTCATCATAAAAAATTTTTCTGTACAAATCATCAGTTGTTTTAAAATTAAATTATAAAATAATTTTACAGAAAATTTTATAAACAATGCTAATAATGATTGCGGGCAATTTGTTCCAGCAATATTTCGACTATGAAGTTGATTCTGATGAAGAGTGGGAAGAAGAAGAGCCTGGAGAGTCACTACATGGTTCTGATGATGAAAAGGATAAAGAGGAAGATGGTACTGATGACTATGTTGTGGATAACGAATTCATGGTTCCCCATGGATATTTGTCAGATGAAGAAATTAGAGAAAGTGTGGTAAGTATCAACTGGAGCTATAAAATATCTTAAAATACAATATAAACTAATACAAACAATTTCACAGTCTCCAGAGACTCAGAAATGCAAGCTACAAATTTTGAAAGAACAATTTGAAGCAGAGATGAAAGAAAAAACATCAAAAGTTAAGCCACAAATTATTGGTATGATATGGCAAGGTCCTCTTAATTCTTATCCAGAAGGAAGTGAGTATTCTATTACTTGTTCAATATTTTCAAATAATTTATTATAATAGATAATATTTTTTTAGTGAATCCAAGTGTCCTTAATTTCTTGAAAATGCGGCAAGTTTGGGTTAAAGAAACTCCAATAATTTTGGAAGCCTTAGCTAATTCTAATTCATCCAACATCGAAGCACCATCAAGTACGAAGAAAGATAACGAAAGAACCCCAGGACCTAAAAAAGTGAAATGTCCAGATGAAGCAGTGCCGGACTTGATTCGTTTGTTACATGGAAATACTAACGGTCGATCATTCCTTATTAAAGAATTTATGACGTACTGGGAGCGAAAGCATCCCGCGGAAGAGCAAAAATTAACTCAAATTAGTGTTGGGAAAAAAATTCGAGAACTGGCAACACGCATGTTATGTCCAGAAATGGGTCCAATGTATTTAAAAAGATGTTGGATGGTATCTGAAGAAATTCGTAAAAAATATGGAGTAGAAAAATTGACTTTACCTAACAAGTGGTTATACGAGTTAACACCTATGAGAAAAAGCAAAGTAACTGAAGCAGCAGAGCCTGTTGAAAAAATAGAAAAAGAAGTCGATCGTGAAAAGGAAAAAGATCAGAAAAATAAAGAAAAAGAAAAGAAGACCACACCATTGATTACCCAGTTTACAAAGAAAATTACCCAGGAAGAGATGAAGAAGCAGTTGTCAGTGAAATCTGTTCCTCCTCTGACACCGAAGTCTTCAGTTATTCCAAATAAACCAGGTAAGAGAGTGGCTCTAATTTCTGTTCCAAGGGGTGGCCAATTCCCCAAATCTTCTACCATCAGCATATCTCCGAAAGTGTCACAGGACACCCCAAATCTAGAACGTCCAGGTAGCTCAAATTCACCAATTATTATTGATGATTCCCCAGAAAAAGATACTTCAATATCACAACAAACTGATAATCACATTTTGGAAACACAAGAAACATGTAATCTTGATGGCGATAAAAATTCAGTTAAGGAAAATCAATCTACTGAATTAAATAATAAGCCAGGCCAAATGGAAATGAAAGAAAATAAATAATTATTTTGAAAACGTACTTTAATAACGGTTTTAAAATGAAAAAAAAAAATCAAAATTAAAAAAAAACTCCTCAATGCCGTGCAGTAGTTTTAACAAAACTTTGGAATCTTAACACATTGCGTGTGAGACTGCAATAGAATCGACAACTCTTCGTCTTTTGCCATTATAACATCGGTGGGAATCAATGCGATTATTATCGTACACGATAATCGAGTAATAAATCGAACCACGACGTTGCACGTATTCTCTCCCTTTCTCATGATTTTCTTGTTCTCTAACAATCTTTGAAGATTGATACATCGATATGGTTTTTCATCATAATTTTGATCATAATTTATTTATAAAACTTCAAAAAAAGAAAATACTATTTTTCTAACAACTCGATTTGTAATAGATATAAATAACATATTTTTAGAAAATCTATTTTAAGTATTATATAAATATTTATGTATTCAAATTCATAATCACTCATCCAAAATGTTGCCGACTTAATAGATAAATTTTATAAATAGACTTTACAATGCATACATACCTTCGAAAGCCTGAAATTGTTGTGATAATCGTTTTTGTACTATTATTTTTATTATTATTCAATGACAACTGGTAAGTGCCTTAACTGCCTTTTCATAGTTATATTGTAATAAATAATAAAAATAGGGATGTATGTGTATTTTCATGTTATTTGAGAGAGTGTAGGTATAAATGCAAAAAAGATGATATTTTTCTATATTGTTTGAATTATACTTTTAAATACTCTATTACATTTACGTACTTGCTTCGTTTTTATATCATACATATATTATTGTATTATACAATCGAATGATCAAACAACTGATTTTTTCTATTTTAAAAAAAACTGTTAATATAGAACAGATATCTCATCTATGACAATTGAAAGTATCAAATTATATTAAGGCACCTCGAGCAGAAACATATAGATATATAAAAATATATGAACCTTTGCGCATTAATTTTAGGCAAATAAATAGATAAAAGAAAGAAATATTTACAGGAAAAGATTCGCGAACGACAATCTATGGAATGAAACAAGATGAGGACGATTGGTTGAAGAATAAGCAAAATAGCGATTTGACAGATTGTTTTTCATATTTCTAACTCTTTTACTTGTTTACATATGGCTGATCAAAATCTATCAAACCGCTTTAGATTTTTAATTTCGGATATTTTGCTTATTCTTCAACCAATCGTCCTCATCTTGTTTCATTCCATAGATTGTCGTTCGCGAATCTTTTCTTGTAAATATTTCTTTCTTTTATCTATTTATTTGCCTAAAATTAGTGCGCAAAGGTTCATATATTTTTATATATCTATATGTTTCTGCTTGAAGCGCCTTAAGCAGAAATTCTATACTTTTTTATTAAAATGTCTAATTTATCCATAATTAAATTACTTACTAATTGTAAGTTTTATGAAGGTGGTAATTGAATTGCAGAGGTAGGATTCATTTCCTAGGATCATAAAATGAAAAGATTAACTACTGATAAGTGCTGGTTTTATCTATGGTATTTAAAGTATGTTGAGCAATGTATATAATAGAAAAGAAAAAAAAACAATTGGTTGTTATAGATGAATCATGGAGCTTTTTTATGTTTTGTTTACATATCTCTAGCTATTATGTAACTAATCTGATAGCATATCCAATTAATAAAAGTTGAAAATTTATCTCAACTCATCGGCTGGAATATTTTCTTTTTGCACTTCTTTTGCTCCAACAACAATGTAAAGAAAATTCTTGAATATCTCATATAGATGAAGGTCGTTGTACGATGCCTGAAGGCTGCTGACTATTCTGCTGTCTCAACTCTTCAAAGTAATTGCTACGCGACCCATTGCACTCAGTTGCATTTACTTTCACGAGACATTCTTCACGCTCAATGAGTCGTAAAAGATTGTCTAGGGCTGAGGCTGCGTTATTTCGTTTCTCTTCGTAAATTGTAATCAAATAGACGGTTTACATGCATTCCAAGCTTCTGGGACCCCGTTAGATGAGGAACCATAGTCCAATTACACGAGTTGCAGTAGTAGCTGCAGTCTCTGGAACTTTTGCGGTCCATAGAGCTGCGAGGGAAGTAGAGGGTGAAGAGTAACGTGAAGAAGGGAAGTTGTAAGAAACAGTAGAAGGGGAAAGATGGAATGGTTTTGTTGCTCTAGTCTTGGTTGTCTCGACGTACGCTGGGTAAGGACCTGAAGAGTAGTAGCGTCAAGAGAGTGCTCAGGTACAAGAGAAGTAGAGTAGGTATACCAAGGAGGAGTTGAAGCTCAGTGCCTCTATGTACACTGACTCAAGCATACATTTATATATCTATTTACAGATGTACCTATATACTGAGAGAGAAAATGGTAGCCAATGGCGTTAGCTCAACGTCGCTGCTACAGTATTGAACGTCTCCTGTGCGCCGTCCAGATATTTCTCTCTCTACCTCAACTCCTCTTTTCTCCCTTTTTCTCCTCCTCAGTCTCTTTTCCCTTAGTCCTCACCCTTGTGACCTGACGATGTTTCTCTCCATCGCTCAGCTCTTTTGCTCTTTTACAATCTTTCGCTTCCTCATCTGCACTATTTATCGAGATGCTGTCAGCAAGAGAAAATAATTCCTCATCGTCTTCTGAGGATTTTATTTCTCATTTTATCTTTGTTATTATTATTTTATAATTTTTTTAAACAATAAAAACTTATCAAAACTTGGCGAAATCATATATAAATTCTGTTATACGTGCAGCTGCAAGATTTTATGCTAATCTCGCCTCCAAGCCTAACCCAAGCCCACGAGCATCACATGAAAAAGTTGCTCGTTACACAGGGTGCTTCCATAAATCTCTCCTTCCTAAGCTTAATCTGTCCGCTGACGTTGCCGCATGCTATTCTATATATTTTTTTTTATTTTTCATCTTTAAACATTATACTCCTCTTTCCGCCTACTCTTCGAACTTCTTCCTGTTAAAAAAAACCGCCAGTCAGGACAGCAGGTGTATCCACCATATCCAAGGATTTTCATAATTTCCCATCTCCCACTACTGCCTCTGGTGAAATTTAAATTTTAAGCTTATCGCTTCAGTGCTATCCGATTGTTACCGTAGATGCTTTATTAGTTATGGTGTTGAAAAACTTAATCTTCAATCAAAAACTCTCTGAAATAATTTTTAATTTCTTAGCCAAAATATCAATACATCACCTGGACAAATGAACAGTTGATTAACTAATCCATATTATTTTTATTTTCAGGCTTACTTTTGATAATATTTAATAATGTAAATACACAGATGAAAATTACATGTTCTTATTTACACTAACTAGTGTAATTAATAGCATTAAAAAAAAGCAATTGGATAAATATTAACATTAAATTGACAGCATTCTTGGAAAAAATTTACTCTAAAATAAAAATAATGGTTGGAATCAATACAAACATATAAATCTAATTTCTTTTATGTTAAACTTTCAACACAATATTTATTTATGTAATCATTTAACAGGTACATATTGTATTAAATTAACAAAAAAAATTTTAATAGATCGTTTTAGATATTCTAAATTTAACAAAAAAATTTTATCTATATGATGGTCATGAAGATCAAAGGAGGATTTTTAGCAGAAAAAAAAAATTAGCAAAAAGTTGAAGATGAAAGTTTGCATTTGGATCTCAACCGATCATCGTTCGCAGAACCAAAGGGGGGTCTTCGTGGGACTGAATGAAGAACAAGAGTGAAATGGGCGTGGGGAGGACAGACGAAGATAGAGGAGACGCATTAACTACGACGTTACCCGTGAGAACGAAACCTCGAGAATCTCGTAATACCGTGGCTGCTCGCGTGAAATCCGAAATGTAGATATTACTCGTAAGGGCTTCTCTTCACGGTCGCAAGGGACACATCTTTACTGTAGGATCTTTTCTGCACGCCATATCCGTGACACGCCATTGGTTCGGGTCTTCTCTCGTCTGACTGTCTTGCTCTCTGTTGGAAATTGCGCTGAATCTCTGACTCCTGTCAGCGAAGATTGCACTGCGTGCGTGTATATACACGGAAGAAACCGCACATCAACGATATTTGTGTTGAAGTTGGAAGAGATACTTCAGGATCGAAGAAGAGGGGGTGTTGCACGAACTGCTGGCGTGAGAACCAGGTGGAGAGAGGAAAAAGAATCTGACCCGTAGATTTTTGTTGGCAGGACACGAAGAGAATTATTCTAGGAAGGCTAAATGTATATAATAAATAGCCTTGCAAGGTCGAGTTGAATCAACTGTTTTTCATTTATAAAGGTACCGTAGTTTATATTAATTATTCAACCCTCCAACATTTTACAATATTTTTTTTAAAATTAATTTTCACCCCTAAACGCTGTAAACAAATTAAAAACATTTTCCAAAAATTATTAATCAATATATTGGAGTTTAGGATGTCTAAAAACTTGAGTAAAATTTTGTTTCTAAATTTTTAGGTAAAAATTTTGTGAAAAACTGAATACCAGAGGTCATTCAACATTTAGGAATGATTGGAGGTTTTTAAAAAAATGAATAAACTCTTTACAAGGAAGTTAAAGATGCAAAAAACTTGGCAGAAAGTACGAGATTTATTTTGATAAAGATGTCATTGGACGTCAATGAACATAATATGCAAGCTCAGAAGGAAGAGGAGTAAGAGCTTTCCTCAGACTACCCTGGAATATAAAATGCAGATGAAGCATGTGGGTTGAAATCGTGGAGGCTATTATGGAGATGGATCTTCCTTGGAATGAAGGCAGGGTGGTTTGAAGTGCTGTGGTCTTAGCTAAAAGGGAAAATCAGTGGAGAAAGGATGAATACCGTGTAGTCCGGTAGTAATAAATCACTCTCTTGTCGTCCTTGTGACGCAAGAATAAGCCTGTCGACCAGTGGCCAGCTCTACTACTTCCTTCCTTACGTCCTCTTACCCTCTCTCGTCACGTCCAGAGAGACGTGAAGAATCGATAGTTGGGCGTGAGACGCTAGAAAAATATCCAATGTCCTCATAGCTTAATTCTTTTTAATCCTTTTACCATTTTACATTTCAAATATTCCTGAAATTTCTTCAGAGCTTTTGCATTTATTTTCATTCTGCTGAATTAATTTTTGCACTGTTTGGTATTTTAGAGATTGAGTCGAATGAGGATAAAGGGATGAATTTAAAAGGAAAGGGGATAGAAGAGATAGGAGGAAGAGGTAGCTACGGATCGATGTGTCCCCGAGCTTGTCCAGCGCTCTGGGAACTAAGCGCTTGCGCTCTAGATATGTCCTCTTGTCCTCCCAACGTTGCTGATTCGTCGATTCACCCTACGACAAGTCCTCTGAGCTTGTCACCGACCTGATTCTCCCTTCTCTCGTTTCCTGTGTCACCAACCACCACTTGGAGACACTTGAATTCATTCAAGTTGACGCCCTCTTATCACTGAAAAAATTTCTGAATTTTTTTTATACACTGGAAATTAATAATTCTAGTTTGATTAATAGGATAAGAAAATTTAATCTAGGTCATTAAATTTTTTTTGTTTAGCCATAGAAAACATTGTCTAACGATCTTTTTGATGCTAGTAGATCAAGTACTTATGTAAACAGACATGCTAGAACGTGATCCACTGATGCATCAACAACTTCTAGCGCTGGTTTCTTCAGCATAAATTAAGTACGTTTTATTGACAGAGTAAAATTGAGAAAATAACGTGAAATTTTTTTGTAAAAAAAATTATTTGTTTAATTATAGAGAAATGTATGATGGAATGTAGAATTATAATGAAGATCTATGGTGTGTTCCTTGACGATTTTGGAGCTTAATTAGCAAGTGAAGGGACTGTAAAAATAAACTAACAGTATTTTTGCGTGCTCGAATGTCGGTGCTCCAAGGGGGACATCACGGCGACAGCGAGGATTGGTTGAGTGTGGGGACAGAGGCGTGGTTAGCCTCCATCGCGACTCTTGATAATTGGATGGCGTCGCGAAATACAACAAACATATATCATATAGCAAATGTAATAACGTAATTTTTTTGCATAACAGTAAAAAAAAATAAACTGCAATGATTTTACAATTTTTTAAATCACTAGATGTGGAGAGAAACAGGCGTTGCAATAATCGTGTGAAATCTTTGCAGGATCTCGCGTGAGTTATCAGATGATGCCGCTAATTGTCGTTCGAATGACGTTGAAGAGGCCTCGGTGGGTGTTCGAGAGTAATAGCAAAGATAAAAAAGGAGGAATAAGTGACAAGCAGACGGCGAAGCGAAAATGTTAAAAGAGGGAGTTGGGAGGAGTTGAAAATACTCTCACGGCAAGTATGGGCTGTCGTGTTGTAGGATAATTGGGACACCGTGTATTATCGCTTGCGTGCCATACGCGGGGTGCAGTATGTGATTGGATAGGCGGAGATGGGTCGCGCGAGATAGCTGACCCTAACTAAGGTTGGAACCGGGAGGGTATATCTTCGAGGACCATCTTCTCCATCTGCAGCCAGCGTTACCTATCTACGTCATGCTTGATGCATGGCGTGGGCGTTCCTGCGTTCGTACCAGAGGTTCTCATTTAATTATAGTCTGTTGATGCCGCACGACCGGAGGTCTATCTTCCTCTCTCTTTTGTCTATACCTCTTTTTGCTGTGAAATCACGACATCAACATCTAGCCTATGCTAGTTTATTTACATGTGTATTTATCTCTGAATACATTTCCTTGACACTTTTTTGGCTTTAATTATACAGCTTGATTGAGGCTCACTTGTCAGTCTAATGTTATAGAAGATTCAACCCAGGAAAAATAAAAATATAATCGAGCCCAGCTCATTAGAGAATAATTAATGACCAGATGAATATCCATTATAGGATCCCACATTATACATGGCAAATAGAGATACCATTTTTTAATAACAATTTTTACTTTTTTGATTTTCAGGTCTTTCTTTGAGATAATAAATGATTAATTTAATTCTTTATTTAATCATTGATGAGAATAAATTTTTATTTAGCAACACGAAAAGATATTTGTGGCTTTCAAAGATTCGACTAAATTTTTATACAATGATTGATTTTTTTTTTAAAAAACTAGGGGAGGGGGGAGGGAATTAAATGAAAAAAATACTCTGCTACCTGAAATATAAAAAACTGTAAATATAATTTTGCAAGTTTGGAGATCAGTAAATATTTATAATTCATATTTTTACATTCGTGAAGCATATAATTAAAGTAAATAATAGATCTCATTCTGAAATGGCACGAATTTCGTGATCGACTAATGGACTAAATGTGAAAATATTCGAGGCAGAATTTCGACGAAACTCATTGTTAAACTGTTCGATCAGTAGCATAGGTTTCCGGTTTAGGGTGATTTCTTGACACGCGGGCGTAAAAGACCTCAAGAAACACAGCTGGTCCTTGATTCCCAGTCTACAACAGGAATAACAACAACAACTACTACTACTTGAGTAGTGAAAGACGCGATAGCTATCCCAGATCTATAGTTGCAACCGTAGTATGTTATTATTTTTTATAGTGGTCTTGGGTGGAAGCCCAAGTAATTTGGCGTTTAGCGATATAAACGTTTGTCTGTGATCGCAGGACGCATCTATAATCTCCAGGCAATTCAGGACACATGCAACGTCGAAAACGCAGCTGCCGTGCTGAGAACTATTCCGTAGAATCATGAAGAAATAGAAGAAAACAAATTGGAGCAGCACCAGTAATAAAAGAAGAAGAAAATACCAACTTTTAGAAATTTTATCTCATCCTTTTATTGGCTTTCTCTCTGGAGCATGAATTTTTTTGGAGGTGGAATTGCTTTTAATTTGCTGTCGATGGTATCAAATTAAATTCCAAGGGACACCTCTTTCGACCCCTATAAATTGAAGGAGAGTAAGAAGGCAGAGGAGCAAGACACATAAGGTAATTGCATATGTGTTAGCTGTTATACATAGAGCTGGGGTCCATGTATTCTTTTTGCTCTTGATGCTTCTCGTGATTACTGGGAGGCCGAGTTCTAAGTCGATGTCGGTTTCTCTTGGTCGTGGCGGTCCAGGCAATGAGGGATTGGATGAGAGCAAGAGCAGCAAGTTAAGATGAAGGGGGAGAAAAGAGAAGTTGGTGAGGGGGGCGCCATGAGAGAGCAGAGGTTACTTTTAATGTCTCGCGTCACGCAGCCTGAAGCGAAGACCGCGATGCCTCGCCTCGTCTTCTTACTAATTTGGCGCCAATTTCCAAGCAACTTCTCTGCAAAAACTAACCGAACCATATACCTCTATACTCCATACTCTCCGTAGTCTCTGATTAAATGCTACCACGCTCTTCTTCAGTTTCCCACACTCACCAAGACTGCACACGTGCATCATTTTAGAGACACCACTTATAAAAACCTGCATCAGAAACAATTATTTCATTTCATAGCAATGGCTTAATTAATTCTATAAATCAATAACTAGGTATCATCATCACCACTGTAATATCCACGTGTTCATGAAAATATTCATCTCTCAGCAGGCGTCACTTTATCGATGTCTGATTCTAAAGCGTAGACGAGAATAAAGGCCATAGGTGAGTATAGTCAACCACTTGCCGGTTTGTATCACACGAGCAAAGATAACATTTTTGATCAACCCTCTCACCACAAGACTCCCTGCTGCTTGACCTCATCATGCCACTCTATGGGGGTCTACATGAGCCACCATCAAGCGTCCCAAGTCCAATTGGCTTTTGTCTCACAAACAAACCAGTGATCCCGGCGCCCGCTGTCTTGATTGTTAAATACTTCTTGAGATCATATATCTATCATTCGTCTTCGTCTCCAATCTTGGAACATCAATAAAACATGAAGTTAGCCAATCCTTTCTCTCCCAACTTCATGTGACAACATGACGGACTGGAAATCTTTTTGGATTAGAGGGGGAATAATATCCCAAGTTGCTTGGATTAATGACGAAATTATTGCGTGGTGTTCTGGAATCTATATCGTTTTTTTCAACATCATTAATTGTACAGAAACTATTTTTACTTTATCTTCTTTTGATGGCGCCTGTTGTATTGCTGGGAATCCAAAGGTTAGCATTTTTGCTTTTGCTGAGAGATGTGAGAGGCCACGAATTTTAGTCTATTCTT
The DNA here is from genome assembly GCA_028641665.1 of Chelonus formosanus. Classification (NCBI taxonomy): domain Eukaryota; kingdom Metazoa; phylum Arthropoda; class Insecta; order Hymenoptera; family Braconidae; genus Chelonus; species Chelonus formosanus. The sequence continues at coordinate 19,324,996 of CM054002.1, forward strand.
ATCCTCAATTAACGTTAATATCTGAGTGTTTGAAAGGAACAGAACATGCTTATTTAGCAGTAGAACTAACTTCTTCAGATTACTTGGTGTCATTAGACTCTCACCCGACATATTTGCTCATGATTTGGAATTGGAAGAATGGAGAGCAATTATTTGTTATAGAAACTCCTATCAATGATCTTCAAGGACAAATAATTAAAGTGGCTGACTGTAAAATGAAGTCGATTGCTCAGTTAGGAAAAGATTCAGGAAAATTAGTAGTATGGAAAACAATTAGTACTTCAACTATAACAATGTCTCAACAAGTAATTTCCCTTCCAGCAAAAGCTGTACCAGTTCACGTTGACTGGACAATAAAAAATGACGTACCTGAACTGGCTATCGTTGATAAACATGGTCATGTTTATCTTTCAAATAAAGATGGTAGTGAAATAAAACGAATAATATTTTCCCAACGATGTGGAGTTTGCTTAGAGCACGAAGTGCCAATTATTTGTTGGTTTCAAGGTGGAATTATTCTTAAAACGACCTTTTGCCAATTGAGATTTTACCAAAAAAGTGATGAAAACGTTTGGAAAAAAACCCAATATCTAAAGTCAGATTTAAAACCTTACATCTTGTCTCCACATCCTTTCAATAAAAATCAATTATTTTACTGGACTACTGAAGGATCCTTGATGGAAATGGAATTATCTGATGGAACTAATGCTCTCAAAACTAAAGAGAAGTTTAACTATGGAGGAATTTATAACTTCGTGGATCTTGTCTACCCTTTAGGTCAGCATCTCGTCGTCATTGATTACTCTTTAGGCCTTTCCATTAGAGATGTGATGGATGGCAAGGAAATTAGTAAACTTAATATGGAAATGGAAGGTCAAGTTTCTAATCTAGTCTCTCATCCTGATTACCCAATCATAGCTATCATTACTACAAGTGGAGAATTACTTCTAATAAACGTCTTACCTGAAAACTTTTCTCCTTTTTTTAAATGTCGACTCCAAAATGAAAGATTGGATCTTCTTAAATTTTCTCAGTGTGGTAGACACCTAATCGTTGCCCAGAAATTATCCAACATATGTTATTGTATTATTTCTGATAGAAATTCATTCTCCAACATTTATCAAGTTGAAACAAGAATAAAGATCATTGATTTTGTTTTATTTGAAGTAAAAGGCATTCTACATCTATGTTTACTTGCTCTATCATCTTCTAAAGCATTAGTAGGTAATTATATAGTTATTTTTACACTTGTTCCAGGTGAAACCAATTTTAAAAAGACTTGTGTAAAAATTTTACCTAGTTTTTATCCATGTATTGATTGTTTAGCAATAGATCCGGTAATTTTAGTTACTACTCCTTATTTATCACGACAGATTCATTATTTCAGTATCGAAGTGGGGTCCAAAATACGTCTGATTAATGTTAAGAAAACAAATAATCAACTTCGAAGTTTGAAAATTAATACAAATCGATATTGTATTACTGCAAGTGGATATGATGGATTAATAACGGTTCTTGATGAAGAAGATTCTTCAAAACCGACATTTACTTTATCTTCACATCATAGAAAAGACTTTGGGACATCTAAAGCTATTTGTATTCCTTCAAAAGGTTTATTAATTTCCCAAGGAAAAAATGGTTCGGTAATTTGTTTAATATCCGAAGTAAATAATCGAAAAAAGTTAACCAATGATCATTATTCTGATGTGGATTTAAATATTTTCAATGATCTGCTAGGAGGATGTAAAATAATTCCACCAAGTAATAGAGAATCAAAGAAAAATTGGGTTGAATGGCAAAAAGAAGAAAAATTGAAAAGAGAAGAAGTTGAATTTCGAGAAAAAAGGTTGAATATTAAAAAAGACTTGGAAGTTATTAAAAATAAAATAGAAAAATTATTGGATGATAATGAAAATGCTTCTGAAGGAGTGAAATTACCAATATCAATTTTTGATTTAGCTAGATCTGTTAGAGAACAGAAAATAAGAATTACAAAAGAGACAAAGAAAGATTTACAATTAAAGTTAGAATTTGAATCTTCTGCAATGAATAAAGTATCTAATTGGATTAAAGTAAAATTTTGGAATTCGCAAAAAGTTTTAGATCAATCTTTATTTTCTATTCTGAGTGAAACAGAAGTTACCAATTGTTCAGCAGCTGTTGAAGATACACAAGAAGAACAAATGACTTCTTGGCTCGAGCATTACGAAAAGACCAAGAAAAGTAGGATAAGTATGAGTTTAGAGAAGTCTGGACATTTTTTATTAGTGAGAAATAAATATAATCCAATTTGTCAAGATGAAAAATCAGTTATAGAGAGTTTGATGATTGATGATAAAGAATATGAAGATGAAGAAGAAAGAAAGGAGGAACAGCAAGCAAGTAGTGGTACAACGACTCATAAGTTTGTCAAACCACTCAGCCAATACTCTCAATACCAAGATTATTCTTTTCCTGAGTTTATTTTTATGACTAAAAATATTTTTGCCGACATTGAACAATTAAGAAATTATTTTAATGAATTATTTGATCGAGTCCATCAAATGAAGCATAAGACAATGGCGTTTATTGTAGAAAAAAATGCTAAAATTCGTCAAATTGATTCTGAATTGACTTTGATGTTCAATCAATCAGTTCCAGAATTATTTCCTGACCCTCAATGGCATCAGAGAGAACAGCCTGACTTAATACTTGAAGTATTAGATCATGAAATCGCTGAGAAAACTATATCTTCATCACAGCAAGATTTTTTAGACAAGAAAAATGCAGAAGTCGAAAATATGCAGTTGTCTATGCTATCCACTGATTTTCGGGAAAAAGCATTAATGGAAATGATGGATGGTGTTCTAGAAATGCGTTGGGTAGATGTTATTAAAAAAGATATTGAAAAACCTCTGTGTATGCTAATGAAGAAACCAGAAGAATACACTGCTGAAGACATTTTAGATATCAAACAGTATGAGGTAGAAGTACGAGCTTTGATGCAAGAAAGAGAAAAGTACAAGAGAATTCTTGAGAATGATTTTGAAAAAGTAATGAAAATAGTAAAGGAAGAAATTAATAAATTTAATTCTCATCTGCATGATTTGCTTGTAAAGAAGATGAAAGTTGAGTCTGCTATTCAACAATTAAATCTTTTGCGAGCACGAGAATACATCAGAGTTGTTTGTAAAATGGAAATGGGAAGAAACATGCAAGACATTGAAGAAAAAATTAGAAACAGAGAAAAAAGTATTGAAAATACTAATCAGTTAAATTACAGTCTTCAAAGATTGCTTCAAGATTTGAAAAATCAAAGAAAAATGTTAATTACAAAAGATAAAAATATTTCTAAAAAGTTAATCGATGAATTTCGGTCAATTGGAAAAAGCAATATAGAAATTTTAAAAAAAGAGTTTAAAAAAAGACCCAGAGTATCGTTAAAAAGTTTCACTGCTGGAGAATTGATTGAACTTGGGAAGTGTGTAATTGGATGTGGTAATATTGAATATTTATTTGATAACTTACTTAAGTATTTAAAACATCTTAATTCTTATGATATACAACCATCTGATTTGCCAGATTCAATTACTTTCCATTTCTGGGATCGTTTTGTTAGAATCAGGAGAAGTAAAATAGATATTGAATTAAATTTGAGAGCTAATTTAAGTCAAATAACTGAAATTGAGGAGAGTATGAATGAAAATAAAATGAAAATAAGACGCTATAAGGAAGATGTTGGAAGTCTAGATGATCAATTAATTCAAGTAGAGAGAGATATTGTGGAATTTGAGTCTAATATTGAAATACAGTTGGTTTTGAAAATGGAACAAATAGAAGCTAGTTTGAAAGGTCAGCTTGGAGAGACAGAAAACTTTATTTTCATTACTCGAACAGATGTTGAAAAAATAAATGAAAAAATTGTTGATGCTGGCATGAAAAAATTAAAAGCCATGAAAAAAGAAATGAGTTATCATAAAGAAATTTTACTGAAGGAGTGGAGACATAAGTTTTTGAGGATGAAACTGGAAGACTATGGAAATGAATTACGTGATGTTCAAAAACTTGTTGTCACTAAATACATTAGAGAGTATTTAGCAGCTGAAGCTTTAGGAAAGAAAGATTACTTGACCAATCAACAAATAGAGAAAAACCTTGCAGCAATGAGAGAAAATTTGAACAAAATTTACAGAAACTCGGCCAAGATGTTGGAGAATATTGAAGGAAAAATCGAAGCAACAAAAAAAGAAAATAATCATCTGGGCCAAGTGATAAGTCAGATGAGTTTAAAAATAAAAGAAATGGAATTGAAGAGAGATTTAGAAGATGAAGAGCAGAAAAAGACATTTTTTCAAAAGAGATTTGAGCTTGCTGTGAAGAGATCTAGACTTGTGAGAGATATCCAGAAAGAATACAGCGAAGTTTTAACTTTGAAAGCTGAATATCAATCATTATTTATCAAGAGATATCCTCTTGAGTATTCATCATAATTTTATCAAACATAAAAATGAATTCATAATTATTAATATAGTAAATAATTAATTTCCAGCAAATTAATGATGATTGCAGGGTAAATCGATGCTCACTTATCTTGGAATAAACATCTATCTTGTCCAGTAAGAAACAGTCAGTTTATCAAATATTTCCCTCGCTGTACAATCAACATTAACTAATTAATCCCAGGTTCTTATTAATTGACTGTACAATAAGTACATCAATGAAATTCTTTCATTTTTAACACTTGATATGTAAAACTTTAATGAACATGGTTAACCCTGCAATCTCATCACAATCCTGAGACATTTAAATTCACACAGTAATGCAAAATAGGTAGAATGATCATGGAGTCTTTTAGATGAAAGGAAAAATAGTAAAAACGTTTTATTGAACATGGAAAACAACCACAAAAGCATGCACTTCAATCAATGCAAATCAAATCGTAAACCGTGAATACGGAAAGCGCGCGTAGTCAAATCAGCCGTATAAAAGCTTCATGAATGTAAAGGATCGTTGAATAGTAACCACGAGAGCCAATCTGGTAATGCGTCGCAAACGGATAGAATTTAAATGCTATGGTAAATATATATATCTTTCAAATATATTTTGATTAGTGTATTAGTTTTTGAATTAGTAAGTGCAATTATTTATACTAAATACTTCAAAAAACCATGAAATTTATTCTAAAAGTCCAATTTATTTATTGTAAAGTTGCTTTTTGTTTCAATCATTTGTTCAATAATATGTTGATGTTTTTTATTCCTGTTGATGAATAAAAAAATAATTTGATGTAAAAATGATTATTTCTTTTGGAGTGGTGAGCATTTATCTGATGTTTATTGCTCGTACGAGATTATGTTTTTATTTTGGTGAAGTCAGAAAGAAAAAACGACATGATAATAGAGGGAAAGGGGTGAGTTTTTACGACTTGTGTCTGTCCATGGGATGACAGAGTGAAACTTGTTATTATCCCCGCGAGCTAACGTTCAACTTCTTAGTGTCTTGGGGGCGCCGCGAGGCCTTCAAGTATGTCTGTCCTTCCTCATCTTTACCTACCTCTTGCGACCCCTTCTTGCTGATGTACAGACCACTTTCAGGCCATAAAGAGACAAAGGAACATTCTCGCGGCCGTGGAAGGCTGTAAACTCTCATTTTCGGAAAATAAAAAATTATACACTCACGCGACTGGTACGCTGTCAGGAGTTTATATGCCACTCAGCAGCTTTTACACCATGATTTTGAATCGTTAAAAAATTCAAGGACATTTGAATAATTTTCATTTTTTTTCTCGAAAAATATTTAAACAGTTTTTTTTTTTTTTTTTCAGTATGGAAAATAAAAAAAATAACTTGTCTTGATGACTAACAGTTCGATTGACCGCTGAAAGCTTGACACTTATCCCTTATAAGCCGGACAGTGGTAGCATTACCATAGAAAGTGTATATATCGCAGGAGAATTACCTATGCGCGAGCCAAGAGTCAATATGTTGAGTGAAAAGGGATGAAACCGTCACCCTCTTTGCTTTTCGGCAGATTTCACTGAATACGGTCGATGCTTGCTCATCGATGCGCGTGATAAAGGCCTCTAGTACATATGCTTCATTCTCTCTGTCTTCTTCTACTTATAGCTAATGCTGCGTGAAAATCATTTTCAATCTATCGATTGTTGGATGAAATTTTCTCATAAATAGCACCACCAATCTTACATGATATCTAAAAATTACTTTATTATTTATTACTGTTAAATTACATAGCCAGAGAATATTTTCAATGATTACCATTTTTATGCCACTACAACATTTATTTATTATATTCTTGTTTCTTATAATTATGCTCAAATACTGATAATGCATTTCATAACTGGACCTTGTTAAACATTTTTTTGTTTAATATGAAAAGTTATAAATTAAATTAAAGAGTCAATAATATTTAAAACATTATAATTAATCATATTACTGCATATAATTTGACAGAATAGATTTTAAAAAATATTATTGATACTCTCACTGTAAATTTTAGTGTCTTATTTTAAAACATTAAAATCGTTTTAATATTACGTCACCCATTTGATTAAAATTGTCTCGATTTTAAAACGATTTTTAGAGTTTGAAAATAAGACACTAAAATTTACAGAACTGATACTTAATACGTTAAGGCTTCACAGGACTAAGGTATTTGTGCTACTTCAACATTACATATGAGACAATATTTTTTGTGATAAACTTTATTTTATTGTCTGCTATGAAAGTTCGTGTTTCATTAGCTTCCTATTGGACTTTTTTAAAGTAAGTCAGTGACTATTCCTGATTTTCTAGTGCTAAATTAATCACTGATTCATTTCAAAAGAGTGCATATGATAAATCCACATGATGTATTACCTCATTTTAGGACGTTATGCGACCTCTTATTGATAGTGATCACTGTTGGTCCACTACTGTTGTTGATTAAATAGACAAAGAATTATAATATCTATAAGTTTGAACATTTTTTAATAATAGTCATACTACCATTCATAATGAATTATCACGATATTTTCTTGCAGCGAAAGAAGTGATAAATGAAGAAAAAGAAATCATTAGAAAAATTTTTAACTGTATTGTCCAAGTCAATGACCAGAACTAATATTTTAATAATACACCAACGTTATTTTGAAGTCACATTTTTTTCATTCGTAAAATAAATGATTTTTAATAATGTTTCAATTATTTCTTCATCTACTCACATGTAATTTCTCCAATGAAAAAAGAAAAACAACCTTTCCTCGGAATTACTTTTAAAATTGATAAATTGTTGTTGCACAAAGCGCAAAGATGTCTCGTTAACAGCCAACGATTTTTTGATGGACACGAATATACTTATACAAGATCACAGACACGATCAACGAATTCTCGCCGCCTCGGTCGTTTACGATTACGAGACTAATCTCATTTTAATGATGGGTTGTTGAGCTCATGGGGCTGGTCGAATAATGAAGTGTCAAATCGACCGTAGGTGGGCGTCATCGTCATCGTTGTCATGCTTTTGGTTTGGCTGTTGGTCATCCTTAGGCTTTTACACTCATAATATATTCAACCGGCGAATTTTTAATTAGCAGCAGGAGGATCTCGACTGTTACCACTCGACCTAGTCCCACTATTATTATCGTCCAACGTCTTCCCAAAGTATCTTTTCAGCCATTCGATTCTTCCAATGATTAATCGGCGCCGGCGTCTATGGCTTGCCGGAAAGTGTTTTTTGTTTGTATCACAATCAAGGAACATATTTCTTAAATGTACATAAAAAAAATTACTTTTGTTCAAGTCCACCTAATGGACACTTTTATGCATCATCTTATTGTTTGAAAAATAAAATCAAACCTTTTCTCAAATTTTTAATTCCAATTATATACTGATGAGTATGAATATTTGTCAATATTAATTTTCATTTTATACATGGAAAAATTTTATAGGAATTTTTAGTAGTCAATTTAGAGTTAAATTTAGTAGCTAAAAAAATTAAAAATTACTAGGTTTGTTTTTTTTTTTTTTTTTAGTAAAAGTAGCTAAAAAATTTCGGAAAAAGTACTATTGTGGTTTGTAAAAATGAGTAAAAAATAGGAAAAAGTCTTATGTTGGTTGGTAAAAATTTCTAGAAAAAATCTATAAATTCAGAAATTTACTTTCAATTTATTAAAATTACATATCCATTAAAAATACTAATACTGACATTGGATATTGGATAAAAAGTGAATTTCTGAATTTATAAGTTAATTTCTAGAAATTTTTACCAATCACAATAATAGGGGAGAGTGGGGCAAGACGAACTTTTGAATTGTAAAATGACTAATACACATAATAATGCAATTTGAACAATAAGTATGATTTTAAATCAATCGTTAACTTCTGTATTAACAGCCTCAAAGAATCTGTTTTGCTTCACTAAGTTATCAAAAATCGAAAAGTCCATCTTGCTTCATGAGGGCCGTCTCGCCTCACTCTCCTCTACTTTTTCTTAAATGTTTTAGCTATTTTTACTAAAAAAAAAAAAAAAACAGTAATTTTTAATTTTTTTAACTAGAAAATTTTACTCTAAATTGACTAGTAAAAATTCCTATAAAATTTTTCTGTTTAGAGACTGTTAGTGATGAAAACTATTTTTTTTTTAATTCATGAAAATTGCAGAAAGTATTGGTCGATAATCAGCTTCAAATACATTGATTTAATTTATTTTGAAAATTCACCAAAATCTAAAGGGAATCAATTGAAAGCAATAAAGCCCACAATTTATGAACAAAATCTCTAGTAAAATAGCCAACCAATTGAATTTATTCATCGCTAATAATTATTATCCAGAGAAGCAGCGTAAATATTATCATTTTAAAAGCTGATACTTTGCACAAGAGTGTAAATGTTGATTATAGCAGTAATACTAGTGATAGTTGGTTATTCTTACAGAATTAATTAACAGACGGGAAAAAAAGGAAATGCAGTAAAGGCTCGAATGCATACCAAACGAATTACAAATTAGTTTGGAGTACTAATCGAGTTGGCGTAGTCGTGTTTCACGAGTTGTGGTTTTGCGACTTGCGTATGCTCCGTGGATTGGATGCACATAGAATCCTCCTGAAGTCCATTTCTCGTGAAATCTCAGTCGCCATTAATTTCGATCCAGCTGACAGGTCACTCGGGTAGAACACCACGGCCATTATAGATATTACATGCTCGAAGAATTTCTTTCTCACTCATCGATTGATTTAACTTAATATGTAGGAAAGAAAGAAAGCGAGTATAGGCATCTGCTCTCTAAGTTATAGCCCGTATCGAATAATTATTATTGTTGTTTGCTTTGAGGATCTCGCGGGTCGCCGGCTGCCCTCGCGGCTGCAATTTATTTCAAAATTTATTACCGATGACCGATAGAGGAAGCTGAGGAAGAGGGAATGTATCCAATAGAGATCTCGAGACGACTGAGGCGTTATGTTTTGCACGTGCAGGCGTTCATCATTATCTATACTACATATATACCACCCTCTCTTTTATCCAGACTTCTCTTTTTCTTCTCTACTACTGCAGTATCATTTATAAACTCGAAATTCAGTCAATTTTCCTCGCGAGCTGCTGACTAAATATATGAATTCCACCGCGATTTCATTCCCAATGAAATTACCAAGTCAAGATTTGAGGTTCTCACGTTTGCGTGCTCTTCGACGCCACGCGGGAGGCAACATTTTGCAAATAAAAATTAAAAATTTGTACTCTCTGTTGAGGGATGAGTCTTTGAGACTACGGCCACGTTGGATCTCCAGCGAAACTACCTTAAACACAGGTCACGCATCTTCGGTGCGTCCTTACAGTTTTGCACGATATATATGCATCAATGTGTATACACCACGCACCACGCAAAAATTATCGTTAGAAAATTCCACAGCCAAAGAGAAGTTGTGTATATTTTTTAATCATTTATTTTTATTTTTCATTCCTTCCTTTATTCCTCGACTCCACCTCCTCCTCCTCCTTCTTGGCATCTTTCCTTTACCTTATATTCTTGGGTTGGTCGCATTAAATTCGCGAAACTGCCACTAGCTAACACCATAATCATGAGACTGACACCCAGCACAACAATGAGAATCACTAATTGCCTATCAGAGCGTTAATATGTTATAACGTTGATGCGCCTACGATCCTTTTTCATAACAATTCACCATCATTTTGCTTCAGGGTATAAATGAACCCACAAATTGGTCAAGATAATACAGCTCAGCTTCAGGATCTTTCGTATTCACTCATGAATAGAATTACAACTTGTAGCATTTGATGGAATGTAGAAGATTTCAGGGAAACCAACATCGCGTGCATCCTATATGTTCAATACTCGTGTCATTACATGAATCAACATGCGATGTCATTGTTGAGATGAATCAGATGCGTTGATGTCTTTTGCAATTATTGATTTTTTATTGGTTGAAAAAAATAGCCAACTATGTACACTGGAATTGTAAACAAAGTATATAGAATTACTTAGTAACTCTTTTCAACTGATCGTTAGCATACATCTGGATTTAAGAGTGAATGTCATGATTGTTAAGTTGCAAGAAATCACCATTGATTTCACTTGCTGGTGAATGATTTTATAGGTGACAAATAAAAACAAGAAAAATATTGAACACATAACTAAAAAATCAAAGAATAGACTAATTAAAAAGGATTTTTCCACAAAAACTTGAAGAAATAGTAGTGATGCTCCAAAAATATATACTAAAGTGACTAGGTTAACAAATGGTCATCACCTAGAAATGTGTAACAATTTTATATTTCTTGTTCATCAATTGAGATGCTTATTTTACTCCATAATTGGATTCAGTTCTCTTCCCTTTAAACTTGTATAAAACTTTCTCATGATGAGAAAAAAAATTAGTTACTTATTTTCTTAATGATACAATTGAAATATATTCTAATTTATTATTTTCTAGAATCTCTTATAAGCTAATGAACTATCATTACATAAATTAGCATGCAATGTCACTGCTGGAAAAAACGTTCTGTTGTCTTTCGCAAGAATAAATGTTTTCCAAATAAAAACCAGCAAACTGTACACTTTGGAATAAGTATGAATTGTAAAATAAAGTATATATCATTACTAAAACCTTATTCTAAGTGATCGTTAACACAAAACTATGTCTTGGTATAATCCTCATGATCGATTCACCTGCATCGTCGACCTTCGAGGTACCAGAATCAAATCCAAGTGGTTTTCTTTCCTTCCATACTTCGTTCGGTTTCTTCCAGGGTAGAGGCAACCATTATATAGTAGTAAATATCATAATGCACCGCAGAAATCCTACAAGGTTCTCCTCAAACCACGAGTAATTATGTAATTGCAGAAGAATTACTTACCAGGACTTGATCTTACGGTTCATCATTCAGTGACATTCCCCAGCTATTTTTACAGCTCTATGAGTGCCTCTAACGCCGTATTCTGTGCACTTTAGGTAATTTCTGATTGTTCTTGTACCTGAGAGCCCTTGGCAGCGATTATTTTTTTGTCTCTAAACGACCAAAAGAGGTAAGGGAGATAAGTAGTTGCAAGCATGAAATGTTTATCTTCTTTTGCTTGGATTCGTAGGTTTTTCAATTTAATTATGGTGTACAAAATTTAAAAAAAAATTAGAAGACAGAAGATGAAATAAAATTCTTAAAGCAGGTGTTTAGATAATAGATAGGGTGATCTTTTTAATGATACGTTTTTAGAGCAGTGTGATGTCAAGAAAGCAATCATTTATTTTTGATGGACTGGAAAAAAAATATCCTAGAAAAATTACCGTTACATTTAGGAGATAGCATGGAATTTTAAGCATTCATCAACATCTCAATAAGTTAAACAACGAGAAACATATTTTTTTTAATTCAGTTCTTTTAATTGATTCAGAATTCAAGTAATGATGTAATTGATTATGAAAATAAATATCTGTAAAAAACATCATCTCATTATGAGTCCTGTGCAGATGAAAACCAGTAGATTTTTCTAATTCAATTTGACAATCAATAATTCCAGATGATTGTAATGGATATGATGTGAAAAATAATAGTCCACGAAAGGTTCATCTCATATTTATTATGGCGAACTTACATCTTATGAAACAGTAACGGATATATTAAATAAGCATATTTTTTGAATGTTTATTTCATCTTTACTTCACTCATTTTAAACTTCACGTTTCCCTAGATGTCCATCATTGTTATATAAGATTAAAATTCAACATGATCATTTTATTAAACATTTGAGAACTGGAATGATGATAAAAAGATCATTATAAAATCCTATCCTTCCAATCTAAAAATAAACTAGTGGTATTTTTGGTTTTTAATAAAGGATTTAAAAATGTTTAAACACCAGCGGGGATTTAAAGAGAAGTGAAATGATAGCGGTAGGATTAAAGATAGTGGATAAGAAATGATTATGTCTGTTGAGGAAGGACACGAACAATTTGAAGAGGATTCCGTGATGCTTCGACTCGATTAAACGTTCAATTTGCTGCTGATGATAGTAAAGCTAGAGGAAAAGAAATATTACTTTATCTCTAATATTGATGCAGACGTGCATGAGTTGAAGCCGTCGATACTTTGAAATCTCGATCGACCTTTTGGTCTACACTCAATCGAAGACTTAAGTTTTTTGTGAATGCCCGCAGGTGTTTCCAGATTTCTGAACCCAATTGTCTGAACAATGTAATAGCTTGTCGCTTTTGTTCCTCTGATGATTACAACTCTTCAAAAAGCAGGTGTCGTCGAATTCTTTACTCCCAAAATAACTCTCTGGCCGTAAAGCAAAATCGAATCCAATAGTCATCGACGCGAATCCTTGCGTGTCTATAGTCTTTGCCGTGGTTGCGTTGGTGCGACCAGAATTTGCCCTTGAGAAGTTGTCACGTCCTGCTACGTACAATTGAGAATGACCACCTGCTTTGTTAGGACCAATTTCATGCGGTATCATCCCACCTGACGTTTTTGTCCCCGCCGGAAATCCTTATAATTTTTTCCATCATTGACTTTTTTATATTAGAATCGTCACAATTAATAGTCACGAATCACCATAACAATATGCACTGAGACTGGAGTATGATGTCATGAGAGAATTTTTGGCATTTCTGTGAAAAGTAAATCTGATTTTTATATAGGTTATAATTATGAAACCCTGCTATACAATTTTCTTTACTTTATTTATTTGATTTCCTGCCCATCGATAAAATTTTCACACAGTTAGAAGATAATTTTGATTGAGCAAAGGTATGTTTAAGTATCCTTTAAAATTTACTAAGAAGCAAAAAAATTTCTATGTTCTATTTAGTTTAAAGCCTTAGGTTAAATAAATAACAACTTTCATTTTATATGAAAAAAAAAATCTCAAAAATATAAAATCATTCAATTTTATTATTAATAATATATTGATTTATCTGCAATTATTTCAGAAATTATCATTATGTCCAATTAACTCTGAACAGTCTTAAACTCTCAACAACATTGAATGGATCGAGCAAAATACAGGATTATTAATAAGTAGCTTTTATAGTAAAAATTATCCTAAACGTTCCTCAAGGCTGAGAAAGTCATTTTTTTCAATTTCCAATAATTTCTCAACCTCATAACACTCTTGGTTCAATAAAAATTGTCCTCCACTAAATGATGAAATTAAATGATATTCTCATAAAACACAGCAAAATACTTTTCTTAAAAGAGTTTCCACTTTTAAAATACTTTATTAAATAATTGCCCTCAATTTTTATTATTGCGTGTAAGCTGAAATTTGTTTTTTAAAATAGTCGAGAAAAATTAAAAGCCTAAAAAAAAGATGAAAAATTGATAATTCAACTTAGCGTGACCTCAATTCTCCATTTCGTATTTGCACCAGAACACTGATTGGCCTCTTGTACAAGGGCGTGTTCCGACACGCTATAATAATCGGATATAGTCACATCAGCGTGACGGTCGTGCATGTAATTAGAAGTGCCATACAAGCGGGGTTTCACGTGTTTACGTAGACCCGAAAAGGTGAAAAAGTCTAGATATTATTCTCTATGCTTAAGAAGTTGATAAAAATCTTAATACCTAAGTCTTTAAGAGTTTATTATAACATTTATTATAACGTGTAATATAATAGAGTACCGAATCGGCATTGTTTTAAACTCCATACCGGATGTGCGACATGTGTGCGATGTTGAAATTGCCATGAGATGTTTATCGTTGGACGAGATACCAAGGAGCGATATTCACGCTTCGACATGGAGATTTCTGATTGGGACGAATTAAGTGGCCATGAGTCGTTTATTTTCCAATAGTCTATTATTACATCCACCCTGAGGCTTTTCTGCGAACACTTTGTAGCAGTTGCACCAATGGAAATACAATAGTTACCCAACTAATTACCTCAGCTTCCTATAATAGCAATTCAATCGATTTAAATAAAATTATTGTTATTGAATATTTTATCATCTCAAAAGATCATTTATTGAGTTCAATTAATGACTGTCAGTTATTGAATTTAAACATCCACGCGTTAATCTAAATGTGTTTGAATGAATATGTAAAGCAAATATGTTCGTTTATTATATAAATCTGACAAAGTACCCTGGGAATTATTATATTACATTTCTCGGATTCATTAAAAGATTATTTGATTTAGTATTTTCATTATTTCAAATTAAAAAAAAAAAAAAAAAAAACAAGTAGTGTTAAGGCTAGGCTTTACTTAAAATTTTTGCCCTATTAGCGATATCGGAAAGCACATGAAAAATGATATAACGAAATACATGCTAATTACTGCGTTTTATTATGTAAAATGATTTTATTTATAATATAGAAGGTGGCTAATATATAATAGTTTATAATATGAAATAAGCTTTATTTTGATACTAAAATCAATGGATATAATTGCAAATTGGCTGATAAATAAGTTATTTCCCGACTCCTTGGGATTTTTTAGGGGGAAACCGAAGTTAAGCCCAGCCTTAAGTATTTTTTTCTAACGTGTTGATAATTATTTTATCATGTTGGGAATGATTTTTATCATTAAATTTTGTTAAATTGATAATATTGCACTCCTAACCACTGAATATCATCCAACTTGTATTGGTCTTCATTTAAATTAATTCTTTATTTATTCTAGATGATGATAATAAATAAAAAAAATTGATTCTAGTTATTTTAATAATCTATCTGCTAATTTAATTGTGAATGTTAGAAACACTCATTCCACTCAAGCATTAAAATTTAATGATAAATGAATAAGAATAAATACTAATTAAACTGTCATCTCATTTAGTTGCTCTTTTACTTCTCATGCATTTCCTGAAAATAATAAACAACCACTTCACTACTCAGTATCTGATGAAAATAATAAAAATATCTTAGCATTGATGGTTTGTTAATTAATTAGTTACAATGTTTCTTATCATATAAACTCTATGAAGTATTCAGTGGTAGGTAAAATAGCAGGTTCTGTTTTCTATCCATGCATCAAGATGTGTTTTAAACATCTGTCTGTCTGGACCATTCGAGAAAACTGAACTTCGCATATGGATGTAACAAGTTCTGTGCGACGGGGTCAGATACGTGCGAGTCGATGAGGCCACCGAAGCTTGGACTTGTGTCTCGATGCGTGATGTAGTTTTATAGCCACGTATTCTTTATAGCTCAGGCACGCCTTCGTCCGTCATTAGATGGCCCTTCTAATTTTCAGCCAACTGACGTATCTTCAGGGAAGCCTGCAGGGACAACAACAGACAAAACGACAGAAATTTATAATTTATTTTAGAGTGTTGAATTTATTTGGTCATTTAAATTCATAATTTATTTTTATCTCTTTTCATCTTCTTGAAAGTTTCATTTCATTTGTTTCTAAATAAACCTTGACTCTTCATATTCTTTTTTGTACCTATTGCACACCTGTTACACATTTATGTTCCACCTTAATTCACGTATTTGATCAGCTCATAAACAACCATCTTTAAACTCAGTTAAAGTAATTGCAGAGATCAATAACGAAACATAGAAGAGTTGATAGTGTACATTTGTATCTATTACTCATATATTTTGAATGGAGGATATAAAAGAAGAAGGATTTTTATGATGAGTGTATATTTCATGTAATGTATATCTTGGAAAAGACTCTAGAGTGTTGGTACGCCTGTTATTATCACGCGTCCAAGTCGTTCGTTAGAACCACTATGGAATCGAAGGTGCTAATCTCATCCTTGTGGTGATCAAAGGCCGGCTATAAGAATTCTTGACTTCATGGATGAGTGTAGATCCAGCAAAAAAGGTTTCAAAAATGAGAGTGTACAGTTCATAGGCTGAACATCAAGTTACGTGTAATTAAGTACCCAGCAAATTATGTCCACCAAGTAATCTCCAGTTCTCTTATGACGACGATATAATGTCCGAGCTGTACGTTTTTTTTCTTCACCAATATGATGTTGAGACATTTAAGTTTCTTTGAGATTTGATGTTGAATGAATTAAACTTGGAATTGGAGCAAATAATAATCATGATTCAGAGTTGATTGGAGATATTGGGAATAATAAGAATGAATTGCTAATAAATATTTTTTTTGTTAAAAGTATATTGAAATAAAAAATTATGACAAAGTTTTGAAGCATGGGAGGCAAAAAAATATTTTTTGTAGTCACAGGATCACTAAATCTGTCGGTCAAACATTAAATTAAGTGCTAGAGTATAATTATGAGTAGTACTTGATTTTTTTCTTGTTGATCTTACTTGCATTTTTTGTTAAATTATTTATTAGTCAGGTTTTTTTTGACCAAATAACTTCACTGAGTTTTGAAAAAAAAAAAAAAATAACTAATAATCAGCAATTATAATTGTAGCTTTTCTTTTGACGTTTAAATATTTTTTCTTCAGTCATTCGAAGATTTTTTTCAACTCAATAAGTAATGATACTCAATAAATTTACTGAACTTAAATGACGTGAAGCTTAAGGAAGAGTTGTGTTAATTTACGAGTAAAATGTTATTGTTCAGGCATTTTTGGCAGTTTGGTATTTGTTTTTTTTTTTTTTTTAAGGAATGGGCAAATTTGGAATCACGTTTAAGGACGGATCGGTAGGCGGTTCATTCGCAGACTAGCAGACGCGAGAGATTTTTCTGATAAACGACCGGTCGTTTCTCATTTTGTATACCCAGAGAGAGACTTTAGTCAAGTCTTGCAGAGGGAACAAGCGTGGGCGGGGCACACTAAAGTCTGCAGGATGGTAAGACAAGTTAAAGAAGAAAGAGGATCTACTCATTTTTGCGTGAGCTATAAGACCGATGTCAAGACAAATGAAGACTAGGTATAAACAAAAAAGAAGAAAAAAAAGGTTTGGTCTAATTTCAAGGTATCCATGGGAATTATAGACTTTTAACAAAAAAAGAAAAAAAAATTGCAAGGTTCGTTTACTTAAGAAATTAATTTACTGTGTTTTACGATAAATTGAGTTTTCAAGCACACACACACACACACAAAGTATTGAGTTAATGACTTGAGAATTACTGTCTTTTTTATAGTATTAATAATAAATTACACAAAAAGGTATAACAAAATTTAATGACACAGTTCCATTAATTTTTCATATAGATATTTTTATTTTTATAATGATGAATGATTTTTTTATAATTGATCTATAATATACATCATAGCGTTTGGTTTATACATAATTACAATGGTAAATTCTCGCTTCGCCTTAATTTATTATGATATATGTTTGCTATTTTTATGTTTCACTTTAATTCTATTTTATTTATTTAATTGCCACCACATTTATAATTAAAAGTGGCTTTAATTAATATCAATATCATTCATGATGAGATTCATGATGAATAAAAACAATTTGCTGATGCAAAGTGATTAATAAAAATTAGCATAAAAAAGTTTTGTCCATTTGAACTATTTAACATATATAGAAGTTGGAGACGAACGCACGAGATTTTATACCTTCCTTTTACTATCATCAAATTAATTAACCAACATATTTACAATTCAAGAGAACAATTAATTGAACGATAAAAGCGATCATTGATAGGCGGCATTTTATTTAATTAAATTCTGTTCAACCTTGTGAGATTATATAATGATACTCGACAGGCAGTAGTGTTCTATTTTCTCAGCAATGTAATCAAAAGTTTTCAATTCACTATAAATGTGTACCTTAAATACACATTACAAATATTTATTTGTTTGTTTTTAAATTTATTTATACGATCAATTAGTCTTACATTTAAAAGAGCATACGATGTTTATGATAGTGAATTTAAAAGGTTTTTTCTCAAGATTTATTTTAAGATAAGGAAATTACGGCAGTGCCTGCTACCAGCCGGCCTATAAGTATTACAGATATTATTAATTATTTTGTTAATGTACTTTAATTTATTAATTAATCAATTAATTAAGATCTCTAAGAAACAAATAAATATTATTTATCTATATTCTTTCTCGCTCTTTTACAACTAATCCAGAGCTAATTAATATTTATATTTATTATTAGAGCATGATTAGATAATTAATCAATGAATAATATTATTAATCAACACTCTGGAAATAATTCTACCTTTATTGCCATTGCTTTAAAGCACTGCCACTGGTTTTATCAACGACTTTAAACATTCAAATTTTACAAAATCTAGTGCCAGATTCTGGCTCTAGAGTCGATTAATATCTAATTATACTTTGATTAAAACAATTTAAGCGATTACATCCATTGATATATACAATATTACTAAGCTGATAAATGATTAAATATTTATTAACGTACATTACTAACGTACGTAATCACAACGATGATAAAGTTCTTATGATTTTGTAATCATCACTTTTGAATTAATACAATAAATATTTTTTTTTTCAATCTACTCAGTTTTTTTAATTACTTATATATGTATTTTATTTATATATATTTATTTAAAATGTTCCATTCGCATAATCGGTTCTTTTTTTGTAAGTGCATTGAACATTAAAAATATTTTTCAAATATCAATATTTCGAATCGAAACGCACGAACGAGAAAGTACGAAAAAAGAAGATGAAGGTTGATATATCAGACACTGGATCTTGTTGAGTGAGAACGAGTGAATCGAGTACATCCCACAGTTCAGCGATATTCAATTCTCCAAGTTAGATTTTGGGATTAAAGGTATGGTTCGTAGCCGCGCCGGGAGATTGCGAGCGGATACGCGGACGTTGGTCACGAGCCACTAGTGGAGATGACCGGCAGGTCCCTGTGAGCCTGAGGATCTCGCGAGTGAGCATCACGTACCGCTCGAGAACCAAAGACTCTGTCACATCCGGCTATAGTGCATTTCACTTCTTCTTGACGTTCTTCTGACGTTGGAGAAACTGCTGGTGATAATGGTCTAGAAACTGGGCTTCTCTGAGAGGATTCTCGTTCTTGATTTAACCTTGTGAGATGATTTAATTGACTCAAATGTTGATGAGTAAGACCATTGAGACCAGCAAGATGGCTAGCGAATGATGATAGCCCGGGGAATGTGCTTAGATGCGGTGGCATTAATAGATGAGGAGGCGGTATTCTTGCAGCTAGATCAACTGCTGAAGGTAGACCATAGCCACCAAGTCCACCAATTCCTGCATCAGCATAGAGCCGAGCGAGAAAGTCATTGTGAAGTAGAGGATTCATTTGAGAGTCTTCAATTCTTGGAGATAGACTCGGTGGTAAACTTGAAGACAGTGGTGGACTGGATGTAGTTGAGAGTAGCTTTCGATGAAGATTGAGATTGGCTGAATGACGATCTCGAGACCTTTTGGACGGGAAAGCTGCGTTGCAACCATCAACACTGCAGCGATGCATCAACTTGAGATGAACATTTTGGTAATGTGTTTTAACACCAAAATGATTTTGAAAGACCTTGCCGCAGGCTGTACATCGCCGTGGGTTTTCTCGATCAAGAGGAACCTCTTGAGTACTAACGAAACCACCGTTCTCATACCTCGCGTAGGTGATGAGACTACTGTCCGTATCCATAGCCGCTGTGGAGGGCGAGGCGCTGGACGAGCGCGAGCCACGAGAGTAATTGTCCATGGTGTTGTCCTGCATCAGGATAGGGCTGGTGGTGGGGCTGGTAGAGATTCTGCCAGGCCTCGACGCCGAACGGCTCCCTGAGTTGTATGGACCCATCATGCGACCCTGCGACAAGGACTCGAGTTGACGCAAAGCATTCGAGGAGTCGAGGGAGAGTTCGTCAGTAGCGGTTGGATAGTTGTCGATCGAGCTCGGGGCACGGGAAGGAACATCGGGACGCTCACCTTCACGTTTACGACGATTCCCATCCTTCGATTCATCGTCATTGTCATCATCATCCTCCTCATCAGCTTCATTCGTAGCTGGAACACGGGGCTCTTCTTCTTGCGTAGCTTCTTCAGGAACTTCCTCTTTCACCACTGCTTTATGCTCATCATCGACTACATTCTCTTTCTCGTCTTTCTCTCCTTCGACCTCGTTGCTGCTGCGTCGACTTTTACGACGTTGACTGAGTACTTCATCATTGCGCTCGTCTACTGAAATTCTGTCATGGGGTGAGCAAGACTCTCGCTTTGGCTCAGGTGAGAGAGGTCTTTTAGGTGACCTCACGCTGCTGGCTCGAGAGCTAAGATCTCTTGGTTCATCTTGCGGCTCCTCAGTATTGTTTTCAGTCTCTGAAGTTCTCTCTGAATATTCTTGCTTCACTTCAACTACTGCTTGATTGTTTGGCTCATTGTCAACAATTGATCTACGTGGTGAAAGTGAAGATTTACGCTGTTGTTCAGCCCCTAGCCGAGACATTGACATGTCTTCAGGTTGATCTTGAAAAACTGCATCATTAGAAGAGTCTCCATCAGTCGAGGATGAATGTGCTTCTGTAGCCATAGCACATCTTGTTGGATGCTGTGATTTTCTTTTTCGTACGCCACGATTATTAAATGTGACATTCGATTGCATGTGAGCGTTATTGAAAGACGTGGAATGATGATCCATTGTACCCATTGAGTCAGTGTCATCAACGCTGTCTGTGTTGCTAACGAGATCTTCATCACCTCCTTCACCAATTGACAACTTTGGTCGTTTTGCCAAGTTGTATGGAGCTGACTGGTCGTCGTCATTTCTTGATGATCTTCCAGCATCCATTGAATCCATCTCATCACCGACAATTACAATACCTTCTTCATCGTCGTCTTCTTCTTCACCTTCAAGAATAACTGACGGTGTTTGAGAAGACGGTGATGCTCCAGCAGTACTAGCAGTACTGGATGATCCCTTCAGGTGAGTACTAGTTGTAGTAATTGTATTAGCAAACGCTGAGAATGGACCAGTCGTTGGTGCAGTTGTTGTAGCTGCAGTAGTGGTTATCATTCGTTGATGAATAGCCTCGTCGTATGACATGACTTGGCTTTGAGTTGATGAGAGATCTAGATGCTTGAAGTCTAAAGCACAAAGCGATGCTGGTGAACGGAGATCAGGTGGTGGTGTCAACAATGGAAAAGATCCAAATGGAAGATGATTTAATCCACTTGCAGGAACAGGAAGTCCAATCTGTTGAGGTAGGACAAGAGCATGAGCCATTGATGAGCGACCATCGTGCGGTGAGATCTTTCTTCGTAGATGAGGAGAATGAAGTTTAGGATTAGGATTAGCACTGTGACGATTTCTAGATCTTCGTGAGCTGAATTTAGTGTTGCAGCCTTTTACAGTACATTGATGCATTTCTCGTAAATGTACTGCACTGAAGTGAATCTTTAATGCACCTTTATCGCAGAAAGTTTTAAGACAAACATTGCACTGGACTCGTTTCTTGCCTGTTGCAGGATTGATGAAAGGAGTTCCAAGATTAGGTGGTAAATTAGATGAAGTTCCCCATTGACTTCGTTTGCCTGGAGATTGAGATTTTCTACCAGGAATACCTTGAGGTCTGACAAGTGGAGCAGCAGCTTGAAGTGGAACAGCAGCTTGAATAGGTTGATGTCTCTGTCTATCTTGTTTAACAGAGTCCTTTCTACTCAAATTGAGTGCACTGCCAGAATTTTCATCATCATCTTCAGTTTCTGATCCAAACTCACTCTTATCACCAGTACTTTGACCATCAACTGGACCAGTTAGAGCAGTATTAAGTTTTCCCATTGACGGATGTGAGAAATTAACTGGAAAATTGGGAGGTAAAGCTCCTGATGAACCAGCAACTGCGAGAGGATGACCAAAAGCTAAAGCTGTAGTGGAGATCGGTGCTACTGGCATTGGTGGCCTCAATTGAGATGCTGATGAATGGTGAGGTGGACTGTGTGGACTTTGTGGATGTCTCATTGATTTTCTAGACTGCAAGAGTTGATCTAGTGGTGGTGGACCAAGAGGTGGGAAACCTGGCAAGCCAAGGCTTCCAAGTTCACGAAAGTCAAATGGCTGCATACTTTGTAATCGATTAAGTGGCGAAGCAAGATGAGAACTCGAAGATTCGAGGCTTCTTGGTGGAGAATTAGCTACGTTGGTAGTAGCGCTAGCTGCAGATGTCGATGGTGTATAATGCTTTTGTGCAGACGGCGACATGGATAGATGCGAGGTCGTAGGAGGTAGCGAAGACGCTAAACGAGATCCAGGATGTGGTAGTCGACAATGAAGCAAGTGCATCGATGGTGGTAAATGAGCTAATGGCATAGTCGGCGGTGATGGTCGTCGGCTCGGTGACATAGCATCCGACGACGCTGGAGTGCCGGCAGCCAGCAACAGCTGCTGCACGTATGGACGCGTCTCTGGGAACCTGAGGAACTGCTGAAGAACCAGCGGTTCCTCTTCAGCTGAACAAATGCTCCATCGGTCCAGCAGTGGGCCGTTCTGAGAGTCCTAGAATAAAAACAATAAATTATTAAAAATATGTTTCATTAAAAAATAAATCATGAATGTTTAATGGATGTTTTTTGTAAGATTAAATTAATAAAGGGTAGCGGATAATTGATTGTTACATTGGAATAATAAAAAAAAATTGGCACACTTTACATAAACTTGGCGCGATATCATTGGAAGTGGATTAAAATAATCCAGTTTCGAAATGTGTAAACGCAAAATCTCCACAAGTTTCTTATAAATTTAGGGTGACGGTGTATACAGTCTCTGTCAGTTTGTCTCCCTCTTTTCCCTCAGCTTCACACGTTGAAGAATGTTTATTTATGCATACCGACAAGCTGGAGGTAACGCAGGACGGCCAGAGCACCGCGACGCTTTTCATATCATGTATATTTCCTCAAGAAATGAAGAGAAGACCGCCCGGTGTGGGTACTTTTAGACATCTTCAATTTCATCTCTATAATTAAATTCAATTAAATAAAATACATCTCGATTATGACTTGGAGTCTAACCTCTGCTTTATCCTGAATAGAGATTGGTCACGGTCCGTTAACGTCTATCATAATAATCGAGAATTAAAGTCACGGAAGCAAGAGGTGGCGCACATGGGAATGTAATAAGAATGAAAGAAATGAAAAAATAACCGTCGATACCGGGCAGAGGTCGCGTATTTTACTCTTTCTATGCTCGCATGTTGAATGTATTTGACTTCCTATAAGATCATCGATGCTTACACAGTAGTGGTGACTTTAAGATTTAAGTACAGACCGGCTTTGAAGCAGTCATAGGCGTCGTAACGTTTGCTATCATCTATCTACTCTCTGCCCCGGACCATCCATTAAGTAAATTTATCCTTGGTGCATTTAATAGTACTGCCTAGTCGTCTGGTGTAATTCGACGATAATAATCGATTTGAAGCTCTTTCTTAGATTTAAAATAAGAGAAATTATATCTTTCTATATCATCTCACGTGTAAAAGCATCCAGATAGTAAAGATTCATCATTAGAAAGATGCGTGACGCATTTTTAAGTGTGTTAACTGAAAGATATCCGTAACCTGATTCCTTGAAGAAGCTATTTACTGTGCATGAGATGGTGTGGTGTACATGTGCTACACTGTTTATCTACTGGCAAAGTTAAACGTCGGTTATGTAAAAGGATAAAGAATGTAAGGAGCTAAATTGTTGGACTCGGATGGTGAGAATGCGAAAGGTAATCGTGAGACTCGAATTTTAATCCTCGCACGCGAACGAGAGCGCTCCTTTTCCTCCCTTTTTATCTCCTACTACTCTTCTGGGTTATTCTCGTATATATATATATATATATATGTGTTCGTCACGCGCTTCAAGAATTCGGGTCGCGCGTCGACAGGTTGCAAAGATCGTGGGACTTAGTTTAAGCCATCTCCACAACACGTATTCATGTCAATCCAAATATTCTGCATCTTTTTTTGTTAGCTTAGCTATTTTTTTTTACTTTGCTAATCTAGTATATAATCGCGTGCTCAGAAGTACTTTCGTGTCATGATTTCCTTAACTCCTTTTGCTATGACTGCACATGTGAGTGTGGAAAAGTCTCGGCCTCTGTCCCCACTACTTCGAGGACGTCCGCCTCCACCTGCAACTCAAGTTTAACTACTCGACAGCTAGCGCCATCTAGGTGTCAGGTGAGCGCAACTCGATAGCTTTTTCCGCGATACAAAGACTCGGATTCAGGTTGCGGAGCAGGAGGAGAGGAAGAAAATAACGTAGGAGGAGGCAATCGAAGGTGCCATCCGTGACTGGACATCGCATATGATTTCACGCTCGGTGGACCTGTCTTATTCGTGTGTAGAAATCGTGAAGATCTCAAGGCGGATTGTATCCGCTTTTAAATTGGATTGCAGCTACCGCACGACCTCCTATTTTCTATTTTTTCTGTCTCTTTGTCTCCATTGTCCATTTTGTAGGGAAACAAAGTGTGCAAAAATTTAATAATTTTAAAACAATGCTGATAAATAGCTTGTTAATAATGAACAAGTTAATGAGGAGAAATAATTATTATTAAAAGAAGCTCAGTGAAATTGACAGAACAGTTTCGGAAGTTACATCCTCTATGAATATTTAATAACTTCTTCATGTCTGTGTGTATATAATATTGCAATGAACGTCGTAATGATTGAAACCAGAATTGTGGTGTACAATTTTTAGTCAACATTGTCGGCATCTTGAGTAATATCGATATTAACATAAGTTAACTATAATTTGACAGTCCTCAGGCAATCTTTCAATAAAGAGTGAAAGAAATAAAAAAAAAAAATGAAATACCAAAACATGCATATAAGTAACAAGTTCTTAAGTATGAGAATGATTTAAGTTACTTTCCCATGCTACTCACTCAGCTTCCAACGACAATTTACATACGAAATATGCTTTTTTTTTGTTGCTTTTTAATGCCTCCAGCCATCTGTCGTATTTGCGGAGACATTATTCCAAGTTAAAGTTTCATTGCAATAAACATTAATTTTATGACAAAGACCGGATAGATTATAAATAAATAATTATTTCTTCTTTTTCTTAAATGAAATAATAAATAATCATTAAAGAAATATTAAAGTCTGCTAAATAAAACTTATCATTAGTATGATTTTGTTTTATTTTTAAATTTATTTATCCGACAAAAAAATGTAATCAGGATTTTACGTTGGTGTAATAAGCATTGAAACTATCGAGGACAGAAAATCAATCGTTTCACTTTAACGATCAATCTCACAGTATGTGTAACTGGTGAAGAAAAATGATTGAAAAAAAATAAAAATGCTGGTACTAAGCCAGGCGATCGATTACAAGTAATCATCCATCCGCATGTCGCGTTTTAACTCAAAGGTTATTTATTCTGTTTCTCATTTACTCTTTAACTCGTGTGTGATTTCGTTCTTCGACACGTAAATATTCATTTTAAAATGCAACCAGAATGCATTCTAAGAAAACTGTAAAATAGAAAGACGAAATGAACAAATAAAATATAATTTTATGATTCTTTAATATTGCATTTAATTTTTATTTTTTCCTCAATTTTCAGAGAAATTGCCTCCTTAAAGTTTAAAAAAATTATTCAATAATCATTTAAAATCTCATTTATTTTTATTATATTCGGAAGTAATATTAATCATGTCTAACTGTCAATTAATTTATTCCACATCGAAGTTGTTTTATGATTATTTTAATTCATTAGTTACAATATTTAATTGTTTATTGATCAACAAGATATATTTATGAAGTAGTTTTCTTTATTTATTACTTCATTAGTGAGGAAATAAATTTTTTATTAATTATATTTAATTTTAGTACAATTTATTATAAAGAATTTATATTTACTCTAATTGTCAATAAGAAAAAGAATTGAGTGAGTTTTTTTAGTTAAAAATAATAATGAAAAGAGTAGAATAAAATTTGTCATTTAAAGTAGAAATATACAAAGTTGATAAATGTAAAGAAAATGAATTACATGATTATGTCAACTAAAGCTTATTATTAAGTATGAAAAGAAATGATTTTAATCTCTTTAATTTAATTTTTTCCCCTTTTGTAAGTAATTTTTTTCTCAACGTGTGCAAAAGCATGTCATCAATATCACCTGAATCTGACCAGAAAAATACTATTTCCTCTGCAAAATAATTCATGTCACGTATTTATGTCCACATCTCCTTCATATTGTCCCCCAGTTGCAAATAAACGATCACGATCATTGCGGTACAACAGTAGAGAGGAAAAAGTCGTGTGTTGCGAATGAGATTTTTAAAATAATTTCTAAGCCACCTAGAATCTAAGAGTTATAGAGTAAAGACTATCTCTCTTTCTCAGTGTGTTGATCCTGTATACGATCCGCAATACTCCAAGAGAGTATCATAGTAAGAGAAACCGGTTTTCCATACATTTAATTTCACGCTAACGTCGGCGCAATTCGGTTTACACGGATACTCCCCATTTTCTATGCGGATCCCTGGTGATTCCCATAGGAGAAAGAGGAGGAGAGACATTAATAATCACTGGTCACCTTCGACTCCGTCTTCCAAGTATCCCCGTGCGAAATTTTCGAGTAGTGTTTTACGCACGCAACCAACAGACTCATCTTTTCTTCCTTACTTTCTCTCTATCTTTCTTTTATACTCAAGCAAGCATCTCAGATGCATCAGTTCGTCCATCTGCAACCATAACCGATTACACGCGACTTCGACGCGTCGATGAAGAGTTCCGTGTTTGATGCACGCGAGGGAAACTCGCCAAGTTTTTTTTTTCTCTTATTTTCCTTATTTTTCACTAATTTATTTCTTGTAGTAAATTGCTTAGAATATATTATAATTATTCCTACACTGACTCTAATTCCATATATTACGCCATTACTTTAATTAATGCGCAGACCTGTCATCTTTTGGAGCTGATTCATCAGTCACTTGAGTCTCCAATCACTGTAATCCGTCGGTAGACTTGGTCAACCGTGACTTAATATGTCACTTACTTTGTCACAAATTATTTCGTTCACTTTGTTTAATAACACAGAACTAAACACTTGTAATGAGTTTTTTTTCAAGTTTTTTTTATTATCTGTCCACTTTAAAAAAAAAAAAAATCACCAAATGGATTTTCGTTGTTTGCTTTATGGATTTTCAACTTTTTCGTTGCTCAATTCTTCTTCAGCTTCCTCTTAATGACAGATGGTCAAATAAATAGACATGGTATAGATGTATAGTTTTCGTACTTTCTTCTTCTTCATCTCTTGCCTTCTTGAGACGTTTTATTTTTAGTCTTCACTCATAATTCACATGCGGTATACGATGCCACACATATGATCATCTTATTTTCGGAACAATTTTCTAAGAGAGAAAGAGAGATAGAGAAAAAGAAGAGGATATATCTAACAATTTTGACATGACAATTGACGAGTGGATATAGATATCAGAAATAATTGTATATCAACTCTAGTTGTTGAAGCAATATAAACAAAAGTTAGTTTGAAAGATGAATCATCAGATGAAATTAATGACAATTGTTGTAAAAAAATGGTCGTGCTGTCACCAACATTATTTGATTTATTTTCAATCAATTTACACCTGGTCAATTTAATTACACGGATTAAATAAACACTTATTGTTAATCAGACAACACTGTATTCATATGCGACAACAGAGAAGAGTTCAAGTCAACAAAGTCAGTCACGTCCGAGTTAAACAAGTGAGATTTTTCAAAGAAAAGATGATGACAAAAGTGGATGACATCAATTAAATAAATAAAAAAAAAAAATAAATAAACGAGTCTTTAAATGATTGGGAAATATAATAAAAGTGCACGTGTCTAAATGTCAGTGTATGGAGTGTAAGATGATGATGATAATGATGGGATTCACAGTAGTCACACTCACCTGCAGTATGTATCCTCTACAATAATCCTCGTGGGTCCAGCCAAATGCGGCTAGAAGTCGTGTCACTTTCGCGTGTGGCAACTGGTTAAACAACTGATCAAGTAGAGTCTTAAGTCGACTTGGTAGCGCGCGTGAGCCGTAAAGGACGAGGGATGCGACGTCAAACACGACCGTCGGCTCGACAGTCTCTGAAGCCGGTGGAATCTCCTCCTTCTCCGCGACCTCGGTTGTTTCCCCACCACTGCAGTCACTTGGAAGCTTTACCCTCCCTACAGCGCTTTTGTCCTCCCTTCCAGGACGTCGTGGGCTGGTGGCGACATCCCCACCATCATCAGGACTAGTCTGGAGGCTTGACAGTCGCGCGAGTGCTGCAACACACGTAAACAAGGAAAAAGTGAGAGGGGCTGCTGTGCTGAAGCTCTGCTGGCGTTCTCATGTGTATCAGCGCGTGTATACGTGAACGCGTGGCACTTGGTGGGGGAATCAGATACTTCGTCTCACGTCACCTACGTCGCCGTCGTCGTCGTCGTGATCGTGCCGAGACGATGTCACGGACTCCCTACCTCTAGTGCGCTTAGTCCCCACCACTCTAGTGTGCTCGGCTGCGTGCGTCGAACAGAGATATAACAGTCGCGAATGTTGCTATCACAGCAATACAGACAGAGAGAAAAATATGTAGCGTATTTCGACTCGGGTACTTACTTACCCCCTACTCGCGAACAACGACCAGCTCGACCTCCCACCCCAACCTCCGCCCCCGCCATTTACTGTCGACGTCGTTTGAGTCGTCGCGTTCAACCCCACCATAAGATGCATCTGCCGCTTGTGCTAGTCACTGTACTAGAGCACCAGCAACCAGAGCATTCATCAACCTGCCTGATGCTTTACTCAAGTACACCACACTACTGATAGAAGGTTTTTCAAATCCCTTTAGCTTTACTCTAATTCGTTGCTTTTATATTTGCAATTGGTATTACTCAAATAAAAAAACACAGAAAAGTCACTGGAAAAAGCTCTCTATATTTCCTGATAAATACTAGCTCTTGGATTGAATTTTATATCAACTTAAATTAGTTACCTTACTTATCAGTTTTTTTTTATATTAATTATTTCATTTGCTACTATTAAATAATTCCTAATCATAATTATCACTTGAAGTTAGGAATAACTCAGATAAGATTAATTAATTTTGACGGTAATTCTTTCATTTAAAAACAAGCACTGGAGCTACAATTTTTTAATTTAATCTTAATTTTCACTATTTAATTGAATCATAATTTGAACTCTGGTTATTTTAAATGGAAATAAATGAGAAGATGTAATATGTGATGTTAGAAACCTTGAGGGTGTTTTTTGACAAGAAAAGAAGCTATTGACAATAGTAGTTTGATAATAAATGCAAGTCCTTGAATAACAATTGGAGTTACCTTCAGGGACGTTAATTGAAAACGCTTTCCCCTGATAATCGTCACGCTTTTCGCTCACATGCATTCGCAATTCAAGAAAGTCAGTAAACCCTAAACAATTGCATTGGATATATGATAGCTAGTAAAAGAATGTAAGGATCATTTTTATGTCCATCTTTCTCATAAATTCCATAGTTTTTTTATCTATTTTTTTAGCTCCTTTGATCACAGTAGCGCAGCTCCGGCGTGACTATTTGTGGATCACAATAATGCGTCTGAGATAATCGCTCTTCGTCTACCTCTTGATGATGAGAAAGTTCCAGCCTCACACATCAGTGATACTATTCACTCCGGACACATCAGTGAGACGAAGAAACTTGTTTCTTCCCCTTCTTCTTTTTTACTACCTACGTTGTTCGATCGATAACATTAAAGAGCCGGTGTATCTAACACGAGCGAGAACGACTCTCCTAGTGGCCGCTCTTATTGTCATAACGTATACGATCCTCACCAGGAGATCTCCAAGACTTTTGGGTTCTCCTCCCTCTTCTCTCATCGCTTCAAAAACCGCGTCGAAACAGCGGTCTCTTGGGTCCTGCTTCAATAGAAATCATGGAGTCATCCCGATTGGGCGCCACTTGTCATTAATGACTCCACGATTTTTTCCATTTAATTAAAGACCGATGACGATCACGCCATGTATCTTCCAAGGACCTTGCGCTATTAAAAAAAATTATTTTTCAAATGCCTTGGGATTGATCGATTTTTTTTTTCAGCATGACAGAAAATTTTAATTACATTTAGATTGTGTGATCATAATAGAGTGATATTTATTCAAGAATTATTGTTTTATTTTTTTAATTTTATCCTTCATTGTGGGTAATAATAAGTACTAAATAATGCTGTTTATTTTTCGATTAAAACAGTTTATTCAATTATTAATTTTCTTTCCTGATTTTTTTTTTAATATTTTCAATTAAATTTCAGGAAAGTTTTTTTTAGCTCTCATAAAAATTAAAAAATACATCAAAAATCACAGGTAATTTACACATCACACAATTTAAATCTTTTTTAAATTGATCGAAATGAATAATAAATTAATTATTATGAGTTACATGATATATAACTGAGGCAGTAACAATTCCAAATCAAATTTTTTTCATCAAAGATATTTTATACGGAAATAAAATCATATAATGTTACTCCTATAGCTGTGTAATATACAAACGGGATTACTCGGCGTTGCTTGTTCACCCTTCTGTCATTTAGCGGATTGCCCTACCTCTCATCATCCCTCTTGTTTTTTTTTTATCTCTCGTGGGTTTTTTCAACCAACCCTGGCAGTTTCAATGAATTCCAGTAGGCCACCAGATATATATCGAGTTAGTCGACATGCTCTGCTACCATTTTCTGGTGAAAAAAGTACTTTTTTTTTTTTAAACACAGTCGACGCAGATGACGCTCTGGGGAAGCTGTGTATCGGATTTGCCAGCTCTACCTCTCGTCCTTTTCACCCTTGTTTTCAGCAGCGTCAATATTTGGTGAATCCTGTTATTCGATGAAAATTTAGTGAACGATAAAAAATAAAGGGAAATAAAGGGATCAAAAAGTGAACGTACGCTTGTGGCTTGCGTTACATGTCAGTTATAGTTAATTAACCATTGTTCGTGATTTTCATGTAAAAATATTTTTTTAAAGCTATAATATTTCTGATGTATATGAAAACCAACTTCTATGTTCATTTATTCAATCCTTCTATAGATTTACCATTCAAGTCTTGATTAGTAGGAATACATGAACCTTTCAATAACACAAGAGTTTAATTTTGAGGAAAATTAACGATGAAATATTGATAAAACCACAAAAAAAACATGAAAAGCTATCAAATCAATTTCTCTGGTAAATAAAAAACGATAAATAGATATTGACATTTTTTTTTAATAGGAAAATATTTTTAAAGCAAATCCAAGTATTTAAACAAGTAAACAGTTAAAGTGTTTAGTTTCTGAGCACTAATTATTAATCACTTGAATTTACAGTGAACAATGATACTGATTTGTCAGGATACTCTTTTATTTTTGTCAGAGAAAATTAATGTATTACCTTTGATTTATTATTTTTAAATGAAGAATAAAATAGACAGGAAAAATGTAGCTGAAAATTTTCAATACACAAGAGCTAGCAAATAAATCCATCATCAAAAAATAAACACTTGAGTTTGTATGCATCTCAATACTTTCTTCAAAAAGTTTCTATTGTCACAAACAAGTAACTGTCAAAAATACTATGGTTTAAAAATGACAATTGTCCTTGGGAAGTACAAAATACAAAAAGAATAAGTTTAGAGTATCGTTGGCGTAACTAAAAGCTACCGAATAAAGTATCTGTCACCAGAGAAAGAAAAAAGCTACTTCAGACCATGACAATATTCTCAATACCATGAGGTTCCTCTGGTCCGCATGCAAATGACTTTTCTCCTCAGGGAACTATCGAATTTCAACCTGCCCAAGCGTCATTGTCTTGTACGCAGAACTCTAACTTCCGTCTATTGTGTGTCAAAAGTCTGTGTGTACGAAGGGATAACTAAAAAAGAAAGAAGAAATGCAATAATATAACCTATGTCAACCCAGTCATGGTATGTTTACTGACAGTTTGTGTGCAATTTTCGTCCAGTTATCTTGCAGTTTTAGACAATAGAATGCACCTGCTGCAGTCGGCGCTTCACCAGGGAGGGAGAGAGAGAGGTTCAAGGTCTTGGCTACGCTCGTTACCCACACAAACAGAAGGGAGTATCGACTATCGAATAAGAGAAAAAGAGCCGCTAATTATCAAGTATCATTTATTATCGAAACCAGTCGGACTTTTCGTCATGGACTCTTACACAGACCCTTCTCATCACACATCACTTGTGCAACGTTACCCCTGAATTATTCTCTAGAAAATCAGGAAAATTCTTGGACACAAAAAATAATTTTTTTATGCTCAGCCCCCACATCATTATCTCAGATTTGGTGGAACCATTTATTTTATTGATGTCACGAGTTTATAATTTTCGACGATTAATCAGCTGAACTGTTGAAAGTTTAGATGATTTTATTTCACGTAAATTATTTTAATGGATCTTTTAGCCCGAACAAAGACATTTTAAGGTGTTTTATAAAGATGAGGTTTTGAAGAAAGGAACGAACGAAGAGATGAGTGAGTTTATGGATGTGCGTGTGTGTGTGGGTGTAAGAGAATATTATGCGGATGATTGTAGATGAGATATAAATGTATATATCTATGTATATGACTACGAAGAGCTATCGTAAGTAACACCAGAGCCAGTTTGTACAACATTGCAAACAGGAGGGGACGACGGCACGAGTTGCAGAGGGCGAGAGTAAATGGTATGTAAACTGTGTCGAGGCGCTCCTACTCCACCCTTTCAACCTCCGAACTCGTGCCCTGTGCTCTCCGCAAACTCCATTAAAATATTATGCACGTCCCAATGACCTCGGAAAATCAGATCCAACCATGCGTCCTTTAACTCAGTATTATGGCAGATTCTTTTCGCTATATCCTTGATAGCATCATCGCTTTTAATAACGGATGTGTTTTTTTTTTTTGGGATTTTGATGCAGGTTTTGTTTGGATGTAATCTAGGACATGTTTTAAAAGCTAAACTGACATTTTTTTAAATTGTTTTTTCAGAATGTTTTGTTGGTTTTGAGAATAAAAAAATTGGTGTGATCGATTATAGAAATTGATTTGGGTTAAAAAACTTTAGAATACACATTTTTTTAGTTTGACTTTCTTTTTTTATAGTAAAAGCAGTAATTTATTTATTGGCAATAAATTTGTAGATAATAACTTTCAATTCTTCATTCATAACAATTAATATGTAATTAATAAAAAAAATTCTTTCAATGTTATTTATATAGTTAATTATTTTTGCGAAAGACAAGTGCATTAACATCACTGCAAATCTCAAATTAGGGAGTATTTTAATTTAAAACCCTTTAAGTATTTGAAATTAAAAAATCACGATTTGTAGTGTAGATTACTTATTTATTAATAAAATAAAATATTTACTGACAATAAATTTATTAAGATTATTAAGTTGTTTATGTTGTAGTTTTTGGTGGAATTGAAACAATATTTTGTAATATCTGAATGGAGTTCTAAAGTAACTTTTCAATAATTTATTAATTTATTTATAATATTGTAAACAGTATATTTGTCACGGATAAATTATCCTATTTTTGGACTGGAACAATTGATTAATCCGTAACAAATGAATTTTTTAAAGGATTAAAAATAAGATTCTTCAGAGAAAAATTAGTCATGTATCAAAAACTAAGACTAGAATTATGAAATCTAAAATATTTGAAAAGCCAGGTATAAATGAAGATAGAAATATATGATTTTAGAGGGTAGGGAAACAACAGTGCTCAAGATGACACGACTATATTGTGTCGCGAGATGTTAGATCTAAGATTCTTTTGATCAAACCGCCTCTTTACTTATGGAACAATCTTTAGACATTCGATAGAACATTAAAAAGACGGCATATGAGAAATAAAAGACACATGAACCAGTCAGAGACAAAATGACCAAGAGAAAGTCCATTTGACATTTTCACTACGGGAGACAAGTCTATGATAATGACAGGTTTAACTTCTTCTCTGGTCCAGCAAGTCGACTAGCATCTAGTGTCAATTTTAAATTGTCTGGAAATCTTTTCTTATTCACTACGTCTTCTTAAAATGTCTTCACGAAAGCAGATATCCCTTCCAGACCTATGCGCATATTCAGTTGACTAACCTGCTGCTCTTAAATCCACCAAAAGGCTCACAACGACTAAGAGATTTCGCAAATCTGGATAAGCTTATTCAAAGAAACCCAGGACCAGTTTTGCTTGTGGTAAATATTGTCTAAGCATAATTCGAATGAAAACAAGGCAGTTATGGGATTAAAGTTCATGTTTAAGTCAGGAAATTGGAGAATTTATTGACGTATATTTTTATTAATAACTATTTGCTTGAAGCAAGTCAAGGGTTACTGATAGGATGACGTTACAAGCCGACTACAAGTGTTTCGCATTAAAGTGTCAGAGTAAATATTGAGTACATTAATTGATTCCATCATTTTAAAAAAATATTATTCTAGATTTATCCGATTTATGGGCTTTACATAAACTCATTACTCTGCTATTATTTACTCAGATCTATTTTTAAATCAATAATGAACTCTTTAAATAATACAGTAACTATGCTATTAAAAAAAATAATAACTACCATGATTATTTTTATAATTGAAACATCACTATCAAGTAAATTAAGCATAAATTATGCTTATTATATGAAGAAATTTATTATTAAAAAATAAATGGGGGTTGAATATTAAAATTTAAATGAGCTGTTATAAAATTTTTAATGTTTAGAGTTTTAGAAAAACATTGTTTAAATGTTTTAAGCTTCATTGACTTCTGAAATCTATTCCTAAAAGATAACAATCAATGATGATCATCTTTTAGATCTTTAATAATTCATTAGTTCACCACAATAATTTTGTCTTGTCATCTAAATGATTTTAGCATCTAAAGTTTCTGCAGCAAATCGGCTGGTCTTTGAAGGACCTGCCTACACAAACCCCCCTGTGCTGCAGACAATCGATGCCTGCTGCTATGAAATTTGGAAAATACTGTGTAGCGCCCGGCGCAGTGCTCGCGGCACAGTCCTTTTGTCTGCCTGTCGTCGAGAACGCCTGAGATTTTGAAAGATCGAATGGTGCTCCTGAGAGCGCGAGAGAGACCCTCGTCATCGGGGGTTGATGTGTTAGGTAAGGCGCTTCTACAAAATTTTTTTTCCCAGATGGAGAAACAAAAAGATAAAAAGGTATCCCGACCACATATCCATTAATTCTAGTCTTCGAATCGTCATTTTCATCATTTAAAATAATTTAATATTATTTTTTCACCTATGGAAAATTAGTCTTTGGTTATTTATTATTTTTTGAGAGTTTTTAAATTTTCAGGGAGTCTTGGATCAGACAGGAGGTCTTGTATTTGTGGACTAATGAAACTAAATATTATTATAGGATTTTTGTCTTGAATTTTAATTATGAATTATTATTTTTAAATTATTATTAATAGAGTTTGTTGAAGTAGAATTTAAAAAAAATT
Source organism: Chelonus formosanus (assembly GCA_028641665.1). Classification (NCBI taxonomy): domain Eukaryota; kingdom Metazoa; phylum Arthropoda; class Insecta; order Hymenoptera; family Braconidae; genus Chelonus; species Chelonus formosanus. The sequence goes on from CM054002.1 coordinate 19,360,792, forward strand.
AAATTTTTAAAGGATTAAATAAAATCAAGGCAAGTAAAAGTAGTTTTTGTTATTATTCATTTGAAAGGAATTTTATATTTTAAAATATATTTCATATAAAGTTTTGACAATGATGGAAAAATAATATGAAATAATTTATGCATGTTTTGAAATTTTAATTGTTCTTATTCGATAAGAAAATATTACAGCATTTTTTTTTCCTTGCCTTGGAAGCCTTTATTGTTATTAAAAAAAATTTCCCAATGAGAAAAAAATGTATTCTGAAATTTATCTTAATTAATAACAGGACACTAAAACCATTTCACACAGTTTAATTTTAATAAAAAGTTATTTTACACAAAAATAAACTGTAAAAATTCACAAATAAATTAAATGTTTCATTATTGAAATATTTTTAAATAATTTTTTCTGCACTTGTCAATAAATTACATTATTTCATAGATGTAAAAAACAATCAACTGCATAATAACAATTGTTAATAATTAATTATTAGTCATCTAATCATCAGTACAAAAAAATAAGAAAATTTTCTCTGGAAAAAATTTAATTAAAATTCAACACGATGTCAACTGTCAATCGTTTATTCTTACTCCAAGCAAAAAAAAAAACATAATTTCTCAAGTTTACGTGGTTATAAACATGATTACGAAATAAATTACTAATAGAGATTGAATTCTATGATAGTCAAAGTGATAAAAAGTCACAGCTAGCGACTATTTGATGATTGATTCTAGCGAAAACGTGAATCAAGGAGCAATTTGTCAAGCTGTCAACTGTATCGCGGAAACGTAGCTCGAGCCTAGAGATCGAACGTCAAGTTGCACTCTCGCAGGAGATACGAATCACTTTGTAGACTCTTACCCTACGGCAAGTCTCAAGTGAGAATATCTTTCCTGGTACGAAATCGTAATCTTCTGCACGCAAACTCGCACGCGTCTGCACAAATTCAAAAGGGACAAGAGAGATTACAATTATTAACACTAAGTAAGGGAGAAAGAGATATAAAACAATTCTTGCGACATAATATTTACATATATATATATATATATATATATATACACTCATATGTACAATAGACTACACTTAATACATTAATATAACCCATAACTACCTTTATTATTATTAACAATTGAATAATTAAATACCAAGATAATATTTACATAAGAATAATAAGATTTCTTGCGCTCTCAAATTATACTTGAGTTAAGTCACACATCGTTAATTCTGACTTTTTAATATTTCCGAGTGTGAATAAGCTGACAAAGTGACAAAGACTTATATACCCGCGTGGGTTTGCGACGTTCGAATGTCATAAATCGCGTTAATTAAATCCTGGGTAACGATAGGAGTAGGCGCACAATATCTTTGTGACGTGCGTGTGTGTATGTGTTCGATGTTATAAATGCACATACGGCACGCATGCTTTTTTTTCGATTCTTATCCTTATAACTGTCTGTCTGTTTTGCAACTTGAGTGTCGGAAGATTCCAAGGTGGTGAAAAGCAATTAAAAAATTTGTTAGAAAATTTTACAAGAGATTTTCGTGTTTACATAGTTGCTGCAGGTATGTTGGCCACACGGGGTGGTAAAATAAAAAAAAAAGGGATAAGTGCTAACAGATAAAATTGTATTTGTGCTCAAGGACAGAATTATTGGAGGCCAAGTTTAAGTAAGTTGAAGATTAATTCGTGTGTATTGCGTCTTAGTGAAACATTTTAGGACCCATGTAATCCTATAAACTGCTTGGTATGATGGTTCGGCATGTTCGGGTCTGACAAACAAAAATTCTGGTGACACTAAAATGTTAACGTTTACACCGAGTGACTAGTGTTTCGGTCCACTTTGTGAGTGACCGCATGTATATCTTCATTGATGTCTTCATCCCAATTAGGCCCTCATAAAATAGCCTTTCAACATTTTCCGCTTGTTCCTATGATTTTGGAGTAGTGTAGATGGAATGTGAAAAAATTTTTAAATAGGAATTTTCTTATTTTTACTGCAGTTTTATCTTTGTTTTTAAATTTGAGATTGATTTAAAAAGCATTTTTATATTTTAGTACTTTCTAAATTCACTTTGATGACAAATGTAAATTAAGATCTTGGAAATACTGAGAAAATATGGAAATTTTATTATTCAATACGTCTCATTTCCCAGTAATTTTATCTTTTATTTAACTTCTAATTTGGTTAATCGCATATAGTATTTTTTAAAACACTTTCTAGAACTAATGAAAGTCAATAAATTTAATGTTTAAAGAGTTGTTAAAGTCAAACTAAATAAAATCAAAAGTTATTATTTGTTTCAATAATTTATACTCTTTCACTTGATAACAAAAAATATATGTATTATTTATAAATTGAATTTGATGTATCAAAAAAATTACAAATTCACTTTAACAAATATTTAAAATTAATCTCACCAATGACAATGAATTGAAAAAAAATTCTCCGAACCTTCAATAAGCAACATTTAAAACACTCTGACGAGGTTCTTTGTTCGATTAAAAATCTGAGCTGCGTGTAACGTCAATTTTCCGCGACGGAGCAGAAAAGTGTTCGTAACGAATCGCGTTTGCACTGCGGGAGGGAACTCTTCCTTCTCTTTATAAACACATACATCCACGACATAAGCATATACACATCGAACAAGATCTCATTCCAGATAGGAAGGATGTGCTCGAGTTCCACCAACCTGTCTGGGTCGCGCAATTGCCACACACACCAGCCGAAAGTGTGTGAGGATCCCTCTCCGAAGTAACAAAAAAAAAACCCAACGAATAAAAAAAGGAAATGAACAATACATGCGAGTCACCGTGTAAGATTCGATTTTTCTCGCGGCTTGAGTTTTATACTCCTCACCCATCCCTTTTAGGTCGACAGGAATTTTTTTTTTTGTGGATTAATGAGTCTGGAGAAGTTAATAATTCATTCATTGACCAGGTAATATTTTTTTCTCTTCCTCTCTCTCTCTTTTTAGAATTGATAATATTGAAAATCAATCTTATTTAAATATTTAATATAAATATTAAGTTTGATTGGTATTATTTTGGAGTGATTTTTATTTTTCGAGCAGCTGTAGAAGGCGTTACATTTTTATGCCTTCAAAATGGATGGTTATTAGGATGAGATAACGAGATATAGCGAATGAAACGGAGGGAGAGTGAGATTTTATCCGATTCGGTGGGAGTCTATATCATCGCATAAAGTTGGTCGATATGTGTATATAGCTGCGAATGCCACAGTCAAGAATATTACAGCCTTGACAAATTGCCGTGGTGAAGGTTGAATCCTGGTAATTACGGGGAAGAGAGACTCGAAGAGTAACACACACTCTTGATTCTCTCTTGTATAATAATGTGCATTCGCGAGTCTTTCGCCTGAATCATGTGGTTGTGTTTCTCACAAATCTTAAGGTAGAACACGACACGCTCTATGTGCGCACACAATCCATATCTTTCTCCGGATGTGATTGAGAATTGACTCAATTGGAGAAGAGAAATTCAACATCTCTCGTTATTTATATTTGTTTGATTATATATATTGTATGTATTTACACGTTTTAAAAGGCTACTGACCTCCTTTAATCCTTGTGCTACAATTTTTTTGTTCACCAAAAATCATTCTTTTATTTGTACCCTTTCACATTTGCTCGAAATTTATCAATGTTTCAATTTTTTTATTAACTGTTTTCTCATTTTTTTTCCTTTACTTGTATATATCATCTCAACTACAACTCGTGTATTCTACTTTAGAAGTAGTGAACACTCATCAGTTAATGTCTGTATGATGTCTTCAGAACTGTGGACGACTCATTAACACAAAATACTCGGAAATTTCTAGAAGCTAATTATAGAATCATTATCACCGTGTCAGTGTTCTAAACTGTATTTAACTTTTTTCCTGATTCGATAAAAAATTATGTGAGATTGGATTGTTTATATGTTTACTGACGAATTGATCAGTTATCACGTGATTATGGGTTTATGAATTAAAGAGCTGAGTGTATATAAATTAATTGAACTTGATGCAATCAATATCTTCATTCAGTGAATTTATTGATTTATGATGAGGGTAATTCACTTGGAAGTGAAAGAAAAAAAAGCAGAAAAATTATCTTTTTATCAAAATTTGAATTTAATCGCTCTCTGTTATTCCATTTTCATTCAAAAAAAATTTCAACTAAATATCAAAGCATTTATATTTCTTGTTTTCTTGAAGGTACTTATTTAAATGTTAATAAATTACAATTAAAAAAATCAACTTTCAAAATTATCGTTGGAAAAATATTGAATACTTTGCTAATTAATAAAGTAATAAATTAAAAGATTAATTTTATGATCCAGTAAGTACTTTTAGATTTTTTTCGAATAACTGAAAAGAAAAAGAAGCTTATTTTAAATATTTGATAAAAAATATTTAAAGTTTTACTTTGATGATGTTAAACTGTAGAGACAATAGAATATAGATTGTTTCGTCGTCCCATTAGCGTTTCTAATTTATGCATAAACCGAAAGGCAAGAAAAACCCTATCTCAATCTCCAGCTCATTCAATAACCTGAAGAAAAAGAAAACGAAGCGAAGGAAAAGGGAGATCTCTATAGACACTACCATTTACTTGTGGCGTGTCTTAATTACATCCTAGAAGGGACAACCTGTCCTATTCTGTGGAGGTATATAGTAACGCGTAATGGTCACCAACCCTCTCATGCTTGTCATCCTTTGATGCTCTTGATGTCATCCTGGAGCAAGACAACAAAGACCTAATAAACAGCAAGGTTTTTGGTGCGGTCCAAGGTCGCTCTGTGGGACAGGAGGATTGTTAAACTAGAGATATATTTACGAAAAGAGTCCTCATGGTTGAAGGATGAATTTGAACTGTCGAAAATAAAATATTGAGATTTGCGAAAGAAGAACAAAAAATGGTCTATTTGTAGATGAGTGATTGTTGATGATTATTGAGAAATTCCTGTTATTTCCGAGCAATTTGTACCGGTTTGGAGTACACACCAACTTTTTCCTTACCACTTCCCCGTGAAATAGAAGCCAGGTGGTATCCTTCAGGGTTGGTACGCGCAACGAACATGAAAGTCTCTCGGTAAGGCGTTACATCGCGTGGCAAAGTGATGTTACTTTGCAATGAAACAAACCGCTTTGGCGATAAGACCCTTCTTTTCTTTTCTCATTCCATTATTTTCCTCTTGCCCTCGAGGATAAAGATGATTGACGTTAAAAAACTAGTGCGAAAAACTCGTCATTACTATTTGAGAAATCGATAAAAAGTGAGGATAGTTGTTTGTTTACTTTGCTTGTTATAATAATTCCATCCTGAGAGTAATTTCTTTTTTTTCTCATTTAATTATTACTTTATTGCAATTAATTTTTTGATAACTTTATTATGAAAAAAAATTTTTAACAAAGCTCCATTTGAAAGTAATAAAAAAATTCATTATTTAGTTGATGAAGGAATTTTTTTTAAATTCAATTAGCAAAAATTGGTATAAAAAAATTAAAAACTGTTGCAAAAAATGTATCAAAAATAATTGAAGTTTATGAATGAACATTAAAATTTTATCTAAATATTAATAAATATTTTTTATTTAACAAATTTCTTTATTTAAACTTTTGAAAATTCATTCATTTATTATTTGGATTCAAAAAAATGCAAATAAATCTGTTTGATTTTTAACTTCCTTATTTTTTGTATTAAAAACCTTTTTAATCATTAAATTAATTTCTACATTTTGTACATCATAATTAAAAATGCTTTTAATAATGCACAGAATATTATTTATTATTTATTTATTTATAAATGATTGATTTGAAAAACTACCTGTTTTCTAGAATCAAACGATACTTTAGCGATCGTCCATTTTGTGAAGTTGTCACCAGAAAAATATGGAGACAGTCTTGATAATGTCACTGAAAAGAAGCTCTATTATTGGTCCAAAAGTACTGACAGATGCCAGGTGCTTGTCTACATTTCTATGACGTCATTAATCCACCCATCGCATGGTTTTTTTATCCTATCCCTCGTGTTGAGGGAGAAGTGGGACGGGAGGGTGCAGGCATTGTGTAACAAGCGGGGGATGCCACGCAGCTGCTAACGAGGACGGGTTTGTCGAGCTCCGACCATCCGTGTGCAGCTTTTGCTTGTACACACATACATTTTTGTGTACATAAAATCCACTCAAAAAGAATAGAAATGGTGGACATTGATTCTAGAGTTTCTGTTGCGTGTGTATATTATTGGATACTAAATATTTTTCATAGACAATGAAATAATGACTATGGAGAGCTTATATATAACGATGTCATAGATTAATGAGCAGTGCTTTATTAATTAATGACTTTTAATATTTCTACTTTATATCTAGGTCGAAAAATATTTCCTGTATTAAAATGTCGGCATATAAATTACTGACAGTGAAACAATTGATGATTCTTTGAATTAAAATTGTCTTACGAGTGAGTGCTCTTCTTTTTATGTCAGGTAACATGGAAAGAAGAATTAATGTTAAAGGTTAAAAAGGTTCAATTGCTAATGAAAAATTAGTTTTTGGTATCATAGAAGATTGATTTGCATGCTTGATAAATAATTGGCATTTAAAAAAAAATAAAACCATCTTTAAATTACGAACACAAAAAACTGTTATCATTTTATACTGAAAAAAAGTAGATTAAGAATATTTTTTATCATTAAATTAAAATTCTATTTGTTATCTAAACCTAATTAATATTTTCTGAACCTCTCAACCTTATTATGTATGTTGGAACAAGTATCATATTTCTCCGTATATAATTTTTAGCTTGATCAAAATTTACTGATGCCTACTATCATCAACATAACATGAGTGGAAAACCCTTATCATGATACTCAACTTGTTTATCCTTTATTTTTGCTAATCTCTTTTCCAAAAATCCTAAACATTTTTTTTCAATTAAAAAATAAATAAAGGTATCGATTGATGAATTAAATGAAATTCCGAACGAATATTCGTTGCTAAAAAATTTTGAAATTCCCTTATTATTACTGACCCTTCTCTAGAAGTGAAATTATTAGAATTTATTACTATTCAATTGTTCTTCTTAGGCATAATAACAAGCACAAACAATTGTTTTCCTCATATTGATTGAAATTACATGGTCTCATGCTTAAGCCGTAGAATATTGGATGTAACGCCATCATGACAGCACGACGGTGTACCGAGGTGAGTTTATAAAGGGATGGCACAACATATAAGCACAAAATATACACACGTGGATATAAATCGAGACGGAATGACGACAAGGGGTGGAAGCAAGCAAAGCCTACTATAATGAAAGAGAGAGCTGAGCTCCCACTCAACTAGTTCTCATCTGTCGGCTTTCCCATGCGAAATAAAATATCGCTAATCACTCGTATCCAGAGATCCAAGTGCTTTCCGTCCACCCCCTTGAGCTTGTACACCCTCTTTAGATTCTCAGGCGAACGCCAGCGCGTGCATCTGCGTATATATTCCTCTTGCGTGGTTTTAACCGCACGATTTTATTAATTCACATGCCAACTATATTCATAGAGTCGATATCGGGCTTTTCCAAGGACTAAAACCCCTATTTCGTCGTTAGGGGAGACTTATGGGGAGTCGAGTGGACAGAGTTATGGCGACTGAATGTGTACATATATATTGAACCTTTCGATATTATTTCTAGTAGACACGAAGAGCCACCATCTTGACGACACAATATACCCATGTGAAAGTGGTTCTTTGTTCCACGAAATCAACTATGGAGGACCCGTCATGTTTGAATACTCCAATCATCCAACCAAGGTCGATTGACATCAAAGTCCGGATTTCAATTCACGTCATTGGCGCGTCAACCTCATCGAGCAAGGACTCTTGTACGAGAGTCCGAAAGAGAAAGGAAGAAAGACATGCATATGTAATTTTGAAATAAAAATGAGATGGAATAAATACTCAACTATGCGACGTAGGTCGTGATAGCATACATTTATGATGGTTGCTTTGCTGTGCCTGACAAATGAAAAAATTTCATTTTAAATCGTATGTGTGTTTGCCGGCAACCCTTTTGTCCCGATCCTTTAGGCAATCCTAAAAAAAAGGGTCATGGAGGGTGTATAATGGAGAGGGCGTGTGTCTCTTCGCGTGCTCTATTTACTTAAAACGACAGCCTCCAGAATCCACTAGCTCTCTCTTTTACTTTCACCCCCGTTTGACGTATTCCCCTTGGCAAATGCATTGTAAGTGCTTTGAGCACTCGTCCAATCGCATGCGACGATATTTTTATTATAAAAAACAAAATACATTTAAACCCTAGGGTGGATCGAGGGCTTGCCACCCCTTGTCAAGTCCAACCCCCGTTATATATTGCGTGTCCTCGATATTTACGAGCTCGTCCCATACGTCTTGGACAATGGACAAAACTCACGATACCTATGAATTCAGAAAGGTATATTGATTTATCCAATAAAATATTTAAATAGAAATGATATAGAGAGAAAAATAATACTGCGATGCCTGATTTATCAAACTTGAAAATAATTTACTGTTAATGATTTTTGTGATTTATAAGTATAATTATATCTTTTATAAAAATCCAACAAAATTATATAAAAAAATCCATCCTGTAGATCATAAACAATAAATTTACCTGAAAATTATTCTAAAATCTAACAAAAAAATTTGTTTAATAAATAATTCATTATTGCATCAATTGTATATTGAAAAAAATAATAAGAATTATTTATTCATTAAAGAAAAGGAATATTTTGATTGTTATTTAATTGATTGAGTTGGTTTCAATGTTTTCATCTGATAAAAGTTATCAACAATATTAAAATAAATGTTTAAATACTCATTGACTACTGTCTGTAAATGAAAAAAAAAAAATAATCCTCCATTTACGATGATAAATAAAAGATTAAAATGTAAGTGGATATATAATATAGGGTAGTAGACTAATAATAACTTCCGGAGCTTGTTATTGTTATCAAAAGATGAACTAAAAGGGATTAGAATAATGTGCGAGTATATCCCGTTGTTCTGAAGATTTTTAAAACCACCTGTCATATCTTTCGATCGATATTTGATAATAAATAACGGTCGATGCTTGCGGCACTCCTTGATCGACTCTTCAACGAGCGTGACCGTGAAGACACGTGTCATCCGGTTTTGTTAATCATTGTTATTTATTCCATCAAACACACATCGTAAATTGATCCTTTTTACCATAATAAATTCTTATTTACACTCTAGATTAATTGATAAAAATAAATAGTAATTTCTTTTTAATAAAAATTGTAATAAGTTCATTTCGACGTCTCTGATGGCAAGAGATCCTTTGAGGACAGGTGCAAGGGAGGTTGTGAACTAAAATTGGAGAATTGAGTTTGTGAAGATAGTTCAGAACATAATATAGGTTTCGTTAATTTCATAGCCCGGCCGTTTTATTGCTCTTGACCCAGATAATTGTTTCAAATTTTTTGTCTGAATGCAAAGAGCTGAGGAAAAAGGTTGAGTTAAAATGTTTGGCAAAAGATTTCCGCGAAAAAGCGCCTCAGTTTGGATTGCGTGACGTTAATAATTTTTTTTCCTTCATTTTTTATGAGTTTAACGTCGTGGAGGGATAAACGCGTTTTTAATTTTTATGCACAAACGTCTTATTCAAGTTTATTCACTTTCGTTTTTTTTTTTTTGTTCAAACTCAAACTTCCCACGGGTTGATAACTTGGAAACTTTCTTCAGAAGTAACTGAAAAGAAAAATAATAACAGAGAATTTTCAGCTTATTTTCTTTGTTATTGACAGTTTACTGGAGAGACATTCACTCACATTTGGATTTTAATTTGTTGCAAAATGATTCTTTCATGGCGGAAATGAGAAGCAATTATCTGCAATCAAGTCCCAGGACAATTTGGTATTTTGTTAGTTAATTTCTGCACGACGACGCACACGTGAGAAAGAGGGACGATCATGACGTTTGCTGTGCACATGCTAAACGTATCGAAACTAACGACGGACAGACGTTTAATGAGTTTTGTTCGTCCATGTGAGAAGAGAAGAAGAGAAAGAGGGGAAAATATATTCGTGATGATTGCTAATAGTCTCCGTAAAACCAGGCGACGTTGGCGTTTTCATTTCTGGCATTTTAGACATTCACATATGTGCCTTGACTCGGAATAAATGACTTCTGGATCCACTATTCAAATTCCTCATCGTACTGAATTATTCAATTTCCCGTGCCACGGAAGTGTCCGGTTATTCAAGCCAAAAAAATCGATTTGCTTAGACTTTGATAACTCCTAAGATTTTTTTCTTTAATTTCAAAGATATTTATGAATTTATAAATTATTAATTATTTTATCTTAAATCATCCCGATATTTTTAAAAACATTATTAATTAAAAATTTATTAATCAAACATCAATTAATAATTTATTATATTCTTTTAAAAGGAAAAACAGGATAACTTAAATAAAGCATCCTAATGTATACCTGAAAAGATCCTGGGTTCAACTCTCAGTCTTGCTAGTTGCATTTTTCAGGTAAATTTTTGTATTGATTTACGAATACTCTTCATCAATTCTTCGTAAAGCTATAGTTAATGATGGAAATTTTATGTTTCCATTGTAGTAAACCTCTAATTATTATTATTTTTTGAAATATCATGAGAGGTGATGACATATTTTTTAAACGATTAATTAATTATTTACAATAATTATTAATATAATTCAACCAATCACCAATTTATTCAAATCTATTTTGTATTTAAATAACAATAATCACCGTTATTGAGCATGATAATTTTTTTTTAAATAAAATAAAATGCTCAACACATATTCTTTTAATGATGTGCAATATTCGCAAGTTGAAATTGGCCATAATGAAATGATTGAATAGTTTTTCTATTTTACAAAGTGACCATTTTTCTTTTGTGTTCAATTAAAAAAAAATAATAAATAATCATTGTAAAAATGTAAAATATTTAATATGTCAAGAGTTAATAATAAAATAAAAATGTATCAATAAAAAATAATTTGTGTGTCAATAAAGTCTGTTGTCAGCAGATAAAAAATAATTACAAAATGTTACATTGTATTTTTTATATCAATAAAAGGCTAATTTAAATTCATTGCTGAATCAATTATTAGAAATTCTCCAACAAATGATTGATGAAGTTTAAGTTAACTCGAGAAGAAAAAAACCTAGCAAAGACGTACGTAATACCAACGAGAAAAAAACGCGTGACATGTTGCAAAACGTCCATCGTGTGAACATACAGAATAGAGTACCTTATGGTAATGGCGTTCAACTGCTATTGTATGGAGATCCAAAGGAAAGAAGATGAAGTAAAAAAAAAAAAAGGTAACGCACCGAAGTATTCGAGTATATATATGCAATATATATGCCTATATATTTATTTTACGGGAGCAACAGCCACTGCAAATTGTCTCTACAAGTTTCTTGATCTCTTCGGGTTACAACCGACGGTCGTAATGTTTCTGTCAAGAATACCATGTCTTCTCGTTTTAGTTAAGGGGGCTCGTAAATGCCGGACGTACATTTATTCTTCCAAGGTATGACAGACTGGCATACATATGACGCGTATGGTGCCAGCCTTTTTGTCAAGACTGAATTGAAGATTGCTATGACAATAAAAGTGTAAAAAAATGTTACACGATGTTGCTTCGGTACAGGAAAATTTGAAGAACCTTTTAATACTTTTAATGACATCCTTGAAGAATGTTTTATTTTTGTAATCATTTAATTTCAAATATATAATGACAATTATTAAAGTGTGAAAATTGATAAGTAGATGTAATAAATGGGGGAATAAAAAATAAATATTAAAACTTTTGTAATAATGACTTAATGTGCAACTAGGGAATAGAGAAAAAATATTGTTAACTATTATTCTGCAATGTAGGTATTTATTTATTAATGAAAGAATAAATAGAAGAATCCTAATAAGAGAGTTGATGTTAAGTTATGTGATTATGCGATGCGCAGTTACGCGCGACGTTCGCGTTAATCAGAGCCGTGTCGATGTGCGTGCGAGGATGAGAAAAAATTTTCCAACGTGAGCGAGAAAATGATAATTATTTTCACGCTTATCGTTAACACATCATAATTCTATATACATCTTGGTGCTGTATGCTTCAGAGACGAATAATGTTTTCTGCTTTGAAATCAAAAATAGTTATTATTTCGGTTGGAGTAACTCCAGTGGCGAATAATGAATGAATGACTAGATTATTAATAACTAAATAAATAAATAATTAAATGTAACAATCTTATCTCCAACAACTCTATTCAATTTCAAACAAGTCATCAAAATAATGAAAAACTTCTCAGTTGTAAAATTTCCACACAATCTTCAATGTATAATAAAAGAACTTAAATAAATAATTACGCAATGGTGAGAATAAAATAAATGCTTTCAATGACTGAGGGATAAAGTAATGAATAAATAAACAAAAATCAGATACAAAATTATATGATCAGATCGTAAATTATTAGACGCGATAAAACGCAACGAATAAAATTTATCTGACGTTTACGAAGTCGAGTAGATTGGTGTCAGTTGGAATCGAACGAGACACCTCATTGCGGCGAGATGTTGTCGGGCTTCGAAGGTGTGAGTGAGGTCAAATCTTGTGAGAGAGACCTCCTGGAGATAGGATGGACGACGATGAGGTGGAATATGAGAGCGAGCTGACGCTATTCTCGTAAAAGTCATTTTACACGCTCTCGCGAGAGGGACAGGTGACCGGATCCGCGTCATGCCATTCTTGAGCGGCCTTCGTACCATACCAAGGGAAAAATAAAAAGATAAGAGCAAGTATATAGAAGACAAGATATGGTATGGGACGAGGTACATATACGAGTGGCAGGAGACAAGCTGTTGGGATGCTCAGAGTTTTTTGAATTCTCCTTGCAACCCTGCTTTAGAACGAGGAAGATGCTCACACAGCCACTTCACAGATAGACAATAAGTTGAAAAATTAAAATAAAAAATACTCATCGATCACTCTGGATATCTTTTCTAGTTGTAAAATCGGCTTTTTTTTATTGAGGAGTTGCATATCTTTAGAGAATTTTTTAAGATGGAATCAGGGAATCAGAAGTGATGTCTTCTGTGATGAAGATTGAATTTTTCTTTCCTTTAATGACAGACAAGTGTTTTTTTTTCTTTTAAATAAGTAAAAATAAGTTTAAAATATTAATAGTAGAGGAAAAGATAAGATTGTGAATCACTTTTTATGCAATCATATTTTACTGTGTTAAATTATTATCAATTGTCACTTATCGAAGTTTCTGTTTATTGTTAAGAAGTTATTTTTCAATATATTTGTGAGTTAGTTGATGAAAGATGCACCGTGCTTGCATAATAAATGAATAGACCATAATCTTACTCCTCGTAATTTAAAAAATATATTTATAATTGAAAAGAAATAATATTTAATTAAAAATAAGTATGAAAGTCAAACATGTAAAAGAGTCAACTACTTTGAACTAAATTGTTGTAAGATTTTGTTCAAGGGTATATTTTTAATTTTAGGAAAAAAAGTCTTTGATATAAAATTTTAACTGAAGAGTCGCAATTAAAAGAAAATAATAAATTTTCTAAAATTGAAAATAAACTAAATTGAATATCATTGATGATATTCCCCTTCAAAAATCTCTATCATTCTTTTCTAGCTGAAAGCATGTATCACCCTAATATCCTGGAACAACTTCCCAGAAATTTTATTATTTTTTTATTACCATCACATTTTCATTTAATACACAAAGAATATATTTCCTGAGCCAGCTAATATGATGGGTTTATTTAATTATAATGACGAGAATTAACGAAACAGTGAATGAGAAACATATATCATTCCATATCTTCCATTTAGCCTTTTTCATCGTGTGTGCGTCTCCAAAAGCAAGGGCCAAAGGTAATAATCTCGATGGCTAGCCAATTACACTCGTCTCGAAGCCATCTGCTTCTTTCTGGCCCACTGGAAGTTTTACAGTCATTTCGAGCAACGCGATTACCTTTAAAGTCTCTAAGTATTTTTCATGCTGCCTCCAAGGTGCAATCTCCAAGGGTCCAATGCTGTAACAGCCAAGTACAAAAACCAAAATCTCCATCGTGACGTGCTGTTTGTCGCGATAATCATACCTTTGCATGGTTTTATTATCTCTCCTTATCCACCGTACGTAATGATTTCGGAAGAATTGTTTTTCTCAAGACATTGTTGTTAAAATAATGGTCAATTGATACGCTATAGACCACAATCTACTTTAAAAACATCACAAAGAGGTCTGGAGATATGGATCTCTAGGTATGGCTGGTTCCTTTGATTGCTTGGTCATACGTCGACTGCAGCACGAAGGACAAAGATGAGGAGGCCGAATATATGTAATTATGACCGAAAATCTTAGTGTGTATAGAGATATATGTTTCTCGCGCCAGTGAACCAATGAAACACTACGTTAGTATGGTACACGTATATGTTTAAATATAAGTGAGAGAGAGAGAAAGAATAAAGGACCTCCGAAATTGATCACGTAGCTTGGATGATGTTCCTTGGCGTTGGCTTTCGTTCTCTGTTATTATCGGGAATAAAAGTCACCGCTACCAGCGGACGAAATTTGTTGCGGCGACAATCTTGGACCTCATCGTCTACTCTCTTCGTGGTTCCCTTGATTTGTTACGTGACCCAAAGAAGAAAAAATTAACGATACAAACCAAATTGCAGCTAAAGAAAAAAACCAAATTATCTTATAATTAGATTTCAGTCAATTTAATTGGACATATTTAGAATTAAGTACTTTTTTTTTTCTTTCAGTTGGGTTGAAGAAGGCTATCGCAATCGTCTCTGTCTCCTTATTCGGGAAATAGGAAGCGAATTAGCATAGGTTAGTCGGCTGCCAGTGTGGCATATCGGCCATTGTATCTATCTAGCGTGGAAGGGCTTTCAGTCTGTGTCCGGATAGTGAATTCGTCGAGCGTGTCCGACCGATGTCTCAACCTGGAGAGTCGCAGTCGTGCCGTGAAAGTGATTCAAGTGTGTATAACGTGATATATACCGTCGTCCCTTCTCTTCTGCATATAACGACATAATAATATTCCATATCGTCATCTTCTATGTTTTTACACGTCGATGCGTCTGAACTTTGCTTCTGAATGCAATATGGATCGTCCTCTATAGATCAGTATCTTGTCTGCTATGAGAAGACAATCTATTTATGGTTAATGAATTTTTACTAACTGTTTAGAACATCAGCTATTTACATATTATGAAATGAATTTATTATCAACGGTTGACATTTCATAAATTAACTTTTCTAAATATATTTACATATTTTTCTTGATGGGCTTTCAAGTAATTACTTAATTTATTGTACAACGGAAAATAAACGAACCATTAATTTTTAAATTATTTATTTAATTAATTCTATTTTTATTATTACCAATCATTTCCTTTTTGACTTTAATTGAAAGAAAAACACTTTATTTCTATCATTTGTGTATTTTTTTTTTCAAATTGATTATACAAAAAATGTCTTTATGGAGGAAAAATTGCTCCTTGAGTTAACAGAATGCTCATATCATTTATATAATTAACGAAAAAAATATTATTGCAGTAAAAAATATTTGTTAAAAAACATGAGTAGTAAATCTACATTTCTACGAATTGTCAACCAAGTGGCTTTATTTATAAAAAAATAAACTCAAGAGTAAGCGTATACTTAAGATAATCAACATTTCCTTTTTAATGGCAGAAGAAAAAAAATTTAATCTTTAATTCTCGATAAAAAGTATCCAGTAGAACAAGTCAACGATACTTAATTATTGTAAAATAACTAAACGAACTATGCCCTTTTATAGCTTCAGATATATCATTAATTTGAAGTTTAACTGCTGTTTATATAACGTACCGGCAGTAATTATAGACGTATTAAAGCGTATATTAAAAAATAATATTTCAGATGCACTGGAATCAATATTAAAACTTGCATTACGTATACACAGTGGTTGAATGATATTTTATATTTGTGTAGTTAAGGATATTTTATTTTTTATTTCAATTTGAATGGCTATTAAATAATTCTAATCGTTATGTATCTACAAAGTAATACATGTGTACACAAGTGCGGCAAGTCTATGGTAAATAAATCGAGAAGAAAGAGGTATGATGATAAAATAATAGTAATGATTACCAGAGCATATGATTATCTTATTTTAAGTGAACTGTAAGTTTAATTATACGAGAATTTTACTCTCCTTGATGAGCATATAAAATGCGTCTCACAACCGTTATTCCGCAATGCACATGAGTTTCTAGGATCGCTTTACTTGCACACATAATTTATCAAGTGATTGTCACAGATATATACATTGCATTCGAGTACAGTACGTAGGATGTTACGCATGAGAAATAAGGAGTTCTTCTTGATGTCACATAAAACTGCAATAATCGCAATCAGGCAAAAGTAAACAAGGGGTAAAATGAGCTCTTTAGACGGTGGGAAATGTCAGAGACATTAACAGTATAGTTAAGAAGGTTTGTGTGTTTTATCAAAAATTAAGATCTAATTATAAGAATTATTTACAGTGATGATAAATAATGAAAAGAAATTTAATTCACTTTTGAAATGGGTTCAGTAACCATAAGTGAATGAAGCTCAACTAAAAGTGAAAGTAAATATTGAACTTGACAGTAAAAATAAATTTGAAACCTTGTCAACAATGCAATTATAAGTTTTACAATAAATTTAAAAGTAAATAAAATTTATTTTATTCAAAAATAAATATTATTCCTTATGTTTAAGTTGAATATTTACATCAGATATTCTTGTATTATTTTTATAAATTTAATTTGTTATAAAAAAATTATCAAACGATTTTCTAAAATTTCATTCAATTTATTTATTTGATTTAGAGTGTGGGAATATCGAAAATTAAATTCATTAAATGCTTGGAAATATTTCTAACTGTCGCGTTATTAAATGCAGACAAAAATTAATAAATAGCATCACTATAATAATAATAGTAATTTTCTTATTTCCTTAAGGAGGCTGTTTTAGCGTGATCTCTCCTACACAGCGTCTAGCAACGATTAATCGTGCGCTCTTGTTTCCAAGCATCTCATTAAAATAAGGTGCGTATAAGTCTAGGGAAAAGCAGGATTACATGAGGTTGGGTTGTGTGAGCTTCCGCGATAGACACGCGTATTTCACGCGCGACAACCGAGACTCCTGTGTTCCGGTGCCGGATGCCAGGTCACACGATTCATCTCACATACGCTTCGCTTACGAAGCAGTCCAGTGATGAAACACATAATTAAGATTAGCCTGAAGAATTTTAAAAAAGTATAAAATATAATGAGGAAATTTTTTTTTTTATTAAGAATGATTATTTTTGATTGTGTTTTAATTAATTAAAATCGTTTTTTTTTTTTTGGTTAAATTTGCGCAGGAGTAGCAGGGTGGAGGAGATCATATAGAATAATAACGTGCACGAAGAAGGTGGAGGAGTTGATGCTGTATATAGTGCTTGAAGTAATCGAGATTCAAATCGCAAAATTAGCTCGTCGTTTGGATTCTCCTGAGGGGGCGACCAGATATACTCACGTGCGGTCAACTCAGGAACTTATTAAGCAGCTACATTCCTCATTCAACCCTGGAGCTTTTAACATTATAAATTTATCAGCAAGACCGAGCGTATACAGAGGACCAAAAAGAGAGTCGCTGATCGAGGGAAGGGAAATAAAGCAGGATAGAAGAATTAACAAAAATAAAACAAGATGAGACTGACCCTCGACCTCGGCCCCGCAGTATTTCGATATACGCTCTCGTGCCGCAGAGATATTTATTGGAGATAATTACAAGAGTGCTCGTAAACTCTTGGACGCGCGCCGTTCTTGGCTGATATCTTACACTAAGAATTTTAGCTTGACTCTTAATCCTTTTTTTTTTTTTTTCGCTAAATCTTCGTGTGCGTACACAGACAAGAAAATATGTATTGTAAACTGGATTTGGCACGTAACATTTTCTCATTGGGATCCAGGTGGATGGTCATTTCTCACGGTTCGTCGAAAATTTTAAACACAACTACCCAATGAATATCGAGAGGATTATACTCAAGCAAAGTTTTGTAGACGAACAAGAAGACACGCGTTGATGGAATTAAATTACGACGATCACTCTCACGAAAAGTCTCTCTCTATATCCTGAAAACCGACGGATTCGCCCCCAAATTATATCCTCGACTACGTTAATTATCCCGATCACGAACTGTAAGGTTTATACTATACAGTGGCGCGGAATGATTATTTTCGCAGACGCAAATTAGTCTGAAGTGGATAATAAAAACTATTCCTTTGACTACCGTTATTTTTTTTTCATCTTCAGTTTAAAAGAAAAATAAAAAATCCGAATCTTGTGATTTTTTTGTCTTATTCGCTGCTCGAAATATATTAAATTCATATCGTGAATCACATAACGAATTTATATCATCTCCAGGAAGCGTAACAATATCATTTTGTTGGCTTTCTTTATTATTATCATGATTATCATCCTCATTCTGTCGGAGACTTTTGTCTCAACGGCATTAAAAATACCAAAAATAAATGTAACCCGATTAAAATCAGACGTTCATGTAAAAGGAATCATAATGATGAAAAAAAAAAAAAAAAAAGAAATTAATAGTAAAATAAATAACAGTAATAATTTTGGTCTTTTTTTGGATTTATATCTTGGGGTTTTTTTTTTACTTTTTAGTTTAGAGCAAGACTCTTGAGTTGTTGAAATGATTTCACTTTACTTCGTGGTCACCCTGTACGTGAGAAACATACGAACGTGAAGTGTAAAAAGATAGCAGTCGGATAGCACAGCAAAGAGAGGCTGGAGGAATGAAAATCGATCGTATAAAGTCCCTCCTTGAGAGACTCTTGGCTGCAGTGGATCGAGATGATGCGTCGATATCAAGAACCGCCAAGTTATTTCTCGCACCGATGGGATCGCCAAGATTTTACACGATTCTCTATATAGGTATATAGCACTACTTCAGATCCATGAAAGCTTATTTTCTTGTTCTTTCAATGTCCTCACGTGTTTTGTAATTATTTCGAAATTTCACGATGAATTATTAGGTCTGAAAAGGAAGTCACAACACTTAAGACTTTGTCGTATGATGTTATATTATTTCAAGCGATGTATCTTGAAATGCAATTTTCGTTTTGCAACGTTGTAAGTCTGACGTTTGGTGTAATTAAACTGAACTGGTAATTAACTTGGCACCAACTTTATTTGGAATTTTGGACGACACGCAATCCAAAAACTCTTACAGTCGTCTCTTATAATTTTCTTGGTTACAGGAAGCACATGAGGGGACATCAGGTGAAGATAAGAAAGTTAAAAAAATCCTAGCGGATGTAATTTTAGTTGTTAATTAGTCCAAATCCCTGCAACGATTCAATCGGTCTTTTTAAAAATTACATATGTTAGTCAATTTACATTTTTGAAGTAATCAATATTAATTGTACTGTTTGAGAATTAATTATAATAATTTGTGTCTTTTATACTATAATTTCTGAAGAATATTTGTTGATGGCTCATTATACATACTTTTTACAACAATTAACCTAAACGAGTTTCTTTTTTGAATCGTTTTGCAATTTTTCTTCATCTTCGACTGATAAAAGAAAATCATTTCTTTAATAATAAATAAATTACTAAACAAATTAGATACTTAACCTAGCACATGATTTGTTGAAGATTCGTAAAAAAGTACGTTGCTGTTGAAAGATTATTTTCATCAATTTATCAAACACTAACATGATTAATGTGATATTAGAATTAAGTAAAAAAATGTTGAAGAAATCCACTCTTATATTTTTCACAAAAACTCATTTAACTGATTATTTTTCTCAAGACTGTAGTGTTTTACTAGAAGAAGATGATGATTACAAAGGTGGATAAGTGGATGTGGCATCAACACCTTAAAATCAACTTTCAGTACAAAATTCATTTTTGCACTAATCTAAATATTTTGCAATGATGATTCAATGATACAGAAGTGTTTCAAGCACTCGCGTAAGGAAGACTGAAGAATCAGCAACGACTTCTCGAGAGGCCAGGCTCCTTGAGTTTTATTGAATAAACCTAAGCTCGATGAATGGTCTAAATAAAAAGGGGGAAACTTGTTCTATAACCCTTCTAGATCCTAAAGGAAGTGCTTATTCGTGTGTATGAAAACGTACCCGCCTTTAGGCTGCTCCCCTTTACAAGCAAAAACTTTTAATTTACATGCTAGAATAAATTTCCAGTGGAATAAAAATATATATCTTGGTAGAAAAAAAAATGAAGAAGATAAGTTTTTTTTCATTTCTTCTTCATTTGGAGACTGATGATAGTGGATAGACTAAAGGATCAACAGAGTACAATGAATCAATCGGTGGATATTACTCTAGAATTGTTGACCGAACAGCTTCGATTGATTCTCGTTTTTCAATATGACCAATCGGAACATTTACGCGAATAAATTCCACAATAATCCCCTGTGGGAGATTTCGACAATTTGGTAGGGGAAAATCAAGAAGAGGACGTAAATATTCGCGAGCTTTTCGTGGTTTTGTATGCCTAAATGCATACTACGTGACTCATTATTTTTTTTTCGTCCCTCGAACAAATATTTTTTACCCTCCTACAATTTTAGTTTTCATTTTTCTATCAATTTGTTTCCTATGATCACTAGTAACTCCAAAAGAATGCAAAGTATTTAGAAAATATTTTATTAATAATCATTGCTGAGTATACGAAATTTATTTATTTTATTATCTCTTTATTCATTATCATTGGAGTAAAATGTCGTTAAAAAGTGTGGTAAAATGTATGAATGTTGTTAAATAATAATGTTAGAGTTTGATAGTACTGAAACTCGAACGCATGAAACTTCAAAAGAACTTTCATCTCAAACACACCCGGAATTGACAATTGACAGAATTGATACAGTAGCGAATCTATTCGTGTGGGTATGATATTTATCGCCTCGAGCCATAACCACCAACAACGCCAGAACACCCTCATGTAGAGGGTGAATTTTGCTAGCAAAAGGGCTCGTTAAGCCGTTTTTCGTCTCTCAATCCTCTCACGAATGTAGTGATAATTTACAATTTGTTAGTTTTATTTCATTTATAAAAAATCAACGGAAAATGCTTTGGTGATATGATTTATCAATGATTAATTATCAAATAAAATACAATAGAATAGCAATCAGCTATCAATTATTTTTAATGTTGGAAAAAAGGAGAAATAATTATAAGTAAATAGCAAAAAAAAATATTTGTAAAATCTAGATAATGATAAGTTAATTTTAATAAGAAATAAATCATCAGAAAGTGAAGTAATGAAAGTGATGAGCTAATCAGTGAGTTGAATATGAAAAAATATTTCTATTTTTTTTAGTGAAAAAAAAATTGGAGATCTAATTAAAGTAGAGAAACTACAGAGTAAATTGGTGAAGAGCAATTGGCTCTTGCTTGGTTACTGGTTCTCAAGAAAATAAGAAAAAGTCTAGGAACATAGAAAAAGAAAAGATGATAGTTAACGAGCCAATGTACAATATAGCATAACGATGATAAAAAGTGCAAAAGCTTGGTGAGTGAATTGACACCAGCAAGAAGAAAAAGATGAAAGTAAAAATCAGATTATCTGGGTAATTTAGACAGCGACAAAAATTTAAATGGCAAAGCGTCATGACGTCAAGCAGTAAAGGGAGTGAATTGAATGTCCTTGCGTCAGAGGAACAAAGTGGATGAAGTATAATACGTGATATAAAACGAGTTTGAGGGTGAATTTGAAATAAAGGGAAGCTTATAGCATGTCTCCATGACGATAATTTCATTTTTCACTTGAGACAAAAACGATCTCATTCTTTTTCTACTTCATACACACTCATGGTGGTTATAGAGGCATGAAATGATGAGTTGTAATTGCAAACTCATGATCAAGCATCTGGTCATCATCAGAGACAGTGTCGATTTATTTATAAAAATTCTCAAGTCATTGATGCTCGATGTGGTGTGATTAAGAAAGAGTTTCAGGTTTAATATTGGCCGAAGTATGCGTTTGGCTACCCACGTAGTAGCTGGAGAACGAGCGTGACGAACGAGAACATAAAAGAAAAGTTAGCCAAGAGCCGAAGCTTCTCGGTTTAATAAGCCAACTTGCCAGCGCGGAATCACGAGACTTCTTTTCAAAAAATACGACCATGAGACGCGCCCCGAGGGCTGCGTTGATTTGTCCTTCTATTGTATCTCCACCAGATCCTGGGAGTTAGACTCCAAAGACTCTCGGCTCTTCTCCAGCGACACTTGTCACTTCGTTTTATCGGCTCATTAAATGTCAGTTTATCGACGACAACAAGAGCCTAATTACGTTATTCATAGCTGGAGAATCCCACTGAGAAAAGATATATAAATAATATTAAAAAGCGTCAGCATAAATTTTTATGAAATGTTTCAAGATTGCTTAACGATCGATATACACGCATTCCACGATCTTCACTTCCTTCCGTTGATTGTGAGACGAGCGAGAGTCATAAAGGCTGAGCAAAGTTGGTTTACGAGTACCTGGAGATGCAAGATTGGGTAGCTTCGCAGAAGGGTTGTGTTTTCCACTCGGTGTACAGGACGAGCAAGTATTGCAGTGTCACGGAAGGTAAACTGAAGAAAGGGTATCCATGAAAAATATACGTCACGCGATGGGTCTTTACCTCGTTATCCGTAACACACGGTATATCCTCATAAAAGCGCGACCCGAATCAGTTGGTCTCCAAGGTGGCCTTCTACTTCTTCTTCATCTACCTATAATTCTCCACCAAACGCTCTGACAACGAGCACTTCTATTATATAAATGTCGAGAAAATACTTCACGATTCTCCAATTAATTCAATGAGGCAAAATGCTGACTAATAAATTGATCCCGGCGAGAATACCGTTATTTAAGGTGTCGAAGATGCCTACAGCTCGTGCAAATGATACGATAAATGTCGCTCGATAATTGCACCAAAGACCTGCGACCGATCGATGATACCAACCTTGCGAAACTTTGCACTTATAAGAACGTGAGATCTCGCAGAAGTTAGAATCTCTGCTTAATAAATAATAGATTTCGTATAGGAAATTTATATGATATGGTAAGCTTTACTGGACTTGTTTAATTAATTTTTGTAAAAAAGTTTGACATATTAATTAAATTAATATTTTTGCTGTTTTATTTTCTTCACGGTTGTTAGAAGAAGCTGGAGAACACTTTATGAAGTTTTAATTATTCAAGATTTAATATCAAAATATAATTTATTTAAAATAACAAAAAATTTGTGTCATCTAAAATGCTTTGATAAACAAACAAAAAAAGTAATAATTTATTGCACAAATTTTTTATAAATTGATTTATATTCTATTTTTTATGAAAAATAATTCAGGACATTAGAAACTAATAATTGACTATTGTAAAATTTATTTATGAAGTATAATAATAAATATGTGAGAAGAAAGAA
Source organism: Chelonus formosanus (assembly GCA_028641665.1). Taxonomy (NCBI): domain Eukaryota; kingdom Metazoa; phylum Arthropoda; class Insecta; order Hymenoptera; family Braconidae; genus Chelonus; species Chelonus formosanus. The sequence continues at coordinate 19,384,345 of CM054002.1, forward strand.
CATTTATTAAAAATTAAAATGAATAAAATGGGATATAAATTTTTGAAAGAGTTATAGTGAAAATCAAATTTATTTGAAATAGTTGATATAGAAATAGCTTGTGAAACTAAAGACAAGTGTCCATCATGTATATTTATAATTTATCTGTCATGCTATGCTATTTTATTCGCCCCCACGGAACGTCCGGTTGACAGTTGACACTAGATTTGACACGAGTAAGCGTAGGAGTCATTGTGTGGGTTCGCGCGAGCGTGCAACCGTTGTCTCGTATTGTTGGGGCGTCCCGACGTTTTCTCGCTCTCTTCTTCCCTTACGAGATAGCGATTTGTATGACACGCGTCGCTGAATTATTTAGTGACATGATATGACTTGAGCTGGGACTTTACATACTCCACGTATGTGAAGGTGTCACGTGTACTCAAGATAATTCAAAAAATAGGCCGTGATCTCCTCATCCATCGAAGTGTATTTACACTGAAGTTTATTTGAAAGTTAAATATTTTTTTAACGATGTTCCAGAGTTGAAAAAAAATCAACTGATACTCATGATGGAATAAAAATGACAAGAAAATAAAAAATGATGTACTTTAGCATCACAAGTGGTAACATATAGACGTCAACTGGCTGCTCAAGTTGGCTCTGACCCAACCACTTCTCGCGGTATATCTTCACTACGTTTGATAATACATTAGCGCCGGTGAATCGGAATATTAGCATAGCATACGCCCATCGCATTTGAATTGAGAGGCAGTGGCAGACCCCCTTGCCTCCTCATGTATAAGCAGAAGCAACGAGCAACGGCGTCCCAACGTCTCTTTGTCATGCTAATTCTCGGGATCCATTCGACGCCATCCTCATCGCCACAGGGATGACTCTGCATGCTCTCTTACGCCCTGTCGGAGTGCACCCCCGAAATATTCTGTCGAGTCCTCTTCATCTTCACCGCACTTTATGATCAGACTTATTGATCCTATCGTCGTTATAAAGCATTTTTTTTTCCTCACCAATTCATGTCACTGTTGATGGAAAAATTTATAAACATCCAGAAGATGTATTCTTTAGAAATATATTGATAGAGTTTTTTTAGGAAGTTTACAATAATTTTAAAGAAATCATTTATTGAATGAACAAACAGAGAATCAGGAATCAGCTAAGCTTGCTCTCTTCAATTATATCAGTAAAAAGTAAACTGAATTTTTCAGTAAACTAAAATTTTACTGAAAAATCAGTTATTTTATATTTGTTTACTGATTTATCAGTTGAATAGTGAGTTCTCATTGTTACCGCCAAGATTTAGGTCGTTTTCATACAATGTATTGATGTTTTCATCGAGCAGGGTTTAGAAAATTAACGTAAGTAAATTACAATAATATTTCTTGAAAAATCAATAAAAAAAAAATATTTGTTCAATTGTGCTTAAATTTCAGAAGCTATATTGCAAATATCCATGGCTGAAGAGTACTAAAATTTGTCAATTGATGATTTAATCCAAAAAATAAAGTTAATTATGATTGATGAAAGAATCTGTAATATGAATTATATCATAAAATTGATAACTAATGATTCATTCGATGTATAAAATATAATTCATCATATATTCAAAATAAAATACATATTTTTATTCATCTAGAACAATTTGCTTCTACTGAGAAGTGAATGTAAAACACTTTGATTCGTAAGATATAATATTAATATTCATATATCCAAATAGTGACTACCTGGTCTTGCTCTAAAATGAATCAATTCACAGTGACTGACAATCAATGATTGTTTACTGACATATTAGTGCTAACCTAATTACTGATTCACTTTTTAAAAATAAAATAAAACCAACAATTGAAAGTTACAGTGAAAGTCATTATTCACTTATTCTGCACTGATGTTCACTTCTTCATTTGTAGAAGGCATTTATCAACATATTTGGTAGTGAAGATCAATAAATAGTTTTGATTGGCAATCATTTCTATTGGTACAATTAAAAAGAACTTGATTTCGCTGCATTCCAGTAAAGAACATCATCCCAAGCAACTTGATCGAATTTTAATTGGTAATGAAAATGAAAGAAATTGATGTTAAACCAACTATTGTTCATCACTCTCTTCATTTCAATCAGCAAATGTTTACTGATTTACTTTTAGCCAATTGAAGATGGGAAGCATAACAGATACTTTAACTTCAGTAAGTAAATGTTTTTTTTATGAATTTTTTATTAAAAATAAAAGAAATGAATCATTATTACCAACAAAGAATTATTCTTATCAGAAGTGAAATAAAGATTAGACTCATTTTAAGTTAAAGAAATACTGTCATTGTAGAGTGATTTGACCACAATTAAAGTTATTGGAATTAATAGAATAAAATTATGTTTCCAAATTGGCTTTGATTATTATGCAAGTATCAAATAACTACACACAGGGTTATGACCCACATTTTGGAGCAATTTTTTGTAATAATTTCCTGAATGTGTAGAAGTAATGCTATATTTTATAACGACAGATTTATGTGTCACTGATGTTAAAAGATTAGTTACAGACGAATGGAAAAAAAAACGTTGAATGTTTCTGAGAAAATTGTCACCAATGTTATTGCGCATATATTTTATAATCGCAATAAAATTGAGTGGAATAATATATCTGAGAGAATAGAATTACCAGTGGAGATTCAATGTGGATATAAAGTGTTTTGCGACACGGCAGTAATTTACATAAAACAAGAGACATTAACAAGAATCTGTGACGATAATGTCGAGTTGTGGTTAAACAATAATTATTGCTATTCAAAACACACAATGACGCTTCGAATGACCTTCATTAACATCCGTCATTCGAGTAACTTTACGTGAATCAATTGATACAAAGTGCAATTTTTTCATCAAGTAAATCAGTATGATTATCACAGAACTATGTTACTAAGTAAAACCAATGTAACAATTAAAAATTATTTCAATTCTAATTAAATTCCTTTTTTTATCATAATTGTTTTTTTTTCTTCAACCATTAAGGCCAGACAAGATTAAATAAGAGTATCAAAATTTACCCCCTTTTTAGGAGTAATTAAATTCGATTGAAATAAAAAATTAATGAATGCTTAAGAATTTCTTGTCATTAATGACTTTTTGTAAAAAAAAAAAAAAATTCAAAGTAAAATGACTGTACAGTAATATCAATACATCCCATTTATGATTACTGCAAATCATATACCCTCATTTTTCTGAGAGTATGACATAGATGTGTGGCAAAATGGATTAATGACAGTAATAATGAGACATAAAATGAATGAAAAGACTAGTGAATACATTAAAGCCTCGGTGGTTTTTTTAAAAATTTTTTTTAACAGCAAGTACGCGAGAGAAACGATAAGTAGACTATTAAATCGCGAACAACGTACCGACCATACATGTGTGTATATACACATTTTGTAATTCGATTAGTCGACGACCTTCCGGTAGAGATCTCGTAACGTTAAAGAGAAATCACAGACTTCCGTATTGATATCCATCGGGGTCATCTGCATTAATCAAGTAGTAATCAATCACGATTTATTTTTTTTTTCTTCAAAACAATTTCAACTGTTTAATATTTATGAATTATCATCTACACTTTACTGATTGATTATATAATTCCCATGTACTAATTTAAAGTGTTCATTTTCTATTTGAATTTTATCATCATTTTCCCAGCACCATCACTCTCTACTTCATTAAACATCACAGCTGTAAGTATTCCTAAGGCCTATTTTTACTGTCATCTACCGCAAACCTTTTTTCGAGGTTTCACCTCTTTGGACTCGAGCATATCAGACTTCTTATCTACATAGATGTTCAGTGGCGCGCGGCGAGTGCTCCCAAAGAGATTCAGAAGTAAAGAGAAGCGGCAGTAGTGAGTGAGAAGAGTGAAAATCAGATAAATGCGTCGTCCGGACAAGATAAAGGAATGCATTAACCAACGCGTGGGATAATTAGTCGTTCTTCTATTTTCAAAGCTAGAGGCGTGACTCGAACATCACGCAAGACGATTTTTCACTCTATTGATGTCTATCGTGAAGCAATATATGTACACTGTCTATTTCGAATAGAAAATCTGTACTACACTACATTACTCTGGACCTACCAATCTTATTACGCGTGCGTTTATGTTTTTCTATTTTTAGCTTCATTTAAATGCTTAAGGTGAATACCTTATTACCCGGAACCCTCATCGTCGTTCGTTCTTACCTGTAACAGAGAATTCATTGATTAATTAATAATTTTATTAAAACATTTTTTTTTTATTAATTCTTATCTCTATCTATGTCTTAATTATTCGTTCAAAATAAATATTTTTTTTTTCTTTACTTATCAAGAAGAATTATGATCTATCAAAAATATTACACAGAGTAATTAATTTTGTACTTTTTTCTAAACTAAATTTATTTAATTAATAATAAATAATATAAAAATTATTTATTCGGTAGATTGTTTTTATTTTTTGCATAGAAATAAATGAAGAATTTTTTTTTTCAATTTTTATGGAATAATTTTGGTGAGAAAATTTGAAGGAATGAAAACTAATTTTCTCTTTAAACTGTCAAAAAAAAATACTAATATTTATGTTATTTTAAATTCATCGTAGAATTTTTCTATTGAAAAATATTTTTATAACTTTTCTGTCAACTTAAAATACAGCACGACTCGCTAAAATTACTTTAGTCTTAAAAAGTGTTAAACCTTTAGGTATTCTAGGGTGTTATTATTATTTCTAGAGTTAAAACTCAACTTTAACGCTCAGGTAATATTATTGTAGATGAAAAAGATATTGTGGAAACCCTTGTCGTTGCTCTAAATCTCTATTTACCTCAATGTCGTTCAAGGAAAGAATGGTCCTAGCAAAGCCTAAAAGTCGAGAATCTGAGTCTTTGGAATATAATAGAAGCCAAAAGCAGTGGTTTTGTGGTTAGGGTGAAACGTACGTCACCACAATGCTTGTCCTGGGTCCTCGGTCATGTTATTAGGTGGGTCGTACCCCGTAGTGATTGTCCACTTGTCTTCCTTCTTCATCTTCCACCTGTCTTTGTCATTTTACCTTTGACAGGTGACATGCCGAGACACTTTTTCAAGGCTAAAAATCAGACCTAAGGGACAAGTCTACGAAATCCTTCACTTCACGGTTATTTTTCCGCGTCAACGAACTACAATTCTTTAAGACTATTTTATGTTCAATTTATATACACCTTTTTTTATTCATTTTTTTTGTTAATACCGTACACTACAATCTCCACACATCAAGACATAGCTAAGATGATTAAATAATTTTTGGCGGAGAAACTAGCAATAAAAAAATGATGTGTGTACATAAAAACTCACACAGGAGCTATAGACAGAGATAAAATGAAAGATTTTGACCGTCACGACACTTGGTGATTAATCCAAACGAGCGAGAGTGCCCGTGACAAGTGTACTTTGTCCGGTGGAATTTTTTTTCTTACCATTATAATATACAAAAAAGTATTTCTGATGAAGAAGAGCTTCTGTCGAGCCGCGCTACTGAAATATACAAAGAAGATTTTGTATACTTTTACCTATGTAATACCATCAACAATAATATCAAGAAACATCCGGGCTAAATCACAGTCACGAGACTCAGTTGTTCTTAACAATTGTACGCAACACGTAAAAGTACTAGTGATACATCAAAGTCGACGTAATGAAACGCGAGATTTTGAGCAATTGCGAGTTTCAATGATTAATATCTAGCAGAGACAACAGCAGTGTATTGCGTGACACATTCACTTTATTTGAGTTCATGCTTTTTTTCACCAACTTATCAATGGTATATCTCTTCCAGTTGTTCAGTGACAGAAACAAGTGACAATATGACATCTTTTATTTTCTGTAAGTGATACTGTCGCGTGAGATGGCAGTGATGCTTCTGTACATGCTACCGTATTATTATTTTTGTCTCTTCACATCACAAGAGTAGATCATTTCTTTGGTCAAGTGATTCTTTTTATTCTTTTCTTGACATGAAGAAGAATTCCAGATGTGTATGAGGAGATACAGAGATGAATATATGATTGTGAGAGCAATTTGGAAGATCTCATGTAACAAATGTCGAAGCGGACACCTTTGTCACAGTCTCACAGTAATTTAAATCTCATTATATCGTGCTGTGGTTTGCGGTTTGATATACGCTTCTACCCGATTCTTCAGGGTGAGAGAAGGACGTGTATCTTGTCCTTCATGTTATTCGGCCACGAGTAATAGATCACGAAACGATTATTATCATTCCACAGTGGGGTCCATCTTTCATCGAGTGTTTCATGCTCACCGCAAATTCAAGCAGCAGATGAAAGAAAAAATTAATAAATCAAATATCAATAAAAACATCTTACCTACATCAGGACTATTTTTTTTCTGGAGATGATGTTGTGTAGTAGTTAATAAATGAGACATGACAAATTTCCTACACGATTGGAGAAGAAAAAAAAAACAACAGTGCAACAAGCAACAAGTGGACGTAGGGTGGAGAAGCAAAAAAAAGTCGCATCGATGTCAAGTTGAGGAAATAAAAAAGTCGTCCCCTTGCTGTGGGGGAGGCTAATAAAGGCTCGCGACAAGAGAGAAAAGCACAGGAGGTGGTTAAGGGGAGACACAGAGCCGATTTCCTCAGAGGGCGAAACAACGCCAGGGGTGAAAGATAAAAAATTGGGGAGCGAAGATAGGAGGCTTAAACGCTTCCGAGCGACACAATGGAATTTTATCGAGGATTTGCCCATTTTTTTTTTCTTTTTATTTTTTTGTCAGATTATGAGAGAGAAGTTAAGAAATAACAACTTTTTTTATTTGGAATGAAATAAAAATTTTATTAAATAATTAGAAGGAGAGGAGATTAATTTATTATTTTTGATTCTATTATTCCAATCAAGAGTTGATGAAAGAGAATGGCAAATGTTAAAAAAAAAAAATACATCTGACAATGTAATAAAGAATTAATTAAAATTATCATGTTAACAGACATTATTATCAACATTTTCAGTTTTAAATATAAAATTCAAGAGACACATTGACATTTCCAAATATAATATTAACATTGACGTACATTTATGCAGCAAAAAAATTATTGGAATTAATCGAAAGATAAAATGAAATGAAATAAGTTTTAGTGTGTAAAATTAATTGAAATTATTACATGAATTTTTTAAAAGTATGTTTAACAGATTAAAAATAGTTGCTCTGTAAGTAAGTTCTAAGATTAAAACTATTTCATTATTATTTTGAATGCACCGATAGAAAAATTTATTGCTGTTAAAAAATGATTTTTGAATTATTAAAATCAATGTTCTTCAACTATTGATGAATATATTGTAACTGGTATTGGTTACATTCCATTCCTTAATAATTAAGAAGATTTATTAACTGTTAAAAAATATTATTTAACAGTTAAGAAGTCTCTTTTATTATCACAAATCTTTTCTATCAGTTTATTTTTCAAAGTCTCTCTGGAAATATGTAATAAACAAACAAATGTTGAAATCATTACAATTCCAGTATTATTTTGTAAAGAAAGTTATTTTGCTTTAATTTTCTTTGCTATTCAAGTCAAGTTAATAAATATTTTACTGAAAATAATTTCTCTGCTGCCCTTTGTGTCTTGAGACTTTTGTGTTAAAATGTTAAATGCAGTGATGAGTGTACTAAAAGAAAGAAGAAGCAGCTAGAACAAGGACTAGAATGAAAGCACGTCGATTAATTCCAGTGTAGCTTTGAACCCATTCCCTGGACTAGGGTCGCGAGACGGAAAAGCAAATACAACGTCAAAACGATTCGTCTGCTTAACATTACGTAAAAACCAATTACCCGGGAATGCTTCTGTTGATTGTGATCAGAGATCGCGGATCTGGTAGTGGCGCTTGCAGATATCTCTCAATCGTCTGCCTCAGGGAAGTTGACGGTGCGTATGCCTTGAGGGTTGTTATTCTATCGAAATGTATCCAATGTCAAATGGGGTGAGACGAAGCCACGTGTCACTTTGAAGTGAGATGTTCTTGGAATGAGTGATGTTGATGTTTTATGCTTATATGACCTTTTGAAATAATCGAAAATATTTTTATCCCCAGCTTCCAAGAGATATTGAAAAAAAATTCAATTCATTCAATTAATTTATTTTTCATTTACAAAACAATCGAGTATCTCTAACAGATTGATTAAATTTTTTTTTAATAAAAAAATTTTGTAACTACGAGTTGATTATTGAATAATAAAGTAACGAGAACATTTGATGGATTTTTTTATAAAAGTTTGAAATGTAGAAAATTGTTTTTCAATTAAAAAATAGATTTTTCATTGAACAAAATCATGAGCATATGGTACAGTTTTTGTGATGATAAATTTTTGTTAATTGACCTAATGTTAGTTAATACTAAAATAAATGTAAGTAAAGTGAGTTGGTTTCCAAGCAAATTCACTGCCTGAGATTAACAGGGCATCATGCAAGAATAAAATTGATAAAAAAAATTCTGTTTTACTTTTTAATTTCGATTGGAGTTAAAAACAAGGATAATAATTAAGTGGCTTGTGTCAAACAATCTATAAATAATAAAAAAAAAAAAATAAGAAAACGATGTTTTCACTTATAAAAGAAAGTTTATTGATAAAATAGTTACATAACATATTGCCATAAAAACGCAAAAATGATTGCAAAAATAATTAAGTTATAGTTTATAATATAAAATTTATAATATTCTTATAAATACATGTATTAAATATCAGTATCTAAGTTATATTACGTAATTACAGAATCAATATAAAAATACTTTTGATATTTTCTAAAGTCATCATACATAAATAAAACAATGAAGTTAAAAATTAAAAAATTTTTTAGATAAATGATACTGATTAGAGGGAATCGTATTCGCTTTTTAATTGATCATTCAGTTAAAAACAGTAATAATTGTATAAAGTTGATCTAAAAGTGAGGTTAAACACTGAACCTAATGGCACAAATAAATATTTCTTAAACAAAGTGGTTACAAATTTTATAACTCTGTTAAAAGTGAAATTGAGTTGTCAAATTTGATCTTAACATGATTGTTGTCACTAATCTAAAAATTTAATTTTAACATAAGTTTTTCTTATACTATTAGTTATGATAGATTATCCTAAATAGCTTTACTAATTATCAGTAAAAGCTTTCATTTTACTAACTAAATTCAATATACACAATATATACATATAACAATAAATGAAATAATTACTACAATTACAACAACAATTTTAGTAATAATTCTAAGAAAAAAAGTCGTACTTTTTCCAGACTTCATATAGATCTTGATCAAAACCCACGAAGCATCGATCCATTTTAATCTTGAATAATTTTTCTTTCTTATATTGTACAATTTCTTCCTCTGATTCTAGCATCCATTTTAAAAACTCAGCAGTTTTGCTCTTTGCCAGAGCAACATTGTTTCTGTATTTCACCCATATTGAATGAAGCCAAAAGATAGTCATAGAATCACTTTTAAAACTATCCTTAAATTTTTTGCTTTCTTTTTCAGTTACACATTTCCATTTTATAAACTCATCTAATTCACGATATTCCTCTAACGCGATAAATGAATCACAAACTTCATCAGGAACTTCGTATTTTTTAATATATTGTTTTTGTTCAGGCGTGAAGCATTGCCAATCTAACAGCTTTTCACATATTTTCAATCTTTTTCGCATTAGATTCCATTCAGGTATGATAGTTCGCCTAAATAGTATTACCTCTTCAATAGATTTGAAAATTGTGTTTGTGAACTGATTTAATATTTTAAATTTGTCTTCTATTACTAACTGTTCATACATTGTTTTTCCAGCGTGTATGAACCGATTTCTGGCAGTCGCAATTGCTGGATCATTGAATATTAATTTGATAGTATCCCAGTCTTCAACAGTTATCAAATTTTCTACAAAAACCATTGTTTCAGGATTTTTCTTTTGTCTCATTTTCTGTTTGATGGATTTCGGAATGATGAGCCAAGCCTCACGTAATAAACTTCGGTATTCATTGATTTCCAAAGAAAAACCGAATTTGTGATCTCTAACCATTTCATTTGAGATTGCATCCAAGAACGTACCCATCATTACACTATCATCATTTACATATTGCAAAATATCCTTTAATGCAGCGATAAAAAGTTCTAGCCTTGGCCAGGAAGATAATAACATTATCAAAACTTCATCCTTCAGATCAAACGGTGTATCAAGAAAAGGAGACTGCAGAAACAGCAATTCTGTATCTTCAGTGAAAAATGTCTTCTTCTGAGCTGCAGTCATTTGGTTGATCAAAAATATACAGATATTTGCATAATTCTCTCTTTGATATCCTTTCAGCCAATTATATTTTTGTTCATCATGAAAATGGAAAAATAAAACGGCAATTCGAGCACCTATTAATAAGTTTCTATCTTTCTCCTCTTCTGTGAATTTATTCCAAAAATATTTTGCAGAATCATAGTGACCTTGGTGTGCTGATAGCCGGAACATGATCTCATCTATAGAAGGATTTTGATCATACAGATAATTATACTCTCTAATGTCCTCTTCCTTCAAAACTTTCGAGGCTTCTTTAAAATAACTCATGAAATTAGATAAATCATTATTGTTATGACATTTCCAATACATCAGTAGAAATTTAGCATATTTTCCATTTACGTTGTGATGAGCAGTACATTGATCATACCACGACATCCTGCGCCACAAGTCATTAATATTTTCTTCTAGTGCAAAATTGCACGCCAATTTGTACAACGTTGCGACGCTAAATTTATAATTGTTTAAGCAAAATTCCCTGAATGTCTTTACTTTATCCACAGAACCGCATGGTGTCCAATATATTTTATCAATAAAATGTACTGGTTCTGTTAATGATTCATCTTCATACTTAAGATATTGATACCAATTATAGATCTTTTTACCTATATCCTTAATTATTTGAGTCGATTCCACTTGTGAGCAGTGAGGTAATAGAACATTATCGCATTCATGTAATATCTTCTCTGTTAATTTATGCCATTCTTCCACAGCTTCAAAAGCTTTCAACTTCTTACAGAAAGATTCGAAAAACTTGACTATTCTATCTTTGACTGATTTCTGCTCCCAAAGTAAAATGGCCGCCTCCAACGCTTCGGCTTGTTGCACGTTTAACTGCAACTCGTACTGCATTTTTGATGACTTCTCACTTAAAAACAGTCACGAACGTATCTTTTTTGATAGAAAATACACAATAATGATCACAAGACTAAAAAAAACTTTATTTTTATCAGATTTTCACAGTAATACAGCAGATAATTAATAAAATGTCACCAACTGACTACACCGCGTGCATTAGTTGCAAAATTGTGACCATTTTGGGCTGGGTGTGATCTTAATTGATCACTCAGCCACTGGTAGCGCTGCAGTAGTTCTTGTTCATAGACGATCTGGGTCCGTCAATGGGACTGATACCTGACCGAAAAATAAGGTTTTTGCAAGGGCAGCTATTTTGCGGATTAATTTTGCAGGGTTAGTGTATATGTTCATGACACTTACTCTTAATAACACTTTTATAAATAATTTTACCATGATAGTTATTATCTCCGCCATATTCGAAGTAAGACGTGAGATATGCGTACCAGTATCTTACTGTTCCCCTTCCATCTACGGACGTTAACAACCATTAGAATCTGACTGAAAGGAACTCTGACAACCACCATAGACATAGAGAATCTATAGAAACTACTAGAAAGGCCACATGGTACAGTTTGATTGGCTGTTCAAAATCACGTCGCAAAAAAAAATGCATAAATAATTTTAAATAGCAAAATTCAGAGCCTGCTATTTTTTTCAATCTTGGAGAGTTGGCATCCTTCTGGATGATAGAAAGAGTTTGATAAAATTTAAATTAAGACTGATATGATGCACTGCAAATCCAAAATTTTACAAATGTTTTGAAACGTGACAACTAGGTCCGCCATGACACTTAGTGTAAAATGACTTTGTTCATGCTCATTTATTTCTTTTAGTTATTATAAACTTATTGAAACAAATAGAAACGGGTTTTCAACTCTTTCAAAACTTCTTGCCTCTTAAATTACTACTTAAATCGTTAGAAAATATTCATTTTTCACAGCATAATCTAGGGGGAAAATTTTTCCTTGGTTCAGGTCAAAATTCGAGAACAGTCCAGGCCTTAGATTTTTAGTATAGGCTGTTATGAGGGTCACGTGGTTTTTAGTTACAACTGCATTACCATGCAGGTAGGTGTTAATTTTTCAGTGGGTATCTTGTTTACCAACTCAGGTGTAACTTATGTTGCATTGTTGAAATCTCTATTTTTGAAACTTATTGTAAAGCGATATTTAATATACTTAAAAATTGCAATGATTTATTATTAGAAAAAAATTAGAAAGAAATTAATTACTAATTAAAAACAGAATATTTTTTATGATTGTGATTTTGGGAGAACATGGGGTTTAGAAACAGATAATACTAGAGGGTTGTATATATGTGTGCAACCTTTGTGATCGGTGGTCCGTGTAATCGCCAAGTATGCAGATGATTAAATTTGCAACATCATCGCGGCAACCCTAAAATGTGGGCAAAGAGAGGAGGAGTTAGGCCAGAACAATTCTGGGGTCGTTAGATACTCCGCGAGAGTTTGACTCGCGGTCTGCCAAAGGCCTAAGTCGAGGTTATTTGCTTTATTACAACTCGACTCCCGCTCTCCTCGAGCAATTTGCTTTTACTTAAGTCTCAAGTTTTATTATTTCTATCTAATCAGAAGTTTTAATAATTCCTATCAATAAATTGAACCTCTCAATTAAAGCTGCACTGTAATTAATTTATGAAGAAATGTATACACAAGTGATGATACTTTATCTGCAGAGAATAAGACAGCTTGGACCAATCAAAACGATTGGCCAATTAAGCATAAAGAGTGTGGGAGCTATGGGTGGCTAAAATGAATGGCAATTATGCCGAGTAAACCTTTGGCCTCGTCAGACTAGTGTATTGAGCACAACGGTATAATTCATGAAGAGGTCTTTGTAAGTAAGTCAGACAGTTTTCTGGATCTTGTGACGAATGATTTGCCAGTAAATATAATTTAATCCGACTTAGGTCTATTGAAACTTAAAGAGGTTATTCTACTGTTTGAGAATAAAAGACTTGGAGCAGGATTGAAAATATTTTGGTTTGAACTCATACAAAGCCTTAAGAAAATTTTTTCAACATCAATAACAACAGTTTAACTACAAATGACTTTTTTTCTTCAAATTTTTTCTTTTCAAAATTTCAATAAATTCTTTAAAAATCCTCTAAATGATATTTATTCAGTGGAAAGAATTTTTTGATAATCATAAAAATAATTATTTCAATACTTAAAATTAATATGAAATTGATAAAAATATTTTGACAGATTTTTTTATCATGCTATGTTATGTATGAAGGTTTCATTACACCCTATTTTTCTGCACCGAAAAAAAATTTTTTTCAAGTAATAATTTGACTACTATCCATTTGAAGAATCCCCTTAAATCAACAAATTTAATAGGATTTATTGGTCACCCTAAAACGAAGATATAAGACTAAAAAAAAACATGTCATGGCTGTCACAAAAATCATATCATATTCCTCAAAGTATTTTCATAAAAAAAAAAAATTTTTCAATAATTCGCTGCACAATGTTTAGCAAACGTATCGCTTCCCTTCTTGAGATCTCCATTATTATAACATTCAAGCTCAATTTTTTCTTTTCTTACTCCTCTCTCAACTTCCATCCGGCATCCCATTTTCTCAAATCTGGTCCAGGTAACGTCATATTGAATAGCCGACCAATCACAATATTTTTGACGAATTATGTCAGCATAATAGGGCAAACTGAAGGACCATATTGAGAGAGAAAGAAGAAGAAGCAACGACCAAATGTGCATTCAGCTGCGTCTAAACACATGTTCTCTTGAAATTTGCCGAGACAAATACAATAGTTGTTGGATCCTCTCCAGCCTCCGCGGACGAGTACAAAGACACTCTCTCACGCGGTGTGTATCTTGCTTATCCTGGTAGTTTTCCCTCGGGATGAGCTGTGGAGCGTGTGTAACGCGTTCAGCCGCCCGTGAGTTATGAGGGACGTTGAGATATTAATATTTTGTATCATCCTTACGGCTCTCGCGCTCCTTCTCTCTTCTATCTTTTGTCGTTTGAAGTCCCGTCTGTCGAAGTAGTCTTTCAGAGCCCCTCATACATACACAGGATAGACAAAAATTGTGATTCTCTTTGAACGACCGAAGAGAATCGTTTGGATAGATCTAGACCATTTTTTCTACCTCTTGAGATTTCCACAATCAATTCTCTTTCAGATTTTCGCAACGACCCTTATTTCTTTTCTTTTTCGTCAATTATTATCTTCTACGACACATGATGCTGTTAAAAATGTTGCGTCATCATAACTGATTACTAGAGACAGTCAGTGGAGAAGAAAAAATATCGGGATAAATGAATGAATAGCTGAAGTCTGTGTTTGAAACCTTCATCAAAGTTTTTAACATCAATTTTCATTTTTAAAGTGTCTCTAGAGACTCTTGTTCTTCATTGTTTTCCTGTCTATTGATTCATGTCTATGATGACGCTTCATTTTTGCCGCAAAAACAAAAGTGCATTTGAGATAGAGAGAAAGGTTGAAAAGGTCTCGTGAAAATCGCGCCTCACCTCATCAAAAAGGTGTGACCGTGCCACGCCTTGCTCTTCGGTTCTCGCCGACAAAAATTACGAAGCTAAACGGTAGGTACCTTGCTTTCACGAGAGAGCTCATTTATACCGCCTCGACACCCTCGGAACGCGATTGTTTCCACTTGCAACCGCAGGCATTAGGTCTAATGATCCTTTAGCTCCATGTCAATTCAAAATTTCAAAAAATTTACTGGGAAAATTATTGAAATATTGTCTAGCATTTTTTTTTCCTATTATTTTCCCATTGTTTCTGGTATCTGCTGATGGTGCCAAGTCATTCTGGTTCTAATTTGTATCTATTACACTGGTCAATTGTAAAAATTTTTCTTGGTTATCATAAACTAAGTGTTGTAAATCTGCAGCTGGTGATCACTGACAGTGTGAAAGTATTAAATGAATTAGAAAGGTGTTGAGTTTTAATTTTAATTATTTTTTGCTTTTAATTATAAATATCAAAATGGTTGGGTATGTAATGAAGACATTTAAAAATTTTATTATTTGCATTTGTCTTCAACAGTTTAAAATAATTTCTAAAAATTAAAAATGTTAAAACTATGAATAATAAATAATAAATAAGAAAATATAATCAATTGAAAATGACTAAAATCAATGTTGGAATATTTTTAGGTTTATATTCATTGTTATTTTGAGCTTCAGAAACATTTATTTAAGAAGCCACAATTCATGATTCAGCGTCAAAGAGGATGTGGCCTCTTCCAAACGATCATTGAACAAAAATTTTTAAGAAGAAAATAACAAGTGATATTCTATTATATGCACCAGATGACTTTGACTATCATTTCGATTCGGTCCAGTTGTCTCGAAAGCACGTGGCTTCTGCTGAATTCCACGCTCTCACTTTCATATTTATTTTAAGTCTTTTGAAAGTGCAAAAACTCATCCTTCATGTACTTTATTCTCACCCAAGATAGTCAATTACATTACACAATTTTCCGGATGTAAAGTAGTACACATGGTGAAGTGAAAATGATTGTCATCGTTTCAAAAAATTATCGAAGCTTGCTATTATCATCTTCCAAATACAGAGTACAATAAAAACCCAGTGTAAATTGTAACTCCCTTTCTTCTTTATGTCTCACATAAGTGTCGTTTATATATCATTTATATTTCATCACTTCCAGGATATTCAACCTGCCATTTATTCATCAATAAACATTAAAAAGAGTATATATCTACTTTAAAAAAAAATTAATCTCTTTCTTCGTGTTAAGATAAGTCACGAAACAGCATCTCGCGGTCTCGAAACCAATAAAAGTGTACGTCATTATTGTCCTGAAATTTATTTATTTTTTTTTTACGACAGACTTTCGACAAAATTACTCTGTTACCTGGGTGACATCGCGTCGAATAATAGCCAGTTCTTGTGAGTTCTCTCACAGCATTCTTGCACGCAAGCCCGCCAGGCGACACTTTGGATAACCATCGGTTGTGTCCAATGACGTGGATCATTCGATCCCAAATATGCTCCTCTACACCATCAAACACTAAATCTCTGACAAAAGAAGATCAAAAAGACAATCTTGATCTGCACCATAATTTGGATTTCACGAATGACCAAATGATGGGTTGTGTGACTTTTCAATGTATTGGAATCGAACTTTCTCTCAGCTGATCTCAGATAGTGCATTTGGTGATCGACGCTAATCTATTCTTGTCTAACCTGAAGCACGTTGGAGCCGTGTTATTCACATGCAAACTGATATACATTCACTTAAAGAGGTCGTAAGACCATGTTGATCAGCATCAAAGAGAACTAATCATTTGTGACTTTATTTTTTTAGTATCAAGTTAGACATTTCGGGTTTTCTTCAAAGAAATCTCAATGTGGAATACATACTAGAGGATTCAGAGAAGTCAAATGTCTCTGCTTGGCATCAGCATGTTTTGTATAAAGCTTGGAAATTTATGTTCCAAGAAACACAGTTAAAACTTTGTCACCAAGTTATATAAACTACTAGTATGTCCTCCTGGGTTTTACTGCACCCTGAGGCATTTAAAATAGTTTAGAAATGAAGCCTTTCTATTGCCATATGGTCCACGTCACGGGTGATTGCGTGACACTCTTGTATTTCTGTCCAACGTAACATAAACAAACTCAACGATCAGCATATCCAGGAATAACATTCCTCATTTTACGACACCCTTTGTCCCAGAAAATGTAGTTACGTTCAAGTTTACTTAAACAAGGCGATATTTACAAGCTCGTATACCATTAGTTAGCTTTGACGATTTTTTTTTTTTTTAATTCACAAATGAGTAATCTCAAGTCTCGACGCTTGGTCAGCAATCAACAAGGCTGCCTTTGTACTGTTTTGTCGCCGTTCACGACACGCCATGACGAGGGAAAAATTATTCCAACGTCCGGCAGACTATAAAACGTTCTTTGTGCTCATATACTCTTCGTCTTGCTCCTAAACGAGCTGAGAAGACAAACGTAAACACTCTTGGAGAAAAGGAATTTCCTCTACGACCAAGACGAAGATGAGAAGTCCTCTCGAGATTGCTAAGGGATTATTATGTTTCATGATGAATATTAAAAGGCTATTTCTTAAACTTTGTACTCATTTGATGGAGATACTCCCACTTGGTATCAGAAATAGTTATTTAAAGCAAATATGCCGAGGGTCAATGATGCTCATCAGCTCTCTTGTCACGCGGTATGTTTGCTGTTTGACTTTCTCAAAGCACATATTTACTGATAATTTCTGATTAAAAATTTATTCCCATGGCTATCATTTTTTTTTTCGATTTTATTCTGCAAATTAATCATCAAACAAAAATTCTTCCAACTACAAACGATTCTTTTCATTTCATCTTATATATATTTAATTAAATGATGAATATTTTAATTTTTTAAATCATTCAAATTTTATATTAATATGATTGTTATCAATTAGTCTGCTCCAAATAAATATCTGTATTAATTAAAAAATGTAAATTAATTAAAATAATTAATACAGACTCAAATTAAATAAATAAATATATAAACTAATTTTTTTTTTTAAATGTAATTAAACAAGTAATTAATTTTCCAATGAAATCTTTAATAAATAAATGGATTTGTTTTGTGAAAAAATAATTGAATGAATGATTAAAATTTAATATAACATTTTTCCTTATCAAGTTGCCATCAAAGCACACACATACATCTCATATTTATCTTGAAACAATTTTAATCTAAAAAATAAAGATATGAGACATCGGTAATTATCAAGGCTACAAGTAATATCCCCTGCAGTGTAACCAACACGAATGGCAAAAGGTGCTACGCATAAGTCTGAAAGTTATGGAAGACTTACACATACTGACTGACAAATGTATAAGTAAGAAAAAGATACAAGTTGGCGGTATGGCTTTACAAGAATCAGAGACAATACACCCCCTGTGGAGATTCTAAATAAATTGTTTTATAGACAGTTTTATGCGCTCTAACGCACGAGAATCATGTTTATGATCATCTAAAGTTCTTTGTATTTTCTGATACTCGTCGTCAAATTTCTGTTCATCAATCAAATAGAAAATTATATCTTTTTTTTTCGTATATTATTTCTATCTATTATTTTGAAATGACGCATTGACCATTATGATTGATACCTTGACCATTCTTTATTAATCTAAGTGATGAGAAATCAAAAGGGAAACTGAAAAAGCCGAGCGTTGATTGTGAGAGAATTATACTTAGGACAAAAGACTAATTCTCGTCCCCTTTACACATTTAGTTTCCACCTGCCGCTAAATTCTCTTTCTCTGTAGGGCCAATCTCGTGGCTCATTTGCCCGCACGCTCACCGTCGATTGAAAGACAAAAGGGCTTTCTTTTACCCTCATACTCAGGTTAGCACCCACAGCATCGCGGAAAAGGACGTTTGCCATGGGGTGGCAATGCACTCTTGCTCTGTTTTGTGTGTTATACAATGGCTCTTTCACCCTTGACTCTCGGTGATGACGTTTTGATGGAATCAAAAGCAACTGCTGGCATTTTATAAAATTAATGTTATTGAGACTGGCTTGCTTTCATTGAGAGTTTATTTAATTATTTATTTATTTTAAAATGGAGGAAAATAAAATTATTAAAGAATTTGATAAATTTAAAATAAAATATTTAAGCTCACATTAAAATAGGCATTTTTTATTATTATTTATTATTCCTAAAGTTTATCATGTTTAAGAATATTTAACTAAATTATTAATATTTAATGTTAAAAAACAATTAGGTAAACTAACAGGAAGAGTGCAATTAATTTTTTATCAATATTTTAATGTTTTAAGAGAAAATAAAGAAAGTGTTTATAAAATGAAAATGATTTGTCATTAAAAATTCGAGTAAAAAAATATTAAGAATTGTTGCAATCAAGCATGATGGAATAATAAATAAATGGATAGAAAAAAATTACATAATTTTCATTGTTTTTGTTTATAATAATAAATGATGAAATGATAAACATGTTTTTCGATTGTAATAATCAATTAATAACCTGTCAAGACATCGATAGAATCTATAAAAAATAAATTCAATTACTAGATAATTACTCATTGACCTAAACTTGAAACATTTCACCATAAACTCTTGAGTGATTTTTCCAGCAACATAAATCACATTTAACATGATATGTATTATTGTCAGTCATATAAAATCCAACTCATTGTTTGCGATGACTTGGCGTGACATTTCAAGCAATCTGACAGTTTTTCTCACTCTTTAAAATTCAAGTGTAATATCTAACATAACTGGTATATTCATACTTTCTCTTTTTCAATGGAATATTAAAATATGGTGTATGAGCATTTAACATTTAGTGTTTGCTTGACGGAGACTGTAACGTCCAGCTTTTATTGTACAGCAACGTTAGCTGAATGGCCACTGTTGGCTTCTCTGTAGCTGGCGGTCCTTTTCTTCTTTTTCGTTCATTCCATCATCTCTCTGGATAACGTTAACTCAAAGTTGCGGGGGCCGCGAGAGATATGCTGGAGCATGCATAATATGAGTGTGGCTTTTTTGTGGCACGATAGGGGAATATTATTCTGCTCTCGTGGCTTACAAACTGTCTTCGAGTTTCATACACCCTGTCTCTCTAATTCTTAAGACTGGCCTTGCGGGCTGCATGGTAATATCCCTTGCAAAGGGACACGGATACGGGAAGGATATACCTGGATAAGCGTTTCAGAAGATGGCGCCTCCGGCTCCCGGTACGCGTGGTACGGTCAGAGTCAAAAGGAGGCGAGGTCGGATCATCATCTTGATGATGAGCAGAACATTAAGCAAAAGAACATTCCAGCGATTTTACAGCTGATCTTTCAGTTAAATCAGATACACTCGTGTAAATTTTAGGGCAAAGATTTGGCTTGATAAGATGAGCTGTTGAGAATTTTGGCCAAGGCTAATTCGTAGGGTGACGCATCAGTTCTAGAGTTTAATCGAGTTGGTACGATCTAAGGAGCATCCCTCAAGCACTTTTAACGTATATAGTAAAGCAGGGTGGTCGGATATGCTCTTGCTCTAGGCTGTACCCCGCGAAGAAGGTGGACAAGTTGAGTCCTGGGTCTCTGAAAGCGTAGGCGGGGCGGAGCACGCATAGCTCCCGGCCTCTTCTCTTTTCTTCTTCATCATCTTCGTCTTGTCCCATGTTATATATCCTTTTCTCTTTCTCTTCTCATCCGTATCAACATACATTTACTCTACCCTACGGTACTTTACTCTAAACTTCTTTCTCTCTTGTCGGTTGTTTTATTTTCACGTCCCATGAAACGTTTCACTAGTCTCTTGCTCTCTTTGTTGTCTTCGTGGCCGTCCGCTAGGATCGGGGATGACGTCGAGACTTTAATGCTTCTAGGGCATACATGTAGTCGCGAACGAATGAGATTACACGTTGAGCCCACCCGCGGCTTGCTCTTGCATTCAAGTGAGAGACGTTTGTGTATACGAGTCAGGAAGACGTAGAGAAAAGCAATGAGACAGCAACAAGTTTCGATATTATTTTTGTACTTCTCTACCCTCGACATTTAAATGGATTTTCAATCAACCCAACGTACGGTACTCTATTGCGTGGCTATTTTTTTATTTCGTCAAATTACAAGCATCGTCGAGGATGAAATAAAAATAATGATCGTCATCTAAATTTACGCAGTAAAATAGCAATGGTCTTCTCTGACAATTTTCTTTATGTTAACGAACGATGCCTCAGATGTATAGTAGATGGCGGCAAAATTGATGTGCCACTTTAGCAGGCGTTCCAGAACCGATCTTTACGACCGACTATTTTACCATCCTTACATTCTGTTGTTACACAGTGTACGCGGTACTTTTAAATAAAAATCCATCATTTTCTTTTCCGTACATTCCACTGTGCAGTATTCCTGCAGTTGGAAAAAACGTTATTGAGACTGAGATGACTTCGTGACGGTGTTTTAACTTCATCCAAACTATCAGCATTGGTATTTCAGGTTGGAAAAGAAAATATCTGAAAGATTTAGTGTCTTCTCGTGATCAACGTTATAGCGATGCCAGACTGATTGGCCAAGCTGCTGTGTTTCGGGATAGTGAAATAATAATTGTGAAAATCACGAACAAATATAGTCGCGCGATGATCGAACAGCTTGAGGCTTTAAAGAGCCTGTAGGCCTTGACGTAATATTATTGAGTTTATTCTTCGAGCGATAATCTTGCTAGTGGTCCTTTCTCTCTTTCTTTTTGATTTAAACTCGTGTAAACTCCCGCGCAAGCAACTGCCAGCAGATCACAGATTAAATAAGGCTCCAAGTTCTTCTCGATAATTACTCGACGTTACCCAGGATAATTGCAGCAATCCAGGAACGGCTGCACGCAGTTACTGCGATAATTTACGGAATGGTGATTTCAAGTCGGATTGCCAGAGCAGAAGTTACATTACGCGGGAATCGCCACCATCGCCTACTCCGCCCTCAAGCCAAGTTGGAATTGGTAACAGAGGCTGAAATCAAGTCTGTTGGGGGCACGGCCCCTACTCTCTTACGAACCTTCTATTCATCGTCACGATCAACGTGAAATCAAATGTAAAGGAGAGGCCCCTCTATCATCCAGGTGATTTACACCACTGTCGATGAGGTGTGTTAACGCGTGTTGTGATCCTTTAAATAGAAACGATTTAATCACCCACGTATGCTTGGTATTGAGGGCTTTATATCGGAATCGATCGAGGGAAAGTCTCAGAGTAATGAGAGAAGTCGTACCAGGTGCGTGTTTTGGAGCCAAGTAATTTGCAAATGGTCGGAAATGGACGCGCTAACCGGTGCATCGGTGCTAACGGGGTCGAAGCGTCGATACACTGCCGATATACGACGGGGGAAGAGGCCAATCAAAGGGGATTTTTTTTTCAGAATGTTTGCTATTTTTTTATGATGAAAGTAGGAGATTTTAAAAAAATTCAAAAAGTTCAGTGCACTTTCATTGATCATTACATTGAAATTTTTTATTCTTTTTCAAGAAATGATTAACAAATTTTGATTACCAACAGCCGGTACATAATTCATAATAAAATTAATATTACAATTGATCATAACTAATAAATAACTTTTTAATGCAATTTTTAATTTATCAAGCGTCTAAAAGCTCTAATCAATTGAATTAAATAAAAAAAAAAATTATTCTACCAGTTTTGGTTTTGTAATGGTTAACAAAAGTATTTAACAATTTTTTTAATCCCCTAATAAAAAAAGATTTTAAAGCTTGTAATTGCAATCTAAATATTTCAATTTCTTTGTCTTTTTTTCAACCCTTCTCCTATATCATGCCAAGATTTAGAATTGATATAACCGACTAGAAGATGGTATTGGGTGTTCGATTAATATTTTTAAAATCATGTTAATTAAGGCACATTTATATGCGACGAGGGCAAAGCAAAGCGTGTAGTCATGAAAAGAGGAAAAAGTAAAATGAAAGATTTGAAGATCACCCGCGAAATCGATCCTCAGGCTTAATGCATTGGGCTCCCAGGAACACGACCCAACGAAGACAATATTTTCGGGTTTGGCTCGGTCATCAGCTTGTAATTAAAAGTTCCCCACGATGGGGGACCGTGTGAGTCCCTTTCCCTCTCTCCAGGGCTCCGTGCGGTGTCATTATTTTGAACCATGCGGCGGCGCCAGGACCTAGTATCTCATCATTCCACTAACACACCGCTCAATCTACCGGGTGTTTCATCTGATTCAACCTTCAAACTCACAATCAACGAGCCCTTGAATTTAACATTTTCACTCTCAACTATTAAACCCTATCAAATAAATTTTTTCATCGTTGATTTATGGGGTAAAAATAAATTGTCTATGGAGCATTTATACCTCAATTTAATATCGTTCAAGATAAAAAAGGGAACATCAGTATATGGATCGAGGATAAGAATACATGGGGCATACGACGGAGCCAGATGGAATGCCAGACGTATTTTTATTTACGGCCACTGGGACAGTTTTTAATTTGCTTCTACGCTAGAAGGATAATATGAGGAGGAGAAGGACTACGTCTCCAAGGTATATATGAGAGTATTACAACAGACTGGAAGGTGAAGGTATAAGAGGGAAAGAGGGATGATGGCGCAGACGGTCCTTTCACGCTCGTAGTCTTTAAGAAGTTTTGGTCCTGTTAACTGTTAGGGTTCCGTGGGAGGAGAAGGCGTTTCTGTGGTCTTCGCCTGGAGGGCGGATATGGGTCCGCTAATAAATCCTTAATTATAATTGCGCGGCGCGTGACGGGAATAACTCTCTGATTTAATTACCGATCGACGGCTATTATCCTGCACAACAGACCATTATTGATCCTCCTTTTTAAAAATATCTCATGCTTATTTTTAAGTTCAAGTACTTGGAGGCTTTTTTACTTTGACTTCTTTTTTATTTCGAAGAAATTTAGCTTTTAAATTAAAAAAAAAAAAAGAATGATAACTTTTATTAAATATATTTTGACAGATAAAAGATGATTGGATTAAATAAAAGAATTTTTTTAACATCTTTAAACTTTGAAAATAATATTTATTAAAGAAAGGAACCATAGCTTTTAAAAGATATTAAATTAATTAAGAGCAGATAACTTTTCGAATGTAGGTTAACGATTATACTTCTCAAGAAAATTATCCGTGTCATTATTTCCCGAGAAAATAACGGACGACACAAAAAAATGTCCTTCCCATTGCACCTCTTCTTTCGTAATCATTATTAAAATCCATTTTTGACGACTTAGCGTTTTTATTTATGACAAAAAAAAAAAATTTAACTCATAAAAAATTTTTTTTCAGATAATGAAACGTCTTTCTTGTCTTTAACGTCAGCTATTTTTTATCATTACCAAGAATTTGGATCTGTCAAGATGTCCTAGTCGTAGCTGCGTTAATTATGGTTCCCGCGACCTTTTTCTTTCTCTGTCTTGCTTGAAAATAATTATAATAATTAGAGAACACGCCTCCTTGCCGTGTGAGATGGATGGATGCACGGATTTTTTGGTATCGAGCACATCACAGTAACACGATAGATGAAAGAAAGATTGAAGGAGGGCAAAGAAGAATGGTATTACCTAGAGTGATCCTAATAGCGACGAAACAAAGAAATGGTAAATCTCGTTTAAAAAATACTACAGTAATATCTCTCATGTCATGTAGAATCATCTAGGACTATTAGAATTACGCAAACAAATGCTTTTAAATCATCACTATCATCATCATTATCATCAGCAGCAGCAGCAACACCAATAATTATCTTTATTTATAATTAAATTGTCCTTGGACATTTATTTTTACAGGTCAAGTAATGAAATAATTTATTATCAATCATGGCATAAACATATAGAAATAATAACGAACAAGAGATGAAAGATTTAATGGAAATCACAATCTAATTTCATAGAGCAATTATATTCCAAGTTGTTTTTGTGTATGTAGAGTTGGTAAGAGGGATGGAGGGGGTGAAAAGGACCTGCAGGGGTCCGAAACCGTCTGTCATCTCCCAACGACTAATGGTTGCTTCACGCTGCTTCATTATATTTTCTAAATGTAAATTCGTACACGGGTCCCGGTGAGTCTGTCTTTCTCGTGAGCGGTTGGGACCAAAGGCCCTGGAGCGACTCATGGGGACTTATAAAACTGGCGCGATGTTGGAGTGAGTACGCGGCATCAGGAGAAGTAGTGCTGTATGTCTTGAGGCGATGATGATGCTGTGGCCTCGTCGCGCGGTTTCGATCGCGAGCGACAGTTTATGGTTTTTGAATGTGCTCTCCCTTGTGTCCAATTAACCCTCTGCTTTCTGAGAAACAAAGTCGTGAATCTTTTTTTAATTTATCTAGTACTATAATCTATCTATCAAAATGTCCTTTGATTTATTTAAATTGCTATTTGCAAAATGCCAACAAAATTTTATGTCTTTCTAAAACTATCAGCAGATAATCGGAGTACATTTTGAAAGCCATGAGAACGCTTTTGGTGTGTTCAATTTATGCCGATTATGTGGGTTGATTTATGAGTATTTTTTATACGAAATTAATAAGTCGAGATACACCTCGACACATCGTAATTTTTGTTAGTTTTAAGGATAATTATTTATTATAAACTGTGGGTATTATTTGGAGTTGTCTAGAAAAAGCTCTGACAGAGTAGTGGAATTAATACAGAAAATGGTTCTGAGAAAGGGATTATATTGGAATGAAGCTGAAGAGGAGAAATAAAAATTGCAACGAAAAAATATAGATGGAGAGACCAATATGGAGGACGACGTCACCGCTATTATCGGCCCCTGGTCTTTTTGCAGGAGCCAGAGAGAACCAATCGGTAGAAGCCATTGTCTCGAGAAGATTACAACACGTTCGGGTGGCTGCTTATAATATAGGCACTTCCAGCCGCCCTATTCCTTCTCTGCTCTTCGTCTGGTTGGTATTCACTGACTTATCTCCATCTCTCATTCGGAATCAACCTCTTCCCCCCGCTTTTTTTCTTCATTCACTTTCGAAGATCGGCCAATCTTCAACGAGAAAATAAGTCTTTCCATTCTGCTTTTACTCTCAGTATATTTTTCAATTTACTTCTCTTATCATTTTTCATTTCTTTTTTTTTTTGGTCGATGCTTTGTCGATTCTAACTGAAATGAGAAGATACGTCCAGGAGACATTAGTATAGCTAAAAGACTTCTTTTAAAGGACTAAAAGACGAACAAGGTTGAGTTAATGGGATCGCGAATAGTCGTTTCTTTTCTTTTCCATGTCCTCTCTCCCTTTTATATTCTTTTCTCTCGTATCTCATTCTTCGTGAGATCGAGCGACGCTCCCAGGACTCAACTCTCTCGACGACAGCACCCAATGAACGACCGCAGAAAAACTCAAGCAATTTGAGTCGACGTTGCTTATTACCAATCGCCTCGTCGGTCACAAATTGGTTTTTGAGGGCCCCCTGGCCGGGCACGTCTTACAAACTCCGACGTGAAGACCTAACTAAAACCAAGAGGACCAAAGAGACCAGAAACACATTTGCAAGTGAGATTGAGTCAGTCCCAGTTGACGAGACGTTCACACATTTTTTTATTCCTACCACCACTTTTATCATATTGCTTTACTCTTTTATTTCTATTTTCCTGGGCTCCATTGATTTGAGGGAGACTTTTTTTTGCCCCGCAAGCGCCGTACATTAGCGTCAAATTTGCTCCAAAAGTCCAATATTACTTTCCTCGACAAAAAATTCTATCAATAATTTTTTTTGGTAACTCTTCATTTTTTATTTTATTTAATAATAGAATAAAAATTAATTTGTTGTGAAATAAAAAAATATTGAACTTTATTGCATGAAAAATGAACTTATTAGGTTATTGATCAACCTCCTTTCTATTGACTTTTTTTCATTTTATATTAAAAAAATTATTTTTATCCTCTTTTAGAATAAAAATAATCGATTTAAAACCGATGTAATAAATAAATTTCCCACGAGAAATATCATTAACTTAATCCACACTAATAAATCAGTGAAATTTTTGTTTAAACAGGCGATTTATTTAAAGAACCTTATCAAAATCAGGATACAAAGATGACACATTGGAGATCAGGAGGTAGTTTATCATCGTACTAGTTTGCTAAGATGACAAACCAGATTAGCAAACTTATTATTGGTTATTGATCGGTTATTTATTCAAATGAATGCAGATTACCATGGTGGGTTTTCAATGCTGCGGCCAGTTAGCGCGCGCAATGAATAAATTGCTACTGGGTGCTCGCGCGCCGGTACTTAGGCATATCCAAGCTGTTACTCTCTGCTCGTTTTTTCTCTTCTCTGTATCGGCCATCGAATTTCAATAATTAATTGAACATCCGACGGCGGTCGCGCGTAACGCGCCTTGCGGTCACTTCCTATAATTACGCTTCGCAAAACGTAACCGGACGTCGATCTACCTAGTGATCCTCGACGACCAGAGGTAAATAAAAGGACTGTCGCCCTGGAACTATTCCTAATTATAGTCATTTCATTACTTTGATAAGCGCCTGGGAAACAGGTAGAGGGATTATCTCAATTTTTTCTTCAAGCTCGAGAAATCTAGATGTTCACAGGTGTTTTAGATGCAGATGGTTCAATAAATTGTTTTGAATGAAATAAAAACTATCATTTTCATGTCATAAATTATGTTAATTAATTTTAAACTCTCTAAATCATTACAAAAAAATTGTTACATTTATTTATGACCTAGTTTTAGTTTACTATTAAGAATTAATTTTAAAATTGATAATAATATTATTCATTCTTTTAGTTAAAATAGAACTATGCTTGAAGTTAAACATTTTTATGTTATTCATTAATTCATAGAAAAAAATACTCAACAAAGTAAAGAAAAGAATTATTCCATTTATTGCTATTTTTATTACTGAACAACTATTTTTTTTTTATCATTGTTTAAAATTAATTAAATATTTACAGCCAACGGAATAATTTTTTCAACAACAAAAAAAAAATATTTAAAGAATAATAAATTTGCAAAATAAAATTAATTGAAATTATAATAAAAAAAAAAAAAAAGAATTGCTTCATAATTTGAAGCTCAAAAAAGAACCCTACATCATAAGCAACCTTATTCTATCATCCAAGTCAATCTTACACGTCCGAATTAAAGGTCTCGAATGCGTCTGGTTAGTGGTGATTTATCCCCGCATCGACCTTCCTCCCTTTTGTTTCGTTTACACTCATTTTTTTCCCATCTCCATCTCAAAGTTCAGTGCATCATATCCATGTGATCGTCCCTATACAATAGAATCAAAAACAGAGAGCCAACCAACAGAGAAAAGACAACTGGTATAACAAATGTGATGTTTTGAGGGTCTCTTCGACTCGTCCACCTATAGACCCGAGCGTTTGATGAGCTAACATTAGTTTATGAAACGTGATGGAAGACTGCTGCTGGCGTCAAGATGACGAGAATGATGAGTAGAAGGATATATCTAACCGACTCTAACAAACACTGTTGTGACTTTCACGAGGTGAGGCCAAAGATTCGTCATCAAGCAGCTTCCACAATCACCAGCGCATTGTTCGGCAAGAAATTACCTTTTTCAAGGTAGATAGAGAGAGATAGCGTAGAATATTATGTCAGAATACTTGAAGCATTTATTTTGTTCGTGAGTCTTATGCTACGAAATCTTTTTATATCGAGAGTCCCTTTGTCTACTGAGAACGAAAAATGATGATTTTAAGCGTCGACGAGGATCGATCGCGATGATTAGGATGGAATTCCAAGCATTCTTTAGTAATCAAAACATCATCAAGATTTTTTCAATCACAATTTATAGATTATTTTATGTATGTAGAAAAGCGATTTTTAATGACCAGGTTGATTTTAACGTTTGTCCAACGATAATAATTATTTATACCAATGGGATATTAATTTAATTTCAACTGCTGTGAGAGTCTGAACATATCTTCGAAAGGTCTGGCACAAATATTCTCATTTACTTGTATATATTACATGTTCATAAGCCATTTCGTGCGGCGGTGAGTGCACTAACGGGCTAATAAACCCCGGGGACGCTAATTAGCTGGTCATAAAACGATAAACGATGACACGACAGCCGGTTGACGCTCATCCAAGAACATGCCGTTAGTTTTGTCTTTCTCAGATAACCTCCAGAACTGATAAACTCATGATATTTTACTACTATATATACACACCAATATTATACACATGAAAGAAAAATTTATTTTTCTGTCAATTCAATTTTACTTTCTTCTCATTTTTACTTCTTTATTGAGCTCAAGGCCCTGTTCTAGAACTGACTACTAATGTTATTATTTTTACCAATGATTTTTTTCTGCCTCATGTGCATACATACGAAGATGAGGGCTCTGGAGATACTGAAGAAAAAAATGGATAATTATTATAATTATTTATGTTACTTGGATGAGAGTCGTAGAAGTAAAATTCAAGTATTGACAATTATGCATGCCAGTCTTTGTTGCCTTTCTATAGCTTGATTATGCTCTGGCTTTGATTCAACATCTCGACCCTCATTCTGCCCCTTCAATTTTTTGCTCAAAACTTCCGTCACGCCCGCGAACGATGACACGAAAATACGTAGACAAAGGAAATCGACTAGGACGATAACGTGCGCGTCACGGATCGCTACTATCTTCGAGCGATGACATCGTGGATTACCAAGAAATCTGGAGAAATGACGAGGCTGTTGTACTGCTTTATCACTCGTTGACAGATGTTAATGAAGTTTCATTATTATCATCGAATGTCAGACTTCTCGGAGATTTTATGTTATATCTTTTGATTTTTGCAATTAAATCAGCAAAAAGTATGATTATTTTTTTGTTTATTTCAAGTGGATTCATAAAATTAAATTGTCAGAGAATTTTCGATGACTTGATAAAGTCTTGTAAAACGATACAAGTATTTTTTTTTTTTTATGTATTGTTTATAAATAAATGTTGGCTGACTGCTAGTAACATGACAGGATCAATCGATAAGTGGAAAAAAATTGTTTGATTGATTGTAAATGAATTACAGTGCTTGATAAATAATTATGATTATAGCTTGTATGATGCATTTATGAAGATTTATATTTTTCAATGCAATAACATTTTTTTCAATCTTTCATTTTAATATAAAAATATGATTTTTTTTAATGTTTTCAAATAAAAGATACAATCAACTTAATAAAAAATGCTTTTATAAACTTTGAATATTTTTTTATTCAGTTGTCAAAAAATATTAAACCCAAAGAGTGCTTGAAATTGATAAATAAACAATATATTTTGTTTGTTGTTAATAATTTAAAGCTTTATTATCTATACTATCTATTGTTTTAAAATTTTTAGAGCTTGTAATCCAATCAATGTTGAGAGCAAAAAAAAAATCGTCATGACTTTTATACTAAATGGAAGCATAATACTAGGTCAATCCCATCAATACATTGCTTTTATTGTTGACGAGTAATATGTCCAAGCATATGCTAGGCTGGAGGTAATTTTTTAAGTGTAAGGTGTGTTCTATGACATGTCATTCATTGATTGGCTTTCAAGACATGATTGCATTTTTTACAAGCTACCCAACAGTTACAGAAAATAATCTACTCACGAATAGAATGATTAGCATCAATGACGAACGTATAATTAAATAAATAAATGAAGAAGTGTTGATTAATTACAAAGTCTGGGTTGTAATTATTTAAGAAGACATTTGGAGAGGAGATTGGACATAGTCTGAGAACAATAGAAGAGAGTCTCAAGGGAAAACTGAAGATTCTTGAAACCTATTGTGGCAGATCGATTATTCAAAGTCGATGGACCATTTGTCCATCGAGTCCGAAAGAGAAGAGACTTCAGAAGAGCCGGTACGTCACTCATTGTCATGCTGGGCCTTTTTTATGATGGGTCTTGGTTGATTCCTTGAGCCCATTAGCCCCAGCGAAAACATGCGTTTCTTCCCCTTGTTCTTCTTCTTTGCTTCATAAGAATCACTTGTGTAATCGTGCATCTCTTAACGTATTTTCTCCCTCTAATCGAACCTCCGGACGCGTGCTATGAGTCGCGATAGAGATCTCCTTTCGCTCCAAGACTCTTGTATCCTAGCCTCTCGCTCCTCTCCATCGATTTGTCAGACATTTATTAAATCGATTTAGCGTCCATTAGATCTCAATCTTCTCACTTGAATAAATTTATATTTCTCTTCCTACAATTCATTCTTGATCATGTTTTTTAATTGAAATTATTACCGCGGTGTATTCTATTTGATCAACAAACCTATATAAACTGGTCTTGATGGTCATATTATAGACCAGTCGAATGTTGACGTTGAGGACTAATGACCTCGCGAGAGAACCAAAGAGATGATCCAACCCCATACTGTTACATCGGTACTGAAGAAATAAAAAAACCAGGTTGACTCCTCGGTGAGTCGTCTGACCATCTACATGGCTCGCCCCCTGGTGACATTTCCCATTCTTCTCGGCGCACCATTACCAGGTCAAAGCAGCCGCCCCCGCGGGACGTCGTGCTCCAACCTGGTGTCTACTCAAAGGCCACTTTTCAGTTCCACTTTCATGACCGACATCATCACTATTTTTTCTCCGACCGATTCCCTGATTTTATCGATACCTTTTCGACCATTAATGATGACTCTCTCATGGTAATTACACGACAAGCACCAGAAATTTATCTATTAATTGAGACATTAATCAATTCATCGTCTCTAATGATTTATTTTTAAACAAAACAACTGCTTAATTACTTTCTAACATCATTATTATTATTATTTTTCACTAAATAACAACATATTTAATCTCTTTATTCACGATGAGAGAGGGTGGAACGACGTTGAGTAGGTGAGTCTAATGGTTGCTTCAATTAAGATACCATTAAATCGACTTACGGTATTTGCATATTAACGATAAAAGCTGTAATCATACGTCCCGTGTCTTAGCTTATCTGCACGCATGTAAGCGATACCATATTATGTAAACAAAAAAAAAAAAAAAACGTCGCGTGTCGTCATATGTTAATAATTTATTTATTTCCCCTTTTTCTCAAGTTTTGGCACTTTATCACCCATTTTGTTTTTATTAATGCCGCTATATCATCAAGACACTCTGTGTATTTATCCCGAATAATCTTGATAAAAAAAACTGGACCGCCCGGGAGGTAGAACAACGTTTCGAATTTTGGCGACACTGTCGACATACCTAAACAAGTTTTCAATCCAGACAATTTATAGTTTATACTCCTTGCTAAATTCTTCACCGGAAACCGTCCCGACTAAATGCATCATGTATTTTTTACATATTTTTTTGTTTCTTTATTTCCAACAACTGCAACAAGTAAATATTGACTTGACCGCGTTAATTTTTGTGGGGAGATGAGTACCAGAGCGTCCTGCTGTTAGCACGTGCTGCGCGAAAACTAAAATGAACCGAAAGAGATCATCATTGTCAGTATGTACAAATGTACATGTTGACTTTTGCTAATCAAACTCGCTAATTTTTTAGTGCTAATTGTTGACTTTTAAATGTTATAGCCCTTTGTGTTGGTACAGACAAGAGATTTCTTGATTATTATTATCATCTCGTTGTTTTATTTTGACAGCTGAATGTAATTATTTTTTATAAACAAAATAACCACTAATTTTATTGGGTACTACACTGTAATTATGGAAGAATTATTCATGAGATTGTACAAAAAAATGTTGAAAATCGAGTACATAAATATTTAACGAATTAAATAATTTATATAAGTGTGTAAATTATTTTTTTTTTCTTTTTAAATAATGAACTCGAGTTAATTAATTTTTTCATTTATATTAATCCAATATTTAAATCAAATTCACGGTATTTATTTAATATTTATTGTAGCCAAAAGAAAATAAAACATGAATAAAACACAATAAAAAAAAACTACAACTCATTTTCCCTCATATATACGTTAAAAATAAAAAAACAAAGAGAATATTTGAATAAACATAATAAATAGTTGCAACCGAGAAAAATACAATATATTTTTTTTCCAACACAACTTGACGTGTCTGTCGGTCGCTCAAAATATTATGCAAAACAAGCTTCATCTCTTTTTCTCACTCTTATTCCTTTCACTCGTTGATGCTCTTTTTCTTTCTCTCCTTGCCACGCTGAATAATGCATGCGTGCATGCGATTTTACAGGGGCAAACGAAACGTACGTGGTGCGCAGGTGGAACCTCAGTTATTAGGATGATTTATCGTGCAACTCGTGAATTCTCGCGACTGCAGCGAGTTACAGAGTACTTTTGTCTTCTTTACGTGTACCACTGTACAATATTCTTCGCACATCAGGCCCAAGTGACCAGATGTTTTGTTATATATTATGAGGTAAACGTAGTTATATTATAAGCTATGGCTTGAAATAACAGCACATGTCGTGCATGACCAGGTCGCAAGACTCTTGTTTGCTCGGAATGCATCACTGTATTTCTCTATATCCCAAGAAGAAACGATACGACTAGTGATAAATGGTGTTTATGAGACTCTCAGGAAGAAAAAATTACAGAAAAAAGCTATACTTTATGAGGATTATTAATAAAGGAATCTGAAAGTTGAGAGTTTGTTTTTGCAAACTGAAGAGAGGGTTTGCATTTTATAATCGAATTCACAAGACTCTGGGGAATTTCAAAAATTCAAATGTAACTGATGATCATCAAACATATGGAACTTATTTCTTTGTGATCACATCAGATGTCAAAGTATACATTTAATTTAACCTAAAAAAAATAAATACCAAAATATATTCAAGGAATAAAATAATATTTATTTTTATAGCTTGAAATGTCCGACTGTAGAAGGCAGTGATTCCATAACTAATTATTTTATAGTACTTCTGTACTTCTCGTCGAGAAAACTAAAAGTACAAACGAATCAGAGTCTCAATGAGGCTATTCAGAAATTTTCTCGAGGAATCGTTAACAAACTTTTAACTGCTTCAAGAGAGTACCTTTTGCTAGATTCCACCAGTCTCTACTTTTATTCATTGCTTTCGAATCTAATATGTACATAAACCTTTGAAATCTTTATTACACTATAATGACTTTTTTTGCCATTATAGAATCTTATTAGGTACCATCATCAAATGAAAATAAAAAGAATCATTCATTTTTATGATCAACTTAGATAAATAAACAAACCAACCTTTTTTTACCTTTAATTGGATTATTTTCTTCTTCGTATTTCTAATATTTGAACAACTTTTTTGATGTAAAAATCAGTTAAATTTAATTATTGATGCATTCAGTAGAAAGTTGTAATATCAGTAAAGTTATATCTTAAGTTATCTATTCTCTAGAGTGATACATTTTTTATTTGCTAAAAATTTTAAAATATGTCACAAATAAAAGGCTATGATGATTACAATGTTATGATAGCAAAAATTAATGTTTGCTGATCCTTTACCCAATTCATTGGTTATTGAAAACTACCAATGACTATTAATTAATGATTTTTAAGAAAGTAGGAGAAGGTGAGATAAAGTGAAACACTACGAAAAAACGTAAATCAACAAATTAACCTTTATATTAATGTTAATAATTTTAAATGTATTAATAAGTTGGAAAATTGATAAACAAAAAGTGCAATAGACGTTTTTGAACTCATTTTAATAAATTAGTAAATTTTTCAGAGTATTTCATTATACCCTACCTTTCCCTATCAATATCATTAGTTAATAATTATTATCCTCGATTTTTCAAATAATAAAAAAATAATATCAACTTAAATATAATATCAAATATTTCATTAAAGAGACAGAATAAAAGAATCAAATTAATATTTCTTCCATAAAAATCTACTGGAATAAATGATTTTGGCCAACGTATGTCTTATCTCACGACAGCACGTGCTACAAGCGGCGAGTCCTCAAGCTTCAATGACCTCTAAGGAGGAGAGAAAACCGAAAAAAAAATTACAAGACGATTTGCGGCGTCTCGTGCCATTCTGGACCAAGTGGAAGATATATTCAAAAGACAAACGAGGCTCTGTTAAACGGCCCCCCAATGGTTCTGTGATACTCGTCTTGGATGTTTTCTTGTTTTTGTCATCGGTTCTTCGTTGACGTTACCGTGAAGCATGAAAACTGTTTCCTTGTTTCTACATTATAAAGGAAGCGTATATAACAGCGATGAATTCATTCTGTTCTCTCCTCTTTTTCATCAAAATTGCTCTTCCTCTTTCACTGATGTATTGGCTCGTCAGTCGTGTGGGTTACACGCTGGCGAAACACCCCTGGGGGCACGACAAGCAGTGCGTAACTAACCTCACGCACGCTTCGCACGCATTCGACGCGATCACTGAGCTCCATTCATAACTACTGCCCGCCGCGCAAAAGCGATCAGAAAGTATAAGACAGGCGTGAACACTAATAATCCTCGTCGTTAGAAATTATTACAAAGATGCAATTTCAATCAAGCTGTAAGAACTTAATGGATCGTTATAAAAGACGTTTCAAAACGATTATGTATTGTAAAAAAAAATTCAAGTCTTATCAATAATAATCTCGAATTTAATATATCACTTTTAAAAATATTTTATATCTTTTGTTATTTAAAAAAAGTTTTAAAAAAGCAGCCTATAAATATTATTTTAAATAATAAAGTGAATTTTTTTTTGTTTAAATAAAATTGTTTGAACTCAATATTTTTTAGTAATCTTGAAAAATGATTGTAATTAATTAAATTTGTCATTTAAATAAAAATTGTTCAATTTTTGATTGATTATTTAATAATGAAGTTGAAAGATATTTAATTAAATAAAAAGAGACAAGTAATTTTAATATTAAATTTTGTAATGGATAACAAAGAATTAATTTATTTAGTGTGAATTATTATTAAAAAGCTGTCTTGTTCATACGAATTATAATTTTCCATCAAATCCTAATGTTTTGAATGCAACTGTTTATTTTATTTTTTCGCCACTAAAATTATTTTGAGGACTTGTGGTTTTGGCACAATTTTAGAAAGCAGTCTGAGACCTCCTGGACTTTGTCAGTCGTTGTTTAGACGATCGACGACTGTGTTTAGATTTCGAATCGTTAAAGAGATTCACAGTGTAGTATATATGTGTGATTATACAATTATACCTTCCGGATTGAAGTCTGGCAACCTGCTAGATATTATTCTCCACTATTTTACGTGTATTTATCAATAAGTTTCATCACACAAAATGGTGATACTTTATTATTTATATTTTATTATATCTTAGAAAGTAAATGTTTTAAATATAATAATGATAATAAGTGTGTTAAGGAGGCAATAATAATTAATGTAATGATAATAACAACTTGACATAGACTGATCGATGTCATAGGCCGGTTGTCTGTCGATAACCTCGTTAGTCACATCACGTTCTGATTTATCTTTTCCACGAACTTTCTCGTATTTACCCATTTTTTTTCACTTACTGCCATTCATTCTGTTCAATCATGACAATGCTTTATGTTCTCATCATAACAGAAAAACTTTTAATATTTTTTTAGTCTCAAGTATTGTTGAAATATTTATATTTACTGCATATTAATTCATAATACACATTTAAATAGTGTATTTTTGATATTAATGTACATCATAATGCTTTGAAAATGTATTAATGTTAATCTTAAAATGATGTAAAAAATGTAGATTAATTAACAACAATCGAATTAGCTGCTGAATGTAAATAACATGAAGATTGTGATACAGAAAAGTAGTTGAAAAAAGGGGGAATTAAGTATCTGTTTATGCGATATTATTCTATCAACATAAGACCAAGTAGTGTCACGTCAGCATACATATCTCTTGAGAATTAACCCTTTCTGTTCTGCATAATCCACGACCCCATTGAGACTCAGTGAAAATTAAAGGGCGCATACTATACTACTCTTGTAGCCACATCTCTTAGACTCCTTCCACTTCATCCGAGCGATGATTTAGTAGAAAATTATCAGAACGAATCCAATAACGCGTACCGCGAAATTTGTCCCGCGGCAAATTAAGATCAAGGCATCCCTAATGTCGACTAACCCCCTCGTTTGATCATAGTACAAGCAGTAAAAGGGTCGTAGCGTTAATTAGAGTCACTGATAAATTAATCATCACGTAAACTAAAAATTAAATTATTTATCGAATCATTTGGACAGAGAATATCATGTGAAAGAGAAGAGACATCAAACTAAGTTGGAAAACATTCTGAGATATTTTTCCTAGTTAAGAAGATGGAATTCAGACTTGTTATGACAGTCAGAAGCAAGCGATCCATCACTGAGATTTAGTCCCAGTGGACTGGCCACCGCGGACCAAGTTATCCAATATTTAAGGCTTTGTCCCTCGCGACCACAGCCTGATATATCACGCAGCATTAATATATATTTGCGGGGGAGATAACGTCGCTAGACTTAGCGGCGATCGTCTAGAGAGAAAGAAAAAGCACGTGGTCACCAAACAAACCCAACACCCCACATCTGTTTCCAGAAATTATTTATCAGAATATATATTTTGTGATTCAAAAAAAAATACCACACTTACTTGGAAACCTTACAATTTACTGCTGCTAATAAAATTATAATAAGACATTTTTATAATACTATCACTCACATTTTTACATGATATAATAAATAAATAAACAAATGGTTTAATTATCATAACAAATAAAATCAATTCTAGGAATTTAATCTCGTGTTTTTTTTTATTACTAGAGGATGCATAAATAAATTTAACAATCAATTAGATTTGTTGAAAAACATGCTTTGATTATTGTAATCTGCTATCATTGTTATTATAATTTTTATTATTATTATTAATTAATAAAGATAATACTAAAAAATCGACAACTGATGAGAGATTAATTTGCATCTACTACCTTTTTTAATTCAATTATTTATATTTTTAATTATTATTTATTAATTAATTTCTTGTCATAATTCCATTTTTAACATCATGCCGTAATCCTTTATTACACTGTAGAGGATGTAAAAATCATTTGTTTATAAAACATTAATTAATTTATTATAAAAATACCACAAAAACTAAATCTTTTGTCGATTAATTCGAAAAAAAAAAATAAAAAATCAACGCAATATTGAAAAATAATACCATACATGATATTTATAACGGTCCCGAAACGATTTATTATCCTTCACTAAGGATATTCATTTTCATTCTTTATCACTTGCTGATAATCAACATGAATCATATGCATAAAAAATTTTGTCTTTAAGTAATGAATAATAAAATAATCATCTCGAGAGTAATGATAATAATTTATTGATATTTAAGCGGACTTTCGGGTGAAAAAATGACGAAGTATCTTGAACGAAGTTAATATAATTATACGACACGGTAATAGTCGGATAATTTAAATAATACGTATCCGCGAGAGAGACTATATGATAGCCTTACGGCTATTCACATTCATGTTTTGTTCGTAGCCCGGTGCCGGATATCAACTCGGACACTTGGTTATATGGACGCAAGCTATTAGAAATGAGGAGGAACACGATGATATCGCGAGTCACGAAATTGAGGGTATACTGCAAAAACTGCCGTCCACGATCCAAATAAGATTGTCCAGGATTATGTGAATATGTAAATTGCACGCCTTTTTTTCTTTGCTTTAAAATGTTCTCATTTTGATAGCGGGTTTTATTTAAACTTCCACGAATCTGTCGCCAATTAATTCAATAAACTCTATGGTAGGCAATATAATGATTTAGTAATAAAAAATAGAGTCTTATTCTGAGAATGATTGAAGTAAGAAAAATAAAAGTAGCTGATATAATTGCAAAAGGTTCGCATACAAACGGGCGCTAATGGCGCGGATAGCTTTTGTTGTTTTTAATTAACCCTTTCTTTTAAGACGACCGGAGGGAATGGTAAACTGTTACAAAGGGGTTCTCTGGCCTTCCGCCTTTCCGGTGCACGTCTCTCTTCACTTTCCGCCACCAGAACTACCCTCGCGGCTCTTTTAGACTCATCCCAAACCCCATTCACGTCCCTTTGTCTCCCACGAGAGATGTAAATACGTGCCGTGAACTGCACCTCGGAGACAGACAAGCTTTTCTCGTTTACGAGCTACGATGAGGCAGTTGCAATTAAAGCTTCATCTAATTACCTCTTGCCGGACTACCTAATTGCTGATATGGTCAGACTTTATCATTAAACTTATCTCCTCTTTTTTTTAATATTATTGCCGTATAATTTTTTTTTTATCGATGTAAGAAAAAAATATCTTATGAAAAATCTATTTTATTTTTTATTTATACAGAAAAAATTAAATTTTTTCAATTATTCTAATTTATTGTAATTAAATGTTAACTCTAAATTACTGATGAAAAATTTGTTTATTAACTTTTGGTTTAAAATTTGTTTGGATTATTATTTTATTAGCAGCATAGTTTTCGATGGAGTAATAATATAATTTATGTACACTGAGAAAAAAATTTCATTAAACCCAATTTGAGCCTATATCATTTTTCAGGTTCTCAACGCGCTCAAAAATATGTTCTAAGTCTAAAGTACGCCCAATTTAAGCCCAAAAATATTGTCTAAGCCCATCATGGGCCCAATTTGAGCCTAAAAAAATTTTTAAAACTTAAAAAAGAAAATTGTCGTAAAAACTTATCATTGAATTAACTTTCATACTACAAATTTACAGTTTTAATAATTTAGTGCCATCATTGTCGAATATGATATTGGAAAATAGGCTTGGTTTGAGCGCATTATGGGCCTAGAAAATTCTTTTAGGCTTGAATTGAGTGCCTCCTAAATCAAAGCGTGTATTAGGCTTGTTTTGGACACTAAAAACATTTTTAAATTAAGATTGGGTTTTTTTCTTTTATTTTGAGTGTGTTTTAAAGCTTTTTTAAGGCATATTTATTGTTACTCGGGAATGAAAGACTTTTTTTATTTAATTAATAAAAGAAACTTGGAGTATTCTCAAGATAATATTTTATTCGATCCAAAAGTAGTGTTATCAAAAACACATTTTGTCATTTGTTTCAATGTTACGACAAATTTAAAAACAAATGACATTTTATTAATTTGAATGAATAAAATAATTTTATCCAAATATTTATAATTTCGAAAAAATATTTCATTGCTACTATTTAAAATTTTGATATTAATAATCGAACGAAATATTTCTTGCATGGAATAAATTTTTGTCTCAGTGTAGGTATGAAAAATTGCAAAAATTATAACTCACACTAAAATGTAACAATTAATATCGCTTTGTATATTTTAAAAAAACATCTTGCGTAAATAAATGTCACGCGTGAAGATCAGAGAACGAGTACAGTGACCCGCGAATGAGTTGAAAAAAATACATGACAAGAGGACGAGAGAGGATACAGAGAGAGATTTTACACTCGTCGGCGCTTTGTCGTGGTCACATTGCTGTCAATCACCGGTGATAGCAGGCGACACATTAATCTCTCACTGAGACCTCATGACCGCACTCTTCTCTTGCGGTCTTAGACCTTTGCGACCTTTTCCTTCACTTTGCAGCTTATACATCTATATTCACGTTATATGTACAGCAATCAGATTTATCTATTGGTTTTTATCTCCAATCACGTATGTACCAGAATAGATTTCCATTTTCCGCTGCAGCTTCTGAGCGTCAGCAAATAATAGGTAAACGTGCGCTTATTCGTCTAGGATATGAAACTCGTATAGAAGAATTGAGAACGTAAGCTGGTCACGTGGCAAACAACTTGCAAAATCCTGGCACTGATAAATACTTGTGATTTCATACAATTTATTTTACCATATTAAATTCTTTATTCTTATAATTTTATAAACATATATATATTTATAAGTGATCAGGTTATTTAATTAGGTGTCCAAAGTTATCAATTAAATAATAATTAAAAGGTAGCAATTACACTGAAAAATATCAGAGTAAAGATATCAGCCCACCCAGATAGTTTGATTACGTTGAGATATATAGGCATTATTAAATTACCGAGAGTAATTACCGATTATTATACGGTATATTGGACTGAATACTGTGGCTTTGTAGTTAATTAATTACAGTGTATACAGAATTAAAACACTCATTCATGGGTATAATACGAAATATAGATAAAATAAATAAAAGCTTCCTATATGTACCTTGGACAATTTGAAAGCGTATCAAAGGTCTCGTAGAATTATAGGTTAATTAAAATAATTGTTAAGTATATTTTATCAACATAATATTCATAATTTCATATATGTATTGACAGATGTAAAACAAATATTATATACCAGATTATCTTTTAAAAAAAGAGATAATTCAATAACACTTTTTAAATAATTTGAAATAAAATTATAAAAATATCAAAATTGTTTTTATACATAACAAAAATTCTTTTATCCTCAGAAAATATTATTAAGTAGATTTTCCAGAGTTTTATTATCTCTAGATAAATGATCACCCCCATAGAGACACCGTTTGTCATATGCATGTTGACTTGATATAAATTTCAGATGACAGCAATTTCAGACACCGTAGGAGATAATAGGAAAGACTGCAGGGTGAGAATCAGAGCTTCGGAGGTAAAAGGGATTTTTTTCCAAGAAGGAAAAGGAGAAAAAAGATAAATAACATCTCTGAGAAACTGAAGCAGAGAAGAAGACTTTCAGAGAGACATTAATCTATATCAGGCAATCGCATCAATGTTTAATCCTAATCGAGGAAATTGCTGAAGAAATATCAAGCATCGACATCGATAAACCTCCGTCGTCTGTCGGGTTATTCGATTTTTCTTACAATAGTTGAAGTAATTTATCCCCTAAATAACTTCACTGCTATTTGTGCTTGCAGTCGGATACAAATGTATCACAGACAACAGATTGAGTGTCACAATGAGCAAATGGTCACATAAGACCAAAATGACTTAATGTAAACATGACTAAGGGACGCATGGCATCGTAAAGCGCCACGGCGCCTCAGTGTTTACAACCAACTCGGCCCACCAACCTCGTCGTCAAGCCTCTCGTGGACTCACTTGTGCGCTTGTTCTACGTCTATTTTTAATCTGACGTCACTTCGATTTAACCACAAAGAACTCTTCTCAAGTTTAAATTGCGGTACTATACCCAATGTCGTTAACGAATTACTTCTTGATGTAATGCATTATAAATAACGATCATTCAGTAAATAACTAATATGTTATTTACTGTTAGTACACTGCAAATCCAGGCTGTAGACATTTTTAACACACTCAGCCTCTTTAATGTTAAATGCCATAAACAAATTATAGATTTTTCACACACTATGAAACGTGTAAAAAGTGACGACAAATAATGCATAGTTTGTTAATGGACATTTTACATTGAACACACATTACTCGTGTTTCGCCATCAATAAATGGCATCTTCAGATGAAACTACAAAGGTATTTACACTGCTTTTAATAATTTTCCAATTACTTGATAGTTTTATATAAATCTATGTCAATTATTGTAATTTTTAATTAAATTCACTACTTACAATATTTTATTTATCTTGCAAAGATTTTATTAGGTTTGATTTTCAAAAAACGACTATAAGTAATAACATTCATGAATTGATCATTCACTAGGTAGTGGTGATCATTGATTGAACATTTTATCTTATTACAGTTCATCATTAGAAAGCTTATTTTAGTGACAGTTTTGGTCTATACCACTGTATAAAAATAAAATACTTTTTATTTAATAAATTATCAAAATATACAACTTGATTTTTTTTTTAAGTTAAACTAAAACAATGATAAATAAATGCATGTGCAAAATAATTGATATTAGTAGCGAAAAAAAGCCTGGGAATAAAAATAATTAAAGCGAATGAGACAGTTACTTTCATGATATATTGTCATTAGCATTAGTTTCATATTAGAACAAATAGTCGTGGGTTCAGGAAAGCAAAGTTTAAAAAGATCGAGCGAGCTTTTAATGGCACCGTAACGCACCCCCTGTCGATTTAAACTAGTCGCCTGCGGTTGGAAAAGCTTCTCGCCATGATTTGATCTTTTTTCGTGGTAAAACAGTTGCTTCTTACCAGGGGGTAAACCACCCTGCGTAGTTCATATTCCATATAGATACTACGTAGACTATTATACCCACGTTGTATAGCAACATTTATTAATACTGGGAGTGAGGTTGTCACTTTCGGCAACGCCTTTCATGATTTATAAGTAACTGAGATAGAGCTGATATTCCCTCCTCCTAATACTTAAACGATCAGACGAATTTAGGCGGTCGCCAGGAGTGCTAGTTTAAACCAGCTGCCCTCAAAGAGTACAGATGGGTGATGGGCAGATGGTAATACTCCATTCCGATCAATTTCAAGTTAATTCCAATGTCCAACTCTTTAACCGTTGATTAATGTGATAAATACCTTTGGTAGGAAGGTAATCGATGGTAAAGATGATGCTTTTATTTATTTAATTTTTTAGCGGAGGTTATCATGTCGACAGCAATTGCAACTTCATCATTCATAGTCTAAAAAGAAGATGAAAGCTGTATATATGATCCTAAGGCGGATTTTTCTTCGTTCCAGAACATCAGGACGACGCATTCGATGGACGATAAATAAAGTATTGGGGGATAGACACTCTTCTACAAGCAACACAAGTTGGCAAATGAAAAATGTCGAGACGGACGATCAATGTAAATATATTCATGACGTGGGGTGTAACGGGTATTCTTTTTCTTTTTCTCTTCTGACTATAGGAGTGGATGAGAATAAAGAGATGAAGGGTGCTAGGATATATGGAGTTGTGATGGGGTTTTTAGACTGAGGACTCGATGGCAGTCGGAAGGTACATAATTCATCCTTTGGCAGCTCATTACAATTTAAAAAAGCTTTTGTCAGTGGACGTCATTCTCAATTTTGTCTCTTTTTAGCTGCCTAATATGCAGTCATAATTTAACTGGAATCATACTGAAATGAATATCCCAAACTATCAACTATTAGGCATTATCATCAGCAGAATGGAATAAAAAAATGTGACAGCATGACAGGGAAAACGGACAATAAATAACTGGAAGCCGTCATGAAGAATTTTCAAGGACATAAAGGAAGAAAATAATGTTTCAAACGAAATGGAGGGCTACTGAAAAATCCCTGGGGACAACTATCCGACCAAAATTGATATGTATTCCATACCGCAGTCCAATCTATCGCGGGTCAAGCAGTCAGAATTTTAAACGCGATTCTGCTTCAATTCGCTTCTCTCTAGCTTCTATCTTTTAACCTCATGTTCAACATCCTTATGTGAGTACACGATTTACGAATTCTAAATGGCGATTGGTCGTGTCTGCAGACACAAACCATACTCTCTCAATATATATCTGTTCACGTTTGATATTATAACACGCCCGTACGATACACCTCGATCTCGCACTATAAAACTTACGAGCGCATAAAGCCCAAGATCTTATGCTCCACAAGTCTCGCTTTAAATATATATATATACCAAGAAGTCAGGGTAAAGGGGGGATGGTATTGGTCATCCGTAGAAAATTGAATTCTGTCCCCAAGGACCAGGCAGATGAGCTATGCTGACATTTGAAATTTTTCCGGCTATTTTCGTTTCTTTTTTATGTCTTCATTACTATTTTGAATAATTCACCGAAAAAATAGGCCATCAAAAATGACAAACTCACCATGAAGAACCCAGCCGTGATGACATTTGTCGCAGCTACGCAGGTGACGCTTTCCTGGAGTGAAGGAGTTGCAGGTGCATCCAGTTAAAGTACA
The DNA here is from genome assembly GCA_028641665.1 of Chelonus formosanus. NCBI lineage: Eukaryota > Metazoa > Arthropoda > Insecta > Hymenoptera > Braconidae > Chelonus > Chelonus formosanus. Next base: position 19,428,795 of record CM054002.1, read on the forward strand.
TCTTATTGACTGAAACAAAAGAAAAGATTAATCGGTCTGAAGAAAATAAATGGCCGAATTATTTAAAGAATTTATAAAATCGCTCCAAGGTATTGCAAAGAGGGTGGTAACGATCGAGTGACCGTTTTTGCGTAACGTTACCCTAGAGAGAAACGGATTTTAAGGAACCGTGAATATTTCCAACCCTTAAATCGAAATTAACCCTTCGGGAATTCACGAGAGTGGCTGTTTCGTTTATTATCGTTTTACATATTTTTCTTTTTATTCTAGGAAATTTATACAATGAGGGGAAGATTGTCTTAGGCTAAGAGAAGAAGTAAAAAGCACAGCCCTGCTTGGGGTTGCCATTATATAGCAACACAGGGGGCGCATCGTGGCTAATATCAAGACAAATGAAGTATGCTCTAAAGCCATGTGTCTTCATATTGGTTATTATTATTTTGCTTCAGGAAAATTTTTTTTAATTCTCTTTAATAAATGACATTATTTGTTGTTCAATATGTTGAGATTTATTCGTAAAATAAAAGAATAAAAATAAGTAGACAGTTCACTGATAACTTGGAACTTTGAATCAATAATTCACTGCTTTATACACTCACTATTTGTGCATATAGAAAAAATAAAAATGCTATTTTAATTTTAGAAGTTAATGTTATATTTCCGTCAATAGTTACTTTACATGATTCATGAGCTTGGTGTAGCGCAGCACAACACTTCCTCGACAAAAATAAAATGGATAAAAGTAATATTACTTCTTGTCAACTTCTAGAGTGACATTTAAATTGTCACATACCTCAATTGTCACTTCTATGACTCATCTCTTTATACTTTTAAGACACAAAGGATAATTTAACGATTATAAAAATCTAGAAAAAGTGTGAATAAAATAGAAAAAAAAGATTTAAGGTTTCTAAGCATAAAGATTGAAAAAAGTAGGGTAAAAATGAATGGATCCTTTATTGTAAATGTATTAAGCCAATGTAGAGTTAGCATTTAGAATTGATACAGGTGCAGAGTAAAAGCTCTGAATACTAGGAACAAGCGAAATGGTTTCCTAGATTAACCACCATACGTGTGCATGTCCGTGTTTAATAAACGCCATTAATCTGTTGGTGATGATGCTTAGTGCAGAGTATACACACGGCGCTTATGTGCTCGTTCATCGTGGCAAATTAATACCAGCGGGCCAAATTAAACTTCAAGTATAAAGCTTCGACCGGTGTGGATGGACCAAACGAGCTATTAATGAGCTACGGGATTTAGGTGCGCCGTTGCCACACCCACATTCGAACGTTTATTCGTATATATCATATAGATAACTAACAAAATGTCCAACTTTCCTTTCTAAGCATCAATTCAATCAGCTTGGGACGATGATATACTTTTGTAACGCAATGATTTTCAAAGTCTTGTAATGTATTATTCAATCATTCAAAGTTTCTAATAATTTATGTTGATGCAATATGATTGCTTAATGTTGTAAAGTATTTTTGCAAAAGAGGAATAAAAAAAAAAATTGATGTCAAAGAATGATTGATTATTTTTATTTAATTGTATTATTATATTTTGTATTGTTTAAGAGCTTTTCGATAGAATACATAATTTTGAAATGAGGAATGAAGAGGCACATCTGTCTCAAAGCTTTTCTATGATAGATAAACTTGTTATTTTTAGCAACAAGTATGCGAAATGGACAGGAAAGCAAATTGACCTACCGCATAAAATAATTTTCTTAGAAATTTAAAGTTATCTAAGATTAATGATATTTATATTCACATAAATAACAGCACTATTACCATTTCATAAAGGCATTTATAGGTAAAATTTATACATAATTTATTCGGGCTTATAGTCGACTAATATTTTTTAATCAATGTCAAAAACAATGTAGAAAAAATGTTTATATATAATTAAGTTGTCTAATTATTAATAAAAATTGAATACAACAAAAAAAATCAAATTTATTTAATTGAAAGTGATTAACAATTATTATTGCATTAATTGTAATAAATTGTTTGCCAATTCATTATTAAACATATTCATGAATTCCCTGTTACATTTCAAAGAATTGAAAAAGTAAATTGTAGTGTATGCCATGTGTCAAAGAAAAAACGCAATACCAACATTTAGCACATTGTCGCGACCACAATGGCAATTTGCGTGATGTATCTTGCCATTAGGAAGCAACGTGCTCAAATGTAGTGGAATTAACTTGTCGCTACGTCACTCGGTGTTTTTTTCGCTTCACCGTAGCCTAAGCAGTCACGATTATTTTTTTATGCTTTTCATGGCACGCGGCATCGTTTTCTGTCGGTGAAAAACGACCGCGATAATAACGTGGCCACGCGGCTCCATGGATACTTATACAAAGGGGCAACAGAAAGTGGCGATAAATATATCCAGAGGCGACAAAATATCGCGAGATACATAAGAAAAGGTTCCGGCCTTGAAGGTCTTGACGGACGACACCCACAGGACCACTAAGTCATGGCTTTACGCTAACCTGACCCTTTCTTTTTTACTTTTATCTTCTCTTTCTTTCACTTGGCTATATGGGAGAGTTGAGAGCGATGAAATAATATCGTTCTGGCGCCCCCGCGATTGTCTGACCCATGTACCGTAAAATTCGTTGGCATGTAAAACGTACAAGGGAAAAAGGAACTGAAAGAATTGAAAAATGAAGTGAATTGTTTGCCAACATCAATTTCTATCTCTACTACTTTCTTGTATATGACAAATATCATTTTAAAGTACTAATTTTGTCAAACAAAAAATTTAATGAACCATAGAAAAAATGATTGTAATTGGAGTAGATGTGAAAACCCTTTTTCCAACCAAGTAGTTTATAAAAAAGGAAAAAAAATATTATTAAACCTGGAAATATGTAATTACACACTTGTTCACATAATTTTCAATTATTTAGGGAAAATTGCGGATACAAAACCCGAGTCCGGTAACCAGTAACTGACCGTTGGTCAGTTTCTTTGGCGGAAAGAAAATTGCTTTTTTTCTCTTTTTTTACCCGACATTAATTTTTAGTGTCTTCTTTCACGTTTCGATGAATACAGTGAATTACAGACATGGTAGCTTTTAAAATCTCTCTTTCGGCTTCCGGACTGCTAAGGGTTAAAAGACTTCCAGAAGAACAAACACAATTATCCATTTTTATTTTTCTAAAGATACTTTCTACGAACGATTAAATGCATGTTTAATTATCTTTAAAACATTCTTCAAATAAAATTTAAATGAATTTTAAAATTGATTTAATGGTATTAATAAAATTGTTAACTACTACTGAGTAATAGTGAATAATACCAAGGGGGTTGGAAAGCATATTAGTAATTTAATAAGAATTGTCACCACGGGATACTATTGCATTTATTAATATCAAATAACTGAAGAGAAAAAAAAAGGGTGCGACGTCAATTTCCGATTGGGTCGTTGTTGACGATGGGAGATGAACTTCCCTTCTCAATCTATCGATCGTTACCACATTGTCTGGCTCTTCATCGTGTTCTATCACCACACCTTTCTCTTCTATCGATTCTACGACTAAACAAAAATGAAGCATAATGGAATAATGGGATGACCACTTTCAAGGGTAGAATAAAGACAGGGTGAGTTTAGCACTAGTAAGACTGTTTTCTCCGAAAAAAATTCCAGCTGCTTGACATAATGGTTTTCTAGCACGGGACACTCTCCATAAATGATTGAGGGGATGTTTAAATATTTTTTTGGAGTTTCTCAAAACTTTAGTAGCTATTTCTAAGAATAGAAATCTAATTAATTCGAATATTTATTGACTGATTTTTTATGTGATGGTCAAGTGGTTTTTTTGCAGTGTAAATTTAAAAAATGTTTCGAAGATGCTGAGACGAGTGAAGGGGCGTGGATGACGAAGAGTGTATATATGGCAAAGAAAGGTAGAAAAAGAGAGAAAAATCGCTCGATGTGTGATATATCGGCTCGTAAAAATCCAACGGGAATAAAATATCTCTGCAGGATCTCAGGTCGAAGGTCGCGGTCGCCGAAAGGCCTCGCAAAGATGTGGTGGGTGGAGAAAATACGCGCAACATTAAAGAAAGAAGAGAATACGAAAGAAACAAGAGACCCTAGGGAAGTGCGAACATTGTTAACGAGTGATGTATTTTATATAGACTCGACTTAACGTAGTGGAGGGGGAAGAAAGATGTGGAAAAAGCTCTTTTTTTGCCCTTTAAATGTTATCTGAAATAAACAAAGAATGGAAATTGATTGCAAAAAATTTCGCTAAATTTCAAAGGAATAGCATATAATATAAATGCAATGTTCTCAAAGGATCTATACTGTGTGTTTCTATAAAAAAGCAAGAAAAAGTAAATGAAAAATCCTGGAGGAAAAAGTTGCTTTATAACATACCTCTCTCCATTTATTTTACACGAGTGCTTCCGGATATTTCAGGAACGCGGGGGTCCGGTCAGAAGGTTAGTTCATGAAGGCGCTTGAACAAGGGTTGGTCAGTGGACGTTGGCTGGGGATATAACGAAACATTGGACGGGGAAAGTTAAAAAGTGGAGGGAAGGAAAAGGGTTTGCTCGAGCAAAAACCAGTCAGTTATTTTCGCTTTACAGTTTTTCCTTCTACCAAGACTATACATCGACAGATTAAATCGTTATTATTTTAATACACCAGTGACTTTATAGCTCCTGACTAACAACTTGATGACTGGAAAGAGAGTAGTGGAGATTAAGTTTCAAATTAATTTATAGACAGGGAAAATTTGTGGTAAAAATTTTGAAAAAATTCTAGCTAAATAAAAGACTATTTAATATTCTTTTATTATCGTTTATTGAAATTTTTTATTTTTTATAATGAAAGTCACTAAATGCTTTGAAAATAAATTTAAATACATCATTAAAGAGCAATAAACTATGAAGATAAATTTAAATAACGAGGAAAAATTTAAAACACAACCATTTTGATTGATAGTTCAATAATTTACTTAAAAAATGAAGGAAATTTTTGAGAAAACACTCGGGTGAAATCTTGAAAAAGATAAACGGTTCGATTGATACTTATTGGCACTCGGGCAAACGAGTTTGTAGCACTAAAGGAGGGGGGGAGGGGGGATAGAAGGTAGTTTTATCGAGAAAAAAAGGAAAAAAGTATAAAAGTAACAGTGGAGAAATAGAGGAGGAATAGAGGGTATACAAGAGGAGCTACTGCCTCCTGCACACTCTCCCCTAGGGGCAGTGTATTGATCCAGAGGCGGCGGTCATCCGGCCGCTAATTAAATGCCAATCGTCGAGCCTCCTCCTCCTCTTCCACGTCTCATAGCTTCTCTTTATCTCTGTCATTCGCTTTATCTTTCTCTCTCTCTCTTCTTCATCCCCTGTACACTCAATCCGCCCATTTGCTGGACCACTGAGAGGTCTCGTTTCTGCTTTCGCGAGCAAACTACCTCCCCATCTCACCCATCGTCGTCGCGGAACTCATTCCTCTTTCCTCATACTTCATCAAAATGAACATGTTTCATTCCATCGTAGTGTATATTGTGGTATGCGACGACGCTACTCCAACAGCTTGCTTTTGTTATTGTTACTATGCGGATCAGATTGCACAAAATTTTCAGACAGCTAGTCGTACGGGGAATGAATAAATGCTGAAGCTTTTGTTTATTCAAACTATGCAAATATTTTTAGTTATTTTGCTTTGTATTGTTAATTATCATCATTATTCTCACATTTTTTCTCCCTTTGTTATTATCATTATTATTATTATTATTATTATTATTATTATCAGTGAGAAATGTTAAAAAATAAACGAAACCGTAATACGAACTTTAATGATTTAATGATTCAATCATAGTCTTGAAATGAAAAAAGGATAATAAAATAATATACATTATGTATGATGAAAAATGATGTAGACATGTCAGGACAGATTTATGGATGATGGTCTAGAGATGAATATTTAATAGAAGATAGTCTTGGATTTTTGATCAAGTCACATTCGAGTGTAAATGACGTCAAGAGAAGTCGATTGGTTCCCTTATAAACGAAGGAGAGCGAAGAAAGGCCTCCTGATTGACCTCTCAGGGGATCTTACATTCAGAAAAGACAAGTACAGCTGATCCCTCATGGCTATCTTTCCACTTACAAAACCACCAAATCTACCCATAAGTTTATCGCACGTGACCAGATTACCACTATTTATTTCCTGTAAAATTGCGAGAATATATAAAAAAAAATTTCGAAAACAAAAACTTTCATCCAAGTTATTGAGTCATAAAATAAAAGTTGAAAATTATTTAAATAACTTATTTCAACAACTTCTGGGTGTACTTCCAAAAATTACCCTTCTTTTTTTTTTTTTTTCTAACTGTGAAAATGAATCGGTGTTAATTGATACGTTAATAATCAAGATGTGTACCAACTCCAGAATAACTTACATTTCATTTTACATTTTTTTTTTCTTTTAATTTTAATTAATGAATAAATTTTAAAATATCTACAAAGTTTTGTTAATGAAGTACTACATAATTAAAATAAATTCAAAAAATTGAAAATTATTTAATAATTTTAATGATCATAAAAATTATTTAATATATTATTGAATTATTTTTAAATAAAAATTTTTTTGTACTAATAATTTTTTCTACAAAATAATCCTTTTATTAAATAGTAATTAAAATTATATATCAAAATAAATTACTTCATTCATTTGTAAGTAAAAACATCATAACTATTAACAAATAATTAATAATAATAAATAGTAATTAATAATTATTTTAAAATAAGTTTAAAAAAATCACGAAAAAAATTGTAATTTTTAATTGTTTTTTATAAATAGCTGTCAATATAAGTGCAAGAAATAATACGCCATTGTTCTTTTCTAGCAATCCCGATGGCTTTCTAACTCACTAGGGGCTGACCGAAAGCTATATTGTTCACCCCACTGCGTCCCCTTCCTGGTTTCTGATGAAAAGGGTTGAATGTACTGCTACGATCGACCGGACGTGCTGAGTACAAACAGAGAGTAAAGGAGAGAAGCAAGAAAGAAAACTATAGCACGAGAGAAATAGAAACAGAAACGAATAGAGCGATCATGTATTGAGTCAATGTTTCAAGTCTTATTGTGTTTGCAGTTTGTGTTAATGACCACTCTGAGCACTTGGCAATAATTTTCACTATCAAGAAATAATTGTAACAACTGTTAATAATTAAAATTAAATACATCAAACAAAACGAAATAAATAATTGAACTCAATTTTTTTTTTTATAAGTTATTTTGGATATTAGTTTGCTGATGAGACTTTCTTTCCATTGATTCAATATAAGCAAGAAGGCTCATTCACGCAATTACTTGTTCCGGTTCTTTGCTCGATGCCTAGCGAAGAATATGTATATCAGTCTACATACATATGGATAAGTGTCTTGAAGAGCTGTAAATAGATTGATAGTCTCAGAATGATGATCCAAGTTTCACCATCGTTACTTTGTGTCGTTTAGGATTGTATCAATGCATCATAAGAGACTGAATGAATTGATGAAGAGCAGCAGTAGTGGATCACATTACGGGAAATGACGTTGATAAAATCTACTTGAGGGACATTTGATGACACAGTTAAATTATTAAGAAGGTTTTTTTTATTTTACTTTGCCCTTCTTTTTTTTGTGAATAATAAAAAATGAATCAATCACAAATCGTGAGAATGAAATTCAACGTTGCTCGAAAAAAAAACTGATGAATATCTATTGACAGTTAATTATCATTGAAAAAAAAGTTCAAAGCTTTTAAGGTCTTTTATTAAATAACTTCAACTTTACTTTCAAATTCCATTGAGAACAAAGAATTATTATGGTTTGAAAAAAAAATTGGAATTATTTACAACAAATTAACAACAAATACAATTTTTTGTTAGACTGAAAATAATATTTAACCAAAAAATACAATGAAAATTTTTTTAAAAGGGCCTGAAGGTCTTGAGTAAGCTTTAGCATGACTGCTTACAAAGCAAACGTCAAAACATCTGTGAAATATGAGGGAAGCAAAAGATCATAATTCCCTGAGAGCCTTGATATACTCAAGCTGTGGTTGGTATTGCTAAAAGCCCATAATAGATTATGCATTAAATCTAGACACAAAATAAAATAGACATAGAGTGTAACAATAGAGATGACAACTTCTTTTCTGACAGATGATATTTCTTATCATTTATTCTACAAACTCAATAAATAAATCAACCAGTTAAAAACATCATTATTTTGTTGTTCGCATCATGATCAATTTCAAGTAATCATTAAATATTTTTTTCTCCAAGAACAATTTAAATAATAGTATCATTTAAATTTTGTCCGCTAAATTATAATATCAGCCATTGGACTCTGGAGCAAAAGTAATTCGTGTAATCTGGCCAAGGGGTAAAGCCCGTTTGACCTCTTGTGTCTGGAGTATAATGCTTTCTAACCCTAGAATTACCAAAAATCCGTTTTCGAGACTCTCGCGCGCGATTACGAGTATTACGATCGACTGGCGACGAAGAGATACGAAGAGAGAAAGCGGAACGAGAAAGACGTGACTTCATATATGTAGAGTCCTCGACGAACGTTGTAATTTCACTATTACAAGGGCTAATCTGTTGACATTAGTGAAAGAGCTGAACACAGAGTCAAATCGCACAGTCTACCTTCTACTCCTCCCCTATCTCATTTAAGTTAAGTTGCTACGTTTTTAGTCATCCAAAAGTCTTCACGACGATAGTTATTATGGTAAACAGTCCTACTATTCTAAACGTTAGCTTTATTGGCATCATTAGAATATAATCGTGTGTCTCTCGATTTGGGAAATTGTCTACGATAAAAAAAGAACCAGCCTCTAATTTTTTTTCAAACCTAAACCAGAAAATAATTGTGATGATTCTTTTTCGAGACGTTCTGATTCCATCTTAGAATATAATCAAAAATAGTTTTATTTACGTTAACATGATGAATAATAAAAAAATTAATTAACAAAAATATTTATTAAGTGGATAGAAAATTTAAAAAATGATGACCAATAAAATTAAAATTTTATTTGTAATAAAAAAACATAATTTTTAAGTTAATTAAATATGCAAGAATCTGAAGAGATCATGATAATCCTCAATACTTGAAGATTAATTGGTTATGATTAGTAATTTATCATCTTTTATTTAATGATAATCATCATGATAGCTAGTAAAGTAAAGTTGCAATTGAAATAAATATTGATCCACAAAAGTTCACACTACTCTTAACTTCTTTAGCAATAATTCAAATCGTGACTCAATTTATTTGGATAACAATAAAAGGAATGATGTCTACTCAGAGACAGGAATATGCTGCAACAAATGGAATGTTTAATTTAAAATGATTGTATTTCTTTAAAATAGATTTATCACTATCCACTTTACTCTTTATTATAAATTGAATATGTCAAGGTAACTTATAATGGGAGTTTCAAAACCAGTCCTTCATCTATTTAACCCTACATCTCATTACTAAAAATTGTCACTTTCAACATATATGCAATCATTATTGTGTCAAAGATCTTTAGTCATGCATCCAAACTGACCTTCTCATAATTACAAAGTGATTGGATACACTTCTGAATATTCATCTAACAATATTTGACATACTTCAAGGTAGATATTCTCTAGAGTCAAAGACAGGAGACAGACACAAATATTATTTATTCATCAGAAGAAAAATATTATCTGTTTAAATATCATAAATGAAGAGATCGTCTGGAAATTATCTATTGAAGAATTTCATAGAAAAGAATAGCTTGGGATATCTTTCTAAGAGCCATTGAGTGTGACTTCAAATGAAGAGATTGGATCCTCAAACATCATGTCCATGACACGTCATCTTATACTGTTGTAAGTCATTTTAGTGCATCCAGTAGACATTCAAAAAAAGGAAAAAAAATAAACAATAAAAATTTTTCAATAAAAAAGGCATGCGAAGAAACAACATGTTAAAGGTTTAAAGCGTAAAGTCTAGACATCAAATGTAAGAAAAGGTCTGAGGGAAATAAATAATTTTCAATGACTAGACCTTGTGGGCTTCAGTTAGACAATTATTACCTAAAAGCTGATAGATGCTGGAAGTTTTATGATCACTCAGCAAACATAGAATGACACGAAAAAAGGTTTAGAAATCGTCATTCAACCTTGAATGATAAGTCTAAGTAATCTTATCAAGAGATTGAATCAGCTATAAAATGGAAAATGAAATATAATTTTTAATTGATTAATGACAAAGAGAGAATTATCTGATGAAATATCAAGTTTAGAGGTTGAGTGAGAGACGAAATTGGAATAGAGTTCAGTATAAATTGTACTCTGGATCCAGTTGCTAGGCAACGTACTAATTAGCCCACCCAGCTCTTTCGAGTGGCTACTTGACAGTACTTGGTAGCCTCACTCCCTCTACTCTCAGCACCAGTGACATTGCTGGATCGTTAATACCTCCAACGTCCTCTTCTATGAGTCGTATGGAATCTGGAGACCTGAATACTATTGTCAATAATACGAGCAGAGTATTATCAGGATAAACTCCCCACTGATTGGATACTTGAAATTTTTTTCGCTTTTACTCTTTTTTTGAAGTTCTAATGAAGTATTGTGAAAATATAAATTAATCATCAAAGCTCGAGTGTTATTATTCTCCATACAATCTGTATTTATTTACTGTAATAATAGAATAAAATTTATTAAAATCATTTCTTATCAGTTCACTAATTATTTTAAATGTAGCAACTCTAAGAGATTTATTCTTAAGAAAATATTTTTAATTAAAAACAAACTATTCTCTATTTTATGAAAAATTTGTAGCTAATTTGTTTTGATGAATTGGTAGTTTTCTATTATTGTTCGTTCCAAGCATGCTTTAAAACTGATTAGGTATTGATAGAGTCTTGAAAAGAAAGGTAATCATAGCATTACCAGCCAATAAACAAAAATTTGTTATGAATACAAATTTACCCTATTATTTAAATAATCAAAATTTTCAGGTAAAAGATGAATGCACAGTTTTTTCAAGTAAATGCATGGTTGATTTAATTCACTGCAGGTGTTAAAAATCTATCAAAAGTTCAAAGCATTGATTTGGAACTCAATTATCAGTCTATCAATACTAAGAGTTATAACTTTGCACAAATCGTAGCGAAATAGATAAGCAAATGATTAGGTAGTTATTTAACATGATTCTTCGTCTGTTGATAGAGAAACGAAAGTAAACACTACATCAAATCTAAGCAAATTCTCATCAGGAGCCTTGACCTCTTTCTATTTGCTCCACAAACACAATCTTTAAAACCGAATTTTTGACATATTTCTCTTGACTATTCTCTAGGAGACACTTGGAAGATTTTCTCACCTTCAGTTCTGACATTTGCCACCTTTTGAATACCAGTTGTGACTAGAGTCGACTTGATCAAAGAACTCCAGTGGATAGTATCTTTATTTAGGTTTTGCAGAGTAAATATTACGACTGGTGATTGTCTTTCTCGAATAAGTCGACCTAGGACCTACCCGTGAGATGTTTCTCGAAGAGAAGTTGACCTTAGATTCTCTGGCACTTGGTGTGAATAAATAAATAAATAAATATACTCTTATATATCTACTTTCGTCGAGTCACACTTCATTTGAAGCTATTTTTTCGACTGTCCAGCAGAAAAGAGATCTCGTAATCCCGGGTCAATCGCAATTGTTGTTTTAAGGGCGTGAAACATGACAGGTGCATGGCGCGCGTTGTGATGCTGCCTGCTATTTCCCTCCCTTTCTCGTCGCTTCTGCAGCTGCAGGTGCCAGAGTATGTACAGGACTATAACACCACGGAAACCAAAAAGTCCAGTAAATATAGTCTACCGTCACGCATATTACTTAAATTGTATACCTCTTGACCAAACTTTTACGTATGGTTTACATTTTTTCACATCTTCACTTTCTATCAAATATTAGGTATTTTCATTCAATCGAGGTAAATTGAACCCTTAGATTGCTCTTTTATTTAGGGTTTTGGTGTTGAACATGCAATGAAAAGCAATTTGGAAAAATACTTCAAAATAACTGACATTAATTTTTTGGTAAAGCTACATTTTTAAAAGCCATGACAAAATATTTTACCTGTTGGCGAATTTATTTTCATCATTGAATAAAAATTTATTCATAATTCAACATTTTTTTTAAGTTGAAAATAAATTAATGAAAAATTTTAATACTCTTTTATCAACAAAAAATATTATTCAATTATTAAAACAGGTTTAACAAAATTACAAATGATCCCATTAAGGAAACGAAGTACACCGTTGATTGTGTATTTTATAAAATAATTATAAAAATATTGAATATCGCCATTTTACGTGCAAAAATCGAATGTAATCATAAATTTCCAATTTCATTACCTGAAAAATTGAGTCGTCGTCTCAAAATATATAAGCCATAAATTGGCAGATCAAAGAGATCAGGATGTCATGGCAGTTGCTATAAAATGTTGATACCCGTTGCATTACAAGATTCGATAAAATTGGCTCTTTATGATCAACATTACAGAAACTGGCATTTTCCTCCAATGATATGGTATGATACCGTTCGTTTTCTTATATATCGTAGCTTGTTTGTACATTGATCTTGCGACTCGATGTACACATATCCAAGAGTCTGATGAAACTTAATTATTTGAACAAACGACTATGAGCTTTCACCTGCACCAATAACAACCATCCAAAAACTATGGACTAATTTAGATGAGGACACCGGTCTTAAGTTAATCATGTGTTTATATCTTTAGCATTATAAAAATAATGAAGTTATGCTGTTCATGGAATCGTGTAGAAAGGAATTATACACAATCACTATAATGACCAGATAACATCAATATATAATTTCGCTCTATTATACATATTTATATAAGCTTCAAAATTATTAAAATAAAAATTAGTGAATAAATTTTCACGCTTTATCAGTATTTTTTTCATGTCTAGATTGTTTGAGTAATCGACCTTCTATCAACTGTGAAATATAATGGCTTATTACACTCTAAAGATTATTTATTTTTAATTAATTAACATTTAAAAAACAATTTTTTGTACATACAAACATTTTAATACACTTAATTTGAAATTTTTTTATGATATTTATTAAATAAATAACATTTTAGTTTTAAAGTTTCTATAAAATTAATTGTTCAGTGTAAAATATATTTCCATGATTTTAATTAATGAATTTTTTTAAGTGAATTAATTAATTTCTACTACAAAATATTGTTTTAAATAACATCGAAGTTGTATTGTGTTAATTTCATTCAATATTATTCAGAATAATTCAATAAAAATAAAATACTAACAAATTTTTTTTTAATATTAAATAAATGTTGAAGTGTATTACCTCCTAAAACACATCATAAACGAATAAAAAAACTTTCAAATGAAAAAATAAGTGTGTAATAAAGTAAGAAAAAATCAATTAGAAAATAATAATTTATATAATTGAAATAAAAATAAATTTCTATATATCCACATACTTAGCCGTAAGCATATGCTTTCGCTTTCAATCACATAATTACTCATCGACTTAACGGGGTAGTATTGTTCTCTTCAGTGTGAATAAACAATAAATCACAATCTGTTGAGATAGGTATGTGTAATTACGCGAAACAGCTGATCGATCCCACACAGTTTAGATCTCTCGTTGAGTTGAAGTTGCTTAGCAATTCTCAAGCTCGAACGCCTTAGTTGCGTCATACCCTCAACGTCTCGAAGTAAAGGTTAATAGAAGATTGTAGATAAGTAATAGGTTTAGTTTGATTTGGAGGAATCTGTTTATGCTTCTATATAAATTCAATATCTCATTTTTTCTTTCCTTCTCTCTACCTCGTCTTCAATTTCAATCTCCAAAATGTGTGCGTGAGCTTATTATTTTTTATTCAATTTTCTATTTCTTTCTTTTATTCAACCACTCTCTCTTTTGACTCGGTTCTACCTGTTAAGCAGAACGACTTCACCTGCGAATGAGAGTGACTCGTAAAATTCTATCCGGTTAATTATACGGGACGTCGCGCGAGGAAAGCGCATGCATTCGCGAATTATTTGTACGTGCATAAAATATAAGTACATGTGTGAGTATACAGATATAGGTACAAGTGGTATATTCAAGGCTCATGCAAGTGTCGACAGGTTATTAATTTAAGTATTCGTCGTAAGATAATCTTTTACACTTGCCAATGTATCATAATTGGTGGGTGATCTGATCATCAAGATGAATTAATTTAACGAAAAATTTCACTTCACATTAATTGTATTATTATTAAAATAATCGTCCCTACACTTTATACTTATTATTCTGTAAATTAATTATTTTTATTTAACTTTATTATCACAATGACGTCATTTGAGGTTAAAAGACCGAGCATCAAACCCGATCATCAGGCATTCGTCGCGCTTGTCCTCGCTAAATTTTACAGACAAGGTTCAAGTTTATAAGGACGAGATCGGATTTCTCTTTCCTCTTTGATGCTTTCTTACACATAATCCAATCCAATGGCAGCTTTGCAATCTACGTCCTCCCACATCCTGCTTACACCTCATCTGTTTCTTTCATATTAGATGCATGCTTTAAAGGACGCTTACCTACGCGATTTATACGCCGGATATAATATTGTTTCTTTGTAAACTCGTGCATTTAACATATTTGATTGCATGATAATTTTCTTTTCCGTTGGCTTTAATTGAGACATTCACTTGTATGAGGTGAGTGAGATGTTTAGTATTTTTCACCTAGCAGTAAAATATCAAGGAATCTATTTCTATATACACCTATCATTTGTAATTCTATAGCGAACTGTTTCAGAATTAATTTCTATGCATTGCGTCTTATTGTTTTAATATAAGAATTGAGACAACTTAATTCCAGATAATTATTTTTTTTTTTTTTCATAAAAATAATTGTTTTGTTTCTTTCTTTTAAATATGTTGAATAAATTTAACTACTTCTCTTATTTTTACGATAATTTATTTTTTAATAATTAAAGCTGTAAGTGAATGAAGGAATTGTGTACCATTTTTTTGACGTTCGGTTTTCTTTTGCATAAATGAATATAAATTTTTACCAACAATATTTTGACATGAGAATAATTTTATTTTTAAATCATTACATAGAAGATATAGACTGAAAGAAGGTATTATGTGACATAGCAATTTGTACAGCTAAAAATACTGTTATTGTAAATTTCTAAAAGTTCCAATTTTGTTAAACAACACCTTGATCCTCTTATACCTTTAATTATTCTAAAGAACACTTTCTATTCCTTTAAATTATTATCCTAATTCTGAAAAAATATTCCAACGTAGTTTCTAACTACAACAATAAATTTTTTACTTTTATAGATCACAGTGAACCCATGAAATATTTGTCCAAATACTTAGTCACCCGAACTCACTGCCCGGAAGCGAAGGTTTTTCGTCGCCGCCGTTACAATTAACACCTCGGCGGCATGTTAATGCATTCCAAAACTCCTGACTTATTCTACCTGTATCTATTCTTATTCAAACGTTTTTCTAGAATTTCCATGCCTCTCTATTGTATCATTAAAATCATAAACGAATAGTTTACTTAAAATACATATTTACTTTTGGACCAGTAGCCCTCTAAATGTTGAGTAAATGGATTTATTTTAAAAAGTGTGAGGTGGTTCACGTGTGTGAGCATCACGCAAGGGCGTGAACGGGATATCGTGGGTGAAATTTTGTTTACAAGCTCGTGAGTCGTCTCGTAGTCATATATTCGCAGTTTTCTCGGTGGGAGAAATCCAGCTGGGTCTTGACGATAGTCAAATGTACTGTGGTGTTGGGATATGCGTCATGTGCATCACGTGCAAGGCTTATCAATATACACATGTCGACGCTCAGTGCAGCGAAATAATTATTGCAGAAATTTTATGCTCATAATAATTAAGAGACGATAGAAGACAGGTTGTTCCGGGAATATTTCAATTCATACTTGGAAAGAAAAATAAAATAATGTTTCTCAACTTTAAAAACTATTTTAAACATTAAAATAATGTTATTTATTATTATAAATGAATAAAAAAAAATCATTTTGATTTTATTTGTTACGTAAAAAATATATATATTTTTTAGTGTAGATATATCTACACTGAAAAAAATCATGTTCAATTGAAGTAAGATTTACTAATAGTTAATACAGAATTTTAACTATAAATATGACATGTTAACTATAAATAACTCCTTTTTTCAGTATAGGAAATAATATAATCTAAAATCGATTTGCGTCGATTAGTCTGGAAAAAAAATTATAATATGACATTACATGTAATTCTATTCAATATGCAGTTATAGGTGGTCTCAGCATTAACAATCCTAAATAATAGCTTCAGTTAAAATTATATAACAGCTACAATAACTTTTCTTGCTTTAAATAAATACTTCTATTCTACCACAATATTGTAGAAAATTTTTCTCTATTCCTGACTTAAAATATTTAACATATAATCTGTTGTTTATTTTCTATTTAAACATCATATTAAATTCTAACTAAAGAATGAAAATTTTAATTGTTCTATAAATAATATTAGCATTATTATTGAACTTTAAATACACATATAAAGAGAAAATGGGTATACCTGACACTAAACCTCAAATAAAAATCCTCAAAATAAAGAATTATCTCGACTAATTAGTCTTGACAGAAAATAATCCCATCATTGTCTCAAATCCTTGTTGGTGAAGTCGCAAAAAAATCTGTTTATTTCAATAACTTTAGCAAAAACAAAATAAAAATTAAACAGCTTATTATATCTATTAGTGTCGAGACAAATGGTAATAAAGATGTTAGATTTAAAAGTGAAATAACATTTATATATTTTTTGATATTTAACTAAAACGTGGATTCTGATCCGAGCAATTTCCCACGCAATAGACTCGTGTATAAATATAGATACGATCGCTTTTATTACAAGTCTGTGTGTGGTATTGGACAATGCGATGTTGATATTGCATAAACTGTAAAGTTAAAAGCGTATGTCCTCTCCTCTCTATTGCATTATTTCTCGTAACCTACGAAACGCATATACAGTTAGATGATCTGTGGTTTTGATCAGCAACTTTTATTTTCATTATCTCACCAGAGTGGAATGATTGTAATGGTTAATAGAGCCACCACAAAGGTCCCTGGATTTTCTTTCACGGTTTTATAAGTTTGTTCCAACAAGTGTTTGTCATTTTTCTCAATAACGGATAGATAACCACGCCTCCGTAGTTCGGGGTAGACTCCAGCACATACACCTGCTCATAAAAGCCTGAGGGGTCCAGGTACAGAACACGATAGAGTGCACGGGGAGAGTCGTAAAAGATCACGAGTTGCATCGTGACGAACTCACACGGGAATCGCGTAGGTTACCAATCCCGTTTTAGTTGATATCGCTTTGGATTCATGGGCTAGATAAGCTTCATTTTAAAAATAACGAAATGTAAAAATAAAAAAAATGATTTTGATGCAATGCGCTTTAGAGTTGGTGAGAAACTCGCTAGGTTTATATTGTTGCTTATTATTATCCTTTGTTCGTCGATGGACGATGGCGATCGCGCGAGAATGATAAATCACATATCCAGCAAGTCTTATTGAGTGCGTGAATATGGACGCGGGGAACGCGGATTACTCGCGGCGATTTCTCTCGATTGAAGAGAGGTTCATTCGTTTTGTTTTGAATGCTACATTTCGAGGGATTATATCAAAGGTGCGTCGAGCAAGTCAGCACCACGCCCATGTGGGCGATCACTCGTTAGGAGTTTGATTAGAAGTGACCTGAAGGCATGTACAGTGCAATTCTGACTACGACCGTGTGAGTGGGTGAAGTCGACAGCTTCGTAACTAAATTAATTATCTCAAATTCTATAGTTGATAGATACAAACGATTAATTTGTGTGAAAAATTAGTTTGTTTATATTTTTTATTACCGATTAATTTATTGGGAAATCATTTCTTTTATTTTAAATTCATACTTTTATGAGACAAATATATATGACAGGTTGAGATTAATATTCTTTTATTCTTATTAATTACTTTGATATAAGTGTTGAAAAATAACATTGTAAAAATTATTTTTTTAATAAAAAAAAAAAGGATAATTATTTTCAATAGTTGTTATAAACATGAAGTTAGTTGATTGTTTCAGTATTAATATTTTCTTTTTTAATCTTTCTTTTTAACAATTTATACCGTAAGACAAATATGGACAACGTTTTTTAAGTCAAAGTTCCTTTTAAGATTAAGAGTACTTAAACAATAAGATCCGTAATAAAAATGATATTAAGTACTCCAGGTACTCAGTCACAAGGACTTCGAGAAATCCCACTTGTCTATGCCTGCCTTAAGACACATATGGACAAAAGATAAACCTTTTTTTTATACAGGTTTAGTATACTTTAATAGTTTGGAAAAACCAGTTTATTCAAGCCTACTATGCTGAACATATGTGGGGATTTTTCCTTAAATAAAAAATAAAATATACGAGTTATCTGTTGACCAGTATACTCTTATAGTACTTTTTCAAAGGGTACAATAAAAAAAATTGTCATGTTCTATCCACCATGTGGACACCAGATGAAGCGAATCAGGACTCTTGAAGATGAACTCTTCAACAAAGGGTAAGGATGAATCGTAAACCATCAGGAATGACGAACAGATTTCGATGTAACATAATAAAATCATAAATTTTATTTTTAGATTTTAAAGTAAAATATTTTTTTTACATTACCTTACAATAATATCTACAGTAAATTTTATGTTAACAATAATTATTTTTTGAATAATATTTATAAAAATATCATTTTATAATTTCAAAATTCAATTCGTCTTCCTAATACAATGATTTTGTTCTAAATTATTTGTTTTCATGTTTAATAAAATAATTCTCAATTAATTAAAGCCTTTTAAAAAAATAAAAAACCATCTTCTAGAACCGTTATCCCAACTTTTCCTGCTAAGCTGCCATTACCTTTTTATCGAACAAACATAGAGGCGTGACAATGTTGTCATTTTTTCATGTTAACAATAGAGATAAGGCGCGCGTGTGTCGTTAATCACGACTAGCTGAAAGAAACGACAGTGCACCATATAAGTAGAAGCAACTATGCCATTTTTAAGTGCACGTTCTGTGTCGCAGCAACCGGGGCGACGTCATCCCAGCGGGACACACGCGATTCCATGTAAATGCCGTATAATCGGGGACACGAACCAAGCGATAACTTCATTACCTTGTCGGCTAATTGTGGGGAAATTAGCGCAGCTAATTGCAAGCTCATGCGCAAGCCACATCGTCGTAGTAGTCTCTTTCGATCGAGATTTAATCGATGCACGCCGCATGCGCATATTACAAACCATCTTCATCAAAAGATTATATTTTTTCTACTCCTCTTTCAACACAGAAAATTTACAGTGAAATCAATGGAAATTTCATAACCATCAGAATCATTGGAAATCCGTCGTAAAGTTCGATCGATCGGCCGATGTAATCGTCCATTAACCATTTTAATTATTGATCCGTGGTTCATTTTCGTTGCGCCAAAGTAGAAATTATTATGACCTAAGAGTTATATGCTTAGTTAATTGTATCGAGTAATTATAAAGGGCATTTGGAACATTGGCTGCAGAATTTAAGTGGTTATTTCAAACAGCAATCAGAACATTAATAAATTGGTGTGACTCAATAGGAAATGATGGGTTTTTAATACTTCAGCATCGATAAAATATCAGACATATAAAATAACAATTATTGATTTTATTTTTTTAAAATAAAAAATTCCAATTTAAGAGACATGATTATCTACAAAAAAATATAAAAGTAAATATTCAATAGTCTAGTGTGGTTATTAATTATCTAACAATAAATAATTTTAATAAAAAAATAAATGTTGAAATTTATATTGAGTCATTAAGCTTCATTTAATTCCATCAATTCAAATATTTCTACTTGATAATATATTTTAACATGATATCTAATTACACTCTTAACAACTCTATAAAGCAGAAAATAAATTGATTAATTAACTTTATCTTAATTATTTATTCCACAATAATTAAATAATTCATTCGTTAGAAGAAATAAAAATAATCAAACATTTAATGATAGATTAAAATAGCAATAGATATATATTAATAGCTCAAGAATATTTTCTTTTCAAATAATGATCCTTCTAATGGACAAAAAGATTGCAAGAAAGTGATTTAATATTAATAGCTAGTGTAGTTAATAGATGGTTAAAAAATTTTTACCGTCACGAAAAATGAATTTAAATGATCATAATTGCGAAGGGATAAGTGGTACTAGTGAATATATTAATTCAATTCAAGTACAAAGAATAAATTTATTGATGGCGTATATTATACATATTTAGACTTATAGTAGCGGTTCTTTGCATCATCTAAGCCATCAATGCCGCTCATTGCGACGGCCATACTGCAAAGATGAAAAGGCTTAGAGGGGTAATGGGGACTCAGCGCGTCCATCGATGTGTCGGCAAGCATCACGATCGCGCGAGTACTCAACGCTAAGTCACGACCTACTAATGAATGATTATGCTACAATTTGCCCCAGGAGCTATCGCAATTTATTAAATTACAGTGATTCTTGCAACTTGCACGTCTACATGCTATACAGTAGTCATATTGTCTTTTAAACAATTAAAATAACTAGATATAGAATCTATCGATGCATATCGGTGGCGAAGAGGAATTTTTTGTTGGAAGCAAAGGTCATCTTAAGGTCTAGAGTCAGTCAAGCATTTAGAAAATATTCCAGAAATTTTTTATGACTAAAGATAATGATATTTTATTAACAATGGAATATTATGATCGCAAATACTGAATACTGCTGGGAAGAAAATTTTCTTTTCTTTTTGCAATAAATTATCCTTTTATTTTTTCTGAGGTTTTTAATCTTAAAAAAAATTGATCTTTATAAATGAATTAATCGAGTTGAACTAATTCATTCTAAATAATCCTTGAAGTATTTGAGAATAAAAAAAATATATAATAATTATTCATTTAAAATCTAAAATTTTTTAAAACATTTTTGATAATAAAAATGATTAAAATAATTGAATAAAAAGTTTAAAGAAGATAAATGAAATAAATATTATAGAAATTATTAAAATAAAGCGATTAAAAAAATCAATTTATCATACAAAAAATCCCAAGCTCAATAAATAAATTGTTTCTCTCCGTACATCAATATTTGTTTTTTTTTTTCAGTGCTATAAAGACACAATTTTCAATCACTAGAAACATATTCAATGACCGAGGGACGTTGAAAGGGTAGAGAAAGCAATTAAAAAGTAATCCCAGATATATAGAGTGTACACTTGAAGAGATAAATAGTGAGTCTGACGACGAGGAGGATGAAAAATGAAATCGGGCGTGAAACGAACGAGTAGTCATCGGCTACCTGGGTCGAGTGGGCCTCGTTATATCGCTTACGGTAGTGAGACGGACCAGGAGAAAAGGTGGAACTAATAATCGCGAAGAGGAGAGAAGAAAAGAGCCAAGAACGAAAGGATAACGGTGATGACTCTTGGTATGGTTGATAGTCTTGCATGGGAAAAAATGATACAAACAAAATAAAATGGTCCATAAGAAAATAAAGGTCGAGGTGAAGAGAGAAAGAGACAGAATCTTATTATCGGTCGTCTTTACGGGAATTTGCGACGGAATAGTTGCGTGTCCTACACTAAGGACGATGCAGTCATAAACAAGCTGGCCATTAATTTGGCACGAAGGATGTTCAATATCCTGCGCCGGTAGGCAAGTTGGTCTCTGGCGGCATCACCGGCAATGCAACCGATAGTTTGGGGATAAAATAAGTTTAGAGGCGTGAAATTGGCAGTAATTTTACAAGCCATAACGATCTACTAAATCCGTAAAATAATTAAGGGCGCAGATGTTTTCGCAGCTCAAGTACAGTAATGTGTTACTACTCTCTCTCTTTGTTTCTTGAAAAAAATTTACGCACCTCTTGTCATGCGCCTCGATCAATTCTTAATTCACTATAGGAAATTGCAACAGATTCAATTCCCATCGCGTGACTGACTCATAAATTTATTTCTTTTTCATTTCGATTTCCATTATAAATATATATATGTATATACATATATTGAAATACGTACGTATGTTCACTGTTTGATAAATGATAATCCGCTGCAGCTCACTGACGTTGATCAATTCGTAATTAATAGTTGTATAATTGTTAGCAATAATTGTCAGTGATTTCTGTTCATCCGGCACTCGTCGATCTCCAAGTTTACATTCTCACGCCGAGTTGATCTCAGCATGTAACCGAGCCGCTCTACTTTCACGCAAGAATCTCCTCCTCATGCAACCTGCATCATCACATTTACTCCTTCGATCCTTTTACCTCCTGACAGCTTTCCATCATCATTAAATAAAATGAAAAAATCATCATCATTTAATATCTATCCGGTTGTACGTTCTCCAGAAAACATCAGCTAATTTCGAAGGGTTGACGAAGATTTGACCACTCAATTGTCCAACAGCTGGTAACCGGTATTCTACGTCTTATTTCAAGGTGTAATCACTTCTTTCCTCGTCATCATATGAAGGAGAAGGTCATCAAAATGGTTAGGCATTAAATGACCGATTGGTTTTGTGTGTTGCTTATTTTCTTCACTTCGTCAAACAGAGTAATTCCTTAATTTCAAAAGAAGACACGTGGCATCATTAACTGTGCTATAGCCTAGGTAAAGAACAAGCTGAACAACATTACTCTGTCATCTAGCATCTGTAGGTAGCAGAAGAATAATATTTATATGAATATACATACACATAGACAAGATCAACGCTGGCGGTCTTTGCAATGTTACATACTCTCATGACGATTTCAAGCTGGCATAACCCATTGAGGTCGACGTAGAAGATTGCTTATTGGACAAGGCGCGGTGCTATGAAATAGAAAGCCCAGTGACAATTTGATAGATCGTCCTTTTTGTCCCGCAGAACCGAAGAACGCAGCGTCGTTAACGTTCTCGTCCGATGAATCGACTTCCATTTTTTATCACCATACTTGTCTGCCTCCTTGCTACTTTCAACAGCTAATAACGAGCTTGCTTGTCTTACTCCACAACATACAAAGTACTACATACTCGCAAATTCATCCACGAGAAAAGACGATTCGATCAATGAGAGCGAGATGATGCTTTGACTTGGATACGTCTTGAATTGAATAGCTGGATTATTAATTCGATCGTTGAATAAAAAAAAATATTTAATCGTCGGCTGGCTTTCATTCCTCGACATGCTTTGAATACTTCAGAATCGCCAAACGACTCTAAATTATTTCCTACCCAAGTATTTCCTGCTTTTCCCAGACCGTTACTCGTCCACTTTACTCAAGATTCGTCTTGTGAATGCCGCTTGGTGTTCATCATCATTAGCCGTTGATCACTCGCGATCATCGTCCGTAGAGTCACGGATCTTTACCATCACCACCACCACCACCACTATCACCCTGGCTTACTACAACATTCATGAATCTTCTACACATCAAAACTCTTGTATTAAAACCTCACCATAAACTCAGATACTTGATGCTCTGAGGTCTTCAGTCTTCTCCAGTTATTAACCCACTACATTCTAACAGCCACGTGGGTTAATCCATTTACGGCTTGCTATACACCGAGCAAGAGAATTGAAGAAAATAAAGAGAGACCGTGAAATCACTCGCGAGACGCTCAATTCCTACTGTTCGGAGTGTACATGGTGAATTATATCTATGTATGCATGTTCTATATTACTTATCAAAAATTCTGTGTTTATCAATGTATACTTAATGTCGGTAATCATCATACTTAAGAGCAGCACCAAACAAGAAAATACCATTAGAGTAGAGTAAGACGGTATTACAAGCAAATGCAATGGTGGGAAATTTTGATTGACATAAATATTTCAGCAGAGATTTCATTCAAGTGGAAATAATTGATGGAAATATTTCTTTAATCCTAATGAATAGCTTAATAGAATTATCATAAATAATAAATAAGCAAAAATATTGTTCAATTATTCTTTTATTTTTAATTGCAAAAAAAATTACTGTTAAGGCTAAAAAAAACTTTTTCAGCTAATTGTAATGTGAATAAAAATGAGTAATGATTTAAAATTGAGCTTCTACCTTTCATTTAAAGAGTAAAATCGGAAAGAAATGATTTGATTTTAATATGGCAACCTTGATGAAAATCAATATTCAAAACAGTGTCATTGCGACAAAATTGTAAATTGAATATCGACCAGGTGTCGTGCTTTCAACAGTTAAAGGTTCAGCTGACTAACTTTCGCGCCTTCAATCTTTTACTTTAACTCATACTCAACAATAAAACTTTCTCAATAGCTAACATTAAGTTTATATTTTTTTTTTCTTTCAATGCTTGTCCTGCGACGTTTTAACATCCAATGGCAATGGCGTGACTGCAGAATTCGAAGGTAGTAAAGTGTGAAGCCCCAGCCACGTCCCCTCGATAAAGAAATAAAATTACAGGCCCGCGGCTTGTTCACGATTCCCACTCGTTTCAGACTCTGTCTTCGCGATTATATATATATATATCTATATATCGCCCGACAATTTACGTGGCGGCAATTCGACGGGTTTTCGTGACACAAATTTACGGTGTCACCGAGGGAGTACACGATATCGTAATAAAATTTAATATTGGTGATCTAACTAATATATTCTTTATCCAAATAGTTAGTGGGATAAATCATACTTGTGGTCGTGAAAAAAATTATTCCATTCAATATTTTTCTTTTTTATTTTAATAAAAAATTATTTTTCTTATAATATATAATTCATCAACATTTTTATTGAACACTTTTTAACAATAAAAGAGATTATTTAATTTTTTTTGAAAGCAAACAATTTTGAATCAATTTGCTAGAAATTTGTTTATTTAAATTTATTGATAAAAAATATGATTGATTTATTCAATCAAAACCAATGTAATAAATAATTCTCTATTATTATTGAATTGTTTATGCATTTTTCAATCAATATTTATTGCAGTCTGTTAAAATAAATGTATTGCTGTCTCAATTATATTTCCAGAAATAAATCTATTCTATATAATATAAATAAATGTTCTATTGAATTGAAAAATTTTTTCCATTACCACACATTATTTTTATTGGTTTATATATTAGAAAAAAAATAAATTAATATTATTTATAATTCTAGACTTACAGTACAGATGGTAGGGATGTGTCCATGCACGTTTCTATCATTAATTGCAGATTTTGTGAAATCAATCTGCGGATTTCTCGTCAACGAGTTGGCACTAGTACATGAATTTGCCGGTGCTTCCGGTCTAACAAACCATGAAGGCAGCTGTAACAGTAAACAAAAAAATTCAATTACACGATTGTGGAGATATCGTGCGTACAAACATAATAATGTTGATCTTAGAGATAATAATATGAGACAGAAGGAAAGATAAATTGACTAAGGAGAGAATGGTGAGCATGTCAACAACCACTTTGCTTTACGCTTAGCAAGTAGATATTTAAAGGACTCACGAAGGATGCAGATCATTCTTACCAGAGGAGCATTAGTGTCATTGAATGAATATGAGCTTCTTTAAGATGGATTGCAG
Source organism: Chelonus formosanus (assembly GCA_028641665.1). Classification (NCBI taxonomy): domain Eukaryota; kingdom Metazoa; phylum Arthropoda; class Insecta; order Hymenoptera; family Braconidae; genus Chelonus; species Chelonus formosanus. Next base: position 19,454,466 of record CM054002.1, read on the forward strand.
GCTCGAGGCGTGTGGTCCTCATGACCCATGCAATCTTTCTTTCATTTTGAAAGGGATAAGAAAAATAAAAGCTGATACTAAGAGTTACGAACTATTTAACAAAAAAAAAATTGAATAAGCTTTTCATTAAAAAATTCCTGATGAATTTAAACACGTGCAAGTTGACTTGAATTACGTAACAATCGAGATGACATTTATCAGATGACTTGACATAAAATATGATGCTCGATGAAAAATATCTATGCTGTTTGAAAAAAAAAAAAAAAGAAGCTGAAGAATTTCCATAGCATTTGGAATGTCAACAAAACTTTAACGAGTTAGGAAAAAAATTATCTTTGGTCAGTTATGGTTAAGTGAACTCTTGGGAAGAAATTTTCTTATTTTCTTTCCACGAAAGACTTTTAAAACCATAATAACTACATGTGGTTTTTATTTCTTATTGACAATAACAAGATACGAATGACCGTTAAACAGTTATGCAGAGCAATGCAATTAATTATGAATCTTATACTTTAAACATATTATGTTACTTTGAACAGAAGGGTATAAAAGACGATGCAGTTTCAAAAAAAATTGAAAAATGGGCTTTAAAAGTGTGCTCGAGTTTCTGTTAGGATTACAATTGTTTAAAGGACAGAAAAAAATGAGTTATTTTCTCATAAATATATTAAAGGCATACCATCAGCACATATATACGCCTTAAGAGTTCTGCAACAAATGTTTAAGAGTCAAAAGCAAGATGTTTACAGGCGCATTCGTTTCACCATCGGGTTTTCTTTTGTGATGGTCTAATGTTATGCTGTAAACACTTTCTTCCGTGCGAGACGATCGATCCTCAAAAATTGACGTGTCACGCAATAAAAGGCCAAGAGTTGTTCCAATGAAATTATTGTTTCCTGAGGACGCGGGCATCAAGGTGTCACTAAGCACAATGTAAGTGAGAAACGCCTGTTTCCTTTTGACCAAGGACATGGCCTCAATATAATCAAAAGGGTACAAACATAACTGAAGAGTATTGTAAAAAGATCAAGAAAGGAGTGTGTTTATTACCTTAATCGTTTTTTCCGTAACTTTATGGGTTTTTCTAATAATTTTTCGCATTCTTACATTTACATCTATGTCTTTTAGGGTTCTTTTGTTAAAAAATTTTTCTTTGCTCTAAAACGATTTTATTACTCAAGATCTATGTTGGGATATTTTTTTATTATGCTAGCCCTTTGGGGTTTTCCGACTACTGTCTCTCAAAGCTTTGTCGTCGTAACCGAAATATTTTTCTTCCAGTTATTTCCATTTATGTTTCATTTTAAAACTTCCTCAAATTTTTTATTTATCTAGTAATCTAGTATTTTTGGGGTGGTCTGAATTTTCTTTTAAAAATACACTACAGAAAATTGTGTTAAAATTGAAACAATTCATTTACTTAAATCATGAATATTTATTTAAATTTTAAAAAATAATTTATTATTGGATATTTATCGATACAATATAATTAAAAAAAGATATTGTGACTTATTGTCATATGTGTCTGAAAAAGTGTTTTAAAGTAGTCAGAAAGATATCTTTTTTCAATTGTGTCACTTGGGTAAGAAATATCCGAAAGAAAGACCCTTGAAATTAAATCCCCATTATTTAATTAATCCAAAACAAAGACAGGGCCTGTTAATGATCACGATTGCTCATTACCACCGCTTTAAAGCAGCTTTTGCATAGAAAGTAATTGATCTCCACGAATTGCTGCTACTTTTATTGCTTTTTCTTGAGATGACGTCACGGTTAATTACTAATCTCCACTATTGGAGTCGAAATAATGATAGTGCTTCGTGTAAAACACTACGAACAAGAGACTTGAGTCCATTTATTTTGTGCCTGACGTAACGAGAAATGGACCATTGCCCTTTTGACTTTCTAATTAATTTAATAAATTATCGTGTCGTGAGCAGAAGTTAGTGGTTATTTAATGAAGCAAGAAAAAAATTAAAAAATGATTGATAGATTATAGTTGTTGTGGCCATACAGATTTGTCAAATTTTTCACGCAAGTTTCATTTAATTGGCTAAGTAAATGATTCATCTACTTGCATGGTTATACGATATCTGATTTTTCTTCGTCAAGTATTATGGACCGCACACGCGCATCTTTTTAATATAAATTACAATGTAACTACATCATATAAACAAAACTCTGTTGAATAGCAGTACTGCAAAAGTAACGAAGGGACGCCCACAAATGTTATCAGATATCAGGCGTCGCGACGCCATTGTAATGGCCTGGCGCTAACGAGCTGTCGTCAGCGATATCGTCTTGATATACCCTGATTGCTTGCTCTTCCCTTGAAAATTTTCAGTACCCTTCTCATCTAGTTGGCTCGTGCGTTTATAGGTCCTAAATAAATATACATGTACGTTGAAGTGAAACTATTGCTTGCATATATTTACCGAAGCCAGACATTATTTTACCTATCTGTGTATATTGTACAGATGTTTCAATTAAATATTTGACACTTGAGATCAAAATTAATTATTTTCTTTTTACTACAAATAATGATAATAATTAACTTCTGTTTCAATTTTAAAAGAATAACAATTTTTTTATACTAAAAGGTTAAATTAAATTTACTACAGTAATAATGGAAATTACACAATTATGTTAATCTCTTTGAAATGACTGTCAAACAAAAAAAAACATGATAATTTGAGATGATTAATTAATAAAGTTTATAAGCGAAAGACAGCTACATAAGATTGTGATTTTTGAACGCGGACCAATTGATGCAAAAACGTCCTAATTAACTCCTCAATTACACGGCTTCCCTGACGATTTCATGGCAAACAAAGAAAGAGCCGTAGGAAGTATAAAATGAGAGAGAGAGAGAGAGAGAGAAAGAGAGAGTCCGTCGGCTCGTGCGTACCTCATTCCTCTTGGTTGAGCGGGGTGGGTTTCCTGGGTACACATTATAATTGCGCATATTAAAATGGCTTCGCGAGCTCGACGAAGTCAGCCATCCGGTGGAAGAGTAAGTTGAGTCATGACAGAGCGAGATAAGCTCAGCCATCTTTAATCAATAATGGAGCATCACAGGGACCATGACAACAGGATACCCTTTCTCCACGTTTCTGTCTCACAGGACCCTCGGGCAAGGGTTGCGCCGCCTTGCTAGCCTGCTGCATGGTTACTTTGCTTCTCCAACCCCTCGGCGACCCCTTTTCTCTCTACTTCCAACGATGCCCTCAACTGCGACCTCGTCTCAGGTTACCAACCTCCTCGAAATTCTATCGTTACCTCCTCACGTCTCAACAACCCCATCTTTTCTTCGCGGAAAAGCATCAGCTTTTCGTTTTATTCTTCGCAAAAAAATCGTACTTCTTTCATGTCTTTTTTCCCAACTCACGAGAGAGATAAAAAATTCAAGAGGATCAGAGATATTCGCAGGTCTTGATACACTAGAGTAATATTTTGTATTTGAGACCAGTATACTGAACACATTTAGACTACTGTTTCTTTCTAGATCAGATCAAATGAAGGTAGTGATAATGATCAGTTCACTGAGATCATAACACTGCAAATCGTAGTTTTAAAATGACGTCATCCATGTGATTAACATTGTAGTCACTTTTTAAACACTTCAAAGTATCTAATAAGTGACTATAATGTTAATCAAATGGGTGATCTCATTTTAAATCACTTCCAAATTGGAAATTTGCAGTGAATAAACGTATCAGAAACTCCAAAAAATTTATTTCAAATCTTCTATCAACTTTACTGATGTTTAAAAAAAACTGCCATTGATTAAAAGTAGTTGAAAATTTTTTTTCGACAGAACTTCAAAGTTATAATTTTAATAAATAAGTAAATAACTATATACTCATTGAACCGTTCAAAAATAAGGGCAGTATTAATTGTCACCTTTGTTACGAAATAATGAGCCAGAAAATTAGTACCATTACCGACCATTATACTTCTAAAGGAATAAATGTTTTTATAATAAATAAAATATTTTTTTATCCCTATAATGAATCTCCCATTGTTTAAACAATTAACTAAAACATTTCTCACCAATTGAAAGAATAATAACTAACGTTTAAAAACTAATATATAATTATTAAAAACCTTTTAAACTATGAACCTAGACCAAAGTTTTAAACTTATTCTAACTCGACCTCATTTTAAATTTATCAGTATCCCAATAAAATTCATAAAAACCTAGAAATGACCAAGAAGGTTTAAGTTTTTCTTCCTTTTTGCTTTCAAAAGTATTGAAAAATTCAAAAGGATGAACGATATTCACAGAAGCTGATACAAGGTATAGAGGCCGCATATCTGAGACGATTCAATCGAACGAGTTGAAACTACACTCGAGAGTGAATGTTATGTTATGGATATATAATATTGGAGTTTGATACAAACAAACGTAGGTTGGGTATAACTTGGTGTGAGCTATATACGATAAGTGCTTGGAATATGTAGAGAATTAATAGTGTCCATGGACCTGGATAACAGGACTGGATTCTCGAGGCAGCATTATCGTCGCTCGTTTGGCCATTGGGAGCGTGTAAAGGAATGATGCAGAGGCAAGGAACGCGCGGCTGTCGGTCTTCTCTCAAAGCAGAAAGCATCTTTCTCTCTCTGCACTGTTGCCGGACACGCCGGGGGCGCAACAGCTTGATACATCGTTACACGCTGTTCCCTCTGTGTACCCCTGCCACACTATTATACATCCCTTCTCAATACCTGTACACTTCTCATGTCTCTTTTTTCATCACGTATTATCAACCTGATCCATTAAAATTATTTGTACTTTTTCCGCTTTTGATTAATTAATATTATCAGCCGACTCAATTACCCTTCCTTATTCATTCGGTGCGTTTATATCAAACAAAAATATTTCGTAACAGTAGCTAATATAATGATAAGTATATATTCAGAGTGGACGATGACACGAGCAAGGTAATGTACATGGAGAATATATGAGACAGGTGATGTAGCAAGCAGGAATACCTGTGCGATGGAGATAGAATGAATAGGTCTTCCAGAGACACAACGAAGACTTTGCTGTTCACTGTTTTATGGAGGCATCAATTACTTTAATATTCACGGTCGTAATATCACGAGAATGCTCCGAAGAGAGTTCAGGAGTGAGTGAGAGAGAAGTGAATGCAACCAAGTCGTGCAAAAGGGTAAGTCAACTTCTTGCACAGGGCGGTAAGGTGTCAGCAATCGTAAAACAGTGACCAGTCTAGTCGTTTTATGCTTTGTACAACGTAATCGTATATGTATAAACTCAGAAGATAGTATAGTTACAACTGCATCATAATAATGTTTGCTATGCCAATTTTGATGATGATGATGATGATGATGATGATGATGATGATGATGATGATGGTAATAGTATAGTGCTTTCTATGTTATAAAAGTATCAAATTGTATGGGAAGAAGAAAAACCACAAAACTCAACGTTTAAAGCAACCTATTTATCCCTGGTAAGACGAAACGTTGACAGAAAGTAACATGCGTCACGCTATGATGAAAAAAAACCGAGTAAAAGGAGGGAATGAATAATTATCATGTGGTTTGGGACTCGTGGTTTCCAAGCACACGCTTCTATATTTCGCAGTTTTGTATATGATAGATGGAGAATCTTTGCATATTTTTCGGATAATGATGGATACATTGCTTGATTCACCACACATTATTTCATTGAAAAGTATTTGAAAGGTGTCTTTCACTCAAATTGAAAATTCTCAAGTGATTTTTAAATAAAAATTATCTATATTAACACAATTTTATGTTTTAAAAAACAGAAGAAAGAACTTTTTCACAATAAAAAAACTATTTATAGTGTATTATTCAATTCATTAAAAACACTAGTATAAAATGTTTTATTTACATTGATGACAAAATTAAAATATCAATATATTATTTTTTTTTTATTGATTACTAAAAATAAATTACAGGCCAATAAAACTATAACTGGATAAATTTTTTATAAATAAAAAAAATATGTTTAACTGATGATGTCGGTAATATATTCATAAAAGAGACGGAATTTTTGGGATGGTAAAAAATTTTAAAAAACAATCATAAATTTTTTTCAAACAAAGATATGGTCATCAATCAACAATTCTTTGAAGAAAGAAACAAAAAAACTTATTTGTTTCACGATTTGCAATTTTATATCTATTTTTATCGCTTTGCGATGTCTGTATTACCTACTGGACGTGTGGCACGTGTCTGAAAGACATTCAGAACTCATAAAAATACTTGCAAACCGCAGAACGATCGAATACCGGCTGACGTCAAAATATGAGCAATTAAATAAGCAGAAAAAATGTTGGAAAATCTAGAAACATTGTAACATAGGTTATAAACGATGAACAAAGTCTTGAATCATAAACAACTAACAAGCGAATTGTTAATACAACTCATTTACATGGGTTGTTAGAGGGAATATAATTCCGGGGTCAACTCAACCTGTTTATCATTCATTATCATCTGTCATCGTTATTCATGCAAGTGTAATTTTCTGGTCGATGCAATCTGTAACGTTATCACATGTATGAAAATATGATGGGTATTCGTGATGAGTAAATGTGAGGATGAAGCATTTTAAGTATATTTATGACATTATTTGATGACTCATTTATGAGTTATTGTTAACTTACAACTATTGGCAATAAAAAAAAAAAGTATGAGAAAAAGTTGGAAAAAAATACAGTATTAATTGATGGAAGTTTTCTGTCATCATTTTTATATATTCATCTATTTAAAAATTCTCTTTTCTGAATAATAATAATTTTTACGACTCGACATTGTTATAGGTAACTTACTTTAAGTAAACTCTTGATTGTTAGACGACTTTACGGTGTGGAAAGACCTGCTGTTAGCCAACGCATAAAAAAATCACAGAAAATCAGTAGAAAGTCAGTAATAAACTTGAGAACGAACTGTTATTTTCAACGACGATTTCATTTTTACGCTAGATTTTTTTGTCGTATTAAATACAGACGGTAATTTATTTAATTGCAAAAAAAAACTGTTTCATTTAATTGCCAATATAAAGAAATACTTAATTTTTTTTTTGTTGCTATAAAATAGATCTTAAAAGATAAATATCTATACGTTTTCGCTATTTACTCATCAACATGATGATCCTAGTGTTTACTTTCTGAAAGAAATCGTGAATCGAAATTATTAGCATTGTTAAAGGACAGAAGAAAAGAATTTAGCACGATAAAAATAAAAATTTTAACAAGTCTTTTGTCAAAGTATTTTGTACGTCAACACGATGACACATGTTCTCGAACGTTCTCCATTATTAGACCAACCACAAAAGTGCAGTTGATTAGTTGGGTCAATTTACCATATAGCCGTATGATCGTTGAAGTACGCCAACGACAAATGAGTCTGAGGACTAGACTCGCGTACTCCGACGCCATGTGTTTTACCTTTATTGGGCGCCCCTCAGGTAGAAAAACGTTCGACGAAACTTCACTCATGCTACGCATCTGGCGAGCGGTTAAAACTGATGCCGGAGGCGTGCAAACCTATTTCTCCCATCACATATAAATATAAGAATGGATTCTGTCGACATTTTTCTTAAACAAAAAAATGTTGTTTCTTACACCGAGGACATTTCACGGGTGTCAAGGACGGTTACAAAATTACAGGAAGTCTAGTTTTTACGCGTGAAAATTTAGTCTTGAGACAGGAGAAGATATATGGGCATTGAGATTGGTTTAAGTCTGATGGTGAAACGACGATTCTAGTTAATCTACGTCAATGTCTGTTTCTTTTCTTCCTCAGCAGTTCTCTCTATCTCCCAACTGATCCCCTGCGCTCTGCAAGTTAGAGGCAATCCCATGTAACCTCAACGCGGCCTCGCGGAACGAAGACTCGCCTTAATACAGAAACTGTCGATCTATACCCACGCTAGCACCATTCCTATAAGACAACTTGCTTGCAAGAGCAAAGAATATCAAATATATATCCCGAGGAGTGTATAATGATGAACACTTCTTGACGAGGAATAATAACTAAGCATCTCCAAAGGCTCTGGGTCATTGACGTGTGTTCATATACCAATCATAGAGACTGTCTATAGCACACATGAGACATTATTATATAGCAATAATGAAATATTCATCAGGATGCCTATAGGGTGACAGAGAGAATAGAAGAAGAATAAGTGATTTCATCAGAATCAAATGAATCATTCGGAGTTTCTCTGAACCTTCCAAATTGGACACCATGCCGTTGACTTATCCCAACATCACGGATACATGGAAATTTATGTTCTTCTTCCAGAAGATCTGAAGAAAAAAAATGACTTTATATATACCTTGTAAGTGAAGAAGAGCACCTGAATGCATCGGCTTCGATTCAAATGCCTTATTCGATACAAATTCAAGCTTTTTAACAATTATCCTGACGTTATCTTGACGCACAGGTGCGTGTAGTGCTAAATTCTTAGAAATAACAAGAAAAAATTATCAATTTATTATTTAAAATATTGCTTTAGTTGAAGATCTAGTTTGTTTTTATGTATTATCAACCAAGAAGTTTATATGGACAATAAGCAAAATAAAGACGCTAAACTTATGGAACAATTCTATTCTGGAATGAAGTATTTCCATGCGGACGACGCGATTTCACTGTGAAACCATTTCCAAGAATAAATAACGCGCGTAACGCGATCGTTCGGCCGCATATAACGACGTAACGGTTCGGTTCGACGGACGCGTTCTCATGCTGCTGGGGACGCGATAGAGCGAGAGTATTGCAAGCCAGGGAATATTATTGAGCTCTGAGGACGAGAAAACATTTTAAATTCCAGAATACGTAACGCTCGTCAAGTACACTGATGCTACATGATGCTTGTTCGTGCGTGCAGAAAAGTCCAATGAATGTAACATCATATAAAGAGACTAAAATATTCGAAAATGCACGCAATTTATAGAAGGGTTTGCTCTATCATTAGAATTTTATCGAATAATTGGTAAACCAAGCCCTGATAGGAACAAAGAAGTATTTATGGAATTACAGGGTAAACCGTTAATCTATAAATAACTTCATTCTTTCATTAACATTCAAAACATCAATAAAATAGTTCATTTAAAAAAAAAATATATCTATACCTGTATTAAAGAGAATAACAGAAAGCAATAGATGGTGAGAAGTTTGCTTTGAATTTGAATTAATTAATTACTCCAAAAATCAATCTATCAATTTAAGTCAAAAAAATATTCTAATTTTGGAGAAGAAATTTTCAATGATAATAAACATTCTATTTACAGAAATTCTTGATGATGAAAATATAGAATTTAATTAGAAAACTGGTTCTTAATCGAAGTTATTAAGAAAAAGTTTTATTAATAAAACTAATAAACTCAAAGCATCAATACTAAATCAATTGACTGAATAGGATATATGAAATATCATCAATTAAGCAAAATATTAGATAAATGTTGTTGCTCTTTAATGTAGCCATCATGAATAAATTGAGATGTTTTTTGATGGGTTAAAAAAAATTTTGCGATACAGGTATAAATGTTTACCCAATATTTGTCATAAGGGGATTCGAATACCGATCTGGAAGAATAATATTTTCTTTGAAAACATATCATGATAAGAAATAATTTCCTGTTTTTAATATTTATGTAATTTCTAAACTCACGGATGTCTGCTGTAGTAACTTGAGTGCCAAATTATTCCACTTCCTTTGATATTTCCCTGGGTACAGAGTTCGCATGCTATTTTGATTCGCTAGTTGTTGATGCTGAATAAAATATGACAGCTCTTGAGAACGAAAATCATATGGATATCTCATCTCAAGCGATTTTCCATGGTGAAACTCATGATGAGAACGATGATCGCGGAGAACAGATTCATTAAATTCTCTAGCAAGAGTAGTAAAATTATTCTTGGACACCTGATGATTATGATAACCCAATCGTCTATCTTTGTTTATCTCATGACTGTGGTGTTTGACCTCATTGACATATTTCCCGCGTTCTGAGTCTTGAGATTGATCAAAAAAGGCAGATTGTATTGAAGAAGCAGAAGAAAATGATGAAGAAAAATACGGATTTCCAATAGCATTTAGCAATGCTGGACCGACGGCTTGATAAGCCGGATGTTGCATTGCTGATAAGTAATGATTCGAGAAACGAGATAAATCATTAATTTCTCTACATTTCCATTGTTTTTGATAATTAGAATGGTTGAAATTTCGAAGCTGATTATCATTTGAAGGTTCAACGCCTTGAAAATCTTGATTAAAGTCTTCCGAGTCTGATAATACTTCGTTCTTTACAATATTTACACGACTACTTTCATTTTCTTCAGAGAATTCTTGTTTTATTCTCACCTTAGTAGCTTCATCATCAACTGCTTGTGCTTCTTGTTTCACTAGCACTTCCTTCGAGGACTTATCAACGTCCAAATGCAAGCCTGAACCATTTGTCTTACAGTTAATGTCAAGGTTTGCCTTCTGCATCTCCTGAAGAAAGAATTTACATTAATTTTTCAATCTTGAATGTTCAAATAATAAAAAAATAATTCTTGCCTCTTGCTAAACATCCAAAGAAAACATGAAACAGCATAGGATTATCAGAAAAATTTGAAAAGCATCAAGTCAATATCATATCATTTCTACGGACATTCTAGTCATATTATATTGAAGAGAAGCAACATCTCCAGTCGTTTTTGGTCGTTGGAGTGGGGTTTGAGGGTTGCGGGATAGAGAGGGAGTTTAGAGTAAGGATGGTAGGGGAAGGAGGCAAGGGCGGCGTGACAGTTTCCGTGTCACGTGTCCCCTTCCTCAACGCTCCGCCTACAATTCTTATTTTCCCTCCAAAGAATAAATACTGCTTGTTGGATTTTCAAACTCCTTCTATCATCTCATTATCATTATTTCCATTTAAAAACTATGTCACATAAACTTATTCACTCAGACGTCACTACTGTCTTCACGTTCCTATGTGTCCTAACCCCACATTATCACACAAAGTTACGAGACGCTTACGCACTTATCACTGTCATGGCCAACTCTCGCGGATAATAAACACGAATTAACATAAAAAAACATTTATTAAAGATAATTTTAAGAAGGTTCGCGACTCCGACCGTTCTCTCGAACGAACCATGAAAGACTCTCTTACCCCGCGTTGAGAAACCGATTCGTGCGTTTTCGTAATTAATCGTGGATAACCGCGTACCGGGTTAGAACTTCCATGTATTCCCAGAAGAAAGAATATCATTTCAAACGCAATTACTTGTTAATTCTATTATTTCTATGTACAATTATGTCAATAAACGCTTCGGGCATTGAATAGGAATGTATTTGTATGCAAATTTTATTTATTTTCACGAATTAAACTAGAAAAAACAACGACAACAAAATGCACTCGATCTTATACACTTTCTTTCGACGCAGCAGCATGAGACTCGACGGTGCTGCGCGCGCGTGACCACTAGAGCTACGAAAATCACCGAAACGTACCGAAGATTTCCGATTGTGAAGCTCGTGTAAGTGCATGTGTGAACCCCTCGCAATTATTTATGGCGTATAGCGTCTATGATTATTTTTATAAACAATTTTGTCGGGTTTTTTTATTAAGTTTTATTAACTCTTTTTTTTAACTCTAAAAGTATATTTGTGTCGATAGAAGTTTATAGTTGCATAAAATAGATAAATATAAGCTATATACATTCTAAAGCTAATAAACCACCTACGTAAGGTATAAGGCTTGCACGTTAATGCGTAAATTACGTCTCATCATATAATTTGGGGTTATTAAACCATTATTAAAATTTTTTCGAAACAATATTACTATTTTTAACGGTAATTATAGTTTTATTGAAAACTATTTCTAAGAAGGTGAAGGATTACTGTATAGAGAATCAAAAATGCACAGTAATATAATTAATTGTTCAATAACACAAAATTTCTCTGTTGTTTTTTGCCCAGGTATGGTTATCTTTTGATCGTTACAGAAATATACAGCAAATATTTGATTTAAACATGTACATTTGATAATTATTTTACTGCTGTTTTTTTATTTTTATCTACATAAAGACATTAAACTCATCATGTTACTGGTTGTTTAACCAAAGAAGTTATTTAGTAAAATTTCACAATTTTATAATTAGTTAATAGAAACTGAGCCAAGTATCTGATATTCATGTTGATGAAATAATCTCTGTATAATTTATAACTCATGTACTATTTATAATTACACAAGTTATCCGTATTACTTTATTTATTACATGATAAAAATATCCTAACAATAAGATATGATTGAATCACGCTTTTTATGTTGCTTCCAGGTGATGTGGTATACAATGGTTGTTCTTTATACTCACTATCCGCTCGTGAAGGAATGAAAGCAGAATTTTTACCTAAATAACTTATGACATTTATGTCTTTGGTACTTACGATGATTAGCCAATGATAATTTAACACATCTAAGACTACTTCAAATCAGCTCAAGTATTATGCAGATTAAATGGTATAGAATGAAATGATTAAATTGAAAAATTTTTACTTACGGCAACAGCATATATAACTGCTAATACGATATCATGTTACTCTGGTGGATAAAACAGAAATTCATGTTCTATTGAAAATATGATCTGATGTTGCAGTTGGGTATTTAAAAATAGTATCCAGCTATGTATGTAGGATTCTGTATGCAATGAATTTTGACTAGCAATGTTGCTATTGGATTGAAATACTGATTCAGTATTAAAGTATACAGTTTCACAAATGTGAAATATGTATACTCGAACCATACTATGTGGTTTCTTTGTTGCTAATGAAGAATCAAAGTCGATTTCTATGATGAAAATACAAGCATCAAAGTGGTGAAGTAATACAAATTTGATTTTCATCAAATTTGACAGCTTTATGGATGTGTTATCGTGTATTGGACAAGAACAATTATCTTATAGGTAAGAAATAGTTTATTTTTTATCTTCATTTATGATGTAGACTTTGAAGTCCACCACAGGTTTCCGTAATTACAGTATCTATAGACTCTTGACACATGATTGATGAAAAAGAAGTATAACTGCAGTGTCTGCAGTTTGCGTAAGAGAGGTCAGAGAGCATTAATTATACTTGTTTTAAGGTAGATGAGGAAATGGGCGTGTGTCACGAGTTCTGGAGACAGTCAGTACGAACCAATGAGATGTAGTTGAAGGCGTGGAACATTGGGACACTAACGGCGACACACCGGAGTCGTTGATTCCCTGCTGGCATCAAACCTCGCTGTCGGCAAAACCCCACTGTCGCACGTCGTCGAGCGCGCGCGCTGATGGTGGGAAAAGGAGAATAGGGGTATCAGGGGAAGTAAAAACTACAGTGGGGAAGTGACGACACGCCCAGAGAACATAAAGTGGGGAATACCAACAAGAAGGAGACAGAAAGGGAAACGGGTCCAGCATCTGGCATCGAGACGACATCGTGTGGATGATGCTGAGCGGTTTGTATACTCTATCTTACTTGTTTCTCGCTCTCATCTCATTCCTTTGTCTCTCCACAACTCTGGATGTTGATGCCATATACGCGAAAGCGCATTGGAGAACACTCGACATTAATTTTCTCACGAAGCATCTTGTGGAATTAAACCGTGGAGCACGAACTAAACGAACAATATTTTTCATTACTAATTTTTATCCTATTTTTTATATTATATAAAAATTATATAAATCATCTAGATCTTTCTCTGCATGAATGACAATTCATCTTAGAATTTAGGTCACCTTCCTTTATTTGCTATGCCTATTCACCATGTGTCATGGCATTACTACGCTAATTAATCTTATAAGATTGAATTAATTATTTAATTGAATTAGACAACTAGAATGAAATAATTGTTTACTTTAAAGAAAAACTAGGTCCATTTAATAAGAGATTTTTATTTTTATCTACTGTCACGTTATCCCTACATTTTTGAGACTCTTTCAAAGTCTAAGTTCATGGATTAGTCGCTCTATCACTGCCGACCCACGTCCTGTACTTAATCTTTTTCCTCGACGGCTATGAAAGAGCTTTAGTCTTGTCTAACCGGCTTTCGAGTGTCCAAGTGAGGGTTGTACAAAATGCGATAACAAAGATTTGGTCATCTTACACATTTGAGATACTTTTCTTTACTCGTGTTCCAATTTACTTTAAAATAACAGAGTAATTTCATTCCTGTCTAGACTTTAGACTACAAAATGTCAACTAGTCTTTCATATTAAAAAAATTTTATTTTTCTTCGGCCTTCTTTTCGATATTTGACATTAAAAGTCACGGAATTTTCATGTAACTACGTCTCCGTCATGTCACGTTGACGGATCGGTGTGCGCACTCAGGAAATTAGGCAATTTCCGGGCTGTGCCTGCTCGTGTCTGCATTTAATAGTGCAAACCCCTCAGGTTTTACTTACAGTTTGCAAGGTGTACATAGAGGACGAGTTGAACGACTATCGTTCGAGTATATATACACATATACACAGTTACTACAGATATGTACATGTATCCATTTTATAGGTAATAGTTGGTCTTGGAGGTCGTCTTAAGGGTAAAATACAGAGGATATATGAACGGCAGCAGAGGAAGCAGAAGGCGAATAGAAGGAAGTGGCCGTCTCACGTATTATAGCGATCGATCGTGACGAGACCCTCACAAGTGTCTGTCGTATTGCACTGAAACGTCAAATAATAAATACTTTATGAGAAGAAGAAAAAAAAATTATTCTTCAAAAAATTTATCTACAGAAATATTGAATTAACGCTGTCTAAAATTATGGAATACAATCGGACAGATCATCAGTAATGATATACGATCAGTGTACTGTAGAAAAGAATAATCATGCGCACTTGGTCTCACTGGAATGGTACGAGCCGTCGAATTGGCCTCATCAAAGCGAGCAAACAATGCTCGTGGATGCCGCCGATAGCTCGACAACGTGTGGTTAGCCAAATCACCGTACACCACAGCGCACACAATCATTGAAGAGTAGAGAGAAGAGAAAGAGAGAGAACGCGTTAGCAAGCGGGAATGAGAGGGTGGAGAAGGGTTCTGGATGCTGTATACGGCCACCAAATGCCAGGGAATACCGGACGAGCGTGCGTTTGTTGAACGTGCGGCAGTCAATACTCAAACCTGTGCTTCCAAGTATACTTGACGTGCCCCATCTGTGAGCATCGATGCGTGTTACTTTGAACCCATCATGCCGATGATGCTTGCGCTCGCTGCTACTAATAACATTGTTTGGATCGTGTCCAATAGAAACTTAATTGTTTCCTTTAATGACAATGCAAGTATTATCAGAGCATTTTATGTAAATTATAATGGCCAAAACCAATATAATAATCTATTTTTAATCATTGTAGATACCATCTCTGATGTCTTAATTGAAATACAATGTTTATGATCTCCAATATTTTTATCATATTATCGTATCTTATGAGAGACAAGGAAGAATAATAACTCGACAGAAATAAGTATTAATCCATAAATATTTGAAAAAATGAGACTTATAGATGATTCGTTCTATTTATAATAAAAGCTGCGATATTTATTTTGGCAAAAAAGTTTACTTTCAAGGGATCTAAGCAAGATAACACAATGTTGGTGTTAATAAGATTATTTGGACTGTATCCAATGAAAACCAAACTTTTTCTTTTTGTTGACAATGTTGATACTATCAGAGCACACATTAGTTTATGTGCACATATGAATGAAAAAATAAGATAGTCGTCTAATAAAAATGTTAATTGCTCGGCTCGTTAGTTAAGGCCCCCCGCAATGTCCGCTAGAAGTTGACCCGAGGTCTCCTCGCAGGGAGTCGTTTGGTATATTTGCCTTTGGCTCTCAATCTTTTTTTCCTTGCATCTTTGCTCTCTCTCTCTCATCTTTTTCCGATATATTCTTGTTCGATTATTTATCGCCGCGCGTGAAGATCGTACAGTGTGCGTTTTCTTGCTCCATGCTATATCTTTTTCTTTCTAGATAGCTATAGACTCTGGTACGTCGATGCCTTTGGTTACGCTCGTCTCGTATCGATCACAAATTCGCGAGTAATATCTGGCTGTATATAAGAGAGAAATGATTCCCAAGTCGCGCTCGTTAAAGTCAATCATGAGTACCGACGTATATCCCATGCAATGTGCTCGAACGCGCAACCCTGAGCCCTCTACTGTGTCCATTATTATTATATATACACTTCTTGCCAGTTGTACGCGAGTGCTTTTGCTCTTTCACCGAGGGTTTCTTTCACGAGAGAGGAAAATAAATACAAAGCGACAAGGAAGCCACTGCAAAGGGGTCAACACGGTCAAAGAATCCAAGGGAAAAAAGAGAGAGAAAGATGTGAAGAGGGCTCGAGTGAATCGCGCCCCTAGCCTATCCAACTTGTTTTGTGTTTTTCGCCGCTCGTCCGTATACGCTCTTACCAGACATTCGCGGCTTTATCAATGCGTTGCTTCTCCATCAAAACTTCTCCTACTCTAGCCCATACGCGTATTCAACCCTCTACCCCTCACTGCATGTACATTCTGAGTTTTAGGCACAGAAAACTAAAAAGCTAATTTACTTTAAAAGTATCCGGCATTTCATCAAAGCCCAAACTTCATGTCCAAAAGCACAGGGCTTTGAAAAGCATTGAGCTAATGCAGACAGCGACAGATTGGTGGTGTAGCCCTCTTCACATTCACTATTTCTCTTTTTCTGCATAGATCCCAGAAAACATCCAAATGGTCATTTGGTTGATAGCATGCGAAAATGTCCAAATGAATTCCACGTGTGCCAAACTGATAGTTGATTTTCGGCAGCAAATATGCTATTGGCTGTTGTACAAAATAATCGACATTCGTCAAATAAGTTTTTTCATACATTTCATGAGTGTTATTTTACTAAAGTTCAATAGCTATATTTTAATGAAATTATATAGAGAAAGTCGAGGTTTATTGCGAGTTATTTTTTACTCATTATTGCTGATTCGATACACATAATGCACGCATAGACAACTGTGCTCATATATTTTTCTATGCATTTTAGTGTATATACATAAGTTTTAGAACCATAACATAGATTGTTACGTAGTCTACACCGTTTAAGTCGCGCACTGCCGCTATTATACTTTTAAATCCTGAACAATTAACCGTAATCAGGCACAGGAAACGATGCCAGAGGCTTGCGCAATTATTTTTAAATAAGATCACGCGCTACGCGACGTACTCTTTCGTTAAAGTAGACGACTTAAACACGACGACTGCTATTATTAATCCGCATGTGTATAAATGATAGATCTAGGGGCATGATAGCAATACGCAACCGGACGTTACAAGCGCGTCATGCCGGTTTGCTTTGACATCGACCCTTTTATATGCTAATTAGTCACTTAAGATTTCTCAGTGTCTTATATGTAACTCCATAAAAATGTTTTTATTACTTTTTTTTCTAACTATGTTGCACGAATTGTACAAAAAGTAACAAGATCCGACCAACCCTTGCAATTTTAATGTGCAGAATGCATATACAATGTTCATAAAATTATTTATGATTGCATTGTAAAATTGAAGTTGACAAGGGAACGTCAAAATGACTTTTATAGTAACTTGACATTTATTAATCTCACCTAGTGGATTAAAAACAATGTTTAAATTCTAATTTTACAGGTTTTTTCTAACAAACATTCCTTAAATATTGAAAATATTAAAAAAATATTACACTTGAGATAATAACTTAAAAAATGTACTCATAATACTCCAGAAAGATTTTAAAGCAGATAGATATAAAAAGAGTTCAAGAGTTCTTTATTAACACTTGAATATTTTGATAAAAAGCAGGAGTTTATTAACCAATCAAGTGTTAAGTTGAGAATTAAATAAACTGTTAGAAAAAATTGTTGTTTGAGTCTAGACATCAAAATGAGTGACAACAATCAATTACTCAAGAGGGAAGGTCGAAACGATTATTGACGCTGTATAGTTTCACCCGAGGGCAATCAATACTATGATCATCGGTTTTGAAAAAAGTAAGTAAAAACGCTATGATGAAATACCGGATTATTATGACTTCTTCTTTTGTCATTAATTGTGTCCTAGACGTTGAATTTCTTAGGATTTGTGCCAAATTCATCAACAAAAAGAGTCTTAAAGTCGCAAAAAATTTACAGATACTTTTGTCATTCTTATTTGTTACTAGAAGAGAATAGCAAGCATGAGAGAGTCGGCTTACAAAAGTTTTAATCGACCGGATGTCTGCCAGATTTTTTTCTTGATGACAAATCACGCGAGACGTTCAACTTGATTAGTTTTTGACATCAGTATATTTTTCCTTCAAAGAAAATCAATTTTTTTGATGTACTTAAATGATGATAAATTAGCCTACAGTCTATGTATATCTTTATTCTACATATCAAACCAACAACGGACCAAAATATTGATTTTTACGTACCCTAAACTGCCTGAGGCATCCCTTAATAGGAGAGAGCTACAAATACATGTAGGGTGACGTCAGACTTAAACTGCTCCCTTTAGTAGGTCACTGTGTCTCTCTACACGGTCTTAAAAATCCTATGACTTAAATACTCGTGTTAAACATCACTGATTTAGATGATAAATTCAAATTAGTATTGTATTCAAAGTATATTAGATAACGCCATACCCAGAGTAATTTTTCTTACATAACGACACTAGCCGTCAGTTTGATTAATTCTATTTTCAGTAGAATCTTTTTTTTGATTTTAGGACTGTCATCTAACCGATTCAAGGTTAACTTGTCTCGGCGGCTTTATCGAAAGAACACCGACACGCCTCCAATGATCCTCGGGGACGCTCATCACGCTGTGACAAATCCGTTTAAAGCACCGCATCCCGTCTTGGCGACACGTATCTCCAACTCAGGTATATATAGATAAAATAAGTATGTATTATACAATACACAAGAACTTTGACGACGGTAATCTCATGTCGTGTCGCTCAAGGTGGTCCAATTCGATTCACCCCTTTTCCTCGTGCATTATACTCTCATATATGTCGCGTCATTCCATCCTAGCACATTCCAGAAATCTCAACAAAAACATTTACGTCAATTACCTGTCTCCAAACTGTAAATATTTTTTTATTGATCAACACTAAAAAAACTTTTCTTTGAAAATTAATAAAAAACAATTCTTCAAACTATGAAAATCTATTGATCGAATTTTTTATTGTTAAATTTGTGTCATATGATTTATGATAAATTTTGAAAAATTAAACATTTTTTCCCACAAAATAAAATGACTGTTAGGCTTTGAGTTTCTTAGAAGATGGATCAAAAGATTCGATTACATCGTCAAGTTGTCGATTAATCCTGGTAAACAAAATCTCTTAATAAGCTGTCAACTCAACCAGAAAGCTGATTCAAAAGGGAAAAATTCATGTCTAGACTCCGATGCATGCGATGACTAATAAGTAATTTGGCTGATAAAAAAAAACAATATAAAGCTAATATTCTTCGAAAATCAGATCGTCATAATCACTGTAATTTTTTTTATCTTTATTGAGTCATTTTATTATTGTTTTTAGGTTTAATAAAAACATGGAAACACTCATGGCTGGATAAAAAACAGTTCTTTATATAATAATATAATATGAAGGACGTAAAGAAGACAAATTGCAACGTGTCACGATACCTTTTAGGAATATATCTCATAAATTCGAAGAGCACATTCAGTAAAATATTGAGTGCGACGAGTGAATTAATGACGTCCTTCAACTTCACAGTGACTGGAAATACAATCAATCTATTGACAGGTGAGTAGATCACGCGAGTCTAGAGGCAAAATTTGCCGAGGACGAAGTATCGAATAACCTCAATAATTACAAATCGATTGCAGGAGAAGAAAGAGAAAAATAGAGAATAAGTGGAAAAGATACTATTGAGAATTAAAGCTCTATCGTGAGAAGGGTGCGGACTAGTCCGAGTGCAGGATGCAGCCGGGAATTTCTTATCCTGGATATCGATTTTTCGGTTGTCGATACTACCCTCTAGGCTAGAGAAGTCTACCGAGGGATGCCGTGTGTGCAAGTCCGGAAAGGGGAAATAAGAAAGTATAGCGAGTGTAGCATTTGCTCTCTAGCTTGAGTCTCTAGTGCAAAAAGGACGATCTTGGAAGGGGCGTCGTATCGTCGAGCATTACTTTTATTCCGTGTCATTTGAGCCCACACCCTGTACTACACACTCAGTCTCTACTATACACCCTATTGGCAACGTCTTAGTGTTGGCAATAGATTTTCTCCAAGTGCTTTTCTGTGGCACGTCTCTCTTTTTCTCTTCGCGCGTAATTGCTCTAACCGCAACAAAAAAATCCATTAAGACTTTTGTCTAAAAGATTTCTCTAATAATTATAGTTTTTAAACAAAAAGCCTCGATTATACTTGATCGATATAAATTGAAATTGACTCTCTGGGCAACGGGAACGCCGTAATAAAAGTCCGGTGGAATATTGCCTCAAGCTTTGAACGCATTAACGTTCACGATCCAACCGAGAAACATCATCTCTCTCGGCTCGCGACCGGAAGTATTATCGGGGCGTTGGAATTATATGTATAAAGATGAAAAGTTAATGCGCCAGTACTTGGTCCTAACCCTCAATCACTGAAGGCTCTTTTGACCCCAGCACGATCCACTGGGGCAAATTCTGGCGATCATGAGAACATGCGACATCAAATATGCAACTCAGATGAATCTTATGGTTATGTAGCAACCCAACGATAGTATCCTAGGGAAAAAAAACGACAAACCCGACTCCTGTTTATGACTATCATTTTATCAAGGGGTGACTTGGAATCGTTTTGGGAATCGGTATAAATTTGTACGATTTTTCAATAGCTATATTTCTAAATTATTTCTAGATAAAGTATAAATTGTGAAACTGTTGCGTTGGATCAATAAACGTACCATATTATGATGATATTAACACGGGAAAAAGAATTTAACGGTGCAGATTTTATTTACATATTCAGAAGTTGCAAAACGCTTGTAGGCAATGCAAATAAAATTTGTGTAGTGAGAAAGATTTATGGATAACTAATTAACTTTAACTACTATCAATAAATAGTCTGTGCAAATATAATACATTACATTCTAGCTCAAAGAGAATATATTATCTTTCGCTAAATAATTTTTGAAAGAAATAAAACAGTTTTAATGTTTAGAATATATAAAATAAATACAGTTTTAATATCCTCAAATTTTAATAAGTTTAATCATTTTTATACTAAAAATTACTGTAAAATTTTATACGTGTACTTAAATACAAGGTAGTTATAGATGATATTATGTAGAATATTCAGTAGATGAAATGCCCAGCTCTATTCTCTCATAATTGCTATAACATTTAATGAGACGCGTGATGGCCGGCGAGCACGACTTCCGAGTCTCATCTGTGCGACGTAACCTATCGGAGATTTGAATAATAAATGTACGGACGCGAGACGGTCACGCTACCCGTGAAACATGCCGGCTTGTCACTCGAAATGTCAGACTAGACCTTTCCAACTGGTTGACTGAGTCGAAGCTATTAATTGATGAATCTTCAACTCTATACACAAACTGTCTTATACATTTCATGTTGCTATATATGAAAGTAATATTTCTTCTCGAATAACAAATTAATAATAATTATGAAAGATACATCCTAGATTGATTAGTATTTTAAACAAATTAATTTTTTACTCTATAAATCACCAATACGACGAATGATTAAAAATTTTTCAGTCCAAAACTAGAACGATAAAATATTAACATTAATCTGTATCTTTATCTTTTACATAAATAATTTTTTTTTTTTATTAATTTCGTGACATCATAGATGTATTATTATTGAATGTCTCAAGGACTAGCGTCACGGTTTGACTTGGCTTCCGTGAGAAATTTCCACGGCAGGACAAAGTGTAGAGTTCCCTCGTCCTCTCTGGTATATCATCGCGGTTGCAAACGATTCGAATACACGCTGGTAATATATGCAGATTATAATACAACGTTGCCATTGTATTTTTCCCCTGCTTTATATAGTGAATGATTTTTTTATAATCTATAAGTATATCCTTAGTTTTTGCCGGTAAATGTGACTAATTATTGCACCAGAAGTACTAAAAATAATGGATATTTTATATTTTTCTAAATATTAAATAAGATGTTTAGTTTCAGTTAAAAGTATGTAAAAAATTCACCTGCATACATGAGTACACCTGCCTTTACTTTAGTGAGCTTCAACGGGTACTAGACTCTCGCGATCCATTCTGGAGGAAAATGAATACCGTTGGCATGATAATTAGTGTTGATTATGCAATAATCACCAGTGGCAAGCATGTTCACAAGCCGTGCCCACAAGTCTTGTGATTACCAGAATAGAGAGATCATGAAGAAAAAATGTAAAAAAATAATTTTATTTGTTAATTTATTTTATGTGAGCAATTTAGAAATTTATGGAGCTTAAAATTACATGTATGACAATTGTATAAAGGTCTCGAGGCATAAGATAGCGTCTAAAAGGGACGAGAAAGCGGATGGGCCGCGAGGCAATGAGTAAGGACAGTTCAGAGAAGGAGTCTGGCAGCCGCAGATTACTTAGGTAATTGGTAAATACGAGGGTTACCTTGTAGTGCGAGAGAGTAAGAGACTTGGATGCTCACAAGACGACAGAAAGATGCCTGCGGCCGCGTGTCGCTCCTTCGTTGTGGGCTTTCTACCCTTCGTCCTTACAGGATATTCGCTTCTAGGGGGAAATGAGCCTTAAAATTGTTTAAAGCGCTCGGAAGAAGGGTCCAGCCCCTTTATCGTTACTTTAAAGCTGCAAGAAATATCCTAAAAGTCGCAAGAATTTTTACATTTTCTTGACAAAATTTTATTCACGTTTATTTCATACTTACCGACTTCAATTGAAATTTTAGTTAATGTTGGAGAAAATTTTTTCAGAATTAAAATCTAGAAATGTTGAATAAAATTATCAGGTTGAATGGAAATTTATTGATTCATTAAGACCATTGAAAGTTTATAATTAATAAAAAATAAAAAATGATCAACATGAATTCCATTGACTTGTTTCCGCATAAAAAAGATGTTAAATTAGTTGAAATTTTTTTATCGTTAAGACTAGATATTAATTTACGATTAAGTCTTTTGTTCTCGACACTTCCGCGTCTCAACGACGTACGAATTCCGCGTGATTCATTAATGTTCGCATATAACAGCCAGAGGAGAGCATCAACAGCAGAACCAACAACTTTGTCAGAACATTGACTATATATTTTATATGTATATGTATATGCATTGCCACGGTTTGTCTGTGCTTAATAATAGGCCCGTTGCTAATTGTAAGGCAACAAGCGTGTACTTTCACCTGCGCTTCACGTTTAGGCTTTGCAGAGCACTAGCGATGCTCCAGCATATTTCTGGATAATTTCTACATAAAGTTACGCGTGGGATCACTAAGAGAAGTCTCTGTTAAACTTAGTAAGATTCACAAGAGTTCTTGAATATCGTTTTACATCTATGACTCAGACTCGCGGAAAAAGGAGAACGCCTTTAATTATTGCGGAAGAAGAAATTCTTGCCTAAACGATTGTAGAGATTGGTATTCGAGGGATGCGGAGGTTCTCTACTTGTTCTTGAGAATCGTGCAAGTCTTTGGCATTGTCTCACACATGGAAAAGAAAATTTTCTAATTATTTTAATCATCCAAGGGGTCATTGAGTGTTTAAATTATTTGGAAAAACAGAGAATCAACTAATTATTTTAATATTGTAATTTAAAATATAACAATTATAGATAAGAATTAATTTTTCTGATTACTTATCTTTCAATTATTCTGTTTCTCGAGTAAAATAATTATTATTAATTTATTGTTTCAGAGATTTGGATGGAATCGAGGAGAATGTTAATTGTTTCAAGTATCAAAGAGATGATTGATTACTGAAATTGTTTGGAAAACAGAAGAATAAACTTATCACCCTCATATTTGGATCTACGAAAACTTTGGCTATGTTTGCGCGACTTCCGATCTCAGGGTATGTTATACGAACAAGCATTTACTATTTGCCGGGTGGCAGAGATAATATAAGGGTGAGATTTATCGCCAACATCGACATCAGGCCAACAGAGAGGGGAATGTCCAGCTCATCGGTTCACCCTCTTACATTTTCTCTTTCTGTACTCACGACACGTTTCTTTCGTACACGCCATTCTCGTTCGATAATAGCAATTCGACACTTCTGCATGTCTCTTGACGGCAATCTCAAGCTAAATAAATGGACTAAAATTAATTTCTCTTTTGAGAAATTGCAATGGAGTAGAAACAGGACAGAATAATCAGACTAATATGGATGAAAATGCTGTAGCAGAAACAGAAGTTTATAATCAATATTTATCATAATTTCTCGATGTCGATGGAGATGAGCACGAAGTGGAGTTTAAAGAGATAAAAATATTGATGGTAAATTGCAAATTGGAAAAAATAATACATAGTTTTCCAGTCGAGTGATCTTAACTGACTAATGTTTGTAAGATCTCCTCTAAATAACTCTCTGACAGTAAAAGGATAATGACTAAAGAGAATTGTCGGTTTTGATCATGGAACGCAATCGTGTAGGCCTGTAGATGCAGTGATGTTCGACAAATTTATATTACGCCAAGAGAGAAGACAGAAAATATGGATATTTTATGAGCACATCTTCAAATTGTATTCTCTTTGACCTTAGACTACATAATTATAGTGTACCTACACAGATGAGTGAATGTAAGAATTTGTTTTTAATTCATGGAATAATCTCATGCTCCAATTAATTGGCCGTAAATTCACACCACTGTCATTTAGATTGAATTTTCCCAGCGATCAAAGCTCTATATTACAATCAATGGCAATTACAAGGAGGTACAGTAGCTCAGAATTGCACGGCGGCTTTGCCCTTACTCCTCTTCAATGCAGCCTCTATAATTGTTTCGATGATTCGAGACTCAGAACCGACGTCAATTGCACCTGTTTTGATTTTGTTCGCTTTTTACGAAGTCGATCACCTCGTATAAGCTACCAAGAGGTTTCTTTGACCTTAGCACGCAATCTGAAGGACCTGATTGACGTAATAACATCGTGAAGCAGAAAAAAATGATAGAAAAAAAGCATCATAATGGCATTAATATTAGATTAGAAACTGAGCAACGGTTTTTGCAAATGTTGTACGCCTCCAAATAAGTGCTTTTGTCAGATTCTAAAGTGAAAATTCCGGATCTTGGAAATTGGCAAGATAGGAAAGTTTATCGATAATTTTCACAGGTGCAAAAAGAGGCTTGAACGACGAGAGACAATCCTTGATATTCCCAGAGGCTTCGACGACCTCTCGGCCTCTTAAAGCCACGCCCAGCGAAAAAGAAATCTTCCAGACTCAGCCAGGAGCATGGATCGGCTCCCGACACGGAATGCTGCCGACGAGCCGTCGATCTCTGTGAGGATATAGGTACACAGGGGCCCGATCTACATGTATATACTCTTGCAAGCGAATAACTCCCCGAGCAGAAGCGAGTACACGTAACCATGGACGTGTACGTGACGTTTCCTTGCACTGGCTTTTACTATAGGCGTGCCATGAAGCTCTCCACTTCACCAAGTAATTTCATCCTCGGTTGAGAATCTCAAGGTATCTTGTACGTATACACTCACGATTGATCTCCTAATGTGACCAAGACATTTTCCATTTCATTTAAATTCGATTTCTCTTCAATTACGGTTGTAGTAGTGAAAGCTGTAATATTTTAAAAATTATACTGAAAAATTATAAGATCTCTAGTGCATCTTAGAAACTACTACTTGTGATACACTGCTGTCGCGCAAGTTAGTAACGCACGTCTTTAAGTTATGATCTCCACGTAACTGAAACCGGTATAACGACAGAGTAAAATATGGCGCGAAGTCAGTACGAAATATCGGCAATTTAAAGATGCGCACGAACTGCAGATAATGACTTACCACGACAGATATGAGTCTGACCTCATAAGGTCTTAAGAGTGTACTTCAACTTCTTGTCATATTTCTTCTGTTCTGCTTTAGCTCGCTAGAATTGCCCAACAATTTTGTTCAATTTGTACACACTTATTTTAACAATCACGTAAATGGTGAAAATCTGAGGTAAATAAACTCTCTGAAAATTTGTGGCTTGAAGCTTTGGGTCCTCATGTTCCCGTAGGACTGTAACATCTACTGACGTTCGGGTGTAAATTCATGCTTTCTAGGATCGCCCTTGCAATTCCACTCGGCCACTACACTGACCGTACTTCATTACCCAAGAGCCCCCAGTCTCACGGGTCATCCGTTATCATTTTTACAACTGCCGCCATTCAACAATGTCGAATAAAGTCTGTTAAGTATTGCCAAGCAGAAAGTGCTCTTGAGAATTCTCAGCCGTTCAATAAAATTCTAAGTTTATTCTGTTAATTTGATACTAACGTTGGAATAATTGGAGTTTCATTCAAGAAACTGGAGTACTTAAAACATCATCCAAGTAAAGATCATTATACATACTTGAAATAATTAATTAAAGATTTTTTTAATATTTTCTTATAATTTATTTGATTGATTCTTCAAAGAGGTTGCATCAATAAAGTAACCTTGTAATGAATAGAGAAAAAAAGAAGTAATGTAAAGTTCAATTTCACGAGGAAGCTACCTAGCAGTGGTCGTTTAACAAGGCGAACTCATTACCATTCGTCAATTTGAGGTACGCTCGTACCAAGTGACCAATGGTTCTCTATTTCACGTAATGGCCAACCGCCCTACATCAGTCACAAGTCCCTCACGACTTTGCTGCTCGCTTTTGCTCTTTCTCAATGTGGCAAGGCATTATAACGAGACTGTTGCGCAAAATCCGACCCTTCATGATTCCCCTTTTGCTCCAAATTCACTCATGGTAAAGATCAGGGCTAAAAGTAACTGCAAGGGTAAAAGTCGTTCACTTGGATTGCAGCCTCATGCATTTGGATTTTAAGATATTAAAGAATTTCTAAAATATCCATTAAATTACTTCAAAAATATCAGCTCAACATTTAAAAACAAATTCTCATCGACATACATTAATTTTAAACCAAATAATACGTCAAGTATTATTATATTTATTTTTCACGTTTGTGTCAATTTTATTTTACCAATAATTTTTATTTTCACTATAATTACTCAAGCTGAAGAAAATGTTGAAAAATCGAAAAAATAAACTGAAGGTTCCCAGCTTCTCTTCATTTATAAAGATAGTAAACTGCTATTATACTGATCAACGATAATTTATAGATAATTGTAAGAATTATTTTTATGGGATTAGAGGGTTGTTGAACGTAAGAATAATGGACTGAAAAGATAGATAGAGATACAAGACCTATGTCAGTGAAACGACAAACCTTCAATAGTCCTGGTGTGGCACAAGATACTTTCCCGCACCGTTTGTACGGGGTCAAACGAGTTCCACTAACGAGTTGACAAATCGAGTCTCGCGGGGGTCATGTCAGACCAGACCTATACACCGAAGGTTGAGGGTCACGTATACTCTTCTAGATACGTTTATTGCTCTTGTTCGCAGCTTCCTAACGAATTACTTTTAACCACTGGACCTTACCCTAGATAATTGTCGTCAATATATCTTAGTGGTTCAATAAAAAGAAATTCGTCATAGGCTTATTTTTTTTTTGTGTTTCAATTTAATTTTAAAATGAAATTTTTCGTCGTTACATAGTCAATACATCACGTATAAAATAAGTATATGGCCTTCATATGAGACTGCATAAGTCTCTTATATACATCATGAATCTCTTCGAAGAGACCTTCGATAGGTACTTATCCCTTTTTACTCTGTTTTTGTTGCAGCTCACGTGGAATCATCGGTTTGTCTCTCTCACTCTTCACGATCCTTGAAGTCTTGGTCGTTGAACACATATACGTTCCAGCGGCACTATCCACCCTGTTATTTTCTGGAGGGCAAATTATCTCGACCGCGGTGCTCTCGATGCACTTGCCGCCGTGACGGCGATCCTCCAACTCTTTTCCAAGGTGTATTACCCATAGTTGAACGGAAGAAGTAGCATCTTCGCGCACGTATCTCGAGCCACCACGCCGCATCAAGGCACGTCCTACTGGATTGCCGTTCAAAACACCTTTTTCTTCCTTTCTTCTACTCTTCTCAGGGTGGATAGTACATTCTACGCCTATAAGAGCCTATACAGGAGCTTCAAGATGACTTCGATACGACCACCGTGGGACACGAGCAAGAGTTTCACTCCCGGAGATGATGATAGTTGTGCTCGGTAAGTGGAAAAATGAAAATTTTATTAACGTCTGCACTTCTCAGATATTTTTAGATGTTAATTTTTTTTCTAATTTACGAGGTAACATTTTTTCACCATTTTATGTTGAAGAAAAAATAGTTATGAAATGAGCTACAGGAATCTGCCCATATTGTATAGATATTTTTGGGTGAAAGGTCGAGTTAACTATTTCTAAAATTGACGCGGAAACTAAAAGCGTCGCACGCACATGGTAGACATTCGATCTCCCGATGGAGGGAGTTGATAATTTAGCGAAAACAGCAGAGCTCAAGACCTCAGTATAAGTAACACTCAAAGTAGAGATCATACATGTGTCCTCGGATATTTCTGGTGCAGAAGCACGTGCGGGAGGGTGCACTCACGTTATCTTAACTTGTACGAGCTCTGTGTCTGCAATCTCTTGTCAGGAGATGTTTTTTTTTATCATGACGTCACATGATCTATCATTTTTTTTAGTGTCTTCGCAAAAACTCTTGAAAGCAGCTCAGGATCTAAATAAAAATCAAATTGATATGTTTATTTTCAGTACAGCGATCATCAGTCAAAAAGCAAATTGTAATCTCTACTATTCTTGATATCGATGTCACGACTCGTGTGGTCTGTCTTTCGAGTATTGAAATCTCAAGAGGATTGACAGCTCTCAAGGAGTCTCGATATACATATAGTGAATGAATCCACATGATGGCTTAGAAGCCAGGAGGAAGTGTAGAAGCATTCAAAACTGATATGAGCCAGAGCTTACAGAGTTTCTTACTTGGAAGCGCTTTATCATCTCGACTTAATTCGGGACTTTAAATATTTATACCAAAGTCGCGGTGACCTCACGACAAGCTCTCTCTCCATCCTTCTACCAATCGTACACTCGAGCTATTTTTTCCACCTCACATCACGTTTCTCCAACGACTTGCTCTTCTTCAAGTGCGATTTATCGTTGCTTCTTCATTGCTGTGTCCCATCTTCAGCTTTAACTTGAAATAAAAAAATTAAATGTACAGGAATTTGATGACAAAATAGCTTTAAGTTAACTTGAAATGTTATTCGAAACATTTACTCAATTGAACCACCCTAAGACGTGGAGCTTAAGATCGTCAAAGTGGCAAACTTGGAGGTCAAATAACGTGGTCTATGGACCCTTGAAATCCTTATGTCGTTGGTGATTCCCTAGGGGTAGTAAAAGGAAAGAGACAGCGATGAAATCAACAAGAACAAGCAGCTACTTGGCCCGGAGTGACACTTATGAAGGGGTTAAAGTTCTCCCTTATCCTTATAAGATCCCTTCCGTTTGTTTCTCTGAATACAACGAAAAAGGGTTACTTAACCACCAGGACGGACGTCTCTTGATTGCTATACTGTTATTGCCTGTCGATTGCTCACGTTTTGACGTTATTAAATTAATATTAGGGGAAAATACGAAATAAGACAGATCAGGAAGGTGTGTTCAAAGGGTCACTCATATGGCCAGTTTTCTTTTATTTACTATGTCCATTCCCAAAATGATTTTAGTCCTTGTCAAACCCCTTCATTGAGGATAACGTTGGTTTATTCTTATTTTCTTGATGTTTGTTAAGAGTTTTATTCTAGGAGCGTGACTCGTATACACATTGTCTTTATATCAAGAATAGAGCTGGGTTTATCTGATGTAAAGACTTAATACTAGACAGAATAATTCTCGTTTTATAGACAAACGAATCTTGGGGTAGAAATTATTCTCTGGGAATATTACTCTTGTTGTCAAATGCATTTAACTACTACAAACGGAATCTCTTACCCTTTGGTTTGAATTCTCATCATGTTTCCAACAGAGATCACATGGAAATTTTTTCAACTATCTTATCCATTCTCTGTAAATTTATGTCATAAAGTATTTGTTTTTTTTTTTTAATAAAAATTAATAGCATTGAAGGTAAGATATTTTTTTTCGAGTTGTACACAACAAAGTGAATTCATTTGTTTTTAAATTTAAAATCCAAGAAAACTGACAAGTAATTAACGAGACAGCTAAAGCACTTGGTGCAATCGTAATAAAATATATCGTGGCAATTAACTCCCTAAATATTCTCACTCTAAAGCGGCTGATCTACGAGACGAGGGTCGTACTTAAATTACTCTATGTCGTCGATTTTTCAACGAAAATACGAATCGCGAGATTCTTCTACTGTCTGATAAATCCCAAGAATTTTTTCATCATCGTGTTTCCTAACTTTGTCCATAGTATTCACCAAGTAGACAAGTTCAGTAACTAGTGACTCTTCGACCGCAAACTTATTTCAGTAATTACGCTAGCACTTCTGTCGCTGGTTGAGGGAAAAAAGCAAGGGAGTCCCTGATAAACTTAGTTGATGAACGTGATCTTATGTGAGAATAAAAGAAAAGAAACAGTTCGAGTAGCCACCTAAGCTCAGTGAGAAAATAGTTTAGTCTGACGTGGGTGTAAGAGAGAAGAGATAGAGAGAGAAAGAGACCCTTTTGTAGATCAAAGTGCTCCCAAAGATCAATACACTTTCGAAGAGGGAGTATAGATGTTAAAGGAGGTGTGGCAAAAGCATGTGCCTGCAGGAAAAAGCGAGTGCGATAGCTTGATTGAGGGCACCCAGTATTAGTGCTTTTGCTACTTTCTTCATAAACATGTCACGTAATTCTTTGCCGATCGGAAGTCAAAGGGGCATAAATAGAGACAATTAAGATCCCGGATTTACTAAAGAAACTCCAAGAGACTACTTAGGAATCCTCTTGATCACTTCTCTTTCTGACTGGCAACTTTTTCTTCCTGAATCGAGTATGAGATTTCATTCATATTCAATTTCACCTTATTGGGATTATCTATAACAATCTCTGATAAACGTATCACTTTGACCCCTGAAGTGAATCCTAGAGATTTGGTTAAATATTAATGACGCCGTTAAAACAACGCATTTGCGGTTCGTTAAGCTCCGAGGGTTCACAACGGTCTGTTAAGGTGTCCATGGTACAGACAATTTGAAGCAAGTACCTCTATTCACTGGTCCTAAATGTCCCTATCAAGAAGACAAATAGATTATTATAGTCTAGACAAAAATAGGTATAAAAATATTTTGTTTTTATTTAATCAACAAATTCTGATATTTTTGGTTACTCATTTATTTTTAGTACTAATTTTGTTTTTTTTTTTTCCTAGATAATAAACAGTAGCAACCACTTGAACAAGTTAAGCAAAAATATATAGTAGTTGGTAGATTTTCATCAGCCTTGACCATAAATCCATCGACACTTCCTGGCCAATGTCCACGAATATCCTTGGGTTGTTGGAGATTGTGCGAGATAGTGAGTCTTGGCGAGGGTTGAGAGACGTTTAGAAGTCACTAGCGATAAAACAGTTGGTATGTAAATGCCCGTTTTACATATTCGCTTCTGAGAGATTTTCAAATCGATTGGACTGCACATTCTGAGGCTCCACTTTTCTCTCTCAGCCCCCTTATGGAAGGAAGAAATAGGTATTGGAGCTTGCAGACAAAAAGAAACTTTGGAGACTCTAGGTAGAAGCACGATAAAACACGGGAGGTGATATTTTAAGGGTGTCTGTTGGTAAGTCCACCCCTCTACTTTCAGTTACGTCTTTGAGGGTTGTGAGAAAGTAAGTGGGTGGACTAGTTAGGATGGTATAGGGACAACGAGCATAAATTCTCAAGACGAGGGATGACCATGCTGCACGCGAAGTCTTACGATCCTTTTTCGTTTCTTTTCCAACTTGCAATTGTGCTCTTAAGCTCAATGCCAGAGATTCGAGTGAATTTTCTCTCCTTGAATGTTTCTTGGCTACTGAAGAAAAACAAATTCACAGCAAACAAGATCATCCTGAAGGACGATCAAAAGGCTTTCCAATTCAAGTGAAAACTTAACCCCTAACTCCTACAATCTTTTTCAAAGGTTACTTTCAATATGAAAACCTCGCTATAGTCAAAGCAGGGGAATTCTTTTTTGTAATTCATTGATTTTATATTTTAATGTATATTAAAAATATTAAGTATTTTTTTTTCCTCTTGATAAATAACACTCAAAAAATGATGGATATGTTACTTCATTAAGTAACAATATTTTATACAACAACAAAACAGTTATTTTCACTAAAATAAATTTTTTATGGATCTTCAAAAATAAATCTATCATGAAAAAAATGACACAATTGACCATGAAAAACCTGTTTAATTTTTTTCTGTCAATCAATGGTACTTTGACCTTTGAAAAATCTTTTTCAAGTCATCATTAACAGGTTTCTCTATGTGTAGAACTTTAGAACATCGAAAGACATTGAAATGACTCCTGAGAAGACGAAGGAAATAGGGAGATACAAAGACAGGCGTTGAAACGTCACCTGCTGGACATTCCCACTGACATGCCATGCGCTCCTTAAATGCCGCATAGCAACTCTCATCCAACACGTATTTCTCGTTGGACACATTCCAAATTCCAAGATTGCTCATTGTTCACTCATCTTACCCTACCACAGATTTTCCACATTGTCAAATGATCGATAGTAAATCAAATTTGAAAATAATGACTTCAATCTCAAGATATATATTTTGATTGATTATTTTATTTCTATAGAAAAATATATATTTAGTAATATTTTAAAGCAAGGAACAAGGGACGAGAAGAGTGTTGATCGATGGCCACCCGTCAGTTGGCACCACTTTTAATTAAACCACCCTCAAGATTAACTCCCCACGCTTCGGACAAGCCCTCAAGCTGCTGAGACTTCTTGTAATTGTTTTAAATCTCGCCCTTAAGACAAGCACCCCTCAACAGTTTAGACGTGAAAAAAAAACCACAAACTGTGTCCGGAGGGTGACAGATTTCTCTGTTCTTTTTTTTCTCTTCAAACCCTTGTCTTTCTATTTTATTCATAGCCATGGTCATTTTTTTTGTTGATAAATGCCCAATAATATTTTTATTGTCTCAAACATTCTTAATTCCTTTTAAAGAAAAGAGATTGCTGGATAAAATCATCTGTATTCAATTTTATTATTTATTACATCTTTAAGAGAGATATTTTTAAATGAATTTATTATCAAAGAGAATAAAATCATTTCTTAACATCTTTTTTTTTTGCAGGTAAATTTGTTTACTTGGAGCATCATAAATATACCAAGAGTGAACATAAAATATTGAGAGAAAGTACATTTAAAGTGATACTTACAACAAAACTAGAGTAACGAGATGCATGGTAATTGTACTGGCTAAGTTACAGACTCAGCATAGCTTGAGGCATAAAGCTACCTTCTGGCGTATATCATTGGTGTAACATCCACTGTCGGCTGGCTGCGCAAACTTGTTACCACAACCCTTGGACTGTTATAGCATCACTAGGTATTGTCTGGTAGACTTGTAGACAAGAGAAATGCGATCATCAGTAGAATATTAATTAAACATATATCTTTTATACAGATACAATAATACTTATGGATGGATCACGATTGAATGTCAGAAGAAGGATAAGGTGAATGTGCCATCAATTTTTCAGTAGCGAAGATCAAAGCTGCGGAACAAAGAGATAAGAGAAAGTATGGTAGCGTTAAGCAATGTTTATCAGTTTGTCCGAGATGTTGACCACATGGCTCGTTATTTTTAACTTCACTTCTTTGCATCTAAAAAAAAATCACTGCTAACGATAGTTGTCGTTGAAAATTTTTCAAACAACTTAAAACATTTGACAATGTCATTTAGGAATTGTCTAAATGTCAACGCATTCGTATTATGAATGTGAGCCAATTTAAAATTCATTACAGAAGACGAACTTGTTTCCCCCCTGCCTGTCATACCGAGTGGGAATAATTGTTCGTCACTGAAGCATCGCAAAACACAACTCGATGGGTGAAAGATAGAGATAAAGTGAGGAAAGAAAGAGAAGGAACGCGAGATGAGAGTAGAATAAAGCAGCAGCCAATCTTCACTGCTATCTCATCCTTGTTTATTTAAATAATTTACACAAGGGGTTCACTTGAAAATAGATGACTACAAAGCCCTGAAATCCGGAACAACACTTCTTCCTTATGCGACAACGTAGATATGATCCAACTGCTTTACATTAGCTTCTCTATTACAATCTTTGACATTTTCGTAAAAAAGTATTTGAAGATTTCAAAGTAGACCGCTTCCTAACATTATCTTAGATAAAAAAAATATTTACGTTTTTCTTAAAACAATTTGGAAGTAAACTTGAAAGTGTGTTTGCCTTTGTAGAAGTGAAACAGAGCTCGATCAATCGCGTGCCAACGTGAGCCGCTTCTTTATAAATGAAGGGAGTGAGAAGACAAGAGAGAAGTGAGACGAGATACTCTGGAGGTATAGGAAACCTTCGAAAGCAGTTCAGATATTCACTGGTTGATTACCGAGCTTGTGCCAGGGAGAGTTCTCACCCCCCTTGTAAATTCCCTGGAGAACGCTAACTCGACAACTGACAAATTAGCTCAGTACAACGACGACACTTGCAAAATGGGGCGACAAGGAACTCTCCAATGTTTCTGTTTGAATTTTATGAGACTAGACATTGTCTATTGACAAGGAAAACAAGGGAAAGAGACCTCTTGACCTACCAAGTATTAAATTGGATCAGGTGCTAGTCTTTTAAAAGACATTTACATGAACCTCAAATGTTTGAATTACATTTCAAATTCTCCCTTGGATCACTGGAGATATTTCAAAGGATTTTAGCGAGTTATATGCTTACTGTTGAAAATCAAACAAATTTTCTTTCATAAAAATTGATTAAAGAGTAGGTTAGGTGATACAACTGAAATTTAAGTTTTTTAACAATTAATTTAATATTTTTTTTTTGAAAGTGGATTGTAAACATTTTATAGATTGACAACAGGTAAAGTCAAAATAGCTATCCGTGTTGTATTTTTTGTTATATGGAATTGATAGACGAAGCTTTTTCTATACAGAGGAAGTTACTTTATGGAAGAGCGCAATGTTGTAAGAATTGTTATTCGTCGCGCGTACAACCCTCGGTGTCGCTTTCACTCGAGTCGGTTGCTGATAAACGAGCGGTTTCATTCGACGTAAGACGAGGGTGTAAAGCTTGTGAATTGTAAGCTCTGAATCTCTAGCATCTTTTTACGAGTCCACACTTTCTAATACTAGTCTCTTATCACGTATTTAATCACAATAATTATTTAGAAAGAAATTTTACAATTTTACTTTTTCCTAAATAATTGTGAAAAAAATGTATAATTTATCTTAAGAATACAGAATCTGTAGTAAGGCTGCTATAGTGCTAAAAGTATGAGCGGGCCAAAGGTTGAACATCACGTTTTGCTAGCGTTAACCTCGCGGGAACGATGTTTCAAACGATCACGAGGGAAAGACCCAGACGAGGACAGTCACACGCACCTGCAACATGTCCTTTTTCTTCCCTTCTTCCTAAACTATTGGTCGTTCTTTTTCCCTCGCGGTTTAACAAAATATGTGCTCGCGATAAGAAGCTAAAAGTGAAGGAAAAAAGAACCAGAAAAGGATACAATGATAGATTCATGACGTCTACGATAACTTTGTCATAGCCAATTTATACAATTGGCATAGTACGACCCTGCTATTTGGCACTGGGGACCAACGAATTTATTGCTAATGTCCTAGCTTGTTGGCTTGCTAAGAAATAACAGTTATGTCCTCGTGGGAACACCCATGTCCTTTTCAATTCAATTTCGCTCACAATTATTTTTACAATAGTAAATAATAAATTTATTAATATCAATTCAATTTTTGATTAATTCGAGGTTTCAATTGTTAATTATTATTCTCAAATTTACAATATATTTATTCTATAATAATAGATAAAATTTTAAAATTTTTGTTGTCTAGATAGTGAATTCTGGTGAGATAAATTTTAATTCCTCAAAATTTTTTCATGATCCCACTTGATATTCCAACAGCAGCAGTTGTGGATTCATGTAGTAGCATTGGGGACATGTGTCACTGCTCCCCGACCTATTTGAAACGATTGGGAGGGACGAAATAGCCCTTTTAAAATTGCATCGACTCACTACCGTTAAGGACACGTGCGTTTTTTTAATGTCCTACGAATTCTTACGATAACGTTTTTTAAACTTTTATCCATGGTTATCAGTGTACGTGGTACGAATGACCACGACCATTTTCACTATTTGATCCTGCAATTTATAGGACGTTTATTTTTTTCATGATAAAGAATTTTGTTCGATTGTGTTTAGAGACTTTGAATAGAAAAATAATACATTTAAAAAAATACGAATATTCTAAATTTTCTATTTATTCTTGACATTTTCACGTACTCTCGGATCAATATTATGGGAAAGAAAGTGTCTATTATATCATTACTGAACATGAGGGTTCTAGAGTCTCTAGAGGGCAAAAGTTTTGGTAATGATTAACCAAAGTTAAGAGATTCAGTAGATGATTTAATACTTTGTCGTATGGTATAAAAATATTGCTTTTCTCCATTCATTTTCATTTATTTTATCTAATATGAATTATGTTATTTTTTCAGGTTACTCGAAAACTTCATACAACTTTTATATATTTCAAAGGGAAAAAAAAAACAGTTGAAAGAATTTTACTATACACACATCTCTGTTTCAATTTATGTTTATTATGTAAGTAGTAAATTCATCAGTATGACTAATCTTCAAATTAATTTATTATTGACTTGCAAAATTATTAATCACATGTTAAAAAAATTTAAAAACTCAATATGGAATATTCATTCAGATTTAAAATTTTTGATGAATATTTCTGAACAAAAATGGCATAAATGTCTTTTACAACCTATAAATATGACAGATGACTTTAAAGTTGATGTACCAGAGAAGATATTAGGGTGTGAATCATTTATTGAAGTGATGAATTTAGTAAACTCGTTGAATTTTTTCGTTCCAAATAAAGAATTTAATCTTCTTCTTCCTGAAAGAAGATCTGAAGAATTGAGTTATCAATCACGGATGCTTTTTTCATCAGACAATTCAATAAAAGAAACTAATTTAAATGCTATAAGAGATGCAGATCAATCTGATGACATTTCTGCTTGGCAAGAAGTTAGTATAAGGACGAGAGAGCATCTAAAAAAATTAGCCGAAATGGCTGCAGTTCCAATAAAAGTAAAAGAAAAAAATATCATAAAGTTTTCAATCTTACCAGAGCCACCGAATCCTAAAAAAGATGTTGCCATCGTGAAGGCTTCAGATATAGAGAAATTAACAAGTTTGAAAAAAATTCTTGATCCAGCTATTTTATCTGATCAGAATGATGAATTGCCTACTGCTAGAATTATTTTACACGAGTTTGATTCAGAAGAAAAGCTAGACTCTAGTCAAAAAATGTCTGATGAGTCTAATAAAATAATATTTGATCAAATGAAAGTTCAAATATTAAATGATCCTAATTCAATTATTCCTTCAAGGTCTTCTGAAAAAAAATAGTAAAGTTAAATAAAGATATTATTAGTTGGTAAAAAAGACTTAATAAATTAACAATAATTATTCAATTATTGAAAAGAAAGTAAAAAACACAATTGATAATCATTGATGGATAAAAGAAGGAAGAGGAAATCGCCAAGGGATGTGACTAGAAGAGGGTAAGAACCGCTAGTGCGTAACAACCACTAGTGATGTCAAACTATTTTTCCGGATGTCTGTAATCAATGCAGATCGTTGTCACTAATGTCCCAATTCCATAAAAAAAAATGGAAAAAAACAGAGCAAATAAAAATAATTATCTGACAAGTTCATGGAAAATGTTGAGAGAAAAAAATTTTAAACTAACGGAAATTAAATTGACAATCTCCAAAGTAATTGCAGAAAATGAGCGGGTGATTTTTTTGAAATAAAGTATTCAAGTCTGCGTGTGGCAAATGGTTTAAATTCATTCTGTTTTGGCAATGAGTTTGCGTGACAAGTTTCGAGACTTAAGTACCAGGTTTTTAGTACGTATTTCGTTGAACTGTGTTCGTGAAGGATAAAATCAGAAGGTAAATAGTATTGGTATTAAATGATAGGGACAAGAGTCTCTCAATGACGATGGTAGCTACGACGATTATACCCGAGAGAGCTCCTTGACTAATCACCTCGCAAATTTTGACGATAGTTTGGCTCCACGTGAAAACAACCAGATGCGTGTGGATGTCGAATGCATTAGATCGTCAAGAGGGTTATTATTCCATAGCTGAACCATCAAGCCATGGCATTTCATCGATGGGTACCGTCCAATCATTTAAATCATAGCCAAATTACATCGGAAATGTATGCAGCATAGCATGAGGAACGATAATGATCAATTTATTTTTTATCTTTTTTATATAGTTTGATAGGAGCAATACTAAATGAGGACTAATTCTATAGAATGTAGTCGGAGGGTTCCACTGCTAATTTGATGACAGGGAAAGTATCAATCTGACCGGAATAAATGAAGTTTAAAAAAATACCAGCTGCTGTAGTGTTCTAATTTACGTCGATACATTGTACTTGATTAAATCGAGGCGTGAGCACCGGGATAAAGTGTCGGGGCAGGTGTGTAGAACTTTATTATTACTTGAACTTCAGACTAAGATTGAATGAGATCGGTAGCAAAACCACAGTCGGAATCAACTCGTAGAAATGATGATGGCTAGCGAGTTGTACTTGATCAATTTGTAGGCTTTCTTCTCAGTACAATCTGTGATATCGACAGAAAATTGAAGCTCCCGGAATCGCCTATCTTCTGGGCGAAAAAAATTCCAAACTAAGTCTCAATCAAAGGTAGGATTCCGAGCAGAGAGAATGGCAATTCAGTGGCTCTTGAGGCTGAAAAAGGCTTTGGACGAGTGGATTGGCACTGGTAGCATCTAGTCTTTATTTACGACGCAGTACGATGACTGCTCCGGGATCGCATCACCTTGACCCTCTCTCTTCTTTCCTTAGGATTGCCAGGAGAAGTGATACCATCTTTAGAAGTTGGATCATTTTGTTCCCTCTTCTCTCCACTGTGTGTGCTAAGTTCTTTTCTTTTAGCTGCTATAAAAGATCACCCTGTGGTTCTATATTACTCACGCCACCATGTTTTCACTTGGCCACAGCGATCGGCACCGATATCATAACTCCTTGTCGTAGTCGCGTTCGAGCAACGAATCTACCCGAGCTCATCGTCTATCTTCCTCTATTCCTTCTTCTCATGGCTTTGGACTCAGGCGATAGTAATTCTGATATACCAGATGCCAAGGAGCGGATGCTACTCAAACGCTAGATGTACGCGGAAATGAGATATGCTCATGGACATTTTTATTATCTTTGATCTCGATAGATATCTCAGTGTCTATTCGTGTCCTATATTGTCTTGAAATGGAATTTTTTAACCAAAGGTATATCATCAAAACTGCATACAAAAATAGATGCTTTATGACTTCCCTTACACGTCAACGTTTACCCTAAGCAGTGTAAAGTGAGATGAAGAATGTTTTTATAACAAGTTTCTCGACACAGCTAACTTAAACTCTGTTAAATGCTACAACTCTTTATAATTAATAATAGCAATTCGTCAACTTGCTGTGTATTCAGTTGGTGAAATAAATTAGCAGGGAAAAAATTATCCTGCTACGGCAATTGTCTGAAATTGAAATCAAGGTGAATGTGCGCTTTCTTAGGCTGTCAATTTAATTCATTGAAGCACGCAAACACTCGTATGGTGCAAGTCACGCAGTAATCGTTGGACGCAGCAACTGGAGAGTATAGTGACATTACAAAAAAAAATCACGGTAAGCTTTCCAGCCGGATATCTTTCAATTACTCGTTGATATGATAGGCAGAGTGGTGGTTGCTGCGAAGTCAGCGTCGCGTCGTTGGCCACAGCACACAGCTAAGTGATTAATCGACGTCAGCTACAGACTTCGTACTACGACCTCGAGATTATCGACATCTTGAAAGTCGTCTATGGCTGATAGCAATTATTTTTTCATTTTTTTTGTTTTTATCTAATCCTCTTTTTTGTAATGGAAAAAAATTAGACAAAAGTAATTACTGAGCCCTGATCCAAGACGTTTCCTTCAATCGCCTGAAACGAGGGTCCAGCTTTCGACTTAAGAGAGAAAGACGGTAATTATCGCGTGGGAAATTGACCAACTGGAATCTATACGTTCTGAGGAAACTCCAGGAAAAGACTTTTCTATCGACATAATTCTGGGAGATATATATTTTTTCTGCATTTTTATTTATTTTTTATTAAATTTCTCATGTTTTTTGATTCAAAATAGATATTTATTTAAAAATAATATAAAAATTTATTTAATATTTCATAAATAAAATATTTCACTTGTGTTTCAGAAATGCAATCTATCAACATAAAAGACAGTGGCTGAAGGAATTTTGCTTGGAGATCGAACAACTTATACACCAATTGGTTACCACGACTCTCGTGTCGCACGTCTCAGTAATTTCGTTGTGCCGCTTTGATCCTCTTCGTCCTCCTCCGCTTCTAACCTCAAGAAAATTACCTCATCGAAGCATAAGGTTGTTAGGTAAATCCATAGAAGTTTACTATTAACCCTCTCTGTCTTTCTAAATTATAAAAATATATATCTCAATCTACAAAGAATAACCACAATTTTCCATACGTGGAACAAAAAAAAATTATCCACAGTTGTGAAGAATAAATTTTGTAGAAAAATCACATGATGACTTGGCAATATTTCGTCATAGGTTCAATTGTTTCCTCGTTATTCAGCCAGAGCAATAACTTGGACCGCACCCACATCAGACGTTTCTCGTTATTAATTGTGCCGTGACGAACATTTGATCAGGGTCACGCAACGAGCATGATGATGGAGTATATTTTCAGATTTAGCTCTGATTGAATTCCCTCTCTTTTGTCTTTTCTAAAGATTAAAGGTTGGTCTGATTTTTCTTTCTCATCTTTTTCTTAAATAATAAATAATACATTTTTTTTTTTCTAAATTTACTAAACTCTTATCATTAAATCTAAATTATTATGATTTCTCAGGTTAACCTTTTACTTGACTTAAGTATCTATTGAAAACTCTTAATTCTACTTTTTGTCTATAAATAATGTTAAATAAATGATCAGTATCTTCATTATTGTATCAAAATTTTTACCAATATACAACATTTATTGTTTTTCGTATTTATATTTAATAAGAGAAATCTGCAATAAATTTAAATAAAACTCTTTGACGTAAATTTTGATCAAGAACTGATGCTTGATGTAATTAGTTACAAAATTTAATCATGTTATTGCTTGGTTGTTTAGAGAAGTGGAATAAGCTGATCGTGTCTTAAACTTAACACATATTGACATATAGTCGACTTATTTTGACAAAATTACTTTGAACATTTCGATAGAATTATTGTAGCATGACTTAAAGTATTCTATGTATGTCTTACACGATTGTCTTTAGTGTTGTATCGTTAATATTTAAAATAGCCTACCAGCTACATCCAGCTGTTGGCAAAGAGACTTTGTGTTGACACGACTTTGACAAAGTCGTTGACAAAGTCTCATCTCCAGGAACTTTTTACGATTTGTAACTCCATTAAATCATGATAAATCTCTAAAGTCCCACGCGCTTTTGCTTGCTTCTTCTCGTCAGTTCTATTTCCAGCTGGCTTTTCAGCTCGACGTCCTCGATGAATAACAGCTTGTCTAAACAAACCACAACGATTTCTGTCACTTGTCCCCAAGCTTCATATTAGTCATTCAGACTCCTGTTTCGTTTCTTCATCTTCATGTTCATAGTGTCATGTTCGCATGTTTGTCAACCAATGGAGTCGTATGTGCCAAACAAACTAACCGGGCCGTCAACGCGACGCCCTGGTTATCGTCGGCTGTAGCTTCTGGACGAAGCTCTTACTGCAGCATATAAATAGAAACCACGACGGAATCTCTTTCCTCATGTTTGACATCAACGTATATCACAAGTTTTTAAGTGCTAAAAGTGTGTACACACGTTTACCAATTCTATCAACATCAACATAATTTTTTTTTTTTGTTTTTCAGATATACAAGAGGATTTTGATGTGTCTCCTGAATAAATAAAGCTATGAATTGCGAAGAATTTGATTCACTGGCAGCTATAATGAAGAGAAATAACACGTGACTTGAAAAGCAAAAAGTTAAAGTTGATTCAAAGATCAGAGAGAAAGAGAGAGAGAGAGAGAGAGAGAAATAACAGAACGAATATGTGAGTTCTATATTCCAAGACTAAAGTTATTGAGTAAACGCGATAGACGAACGCCTCAAGCAATATCGCCAACGCTTGATTCGGACTAAAGGGGGTAAAGACTTATGCACACTACCTTCTACATCCATTGACCATCCTCTTAACCCGCTGGGCATCTGTTGATTACCAACCTCTGAGTCTCTCTTTCACTGAGGGATTTTAATTAACACCGTTTGCTCCTTGCAAACATCACTCTCAATCCCAATGGACTTTCAACCCCTTTTTCCTACTGATTTCGAATAAAAATTATACAAAACTAGCTCTTTCCCCTTCTCCCTGATATATATTCAATGAATCTTTTTGACACTCAGTTGAATCATAGAGACTTTTATAAACCAGAGTAAATATTTTCCCACTGATAACTTTTTTATATAAATTAAAAATTAAATTGAATTTTATAATTGCCTGAATATAAAATTCGTGATAAATGACTTATTATTATTTTAAATATTTAGTAAACTAAAAAATATGATGAAACAGTAAATACTCTAGATGTTTCTGTTGAAATATTTAATTGAAAAATTTCCATTAAATATTAAATGAATTTTATTTATAAGAATTTTTTACCAACGAATAGTTTTCTTTTTTGAATCATATTTTTTTATTAAAAATAAAATACTTTGAAATGGATCTATTTATATTACAGGATATCTGCTTTGTTATATAATTGACTATTGTCCAGATCTAAAAAAAAATAAATTCCACATGTTAAGTAACAGAGTAATGTCACTCATTGACGAGTGTCACTTTCATGACAAATGAGTAGTTGTCGTGTGTGCTTGTCGAAATTACTCTCGACATTCCGGCGACGCTTTCTCTAAAGATGAAATACACTTTGAAATATTATCCAGCAAAAGTTTCAAGAGCTTTGACTTCTGTTATTTGTTGAATTCTATTGAAAATAATTAAAAGTGACAAGAAAAGATATTTTTTTTAAAGTTTTGAGTTATTAATGTCATAAAGTGTTTAAATATAAATTAATCTGAATTTAATTACCTCCGTTGTTGGTATAATATTGAAGAGAGTGAGAATAAGAGAAAGAAGGGAACAAAGTGAGAGAAAGAGAGAAACGGCGAAGGGTGAAACGATCTTTTTTGATCCTGGATATCATTAATCACTTGCTTCTTAGTGTGGAATTCCCTCATGCCTAGTTTACAGGATGAGGGTCGTTGAAATCGCCCTGTCACCATCGGGGCAAGTTTCTCTTTTGTTTTATTGCAAAACGACATGCACAAGTTCATAATTACTTACACAATCTCCATTATTTTGTTCATTACAAAAAATCATCACGTCTGACTTTAATGGACTGCAAATTCTTATACGACAGTATGTAATAACAAAGACGCATTAGTGTCTTAACAGCAAAGCGTGTG
The DNA here is from genome assembly GCA_028641665.1 of Chelonus formosanus. Taxonomy (NCBI): domain Eukaryota; kingdom Metazoa; phylum Arthropoda; class Insecta; order Hymenoptera; family Braconidae; genus Chelonus; species Chelonus formosanus. The sequence goes on from CM054002.1 coordinate 19,498,383, forward strand.
TAGAGGGGAGAAGGGATACACTGAAGACAGGACAGTGATGTGTACTTTAATGAAACATAAAATGAATAGAAAAAAATGAAAAAATTGACAACTCAGGAGGGCTTAAAGTTAAGTTTACGTATGCAAGTTTATAATGTGCATCAAGAGACTGTGTATGCTTTACTCTATAATTAGCTGGTATTGTGTTACTCACGAAGGCGATTACAGCTCGTAAACTGCTCATAAAGTTTTTTAAGGCGCCAGCTAAACACCATCAATTCTACAATATTTTACTTATAACTTGATGTTCTTTTAGAATACACATTAATTTATCAAAAATGAAAATAAGTCAGATGTCTGAAATTCTTGGCTGATTATTCTAGTTGCTCTAAACCCGTTATGTCATTGAACACAACTGTAACGCATATTACTAATGTGAAAAGTATTCAAAATATTTATAATTATGCTTGAATAATAATATTGAATATATTTAATTGATTTTTATTATTGTAAAATATTTTCCAACTAATTTATCTTCATTTCCAATTAATGCTCTGCAAAAATGATAAATCTCTGGCATTAACTTTTCAGAATGTAAATTAATTTATCGGAAATGGAAATATCTTAAAGTCTAACATGATTTTTATAAAATTTTCTAGCTCGTCCAACCGGTTATGTCATTGAGTCAAAGTGTCCCGCAAGGTATTGCCACTTGGGTCAGATTGGAATCAAGATGCATGAATACTTCGTTACAGTGGAACGCTTGGATCGTCGTATCTAGTGTTCGATTACTTGCACACGTGCATTCTACTCTCACCAGCATCTACTAGGTATGTACAATTTTATTTATATATTTCTAAGCAATTTAGCATGTAACGATGCGTGGATGACTGTGGAGATTGTGAATCTTAAGTGAGAAGATCAATGCCCTCGTGTGGCAAATAAGAGAGGACCTATATGTGTCCTCTGATCTTCATTATTCCTATGATGATTATTATTGTATACATACGAGGATCTTTCACAGAGGGGAAGCTGTATAGCAACTGTGGCACGATGACTCACGAGAATCAACGTGATAATCTGTGTCGATGCGATACGAAGAGTGGAGAGAAGAGTGAAGGCGTGACGAGCCACCAGGGAGCCGGTTTGGTCGCAAAAATTCTCATCTTATCATCGTAGCCTTCTGTAGATGGGAAACGGGACTGGAGAGAAAAGGGATTGCAGATGCCACAGATGTGCGTCCGGGTCGCACAAGGTGTTCATGACAATTTCCATCTTTCTTTCACGCATCAACGCGTTGGAGAAATTTTTTACCTGACACTTATAAATACAAGATCCACTTGAATCCAAGACTCATTAACTGCTATGTGGAATATACATTTCTCACGACAGATTTTTTTTCACCTTCACTTACTTCCTCCCTACATGGCTGATTGGCACGATCACGAGAGGGCGACCCAAGTAACTCGCGGTAGAAAATTAGAAAAAGCTCTCGCACGAATCTCGTTTGTGGTCTTTCGCCGCTCAAGTGCCTTCCGTGCGAAGAGGCGTCGCGCTATCACAATGTCTCATCACGCAAGCGGCTTCTCGCGTGTGATTCAAACTAAAAACTGAGTATACAAAAGTTGCTAAAGTACCTTATTAATTCAACTAAATTCAAACAAACATTTTTTCCAACTATTTCGTCAGCATCATTTCAGTTTTATCTTTATTCTTTTTATCATCAACTATGTACAGCAATTAAACATTAACGACTTTTACGTTGAAATATACACTTGGAATAAACCACAAGAAAAAGGAATGAAAGAAAATATCTCACTTGGTCTTTGTATATATCCGCGGAGCAATAAAGTCGCCCTGAAGTAGGTTTTGTCCCATACCAATAATGGTCTTACTTCATCAACGTTCGTCTACTCACTTTTCTCATTTTCTTCTCTTCTCTTCCTGTGGGACACTAGCATTCGCGAAGAAAGAAGAGAAAAGCATTCTCTTATCCTGCAGGAGGCCATCTGTTTCATCATTACCGGCAAGTAGTAAACCACCTTCTCTTGCCCTCTCGATCCCCCTCGTTGCTTCCTCGTACGTTCTTCCTGCTGTCCTGTCGTCTCCCCCGGGTGATACATCGTGTTTCCTTATTTGTTGGACGTGCCATGAGAAAATAGTCCGAGAAAATCGAGTGATTTGTCCGGGTAGGTGTTAACGACTCTTTACTTTAATATTTCTTCTTTAGATGTGTCATAAATAAAAAAAAATATAGAAAAGGTATTGAAGTTAGAAGTGGGTGTTTAGACATTATTTAACGATATTTAGAATCAAGTAGGATTTAATAAATCACATGTAATTATCATTTCAAAAAAACTTTTACATTTATTTTTTGTATTGTATAATACTGTTTGATATTAAAAATAGAATTAATGCGTCAAGAAAGCTATTAGATAATTAGCTAATCAATGAATTACTGTCAAATGTATTCAAAATCAAATTATTTTTAAACATCATTAGTGTACACTATTATTTTCGCTAATGATAGGTTTCATGTAATAGATAAAATGATAAGTCATCAAAACCGTTTAATCTTAATATTATTTAAATGAGTTTATTGATTATACAACTAAACCTAAAGAAAATAATTCATATCATATAGGACAATCAGAGTGAAAATTATCTCGAATTACATAATCTCCTATCTCATGTTATGTTTAGGATAATGAGGAGTTCATTAGTTGGATTTTAATTACGAAGAAACTGGTCCAGCAGATCCTTGTCAGTGAGTTAACCAGTCTAACATAACATGTCATGCTTGAACTCGTTATCAAACAGTGGACAATTATCATCAACTTAATATTCGCCAGTACATAAGCATTTAAAGTTTATTAAAACAAAGCAAGTTGGGATAACATTAACCATTTTATGGAGCAGAAAACACCTTTATTAAGATTTGTATGCTTCAGAATAGTAAAGTGAATTGAATGAAATATTAATAAGGATATTCTAGAAGCATATTATAATAACTTGTACGTTAATCTTACTTTGTCCACACAAGACCCCGGGAATTGGTAAAACAATAACATTAATCCTCCACCTAGCAGTATCCTACTTCCTTCATGTCTCGTGGTTTTGTTCATGTTGAGGACCTTCTCTCAAGTAATCTCTCGTGGTCAAGATCCCAAGGCATTCAAATAAACCACTCATACACTTACACTTGACAGTCGCTTCCTTATAACTTTGTCTCCTACTGCTGTTAGTTGTCGTGGTTCTCCAACCTTGGGGATGTGGTCAGTAAGGTTTAGACCCTTACAGCCGAGGTTATAATTTTAATAACTCAAATTATAGGAATATTGTGAAGTCTATATATAATGCAAATAAAAAATATCAATTTATAATGGCAACCTACAATTAACAATTAAGAAATTTGACGCAGATAAATGTAGAAGTAGGATTTAATTGGTCGGGTAAGCACGTACATTTATTACGTTATTTAATTGGAATATTGGGGAGTGTCGTGAACAAATGTGTTGTCGAGTTTTTAATGAATTTACCCTAGATTGTCATAATGAAAGCAGTGAAGTTGTATTCGCGTATTATACATAAACTCGCGGAAGCCGTCATTTAGTTTGAGGATTAAGAGGGGCAATCTGTGGCTTTTTTTCACACAAATAAGCTCTCACTACTTATACACCATCAATCGACATAAATTCAAGGGTCTGTCAGGAGATTAGCTGATAAAAAATCCGTTCGAATAATTTCTTTTTTTATTTATTCTTTCCATTTTTCATCACTTGTTGAACTGCTTCATTAAATCTAATTTCCTCGTATTAATTTAAATAATTCCCGGATAATTTAAAAAATAATTAAATGACTTTAGGAAAGCTTTTTCGACAATTTTCTTAGCAACAACAAGCTCGAGAGTTATCCAAAGTTTCAAGGCGTAGAACCAGTTGATTTATCGGACTCATTACTACTCAAGAGGGGTGGCAAAAGGGTGGTGGTAACATTGCTTTTCCAAGCTTCTTCTAACTTGCTTCTTCCCATCGCTTCACCCACGGTGGCGTGTTTTACAAGACGGCATTAATTGCTCGAATTAAATATGCACCTCTCTCTTATTCTCTTTCTCTTGCTCCTATAATTTATTTTGGTTTCCACGAATACTTTAAAGTCACTCATTCTCTTCTACGTTCTATCTATGTATTCGCGAAAACACCTGTGATTATTAATGGCTCATCCCTCAATTTACCATAATAAAACATTAAAACTCATTGAATTCAATGATTTACTTGATTATTTCTTCAGGTTTTATGAATGGAAATTTTTTCTTCCGCTTCTCGAGATGATTGCAATGAGAAATGAATGGTAATTTTATATAAATAAGTCTTGAAAATATTCTTTTTTACTTAATATTCAATTTTCACTATCCTTTCTAACATTAACACCATTTCAACTAATCTCTATTCAATTGTAAATTTTTTCAAAATGAAGAAAAATTTGTTGAACTAATTTCTAATATTTTTTCTTGCAGGTTGAGTCATGAATCAGCTACTAGACCTACTATATCATTGGTCAAAATAGTACGAGTAATCAGGTCCGGAGTTAATCTTCGGTGAATAGCAGAAAATGATTACCCATGTGGTAAGCATCCGGCCAAGGAACGACCAGTAAACGTAGTAGAGGTCAGGGCACGTACGATAATTTTTTCTCATTGAACAACCATATATAGAATCAGAATATTATCTCTGGCTACGCCGATGGACATGAAAATGCATGTAATTAGCAGAAATTGATGTCGAGCGCTAAAGCCCTCAGTTTCAATTTTAATCGGCTGTCGTATGATAATTACGAGCATATCCAGTACGACCCACGCTGAATAAATCATCCTATGTGCTCTTTCCAGCTATTTATTTACTTGGAAACAATCAATCCACTCAATTGATTACATTGGCACTCAGGATTGAATTTATGTATGGAAAAGCATACCGATTATCTTTATTTAAAAATTACTTGATGTGGAATGAAAATAATTTCCAACATTTCTGACATGTTAATGAACCAGTAAGTACTCTATTTTCATTTTACATATTCACATTATAATAAATTTAATGATATAAATATGTATATTATTAACATATAATCCAGCTAGAAAACTAAATTACCATTATCATAATAAATGACAAAATAACTGTTTTCAGTTTGCCTAAATTAATCAGTCAACAGTTAAAATTTATTACGAAGCTTATCAATAGTTGTTTTCATATTATTAAATATTCATCAGATTACCAATGTAAATCCTCAATGAGTTCATTTAAAATATCGACTTCATGCAGAGATGTTTATAAACGTCCATGAATTGAAGCATAGTCACGTTCAAAGTCATTTTAAAACCTCACCCTTAAAATAAATATTTTCATTCCCGTCGAGGCAGTGAATGTATCGTGTCCAATTAACCCTTGCTGGAGACACTCTAGCGTGTGAAGAAGAGAGAATAAATTGTGTGTACGACAGAGTGACAATTCCAACAGGTTGAAATGCTGAATAAGAAGCAGAATGTTAAAACTTTTTATATTGTTGTATTCAACCAATTAAAACCTAAAATAGTGTAAACATGCACATAGATTCAATTGAAGACTGAAGAAAAATCATTGGGTCACTAAGAGATGTCAATCGTATAAGACTTGGCTCAGTCTTCCCGTATATTCTTCTCGTGATTCAACGTGCAGTACACCGATCGATCTCCTTAATTCTTGATCGCGAGTTAACGAGACAACGCCGCTGGCTGGACAAGTAAATTACGCAGAGATCCCAGCTTGTTCTCTTCTTTCTATCTTTTAACTTGGTCTCTCTACGTTCTCCCTTTCTCTGGCATCGACTAACGGTTTGCCGTTAGAGATGCATCGAGAAACGCATACGAAGGACGCGGCCCCAAGCAGCTTGTTGAAGATCGCCCAGCAAATTGAATAACGAGATGCATTAACATTTTATTGATTTCACTATTATTTACGATTTATGTATTAACTGGATTTATTGTTTCATTTCAGCAATAAGTGTCCATTGTGAATCGCAACAAGGCGGAGATTCAAGTCGTGGATCTCACGGAGAAAGGACAACTTGCTTGAAAGCTAATCACGCTAGACATCCTTATATACTTCATCAGAGCAGTACTACAAGTTAATGTTATCGAGGAAGAAAAAGCGCAAGAGAGAAAGAGAGAACTGTTGCCATACTTGGAACCGTAAGCCACTTTAATACGATCCCAACTACTCGAAGAACCGTAGCACTTATACAGATTCATCACTGGAGTAAAAGCAAGCTTGCTGTCAGGAAAGGACAATGAACATTTGCAAGTGAAACGCAATATTCACGATTATATTTCTCCGCGATTATGTGGCCCTGGAAGAGAAATAAGAACGTGAAAGGACTCTCTTTTGCTCTGTATCTCGAGATTCAGATAGCGGTTATATTGTCCCGGAACGGGATGGCAGGTGTGTACGATAACTAATCGAGTCTGGTAGCTTGATATGCTTCTATACCGCTGAGCACCACACGCGGTCTTCAATTCACTTCTTTTCTTCTTATTATTTATTTCCTACTAAGTCATCCTGTACATGTAGATATTATTTTATTAACAAATACTAACGATTTACGTACACTCGTTGTCATTAAAATTCAACAAAATTATTCTGAATTGTCATAATAATCGTTAAATATCGTAAAAAGAGTTTCAATGTTCACTCGTTCCAATACTTGTTTTCTTCAGCTGCTATATACCTATTATTATTTATCCTACATCATGGTTTATATGCAGATACTACTTTATTAATAATTACTATAATAGTTACATGTTCCTTGTCATCACAATTAAACCAAACTCTCTCATTAGTTTGACGCTTGTAAAAACGTTTAAGAGTCAACGAGACACTAGACGATTATCAGCTTTCACAGTAACGAGCTCAACGTCGATAAATCATGACTTCTCGGTCAGTAATGTACGCAAAGCACGAACATGCTGAGCTCGAGTCCCGTCACTTTGCATTTCCGGAATTTTCTCCAGGTCGTCTTCTCAAGCTAACGATCTACTTCGCATAGAGTATTACGAGACATGTTCGTAAAATTATCACCGCCTTTGGCTATCAAATAGGTGCGTCGAAGACATTTGTGAAAGTCTATTCTTAAGCCATGAGAAATAATTTCAAATCACATAAATAACTCTATCATTTTATTGATTTTATCTTTAGTTATTTTACTCATTTTTACTCGACTATTATTTTTCTCAAGTCTCTCACTTAGGATCTCTCGTGAAGATCCTGAATAAACACTACTGTCATCAATGAGTGTATATATATATATATATTCTTTGAAGAAGTAAAGACGTGATCTACGAAGAGTCAATATTATCTAAACGAGATTTTATTGCTGTGATTTTTCTCCTTAGCTCCAGTAGATAAAGGCTCTAGTGGTCAGACGTGTATATAATTTAAAGGATAAAAATATTTTCACACATCTCTTTTCTTGTTTAAGTATTATATATACTCGATTGAATAACGTCGCATCAGGTAATTGATTCGGTCCGTTTAATTTAACGAAAATTACACTCTCTCTCTCTCTTGTAGATGGACATTTCGATGATCGCTCGGCGAAAATAAGTGGCCTTAATGGTTGTAATTTACTGAAACGGTACTGGCTACGGGCCTGACCGCATAAAGCACCCCCAGGAAAGACGCTTCATTAGTCACCAGTGAGAAGAAGTAGGCCCAACAGTTTATACGGTAGAAGATGAAGCACTGCAATGAAGAAAAGAGAGAAAAGAAGAAGCTGGACTCTACCCCTTTCTTCCTTCGTTCATCTTCCATTTCCCCTAGGGCGAAAACTCAAGACTTGGTCGTCAGGAGTTATTCTGAAATTATATTACTGATATTTTCTTCTCAGCGAATGCTAGAGCTCATATAAACTTGATTGAGCAGCTGATGAGCTTGGTATAAATAAAAGGCATATGAGTAATTCACCAATTCCAGTTGTATTGATGTAAAAAAAATGTATTAAAGCAAGTATAAAAATGATATCAATATATTTACTTGTTGCTATGTTATCTTGACTTCAATTAAATGCCTCTAACGATCTTGTATACGATCTTAATCAGTAAAGTTTACTATTAAAATGAGAAAAAATGGATTTAAATGTTGGAAATATTACATCAACTCTTTGTAATAAATTTTCACCGATATTTGAAGTATTTGGATTGAATTCAATCGACCAAATGATTTATTATTACAAATCTACGTGATAAATTAAATCATTTATCTTTTATTTCAAAATATATATTCTAGAAAATAATATTAACTATTAATGGATAAAATATTTATTTTTTTCTCATGGAAAAATAATCATTTGAATGAAACAAATTCAAATGGTAGTTGAATTTTTTTTCAATGAATAAAGTGAAGCTGACGGTGGCTATACAGTGGTCTGACATGAGCGATGGACTAAAGAAAAAGTCTCTTGCAGTCCAGTTGACTTCTGAAATTAACGGTCGACTGGACCTGTCACTTTCCGCTGAATCAAACTTGTTAAAAAATATATTCGTCGCATTATTTTAGAATGATATTTATTTTGAATTTTTTTCGCAGTCCTCTTCTCGCACGCGTATCGTATTTATCGACAAGACGACGTCTATCAGTCGGATCTTGCGCGACCAGCAGCAGCAGTCGTTCGGGTGGTACCAATTTGTTGTGTGTTTTATCGAGCATCATCTGATGGCGATCCGACACCCCACAAAGAAAGTATGCTGGAGAAGAAGAAGCGACTTGCGTATCTGCGTGCACGAACGCAAAGTGACACCACAAACAATGGGAACAAAAGTCTATACACAAAGTCTATACACTCTGGGGTTTTGTTTCATTTTAACCCTTCATGTTGGATGACACGACGCGTTATTACTCATGCATTTTAATCCTTAACCGATTTCATCTCAACCATTTTTCTTACAGTCACAGATTATTCTCGCCTGCTACTGATATTAAATTTTAAATGAATCCCCAAGTTACTTTTGATAATTGAGTCAGTCTTACTCAATCACTAGAAAGTCTTTTTTTGTTGATAATACTAGGGTCGAAAAAACAAAGATGTAGTAGAGAATGCTATAAATCATTTGATGTTTAACGCGTAAGTGAGTGAAATGCAAGCATTTACTTGCACGATATAATAACACGAGTACAGCACATCAGTGTTGAGGTAAATTTGTTGGTTGTGTTAAAGGTGAGAACAAAATCGTAAGGTGTATAAGAGGAGAATTTTTAAATAATTGCCAATATCACGCAAAACCTTCACCTATACATTAACTATTATACATTTTTTCTTTTTCAGCCATCATAAATAGCTGAGAACACCAAGCTATCGATTTCTGGATACAAAGAAACACATTTTAAGGGAATTTAATAGCTTATTAAATGAGTTTCTTTGAACTCTAGAAATTTTGATGTATGATTTTTGGATGAATAGACTATGCTAGAATGCATCGATGAGCGATTACAGCAGCGGACTTCTGCTGAGCGACTTAACGACCGGTTGCCTCATTGGCTTCTCACGACATTGCTTTCTTCTCGGGCGAACGGACAGCAGGAGCGCGCACGAGAGCAACGCGGATGCATGCTATCAGATGTGTGCGCTTAATGATTTTCTACTATCTTTTTATCTTGCTAAACATCTAGTTGATATTTTTACAATCCCTATACACCGTGATATCTATAATTTCTTTCAATACACTTGAAATTAATTATCTCGATTCAAAGCAAATAAAAAAAAGAAGAAACTCGTAAATAAAATAATAGTTTATGCTTGTAGAAAGTATTACTTTTTCTATTTTTTTAATAATACATTTGTACTTATAGGTTTATAACAGAGTCACGAACAAGCGTGGCTTTTACAAACTGAAATGGTCCCTACTCGATGAATCCACCGCACTGCAGATCGACCAAGCGCCTACTCGTCATGGTCTGTAGCAAAATGCAACGTCCACGAGGCAATCGGTGGTCGGCTTTTCTGTGTTGTGGTCTCCCGTGGCGTCACGCACCGTCGACCACGCGGCAGCGTGCCACCAAAGTCCGATTTCGATCCTACCAACAGTGACGTAGTAACAGGTCAGAAAAGAAATGTATTTTTAATTCCTTCAAATTTCACAACAATTTTCATGAAAAAAATTCAGACTTTAAAGCAAAATAAGATTAAAATATACATTATATGAATGCTCGCGTTAACTCATATGATATTTTTAATTTAAGGGACACCAGTAAAAAATGGCAATATTTACTACAGCCTCTAAACTTCATTCGAGGACTGGAGAACAAATTTTTTCAGTGGGTTTAATTTAAAAGACACTGTCAGAAATGGTATGTGTAATATCAGGATTCAGCACGCATGAAGATTTGAATATCTTAGCGTGTTATATGACACAGACAGTGGGAATACATTCTCTAACCCTGAAATTTAACACTAAATTTTCAGGAAAAAAATGAAAAAAGGTAAACTTTCTTATTTATGTCATTATTTTTAATTTAAAAGAGACACTACAAAAAGTACCTTGTTTAATGTCAGGATGCAGGACGAATGAGGATATAGAGGCTCGTTTTTCATTGCTTGAGTGAGGTACAAAAAGAGTCGTTGAATGTTGGTCTTTTCTCCGTTAAGTTTCTTCTTAGCACGTGTAGATCGTGTCTCTTGGTCGTCACACAGGATGCCGGTGGCAGAACGATGATCAGAGAGCTGCGATTACTGTCGTGTTACTGTTGCTTTTTCGCTACGTATGTCTCTGATGGAGTCGCACAAAGTGCAAGACATCATTGCTTAACCATCTTATACCCGGCGGCACTTAATGGCGACGATCAAAGAAGAAAATATGAGAGAGCTTCGACTCTCTAGTTAAATTATATAGTGAGACTAGACTCTTTACGCGTCGTCAGTCAACGTCCTAATGATCACGCAGATAACGGAAAAAACATATACCGTTTTCATATATTATTTTTCTTAACATTCGTTGTCTTTTTTATACTCGTAATCACACGCCATTTCAATCCTTTTATATTGTGCAAATGCAACTTTGGTGGCTGATGACAAACAAAAACCTTCAACCCAAAGTAATTGACGTTATCTTCAAATCCTCGAGACTGGTACTATTGTGTACGACAAGAAGTTGGATACACGTGAAAGAAAAATACAAAAGATACGTGATCGTGTCTCCATTGAGTCCAGAGAGTCCGTTTCGATCGAATACAGTGAGGTCAGATCGTTATCGTCGTGAGAATAGACTGTGACTTCTACTACTTGCTCAAACTCCACTCGAATTCTTTTATTCTATGACTCTCGTAACGACGCAGTTTTAAATTGAATCGTTGATGCTATATAAAAATATAGTCAATTATTTAAAACAAACGGTGAAGCTTTTTCCCCTTCGTTCGTAACTCAAATGAAATCATGTTATAGCATCCTCAACTCGCACATCATCTTACACCCCTTCTGACTCGATATTAACGACACCCGGTAGGTCGTAAGTTTTGTCACCCACGTAGAAAAAGGGGTTATAAGCTTGTGCTTACGTTTACAAGAAAAAAAACTTAACAGCGCCTTCGAGGTCGAACTAATTGCATGAATTTTTAACCTTTAGAGCATCTTAATCGTCTAAAGAAATGATGAAAAAATGCGCAAACCTTTAAGTCGTTACATAAAAATAAAAAATATGAAAGAGTTTGCATGATTAATTTATTACTCATCTTGTTCTTGAAAAGAAATAAAATACAAAAAATAGCTAAAAAATAAACACAACAAATTTGTAAAATGATACAGATTTATTAATCATAGATAGATGAGAAGATAACTATTTATTAATTAGAACTAAAGAGAACGAGTGAATTAAATGATTGAAGTAAGATTATACTGAATTTATTACTGTTCTAATTAACAGAGAACTTTACATACACTCACAATGACTTAATATTTTAATCTAAAAATCATGAACGATAAAAATTGTGTAATCATTGATTTGTTGTTTGTTTTAGGTACATAATTTTCTTGCTGTCTACTTGATGTACGAGTTTTTTACCTACATGATGAACAAAAAATCTGTCCCTTTTGATGTCAATCAGCTGACTTATTATCAGATCTTCGGAGAATCCTACTGATCGCGAAATCTTGTTTGGATGTCGCGTTACATTGAGACCCGCATAAATCCCACTCGGTCTCATGCTCCGTGAAGATCTTAAAGACGTTGATACATGGACGTCAGTGTTGGCAGTACGACGGCTATCCAGTGAACGTGATTAACGCCGTCCTGCCAATGATACGATGTGTCGTGTACTTGCTTGCTTCATGTATATATCCAAGAAGTGAATATAACTTGAGAAAGGGACAAGACGAGAATGTACAACGTATTACAAGGCGACAATGTCGCACCAAGGGAGAGCAGACCAAGAAGCGGAATGCCGTTCTTCTTCTCTGCGACGGCAACATGGCAAAGATGATAATAAAGCCTTGTCGTGCAACACAGACTCATTTTTCCCGTTTTCATAGCGTTGACATATCGTCTGAATAAGTACTTGGACTTCCATTTCTCCAGTATCTCTCCAGTCATGTCCTCGTGCTGGTGAGTAATCGATAGAGAATCACAATATACTTCCGTAAAAGCAAACAAAGAGATGCCTCTAGAGACTTAGGGAGTCAACTCAAGTGAAATAGACTATGAGGAGACTTTATGTTAACGATAGAAGCTAAAGGCATACTGTGATTCCGTAATCGCTGTGTCACTGTGTCCTAAGTAATTCCATTAGCAGCAGACGAGTCAAGAGAACGGCAAGGCAAATGGAACGAACCAGTTCTACTTTATTTTGTCGTTAAATAACCAGCCTACATTCTCTTTTATACTTTATTCAATCTGATGCATTATCGTTTTTCAAATAATTATCCCCTACATATTATTATGGCTAAATTAAAAAAACATTAATGGCTTAAATAATTGAATATTATTCTAACAGGTGATGAAAAAACATCTTATTACTCAGGAAATATGCACATGTTAGCATTGATATTATTAACCAATTAAATTCATAAGAAAATAATTTTCTTACTTTTATCTACTTTAGCTGCCATAACTGTTGTTGGAAACATTTGCTGATGACTAATTAAATTTTATTTATCATTTTTCTTTACTTGAGATCTTGGCAAAAAGTATTTTTCTAAATATCATTAAAATAATTATTGTTTCCTGACCGTCATAAATTTTTCGCTGAGAAGTTAATGAGTTTTATATACAAATTTTGTCAGAATGAAAAATGTTTTACAACATTTAACTTATTAAGGATAATCTCCAAGAAACTTGAGATATGTGCTTGAGAAATAAAGACAAATTAAAAAATGAAAAAATTAAGAAGACGTGGAGGAGAACTTTGTTCGATCGTTTAAAATCCCAGTTTACTCGCGCACGATTAAATCTCCATGGTGGGATGTCACCTCGCAGGATCTGCTCCACGGGGTAGAGGACCTGACAAGAGGTTGTCTGCATACATTCTGTCCTTTTCTGCTTTTTTCGTCGTTAGGTCCTTTCTCCTGTATTCTCTCATCCCTCGAAATGGTCGTTGCGCATGAATCAACGTGTCGTTGTGTCTTATGTGTCTTGTCGTGCACTTGGTAAAGGTGACAGCTGTCAAGTAGCTTCTTTACGCTACGTCTTGTAGGAGGAGGTGTCTTGCTGTGCAATCACATCCATTTTTTTCTTGTCTTTAAATCTTTTTTTTAAAATAATTCTATAAATCCTCTATAATACAGTGTCCTTCTTATTGCTCATAAAAATTCATTATGGTTTCGTAATTATGAAGAAATAGTTAGTGAGTTAGAAAACATGGACTTCCTGATCATGACACTTGAAAGACAATACAAGAAACGTTGTTCCAACTTGAATCGTGCGATGCCTGCGAACGATTGTCGTGTCACCACGACGATGACCTAAGGCTCTCTTTGGCAACAAGTAAAGTATAGAAAGCATCGTTTTACCGGTCACGAGACTTTCATGTTCAGCATTTTCTTTACTAGCTGGTGAAGTCTTTGATACTCTCCATGCTACGACCTTGCACTCGTGATGACTTTGAGAGCTACAGCAGTAGTAACAGCAGCAACTAGTGAATTATCATACATGCAAGGTGTCTCATCAAACTGGAATAAAGAGCGAAGATTCCCGGTTTATTTATCAGCAATCATTAAAAAATATAATAAAAAATATGAGATGCATAAATTAGTACTTTACTGCTTACTTCAGAACCGCATCTTTCACACTTACAAATGTAAAACTCGCTAAGCGATTTCTTCGATCGCAAGGTGACACGTCAGTAAATTTTCATTCCGTTTCTCGTGGGAACGTCACACTCCACTCGCTTATCTAATTTATCCGCGACTTGTCTAGTTTTACATTAACTCTATTTAATCGACAGTTATGTCGTTGTCGCAAGTAATAATTTATTGACATGAAGATAAAAAATTAATTTTATAGATAAAATACAAATATTTATGGACACAATATCATCTTGAGACTTGGAGAACTTTCTCAAGATCCCGGAAAAAAAGAAATACAGCAATAAATGGAATTGAAATTGAAAGTAATTTCATGTTTTCCAAGTGAGATAGGTAGTTGATATAAAATATTTATACATGCATTGTAATGAATTCTTACTATCACATCACGTCTGAAAGATCACCCTATGTCACTGTGATGAGTAGTGCTCTCAATATGCAAATTTAACTTTGAGTAAAAGGAACCGCGAGAGTTCTGGCTAATCTTAATTCGCTTATCGGATTATTTGAGGGACCTCAAACTCTTGATAGAGATGTTTTGCGGCTGAAAGATAATCCGTCGAGTATGGTAATTCAAGAGCAAAAAGCCTCTGCTTCATTTTCGTTCTTCTTCTTGTCCACATCCTCCATACGGTCTTGAGTGAACGGTATCGCCCTGCCCCTTACCGAGATATTACAAAGTAGGATATAATACAGAATAAGAGAGGGTAAAGAGGTTGTTGACCATATAGCGATAACGGAAGATGTGCGCCTGATAGCGCTTCATAACACCGGCATCGCCCTTTCTGCTCCTCGCTTCTATACTTTTTCATTCTTCTTCTTTCACCTTAGCTAAGAAGGAAGCGTCGCGCCTACTCACGCGATTACATCTTGATAGCGAATAAATTTCATATCATTGAAAATTTTCTACGATAGGGAAATTATATAGGACATACTTGAAAGTGCAGCTGAAAAAACATTTTAAATTCTAATGATTTTTTCATTTATTTAATTAACAACCAGTAGCTTCTTGAAAATCAGTTGCTAATATATATGTATATAATTATCAATTATTTACTCTTAAAATCTTTTTTAACAATCAAAAACTTTATTTTTTTCAGAATGCATATTACTATGTGAGAACGCAAGGAGTTTAATTGTCAGAAAATAATTGGCTGGTTTCATGCTAAACATAGCAAGTGTTGACTTTTAAAGGCGTTGATGTCACTTAGTAAGGAATGCGCTTTATAAGTGCACGCATTCTACATTGCTAATTATAACGCATTTCTTGGAGCACCGTTGTCGCCTTCAGGAGATGTCCAAGGATACTGTTCTGTGCTTTGTAGTTGAGACCAGGTGACAGTCTAGGATACTGAAGAGAGAAGTCCTGTCTTCCTTGAAACTTGAAACTCTGTTTATCTGTTGGATAAAAGCAATAAAATGTCATTCGTTTGTATTCTTGGACTTCGGAGACATTCTAAGAAAGTTTAACGTATGTATATTTTATTCACTTGAGAGCTCACGATTGTGTAACGAGTAATCCTTACGGTAAACACAGCCTCCGTCAGGACGTAAGTAAGATGCGCTGCGTTTCCCGCAGGGACCGCTCCTTTCGCCACACCCACGCCAGGACATTCGCGTAGTTCACCCTGATAAGCAGAAGAGAAAGAGAAATAGAGACAAAGAGAATTTGCGATACGAAACCTTCTTCCACTAAGTGGACTATTCACTTCGTCTTTCGTTTCTTCCTCGTCCCTTTCATCTTCCTCTTCTGTACATCCTTTCAAGCTACGACCTCTTGCGACCCACGTCGCTTCGTTTTAACAGCACACGTTTCACGTTACTACGATATCTATTGCGCAACCTCGATTTTATGTTTGATAAGAATTTTTAACTTTTTGTTTTCAGAGAAACCAGGAAGGAAAAGTCATTCAGATGGTCATTTACAGAAATCCAAGTCGTCAATAAAATTCTGAATATGCAAGTATTAAAATATATTTTAATCTTCATTGATAAAATGAGCTGGGAATATCAAGTTTCAAGATGACGTTAGATGCTACTGAGTCTAGATTAAAGAAGAGGTAATATTGATAGCAATTATCATAGAAACGGCATTCCTGGGAGGTCTTACCAATATGTTCCTTTCTTCTTGGTGATAAATCCATGCTTACTGCAAACTTGACAAACTCAACCATTTCTCTCAAGAACCATATGCTCACTTATATGCGTCCAGGAAATGTTTATCTTATTAACTTATGCAACTTCGTGTGAATATACAAGAGACGACATCATGAAGAACTTTGCGACGCAATAAATATCTCATTTCGTAGCTTGCAGCCACTCCTACGACGCAGAAACTCGTCTCGCATTAATTTTCCCAACATTACAGATCGTGTTTAGAATCATCGTCAACTGATATATGCACCTTTCATATTTTACTCTCTAAAATAACAGGTGAAAGATCCGCAACTTGATGGAAGCATTTTTAATAAAAATTGACATGCATAATGTCTGAGAGAGTGAAAACAATGGATAGACTAAATCATGGGTATATTTTTCCATTATACTATTTATAAGAGTTAGCCTGAGAGTTGGAGAAAATTACAGCGCTTGATCGAGCATTAAATGAAACAAGTGATATTATAATTCGTTCATAAATCTCAGTGTTTCTAACTATAATGCACCCATAGTCTTAACGTGATATTTAACCCTCTGTGTAGTGATTATTAAAAGCATGAAGGTGATATCATTTCTAAAATATTAGTTTACTAAAACTAAGTGAACACTTTGTAGTCTTGATCGTCATTGTGGTTTCCCAACAAGTAACTTTGTGTGGATTCTTATAGAGCATACAAGAAAGTATCTTATATGAGATAAATATCAGAAGATAATGATATTACCCATATATGTATACACATACGATCTCTCGCACTTTGCACAGACCATTGTCCGCCCGAGAAAACGGGTCTCCATTGTCTCCACGATGGGAGAATGGCCTTATCGTATTCAACATTAAGCTTTCACCTACCGACAATCATAAAAAGACTCATCTTCCACGCTTGACCGCTACAAAAATTGAAAATTAAACAAAATTTCTTTCAATATATTTTTTTTTTCAATCAATTTTCATTACAAATCGTATCATATTTTATATAAATTTTATTCAACTTTGTATTCATTACAAAAAACTTTAATTTAAACTTTCATTTCATGACATATCATTTTCTTTTATACTGGAATCTATTCGTTTTTTTTTTCTTGTTCATTTAACAACTCCAATAAATCTGATACCTTTTTTCCAGGACTTCATCCGAAAAGAAGACAAGAAAAATAATCTAAAGATAAAATTCGATGGGTTGTATGGTGGCAGGACAGTAGCGGCAATCGAGCTGAGAATGCAAGAAAAGAAGAAGGAACGTAAGAGGATGACACGGCGAGTGCTTGGTTGGAATACACGATGTGCCAACACTTTGTAGTGGCGGTAACTAGTGTTGCCGGACAAACCGGAGAGATCAGATCGGCGCTAACCAGAGTTTAAATCCGCAATTGGTAGCGGCACAAGGTAACAGTCTGCACGCACGTTTCCTATGTATCTTCTGTCCCAAGAACTGCCGTTCTACCAGTAGAGATTTTGATCGTTATCTCTAGCAAAAGCAAAGGTTCAAAGCCTTTGAATGTAAAAATGCAAGATAAATTTAATATTTAATCGATTAAATAGGAATAGTATTTTACTCCTGGTAAATAAGTGTCTCAAGACATTCCTGTGAATTCCATGGCGCACCGGGGCGACCTCACTTATTGTAGATTACGTAAACTCATGATTGCGTTCACACGGGGACGCTTTGTGGGTGTTATGAAATGGATATCACGTTCTCGTATCCATTTGCCCGCAATGGTCATATGACGAAGCTCGAGAGTGTGAAAATTTCTTAGTTTTACTTTGATCTACGAGCAATGATTTCAATCAGAGATCATCATTAATGGATATAAATATTATTTTTCTTCTTTGATGACATGAAACTGGAGAAACAACTTACTCTGATCAGCAGGGAGATGTTTGGCACGCGAGTTCTGGTCACGCATAGCCACGCACTTGGTAGATGACGAGTGTTCTAATATATCAAGCTACACCCTACATGAGTGCTGGTGCAGTTAAAGAACATGAAACTCTCCGTGAGAAGTCATTTACACGTGAGGTGACAGACAAATTAATTTTTTATATTCATATCATTCTGTAATTAAAAGTAGATTTTGTTAAAAAGAATTATTTTTTAGATTACTAGATGTCTTTCAAGTTAGACTGATGCAATTGCCGGTTACAAAGAGAAGATGTAACTCGGCTAAGACGTCATGGTTCCGTTAGTTACTCGGAGGCACCCACCTCGACCCTATTAATATGTATGATCGCTTGCAATTGGATGGAAGTGGATTCCTTCAGGCATAAACAGACACGCGTCCACGCGGCAGATACCGATGTCGAGAGCTTGCAATATGTAGTAGGTAAAAAAATAAGAGGAATGAAAGAACAGAGAGTTGAAGGAAAATAAGACTTGGAAGATGTTATGCAGCAGCCAGGGCAGATGTTACTTTTGTCTCCGCATAAATCGCGACCTGCCTCCAATTAGTCGATCCAAGCCAATTACTCGGCTATTCCCTATTCCATATCTCGAATCGCTCGAGCGATGATCTTGTTAAGTATTATCGCTCTCTTATAAAACAAACAAATACCCCCGGAAATCATTAATTGCAATCTCATAGCACAAGTTCACTGATTTATTGATATAAAATCATGACCTATGAATACTTTACAAATTAAATATTTTCAAGTCAACAGTAATATAACACTAGAGTTTAAAAAATTATTCAAAAATCAGAGCTAATAAGATACAGGTGAAATGTAAGACTAGCCTTCAGGACTGAAGAAGAAGAAGATTTGAAAAAAAAAAAAAACATGTATATGAATTTAGCAAAAAGATTACTTCTCTTTTGCTTCTCTCATCGTCTTTAATACGCCATGGGGCTCGTTGAAGGATACACATATACACCGGGGGTCCGCGCACGACCGGCTATCGCGGTCGAGAATGGAAGAGTCGGTGCTTCTCGCGCGCATACACACCCACCTACGGTGCCAGCTAACGATATATTACTCGCGCGCCTCGTGACACCTCACCTGCCGTGGTACCGCTTCCTCGTGGGTGGATCACTGCCTCGGGTCTTAGTCGGAGAGAAGCGAGTCATATAAGAAAAGAGCAACAACAAAGTGCGGCTCATTGGAGAAAAAGAAGATGAAGAAGAGACGAGAGATTAAAGAAGAACCGGCTGATATGACACCGTACATTATAATAACGAGGAATGCAAGGGTTTGGTCTTGGAAATTATTATTAAACATTTTCTTCTAGATTACACAGGCCTATGCAGATTTTTTTTTCAAATTCTATGTAAGAGTCGTTTTTAATATTGAAGTTAAATTTATTAGATAATTATATAAACTGCATTACACAGCGTTTTTAGATTCTTCTATATACCATCAATAATTTTTATGAAAAATAAACTTTCTTCCAGATGGAATATTAAACTTATTATAATCTGATATGTTATTTATTACTCGTTGAGATTATAAAGTAATATTTTTTCAGTATTATTTTGTTTTTAAAGAATTTTTACTTTATGAAAACAATAGAAAAATACAAGAGAAAATTCAAGGTATTTTTCATCTTTATTTAATTACTTTTATCAGGATTTTTATTAAAAGTGGGTTGTAAATAATATTCATTTATGAACAGTTGAGTTAATAATAATATATTGGAAATAATGCTAATTAACTTCATTAACTTCATTTTAAGAATTTCTAAGAAAACCTTTCATGACATTATTGAAATTAGTAAATGATAGAAGTTTTAATATCAATGCAATAATGTTTTGTGAAATTATCATAGATGATAGTGGAATATAAACTTGATATTTAACTATAGAGATTCTAAATGAGTTTAAATTAATTGCAATATTTAACACAACAGTACCCAAGTAGGCCTTATGTGTTATCAGCTAAATGAAAAATGAGAAGTGAGAAATTTTTCTTTTTTTTTTTTTATATAATATGATTAATTTGCTTTACTCATAAAAGTGTAATAATGAAGGTGGAGTATTTCTTGATAGTCATATATGAGAAACCAACGGCATTTACACTCTCGGACAGCTGTGACATTTCATTAAGTACCTCGACATTCTTAGCAAAAAAAGTACTGTGGAGAAATAATGAGAAATAAAAATGATAATAATGATACATAAATGAAAAAACGTTGTGTTAAAGTGGAATCATTAAGGTAGAGAATCTCTTGGAATCTCTTGCTCAGTGCTCAGTAGCTCTGAAATATTTTATACTGGCGTACACTCGTGTGTACATTACTGCAATCATGTACAGTCGAATATGTTATCACGTGGATCTAGATATATGCATACATAGAGAAGTTTATGTAGAGCTCTAGAATGTGTACTCGAAATGTCTGGACATTAGTTTGTGTCTCAGGATACCGTAGGACGCATTAAACATCAGTAACCAGGTCTAAAGCGTCACATTTCCAAGCGTCGCGTCGTCGAGAGAGATCGAGGTGTGCCAAGCACACATAGTTTATCCTAGGTCTCGTACAGGTTGCGGAGAATACGGTGAAATAAAATAGGAGTCAGTGGCCGAGACGTTCACGCCGACCAGCAATTAAAGATATTATCGGTAGTGCATGTCTATTCGTAGAGACCCGATATAACTACCTTAACCTGGTGATTTAATTAAAAACTACACTAAGAGAATTTATTTCTCGTTAACAAATTTTATTTCAATCCAATGAATGTTTAAAAGGTCTGTAAGCTAATAAATTCGTTCATGAATAATCAATAATTTGACTGATTTTTTTAGTGCAAGTTCACATTTATCTATGATGGAATATCAAGTGAAAACTTCTGTACAGTAATAACTTAATTACTACATTCTAGTAACGATTTTTTTATACCAGTTTTCTTGTAAGTAATTTAAACTCAAATAAATAAATTTTCATCACAAGAAAAATTGTTATCACATTTTGTAAAGTTAGAAGATTAAGAGGCTTGCAAATCATCGTTAGCATCAATGAAACACACCTAGAAATAAAATAATTAATCGGATTACTTCATGATTATAAATAATGTTATTCCTACAAACAAGTCTTAGATAAATGAGTATTGATCAGATGCATGATAAAGGATTACCAGATAGATATCCAGGTGTTAAAATGTCATGAAAGAAATACTAATCTTTCTACTGTCTCAAGATTCTCAAACTTGACCCATATTAGCATTTAGGTCATTGACCAATCAACTGAATTAGACATCTTTTCAATTCGGGTTAATATTGCTAGAGTATAGATAAACAGTTTGGCGGTGATGAAAGTCTCTCAAGGTATATAAAGAACTATGTATATAGATAACAACTGTCTGTAATAAATTTTATCAGATGTGCAAATGAACTCGTTATTTAAATATAATAAAACAAAAGATTAATTAAAAATAAAATACTGTATAAATTAAAACGATCAATAAAAATGAAAGAGATCTATTAACTAATCTAGCGTAATGTAAATAAACTTCACGATTAATCAACTAAACTATAATTATCCATTATTATTAAAAATTTCCT
Organism: Chelonus formosanus; assembly: GCA_028641665.1. Taxonomy (NCBI): domain Eukaryota; kingdom Metazoa; phylum Arthropoda; class Insecta; order Hymenoptera; family Braconidae; genus Chelonus; species Chelonus formosanus. The sequence goes on from CM054002.1 coordinate 19,520,323, forward strand.
GACTATCAAACATTTCCCTGTAGTCCGTAATTTATAAGCTTATTGAACCATCACTAAGTGTAACAAAAAATGAATAGATCCGGGAATTATCAAGATCCTCTATAAAACATAACTGAAGCTACGAGTTATTTACTGTTCTCGATATAAGTTTATTACCGTTGTTGTTTATTTTATGATTACACGAAAGATCTTTGTTCACGAAAATAGTATTAAATGTAGGCTTGAAGTGATAGAAATAATAGAAAGATAACAAAAATATAGTACAATAATGTCAAGAATATTCTTAGAACAATAATAAATTACAGGAGAAGCTGTTGGTGTTTGTAGCGATCCTGAATTGAAAGCAATGCCGCTGGGTAGTGGAAGAAAACGGATGTGCACTTGGCACAACGACGGGGTCGCATTCACGCTGCTACCTGGGGTCTTGCACGGTCTTTTCTTACGGCGGCAAGTCACGACGATGTTCTAGTCTATCGGAGGCACTTCCTGAACAGACAAGTCAACTCAACTTCTTATTAAATCTCCACCTGTAAGTTTTCCAATTAATTACTACCATCAAAAATATTTTTAATCTCTTTCTTCTGTATCTCTAAATGATTAATTGATTCTCAACACCTTGAAATAGCCTGGACTACTGGTCGCCTGAGTCCGAGTCAACTTTTACTCGATGGAGATGAACGTCAGGACAAGATGCCAATGCGCATTTGCTGGGGCGTGCGAACGTTGTGACATATGCAGTGTCGCTTTCTTTAATCGACTGGAATATAACACTGTATTTATTTTAAATGAGAGCCTTACGTGATCATAAAGTCAAGTAAAAATACAAAAGGAAAACTAATCTCATCTAAATAAAGTATTTCGTAAAAGCATGTCAATTGATTGATAAGAGAGTTAATTAAGTTAAATGATTAATCAAATAAATCACTTATCATTTGTAATGTATAATAACTTCAGATAATTGGAATTGATCTGAATAAAATTTTCAGTTATAGATATATTTTTTATCTTGAGATCTTTATATATATTTTACCCTCGATTTATTCGTGATTAACACGTTACCAGTCATGTAGATTGACGACATTCAGGATTGTAGCCACATGTGTAAGCGTTAACTCGATGGACTTTTAGATTAAAGCCGTCGTCAGGTGTCCTTTAGCACAGCATCAGTAATAGAACATACGTGACGTATGCTATATCCACAACAAACTTCACCAAGACGACGTAACAGAATGCCTGAGGGCGAGAATACTCGCACTCAACCAACTCTTACCAAAGCAAAAAGGCTCAATTCCGTCAGTAATAACCCTTGCATTATGTCAACCGTTAGCGACAACCATTTATTACCGGCCAACTCGATAAAAAGTCATTTTGCATAATGTAAGATAATCAAGGGACCAAACGGGTTTTGGACAGGTGTATAGTGATGTCGTCACGCATTATCTTCACTTTACTCTTACTCATCTTTCTCTTTAACGTAATGAATTAATAATCTGCCTTATATTCAAGCTCCAACTTTTAATCTTTTTTTCTTTCTTTAGACAAACATTTTTAAATCACGTTTCCAGATCTAAAAAAAAATCACCCTCAAATCATCGTGTCGTCATGTCAACACCAGGATACTTAATCTGCACGCTCGATGCATAGCAAAGGAATCAGCTAAGTGGCTCATTATCAAGGCGCCGGTTGGATAAAAAAAAAAAAGAAAAATTCCGTTTTCTGCCCTTGAAATTATACATCAAAGGGTTATTTAGATATTTATCTAACAGTATTTTATAAATTTCCGCTATAGAATAAAGTCTAACACACACTGATGATGATCTTGAAGGTAAATAAATGATGAAATTAATTTAATAGTCTCTAGAAAAAATATTACGATCACGACACTACATCAAAGCGGCTTCTGTCAACTCTCACCAAATGTATAGCTGACAAGGGACTTGCGCAAGTATCACGTAAGATCCGATATAGCTTTTTCGTCCTAGTTTTAATATGTATCTGTCGAAGCTCGTCTACTCGAGAGCAATTAGCTCAGCCTTAAGACTTGAGATGTTGAATGATGATTGAATTGATTGAAGAAAATGATACTCATACACTTATTACCTTACATCATTACATAAATATTATTCATTTATATTTATAATCAATTAAAAAACAATACCCAGGATAATTTTAGTCTTTAGAATAATGAATTATTTATCAAAATCAATAAACAATTTCAGTTAAAAAATTATTTCCATTAGCCTGATTTTTTTCAGGGATTAAACTTTAAATAAGCCTAAAAATTTTATAAAATATTATGATCATTAATAACTGGAATAATCAATAGTTTGGTTTAAAAAAAACTGATTTATAAAAGAAAATTAAAGTGTAAGGCTTGGTTAGAGATAACATTAATTAATATCTGGTAAAGTAGCCATTCAGTGTTAATTATGGAGAAAATTATGGCTACGGTTATTTTGAGCAATACTGTAAATAAGTTATTGGGATAATTATGAATTGAAAGGCTTGAGAGTCACTGTGGCTGTAATGGGAAGAAGGGAGAGTCGTCTGAAGAAGACGATGGCAGCAAGGAGTGAGGTGAGTTGGCAGTAGAGAAAGAAGGCGAGCAGGCGTGCCCGATGGTTACGGCAATCACCGCACATGCTTCCAAGCTCCTGGCCTCTACCCGTAGCACAAACAAACTCGCTCTGCTCGAGAGCACGCCAAGCAGCACTCCGCTATCCATTATTATGTCCGGCATATAAAATCTTCGAGTTCACATCCGCGTTGGCAAAGGATCGTATAGAGAAGCTCGATGAGCGGTCGTTAATCGTCGTCGACTTCCTCTCTTTTTTCTTCCTTAATATAAAATCCCCTTTCCCGACTTATTACATAATTATATCGAATTCAATTTCACAGTAGCATTAATTGTTTCCCAGTGAAGCTTAATGAATTACATTTGCTGGTCCCGGTATAAACCATCATCATACACTTGATGTGAAGATCGAGAAGCCAACCCAAGCTGATACATCCAAGTGGTAGCACCTCAGGGCAAGCATCCACCTGCCTGACGTCTGCACAACTGCAACGCGCCCACGCTTTCTGCTCATTTCCTTCTCTGTAACCAACATAGCCTACATAAACAGCGTAATAGTGCACATTGAGAACGCGGAAATGTGGAGGATTAGTATATTTGTGTAATACGCATGTTGGATAGAATATCACGTTTGGCATGGTCATTTGTATGGTCCTGACGTCCATGATCCCTGAGCCCTTCAGTTGGAACCAGAGAAAGAGAATGCCTTGAGGCATTACATGTTACAATGGAAGCTCTTCTGCTTGTGGCATAGCTAGAAACATGTCATACAAGCCGATGAACATCGCATGAACTCAAATGTATTTAGATAAATAGGTTTACAAGCTTTATTTTAAAATTCAATTGATGTAAAACCTTTTGATACATATGGATACTATCCATGTGATGTTTTTGATTTTTATCGATTTCATTTATTATAAATATTTTTTTCATCTCGTCTAACGGATAATTAGATTATATCTGGGAAATATTAAAGTGATATAATTTTTAAAAAACCTTTTGAACTTTCTAAATAATTGGAAAGTTTATAAAATAAAATATTTCTATAAGATACAAATAAAATTTATCCATCTTTATACAATAATTTGATAAGAGTATCTCAATGCCATTGATTTCTTTTAAATTATTCATGCATTTCTATATATGTGCGAAATTGTTGATACAAATCTCTATGAACACTTATATGACTTTGTTAGATTGTTTAGAATTATTTCAAATATTAAGATTAGAGATGTTGAACAAGGTTTCTGCATTTTAATATAGGAATTTACCTATTTTCTTGTTATTTTTCACAGGTTTCTATCAGCGATGGTATAGGAAAGGAGAGATTGGAAGAAGGTAGAATGTTTAAAACACGTCTCCAATGGCTGTGTATAAAACGACGCCGCTGATTGTGAGTATATGATCGTAAAAGGAGTTTTACCTCATCGGGACCGTAATAATTTACTGTAGTGTGCCTGAGCAACGCCAATTAACTCGTGAGGGCCATGTGTGTGCTGGATGTCTTCTGCTTACTTTTTGACACATAAGTAAGTGCATTTCTTTACTTTGATGTTTAATTAAAGATACACAAGGCATCTCTAATGGAATTAAACTCTTTTTTATTACAGGGTAAATAGTCAGGCGACCATAATTTTCTTAAGTACACCATTAGGTTCGCGTGCCAATATCAGTTAACTAATGAGAAGCGTGTTGAAATTTTTAAAAATTGAAGAAAAGACTTATGACAATTTTGCGATTTACATGCGAGTGCTAAAAGAGGTGCCTCCAGGCTGACATGAAAATTGGTACTTTACAATTTCAAGTGGAACAAAAATGCATATGAATTTTTGCATTCTATTGTCGGTTAGTTAGATGATTGAGAAAGAAAGAAGGCACTCATCTGAAACTTGAAATCAACTGTTATCATCGCGTGAAACTTGCTTACGGGCATCATTAACGAGAGTATAGTAACTTAACAATCTTGGTGTGTTGAGTTTGTCGACAAAGTACCTTTTCTCTTGCAGAGCGTCTCGTTCAATTAAGGATCTTTTTGCTCCGACCAAGCAATGATTTTCCTAGTGCGCGAGTGCGGAGAATGTCACGCGAAGTCAATGAAGCGGAGAGCTTGAACTGGGTCAACTCAATGTCCTCATGATCGAAGAAGGACGAGGAGAAAGTGCTCTTGCAGATCAGACCACCATGAGGAGAAAAAAACTCCCACACTTTATTACTATTATTACTGTTATTTTATTCGTCCATGTACCTTATGAAAGATGACGTTCGACAACTAAGTTAAACGCCTACTTGGAATACTTTACAACGCCGCGGGTGGCCATGTGCATCTGTTGTGTTTCTGATGCTTTTCATTATTTGTTCGAGACAATTATTACAATTCGCGCTTTGACCTCATCGCGACGACCTGCGGCTACGACTTTATGCTTCCGCGCCACCCAACCTGAAGAACCTCCTCTTAAGCAACTGGACCACAATAAGGAGGAGCACCTTCAGAACAATAGACCAACTCTTCAATGCTTCAATCATCTCATGAAACATTTTATCGCCTATAATTTCAATCTCATCAAGAATTATCTTATAAAAATATATGAAAGAAGAATAAATAATAATTGCGAGAAGAGAAACTCGCTTGGCTTGCAGAGTGTGCGTACTTGATTCTTGCAATTACGATCGTTGTGGTACGTGCACATATGCGTTAACTTCTTTCTTTTCAGCATGAACACATAAATGCACATAACATAAGCTCGTGCCGCATGCTTGCGGTGCCAGTGCACCAAGGTGTAGTGTAAAATAACTACGGCACGCACGAGAAATTCAAAAAACACCAATCAACGAAAAGAAAAAATTACAAATGCAAGAACCAGAAGCTTGAAATTACAATTTGTCCAAAGTAATAACGAAAAAATATTATTGCTCAAAGTTATGTAATAGTTAGTATTGCAAAAAATTAAATTATGTGATTTCAACTCTCATAAATCTTGACAGAAAAAAAAAATAATTTTGTTTTGAAATAAACTTCAAAGTTAAATATTTATCTAAGAATTCCAGTTGATACTTTATGGATTTGTAATGATATAAAATTGAAAATAAAACTAAATTAGAAGGAGTAAAAAGAAGAACAGAAGCTTGAAATTACAATTTGTCCAAGAAGCGACGAAAAAAAAGAAGAAAGGAATAACAATTTATGGAAGGTATTGAAAGATAGCCTGAGGTAACCGACAAATAATAAAGCTAAGATGTCTCATTAAGGGGTGGTAAGATAACGCTGATACTCTGCCTTGGGGTACATTCAGTGCGGGCTCTTGCTTTCTTCTTTGCTCTCTTCTGATACACCGTGACTCTCGCCGATGACGTTCGATCGCTGAATTACGCCGTATAATTTGCGCATTATACTCAGATATCCGGTGCTCCCGCTGGCAGCTTCGTCAATCATCTTTAGCCTGTATATTTACATGCTCCAACCAAAACTAAATGCTCCAAAACTGCCAATTTGATGTTACAACCTAAACAGAAGCTCTAATAAATAAATATATATATCATGTTTATTTATTCATTCAATAATTTACTAAACAAACTAATTCCTCTAGACATTGTTGAAGAGTTTAGTGAGTTAATCAACATCCTGAGTTTACCGCCTTGTTATTAATTCGTAATTGAATACAGTGATTCATTATCCGGACATTATATGTATCCCAAGACTGTGCAGTGTTTAAGCTTAGTTCACACCCATCAACTTTATCTCCATTGGAATATATATTGATAAAACTATATTTACTCTCACCACTAAATCTTTCATAAAGACAACGTCTAATCTCTAAAACGATTAATCAATCAATCTTCAGTGGTGACACATTAACGTTATCATTAAATTAATTTTTTTTCGCATAATTCTAAACGTCTAAACATTTTCCCACGAGCTGTCGTTGCGACGAGAACGTAACCGAAGCCTTTCCCTCCACATCTTTAGTACATGCAGAGTCGTAACTACATAGACGTCTCCGGAGACACCATTCAATTACCTCAGCACGTCGAACGGTATCTTCCAAACCAATAAACTCGATATTTAACCACATCCCGCTGAGAATCTTGCCTTTCTAAAGTCATCATCTAAGCAAGAGTATCACGCAAATCATTAAAAAATGTTGATAAATACTCAGATGAGTTGTCGTATCGTTTATAAAGAGGATTTCGAGGTGCATTTCACCTCCCACGCTGGACTCTCGTGTTATCCTGGAGTACGATTTGGTCGTTTCTCACTGTCACGACGTGTGAACGGGGTCTTAAGCCTATACACTTATGAGCCACTGTGGTCCCACCGACGAGTATGTGCACACTCTATCCATGAATATTCATTATTTTTCCATACGCCTTCCCCCTCTTTATAAACACATGAACTTGTCCCACGCACACGCGCGCGTTTCGCGTGCGTTGCTCCCAATTTGTCACACACCGTGGCATTATCCCATTTTGTTTAATAAAGTAATATTATACAGGCCGACAGGTGATTTACTTCTTTTCTTTCCTTTCTTCCTTTTTCATATACAAGTCTTAGATTTTTTTTTATTTACTTATTCTTTCATCGCACTCGAGGTGCCACGGTGCAATTATGCAACTCTTGGTGGTATAATTGCGATGCGCTAAGAGGACCCAAGAGCATGTGGGGTACCCACCTTACTGGGTGGGTAACAAGACGTTCTATACGCATAATGAGACTTGCCTTTATTACTTAGTTCCTGTATATATTCATATGAATTAAATATATCATGATAATTTATATATAATTTCGAATGTTAATTTTGTACTCATTAATTGTTTATGGACTCAATTGTATGAAATGGATTCTGTCAATAAATACTTCCAACGATTATAGAATAGACGATTAATGTTATTACCATAAATAATAGCCATTTAAATTCAATTGTGAAAAATATTTTTATATTTTTTTCTATTATAAATTGTAATTAATTATTCTCCAACAAAGCTATATACTAAGTAATTGCGTATAACTGTATGGGTATGTGTATGCAATACTGGAGGTTATTCACAGAACATTCTTCCCCTCTTTCGTCTTTTAATCTTATCAGCTTGATGTCTACTCTCAGAGATGCTCCCTTATCGTCCACTGTCGTACAGTACATGTACCGGTTCGTTTTACTCTTCCGCAATGCACCCTCTGACCAACCATTTTAACGAATAATTTCAATTAAAATCCTTATATAAATCCTCCAATCTTACTTTGAAAAAATTGTTGATACTAAGAACAGAAATATTGAAATTAAATATTTTTTTGAATTTATTGATGTTACTTGTAATATAATTTAAATAAATACATTATTTTTGTGTATCATCATTTTTAACTTCAGAACTAAGATTTCATTCCAGAACTTTAATGATGACCAATTAAAAATATTTTATCTCATTTAATAAACATTGCTTTTTAAGGATACCAAAACGATGCTCTCAGAAATCTTATCGTTAACATTCTCATTAAAGAAATCAAAAAAGAAACATTTAAAATTTACTGGGCTAATTATGATGGGTAGTACAAATTTTTCAAAGTAATCATGTTAAAAATAATGATTAAGACATTTTCATGTGTACTTAATTTTTTGATTTTATTTAATATAAGTAAAATAAAATTAAAAGCAATATTTTTTTCCAATCCAAGACAGAAATAATTAAAAATTTTTTTTTGTTGAAATGACGATTAATTATATCAATGAATCATCAATAAGATAGAAATAGATTTAGAGGAAGTAACTGATGAATTTTCACTTTAGGAAACTTGAAGAGAGATCAAAGAGAATTTACACGCGACTCCTGCGTCACTGCACGATATCGTCACCTCAGAGATACGGGCAACACGACTTTGGCTTTCCGCAAGACACAAGGTCTGCCAGGAGTCTCGAGGTGCGTGTCCCAGTCGACACGGCTTGCCCATTAGGAGGACCCTGAGCTTCATCAGATTAGATTTTGCTTCGTTTTCGCCCAGAATATAACTCCTCTCAGACAATGCTTCTAAAAGCCACCGACGAAACCAGAGATTTCCCAGGTAGATCAATGACCTTAAAGAATTTTTTATTTAACTTGTTTCTTTTTCGATAAGTTTTATTTAGCGATTTAAAACATTGATACGAGATGAATTTTTTTCAGTGACATTTACTGGACAGCAAGTGGAACAGGATTACAAGTGAGCGGTACCATTTGTCGCCATCGTCATGGAATTCACAGACTCGTTAGTCCGAATAAATACAGTCAACTTCTGCAGTTTTTGCCGCTATCTAGTTGTGGACTGTGGCACGCGATGCGTCTCGGTGACACTTGGGCTTTATATAAGTACATACAAGGTGCGAACTATGGTACTTGCAACATGTTCTTTGGATCATTTCCTTCTTCAGCCAATCTCTTATGTGTTCACTAACGATCTCACATGTTGAAGAAAAAAAAAACCAAATCAAAGAGCAACAAGGTGCAACAACACATCTGGGATGTCTTGCACACCATTTTTTCGTCTTTTAAACTGATGTTTATCAAACTCGCGACAATAATCGTTGACTTCTTTTTAAGCCAATTACACGCGCACGCGACTCGGATTTATTTCGCACGAATCCTCGATGTTCTTGCAAAGAAAAGACGATATCGATATACTTTATCGCGGAAGCAAAACACCTCTCACTTTTATTTCCAATTCAGTGTTAGTTCATGGGTGTTTTGCCCGGGTAATTGGAGTAATCGTGGAAATCAGATAATCGAGTAACGAGCTCCATGAAAGATGTTGGGTTTCGACCCAAGCATGAGAGTCATTCCGTGTCGCAAAGTCATTACCGTATAACCAGTTATCACCAGGGCGTTAACGTTATCGCAAAGCAACACCTCGTAGCATCGTCACGGCGATGTTGCAAATACGAGAGAAAAATATAATGCAAGAGTAATATCTACGAGCTTGATTCCTTTGCACAAAGAAAAATTCAATAGCAATCAAAGAGAAAAGTATTTCTGAGAGATGCACTTTGTTAAATTCTATTTCGGGATTCAGAGGAGTAACGGGGTAAAATCAGTAGTCTCTTCTGACGGCTCTACTGCCTACATCGTTCCTGGGATATCCAAGCTATCCACTGTGTGCACTCCGTCTAGCTCCGAGGTATTTGATATTGACTTCTCGAGGCGCAGCTTTGAACTCCAGTAGGATACACTAGAACGCTCGAGCCATCGAATATTCCCCTTTCCACTACTCTCCCTTCTGTGTTTAATTAAAAAGCTCCATACACCCTTGTGCCATACAATATATACATGTCGATAGTCAATTTCTCTATGTCCTCCATCTTCACCATCAGTTTTTACTGATAAAGGAAAATTAAGTTGACTTTCTGACTTTTTAACGACTTGTTTTTTACTACTAACCATTGCACTTTCTCTTTGAGATACAAATAAAATAAAAAGTTTAATCTATTCAATTTAATTGTAATCCATTTCCAATGAAGGTAATAATGATAAATAAAATTATTTTAAAAACAAAATAATTAATGTATTGTTATGATTTTTAATAAACTTGGTGAATTACAGGTGCTTGCTGATAAAATTCAAAATAAACACACGTGTGGGTGTTATTGTCAAAACATTTCCACGGAAGCCAGGTCGTAATATCTTTCATCAGTTAATCTCTGGAGTTTTATGCTAAGCGACAAAGCAGGAACCCGCCCTCACAAAAACGTGTGAGATGATACGATAACCAAAACTGTCCACTCTAGTCTCTACATGTTCTAAAAAAATTTAGGTGATTGTTATATGGTAACGAGCTTTGCATTTTGGTCGCTTTTGGTATTTCTTTGAATACCTTGATGTTGATAATCTGGTCAAACAGTAGAAAAGTACAAGACAGAGGCTGCGACAGGTTTAAACGAGATTATCAAACGATTAAAAGAAGTCTCCTTGTGCGTCCAATCGTATAGTAAGAGAAGAGTAAACGCGACGAAGAAAGCCGGAGGGCAAAATGTGAGGGCGAATGAATTAAATTGAGCGAGAGGGAATCTTGATACAGGTGAAGAGTACAAGAGAGATGTAAGCTAGAAGATGAGCTGAGGAAAAGAGACTTGTGGGGATTAAATGAAGAAAGTCTGCTTTGTGGGGCAATCGAAACAGCTCTCAAAGAACCATCACGGATACATTTTTAATTGCTTCAAATATCTGTTCCCTTTACTCTAACTACGAGACGGTCTTAATTAAATGTCATATTGTGCCTGGAGGATTACCTCTATGATCAGCTCTCTCCTAAACATAGCGTCAAATGAAGTAGGTAATTTTTCACAGTAGATTTTGTGAAGCAGGTGATTAAATACGTATACTAGTGCAGGTGAATGTTCATGCTTGCACTTGTACATATAGTTTATCGCAAATCGAGACGCAAGAGATCCAGAGTGAAATGCCCATTAGCGTCCAAGGTGGATTTATATCTCGATAACATGAGGATACAATCGTAAACTTTGATATCTTTCGTAATACTAGCATATACACGTTCATGACTGCAGCAATTTCTGTATATTTCTACCGGAAGTTACTGGAAACATATTAAGGGCTCGAATAGGAATCGACAACAGTATAAAATAAATAAAATAACAATAACGATTCGAGAGCAGTGTAAGGTCGTTGAAAAAAAACTATTCAAAGGATATTTTTTAACCAGCCGTGGGATTTTCAATGCTGAAAGCAGAGCAACGTTGGGATGTTGGTAAAAGAAAATGTATTGGGATATTCGGGCCAATCATGGACTAGCAAAGAGACCGAATTTGAATATAACAGCACAGTCATACATGTTGTGTCGTGAGCATAAAGAGACGACGGATACATATCTATTCGAGGTAGAAGTACCCTTCTCCAATGGAGGACACGTTCGAATTGCAAACATACTAATTTTTCACGTCTACTGAGCACGACGCGTGAATTGAAATACTTATCTCTGTATTCTAAGCCTTCGGGTGGTCTTATTCCATCACATAACCATTTTCTTAATGTGGTTTTGAAAAAATTATCTTCCTATTCAGAAGAGGAGAAATGTTGTTTAGTCTCTGAGGAGTTCAAGTAAATGATAAAACAGCAGAAAAAAATTGTTCAAATTGGAAATAATGAACGAAACAATGATAATCAAATGTTTTACACATTTATGACGAAATTTATTATTTATGTATTTACTTAGTCGTAAAATGAAATATTTTTCGATATTCACACAGCCTTGAATAAAACTTTAAATTCCAATTTTCGAGAAAGCACATCATTTTACATTGATAATTAGAATGATAACAACAAATAGGAAATCATTTATTGACACATTTTTAGTCATTTCTAGTGGAATTTTTAATAGCTGAATTTAATCATCTCCGGCAGGAATATTGCTCTTTTATTGCTAATAATAAATATAATAAATTTAATTGAATAATGAAAGTAAAAAAAAAATTGATTATTAAAATAGTAATTAAAAATTATTAATAAATGTATTTAGATTATTTATTTATGATTATTTTATTTTTATTAGTAAATAGAATAATCTAATACTTTTAGAATAATATTCTTTTAATTTTTTACTATTTTTCAATGACTCACAATAATACAAGTATAGTTGTATTATTATAATAAATTATTATTATAATATATTATAGTTTCAATGAATTCTTAAAAATACAATTGACAAAAAATGTCAATATTATTTCAAATAAAAAAATATTATTGTTGATCCGAATTTTGTTCTTATCACTATTTCAACCAATCGTATGAAGGCGTTCAAAGTATATAACTCGGGAAAAAATTATTCCCGCATTATTGTATTATAGACATTTGTAACGAATAAACGTCTCTTATTTACTATCAAAAATGAAGTCGTTTATATTTGTCATTCTGTCGTCATTATTAATATCAATGACAGTTGGCACATACACGTTCACCGATATTGGAAAAGTTGAAAGTATATGGGTTTCGATGGGCGAATCCGATGAAAAAACGGAGGTCCTTGTGAAAACTGATCAAGGCGAACAATCATTTTGTACGGAAGTCGGACAACCATCTCAACGTGTTCTGGCGTTTCTTGAAGTCGCCAAGACAGCAATGGTACTTGATTACAAATTATCACGATCAAGTGACAATAAATGCAATCTGCGAATATCTAAAAACTAAAAAATTTACTTCTCAAAATATATCATTCAACGAATCCAATTGGGCACAACACGCATTAGAAAATATTGAAAGGATTGGGAATCATATTTTCAATATGTTTATCTCTAATTTATAAATTGTAATCCATTTTTGTCAGAATTTATGCTTTAAAGTTATGATTATATTATCTTTGTAAACTTATCTCATAAAATATTAAACTGGTTATGGTGAAAAATTTTATTTTTAATATATATATTATTTTAGTACCTATATTCCTCTTTATTTTGTACATTCTTTAAAAACAATTATGTTACCATTGTCAAGCAATATGCTTGAAAAATAACTTCATCACCTTAATCACTTTAGTTTTTATTATTTTTAGTTATGAATCTTCCTCAATCTAATGATTAATTCTTTTTACTTTATTTTTTATCTAGCAATAGAAATATTAATTATAATAACATAATAAGTTTACATATATTAATAATTAAATGACAACTAAATGAATCCTATCTAAAAGAAATGAATGATAAAATAGTTGATATTTAAAACTTATGATTGAATAATTTATAATAAGTCACATTTTTTCCTAGAATGAAAAAAGTTAATTCATTGAATGAATAACATTCGAAAGATAATTTCGACTATTGATAATAACTAGAGAAATCATGAATGATTGGTGTTGTCAAGAATTTCAATAAATTTGAAATACGTGAATTTTTGGTGGAAATAACATTTATATTATATGTAGCTGTTGTCATTTAATAAAATTTTTCATACTTATTGTTATTAACTTAAGTAAAGAATATAAAGAAAAAACATTTTTTTTAATCATCAAAAACTCCACTATTGATAGTTAAAAGTTTGTCAATATATTAGTCCACATTTCTTGTTATTGTATTCATTACCAACATGTGATGATATGTTTTATAAGATATTGAAATTAAGTATTTTTTCACAGTATATTAATAATTTTGTATTACATTCATTAATATTTAGAGATGAGCTTTTTAATGAGTCAGGAAACAAACACAATATATTACTGACAATGATTAACATTTACTATCAAAAATTCTGCTACAAATAACTACAAACGTGACAACAGACGATTCTACCTAGGTAGTTAATTGTAATAATAGAAAAAAAATATGTCACGAAAAATTGTTAATTTCAACGATTGAAACTTCTATTACATTTTTACTATTCCTCATTGGTTGTTATCATTCTAACTATCAACATGGAATGATATATTTCATCAAAAATTGGAATTTAGAGTTTCATCACAATTTAATCAGCTGTACTTGAGACATAAAGTAACAAATATGTGAGCTAACATCTATTCAATTTTACATTTTTACAAGATTAATATAATTTATATTACATACTAAATATATGTTTCAATTATATAATTACTCTAAGAGTCATGATAGACTGAGTCTATCAATAATTTCAAATTACTTTTTTCGTATACTTATATGTCTTATTGATACAGTTTGTTTCTAAATGTTAGTAAAAAATTTAACAACTACAGATAGTAAACAATTGATTTTGAGCAAAACATTTTTTTCTCTATCTGTGTCTAATACACATTTGGCTCTTATCGGTGTTCATGCTAAGTATTACACTGCTGCCACTACGAGCAGCTATATATAAACCCCATTCATATAGCAGCACATCAATAGTCGTCTGTTGTGAAGTTTTCATCATGTTACGATTATTTTTTATATTAATTACTTTATGTGGTGTTTCTATTGCTATTCGTCCAGATATAACACAAAGCTCAGCCGGTTGTCCAGTTTTCGTTGGAGGAGAATGGGACGAATATTACACATCTCCATTGTATATAACTTCACGACCAGATGGTAGACAAGTCATTGGTAGGATAATGCCAATTCAATTACGACCGAACCAAGTAATTAATGCCGCTAGACATCATATAATTCCAGTTTCTTTGCTACAACGGTTTTGGAACACAATGTTAGAAAGATCACAAATTAACAATGATTTTCGTACTTTTTTAAGTGCAATTTTATATTTGTGTCAAGAGTATCCACCACCAAGAATGGCTGCTAATCTTATAGATGCCTTAGAGTCTTTTATTTCTAGATTAATCTCGGGCGAATATCATATCGGAACTCTATTTACTCATAATCAAATACGTTACATACAGACCATACAGGCAATCTATGTGTGGATGCCAGGAAATATTTTTATAGGCCCATCAAGCCGCCATGATGATCCATCAAATGGTTTTGAATCAGATGCTGTTGGGATTGTTGATCCAAATAACTTCAGAAGATTACGTGAGTTGAACTCCCTTATGGCGACCTACATTCATAATCAAAATTTATTAAATGAGGATGGTTGTGTTGGGCCAGTCAGAATGAATCGTGTTGTTGAATTAATACGAGGTATACGCCACGATCATACACTGTATAATGGTGGACATTGGTTAGTTCAGCCAGACTTATTACCAATGATTCAATGGGAAAATGATCCTAATGTTGTGTTGCAAGTTGCACAACAACAACCAAGACTACGACGACACTCACTTTACAGTGATAATCAGTCATGTCAACGGCCATTGGTACAAACAATATCTAACCTGCCTGATCGGTATTGTATTCTAGCACCATATACAAATGGAAAAAAAATTATTGCTGCAGTATTGTAATAGAGATTTGTAACAAATAAACATCATTTATCTATCTATAATGAAGTTGGTCGGAATTTATGCTGGCATTATTAATCTCAATGGCAGTTTTGGAGGAAGATTTGCCAATAAATGATATGTCAATACATTCAAATATAAAAATTGTATCTAATTTTTTCTCAAGATTTATGTTTTAAATTATAATTATATTGTTTAAATGTAAACCTATCTCATGAAATATTAAACTGATTATGTTAAAGTTTTGTGCTCTTTTTGACTTGTTATATTTTTTTTCATTGTTTATTTTTCAGAAGTAGTAATGTTATCGTCTTTAAACAATAAATATTTTTTACCTGCAAAAACTAGACTGAATCTAAAATAACAAAGTTTTTAAACTACAAAATAAATAAGAACGTACACGACTATCTCTTTACTCAGCATGTAGTAGAAAGATTTTAAATGAATGAAAAATAATTAATCATTTTATATTAAAAATGATAAAATAAAAATTCAGAGAAACAATATTCGTTGAATAATGATTAAGAACTGACAAATTACAAAATATAATATTATTTAGCATCATGTGCTTTAAAAATAACATCATTACTTGATACTTTTATACAAAAAGATTGAAAATATTTATGTTTTCATTTTCTTGATATAATTTTCACTCAACACCTTTTACTACTCTCTTAAACAAATCAGTGAATATTCACTGATTTGCAGTAGTTTTCACTAATTCAATTTAGTAGAGTACATTGAGAATCAATTTGATGATTTTTTTTAATTAAACAAAAACATGAACGTTCATTGTGATTACATTACAATTAGTAATAAAATGATCTGGCACATATTTAAATATGTATACTATTAACGTCCACACCTTCAAAAATTTTCAATGAGTGAATATGTTTCTGTTTTTAATAATCTCATTAAAAAACTCATAAGTTTTTATGATATCTGATTATAATTAGGTATGTACTCATTATGCAATCACGAAAGAAATCAATGTCTTTATTTGTCTCTGAAATATACGAGATGACAAAAAATTTATGAATAAATGAATGTATAAACACTGCACATTCGAGAAAATTGAAATGTTTAGGCATGGGACGTTAAAAGTTTTTAATAATTAAACACCTAAGTGTTTACAATATTAAATACTTAAATTAGCAGTGCATACACTCCAATATCTTTTTAAAATGATTAAATTCGAATTGTATAAACCATTAAAAGTAAAAATAGATTGGAATTTAAATTCGAAAAATCAGTTCAAATACAACTTCTAAATGGTAAGTTAATAAATGTTTTACACAATAACATCAAGTGACATTTACCTGAAGAGTGTTGAATATCATTATAGGCTCGTATACGATTCCATTGTGTACATACACTATAAATATATATTAGATGGCATAGTTTAATTCTTATTGAATAATCGAAGGATTGTTCACTTGAAAGTTATTTCAATGTATAAAAAAAACGACAGTGACATGAGAAAGATTAAGATCATGTCAGATACGTTTAGATTGTCATTTCAAGGGCTAAGATGTCATCATAAGTCAGTTGTAATCACGCTATTGGGTAGGTTATTCGTAAAAGACACGATCATTCTTTGTCAAGAGACGTGTCAAGACTATATGCACAGTCACACTAAGTTTTTTTAAGATTCATAACGTCATTTGATCGATGTGCCAACAGGATACAAGAGACAAGGGATTTAGATTAAAACAATCCGTTATATTATGGAGACAAATTTTTTCAATATATAAGAATATCAAGATGAAACTAACGTGATATTACTATGGATACGCAAGTGGAAAACAGAGCAAATTACTTTTCGCATTCCGAGCACGGTGGGAGAGAGAGGTTAGGTTGGACGTAGAATCTCAAATTTTAATCAAACTTTGCCAGGTATGCGTTTGCGGGCTCTTTTCTTAATTCTTTATTCTTTTCCCTTTTTAACTTTTAACTTTTACCTTTGGTAGCATTTTAACGTGGTCAAGATGTTTTACATATTTGTCATGTGGCTGGCAAACTATTTTATACCTCTCTTAATTTTATTTTACTTTGTGGTTTCTTTGATCTACATTTTTCTAACTAAATTATAAAGAATTACATACTTTTATAATTACATTTAAAATAACATACTTTCAGTAAAGTAAATATTTAGATATTTCCAATGACGTTTCATCCACAGACTAAATATTTTGCCAGTATATTTAACAGTTTTTAATCATATTGACTTTTTTTTTGAAAGTTAAAAAGGATTTTTGGATATTATAATAAATTATTTAATCAAGAGGTCTTACAGCTAACGTTTTTTTTTTTATTCCATAGGTAAAAGAAAAAATATTTGCTCCATTACAAGTCGAAAGAGTAACAAAGCAGTAAGCAACAAGCAAACATCAACATCTAGATGGGGTAGTGTTGGTGGTGGTCCGGAGAGTTGGATGGAGGGTGGCTCGAGGCAGTAATAAGAACGACGGCATAGTTTTAACTTCTCTTTTATGTTGGCATTTTCCACAGCGTTGCTTTGTGCGAACGAAAGCACAAATTGCTGGGCTGCGCCTTCAGGGAGACATTGAGACACAGAAGAAGAATAAGAAGACGAAGTAAAAGAAGAAGACTCGTACAACAACTTTTGCTTCCTCCACCTACTTTTAAGTCATGTTTGCTTCTGTTTTGCATGGCAGTAAAGGGAGAAAACAACTACCCTATTTCAACTGCCACGTTTACTTGACTTTATTCTCTCAACCCCTTTTAGAAAATCCGTCTTTAACGTTGAGTAAAAACTTAACACTGTAGATTGATTTAAATGAAACAAATGATATACTGAACAGACAATAAGGTTCAAGCAGGAAGAAGAGCATGAATTTCAACTGTATCATCAAGTGACATAACAAAAAAATGATAATTAAATGAAGAAGAGACATACGTAATGATTTCCTGCAGGTGTATTTCCTACAACAACACCCTCTTTTCCCTGCTGCTATTGTCGCGTGGATGCACTACAGGTACGCCACTACGAGAGATGCGTTATCGAATGTTTTATTCATAAGAGTTAAACAAAGACCGCGTTTATCCTGAGGACATCTCTCGGTTGAACGCGCGCGACTTCTATACACAACCGACTCTTGTCTGTCTCACATTCATGTACATTTCAAATTCACTGACAAAACCCTCTCTTGAAAGGAAATAAATTAACTGTAATTAAGTTTCGGCATAAAAATTAGTAAGTAGAAAAAATACAACGAAGTCAAAGGGGGGAAAAAAAACATTAATGAATAAAACACGTGAATTTTCCTAAAGTGAGATCTCGATGTTGGAAGATACCAACGACCACTTGTGGGTTGTAGGAATTACTCTAATAAAAATACCGCCTTCGCTCTGCACTCTATACAAACGTGTACGTCAAGAGGGTATACACTATCAAGTGAGTCTGGAAAAAGGATCCTCGATGGCACTGAAAGATAACCGTGAATACGGTAGCCCTTGACTCTATCTATATCGTTGTCATTCGTAACACTGCAGGGGTACTGAGACACGTGACGTAAGTACTTTTTTTTTAAATAACAAAAAACTTTATTCATTTTTTTCCTATTACAAAGTATAAATAAGTAAAAAGTCAAACTTTTATCAAAAATACTATCCTCAGATATATCATTTTTAGTAGCAAATCATTTAGTCCATAAAAAAAATTTTCTCACTAATCATAAGTACAAAAAATGAGAAAAGAGCACGTTTTAAATCTTAGAAGTAAAAATATTTCTAACTTGAGTTCTAAATATTTCTAACTAGTGAGTAAACTTGATACTTACAAGGCATCGTTGTAAAACAATTACTTACGAGATTTTGAAATTCACTGTTAAACAGAAATATTCATATTTCTATCATTCATAAAGTGTACTTATCATTTTTGCCAAATCCTTCAAATGTAACAAATATATAGTGACTATTTCTTGGAAATGAATCAGTGAAAATCGTTGCAAAACAATGTATATTCACTGATGTACAATCATGAAATCATAACTGTTTGAAATAGTGCTATTATTATTACTGCAAACAGTGAATAATAATATTCAGAAAGCAGTAAATTGAAATCTTATTGAATTTCTTTGTCTAGATTGACCTCGTTAATTATCATATCGGTTCCAACGAATGATATGAAAACGAAAGGAGCTACGAGAAAGAAAAAACGACACCGAGATAAACGAAAGGGAGAATGAACGAGATGGTAAAAGTAAGAGGCGTGGGTGGATTGTGATGATTTACGAGTTGCGGCGTCCAGGGCTCAAACCAGACTCCTTCAAGGTCTTGCTGATAGCGTCAGAGCCACATAAGTCATCGAGACTACCGAGGGGTATCCTAACTAACCCCTCTCGTACATTTTGTCTCTCTCGATCCCTCTTGACCCACCCTTCGACACTGCATCCTATTCTTAATCTTCTTTGGACCCCATTATCGACCGTCCGCCGTTCAATTATAACGCCGGCGATACATGGGGAATTATAATTGCTTTGCAAGCGCTTGCATACGTTCTCTCTCACTATTACATTAATTCCTATGTAATTCTAGTAAACTAGAATTATTGAGAAATATTTTCACGTTAAATAAATCAAGAATAAAGAGATGAAAATTTCAACAAGTTTGATATCCTATATGTGCAATATGTATAATTTCATTTGATATTTACGTCCATCAGAACAATCTCTGATACATCACGCTCTTATTATCAGGATTATTAATACCATAATGATCACTGCGTGTATTATATGATTCTCGGACACGCCATATACGAGAATATGCGTATATCCCTGTAATTGCATAGCGCACTTAAATGAACTACGATCCTGTGAACACAGGACACCCCACGGCGTTCATATTCATGAGAAATATTAGAAATCCAAACTAAATTATGACATAGTGATACTATTTCAAATGTTGGAAGGCTGCTGGAAAAAATGAGCGTAATAGGAAAATGGAATTTAATTATAAAAAAAGTGAAGAAAGAAGAGGAAAAATTTATTCAGTCATTGAAAAAGGTAATTTGTGTTATACTAGAATTTGTAGAAATATTTTTACTGCTGCTGCATATACTAATCATAATTAATCCAACTAATTTACTAACAGGCCGAAAAAAAAGTAACTCATTTGAATAATTGCTTTGACAAGTGCAAAACTTTTGCATCAATTCAATGTGAATGAAATTAACATTTTAAATTATTTTACAGTTGTAATTCTTTTATATGAAAAAATGAATCTCATTTGTTTCCGGTTGCAGGATGCTTTGGAGTCACGGTAAATGCGCAATCGCAAAATCAACGGTATTGTACTGGGCGTCATTGTCGTCGGCGTCTCTGTGTACACACTTAGTCTTTACATCATTCTCTACCCCTGAGACCTCTGCATGAATATTACATGCTTCGTTATCTACCGGAAAGATAATTGTCAAGAAGTACTAAGTATGGACTGGATAAATCAGTTATACAGGTGGACAAGAAACATGTAATATAAGGATAATAAAAGCAAGTAGACATATCCAGGAAGTGTAAACATTAATCTTTGATATTTTTTTTTTAGAATTAATTCATTTATTTAGACTTGATTTAATGATACCGTCAACAATTATAAATATTAATATTAATAGTGTCCTATATATTCATAGTGATTTGAAAAAAATAGTTAATAGGTCTCCATGACCGTTTTCTAAGATCAGACAGTTTAGCCTGGGAGGCACCGTCCCATTTCCCGGACATAAATCACCATGACGTGCGCGGTTGTTATGGCATTTCGAAGGTGGCCATTATCAACGACCCGACGCTATGTAATTAAGGTTGAATAGAGCGAAACAATCATCATCTTGATGAGAATTCGAAATTCAATTCAGTCTAGATTATCTATCTGAAAAATTTGATTCGAGATAAACATTTTTTGATCTTCAATATGGCCTAACAGAATGCACAACTTGGATATTTATATAAAAATTTCTTAATATTTGGTTAAATATGAAATTGTAACATTTTGTTAGTTCGTAGAATTGTGAAACAAACTTCAAGGCAACCCCTCACTTCTATATGACAGATGGATGTCGGGGTTGGCCCGTGCGGGGAGAACCGCTAATTTGGTCGGACAACCACAAAACCACAAGAATAATAACACCCCCCTTTTTAACTCTCGCTCTATTTCTCTTTTGCTACTCTCTCACATTAAAATTCACCAATAACAATCCTTAAGCCGACCCTGTGATTACTCGTGGATAAATCTCGACGCGGTAGCCACAGTCCTGCCCTCGTCCAACCCATCCTAGACGTTTTCTAGACTCTTCTTTATCCTTGCAATTTAGTTCAGGCACGGGGTAAGAACCCAGACGACAGCCAGACAATTTACCTGAAGACACCTGGCAGCCACATTTTTTAATTTCCTTTTAGTAAAATGCTAATAAAATTTTTTTTACTACTTCCTATTATTTAAATAAAAACTGCAACAAATAATTCAGTAGAAAGTAAATTTCTTTAAAATAATTACTTTTCATTTGATAGATTAATTAAATAAATAGTTTATCTTAACTTGAAGTTTATTAATGTAATATTATCGATAAATTTATTAATTTCCAATAAAACTGTTCTAAATTTAATTTAGGCAATAAACTTTCTACTTAGTGGTAATTATTGCTATTAAAAGTCATAAAAGTTTGCTGATTCATTATAGTTAAATGAAATCTGAAAGATTCAATTGACTTGACTTCTCTTTTAAATATTGATGATTATTTTGACAAGCAATATTAGACTACAATAAAAAGGTTCATTTTCCAGAGCAAATATATAAACATAACGATAGACATCTGTATTTTAAATTTCAATATATCTCAATTATATCGTAAATAATATATGACTGTTTTCTTGCGTGCGTCCAGTAAATTGGCAGCCAAGGTGTCCGTTAGCGAGACCTGTTCTCCCCTCTTAGAAGAATGTCTATAAGAAATCCTTCCTATACGCACTTGACTCTTCTCTTGGACATTTTGAACTATCTCTGTTTATTCCCATTTCAATTCAAAAAGAAATTCTAATCATCAGTGATGAGAATTTGCTAAATGCTCAACGTTTAACGTTGATGTGATAACGGGAAAGTTTAATGAAAAAACAGCAACGTGATGGGTCACAATATGTGCATATGTTTGATTTATGACACTGAATGAAGAATAAATAATAATTGCCATTATTAGTTTTATTAGTCAAGAAAAAAGGTAAAAGTATGAATGCAAAAAAATTATTAAAAAATAATTGCTTGTCTCAGACTCATTTATCAATTATGAAAGAAACTTTATTCTTGTGTCTATGCTTTTAGATAAAAAGCCATGGCTATAAAGCGGATATAAAGTCGCAAGAAGACATACTCGGCTTATTTGCAAGGATACTATATCGCCGTATACGAGACTTTATTGCGAAACGAAACTAAAGGTAAAAGAGGAGGCAACGTCCTCGCCTTAGTTTGTGTTAAAGCGACAAGTTTAATATCTCAACCACTCTGGAAAGGGTGTCTACCAGAGAATAAGAAAAGACTAAGAAAATCAAGCAAGGGAGAGAAAGTGGAAAAGATGTAGAAGGAAAACAGATACTGTGAGCTTAAACTTTAATACAATTTCATTTACTCCATGCTGACAAAATCTCTTGTAACAAATCATTCTTTCATAGTATTTTTCAAGGGAAGATTGTTTGTAAAAAGTTGCCAAAATTTACGGATTTTGTTGAAAACTCACACGTAAGAGTCATCAACTATTTGTTTGAAACTAACAAATTATGTAAAAATCCTAAAAAGAAATGTAAAACTCTTCTCGGACTGTGAAAATGAATGAAAGAATGTGTAAGAGAAAGAGAAAAAGTATACTAAAGGATTTTAAGTGCTTACGTCGACGATTTTTTGACGAGTAAGCTACGAAGGATGTAAAGAAGGGTACTAATGAAATTCGCCAGAAAGATGAGAAGTGTTCCCTAAGGACGAACTTTTCATTTCTTTTACCTCTTTCTTTTTTCCTGTTAAGTAGAAAGTCAAAATAGAACTCACTAGATCAGACAATTAATCTCAAATGAAAAACAAATTTTTTTCTTGATCAGAATATATTTTATTTTACCAAAGAAAAATGTAAATTGTATGAATAAATAATGTAACGTAGTTTCTGGCATTGTGACTGTGCTGTTTCCCGAAGGAAATTAGAACCATCTCGCCTCCCTCATGTTCACTTGCTCTGGAGTCACAAATGTAATATTCAAGAAATAATCCTGCAGTAAGTTTCTTTACTTTTTGCATCTTTCGACATTTATATCAAAGACAAATTGTTTTAAATAATTTATTTATTCATATGCCACCTTTCTTTTTAATGTTCATCATAACTCTTTAACACTTTAAGTATATTTTCCTAAGTTTATCCATCAACTTCCCACTTCTAATAGTTTTCTTTTATTCCAGGTTCTTTTTTTGTAATACTAGTGAAGTTATTGAAACCTGAGGAGTACACATGACTACAATAATGAACAGAGAATCAAGTTGATGACGTCTGAAGCAATTTATTTTTGAAGTTTTCTTAGCGGCTCGCAAATCATTTTACCCATTAGACCTCGTAGGTGGAGATATCGGGTTTGAAAAGAGAAGAAGGAGACAATGAGAAAGAGAATTCGTCCTCTCTACACTATTAAACCGGAGTATGAATATAAGCACAAGTAATCCCTTAGTTGATGTGTGTTATGAGGACTCCCATACACGCCCGCGCACTCATCATCGCCAAGATAATGGAGTGGGCGGATACGCGAGAAGGATGCCACGGATGGAACCTGACCGGTCCAATACATTGCCAACAAGAGCCAGCATTCAATGAGAGTCTACTTGAGCATCCAAGTGCAACCATAAAGTACTAGATGAATTTACATCTTTAAGACGTCTTTCTTCTGGTTTGAAAGAGGTCATATAGACTGATAAAAATGAATATAACTGCACTTCTCAGAAATTGTCCCTCCAATCGTGTCAACCCTCACGACAGAGGAGGAACTTGAATGTCGCGACGCTGCTCATTGGTTCGAAAATTTTAATAACCCCTACGTGGATAGGCCAACGGATTACGCATGTCCAGCAAAGTTTGATGTCACCGGGGTGCGCGACACGCGACTCCGAATCAAGAGGATCAAGACTTGATATACCTATATACTCTTTATACTCGAGAATAAAATTGCGCAAGCGCCACGACTGTATTTATTCTTTAAATCAATTTCTTCAACTTCATAATGACGTTTCCTACAAATTATAAACGATTATCAAAGTCTATGCTGTTCAATATTATTTTTTACATCACGTTAAGATCAATATAATAGAGGTAGCAAGTGATAAAGATTTTCTGTTGTATCAGAGATGTATATACCTATGTATATGATAGTTGAGAAAGCACATAAGACAGCATCATTGTACCAGAGGATCGGTAACGTGTCTCGTGGGACCAGAAGCGAAAGATGAATCTGCGGGGGGAAGTAAAGAGTCAAGAGGGTGAAATAGACGAAGGAGTATAACGAGTGAGAGTATCGGACAGACAGGAAAAAAGTGGAGACGAAGATTCGCGAGAGAGCTGGAGATGAGGATGAGTAAGATGACCCCGGGACTGTACAGCAGTCGTCAGAAGATCGATACTGGAAAGGCGCGCGGCGGCTCCTGTCTCCGTGCTGCCATTGGTCATAGCTGCAGCTAGACGCTCCTTGCCTCACTCCTCAGGAAGTCCTCACTACTCGTCTCGACCATCCGTCCTGAGGATCTAGCTCTTTCCTTCCGCTATCCCTTCAATCCTTCTCTCACCCTCAGCAATAGAATCCAAACCCGCCCATTCACTTTTCGAGCAGCAGAATATCTGGGAAATCATAAGAAACCAAGAAAAGTGATGATTGATGTAAAAAGAATAGGATTTTTTCCCTACGATTTAATGGAAAATAATAATTCTGTAATCATGCTAGATGAAAGATAGGTGTGTACAGGCAGGTCATAGCATGAGCATGTGATTGCATTGTATATTAAATCTTTTATGGAAAAGGTAAAGGGGAC
This sequence comes from Chelonus formosanus, assembly GCA_028641665.1. Taxonomy (NCBI): domain Eukaryota; kingdom Metazoa; phylum Arthropoda; class Insecta; order Hymenoptera; family Braconidae; genus Chelonus; species Chelonus formosanus. Next base: position 19,545,765 of record CM054002.1, read on the forward strand.
ATACCCACGATGACTGTCAACACGATGAGAAAAGAATTAAAAGAAAAGACAGAAGCGTTCTTCTAAAGGCTAAGACCGACTGTCTTTCTCTCACTGGCTTCCTTAGGACTTCGTAGCATGTTTTATACGTTCGGAAGTAGCTTCTGAATATGGATGAACGTCGAGTCAACGGACACACTCTCATGCTTACGGGCGGAGACATAATTGCCTTAATTAACGCTAATATGTTAAATCGCGACGGTTTTCTTTTGTCCAAGACTCCTTTGGAATTCGCGGAGAGACTGTGCGAATTGGATTGAACCATGATGACGGTGATCTTTTGTAACAAAGAATAAAAAGAGAGATTCTTTGACAAGAGACATTTGTGTATAATTAAATAAAAAGTGAGTTCTGCAGGAAACGAGTAAATCAAATAGTAACTGGGAGTCTCGATGAATTAATCGAGTGGTCGTCGCGAAGTGTATGGACTGCTAGGACTCTTAGGGTACTTCGAACTGCGTTGGAGAATGCAGATACATAAATTCATGAGCCAAGTAACAACCCAGTGACGCCACGCTAGCTTCCGTGCCGGTGTGGCCGCGCGCCGTGGCAATCGTATTCATGAACCGACACAGTAATTAGGGACACTAGCTCGCCTCGCAACCGGAAGTCGTCTTAAGAATCTTCCCCTCACGACCACCGTCAAGAGAATATTCGCCGGAACCATTTATGCATTCCGTTTCGTCTATTAAAAATATGCAATTTCATGTATTTGTTAGTGTTAGCTCTACCTTTATTGCTTTTTTATTTGTTATTGATTGTAATCAATCCTATTTGCATCATTCATAAGCAATATAATTAAACCATTAAAATAGAATGTCATGGTCAAATGATTTATAATTTCTAACTCAACTGAAACCCACACACTTTTTATATATTTTTTCTTATAATTATTACAAGTTAATTAAAATGAATTGATAATATTTGTTTTTAATAATTGCTTGTAAAGAGTAGCATTCGATAATATAATATGAAAAATGAATAATTAACATCAATGTATTTTTACAGATTCATTCTGGTGAATCAAAAGAAGAGAGCAAGAAGAGAATAAAGGATATTACACGTGGTTGGAAGCCAATTACTCGTGCGGCTTGACCTGAAGGCAATGATACCTGTGGGCAATGCATAATTTTGTTGGCGCTTGAGTCTCTTGCACAGTACGTAACTCTTCGGTCCAAGCTTTATAATGAAGATATAACCAACGTCGACTGCTGAGACATATTTACGTCCACGAGTGCAAGACTTGTTACTTACATTATGTGCAAAAAAGAAAAGAAAAATGAAAAAAGTAAGTTACAAGTGTGAAGTCATTTTTAATCAAAAATATAAGTAAAAGTCACACAATAAATAATATAATAAGGTAGTTTTAATTCATTGCAAAACATTGTCACAATTACTAAGAAATGATGCAAACGATAAAACAAAGGCCTGATTTAATTGTTTGATTGTTAAGTAAGAAATTAAAAAAAAAAGAGACTCACGGAAGTGAATACCACGCCTGCGATTCTCGACAGAATATGTGCATTATAATCCTATTATGGATTTTACTTCTTTTACAGTGCATTTAAATCTTCCTCACTTAGACATCGATCAGGACTTGGCCGACAACCCGACGTAAAATTACCCGGAACGTATTTTTCCATTAGGCTTTGCGTTGTCCAGGTGAGTTAGTAAATTATAGGTGTTCACTTATCGCACGAAAACCGTCGAAAATGAGGAATCAGGAAAAAAAAATTGCTTCAACAAAATCCCAGAGGGTATAGGCTAGCAGTATTCATGTAAGTTGAGAATTTTAGACTGTAGTACATCAACCTTTGAAAGAAAGAGTCATCAAAGCAATTTTGTGATAATAAAAATTCGACATTAAGTGAATGTATCCTTAAAAAAAAAATCTGATGAAAATAGAGGTGCAGGGTTAACGAGACAGTCCCTTAGGACGTATGAAACCTTTTGGCTGGGGAAGAAAAAGCATCGGCTCGAAGATAGACCCATTAAAAGTTGGTGACGTAGGGGAGAGTTAAAGGTCTGGTGTAAGTGAGTTTAGGGAATGTCTACCAAAGTGTAGGGATGGTATAAAAAAGAGATGCCTTCTTTTGGTGATTAGCGTTTTTAATATCACACCAAGAACCTTTTAATTCTGCTTGTGATTTGAGAAGACTTGGATATATTTAAGCATTGTAGCTAAAAGGATTTGGCAATAAACAACAGTAGGTTTTAAAATTAGAAGAGCAACGTAATATTCATAAAAATTTTTCAGTCTCTTAGGTAGATATGTAACTCCTATAAATAAATTCAGAAAAAAAAAAAAATTGTCGTCGTCTGAAATTTCATAATCATTGTCATAAATTCTTGAAGACTTTTATTAGCATTTTATGATTCTTTAATTATTTCCTTGGCATTTAACATAGTGTACTTTGTAGTAAAAATATAAATAACATAATTCTCTATATGTACAAATTTTTTTTATGTATATTAATGTGTAATCTCAAAGAAGATATTGAGGACAACATTGCTCACAGTAGAGTATTACAAGAAATGCGGCCCTTTTGCGGTAAATGTATCTAATTAGCTCGACGTTTACGTCAACGTTTACAATGATTTACAACAAAATTATGCCATAGACTTGGGCCACGACGTAAACCTAAGAAGAGAATGCGGTGTGGCGTTCGCTAAAAACTACGAGACCATTTAGTCATTTATCATAACCAGCGTCCCGACGATGCCCCGAGGACGTATAGTAGAAAGGAGGAAAAGAGGAGGAATATTATCCATTGGTCGAACTAATCGTGCTCCAAGACTAGCCTATCTTCTTTGAAGTTAGATTATCCGTAATAACTTTACTTCGACCCACTGACTGACAATACATATTTTAACATTGTATCCATAATAAATACACATAAATTTATGGTCTTTTAAATTATATCGATCGTGATCAACTGTTGTTCATAAAAAATTCTTTATGTTCTAGCAGTTCATAAAGTTGAGAATAAAAAAGCCTGAATGATGAATTGAAAGTAACAGGTGCAAAATCATCTGGATGTTGAGCAATTGCGTTTACCTAAAAGGATCGTGTGACCAAAGGATGCACCAATTGGCCAAAGGACAGAGTGAACATCATACAGAATATCCAAAGCAACACCTACATCTTTCGATACACACATAACGCCTCCAAATTACAGAGTACTAGACTCCATCCATCACTGCAGGGTCCAACAGACCCATGAGGTCCTCAGTACCGCCCCGGTGTTTAAGTCGTTAGCAATTTCCTGCGCAGGACTATTTTTTTGGTCCCAAATTCCATATGCTTCGATAATATGCTCAATACTCCCTTCTTCCTTTTTCTCAACCAACAACCACTCTGTTCTCTTGAAGGTAATCAAGCAAATCGATCGTTTCACGGTCATTTTGATGCATTCATTGACCTATTGATATGTCTGAAAAATATGAGGGCTTAATATATAATATATTAAAGATAATTAGAATTATTTTAGTTTATTTTTTAAATTGAAATTTAATTGATGGTTCCATTTGTTCTTGCAGACTACGCTAGAGAGCACAAGTTGATGGACTTGACTGTCAGTTATGAATACGATAAGGCAGGCAGCTGTATTCATGTTTTTCTACTGTAGAAATGGTAGGTAAGTTGTTTAGATTACAGCAACCAATGTCTATTATCTTCAGACCTAAGTTAATCTTTTAAATCTCAGATTCCTCGATTTTTTTAAATTATGATCTTGATGAATAAGTACATACTTTATCGAGCTTTGAAAGTTGTTATACATAACAAGTTTGAAGATTTCTTCGATTCTTAATTAAATTTCAATACTTACATACTCGTATATTAAACTTTTATCGACATTAATTAATTACAAAACTTCTCAATACGTTCTTTTTATTTTTCAGGTAATTACACTCCATTAACTATTAGCTATAATGACTAAAATTACCATAGACTAATGCCAATAATTATTCAATCTCCAATAAAGCTTTAATTAAGATGGTTAAAAAATGATAAACATCCTGTGAGAAAAGGTAAGTTATAAATATTATAATTTTTTCAAACGAAAGGTTTTATTAAGTTAAATGATTAATTATTTTTATTATCCACAATGATATTTATTATTTGAAGGAGATACAGATGATAATAATTTATTCTTAAAACTCATACAAAAATAAACTAATGTACTCAACATACACACAGTTATTGAATGATCGTAATAGAAAAGTGCATTACGAAATCACAAAAATATCAGCAAAATAAAGAAAATTGTGAAATTAAAATGATTAAGTGATAAATGAAAATGGAATATATATTGAATTCGAAATTAAATAATACTCTTTAATCAGTTCAATGTAGTCTAAAAGTAGAAAGTAGTTAAATACTTATTATCTAATCCATTCCTTCACCATTCGAAAAAACCCCATTTAAATATCAATTTAAAACAGCATCTATCAATTTTATTTAATGTCTAAATCAAGTATTCAATTTCTAGCTTCTAATCCAGGATTATCTGTACTCTCTTTACGTTCTATTCTAGTACTTGGTCTAAATTTATCATAGTCTTGATATTGCCCAAAAATTTTTCTTCCAGAAACCTTCTGATTATCTTTGACATTGATTTCAGTTCCAATTTGGACAGGCCATGGTAATTTTTCTTGTCGTCGTGCTCCTGAAGGATCTGCGAGTAATTTAGCTGCTTCATCAGCACTACGAACTTCTTTGTAGGTGTCATGATCTAAATTTTGATCCAAATAACGAACCTCGTCAACTCTATCAGTATAATGCACGTAAGGACGATCTAAGTAAGTGGATCTTTTGATGTAAGGATCATAACCACCATAAGGATAGCTTCTGTAGCGATATCTAGTTTCGACATCTCGATCCATCATGTTGGGAATTTTTTTAGGGAAGCCATCACGTGTCATCATAGGAATAGAAGGTCTGATATGATCATGAGGTCTCTGATAGCTTCGAAGATCAACAGGCTTGCGAACAATCTCGGGCAATGTTGCATAATAAATTATTCTTTTAGGCTTCGGTGTTGGTCGATTTCGATACAAATCATAGTCTTCAATACGATAACGGTCTGATGAATAAGCTGTCGGCTCGTTTAATCCTCTAACATAGTATTCGCGTTCCGTTCTAAAGTGATCTGGATAGTAATAACCTCGAGAGTAAGTTGCATCAAGTTCACGATCGCGAAGAGGAGTTCTGAATGATACATCATCATATGTTCTTGATATCGGGAAATCTCTTGACTCCCTTGATTCTCGCACATCATAATTTCTCCTATTTGCAGTGATAAAATCTGTCCGTGGGGCTTCATCTCTCTGCGATGGAGATCGAGATGTTTCATCATCTTCACTTGCAGCTTCTTCAGCATCAGTTCTATGACGGAATTCAACAGAAAGAGGCTGTGTTGACCAAGATTCAGGAGAACCCAAACGAGGTTCTCTAGCACTTTTTGTCCCAGATATTTTCTCCATTTGATTTTCATCTGCTTCTCTACGTATTCTAGAATGATCTTCAATTATTTCCAATGATGTATCGTCCGGTTTTTCATGACTTTTAGAACAAGACCCATAATGTCGAGCTTTACGACGTGTTTCTTTTTCCCAGGGTTCTAATAATACTTCTACATCGTCGTTTGGATTTTTTATAGCTCCTTGGAAAATTGGATGATCATGTAATAATTCTGGAGAACGGCTATTCTCCATATCTTCGAGTTCTTTTGCAATGCGATTTCCTCTCACTTCACCTGTTTGATCAAATTCTTTTAAATCTACAAGTGTTTCAGGAACTTTAATTGTTGGAGAAAACTCTCGAGATGCCAGACGACCAACTCCACTGATGCTACGCACTTCAAACGCTGATAGGTCAAGACGAGGCCAAGTTGGATGAGTTGTGTGTTCTGCATTGGTATTTGAAGATATTTCCCATGCTTTTCCAACACCTACAGCAGAACTGTTTGCCAGGAGGTTGACCAGAATCGCAAAAAATGCAATCATGATGCCTGAAACATAAATATTTAAAAGAATAATAATTCATCACGCTCAAATCTATGGGAATATCACTCCTATCTACATTGTATGGTGAGTGTTCACTGGTCCATAAATGTCACGGTAATTTTTCTTTCACTATGACATATAATAGCAAATACGTATTTGTTTGATTCTATAGCATGACCCAAACGTTACCACGACAAAAATAATTTCCCTAAGCACTTCCGTAGCTTTTATAAAACAGAAGATTGACGAGGCTGAGATCCGGCTGACACTATCCGGTTAGTGAGAGTCATGACACGATGTAAAAAGTTAGTTCACCTTGTTAACAAATAGTTTATGATTTTTTGAAATATTTCATAAAACAGTGGTGCAAGGTAACAATAGAAATCGGAAGTGTTTGAATGGTAATAAAATATAGCGGTATGGAAATATTCAACGTGACAACCAAGATACTTGTCATGGATAGCGGAACAAATCTTCGAGAGAATCAAGTTACGTCCTGCGATTGCCACTGTGCAAACTAACAGTTCCGGGTTTATACAGTTATGCCTAGTTCAATGTACTACACAAATTTGCAATTAACACATTAATTACTTTTAAAAATGGATGAGAATCAGTGTATGACATTTTTCATTCATTCTGAGAGATTACAACGACTTTATATGACAATTGGTTCAATTTAGATTATTAGAGCGTTGACTTATTTCTAGATTTTCTCAAAGAACTATTGTTCATCTCAATAATATCTTTTATAAAATTTATTTTAAAAATAATGAATGAGAAACGTTTCTCAATTAGCATGAATTGATTGATGTATTAAATATATCTCGAAATAAGCTTATGAATATCTTTTATCTGAATAATTGTAAATGTTTATTTGATGTAACAAGAAAAGGATAAATTGATAATATGTGTAAATGATATGCAGTAATGATTAAAGAATAAAAATGTTTTACCTTGTAGATAGTGTCAGTAATAATTTCTTCACCACCCCCGCGATACTGTCCGGTTGAAGTTGAAATGATGACTGGAGTTACGAAGCTTAGCACTTGTCGACTGTTTATAGTCACATCTATACTGCGTCACCGTTTCCCAACGGTAATGAGCATTCACCCCTTCCATGGTGACTGCAATCAGTTTACGAGGGAATTGTTTAAGCTGTACGTATCCTTCGTGTTAAAATATGCCTTGAAATGTATCTAATGAACGCTGAAAATAAATTGCACACTTAATATTCCATAAGTAAGGTACTCTCATTAAGGCCATTAAATGATCCCGTTGCGTGCCTAGAATGTGACCTCTTGATACTTTGATCATTATATATTATGTATCCAGAATCTTTGTAACTTATTCTCACGTTTTTATAATTTAGATAAAATTGCAATAACGTTTAAAAATACCGTTACCTAATAATCATTAATGAATTAGAGCTGAATAATTTAAAGTAACTGTTTTTACAACTTTTTAATGAAAATTATACTCAAAGCCATTTTAATCAAATAATTAATGTGTCGGTTTAATTTTTTATATTGAAAAGTGCGCGATAAGTGTTTGAGCTGCAGTTGATAAAAAAGCTTAGTTTTAATTCAGATGATAGATGGCGTCATAAGGAATGTCTCTGGCCAATGAGAGGTTGAGTATCAGCAACATGCCGCGCGTACAGTCCATCGCCATTTCTTTTTCTTGTTCACAAAAGGTATATGCAGCACGCTTTTCACATTGTGCTAAAAATCGTTTTATAACAATGACATCGCTAATTATTTTAGTCGGTACAAAATCGAATTACAATCTAGAATGTGTGAATAATAACGTGGTTTGTTTATTTCAGCAGCCTGATCCTCCAGAATCATGTCTGACAACGAAGTGTAAGTCTTATTTATAAATTTATGGTTTTAATTTATTAGCATGAATCTTTGAATAAGTTTACAATTTTTAATATGAATAATAGTTAAATATTTATAAACAATTGAAAGAGCTTCTTGTTTATATTATTGTTACTAAAATCAAGAAATTCTTTACTATAACCTATGGTATTAAATTGTTTATTTTAACCTACCAAAAGTTAACTTACCTAAAATTATTTATGTATTTTGTTTGATTATAGTGATGATACCCCTGCGGAATTCTCTGCGGGAAATTTTATGGACGTGAATCAAGCTTTACAAGAGGTCTTGAAAAATGCATTAATCCATGATGGTGTTGTACATGGTCTTCATGAAGCTGCCAAAGCTCTTGACAAGTACAAATTCATTACATCTATTGAATATTAAATAATATCCTAAATGACTTTGATCTAGTGAGTATTAACAATTATATTCTTTGTAATTTTCAGGAGACAGGCTATGCTCTGCATACTTGCAGAAAATTGTGACGAACCAATGTACAAGAAACTTGTACAAGCTCTTTGCAATGAACACCAAATACCCTTGATTAAAGTAGATAACAACAAAAAATTAGGGGAATGGGCAGGTTTATGTAAAATAGACAGCGCTGGTAAAGCAAGGAAGGTAGTTGGCTGCTCTTGTGTCGTAATAAAGGTATTTAAAATAAATTCACTTGAAATTTTAATCATATTTATTTTATTTAATTTATATGATGAGAATCTAGGCTCCCTCTACTGAAGTGAACCCAAAATAACCATGCTGAGAAAGCCTTGTCTGAAATCAATTTTGTATTTAAATCTATAATTTCCAAAAAAAAATGTAGCATTTTGTCTAAAAAAGAAATTTATTCCAGGATTTCGGCGATGAGACTCCTGCCAAGGATATCTTGATGGAATATTTAAAACAAAATTCTGTACACTAAGATAATTTTAATAAACCAACAAAATTTTATTTAATTGTTTAATCATTATTTTTGTAGGAAGAAAATTTCATTTCTCATCATCGATATCTCCCATTTTCTTTACTAATTGTTCGCAGATTTTTTTATGAATATTCCAATCTTTAACTTGACATGCTCTGTAATATACCAATTTTCAATTTAAACTATTATGCATGTTTAATTGAATATCTTACGTACCTTCCACAATACCAAACACTTTTACATTTCGAACATCGTTTAGAAGCAACTTCTTTGCACAAAGCACATTTATCTTTCTCTTCAAAAATGATTTTATCTACATCATAAGCATCACTTAGAACTTGTGCTGTTTCTTGTATGTAATTCATATCTTTACTATGAAAGAGCTGAAGTTGTGTATCAACTAATTTTTTCCACTGTTTTTTATACTTTTCTAAGATAGTTGCTTGAATCTGTACAGAATCAATATTATATACGATTAATTTTTATACCTTACATTATTTTTTTTTTATTCACCATACCTGTGGAATAAGTTCAACACAAATTGTAGGTTTAATTTCTGAAGGCTGCGAAGAAATATTTAAATAGCTTAACCATCGTCTTAGATCAATTAAAGGAGAAATTTGATCAAGAACTTTTTCATGTAAATATTTTTGCAATTTTGTCAACTCCGATATTCTAAACTGAGTAATTTGATAATAAGGAGCACATTTAGGATTTAAAAGTAATCCTCTCAAACAAATCCAAATCTGTCCTTCTATTTTACTTATCTTATCCTCTTCTCCTTTTGTTATTCTATCCCATTTTGATGTGTATATCATTCTCTCTCCATTAATATTTCTAATCCACGGCTTCTTTTCAATTAACTGAGTAAATAAATATGGTACATCATGGGTTGACAGCAATCGCTTCAAAAAAGCTAATGGTAAATTATCAGAACGAGTTGCTAGATATCCTATGATTGCAATACATTTAATACTAATATCAAATTCAATTTCATCTTTTTTAGTTAATATTTCTGTAGTCCATGAATTATCAGACTTTGGTGCATTTGTTTTTGTTTTAGGAAAAATTATAGATGTTAGATAGCTAACAGCATAATCAATGAGATCTAGAGTTGAATCATCCATAGATTCAATGCTATCAGAATGGAATAAAATATTTTCCATAAGAGACACTGCAATGTTTTCATGATACAAGATGCTATAAACCATAAAAGTATTGGATAACTCTTTTTTAGATTCTATTAAAAATGGGAATATTTTCTGTTTCCAAATAGATATTTGTATTGCTTCGTGAATTAAAATAGGAATCTGGTGATGAGCAAATTATTATAATTTTTCTTTTCAATTTGATCATTAAATTTGTAAGAAATTATCATACTTACTTTTTGAAAAGTAACAAACCATTCTTTAACAGCTTCATCATGCATGTGGCTGATATCTAAGATACTTTGTTGATTCAAATGCATCAGTTTTTTATGGTATTCAAACCATGATGTTTTACCAATATCTTCTAGATTAGATATTTCTAAATTTTCGATATAATTTTCGATCTCCCAAGGTTGTAATATGTATTCATATTCTTCTGACATTTTTTTGCAAATAGAAATTTTATTTCTACAATACAGAAGTATAAATTGATTCTGTTTCCTTGGAAACCTTAAAGATGTTTATCGAATAATTAGTATCCATTAATAAAAAGTCATACAAACTACGTAAAAAATATTAATGATTAAAATTTGTAAATGAATGTTAGTCAAAAATGTATCCTTTTTAAACAGTTTAATTGCTTGATTGAAAATATAATTTCAATTTCGGGTTGACGTTCATTTTTTTTTTTTTTTTTTTGAATATGAGCGCTTCAGAGACTAACTACCTGCGAGACATCTACACATGTAAAGGTTCATAATTAATTTTGGGTAATTAAGATACGCGTCTTATTGCAACATAATCCGCCAAATAACTAATCAATTGAAAATCTATTCTTTTTATTAATAAACCATTCAAAACATAATTAAAAAATTGTTTACTCAATATTATCAGCAGTTGTCTGGCATTGATTATAGTGTAAATATTTAATAATCATCAAATGAAAGAGGAACACATGTCGTAATTGAAATAAAATCGAAGTTTTACTAATAATAAAACATTTAGTATTTTTAATATTTTATAAATTTGAAGAAACAGAAGCATTAAAAAACGAGTAAAGAAAATATGTGAAATAGTGTTTCATGATGAATGAAGTAATAATGGATGCTGCAAGTCAAAATAGTGAACTTAATCCTCAATATTTACTAAATCAATTAAATATTGCTCGTAAAGAAATAAATAATTTGAGGTATTATTATACAATTTATATTCTTTAATATTATCCATTAAAAATGTTTCTTTTAACCTAAATTGTTTTCAGACAACAAATTAAAAGTCTACGTTATATTTTTGAGAAAGATGTGAATGGAATAAAACGTCTTATTGAATTGCATTCAGATGGAATCCAAGCATTTTCTAATTCTGTCATTCAGAATCAACAACCATCTGCCATAGAATCAGCATCAACTTCTCAATCTAATACTTCAATTAATTTAGAGCCAATAGGAATTATTAATACTGGCTTTCCTAATAAACGTGGAACCCCACGACAGCCAGGAGTTTGTAAAGAATCTCGTGGGAAAATAACTCTATTCAATTCTGTTTTCACAAATCCAGATCATGCACTTAATGGTTTACATGAATTTTCACACATGTGGTATAGTTTATTTACTTTTTTTATATGTTATATATTACTGATTATATATATACTAATGTATTCTCTGTTTGTAGGATTCTTTTTCATTTTCATAGAAATGATTCAACTCATGTCCGAGCAAAAGTTGCTCCTCCAAGGTTAAACGGAGCAAGAACTGGAGTATTTTCTACTCGATCTCCACATCGTCCATGTCCTATTGGACTTAGTTTAGTGAAAATAATAAAAATTAAAGGAAATACAATATTATTTGAAGGTGTTGATACTGTGGATGGTACTCCAGTGTTAGATATAAAGCCATATATCCCTCAATATGATAATCCACTACATGTAGAACAATTAATCAGACGAGAAAATTCAGATTTTAATAATTATAGACTCAATCCAAATAATATAGAATTCAATAGAGATTTAGAAGATGAAGAATCTCAAGAATATGATGTTTCAAGAGATGAAGAATTAGCATTGAGACTACAAGCTGAGGAATTTCAACAAGGACCAAATGTCTATGAAGTTAATTCATCATTACGATATTCACAATCCTCAGAAGCGCCTCTATCTACTAACAATCTTTCTGGAAATGCTGATGCTTTTGTTAATAATGGAGATACAAACCAAGACGCAGCAACAGTTAATCAAGGAAATTCCCAAGATACAGATGTTTTATCAATAAATGAAGCTAGTAATTTAGTTCAAAATATAAATTTAGAATCTCAAGATTCTAGAAACTCAAGACTTCTGGATGGTGCAGATGGACCAAGGACAATATGTGTCACAGACATGGATTTAATTAATCGACGAGCATTGATTTCACGATTAGACAATTCACCAGTAAGAATGGGTGTTAGAGAAGCTCCTGATGGCGAAGAAGGTTTAGAATCACAATCTTTAAGACCATCTCTAACTATTGGAAATATTCAAAATATTTCTGCTAATGTTAATAATACTCTTCAGAATTTTTCAAGCTCATCCAACGTTGACGTAACTGAAAATAGTCAATTCCAGGTACGTGTTCCAGACTGGATCACACAACCACAAACTAGATCATTGTCTGTTATTTTTAATGAGCGAGCTATTAGACAACTTACTGAAATTGTTAATGATAAAGCTGATGAAGAAAAACATGCAATTATCAACGTTTTACGAGAAGACCCAAGATCGGTATACCTGAGACAACGATGGGCAAATCAATTTTATACATTTTTAATTCATGATTTGCATATTAGTTGTAAGTTCGATGATAACAGAGGAATTGTGACTGTTTTCCAAATACGTCATGCAGGACGTACTTGTGAATGTGGTGAACCTGAATGGCAATGCCTAGGTCATTCACCCATTTCATAATTTTGATATTTTTTTTATCAAGTTTTATATCAAATTTTATAATATTCCTTGAGTATAATGACATGCTTGGCCTAAAAAGTCTTATTCATACATTCATGATTTAATTGATTATTATTTATGAACAAGTATATATGTGCAATGATAAGACTAATTATTACAAGAATTAATTATTTATCAAAGTTAAGAATACATTCTTATTGTAGTATCAGCCCCAGCTGAGAAAACCCACGGTTGTATCGGATGAAACATGACATCTAGTATCCCAAAATCATTTGATTTTTCATGATTGCTAAGCTTCTTAAGAGGTACAATTAATGGATTTTGTAACAAATCATTATAAACCATTCCATGAGACACAATAAGACTACAATCATCAGCTCCCGATGCAAAGAGTGGATACCGTTTATGAAAAGCTACACCTCGAACTCCAGTTCCATGCAATCTTAACGTCTGATATGGTTTTGTACTTAAATCCAGATCGAACCATAAAATTTTCCTGTCATATGTTCCCACTAGAAGATTATCACCACCTAGAAATAATAATATTAATTATTCAAATGCTCTTCCATTTGTTATTTAATTATTTAAATAATTATTTTGTCATTACCTGGATGAATTGCCATACTAGAAACCCACTGAGAGTTGGAAAATAATTTTTTTACCATCTCTTGTTTGATTAAATCGTATATGCGAACATTTCGTTGAGTCTAAAAAATGAAATGAGAATAAATAGGGTATTGAAATAAAAGTTATAATAATTAATTCATGCTTGAGTTTTATATGTATTACTTAAAGAATTTTGTTTAAATTATAATCTGATGTATGATTAAACAGTTATCAACTGTTTCTTCAGTCAAATAAATTTTTTTTGTAGACTTTACTAAATCATGAATTTAAATTTATTTATTCTTACCGCAACAAATAAGAAAGGCCTGATAGGATGGAATAAAACACATTGGATAAGACCTTTAGACCTGGTGAAAGGTAACTGTGATCGTCTTTTGGACAACTGACTTATAATCACCGATCTGTTTTGTCCATCAGGCATCACTGCTGCAAAGTAATCTCCTTTAGGATGCCATGTAACTTGTTTGACAGTCTTGAAATGGTTAATAATAATTCTTATTCCTTTTTGCCAATTTTCTCCTTCAGCTTGTTCCCACTGAACGGCAGAAGCAACTCTCTCAGGCATTACTTTATCACTTTCGGGAATTATTTCAAGAAGCTTATCTGTTTTACTCGTTACTAAATGATCTCCAACACCAGGATTTATCAATAAAATTTTTCTATCAGCTGCTACGGCTATCAAAGATACAGATTCACTTGGTGACCAAGCAATGCTTCTAACAATACCTCCACAAGGTATAGATTTAACACATCGGCCTGTTGCAACTTCCCATATTCTTATCGTCATGTCATCACCCCCAGAAGCGATATATTGACCCCTGTTTTGAGCTGTAATTGCTCTTACCATGTCTGTATGTCCTTTAAATATCATAGACATTGTTGTGGGAAATGGCTGTAAGTCCTGTGGACTTGGGAGTTGTGGTACTAATGCTGAAGGTTCAATGTTGAGCTTCATTTTTAAAGCTCTTGGACATAAATAAAGATCCAAACATCGTTGGAACCGCTCTTTAATAAATCGAGGATAAGCTGGAACCTCTCGCAAGGAAGAATATTTTTCAGGAATGAAGTGTAATTTTCTTTTCCAAGGTGTTTCTTTTAATTTATTCCACTCTCTACGTTCTTTCTTGTCAAATAAATATTCTGGAGGTGGATTATAACTTTCTGCATGGCCAGGTAAATGTCTTTTTGGTGCTGAAATATGTTTATGGATTCTTCTCATTTCTTCTGATTGATCATCACTTTGCCAGAGCATGTAAAATTGTGGTTCTTTTCGCTTTTGCTCTCGCTCTTTTTCCATTTCTGCTGTTGATTTCATCCAACCCATCTTCAAAGCATTAACTAACTTAGATACCTTTCTAGCTTCTACTTTAGATGGTATGAATGATCTTTTATGCTCTGGAAACTTCCTCAAGGGCATTTTTTCAACTTGAGATGTAAACCACTCCACCCATGGAGCATATTCATCGAACTGGGCATCAGGAATTTTTTGTTTTTGAATTCGAGTAATTAATTCTATGTCTTCTTCACTCAAGATAACGTCTTGACCAGTTTGAGGATCTCTAACACTTCTCCAGAAATCTGGATCTTCCATTCTCTTTAGAAAATTATCTAATTGGTCACCTTTTTCAGGTTTTATTATTTTCCTCCCTTCCCAATCATAACCGATGTGAGGATATTCATCATACCATTTCATTGGAATATTACCTACAGTATTTCTTATGTCTTCTTCGTCTGAACTGTCATACTCATATTCATCATTAACAATCGTTTTAATTTTTGTTTCTTTTTGGTCTGACTTATCTCTGCTACCATTTTCAGATGGTAATTTTTCTAATTTTTTTTCGTTTTTTCTTGTACTATTTTTCAAGGTTAATAAAGGTTTTTTAACCAACTTTTTTTGCTTTTCAATTTCTTCTTCCTCTTTATTCTCATCATCAGATTCTTCTTCTTCTCCTTCACTTTCAGTTAAATTATCATCGGAATCCTCTTCTTCATCTACTTCATCCTCATCATCTTCATCTTCATCATCATCATCTTCATTATCATCACTCTCATTATCAGAGCCGAATACCACTTGATCCTCTTCCTCACTAGAATCAATAGATGGTTCTTCTGCATTTGATTCTGCATCAGAACTATCAGCGGAATCATTTAATTCAGCACTCAGTAAATCTTCAGCTCCCGAATCCTAATAAAAAAAAACTAATTAAATAACTTCAATAAAGTTAAATGACAGAAATCAAAACATAAACAATACCTCTTCAGAAGAATTATGCACATTCTTTGCGTCTTCTTGCTCCTCAATTTTTTGTTTTAACGGTTTAAATTTTCTTTTCGACGTATTTTTTATAGGCGGTGCCATTATAATTTATTTTATTAATAAAAAAATCAAAAAATTGCTTATTTATTTCGATGCTATTTTATGTAACGATAACGAACACGTGTATTCCTTTAAGGTTATGTTTTTGGAGTCAAATCAAGCCATGTCAATTATCAATAAAAGTTAGGTTGACCACGTGATCAAAGTGATCGTCTAGTTGGAAAAATGAACACCAGGTGGTGAGTCGTGGAAAATGAATACGAAGAAAAATGGTTAAACAAATTTATTTTTGACTAAAAATGTCAAAAACAATTGATTAAATAATTACAATAAAATAGTATTTGATGATATTGTAATAATTAGTAAAAAATTTAATCAAAAAACAATCGTAAATAATTAATACAATGATTTAAAAGTGAAATTAATCATGAATCGAGTTTATCAAAATTACTATTCAGTTATCATCATGATAAGAATGGTGCTATTATAAAAATATATTTTACTGAATGTTAATTATTAGTAATACTAATAAAAAGTGTAGAATGTGATTTGATAGATTACATATTGGTAATATGAGTCATACATAACCTACTTGTCCTAGAAATTAATTAAAATTTGGTTAAGTACCATGGCTCAGTGTAAATTGACTCCGAGGGAGTTTATAGGAAATGTTTTCTCCCCACAAATTGGTGCTGTTTGTTCATCTGCTGCTGAAGCAGCATGTCAAAAAAATAATTTGTCTTTCATTGAATTACTCCAGCCTTTTTGCCACCTTAGTGTCGAAGGTATATGTTCTATTTTTTCTCTTTTTTCAATAGTATGCAATTTTTTACAATCATGATTCATACCAAAGACAAAGACACAATTAGAAAAAAATATGAAGCAGACTTTAATCAATTTTTTATTATTCTAATAAGTCATAACTATATATGTACTCAATATAATCATAAAAATTGACTATTTTTTCAAAGTTCAATGATATTGAGTTGAATGTTTATTTTCAGGACATATTAAAGATCCTCAAGGTGCGACAATTCCTGTACGAAATCTTCGACTCTCTATTAAAGATATTTATGGTCAGCCACCTGAGCCTACGGTCGCAAGAAAAATGCTCAATGATTCTGTTAGCTCTGAACAATGTGAAAGAACAACTACTATAAAAATAGGTACAACTGATTTAGATATTCCAGCAGCAATTCCTTGGTTTGAAGCTTGGAGAGATATGTTTCTCACTGTTCAATTTCCATCTGACCATGAATTTACCAAGCACTTTTTGGCTTGTTTTATTGTTGTGTCTACAGCAGATGACAACCCATTAGAGAAGATACAACAAATGGCTGCTCAATTGCATCAAAGTATGCCTGGCAAATTGCCAAAATGGTTTAATAACAATGCATTAAGATATTATATTTTAATTTGCGATACTACTCAAGATGATAAAGCAAGGTAAAGTTAAATAAATGCGTTTAATATTTATTCTATTAAAATTATTCCACTATAGTTAATCCTTTATTTGTTTTGACAATATTTTTTATTTTTTTAGGGCTGAATCAGTATTTACGGAGATGAAAAATCTTTATGATGTTAATAATTGTTTTTTACTCCAAATGAACTCACGACCCCCAAGTCAAGCAGAAGAGAATGTTCATCTTCCCGACCCTTGGAGCCAATTTCTAGTGAAGTACACCGACTTGTCAAGTAGCGATCACAGTAGTAGCCCGAGAACTCCAGCAGACACTGGTGGGTTAAGTGCAATGCCAAATGAAGTAAATAGTGGAACTGACAAATCAAGTCAAGCAGGGACTCCAATAGCTCCTCAGAATCCTCCGGTATTATTATCGCCGGATGTGACTGATAAAATTAGTTTGTCGTCGGAGATATCAGAAATTGCAGTTATACCAGTAGAAATAGGTCAAGATGTTACTACTCAATCTGTAATGATTCATCCATTGAGTCCTGAAAATGAAAAGCGGTTTACTTCGTCCTATATAGAGAATATAAAGCCACAAGTTCAATCATCAGGATCTCCAATAAATGCAAATGTGTGGGCGGATTCACCCAGTCGTCCTATGGCACAGCATGGCGCACGATTATCAACGCAAGATCTTGATAAAATAAAAACAATGATAACTGATTTCTGTTTGAAAAGTTTGTTGCCTTATGTTGAGAAGCAAATAAGTCTCCTCAACGATGTAATTACTAACAAAAAAGGGGTAAGTCGTTCATTATTTAGTGCAACAAAGCGGTGGTTCGGTACAAACAAACCAGGGGCTCCAGGATCAACGACAACTAATGCAGTAATTTATACTGTTGATTCACCTGAACTCCAATTACGTCGATTAGGTGATCTCTGTTTTATGTTCAACCATTATACTCTAGCATACCAAGCTTATCACAGTGCAAAAAGAGATTTTGCTGCTGATCAAGCGTGGCTTTATTATGCAGGAGCTTTAGAAATGGCTGCTCTGAGTGCATTTATGCAAGGAGAAATGACCAGAAAGACTATTGAATACATGGATGATGCAATTTTAACATATTTAAATAGTTGTAAAATGCCTCAGTTTGCCACAAGAGCAACGTTACTTAGCTCTGAATGTTTGAAAGGTCGAAATTTATTCGGAGATGCTGCTAAGCAGCTAATTCGTATGACTAGTGAAGATTCTGATTTGCGATCTGCTCTTTTACTCGAACAAGCGTCATATTGTTTTATTTCATCAAAAATGATTCATAAATATGCGTTTCATGCAGTTTTAGCAGGACATAGATTTTCCAAAGCAGGACAGAGAAAACATTCTTTACGGTGTTATCAACAAGCCTACCAAGTTTATCGGGATAAAGGATGGTCTTTAGCTGAGGATCACATTCACTTTACTATTGGAAGACAAGCAGCATCCTTGAAGAAAATGGATGAAGCAGTGAAAGCTTTTGAGAAATTACTTAGTCCGTCGAGTAAACAACCAGCGACTCAACAAGCAGCATTTCTTCGTGAATTTTTACACATTCATAATTTATTACTACAAGAAGTACCATCACACTTTCACGGTCTTCCAGTTCTACCTCTACCTTTAATAGATGGTAATGAAATAAAAGTATACTTAGGACCACTAATACCAATGGAAGATAATAACGTAGTTGATATTTTCAATCGTCAAGATGAAGATGACACACGATGGTTAAAACTTGAGGAAATACTTGTTACAGAAGCTCAGGGTACTGTTCCTATGATTTTTAAACCAACAATTCCACTATATTCAAATAAATCTAATAATACTTCCAAGCCTAATGCTGTGGTTGATGAACCAATTCATTTATCTATTGAATTACATAATCCCCTTCGTATTCCAACTCCTTTATCGAAAATTAAACTAATATGGGCTTTTACCAAAGATGGGCAAACTGTTAGTAATGAAACATTTACAGAAAATTCATTATTGGAATCTAATTCAGTTGAAACTGCTATTGTGGATTCAATTGTCATTCCAGCAATGTCTAAACAACACCTGGTATTATCATGTACACCTACACAAACAGGAGATTTAAAGATTCTTGGAATATCTTATAATTTATCAAATCCCACAGCTGGATCTGATCTCCCAGTTATTAATCCATCAATGAATATTCGTGGTAAACGAATGTTTGAAATTCGTGGACCAAAACTCAAAAATGTTAAAGAGAAGCCAGGTGCAATGATGTACAGTGCTGATTATAGATTGGAAATGAATATTGTTGACAAAGCACCTTTTATGCAGGTTTCATTTAGCGAAATAACACCACAGATGTTATGTGGAGAAATGAAAAGACTAGAAGTGACATTAAAAAACATAGGAAATGCTCCTTTGATGAATATATTTATTGGATCTACTGATGCAAGATTATTTTGTTTAGAAAATCAGTCAAGTGGATTGAATAAGGAAGAAAAAGAGAAACTTAATAGTCCAGTAAGTAGGATATGTCTACCGATATCTTCTAAAGGATGTTTAGATATTGGAGAAACGTTTAAAATGCCTCTTTGGATACGAGCACCCCATGAAAAAGGAAACCACCGTCTAGACTTGATGTTTTATTATGAAAATCCTGAGCCCAAAAGTGTTCCCAAATATCGGGTTTCAAGGCATTCTTGGAAATTAGAAGTTATTTATTCATTGCAAATAAAAGCTATTGCAAGGCCTAGTGCTGTTACTAAAGATAAATCTTCAACAATGAATCTCATAGTTCAATTAAAAAATCAAACTATGAATTCTCATATTTCTGAAATATCTCTAACTAAAATGTTATTAAAAAGTAATAATTGGAAATTGGATTCAAGTGACAAATCATTTAACTATAAAATAAAATCTCAGGAATCCTGTCATTTAATGCTCAAAATAGTAAGAAGAATGAATGAAATTGGTTTAAATTCTTACTCTAATGTTTTACTTGATAATAATGAAAATCAATCAATTGATTTGCCTTATATTGAATTTATTGAAAGGCGGAATATTAACCCTCAATGTTTAAATGAAAATTTTGTAGTTAATTCAACGATTCCTGCAAAAGAATCGTCTCTAGTCGATACCGTGAAAATTGGTGCAACAATAATCTTACGATGGCGAGCTAAAATCTTTGAGAATAATGGTTCTAATACTCGTAATGTTATAGGACAGCATTACGTAGATCTTGACCTAGTTAATAAGATGTATAAACATCCACAAGAGCCACAACTTGAACAAACGGAGTACTCAAGCCGGTTAAAAATATTTGGACCAGATCGTAATATCCCTGACTCTACAAGTATGAAGAAAAAAGATATTATTAATGAAGCCGAGCTTCAAAAAAATGTGATAACCTATTCTTTGAGTCATGTTAGGAAATTAATACATAATTTTGATCAGCAATTACTCTGTATCATTCCTGTAATGTTACATCTTCAGAATAATACCCAATCAAAGGTTTCAGTCAGAGTTAATACGATTGGTACCAGTAGGTAAGTTCAGCAAAAGTATCTAAAATGTCAAGTCATTGCGAAAATCTTTGCCAAAATAGTGTTATAAATGAATTTAAAATTAGAAATCTATCAAAATTGATTAAATTTATGATAAATAAGTGTTGTTATATAAAAAAGAAACTGCAAAGGCTTTTGTAGCAGACTAATCAGTTGGATAATAAGAGACTAGGCATTTTAATAATAGTATTATACTGTTTCATTAACAAGTTGATTTCTTTTTCAGTCAATCATTTTTGCCAAATGTGAAATCGCAACTCTACTCGCCCCAGGCATCTACATTTTTTCGCTACACCTGTCATACGACTATTTGCTGTCAAATAGAACCGTATGGAAGATACACAGTTAATCTTCATGCCGTTACTTCTTCGCCGGGTACTTATGATTTAGCATCAAGATTAGATCTTTTTGCGAAACTCGAAGAATTTGCTAATTTCGTACCGCAAAAGTGGCGAACAGAAAGCGTATGTACCGTTAGTGAAGGAGATGTGTAAATTATTAAGTAAAAAATGTTTTTTAGATAAATACGAATGCAAAATCATTCCTTAGAAAAAAAAAACATTGAATGTAAATAATTTATTCTACGAATAAAAACCATTTGAATATTTTATAGGAGAGTTTCAAGAGAAGATAAAACAAGAAATTTACTATTTAAATTAGTATTTTTAATTCACAAATGATTTAATACTCTTACGTGCATTTTAAAACATTTTACTGATTATCAATTAGTTATATTTTAAATTATAAAAATCTGAAGATAATTAACTATGCTTATTTATTAATTCATATGAATGAATGGCAATAATAGAAACCCACACTGCGAGTAGCAAAATTTAATTCCATCCACTTTTTGGTTAATAAACCTATAAAAAAAATAACAGAAACATATCGCAAAAAATAATTATTGCCAGAAATAATGTACTAATTATTTTATCACAATATTTAAAAAATACCTCTGTATAGAAAAATTAATAATAATTTAATGTATAATTAAAATTATGCAAAAGTTTATACATATTATATATTTAATTATTAATATTCATCAACCGAATATGTTGTATAAACTGTGAAATACTTTCATTGTATATATTTTTGAATTAAAAGAATAAATAACAAAATAGAATTCAATTTTCATGACATTGAACATGCTTTTGATGTAATAAAAATTGAAAAATATTTAAATTATAAATTAAATTATACTTCTTATCAGCGTCTATTGTAAAGTGATAAGTAAACAATTGTTACTATTTTTTTAGTTACTTATCAGTACTTTTTATTATGTTGTAATCAACAATTTATCAAACAATTATTTAATTACGAAAAGTAGTACATGACAATACCGACTGATTTGCGGTTTGTAGTAGTCTTGATTATGACAAGTAATCAAGCTTTGATGTCTTGAACTGTCATATCAATTTTATATTTAGTTATGGAATATGTTGTAAAAATTTTTGCGACGTTTAAACAAATTAAAATAATTGAAATTATAGTATAAATAATTTTTCTAATAATGTCAATGTGTAAAATAAAGCAACAACATTTTACATAATCTTAACCTATCATTTATGATAGTTTCTGCATGTATAAAGTTGTTAAGAGTAATTTATAATTATAAACAATGGGTAATCACATTGGAAGTATTATCATATGGTAATCAACTTAATTAATAATATATTTTGTATATTTTTGTCTTTATAATTTTGTTTTTCATTAACAACATTTGTATTTACAGTGTTCTAATATTGTTCACTTTTGGAGTAATCTATATGACGACGAAAATAGTGAAGTCTTTTGTAGATAATCAAGGAGATATATTAAATTCTCCGGTATCATATAGTTGGACCATGAGGTTAAGTCTTAATTTATTAGGTTATTCCACTATTTTATTACCTGGCTACATAGTTTATAAATATGTAAGATACAGCAAGTACCTGCAACGAGCTGGTGAGTATATTTATTTTTAGATCCATTTAATGTTTCCATAAAACCGGTAATTGAATAAATAATATCTTTCATTATTTTAGGAACCGGAATCATCCCAAAAATAGTCCAAAAATGTTTTGTAGGAAGTGGAGAATCGGGAATACTCGATTCTTCTACTTATGTTCTCCAACCAACTAACAGTCATATACAACGTACATTTTCTCATGATGCCATTCTACTTGGTTATTGTTTTATTGGGTTACAAGTTAGCTATTTAACATGGGGATATTTGCAAGAAAAAATTATGACACAGGTACAAACAATAGAGCATTTTTTTTTCTTTTAGAAAATAAATGAGACAAATAAGTGATATAAATATTTACTGATAATGTTTTTAAAAGGAATATGAAAATGACGCTGGTGAGAAAGAACATTTCAAAGACTCACAGTTCTTAGTATTTGTAAATAGAATTCTTGCATTCACCATATCAGGATTGTACTTACTTGTAACAAAGCAACCTCAACATACGACTCCAATGTACAAATATGCATTCTGCTCTTTATCAAATATTATGAGCAGCTGGTGTCAATATGAGGCTCTTAAATATGTTAGTTTTCCTACTCAGGTACGTTGATTATTGTTCAATAAATATTTCATTATCTAAAAATAACAAAAATAAAACTATAACTAATAATAAGAAAATTATTTGAATGTTCACTATCAATTGATATTTTATTGACCAGGTTTTAGCCAAGGCCTCGAGAATAATTCCTGTAATGATAATGGGTAAAATTGTGTCACGGAATTCGTATGAGTACTATGAATATATTACAGCCCTATTAATATCAATTGGTATGACATTATTTATGTTAGGCAGTACAGAACGTGAGAATGGTATGCAAATTTTAACATTAAAAGAAAAGTTCTAAATTTTAATTCTTAAATCATATGAACAAAAATAACAATTGTAGACAGTGCTACAACAATTTCTGGAGTATTGATTCTTATCGGATATATGATATCAGACAGTTTTACTAGCAATTGGCAGAATGCTCTTTTCAAAGAGTATGGAGTAACTAGTATTCAAATGATGTGTGCAGTTAACATGTTCTCATGTTTATTGACAGCAACATCGTTATCTCAACAATCTGGTTTCACACATTCGCTATACTTTATAATGAAGGTGAATTATTTTGTGAAAAATTAACAAAATAACTTCATTTATTATGACTTGATAAATAATTACCTTTGTTCCAATTTCAGTATCCTTCCTTCATCGTAGATTTATTTCTTATTTCCATTTTTTCCGCAAGCGGACAACTATTTATTTTCTACACCATATCAAAGTTTGGTGCTGTTACATTCATTATAATAATGACGATCAGACAGGTAAAATATAAACTACATTTTCTACAATGATAAATCAATTGAATAAATAATAAATAAATCTATTCTAGGGATTGGCCATTCTCTTGTCATGTGTAATATACAAACATAAAATTACCATTTTTGGAGTTATAGGAATATTTGTTGTGTTTGGATCGATATTTTTACGAATTTATTGCAATAATAGACTTCGAGCAATTAGAAGACGACGAGCAGAGAGCGCAGCTATAAAAGATTAGTTAATTAATATTTATATCAATATTATTACAATACAGTAACTATTTTTTTTAACTTCATCTTTCTTTTTTGTAAACAAAAAAAAAAAAAGAATTCCGCTTTCTATGGTAAGCAACATAAATTTTTTTGCTTTATTAAACTATGTCTAATAATTCTTAATATATGCCAAGACAATAATAGTGTCAATAAATTCTTCGAAGGCATTTTTAGAAATTTTATTGACTTAAAAGATATTTTTATCGCCATATTTTATAAAGCAAAACCCCATTGATTCACGTTATAATCAAAATGTACAAAGTTATAACAGTATAGTATCCAAAAACTTTTAGTTAAAAACGACATGATGAAAAATACCGAAAGCTCGTACAACAATATGTTGAGACATTCAATAGACTTATTGATAAATGTTATTTAAATTAAAAAAGTAGTCTAAGTAAGCATATGTTAAAAAAAAAAAAAGAATCGTGCATAATTTGAAAGGGTAATATATAATATATAACAAAAGCAGACTTATGTTTATTGGCAATATGACGTCATATTTTTATTTGTATGAGTTGAATAAAAATAATAATTTATGAAACTTTACATGCACGACAATGACATATTTGTACATAAAATACAATTGTATGATGTTTGTCAAAGTGAGCTATGTTAATGTAGCCATGTGTAATGTAAATGATGTTAATTAAACTAATGAAGAATGAAAGATGTTATTATTATAATAAATATCTTTAGTTGCTCAACAATATAAGTTACATAAAATTATAGCAAAAGTTACGATACGATTTACTTAAAAAATAATCCTGTATATAATGAAGAGATAGTTTTTCATGACTATTCATTAAGTCAGCAATATCTAACTTAATAAATGTACAATATTTCACATTCATTTAAACGAAAAGATAAAAAGTTTTATTGAGTTGAAGTATTTACAATCAAGGACTTGCTTATACTTTGAAAAGTGTTAAATTCTTCTATCGTATCAGAATTTTTGCAATGATTCAATATCCCGTACATACTCTTACACAATTTGAGTGCAACTTTCACATACAAATCTATAATATCTTATGTGAGTCATTTAATACATTAATTGGACAGTGAATAATAACATAGAATTATTAATTACAGCTATCATTCTTACTATTATAATAGTTCTCTGATTTGCATCTATCGATGTCTGGAATGATTTAATTTGTAAAAAAATTATTTAACAAAGTTGAAAGCTATACTTGTTGATAAATGACTACTATAGAGCTTTTAATGTTTGACAAGGCGATGAATCATCATGATATGATGCATTATTGATCAGGCTGCATGCTTGGGATGAACAAAACAAGGCTTTAATGTCGTAATTTCATTCTTCAAAATGTGGAGGACGATAAATCGCTATAAGGCATAGCACAGAGATGAAGAGTTCAGATGTAAGCAGGACCAATTGTATACTACACAGGATCACCTCTAGCCTAAGGACATAACTTTGCCATATGAGGAAATAAAGTGTTGCCAATGCACTAGGTATTGTGAGGACAATTCCAAGTAATATTGGTAGTCCTCTTTCAGTCAAATTTCCCCTTCTACCAAGGTATACTCTTCCACCCTCTGTAACTATCAGAAACATCAGCAAAGAAAATTCTGTGATCGTTGTACCGGAACTTGATGCTGGAAGGCTTGTGGCTTTGTAGAGGCCCATGCCCAATTCGCATACAGCAAACATTCCAAAGTAGAATGAGTTTAAATACATTAAAATTTCATAAGTAAGCGATGAGTTTGCAACTGATGGCATTTTGTCTTGCTTTTAATTGTAAAAATATTTAATTTTTTTATTTAAATCATTCAGTCATTCAAGTCCACAATATATCCATTTCCGATAAAATTAATTGCTTATTCAACTCATCCAAGTTTCTTCATGGGTCAGAAAGTTGTCTACTTTATAATTCAACCCAGTAATTGATAAATTCATTGAATAATAGCTCACTGCACTCATTTTAGATTACTTTATCACACTTATCATTATTTTCTTTTTTATTTATTATCTTACGCTACTCCACGACACTGCAGAGATAATTTTCTATGAACATTGCGCGACAGCTCAACAATTATTTTTGGTATTCAGTAAATATGTATGCTTTTTCCCTTTTTGTTTATTTTTAACCTCCGCAACACAGCAACGCGTTGCCTCCGGACGGCTTCGTCCGTGGATGCATACAACGTAAATAGATATACCTCCAATTTGTCAACATATAAAAATGCAGGGGTGCGTGGGCCATTCCCGTACGCGCACGGTGGCGGGAAACATTACCACTTATTTAAATACATAAATTATACACTCTTTCAATTTACTGTTAGTCATTAAAATTCTCATAAAATTTCAATCTAATGAGAATTTACTGAAAAAGTTTTCCTTGTATAAGATAGTTAAATAACTTGTATTCTAATTAATTAATTTCTTGTCGATTGTAAAAATATTCTGGAAAAATAAATAACCATTTACGTCATTTAACAGTAAATATAATCTTATTAGTGGTAATATCTTTTATTAATTTTCAATTAGTTAGTTTGTTTTATGCTTGCTTTCTATATCAGATAACTTATTAATCAATGAAATATTATCATTCTAATTATGTGCTTTAAATCATTTCAAATAATTATTAAAAACGATGAAAGAAAATAAATAATAATAATCATTGAGAGAAATTTCGATTTTTGCTTTTATTTTCATTATGTATAGTGATGCAAATAAATAACGTTAATTTAATACAAAAAAAAAATCCTTATCAAGAATCTCGGTCATCAAGAAAAGAGAAATGAGAAAAAAAGTGAAAATGTTGAAGATACTTGAGGTAAATAATAATTAAAATACCATAGAATTATTCTAAAAAAACAAACATTTCATTTCATTCAAACATTATTAAATGAAGCTTTCAATTATTTTTAATTACTCCAAAAAAATATAAAATACTTTTACTACTAATTAATAATTATTATAAATTTTTTTTCTTCCATAAGTTATCAATAGGATGAATTTTTTCATACGTAAAATATTAAAGTTATTCAATAGCTCAATTATTCAATTAATCAATAACGAGATAACTAGTTAATAGCTGTTAAAACAAATATAACATGAATGTATGATTAATTTAATTCGCCAATCAACTAATTATTATCATCAGTCTCGATAAAACTAGGTCAGTAGGCATCAACAGGAAACAATTTACTTCCTGAAGAAGAAGAGGAAGAAGAAGCGAAAGAAAAAGAAATTTAATATTCTGAAGTCAACTTCACTACTCGTTTATCTCAGTATATCAAGCATATACTAACTTTCGGTTCACAAAAGGAACATTTTATTTTTTAGTTTGATGAAAGGTGTTTGTGGACCAGGATGTTGTTTTTGAGTGTATTAATTGTGTTGGTAGATTTCAAAATACATCATTGGTGTAATAGTTCAATGCTGCTGAACTACTTGAAGTGATAACTTTCATACTAAGGTATTTATCATATTGAATATTTTTTTCACCAGTAATTTAAGTTTATTTTTTATTCTAAAAGTCTAAGTAGAATGGTGACTTCAAAATCGAAAATTAGAGAAAAAGTGAATTGTAAATCAGTAGAAAATAATTCGTTATATCCTGTTGCAGTGAAAGTTCTACATCCTGGTATTAAAAAATAGTTTTAAGACCGTTAACTACATTATTCTTGATTTAATCTGACATATTCTATTCTGATTTACAGCAAACACTAACTCTTTAATGAATCATTGATAATTAATAAAAAGATATTTTTTTGGGACAGTTGGTATAGGTGACACATACCTTGATGATGAGAGCCTTATTAGGATAGTCTGACGACTAGTGTCTGGGTTTATTGAACTGTAATAATGTATTCTTTAGAAGGATGAAGAACCAGCAGAACATGAAATTGGAGGCTGATAACCTTTTGAAATTCTCAAATAATTTCTTGGTTCAAACAACCGTTATTTTTCTTCCTGCTCACATGGACTCTTACGTCTCGTAAAATCCACAGAAAACCAGACCGTTCATGAAAGTTCTACATCTAATTATATATTCTTTGGAGTAGGATTTTGAATACTTTTGGTAGAATAGCCAATCAGTTTTTGTTTATAAATTTTTTCTTCTTATTTCAAATTAAAAATAACTGTGTTTGCTTGTTTTATATAACACTGATAAATATTTTTGTGATAAACGATTGCAAAAATTTCATTGTTTATTGATGATTCGAGATCTTGACAGATGTTAAAGTCTGGTATTTGATGCAAGGACAAGATCAAGTTCTTCCTCTTGTTACAAAATGCTTTGGAGTTATAAATGTTACAGACAGATCGTATATAATCATACCATTCACGATTTTGACCGGTCGTTAGTGGCTTTGCTTCCTGGTCGATTGCTGGAGCACCTTCGTCTTGATCCAGTCTAACACGCAGGAAAAAAACTTGTATTACAGCGCATATATAGACGTCAGGTTTCTCTTGGTGCTATATGATGCACGTGTTCAGTATATTTATTTTTATCTACTCATTATCGTAAAAATAATTAGCATAATATTGATGAAATTCTTGATAATCACTTAATTCATGTGTATATATACTTATTGGATTAATGTATTAATTCAATTGTCTGATATTTTTTTAAATTATTTTATCAAGTTTATTCAAAGTTCTCAGGAAATTTTTATTTTTTAAAATCATTCAGATTCATATGAAAAATATGCAAACAGTATTTATCACAGAATGGCATCAGGTTAAATAAATAATAAATCGATTAATTGATGTATTTATAATAAAACGTCTTGATACTTGGTATGTTGTAATAAAATTGTAATGAAATTCATGCTTGAATATTAATGAAATTTTATTGATGATTAAAAAATAGTTTTGTTGGCTGCTGATTTTATTGGGTCACTGTTAGCATCAATCTGAATCATCAGGCAACATTATACTACACATAACAAAGTGGTTCTAGAGGTAGTCATGCAAATTATCTGGTTGTTCGATAATCCTGCAATGTTTTGACCTTCACTTTTTCTTTATGCTTCCAAAATTAGTTTCTACTCACGTTCTTGGAGATCAATAACCCTAGTGACCTGTGAACGGAAGAATAAAAAATTGGTGAAAAGAAGTGAAAAAAAAAAGAGAAAAAATTCTTAAAAAAAAATTACGAACTACTTTAAAGTCCTTCTTGAAGGTTTCTACACATTGGCGAGAAGTAGAATTTCCCATAATAGTAAGACAATAAAGAAATGTCTTTCTTAAAAGGCCATTCCCACAGATCTAGACTAAGAGTATACCATAACTTCCGCATGTTTTTATAGCAAGCATCACAATGGTGATATTCTCCAATGAACAATATGGAAGTAAAAAAAGGAATAAATCATAACAACATCAATAAGTTGAACCTTTTGGAGTCCAAGTAATCTTGTCCTGATTAAATATTTTTCTTGATTTCAAACAAGTTCCAATCAACAACTCACTCTGATCTATACATCCTTCTCTCCTTCAATATACTCCAAGCAAGTATATCATTTCCCCTTAGCCCGTTCTATGCGGTTCTATGTATAGAAATTCATTACCTCCCCCTGAACTCGTCCCAGAACGTTTCGATCCGGTCGAACTCCTATCTCTTCTTCTATCGCTGCATAACATCGACCAGTGTTCAAATGCAATTGCTGTCCCTCGTACATCCTTCTAACGCACGATAGAAGCCCAGGTGGTCTCTCGACACACCAAACATCTTCTAATGGTTCCCCTACTCTTGAATATCCAGCTCCAAAACTCACATACGATCGCCGTTATATGAATACCTGTACCGGCTTCCTCTATCGATCCTTTTTCTCTTCATCACCTTTCTCTTTCTTTTTACCTTTCTCCTCTTCGCTTTCTTCGCTGTTTCTTGCTACTCACTCTTCGTTTTTATTGATGAATCCACGTGATGTCCAAGTTTATCCTTCCTATCGCCTTCTCTTACTTTCCAGGTTTCCAAGCGTAGGGAGGGAAGGAGAGAAACATGATCGTCTTTACTCGATCGACTACACGTAAGCCTGTGACATAATATCACCTGGATACCTTTTTTCTTTCCTTATTCCTGGGTATTTATAAGATGGCGTGGTTGATTACCTGTTATCCTGCCGAGTAATTGATGCAATTATTGTTGAATGTAAATTCATGCAGTTATATATATATATATATATATATTTCTCGTCGTTCTTCCCTCTCCTTCTCCATATCGTTGGTACCACTCGAGGCACATTGCAGTGATTACATTCCCTATCCCCCCATTACAATACTACACCAGATCACCGGACATGTAAACAACAGGAACGAAGACAGCGTTTGTCTGTGATGACGATCACATTTCGGCTCTCGTTGAATCTCGGTCGTATCCAAGGCATTCCGGGCCATTTTTGTCCGGAGTTAAATTGTAAAAAAAGTGATAGCACAACACACGAAGGCTTGCAATGTGCGCGAAGATAACGACTGCACACGTGCGTAAAATGCATGCGTGACTAAAAGGAGGAAAAACGAACAAGAGGTAGAAAAACGAAGACGACAGAGAGAAAAAAAGAGGGATTCCGTTCTCTTCCTCGCGCCTTCCTTCTCGCTTTAACTTCTTCCCCTGGTCCTGACTTGATCTTTGCGTCTCTTCGCCCCTCCGTAGCCCTCCCCCTCTCCCATCGTAGCTTTGTCCCTCACTCCCTCTCCTTGCTTCCTCTTTCTCCCCTATCTTTTCGAAAATATACGTGTCCTGAGACTTTTTAGGATCAGTACGGTCACAGACGCTTGGGGAAGCGGTACTACCGCATCACCCGCGTTCGACTCGGACTCTTTACCCTTATTTTTTATTTCTATTCTTTTATTTCTTCTTTTCCCGCTCATTAAACAAGCTGTCATTTGATTACACTGTGGTCTTCGTTTTAAGCCTGATTATCTAAATGAACGTGCCACGAGGAAATTAATATCAATTTCATTTTTCTACTGTCAAGATCAAGGACTTTTATTTGTACACAATTTTTCTTCAGGCCAAATATTAATATATCTTCAGTTCTTCAGTTTCAACACTTGACCTTCTCAAGTAAGTACTTGCAATTGTCATCATTGTCATTTCGGTTTCCGGCCTGATCCATGACAAAACGTGTTGTGATAATCTACTGATTATAATCGGCCCACGCTGTCTCGAGCTCCAACGCAGTCTGTCTGTTGTAGCCGACCATTTTAAATACTTTTATTCGCGCTTTATTTTCAAGTGTTTATAATCAACCACTCATCATTATTTGTACAGTGGTTAAACATCATTATTTATATTTATCCAATTATTCTTTTTTTTTCATTTAATTTTATGTGAGTTTTTTTTTTTTTTTACTTTTAATCATATATCGACACTTTAATTAATTCATTTTAAATTAATTAATTAATATTCGATTAATGTTGAGTAATATGCACACAATTGAGAATATTTAAGAAACGTTTTAATTTAAAAATATTCGCGCAATCGATAAGATTATTAGGTAGACGTCTCATTAATTTAAATAAATTTCATATAATCTATTTTAATATTGAAATTTTTTTCGTTTATTTAAATTTCAAGTGTTTATTATTTATTGTTTTTTTTTTATTTTTAATTATTTTCAATTGTTTTAAACATTTTTCACAGTACACAATTTATTCAATGACAAATATAATATCCCCATTTATTGATGATGATAAGTGAGAGAGGATATCAAATGTGATAACAATAAGTACTGGTGTTATAAATAAAGAACGCAATGAAAATCAGTATGGTCGAGGTCAGTGGAGAGAGATGCATTTTTTTTTTGTTAACCTTCAATTTTACTTAATGATCCAATTTTTTTTCTTTCCAATATCATAATAATAAAAGAAAAAAATTTTTCTTATTATTATTTATGATACATTTTATAAATATGAAAAAAAAAAAAAATTAATTTTAAAATTTTTTATGTGATATATTTTTTGCATAATGTTTAGAATGTTATTATCGGTCATTCACCAATGCAATTAGCCTTATTAGATAACCCAATAATAATTCTATTATAATACAGAAGAATAGACATAAAGGAAGAGTTCGAGAGATTTTTTTTTCTCCTTTTTTATTCGATGACAATGAAATTTTGCAATATTTATCCGCATTCATTAACCCCAACTCAAATACTTTCGCAACTCAAACAAACTGTCATCGATAATAATTCACGTTGATAAAAGTAATTATACGGATAATTGATGCGTATAATATTGCGTGATCTAGTGACTCGTTTTCTAATCATCATATTTCGCATGTGCACAGAGGGGATAAGATAAATAAATTTGCGTTCGACTTTACTGAGATATCAGAGTAGAACCACACTGATTAGAGAGTTAATAGTGAATTCTACCATTTTAGTGGGGAACGCAATTAACTACTGAGAGAAGTAAGATAATAAGAAATCATCAGAAGCCCCTATAAGAATTTATATCAGTTGGGCCGGCAGTAATCGGTACTTTACTACTTCGAATCACTCACTGTTGCTATCATTCAATGAATTTATTTTTCACTTATCAAATTGATAAAAATGTACCTTTTTATCTGAACAAGTAATCTAATAATTATATTCGCTTCTTTTTTTGTAGAGAAAAATGCATCGAAAAAAGTTTGGAATGCTCGCCTTAGAGGCTTGGTTTGAAGCTATCACTGCTATGTTTATTGCAGTCATTGTTTTTGCCACGAGGTACAAGCCACTCTGGTGGTTTGGAACCGGAAATCATAAGTCTCACAAGTCTGATAGTAAGTCATTTTTACTTATTTATTCATAAAATTATTTATTGATTTTTCATTCTCATCCTTTGACTTTTTTTTTACTTATTACTTTCTTAATATTGATATTTTGTTTTATTTTTAATTTAGCATTCATTAGATTTAAAAAAAAAAAACTTTATAAATATAGTCACAATTTATACTGAATACATATTTTAATACCTAGGATTAATAATGTATTTATATAATAAAATCAAATATTTTATTTAATTGAAATAATTAAATATAACTAATTTATAATACTTAGTGTAAATTATATTAAATTTGCAATTAAAATAAATCGAGTTTGTAAAAATTGGAATCTTTTTATAGTTAGAAATAAATTAGAATAAATAAGTAGAAGAAAGTAGTTTAAATTTTTTTATTATATTATTTTTATAAATGATTTATAAAATTATTTATTAGTGGTGATAAAGATTGTATAAAAAAAAAATAATAATAATCAAAACTAGCAAAAAAAACATATTTGGATAAAATCATATCTAACATATTTCAGTCGATCAAAGTACATACATTACAAATAAGTAGAATTATTTAACTTCTGATATCATTACTATCGATAAGAAAAAGAGTGTAGTTGATTGATGGGAATCAGAAACGATAGTAAAGCAAACCGGTTAGGTAGTAAAAAGGAAAAGCACGCGACACGTTATGTTGATGATGATAGTCAGTGAATCTGAGTGATAAAATGATTACTGTTGGTGTTATTGCCTAATGAGGGGGTTTATAACGGTATTTATATTGCAATGTCTTAGTATTAACAAAATTCTCATTCCTACAAGTTGTCACAGCTTATTTATGAGTCAAGGTTTTCAAATTTAAAATACTTTCGAAATATTTCTGAAAAAAGCTTCAAGTCTATTCCATAATCAATTTCACTCTTTATTTTTATTGTATTCAACCAAAATGAAGAAGACTCGTCTGTGTATAAAGACTTGCCATTATTCAATTCATAAGAGATCCATAAAAAACTAAAAACAGAGTTGGAGCTTCCAATGCAACTGAAGTTTCAACTCACCACTATGGGTAATAAATTAAACCTAATTTGTTTTTTTATTTCTTCTCGAATGTTCACAGCATCTCCAGAAGATAAAATGCAAAGTCAATTTCCATCTGTTGATGATATTCCAGGACCATTTTCATTACCAATTTTGGGAACAAGGTGGATATTCTCGTTATTTGGATATTATCGAATGGATAAAATCCATGATGCTTACAAAGGTAGGTTTCTTTTTAATAAAGTTTTT
The DNA here is from genome assembly GCA_028641665.1 of Chelonus formosanus. Lineage (NCBI taxonomy): Eukaryota > Metazoa > Arthropoda > Insecta > Hymenoptera > Braconidae > Chelonus > Chelonus formosanus. Next base: position 19,580,239 of record CM054002.1, read on the forward strand.
TAGTTAATTATTTTTTATTTCCATTTCATATCACTAATTATTTTTGATTATTCAATGTTTAATTTTCATCACTGATTTCTTTTTTATATCAACCAAAATTATTCATGATTATTTTATCTGACTTAAGAATTCATATATCATAGGAAATGGAATTAACTAAAACAAGCTAAGTATTTATAATAATCTTTAGCGGTGATAAGAATCAGTGATAATAATGGCTTTCATAGAATTCCAAATCATTAAATTCAAAACACTTGGATTGACATTATTATCTTTATTTGCAACATGAAAAATTTCTTCAACTCATTTCTAATTTAGACTTTGATTTCCTTTGATTTCTCTTTTGTTGCCAACACTTCCAAGAATTCTAAATATATTCTTCCCAACTTAATTCCCACTCTCATATTCTTTTCAATCACAATCATAATCTTAAAAAAAAATCACCAACTAAATTACTTGCTAGCATTGGGATATTTCGAAAAAAAACATCATTTAATAATCAATGATAATTAGCTTATGTTAATTAAGTAATAAGTTAATAACATAAAATATAATTAACCAATCAAGACTGATATATGAACTGGTTTTTAATCCTTGATTGAAGAATAGACCTGAATCGACGTTACGGTCCATTGTGCAAAGAGGAAGCATTATGGAATTATCCTGTGATATCAGTATTTTCCCGTAACGACATTGAATTGATCCTAAAAAAAGGATCACGTTATCCACTACGTCCACCCCAGGAGATTATATCGCAATATCGACAATCTCGTCGAGATCGATACACCAATCTTGGTCTTGTAAATGAGTGAGTATCGTCGCATCATTTCCCTAGTCAATTATGCAAACTGCAAGTCTATCCTCCAAGTCTTCCTCTAAGATGAATGTCTCCCATACTAGACTTGTTTCTCATTAATTTCTTGATCTATGATTAAAATAGACGAATAAGAAGTATTTTTTAAATTTCCTTAATTAAATAGACAAGGAGAAACGTGGCATAAACTGAGAGAAGCTCTTACTCCAGAACTTATGGGAGCTAACACCGTCTTAGGATTTTTTCCTGCTTTAAATCAAGTTGCTGATGATTTCATTAATCTGATTCGAGTTCGAAGAACTGGAAATAATATTATTGGCTTTGAAGATCTTGCTTATAAAATGGGATTAGAGAGTAATTGATTATTTTATTCTATTTTTATTACATCACATATTGCTTTAGTTTTTATTCAATAGTATTGAAAATTATTATATAATTTTAGGCACATGTACTTTAATTCTTGGAAGACATTTAGGATTTTTAAAACCATCATCTAGTACTTTAACATCAAAACTAGCTGAAGCTGTGAGAATTCATTTCACTGCTTCTCGTGATGCTTTTTATGGTCTACCACTCTGGAAGATAATTCCTACAGCTGCTTACAGACAGCTTATTGAAAGTGAAGATGCTATTTACAAGTAAGTTATTTCATTTATAATTTATCAACTATATTAATAAAATCAGTCTGCTACAGTGAATATTATTTTAAAAAAATGTACATCATCTGTTTCAGCATTATTTCAGAACTTTTAGAAACAACTATTTGGGAACAAAAAGAAAATGCAAGAGATGAACCTGTCGAAGCGGTATTTCAGTCAATTTTAAGAGATAAAAATTTAGATATGAGAGATAAAAAAGCAGCAATTATTGATTTCATAGCTGCTGGAATTCATACGGTAGGTATTTTTATATCAAGATAGTAAATTTTTTACATATTTCTTCATATTTAAGTGATTTCAAATAATATTTGAATTTAGAAAACATCATATCAGTTGCTATATAATTAAAATATGTCGTGGTTAAATATTTTTTATAAACGGTTGATATCTGTTATCGAAGATATATCTTGAGTAACCAAAAAGAGGCTTAATTGCTTTTTGAAGTTGAACAAGTGTGTAACTTGACTGATACCAATCATTATAAAGACATTTGATTAGATTTCATACATTGTTAAAAAAAGCTTTTAATTGGCCATTAAGACTAAAAATAATTTATTTTTTATTTTTGAAATATACTCAGTAAATTAATCAACATTTGATGTATAAATAATAATTATTTTACAGCTGGGTAATACTTTAGTATTCCTTTTCTATTTGATTGGCCGTAATTCCAAGGTTCAAGAGGTGCTATTTGAAGAAGTTCGTAATCTAGCTCCACCAGGCTGTGATATCACAGCAGATGATCTTCGTAGTGCTAAATATTTGCGTGCGTGTATTACAGAGGCATTCCGTGTCATTCCAACAACACCTTGTATCGCAAGAATCCTAGATGAATCAATAGAATTGTCTGGTTATCATCTAAATCCTGGTGTAAGTATTAGATGTTAAGATTAATAACACAAATAGCAGCAGCAGGACGATGTTTCATAGAAATGATTGGAAAAATTATTTCTTTTTACTGTAGACTGTTGTTCTCTTGCATACGTGGATAGCAGGTTTGGAAGATTGTAATTTCAAGAATGCCTCAGAATGGATGCCTGAACGGTGGCTGAAACCCACCACACCGCACTCTCCACTTCTGGTTGCGCCTTTTGGTACTGGTCGAAGAATATGCCCTGGCAAACGGTTCGTTGAGAAAGCACTGCAACTCATCGTCGCAAAGGTCGTCCGAGAATTTGAAATTATTGCACACGATGAGCTCAGTTTACAGTTTGAATATATTCTCGCTCCTAAGGGACCGGTTTCTCTTACTTTTCAAGACCGTACAGATATTTAAAAATGTTTCGTGGAAGAAATCTTTCATTTAATTGATCGTAAATCATGTGATTATCAAGTACAGACTGCCTATTTAAGAGTCTAATTTTTACACACTCATAAATCATTGCAGTGGTTTACACGTTTTCTTCCCATTTTATTTTTAAGTGCAATTGACCTTTTCTTAATTTTGGAAATCTAATTGATCTATGGAAGCCTCGAATTAATTCTATTAGCTATAAATATTATTATGATTATTATTATTATTATTATTATTATTACTATTATTACGATAATTATATTACTACAATTAGGTATTTAAAACTAATTATAAGGTTTTCTTTTAATTAGATTGTTGCAATAATCTACCTCGTAATATATCATTTAGGCATCAAGTAATTAATTAAAAATATTTATAACATCATTAATTGTATTTATGAAAAATATTAAATCATCATTAACGTACTAATTATTCATTTGATAAAATTATCATAGATTTTTGCAACGATTTAATCAATGAAATGGTAAATGAAAGTGTAGAGATGATAGCGTTGATTTAAATGGAAAAAAGTGTAAAAATCACACGCTTAAGTATGTGTAAAAATGTCTGTATAATGAATATCATGAACTGATTAAGGTCCCTCCATTTTTTCATCGATTTATCTTTCTGATTGCGATTTTAATATTAGTCGTGTATTATTTATAATCGTTTTTACTCGTTGAAAGGTACTCAGAAGTCCATTGAAGGTATTTATTGTTATACTTTCCCATTGTTATTGTATTTATATATTACATCCGCCAATGAACACACTCTAATTGACTGATTACGGAATCATTTTATGTAGATAGTTCATATAAGATTTATAGAAAAATTCATATTCATCTATTAATACTTAATGAATCGTAGTTAGTCAATTTTAATGAGAAAAATCATTAATATTCAATTCAGTCATTTAATCAATGACGCCGAACTGTAATTTTATGTTGTATTAATTATTATATTAAATATAATTATAATTATTATTATTACACATTGGCGAATGTTTATAAATATAAATCCGAGATATTCAAATAAATTGACTGATATAATATTATTATTTTTGCTCAAATGTTTAAAGACTGAAATTATTTTTTGTAAATGCATTTTGTCACATAAATTATTAGTCATGCATCAAGAACGTCCAACAAATCGGTATTCCAAAATAAGAGAAATTGATTTGTTTTTGCGTGTTTCTTAGTGTTAAAAGATTTATTTTCTCAAAATAGTAAATCGATTTATACTTATACCGTCTATTATATACATGTTATCATCCTTATATGAAATGAATGATATAAAAAAAAAAAATTGTAAATACTAAATTTCTGTACATACATTAATTCGTACAACATAAAGGGTATATTGAAATGTTAAAGGATTTCATTAATTAATATATTATCAATGAAACCTTTACATTAATTAACTTATAAAAAATTTTGTTTTGATTAATTCTTTTTATTTTTTTTTATCAATCAACAATCGTCACAACCAGTGCGATCTATAAAATATAATTTATTATAAATTCCATTAATATTCATTTTCCCTAACGAATGCCTTTTAGATAAAAGTTGTGATAAAAAATTGATAAAGTTAGTTTGAGCGGCAATTAAAGTGATATATCAATCGCTATTAACGATCAGTGTACCTAAAAAAGAAAGCCGGCTCAGTTGCAAGTCACATGGCACTTAAATATCATTATTAAACCTTTCAGTTACATTAATGATTTTTCAAACTATCTAAAATTTTTTTATGATCTTGAACTCATGACTATATGAACTGATTCGTTGGCTATCGTACGTTTATTATTGGTTTCGATAAACTTTGGTAATCGTTATTGATGAATTTCAATGTCAGAATAAAATATATCCAAATACCAAACTGTCAATCTTCTCTTTTAGACATTAATTATTTAAGATATAACTTATAAATAACATCTTTAATACGGACTATTTACGTTTGGTGTTAAGATAAATTTAAATATACAATAATAAAATTCATTACATCGATGGTTAATAAAAATTTGTTAACGAGTTTGATAAACTTTACATAAGACTATAATCGGTTACGCTTTAAAGGCGCCAATAAAACTATAAAATATTTTTTTTTTCAGTAATTCAGGAGTATTAAACTCTCTTTGCCATCCTGCAAATTAATCTAAAGCATTTGATCAGTCCGATATTTAATATTGGGTGTCATTAAATATCCTATTAAAAAGCTGGTATTTTTATTACCTTTTATCATCTTTAATTACTTTACCATACTCTTTATGCTTTTAGGAAGATTAGGAATTGATCCTTTGTTTACACTAGAAGTTGTTGGCCTCATAAAACTGTGATTTCGCGGTTGGACCAGTTTACTTCTACTCGGAGTCGATGTTAAAGTCCTTGAACTTGCTGCTCTGTTTTGTAACATTGGATGAGTAGAAACACCGCTGCTACTTCTGGTAACTACTGGTCGAGGTCTTACAGCCACATTGTTTGATGAATCGCTCAAGCCCTAAATAAAAGTATTTTTTAATTGGATAATCTCATAATTAACTCTAAAGATACAATAAAAAAAATAATACTTACGTTAGGAACTTTTTTAATATTTCGAGCAACAGGGCCAACACTACTACCACTGCTACTACTTCTACTGGCTGGAATTCTCGTAACACTGGTCCGAGATGCAGTCTGTCGTTTATCGTTTTCTTTCGTACTAGAAGAAAGTCCTTTAGTATTACCGGTATTTTTACGGAGATCACTTGTCATGGCACATTCAGCAATAGCTGTATTATATCCTCTGAGTCGGGTGTGAGAAGGAGCTAACTTACGAACAGTGTTAACAGAGGTTGCACTATTTAATGAACTTCTTGAGCTTTTTAAACTACTTCTTGATCCTGATTTCTCCACTTCGTTACGCAATGAAGAGCTTTTCTTCATCAAAGGCACAATTTTCTTGTTAGAATCAGTTTTCTTCAATACTTCACGCTTTGGGCTTTCAGATTTCTTCGGTAGGAAACTGGATTTTTCATTATTTATTTGGTTTGAAGACCCTGTTCGAGGTCTAAACGCTTTTAAACGAGCAATCTCATCTTTTCCTATTACTCTTTTCTTATTTTCTCCGGAATCTTTATCAACAAAATGCATCTCAGCTGGAGAACAACGTGGAGTATCATGAATATCTGTTTCATAATTTCCCGAAGATGTTTCTTGACTCAGCGATTCAGAAACAAGACTTTGGGTTTCTTCAAATCCTTCATCATTTAATTCTTGCTCTTTTCCTTTTACAACCATCGGAGAAGAAGATGATATATTGATGTCAGTAATAATTTTTCTCTTAAACAATGTAGATTCTTTTGGAGGACTTGTTGACATTTTATCTTCATCAATATCCATTGTAGAATCAACTTGATTGTTCTGAATTTCATTTAATCTGTTAACATCAACAACACTCTGGTCTACCTGATCATTCTGTGGCTCCGGAGATGGAACTCGATGCACTGGAAGTAATTCATGATCACTAGTAAGACCAATAATCATTGTATTTGATTCATTGTTCACCTGACTTGGTGGATTATTTGTCAGACTCAAAGCTTCTTTAACTTGACTAGGATCTATCATACTTCTATGTCTTTCTCTACAAGAAATAGCTCTCTCAGGCCACACTGGAATCATTTCTCGTGGTCTAGACTCTTGCATAACTGGGCTAAGTACTGTATTAGTCACCGCTAGTACTGGTGCTGGCTGACTAATAGGTAATCTTGAATGTCTTGGACGACCTGCCTTTTGAAGCTCTTCTCCGGACTTTGCAATCTCTGCCAGAACTGAATCCATATCATTAGATGCATGACGACGTTTCAACTTATCCTGCCATACTTTTAGCATCTGGTCTTCATCCAGATTATTATCTTCAGTCAGAGCAAGAGTACTTGGCCTTTGAGGTTTTTCTTCAGTATTTTCTGAATCCTGTTTGCCAGTCTGATCCTTGTCTAACGGATTTTCTTGGTTCTTTTTATATCTTCTTGTCTTCCGGGCTGCTGCATACCGATCGAAATTGCCACTTCCTAAATCAGAGCTTGTTGTTACTGGTTTTGTCGTGTTTACTTTCACTTCTTTTCCTTGTAAAGAACTATTACATCGTTCTCGTTTACACGGTTCTTTTTCCACTGGCTTCACCTCCCTTGGAGGACTAAATACCCTTCTTGTGACTGGCGGTGTTTCAATATTATCTGAATCAATTTCAATTTTATCACTGACTTTATCCTCTTCACTAATTTTTTTATTTGATTTTGAAAATCGACGAACAGCAGAGCTTGGTGCTGTGATACATGGAGCACGAAGATATATTGTGAGCTCATCTTGGCCATCAGAAAGAAGATCAGTCGGTTTATTTTTCTTACGTTCTTCTTCTCTTATAGCATGCAGAGTGCTTGATCCTAACACATTATCTGAGGCTAAACGTGATCGATGTCTTCGAGAATGTCTTGGATCTATTTCCTCTGGACTACTTGGAACATTTAAGCTGGATTTTCTCCAAGGTGATTTGTCAGTTTGAGGTTGAGGTTGTACTTCTACATCAACATTAAAATAAAACAGTTGAATGTATTTGTAAGATCAATTTAAAATTAAACTTTTAACAATAATTTTATACCTTCAATTGCTTCCATTGTTCTCATTACATCAGTTTTCTCAACAGATGGACGCCAATCATAAACATTTGAATATCCTGCGCGAACTGAATTCTCTTCTGTCTGTATGTTTGCCTTGCCTTCGTTTTCTGTGAATAATTGAAATTATCTTAAATAAAGAAGTAAATTGAAAAATGAATTTTAATATTAAGAAATAATAAATACCCGAATCCTCGAAGGACTTTCGGTTAGCCTGCAATTGTCGCGCTTTTCTCTGCAGTTCTACCCCTGCACGTTCCTCTTTCTCATTTTCTGATAACCACGCTTCTATTTTTTGTCGCCAAGCTCGTCTGTAATTAATAAATTTCATGTTTAGTCTATCTGTTTATTTTATAACATCTTTATAAGAATGAAAAATTCTTCTTAAAATAACTTGAAAAATTTTCAATAAATCTTTAAAAAACATACCCAGTTGGTTTTGTCTCCTCTTCTTGCAAGAATGGTTTATTTTCAGCAAGTGGCGATGGAGAATTTGGCCTCTCTCTGTCTCCAGAAAAATCTGCGTTCAATAAATCACTTCGGCGTGGTTGTCCTCTTGCTCTTCTTGCCCATGATCGATCTAAAAAAAAAATATTAATATTTATTCAAGTAATTTATAAAATTTTCTCGATTCTCCAAAATTGTAATAGTCTTACCTAAACTTCCCCATGATTTTCTTTCTCGTGTATTCTCTTGTCCAGACGTCCTCAAGAAGTCCATTAAATTATTATCATCATCTTCAACAGGTATTCGACTACGTCGACGACGAAGGGTACCATTGGGTGTTATATCAGGTGAGTATGTGTCTTCTTTGGCAACTTGTTGATCAGGACCGCCTGAACATGATCCAAGACGACGTCGAATGCTCGGAGATCCAGTAATTGAAATATCTTCATCAGAAGTAACACCACCATTCTGTAATCTTTTTAACTTAGCTTCACTCCGATTGTACGACTGTCTAGCAAAGCTTTGAATATCTAGCAATCCATAATCCATCAAGTTAGATTCAGATTCTGATCCAGGAACTTCTACTTGATTATTAACTATAAAAAATATGGAACATCAAAGTTGTTGTTCAGTGCTTTTTTTTGAGAAAATTAACTCTACAAATAACTTACGAAGTCGTTTCTTAGCCAGCAGTTGTTCTTCTCGTTGTCTACGTCTAGCATTAACTTGCTCTTCCTGTATTCTCCGTCTCTCATTTTCGGCAATAGCTTGATTAAATTTCTGGCAAAATTGATGGAATATTTTGAAACACTCTTCTATTTTAAAAGTATTTATATCTTCACAGAAAAATTCAGCAAGAGAGCGTCTAACACCTTCTAACTCTCCCATATCGCGTTTCAATTGAGCCATTTCTTGCTCAGCCATCTAGACATAATTCAAAAGTAAATAAACAATTCATAAAAAGATTTTTATTTCAATAACTTACCTGTAAAAATTGTGCCATTTGTTCCTGAATATCACTTTCTGTTGATGGCAATTGAATTTGAGTCTTTATTTTTTTTATTTTTGTATCTAATGTATTAAATTCGTTATTTAATTGTTCGATAGTAGTCCTGTTAAATAAATATATCAATCAATGAGCATTAGAATTTTAATATATGATTGGATTATGGGTAAAATAAATGATATAGTTATAATTACTTTGTCGCTGCTTCTAGATCATTCATATTTTGTGAAAAATTCAATAAATCTTTCCTCTTTCTCTCTGCTTGCAATGCAACATAATGGATAAGATTCATGCCTGGTTTATTTGCTCGAATTTCAGTTAATTTCTGGAGTGATGACAATTTTACACCAGCAGCATTGCCAGCATATCCTCCCTACAAAGGATCAACATTTACCAAGTATAATTTTTACTTATTATTCATTTTATTATTTATAAAACAAAAAGTAAATAAAAGAATTACCGAATTTAAAAAGTTTCCTGCAACGACTACCATATAAAGCACCTCTTGAAGTGGTTTATTAGTCATCAAATCTTCTCCAGCAAGAATCATTGAACTAATACTGGGTTCCAAGTAACTCATATTAGCAGCGAATTCTTCTTTTAATAGCATGCACTCAATGCGCAACTTGTAGCTAAATAAAAATTTTAATCAATTAAAAAGTTAATTGAATCAACCAACACTTATGACGAATAATTTAAATTAGTTTTAATTTAAAAATAATTCAGAATGACAATATAAAAAAATTTAATTCATATGAAATTAATTACTTGGGCACTTGAATTAGTTGAAGGAAAAATTTTTCAGCATTTCCAAGCTTCGATTTATCCCCATCGAAACTCTTAAGCATTTCGAGTTCATCAACTTCTGGCAAAATTTTCAATAAACCTCTTAATTTTTCAGCACCAATATCATCATGTCCTCCATCGCGAATTAATTGAATTATATCTTCATTTGAGCTACGAAATTGTTTGAGGAAGATATTTACATTTAGGCTTCTCTTTCCATCAAGTAATGCAATCTAAAATTATATTTAAAGAGTTTATTATTATTACTGTACTTAAAATAAATATTAATAATTGTAACAAATTGTTTCTTTGAATTAGTATGTTTATTACTTCAGTTGGTTCTCGTCGACGACGTTCAGCATCAACACCAGGTCCATTACTTGAAACACAAGTGGCTGGAGGACCTACTGGTGGTATTTGCTGACAGAATAATCCTTCCATTTCAGCCCAGTCTAAATCAGCCATCGGTGAATTCTGATGTTCATTGGCAACTAAGGACCAAATGTTTCTCTTGCCAATGACCTAAGAGCAAAAGAATACCACTTGATGAAGCTATTCCTAATTCGTCTCGAGTCTAAATAACTGTTAAAAATATCATCTGTCCTTGAATCAAGTGCTATATACAATAGTAATCTAAGCTAAATGCGTACAAAAAATGTGAAAGTGATTATTTTTTGGTAATAAAAGCAATAAGAATGTGTTGCGTCGGATTTTTTCTGCAGAATTTATTACCATTCAAAATAATCTTAAAATTTTTTTTGAATTATTAATTTTCTTTTGTAGTCATCAAAGAATATTTTTTAGATATTATCATGAGAACACGTTTATTTTTTTTACTCCAAAAAAAGCTATCAATCTTATATTTAATTTTTTTAAATTTATTATTATTCTTTGAATATTAAATTCAATCTTACCTTATGATTTGGGATCTTATTCCAATTAATAGTCTTCATTTTAGTCTTGGGAGTAGGTGTTTCCTGTTGTGGCAGCAGCTTGGCATTATTATTGGGAGGTTCAGGGGTTGGAACCCGGTGAACAGCTGGAGCATGAAGTGGAGGAGGTAGAGGTGGTTCCATAGCTACATCAGGGGTAGAAATGTTGACAAGAAGAGGAGGAGGTGGTGGTGGCACCAGAGTAATCGTAGGTAGATCAGGAGGTGCTACAGGAGGAGGTGGAGGAATAACTGAAGATGAATCTGGAACAACTTCAGTAGCTGGTAGCGGAGGAGGCGGAGGAGCTGGACTACTGGCTGGAAGCGAAGCTTTTCGAGATGATCCACAAGTTTGATCGCCCACTCGACAGTGACAGCATAAATTTGTCTGAAGAATAATATCATTTACATATTGAAAAGAAAAATTACATGACTATTAATCTTTCTAAATTCTTTACCTGGCTTGGTGATCTTAGAAGCTTAGCAACATCTTCACGACTCTCTAGCAATGTTGCTCTGTGAACTAGTGTTTCAGCTGTATCCCAAGCAAGATCACTGGCAGGTTCTTTGGGATCTAATCGCAAAAGATGTTGCAAAATACTTAGAAATGGAATTTCTTGAGGAGTATCGGCAATCTAGAGTAAAAAGGTAATTAATAAGACATTTTAAATTGATGTAATTAACTATTAATTGCAAGATTGAATTGAAAAATAATTTTTTACCTGTCCTAGAATAGCATAAAATACATCGACATGTGATGATAAATCTATGCCAGGTGGTCCTTGATTAGTTAACTCCTCATCAGTCTCTCTTTGATCATCAAACACCTCTAACTGGACTCTCAAATCAGAATATTGACTCTTCTGCTTCCTAAAATTACAACGACCCGGTTTTACTTTTTCTAACATAGAAATCCATTGAGTATCCATATTTCTTTTCTCATAACATTTGTTGTTCATTCTTCAATCGTCATTCACATGTTTTAATAGAACATTTTTTTTCAAATGAAATATTTTTAGCTGCAGATACTAATTTGAGACTTAAATATATTCATTTCCGTTGACTTGGTGGAACTAACTGTCACTTAGTGTTAGAACTTTTAAAGAGAACAGGATGAAGGTGCCGGCACCCCTCCTTCTATATCACTTGACCCGTTAGCCGATTGTATTGTCCCAGCGATTCATAGATGAGTTAATGGCGAGAAAAAAATTAATGATAATGATGTCTCAGTTAATTTCTTTAATAGCTGATTTATTCATGTTATAGTTTTCACTGTATTATTAACATTGTATTTTTTTTTTCTGGAAAGAAAGTCTTTTTATTTACTATGAATTAGCTTTCATTAGTTCTTATCTCACCATTTTCTTTGATCTAATCTATGCACATCAAGTCGAGAAAATTTTTAAGAAAGTAAATAATGAATTTTCTTCCAACAATACTTGCATTTTTATACTAACGAGCAATTCGTTAATTAAAGCAAATTGTTAATAATTTATTTATTTAACAAACAAGTTCATTTAAAATAGAAACAAGTAATAAATAATAGATTTAAAAACAATTCTTCTTACCAAAACAATTCTTTGAAAATAATTGTCCACTTTTTTTCTAATTTTCACAAACTGATTAAATAAGAAAAAAAAAAAAAAGAATAGCAAAATAGCACAAGCGAATGATTCAATAATTGAATAACCCGGTGGAGGAGTTAAAAAACAACGACACGTGCGACGGTCGCGCGTTTGACTGAGAAAAAAGTTTTGAAATGTTAGGAAGTGAGAACCGAAAGACGAGGGTCCAAAGATAAATTGAAAATAAACGCGAGTTGGTTCACTAATGTAGCTTCTCGTTCCAGCGGAAGAGTATGCAGATACAGAGGTGCAGGTGCACCATTGCCAGAGTATTAAGCTACAGCCACAAGTTAATTCGGTCTTTTCTCTTTCCCTCTCTCCTCAAAAGTCATCCCTCTTCTTCTATTTGTTACACAGTTTTCCTTTTACCCTCATCTATCTCTTTCCCTTTAATACTAACTCCTAGACGTTCCTAAGAATGTGGAGAAAGAGAAAGAGAAAGTGTGATGCCTAAGTCGTATATATTCGGTTCTATTTTTCGCCCCTAAGGCGCCTTAACATTTTTATTCTTTATTTCATCTCTTTGCCATGACAAATTTCCTTGCTCCAAATTTTGCCCTTTCATTTATTCGCTCTTAAATTGTTCAAATGCTTTTACTTGTTGATAAAAACTCACCGTAGGTCATTCAAGATTGGGAGCAGCTTCAATCCTACAAAAACATTGTTATGATTAATTTTTTGTTGACATTATTTTTTTTTTCACCTTTCAATTAGTTAAAATAAACATATGATGAAATTGTGCAATTATTTACCGATGAATTCATTGCGTATGCGAACACGATCCTTGAGAACTTGTGCTGAGATAACCAAGCAGTTGATGAATGCCAGCAATGCTGCTTGATAATCTTCAGCTGTTGCTTTTTGCAGTTCATCTACAATAGCTCGCAACCGATAACGTTCACCTTTTCGTTCCTGCATCATGAAATAATACATTGAATTCCCGTTAGTTTACCTCCAAAGCTTGCACATGGGTACAATAAATAATACTATTTTTGAAAAATAAATGAACGGGAGCCATTCAAGTCATCTAAGTCCACAAGAGTATATCCGTTTACAGTAAACAAACCGTTCTTTCCTTCGATTAAAAAGTCAATGAATAATTCAAAGCTTTTCGAATTGAGATGTACTCGAGTGTCCCTCGTTCTCGATCAATGTGTCTTCCTTTGTATGTTATACATGTCTTCCCAGCAAACAAACGAACATATTCATGCGTCCATTCATGACTATTCTCTCAGCGTCAGAAATAAATTCTCCAGATGTTATTCCTGGATATATTAGCTCGATGGGAAATGTCTTATGGTAATAGACTCAGTTTTCTTCTACTCTTTACCTTTCTACCACTTTACACTTGAGCTTTATGAAAAGCTGAATAAATATCAATATTATCAACTTACCTGGTAGATATGAAGAGTATCGATAGCACGTTGCCTACCATCCTGACTATAAACACAGAGAGCCGACAATAGCTCGACGACTTGTTTCTTCACGGAAGTGCATGCTGTGTCAAGAGCTGAAATAGATAAATTTTACGGAATTACCAGCTTAGTAAATGGAGTAAGATTAGAGCCAGTGTTTTACAAGACATTAATACTTGACAGATAGAAAAATTTCAATAATATGCTTCTCTGAGTTAAATATTAATTTTATTTACCTAAATTAAAATAGGGTGTTATATTTTTATAACAACTATTGATTAATAAGTCATATGTCTTTAGGATGTTCAACTTTTAGAATAGAAATAAACACAAATCTGTTGATGTTTATCATTTATTTGTTTATTTATTTTGTTCTCTTGGATTTAAGGAATTTGTTTGTGAAAAATAAATGACTTGGATAATTCTTAGATTTTTAAATTAGTCATTCAAGTATAATATTTATTTTTTCAATAGAAATTGTCATTTACATAGAATCTACAGCAAAAAAGTTATTTCTCCTGCTATGTCATATGTCAATACAGTAGTTATACTTCAATTAAATATTATAAACTAGTGTTATTTAAATTTAATTGACCTGAGGCATATTTTTTTATAACAATTCATTTATATGTGAAATTTATTGGTGCAAAAAATAATGAAAACAATATTTTTTAATCATCAGCATCTAGATTGATCCTTAAGTATGTAGAAGAGTTAAATGCTTTTTTAATTCTTTATGATATAACAACTCATCAGGCAAAAAGATAATTAGCAATTGTAATTCAAAAACAGAAGCTGCAATTTTTATTGTATTTAAGCTAATAGTTTGATGATAAAAACTGGTAAATACCTGAAGCAAGTTTATTGCAATAATCTGGGTTATCAACAATGTAGTCAAGACCGACGTTGGAATCCATGTTGACTGCATTTGTGATAACTTTTGATGCAATCTAAAACAAATTAATATTGTGTTAATGCAACAGAAGTTCTTGGTATAAGACGAGGTCGCGCATGTGTGATTAGTTAATTGCTAGGTATATAAACTGCTTGAATAAATTTTCTTCAAGATAATAGTAATCATTGGGCTGGTAGATGATTCATTAGTGAAGCTAGTGAATAAGTTGAGTAGGATAGTCGATGTAGGCTTGTTAGTAAATTCAAATCAATCAACGAAACTAATTGATGACCGACCCTGACCTCATCTATCAGAGGAGACTATTTGTACCACTTTGGAGTGGCATGTTTTTCGCCTGGGTGACGTTAATCAAAATCTTATGACTCTGTTAGATTTACATGAATTTTATCGGTAATGATGATAATGATGATGATGAAAAGTGGAAAATAAAAAATATCAAACTGCAAATTCAGTCATGGACACCCGGCAATGAGTCGCAATACTTGTAGGGTCCGTAAAAGCACCAGTCGAGGATTTGCGTTCGAGGTGAACGAGAGCCTTTCATGGTGTCCGTAACACCAAGTTCCTTAAATTACTAATAACTTATTAACGTTAAAGAATTTAAATTTAGAACGTCTAATTCCGTTAATGCAATCGTGCATTTCCGGTATTTGATTGTATACTTTTCAGCTTCATTTTCCATTCATCATGATAAATGTTGACTATGCAAATTTTTAATTCTTGGATGTTTTGAACTTGTTGATGTTGTTATAAAGAAATTTGCAGTCAATGAAATATTTCTGGAGGTTGCTTTGTGTCGATGATGCACCATTCCTGAAACGAATGTGTCTCAAGGATAAACATGCTCGGAATCCAACTTAATGTCTCTCAACTTTGCTGCACTGGCAAATAAAAACAAAGAACCGAGCCTATTGATTCAGCAATTGATGAAGACAAAAAACTACATTACACTTTTTGTTCTTGCAATAAAGACATTTATCCTAAAGATGATTAATGAAGTAAAAAATACAAGCATGTTATGAAAGTCTGATATTCTTTCAGATTTTAATTAACACAAATAACTGATGGATTTTTATTTTTTATTTCTCAAATTTATTTCTCATTTTTAAAATTTAAAAATGGTTATATTCTTTCTGAAAAAAAGTATATATTTCTAACGTTAGAATATTTTTAATTTTTGTAAACAAGATACTCAACAGACTCTAAAACCAATCTTCAATTAAAATTCCAAAATTTATGATCCCAATAAACTCAAGCTCCAAAAAAATGTTTTCTTCATCGTTGCCTTTCCTATTCTCGTCGATGCTTTTTAATAGCTCAGATTTTACTTATTCAATTGGATGATTTAATAATATTGTAATAAATAAGTAAACACTAATAATAATCCTTATTATCTAATTAATCATAATCACGTAAAACTAGAGTGAGGTCGAATGTACAGAAGAGATGCGAAGTTATTTTTTTCAGGCACGTATAAATGTGCTTGAATGATTAGCTCGCGCCAACTTTTGTCCGATATAGAGCGCAACAAGTAAAAGGAAAAACATGAATGTGTCATACGATTAGAGTGAACAAGGATTCTTGCAATAATAACTCCATGTATGGTCCAAATAATCAGAAGAAAAATGATATTTCAAAGAATATTGTTCTTTTTTACCAAGTATGTGAGGAAGAGAGCAAAGAAGAAGTCTGATTAGAGAGATATGGTGATAGACTAGTGTGTCAGAATAGATATGGTATGAGTAAGATTGCATGAAATCTGGTAAAATCACAAATCGTTAAAGGAAGTGAGAAACGAAAAGAAAATAAAGAGAAAGACCATAGGATTACGTCATAAGTTAAGACACATAACTTGGAGTCATGTTTAAAAATAGAATCATTCAGTTATTAAAGAAATCCATACAGGCCCTCTTCACCAGACCTATGTACTTCTTGTTCAACTTCTTATTTGTTCATAAAATATAACATCTGCTTTGGACAAGTTGATTAGGCTTTTACTTAATGACTCATGCTCTGCTCTAGTAAATAGAGTTAAAGACGTGAAAAATCAATTTACCTTGAGTTTCATGGTTTGATTTAATTATGGGAACAATTGAATTAATTACCCAAGAATGGATAGTTTTAAAATGGCTTTTTTTTCGTGATAGCCATTTTTTAACTTTGAAAAATCCCGTTATGGAAGAGGTGTAAAAATTTATCAAATCAGATTTATTAACAGCCCACATGCTCCTACGTTTGCATGCTAATTATTGGATGTTTTTAAAAAACTCCTTGAAGATAGAAAAATATTTAATCTTCCTGATATGTCTAGCAGCTATCTGTCTAAAAATATTTTCTCATATAACATGGAATTTAATGGATTGATAAATTCCTATTTGAAATGTTGGAGAAGGAAATTTCAAGAAAATCGAAATGTAAATGAATTATCATCAGATAAAGAATCAGAAAAGGTAATACTAAGTCAACTTTGATATGTCTCTGTCCAAAATGACGACGATTAAGATTTGTAAGTTGGAATTGCATTGACAGCATTCAGGTGTAGGGTCTAGGCTGTTATACTAATCGTAGGCAGCAGGTAAATATATATACATATAAAATAGTAGTCACAGTGAACGATGGATACCATATCGGGCACCTCGCTGACCTCGCCTGTCGTCTCTCAGTCTTTACGCATTCTCTCATTCTCTCTCACGTGTGAACACACTCTCTATCCCTTTTCATCTCCACCTTACTCTCATCGATTTACAGCCAAATTAATTTTGTTTTGATCCCCAGCTTATTTTTTACTTTATCAAGACCATAAAAATATATTTTTTGGAATATAGGAAAACGTTGGAATAAAAAAACTAAAAGAAAACAACAAGACAATTTTAATGATAATGACTTTATGATAAAATTTACTTAAGAATTTACGTAATAGTTAAATGCACTGTCGATATAATTTTTATATACGCATAATCAAAACCGGTTATTGCATTGTCATCCTCATTTTCTTTTTTCGTTTAACATAAATTAATTAGCAAAATTATTCAACATCAAAATAAACACTGTAAACTTTGCAAGTTGCTCCGAAAATTGGAGAGATAATTTTACCAAAGATGCAGAAATAAAGAACCAGACGAGAGAGCCTAAAAATTCACCCGTCTTATTAAAATTCCTTGGGTCGAAAATTTGTGGGTAATTTATTTCTTCCTTGGACGCTGCTATAATAAACCTCAGTCGAAAGGACGAAGGAAAAAAAATTGCGGTAGATCAGGATCCCAGGAGGCATCAGAACAAGGGAATAAAAGAGAGGAAAGAAAAATAAGATAGAAAGGTTTGTGGTGTAGTCTCCTCAACATCACATATACACGTGCTTTCATGCTTATATATGCACTACAGACCGTCCCACGTGTTCATCACAACAATGAGGACAGCAACAAGAAGCGCGCAACTTTCGAAGATCCTTAACGGCTGTGCTAAAGAGTATCCAAATGAAAAGTGAAAGTAAAACAGAGTTTGAAAATTATTTGCTTGTTAAATACCGATTTAGCCATCAGCAACATTGACGAAAAAGTGATAAAAAAAAAACAAAAAATATGACTGCACATTAAATTGACAAGTGTGGGTATTACTTGACCCTGATGATTGTTATTTAATGTATGAGGTCGTGGCCGGAACCTCGTGAAAACTCTCGAGAGTTCTTGGTTACGTTGGATTGACTTCAACGTCGGCGTTGGTGCGGGTTACCTTGTCGCAACGTGGTCATGGCCCCGCCAATAAGCTGATGGTGGTCAGAATGATCCCCGCCCCTTCACTTTTACTCTTTTCCCTTACGATTAACTACAACCGGTAATCATCTGCCACCTTCGCAACAATTATAATGCAATACATAACATTGTCATTAAAATTCTAATGGTAACAAGATTTTTTAGCATAATCTTTTAATAATCCGTTTCTTTGATGTTTATAAGCATGATATTGTTGTAGGTGTAGAGTCTGGGAAAGTTGGTGAACAAGGCAAAGCCTCGCAAGGTCGCCGGTGACGAACCCAAATGAGGTACTTTCTATAAAAGACACGAGGTAACATCGCGAGACGCTTCATGGACGAATTTCTATGAGATTGTTGAGTCTATTACATTAGTTGGGAGTATTGCAAAACTCCTGACAATCTTGTCTATAAAATCAAATTTGAATCACCGATTTTTTTCCTTTATTTTATGGCGCTTAAAACTCGTTTTATAACTGCAAGCAAGGAGATAAAATATTAATCAATGAAATTAGAATGATTTAAATGAAAAAAAAAAAATACTTGTAATTGACACGCAAACAACCCTCCTATTCCCGGGTAACATTTAAAGAGAAAGGAACCGCGTGAATGAATGGAATTTTCGTATCAAACTAGACAATCAGGTTTGAAAGGTAGTAATCCAGTTCATGAAGAATCGCAAGATTAATTTCCCTCGTGTAATTGCACTTGGCGCACACTTTTCGCGGTTAACGATTCATAAACTTAAGAGTTAATGAAAACTAAGAAACTTTACATAATCGCTTGGACTTTTATTCCAATAATCCGATAATTCATCCGATTTATTCCACTTTTTTTATACCAAGAAACTAATCTCTTACTATTGATGCATTAAATAATGAAAATAAATGAAAAAAGTACATAAAATATCACCTGTTACTGATCCTTTCATCCGTCTATCTTGACACACGGCAATCTGACATCCAACATCACAGCGCACTTATCTCGTCTAGCACGGATTCGCGGAAACTGCGTTTTAGAAGCGCGAAGACAACGGAGAGTAGAACGCGAAGAACTGAAGGAACGCGCTCTGTCTCGTGCGCACGCGCGATATCTCCCACTTCCTCTTTTCCTACAGTCCCCATGTATGTCCCCTTCCTATTTTTTTCGCTGTAGAACTGGGACTTACACGGTGGGCCCCATCCGCTCATAATGCTGAGGAAGGAATAGCAGTGATGCTATTCAATATACGGATGAATGAAGAGCCATTCGATACAAATTAATATGTGTGATCACGTTTAACTTATGCACCGGACATTGGCTGCACAGGATGTTTATAAATATGAGTACTGAGAATAAGTCGATACCAAACAATAAATGGCAAGTTGATAGCTCTTGGTGACGCTTCTGTTGATGTGATAGGAATTAATAAGACTAGAAAAGTCTACTGGATATAGTTGGCTGTGGATAGAAATGAATAAATAAAATCATTAATGTATAAATAGCATTGCATTATCATAATTGAAGGAATATACAAGGCTAACATGTTGAATTTGGTCGGTAATTAATAAATTTCATACTGATGAAAAAAATTATTAAAACGACCAGCAGGCTAGAGGGATCGACTAGTAGCGTTGATGAAAGTTAGCAGGCTGAGTTGGCTGGGCAGTTGAGTACACCATTCCAGGTGGCTGTTGATGAGTCATGGCATGACTTTGATGTTGGTGGAACTCAGGAGCGCCATGGGGGCCATTCAGTCTCACTCGTTTTGGATTTGGTCCATGATTGTGCTCGCTGTTTCCCTGCTGTTGTTGATTGGGCTGCTGTAAATGTCATTAAATAACGTTAATATTTCCATAAGAATACTATTGCAATGAATCTCTTAAAATGTAAGAAAAAAAACCCCAGAGAATTTATATTTTTATTACCGTTTGCTGCTGATTCTGACGAGCTTTATTTTCAGTCTTTTCCTCAGTATCATCATCCGTTAAGAATTCTCTTTTTGGATATGGAATTGGACATCCAGCGAAAATACTGTAAAAATCAGAATTTTATTTCTTTTATTCTGTTTAATTTTCTCTGTAAAATTGCTTGGGTTCTATTCATATGAAAAAACATTCACGTACTCTTGTGTTGGCAGTGGTTCTTCCTGGAAGTAGGCGTCTTGCATAGAATGTTCTGATGTTATCCGTTTATTTGGATCCATCATTAATAATTTTTGTAACTGGAATATTAATAAAATTAGCCAAATTAAATCATATTTAAAATGCTAATAGTTACATTAGTATATTAAAAACTTACTAAACTGAACGCCTTACTGTCAGGTTTTATTTTATGACGATCCATATATTTTGTTAATGAACAATTTGCATAACTGAAAATAATTTTGAAATAATATTAAGCTCTGTGTGGTTTTAAATTTAATTAAATGAATTTTCATTATTTTACTTCGAGCGTTTAAAATCCTTAAGTAACGTTGGATGTTCTGGCATTTTTTTAATATCCTCCCAATCTTTTTCTAATGGAAATCCCATTACGTTAAAAATACTGAAAAAGAAATTTATTTATTGCAGTTCAGATTTTACAACGAACATTTTCCTAAAATTCTAATAAATAAATGATAATCATACCGATCTAATTGATCATGATGATAAGGATTACTAGTTTTAATATCTTCTTGTCGACAATGAAAGATTGGTTCGGAAGTTAACAACTCAGCAAATATACATCCAATAGCCCAAATATCTTAAATAACAGTTTTAATTATTTTTTTGCTTTCAATTCAATCATTAAAGTTGTAAAAATCGGTAGTTACCAATAGCCTTTGTATAATGCCTTGCTCCCAACAATAACTCTGGTGCACGATACCAAAAAGTAACTACAACTGGATCGAGGTCAGCTAGTGGTTTTAAAGGTGCATTGAATAACCGTGCAAAACCCATATCTGCTATTTTTACACGACCTCTTTCATTTCCTTCACCCATAACTAAAATATTGGCTGGTTTCTAGGAATGTTGAACCAGTTAAATCATTTTTAAGTTATTTATATTAAATCACTACGATTTTGATCATCAATACTGATGATTATAAAAGTAAACATTAAAATAAAGGCTTACCAAGTCTCTATGAAGAACCCAGTTGGAATGTAAATAATGAATACCATTTAATATTTGATATAACAAAGATTTAACCATGCCTTTTGGCACCATTACTGGTTTTTTGTTAGCTTTTGCAGCTCTATGAAATTTAATTATATGCTAGAAAAAATTCAAATAATACCATGATACTTTTTTATATTAAATAATAATAAAAGAAAGTTTACAGATAAAATAAAGATCTCTGTACTAAAGTTATATATACAGATTTGATGATCTTTGTATTATTTATCTGAGTAAACCAGTTAGATTAAATCAAGCAATTAATACCCATAAATCATGTTCAGCAAAGTCAAATAATAAAGAAACTTTTCTGTCATTGTGAGAAAGAAATACCCTGATGAGTGTGATGACATTGATATGCTTAAGTTCCCTGAGTAACTGCAATAGAATAAAGTATCAAATTTGGTTGTAATTAGTCCTTTTAATTTTTATTAAAACATATGATGGGTGTATCTTACTGCTATTTCTCTACATGCTGACATAGACAAGCCAGTGCCTTCTATTTGTTTAAGACCAAAATCCTTAGTGTCTGGCCTCGATTTGAATTCACTATCTGAAACTCTATTAAAATTAACGATAGAAAAATAACAACTATAATGTAAAAAAACTTTGACAGAAGTAGAACAAAACTAACCCCTCTTTTCGGCGAGCTTTATAGACGTGACCATAAGTTCCTCGTCCAACTTTACAGCCTTCAAATTCAAACAAATCTTCCACTTTAGTCCTATCTTTTTGTGTTTTTATCTTAAATTCGTAATCCATCATAATTTGATTTAATTTTAATAATAAATATATCAACTTTTCTTCGAATTCTTCATGAACATTATTAATTGACAAGAATTAGAGTCTTCAGCTGCCACCTAGTGTTGTGGACTGTTGAGTGGACGCGATCTTACTTTAAATTTGATAATATTTAAACTTATAGCAATTAGCATAAATTTACAATAAAAGTTATCTATTAAAGCCTTTCCAATTAACTTATTGTTACTCAATATAATTACATTCTTATTTTTCTGATGTAATAAAGTGAAAGAAAACAATTGGAGTATTGATTGTTTGAAATTGATATATCGCGCGATTCAAAAATAGACAGCAGCGCCACGTATAGGTTAAGCAACCAATCAAATTTTATTGTTGTTCATTACATGCATGCAAAAGACACCATCTAATCATTTTGCAAAACTAAAACAATTAAGTTTAAATTCTGCAATACCATCATTAAGATCAATGTCTAGAAGTGAGAGCATTTGATTTTTTTTATTCAAAAACAATGAGTAAAACGAAGACAAGAATTTGTTGTATGTATAAACCTCGGTAGGTAACACTAAGTTATTAAAATCCAACGTATACATATACATATTTGAATGTATTTGGATGTGTATAATAAAAGTAACGGGTTAAACGTATTGCAAAAAGACAACGGGGTATGAATAAAACGGTAGTGTATAATACATTTTAGCACGAACAAAAATTATTTATATATCTGTTATCGTAATTACGATAAGTTAAGTTGTAATAAATAATTAGGCAGCTTAATCTCTAGCAAATAATAAACCTCTTAAAAATTAAATTATTCAACAATTTATTATTCAAAGTGTCTATTATCTCTTCATATATCATTTACCAAAGACAGATGGTACATGAAATCACATATGTATGTTAAAATATATATAATTCAACAACGAATGGCCAAAGTGGGGGATAAATTGTTCCGCCATATTTAGCAACTTGTGACTTTTCCCAGAGAACCTCTAGAGAACAAGTTCGAACCAACAATTGTACAATAAACAAACTACTCCAGTTTTAATATTTATTTATTCATTTTATTTTGTATACATTTATATACATCCAATGGTACAGCAATGCCCTGATCTACGTTGCATTACACGTTAGCTGATGTACAAGATTTACAGTGTACCATCGGATCTCTTTACTCATTGCAGCATCACCTTACACTTTGACATTAATCAAAAATGGTTAGTAGACATTTTATCTTTAACAACACTAATAAAAATAGTATTTTATTCAATATTATCATTTTTATTCTTTCTCATTTCTCACATATTACTTATCCTTCTTATCAATTAACCTTATCAATTCACTGAACAGAGTTTCTTCGGATTTGGCCAGTCTGCTGGACTGGAAATTATTTTGAACGGAGCAGATACGAGAAAAACAGCTGAAATTAAGTCAGAAGATGGCAAAAAAGAACGTCATTTACTTTATTACGATGGTGAAACAGTATCAGGGAAGGTAAGGTTTCTTTTATCTAGTGTAATAGTTTTTAAATTTTTTACGTAAACTTTTCTAATTATTGTTTTAAATCCAATTTAGGTCATAGTTAGTCTTAGAAAAGCAGGCAAATTGGAGCATCAGGGTGTTAAAGTAGAATTTATTGGACAAATTGAGCTTTACTATGATAGAGGAAATCATCATGAATTCACAAGTTTAGTTAAAGAATTAGCAAGACCAGGAGAATTAACTCACAACACAGAATATACATTTGAATTTGCTAATGTGGAGAAACCCTTTGAAAGTTATACTGGTTCTAATGTACGTCTAAGATATTTTCTTCGAGTAACAATTGTGAGAAGATTGAGTGATTTGGTTAAAGAATTGGAGCTTGTAGTACATACACTTAGCTCTTATCCAGATATGAATAATCCTATAAAAATGGAAGTAGGAATTGAAGATTGTTTACATATTGAATTTGAATATAATAAAAGCAAGTGAGTATAAATATTGGCATCAATTGTTTCATAACAATCTTCTGATTGAATGATTTAATAATAATGAATTATAACTTGTGATGATGTTACAGATATCATTTAAAAGATGTTATTGTTGGAAAAATTTACTTTTTACTAGTCAGAATAAAAATAAAACATATGGAAATTGCAATAATAAAAAGAGAAACTACAGGTTCTGGTAATACATAATCTAACTCATCTTTCATGTTCAAATCTATTTAGAAATTCTTTAGATTTCCTCTCATACAATCATCATAACGTGTTTGCTTCCCTTTTTTTATACAACGCTAATGAATGTATGAAATACTTTCTTCCCTATCAAGAATATTAACATGAATAATAATTCTTGTAGGTCCCCATACATTTACGGAGAACGAAACAATAGCGAAGTATGAAATAATGGATGGAGCGCCAGTCAAAGGAGAATCTATCCCTATTAGGGTTTTCTTAGCTGGCTACGATCTTACTCCAACCATGCGGGACATTAACAAAAAATTTAGTGTTAGGTATTACTTAAATCTCGTTCTAATGGATGAGGAAGATCGTCGTTACTTCAAACAACAGGTAAAAAGACTAAGAATATTCCGAGATAAAGTTAAATAGCATGAAATTAAATGCTCATGTAACTTTTTTCAGGAAATTACCCTGTGGAGAAAGGGTGATAAAAGTAGAAAATCACAGACAGCTTCACCCCACCTGCCGTCTCACCTTGTATCATCTGAAACCGGATTTCCGCAGGGTGCGGCGGTCAATGGACCACCATTGATGCCATCAACCAATTCAGAAGAACAAACTGGCAATAAAGAGATCTCAGCACCAATTGAAGGCATGACACGAGAAGAAGGTGACGGTGAAGGAGATAAAGAAGTAAATCCTGAAAATCAATGAACATATTCTAGGCTTTTGGCAATTATCTATCTCTCTTTTTATATAAAAAATATATACATATTATATATTTTTTTTGATCGAATCAACGGCAACTGCTACAATGGAAATATTGAAGATATCAACGTTACGAGAGATTACAACATAATATTATTGAAGATGAATTTTGTAAATATAGTGGACATGATGGACAGTAACTCATAATCATCGATACAATAGTTATTAAAGTGTGCACTTTACTCAATCTATAAGCGAATATTCAGAAAAATAGAAATGATAATGAAAAATATTATTAAAAAAAAATCATGAAATGCACTTTTACAATTTTTCAATGTACATAGATGTATATATGCAGTAATTACCCGGATTCAAAGTGTCCTTGGTGATGAATTAGTATTTAAGATTATTCAAGAGTCTAATCAAGTCTATGTATTTTAACTTTGCTATAAGTATGGAAAGGGTCACTTTGTAATTCGGATGATTACAGTGTACATGGTGTCTATTTTTTACAGTTGTGAATAACTTGTGCTCTTGGTATAAAAAGGTAGCACTTTTTTTTTAGTCATTTGGATGCAACATTTATGATTGATATGATTAAATTACATCATTTAGTCATTTTAAGAATGAATTTTATTATTTTTTCAACTATCATTATTACTTTTTTTATTCATGAATTTTAATTTAATCATGACAATAATTGAAATTTATTATTTAAAAGAAATATGTAGTGTTTTCATGTCAATGAACGTGAGGCAAATAAGTCAAAATAATCAATTTTGTAGAAAAAATAAAAATAAGTGGTTCTATCAAATGTAAGACAGAGTAAAAGCGTATATAAATTATTCATATAATTATTAAGAATATGCAAATAATTATAAATTCATTATAATTGTTAAAAATATAATTTTTATTTTCAATTTTTGAAGTTAGTATGTGTAAAATATAATGAATCCAAATTTTTAACATTTTTTATTAATTATCTTTGATATGCTATTATCAAATCAAAGTCTTTGCATGCTCACCTTTAGACTTCACTACCATTTCTCTTGCGCAGAAATCGTGACTCTGTTCACGCATCATAGTTTTGGTTTAGTTTCTTTTCGGTTGTTTTTGTAATCAATTCGTTAATAAATATTGTACGACATTTTAACTGATTTAGTATTGTAATTCTTATAATGGCATGGGATTTAGATTGATTTTTATTTAAAAACTAATGTCAGAAAGTTAAAAATTATTAAAAAATTGTATTTAATTCTTTAAAGAAAGTTTTAACGATGAGTCCTCCAGAAAATAAGGTTAGTTTTAAATGTCAATCACTGTAAAACTGTTCTTTTACATAAAATGTTCAAATGAAATTATTTTTTTCAGCCTCAAGGCACAGTCCAAGAATACAGTATTCGTGTTCCTAAGTATGATCATACTTTCAATATATATAACTGTTTTATATGTAATATTGTATTCACAACAAACAAGCGATTCCTTTGCCAATAGTGAAAAACAATTGTAATGAGAATTATGTGGTGGTCTTTTATCAAAAATGAAGTTTTAGTATTCAATTATATATAATTAGTAAGAATATTTTGTTCTCCAGAATGTTAACCTCCGGGCAAATACTCGCTCATTCACTTGCCTTAGTATGCTTCACCCTTAGTATATTTAATTCTAAAATAACTTGATACTTATTTTTTCCTATGTAGAAATTCGAAGAAAAGACATAATGTTATGCGATTTAATGCAACGTTACAAGTTGATTTCGCAAAATGGACCCAAGTAAAAATGGAGCGTGAAAATAATGCTAGAGATTTCAGAGGAATGGATGAAGAAATGCCCAAATTTGGAGCTGGATCAGAGTTTGGTAGAGATGCTCGAGAAGAGGCAAGAAGGAAGAAATATGGAATAACAAGTCGAAAGTATAAACCAGATGATCAACCATGGATATTAAAAGCTGGGGGAAGAAATGGAAAAAAATTTAAAGGAATTAGAGAAGGAGGAGTTGGTGCGAATGCATCATATTATGTGTTTACTCATGCTACTGATGGAGCTATTGATGCATTTCCACTCCACGAATGGTATAATTTTCAACCTATTCAAAGATATAAACCATTAAGTGCTGAAGAAGCTGAGCAAGAATTCAGTCGTCGAAACAGAGTTATGAATTATTTTTCTCTGATGGTAAGAAAACGTTTAAAGAATGATGAAGAAGGTGGTGAAGATGAAGCTGAGTTGAGTGAAGGTGCAAAAGGAAAGAAATCCACAAAAGACAAGGATTTCAAAATATCAGAAATGGATGAATGGATGGATAGCGCAGATGATGATGATGATTCTGAATCTGGTAGCGATAAAGAGAAAAAGAAAAGTAAAGAAAACTCTGATGATGAAGCAGATTCAGCTAAAAACAAAAAGAAAGGTAAGCTTATAGTATTTTTATATTTTTCTACACTTATTTGCTGAAATTAGTTGTCAAAATAATTATTGTGTTATTAATGGCAGGCGAAGCAGTAAAAAAGAAAAAGAAGCGTGCATCTGATGATGAAGCTTTCGAAGAAAGTGATGATGGTGATGAGGAAGGTAGAGAATGTGAATACATATCAGACTCGTCAGAGTCAGAGTCTGAATTCGAACAATACAAACAAGTGAAATCAGTAGCAGAAGAAGATGGTTTGAGGAAGTTATTAACTTCTGAGGAGGAAGATGAAGACGAACAAAATGAAAAGAAAGAAGGTGAAGATGATGATGATGACGATGATGATAATAAAGATAAAGATGACAGAGAAAAAGGAAGCAAAGATCAAGATAAAAAGAAAGATAAAAAGAAAAAGAAAAAACAACCAAAGAAAAAAGAAGTCAAAAAGTCTAATGGCAAAGAATCATCTAGTGATTTATCAAGTGATTCAGATTCTGATTCTGATGCACCAAAGGATAAAGATGCTAAAGAAATGAAAAAATCCAGTAGTGCACACAATTCAAGATCACCGACTCCAAATACTGGAGAATCTGCAAAGAGAAAACAAACTAGTTCACCAGATATTTCGCAAGCAAAGAAACTTAAACTTGATAACTTTAATTTAGCACCATCTACCTCTTATATACCAGGCTCTAGGTAACTATATAAAGATTTTTATCTCCATTATTTAATTTATATAAATAAACAATTCAATCAAATATAAATATTTCATTTCAGTGAATCGGGAATAACTGAAGAAGCCGTTCGACGATATTTGATGCGCAAACCAATGACAACCACCGAGTTATTGCAGAAATTCAAATCTAAAAAGACTGGCTTGACTTCTGAGCAATTAGTAAATGTGATGACTCAAATTCTCAAGAAAATTAATCCTACTAAACAAACAATTAAAAATAAAATGTATCTTTCTATTAAAGCTCAACCTCATTAATGAGCGATTATATTCATAATCATGTTAAAATTTAAACCGATACTAATTGTATTATTTAATAAACAAACTATTTAATTATAAAAATAATTATCATGTTCAATATTACCTTACTATGATAAATTATTCTGCTTGTAAGTTATATAAAAATGGTGAAAGGCGCAAAGATAAATTCTTATTGGAATCAGCTGTATCCGATATTCTTTAAATGAAACGTACATTTATCAGCTGATTGGGATTTAAATATTTTTATGTACCGTCATCATACATTATTTTATGGGTGTAATTTAGTGTTACTCTTATTTCTTACCAAAAAATTTCAATTCTAACCTTAATTAATTATGTTGGATAGTTTAGAAATTATTTTATGTAAAGGTGTGAGTGATAATAATAAAAGTCAAGAAGAATATATTCAATATTTACAATCTGCTGGGTATAGTTGTTATGTTCTACCAACTTTATGTTTTGAATTTGTCAATCTAGAAGATTTACAGAACCGGTTATCAAAGCCTTATTTATATTCTGGTAAAGAAATTATCATCCGCCAATATTTTTCCATAGTTATTCTTAAATTAAATTTCCATCATACTGATTTTCATATTTGTTTTAGGTCTTGTTTTAACTAGTGCAAGATCTATCGAAGCTATTAAAAATGCTACTAAACAAGATATCCCTGACACATGGAAAAAATTACCTGCTTACTGTGTTGGAACAACAACGGAATCTTTAGCAAGATGCACTTTAAAATTAGAAGCTTGTGAAGGTTCACATTGCGGCAACTCAAAAAATCTTGCAGAATATATTATTAAAAAACCAGATGAAAAAACTGATAAGCCTTTATTATATCCCTGCAGTGTTATTGCAAGAGATACTTTAGATAAAATTTTAATTAATAATAATATAAAACTAGAAAAAATTATTGTATATAAAACTTTACCATCACAAACTCTGAGAAGTGATTTAAAACGACTCATTAAGCCTATGAATCAAATATTTGTGTTTTTTAGTCCATCGACTGTGGAATATTTATTAAATGCAGCTAAAGAAATTTCTATTTCATTGACAAATATAAAATCGGTAGCTATTGGACCAGTAACAGGAGAAGCATTAACAGAAGCAGGACTTACAGTTTTTGCTGTTGCTGAAAAACCAGAACCTCATGCGTTGCTAGAAGCTGTAAAAAAAATTGAAATAAAAATAAATGACTGAAATTTTTTATTTTAAAAATTTTATTTTTTAAGTTTCACTTAAAAATCTTATGATAATTCAAAGTCTTTAATATTAATATCTTTAACGCATATAATCTCCATGTTTATTCTCTTAACAATTTTAATTGCTCAAGAGCTTTGACTCTTAACTTTCCAACACACTCGAAAATATCTTTATTAATGCATAAAAAAATAACAAGCCTTTTTATATTGAAAAGTTTTTCAAAAAGTTATAGAATTAAAAAAATTTATCCACCTTAGTATCTATTTCTATTTACTACATTTCCAAGTGTACAAGATAATTCTGCTCCAAAAATCGTTGATTGGTTAGCATAATAAGGCTGTGGTGGATTTCCACCATTGTATTTCATTTGAACAGCCGTCTCATAGTCGGGTGCTGGTCTATAAGACGGTAGTAAGGCTCGTAAATTATTTAAGTCAGTTGTGGAAACAGAAACAGGTGGATAAGGCGTTGTTGAGAGATCGTTATAACTAGTCCATCGCATATGGTCATCAGCAGTACGATTATCAATATTGACTGACGTTGTTTGCTCACTAGAGTCATTTGTATCACTATCAAAATACCCTGTTACTCGGTCAGGTGGTCTTGATTCTTGATGTTGCATGTAAAATGTATGTTGAGCAATACATAATCGCCACATATATTTAGCACTCCGAGATTCACGGAATATGAACTGTTTTGCGTCTTCATGCTCCGATTGACATTCAATTCTGAAAGTCTTCTTATGATTTATCACATTGCTAATATCTTTCCAACGATAAAATTGTGTTGTTTGAGTTGATGGATATCCCACCATAATACCATTTATCGAAATTCCGAGAACAACTTGATTATTTGCGTCATCCTAAAATATTTAATTATATTATTAGCTTATTTTAATTTGGTATTTATGTTTATAAAATCGTTTAATTACTTTAGCAGTAAATGATTCATGACCGTATCCATCTAACTGAACAACAATTGATATATACAGCTCTTCTGCCACAGCCTGAGTTACTCCAGAAAGACTTTTATATTGACGAATTGCAGAGTGTAAAAGATTATCTTTGCTACATTCTTCTGAATCTATTAGATCCTAAAAAATAAAGATATTAAATTAATGACAATTTTAAATAATAGTTTAAAAACAAAAAAGAAAATTCGAGGAATAAATACTTTAGGAAAAAAGGCATATTGTTGAAGGCACTCGGGAGTATGCCGAATTGGATCATAATTTCCAAGTTCTGCTTGCATGGAATAACTAGTTAACAATGCAGCTTGTCGAGAATTACACTGTATTCTTCCTTCAAGAAGATCATTCTTTAATTGAAGATAATAATGATATCGTGTCATCTCGTCTTGTATTAATTGAAAATCAGTAATATAATATATTATTCTCAAATAAATATTAAAACCTTTGGCCTCTTTTTCCAATTGTTTTTTGAGTGGTTTATCCATATCCACCCATCTTGCTGTTGGTTCTCCATGTCTGCAGATATATTTGAGACCAAAAAATTCTGGTTGCCCTAAACCCAACCTTTGTGTAATATTTTCTAAACATTCTTGACCAAGACTGTCAACTTCTAGTGTACACTCTATTGAAGTTTGATCAAGCAATTCTACACAAATGACATATTGATTCTTGGAAACAACATTATATTGGCGACTTTTTTTCAAATAAAATTTAAAGGGCATCCTGAAATATTATCAATGTGTTATTAAAATGTAAAATGTCGGAAAATATTTTTAATTTATCAAGTTACTTATTATGTTATACTTACTTTCTAATTTATTTATAAAATTAATGTTAGAAATTAAAATTAATACATTTTTGTGTTCAGTATCAATTTAAATTATTAAATACTAAAAAAAGTATCACATACTTTAGAGTAATGATTCAATCACGTGTAAATAAATAATTAAATGTCAAATTGTAGAGTAATTTGTCTATAAAATCTCCTTGACGCGTTTTAGCTGTTTACAATGGACGTCAACATTTTTTTGACATAGTTTAACTTCAATCTACGCTTCATGTAAACTGAGTCTTAGAGAAGTAGTTAAACTATAGTAAATTTAGTTAAAACCCAAACAAACACAAAAAACAACTGTCTTGATGGAAAACACATTAAATAAATTGATAATAATTTTAAAAATATGTAAAAGAAAATAAAGATATTTATCTTGAAGTCATGTGTTAACAAAGGTCGATTTTTTGACTATGATAATGAATGCAACACTATTTCAGTTATATAAATTGTTTAAATTTAGAAAGTTTATGGTTAGTTAAAATTCACAACTTTATCACTATTTTTTTATTGATAACTAATTGATTAAAAAAGATTATTATAATTGATGAATTATTAATCAAAAGTGTTGTTAAAGAAATGAATAAAAGAAATTTTTCGACTGTTTTTGTAAAAACATAAGTGTGTAAAATCCGGTTGTTGTTTTTTTTTTGAAGATTTAACCTGAATAATAAATTGACAAGTTAAATGACAGACGAAACTGAGAATGATTTAAAAAATATACAAAAAAACGACACACTCCCAAACGAATTATCTGATGACCAATCGAATGAAAAGAAATCATTATTACTTTCAGAATCATCTAGTTTTAAAGAACCAAAATCAACTAAAAATAAAAGTATTAAAAAATTCCACCACAAAAAATTAGCGACCCCAAAAGTTATCCCACGACACTGTTTAGAAAAGGAAGATTGGATTAATTTATTGGCTACTCCTTCGTAAGTTTCATAGTGATGTAAAAATTTTAATGTAATAATAATTTTTATTTACAGTCGAAAATATTCACTATGTTTAAATAAAAGTTTGGCAATCAATACTATTTATTACTACAAACTTTCTCAACCTACACGATATAAGATAACTGCTAAATTGCAAGATCGAACAGCCGTAGTACCAGTACCATTTGTAGACGAATTCATTCATATTCTGGCAGATGATCATCTTTCTTTAGAGTATTGTTAATTAATCTATTTACTCATCACAAAAAGTATATAAATTCTTAATTATAATTTATATTTTATTGATAAATTATTTTTTATACAGAGAAGTCGAAGAATTATTTCAAAACATTTCGAAGAAGAAGAACAACCAAAAAGTCAAAAAAACTAAATGTCAAAACGTTATGAAACCAGTTCAACATAATGAAAGTTTAAAAATGTCTAAAGACACAATATTGTGCCAATACAATATAGCAGAGGCATTTGTAAAAAGTATACTCCAAAATAAAAATGTTGCCCTGAGAAAGGATTTGGAAGATTTAGTCAAAGTAATACAAAAAAGGCTTCAAAAAACTGTTGATAATAATGATAATTTAGATAAAGACGGAAAAGTTTATCAACAAATATTATTTTTATCAAAACTCATTGCTAATTGGATAGCTGGAGTACTAGAGGAAGTCGCTGAACAAAATGAAGAAGAACTAAAAAAAGAATGTGAAGAAAGACGAAAAAGAATGGAAGCAGACGTTTTTGATGAGAGCGAAAATGTTTCTGACGATGATCATGAAGACATTCTTATTGATGCTGAAAAAGTTGTTGATGATAGTCAAGAAAAAAATGAAAGTAACAATAAAAGGGAAGAATTTAGTAGTGATAGAACGAACAACGAACAAAGTGCAGATGAATTAATTAATCAAAACGAGACGGAAACCAACGTCCATGATTATGACAGCAATATCACCAATAAAATAACGGAAAACAAAAATGAAGAGGACTATGAAAAAAATAATGAACAAGACAATAATGATGACAACACTTAAAATAAATTTTATATTTATTATAAAAAGGTATTTATATTATCAGTAAATTAATTATGCGTAGCATTATTTGAAGCTAATAATTATTCAAAATGAATATGTTAATGAAGAGAAATTTTTCAACATCATAATGTTATATGAGAATAATAGTTTTCATTTTATATGAAAGATTTCACACTTTTGTTAATTATTTTTCAATCGGATCAGAGTCACTTTCTCATCTGGTTATATCCTTGTGAAGATTGTACATTGTACTTCCGTCTATCATGGGTATATAGTATCACATAACGGAATACCTGATTTCATGGTCTGAGAGAAAGCGCCAATTGCTTGTATATTCTCAGGAGAAATTTGATACGCCTGCCTAAATAGTAAAGCAATATGTACGTAAACATATCTTTAACGTAAAAACATATTTCACACTTTATTAATGACTTTATTATATTCTATTTCAGTACAAAAATTTATTGATCTTTATGAAGTTATAATTTTATTTCTAGATTAATAATCTAATCATCTGATGACTTTTCTGCTCCAAAAATTTTTAATCTTGACTTCAATTCTTTGTTCTTGTTGAAGGTTTAAAAAATACTTTTGTTAATATTTTATAAAGCACTTGAACAATTAAATTTGATAAATAATTCCTACATATTAGAATAATTTACTTCATTATCTTATCAATTAGTTCTTCGGTCAGTAGGCGATGTTGATAGCTGAGAACCTAGTTTTCAATCCTCACGAATCTTTACGATCTTTATAAGTATGCCAAAGAAAAAGTTCATACAAGAACATTCAGAAGACAGGTAGAACAGATACTGATTATAAGAGTAAGAAAGAAAGTACGAGGTAGAATGTAGAGAAATTGTATTGACATGATAGGAGGGGAATTATGGCCGTGACATTGCGCGCGCGCACTTCAACATTTAGGTTTCATCGAGACTGGAGAAAATCGAAAACGTGTATCACCGCTTATTTTCAATCAGAAGCACCATTTATTCTTATTCTTCATCAATACGGTATTTATTTCATATAAACTAATATGCTTTGCATTAAGAGCAAGTGTATTTAACTGTGTTTTGTGCAGTAACTGTGATTATTATTATAGAAAAACGAAGTTTAATCTATAACTTGCTTTTATTCTAAAGAGGTAAGATCAATGTTTAGAAAAATACAATTTATTAAATAGTAAATTGAATATATTGTAACTTACACAAAACCAGTTAGATACGCATCAACGATCATAAAGTTAATAAAATTTTTTAGTTAAATTTAAATAAAAAACTGAAATAAAGATATTAAGTTATTTTATTTTTTACTTTAAATATTGTAAACAACCTTCAAAAATATTATTTCCTTAGAATATTTAACTCATTAATATTCACATAAATTTATTTAAAACTTAACTGAACGATCATAGTTAGACTAGTCATGATGCTTTTATTACTTAACACTTTATAAATTGAATAATGAAAACACATCGCTTACTAAAGGCTGGTGGGGTGAATAAATCATAACTGAAACTTCATCGTTTAACAATCGAACTATCGTGTCTTTCCGCGGCAGTTCAATTACTTCCTTTAGTCGATCATCAATACCTGATTAATTTTTTATTCATTTGTTCTACAATTTTTTACAGAATGGCTTTGACTTGTTGGGAAAAACTAGTCATTATAATTATTGCTGTTATTGGCATACGTTTCGCAATAAGATTATCCGTCTTTTTATGGAAGAAGTTCATTGGTCCAGGCTTAGGATGTGGTGTTGATGTGAGAACTCAAGGAAAATGGGCAGTAATAACTGGTGCAACTGATGGACTTGGTAAAGCATTTGCTCAGATTTTAGCATCTAAAGGACTTGATATTGTTCTGGTATCAAGATCTTTGCCTAAACTTGAAACCGTTGCAAAGGAAATAAGAGATACTTATGGTGTTGATACAAGAATTGTTGAAGCTGATCTTACAGAAGGCCAGCCAGTGTATGCTAAAATTGCTAAAACCATTGAAGAACTTGAGGTATGAATATATATATTAATAATCTATTTTTTACTTAACATTCAATGAATGAAATTATTTTTATCTTGTATTCTTATAGATTGGAGTACTCGTTAATAATGCTGGTGCAAGTTACGACCATCCAGAAATATTTACAAATGTAACAGAAGAAACGATAGCAAGGATATTACAGCTAAATGTTGCTGCTACAACTGGAGTAGCAAGAGCGATATTACCAGGAATGATGGAACGTCGTAAAGGTGTAATAATTAATATCAGTTCCACTGCTGGAGCTATCCCAAGTCCTTACTTATCTGTTTACGCTGCCAGTAAAGCGTACATCGATAAACTAAGTGCAGATCTCGCAGCGGAAGCTGCTCCAAGGGGTGTTACAATTCAATGTGTTCTTCCAGGACCAGTAGCAACCAAAATGTCAAAAATAAAGTTAGTTTTATTTCAGTATTATTGTATACAATGTGTTTAAATCAATTTTATTAATTTTTAAATAATTATTGAATATTCATTATGTTTTATTCATTAGGAGAGCAACATGGATGGCTCCGACTCCTGAAAAATTTGTCGAGTCAACCCTCAAGACTGTAGGAATTGAATCACGAACAACCGGATATCCGCCACATTGTTTAATTATTGGAATTGTTAATGGATTACGTTGCATTTGTGAAAAAGGTGCCATTTGGCTCGTGGCAAGAACTATGTTAAATATACGTGGCCGTGCACTTAGAAAAAAGAATGAAAAACAATCGACCGGAGAACCAATGATGACAGAAATACCTACAAGGCAAGAAATTCCAGTTGAATGATCATTCTAATATATTAAATACAATTAATAACAATGATTTATCAAACCATTGTATATTGATTTTTTCTAAATATAATAAGCCATATTTTATTTATTATTGTTATTTGTTATTAATTGAATATATATAGTCAGTAAGCTTCAATAAATATAATTAATTTAAAATGTTGGACAGTGAATATTTAATATGGAATATTCATAATAATGTTAAAGGTCAGCAACTACTTCTGTTTACATTATTCATTTTTTTTATGTATAATTCATAAGTCCAAAGAATACGTCACTGATTCACTTAGACTTAATGATCCATTAATAGATTTTTGTAAGTACTAACATTGTATAATGTTCACTGATCAACAAAAAATCTTATATTCATTCAATTTTTTAATCAAGCAAGACATTTTTTATTTAGTGTAATTCAATATCATCTATTACACAAGAAAAAAAAATATTACTTTTATGAAATATTATAGGCAATAAAATATTATTTTATTATTTAAGAGATGTTTGTTACATAAATAATCAATTGGAGCTGTGATGAATACGATTTTTTTTTTCTTTACTTATAATTGTTGTAATATTTTTATAATGATATTTTAGAGATTAATTAGACTTTAATTAAATTCAAATAAAAAAAAATTATTATGAATATCTGACTAGTTAACTTAGTTATTGTTTTGTGTTATTGACACTGATAATTTTTTTTTAGATACTAAAAAAAAATTTAATTTGAAATTGTTTAAAAAATGTTGCAACATGTTACTTTATCATCTGTCGGTACAAAACCGATGTTCGAAATTATCGATTGAGTGAAATAACATGGAAGTTTAACCTACAAGCATTTTCCGGATACACGCACGTTTTCATTCAGTTTTGTAATATTTCGTAACATTGTTCCAAAGTAATATTACACTTCACAGTTAATCAGTGAAATTACATATTTCTGGTTATATCAATAATAACTAGAAATATTTTATACAGTTCGGAATGGTGTGTCAACCGATACAAATGTCTTTCTCTACTGTAATTGAAACGAGAATTGTGCTCAGGAATAGCGAACATTTTGCATTGTGGAAACAGAATAAAGTAAAATAGTACTTGATTTTTCAATTAGAAACAAGTAAATTAGAGTGTTCAGTCATTTTATTCTTTTATTCACATTTAAATATTTATGCATGTCAACTAAATTCAGAAGTATACAAAAATGAGGATAGTAGATTTAGAGAAACTAAAAAATCTTCAAAAAGATCCAAAATCTATTAGAAATATTTGTATATTAGCCCATGTTGATCATGGAAAAACAACTTTAGCAGATTGTCTAGTAGCAAGCAATGGAATTATATCAACCAAGCTTGCCGGCAAGCTTCGATACATGGATAGTCGTAATGATGAACAGCAACGAGGAATAACCATGAAGTCAAGCTCTATATCTCTCTTTTTTAATAACAATGATGAAGAATATTTATTGAATGTCATTGATTCACCAGGTCACATTGATTTTGCATCAGAAGTATCAACAGCAGTCAGATTATGTGATGGAGCTATTATTATTGTTGATGTCATCGAAGGAGTATGCCCTCAAACTCGAAGTGCCTTATCTATGACTTATATTGAAGGCTTAAAGCCAATATTAGTAATGAATAAGATTGACAGATTAATTACAGAAATTAAATTAACACCTCTTGATGCTTATATTCATTTAACTCAAATTCTGGAACAAGTTAATGCAGTAATGGGAGGATTATTTGCCACTGATGTTATGCAACGTGATGAAATTATTGAAACAACTAAAAATAATAATGATTCAAGTTCAACTGAGAGATCGGTTACAGATTGGCAATCAGCTCTAGAAGAATCTGATGATTCCAGTTTATATTTTTCTCCAGAAAGAGGCAACGTTTTATTTACCAGTGCAATAGATGGATGGGGTTTCGGAATTAAAGAATTTGCAAAAATGTTATCAGAAAAACTAGGATTTAGTGAAAAAGTATTAGCAAAGACACTTTGGGGTGATTATTATCTGAATATGAAAAATAAAAGAATTATGAAAGGTGCTCAAGAGAAAGCTAAAAAGCCACTTTTTGTATCATTAATTCTTGAGAATTTGTGGACTTTGTATGATATAGTTTTAATTAAAAAAGACAAAGAGAAAATGATGAGTATGATGGAGAAAATAAATATAAAATTGACAAATAGAGATTTAAGAGTAACTGATACAAAAGTTCAATTAAATGCAATTGCATCGCAGTGGCTTCCACTAGCAAAAGCTTGTTTATCCATGGTCTGTGATAATGTACCTGCTCCTCATGAATTATCTGGTGATAAAATTGAACGTTTAATGAGCGGAAACAACGACTTTTCATCTCTTCCCTCCGAAACACAACAATTAAAGTCTGCATTTTTAGCTTGTAGCTCATCTCCAGATGCACCAATTATCGCATTTGTATCAAAAATGTTTTCTGCTGATAAAAAATCTTTTTCAGAAAATAAAACTCGAATGCTAACCCAAGAAGAATTAGTGCAGCGAAGAGAAATTGTAAGACAAAGGCATGCAATGAAATTAGAACAGCTTGAAAGTGAAAAAAATGAATCTAATGACCATGGAACGACAAGTAATGATAAGGTTGAAGAAGAAAATCAAGAAGACATAGTAAATGAAGAAGAGGCAAAAATGTTGATTGGATTTGCAAGAGTTTATTCTGGATTACTAAAACCCGGTGCTGAATTGTTTGTTCTTGGACCGAAGCATAATCCTGAAACTGTTCTAGAAAAAATGAAAAATAATGAACCCGTAAAAGCAGCAGCTTCGCTGAAAGATTTAAAATCTGGTTGGTATGTTACTAAAGTCGTCATTACAAAATTATATCTCATGATGGGACGAGAATTGGAAACTGTAGAGCAAGTTCCTGCCGGTAATGTTATAGGTATTGGTGGATTAGAGGAACATGTTTTGAAAACCGCTACATTATCATCCACTATGTTTTGTCCTTCATTTACTGAACTAACTTCACTTACTGTACCGATACTTAGAGTTGCATTAGAACCGAAGCATCCTAATGACTTGCAGAAACTTGTCAACGGTCTCAAGTTATTAAATCAGGCTGATTGCTGTGCTCGAATGCATATTCAAGAAACTGGGGAAATTGTGTTAAGTACCGCTGGAGAAGTTCATCTCGAACGTTGTCTAGACGATCTTAAACAGCGGTATGCTAAAGTAGAGATAAATGTATCAGAGCCAATTATTCCATTCCGAGAGACTGTAGTACCTCCACCAATTACTGATATGGTAAATGAAGCTATTGAGAAAAAGACACATGATGAACCTTTGGAATTTTGGACAACCAATCATCAATGCTTCTTTGAAATTGATGCTAAACCATTACCAGAACAAGTTATTAAGATTCTAGACGATAACTCTGATCTTCTTAAACAGTTAGATATGCATTGGGAACAAGTTGGAAAACAGGAATGTGAGTCACTGCCATCCTCTATCGCTAATCTGTCAATCGATGAAACTTCGATTACAAATAAAAAATTAAAATCTATTGAAACATTTAAAAATGATTTATCGACTGCCTTTCACTCGGCTAACTGGGGAAATGTTTTAAATGAAATATGGTCATTTGGACCGAAAAAATGTGGACCTAATATTTTACTTAATGAAAGTGATTATGAACGATTACCTTTCTGGATGAAACAAATAAAACAATCAATAGATCCTCGAGCCATGTAAGTTAATTTACTTTTTATTTAATATAATTAAGATTTTTAATATTACGGAATACTTGAAAATCATGTTATTTTATCATTTATAAATTGGTGTAGTTAATGTTAAAATAAAATCTAGAATGACGAATAAATTATTTCAGATATGATAATAGTATTATCAATGGATTCCAGTTAGCAACTATTGCAGGACCTTTATGTGAAGAGCCAATGCGAGGAGTATGCTTTATTGTTAAAAAATGGCAAATTTATGAGGATGCACAGAGGTATAAAAAACTGATTAAAGTTTCCATAAAAATAGTAAATCCATTAAATTATATTACAGTGAATGTAGTGGACAAAGTAATCTCAGTGGACAGTTAATATCAGCCTTCAAGGAAGCTTGTCGTCGTGCTCTTAATATGCGGAGACCTCGTTTAGTGGCACCTATGTATTCATGCAGCGTTCTCGTCAATTCTGATGTACTTGGTAAGTCAATTGCTACTTTATATTATGTATTAATAATCATTTACTAAAAATATAACATATATTTTCAATTTTTTCTTGATATAACGAGAGTTGAAAACTCTTTCATCTTGTTACAACTTATCATTTCTCATGATATCAATCTTTGAATCAATGCGAGCTTGGAATTTTATCCATCTTAAATCAATTTGTTACAAATAAATTATGGAATTAAGCTGATATTAAATAGTTCGTTATTTTGAAAAAATTTTTTATTTTAAATAAAAATTATCTTGTCTTGACAGTATTTGTTCATAAGAGACATTTTTTATAATTATATGCAAATTTTTCTATAAGATATCATCTTATGATAAACGATTTTTGTTCGTTTCTTAAAGATAATTTTTCACATATAATGTAATCGTAAAATGTCTAAAAGTAATAATTAATAGATTATGAAGCAATAAAAAAGTAAAGGATGACACTGAATACGATGATAACTTGATAATAAATAACTATTAATTTTATGAATTTTATAATTTGTTAGTGTGATGTACGTATCAATTATCACAATAGTCAATCCCAATTAGCAGTTTTCATAAGTTCTGGAACCATATGCCATGGGAATGTTGATTTCATATCATTATAATTCTCATTTGTTTCTAAACCTAAAAAAAAGTGTCATAAAATTAAATGTCAATCTAATTTAATATTTATCTTAGTTCGTAGAATATTTAACAGTTATACCGAGTAAGTTACGAGTTTGTCGTAACGGACGTCCTTTTCTGCTTCCTTGAACACACATCATCCCATAGACTCGAATACCTG
Source organism: Chelonus formosanus (assembly GCA_028641665.1). Taxonomy (NCBI): domain Eukaryota; kingdom Metazoa; phylum Arthropoda; class Insecta; order Hymenoptera; family Braconidae; genus Chelonus; species Chelonus formosanus. Next base: position 19,621,484 of record CM054002.1, read on the forward strand.
GGACACTGGCATATGTAGGTTGATCATGACTCATAGGTCCTTCTAGAAAATAGGTCAATTGTTATTGCTAGTATGATTATTGCTATGCTTTCACTGAGACGAATAAAATTGGAATAACGTACCTAGGATGTTGGTGTCAGGACACCTGCATATTACAAGATAATGTGATTTTCCCGTACGAACATTTTGCAAAGCTAACAGTGACCAATCTCTTGGAGTTCGACATTCTCGCATTTCTGCTACTGGCTCACAAGTTTTAACTAATGTTAATGCCTAAAAATATTATGTTTAAAAGTTACAAAATGCCTTTATGTTTTTAATTAAGATGGTTTTTATAATTAGCATTGAAACAGTTGAACAAAAAAAATTATCATCTTTTTTTTTTGCTCAGAACAAAGTGCTGTAGCATAACAATTAAGATAGTTAAAAATTAAGTTGACAAATATAATTCTAGTCAGGAAGCAGCAAAGCATATTAATAATATATAATTAAAAGTAATTTACCCTTGTGTTTGAATCTGTAACAAGTTCAGTAGTGTGAAGGTCATCAGAATCAAGAGATGCACTACAAGGATCTCTGTATCTACTTGGACAGGCACACAAGGGTTGAGTGAAATTTAATCTAACGTAGACTGCATTGCATACTTGTTGAACAGCACATTCTGGTAGTAGATAAATGTGCTGATTGTGTGGATAGTAATGGTACTTAGTTGGCTTTGATAAAGCTGCACTAGCTCCTTCTGGCAACCGAACTCCAGTCTGCGGAAAAATAAATTTTGTATGACTTTTTAATTAATTGCTCATATAATTACAAAAATAGTAAAATATCATTATATACTAAAACATCATCGATGCCTTCAACTTAGATGTGTCATAAATTTGCAAATTTTTTAACTGTTAGATTATGATTATCATAAACATTATTCTCTAACCGCGTGTTTTATTATCAAGCTGTTGGTGTGAATTATTAGCGTTGTAAATGGTCGGTGCACTTGAAAAAAAATATTTCCTTTCCTTGTAATCAACAGGTAATAATTTTTTTCTGCTCGAAAAAATTTCAGATCGAGTATTTAAAATGTTAAAGTATTGAAATAACTTGTTATTGTAGCAATTGCTTTCCACGAAAAGTGCTTTTTGCATATAATTTATGTTCACTTTTCATATTCAGAATATAAAAAAAGTAAAATAATAAATTATACAATATAAAATTTGTTATGTTAAATATGAAGGTTTAAACACGATGTCAGTATGAATTCTTCGTGCAGTAATAACCTTGATAATGATGTTTGTGAAACAACTCGGTGAACGGCAGCGAATAACCACAGTAACTCTTCCTACCACAATCATTAAGCGTAACACACAAAATCGTGACCGCTTCAAGAAATTCCAATTGCTAAAACTATAGCTTTAAAACTTTTATAAATGATATAGGTTGTTCAACAGTCGGTTTATTTAATTCACAATTTACAAAGCATCTTTCTACACTTCAATATTTATGGAGTAATAATTCTAATTCTCCATTTCAATTTGTTGCAAACACGCGATGAATTGCCAGAGGAATAAAATCAACTGGTGATCATGATCAGTTTATTGAAATAAAAAATGAATTTTATTGGCTAAAAGGTAGAATTAATTCAGCTCATAGTGTTTTATAATTTAATGGTATTTTTTTTTCTTTTAAGATGCTCTAGAAAATATGGGAAATGCTCTAGGGTAAATCAAGAATCTTGTGGTTCGATAAAAATTAAATGGGTGGATGCTGAGGAATCAGTTGACCGTAACCGTTTCGGTCCCACAAACTCGGTGACACAGAAATACTTGATTTACACTATGTATATCATCAAAGTAATCGCAGAACGAAAACTAACTGCCTTGTCATCACTACAATTTTATTTCTATTCCTGTACCGATATTTTAATAGCAGTACTCTATAAAACATGGAATATTTTAAAACAATTTGTAATCTTATTCCAACATCTAGAATATCATTAAACATAATTCGGCAATGACTATGTAGTTAATTATTAATTATCCGGGATAGTCTATAATCATGGGTCTAGGGGAGAAGAAATCACGTGCTATGAAAGACGGAAGTTGAGAAAAGATAGAACAAAGAGTAAAGGCATGCTAGGGTCATTAAGGCCACCACAAAGCGTTAATGATTCTTTGCCAAGTACATTCACCTATAGAAGCTCAAGTTATGTTTCTTTTTGTTCTTTTAAATCAATCGATTTATCATTTTTATTAAAATCCATCTAAATTTAGAAAAATGAAAATGATGCTTGCATATTATCACATAATATTACACACTTTTTTTTATTATAAAATATTTATAAATTATTTCCGATTACTTAACAAGTTTTGCTTTCTTCATTCATGGATCATCAAATATGAATAAAATATTATTGATAATAGCCATTGAATGATGAATAAATAATCAATCTGATGGGAGTTACTGGTTAAAGATGTAAATTCTTTTTCCAGTGTAGATATATAATCTTACATGTTATACACAAAGTGGTGCACAAAACGATCATTCTTACTTTCGAGGTCAACTTGAACTCATGGAATTTGTTTTTAACGACTTATGGAGCAGTTGTATGGATTCTCGTAAAGCCTCATGAAACTGGAATTCTACTCTTTATATAATCACGATGTATTCTATGCAATATTCCTTGAATCAATGTATGATTCAATATAATTATGGCTCGTATATCAGCTTTGTTTTTATTTTCCTCCATAAAAGCATAATATTATATTCAGGTAAACCTAAGCTTGTTAATATACAAAAGCATACAATAACTACAGCATTTGATTGAATGCATACATTTATTTATGGAAATGCAAAATTAATTTAGATGTTATTTTACAGGTTGTATTTGCATATTTAATGTGGAAAAATTGATGCTTATTTGATATTAACAACATGCTTAAGTGTTCAACAATGATAGAAGAAAGATAAAACGATTAATATCACAGGCTGTCGTGTAATTAATTATGACGAGTGCAAATGTCATGGTCCGAAAAAGAAAGAAAGTATGTGATGGGTACTGTAGACAAAGTTTTATTATAAAGTAGGATTCGGCTCAACTCTCGTGAGAGTCATGAGTAATAAATATAAAATTGTATTGATGGAAAAAATTCCGAGTGAAGAGAAAACTTTCTCCATACATGTATATATTGCAGCATTGATTCAAAGACACAACATGACCTCCTTTGTGCACGTACTTTACAAGCCATCAGTGCACTCTCACGTGTGATACTATTTCGCAGCATGCTAAAGAAAAACAAAGAGGATGAGAATGAGATTTATTTTATGCGGGATCTTCTTCTATTATTTTATCCCAATACATTTAGGATGAAAAAACGGTTGTAACGAGAATCATTTTCTTTTATTTATCATCATTATGCGGATTTACTTAATTGTATGTATTAGTCTAGAATCTTGACAATATAAATATATTGTTTTCAATTTTAATGAAAATACTGACTCCAATTGGGTGGGAAGTAATTTTTATTATTTCTATGACTAATTAACGGTTATTATGTGATTAAGGCTGTTAAATACATGAGTTTAAATTATTTATAAGCCTTTAGTTGTCAAGATTTTGAAATAATTGTTAATAACATGTTTGAATAGTTTAGCTTACACCAATCTCAGCACGAATACAGGACATAAGTCATTATCCTGTGATTTGCTACACGGAAAATTGCAGTCTATCTAGCGAAAGAGTCTTCCTGTATCCAACTATGTTTAGTTCTATTCAAGATGACTCTCTCGTCAGATTGACTATATAAAGAATCTAACAGTGAAAGTTTAATTACAAATAGTCAAGTATTTTTTTAAATTTCATGGCGTTTAAATTATTTTATTCTTATTTTTTGAATTAAGCAAAATTTACATCTTGAGAAGATGATTGGGTCAAGGTAATTTTGCTTTAATTATTCATCGTGTTTATTTTAAATTAAAAAATTAACGAGTTTGATGGATCCAATTTCAATGTTAAAAATTAACAGCACAAGATTTTAAATAATCTTTTTTTAACACTCAAGTCTGGACGGATAATATATAATTAAAAATCCCCAAAATATTAAATGGCAGAAACAGTTAGGTTTTCGAGAGACAATAGGTATATGAGGTATTTACAGTACAAAAAAAAAATCTCTCCAAGATAGAAAGATAATAATAAATAGCTACTCACCTCGCCGACACTGGTGTAATTTATGTGAAGCTTGATCTGCGGTCGAATTTTGCTTAGTGATTCACGAGTCTCTTTTGATAACGGGCTAGGTGCAGTAACTTCGTTTACTTGAATTTTCTTGATGGCAAGGTTACTGGTGTTGCTGATGCTGGAGTCTGAGGTAATGGTAGTCTCCGGGGCTTTGGCACGCGTTGCTAACGGAGAGGCTGTGATATTTACAACGGCGGTCGTTTTCTTGTTCAAGTTTAAGGAATTCAAAGTTGTTGTCGGAATAGTTGAAGGTAGTGACAGACAACTGCCAGTGCATACCATAATCATTATCAGAAATAACAATTTCATTGCGAATAGAATTGTTTTCTTTTTCTTCTCTATAAATCCACTCTGCTAAATGCTTTCAATTCTCTTCTGGATAATTGATGATAATTAAACACCATTCAATTTCTCAATAATGCTATAAAAATAATGAAATAATACCATTTATTTATTGTGTCAGAAATTAAAATATGTTATGTTAATATAACTTATAGCTTACTTGAGAAAATATTAAAAGTAATTGTTTGATTTAATAGTTGAACAGTTGAATTCTTTTGAAGAGTTACGATTACTTATCTTATATGATTCTTCTGCTTTTCCATTCATAATGCATTGTCTATAAAAATTATACATTATTTATTGGTGTTATTTATTTCAATAGCAATGCAATGCTTTTAATTATGTATCGTTAAAGTTAATGTAATTGATCAAATGGTAGAGTATGTGAAATGAAAAATGATGTAGAGGGTAACCTGTTGAATTAAATGAAAAGACATATTGATAGCACTTATGAAGAGAAATATGTTGGCGTACTCTGTTAACGGGATAGTCTATTATTTTTTAAACTCAAATGACAGATCAGCTTTTAGATAATCTTAAAATCTACAGTGATTATTTACGTGTAAAGCTTATTCATTCAAGAATTATTTAGACAACCAAGAAGAAAATCGTTAAAAAACATTTATGATGAATGATTACATCTTATGTTTTAATTCATAACTTATGATTTAACTGCGACATAGCTTTTAAGGTGAATTACATGGACAAGGGTCTTGCAATATCGTTTTTTCGGAAATGAGGATAGAGATCAGATTTGCACTGGATAAAGAGACGTTTTTTTCACGGGAATAAATTTTAATCATATCATTCTCTCTGTGGGACGGGACAAGTTGTTCATGCACTTTCGTTACGCTCGAGAGGAATGAGAGCGCGCGACTTGAAGGTGAACGTTGCAAACACTCCGGGACTACTCGGCTGACTGGAGTAAACGCGCTTGGCTTTGGCCACGGTCAAGGTTCGTCGAAGCTGCATTTGATTGCGTGCGATGAACTCACTGTAACGGAAGTCAAACAATTCAACATTTCACGGGCCAAATTGATGTTAAATGTTTCGAAATAAACAAAAAATGACACAGTACAATTTAGATAAAATAATGAAAAAAGCCCTGAGCTTCACAGTCTAAATAACACCTGTAGATTTTAGGATCAACAAATTGGACTATTTTAACTTATTATTATCATCAATGTCAAATGAAAATAGGTACCAAAAAGAACCTATTTAACTTATAATCATAGTGTTAATAATCATAATATAGCTTGTTGCTTACCAATTCCAGCTTGATTAATAACTTTATTGGATTAATAATAAAAATGATAAATAAGATTAATTTTTAAAAATAAATTATATGATGTTGAAAAGGCAATGAATTAGTAAAAAACGAGGAAAGTATGAAAACTTTTATCAAATAATAATCACAATTATACATGCAAACACCAAAGTTAATGATTATGAGATGCACAAAAAGACTGCACTGATGGTTGAATTATTTGCAAATATTGTTGAAAGATAGTTTTACAAATCAAAATAATATTAATATTACTATCAACTCTTTCCAATATCGGTCCTCAACAATAATCGTGGTTGTAAAACACGCTATTGTGACCATGGAAGTTGGAATACGACTGTGATCTCTCCTAGGAGGAGTCCTACCTATGAATCCCCGCTAGTCCTACTTACCGACCAACCAGGAATCGCGTGCAACTGCCCGTAGAACTTTATTCAGTATCTCCGCCAATCCTCAGCTACACAGCTCGCTCAACGCGGGTTTATTTATTCTTCTTGGTCCTTAAAAATTGCCCTCAACCTACGCGGCAACCACTTTGCTTCAGCAAGTGATAAGAAATAAATTCCAAAAAAGTTGATGAAAGTCTGCCGCTGATGATGTTGCTTCTTGATAATTATTTTCTCGTGAACATTTGATGATGTGGATTTAGTTAATTTTGAGAATTCTTTTTTTATAATATGGTTGAGCTAGAAAGAGAATTATAATTTATTCAATCAGTTATTGATCTACCATGACAAGTAGCTGACGGTAAAAATGAGATGGACTAAATTTTAAAGAGGACTTATCTATTTATATGGTAATTCGAACATCATTTCTTAGTTCCAGACAATAGCTTACAAGTTGATAGTAGCAAAGGTTACAAGTATCATGAAAATCAATGTGATTCAGCATAAATATTAAAATAGTATGCCAATAAAAAAGTTTTATAACTACAAGAAATATTATAAATGATACTTTTTGCTATTGCTGATGATTAAAAATGATTTCAAAGCAATTTCTTGAATATTACTATAAATATTGATCAGTGAAAAAAAATTACTTTCATTAGAAAGAAATAAAAATGATTATCCATATTTTATTAATATTTTCCTCAATAGCAATGATGTATCAGCAGATTAGGATTTTCTTTGTCTTTGTGAAAATATAATTTCTTTTCCTTCTGAAATTGAAGTTAATGATGATAGATGCATGTAAATGCATTTCAAATCACAAAATAATTAGAAAAATAAATGATCAACTATCTATATGTATGCTAGATAGTAAAAATATCATGAATGACAAATAGAATGACTGCACAGCAACGAATGAGCGCATCATTTGAAGGATGATACTTTCTTTGGCATAGAAAATATGGGACGGTATAGGCCTCGTTATAAAACCGCCTGATAATAATTATCCCATAGTATACACGAGGTAAGGTGTAGCAAACTGGCCCAGATGCAGACTAGCTTTTCTTAGATGTAGAATATCTTATAGATACACAAACTATACTTGGCAATTGCTACTTGCCAAATAGGAAGTATCAATTGAACAAGTCGATAACGCCCGTCCATCTACAATCTATTGCATGTAAAGTGTAACGTGCGACTGGTTGATTGAAATTTTATTCACCTTTATATTTTACCATCTTATCTGATCTCATTTCATAGTAAAGTATATCAATGCTTGAAACATACATTTCAATCTTCTTCAAGAGAAAACAAAGGGAGCTAAGTAAAATACTTGGAATATTATTTCTCTTCTGTATTGTACTCTCCCTGTCACTCTTTGACCCTTTCTTGAGCATAAGTATAGTCCATTGAACTACGATGATGCATCAGTGCACTGTACTTTGCAGAATATCTCAACAAATTACTCTTTGAATGAAAATAAACTTCTAAAGATTTACATTATTTTTTAAGGAAAAAACCGGAAATTTGAGAAATGAAAGACATTTTTTACTTAGACTTTTTTTGTATCTCTTCAAAGAATTCCCTCTTTTTTCTATTTCAATAAAGGAATAGAAAAAAATGCTGAAGAAAACTAAGATGAGCCCTCAAGGGGGTTACGAGACAACGTGCATGACTTGACTTTCTACCATCATCACACCAGATATACAGGGAGCTAATATCTTAGGCAAAGGTTTCACTGTACATCAATTTAAAAATAAAATGAGACAAAAAAAAAATAAGAAGGCCAGGAGAGAAATTACATGAGAGAATCCCAAGCTCCCCCGCACTATCTGTCTTTGTCTATTAAATTCTTTTAGCTCTTCTCAGTTGCTTTTTACTGATGTATTTCTCTCTTTATTTGTTCGTAATTGCGGTTCTCACAAAAGAGATTGCTTTTCTATATTCATATTTATACATCGTTATTGACTTTTTAATACTAATGAATTATCATATTTCATATTATTTAAATATCGTGAGGTAGAATTCAAATAAAATCCTAATCAATTTGTTTATAGCTGTAAATTGTAGACTATAAGTGCTATTTACTACACATATTCATTATGTAATCATAGCCGAATATAATCAACCTCTGTGGTGTTAATTGGTTTAAGTAATTTTACATTAACCTTTACAGAAGTTCTTTAGAAATAAGGATTTCCTTAATTTCTTTGTTAACACCTTGCTAACAGAAACTTAGTATGGAATAAAGTCTCTATTAGCTTCAGAGTGTTGTTAATACATTTTTACAACAATTCATGACAATTTTTAAGTATAATAACATAGAAGGTTTTTTTATCGAATATTCTAATGATAGGTAATATTTTGAAAAATAATAAAAGGTGAAGGAAAATATTGATAGGTACAGTTATCAGATACGGTTGACAGAACATACTGATTACACTGAAGAATTCAAAGAGGGTTGATGAACCGCAACATTCCCATAGACAACTAACATCAGTAATATTTGATATTTTCTTTTATTTTTCTTTTACAATTCTGCACTTGTACATATGAATATATTTATTATGGAAATGATCTGATCTCATGTTCACACTTACGGATATATAGATTCGCACGTACCGGTTTCTACCGAGAAAATAATTTTTTCTGCAAAATATATCCTCTAGCTGTTTCTTACAATGTAGTTACCATTTAAAATAAATATAGATAATTTAAAAACTTCTTTCAATTATACGATTATTAACAAAAAGACTTAAACGTTAATTTAATTATATAATAATGCTGATTATAATAGATAAGAATAAATAATTATTTTTATCGAAAAATTTTATAAATTTATTTAATTAATTTAAGAAACATTATACAAACATGTTTGGCGTCGATTTAAAATCAATGCTGGCTTCAAGTGCAGCGTGATTTTTTACCATGTTTAGGCAAGATATAATATTTACAACTATTTAATTAATTAATTAAAATGGCATGAAAACTATATATATCAATAACTCATCATTATTAACAATAGTCATTATTCAAATAATAATAATAATAATCATCATAATAAAAATAATGATAGCCATAATAATAATAATACGATAATAAAACGTACATATTAACTTTTCGTATTACAAATTAATAAAATCTATATAAAATAATAATTATCATTTAATTTTTTTTTAAATTTATCATATGATATTGATTCAAAATCAATTATCTAGATTTTTTTATTTTTCTAAACATTTTCTCCTTTTTTTTTTAAAATTCGGTTTACTTTTTTTAAAATTATTTTTTAATTTTTTTGTTTTTTTTTTTTTCAACCTTCTAACTCCAACAGTTGATAAAATAGGTTGTATGATTTTCTTTCAAACTCAATTTCTATGGTAACTCAGAACCTGTGTAGACATCTGATGCGTTTGAACAAATTGAAGATAATATAAAAAATGATTTTGTAAATTTACAATAATTAATTGATACAAGTTCTCTGCCATCTAACGTGGTTATTATAATTTAAAAAATTTATATTGCATACTTTTCTCATAGAATATAAACTGGTTCATTGTGGTGTGCTGGTACGCAATAACCACTATAGGTTTTTATTTCAAGCACTCCAGAATAAGATCTTGCTGGTAGTGAACCAGGATCTGTATGCCTTCTGGGACACCTGTGGCCTTTTGGACATTGACAAAGTGGTGATGCATTTACTTCCTCTAGTTGAGAACTACGTCTTTTCCGAACTGTAAAAAGCCTGCATGGTTCTTTCAGTTGACATCTTAGGCGCTATAAAAAAAATCATTTATCTTGTGATTTTGACATTTATTATATTATTTTGTTATAAGAAAACATTCAGAATATTTACACTTTGTGGAGAACATGCAAAAGCGTAGATAAAACCAGAGTTTCCCTCAGATGATCTATACGGTTGTCTTTTCACAAGATAGGGTACACTTCCGGGACGACAACGACAATGAATTTTTTGCACAGTTGTATTTCCGGGTCCACCACCTGGTGCAAGTGTCCACGTTACATCTCTATAGAGAAAAAATCATAAATCAATGTTATTATATCCCAACCATTTCTAAACATCTCAGTATGATCCTACATTTTCTCTTTCATTGATGCTGTCCCTATTATATATTTCAACCTATAAAAAATACATTGTTTGACTTACTTGAAGTAACGGCATATAGGTAATCGTTTGACAGGTTCACAGAGTTTATACTGTCGTGTTTTGTCAACTATCGTATGACCATCATCGGCATGTAGACTTTTGGGGCAAGTATGTCCCTCTGGACATCGACATTGCCTTTCAACCCATGGTGCTCCATAAAGATCAACTTTGCTGCATACTTCACTGTGTGAGCACTCTGGTAGTTCTTCTTCACTTTCCTAAAAAAAATAAAAATAATTATTATAAGTATCATCAAAGAACTTCATAAGGAAGAAATACTTGTTGATGGTTCGAATAAGATTTTCAATGATAGAATTTGATTAGCAGCTCAAGTTATTGATTTCTTATAAGCTAATTATGAACTTATAAAAATATTGTCTTATATACTTTCTCTCTCTTTTTATTTAGAGATAGAAAAAAAGAGAAAGAGGGGCAAATTAGTGTTAGCCGTTAGTGAAATAATGGCTGAATAGGCTTCCTTCGAGAAATAGCGGAAGTCTGCTCGAGAATAAACCGGACGAGCCCACTCCCCACGTCACAATAGCGACATCACCACTACCACGTGCTTCCTCCTTTACTTAGGAGAGATTACGAATCAAAATATCGCCTTTTGCCTCAGGTTAAAATCTTTTTCTTCTCACTCTAACTCATCCATTCACTTGTTATACTCAACACTTATATCCATTCGAATGCCTTTTTACGTTTTTACCTGTAAAATCTCTTGGACCTTGACGGTAGCCAGTCAACAGTTTCCTCTTAGACGATCCTCCAGAGATAAATATCCCTTTTTCTAATGTTTTTCTTCATTATTTCTATTATTTTTATTTTCTTCAATGAAAAATTGATTTTTTATCTACTTGCCTTCGAGGTGAATCCAATAATTTCTCAATATCTTCCAATAACTAACTGTGTATGTAAGAGAACATAATTGAAGATAAACAGGATAAATGAAGTATTCTGTATAAAAAGCATTTAAAATTGGAAAAGTTTCCTACCGGAAATGGATAGTTTTTTTAAACGATGCCCCTAATCCTCAAATCCTGCAATAAATATTATGGTCCCCAAAGATTTTTAAAGTAAAAGCTGGTAAATCTCTTTTTTTTTTTTATTTAAATCCAAAGCTTATTGCATTAGCCTCATTTTATTATAAATAATCACGTTAAGCCAATAGATGCTGATGTAGGTTTAGAATTATAATGAATTTAAACTTTGAATGGGGAAGAATTATGCAATCAATTTTATATAATAATATTACGAAATTAATTCCCAATGTTTCTGTAAAGAACTTTAAAATTTAATTAATACGAAACATTTTTTTTCATAACAATAAATTTATGAAGTGATAAGATTCTTGAAGCACACGTGTAATTTATGATGCTATCACTTAAAGTTTATTGTGATGTTGTTATAACAAAAATAGTGAGAAAAGAGTGGGAGACCGCAAGATACAAGTACACCTCAATAAGACTTTCCAATTGCTTTCACTGCAGTGTGCAATTGACGTGCTTGAAAAAACGTCATTTATAAGTGTGTACTTAAAGTACATTGTGCACACGCATGTTTTTCTTTGAGGGGGTACCATTAATCCTGTCAATGCACCCAGTCAATGAAGCAATTGCGTAGGTTCTACGTGTATAAACTAATCTCATCATTTTCGTTATTATATATGCATTGACTTTCATTTTTTATCTGCTTATTTAATTATCTGTGATGGATATTAACATATTTTTAATTAATTTTCTTTTCAAGATAACAACTTGAAAGAAATTAATGAACATTTAAATTGATCTTTCATTGAGATTTTAAATATGATTTATTTTGAATATTAATTGGAATCAATATCCAAATTGTAGTTTAATACATCATCAGCAAGATGTTGAATGGTTTAATAGTATTATATTAATCCAGTATAAGCATCAATGAATGAATAATGTTTAAGTATTAGAATTGAGAAGAAAAAATTAAAATGACGACAATAAAGCGAAGAAAATGGAATAATAGGTAACCGGAAAAAATCCATGAGTGATCCGGAAGTTCTCACGCATCTCTCACTTTTCTCACAACCGCATAACTGAATGAACATGACACCTGGCACTCGGAATACCATACCGACCAGAATAGCAGTATAGTATAGCTGCAACAGCAGCAGCAGTAGCAATAATCGAGTTAGATGGCCAAGTGGGCATTGTCATGGATAGTTTTTTTCAAATATATTAAATTTCCTAACCCAGGAAGGTCTAAAGATCAATCATTTAACCTATTAATAGAAAAAGTGTCAGATTAAATTTAGAAGTCAGGTAGTTATGTCTAGATGATTATGATAATAAATTTACCTTCAAGAAGCATTAGGAAAAGAAAATACAAGTAAATAAAAAGTTGAAAACGTAATGCAGATCTAGTAGATAAAGAAAAGACTGTTACATTTATAATCCCGTTCAAGTTCTGGATGTGTATACATATCTATATGTATTTCTTGAACCCGATCATACAACTTGAGAAAAATTCTAGTTACTTTACTAAATAGACGATGTATCTGTAGATGCTTATACACTGATAGAATAAACAATCATTATTTCTTGGTTGTTACTCTCATCTTTCTTCACTCATTGCACGACAGGTTTAAGATTGTCGCAAGTGGGCGCCACTCGTGGCTCAAGGCTATATAATACACAATTTTTACTCTTTCGCGTATGTATACGCGTTTTGCGTCCGCGAGATCTCTCAGTTGTGCTTTTTGTTAGAAAAATTTATTTATCTTTTAGTCTATTAATCTATCTCGTTTTGCAACATTGCTGTACTATTTTTAAAGAGTTACGAAGAAGAAACTTCTGGTTGTCAATAAAAATAAAACTAAAGGAAATTTTTTTCATATCACAAGCGGTAATGACTTTTAAGTATAATTATTGCTGTAAATAATACTATTGATTTTTGGTTGATATTATTGTTAATATTAAATTGCAGGTGATATATGTAATTTAAAAATATTGTATACATGTATATGTATGATTTAAAAATAGTAGGCGGAAAAATAAGTGGTTTTTAATGGCTGAATCAAGCAGTTTAAGACTAAAAAAGGCTCGTGCAGTGCGCTATACTACTCGCCCAGTCAACTCAGCCGGAAATTGGTCAACAGCATACTTGGCGATCATGCAGCGCCTGCATTTTTCCAAGTCACTGCAGTTATTATTCCATATGAGATTGACTTTATCAAAATGATTAGGGATCATTGTTGACAAGATGTACCCAAATTTATCATTAAAAAGAGAAGATGTAAAAATTCTCACCCCAATTTGATAAAGAACTCGTGGCTTTTGATGGGGATGCCGTCGATGTTTCTTCGTGTCAATTAAATCAATCTCGATGGCCGCATCCTGAACGTCTTGAAGCTTCGCCAAATATCTATCTTCATCAAAGGATAGATACTCATTGAGAAACTCGTCTCCAGCGTCATCAAACTCGAGTCCCAGAAAATTACCCCAACAGGTTGTAAAATATGTAGCAATTAACAACGATAATATTATCCTTATATTTTTCATTTTGATCATCATTTTTTTTTTTAACTGTATATTTTATATTGACACGTTTCTTCTCTTGTTTTTTAGAATTAACTGGTGAATTCAATGTTTATCTCAGATGTTTATTGTTTATGTGATAAAAGTGTACCACAATCACATTGCAAAATTTCAAATAGTCTGTCACATCACACATGTATTTATAATAACAAAGATAACAGTAAACAAACTAACTGATAGAAAGCCAAAATACCGCGTAATTTAAAATTCAAGCACATATTAGAGTATGGTAAAAGAAGATAAAACGTAAATTGAATGAAACACGTTTAAAAACAGAAGTTTTAAGAATTCTTCAAGTGTATGGTGATTAACGATCGATTATTGATTCACGTTTTCAAATAAATATGAAAAACAGTTTGACACTTAACCCTAGGATTATATCTCTTTTCATTGGACTCCTGTTGTATCACGTCGTCGTGGTCAGATGAGAGAGTAAAATTGAACAGGTCGAATAGTAGGTGAGTGTCGGCGTAGAATGGCGCCCACGGGATACACGAAGGTATGCCGTGGTGAACTGGAGTCGTAGACTAGAGGCAAAGTATGAATGGGTGCCCCCACCCTTACCTCTCGCTTGCTATGTCCCTCAAACTTCAGCCTCCTCTCTATCTCCCCTTACCCTGCTCCCATACTCGCTCCTGCTCCCAATCTCGCCCTTCTCCGTCTTCTCTCATCATTTTACTTGTTCCTTTTCCTTTTGTCGACGTCCTGACCAGGCAAGCTTTCAACCAAGCAGTCTCTCTTCTGCTATGCTCTCTCGCTCCCACCACTCATGCAACCCTGATGGTACATCGACGCTATATAACACTGCTTCGACGCAGCCTCGCTTGTCGTTTCTCGCAGTTTCTCGGCTACTGCTGCACCAGGTGGGGACCCCATTAGCCATCGTCTTTCACACCCGCGGCTATTTTTCTCTCGTTTATAACATTCACATTACAACACAATCAATAAATACCTACATTATTACTAATACTCTTCTGATGTTTATCAAACAATTATCTATATTTTCAGGAAAACTTTCATTTTCCAGAATTATTATCACTTAGGTACCAAGAAATCGTCTTTCATTAAATGTTTTCAATTAAAATATTATAATATTTATTGTTCATTTAGCTTTCTAATTATAATTAATTTTTCCAAGTATTGCAATCGAGACAGCCTTTTATGCAATCGTATTAAAAAAAAAAAATTAAAAAAAATGATGTAATTTTGAAGTCAAGTTCCAAGTACGATCAAAAACGTAGTTTCATTCATAAAAATTTTTGTCCATTCATGGTTTTTCCCCCCTACTCTTAGTTCCCTTTCTCACTTTCCACTACACAGAGGCTTTTTTTCTTTATAAACAGTTTCTTCAGCATCTCAACTTCCACTGGTTCACCTTCCTCACACATAATAATTTTTATTAAGCTGAGACATAAGCAGCAATAAGACTCATTCATTGAACAAGTCACGACACTATTATGTAAATCATGGATGTATTTTATATGCAGCGAAGAGCAAACTTCTCTCGTTATAATTAGCATAAACGTTATAAAATGCAGATGCATCAAATATAATTTTAATATTACCTGAATACTGTGACACGTAGGCATCTGAAGAAATAAATAAATAAAAAATAAGAAAAATGGAGGGAGAAAAAAAAGGGAGAGTGAGAGAATATCATATAACTAGAGAGAAGAACAGAGATAAGGGTAAGGGCAGGTGGACGCAGGTGTTTCAGCAATGCCCGACCGGAAGCTCAAGAAACTGCATTCGGACCAGGCCAAACACGGAAACGAGACCCATTAATATCCTTATAAGTGATCTTCTTTGATCCTGTACATGTACACAACATCTATCGTAATCAGAATTATTCTTCTCAATACATTTTTATTCACATTTTATTACTTTATAGATACATTATAATTACAATTATGTTTTCTTTACCACATCTGTGTATTTTCAGCATATTGAATAAATATTTTCATAAATGTTTTACTCACTGTTGTTTTTTTTTTGTTACAGGAAAGCTGTATGCAGTTTTTGGGCGTAGACATGGACGTGTTATTGCAGCTGACAATGCTCTAGGATTTGGTGGTCAATTTCAAGTTCATGCGGTCCTTCCTGTTCCTGAAAGTTTTAATCTAGCTAGCGAATTGCGTACTTCGACTTCTGGACTAGCAACTCCACAACTTGTCTTTAGTCACTGGGAGGTATGTATAATAAATTATACGATATAGTGATTTATTATTTGATTAGTATCATTAATGATATCTATTAAAAGATGATGATGCTAAAGGAAAATACTCATACTTTTTTTCTAGGTAATAGAACAAGATCCTTTTTGGGTTCCTTCAACTGAAGAAGAGTACTTACATTTTGGTGAAAAGGGAGACACTGTGAATCGTGCGAAAAAGTATATTGATGCTGTTCGTCGACGGAAAGGCTTGCCTGTCGACTCACAATTAGTAACTCATGCTGAAAAACAGAGAACACTCTCGAAAAATAAATGAAATATTCTTATAAGTCAAACTTTTTATGATTTAAAAAATAATTTATTTCATATGTTTATAAAATATTTAAAATAATTCTAAATAGAGATATGAATGTTCAATTTTAATCATCACTGAAAATTATTTTTTTCCCCTGGAATGCTACCTTCATGATGTCTTGTTGTTTTTTTCTGGCAGCCCAGGATGGATGTAATTCAGTTTTATCAGTAGAAACACTTTTTATTTTTTGTTTATCATGTTCATTTCGTCGATTTGTTTTCTCATTAATATTGAAACGATTATTTCTTTTATCTTGCTCTCGTATATTTGTTATAAAAGGTTTTTTCCTATAAGTAAATTTATCGGTATTATCATTCCATCTTTTCTCATCATTAGAAGTCTGTGATTCAGGTATAGTAGTTGACATATAATTTTCATTATTATTGCCCGTTAAGAAAAACGAGTCAATTTCTCGATTTACTTGTATGCTATTACTATTTACTTCATTTCCTTCATCTTGATTACTGTTACTATTAAGGATAAAATTTTGTTTTACAACTTCCTCCGGTTTTATAGAATTATCAGTTATATGTAGTTTTTTCACTTCTGCTAATTCACTAATAATTTTAACGGATTTATCTTTACATAGTTTATCGGACGTATAGTCTTTAATACTGTCTATTATACATTTTGGGCTTTGCTTGTCTTTGTTTTTTGTATTACCTTTCTTTTTTATTACTGTGTCGGATTCGTTAATTGATTCATTGACCTCTTTTGTAATACTTTCATTTGTATCCATTGATTCGTCAGGTATTTTTTCTATACTATTATTAGTTTTTTCTAATTTGGTTGAAATATCTGAAACATCTTCTACTACCCACTCATTATTTATCGTCGGCTTTAACTTTGTTTTATTTTTTACGTTCGATAGAGCCGATAAATTAGAATTTTTTGGTTGTAAATAAATCTGATAATCTGGATAAGTTTTTCTAAATTCTTCTATCTTGCTCTTTAAAGCTTTGTGAGAAGTCAATCTTCGTATTGCTTCTGTTTTCAAATCATTCTTCCTATCAGATGAAGTATCTTGAAGGATTTCAAAATTCATAATAGCAAATCTCGTTACTTCATCATCTTTAATTTTTTTTAATAGATAAACTTCTTTGATAAATTTTTCAGCTTTTCGATGACACTTTTTAATTATTTTCTCATCTCCATGTCTTGATTTTAGATGTTTTATTTCTTTGCCAAGTTTCCAAATCACTCCAACACGTGCTTTACGAACTGCATGTCTGAGTGAAACAATCTAAATAAGAAAATAAATTATTTCATATTAAATTGTATTATTTGTTTATAATATAAAATAGTATTTATAACCTACAATACTTTTTATATTGAAAAGTTGAATGAATCACATAACGGACTTAAGAAAATGTTGATACACTTACCTGATTATTTATAGCAATTTTTTTAGTATTGTCATACTCCATTATTCAATAAAATATTAAGATTATATCTTAAAGTTTATTTAGAAGACGTAAATGACAATTATAAACACGTTAGAACATGTGTTCATTCAAACTTTTTTACCATAAGAGGGAAAAAGAAAATAAGCAGAGAGAAGACTGAGAGAGCCCACGCCAGAGAAGAGAGACTAGTATAGAAGCTCAATCCTGGGTTAAAAATCCGGACTTAGTTTCGGCGAACATGTCGGTAAATCCTAGAGCTTATGTTCTCTGACCGCTAGTTGTCGCTTCGGAAAATCGACCGTGGACACGCCCCCAAATTCCAAAGCGCATGCGAAGATAAGATAGTAGGGGAAAATTTTAAATTAATTTATAACTTTCAATCTTTGTTATTAAATTATATTACATTTATTTAATTAAAAACATTAAATATTTGTTACAATAAAATTTTTATTGAGAATCTAATTTTATTTTAATCTGTACTTATACATTAGTTGTAACATCATTAAACAATTATAATCAACGAAATAAGAATTACTGTAGTGGAATAATCATAAAAATTGATTGATTGATTGAAGAGGGGCAGCCGTACTGATATTTGATTGGGCGAAATTTGCCCACCATCGTTCAAAGATACGTTCAGTAGATACAAAGTTATTAGCGATGAAAAAAAGGATTGTTCTGAAATTATATTGATTAGCTCATTGAACTTGATAATACGAACAAATGGTCTTTATTTTTGTTCTAGCATCGTTTCGTTCGGAGCAACCTGAACAGGAGTAGTCTGAAGAAGATTAAGATCAGAAGAAACATTTACTTCATAATTCATAAAACTATGTTTATTTTGTAAATCATTTAATAGACTTTTGAACATTAGTTCATTTCTATTTACATGCTGTAAAGTTCAGTATCTCATTTTAAACCGGCAAAATCGTTTTAATATGACGTCACTCATTTGATTATTATTGTAGTCGCTTTTTACGCATTTTTATCTGCGGAATGGAGTAGCATTTAGTACATCAATAAATTTAACAGAGTACCCTACGATTGGGGACGACAGTCATGCTCTCTAAATTTATGTAAATATATACAGTTATTCAACTATCGGACTGGAAGGTCGAAAATTGAATGATCGATTCCTTATTGGTTAAAAAATTTTAATTGTTATCTAATCATCAGTGTGTTCTTTGTTGGTAGTATATGTACAAGTGCAATTTTAAAAAAATCACTGCACTGCACTTGATAAAAATAAGTTTCTTTTAGTTGAAATATAAACAAAAGCGCTAGTATACATTTCTCTGAAACTTTGAGTATTTTGAGTACAATTTGTGGGGCATATTTTAAAAAAGTTCTCAAAAATATTGGAATAAAATAGCAAATTTTATTTTAATAAATAATTTTATTGTAATAAATAAATGTTTAGTAACAAAAATGTATCTACATGTAACTTATTGTATACATGTACATATTGTATTGAGAAGTATGAAAAAATAAATATTTATTATATAAAAAAGTGTAGTCTTTTTTTATAAATTTTCCTTACAAAAATACATAACAAACAAATAATTGTATTGTTCATAGTACTTGTATAATTAAAATAGAAAAGATCGTCGTCGATAGAATGCTTCTTCATGAATAATTGGTTTACCGGTAATAGTATTAATTTTACTATCAATAACAGCACCAGTAAATGTATAACAATACAGACAACCGACTAAAATTCCTCCTAGATGTCCGACGAATGAAGCGTTGGGAACTAGCATGTGAATAAGTACTAGTTCTGCCCATACTGCGAATTTACTTGGAACTCTAAATCCTCCTACATCGTGCAGTCTATCTCGTTCTTCGCACACAACAATTACTTTCAGAGCAAACAACACAGCAGAGAATCCAATAGCGCATGTTGTATAATAAGAGTAGTCAGTTGTTAACTGCATCAAAGCCCAAGATAAAAATACGTACATTGCGCTACACCCTAATGATAGTACTCCAATCAGGATTCCAAAGTTCATTGTTCCATACATGGGTTCTAAATAAGCTCCTTTCAACAAGAATGATACCATGTTGTAGTACAAATGCATATCAGATCCATGTTCGAAATTTGATACAATGAATGATCTCCAGTCTTTATATTTAAGTACTTTGACGGCTGATATACATACATCTTCAGAGTTCCAAGGTACCTGAATAATACCAGTGTACAAGAGAGCCTAAAACAGTTAAGTTTAATGATAAAAAATTTTATTATTTAAATAATCTTACAATAGAAGATCAATACTCTTTAATCATTTTTTATTAAATTGAATTTAAAGAAAAGAAATTTACCTGAGACACAATTCCAAATAGAGTTACAGGTGGTATTTTATCAACTCCATAATTCATTGCTTGCATTCCCAGTAAATAAATTCCATATTCTAACCCTGGTTGTCTTCTTCGGACAGATCTACTCATTTTGTTATTTTAATAGTAAATAAACTATAACACTCAAATTAGTTTACTTTCTTCAAAATGATCTCGCAATTGAATTAAAAATTTTCAACTGTTTGTTTGCAGCTTTGAGTAAAATGTTCTATAAACTGTTGATACTGGACTTTGGCAAAAAAACTGCTTAAATATAACAAATAATTCAAGTTGAATAATGCTCGAAATTTCGAGTAATTTCATTCTTATTCGGATATATTACGTCAGAAAACGTTTGAGAACTTAAAACATACACGTCAAGAGGAGGTTAAGAAACCAATCCCATTGAAGGTATTTTAGTTTTTTATATAACCGACGGCATCATTTTTATCTTGTAAACTAAACCGGGAATTTAATTCAAAATGTCATCTTAGAAAAAAATAAATGTACGAAAATTTATCATTTAATACTTTATTTAGTTCTACATTAAATACAAAACTTAAGTTATGTTTGTGGGAAAACGACCTATTCGATGGAATAGAGCTTTCATGATGGGATTAATTTTCGCTAGCTCATAACTTTGATGATAAGGAATATCAAAAAATATACAGTAGGTGGTAAATTTCTCCAATAATTCAGGATTAGCATCGATTGTCCCTGTTGTTAAATAATTATTCAACAAAGGTTTCAACTCTGGAACAAATTATTTATTTCATTATGATTTATATTTTGAAAATTTTATTTTATAAAATGATTAGTTCTTACCTTCATCCCATGAATTGATAATCAAAGCCACTTTCTGTTCAATTGCAAGAACACTTTCACTACTAAGTAGTGCGTTTGATTTTTCCAATTGATTTTTTAATAACATATACGAAGATACCAACTTAATTTGCCAAATAAGATGACTACTTGGATACTTTTCAATGATATCAGTACTTTTGTACAAGTTTACCCAAAGTGGTAATAAATTAACTTTATCTTTAATTATACATTCATATACAATGAGAGCCATGGTTTGTAAAAAATATTGTTCTGACTCTGAAACATCTTGATTTTCATTTTTCATATTCTTACAAATTACTGTTTTCATTGAAGATGAAGCTCCTTCACTAATATCCATTTTTTCCGAATAATCATAAGATTTATCTAGTCCAAAAGTATCACTTAAAGTTTTGTTCGAACGTTCACTTCTTCTACTTCGATTTTTAGAGATCTTTGATTTATTAATTTCACTAATAGGCTCTGTTAATTTTTTTAAAAAATATTGAACAATATTTAACACAGTTTTATCACTAGTAAACGACGTTACGTATTCATGTCTTGCTGCCCAAGGAATCACATCTTCTGTAGTTAAAGTTTGAGCAACAAGACTACGAAAACCATGAGGATCTTCCATGTAAGATAAGCATCCAGCTCGCTGTTTAACATCTAACGAATCACATTTAGACAGCATACCTTCCAATAACTTCCAATTGTGCCCTCGTTCAAAAACAATTTCCCAATATCTTTCATCTTTGAGTTCAACCTTTTCAAGACTTTCTAGCTGTGGAAGCAAGCAAGGAGCTTTGAGAATAACCTTTTGACCTCTTGCTAATTTATCTGACTTAAAAGTCAGCCGCACAGTAGCATAACAATATTGTTTACTATCAATATCCTTCGGTAAAATCAATCTCGGCTGAGCAGCAAGCACATAAAGATGTCTGAGAGCTTGAAGATGATACCTATTATCATTACTATGCGTTGGAAATTTAGGAAACAATGAAATGATTAATGCAGCAACTGCACTAGGACTATTCGACAAAGTATATCTTCCACCACCAAGAAAAGTCAATCCTAAAGCCATGTGAGTTGCTAAATGAGATCCATAAGTTACTACACTACTAGCTGGCCCCACTCTTGTTCGTATTTGCCGACAAATTCTCATAATCTCTAAGTTTCCTGTCCCTGCCATCACAACAGCACATGATAACAAGGTGACGTTCAAGCAAGTTTCAATCGTAGATTTTCCAGCTAATTCTCCAATAGACTTATGCAGTAGAGCTGTGAACATTTGCGTGTAACTAAAGAGAGTCTTGAATGCATTTTCATTCGCACTTCCAGCATATTTTAATCCTAGAGCCATACAAGCACCTGCAATGATGTTACAATAGGCTTGATTCATCGTCTCTAAATCAACATGTTGAGTAATTTCAGGAGTTGGCTTTTGTAATCTATACTCATAAACAATATCAGGTACATGACTTGAAACCCATGCCTTAGTAGGTTCAATTTCATTCCAAAGGATCAATGATCTGGCGAGAATTCTCAAAAGCAATAGATCTGGTCTAACAAAATCTAAAAGAAATTGTGTACCGGGAGCGCGCATCCATTCAGCAACTGCACGATTTCCAGAATTAAAATACATTAAACCTAAAGCAATTGTAGCTCCAGGACTAGTAACATCGATATTAATAGAATCACCTTCACGAATTTGATAGCTAGGAGATTTATATTTTTCTTTCTGAGCACCAGTAAAAGGTCGAACGTTTCCGCCAACCATATAATAGTGAAGAGTATCAGGAATATTTCCTAAATCTGGTTCACTTTCTCTTCCTAAAACTACTAGTCCTAAAGCTAATCCAGCAGCTAAGGAATAAGATTCACGATCAACACAGTTCTTCATTTCTGGACCTGGTGGTCTACCAATTTCCGATAAAAGTGCATGAGCTATGTGTCTATGAGCTGTTCCTTCATAGACTAATCCTACTCCCATCAGCGCAGCAACTTGAACATTTTGTTGGACGTTTAATTCAATACTTGTCGGAGGAAGAAGAGTTTCAACATGTAGTGAAAGTAATTTGGTCATTGAAACATCCATAGTTCCTCTATGAGTTGCAGAAAGTCCTAGTAAAAGTCCAACATTGGTAGTTTCATGACATTCAACAAGATATTCATATAAACTAAATGGCGCGAGTTTCTTCAAATGGCCATTCAAACCCAAAGCCATTAAAAATCCTGAATGTTCAATTCCGCATTCACTTTGTTGTTGTTTATTATACACAATCCAAGTTGAATCAATATCTGATGCATCAGGATGAATACGGAGACCTGCTGCTACTCCATTATGGAACAGAGGCCACAGATTCATGTTTGGAGGAACATCAATGTGTCCAAGCTCAATTGTAGTCCCTCTTAAAGCCGTTTTACCCGTCAAACATAATCGCGGAATTGGTAGTTGCTCAGTGATGATTGGTGTTGATGTCCTGAGAGTAAACATGCCTCTAGCTACTGGTAGTGCCATTGTTCTAGCACACACTGCACATAAATGACGTTCCTGTTCTTCAATAAAATCATGGTCACTCACTTCAGGTCTCTGAGTAATCGCTATCCTAACTGGTTTAGAAGAATTTAACATTCTTCTTAATTCAGCTACTCTATGATCTTTATTAAATCTTAATTTCAAAATAGTATCATCAAAATTCATACCATCATCTTGCTCTGCATCTTTAACGATTGAATTTTTTCCAGGTTCAATATCTGATTTTGTTGCGTTTAAATGTTTTTCTAAAGCAGCTAAATCTTGACGATCGACCAATTCATAAACTTCTGTAGGCCAATTAGGTGGTGGTCTTTCTCGACATCGGTGCATCACATCTTTAATCATTAAAGCGATCCCTGTTGGTAATAAATTTAAATCTTCTTTTTTCATTCCTAATTCATAATACATAAAAACAATTTGATCAGTTACTGGCCTTTCTATCTTTTTACAAACATCTTTTTCTTTTAATCCAGTATCTTGGTAATCAACTCTACTTCCTGCTGGTATAATTAATTTCACAAATTTATCAAGCTCCACTGCATTACTCCGAAATTCATGAGCTAAAAGTGCTACAAGTTGAATTATGTTTTTTGTTCTAGAATTTACTCGCATTAAATAAGGAAAGGGAGGCACTTCAAAACCTTTCACAAGATTATTTATCATCTCAAAAATACTTGGTGGTTTTGATGGGATAAAATTTGGAAATGTTATCTTCTGAAGATCTTTAGAACTAATTTGAGAAAAATTTCTTGATGGAGAACAATGAGTTGGAAAGTCTGTGAAATAGTAATAAGAATACCAAGTAAGATTCAAATCAGTACTAAGTTGATAAAGAAGTTGAGCTAAAAATGGCAAACTTTCTTCCATTACACTGTTAAGTTTTAATTCTTCATATAAAAGATGTAATGAAAAAAGAACTAAAGGTAGATGTGGAAATAAAATTGCTAGAGTGTTGATTTTTCCAATGTTTTCAGGTTCACTAACTTTTTTCACATCTTCTTGTTTTTCAGTTACAAACTTTGTCAAATGTAAAACATTTACAAAATGATCTTTAGATTTTTGATGTTCTTCAGATTTCAAAAGATGCAACCAATCATCGTTAGATCCTGAATTCGTTGTTTTAGCTTTTTTCGGAACAACGATTGGGCTACTTTTTTCTTTTTGATAATCAATATCATTTTTTCTTACAAGTTGAAGCCTGTCAACATCATATCCAAGTAACGTAAAAAGTACAACAATAAAAAGATGCCACTCTTGATTTAAAGAAAAATCTTGAGGTCCAGGCGCATTTCGAGCACTGTACCATTTAACCAATAATTGCATAGCTAAATCCCTTTGAAGCACACTTTTTAATGCTTGAAGACAATTGGTAACCAGTGGAGAAGTGCTGGCAGTTGGCAACGCTACTCGGTAAAGAGCTTTATTCCCATATTCTAACGTTATTTTATTACCAACTGCTTCTTTGAAGCCAACAAGACTAGAATCAATTAATGAATTATCTAAAAACGTTGAAGGTCTTCCACAATTTCCACCAACTGGACTAAGAGTATGCAGAGCTTCTTCGAATTTTGGATCATAAGGAGAAGAATTGTGTCCAATTAAAGAACTTCTTTTAGGAAAAGGTGAACTTAATTTTAAAGTACGTTTGTTAGTAAAATAATTACAACCACTAATTGATGGAAGGGTATTGCTGATATGAACCTTTCCAACAGGTGTTACTCCTGAATAAAGAGTAACAGTACTAGAACCATCAATAGTGGCAATCATATTTAATGTAGAAAGACTCACAGCATCTTTAGCAACAATGTGTGTTGACATTCCAAATATTATTTGTTGTTGTTTATTAGTCTTTTCAATTCTTACTAGAAATAATTGTGATTTACTAGACACCAGATAGCCAAGATATCCTTGACCAACGAGATCTGTTGTAAGAAATACTCTTGAAGCTTTATCAGGTATAGAATCTTTCTGTGAACCAGAAGCTTCAGTCCAAACATGATCCAGACATATTTCTGGATACAGAGGTTTGCTGGAAGGCATTTGGGCATCTTGAAAAAGCATGCTGTTACAACTGCTTGGATTATGTTGAGATTGACACATCATATTTGTTACTGCTGTTTGATGAAGTCGAGTTTGATGAAGCATAGGTCCTATAGAGCCAGAAATTAAAGAAGAAAATGTTGGATGAGTTGGCGATTGACATCGAGATATAGTAGCCATGGGACTCTGAGATCTTGAGTGAGTAGTTTGATGTGGAGATGGTGAAGGAGCTCCTCCAGAGCAAGAAGTCGTGTAAGATGTTCCACGCGAACCAAATGGACTACCTGATACGCCTAAACCTAAGCTGCTCATATGATGATTTGGAATTCCAAAGAGACTCATTTGAGCTTTGACATTTGAACTTTTATTTGCAGATGTACTTGTTGCTACATGAAGTGGAGAAGCGTTTATAGAAGTGTTCCACATACTTGAAGTAGTATCACAAACTACTTGACGTTCTTCTGAAGATGCTTTTCTAATTTTATAAACAGAATGAAGTCCAGTTTTTGTATCATAAATAACGGCTAAAGATGGTTCAGTGCTTGTAAAAACAATTTTTAGATTACTATCACGCATATAATTAACACCACCATGTTTAATTAATACTGGACAAATTTCATCAAGTGGATGGGTTAACGAAAAAGCAACAGGTAAAGAATTTTCATTTTGTCCAACCCATCTGCTAATTTCCAGAGAAGTATGTCGAGACAATGGGACTTCAGACTTTTCCATTAAAATTCCATATTTCGTAGCCCAAACAGCAGATATTTGAAATTGCAAACTTGACATGTAATCTTCACCTTCTGCAGTAAATACTCGTAATGTATAATTATCGAATAAACAAATACTTTCAATAGTTTTATCAACTTTCTCATAATCATCTTCTTTATCTTTGCCTTTTTCTCTATCCACTAATGTTGGAGTATCTGTACAGAAATTACACCAAAGAGCATGCTTGATATCAGATTCAAGACAATATGATGTTTGAAGAACCTGGGTTTGTGGAGAGCCTTTTGTATGTACTGCCACCTTTCCTGAACAGTACAGCTCTTCTTCACCACAATCTACATTTTCTCTAATAATCCAAAATTCTCTTGGAGTCCTTTCGGATATATTAAATTGGCTGAGCCTTTGTAATAGTATATTGTCATTCTGAATAGGTTGATTTGCCGAATTTTTTCGATGAATTACAGTTCCTGGATGGCGTTGATAAATACGTCGTCCACCAGGTATGAACTCCTATAATTATATTTATATATGAAATTTTTTCTAAATTAAAAATAAATAAAAATAAACATAAACAATGAAGTGTAAAAGAAGGTTATTCTTACCAGTGGATCTGATGCAGCGATCATTTTTTCCTCGATTTCATCCAGATTTGCAGAATTTTTTTAAAAAGATAAGCTGATAAACGTATTTAACGTTGAACACCAAATAACTAATCCTGTACTATATTGTAAATTATTTATTAAAATATAAACAATGACACTTTTAGGTTAGAAACAGGTTCACTATGTACTATAGCCGCGGCCATATTTAAATGACGCTTGCTAAACACGACAACAAATAATCGCGATATTGATAAAAGTATATTAATTTAAAATATCGCATCAAAAATGAAGTTGATTTAGTTTTTTAAATTTTATTTTACCAAAGCATACATATTTACAAATACTTTGCAAACCAGCAATTGCCAGGGATCCATTTGAATAATTTCGAATTGAATTTTATAGAGCGCTATTATTTAGACATCTTTAATTTCTATGTAATGTTTAATTTATTATAATAAATATCAATGAGATGATACACGGTATAAAAAAACTCAGATAAATTGATATTTTGACAAAAAACTAACTTAACTATTAAAAAATTCTGTGTATTTTTTCTTGATAGATAATTATTTCATTGCCATTTAATTTTTTTCGAGAGAGATCGAAACAAGACTAGTTACATATCACGATTTTTTACGCCGGTATAAAAGTCATATTCAAAAAATGATAATATTAAAAAAATAAACCAACCATATTATTGTAGTATTAAACTTAAATATTAAATTCGCGTCGAATTTCGATCTCTAATTATCACTTTCTTCATACCAAGAAGATAAGTGATAAGATAAATGTTACAAGTGTTACGTTTAAAAAACGTGAGAGATGTTGTGCCGAGCATTTTTTTTGTGTTTTCATTTAAAAAATTAATATAGTTTTATCAATCACATGATTGATGATTATAATCTATAGTCTATAGTTTATAGTAGTAGCTCAGAACGTTTTACGGTGTATCGCTCTGCTTCCATCTTCATCATATTCACGTTTGCTCACCCACATTTTTTTGAATGTATCCAGTGATGCTAAAATCGAACCTCCAATCCACGTACTGTATAAACGTTCTTGAGGTGCAGAAATCTAATAAAGAATTTAAAAAATTAATCAACGTATAATAAATAAGATTAATGTTATATCAAATATTATACATACTCTTATTTTTATATCTTTCGGTGCCAATTTACGTATCTCTAAGAGTAATCTATCACCAAACCCCTAAAAATTATACATGATTGATTTATAAATGTTGGTTTAATTAAAATAATAAATAATATATTAACAGAAAAATAATTATTTACTCTAAATAATGTAGAGCCTCCAGATAGTACGATATTTTGGAAGAGCACCTTTCGCAAATCTAGATCTGACTTGAGTATTGAGTAAATTAATACTTCATGTAATCCATCACATTCCTCTCCTATGAGATCTGGTCTAAACAATACCTCAGGCGCCCTGAATCTAGCAGGACCAATCTTAAATCAAAATCAATTATTAATTCATTGCAACTATTGGATTTACTTTACATTGAAACTTATGAATACCTCTAAGGAGCTGCCATCAGGTAAAATATATTGGAATTTCTCTGTTTCTACAGTCTCTTCTTTCTGGGGATTGCTCGAAAGATAGCAAGAGCGTTCTTTAATCGTTCGAACAATTTCAAATTCAGCTGTCGTCTTGAAGTTTACACCTTCTTTGCGCAAAAGCAACCTAAGATATCGTGAGACATCTCTTCCAGCAATATCTATCCTCATTATGCTGTGAGGCATTGCAAATCCTTCATAGATAGGTACAGCATGTGTAACGCCGTCTCCAGAATCAAGCACAACTCCAGTCGTTCGACCAGTTGCATACAAACTGAGTACAGCCTGCATTGATACAAATAATGCAGGAACATTGAAAGATTCAAAAAAAATTTCTGCTGCTCTTTCTCGATTTTTTCTTGGATTTAATGGAGCTTCCGTTAGGAGGACTGGATGCTCTTCGCTAAAAGTTGATAATTGGTCTTTACTATAAACGTAAGACCAAATTCTTTCCATGTCATTCCAGTCTGTGACAATTCCATGCTCCATAGGATAACGAAGAGATAGAAGACCTCGGTGCTCTTCAGCTACAGGACCAACAAAAAGGTCACCTTCTAAAGCACCGGCCATTACTCGTACATGCTTTGGTCTCCCAATGCTAAAAATGATTTTAAATAATTAGAGTTTATTTATATAAAAATT
Organism: Chelonus formosanus; assembly: GCA_028641665.1. Taxonomy (NCBI): domain Eukaryota; kingdom Metazoa; phylum Arthropoda; class Insecta; order Hymenoptera; family Braconidae; genus Chelonus; species Chelonus formosanus. The sequence goes on from CM054002.1 coordinate 19,650,690, forward strand.
TTTACAGTAATAACCGGCATGGAGTCGCCATCTAGTAATAACCTCCAAGCCTTCATTAGTCATTTAATAAATTTCTATCACGTATTTTAAACTTACTAATTTGGAAATCGACATTTTGGAATCTGATCACCAGCAAAGCCCGCTTTTATTACTCCAGAACCCTAGAAGAATATTTTCATCAATGTAGAATTATCTATTGATTTTATTCGGAGCATGAATCATTTGTCATATATAAGATCTTTAATTGGGCAATTTTTTTACAACAAAAATAAGTATCTAATGTATATGATCTTATAGCAATATAAAACAATGAAAAAATTAAATAGATATTCGCATGTTTCTCAATAATAAGTTTGTAAATTTTTTTAAAACTTGATACAACAATATGGCCTGTCTTGTTTGACATGAAAAAACAGCTCCAAAAAAAATAAGATTTGTTTAAAAGTTCTCGAAGACAATCTTACGTTATCGATGACGACGGGCTGATTAACAATAACGTCATACGGTTCCATATTTTTGACACTTAATTACCACGTTTTTAACGATAATTAGATAAATTTTAAAACTGCTATTGAATTGGCATACAGACATACACCTAAAATTTTAGGTGAGACGTGAAGGTTGTTGGAAATAAATCTCCAGGTTAACCACATATGGTAAAATGATCATGATAACCAACCTCTAGGATTTTTTTTTTGCGCAATTGAGCGCGGAAATTTGATTGTTGCGTAATAACTCATCAATTTCAACAAATAACATTAAAATATATTTTTCGTCAACATTAAAAAAATTAACTTGAGTTCGTTTTATTTAAAATGTATTCTTTATTTTTTACAATGTATAAAATAACTATAAAATAAATAAATGCAAATTCAATTTTTATTCTTCAACTAATGTCCAAGTAGAAGAATTCTTGTAGTCCTAAAAAAGTCCATCAAAATAAATCTAAATTAATTCCAAGAAATTTTTAAATTTAACTTACCAGATATTAATGATAAGTTCGTACCTTTAATTCAATGCCATAGGCAGCTAAGCTTTTTCGAGAATCATCACATGCCTTTAATAATTCACTTTTCGTGATTTCTCGACCACTTAAAGCTATTTGTCTTACAGTTCCTCGAAAAGCCACAAAGTCGTCAATTAATGCTGAAAATTTTTGTTCATCTCCAGCCTTTTGTGTTAACTTAGTAATACCAAGAGCTGACAAAATCTTGGAGACATAAATTGTAACGGCATTGATACAGACAGTATTAGTAGAAAATGATTTTTTTCCACTGCTCTGTGAATCATTCACAGTTTTATTTACAACGTCAATTAAATCTGAAAGTTGAGCGATAACTTTTGGAGTAGCAAAATCATCACGTAATGCAGAATAAATTCTTTCTTTTGCTTTGTTTAATTCCTAGAAATTTATAACATTTGATATTAATCCCGATTAGTTATATTAATATAGTTATGAAGAGTTACCTCATAAATAATGTTTTCATCAATTAGTCCTACAGGTAGTTTTCCAGTGGTATAGTTCTCACAGTTACTATAAAAATGATTGATTTTGTTCATAAGAGTGACAGATTTTTGCATCATTTCATGACAAAAGTCAATATCTTGAAAAAAATAATAAGTAAAAAGGTAAAAAATTTTAAGAATTAATAATGCAAAAGATTTTCAAAAAATGAAGTACCATTTCTATAATTAGTTGTTAAACACATCAATCTAAATTCATTGGCTGTATATTTTTCAAGTAGTTCTGGAATACTGATTGTATTTTGCAGACTCTTCGACATTTTAACATCTTCTAAATGTAAAAGACCACTATGTATCCAGTAATTAACCCATTGATCTTTTTGATGATAACAGCATGATTGAGCTTCTTCATTTTCATGATGAGGAAATATTAAATCAAATCCTCCGCTGTGAATATCGATATTCTCACCTAAAGTAAAACTGAAAATATTGAAAATAATAAATCGTAGTATCTAATTATTATTTCAATATAATTGCTTTTGCTTAAACCTGCCCATAGTACTGCATTCTATGTGCCAACCTGGCCTACCGGGTCCCCAAGGGCTGTCCCAAGATGGTTCACCTTTTTTAGATGCTTTCCATAAAGCAAAATCAAGACTAGACTTTTTAATAGAATGACGTTCCTCAGGTTCATTTCTAATGAATTTTCCATATTTACCGTATTGTTGAGTATCAAAATATACAGATCCTGAAAGACATAAAATAAAAATGAAATAATGAGTGAGTATTTCATCTTATTGCTTACTAATAAAACTTAGAAATCAACACATACCATCACTTGCAACGTACGCTGAATTATTTGAAATTATTTTGTTTATAAATTGAATAATTTGAGGTACATAATCTGACACTTTACAATACAGATACGGTGGTATTATGTTTAATGAAGATATATGTTCATAAAATTGTTGTTCATAGAATTTGGCTAATTGTTTCCAGTCTGAAAATTGTGTTGACCCTTGAGATCTTCTAATTATTTTATCATCTATATCAGTGATTCCCATCACAGCTATCACATTTATATCAAAAAATTCACTTAAAATTCGTCTAATAATATCAAATCGAATGTACGAACTGCAATAAATATTATCTAATGAACATTTAAGTATAGTTATTGTTTGAAATATTTTTTAATAATTTTTTATTATTACCAAGCGTGTCCAATATGAGAAGTATTATATACTGTTGGGCCACACATGTACCAAGTGGCGATATTTTTATTTTTAAGAATTAGTGGTACTTTCTTCTTTGCTAATGGATTATAAATAAGAATATTTGTAGGAAACCCTTCTGGCTGTTTCCAACGTTGTGCCGGTGGGTTATTTATTTGTTGATGGCATAATCTCCTCCACACGCAAATAGGTTTAAAATAAACAAATTTCATAGTTTATGATTTACTTAATAACTTGTATTAAAGAATTAATGATTCTCTATATTTTTAACTATTATATTTTACTTTTAAAGCTTTCCGAAATAATAATTATACTAGAACGATTGTTGACATGTTTGCCATGTCGATCAGCTGTGCTCAATTAAATGGCGTTGAGTGCATGTGATGGGAAAAGAAGAATTATATAAATCTATCAATAAAGATAATAAAACTTTTAACAAATATAAATTTGGCTGTTTTTATTAAATAAGTTGGAATTCTTTGAATGTAAGCAAAAAAGTATACATATTAATTAAATATGTAGAAAATAATATCAAATTATTGAATGTAACCTCTATTTTGTAATGATCACAATCAATGATGTTGATTTTTTATGATTACATTTATTACAGAAATAAAAATGAAGTTTACAAGGGTATTAAATGCACAGAATTTGACGCGAATGACAAAATTTAATTGGTTTGCTCATACAAAACAAAGATTAGTTATCTCTCCAGCAGAAGCTAATGTTGCTTCTAGAGGGTTTCCAATTGTTGAAGCAACAGACCTCATAAAGCCACCACCACTTCCGCAATGGTATTTATGCTAATATTATTTATATTGTAATTACAACTGCTTTTATTAATTATGTTTTATTTCATAGTGATCCGAGCCTTCTTGATGGTATAATACCACCAGAACCAATTAAATTTAATTCAACACATCCAGATTGGAAAGAAATACCTTGTTTAAAATATGATTCTAATGACTTATTAGTATTGGGTTTAAATCAAGCTCAAGCTATTACTAAAACATTAGTCGTTAAAAATGCATTGCCCGATAAAATTGAGGCTTTAGTTGAAGATCCAAGTGAAAATATTAAAAACTTACTTGAAAGGTAATTATTGAAATGCTTTTAATTTTATCAGTAGAGACTTAATTGAATAATTATATTAAAATTTCTATAGAATTGTCTATACTTCTAATATTTTCGATGCAATTCAAGTGAAATTACCAAAAAGAAAGGATCCTAAGAGACCAGCTTGGGTTTTTCCTAGAGATTATGGAATACCCGATGGGCGAAAATCGTAAGTAGTAAAATTTTATTTTTATTAGAATTTCATTCTGGGATGTTTATAATTTATTTATAATTCTATCATAATTTTTAGACGTAACATGGTAGTAAGCATGCTTCATCTTTGCGAGTTATTAAGTGGGCCTTCAATATCACAGCAGAGGCAAACAATCCAAAACGCATTAATAAAAGCATTTATTGGTAAAAATTTTTTAATGCATCATTGTAATCGAATAATTTTGATTTAACAAGTGCACTAACAGTTGAAATAATCTACTGTTAATAAATGATATTATTTACAGAAAAAGATGATGAAGTATTAATGTTCAATTCAACAATTGATTTCATGATTATGGCTAAAGATAGTTTGACGCCAATAGATAATCCAGAGAATCTTTCTGAAATCGCATTACCAGATCTATATCCATTGAGTAGTCTTGCTGGTTTACAAAAAGAGCATATTTACCAAATAAATGATTTATATCGTAAGTAACAATTAATGTTTATAAAAACTTGCCAAATGAATGATTTAATATTCCTTTAATTGTTTAGCGGTTGCAGCTGAATCTTCATTTCGAAACATCCATACAATTTTTGTTTATCACAATGTAGAAACAGTGAAAAATTTTAGTCAATTGCCAGTTACTCAGCATCAAATTGAGGGAAGATTGTTGATGAAATCATTTCTCGCGGCTGTTGCAAATGCTAAACAAAAATATGGAGGCAGAGTTAGAGATCTTTCAGAACCGTTAACGATTCAATGTATTCATATAAATCAAGGATCATTCAGCTTTTCAGTATTCCAATTGAACACTTTGGATATTAACAGCACCAATGATAAATGTAATTACTGGTGGTCTACACCTCAAATCAATCTGTTTAAAAAAGCTTTGTACGAAAACGGTATTCCAATTATGACAGGTCTTAATCCTGATGTGTTTAAATACTTTTTAGCATTTTATAAGAATATGTAGGTCTTAATTTTATAAATAAAACGTTACATCAAATTTGAAGAAGCCTTCTTAACTATAACTCGTATGTTTATTCTTATTGATTCGGATTTTTATCATTCAAATTCCGGATACTGACATTTATATCGAATCGAAAATTATCGCGCTTTTTGTCGCTCAGTTAACTTCACGGTAAATAATTATAGGTGTCGCGATGATCACTAATGGCGAAAAATTCAATGTGAATTGAGCCATTGTTATTATTGTTTAATTAAAATTTCTATAAAAATAAGTTTTCTTTTCATGTATATTCATATATAAGTTTAATTCAGAATTATTTTCTGTACTTGTGGAATCCGCTTAGGAAATAAGTACTAACTTATCTTACATATATATATATATATATCAATGTCAACTCGGTACAGTAAGTTCGACTATCGAAAATGTACCATTGTTTAATTAATTTTCCAACTTATTATGATTTATAGTGGCTTTTTTTTTATACTCAGCGATTTGGTAACATTAATTTCAATTTGTTTTTGACTCCCTTATCTTTCATAACGGTTTAAATAGATATTCTATTTTGATCCATATGCGTTTAAATATATGACTTAATAATCGAAAACTACTCAATTATAAAAAATTTATTAAAGATGTTCGAGCTAAAAGTGTCATTGATTTCAACACTGAGTTTTCATTTCCACGTGTGAGAAGCTATACTGATATTATTGGTTTAACGTATTTCCAATATAGTTTAGAAGAAATGAGTTAGTGCAATAATAGTGACAAACGCAGTGATAAAACGTTGAGTGAAATAAACTTTGTACCTATCACTTATCATTTTTGATGTTACAATTTACGAGTAATCTACTGAGCAGGATATATTACGAAATTTGTTGATTTTATTCTTTCATCATATTCATATACTTCAAATAATGAAAAGCTAAGTTACTTAGCTAAATCCAATTTATACATATATTGAGTACATCACTTTAAAAGATATACACTTTTATTCGTAGTTGTACATGGCAAGCAGTTCAGTGATCATAAATAAGTTTTATCATAAGAAGTCTACTCCAATATAATTTTTTTGTTATTACATCAACTTTAATTGTTAAACTGAATATAATTCTAATTTAATTGTCAAAACTGTTAATTTTAATGGGAAAAGTTTTTTTTTTGTTTCCAATGAAATCAAGAAAAATTTGTAATTACATGAATTAAATCAATGATAATTATTAATACCTGTAAAACTTAATTGAGATATACATAACTTTATGCAAGACCTTAAGAAGATAAAGAGAACAGAGACAAACGTAAAAAAAAAAAAAATTATCAGTGAACAAATTGTTTGTAGGGAGCAATTTATAATGCTTTGTTTCGTGCAGGGAATTCATACACGTGAAGACTCTAAATCACGACGATTAAAAAGGTAATTTACAATTATATTTTCCATAAATTTTTCTTTTTTTAACAAACAAGCATTTCAACATTTATATTATGAATTATGTTGATCTATAAATTATCATTTTTTCATATTCACCGACAAATTTAATATTTTTTATCCAATCATTTAAATTTAATATAAAAATTATATAATAGGATTGATTTCATTTTGATTGAAATTCTGACTTTCATTCAATTTGAAAAATTTAATATATGATATGACAAGGAAGCTTTCTGCATAAGAAATTAAATACTTTATTTTTGTTTGCAAGTTACAGGCGATTGAAATCTAAAATGATTGAGTTCATAGCTTCCTAGATAATTGAATTAAGGATATTGAAATTTGTTGAAGCTGACCTGAAAGAGTACTATGAGGTATAAAAAAGTAACAAAATCAAAAGTGTCGCGTTCGAAACTATATGATTTTGCATGGAATATCCCCTATATAGGTCATCTGGATCTATAAGAAATCGTTCAGCTTCTAATACTCCCATTCAAAAAACTGTAGGATATGATCAACAGTCACAACAAACCAGGCCGTCACCAATTAACGAACAACCACCGAACATTCGATCGACTGTAAATAATTTTTCATCACTAAAAAGTCCGAGTCATGAGGGTTTAAATAAATGTTCTGACAGGTAAAAAAGAAAAAAAAAACCTTTTTATAAAACATCTTTCATTCAATATTTGAAATTCTACAGACATCAATTTCTGTCAAATAGTCTTATTTTGAATGTAGTTTCATCTTCAAGGCTCCATTTACGCTTTCAATTAAACCAACTTACCTAGTGACAATATTTTTTTTCCTTCAATACGAAAATGTGTTTAGAGAAACATTTCAAAGTTATCAAAAATATTTACCCCTCCGACTGGACTACATATCAATTATTTAAAGTTAATTGGAGCCATATGAAGTTACTATTTCAGATAATGTCATTTTAATTGTTCTTCATTTTTTCGAGTGTATCCCCTTGGTATTTATATATTTTAAGAAATAGAAAACTATACTCAATAACCATAAGTAGGTATCTTGAGTTTCTGATCACTTTTGACATTGCTTTATCTCATAGTTTATTATTATATTTGTTAGATAATTTCATGCTCTATTTATATGATATTGATAATCTAGTGTAAAAGTATGAAAAAACAGTACGAAAATATTTTCACTAGGTTAGTCGGTGAATTTGAAAAAAATTTAAAATTTCTGTGATATCTGAAAAAAACTCAATAAATTCCCCTTATCTGTGATAAAAGATATTTATTATTATGTTTGAACAAAATAACGTTTTAATTCACAGCCAATTACTGAAGCCATTAAGCAGGAGTACACCGTCTATGACTGGTGGCAGTATTCAATCACCAACAGTCATTCGTAGATCATCTACAAGATCATCTCCATCCACAAGTAGTGCGAGGCAGAAAAAATTCAATCGACATTTTACTCAAGTAATATTTAAAAATAATATTCTTTATTTTAAAAACTTGTAAACTTATTTATAAACTTTAAACTAATTAAATTTTTTTACTGTTTCAACTAGGTTGCTCCTGATGAACGTGTTCTCAATTATTATAGTTGTGCTTTAGTGGGTGATATCTTATTGCAAGGTCATCTGTATATTACTTCAAATTATTTTGCTTTTTATAGTAATGTATTTGGATACGTTACTAAACTTCTTATACCTATTATTTCGGTCCATAAAATTAGTAAAGAGAAGACTGCCCGAATAATTCCTAATGCAATAGCTGTAGTAACAGAAGAAGAAAGACATGTATTTTGCTCCCTGTTGTCGAGGGATTCCACATTCAAATTAATGGTTCAAGTTTGGGATTCTGCTTTGGAAGGTAAACAAGCCGTAAGCAATGTATCTTTACCTGTTGAAGTAAAGCTTCTACCGGATACATTGTTGATTGATGATTCTGAGGCTAATATAGAAGAGGATGATTCAAGTATGTCGGAAAGCGGCACGGATCTCACCTCAAGACCTCCGACTATTTGTACTGATACTGATAGTGTAACTCCTATTTCTTTAAGACCAATGCCAACATCTTTGAGGTTTGATTTTTACTTAAATATAATATCGCTTATTTAATAACAATAAGTAATATGAATTCTTTTAGGTTCGAACATAATATAGGCCCCAAAAATTTTTCTAATAAAAAATTAGAGAAAATCAGATCATTTTGGTGGTTTCGATTAAGATCTAGTACTATAATGATACTTTTAGTGGGATTATTAGCAGTACTTTATATATCCGCAGCTTTTATGATGATACGTATTGATAAATTACATACCACTTACCTCAACCATCCTCTTACTTCGCCAGAAAGATTTACACATGATCAATTTTTGCAATATATTAACAGAAATCTTGAACAAATTATCAGAGTGAGTATTTATTATAAATTATTTTTCTCAACTTGAAATCAGTTGAAAATTTTTTATAAAATCGAATTTGAATTACAGATTCGTCAAAGCTTACAAATTTTGTCGCAACAATTTGTTAGAACGAACCAAGACGATGTCGCTTATCATGGTGTTGAAAAGAGTAAATTAAAGTCTACGAACGTATTCAATTGACATACGGAAACATTGAAGATTATCTTCAAAATCAAGACGTTTCCATACATTGTTTTAGGACATCCAATGGTTCAGAATATGCATCACCGATTATATTTTTTATTTTAATGCATTTCTGTAATTTAATTATGTAATTTTATCCATTTTCTATGGAGTATTATGTGAAATATCGCTTAGAAATTTTTCAATTTAAATATTGAATGTTAATGAGCTTCTAATAAGCTTTTGCAGTGAATAAGTAAGCAATTTGACTAAAACAATAATATCATAAACAAATATTAAAATTAAAATTTTCAACTAGTCATTTTTTTATACTAGAAAAAGATAAATGAAAATTATAGCTTCAAGAGAAATTGTAAAAATGTATATTAAGAGTATTCTCATTTGAAATTTTATTTTCTGTTATTGTTATATTCCAGTATACGAAAGTTCTTGTAGGTATATTTATATACTCGAATCATTTCAACTACAGTACACATAAAAATTTCAAAGGGACATTTCTATAATTAAATTATTTTCAAACTAGTGGCATGTTAATGATTCCAATGATAAATGGATTCAAAAAAAAATTTTTCAATCAAAAAAATTTTTTCAGCCAGCTTAATTTGTTATAAATAGATATTAATGAAGCTAATGAAAAGTTTGACTGTGATAGTAAGTGGTTGAACATATTGAGAACGTTTTTTGTATTTATAGTTCAGCCGTCTGTACAAAGAAAGCAGACTAAGTATAATTTATTAATTAAATTATATATATACATATTACAAGATAGATAAATATTATAATCAGTTAAATTAGTTCAATCAAATATGTATATTAAACAACCCAAACTGTATTTTTAAAAAATGTGTCATGAACGTTCTTTGTTATGTAACAAAATTTATATTTTGGCGTTTACAATTTAGTTGAGGAATATTATTATTTATTTATTATTATCGTTCATCAAATTATAAGAATTGGAATGTTAAAGAAATATATTTTAATATCATAATAAGTTAATTGCTGTATAATTCAAATTCAATAAATAAGTTATTATAGTTTATAAAGTTATATTCTTCACATATTTGGCTTAAACTATTTTATTTTATTATAAATGTAGACGTTTTTTAATTGAAAAATTGTCATACACACGGAAAATAGTTGTTAATGTTTTGTTTACAGTAATGTACGAAGCTAATTAGTTTTAGATTTGTTGGATGTTTTGCATTTATAATGTACATACAAGCTCATTAAATATTATACGTAGAAAAATTAAAATAGATATATAATAACTATTACAGATACACTGAAAGTGAGTAAAATATCATTACACTCCAACGTAAGATATAAATATATGAAATTATCGAGTATGTGAATATTCCAATTGGATGGCAAAGTTAAAAAATTAGCATTTTAATTTATTTGCTCAGATGAATAAAATTTTAGTATTATTTAATTCAGCGTGATTTTTTAATCAACGATAAAAAATTCAACATCATTATCGTGTAATTATTTTTATTGTAATAGTATTACTATATAATGTATCCAATTGATCTTGTAAAGTGGAGAGTGTTTATCTTCAAACATAGATCATAGAATACGTTTATAATTATATGCTGTTTTGTGATTTAATATCATGAAAAAATTGTAATAAAAAACGTTTTTTTTTTATGTCACGATATAATAATAAATCAGTTTATTCATTTATGCTGCATCAAATATACAAATCAGTCATTAATAGTTTATAAATAAAATACTCTACGTCCTTGGTTTGTAGTATATATTTTTTTTGTTACATAATTATAATTTGTACTGTAAGACGTCGTTAGAATTTTTTAAATTCAAAGTTTTTGCCCATGGTTGAATTGTCCAATCAGGTATTCGATATTTTCAACACAACTGAACAAATCGACTTTTCGTTATTATCGACATTATCTCGTACACATATTCATTGTCCACAAACGCCACCGAGAGCGAGACCGTAACATCGAATTCACGAAAATAAAAAGTTAAATCTAACCAAAAGATTTTTTTAGGAACAAAATTGCACAAATTATAAATAAAATATAATTCATTATCACTGATAGTGTGATATGTAACATACAAATATAGTTATGATAACGTAGATTATATCATTTTTCTTGGTAATGACTGTATATACAATAATAAATGAACAATTTTATGTATCAATATCACGATATAATATTCCAATATGTCAATGAAGCATTTAAATTAACTAGTGAACCATTCTACAACACGGTTATGGCAACCGATAAAGTATGCCAGAATGACAGACGATGCTTATAAGTAATTTTTAATTATGAATAAACCTCAGCGCCTGATTTTGGGACTCTCCGTTTTGTTATTAGTTGATATTATTCGAGTTTCTAGTTCTGAATTAACTAAGGTAATCATTATAAAATTATTATTTATAGAAATAGATTAATTCTAAAAGATGTTCATTAATTTTACGGTTAAAACAAATGGAATTAATAATTATTTGTATGTTTTTTCGAAGTATGTTTATAGGGAGGCCAATTTTAAAAAGCCTTTTTTCAGTACTTACGTGAATACTTCGTTATTAACTCTTTATTTATTAGGCTTATGTTTTTGGCCACCATGGAGAGATCAGTGTCTTAAACCACCTACTTACATGGTAAATGAATTATCTTAATAAATAATTAACTACTTCAGATGAATTAAAAATAATAAATAATAATTTATAGTTCATAGATTCAGCTATAGAAGATGATAGTTACTATTTGGAAGGCAATAATAGTTTGGTATAGAAAAAATTATTATGCTAATCTTTATCTATCGACAATTAATCGTGCTAAGACAGTATTCTTTTTAGAGTGATCCTACATTTGTACCTATAAAAAAAGCAGACCAATGTGATCGATCATCAGGTACAGAAAGTGATGATTCCTCTATACGAGCTGTGAGATTTAGTAAATTAGCAGAAGTAAGACATATGTCTGAAAGTGATGCTACAGAAGCTTTATTAGCTAGATTAAGTTATCAAGCAAGTATTCGAGCTGGTGAACATGCCAGACGACAAGCGTATAAATTTTCTATTCGAAAAATTGCCAAAATAGCTTTGATGTTTTTTCTCCTTGTAAGTGTATAAATATGTTTTTTCTTTTTGTTGATGGACGTAAAAATAACATATATTTTTGATTCAGTTATTTGCTGCAAATTATTGTTATCAAATGTCACTGGCTCAAGCGCAAACAGGAATTGTAACAGTATTATCCTCTACATCTAGTTTATTTACGCTAATCCTTGTTACATTGTTTCCCAGTATGAATTCTGATAAATTTACACTATCAAAACTTATAGCTGTATCAGTTAATATTTTTGGATTGGTAAATTTCATTTAATACTCTATTCTGTTATTATATTGCTCATTTAATACTTAACGTAACTCTTATTTTTGAAATATAATTTACAAATAAAATTATTGTTATTTGTTAGGTTTTAATAAGCCTGTCTAATGTGAAAATGGAAATGAATGAAGTTATGACAAAAAGCATAATTTTGAGTACAGCAAGTGCATTTTTATACGCTCTTTACATCGTTTTTTTAAACAGATCAGTTGATCATGAAGATCGAATGGATTTACCAATGTTTTTTGGATTCATAGGTTTGTTTAATCTTACTTTTTTATGGCCATTATTTTTTATATTTCACTACGGCCATTGGGAAGAATTTGAGTGGCCCAATAGTCGTCAATGGACTTTTTTGATTGTTAATGGGTTAATTGGTACAGTACTCAGTGAAGTTCTATGGCTATGGTAAGTAGATTTTTTAATTTTTAATTTCATCTTAATTGAATTAGTTTTACAATTTTTAATTATTTTCAGGGGTTGTTTTTTAACTTCGTCACTTATAGCAACATTAGCTATTAGCTTGTCATTACCAATGTCAGTAATAGCAGATGTATTAATTGGAAGAATTGAGTATTCGTATACATTATATCTTGGTATTGTACCAGTGATACTTGCATTTACAACAGCATGTCTTCTTTCTTACTATGACAATTGGGATCCGGTGATAGATTTATTCAGATACCTCTATTCATGGCTGTCAAGAAAAAATAGAAATATAAGGTAAAATTGAAATACAGTTTTTTTAAACTTTAATGAAGTATAATAATGTAGGATTAAATATTTTACATTTATTTTTATGTTTGCAATTTAGGATACCTGATTTAGAAATTGAACAAACTGAATTCCTCATCAGTGTAAACGGTGATGATCATGAAGCTTAATGATTTAATACGATTTTTTATTCCTCAAGTATCTGGAAATATTATGTAAGAACAAAAAGGATGGACAAATCTATTCAATTTGACATAATTCTAAAAAAATTTTCGTCAATATTCGTACAATATTTTCAATTGTATTATTAAAAGTTTGTACACTTCAGATATAAGAATGTTTTGAACAAAATTTTAAAACTATTTATTGATGTTATTTAATATATGAAAATAATTATCAATTATATTTGATGTTTGACATATATGTATGAATGTGATTGTAAAAATAATGTTAAAATAAGTTCAATATAGATTTTGAATTAATATTTTAGTACAAATTAATTTTAATTCATACATCATTTATTACTTTTACTAATTGTTACATAACACACGGCTGTTTAATACCTATTTCCAACTGATTGTGAAGTAGCAAAAACAAGTAAAATTGGAAGAATATTTATACAATATTTTCCAGATATTGCCTAATAAATAGAAAAAAAATATTTTCTACTTTTAACTAAGTTAAGTTAGTTTTTAATTTTGTTCAAGTACTTATGTGCGGAAAAATATAAATTACAATTAACACATTACTAAATTTATGCGCCAAATATTTTGAAATTTGCAGTGCCATAGGATCAAAAAATTTTTTTCTACACCTGATAAAAATTCATCTAATCCTAGGGACCGTTTAGAGTTATTATTTTGATCCTGATAGTTTCACTTCTATATAAACGATACATCGTAGTTATTATCTTAGCGCGAAAATTTGAATGCTAAGAGTTGTTATCATTGTAATAACAAAGACCGAGTATTTTAGTTACTTTATTAACTAATGATTCAAAAAATCTGTATAATTAAATAAGATAATAATAACAATTCACTACCGAGAGTTCAGCAGTGAGTTGAACTTACAATACATTATTATAAGAAGTGATAAGAATTGTTACGTAAATTTCGAATTCGTTGAATGTATTTGATTTGATAAATATGATATGAGATATATAATAAGAAATAAAATACCATTTAACGATAGAAATACTTAAATCTACTATTGAAATGACGCTGTTTAAAGCCTCTAGATTATTAAGTTTTGTATCAAAATCAATTGTGGTAAATGATTATTTTTATAATATTTATATAACAATAATTTATTAATATAGTTGAGATTTATTCTATTATTATTTATGCTTTAGCAACAAAAATTGAATTTATCATCAGAACCTCAGTTTCTAGGCATCAAATCAAAGTATACAGATCAGTTAAAATTTGTTAATAGTGACAATTATGAATCAATACCAATTTATAGAATATTATCAACATCAAATGAGAAAGATCCTCCCGTTAAGGCAAGTAAATTAAAATAATTTCTTTTTATACTTTATCATGTTAACAGGTAATTTTTTGTAGTTGGAAGAAGAAACTCTAATAAAAATGTACCAGAACATGATAAGGATCACAGTAATGGACAAAATACTTTATGAATCTCAAAGACAAGGACGCATTTCATTTTACATGACTAATAGTGGAGAGGAAGCCGTACAAATTGGTTCTGCATCAGCTTTAACATTAAATGATATTATTTATGCACAATATAGAGAAGCTGGTAAATTGTCAATTTTTTAAATTCCAATTATATGATAAATTTAAACTAAATCTTAATGATATATACGAATCTTTTTCAGGTGTTTTAATGTGGCGAGGATTTAAATATTCACAATTTCTTAATCAATGTTTTAGTAATATTGAAGATCCTGGAAAAGGAAGACAGATGCCTGTCCATTACGGCTCTAAAGAATTAAACTTTATGACGGTTTCATCACCACTCACCACCCAAATGCCACAAGGTACATATTAACATAATCTGAAAACAATAACACGGTATACTAAATTGTAAAAATTTATTATTTGTAGCTAGTGGAGCTGCATACGCTTTAAAATTGAAAAAACAAAAGGCTTGTGTAGTATGTTACTTTGGAGATGGAGGAGCTAGTGAAGGAGATTTCCATCCTGCATTAAACTTTGCTGCAACCCTTGACTGTCCAGTTATATTTATATGGTAAATACGTTATATTAGTAAAAAATTTATTTGAGTAATAAGTCATGTTTGTTTTAAACAATAAAAGTCGAAACAATGGGTATGCAATTTCTACACCAGTTACTGAACAATACAGAGGAGATGGAATTGCTGCTAGAGGTCCAGCTTATGGCATTTCTACTACTCGAGTAGATGGTAATGATATTCTTGCTGTTCATCATGTCACACAAGCTGCTCGAGATTATTGTATAAATAATATGAAACCTGTTTTGATAGAAGCTATGACATATCGGTAAGTAATTCTAATAATTTCACTTAAAACTCTTAAAATGTTTTTCAAGAAATTCTTTATAAGCTATATTTGAAGATATAAGTATAATGATAAAAAATTTCAACTTTTATATTACAGAATAGGTCATCACAGTACCTCAGATGACAGTACAGCTTATCGACCATCAGAAGAAATGAAAATATGGACTCAACATTCACCTATTTCGAGATTTCGACAATACCTCGAGAAATTAGGACTCTGGAGCGAAGTCCAAGAGACTGAGTTTCAAAAATTAACATTGCAAGAATTTATGAAAGAATTTTCAATCGCTGAAAAAAAACTTAAACCTGACTGGAGAGAAATGTTTACTGATGTTTATAAAGAAATGCCATCACACATCGAGTAACGTTAAATTATTTATTATTATAATTTTTATATAAAGTTTTTTAATTTATTTTGGTTGACTGATTTTTTGTTTATTCAATAGGGAACAAATGAAAAATCTAGAAGATCACTTGAAAAAGTACGGAGAACATTATCCTCTAAAGGATTATAAATCAACCTAATTTCTTGAGAGATAATATTTTATAAATTTGAATATTTTTTTCATGATGCTTGTTATTTTTTATAATAAAAATACTACTTAACTAAATCATAAAATTATTTTTAATAATCATAACATACTTAAATTATTGCTCTTGTTTAAGACTCGTTGATAATTCTTTATACTTTTGTAACCTATATTCTTTTCGAGCCGCATCCAACAAAACATTGTGAATTAATTGATTTTCATATTTCCTGGGGTACTCGAGAGATGGGTATGGATTACCTGAATAACAATATATTTTTTAATATAACATATTTCTTATAAATCAAGTAATCATATGTATTTGTAACTTTTTTCTATGCACCTTTGAGTTCCAGCACAGCTTTTGGTAGTTGCCAACCTGGGTAATCCGCTTGAATGTGATGTATTTTGGTAAATGATGAAGAAGTGTAATCTCTAAAACGAGGTACAAGAACCTTAAATAATTTGTGAATGTATTGTTTTTCGATTACCCAATAATCTGCCATTGCCATTGTTTCTGTATGAGTTGGTCCATGTCGAATTGCTTCTGCTATTAACTACAAAATGAATTTGATTTATCATAAATGATTTTTAGTCAAAAAGTATTTCATAAATTTAGTAAATACGTATTGAACATATTGTAAATAGTTATTTTGTATAAAAATATTGACTAACTCGTTCGACATAGCCTCTTGTTTCTTCTGCCCGGGACCAGTATAATTCAATTCTTTCATATTTAAGAAGAGCAGTTAATGTTTTGGAAATTTTTCGTGCTCTACCTTGAAGTCCGTCAGGTGAACTTAAATTTCTTCGTTTAGGTCGAATTTTAAAATGTAATTGGGAAACTAAATTATTTACTTTAGCTTGATTCATTTTAGGGTTATATTCGTAACAGCACCTGAGAGCACAATCCGGCTTTATTCTTGGTTTTCTTACGGGCCCTTTCAAAATGGAATGATTTAAGTAATATTACGGCCCTGGATCACATGCCTTCATTGGTCTATCCATTTCGTTTCGTTTATTACTTTGGTACAAAGAAAATATGAAGCAACCAATCGCAAGGTGCGTTTCAGTATCGTAGCATTATTTTGTTTTGAAACAGTTTTGTAATCACAACGCCATTCGCGCAGTAATTTTGATATCCAGTGTCTTGTTGGAGATAATATCTATATTCTATACACATAATCCGCCGAATAAAACCCGCTTATATGCAAGCACACAATGTACGTAATCTGTTATTTTCTTCAAGTCCATTCTTGTTTACAAATTTGATCGTCAGGTGAGATTCCAAGTAAATTCATTGGTTTGAAAATTCCTTTGATTAAAAATAAAGTCTGTTCGTAAAATAATCTTGTTTTTGATTCAAGAATATACTCGATTAATCTACAAAAAATTATTGGATTAATAAATATTATTTTTTTTAAACAGGTGTGTATCAAAAGTTGTTGATTTTCTGTATTTGGTTAGTTTTAATGAATACTACAAAATGTTTCACTTTTTCAAAATAAATATTTAATTAAACATCACTACATATCACATTATTTTTTTTTTTTTTGTAGACTTCATCATGCAAAAAACACCTGTTTCAATTCTACAAGAATTGATGGTTAAGAAAAAATGTGTTCCAAATTATGAATTAATTCATGACGGTGGTGGAACCCATGAAAATACATTTACCTATCAAGTGACTTGTTCAGGTTTAACCTCATCTGGGGCAATATTGTCAGCAACTGGAACCGGCCGCTGTAAAAAAGATGCTAAACATTTAGCAGCAAAAAATATGCTTGCTGAAATTGCGAAAAAAAATGCGTATTTACCATTACCGGCATCACCAGCTGAATCTCCTGTAAGAACACCAATACCTAAGCCTCAACCAGAGCCTCATATTTATCCTCCTAACGAGCCTTTCATCAATGCCATTGGTGAATTGAAGGTACAGATACATAAATTATTTAACATTTTTCAAGGTATTATTAACTATCGTCTATTTATTACAGGACTTGTGTGCTGAACATGAATTACCTGAACCTGAATACATAACTGTGAGTGATATTGGTCCACCTCATGCACGAATTTTTACAATCCATTGTATTTTGTCGAGCTTTACAGAAGAAGGTGTAGGTACTACAAAGAAACATGCGAAACATTTAGCGGCGCGAAAAATGTATGAGCGACTTAAAGAAATAATTACCGAGTCAAAAACTACATTTTCTTTAGTTAGCGAAGTCGAAGACAAATTTAATTCATTAGCAATTCCTGCTCCTCCAGAAGACATAGATCGAATTAATAAGTCTATCGACATTAACAGTTTGTTAGAAAAATCATCATCTTATCCTAGAAAAGATTTAGGAGTAAAAGTAAATGATTATTATAGAAACATAAGTGATAGTTATCCTGTTGAATTACGTGAAGAAGTGGCCCGGAATTTAATGCAATTTAAAGCAGATTTAACTTCTTGGGAGATAGATGATGTTGATCAGTTGGAAGAAAATGCATTAAAAAAATTTAGAGAAATTTTAGAAATGTTAAACTTATCTATTAAAAGATTAATATTTAATGTAGATGATAAAACAATGATTGCTTTGTATGTGAATACAGTTCCTGAAATCGTAGAAGTTGCAGTAGATGAAGATAAGACTGAGCTAATAAGACGTGCGTTTTCTCAATTAGCTTGTAATTTAAGGTTCCTTCTTTTATAGTAATTTTATCTAATACAATAATATTTAAAACACATTAAGTGATAAGGCGTCTCAAGTGATAATTCATAGATTTAGAAAAGTGCATAATAATGACAAGTAAATGAATGAATAAAAGTAGAAAAATTTGCATAACAATATTTTTGCAATAATTTGCAGTCAAAGTGTGTATCTTTTGGGTTTTAATTTTAAAATTTAAAATTAAATTTTCTTTTTATTTTTTCATTAAGATTTTGGAATAGTTGAATTTCTCAATTTTACACGAGAAAAATCATTACAGAATATTCATAAATGCTCAATCAAAAACCCGAATGTTATGAGGTTTTAATTGTTTTTTAAATTCCAATACATTATAAACGGGCAAGTATTATCTTGTTCAATTTCACTAAAAATTATCTCGTAAGTTCTTTCAATTTTATTTTTGTATTTATTGATAATAAGTGCACTGTTTTCTTTCCATTTTAGAGATGTATTTTATCACTTGAGTTGCCTTCCGACAGTTCCATTGTACACGTTAATATATTAATGAGTGCAAAAATGAATAATAATTAAAAAATTCTGTGAAGTTATAAAATTTTACAAGTAAATTATTATATTCAGTAAAAAATATAAAATTTAAAAACTTTTCACTGCCTTATTTCTGAAAAATTATTGATATAAGATTGCTTGAATATGAAGGTAAATCTATACTTTTATGATGATATATATAAATTATAATTTTCAAGAAATAAGGCAATAAAATTTTTTTAAATTCTTTGGAGAGTAAATTACAAATGTTAATTTCCATAATTCCACAGCATTTTTATTAATTACTTTTCTTTCATTAACATATTAATGTTTATAAGATGACTATTAAAAAAAGAATTTATTTTCCTAAAGTTTTTAGTCTTAGATTAATGTAAGATAAAAAAATTTGGTGTTTGGAAGCAACATAAGAAAAGTTTTTTTTTTATTTTATGTTTACCATGTTAAAAATGACAAAGCAATAATTGTTTTTTTTTTTTTTTTTTTTTCAATGTGAAAAAATTTTCGAGTTAAAGGTCTGTGACCAATTATTAAAATTTAATACAACATTTATCTGTCATTTAAATTTGAATAAATTATAAAAAGTTTGGTATCAAAATCATTGAAAATAAGTATAGCTCAAAGTTATCAACTTGAAATGTGATCAAGAGCAAACACATTTATAAAATAAACCGCTAAATGTGTATTTCAGATATGCTCAATAAAGACCTGTGATTTCATACCACTTAAAGGATACTACAGCTTTCAAATGCGTAATTTATTTATAACTAACAATAATCCAAGTCGTAGATTTTTTGAAATATTTATTTAATACAATTTTATTTATTTAATATCACATAAAAGTGCTACTCCTCTCAGAGTCCAATGCCGAGGGTTATGGTCAGTTTCAAAATCAATTGATCCAACATATTTTTGATCAGTTCTCTGAGGCTTCCTGTATATTGGACATTCATATAGTTTTGGATCCTTCCCTGCAGTAGTATTTATCGCAAAAATATAAATAACTGGCATTTGTTCATACAGAACTTTAGGCTTGCTTTCTACTAATTTTGTTGTTTTTCTATCTAAAGATGCTCCCTCTAAAAAGAGACCATGAACATAGACACCTTCTTGAACTTGTTCTTTAATATCTTCTTTATTATATCGAGTTATCAAATTTTGAAGAACTACTGAATCCAAAGCCCAACCTTTATGCGCTCTAGTTACTTCCTAAAAATGAATTCAATAATTTATTATTCCATCCATGAATATATTTATTTATATTAAAGCTTTTATATTTCACCTGTCTCATAGCAGTCAAGAATCCTTGACAATTAAAAAAACCTGTCATCCAAAAAACAAATGGTCTTCCATGATTACACCAATGTCTGAATTGAGCATCACGTTCTAAAAGTTCTGTATACCAAAATCCAAGGGTTGCAGATTCCCAGGATATTTTTTGCCATTTATCTGGTATTCTTGCATCATACATAGAATCTAAAGCCTTTTTTAAACCCTGACTCATCACAATAGTTCCATCAATGGCGAGCTTTAAATCAGTGAGTGTTGACTGGACTTCTTTGATTACTCGAGACATTCTATCTATTTCTTGACGCAAAAAAATATTCATAGGCAATAAAGCTCCCATTCGTTGAAGTGCTTCTTTAGTCTCAAATGAATTGTACTGTTTTGGTAGCTTGCTGAGCATATCATCAGCCAATCTATAGACAATATTTTCTCTAGTTTCACCACCTTGCGATCCACCTTCTTTTGGTTGAACATTTAAAATAGTATCGAGAATTCCTTTTGCTGTATTTATTTGATATGTAATATCGGCATTAGAATGTAGACCAAAGACTTCAGGAGTATCAGCAGCTGGCAAATTGTTAATATAATCCATATATCCTTGAATAATTCGTGTTTGAGGAACTTTATAGCCTTTATAAAATTCAAAACCAGGTCGTAGAAGTACGTCACAAAACCAGACGTGAGTAAAAGTTGTTAAAAGGCGTTTATCAAAGTCATCAGTGACTCTTCCACCATATTGAACCTTAGAAAGAAATATATCATATTCAGTTAATGAACAAGTATTATTTAACTATCTAAAAGTATTGATAATCATACTTCGCCTAGCATATAACAAATTGTTGGCCAAGAGACGCCTTTTTTAGGATCCATATCATCTAAATGATTTTGAATAAATTGAACTGATGCAGCAAAATCTGCTTGATTAAATTCGTATGGTATATTCCACCCAAGAGGACCAAATTTTCGTCTCTCTTGTACAACAGTGTGCAAAAAAGCTACAGCATAGAGTAATGGTGGCCATTGAGGTTGTGTACTGTAATCCAAAGTATCTTGAGTTACTCCTTGATAAGTTCTTTTCAAACTTGCTTTAATCCCTTGGGGAGGTTCGTTGGTGAATTTGATTCCCATCTGAAATTAAATTGAAAAAATCAATAGTTATTACATGCACGAACTTTTTGCAGATAGATTAAATATAATTACATACTTGTAATAATCCGATTGGGAATTGAGAATGCACTTCTGTTGTTATCCATAGTCTAAAAGATTCATGAATAGTTTCAGTATCTACTAAAGTGTCCATGACTTCACTGCAGTAGGGCAAAGAAAGATGAACATTTTGTAGAAGTACCCATCCTCCGACACTCATAGCATCACTTATTAATTTACGAGCATGAAATTCTTGGCCTTGGCCCATAGAAATTGCTCTTAATGCTATCAAAAACAAATAAATTAAGTTATTTAAAGGAACATTTAATTTATAAAATGATGTTTTAGTCAAATAGTTTTAGAAAATAATGCATACGTGTTGCTTTTTGTTTAGCTAAGCTAGTAATCTGTGGACTAGGGTCTGAACCAATGGATAAAATACAAATCAATGGAGATCTTGGTTCAGATTCTAGCCACGTTGCTTCAAGATCTAAGATTTTAGCTTCTCCGTATTCTTGTC
This sequence comes from Chelonus formosanus, assembly GCA_028641665.1. Classification (NCBI taxonomy): domain Eukaryota; kingdom Metazoa; phylum Arthropoda; class Insecta; order Hymenoptera; family Braconidae; genus Chelonus; species Chelonus formosanus. Next base: position 19,672,923 of record CM054002.1, read on the forward strand.
CAAGAGATTCAACAATATATTTTTTTGCTTGTGATAAAGTTCTATCTGGGCTCCAAGATCTGATTAATAAGAGTTTCCTAAAAACATCTAAATTTTTTTGGTATCCACAGGGTAATTCTTCTTCTTCAGGTCTTTCCTTTTCATACCATACTCTCCATTCTCGTTCACTATATTCAATCTTGGTTAAAATATCAGAAAAAACTTCCAGCTTGCTTATTTCTACTAAATTTAACCAAGTAATATCAAGAATCCATCTAAAAGGTTTTGGCGCTACAGCATTAAGATCCAGGGATGCTCCCCCTTTGATGAAAGCCATAAATTCTATGTGAGATATTGTTCCTCTATGACAGTCGATTTTCATAGCCAACATTAAAGTGAATAAAGATTTATGCCTCTCATATAAACTTCTTAATGTAAAAGCCCAAACCTCGTGAGTCAAATGATTCAAAATTATTTCAATTCTTTCCAAAGTATTGGGACTTTTTGTTGATTTTGTGATGGAATTATCGAAAATAGTTAAAAACTGCTTTAAAGAATTCTGATACATGACATTAACATTACTCATTTCTACAATAAGGAAATATAAAATCGATCCTCGAGCAGCAACAGCTCTAAATTCCTCTCTTGCAATAGTAATTTTTTTTTCTGTTAACCCAGCTACTTTTAATTTCTCATTCACTGATTCAGCTGTTGATTTAGTTTCTCTCAGAACATTAATTAAAGCTTCATCATCAACAAGAGAACCTTCTGATGACGTCAGTCGATGCAATAATGTACTCTCCAATTCTTTCATTGTCCTCTGATTTGTCATTACTGATTCAAACAATGCTACTCTTTCAGCTTCAAGCTCAGATTTCTCCATAAGAATAACTCTACCCAGTAATTGATCCTCAAGACCTTGCATCGTAACAGTAAAATCAATAATTGAAGTCTTTGCTGAAATTTCTGGGCTATAAGCTGGATTAGGAAGCTTTGTTGTAATATAAAGCATAAATCCAGGCATCACATCACATTCTTTATCACCTACAATAACTTTCTCGATCGATCCTGATTTGATAAAATTCTTTTCCAAGACGTTATCAATAACTGGATCTAATTCTTCTGCTACGTCTTCAATTAATAAAGGCCGTCCTAAAGATAAAGAATCTTCTAGATGAGTTCTAAAATATTTATGATTCAAAGAAGTAATTACTAAATCATTATTTTGTTCTTTATTTTTAATCCACATTCTTCCTTGATTCTGAGGATCAACTAAAAGAGGATATGATGATGATTTTGTAACTATTAAGGCATTTTGGACAGATAACTCATCATTGGGTAATCCTTGAAGAGTCCATTCTGATACTGTAGCTGAATCCACAAGCATATTTATAATATTTAAGTTTTTTGTAAAAGGAATACTTCGACTTGTTAAAATTTCCATCCATGAAGTAACTAGTCTTGCTCTGTATTGTTGATTATATGGTCCACAGTAGGATAAAAATCCAGTTGCCAATAAAACATCTCCAACAAGTTTGCCAAGTTGAATTTTAAATTCTCCACTTTGCTCAGTCCATCGTATCTTCTCACCTCCTAATCCATTAATCAAAGCAGTTGCTGCAGTCATTTTCCTTAAACACACATTTGCTGCTTCAGTCAATCTCTGTTTTTCATACACTGCTGAGTCATATTGCTCTTTAACAGCTTGCAAGGCCATTTCTCGTTCAGAAAGTTCTCTTTCCGCATCAGCAAGGTCTTCCATTGCAACTTTAAGTCTTGCTTCTTGAAGAGCGAGATTAGCTTTCAACGGAAGAACTTCTTTGTTGACTGAGTGAAAAAAAGCCATAGCTTTAGTCCAGGATAATAGACCAGCTACATCACCACAAACACGTCTTGCTGTTTCCATATTATAATCTTCCATTTTAAAATATGGCTGAAGAAGCTCAACCATTTCATTGTTAATTATATCTTTTGGATAATTTTGTAATTGAAGCAAGAATGTAGTGCTAGCCATCATCTTTAAGGACTCACCCCAAGAAGGTTTGGGACATAGATTAGGTACGTCAGGAATTACTAGACTAATTTTTCTTTGAAATAGAATTAGAACACAATCCATTATTCTCATAATGAGATGCGGAGGTCGTCCCAGTTTTCTCACAGTTGCAATATGAGCTGGTTTGATAGTATTCAAAGCAGCTTCAGCTTCTTCTAAAGCTGGTTTTGCAGCTTCTAATTTTTGCTCAGCTAAAGCTTTTTCTTCAGCAATACAAGCAACAAGAGCTTCAGCTTTTTCTTTTACTTTTTGAACTTGATTTTTAAAGGTTTCTGCTTGCATTGCTCGTTCTGTTACTTCAAGTAAAACAGTCTCTGCTTTTTGTGATGCTTGAACTAATTCTTGTTCCATCACTGCTAAATCTTTTTTCAACAATTCAACAGAAATTGAAGCCTCTTCAAGTTTAGCTAAACCAGTGTCCATTCTTCTTGCTCCTTCACCAAGTTCATGCTGTTTCGAGCGATAAATATTTTTATATCCACCAATGAAATTAAGATAAGATTTAGGTGTGACATGTGTTGCTCTTCGAAACCTCTGAAAGTATTCTGTTGATGTTTCTGAGACAACGTCTTGAATCGATCCTAAAGCATTAACTAATTGGCTTTTTACTTCAGCACTACAAGCTATTTCAAAGTCATGAAGAAAGTGATCAGCTACGAGAACTAAAGCGTCTCGAGGCCAAGGTTGAAACCAATCAATTGTACACCCTGATATTAAAGCAGGGAATCTTTGAGCTCGATTACGGAACTTTTCTCCAACTGGAGAAAAACAAAAGACAACGTGTAAGTTTTGACATGTTCTTTGAAGGAAAAAATCCATTACTAATTCATTATTAATTGTTTTTTTTGGATTTTCTCTTTTTAATATCGGAGTAAGTTCAGAAATAATTTCTGCTTGTTCGTCACGAGTAAATAAATTACTGATTACTCCACTACTTAAAATATTATTAAGATATTCTAAAAATCCTTCTTCTTTGATATCTAAGTCAGTGAAAATAAATGTAGTTCCTTTTCCCTGACTTCCACATGATCGATAGAGAAATTTTAAATCTTCCAAAAAATTTGCTGCATTATAGGATCGTGTGAGAGTGATTTGGAATGTTTTATAACCCGCAATAAATGACGATAGTTTTGTCAAACTTTGTTTTCCAGATCCTCCAACTCCAACAAGCATGACATTCCCTTTAGGATGCCTGATTACCCTTGAAATTTTGACCAAATGTAGCATAGCATCAGGGAAAAATACCAAATCCATACCAGCACCTCTTTGCATTTCATTAAACTGTGCCAAAAACATTTCTAAACGATCTCTCAATGTTTGATCATCAAAAACTGGTTCATAAACTTTGGGTAACTCCATGTCAGCATCTTCTCCTTCTTCTCCAGTTGGTTCAGGAGCATCTCGCATGAAATCTACGAAAGCTGGACTGAGTTTCATCATCTCTACATAAGATTCTCCTAAATGTTCTTTAACAACACTGACTATTTCTTCATCGAACCATTTTTTATCAGATAACATCGTTAATCGATCGCTAAAAACTCTAGTACATTCGTGTTTCCATAATAACATTAAAACACTTTCTTTTTCAATAACTGTGGATAAAGTACCAATCATTCCTTGCCAAATTCGTGAAAGATCTCTTAAACTGAAAACATAATGGAATTTAGCTGGAGTTGGTAATAATTTAGCTCGAGTTCTTTGCCACAAAATTCTTGTTAATGGAACCATTTTTTTCACTAGCATTCTAACTTCACTTGAAAATCCTCTTTTTGTATTATAATGCCCTTCTCCAAGAACACTAAATATTTTATCAATTGCTGCATGATTTGGTAAAGTACAATTAAAAATACAAAATTGTCTTTTTAATCTTGAAGGAATATCATTTCTTCCTCCTCCAGGCTGACACATTGCTCCAAGGAATGTTACATCAGTAATTACTGTAAATTCTCCCGGTTTTTCTAATGAATAAAATCCCTTCATATCCATAGTTTGCCTTACTATTTCATTAGTTATTTGATCACCCCATTCATTAATTTGAGGTAAATTTATATCATCAACAAAAACTAACATTTTTTTACCACCTGGAGGACCAAAAGTATTACCCATTCGTTTTTCAACGTAGCTCTCAATTGTTTTTTGAAATTGATAAGGTGTAGTGGCTGAAGAAAAATTGAATGATCTAGATAAAGTCGTGTCTGGATTTGTACCTTTCATGTACGCTTTCATCATAACAGTTTTTGCAGATCCTTGCTCTCCAATCAGCAAGACTGGTCGGTCTTGACGACCAATTAAATCAATTAAGAATTGAATTCTTACATTGTCAGGTATAGGAACCAAAATACTATTATAATCAGGTGTAGCATAATCTGGATAAGCATAATTAGTTACCATACTCGTCCAAGTATCCCACTTGCCTTTATTATTGACAAAAAAGTCAAATACTGTTGCTTTGGGATATTTTTCAGATGTCGGCAGATCTAAGTTAGTAAAATGAGTTCTTAAATGTTCATCAAACTTAAGTCGATCTGCTGTTTCGAGTAAAGCGCCAATACCCCAAATTAAAGCGAAGACGTATATCCTTTTCAAGTGATCTTCTGTCATTGGTTGAGGTTTATCTTTCTCAAACTCATCTTCTTCTTCAACTTCTTCAGGGGGAACTTCTGGCGGTACTAATCCTTCGAGTAGACATAGCATCTGTCGGATTATATTGCATTGGAGAACTTTTATTGCTACGTTGAGAGTTTGAGTACTCCAGGCGTAAATTGTAGGAAATGATTCATCGAAAATTTTTTCAAGAACTTCTTGCTCGAGTGGAATTCGAGATTTCAACCAAGCTGTCACGACAGGTTTCCAATCAAGTCCTGAAGAGCTCATGTAAACCATTCCATTTCGCGATACTGTAGCAGGACTGGCATTATCAATATTATGAGGTTCAAAAATTATTTTACACGTAGGAGCCATTCCTAAACGATCTCCATTAGCTAAAGTCAACGTTTTATTATCATCAAGTACTGAATTTAAGTTTTCAATCCAAATACTGTCAACTGGACCATCTAATACTAACCAAATATGTTCATCTTTCTTCAACTTTAAAGTCTTCCTCCAAAGTGCTGAAAATATTCCATCAGTCCAGTCATTAGTGGCTACATCCAATCTTCCAAACATCTGAGCTGCTGTAATACTCTTTGGATTCATTCTCATTTCTTTATGGTTTTCACCTAATTGAGTTAAAGCTTTCATCAAAGTATGAATACAAGTAGTTTTTCCAGCTCCTGCTGGTCCCAAAGTCATAATTCCATGTCTCACTCGTTGAGTTTCATATAATTGAATTAATTTTAATACCCAAGGCGGATGATAAACAAGTCCTGCTTCTTGAACTTGTTGATCTATCGCTGCTTCCAGTTCTGGATATGATGTTTTCTCAAGTACTTGATTTGGAAACAAGTCTGCTACGAGAGAAATAAAAAGTGGTTCGTCTTCATCAATCAACTTTGAAAGATTCATATCTCGTAATACACGCATTACTATCGTGCTCTCGGAGTCTTTGGAATTAATTCTTTTAGCAGCACCCAAAGTTCTCAAGACTGATAGAATATTCCTTAAACCAAAATCATAATGCACTTGCTTTGTTAATTGTTCTTCACATAATTTATAAAGAGTATAGAACTTTCTTGCTAATGTTATGTTTTCTAAGAAACCACAGCTGGCTAATTTAACTCTAATGATTATTTGACGATCTGGTACCATCATGGCAACAGTTCTGAACTGAATTTTCAAATTTTCTGGAAGTTCTTTTCTTCCGGCATATCCTGGATTCATTGTAATAAAAATACCAAACTCAGGACACATTTCAGTCTGATCTCCATCAGTAAAAATAAATTCTTTCTTCTTTTCTTTCTTCGCAGCTAAAACGACAGCAATTTGCTGTGCAGCTACAGATAAAACCGGTAATTCTATACGATTAAACTCATCAAAGCATCCCCAACTTCCACTTTGTGCTAGACCTTTATAGATACGACCAAGCCCACGATAATCCATTTGATCTGAGCAATTAAATACAACGACGTATTTTGCTAATGTTTTCCCCATATCTTTTACTGTTTCTGTTTTCCCAGTTCCCGCGGGACCACATGGAGCTCCACCCATTGACATTGACATAGCTTGAGCTAATGTGATGTAGCATCTGAAATAGAATTAAATTGTTCAGAAAATTACTTTATATTTTTCAACAAAATACTAAATCATAGAAAAAATTTAATTGCACCTGTCAGTTAAAGGTGTAATTACAAGACGTTCAGTACATCCAAGATATTCATTTTGATATATGAACTGAACGTCTGTAATGAATATATTTGTCTTATCAAGATCTTCTTTGAAGTAGAAACGACACTGCTTCAGCCATTCAAAGTCTGTGACAGTTCTTACATTCAATCGACACTGTAAAAATGTAATAATTAGTTCTACATCTAATAAAGAAATTATTTTAAAATAATTAAATTTTAACGTATAATTTGATTAATAATATATTTACCATCATGTCAAAGATATCTCGTTGATGAACATGAATTGTAATTAAAGTTTCGAATTTGATTCTATCAATTTTTGTAAGATCCCTTGTTGTCTGATCGATTAAAGTATTTAAGAGCTCTAAAAATCTATTATTAGTTTCTCCCATAATTTTTTTATCAGCTCGTGCTTGCATCAAAGCTATTTCTGCATCTCTTGTCCAAATCATTTGAATACCAAGTAATCCAACTTGTGCTGGCATTTTTTCTAAGAACGACAATAAATTAAAATTCTGATCATTCATCATTGTATATGATTGTCGAATTATTGAATGTAAAGATTGTTGAGAAGTTTGAAGTAATTGAGTGAGCCATGTTTCAACAGATCCTTCAGCTCTGACAGCTCTTTCAAGTACAATGGTCTCTCCTTCTGACGAAATAATCGCAGTCATCTTATTGTATTCGATATCATGGAATTTGACATATCTAGTGTTGTCAAAAATGGACAATAAGTGGTTTTGAATTGTATGGGAATCAGAGGCTTGGCCGAGAATCTCTAAAAGTGCAGGATCTGATACGAAGAAAAATCTTGGGAACATCATTCGTTTTTTCTCAAGATAACCACTTAGAGACTTTTGGCAAAGTTCTAATTGCTCATGAAGATGTGGTAATAACTGTTTCAGTAAATCATCTCCCACACAACAAGGAACTACTCCTGGAGTTTCATGAGCTCTTTGCATAATTTTCTGCCAACTTTTATCTATTTTACTAAATCTTTTGGCCTCCTTAGGTAACTGTTTGGCAATATCTCCACCCACAAATACAGCTTCTAAATACACCCACATATTCTGTACCAGTAACCAACGTTCAAGAATTTCATTAGTGTTTGACAAATCATTGAGCCACTGTTGTATTTGTTTTTTAAAAGGTGCATTGTATCGATTTGACATCAATGATCCTAAAATCATCAAACTGTCCTCAAGTTGTCCAATAGTTTCTGCTGTAGTATCACCACGAAGTAATAATTCACCTCTATTATTAAATGTCATAAACGTCAATTCATGTGATGACCATTCATTGACCACCTGACGCAATTTAGCTTCAATATCTTTTTCTTTCATTGCAGAAATGCAAATGTCTTCAATGTCTTCTTTATATTTTAACAAAGGTGCTTCTAAAATATTTTTCAAACAAAATCCTTCACTTTCAAGGTCAAACGTGTGACTAGTTACTTCAACAATTCGTTGCCAATGACGCGGTTTCATAGCTTTATTAGCCATCAACTCAAGAAGAGGACACATGTCATTAAAATCATCAATTGTTTTTTTCAATGCATAAAATGCTGGCCACTCTTTTAGACCTTTTGGAAGTTTCCTACATCGATTTTGAAACTCCATTAATTCATTATTGATATCTTCGATGTTCACATCACCCCATGGAATGTCGTAATAGCTGCTAACTCGATCAATAACATCATTATAAAGCTTATACAATTTCTGCAGAAGATTAAGCTCTTTTCTGATTTGTGAAAGCTCCGGATAATCAGTAATAGGCAGTCCAAATAATTCCTCTCCGCTTTGATATGTTTGCAATTTCCGCCACATTCCATCGAAGCGATTTTGAAAGAGAATTTGGCGATCCGATGCTTCTCGAGGTGTAAGGCCAGGCTGCATTGGTCCTGATACCTTATATTCTTCACAATAAGCTTCGTTATCAATTCGGAATTTCTCTAAATTATTTCTTAACTCTTCTTCAAACTGTGGCTGGAGAGTCAGCAGTAAAACGTGACTTTCTTGAGCTCTTGCCAACAGCTGCAGCCAAGTATATCGTAAGTTATCAACTTGTTCAAGACATTCTTGATCTACTGGAACTTCATAACGAGTTACGATGTTGAATGCTTCTTCTATCGGATCAATTCTCAACTCCATATCCACCTCTTGCTCTCTTATCTTTTTCAAAGTATCCATTACTTGTCTTACGTCATCCAAATCACGAACTTGACGATCTAATTTCCGATCCATTTCGTGCATCACTGCGTACACATATTCCATTTCTCTTCGATATTTTTTCTTCATTGCTTGCCCTATTTTGTGAGTTGAATCTAAAAATAAATAAATTATTAAATTCTGAACAAAATATTCCAAGTTTAATTTTTTTTACAAAATAAGTTTGATGTATTATATTTACTTTTAATTTCTGTTGAAAGAGCATATTTGAGTTTCTCAGTACACAATGCTATAGATGATCCTAAGTAACACATATCTGATTCAGTAGCAAGTTTGTCCTCTAGTTCACTATGTTTCCTGAGAGTACTTTCAAACTCAGGTAAAGTTGATGCCAACAGCTCACGCATGCTTTTTTCATGCTTCCATAAATATTGATATGATTTCCATTGATCCAAAAAACTTGTAAGATCCTGAAAGTAATTTTAAAATTAGTATAAATAAAATTCAATTGAACTTTTATTGATTCACCTGACGAAGTTCTTGAGTACACGCACTTAATAATGATAAAACTTTTACGATTTCTTTATTTTCTATGACTAGAGAATGAAAGTTTCTTTGTTGAATTGGAAACGTTGGACGTTCATCAGAACAACTTCTGTATAATCTTCTTCTTCGAATTTTAGGATCTTCTATTTCATCATCACGACGTTTGTCTGCATGAACTTGAGCTTTCATCACAACATCCATTAAATTTTTTTTTGGTGCCAAAGCAGTACCTTTCCAGTTGCTCTGCTCAAATAAATTTATTTATTTAATGACTAAAGATTAACAATAATAATCATTTCTTTCAATAAATATTTTTTTCATACTTTATGAGCACCAGCATTCCACTGAGCTACTCCTTTAGCTACTCCAGCGATGGTTTTACCAACAGTAGTCAGAGCTTCCTGAACATCTTCAAGACTTGGTTTGACGACAACTGATGGTATCATTAAAGTAGCTTGTACTAAAAAAACTGGTCTTGGTAATACTTCAGAATCTATTTCTCTTACAAATCGTTTCCTTATCGCATCCAACGAACTCCGGGTAACTCTAATCAAAACATCTACAACCTTCCGAGAATAATAACGTCTCATCTCTGAGACAGCATTTCGGACCATCTCTTGCATATTTTTAGATAAACCACATCCAGTTGTCGTCAGAAGTTGATGTGGATCATCAAAACAAGCCCAAACAACTGACCAATCTTGTTGTTGTTGACCTGTATCACCTGTGGTACTTTGTGATGAAGATCCATTCTCACCTCCTAAATCCAATTCAGCCTCTCCGGTATTTTTAAAATTATCTGCAGCATTTTTTACAAGTTGAAGAACTTCCTCGACAGCTTCTTCTACCATAAGACTTCGTCTATGAAGATCAACAGCCGCGATTCTACAAGCTTCTTCATTTTTCTCTATAAATTCTTCGATACACCATGGCTCATTTTCTGGTAGTACATGAAGGGTAATTTTTTGCATTATAGCAAGTACTTGAAGAATTCTATTCGTGTATACATCATGCACTCTAGTTATTAGAATATCAAATGACTTGATTTTTTCACGAGTGTTCTGACAAAACTCCTTCCATCCTGACTTAGTCCAAGTTAAAGTTTTTAATCCAGGTATTAAAAGTGATGCCACACGTACTAGATGTGGCAATAAAAGTGGTCGAACTTCTAATTTCACCCGTCTGGCAGTGGATAAAAATTCTTGAAGTACTAATTGTAAGGAATCGTGGACTAAAGTAAAATGATCACGTTTTACGAGAATTGTTAGAGCTACGATTGGGATTTCTAACTTAAGTTTTGATAGGCAATCGGCTTCACGTAAGAGTAGAGTAATGCGACTTTCGAGATTTACTTTGACTTTATTGGTTTCTGAATCAATAACCAAGAGAGGCCTGGAAACAAAAAGTTTTTAAATTATGTGGATCAAATGGATAAGATGATTCCAAGTTTCTACCTTTTCAAACAATCTTCAATAACCCATGAATTTTGATGGGTCCACACTTCAGCAATATCTGTTTGATATTGGAGTAATATAGCTACAGCATGATTATACCTTTTTACTAAATCTGTAGTAAGTGGAAGAGTTCTTAACACTGGATGATTGGATACAGAGGTTGTCAGTTCATCTAAATGTACTCTGGAATAACATTTTCATGATTTTTAAATTCAATTAAATTCAATAGCTACAAACAGATCATTAATATTCATAGAAAGGACTTGAGCTTGTTAAGTAAAGATGAATAAAAGACTAATAAAAAGATGAAATAATAAATTTAAATGCAAATATACTTGAGAGCATTCGCCCAAGTTAATCGACCGGCAATTGGAGGCATATGTCTTGGTAATGGCGGATCATCTCTTTGCTTTTTGAATAGCTTTAAAGTTCGCTCAACTTCCTTGTCACAGTATCTGACTACCATGTTATATTTTTCATCCAATTTAGTAAGTGGTATTTTTTCACTGACTTTTTCAAATCTAGTCAAAAAACGAATACCTTGTGGAGTCTCCCAAACATCAGCATAATTTTTTTCTATTATTTCTCCAATATTTTCCTTCAATGTGATTGTTTTTGACATGAACACATCATAATCTTTATCAAATTCTGAATTTCTTGGATCTAAATAATCATATGATTTATTTATAGCAATTTTTTTTGCCTCTTCGAATGTTTTTGTTGCTTCTTCCAATGCTGCATAATTAAAATTATTTTGAAACAATATTGTTTCTTAGCTTAGTTATTAGTGATTGTTACCTTCTCCCAATAGTAATCCTTCCATCCTTCTTTCAAATAACTTTTGGTAATCATCAATTAAATCAAACATGGTTAAAATTTTTCTGATTCGCGCGCAAAATGAATCGAATCTTCCAAAAACGTGAGTTTCAGAAAATGAAAATTCTTGTTCTGTCACCGCTGGCGAACATCGAACAAGTCTGTATGTTTCCCTATATGCTCTAAACAAGGAAAAGAATAGTTATCTAAAAATTTTTCAATCAATAATGAGTAAACTTGCTTATTTAGCCTCAAACAGTGTTTCAATCTTGATCGTGCTGTAGGTCTGTCTAGACTCCAGACTGTTTCGCGACCTCTTTGAGTTATATAATCTCTACAAGCTACAATCATTTGATTGGTAATTTTAACCATTAATGATGAAGTTCTTTCAGACGTATTGTAATATCTTGATACGCTGTAAATCAATCTAACTGTTTGAAGAAGTGATACAAGAGATTCTCTCATTCTCACCTGTAAGAACATTGAATTAAGATTTGATACAATAAAGAGATTGAATTAATTGAAAAACTAGTTACAGGATCATCTAGATAAAGACAGTGACAACACTTTTCCAATGCTTGAATAAATTTAGCATTATCTTTCGCTTCACTGTAACAATAGGTTACTTCATCTTCAACATCAACCCACTCTTTAATTAATTTTGAACGGGCTACTTGAAGGCACAGCAATGACATTCGTACTTCATGTTCCTAATAAATAATTCATAGATAAATTAGATGTAAGATGAAACTTGCTAATGAATAAATAATTAGATATACCTCAATCTTTGTTGCTAATTGACTAAATTGTGCTCCTCTTCTCTTCCAATATTCCAATTCTTGTTGAGGTCCTGATGAATCATTTTCTCTCCTAACTTGTTTACTCTCCAAAATAAAATCTTTGAGTTTTTTAATCCATAATTTAACTCGTTCTTCAATTTTATCAACCACTCCATCCTGCGACACTAGAGCTTTAGCTGTTTCGAAATTATGGACACTTTCCATCATCGTTTCACCATCATTAAAAATATTTCCTTCCAAAGCTACTTGCTCACAAACTAATGGAACAATTAATTCATGTTAAAATAAAAGGAAAAATTTTTTTTTTTCCTATTTGAACAAAAGAATCTCACACCTTTTAAAGCACTACAAAATGATCTAAGACCAGGTAATAATAAACTCTTGATCATCGGGCAATCATCATCATCATCTCCAGCTGGATGTGCTAGAGCATCCATGAAAACTTGTTCCACAACTCTTTGAATCGAAGCAATTATACTCACTTTCGCAGTATCAATAACACCAGTGAATAAATCTTTTTGAAAACCTTCTTCAGGAAGTTGTTTGGACGTATTAATTCTACACAATATAAATGAACTCATTTTTCAAGAAATGTATTTACTCAATAAATATTTCAATCAAATAATTATATACCGGAACATGTAAATGCAGACTCCAGAACATGCCACTTGCCATCCATCAGTCAGAAAGAGTTTTTTTTTTGGTTCTTCTTTGATTTCTTTTTGCTCTTTAACTTTATTTTGACCGGTATTTGCTGCAGCACCTCTTGATCCGCTTCCCTTCCCTATCTGTTGATAAAAAAGCCATTTATCATATTTAATCAACACCAACAGTTTTGTTGAAGTACATTAATTATTCATTTATAAAATATATCAAATGTTAATTTTTATTGTCATGCTGAAGGGAAAGCAAAAAATACAATACTATCTCAGTGGAACGGTGGAGTTCTGGTTCTTCAACTACTTGATAATACCAAACAAGTGTTGGTTTCATGTGTGGTAGGAAGAATTGATTAATGTCGTCAAGCATGTCTCCTTCAAAGACGTGGTCCATTACTTCATGACGTAGCAAACCGGTTCCATCCATCAGAAGCTGAAGAGCAAACTCCAATCTGGGGTCCATCTCCCCTCTTCTTGCTTTTCTTTCGCATTCTTCTCGTCGTTTCTAAATATAAATCAAGATTTTTTCATTAATCAATAAGTCATTGACGGATTAGTATTATACAACGAAATAAAAATATATGCCTGCAGTGTTTCATCACTCAATTCATCATCACTAGCATCGTCTGATAAATCTGACTTATCTTGAAGTACTCGGGGACCCTGAACGAACATTCTAATATCTTTCTCCGCGACTAAAGCCTCACTAGGGTGAAAACGGAAAGGTGCTTTTGAAGGCTCGAGTTCACAAACACCTTGGGGGTGAAAGGGTGGTTTCGAGGGACTTCGTGTCTGGTACCAACTTTAATATTACATCTTCTATCGCACTATGCCTTGTTTTCACACTAACATCAATAACTGAGTCAATGTAAGTCAAACAGTCAACAAAAGCAATATGTCATTACTTCAAAGTGCAAATCTAAATACAACCAACGATTTTTAATTTAAATAATTTAACTTTAAAAAACTATTATAATAAAAAAAGAGGCTGGAGGCGACTGATTTATCTATATCACCAACTTCCCATTTGATACCCTTGAGAACTAAAGATCATTGTACCTATCTCATATTCAAATTATCCAGGTTTTTTATAATTAAAAAACAAACCTGCTAAATTAAATTTTCTAGTATTTTTTTAGCACTTTAAATTTCTTGCAAACTTAATCAGAATATTGTAATGTAATTATTCATTGCATAAAATTGGTCCAGAGTTGATACCATTTTTTGTTTTCGAGTTTGGATTCATTACAATACTTTCAAATTGAAAAGTTAATAATTATTATAATAACAATCGTAGTGTGCTATTTTCCCTTAATTTAAATAATTATCAAACTGTTTATAATGATAATCGTCAATGTTATTAAAAACTAAATTATTATTGCGATAAGACCTGTTGCATAGTCGAGACCATTAACTGTTAGCTATGGACAACATTCGTGATGATTTTATCGTGCTCTTACAAGTCTTTCTTCCAACAAACCACGCACATATAAATATGGTTTTATTACTCAATACTTATAATTTATTGTATCCTATAAAAATATTCAATTTATGAAGAAAATATAATTTAGTTTTCTGACATTTATTTAAATACTTCATTTATTATACAGAAGTGAAAATAATAAATTACTGTTATTATAAAACAATTGATTATTCAGTCATTCCTACTTAGTAATTTATAGAAAAAAATAGTAGTATTTTAGATCTAAAAGAAATCAATAAAATATTTTCAACGTTATTTTAAAATGAAATCAACTACGTGATACATAAATAATATGATAAATGCAAATTATCAACAATACAGTTATATACAATAAACAAAAAAAATGTGACAGACCAATTGGTCAGATAATCAAAGTTATGAATTAATGATTGCATTTATTATTTATTGTATTAAAGAATTGCACGATATGCAAATCCTGTAGCTTCGACATCTGATTAATTCAACCCAAACACCACTTGGTGGAAAAGACTGATAAGATCATTGGGGGCTTTCAACTTTTACTCAGCACTGCATACATTCAATGGCTCTATAGCTAATCGGATTTCATAATTGCTAAACTACATAATCCAAGACAGCAAATGATTTACAAGTCCACATTAGTCACGCACAAGTAAGTTTGATTTTATCATAATTTTTAAAAATATAATTACAATAATCATAATGGGATATTGCGTCAATTCGGTCAGTGGTGGTACCACTTATTAAAATTAATTTTATCTGACAACTCGCGTGGGAAGATCCTTTTTACATTGTTTTTAATTCTATCTAATGTTAATTTATTTTTTAAAATATATGAATATGTGAGACTAGATATTTTTTGCTTACTCTAGCTTCATCCTCAGATGTGGAGTCTGCCATAATTTTTGTATTATGATTCTATCAAAGTCCACAGTTTTCATGAAAGCTGATGAATACCAGGATATTTGGAGCACTCAATATCAACTGGGCCATCCAATAAGCTTTATAATGCGACAATAACTGATTTCAATTTCTTCTTAAAGGCATACTTCTACCCTTGATTCCCCGCCACTCGTTTTCTTAGACATGCTCATTCTACATGAAGTCGTATGCTAATAGTCTGAAAATATTGCCATGATGGTTCCCAACTCTCGATATAAAACATTGATCAAATCCTTGAAGCTTAGATCATGTTATGAGACATCAAAAAATGAAAGATCCTATAAAAGATAATAGCATCCAATTTTCTTTATGTACTTATTTTTAGTGAAATTCTAGATAATATAAAATATTCAAATCAAATATGATGTATTATACATGAAATAATTCAAGTATTATCGTCCTACATTATCAAAAAAAATGAGAACAGTTATAAATGAACCAATACAAAAGTTTGTTGAAAAAATATAGAAAAAGTGGGGATAATTCTCTGGAGTAATTATCAGTATTCGTGCAGTAATATTTGGAGATTATTCAGACTTGTAATATCGACTCATGACTGCTCTTCTTATTAAGTAGTACCAGCCTGTAACAGGTCAGGCACTATACTTAACTGTCTCCTATACATAGGATGGTTACAATATCTACTTAAAATATGTTTTCGCTGCATTGAGAATGATGGCATGACATTAAATAGGTAAGCCGATTAGAAAGTTGACAGAACAATTATTTAGGTACAAAAATAAAGTTAAATACATAATGAGATAAATAAAAATAAGGGTGTAGAAATGTATGGAATGCACGACAAATGAGAATAAAGTTGCGAATCTACGCTTTTATTATTTATTATTTATATAGAATTTGTGCTAAATCTAATTAGTCTAAGACAAATTGTTTAATACCGTATTATTCTTTTAAGTTTTTATTGTTATCAGTATAATTAAATAATTGTTATTAATTAATTAAATTATCCCTGTAGCTTCTGAACAGCCTCAAAATTTTGTTTTGAAATAATTCCTAATATTTTCTATAATTTACATATTTCTATCATTATCTAGTTGAAATCATATAAACAATGAAGTATCTTACAAAACTAGTATAAAATTAGTGGCTAGGTACAAAAATTTAAGGGAGTTTTCCAATCCGGAGGCTGAGAAACTGCCAGGAATTATTTCTCTTTCGATTTTATTATAATTTTAACATTATTATAATCTCAAATCTTTTTTAATTTTTCTTTTTTTTTTTTTTTTTTTTTTAATGTATTTATATAAGTTTTTATTCTTTTTTACACCCTCCGGCTTTCAGCAGAATTTTTTTTAGAAATTTTTCTATTTAATACACACATCACTGAGAAATTTAATACTGCTATGTTTGGCAACATGACAGAGACTTTAATAAAATCGATAATCGTTGTTTTATCTATACTTTACTCTGTTGAAATTATTCAAGTAAAATATGTTCAATGAAAGAATCTAAATAATTTTTAAAAGATAAACAATTGGTTGAGCGAAAACATTGATTTCTATTCTACTGAATATTTGAAATACTTTCTTCTTCGTTTCTTAAATTTATTATCATATTTAATAAAAATTAATTTTATTCTTTTATAAATTAATTTCTAACGAAACTTTTTTTTAATTTAGAACTTGAAAGATTAATTTTTTTCTTTAATTAACTTTGTTCAATAAATAAAAATGAACATAACATGTGATCAATTTCTAAAAAATTATTTTCAAAAACTTATTTACTTATTTATACACCTATATATTTTTGTTTATAATTATTATAACATTATTTACACGATTGATTTCATTATTAATATCTACCAATACACTTATAATATTTTTTCTATTTTTTTTTTTACATTTTCTATAATTGCATCGACAATAAAATCACGAACCTTGATGACAAGTGGCAGTCCTGCTGCTTCCACTTCTAGTATTTATAACTAAAAAACTTAGATTCTTTATGCTGCTTTTATTTAAATCTCTTTTATATTTTTGGAACCGATTACGAGTAACTCCGGCAAATTTTAATGGATATTTATGCTTAAAAAGTTTTTATGAAGGATTTAAAGTGGCATCAAAATAATCGAGGCCTGCTTTGGAAAATCAATATTGTCTTTCCTTCTGAATGAATTCGGTCCAGTGGAAAAAAAATTGAAAGCCGGAGAGTGTTATTAAGGTCATTTGTTCTCTTCTCAATTTTCATACTCCCATCAATTAGTTATTTGATGAATTTTTTTTATTAAAATAATATCAATACTTTATTGTTTAAAATAAAGAAAAACATTACTAGAGTTTTACAACTCTTGATTGCGCTACGCTTTAGCTGCCAGTTATACCATTAAATATTTTCATTTATTACGTCATATTAGATAATCAAAAATGACTGCGACGTAGTAAAATATCGTCTGTTGCTCGGCTTCTTTCTTATACAATCTCTTACATTGAAGTTTTTATATGTATTCCGATTAACATTTGCGTCATGTAATCACTTAAAATCCTCTGTGAATACATGAAACATTTCTTCATATGTCTAATAGAATTTATTAATTTTTACAAAACTTAACAGCTTAGATTTAAAATTAATATTAAACATTTTTCATGAATTCAACAAAATTTATAATTATTAACAAATATTATTGCATTGTATTAATAATTTATCACAAAAGTCGAGCAACAGATGATATAAAATGCAAAATAATGAGCTAAACATGCTCTCAATAAATGTATGTTTAACTATCATTTAAATGATTTTAGATGTAAAGATTGAAATTTTATTGATAATTTCATGAAGCAATTTTCTTTGCGAGAATAAAGTACTCTCAAATATAGTTGATCGTGTTATTATTAGAATAAAAGTTGAAGCGTATTAGAAAAAGCATTCTAGAATTATTATAAACACGATCAATAGAGCGAAACTGGTGTTTTGTAATTAATTAACTCGCATTTGTTTTGAATTTTAATGCCACATCTGCATTACGTGACATTCGCACTGGCAATTCACATTAATAAACTATTATTTTAATTATCAATTAAATTTTTTTGAGTTGTTTTTAGCCTTCTACGACATTTATTGAGCGTGTTCCTATGATGTAAATAGACAACGATTATTGAACATTTGCTTTCAATTTTTGTTTTTTTATTATCTTTTGTTCTTGAATTTTGGTTTCTTTTTATTCACATTGTTACCTATTCGCACGCGCACTTTTCGGTCATCACGCTGATCAAATTCAATTAATAGATTCTAATTTGAGCGAAGCGAGATTATCTTAAGATTAATTTACAGTTAAATGACAAAATCGGTCTAGACCTCGCGCACTCTAATTCTGTTTATTTATTATTCTTTTTCAAAAGTTGAATATTTTTTGAAAAACAATTTAACATTGAAATATATATTTTTTGATTTAAGATATCTTAATAGGAAAATCTATGCAAAAATAACTAAATTTTCTTTCTAATTTATAGAGTAATTTTTATTGAATTAAGTTGAGTCGTTTGAATGAGCGTGAAGTCGACCGATGATTAAAGAAAGCAGCGATGCACTAGGAATGCGCGCACGAGGATACGGTGATAGATTTAATCATCATCATCAAGGCCTAGAAGCTCTGGTGGTAGTCTCCTGTGACGACAACACAATGTGAGACATAATACTCGAGCAGCCAGACGAAATTGAGGACTTAAAGTCCCAAGGACAACTGCTTTCCAGAATGAATTCGTTACACCAAACCATACCACAGCAAACTGAAGAAATGGAACCTTTGGAGATGCAAAAAATAATCACATTATAATCTTCAGTAACTTTCAATCAAAAATTTAATGGAATTTCATTTGATAGTAGAAAAATAAAAAATAAACCAATATTTATTTATGCATAACAAGTTACCTGAGGTGGTCCATTAAAACTGGCATAAATCCTGAGGCCAGCATAAGGAGCCCATGACATCCAGAATGCCATTACCAGCACAAAGGACATGATGTGACTGGGATTAGAGAGATTCTCTGATAAAGCAGTCGCATACTCCTTGTCATGAATAGGTACACCCGACCTTAGTCTTCTCATCATCGAAAATATGTAGCAGTAGGTGTAAACGATGGTGATTACCGAAGGACCAAGTACAAGAATTGACAGGGTTATGGTATAGGCTGCCATGTTGCCCCAATCCAGCATACAAATAAAAGCCTCACGATCGAATATTGGCTTGTTGAAGCCAAGTAGTGGTGGACAACACATCATGGCCACACTTATCCATGTGAAAGCCATCCAACATTGACAACGAGTCTTTGTTTGTACAGTTTCGTAACGCAGAGGTTTTCTGTGAAACAAAAAGAAGTATAATAATAAGATAATAATTATTAATTTGATAAATTAGTGAATAAATGAATATTAATAAGATTGGTTAGTATTATTGTTAGTTAGTATTACCTGATAGCTAAATAGCGATCGACGGAGATCCACATGAAAGTGTAAACAGATACAGCCAAAAGAGTGATTTCCAAATAACCGACAAGCCGGCAGACAACATCTCCGTAGACCCATCTTCTTACTAAAGCTGGATATACAGAGAGTGGAACGACTAGCAGACCACAGAGTAAGTCTGCTGTCGCTAATGACAGCAAGTAGTAATTTATCACCTCGGAGGGACCTAACAGAAAACCAACCATTAATAAAAATTTTTTCTTATAAATATTAGATATAACATAAGAGAAATGTAATTAACTCCTAATTGAAAATGAATCATCTTTTAGAGTTATATGAGTAATTTGAATTTTATCCATTTCTTCATTAATTGATTAATCTTTACTCAGGAAATTATAAAAATAAATTCACAGACATTTTTCTTTTTTTTTTAATCTTTCTATGAAAAAAGAAATAATAATTGTCATCAAATTTTTTATTTTAAGACTTCTATCTTGATAAGGATTCGTATTAGAGTATAAAAAAAAATGGAAACTGTAATAAAATTTACCACGGAAGTTGAGATAAGTGGCAATGATAAGAAGATTCGAGAGGATAATGGCGACGCCGACGACGAAGATGAGGCCCGCCTGCATAAGAGCCTCCACCGAGGGCTCGTCCATGCCGCCACCCCTTCTCGCTGCATCCCCCCTCGCAACCTTAGATTACTTAGCCCTTCACCCTGACTCTTTTTAACCTCCACTCACACTTCAGGATCACCACTTCTTCTTAAATCTTCTTCAAATTCTTTTATTCTTTTCTCCAGCTAAATTAGGATCCAACTACTTCTTGATGCCCAAAATTTCCCGTCGTTCCTACACCACTAGAGCAGTCCAATATTGCCTTCTTCTTAATTCCTCTAGTGTCATCCACCTTAATAATTCACTGCAATAAACATTTGAATAATTAGAGATTTTTTCTTCTGATATGTGACATGTACTCATTTATTTCAAGAAGTCATTCATAAAAAAAAAGTACACATGTAATTTTCATTCATCTCTTTAATATACGTGACATTTTTATCTTGATGAAAGTAACGCGAAAGCTGTTTTACATTAGTATTAGAATGAGGTGAGCAAAATTTTAATAATGGTAATGTACACTTTCTAAAAATAACTTGTTTTAAATAATATATTATTATTATTTGACTTTAAATATTAAATAAAAAAAAGGAAAATTAAAAAAAATATAACAAAATGCAATTTGTAAAAAAAAAATTGATTGAATAATAAGTTAAATTGCATTTCATTATTTCTATCATGAGAATAAAAACTTTAATTGCACGAGTAAAATTGTTCAATTATTCAATCAAAAACCACTGACACATGATTTATTAATCGTTGATCGAAATCAGAAAGCTTCGGTGTAAAAACATATATGAAATAAAATATGCATTATTACAATAAATATCACTAAGAAAAATGAAATAGTTGAATTGATTATTATATTTTAATTTTCTATTTAATATTGCATGAATCTTTTCTTAGTAAAAAAAAAAAAGGACTAAGAATTGTTAAATGAAAAATAAATAAATCAAATTTAATTTTTTTTCAGTTTAATAAATGTTATTACCAACAATAAAATAGAGGAAAAATGTTGAATAAATGATTGTATCATTTTCTCAGCATGATAATTGAATGATACCATGTCGATGCACAATAGTAAAGCAGCATGGTAGCTATGTTCGAAAGTAATTGTGGAGTCGTTAAGTAAATCTTGCCGCATGGACATGCGATACTATGGAGTCAGTTACATGAAAAGCGGATTACGGAAGCCCCTTGTAAACCAGAAGATTATAGAGTTATATTTCTTTACCACCTAACACCCTTCTATTGATATATTATACTATGGATAATTATACATGATAACAAAATACCTTATCATGTATTGTTTTTTCTTGAAAAATTGCCTTGAAAGTTGTTGGTGAAATATCGATCAAATTTTATTTATTTATGTCTAACTAAGAATGTGTTGACCTACACTCTGGCGTGGGAATCTGTCAAGGAAATCGAAAGTTTTACAACTAGAATACACTTCTATATTTCCTACGTTTTCTTTAATTATTTTAAGATTGCTCGAATGATATTGCATTGTTTAACCAATTTATTATATTACTTTTTTCTAATTAAAATAATCAAAAAAACAAAAAAAAAATAGTAAAATTGTTCTAAGAAATTGCTAATAATCTGTAATACTATTTAAGCTTATGACCCTGCACTATCACCACTGACAATTGCCTGTTCCAAATCAATTATATAGTTTCGAAGAAAAATAAATAATTATTTATTTTCAAGAAAGATTATAGTGATTAAAAATAAGTGACCAATTTTATCGTTTATTTAATCAAGAGTCTATAAAAGAATTAAGCTAAATAAATATTCAAAAAAAAATTAATTTCATTTAACAACAAATAAATGAAAATATTTTTTAATTACCTCTAAACAATATTTTAATGTTAATCAAATAAAAAAAAAAAATGAATGAAATTAAATTTTTTAGTTTGCAGCATCCCTAAAAGCTCCATATCTCCCTACTACAAACCACTGCCATCTTTGATGCCCGCGTTTTGTCTCACGTACCTTTTAACCCTCATACTGAGCTTGCACGTTGCCAATTTGCAACAAATTTTGCAAATATTAAATTAACTTAATCACCAAAATGATAACAACATCACTTGTACAATAAGTTCAGTAATTATTTAAAGATATATTTAAATGATATTAGATGGAAAATAAATCAAGTCTAACAAGATGAAAATAATTGCGAATATTTTCCCGCGAAGAACGCGGCTGACTAGCTTTGGTTTTACTACTGACTCAGGCACTCTCGCTCACTGCCGTGGCCCGGGCGCCGAGGTATCGATACACCACCAAGAACGCTTGCGCGAAATCAACCCCCGTCGACATTCTGTCCACCTTCTATTCTCTTGGGGTGGCGCATTCGCCGTGACCGTGCACGAGTAATACATCCCCTCTTACATCTCGCTACCAAAGTACGATACCAACTGACGGCGATTTTCCTATCGAATTTATAACCCACTATTATTTTTTATATTTTTTTTATTTCTAGATATACTGAAGTTGCTTACATAAACAACATTCGTAATAAATATAAAGAAAAAGATAATAATAAAAAAAGAAATATATATTGATAATTAATGTTTTCAATATCATAAATAATGACTTTATTGAAAGAATGAAAATAATTATGTCCAGAGAGATTTAATTAAATTATTAATTTAACTTCCACTGGAAGTATTCAATTAAAATTCCAGTTTAATTTTTTTTTTAATCAGAAAATAATAATACTACGATCAACATGTATTTTATTTATCAATTATAGAATCAGATATTTTATTTCTCTAGCTCTTTTTAAATGGTATTATTAAAACCTCACCCCATTTATTAATTTAAGAACACTTTTTTTTTTATCAAAGGGAAATAAATTTCGATAATAAACTAGATGACTTTGTTTTATATTTATAGTATTGACCAAAAATTAATCGAGAAAGTTAAGTGTGTTGGATATAATGTAATTGTTATAAAATATTATCAAGTTTTCCACTACTTTATTTAGCTATAGCATTTATGTAGAAAATTACAGAGCGTGACATCATTCAATCAAGCTTAAAAGGCTGAAAAATAATCTCTTCCTTGTTGTACATTCAAGACCTCCTGTTTCTTTTCATGAACTCTGATGACTTAATTAAAGTTTCTTAAGGAAAATCACCCATGGTGTTAGTGCTGATAGACATTTAATGAATTGTGCTAAACAAAATTAATTGGTTTTTTTTGTCTGATTATAATCAAAGTTTGATAATAAACATCTAAAGTTCACACTTACAAGGTGAACAAGGCTTTCTATTTGGCAGAGATTGATCGTTATTGAAACATGAATCAATGCTCACTCACCTGAATCAAATTTGGCACAGTTACGTTTCATTCAACTTCTATAACGATACTACATTTCCATACATATATAAACACATAATGTTCTGATTATGTTCATTCTCAAACCTTCCTGCAGCATTATATTCCCTTAAATTGGTACATCATTGATAAGAAACTTCTAGGACACCATTGTTTGACTAATAATAGTAATATAATAGCATCTCCAAGAAAGCTTTTTAAATCATTATTTTTAATATGACAAAAAAAAAAACTTTTAAATTTGTCTGTATAAAAGTGAATGTTTACTTTGTTTAAAGACAACAACCTAGAATAAAGGATATAAATAAATTCAAGTGTTCACTGATCATTTTTCTTCTAGAAAAAAAAAGTCAGGTGCTAATGACACTGATCAATAAGAGATTTATTGAATTTTGCTGAATAATCATAAGTAAGCAGGAAGAGAAGGTGTTTTTAGAGTAAGAAAAAATAATATTAAAAATGAAATTTATCATAGTCATTTTTCTAGGTATCATCCACTCAATTTGTTTTTTGTGAGACAAAAAATTCATTCATTAAACTAATAGACTACTAATAGACTGGGAAACAAGATTCATTCTATAGTATATGATATAAAAACATTTTGAATATTTAAAAATTTTTTATTTAGTATAAATATTTTTTATTAACAATTATTAAATCTCCATCAAATGAATATACAACAATATTGATAGATGACATGACATATCATACATGCTTGTAATATAATTTTATCAAAGTTTATTAAATCATTTTTGTAAATTTAATTACTCATTAATTCTTCAAACTTATTTAATCCATGTTACTTAGCCATAAATACTATATTTTATAATATATTTTTACATATATCCCAGTTTTATTGGATATTTCTTACTTTTTTTATGAATTAAATTTTGACATTTTGATACTTGATAAAATTTATCAACAATTACTAACAAATATTCATTAAGCTCAAATAATTATCTTCAAATGAATCATTTGCTAATGATTGACAGATATTTGATTGAAAAGAATCTTTTTTCATTAAGCCAATGGAAACCTAAACTGATATTTATTTTAGCTCTAAAAAATATTATAATAATTGTTCTAAACCCATTTACCATCCATTAAACCGATATTTACTATCAACTATTGATGGATTTTATTTGAAAGAAACTAAATTCTACAATCAGTGTAAACAAATTTGTTTGCTATTAAGAAGAAAAATGGTTCATTCGTTCCTCAACAAACAGAGTAAAGAAAAGTAGTGAACTCTTCAGCAAAAACATACATTCAAGTGCAATTACTGGAGAATATTCCAGTCGCGTAGGAAACTTAAGAAAAGTTAGAAAACGTTTACAATAGTGTAAAGCATTGAAAAAAAGAAGAGGAGAAGCAACGACGAAGAAGGGGTTGTCCTAGACCCTTCGAACGCACGCGATGCTTATTGATCTAGCTAGACGGGGCAAGAGAGGACAGTTGTGTGAGGAGTGCACATAAGAGGGTCGAAAATGGCGCCAGGCTTCCTCAGTGTTATCCTCAACGTCTGTTTGATCTACGATACCAACGGAATCATAAAAGAAGTATGAGTTGAGACTACGAAGGTCTTTATCAATCGGCTTTGCGAGTCAGATTGAAAGTAGGTTGAGGACGCGATGTTCAGTCAGTAGATAATCGCAATTCACAACTCGATGTCTTCTTCAATCTATCTTACTTCTTACTCATTCAATTTTCTTGAAAAAACTCATCTTGAATCTCGATGACAACTGTGATATACGCATGGAATTGAAAAATAGAGAATTATTCAGAGATATAAATGTAACTGAATTTTCATCAGAACTTGATATTCAATGTATTTGAATATTATGTCATTTTTTCATTTTATTTTTAATGAAATTTCTTACTGAAATGAGATGTTGTTAAAATAAAGTCAATTTAAAGAAGGAATAAAAACAAATGAGAAAAAAATAAGTTTAATCATAAATTTACTGAAATAATAGGATTTTTTTTTTTTTTGAAATTAAAATAAAGGATCATTATTTTCAGCTTCATTAAGTGAAAAATGATAATATGTAATTAAATAGAATCCAAAGAATAATTAATTACTCTTGAGGAGAAAGGAAATTCACTAGGCCCACACGACTTTACCTCTAACGATTTTAGGATAGCTATATTTAACGTGATATTATTCTACATGAAGAGAAAGAGAAATATATATATATATATATTCTGTAGAAAGCAAATTCTGAAAGCTATTATATGATACGACTATATCTTCTAAATTATACCAAGGCTTAAGTTTGGTGAAAAAAGGGAATTGTCTTTTGAAGCAGAACTCTATTGTTATGGAAATAGCTAAATGATTGATTTGTCAGTAGACAGAAAACTATTTGTAAAAGCTTGAAAGCATTAAAACAAGTTTTATTTCAAGTTGATAATATATTATGTAATAATAATACGTAATTATGAAAAGTTTTTTATCATGTTTTTAATCCTCAGCTACTTAAAATGCATCAAAGCTTTGATAAGTTTGTAAATGGACTACTTAACCAAATGATTTAATTTTTTTAATCTTCTTTTGAAACTGTAAAATATAAAGTTAAATAGTGAATATAAAATAAGATGAATAATGAAAAAATAACATTTACATTGAGAGAGGGACTTTATTTGGGTATTGTCCATAAACTCGACCACTTCTAGTTACTCTGTAATAAATTTCCTCAATTGTTTCAATCATATCATCATGATTGGACATATGAGGTCCATCACCAGAACATAATTGAGGTGTATACAATGGTTTCTTCTGACGTTTGACATCTAGACCGTACTTAGGATGTAAGATAAGGCTAACGTGTTTATCAGTCTTTGGAGAAGTCATTGGAGTTTCCATTAGTTTTGGTAATGATTGGACTGGGGCATGTAATCTTTTGAGAAATCGCAAAGGTGACATCACACGAATGGTCTTGAGTAATCGACGGCGGAAACCCCAAAGTAAAACAACTGTTGTCAGCCAGGCAAACCAAGAAGTGGCTTTAGGACGTGGAGTTGGCTCTCGTGACCAAAGAAATAACATCTATTTCATTTAATTGATTATTCAATTAATTCATTAAATCATTTATAGAAATACTATAAGTTAATTAGCTTAAGATATTTTGAGATAATAAATAAAAACCTATTAACTATGATCTAATAATAAAACTTTTCAGCAAATTCAATTTATTCTGACCTTATGGATCCACTTTCTAAGATGCTTTTGGAAACCAAATGGTTGGTAATTGGGTAGAAACGCAGAATAGCCGTAAATAAGATTAAGGATTAATTATTAAGAGAGATCAGAAGTATACTCTGAAGAATGAATTAAATTTTTGTTACTTTCAACGTCATCAGTTGGTGGTGATCTTGTTACTGTTAAATTGTAGATAGCACACGTTTTATTGATAAATAATTTGACTATTTATGTTCTGCGATTAACTTTTGATATTTTTTATTCAATATAAACAAAAATTTATGCATTATTTTTTACAAAACTGCCTCATAAAAAATTAATTAAAAAACAGTAAAAATAAAGTACAAAACTAAATAATTTTGACAACTGTCTGACGTTAGTCAAATGTTGAATTGCTTTGTTCTCTTGATCATTCTACTAGACAAAGATAATATCACTTTTAAATTTTTTTTACCAATGAATTGTTTGTATTTTTGAAATTCAAAAGAAAATAATTGTTTTATATTACAACAGATTAAAAAATATATATAAGAGATAGATATATGAGGTTGTTCAAAGTAAATTAAATTGTTTGCAGGTGTTCAAACACACTTAAGCTCTTTTCTACTTTAGATTTACCATTAAGTAAACCCCCAATTCCTAAACGTCACAGGTTCGTCGTGTAAGTAGGTCAAAACCTGGATATATACATGGTCTGTAGGAGCTTCATTTCTATCTATCTTGCTCTCACTCTGTTCACTTTCTTCATCTCACCCCTAGACCATTTCCATCAGCCCTCCCGAGGTCATCTAGTTGCAAGAAAAAGCTAGCTTTTTGCTCTACTTCCCCCCCCCCCCTTTATTCCATTGAATCCAAAGAAATTGCGCTTTTTTGTCATTAATTCAAAATGAATAATTTATATCAATCTACTTCTTTTTATTGCATCTATCACTCAAGAATTCATGAATTAACATTTAAAATGTTCAATTCATTTACTGATACCAGTAGTTTGCCAAGATCGCGTGCACCAACATTGATCTTTCGAGTTGGCAAACTTAACAGTGCATCCCTGACCTTGACATTCAAGGATAATACAGAGTAGTTGTCTAAAGTTCATTCTTTTCGACAAAACAAGTATGTACATTTTTCACTCTCTAGTGGATATACCAAGAGAAAAATTTACTTCAGGACATTCAGAGAAAGTTTAATAATAGCATTAACCAAATAAAAATAAATCTAATAAAAATTTTTAATTGACTTGATGAGATTATGAAAACACTCATATTAAAATTTTAATTAATTTCTCTAACCAAAGAAAACTTCAATAATTAGAAAAATTGGAAAAAATAATTTGAGAAATTTTTTTGTTGGAGATAGTTCAAAAACTAGTTTCCTTATGAAGCAATTTATATCTACTCGATAAATGAGGAAGTAAGGGGGTGAATAATATCCCTAGTATTTTCCGTTCATCGAAGAGATTTATGGCTTTCAATTCAGTAGCACAGATAGAAGTGTTCTATGAAGAATCTCTATCTACTATTATTTTTTTATTTCAGATTTCCAACTAAATCTATTTTAATCCGAATATTAATTCTATTGTATTGCTTTTATTTTGAACAAAAAATCATACGATTTGATGATTCATATCAAGGTGATGGATTGAACAAAAAAACAGAATTATTTGTAGGTAAAATTGTTGGAAAGCAATTTACTAAGAACGTGATTGACCTGTGACCCATTGTAACACTCGATAAATCCAGTCACCACTTGGAGATAATATCTAGACAGTTCGTGGTACGGAATAATGAGAATCGATTCTTATACAACCTTAGGAACATCATTGAAAAAGCACCGGGACTGCTGGCGACGTGACCCCGAGAGTACATTGAAGATCTCTTTGTTGAGGAAATTGTCTTTCTCTCTCTCTCTCTCTTTTATTTGATGATAAGTATCTATTGCCTATCTTGAGAATTCGAAGGAACTCTCCAACGTGTCTATAGACGATCACAAAATCTTGCTTCTAGCACATGGAATTAAATTCTTCGACCTATATGTTATTGCTGAAAGAAGCATTTTACACTTGGTTAGACATTTATCAAGATACATGACACGATATAGCGGATTATTGAATTCATTTAAATAAAATTCCTAACCGAGACATGTTTTTCCAATCGATTGAGTTCACTGTTCTTAATTAATTTGTTGACGTTTGCAAAATTCACTAAATTATATTTTATATCGATCCACTAATTCATTAAATAAACATTTGAAATTTAATGAAGTCATTTAATCGTAGATTTATATTTTTAGCTTGCACAAATGAGAGAATTATCAATATTTTATTTAGCAGGAAAGAAGATATAAACACGCTACATAAGTATTTCAATTGATAAATAATCTTGGGTAGATAATTTTGGTTTTTCTTTAATTTATTGATACCTTGGAGTAACCATTAATACTCATGTTTATGATTCGTTAAATTTGCAATGAAGGAAGAAACGAAAAGAATCAAAAGCTTTATCTTTGACGTGGTCGTGGGCATTATATGAGTATGATACTGGTTTTACAGCTATTTTATTTTCAAACATGCGTGCAAAACTTTCATGACTCACAGTATATAATACCATATACATCAGTACCTAAAGCATGACACCTTTATCATACTCAAAGATACAAAACAGTTACTGTCAGTAGACTGGAGAAACGCTTGGGTGCATTGTCCTGTCGACTCAACAGCAAATAAACTCATTCAAGGATATATGAACATATAGTTGCATGACAAGTATCTATCGAAGTGTAAAATAGAAGCCATCAGATTATTTTCAGTTTCTTTATCTTATATACACGTTGACGCCAGAAAGTCATAACAACAAATCAGAAATCAATTGTCACTGACAATATATAGATATGTATATATATAAATGGTAGGTAAAAGCGTAAAGATATATACTTTTCTCTTAAACGATTCTTGAATGTTCAAGGATGAAGATAGTCAAAGCCCAGAGTCGGTTCCTACAACCGCCACTGAACCCCAACCACAATAAGAAAACTATAGAGAATCGTGAAGCAGGAGATCAGGAAAGAAAGAGATAAAAAAAGGTCCAGAGCAGGAGAATGAATGCAAGAGAGAAAAGTAGAAGTAAAGAACTGCCAGAGTTCCAAGATTACATTGGTGGGGAGTAGAACCAACAACTCAAGCACGTGGAGACTCAACTCTTTCGTGTCTTTCGTTTCAGTAGTGTTTCTACTGCCTTCGGACAATTTTCTCTCCTCTATTTATCACATTTAATCTCGTTTATTTTAAATCAATTATTCAAATGATCTTTAAGGATTAAGGATTAATATGACCATGTGACTTTGAACATCAGTTATAATTATTAAACTATCAACATGTACATCATGATCAGAAGCTACATAGTAGTCTTAACAAGTTTAATATACATTATCTCAGTGACTTTGAACTTAAGTGTAAGTGCTACTGGTTTACAATCCAACAATCAGGATTCTAATCCGCAGAACAATCATCGTACTAATTGGCCCCTTTGGCATCGGCATCAAGGCAGAAGATCATTTCATCATTCTCGAGTGCATGAATCACCTCTAAGAGTTGCAAAAAGCCATGAGTCTGAAAGTAACATTCACCATTCTCATGATAAACGATCGTTTGAACGAATAGAAAGTGAAACTCTGAAGCCTGTGCATCATCAGGTTGAAGATCAGACGAAGAAGTCATTTGAAAAATTAACTGCTGTTGCAGTTGCTGAATATTCTGGTACCAGGGCCGTAGCTTATGCTGGTTACCACGGAGATCGTGCAACTGTAGGACCGAGAGATGCTTTTAATGTGGGATTTACAACTACAACAGCTCCATATAGTAGACACCACACTGGGTGAGTTTGCATAGTCATCAGGAGGTAGTAATCTGGATGAAACATCATCAGATGTTGAGTATCGATTGCGGAAACTTGAAGCTTAGTCTCACTAACTAGCTACTAAGCTAAGTAAATCAGCTAACTACTATCAAAGTATATATCTAGTCATAGAAGAGATTAATAGATTGATCGATTAGCTTTCTATTCAGGAAGTAATTCTTTGATACCTCTTGATCATAACATTCATAATACTATGCTACTCTATTTAATGTTACGCTTCATAATTTTATCACTTTAAATACATTTTATTTGCATATATATATATATATATATATATATATTCACTTTCTAGGTATTGCAATTAGCAGTTAAATAGAATTCTGTCGACTGCCTAGCCATTGTTCATAGTTTATGTCTGTAGTACAGTTAATTCCAGTAAGAATAGACGAAAGGGGAGTCAAGTCATATAAATAAATGCAAACTCATATTCTCTTCTATAAAATCAATTATTGGCTCATATTAATTTTCAAAAAGGAATTAATTGTATCATTCTTTTCATATTTTATGTCTAGCATTACTACTCTTCTTCTTGGACAGCATAAATAAAATGTATTAAAAAATATTACATTCTTTTTTCTGTAAAAAAAAACATGAGAATATTGTTTTTATGAAAATAATGAACTGTTAATGATAAAGTGCTATTATTAAATGGATGTGATATAGAATGTATTATTGATGATCATGGTTTTATTGCTTCCATTAGCTGAACATGATGTTTTAATTAGATGTTAGCGTAAAACTTTAGTATCGTGATTTCCGGAAAGCATAAATTGATTAACTCAACTACAGAGAGTTTCCCGTGACGAGAATGGGAAGCAAAATGAATAGGTCGTGGGTCAAAGAGGTAGTTTGCTGCCAGAGAATATCACGTTGAACTATCTAGTACAGTTACTCCGATGATGTATTATAAGTATTAACTAGTTACATTATAAGCATTAAAACTAATATTTTATTGTAAAAGATTAAATCAAATTTGCCTATAAATTATATTCGAATAGATTAAAGATAGATTAGATGAGAATAATAGAGAAAGGGTATTCAATAGGATTATTTAAATAAAAATTATTTGATTTGTGATGAAAGAATCCTTGAAATACTCCATGAATTTAGTTCATTGACAGAAAAGTAATTGAAGCGAGTATGAGAGAAACGATTAAACAAGTATGGAATGGCAGAAGGTTACAATTCTTTTCACCAGCTTTGTCGGTAAACCCAATGCAGTAAAACGAGTTCTTTCCTTCCACATATTAGCTAGAAACAATGTACTACTAAACACGAAGACCCAACTCAAGGTTCTTCAGATTATCAAGGATTCTTTCATTTCCCGTAAATTTACATCTTTTCTGGGGAAAATGTTCTCTATGATATTCAATAAAAGCATCATTCAGAATAGTTGTATTTATTATAATCAGGTATGGTCTTATGAATATCAAATACCCTGTTTTCAGAAGATCATTTGTAAAGTTAAGACAAGCTTTGAAGTGCTAATTTATTACTTTGAAAATATAGTAATTTTATGTTGGTAAAAAGAAATAAATTAAAAAAAGATCAGCTTTAAATCAATAATTTACTTTTCTTAAAATAAAAAACTTCAAAAACCTAGAATTTTATTGCTAGCAAATAGACTAAATAGTTTAGTCTTACTATCAACTGGAATGACTATAATAATACTAGAAAATATCATAAATGTATTTTTATAGATTCATGATAAATTATTTCCAGTAAAATTTTGCATATAAAATCGTTTATGCGATGAGAAATAAGATGATTGAAGTATAATGACATATGTCAGGCACCTTATTGGCACCAAGTTGGCAAGCAATTACTTAGATTGTCCAACAAACCAGTCATCAAGCAATTTTGTAATTTGGGAATTCTCGCACGATGCTACTGATAGCACAGGAAGAGCCTGGAGGGCTCCTGTTGAGCTTTCAGAGTTGAAGAGTAGCTGGAGAATAATCTGTAAGTCTTGGTAAACCAGAGAATCAACCACGATGCCTAACATATACTAAGTGACTCTCACATGTGAATAAACTATCATGTATACATGTAAAATAAAAATTCTGAAATTAGCACGGTGTTTGCATGCAGTCTACTGAGTAAACGATCTTTAAATCTGCGTCAGATTTGATGCATTCAGTTAAAGTGTTTATAAGATTAATTCGTTAAAAGAAAAAGTAAAAAATCATGGATATGCAAATGTAAGAGTACAGAACATGAGGCATATAAACACGTCTTCCTGGAAATTTTTTAAGAATATTTATTCTTTCACAAGCTCTTATTTATTTTTATATAAGAGATCAGAAATTTAAATGCCAGTAAATAATAACTTTTATCATTTAATTTCATAAGATTAATGTGAAACATTGATAAAATTATTAATTATTAATATAATGACAGTTCTTATCAATGATAAAGAAATATTGCTTGTATTAAATTTATGGTTTATGAAGAAAAATTAATTCAACTGCTTACTAATATTCATATTAATCAACAGTGTAAAAAGGTTGATGAGAATAATCAGATTTAATTTTCAAGTAGCACTTTAGCAGCTTTTTTTTTATTTGCATATTTATCACTGTGTAACTGCAGCTTAGTCAATTGAAAATGACGGATGTAAAGACTACTTGTTTCACTTTTTTCTTCTTTATTTCTTTACTTAAGTTCATATCTTTGGCTCACATTTTCCAAAGTCAACTATTAAGTGACTAAATTTTATCACTAATATACCATGTATGATAGATATAATAGATTGAGAGCTTTGAAAGTGATCCGAAAATTTGTTCACGTTATCTTTAAATTATTTATCTTGATTCTTTCAACACTCATAAAAAAATAAAACAAAAAAAAACAGCCAAGGTCGTGTGAAGAGTAAAGAATAATAAAAAAAAAAAAGTCTCATAGGATTACTAAGATTGAGGAGACATTTTTTTGCCAGTAAATTGTTCTCAGAGGTTACTGAAGTCATTGAGAAGGACGTTTATTGCTTTTCAGGTCTATTAGATCATCAATAAATATCTAAAAAACATAGACTATAAACCATTTTCTCAAGTTGAAAAGAAAATTTTCTTTTTCAATTAAATTTTTCTGCATTAAATACAAATTAAAGATGTGTCTTATCTTTATAAAATATTTAGATAAAAATGAATCATTTGATCACTTTGACAAAAAATTTCAGTGTACTTAATTTTGATTAGATGATTGATTTATGTAGTCTTATGAACCCGAAACACATGATCATAATTTATTTATCAACATCACGAAAAGAAGAATTTAAAATTGCAACAAGGTCATTAATTATAAATAGTAGAGAATATCAATATTTATTGTCATTAAATAAGATCTCGACCTAAAAAAAAAAATATTACTCTCCATAATTATTGATTTTTTTATTAGTACTCGAAGACTACGAATTGTTCTATAACAAAAAGAACAGGATACTTAACACAATTGTAAAAGAGTAATATTTATACAAGTCAATAAAAATATATCTAGTAGAAATAATATTTCAAAAAATATAAGATAACAATTCCGAATGATATTTTAATAAGTTAAATATGCAAAAAATAATAAGCAAAAGTGGCTATCAAGATCAGAAATAACTCGATTGGACAGTCTAGAATATACTTGCTTAACTGCTTGTTAAAGTCTTTCAAACCTGCCGGGGATAATCTTCGTTTAAACACACATTATTTACAGCTAGAGTTAAGTGACATTTTCATCAAAATTATATCTTTTTTTCTAGACGACGTGTATGCACGAGACAAATTCCAACTGTGAATCACCACTATTCAGATCGACAAATAAGGTAATATAAACAATAGATTAACTATAAGAAGACATGTGAAACATTAAGTGATGATGAATAATTGTAATAATTTTGAATTGGAACGAATTTGTTTAAAAAATATTTAAAATAATAATAAATAATTATGAATTATTTATATTAAGAATATTATAATGATTCAAAACCAAGTTTCCTTGCAAAATAAGTTTTTTTTTGTTTTAAGATTTTACTACGCTGAAGTAGCGACATCAAGCTTTATTTGTTGTCCAGGTTGGTCACAAGTTACTCGAACAAGCTATGGCTGTAATAGACGTGAGTAGACATTGCGGTTACGAATAATTACAATGTGGTTATTTGTTTTCTGTCATTTGCAATGAGTATGGTATTGTTTTAGCCACCTGCGTTGCTCCATGTCACAATGGTGGAGTTTGTGGTCCTCATGGGAAATGCAATTGTCCTAAAGGTTTCACTGGTAGCCAATGCCAAATAGGTACAATAATAAATTTACTGTTGATAATTCTGTACAACACACTTTAAATAATTATACTATTATTAACATAAATTAGCAAATACTCATTTCTAGCACTTTTCGAAATTAGAATAGTTTAATAAACACTCAATAATGAGCAAGATAATGTTACTATTGAAAAGCTTTGATGGTATATTCTAACGATCTCATGATGTTCACAAAGCTTAATCAATATTGCTGTGATACAGCTTAAATCACAGTTAATTCTATAATACTATCATTTTATAAATATATATATAATAACTGAAGTAGTACTTAAAAAATAGTTTGATTGTATTCATGTATATTTGGATGATAGAAAATAACCTTAATAGTTTCGTATAATAAATAATACTATAGTGTAATTTATTTTAACATTATAGATGTAGATGAATGCATAACAGAAAAACCTTGTGCACAAATTTGTAGAAATTTACCTGGAAGCTATGAATGTCATTGCAGATATGGATTTCAATTACAGCCGGATGGTCAATCTTGTAGGAAAAATGGTAAATATATTTTTTATAAAGTTCTTTAAAACACTTAAAAATTGTTTGATATTATTTACTTGAATAAAAAGCATTTAAATTAATTTTTAATATTTATTACAGACAGTGATGGTACAGCATTTGAAGCAACAGACTTAGAGAGTGATTACGACTTAGGTAGCACCACGAAGAGGCCACTTTCAACGAGTCCACATGGTATGAGTACAATTTAATGTACAAGAGTATCGTACTACATTAATGGGGCCCAGGGAATTCTCGCGAATGCTATCTTTACCTTCTTAACTAACAAACTAAGTTTCCACGGGATGAGTCACTTTGATACAATGCAAAAAAAAAAAGAAAAGGGAAATGATTATTTTTGTCTTACAGATACAGAGAATGAAGTAAATGATGAAGACGTTAATAAAGACTACGAAATAATAATAAAAAGACTTACAAAGTTAGAAAAAGTAAGTTAAAAGAAATTTTTAAAAACGTACAACAAATAAATGAAAACAAAAAATTTCAGCAATTTGCTAGAGGGAAAAGAAAAGAAACTGAAGCAACAGAGTTGAGTAGTAAAGTTAATCAAGCAGTTGAAGAAGTTGCTGAACTAAGATTAGCTGCTAAGAACGTTCTACATTTTTTACGAGAAACATTTGGGCCAGTTCGACAAGAAGTATATGATATGAAAAATAAATTTGAGTTGGAACAAAGAAGAATTGACCATTTAGCTCAACGATTTGCCGAATTCGATCATAGGCTAAATCTACAACGAAGTCGAGTGATTGATGGATAATTATAAGAAGTTATCCAAATCAGTAAATTGACTTATTATGAAATGAAATAGTTAAGTATATATAATATTGAATTTAAATGTTTTGTGATTGTTCAAAACAATGTATTAATGAATTTTTAATAATACACATATTAAAATATAAGCAATAATTATGTATTCCAGCAATGATGACATCACTGCCATGCTTGTTACAAGTTTATATTCAAAATAAAAAAATTTGATATATTTATTCAATATTTAAATATGAATACCTTAGTTGGCTTTTTTCAACTTTTTTCGCTGTTTTCTGGTTAATCTTTTATCTGGCTTAGTAGTAGATTTCATCGTCTTTCCTCGGCCTTTTTTATGCTTAGCTAGTCTTCTTTTATTCATCCAGACTGGATAATTTCCATATTGATCTTTCATTGTTTTAGTGTTATAAACTCTCTTGTTATCAACATCCATCTCTTCTGTGTTATTTCCTGATTCTTTATTTTTTATAGCAGAATTCAATTTGTTTTTGATAGTTTGGACATTAGTAACTGAAGAAAAAAAATTTTATATCAGTAATATATTTTCTATGTCATCAAATAACAAAAAAGTTGATGAATTATAGCATAGGGAAGATGCCTTGTAGTAAGAGTAACTAATTACCAGTAGCAATTTCAGATATGTCAGACATATTCACATCTTGATGACCACTCTCATCAAGTCCTAATGTTTTTTTCAATCTCTCTAACTCTTTTGCACCATATCGTTCACGCTTTACTGCACGACACTTACGGCGCCATTTACTTCTTAACGATTTAGCCATAGCTAATTGATATCTGGAAAAATTAAAAATAATAAGAATTTGATTTTAAAAAGAAATTTTTTTAATACTAAAAACAAAAAATTGAAAAATCTATTGTAAATAAGGAGCAGTGAAACTAACCTCAAAAGTGAAACTGAAGGAACTTCTTTAAACGCTTACCTATTTTATAGATAATAAAAGTATTGGAAAAATTATTGACATAAATTAAACACTAAGAATTATTTCAGAAAAATGAATTCATATTGTTTTTATTAAATAATCAATCACTCGTGAAAAAATTTTCCTGAGCAAAACCTATTGTTAGAATTAACAGCACTTGCAGAAAGGACAGCACACATGCGTGTTGTCTCAAACATTGCACTATAACCTCACTTTGTGATGTACTGAAAAATGTTTAATTCTACAACAACAATTAATCACGGAAATTGTTATGAATTGAAAAATCAAAAATAGTATCTATTTATCTATTTTTAAACGTGTATTTGTGTCAGATAAATATTTTAAGTTCACAAAATTGCACAATATTTAAACATTATCTTAAATTTAGCGCCATGTTCTGTTGGTTAAAGATGTCACTAGTGTCGCCCTGGTGTGTGGCGACTCCGATCGATCAAAAGAGAACTGTTTATAAACAAAAAATACACTGGAAGTGCATTGTCACAAGTGACAAAAATGTTGCAAAAATCACCTGGTATTGTAAAAGCTCGTTCAGCTTTCATTATAGCGGTGTTTGAATATTCGAGTAAAATAGATCAGTCAGAATGACAACTATGAAAAAATTCATACCTAAAAACAAAATGAGTTATACCGTGGAGCCCACGGTAGAACTAATTAAAATTATACCGTGAAAAAATTATACCTTACACCGTAAAAGGGCTCCACGATATTCAAGGGATCTATAAATCTCTAAACCGTATGAATTTATACCGTATAAGATTTACCGTACAAAGTCAAAATTCGTCTACGGTTTGGTGTAGTCGCTACTTTCACTTTTTGAGGGATTATGACACTTAAAGAAATAGATAGGCCGATAATGACCCTTCAGAACACCGAAGGATTATCAAAGAATTTCAAAAAGCTGAAACTGTCAAAAGCGAAATGCGATCAGAACAACTTGATGCTGAAGGAGATGAAGAAAAATATACTGATGATATCGAAATGCCTGGAACCAAGTAATTTCTAAAAAATGAATTATTGTTAAAAATCAACAAATACACGAGGATACAGCTCAGTATCTCAGGAACTTGAACGTTAACAATGTTTATTATGATCTTAAAACACGATCAATACAAAACGATCCAAATACTGGGAAAGACATAAAGCAAGTTAGTATCATTAACTTTAATGATGAATGTTATATAATAAACGTGTTTCACTTGAAATGTTTTATTTGCAGAGTTGATTATAAAGGAGATAATTTCGTTCGAAATATGATAAGAATATGATGAAACAAGGGTGAAGCTGACGAGAAATTCTAAAGAAGTTTATTCGATAAGTATGGAAAAGAAGAATATCTTCAAACTTCTGATAAAAAATAATAGAAGTACAGACTGAAAATTGATGTATTTATTTATGAATTTTAATGAAGTAATATGATTGTGATAATTGAAAAAGATTTATTTATTTAAGTCAATTCTTATAATACGAGATTGTGATCGTACATTTTTCAATTGTGAAACAATCAATAAGATCTATCTTTAGAATAATTTATGTGTGTACAGTTTGTTGTGAATTTAACTACTAACTCAGGTCGATAAAGTTTTTTTTTTTAATTTGTTAATGTAACGCTTTTATAATACGCTGAGCTATAGAATAACAGCTTAATATCTTGAAATAAATTTTATAAAGAAAGTTGTGGAAATAATTGGATCGAATGAGTGTCTTAGCCAGCGTAAATATTTACTGGCATAAGTTTGCAATGACTGAGCTAGTTCTCATGTTGACAGTACAAATATATTTCAGTTAATATGCAAAAAAAAGTATTAAATGTACCCATGATTTTCATTTGCATCGCATTCGATTTATTAATTCATTAAAAGTATGATTAGTACACTAGATTTTTGGAGTATTGACAGTTTTAATGCTCCAAAAAGTTTCGGAAGATCTTCAAAGCATAACATCAGCTTGCACAACAACCAAAAAGATTTAATAGTTATATATTACTTTTGTATTGAATGATGATTTAGATTAAGAATGATCTCAGAGTTACCCACGCAATTTTTTGTACTCGAATACTGAGCTTGATGGTTAATGGAAAAGATATTTTGCATAACATTTTTTATTACAATGCGAGTATATATTTAGTCTGTAAAATATGAATATTATTTTAATTAGTTACTTCAAGAAAAATGTAAATCAACAAAATCTTTGATTTATTTCGCATAAATTATTGTTCATTATACAAAAAAAAAAACGACAATTTGCATAAAAAGCTTTTTAATAAAACAATTCTTTTATAAATCATATACTTTATGTAAATAGTTTAATATTAACT
The DNA here is from genome assembly GCA_028641665.1 of Chelonus formosanus. Taxonomy (NCBI): domain Eukaryota; kingdom Metazoa; phylum Arthropoda; class Insecta; order Hymenoptera; family Braconidae; genus Chelonus; species Chelonus formosanus. Next base: position 19,712,454 of record CM054002.1, read on the forward strand.
TCTGTTTAAATAAATCCTTCATTTTTTTTAAATGAATTATTGAAATTTATGTAAATCCTTGGTGGACTGCAGATAATTTTTAGCGCCAAAAATTTATAAAATAAACAAATTTTCGATAATCTACCAGCATCTTATGCGGTGAAAATGGGAACTAAAATCTGTCCAATCACAAAAAAGATTGGCCATGCGCGTGCGTTTTCCATTACTGCTAGACTCTAAAGCAATATCGTAAATGCCACCATGGCATTGTTTCTCATCGGCTCAAGGGTAGTGCGGTTCGGTAATTCACAGTTAAGATTTTTCTCCAGCTGCCTGAACATGAAGGTAATTATTAACCTAAAATTGCGTTAATGAAACATTTAAACAAACTAAAATAATAAAACATCAAGTTGCGACCACGTGTTGGCTTCTATAATATATTTGCTTGGAAAACATTAGTGATACAGCAAAATTTTTCTTACTAAGTTTATTGGTAGTACATTGAAATTTATCAATATTTAAAACAATGAATTTTCTTTGAAAACATGAATGGAGTGTTAATATTACAGTTTGTAAAACAAATTTGGATTTAATCATGAATTTATTAGACATTTTTGGGACAAGTTAAGTCGAATTATGGAGTTTCCACATACGAGAGTATTGGAGCAGCCCGTTCTTACACATTTTCAGAAGGGGGGGTTTATAGTTATCATCTCACGCAATTATTCAATTAAACGTTTAATTACTAAGATACTCGAAAGATAATGTCGTTATGAAACAAAAAACGGATGTTTTCTATTTTATAAAAAAATTTCTAATAACAATAAAAATAATGTTGCTATTGACAAGAAGTGTAATCCTAGTTATTTAAATAATTAATAAATAACTCATGCAATTAAACAGAATCTTAATGATTGTTTTTTTATCTTAATCGACTACAGAAAGGATTGGTACTTGGCGTTTATGAGGGGGAAAACAAAGATGAAGTTATCTTGACTCCTACAGCTGCCAAGTATAATGAGATCGTCAATGGAAAATTACTAACAAATATTAATCTGTAAGTATAAAAAAGTTATTTCATAAAAGTGAATAATAACATCTTAAATGAATCATTTTACAAAATATTATCTTCAAGTACACAAAACAATTTATGTATTTTAATATATATTATCACAAGTCTATATCTCTCACTTTTCAATACTTTTCTAAGTTGCTCCATGTGTTCAAGGACGATTATGTTTACGTTTAGTTTTCACGTTCCCATTGCTGATACCACTCAACCAACAAGTCACGTATGAAAGTGAAAACTATTTAAATACTCACTAATCTCGAAGATAAAAAAATACAGGATTATAAAATTATCTATGTGGTTATATTACTTATTAAAGACCACGAATATCCAATATTGAAGTATATATAGGTTCATGAATATTTCAATCATAGAATTCCTTTGTCAGTATTTAATTCTGACTGTATTAAAAAATACACACTACACATTTTACATTAGTAATACTAAAGGAATTCTAATCTGAGAATAATTTACTACGTAATATATATGATATTGCTCCTATTTTAATTTAAGTTTAAGGGCAAAATCATAAATGTTTCCAGCCTGAAACAATTTTTATAATGCTGCCTGAGCTTTTCATCCATCATGATTTAAAAATAGATTTTTATTTTGAAACTTCATTTTATCATTATAACTATTTTATATTGTCAATGTTTTTATTTTTAAAAAATGAATTTTCTCAATACTTTTGAGATTATTTTTTAAATCTAAAACTCTTTTCTCTCTATCACACTTTCTATCATTTTCTTATCGAGATTATCTGCCATCCAGAATGATTAAGAGCTCACTGGCATTATTTTGATTGTTTCAGGAGAGGCTAGGTTGTGGTATCACGAAGTATAGGAAGTCATAAACCTGCGGCGAGGGATTAGCTCTAAGTTATTCATCAGCAAGATCATTAAATATAAAAACACAACCCAAGAAAAATTAAATAATGAATTAAGAAGCTTCAATTAAATTCATTAAATCAATGCAAAACGTCCAAACGATCAGATACGTTTTAATCAGTAAATTCATCTGTAAATATTACGATAAGAATTTCCGATAAAAAAAACAATTGATTGCGTTAAAAAAAAGAGCAATGTCCACTGGTGCTAATACTCCAGGAAGTGGTAGTGCTGGAGGGAGTGGATCAACGCCCATAATGAGTAGTGGCAAACGTCATCCAACATCAGCTAATGTTCTTCATGGTATTGGTGGCTCCATTGAAGATAAAAACAACGACTATCTCTGTCCAATATGTTTCGAAGTGATTGAAGAAGCTCATATCACTCGATGCGGACATACTTTCTGCTACAGATGTATTATCAAAACTCTAGAAAATATCGAAAGATGTCCAAAGTGCAGCCTTCCCTTAAGTCAACAAGATATTTTTCCAAACTTCTTACTCAACGAACTTGTATCGAAATACAAAACAAAAATCAAAGGTATTGGAGAACTTGGATGTATTCGTGGTGAAATGAGGAGTGGAGGATCAAACTCAGATATCATACCTCCTTGTGATGGTCTTAGAGACTTTGTGGCAGCTGAGAGTGCTAATTTAACTCTTCCAGATGTTAATGTAATGTTAGAAGTTTTAACACAGAGGAAACATCTTTTAGAAGCAGAATCTTGTGCAGCACAAAATAAACTTCTTCATGAATTCCTGAAGCATTTGTTGCAGCAAAAAGAAGAACAGATGAATCAGCTTCAAAAAGAGGTGGCATTGATAAAACACGATATGGAAGTTGTTGAGAGTATTTTAAGAGAAGTCCAAAGTAAATGTCCTCGTATCGAAGACATAAAGAATTCAGGGGAAAATGAAAATGCTGAAATGACTGCAATAAGAAAAGAAATGATTGATCTAATTGATATTATTGATTCGAATATGGTAAAACCTGAATCCTCTAGCAATGAAACAGCAGCCAATCCAGGTCAAAAACAACCAGAATATGCTACGATATCGACACTTGCAGTGCGACGAAAACGAATGCATGCTCATTTTGATGACTTTGTTCAATGTTATTTTAGTGCGAGAGCTAAAGATTTACTATTGGGGCATCAAAAAAGTACTCCAATAGACACAATCCATGGAATGAGTACAGGACTGGATGTTTTTCGAGAAAATCTCGTCAAATTTTCTCGTTATAGTTCTCTACGTCCTCTAGCAACATTAAATTACTCTTCAGATATTTTTAATAATTCAACAATTGTCTCTAGCATCGAGTTTGATAAAGACAACGAATTTTTTGCTATCGCGGGTGTAACAAAACGTATAAAAGTATTTGATTATGGAGCCGTAATTCGAGACACTGTAGACATTCATTACCCGTGTGTAGAAATGGTTTCAAGCTCTAAAATATCATGTGTGTCTTGGAACTCTTACCACAAAGGAATGTTGGCTTCTTCAGATTACGAGGGTACTGTTACTGTCTGGGATGCTTCAACAGGACAAAGGACAAAGGCTTTTCAAGAGCACGAAAAACGATGCTGGTCTGTAGATTTTAACGACGTCGACACAAGACTTATAGCCTCGGGCTCTGATGATGCAAGAGTCAAGCTATGGTCTTTGAATATGGATCATTCTGTAGCTTCTCTTGAAGCTAAAGCGAACGTTTGTTGTGTTAAGTTCAACCCCAGAAGCTCGTGTCATTTAGCATTTGGATCGGCTGATCATTGTGTACATTATTATGATCTTAGAAATATGAGAGAAGCTCTATGTATTTTTAAAGGCCATCGAAAAGCTGTATCCTATGTTAAATTTATAAACAAAGAAGAAATTGTTTCTGCTAGTACTGATTCGCAATTAAAAGTATGGAATATTAATCATCCTCATTGTTTACGGTCATTTGTTGGTCATATTAATGAGAAAAACTTCGTCGGACTCGCTACTGATGGTGACTACGTCGCTTGTGGTTCAGAAAATAATGCATTATATGTTTATTACAAAGGTTTAACTAAGCAATTGTTTTCATATAAGTTTGATCCAGTGAGGAGTGTTCTAGAATTACAAGAACGACGTGAAGAAGATCCTAATGAATTTGTATCAGCTGTTTGTTGGAGACAAATGTCAAATGTTGTCGTGGCAGCTAATTCTCAGGGCATCATTAAAATTCTAGAACTCGTTTGAAGAATTGTCGATTTAGTTTAGGAATAATATTTAATTTTTTGTTAATACAACGATTATAAGTATTTTTAGTATATATTATTATAATATAAATACAATTAAAGAGCTTTTGCTCTTTCTAGAAATGTTCATTTTCTTGATATGAGATAATGATCATTGTTAGGCTCTAATTAATCCTAGGGAGGTAATAAATTATTTTATCATGTACAGTACAAATTTTCACATAAAATGTTCATTTTTATACACATATTATAATTATCAGCTCAAATAATTTTGTGTACGCTCAATTGAATTATTTTGTAATTAGTTATGGTATTTTACTTTATTACAAAAAAGTAGTTATTTTTAATGAAAATCATCAATATTGGTATTTTATTGATAATAATGATAAATTTATAAAATAATTACCTGTCTAGGATTGGATGTAATTAAAGAATCAAATTTTGTTAAGAATACTCAATACTCATTTATTAATTATGAATGAGCAATAGTCTTGAGTCATAATGACATGACGCTTAAATAATTAATGGTAATTGTAAAATAATAGAGAAAAATTTCAATTAAATTTTATTGATGTTAAGAGCAATAATATCTAAGAATTATTCAAAATCGATAAGAATTTGTGCCAATACGTAGATAAATACTGAACACTTACAAATGGCTTCAATTAGTTGATGGAAAAATTCTAAAGTAAATAATTTTCTTTTAACATCTTTTTATGTTGTTTAATTAATTATTGAAATTATATAAATCTAGAATTTTGATCGACTTTTTTTACTCAATACATATAATACTTTCCTATGTATTTAAATTTCAACTGAATTAATCGAAATTCATCTTCTGACGTTATTGATGTAAACTCTATTACAGTAGTTATTATGAAGGAGAGAGGAGACTAGTTGTCTATACGTATTGATATAGAAAATTCAATACGTTAACGTTGTGACCTAGTGTTGTGAAAATAAAAATAGTAAATAAAGTAATTTTAAAATACATTATTAATTTGACACATCAGTGAGAATTTGAATTTTAAATTTTAATTGTATTGATAATAAAAGAAGAAAAAAAAGGAATAAAAGAAATGAAAAGAGAAAATAAAATAATACAGAAAAAGTATGAAAACGAAGAAGAGAAATATTATGAGATGAATTTTAAATATAGTATATTTTTAGATTACATATTTTAAAACACATAAAAAATCTAAAGCATATGTTGAATCAATGTTTAAAACTTATACGTAATGTAATTAATAAAAATTTACCGTTTGATGTCCAACACAATATTTGTTTCAAGTATTTCCACCTTAACCTTTAACTTCACCTTTTCTTTTTGCTCTTATATACAGTCGATCATTTATTCAATATATAAGACTAAAATATACGGCATATCGCTTTTTATACATTAATTCTTAACCAATTTATGAAATATTTTATGATAGGGCTGGTCCGAAGATTAAAAAGTCCAAGACGAGAGTTTTCTGGGGTATCGAAAATGCACAGCATGCCTGTATTGCAGTGGTGGGATTGGGGAAACAAAATCTTGGAGTAGATCCTCTTGAAGAAATTGATGAGGGAAAAGAAAACATTCGTTCTGCAGTTGCAGGTATTTTTTTATTTATTAATTATCTATCTGCTAGTAAATTCTTTGAAAATGAAAAAAATGGTTCTTTATTATCCTCATTAGCTGGCTGTAGTGCACTTGATTCTGTGGATGTGAAAGACATTGATGTAGAAGCAATGGGAAATGCTGAGGCTGCCGCTGAAGGTGCAGTTCTTGGTACTTGGTTTTTCCAGGAATTCAAGAATCCAACAAAACAAAAAGTTTTACCAAAAGTTCAATTATATGGTGAAGAACAGTAAGTTCACATTGTGTATATAATTAAAAAAAAAATATTTTTTAAAAAAACTCTTGAATTCATAACTATATTGAATGTAATTTTCAATTTTAAATAGGAGTGTTTGGCAAGTAGGAAAAATCAAAGCAGAAGCTCAAAACTGGGCTCGTAAACTAGGAGATACACCAGCAAATTTAATGACTCCAACGATCTTTAGTGAAACAGTATCCAATGTGCTTGGTGGCCTTGGTGTAAAAGTTATTGTTCATGACAAAGCGTGGGCCGAAGAAAAAAAAATGGGCTCATTTTTGAGCGTATCACGAGGGAGTGTGGAAGAACCTAAATTTGTAGAGATTCATTATCAAGGTGGAAATCCTCAAGATGCACCGATTGCTTTCGTTGGGAAAGGAGTTACTTTTGATGCTGGTGGAATTAGTCTTAAAGTAAGTGAAATTGTAAATTACTATAATTAAATACACAATATTTTTAATCTGTTCATAATTATTATTTATAGCCAGCAACTCATATGGATGAAATGCGAGCTGACATGAATGGAGCAGCTTGTGTTGCAGCAAGTATCAAAGCTGCAGCAGAGCTAAAATTGAAAGTAAACATCGTGGGATTGATTCCTTTGACGGAAAATCTTCCATCTGGTTCTGCTACTAAACCAGGAGACCTAGTAACTGCCATGAATGGAAAGACAATTATTGTGGACAATACTGATGCAGAAGGACGCCTTATCCTTGCTGATGCCTTATGCTACGCTGCTGAATTCAAACCCAAATTTACTCTTGATATTGCTACATTGACTGGAGCTATGGGTATTGCTCTTGGAGCTGCAGCAACTGGAGTTTTCTCAAGCAGCACTGAATTGTGGGAAATATTGAGAGCTGCTGGTACTACTACTGGAGATCGTGTTTGGAGAATGCCTTTGTGGCAACATTACAATGGAAAAATGACCAGTAAGGAAAAATATTTCATTTTTTTCCCCTTTTGTAGTAATTATACTGTATATTAAATTTCTATTTCTTATTTCAGAACCAACTAAAAGTGCTGATGTAAATAATATGTCAAAAGTAAAAGGTGGAGGTGCATGTGTAGCTGCAGGTTTTCTCCGTGAATTTGCTAGCACTGATGCTCCATGGCTTCATCTCGATATTGCTGGTGTGATGAGTTCAAATAATGATGATCTCAATTATCTACAACCAGGAATGAGCGGTCGACCTACAAGAACACTCATTGAATTTTTACAAAAAATGTCCTCTTAAAAATGTGGATTAAAATGATAAAGTGTTCATAAAAGCCCGTACATGAGATATACACCTTTACTATTGTAAATTTTGTATTGAAATTGAAAAAATCGTGAAAGAGACTGAGTAAAAGTCAGAAACTTGGCGCCAATCTAATATTTTTTTTCACGGTAATAATAATAATAATAATAATAATAATAATAATAATAATAATAATAATAATACTATTGATAATGTATTTGTGAAAAGCTTTATGTAACAAACTTGATCACGAGCCTTCTCTTCCTTGTACAGCTAATTTTTCTATACTTTTGTTTAAGTTTAATCAAGTAAAAGAATATTGATTCAATAATGGAATCAAGCTGAAAGGATTGGAGTTTAAATAGATGAAATATCTAAAATAATAGATTTTATTTTATTTCTTTTATAAATAAATAAATGTTAATAGCAGATGTTGTACAGGATGAGAAAGGAGCATATTGTAGGCATAACCTTTGTATTTCTGTAAAAGATTGTAACAAATAAAAAAGAATCACATGTTGCCATGAACAAAAAAATTGTATTACAAATAGTTTTTCATCAAAAATTACATTCATTCATCTCCACTCTCACGCATCTCACATTTTTTAAACTCACAGATAATAAACAATACAGAGAAATTCTTAAGTAAACTTCTACTTAACTTATCATAATATTAATAATAATAATTAGAGTTAAACTAATAATTTGTCTAGGCTCACTATGAAAAATTATTTTATACAATAAAATGCCCATTGGTTCAACTGGACAAATGATATTTACATTTACTAAATTGTTTTTATGAATATTAAATAAAATAATTTCAACTTGAAAATCTATAATGCCAAAACTAAACAAATGAGAACTCGACAGTTCAGTCTTCGAAGATATATGAAAGCTGGAAAAATCTTGTACACTTGTATTTGAAAAAAACTACCAGTTTTTTCCAAATGACTTATACATAAAAAATGATCGTCGGAATGTATTGAGCAGGAGAAGAGGACTGAGGAGTTGAATTTCCTGAGCGATTGATCAGGTGCACGAGGGAGGCTGTTGCTGTTGAGAGGAAAGGGGTGAGGAGGCGACGGCGGCGACCGCAGCAGCGGCTGCTGCATAAGACGAAGGATCTGTAGGGTCGAGGATCGGGGGTGGCGGTGGCAATCCGCCACCGGCACCACGACCTCTTCCTCGGCCTCTACCGCGACCCCGTCCCCGCCCCCTCCCCCTTCCGCGTCAACTCCGCCTCTCGGGCATGCCTATGTTGCTCGTCGTCTTCTCCAAAAAGGCCAAAGGCCCTTGTAATGCACTGCTTCCCACACCACCAACTGGAAAACCACCAGCACGACCTGCGCCTACCCCTTGGCTCATGAACATTCCTTGTTGGCCAACATTTACACCCTGAAGACCTGGTGGACCTGGTGTTGCACCACTACCCGGCTGCACCTGTAACGTCAAGTTGGAGGAACTCAGATTTTATGGACTTAAAGAAATTCACTTATTTTGCACAAAAAAATTATATTGAAAATAATTAAATAGTCAGTATATAAAAATTTAGTGTGGCAGAAAAAAATAAATTAAACCTATTGATATTAACTATCTATATTTAGAATACTTTCTAATCCTCTAGCCTAGCTAGCAGTAAACATGAAAATGAAAACACACTATAATCTGTGAAAGTCGTGTTACATGACAACAACTAAACCTGATAATAAACAGGAAATATTTAATTGAAAAAAGTACATTTATTTATTTATTTTTTTTTTTATATGTATAATAAAATGTTGTCATTTCACAACAGTGAGTTGTGATTCCCAAGAGATATTTTAAACATGCATTTATTTGATAATTTCCCATGAGCAAATGAATAGAAGAGTTTCCCAAGGGAATTTATGAAGCAAATAATAATAATAATAAAACAATAAGATAAAATAAAATAATAAAGAGTACAATCAATCATAAAATTAATGATAAAAGATGGGAATAATTGGAGGAAAGGCGAGGCAGGTGAATGAAAGAAAGCACAATGATTTACCATGAAGAGCTTTTATTCTACAGATAATCTACTATCAACACTTTCAGTCTGTGACAACATAAGTAATGATGAAGAACAATTTTTAACTGTTTCTGATTAACGACTTTGTAAATTTCTTTACTACAATTTGGCTTTTTTCTCTTTCTTTCTTTAGTATATCATAATTATAATTTCTATTTAATTATTTATTTATATATTTCTGGAGTAATATAATGTCTGCTTGCTAAACAAGACTCACCAATATAAGCCAGTATTTACCCAAAAGATATACTTTCCTGCATGCGAAGATAATTTTCATGCAAATGAGTAATAAAGTATAAATATTTCTAACTTTATTTACATAAACAATTATTGTAAATATAATAATAAATTCAAGAAAATATTAATCTCAATTAAATTTTCAAAAAAATATTTATCAAGCACTTTAAAAGTAGATAAAATGAGTACGATCATAATAATTATAATAATAATAATCAGAATAAGTAATAATAATAATAAAATTTGTAATAAACAGTAATGAGAGAGCGTAATTGTGAAACAATGCAAGGGAACTATAAAAATATAAACTTAAAAAAACAATTAACGAAATAAAATAATATATTTACCCACACCGAGAATAGAACAAGTGAAAGAGAAATGTTGATAAATAAAATAAATCAATAAGTTGCTGTTATCGATGAAAATTCAAAAACAATCTGGCTTATTTTTCTCTGTATTATTGTCTCAATCAAATGAATAATTTTCTTTTCATTCTTCATATCTGTTCATTTGGCTAATTATTTGTACACATTTCTATTTCACTGTGAAGTTTTGGCACCATTCGTTTCTAATTTCAATGTTTTCTGAGATCATAAATGTCTACTTTTGTTGACAAGATCGATTTTTCATCATCATTATTATTATGAGTAATTAATTAATAAGTAATTATTAATTACTAAATAATATTCATCAATTCAGTTTATCTTTTATATGAGTCTCTAGTTGAAGTCTTATACATTTATAATTAAAAGCTTTTGAGAGAGAGTAATTTTTTGTTATAATTATTAATAAAAACTTTGATGAAATAATTTACTTTTTATATTTTTTCTCGTTGAAAATAATAACCTATTTTGGTTGACCTTCTAATTAGCTTGCGCGACTTTGGCGAATGTGGACTTGTCTCATAAGGCACTGAATTTACATAAATAACATTAAATATCTCTTGCCCATTGATTAACATTACTAATAAATATGCCTATGAGCTGCTTACTGACTTTCATTTAATGGAAGATGAATTCATTCTTGCTACATGGTTCTGACAAGTTATCAATCACAGTGATTCGCTTTTATCGCTACTTATTAATTCTTGCTTGCGATTGTCATACATCCTTTATTGAAACTCATTCATTCATACACACATAAATAACTAAATATTCATATTCACACTTGCAAGCAAAAGAAAACGTAGATTATGCGGAAGTTTAACAATGAACACACCATTAACTGAGGTATAAGAGAATAATTATAAAAATACGATAATTTTATCCTTATTTTATATGGACGAACGCGATAAATTATTTAACAATTTTTTCAACGGATTAAGTTTCAAGGGAAGTTATATGAGTATTTTCTCCCCTTGGTGGCATTGAGAAGTAGCACAATGGTAGATATAGATTTTTCAAGTCGTAAAATAGGGAGACTGAGTGCCAGGTATATTGAACCTGTTCGATTGTTTCTTTTAACGGCGTTACTTAAATACCTGTTGTTGATGAAGCTGTTGCTGTTGCAATTGATGCTGTTGAAGTTGTTGTAATTGCTGTTGCTGTTGAAGCTGTTGTTGATGTTGTAATATTTGTTGCTGTTGTTGCATCGGTCCTCCTCCAGTGCCATTTGTACCTGGTGGCCCTTGTGGACCTTGACCACCATTCGGTAATCCTAAAAAATGTTTCAATCAATAAACAAATGTCAACAAAAAAATTACACATTTAGTATTTTTTATAAAAATATGTCATTATTCGTACCATTAGGCGCTGGTCCTTGTGCTGGAGACTTTGCCCAACCTTGCAGATCAGCTAGGAGATTTTGCCATACAGCGATTTTATCATAATGTCTTTTTATAAGGTCATCCTTTCGTGATAATTCGAATTTGAGATCATTAATATCTTCTTTGATGACTAGCTCAGGCTTCAAAGCAGATAAAAGAAATCTTTTTTGAAGAAAAAAAGCTTCCATTTGTCGTGCTAGATCAATGAATCTCAGCGTTACTTGCTCCACTTCTACTTTCGTTTCATCTTTATCTATTGCCAAACCACTTCCTATGCTATTATTCCCTAATCCTTCTTCTTTGGTTAAAATATTTAGACATTGCTAGAACAAGAACAAGAGTTTTTATAAACATTGTTAGTGATGCATTGTTAATAATGAGTACAAACGAGTTCATTACTTACCTGAAATGCTTCTTCAAACTCGTCTACTAAATTTCCATTACCATTAGTAGGCGTAGCCATTTTATTTGAAAATTTTTTATTACGCAGTGTAAATATAAATGAATAAATGCAATAAATTTAAGAAAAACTCATCTTGTGCAATTTTGTCAACTTTGGAGATTATGTTAAACTTCAGATTACCGCAAATACTCAGACATAAACATTTAATCGTTTCATGAAGTTTACTTTTAAACTAAGATTTGCTAACATTTACTAGTCATGGTTTTTGTACAAACATAAACTATTTATAAAAAAAATAAACGTACTTGAAATACGGGGTAACTTTTAACTTTACCAGGGAGCAAAGAATACTAAGGTATAGTCGAACCAAAAAAAGAGTAGTCTCGATTTGGTGTCTAGTCTCACGCCTCTTAATAAAATCTTATCGGGACGTGACATTAGACACCAAATTGAGACTACTCTTTTTTTGGTTCGACTATACCTTAGTATTCTTTGCAGGGAGGGTGCCACAAAGTGGTCTGAATATAGTCGAGACGAGAAGAGAATCACATACTCTTGTATGTATGTACACTCGGGTCCATTAATGCCTGGGGTGTTACCTTTTGAGGTCAGCTGATACCCTCCGAGTAATTACCGACTGCGGGAGGAATTTTTTTCGAGAGAGTTTCCAGTCTATAATTTTTTAAGTCTATGCTATATCGAAAAACATCATAAAAATATTTATTATGACTTAAATGAGATGTTTAAGGACGTTAAATAATTTTTTTTATAATCAAAAACGTAGCAAGGATTTTTACAATGAAGATTCATCAACAAAAAGTATTTCTAAAATAAATAATTAATTATTTATATCTCATGCTTAGAATCCACTATGGCCGATAGAACGCTACACAGACGAAAATTAATCATTCATTTTAGAAGGACTTTGTGTTGATAAATCTTAATCGCAAAAGTCTTTGCTATTTCCTTGATTATAACAAAAATTATTTAACGTCCTCAAACATCATATTTAGGTCATAATAAATATTTTTGTGGTTTTTTTCAATAGAGCATAGACTTAAAAAATTATAGAACGGAAACTCTCTACAGAAAAAAATTCCTCCCGCAGTCGGTAATTACTCGGAGGGTATAAGCTGAGCTTAAAAGGTAACAGGTCTTGCCTAAAAATGCATGGCGACATGAACAAGCTACCTCTGGTTCTGGGCTTCTAGGTAAGCAGTATTCTTTGTTACTGACTACAGATACACAAACAGAGCTTTGTAGGCCATCTTCTGAAGTATCCTAGAACTTTGTTTAAAGATCTACTTGATCATGCTCTGTTACGATTTTCCCTGAAAAAAGGAAACCACGATTAAAAAAGTCTCTCATTACGTCACACATTTTCCTATTATTTGAAGTATATCATTTACTCATGTACTATAATTGCACAGTATTTTATTTTATTTGAAAAATACGTTGCCATGATTTATTTCATTCCAATGTGAACTAATGTGTCAGTGAAAATTAATCCATAATTTTTAGATTTGTCGAAATTGCTTTATACTCAGGTTAATTTTTAATTTGTCAGATTTTACAAGGACCCTTTTGGTAGTAAAAAAGCAATTTCCACAAGTCGATTGAGTGAGTCTGCAATTACCAAAAAGCCTGTAATTCTATTTAATTTGCCACAACAAGTCAATTATTATTGTTCATTAGAAATATTTACTGTTATTTAACTACAATTACAAATAATTATGTTCGGTAATTCACATTCATTGGATTTCACTTTAGATAACCCTTCTGATTGGATTATGCTAATGTTATTTTTCAATTTAGGTTGTTGTTGGTGTTGTTCTGCACTGAGACCTAGATATAAAAGACTCGTTGATAATATATTTCCCGTTAATCCTCAAGTAAGTTTTAATAATATTAATCAATACTTTGTATTATTCTTTTTCACGTAGCTAATTAATTATCTATTTTAGGATGGGTTGATAAAGAATAACATGGAGAAGTTAACATTTTATTCATTAAGTAGTCCAGAAAAATTAGATAGAATTGGTGAATATTTATTCCAACGAGCTTCTAGAGACATTTATCGAAGAAGAAATGGATTTGTCATTATTGCTATGGAAGCTATGGATCAATTATTGCTTGCTTGTCATGCACAAACTCTCAATTTATTTGTCGAAAGTTTTTTAAAAATGATCCAAAAGCTGCTTGAATCTACAGATTACCAATTACAAATTCTTGCAACACAATCGGTTAATATATTAATTCAGTATATAAATCAAATAATATCATTTTGACGATTAAATGTGATAAAACTTTTAATTTTATTAACAGTTTGTGCGCTTTGCTAATATCGAAGAAGACACACCTTCCTATCACACGCGCTACGACTTCTTTGTCTCAAAATTTTCAGCAATGTGTCATTCAAATTGTGACGATTTAGAGATTCGTAAACAAATTCGACTTTCTGGCATCCAAGGTTTGCAAGGTGTTGTAAGAAAAACTCTTTCTGATGATCTGGTAGAAAACATCTGGGAGTCTGTACATATGGATAAGATTGTTCCATCGCTTCTCTATAACATGCAGAGTGCAAAGTAATTATTTTATTATAGTTAATAGTTTTTCTATATTATCTCAAAATACTAATATTAATATAATTGCTAGATACATCGATAGAAAAAACGGTGCACCAGAAATGCCAACGGAAGAAAGATCAGATCCACCCTTATTCGCGGAAACCTGCATGAGAGAGCTCGTAGGTAGAGCATCTTTTGGACATATTCGCTGTGTTATTCGACCTGTGTTAAGACATTTAGACAACCACCAATTATGGGTTCCAAACAGTTTTGCTATTCATACGTTCAGAATAATTATGTTTTCAATACAAGTAAGCATCAATATTTGCTACTAACAAATTATTAATTAATGTATTCATTATTTATGTATTCAACCTTGATTATTTTGTCCTGTGTAGTCTCAGTATTCTTATACCGTTGTTGAAGCTTTGATGACTCATCTTGATGAAAATTCGAAATCTTCTCCAAAAATAAGAACAAGTATTGCTGATACTTTGTCAAAGATTATTGCCACCGCTGCTGGGGAGAGTGTAGGACCTTCAGTATTAGAAATTATTAACTCTTTGCTATCTCATCTTCGCATCAGTGTAACAAGGAATCAGTATTCCAGTAACGATGAACAACTTTATCAAGAAGCTTTAATAAATGCTTTAGGAGAATTCGCTAATCATCTTCCAGATTATCAAAAGATTGAAATAATGATGTTCATAATGAGTAAAGTTCCTTGTAGTCAACCAGACCGGGGTAATACCGTCGGAAAAGGAGATGTTTTGTTACAAAGTATTCTACTAAAATCGCTATTAAAGGTAACGTCACACTAAATTATTTTGGAAATCATTTAATCTATGTCGAGCATTTTTTCAGGTTGGTACAAAATATCAAACAATTCATTTAAATACAACCTTCCCTCCAAGCTTCTTGGAACCTCTTTTACGAATGTCATTAGTAGCTGATGCTGAAATGAGGCTTTTAGTGCAGAAAATATTCCACACTTTAATTGACAGACATCATAATATTGACAAGCTTGCAAGAGCATCAATAAATGTATCAGAGCTTGGTTTACTTATCAATAAGTCATCTCGTCCAGACGTGATATTTATTCGAAAGCATGGACCAGAGATTTATTTAGCTCTTTATGAATCACTTGAACTTCCTAGCAATGTTGTTGAAAATATTGAAGCAATATACACGACTCTGGCCTTATTAATTGTTGAATTAGCTTCTGAAGAAACTGTTCTTGAACAGTTAAGACTTATCTTGAGTATTCAAGATCTTGCTTTAACAAGCCATCAATTGAATGTATCTTTGAAATATAACTTGCATACAATTGTTGTATGTTTGTTAGTTCTGATATCTACGGTTTGTAATATCACATCTCTCTTCGATTACACCAGTAAGGTATGTATATAAATATTAATAGAATACACTTGAAAATGCTGACGTCAAAATATGTCTTTAATGTTGAATGGTTGTTCTTTAGATTATTGAAGTACGTAGGAAAGAATCACATTTATTACCTCCACTAAGATCTCAATATGACAGTGTAATATCAGGAAGAATATCTCCAGCTGTTTTGGTTGAACAAAGTATTGTTATTGAATGTCTCAAAACATCTGGCTTTGATACTGGAAAGTTACAGCAAGGAGCAGGATATAACAATAATGCTCTACAACATAGACATTCTTGGGTTGAAACCGCAGGAAGAAATTCTATTGCGGACATTCATGATGGAAATGTTGAGTTAGAAAGTGGTGGATCATCACCAGGAGTTCAGAAAGTAAGATAAAAAGTTTAGATATTTCTTAAAATATTTTTTGTTTTTTACTGAAAAACAAATCAGTTAATTTTTTCATCGTTTAAACATTAAATTAGAATAATTCTTCAATGATTAAGATTGAAGTTTGTCTTTATAAGTTCATAAAAGCTACTACGCTCTTGATCTAAATAACGAAGTCATCAATAATTCCCTTTTCTATAAATGTTTATTGATGACTAAGATTATATTCACTGTCGAGTTATCTCTATTGATTATAAGAGCTATTTAAAAGAGTTATATAAGCACATGTTTCTCATTTACTTTATCCTAACTTGAGTTAATATTTTCAGAAATTGGTTGTTGAAGAATTGACGTTTGAAAGTATGAAGAAAATCTTAACTGAGTCAACACACAACCAAAATGTAGAAGAAGAGAAAAGAACACAACTTTCGGAGTATTTCAGGAATGCTCCATTCCCTGATTTAGTATCCAAGACTCAGCCTCACGTATGTATTCTTATTCATTTTTTCTCTTTTGTCTATATTTTGTTAATAAATACAAATATTTGTTTCAAAATTCTACTACAGCATGAAGTATTACAAAGCAAACTTTCGGATATTTTCAACTCATTAACAATCGAGCCAAAAAATTTATCTCAGCAAAGTATTCAAACTACTGATGTGAAGTCAAACAATATACCATCTTATGAAATTCACTTCCCTGAATTATTCGTATATTAAATCTTAGGTTTTCAGTTTTTATTATTATATAAATTATTTATTTATATTGACAATGTTATATTTAATTGTACGGTAGTCGGATCATGGGCAAAAGAACTTTTATTTATTTATTATGTATTGTAATATTATAAGCTTAATATAATTTGTTAAGCGATTTCCATTAATTTTGCAGAATCATTTTTATATTTAAAAAAAAAAAAAAAAACGAAATATATTTTGTAAATAAGCAATTCTTTGTTATTAAATGATGAAAGGTTTTAATTTGTTGAAACTGTATATTTCAAAAGCAAATTTCATGTTTTGTAAAAAGAAAATATTTCGAAATTGTATTTTGGAAGAACTGAACGATAAAATAAAATTTATCCAGCATTATAACTTTTTCTCTGTTAAGTAGATGTAGAAAATTTATGAAGCAATTACTGTTAATAAGGTAATAATATATGTTGCTCCAGCATGCTGTTCAATGACTCACTTGTTGTAAAATGTAATTATTCATCGACTATGTAATGCTCTGACAATAGTGATTGATCACTTTCTTGAAAAATGAGATCATAATTATAAAAATTCTAAAACTATGTTAAAAATATATTGATGATTGAAAGGATTAAAGGTATTGATGAATGTGATGGAAGGTTGTATTAAAAAAAACCACTTTTAGCTATTGGGCCGATATATAATTTTAATTTAAAAACCATAGTTAGTAATCAATTGCAAATTTGGTACGTGAAATACTTATGTTTATTGACAATTATTAGTCAATGAAACCAGTTTAATACAAAGTTAATTAATGATTTTATGTGAAATATTTCAATACCTGTAAACAGAGCATTGAATAAAAGTCTCAGAAATTGTTATTGTTATTTTTGTTATATATTGTAGATAATTTTGTAAAAGTTCGAAATTTGTGTTGACAGAGTTTCACAGCAAAAACTATAATTAAGTAAAAAATTGATTTGAAAAATTAATAACGAAAAATTTGTTTGATAAATGTTACATCAATCAAATGAAGTTTATGAATAAATGCATTAATTACACATATTCGATGTTTGTTATAAGAACCCCAATATGAAGTGATTGTATAATTTGTAGTGTATAACACTGAAAAAAGTGTAATAATAGAAAGGTGTTTTGTATAGTTTATTTATTTAATATTGAAATTTCAGTGAATTGTTAGATCAAAGATAGGCTTTATTGTACTTTAAGGCTGCACTTTAATTAATTCCACATCGAAGATGAGGGTAGCATTTGGCGGAATAGTGTATTTCTGTCAAGGATCATATAATACGAAAAAATAAAAAAATATAGGTAATACTGGTATTACTTATAAAATTTTAAATATAAAAAGGATATATTCCAGGATGCCCTTTGCTTCCATACGCAAAGTCAGGAGAACAAGTAAGTCTTGCACGTTCTCCGACAGACATTTGGGCAACTCCTAGGTCCCAACCTTTAATGACTTCTCCTTTACCTATCTTGAATTTAAATGGTACTCCATGATCCCGGCTAGAGTCAAATTTTTGGCCATTGGTGAGAGTACCTAAAAAAAAGTAAATGTTTTATAAATTCCCATTAATAAATTTGTACTAAAATACTAAAATATTTCACAAAAAAAATCAAAATTATTTTCATCATTTTTTCAAGGACTTCTAGTTATTGGAAAAAATCAATAAACGTTAAGGTTAAGCTACTTTTGGAAAATGTAACACACTCCAGTATTTTTCTTCACTACAAACTCCTATCTATCCCTGCTCAAATCTTTTTTTCAGAGTAGTTAGAGGTCTAAAGTTTATCTGAGCCCCGGGTGCGAAGAGCAGGGTTGATAATTTAATTATTTTTCTATTCAATTCACGATATAATTATTTTGTATATCAGAGTAAAAATATTATTATTATGAATTTTATTTATTCAATCATAGTCAATTGAAGATAAACTTAAAAAAAGCTTTAGAAAATATTTGAAGAATTTAGAATTTCATTAGAAAATTTTTTTTTTGCTTTGTACTGAAAAAGTCAATAATTCCTCTGTTACAGGTTGAAAGAACTGAAGTAAATAATACCTCATGTGCACTACAGACTAAGAGTTAGACTTTTTCACAGTTGAATGAATGTCCATAATAGTCTGAAAAAAATTGACATGCGGCCAATTTTAGACAAGTTAACATTCTTGAATAAACTGCTCTGAACTGTTCAAAGGAAATTATTACAAAAATGTTATTGTTGCATTAAAAAAAATATGAATATTTAGTAATTACTTATTGTACTGAAATTCTTGCACAAAACTATTATATTCTACTCCAAAACAAATACAATTGTTCTATAGCAGAAAGTTTATAAATTACAGGACTCATGTTTATCATGAATAAGCACAATTTAATATACAGAATATTATAGTTACTATCACTCAATTATAAACTCGATATATATATTTGAATTATTAACTCACCTGTATAATGGACGACCACTGTTTGTCCAGTCTTTGGATATGTTTGACCTATATGAAAAATATCAGGTGATTAAAGTTTCAAAATGAGTACGAAAAAATAAAAATAATTAATCTAATGAACTAAAATATAATTACATAAATAAGAAAATATTATAACTTTATAAATATGACGTTACTAATGATTGAATTTCACTTTCGGCATGCATTACTGAATTTGAATTACGTGATCGAGTATCTTTCTATATGATGATATTTTCCATAAATTAAAAGCGAATATTTAAAATGGACTCAATAAAATGATAAATAATATAATTGAAAAAAATAATTACCGTCGCCGGGAGATATTACTTCAACATCCACTCCCATGATTTCTTTCGTATTTATTAAAGTGGATAGTGCCGATGCAGAATATAGATTACAAGTAGTAGATTAGAATACGTTTAGACGCTTTCCATCCAAAATAACGTACATACAGGGTTGCCAGAAAATAAAGGGGAAATTAGCGCCACTCGTGAGTAAAAGTTGCGCAAAATTCATTCAAGTCGCTCAATCTCAACATCCAATCAGTTGCGTTCTCGTACCGCGGAAAATTTAAATTTTTATCGTTTAAAATTTTATCATTTACAGGGTGATCTAAAAATATTATCACAAGGAAAACATGTAGAAACTAGAGAGAATTTGGAACAGATTGGCGTTTGCAAATTTTGTAAATTCGCCAAAATAGAGGAGTTATAAAATAATATAAACGACCAATCAGATAACGGAGATAACAAGACAGAGTTAGCCAGAGAGGGGAGACTTCATCGATGAAAAATGAATTACTGTGTATAAGATTGCAAAGTGACTAATATCACTCGGCAACGATTCCAGTTGATTTCTTAACCATAACAATAGGTAAACATTGAAGTGAGACAACTTCACATGTATAAGCTGTTATCCTTGTCTATTGAGCGCGAATAGACCGCGCACGTAAAATCATACTTAGAATTAAAAATAATTCTACAGCTTTTTTTAATATTATTTGAAAATAATATTGGAAGACTTGGAAATGAAATTTTTTCAATATTTTCATTTTTTTAAGAAATAAATTACTATTTACTTATGGACTACTTTCTTTCAGACTTTCATCGATATTATTCCCGGTACTATTCCCGGTACTTTTTCCGGTACTTTTTCCGGTACTATTCCCGGGACTTTCTCCGGGACTATTCCCATCCACTTACGCATACGATTCTCTTTTTCAATTTTTTCCTTCCTTTCGCAAACTCACATTGACTTATTGTTTCCTTTTTTTTTTCTTTTATTTAGATTGTGTCCTTTTTTAAATTTATTTCGTTAGATTTTCTGTTTTTCTTCGATCGGTTTACACATTTAATTATAAGAAAAAAGAGGTGATTGAGAATACGTAAGAAAAAGTTAAAGTAAATTAGTAAAAGATCGAGAAAAATCGAAAATTGTTTTACTCATTTAGATTCTCTTTCATCTCTCTTTCATCTACTTACTCATACACTCTTCTCTCTTTTATTTATTTACTTATTCAATTTTCGATTTTTTTAGCCACTTTGCAATCTTATACATGGTAATTCATTTTTCATCGATGAAGTCTCCCCTCTCTGGCTAACTCTGTCTTGTTATCTCCGTTATCTGATTGGTCGTTTATATTATTTTATAACTCCTCTATTTTGGCGAATTTACAAAATTTGCAAACGCCAATCTGTTCCAAATTCTCTCTAGTTTCTACATGTTTTCCTTGTGATAATATTTTTAGATCACCCTGTATATGCAATAATGGTTATTTATTGTAATAAATAACAACGAAATTTTTATAATAAAATGATTGTTGTAATAAATTTATAATTTATTATAATGAATAAACCAGTTACAATATTAATGCTAGAATAGCGTGAAATTTATTTTTGCTAACTCTTTAACGAAATATCCAAACCAATAAATAACCTCATATTCTTATCTTCAGGATTTCTAATTTATTTTCTGATTCATAACAGAATAATTATTTCTCAAGTGCACATGTGGAAAAGAAATTTAATGGATGAAGTGATCAACGCAGCGTGAGAAATTACAACGCGCGTAGTATGAATCATCAATTTATATTGAATAAATTGCAAAAAAATTTTAAATGCATTATAAAAAAAAATTTCAGACTTTTTATTTCAGATGAAAATAAAAAATAGCTCAAATTGTGATTTGTAACTCAAATGAAAATTTAACCGCAAAAAAATCCAACAAATATTCCAATCTGGCAACCCTGTGTACATATAGCTCGACAGGTGAGAGTGTTTTTTCAAGTATAGCGGAATAGCAAGAATATTTATTGAATTCCTCAATATCTCCCACTACTCTACCAGAAGATCCTATTATTCGACATTGGAATTAATCATTTTGATTTCATTACTTCTAAAAACCAATCACGAACATTTAATACTTATGGATCTGTTGCGCTATAGGTTCGAGAAAAACATTTTGAAAGTATCAATACACTTTTTATTTACCAAATCTATCTTCAAAAAATGTAAAATTCAATATTAATTTTTATTGAAAATAATTTTGTTCTAAGAATTCCAAACATCAAAGTTTACGCAATTTTTATATTTATATTACGCCACCTATAGGTGCGTACTTCATGCTTGTTGACGATGCTACTAAATTCAATTAATCAATACAAAGCTACAAATAATGATATATATATTTTTTAATAATATAAACATTAAACAATCATAAGTTAAGGTAAAAATGGAGCTTTATACTGCACTTTGTTGGTTTAGAATAAGAGAATTTGATAAATGTACAGAAATATGTACAAATTTACTAAAAAAAAATCCTAAAAATGAGGTAAAATTATATTATTGATCTCTTCTAACATAATACATAAATTATTTCTCAATTATTTGGAAATAATCTTATATATCAATTATAGGCTGCGTGGCTTCTAAAAATGCGTGCCTTAACATCACAAGTTTATGTTGATGATTTAGAAACCGAAGAAGAAAGTATTGCTGAAACTTTCTTTGATAATTATGCAATTGCAGAAATGCCAAGACCAGGCACATCATTGAGAAATCCCGGAACCTCTTACGAGGGCCAAGGAATCCGTCCAAAAACTCAATCAGGTGATGGTTCCTTTACTGTAAACAATTTCTCTCAAATTATATTACTTGACTTAATGATTTTGTCATATAGGAAGACCTGTTACTGGTGTTGTGAGACCTATGACCCAAGGTGGAGCAGCAAAAAGTATGGAACAAGCGTTAAGAACCGCTAGAACAGCAACCGCAAGACCAATTACTACTGCCTCAGGACGTGCTGCAAGGTAAGTTAAATGATATTCTAAATCCATTATTTACAGATATTAATAACGATAATACTGATAATAGTGAACCATGAAGATAATCACACATTAATTTCTACAGATTAGGAACAGCTTCTATGACGTCAGATCCTGATGGATCATTTATTGAATTATCAAGATTGAACATTCAAAAGTATGCAAAAAGGCAAGAGATAGCAAAACCACTCTTTGAATATATATTTTATCATGAACATGACATAAGAATGGTAATTTAAATTTTAATTCATTTTGTATAATAATTTTATATTGAATAAAACGTAAAATTAATTTTTTTGAATATACTTTAGGGCCTAGATTTCGCAATTCTAGGAGTACAAGCAACTGAGTTCAAAGACTGGTGGTGGAAATTTCAAATGGGCAAATGTTACTACATGCTTGGTCTTATAAGAGATGCTGAAGAACAATATACGGCAGTTTTAAAAGAGCATAAGTCTATCGATGTTGTATTACGATTAGTTAGGGTATATGTTCGTCTTGATCAGCCAATAGCTGCTTTAGATTTATGTAAACGTGGGCTTGATTATTTTCCTAATGAAGTGAGTAGGGTAAAATTATACTTCTTCCCAAGAAATTAATTAAATTATTGGTACAGGTCATGATAATGACTGAGATGGCAAGAATTTTTGAAGGGATAAATAATACAACAATGTCACTAAAACTTTATAAACAAGTGGTTCAAGAAGATGGTGCAAACATAGAAGCAATTGCTAGTATTGCAATGCATCATTTTTATAATGATCAACCGGAAATTGCTATGGCATTATATCGGTAATATTATGCTAAATTTTTAGAATAGTTTCTTTTGTTTTTATAAATATAAATAATAATAATAATATTCAATTACAGGAGATTGTTTCAAATGGGTCTTTACAACGCAGAGATTCTTACCAATCTGGGTTTATGTTGTTTTTATGCACAGCAATATGATCATACTATTTCATGCTTTTTAAGAGCACTTCAAGAAATAAATGAAAAAAATGCTCCTGATGTTTGGTATAATATTTCACACATTGCAATTGTTAGTAGCTTTATTTCAATTATTTCATCTAGCTTTTTGTGGAAATTAATAAAACAATTGAAAATAACATTTCAGGGTCGAGGAGATTTAATTATGGCCGAAGAGTGCCTTCGAATAGCAATAACGCTAGATAATAGACATGCAATTTCCTATAATAATTTAGGTATACTTGAATTAAAAAAGAGAAATCTCACAGCTGCGAAAACTTATTTTGTATCAGCAGCTTCCATTGCTGAATATATGCACGAGCCTCATTACAATGTTGCCTTATTATCGTACAAAGTAAATACAATACATTTATTATACATTTTTTTAAAAAAACACTGTTAATGAACTAATGATAATTATTTTAGCAAGGAGATTTACAAACGAGTTATAAAAGTGTGCAGAAAGCACTGAAAGCTTATCCAGGTCATTATGAGTCAAAAAAATTATACAAAATACTCGAACCACATTTTAGTGGAGTATAAATTTTGTGAGTGTTATTATCGAAGGTTTAAATAAAATTTTGGCTATTTATTTACAATAATGTGTTGATTTGATTAAAAAAATTGACCGTAGACAATGAAAGCTTCATACAAGCAAGTCTTTTTTCATGGATAGGATCAAACAATAGCGTTGGCTAATTCATCTAATATTGACTGATTCACTGATTCTGCTAATGATAAAGACATTGTTTGAGAGATGGAATTTAATCGTCGTTTGAAATTTTCTATAGTCTGTAGAATTAAATGAATTCTTAAAGAATTGATACCGTGTTCTTGATTAAAATCTTCAAATTCATAAATGAATTGATTTATTTGTGCAATAAAATCATATTTGAAATCAGATTTAAAGGAATTGAATCGAGTGACCACTGTATTATGAATTGAAATTAAATCGTTGTATTTTTTTAATGCGTTATATATCATCAGTAAATCGTCATTAGCATTCTCTATATCTGTATTAACTTCTCCTGCAAGTTTAATCATCTTTTCTCCGTAATTTACAAAATTGTCATAAAATGAAATTGCATTTGATGTAAATGTTCGCAAGTCTATGATAAACCTTTCAGCTTTTATTAAAAATTCTTGACTTTTCTCATTAGATATTTTTTTAACTGGATAAGCTAATTCCAGTTTGTATCTAGTAAAGTATTTTTTAAAAATTTTCATAAATTGTAAAACACTGTAATCGAAATCAGATGAAAATTCGTTGATTCGATAACAATTGTCATAAATCGTTGATAATCCTATTTCAATTAGATTAGCCATTATTATTTTCTAATCTAAAAGTATATAATAAAATACGTATTTCTTAATTTTATATTTCCAAATATTCCTTTGTTTTTAAATTTGTATCCTTCATTGGTGTAACATACATACAGCGACACCAAACAGTAAAACTACCATATCGGCTGTTATACAGACAAGTATCACATAAACTCAAAGAAAATAAAAACAAACAGTAATAAAACAATTAATAATCAATTATTAATTTTTAATAAAATGTCTGAAGAGTCGGATTATGATACCGAATCAATGGAATGTTCTATTTATAAAAGAAAATACCAATTTTTACTAGAAAGATGTGAAGTTTTACAACAGGTATTTTTTAGTCTCATCAATCATTATTTATAGTGTTTTATAATCATTTAATATTAGTGTCATATTAACTGTCTCTAATTATGCAGGATAATGAGAGGCTTGTTCATCGAATTCAAAGAATAAGAAAAATTTTAAAAAGAACTAGAAAAGAAAAAAGGTAAATTATGACAGGTTATGTTCAAAATATCAAATGATTCATTTTTGAAAAATATACTTATTATTTTAGGTTTTTAATAGACCGACTAGACAAACATGGAGATCAATGGCGAGATGCTCCAATGGGAGTTTTAGAAGAAAATAATACATTTTCAGTGGCAATAAAACCTGAAAAAGTCCCTAAGTCAGGGCAAGTAGCAAAAGATGATAAAGTAAACAAGAAAGGAACAAAAAGAAAAGGAGCAAAGGCTGACCCTAATGCTCCAAAACGGCCTGCAAATCCATTTTTCCAGTTTTGTCAAGAACAGAGACCTCGCGTCATGGAAAGATTAGCTGGAGAACCAGAACCTAGTAAACAAGAATTAACTCGACAGTTAGCAACAACATGGAAATCTCTTAGCTCTGAAGATAAGAAGGTTTGTATAAAGATTCTTCAGTTATTTTATTTTATTTGAAATTCTCATTAAAATATACAACTCTTTCTTTTGTTTTTTAGGTTTATTACGACATGTACGAACGTTCAAAAGAAAAATATGTCGTAGAAATGCAAAAATATCATAAAAAGACGGAAGAAATACCTAATCAAATGTCTGCTAATATATAGCGTAATAATAATTGTACTTAGATAAAATTAAAAATTTTTTAATAAATTAATTAAAACTTATCTTTCTCTTTACGTAAAGCAGCCATAGTTTTAATTGGATCATTAGTACCAGTATGAGCCATTACCGTTTGTTCATGTACCCGCATGAACGGATTAATTTTTTTCTCTTCACCAATTGTACTCGGTACAGTTGGACTTTGCTTTTTACGTAATTCCTTAAACCAATCTAATTTTCTTTTGATATCTTCATTTCCTGGTTCAACTTGTAAACCAAACTGCAAATTCTTACAACTGTATTCATGTCCACAATAAACTTTCTAGACAAAAAAAAGCTACTCAGTGATGTATAACGTCATAAAACGAATAAACATTATTTACCGTTTCATCAGGAAGTGATCCCAGAATTTCACACAACGCTTTGTACATTTGTTCAGCTGTGCCTTCGAAAAATCTTCCGCAACCTCCAATAAATAATGTATCTCCTGTAAACACTACTGGAGAATCATTGTCAGATGATAAATAGTAACAAATATGGCCTGATGTATGACATGGTGTTGCCAAGCATTTTACTTTCAAATCTCCTATATCTACGACATCTCCATGCGATACTATCTTAGTAACAGCATCAACTCTCTGATCTCCACCAAGTACTTCAATCTCTTTAAATATTTTACTCATATCCTTGTTACCACCGGCATGATCCCAGTGATGATGTGTTGTCAGAATTTTCTTAAGATTAACTTTATGTTCTTCAACTGCTGAGCTTACTAGATTTGAATTTACTGGATCAACTATTGCAGCATCGTTTGTTTTCTTATCAATAATCTAGTGGCATAAAAGTAAATCACAATACATATTTCTCCTTTAAATAAAACAATAATACATGAATATGATAGATATTACCAAATACATAAAATTATCATCTAATGCCGGCAAAATTTCAATAGTCATATTCTGACCTTGGACAACCGTACGTGTACTGTGCATGTTGCTCCGAGAATCACAAAAAAATCTTGGAATGATGTATTTAACTGAACAAGTCTATAATTAATAAAATAATGAATCGTATAGTTTACGTATCGTAACAATATTTACGCAAAGTAAGTTTAGTATTAAAAATACAGTTTTTAAAAATTGTATACCAATGATGATGATTTAAAAATATGATGCTTTATCAATCTAGAAAAGAGCATAATAAATAATTATTAAACACATTAAATAGTTTATTGCGTGTTAAATAAATGTATACAATCACTTGATCAGTTTAGACTGTAGCTCACGATGCTGACGATGAAAACCTGCAAGTATTACCATGTGACGTCTGACATAACCTAATGAAGACAGCGCGTTGTTTAACAACAATGTACTGAATTGCTTGTAGCACATGCAAAAAAAACGAAAAAATTTAAAATATTGAGTTTTTGTAGTATTAAAATTAACTTTGAATGTTTCAAATTAACATTTCCAGTAAATTAATTAGTTATTAAAAATAAAGTAGTAAATAAACAAACAATTTTTATACATTTTATAAAGGTAAAATACATAGAGCATGTTGTTGACCTGTATTTTATATAAATAGAAAAATTGAATTAATTTTAATACATTATGCTTTTTAATTATTGCAGAGATGGAAGAGTCTGAGATTAAGGTTATTGACTGTGAAATAAAAGAAATTGACAAAGAAATAAGAAAACTAAATGAACGTAAAAAAGCTTTGAATGAGCGTAAAGAAAAATTAATGAATGATGTTATACGTCAAAAAAGTTTAGAAAAATCCAAACGAGATTGGAATAATAGCAATTTTCCATGGTCTAAGAAACTAAAAAGTACATTAACAGAGGTGTTAAAGATAAATAATTTTAGAGAGCATCAACTTTCTGCGATTAATGCAGTGATGTCAGGAGAAGATACGATATTAGTCATGCCAACCGGCGGTGGAAAGAGTTTATGCTATCAATTACCAGCAATAGTAATGAGAGGAATTACCATTGTTATTTCCCCTCTTATAGCTTTAATAGAAGATCAAATTCATGGACTGAAAAAGCTTAACATTCCAGCAGGAATGTTGACTTCGAACAAGAGTGAAGAAGTCAAGTTAGCATGGGCTGCCCTTGACGGTAAAAACGATAACGTTCATTTAATATATATAACTCCAGAGTTTATGAAAAAGTCGAAGAGGTTTATGGCTAAATTACAGAAAGTATTCAACCAGAAACGTTTGAAACTATTTGCAATTGATGAGGTTCATTGTTGTAGTACATGGGGTCATGATTTCAGACCAGATTATCAGTTTCTTGGTTGTTTAAAGGCCATGTTTTCTGGGATACCTATTTTAGGACTCACTGCAACAGCTACGACGGCTATTCTTGATGATGTTCAACAAATGTTAGATATCCAAGGATCTTTAATACTCCGAGCAACATTTAATCGACCCAATTTATATTATGAAGTACGAAGGAAACCTAATGATAAGGAAAATTGTTTAGAAATGCTTGTTACTTTGCTGAAAAGCAGATTTTGTGATAAATCTGGAATTATATATACAACAACAATAAAAGACGCTGAAACCTTGACAACTAGTCTTCGTGACCGTGGACTTAAAGTAGGATGCTATCATGCAATGTTAGATGCTGAAGTGCGATCAAAAATGTATAATAAATGGATCACTGGATCATACCAAGCCATAGTTGCAACAATAGCTTTTGGTTTAGGAATTGATAAACCTGATGTACGATTTGTAATTCATCATTGTATGTCCAAGTCAATGGAAAATTATTACCAAGAAAGTGGAAGAGCTGGACGTGATGGAAAGAAAGCTACATGTATCATCCTTTATCGACTGGCAGATATTTTTAAACTCAGCACTATGGTTATTGGGGATAAGGTTGGCCTTAGAAATTTATATAAAACTCTTGATTATTGTTTGAATAGTAATGCTTGTAGAAGAAGCTTAATAGCTACACATTTCAATGAAAATTGGAGTAAAGAAGACTGTAATTCTATGTGTGATCATTGTGCGAAATCTAAAAAAACTATGTCAACAGATATAGCACCATATTGCCGTCAAATCTACAAAATCATTGATAAAGCAGCAGACACAGAAACAAATTTAACTTTATTGAAATTATTAGATGCATGGTATGGTAAAGGCACTGCTTCTCATAGGGTTTCTTCAGTTCCTGTGCCAAAATTTTCAAGAGAAGCTGCCGAAGCTATTATTGCTTTCCTTCTTATCAATGGATATCTTAAAGAAGATTTCGTGTTCAATGCTTATGCTAATTTGACATATTTAGTTCGGGGTCCAGATTCTTCTTTAGTGACGGACAGTAATTATAAAATTCTCTTTACTCATGATGAGACTCTTAAAATATAAAGCTTGGAATTTATTATAGTTATAATAAGATAAGGTTAACAAATGTGATGATTAAAATGGACTATTTTTTACGGATGAATTGACGTAGTGAAGTACCGGAAAGCTGTGGTTTCAAGTTGACCGCCACAAATCAGGTGGGATTATTGATCCTAGAAGAGCATTCATGCTGATTCGTGCTTTGACTGTCGTCCAACTTACGTCGTGTATGGCGTCATTATTTTATTCTATGGAACTATATCAATTTATAAGAGCTCTTAGCGTCTTTGTTATTTAAAGTGGTTCTTGAAAAGTAATCAAAAAACTTAACTTTGATGTTTGATTTTTACTGTGCGTGTTTGTGTTATTTATTAGATAATAATTTCAAAAAGCTGTTATAGAAATTTATACGCATGTAGCTGACTGCAGTCAAGTAGAGTTTAAAGATAAAATAAATAAACAAATGACTTATAATTATTAAAACTAAAAAAATGATTAATTATCTATAGATTGAAATTTATTATTAACATTTTAATATTAAAATAGTAATTTTATATTTAAAATGACGAAAATTAATAATTGATGAATACATATGTTTGTCATGAAATGTCAGTATTTTTTAATAATTACATGAAATGAACAAAAAACGAGTCTGTGTAAATTGTCAATACACAGATATGTATCCAGGTTAATGTATAAATGAATGATAAGCTATTTATCTATTTAAATTATACAGATTATAAAACAATGAGCGGCAGTTTTGAATGGAATATATGCCAAAACCTTTAGTGTTACTTTTTTCTATTATCACATAAAAGAATCATAAACATGGAACGAAAAAAATAGCAGTGAGTGTTTTATATATTAAGAAGAGGAAAGTTTAAATCACAACGAGATGCCCCTACCAAATCTTTTGAAGAAAGCTAGCAGCTACATATTGGGTGATAGTAGCTCAAATAGTCAAAATGTTATTTACCAGGATGGAGAAGCTCTTTTTTGTAAAAATAATGTTTGCGTTCATCCGCCAAGTTTATTCAGACAAAACTGTGAAATAATTCATCATCCTGGATATATGACTGTCATTTGTAGACTTGATAAAAATACCAATGTTCCCAGTCTTCATTTAAGTTGGATCCCGAACAGTACATTGTGTAAACATCCTACAGCTTTGGAGAATATCATTTTAAGAAAAGATGTGCCAGTGTCAGAAGGAACATCGTTAAATAAAATAAATGACGACGAGAGCTCAATTAATTCTGAAAAAATCGATGTTTGTTTGGAAGTTAAAGAACCCCTAGATTGTAAAGATTGTGAAAGAATATGCTCAGGTGGTTTATTCAATGAAGAATCATCGTCCGATGCTGAACAATCATGTAAAAAAAATTTTAATAATCAAGAATTAAATAAGGTACAAAATAATGAAGAATCCAGCGAATCTACGATGGGAAAAAGAGTATTTTCTACAATAATAAAAGAAAAAATTGCTTCGTCTAATGAAGAGTTACGAGGAATTAATTTAAATAATTTGAAATCAAGATCAGATGATCAAGGATCAATGGATAGTCTTAATTATGGAATTGAGCCAAAGAGTATCAGTACTATTTCTTTAAATTCTTGCTGTAGTTTGTCTACTTCATTTGATCATGAACTACCAAATTGGATGAGATCTCCAGAGTTATTAGCTCATCAGCATAATCTTACATTTCCTGAAAGTACAACAGCATCTCCTCTTGCCGTGAGAAGAGCTCATCAATGTAGAAAATTTTGCGTTGATTTAGGACAAATGCGATCTCTTAGACTGTTTTTTGCTGATCCTGCTTGTACTAGTGGACAGCTTGTAGTAGCGAGTCGAGAAAGTCAATATAAAATACTTCATTTTCATCATGGGGGCTTAGATAGACTTGCAGCTATTCTTCACCAATGGCATCACTTGGTTTATTCTAAACCAGATCAAACAGCTGACTGCGAAGGGTCTTTACCTTATCGGTAAGAAAAATCTTTTTCAACCGTCCTAAAAGCATTCAAAATAATAATGCATGCATTAATTAATGAGATAATATATTTTTGTTTTAGACATTTCATGGTATGTAGGCCGGAAATAGCCAGGGACGAGCTGCATCCTGAGGAAGGAAAAGTGCCTATGATAACCTCATTAGCATGGAAAGATTTATTAAATGAAAGAGGACAAGTTGAAGATGACCTTACACTTCGTAAAGGAATATTTTTTGGTGGTTTAGAACCTGCTTTAAGAAAAATAGTATGGCCTTTTCTTCTTCACTGTTACTCTTATCAAACTACTTATGAAGATCGGGAACAAATTGATGCTATACGACGTCGAGAATATCAAGAAATAGAAAATCTTCGAAGTGGTATGAGTCCAGAACAAGCTGAAAAATTTTGGAGAAATGTCGTTTGTATTGTAGAAAAAGATGTAGTTCGAACAGATCGTGCTAATCCATATTATGCTGGAGAAAATAACCCTAATATACAAATAATGAAAAATATTTTACTCAATTACGCTGTCTACAATGCTCAACTTGGTTATACTCAGGGCATGTCAGATCTCCTTGCGCCTCTGCTTGTTGAATTAAATTCAGAGATTGATGCTTTTTGGTGCTTTGCCGGTCTTATGCAACGATCTGTAGCTGTTTGTACACCAACGGATACGGATATGGATAAGAATTTATGTTACCTTAGAGAGTTAATCAGGATTATGGTACCTGACTTTTATGCACATCTGGAAAAATACACTGATGCGCTTGAACTTCTCTTCTGCCATCGATGGATTTTATTGTAAGGTTTTACCAGATATTGAAGTAGTTTGTGTGTAAGATATAGTATACTAATGAAACATAATTGCACTATATCTTACGAATGGGTTACCTTCTATCATTTTAATCATGAATGATAAGACAGTAATTAAGTATTGAATTTTTTAGGTGCCTCAAGAGAGAGTTTCCAACAGAAATGGCTCTAGTCATGTGGGAAGCGTGCTGGGTCAATTATCTAACGGACTATTTTCATTTATTTTTATGTCTTGCAATTATATGTATTTACGCAGACGATGTCATAGCTCAGGATTTACGAACGGATGAAATGCTGCTTCATTTTAGTTCTCTTGCCATGTATATGGATGGTAATGTAATCCTACGTAAAGCTCGTGGATTACTTCATCAGTTTCGACAACTGGATCGATTACCCTGTACTTTAGCTGGTCTTTGTCGTCAATGTGGTCCAGGAATGTGGGATAGCAGCCATGATCCTGTTATCGAATGCGTAGAACATGAAGATTCAGTGTGTCCTTATATAGAAAATTATCAAAATGTCAAATATTAAATTTTATGAAGTATATATGTTTTTCAAAGGTACAGTACCAACACATATCCGTATCGTTAACAGATTTCTATGGCACTAATTCAACATGCACTACATCAAAATCAGTATCAAATGAGATTAGATAAAGAGAAAATTATATAAAAAGAGATTTATTTATTAAATCGATCAAAAAATTTATAAAACATCAAATCAAATTTTCACATTATTCACAAAAATATTCACACAACAAGTACAGTTATCAAAAATTATTTCTAATGCATCGTAAGTCATTGTTTAAGTAAATTTCTCGATTATTCTATCATTAAAATACATCCTTTATCACTTAATAATTAATTTGGCTAAGTCAACTCATTTTTATAAAATAATTTTGGTAAAAACTAGACCTTTTTTTCAGCCAAGTTAATTGTCACTAAAATCATACACGCTATCGCCCATACTATAACAAAAATAGGCCAATATTTTCCTGCGAATGGACTGGCAAATCTATTTTTTACACTAGATTTAAAAGTAAGCATTACTTTTTTTCGCGAATCTAAAACAAGAAATGTCGGAATCAAATACTGAATGCCAGCTCCAGCATAAGAACCCGTTATACTAACAAGAAATGACAAATTTTCAGTTGACATAGCAATTACATAAGGTGGAATTATTGCCAAAAATGGAAAGACTAATTTTCGAAGACAAAAATTGTAAGCAGTCTGATTGTTAAGAAACAATGATGATAAATTGTTTCTCAATGTTATTGCAATTATAGGAAAACTCGTTGATAATGTGAACACAGGAAATAAAGCAAGAAAATATTCAATAATTAATAACAATGTGTTTGTGTTCTCTGAACATCCTCCACTACCTCTTGGACCAAAATCTAATGTATATAAATCATCAAGATGTGCGAATGCAAATGTTCCCGTTAAAGCTAATAATAGATAAAAGCCTCCTATCAACACATAATCAAATATAAGAGCACGATTTAGAGTTGATTTATTAGTAATTGGTACAACTAATGCTGGGAGGGAATGATGACACATAAATGAATATATACACGCTCCAAAAAGTCCAGGGATACCTAAAATTAATAAAGTGGTTAATTTTTCATTATTTCTTAGGCATGTATAATTTTGATAAATTATTCACCATATACATCCATAGCTGGAGGTGATCCTTGAGGACCATTGACTATTAGAATTCGTAGTGCGTATATTATCATGATTGAAAAGGCAAGCCAACGCATAGCAGACGTCAATATTTGAAGGTATTTTGTTTTCTGGACGTTAAAAAATACAAATGGACCTAATATTAAAACGAACGTTGTCTGAAAAATATTATTAAAAAGTTTAAAAAATATTGAAAACTTAATATTTAAATTAAAATAGTTTTTTTAAAAATGTTTTTGATAAAATTAATTTAACTTCTTTAAATAATTCATTTACGAAGTGTTTTCTTTGAATGCTAAAAACATCTAAGTTATAAATCATACTGTCCATTATCTTACCAAAAATATTTGATAAGCATCAAATCGTGTGACATATGAACCTTCCCAACAGGCTTCAGTGTCAGGTATTGTCTCATTGCAAGTATAATTTGCTGGTTGATAATTACAAGTTACATCTGCCAAAGTTCTACCAATAGCTGCAGCATAGATACTTAAGTCGCCATATAAATAGACAGCTAAACAAATATAAAATAATGTAATGCCTGTTTTACTGAAAAATAGGGATGCCATTTCTCCTATCTCTACTTTGTCATTCAATGTAAAGAATTTGGATGAATCATCTGTATTGTCAGAGCTTCCAGATGGTTCAACAAGAGGAGTCTCCTCTGAGTCAGAGTTTGGTGGCTCAGCTTCACAAAATGTACGCAAAGCCTTTGAATTATCAATTTCCGTTATTAGTTGTGTTACTCATCATAAATAGATATTATCCACTTACTTTTTTCCTACTTTGAACCTTTTCCCAGGCGATAATCGCACTTGCTGATGCCATAGACTCTATGACGAATGTTACAGTGATAAAACTAAATATAAATAAAAATATAATTAATAAAATACTTATCAACTTTAATTATTTATATTTATATTACTTACCTTATGAATCCTAAGATTATAATAACTGTAGTTCCAAAAAGCCATCCTGCTCTACTAAAAACAGCTGGTAGAGTTAATGCTCCAGTTCCAACAATTAAATTGAAAATGTAGATCAGACCAACCTGTGATTAGTATTTTATTTAATAAATATAAGCTTATTTAATATTGGAAAATATCAAGTTAAATAGAACCAAAAAAAATGAATTGTAATGTTTCCAGCTGTATCAAACTATATAAACATTTCTTTGTTGTGATTTTATTGTTGAATAGGTTAGTTTTCTCTAGAAGCTTGAAACTGATACAAATTTTATTGAACTTACTTTTGTAGAATATTGATCAGTATTTATTTGCGGCATAATTTATGCCCAAATGCCAACACACAAATATAGATTTACATCAAAGCATGATGTATTTAAATACACAAGCGATGGTTGTGTATCATATGACGTTGACGTTTGATTGTTTGATATCTGTCTCCCTCACTATGTAGCTTTGTTGAGCACACTCATTATATAATGGAGATTGTCAATGAAGATTGATACATATATATATATATATATAGCTTGTATATATGTAACAATTTAGTTGGATGCATAAAAAGGTGGCGCTGATGAAATAAAAAGACTCCAAATTGCTACAGAAGATCGTTTATTGTAGACATTTTATTATAAAAAAAATTGTGAATGGAATAAATAGACAATTGCAATCACATCGATGACAATTCGTTGAAAATAATTTTATTGAATTGAAAATATAAACCTAATCCTTATAATAATTATTATAAGTTCACGAGACAACTCTTAGGATACGATATTCATTGACATTGAACGGTAAAAAATCTACATTGTAACTCCGGAAAAATGCGAAAAGTTGTATTACATTTTTAATTAATGACTATATCAATGGTTTATGTTCAGTACAATTTTTGTTTTGGAGGGGGATGTGGGGAGAAAAATTTTCATTAGCATAATGAAAAACTTTCCATTAGCAAAATGAAAAATTTAACGAGAGGATCAAATGCTAGAGAAATAGCTAAAATGTCAAAAAAATTTTTATCAATTACGACAAAACATTCGAGTCGATTATTGTTTACTTATTTATCCGAAGAGCTTTTATTTTACCATCTTCAAATTACTTCCTCTTTCACCTCAATTTATTATTAATAATTTGAGCGACTAAATAAGATTTTTTTTTTGGAATGTTTGCACTGGATAAAAAATCTACTTGCTGGTATTTTTTTTTTGTTGTATCAGTGCTTTAATTATTTAATAATACTAATTTATATTAATTACACGCATTATTAAAAAGGGATTAACAATAATTAGAATATCGTAACTTCAGGCCCTGTCATCGCTAGGAATGAAGTACTCTCGAATCCGAGGTAAGTCTTATGGAATGAAATACAATGTTTTATAAAAGTCAAGGATCTTCACCTCATATTTAAACTCGACAGCACTAAAAAAAATTGCGTAGTCAAGGGCAGGAGGTAGTAGGAATAGATGAAAGCTTTACATAAATAAATCTTAAGAAAAATAATAAACATAATGTAAAGAGGTGATAAAGAGGAAAATAATAAAAAAGAGAATAAATGAAAACTCTTTCTCTCGCTTTCTCACTCTCTCTCTCCTCCGGAACTTGACCAACAGTGTTGATCAGGGAATCAAAAAAATGATAACTGATGACATTATGTAATAAGTTGATGTTAAAAGGAAATGCAAAAGTGCATTGCAAATTAATACGCTTAGAAGCACTTCCTGTGGACAATTGATGGACCTGATTCGTCGTATTCTTGTTTGGAGATCCACATCTGTTGGAAGGTAGACAATGAAGCAAGAATAGAACCTCCAATCCATACGGAGTATTTTCTCTCTGGTGGAGCAATGATCTTAATTTTCATGGTTGATGGAGCAAGAGCAGTAATTTCCTTTTGCATTCTGTCAGCAATACCAGGATACATGGTGGTACCTCCAGAAAGAACGGTGTTGGCGTAGAGATCTTTACGAATATCGACGTCACACTTCATGATTGAGTTGTACGTAGTCTCATGGATACCACAGGCTTCCATACCCAAGAAGCTTGGTTGGAAGAGAGCCTCAGGGCAACGGAATCGTTCATTACCAATGGTGATTACCTGAAATAATCATTCATTATTATTATTATTAAAATTGTAAACATAATGATTAAATGAATTTAGAGCAAAAGAAAATTTCCAAGTACTCAATTAATAGTCTAAAATTAATTTTACCTGTCCATCAGGAAGTTCATAGCTCTTTTCCAAGCTAGATGAAGAAGCAGCCGTAGCCATTTCCTGTTCAAAGTCAAGAGCAACATAGCAAAGTTTTTCCTTGATATCACGAACGATTTCACGTTCGGCAGTGGTGGTGAATGAGTATCCTCTTTCAGTAAGGATTTTCATGAGATAATCTGTGAGATCACGACCAGCCAAGTCGAGACGAAGAATAGCATGAGGCAAAGCATATCCTTCGTAGATTGGAACAGTGTGAGAAACACCATCTCCGGAATCGAGAACGATACCGGTGGTACGACCAGAAGCGTACAGAGAAAGCACGGCTTGGATGGCTACGTACATGGCAGGCGTGTTGAAAGTCTCAAACATTATCTGCGTCATCTTCTCACGGTTAGCCTTGGGATTGAGAGGAGCCTCAGTAAGTAGCACAGGATGTTCTTCGGGTGCAACTCGGAGTTCATTGTAGAAAGTGTGATGCCAAATCTTTTCCATATCATCCCAGTTGGTAACAATTCCGTGCTCGATGGGGTATTTGAGGGTAAGAATACCTCTCTTTGATTGTGCTTCATCCCCAACGTACGAGTCTTTCTGTCCCATACCAACCATCACACCCTGATGTCGGGGTCTTCCCACAATTGAGGGGAATACAGCACGCGGTGCGTCATCACCGGCGAATCCAGCTTTGCACATACCGGATCCATTGTCAACAACCAATGCAGCAACTTCTTCGTCACACATTTTCGTTTATTATTATTTTATCTGAAAATTAAAAATGAACAAAATGTTAACTCGACTATTTCAAACTCTACAGTACATTTTCATGAATTAAAATAATGATGATGAGTTCAACGATCTTTTGAGAGTTTTAGTATCATGAAGTTACTTAGTGATGATTCATTATTCAATTTTTTTTTTTTTTAGATATTTTTGTCGTTAAATTTTCGAGTATGAATTGAGAAAATGAAATGCCACGTCAGATCGACCGGAGTCGTTGTCGCGATACAAACCCTACCTTACCACTCGGAGAACCGCACCCAGCCCCACCCAACCCCGAGTTATCTACTCTTTGTGAAAAGGAAAAATTTTAACCACAACCTAAACCACCGGAATACTAAAAATGAAAGAACTACATTAAGGAACAAATCGATTCAACTATTTAGCGACTATTTTTTTTTTTTTTTTTATGTAAAATGAATGTAAAACCTTTTACACCGAGTGCTATTAACCGACTTCCGTGGATAATGTAACCGGCATACCGGCGTAACCTGCCCACTTTGCGTTTTCAATCATATCCACGGCAAATTAAAATGTTTCAACACAAATAATAAGGCATAAATTAAATCCAACACGCTCATAAGTCATTTCAGGTCACACTATGATAAAAATTTCAGGCACATTTGATGAAATTGAAGCACTAAATTAATTTAAATATTTAAAAATATTAATCAATTGATTAATAAAGTAGTAAAAACTTACATTAGTTATTGAATAAAAAATATATATACACTTTAATAGTGAGTAAGTAAATTACACTTTGGACTGGGTATCACAAAGTTTCGAAGGTATCAACCAGCGAACACAGAATGTAGCTGCAATGACCGGTGAACTGTTTTATATAAACGAGATAGCACAGACTCCCACCATAAGCGTTTCCGCCAAGAAGGGCAGGACACCCTCAACCAATCCTGGCTCTCTTTACCATATATGGCAACTGACTATCACGAAGGGATTGCCCCCACCTCGTCGCGACGCTGCTGCATCTCTATCGTAATGATATTGCTGCCGCAACGCTTCCCCCCCAATAAATTTACTATACATCGATTCTTTCAACAATTAACCTGACCCATCGGCAATCATTAAAATAATTTTAAATGACAGTGTTTAAAATGATATTAAAATAATGATTTCTTAAAAGTTTTTCATAATTACTATGTTAATTGCAATATCTGTTTTTGGGTTAATTTCAAATAAAATTAAGACATCGAGATAAGAATTATTGATATTTTTTAGGTTTCTCTTTCATCGATAAGCCCAATTCAAGACTAAGTTGGTTGAAGGATACTAAAATTAGTCGAAATACGGAACTATAGACCCAAGCCAAGTTTAATTATAGATCCTGTTAACGTCAGAACCACTTTTAAGCAGAATCACCACTTGTCGCGCAGCAACCTGTCACGATTCTACAAAAAAATATGAAAATCAATAATTTGCATGCCTCACTCATCATGCTAGAAAAAAAATCATCCGATAAGATTAAATAAAATAAAATAAGCACATGGGTAGCAACGCCCTGACATGATGGCGGCGGTTAGAGGGCTGCCGGCTTCCTCACTTTGGTTAGAGTTGAATTATTAGGCAATATTAGTAGACACATGGCTTAAATAAAAGTATATCACGGTCAACAAATGTTTGTATTACTCACCTTAATGTAGTTGAAAAAAACGAGATTAT
Organism: Chelonus formosanus; assembly: GCA_028641665.1. Classification (NCBI taxonomy): domain Eukaryota; kingdom Metazoa; phylum Arthropoda; class Insecta; order Hymenoptera; family Braconidae; genus Chelonus; species Chelonus formosanus. Next base: position 19,751,871 of record CM054002.1, read on the forward strand.
TATCTCCAAGGATTTCAGTGATTAAAGTTGATGTAAGCCCGAAAGAACTACACTTGTGACAGGACGAAGCGAGAGTCGTGACTGGAGCGACAACGCCAATAGAGTAGTGAGTAACATGAATTAAATCGCAGACCGGGCTCCTTATGGACTTGTCCTGAAAGGGTATGGTCGGCAATTGCATGCCGGCATTTCAGGATTTAGAAAAACATTAAAAATCCCTTAAAATTAACGAAAAACATTATGAAATATGATAATATCATCGTTTAATGTGAAAAACAATTAGTTTTGATAGCCTTCGATGACTCATTTGGCTTAATTATCAATAAGTATGGCATCAATAATCTTCCTATCTCCCCTCGTTTGTGAAGTAGACTCGTCCAAGCTTCCTTATCCCCACTAACAACATTTTCACCGGCTCTTGCCATATATGGGCATAAAACGTGAGCCGTGCTGTGATTGGCTGATTCCTCAGCAACCGACTAGTTCCCCAAATACCGCTTCGAACTGTACGATATGGCTGAAGAGAGAAGGATAAGCTGTTGGAAAAGTATGCAAAAGAGGAAAAGACAAAGACATAAAAGCCAGGCAATGACTCCTAGAAATATACTACGCGTTGATTATAACTATAGCATTTCCAGACTGACTCACCGTCAGACGTTGAGAAAAAATAGTCGGTTATACTGCTTCGAAATTATCTGATGATAATGAATACACATGAATTTTTGCTTCCCCTCTTTTGTGAAACTACTGACTCACTGGGGTTTCGCTGTAATAAGTCATTTTTACTTACTTTGAGTTTATTAAATCACATTCCAAGTCTATTTAAATATGCTTACAATTGCAAAAAAAGTATACAAATTGCTAAATAATTGTAATTTCATTCCAGTAAAGTATTTGAAGAGACTAGCCAAGAATGAGAAGATAATAAGCTTAGATAAGTAATCAATTATTATGCCAATGACACAACCAAACTTGCAAGTAAAATTTGCAATGTTTAGTTAACTTGTCAAGGTCGAGGCTTGCAAGTATTACTATCTCGAGGACAATACAAGGTTTGTCATGTCAATGTAGTATTATATGTACTGAGAAACCTTTAGCTATTCTTATACCTGACATCTTCGATGTATGGTTTAATTGTAGCAATTCGTCACGTTATTTTTAAATTGAATGCATTCTAATGCACCTTATAAGATTAGTAAGGTAAAACAAATGAAGAATTATTAAGTAATAGATTAAAGTCTTACATTAAAATTCAAGAATGTGACCTTGCAGCTTACGCTTTTCTTCGAATCGATTGGCCAAGTTCAATGTCGTGTAGGTCGAAAGTTGAACGACCCAACTTAAGCGCAGACGACGCCAAAGAGTTGCAGCTATGTATTGGCTACGCCCAAAAAATACAAAGTCTTTATTGACGTATATATTAATAATGAAGTACATCTTGGATGCTTACCAATCCTGCGTGTATTACTAATGTAATGCTTTTCGAATGCATTAACTTCGTAATGAAAAAGATTCTAAAGGTGGTCAGTTCCAATTATCTCATCAAAGAGCTAAATTTGGGATAGATTACGCATTTAACTGCACCGTAGATGGAATCGTAAAAGATGAGGAGTGTCAAGGTTGGTGTCGAGGTAACAAAAAAGCAGAACAGATGTGCCATGGTCATTTTAGCATTATGTACTCCAATTTGGCCTTGTTTATTGTGTAAGTAATGTATACATGTTTTTAATGTTATTACAAAAACTTGAACGTACTGAATTCCATTGCATTTTTTTCTCAATCAACAGATAAAAGCAGCTAATCAACAACTCTGTAAGTATCCTAAGCGATAAGGAGGAGAAAGCAAACATGAAGCATGAAAGTTTTTTTTTTAAATATATGGAATATTAGATTTCGAAAGGCTCAAAAATAAAATAGAGCCAGTTTGCCATTTATCATGATCCCCGTTATGTTTTGATACACAGTAATCCCCTGGTTAACTGACCGACTATTTCTTGTCGACTTGTCCTCACCATATTCGAATGAAATAAAATTAACAAGGTACGTATACATAGCCATTCTTCCAACAGGAACAGTTCAATATAACCCGTTATGTTACACAACATTAATACGATAATTATTCCTCCAAAAAATGTACGTTTATTTTCTGGGTCACTATGGAATTTAGTATATTTTGATTCAAATGATAGCACATTTATGTATAAGAGAGAAAATCATGCTCATTAACATTGTGACTTGGTTTCACACGAGTCAGTAAGTAAAATCGTGGACTCAAAAGACGGAATATTTTCACAGCAATGTAAATCAAGGTCATACGTTAACAAACTCGATATTTCCATACCGGTATAAAATAATATTCATTAATTTCACATAAATATAATTTATCATTCGTTCATATAAATATCATTTAATGGTATTCTTGACAGTAAATGAAAGATAAGCATTATTGGATTATCAATTCGGGTTTTTTGAAGTTTGAATAAAATTATTTTTCATTTATCATACACTTTGACCTTTTTTGACATGATTATTGAGGACCAGAATTCATTCCTTAAAAAAACAACATTTAATTTTTAAAGGAGATATTGATCTTACATTTTCTCAGTTTATATATTTGTTTTAAATGATAATGTTTTTTCTTGTTTCAGTAAAACTTGAATACATAAAATATTTTGACTTTTACTCTTACAATCATTGAGGAGTTTAGGCTGTACTAAAAGTTTCATTGATGGGTTTTCAAATGTAGATAAAAAATTTCAAAAGGTATTACTTAAATGAGATTATTTATCATATATTCTATTTATCTAAACTCATTTTAATTATCAAAGTAAAACAGACGTTGCGACAGGCATAGTTTTATGTTTTCTAGGAAAGGCAATCATCAAGAGTTATTGTATTTGGGTCGGTTCATGAAGTAACTTAAATTATCGATTTGCATTTCAGATAAATCATCAACAATTGAACAGCTCTGATTAAATTAAAAGTTGGCATCAACGATACTTAACGATTTTCACATCATTTTCAAGATTTCATGGATTTATGTTGAGATTCTTATCTGCCATGTTTTTCAAGCTTCAACCTGCCGACTCCAAAAAAGTTAGATGAGCAGTAGAATGTTTAATGTTCCAACCACTTTAAATTTCTGCTAGTAGCCTACAATGGGTGATTTAAACTTCAAAAATTTTTTAGGTAATTAGTGCAAGAAGAATCAGTAACTTTGAATGTCAATTTCATTCATAGAAAATGGATATCTTTAAAAACATCAAGTATGATCTATCTAATTTTAAGAATAATGATGAGTACATTTTCATTAGAAATAACTGATCATCGTAAAAATGTAAATTGCAAAAGTAATTATCTAAAGTTATGAAAAATTAGTTAGTATTATTAAAATAGTAAAATATTTCAAGATTCTTGGTAGTTGAGTTGCTAATTGTGCTATCCTTACATTGTACGTTTAAACAGAATTTAATCAGACTCTCGAAAACTTTTACCATTATCTCAATTAGTCTCATTACTCTTTTAAGTATTTAGTGATATTTCTTTAATTAGTATTAAAGTTCTTCTATTGAATGATTATGAATCTTTTCTAATTTATAGAAAGTTATTTCATGTGGATGGATGAATAAGGCCTTCTTAAATGTAAAATACATCTGAATCACTGGCGTATGATCATTTCTGACGCATCTATGAATTCATTGCCTTCAAGTAATTGAAATAAAATATGTCTGGTCAATAGCTACAAGGCATCAAATTCTTGGAAATTCAAGCCAAGGATAACAACTGACGTTTATACATTCTTCTTATGCGGATGCTGTTTTCATAAGTACATACATCTTTTTTACAGACTTTGAATAACGGCGAAATCTTCTACGTAAATTACACATGTAGAGAAGTAGGTAAGTGATGGATAATTACACCAGCTGATGGTAATCGGTTACATTACGACTTTTATAAATTTTTTTTTGTTTTGTCAAACAATGAATGAACAATTTCGAGACCAGTAATGCTATCTGGTGGAATTGAAGATAGTTCGTTCTCTACGTCACAAAGTAAACGTACAGCAAAATTTACACCTTGACAGAGTGAATTGACAGACAAAGTTTTATATTAAATTCTAGTAAAATCATGATCACAACACATATGAATACATATTTTGTTAATAATTTGATATCTTCGTTGAGATGAGTTTGATAGTATATCGGATAATTCAATTAAATCAAGTAAGAAAAGTTTCAACATTAATATGAACAAAGCGTCGTATCTCCTTCATTGGTAATCTACTGTTGTAACAACAAAATACATAAAGCTAGTCATTCGTTGTCTCAGAAAAAAAACAAAACAAATTTTATGATAAAATGACATTAAAGGAGGAATAATAATTAATCTTTCTAGAGAATTTGTAAAAAAAAAGTATTTTTAAAATGACTCAATCAAGCAGGTTAGTTTCTTCATATTTTCATCAATAGAGCTTATTCATGTAAATATAACCTTCGAAAATAGAAAGAAGGGAATATATTAATAATAACGGTTTTATTTTTTTTTCTTAGGAAAAGATTAAGGAGCATGGAAGAAGAAAGTAGTGAATTTACTCCTCTCAGTAAAAGAATAAATAATCTACATCTAAATGGCTGGTCCGGATTACGAGATTCAACAAATAATTCAGTAGAATTTGAATGGAATGATAAAAATTGTCCATCTTCCAATAATTCTGAACCATCACCTAGTTCATCATCGTCTGAAGGATATAATCCCAGCCAAAATGATTTTGCACATGAATATAGACCTGAGTTAGGCATTAATGACAACCCGTACTATTATGAAAACAACAAATTGTTATACACTCTTTATATGGAAAGAATGCAAAGACGAACTACTTTCAATCATCTCTGATATATTTAGATAAATGTTCATTTCCGTATTTTTTATTTTAATTGTAATCATATTTTGTAACATACAAATTTTGGTGAATATCAAAACTTAAAAATTACTTTAATGTTTACAATTTAATCATGCCTAGTTTGTAATAAATCTACTTTTTAATTAATAAAATAACTTGTAAATTAATGAATAATATTATTATTGTCATATAATTATTTTATAATCTATTATTTAATTTTAGCTTAATCATAATAGGTGAAAGTTATTTTAGGGATAGATAGTTTGAATCAATCCCAAATATAAACTCTGAAATGTAATCATCATTCATACTTTTTAAATTGCGCGCTTTTAAGTATAATACAAGTAGCACTGCTAGTGGTGATTATCAGTACTTTAAAGCTAATTATGATTGGTTGTTATGAAAACAGGTACACAATGATACAGCCACGTAAATGCAACAAGACGTACACTACATGCACACAGCATAAACAGTGTACAATTAGTAATGGTGGTATTATTAATTTACATCGTTTTTGGAGTAATTTTCAATAAAAATAAGGAAGAATGAAAATATGTTAATGCGTAAGAGGTTATGAAAAGACGCATATAGTTTGTTATAAGTATAGTATCGTTCAAAGAGTAAACGAAACAAACAAGCGTCGGCAGTGAGTGTTGTGGTCGGTAACTTTGTGCTCATAGAAATGAGAAAGTCGGCTTGAAGTGAATCGAGAGCACGAATGCCAGAGCGTCGACGTTCGAGGCAGTGCCAGGTTGTAAAGCAGCAACACTTGGGAAGTAACCGAATAACGGCAACGGTAAACTGTTTTGAGTGAGCGGTTTGGTTCATTCGTTTTCTCAGGTGTGCCAGTTGTCGTGCGTTTATTCTAGTTAGATCAAGCAGACAATCAAGTCGTCATTTTTCTCAATCCACATCAGCTGTTTATAAAGTGAATATAAAGATATAAACGTCAAGGAGTTGGCGTTTTATTCTACAAGTAAGTGTAAGGTTGATATCTTTTTATGCTATCGCTGCTTTCTCTCGAAACTCGTCCAACGTAAATTGATAGCCACAAGTGTTACCGGAAATAAGTATGTTTTGATGGAGTATTCGTGCATGCACAAAGTTTGCCCACGTTACGTCGAACCGCGAAACAGTGGCCACCGAGCACTCACCCCAAGACACTAAAATCGTCGCGGGAACCTCGTCGTGACTCTACGGTCTGGCTTGAGCCTTTGGTGGGGTGGTTGGAGGTGCGGACAGTGGTTGAGAGGCTGGTGGGGTTGGAAATTGCGTGGTGGTGGATGCCCACCGTGGAGGTCTCCCGGAGGCCCCTCCGTAACATCTCTCGCTCCACTCTGTTTTCTTCCCACCTTGTGTTGCTTTTGATGCCTCTGCACATCTCCTCCTTTGCCACTTCTAGGTGGGGGTGTAAACAAATGCTTCACTGCTTGCGAATGCAATCAGCCGATTCATCAAAAGATCTTTCATTCTTATCTATTTTTTCACCACAAGTTGCGCCAGACTTTCTACTACTTCATCCCTTTCACGCTCACTGACTCGGGCATTCACATGACTTGACTAATGCATCGCTATATAAATTATTCATCAATGATTCAGAATTCCGAAAGTAGGTATCTATTACCCTTACTTGTACTTTAAACTTCGTACAAGAACATTCAATATCTTTGTTGGATATAATTTCTCCAGACACTCGATCTCTCCCAAAATGGCGGCTTTGCTGACGTGTAAATGTTCATGTAACAAGACCTCAATTGGAGCCAACGCCCGTTTGTCTTCTATTCAAATGATGCTATTTTAAGCTTCTATATAAAAGCCTTCATAATGGATTAATACATATTAAACTATTCTAACTGAAAACAGGTAAACAATAAGTAGAAAACTATATTTATAATTAAAAGTATTTTTTTTTCATTTAAAATAAATATTAGTCTTGCATTGTACTGCGCAGTTGTTCCGCTCCGTTCGTTATTACGTCACGGCGTGACTATAGTCACTTGCAGTAGATTTCTGGTCAACGTCTACGTGAAACGTCGTTGATCGTAAAAGGTAAAGAAGTGAAAATCGTGAAAAATCAATTAATACATGTAGTAGTCTGATGGCTTGTCGAGTATTTCGTCAAGGTGGATCTCGTTAAAGTCTTAGTTTTAGTAGACGTTATTGTCAAGTGTAGTTAAACTATTGTACACCGCGTTACAATTGTGAATTTTCTCGTCTGTGACGTTTATCTCCTTATTAGTGAACCTCAGCACGATGCAACGAGCGTGCGGCCACAGTTGACTCCCACAGATGTACTTTGGCAACCTCGAGGACTCAACTCCAAGGGCGTGCGAGTGAATTTACACTAGGTTACTACTGTTCTTGGCTTCGGACATTTCTCCCTCTCCCTTCTCATTCTCGGTATCGCATGGGAGTAGTATCCCTTCTTTCTTGGCATGCCCCTACCCGTAGTTCCGCCACCACTTTAACTCTACACCCTTCCTTCCTTCCTTCCGTCCTCTTTTTTATTCTTTAAAGCAAATTATTAAGTATAATGATCACTAATTGCACATCACATGTAATGACAAGTCAAGTAACACTGCATTAATCGAACATAACCCAGTACTCTTGAGCTACTAGGTGGTAACCAGAGCTTCATCAATGGAGAACTCTCAAGTTGGCGATAAGCAACCTTGATTCCCACCTAAAGACCCTCACGTCTCCCACACTTCTTGCGATTAAATGCTCCCACCCTATCTCTCATCCACGTGTTAGTATCATTGCGACTTCTACCCCCTACCCCCTGTCAAAGGCCAATGTTGGCCTGTGATGGAGTGGGGTTGATGTTCTCTTTCTCTCTCTCTCTCTCTCTCTCTCTCTCTCTCTCTCTCTATTATATCTCGATCCTAAATTACTTTGCCGAATACTCTCCCTGCCCTCAACTCCTGTCCGTCGAGGGGGAAACGGCGACAGTGTTGGCGGGGGAGTACAAGAATAAGAGGAGGAGGATGACAGAGGACGGAGGGGGGTTGCGTTTGCGACTACCCTACTGAGCCCCTTCCTATGTAATGATACAGAGAGATGGAAAATAAATAAAAACATATGCATGTTGGGGGGAACGATACTCAAGATAAAGTTTGTCAACTTTTTCAATGCCAAAATTTCTCATGTAACATCTAATAAAGAACATCAATTTTTCCAACACACCTCACTATTCAAACTTATTTAACAAATGTTTCAAAATGTTTTTTACAGATACATTAATAAGGAAACCAGGATGAATTTCACACCCTTTCCGGGTTTCACCACTGGTTCCTTGCCAACTGGAACAGTTCATCAATTTGCTACCAAGTTTGCACAAAACTTGACCACAGGCGGTCAAGTGGTTGGTGTTCTATCAGGAGGTGAAGGTGGAGTTCACTACTTGAGGCCAGTTGATCCCAATGGATTTGCAGTAGCAACGGCTCAAGGGAGCAATAACCAGCATCAACAAATTATCACGCTACCCATTACAGTACCTGGTAAAGATGGTACTCAACAGCAGCAGACCGTCCAAATTCAAGTGGTTAATCCAAGTGTTTCTCAAAGTGGTAATAGCGCAGATCAACCCAAGTACCATATAGCACCAATATCCTTTGGGCAATTGTCTCAAGGTGCTGCAACAGTGTTAACTGTTGCTTACAGTCAACAAGGAGCTGATGGGGTGCAGATTCAAGTTCAGCCACAGAATACTGTGGCTACTACACAAACGTAAGTATTGATAAGGCTTAGTAAATTATTAGATAGTAGAGAAGAGAGAAAGAGAAAAAAATAAAATAATTTTTTTAATAGGTCGGATCAAACAACACAAAGTACATCAACTGTCGTAACAAGTACAGCGCAACAAACGATTCAGCAAACTGTACAACTTCCTGGAGCACCCGAGGGACTTACAGTTGTCGCTCAGATTCCACAAGATTTGATACTTCGAGAGGCTGTTGAAGATTCTAAAGAGGACATTAAAGAAGGAACAACACCAGTTGCATTAATCAAACGTGGAACTGCCAAAGGAGGATCAGTCAATCCCCTTCATGAAGAACTTGTTACATCTATGCCTGCAGGATGGCAAAGTGTTGTACCTCCGGGATCTACAGTAGTAGATTATCTATCTAAAATGCCGCCACTTAGCTTACATCATTTCCTGAGGTTTTCTGCAGAAACGATAAAACGTGAATCAACTATCGAGTCTAGTCCTCTAGGTTCTGATGGGATGGATGCATCTGGTAGTACGCCCCAGGGAGAACAAGCTGTACAAATTACAGTAGCTGGAGGTGAGACAGAGATTATTCCGGATGTTAATGAGGAACAGGAGCCTGGTACAAAACCCAAGAGAAAGAAGAAGTACAAGAAAAAGCCACCAAAGCCCAAGAAGCCAAAGCCAGGTCAAGTTAGTATTGTCACTGCGTTAGATGGTACAACATTATTCTGTTGTCCTCAATGTAACATGGCATATCCTGAAAAAGAACTTCTTGAGCAACATTTGATTGGTCATAAAATTGAACGAAGATTTATTTGTGACATTTGTGGTGCTGGTTTAAAGAGAAAAGAACATCTTGAGCGTCATAAACTTGGACATAACCCGGATCGACCATATATTTGCTCCGTTTGTATGAAAGGATTCAAACGAAAAGAGCATTTAAATCTTCATTTTGTAATACATTCTGGCCAAAAAACGGAAGTGTGTAGTGAATGTGGAAAAGCCTTTTACCGCAAAGATCACTTGCGAAAGCATGCAAGATCACATTTAGCAAAACGAGCGAAAGAAGATCCATTAAGTAATGTTGATAATACTCAAAATCAACAGAACAATGATCAACAACAATCACAGACAAACCAACAAGGTGATATACAGCAACAAGATGCTGTACCTGAACTTCAACAAATACAAATACAAGTGGGTAACATTGGGCAAGGTTCTCAAGCACAAATCCACCAGATTGCGGTCACTGAACAGTCTACTGTAGTCTTACCAACTGCTGCCGAGACTGGTGCAATGGCAATACTACATCATCAACAGCAACAACAACAGCAGCAGCAACAACAACAACAACAACAACAACAACAACAGCAACAACATTAGCAGCAATTGACCGTCCAGAGCGATACTGGACGGTTCTTTCGATATAATCGTGAAAAGGCTAAAGGACGAGCCGCGTAGAGAATTGATTATTTATCACCTGTTCAAGATGATTAAAACAAGATCATGTTTTGCGATTTAATAATTCACGTAAAAAATAACTAATCTTCGGTATTCTCCTTACATCGTAAAGTTTATATAGATTAATATTAATAATTATAATTATAATATAATAATGACAACTAAAGAAAACAATATTAAAAATGGGTACGAAAAAAAAAAAAAAATACAAAAATATTAAATGGCTGTTGAATGAAAATGCGATAAGAAGCGTTTCCGCTAGGTGCTCTCAGACACGCAGTTCAACGATTAATAGAGTGTGTTTTCGGCACGAAAATGTGTATTTTCGTACATGCGTACGCGTTATAGTGTGCGTAATTTGATCTGACGACTCCACTTTCGCCGGCGTCACATTGTACACCTCTTATTGACTCACCATCTTTTTGACGTTGTCTGACGCCAAACGGTATCATATCTTGCACGTGATTAATGAAATACGTAAAAAGTAAAATATTCTTTTTTCAACATAAGTAATATACTGTACATAGATGATTAAAAAAAAAAAATAATGATATCATGGATATTAAATTCCTCGTTAAATGAGGTGATGAAAGGATTTTTTTGATAACTTTACAGATCTGTGACTGAACATTTATTTTTGAATGGAAAGGAAGAAAATTTTAGTTTGATATTTAAAAAAAAAAAAAGACATATTGATCCTTTTTCCATTATTCGATTTATTGTAATCATAGAAAGTATATTATTAAAAAAAAATGTTATTTATGATGTTGTATGGTAATATTCTTCCAATGACTTTTTATTTCGATTAAAAAGTCATGTATTATTAATTAATTAATGAATTCATTCATTTTATTAAAAATTAGTAACTAATAATTTAATAAAAATGAAAATAAAAAGTAAACTACAAGCATAATCATTAGATTCATGGGGCAATTTATAATAATTTCTATTCAAGTAATAATTATAACTTAATGCATTTGTTATATACGTTAGGCTTCTTTTAATCTTTTTTTTTTTATTAGTTCAGTGTTACTGATTCAATGGCTGACATGAATTTTAGTGTAAAATAATAAAATATTGGTCCATAGAATAAACATCATTTAGATGAAAAAAAAAAAAAATATCAAATAAATTAATTGCAATTATTGTAATTATAATAAACAATTGTAATCATAATTATGGTAGTAATAATAATGATGATTAATAATTATTATAACAATGATGATAATAATAACAATAATTATATATAAATATATATTAATATTAGCCGTATTAATATAAAATGAATCAAATCGTGTGGCGGAAGTGAGAGATTGTCTTGACATTACGAAATAACGTTAAAAAATAAATATTAAAAATAAACTTTATATAAACAGCTAGAATTTACACTTAGAATTTATCGAAGAGAGCGAATTTTGTTTATATATCCTTAATTGAGATTGACATCTTTTTATTTCTTACAAAAATTACAGTAATGGCAGTGGGTATAGTTGTATAGGAAAACCAGAAAAAAATTTAAAAAAAAAACACTATAAAAATAAACAAAAAAATATGATAAAAATAGTTATTTTACTATAATTATTAATATTATATGAATATTATTATAGTAGATCTTATAATTTGTTTGTAAGTCATTTTCATTGTTACTTACATAAATATTGGAAATTATTAAATAAACAAGAAATTTAATATAAAAATTATTGAATATCAGCATATATAGATATATATATATATATATTTGTGTAATAAATAGACATTAATAATGCATAAAACAATGTAATATAATTGAGATATAATATGTTGATGAGAGAAGTGTAAAAAGGGTTGAAAATACGGGTGGAATATTATAAAAATGGTAAAGCGATAAAAATAAGTAGGTGTTGAGTATGTGAGACATTTAAAACGTAAAGGAACCGAAGGAGAAAACTCGCGATTTCGAGTTATAATATAGGTGGGTTGGCTTCCCTCCCCCTGGGTGAATGCATAGCGGGCCGAACGAAGAGATTCGGGTATTTTCGCCGTTCGCACATCGTCGATAGGGGAGCGACATGGATAAACGCGGACTGTGGGACGGCGGGAACTGGAAATGGGAATGATGAGGAGGGTAGGGCGGTGGTACGCGGTGATGCTCGCGGGGGCCGCAGAGTGCCAGAGAAAAAATAGTTAAGAGGCTGGCGCAGTAGAGGGCGGACAGTGGGGTGGGGACTCAAGAGACAGGTGTCAACGGTCACGGAGGTCGTTATTTTACTCTTTTTTTTTATACAAATATCGTACTATTTTTTAAGTTTAAACACGCCGGTGAAATCAGATACGTGTCGCGGTGCAATACACGAGAGGCCTTTTATGTTATTATCCCACCAAGGCCGTATAAATGGTAAGCTTCAAAACTCACAAGATATACTGTCCCGTTTATGGGTGCTATTCGATATGGTGACTGTGCTTTGTTTGAGTATATTTCGCAATCAAATCTATCATCGTTCACCCAGTTGTATGTACCGGCTTTTTTAACGGCCATTTTCTTCGTTTCGCACGCGTGTTTGTAAAAATGGTCCACTTATCAGAACCATTGCACTTGAATGCCGGGTGCTGCTCTCTTTCTCCTTCGTACATTCCTCATACGTTTCTTCTTACTCGACTGCAAGTAATCAACGTCTTTTGTGAAATTAATAATCTTTTTGGGGAATTTAATAAAAAAAAAAACAAAAAAAGAAATTGCCATCAAATCATAACAAAATATAATTCTTCACTTTAACATTATTTGTAAATCTGCTGATTATTCTATTTTTTTTATTATCAGTTCATGAAACACCCTTACTGCTGCTGTAAGTCTTGTTTCGCGACTTTCAGCCCCAAACGCCAACACTCTTACTAATACAAGCATGGAGTACGGCTACTCGACAGAATCTATGATGCTGACGCTATAGCAGACGTTAACAGCTCACTCCGGGAGGTATGCTGAAAATTTTCAATTTATCATTCCCTTAAATTCTTGGGTATTATTCTAAGATACATACTATCTATTAAAAGTTAATTCTTTTTTTTTATTTCTGATCTTGATACTAAATGTGTCCTGGTGGATGCTAAATATTGAATTCGCGAAGTATTGATAGCATACAAAGTCCAATCTACAGCCATTGTCGGTGGAGGGTTGGTAACGAAAGAGAGATAGTTAGTGGAAGATAAAGAGAGTAATATTTTAGGGTTGGAGTTAAGCGAATGAGTGAGCGAGTAAGTGAGTAACCGCGTGCTAGACGGTAAGCAAAAATCTACTGTTTGTCATCGAGTGTATTATTCAGAATGTAATCGATTCAAGTCTTATCAAAAAAGTGTAAAATAGAGAAAGATTGTGTATTATAAAAACATGAGGGAGATATTTATGTGAGTAGATATGGTAGATGTTGTTGCGTGAGATTGCATTATCATTCATAAATCATTCATATTTTTTTTCACTGAACATTTCAAATGTTTACTTAGACTCTATTGATTTACTTATCAAGTCTCTGCAGACTAAAATAAATATTTATATTATCCATTCTTCCTTATCAGCATTAAATTTTAATATATAATAAAAATTTTTTATATTTGCAGGTGTCGCATTGAGTATCTGCAATGAATTTCCCACCGTTTGGAAGTCATTTTCCTGGTACAATCCCTAGCATCCATCAGTTTACTGCTGATGGTTCCAGTGGAACTAGTGCTCGCTATGCTAATCATTTCCCCAACCAGCCTCCTATTGGAGTGCCGGTTGTTGGGAAATATCGTCCAGAGGTGAATGGAGCACAAACTGGTCAAAGTCAGGGAATGATTAATAATAAAAGTACCTATTCAAACAGTAATGTACATTCTCATTACTCAAATGTGCCGTACTCTCAGACACAATCAGTGCCACAGCGACCTGCTAATTCACCAGGAATGCCTGAAAAACGTTCTTATCACCAGGTTTGTCTTTTTCAATAGACCCCTATAAAATTTTTTACAGTAAATAATCAATTAATTTAGTCAAATAATTTCTTTTATCTGCAGGACGTTTGTAACCTACTTCAGGAGAAGAATAAAAAAGAGAAAAAAACAGAAGAACAACAAAGAAATACTGGAGAATCTGCTAGTACGACAAATGATACGGGCGGACAGCAAGATTATTCCATCCATCAGCATCATCAGCAGCATGCACACACTCAAACACCGGCATCAATGCCAGCAGCATGGCAGTCTTTAGCAACTCCTGGCACAGTGGCTGATTATCTCAGCCATTTACCTGCAAGTACTTTACCACTTAGCTTGCATCATATCCTTAAATATTCTGCAGAGAGTATTAAGAAAGAGTCTGAAATGCAAGCGCATACCACTTCTGTGGCAGTTGCAACTACGACCACACCAAATATTATGATGTCTCCTAATGCAAAGAAAAAGAAAAAGAAGAAAGTACCTAAAGAGAAAAAACCTAGACCTAAACCTGGTGAAATTCGCCTCACGACTGCTCTTGATGGCTCAACTTTATATTGCTGCCCAGAATGTCATATGGCTTATCCTGAACGAGAACTTTTAGAGCAACATCTTTTGGGGCATACACTTGAGCGTCGATTTGTCTGTGACATTTGTGGAGCTGGTCTCAAACGTAAAGATCATCTAACACGTCATAAACAAAGTCATAATCCAGAAAGACCGTATGTTTGTACTGTCTGTCTAAAAGCTTTTAAGAGAAAGGAGCAATTAACTTTACACTTTGTTATACATTCGGGTGAGAAAAGGCATGTATGTACTGAATGTGGAAAAGGATTTTACCGTAAAGATCATCTTAGAAAGCATACGCGTAGTCATATTGCAAGAAGAGTTAAAGCAGAGCTCAGTCAAAATGCTAGTATGTATTTAATTTAATCGAATTAATTGATCTTTTATTCATTAGATTGAAAATTAATGTTTGATAATTGTTTAGGTGGTCAACAACAAAATCAACAACAAAATAATGTAACGAATATGCAAGCTACAGCTGTATCAGCATCTTCTGTATTAACTGGTGGTCATCCGGGTCCTCTCCTGTCCTGAGCCCCGCCATCAGGGAGCTTTCAAGTTCCCCATCCAAATAATAGTGTCATTAATACTCATCCAACAGCCCATCAATCTCATGTTCATCATCACCATTTAGCTGCTGTTAATGCTGCAGCACATCAAGCAGCTGTGGGAGTACACACTGCTTCATCAAGCCAATATTCGAGTCCTGAGCTCAGCTTTCTTAGTCATGTAAAAAACTTCTGAGAATTACAAAAATCCTTGAAAGGTAAACGATTTATTTCATTTATTCAACGTACACAAAAGAAAAAAACTGTGTATTTATTTCCTAAAAAACGGTTAAAAAGGTAGTATAAATGATTGAAACAACAATCTTGTCCTACTGTATAGATTTTCAAGAGTTGAACAATATTTTCTTAATAGATTAAACCACAAAGATCACATGACATAACAATTTCAATGAGATAAGATTAAGAAAAATAACTAAAATCAAATGTAGTAGAAAGTTATGATGAATTAATATTTAGATATGTTTTTAATTTGTAATTGCAATATAAATTTAGGTTTTTATTATTAATTCAAGTAATAGAATATTTGAATAAATGTCAGTATTTTTAAACAGCATTATTTCTCAAAATAAGTGAAATCAAAGTTTTTGGCAACTATATAATGATTAAGTAATTATAAACAAATACTAAATTTTTTCATACGTTTTGTGTATTGTTTATTATTGTTTTCTTTTTTTATGAATTTTGTCTTTAAAAATTTTTTAAATATTTGTTGAGTACTGATTAAATCTATAAGTTTCAATGTTTTTGAGATGATTTTTTACCTCCTATGTATATAAAGAACACTAGATCTAAAAAATAATACTATAGGATTAATTATTATTACATGATTAAAAGCCAATATTGCTGCATTAATCGTCATTAGTCTGACGATAATTATTCTTGTAGACTTCTGGTTGTGATTTTTTGTGATTGCTCACCGTAAAAAAAAAATAATATTTTTTCAGTACCTTTTTTTTTCCATATACTCATATTTTCTGTTAACGTGCCATTGTTATTTTCATTTTTAATATTTGTTTCCTTACAATTTTTTATAATTTTACTTTTCTGTTTTCCAATTCTATGCAATGGTAGACAAAAATGATATGAATTTATCTATACATACTGTAAAGAATAAGTTTTATGCGTAGTTTATAATTAATATGATCAAAAGCGTGTCCCAAACTACTTGAAAAGCTTTCGGAAATTAAAAAAAATCAATGAAATATATTGGCATAATAAAAAAATATATATAAAACACGCTCTTTGGTCATTTGGCAAATGCCAAATTCAGGTTTTTCAATGTCAGACCTCAAATATATAAACATAAATAGTTTTTAAAAAATGATTATTCTATGAAGCACACATTATACTGTTTATAAACAGCATTACAAGAATTGCATAAATATGTGCTGCTGAGTATTTATGTAAAAATTATAAATGTAAAATGATGTATTGAAGCTGCATTGGAATATTCCACCGCCACCGTACTATTATAATTATAATCATAATTTAAGCGAGTAGAGTAATTATAATTTGTAAGTTTGTATACAAATATAAAAAATGTAGTTCCATAGGATAACAAAAATCAGGCGATAACAATATAAATTTTTAATTTGACAAAATATGAAATATTAGTAATAATTAAAAGAGAGCTAATGGAGAGAAAGAGAATGCAGTAATGTAATGAAGAGATTGTATGTTAACGGTCTTATATTTTTCATTGTAACATTTGTGGTAAAAACAAGCGAATAATTGAATATTCTTGCCGTGTTAGGATAAAACTTCATATGTATGTATTTTATTCGATAGGAACACTGCCTATTTGAGCATGGACTTGAATAGTTTTCATTTAAAAACAGTGTATTATTGAAACATCACTGATTTTTGAGTTTTATTTGTGCTATTTAGTAAATATAAAAAATTAATAAATTTATAAGGAATAATGTAGACGCCTAGATAAAATATGAAAAAGTGGAAAAGAGAGATTTAATATTTTTTGTATTGCAAAATAGATAACAGAGCTGAAAAAGATGTAGGGTTGAAAGGATACATAGAGCACCTGAGACATCAAAGCTTTCTCGTGGCGTATGCTTGGTATTTAAATTGTGCTTTATATGCATCATCAAAGTCCGCCGAATCCACGATCCGAAAGATGTTTCAGAGCTTTTTTTTCATAAATTTTTTGTTAAAATTTCTCTACATCGTCCATCAGTCGGCTCTAATGTTTGCTATTATTATTACAATAAATTTATTTTGCGCAATAATATTTTTTTTAATAAGTTGCAATGTTTTTGTTGAATTAAAAAATTTTTTTTTCAAAATATAATGTATTTTTGAATATAAGCAAATTAATTATGTTATTTTTTATAAAAGTATTGAATGAAATTTAAAATTAATTCAAGCATTGAAACTAAGTTTCGCACTTTTTAAGTATATTCCTTATGAAGTTATGAATTAAATGATCTATTTTGTATTTTATTAATTTATTTTTTAAAAAGAAGCGAGAAAATTTGAATGAAATGTAGTGGGTTCTCAAGAACTTGTACTAATATGTTTCAAATTTTGCTAGACAATTTAAAAAAAAAAAACAAACGAACGATCAAGAGAATATTTTTCTACACAATGTCAAAATTTACATTGTAAATTTCATCATTGTCTAACAAAGATGATAATTGTAAACAAAATCAAGAACAATATTAAATTAACAAAGAAAAGTGTAACCAAATGCTTGGATGTTGGTTTAAGTATTGATATGGTTCGTGGGATACTGGATGATGTGAACAGTAAAAATGAATATGATTTTTATCGCTTTTGTTGTTCAAACAATAATGAACTTACTGAGACTAATGTGTTGCGAGTGGTAATTGTATTATGTAGAAAATATATAAATAATAATTATAATAGTTATACATTTATAATAATGTAGGGAGTGCGTAAGGTTGATGATAAAATTGGAATTCTTCTTTAAAAAATCATCTATACAGAACAATATCGAAAACAAAAAATGAGAAAAGAAAATTCATTGACAAAGTACAAAGAATGATAAACACAAAAGTAACTTCTTTACTAGCATTATAATAGTTAGAGTCAGTTTATAAGAAACCTAAGTGTTTATATTTTTCTGTTCGATCTCTAACATTATTTATTTTTTGCCATTTAAGTCATCCATAGTAAAACCAGGCTCTTCCAGATAACAGTTGGAATCAGAACAAAAGTAACAATGTGCATATTATCGTTCTTCGCAGCAAAAGTTTAGAATATGTTAATCAAAAATAATAAGAAATGAATAAAAAATAAATCTTGAAATAAAAATGTTGGGAGGAAAATTAGTTTAAGAATTCAATAATAGACGGACTGTGCGTAATTGAGCGATTCCACCTATGATCTCAATGTTTTATTTTTGTATAGATTATAAAAATACATAACCTTTGATAACATATAAATAAAAAAGCCACAGAGAGTAAAAAAGAATGATAGAAAGCGATAGAAAAAAAAAATATACAGAAATGCTGAAAAATGTTTGCAAAAAAAAATTAAAAACATTCCTCAATGCTGCTTTAACTTATAATCTACCTAACATACTTAATTGTATGTAAATTATACACACAGAAGATTGTAATAAAGTCGAAGTTTAATATTCATTATTTGTCTCTTTTATTAATTACTTTAATAATAAACCATCAATCAAGTAAAAAATACATCATAATAAGTTATATAAATCAATAACGAAAACTTACTTTCCATTAACATTTTATGTTCATTTTATAAGTACGTGTACAAATACAAAAAAATTAATAAAAAAGCTTCATTATTATTTAATAACAATTCATAGATTACAACCTTTGTAAGTTTAATTTTTTTTTATCACGAATTATAAAAACTAAGTACGAAGAATAGAGAATGGTGATGTTCTTAATTGTCGTACCATCATGGCAATATTACCAAGAGTTTCTCCATTTGGGTTTCCACGGTCTTCATTATTATTAGCATCGTCATTTTTGTTATTATCATTATTATTATTAATATTTGTATTATTGTTGCTATTATGGTACTGCGGTTGAATGTTCATTTTATTATTAGAAATATGACTTTGAAGATGTTTCTTCAAATGGTCTTTTCTAAAGAAAGCTTTGCCACATTTGGAACATATTTGATTTTTACTACCAGAATGAATTATCATATGACGAGCAAGATGCTCATTACGTTTGAAGGCTTTACAGCAAAGAGAACATTTGTAGGGTCTATCCTTGTTATGTCCTTGTTTATGACGATCTAAATGTTCTTTACGTTTGAGACTAGCACCACAAATATCGCAAATATGAGGTCGTTGTCTGTGCTCCTCTAAATGAGCATGAAATGTGTCTTGATCTTCAAATTTTGTCGGGCATTCTGGACAGTGTAATATTACAATACCTGCAATCATAAAAAATGTTTCAAGTTGATCATTCAAGTCAAATACAAATGACATTTAAACTTTAAAGTAGAATGAATTTCATTCTTTTAAGATTATTAAGTACTTGAGAAAAAAATTATCGTATACAAACCTTCAGATAGACAGCTGTTGAAAGTAGAATCGTATTGTGATACTCGATTAATTCCTAATGAATTAGAACATCTTGCTAAATATTCTGAGGTTCGGCGAAAATCAATCGACAAAGGATCGGTCATTGTTGAAGCATCGATTTTTTTAATTTGATTGTTAGTTGAATTTTTAATTGGCGATTGATGTGCATTACATTGATTCATTTTCTTATGATTAAAACTATTGATATCACGATTTTCATCCATTTGACCAGCTCGACAATTGTATGATGAATAATTTAATGTATTTGCTTCATAATTATTTAGTTGCGGAATATCTGATGAATATTTTGAATTACCAGATTCAAAAGCCATTTTTTGATTAGTAGTTAATTTCTGATTTCGTTAATATATTAAATATAAGTTACTCAAAAGCATTTAAATGATATAAAAAACTACATTTAGTGTATTTAATTCATGATAAAACCCTTCACTTTACAACCGACGAATACATTTATTTGTTCACTATAATTCGTTGTCCATAACGATTTTGATAGAAAAAATTAGAAGCTTCTATTCACCCCACATAACAATATAAAATGAATAAATTGCGCATTACGTCCGTATAAAGACGCATTAGCAGATCAACTACATGCAATTATATAAAAGAAACTTTGTACAATTTAAATTCACCATTTACGGCTTATAATATCATATTAATATATATAAATAAATTAATAAAATTGTTAATCAATTATTTTAGAACCTGTTTCACAGTAAAAATATTTTTTTAGCACGAGATACTGCAGACATCTAGAGGAGGTACTGAAGTGTAGAAAGGTAAAGCCGCTAGGGGTTGAGAGATTTCGAAACATGATGATGAAGGATCTTTAATAAACGTCTGTTGGTCAAGGTGTATTAAATTTTACAATTATTTTATTTGAATATAGAACTTTGTTTATAAATCTAGATCTAATATACAATTTAATAATTACATAACAATGAATAATTATTTATAAAAATATAATAAAATAATAATATTTATATATTTATTTAATAATTTTGAGCAGAATAAATATTTTATGTAGGAATAGCTGGCAGTGGTTGGATGTTTATTTTTCCAAGATAATATGTACCTACTTTTGAAAACCTGACTCCAATTTCATTTATTGTTCTATTTATTGTACGATAGTAGCTGTTGGTTTAAATTATTACTTTAGATAATAATCGTAAATAAAAGGTATACTTTTTAATTAAAAATGCTACGGACCTTTTTTTCCATTTTGCATTAATTTCAAATGTCTCATAAGGCTCTATAAATTGAAATGATTGATTACTAAGTAATATCAAAGTAGGATGATTTGCAGTCTGTTCAGTCGTCTCATTTGTATCTAAATCTTCACTAGATCGATGAATTACAGATATTTGAACGTCAGAGTTAAATTCCAAGTGCACTAAAAATAATCTGAAATTTCCAATAAATTATAAGAATTCAGTTACGTTAAAGACATTATTTTTGATTAATAACAATAAAGTAAATTAACCTGTAGTATGTTTGCGAATTTTTTGTGGTAATTTTAATTGATCCGCCACCATTATAAGGACATCTTTTAGAGCAATAAATATTATTCTTTAATTCTGATTGCAACTTTTTCTCAACTCTTATTTCATGACCACGAACTGTAATGACTTGTAAAGCTGTTTCGTACATACATTCAGGAATTAATTTTTCTTTCTTTTCTTCGCTCACTTCATTTACCTCATTCTTTTTCTTCAGACACCGCACAGATGTGAATTTTAAATGTATGCTTGGTACAGACATTTGCGGTTGTTGCCAAGATAAATTATAAAACGGTTGTGCCGCATATTTATCACATTCACCGTGATAATAAAACTTTTCACCAGATCCATTACAGAATGATGAAGAAAAAGATACATTTTCATAAATAGGAACATGCACGTATAAATATGGAGTAAGTTGAGCCCAGAATATATTTTCAATTAACGTAAAATCTTTGGCATTGAAATTTTCATGTGTCCAACCTGGAGCAAATATGGCAACTGAGAGATCATGTTTTCGTATATTTTTTAATGCCTGAAAAAATAAATATTCATCAAATGATTAACATAAAGTATTGTAATTAAATATATATCATACATTATACTATAAATAAATTAATTCTACAAAAATTTACCTCAATAGAATTAAAACCTCCACCACCAGGACATCCTCTACCCCAAACATCTAAACCAACATAAATATCTTGTACTCGATTATTTAAATCAGCCATGGCTCGACTAGTTGCTAATCCAGCATCAGTCCAATTATAATTCAAAAATATTCCATCACAATTTTCAAAAAAATCTCTAAAATTCAATTAAACGAATGAATATATCAACACTTACCAAGTTATTAAATTGAATGTGTAACAAATTAAATGCTCTTACTTATTATGCTCATTTAATTGATTTTGCCACTTTAATTTACCATCAATTGTAACACTATCATACCAAATAATTTCAGACCCTTCAATATTACTGTGCATTTCCACTGTTAAATACTGAACAAAATAAAGCAACTGTTGAATATGATCTTTTTGTATTTCATTTTCAATATTTAAAAGCCATCCTTCAAACTTATAATACTTTGCCAACATCACAAGAGCATCTGCAAATTTTTTTATTTCATCGATTGATGAAAGAATACGCTCCCAAACAATTTCCCCATCAGTTCTTTCAGTAATAACTGTACCCAAGACTTTAACTCCATGAATATGAGCTGCATTAATCCAACCATAAGGTGGTATTGTCACTAGATAATGACTAAAGTATATAAAAATATCTACAATACTCCAATGATAAAATAAGTACGAGTCATGAGCTAAAGAACCATAAAGAAATCTGTAAATAAATAAAAAAAATTACAAACTTGAGTAAACTATTTCTGTTATTAAGAACAGTATTTTTGAAATAATTTTCTTACCTATCTTCCAAGTAGCCTCCTTTCATATCATGGCAAATAATTGTTTTCGGTTTTTTATCACGATTTAATTTTGTCAAATGACCTGTCACTCCTTTTAAATCACAAATTTCTTTTCCATTATAAACGTAATCTGTACATTCACGTAGTTTAACAATATCCAACCAAGGCTCCAAATTTTTTAACCCATCATAAAGAGCATCTATCGTAGCGAAAGGTTTCGCTGCACGTTGATATGTGTCAATACTATTAGCCATTTTTATTAGAATCGAGATTTCATAAGTTTAAATTCTCTCTCATGTGTTATAAAAATCCCTTCTAAACAGAAACAACTTTTCAATCAACAACTCTACTAATAAATTTCTCATTTTATTGTGACTGTCAACAAAGACTGCCGGAAATGACTAGTTTTCCAATATCTAAGTAATACAAGGAAACTAATTATTTTTTATCTTTATCAGTTGTTTAATTAAACTAGTGATAATTAATTTAAAATTATCTAATAGAGCACAACATCATGCTACATGATAAACACAAAGTGCTGTGTGATGATCAATTACCCAGAAAATTTTTATGTGGCGCCCTCAATAGTGCTTTTAGTGACGTTAGCCGGTACAACAGTTGACCAGTGGCGAAGGGTGCGCTTTGAATAATAAAAAGATCTGTGGGTATATGTATGTTTTACAATTGAATTTGAGTACACACGATTTTGTACACCTGAACCGAAAGTGTTGCAAACTGATCACTGTTCTATCGCTAATCAAATTATTCATTTTAATCTGTTGTGTGAAAGTTTTTCTATGCGAAATCTATCATTTGGCTTCAAAAAATTGACAGTTTTATATTCAAACAATAATGTTTTCTTACATCAAGTGTAAAATTACTTCAAATAAATAAATCCTTATGTTTACATTTTTGAATAAGTATCAAAGAAGTTATAAAATATTAATTAAAAAATTTTTTATCTTATAATCAAGTTTTTAATAAGTGTAATTAAATTTACGTGAACTAACCTCTAAAAGTGTTGTGAAAATTTAAACAAATGGCTAATTTGCGGCAAACTCCTTTGACATGCAGTGGACATACAAGGCCTGTTGTTCATTTAGCATTTTCTGATGTCACAGACACGGGTTACTATCTAATTTCAGCATGTAAAGGTATGAATGATTCTAACATTAAAAAAAAATAAATTATCCTCCTTAGATTTTACTGCCTTTTTACTGATTTATTAGCATCCTTCAAATGCTAATATCCGTGTTCTTGACTGCCTTGGCCTAGTTCCGGTGTTTTCAAGGCTTCGTACTTTTATTCGCCGATAACTCGAGGTCACTTTTGTGATTTGATATAACAGTTCCTCTGAATAATCGAATTTAAACCTTGATGTTCCCTTAATCATTTATTGTATACATTATCTCCATTTCCTACTTTCAATCAAATATTTACATTGGAATTGTTTGGAATTTCAGATGGAAAACCTATGTTAAGACAAGGTGACACTGGAGACTGGATTGGTACATTTGAAGGACACAAAGGAGCTGTCTGGGGCGTTGATTTAAACCGCCAAGCAACCAGGGCAGCTTCAGGTGCTGCCGATTTCAATGCTAAAGTCTGGGACGCTATCAAGGGCGAAGAGATTCATTCATTCCAACATAACCACATAGTCAAGTCTGTTGGATTTAGTACAGATTCAAGCCATTTGTGTACAGGGTCAAATGAAAAATTGCTACGTATTTTTGATCTCAATAAACCTGATGCTGCACCTCAAGTAAATTGATTATGAATATTCTAATTAGTTGTCTAGAAACCCGGTCCATCTTGTCTAGAAAATAATATCCTATTTTGGAATTTAATTTGACTTTATAATAAGAACATATTTAATCGATTAATTATTGAATCAACAATATTATAATTTTGGAGCAAGAAACATTTTTTTTTTGTCTATAAATTGATTACTCACTATTGATAAATATCATCTTGTTTTTGAATGCTTACTCATTTTTTCAATGATTTCAGATTTTAACTGATTATTTTCGAAATGATCTAATAAAGTAATGATTTTAATTTTTAAGGTATTCTCTGGCCATACCAGTTTTATTAAACAAGTAACGTTTTTCAATGACAATAAAATGATTGTTAGCTGTGCTGATGACAAAACGTTGAGAGTATGGGATAGAAGTACTGGTCAAGAAGCTCGAAGACTTGATTTTCCTGCTATTCCAAGCTCAATGGAGGTTTCTAAAGATGGAAAAATAATTACAACTACTCATGCTAATATTGTATCATTTTGGAATAGTCAAGAGTAACTATCTACTTTTACTTTTTTATATTCATCATTCATCAAGCTTTCTCTTCTATTATATTGTAATTTCTTTTTTATAGTCTAACAAAAATACGAGAGTACACTATTCCTACACAAGTCAATAGTGTTAGTTTACATCCAGACTGTACAATTTTCGTTTGTGGTGGTGAAGATTTGAAGATGTATAAATTTGACTATGCAACCGGTGTAGAATTAGGTAAATTTGATTTGTATTATTATTTTTATCTATTCTACATACATTTATTAAAATTTAGTCAAGACATGTTACTTCTGCCCTCAGGGGGTATGTTGACCTAGATCTATAGAGTACTGAGAAGTATTAAATCATTTAGAAATATGTATGTTCTTTTTTCTGTTTTGAAATTTGCAAATAAAGCATTTCTAAAATTGGAGTTGACAAAATTTGTAAAAATGAAAGTATTTAGAAGCTTTTGTTGCTAAAAGACTTATTAAAAAAAAAAATATTTATATTATAAAAATGGGATATGAAAAGGAAAAAAATGAAAACATTTAGTTTCAAGGATTATGGGTATCTTTTTTCTTAAAATTCACTTTGTGAATCAGAAATAAATAATTCAAAACATAGCATTGAATTCAATGATAAAAATAAATATTTAATTAAGTATCCTTTGATTATAACTGTTGTTTTAAGAATGAAATGTTTCTTTTAATTACATTGGGAAAATTCAGAGAAAAAACTTAACTAAGCCATGACATAATTAAAATTTTTTCCTCATTTCTATTACTCTCATCTTAAACTTAAGGACTGCGACATATGATTTTTAATACATAGTGGTTATTAGGTAACGTTGTTATTAAAAAAAAAAAATGATAATAACTAGTATTTTTACTTTTAGAATCATTCAAAGGACATTTTGGACCAGTGCATTGTGTGCGGTTTTCTCCGGATGGAGAATTATACGCAAGCGGTTCAGAAGACGGTACTTTAAGATTATGGCAAACGACTGTTGGAAAAACTTATGGCCTATGGCGTTGTACTGAACAATCATCAGTCCAAGAAAATTCTTCCACTGTCAATAATAAACAAGAAGTTTCCGCAAGTTAAACAATCCAGATACCTTCATTGTAATTTGATACTGAATCTACTATTTTCTGTGCAATGATGTAAATGAAATACTCTGGAATCATTGAAAATTTTTGTATGGGATCTCATTGTTATGTCTGCATTCTTTTTGTGAAGTATGTTGATGAGAAGTTCATTTAATATATTAATTAAATTGCATTGGATTATTGAAAAAGTTATTTAATTCCAATCGTTAGATTAATGACAAATTATTTCATTAAAAATAAATAATAAGTATAAAAAGTTATCAGTAAAAAGAAAATAACATATAAACAACAATAGAAAACATTTATCAGATATAATACATAAAATAAACAAAAAAAGAGAGATAGAGAAATAAAAATAAAACTTTTTCACAATAATATCAATTACACAGTTTAACACAAAAAAAAATTAAGAAAAATAGCACATTCAGAACTCGGCAGATGAAATAAAGTGAACACTACAGCACTTTCTTAATAAGTATAGAGTAAGTTAGATAAGTCATTTTTTACACATTCATGAGCTGTCGTAAAAACATTACTATCTAATAGTACAGTAATGAACCTGAACAATGAAATGAAACGCACGAATTATATTTACATGCTGGTATTGTTGTGCTGAAAATTAACCAAGAAATTGAGAGAGATCAGGAAGTTTGAAGTTGCTGAAAGGGTTACTTGGTCCTGTAGAGAAGGAAGATGCAAATGCAGTTGCATGGGATGTTGAAAATTGTCTTGAAGACTGGTTTGACGTGGCGAGAGCAAAACCACATTGAGCAGTACAAATTTCATCACGTAGAATGGCTTCACGGGAAGCTTCACGTAATAACTGGTCACAGTCAGTGATTCGAAGCGAAGCACACTGAGTCTGAAAATTAAAATTTATTTATCATTCACTCATAAATTACATTTGCTTACTTAATGAAGATAGATCATTTACCCCTTCATTAGTACAAATACAACTTGTACATGGAGTAGGGAATCCAGATTCACCAACAGCAACGTTTCTACCACCAATTTGACACCCATGCCTTACTTCTCGCCACGGAGTGAAGTCCATAGCAGCCATAGAATTGCATGGCACTCTTGGGTTTAAGAAATTCGATGGCAAGTCGAATGCAGCTCTCTGCATTTCAACATGTGAATCCATGTTTTCACAGATTACTTTAGAAAGAGTATTTTTTCTAATTTCATTAAGCTGAGCTTCAGTAAAGCGAATATTAGGGTCGTCAGTTTCATACCAAAATCTATCGCATTTTCGTAATTGTCTAAATTGTATGGCAATGATGCAACCAAAGGTCGGACCAACTAAACCACCTTGGAGAGGTCTTTCATTCATGCCACCAGGGAAAAGATCAATATCATCAACAGAAGCATAAATTCGTTTGAGTCGTGCTATTGCTTCCGGTGCTATTTCTCTTGAGAGATCTTCAAAAGTTGTAGCTCGTTTTAAATTACAAAGTGCTCTGTAACTGTTGTAAGACGGTATTCCATGATCACGGGCTCGTTGAACGTTCAAAGCAATAAGATCTACACCAGAAAATGGTATCTTGCGATTTTCAAAAAGATGATTAGTTACTTCACCCGTAATAAATTGATCTAAAGTTTCCATAGGCGTTGAAACAAGTCCTCGGATAATTTCGTCAATCATGTCTTGTCTATATAACATGTCAACATTGAAAAACCCATCACGTAAAAGAATTGGCGGGTCGATAGGTCGATAATTTTTATCCATCCGTGGAATATGAGGACGTAAAAGAGAATGACCAATTCTATAAGCTGCAGTTGCGAATTCGGTGAGAATACTTGGGTTGCAAGTTGGAGAATATTCTTTATAATATCCTTGTGGAAGAAGTTTAAGACCGTAGAGAGTAACCGCATTCCAACCGAGGATTCTTGGTAAGAATTCATTATAAGTGATATGCTGCATCATAGCGCTAAGTATCCTTCTGGTTTCCTGATAAAGTTTCTCACCATCCCAGTGAGGATTAACTCGTCTTAAACCTTCCATAATTCGATTGTGTTCTCGTACCCACATTGTATGCATTACTGTAAGAGCAGGTTGTTCAGAGGCACGACCGTCTCCACCGATAAAGCAATATCCCGATGGTGATTTGCATTCTGGATGGGTAGCAGATTGTGGTAAAAGATCTTTGGCTCTATTTGGATGAACTGTGATATTCATACGACCATTGAAGCTTCTAAGAACATTTGCTATGCATATATTTTCACCATAAACCACTGAAGCATCAAGGAAACCAGTGTTTTGATTAACTTGCTCACGAGGACCCAAGGTCTGCTGCCCTGGTAGAGATCGCATAGACGGGAAGCACATTCTTTCACCAGTTGTTTCATTGATAGTTGGGAAAAAATGATCACCGACTGGTATTGGGAAAGGATTGCACTCCGGATGAACAGTTTGCGGTGAATCACATGATCTACAACTTGGTATCGATTCTGCAAATCCTTTGTGAATTGGTGTCATTGTAATATCGTGATCTAAGAATTGGGCAAACTGCATCACCATAAGTGTATATCTATTATGGAGATTAGAAATATCTGGATGCATGATCGTAGAAATAGATCGAGGATTGGGAAGAAGTCCACCAGTAACAGAAGTCATTCGTGGCTTAGAAACTCCATCTTCATAGACAGGTGGTAAAAGCCGTGCAAAAGTCGTCAGTGATTTTCCAAGACTTGGATTACGTAAATTATTACAGTGGCCTGTGAAAGTACGATAAGGACTTGTTGGATCACAGATGCCTTCCTCAGGCGGACAATCAATTTCTTCATGATTAGTTGCCTTAAAATTCGGTGTGATGTTGCTTAGATCGACATTTTGAAGTAAATCTGAGAGATCAGTAGATGAAGGAAATTCAAAAAAGTCATCTGAATTACCAAATGCTTGTCTCTTACGGCGCTTTAATCCGTGAACACCATTGATTATTTCATTAGTTGCTAATTCAAAGAGTATTGAAGTATTGGCTAAAATTAAAGCATCTCGATTGGCCTTTGAAAAGCTTGCGGCTGTGCCTGCGGGTGATTTAGGGTCAGCTATTCTCTGTTGAAGCCATGAATTATATTCCAATCGTTTGCGTTCAACTAAATCACGTTCAGCTTTTTTCAAAGCAGCTTTAATCATTTCAGGAGTTATTAAAGAGTTTGAAGAAAATCTTTGATTATAAGAATGCTTCGATACTCCTTTGAGAACATCATCTGCTTTATGGTTCATTTTTCTAGGTTTATTTTGTAAGTTATCTTGTTTATTATCCCTCCAAGCAGTTAGATCAAGTGGATTATAACTTTCGCAATCAATTTTTGCATTTAAATATTCATCGTTTTGTATGAAAGCCATAGGCTGAATTCTTGACATTTTCATATTTGCACAAAGTAAACCACTCAAACTTACTTTTTTAATTGCAACAAGTTGCTCACTTGTAAAACTCGAAGGTGGTAAATCATTTTCATACCAAAAACGGTCAGAATTTTTCAATTTGTACAGTTGACGTGCTAGTAAGCAGGAAAATGTTGGACCAACAGCTGCACCTCGATTAGGAGTTTCAAGAATACCTCCGATCAATAAATCAACATTATTAATATTTCCATAAATATTTTCAAGTAATAGAGCGTCTTCTTGAGACATAAAACGCGTCGAAGATCCTCCAGTAGGATTACAGTAATCTAAATAATTAATGTATCCGGGAATTCCGTGATCCCTTGCGATATGAATCAACAATGCACTGATGTTCCATGCATGTAATATGTCATTGTGAGCGAAACGTAATGAACGGCGGGATTCCATAATATCAAGATTAAGTCCTCGCGCTACATTATTGAGCTTGTTTTCCAATGGAGTACTAGAAGCTTGTCTCGATAGTGATGTAAGAGCTGGGAGTACCGCAAGAGCAATAGCATCAAAAGTGCCAGGTCTATTAGCAGACGAATAGTCTCGATAAAAACCATTGGTTGATTCTTTTAACTCTTCACCAATCGCCGATTCCCCTAAGATACTTGATGCAAATTCATGAATAGTAATCCGTTGTATTTGCGCAATCACTGCACGCCTCGCTTCTAAAAACAATTTAGCATCATCCCAATGAGAGTTTAAATGCTCCAGATTTCTCGCTATCCGGTTATGCTCCTTTAAAATTAATGAATATAAATACTTGAGTGCATTATCGCTCTGATTACATATTTCGCAAAATGCTATATTAACTTGGCCAGATTTATAAGTTCTTATGCGATTCATTTGATCATCACTTATGCCATAAATATCAGATCCATCCAGGTAGCTGGAAGCTGCATTCATTTGTTCTCTGTATTCAAATTTACAATTGTAAGAGCTGCGAGTTGGAACGGCTCTTAAGTAAGGTGTACAATTGTCCATATAATCATGAGTGGAATAACATTCAGGGTTTTGGCTGTTCTGACAGCATTGCATTACATCAAGACTAGGTGTAATTGGCGTAGCGATATCGCGGAGAACTAGTTCAGCCCATAAACCTGCCAAACTTGTCAATTCCTTTCGCTCTTCTTTTGCTGTCATTTTATGGAGTCTTGCGATGATATCCATCGGTGATGGAAGCGCACGACGGCCCACTGATGATCTAGGCGTGGAAATACCTGTGGAATGTAAATATTACTTGGTTATCACACAACTGTTTAATTGATATTCAATTGATAATGTTAGCATATTGAAGCATAATAATAAATCAATGTGATCATATGTTCATTGTATAGTGCAATAACTTATTTGCATTGTGTCTTACAGCACATGTTATGGCTTTTCTGGTTCACTGCTCACACCGGGATCATGCTAACTCGTGCAAACTAGTAATTTCAAACTGTTGATCACTGTCAGAAGCTAGCTGTTAAATTGCTTCGTAGAAATCGGGACATGGAGCAACGAAGAGCCAGCAAGGAGCGGTGTGAGCTGCGTTCCAATTTTCACTTTCCATTCTTGACCTGATATAAGAGAGGTACGTGCCCGTGAGCAATAGCCGATTGACCATCAACTTTCTTTCTTCCTCATGTACGTGTATACTGTCATCTCAAAATTTAAACTCTCTTTTTTACCAGCTTGAATCATACTAATCATTTTTAGCTAGATGAATCGTGTAATTAACTAATCATTGACTTGACAAAATAAATTAATTGGAAAATATATATATTTTTTTAATTAATACATTCTCTTTGAAAGTACTTGCAATGTGTAAAATCTTTCTATAGTTCAATAAATTCTCATCATTTCGATCTTAATTAGAAATAATTACAGAGAAAAGTATTTTCATTTATATAACAATATATAAATTTCAAGAGTTTTGTTATGTGTATATTTTTTATAAAGAAATTAATATTTATTTTTTATTATGAAAATAAAATAATAATAGGTAAGTTGAAAAATATTCATTAGTAAAACAACTTGTTATTATAAAAGAAATAGAATCAACAGAATAAAGAGTGTTCATTAGCTGAATAAACATTAGCTTATTTGAAATTTAAATTTTTCCAAATCAAATAAAACTTTTTCTAATATTTTTAATGTGTGACAAGTAAACACTTGCTACCAGAATATAGAAAGAATTCGAACTAAAATTGTTTTCGACTTGAATTGAAATTTATTTATTTCTTGTTATTTAGTTTTATAAATTGAGATTTACCGTCTGAATACGCTGGTGGCAGCATTTTGAGGAAGGGCGATCCTCTAGCACCCCATGATGGATGTCTGATGTTATTGCAAGTTCCCGAAGGTGTTCGGAATTCACTTGGAGGACATGGATTCTCCCACGTGTCTTCACAGGCGCTTCCATTCCATTTAGCTTGCTTCCTGTTAAAAATAAATATTCATCTGTATTTTTTTATACTGGTCTTATAAAAGCACTAGAAATCTTTTATAGTCTCTCCTCTGTCATGTCAACTTGCGTCATCATTTCATTCCAACGAGTTTTACTTTCACGGCCATCCTGACTGCCCAGTCTAGCCGGTAATATCAGGGATTGCCAAAAGAACGTTTCATATTTTTTGCTCTACGTTTCTCTTTTGAGATAACCTTCTTTTTATCGAGTATTTCTCTTGTAATTATTTCATACAAATAATAATTACCAGGAATTTGTTCGGTAAGCATGATGTTCTGCTTCTATCGCGGCACGACACTTGGCTTGGAGATCATCGTCCACTCCGTAAACATATTCTGTAATCAAAAAACATTAGGGTTGAATCGTTTTTTAATCAGATAGACACTTATGCGAATGATTAAGTAATAGGAATATGTTAAGAGAATGGATCTTATTTATAGATATATTTGATGAACTGATAAAGTATATATATATACGTATATATAAGTGCATAAGAACAAGCTCGTATTTATGAGAAAGCAAGCGAAAGTCTAGATTACGGACGAATGTGTGTTGTGGGTGGACAGGTGTAGTATAGTGCGTAGATAAGTCGTGTTAAAAATTCATGGAGTTACTTAAATGAAAAAAAAAAAACTATTGCGTGATTACAATGTTAACGTAATGAAAGATAGCGAGATAGTATAAAAAATTTTTAACGTTCTAACACAATAGTCTGTGAATTTAATAATTTTTACAGTGAATTTAATATTAACCCATATCTGTAGTAAAAGTATTGGTAATAGCAGTTGCTTGTACTAAGTCATAATAATATTCATTACATGAAAGAAAAAATTTCCTGAAATGTTATTTAACTTGAAAAATTTATTGTATTTAAAAATTCACACTTTTTTCTGGTTAATGATGTTATATTGCTAAATTATAAAACCACAAGTCTACTTGAATTTCTTTAGTGAATTTTCTAGTTTTACATTAAATCTTACCAAGTAATTAAGCATTATGAATTTACATTTTTCTTCATTAGAGAAGTTTGAATTAAAAATAATTTTAAAAAATTCAATTGTTTACCTGATATATCAAATAACTGAATTTGTGGTGGGGCAACAGAATCGCAAACCAGTACCAGAGCAGCAAGTAAAACTACATAATTTCTGAAAACAAAAAAAAAAAAGTAAATAAAACGAAAAAAAAATCGAATGAGTGATGAAGTAAGAGAAAAAAATCATGGTTAAAAGTGAGATAAAAAATTATAAATGCTAGGCATTAATGATCATCAATAAATTAATGTTGTCATTACTTTAGAAAAAAAACAATAAATAATAATTATTAAATAATTAATTTCAAAAATTGAAATTTAATTTCCAAGATTAAATAAAGTTTTCTCCAGCAAACAACTCCAAATTGATTCTAATTCTGACTGACATAGTTATGTTCGAATTTAACATATTGAACCTTCTCTTTTAAGGAATGTTTTTCTTTCATATTACAGGCACACTTTTACATATTGACGTCAGTTATATTTTTTTAAATTTACATTTAACCGAAACAAATGTCAATAAATTTTTTTTTAACGAACAATCCCACGTAAGTTTATGTATCAATTAAGTCGATATATAAATAATAATTATGTAAATGAATTCAAGAATAAAAAAAAAGGTATAAAAATGAAAAATTTACTTTTAATTATGATAATAAAAATAGCGAAAATGTCATTAATCTATTAATTAATAAGATGTTAATAAATGTCTTCATACATGAAAATACTATGAAATTATTGCTGTAATTAATGAAGTAATATTGAGCTAACAAAGCAGCTGTAATAATGATAATAATGATAATAAAATGTAAAATTAAGCAGATGGAATTCTTTTCAATATATCTCAAATGAGAGGAATTTTTAAAAATTTAAATAAGCCAGTTTTTGAACCGTAATAAAACTGAATTATTAATTAGAGAAATGTAAAAAAAAAGAAATAAAATAAAACATATAAATTATGACGATTCAATACTGAATGTGTTCGTTGGAATTTCTATCTTCATAATAAAATAAATCATGTATTTTTTCATCATAATTAAATATAAATTCAATATTAACTGCGAAAAAAATAGAAATAATAAATTATGATGGGTAAATTATGGCTGTATCAAGTATTGAGGAAAGTAATTAATGTCATTGATAAACTCGAAAATTAATAGCAACATGTTGTATCATAGCAATTAATAGTCCCTGGCTTACATAATTCCTGTGATCAAAAAATTATCAAAACAAGTTGAAATTTAAATGCTTAAACAATCTCATAGAGTTGAATAAGAAAATAAATGTTATTAAAATTGAAATAAAAAAACAAATCATTACTCAAGCCAAGATGGAATGTAATGAAAAAAAATTCAGTGATCTTAGTGTAAAAAAAAAACAATGTGTAGTATAATAATTAATGCCCTGGAGGTTAAAAGCACGGTGTTTCGATAGGCCAGGGACAGGGACACTCTCTTTCGATGACGTGCGGCAAAAGTGGCCATACCAAGCTCTCTCTTTTCTTCTTTTTTTTACCCAGATTTATTTCAGCTTCTCGTCTTGTCTGAGATGTTAACATTTCTTTCTCTTATTAAGTGTCTCTTGCATTAAATAATCACAATTTTTTACTCCAATTTTGATTTCTCATGAATCAGCAACATCTAACACAACAATATATTATATAGACACTAAATACTAAGAAAAATAATGAGACATGAAAAACTACCTGATGAAAATTATTTTGATAATTAAAAATTGGGTGTCAGTAGGTCAACGGAAATGGAAAGAGAAATCGCCTTTTGATTTGGGCCAGTTTTGCATCTCAGATGGGCCCCTATGAGCTTTGGTTATCTCACATAACGATTTGAGGTGATCAGCTTGAAATGTCAGGAAAAAGATGATGATAGAGAATTGACATCTCCCGGAAGAAATAGCCGGTTAGTAACACCCAAGCTATGCCGCTTCTGCGGTGAAAGTGCTTTCTCATTTTTTCATTGATTATTGTTACTCAGACTTTTATTTATAATGCAAGTAAACGAACGTTAGTGAATGTTGGACACTAATAATTAACATGATTCGAATGGAATTCAAGGACAGTTACTAACAAATTCCGCCTCAACGGAAATGTTTATAATAATAACAGTTTTTATCTTGACTCTTTCAAACACAAAAGATATAAGTTTTAATTTATTAATCACAATAATACTGCACGAATATTTGTTTCTTAAAGAGCATGTGGACAAAAATGTGACCGTTATGGTCAAGAAAAAGGAGAATAATGAGATTGCGATGTGGTTCGCCTTGACTTAAAACCTTCCCCCGATTTATTCTTCATAAGTATTACGCGCGATCATCCCGATTAGTCAATCAAATCTGTAAAAACGTGTGGACAGCAATGACAGTGCCCAATTGTTGATCAATGACTTGTTTGAAATAAACTTGAGTAGAAGATTAATGAAATACAAATGTTACAATACATATTGACGACATAACTCGTTGTCAAACACATAGGGGTCACATATAAGCACTTGCACATTGATAAAAAATTGCAAAAAAAACAATTAATATAAACGTAACATAGATAAAAAGTTTGAATGAATAAGAATTTATGCACTTGATATACAGATGTTGAATATTAACAGAAGCAAGATAATGATCAGAACGCTCATGAATCCTAATAAACACAAGAAGATGAAGTAAAACAAATATTGTAGAATCACCGTAGTAAAATCATGATCCGTAAAGTCGTTGCTCTTGTGTAGTCAATAATTCTTGCAGAATTTTCCTTTCTTCAGTGAGTTTGATTTCTTCTTAAGCTTCTGTTCCTTTCCCTTTCTTTGACACGATGCCTTCAAAAAACGTCCCCGTGGTTGGCAGAGTCCAGTAAATTAACCATGGAGCTGATGATTTCCTGGTTCGACGATTGGAACCCAACAAACTGAACTCGCGAAACAAGCCTCGGTGCTAGAAACTCGGCCAGAAGTCGTGTGTCGAATGGTTAACTGTAAGAAGGAGGGAGTAAAATACCTCTCTCTTTCTTATTTCCTTTCCTTCACTCTCCCGTGTTTTACAGCCGAAATTAAATTAATTCAAGCATCTCTATATTCCACAGATAAATCATCTTAGTGGAAAAATTTTTGGATATTTTTTTTCTTCAATTTATTTTGCCCTTTTCAATTTTTCTCTTTCGTTGTAACGTGTTGGTCTGATGTTTGTTTGGAAGTTGAGCCTCTAGAGCTAACTTTGCTTATTGATCTTCTTCTTGCAGCTTCGAACAAAGACTAAAGTTAATTTGAGACTGGAAAAGTGATATTCCCGTAGCGTTTGAAGAGACAACCGAATCTGAGACGTGGCAAGTTTGTGAGTTCTGTAT
This sequence comes from Chelonus formosanus, assembly GCA_028641665.1. Classification (NCBI taxonomy): domain Eukaryota; kingdom Metazoa; phylum Arthropoda; class Insecta; order Hymenoptera; family Braconidae; genus Chelonus; species Chelonus formosanus. The sequence continues at coordinate 19,788,130 of CM054002.1, forward strand.
TTACCTGCTTCTGCTGTACCTTTCTCGATGTTCCATAATTCCCGCTCCCTTCTCCTTAACTATCCTCGCGACTTACTCTATCACGTCATTTGTTATCTGTAAGATCATTTTTTCCCCCTCGAAACATTCTTCGACCGTGTCTGATTTGAATAAAACAACTGGCTATCCAGCACATTGGTCCAATTAATAGAATGTGTCTATATAAAATCGATGAAATCAGAGATGAAGAAATAAAATTAGAAATGATGATGATGTGTGGGTTCCACGACGTTAGCAGCTGTATGTTTGTTGGGAGGAAGTCACGGGACTTGTAGTCACGAGGATTTGAGTCACGGGACTCAGTGAAAGTGCCGAAGAGAGACAGAGGAAGGTCGCGTCCCTCTTTGTGGGTAACGAGTGAGCTAAGAGCCTCCGCTGTGCTCGTTCAGCATACAGAGTACTTTTTCTCATTTTACTCTCAATTCTTACTCTTAATCATTATTATCACTTTATGTTATAAAAAATACACACAACTATCAAATTACATGAGAGTTTTTAACTATAAGGATAACAACTTTCCAACTGATTGTTCGTTTAGTTTCCTAACCACATTTATTCACCCCTTAATGACCTTCTGGTTTTAGCTGTCCGCTCTTTTTTTAACCTCTAAATTTTGAAACAGCAAAAGGGAACGTGTACGCATTGAACTGTAATCATATTGATATTCGGCGCCAATCAAATCAAGTGATTGAATTTAAAATGAGAAACCTTGAAAAACTATGCCGAATTCTGATGTGTTCTTAGAAGTTACGCTACGCCTGTTACACGTGATAAACAACACGTAAATAACGTATGTATGAATACACATATGTTGAAGATGAAATATCAGATGTAAAGTTTACCCGGATCTGTACTATTATCTTCCATTATCTATGTCCTACCAAGAGTATTAATTTTTACGCAATTCTTTATTGATTATACTTGACAGATGTACATGTTGTTTATGACATTTTATCGTATAATACCCTCAGAAATTTTTTTATAATTTTTTAACACAGTTATTATCTTTTCTCCCCGATACTTCCAATAATGTCGCTTATAATTGTAAATCATTTTTGCAGCTTTTTTTTCTTTTAGATTATCGAGTAATTAATTGCTTATGTTTACGCCTTTTATTGCATTGTACCCTCATCTTTTTCCATCATTCCACTAAAGTTTTATTGTTTTTTAATAGGTGAGATTTTTGATAATAAATCTTCGTAGATCCGGTTTTTTAAAAGCAGCTATACATATAATTCCAAGAAGAAATATCTCATCATTTTATCACTGAATAGGTAAAATTTATTCAATCGAAAGCGGATGTTAATGATTTTTTATTAAAGAATTTTTGATACTATCTGATAAAAATATATTGTGATGTTCATAAATTTGAATATTTATTATTAAAGAACCAGATGTAAATGTAAACGAATCTTTTATCGATTGAATAGTTTTATCTACCGCCAGCTTTTATTCTAGTTCTTCTTTTTATTACAAGATGCTGCTACACTCCAATTTTTTACGGTTTCCTAACCTTTCACAATAAATAGAAATTAAAAAATTTAATAACAGATAAACAATAGAAAATAATTATTAAAAAATGATTTCTTTATCTCGGTTGTCAATATTCACTAGGAATTACTGTTTTAAAAGTATTTATTCGATAGAACAGTTATATCCAAAAAGTAATTCTAGATTAGTTACTCCAGAATTCGTAAGCCGTTTTGTTATTAATATTTCAATAAACATGTATTCTTTTTCATGTATAATTGAACTAATTTTACGTTTTTTTGTGTTCAAAGGTACCAGAAAATCCAAATGTAAAATTTACTGGCTTCATTCCCATGAGTCAACTCAAAATTACCTACTCTCATAGTAGTGGACCTGGAGGACAGAATGTCAACACTTCAAACTCAAAAGTAGATCTTCGGTTTAATGTTCAAAGTGCTACATGGCTATCTGATGAAATAAAAGAGAAGTTATCAATTCAAGTACGTAAGAATGCTTTTTATCGATCATTTATTGAAATAAAATGAGCTTTTTATTAATGAGTGTAAATAACATTAAATTGACAGGAACGACATAGAATTAATAAGGAAGGATTTTTAATTGTTAAATCAGAAGTCACTCGTCATCAACACCTCAACGTTGCTGATGCTTTAGAAAAATTACGAGCAATGATAAGAAAAACGGTTGCGTCCGATGATGTGACTATTTCTCCAGAAAGTGAAGAATTGAAAAGGAAGCGACAAATAAAAGCAGCGCGGCAACGTATTTTTGAAAAACGAATGCGATCGGAAATTAAACAACACAGAAGAGCGTCTAATGTAGACATCGAATAAATCTCAAGTCATTTTGTCATACAATTATTTATAGAAAATAAATTAAGTACAAAAAAATTATGTACATAGCAAGTTCCGTCTTGTAAATTATTTTCTCTTTATAATTTACTATCATGGCAATTAACATTTCCTAACGAGAAATAGAATTTCTCATAGCGTTGTCAAGGAGACTAGGACATAACACTGACAGTCTGATTGTACAGTGTCTACAATACTTTTGGAGTACTATGTGTTGTTTGTGATTTTTTCGTGAGATTCAATTAGAAAAAAAATGTCTTGCAGAGATTTAAGAAGTACGTTAATTATCTTGATTATTGCAACAAATATTTTATTATTTTTTACAGTATATATTGAACATTATTCCATTCTTAGAAGTGTGATTTATAAAAGTATAGAAACATTTTTATAGTACTTATTATTTCATATAAATAAAATTCTGTAATAAGAAAAATCAAAGAATAAACTTTCTCTCACATATTTATTTGTATAATTAAATAATATAATTAAAAGTACATCACAGTTTGGTTTCAATAAAAATAATTTAATTTATTATAAACATATTGATATTATTCAAAATGAAACTTAGATCATAAAAGTTAATATAAAGTAAATTTTAATAAAGGAAGTGCAACGTTTGAATTAAATGTATTTATTTCAGATTTTACCGAAACCATGAGATTTCTAGGCTACCCAAGACTGATATCTTTATCAAATTTTCGAGTGCCGAATTTTTCTTTAGTGGCAGAAATTTTAGTTTGGTTAATTCACCGATTCGATCCGGATTCTGAAATAACAGCAGATTGTGACACTGTTGATGATCGAGTGTCTCTCATTAGAAGAGCTGCTGAGTTTATTGTAAGTTTACTTTTATCAATAAAAATTAGTTTATGAGTAGTACTTTAAGCAATTTAATACATTCATAATTTTTTAGGCATTAAAAACAAATATTAAAGTAAATACAAAAAAATTATATCAAGCGGATGGATATGCTGTCCATGAGTTGTTGAAAATAGCTACAGCATTGTATGAAGCACAAAATAAAAATGCTGAAGATGAAATATTGTCTGGTGAAGTGCGACCTATTACAATAGATATAAGTGGTCAACTAAGTGAATTAAAGAATACACGGCAAATGGCCAGTCAATTAACAGTGAGTGGAGCAAGCCTTTTTGATCTTCTAGGAAGAGAAGTGCAGCTACGAGAAATTCGCAATAACAAAGTTGCCAGACAATTTGATACGTCTGTTATTGAAGTAGCTTTGAAAGAAGTTATTGAAAGTATGAATAGAGAAGTGGCAGATACTAAGAGACAAATTGACAACGTCAAGGTAACAGACTATATTTTGAACTACAGATAAAAATTAATATTTTGTTTTTATTAGTGGCTTTAAAATATTTTGATTAATTATTAAAGTTTATGAACACATGCAAGTATGATATCTAACATGAAGTTGTAAATTATTGTAGGAAACAGAGCAAACTTTAGATACGAAAATTGAGAGAAGACAAATAGAGTTAGATAGAAATAAAAAGAGACTTGGAACTTTACGTAAAGTTCGTCCAGCTTTTATGGAAGAATTCGAGAAACTAGAGCTTGAACTTCGAGCTGTTTATGATGATTACCTTCAAAAATGTCGTTACTTAGCATATTTGGAGCATCTCTATGAAGTAACAACAAAAGCAGAGCAAGAGAAATTCGAGCAAAGACAAGCAGCTACAAAGAGACAATTGGAGCAAGTTCGTAGTGAAGATGCAGATTTTGAAGGGTTAATAGATAGCAACGACTCCATATTCACCAACAATCTTCGTAATCCTCTTAATCTTGAAAATCCAGAGAAGAATTTAGAGAAAACTGAAAACGCTGTGCCACAAGGAATTAAAAGAGGTAAAAATAGAATAAATTTTAAGTTGTGAGAATTTTTTAAATACTTTGGCTTGTTTTTACTTAATAGAAGCTACAGGACGGGGTTCAAGAATTCAATTAAATCAGAGAAGAATTTATGGTACGATGTCAGGAAGACAACGTGGACCTGTACGAGACTCAAATGATAGCCTTGGTTCATTAGATAGTGATAGTGATCTGCTAATAGATGGGGATCTTGATGATGATGACGAAGACGATGACGACGATGACGATGATATTGGTGATGTACGCGATAATATTTTAAACTCAGTAGCAGTACGTGAGAAAACAGCTACATTAGACTTGAAAGGAAAGCCAGAGATAAGAGCTAAAAGTAAAATGGGACAAATTGATGAAGATTTTTAATGATTAATTAATCTTAATTACTCAATTTAGTTAATAGATTGTTAAGTTAGTGAGTTTATATTATGATACGAGATTTATTAAATGAATTTAATCATCACAAATAGTGTTGATTTCCATGATGGCCAAAATTTATTTAAGCACCAGTATGAATAAAATTATTATGATAAATATAATTACGACACATATTTTTTTTTTACATAAAATAGCTAAATTAATCTGTAATTGTGACGTAATTGCAACTGTTTATATATTTGCAATCTCAGGTGAATCTTTGTTGACTAAAATATATGCATTCTGTTGTTTAAGCATTTATGGTAAATTAGTATTATTGGCCATGAATATTGAGCAATTTTTAATTTTGATATTTACATATGAAATCAATTAGTACCAGTGAATTGATTACAGTTTAAAAAAATAATTAAAAACAATTAAAAATATTTAAAAAATTACTGCGAATATTCTTTTGTAATTTTTGGCCGCAATATTTTTTATTCTATTTTCACAGCATTGAGCTTAATGACGGTTATTTTTATATTAATTTTTTAATATAGATATGCTTCAATACTTTGATAAGTCTCATTTTTTTCGAATTATCATCGATGAAAAAAATGTGCTGGCGTGTATAATGTTGATAAGAATTAGATCGTTATAAAATTTGGATGCTACCTCGTTTGTATATCATTTGGGCTACTTGGAACGAGTGGAGATAGCGCAGGAACTGCTTCAAGTTCAGGAAGAACACAATTTTCTTCAAGTTCCATCCATACTTTGTCTACTGCATCAGCTAATTTATCACGATATTTATAAGCAGTTCTATCTATTATTGATGGCGTTTTGACACAATCATCGCCACCAAATTCACAAACTCTGTAATGATGAAGTATTGCTGCATCTGCTGGAACATTGAGAGTTCCATGTCCAGCTAAAAACTCCCAGACAAAGTGATTGCCAGCTTCAACAATATCTCGTGGTTTACAAATATATTTAGAACGTTGTTTGTGAGGATGAAGTTTTGATTTACGTCGTGTTTTTCTTAATGTGATGAGTCCAGCTTCAGTGGGTGTTTTACTAACAGTTATCCAAGGATCATCAGCCCACTGGAGGTAGAAAAATGCGTTTTGAAAGGAGAAGGCGCTACTAGTTTTAGGATTAACTTTATTAGATATCCAGCTGAAATTTAAATAAGTATTCTCATTTAAATATTAATACAGAAAAGTTAGCGTTAATAGAATTATTGAATAGAAACTCTTAATTTGTTGTATTTATTCATTCCTCACTCTACTATAATTTCTCCTATTTATTTAATGATAATATTCATATTTTATTACCGTATAAGCTGCGGGATCGTATCATTATGCCGTGGAATAATAAATTCGTCAAGGTCCAAAAGAGCAATGTATTCATATTTATACATTGATCTATATAAACAATCATTCAGCGCAGCAAACAAGTTTTCTGTCCGAATTTCACGTTGTGATATCATATCTAAACGATGCCAAGGCAGAAAACTGACAATTCCTTGGTTTTCATAATATTTCAGTGCACATCCGGCTTCTGTTCCGACTGTGTCATTGTAAAGAGTAAAATGACTCACTCCAAGGAGTCGATGAAGCTCGATAAATTCTATTAATTGTAAAATCTGTAACAAAGAATTTTATATATTGATTTTTCTTCCAAGAAACATCTCAGTTATTCCACGACAGCAAAAAAAAATAAGTTAAAAGCTTTTGTAAAAAATTTAAAACTTCCTTATCGTATTCAATTTCCTTCCAAGACGCGTTTATTAAAATCAATACCGTTTCTAAGGAAGAAATATTTTGGGAAAAACGTTGAAATACATTACTCTAAAGTCTTTTATTACAAAAATAATAAAGACACATTTTTTACTTCTTTTTATAAATGAAATATATAAGTTGTTGTAGAGAAGGATAATAAATTGAATGTTAAGAAGGATAAAATTATTTAAAACGAGTTTAAACTCTTCAGAATGGTAATTCAGTGAATAGGTAAGTCAGAGCAGTGCAGGTAAAAGTTTTGATAGATTATAATTTAACTCAATATATTAAAAAGTCTTTGACTTTCGAACTGAGAGCTATTGGTGCTTAAGGTTAATTGGAGCATATTTTCTTTTAAGCGACTTTGATGTGAATTGAAATTATTGGTTGGCAAAAACTTTTTTTTTACATTTTAGAGTTTACTAAAGAAATTGGAAGTAGTAATTCATTATTGGTTTGCAATCTATCAATTTTACGTGAAGAGACTCGAATAGAGTTCTCTTTTAGAAAATATATAAATAAATTAAATCCATTTATATTAAAAACCTATTAAATGGAGTTTATTGCCGACGCTTTAGTATTTTAGAATAAAATTTATTGTCAACTTACTCTGTTGTAATCATAATGGAGAGGCTTAACACAAATGGCAAGTTTACCCCTTGAGGTTGGTCTGTCCTTTGGGCGATTTTGAATGAAAATTCGATTTGTTGGTAATGTGCGCAATTTAGCAACAACACTAACAGCTTCTGGGGTTAATGTAGCTTTTGGATCTGGTGATTCAATGGGTGGTACTGGTGGTAATGGACAAATAACAAAGCAAGCACTGTATTTTAAGCTCCAATTCTCTCGTATAACTTTTATCTTTGCTGCAACTGTAACTGAAGCAGTAACGTTTGTTGCGTTTCGTTCAACACGATACCATAATCTACACCACACTCCATCTGGAGTCTTGGTTTTTGTAGCACCGATAATTCGTATTAAGCCAGGAGATTTATTTGATGATTTCCCCTTTTGTTTGAATGATATTTGCCCACTATTAGAGTTGAATATACCTCTACTGCTGATGACTCTGTCATCATAATATGCTGAGTATACGAAAAACTTGTATCTGAAACAAAAAACAAAATAAAAATAATTAATGAAATTTGTAATGATTTCATTTAATTCAATTTGTCTATTTGTTTAAACTTAATAAGGATAAATTCGAAAATAAACGCTTCAATAAATTGAATTGCGTTAGTTTGTTTGTAAACTTTAGAACTATTTTATTATCCAGTGTAATCAGATCAAATCCTGCTAAAAACTTTTCTAATTGTTTTTTTTTTTTCAATCGAAAATAGATATTTACAGTCAATTCGGCAAAAATAAATTCAATAAAATATAACTGAATGAATTAGTGGAAGTAATAATTGATTAAATCAGTTAAATTTGCTGATTTAATGGTAGAAAATATTTACTTATCAAATTAGTCGGATGCGGTTGAGCTATTTGATAATAGATATTTAAATCAGCATGAGAAAATTCAGTTTCTTCGTGCGCCTGTATATGATTAATAAGCAGATCAATTGAACTTTAGAAAGTTTCGATTGCATCATTTATTTGGAAGATATTGGTAATCAGAGATTTATATATTTTTTAAATAATGGAGAAAGTTTTAAGCTAGGTCGGTTTGTAGTTTAATCGCTCATAAAATAAATCAGAATCTATCACATCGACACTTGGAGCTTTAATAAACATCAATTATATCACTTATTAATAAAGAATTATGAATACTAAATTTGCGCAAATAAATATACATTAATAAAGTAGTTTTAATCTTTTCAAAATAGGAAGAATTGAAGATTCTAGGATTTAAAGAATGTTTTATATCATATTTTCATTCACATTATATCAAATTAATTTTATTCATATTTTTTGAAGTTTACTCAGAATAATGGAATAGATATATAGAAATGTAATATTTTATTAATATAATATGAATATGACATAGTTTCTGTAGAGCGAGAACTGACATGACATTTTTTGATATTTGATAAAATCATCTTGTAAAACAACAATGTATTCCCGGTCACATTTTTTCATTGTGATTAAATCAATATTTTTTGATAAATAATGCATGAATAATAATAATAATTATTATTGTCATGAGTTTTATCTAAACAAAATATTTTTTGTTGATCTACCAAGATATTTCATCAAATATTGTCTTGATAAAACAAATAACATTGAGAGTTTTATTTTTTACGTTTATATCTCTTTCATTTTTAATTTCACCTAGTCTTTATTTTTATTTTTAGATGATAAATAATGAATAACAGCGACATTAAAAGCAAATGTAATTTATTCTGGCACTAATTTGAGCAATTAACTTACTAAGTCCATGAAAAATTGCTTAAACCATCTAGATTTAAAATCCATGTGATAAGATATACCTGGTATTCGTGACTGGAAGCCATTCTGCATCGGTCATTGGTAAATTTTGATCAAGAGCTGGTAATTTAAGCTCAACACTCGGTGGTAGACTCGACAAACTTCGTGGATCGGATGGAATAGATTCAATAGCTTTAGACTCAGCATTACTATTCATCAAAAGCAAACCAATTTGTGCATCAAATCCTCCCTTCAAGGTTGCGTAATCATCAGCTATAACTTCTTCATAATCTGGTCGATCGAGCGATGACGTAAGACGATGCCCGCTTCTGTGGCCACCAAAAGCACCTGTTCCTCCATTCCCACGTTTCTCATCAATGAGAAATATTTCTGTCAAGACAATTACTCCAAATACTGCAAAAAACATAACTACCAACATGAAAGACATATTGGCTCTGTCTTTCAGCACACCAGCATTTGAACGTCCGAAACTCATGGTTGAAATATTGGATCCGCTTCCACTAGAAACTATTCCCGGGCCAGTTCTTCTCGTTCCCATCCTCTGCTTTTAGATCTTGATTACAAACAATGAGTATTATATAAATAATCATCCATTGTTAGATGGATATAATAAAATTATCTATGCATTACTCACTTATTTATTGGCGATCATGTGAGGATGCTTGTTGACTCTATTGTAGATATTCTATCATCATCCTTTGTTATTCTGTAACAGATTAAAAAATATGATAAATAATGATTAATGACAATGTATCCTATACCTTCTAGCTGATAGAATATCAAATATTGGTACTAATAATCGAAACAGTGGTTGGTATTTCTGTACAAGCGATGATCATGTTTCACGAAAATGTATCGTGCTCAATTATATAATACGTGAATTATTCATCCAGTATTCATTACATTTGGAAAAATTGTTATAATGATGACAAATATTTTCATAACAAGTTTTCTAAAAATAAACACAATTATTTGTATAAAAAATTGAAAAAACATTTTTTTTCGTATGAAATTGTTTCAAGTATTTTTATGCTTGTACTAGATTTGTTAGAGCATTGAATGAATAATGTAGCCGTCGTTATTGAAAATTTCCAATTGAATTTGTTGCCTAACTTCTTTTCAAAATAAATATATTCGTAAAAGTTGAGATTTTTTAAAATTTTCTATTGATCGATTAGAAGAATATTTTTTTACATATTTTTGTATAGATTTTGCAACTAACAAGATTTGGAGTGTTTTGATACATAAATGTATTTGTTTGTCTTCTTCTTTCATACACTTTTTCTCTGAAATTTTAAAAAACATGAAAAAGCGAAATGGATAACACAGAGACTACCTTGAGATACTATAATAGCTGTTTTATTATTTTTACATTAGAATGTTGTATCACTCGTGAAGAACTTATTGAAAAAATATCAAGAAAAGAAACTGTTTGTTCAATACTTCTTTTAAAATTTTTTGATGATAGTTTCGCAAGTCAGCTATTTTTGAATGAAATTATAGACACAAAAAAAAATTCCAACTTTGAGAAATATTGAATTTTTCGTAATATTCTGTACATTAAAAAAATATGCTATTTGTAGCAATTTAAAATTCAGTTGCTGTAATAACTGCATCAATGCTATTATTAAAATAATTAAAATATATTTTCTGGAGAAAGTTCACTGAAATTATTGTATTTTCTTTAAAATTTAATTTCTATATAAATGAAATACACCAGGAAAAATAAATACAAATTTATCCATCAGTTTAATTATCCATATAATTCGATAATGAAAGTGATGTATGTTATGAATTAATTAGTTTAAATGGACTTGTTATAAAGTAAAAGTGATAGTGAAATGTTCCACACACTCATCTTCAATCTAATTAATAATTTTTCACCAAGCAACATGTTAAATGAGACCTCCTCGTGTTTCACCAATGTGCTAATTAATTTTTATTGTATCTTCTTTTTAGTTTATTATGAATAATTTGAATGCTAATACTGTTATACAAGATCCTACTTTCGCTTTCATTATAGTATCAACAAGCTGAAAAACAATTTTAGCAATAAATTGAATAATTATCATTTAATACTAAAAAAAATATCTAGATGATTTTCTTTAATTAATTGTGTGTTTGTTCAATCCAACTAACGAATACCAAACCACTGACGATCGATTTAATTTCCTCTTACAATAATTTTGTTTGACACTTTTATCCTTAATTCATTTGCTCTTTCACGTTTTTTTTTTCTTTCTAAAATGAGTCTTTCATTGATCGAATAATATCCTTAAATATCAACTCGAAGGGAAGTCAAAGAAATAGGCAATAATTTAAATAGATTAATCATTATCTAATCAAATATTAAACAAAATACTCACGATTGTTGGCAATATTTCATTGTAGTAGGTCGTACCAACTTGTGTTTAGTTGATACATTAGCAATTATTAATAAATAAATTCACTGTCATCAGGTTTTTTTGCAAACATTTCAATAGTTATTCATTATTTTTTTACATTCTTGTTTTTATCCTCTATTATTCTCAACACATTTAAACTTATACAACAATTTAACCAAAATAAAAAGTAGTAGAAAAAGTTTTTATACTTTACTAAATAATGAATGTTTTCAATAAATTTGTTTATTAATTAAATAAACGTTAATCACAGCAATATTATATCAATTCTACGTTGGGTAGTTCTCAGAACCGTTGTTAGCACGTTAACGCTACGATTCTTTACTCTGTAGTAAATATATTTTGTATTGTATACTTAATCACCGAAAAATACAGATGCGCAAGCGTCATCCGACGAATCGATTGTACGAATGTGCAGATGAATTTAGCATGCGACCGTTATTTCTAGATATCATTATTGGAATATATCGTTCAATTTTTTTATTCATCATCGAATATTACAAAATGTTTATTCATTAAAAATGTTAGGTAAAAAATCCCAACTGTCATCATTATCACTAGACATTAAAATATTATTTTTCGGCTTTTTATGCTTCATTTGAAAAAGTGCGGTATAATCACAAGTAATAGGACGAAGAGAATCTTCTAGTTCAGGAGAATATTGCGATTTAATTCCATAGTAAGATTCAATAAAATTTTGCGCTTTGTCTTCTTTTAAACAGTTAAAAACCATTCGTTCATCATAGGGGAGTACTTTTTCCAACATAAAGATGAGATGATGATGAAACGTCAAGAAATTGGTTGGAATAATTGATGTGATATTAAGCCAGTCTTGAACACAAGAGATTGGGGTTACTGAAGTACCAGCAAAAAGTGCTGGATTTTTTAAAAGTCCATTTGCCACCATGACCCCTTGGCACTTTGATTCTTCATATAGATGTTCAGCTTCCCTTAGAGACTTGACATTACCATTAGCAATGATAGGAATCTTGACGCAGTCACGAACTAATTTAAGACCCTCTAAGTCAATTGGTTCCTTTCTCATTTGTGGTGTTCGTGCATGAACTGTCAAAAATGATACACCAGCATGTTCCAAAATTTGACAAAATTGTATACTTTTTTTGATGTCTTTTAATAAACGTATTTTTACAGACACTGTAAATGGAGTAGAAATACGATTCTTTACTTGGCGTACTAGATCTTTGACTAATTCAGGTTTTTCTAATAAACTTGCTCCATATCCATCATGCATTGCCCAACGTTGAGGACATCCACAGTTTAAATCTACTCCATTGCAGTAGCTGTTATAGATAGGAATAAAAAATGTCTATATTTTTTGAGAATTATAAGTAATTGATATTACTTACGGTGCAACTAATTCTGTTGCATTAGCGAAATCAATAGGATCCTTAGCTGCAAATTGAACTATCAGAGGTTTATCTTCTAAATTAGTTGTAAATTCGTTTTCTCTAGCTTCAGCGGATTGGACAAATGAGTTAGCCAAGATCATGGGAGTAAAACAAATATCGCAGTTGTATCGTCTCACAAGTGATCGAAAAGGTAATCTATGATAATAAAATATATAAATAAAAAAAAAATAATAAATTATTCATTTAATAAATAAATCAAAAATTATTTTACGTACTTGCTGTATCGAACCATCGGTGCACATATTTTTGTCATTTCTGGTGCACGTAATATTTCCAAAACATCTGTTGACATTTTGCATTATTGATAAACAAACAATTTTACTCCAAATAAAGCTATTCGTTTTTTTTCAAGTCAAAACGTGTATTGAAATTACAATAACTTTCTGGTAAACTGGCGGCTAATTTCTAACCTAAAAAATTAGTTATAAAAAAATTATTAATGACAAAGCAATTAATAAAAGTAATATGTAATATTTTCATAAAAAGTACCTATGTGTCGACTTTCATTCATTAACATAAGTTAATTCACTTGTGATTGTCCTCCCACTCAAATTTATTATAATTTCAAATTGTCACAGAACTTCGCACAAGCTTTTTAATTGTTTTCCTTTAAAGGTTTCTTCATTATTAGCCGTTGCATCGATTATCAACTGTCGCTTGTGGGATGTTCTCCGAAGTGTCGCTAGCATCATTCAGCGAAATCAGAAAAATGTATTCTCACTCATCAAAATAATCTGTAACAAACTTGAAAAAGAGAAGGATCTTTTTAACGTGTATTATTTTTACAGTAGTTACTGAACATTAAATCACAATGGTAAGTTTTCAAAAAACAAATCTCCATATTTCATTTAATTGTTAAGGTATTCTTGTGAAAAAACAAATCATCTTGTGAACAATAGTATTCAAAGGGAGGTTATGATAGAAATGCAATGTCATTCAGATTTAAACAAACTCCAAAATTAATAAATAAAACATTAATAATAAAAAACTACATGGTTTTTAGGCTCGTAGATATGATACACGTACTACAATTTTCTCCCCGGAAGGGCGTTTATATCAAGTGGAATATGCCATGGAAGCTATCAGTCATGCCGGGACTTGTCTTGGAATCCTTGCAAATGATGGAATACTTTTAGCAGCCGAAAGAAGGAATACAAATAAACTTCTAGATGAAGTATTTTTTTCTGAAAAAATTTATAAACTTAATGACGATGTTGTTTGCTCAGTGGCTGGTATAACATCTGACGCTAACGTCCTAACGAACGAACTTAGATTAATTGGTCAACGTTATTTACTCCAATACGGTGAAACAATACCATGTGAACAACTTGTCTCTTGGTTATGTGATGTTAAACAAGCATACACTCAATTTGGTGGTAAAAGACCATTCGGTGTATCCATTCTTTATATGGGATGGGACAAACACTACGGTTACCAATTATATCAGTCTGATCCCAGCGGTAATTACGGTGGCTGGAAAGCAACGTGTATAGGAAATAATTCAGCTGCGGCGATTTCTTCATTGAAACAAGAATACAAAGAAGGTGAAACTACTTTGAAAGATGCTCAAGCTCTTGCAATTAAAGTCTTGTCGAAAACTCTTGACATGACAAAACTTACTGCTGAAAAAGGTTTATTATATTTTGATTTATAATTAAATTTATTTTTGATAACAGATTACTTTAATTTATTTTGCTTTATAGTGGAAATGGCAACGCTAACGCGAGAAAATGGTAAAACAATTACACGAATTTTACCTGCAGCTGAAGTGACAGCACTGATTGAAGAACATGATCGATTAGAAGCACTTGCAGAACAAGCGAAAAAAGAAAAGCAGAAGATTTAATCCTTTATGAAATAAATAATTGCACTGTGGCGTGTATTGTTTTAGGATTATACACAAAACAGTATCCTGATAAGTAACACTATTAATTTTTTCATTTCATATAAAATAAAATAAAATTTATTAAATTGATTATTTATATACATATTTAAAAAAAAAAACAAAAAACATTTTTAACATTGAGTCCCATTTCCCCCAAAAAGTGTTCATAAATGTAATAAAAATAACTTCTACCGTATTAATCTCGATCAGTTACGGATAATTATGAACTATTTGCTATATTTTCCTGAATCAAGTCACCTACCATGTGACCAACTTCCTTAGAATGAGTAAGTACGAAAGCATGGCGATAACCAAGTTGACAAAGCTGAGCATTTATATTCGGATATTTTTCTTTCAATTCATGGTAATAATTATGTGGAGTCCATCGATCAGTTGCTCCATAATAAAGCCATAATTTATCATTATGTTTCACAATTGCTTCATGATCTATTTCTTTGACACGTTTCATTTCGTCATTTGCTAATCGAAACACTCTTTCTAATACTGATGGATGTAGAAGCTGTTGTACAGATTTAACGCTTTCTCTCGTTATTCCGAGAAATATGCCAAAAATTTGAATCAAAAGGACTTGGAGTACTGACGGAAAAAATGAAAATACCCATGCTAAGAATACTAAAACTTTAACAATCCTCAATACCTGTAACAAAAATCACTTTAAATTGTATTCTGTAAATTTGTTAAAATCATTATAATTACTTGTAAAAGTAAATTATAAGACGGTAGTGGAATTGTTTAGATGAAGAAATAAGAAAAATGATGAATATTTAAAATAAAGAGTAATTAAAGCGGTTGACTTACAACATTTGTCAGGAATTTCCCATTAGGAGTTTCAGCCATTCTTTCTACAGTAGGAAAGAGTAAATAACATTTAACAACTCGACTAGCAAATTCTGGATCCTTTAATAATTGCAGAATCATCCAGCTTCCTATGGAATGCCCTATAAGATGAATTCTTGCATCTTTGGGAACATATTGTTTAATAAATGCCACCTTCAATAATAATTAAATATTGCTATTAACTTTTAATGATAAAAAGTGTAGTTCATGAATAATAGGTATTACCTTGTGGTTTACTTGACCATCTAAATTATATAACTCTTTGTTGGAGCTAGTGTTTGGAAGGAAACTTAAATTATCTGAAGGTTGGACATGTCCAGCATGGCCCACCACCCAAACTGGAGTTTCAGGAGGTAGTCTTGACTTTAATGCTTTGATAAATGCTGTATAAAAGCTTGGTACTCCAGGATTACCTGGGATTATGATAACAAGATCCTTGCAGCCAGTAGGAGCAAGACCTTCTTCCACCCAACGGCCTTCAGTAATGACGTGTGTTTGGATTCCATTACATTGTAGCATTGCCTGCTGCATTCTGGCACGTATAGTTACTGTAATTTTAAATGAATAATTTATGAAATTTCTCTCTAGATATTTTTTACAATAACTTGAAATAGATAACTTTATACAGAGTATTAAGTTTAAATAATTATTAAATTGCTATGAATAATAATTATTCTTAAAAATGATTGTAAGCAACAAAATGTTTAAACAATAATTTTATTTGCCAATCGATGAAATTGTTTCTTTTATTAATTGAAAGTCTAATTTTAAAAAAACAATATTATGCATATCTTTTATACCAAATGTATGATAATAAATGTTCTAAATTTATAAATACTGATAGTTATTGGACTTACCAAACTTATGTTTATGTATATGTTTTAACCTTTGAATTATTCCTTTTATTCTATTGCAATTCTCGAGCGATGATAAAAAGTGTGCTCTTTTTGCTCTGTTGCGCAGGCGCTGTAGTTGATCAGCTGGTTAAACTCTGAAATTTATAATGTTATAATAAAAATGGGTTATTTATGATTAAATCAATATTTTTTATCATTTTTACAATGATTCATGGATTAATATTATTACAATAAATAATAATGATGAAAAAAATAGTAAATTTATAGAGAGACTGATGTTAACAGGATATTCGCGATCACAAATCCTGTAAGCCGAAATAGCTCAGTTGGGAGAGCGTTAGACTGAAGATCTAAATGTCCCCGGTTCAATCCCGGGTTTCGGCAAACTCTCTTTTATATTATTTTTTATAAAAATAACACGAGACAAACAAATAAACTACCTGTTGAGTAATATATAACAATATTTTTATTTAATTATCGTATGTTTATTTATAATACATATGTCGATATGCGAAAAGATAAACAATGATAAATTATGATAATTTAGGTTATGTAAATTTCATAAAACTTGTTTCTATCACTTCGCAAAGTGATCGCACATAAATTAGATATTGTTTATTTATTAAGTTGTTGTAACCTTGCAATATAACAATGACATATAATGAAATCATTTTATTAATCTAATCGATACGTTTATGCAAAACCCAGTGTGTAGTACATTACTTTGAGATAAAAGACACTGTGTAAACAGATATTCAAAAACTGAGTGTTTTCAACAATAAAAGCTAAAAATAAAATTCTAAAAAATAATTTATATGATTCATGAACGACGTTTAAATATCATAAAGATTAGATATAATAAATATAAAGTACAAAATTCGAAATATCTTGCCCATCGACAGTCACAAGTGTTATAGATGTGCTACCGAAACTCTCAACAAATAGATTTAATTCGGTAATTAATTTTTAAGGCGCCAAGCTAATATTTATACTCCTTCATGTGGAATTACTCAGGTGTATTAACCGACTCATAAACGATTACATTTAAGGAATTGATTATCGAATAAAATTTATTGCACGGTCTCTCGATCAAAAATCAACACAATGACATGAAGAGTATATCTATAATCTAGACTATCATAAATCTATAAAAATAAAAATTACTCATAAAATTTTGTACTATAAAAGAACATCATAAACGAGTTGAATAATTGAAAAAAAATCACTTTATTATTGAATTTTTAAGATTTTTTTATGTTCGTTTCATTCATATTATGATAAAGGTAAAAATGGTCAGATTGTTTTGTTATTAACCTACAAATAATTACTCGAATAACTATACCAAAAATATCGTTAAATTAATAGGTTATTTATGACAAAACTGACACGTTGAAATCAAAATAATTTTTTAATGGGTGGAGTTTCCAAGAATGGGTTGTATCTTGAGCAAAATGAGGAGAAAAATAGTCGTGGTCTCTGTAAAAACGCCCATCAGGAGGCAGGTCTTCCCCTCAGTTGTAGTACATAATACGACCGTTTGGTGGGGGTTTAGCGAAACGACACCACTTATTGCAGTCACAATTGAACCGTCGGGCGGGTAACATGTTTTACCGTTCGGCAATTCTGTTTATTCACTTCAAACTAAGTATAATTCACTATTTTTATGTTGTTCCAATGATTGGTCAACAATAATTCATATTGTAACATAAACGAGTCAAAAATTAAAGGGAATATACTAGTGTTAGCATTGAAAGACGTAATAGATGCTCTCGAATACCGTCGGATACTTTCTATTGTAATTTTATTCTTGTGAATGTTAGACAAAACTTTTACATGAATTTATAATGGTGAACAGTTGCAGATATTGACTAAAGTGAAGGTATTTAGTGAGAGAAACTAGAGTGAGTGAAATTAACAGTGAAAAGATAAGGCTAGAGGTTAGAGTGTGGATACGGTAACCTCTCTTTAAGCACACGACCAGCCGGCGCCCATAATTAAAGGGAATATAACCGAAGCTCGGCTGTTGGATTTGACGTTCTGGAAGTTCCTGGAAATAACTTGGTAAAATTTACTTTTTTACCATTGATTGAAAATAGAAAAGTTTATTTAATCAAAACTCGTTACTCCATTCAATTTTACACCTTAATGAAATATCTTTATGATTTTTATTCAAATTCAATGGCTCTCTTAGACGTTTATGTATGATTAAATCCAAATAAACGGTTTAACCAAGTGCATAACGCCGAAATGCGAGTGTACAAGTACGTGACGATTATCGTAATAAAGTCTACGAAGAGAATTTAACGACTTGAAATCTCGCACGTGTTTAATTAAATTGGGATAAAGATGTAGACCGACGGAAGAAGACAGTGTGTGGCCGGGAAATTTCCCGATAACCTCATTTAAAATAGTGAACTGTGTTGTTATGTTGTTTTTGCTTTTTCTGTTGGTTTAAACTCATTGTTCGTTTATTTGTGAGTTTGGTTTATACAAGACATATATCAGTGCAAAAAAATTATAATGATAAGTATGTGAGTTCCTTTGGAGACAAGTGTGTAATATAAAGAAAAAAAGTTTCATCTCTGGAGTTGAGCTTTTTCAAGTCATATATTCATTTGAGGATATTCTGCAAGTTCCTCTTGAGAAACAAGTGTAGCGGGATGATAACCCGCATCCAACAATCAATCGCCTAGTCATCACAGTGGAGTTCTGCTTTATTGCTGGTAAGTTATAAGAAACTACTCTTTATTAGTATTAGTCCATTATAATCTAACGTTTTGTTCCCCGAAATCAAACATAAACATAATATTGTGTCAATATTAAACGAAAACACTGGTCGATACTAATGTAAAATACGCTTTGTACGTATGTAAACAAAGGTAGCACGTACACATATTTTCTGAATCCATAGTACAGTTGAGATTGGAGCAAATGCTTTAGTTCACTGTAAAAAAATACAGCTGTGAGAAAGACTGTTTTCGATTCAATCGTTTTTCATAGAAAGTATCAAAAAATTAATACATGTGTGGTGCTACTTATGAACACTTCATTATTTATGGGTGTTTTCTTAAAAATGAATTATAGAGATAGAAATTATTCTCCGAATTATTGCTTTTGCAAGAATCAAAGTTCAATGATCAAAAACGATAGAAATAAAAAGTAGTTCATAATCTGGAAGTATTGATTTTGTTAGTAATTAACAAACTATTACGAACTGATGATAAAGTGAAATATTTGCTCTCAATCAAGCCAATTTTTCTATTCTCTTTTGAATCCATAAATAAATAGTCATTAAATATAGATGATAATAGTAAAAATTGTTTCATATGTAAACAACATTGTATTTTATTTAAAAATTTGCGCTCCAATTATTGATAAAAAAATAGCTTCTTTTATACTCTAACAGATATATTTTTATTTTTTCATCACAATACATGAAAAAAATTATTAATTTATATATGAACAGTAAACTATAGCTTTTTCATAACTTGTATTTTATTCTTCTTTGGAATAACATCGAAAATATGCTAACGAGACATTATTTTAGATATATTAGGGAATAATTATGCAATTACCGCCTAATTATTACAACTTTTATTCCAAAACCTTCAAGATGAAAATTATTAGCATTTAAAATCTAAATCGGGTGCTTGGTTTGAATAAATTAAGTAAAAATGGTAAAAACAAAAGTAAATAAGTCTTTAAGCATATGACAGTAGATATAATTTGAAAAGGAGGGGGAATTCCTAGTAAAGCCGGAAAGATGTTTTGGAGTTATACCTGTCGTAAGACTACGTAGTGACTATGAGGTACCTGCGGTCAGTAAAAGGATCAGAAAATCGGGCTTTCGAATATGAGAATATGGATGAGAGAGAAGGAAAGGAGTGACCGTTCCACTGGTCTTTTCCTTTGTGCCAAGGAGAACCGGTTCCAACCAATAGCTATAAAGCTTCGCTAAAATTCCACCAATCTCCGTTAGCCTTCTAGTCATTGCTTATTCAGCATCTCACCCTTGTCTTTAATCCTAATCCTACTTTCTACATGTTGCAAATTCATTTATTTCTTTTCTCCTGTATCAATTACACATTTAGGAATTTTTTCGATAAGTCTGCAAGTTTGTTTGAATGAAACTTTTCCCTTATAAAAAGTTCTTTAGATGATACATGTTTTACATTATACCTGAAGTACTTGTAGGTTTCATCCTTGAATGTTTTAAAATGAAATAAAAATCTGTGAATTTACAGCTTTTACAAATACCTAAATCATTACTAGTTGCATAAACATTCAGATTGAATGAATGAATGAACGAGAAGTGACAATTGAAACAAGTTTACTTTTACACTTACTCCTACAGTCAAGTTGTTATGTTCATGAAGAAGAAGGATAGAATATTTTCTTTAATTAAATATTTTTTATAGCTTGCATGTAATTATTATTATGAATGAGTTGATAATACTTTGAAAAAAAATTTATCAAATATTGTTGAATGAATTGAGAATGTAACTCTTTATGTTCTGTAGGAGTACTTTTATCATTTTCAGTTTATGTTTTAAAAAAGTTTATTTTACTGTTCATCAAAGAGATCAATGAACTATCATTTTGATATATATAAAAATCTTTTCCTTATAAAAATGTGTTTGTTTATGATGACAAAAATAGCATTTTTGATGACAGTATTGTGGTTTTCTTGTGATTTATGAGAAATCTTTTTGCTGTCACAGACAAGAGGATAAAATGTTATCTAAATTTGATTATAAAGGGTGTAGTTGAGGGTGTTATAATATGATCAAGGTCTAAATCTTTATTTTTAGAATGACAAATTAACCACAACTTCATTTTAGATTGAATGCTCATAGCCTCTTTCACATCTTTATTTTTGATCCAATAAAATACCTGGAATGAACGAAAAATGTCACAAAAAAATATTTGTTTTCTTTCTCTTGAATAAATTTATGTCTCATTGACATTGACCTAGACTTTACACTCACCATAGTGACGTAATGTATCTTTCTGACTCGTTATATAGAAAGTAAAGTAGTGTCGTGTATAAATGTAACATTTTTCACGTAAATTATATGTTATAAAGGTTGATAGTCACTGTTGCGCTTGTCAAGGAATTGAGTTCTGGCTCGACCGACCGAACACTCCGGGATCGTCGATCATTTCAGGGATGCGGTTCCTCCTCTCGGCCTCTCTGATGGTTCTTGTCCCGTCACGAGGTCAGATTAACCCTCATTTTGAATCGCCGTTTCTCTGGTTCTTTCCTTTTCTCTCTTCATCTATTGTCATTTCTCTCTTTCTCTAACGTTTTAGAGTCCCGACGAAAAAAAATAGGAATAAACTATAGCTTATAAACGTTTGTGTCCATTTACTCTTTGGCTGGAAAATTTCTACAAAATATTCTAAAAGCTTTTCTCGGTATTTTTTTCATTGGTTTTATGGTAAACATTGTTTTGATTTTTTTTTTTTTTTACATTTTTAAATTGTAATTATCAAAAAAATAAGTATCTTGCATATAATATTTTTTTTATTGCTATCTTTTGTTCTCAAGTAATTATTTTAAATAGCTTGGTTTGTAATTTCCACAACAATCTTATTTTATTCTTAATTATTGATATCCCTAGGTTTAACAAAAAAAAAAAAATGTAAATGTAATTCTTCTATAATTGATTTAGAAAATCGTTTAAATTTTATTTTTGTCTATTAAAAAAAATTTTTTTTCAATCGAATTTCACTGAAGCAGAAACAAATTTACAGTTTGAACTGCTAAGTTGAAAACAATTCATCTTTTTTGCAGTATAATGTAAAAAAAAAAAAAAAAATGAAATGAAATATTCAACGTTACAATTTTAATCCGTTTATTCCATTGAAATTCATTGTTTCGAAATATTTTTCGAATACAAACACTTCTATTTACTGTTGCTTATCTTCAAAATGTATATGAGAAAAAAAAATAATAAATTTGATTCTTCAAAAATATAAATTATTAAAATAAAAATACAAACCTGATGATGTGTCGATTGGTAAAATTTTAATAATAGAAAATGAATTTAAAATAATTAACTCGAGATATTATCTTTAATGGACGTAATAATTTATATGCCAAGCAGTCATCAATATATGATTATCCGAATGGTATTTTCATTATTCTTATATACGATGAAAGAAAAGAATAATTTAATCACGTCGAAGCTCATGAGTTTGACTGCAAAATGTACAAGTAATTTACTAGAGTTGCATTTAAGATGAGATTTGTAAGGATAACGGGAAAAATGCCTCATTACCGGTATTACGTCAACTAATTAGCAATTAAGCAGGCAGGAGTTGGTGTGACTGAAAATAATCAGGAAGGCATCTCCTTCATCCTCGTCATTTTTTTAATGTCTGCTTCGTTTAATTCACTTGTCCTCACAACACCTGAAGATGAATTCTAAATAATAATAGGGTCGTGGCGTACATCTTTCCTTAGGTTCCATGAGCAAGCAAACTCAGCTGATGATCATTTATTTCTTTTTTATACCTCTGTGTTGTTTACGATTGGTCGACAGACTCTCATATAATTTTGTCATAAAAATTTTTACGTAGGTATATATCTAGTAAAAATATTAAAAAAAATAAAATTTACCAAAGGCGTGTATTATATTGCTGTGGTAGTCTTTTCTACTGGCCAATTAAATAGAATGGCATAACGAGCGAGGAGTAACCTAGTTGTGCATTTTATCTAAGATCAAACTGCGTGGCGTGCGAACTTGTGAGTCGATCTAATATCTTACTGGCGCCGCGTCTCCCATATAACCTTTTCATTTGTCAATTTTAACGAAAATCTCCAGCTGGATCGTCTCCATCCTTTTTCTACAGACGATGATAATAAAGTTGATTAAATAGCTTTATCCTGCTTCCACACATGATATATATACGTGTTGAAGTATTGTGCATGCATGCATTGTTCACATTATAGTACAGTTTAGACTGTGATTAACAGGTTAGAGGTTTCATATTCTAATGTGCGTGCAGCTCACTGACGCGATGAGTACGCTTTGCACTTGCTTTAAACTGACCGATGATTCGATAACGTCCACTTACCCTCTAGCAAGGGAAAGGGTGATAATGCGTGAGGTTGGATGCTCCTTTCGGACCTTCCCTTGAGGTGCTTTTCCACCCTCAACACGCTACTTTGAGTTAACGTGGCCGATTTTATGCTATGGATATAAATAAAAATAGAGAGCGAGTGGAATATCAAGATTTCTTATTTACGTCTTAGGTGTTGGAAGATAAGAAGCACGCTTTTTCGATTTGCTTTTTATATAAGGCGTTTGGTGACATGCATTCTAAAATTTATTACAGAAACATTCATTTTTTAAATTTGTTTTAGAAATACTGGTAGTGATTTTTTATTTATTTTTAATAACGCAAAATTATATTTTATAGTTGGAATTATTTCGTTTTAATTGATATTAATCTTTCGAATATTTTTGTTGTGATTATTTGATAACGTTACAAGTGAAAAAAGTTAGAAAATTACGATCATATCTGTCAGAATTTGATTAAGTCGTGAGTAATTTGCTTATTATTTTTGTATTACATACATGATAGTATATTAAAATATGATGAGTACAAAATTTTCTCACAATATTCATTTCAAAATACATAATTATGATAAAATAGCTTTCATTTAGAGATAATTCTTGCTTAATGCCTTAATAAAGAAAATCTCGATTATTGATATGGCTTAAATATTCAGATTTATTTATCGTGATTAAATTATTAATTTATTCGATTGATATTTTCTATTCAAATTATATTTATCAGGAGATAAATGTCTATATCTCTCTATGGTGATTTAATTGAAAAACTCACTCATTTCAATTTAATTTATCAATTACGTGTACATACTTTATGGATAATGCAGTAAACGTTATGAATATCTAGTTTAATCTATCAGTTAATTTTTTGTTTGCTAGTAAAAACAGTATTTTTTAAAAAATTATTAAATTGTTTTAATTCTAATACATAAAGGATTTTTATAACCAATCAAGCTACTTATTTCACCTAAATTGAAATTTTAAAAAATTAATCTCACATTTACTATTAAAAATGTTCAATTTACCATGCTAATTAAATTAATTCAAGTTCTATCTTAGCTTTCTATTCTAGACAATATGATTCATTTTATGTACATATTTTTACACATTCAATCTTTTAAATTAAAGTGTAAATGTCTGAAAGTAATGAATTTGTTACAAAGAAACGGTATTTATTATACTGTTCTCAATATCGTAATACTATTTCGTTTTATATAATACATTTATAATAATTTAATAAAATGATTGGATTGGATTTAACGATTGATGAAATATCTACCAATATCAATCAGTATAATTGATAATAATTATTAATGAAAGAAGATCATCATATGAAAGGGAATGGAAAATCTACACGAATTATTATTGTAATCGTTTTGATGATTTTTATGGGTGAAAAAAGCTTTTGATAAAAATTTACCATAACGATATTAACTGGATTAAAAAGTAAATTATAAAAATTTACACGCAAGTAATTATATTAAATCTTTTATGGAAATGATAATTCAATCATATTAAAAACAAACAAGTTATATTACGGGGGTTTATTATAAATAATTCTTGGAAAAAAGTGATACCTATTATGATATCATTGGCCACCTCACAACATTAGTGATAGAATACGTGTAATATAATATTGTAAAAGAACTTGATAACAATAATGAAACATGATTCAATTTTTAATGAACCGCAGAACTATGCCAGTTAGGGTGATATGGCCATGTGAAAGTATTTTTATAAAGTAAATTATGCTTTGGAGTATTTTTTTTTTCTAGCTCTTTTATTATTTTTGGAGGATTGATAATAGGTTTTTTCAGATTTTTACACGCAACATGTAAACTTTATCTCAATATTTCAACCCTTCTACCAAGTTATCTATTACATTCAAATAATTCACCTCTGAATAAATGCAATTTTTAACTGACAGTCGATTGCATTCAATTTTTTATTGTTCAGATTTTTATATGGTACCTATCTCGAAATGACTGACGTCAGTGGTCAAGCGGGCTAAGTGTCAGCATGACGCACAAGAGGACCGAGTTCGTATCCCGGTCAAGGTACATATAGTCAAACCAGTAATGCTAGAGACAAGTTAACTATATATATATTCTCTGTGTAGTACTGTTCAAAATTCATTGCTTTTAGTCAGTTTTATTGTATGCAGATGATACTTTTTCATTGGAATTGATCAATACTTGAAAGTTTCATCATTATCTACCATCAGGAAGTTCAATTGATTAGGCACCGAATAATATCAGCATTGGTTTTTCACAGTTTTCCAATGCTCTTGTGCAAATGTGATACAGTTGGGATAATGTAGAGGTATAGAGCATCAACTTCTCATAAGGAAGAGAAGAAGAAAAGAGAAAAGTAAAGGTGAAAGAGAGATAGAGAAGTTGTGGAGGAAGAGAATGAGTAGGATGGTGGAGAAAAAGAAAAATAAATGAGAAAGATAAAGACAGACAGTAAAAGAAGAAGTAGAAAGTGGAGATGTATAAGAATATAATTATTGTAAGAAATGTAGGGTGAAAATGAGAATGTCGTAGCTTGGGGAAGACACTAGTATCAATATTACTATCAGCAAATTAATTTAGTAAAACAAATAACTTGAATTAATATATCATAAAATAAGTTTTTTAGGTCTGGAACAAATTCAGCATTTACTGATGCTAATAGGTGAAGAATAATTTATTTGCTATCATTTCTGATTGTTAAAGAATTTATTGTAATGTCTAAGATTAATAATTGATAAACTTGAAGTACATCAGAAAAGATGAAAGGATGAGTAATTTATTAAATATTTACAAGCATCTTCTTTTCTGATAAATGTACATTTTAAACTTGAGTATAGTATATAAAATGTTTATTGTAAAATAGAATATATATTATTTGATTATGATTAAAAACAAATGAAGTTTTTATTAATTAATTAATTAATTAATCAAAATAAAATTTAACTTTTCCTTTCTTTCTTTCAAATAAAAAATTCAGAAAAATATTTTCTATGTTTAAAAAACTCTCATGAACTGGTCCATATTATATCTAGAGTATATCATACACTTACAGTAATAATATTGTCGAAAAAATCTTGCATTCTATAAATTATACAAATTTATTGACAATTTTAACTATGTTTAAAAACCTTTTTTAGAGCATTATTCTAATAAAAAGAATAGATGACACTTGAATTTTTTATAAAGTAATTTTGCAAAATAAATGAACATTTATTATTATAAATATATTCCTGTTTTATTTAAATAAGATTAAAGAGGATTTGGAAAAAAGAATTGATAATTGCTAAACCAATTATATTGTCAGTTTGTTTTGTACTTTTAAAACTTATGACAGAAGAATCGATTTTGATGTTAATACTAAAACTTTAATTCTAAAACTTATACTTTGCCATACTTTTTGATGTCATACATAATCTAATAAGCATTCTTCTACATACCTTTTAATTTTATTTAATAATTTAATTAATGACAGTTGACTTTTATTAAAAAGCTTATAAATGCTTCAATTATATCCAACAATATAAACAATTATTTGTATTATTAGTAATGCTGTCAATGTAATCGAGGTTTAATTATTTGGAAAATTATAATTAAATAAATAAGTTGAAATCATTTGAATCATGCGAGTGCAACAGTAGATTCGTGCATTATATTTTAATTAAAAATAAAATCTCATACATAATTATTAAGATAGAGAGTTAAGAATATATACATTCATTGTTTTTGTTAAAATTTTTTATAATACCGCGTGTATATATTTAACACGATCAATCCTGACCGGAAGT
Source organism: Chelonus formosanus (assembly GCA_028641665.1). NCBI lineage: Eukaryota > Metazoa > Arthropoda > Insecta > Hymenoptera > Braconidae > Chelonus > Chelonus formosanus. Next base: position 19,815,237 of record CM054002.1, read on the forward strand.
GCTGTATAACCTTTTCCCCTACTATTCCATAAACTGGGGTATTATATTCACATCAGTTAGTATACATAATCTGTATATAAAAGAATAATTAACGTATTATCACTGAAATATTTATAGTTATCAGATAAATTTTTTAATTCATTTCAAAATATTTCTTTTCATTCTCAGTAATAAGTTCAAAATTACATGAAAAAATTATTTTAAATATTTTGTTGTAGATATAATTCAAACTATTCAATGGTTTAAGGTAGTATGGGTTGTCAACAGACTATTTTTTTTCTTCTAAATTTTAAATAGCGTACAAGAGTATATTACTTACAATAATTAAAGCAATTTTATAATAGTTAATAATATGGATGACTAGTCACAACAGGCTTTACGTATAAACTATTGCTGTAATATTGTTCTCAAGCCTATATGTTTATTACCTATCTGTGGCTCTAATCTAATCCTCGATTTGGGGAGGGGGGGTCGTGATTTACTATGTAAGTTAAAAATTTTTAACTTGCACCATCATATTCCTTACGAAATTTCTGATTGAGTGATATGAAAATCAATAGTTTGGCCTTCGCAACTAAAAATTATCCCATTTCCTTCATTTGGCTGGACTATGGATTTGCTGTTGGGCCTATGTGAATGATTAAATAAATTAATAAATAAATAAATAATAGTTAATAATATACAAAATCCCATTAAAAACAAAAATAATTTTTTTTAACACTGATTTGATTAGTTATTGTAGCTATAATTTCTATCTTATCGATGTATTATACATTGAAAAATTATAAATATCATAATAATTATTAATATCTTGTAATAATGGTCGTTGGCATATACTTTTGTTTCCAATTAATAAATTCTTCAAATTTTAAGATTTTTTTTGATAGACTATTACATAGCAAAGTTTTCTGGAAATATAAGAATTTTGGTCTGATCGGAAGAATAGTTTCCTATTTTTTCTATATAAAAACTACGATATTTAATCATTGATTTTTGATTATAAAAGCCGTTGAAGCATTCTCAAACTTACCAAATAATTCATTTGGATGATTATCTTAAATATAATAATTCCGACCATATTACCTTAAGTAAATATTTTTTTTTTATTAAAAAAAGCATACTGATGAGACAGCAATTAAGGTATAAATTGTGTAACTTGGATCGCAAGTTCTGATATTGATCTTCACCAAAGAAAAATTTGAATTATTTTATGAAAAAGAGTTATAAAGAATAATTGTTTTTCTAATTAAGGTATTGATAAGAGTACGAGATAAAGACTTGGTCAGAGCAAATGAAGTCATTGACAAGAATCTCACTTGAGTCAAAGATATGGTGAATAAGTGGAAGGTTTGTAATACCACGCGGATTAAGTTTGGAAAGCTGTTCAGAAGAAGTTTTACCTTGTAAAGTTGGAGGATTGCTATTACATCCTTTCCACTTTTTCGTACAACGTATAGATAAAGTGAAAAATTTCCCTCAACACCTTTTGTAAAAAGTTTCATTTTAAATAAATTTAAAGGATCTTTGTTCAAAATAAATTTGTATTTAGTGGGGTTTTCAGCTAATTGGAAATCAGTATCACAAAGAAATAATTGGATAAAGAGAAAAAAAAGATAATTAATTTAAAATAAAAATTACAAAATAGCTAGTAAACATTCCAGTTTGACTTCCAATCTCCATAAAGACTTGGTAATTTTTACTCTGCTCCAATTAATTATTACCTTTTTTTCAACTTATTTTTCTTTTGAGTTCCTGGTTTTCATTCAGTAAGAATACATTAATTATTTGGTTGTTTTTTGTCATTTAATTTCGATAATCGACTGAATAATAAGAAAAAAAAACATCAAATCACTTAACATTGATAAATAATTTTTTTTAAAATATACTAGATTGTCACAACGTTTATGAGTTCCGAACATTTTTCTGTAAACGTCTCTTTCAATGTCACAGTCTTTTAATGGCAACCTGACTTCATTCATGAATCTCTTGCAGTTACTTTTGATAGATTATTTGAGCCATAAAACTGTTATAATCTTTAAATTTATTTATTTTTAGAAAAAAAGAGAATGTTTTTTTTTGAAAATTTGTCAAATTTAAAGTGACTTTTAAGAATATATGTATTTATAGATATTTATAAAGGACGTGAGAGAGTGAGTGAAAATGAAATACTGAAACGAAAGATAGGGTCAGCATTATTCAAATATGTAAAACTACATAAGCGTTGAAGCATTCGTTTACAGTATGTATCTGAAAATGTAGAGATGAGTTGTATAGGATGTGAACTTATGAATCTACAAACACGTTTTAAAGTACTGAGAGTTCTTTTTAGAGAATCTTATTCTACTTACTTCAGGTTCATTTGTATTTATTGACTTGTTTCATCAGATACATATATTTCAAAAAATAAAATAAATTGGAATTTTAATCATCATGTTTTAGATATTGATACAATATCTTCGACAAAAATTTGAACCGTCGCTAAAATATACTGTTGAATTATTACTATAGTAATAATGAATAAGTCACTACATTTGTTGTTGATCAATTTTTCAAAAATATATTTTATTTCAAATGAAATATTAATTTTCAAAAAATTTAATATTTTATTGTAAATAATATAATTTGTATGCACATTTTTTACTGATGAAATTGATTATTTTAATCACACAACTAGCATACAGGTATGTTTTTTGTTTCTATAGAATTATTTTATTTATTCAAAAAAGTTGTATAAAAAATCTCCCTGGTTGTCATTTCTGTTTAATTCAGACATTCATATCTTGCACATTTATCTAACATGTACTAAAAGACATGAGCTAGATACCGTAAGTTGATGCTGAAATTTTTTATTGGTGAATAAATGTTATGTAGTGTTGTTTATAGAAGAATTTTATCAAAAAATGTCAAAGTGAATATGCATGAATATTAATATTAAAATGATAAGAATCAAAATTATTTATTGATATAGAATTTTAATTTAATTTGAATTCTATCAATTTATTGATTGAGAACAATTTGAAAGATTTTTAATAAACGAGTTTTATTTATTAGTTTATACATCAAAGTAAAAATAAATTTTTCCAACAGTGTAAATTAAATTTTTAATTAGATTTATTTTGTATCAAATTAGGTTTTTTAAAATTCCGAAAAAAATAGTGCCAGGAGTAAATGAAACTTTACATCGACCTAAAAGTTGGTTTTGTTGAAGGGCCAATAACAATTTAGTAAATTGATAGAATTATTTTATTACCAAACAAATTCTTTTCTCTTCTCAAAGAGAAGCTGGTAGTCGATTTTTATTCAATTCTCTCATGATACCAATTTAATATGATTATTTTGAACTAAAAACATTTAAAAATAAAAAATTTAGAATATTTATTCTGCTATAAAATCCATCAATAATTGTAATCATCTCTAAAATTCTTCAAATTAGGTAAAAAATTCCTATGTGTTATGATATTCAAAGTATGTTACTTACAACCTCTCGTACACCAAGTACACCCTTTCACAATAGAATCTTTAATGGTAATCAGTTGACTAATGCTCAAAAGAATCTTTTTGAAGATTATAATACACCAAGGGAGGAGATTTAATCCTTAAAGTATTTGTCACTGATTTAAAGGCTGGTGGTGTGATGATATTTTGGGTGGTTAAAGGAATGAATTGTTCATTAGCATATAAAACATAGTAAAACTGTGACGGATGTTTGTTGATGATTGGTATATGTGTGTTGAACTATCATTACTGACCCGCCTTAAAGCCGAGGGTGAGTGGCGATTCATGTTATTTTAGCGTCTCTCATCTAACCATCCCCTTTGATACTTGACGTTCATTTTATTCCCCTTTTTATCTTTGCAAATTCCATCGATCCCCTTCATCAGGTTTACTGCTCTGTAAATCCGTGCCATGGGATATATTTCATACGTAAAGTACTTTCAACAATTCTGTGAAATGTTCTCCTACTTCATACTAAATAAAAAAAAAAAAATAGTACGGGCCTTGCATTGGATATAAAGTATGAAAAATTGGAAAAGTTATAGATCCATTCTGGAATCCTTACAAGAATCCTTAGAAGAAGATTTTTGTGTTGGAGAGATCAATTGGTGTTTGATATAAAAAAGTAATTTTTTGAAGCCAAAACAAAAAAGAAGTGTCCAACACTTATATGTTCTGAAGTGATAACTTTTTGAGTAGTAAGATATAAAGTGAGAGATAATACAATAATAATAATAATAATGATAGAAAAAAAAAGAAGCAACATTCGATAACAAAAGTTTGAGCGAATATGCGTAACCTGTGGTATGAAGCGCGTGCCCCTCGCGCGTGCTTCAGCGACCAGTACAAAGCTGTAGGAAGAAAAAAGACAGAGAAATAAACAGGAAAAAAAATAAAGTAAAATAAAAATAAAGAGGCGCCGCGATAGTCGAAGGAGGTGACGAAGGAGGAGTCAGGAGGTACAGGGAGCGTACGACGGCTCTTGGGTATAAGGGCGGCCAAGAGAAAAAGGATATAACGATGAAAGAGTATAGGAGGTAGGGGAAATGTAAAAAGAGATAGAGAGTACAGAAAACGATGAGAACGCGAGGTTTAAAGCCGATAGACCGTTCCCTCAGGCAACACTCATGCTCTTGTGAGTCTCTCTCATGGGTAGAAATGACAATCTCCTTTAAATCATCCCAGCGACTCTTCTTCCTCTTCCGATTATACATCCGTTTTACGTGTAATTTGGAATGAGTTTATGATGGACTTGAATACTTTTTTTTCCTTTTTTTTTTATCAGCTCTACGATTAATATTAAAAGTGAAAGTGTGAGAAATAACAGCAACTTATGGAGAGGAAATTCTTTTCTGTTAAGAACACTATTTTCTGAATATCTTTTGCTTTTTTTTTTTTTTTTTTTTCGAAGAAACAACTGAGTTTAACCGATAAAAGTTGTTAGTAGTGTATTATTTGAGGATTATTATTGCTACATGGAGACAAATAGGTATTGGATAAAAAGAAATAGAGTAAAATTGTTATATTGAGATAAAAAAGTTTATAGAAATTCTTTGTCAATCAGAATTAGGATTCTCTTGAGTAATTTATTTCTGTTAAGTTTAATATAAAGTTTCACGGGGATTTTTTACTTTTTATTTGTGCAATATTGCATTGGAGGTTGCAATTTGATGCAATTTTTATGGTCGGAAACTGTATAAATCAACAGAAAAAAGTTAGTAAGACTGAAATGTTTGTCGTATATTTATTTTTCTCTTTTTTTAATTACTTCGAATTTTAATGTTTATTTAGCTGATTGGATTTATTAATATAAATCATGTTATTATTTAATATTATTTGTTCTTATAAATATTTTAAACCCATCTTGTGTCAATTTAATTGATTTCAGAAAAATAAATGTAATAGAAAATTTCAAGTAACAATTTATTTATGTTAATTCGTATCCTTTTGAGAGTAGGAGTATTTATTTTCATTTGATGATGATTTTTAAAAATAATTAAATTGAAACAAATAATACCGGTTATTGGAAAAAAAGTATTGCATGGTAGAGGTTGAAGTAAATTGATAATATAAATTCATTAGAGGGAAACGAATGTAAATTTATTCGGAAAAAAGAAAGGATGCTCTTCCGTATTTAATTCTAGATAACAATTATAACGATGATAATAATGATAGTTGCAACTATAAATATATTCCCTGCTTCCATTTTCATATTGATTATTGATCAAACATCTTTCGTTTTTATTTTTTTCATGTTGAGGTAGAAAGTGTCATAATTAAATAAATTATTTTCGATTTAGTAAATAATAAAAAATAAATATATATCTAAAATGTGCTATATTAGTATAAACAAAATGATTTTATACATAAATTTTTTGTAGTTTGTAACTACAAATAAGATAAATTTGAATAAATTGCATTGAAAAAAAATTTGAAAAGTTTTTCCTGAGTGTGAAATAAAAATAGGGAGAAGTTTCAAAGTTGTGTGAACATTACTTCAATTTCAGTTCTATTTAGGGCGACTTCAATATATTTACTTCCACATTGAGTTACACAGACCAACGTGTGAAGTTGTCTCACTACATTTTTATTTTCAAATGTCTGTAAATAATTGATTTTTATACATAAAATTATCGATTGTATTTAATTTTTAGTTTCATTCATCACTTTTATTTTATTGTTATGAAATAAAAGATGATACTCTTATTGAAAAAGAAAAATGGATAAAACATTTTAAGAATCATTTTTTTCTTTTTTTTTTAATTTCTAAGTATAAATGTCATAAACGTATAAATATTCATCAGACGATAAAAGTCATTTTTATTGTGTTATTTATAAAAAAAAAAAAATTAGCAGTAAATCTAGAGGGAAGTTTGACTGATGACAATGTTTCCGGCTTATCAGTAGAATATAAATCAATGCAGCAATTGAAAGACGAATACGGTATTACAAAGAAGATTGTGGTAAATAAGTAATGAAGAGAGAAGCAAAATGCATCAGTTGTAAAAAGGAATACTAAATTACAGACCAGTGAAAATTACCAGGTTTTTTTTATTCATTTCGGTTCTGCCCCTGGCCACTTCAACTTATTTAGTTTCACCCTCGCCACGGGTCATTATTATGTAATCCGTGTAATATATATTGCTAATTAGACCGAATGAGGTAGTACTTTAATGTGAGAATTATGTCCATATGGATGTTATTGGTCAGTATGTACGGTTGTTTAACTTCAAACTTGGAACAAAAGTTTTCCATTAAAAAATAATACTATAGAACATAACGCACGAATAGACATCAACGTCGTTCCTCTTCGAAATATGATACTGAGGTCTTGAATATGCCAAGGCCATCAATTATACCGGGTGGCTCATCTCTAAAAATTTTCTTTCACTTTTTTCTATCGCTATTCTACGAATTATATACCATATAGCTACTATAATTAGCTTCAGTTTTGTCGCTTTAATAAACGCATATTACTAAAGCACGCAAATGTTATTTGCTAAATGGTCTTTTGGCTTGGTGTGATGTCATCGTTTTTTTCGCCCATTTGTTTGACTCAAAAAATAAACACGTTATATGGAGAAGAATGAGTTTTATTTCGAAAAATAGAGTAATTATTCGAAATAAAAATTGTTTTGTCTAACTTTATTTTTTGTTTCTTTAATCAATCTAAAGTTATAAAATTATGTTTTGTATTTAGTGAATAATGTTAAAATTTTTTGAGCAATTAATGAGTTTAAATCATTTGTAAACAAATTTAACTTTTTTATTCATTTTTTAGGCATAAAAAAAATTTAATTTTCAATATATTGTTACTGATTGTTTCTTATAAATTATTTTGTTAGAGATTTAAAATAAATATATTAAAAAAACTGTGTGATTCAGTATTGGAGTTTTTTATTTATTACGAGCACACATTTTTTTGTTTTATAAAACTCTAAAGTAAAAATGTTTTTTTTTTTTTATTAATTTACAATCTCTAATAGTTTATAAGTGCTTTTTATTGGTTACATAACAAACTTCATGCTATATACCATGAAAAAGTGCACTTGTTTTTGAGAAAATATTGTAGAAGGTTTTTACGTTACATAAAAGGAATTATAAAAGATATGCAAGAGCTGAAGTCTAGTTTTAATCGGATGAAATACGACATTTTATATATATATATATATATTTCGAAAAAAATATTGTGAGATACTTTTTTATAATGATTACTAATATTGCACTTGATGTAAATATTACGAAAAATAATTTTTTCCCCATTTTTAAATACTGAATCGAAATATTCAGTGTTTTTGTTTCTTTCGTCATTAAAATAGTAAAAAACATATATTTTAAAGATACAGAGATAAAAAAGGACTAAAACAAACTAAAAGAGATTAAATCGAATGAAAACAGACTGACATGGACAGAAAGTTGACTAAAATAGACAATTTTTCTGCCTTTGATTGTTTGTCAAGTTCTTTTTATCCATTATCAACTTTAAATAATTTTTAACGAATAATTTTTTGTTCCCTTCATGAATAATAATAACAATACCGTAATTTAACAATACGATAAATTTTTTTGTTAACATTTGAATTTAAACTTTTCGTGTCACGAATGTAATTTTGAATTGAATATTCAATCAATTATTCGTCGTCATTTCTATACAAAATTTATTGCCTTTGGAAAAAAGTAAAAAATATCGTTGTTAAAATAAAAAATATTATCAAAGAAGTTTTTAATTAGAATTATACTGTCAACAACAAATTATTATTTTTTTTTTTGTTTAAGTCTTTGATCGTTGACATGCATTTAGAATTTTTTTTACATTAAACAAGAACATTGTTCATATTTTTTTCTAGAAAAAATACTTGCTGTTAAAACAACTGAATTTTAATATTAAATAACCAGCATAAATGAATAAACCAGTAGATGAAGGACATACAAAAAATATTTTGCAAAGTATTTTAAAAAATCGCACGACAATACCTCTTGGAATATATTTTTTATAAAAAATGTAACAAAAAAATATCTCAACAATTCATCAAATTTTTGAAGGTTTTATTCTTACACTTCAACAACTTCCTCTTCACAATTTTTCATCCCCAAACTTACCTCAATAGCTCTCAGCAATACAAGTCCCCAGAGCAAATGCAAGTTTATGATTTGTATACCAAGAACTCTAAGCTCATTATTCGTAGATGTGATTTACTATCACAAATACCATAATAAAGACAAAAAAAAAAGAAAAATAACAAGTTGGATTTTAGGACTCTAGTGCATGATATTATGTGAAGAGTATGACAGCTTTGGTACATATAATATTAAAGCTAAAGATAATATGTAAAAACGTGCGTCTAGAGTAGTCGTAACGTATCTGTCGTATTTTTGATAAAGCAAAGAGCCCAAGTAGTCGCGATTCTATGCTTGGAAAACGGCCGATTGGGGCGCTAGTTGCCTAGCGACCAAACCACCCCCTTACAACCACTTGCGCGCACATACGTGACGATCTAGGGGAGAAAGAGCAGAGAAGGATGATGCCGTAAGGGTGGATAGAAGTTGGTCCAGTCATATACTATGCCATGGTTTTAGCTGTCTCTTTGTTTGGATGAGACCCAAAGTACAAAGCTTTTTACTTCTTGTTTTTTCAGCGATTAATTTGACACCGCTTCTATCATCTTTTTTTTTTTCTTCTTATACAAATATGCCAAAGAACAATATGTTATTGACATATTCATTCATAATAATTCAGAAGCAAGCTTCCGGAATTGGCTATTAGCTACTGAATTTGTTATCAGCATCACAAAGAACCCCGCTACATGATGATGGTCATTGCAATGTGACTTTTTTGATTTTAGTTAGTGAGCTGCTAATATCAGAGAGGGAGAGATGATGGAGTTTTGATTGGCAATACAATAAAACAAGGGGGGCAAAGACGAAATTGCCGACAAGAGGTCCGGAAGTGGCTAGAATGTTGAGCGGTGTCTCAACTTGCCTGATCATAAATTACTATAGCGTTAGTGTATCAAACGTTTGGCGTATTCCGCTTGTGATGTGATGCGTATGATGATACGCTTCAACGATTCAATTTTCTCTTGTGTTATACATTTCGAGGTGTACGTCATTTTGGAAAAGATGCTCTTTGTAATATATTAGATTGGAAATAGATGTATTCTCTTTATTCTTATTATTATACAGTGGACTTTGTAATAAATATCATATAGATCCTTTATAGACTCAACTTGAAAGATTATCATGTCTTTATTCTTTCAATATTATCCCTAAAATATTCATCGTTTTTTAAATTTTATTTCACAAGAAAATTGCTACTATTAGTCTCTCTTTTCATATATCTTCCATTTTACTTTGTTTCTACTGGAAGTAATATTTTTTTAGTTACTACACGGAAAAAATTTTCTAGAAATTTTTACTAATTAATTTAGAATAAAATTTACTAGCCAAAAAATTAAAAATTTCTAGTTTTTTTTTTTTTTTGTAAAAATACTTAAAAAATTGAGGAAAAAGTGGTAGTCTGGCTGATAAAAATTACCAAAAAATAGTAAAAAGTTTTATATTGGTTGGTAAAAATTTCTAGAAAAAAAATTAATAAATTCGAAAATTTACTTTCTGTTCATTACAACTATATATCAATTGAAAAATACTTATATTGATATTAAATACTGATAGAAAGTAAATTTTGGAATTTAGAAATTTTTTTCTAGAAATTTTTACCAACCAATATAGGACTTTTTACTATTTTTTGATAATTTTTACCAACCAGACTACCACTTTTTCCTCAATTTTTTAAGTATTAGTAAAAATTCCTAGAAAATTTTTTCTGTGTACAATTTTTAAGTGAAAAGAAAATGAGATTTTTTGATGAATTGATTCATCTTAAAATGTCCTTCGAGTTTTCGATTTCAGAAAACTACAAGCATGATGAGACTTTTGAGATCTATTTTTAACATTTGTTTCTCATACGATTGATGACTTCTCTTAAGAACTACTGAGGACAAACTACATCCTAATTTTTCAACCTGGGGATGTACATAGGGGTGAACTTGCTTCACTCTTTCGTGATATATGAATTCTACTTCAATGATTAATTTCATTTGAGTGTTTTTTCAACTGTACCAATTTATTCTGCACTTTGAAATTTTGTGAGTAAATGCGTAATCGTCAGGTCTACAGTACTTCGAACTGATTGTCATGCAGTTACTAAGCCACGTATGCTATTCTGCAACGTGCTTAGGGTGAATAGTGAATAGATTAATAGTTGGCTGTTTATAAAGAGATAAACGAATTGATGAAAATAGAGAAAGGTTCAAATTTGAATTAAACTAATTGTATCTTTAATAGACTATTTGTTTATTAAAACAATAAACAATTAAATATCACCAAGTCATACTTTACAAAATTAAATTAAAAATTACTATTGAATGGATAGTTTTTACCATCAATTTTCATGCTAACCATTTATCTTTTGAGGCATATCACTTTGCCAAGTTCGTAACTCCAAAATATTAAAGTCAAAAATATGCTTTTATCTCCAATTTCTATAGGTCTTATTTAACTTATAGGTCTGCATGCCAAACTGCTAGTTTTTGATAGAACTGCAAGTCCTTTAAGCTTTAAATATAAAGTTTATGCAAAGAAGCCATTGATAATTACAAGTCAAATGAAAAAATTAATTTTAAAATAAATTTTCGACCTTTCAATGAAGAAGCAAAAGCTTAAATGTTCTGGATAGTATAATAAACAATAAAGGCTAAATGTTTGATAAAAAACTCTTTAATGAAAGTTAAACTTGATCCGGGAGCCTTAATGTAGCTATAATTGATACGGGTAGCTTACATGGTTTCATATCATGTGATAGAAAGTATCTTCGTTGCTCAGTACAATTCAGTTATTGGTAATTAAATTTAACATTACAATCATCAGTAATAATAAAAATTGTCCAGATTATTTATTTATTATTATAAACAATTATTGTAGTAATAATAGTTGGAATTAAACCAAGGAAGTAAAGGATTTTATTCGATTACAGCCATAAGCAATCTCATAATTACTGATATAAAGTGTAGTAAATTTACATTGTATTGCTTTTATGTGATTCATAAGCATAGAAAAAATACGTTAATTATCTTTATTTATCTTTTAATATTATTATATTTTCCGTTCTACGTGTTTTTTTCTGAGGAAACATGTATTTTTATGTTTACAGAACTTTCTCGATAGAAAAGTTGATCAAAAATATTTTATCACCCTCTGTTTTTTTTTTTTTTTTTTTTTCGTAATAGTGAATAAACCCTGTATGGAGTTCCCAATATCTCACTTGTTCTCCTCATGTATAGGTACATACTTTTTTTTCTAGGATATCGTAGAGATTGAGTTTTTGTTTTGAAAATGAAGAATTTTTCAATATTGTAGTATGCTACTGTTTAGTCTGTACGGTTTTGTTAAAATTAAAATAATGATTTGCGGTGGAAATTTCATCTAATATTCGTTTCAAATCAGTTAATATCAGTTTTCTTCAGGTAAAGAAAACAATTGATTTTAAAATTTCGTGTGTAATTTTAAACAATTCTAACTTTAAATATCATCTGTTTACTGTAAATTTTACTATCTTATTTTAAAATATTAAAATTTAGTGTTTTTATAGAAAATTTCTAATTAGATTGAAATAAATAAAATAAATCGATACTAGAAATTATGAACTTCCCAGTTTTAGAATTTTTTTTCTATACTGTAAATCCTAGTTTTCCAAAATGCATTATTTTAATACGGATAAGTGTGTTAAATATAACGTGACCCATTTGATTAACATTGTACTCACTTTTTATACACTTAGAAATGTATCAACAGTAACTACAATGTTAATCGAATTGTAGGCGTTATATTTAACACGTTTAGATGTATAAAAAGAATGTATTTTGAAAATTGAGATTTACGATGTATTTAAGGAGATTCTTGGACGATTAATAGTACACAGAGAGAATTTTTTCACAGCTCGGAAGTAAAAAAAAAAATGAGAAGTACACGATTTGAAGTTTAGAAGTAAAAATGTGTGTATTCACAAGTAAATTTTGATTTATCGTAAGTAACTTATGCACTACATCACAATGTTTCACTTATAGTAACTCAAAATTTACTTGTAAATACACACAGTTTTACTTCTAAACTTCAAATCGTGTACTTCTCATTTTTTTTACTTCCGAGCAGTGAAAATTCTCTCCGTATACAATACAGAAAAAACCTATGTTAAAATTTTATTTAAAGATGAATTAAATATATTTTATATTCAATTATAACTTGAAAATTAGAATTGATTAATTACAAAGTTATGATGAAACTTTTGATCGTTTTGTTAACAAGAAATCTGGATTTTTTTTGTGCCGTTGGATTTAGTGTTTAACCTAACTTTTAAGTCAACTTTATAAATGTGTTATTGCCAAACTTAACGGTGGAATCTAGCAATAAAGCAAACTTAATTCCTTTAATTATTAACTATCATTTTTAAAATTTTTATAGATCAATTCTTAATTTTGTTAAATGCAAGAACATCCTTAATAAATGAATAAATAAATTTTTTTTCTTATTGCAAAAGTTTGAAATTTTTTTGAAATACTAAAATTCATTAGAGACTATAAAAAATTTTATAACTTACATTTTTTTTATTTATTAAAAAAATAACTGAAAAACATAAAATTGTTGAACATTAAAGTTTTTATTTACAGTAATTTTCACCCCAAATGAACGAAATAAAAAAATCATATAATCACAATTAGGTTTTTTTTTTTTTTTTTTTGGATTAAATGAAATAAATTGACATATTTCAAGAACTAAAATAATTGAAGAACATTTTTTTGTACAGATGAAGAAAATAAGGAAGAATATAAAAAATTGAATAAAAAAATCTAATCACTTGGAACATATAACTTAATCTATCAAACAGTTCGTTTTTCTTTGAAAATATTTATTTCCCTTGCTAGAGAAAATGCAGTTTGACACTTACATCAAGTTATATTAGAGTTATCATAATTTCATTTATATTCACCATTTCAGATAAGAAGGGAAAAAATAAGTTTTAATAATTCACCACAAAATACATCCATATAACAATGTAATTATTGTATTTTAAGTTTTCGTTTTTATAATTTATTAGTATTATCAAACTGGTATAAATAATTTATAAAAATGATAGACATCACTGGTGCCTAGAGTTATAATCTATTGAACAGTCGAGAGTTTAATTCAGTACAGCTATAGCCTACAGGGAACATAACATGGTATAGTCTGCTTACTATGTACATTTTATAAAAAATATTTTACAGGAAAACATCTCTAAATGTGAATCAATCTAGTAAATCTTTTAACAGTTCACCATCTGCTGTACTGACTAATATTGGTCAATATATTAAGGATTATATAACTTCTCATGTCTAATATTTCTCCTAAGAAATGTTCAATGGTCAATATAATATTGAATACATTTTGATGTTGGAATATTTTCTCTAATATATTTCTATATATCAGACTACTTTATTCTCAAGCTACATATTATCTTCATTAAATCATCAACATCCAATATTAATCAATTATAATTTAATTCCAAGAAAAAAAATCTAATCATTTAAATTAACACTTTTTATTGAGTTCTCAAATACTTTCAGATTCATTTCTTCTTTTTGCCAATCAAAGAAAAAAAATTAACAAATTTTTTTTAACCTCTATATCAACAGAATAGAGCTAAAACAGCAATTCTGCTCATCATTGACATTAGTCTAAAAAAAATTAACAACCACTTACTCACCACATTGTTGAAAAAAAAAAGCATACCATCACATTCACATAAATAGTTTTTTCTATGATAAAAAAGAATAGCCGTAAGCTGTATAGGATCAAGGATCAAGGAAGCCTGCGTGCAGTTTTCTGTTGAAACTTTCACTGGCAATCTTTATTAACTAGCTATTCATACAGAAAGAAGGAGTGGCTTGCTTTTAGACATTTTATATATATATGAACTTTGCAGTTGCATGAGTATGGATAACTGAAGTAAAGAGATTTAATTAAAACATGTCAATATTTTCCAATATAGTTTTAGTTGGATAAAAAGCTTAAAATCTAGACAACAGCTAGAAAATATTGACACGATTTTCGAAGTGCATGCGAAAAAGATACTGAGTTCCCTAATGCTCAGCGGGGGAGTTATGCTAACCGGCGTACTCAAACCGTATCGTTGGCTCCTATTCTATCTTCCCTATTCCATCTTCCTGCTGAGTAAAGTGGCGGCGGTTCGGGCGATCAGAAGCGCACGGCCGGTTCTACGGAATGCCGTGTCTAGCATAGCAGCTCCCTTCCCAATTTCATTCGTACTTGCTATCTTTCTCTTGCGTCAATTCTCTGTTTTCAATGTAAGAATCTTGCAGACGATCTTCATTCAATGCTTCTCGTATATATCATCATCCCCTTACTCCAACGCGTTTGGAATTACTCATTTCGTACCCTTCTTCTCTACACGAATATACCCCACACGGTTCTCATAGTCGATATTAAATATCGTATGGAAATGGTGGTAGAAGTGTGGATGAGAACCACTGTAAGACTTAGCGGGACAGAGACAGAAGACCGTGGAAGAGAGAGAAAGGAAGATTGAGAAGAAGAAGAAGAAGAGAACGAAAAAGGTTGCGAAAATAAGAAGGCGATAGGAATGAAAGAATGAGAAAGCAAAGAGGTTGGCCCTGTCCATATAAGACTACTCGGACGCCCTTTACCGCCTGCACCTCCTTCCCTCTTTCGGTCCCTCGTACACGAGCCTCAAGACTCTAGAGATCGTCCGAATACGGGGGTCTCCATATCTTTAACAGCCGTATTCACGGCATCACGATCATCATGGCCCGCTGAGAGAATTATTCACGACTTATATATACATGTATATACATATAAATATATATACGTATATATGTACATGAGTGAGAGAACCAGGAAGACAAAATAACAGTTGATTAGCTTTGACTCTGTTGTTATTATTTTTTTCGCTTTATATCCAATACTCTAGACATAACTGCTCAGTGTGTTTGCAGCCTTTTTTTTTTTTTTAGTACCAATGCTCTGAAAAAAATGTTAATAATCATGTCGCATTTTTCTCACTGGTTTTCTGTACAATAAGTAAGTCTAATCTTTATTGGTCCGGTTTGCTGATAAAGATGTGTAGACGTTACTAAAGACGTCATTAGAGCATTGTTGAAGCACTAGACATGTATGCTGCACCAGAGCATTATTCAAGCACAGTTTAGTACATAGAAGATTACTTGAATAGCACTGAGATTGTGTTGAGGGCTAGTGAG
The DNA here is from genome assembly GCA_028641665.1 of Chelonus formosanus. Classification (NCBI taxonomy): domain Eukaryota; kingdom Metazoa; phylum Arthropoda; class Insecta; order Hymenoptera; family Braconidae; genus Chelonus; species Chelonus formosanus. The sequence goes on from CM054002.1 coordinate 19,831,064, forward strand.
GGGTAAATTGTTTAATGAAATTTTACCTCAGAGTTATGAGTTTTAAGTGTAATTAATTAATTTATTTGTTATTAATACTTTCTGATCAGGATAATTTAATATTTTATTTGGTAATGTCAACAGTAAAACTAATTAAACATTATTATTAAATAATTAATTACTAATAATTAATTATTAATAATAATTATTATTAAAATTATTAATAAATTTATTATTGAGAATTAAATTAGTATTGTAAATTGCAAAATTTTCTTACAAAGTATTCCTTGGTAATTTTTCCAATTTCAAAACGATACTATTACGAAAATAATTATAATAAAAATGTTGAGTATTCTCAAATTTATCTATTAATGATATTCTAGAACTACCAAATAAAACAATGAAAAAGAATTGAGAGATCAAATGTCTAGGTTTTATTCCGAACGTAGCATTTCAATTCGTTCCTGCAAAGGGTTTCATTCTTTCCCAAAAAAATTCGTGCGGTGTACTTTTTAGATATTTTAAAGAATCACAAAATTATTCGTAATTCTTTCGTCAGTTTGATTTTTTTTCTTATGATCAACATGAGTTAAAATGTATGAGGGCAAAGTTATGAGAATATTAAAAAATATGGGAAATAATTTTTTGAAATTAAAGTATTTATAAAAATTCATGAGTTTAAATTCTCTCATACGAATAATAATGCATAATTCTTGTTCAATTTGGACTTAATATTAAACCAAGCCTACACCACGGTTTGTATTGTTAGCATCAGAAATTTCTATGAAAGATCAAACGATCTCTTTTCTCTCTATGAACTAGTTTGTAGAATAACGTGTGCCAGTAGTGTAATAGAAATTTTTATTCCGATTATTCAATCAATTATTTCAATATCTAGAGGTATTAGAAAAATTTACATTCATCCTAAATATTATGAGTTAAAAAATAAAACTTCCGTTGAACTTATTTAAACATCAGTAAGCTTAAATTAAAATTAACTTCGATAACTTGTTAATTGTTTTACTATTAATTAAAGTTTATTCGCGAAATTTCAAATTCATTTAAGTTAACTCTTGTTGATGTTCAAATAAGTCCAACATAAGTTCAATGTTTTAAGTCTGGATATGGTCCAAGATCTTACTTGTCAGTAATAAATCTAAAATTTATATCAACGGTTACAACTTTAGTTTTATTGGAAGATTTTTTTGTCTCGCCATTTTTCGTTTTTTTTTTAATCTCATGTTTAATAATTGTTTTAAATACTTATTTTTAATTCACTCATTATTTATTTATATATAAAAAGAATGACTGAGCAACTAGTGCATACAGAACCAAGCCTTAATAGTTTTAGATTCCAATCTGATGCTATTTAATTCCAAATTTTATTAAGTCACATTTCTACAGCGACCCAATTATATTGACGCTTACCCCATTCGATTAGCGATAAGACAAGACAAAAGAATACTTATAATGTCACGAAGGAGTATAATAGAGAGTGCAGCTTAGTTGAGCATCTACATAAATCTGCAAGCCATCTGCAAGATTACACTGTAGCCAAATGAATTGTTTTTTATTTCATGAAAACTAGATAATTTCTCCTGGAAGGAATAAAGGAAAACTTGAGGGAAGTTGTTAGAACAGTGTACATATATATTTTGAAGAAAGAGTACGAGGTGAGGGAGGAAGAAGTTTGTATGTTTGCTTTAACGATCGGTCGGTCTGTTGACTCAAGTGGGCCGTTAGCGTGGCATCGCTAACTCCCACCGTCAACTATATTCACATTTGAGATCTCTAACTCAGTCGATCTTGACTTCTCTCGCAGAATAGAAAGTAACCGAAACCCGTATATTAACGAGATCATGTTGATAGGTTTAGATGATTGTTCAGCAATAGGTATACTGGTTGGGCTGAATAATTCTGGAAAATCGATTTAATCATCTGAAATGAAGATGATTGGATCGATTGGTAGAGAAATGATGGAGGTTGGTGAAAATTTCTAAAGAGCTCCAATGCTCAATTAGTAAACTACAATAACTAAAAAGGACGAGGGAATGCTTTCAGGGTCACCGCAGCGTGCGGGCATCAGGATTTAGTTGATGTGTTGAATACACGCGTGTGTTCAGCATGTGCGCCTACCACGAATCATGTCGAAATGAAAAAGAGACAAAGAGAAGGGTGAAAATGAACGCTATGGGAAATACATAAGCTGAAGTTGAATAAAGTAGTAAATAGGAACCTCAACAGGACGTCCTTTTAAGCTGCTGAAAGTACCGTTGGGCTTCACACAAAACTCCTCGGATTCATTTTATCTTGTTGCACGATTTGAAAAAATTTGCCGCCGACACTTGAGTTTCAGGTTTTCTTTTTTTTTTTTTTTTCATTATGTATATTTTTCCAAGGTAACTCTGTCTAGTCTTTTATTGTTGATTTTTGCTTAGTTTACCTACATCAGGTAGAACGTCGTATGATTATTTTTTTTTAGCTCTGCATGACGAGCTATTTCGTCATTTTACAAGTAATGCAAAATAGAAAGTTTTTCAACAGGATGGAAAATATATAATTGTAGCCTGTGTGAAAGATAAGACGCACTAAATAGTGAAATGATTAATGAAAGATTGAAGCGACAAGAATAAATAAATATATGCGCGATGAGTTGAACGTAAGTAGCAAGAGCATGACAAAGATAATGAAGGGTTGAGGAGGTGGAAAGCGAGAGAATAGCCGGAGGCCCTCCCACGATGAAACGTTGTGTGTGAACGCCGTATGGCTTACACGCTTGATTATATTCTATATTCCAACTTCTACGAAAAAAGAGTGCTCTTAATTTATAAACTCTCAGTTGTGTATGCCGAGTGGATTTGACACTTCAATGTTCTGAAGAAATTAAAAATTCATTTTTTTTTTTATTTCAAGTGAAAGAGGTATTTTATCAGATGTCTGATCGAAACCGTGAAATTACTTTAATGCTAAATAATTTTTCAAATAATTTAACCCTTCAACTTTGTAATAAATTATGGATTATGAATTTTAAACGATATGTAATTAGTGAAGTGTTATATAGTTGAAACTCTGATGAAGATAAAAATCAAGTTGAATTCAATTCAATGTATTTAAAAATACATTTCCGTTTATTGAATAGTCATGATCTGTCTTTCACTTTTCGAAGTACGATTGAAATTTTTTGCATTTCATTTCTTTTTTTAATCGTTTTTTTTTTTACTGTCTAGAGATGGATTATGTTGGTGGAAGTGTGATAGGGATATTTTATTTAGAAATATCTTGAAAATAGCTAAACTACGTTTGATTTAGAACTGATTTTTCGATATATCCTGCGATAACTTGAAGGTGATTGGACCTTGAACTGAATCCGTTAAGCTGTTTCCGAGTTGCTTCGTGAAAATATGATAATTTATTATTTCAAAAGTTGGCTTCATTTAAATAACTTTACAATAGCTTGACGAATTTGCCTCGAAATTTAATTAGTTTTGAGTTCTTTTGAAATAAAAAAAAAGATGTTTAGTATAAGGATTTATCTAACGGTTCTTGATAACGGTGGAATAAAAATCTTATTATAATTTACAGGAAATATCCCATTGGGTTTCAATTACGTTTAAATTTATTTGTAAAAAATGAAATTGAAATGATTATAAAAAGCACGTTGGAAAATTTTTATTGAAAACTTCCTTTCAATTTTGTGTTAAGGTAACTAGACTAATAGATGAACATCACCCAAAAGTTGTATAGACAGTTGAAATTACCAAAAAATAAAATATACTAATATATCACTGCAAATCGTAATGGTTTAATTTAAAATACTTAAAGTGTTTTAAAATGACGTCACCCATTTGATTAACATTGTAGTCACTTTTTAGATGCTTAGAAGTGTTTAAAAAGTGATTACAATGTCAATCAAATAAGTGATGTCATTTTAAAACACTTTAAGAGTTTTAAATTAAAACTCTTCCGAATTAGAGATTTGCAGTGATATTTTATCATTTAAAGCAAAATCTGATTAATTAAAAATTATTAAACTTTTCATGTAAGGAGGGGAAGGGAAAGTAAAGTGAAACGCTCGAAAAAAATTACTAATTTATCAAATTAAGTTTAAAAACGCTTATTGCGCTTTTTATTTATCAATGTTTTCTATTTATTAATGAATTAAAAATGATTAACATTTGCTAATAAAGATTAATTTGTTGATTAACATTTTTTTTTCATGTCCCATTCTACCCCACCTCCTCCAATTTATTTTCTGTTGATAATGATCTTTCATCATTGTTCATCTTTTGGTCTCAAATGTTTATCTATTTCTTGAAAACTTTTCTTTTATAATAAAGTTTAAATTCACCTTTGGAATACTTTTGTACAAAAATCAAAATATTTCTTCAACAATTTCTAAAATTTGTTTCTACAATCAAATAGTTTAGCTTTTGCAGTGAACCATTCTTCGTTAATCAAACTGAAACGGTTGTAGAAACCTCACAATTTCAAGATTTAATTAGAGGTTTACATTCACTACAACTTCATTCCTTTATTTACATGAATAAAATTGATTTTATTCCAATCAGTGAAAAGTGAATTATACATGTACGTTATTAAAATTTTTTCCAATTCAATATTTAATTATTTTTTTGAAAGTCTCTTATATTATATTAATGATAAAAAAAAATAACTTTTAATTCGTAGAATTCAGTTTTTATGTCAGATTAAATAGTTTAAATGAAATGTAATGATGATTGAAAAAAAAAAACTGGAAATCAATTTCAAAGGGTCTTTCAAAAGCTTCCTAAATAATGTTGCGTATGCATTTTAATAAAATCAATCAATTCTCTTTTGATTTGAAAATACCGGATTAAGCAAATATTCATTGATTATAAGAAATTGATTTATCTGTCTCAATAATAAATTCAATCTCACATTATTTTTATAATCAATATCATCAAAGAAAAATTAATATGTCTCATAAATTCTCATACAATAATTAATAAATTACTTATTCGTACTCAGAATGAATGACTTAATTTTTTTAAATATAATTTATTTTTTATTAATTCAATTCATTAATTAATTTACAAGTCATATCAAATATTTAACTCAATTTCTCTGAGAAGAAAGTTTAATTTTTATTCATCTCATTTTTGTATTTTAAAATTAGTGACTAGATATATTATGGACATATTCTAGTCAACTTTCCACTGCTTTAATATTTTATGCCCCTTATATTTACCATAATTTATTATGATAATGTTGAGAAGCGTAAAATATATTAATTATGACCCGAATTCTAGAGATCAAAGTCAGATTAAAATATTGCAGATTTCTACTATACATAATAATCCAGTTAACATGTTTCAGAAATCTAGAATTTTTTTTTAATATTAACCGATTTAGCTTTGTAAATGAAAATGTGTGAAAAGTATTCATGATCACATGTAACATGCAGCTTTTTGTTTATAAAAAAAAGTTATTTTCACATTTGTTGAAGTTAATATCACGAGAACGGAGCTTCGGGGATTGAGACATGCTACGTACAATTGTTATGGATAATACAATAAGACCAGTTTTATCTTTCTACGATTCATAATTCTTAAGATATTTAATTGTTTAAACAAAAAGTACTGCAGTTTTTAAACAATTAATTGTAGTTTAACAACGAATTAACTTTTTGATGTTTTTCTTTTTTTAGTAGAAAATTATATCTATTCCAAACATGTAGGCGAACTCGGGACAAAACGAATTATTTGATTTTTGATAACACTGCGAATGTAAGTGTGTTATTCTTAAAGATATTTTTAATACGTTAACCCCTTTAATGTTAAATGCCACATACAAACTATAGATTCTCACACAGCCTGAAACACCCAAAAAGTGTCTAAGTGAGTTGTTGATACCAAAGTTTGTCCTGATATCCAAACATGCTCAATGCTCAAATTACATTATTACATACATTAGTTATTTAAAAATTCAAAAATCCATTTCTCCCCATGGATCCATTTCACCCCAAGTTCCTCTAGAAATAATTGGAATTTTTTTAATATTACAACTTTCTGAGATATTAAATCAAAAGAGCTAGAAAGTGCAATTTTCATGCGTTTTTTAATTTTAAATTGCTATGTACAAACTATAGAACCTTTGTAGTCTAAAAATCTATAGTTTGTTTACGGAGTTTAATATTGAACACGTGCAGATATGTTTACTGTATCAGATTTTATATTTACTATACAAAAAGTGGCTGTAAAACTAAATTGGTTAATATTTAGAAAACTCTAAATATTAGCTCTGTCTGAAGTACATTCTCGGTAAATTTTAGTGTCTTATTTTAAAACATTATAATCGTTTTAATATGACGTCACCCATTTGATTAACATTGCCTCGATTTTAAAACGTTTCTTAGTGTTTTAAAATCGAGACAATGTTAATCAATTCGGTGATGCAATATTAAAACAATTTTAATGTTTTAAAATACGACACTAAAATTTACAGTATTGACTGGACGATAAAGTGACGAATTATTTCCACATTGATAAGTCGCATCTGTAACTGAGATATTTTTCATACATTCTTTATTAATTTGTAAACGTTAAAAAAAGTATTAATAAATTCTTGGTTCTCAAGTAGTATTTCAAATACTTGTGTATTACGATAAGTAGAATCTTCATAAGACATCTCATATCTATCTCGTGGATCTATAACGGATATAAAATTTTTACAAAAATTATTGCGCGAAAGACCGTTAATTTTGAACAGCATGACAAGAAAGTTCCCTTTGCATAAATGAATATTATTTTATTTAAATATATAATTTTTAAGTAATTTACTGTAATTTCATTGAAACTTGTGACTTTGTCTTTACATTAGACATATCAAGATAGAATGATGGTCATTTACTTCAGATGTAATTCGGTATTTACTCGCGATATGAATATTTAAACATTTCCTTTATGTTGTTACTAAGTTCATACGTTTATTATAATTCAAGTCTTCAGAAACAATATTCATAAGTCACGAGTTATTATAAAAAATATCTTTGAAAAGATAATTTTTAAATAATTGTTATTATAAAAAAATATGTAATGATAAGAGTAAAAATGGAAATAACTAGGTACATGTAAGTATATTATTACATAATATTCATTTCAGACAAGAATAAACGTTTCATATCCCTTGTAATTATGCACATGAAGCTTAATGTACTGAAAAAAAAATTCTGTTCCCTTAACAGCCTTGATTTTTGCTGTATTATGTCTATAAGTAAATAAATAAATGCAAAAAATTCAGCATGTAACTGCAACATATTTTTTATTCATAATAAATTAATTTATTTACATGAGCATTTGTTAGAGCATAAAACATGTTTTAGAATAGACAATTTATTAAAACATATGCGGAATAAAATGAAAAAATTGGTGATAATGTGGCTTAATAATGTTACCAATCTCAAACCCTAAATATTGTGATAGTAATTCGATCATAAGTGGAAATATTTTTTATAGCTACGTAATACATTTCTTTATCTGCTGATGGTTTTTTTTTTGTTTTATGATAAGGGAAAAAATAGAAAATTGAGAAAAAAATCCTCAAAATAGTCAGATATTGCTGAGACATAATAAAACCTTGTGACAGTTATGACCAATAATGTGTAACTTGTTGGCAATTTCTGTTTCCTCACAAATTTTATTTCAAAACTCAGCTAAAATTAAGACTTTTGCAAAAATAAACATGACAATAGAAATTTTATTTCAATGAATTTTGAAATACAACCATTTCTGTATTTTTTTTTTTTTTATAACAATGAAAAAATGGTTTTAGTGAATTAATAATTTTCATGTATCTACTTTATTGATGGATAGACATGGCTACTGTTGCTTTTATACCTCGCTTCAACATGATCTTTGTTAGCCAGTAAAATTTCTATCACGGTATCATTAATTTTAAATATGATCGTTATGATGGAATAACTATTTTTTACTTTCTTGTAGATTTTTTTTCAAGTATTCATTATACCTAATTAACCAGTGATGAGATAATATCAATTTTTATGTAAATTAGCTCTTTGTCTATGTGGATTCTATTAATAATTACTATTTCTTTCTGAAAAAATTACTTTCTTACTTGAAAATTATTTCAATCGATTCCTTAGACAAATATTTCTATCTCCTTTTCAATGTTTCATAGTCTCAGAACTTTGACTATTTTTTCAATATCAAACTGTCGATATAATATTTTTAGAAACGTTACCATTTCTTTACTCATGCACCAAAGTAATTTTTACATCACAATGTGTATTTGTTTAATTTTTTTAATCAATTAATAATCATTTATATTCTTTATTTATTAATTATTTTTGTTTTTTTTTTTTTTTTTGAACATTATGCCATTTAATTTCATTTCTAAAATTTTATTGATAACTTTTCTTTTTATTTTATCTTCGAAAATTCATTGAGTAATTTATTGTAGTTATTCCATTATTTTTACGTACAATATCTGAGTCTTTTATTACTAAGAATCATACACTTTTTCCTTTTGCTTAGAATCTTATCATTAATAAAAAAAAAAAAGTTATCCTTATGCACACATTTAAAATCTTCCACAATAATAAAATAAATCATGAATAATAAAAAGAATAGATATATTAGCAAGGGTTTATCTAAAAACATTTTGCAATATTCTAACGATTTAAATTGCAAAACTATAAGAAAAAAAAAAAAAAATTACACACATTAGGTGCGGCGATATGTCATGACTCACATCGAGGTATGTTGCATTATTTCAAAACTACAATGTTCTCAGCATACTGAATGACTTGATAATTTTTATTGAACATGTTTTTCTAGCTAACACTATGAATCCAATAGGAAAACGTTATTTTTAGAGAGTAATCATTCTTGATATTTTTTTATTTTTCTACAGCTACTATATCAACCACTATGTAATTACTCCGTATCCGCAATAGTTGAATAAAAAAAATGCCAATGAAATAAACAACATGTCCTAGGAAGAAGTTTTTCTGCTCTTATGTTGATAGAAAAAATTGTAGTTTTTTAAATTAAAAGTATTTCATCAAAGTATGTTAATTATTAGTACATTTTTAATTGATATTAGAAAGAAAATTTTTATTCCTAATAAAGCATAATTGTATCGGATTATTATTAAGAAAATTTATCAACTATTCTTAAAGTAATTGAATTAAAATACATCTATAATTATCAGGCAAAATTGTTTATTCAATTATTTGAATAAAAAAAAAAAATATTATTGATGAGAAGAAAAAGAACTCTTAGTTATTTCCATGAAAGTTTTTAGAACATAAGTAACACAAGTAAGGTTTCATGGCTTACTATTCGTGCTTGGGGCGATAATTTTCCAGGGATCAGACCTTCGTGTGATTGCGGTTCAACAATTTTCAGCACGGCAGATCGTATTTAGAATGATTAGAAGTGTAACCCTGGACTTGATGGGCACGCGTGTGCTGTCACAATTATACTACTATGTAATATTCGACAAGTTTTGCTCGTCAGAGTGACTCTCCGGAGATCCATGTATATATACATCCCCCAGAAGAGTAATATATATATATATATATATATATATATATATATATATAATAAAGGTATTAGACATTCGAGAATATGCTGTCTATGTAGACTTTGAAGTTTCGAGCTGCCTATGTTAATAATTCGAATTATTTCTGTGGATTTTGCACCCTATTCAATGGTTTACATGTTATAGCATTAGAAAAGATAAACATAGAGAGTGGTCCTGAATGTAAATGATATTCACTGCTATACGTTTCGTCGGATTTCTCACCGTTAACTATGTTGTAGTTGTACTTTGATAAAAGGGCTTATTTCATTATAAATAAATCAATTTGTTTCAGATTACCCTTAGTTTTGATTTTATTATAAATAAATTATATATTTTTCAATGAAAATAATAGAAAAATAACATGAATAAATAATTTGTTTTCATGTTAAGAAAACTTATAATAAAAAGATGCAAAAACAAACTAAGTACATAGTTAGTATATTACCCGAGACAGAATTTAAAATATTTCTTTAACTTCAAAGTCTTCAATTACAACTTTGAAGTTGAAATTCAAATTACAAGTATATCATCATACATGTAATCTAAGCCCATTTTTGATTTCAATTTTGATGTTTTGTCCGCATTAACAAAGTTGAGATTGAAAATGGATCTTATAAAATTTATTTTGAACTTCGGAAATGTATCAATGCCATACAAACAATGTTATAAAAATTTATTATGTCATTGATGACCAAAATAAGATTTTTAAATCAGTTTCAGACATCAAAATCTGCAATGAAGTTGATGATTCCCAAAATGGAATTAAATTATAAGCGGTAATTGAAATATCAAAGGAATTAAAGATTTTGAAGTTGAAACTGAACTTTAAATTTAGTCTCGGGTACATATTTCTGATAAGAGAACTTTATTGATACACAAGTTTATAGTGATATAAGAATATGCCTATTGTGCAAATTAATTATTATGTGTATTAGTCACTTTGAATTTTTAAAATCCCTTTTTGCTCCATAGATCTGTATTGCCTCGTATTACTGTAATAAAGAAAGAAATGTACAGAGTACACAGTAAACAGGTAGAAGAGAAAGTAGGATTATGATCCATTTGTTAATTATACGAACATGGTGCATCATCCATTACACTGAAAAAAGATTTATTTATAGTTACCATTTTATGTTTATAGTTAAAATTTTGTATTAACTCTTAGTAAATCTGACTTCAATTAAACATTATTTTTTTCATTGCAACTAACCCACAAATATATTGAAAAGTAATTTCTTGGTACTAAACAGAAACTTCGAAAAGTGACAATTGATGATAATTTAACAAAGTGAAGTGTAATTGAAGGAAAACAAAAAGTGATCCATAATCCTACGTTCTCATATACAAAAATGATTAAAGTAAAAAGTTCATGTGGACTGTTACAATGAATGTAGGAAGTAAACAAAGTGCGAATAGATTACAACGAGAAATTGATCAATCGATTATTACTAATAATAGAAGACAACATATTTATTCAAATTGTTTCAGTCTTTTTTTGGGATTTATTTTAGATATTTTTAGCTCGAAATTTCTTTTTCAAGACAGATTATTAAATATGTATTAGAAATGAAATATTCCCTGTCTCTAATATTCTCTCACTATTTTCAAGAACTCCCCAAAATGTATCTGACAAATATTGTATTTGACGTTTCGAGAATGGTTGAATGGATTCCTATTAGAACCCTCTTTTTTGATACACTTCAAGATAGCCGTAAGTTGATTATATTTTTGGCATTATTTCCAGAGAAATGACAGAAATTAATTTCTGTAAATATAATTTATTTCATTCACAATGTCTATCTTTTAATTTTTATTTAATCAAATTCTAACTACAACATTAAAACTCCGATCAATTATGAGACACGTTTTTTTTTTTTTTTGTTATCATACAGGGAAATTATACAATTACGATCCGTGTACTAATTAATAACATTTATTGATGATGATTAGAATTGCAAGTTGGGAAAAGTTGAAACACGATAACGACCGCTTAATTTCCGAGTTTCATCAGTTGGTAACCTAGTGGGTGTATCGAATAATGATGAAAAAAAAAAAGGATAAAAAAAGTCAGATGAAGCAGAGCAGAGGAAGACACAGCAACGAGAAACAGGTTTTTCAGGTCACTGATGGGATGTACGTACGTATAGAGTACACATAAGAAGGGTCTACGAAGCGTGACTACCTGACGACGTAGCCCCCAGGCACACGAGTGGAAAATGATGAAACAGGTGCTTGTAAAAAATTCGACGAGATCTAGACTTTTTTACACCCTCTTTTTTTCTTGTATCGAATGTCCTGACGCTATATACAATTGCACACTCAGTAACTGGAAAATATTTCTTAATATATAAACAAAGCAAAACTACATAAACAAGCATCGGTAGAGAAATGTGTCGCCTGCATAAATGAGTGCAAAAAAATTCTAAAGAGAATAAATAAATTGTAGAGTGGGAGAAAGAGGCGCGACAAACGCGTTGGCGAATTCAGAGGGAGAACGAAAGAGATTCCGGTAGTCGCGCGCGTTACGTAAAAACTCGTCGGATGAACCGAACGAGGATAACGACGTCGTCATCGCCACGATTACGTCCCCAGTAGTCCATGAGTTTTGTTTTATTCTTTAGATTTTTATTATTATTATTATTATTTTTTTCGTTTTTCTTTCATTTAGTCTACTCATCGGCAATCTGTAAGGAATACATTATCATAAAATAAAAAAGATAAAACAAGTCATTTTCGGTTGAAAAAATCACCTTTATTATCGGTAATTTTTTAATATTTTTTTTTAAGTCACGAAAATTACTTAGTGATTCTTGTTAAGTTGAATGTATACTTTGGATCTTAAATTAAAGTTTTAATGCAATTGAGATATGGTTATCTTGATTCCTTTCATGCGGGTGCAATTATCAAGCAAATAATTGACTAATAAATGCATTCTTTTTCATTATTAGTTGCTTCAGGAGTTGTGGTAATAACGGAAGAATATCTATTCTTCTGTACATTCGACATTATTTCGAAGAATTTTTTTTTTTCATGGGAAAATTTTGTAAAAGTTTTATACTTTCATAAATAATACAAAAAATTTCAATAGTTTTTTTTTTCTTTACGGTGAATACAATTGAAAATTGAAACTACTGGAATTATTTTATTTTCACGTATCGAATAAGCACCATTTCCTCTAATTCAAATTTATAATTAGACTTTACTTAATCTTTTTTTTATAAATGGAGAAAAATTTCCAATAAAAGTTGCTAGAAAGTTCTAGAAAAATTACCATGCTAAATTACATTTAAAAATTATATTACAATAGAGTGAAATATATCAGTAGCACTTTAAAATTCGTTTTTCATTCTATAATGTTTGCTTGAATTCTTTATAAAAATGACGAAAGAGGCAAGATATGTCCAGTTTATAGTACTGTACTATAATTTTTATATTACATTTCTCGCCGTGCACATGAAGAGAATTTTTGCAATAATGATAAGTGTACGATTTAAAATTCGAAAATACAAATGTGACTATTACTCACGAGATTCGGAGTAAAATAATTACTTATGAAAATTCAGAATTCACTTGATTGTAACACACTTTGATTTGCAGTGTATAGATCAGCCATGGGTAAGTGGTACTGCTCAGAGTAACGGTTACTCGGTACCTGCACTGAGAAAAAAATTTACTTGATACACAAATTATTTCATTCGATCATTAACATCGAAATTTCAAATAGTGGCAATGAAATATTATTTTGAAATTATGAATTTTTTATTAAAATCATTCTATTTACTCAAATGAATAAAATTTCATTTGTTTTCTAACTTGTCATAACCTTGAAATAAACGACAAAATGTTTTTTTGATAACACTGCTACTAGATTGAATAAAATATTATCTTGGGAATACTCCAAGTTTCTTTTTTTAATTGTAAATAAAAAATTGTTTTATTTAACGAAATTTTTTTCTTAGTGTGGAATACTTAATATCATTTTCATTGTGTATCTTATTGTTCGAGTACTCTTAATCTTAAAAGGTACTCTGATTCCCAAAAGGTTGCCCATGCCTGGTATAGATGATATGAATTCATCCTTAAGGTAAAGCAATTCATCCCTGTACTGAGAATGTGAGGCAAAATGTCTAATAATAATCAATAAAATTAATGGTTGAATAATCGAATAATATCTTCATAGATTAGTTTTCATTGAATGTTTGTGTAAGCAGCTTTAAATAAATAAATGATTATTCAAACTATTATACTTTGATTTCAATATAAAACTAAAATTAATCGAAAATCATTTCTATCATTAAAAAAGAAAAAATTATGGTTGAATTTTTACCGTGGAATATTTTGATTGAATGATCGCAAAAAAATATCATCATTCATCTTTTTAAATGTTTGTTGAAGAAAAAGTAATAATTATCTGTAGTGTAAAAATTTTTTGAATATATTTCTTATAACTTTTGATTTATTTCCGTGATTTACGTCGAATCGTAACATAATCAATCAATTTCAGAATTTTCTTCAACCTATCCATTCCTTTCATAGAAAAAAAGCGACCAGGTGTAATTTCCGATAAAAGTCACTTCTTTTTTCCAACGGTAACTGTTAAATTTTATCGGATTTCCAGTTCTGCTAAAGTGACAGTAAAATTCATTATTTATACTGATTTTATATAAATTAGTTCAGATGGATAATCATTAAGAGATATTTTTTTAAACAATTCTTTTAAAAATAAAATAGTGAAAATCATTGCAGAAGAGTTTACTTAACTAATTTATTTTTCGAGACATTAAAAATGCAAATTGACAGAAAATTTACTCTCATGAAATAACTGTATATTGTTTAAATTATATAATAAATTATATCAATTTAATTTAGATGTTAATATAATTCAACGAATATATATTTCCTATAAGACATACATACTTTGATTTATATAATAATTAATTCTTATTTATACAGTAAACAATGATTGTTATAAGTATACCTATATAAATAAATATTTATTAGGTATGCAAGTAGAAACTTGGCTTTAAGTTGAATGCATGAAACAAAATACTATCGTGAAGGCGTTTATCTTCTACCTGATAAATGGCAAAAGACTGTAAATAATAACGGCGAATATTTCGATTCATAAACCATGTAAGAAGTATTTTTTTAATAAAAGAGAAGGTAGGTTTATGGTCCAGTCTTTAATATGGTCCATTCATTTATTTTGCGAGAAATTATTTAAAAAAGTGTTATGTAATTGAGTAAAAACAAGAAGTGACATATTGAGAAGGTAGAATTATAGGGCACTTCTTGTTTTTACTTAATTACATTGTACTCTGTTAAATAATTGCTCGCAAAATAAACGAATGGACCATATTAAAGACCGGACCATAATCCTACCTTCTCTTCTAAAGTTGAATTTGACACGAAAAAGCCAAGTTTCTACTTGCACACCTAATATTTAACATATAACTTAACTTAATTTATCGACAGACTACGTAATTTTATATACAGTATAACATATACACAATTTTGTCACTATATAAACATTTTATATATTTTTCATATATTATTAAAGATATATTGATTTTTTATGCGAGTTCATTTACTTTCTTGAGAAAAATAGAAGGTAAACACTCTAAAAATGCTTTGATTGATTAATCATTCGATGTAGTAAGAGTATTTTTAGTGCAGTATATATTTTACTGGTATAAACAGTGGTAGACTTATTCCCACAGAGTAAATGAAAATTCACTTTTTTGTCCTCTATTGCGTGATTTTGAATAATTCATTTTTAGAGAGTGTGAAAACAGCGGAAATTTGCGGTTTGGAGTAAGAAAGGGAGTATCGTTAACTTGTGTGATATTGCAGAGGTTAGAAAAATAGTAATCCAATGCACTACTTACATTACATGCTCTAACATTGAAGACAATTTTGGAGTAAAAGTTATCTAATTAGTCTCAGTTTCGCTTCAGGCACTTATTTAATTACCAAATTTTTAGTGACATTTATTCTTAAATAAAGAAATTAAAATTCTACTTAAACTCTTTGGTGATTAAACAAAACTTTGTTCTACAAGCAATAAAATTCATCATTATAAAAAATAAAATTTTCTTTAACTCATACACTGCAAATCGTAGTGTTTTATTTCAATACACCTAACGTGTTTTAAAAAGTGACTACAATGTTAATCAAAAGTGTGACATCATTTTAAAACATTTTAGATGCATTGAAATAATACACTTTCAAATTTAGGTTTGCAGTGATAAGATTAAAGGAAAGTAAATTTCACACTCATATCGAAATTATTGTATAGGGATATTTTTTATTATCGAATTTTACCAGTGTCGTCATAAAGCATATTGAGGCTTGTACGAAGCAGTTATCAGCAATACTTGTACATACATATATATTTATATGTGTAGAGCAGAGGTGGGAAAATTTAAGAGTGTGAAATGGAATGTCTATGCTTGTGTCTGTGTGAATCTAAGAGACTACATTACCCTTGACGACCTGTTGCTACCCCCTCTCTTTTTCGCAGTCTGCCTTTTCTTGGCCGCACATCGTTTGGTGTAGTAAGCGAATGACTAACTCACCCTTTCTATGTGTAGTTTTTTCTCCTTTTTGTCTCTCCAAAAATGCGATCTTACATTAGAGATAACACACCTCTTAGTGGATGTACTTCAACGAAAGTATATAATTAATTTACAAATAATTTGACGGATTTTTGTTTTTTTTTTTCATGTTCTACAGCCTCGGGAGGGGGTGGTCCAATGTTGGTCCCTCCCGTGGCCCCAGGGGGAACAGGCAGCCGTCAGGTCGGCGATGCCGGAGCTAGAGGATCACAAAATCCCATCCAGGGGACAGCAACGACGTTGTGGCCCCTTGCGCCTGCACAAACTACTAGTCTGTCAGGCAATCAACAGACACATGCAACACCACCTCTAGCTGCTACCCCTGCACCTTCACACAATCAAGGTTAGATTTCATGTTTTATACCTTTTTTATTCTTCATCTTTGGGAAGGGTGAGTGCAATAGGTTTTGCATGACACATGAAATATTTTTAATTTATGTATGAAACAAATTACTTATCAGGATTAATTTGGCGATAATTAAAAAAAAATTGTAGACATTCAAAAATGATAGAATTACTATTAAAATTTAAAAAACATCAAAATTATTCTCAATTAATAAATTGTTTATTTATAAATCACATTGATTTATGAAATTATTCAATAACAGATAATAATATAAATTGATATATTGACAGAAATTAAAAATAATATATTGGAAATAACTCACTGCAAATCCAAGTGTTTAACAACTAAACACTTAAGGTGTTTGCAATGTTGAACATCATAAACGAATTATGGTAATTTTGTAGATGACTTTTTAAACGGTTCTCGCTGTTTACCAAAATATTATAGTTTGTTTATGGTGTTCAACATTGTAAACACTTAGGTATTTAATTATTAAACACTTTAAACGTTTTAGTACTAAACACCTAAATTTTTCGGAATTTGCAGTGCTAATAAATACTAAAAGATAACTTAATCTTAAGTGTTTAATTTCTAAACACTTGGATTTGCAGTGGATTCTAATTCTTATTACTTAATTCTTGTTTAACTTTGTTGACTCATTATCACATTAAAAATTGTAGCTTATAAATTTACAATAGTATTTACTGTTTCAAAAAGACGATTGTACACCACAGAGAGACAATTCTTATTATTATTAGCAATAAAAGCAACTATTTTTTAAACAAAACTCCAATGTTGATAGAGAATTAATTAATTATCGTTACTGATAATTTTTCTTAACTAAAATCACGAAGTTTCATTGATACAATAATTTGATTATCAATGAAAAAACATAATAATTATTGAGTTAATAAAAATCACACTGAAATGATTCATAGAATAATTCTATAACTTAAAACAGTTATAATAAATAAATTTTTGTGTGCTTGGAATTATATTACGACAATATATTTGGATGAGAGACACGTAGACTCTATGTCATAAAATTAGCTGTTACAATTGATGCCTGTGGAAAGGACAGTTATAACAACAATGGTGATACGTACTCATTTTTTCCATAAAATAAATTATAAAAAATCGTGAAATGCACTGAAAGCAAATATTATCATTGTTTAATAAATTTTTTTAATATAACACAATGAATATAAATATTTGTTATTACTATTTTTAATTACTGAAATGTAAAAAAAATATCTTTACATCTAACAAAGAGTAAAAATAAATAAAAAAGAAATAATAATAATAATTGATTATATATCACTATTGATTTAAACAAAGTAAATGATTTTAGTAACATTAACATTGTCTTTAATTTTCTGATCATTTCTCACTGTCTGTTACATTGTTTCACTTTATGATTGACCTGTCTCCTATTTTACTCATTATCGGTTGTTTGTTGAATTAAATAGACCCACGGATAATACAATAGAGCTAATGTATGAAAATTTCAACTCGGATATGCATGAGTCGAGATGTTATAAAGTGTAGGGACGAAATGATAATGTGTTGGCAATTTTTATTACATTTAAGCAGAAGCTATGACTTTACTTCTACAATAATCATCAACAAAATCTCCATGAGTCATTCATTATTAAATAAATATTTAAAAAATTAACGTAAAATCAAAAATGGAAGATAAAAATTTTTTTTTAACGATATTTTGAAGAGTTTTTGGTATACAATCAGCAACTAAACCAGTAACATTTTTAAGAAATTACTCTCAAAAAAGTTGGGCACATGTAAAGATATGTTGTTTGAGCACATTCCCATCAATCCACCACACACGCGTCGCAATCTCCTTGTGGCGGTCGTTAAAGCATTACGTTTTACGTGACGCGATAGAGTGTTTTTGGCGACTATGAGATAGGGTAGAGACTTAACCATACTAAACCACTTAACTTGTAAGTGCCACAGTTTCTTAAGTATGTGTGATATAATAAAATAAAATGTGTTATGATATAGTTTTTTTATTAAGACGACCATCTTTAGATTTTAACTGAGATTTTTTTTCGTAGAATATCACTATCAGTTCTAGTCTACGAGGAAAAAAAAAAACTTCAATGAGGTGACAAAAACTCTGATCCCTGTTGATGTGCTCCTGAATGATGTCAACATGAAATTTATAAAAAAATCGCAAAATTTATTATTCAATTCATGTTATTTAATTTATTATTATTATTTAATTAATTTTTTTATTGCATTAAAGGGGACGGTATTTTTATAATAAATCAGTGCTTGTTTATTAATTTTGTATAATATATATTGCTAATTTATTTATTTAAAGTTTATTGAGTATTGATTTATCTATGAAACTTTACTTTAAAACATAACAAGTATAGTTATTTGCAGGATAAACTGTAGTTAAACTATGCAAATTATCAGATTGTGGTAATTTACTTTGCTTAAATACTCTCGGATTTTCACAAATAATTTTTTTTACTACATTTAAACATTAAAGTTAGTTAATGAAAGAAAAGTTACTAGTTACTTTAGGAATTAATATAAAGCTTCTTTGAGAAACAGTATTTATTACTTTCACTGTAACATTTTTATGAGACATAGTAAAATTGACGTAACTCCAAAATGCTCAAGTGTTCACGTAATACGTGATAAAAAAATAAAACTTAATATAAAAAATGTTGTGAAATTTTTTATCATATTGAATGAATAAACTTCAAAGGATGAATCATTATTTTGCCAATAAAATTTATTATTAATGTTAAATGCCTTTTTCTATCAAGAAGATTTTGTCAGCAATGAATGTTTAATGTTATATGAATTTTATATTGATTAGAAATGAAGTAATAATAGTGCTCATCACGGATAGTTAAATATTTATGGGATTTATTTTAAATATTCGTAATAAATTATAAAAATAATAAATAAATTTGAAGTAAACAAATTAATGTATATTTATCACGAACGTATCATGATTTTTCATTATGATGAGTTCATGAACACTTGCGTTTAGCACAAAATGTACTATAAATTTATGTTGAAAGTTATGTCGTGCATGCATTTATTTAGAATAAAAGTTCTATGATGCTTATCATGATTTTACAATAATGACGATGCTGATGAACTTTTCATATATTCAAAAAAAAAAAAAAGGATTGTATGCCTCCAAGTCACTAGTGAGTTTATTTATCAACATGCTAATCCTGAATTCATTTACGTAAGGTGATTGTTCTAATTATTGACTCAGTCTAAACTCCACTCAACTGAGTTCATCATGTAAATCTGTTCCTAACTTTACTTTTAGTTTTTGCATCTAATAACAATCAATTTATTTTAACGATTTGTTGCTAATTTTTAACAACTATTCATTCATCATATTAATTGTATTAATTATTATATTTTGTTGAAAAAAAAATTAAATTTAACAATCATAGATAGTTGGAAAGTAGTGTGAAAAGTTTTACAATATTTTTTTTTAACTTCTTTTACTTATAATGGTCAGCTACTGAACTAATTGATCAACAATTAGGGTAAACTCCCTATTAAAGTATTTACTCTAATTGGATTTAACTGTAATTGAGCTGCTAGGTGGTTTTTTTCTTTTTTTTTTTCAATTTTAAGTATGAAAAAAAAAAATTTAACATTAACTGTGTATTGTATAGTATGAATATTTTTTTTTTTATAAAAACGAACAGTTTATAATATTCTGGCGATTTTAAAGCTTTCTTATTACTTAGATGAACTAATGACCTTTAATTATCATAATAATCTAAATTATGTCATAATCAAAATATCATTTGAGCTTAGTTTGAATAATTGTTATATGTTATTTAACAATTAAATTTATCATTAATCTTTTATAAAATGTACCAACTCTGCTACTTTGTTGCTTGCTTCATATATAACTGGATTATTGCAAGTAATCAATAATTGAGTCGAATGGTCAAAAAATAGAAGTAATTAAGACATTTTTAATTTTACATGTATCTAGAATTAGTCAAAAAAATTTTATGAAATATTATTGGCCACAAGGAATACCGTTAATAATTGATCATGTTTCCAACTGATACCATTAATTAAATCCATTAATCAAAATTAAAATCTTAATTATATGAGTGTACAATATCATCATTATTCATTTTTATATATAAAATAAATATTTGAAAGCACTTCTTGAATTGTTGGTCATGCTAATTAAAGAAGATTTATTACGTATAAACATTTCCTAAAATTATTCTGAGTTTAATTACATTTTGTTCAAAAAATTAATACCTTCAGTTATATTGAATGGACATTTATAAACTGGGATATTTATTTATTAATACTTCTGTAATAAATTGATCAACTATTGATAAAATAAAACACATCTAATAATCAATTTAATCTTATAATGATACCATAACTCAGTGATAAGTTTGTAACCTACGAAATTTCACTTATCTAGGTGAAATACCCATTAATAGGTTCCTATTAAGATGATCTTTTCTATTACATTTATTATTGTCCATGTCTTTCTGTAGATGTTAAAGTCATGAATAATGTAAGTCTGATTAATTCAGTCTTTTGTTAATAATTAACACATTATCTTTAAAAAATTGAATAAGATATAATAAATGATTGCAAAAAATCAAATAATATTTTATAATTGAATTATTTTTTAATATAAATGTATTGTTAATTTTTCTAAATAACTTGTTATGAAAAATCGTATTTCAACAGTATTAAAAATATTTCAGGAATAAATCGGTACGAGTTGTATTCCTTGTTTCCTGGAAGTGGCGGGGGTAGCTACGTGGCAACAGCTCCAGGCACCCCAGCAGTTACCCCCGCAAGAACTTATCATGCTACAACACACAAAGGTATTATTATAAATATATTCAATATTATTTAATATTAAATAAATCTGATCCAATTAAAAAAAAAAAAAAAAAAAAACAATTGTCACCACAATATTAATAAGAAAAAAGAAAAAATCACCAAGTATGTACTTGAGTTTCTCTTTCTTATTTGTCTCCTTCTTCATTTCGTCTTCTTTTTATTTCTTAACGCTCAGGGATTGGGCTTACTGACAATCTGCCGGTGTTCACAATACCACAATTATGCAATTAAAATTCTGAATGAGAGCTATGGCCCTAGAGGAAGGGGAAAACTATGGGGAACTGCTCGTTAAAATAGAGCGTTTCAGACACAGGGGTATTTAATAACCTTATTGTCCAGTAGGTGTAACCTAAAACGTCGTTTCTATACATCTCCATATCTATCAAGTGAATGAATAAAAAGCATATAGTAATGGAATGTAATTACACATAATATAATTTTTTTTATTTATATGTTTTCAGCTTATTTTTATTGATATGAAGCTTCTTAATTATATTTAATTACCTTCATCAGAATTATTAGTATTTTATTAACAAAAATTGTCATCAAAATAAAAATGTCTGCACATGAAAATTCTTAGAGCAAGCTGAAGATATGTTTTAACAATAAAACATAACTTTTCTCTCACTCTTTCTAGAATTAATTTCGATGACAACGGATTTTTTTATTTCATCAATTCTCAAGTTCATTTTAAATATCAGAGTAATTTTTATTTCATAGTTGTTCATATATATGAGCTCATGCTATTTGATACTTTTAGTAAAAAAATGATTGAATTTCATAAAGGCATTAAGAGAATTTGATTTTTTATTTAATTTAATTGATTAACTTCATTAGATTTAAAATTTTCATTTATAAACATATGTTTACCAGATTCGATTTGATATTTTATTGAACTTAGAGCTATATTTCCTGGACTTACGATTTGATTTAGTTTATCGTGGCATTGATTGGCTATTTATTTACAGTCAATGAAAAAGGATCAGATTGTATCATGTGAAATGTACATGATACCAAATTCAATTTCATTTTTAATGTTTTTATAAATCAATTGTCTTTGGTAGCACAAAATATTTTTTTACTTATGAAGCAGTAAAATATTTTTAATAATCATGCAACATAACTATAATTTAGAGTATAAAGTGGTTAATTTAATAAGAAATATCACTGGTAACAGTTTTTTTTAAAATTATTCTACGTACTCAATACTAAGGGCAATCGTCTGGACTGGATCAATCACTTTATATTAATTAAGTTTCCATATTAATTGGAAAATCCAATCAAGTTTAAGATTGACCATTGTTTAAATAACTCAGATTGTGTTGTAAAGGAATGATTGACATATGCTTTTATCTCTAGTTCGGCTCAAATGCCTTTCGGAAGACCAGGGCATCCAGGTTTCCCCAAATAAATAACTTGACTTAAATAAAGTCACTTTAATAATAGAATTTATTGACAGTTCGAGCTTTTATGATATAACAAAGCAGTTAAAGGTTTCATTGATACTGCGGTCTTGCACCTCGGGAAAAACTCGATCGAGTGAAAACAAATATCTTGAATTATTGATAATTATCAAATCAACTTCATTTATTCATTGTTGAAATTTATATTTCCATTCCTGACTGCTTTGATTGAAGATTTCATTTGATACTTTCATCATGTTTTTAAATTCAACATTTCATTTTAAAATATTATGTTAAGGGTTGGGGTTTTTTTTTTTAACTGAAAATTTAAAGTTCCAGCTGTGATGTTTTGAAAAAATTTTTAACCATTTCAAGGACCATATCGAATATGGGAATTCTTCACTTTTTTTATGATTTTATTGGACAAGCCTTCCCTCAATAAGAATTGACCTGAAGAATATTCTTGTCCAAGTTGGAGCATAAGTTGTACTTGAACATTTGTTCAACACATTTTAGTTGCCTAGCCCATTCAAGCTTTGTTCTATTTTGTATTTGTTGACATACAACGCTTAAAATCCTACCCTTAACAAAAAATTAAAGACTGCAGCGCGAAGATCTGGCAATCTTCAGACAGGGTTTTTTTTATGAGTGTACTTATCCCAAGCCTTGAGCTTACAATTCTGCAGAATACAGAAGGAATTTTGGAAAAGTCATGAATTATTTAGTAAAGATTCAAAATATATATGTTTTATTCATTTTTCTCGTGCTTATATTCATATAATATTTATAGCAACATAAATGTTGAATACAGTAGTCACATGGATGTGGATCAATTAACCATGATCATTTCCATGAAATTGAACATTCAATAATTTTTTCAATATTGATGATTAATCTCTCTGTCAAATTTCATTGTCTTCTTATGTATTTTTAGTTACATGTATTATTAGTCGATTGAAATTAATTATTTACCAGAGAGAAGAGAACAAATGAAATCAGTACAATAATCGACTCATTGTAATTTTTCAAAATTGATTAAATTTTTAATTGTTTTTACTGCTCCTACTAAACAAAAATCTTCATTCATTATCATTGATAACAATGAAAATAATTGGCCATTAATTTGTCTGATTTTTCTTTTCAATATAAAAGAAAATAATTATCAGATGTAACATATTATTTTAAAAATAATATGCTAATTATTTATAGATAGATTTTAACAAAGTACATCTATATGAGATTTATTAAACAAAGTTCAATATTAATGTACATTAAATCTACAATTTATAATCCATCAAAAATATAATAGCCTATAAGTAAAATATTTTTTCATGATTGTAAATATTATTTTTAACCATTAATGACATTTGTTAATTTAAAAAACATTATATATATTTATAATCTTCAAGATACAGCACCTAAAACTTCATCATAACAGGTTTTATAACGATTAAATAACATGAAAGTTAGCAATAAAGTTTTTATAAACATGTTGGAATTAACTGTAAGAGATTCTTTAGAAAGTTTCTGTACTTTATAATAAATTTCTGATAATTACACAATTTATTTCGCATTTAATATGCAAACAACAATTATCATTAATAATATTAATTAAATAGACTCACCAAAAGAGATTTATTACAGATAATTAATGAAAAATATATTTTTTCCTCCATTTTCCTACTTGAAAATAAATAATAAAAATTATTTATTAATGAAAAAAGAAAATATTAATTTGATAAAAATCCATTAATTTTGTGTCTAGTGTGTGATCATTACTACCCAAGTATAAACGTTATCATTATTTTGATTACTAATTATTAGTGGTTACCTGGAACAAATGTAAATTGCACTTGTAAGACATGATATTTTTTCTTTTTTAACGATGCGTGAAAGTAATCGTTATTAGATCCTAGCATACTTAAATACATATAGAAATTTATTTTATGCTTACGTTTATCTTCAGCAGAACGGACGGGTGAGTACTTGAGCACAAAGTTCCAAAAAAATACTGTTGATTTAGAAGGCATTTTATCAGATGTTATATTTAAGTAGTTAACAAATTTCATTTGAATGGCGTTTTTTTATTGTATCAATACAATACACAGGTGTCTAGATATTTATATAGCAAATATAAAGTTTGCTTATTTTGAGTCATTATAGCAGATAATAGATATATTTTCTTGATATAAAACTAGTCTAGCAGTTGATTCCATAACGTAGCAATATGAATGCATTTGCATATATTTTAGATTTATTCATCTGTACGTTCATTTATTGCATATTTATTGAAAGCTAGAGAAACTGGCGTGATAAATTTAAATTCGTCACTTGAACAAGTTGTTTGCGATTGAGTTTAATATTTATACAGGCTAAATGTCAGCTACTGCTCTCCAATTATGTATATTTGCTCAATTTAAACCGCTTAAAAATCATAAAACATATTCTTTCTGATGAATTATTGAAATTGGAAATCTAAAAAAAAAAAATTGTTTAATGGAAATTTTAGTTTCAGAAAGTGTTTTCTCAGCAGCTGTGGGGGTTGGAGTCGGTGGTTATACCTGGGGTGCACCCACACCACCACCTGGATCACCATACAGTCCAGTACCTGGTGTAACACAACTGGAATTGTTAGCTAAAAATTTGGCCAATCTTACACCACATCATACTCAACAACCATTGAGTCTTCAGGGAGTTGGAGTGAACGTTGGTGCTAGTCTCCATCATGCTCAGCATACTCAACATACACTTAACCTCGCTGGTCTTCATCATCTTCATCACGGTGAGTCGATGGTGACGAGTACATCGACAACCGCGTTTACGTCCAAGTTTATTAATGAGCGTACATTTACACTCGGTTAGTCATCAACCAAAATTATATCCCTCGATGTTTTTCTACTTTTCCTCCTCTATTTTTTATTCTTCTGATGCTTGATATTATGTGTTATTAGTTTGTTGCCTGGTTTTATTACAATCTGTGATTAGGTAGCACTCGTGATGTTATTGTGTTTGTATGGTTTGAACTAATGTGATGTCTCGGGTTTGAGGGGGAGAATTATTTTTGAAGTAATGAAATATTTTTAGGCGAAAAAATAATAGAGCGTTTTATTACTACTTCATGGTATCTTGAGTATTGACAAGAATAGCTGTACTATTCTTTCTGAGAATGAAAAAAACAATTCAATTTATTAAATAAAATTACGGAACAAATTATCTTGAGTTGTTTAAAAATAATCTTTCCTTCATGATATAAACAAAATCTTTCTACTTAATTTTATGATTTTTATTGGCATTTTTTTTCAAATATTTATTTTTTATCTAAACCATCTTCTTGAATGTTAATAACTAAGTGAATGTTGAAAAAAATCTAAATTAAAACATCTACTTGATATATTTTTTCGCTTAAAAATATTTAGATTGAAAAATAATTGTTTCCCTCAACCTTTCAAAATAAATAAACATTGGAAATTTGTTAATTAAAGGTGGTCTTCATCAAGGTACATTTTCACCACAACTATCTCTGGTAACTGCTGGAACACCAACTTTAACTATTAACAGTTTTTCATCGCCTAATACTCCAGCAAGTGTGGTACCGAGTAATGGATTATTAGTGCAAGAATATCAATCTGCAGTACCAAGTCCAATAGCAGTCTGTCCATCATCAACTAGCGGGTCTTCCTCAATTCCAACAGGCGCTGCAGCATGTACTGTCAGCACTGTCATAGTCCAAGGTGCTCAAACAGGCAGCACTTTTGTACAAAGTACAACTAAGAAACGAGAGTCCTTTGTTACTGCTCAAGCTCAAACTTCAATAAAAGTAGAAAATAAAACAACTCGACAGTCGTGTGTTTGTAAAAGCACCAATGCTAGTGGTGGTGAGTATTTTAGTTCTAAAAAAAAAAACAAAATTTATACAATTCAACTTTAAGATTTTTTAAAATATCAGATGGTTATACTGAATTTATTATCTTTTAAAAATCTTTGATTCTGCTAAAGCAATGATCAGTAGCTTAGAATTTAGATTTAAAAAATTTTAATATACATATACCCAGTCACGTAATGTCCAAGATTAAACAAATCGATTGATATCAAGATCATTGGAATTAGCTGGACCGTTAAATTTCCAGAACAGAACATATATGCATGGAGAGATATAGCTCTACACATGGACTGATGAATATATTACCCTCATTTGCTCAGCGCATTAGGATAAAAAACGCTATTAATCGTGCTTGTGATTATCTATCATTTGATTGCCTTTGTTCCTCATCGATTTAGAAGATCAATTCGAGAAATAAATTCTAAAGCCAAGATATACACTAATATTGAGTTAGAAAAAATACTGCCAAATAAATCAATAACATAATAACTAAGTTAACGTTTTATTATTCGTTTTACCAATTAATTTATTATAAATTGAATATTTAAAAAAGAATTTTGTTAATTATTTATTTCATTTCTGCTAATGATATTCTTTGTGATCAATTTAGTTACTTGATAATATTTGAAGGAGCTTTTAATTAAGATAAATGTATATCAAGTGCTTTTAACACAGAACAGTCTTATCGATTCTTTTATTTTATTGGCACAGTGTTGACATTATTATCAATTTATTTAAAATACTGTGGTAATTTAGTTTGTAGAGTATAATAATAGTGAGTAGATAAATGGACATTTTACATTAAAATTATTCCTACAATAATTCTATTTCTCACAGTAGTACTAGTCAATTAATGGATAGTCTACTGATGATCCATCAATCTTACTCACATTGATGAAACGCGAAAATTTGGCTGATTTAAAGTATTTTTATTCGTAATCTCATTGGTTGTTGGACCCATCAGTTAACTTCAAGTCATTGGAGACTGAATATGATCACATAAATTCAAGTTTCATCATTTTTTTTCTAATCATCAACACAATCTCTTCATCTACCTACTACTTCAAAGAAAATAGTTAAAGTCTAACAAAGAAAACTTATTATTTATATCGAAAACATTAAAAATTAATACAACCTACTAAATTAAACCTTCTAATTCTCATAGTAAATTTACAGTAATAAAATAATATATTGTTTACATTCATTTAATGGAATATTTCATTATTAAGTTAGACTTTTTGTGAGTGTAGGTAACTTGATGTTGATGACATCATTGATTTTTTCATCATCGCTGTAAATAAATAGATGTTGGTTATTTTATAATACTAGAAAATATTTATTTTTACTTGTTTCCAAAAATCGGTAACCACAAATTGTTATTTAATGTTTCTTACTTCAATGGAAAATAAAACTTCTACACCACTGAATATTTTAACTCGAATGATCACAAGGAACATTTATAGCAATACTAGTACATACATAATGGTGAATAACAAAATGATAACCTTGATTATAATGAATTTTTCTGTGGCAGTAAGTACCTAAATCTAGAGTTATGGCGATCGTTTATGACTGCACGAGATGACAGACTTGCTTACGCAACAAGTCCTCTATTCCGCTTTTCTGTTCTATATTTAAGCATCAGAGTCTCGTCGCTTAGTTTATCGTTCTCGCCAGTTTTACATCTATCGTCATGGTTTTTTTCTTATTGTGTATGAGTTAAAAATATCAAATTTTCATACCATTCTCCAGGCAAAACAAAGGTTGTCCACTCAGAAGCAGGATGCAGCCGGACTTTACCAGTTGTCTCATCTTGGAATGGCCAAGACACCTCGTCCTGCGCGAATGCCTTGAACAACGCGAGTGCCGCAACTAATCTCGTCAAGAGAGAACCTCTTGCTGCGGTGCCTTGTCAAGTAGCTGAAGTCTCAACGTCTCTTCACGCTACAACTACAGCTGTTAAAATTGAACCTCTTCCACCAAAATCTGAGAATGGTGCGTTCTTTTATTTATTTATTTTTTCGTCTTTTATTTCATTCGATAATATCAGGATATTATTTAGCCCTTCAGAGAATTACTATAGACGTATTGGAATCCGTTGAAGAAATATGTTAATTTTAGGAAGGAAAAATTGAATAATGAAATTAAAAAAAAAAAAAGATTAAATTTTACTTAATTAGTTTTTAATTAGAGAATTAAATAATTGAGATTTGATGAGACATTTTGACCTTTTTTGGTGAAATAAAACATCTGTTGATTGAAAGTCAGTTGGATTGGAATTTCAGAAAACAATCAACTGCTATTCATTCATGGTTGTGGAATGAGTGATTGTAATTATAAAAATAAAAGATAGGATTTAAAAAAATTTGCTTACTGTTAATCTAAAATTAATAGCTATCACTTCGTGATTAATTTGGTTAAATAAATCAATTTTATATTAAACATAAAGTTAACATTAGTTGAAGAAATAATATTTTTGAAAATATGAAATTTCATTGAAATGTTAAAGTTGGAAAAAATGGTTTATATAAAATAACTTAAAATCATGTGGAAATAATTTGAATGACGAATAACTATAATAATAATTATAATTGAAAAATGTTGAAATGCCAATTTATTCTTCATACAAGCGAATGGTATTTAAAAATACTAGAGAGATTAAATGAACGATAGTATAATATAACATCACAAATTAAAGAATATAATACCAGAGAATATTCAATCGCAATAAAATTGTTTTTCTCCAACTCCATCATTTCACACATACTCTTATACGTAATCATTTCACCTCTTGATAAAAAAAATGCATTTTATTCTATCACAGAATAGATAGAATATTACAGAAATCAATGAATTGAAGTTTTAAAAAATTTTTTCTCCATCATCTGTTAATTGACAAGTCTTAACTATTTTGGAAAAAATATTGGTGCCATAGTCTTTTTATTTTATTGAAATTTAATATTTAAAAATAATCAGTTATCTATGTGAGCTGTTTATAGAAAAATAAATTAATTTTAATAATTAATTACTCACAATAAAATGATTAATTTTTAGATTATATTCAAATTAAATATTGATTATTTTATTTAAGATTGTTTTACTACTAATACATTTTGGTTTAATAATATTTAAGTATTATTATATAAATATTTTGGGGCTTATGTTTATTCTGTTCACAATTACTATAAAGTTTTGATTAGAAGCTTGTGATTAAAATTTTAAATTAATCAGTGACTAAATATTAACAAATTGTCTTCTACTAAAAGAATTTCTTTCAGTAAGTTTTATAATAATTTTTATTCCATCAAATCTTGCAGTTGCATTTTATCAAGGTAAGACTAACTGCATTAATAAATTTATTGTTAAAATTTATTCAAATTTTCATGAATAATTAGATTTTATTTATTTCTATAAATTTAGTTATTTTATTTTTATTTACAATAATTGTAAATATTAACATTCGAAGGTAAAATGTATAGGCTGATAATGAGCGAGTAAAGTTGAAAGAAAATACTAACTTGATCATTTTTTTTACCATGTAATAAATTACATCACGTAACGAACGACAGTTCATTTATCTCTATTCTTGAATGTTTGATGATCAATAATTTTAGATAAAACTATATAATAATGAAGTAGGAATGAAAAAAAATTGAATTTTTTTTTCTTTTATACTTCTGATGGCAACCAATGGGAAGTTGATTTTTATGCGGACCCTTCGTTCTTTTTGCATGTAATGAAAAGACATAGGGGAGAATGAAAGAGGCGGTACAAGAAGATGAGGGTGAATTTTTCGTGTTAAGTCTTGTGTATGTGGATAAATTGAGTCAAGGAAAATGGAAAAAATGTGATGCAAAGAAGAAAAAAAAGATAAGAACAATTGAGATCTAGGTGTTTAGTTTAAGTAGAGTATTAGAGAGTTTTTAAAAAACTCAATGGTTATATTTGTACCAGTGGATAGTGGGGAGGAAGGGGGGGGGGATTATGAGGATGAGGGTGATGTTAAAAGCCAAAAAAGAGAGTGAGAAGGGGCCAGTTAGTTAAGTAGGAGGTGCGTGGCACGCATGGCGACGTAAATATAAGGCGTGGCTCGAGAAAACAAGTCTCGACTAGGTATATACTATATACATATGTACACATCTATACACCTATATGTATATATATCTACCTACCAACGAGTAACCGCATCCAGCAAATTACGATATGTTTTCTGAACGCCTACATGACCGTCTTACATCGCAATAAATACTAATATTAATTTATCACAAGCCTTTTTTATAATTAATATGTATATTTTTATTGAATATATTTCAGGAATAGTTGTGTCTACTGCTGCAGCAAATGGCATTCCTGTGGGTATTGCAGTTGCTCGCCAAAGGTTACAACATCACCAGGAAACATCGTCTACGTCTATGAGAAATGTTTCACTGAGTCATCACACGTCGCACCATGCCAGCTATCATCATTTCCAACCAGAAAATCTCGGTAAATATTATTTTAAAAAGCTAAGAATAATAAAAGACTTTACTCAACTTCCAAAAAATGCATTGTATAAGCAGCATATATGTATATATTCGGTAATATATTTTTTATCTGTTTCTTATTTCGTTTATCTTGAATGTATCGTGGGTAGTGTTGCGGATAAACGGTATCCAATACTATGCTGCTTTCATTAATGCCATTGGACGCGGTGTATATACATGAGAGTCATCGGAATTCCCGAGGCAGTGCAACGTAGACCGAAGCGTTCAGGATAAATGTCGAGGTGGAATATTAACGAGGGTAAACGCGAGAGCGTATGAAAGAAAGGCGGGGTTTTATTCATTCAAAATTTGTCCTCGTGAAAAGAGTTGAAAAAAGAAGGTTGAATGTAGATATAAAGTGAGAGATATGTAATTGGTAGTATGTAGAAGCGTATCGTAGAAAAGAATCAAACAAGGCCGCTCCTCTCTAGGCTTCATGCCTATATCTGTAGTCGGATTTTGCAGGCACAACCATGTTTGCTTCTGCCAGCACGAAGAAAGAGCGGTGAGCACTCACCGAGTGACGCCGTGGAATACAGCTCGTGTGTAGAGAGAGGCCGCGCCAAGTTAAAGAGAGGAGTTAAATTGTGGAGTCAGTAGGAAGAGCATTTGCGATAGTGAGGGCCAGTATACACACGATGTGTAGATGTAGGAAGTGTTTGTTGCTGTAGAGCTCATGCCAGAGTGTGTGGGTACAAGAGAGGAGAGTCACGGCAATTTTAGCGTATCGACTAACAGAGAGGGTGGATCTTTTTACAGGATCGACCACGGCCATGGCGATGGGCGGCGCGACGCTTGTTCAATGTGCTGGAAGTGGGGATGAACGGCCAGCCCATCTTGCCATCCCCTCAGGCGCTTTGACACCCTCGATCAACGCAACCCTAAATTCAAGCTTGAACAACATTGGACCAAGTGCGCCGGGCACATGGCCTCCAACATTGTGGCAATACCCTACTACAGGTAGATTTCAGATATATCCATTTTCCCGCTCGTTTTTTGACTTTATTCTATTTTTAACTTTGATATTTTTTAATAATAAATTCACTCATCAATTCTATATGTGAACAATGGTCCGAACTTTTCTAAATAATTCGATAACTATTTGTAGACTGTGACCGATTGACATTAAGCTAAATCAAGTATAGCGAGACATCTATTTATGTACTAGTTTATATTAATTAATAATCAACTAGAATGTATATATTACTCAAGACATTGTAACATAATACTTTGATTGATAAATGTACCTTTCATTTGTTTTATTATTCAGCAATGCCTGCCCTGGAGCCAGTAGGATTCCCACAACTCGGCGTTGGACTACAAGGTGGTCTCCAATTAGTCAGAGATCCCTCAACTGGTCATCTGCTGCTTATTCATGCAGCTGGTAAGCTTTCAACGACATCCCTTTAACTTGGTTCAATATTTATAAACTTATGCAATAATAATGATGTTTTCATGATTTCAGCTGAGCAAATGCAACAAGCTGTTGTCTGGCCAAATTATCCCAATCCAAGTGGGCCAAATATTAGTGCTCCCCCTTTGTTATTACCTGGACCAACAACACCACCTTCACTTCAACTCCTCAGTGATATTAATGGTGCTAGATTGGTTCTAACTGATAACAAACGAAAACAACCAAATAATATACCTATTGTTAAGATTGAAGCAGACTGTACTCCGCCTACTACAACAATTATTGGTGAGTTTTAATTATCCAAAAGTGTGATATAAATATTTCTGATTCAATTTATTTGTTAAATTTTCTCTTTTAGCATCAACAGAATCGAATAAAGCCTTGCAAACAGTTACAACAATGACAGGTTCTCTAGTAACCGATGCACCTTTACTAACAGCATTACATTATTATCCTCATGCTCCAGCTTTAGTTCAAATAAGTCAATCTGAATCAACTCAATGCAGAACTCAGGTTAGTTTTGATTAATTTTAAAATATATTATTTAAACTAAATATTTTTTTTATTAAAATTTTTATTTTTTCTAGCAGAAAAGTACATTTATATCAAAAGCAACGTCTCCCGTATCGTGCCTGACTCCCCCACCAGAGGTGACACCAACACATGCAATTGAAGAACTCGACAATACCGGTCTTGGCGTTCAAGATGCTTCTAATCAGACTGATACTCCTGAGACTGAAGAGGACCATCATCATAATGATGGACTGGTCAAACAAGAACAAATATTTTCTTCTTGTCAGCAACAGGTGGTTACGCATTGTACAAATTTTGATGTTGTTTCGTCGACTGTTGAAAAACCACGCATTGTAAATAACAGTAATTGTGATACAGAGATTATTGAAAAAATAACATCAGTAAATAAAATTGATAAGTCGTCAGTAGTTATGATAAAAGAGTCTTTAAAAACCGAGGTCGTTAGTACAGTTGATCAGGAGACAGAGAAAGACAAAGAAAAAGAAGAGGATGATGAAGCTGAGTCACTTAGTATTGATGAGATTGCTGAGGAAAGGATACGTAGACGTGGATCACGAGTTATAGAAATCACAGAAGAAAATTGTGATAGTTTTCATGAAAATCTCGAATTTTTTGGAAGACGAAGAGATCCTATAGAACAACTTAAAAAACCTTATTACACTGATGAGGCTCTAAATGAGGAAATGATGATTGAAAAAATCAGAAGAGAAGAATCAACTTGTGAAGACGATAACCTGAATGATACTCATGTCGATAAAGATCATTATCAATCAGTATCATCAACTTTACAATCTTTAGATCACACAGAAGATAATGAAATAAATAAACTCGAAGAAGTTGCGAGTTCATCTGGGGAATTATTGCAATGTACAGAGCAAGCTGATTCAAGTAGTTCAACTTATGAAAAGAGTAAAGATGAACCACTTGTTAGTGTCAAGTCTTTGGACATGCCTTCGATTGATTGTGATGATGAAATAGATGGAACTAATGTTATTGTTAAGAGAGAAGTCTCAAACAACTTCGGTACATGTGCAATAGAAACTGATAATGTTAAATGTCTTCCTGAGAAACTAAGTCGAAATGATAATAAAAAATGTTGCAATGAAAAATATCACGCTGGAATTGAAAATGTCGTGGAAAAGTTAAAGAAAAATGCTGCAGCTCTTCAGGACAATTCAATAGCTCAAAAACCGTTTGGAGAACGAGAGCAAGCACAAGTAGCTCCAATACAACGATCTGTTGGTCGGTGTTTACCAAGGACAACCAGTAATGGATTAAAAAAACATATTTTACGATTTTGTGAAACTACTTCAAGTACTGAAACTTCTGGCAACTCTGTTGAACAAGAAAAAGATAATAATATCTTAAAAAAAGATTCAAGTTCACTTTCTGTTTGGTCTAATATTAACAACAATGTTTGTAGTAGTACCAATAGTAATAATAATGATAATAATAGTAATAAAAGTAATAATAATAATTGTATAAATACCGATAAGTTATCGCAGACTGTTAATCCGATTGTTTTGACTGAAAAAACATCGAAGAATTTTGTCACATCAAAAAACGCAAATGAAGTAAATATTGAAAGCGATAATGTACGATTTCGTAGCAAATTTTTTAAGAATAATCAAGCCTGCGGTAAACCAAAATCATCTGTTGATCTCAGTGGACTTGAATTACTATCCAATAGTATTGCACAATTCGAACACTTGAAACAGGACAATACTGACAATAATACTAGTAATTCAGATATTGAATGTTCACCAAAGAAAGATAAAGTCCAAGGACAACAGACAGAAAGTAACAATAACAATGTTGATAGTCCTCTAGGACTTCTTTGTGCATTAGCAGAACAAAGATTTATGGAAGAAGTTGGAGATGATGTTCCTAAACGATCAGCGAGTTTTGAAAATTCTGAAGAAATTTCTTGTGCTGGAGTTTTATTGATGAATTTGGGTAAAGAAAGGGGGAAAGTTGAAAAAAGAAGGCATTCAGTGGATGATAATACTTATAGGAGTATTAAAAGAACACGAAAAGAATTATTTCATGCATTTAAAAATGATTCTCCAAGTATTGATTCATTGAAGGTTAAAAAATCGAAATATTCTGATGAAAATGATGCGGCTGATGATGCAGATGATGATTACACTGACTCTGAGGGAGATAATAGATCTTCTCCCGTATTTGATATTCATAAAATTGAAGGTAATAAAGATGGTGACTCAGTTGATAAGAAAAATAATTTGGGCGACAAAAATTCAAAGAATGATAAAAATTGGTCGAAGATAAAAGCAATGGAAATGGATATGAGAGAAAGATTGGCAGATATTCAGAAAAAGTACAAAGAGAAACAAAAAGAATTGTCAAAACTACCTCTTAGAAAAGATGACAAAAAAGTGTGCTCTAGACAAAAGAAATTTAATTCAGACTGCGAACAATCTGTAGAAGAAGCTGATGTACCAATTAAATCTCTTCATGGTTCAGATGATGACATTCCATCAGCATTAAGTCTTAATGTTTTACCAATGCCGAGAGGTAACGTTAATCTCATAAAATTAGCAGAACCAAGAAGTCATATAAAGTTATTAGATAGTATTCCTAGTATTTCTCTACCTGTTACTTCAGCTACATCACCAACCATTACATCGCCAATAAGTAAGATTATTTCAGAAGATGAAGATAACAAAAATTCAGCTGCAATGGATTACGATACATCGTCTTCAGCACCAACGATTGCAAGCTCAAGTTCAGCAAAAAAACGTAAAGTTGGAAGACCTCGAAAACTTATGTGTTCGTCCATGAGTGCACGACATCTAACAGAAACTATTGTAGCGAAAAAATCAAGAAGTAAAAGCTCACTCGTGAGTTACTTACTGAATTCGAAGAATAGACATTACCCGAATAAATTAAACGGAAAGTCTGGACATGCTTCATTACCCATCAAATGTGGTCTGACGAGTCCAAAGGGCATGACAAAAAGTCACAAGATGAATAAAGCAAAAGTAAAACCCATAAAACAAACTCCGCTGCATAACAAAAATGTCATTAGCTCGATTATTGCAGAGAAAGCTAAACTCAGTCAAGAGGCAAAATTGGAAAAACAGGTAATGAAGCTTAAGCCAAAATTTAAGGCTGAAAATAAAGTAAGAGACTGGAATGATGATGAGGAAAATGAATGGAATTATGACATACAAGGTACTACTGTAGTTAACGATTCTATTATCGATGAATCTAGTAAAAAAGATGAATCACTAGATGGTAATAATTTATCCCAAGTACAAGCAACTCAATTGTTAAGGGTGGACGAAGATTACTTAGAAGTTAGAGAGCTGGAAACATACGAGAAATCCAAAAAGAAAAAACGAAAGTCTACGTCTTCCTCTCCTTTAAGGCGTAAATCAGGGGAACATGATAAGAAAGAGTCCAAACGAAGGAAGTCTTCCGATTGTAAAGAGTGTAAAGAATGTGCTAAAGTAGCTAAAGCTGAAAGAGCTGAGAGCATTACCAATAGATGTAAATTGACGTCGGCGCATCTTTCAATCGATCAACTAAGAGTTTTAACAGCTATGGGAGGACTCTTCTATGCTGGACGATTAAATGCGATTCAACCTCCTGATGTTTATGCGATTACACTTGACGGTGAACGAGGCAATAGACCGCACATACACTCAAGAGAGGAAATCTTGCGTGATGCTATTGTTGAAGTTTGTCCTGGTTCTACAAAGGAACTACCACCGGGAACAAGACTTTGTGCTTACTGGAGTCAACAGTATCGATGTTTATACCCTGGAACATCAGTTGAACCTTCTGATCCTGACTCCGACCTGGATGAAAAATTTGTCAGTGTTGAATTTGACGATGGTGACAGCGGAAGAATAGCTTTGGATGATATCAGACTTCTCCAGCCTGATTATCCAGTTGTTGAATATGATCCCAATCCTTTGTTAAGTTTGGGTAAGAAACGAAGACAAACATCTGTGTCAACTGATGATAAACGTGCTTCAAGTGATGGCCTACCATGCTCAAAATCATCTGAATTCACTGCAGATGTATCAACGGTTTCAGCAAATTATCCAGATAATGAGAAAGCTGATAATGAACAAAACATGTTAGGACTTGATGGAAAGGTACTAGATGAGTATAGAGAACGCAAAAAATTAAAAAAACGACGGCGTGATAAATTAAAGAGACTTCAACAAGTTCAAGAAGGCAAGAAGAAACATAAAAGACACAAGTGCTGTGAAGAACATAGAAAACATAAGCACAGAAAACATCGCAAGCACAAACATAAACATAGTCATCATTCAAGTCATAATGAGAGTAGCCATGTAAGTGGTGGTGAAAGTTGTTCAGGATTAAAAAGTGAAGAAGAAGGAGAGAATGAAGGTAGCACAATGTCTGAAGAATTATCGGCTAATAAAAATACATTGAAAATGCCAACAGAACCTGTAATTCCTCCACAAATAGTCCATAAAGATCCTGTGTCTGTGGAGAAAATAGAAAAACCCAAAAAGCCTGATAAAAAGTCCAAAACCAGAGAACGTCAGGAGTCTGTAGAAAGCAGGAGTAAAATGGCAGCTTTCTTGCCGGCAAGACAGCTGTGGGGATGGGCTGGTAAAGGTTATAGAAGGCCAGGAGCTAAGGGTAGAGCTAAGAAACAATTTTTCAAAGCAATTCAACGTGGGAATGAAACTATACAGATTGGAGATAGTGCCGTGTTCCTTTCTACTGGACGTCCTGATAGACCGTACATTGGTAAAATCGAATCCATGTGGGAAACTACCAGTTCTAATATGATTGTTAAAGTTAAATGGTTCTATCATCCTGAAGAAACTGTTGGCTGTCCAGCTAATTTAAAATATCCGGTAAGATATTGTAGATTAAATTTTTTTATTGGCAATAACAATGAAATGCCTATAGGCAGTTCAGAGTTGCAATACTTTATTGAAATGTTATGTGATGAGTTTACAAAAAAATATTTCAGAATATCTTTGTGGTATTTTTAAAATAGATTTTGCATTATTTTTTAAAAATATTTATCTCAAGTAATACTTACTGACACTTTATTTTAAAGAAAGAATTGATTGCATTTTAAATCAAAAAGGAATTTTTTATATTAAGAATCCTAAATTTAACGTTCAAGTATTTTTTTATTTAATGTTTTTTTCAAGATTTTATTCATAATGTTGGAGTTTTCAATTGATTGCACTTGGTTTCATTCTTAGTGGAATTTTAAAGTACCATATTTCTATGCGATCTCATATTTACTGTGCTTGACCCAAGTAAGACAGTAGAAAAGGGGATAATCCTCCTTACTACTATCTTCCTTTCTTGATATCTATTAGCCCAGAAATACTTAACTAGACGATTTAGTAAGTTATCATGCTTTTGAATTTTAATGCTAAATCTAAGAATCATTTATTAAACATTGTTAACTTTACTAAATATCTACCTACATAAACTTCATTTATTCGTTTTATTTATTCAGTCCATAAAACATTAATTTGACTCACGAATTTTACTGCAAATCAACTGATTGAATTGATAATTTATTTTTCGAATAAATGAATATTTATTAATTTTCTTTATTTTTTTAAAATTAATGAAATCAATTTACACAGTAAAAAATACACAAGTATGATCGTTAAATAAATTGATTTTGTTATTTACAATAATATCAATATTAATAACATCAGAAGTTGGTTTAAAATTAAAATCGTCGTCAACTCATTTGCATAATTCTAAACTAATTATTCTTAAATAATTATTTTCATTTATTTATTACACGTACTCGTATGAGTATACACTATTTTATTGTTGAGACTAAAAAATCGTTATCAATTTAACAATTACAATCAAGCTATATGCTGTAAAGAGAATTTATTATTAAAAATATAAATTAAGTTATACAGTAAAATATTTTTATCATCCAATGAAATTAATTAAATTATTGCTTGATAATTAAACTCGACAAAACAGAATACCAGATAATTAAATTACTGCAATCTCTAGCACATATTTTTGAATGTTCTCTCTGCAATATAAATCCGAGATGTTCTTAAAAATTTTAACGGTAGATAATTAAGCTTCATGACAATTTTAGTTTGCTAATCTAAATTCACTTTTCCAGGGTGCCTTGTTTGAATCGCCACACATGGATGAGAATGACGTACAGACAATATCTCACAAATGTGAAGTACTTCCGCTACAAGATTACACAACAAAATTAGGGAAAGAGCCACACAGATATCTTACTATTTACGACAACAACGATATTTATTATCTTGCTGGATATTACGATCCCACAACATATCTGCTTACTCTGCAACCTGGAGTTGTCTAAATAGCTCTAAATATACAGGGACTCACACATAGTTTAACATTACAAAAACTTTGATTATAATTATCTTTCTCGACAAATCAGAACAAATCTGATGGACTTTTATGAAAACTAATGCAATCGAATGCAATAATTATTTACTGTGAAATTAGCATTGAGTTAATGCTATTAATCTAAAACAGTAATTAAATGTAAATAATGTATATATATTTTTTAATACTTCTCTCGATATAATTTGCAACATATTGGAGGATAGATAACTAGAATTTCCATTGCAAAAAATGATTCATTAAAAAAAGACACCTGAAATAGTTGTTAAGTGATACTAAAAAATACGGTGCTAAAAACTGTCTTTACTCACATACACAATGCTGGTTTTATTATTCGAGTTAAAGCACTATGCGTTGACAATGCATACCTATTTAAATATGTTCTTTTTTTTTGTTACGAATATATAAAAGTTTTGTTTAACTCTAGTATTGCGGATCGATAATAATCCGTGCTACTG
Organism: Chelonus formosanus; assembly: GCA_028641665.1. Classification (NCBI taxonomy): domain Eukaryota; kingdom Metazoa; phylum Arthropoda; class Insecta; order Hymenoptera; family Braconidae; genus Chelonus; species Chelonus formosanus. The sequence goes on from CM054002.1 coordinate 19,871,089, forward strand.
TGCAACATGTAAGCTAATTTTTATAAAATCATTTTGAAGCGCCAACTGATAGAAAAGAAGAACGAAAAGAAATACTATAGTGTCAAGGTCGTTTGTTTATATATTCTGTTATATAAATATATAAATTTTGCTTATAAAGTCTTCTGTATTTGTATATCGAAAATGTCTAGAGATTTTGAAACAAATTGGATCATCTACAATCAGTAGTTGATGGTAAAATATGACTTAGTACAAATTAAAAAACACAATAATTGTTGTCTAAGTGCGAGTTAAGAGTCAAAAATAAGTAAAATCTGTATGCTAAGCGCATAAATGACAAATGTAAAATGTACTTATGTATCAATTAACCATTGATAGCTTTTTTGCTTTTATTTTGTACATATGGTTTAGATATTTACAATGGTATTAATGTAACGAAAAATGGTAAAAGCTAATGCAGCCATTATTGGTAGGAATCGCATCTATGTATATACCGTATAGTATTTTTCCATACAAAAATTAGAAAGAAGGAATGATAAAAAGAACATAAAAATAATTACGGCCTACTTTGCAATTCAATCCTCATAGATTGAGGATTAATTAATGGCATACAGAAAATTTTTAATGATTATAATTCGAATTAGTAGGAAATAATTATTTACTACATCTTCCTATGAGAAATTATTTTTTAATAATTAAATTCAAATATCATTAATAATTGAGTTCCACTTATGAGATTAATTGAATTAATGTGCTGTAAATGACTGGACTAAAAAGTGGAACATAATTAATAATGAAAATAACAAAACATATGTAATGAATTTAAAATGCTGTAGTTTTCCTTCACAAATCGTAATCAAAGATTCGATTTTGTGCTTGGAAGTAAAGATGAGTACTAATTAATAACATTGATAATATTATAATTAAATAAATAATGATAATAATATAAAAAATAACAATAATTAAATTTTTACTAGTCGAGCAGTTGAAATAAATTTCTTTTCAAATGATAAACAAAAATAAAAAAGTTGATAGTACAAGGCTCGAAATAAAACAAATGTTCTATACGTTTCAATATTAATGACTGCACTTAAATTAATGGCGTAAAATTCTGTACAAGTATTTTGTGATCATCATAAAAGCAAAAAAAAAATTTTTTAACATTTAACAATTAGATATGAACATGTACATAAGTAATGTTTATTGGAAAATTGCACACGGTTAACTTTTCGTAAAAAAAAAACAAATTGGAGTAAACACGTATTTTCTGACAATCGTTGAACCACCAAAATGTTAAATTTTAATTTAATATCTCAGTCAAAAAGTTGGAATAATTAAATAATGTAGAATTAGCTGTGTTCGGGCCAAGGTATTTTGCGCTTAATATAAGAAAAAAGTAAGTTAATGACTTAAGTAAAGACAAAATAATATCGTACGAAGAGTAAATATTTTATTGTAGAGAAATTGAAATTATTATATTTTTCATTAAAAACGTAGTTTTTAAACATTGAAAGAAAATTGAAAAAATAAAAAAATTATTTGTTTAATACCCAGATATTTTAGTTAAACATGAAATTTTATATTATCTTCAAAAGACAAATGAATTATTCACCTATTTGTATATAAAAATAACTCTTATATAATAAATATAAATTCCATTGTAATTATATTATTTACATTTTATTTTTCTTTGATATTGATTTTATACTTAACAAGTCTGTTTGGTCGTGAAAATAAAACTTTTTGTAACAAATGAAATCTAAATTAACTTTAGACTTCATTGCTTAACTATAATAAAAAAAAAAATAATTCTAAGTAAAAAGTCAAAATTTGAATATGTTTTATACTTATGCTTTTTAGAAAAGTCAGTCTGCATAATAAGTAGTCCATATTTCATATGTATATTCATTATTATCTTGATGTTAAACATTGAGTAAAAATAAATATTAGTTCAATAACTTTAAGTAAAGTTTCTTAGGAGACTCTAACACGCACATACTAAACAGTTGAAAAATATAAAACCGTTTAAAAAACTTTATAATAATTGCAATAGCATTAAAAATATACTAATAAATAGTAAAACAAATGCCAAGACACAATGGATGATCCGTAATGGTATACAATTGTTGATTTCTGTCAATCAAATACCTTGACCAATAAAGTAAATAAAATTTAATTGATATGCAAATTTATTTTTCGACAATAACAACGATTACTATTACTTAATTTTAAATAAATAATTTTTTTAATCTCATTTATTTAGCAGGTGATTTTTAAACTATTAATAATCTTTTACTAAAATTGAATTTCTGAGAGTACAAATTTGTATATAATTTTCGTAATTGAATAATGTTCCTTTTAACGTGATACATTTTAGTTTAATAATACTAATGATAATATGTAAAGAATGAATTGTGCCATTAACTAAATTAGAAAAAAAAATAATTTACTTGAAAAGACGCAAGTATGAAATGAATGTTATTTAATTTTGCAAGAATTTAATTTCCATAAACTACTTAGAATAAAATAACGTACGTTTAATAGAATACTTTTTCGAACAATTACTTTTTTCAATAAATTAGACCAAATGATTCCGAAAATATTCGTGGTAGTTGTTGAAAAAAAATTACTATCTTACAGATCTATAATTTATTCCGCAGGGGGTTAATCTAAAGTATAAAGGGTAGAAGAGATAAATGAACTAAGTTTGTAGCCTCTAACAACTTCTAAGCATCGTGGTTAATCGTAGATAGAAACACATTACTTTCTTATTGACTTCATACAAGTCTAACAAGAGAATAACTGAAGCTTTTCAACTTAAAAATTATATGAGAACTCATTAAATGCTTTATAGACGTTTCTGTATTATGCCAAGTGGTTGAATGGCGAATTTAATGTACGAGAAATCCAACGACTGAAGTAAGAAGTTCAATAATTCAACTCTACGTGCAGCTTCGAAAGATATAGAATACCAAGAAAGATCGTACCAACGAACAACTCGATATCAGAAAACTTTGTCAGCTCGTATTCCCATCTTATATGGCAGTGAAACCCATGGACAGACGTGCAAGACATTACCTACTTACTGATATATAATTTAAGTGTTTATGTGCATCCTTCAAGTGTATTTTTAAAAGGAGTTTATTGTTAATACTTGGAAACCTCAATTGATGCATTATAGGAAACAAATTTTATTTTTACACTACAAAAACAATCAACTCGAGTAATTTCAGGTTTAAAGTAGTAAAATTATTTTTGTAATATCATTAAATATTTTTGCCAGTCTAGATATGATAATCTATAAGTTTTAAAGGGTACCTCAACAATTATGAAGGGTCATATTAAAACCGACGATACTTGAAATTAAAATTTTATTAGTTGACTTCAATGTGCCAAAGAAAATAATGGCAGTAGTTTTAATAATTTTTGAAATTTTACAATTTTATGTTTCAAGAGTTTTAATTTAACGAAGTAATTTTTTCAAGACTTGCCATCATCTGTTGCAAAGCTTACAAACCACACGAACTTATTGCTTAATCCAATAGCAAAACGAAAAAATAACGATGCTCATGGGGCTGTTACTCTACTTGACCCCATTAATTTTTGCAACATTCTTCTGTTATATTTTGTTTGCGATAATATTATCAAAAGTTTTACAGGACATTGAAAAAGTCGTTAGATATTTTCAATGCTTAAATTAAACCATTTACTAAATGTAAATTTTTCAACTATATAAAATTAATTTATAAATGATGATGAAATTTTGGAAAAAAAAGTGTTGAACTTGAAATGAACTATTTTACTCAAAATTAAAAGCGTCATCGATTGGCCTCAGTCAAAACATTATTCTTTTACTACATGAAAACTGTGATACTTTCCACTGGCAGTTCTTCTTTAATACCCAATGATAAATCTGATCATACCATTTTCAGCATCGAATCGTTTAAATTATTTAATGGAGCTATTTTTCTTCTAACCCACTACCTGTTTTCTGCTTAACTCAATGTTACCATGTTTATACATATACATATTGCAATAAATGCTATAAATAAAAAAAGCCATTTCAACTATTACAATAACTATTATAACTTTGTGATATTTCTAACAATAAATGATACTAATAGATTAATTTGTACGTATAAGAATTCTCATTATAAAAACCCAAGTGAAGGTTTTAAAATAGGTTCGAATAGATTTTAAACATAATCGAAGAAAGTTCTCGTTTTATTTGAAAATCCGAAAATAGCATTCGTAGAGTCACTTGTATTTATTATAATACGAATTTATCAAACCAATATTAGTAACAATTTTAAGTTTCATATAGTACATTATACAACTAATACATGAGAACCGACTAAAAATCATGCACTAACCATTGGAAAAAATAATGAAGAATCTCATCCAGAACATCCCTCACCTTCTGGGCTGTACAAAATGTGCACCAAGCACATCTTTCAGACAATGAATGAATAAAAGTTTAAACCATAAAGTTAAATTCAATACCCCCCCTACGCATTTCGTGGGATTCCGCATTTTTGACCGTCAAGATAGAACCACAATAGTAGTGGTCAACTTGAAAAATTTCATGGATATATTTTTTTAACGTTATAATCATAATTTATGTTTCGATCATAAATCTATGGGCATTATTGAAAAGTTCAAGATTAGACGATTCCGAATCACTAGCTGTTGACTCTTTTTGCTCAGCAATATCACGAGATATTCTTGATAAACCGTAAAACATAAAAATATGCATAACTCCTATGCTAATTATGCTACGGGGTTGATAGAGGATTCATATGAAAGGTCTGATCCAAAGAGTTAAATTCGATACCACCCTACGGAAAACACCCCATCAAAAATGCCGTATCTTCTACAGTTTTCGAGTTATGAGCGATTAAAGATTTTTTTATGATCCACTGTAGCATAACTTGGTTTTTTGCTGATAAATCAAGATCCACAAGGCGTACATACATAATAAGCATATCAATGGATTCGTAAGATCGCGAGCTTTCAAATGCATTACTTAAAATGAGATCTGAGAAAAATAAATGCTATAAATTGAGCAACTTTGTCGTTTAACTCATTTTTTATGTTAGACTGAATTGACTATCCAAATGAGTGACCTAATCTTAAATATTTCAGATCCGTTGTCGCAACTATACTGATGTTTTCTAGCATAAGTTCACTTGATTATTTAACTACTATAGCTCTGGTTACATTTCTTTGTGTAATCTGTAGAGCAAACCTACTCCTGCATATTTTTGTGTCGTTAGATATAAATATTTTCATCAGAATGGAAAGTATTTGAGTTCCTTTTAATTAGATCGTCATACCCATAATTTTTTCGCAACTCACAAATCGTTTCGTAATCTTATTAATATTTCTGCCAGAATGATTAAAATAGTTATTGTCTTTTTTTTTCCTAACAAGATAAAGTTTACACGATTTTATTTTCTTATTGCAACTGACGAAGTACGCTCTTTTGAAAAAAAATTATTCTTTGAAAAAAATCTATTAGATGAAAAAATATTTCATCTTCAAATTAAATGATTGAGAAAATTTTCTCATTTGATAAACAGTACGAGAACGAATTCTAAAGTCTAAATGGGATGTGATTAATATTCCAACGTTAATTGAATAAACAACCATTTGCTTATTCTTTACATTAATTTTTTTTCAAGTTTATATTTGCATAAAATGTTGAAGACACATACTAGTTCAATTATAAAAGTACCCGCTGGATTTTTCGTGTTATCCGTACAATGTATTGTAACTATTTCTAAAGAAATTTTTTACATATAATCGAAATATTTGAGCTAAAGGGATCTATAAATTAGAATGAACCTCAGAGGATTTTTTAAAAAATTAGCTCAATGTTTTAGGAAGCAGAATGTTCTATTTTCAGCTGCATACGTATATCTGAATGTTGTGGTTACATTACAGCGGTAAAAAAAATTTATTTGCTTTCAGTTGAGTATATATACTTTGGCCTTGCATATGTACTTGAAAGGAATGGTCGTTTAAATAGATGGGGTAGAAAAAAAAATGTGGGACGAGCGCCCGTCAGGCGCCAGGATAACGTCGCTGGCGGCAGAGATTGTGACGTAAAACAACATGCATCCAAATTCTTGAATGATTTCAGATTGAAGAAAAAAGCAAAATACTCCGATGGGATGAAGCTGATTGAGTAATGCAAAATTTAGTGGACTATTGTAGTGATTTTAAATTGATTATGATTTATGATTCTGTTTCTCTTTTATGTCATTGAATTATACACATTTGAATTTGCCTAGTCAAGTTTATTCCAATGGTATTTTGTACAGAATATTAATAAAAAGAACTTATCAAATTTATCAAAAATGACTCACAATTCAACTTTTAGTTAACACATAGACATTTCGATGTCGATTTAAAGCTCTAAATATCCGAGGATGTTATAATAGGATATTATTTTAATTGTTTTTTTCTAAGCTTTAAAAATGTTTATAAAATAATTTATCAAACATTTATTATGTGTATGACAATTGACATTGAAGGGTTAATTTGTTAACAACAATTGAATTGTAATTTTTTTTTTTTTATAACAAATTTGATAAGTTTTTTTAATTAATATTCTTTACAATTGGGGAATTGGAAAAATTACCTCGAGAATTTAGTTAAGGTTTACAAAAATAAACTCGACTGGACTAAATAGCTAAGGGCTTGAAGTAATACAAAGGGTAGCTTAAAATTTTTAAATTAACTGCCTCATTTTTTTCTTTTAGATGATTCATATACTCATTTTTTATAAAAAAACTTGTTTTGTTCAACTTTCAGTAGATTGTGTAAGAAAATGCTACATATCTTCTAACTAAGTATGAGTTTTAATTTATCAAAAAGAAATTTTGTAGAGAATATTACTTAGATCTTCAAACTTTTGAAAAGTTCAGTACCATAAAATAATATTATAAATAAATACATGTGTTGTAAAGAAATTTTTGTGTAAAAATTATCTTTATATTGTAGATGAATAAATAATATTTCAAAAGTATGACAAAAATTACTGACTGTAAGGTTTTGTATCCTACTAGACATACCAGATGTAAGAAAGAAAATTACTCCTAGTGTATTGAAACAGATTTTAAGTTGATTAAACTCTATTTTACAATCGACAAATATTTATAATATTTAATTACAATGATTTATTTTTATTAATAATCATCAAGTCTTTTTTTATTACAGTTATAGATGGATTTATTTGGGTTGATGATATTTTTTCCAGACACATGCACTGGATATTTTTATGCATATTTATTTGATCGAATTTGATATCTATGAAATAATGAAGCTGTCAAAATAAATGCATTTGTATTTCCAGCCAAATGATTATATCAGTGATAATTTAAATCATGATAAATTTGACAGAATAAGATCATTGACCAAGTTATTTGTGATTTTAAATAACAGTGTTATACACTGTTCCAAGAAGTGTAATAGTTTATTTGTAGGTCTATTAACAAGAAGCTATCTTTTCAGAATAAATATATCAGAGTAAAATTAGCATTTTAATGAACCCTTGATAACGTGAAAATTTTCAATAAACTAACTATATTTTAATGATATTGACTGCTTATTAAAAAGATGGTTTAATTGAAGTAAGTTTTATAATTTTTTTTATCTTACAGAACTATTAAAATATTTTAATAAAAATTTGAATAAGAATTATGAAGATTAAATGACTCAAATATTTCAGTGTTGGAATGTGGAAAGAAGAAGTATGAATAAGTATTTGATTTAGAGTGCTGCGGTGAGAGTATTTCACAGAGTTAAATTATTTTTGATTCTTTTTGGACAATTTTTGTCAATTGAATTCTCCGACCCAGATAAAGATAAATAGCTCAAGTAGTATGTTTTACTTTTTTAAACGTCCTTGAAAATAAATCTATCATAATAAATATGCACCAAAAATCAATTTCTCTTTCTGATTTTTCATTTAATATTTTTTTAATAAAGAAAATTCTTCATTTACAATAAACTGCATAATAAATAGTTTAAATGAAATTTTTACATTAAATAAAATCTCCATTTTCAATAAAAAAAAAGACATTTATTCAACCTCTCAAGTCACTATAACTTATCGAAAGTTAAAAAGCTCTAATTTATAAAAACTACCCCTTGTCCTATAATCATATAATTACTCAATAATTTAAAAATACAATTGGTCTTGATTGGTGTATTCGAAATAGGTTTTGATATCATATAATCAATATGATTAAAAATTGCAAGACGTCTAGAAAAATTAAATTTTTTTGACTTTTAATCTCTCTATACAATTTTAATTACATTTATGATTCTACTTCACTATAAAGTACAGTGAGAAATGATAGTTGTATTGTTGAGTTTCATGAAGATCTTTTCTTTGTTTATGCAGAGAAAAAATGGTAACATTGAAAGATTATTGAAGCTCTAAAAAAAATCCCAATAAATCATTGAATATTTTAAGCTCATAATCTCTTGTCTTTAATTTAATCTCTGCTATTTTAATTGAATTTCCAATCAACTACTGTTAATGTAATGTAATTAACTCCATTTAAAGTTTGTTTCAATTTTTGTGTTAATATAACCGAAAAAGATAAATCGTATTTAACTATTATCATAAAATTTTAATTAATATTTATAAATGATGTTATATACAGACTATCATGCTCGAATAAATCAATTGTTTTAAAATAATATATTTTTAATTTTAGTAAAGTATAAGTAATAGTTTATTCTTTAAACTCAAGCATAGATACTTTACTAGTGATTAGTATTGGATGTAACCAAGCTAATATCCATTCTAATTAATTTTGAGTGGCAAACTGGTATTAGGTTTAAAAGTGATATGCTGCTCCAAAGTCGACAGACTGAGTGTAACCCTTTCTAGGAGTATTCCTAATCCTTCTGTAACTAGGGAACCACAGGTAGTCCTCGAAGAAGAAGTAGTGCCGAGATAAACGTGGTGAACTTCCAAAACCAAAAGAGAAAAGGTGACTCTCTTGTTCAGGTGTGTAACATCTGAACCTCGACGAAAGATGCCAAGTGCGTTAAGGTCTAGAGCATCTGTCCTTCTATTGGTACCAACTGAGGCCGAAATAGAAGAGGCATCGAGCCCTGGATCGGTGAACTAGAGAAGAGAGTAATTTAACCATCAACGTCAGATTATTGGGTTTTCTTTGGTTGAATTTCTCTCAACAGTACGTTACAGAAGAATACTTGAAGTAGAATAACCCGATTTTAGTCGAACGTTAAACGTAAATTTGTTTTTCTATCGCTTTCTGGGGGTCCGCTTTTTGAGTGGTACATCATGAGTTAAATGGCTGGTCATAAACAAGAATTCATTGTCCTCTTAATGACTGGGAAGTCTAATGCGGGAGCGATTCGGCAGTTTAACGTTAAGGCCAACTAGGAGGCTTGGGTAAGCCAATACCTGAAAGTTCATGAATTTGCCAACATCTTGGCATCTTGTCATTGAACTTTACGAAAGATCCATGACACATAGAAAGGCACCCAGGAGACATAACCCTTGATGAAACAATTATCTTTTGCATGTAAAGCGTTTACCGATTAAGACATAGGTACCACTGCATAAAAAAGTCTTGCGTTGACTCTCATCGAGTAGAAATAACCCCAGTCAGATACTACCAACAGATAAGAAAATATATTGGAAACAGACAAAAACTGATGGTTGGAAGAACTTTGTCATGAAGCATGGCAATGAAAAGAAATGGAGTGTCGTTTATCAATTAGAAAGTAATGAACGTCATAAGAATTAAGGGAATTTATACTCGATACAGATGAGCAGAGCAGGATCATGATAAACGCTCTTAAACCACTTAACACAAAGGATACGAACAATTTATTACAAAAAACGTCAGGCAAGGCTCGAGAACACTCAAAAATGGGATAGCTCTTGGTCTTCTATACACTTCCGAAATTATTCACTTATGACAAATGGATCAAAGACTTATCAAACTTCTGCTTCTGAAATACGCAGAAGTCGTAGGCTGTAGAGATGTATGCTGGCCACCCTAGCATGATCCTATATTAACCTTTAGAAAATTTTTATGTTGAGTTTAAATTGTATTTTAAATGGCGTGCAATTTTTTCTGTTTATTTAAGATGTAGATGAAAGTTTTGATAAGATATACTGCCAAGGCGAGAGGCATTGCAATAAGCAATTTTAATAATATTTATCAGAAAAAATTAATCTGAATAACAAATGACATATTTATATTATTTGAATGAACTCATTATTCTGCGAATGAATTGTAATGATTAATGAGTTTAAACTATATACAATTTTTTCAAAAAGTTCATTAGAGAATCAAATAAAAAGATTTTACGATTTCTTTCTTTGGAACGTTATATTAAAGATGGATCACACAATATAGAATCTATTTATTTGTGACATTTTCATCTTTCTATCCTATTAACTCTATTAGAGATTCCAAAAGCTTTCAGAGACATTAAGTTTTTTTTCAGCAAACAAGAATTTATTCAGCTTATTGCTAATTCTTTTTGACTTTTATTATCAAATTGATGCATATGACAATAAAGCTGATTTATTAATTTTTATAAAAGCTATTTTAAATATTTCTTAAATTAGAATTTGTAAACAAATTAATAGCAGAATTGAATAACAATTTTTATATAAATGTTTAATTGAGATTTTTATTTGAAAGAAAATTAAAGGTAAAGTTATTTTTAGAAAAGAAATAGATAAGATTTTCGATAAATATCGATTGGACTTTTATGATGATTGGAAAATAGAAAAATAATTTTTACTCCAAATAGAATTGCAAGTGCAATTCGGTCACTATCTCAAATCCGTTATATCAGTCTTTTCTTCCAAGCGTAGTGGACAGATTGACATCTGAATAAATGACATTTGAAAAAGCACTTTATTGGTTTCTAGAAGACCTTGAAAGCTCAAGACTCATCTAAATTTGATAACCTCAATTTTTAACAAAAAATCTAGTTTATGATTAAAGAAAAAAAATCATTAATGTAATTATTTTTATTATTAAAGAGATTAAAATTACAAACGAGAAATATAAACTTGAAATATTTTTAAATTTTGTTAAAAGAGAATTTTTATTATATTTTTCACAGAATCAATGATTGAAGAGAATATTTTTTCTATAGCATATTGAGTTAACAAAAAAATAAAACGATCACCACTCTTTATACTCACATTGAATTCAATTTCACTTGAATTTAGAGAAGTGTTTTGTGGTTAATGAAATATCATTTAATGACCTAGTTTTGAACCCTATTTATACAGCATTTGAGCTTTTTTGATGATTATCAACTTTGTTTTTTTTTTCTATTATAGTAGATGCTCCAGGCGTAATATTGATTGAAATATCAACTATCAAATTAGCACATTCTTCTTGTTTGATAGGTGAGTATTTATGACATACGATTAGATTAATGTTTGAACCGTACAAAAATCATTTACAAAAATATTAATATACCTTTTTTTTTAAATTTAAATCACATTCATTTTTTATTATTCGAATGTAAATCAAAGAACAGTTGAAAAAACGTTTTTTTAAGTAGTCTTCAAAAGTTATGATTAGATTAAAAAAATTTTGGCAAGTTTAGGGAAGTTTAATGTATTATAATATATATTTTTCTTTTAAAATATTTAAGCATCAGCTGTTTCAGCTCAAGTTACGGTTATTCTGATTTCCGACAGGCATTGAATAGTGTTCAAATTTTCTGAATAGCACGAGAAATTTCACCGATTATGGATAGAACTTCATCAACTTCAGCTGACCTCAAGACATATCGATTGACCACCTGACGAGTGGAATTAATCGAACTGTGCCCTAGATATTGTTCAAGAAACTTTTGTGATATGTAAATTAGCTTTTACTTGGTGTTGATTGACGAGTAACTTTTCATTTAATTAAAAATATTTTGTATTTTGATTTTTCGACAAAAACTTATTTATAATAAAATAATATAAAATTAAAAAGTAATAAAACTAACAGTAATACTAAATATAATTTTTTTCTCTCAAAGTTGAACAACTTCAGTCATTTAAAGTAATAAAATAATTAACAATTTTTCTTAATTTTAACATTTATTTTATAATTTTTTTATATTCGGTTTTTGCATTTTATAAACTACAGAATAAATAATTTTATTTTAATTAAATTTAATTATTGCTCACCTTCCTATTTTGTTGTTTATAATTAAGAAAAATCTAATCTTATGTATAATCAAGATAAAGCTTTTATTTCAAGTATTAATTAGAGTTTTTTCTTAAAACAAGAAACCTTGGCATTTTATTTAATATGGCCTCTGGAAAATTTTATTTTCAAAAATTAAACGAAAAGAGTGCTATTCATTTAATAGATTGTTATCGAAGAGCTAGCTAAATCAGACGTTCTGACTCTCTAAAGCAGATTTTCTGCCTCAAGGCATATTGAGTGTGATGCAAGCATAAACTGCAGCTGTGCAACAAATAGTACTTATTCGTAGGATTCGTAAAATTTTCCAAAGTATTCTTCCATCTTTCTACCATCTTCAACGGCTCGATATGTTATATTTATTTTCAGCTTCCATAAGATGTATATCGATTCATAATAATACAAGTCATTTTTTTATCCTTTCAAAAAATAACGAAATCTGTGCTCTCACAATTTTACGTATCCATATAAATGTAAGAAATAAACCTAAAGTGCAATAAAATAAATAAGAAGGAAAAAATAGAGAGATAAAGCAAGCAAGATGCTATGAGAAAGGAAATAGTAGAGCAATGTGGTAAAGGTAAGGAATCTGTTATCGTTAGCATGCATTCATGCAACTGAATACGTACTGGTTAAACTATTTGCATATATCAATGAAAATATTGAACGTTTAAAATATTTTTAAAGTTTACTTCATAATAAAATATCGTAAAATACCACTTATCGATTAATGTTTTTCCACAATTTTTTACTCTATTTTTTTTTTGTTCCATCAAATATCGAAGAAATAAAATGGCTAAAAACTAGAAAAAAAAATAATAGAGCAATCAACGATTTCAAACTTGTTACACATCATTGAACCTCTAACGAAGCTATTGACACACACGTGTCCACAGGTTGTTAACGAAAAATTGTTGATTTAAATCGAAATACAAAAATTGAGGGGTCAACAAATCTAATTCATGTACATGTAGTATTCTTGGAAGAATATAGAATGAGTAATTGATTTATACATTTATAATCGATTTGTTCAATAAATAAGCTATTTATTCTTTTTATGAAGTACATTTTTACTTTTTAATATGATTATAAAAAGTATTGATAAGTAATTATAAGTTTTGCAGAGATGGATGCAGAAAAGGAATTTTCAGCTTTAAATTTCCTGCTTTAAGAGGCTTATTCCAGTTTCAAATAGTTTATAAACAAACTCAAATCGTCTTTCTCATTTTGTTATTCGGCTTATCAGAAATGGATACATTTTTTTTTTTAGAATTTTCCATTCAAAAACATTATTATTAATTCTAAGCCACGTATTGTTTATAAATTATGAGAAAACATTATTGAAAATTTTGAAGCTCTTCTTGCTGTTGTTTTGAAAATTTTCCAACGTTGTAATAAACAATTCTAATCTGCTTTTAAAAATCGATTCCTCTCGTAGTCTCATTAAATGAATGAATAATGTAAAATAATACAGTTATTTACTCTGACGTTGCTTTACTTCGGTAAAAACAATTTTATAAGACTATATTATATTTACTAACATAAAATATAATTTTATCGTAAATATATAACACTAAAATTATATACAGTTTTATATGATTATTTTTAAATATTTTCATTTTATAAAAATATGTAAAATCAAAAACAGATTAACTTTGCTTCAAATGATGTTAGTAAAAATCTTAAAATGAATTTTTTATCTACTCTAAAGCTTTCATATTTTTTAAAATTACTTTGACTTGGTTGATTAATTAAATATTTCAGTCTTCGGTTATTACTTTCTCCTTCTAAATTTAAACAAGTATTGTGTTGTCACAATAGATAAAGATTCTGTTTTTGAGGTTGAATTTATAGTTGTAGCAGCAGAAATATTTTTCCTACTTCAACAAAAAGAAATTAACGCAGCGCAGTGGATTGTATGGATTGTTTAGTAAGATTATTTTCCAAACTGCATAAAAGCATTTATTGAATAGAGAAAATTTATTTAATGTCAAAGCTGTTGTGGGTATCAATAAAGTAATTATTAGAATAGGTAATAAGCATTGATTTTTCTGTAGCTTTTATCCAAAACAAGACTTTTGATAAAAAGACTTATTTGATAAAAAATAAACTTTGTTTTTTCGATCGGTTGAATTAGATTTGATTTTTGAACTTACTATACTACCTTTAGCTTCTTAAAGAGATTCTATAAATTTCTCTCTAACTACCTAATAATTACCTTCAAGCTACTTTGAGACTGCTTTAGAACTACCCTCCACCTATACATTAGACTACCTTGATGATCAAATAGATACAATATTCGAGATGTAAAAGTAACACAGGATATAGGAGAGTAACTAAATGTGGGTGAATGCTTTAATATGGGCTAGTAACGATTCTTGAAAACAATAACAATTCTCAATTTAATAATATATTATAATATTAAGTACATAAGATTACTGAGCTCTTTAAAAATATATGTATGATTATTTTGACGGCAATAAATGGTTAATTTTTTAATAGTTTTTTTATTTTTGAGTTAAAAACAAAATGGTAGCCCATATTTGGTTACTTTCTTTTATTTATTTCTAAGAATAGATGCTCCAGAAAGAATTAATTTTTTATTTATCACATATTAAAAACACTTATAGCTTCAAAAAGCCGTGAAATATTTGAAGACATTAGAGTTTAACAATAAAATAATGAACTTGTAGAAAGTAATGTTAAAAATATTGAAATAGAAAGGAAGGCTTTTATCGAATAGTTGCTTCACACTTAATCTCAACACTCAACACTCCAAAAAGACATCAAGACGAGTTCTCTCATCATATGTAATTACTAGACAATAATCTGAAACTTGAATCGACCGAATAAGTATCGAATTGTTAGAATTGGGAATAAAGCTGTCACGAGTTTTCGAAGCGTGAAGAATTAACGAAGTTTGAGATGAGACGTTCAAGCTCTCTTGATTCGTTAAGAGAGGTGCTACGATGTGAGAGAGAACTGTCCAATTTATAATTTCCTTGGGGGGAAGCTAGTAACAGAATTGAGAAAGACAGAAAATCAGTATGGAGGTGACTTGAAAAGCCACCTAAAGAAAAGTTTGTCGTAGAGTAAACGCGACGAGCCTTTGCGACAGGTAAAATCCTTCGTTGAAATTACCGTTTCTACTCCCAGTGTGATCACTGTCACTCAGCTCAAATTATCCTTTTTGTAATGTTGTTTTGTCTAGAATAGCTTTATACATTAGTACAACAGTACATGTCTTTATAGCTATTTCCAACTTATTTTGGATAATTATTTTAACTCTTACTAACTTCTTACAATTTTATTGTTAATAATTGTTTATTATAATTATACTGCTGTGTTTTATTCTCATTTACATTAATTAAAATTAACAAACATCCGTTCATTCATTTCGTTGATCAAAAATAATTGAATTTAAAACAAACTTGTGCGTTGAAAAATGTGGTATGGAATAGAGGAACTTCATGGGTTAGATTAATTTTGAAAAAAAAGTTTAACATGTAGAACTGGTGAAGTGAATTTTGTTTTTTTTTTAATTTATTGAATTTTTTTCATTGCAAGTTTTATTTAAACTCTTTAATTTGTTTATTATACACAGAGAAAGAATCGAAATGTTTCGCAATTTAAATCATAAAAGTATTTTTAATCGAAAATATAAAAAAAACCAATTAATTTTCCTTTGAAATATCGAAACAACCTTTTTAGTATTTAAAATGAACTATTCAAACGACGAATGCTAAGATATTAAAATGCATTGATAACAGAAATTACTTAAAAATAAATTTTATTGTTGGTTTATTTGATTTTTTTTATACGCACCTTTGTTTAAAACTAATAATATTTATATTAAAGTTTCCTAAAAGTAACTATTAAATTACGTCAAATATTTTTAATAAAATAAATGATTACTATCAATCTGATAAACTTTTTTACAATCATATCTATTAAAAAATTTATCATTCTGTTTCCAATAAATTGTTTGTTTTTTTTAACTATTTAAATTAATTGAATTCAAATTTTATAATTTAATGAAAAAAGTAGAATAGGTCATGTTGAATTAAATAATCGAAAAATTAGAATAACAAAACTCTGATAACAAGAAAAAAAAATTTGTAAAATAAAACAGAATAAAATGACCATAAGAATGTGGAAAGCCACAGAAAAATGACATTTAAAATAAATGGTTTGGTTATCTTCTCTTGACCTCAGTGACATGACTGTTTCACTCACCATTATACTAAGTGAAAATAAAAAGTTTTTCCATGTGGCTCACGTCAAAAAATGGGTTTTCCCAAGTTTACTCATTGAAAATGGATTGTTATTGAGTCATAATAAACTCATAAAATTGACTCCACTCATCAATATAAAGTGTTTATTCAGAAGATATATATTTTTATTTGATGAAATAAAACATTTTCTTCATAAAAAAAATAATTTAAAATTATTTCAACCAATTACCAATGTGTTAAAATAACATTGTTTTAATTTTTTCCTTATTATTGTGTATGCTTAACAATTTTTCCTGTTTAAATTCGAGATTGGCAAATAACATTTGCTAATCAACGGACGTTAATTGGTGATATTAAACAGTAAACAATAGTTAAATACTTTAAAACTCGATCGTAACAGTAATTACAATCGCTTATCGTTCAATAGCAAATAATTAGTTATTAATAAACGTTAAATATTTATATCCACTAAATGCAGTACAGAAACTTTCATATCTCCAAGCCAATAATAAAGTTAACTCTTGCGTATCAATATTTAATCCAGAAGTGGAATTAATTTTGAAAAGAAACAAGTTTATATTGTGTCATTCTATACAATTAAATTAAAAGGGACTATTTTTTTTGTATCAATCACTAAAAGAAAAAAACTAATTAAAAAATATAATTTTTATCAACCTAAAAGCAGAACTTTTGGTAATAAATAAAATCCCCTTAAGTATTCTACAATAATCAAAAGCTAAATATTGAATTGTGCTTGTAAAAATGATTATTTAATAGTTTGATTCCTTAAATAATTAATTAAAAAGTCCTCTTTGGAAAGCTTCAGAAAACCACTGTTCGGTTTTTCACTCCAATTCCGAATGGCAGCAAATTTTTATGATGTTTCAATTGCGGTAAAATTGCGGAATATTGATCGTGGTATAGCAGTTATCGGATTCGCATGTTCAGCATTTTTGCCTTGGATAGTGCAAGATTACGAAAGAATAAAACAGAAGTCATTAGTGTATTATTAAGAAAATTCAAGTTAAATCCCGATGCCAACCATCTGGTGTCTTACATGAATTCCAACCCTGGTGTTGCATACTTAATAACATCCACTAAACCAACGAAAAAAAATAAAAACTCTGTTTGAAATAACAAGAATAATAAAAATATAACTATATAAGATATAAAATAGATCGTCTGAAGTATTAATTTATCTTGCAGTTACCTCGTTAGACGCTTTATTCTCTTCAATAATCAAATGTTCATTAGCGTCAGTTAGATATGATGATACGCTCGACAGCATTAATGATTAACACGACCGATCATTAAATTGTATTCTGTAGTGTATTTTTGTTCTTCTGGCATCTATTCAAACATTTTTGCATTGTTTCTATAACTCTATTGATGAGGTGCCCTCATTCAATTTCATTACCTTTAATTTCATTCGTTTTTTTTTCCCTTTCAAAAATTATAAATCATAATTTAACTCCCAGTGATGCTAAATAGATGATAGAGATTTTAAAGTCACAGAAAAATAATATAGAAAGGTGTTAAATAGATATGTAGAAATGGTTCTCTCATATCAATTAGTGACGAATGTTGTACATGCAAGTTGTATACAAGATAGTTATGATTCAGGTGTGTAGCTCATGAACTCAACAGAACAAAAGAGAATCGACATCTGTAAACTTCCTGTTGCCATGGAATCACTTCATCATCAATAGTCTACCCTTCACTTGGATAATTTCACTCGGATATATATGCTGAACTATTTCAATTCGATTCACCACGTTTCAGACTATGTGGTTTTATGTTCTTCTGTCGATTTTCAGTATTCAGGTCACCATTATACGCATACTACTAGTAAAATTGGTTCTAAAAAAAATTTATGAATATTTTAAAGGCTTTTTTTTGTTAGTTGGGGGTTGAAAATATTCACTTTGTTTTATTTAACGTCGAGAAATTTCAACATGTAACTTTACAAGCAATGGGTCTCTGCTGTTAAAAGAGTTGAGTCAAACCTGTTGCTGAAAATGCACCAGTCAAACACGATTAGTGACCCGTGTCGAACTAGCTTCCATTTACGCTTCACAAAAGCTTAAACATCGTTAGTGTATTATTGCCAAGTAAATTTTTCGGTAAAAAATAATATTTTGATAAGATTGTCTATTTAATTTGAATATATTTTCGTAATAAATTCATTGAAAAAGTTCAAGTCATTATTGTAAGTAAAATAAAGAAGTAAAAGGTTTATTAAATAATACGTTGAATGAAAGAACTGTGAACAAAGAATTAATCCAGCTTCTAGACTGATTTACGAGAAATTCAGAATGGTAAGATAGGAATGGTCGAGGACGAGTCAGAGCAGGCAATCCTCTTGAAGAGATCGAGCCAAGTTTCCAAGTAGCAGTTATGAAATTTCCAAGTTTTCTCGGGCAATAGTAGGCGAGATTGGCTGAAATACTTTTACCCTCTAGGTATAATTTTTACGTTCACATTATAAGGAAAACCAACAGAATTTTCTTTTCAAATACGTCAAATTATAATGGACCTTTTAGGCTCACAGACTTTCTATACATCTCATTCTTGTTAATGCTAGAATAAAAGAGGTCATAGTTTGAATAACAATCCATTTTCTATTGGAATTATTTTTATTTAATTGATTTTTGTTCATTTTGAGATTATGTCAAATATATAAGATATTTGCAGGCTCAAATATAAATTGGTTTTGCTCTTCAATATGCCTGTTAGCATTTCTTGATAGTCGATGGTATTATGATCTCATATGTATGTTGATTATTCTCTTAAATCGATCTGATGTGTCATCATCATAAAAGAATCTCCTTGATCCATGTCAATGGTTATAAAATATAGTACAATACTTTTTTAAACTGGATCACTGATAACCACTGTGAATCATTGATTGACTTGAGACTAGGAATCAATGAATAGTCAGTGGTTCCGATGGAAAAGGCAAATTATAATTTTGCATGCCTTTATTAAAGAGGTATTATTGCTATTTCATATCTATGTATTTTTATATCTATCCTGGATATACTTAACAGGATTCAAGATAGTCCAGAAGTGTAGTTGTTGAAAAATAAGCTTTGTACATTTTTTAATCAGTTATAAATTGAGCACTGTTGAAACCAAATTCTCCAGCTACTTGGATCACTTCTTTATCCATAATAATATTACCTTTGATCATTTGATAGCTTCGAATTTAGACTAATTCTACCTTTGAGTAGATCTTAAATGATGCTATTACTAGTTCTTTGGTTTCCCTAATGAGGGAGCTTGGATTAGCCTTGTTAAAAGAGTTGAGAG
Source organism: Chelonus formosanus (assembly GCA_028641665.1). NCBI lineage: Eukaryota > Metazoa > Arthropoda > Insecta > Hymenoptera > Braconidae > Chelonus > Chelonus formosanus. Next base: position 19,890,839 of record CM054002.1, read on the forward strand.
ATATATTAATTATAATCATTATTTCATCTTAAAAATGATCATCAAGTAGACTTTTGTTAAAAAATATACAAGAAAAGTGGTAAAGTAAAAATAGAGTAAAAATTATCTTATATAGTGAAGCAATGCAAGGATAAAGAGAGATTTTAATATTTAACAGAGTCATTAGTACTCACAGTGTAAAGTTAAATTCACTCTATGATGGAGAATTTTTTTATAATAATCAAAAGAAAAAATACAATTTATGTTAAAGGGAATTTTAATTTCATTTTAGAGTGTATCATAATTACTCAGCATGATAGAGTAATTTCTATTTGATAGATTTTTATGAAGTACAATGATGTAAAATAAAATAAGTATTTAAATATTTATTATAATTCAATTTTATTTAGATGTAAATTATTAGTTTAATAATAAAAAAACATTTTTATTTTTTGTTAAAGCCTTATTAATTAACAAATTTCATTAAATTAAATAATTATTTTTTAAATTATTTAAATAAAAATGAAGAATCTAGGTTATTTATAGATATTAATGTGTAATGAAATGACATTAATCTAGAAATAGTTGTTCAATGATTAAATTGGTGAAATATTCATAAATTTCAATTACTAAAATAAAATTAATTTATTTTAAAACTAAAAAGTATTTTTCTGACAGATTCAGCTAATTGAGCAAATTAAATAAATGTAAATTTTATATTCTCATTTTTTATTAATTCCATTGGTAGTACTGTTATATTTCTTTTTTCTTGTACTTCATATTTCTACTACACATTATTGCCTCTATTCAAGATTTATAAGAAGCTATTTCTATAACCATGACGGTTTTCACGATTCCTCTTTGTACCATCCATCCTATAAATCAGTATTTGAATTTCTATTTAAATAATTTCACATTTCAAGATTTCTCAAGTCATTTTGATACAAAGGAAGCAATAATATTTATTTATATGTATTTTTTATATATAAACGAACACATATATACATAGGCACATATAATCTATATTTTGCTCGACAATATATCGAGGACGGATCAAGAGATTTCCCTATGTTGGAGAAGAGAGAGAGCGAGAGAAGAATAAGAGGTCAATCGATACATCTTGAGATGACTTATAACCGATTAAATTTTAAATATAATTCATCAAGTTATTTTTTTGTCGTATCGTAAAAAATGTTAAGAAGATAGTATTTTTTAGAAAAGACTTCATTTGATTGAATGCCGAAATAAATCGATATCTTGAATAATTTAAAATAAAAATCAACAAAACTTTTTTATTCATTCAGAGAAAGTGGTTAAGGTTCTTTAGAGTCAGACAGAAGTAACTTGAGTTTGTTTTAGAATTCTTGATGGATGTAAAAATATAATGACTGATCCATGAATTGCTGAAACACTTTTCCAATTGAAATGGAAAACACACCTAAATGAAGGTGGTTCTGTGAGGCATGTTACATCTCAAAGGATTAAAGGCATTGAGTCGTGAATAATCTAGCACAATGCGAAAGCGTTTCTAAGCTCCTTAGTTTCGCTTGCTGCGTCGATACGATGTTCACACATTCTATTTTACTCCATCACTTGCTAGAGTTATTTTATTTTTAAGAATAGAATCCAAGTGAGAATATAATATAAAGATTATCTATACATTATATTTTTTAAGACGTGGTTTGAAAAATAGTCTTATAAAAATTTCACATTTTCATTTATTATTAGATTCTGATCAGATAATATTCTTTCTATGTCACCAAAAGAAATTAAATAAGAACTCTTGTTCAATAAATAAAAACTTCTATTTTAATAATTAAAACTCAACTTTTTCATTATAGTTAATTAAAGAAAATAATTGATGAACTTTAAGTGAATCATGCAAAGTGATGAACATCTAAAATCTTTCATAGTTGTCACTCAACGACCTTAAGCGAGTTTAAAACTATAACATTTTGTCAAGTTCAGTAAAGCAGTTTGATACTTACCCTTAGGTAAGAATTCTTGTTCTTGAGTAATTAATCGTTAATAAAGTACCAGTCTAATCAAAGAACTTATCATCTCTCAGCTGGATTAATGTTTATTTTATAGACAGTTAATTTTTTTTCGCAACATCAACTACATCAGTACATATTAGAGCATGTATATGATAATTAAATACTAACAAAAAAATAATTGGACAATAATTACGATAGGGGAAAAATGGTGTAATATTAATCAGTGTATAGCTGTAATTTTATATTCTGTTTTTCTTTTTCTTTTGGAGATACTTGACACTTTTCTCGTTAAGATAAGTTATGTGTTTAGTCAGTTCTATTTACAAACGAGTGTATCAACTTTAGGGGATGCTTGTATTGTGTGTATTTCTTTTCTCTTAGTAGAATAAAATGAAATAAATGAACAAATATTAAGATGATTGCAATTGAAATTCTTTTAACGATATTGTTTTATTGAGAACTACGTCAATTATTTGCAATCTGATTTTTATTATTCTTTTTATAATAAAATAATGGAGATAATATTTAAGCTATTTGTTATAGATATTTATTAGCAACGAATTTCAAACATTGATTATTGGAGCCATTAATGTTGTATTAATATGCACTGAAATTCTTTGGTTTCAAAATAGAAAATTAATGGGAAATATTTTGTGATAAAAGCAAAAAATAATCTACTGTCGCAATTTTTTTCCTATTATTATCGCGTACATGAGTTGGAAATAAGCAAATAATGCTGTTAAAAATAACTGGGAAAGTAGAATGGTACAAATATCAAATTCTTAGTTTGGAATCACCATTTTACTCGTGGGTCTTGGATGGAAAAAAACTTTTATTAGTTTTCTTTAACGAAAAACGTGGTGTTTTTTAAGTATATCATCAGTTATGAATTACGTAATTATAATAGCTTTGATGTTTTTTTTGTAATTTTATCACTATTTTTATTATATTATTATCTTTAACTGCTATAAATTTTACGAATAAACTTCCTAATTAGAACGAAAGAGTAATAAAATAATTAGAAAAGTTTTTATTCTTCTTCTGAAATAATTTCACTACTTTTTCATTGTATTGGGTGAGAAAATAAATTTATATTTATCTTAAAAAATATTATGTTTTATAATTGTCAAAAAGTGATAATAGATATATATATATGAAGCATTCAGGCTTAATGTTTCCTTGTGAAGTTAGTGAATCAATAAATAAACGTTAAAATGAAATACTAAAAACCTAAAAAATTCGGATATTTTTGAAATAAATGATCAGGGCTATTTTTATTGTTAAACTTTGGAAAGAAATTTATTTTAATGAAAATAATAACGACAGAAATGATAATTATTAGTAGATCACAAAAATAATCTACATAGGTATTGTAAACGAAAATGTGTTTGAAATGTTCAAAAATTACATTATTATCAATGTAGGCCAACTGTATCAGCATCCGTTTTCCGGCTTTTCCAATCATGTAACACAAATGTGGTTGAGTATGAAGAAAAATTGGTTTCCAGGTAACTGTCAGTAGCAGGACAAAAATGTAAATTTTAAAATTAAAGTTAATAAGATTGAAGTCAAAACATTGGAATGTTTAACTGACTTGTATTATAACACGTCAATACAATATTTGTTATAAAAAAAAGTACGTGACATTCAAAACATTTGATATGACTAAAAAATATATGAGAAAATAGAAGATGAAATACATTAATCCCTTTTTCATCATCTAGGGCAGTTTTACTTGACCACAAAAATTATCTATTCATCGACCAAACTAATTGATTCACCGAAAAATCTACGTGAGAACTTTCGAAGGTTTTCTCTGTGAATTTAATTAATTCATTAAGTAAATATTTGTCCTCATGAAATTAGCGCATTTAACAGATATTATTCAATGAGCTGTTATTTCTACTAATTAATTCACTTACACTTCACTGATTTCTAGTAATTCTTCACTGTACTTCCATAATTTCAATCTAATTCTAACTCAATCTAATTGAAATTAGTTTTCAAAAGTCACCTCCAAAGATGTCTATCATTCCATCAAAAGTAATTAACTTCAATTACTATAAAATAAACATAAAGAATTTTAACTTCAATAAATAAGAAGAACTTCTAAGAAGACATTACTTTTAAAACATGAGTTAACTTAAGAGGCATGAGATTGATGCATGTAAAATATCAGTACATTAATTAAGTTGGAGGTGATTTTTATAGCAAACCCTAGATCTTACTGGACGACCACTGGAGTTATTGTGGATGCTAGTTGATAAATGCCTGCTAAGAAGGTAACTACTTCATTATTTAATGAAGCTTAAAACTAAGTGGTATTAGTAGTTTCAATTATACTAAATCAATATGGTTCATGAAACCTTCTACTTCAAGATTTCTTCTTGCCTCATTTTCCTTAACCATACAAAAAACAGTCGCCATTATTATTCCTCTTCTCCAGTGCAGATATCACCTATTTACTTTCTTTGATACTTAAACTTAGACAGATAAGATCAAAGTGATTTATGTCAACTACATGTTTAACAAAATTATGTAAAGATTTGCTCCTAAGTGTATAGTTCTATATAAGAGAATGTAAATGTGCATGAAACGAGCTGGATCAGATTGCAGTAGAATTCTATTCTACATCTTGCAAGGTAGTTTATTGAAATAATGTGCTTGAATTTCTGTAATAAAAGGGGATAATGTTACCCTTTTATGTGGCTGCTTTTAAAATCATTTATAAAGAATCAAGAAGAAGGTAAATGTTTTATTTGTCGTAGACAAAGGTTTCTGAGTGATTGAACTTTGTTCAAAAAATGAATAGTTTCGTTTATTCCTTCAGTTTTTGATGATCGCCTTCTAGTTTACGCACATAAACTCTGTTTATTACACTTTTGTTAGGGTTTTTATTGTTATGTGATCACACAACCATGCTTTTTACATTTTTCTTTTTCAAAGTTTCTCCAGTTTTCTACGTTAAAAAAAGACTCATTAAAATCAGTTGAATGATTTTATATTTATTTGGGAAGACAAATAGAATTTGAAATAAGAATTGATTGTTTATGATGTAATCATTGGATAATATACATTTTAGTAGAATTCTTAGGAGTATTAAAGTTTGAAATCTACTCTTTCTTGCTGAAAAGTTTTTCTTTTGTAAATTTATTACCTTAAAAATATGATCTCGGATAAAAAACTTTATTGTTATCATAAGTGAGTTAATAATTTATTATTTTATGAAGCCTCAATTTATTTATTGCTTCAAAATGGAATATTATTCAAAGCATTCTTCATACCACGTTCGACGCTGTAAGGTGTACTGCCCAAGGCGAATAAATTACCAATTCATTACACGGCAATTAAAATTAATTATCGGAAAATTACCATTAATGTAAGCCCAGTCATGGAAGGAACATTTTCAACATCATTCCTGGAGATTTTACTGGTGGTGCAGCTTGGATAATTTCTGATCATCCAAATTATTTCACATCTATTATGAACTTAAATAATCAAATTTGTCTAGTAGGTTTTATTTAAACTTCATCATGATCTAATTTTATTTATTTAACTGTTTTTATCAAATTTTTAAACATAATTATGGAAAAGACTGAATTAAAACAGCTTGTTCTTTTTATAAAAGCAAAAATTATTCTGACCATAATTATTATGAATGAATAATATATAATCATTTTTACTCATTAAGTTCATTAATTATTTAATTTATTCTGATAATTTATCAATCTTAGATGGCATAATCTATTATTATTGCTTGACAACTTTTTCCAACTCCTTTCCACCTATCTCTTTAAACATGCCTTTGAAAGGAGAATATTACATATTATATCACATTATTCATCAGATGTTTCATTAACATTAATCTTTATGATTCTAAATAAAAAAATTATTTAAACTTTAAAGAATGTTTAAAATTTTAAAAATAAATTTGTCAGAAAAAATAGATAATTCTTACCTTATAAATGCTGAGTTTTATGCATGTAATTCTATAAAAATATATGTGACATCTAAATCATGAATGCTTGACTTTTTATTTAATAGAAATAGTTCTGCGACTTTCGTGTCACATAAATCAAAAATAATAATTAAAAAAACTTAACTTTAATAGAGTGGAGTTTTCAATTAACAACTCGATGGAACTTTCAGGCATCTCTTTCTGTTAGTTAAGCTCCAAACAAATGATTAGTCATTGATCAGTAGATTTAATTTCATTTATTTGTTTTTATAATGTTATCATGGTAAAATAAACCTTCAGAATACTTTTTTCACAATAACATATATCTATATGCATTGTTATTAAAGGTGCTTAAAAAATCATTCAACATGATTAACTTGGCTTTTATTTGAACATATTGAATCATAAAATATTTGATAAAAAATATCCAATGTGTATAAACAATAATAAAAAACCATTTGGATGAGTAATTTTTCATATCTATTGTGATAACAGTTTATGAAATAACGAAAGCTTTATTTATATTATTGGAAACTTTTCAATCAATAAATAAATGCATAGAGATGTAGAACAAAATGATGTGTTTCTTCGAATGATTTAGTAGATATAATAAAATAATTAGGATAATGGCTTTAATAACACCTCTAGAGATCAAATAAGATATCATTCCGTCATAGAATGATGCAGGTACTCTGAGAATTCTACATTTTCACATTGCTATAAAACTTACTGACTTATTATTTTATGGACAAATAAATATTCCTTTTTATTATTCATAAAAATAAATGTTTAAATAAATTGATGTATAAATATTACAGTAAATTCAAGCACAATACAGGAAAAATGAAGGCATTTTAAGGTACAGAAGTCTAATTAGTAAAAATAAATGTGAATAATTTTTCAATTTGATTGAATGATGAACATAATTGTTAAGAAAATAACTTCACCCTTCTCTTTTCAAGGAGTCGTTTAATCACTTTGCCAAAGTAACCTTGTTTACCTTGTGTTCTTAGGAACTTGTAATTTGAAGATAAACAGCAATAAGTTCCAGAATTTTCTAATCTGTTTCGTTAGTTACAATGGCAATTATAAGAGATTAAATCGAGTAATAGAACAATTGACAAAGTGAATAATGGCGAAAGTTGCGTGAAATACTGCTTTTTTTATTTTACTTTAACTAATTGTGTAATAAATCAAACTAAATGTTTCAATTTGTTTCATTTCGTCAGCTGATACCATATCTGTTATATAAAAACAAAACATTTCCAATGAAAAAAAAAGTGAGATTTATTTCTCCATCAAAAATCAAATATTTACTTTTGTTGTGGTATTGTTATGATTGTATTAGACTTTAAGATTATTACTTACTACAAGAAATCATCGACTTTCTTTTTTTAAAATTCAAGAACATGAATTTACTTTTAAAATATTTCTAGCAAAAGTAATAGTTTATTTTGTAGTTTTCAAAAAGCTATTACTTTTATACATTTAGATTTCACAAATCAAACATTGGGAAAAAGAAAAAAAAAAAATCTTTTTATAACATTAAATTTTTAATTTAATCCATCACCAGAACAAATTTAAAGCATCAATAATTTATGATTGTATTTAATCCTGGACAGATTTTTTTTCTCTTTCATGACAGATGTAAATAAAATTTTATTTGATAAATTGACCAAACTTTTAAATTAATTAATTAATGTTTACATGATTACAAACTAAGCTATGAAAAGTAAATGTTATTTTTGTTTCATGTCGTTGAAACATGAAATTTAGTCAACTTTATTGATAAAATAAATGTACAGGAAATACAGCAACATAAACAATAAATTCGAAAATCCATAAATAACTGTATAGTTCGTCTATTTATAATGTGCGGTTTGAAAGTATTATAAATTTCCATTTACGTGATTTCCACTCATGTGTATAAGAGTTGTTTAGTTGAAAAAAATTAGAGAAAAATAGAGAGGAATAAAGCCGTATACGCCAAGTTTCTCGTTCTCATTCAGAGTCCTGGATATGCCCAATGCTCGTTAATATCTGTTAACAACTTAATAGAGTAATCTAGCTAAGCTTGAATGAATTTAGTGTTGCCACTGGAACATTTACGCTTATCCTTTAACTATCGTAATTTTATAAATGACAATCCAATATTAACACTACTATTGTTTTGATTCTATTAGAACTTAATATTTTACTCATAAAATATCATCAGCATTTGAAGCATTTTCTCTTGGGATTTGCATTATTAAGATCTAGATTATAGTTAGGTGTTGATACACTGCACTTAAAATTTTTTTATACTTTTCTTTATGAAGTAAACTGTTGCAAAAAATACTGAATAAATCAAATGTCTTCTAACTTGGATCCTGAATTTAATAAAAAATATTCAAATACTGGAAAAAGAGTAATATCAATAGAATATTTTACTAAATAGTTACAAAGCTTCTAGATTAATTAATAAACTTGTAAATGTTGTTATTCATTTTTAGTGTTTTAGATACATTTACATTTTAGATTTTAATGTGAATTTGTATGCTGGATTACATCTATTTAATATGATACAATATACTCTACTATGACACCCAAAGTGTCTCTATACTAGCTATCTTTAGCCATCTGTTACTAAAGGGCTGGACCATAGTTAACTCAATAACTAAAGTTGGACAGTTTTATAGTGTAGGTTTCATGTACACAGAAATTAAAATTTTCATTTTTATTATAACTATGATCTCATAGAGTTCAAAGTTTAAATTGTTCTTATCATTAAAGTTCCAACTATCTACTCTTTTGAATATTATTTTAACATTTATTATTATTATTGACAACGAAAAAAAGCTTTCTTAGCATGACTGAGAATAAAAATTCTATTTTATAGTACTCCTTTATTTCAAGATATTTCGTTGACTAATTACGTTAATTATTCAATAGTCAAAAAGCGAAGATTAATCGCATTAAAGTGAAATAAAAACCGTAAAAATGGTACTTAGAAAGTGCATCAATAGACGTAAAAAATGTCTAAATTGATTTAAAACTCTAAAACAATGAATTTGCGCTGAACGAAAGCAGCCAGCCGTTCTAATTATATAAATTTGTCTTGCAAATAAAAAAAAATTTGTGACAAAAGTAAAAAACCCTGAACGCTATTGATACATAAAATTTAAATGAAATTTCCATTTCTGGAGTAAGTGTTCACAATGTGCAATACCCAAATTGTCACATATCCACGAATCCAATATTCACAATGAACTGTATCACTATGTGTGGAACAGATGCTTGAAAAATTCACTGAAATGCTTCAGTGAATTCTGTTGCCTTTATTGTATGAATTTTTCTATGTATTAACTCTTTGTTAGGCTGGTTGGTATTGAGAATAATAATTTTTTTAGTTATTTGTTATTTCGTTACAATTAATCAGTCAACATTTCAAAATCAATAAATCAAAATATTGAAACAATTTACATGCTTGTGGTTTTTAATGCATAAAAAAAAAGTAGACAATAAAGATAAAAATTGCAGGTCTTTCTTCTATTGCTTCAAAGAATTATTATGATTGTTGAATAGAATCTATTCATGTTTATACATATATGTACAAAGCAGGGTATTCAGCAAGTTATCCCTCTTAGTAACAATCCTAGTTTTTGCGCTTATCCAATCATGTATTTCCTGGACGAAGAAACCCCTCACTAACAACGGACCCTTCTCTTACTTGACATCACATTCCAACTACTGCAATCCTGTCATTTCCATCTGTCCGGTTTCACACTGAACAATACTCAAAAATTTATTTCATTTCACCAGAAGAAATCAACCCTCGAGCCAAGCTGAATATCGTTCTTCAATAGTAGCTTTTTTTCTTCATTGACAGACGATTCGCCAGTTAATTCGCAGTTAATTTAGTGGGATGTTGCTGGATATCTATTTTTCATTGGTTCATTTTCAACTTGGCAATTAATGTTTCAGTGGCTCTCATTTGATGAATATTGAACAGGTGTACTAAAGCTTGTTTTTCAATTTTTTAAGTAAAAATGATGGTGGTTGATTAAATAATTCTTGAAAAAATTAATGATGTTGAAATAAATCTAGGCAATCTGAAAAAAATGTAAAGTTTTAATTATTTAAGCTTTAATTAATTGTAGATGTTGAAATTTTATCTTCAACGAGGTTCAGCTAGAAGTTAAAAGTAGATTAAATAGTTTGCATTCATTACTTGAGTGAAGTCAAGATCGGCTAACCTTTAATGCAAGTCTGTAATTGATAAATTGGTGATGAACATATAATATAATGGAATAAAACATTTTTTCGATGATTTTAATAGCAATGAATGTTAATCTTGTGTGCAAATATGGAGTAAAGTTTAACATTACCTTTTTTCATTTTCATTGTCACCCTCATTATTTTTGTTTAATCTGTATACTATGTGACAAGGATCAGACTCTATTATAGTTGCTGTTGAACCGCAGGTTTAGAATATTGGATCACTCTGTAGCCTAGAGCTCAAGTAGCTCAGTACACTCATTTTGAATAGAAGCAACATCCTATACCCATGCTGTTATAACAGATAATCTTGGTTAAACTTTAATAATAGATATCCATCAGTGACACATATCTTGGGTAGAATAAAAACGAAGAAATTTCATAAAAATTCCTGCAGAAACCTCAAGAGGTTTTTTTTTTTTTGGTTTTTTGAATTAAAAAAAGAACAATTTAATGAGAGAAAAAAAATTAGGAGAGAATGAAATATAGAAAAAAAAGAAGAAAAAAGTTGTCCTGCACGTTTCTACATAGAAGCTCACTCTTTAAGCTCCACGGTAAAGACGTGTACGATACTAGGAGACACGAAACTCTTTCCTGGTTGTACGTGTTTTTAGACTACTCTCGAGGAAAACACAAGAGTCTCAGACTATCTCTCACTTTTATCCTTGTCGACGACTGCTGCCGAATCTCAGTTGTGCTTTGGTCCATGGAAAAACTCTTTAGAGGATTTTTTTTTCGGTTTTTTTATCATGACAATTTTCTTCCACTATTTTCTTTATTTCAATCACACACTAGTGAAATGGAATTGATTGAGAATGATAAGCATTAACGTTAACGAGATCATGGATGGTTTGGATGTCAACTTTAGTAGACATAAAAAATTAGATAGACAACTGTAGATAAATATTATGAGTATTTTCATTAATAATAAAAAATTGTATGTAAAAAAATATTTTATTTAAAAATTTCAGTTTTTATAAAAACATATAAAAGCTTTTGTAGTCAAATAATAATTGTTTTTAATATTTTTTTAAACATTTTGAAATTAGTTTACCTAAGGTTCAAGTTTCATGTTTTCAGTAAAGCTATTTATTAGCAAGAAAAAAAGAAAAATAATACTAAACAATGAAAACAAGTATAAAACTTGAGTTTCGTTCATTTGAGTCTAATAAGTCGGAAGTCTAATGTAAAACAATTTTGGAGAGGAAAGTTTAATTACAGTGTTGTTTCCAATGATGACGTATTGACCAGTTACCCCAAATTATTGGCTGATAGAGGTAGAGTTAAGGTATCTGTAGTATCACTGAAGGAGAGTACTCATGAACATTGCCTGGGGTTTGATATCTGGTGCTACTCGGCGTTTCTGTCACATCCCAACAACGAGCTATACAATACAAACGCGTAACATCCGATCTGTTTCGACGAACGAGCTCAACCTCGACTTCCTTGTTCATGTGCCCCAAGCTGACGTTGTAATTTCACACTGTGTGAGCTCTACAAGCTCCATTATGTTGGTCGATCCTCTCTCAACCTATGTTCTAACCTGACAACTTGTCCAGTTCCAACTTTTTGCTTATTTTTTACCGTTTTTACTTTTCACAATTTACTTTTATTCCCTTGGTCTATTTAACGTATCTGTACACATGTTGGAATAGGTTCATTTGAAATTTTAATTACATAATATTCATATTACTGTGTTCATTTTTTTTTATTTATAGCATTCTAAAGACATCTTATATTTTGAGGAAAATAAAATATTACAATTTAATCCATCAACTAAATGTAGGAATAAAAAGACTGAATAATCATTTCACCCTGCTAAGTTGTCATTTCTGCATATATACATGTATATGAGTGTACCTCTGTCAGGTATTTTTCTTCCTCCACATTGATGTTAATGGACGTCTGTCATCTTTTCACTTCTTTTATTATGTTTTATCGATTGTTAAGATTTTTTCATGGGGATTTAATTATTTGTTTTTTTATTAATTAATTAATAAACTCAATATCATATCACTCAAAATGTCATTCTTATTTCTGATGTTACTGATGAATTATCGAACTATCAAGTTATTCTGGAACTAAGAAGATTAATGTAAATAATTAATATCTAGATTTATTTGATTCTCTTCTAATATTTAGATTTGCAAAATAATATCTAGAGATGTACTGAATAATTTAATATATCTTGATAGAAAACTTTATAGATAGAATATAACAATGTTAGGTGTTATAATGTTTTGTAAATTAGTTGGGAAAGAATGAATTGTTAGAAAGACTTTGTATGAATATATAAAGTTGTATTAAATATGAATAATATTGATGAAATTTTGATTGGTTCACTTACACACATATAGTTTGATCTAAATTTTAATAAATAATATGTTCAATTGGTTGATATCATTTCTAACTTTTCATCAGACAAAAATAAAATATTCAAGAAATATGCTCGTGTAATTGAGAAATCATTATTAAAGTGAATTTTATTCAATAATATCATGATAGTAATTTGACTAATTTGATGAAACTATTCTATTTTATATGATGGTATTGCTAGATAAGTATTAAATTCCCTGTTTACTCGAAATTGATCAAATTTACATGATGCATGGTATTTTTAAAATCATCTTTGGATAAAAGAATTAAATAAATACTTCCATCATCGTTGCAAAGTCTAGCTTATACTAGTGTAAGTTGTCGACTGTCTAGCAGTTTAGCTGTTGGTTAGTCAGCATAGCATAACTTTATGTATGTATCATCAAATAAATGACAGTATAATCTAGCCTATTGTTGAGCTGAATGCAAATCCTAAAGAATTTTTACAAAAATTACGCTTTTCAAAATCGCAGAAATTCTTAGATTATCATATTTATGTTTTTCTACATTTCTAGTATTTCGATTGTCAGAAAATATAATATCTTGGTAAATAAAACTGTTCTCTTGAAGCAATAAGATTCAAAGCATACTTTGAATTGACTGAGAATGAAATCACGGAAATGAACAATTGCATATTAGATTTTCTATTTTTTTTTCATGAGTATTATTTCAGTTCGCTAAAGATATTGATAGATACTCCTACTGCAATTAATTCAGATCATTAATCGTATATGAGGATTTTTTTTGTGACTTTATGTCAAATATTTTATTTCAAATAATAATATTTTTTAATTGACAACTCGATAAATAGAAGTCCAATAATATTGAATACTTTTTTTATTTTATTGTGATAAGAAAGAATAATATCATTGATGGGTAATTAAGGAAATATATAATTTTATTACATCATAATGTTAAATGAAATATTAGGTTGTTCAAATATAAATACGCCATTTACAAAAAATCATTTATTTCTATTAATACAAAGTGATAATTATGTTTTCTGTCATCGATTGCACACTTGATGTTTCTATTTAACCGTAGTGTAGATGTTTCCAAAACATTTTTATAATTTCTTGAAAGTTTAGTCGAGATAGCGAATTTACATTTAGACAACATAATCACTACGAATCTCAAATTTCGAAGTATTTTATTTTAATGCACTTAAAGTGTTTTAAAATGATGTCACCCATTTGATTAATATTGTAGTCACTTAGTAAACACTTCCAAATATCTAAAAAGTGACTACAATGTTAATCAAATGGGTGACGTCATTTTAAGACACTTTAAGTGTATTACAATAAGACACTACGATTTGCAGTGATATAACAACAGTATTTGATAGAATAATAAAATCAAGTTATTTGTTATAAATAAAAGCTGGCGGTAAAAAAAATATTGTCTTACCAAAAAATCGTATTCACATTAAAGCACACACGATTTTTATTTGAAATAAAAATCAATAAGTTATTAAATAATCAATCATTGTTTAAGATGATATCGAGTCTCGTTAAAATACTTTCTTTTTATTAGACATTTTTACTGGAAAAGATAACCTTGTTTACTCTTAGTCTATTTAAAAAGCGAAAATTCAAGAAGTATTCTTGGAAAAATTGAATATTTTATGATAAATATGGATAAAACATATTTTTATGATAACTAAACAGCTTTTCTTTCGAAGATAACCGTTCTTAGCTAAACTCTGTTCAGATGCATAAGTTAGGAGGGATCGCCAGCATAACCATCCGATAACTTTGAAATAATGGAATGAATTTTTAAGCTTGCAATATAAAGTATAATGAAGATAAGAAATGACGAGAATCGTTGGTAAATAATAGACAAAGACAACAAGAACGAGTGAGAGAAGATCTAAGAAGTATTAAATTTCAACAAAACAATACATATTTTAATGGATTTTTTTTTATATTTATTCAATAAAATATTTCATTTCAGAATGAGTTATAATTAAAAATTTATCATTATTAATAACAAAAGGCAAAAAGTTTTGTGATGTATTTTTAGGAGCTTTACCTGAAAATTTATAAAGTAGCTACTCTATTTCATAATTGGCCCTTAAGGCATAAAACCTGTTACACTTTGAGAATTTTTTACTGCTAATTTTAGATACTTTATGAAAATGAACGTTAAATCATGCGTATGAAATTTTTAATTATAATTGAAAACTTTGCTCTAGGGTATGAATCAAAGAGCTACTGCAAAATTAACCATCAACGATAGTTTGATTAACAAATAATAGATAATATTATTATTACCAAATATCATAGAACAGTATTCTGTATTCACACTTATCATAAAAAATAAAATTCATTTTTTTATAAATAAATTTATAGCAAGAAACTCTATTTAATCATTTAATAAAACACTTTAAGATTCATTGTGATGAATATAATATTCGTATAGTCGTGTAAGTAGAGTTACAATTTTTGATAAAAGTTATTAAAGTGACACGTATTGTTTGAAGCAATTTATCTAATGTGTAGAGTTCTCACAGCCGTGAGAAAGTAGAATAAAAAATGTGTGAATACTTTGTAAAGTATTTAAAAATTTTTATCTTATTTAATAAATTTCCCAAAGTAATTAAAAAAAATCCGATATTTATACCTATTTTTAGAAAAAGTTTATTGCACTGTAAATCTTCAAAAAATTTTTTCATTAATTATTTGTTTATATTTATATTCAAAAATTAGGAAAATTATAAAAACTTTTCACATCAGTTGGAAATAATCGATAATTATAAATTACCTTTTATCCTTCATACAGCTTAAAAATATTGAAAAAATCATGTATAATAGTTGATTGGATTTATCAATCTAAAAATGTCCCAATAAAAAATAAACTTTTCCGTTTACCAATAAAATTACGCTCGTTAGCTTGTGAACACCGCAAAATAAAAAATAAATGACCATAGTAAATTTATCAGGTAGAAAAATATAATAAAAATGGCATCAACCAATCGACAACATCACATGAGAATTCAAGTGGGTCAGTCACTAATTGCTATTTTTTCTTTCATTCTTCTTCTTCCACTTATCGAAGCATGAGTCTCTATGCCATTCATCTCTTTTTTCCTATTACCCATATTTTGCTTACATTGATTATTGATAAATAAATTTGACAAATTTGGAGTTTTATAGAATCAATGAATGCTAAAATTTGTCTTGTGTAATTTCATCTATAGTTTAACTACACATCACATACCTCAAACGATTATTAATTCATCATTACCCATATGTGAATGTATTAAATAAAAAATTAATTAAAATTTTTTCATTTCCAATAGCAAATGGGATTAAAGAATTCTTGAAGATCAATTTTTTATTTTCCATCAATTCAAGTATCAATACTGATAGATATATATATATGTAAAAACAGTTAGAAGGAATTAATTTTCGCATATGCACTGAGTTGAGATATCTCTGATAACCATAGTGCTATCGGAATCCATACGCTCGAGTGACCGTAACTGTTATTCATCCATTTCATCAGCTTCAATATAGCTTCTATTATCGATAGATTTGCCAATGGGCCCAGGTCATGAATGTCCATGCAATTCTCTATCAAACTTGATTATAAAAAAATCTAAATAAAACAATGAAAGATCAATGATATTCGAGGCCCATGACGAAGCAAATATTTACAAGAAAAGTGCGTCCAGCTGGTGCACTGCAGTAAACAACGTTAATCGCTTGGAATAGACAACTTTTAGCAACGTCACCCACTAACCCTTCACTACTACTTGTGGAACATTTGTACCGGAAACTGCTTGCATTTATCTCTAACTAAATTTTGCCATGATTCACACAAACAAGTTTCACTGGTATCATACAGCTTAAATTAATTAAATGTGGCTTAGTTGTTGAAGAAAAAAATTGCTGTCTTTTCATAAACCCTTGAGCTAACACTTCCATCAGTAGTTCAGCTGTGATTTTATTGTGTAAAATCATAACAACCGCAGTTGGTAGTGAAATTATATATTGATAAAACTAACGAAGTTGACGTTGATAAAATGAAGAAGGAGATAAAAGCGTTGATATCTTTGTAAGCTTTTCTAAGTCATTCATAGGATTTATTTACTCGTTTTCGAGAAAAAGTATGAATACAAGGAAAAGGGCAAATAAAAACATAGTAGATAAAGCTATATTAGATGATATAATATCTTATCGTAAGCAATAATGATAAAAATAATGTACGAAAACTATGATGCTGTTGAAACAGTACCTATTTCATTTTTATGTTTTATCAATGTTTGTTAAAAAAAAAAAAACCTTTTTTTTTTAGTAATTACGAAAGATTTATTAAATTCTAATTTTATATATTTACCAGAGCTTCAAGCTATGTAGTGAAATGTTGTTTAAGATTCAGATCTTCATAGAGATCAAATAAAATTTATTTTACTGTAGAGTCAAATAATTTATTTATTCTGGAGCAGTTTCAACCAGGAATGGAAGTCCAGTATTTAAAATATGAACTAAATTTAATCACTTTTTTGGAATATAAATTTCAAGTTATAAATCTTGGATAATTTTTAAGTTGAATATTTTTACTTATTTAACAGTAAAATAAATTTTTTTTTTAAAAACCAAATATTCATCTTTGAATTAAAAGAATTCTCAATATTTAAACAGCAATTTCTATAATAGAATTTTTGCCATTTCTGACTTTACAATTTAACATTTTTCTATTGTCTTATTTTCATATAAATGAGTGTGCATTATTCAACTTAGTTATGATTACAATTTTTCCTTTTTTATTAGACAGAAAAAATGATCATCTTTATTGTTGACGTTTTTTGTTGACACATTTGTTACCTGTAAGTTTGTCACTTTGATCCGCTGTAAATGACCTTGATCCTCTGTAAATTTCAAAACAAGGATTATTTCGAGTTGAATCAAGTTAATAAAGAGGAAAAGCTTTTGTATCCTAATAATTTCAACTCATAATCAGGTGCATCATTTATACGAGTGGCTTTGAAAGCTCGAGTCTACGCCTTTGCCAGAAAGAAGATGAGAAGTAGCGAACTCGCATTAAATCATACCTGCCTAGCCGGATGACTGTTATTCGCTTCTACCTCTGAAATGCATACAGCCATTAATTTTCATTAAGAGCCAACGGAATTTACCCAGAAGAGAGTGAATTTCAAGCAGAAAAAGGGTATGTTTGAAAAATGTTTATAAAAACACGCAAAATGTTATTTTGAATTTGAAAAAAACTCTATGCATCCAACTACTTGAGACTTATTATCCATGATATAACCCATTATTAAGTTTCATGTAGTTACTCATTATTGTAATAATTCTAATTAAATACAGAAAACATCTCTATTTTCTAAAATAAATGCTGTTGAATATAAATAGGAGTGCTAGATGAGTAATGAATTGTAGATCACGTTTCTTTTCATGTGATTATTATCTGAATCAAAAGAAAAAAAAACAACAAATATCTTTATTATTTTAATTACGTTAAAGCTTATGAAACTTTCTCCATTTTTTTATAATCATTCAATTATATAATAAAAATGTAAAAAACCTTGGCTAAATTCGTTCATGAAAGATCATCAACTATGCTTAAGATATTGGAATAAGATATTATTGTCAGCTGTATTCCATTGAAAAAAATAAATACTTTGGTTTACTTAGGAAAAGCATGTCATGGATTAATTATCATTAATCATAGTTCAATATTATAACATTAATTACCATCTTGACATTTAATTACATCGAAACTATTAGCAATTATGGAAGGAGCAGAAAAAATTGAAAATAAAATTGTAGACGAATTTTTATGTTATGTTTTATCAATTATTTTGTTAATTGATATGTTCGATGACATATAAACTATGAGGTTTTAAATAATTAAAAAGTTTAAATAAAAATATTTAAAATTGATGATATTGTTAGCATTAGTATAAATAAATTTTCTTTGATTATTATTTACTAGAAAAAAGTATCTTTTTTTATTGTATTCTGTTTTTAAAATTAGCATTGTATCACACTTTGAAAAGATAATATTGTTATTTGTATATTTTTGGTAGAATTTCATTCAACAGCTATCTTTTCATAAACCCTTAAGGGTCATTTCTGTCTATAGCTCATAGCAATGAAAATCGATAATAGATAAAAATATATATGTACATATATATCAGAATAACATGTTTCTCTGAAAATACTTTTTCGCTGAACATAGATGATAAATAAAAAAAACCGACGAGTCGATCGGAATGCAATTTTAACACGTTATTCAGTAGTAAATTCACGTTTCCGTGGTGAATATTTTAACTTCTTCCCATAAAAAACCTTTAAAACAAATTTGAAACTTTTATGATTGAGCTTTAAATAACTTACTACATATATGTACACCAGTCCAACTAATTATGGTACTCTATTTTACTAGTTTCCTGTATATTCAATACCAAAACCAAAACCTTTGTCATAACAATATTGAAGAAAGTAAAAAACTGTTTATCTTTTGTTTTCGTTGATTCTATGATCTGAAATGGAACTTCCTAAGATCTAGCTGATAAAGGATATCTTTTAATTAGTGAACAACAGACTATCTTTAATCAATTTTAAGTATCAAAGTAAGTGATTAATCTCAAGAGAAAACTAAGAAGACATCTAGGAAGTACATCTTGAGATGTTTCTTTGATTGAAATGATCAATATTGAGAAGTTTTTGAGAAAACTGATGACGTAATTTAAAAAAACATTTTTAATGTCTCCTCAAAAGTAAAAGAAGATGATTGAAAGATTTTTAATGACATGTTTTAAAAGTAAAGAGTCAAGATTGGTACCTAACATGTGCTGCTGATGATTCAAGAATTAGATTATTTTTCATAAATATACCACATTTAGTGGATTTAAATATTTCCATTTGAACAACAGAATAACACACTGAAAAAAACCGAAATAGTTGGATTTACTACGTAATGTTAATTTTCTATTTAAGAAGTTATAGTAGAGTCCTTTTCTTACTATAAAAGGACTTAACTATGAAATGTTAAATGGAAAATTAACATTACATAGTGAATCCAACTATCTCATTTCTCTCAGTGTAGTAATAAAACTAAATATAATTTTTGATGAAAAACTGTATCACATGTCATAAAATAAAGTGTGATGAAAAAATCCCCAACAATTTTTGAACGAAATCCTCCAATATCTTTTTTGAAGGAAATAATTGAACTTCAATGAAGCAATTTGAGAACTTTCTAGTAGAAAAACTTTTCATTAATTTCTCCAACTTGTGCTAAAAAATGGTAGAAGAGTGGGAAGGGAATTCCTTAATTTATGCGAGTCATGTGTAGCACATACTCTTAAACAATAAGAGCTTATCGATAAGAAATAAGAAATTATTCATAACTAAACTAGTTTCGATTCACTTTAGATTTGCTATCAAACTCTTTTTATATAAAATAGGAAGAAAAAAAAAAGAATCTCTGAAGAAATGATGTATTAAGCAAGTTTCTTGCTCCAACATTACCACAGCATTTCTTCAAGATCTCAATGACAACTGAAATGAAATGCATTCCGGCAATTATATGGCAAATTGAATGATAAAGACATTAGAAACAATTGTCTAGTATGCTACAAAGCATCTTGATGTCAAGGGATAGCTATGACCTATAATTAACTCTATTTCCCTAAATGTATAGCCGACATATTCAGCCCTCAAGTGCTATACAAAGCCACACCCGAAGCTAGGCATCCTCCAACTATCTATCTATGTGGAGAATGCCTGAGGGATGAATACCGAGAAATTTCCTGTATAGGACACTAGATAGCCTCCAACACTGACAAGTCTTTCCAATTTTCCGTCTACTTGTTTTTTTTCTTGCGCTCATTCTTTTTGCTACATCATGTCTCATTCTTTCTCATTTTTTGCAATCTTCCTACATGAGTTTCTTTAGCCAATTGTTAAACAGCAACAAATTACCCAGATTTAATGGAGATTTTTCTTCTAGATGATATGAAAAAACTTTAAAAATAAAATCCATCATTGATTATGGTAATGATGTAGGAGATTTGTAAAATATTTATAAGATATTTTATCGAGTTATTAAACTCATTGTTGATGCCAATTATTCCTACTATTATTGGTAGGAAAAATCTTCTTAGTGAAGAATAACTTGAAAAAAATTTCTAAACGTATTCGTTTTTCTGGCTCTTTATATTCTGCTGTATATATTTGAGAAATAAATAAAGGTTTTTTTTTTAATTAAATAAAAAATAGCAAAGAAAAGCTCATTACTTTTTTTTATACTAAGGTAGTTGTTGAACTTATATCTTTTATATAAAAGCAATAGATAATTTGTATACAGAGAAAAAGTTATTAAAAGAATGTATATTTATTTTGATAATCAAAGTATTCAACAACCATCGAGTTTAGCAAAGCAATTTTTTTTAAGTAACTGCCTTTATGTATTTAAAAATTTTGATCAAAGAAACTGTAGATTGGAAAAGCATAATTTTTTTTAAGCTAAAAAATTTTTCAAAATAAAAATCAAAAAGAGATAATGCTGTGTCAAAAATATATTCAATAGTTTTAGACACCACTAGAAGCAAAACCATTAATATGATATTGTTTATATTATGTTTATTATTTATCAAGAATATTTAACGTTAGTTATTTAAGATCAAACCTCAATGTTGACGTTTGAAACATCAATATTAATATTATCATTACATATAGAATTTACCTTTTATGCTATTTTTTAAATATTTTCATCGTCAATATAACTGTTGGAATTTTAAAAATAAACTTTTATCAACAAAATGTTGTTCACTGCGTGAAATAAATTTTTTATAAATAAAAAGACATAATTTTATTTCAACATCAAAAATATACTAAAATAAATGCACCACGGTTTCTCTGCAGTAACGCATCACAATCTCCCATGAGATCGAAAAATTGAAGATACATTCAGGACATGGAGTTACCTTCAATATTTGATGCTGTCACTATATACTTCCGTAGCTTACTCATAGTTTAAAATTTTCTAAAAATTTTCACTTTAATACATAAACACTTTTTGTTAAAAAAAAATTAATAATATCCACTTTTATTTATTTCAAAATTTACATGTATTTGAAAATTTTAATTGTTTTTGGAATTCTCTGAATTCGTTCAGAAAGTTTAAAAATGAGGAAAGAAAGAATAAATAAAAGTCATTAGATAAATAAAAACAATCATTTTATTGGAAACATTACGAGATTTTATAATTATAATTTATAATAATAATAGTTTGATACACATATTTATATTATATTTATATATTTATATATATATATATTGATGCTACAATGATTCAAAAAGATTAATAAATCTCTTTAAACACTTAAGATAATTATTTACATTTTTTATGTGTTTATGACTATAATACAAATAAATAATTCTTTTAATGCCGGTGACTTACGCATGAATACTGTATTTAGAACACACCTGCAATTATTTTTATTCATTTCCTGCTATTTATCTTATAATAACTTAATATAAAATAGTATTCACTACCAGAAAATATAAAAAAAGCTTTGCACATTTTTTCCATTTGTCTATGTACTTTTACTCATTGTTTAACATCTACATGCGTAAAAATACACAGTTTAAATGACGTATACATATGTAATATGGTATATATTCATGTCTATATATATTAATACTTAAAATTCAGAGCCTCAAAATGGGCAAGCTGACGAAGAAGAGATGATTTATCAAGTTAAAAGTTAAATGAGATGAAAAAATTATTTTAATGAAAATTTTAAATTAAATACCAACTGAATTTGCTAGAAATAATTTATCTAATATTATGAGTTAATTTTTTGAAACTCAAATTTTAATTAAGCCAAATAAAAATAAATAAAAAAGTATTTTTATTCAAAATTTTCAGTTAAATATTTTTTCAGCTGTTGTTGCTTGTCTTATTGCATTTTTTAATTTTACTTTTCCAGTAAATGTTTTATCAGAGAACAAATATCATTTTCTTGATGAAATAACTTTAATTTAACCTTTTTCTTCTCATAATTCGCATACTTATTTATCAGAAAAATAATTTAACATAAACTTGGCAATTTTAAAATCGATTCTCATGAATTGTCCAATAATGTTAAAAAGATACTCGTAGTTTTTCCTCTTTTCTTTCTCTATACTATTCTACTGCACAGTTTAACAACATCTACTAAACGAGTACAGTCCTATCTACGGTTTCAGATAAGTAGATGTCCTAAGAGACTAGAGAAAAACAAAAAGTAGCTGGCAGACCTACGTGTATAAAGTAAGAATAGAAATAAAAAAAAAAAACAATAGTTTGTTACTTTAACTTTTGGCCATGAGAATCGATAGTTCATTGCAAGAAGGGTAAAATACAAAAGGGCTGAAGAACCAAGAGCTTTTTAAGTTTGCCTCATTCACTCTTACAAGTACACCATGTACATAAATATAAAACAAAGATCCAGTCACTGATGTCAATGGAATTTTCCTAAGGAGCAATGTTTGACAAAAAAGCTACCATCTACTTCTAAATATAGCACAAGATACTGACAACTCGTACTTGTTAATCCTTCTATGATAGTTGGTATTATACAAATACCATATATTTATTTTTCTCTCTATACATATATATTTTCTTATGTATAATTAATTTTGTTTCTAAATGCGTTTAAGAGCTTAAAACTAAACTAATGAACCAGTCCAGTTGGTTTTGAGGCTTTGTGACTTTGAAGTTAGCAGTCAGTCGAGTCATTTTGATTTGCTTGAGCTCATAATAGTTTTGGTCACTATACCAATTTATTTTTAATTTAGTATTCAATATATTTATCTATTACTTAACAACTGGCATATATTTTTAAGTAACTTGCTTAAATTACTTGATTATTATTCAATAAATTACAATGGAAGAGAAAATTGAAAGTACAGCATGCTAGACTTTTTTGAATGGTTAGTTGAAAAACTATCAGAATTCTAAGTAGGACGTTGAAATTGACAGTAGTCTTTTTTATTTAAAATTAACAAAACTATTTTTTATATTCATTACTTTTTGTATTGATATTATTCTTAACTCAAACAAATCAGTATGCTAGAATGAATGTGTTGATTTCACCAATACCCTCAAACCACAGATTATCTGGACACAACTGAGTACAAGAAAGTTGATAACATAACATAAGTATCTTGTCTGTAAAAATATATACATTCCTTTGAACTTGTATCTTCTGGAGTATATATTCAGCAAATGAGTATATAAAATAGGCAGAGTTATCAAAAAGAACAGGAATTCACTGAACAATTATCGTAATTATATACAAGTGAATAGATGTCTAATTTGAAGTTAACAGTGAACAAGATAACTTGACGACTTCTCATATTTGTCATCTAGAATAAACGAACTGTCATAAGATTGATAGTAGATACTTTTGGACTAACATTCACCGTTCATCCGGTTCAACTCCTATCTACTTTAGTTGATCTTCCTTGAAATTTATAGACCTTTGATCTTCATTGATTATTCTCACTACGACTGTCTGTGAACTACATCTTGCGGTTTTAATTCATGGTGATTTCAGACGAAAATCACTAGTGACGTAAATGGACGCATGGAAGAACAACAAATAGCAAAGGCACTTCTGTGCCTCTGTCACGGCACTATTGTACATATCAGAAGTGTAATTTTATGTAAAAAGATATGACAGTAACAATGATAGAAGTGTGATCAATATGACGCTCATTCCAACGGTAGATGTTGCTCCTGAATAAATACAATCTGCTCGTTTGTATGGTGCACAATGTGTCTGTAATACAAATGTAACAATAAAGACATTATTTTTTTATGTACTAATGAAAATACCAGTAGCTGAATGTCTAATAACCACATTCCGTTCAAACATAACTTTTTAATTCAAACGAATATAGAAAGATACGTTTCATTCAACAGTATTTAGATCATGCCACCAGGGTTTTCAAGATCTATTGATTAATAAAGAAGTTTTTATGCAAATGAATACTATAAATGCTTGGAGAAAGATTAAAAAATTCATTCGAGTATTATATGGAGAGTACTGTATTTATGGCTAGAATTATTGTTCTTTCGTTCTATACTAATTATAAATCTCCTGACTGATGGTGACATTTGGAAAGAATGGATGTTTTATACCTTTAATTAAAGATATTGTTTTGTTGAATCATGTAAAATATTGTCAGATATAAAAAGATCAGTCAGTAGAGAGCAAAAAAATAATTTAGTTAAAATACATTAGGATATAATAAAGACAATTAATTAAATTGTTTTAATGTATTTTATGTTTTTAATAACAAAGTATGAAATATGAATGTAGCTGTGTGTTAGTTGTCAGTAATTATGATACTGTCAAACTAGCTTTAAATTGTTTAGTATTTACAAAGTTTCTTGTCAAACTTTTTGTTTCTCGAATATTGTGAGGGTAGTTTATATTAAGTGTTAATTAACATTTCTCTTACTCCATAACATAGAAAGTTTAACCTTTGATAATATGCTTGTTCTGTACAAACTTGGAAGTCAATAGTTTAAATACAATGGCTCAAATAATTTTTTTTAGTTATTTTTAACTTAAGTATTGATTTTTATAGCAAAACTGTTTGAAAGTTATGAATTTTTAACTCTTCTGAGGTTTTTTAGAATTCAAGAGTTCAAAATCTATGAAAGTCATGCTGACTTTTGAACTTTTCAGTCTCCATGAAATGTAGGAAGTTAAATCATGATGCATTGTTTTAAATAACGATTCAAAGATCTTATATTTAATGTAAAACAAATAATTCACTATCTGGATAAATAAGATAAATAACTTAAATAGTTGACGAAAATTTTAATACAATATTTGACCACAAAATATTTATACGAGAAATATTTAAATATTAATTGATAAATTATTCCAATCCCTTGACGAATTAAAAATTAATAGAATTTTGTTCACCCACTACTGTTAATATAAAAACAACGATTGTTTATGATAAATAAGCATAAATATTGCACAAATTACAGCCTTAATAGCTTTTGTGAATTCATGCATTATAAATAGGTTTTATTTAGCTCTGTGATGAGGACAATACAACGCACTTTCACTAATTAAAGTTTAATATTCTCCCGTAAAATGTTAAATAGAACTAAAATTCAAACATAACAACCTCTAGCAAAAATTTATCATTCATAAAGAATATTACTATTTATTCGCGTTACATCCGGAGGTAAACATTTTAATTGTAGTTTTTGAAAAGACTTTGGAATAAACTTATATTTATTTTTTTTAATCACTTTTATTTGATATCTTCTAAAACCTAGACTTGAAAAATTTTATTCTGAGAAGTATGACTTATCGATGATTATAGTATCTTATCAACTATGACAATAGAAAAAGAATTTTGGTTTTATTTTTATCAATAAAAAGTCTTCATTTTCATTCCTCTTAAGATATCTAGATATTGTAGTAATTAGTCTCATAGTGATATTATTTTGAAACTTAAGAATACCTTTCATTTACTTCGAAATGCAATTACACTAGCCATCAATACAGTTTTTTTGTTAAAGAAATGTATTAATAGATATTTAATATTATGATATTAATTGGAGTTTGATGAAAAACAATTGATATAATAAAAAAACAAAGGTTACTGTCGATATAGTTTTAATAGTTGTTGCCAAGATATTGATCAAAATAGAGTTAATTGATTTTATTTAACAAAAAATATCAAAAACAATATATTCAATTTAAAAAAAAAAATTCACGAGATATTGAATTAAATTGGATAAAAAGAATTAGTTTACAGTCAAACGAAAGAAAAAAAATACGATTCCTAATTTTAAGATGAGAAAAATCACTCTCAGTTATTTTAGATAAAAAATTCTGATCGTCATGGACAGAATAATAATAAGAAAGTAAAATTTCTGTCAGTTTAAGAAATCATAAAATGTAATTGAATTTAATAAAGGTAAAATTCTTATTCAATTCAGCACAATTTGATAGAATTTTTTCTTCATCTATTGTTACGTTTTCTTGTATTCTTTTACTCTACTATTCAATGAGTGTAGCTAAAAAAAGGTGGAATAATAATTCGATCGGCTTAAAAATACTGATAATAAATTTTTTGTCTTTATAATTAAGTAATAGATCATTCAAACTTGGACATTCAGCTACTAATATAGTCGGGTCGAATTACAAAGAAATGAGATGAATAAAGTAGAATGAACTCATGAAAATAAAGGTAGAAAAGACACTAAAGTTACCTTAATTAATGAATTGGACATCATGTCTAAAAAGTTTTTAGTGAATTCAGCCGTTTCCTCACCACACTTTCGACGTACTGTATGATGAGAACAATCCAAAAATTCTTGAAATGCACTAAAAAAAACAAAAAAACAAAACCAAATTAAAATAATAACTAATTAAAACTCTTCATTAAGAAATAATCTAACATCTTGTATATTAAAACTCTAGAAAAATTATTGACACCAAGAATTTTAATAATTTTGTTCAAAAAAAAGCTCATTAAACATCAGAAAATAACCTTTTACTCATTATTATTGATTACACTCCATGCATGTTCAAGTGTAAAAATATTTCCACAGGTTTTATATTTTGCAGTCACTTAATTTTCCTAGTGGAATGTCAGTCTCGCTATTAACTGATAATATTGACCAACAAAATTATTTAAAGGTGATGTTTACCTACTAAATTCAGTTAATACGACTCTTGTATTTTTTTTTAAATCATTTGCTCATCGTGGATCAATCATTTCTATATTCATTGATTGACTTATTTAAAGAATATATCCTTGGCATTGAATCAATCTTTGGTGTCATCATATAAATTATTTTTAAACACAGAAATGTTTATATCAACTCCGAGGCGTTAATCGTCATCAACAAGAGATGAAAAACATGGTGACAAAATTTGTAGCAATGTTAAATCAAGTAATTTGGTAATAATATTTGGAAAGAATTTTTTATCCGTATTAAATCCATTACGAGTATTTCATGTGCACGTGTACGTTTTTCCCTCGAGAGTCCAACGAGTCTGTTATTCGATAGTATGGTCCAGGATGTAACGTCATTAGCCTATCTGTGCTACGGTCTACTGCAGCTTTTGAACTCATTTCCCGTAGGAAGACCAACACTCCCAGAACTCCCGCACCAAGTCCACGAGTTGTTAAAGAAGAGACAAAAATAAAACGAAGCGAGGAATAAAATAAAATAAGTTAAATAAAAGCATGGAGAATTTATGAAATAATTCACGAGTACTTGACGCAGCGTGAACTACTTTTTTTCACTACTTTATAACATAATTCCGCGTTTTATTAGCTGGAAGCACTAGGGATTGCCATCGATACAATAAACAATTGTAATGAGCTTGATATATACAAAGACATTAGTGAATATATACGATAATGGCAATTGTTAATTCGTATTTATGGAAATGATTGTCGCATAGTCAGTTCTTGACATAGTGTCAAGGTTTGATTATATCCATATATACATTTGTTATTAATGTTTTTATTTATCTAGTAAACTTACCAGCAAACAGACTTGACAGGCTCGGATGATCTTGTTAAATTCTGGTTCTCTAATTCACGAACAGTGTTCTGGTATTTTTTTGAACATAATTCGTAATCAGACTGTACTTTTTGCATACATGGAGCATGCTTCAGGAAAGCTGAAACAAATTTAACATGTGTATAAATTAAGATGAAATTAATGAAGATGAAATTCATGCATATTTATTTGAAATAGGAAATATTTTACAACTCTTTGGTAAAACATTTTAAAAAAAAAACTAAAATGTATTTTTATTTTGTAACTAATAATAAATTTTTCAATCATCGCATCTACTATCTTGCCGAAAATCAATATTTCTGAAATTCGATACGATAACACAAAAGATAGTTGGATCTGAAAGGAATTGAGAAAATGGATTCTAGGACTAAATGGGTTTTCTTTTAGAAGATTACTAAAATTTTTACGATTTGAATCATTTGTTGGATTGTATTCAAAAAATAAAATTAAGTTTAAAAACTTTCTATCAAGCATAACAAGCTTTATCAAATTGTTTACAAATTAATTTACATAAATTTCATCTTACCAAATATTTCATTTATTATTTTTAATCAATTTGAATACTAGTTCCAAATAATCTAATTTAAAAAAAGAAGAAACTTTGATTCAGAGACTTTTAAAAATAGTTAGTATTCATGATTTAATTGTATGCCAACAGTTGAATATCCTTGTTAAAATTCCCCACTTATCCTTAACAATCATTTTAATAATAAAAAAAAAGAATGGAGGGACCTTCATTAAAAGTACAGTTAGATAAAACTGACAACAGGATTTTTTTTAATTAATTAAAAAAGTTTGTAAATAATTACTAAACAGAATGCATTATTATAGAATCATGAATTTTGTGAAATATAAACCATTTATTTCCATGCTAATCTAAAATTTATGAGAATTTATTGATCATATCATCAAATTTAAGTTATACTCATGAGCCAGAGTAGGGTTGAATTGATATTAAATCAAAAATTTATCAACTATGAATGGAAAGCTATGGATATTTACAGCTTATTTTTTAACTAAATGAACAGATTTAATTCGATTATACCAATGATATCAGTAATATAAATACGTTAATCCAGTTGACTAATTGAAATAACATACAATTATAAATAAATAGCATTTAAAATCTCCTCCCCCCCTCTTCCCAAATAAAACTAACTTTTGGTATTAACTTTTAACAAAAGAATGTTTTATAATTATTATTCGAATAAATGTTTATTTGTCGGTTTAACTTAGGTACAAATTAATTTAAAAATCGTTCAATAAATATGAGCAAAAAAATTTCAATTCAATTACATGAAATTTAATTTCAGTTTCGTCCATTGTACCAAAAAAAAAGAAATTCTTCAAATTTGAAATCATAAATTGTATAAAAATTACATTATACATACAAGGACGTGAGCATTTAGCTTGATACATAAAGTTTAAAAATAACATCATAGATTTCATGTACAACTGTATTCCATGATAGATACACTCATTTTTAAAGATTGAAACATTCAACAAATAATTAATTCAACTTTCTATGTTATTTTTTATTTTAGTACCTCTAGCTTTATATAGTATCGAAATGTTAGATTACTATTAAATTGAGTTATATCTGAATATTAATCAAGTACTGATAAATTTAATCTTGATATCAGTTCAACCTGTCTCAAATAAAGGTTATTAAGTATTCAAGGAATGAAGTTGATGGAATAAAACGACTACTCTTATTTAATAAACTTCTTCCATGTAAAAGTATGACAACTGATTTTAAAATAAATTAATTGAATATTAATGGAAAAAAAAGCTATCACAAATTTATAAATATGTAGAATAAATACTCTTTACTAATTGATGCATATGATAACATCAGTTTCAGTAGCTACTCTAGATATGTTTATTATAAAGTGATAAAATATTACTAATTAATTGATAATTATTCAAATTAATGGATTTATTACATTCGCTATTTCTTTGCTCTAGAAACGAATTTTTTTTTTATGATAAAAAGTAGATAATTTTAGAACATGAATGGAAAATTTTTTAATCAGAAAGTTCTAGAGTGTAATTCTTCTATTGAGCAATTTCTTTTATACTACTATTTGACAAAACGTATGAATAAAATAAATTTAAAAAAATAAGAAGAATAACAAAAAAAAGTGATTAATTTCTAAAAAGAAAAGGACTTGTCTTAATGAATCAATGACTGATGATTGTTGATAAAGTTTGAGTAAAGAGAATAAATCAATTTTGAGTAATTGCATCAATGGTAGCTTTCTTGATGAAACAAGATCGTTAAAAGTCATTAGAAGTACTATGCTAAAGTAAATTCTTCATGCACGTATGTGATTTGTGAAACATTAGCGGATTATCAGTGGTATTAGATGGTACTGAAGTAGTTGAGAGAAAGCAGTTGGGAAGTGAGTGAGGGATAGTAAGAGCACTCAATTCAATAATGCATTCGGCACTCTCAAGATTACCAACATAGTAGCGATAGAGGGTTTGTATAGGTATGTAGCATATACAAACATGATATAGGGATTTACCATAAATTTAAACTTAAAATGTATCATTAATAATAATTGATATTTACCATCTTGGTAAGCGCCTTCTTGACATAGTTCTATTATTGCCATGTTAACACCCTTATATAGCGAAAAAAAATTCTG
This sequence comes from Chelonus formosanus, assembly GCA_028641665.1. NCBI lineage: Eukaryota > Metazoa > Arthropoda > Insecta > Hymenoptera > Braconidae > Chelonus > Chelonus formosanus. The sequence continues at coordinate 19,921,651 of CM054002.1, forward strand.
CCTCTGACTTTCTTTCATGCATCTCAGGGTATACAGTTTTATACAGCTCATACCCGACTGTAAATCTCTGCAAGCATAAAATTACCATAATTTTATTTATCCTAATTTATTTATGTATATTCCCACGTACACATTAATTAAGATTAATTAGTTTAATAAATGCACGAGATAAAAATACACGTCTGACTTGGGTAGTTAGCATTGTTCACATAACTCTAGACCAGCCAAACTGTCAGAGAAAATAGTGAGACAATTCTAGCTTACCAGTTTATATACATATATACTTATTTCTTCATCTCAAGGAGTAGTCAACGTTTTCAAGGGGACTTAACTATATTTTGAGGATCTTTCTATATTAAACGAAATGTTCAAAGTTTCATAACAACAATAGAACGACCACAAGAGTTAGTTAAGTTTCCTCCAATACTTGGGGAAATGTTCAATCAATTATCCACTTTATATATTTTCATGACGTGTTGGTGTATTTAAATTCGACTTAGAAGTAACTAATGTCAGGTTAGTTGAAGTTTGATCACATATATAAAACAAACCCACAAAATGAATAAAACTAATTAAACTATTGGCTAATCCATCACAAGCAAGGTAAATCAGAAAATAAATAAGTGAATCTCTGTTACATGGGGTATATTTTAAAGCCACATGATTCAAATTTTCATTTTGTTCTTGATTGCATTATAGTAAGTGATGAAATATTAATTTGATAAGTTTCCATGCTATTTGTTAAAAAGTCAGGCAATAAATCTTCGAGTATTTTTTCTACGAAGAAAAGTTTGAGATAATGAAAAAAAAAATAGCCAACAATATTTTAACTTACGGACAAAGATCTTGAAGCTGTTTTTTCGTTGTGACAAAGCCCAGATCGTTGTTGTCAGTAATTTTTCCAAGTGGTCTAGCGCACCTGGCAAGATGTTCATGACCACACTCTTCTCCACGACAACTCGCCAGTACTAAAATTTCAGATACAAAATGAAAAATTATTCAAGCTTAAAACAAACAGTGAAAATCTTATATAAGTAGGGCAATTTTGTAAGATATGAGTTATGAATAAAAATTCATTACATTTTTATGTTTTGAAATAATTTGTGAATTTAAATATTGAAAAGTAATTAATTGAAATGATATTAATTATTTTATTTATAACTCATTCGTACAAAATATTCACTTTAAATACTTTCGTTATTCTATAACTAATTATACATATTTTAAAACAATTTACAGTACGAAATGCCGGAGAAAAATTTTAAATCTCATTATCTAGTAAAATACTGAATATCTCCAGAGATATTTAATCATATTATGAAATAATTAAAACGTAAAAATTCTGTTATAAACACGAGAAATGACTGTATTAAAAAATACTACTGCAATCTAGTAAAAAGGATCAATAATTTATTGTTGCATGCACAATTATTGCATTATCAATGATATTATTATCAACTAATTTTAATTAATTAATAATCATTTATAACTTATGTTTTATCAATAAAAAAAATTAACAGTCCTATTAAAAGATAATTTCATAAATTTTTAAAAAACATTCATATGGATTAAAAACAAGTTATTAGTTTGATTTAATAAAACAATAATTCATTTATTACTTTAGCCATTTAATTTGACTGAAATTTAATAATCACTCTTTTTATCTGATTATGAAGTTGCATTGAATAATTATACATGTAAATAAATAACTATGGACTATTTTTAATGCTTTTTATATTAAATAAAATTGATATTTATAATTATATTCAGCATAGAAAAATGAGAATTAAAACAATATAACCTTTTTACGCTTTGCATTACATGACATGATGAATTATTCAAAATGCATAAAAGTATCAAAACGATTTAAATTAAATATTAATATAACATTAATTAAAATTTTGCTGCTGAAGTATATATCAACCTGCTAGCTACCTACATTTCATTTTATTATTTCAGGGAAAGTCAGATGGAAAGATTTTTGATATATTTAATAAATGCTGAATTATTCACAGAATTTTTAAGTAAAAAATATTAATATTTAAATAATAATTACAGAGATGGAAAAAAAAATAAACAATGACCTTTTTTCACACTAATAACAGCAAAAAGATGAATGGCGACGCGATTCGATGATGAATGCATAAAAAATGTACTTCATAGCTAATTTAGCTAATGCATATTCCGATAGACTAATCAAATCAAAAGTTACTAACAGAGTCAATTCAAAAGTCTTTTATGTAAATAATAAACTATAAAAAAACTTTGTAGTCCTGGTTGAATATTTTGTTCAATGGGATACATGATGGAGGACCTTTGTCAATTTATTTTCAACAAAAAAAGATCAATGTCAATCGAAAAATCACTTAGGTCCAATTAAGTTAATCAAATGAATAAAATAGAAGATCTGTTTGACCACGAAAGTGCTTTCATTTTTTTTGGAATTTCAATTGGAACTTGTCGAAATAACTGACGTGTTAGCAAATAGATATCAAATAGATATTGAATGACAAGGTTCCGAGAAACTTTTTGGCAGAAGTATATTAAAAATGATTTAATGAGAAATTACATGAATTCGTCAAATACCACAAATGAAGAGAAAAAGGAAGGGGTGAGTGGGGTAAATACGGACGCTAGGTAATCGCGGACACCCATGTTTGGCTATGTTAGAAGGGGTGGAAACATTTTTCCAGTGATGCAATCGGAAGTCGATCTGAAATGCAACCCTGAAAACTCTCCCCTATATAATGAACTTTATATTCGTTTTTGAATTACTCAGAAAGGGATTTGGTGATTGATTTAAACATAAAAATATGTTTTTCTATATTCCAATATTTAAACAATGTATTAAAGTATTTTATTCTGTTTCACATTATAGATAGTTTGCTAATTTTAGACAAATAGTTTTCCTGGAGAATTGTTTAGATGGAAATAATTGAACAGTTGTGCAGTTGGAAACTAAACAGCCCTCGAAACTGTATGAATTGGTAGTGGAACTAATTTAAGTTAATTATTTTGTAGATACTTTCAAAAATACCAAAGTTTTTAATAATTTTCGCCATGTTTGAAAACATTCTAAAAACTTTCTTTTTTTATGTTCAGAAACTTTGCAAGGTGTTAGAAAATATTTTTCCAGGAATGTAGCTGTGATTGCAAATAAACTACTGGAATTTTTTTCATCAACTAAAAGTTAAGTTTTTTTTCATAAATTGAATTGTCTTTGATAAATTTTAATTACATCCATTTCGCTTATAACAAAAGTTCCCATCAATAACAATAAAATTTACATAAAATTGGTTTCACATTCTAAAACCAGGTTGTGGTAAAATCAAATACACCATGAATCGTTTAATAGTGTGTTAGAATATTTGTCAGGCAATAATATTGACTGACGTTACAATGTTCAAAAATATTTATCCATTTTGAGGAATAATAGAGCCGATGATTTAGTTTACTGATGATTAATCTGTACACTTTATCATCAATATCCCCAACACGTTGATTAAATGCAAAAAAAAGCTCCTGATAATGAAGTATAGCCATCGATGGAGCATCAAAAGAAAACTTGTCTAAAGATAATTAACAAAAAATTGTAGACTTTTTTTTAAAATACAACAATAATAAGTTTTTATTAATAAATAAATTAAATTAAATTTATAATAACAGGTTGTTTATAGGAATAAGTGAAGATGATGATGGAATAATCAATTGAATAAGTTATCAGTTATTTAAACGGAGTGAGAAAATGATTTTAAAGTGATAATGTTTAAAAATAATATCCTGTAATATACATGACACTCATAAACTCCATTCCGTTTTTAATAATACAATAATATCTCACGATATGTAGAAATAATAGGCAATTATACATAATAGATGTTGGTGACTATTTGATATTTCCAATAAAATTAATTATTTACTTTTAATTGATAAATTAGTGATAGAAGCTTATATTGACATATTGAAATGGAAAAAACAGATATCTCTAAATGAAGTGAATTACTTTATTGGTTTTCATCACATTCTGACTTTTGATGCTTCCATTTTAAAACAAAATTTAATGAGTGAATTTTTGAAGTTTTTTTTTTTAAAAAACCCAAATTGGATCAATGTCCAAAGCAAATCCATCCAATTATTGTTTTTTTAATTCATCAAATAAAATATTTATCAAACGTTATTTTTATCACTATTTTATCTTGGAGGTAAAATTGGTTCAGAAAAATTAGATGCTTTATTAAATGTTTTATTGAAATTTGTGTTAATTAAAAATATAAATAAAATTTTTTCATAAAAGAATGAATTTACAAAAAATTTTCGTATTAAAAATTTCATTTTATAGGTAATATCATATATCATAGAAATATTCATCAAATCCTGTCGAATAAACACAGTTAATTTCCTCTCATAATATAAATATCCAGTAGTCAAGCAGTGCCACAACAAACAGAATCATTGATGATCATTTATATTCGTGAGGATTTGTGCTATTACATTTATATGTTTAGACAGTAAGGGCAGTTGAACGTGAAAATACCACTCATTGGGCTCTCACTACCTATAAAAGGAGTCATTAAAGCAAATGGATTTGATGTAATGAGATGAAACATTGATAATCATTAACAATGATAATTTAAATAGTTCCTCGAGATTCAATTGGAAATCGTTACCACAGTCTGTGTGTATATATTATTTCATAGATTATTGAATCTAAATTTATTACTAATGACTCCAAATATTGAAACATATTCTGATCACCTAATGCCACTACGTTTGCATATAATGCATTTATTATTGATATGACTTCTTATACGTATAGCCAATAATTATCTCAAATGCATTAGTTAATATAAATGAATTTTATGGAAGCAATATTGTATTAAAAAAACATTCAATAAAAATAATTGTTTTAAATAATAATAAATTAAACAAAAATTTATTAACTTCTCATTATGAAATTATGATAATGGGATCGATTTTTGAAATTCGTTATTTTTTATAGATACATTTTATTTGAAAGATAATATAATAAAAAAGATTGGACAACATTTTAAACACATTCAGTACAGCTGTTTCTTTTTAATAACAACAAAAATTATAAAATACATGAAGTAAAAGACTAATTAGAATTAACTTCACGTATTACATGATCAGTATTGTTTATAAATTTGATCAAAATATTGTTATTGATGACTTCTTATGATCTATTAAAATTGCATATTGTTTATAGCAATTTTAATTTGTTATAAGCAATTTGTGATGAAAATACCTGTAATAATTATTACATGTTTTTTGTCATAATTTTATAAATAATATTTATTAAATATATAAAAAGTATACTAATTTTATGTTATATTAATGAATTTGGTTACATTAATTTTATAAATAGTCCTATTAATTATTGTCATAATTTTATGAAAGTATTAATGCACAGTCAATGGGAATGGGAAGTTCGTCGTGTAGGCACAAAGCTCACTGAGACCCATTTTTTATTATTTTCTTCAATAAAAAAAAATTTGCTTGTAAACAAATGAATCACAAAAAATATTTTATTGAAACGTGAGTATGGATAATTACTGATGCATTTTCCCTAGAGCAAATAAACTCTTTCATTATAAGCGACGATAATAAGTTAATTTGTTACTTCATTTCAATTAAGCCATTGATGTTTAATTCAAGTAAAAAATTAAAATGTAATAATCATAAAGTATTCACAAAATTGCAATAAAAAACTCAATTCATGAGCTTTTAAGCTTATTAAAATGAATTAATTACTTAGCTTTCTTCTGTCATTCAAAACCTTCGATATTAATTAAAATATTTAATAAAGAACGAATATTTTACTCACAATAAAGTTTCTGCTCAAAATTCTTCATTATTATTACTACTGGCATCATTGAAATCTATTAAAATGGAGCTTAAATAAAATTCCCTCTCGAATTGTATGACAAGTATATTTAATTTATCATATTTAACTTATTCCAAAATTAAAGGTGCCACAGCATCAAAGGACTTCAATGCAGTCTTTTATATTACATACGGATGATAGAATAAATTAACGGGTAAAGTAAGTTTACTAGCGTTACTTTAGAGTAGTAACCCGTACGATCCTGGCTTCCATAAATTCATGAACATTTTCCAAAACGTACCACCGAGGTTATAGTGCTCAAGGGAGAGAAATTACTAGGACATTATACGCTGAGTCGTAAGTTAATTTTCCTATTCTCTTCAGGAATAATTATTCTCATCCTCTTTAAGGAAAAAGATAACATTATTATGTGTATATGTAAATAATCATAATAATGACGAATTTTTTTAACATTATTTTCACCCAGTAGTTTAAATCTACACGTGAAGTAATTTAATATTAACATAAATATCATTTTCACAATAAAAAAAAAAAATGTTGCAAAATGTGATAAAATATACAGAAAGATGATGAAGAAATAAATAAAAGTAATTCAATGCTTTTACTAGTGGTGAACGCACAACTTTAGCAATCAGATCAGCCGATTAATCGTGCATTATTCTATGTGCGTCACTGTTCTTCACGACAGGCCACTAGCCGCAAGGCCAAACCACTTCTTGTCTTTTCATTGGCCAGGTCTGCATCGTACGACGCTCCCGTTGCGTGTTATAAATATACTCTCACGCATTCTATATACCTGCTAATTTTTGCTCATTTACTTGCCAATATTAGATTAATCACATGTTTATTGTTTATATTTATTTTTCATCATGTATTTGGTTGTTCGTTGAAGTCAGCTGGGAAGAGATGTTGTTCTTGATATTAAAAGAGCCAAGAAAAAAAATTAATTTTATTATTTAACAAAGCTTTGAAGTCTTTAAAAAATTTTCAAAAAGATTTGCTTAGGAAATGTGAACGTTTGGGATGAAATGATTTTTATGATGTTTTCATTGTATTAAGCTGGCAACAAAAGCTAGAGAATAATTTTATTTTGTTTAATAGAACAGTTGAATATGAATTGTGGAATGTATGAAGTTAGAAAATAATTGATTTAAATTTTTTATTTTGCTTTGTTTCTTAACAAATTATATTATGAAGTCATTTCAAATCGAATAAATAGTCTTTTTGGAATTAACTGAAATGATTAAAAGAGTTGGTTATTTTGATAAAGTCGAAAAAACTTATTCCATAAGACTTATGACAAAAAAAAAGTGATTCAAAAATCAGTCAATCTAGGATTCTGTCTGATGAAATTTTTGCATTGCATTTATTTAAATTTATATTTGAACTTGAATGAAAAATTTATCATTTCTTATTGCATAAAATTTAAATTGAAGTTTTCAATAAATTTGATGCAGATGCTATAATAATGATTTTTAATATTAAGCAACAATAAATTTCAAAACCCATTCGAAGACAAAAAATAATACTCATGTTGATTATATTATAATATTTTTGCAAGTCGTTAACATTATTTACGTAAAATAGGACCGATGGAATAACGAATAAATTAATTGATTTTATACTAATTGAATGAACAAATTATTTTTTAATTAAAAATCTCTAGCATCATACAATACAATGAATGTATTTTGCAATTATTTTTTTTAATAACTTTTAATAATTAATCATCTATACAAACATTAAAATAACCAAGTCTATGTATAAAACAATAGCGAATTTTATAAAAAAAAAAATTTTATACAACAATTTATAAAATTAATTTATCATGGAAGTACATTCATTCTCGAGTGTAGTATTATTAAGATGATTTATGTAACATTTTGTGACAAAGTTTGTAGCAACGTCAACAATATCATTATGATTTATAAATTCTCAGTTTAGATTCGTAATGAATTTTATAAAAGAAATTTTATTCAACACGCAGTATTATTGATTACTTAATAAAAAAAAAAAAAAAAAGTTACTCCTTAAAAACGTGAATTGCCTAAAATACTTTATGTATACTCCCATTTATCAAATCCACAAACATCATAAGAGCCATTGGATTATTTCCATCATTAAGTCAAAAAAAGAAAGAAAAAAAATAAATATAAATTATTCAAATGCCCAATATTATGCAAGTCAAAATAAATATTTAAAGCAGAATAAAAAAGTTTGCTCTTCACCAACGTCAACCATTTCAACCTATTTTAATCAATTAATTGTTAATTTGAGCGCAGAATTTTTAAAAATACCTGTATAATAACAAATATTTATTCAATTCTCTATTTAATCAACCATCTACTTGCTGATGATTAATCAGTACTAGTACAAATTATGACTGTATGCTTAACTAATTGGTCGTTATATTTAGCAGGATCTTCAACATAATGATATGGACAATTTTCGCAATCTCTACGGCAGATATAATACATTTCTACAATATACGATCCCATGAGAACATCATTGTGACCAAGGGATTATAACGAGCATGACCCTGACGCTTTTCTACCGTCTTCTTTACACCTCTTCTTTTGCGTGCCAGTATGTTCGTCGCGTGACTTCAGGTCACGGCACTTCGGTTTTAACGACGACACAATTAAACGCGACAAAACCTTTGGGGCCGACGCCCGTTCATATCACCCATTATTTTGAATTTAATCTATTCGCAAAGTATACTCTATATTATATTTTCGTTTAAACGTTCCATGAATATTCATTACTCCGGAAGTGTACGTAACAATTTGATCAATTCCTTTGATATATTCAATGTACTGTACAAAATTACTCAATGAATGGAAAATTTGTAAAAAAGTTTTTTCTTTTTATGCTTAATTGTGGATTGTTTTTTAACTTTTACATAAACAATCCATTAGAAGTTGTTGAAATAAGATTTTATGACGTAAATTTTTATGATGTGGAAACTGTTAAATAATTGGTTAATAGTGTTTCTTATGTTAAAAATAACGCCTTCTTTTAATCATTTAATGACTCAGTAAGTAAGGATGTACGTAATTATACGAATTGAATCATTACTACGTCTAAAAATAAATAATTGGATAAATATTTTTATATCAATTTATTAATAACAAACTAAAATACTCTAAAAAATAATAGTCAAGTCCCATAGTTGTATTTACAATTCTGTGTTAATTTCTCATTTTACAGAAAATAGTTGAGTCCTTTTCAAACTATTAATAGTAAATCCAACTATTTATGTCTCTCAATGAAGAAATTGTTTTTATAAACATATTAAATTTTTATTCTCTTTGTTATTTATTGTTATGTGATATTTAGAAGTGTTTAATAATTCACTAAGTAATTCTTGGGAAGCTTTTTATATTCAAATTGCATATTTATAATAATTGTAAAAACGTCAACATATTTTTGAGACAAAGGTATATTACGTATGTTTAAGCTCCACAATAGGAGGCCAATGTTACTATTTACTAAGATTTGAATAGACAAACGGAAGGTATTCTCATATGTATGAAGAGATCCGAGAATTTATGTATTACATAAGTACACAAGCTATTTCGTCAACATCTTATTAAACGGAATAGGTGCAACAAAGACTTTGTAGAAATACAAAGACGTGAAAAACAATTACACCAATAGAACTTTTCATTCTGAAGTGTATACCATAAATATTGAAAAAAAAAAAAAAAAAAGAATAATAAAATACGATGCTCCGAAATCAATGTCTAGGATCAGGCGAAGGAGATACGGCCATCGAGATCAGACACGGCACGACAGTTAAGATTACTTCGTAGTAATTAAAAACTCGGAAGTGATTATTAATGATAGTAAAAACATAAATAGCGTAATTTTTGTAATGACTGAGAAATAGTTTTGTAAATAATTGAAAGAAAAATTTAATTTGTGTTTTAAATATATTTGACTTGATTTTTTTTATTAACTGTTAATGACAAAATTGACAAATCGGATTATTTTTCGCTGTTAATTTGAACATCATTAAAAAATAATTTACCACAATTACACGAAAGACTTATTACCAGCTAAAGGATAATAATTTAGCGAGAGTTTTCAAAAGAAATTAGTCATTTAATAAATGAAATATTATCGACAATGAGCTAACAACCATCAAGTATTTATGAACATATCAAATAAATTTAATTAATGGAGATGTTCATTAATACCAGAGATATTGATTTCAATTTATATCTTTATGATTATTTTATGGATATATTATCGAATAATTAATAACCCTTCAAATGAAAGCATTTATTATCTATAATAAAGTTTACTTCACTTCATACATTTGTTGTATATCAATGGAGAGAAAAAAGAGCTAGAGTTCGTTGGCGAGTAAAAGTAGTAGTTCATAAACGAGAACAGTTCATTCAACAATTAGTGAATAATAGCAGATTCGAATAACTTGGAAACTAAAATTTGATAATAAGTATTCAAATCGATAGTTGAACAGCTTGCTGTAACAATCTCGTTTGAAGTCAGAGGTAATTTGATCATCTACACCTAATTAGTCTCCACCTAAAAGTAGTTTTTATGACTTCTCCGGAAGCCAATGACTTGACTGATGCATGAACTTATTTTAAAAACTATACAACCCTCATTATCGACATTTACTTGTTATTCATTGTTAGTCATAATATTAACTTACAGAGGAACCACCAGAAGTTACTCTTCAGAACTAATCATGGAAAGTATTTAAATGAACAACATTCGTTTATCTATGCTAAGTAATTTTAATTACAAAATTAGCATTCCACAGCTTAATGAAAATATTTTTTATAGTTTTCAAAAAAGCAATTTAAATATTCAGTATTTCAAGTGTTTTGTTTTGATTAGGATTGTTTTTATTATAGAAACTTTGTATTCATATATGTACATTGTAATTTTCTTTTTAAATAAAATAATTTTTTCATAGTATCTTCATTCAATTATCAATTTCATGGTTTTTTTTTTTTTTTTAAATCATAGGTAATTTATTATGAAATATGCTGTATCACAACTTATGTTCCCTGTTGTAAAAAATATCATCCAACAATTCATGTTTGACTAACGTGAGTATGTAATCTTTTATTTACTCAAAGGGTTGGTTATCTATGTTGGTGCAATACATTCATTGATAAGATCTTTTACTCATTATATATAATCTCAATTATAGTAAGTTGGAAAAAACTGTATCATATTTCTCTAAACATAGCTTTAATAGTTTAACTAAAGTGAAGAATTAATGTGAGACATAACAGAAAACATCCAAGTGAAGATATTCGAGCATTTCTTAACGTAAATACTGAATAAAAAATTCTATAAATCATGTTATAAAAGAAATGGAATAATTTAGTGCCAAATTATAAAAAATATTGATTTGTTTCAACACAATTTTTTGCTTCAATTTTAATTATATCAACCCTTTAATCCTGGCAAAAATCTGTGTGTATGAAAAAGAGATCGATAATTAAAGTAGTAAATTTACATTTAATATATAAAAAAATTTAACCATTAATTTTTTTGATTCTGTTTTATATCAATCAGTTAAAATGAAAATTTATATTTTATTTACTATGAAAGTAAAGCCGATTCTACCTCATTGGATTATTGCTCCTATAGCAACTCGAAAATCTCATAAAGTTCACTAGGATTCCAGAATATAATATAATACTCGACTTTTTCTAAGCGTATTCATTGGAGATCAAGATTTATTACATCCGATTTCCAGAGAATCGATAGACGAATAAAATGAGTCCAAGCGAGAGTCTCTACGATTAGCAGTTTATGATCTATTACTATTATGAATAAATCAACAAATAGTTTTTTGATTGATTGCAAGACGCATTAGAAATCGATAAAAATAAAATCATCAGGATAAAATCAACCAGATGTTCTCTAAACAATTGAAGAAATATTTTTATTTTCATTCCACTGAATATTTGTCTTTTGATAAAATTTCCAAATAAAAATCAACATTTACAATCAGAAAAAAAAGGAAAATATTTTTCCACTGATCATTAAAAAGCTTAAATTAAAGTTCGAGTAGATATTCAGCCTTTATTTGCCATTAACACTCATTCGGGTCGTCAGATCTGTTGAATAGCTCGGTCAGAGATCAAACGTGGAATGTTAGACAAATAAAACGAGTGGAAAAATAGAATGAAAAGTGAAAAGATGATTCTGACAGTCGTCTAGTCAGCAGTTGATATGGCAGGAGCGTTTTGTGATGTTAGTAAAGAATAAAATGCATAAAAGAGGAAAGTGTGTGAGTAAGCAGTGTCTCGCTTGGCCGATTAACAAGAAGGGGAACCCAGACACCCAAGTAATATGTAGTGTGTGGGAGACGATGAAAGGGGTCCCGCGAGAAACGCGTGAGCGATGCACACCCATCAGCTCAACCAATCGCGAATAAATACGTCATCTCGTACGATGTAACGGAAGAGCCATGCCCACGTGGTGGCTAAAGTAATACACGCGTGCTATTTTCAGCTACACAACTAAAAGAAGCTTCAACTGCATCTTGCAGATCATTCGAGAATATTTTTTTTTCGTCTGAATTATAACTATTATTATCATTTTACTCCAAAAACTATCACCAATCTCTTTCAACATCTGTGATAAATCATCCAAAAAACTTGGTATTCTCACGAGCATAGAACTCCTCCTACAACGAAACTACCGGTGGCCTTTACTTAAAGCTTATCGATTATTTGTGCTATGCGTCATATCGGTACGTTTGTTGACATTAGTCAACTTATCTATTAACTGAACGTCGATGAATTAATGTTTAACTGATGATGAAAAATATGATGAAATTAAATTAAAATATAATAGCCACGTATGCAGACGACAAATGTAATATGTTATAACATGTTTTTCTTAAGTAATAAATTAATGAATACTTGTTTTTTATTTACGTAGTGATTGAGACAAGAATGGCAACGTGCAAAAATAGTTTCAATCTAGTCTGAAGGTTGTAAACAGATCATTTAAATGCAATGCGCATTAGATAAACAAGTATTATCTTCAAAAATGTTATCCCATGACATTACTGTTTATATTACTCCGTAAAGTGTAACCTTGATCATGTAGAAGTTAAATATTGACCAACATACTCCTACGGATGCAATATCGATTGATCAAACTATTCACTTTGCTACGCAAATTGCTCCTCAAATTTACACATTTATGTGATGAAGATCCTACGTTTATCTTAGCTCTCATTTATCAATCTGAATGTCTGATATCATAAATAATATCCTTCATATGTAAGAAAAAAAGCCGTCGGTCTATGTAAGGATTTTCTACTGGTAGAAAAAGACAGCTGGTAGTTATAGATAGAACACAACTTATATACTTACAAGAATAAAATGCTGCTAAGAGAATAGCAAACCAGGATAATTGTTTCTCCACCACGTTTTTCATTATTGTTTTTTTTTTTTTTTTAATTTCAATTTCAATGAAATCAATAACAATTAAATAACTTTAAATATTTAAGTGACAAGGTATTACGTTGTCAAACCACTCTAGTACTCAAGTACTTATACAACTCGTATAATTTCACTAACAAGAAAGTCAAATAAATTAACAAACAATGAATCAACTTGAAAAGACTATTGTAATTGAACGAAAGTTTTTGAATGGAGTATTCTCAAGTTATTAAATACACTATTGATGCCGGTTTAGATGTAGTAAAGACGTTGACACTGTGAATAGAACGACCGGCTGTACGCGACTGATTCTCTTACTCAAGTCGGAGGCACGAGTTTTCGCGGGACTCAGCTTTTGAAGGGATTTAGTGGTGTTGCGCATGCGCACCAAGCTCACGCCACCTTTGCGTCTCCTTTTCTCGAAATACTACCTGTACCCCACCTGTCCCCCCAAACCATTCAACATCTGTTCTTTAGCGATCCGATCACCGATCCGGTTGTCGTTCTACTCTTTCCTTTACACTTTTTTCGCCATTTACTTCTCTTTCTATCCATTACCATCACCTACAAACTTACTCGTAACCACTCTTCCTCGTACTTTTCCCTCTCATGTCACTCTCATTTCCGAATACTATAGTTACTAACGTTTATGTATGTAAAGGTATTATGTCTGGTATATTGGAGTAATTAATTTTTCCGTTATCCCAGTGCTACTGATTTTTGTTTTTAATGTTATTCTATTCATTGAGTGAAATTGGATGGAATGGAAGTAAAATGCTATTTCTGTATGAGACTCATTAGCTTTTATGAACATTTTGTGTATGTCATGGTGTAAGAATACCTGTAAAGAGATTAGTTGTCAGTGTGATAACTCATCGTTATTATACGGATTTATTCGGAAAGATTATTTGCCATCATTTCTATTCTGACGCCAAAGAAAACGTCAGCAGCCTACACGTCTCTTTTGCGATAAATACTTAAATATGTGATATGATGATATTCTGATTTTAGAAATTTAGAAAACAAATTATTTTACCGGTGTGAGTATTTTTGACTCTTTTACAATTGCGTGTTAGATGATGATTACGTCTCAATTTATATTAATTTTTATTTTAAGGTTAAGTTTGCTTTCTAATAATATATTTTTTGAATCGCTAGTTTTTTTAATGCTTGCCAATTATTTTAATTTAGAATGACTTTAAACAAACATGAATAAAAGGTTTATTTTAATTGTTAAATCCTACAAATTTACATAAATTAACATTCAACCTATTGAAATGTGTTTATATTATTTCATTTTCAGAAAAACTTCTTTGAAGAGATATGTAAAGTTTCAACATATTGCAAAATAGAAGAGATTATGATATATTAAAGAGGCTTGCTGAAATCTAGCATCACCAAAACCATCAATGTTTACAAATATTAAATTTAATGTTCTCCATTAAAGTGACTTTATTAATAAAAAAAAGAAAAAACGTCATTGTTGAAAAGTAAATAAGAAAAATGACTCAACAAAAAGTGTCTCAACCTTGCAAAAACAATGTTATCAAAATTCATAAAAAAGGGAATTTTCATGAATAAGAATTTTTGGCCACTTTATCATAGTTTTATAAATGAAATTGGTGGAGTTAACCCTGAACTTGATACCAAACAACATCACGTTACACATAAAAATGAATATTTAGATATTGCAACAAAATATGAAACATTCAATGCATATTTAACTAATGGCTATTTAGCAAAAATTTGCAAGCCTGATAAATACTACTACTTTTCTGTAAGATAATTTATACGTGAAGAAAAAATTAAGCCTATTGTCATGACTTGAGATTAATGCAACAGAGAATTGAAACGATAACGCATTGAAAACAGATAAAATCCACCTGTTGATGATTATTTATGATTGACTATTGTTCAAATTTCAATCTTACTTTTTGCTTAGAAATATGTAGTATGGATGTCAAAAAAATCATACAATAATTAAGAGGCTTTGGAAAATAGTATGGTAAAAGTTATGTTTCGTTTGATAGTAGACTTTTTCATAACTGATCGATTTTCAATACGCTGGAATACATTTCAAAGCTTGTTTTTCTTACTTTTAAAATCTGTCACACCAAAGAAAATCTGTTACAAGAAATCTATTGGAATCTATTTTGAAGTTTGTTTTTCACCCAACAAAATTCTTCTTAAATCAATTTTGTAAAATTTTTTCAACAGAGTTATTGACCCTTGGAAATCGAACGTCATTCTTAACTTCAAACTTCACCAACTCACAATTCAACATCGTACAACCATGAAATAAAATTCGTCAGAAATCTAGGATTTTTTCTTTGTGACATGGGCCATTTTATTTATTAAATTGTGTGTCTTTTGTTTATTTTTAAAAGGATTCTGATAAAGAATTACTGTAATTCACAATGTTTTTAAAAGTACACCACTTTTTTTTTTTTTTTATTAATTTATTGTTTTAAAATCTTCAGACACTATGTAACCATTTGATGGTTTTGAATCAGGTTTTAATTCATGAATAATCAAGATAAATGTAATGATTTGCTTTTATAGAATCTAACTCAATGGTTTTCTACAATTTATAGTCAAGTATCAGTCTGTTCAAAAAGCTAGGCACGTTGCTTACTCAGCTACTATGAGACGAATGACTTGATCCTTGAATATATAATCTGTAGTAAAATGATCCTGTAATTTTGTCCAATGTAGTTGGATCTTTGAATCCCTAAACCAAAGTTAAATCAATTTTAAAATGGCTTTTTAAAGTAATTCAATTTTTTTCATCATTGGTTATTTTCAAGAATTCATTGACAATGAATTTAGATTTATTTTTAATCAAATAGAAATAAAAAACTTTATTGATGTTACTGTCAATGAATTTCTTCCTTTTAAAAAAAGAAATATTTGCATGTAAATTATTTGAAATACTTCCATTAACAAATATCAATAGAAGAATATTCAATTGAAACAGTTGTATATTTTATGTTACATAAAAATCTTTCGAAATATTTACATTATTATATAGTATTTAATATCATTTCAATTTTGCATTTCAATAAATTTTCATTTTAAACGATTCAATTTTATTTGCCCATTATTACAAGTAAATAAGTCATTTATTGATTACACTAAAAATATTCTATCAAATTCATATTGCAAAATCATCTGCCATCTAAAAGTCAACATTAATACTTTTTGATTGCAGTGAATTTTTCATTCAAGTTCGTAAGTAAATTAATTTCGCAAAGAGATCTTTTTAAAAAAATTTCATTGATTAAAATCATATCACATTTTTAAAATTAATATTTATCTTCAAGAAGCATCAACGTATCATTTTAAAAATTATATATTTTTAATTATACATCTTGTTAATTATTTTTGAAGGATTTTTTAAATAGAATCCTGTCTTTAATAAATTCAAAAAGAAATATTTTTTCAATTAAACTATATATTTATATCAGCTATTCTTGCCATCTCATGTATTAATTGACCTTTTTCTATACTGTCAGTCAATACTTTATGTATAAGTCATTATTCTCACAAAAGATAATTATACTTAGATCTACTTAAAAGAATATTGAGTTTATTATTGTACAAAAGGGTGCATAATTTCTATTTAAAAATGTTCGTACAAAAAACTTCTTTGGATAATAATGAGTAGAATCAAAATGAGTTGTTAAGTGAAGTTTAATCACAGTTGTCATTAATCAGCTTTGAAATATAAGCATACAAAAGGTGTATTAGACTTAAAGTTGATATCACAACTATAACAATAAAAAATATTATCCCTTTAGAAAAGATTTTATAAAAAATGAATAAATTATGAATGATATTCTGAATTTTATTATAACTATTGATTTGCTCATTAAAATACAATGTGGTTAAAAATAAATTATAAATTTATTAAACAGTCTCTTAAAAATGAAAATAATAAATAATTAAACATACTCTATCAAATGCATGGAATAGAATAGATGAATATTTCATAGAACATTTTTTATTCTTGTTTCTTTAAAACCGAACAAGGATAACATTGTTTTACAACATCCAAGTATGTAACAAAACTTACACAGAGTTAATTTGCCAAAATAGTTTCTCAAATGTATAATATAATTCGAATATTTCCACTTCCATAGAGACATTTCCTTATGTGTCTCAGTTCGTATTATTTCTCAATTGAAACTTTTAGCATCCGCTGGTGTGAATTGAGTGCTCTAGTTTCAATAGTGCAGACTAAAGAGTTCCTCGAATGTAAAGGAGATTTCATTCGTATCCCTTCCGTCAAAGATGAAATAAATATGGAAAAAGTGAGAATTGAATCTGATCATATTCATAGGAAAGTATTTCACAAATTCTTTTAGAGACAACAAAAAAGGATACCTTTTTTTTTGCACGTAGTGTTAACGCATTCTTATGGAAAGCTCATTTTTAGATTATACGAAGTGCAGTAAAATTTTTGTGAATGCATGTATATGACGGAACCGTTACAATTCTTTTCTATATTCTACCTTTTTATTTTTTTTTCTTTCCCTTTTTCTCTCCTGAAATGCTGCCTACGTGTATGGAAATCAGATGCTATTTTCTCTACTTTATTCTATTTTATACTGAATATACTTTTTCATCGATTTAACCAACAGACGCTGAAATTTTTTCATGCCTTTCATTTATAAAATTATCACCTTTTTTTTCTTAATTTATTCCAATTTGCAGCAAAATAATCTAATTATAAAAAAAAATCTATTAATATTGCATTATGTTGATATTTATTCATTTATTACTTTGTAATAACTTTTAGAAAAATTAAATTAAACAATAATGGTTAACATTAAGGATCTTAATAGCATCTCTAATGACGGCTATACCGCTATTTAAAACCTCTCCACACAAGGAAGAAAAACGAAACGAAACTCATAAAGTTTAACGAGCTTACTCGGGGGATCTAAAGGTTTTGAAAGAATTAGTATACTTTCTTCAATAAAATGAGAAAAAAGTTTTAAATTATAATAAATAGAACATATATTATTTGAATATATATTATACAGGAGAACTCACAACTGAATGGGGTACTAAAAGAAAATTAGGAATTAAAAAACTCTATTAAAAATTTTCTCGGATTTTTTATTTAAGAAAAAAGTATAAAAAGTAGTTAAAAGAAGTTGATATGTATTTTTTAACATTTATTTCTGTTGCTCAGAATAGCGTTGTTTGTCATGTTTTAGAAAAGCTTGATGCATAGTTTTATGTATCTAAAAAAAAAAGTTGATGACTATGTGAATGATGTATACTTTGTCATAATGGTACCATTTGTAGAGCAGATAACAATTGATGGTTTTGATGTGTATATAAAAGTTCTTCTACATATTATATAACATCTTCACAAATAACGCAATAGAACTTGGACAAATAGTCATAAAAAAAAAAAAGATTTACATCTGGATGATGAACTTAGATGAATATTTCTTTCAATAAATATTCAGATACTTGATCGAATAAAGTTGCTACAATTTTTTATGACTATCTGCATAATAAGCACGGTATCAAGTCGTATTAATGTAATTTACGTGAAAATTCCTTGTCACGTATTCCAATAAATCATTGATATTTTGCTATGATTTTTTTTAGTCTGGCTTCAAGTTAAAAAGAGTTGAATAAAATAGGTTGGAACAGAGATCAGCAAGAATACATGGGATCACTAGACTTCACAGATCCTGGATACACCTGCGTTATTGACAGATATTACCTTTAGGAGTCAGACACTTGGAAACATTCAAAAGATATAACTTTTAGAATCACTTAAAAATTTGAATAAAGGCTTGATTTAATTCCCAGTGAATGATTTTTCAATTTTCTGTTGAAAGAAATTATTATGAAATATTAATTGCATTGTGGTTGTATTAATTCTCATAAACTCAAGATGAAAATGAGTAATAATAATATTCAAATAAAGTGGTGGAAAGAATCAAATTGACTTAGAAAACCCGAGTTAAATGAAACTTAAATCTGAGGTAAATTAAACTTCTACACCATAGGGTGTAAGAACTTACATTCAATGATGCAGACATAAAATTTTTAATAAGATTCCCTGTTGAATTATTTTTTAATAAAGTGAAGTAGAGTAAATAAAATTTTCGATCAATTTACTCTTAGGATATATAATCTTGAACTAAGCTGTAAAATAAATATAATTTTACAAATTTATTCACAATCTTCAACTTTATTTTCGTTGTATTTTATGGTTAAAATAATCTGATGAATAAATAAATTTTAAAAAAGGTAATTTTTCCAGATACGGCATTTTAAAAAATTCATTTGGGCTATTTTAATTACTTCCATTTCATTTCTGTGATTTATTTATAAATATGCTGTTCTCATTTTTGTATAATTATGTCATATTGCATTCTGAGCATACATGTGTACAACAACTAATGTTGGTAATATCAATATTTTGCGAAGGTATCTAATAATTGTGCACTGATCGAATTGACTATCAATTCTCGCGTGCAATGGCACTGTTACTACACGATTTCTTGATTATTACACGCATGAAAATCGCGTGTCTCTTAGGTGTTAAAAATACTCCAATAATTCATGAAAGATACTCATTTGTCGAATAAATCACGAGCGATAAATTATTGACTTACAAAAAAAGTAAACAAACTATAATCGTTCGACTTTTGAAACATCATAAATCATTCATTTCAATCGTAAGTTATAAATTTTATCAAGATTTATTTAATTCTTGTTCATAAAGTCAATTGAAAACTGAAAATAAAATTAACAAGAGATAAGTTTTATTGTTTGTACTAATCTATAATTAATAATGGATATTTAGGGGAGCTTTCTAGTAGAAAAGAGGTGAAGAAATAGAAGCAAAGTAAAAGAGGGATGTTTATTAAATAGAGTATTGATGTACAATATTTTAAAAATATAAAAAATCAAAACTCAAATAGAAAATATAATTAGCATTGTTTATGAACATTGTTGTGGAATCTGGATCAATGAATGATTTATGTATCGTGCAGACAACTGGAAATAAACAGAGCACTCTAGTCTTGAAGAAAAATAGAATGTTATCCTGTGTACTAGAATTATAAGAGAGCGTGGCACCAAGGTATCTATTGTGGCACAATATAATGGGTTGCCCTGCACGGAAATCTGACGATTACACGAGAACGTGCAAGATAATGGAATACACGCTATCACTTGGATGAATAACGTTGACGAGCATGAAACACTCGTTAAAATTTTTCCTTCCATATCTGAGAAATCCAATTTTTTACTGCTGAAATATTAAAAAGGAGTGATTTGATAATTTATACATCATATCAGACATAATCATTTCATGAAGTTAAGTAAAATGTAATTGGATTTTATATATAGAGAAAGTTTCATTTTATTTATTCTTAAATTGTCTTTTTAATTTTATTGATTATTCTATTAAGCTTTTCGAAGCTCAAAAATTTATTCATAAAAATTTTATTTGTAGAAAAATAATTTGACTCAAATTATCTACAAAATAGTAAATACTTTTGCTTTAAGAAATATAAGTAATATAAATTGAAATCAACTTTAAAGAATTTTTAAAAATGTTTGGAATGTATAAAAATAATAAATGAAATTAGATAAAAAA
This sequence comes from Chelonus formosanus, assembly GCA_028641665.1. Classification (NCBI taxonomy): domain Eukaryota; kingdom Metazoa; phylum Arthropoda; class Insecta; order Hymenoptera; family Braconidae; genus Chelonus; species Chelonus formosanus. Next base: position 19,942,601 of record CM054002.1, read on the forward strand.
GTATATGAATTTCATATTACATAATAATAATTTTTTTTTGTTTGTGATTATTATTGCATGGGGAAATCTACAAGAAAATAAGATTCTTGAGAAAGCTAAATAGTAAGAGAAGTCTTGATAATATTTCATAGCAGTTGATTGCATGAACTTGCAAACTCACATTCGAAGATGACGTTTCAGTGTTAATACTTAATTTTGCTTTCTTCTCCAACATTTATTGAAGAAATTTTGTGTATAAAAACTTTTATTTCGGTAATTTATAAATAAATAATGTTACTTAATGAAATTTGAATCCACATCTTCGTCCGATGATATAAAAAATGTCAATCTTGATAAAAATCCACATTACTTTTACCAACCATCTATTATCGACCTAGCAGCTTACAGGTAGCATATAAAAAGATATTGAAATATTTTTATCAAATCTAGAGTATCTCACGAAAATTTTAAATTCTTTAAAAATAAATTTATATTTTCTGAAAAGATTCGGGTATTGTCAAAAATTTAATTAACTTCAATGAAATAAGATAAAAATATGTTGCAAACTGAAAAAGGACTTCTCTGTACCTTGCATATAATTATAACATGTGATGGTTTTTTTCTCTATCACACTAAGAATCTTTTTTCAGTCGATTATAAATAGAAAGCTTTTTTAATAACACTTTGTTACTGTTTTTAAAATCAATAATTAATTAATTTAATCTTTATTGGACCAACAAATCGATGATAGTAAACTACAAAGAGATATTTCCAATGTGTTGTAATTACACTTGTCCGTTTGTACTTTGCTACCGTTGAAATGCTAGAGTAATTTAGTGCTCTAACAGCTCTAGTTATTGCATATATAAATGTATTAGAATAGATCGCAAACATTTGAGTACTCAACTTTAGGAAACCCTGATGCAAGTAATATTCATGAAGCCAACCGGACACAAAAGTAATCATTCAACAACTCGTGCTATGAGCTTTATAGACCAGACCGAATTTCCATCGAATTCCCTTAAAATTTTCCAACTTCTTGAGGCTGAAAAAATATTTTAAAAATTCCACATCAGAAACATAAATAACAGATTCTGAGAATCATACAACAGTTACGGTAAGTCCGAAACTTTACTTAATATGTCAAGCTAGGAAAGCTGCTTCTGCAGGCGAAGCCTAAACAATCCAGTACCTTGGAGCGAAATCCGTGTAGCCGACTTGGAAGCAAAGCTCATTTGAAGTTCGTTGAAGGGTACAGTTCTGTGGTAAACATCACTTCGTAAATCTCCGTAGGAGGAAGTCAAGTGGTTTAGCTGAACCCCTTGAAAATCTCAACTCAGAACAACTATCCACTAACAAAGACAGTTAGCTTAGAAGGTTCGATCTTCAATAAATTCTCTTATCGGTAAGTATTTCGTGAAGTATCTTTTCCTTAAAACTGTTTCAGTTAGAAAATGTAGTTTCATTAAGTAATTTGTATTGTAAGGAATTTTATTATGAAGATAGTTACGTTGTGTATTTTCACGTCAACAATGTCAATCTATTTTTTGATTGTTTAATCTCAACTTTATAAATTCAATAGAACTCAATACTACAATTCATTTAATGTAGTAAAATTGACAAACTTTTTATAAATATTGATATTTAATTCAGTTATATTTACCTTAGAAATACAATTAAATTTCCAAATTAGACTATAAAATAGAGAGTTAAGGATTTTTTTAGCATTTGACCTATTTAATGTTTCTGTTTTAATAGATATAAACTATTTCTACAGCCCTAAAATAGATGATAAATCCCAGACAAATTAATTATTAATGTTTTCGACATAATGAATAAGAAATTAAATGATTCTAAATGAGTACCATTAATCCTAATACTTGAATGTCCCATGACAGTAATTATTTGAAGTTCTAAGGCCCAAGATGTTTGTTCTAAAACAGTAAAATAAAAGATTAAAAAAATCTACTGTTTGAAACTTACCCAAAAGATTCAAGAGCAAACATTTTAAATGAAAATTTTTAATAGAATATCTCCGTGAAAAAGCAAAATGCCTCTATCTCTTATCAAATAGTTTCTCTTCAGTATAAAAACTACATGTAACTCATAAAAATTCTTCGCAAGTTTTTGCTATTAAAATATGAAATCATCGTTTTGTAGTTGATGCATTTAAGTTATCTAACGTGCTCACTGATTTTGTTCAAGCGAAAAGAAAAAAAGGTGTGGATGTAACGCCAGTTTTCTTGGCAGCGATCGCGCCAAGTTTGCGAAAATTGAATAGATACGAGAGTCTTGCGCTCTTTCATCCACTGGTGCCAAGTTTCTTAGAGTGAAGGGTTTCCTAGGGAGAGTTGGAGATTGTTAAAAAAATTGGTTCATTAAAAATGCAAGTTAAAATGTCTGATGACATTTATTCAAGTAAAAATTTCTTTTAATTGAATGTATTCCTCTGCATTGAAGGAAATAGATACATACACAATATTCATTCCATCACTTTGAGCGGATCAATCGTTAACAGCATTTATGATATGCTCGTACGGTTCATTGGTAACAATGGTATAATGCTAGAGTATTACCATGAAATTGAATGAATTCGTAATAAGAGGAATCTATGTAATACGATTGTAATATTAGAGAGAAATTTAAAATATACATACAATATTTATTTAGCTGAATAATTAGTAACTGACTATTAACTTGTATTAATTTATTAAAAACTTATCAGTATAGATGATATTTATACACAACTAGCAAATAATTAATAGCATCCAGGAAATGGATCAACTCGGTTCTTTCTCATTACAAAAGAAATCTTTCTGCTCATGTCTTCGTCATACAACGATTTACATCTTTCATAATTAATGCGACGTCTTACTTGTGTTGGCTTTTCGTAATATCTAGTCCTTCTCCATTGATCAAGGAATCCTTCCCGACCCATTATCCTATTGAGAATACGAAATGCAGCATCTACGTTGCCATTTTGTACAAGGACAGTTCTTGAAATAAATTTCACGTGTCGCATATTACTGTTTTAACAAAAGGAAGTTAAATTTTTTTACTAAATTATTTATAAAAATACAGATATAAATATTATAAATTACCTCAATTTCTTTTTGGTAGTTCGATTTTCAACAAATAAACAATGCTTTTAGGTTATGGTTCTGTGAGGCAAAGTTAGGTTTTCGATTCAAATTCCGTATCTTTCTGCCATCAGTAGTTCATTTTTAAAACTTTTAATCGATCTTTAAATTAGCGGTAAACGATAAAGAAGGAATAAAAAATTTTTATTTGATCAACAACAGATATTATCTAAACATTTCTTGTTATCGACAGCACGTATAAGCCAAAAATTTATGAATAAATAGAATTATAAACAATAAAATACAATATTTTCTTCATGAAATTTTCATTGGGTTAATGATTAATTTTTTGATTAAGAAATTCAGAAAATTAAATTGAAAATTTGAAACTTACACATTTGACGTAATATGACCTCTAGTGGAGAACTAGTTAAACATTAGCGATAGATACATGACGTATGTCGCGATTGGTTAACAGAGATGTGTAAAGCTGTTCTATTGGAATGTTTGTAAAGTTTTCCTGAAAGATTTTTAGGATTTTCTTCCGTAAAATAAACTGATTGACTCCAAAAATGGCTGGTGCTATTAAAGGGGTAAATATAAACTTCAATTATGGCATTTGAACTTTGAACATACTTGTACAATACAATAAAACCAATTTTTCGTATTACACAATGATTATAACCTTATAAATGAAATCACCGAAGAATAATATTGGTTTTATTATTACAGTCAACCTTTTTGAAAGGTCTTGCAGTGGTGAAAAATCCCCACCATAAACTTACTATCACTTATCAAAAACTCCTTTACGCTCTTGCTAAACTGCCAGAAACATCAGCTTACAGAAGACACACTGAAAGTATTACGAAAGAAAGACTTCATCATGTTCAAACGGTAAGTTCACATTAATTTCTCTTTAAGAAAATTATTGTAATTTATGAATGACCTGATTTATTAAATATTCAAGACTTCTAACGTCGAAGAGCTTGAAAAAAAGATTGACTGTGGTCAAGTTGAAGAGTTAATTGTGCAAGCTCGAAATGAAACAACATTAGCTCGTAGAATGAGCGTTTGGAAACCATGGGAACCTTTAGCTGAGCCACCACCACCAAATCAATGGACTTGGCCACCAACAAAGTAATTGTTTTCTAATTTAGTATGAAAGTATAATTTATTTAGTTATATAAATTATACAATATATAAATCTTATCTGACGCAAGTATAAATCAGTTTGTGAATATTAATATAAAATTAAATACCATTAAGATAAATTTTCAACATTTTATCAATTTATTGTAGTTTCTTTTGCATTAATTTTGATTATTTTTACTTGGAAAATTATTTAAAAATACCTTTTTCATTTGAATGATAACACTCACAAATTTTAAAAAATAAGATAAGATTTTAACTCTTTAGAAATTGTTCCTTTGTTAATAATCTTTGAACATGTTTTATCTTGTATAATTTTTTTTTTATTTAAAAAACAAAGATAAGGAAAAATTTCAGTTAAAGACATTCATAAAAAACAAGCAGTGATAGAATAAAAATATTCAGGAATTTAATTTTATCAGATTGAAAAGTTAATTAAATTAAATACTATCACATCCATAAAAACAATCCTTATGTTTGTATGTCACTATTACTCCAGCTTTATTCAAGTGAGATCTAACAATTTAATCATTCCTGAAATGGATCAATGAAGTAAATGATTGAATAGAGAAGTAGGTTCTGCGTCCATGAATGGATTTTCATCACTAAACTTGGAATAATTATCCCTTAACGAGTGATGGAAGGACTGGATAGCGGGAAAGTGGATAAGTTAGACAGAATGAGAGTTAGAATAGGAGAAAAGTTCGCGAGAGTAAAAAGAAATGGTCAGAGAAGTATACCTGTTGGTTCTTTGATGTTACAGGTAGAAGGAGAAAGAAATTGAGAAGAGTGGGAGAGGTGTGGTGATGCGGTTTTGTGCAAGTGAGATGATGTGAGTGAACAGAGCACGATGTGTGTGGAGGTAGAGAGTAACGAAGGAAAGGAGGAGAGCTCGAGTTCTGAGAGAACGCGCGACTGTCGCACTTGCCTCCGAGACATCGTTGACGCAACACTGCGCGCGTGTTTCTCGTCGAGGATGTAAACAAAGTTACGATCGTGTGTTCATGTTTACGCATGTTTTCCCTTTCTTTCTTATTGTTGTTATTGAACGACAATCATATTAACGGAAACAGTTACAAGGATATTGAAGAACCATTTGATGTCCTTAAAATAAAATCGATAATTGACGTATTGTAAGTGAATACTACTATCAGATAAAATTTATACAAGTGTTTTGAAATTGAAACAGTACATAACAATCGAATTTGAAGAAATTTTATTGACGTTGGCAAATGATTAACTAATTCTTACAAAATACAATCTTGATTATTGAACTTTTTTTTTTATTTAGAAAAGTTGGCTGCAATAAGCCGAGTAATCGGGCAGATTGTTGCTGTTGTGGAGCGGTTTTTACACAGTGAATAGTATTGTTCGGCTTTGTTCGTTTGGATCACCGTGGACCTTTTACTGTCGAGAACACGCCGCGGGTACAGTGAACCCCTAGCGTTCGTTGTCGGTCTATCTGTGTCGGATTGAAATATCGGTGGCGCCGTGGGAAAGGGATCACCGGCACGCCGAAGGCTCCATTATCGGTAAGTGTCGATTTCATTTGTAATGCCCTGAAATTCGCTTTCGGACTCTAATGAACTAGGGTTATCAATTTCCGCATGATTATCCGCGAGAATATCTAATCATTTGAATGAGTCTGCATTCATTAACGTATTGCGAAGTTAATTCATCAACTACTAGACATGCTTCTACAGCAGTAGACGATTAATTTATCGGTATTAGAAGCATTTTCTGTATGTGTGTTATTGTATTAGAAGGTCTTGATCAACCACAAATGTTTCTTTCAAATACTTTGTAAACAATAACATCTGTTATTACTCATACACATTATATATTTCATTCCCATACCAAGCATTCTGATCACCCTAGTGCTGATAAAGAAAATTATGGTTTTCTACTTGAGTTGCAAAACTGACATTGAATTGTCAATTCAGAGTAGTTATAGAGATAAATACGTAACAGGGGAACTATAAATTGGAGTAACTATTTAATCTTTAACGTTTTTAAATTGAAAAGTTGAATTAAACTCCAACCAGATAATTGACATTTTACATTTAAACTAATTTAACAATTTTTTGTTATTAGTTTATAAAGAAATTCAAATGACCTACAAATAACATAATACAAATGTTCTCTTCGATATTATCAGGATGATTAGAAATAATTACGAACAATCTTGACATTATACACACAAGTATTCAAAACATTCGACATTCTTTCTTTTTTAGGGTCCTGATCAAGGCCAAGAATGTATTATTTACAAACAAAAACTATTCTGTTTACTATTCTGAAACATGAATTAAAATTCCAGCTAATTATTTCCGATTTTAATCCCCTTCGAAATTTTATTCATTTCTATCTATAAACTCTATTTCTAAATAACCATAAATTGCTTAGTACTCATCAAGAGGTAGTTTATGAAATAAATTCAAATATATTCAGCCTATAATTGATACTCTATGGAAATATTTATAAAGATGAATGAACATGGAGAGGTAGTGTACTGATTTAGACATTAATCATAGTTTATTTATTTACACTTTCTGGATGTTTTGATAGGAGTGAGTGTTATATACATAATAGTAGAGTGTAGTAGATAAATAATAACTTTCACTGGCGTGCCAAAGTGTTATGAAACGATTGATTGTAATAATGTGAAAGTGTCGCCGTATATATCTAGTGGAATAAAAAATAGAGAGCGGGTTGTTCATTAAGCTACCGATTGCGGATGAGGTAAAAGCGAGAGGAATAGATGGAATGCAAGTCGGTGTATGAGATTTTATCAGCAATGTCAAGCACCCTTCGAGAGCGATCTAAAGGCGGTATATCGTCGATTGCAAAGAGCGAGGGTCTGTCTGGTGAGTCTTTGGAATTCGTTCTCCCGCCCTTCTCTCTTATATGTTAGACCCTGGAAAATCCTGTGTGATCTTGCGATCTACAGCTTTGTGCACAACCACTTGGATTCTCTCTACCTGAGATCTAACGACCAGCTTTCGGTCTATCCTTGGGCAGCAGTAAGTGCCACGTTACCGGGTGCTCGTTAGGCTTTGACGATGATTAACGCGTGAACGCATAAGGCAATCGACCTCGACCACCGCCTTGCTGCTCTCAAATTAGGCCATTCTTTCCAGATATATACATAATGACATCCGCGTTACCTAGCTTTGGAACACGAGCTTCCTTCATTCGCGGTTGAAAAAATGCAGTTGGATTGCTTCTAATCAGTAGTCGCTTCATTCATTTCATTTGTGCTCCTATTAATAATCCTCATAAATTGATGAGTTATTTTTGATTAACATCTCTTCCAACTCGTTATCGTTTTTGATACAAAATTTACCTCTATTTTTTTTTCTTATTACAGACATTTTTTTTTTTTCATTTCTAATTTTAATTACAGAGAAATTTATTGCTTAATGCTATCATTAAAAACATTAATTTTCCTTATAAATATTTATGAAATATTTAATCATTTTTAATAGAAATTATCCAGGAAATTAGTAAACTAAAAAATAACGGAGTTTTTTTTTTTTTCAAAGCAATTGATCTTTTTTTTTGTCAAAAATGGAATGCATGGTTATTTTCTTGGAAAAATAATAATAATAATAAAAATCCATTTAAAAAAAAAAAAAGAATTCCACGTATTCTTAAATGACAAATTTGTCTACATATTATATGTAGTATATCCATATTTCCCTTACGAAAAAATTTCTACATGAGGTAGTACAGGTGCTAACATGACTTTCCAACATTGACAAAAATCTCTAAACCACTCAACACTTGTACGCACCGTCACAGCTCTCACCTCCTGAAAAGTCTCTCTCTATCCCTCTCTCTTTTTCTCTTCAATGCCGACTCATTCAACTTCTCACAAGCTCTTCTATTGTACCTTTTTTTCTCTTTTTTTCACACGGCTTCATTTCCCTTCCAAGACAAATACCAACTGCTTGATTATCTCTTAATCGTACATTAAGTAGCAACATAATATGCTCTAAATTACTCGCTAAACACATCATGACTTTCGGATTTTTATTTCGAAATTTATTATTATTTTAACTATTTCCAACCCACTAAATATAGATATTATTAAGTCATTTTTAATAACACATATTAAATATTTTTTTCTATTAAATTCAATATTAATTAAAATATATTAATTAAGATGAGTTGCAAAAAATGGCTTGGTTATCAACATAATTATAAGAATTAGTCATTGAAGTACGGTTGCTAAATACTGGAATAAATAGTGATTTCTATTTCTAAACAATTGTCAATAAAATAACAACAAAAAATCTAAATAAGTAAATAGAGATTTGCTTGGATGAGAAATAAATTAATTTAATGGATATTGATAACAACTAAGTGTTTCTCTTTTACTAGAAATCGAAGTGACTATAAGATTCACAAGAAACTAAATATCGTCTGTGCACTTTCCAACCTTTTCTAGTAATAGAGAAAAAGCTATGGCTTGTTTGATCTCCTTATACAAATTAAAATAACTTACCGATTTCGCACGCATATTTTCTCTGCATAGTGAATCGACATTTGCGTTAAAATGCACTCATAGTATACAATTATCGACTGCATAAGATTATTATGATGTGCCCGCGGGTGGTTTCATGTCGTCTTCTTGCATGCTGCACGTGTTTGCCGAGACGTAAACCAGGCCACACGCCCTATTTCCAACTGATTCTTTTCTTTTTTTTTATTATTATTCCTTTATTTGTTTCATACAGTAATCCAATATCCATTATAAACCTCACATGTAGATTAATCACACTATATATGTCTATAGTGCACAGCGTTGTCGTAAATTTCAAGTCCACATCGCTAATCGCTTTTTGATGATTAATAAAATATGCTGCAAAGAGTCACTGAGATAATAAAATAAACCGGCTAGGTATATCACTATTATGAAAGTCTCAATTGACAGATTTAAGCTCAAGGTTATTTGTATTGAATGACAGCTAAGATATTTCTAGTATCTCGAGGTCGATTGTGGAGTATGTATTTCTATTAATTAAAGGTTTGCCAATGATGGGTATTTGGTGGTAGGGTAGAATAAAAATGGATGATATAATGAGTTATAAATGGTAGGCTTCGAGTGTGTGGTGTAAATAAAAGGATTGCGAGAAATAAATAATTTATTTGAGTGGGTTTTTTACGCCAACCTGATGTTCGCAATAGTTAAGGTTTCCAGTGTGGTGATGTGTTGGAAATGATATGTTTTTAAGGATTCTTGTATGCTCGAACGAAAACGTTTGGCTTTTTATTTCAAAGAATTTTATTTTAATCTTACGCAATTATTTTGGAATCATCTTCATTTATTACACAAATTATTTCTTAATTTGACTTAATGAGAATATTTCATTTTAACAATAGCTTGAGAATGTTTTACATTATTTTTTAATTTTTATTATTGTTTGTTATCAATTGTTTTTATTGTTTTATGATGATTATAAACGATTTATCATTGTGGAGTTTCTGGGTAATTAATTGAATTTACTTAGTCAACAGTTATCAACAATTTATGTAAATTTAAATTCATGTGATATGTAAATTTAATTATGACAATTCAAATGAGTACTTTGTATAATTTATGTCTTTATTATTATATCATACATTCATTATCATTCACATTATCTAATAAATCACAATGTTTTTTTAAAGAATCAATGAAAGAATATTCTTGAATTAATTTATTAATAATTATTCACTTTAAATTATTTTTGTTTAATAAAAATACGTCAACATTACGCAACTATTACTGGAGAATAAAATTTTCATTAAAAAAGGAGTAATTTTAAAGAAAGTATTAGTTAAAAATAAAATTAATTACAGCATCAATTCTGATATAATAAATTTATTATTATTACTCTATAAAATAAGTAAGAGTGAACTAGAGCAATCTCAATTTATTCTGATATCAATAAATTATTAAATTTTCTCAAAATAATGTAGATAAATATTTTTCATCAATTACAATCTAGGTACTTGATACATTTAAATTTATCATCTCGTTATATGGGTCAGTATGATTAAGATCACAGTGAAGTTAATTAAAAAAGAAAGCATTGTTGTTAGTATTCATTAAATTTTTTTATTATAGGCATTAAAAATAAATCTTAATTGTGCTTTAATTCGATAAAATAATTTTTTGTGCTCTATAATGAACTTATATAAGAACTATATATAGGAGTCAAATCATTTTCATTACAATTGCGTTTAATAAAGATTTATATGACTCGTGCAAAACTTTGAAGAATAATTACTGGCGATATGATCGTTCTGGTTAATAAAATTGAACGTATAATTCAAGTAGGCTTCTATATAAGCGTACCGTAAAATAAAAGAACAAGTGTGGCAAGCACAGGATATTACTGAAGCCATTGGTGAACTCAACATCCTATAATGTTCGCTATTTAATTTTAAACGATCAAATTATTTATTTATTATTTATTAAAGAGAATATACATTGGTTATTGTACATTCAATTCAATATTATTTTCTCAGTATTTATTATTTTCTACTCATTAACACTAGTATCACAAGTAAATTACCTTCTGAGTAGATGTTACAGAAGAATGAAATCTAGGGAAAAAATGAAAAACAAATTTACGCGTTGGCAATATAATGCATGTTAAGGATTGATGGTATGAGGAACAAAAGGTTATAACAGTACTCTAGAAGTGCTTTGATTGTTTAGAAACAATTCAGATGGATTTATTTATCATAAATTGTATTTTTCAAAGATGCTTTAAGAAAATTGAAAATTTTATGATTTAAGTAAATTTATGATAAAGAGAAGATAAAAATAAATTATTATCATGCGGTGTTAAATAAATTATCAATACGCTAAGAAAAGCAAAATTTAACAAATAATTTTTTAGCATTTAACAAACAAAGAAAATTCACATTAGTGTATATTAGTTTGAAAATAATTACATTTCATGAAATATCTGTTTTTAATTAAACGTTTGTTGAAGATTAGAAAGTTGTAACTAGGTGTGATATCCGACAAGTTTATTTTCAGTTTTAATTGTTTACTATGAAAATAATTTTTAATGCTGTTATGAATGAATTTATTAGTAATTAAATCGTTCTTAACAAGACTTATATTGAAAACCTCACAACATCTTGTAAATTGTAAATGAGATATTGTTGAATGGTCTATGAAAATAAAACATTCTAGAGGAATATATTTTTTATGAATAAATGAATTATCTAATTATAAATATTGAATAGAACAAACTAGAATAACAAATTAAATTACGAGGTAAACATCAATCTACTAGTAATTTACTGATTTAACTAGATAATAAAAAAACAGCAATCCTACTAATATTTTAGTTAATTAATATACTGTTTGTTTAAAAGATTAATGCAATAATTTCGAAAAATGAGTTTATAATTATAATTAAAATTATTAACATCAATAAAACAATGAAAAAAAAAGATAAATTAAAAATCCTAACGCATCAAAATGCAGTAAGATATTTGTTGAAAGGAAAATTATTGCAACAGTATTATTAGTTTCAAAACTCAGCTCAACTCAACCCAACTGTACTCTGGGTACAGTTGAACGTTTGAGGCTACTACTGCAACTTCCGTTTCACGTTCCGACATCTTTCAGAATTAATAATATGCGTTTTTATTCGCTTCTGGTGACTAGCACGATAGTCAGGTCTCAAGGATCCCTATAGTCTATAATAAATCGCCTCTAGGTGAGAAGTTGAACTTGATCTAGTGAATATAAAATTCAAATCATCATCTTTTAATTAAAAAAAAAAAAAAAAATTCACTCTTCATGCTCATGCATATGCAAGCCTATGATTTAGTTTTTTATATCAATTTTTTTCAATTACAACTTCCTATATGTTAGCACTTCATTCGTGGTCTATTTGATAATCATAAACCGTTGAATTATTAATTAAATAGTTGGAGTAAAAGTTGAATGAAAAAATGTAAAGATTGTTTTTTTTTTAGGTCAGGTGAGTTATTATTGTGGAAGAAAGCAATTTGAAAGATGGTAATAAAGTAAGATGTTGAATAACTTAATGCAGTTTCGATTGTTTGGAAAAGTATATTCACGTTGGGATAGATTAATCGAAGAGACAAAAGTCGATGCGATTTTCTAGGTATTTAGGTATGCGCGTTGTGTATAGTCACGAGAAGGGAAATAGCTGCATAGATCTCTGAAAAGTGGATGGTTCAAAGAAGAACAATGGTATATACTGCCAAATGGTATAAGAGCATCTTTCCGCTAGCAACCAAACACAATGCGTAATTTTTATGACTCAGGAAAGGAGCTTGGTACTTAGAAGCCGCTTTCACGCTGCCACTGTCAGCGAATATACGATGGAATTCACATAGCGCGGGTGTGACTTTAACATAAGGGTGAATGAGATTTTTATTAAATATATTTTCTTAGTTTGTCCATTTTTTATTTTTCAATTACCACATCACGAAGAATGTGCGGGTGTTTTGTACGAACTTTGGCGCGTGACGAGTTCTATTGCTACACACACACACACGTGGAGTAGGCGTCTTTGGCTTATATTATGGCAAGAAAAAACATCGTTCTGTTATCGAGTGGGAGTTTATAAAAATGGCAAACAGACTCGAAAGGAAATTGTGGATGCCGTCAGCGAACGTTAACCTGACGAAGAGAACTTTACTCCGTTAGGTACTCACAATTAGACTCTTTCGTGCCACTAAACTTGGTTTATTACACATTGCAGTCTTAGAAAAAATAATTATTTCTAGCTTATATAGATCTTGAGGACGATGGTTTTATTCAAGTCATGATTGCGTTGAAAGTGAAGAGTTTGTTGGTGATGAGGTGTTTTTGAAAAATATTTTTCTTTATTTTTAGTTGATAAAAATATCTTTGATGTTTAACATGATACATTAGATAAATTGACAAACTTATTTTTACTTTAATACATTTTTAGCCTAATTTTTTATCATTGTTTTTCAAGATAATTAGGTTTTCAGTGTTACTGATGACTCATTTATGATGAATAAGAGTTTTCTTTCAAGGAAGAAATATATTTAATTCTAAAAATTGTTCTATCATTAAAATTTAATTTAAATTGCTATAAAACTAACGTTGATTGATGATTATTTTTCAAAAATAAATTATAGAAAATATTCTTGTAAAAATATCTGTGACGAAATATCATAAAATGCTTCTTGAGATAATTTTTATAAAAAAATTTTGATAACGACATAGACATTTTTGTAGTTGTTAACTTAAAGTCTAAAGTTGTTCCATTAATAACAGGTAGATAATTTATTGCAAATAAATCATAAAAATAAAATTAACTGCCTAGATTAACTGTCAGAAATATATTTTATCACTTCAATATTTTTATTGTCAAAAAAAAAACTTTAAAAAAATGAACGATTTAATTGTTTATCACTCATAGATGAAACTATAAAATAATTTATTTGAAATTTTTTTTAGATAGATGATACTAAAAATTTGAACATAATATTATTCAATTAAATGATTAGTCAATATATTACACTAAAGTAAACAGAGCATATTTCACAAACAAATGTTAAATTTTTATTTCAAAGTAAAAATAATCACTCATAGTTTTTGATTATTTTTTATATTCAAAAGAATAAAATCATCCCTTAATCATTTTGGAATTGATTCGCAGATGAAATGATAAATAAGCTCATTATAAGGAACGATTCATTAACCATTATTAATACCAAGTCAATATGTGAAATCCACTCAAATAATTCACTGATTTTTTCATCAATACTACTACTTTTTAAACATCTTACTTGTTAGCATTTATAAAATTCTTCAATTACAGTTATTGATGATATTATTACACGACTAGTGCGTCAACAAAAAAAGTATAATCGTCAATTAAATTTTTTTGTATTGAAAAATGACTAGTAAAAATACAAATTATACGAAAAATAATTATATTCAATGACTTTGACTAGAAGATGAGAAATGGCAAAAAGAAAATTACTTTATGGTTATTTCTCTTGGACAAAAGATATCTATTTATCTTTGGATGACCTTAAGAAGGGGTTAAGGAAGCCAAGGTTACGGTTACGGATTGCGTGGATGGTCCATGAGAACCTAAGAAACATTTTAATTATCTAGGCATCACGTAGTCTTTTTCATTCAATTTATTTTTAAATATAAAAAGGAAAAGATGATTCATAATACACACTCTAATTCCATTTAATTTTTTTCTAATCCTCTTCTAATACCATTAAAGAGTTATGTGTTTAGCTCTAATGTCTAAAGAATTATCCAACACTTGGGTAAACTGAATACTTTTTTTTTTTTATATCATTTCGTTTATTATTTAGTGAATGAGTCAAGACGATAAATCATTAGATAAGACGTCGACGATTTGCACGTGGTTTTAATATTTGAAAAAAAAGTATTTACGATGTACACAAACGAGGATTTATTCATCGGCTGTATCTATAACTCATGGTAAGCAGAAGGCTGGAAGCGATAGAAAGGTATTTACCTAATTGCGCAAAGACGCATGACTGGACTGGCGGTGTAAATTCTTGGGCGTTATCATCCACCGTCACGCCTTGGCCTTATTTCTATCTTTACTTTACCAACTATTTCACGTACGCTAAGTATTACCTGCCCTTGTCCACACTACACCATATGGTAATAACATCCAACGGAAATACTGAATTTTTATTGATTGCAATCCCAACCACTTGTCGTAGTTGTCGCGCTTGCCGGTCTCTCTTATTTATTTTTGTTTCATTAAAACTTGGTTTCTTCGAGCTTTCGCGTGTGAGACTACTCGATGTGGTGACGATTATACTCATAAATCTTCGCCAAAAGACGATTCAATGTGAGCCGGTTTCTTCTTTCACTTGTGGACAACGTTATTAATCGTATATATTATTAATATTAAATTATAAACGAATGTTCGACGAAATTTCGCTTGGATTAAGTAAATCACTTTTTTTCTGTTTGGAAAAGACTAGTTTTAAGTAGTAGTATTGTCTGATAGGTTTCGACATTTATAGAAATATTCTTTTAATCGTGCTACAGACGTAGTAAATCATTATGTCATGTTTAAGTAGGTAGACTATTTTATTGCTAAATGTTTACGAACAGTTGAGAAGTTTGTCTTTTTCTTTGCTTTTTTTAGCAATAATGTGTAAAAAAAAAAGTCTCTTCTTTAGTATAGGTATGATAATTTGGTTTTATGGTTTAGGGTTTGTGGATAAAATGAATACTTTGACAGCTGCTGAGTTTTGTTTTCACAGCTAAATGTTTTAGCTACTTGATATTTGACTTTCTGGATTAGATTAGAAAGGATTTATTTGGTATTGTAAAGATACACCTGACCTAGGCCTCTTGTAGCTAAGAAAAAATACAAAAAATTCTTGAATGATATTTTTTTTGGGCGTGTGAAATAATTTGCAAGAATTAGTGATAGAATGATTTTGCATTTTTATGGATTCATTCTTGAGAGAATGTCAGATATAAAGAATAATAAATGTTAGTGTGAAGGTGTGGGATTCTTGTTTTTAAGGTGTAGCTTTTAGTTGGAGTAGCAAGATTTTTAGGGAAGATTAGTGAATTTTATTATTTCAATAAAGCGATTTTTTTTTAGCACTGACTTTAATTTTTATAGAGTGATTCTTGAAACTTGTTTGCGTCATCGTAGATCTCGCTGTTTATTTTGGATGTTCGAAGAACACAGCACAAAGGCCAATTTTTATAGATTTTTTTCATAAAATTGATAATTTATTTGAATTTTTTTTAACAAATCTTATCATTAAATTTGTATGTTTTGATTATTTATAAAATACTATCTAAATGTTTTAGTAATGTCTCGTTTAATATAATTAAGTTATTTATAAATAATCAAAAAAATACAGATAGAAAAAAGATATAGAAAAAAAATTCCGTTAACAAAAAAAATAATAAAAAGTCGAGTCAAAGAATCGAATTGTATATGAAAGAATATAATAATTTCCGGATATTTTTTCTAGCAAGAGATTGACTTGATCGGTTCGATTACATCGTTCAACTTTATAATCACAGCTGTTCATCAATTCGTAAGGATTAATGAATCAAGCAAATTATATTTCACCGAGTTCTCACGCTCATATATATCCCATCTCTACACCATTTCTTCAAGTGGTCAGAAATCGTTCACATAATCAAAGCCTAATTTTCTTTTTAACCTTCACATACGCAAATAATAAGTAATGACAACAATAATTGGAAAAAAAAAAAAAATTAATTGGAAAAACGATACATGTATATTGATATATTAATTCAATGGATTTACTTTCACTTCAAGTAATATTAATTAAATTGGAATAAGCAAGCGTTCGATGGGATTTTTTCTCAAATTGATCATGGTGTCCTGAACAAGTGCCTTAATATAAAAATATGAAACTGGTTCTCGAGAATCGTTCAACTTCAATTATTTACGATTTAATGTTGATCCTCAAAGAATATTAACGACATTCGTTTGTTGATTTTTATTTATTTTTTTTTTCGGCTGCCTGGTAAATCTCATCGATGAGAATTGGAAAGTTTGTGACTAAAAGAGGCCACAAAAAATATCCAAAGCCGATTGATTCGTCCAAATGATATTCAGTGGTGAGTGTCAAGCAGCTGTAGATAAATGATGTTTAATGAAGCCCACGATGATGCATGTAATCATGTAAGTTGACAATTTAGTATCGGAATGCAAAGGAGTAATAATAATAGTGATGATGATGATTACAGCAAAAGTATGTTTGAATATTTAATAAACTCACGTAATCTTTAATCGTCAAGTTAATAGATGTTTTCACTGTAATCAATAGCTTTAAAACTGTAGAAAGGACGATGATGGTGAAGACAAGAGGCACGATCGAATGTTATTAGGAAGCTTGTTGGCTTAGAATAAATCTCACGATAGACAGGGACGATCGTTTACTTGGGTTTTATACCCATGACGATATCTGAAGCTCGTTACCATTTTCCACCAGAGAACAGATCGAAATAGACGCAGCAATTCTGAGATTATCACGAGATAACAATCTCAGAAAGGTGCAGCAGCATGGAATTATTGTTACGAGCTTCAGAGCAACATGGAAAGCAATTCTTGAACCTCACCATAGCAACATCTTCTACCCTATATTCTTTCTTTAACTAATTTCCTTTTCAAAAGCTTTGGATATATCGATAGATTTCAGGAAGGGATTATTGCAAATCGAATTACTGATCGGTTAAAAGAATTTTCAAACACTTGAGACTAATATAAGACAACAATCACGTGAAAATCTCACAAGAAATTCTCTCGCAGAATTACCGATTCTCCAGAACAAATAAAATCCCTATTGTTTTATTTACCTTTCTCAATATTCCTGTTGCAATCCTCATTCACGTGTAAAAATATCACTTTGTCAGTGATGAATGTTAAATGAATATGTATTTAAAATTTTACCAAGTCCTACTTGTTTAGTCGATATGCGAAAAACACAGGCTCCACCTTTCTCTTGTATTGGGGCAGGGTTTTACCATATATCGATGTAGAAAGTACGGATACAGCAACCGATTGAAACATTAAATTCCTCTATTCAACCTGCTCTCACGAGCTAAATCAATACCCAATAAATATTATTTATACCTGTATCTGTTTAGAGAAAAAAGTCATTTTTATTATGCTTTAACTGATTCTGGCTCTGAGAAATGTAGATTTGTTTTATTTAATATTTAAATTTATTCTAAATCGGGTAAGGCATGCCACAGAATTAGCAGCTTTATTGCTTTGTAATTTGTAAAAATTTTGTTTTTTAATATTTGAAAATGAATCAGTTTAAATGAATGCTGGTAATTTAAATTGTATTGATAATAATATATTTTTTTCAAATTAGTCTGATGTTGTGTAAGAATAAAATATTTTAATTCCACTTGCAGAAAAAAATAGAACGGATAAATACAGTAATTGTGTGTATTATGTGAATGAAAGCATGTTAACAGTTGTGTGAAAATAAATTTCTCATCTTCCGCAGAGTTTGATAGTTTCGAAAAAATCATTTAATCAATATAATTAAATATCCGTTAATAAAAAAATATTTTTATAAAAAAAAATTTTTTTTTAACGTAATTATTGAACTTCAGTTATATTTAATTGAATAAGATCTAAGCATTGCAAACAAACGTTGGGAAGAATTCAGTTCAACATAATTATCTCTCTCTTTTTATTCTCGAAAAATATTCTTGGGAATCTACATTGAAGAAATAATAAATAAAAATGAAGAATAATTGTTTACAATTACATTTGATGTTGTTGAAAATAATATGTATATATACGTGAAATGTTTATACGTTGAAGTCACGTACGGAAACGATTTAGAAAGCTTAACAATTCCGACAGTCTTTCATAAAGGATCATTCCTCGGATGCGATGCGATCATGAGTGATGTATAAGAGTCGATGATGCACTTATCCTCTGTACGTGCTCACGCGTCTATCTAATACATCCAGGTAAATCGTTATCGGCAGAAGGAACTCGGTGGAAGCGTGTACGCGTGTAGTCACGTAATTATATGAGGGTATATCGCTATATGCAAACGGCCGAACGTGCGTAAATAGCCAGAGGAGCCAAGGAGTCTCTTCTCTTCTAGTACACAGAGGATATTGGCTAATCGCAAACACGAATCTCGTCTTGTGGCTGGTGTTGTTCCTTTATATATTACGACTAGTCTCTCACGTTTAACACAAGGTTCAAGATACCAGTGTCAACTTTTCTAGCTTGCATGTCACTTACAATGTTTCTGATGATGTCAAGAAGTAACATTCGTAAGCTACTTATTTGAAATTTTCATTTGAAACGTTTCAAGTCACTCTATCAATGCTCTTTGAGATCAGTGATTGTGGATGATGATTATTAATTGCAGTCGTCAAGATTTTATAAAAGTATTTAAATTATTTTAATCTATGGTCATCAACGACAATTGATGATGGAATTTTATAAAAAATTAAAATAACAATGTTTTTTTATTATTAAACTAGAGGCCTGGGTATAACTGGTTTACTCAAGCTACCAACTTCCCATTTGGTGCCAAAAAAAAAAAAAAAAAAATTAATTCGCAATCTTTTTTTTTTTTTATTATTATGACTTTTTTTGTTATAAAAAAAACTGGTAGTTTAATTTCAATGAAAATTTTATCAGTGCATCTTTCAACTGTTATCTTTCGAATGGGATTGGTTTGGAATTAATATCTTGCTTGGTTCTTAAGTTATCGTTGGAGAAAAATAAATTCAAGCTCTGCTGATCTTGAAATGTGAAGATTCGTTAAAATTTCTAATTGGATAAATCGGACCAATTACAATAACTTCCAAATGGGAAGTTAAAAAAATAGGATATTTAAAAATATCTTCTATTCAAGAAACTAACGTATAGAGGAGAAAATAAGATTATGGTCCGGTCTTCAATATGGACCATTCTTTTATAATGAATGAACCATATTTTCATATTAAATTTACTTTTCATATTAAAGACCGGACCATAATCCTATTTTTTCCTTTAATATTATTAATTGAATTAGAAAATTTTTTTTAGCCTTACGGAATAATTTCTAAATATAAAAATATAGAAGAAGGTACAATTATGGTCCAGTAAGTAATATGGTCCATTTATTTATTTTGATGATAGGTAATAATTCAATCGAGTGAAATATAATTTAGTAAAACCAAAAAGTTATCTATAACCCTACCTTCTTCTCTATATTATCTATAAATTTATTTGATTTCCTTTCTATCACTTGAATAATTGAATAAAATTATATCTTAAGTTAATAAATCAAATCCATAAATGTAAAAATCAATTAGCTAAAGCAGAATCATAAATCTGAAAATACCTTTAATTAGAAAAAAACCCATTCTAACAAATGCAAAAGGACATGCACCAACCTTATTTGCAATTTATCCCGATAACTTGATCTAATTTTTTAATATTCATTAATTCTTTCAATAATTTTCCTTTCAAGTTGAATTGATTTTATAGTAACGCCATATATTTTAAAATCGTCTTTACTGCAACCTTTCCTCAATTAAAGCTGTTTTATTAATCTCTCTGGACTTTTTCGTTACCCAAGATATAATAAAAGGAAAAATGACATTAATAATAACAACAGTTGTTGAAAAATATTACGATTTAGCAACGTTAGTGCGTCTAGAACGTTGTTGGTTACTCTCTCGCCAAGTTGCAAGCCTTTTCCAGTCCACAAGCATGGCATACCAATTGCTCTTACGCGCATAACTACGTGTGCATACCTCAAGCCATACCTGAGACATGCTATAGTGCTTTCCATGTACCTGGAGGACCCTTTTTCCGCGTTTACCTATTCACTATCTTCCAAGGCGAGCTTCTCTACATCTCCATGCTACTTATTCAAAAGTATGCTATCTAAAAAATGATTATTTATCATTTAATTTCAATATTATCGTGGTTATGTTCTCATGAATTATTATTGAGCTGATTTATTAGATGTAAAAATTACTATTGGGTTAAAGCAACACTCAATAAAGCAAATAGTGGGTAGAAAGTGTGTAACATCAAAAAGCTTCAATCATAAAAGTGATACTTTTAGAAGCTTTAAAGTGAAATACACGATTTTCACTCAGTGTTAGATAAAATATTATTTAATATGTATGTTTTGTTTAATCAATAAAAGATGATGATAAATTGAGATTTCTATGCAGAAGTGAAAAAAAATGAAAAATTTACATCCAAATTTATTAAAATTTTCACACCAGAGAAAGTGTAACGAATGATGAATGACAGGTGAATCTCAACGAATTAAAGGCAAAGTAGTTCGAAGAAGGATTCATAAAAAGATATTTCAAATCAGAAATCGCTTGCAAATTTGATCTCATCTGAATACAAATATGAATATTGTAATATCTCTATATTATAAATTCAGCCAACTTTCTCTAAAAACAAATTCTCCAAAAAAATCAAAAACTCATATTAGTATTCTTTATGAGTAAAATACTTTTTCTAATCAACATTTGATAGGTTTCTATAATTAACTTAAATATTAATTATTTTTTAAGATAACGAAAAAAAAATCATTGACGAGAATGTGTTTTCGATAACTTAAAAAGTAGGATCAAAATTTTAAGAAGCAAAATGCCTTCCACGAAACAGCAACAGCATTAACAAGCATAAAAAATCAACTGATAAAAATGTATCGCTCCCATGCATATCACTTGTTGTTGAAAACATTACTATAAATACTTAAAAGAGGTGCGTTGTATTTGCACGTAGGTAATAATCGAAACTGGTGTGAAGTAACTCGGAAGGTGCCTGAGGATCATGAAAGAGTGACGAAATCCCTTCTTGCCTTCTTAGTAATTCTCTGATAGGATGCAATCGAGCGTGCAGCAGTTTTCTCTGTCTTACCATTCCTTAAGTGCAATTTACCCACGCACCAGATATCTCTCAACCACTGTGTGTGCTTCTTTCCTCGCGAGCCTTTTGCGGTCCACGAGTGTAGCATACCAATTGCTTTATACTGCTTTATACACCAAGTATATATGCGTAAGATCCATGGATCCTCGTCATGCACTCGTTCGCATGAGGTAAAAGCTTTATGTACGCATTGAGTATGTGTCTGCGTGTGGCGATGTGTGTCAGGGAAAGTAACTGAGCAATGGACGAATCAGAAAAAGTTTCGAGGTGAACAACACTTTAGGTACGAGACTGATAAATAGTCAACAATTTGATCAAGTACTTGCCAACTTAGCAATAATAATGACTCAGTCAAATGTATCTTCTGATCAAATAATTCACTCTCAGTATTTCTGTGTACTCTTGCAGACACACGTGCAGAAACTTGTCATACTTATAATGAGAAACTTGATGAAAAGCTAAATCACCAGGTCTGGGTCTTTGTGTTTTCGGGTCAAGAGATACTTGAGAGTATACATATGAATATACCACCTGCGAATTCCAACACTTATTGACCTCACATACATTCTATGCCGACCACATTCAAGTATTATATCTTGATTTATTCTATTTTGATTCATGCTTTATTATTATTGGCATTAAACTCTTTGAAAGGAAAGTTTACATCTAGGAGTGATAATAAATATTTCTAGTGGATGATGATGCTGAGTGTATTTACTAATTATCCTTGTTAATGATCATGAAAACTTTTTTCACATCATCAAGTTACGATTAATTAG
This sequence comes from Chelonus formosanus, assembly GCA_028641665.1. Classification (NCBI taxonomy): domain Eukaryota; kingdom Metazoa; phylum Arthropoda; class Insecta; order Hymenoptera; family Braconidae; genus Chelonus; species Chelonus formosanus. Next base: position 19,965,032 of record CM054002.1, read on the forward strand.
TTATGATTTTTGTTTTCATTCCTTTAGGAATTTATTAAATATGACAGTTATTGATTTTAACCAATTTTATAACTTCACATAACAAATTTAAAGTATTTATTATCCAACCAATATTTCTTGTAATAAAGTGATTTTTTTTTCTAACTATTAAATCAGAGAAGTAGTTTTTTTCTTTAGCAAATAAAATTTTTCTTATTATTTTAATGAATGATTTTAATGAATCATGATAACAAATGTTTTATTAAATAAATAATTAATCATCTTTTTTTTTAATGAGCATTAATGAATAAATGTTGATATACAGATAAGTGAATCATCCAGATGTAAATAAAACCACACTATCAATAAAATGGATATACCATTCTATTGATATTCTTATCGTGTCTGACTTGAAACGTCTGTTTTCACTTAATCTCACGCGTCTCATTATTTTCAACTAAAATTACTTAGCTAAAGACTTCAATTCGAAAGTATTTATTTTTGATGTATTAAAATAAAACTGCAAATAAATTAAATCATTGATGATGGTAGAAATTAAGATAAAAATACATTGAAATAAGTTTTTTACTTGTCATAGATACATAAATAACTAAATGTCTCATTTATGTTTGTTGGATAGTCTAATTAAGATTTATTGACATCGAATGAATATCATTTTATTTTCTCAATCTCGATCCATCTACTTCATTATTCATCATTATTAACAACTTTACATTACAAAACAAACATTAAAAAATTTCTCTCCATTGATTATCAACCAGTTTAAATAAAATAACAAATAATAATAAATAAATAAAAATACACTTTCAAATCATTAGTAAATAATTATTTAAATCAATCAAAATTTATTTTTAAAATGATGAAATGTTGATTATTAGAAATGAAAAATCAATGAATTAATGATATTAATTAAGTTGGAAAAAGAATAATTTTGAACAAACACATCAATCAATAGCAACCAATCTCTTCTATTGATGTAAGTAATAAAAATTAAATACTTTAGTTTGCACCATTGGCTATGGATAAAATATGATCTTAGCAAATCCTTTCGGGCAAACCTTTATTCTCACAATTATAATGAGACTCAACATTCGATCTTATAATCTAGCATATCTTTCTCCCTTAGGTGATGGATAATAACGCAAACATTAATATACTTGGTTTCGTGTGTGGCACCTGCGAGGCGATTCCTCTCTACTTGACCTTCTCCCCTCACCGGAGAGGAATGCGACAGGCTTTAGTACTCTCTTGCGTACATACTCTCTCTCTCTCTCTTTCTCTGTTTGACTCTTAAGTAGAGGCTTTGAGTTACTCCATGGATCGAGGACGAGAGCTCTAGCTAAGCTATCCTAGGTGGAGGCCATATACCTATTTCCATATTCTCTAACTTGCAGAAGGTTCTCAACTACTATGCAATGGCTATTATATTCGTTGGCATCGAGTTCAAGGGACTCAAATGACTACTTCAAGACACGATCATGTGTTTCGAGACATGCTTGCACGCGTCTAAGAAGGTCGTACGTAATGTTGAACGGCGTTTACACCCGCTTGAACAAGCTCTCTAGGATAATCAAGTCGTAACGACATCTTGACTATTTACGATCGATTGACTTGCGTGTATGTGCAACACAACCTACCCCAAGACATATAGCCTCTTCATTCACTGCCTGACGAGTCAATGTCTCGTTCAATGGCCAATTTCAACGTTAAATCATATACTTGGCTGAATCAATTATACTGTTTTATTAGATCTGTTTACAGGAAGTCGAAAGGAAATATTCTTTTCCATTCATTGAAACACATGTCTGTTATTTGGCGTGATACATGAATGAACAATCATATAAATTATTGAAATCAGTATAATGAGAATTGCCGTTGGGATATGCTGACCTCTTACAATCAAAGACTAACAGTATTAAGAAAACAATCTATTTAAATTTATGCTTTTTATTTTTTCCACACTAATAAAAGAGATTTACAACTACTAAAAAAGGATTTTTTAATTATTAACATCAATGTTTTTTAATTGTTAATAAATTTTTTATAATAATAAAAAAACCTTAGTTATGAACACACTAATCGTTTGATTATGAATAAATCTCATTTTATAGTAAAGAAATATTTTTTAACAATTAATAAATCGGCGTTTGTAACGCCACCTAACTTTATATCAACCAGAATTGTCATTCAATGTCATGTCATTTTATATTAAAAAAAACCATCCAATCCATAATCAAATATGAATTGTATTTGTTATGTTATATTCCTTAATAGTTAAGAAGATTTATTGACTGTTAAAAAATATTATTACAGTTAAGAAGCCTCCTTTATTATTAAAAATCTCTTCTATCAGTGTGCACAATTAATTCTTTTAATTTTTCTTCATTAAAAATTGCATCAACTAAATAAAATATTAAAGACTGTAAAGAAATAGAACGGTTCATTTTGATGGTCAAAACTGATTGATAGTTGTAAAAAGCAAATATTTTTTTTCGCAATAAAACTACACCCTAGATGTATTTGTTTGCAGTCAAAAAATAGTAATAAATAAATTTACTAACTCAAAGTGTATGCAATCTATCGAGTATTCGCCGGAGGTTCATGCTGTTCACGGAATGCGGTTGAGACCATTGCAGAAGGAACAAAGCGAAAGTAAGTCGCGATCGCGGCCGCCTTTGCTTCCTATCCCTCTTCTTCTCCGCTCCGACATACACATACTGCACTTATATACATACCAACACCAATTGAGTAGGTATCCCATTCGCGGATCATAGATCTTATTGGTGCTCCTTTTATGAATCCTAATGCTGATTCCTACATCTGGATTATTGGTCTCGTAATACGTTCTAACACCTTTGCCATTGGCAATTGAAGATAAGATGAAAGAAAGAGTAGCAATATTTAAATATTCTTATTCTTACACAATATATATACAATTTATATAGATATATATTGCTTGTATGCTTTTGTCTTTCGTTTATAATATGTATATCGGTATACAGCTCAACCGATCCAATTGGACCCGTGGGACCGTGACCTTGGCCCACGATCGTGTACATCGATTCATTCGATATATCTTATTACTTGTAAGAGTCCTCAATACGGTATTTCTTACGGGGTCAGCGGCAGTCCCTTATGTGAGTATTTTTTTGACTCTTTTCTTCTTCCTTCATCATTGACCTGTATCACTTATTATCACTTATTACCTGTTTTTTCGTCTTATCTTTACGATGCTTCAAAGAAAGTTACCAACAAGAGTACATTATTGTTCTTTATCGTTCAATCAATTTAAATACTTTCGGAATTTTATTTATTAAAATTGAAATTATTTTACCGACTAAAGACTCTTCAGTATATAAAAAGGTTATAACGAGTCCTGGAATTAAAATTAATCATTTTAATGTGTCTTGAATTTTCAAGGTCTTGTAATCACCGATTTGTGATTATTACGGTACAGGTGCCGTATGTATAGTCTACTTTTTGAAGCATCAGAGACATACTTTGTACGGATTTGGAGGTTAAGTCAGCTTCTTCCTTGTAAGAATCATTGATTCCCTCAGTGATCCAATTGGCACTGAACCATCAGTTAACAGTCATTGAAGTCACTAATAGAATTCAAGAGAGCACGTATGAGTTAGATTGTATTCCTTGAACTAATTGTCTAATCCACGAGGAACATTCTTTGAAAAATAGCTTTTATAAATAAAATAAAACAATGGTTTTTTATGCTAGGTTCTTTGATTGAATCATATATAAAACTGTGGTATAGTTGATTTATAAAATGATTTACTTTTCTCAAGAAATATTTTTAACTCGTGTTGATGAATCATTGAGCTAGAAGTTCAATGCAAAATAAAGATTTCTGTTGTACTTGAATTACTATACTTTTTATCTGGTATATGGAGCATTCCACTCTGGTGGCGTGTTCTTCGTATCCTACTCGTTAATGCCTTATGATTTCCCGAACAGATGTTTGCTTGAGCTTATCTTGTACTAAAAGCTGGTTTGTTTCTGTTTGCAATTTAAGCCTTGAATTTTTTCTTCTTCAACTAAATGAATCAATTCAACAATAATACGTAATTTCCATTCCAATCTGAAATAAGCAACTTCATTATTATTCTAGATATCTATATAATTTTGTGATACTTGAAAACAAACTTTTAAAATTAGTAAATTAATGAATCTTACATTCATTATTTTCCAAGAAATCATACTCACGTGTTTGTCATCTGGAATGTTCATACCATCGTCATCTCTTTTCTAGCATTCACTATGAAACTCACTGGTATGTCACTCATTTAGTGTTTATTTCTATTTAAACTATTTAGAAAATTCAAGAATGCTGATCGGTTATTCGTTTGATCTCTTAGTGCACTTGACCACATGGCATAATCTCACCATATTTAATCAGAGAAACAATTTGTGGGACATGTAAATAATAAATAACTTGGATAACTGAAGTCTCCACTTTGAAGTGAACAATAATCAATCTTATTACGTAAAAATAAAATTTATTATTTATTAATGGTAGATGAGTAACATTGACTGTAACAGCTCGAAGCGATGAAAAATCGTGTGAATTATGTGACACTAATGATACAGAAAATAATAATTCCTTTGAATCAATCATTATTATCGGAATATTTGACTAAATAAATATGCATAATTAAATAAACAATAGAGTAATAACACAATAGTTTTATATTCTACATATTTTTAAGTATTAAAAAAATAATAAATTATGTAATGATATTGATGTTATAAATATTAGAAAAAAATATTCTTCAAATGAAAATATTTCCCAGACTCTTTATGACTCTTTAATGGAAGAAAAAATAAATCTCTTCTTTGAGTGCAACTAATATACAACAGTTGAAAAGTATCCCATCATAACACGTTAAAAAAAATGAAAACGAAATGGTGATTTTGTTGACCAATAGAGTAAGAGGAGTATCATGGTTCGTTCTTTACAAAAGGCACTACTTGGCCTTCAATAGATGTACGATGCATTACTGTGCTACTGAGGATTATAGCACGCTTAATTGGGTCTTTAATTAGACATTTTATGACGTTATTACTAAGCACTAAAACTCGTTTTCTAACTATTCCTCTTCGACTTATAATCAGCGTCTAGCAACTCTCGAATCACTTGTATATATTCACGTTAATTGATTAAATTTTTCTATTTACTCTTTGATTTGCAAAAGCCATAAAATACATGAAAATAATAATAAAACTCAAGAGATTTTACGATTATCTGTTTATTCGAGATCATTTTTTGATAATTAAACAGTCTTTATATTCCAATGGAATGCGAGTAACATTGGGAAGAAATTAATTAATTTTATATTTATTATGATTAAAAAATTTCTTTATTTTCTTAATGAAGAGAATTGTTATTAGATGTTGGAATTTTATTATTATGTAAAAGAAATTATGAACTCATCGTTAAAGATTGGAATTTATGTATTAAAAGTTTTTTTATTATTTTAAAGATATATTTTATTTTCCAGAGTATAAATAACAGCCATTTATAAGTATTCATGTTTATATTCAATTATTTTTATTAAAGAAATAGCCAATTTATCCATGTAATATTAATAATTAAACTAAAAGAGTAGTTTCAATATGATTGCCATATTTTTCTCTATAATGACAATATTTATTTCAATTTTTTACAAAACGTTTCCCTACTCTCTAAAAATGAACAGTGAAAATAATGAAATACACTGCAAAATCAGTGATTATTCATTGATTCCGCAGTGTTAATTAAATCACTGGATGAATCAGTTGTATTATATTCACTGATTTTGCAGTGTATTTTATTCTTTTCACTGTTCATTTTCAGATAGCATGGTAAGAAAGACATTGTTACTCTCATAAGCAGCAAAAAAAATTCCATAACCTTTGTTACGTCACTTCAAATTTTTAATCTTTATCTCTAAAAATGAATCAGTGGAATTCATTACTGTTAGAATTAGTGTTATGATTACACTGCAAATAATAAATATTCTCTAATTTATTTTCAGAGAGTAAAATATTTGGAATTATGCAATTCTATTTTTTATAAGAAATCATTGAGAATTATTACTAAATGAAAAAATGATATGTAACCTTCAAATCTCACTTACAGATCAAATGATCTCTCTTTCAGTATATATTGGTATCGTACACTTCTATAACTTCATATGTTTATAGAGATCTAAGTTTTAATTCTATATGAGAATGTCTACTGACGAAGATACGTATTCTCCTTTCTCTTAAAATAAAACAGTGAAAATAATAAAATACACTGAAAAATCAATTAATATTCACTGATTCCAAAGTGCATTCTGTTTTTTTTAACTATTTTATTTTTAAAAAATCCAAGCTTGAGGCTTGTTTTAAGAGATTTAAATGTTTTTAAAAAAAAATTATCAATATTTTTCCTGATTTATAGTATAGTATAACTTTTTCTGAATGTTGAAAATTAGAAACTGTATTAAAGAAATCGAATTTTTGCAAAAAAAAGTATGTCGTTGAGAATTTATTAAATTACTAACAGAAAATAATAACAATAATAATATCATCATTAATTAGAGCATTTATTTTATTATAAATTTCACGATAACATAAAAAAAAAATTCTGCGTGTTCAGTGCCTTTTTTTAAACTTTCGCTGTATGAGAAAGAATGAGACTAGTTTTCGCTGCATAAACAGTAAAGGGAAAATATGAGTACACGTACTGAAGTTTATTTGATTATCAGAACATTTATGAGTACCAGACAATTTTATTAGTTGAGAAATTACACCTTCATTATCATAAATAGAAAAACAAATAAAATGAATTAACTTTTAATTACTTGGTAACGATTGGAATACAAAATTATTGTTTTACTTACGTATGTTTCATGAACTTAATCCATTATTCACATGCAATTAATCTTCGAATCAGCTTCATTAATCTTCTCTATACTATTTAAACTCAGTGTGATCATCATAGGATGGCAAAGAAAAAAAAATTGAAAAAATCTGTACCACAACGTACAGCAATTTAAATAATAATTAAACTTTCATCTCATAGTAGAATAATTCTATGCGAAGCTGATGCACACTGAGTGTAGATACATACATGATGATATCGAGTCCATCTGCGCAAACACAACGTGTTAATCGAAACGTATCGATGCAGATCTCAATTGCTTGTCTCAGTTGGAGGTCGAAAAATCATGATACGACAGATGCAGACATCCCTTAATGTCCTTTCATTCCTCTTGTCATGTCTATGGTGCTGAGTGCTGATAGGAAAATCTCAAAAAATTTAATTACTAAAAAGTTAAGCATTGAATATTTTTACTGCGGCGTAAAACAAGAGAATGTGGTTATCATGTTGGTAATTATCTGTCATTTGAAGGGGCTTTTTCATATCGATTTGATAGATCGGCTCGTCGAAAGCTTTCAGTTGGAATACATGCAAGTATTTAAATTAAATTAATTTTAATTACGACGTAGATTATAAAGTAATTAATCATATGTTTTATAGAATTTTAAAAAAATTCGTTTATCTTCGTTCCTTTTATTTAATTGATAAATAATCAATCAAATCTATTAACCATTTGTTTATCTTTGAAAATATTTTTAAAGATGTCTTTTACAATGATATGCAAATTTATTGATTACCCGTATCAATGATTTTTTATTACTTGTATTTCATTGATTCTTGAACAAAACTATTATATTGAGAATATTTTCTAACGCTAATTTGTTTTGTGGCCATAAACAATAAAATAGAAAATGAAACGTGAATGAATAACAAATTAAATAGCTTTCTTTCGTTGTTTCTTTCATTGTCAATTCAATAGCCATTATATTATTGCGTTGCAATTACTTCATGATTGTTACGACGAATCGTTAGAAAGTATAAAAATGTTTATTATTATAAATAAACTCAACAAATTGTTTTTTTTTTCAAATTATTTCTTCTCGTCTCATAAAATTTATTGCCAATAAAAATTGCAACGATTTTTTCTTTGTTTAAATTAAATAAATTCATTGCTATATTTATTTAAAGAAGTATATGATTATGTAGACTAAACATTTTTCGGAAAGTTGGAAAAGTTAGTACGTACCCAAACAATTACTTGGCAAATAATCATAGTTCTCAAGGAAGTTCGTAGACTTCGTGAGACTGTGACTCGTTAATTAAAATTAAAATCCGCGCGAAAATGTTGGAACAAGTTGTACAGAATATAACATATATATTGAGGATATGTGTGTATTTGTGAATTTAAAATATCCATTGTAGTCTGATTGATAATGAGCTTTGTCGCTTTCATTTTCTAATACACGTGGTGATCAATATTAATTACTAACTACCTATAAATGACAATTCAACCTGCTATTATGCTACCAATTAAAATATACTCTCATGTAATTATTATCTACATCGCTTTTTAATTGTTTTATCAGGCAATTAATGTTTATTTTTTTTCTATCGAATGTATACATTCTTAACTTTACATAGTTTTCTCTTTGCCAGATAACTTGCATTGCACATGAATTATTCTAAGGCAATTAGAATAAGGAGATGTTTTTATTTAGTTATACTAAATACTTGGTAGTAAATAGTAACAATATAGTGTAATGATGACTTGGCATTTTAAGAATGATAAAAAAAGAATTTATTTGAATACATTGTGACGTTGGAATTCCTTAATAGAGTCTTTATAATGTTTAATTTCTCAGAGAAAAAGTCATTTTTAGATTGACAGAATAAATATTTATCAATATAATTTTAAACGTTTCTTTATTTAAATATTTTTTATTGCTTTTTATGATGATTTTAGTAGAAAAGAAAGCTCATTCATATGATTACAACAATTTTTAATATTATTTCTACCAGAAAAATTTTTTTATTAAGCAATACTAAAAATTATGCATGCCACATAAAATAATCAATTAATTCTTTTAAGGTAGTTATCCCGCAAGACCAATTACTTACCATTTTTTTAAACCACATCATTTTTAAAGAATAACAAGAAATAAATATTTTTTTCTATAAAGAAGATATTCGCAATTGAAGATTTGCCATTTTACTATGCAGTCTAATGGTTCTAATGAAAAGCAACCAGTTATAATTTTCCAAAAAAAAATATACGATTACGTTTAAAAAAAAATCGGAAAATCAATAAATATGTAATTAATGCTTCAGAGGAATTTCATACAATTCTGACCTTCAATTATTAAACAAAAAAATTATTAAAAATATTTTCTAGATATTATTGAATATTACTTATGTTGCATTATAAATAATTTCTGGATATAATTACACGGAAGTTTGGATATTTATTTTCATATATATAATTAACTCTATTTAACTCGGGCACAATCAATTTTGATACGAGGGGGGGGGGGGTAACTACTTCAAATATTCAATGGCACTATAGATAGAATTTTTAAAGTAAATTCATCTATTTCCAGACATCTACTTTATTTCAATTATGAAATATCTTTTTAATACTACATAAAAATGCAGTGATAATAAGCCGATATCAAAATTATTAATTAATTCAATTGCTTTATATTTTATTGTAGAATTTCTAAAAAAAAAATGTTTTTTCTGTTAAAAAAGAGTATTATTAAAATAAAACGTTCTTAACACAATAGTTGACTTAATCATCATCAAGACTACTAGAAATGAATGATTAACAAATAAAATGTTTTTATACAGGATTTCCCATAAAACCAATTTTATATCATTACCTAGAAACAATAACTATTAAAGAAAAAAAAAAACTAGAGAACTTAGGGAATCTGTGGATGGTAATTTGTCGAAATTAGTCACGTGTACGATCGTTATCTCTCACTAATGAGTTAAAGGGCAGCATGAAATTGGTGAAAGAAGAGGGATCTGTGGAGGAAACAAAAAATGAAAGAGGAAGAGAATGGCAACTTTCGAATGGTGCGGAAATTACTAAGAGACATCAAGCGGCGTTACAAGAAAGAGATCTTGCATCGAGAGGCTATTTTACTTGACATTAAGACAAGTGTATGTCTCCCCTTAAGCATCACCTTATCTGGGTCACAATGTATTAATACGAAAGTCGCGCTTCTTGCTTAAGGCATGATTAAATGTTCGATTGACCGAGAGAAAGACTTTCCTGGCCTCAGGGATTTTGCCCAGACAAGACTGGCGATATGATCGGTATCCGTTGCGGCTTTTACGACCTTTTAATTCAAGAATGATCGACAGTGGAAAGTGCTTGTGTGTATGATGGATCGATGACCGAGCAAATTTCTTTTAAATTACTACTTTATTATTTTTACTTTTGACTTTAGATCGTCTTATCGTATTAATCCGTGTCTATAGGTATTTTGATGACTTTTTGTTGTTATTTGTTAATTATTGTATTTTGATTCCATCAATCTTTTCTAACGGTTCATCCACTGTATTGCACCGATCAAAAAACTTGAAACCTGCTTGTTATGTGTTCATTGTAAAAAAAAAAATAAATAAACAAATTTTTTTTGTAGGTTAATTAACCGGATATTAGATGATGTATTAATTGTTATTATTACGAAACGATAGTAATTAATTTTATTTTCACTATTAATAATAGACATTAGTCAATATAAAACCATCTGGAGGATAGGAATTTACCTGGAAAAAGATTTTTCAACAATTTAATTTGTTAAATAAAACAATTCAATTGTTGTTGAAATATTTTTGCATTTTTCAAACAAAATTTTTGTAGGAATGATTGCTATATAAATGTGACTATTACGTTATTTGTCATTTTTCTTTAAATTCTCATTCTTACGTCACTTAAAAAAAATCTTAAAATCAACTTTGATAAAAAAATATCCATAACTAATGGGAATTTATTTATTTTACACTAAAGATGAATGACTTTTACTTTAAGAAGATGTTGTGTTAAATTTAAGTGTAATATGTAGAATAACAAAGTCATTAATAATATTGCGTTTATTTTTTTACCAAAAATTTTGAAAGTTTATGAATAATTCATCTACTTTACTCTACAATTGCAAAGAATAATTATCATAACCGTTCAACATCATTTTTTCGTAAATTCCATTGATAATTGGAGTAATTTAAATACCTGTTTTTATAATATTTGAAAAAATTTTCCTTTTAATTTATGAATGATCATAAGAGATTTAATTAACCCACTAACATTCTATTATATGTACATCTATAACATGAGATATATACTTTACAGATTTATCATTCATCATCAAAGTGGCGGATATTGCGTAGGAATAACTCCCAGGCATGAAAAAAAATCGGTGAGTAATATATACAAAACACAAAAACATTTTACTTTATTTAACTTTTTTTTTTTCTTCAATCTCAGAGAGTACATACACATAGGTTCTATTATTTCCGCATGATTGATTCTTATGGTATTTTTTTGCTCAATTTTGTACGTGGAATCCAATTAAAGTTACTTGGCTATTCGCATCATTATAAATTCAAGTCTCGACATGCTTTAAAGCAAGGACATCATGTTTTTAAAAAAAAAAAAAAAATCAAGTTTAAATGTATTGTTATATTTATTGTTTCGAGTAGTTTATTCTTTTGGGGAATATTCAAGGAAATTTAAATTCTCGAATTCTTCTCTAATAGATTCTTTTTTTTTCTGTTCAATTCTTAAAATCTTACTAAATATTCAAGACAATCTGTTCTCACGAATTAATGAAACTTGTCAATTCATTTTTATCACTCAATGCTAATAAATAATTTTTTTTAGCAATTAATTATTATTTTTTTTTTTTTCGGATAAAAAATAAATTCTTAGAATAGAATATTCGTAGAATAATAGAATAAATTATTAAAATGATTTTTATTATCAAGAAAGATTGGATTGATGTTCATTTTAAATACAAGATAATTTGATTAGAATAATTCTAAACCTTTAATTATTGGCACACCTCATTATTTTTATCTGGTAAAAAATGTAGATAAACGAGGTATGAAAACAATTTTTCATTAAACCGCGAGAAATTTAAATACTGATCATCATCTCTGATATATACTGAAAATCATCAACTCTATTCTTGATCGACAAAAAAAGTGCTCATTAATTTTTTATCTAAAGAGAAAGATGAAAAAGATATTGGGTACGACAGTCTAATACTTCTTCTCGCGATTAGAGAGAGAGTGTAACGGCGCTCACAGCCCGGTTTCTTTAAAGATATAAACACGCGACTTGGCGTGTCGCGTTGCTTCGAATTCGAGATCTCTAACGAGAACCGATGGGGTTCGGGTTAAATATCAGAAGAGGTTAATTGCACCTTTAACTACCCTTGACTTACAACGTTAATCCGATTTGTAATTTTTTTCTTTTCGTTTTATCCTTTCTATCGTATCCTTTAATTTATTTGTTGTTTATTTATTTATAAGTATAATTAAAGAGATAAGTATTTCCGCCAATAAATCTCCCGGTGAATTAGATCTCTTTATCTTAAGTATTTTTGTCTACCTTGAAATACCAGAGGAATACTCTAGAAGATTCACTGCGATCGCGGGAGAACGCGAGACTGATTCGCAAGCCTTGGGGTCCTGAACAGCTGTGCGATAGGTACACCTGAGAGTGCTCTTGCGCTCTCTTAGAACACAGCCGCATACACTCTGAGGTAATTTAATTTATGACCTAGGTAGCCGTCATCAGCGCGTGCCCAGTCAAGAAGAAACACTAGTCAAGTGTTACAGTCGCATGGTTATTTCCAAATTGATTAATTGAATTTGTGTTTATTTCATTTTTTTTCCTCCTCATTCCTTTTATTCCTCTTCGTCGTCGTCTTCTTTGGCTTCTTATTTTCTTCTTTTTTCTACTGTAATAGAGAGGGGAAAAATTCTTTTTCAAGGAAAAGGCATTTTTTCCGAATAAAAATCCAAATATTATCAATCGAAAAACTCGTTTGCTCGAGACGGTGTTTCTTCTGTTTTTTAAAATTATATAAATAATTTTTTAAACATGTTTACCACATAATGAGTTTCTTGTCGTAATTAATGAATACATTATGAGAATAATTTATGAGTATTTTATTCATAATTTTCATTGCCTAATCGAATATTGCTGAAGCAAAAGTGAAAATCTTAGATAATTAAGCACGTATATATATAATATCTTTATATACTGCGGTATAAACACAGAGTTTGATGATAACGAACGATATAATGAAGCGATGAGCGACAGGATGGAAGTGGAAATTGTGTAAAAGAAAGAAAGCAATAGAAAAGATTACAATCTGTGAGGGAATCCACAATAATCGGGAGACATAATCACTGGTCAAGCACACGAAAGACCTGCGTGTGCGCTTGCCGGTTGCTGCACTGGGTTAAAGCACAGACTCTTGTTTTATCTGCAGCTTCCCACCTTTCTGAGAATTCATCATTTTTTTTTCAACGTCAATTACATGTAAACGGCAAATATCCGGCGCGCGGGAAATAGTGGCAGCGAGATATCTCTCTTTCTCCTCCACTCTCTATTATAAGACTCTTTATCTTTATTTCAACCTTCCTCTTTTCTCATCGTTGATTTTAACGATCAACGTCATTTTATTGCATTCTTCAGTTATATTTTTATATCATAATAATACAACTGAAATATGCTGCATATTTTTTTTTTAAGAAGATACTATTACTACTTCCATTGAGGTTTGCGGTAGAATGCTTTCTAAAATTGAGCAAGTTTAGATCAGTTATTTTTTGGCAGGATGTTGAAAAAATTGAAGGCATTTTTTTTTCTTCTATCGTGAAATTAAATTGGTTAGTCTAAATAAATTTTGCAATTTTCGTACATTAAATTTAATTGAATGAATCTATCAAGATTGAAAACAATATATTATTTTTACTCAGTTCATTGATCATTTTTTATTTTCAATTAAAATATTAGTTTGTTGCATTTTTAATGTTAATAAAAATATTGGAATGTTACTAGACTGATTATTTCATGGAACAGTACAGTTGCTTTCATTCAGTGTGATTAAAAACTCGTTCATCAGAATTTTTACTAAAGTGTCACGTTGTCCTGGATATTATTAAATTTTCTGGCATAATTTTTACATCACTCTCTTTGTATGATAGACGCACTCAAAGATTTTGTAATTTAAAAAAAAAATCATCAACAGTTGAGAAACTTCGCATTTAAATATGATGAAACTCATTCACAAAAAGTAACCCATTTAAGATATTTTTTGCTCTTAGTCAATATTCATTGAATCAAATTTTCAGGCAGCATCCATCAATCATTCTCTTTCACTTAGAACTCAAAAAATACCAAGAACATAACAATTGTTTAACTTTATGCAAATTAATTATTTTTTAAAAAAAACATTGTACTCCAACGATGCAGTTCAATACATCATTTATAAATATTTTTTTTGAATATTTTTTATTACGACTTGTGAGGAAAAATAATTTTCCAAGCTTAATGTTCTATGTAACGACCATTTACTGTGTTCCAGTCATTCATGTTTACTCAATAAAAAATACTTTTAGTCAGACTGTTATCATACCGAGGAATGTTTTGGTCTTTTGAAGCTTTCTAATGTTGGAATCAAAGACTATTCACAACATGTAAAAGAATGTCATACAAATGATGATGATGTATGATAATTTCCATGCATTCACATATGTATGTATATCTATAGAAATTTCAATAATACAACTCTCTTTGAAATTTTCTCATGATGATGGAAAAACTGAGATAACTGACGACTTCCTCGATACATTTCAAACTATCCGGTGGAAAGTGACGAGCTAGTGAAAGTTAACTTATGCAAATTTAATGAGTGAGATACTAGTTATTATCATTACAATGCGTGGGCGTAGATATGCGTCTATATTCTTCGTTAGATCTTCAAGTATCTTTATATTTACTTGATAATTCACTTTTATTCATTATTTCCCTCTGACATAATTTTTTTTTCCTCCGTTCAACCAATAATTAAAACCCCTTTTATTGTTTACGTTGGTTTTTAAGGATAATTATTTTTTAAAATATTTTTTCATCATCTCTGATATTCTAATGAATTTTACTATCGTTTAGAATCACTTTCTCTAATGAATGAATTTTTTTTCTAGGATTTCTTTTCCTTCATATTGAAAGAATCTCTAATTTAATGAGATGAGATGCAGAAATGAGTATTAAGTTGTAAATAATAATTATAGTGGTTAATTAATTTTTATTAATTTTAATAATAATAATTAATATTGGAAAAGTAAATATCAATTAAAAATTGCATCATGAGTTGACGATAAAAATATAAATGATTTCTATGGCTATCAATTTTTTTAAATAAAATAACTCACTTACTAGATCATTATTATGTTATTACAAACAGTAAAAATTTTATTTGAAATAAAATAATGAACACATTTGCGCCTCTATAGCATCATAACTTGTAGTAATAACAATGAAAATACATGTTATTGTCATTATTACTATTATTGAAGTTACCTTGCATGGAATTATCGATATTACAGTCTAAATTGTCGATAATATTAAAAAAATTTACATGACACATTTATATTTTGCGTGGGTTTTATTTTTCTGAAGTCAACAGTTTTTCTTTTTTTTTAATTTAAATCTTCACCGACAATTACTTAACAAAAAAATGATATCCCAACATTTCTGCATTACCATCTTTAGCCAACAGTTAAAATCACTTTTATTTTCTAATAAACATCAAAGGATTGAGGAAAAACAATACAAATTTTCTCATTATGTATTTTTCTTTAGACATTAAAACCGAAATCTTATTCCACATTCTCTCGAAAAATCCCCACGATTATTTACCATTACCATCATATCTCAAGCATCATTATCATTGCGGTTTAATTTTCACTTTCTATTATATGCGGGTATATAGTAAATGATTTGAATAGTTTGAGTATAGAATAAGAAGAATAGAAGGAACAAAGGAAATTGTCTTGGGCGAGAAGACAAGATCGTCGACACCCGGTTTACCTGGTTGAAAGCCGATCGGTTAAAAGATCGCACGGTCCCGGTATGCCGAGCATTTAGCTGAGACGTAGGAGAGAGTACGCGGGACAATCAAACCCAAGAAGACGACTGGTCGTTGGCGGGAGCGATGGCAGGAATTTGCGTTTCAGCGCGTGAGAATCTTGCGAGATATTTTTCCACGGGGGCCTTTCAACACCATCACGAGTTGCAGGCGTACGGAAATCGCATGGAAAGCCAACAACAAGAGCCACTCTTCTGGCTCTACGGCTCAAGTATGCCATGACGTTGATTGCTCGCCAGCAACAATTTCAGGAGACAATTTCCCTCTCTTGTCGTCTCTTGTTTTCTTACCTCCTACTCCTCCTTCACCATCACCTTCTCTATCTCATCCTTTCATCCACCTCATGGTGATGCTTACTCGTCTATCCCATCGTCCATTAATCTATCCATCTTCTTGGCTCTCTTCCATCAGCTGCAAAGAGAGACAGTGGTAAGACGAACAATTTCCCTTTCGGACGGGTAAATAGGCAGTTGGTGCGTTTGATCAGCAGGATATAAACGATACTTATGCATTACTGTAATTTATTCATGTATACATTTATCCATGATTGCTAGGAAATCATCTGAGTGTCCATTTGCCATAGCATTCCATAAATTTGACTTTTTTTTATATTTTTCCCATACTTATCGCGTTGAGAAAAAATACTATTTACCGTTAATAATACATTTATTTCGTTTCTTAGGATGAACTCGTTTTATGGAGGTAAGTCATGCACTGAAAAAAAAAGTTCGGTAGAGCTCCGATTGCTGGACTTAGGTAAAAGCCTATAAGATATTGAAAGTAAAAA
This sequence comes from Chelonus formosanus, assembly GCA_028641665.1. NCBI lineage: Eukaryota > Metazoa > Arthropoda > Insecta > Hymenoptera > Braconidae > Chelonus > Chelonus formosanus. Next base: position 19,981,851 of record CM054002.1, read on the forward strand.
TCGAGAATAAAAAAATAGCTCTCAGGATTATGAAAGGTTTGAGATAAACAAATTTATACCTTACTTGAATCACACTTATCACTACTTCATTGCTTTGATTATAGTGAGTGGGAAATCGGATATGGAATCCATCAGGATTAAGAAATAATTTATGATCCTTTTTTTAAATTTAAATCTAATGGTGGTAGTAAATCTTTTGATAAAGAAAGAGAATTATTTTTATTAGCTTTTTTTCAAAATTAGTTTATTGTTCGTAGTATATCAAATGTTTTTCAAAGATTAAATCAAATGTATTCAGGATTGAGTAGTTGTTTCCTCAATTATTGCGGTAATCGATTGCGATTCTTTGGATAGCTATTTGCTCTGCCTGGAGGATCTAGGAAAACGAATAGTACTTTATGCTCTACTTTTTATTCAATGACAGGTTGAAAATTTAAATAGATCAATTTCAATTTCTTTGAGGTAATTAATGATTTTTTTCTTTGTTTATAAATGCTAAGTAATGATTTATTTATTTTGATGAATAATAAATATATTATTGAAATTTAAAAATAAGAAGAAAAATGGGAAAGTAATGTCAATAATTTTTACGATTTCAAGTAAACATTTCAAGTAGAATTTTTTATTTCCTGTTCAATAAACTTTATTGACTTTCATAAAATCCTTTTCTTGATGTGTAACTTGGTTACAAACGTTTTTTCTGAATGTAAGCTAACATGGACATTTGACTTTGATCAAGTGAAAGTGGATGTTTACGATCAGACATCGACAAAATTTCCTGTCGCTTTGAATGAAATAATATTTTCATCAATTGCACATTTCGATTTTATCTAACCAGTTTCTCAACAAAAAAGAGATAAATTTATTATTTTTAATTATCATTAAAATCAATTTTTCTTATCATGTAGACGTGAAGCCTGAGAGAAATCTTTTTTTTAAATAAATTAACTTCACATCAGATATTGCAATATTCATCATAAAATATTTTCATCTTTCCATTTCCAATAAATGTATAATTTTTTATTCATCAACAATTAAAAAGTCATTTAAAAATATAAATCTATAAATTTAAAAATAATTTCTCTCAATGAAAAAAATAATTTAACATAAATATTTATGGAGATTAAATAATGTTTCATCTTGTAAACAAAATACGATAATTTTTACCAAATTAAAGCCAATAAACATCTCAGAAAAAATTTACGACAGTAAAATAAATTTTTTCACAAATAACGTGTCAAATAAATACAACAATAACCACCGTACACGCCCATAAATAACAGCTTATCTCGAAGTCGAAACACGCGCTTTATATTCTTATTAAATCTCGTGAGTGAAAAAAATGTTAAAGACACAAATGAAAACAATAGTGTTGTTATTAGATAGAAATTAAAAGTATGCTTGATGAAGTTAGTGATTAAAGATGTTGGAGAATAATTCAGATAAGATTGGAAGATTCACGGATCGATGGATGTCGTGTCGTTAACCTCACCTAGCAGGGAGTTATGTTAGGGCTCGAGTGAAACAGCCTGTAGATTGGCCTAGGTGCGGGCATTATGGCTTGTTTGCAGTTGCGCATACCTCTGCTCACTGCTTGTGCACTCGACTCGATTCCTCCTTCTTTCCTTACCACCAGCGCGGCTCGTTTCTCTTCTTCTTCTTCTTCTACTTGTTCTTTTTCTTCTTTTTCGTCTTCAGCTTCTTCTTATCCTTCTTCTGTGGCCTTCCGCGAGGATTCACGGGTGTTGCGCTCTCGGCTTTCATTATTCCCGAGTTAGCACAATACGCACGTGATTACGTACTCGCTGGTTCGACGTTCCGTCGTTAGTTACGATGCCTCGGCCTTTCTTACATGTCCCTCAGAGTCTCTTCCTCACGGTTGCTGCTCGTGTACCATACAACTATTTTTCTTTTACACACATTGATACATTAGGTGTCTTGTATAGTACTTGTTTAATTTCATTTTTTTCATCTTCATCATCATGTGGATATTTTAAGTACCAATGTATTGTCAGATGTTCAACTGCAGTGAAATCAAATGGAAAATAAAAAATAGCGTTCATAAAAATTATTGCTATCGGCATATGTCTTGAACGTTTTCATTAGATAACGAACAATTGGCAGGTATGATGCGTCATCTCTATAATGGAATCTCATTTGTCATCCATTCGATCATGACTGGAAAAATTTCGAAAAAAAAAAAATTATTTGTCGTGAAGAAAAGGCATAATTTGCGTTGCGTAAGACAACGAGTAATATACAAAAGACGAACTCTCGGTGATAGGATCATTAGAAAAATAATAATACAAAAAATAATGGCTGTTGTTGTGAAAAGTAATGTTTCTTTATTTTTTTTTTTCAATGGCTCTTGAACTATTATTTAGAAATAATGGAAATGTTTTATTGATTTTGTTTGTAGGTCGAATAAGAATAGGTGTTTAAAAGAACGAAATGACTTTTTCTTTACACTAATAATGAAACAATAACAACTATCCTTTATATATTCTTTAATGTTTTTTTTTTTTTAAACCAACTCTTCTGCTAAAAATATCAGATTAAATTTTAAATAATTGAAAAAAAAGATATTCTAATAAATAATTGTAATATTTGCATACTTAAGTAATTTTAATATACATAATTAATGAAAAAATAAAGTGATGACAATAATCATTAATAATACATAAATCAAGCAAGTCGTTAGTCATTTTTTTTCATCAATAATAATAACGATGTGGTGATGATTATGTGTATTAAGAGACGATAATAGAGAAGTGCGTGTTGATAAAAATAGGAAATAGAGAATCCGTTATTGGGATAATTCGAGAGGCGTGATCGATTCTCGGCAAATGGAACGATGGTACAGTGGACAAGCGCGCGTGCGAGAGGAATCAATCTGTAGAATAAATTATATGTTCTCGACAAACGTATACATTTATTCTACTTCTTTTATATATACATATGAACGTGATAGCAGGCGAGAAGGACCTACTCGAAAGCTGCGACTATGCTCATGTAGCTTAGAGAACGATAAATTATCTAATGTGATAACCATCTTGCGAATATACTTGACGAGCTTACGGAATACACACGGCTTGTGAATACTAAGCGGAAGTTACATGAGATGGGATTTTTGCGAGGGCTGAGGATAATTAATTAATAATAGGGTAATAGTGAAATAGGATACATGAATTACTTTCATTTATTCATGTGTTTAAAATAATAATAATAATAAAAGAATCAATGTTTTTTTTTTTTTCATTTTTAGCATGATAATTAAGGTGACTGTCCTAATTGTCGCTCATGAACCTATTTGCAACATCATTTTGCAAAAGAATATTTTTTAATTACCAAATGAAATTTACTGAGCGAGAATAGGTTCATGAACGACAATTGGGCCAGTCACCTTAATGCTCCAAAATTCATTCGAGTTTTAGAAAAATGGTTTTTTTTTCATATCCCCGCTCAAAGTTAATATTTACTGCCTGTTGTTTTCACGTCCCCATAAAATTTTCTTAGGAGGCGTGAGATTAGACACCAAATCAAGACTACACTTTCCTTGGTTCGACTATAACTTCAGAGTCTTTCACTGCAAATTCAAGTGTTTGCAATGTTAAACATCATAAACGAACTATGGTAATTTTGTAGACGACTTTTAAACGTTTCTTTCCGTTTACCAAAATGCTAGTTTGTTTATGGCATTATACATTGTAAACACTTTAAACGTTTTATTACTAAATACTTGAATTGTTCGGGATTTGCAGTGTTTAATTATAACTTTGAAGTTAAAATTTGTATTCTAAGTAGGGTAGAGGAAGGTTATTTAGTAAGATAGGTGGTGATAGACTAACAACAAAATTTTTTATCCTGTTCTCTATTTTTTATTAATAAAAAAATTAATAACACTTTTTATGTTTTCATTATTTTAAACTAAATCAGTGAAAACAAAGTTCAATATTCATTGATTTGTTTAAGAAGAGAGTATTTTATTTTTTTTTTTTTATTATATTAAGTATATATTAATTGTATTCATACATCTTTATTATGATGTATCATTCTTCCATTTATTCTAAACAATAATGATTTCTCAAAACTTTTTATCATCTCTTCATTATATATTCCGAAGGCGTACCGATAATTAAAATTTTCCATCTTTTTTATGAGCAAATAATTAAATTAAATTAAAAGGAAATGCAATAGACAATCTGAACCATCGATTATTGTTGAAATTGAATAGACAAAGGGCCAAAAAAATAGCAAAGTATTGAATAAAATAAAAAAAAAAAAGTAATTAATTGCTTAGATAATCAAGGCGGTGTAATAAATAAAGTTTAGCTCGTGCCATCGGTATATATATATAGTAGTGTTATATTGCCTTGGAAATGTCTGTCTCAATACATATGCAGGTATTGCAGGGCTTCATTGTTAAGTTATTCGCAATCTATATTCCGTTCTCGTGCGAAGGTCACGGAGACGCAATTGGTATGCAGGAGACCGATATCCTGATGTAGGCACTCAAGTCATTTAAGACTCGTCCACTATCGAATCGTGATTATTATCCAACCAACAATCTTCTTTTTACCCCCCGTTTTTGTATTCTTAATCAGTATCAGTAATTGATTATTATTACATTATTCATTACAATAACTTGTGATAATTATAGTTTTTACGATAATTGTGAGTTGCTGTTATCAATTAATTGAAATATACGACCAACACATGTAGATTACGTTTATTTATTTACAATATTTTGATGAATGGTGAGCAAATTGATTGATGTTGGAATAGAAAGTAGATGTTAGAGCTCGATCATTACAATAATGATGATAATTATGGAAATCAATTATTGGAAATATTTTCTATGAAAATATTAGATTGTATTTTATCCAGTAATTGCTGATTGTTGGGTTAGTGATTATGTCGAAATGGAATTAATAATTATATTGGAAAATTTATTGTGCTATTAATGAATAAGGAAATGGTTGGAATTTAATCAAGTATTTTTATCAAATATATTATTCTCAAATAATTCAATTCTTTCCAAAATTACTATCTCATTTTTTTCTCTTTAAAAAATCATTACTATTATCTAAAACAAAAAAAAGAAAAATTATTTTATAAAAATTTCTGAAAATATTTGTTTCAAATAAATCATTTTTTTTTTCATGGCATGGCAAAAAAAAAACATTTTCTTATGCTAGGAAAAATGATATTGGTTGATAAAGTTTTTAAAATCAATCAAAATTTTTTTCTGAACAAACTAAAGCATAGTAATTGTCCAGCTAAGTCTGCTTAAATAAAGGGAACTCACTAAAAAGTGAATGAAAACAGAAGAACATAATGAGAGAAAAACGTGTATATCGAAGGGTTTTTCTTGATAGCAGACTTTACCTGCCACGATTGCAGTGCACACTATATCGCATCGCACCGCTATTACGTCGTCAGTCGGGAACGAAGATCGATGATAAGCTACGAGATACAAGATAAATAATAAGACAATAAATAACGGCGACAAGAGAATGGACCGATGCTCGCGAGGTGCGCGTGCACGTCTGCCGGCAGATGGACAAAGGCTAAATAACAATGACCATCACTCTGAGATCTGTAATAAATGTTGATGAATAAAAATTTTCACCTTCATATTACACTAGCTTGCATGTGATATTTACTCTCATCTTGAGTGATGAATGGATCGATTGATTGCAGCCTCGACATCAGCTAATCTGGAGACAAGAAAATTATTCATATGGCTTCACCATTATTATTATTATTATTATTGTCATTATGTTGTTGTTATTATTATTATTACTATTATAATAATGGTTGGCTAGAAATAAAAAATGATGAGTGGTTAGAAAAATTACCAACATTAATAGTGTGAATAGTAAAAAAACCCCTAGTGAAATTGATATTAATTTATAAAATAATAAATTCATCAAAATAATGTTAATAAATTCTTTTTCATCATCAATCAGGACATTCATCAATTACAAGACGTTACATAAAGGTCAAGAGTAAATTTAAACTTCAGTTAGTAGTTATTAATTTTTCTAACAAATAAAAGTAAAAGAAGTTTTAAAAATCGTTGAATTATTTTTTAATTGATTAAAGTTAATTGAGGACAAATTTTTGAATAATTTGGTTGATCTTTGGAAATTATTTTAGATCAGTTCATGACATTAAAATCATGTAACAACCAAGATCTACTTGAAAGCTTTGCCTGAATCAAGTAATTTCTAGTCAAAAGAGTATAAGATTAAATTTAACGATTAATTGTACATATAATAATGTGTATAACGTATATATACGCTTGAAAGAACTGATTAAAGAAAAAAGATTGGCCATCATTGGTCGCATCAGTGCACTCTGAGTATTGAAACGAACGACCGGCTTCTCCAGTTACTAACTATATCCCTAGTGCCTTTCCTTCCGCATTCTCGAAATTCTCAAGCTTCCCCAATGATTTCTAATGGTACCTTAGCACTCAGATGAGGATCCATTTTACCTATTATATCTCTACTATTCGTGCAAATATTTTTTTGTACACTTTTTTATAATTCATTATTTCGCACTGATTCGTTTATTACTGAGCCAGCTTTTACAATCCTTTTATATATAAAATATATTAGATATTTTTTTTTGTTATTCAGAGAGATTTTATTCTGGAAAGTATGATGATGATGATGATTGTGATGATTTTTTTTCAATTATCATGACGAATTAAACCAGTTGATCAAGTTGGAAAAATGATTATCATCATATCCTCATCTCTAAATTGTTCTAATTACTCCGGACACGTGTAAGACATACAGTTCATTTACAAGGATTATTATTTAGACAAGGTTATTCAATCATAGTACAAAAATCAACCACTAGATTATTTACAATGGATTAAACTTATCAATAAAAAACAAACTTTCTCAATGATATAAAAACGTTATTTACAGTTAAAAATAAGACAAAAAAAAATTTAATTCATTCCACAGCTCTTTTAATTAATTACGATATGAATATTATTGAATTTTTATCGTAAAAAAAAAATGTTTCCTTTTTATTTCAAAGTTGGTATAAAATATTTATTAAGTGATAAAAATAATATAGGAATAATTATAATGGTCATTAATTATGATTATTTATTGGAATATCACTGGTACCGTTATCGATAAATATTTCAAGCATACAAAGCACTCGAAATACAACTTTGTACATGATACCGTTTTCCGCATCAATTCGAGTATTTTTACGTAAGCATTGCCCTTAAGTGTAATGTTCTCGTTATATTAGATAATTTCTCGCTATTAAATTCTTGCTCATGCAAGCGTACTTTAACACATTATGAATACATAATTCTCTATAACGGACGTGCTTCGTCAATGTGAGCAATAATTAATTATTACTAAAGCCGCCTACTGTTGAAACGATCAATCTTTTAATTATCGATATTTTACCTGAATAATATTTCAATAATCTAATAGCTCGGTGGTTGATGTCCATCAAATGCCGGTGAATATCAAGAGTAAGTCAGTGGTATTATCAGCTGTTGGTAGGCACGAAGAGGTATTTTATTGTTAAGCTAAACGGTATAATTGACTGACTTAAACAGCTACATTATGGCACAGGTCAGTATAACTAGATGGCATGAAAAATTTTCTAGATTCTTAGTGTGTTGTCGACCCCAATCGTGGATTCTTCATCCCTCAAAGGCCTCGAATAGATCGACGATTGCTGCAGTCGATTGGACGTGGATATTTCCTTGGCATGAAATGTGACGCTATCCGTGACGGCGTTGAGCTGTACTTGGGTCACGTAGAAAGCCCGGAATTATGTATTTATGTGATGGCTCTGAAAAATTATGACACACTTTTCGAGATTTGTGTCATTCAACAAGTACATTTATTATTGCTTGCTAACTGATAGCAGCTTCTGAGAAATATCATTATCTAGCATCATCTTTTTTTCTCCCTAACGGGGTTTTTGGTTGCATCGTGCAGCAACATGTGTTATAACTGTTCACAAATTTCGTTCCGAATGAATGAATGATGGATTTGAATAATAGCGTGTCAATATTTTTTTTTTATAATCATCCCAATAATCGGTCTTCATTTGCAATTATTATGGGAAATAATTTTTTATCCTACATTTATGCTTATAGTTTTTTATTATTATTTAAAGATTCGATTAATTATCAATAAAGTTTGTAATAAAATGTATTAATTTACCTTGGATCTAATGAAGTTATATAATTAAAAATGACTCGATTATTGTTAGAGTTTAGTTATAAAAAATATCTTTCTTTATAAAATTATTTTATTATAGAGGGTCTAATGATGATGAAAGTTACGATTAAAATATTACGTAAATTTTAAAATAAATTAATTTTCCAAGTAATACTGGATTGAAATTGCTATATTATTGTTTTCAAAAACAGTTAATTAATGACAATTTAATTTTATTTCTAACATTACCAATCGAAAAATTAATTAATATTGATATTTAACTAATTGAGATGTAAAAAAGGATTTTAATTAGCCAATTATCTTCTTTATTATTCCATTTTCTCCTCTAGATCATTTTATTAATATTATTATTGCCAATTAATAACAAATATTGATAACAAAATTATTTTGTTTTACTCCAGAAATATTTTTTAATTATCGAAATCAATTTTTTTTTGGTATCTCACTGGTCTCCTTTAATTACCAAAACAACATTCTTGGAGGAAAAAAAAATAAAAAAGAATATTACCGTTTTATCCATTGATGTTTTCATTACGACAAAATGAATATCTTATCACCTCCACTTATCATTTTTACTCCAAAATGTCTCGCATAAGAAACCCATTAAGCTCCACCGAAATCTTTGACAGACGACGTTTAGTATTTTACAACAAGCCATTTATCTTGTTAAAAATATTTCGAGTTATACTTATCCAATTTGGACACACGTAAAATAATCGCGTGCAAACTGCAAGCTAATTGGTACGAGAATCGATCGGTATCTCGCACCTCCCGTCGTCTGTTGTAGAGAAGTTTCCCTCTGGGAAAAAAAAAGATGTTAGAGGGGGGATATATAATGAAGATTTAAATCAGAACGATTTAGTTTACCGTAAAGGACCATAAAAATAAACAAGACTTATTCAGGTTTATATTTCATTCCTGTGAATTTACTTGACGGCCTTGTCTATATAATTGAATCTACTGCTATCAAATAACATTTCTTCTTGCATATTACTGTACTTCATACAGCCGCTTGCATGTTATTTAAACGCTGCTAAAAATTATCGTGAATTTTTGTAGTTGGCCTAATTTCATTCATGAGTCTGTTATTAAAATGATTTTTTCCGCGATTACACTCTGTAATTTAAAGGATCAAGGTTCAGACCAATTATTTGCAACAAAACTATAAATAAGTATATTTATTCTCAAACAACAAGAAAAACAGTATCATTAAATCTCACTCTCAATTTTTTTTAATAACATCTTTTTAAATGACGCATATTTATAGAATATCAACAAGTGTACATTATATACATTTATCCATGCTTACAAATTAAACTTGTTGTTGTTTTACCGATTAGATGATAATAGTCTTTTGATCTAGATATCTGTCATTATGTAATTATCGAGTCTTCAATGTGGCATCTGGAAGAGCCAAGAAATCAATGCAGCATGGCTATCTTTTCTCTCTTGTACTCTTTCACTGTTTCTCCCTCTTTCTTGCTTTTTTTTTCCTTTTTATTCTCTGTATGTCAGGGACTCCCTCCCCGTGTAACGGAACCTCACTACATCGGACGGAAGTTGGAGGTCGCTTTGCGTCCTGCGTGGCGTTCTTTCAGTTATACACTATCCAGAACATGTAGTTACAGTATTTGTATTGTGTTTCTGCCAGCTTTAACCAATTTTTGAGTCGACGATGATACCGTTAATTTTTTTTGTTTCAGTTTGATTGAAGCACACTGATCTTACGGTGTAATTTTAAGAAGCAAACAATTCTTATTCACGTGGCTTAACATTTAGGTAAAAATTCAGATGAAAAGAAAATTTAAAGTCTAAGAGTAAACTTTGATTTAAATATTTAAAAATCGATATATTCAATAAGATATAATCAAAATACTACTTGATAATGTTCATTCAATATTTTTACAAAAGAAATTTTTAATAATGTATTCTGTAAATGAGTATATTTACAGTTGTACGACGTTTTCATTTCATTTATAAAAAATGTTATTCTTGGATTAATTGAGCAAATGGAACTATTTATAGATCACTATAATACTAGATAATTGATGATAAATAATTACACGACATTAAAGTGTTAAATAAGACTCATTTACTGAACTATATGACCTGACAAAATAAACATCCGTTAGAATAATCAATAACAAGTGTTACACCTCTGACATATCTAATAATGATCGTTATCTCATTTCTCGTTGATCAATTTTTCAGAACAATTCGAATACATTAAATAGTATCAAATGATATGAGAAAAAATATAATCTTTATTTTCAACAAAAATTATCCTGTATTACGAATTTGATTAAAATAATATCAGAAAAGTATCAACATTTGGAATTTTTTTCTTGAAAATCAAGCTCTTCTAAAGCCCACTTCTCTATCTATAATTTATCATTATTCTATTCATAAACTTTAACAAGAAAAAAAAACAGGAATTGTAGTGAAAAAGACGAGTAAAATACGTATATTATATTGAAGCAGAAATTTCCATAATGATTATTCAACGTTGGTGGTGTTGTACATTACTCGAAAGTAGAAGGAAGACAAGTATAAGTTAATTTTTCCTTAGCAAAACCTTCGTCATGGAGCAATTCCGTCTGGAAGTAACGCCCATAACAGTCCGTTTCCGCGTTCACGCCCGAGTACGTTAGAGCATCGAGGCTGAGCGAGTGCAGTACTAGACTATCCTATTACCAGTATCACCAGGTTGCCTATGGTGTATGCTGCTATTCTGGACATCATGCTTGGTGGCATTGGTGCAGGTCGGTGTTTACCAATGCTCAGCTTAGACTTTAGAGTATTAGGTATATGCTTGCTGCTGCCAGCCTATGACTGGAACATTCTTCTTTTTCTCTTAACCACCATATGGGATCATTGTCCTCAAGAACATGAGAAAAATGGCATTTCTTATTCAATTAGATATTTATTATTTCTTCAATCATAAATGATAACTGATCTTTATCAATTCTTGGGAATCATGATCAACATTAAGATAATAATATTTTTTATAAATATTTATCAACAATAATGAATAGTCAATTTGTTTAAAGGAATGAAGTAATAGATGATCAACAATAAAATGTATATTTTGATGATGAATTAATTAAAATAGTTGAAAAGTTGGATTTGCAAAATATCTTAAACATTGGTGGTCATGTCTTAATGATGAAACAATTCAACAATGATTGATTATTGAAAAGAAAATTGAATGAAATAATTCTAATTGAATTGTAAATATTATTGTTTTTTCTGAGATTATTTAATCACTTCTAAATAATCAGCATTGATTATCATGAAATAGTAAATTACATAATTTGTTAATCCAATAGTTGTTATCACAGGTGAACAAATCCTTGAATTTTAAATATTATAAATAACAGTAATCTTTAAAATAAAATGGTAATGCTGTATTATTCATAACTTTTATCATCCAACTGGTCAGAATAATTTATGTCTTTTTTCTGAATAAGTTTCCCAGCATGAACACCAAAATGACAGCTTAACCACTGGTTGCAGGAGTGTCATAACATGAGTTAAATAAAAAACGTAATCGGCTTTATATGGAAATTTAAAGAAGAGATTCTGACGTAGAATGTGTCTAATACAGTAGATTAGACTTCTGCTATTGTGGTTAATATGAAATAATTACAGGCTACGTTTATGGCTTAGCAGAAGGCCCATGAGTTGATGGTGTTGGTGTCGGAGCATCGGCCGAGACCGCACACCGTAGCCTACGCGCAACTAATGGCCACATAGCAAAGCATCAACGCGATTTATGCTTCCATATAGCAGCCATGGTTAAACTAATCGTAATTCCTGGCTCATATTCCATCGCTCGATGAGGAAGCGACTCGCATCGCTTGTTCAAGACATGGCAAACTCGAAACTTTTACTCTTTGACGTTTTCATCTTCTTCCGCTTTATCTTATACACCATTCTTATTACCTGTACACTCATAAAATCATGCTTTAAAGAAAGATGTTTCAAGGTGTGATGTTACTTATCTGATGTCACCTGGTAGTGGTTGGTATGAGCTTGGATGTACCGTGTGTAGAGTAAAATGGAACGGTATCAGGATACGGAAGAAGGACCGGCACCTTGAGAAACTAGGAAGTATGTATGCCTCGGTCAGGCATTGTACGCATAAATGTACACGTCTGATGTAGAGCTAGCGAACGCGAAACTAAAGCTAGGTGAGTTTGACTCGAGGAAGGATGCCCGTTATGATGATTATCGTGCGTTGGACGCCAGCCGTGGTTAATTCTCTGGCATCAGAAGCTACGTCGCGAACCCTCGTCTCTCTGTTCAACTGTTATTTTCATTATCAACGTCATAGAATTTCACTCGGCAATTGTGCCTATTTTCCAGCCTTATCTGTATGTAAATCAAAGAGAATTAGATTGAGGCGATGTTTCTTTTTTACTCTAAAAATCTGTTTTCTTTTTGTTACATCATCTGCATAAGTAAATAGGAGTGTCAGAACATGAGTTTATGATTTTTATTTTTTTTTACATTTTATTTTAACTTCTGATGAAATTATTTTATAATATAAGTTTAGTACGTTTAAAAATGATAACTTTTTTTTGGTAAATGATGTTTAGCTTGACAGAAAAAAATAAAGTAGAGTATTTTAAGTTTAGTCAGACGTTGAATTTTTTTTATTGACATAATTTTCATATTCTTATTTCACAAATACATTATTTTTAATGTTTCTTTATAAATAATGAATATTAAAGAAGATAATAAGATTATGGGTCACTTTTTGTTTTTATTCAATTACATTTTACTATGTTAAATTATCATCAATTGTCACTTTTCGAAAGTTCTGTTTATTGCTAAGAAGTTATTTTTCAATATATTTATGGGTCAGCTGATAGAAGACGTACCATACTCACATAATCTACGAACGGATCATATTAAAGGCTGGACCATAATCCTATCATCTACTCTAAATAAATTATCAATGCCATTTTTTAAAAATTGAACTTAGTTCCATTACCAATTAAATTTATTTTAAATTTTTTTCAAGTTGAATACTAATTATTGTTCTAAATATTTAAACAAATGAGTTAATTTATTCTGGTGAATGATTCATTGTAAGGAATGATAGAAAGAAATCTGGGATTAAAAGAAAATTTCTAAAAAGAAAAATCATCAAAACAATTTTACTCTTCATATCTAGTGTGAAATAAACAATGAGTAATAGATAAATTCCCATTGAAAGGTGGTTGGAAGTAAAATATAAGATAGAATAATTTAAAAGCGGAAAAAATAAATGAAGATAATAATATATAAAGGCTGTTATTTTGTATGAGACTTGAGCGGTTGAATATATGATAACACTAATTGATACCGAGTGAAGAATTTAATGATGATTCTCTATAAGAAAAGGAGGTTATCAGAGACTATTAATTCAATGTACCTGGGCGTACGCTGGTTGCCAAATTGCTCGTATATCTTGGGAATTATTTTATGCATGATCACGGTATGTATAGATACACAAGACAGCTTGTCAATTTAACCTGAGGCGTACATTCAATAGCTACAATCCATCCCATGATCGCATCATTGCTCTTTTTCGGCAATACTATTTTTCTGACTGCCCTAGTATTATTTTACAACAGTTGAGATTATTGCTGCACATTCTACATCAAGTCTCATAGCCAGAAGCAGTTATTTGACTTCTCACTGCAACCTAGAATCCAGACAATTTAAATTTGATTTCCAACGAAATTCCTAAACAACAGCAATTGTCTATGTATTCAGACACCTCAATTTATCATGATAAAAATTTACAAAAAAAAACTTGACATTCTTTCAGGTCATTTTAATGTTCATCAAGCAATGATTATGGCATAAATTAGTTTTTTTATATTGGGTTGTCCCATAAATCCTTGCTAGTCAAAAGCAATTTAGTATTTATTATTTTGTTATTAAAAACGATGCATTTAATCAAGTATGTAATCTTCCTCATTATCAACTACGGTCAGCCACCTACTGGGCAAAGTTTCAAGTTACCTTTTATTCCAAAACGAAAGAGGCTGAGAGTCCAAAAAATTTTCGACTAAAAATGAAAAATGGCAAGAACGGATGAAACAATATAATAACATTTTAAAAATTGTCAGCTTTACCGCGCCATGTATCAATACATAAATTCAAGATCATGAAATTTTCTATAAAAAAAGTTCTTATCAATTTTTGGTAAATCTCATTGTTTTAAAGATACAGCTGTTAAAAGCTAAGGATAATGGTATAGGATTTGCCGAAAAAAAAATTTACCTTGGATTTTATGTGATTAGTTGATTATTTTTCATTCTAAACTGTGACTAAACAATAATAAAAATGCTAGAAAAACGTCGAATTCCATGAGGAAATGAAATTAGACTTGAAAATTGTCGTTGCATAGCTAAACATTTTAACGTGATTTGGATTCAATGCGTTCTTAGCGTCTTCTTAAACGAAATAAGTTTAAATACCTCGAGGTGTTTCCTCGTTCCTTATTCACATTCCATAATATTACACCCGCATTGGTTAAAACCCCATGCGGTGAGCAAGCGAGGTCGAGTCTAACACTGTTGCAAGTGTTAAGTATTAGATGGAAATTATAATCATAATAAACTGATAATAAAAATCAATTATTTCATTGATTTCATCGCAGATAATTTCCCATCAGATGAGCCATTGAAAAATAAATCATTCGTTGATGTTCAAGAATGAGGAAGTATTGCAGATATAAAGAAAATGTTTATTAATCATCAAGAATTATTTAATAATAATTACCATGATGATTACTCCTAGATGGTCTATTGAATGTTAATCAAATCTTTAATTGAAATTTTTTTTCAATGCCTTCTCAGAAACAACATCGTTTATGACGTTAAACATTTGAAAATGTTTACAAAAAGGTAAAATAAAATAGGTTTTATTGAATTAAAAAACCTCAGATAGTTTAAAATATTATTTAAGAATTATAACAATTATAATTTTCAAAATTTCATCGTAGAATCTAAAGACTAAATAAAGAACTCTAGATTTTACAATGATTTTGATTTGATATATAAAAGTATATGGATCTTTGCGCATTAGTTTTAGGCAAATAAATAGATAAAATAAGGAAATACCTACCGGAAGAACTTCTCGCAACATGAATCTACCCGACTGGAAATTAGTTCCGTTTTGGATCTGAACTAGATCATGATTACCTGAAGTCTGATCAGGAACTGGTTAGGGTGGAATAAAACGAGATGAGAACGAGTGGTTGAAAAATAAGGAAAAAATCCGAAATTAAAAATCCAAAGCAGTTTAACAATAATTAAATCTAAAAATTTTAATTATTAATAATAATAATAAAAAACAAGAACAAAAAAAAGTTTTATTTCACTTAAAAAAAATATTCATGAAGTCATTATTGTTAATTATTCATTGAAAATAATTTATAAATAATTATTTTTTCTAAATTTCAAGTTAAATACTGATTACCTCATAAATCTTGTAAATATTAAGCACGTCAAGCACTTGACACAAATGTCTATTTATCTATAAAAAAAAAATTTTTCCAGTCAATCTAAAAGCTAGGTAAATAGTGATCTCAATGACCTGCTAAGTAGACGAGAAAGTCCTTGAGTAAATAAAAACCTAATGATTAGTACAAATATTGTGCAAGTATTGATGATGTTGGTGTTGTAGATTCTCATGATGATCCCATGAAGTACATGAAGAGCTTGACTGCGGCTTCTCTTGGGTGAGCAGATTCTTTTTCGCAATTAGAGGCTCCATTGTAGAGTTTGTGGTGTAGTCATGATCACTGTACATGGTATAGGCTGTACGTGTACATGTATGTTAGAGCTGCCAAGCAAACACGCATATGGGTCGTGAAGATTGCTGCAATTGCCACCGTACACAAAGCTAAATCGTCGCGTGTTTTCGCCATACGCGTAATTGCGCATGCACGTGTTGTTCCTTTTTATTCTTTACTTTAGTACATTGAGATTAAGTACATTTTCAATATTTGAGATCATTCAAGTTTTATTTATTCATGAAATTTAATTATTATTTTTGTCAATAATATCTGTCTTTTCATCAAATTGCTATTAATTGTGATGTTGAATACTTCATGAGATAAAGCCATCAAATTTAACCTTTGAGAAACTAAGTATTGAACTTCAATGGGAAAAATACATTTCAACAACGTGAAAAAAATGTAATTACTGAATTCCTTTCTTGAAATGAATGTTTTTACATATCTTCTCAAATACTCTCATTACCTTGTTTATGATCGTGGAAAAAATTATTGCTTGTAAGGAATCAATTTTTAATACACCTTTTAATATTTTTCACTCGAGGTGAAGGATGGTGTTAATAGAGTATTATTACGCTAATTTTATCCTCTTTTCAAAGAGCATAATTATGAGGTGAATAATGGAAGGAATAATATTAATTAATCACATAAACAATGAAAGTATTTACATTGTAAAAAAATGATAGTAAGGTTTGACCTTTACATACTTGAAATCGTTTAAAACATTCCCTATTTTGTTTTGTTCATTTGAATAAATATTTAACCCATTTCTTAGTGTGTGTGTGTGTAGGCTTGGAGGTATGAATATATGAGACTAATTAATTTAAAGTCTGCATGCTTAGGATTTTGTATGAACACCAGTTTATTCATTAATGTCTAATGTTATCTTATCGGTAAATATTATTCTGTAATAAAATTTATATTTTTTTGATTAACAATGAGAAACACTTTAATACATATTTATTAAATTAATGCTTTTTTTACGAACAATTAAATAATACATTTAAGCTTCTTAATTATGTTTCCACTGCAAATCTAAGTGTTTAGCAACTAAAAACTTAAAGTGTTTGCAATGTTAAACATCATAAACGAGCTATGGTAATTTTGTAGACAAATTTTAAACGTTTCTTGTCGTTTACCAAAATGGTATAGATCGTTTATGGTGTTTAACATTGTAAACACTTTAAACGTTTTACTTCGAAACGCCCAAATTTTTCGGAATTTGCTGTGTCAATATGCGTTTCTATTCATCAATCATCATAAATGCAAACATTTTTTTTATTCATCATTTGTAATAAAAAAAATAATAATTATTAATACATAAAAGACATTGTCATCATAAGTTTTGATGTTAAAGTAAATAGAGTTGTAAACAATTTTTCAATTATAAAAATGTTTTATTTATTATTGAAAAAAAAAAAAAAAAAAGAAAAAATTGAATTTTGTAATAAAATATTCTTCCACTCAGAGATAAGTATATGATTGTTAATAAAAAAAATTTTTTATCTTATCCACTAGATTTTATTTATCGTCTCTCAACTGTTTCTCCCAATCACATGACAAATAAATTCACAACAAAACATAACAATAAATAAAAAACTTTATAGATCTGCGATTTCTATAGAAATATAAAAGCCATAAAGCTTGTCATAACATAACATTCTTCATAAACTTTTATAGTGTGATATTCAACACGGGAGGAAACAGAAGAGCGAATTGGGTTGAGCGGATTAGTTGTCAGGAGAAATGTACGATATGTGGGACTTAGTTGTGATATGTATTTGTATATAAACATAAGTACATATGTGATATAAGTGTGTATAGATATAATAGTGAATGTGGAGAATGCATGGAATTTAGTACGGCAAGCCTAGTCTCAAAGATATATACACAATCTCAAAGCCGCTCGACGACTCGTCGTTGGTACGTCGTATGTCGAGTATAACGATAATGTCAACGTCCTTGCGGTCTTTCGGGCCCTACCTATGTTTGCCTGGCGCACATTAGCGCTAATTAGCGCCTTCCTACGACATCGTCGAGACGAGAAAGTCTCTTCACTGAAACTACTTCTCTTCATCCTGCTGCGTGTCCTTCGCAGATTATTTTATCCTTACGATCTTTACTTCTACATACGAAGCTTGATAAAAAATTTTTTCAAATTTTCTCGTTACGACATTTTTTTACATTTTACTCTCTTAATAAATTTGTCTGGGGCAACATAAAAGTTTTATTTAACAGCCAGTATTTTTTTAAAACTCATTAAATTATAGAGAGCATGACTAAATGGAGCATAATAGGTGAATTCAATATCAGAGCAATTTTGGAAAAATTGCAACGATGAGAATAGCATGGGCAGGAAGAGCAGCACCACGTGATTCGCGGTTTCTCGGAAGCACATAGAAAGGTCTCACAGGTCGGAATGCATCTTCACTTTCCCTTGAACGCGTTCACGGATCGATCGATGCTATGAAATAACTTCGGAGAATCATTCTCTCAAGGTATACGACGACGTTGGACCCCAAGACGATCGTTAAACTATAGACACAACCGCACACCGGCTTTATCCCACTGAGAATCGTGTTACTCCTCCCTCGTGCTGTAAATCAGACCGGAAGTTGCTGAAATAACGATCGTAAAATGTTAAGTTACCACACTATCAACTAAATTAAAAGATTTCCTCATTTTACATGACACTAACTTCGATCTTGGGTTCAACCAAATGAATATCAGCTTCAATGAATGTGTTGTCGAGAAAAATCGGTAATTTTACGAGTTGTAATTTTATAGGAGTCGAGTATGAGAATAACAAAAAATGATTAAATTGATTTAAAAGTTTACTTTTTTTTATGCAATAAAAATATTTATTAAAAGACTTCATGCAATTCAACTTTCGAAATATTTCAGTCGTTAAATGTTGCAATAAATTACTTTACTGCTTGATTAATTGAAATTAATTAATTTATCCAAGAATAATTCATTAACTTCTTATTGGGAAATTATTGTAATGAGGTCAATTTTTAAAATTCATAATTTTGTTATATCTTTAAGTTTTGAAAAATTTAAAAGCATTAGATGGTTGAAAAATATATTATAATTAGATGAAAAAAGAATTACAATTGGTTACACATATGTCAAGTGTTCATTCATTTTAAATATCTTTGGAGCCACTGAAGATATCGAATCCGGATCACTTTCATTTTGAAGATAACAGATATAATGAAGATCTGAACGAAATTTAAAAAAATTCAGAACAACTGTTATTTTATTACAACAAAAAAACTGTAGAATAAATAAAGTTACATTTAAAATAGATTCTATTTATTACATGATGAATACGATTAAAACATTTTATCAATATTGATAAAATATTGTCGTTAATGACTTCATATTACTTATAACAAACGGCATATTATTTATAAAAATTTTCATGCGTAATAAATTATTTAAAAAAATGACATGACAAAATTATGAAGTTCAATAAATATATGAAATATAGATGATATTTTTAAAAAATTGTAGCAGAAAAGACTTGTGATAAAATATTAATTCTTACTAAACTTAGAAATACTTTCAAAATATTTAACCTATGTTTTGTTGCTTGGTCGAGTAGTAAAATTTCCTATTTAGATAAACAATGATAATGATTAAACATAAAGCAAAAAAAAATTTTCCTTCATGAAAAATTCATTATGAAAGTTTCATCAGTGCTCAATGCCTACTTGTTTACATCGAAGGATGCGCGCAGTGGCAAGATCGGCATTGCTATACGGGGTTGCGCGAGAGATAAACAAGAGATCGCAATCTGGATAATGGTAAATTGTGAGCCACCCTGGGGATCTCCATCGTATGTACACTCGTAGTGTTGCAATGTATGAGGAATCTTTGAAATGATTCTTGTGAACTTCTTCCTGCCTGTACAGAACACAACACCATAAAACATATTATATGTATTTAACACTTGCAATACATCAATAGAATTTCTCACATATCCCACATCATATAATATATATGCTTGATTCACACATGAAATTCATTTTCGAACATATGTCGCATAAATTCTTAGCAATAAAACCGTACGATTTATTCATCATTTCACTTTCAATAAAACTTATGTAATTAACTATTTAAATATCACGTTATAAAATTATATTGATTTAAAAAAAACAACTTTCTAAAAAAACAATATTTTGATTTCTTTATTGACGTTTATATTTTACAATGAAAGCATTTTAAGGTAGTATGGGGCGTCAACAGACCATCTATTTTTTTCTAAATTTTAAATAGCGTACAAAAGATTATCTGAATATTACTGTAATTCATTACAATAATAAAATAAATTTTATAACAGTTAATAATATAAAAAATTTAATTACAAACAGAAATAATTTTTTTTTAAAACTGATTTGACTAGTTACTGTAGCTATAATTTCTATCTTACCGGCATATTATACATATATTCACAACTATGAATATCATAATAAATCATTAATATCTTGTAATAATGGTCGATGACATGAATTTTTTTTAAATTGATAAATTCGTCAAACTTTAACCCTCTCAGACCTACCGTACACAATTGAGGACATAACATATTTGTAAAACTATCCTAATAAAATAAAAATTTACTTAACTAAAAACTGTTGTTGTCGTTTGTAAACATTATAAATCTCTAAAACATAACATGAATAAAATCAGTTCATACAAATTCCAAAAACACAAAGTCGTTAAAGCATTCTCGAACATGCAAAATAATTCATTTGGATGATTATCTTTAATGCAATAATGGACTTACTGTTCTTTGTTTATTTTTATATTTTGTCCATACTACCTTAAGTATCATTAAATTTTTTATATATTAGTTTTCATACATTTAAATATTTTTTATTTAGAAACTATGATCTATTTTCACTAACTCTGTACGAATAAAATTTTATAATAATTTTTACTAGTCAATTTAAAATTACTGGGTTTTTTCAGTAAGAATAGTTGAATCACTTAATAAAAAATATTATTGTAGTGGGTAAAAATTTTTAGAAAGATTTTTAGAAGAATTAGTAGAAAAAGGTACTGTTCTGGTTAATAAAAATCACCAAAATGCGATTTTTCACTACTTTTTTGGTCATTTTTACCAACCAGAATATTTCTTTTTACTAATTTATTTACCCGAGACAGAATATAAAATATTTTTTTAACTTCAAAGTCTTTAATCACAACTTTGAAGTTGAAATTCGAATTACAAGTACATCATCATACATACAATCTAAGATGATTTCCAAAATAAAATTAAATTATAGGCGGCAATTGAAGTTGACACTGAACTTTAAATTAAATCTTGGATATCTATTCTTATTAAAAAACAAAACCTAGTAATTTTTAATTTTTCTTACTAGTAAATTTTACTGTGAATTGACTAATAAAAATTACTATACAACTTTATCTGTGTATTAAACTATTTTTCTTTCCATTAACTTTCTGTCTACTAGTGTTAAATAATCTACAACATATGATGAGCCTATAAAATAATCTTTATTAGTTCTGAACTTAGATTAGTTCTGAACTAATCAAAAACTGTTGTTTTTCTAATTATTCGTACATTATTATCTTCTTCTGAATTTTCTGGTTTATAAAGCCCATTTTCCAATCGGAACGAAAGTGAAGTTCTTAGACTTACAAGTTGTCTAAGAGTTTTTGAATTTGGTGCAGTCTTCAATAAAGTTTCAATAGATGAATCTAGACCATCTAACATCCTTTTTAATTCTGAAGCTTTCAAAAGTGGCAGGTGTCCTGCATGTCTGACAGTATTAATTGGCTAAAGAAATGTTTACTGTTACACTAACGTCAGTTTATCCCTTTAATTATGAAAAAAATATATCAAACATTACCTTGACATTTTCGTAGAAAAAAGATTGTTCTGTTTCACGATTATTTGAAAAACTTTCAATCGAAATCTACATAATAAAAATCTAACATTATTTCTAGCTTTAATTTGAAAAATATTAATTATCTGAATTATTAAATAATTCGAATTAATAACAATTTAAATTAGAGACCAATTTATAAAGTATTTGTAAAAAAAATAATGCTCACCACATGTTTAATACAGTTAATCGAAATAATAATAGTGATAAATAACAATAGCTTCAACATTTTTAATGATGGTGCTGGTTTTTTACTCACAGTACGTTTATTTTCAAAATCTACTAGACGACATCGGCCAATGCTCTTATATATATCCACACACTACGACAACTATCATGAATAACACTGAAAGTAATATTCTTCATGAATAAATTATTGATAAGGTTCAATCGTTAATTCAACAATGTTTCAAATTATTGATACACTTGTTTAACTTAACACTTACTTAACATGAGACTAGATGTCATTATCTAATATTTGTGAACACATTTTTGATTCAATAAAAAATGTGTAAAAAAAATTAATTGAAAATAGATCTTATGTAGTTTCTTTATAAAATATGTCGATTACTTGTACATTATAATTGATTATAAGATTTACAGTAGTGATTGAAAATATTGTTGGAGGTTTATCCAATCATGAACTACCAATATATGATATAATACCTTCTCTTTCTTATATACTAGTATCAAGGCCTACACCATAGATATACACTCAACTATCGCATTTACTTCGTACGTGACAGATTCAACGACGAGATTCCTCGTTTAGTTTCCTGACCGTAAATAATAACGCTCGTGAGATTTTCTCAGATGATTCGACCTGCAGTTGAGCCTTACGAGGAAGCTCCACACCATCTTTTCATCATATCTATCAACATCACAAATTAACAGGAATTTTTTTATTATTTTTTTAAATTTATTTTATCACTTCATCCCAAAAATGTGGAATGTTATTTTAATTTTTGAAGTATAATAAAAATAATAATAACAGGTTATTAACCTGTTATTGACTAACTATTTGATGGAAAAGAGGAATCGATCATTGGCCTACATCTAAGTAAACAAAATATTACGTCCCATTTATAAAATTTATTCATTTTTCTCTATTGAAATATTTTTATACTAAACAATAGCAACAGCAAATAATTGTAATTTGTTCGTCAGTTCATGATATCTTACGAGCTCTACATAATTCTTTTTAATATTAACTACCATCAAAATAGCTATATAGTTTACTTAAATATTTTTTTTTTTTTTGCTCACCCAGGCCTTCCTTATCAAAGGTCTATACAGTTATTATTTAAATATTATCATGACTTTTATTACTGACACATTTAATTTTACAAGTAAATTATTTAATTAAAAAAAAAAATGTAGAAATTATATCAATTAAAATTAACTGACAAAAATTTTTAATTTTAGAAATTAACTTCATCACAATAACTTACCATTAAAGAGTTTAAAATACTAATTGATATTAAATCATCCTTAAAATTAATGCTTGAATATTTCGAGTTTGATAGGATATATTATAAAATGTCATTAAAAATTTATGATTTCCAATTTTAGATTCTCTCTCAATAGAACTTATACCAAACAACTTTGTTAATAAAAATGGAGTATAATATTTCTATAAAGATTAAATGTTTAACTTCAAGAGGGTAATAAAATTCAGAGAGAAGTAAACTTCTCTGAAGAAAGGATGATTTGAAAGACCATTAGGTTTTCTTTGTAGGTGGAAAGTATAGATAATTATACGCAAAAATATATTAAGCAATTTCTGTAAATGATCAAAGCTTTTAATGATAGCTTAAACATATAGAACAACGTGTGGAACGCAGTAAGAAACAATTGAGAATCTAGTTAGAGGTTATTAGTCGGCTTGGAATGTTTTGATGGGGTGATGATCGAGGCCGCCGGCCCCATAGATCGTCACGGGTATGCTCATGACGATGATGGTGTGTGGACTTTTGCGAAATCATTAATATGACACACACTCTTGATTGTATAGTGCACGACAATCAGTACAAAATCACATATTGTGTCTTTTATTTCAGGGTCACTGACACCCGAACGACATCACCAGCTGTGACACGTCCGTTGTATTCCTTTCATTCTTTTCACTTTACCATATTCTTCTAAGGACTTATTAATCCTCTTAAGTCTTGCAATTGTCTCGACTTAAATCAGCCATTCATACTAATCTTCGTATTACAGACGGAGAATTTATTCAATTGTACTTTGTCTGTGCTAATATTAACTCTGAACAGTTATTCCCTATGCATACTGATTGATTGATGGGGGTGACTTAAACAAATATAGACTGTTATCTCAATTATTCCGAATTTTAATTATTTTCATATGAAACTAATTATTGGTATTAGTAGAGGAAAGTTACCAAATATGAAATACCATTTTTTTTTAAATATAAAACAGAACTTCATATTAATTAAATCAGTTTAATGTTTTTACTAATTACTCATACATTTATATGTAGTAATTAACAGCCTTTAATCAAATATATTAGTTATCAAATTAAAGTTTAACAAAAAAAACAAAATCACAAATTGAGAAATGAAGGTATTCCATATTAAGATACTATTCCATATTTGGTGACTTTCCTCTAGAATTGATAGAACTTTTATGTTTTAAATACACTATAAATTGAAGTTGTGTTAATAATAACACACTTTATGTGTGTTCAATGTTAAATTGCTATACACAAATTATAGAGTCTTGTAGTCCTTTCTAACACACTTCAAGGTGTGTCAAAATCTATAGTTTGTTTATAGAGTTTAACATTGAACACATGTAGGTATTTTTACTGTAACACACTTTTGATTTACAGTGTACATTTGCTTTAAACAAATAAATGTTTTTTTTAATGTATAAATTGATAAAAGAGGATTATAGTGTAGCCTTTAATAAGATGAATAACTTTTTGGCAATAAATAGAAACTTCGAAAAGGGACAATTGATGATAATTAAACAGTAAAATGTAAATGAATAAAAACAAATAGTAACCCATAATCTTACCATCTTCTTTAAGTACTGGATCATTGGCGAAATTGTAAGCAAAGATTTAACGTTGAATTAAAAAAATGTTGAATTAAAAAATAGTCATATTTTTATTAATTAATAACTTTTAATAACAATCATTCTTACATTCAGAGTAAATTGGAACACTACAAACCCATATGGATTTAAGTAATCCATTTTGTATCAAAACTTCAAACTATTACATTTTATAATCATTTTTTATACATTTTAAAGTGTGTTAAATTCTATTATTTGGTTATGGGAATTTAATATCGAGTACGCTTTATTCAAATTATTTTTACACACTCTAAGAATCTTGGAGTACACTGTAGAGAAAAGGATTGTTTTACTATTCTGCAGGGTAAATTTGACTATTTTTGTGCAGTTCACCAAGATTACACTGCACGCTAGGTTCATTTTTACTCAATTTTTCCTTTTGTGCAGAATTAGAGAAGATACCCTAATTCAATCTTAATTTCATCTATCAATTTTTATTAATCCTTGTATCTAATAATTAAATATTAATAGTGTCTATTAATTTTAAAAAATGAAATTAATATCATCTACCTTCCTTTAAAAGTGAGGTTTAAATGAAATCATTTATCTTTTATAAGCAAATTCACTAATAAATATACTAAATAAAACTGAAATTGAAACTTCTAAGAATTTCTAGCAGCCTAAACATAAAACTATTGATAGACATTAAAAAATCAATTTAAAATCAATAATAATATTTTTCTCTATTCAGTAATCTTTTTCGTTTCCTCTCTTTCGCTTCTTCTCTTCAAATAATTTATATCCTGCTTATATTTTTCATTAATTACATTCTCATCCAATCCATTCCTTCTTCTTTTTCATTTTTTATTATCTCCCAAACCCTAGACCGAAACCCCACGCTGACCTATCTCCAATCTACCCCACAAAATTGATACCATTTTAACAACACCGGCAAAAAAAAAATTCAAAAGGAGTAGCACTAGCCGCAAGCCGTTGAATCATCTTCCGAAACAATTAAAAAGTATTAATATTCAAGCAGAGAAGAGTTATAGCAGCCGGGAGGAAATTCTTGAAGAAGAAAGAGGGACGATCTATCGTGGTAAAGGAACAAGTTACTCTTAGCGATGCATTTAAGATATATCCATAGTCGTAATAATCTCCCTCTCTTTTCTCTCTGTTCAGACATATATAAATTCCAATTTATTGGTTCGAGCATATTAATTATCCTGCGACGCGTTTGCCGGTAATAACGCCGCGGGGTTACGTGCTACTAGCAGCAGGTGCACCTGCATCTAGATGTTCGAACAACGTGCAAATGAATTTGCGACGTTAAATGTAAGATACAGAATATATACTTAGAATTGTATCAGAGATACACGTTCATCGCAATTACTTTTGCAAAATGTAGATGTCATGCCGGCAATTTATTTAACAAACCACACGACCTGCACAATATCGTTTAAATGTTTCAAAGAAATCATAATAATAATAATAATTATTATTAATAACGATAATTATAAACCAGTGGATTCGGAGAAATTCTTATGATTATTTTATTTGCGTACTATTTATGAATAAAATGTCCGAGAGACCGCGATTCTTATAACAAAGTGGTGTTAAATGATTAATTAAGGGATGCCAAGACATGAGACATGATTTACGTAGTTTAATCACGCACGCAAGAGAAACTTTGATTTTTTTCACATACATCTACATATATGTGTATACGCACATCTGACGCATCGATGAACATCCACGCGTCCATTATTACTTGACACAGGATATACATGCTGTTCTGGATAAATTACGTCACTCGATTTCCTTCAACAACACTCCATTTTTGCTTTATTTATTTTCATATTTTCAATCCAAGAGTAATTGCTTCCTGATTAAATTTACGATAGATTATTTTTCTTAATGGCGCTTCATCTATCGATGAAGAATTCAAGTAAAAATGAAAATTTACATTATACCCGAGCGATAAATACACTGTTAGAACAAGTGTTTCGAATATTGAGATATGAAAAATGAAAAAATATTTTAATTGGTTGGAAAAAATTTTTACTAGAATTATTGATGGAGTCATTTAATATTTATTGAATAATTCGAGTCATAAATAATCATTTTATTAAGAAATAAACTATTCATTATTATTTTTTCTTCTTTTAAAGAATAACTGGAATAATTTCAAAAACCTTTAGAAAATTAATGATGTTAAAATTTCAAAGGAAAAATTGTTCAAATAATTAAAAATATTAATTAATAAAAATTATCAAACGTGATTAATCTAAACTTATGCAAACAAATAATTTAAATTATAATTTGATAAAAAATGGATTAAGTAAACATCTTTTTTAAATGAATCCATAAAAATGTTTGTGTGAAGTAGAAAAAGGAATTCTAAGTCAGACATAATCGAGAGTCAGCTCAGGCTTATATCAATCGAGTAAAAAAATAAATAATTAAACCTTCTTGATATTTTTATACTTTTAATTGCATTCTTTCATTATTTACCGATACAATAAAAAATATCTCAACGAAAGGAAAAAGAAAGAATAAATAAAAATAAAGAGAAATAATTTTTTATTAATAAAAAATTTTCTCGAGTTGTGATGGGAAATCCTAGGGAACGATCTATACAAAATATTGATGTAGAAATAAATAGAACATAAAATCATAAAAAAAAATGATTTAATCACTAGTTTAATACTACCTGTATATTAAAACAAGACAAAAAACACATGAAAATGGATGAACTGTAATTAAAATGAATAAATATTTAGCATAAGTGTCAATGAAATATATTATTAGTAAGTATAATAAATAGATTCTTCCATCAACAGGTATAGCTTATAAAGGTATATACATAGGGATAGAGTTACGATAGTTGACTAATTAAAGAGCTTTGACTCACGGGAATCAATGGTCCTTAACGAGGAAAAATTCGGTTAGAAGGCTTCCTTTGAATATATAGAACGCTTCTCTCGCTGTTGTTGGCGTTCACGCGATATATTACTCACACGCGTAGTTCTCCTCGGTGTGGATGTGGCTCAGCCAAGGAGTCGAGAAGCTAGACCGACCGGCGAGGCATCCAGGAGGATCTCAGCGTCAATTAAGCAAGAGTTGCGAGACAGGCTTAGGACGTATACTCGCGCAATCTCCATTTACCTCGGCGTGCCGAGAGTTAAAAGAGTTGATTCCGAACCAGCTGAGAAATGTCCACTGTTTCTTCTTCTTCTACTTCTTATATTTCTCATGTTTCTCTTTCAAACTCTATACAGACTGCTAGAGACACTGTAGACCATGTCTTCAATCTACCAGCCATTTTCTCTTGATTTCCAAATGACGAGTATGAGCGACAAAAATTCATCTTTATGGGTGGTCTCTTTTTGTGAATCTTCTTCTTATTTTTTTCTTTAAACGTCGTAATGCAGAAAAACTTGTACAAATTATTTGCCGAGTAACCATCAAGTCTTTTGCAATAGTTTTGAGATTTTTTTTGAAATAGGGTAAAAGAGGGAGGAAGTTGCTATACATAGAATATTTTATCTTTTCTTTAGTTTATATTTATATAGATAAAATTAATTGTTTTAATAGAGCATGGTACACATAATGCAAATCCGGGAAAATTCAAGTGTTTAGTAATAAGATGTTTAATAACTAAATACCTGAATGTTTATAATATTAAACATGATAAACAAATTATAGCATTTTAGTAAATGGCAAGAAGCAATTGAAATTCGTGTACAAAATTACTATAATTTGTTTATGGCGTTAAACATTGTAAACACTTTAAATGTTTAATTTCTAAACATTTAGATTTATAATACATATGTCCTTTATTGTAAGTAAGATAATTTATTTTAAAAATGAAAAAAAAAATATATTATTCTTAAGAAAGTAGGGGAAGGTGGAGTAAAGTGGAACAGTAAGAAAGAACGTAAACAAATTTACAATTATATTAACAAATGACAATAATTTTTAATGCATTAATAAATGGAAAAATTGATAAACGCAAAGTGCAATAGGCGTTTTTAAACTTATTCTAAAAAATTAGCACATTTTTTCGAGCATTTCACTTTACCCTTCTTTTCCCTATTTTTTTTTTTTTTTTTTTCAATTGATAAATTTTATTGATCATATTTTTTGATGAATTTAAGTTTACCTTGATAAAAAAATTAGATTATTTGATTTTTTTCTTATAAAATATAAAACTTTTGAACAAATAATGATTCAACTGTATCGAAAATGTTATCATTAACTGTGCGTCTTTATTGTTACCTCTTATCTTATAATTATTGACATTTTTTAATTTTTATTTGTCTAATTATCAAATTATTATCGTTATATCAATTTTTAAAAATTGATCTAAAGTTCTGGATATTTTTGACTACTTCGAAGGTTTTCATATAAAAAATATTTCCATCTTGTCTAGTATTTTTATTTTATTTACTATTATACGAGGATTCGTAAAATTATAAACTTATTTAATAGAGTAATCGATTATGTTAGATCAGTTAATTAGTCCGTGCATATTTTGTACATGTGAAAAACAAAAAAATAAAACTTAAAATAAAACTATTTGATAATTCATATATTCCTTGCTTGTAAAAATATTTCAATTTAGAGTCGTCATACCTTGAACAAATACGCACGAACTTATGGATTAACCCAATTTTATTTTTTGATTAAACTATTAAATTGATTAAATTACTCAATGACTTTACTTTTTAAATTAAATAGAAGAATTCTCAGATAATTACCAATTTAAAATCTCCTTTTTTCTTTCAATTAAACGCAGCTATTAAAAAAAATTGTTAACACATTTAATTATAATATTGACCTTTATTTATTCTCAGCTAATGTAATTCGTAGTTTATTAGAATAAACATATTTATGAATTTAAAGTATCTTAATACTCTTGAATGCTCATCCAGACAATCTAACATTTGTTACTCTAGGTTAAATTGCCAGCTATCTTCATTTTAAATTTAACAACTCTTATCAGATAATTTAATTTCAGCTGTCGTATTCTATCAAATTTCAATGTCAGTTTAATTATAAAATCGCTTAACAGACTTGTGCACAATAAACTTATTTCATAAAATATGGGCAACAAGTATTGGAGAAAAATGGTCGATTATTCGCCAATAATTATAGGAATATATATTATTTTAGCATGGTCATTGATTGTAAATGTAATATTAAAATACTATCCGTTCCATCTGAACGAAATTTCCGGGAGTATTTGTCATTGCGATACTGGTAAGGAAGAGAGTAAGCAAGAGTAAGAGCTGGCTTGGCGAGGTCTTTACACTGCATCAGGTTACCTTCCTGGATTCATTCACTTTAGAATCACTTCTTATGAGTACTAGTGCACATACGTGCTTGTGGTACAGTCACTTCAAGAATTAAATCTCTCATGTATTTAAGTTTTTTTTTTTGTCTTATTACGTTCTCTCTTTTCTCGTTGATTTACGCATTTTCCTTGTTTACTCATGTGAATAAAATACCTGTGGTTATAAAGATATGTCGTTCGAATAATTTTCAATAGACAACAAAAGAATATTATTGGAGGAGAGGAATATGAAAAAAAAGCCCGGAAGAAAAGTAAAGCGGGTTGTTTGTCAAGATGATTCATACAAACAGAGAATTTCAGAAGAAAAAAAATCGAATGAGCAAAAAGCAGGTACAAAAATGATTGTACCTTCCTTGAGAAAGGAAGTAAAAGAAACCGGTTTTAATTGATTCGAAAATCGTATTCAAACACTGTATAGAAGTAATTATTTGTCACGCACGCGCAGATGAATTTTATAGAGAATAGGATATATATATAGGGTGTATATATCATTCTTGTTACTATGATTCTAAAATTCAGCAAAAAAGAATTGCAGAAAATTGAGCAATGAATAATTTTTTTCAATCAATTCAAATTTTTTTTTTTTTTAAATAACAATTTAAGAAGCTAATGAGAGATAAATATACAATGTATAAAATTGATGGTATAATCGATGATTATTTAAGTGTGATTTGATAAAAGAGTAAGAATTATTACACCAGGAGTTTCAATAGATAAAATAAAATAAAATGGTTTTAAAATATTTTATATTCATGTTCCATTGTGCAAACAACATTGTAAAAATCGATTATTAGAAAAAATAGCTAAGTAAAATATTTTTTTTTTGTCAATTCAAATCGTAATTATGTTTGATTTTTTTATCTTAATTACACAAAAAACATATCATATACGTATAATACATAAAATGTTTGATAAAATTATTTTTATTCTTATTCTACGCAATTTGACAATGATAACAAATTATTTTTTTGGTGTCACCTAATTAAAATAACAAATTTCTAAACTAACATATTCATTTTGAACTTGAAAAAACATCAACTATTTTAATTAATAATTACATCATTAGTTTAAACGATCAATATAACATCATTAATATTTATCTATTAAAATAATTCTAGCAAGCTCTCGAATACCAAAAATCTTTTAATGTGAACATATTTTGTAAAGAAGGGAAGATAATAAAAAATAAATTAATGTAATATCAATAAAATTGATTAAAATAAAATAAAAAAATTTGTAAAATTTTTTGCTAAACGGTGGTAGGCAAGACACCCTGTATAAAATATACATGCTGAACATAAAGATGAGAACATGTAGGTACTATGAAGAGAAATCCGCAGCTGGAAACGATTTAACGCACCACGTTAGATACGGTGTCGGCTAGTATAGAGTCTACATATCCGCTTGATACTCTTAGCCGTTCCTTTAGGCTCATTTCAAGAAAGTCCCTGGAGTCTCGTCTCTCTACTGATACTTTAGAAAAAATATCAGCGGAACGTGAATCGGTACCACGTGCTAGAGCAAACCCACGCTGGTGTCTGAGTAATGCCAGAGGGAATACGAGTAGGCGTTAGATATCGAGGATGGCGCCACGAGAACACTACCATCATTTTGCTTGCTCATTCAATCATTCTAAACACCAATATAAAAAAATTGCTAAAAATACATGGGTTTTTATTAAACTTACAATCGATTACTAACGGAACTGTTTGAACAACTTTTAGAGATTAGATGTAGCAGGAAGAGGTACAAATTTCTTTAGTAATACTCGAGATGAATGAATGATAAGTTATTTTGCAGAATTTAAATTAAATAATAATTCTCCAACAAGGAAATCAACAGTGAATTGTATTTTTGCTTCTTATGTGAAGCAAATCAGATTAAATTTTCTGATAAAAATTTGTTTATTCACTTCAAAAAAAATCCTGATTGAACCATTTTTATAGTTTATTTTCAATTTCTTTGTTTTTTTTTTTTTTTTTTTAAACGAATTAAATATATGAAAAATAATTAATTCAATTCTTGAAATAAAAATGAGATGTTAATTGAATCTTCAACATGTTCTCTCAGAGTTTTAGAATGTCTAGGCTGATGTGAAATGTTTGCTTGTTCAGAGAGGGATAAAGTCATCTGTCGTCAGACTCTGATTTTAATCCTGATTCATATGATCTTACAGCACATTATACTTGGTGTTTCAAATGCTTTTTATAACATTAAATAATTTATCAATTTTAATCTCTTAATAAATTTTAATTATTATTACTAATGTTGATTTATAAATGTATCATTTCTTCAAGCTTTTCGTTTTATCATAATAGAATTGTTCATGATAAACCAGCTAATCTTAAAAAAAAAAATTCTCAATTGTTTTCTTCTCATTGAAGAAAAATATTCACTGTCAATAATATGGATTCAGTTGTTCAGATTTCATCAAATCAAAGTTTTCAGTCATTCAAATGATACTCTTCTTTCGTTCTTAAAAGCTGTTAGATAATCAAATATTCATTTCAAACATTCACTTAGATATCCAGTGCTTCAGCACTGAGCAAAGATTCATAATAGTTTACTTCTTTTAAATTCCTTTTAAAGAATCATATGTAGAGGGTTTTTAGAGAATCTCTTTGCTCAAACAATGTAGATAAACATTTGATATGATGCCTTATTTCACCACATTCATATCATATTTACATAACTTTAAATAACAATAAAATTGATCTTGGTGTGGAAGAATTCGCTAAGACTCCAAGAGTTTCAGGTTCGATGACTCTTGAGCTGGATATAGAGGATGATCAGGAGACTTGAGTTATCATAACTTCTGCCACCTCCCGTCACGCATCACTTGGCACTTTGTGCGCGGCGTTGAGGACGCCGGCGGTGAGTTCGAACGCATCAATAACAATCTCCTCTGATGGTCATTCACTCTGAAATGTCAATGAAAAATATAAAATCACTTGAGTCCTTGTGTTAAATCACTTGAGTATGAAAAGTTCTACGAAATCAATTGGAAACATTTGCTAGTCTGATAAATAAAAAGTCATCACCAAGATGATTGTCGTGATCATTGTAACAATTATCCGTTGTTATTATAATCAGTGAAGATATCTTGTCGCTCAGGAGCTAATAATGTTGATAGAGATTATTCACACAGCAATAATCAAGGAAATAGAGTTGTTAGTTAATTATATAAAATGAAGAGACATGATGATGATGATAATGATGATATTATTGTTGTATGTCAGAGCAAGTTGATCCGTTAAGGTCACCAACCGAGTTCTCATAGCATTGCATGAAGTAAATAGAAGTTATCCATTTAGTAGAGATGCACTGACTACTCAAGATCGAGCTGTCTTTCTATGAGCTCAAGGGATTGTCGGTTGGAGACTGGACGACTCGACGCGAGACCAAAGCGAAACGTGTCGTACGGTTTGTAGTATGTCGTTGTTACCGAAGAAGCACGAGTCACATCTTCCAACGACCAGACACAGTCTCGTGTGCAGAGAGATATACATACCTACGCCAGCGTTTTACTGACCTCTACCTCTATAGCTGGCTTCAGTTCTGATGTTAGTTCTCTGCCCAGAAGACTAAGACTTACGTCACGTATTTCCGTTAGCTTCCTGATCTACCCGAAGCTTTTCTTCATAGAACTCATAAACTTTTCTTTTTTTTATGGCTGGTTAGACAGGGCTGGGATAGGAACTGTTTCTAGATGGCTGGTTATGATAGAAATGGTCAGGGTCTAGGAAAGCTTAGAAATAAATCTTGGAAACCTTTTTTAACTGAACTGATTGATTTATGAAATGATAGTTTTAATCCTATAAAAAAATTTTCAACATGTTTATTAGATAGATTATATCAGAATACCTCATACATTATGATGTTTTCATTGGATTTGTTCAATAAAATTCCACTGACTTAACTTAAGAATTCTCACGTATTTTACTCTAATAATGAAAATATTTTCAGTTACTTTCTTTTTAAACTTGTTGATAATGATGGGTTCTTTGCTACGTTTCTTTTAGAAAATGTAAATGTATCAAATTAGGGTCAAATGATTTGACCTACGACAATAGTCTAGACACAAAAAAAAACATTTTTTTCTAACACCGAAAGTAAAATCTATTGTTTCATTTCTCTTTCTTAGCTTGGATATCTACACTGATCTCC
This sequence comes from Chelonus formosanus, assembly GCA_028641665.1. NCBI lineage: Eukaryota > Metazoa > Arthropoda > Insecta > Hymenoptera > Braconidae > Chelonus > Chelonus formosanus. The sequence goes on from CM054002.1 coordinate 20,016,366, forward strand.
AAGCTGGCATCATTTTCCACCGGATGGAATTGCGCACGAGTGCCTCAAACATCTGCTACACGAGTAATTTTCTCTTGAGCAAACATTTATCATTCTGTTCTGTCAAGCTAGACTAGTCGGCGAATAATAAATAAATAGATGAAATTTTGATATTAATTTATTGGCAGCAATGAGTGAAATTACATAAGTGAGGATCGTGTACTCAATAATAATTAAGTATAGCATGTAAATGAGATAATAAAAAAGGGTGTGATAATTTGGTATGAAATAAATATGAGCTACACTTTCACCATAGGTGCATGTTGCTCTAACGAGTTTGAAATAAAATAAATTGAAAATATAAACGACTGATCGATACCCCAGGGAGCAGCTCTGGACGTAGCAATCTGTTCTAGCTATCAGCTATACAAGTAATGCGATGCAATGTCACTTGGCCGGCCTTGCCACGCTTCATCAACTGTATCTACTGGTTGGAGAACTTCCAGCCGGATGTTAGAATCTACTTGGAACCTTCAAGAGATCGCGCGAAAAGTACTATCGTCATCCAGGCGTAACGCTCCGATGAAATTTTATCGTATCGTTTTACTCGGGTGCATCTTCTTGCAGCATTTCTCAAACACTTGGCAAAGGCAATTATTCTTCTGTCGTAAATTTCAGAGCTAAGGCACGCGAAAAGTCATCGACATTCAGGTGTCTTTACATCGTTAAACGCTCAGTGAAAATTCCAATGGAGTCTCTGAACCATCTGGCTTGTTCGCTCTGTACTCTCTGGCTCAAAGCACGACTAAAGCATTTTTTCTTTTATGTACTGTAACTTGTTCCCATCCTTGCCTGCCCGCCAACACGATTTTTCTTATTTTTCCCGGCGTGTCCGTGGTCACGAGTCCGGCCTCCTGGTCGGGGCACTCATCGACTAGCGGTACTTCGAGTCTTCTCTTGCAGGTTGGGCAGGTGCGCTCCTCGTCTCGAGCCTCAATGAAGAGAAAGAGAAGAGAGTGGGCTTACTTTGGAAGGTGCATCAGATACGCTCCGCGGGGAGCGTCAAGACAAGAGGTTAATCCGTGTCTAACTGTAAGATAACTGGCCTGTCCAGATCGACCAGACGCCGCTTGTACTCATCTACTCTTCTTCTTCTCTCATCATCCCTGCTTTCTTCAATGAACTTCCTATCCTACTCTTCTATACTACATGAATTACTCCAAATCTATCACTTTACTATTAACTCATCATCCAATCACCTCTGTCATCACTTTTCAATCCGTATTATGTTCACTTTCAGAGGCAGCATAATGCTCAACCATCCGAGAAAACCATAAACAAAAAGTCCATCGAAACTGGCTGAGATTGAAGAGAGAAAGCTTGTTCGGTAGTTGACGAATCATGGGAAATAATAGCAGTTCTCATCAACATTCTGCATCTCAGGAAATGGGCCGTGGATGGACACAGTCATTTCCAAGAGAGCTCACAAGACATCACTCCCAACCCCCTGGGCATAAAGTCTTACCTGAACCACCCAATCAAAAGCTTCGTGCTACCAATAATGGCAATATCATTCACAACGGTGGAACTATAAGTGGTCGCAGACCCACCGCTTTAACTCTGCCACATGATCTTAATAAGGTAAATTACACTATAATATCTGTATGAAAATACTTATAGAACAAAAAATTTATTTTATTTTAACAAGAAAATTATTTTACTCCCATAAATATAATAATAAATTTCTAAAAACTCTTGCTTCACCTTTTGATTCAGCTTCTTTTGATAATCAAATAGTTCTTTTATTTTTAACTTGAGCATAAAAATTTTTATAAGAAATATTTTAAAAGAACTATTAATTTTCAATTAAATATTTTTGTTACAGCAAGGAATTTATAGAAGCAGAAGTACATCAGCGTCGCACTTGGGAGAATCTCGATCTCGAAGTAGTGATCAACGGAACCAACATTGCTGTACTGGTCACTTTCGCCCGTGTGATGGTAGCTGTCGTGTCAATGAAATGGTCGAGTTAAAGAGATTTGGTAGCGAACCCGACCTTAGATATTCACCAACAGAACCACGTCGTCAAACTGAAATTCGTAATTCTAGTTATTATCCTGAACGAGAGTCAAAAGAACGAGAAAGTCGTTATCGTGGTAAAAAGAAGTACAAAGCACCACCGCCTCCAGGAATGAACGGTGATGGTTCATCGCCAGATTCATACAAGTGGGAAGTGATTGGTCAAGATCGTGACACTAGTAGACACGAGGATGAATCTGGATCGAGGGAAATTCAACCACCTCCTAGGAAATCGCGATTATTTAAAACTCGAGCTGAAACAAAGAGACTTCAAAGTAACTGGACAACACCCTCCTTGTCGCAACAAGAGTGTAGTGACAGCATTCTTGAGAATGAACGAAGATGGTCCAACGAGAAACAGCGAGCATCCGGCAAAGAAAACCGACCCGTCTGGAGGGAGTATCATGAGCAGGATCGATGGTCGCGGGAAGATAGAAGAAGATCTAAGAAGTTTGACGGCAAGAATACTCTTCAACGAAGTCTTAGTAGTCCTGAATTCCAAGCTGAGTTGATGCAGGTAGCTAGAAAAGTGCGCAATAAACTTAATTATAATCATCGTGTAGGACCTGTTGGTGCTTCAATTAATGAACAAAAAAGTGAACCACAACTTTCAAAATCTACAACTTGTCTCAACTCTCATAAAGATCAACGTATGGAGAGAAAATCCGCACGATCTAAAACTGACTTGAATGATTATCGAATTAATAAACGTAAAAGTAAAAGTATTGAACAGTTTACTAACAGTAATAATAATAATAATAATAATAATAATAGATGTGAAGAGATTCGAACTTGCTCTCGATTCTATGAAGAAAAGAAATTTCAAGAACGAAGTAGAAGTGAGAACAGAGTAATTAGGAGCGAGGAAGTGCGTTCTTACGAGGAACGTAGAATGGATAGTCCTCGGGATAGTAAACGATCTAATGATCTTGAAGAACGGTCACTAGAAAATGGAGTAAACAGAAGACGAATCTTGGAAAAGTCAACAACCTATGAAGAAAGTATTATAACAAATAGAAATGGTGAAGGTATTTCTTCTACAAGAAAATCAACAAATAATAGGGTAGAAAATTTCAGTCACTCTCAGGATGAAAAAATGAGCGATAGACAACGACGAGAATTCGAGAAGAGAAACGAAAAAAATAAGACTAATGAAATTTTTATTAATAAAAATAAGAAAAATATTGAAGAACTCACAGGGACGAGGTCAGAGAGCCCTGCAATGTTACAATCACGAGATAGAATGGAGGCTAGAGGTCAAGGCTCTGGTCGAGAGAGTACACCAGAGCCGCCGCGGGGCAAGGAAAAGAAAGTCATAGAGAATAGAAAAAAGAGATTAGACGTGAAAGAAGAGAACAACTACAGAGACAATGAGAAGAGATGGTCAGAAGGGCCGATTAAGACTGAAAAAATCCAAATCAAGTCTTACGAAAAAAACATCATTAGAGAGACGAAAGAAATAGAGGAAAAAAATTGGAATTCAAGCAACGGGATTTCTTCCAAGCCAAAAGAAAATTCAAAAGCATTTTATCTACAAAACAAAGAATATTCTAAATCACACCAAAATTTACACGGTGATTTAGATGAGGCTAAAAATCAGCATGAAGATATTGCGTTAAAATTACGTCCCACATTGCCGAAAAAACAGCTAGAGATACCGAGATTTTCGCCATCTGCGGCCTGGAGATTATTATCTGCTTTAGAAACGCCTGGACCAAATATGAGCACAGCAAGCGAAGAAGTTCCAGTGATGTATGAAGAAAGGATTGAGAGAATGTCAAGACCACCCCGCCCGTTAATTGCCTTGGGTCCAAGAAGTTCTCATGATAAATCTGGAGATTCTGGAGTTTCTTGTGATGCTGGTGCCCCAAACGAAGGTTCTCCTGACGTCAGTGCGCACAGATCAAAGACTCAAACAACCAGACCCACATGGACGCCTCAACAAGATTTAGGAGAAGAATCTAGCAGCGATGCTGGTGTTGATTCTCCACCACCAATGCCCCCAGGCGCACGATTCCCACCAAGAGCTCATATATTTTCTCTTTCATTACCTCGAGATGATAATCGTCACTGCGTTTATACTCCTGAAAAAAGTAAAGACAATACTTCCTTTAATTCACTGCAGAAAATTAAGAGATCAGTATCTGGTGCTTTTGGATTGGGCAATGGAGAGTTTGAAAGAAAACATTCTGGAGAAACTCTTGATGATAATTGGCTATTATCTACTAGTGCTCCAACATCTTTACAGCACAATCAAGTGAATCAAATGAATCATCGAGAAACTGGAATCAATCCCTCGCCTGCTTGGGACACAAATTATCCTGCAGAAGACTTTGAAGATGAGACTCTAGACTATCCAGATGAAAAAGCTGATTTTCCTGTTGTGATGAAGCCACCTTCTTTCTCTTATCTTGCCTCTGGAGGGCATGTCATGTATTTACCTGCATCTAATGCCACTGAGCATCGAACTCAAAGTCTGAATTATAAAAATTCCGCTGGAGAAATTTGTGGTAAATTGAACAATTTAGATATAAAAAAAAATAAAATATCAGAATCAAATAAAAACATAAATAAAGCAAATGGATTTCTTAATGGGTTCAACAACGGATTTCACAATAAATTTTCTTCAGAAAAATCGAAAGAACCGTTGAACCTTCATAGAGAGAGGTCATTCACAGAATTAGGAAATAAAAATAAAAAATATTCCAACTTTTCAAAATCTTGTGAAAATATTTCTGAAATGAAGCAAAGAAGTTCTTCTCCAGTTAATGGTCCAGAAAGTTTACAAGATAAGAAGAATGATACGGGAAATGTCAAAGTCACCATAAAACCAAATCCAAAAGGCAAGAGATTTACGTTCCAGTCTACTGTAAGACAAATAGAGCGACGTAGATTGGCTGAAAAACTTTCTCGTGAGGCTGAGGCTAAAGAACGGCAGAGAAAGAGCGAGCTTGAGGCAATGCGGAAGGTCGAGGAAGAATTTCAAAGAAAGAGAGCTAAAGAAAAGGCTAATATTAGGCAACAGCTTAGACTTTATAGTATGGATGAAAATTCTAGGTAATGTAACATTATTTTTTTAAATAAATAATTAGAATAGTAAAATCAAAATTAACTTTAAAAAAGTACAATTTAAAAATAACTTTATTTTCATTAAAAATTTTAGCAGTTTACCACCACCATCAGATAGTTCTCATATGTCTCGTGCAGATCCAGATGGTGCTCCATCTTCATCAGCCTCATCTCCAACTTCAGCACCACCCGGAAAGCTGATAAACAATCGGAAAGGCAGTGTCAGCAGTGATGAATATCACAGAAAAAAAGAATGTCGTATTCAGCAGAAGCAAGAGCCTAGAGAGTACAAGGATTACCGACCAAAATATTACGATTGGGCACCAAATACCGAGTCTTCTTCACATCTCGAGGTCAAGCAGACTACGGTTCATCCAAAGATTGTATGTGACATTCCTAAAAGCTCTCACGTATTCGTTGATGCGAATATTCACACAGGGAAACATGCCAATTTAAATTCTACACCTCGTTCAGATAATTACAGGTATGTATTATTTTCACATTTAATTGAACCTACATACTTGTCATTAATTATTGTTGACTAATTTTCTTACTATGTATTAATAGGAAAGATTTTGCACACGGCGCAGTAGCTGCAAAATCATCATTAGCAAGTAGCGATAGTGAATTGTCACAACCAAATACTCGACCACATTCTCGACAAAATGGAAATAAAAATAGTAAACCTATTCGTTCGAGGTATGAATAAAGCATTTATTAGAAAATAAAAATTGCTTTATAGTTTTGATATCAAAGACATTCAAATACTTAAAATTTAAAGTTGGTTAAATAATTATCTAGCTATCTATTGATTAATTTATCGATCAATCTACTGAAGTATCGTAATCTAGCGTCTATAGTTCAAACATTAGCTCAGTTGTTGAACGACAATAACCAACTTTAAATTTAAATCGTAATAATGCCTAAAGCATGTTGCATGGTCCAACAAATTTTCTCTTGTCTTGGTTTGACTTATTGACTCGAATAAAACGTTTACGCACGTCACAATAGGGTATGAAACTATTTTTTAATTTAATCCATTGATTGAATTCAATTAAAAATGGATAAATTCTTTGAATGAATAAAAATGAAAATAAAAATCTAAATTATTCAGAAAATTCTCCCGTAAATATTCCTGCAATGATTCCGCTAATTCTATGCTTTTTATTTTTTATTCTATGCAGGTTTTAAGGTTGGCGTAAAGTAAGTAGTCCTAACACCTCTAGTCATCTAACAACGCTTCATTAAAACAAAAAAAAAAAACATTATTTTATAAATTTATATGAGTGAAATGATCACTCGCTTTTATAACTACGCCTCCAGATCCTCAAATAACAGATTTAATTTCATGGAAAGCAACTTTAATTTCATTAAATCAAGGCAATGGGACATTTAATGAAGAACCTAGTCCAGTTGATCATGTAATTTTATATGAAAAAGTAATTAATTGAATAATACACATATTCATACTAAATAACAATAGGGAAGAAGCTTTATCATCGAAGGCTGAAACAGAACAAGAAGAAAAAACGACGTTAACTAGGTCAGTCAGTTCAGCAAGAAGCTCTGAAGTTGCCAGCTCTGAAGAAGAAACACCTGTGGAACCTATCCAACAGCAACGCAATCCTGTGAATATGAACAACGGTTTTGTTTTGAATACTGTTCAGCCATTTGTAAGAGAGAAAAGTTATCGGCCTATTACTTTCAATCCTCAGCCACCACCACCAATTCCCAGCTAATCAATTAACTAATTAATTATATTATTATTAATTAAATATATTTATACAAAGTCATAAATCTATCATAATGTACCTAATTCTTTAGATTTAACAGTAATAATAATAGGTAATAGGTCAGATAAATCATTTAGGTATGAAGAAATTAATATTCATAGAAAATATATATATATATATATATATATATATATTATTATTACTGGAGTAATAATGTTTAATTATTCAAACAAGTTTGTATTTAATATGATGCGTGTTAGAAATGAATTGATAATAAGCGAGGAGGTGAAATAGTTATGGAAAATGATTGTAAATATATATTCTTTGTGAATTATTTTGTTTTCGAAGGAAAAATAATAATTCAAAGAATCATTGATGACCTCAAGAATTTTTATTTTTACTCAGGAACTTGAATAATATTTAGAAATGTATAAAGCAAAATTTTTTCAGTATTTTTTTCGTTCATGAAATATGTCAGGTTATTGTTTGTTTATTCTAGAAATGAAGATGCCAAATTATACATTAATTGCGATGATATTATTTAAAATGTTGCCTCCGCGCGATATATTTCAATTAATTGTACATTAATTAATTATTTAACATATTTAGTATCTTAGTTTCTAACCAAATGTGTTCTGTACAATGTTTGCATATTTTCACAAAGTATTTAATATTAATCATTAAGACCTAACAAATTTTTGAATCAAAGAATTTTAGTCTTCGTATCAATAAACTACTCTCAATCAAGTCGAAAAAATGATGCTAACGATTTTTGTATTACTAAATTTTTTATGTTAATAATATTGAATAATACCACATTTATAATGTTACGAAACAAGGTATAGGGAAAATATTTTGTAATTATGTACAGGCAACAAACTCGAAATTTGCTCATTTAATGTAATCAAATAAATGAACTTTGTTAAATAACAAAATCTCAAATTTATTTTTAAATTAATTAAATTTTCAATTTCCCGCAATTATCATCTTTTACACCTAACGCCCTCTTCCTATAGAATTCAAACTGTTTCTCTTTTTTTCCTTTACAATTAAACATAAACAATTGACTTTCTTACGAAACAATAAATAAATAAACTTTGATTATTACAAAAATAGAAATAAACCATAACAATGAGTAGTGAACAATCAAGTGAAGTAAATGAAGTTGGGGTACCTATTCAGTATGTATCAATACGATTTATTTATTTATTGAATCAATAAAAAACGTTAATTCATTAACAAACAATACTTATTGTTAGAAATTTAAAACCGTCTGAATGGGAATCACTGTTAGATTCTTCATCAAGTGAAGAAGAAAATTTAATAGAAACTGAGTCTGCTGAAAAAGAAAATAAAGATCCAACAACATCAGACACGTTTCCTGTCACTTCTAGAACTTCAGATAAAACTGATGATACTGATTTTGTTTGTTTTTTTAATATTTTTAAAACATTTATTAATTTCAATAATTGAACAATTATCGTTACTAGAGCTATGAATATTTTTAGATTATTTTATCTTTGACATGGGCAAAAAGTGTACTTGGTGCTGCTTATTACAACATGACAACATCGGAATTATTTATCATGGAAGATACTGTTGAAGATGGATTTAGTTATAACGTTACAAAAGTTTTATATCGACAAATTCAACCACGTTACGTTCTCATAATAAATGGTACACCTGAATCATTTATTAATGTCATAAAAAAGATGATCGTAGAAGATAAAACTGATGAGGAAGATCAATCTTCTCCATCAAACTCTTCATATGTTAACCGAATAGCTGGAGCTGTATTAAAATTTTTACCTAAAAATGACAACACTTATGAGAATTGTTTTCATCGTGTTCGATGTTTAAAATTGGAATGTGAACCAGAAGATGCTTCCAATGCAGAGAGAATAATTTTTTTGAATTCTTTATTTAATTTTAAATCATGTTTAATGATTCAAGCCTTAGGAGTTCTTTTGCGATATTTAGATGAAAATTGGAATAGATTATCTTTGAATCCATCAGGACAGGCTCAATTTGTTACAATTAATACGATAAAGCTTAAGGATTTAGTGATGATTGAAGAAAATACCTACAGAATATTAAATATTATTCGATCAAGATTTCATCCCAGTTTATTTAAACATGGAATATCATCCAAAAGCCAAGGAACAAGTCTTTTCACATTTTTAAATCGATGTCAATCACGTGCTGGTTCTCTCTACTTATGGTATGTATTCCAATAATTAAAACAGAACAATCGAGTACACTTAAAGAATATTTTTTCAATAAGAAATAATTGTACAGGAAATTGATGAGACATCCAACAAGAAATATTGAAATTCTTCATGACCGTCATCGAGCTATTGAATTTTTTTTGCATATTGATAATCAAAATGTTATTGAGACTGTGAAATCATGTTTAAGACAAGTTTATCGTGTCCCTTCATCGGTACTTAATAAATATTCATCAACACAAGCTAAAGCAACAGATTGGAGTCGATTTAATACGGTTATTATTCAGAATTTACAACAATTTTTACAATTTACATAAAGCTGACATTTATTGATAGCAATTCATCCCATCTATTATAGACTTTATCAAATGTAATTCATATATCTGAAATTTGTTCACAATATCGAAATGTAGCATCTATCTTCGCTAAAATAGCTGATTCTGCCATCGAAGGCATTCATTACACTCGTTATTTTATTGATCATATAATAGATTTTGAAATGAGTAAAAAACAAAGGAAATTTATTGTAAAAGCTGGTGTGGATACTAGACTTGATGAGTGTACGTTTAGATCAATTTAAATATCATTCATGCAACTCAAATCAACAATTAAAACATTTATTTTTTACAGTAAATCATATAAAACGGACACTCCCACAACGATTAACAGAAGCTGCAACGAAAGAACTAGAACATTTACCAGAGAATGTTGAAACTTGTCGTATAATTTATGTGCCTGATATTCAGTATTGTTTAGGTATTACTTCTTGGACTGGTCCTCCACTCGAAGATGAGATGTTACCTAATTTGGAATTTAAGTTTGATATTAATAATGTTCGGTATTATAAGAGTCAAGGAACAAAAGGTTAGTTGGATAATATTTCAGCCTTCAACATAAAATAGAATAATAATCAAATATTATATTACATTATTTGACTTTCGCTTATAGAGTTAGATGAAGAAATAGGTGATATTGCCCTTGAAATAACACGCCATCAAAGTCAAATAATGTTGAGACTAATAAACTATGTAAATAAAAATATTGGAGCAATCTTGCATCTCATCGAATACTGTGCTGAGCTAGACACGTAAATTTGTTATTTAAATAAGTATTAAATTAAGAAATGATTTTAAAAACAGGTTTATTTTTGCTAGGCTTTTATCATTTGCCCAGGTGGCTAGAGATCATAACTATGTTAAACCAGAAATAATCAAATCTCATGTGATTGATATTAAAGGTGGTCGTCATCCTTTGACAGAATTACATGGAAATTTTGTAGCAAATGATACATTATCCGGAAATGAAGGAAGCCGAATAAAAATTTTTACCGGTCCTAATGCATGTGGGAAAACTGTATATTTAAAACAAGTAACTTTACTTGTTTATATGGCTCACATTGGATGTTTTTTACCTGTAGAATCAGCAACAATTGGTGTTGTCACTCATATATTGACACAAATACCAACTATTGAGAATAGTTCTCAAAATGCAAGTTCATTTCTTATTGATTTGCGTCAAGTGCATAATATTCTCTATTCGTCAACACCAAATAGTTTGATTATAATGGATGAATTTGGAAAAGGTACTGCTGAAGTAGATGCATTAGCACTGTTAACTAGTATTTTGCAAAACTTTATCGATCGAGGAAAATATTGTCCTCATGTTTTTGTTGCTACTCATATTCATCGAGTTATTGAATTACTATCTGACATACCTATTGTTGAAGCTCAGGTAATATAAATTTAAATAATCACTACACTCAAGTTCAAACAAATTTTTTATTATTTATATTATTATAGACGTTTGAATTTATGTTAAGTGAAAATGATACGCTAGTGTTCCTTTATCGATTGATTTCTGGTAACGTTACTTGTAGTTTTGCTCATGCAATCGCTCAAAGTGCTAAATTATCATTGAAAATAGTTGATAGAGCTAAAGAAGTGTTTCAATATATGAAAGAAGGAAAATTACCTTCTTATAAACCAGAACTTAATGAACATAATGCGTAAGTAACTCAAATTAAATGAAATTAGTTTCATAAATTTTATTATTGTTTATAAACAAAGTTTTAATTTATAATGTAATTTATTTTAGAATTAAATATATTGTAAATAATTATCAAGGTGAACCAGATAATGCAATTAATTTGAATATACTTCAGCAAAAAATTGAGCAAGCAATACTTAAGAAGCCTTAAAAATTATCGTGATGTTATTCATAAATTATTTTTATTTATGTTGTTAATTATCGTTCTGTTCAAATTAATAAAAAAAACTTTTTGTTAGAAATGTTTAGTGATATTAATGGAAGTTTTTTTAACAAAATAAGAGTTATTTTAAAAAATTCACTGACATGTAGAGACCTCTACAATTTTTATATTAGAGGTCGTAACGTGCATTATCCAAAATAGATAAATGCTACATACTATCAAATTCAATCACTGTCATTGCAATTTACTTTAATTAAAAAATCATGCTGATAAACTATTAATTTTACAAAAATGAGTCAACAATCACATTCTCTAAATGCTCCTTTATCTACCGCAGCTAATAATAATATTCTCATCAAAAACCAACAGAAGCCGAAAAAAATAGTAGGCTCACCTGTTACTAACAAATTTTTTAAATCTAGTATTTCATCTTTGCCTCTAAAACCAATTATGAATAAATCATCACAATTAATTAATAATGAAGTAAATCATAATGGAATTATTTATTCAGAAGATGTAAGTCGTAAAAAATTAAAACTTGATGAAAATCGTAGAAAAAAGAGATATTATTCCGCTTTGAATGGCAATGAGGACTTTTTAGAAAACTTGAAGAAAAATTTTGATAAAGAATCTGTGAGGTACGCGAAGTTTTTAATTTATTTTTTATACTTACCATTGTTTTGATATCTAATTTATTCAATTTTAAGTCAATCTGTATCGGAGAAAGATATCCAGACCACACAAAAATTACCTCGCAGAAAAAAACCTTTATTTACTGATGAAAGTTTGAATTTGATGGACAATTTTAAAAAATATTTTAAAGATAATATTTTGCAAGATTTACCTGATAAAAAAATATCGGGAATTTCAAATATAAACAAATCCAACACAACAGTAAATCAAGAAAATATTAATAATCAAATTGGTACACCCGAAAAAAATCACAATTCCTTTGGTTTTTATTATCACACTCCATCCAGGTATTGTTACCGATATTAATATACATTTTTTACTATTCTATACACAAAAATCAATCTACATTCATTCAACAGATCTAACTTTAAATATAAGTTGTTGAATAAATAAATACTTACTTACGTGAGAATCGATAATTAACATTTACTTATTTGAATATTTTAGTAAAACGGAAATGCCAAATATGTTTTCACCTTTACGTACATCTGACTCATCATTTAAAAGTAAAACAACAATGTTGGAAAATATGAGCGACCATACAGATCAATTAAGTAGTCCGGAACTTCCTCAGGTCGATATTTTGAGCTTTCAATATGCTCATTCTGGGGAACACAAGGTTAAAAATTCGCATTTTCTGTCGTTCTTTAAATGATTGAATAACCAGTTATTATCAATTTCGATCAATCATTTTTAATTGAAAACATTTATGTATTTAACTAATTGTGAACAATCTTTAATTTATAAAGCTTAAAAAGGTGTAGTTGCTTATAATGTAAACCTTACAATGATGTTTAACGTTGGCGTTATATAATAAAATAATTAATCATTCTTAATATTGAGATGATTTTTATTTGACAACATATATTTCACAAATTATCCTAATCTTAAGTATAGAAGTATAAAATAATGTTAGGCCATTTCACTAATATGAATGTTTTTCATGATTAATTTTCTGTACATTTAATTTTTTGCATTTAAAAAAGCAATTATTTATCACTCAAATATTTCATAATCTGTTAAGAACACTTTGGATTTCCCTGAGTCTGTTAATTAATTCATTACCATTAGATTTGCTGAAAAGTGTTGTAAGACATTTTGAAATCACATCCTGACACTTTGTAATAATTTTTCTTCTAATAAAATTATTAGCAACTTTTGAGTTCTTTGTAAAATAGGTTACAAGATTGGCAGTAGATTCAATTAAATGGAATTCATTTCCTTCATTTAACCAAATTCGATTATTTCCACTAACTAATTTATCATAATAGTCTAAGAGGTCTTCCATAGAAATTCCTAATTGTAAGAAACCAGTTATAATATCTGTGTTAGGGACTTGAAGTCTACATGCTCGTATCTCTAATTCTTTTATAAGAAAGTCTGTAGGAAAACAGTGAGGTGTTCCTGAATATTCTTGGCCCAACATTTTAATTTTACTCATAACAATAGACATCTTATCTTCAGAAGACTGAGTTTGAGCATTATTCAATTCATTATCTATAATTTTAGTCCATATTCCTTGAACCAACATAGAATCTTGATGTCCAGAACAGTGAATAATCGCTAACTTGCACTCCCAAAGATTTAGAGGATCAGCATAATCTTCGTACAACTGAGTAATGTCTAACAATGAAGAATTAAGTCTTAATTTTGCGTCCCGCACAGTCATAGTATTATACAAATTTGCTTGATTACAGATAGTTTCGAGAATTTGTTGTTGAATCCTTGCAATTTCAACTTTATCTTCTAATTCTCGTAAGAAAACTCCAAGGTAAGGAGCGTAACCAGCTTGATCGCTTCTCATACAAACTACAGCTCGAGCTAGATATTCAACACGTTGTGATAGTGACACATCAGATCCAGGTTTAGTAGCCAAAGCATCAAGGATCTTTGCTGCAGCTGCGTGATTTTTATTTCGTTCATAAAATTGCCATAACAGTTCAGGTGCATTAACCCGAATGAGATAAGCTTCCAAAGAGGGTGCAGCTAAAGCTACCAACTCTCCATGTAGATTTTTCTCAATCATCCAGGTATACACTGATGCATGAAGTATTTCACAAGGACCGTGGAGAGCATCTTCGATGATCTCATGAAGCTGAAATATGAAAAATAATTATTATTATTACTTCCGTAAGGATTATTGAATTGAATAAATGTTCATGATCTTGTGTACTTACAATCTGTTTAGCTGGTATAACAGTAGTCGTTGAAGTATTATAAGTTGGTGGACCAGGTTTACTGGGTACGGTTGGTGTCAAAGGATTAGATATACTCTGATTATATAAATGATCCAACATGGCAGTAATTTCTCTATAAATATCTAAACGCCGAGTATATGCCATGAATCCTTCGTGATCTTCTGGTGGCTCATTATTTTTATAATAGTGTAAAGCAGCATTGTTAGGGTCGCTTTTCTCCGCACAACAGAGACAAAGTTCTAAAACACCGGTATAAAATTGACAAGCTACAAATTGTTGACATACAGCAGAAAAATTTAATCTTGGAGCCACCATTTTACAAAGTTTCAGAGCAGATTGAAGATGTGTTTCTTTTTCTTCAGCATTTATGCAATTTTTTGCTTTCAAAATAATTTCATTTGCTTTGGAGCATACAGCATCTTCACTTTTGTACAGATTTGGACAAACTTCACGTAATTTGGCACTCACTGTGTCTACAGATGCATTGTCTCCTAAATAGCTGTCTATTAAGTGAATAATAAGAAGAGATGATATTTCGTGTCCGATAAGAATTAAATCTCTAAAAGTGGCGGTAGAAAATTGATTAATTTGGTCCTTAGATAAACAACTAACAATATTATGTAGCTGATTTTCACATAAGATCTTCCAGAGACCTAGGACTTCACAGGCATGAGTTATAAAAATTTTCAAAGCATCTAATGAATTTCTTTCTTCAACCATTGGCTCTTGGTAATGAGAAATTGTTCCATCAAAACCGTCTGTAATATTTCTAGATGTATTGTGATGTTTAGAAATATGCGTGTTTTTATTCAAAAATGATCTTAGTGCTTGTAGATGTCCTAGAATCCAACCAACTTGAATTGAACCTATAGTACTTGATATCTGCGTTTTATTATCTATAATTTCTTGCTTAATACAACGAATATTCCAAATAGGTCTTAAAATTCTTCCCACATACAGATATAATCCTCCGTGTTTTGCAGAAAATTCTTGAAGACCAGTTTCGTTCATTGTATGAGGCTGATGAGGTGATCGATACATTCCTGGACGTGGATCAAAACTAGTAACTCGCGGAGTTGATGTACAAACATTATACATTCCATGAATATCGTGTTGGGTTATAGTTCGTTGACTTCCATAAAGAAAGAAGGCTCTTGTTGCCCATTCAGATAACTGAGCATTTTGTGTGCTTTCCAGTGTTGCTAAAATTAAACAAGTAGCGCAAGCTTGCTCAGGAGTTTGACTTTCAAAATAAGCTCGAACTAAGTCAGTATCTGGACCACGTTGCTCCAAAAGTAATTGTCGAAGAATATCAACAGGACGTAATTGAACGAGAATAATAGCTCCCTGAGCGGTGAGAAAAATGAATTTTCTTGGAGGTTCCATATGTTGACGAACTAAAAGAGGTGGATCACCTTGATTATTGGTAGATTGTTTTTCTATATAAATTGCAGGTTCTCCGGGAATCTCTGCCATTGCCCAAGCAGGACTGTCGAATGGCAAAATACTTTGGGTTTCCGCAAGATGATTCGTGAAAGGATATGCATCATTACTGAGACACCAAGCAGTTTCTACATCCCCTCCACAAACTAAAATTAAGGTTCCTTTTTTGTAATGAGCCATTTGAACTTTTCGTGGTCGCATCACAGGTGCATTGGCAGCATAGCCGGGAGGAAGACGTACATGAACCAGTTGAAGACATTGCGGACGAGATCCAGGATTAGCTATAGATGTACAAGTAAAATAGAATCTTGTACCTGTTGCAGCAACGGCTACAAGATTCAAATGGATGGACTCTGTTTCGGTAATGGCAGAAATGCTAACTAACGGTCTGAAATTATTACTATCGAGAGTTTTAACAACATGCACTGCATTTTGAACTAATGATGCTTGAGATAAAGAAGTAATTTTAGAAGCTCCACTGTCTATATCCCATACCATAATTGTTCCTTTATCTCCAAGGGTATATAATATATTTCTGGAGTCATCAACGGATATTTGAACTATAGCTTCTTCTTCAGAAAGTGCAATAGAGACAAAAGATGGCACTAAGAAGGATAATGGTCCTTCTGAATGATTTATTTTCTTACAACGTTTACCAAACCAAGTACTTTCTGCTTGATAATGAATTTCATACAATGAACCATTTCTTCCTCCTAAAAATATTCGGCCACTGTTAGTATTTGCGACTGTGGTAATTGCTATTCCATCAGTTGTAACAGTAAAAATTGGTTCAGGAACTAGCTGCATCTCTCCTTGAGTTCCATCGTTTTTGTCCATCATTGTAACACCGAGAACTGTAATTTCCACTGTTGTTGTAAGAACCAATAAATACTTGACATAACTTTGAAATATTCCAGGTTTAGGTTTTACTAAACCGACACTAATAATTGTTTCATTAAGACCATCAAAGTAAGCAACATCTGATTCATCTTCGTAAGACCACACATAAATATCACTGTCAATTGTTAACCAAGCTTTAGAAATATCAGTAAAAAGACCCATCATACAATGACATTGCATATGACTAAAATGCTCCATTACTTCTGAAGGCAATGGTATTTTACTGTGCATTTTTATTTGATTTAAACTCGTTAAACTCATCATATTACTGTTCAAATTTGGGTAATCGTAATCGTCTAATCCACTAACTGTAGGACCACCTAGAAGAAAATTCAAGTTTTTATGATCTTTCCTTTAGTCATCTGATTGAATTCAATTTATTTTTTACATATTTAAAAATCTATTCCTTACCTTGAACAGAATATCTCATAAGATTTATCAGTGAAGGGAAATTACTATCAACAACAATGTGTTTATCGACCATCTTCCCAGCCATTTCGAGAGCATCTAAGTGAATTTTGAGTGACTCCATAACTAAAAGTGATATTTTATTAACAAATACTCTAAGTTTATTTAATTTTATTAATTATTTACTCTTTTTTTTTAACGAAATTTAAATATGAATTTTTGTAGGTTATGTTACAAGTCTCAGGATAAAAGACATGACTTACTGACTTAAAGAAAAGCTCTCGTTAATTCAAACTCAACACTAAAAATGTAACTACTGTACACACACTTTATAAACTTGAATTTATTGCAAAAATGTGACTTATATTGAGTATTAGCTGTAAAAAAGACGTCACGGCTTGGTATAACCTTCCGGCTTACCGGAGACCGTTACGCGATTTCGCGCCACAACATGAAATTCCTTTCATTTTTAAATTGCCCGCATTTTAAAATATAGAGGACAGGTCAATTGTTGTTCAGTCACGCCTCTACAGTTAAGATTATGAATTAAATGCTGTCATATGACAGAGAGAAAACTGAGAGTAGCAATGCCATTAAAAAAAATTTCCATTGCAAGGCGCCGCCATTTTCAATTTTTTCGTTTCCGCCGAACTAACATGCAAAACAGAGTCGGTATAACAGTCAAGTTTCCACTATCTGTTTTATCCCAATTTATTATATTAGATGTTCATTTTTTTTAATTTTATAATAACAATTACAAATTTACTATTGCATATAAATGGAATCTGTGAATGCTAATATTCAAAATAAATTATATTTATGATTTTTTTCTTTTATTTCGAAATTAAAAGCGAAAGAGTAACGAAATGTTAAAACGGAGTCACTAACCGCTTTGAACTTTAGAACCGCTTTGAACTTTTTTCTTTAGATGCTAAAGATTGTGTTTACGTATCGTAGTTTATCCATTAGTAGAACCAGTTGTAGAGATTGTTAAGGAGATCTTAAACAATTATCGTTAAGTATATTCAATGGTCGAACAATTTCAATCAAATATTTCTAGTGCTGACCCAATAATACGGGTTGCGCTGAAATAGAAATACATATTCTTCAGACGATAGAGAAAAATTACAATGCAGGAAAATCCGGAACAAACTTCCTGAGTTTATTTTAACGATGTTATGAACATTTAAGAGAAATGCGTTAACGACTTTGTACTCAGTTTATTGCTTCCACGCTGATTAAAAATAGTTTACATTTATTTTTAATGGGTTCCAATGGTCAGAGATTATTCTTGAGATGATAGAGATGTAATTTGTTATTTTATAATTAGAAGAAAACATCCATAATAATGAAAATTGATTTTGCTATTAGGATTAAACAGAAAGTGGAAACCTGCGTGGTAAAACAGATAATGGAAACTTGACTGTTTTACCGGCTCGTCTTGGCTTAGTAGTTCGGTGGAAGTGAAAAATCGGAAACGGGGGCGACACTCAATAGAAATTTTTTTTTAAACGGTATTGCTACTCTCAGTCTTCTCTCTGCATATGATCAAAAGTATATGTATGAAATCTTGTGATCTTGGGTTTGGAAAAATAATAGAATATAAATTTTATTTATTATTTATCAAAGAAAGTTGATAAAATGTTGAAATTAATATTTATTACAACATTAGTATTAGCTACAGGTAATATTCATTAAATACATTATATAATTTTACATATTTTTTTCAAAAATTCGTGTATGTCAATCAATTTTTTGGTTTTGACAAGTGGGTGTGGCGATAATGATTATTTTTACATGCAGAATAAATAAGTTAATTGTCAATTATTCTATTCTCATTTATAGTATTTGCTGATAAAGATTTCGTCGTCCTTCATAGTCCAAGTAGCCTTGAAGTTGAAGGTGGCAAAGCCATCAATCAGAGTCTACTGAGAGAAGTTCTAACCGGAGTAATTGGATATCGTGTCAGAGAGGTAAGCAACAATTAAATATTTTTTATACTTTGATTGTCTATAATAATTTCATCGGATCCATAAAAATATAGAATTTTAAGAATAATAAAATTAGCTTATCTTAATTCTATCATAAATAAAATGTAAGGATATAAAAATGAACTCATTATAATATTCTTCTGAAAGCTATATGTAAGAATATAAAAAATATAACGAATCTAGAATTGATACGTATAATGAATATTTATTTTAAAGTCTAATTTCATATCATAATAGTCAAAGATTTTTAATTAATTTAATGATTTTCTTAATAATTTTAAGCATGACTGGAAAGGAGTTTATATCAAAAACATCTTCGATTTACCTGAAGCAGTAGTAATTATTGCGATTGAAGATGTTGAATCAGTGAACTCTCCTTATGGTACACGATTTCCTCTCTATGTTGACGAACTTGAAGAGACAACTTGGCAAGTAGTATGTCGCGTAGTTGAAGGAAATAGAATGA
This sequence comes from Chelonus formosanus, assembly GCA_028641665.1. Taxonomy (NCBI): domain Eukaryota; kingdom Metazoa; phylum Arthropoda; class Insecta; order Hymenoptera; family Braconidae; genus Chelonus; species Chelonus formosanus. Next base: position 20,035,762 of record CM054002.1, read on the forward strand.
ACAATACATTAATCAGAATGCGTGTTGGAGATGGTCTTACTGCAGTTAGTACAAAAATATATAATTACAAAATTTTCCTTAATAATTATTACTTTAGTATATCAATTTATTATTATTTTTGTAGTTGGGCCACTCAGCATTGGGTGAATTGAATCCCAATTCAATCGATAAACCAGTGCTAAAGTATCTAGACTTAGAGAATAATGTTGACAGAGATTTTATTGAAGAAATTCAGTTACTTCGAGCAATTGCCAAAAAAGTTCCATCAACAATTATTCCTAATTCAAATCCTGATGTTTATTGGTTCGTCGTATGCAATCTTCGACCACTTATTGATAGTCATAAAGACACCCCATTAGCTGTTGATGAAGCTTTCCGTATACTTAATGAGGCTTTAGATGATCTTTCTGTCTCATTCGTAGATGCTTATAAGGGAAATGTTTTTATTGCTGCATTTACAAGTGATACGAATGCAGAACAGAATGATGAATCAGAAACAAGTATACGAGTTCGTAGAGAAGAACCAAAGGTAAAATTTGTCTAATATTTTTTTAATTTTCTATCATCAAAAATTTTTATTCTACAATTTATTCTTAAATTTAATAATTGAAATTTGCTTAGGATAAATCCGATTCATCTACAGAAAATCCTAGAGATGTGGCATCATCATCAGAAACAATAGAGGTAATAAATATATTGCATGATGGTTTTTTTAAAGTTATTTATTAAAAGTTCATATTTAAACATTATCTCGTTGGAGTATACGTAATTATTAGCATGACGAGAGAGCACCAATTTACCTAGTAACGCAAATAACTTATGAAACATAGGAATCTAGTTCCCTTGGGCTTTATAAACTAACTTCCAATCAATGATGACACATTTTATAGAATGAAGAAACTAACAAGGATGTGAAAATGACCACTGAAGCAACTGAGAGTAGTAAAAGTGATGTGAATGAAAACACTAATGAAATAGAAAAATCCTCAGAATCAAATAATAATGAAGTTACTGAACTTCCTGGTCTCGAGTTGAACCATCGGGAACACGAGGTTCACTCAATGACCGAAAGTGAAGTCATTATAAAACTAATTCAGGTACTGTAGGTGATAAAAAGTAGTCAATTAACCCTTACTTATTTTATGATTCCTTGATAAAATATTATGTAAGTTAAAAACAAAAAAGAAACTTTTTGTTTCTTACTGGCGTTACTAGTTTATTTATTGCACTTTAATGTTTAACTTAATTTATGTATTTTATCTTTTATTTTGTTTTTTAATCATGTTTTTATAGCATGAAGAATGTTTATTTATTCTGTAATTGTTTATTGATTTAATGTTTTAGTTAAATGATTATTTTTAAACAATATTTTGAGTTATTTTTTATATTTCAGCTCAAAGACGCGAACCTCGCTAAAAAGTACAGTGCTAACTATCCAGTTATTTTCAACATATTCCTTTGGTTTGGCGTAACTTTCTTGTTTTCACTTATCGCCATTTGCAGTAAGTGTAGTTAACTAATTTCTTCATTTTACGATTAAAGTCCAACAAGTTACCTACTTAGCATTATATTTATTATTTTCCTTGAGTCTGGTTTAATCACTAATTTCATACCTTGGAAAAAATTACATAATTTCCGTCAATTAAAAAAAAAATATTAATTCCATTGCAAGAATAAATACTCTGGAGTTTGATAAATTGTTAGTTAAAACAAGTTTACATATTGAAAAGTTAAACATGAATTTTACTGTGAATTCCAATATAAATTCATAAATTGTACGTGTGACATGGTATCTCGTGCGATAGACTCCTGTTCGATAAGAAATAATTTATAAACTAAAAAATCCGATTCACATATGTAAAAGAAAAAAACTTGTTTGGATTTTAATTGAAAAAATATCAAAAAAATTATTTAAAAATTCCTTTGATTAATCCGTTCATTTTATTGTACTAGTTGCCATCGCAGAGATGGATCCTGGACGAGACTCTATTATCTACAGAATGACTTCAAACAGAATGAAAAAAGATAATTAAGTTTACAAAGATTTGTGAGAATTAAGATAAACTTAACATTCATCATTTGTCCTTGTTTTCGTAATATGAAAGCGAAACGTCTAGATTATAGGTGTAGTTTACTCTTGTTGTACATTTGAATCAAGTGATTCTATAGTAGAATCCTATTCTATATCTTGTAAAATACATGTTTGTGATGTATGTAGAAACATTCATAAAATATTTCACCGTTGAAATTCTGTATAAATAATTGTAAAAAAAACAGCATAATTTTACGTATTAAGTTGTACAATACGTGAGTGACAATATTGCTCATTTTCATCACAATTAAGTGTGATTCATTTGAAATTTATCTAAAGTGGAGTTGAATTATTGTGTAAACAAGTATTTTTATTTTTTAGTGATATATCATTATTAATTTAGTGATGATTTAGCGATTATTGATAATAAATGAAGAGTTTTAATTTGATTAAATCCATAATATAGATTACTCGAAAATATATATTTGTTGCATTGTTCAATCATTTAATTACCAATTATGACGCCATCAGAACTGACAGCTTTGATGTCATTAGTGTTTCAAATAACTTCACCAAATTTTAATGAATCGGTTACTTCTGAGTCAGTTGAACGTCCAATTAGTTACAATGTCAATTACTCTAATCCTGAATTTGTTGGAGGAAAGTTACATGAGTGTTACAGAAATTGTGGTAATGAAAGTCGCACGTGTTACTACACTTTTGTGCTTACTCAATACACATCAATGAGCTATAGTTGTCATGATTGTCCTTATAAAAAGGAAGATTGTTTTTTACCTCCTTGTATAACTGCCGGAGGATATGTTCGACCAGTGACAGTAGCTAATAAAATGCTTCCTGGACCAAGTATTCAGGTATTAATCATGTGACAAATGATTTCAATTAATTGTAGATAAAAAAATAAGATAAATTTTTTAAGGTCTGCGAAGGTGATAAGATACACGTGACAGTAATAAATGGATTCACCAGTGAATCTACGACAATTCATTGGCATGGTATTCATCAGGTTCATTCACCCTTCATGGATGGTGTTCCTTTTGTCACTCAGTGCCCAGTATTACCACACAATAATTTTGTTTATCAGTTTAGTGCGTCTCCTGCAGGAACTCATATATGGCATTCTCATATCGGTTTGTTTGACATTGAACTTTATCTTGTTTCTTTTAGTAAACTTTTATTATTAGTCAATATTAAGTAATTAATATCAGGATTAATTTGTTGTTCTTAAATGATAGGATTCCAAGAAGCAGATGGGTTGTTCGGAAGTTTAGTCGTAAGAAAAAGCAACGATCCAATGAAAAAATATTATGATTATGACTTAGCAGAACATGTTATGATAATTTGGCATTGGTATAATGTTTCTACGTCTTCTGTACTCCCTACAATTTTACATCAATATGGTAGTGTGTATGGCCATGGTTTTATAATTAATGGATTAGCAGCAAAGGTTCAATTTTCATCAGAAAATGATACTGCTTACACACCTACTGCAGTTTTCAATGTTACTTCGGTAATCATAAAAATCTTCATTATGTAATTTAATAAGTGTACTGAGTTTTTATATTATTATCTACTTTTAGGGGAAAAAATACCGATTTCGAGTGATATATAACAGTCCAATTTATTGCCCGATTCAAATGTCTATTGATAATCATCGATTGTTAGCAATTGCATCTGAAACGGGAAATTTCGAACCAATTATGGTTGATTCTTTTAATTTGAATGGAGGTGAACGGTATGATTTTGTTCTTGATACAAATCAACCATCTGGAAATTATTGGATAAAATTTAGAGGTGAAGGTGATTGCAATAAGAACGGAGTACAAATATTTGATGTTGCAATTCTTCATTATAATGATAGTGAAGTGACAAATGTACAACCGAACGGAACAGTTTCATATGCAAATACTTATCGACCTGGAGTGGTAGGTTTTAATTTATTGTAATTTATGTTATAATTAATTTAATTAATACTAAAAAATATTTCTCAACATTTTTAGATCTTAAATCCATTAGGCAATTTAGAATTAAATTACCAAAATCATTTATTAATCAAAGTTGTCGATTTAAATAATACAGACTCTAATGAACATGAAGATATTTCACGCACTCCAGATCATATATTTTACTATGAATTTTCATTCAATACTTATAGTAAGTTTCATTATTTAGAGCTAATTAATTTATTTTTCAAATTTATTCCTAATTATATTTCAATTTATTTTAGAATCATACTTGGCACCGGGTCCATACCCACAAATAAATAATATCAGTTTTGAGTATCCTCCAATTCCATTGTTAACTCAATATGAAGATCTTAAAGACAATATGTACTGTACAGAAGACGATTATCGGAACAAGCAATGTGTGGATGATTTCTGTAGATGTACATTAATTTATCGAGTGGCTAAAGACAGTTTGGTAGAAATGGTCTTTGTAGATACAGCTGATGACAGGGATCAAGATCATCCAATGCATTCTCACGGTTTAGCATTTTATGTAGTAGCTATGGAATCAATGGGAAAAAATGTTTCTTTAGTCGAAGTAAAACGTCGAAATGAGAAAGGATTAATCGAAAAGAAGTTTAAAAATGCTATGTTAAAAGACAATATAAGCGTTCCAGCTAAAGGATTTGTTATTATCAGGTTCATAGCTACGAATCCTGGATATTGGTTATTTCATTGTCATCTTGCCAATCACATGGAGCTGGGAATGGATTTTGTATTAAAAATTGGTGAACATGAACAAATGACACAAGCTCCAAAAGATTTTTCTAAGTGTGGGAATTCAAAGTAACAATTACAAGCAACTTAGTGATAAGATAAAGAATCAAATCATTATAAATCTTCAATTAGGTTGAAAATTTTTTTATTTTTACATTTTGAACAAAATTTAGTCTGTTATTGTAATTTTATTTTCATTTTCTTTCAATTACTAAAAATTATTTATTTATCAGAATAATCAAGAATTCGTTGTGAAAATGCTAACGATAAAAATAATCGTTAAAAAAATTTTCACTTTATATAATATGTAATAAAGACTGAAAATTAATATAATTCGTAAATTAGAAATTATTTTAAGGATTTTTTAAGTAAAATATTAATTTTTTGATTCCTATTTTAGTTTTTTTTTATGTCATAACCAATTTTTTTGAATGCTCTAATAAAATTCTTGGTTAGTAAATAATATATATTTTATCGATTTAATTAATTAAAATAATACGAAATTTTTTGTGTTCTTGAAATGGGCAGATATGAGTTTACGGGTTTTCATTGGCTACTTGAAGGTGACAGTGTAGTGGTATAGTCCTAAAACTAGAAATGTGGAAGTCTTATGTGTGGGTGTGGTTATGTTCATTTGTGAATGATGTCAAAGCATTAAAAATAGATCATCTTTAGTCATTTGTGCAAAAAACTTAAGGTAAAAGTGATAAAACTGATTTAAATGACAGTAGACAAGTAATTTCATTCAAGTATCTACACTTGAATAAATTATGTGCTAATTTATTCTTTTTTCTTTCTCTTCTCCTTGATATAACCATAAATACAAGATTTGTGTGGGCGCAGAATAAACGGGGTGGGACAGTGAATAAAAATATTATTTCATTTCTACTTTATTCTTGTTACAGAATCTAAGTGATTTTACAGCAAGCTTGAATAATTTAAGTTTTTTTAAATAAACAAAAGTGTTTTTAAGTCCCACCCCACTTTAGGAAATTATTTTCTTCTTATAAAAATGCCAGGGTAAGCTTAATATTTCTATTTTTGTTGCTGACATCACATGCTTTTCTACCTCATTCAACTAATTAATATTATTTTTTAGTTTAGAATCATCTAATTATTTCATATTCATTATCAAAAAACTGTACTTGGACCAACTGTATAGGTTATGTGAAAGACAATAAAAAAATCACTTTCATAGAACTTTTTAACAAGTGGTTAGTCAAAGAGTAAAATATAAGTATCCAATCCACTAGAATAATTCTGAATATAATGTCATATGACTCAAGAATTTTTATCTATATATGTACTCACCACGATATCGTATATGCTGATGAAACACATTGTTCATAGATAGCTTATCATTTATTATACACGATTTAGTTTTACATTCTATTCATTCTACGTTCATGCAGTATTTAAAAAATTTAATCAAATATTTTTTTTGTGACTAATTGTCGAAAGAATTCTTGTTTATTCTAACAATCTCAACCTAATCTTAAATTGTTTATTGAATTTCGTAAAGGTTTCCAAAGAATGGCTCAAAGTCCATTAAATCCTTTTCCAACTCCGTCTCTATTGTCTTTAGCTAATAGTGAATTATATCATAGAAGGATGGTAAATTCTAAAGAAGATTTCATTCAAAAACATAGTTCTATTACTATTAATAAAATCAATAATAGTGTTGATAGACAATCAGAAGATATGTTAAGTGTTGTTGATTATGAAGAATTAGAGTGGCAAGAATCTGCAACTTCTTCTCCAGCTCCTACTAGTATCCTTAACTTTTATGATGTTGATAATCCTGTTTCTCAATCAAATGCTAGAAAATCTGGGTAACAAATTCATTATTTACTGATAAACTGATTTTGGAGTCTTTTCACTGATAACAATGAGCATATATAATTAATAAGACGTTGTTCTGGATTAAAAACAAGCCTAAACATTGTTATTACTCAAGTGTCTAGTTATGTGCCAATTTTTGCTTATTATTGTTTATTTTTTTAGAATTACAGGGATGTCTTTGGATAACATGTTTTGTTCCCGATGTCGGGAAGGATTTGAAGCACATGAAAAAATAGTTAATTCTCATGGAGAACTATGGCATCCTCAATGTTTTGTGTAAGTTAAAAATATTTCTATAGGTAATGCGCTAGTGATCATAAAATTTTAATTCTCATGTGAAATTATATTTCAGTTGTGCCCAGTGTTTTAGACCATTCCCAGAAGGAATTTTCTACGAATTCGAAGGAAGAAAGTATTGTGAACATGATTTTCATGTTTTATTTGCTCCTTGTTGTGGACGATGTGGTAAATACTTTAAATTTCCTTCCTGTTATTATCAGTATGAACACTCAACACATTCTTGATTGTTTCTCTAATATTTACTTTTCAGGAGAATTTGTAATTGGTCGAGTAATAAAAGCAATGAATGCAAACTGGCATCCAGGGTGTTTTCGCTGTGAAGAATGCAATGGTGAATTAGCTGATGCAGGTTTCATTAAATGTCAAGGTAGAGCTTTGTGTCACACTTGTAATGCTCGTGTCAAAGCAGGAGCACTTGGAAAACATATATGTCATCAGTGCCAGTATGTTTACATTTGATTTGATTATTCTAAATTAAAGATTTCTTTTTACTTTGATTAAAAATCATTTTTGATTTATAGTGGCGTAATTGATGATAAACCTTTACGATTTCGTGGTGAAGTTTATCATCCTTATCATTTCAATTGTACTGCGTGTGGTATAGAATTGAATTCAGATGCTAGAGAAGTCAGATCAAGACCTGGATATGCAGCCAATGAAATGGTTACTATAATTTTGCATATCAATTTTTATTTATCTTCTACGAAATTAAATAATCAACAATTAATAAGTTATCATTATACTTTTAGAATGAACTTTATTGTCTAAGGTGTCATGATAAAATGGGTATTCCAATCTGTGGAGCGTGTCGACGTCCCATAGAGGAAAGAGTTGTTACTGCATTAGGCAAGCATTGGCATGTGGAACATTTTGTATGTGCTAAATGTGAAAAACCCTTTTTGGGTCATCGACATTACGAAAAAAAAGGTTTAGCGTACTGCGAAACTCATTATCATCAATTATTTGGTAATCTTTGCTTCGTCTGCAATCAAGTTATAGCTGGTGATGGTAAGAATATTTTATTTACCAATTTGTTTTTTTGTTTAATAGAAAAATTATTATCGAATTTTTATAATAAATTGATAATTAAATTTCCAGTTTTTACTGCTCTTAATAAGGCCTGGTGTGTTCATCACTTCGCGTGTGCTTTTTGCGATCAAAAAATGAACCAGAAAACAAAATTCTATGAATTTGATCTACGACCAGCCTGCAAAAAGTGCTATGATAAATTTCCACAAGAACTTAAAAAGAGAATGCGTCGAATGTATGACCTCAGCCCTAAGAGATTGCCAGCGAATTGATTAATATTTCAATCTTGCCATTATGGAATATTTTAAATAACCAAAGTAATGAATAATTAATATTGTATGGAGATATTTTATGGAATCTCAATTAATTTTTATATTTTTAACGTGAATGTCAATCAATTAGTCAATTAACTGCTGACAAGGTATATCGTAATATCTAATTTTTAATTTACGTCTTTATAATTGATATAAAGAACAGAAAAATAATTGAGTGTAAAGTGCCTTAAAAAATAACCAAACCGATATTTTGTAATTTTTTGATTAATATTTTATAATTAATAAATTTTATCTTACAGAGTTACTCACTGTTTTCATTTACATTTTAATTGCATCCAAAATTAAATTCATGTATTAAGTAGGATCATAGACTCATGTCTTATATGTCACGGAGTGCCGATAAGTATAAGAGAATCAGGTCATTTTACGAGATAAGGAGCTAAAATCATCATCAATACTCTTGATAGAAGACACGTCAGTGTTCTGTCGTGTGTCTTCAGTTCAACACCATTTGACAATGAAATAAAACTTTGATGACATTTGTTACTCGACTAGAATCAACAATAAATTAAATGTGATATCAAAAACCTAAAATGTGACCGTTGGATCCACAAACTTATGTCGACATTGAATTTTATCTGATAAATGCTCGACTGATAGGCGTCAGGAGTGGCTTGATAAGTCATTAAGGCCTCTACCAAGTTTTCGTGTAGTTTCCAAAGAAGAAAATCGAAAATATACTTACGACATTTTATTTTTTTATACAGTTGACAATGTCAGCCTCGTCATTGGAAATCTTTGGCGATGGCTCTGGCAGTATTGAGTGAGATAATTTGTCATAATTTAAGATCAAAATATTCACATTAGATTTTATCATTAAAGTATTAATCTGGTGTTTATTTAACTTGTGATTTACTTGGTTTTATTTTTTATTCCATTATTATTGTCAGCATGGATTCCAATGGCCAAAAGAAACTTATTCCAAGGAAAAAACAAGACAAGTGTAGTTCCACATACATTCCTCATAATCGTCTCTCTAGGTATACGGCAGCTCTTGCTAACTTAGTACCTGTACGGTTTGGAAAGTGAGTGAAAATTCAAATTTTGTGTTTTTTAAAGCATTTTTAAAATACATTTTTTTCAATACTTATTTAAAAGATAGATAACTTTTCAATGTTATTATGGAACTGTAAATATCAATTTTAGAGTTCCTGGTTCAGAACTTCCTTTGGATAAAATAGGACTTTTCTCCAGTGTTTCTTTCAGTTGGCTCAATGAATATATTTTAGCTGGATATAAAAAAGTATTGAGCGATAAGCCATTACCTACTATTGCTACTCAGGACTCTTGCCAAATAAATGGAGCAAGGTAGAAATACTTGAATCGATTTAAATTAAAGTATTAACTATTGTAAAATAAAAATAAAATATCAAACTATTTTGTAGACTAGATGCATTATGGCATACCCACATTGTCGAAAGAGGTCAAGCAGGTGCTTCAGTCCCCAAAATTGCATGGCATTTTGTTCGAACCAGAGTTCTTATCAGTTCTGCAATTTACTTTATAGGAATGCTTATTGCACTTTGTAGTCCAGTAAATATTTTGTTATTCTATAAAAATAATTCAAATAGATAACTAGAATTACTGATTGATTTTTTTTTTAGATTATAGTATTACACAAAATTATTACAGCTACTGAAGATCGAATAAAAATGCTTGCTGAACATAGTAACATCAGTATAGATATAAACAAACTGATTTCATTAAATGCATCCAATTTTACAGTCAACAACAGTAGTAATTCTCCTGGAAACAGTACTGATAATTTCCAGCACTTATTGCTAATGGATGAGATTATTATTTTCACCAATATTGGTATTCTAGTCATTGCTGAAATTACTTCTCATTTTCTGACTTCCTGGAGTGCTTCGATGAATCTTAGAACAGCGACAAGACTCAAATCTGCTTGTTTAGCATTGGCTTATAAAAAACTTCTTCGATCTTCGATACGATTTAAAGCTCCAGTATATCAAGTTAGTTTTTTTTTTTATTCAAAGAACAATTTCATATGATATTTTTGTAAAGTCAAGAAGTTTCCAAATTTTCTTGTCTATATAATAAAAATTCTTTAATATGATACGACATTATTTGAACAAGTGGTAAATAGAGTGTTGTGAATATGATACGATTTAAAAAAAATTATCGAAACCAGTAATGTATACAATAGTTTAAAAATGCATCAGTATATGTTATTAAATTAACATATAAATGACAACACAATAATATTTTCTCTTTAATTTAAAAATGTGAATTTTAACCAAACGAAAGTGTAATTAGTTAATTAAGTTTTTTTATTGTAGCCTTAGGCATCATATAAATAAATTAAAATTGAGAAAGAACCTTGAGGTAATAAAAACATTATACATAAGTAGACCTTGGTTCATAAAACTTTCACTAAAAATTTGTTAGTAAAAAAATACATAAATGATAATGGATTTATTTTTTTTTCCAGACTCTAACTTACTACGTTCCTGATAGTAAGACATTATACGAATTAATCACAAATGGACCTCTGATATTTTCTGGACCCATTGTTCTACTTTTATCTTCACTTTTCATCTGGTACTCGATGGGACATTGGGCTTTAATAGGAGTAATAGTTATGATAACATTATATCTCGGCTTCATTCTTAATGCTTACCTGACAAACAAGTTTGCTACGAGTGCGATGCATTACTCTTTGAAAAGACTGTCTTTATTAGAAGAGTTCATTGGTAAAATCCACTTGGCCAAAATAACACAGAGAGACCGATGTTTTATATCAAGAATCCATTCAATTCGAAAAAATGAAATAAGGGAAATTAAATTTGGAGCAATTAGTGAAGGTTGTAGTCTTTTCATGGTTCATGTTATTCCAATAGTCTCTGTAAGTGCCATGACAATGGCTTATCTTCTTACTCATGAATTCATTGATTCAGCAAACGTAAGTTCTCTATACTATGTTTCATTATTTCAACATTAATTATCAATAACTTTACTTATTAATTTTTATTACAGTACATTCCATGCTTCGTATTAATCTTCCTTCACCTGAAACATTGTATACGAAGTAGTTGGCTTGCAATGTGTAGTATTTCACATGGAGTAGCATCATTAAATAAACTGAAGAGCGTTCTTATTCTAAAAGATGCCGACCGTTTTACTGATAAACCAATTGATAAAAATTTTGCTATTACAATTAATTGTGGACATTTTTCTTGGGATTGTGATCAATCATCTCTTGAAAAATCAGTCAGACATACTTCTTAGTAAGTATTTTACGTCAAAATCTTATTGAAAGTAATTATAATTTATATAAATATATTAATAATTGATAAATGTCTAGTAGTTTTGTTTCAGATAATGACAATTTATCATGTCTAGACAATCAAGTAACAAATACTTCATCAGAGTTGATCGATATCAATTTTTATGTGTCTAAAGGACGATTAGTAGGAGTATGTGGAGCTTCAGGAAGCGGAAAAACATCACTTCTATTATCAATAATGGGCCAGTTGAATCGAGCAAATGGTCAAGTAACACTTGATGGTACTTTATCTTATGTATCTGAAGCTTTTTGTCTATTAGAAGGGACTTTTAAAGAAAATATTATTATGGAAGAACCTTTTGATTCTACTCTATACTATAAAACTATCCAAGCATGTAATTTAAATACGGATATAAGCTTACTTCCTGGTTCTGATGATACTGATATTAGCACAGTTGATTTATCGGCAAGTCAAAAACAAAAAATCGCATTTGCACGAGCGGTATATACTAATAAAGACATTATTTTGCTGGATAATCCATTAAAGGATGTGGACTTGAATGAAAGCTTAGAGATTTTTGAGAAGTCTCTGAAAATTTTAGTAAATAAGACTATTATCATGATATCCGATAAAATACAAGTACATATTTCACCAATATTTCTATTTTACGTTTTTTATATTTGAATTGTTTTAATAATTCAATATTTTTCATTTTCAGTTCTTGACTAAATGTGATGTTGTTTATATGATGAAACAAGGCAAAATCGTTGATCAAGGAAAACATGATGATCTTCGTCAATGGAATAAAGAGTATGAAGATTTAGTAAATTCATTTGAAAAGAAGTACCAAGAAATCCCGAAAACACCAGTAAAGAATATCATCAGAATGAAGAGTTTTATAAATTCAGGAGTATCAACACATAATTTAGGATCAATCAGTCATGTAGATAAAGATCCAGAAAACTCCGTTGGTACTAGTATGTATTGGGGAATCGCGCCAAGAATCGATTGCCGTCCTTATAAAAATGATAAGGGAAAGTGTTTAAGTGAATTTGTTTGTGGATTATCCTTATTTTATTCGATTCCTATTGCTGCTGCGCCGCTTATATTTTTTTACATTGCACAGGTTAATTTTTTAATAATAGATACACCTTGATTAGCTATTTAATTAATGATTTTTTTATATTTAATCGTAAAATTATTAATTTTTTCAGAAAACTTTAACAACTACGACTTATATTGCAATAATTCTAGCATCATTAGTAGTATTTATTGTCATTTGTGGATTATTTTTAATTATTATGTACAATAAGGTAAAGATTATTATTGATGATATGATTTTTTATAAATGAATTCAAAAACATTATTATTTTTAGGATGTTTTTAATGCTGCTAAAACTATGCATGATAGATGGCTTCAAAGCATTTATCGAGCACATATATCAGTGTTTTCTGCTATCTCTTCATCTGCTATAATAAATATTTGCACTCATGATATGCAAGAAGGTATTTTTTTTATTTTTAATCAATCACTGTATCTATTTTTAAAAATTTTTATTCTATTTACAAGCATTTTTAATTCTTTCAATAATCAAATACATTTTCACTCATAATAATAACAAAAATAATCTTTTTCAGTCGATTATGCATTGCCTAAGCTTAAAATAACTGCCTTGATGCACATAGGAATTAGTATCATTAGTGCAGTGATCCTCACTATTGTTTGCCCATGGCTATTGATCCCAATCTTATTATTTATAGCTGGAATAATCGGTTATAAAATTTACGTACGGCAAATAATTTTAACCCTGGATGAATTAAAAATAGAATCCATCACTCCAATCTACAGTCATATGGTTAATACTGTAAATGAAAGGATAATAATTCAAGCTTACAGAAAAGACAGAGAGTTTGCGAGAAAATTTTATAAATACTGTAATATCAATGCTGCTTATAATTTTATGCTGGAAGCAACAAAGCTATGGTTTGAATATCGAGTTAAAATATTCTCAGTATTTACTTTAATGGTAATTATGGTGATTTGTGCAGCATTGAGTAGTTTTAAAAATCGTTATGAAGTTCTTGGGTTGGCATTCATTTGTACTCTTCAATTAACTCAGAGTATTGTTCATCTAAGCAGGGCAATTATCGATGCTTATGGCAGTCTTATGTCAATTGGATTTGTTGAAAATTATATCCAGGTATTTATAAGTGAAAACTTTTTTTAAATTGTAACTAGGAAATGTATAAGACAGTAAAAATATTTCATTATTAATTTAAGAATATTCCGCAAGAAAAAAAAGATACAGATGATCAAAGACGAGATTGGCCTTCTGCACCAAACATTCATTTCCAGAATGTTCTTTTAACAAGTAACTCTACAGATTATGAACCTCTGAACTTCTCTATCTATGTTGGTGATAAAGTTGGTAAATATTAGTTAATAACGTTTTTGAATATTTTTTGATAAAAATGAATGTTTGCTTAAATATAAATAATATTTTGATAATTTCTAGAAATTCATACGAATGATCGTATTATGAAGAGAGATGTAGTTAATGCTTTACTGAAATTTGAAGAAGTATTTTCTGGAAACATTTTAGTTGGCAATGTAAACATTAATGATATACACATTGATAAATTAAGAAGATACGTTAACTATATTCCGGGAACACCAGTTCTTTTTGATGGTACAATTAGATATAATCTAGAGATAACTGTACGTAAATCTAATGAGGAAATAATGGCAGCTTTACAGCAAGTATTACTCTGGGAAAAAATATCTAAGCTCAAATATAAACTAGATAATGATGCAAATAATATCTTTAGCAGAATAGAAAAGAAGCTTTTATTTTTAGCTCGAATTTACCTTAATTCACCTTTTCCTAATCGTTCTGTGAGTATTACATAACATATTTTAATTATTCAAACGAATATTTTTTTTATTTTTATAAAACACTTCTAACAGAAAATGGACATTTTTGTAGATAATAATAATTGAAGATTTAGAACCAGATCCATCATTGATTGAAAATGTTTTACAAGATGTATTTAAAGAATTTACAATAATTGTTATGTCTAATAAGTCACATTCTAGCTCTCGTAGAGTTATCAAACTACAGAGTCAAAAGGTAAATGAAGTAAATAATTAATACATCTTTTAAATAAAATGTAAAAAAATTATTTTATAAGTTATATACTTAGTATCTTTATATTTTTGCAGTAATTTAGGAAATAATAAACTAAATAATATGATAATTGAAAGTTGTAATAAATCTACATATATATTTATAGGGAATTAACATATCAAAAATATCACATTCATCGGAAACGAGTGATGATGATTTATTGACCTAGTTAATAAAAAAATATAGTTTGCGATAATTTATCTAACTACCTTGATTAAATAAATATTTTTCATCAAAATATTTTTTATTACTGTTTCTTGGTAATTGTTACTATCTATTGTCATAACTTTTATTACTTTATATTGACATAACATAGAGTGTCAGCAATTCAAGTATTTGCAGACATAAATGCCTTTCATTCAGTGAAACTTACAGTTTTAATAGTATCATGTTCATCACACTTGTTTCACTTCTCCACTGCAATGTGGACAACATGCGATAGTAGATTCAGTCATCAATGAAGGAAGACACATTTTTCCACTTAACGCAAATGCAGCTCCCATCACAGCACTACAAGCAGCATCTTGTCTTCCAGACATCATAACATTTGGGTTCATCAGTAATTGCTCTGCATTCTTTTCTCCAACTGTTTTCATTTCCAAGCCAGCAACGATTTCTTTCTGTTTAGGCATGTGGATCATTCCACTTAAAAGTTGAATTTTCAGAATTTCTGCTAATTGACAACATCCATCAGCTAAATCAATGATATTGGTGCTTGGCAGTTCATGTTTTTTATAGGTAAGTGTTCCTACAGGATCAAAATTTTCTCTTAAAATGCTTAACGTTTTGTAAGTTTTTAATGAAGTGTCACGAACTTTAGTTCTCTCTTCCAATAGTCTTTTAATGGATTCTTGCAAATCAGTTGTTCTTTGGCTCAATGCAGCTTTCCACTTTGCCAACTCTTCAACCATCAAACTACTTGCTAAAAATTTACTTCTCCAAACTTCGCACTGGCCAGCCAGCCATTCAGTTTGTTCTTGATGGGTACTTAAATGTTGAGCTGAATTGAGTAAAGCTCTTGCTAATTGCAATTTGTCCTCGGTTAGTAAATGAACTTTAGTTTCAAGATCTTCACCGACAGCTGCCACTAATAAATTTTTTAACTCTCCATTTACTTGAGCTTGGAATTTTAATTGATTCTCTAGTTGGCTATTTTCTTCTTTTAGATTTTGGATTTCTTGTTCGTAAGATTTTTTTTCTATCTCCCAGTCTTTAAGTTCTTTATTTTTATTGTCTTTTTGAGACTCTGCTATTCTTTTAGCCTCATCTTTTTCCATTTCAATTGATTTATGAATCGCCATTTGAGCAACCATTTCATTAATATCTAAATTATTTCTTGAACTTTTATGCTTCTTTTCAAAAGGAATTATCGGATTCACTGATGCTTTATAAGGTTCATAAGGAACAAATTTAGGTTCCTTAGATTTTAAACTATGTAAAATTTTTTCTTTCTTTCTTTGTGTTACATGTGTTGGAATGAGCTTAACAATTGTTCCTGTTGGAGTCACTGCAGGTGTGTATGATGATTGATTAAGATTCGTTGGATGATAAATAAGTGTGTCACGTAAGTGAGTTTTCTTCGTTTCTACTTTTTCTGTGGACACATTTTCCATTCCATCACCTTGAGTACGTCCAGGACAGGGCAGTGACATTGGAGCTAATAAATAAATATTTTTTACTACCTTATAAATAATCAATTTAGTAAAATATTGGAAGATAAATGTTACCTGTTGATTGGCAAAGCTTAGCACTATTTTTCTTGATACTTGAAAATCCTTCAATATTCTTAGTATTATTTTTAAGTTCTGTATTATTTTTATCCATTGTTATTTTTTTAAATTAAAATAAATATGTTACTATTTAAATAAATCTAGAACAATATGTAACAATAATTAAGTATAATTAATTCTTTGAAAATTTAATTAATTTTGTTTGAAAATTTTCCTTACAACATGACAACATACCTCTCACTTGATATCCGCCATTTTTATTTTTTCACTGCGCATGTGTGATATTTAAATGGCTTATGAGATAGTCCATCTAGCAAGGGTTTTTTAATTTATCGATATGACAAGTTACAGTGGGCCATATGATAGTTGAAAATAGTGATAAAATAATGTCTACTTTCGATGTCGTAACCTTTCAGGCATCTGTTGGGGAAAGAGATCCCTTGAACTTGAAAAAAAAAACTTTTAGTTGGCTACATGCATGTTCTATGTACTTGGATAGAATAAAATAATATCTAACTAAATACAGAACGCTACAATTCACCTGTTAACGTCATTCGATCATGCTTATTCTCTAGAGCAAGAGATAAACTCTTCTGTACAAATTAATTAATTATATATATATATATTATTAATTATTTATTCATATTAAAGCAGTATGTTTTAGCTCGAGCTGACCAATGAATACCCATTTCATATAACCATGAATTCCTGAAGGTTATTTGATATGTACTTTTCTGCCAGACTTTGTATACAGTTTAATAGATTGGAACCATTTAATTTAATTAAATTAAACTGGATTATATTTCGAAGCATATCCATCAGCAAACGTTTAGTGTCAGTTATGTGGATGAAAAATCTTCTAGTTGCGATTATTAAAAGTGAAAAAATTCACCCAGTTCATGAATCTCGATGACACAGCAGAAAACCTTAGGAGTGATATTACTGTACCGAAATTAATATCAATAATTTCTTTTGTATTGATATTTATTAATTCCTCTTCTATGGATGAAAACATGGAAATCTATCGATTCTACATGGAGAAAAGATTTCATAAAATTTTACTAAAGAGCCTCTGAATTTCAACTGGGATCCGTTTTCACAAATGATATTTATTTATATCCAGTTTATTAGGGGTCAGTATAAATCAACAGCACGCTTCATTCATATAATAATGTTTTTTTTGTTTTTACAAACACAAACGCACTATTCTCCTTCCATCTACATACATACAGATCTTACCCACATATCACGTCAAACTCAACATAACCTGAAAAATACTTTGCAATGAAGCGTCATCAGTATTATAACAGAATGTGTGTTTAATTGAAAATTATTATTTAAATTTAATTATTTTCAAACGTGTGTTGAAATCAAGAGCTTGTAAATCATGTTATTCTCAATTCCAAATCGTATTTTTGATCTTTATCAAGCAATTGAACATGGCCAAATAGAAATACTACAAAGATTAATACGAAATGGTGCTAGTGTTAACCCTGATGTTACGGCTAACACTCCTTTGCATTGGGCGATTATTAAATATAAACACATTAATATCATAAACATATTACTTGACGAAGGAGCTAATATTCATGCTAAAAATCATGAAAATCATACGCCACTAGAAATAGCAATTCACAAGAGAGAAATAGAAGTCATACAATTACTTATAAAAAGAGGAGCTGTTGCTAAAGAAGATATAAATTTATTACTGTCGAAGGTCATTCGTGGAAATAATGATATAATGCTAATTAAAATGCTAATTAGTCACGGACTTCAGAATAATTCATCAATTGATTTTCAAATTCTTCTCAACGCCGCTATTTCTCAAATAAATCCGAGTATTATTGAATACATCATATCACGCGGTCAATTCTTAGAATCAGCTGATAAATATATTCCTCGAAGCCTTGTACTAGAATCTTATTCAAAATGTAAAAACAATGTTAAATTGTTAAAAAAGTGGGGCTTTACTACGAATCCAGATAGTCTTAACGATGAAGATTTCATTTCCGGAGCCATAGAAAATGGTCATTTACAAATTGTTGAAGATCTTTTAGGGTATGGAATTGATGTCAACATGGTAAATTCAAAAACCAGACTTAATTTATTAATGATTGCTTGCTTAAACAATCATCATCAAATAGTTAAGAAACTTCTAGAACATAATGCGGATGTAAATATAGAAATTTCCATAGAAAATGAAAAATTAAAGCACTACTTAATCAAATTTAGTGATAAAATTGTTAATAGGTTTAAGTTGATAAACCTGACATGTTTACATATTTCTGTTATTTATTCTAATTTGAAAATGACAGACATATTATTAAAATACGGTGCAAAGACAAAAGATTATTCTGAATTGTTTAATTTAACTTGTGTAGCAGTAAGAAATAATTGTGAAGAAACTGTTCGTAGATTTTTAGACTATGGTATTAATGTGAATGACATTAATTTCAACGGAGAAAATCTTTTGGAGTTGTGTATTAAAGGAAACACACGAGATGAACGTTATAACATTGCTAAACTACTATTAGAAAAAGGAGCAAACATTAGCCTTCAGACTCCACAAAATAAGCTTTTTTATAAAGCAATGATTTCTTTTAATCTTGAAACTGCTCGACTGTTCCTTAATTATAATGCTGATGTTCAATATTTTGATCCAACTGATGATAAGGTATTTCAATCGGCCATAGCTCTGCGTTGCGATTTTGAATTTATAAAAACTTTGTTTAAACTTAGATCATCAGTTGGTTTAATTAATTTACCACTTCATTCCCTTTTTTATATCGAATCAAGAGATTTCTTAGAAAAGATCCTTGATACACTTTTAGATTACAATGCGGATATTAATTATCTAAATGTAGATAAGATGACTCCTCTTCATACTGCTGTGCAAGTGATGTCAGTTAAGACGGTTGAATCTCTTATAAAATATGGTGCCAATATTGATAGTTTAAATAAAAATAATCAAACTGCTTTAAAATTTGCTGTTGAACTATATCATGATGAGAAAATTAATCTTCAAAAGATTATAAAAATTTTGAAAACACAAATTGTTAAATTACTTGTTGCTGGATTGAAAGTAAATAATGAAAATCGGAAAATAGTTTATGATTCTAATCATTCTCTAGGTAACAACACAAGCATTGCAATTAATATACAGGAATTTGATAAAAAATGTCAACAAGAAATTGACAAGATGAAAAGAGAAAATATCACTATAACTAGTAAGACTGATAATATTAGTGAATGTATAACTTTTGAGGATATGTTAAAAAAACATGATCGTTTCTTATTTAGATTGGTTAATAATAAAGGCATTCAAAAAATGTTAGAACGACGAGGTTACAATAAAAAGTATCCATTGTATATAGATATCATTCGAAGTCGATTTCGAAATGTAAAATATCGATATGAACCGATGAATTCTGCGATAGGATATTTTCATGAAAATGTTTGTCAAAGAATGCCTTATATTTGTGTTGATAAAATTTTTAGTTACTTAAATAATATTGAATTGAAGGTATTTATACAAGCCATGGAACCATTCAATGGTCAGACAATCTAATAATCTCATAAAAATCAGATTGATTGAGTAAATTTAAAATTAATTATTTCTTTTATAAAAGATACATGATTATATTTTTAAATGGTTGAACGTTCATGAATTAATAAGAAAATACCGAAATATTGTTTATGATCAGCATTTTGCAAAAGAATATTTTTTAATTACCAAATGAAATTTACTGAGAGAGAATAGGTTCATGAACGACAATTGGGACAGTCACCTTATCCACTTTTATTTTCATGTAAAAAATGTATATTTTCGAATTGCACAGTATATACATGAAAATTATTGATATTTTTAATGAATTTAAAAACAGTTCCTATGCAAATTCTATAAGATTTTTATATAAGATGTAGCAATTATAGGAAATTGACTTGTAATTAATGCATTATTTATTTATAACGTAAACGTATACGTTAATACACAAAAATTAGATGTAATTTGACAGTTATTGTTTAATGATTTATAATCGCACTGTATTTGCGAATGACCGATTTTTTTCCCGTGCAATATTTTTCTCATCATGTAAGATTATTTATTATTTAGATAACTATAGTAATAAACAAATAATAATTATACGCATAATTGTAAGAAACTAAGAACTATACCGAATTTTTATATTTAATATGTTTTTGTAATAAAAATTAGCTATATGAGTTATAAGCTCTAACGATTGTAACTTTATTTTTACTCGATAAATAAATGTAATCAAAATTCGATTATACATTTCCATTTTATCATGTTTATTGTAGTTATAATAAATAACTTAAAAATAAATCAAATAAGTTGAATTTTCAATACTACGGTGTCACTGACTTTCTGTAATTTATATAAGAACATAATAGATATTATAAATCAAAAGAAAAAAAAGCTGATCAATTCAATGTTTTATTGAAGAAAATTATAATTTATTCATTCGTTCAAAAATACTTATCCATTTATAAATTCAATTCCACTTAATTACTTTTGATGCGAAGTCTAATATAGAACGCTTTTTTTTTTTTTTAGAAGCTTTTATTTCAGCTTCTGCTAACCTCATTAATACAATATTACTTTTTTTAAAATCTTTCTAATAAATTTAGGATTTTTTATGTTGCAATTAAAAATTTATACTGTTAAGCATTGGTGTCTTTATGTTAATCGTTAATAGTAACAGAAATTTAAATAATCAATCAAATACGTATATAAAAATTATAATAATTTACTTAAATAAAGCAAATAGAAATTCAAAACATATATGTCTCAGATTAAACCTCCTTGAAAGATAGAAGTACTTTGAGTTTCATAACACATAAAAATAAAACTAAGAGTAAGAGATGGAAGGGTTTGTCCATTAGATTCTACATTTTCTGTCTGTGTAATTTTACATTTGAATTGCATACTTTTTGTAACAGATCTTCATATACTTGTAGGTATTTGTGATGTATTTACTTGTAATATTTTAAAAGTTATAATTATTTAATTGATTAATCAATGACAATAAAAAATATTTTATCATAAAATAAGATTTTTTCCACAAATTGTTGATAGTTCGTAAGGAAAAATTTGAAGTTATTCAAAAGTTTGAATAACTTAAAATTAAATTCTCTCTCAATACATCTAAATATAATGGGTATTTAGCATAGTGCTTAATTAATTCCAATATTTTTAGGTCATCTCATCTCTTTTATTCACATTAGCAGAAGAATTTAAATTAATGTTATTAGAAATCGGTCATAAGGTTCATATTGATTTTGATAATACTTAAAAAAATCTAGGAAAAATTTGAAATATAAGAATTTATGTCAAAATGAAACGGTATTAAGATTAATTTCTTATCATGAAAAGTAAATAGAATGTTTTTATAAGATAAGATAAAGTATGTTATATAAAAATAAAGAACAATTTGAAAAAATTTATAATAGTAAATAAAGTTACTTTTACTTTACCTGCGATTTAGACGATAAAAAAAAATACTTTGAAATAATTTTGGAGCACAAAATGAACAAAATGATGGTCAAATAATTTTAAAAAGGCTTCAGAGCAACGTTGATAAATAGTTTGAATGAGATAATCCATAACATGAAAGTAAATTTAAGCATTGCATCAATAAGTGGGACGCAATGATGCGCGGAGCGGCCACTCCGAAGCGCTCCCCTTTCACGAGGCTTTCATGAACAGAAAGGAGTCATCAACATGTTACTTAAGTATAGCTGCGATATCACTTCAAACTCTCGCGCTTTACTCTGTTCTCCTGTTTCAGGGGGTCCCCGAGAACTGGCCTGCCCCACGATTTAGCTTACGTTGTTGCAAAATTTATCGCTCACTTTGATATCTCATGCCAATATCAGCTACACTATTCATGAAAAAGTTTCTCCGTTGATAAAATGAAAACGTTTATCAATGATTAAGAGTAAGTAGGTTTATTTTATTGTATTCTCAAGGGATTTAGCATAAGGGTTAGTATAAAAGAAAATTCACAAAAGAATCAATGAATGCTTCTGAGTAAACAGATGTCTATTTTCCAAGAAGAATTTTTCTGCTTGCTCCAAAGCTTTGTCCTGAT
Source organism: Chelonus formosanus (assembly GCA_028641665.1). Taxonomy (NCBI): domain Eukaryota; kingdom Metazoa; phylum Arthropoda; class Insecta; order Hymenoptera; family Braconidae; genus Chelonus; species Chelonus formosanus. The sequence continues at coordinate 20,058,320 of CM054002.1, forward strand.
TGTGTTGCTCCTTTGTTGGATCCTGCTTGAAGACCAATTACTGATTCACCTGCTCGTAATTGATCTTCAGTAAAGTATCTTTTGTTTTCTTCTGAAGGTTTAGGTCCCAACCATGGTCCACGCCATTCAGGATGTTTGTAAGTCTGAAAATAAGTTCAGATTTGATGATAATAAATTTCATTCCCTTATTTTTTAATTAATTAATTAAGCAACTATTTAAATTTATCATTGTATTGTTAAATAGACAAGTTTATTATTGAAGAGTAAGAGTATACTTACCGTGCGACCAATAGCAAAAATAGTATTTGTAACAAGTGCAATATTTTTCCTTTCCATCAGATCCACTGCTTGGAATAGATCAACGTCTGGTACTCCATACTTGACACAGGCTCTTTGAAATCTGCAACATGAATAATGATATCGATGAGAATGTGCTACTAGAGGGTAAGATTTTTCGACTTATTTGGAAAAAATGTTGTAAAAGAGCTGAAGAAAACAAGAGAAAGTGTGTGTGGAAAAGGTAAAAAATGAAGAAAAAGAAAACCAAGCACATGAATCAGCTCTTTGGTAAATCTGTTCGCCTGACCCTTTTCTTAGCTTAGTGACGCGCTTCTATTGTCTCAACATTAATTGCAAAATATTAATTAATAACACTAGGCTGTTCCTAAGGGATACATTTCTAAAAGACGTTCGTGAAGGGAAGAAATTGCCAGGTCATTCAAAAGGCAGATTTCTGTCACAGAAATGACGTGTCGCATATCCCAATCGACCAGGAGAATATGAAGATAGAAATGTGGCATACATGCATGATAACACTTATGTGAATATTTGTGAATACAATGTATTGATACAGAATTAGGTTCTTTATTAAAATCAATTATTGTGATCTATTAAAATAATTTTTTTTAAATCTTAAGATTAATTTATCAATGTAACTAATAACTAATTAAATATTAGAACTTATTTCAAAGAATTGTAAACATTTATTTACGTGATGTTATGTAGAAAATATTTTTTCAAATGAATTTTTACAATAAAAAATACATCACTGATTGAAGATAATTTATAGTCCTCAAAAAAGGATCGAGTGTATTTTTGATATCAAAATTTTTATGATTATTAAATAGATTTTTTTCATCAATAAAATTCATGATTTGATTCGCGCATGTGTAGGTTTTCACATACACGACAAAGTCGACTGTGAGTATTTTAACTTATACCTTCCTCGAGTAGCTAACTTCCTGATGGCTAACGCGTCTGCCGCATATGAGCACCGAACTTTATTTCTATGATGTTGCACCACTCGTCTGCCAATTAAACAGCACACGTGTGCTCTGGATGTCCAGCTTTTGAGTGAGTATTTTCTTCAAGACGAACAATGTCTGAGGGTGTGATGCTTTTGAATTGAACGATCAGTAAATGAGGAAGGACGGTACTTAGAAAGCCCAGGTAGACCAGAGTAACATGAAGGGTTTCAAAGTTACGATACGTCTTTTTAGTTTCAGTTGAGAATACTCGTGGTTTCCTTTCTCGCGTTCTCTTAAACACGTGGACCTTATACTTGTACTGCTCTTATGCTTTTCGTATCAAAAGGGAGTAATGCGGAGTGGCCGCGTTGCGCATGGTTGACCCCACTCTCCTCTTCTATTTATATAATTATCATTTATGATTGTTATTAATTAATTACTATTACGTATTTCGAGAACATTCCCCGTTCAAGTGGTAGCTTAAATATCTTAGTAATATTTTTACAGATGGTTTTTAAGCTTAAAAAAAATAATTCATGATAGAGTGTATATTGATACTGATTTTTATTTATTTTTCTCTCGTTTCAATGATAAGAGACTTGGTAATTTAACTATTTAGAAATAAAACTCTAAAATAAAATGTATCGTATTTGAAAAAATTTATACCACGTACAAGGAGATCAATTAATGCCGAACATTTTACTGTTTTTTGCATACAAAGATACATTGATGAAATGAAATTATTTTAATTCGTTGATAAATTGGTGATACTAGAGTTTGAATAAATCTGACTGATCTGTGCATACTTTTATACCGGTATTTGTTTTAAAAACATAGCAATTAAATAAATGAAGATAAATAATGAAAATGAATCTCAAGACATTATCCTGGATTATCATACTCATGACTTTGCTAAAAAATTTAAGCATTTTTTTCTTAAATTCATTTTTTCTCTTAATTGAATTATAAGTACATAAATATCTAGAAGAATCGGTATGAACTAGAGTAGTGAAAGTAAAAGTACTAAAAAAGCTCCTTCCACATTATGTTATCCCCAATACATATGTTAGGATGCTTGGATGAACTTAACCTTACAGTCAAAGATGCAGACCTTTTTTAGAATTGAAGATTAAATCAAATTAAATATGAATATACGACAAAATTAAAAAGAATTTTTTTCATAAATTTTTTATGATATATGTTGCGATTGTATTAAATTAAAATCAATGGATAATTTCTAATTTTATCAAATCCGAATTGTAAGTTCCATATAGTCCACTAATTTATTTCAACTCTTAGTTTAATAACTGACTTCAATTAAACTTATATAACTATAAGAGTTTATTTCTACACTTAGATCCAGCTCGTCATTTTACACTGTATAATGAACTTAAAGTATTTCGTTCGCTCCGGGACGTATAAAAAAAAAGGCCCAAGGTCCTTCGAAATAAAATTAATTTTTTTCATGAAATATACACACTAGCCTTCTGCATATCAATTAATTTCTATTCTATTACTTCAAAAAACATAAAAAAATTAACAAAAGAAGGTAAACGCCGACTTTATAAGAGAGTTTAGGTTAAAATTATTATTAATAATTAATTTTTTTAGGAACGGTACGGTCAAAGTAGATTTTTTTTTTGACAGAGTATTCGTTACAAATGAATTTACACTATACAATTTTTTTATGAAAATTCAAAGAACCGTTTTTGAATGAAAGTTAAAAAACCTAATCTTGTAGTCAATTATCATTGGTTTAAATGGAGAAAAGAGTTAACTTTGATTTCGAATAACTCGAGTTCTAAACGGTGAATTGATTTTTTTTATAAAAACAAATGTTTTATTTTCTTATAATTTTAATGTGGTAAAAAAGAATCTTAAGAAAACATTAATTTCGATCGAAATACCTTAAGAGAGATGTAAACTGGAGATTGAGACTTTGACTTCATTCCTAATCATGTGTACTAAGAATTTGTATTTGTTTATATTATTGGTATTTTCCTATGACGGATAAAAGGGCCAGAGGGGTATAAAAAAATGGGACAAAGGCTTAAGCCTAATTAATCTAATTAGTCTCCCGCAGGCTAGTGATGCTGCTACATATATATTATACTGGAATAGTTAATGAGATTTGGATAGAGTTAAGAGATAGTTATACACTGGATTTATTTTTAACATTGAAAAAAATAAAAGTAAAACCACTGTTAACTTTGAAAAAAGTATCATGTAAACACCTGAATTATTTTCACCAATATTTAAATCATAATAATTGACGTCATAACGTCTTAATATAAATGTTTTATCTGGACTTCAAATTTACTTAAGCTGATATTATTCGAATTTGTAATTCATTATCATGATACTGAATTATGAACAAATTTTCTATTTATCCTTATTACTTCAAATATTTGATGATTTCAAGATAGATAATACTTTAAAAATTAATTTAAATTTATACACCAATTGTTAGATAAGATAGATGTCACAATAAAAATGTACTAATATATAGTAACACTCGTTTCAATATTAGGTTTTATCAAAACAGAATTGCTATTGTACTGACCAATAAACGAATCCTTTTTTTCAACAGTCAATTATATTTTATAATCACTAAAATGGCTAATTTTAAAAATGTTTTATACTTAGTTGTATTTATCGTTGATTTGTGTCAATCTTCGATTCCTTTTGACCGTCAAAAACATTTTAATACACTTGCAACACCAGTCGTGATGATTACAGACAAAGTGCATGGTAAATATGAATTTTTACTTATTTCTCCATAATTTAATTCATTTCTATTATTAAATTTTAGATAGCCTATTAGATGAAAGTATGGTACAATATGGATCTATAATTCATCCCAGATATGTTCTTACATTTGCAAATATTCTACAAAAGTAATTGATTGATTTATAAACAATTTTAGTTTTTCATTTTATTAGAATGAAACAACTTTAATTATTGCAATGCTGGTGGTTTAATTACTTTAGGTACCAACCAGAAGATTTATTGGTTTATATCGGTTGTTATTCAGAATGGTTTATTTTTTCAAGATCTTGTTCCGATATTAAGGAAGCTTCACGCTTTAAATTTATCATGGATAATTATTCAAGCTCTACAGAAATAGAACCAAAGTATGGTCTCATAGTTCTTAAAAATTCAATATTTACGAATCCAAGAGTAGAAGTGGTTCGTTTAGCAAATAGTGGTGACGTTGTTGATGAATCGAATTGTTTGATTTATTCTTTTATTCATCATGAATATTTAAATAGTTTTGGTGAGTTTCTTAAATTTATATTCATGGTTTTATCCAAAATCAAATCCGTTCATTTTCGTTTTTTAATGATAAGAAGTAGAACTTGATAGTAATATTACATCTTTTTTAGTTTCATATGTAACTCCAATTAGATTCGAAGAAAGAGATGGAACTTACTCACCAATAACATCTAGCAAGTTGCGATTAATTGATGATAATGATCAAGAACTAGAAGTACAAAGAATTGCTACAGAAGTTGTAAGTAGAGTAATTAATCAAATAAATGTAATGAAATATATTTTCACCATGCAGAACGTTATAATTATTTGAAGAACATGAGATTATTGTTTATATTTATCATTAACAGAGTTTTTATGGTAGCCCAATTGTATGTGCTCTCAACAATTCAATATTCTATGTTCAAGTTGGAATATCAAATCTAAAAATTGAATTTGGTTCTTCCAAATTTTTAAATCCATTAAAAGTAGATCCAACAATTAGTCAAGTATCAGTCAATTTTTCTCCAGAAGAAACAGAAAGAATCCAGTCATTCTTACCTTTAAGGTTGCCAATTGACTATTCAATCGTGCGCATGCTTTCCTAATGTACGATTGAATCAGAGAAAAATAAAAAAAATCATTGGAATATATTGTTGGACATTTTTTTTTTATTAATTATTACTTACTTTTATGTATATTTATAATGTTAAATTTATTTTTATCTCTTATGTAAATAGAAAAGATTATCTAAAATAAAAAATTATAAAAAAGAAAAAAAAAATTAATTTAAACAAGATTTTAATCAGTTTAGAAATAAAACTTCTTCAGTGTTGATATCAAAGCTATTTCGACCACCTCCTCACATGCAGATATGCGATCAGGATGGTAGCAAAGTATTAAAAGCAGAAATTTAACTCGTTAGAAAATCATTAGACTTAGACGATGTCTTGAAAGTGAAATATCATTGTGAAGTTACTGAAGCCTCAAGATATATCGTTTAATATTGATATTCATTTCCCAGATGATTTTTTGTAGATAAATATTTGTAATTAGAACAGGTTTATTTTCAATCTACGAGATAAAGACCATCGAGTGGATTCCAAGCAAAAACAATACTGTCTGTCGTCATAAATAAGCGATGGTCCCGACCTCGGACTTTGTCAGTGCTTCTTCATCAAGGTTTTATGAAGTTGTAAGAGCTAATACGCTTTTCTCGAAGAAATTTCACAACTTATATAATTAATTATTTAAATTTCGAAATTGAAATCACGCTTGATGATTCTTTAGATTAAAATCGTTAAACTAATATTCAACATTTCAAATAACTAACTAAAAATGACATCACAAGCTATTTCATATCATATTTTCTAGAAAGATTTATCGAAAAATAGTTTACTATAAAATACTGTCGATTGCGTAAAGTCGAATAAGAATCCGGCAAGCATGAAGGCAAGTAAGTGGAAGACTAGTTCAACATTTTGCAATCAGTTCGTATATTTATTTGCAAAAAAATAAACTTCTATATGGGGAGATAATAAATGGTAAGCAAGTATTATTCGCAAACTTTGAGATTTTCAAGAAAATTTAGCTAATTATTGCTACTTACTGGTTCAAATTATCCATCATTTTATAATCGCCTCCTGATGTGTTGATTTTGGAGATGATTCCCGGTTGAAGACGGTTCATCAGCTTGCAAAAAATCACACCATCCCTTAATGCATCTTCATATTTAACACCTACAATTTAAGACTAGTAAATAATTGATTGTTTAAAAACAGATAGAATTTAAAAAAATTTTTCAAAACAATTTTTTGACAATAAAGAAAATAATCTAGTGAAAATTATTTTTAATCAAACTTTGTAGTATTTTTTAACGTTGTAATTACATTAATGATTAAAATAATTTATATTATGATGTTATGTAATATTTTAAAAAATTATTGTAAACAATTCCATTTTGTTATTCAATAAATAAAATAATTCATAGAAATTTAATTCAATAAATTATGAAATCCATTTCACATAAAAAGATAAATTATGATGAAAATTTAATTTTTTGAACAAATTGTTCATTTTTGTATCAATTAACAATGTAAAAAATTGAAAGCATTATAACAAATAAGAATGAACATTATTTGTATTGTAAGTTAATTTAAATATAAATGAATTGATGATTGAGAACCTAATTAATTAAAAATGTAATTAATTGAAGTATTTAAATATTTTTGAATTTTCTGATTAATTCAATAAAAATAAGATTCAGAAGATACAAAGTTGACTGAAAAGAATGTTGAGACACACGAACGAATCAGGAACGCATAAATCGATGAGAAAATATAAGAATACACATTTTTTCGCACGATATCGCAAAAAAAATACAAACTGCGCAATCGTGAGGTAAAAAAGATGACGTGGAGATTGAATAGAAATCGAAAGTGCGCCGGCGTCGATTATTGAACTCCGCCTCTGTATTATTGATAGCATGAGGCTCCAATGTGCAGCTTTCATTGTTCTGGGTGTTATTTGAAAATTTTTTTTTATTTTCCTATCAGTATAGAATAATAATCGAACCTGTTCGATGGGTAAATAGTGGGATGAGGGGGAGGCGAAGAGAGACCAACGCAGTTTCATGTCACCCCATTATGCCAAGAGGGAGTCCAAGGGGGCATGCGATTTTTTTTACAGTTATCAAAGAAGAAATTGAACTACGAAATCGTCTTTAAAAGCATCTCAAATGCGTTTTTTCGTCAAGCGAGTAACGACGATACGTACTCAAGATACAAACCGGTCTCACATGAGCTTGGAGCTATTTTATTCGTAACTCGACGCCATTCGAAAGACGCACCGCATCTCCAATAGCCAGGAGTGCAGTTGACTTGTGGAGGTGTATCGATACGTTTTTATTTTCTTTTTTTAATTCATTCGTTTTACACTTTTTCATCGGCATATTATGTACAATCTATGTTATCCTTTGATGTGTAGCATTCAAAACCTAACTCGTTCCCATTGACCACGTCCATTCGAGGATTTTGCCGGAAGATACGTGGAAGAAGAGAAATACGGAGAATCAGTGATGGCCGGTGGACACACTATTGCTAGGAACCAGGCGGTTATACAATACGAGTGCTGATATTTAAATTGACTTGAAAAATATGCGGATGCTATAAATATAAAAGTTTAACTTATACTAAGAGAGCATGTATGATGTTGGGTATGTTGACCTACTCATTCTGAAATTGAATTACTATTCATACCATGTCATTCCCATATTGACATGTGTTGTAGAGCAGCTCATGGTGATATTGGAGAATAGCAAAATCAGGAAATTTTGAAGCCCAACAGGTATAAACGAGAAATCACATGCCATCTGTTCATGAAACTACAAGCCTGATCCTGCAAGGACGTTTGATCACGTGGTTCCAAATTTCTAGCGAAGCTACATTATGGGAAGATTTGGCAACTAGGGTTTGGAAGACACCAACTAGGTAAAGTGCGACGCAGAGGGAAAGAGATACGTTTTATCTTGTTGTTGAATCTGCTAGCCTAATACAAAACTGGTCGGAGTTCGGCGTTCCCAATTGACGAGCCATTGACAGCCGATCGACTCTTCCTAGTACGTTGGAATCCTATTAACTCTAGACTGAACCAAGTATAAAACTGTTCGATATGCTTCTTTAGAAAACTGAATGATGCTTACATTGTTTGTAGGTATACTACATTCAGAAAAAAGTAAGATATGGGAACAGCAAACAGAAAGTGCTCGTACGACATCAGGAACTCATTACCTTCCAGGAAGTCAGTTTCCGGGTACGATATCATAGTATCAGGAATTTATTTCGCTATGAGTGTGGTTTAATTGTTTAGAAGAAGTACAAAAATTTATCCTTGGGGAGGCGCCCAGTCGTATTTTAGTACTAGGGTTTTAGGATCATATTGAAGTTGATTTAATTCAAGATGCAAAAATGTTATTTAGAGATTTTAGTGGTTCAACCCTGAATTAATTTTTGGTCATCATCAGTAATAACATATAAATTAATTTATTATATAAATTTTTAGATTGTTTTCTAACATCTGTTTGATGTTTAAGTAAATTCACTAGCTTTTAGTTTGTAAAAGTTATTTAAAATAACTGGACATTTATCAGAAAACAGAAAGGAAATGATGCAACCCTGGTATTCTCGAAAACCTATGAAATGTCGTAAAAGAAAGGAGGTGACAGCTAATCAATAGTTGAAATTTTCTCTCACTGATGAATAAATATTTGTTTCAATTTTAGCTTTAATAAGCATCAATGATGGTAATCATTACTGTCGTCACAATCAATAGAACTAATTAAAATAGTGTGTGATGACAAAAATTGTTGAAAAATGAACTGGAAGAATCCAACTATTGAGAATAAATGTTCAATTAGTTTATATTTGATTAAAAATAAATAAGAGTATTAGCATGCAACTGTCAGCTGGTAGCTTGGCATTTCAGGTTTATCGATTAAATGTCAAGCTCACATCATAAAGACGTCAAAGGCACGATTTTCATCAGGACAACATCCTGCACGCGAATTTACGACTTTTCCTCGAGCAACAGGTTTTACCACAATGGCGGGAGTGTATTTTTTTAAGTGGCATAATGATAGTTAGATTTAAGAAAAAATTGCAATGATAGCATAATATATTATTTCTATAGAAATCAGGAGAAATTTTTGAATGATAAACTCTTACCTCGCATATATCATTCTTTTCTGATACAAAAGTATTTTTTATTCATCATTTTAACAGAATGAATTAAAAGAATAGAAAACCTAAAATGATCAGTTTTAATAAGTTGTTTAAATTTGAATAAAAGATTTGACTATAATTTATTGAATTCATTGAGGTGGAGTTTACATGAATGGTGTAATGATAAAATTGAATATAATCTAAATAGAATGAGATGTTTATTTTATTCAGAGGATAATTGAACAATCATTTGTTAACTCAATTCAACGATAATCTATTTTGAATTTTCAATTGGTAAATATTCCAACAATTACTTCATAATTTATAATAAAATTCAAAGATCCAAACAAATGTGGAATGATTTAAATAAAATAAAACTACGATCACTGAAAATAGATAGCAAAGCTTAGCATCTAAAAGCAAGGAAGTAAACGCGCGGTTTGACGTCAACTTGTTGCGCAAGCTCGTAAATTTTCCCCCAGGCTGTAATCCTGGTAGACTTGTCTCAAAGTGACGTCATTGACGAAGCTCTGACGAGCTTTCAGTATCTTGAAGTTTGTCACGTCTTCAACGCGATTGATCAACATTCACCTTGACCAGAGTATCATTGATTCAGAAATAAACCAAAGGTATCCAGAGGAGAAAAAAAATGCAAGACGATGAAACTAGCAGTTTTACAAACAGGGCTAGTATAAAAGCTACAGTAGTCAATTTTGTAGATTGATCAGGCGCAACTGGTTGACGTTGACGTTAGGGGTGAAGAAGAGAACCCTATAAATCCCTCAAACGTCTGCTAGTTTCCTGGTGTTATAGGTCGCCTTGCGCCGTCGTGACAGACGGATGACTGACGTCTGGATAGTTCAAATGACAGTATGTGATGGTCAAAAGCTTTCGTTTGGATCTGACACTCTAGCATTTCTTACTTACAAAACATAGAAGCAAAGATCTTTGATGTCTTGAAAGGTATGAAAAAAAAGTAGATGAACAACTAGGCTTTAACTATGTCTCCCTGATACTCTAGCGTCTCTACAACGTAACATGATGAACGAGTGACGGCAAATCGATAACTGAAACATTTCTCAGAGCAGTCTGTTGTTACTATTGAGACTAATGATATTATTCATACCTAAAATCGCCAATCTTGTATTAATTATCAAGGTTTGTAGCATTTCGATCCACCAACCTTCTGCTAATTTCGCTATTTTTGAACTCGACAGGTGGAACTGGCTGTCTAAGCAACCAGGCTTCTACTCGGTGGTGAAAGCTCACTGTGAAAAACCCCCACCAGACATTCGCGAGTTGGTACTGGTGCGAATAACATAAAGGTACAGTGCAAGCTCTAAGAGGGGATTGTATTGGTAAGTGGGGGTTGGTTTGGACGTTTGGCCACCTCCACAGCGTCCTCTATCACACCAGGATGACAGTCGAGGATGGAGGATTAATACTTTTGAGATTAGCAACTATTTTTGATTGAAGATGATGTGTATTTAACAATCTAAGTCTAATTAATTATACATCAAAAACATACACCTAGATCAGCTGATGCTGCTAAACTTTGTTAATTGATTGGCGTGATAAAAGTTTCATGATTTCATGTCTCGAATTAAATATAATGACGTGTTTGTTACATCAGTAGCAACATGATGAAACGTCTGTTGAGACAAAGTTGTTGATTTGCGTCGACGCGCGATGTATTCTCAAAATCAGGATTGTATGTAGTTAGACATGGGTGAGAATATGAATTTGATCTACCCTTGAGATTGTTCTAGAATCTAAATTCACTCACGTTGTGACATAATAGAGCGCGCGTTATGCCAGGGTAGTACGAAGCCTAGAAAGCAAAAGCCACCCTCTAGTACGGTTGTCAAGTATGGAAATCAAGGAAGCAGCTACGTGTGAATAATGCTTTTCTTGCATATACGTAAATGAAATTTTATTGATTTGTTCAAAAACTGACCTTTCACAGCAATTTAACCTTACCAACGTCATGTACCTCAAAATTTCTATCCGGAACGCATCATATGTGTGTCGGGAAAACTCTCACATAAATGGGATCAAAAATATCCAAATGTCAAAGCTTGCAGACCCTTACCACCTTTAATGAACAGGATATCATATACTGTACAGGGTTGGAAATTTTTTTAGAGGGTGGAAATCACAACCCTGGTTTATGATTGTACGAGATATTGCAACACCGATAACTTCTAAATGATTCTGAAGGGCTTGCAGCGATTTTTCCACCCCTAGATATCAGGATATTATACGAGGGTTGATATGGCATCTAGGGTAGGGGATGTCATAGAATTGTATACAAAATTTCATACTCAGATAAATCGATAGAAAGACGCCGCTCCCCTTACGTTGAATTGAGTAAAGTAAACGATTACTACTTGCATTTATGATCTCCTGATTTCTCGACCAATTGATGTTTAGACAAGTTTCAAACAATTACGTCTATGTACTCACCTGGTGGAAATCCTTCCCCGATTACTTGTTCAATCCATCGTTGTGCTTCTGCTTCCTGCTCGGGTTCACGTTTACCAGCAACCTATAATATAATAAAAAGAACGCTATTTGTATTACTACTATGTCATGCTGTCTGAGTTTATAAATCAGACGTAAAGGCGCTTCTCTTACGTCGTTAACGTAAATTTACATTTGTTGTGGGCGGAAGTCGTCATTCAACGGCTAGTCACATAAAAATAAATTCGTAGCAACAAAATATAAGAAATCGAGCTAATTTATTACTTCCATTTATTATTTATTTATCTATTAGCTATTAAGCTAGATTATCTATGATTTAATTGAGCAATGCATAAATAAATTATTTTTAGATTATTTATATCAGTTTCCGCAGAAACTTTCAAAAATTGCCGTAGCCGATGGTATTTCACATCGTCTTGGCGGGGTATTGGTAAAAGTTTTCAACTAGCAATAATCGCACCTCGGTAGAACCTCATTGGTTACGATATCGCCACTGCGCAAAGCTAACGAGATGCATTCCGAATTTCGTATTTAAAAGGTATTTGATAATATTACTGGTGCGAAAAAAATTTCGGGTCTGCGCCATCTACAAATATCTAATGAATTAAATTCCCCGTATCTTCTAGAACCATGTTTTAATAGGTTTTAATATGTTTTTAATGTTTAAATATATTTTTAATATCTTTGAATATATTTTAATAGCTTATTCATGATAATTAAAATATTAGTATAATCAACTTTTAATTTATAAACAAAATAAAACCAAAGTGAATAACAAAATTAGTAATAACAATTAAATGATTATTTATTTGAACTTTATCATTATTAATGATGAACTACAATTTTATGGATAGTTGATTGATAAAGAATCATTAATAATGAATCATCTTTATAACATTATAGTATTTTTTACATTTAATTAATACTTAAAAATATGCAATTAAATTTGTTAATTATTGTAATGTCTAATTAAATGAATATAAGTGTGTAATGACACTTTATTTTTGTAACTTTCTGATTGTGTATTTAATTAGTTAGCAGGAATATTTCTCTTGAGTACATTCAATTACTTTTTAATAAAAATTTCTTTATTTAAGGATACAACAATTTATCAAGCAATTTCAATTAAAATCTAAGAAATAGATATTAAGTTAAAAATAAAGCACTAAAAACTTAAACTTTTATTAAATTTAATGATCCATCATAAATAAAAAGTTGCATTATAGTGCTCTTATACTATTGGCTTTACTTCAATAGCTACATTGTCTTTAGAAACTAATACCTGTCTCATAATGGAATAGTTGAGCAATATTTAAAACTATCCCCTTGGCAGGAGATTCAATCTGATGTTCATCACATTAACTTATTTCATATTAATCAAATGAATTCAAAATGAATATTGTGACACAAAGTATAATTTTTAGAAATTCTACTTTTTTTAAATACTCTTCATGATAGCACGGAAAAAGATAATCATAGATCATAGTAAAAAAAATAAAAAGCGTATGAGGGTGTGGGAACATCCAATGGGAATGATGCCAAAGAGTATTCAAGCTTCTTCAAAGATCAGTAGACTTCTCTTCACTGGACTGGAGGGGATGTTGGCATATAGCATCGCGACGTACGGCGTCTGATTTAGTTTCTACCCAACACGACAGACTTGGTTCAAAATAAGTGATTTTCATCCTACTTATCAGGATAAAGCTTACTTCTCTTGTTAATAGTGACAAAAGACACTCAAACAATGCCGGTAGGTTTTGAACAGTTTTAGTTATTTAATTAAAATTTCATTAAACAAATAAATTTATAAAATTAAACAATTATCTAATAATTTATTTTATAATGCTTTTTAATTTAAAACTTGCTCATATTTATTTATGAAAGCTTTAGAGTAATTCTACTTTCTAGCAAATTTGTCATAATTGTTTATACAATTGTTTTGGGATTCTGTCAAGTAATTTCAACATGACAACAACTGGGCGTGACTTTTTGAATTATTATTAATTTTATTTTAGTTTGAATAACTCATTCTCTTGAGATGAAATTAAACAATGGACTTGATGAACTTAATATCTCACCAACTTCCTTACAATTTCTTTTACAAGAAAACTATCTACGAATATATTCTGGATTTTAAATTTATTGATAAACTTTTTATTTTCTTAGTTAGTTTAATTTTCAATTAATATCTCAACTGATTTAGAAAAGAATGAGTTCACCTTTGCAAGCTGAAATTAGACTTCCGGTGTGTAATAACGAAAAAGAAAGAAGAATCAAGTTAGCCATCTGCACTCTATCCAACACTAGTGAGTTTTGGGTACTTGTAAAAGTGGCTGAAAATAATCTAAGGTAGCAAGAAAGCTCCAGAACAACCTTCTAAACGAGGCTGGAAGATTTATTTCAACATGCAAACTTTCCTTGTCTCCCAACGATTAATTGTAGATATTAATCTAAACAAAGTAGCTATAACGATGGTAAATTACTTTAGAGTTAGAGAATAATGAAATGGAAAATTAACCGTTAAGCTTAATAAATATATTGGCAAACACAGATAATTTACAAGTTTATATCCCGAAATATCGTGGCGAGATCTGCCAAAAGAATATTTGTTAATAGACAAACATGACACTGGTATATAATATTATAACTTCATCGTCAATTTTCAAGAGTAAAATTTAAAATGATGATGATTCTATCCAGTTTATAAATACTTATTTATCGCGCCAGGTTAAGACTTTACGTCATTCGCATTTAACTGGCACACACATCCAGTAAATTATCACAGACTTGATGGAACTTGGAGAAAAAAATCAAGATCAAAGTATTAGAAGAGATATGAGGATTATTGGTACTTTATTGTTTATTATATAGATAATAAAGTCTATGACTTTGTTTAAATTTACGAATAAAATTTTTAAGTAACTTATTGATAACAGCTGCGTAGTATATTTACTACTGACGATATTTTATATCTGTCATTTTTTATTTCCAGCCAATTTTATTTTCAGATGTGCTTAAGTGATACTATTAACCTCGTAAATTTTTTTTTGGATATTAATTTTGTACACACTAACATCTTCCCAAAATACTAATATATTAGTTTACATTTAAAAAACTTTAAATTAATTAATTAATTTAAATTTATTTTTTATAATGTTTTTATTTTAAATCATTATTCTTAATGATATGTAGAAAGCTTAATTTTTTAAAAACAGTTAAATTCAATAACAAATCATAAATTAATAATAAAATAAAAATCAAAATATTTTCTAAAGTAAATATCTTTTTCCAGGCTCGCAATAAGGAACAAGAAGCTGAAGTTTTAGCTTGGATTGAAGCAGTTCTAGGTGAAAAACTTCCCAGTGGAGATTATGAAAACATTCTAAAGGATGGTGTGATTCTTTGCCAACTTATCAATAAAATTGCTCCTGGATCAGTAAAAAAGATCCAAACTAAAGGAACCAACTTCCAGCTTATGGAGAATGTTCAGAGGTAAATCATTTTTAACTATCTTTAATTTGATTTAATTGTTTCAAAAAAATATTTTAACTTATTTACATAAGTTCTAGACTTACTTAACAGGATATGACATATCTAAATATAAATTTTTTGCAGATTCCAAGCAGCTATCAAAGCATATGGAGTGCCTCAAGAAGAAATCTTCCAAACTGCTGATCTCTTTGAGAAAAGAAATATTCCTCAAGTCACCTTGTGTCTCTATGCTCTTGGAAGAATAGTAAGAATACATATTTACATTTCTCAAACTAATTTGTAAGATTATTTTATTTATAACATGATGGATAATGATTTATTTTTATTCACTTAGACCCAAAAACATCCTGAATATAATGGACCAAGATTGGGCCCCAAAATGGCAGACAAAAATGAAAGATCCTTTACTGAAGAACAACTGAGAGCACATGAGGGCCAACTCAACCTTCAAATGGGATTCAACAAAGGTGCAAGTCAAGCTGGTCTTGGTGGATTTGGAAACACAAGACATATGTGAATTATTTTATTATTTAATAAGATATTATTTGTCATATACTGATATTATATAAGTTAAATATTTAAATGATTGTAATTGGAATATTTTTTCTAAGTCAAAACACACATTTACAACAAATTTACACACACACACAAACGCAAACAATTTACATACAGAAACATTTATTCAGCTGACAATTGAATAATAATATTATAAAAAAAGCTTTCGTCTTGTAGTTTTTATTTAAATTATTAACTATTTTTAGGAATGAAATATATATAAATAATTCTATTTTTTTATACTTGGAGCTGAAAATTAAAGCTATTTACTATTTTAAAATAAGAATAATTTGCGTTGAATCTTAATGAAAGACAAGAGTATGATGATGAAGTCATTTACACTTTGGTTGTCTTTCAACACTAGCACACGTTAATGTAATAGAAGTGAACGTAATGTCTGTTGATATTTTGTGTTAGAATATATATTTTAAGAATAATACAATCAGAGTAACTTGTTGAAATATCATTCAAAAATAACAAAAAAGCTTTAAGATGAAAAATTATTTGAATTTGTAAGAAAATGTAATTTAATTTCACTTTGGTTGGCATTAAATGAAGGAAACTATTTCTGGATTCATTTGATTTTCTTCAACATCTCTGGATCAGGTCACGGCTCCGTAACAAATTTGAAAACAAGCAAGGGCATACTTCTCTATTAATAAATGACCTCATTTTGTTTTATTTTTTTTATCACGAATTTTAAAGTGACTTTTAATTTTCACAACATCAAATTTAACCGAAAAAATTAACTATATTTTTTTCACTTGAAATATGTAAAAAGATATTTTTTCATTTGTTAAAATTACGTAGCATTTGAGTCATGATAGATCATCGATAAAATTAGAACTTATATCTGAATGTCAAAGGAAAGCTTTAAATTTTTGAAAGATGATAAGTGCTATCTATAATTAATACGAAAAATATGATCTCCAATAAATTGGCCTACTTAATATTTAGAGGTCAATAGTATGTAGTTGAACAATTATTCTTATAATATTCAAACTAACAATAGAATGTAAACAAACAATAAACTGATGAATGAGTATCACTCAAAACCACAAATTTGCAATTATTTTGATTTTCGCGCGATGTCAAATGCTGCGCACGCATTTTCATTTGTCAAACACGTCATATTTGTCGCGCGCACTTCACCGCAAATTGAAACACATTCATCAACTCGACCGCAACGAATTACCGTATTTCATCATAATTATACTTTATGATCAACGATATACAGTTACAATATTTAATCATTCAGGTGATTATTAAATATGTAGATATTTATAAATCTTACCTGCCACAATGGACGTCCAGGCATGTTGAGCGTAACTTTGAAAACTGATGCTTTCACAAAAAGTAGGCAGATAAAATTGAAAAAATATTTTTCACTTCTTGCTTATACTGACGTTAGCGCAAGCACACACAAATGTGGAGCTACGATGGTCCGTGCGGAGGTATATATCTGTGTCATGGATTTAAAAGTATTAGTGTAAATTGGCGTAGGCGCGTTTCTATATATGGATCACTTACTCATCTGCATAATACATAAGTTTATATACGCATTCTTTGTATCAGAATTCAAACAAAACTATCATCAAGTATACTGAACTAAGTTAACACAGCTTCTGCTCAGAATGATAAACATTATATGAATGTAAACATTGATAATGTTTTCACTGTTATTTGTCATTAATGAATCGTTGTAGATTTATTGCTCAAAAACTTAGTATCTAGAAAACAAAGTTTGGTTTATTGGAATAAAATTATGAATAAATTGTACAACTATATAAATTAAAATTTTTTGCAAACCTTTTATCAGAAGATCAAGAAGTTTTCTTTTCCAGTTATTCTAGTAAATCGAGAGAGCATGAAAAAATAGAAGGAAATCATGGATCAATAACTTAGGAAACTTTAGTTCAAAAAATTTTTGGAGCAGAAAATATCTTCATTACTTCTGTTTTGTTCTTAATCTAAAAAATAATAAAAAACAATTAAATATAAGTATGTCATCAATTAATTGTTTTTATTTTAAACATTAAAGTGAACAAATTAAATATAATGAATGAATAACAAATAAATACCTCAAGTAATTTTTTTTATTATCAATATTTCCAATGAGAGTTTTATGCCATCAAGTTGCATAATATTTATTTATTCAAGTTTGTTATCAACCATGACATCAAGACTTGCAATTCGATTTTTATTTTTATCAGTGATAAAATTTGGAACTGACTATTAAAGTTTATATATCCTCGTCCTAGCAGTTGGTCTTGGATAATTAAATTTTTGGAGCTGGATCAAAATAGTGAGTGGTAAGTTGATGCATTAATCCTCCTGGATATCATCCAAGTTATTATTGGCTTAGTATACCATCAAATTATCAACATAAGCATAAAAATAAGTGGCATTTCTTATGTTAGATTCAAATGAATCATTTGGAAATAATCCCTTCAAGGTAGCGTGGCCGAGCGGTCTAAGGCGCTGGTTTAAGGCACCAGTCTCTTCGGAGGCGTGGGTTCGAATCCCACCGCTGCCAAGTTTCTTTTGCTTTTTTTGAACTAGGATTATCTCGCAGTATAAACAGACGCATTCAACATGTATAATCCGCCAATTTTTATGCGCAAGTTTGCGGCTTACGATGATCCAATGGGTTGCGTCGGCACGCGGCGCCGTGGTTCACACCTAACAGGAGATTATGAACTGTTAGAAGATAAATAACTGAATGAATAGGTATCCTTTAAGGCTACAGATACATACATGTGTGTTAGGCATCGGTGCTTTTTAGTCCTTTTAATCTTCCATCTATTTTTTTACTTTCTTCGATATTCGCAGCATCTTTTGAAAAAGAAGTTGGAATCAAGAAAGGGATAAAGGGTCTCCTTACAGGGATACACTTCGTAAGCTCTTGCTGGCATATGAAATCCTGCTGAGAATGTTGTTCTCAGGGGCTCGAGTGAGTTTATTAGAATCCTTATGTGGGTATAGATTTCTATGTTAAAAACAACAAATGCTACCGAGGTCATCAAGCCTGTCGAGGGCAAGACTTGAGTATTACCCCTGGAGGGAAGATGGAGATATGGATGCCGAAAAAGAGAGAATGAAAGAAGAATGTGCTTGTTACTCCAAACCGGCGTGTTGCCCTGATAGAGGTTTCATTCTGAAGATGCCACCCCGGACCACGCCTCTAATTGTAACGTAATATAAAGGGATTGATGTGCTGATATTAACTGTTATTGCAAATATCGTATATTTTTGAAAATTCATTTCTCATTTTTATCTTATCATTTTTCTTATCTGCATTGATTTCTACATTAACGTTCATTTTCTTCCAATGAACTCCAATGTTGATATGAAAATAATTAAATATAAATTCAATAAAAAAATATATTTCATATTAGAATTCAACAGTTCATCAAAATATCCAAGTGTCTCATAAGATGACTTGTATGAAAAAAAAAATTAAAAATATTTTTTATTTCATCATCATGTCAGTTTATTTTTTCTCTGCAGAGTTCATTTCAAATGCTAGGCTTCATTGAAGATGATTTTTATTTTTAATTGATGAAATAATTCTTGGTCATTTTATTCATACTGATCAACATCTACAGTCATATGATCCCTGTTTTGTCTTGAAAATGTCGAGTGGTGCGTGCTTACATCCCGCATACGGTCTATTCTGCATTAGGAAACAATAAAAACTCAAGAGCTCTTTAGTAGCTCATGCAGTGAAACGATATTCGCGCGGGTTGTCTCATTCAGCCCCTCCTAGCATCAGGAAAGTAGAATCACTTAGTACTGTATCTCTTTATATTCAACTTAAACCAGAAAGATTTCACTTCTAAAAATTCAAGAATTTATCATTAATTATTCATTTCTAAACTCCTGCGATCGTTGACGAATCATCATTACTTCACTATACTGTTCGATTCATGATGATTTATTGGAATCAGTTTATACTGAAAGGCTTACTGAGAAAAGAAGTTCTTGACTGACTTGTGATGATAGTATAGGAACCAGAGGGGATAAGTACTGAATGTTAGGTATCATCAGTAGGACAAACAAAATGGTAAATTCTTGCAACAAGAAGGCGGAATGGACATAATCAACAAATCAACTGACTTTAGATTAGGAAAGCATGAGGGTATAGTTGAGTAACTAAGAACAGCTGTTGCCACGTGTCAGCATGTTGGCTTCATCTACTGTATGTTTCCCGTGGATCGGAAAGACATAATTTTGAGGAAGAGCCGCATGGGCCTTAAGCACCTCTATGACGTTCCGTCATCTTATTGGCTTACTATGATTCTTTCCATTGTGTATTGGTCCATAGATATCAAATTGTCCAGAAATTTGGACAGGACCACCACATTAAGCTTACAACATTTAGCTTCTGGTCTTACTTTGACGCCAGAGATGAATGATTGATAAATAATTTTCTCAAGCAAGTGCAAAAATACGTGCAAATAACGCATATGAAGTCATACAAAGTGCAATGACTCTGTTTTCCCCCAAATTTAACGAGTCACTGCCATTTCAAGTGTTCCTCAGTGGTTGATAAACATTTGGATATTACAATATCTTGAGGTAAATATTTTTTCAATATTAATATATATAGCAGTGATACGTATCAACTCAAAAAGTGGTCGTGGGCCAAATGAGTTAATAATTTCCCCTAATTTTGGCTAAATTTATATTGCTGAAGCTTCATTATCCTACCCTGCCTCATTGCGTGTTGCAAAGTCAATGACATTGCGCCGTTTCTGCCAGTTGCGTCAGAGTGCGCACCGTCGACTACATGCGTTCCTGTTGAAAAAATTCCTCACGGGCGAAAGTCAAGGTACGACGGAATATGCAATATTCACTGGCTTGTCGAGTAGTATAGAGAATGGTGAACTGCACAAGGTTATATAGCACAAGGTTTGCCGCAAAAATAATATTATTGACATGATTTCCTGATAGTAGGAGGGGCTTAGCGAGACAATCCGCGCGAAATTCTTCAACACCTCCACAATCATGATGACCCCTCTTTACATTCATTCAATTTTACTTTTTTATTATCTCCATCACCAAGAAGTAATATATGCTCTTTGACAGATAATGACAGCTTGAATATCTCAGTAGCATTCTGTTCATTTGGATCACGAGTGGATCAACATGATGAGATTTTGGAAGTGTCAAATCTCTTGAAGGTATAGCTTTATTTTATTTTCTGCAATAAAAAAATTATTACATTCCTGAAAATCTATGATATAATTAGAAAAATAAAAAATACCATCATTAATAAATTAAGATTTGATGATTAATTAAATTAGAATTTATTATGAGCGAAAAAGAACTCCTTTTTTCATTATTTTTAGTTGAAGTTCTGAAGAGATATTTAGTTTATTTGATAATTAATAAAAGTTTATAGATACCTTATAATTTGCTTCTAGTTTTAACAGATAATTTATTCTCTTAATTAGCTTTGATGTTGATACTTTTAAAAACATTTGTAGTTGATAGCTAATTTTCAATATCTAATGACTAACTTTTAAAGAGTAAAAGTAAAGTTATTCCATTTTAAAAATGGTGAAGATTTTTTGAATGTTTTGATAAAACTATTTACACTTATAGAAAGGTAATGATTTGATGATTCTTTCTAATTCAACCGGTGTGTTATTGCTTACAAACGTAATCTAATCAGCAATCTTCAAAGACTCCGTGGCGCAACGGTAGCGCGTCTGACTCCAGATCAGAAGGTTGCGTGTTCAAATCACGTCGGGGTCAATTAATGATTTTTTTTTCATGTTATATGAAAAAAGGTAAATTAAATCTAATTGATAAAATAAAAGTAGTTTAACTATAACTACGTAAGCGATTTTTATGATTATTTGGTAATATTTCTCTATAACTCATAAATAAATCTCAGAATAACTCAGAATACTTAAAAGTATAATGAAACAATCGTTAATCAATATCGATGGATTTTAATATTCAATTTTTTCCACATTTTTATTTTTTTGCGTTCTAAAAATTTCTTATACATTACCCTTTCTCCCCATAAAAATAAAATACTCAGCAAGCTGTCAAAAATTAACAAAGTCATCAGTGGTAAAATGTTGTAAAATTCAACTGTTTTTGCTTCATCTTCTGCCTATGGAATTAAAATATTTTTGATGAATAATTATGAGAGGTCATTAATATAATTATTAAAATTGATTCCTTTACTTTTGTAGGTGGAGTATTGGTCCAATCGTCAAAAATTTTGTGTAACACACCACTGTCCCTCAATGTAAAAATGCTACAGCACATTTAAATAATTGATTAATAACTTGACATAGTTATTTTTGTAATTTTATATTCATCAACATACTGGCGATCAATTAATCCACGATATGGGCTGTTTTGTGGTAATCCAATGGCTAAAGATGCCACAAACACAGCTTCTGATGCCAATAGGATACAATTTTTCATACGAAATTTTGCTGCAGGAAGATCTGATGATAAAAAAGCATAGTTTTTTTCAAGACATACACGTTCCAATCCTTCTGCAAATGTCTGTGGCAATGAAGCCTCTGTTAATATTTTTTTTACAAAGATTTCTTTTGTTATTTCATCAGCAGCATTCTATTAATCAAACAAATTATATGAAAAATCAGTAAATAACATATAATACATGAATGTTACTGTTCATATTACCTGAAAAAAATCATAGTATGCCGAGTTTCCTAAAACGCCCATCCTGTAAGATCCATCTTTAATAAACCCTTCCATAGTGGCAAAGGGTGCTACAAAATTATCGATTGTCAACGAACTAGTGAGAATTCCTGAGTATGCTGCAAGTACTATTATTGCGGTTAAGTGAATAGTGAATTGGACTACATTAATTGAAACAATGTTTGACTTTGGCATGCCTGAAAAATAAATTTAATATCATTGAAAAGATAACTTCTACCAATTAATAGTAATTAAGCAGATACAATGATTAGACTATACCTTGTCCACAAAATGCTCCAAAAACATCCAGAAAAACATCAGAGATTTTCAAGGCATTTGCTTCTACTGATGTTAAAAGCCTGTTTCTCTTATAGAAAAATGTAATGAAAGCAATTATAATGCTAGTAAATATAATCAAACATGGAATAATGATCCAAATGTTTTTGCTGAAAGGAGTTAGAAATAAGTTCCATGATAGCGTTGAGAGAGGTTTTTTGAAGAAGAAACAATCTCTGAATTGAATAAGATGATGATAAGAATAATATTTAATGTAGTGATTAATTCATTTATTATAACAATACCTAGTTAAGTATAATGGTGCACTAAATTGTATAGCTTCCAATCTAGCAGAAACCATTCGTAAATTAGTAGGGAAAATGTCACAAATATTGTAGACCAGACTACCAACACCTCCTGTCCAAGTGCCATTTTTTAAGCGAGAACCGTATTCAGATACTATATGATAAGCTGGCCTTTTAGTTCACAACCACGATTTAAAATTAGATAAATTAAAAGAATCTAGAAGATTGAAGTAATAAATACTCTTTCTTACGTGAAATTCATTCGTTCTTGAAGAATATCCACAACTGCACCAAAAATTCCTCCTATTCTTATACCACGTTGCTCATCCATTACAATCGTTGAACCAGGAGTAGACTAATGAATTTTTATATTTTTATTAAATGCACACAATTAACTTGAAAAGTAATTGAACTTACATCTAACACTGTTATTCGCATCAAATGACCATACAAGTTACTTCGTCGTCTGTACAAGGTAATTGTGGGTAATTGGAACCCATACTCTGGACTCCAACTTCCAAAGATGTTATATCTTAATTCCGTATATTTGTCCACTTGATAAATTTCAGTTATTATTGCACTATTATCATTGCTAGAATTTCTCTGTGATATCATAAATCGACAATTAAATGGTATATAAAAATCAACAAAGTAATCCTTGATTTCTGTGTTATCATTAAAGAAAATCAGCCAGACAGGATCAGATATGTCTATCAGCGTTATTAGCTGCTGTAAAAAATATTTGTACAGATATATAAAATATTTTTAAAACTAAATGCTCAGATAGAATATCTTGAATGAGATTTACTTTTATAAGCTGAATTTTTAGTTGATCAAAGTCGTCGAAGAATACAAAGAAATTTTTACTGTTTTGTTGGAGAATTTTGTTGTCCTGAAAAAAATTTAGTTTAATTAATAATTACCAATGATATTAAAAAAAAATAATTCTCTTTTACTTACTCGTATGAATAGTTCTTCAATATTAACAACCGTAGTTTGGATCCACTTTTTATTGAAAGAAATAATCAGATTTCTTAACTTAGTCTTGCCCTCAATATCTTATTGATAATAAAACAAACAATAATGAATCATTAATTATTTTTAAATGAGCTACCATTTACTTCTATTTAAATAATAGGATACTAAATCAATTTCTAGTTAATCTCTTTTGTTTAAATTTTTTTTTTCACTCGCAAATTATTTGCAAAATATATTTATTACTGCTACTACCATAATATTTTACCTCCAATTCCTACAAAACTTGATGATGTATAAAATAAGACTACAGAATCACACTGATAATATTCATAAATATTTGTTATGATATCTTCATACATATCATTCGATTTTATTAATTGATTATCAATACACTGTAGTGAAGTGAATAGTAATCCTAATTGTATAAATGTGTTCATTATATTAAAGTTCTTGAAGATTTTTTATGTTTGAAAATGTCATACAAGAATGTTTATTCGATCATGAAAAGTCGCTTTATGTACTTGCATGGATTTGCGTGTTGAGTATCATAGAGAAACTTTTTATTGATCAAAGAAGATACAAAACCACTTACAACTTCATTGAAAATGGATTATTTATAATGATATGTTTCTTTGAGTTCAAAGATTTTAATAAAAATACCTAATCAACTTTAATGTTTAATTTTGTTGTAAATTTGATCAATACTCATTTTCTTTCAACATTTTAATCTTCTTCCTTTTATTATAAAAATAGACTTGCGTGACATTTCCAAGTATTCAAGCACGATTTTAATTTTATCTGAATGAAATTAAATGCATAAATTAAATTGAGGAAATTTTCTCTTGAAACGTAGTATTCTCTTTGATCGTTTAATTTTCAATAACCGTCTTCTACGTAATCTTATTTTCTCCTTGTGCTGATGGATTATTCTTTCACACCAGAGGAATAAAAGGCTGAGGAGGTAACTCCCTAGAAGAAACACGATTAATGGAACCACATTGTGAAGTTGTACTGAAGTGATTGGTTCTTCCTGTTTGAAATATAAATTTACAATTTAATTATTGATTGAGAAAAGCAATTATAAATTTAATAAGAATGATATTTTACTTTGTTTGGTTTGAGTACCATCCAAGTATCGAATATTTTATTCAAGACGCCATTATCTCTGAATGTATAAATACTGAAAAAAACAAAATCACAATAAAGTAACATATTTCTATATTTTTTAAATCATTTAATGACATACTAGCTATTGAGTAACCCTCGAAATGGACTACTTTTTTGCAGCCCCATACATATTGATGCTGCAAATACAGTTTCTGATGTTTTCAATACACAATTGGGCGTCTTCCATTGTGATACGAGACGATCTGCACTTAAGAATGCATAATTATCTTCATTGCACACACGTCTTATTCCTTCAGCAAATGTTCGGGGTAATGAAGGTTCTACTTTGATTTTATGTTCATAAATTTGATTAACTACTTTATCAGTAGCATTCTGTAATAAAAAAGATGAAAAACAAAATATTGATGCTTGAAAAAAAATAACTGCTATTTAATTAAATATATATATATATTAAAAATACTCGAAAAATGTAATAATATGCCGATTCGCCTAGAACTCCCATCCTATAAGAGCTATCTTTAGCAAATTCTTCCAAGGTTTGAATAGGTGCTTCAAATCGATTGACTGTTAACGAACTAATTAATACTCCTGAGTAAGCTGCATATATGACTACTACTGTCAAGTGGATTGTGTATTGAATAATTGCGATTGATTCAATTCTTGATCGAATCATTGCTGTTGATGAAAATTATCTAACATTAGCTGAGAACTAATGGCAAATAGATAACTTTAAGGTCGAATACCTTCATTACAAAATGCACCCAAAACATCTAGGAAAACTTCTAAATTGGTGAAAGGCCCTCGGTCAGTCATAATTCGAAAATACTTTTTTCGATGAAATAATCGAATGAAATTTATCAGAAGAGAAGAAATGAAAATTGTACAAATAATAGCCAGCCAAATATTTAAATGGAATGGATGGAAGAAAATGTTCCATGAAACAGTTGTTAGAGGTTTTCTGAAGATAAAACAATCACTAAAACATGAGAAAGGTATTATTAAATTATTTTTATTTATGAAGTTATTGATGTATTATTAAACGCACTTGATCATGAATATTGGAGCAGTGTATTGTATAACACTGAGTCGTTCAGCAACAAATCTCAAATCAGTAGGGAAAAAATCTGAATGATTATTAACCAAAGTACTCATACCTCCTGTCCATGAACCATTGTCCATACGTATACCATATGAATTAGTAATCGTATAAGTTACGCTTCAAAAACAAAATTTACTTTTTAGATTTAATTATAGATAAATATGATCCAAAATTTATCCTACTCACGTAAAATTTATACTTTCTTGCAATAATTCCATAAAGTCTCCAAAAAATCCTCCTAACTTAATGTTCTTGTCTTTATCAATGAGAACAATTGAACCAGGTGGAGACTATTTGATCAAAGAGTTAATTTATAATTAGCTATAATTAAATAGCTGTTTTATATATAACTGGTTAATAAAAAAATGTTCTTACATTCAATGCAGTAGCTCGAAAAATATGTCCATGTAGATTATTTCTACGTTTATATAAGCTCACCGCAGGTAGTTGCATTCCAGTTTCTGGGTTCCAATTTCCAAAAATATTTTGTCTTAATTCTCCATACATATCTATTCGATAAATTTCTGTTATTATTTCACTTTTATTGTCATTTATTACATTTTTCTGGGATATCATACAGCGGCAATCAAATGGTATGTAAAGGTTTTCAAAAAAAGTTTCAATTCTCGTTTCATCATTGAAAAAAAATAACCAAACTGGGATGTAAATTGCTACTGAAGATATGAGTTGCTGCAACATGATAATTTAATTACTTAGTAAATAAACTAATTATTAAACATATCAGAATATTACACTTACTGTCATAAGTTGGTCTTTGAGTTTATCAGAATCATCCAAGAATACGAAGAGATTATTTACAATATGATGCTTGGCTGTCGCATTCTAAATAATGAAAAAAAAATAGAATATCAAATAAATTTATATTATAAATATTAACATTAATATGATTTCCTTACTCGTTTTATAAATGTGTTTACATCAGTAACAAGAACTTTTACGAAGTGCTTCTTGAAGAAAATTAAAAGATCTCTTAATTTTGTTGAAGTTTCAATATCTGTTCAATATTAATTGAGTTAATCATTTTAATATTTCGTACAAACTAAAATATGTCTATATTGATATATAAGTGAACTTAACTCACTTTGAACAATATCTAAATTTATATCAGAATGAAATAATATGATAGATTGACATTCATAATGTCTATAAATATCTATGATAACATTCTGATAAATATCATTTGATTTAATTAATTGTGTATTCCCCAATTGGAGATGAATAAAGACAAGAATAAGAAATATATGAAACTTCATTACTGCTATTCTCTAAGAAATAATTTTTAATACTCATTTTTAGCTCTATTTAAAGAAAAACCAATTATTTATTTTACTGTTTTTTAAAAATGAATAAGTAATTATTTGTGAACAATTTGTATTTTTAATCATTTCAAATTCTACGAACAAGTATCTTTATTTTAAACATGTTGGACATATTAACTATTTACAAAAATATAACTGTTCAAACAATATCCATTGACCAGTAGTTAACTGACGGATAAGTGGATAATTGAAGAGAAAAAAGAAAATGATGTGAAGTGTTGATAATAATGAACTAATAAACTTGTTGTGAATAAACTTTCTAGAAACATCATGGAGACTTTACAAAACTTATACTTTTGTCATTCATAAATTTTTTTAATACAATCAACTTTATTAAATCAATTAAAATTGAATTGATGATTTAATCTTTTGTTTTTAAATAATCGACTTTTCCTTTGTATTATTTGATTTTTTGATATTCTTTTAAGCAAACAATGCTTTTTTAAATGTACTTTTGAAAATTCACTGATCTTACGTTTCATTAATATTTTATGCACTTTTATTTCACCCAATAAACATAAAATACTTATGATAATTATTATAAAAAAACAAACAAGTATGGGACAGACGTCAATAATATCAACCGAATAAAACATAAATTTCTCCTGCAAATAAAAAACATAATTGAACGTAAATATTACTTTTTAATAATAGATTTTAAATAAATTTTATTTATTTTGTTACCTCTGAAGGCTTTTTTTTTATCCAATCATATAGGATTTTTTGTAGGATTCCATT
This sequence comes from Chelonus formosanus, assembly GCA_028641665.1. Classification (NCBI taxonomy): domain Eukaryota; kingdom Metazoa; phylum Arthropoda; class Insecta; order Hymenoptera; family Braconidae; genus Chelonus; species Chelonus formosanus. The sequence goes on from CM054002.1 coordinate 20,086,625, forward strand.
CTCCCTCAATAAACCAATTCTAAAACATAAAAAAAGTTATAAATTCCCTCAACAACACACAATTGTTATTGACGTACTGATAATTAATTAATCCTCTAAATGGGCTTTTTAGTTGCAACCCTATAGCAAAAATTGCGAAAAGTACGTGTTCAGATGCTATTATATCACAATTTTCCATATGAAATTGTAATGCTGAATAGTATGTCGCCAAAAAAGCATATTTGTTTTCTTTACACACATACTCCAGTCCTTGTTGGTAAGATATAGGGAGAGATTTTTCTCGTAATATTTTTTTATTATAAATTTCACGAATGGTTTTATCCGCAGAATTCTAAAAAAATAGACAACACTAGAAAAAGAATTTTTTATCATTTAAAATTATTCGTTTTACATTAAAGAAATCATTATATGCTGAGTGTCCTAAAATTCCCATTCTAAATGTTTCATCATGGAGAAGAGCTTCCAAAGTTTTAAAAGGAGGTTCAATAGTATGAACTGTTGTGGTACTCATTAATATTCCTGAATATGCTGCTAATATCACTACGGCTGTTATATGAGTAGTATATTGAAGAATCATAATTGGATTTATTCGTGATGAAGGCATTGCTAATATAAAAACGCATCAATTAGTCAAATAAATTATTTTGTAAAGTATTTCATGTTTACCTTGATTACAAAATGTGCCAAAGATATCTAGAAAAGCGTTCGAATGTTTTACAATTCTTCGATTAAATCTCATTATGGAATTCTTCTTTTGATAATATAAATAGATGAGATCGAGTGTTGTACTCATGATTATGATTACACATAAAATAGCAATCCACACATTTACGTGGAATGGTCTAAAGGGAAGATTCCATATTATTGTTTCTTTTGGTTTTTTGAAGAAAAATACATCTCTGAAAATATCATATCATATAATAACATGCCTATAATCAATACAGACTATTCCTGTTTTGTAGATTATCTTATTTATTTTTAATCATATATACTTTGTTGGATATACTGGTACAGTGAATTGTATTTCTTTCAATCTACTTTTTATAATACGTAAATTAGATGGAAAAATATCTGATTGATTATAAACCAAGGTACCTATACCACCTGTCCACTTTCCATGTTTTAAACTTCCATACTTATTGACAAGTATGTAAGTAGTCCTAAAAAATTAATTCTTCGTTAAATATCAAAAAATATGAAAATAAAAAATGCTAGTTTTATAAGTATTACGTAAAATTCATGGTACGTTGCAGTACATTCAACACTGATCCAAATATTCCAGTTAATATTATATTATTCTTTTCATCAAATCTAACAATTGAGCTGGGTGCCGACTAATAATTAAATAATGTAGTATTATATAAGTGGTTTTATATGAATATAGAAAAAAACATTTTTTTACTCACATCTATTGCAGTGATGCGCAGTAAGTGACCGTGAAGATTATTCCTTCTTTTATAGAGATAAAGTGTTGGTACTTTCATTCCAGTTTGTGGACTCCAACGCCCAAAAGTATTATACCTCAATTGTTGGTTCCTTTCTACCCGATAAATTTCTGTGATTATTTCACTATCCTTAGATTTTGTTTCTATTTTGGATATCATCAATCGACAGTTGAACGGCACGTAAACACCAGCAAAATAGTCTCCAATGTTTGTCTCATCTTTGAAAAAAAATAACCAGACAGAGTCAGACATATCTATCATCGGAATTAATTGCTACAAAATAAGAAGAAAAACATGATTCTATAAATTGATAATTATTTAGAAAAGAAAATATTTACCTTCATTAACTGATATTTTAAATCGAGAGAATCGTTTAAAAAAACTAAAAGACTATTATCCAAATGGTGATGAATATTGGTATTCTAAATAAAATATGATAAAAAGTTAATAAATTTTTAAAAACTGAATCTTATTGACCGTCAACCTTGCATAAAAACTCATTTTTAATTACACCTTATACTGTTCGAATATTACCACACCAATTACTTGTATTAATTAATAATAACATTTTCTTACAGTCAAAAATTTCGGGATACTCGTAATCGTAGTTAGCATCATATTTTTATTCAAGATAAGCAGAAGTTCTTGTAGTTTGGTTATTTCATTTGTATCTAAAATTTTTAAACTAAGTGTGTATTATAAACGTTATCAACACCATAAACAAGCTATAGGTAACTAATATACTTCAAAAAACGATTAAAAAATGGCTAACAATTATCTATAGTTTATCACTGTCGTTCTCTACAAACACACTTTTGGTGTATCATTTTAGTGAATGATTTTCAAGATTGACAATAAACTTACCTTGAATGTATCCATCTTCAAATTGTGAAGGGAATAAAATAACAGCACTACATTCATAGTAATCATAAACACCTTTTATTACATTTCCATAAGCATAGTTAGATCTTATTAATTTTGAATAAACTGATAGTGATAAAAAAAATGATAATAACAGTGATATCCAAATGGACATCATTTTCGACATTAATGATTATTAAACCTTTTAGTTCCTATGCTTAATATAATATGAGAAACGGTGCTTTCTTACATTAAATTGAAACCGCAGTGAATGAAATTTGTAGGAACTCTATGAAATACCTTTTTACCTTCATTTTTATGAATAAATAATGTCAAATGAAGTAAAAGATATATTTTAAAAATAATAATGTCATGTGCAATGTTGATAAAAATCATATTGGTTGAAGTGGACAAAATTATAGACACAGGTATTTTCTCTTGTATTGTGTATGGTTGGCTAAAGTGTTTTTTCCACTTCAGTAACTTATAATTTAATATATTTATATTTATAAGATTGAACATATAGATACATAGATTAAATTTTTGGTATCTTATTGCATTCATATTTCGTTTAAATCATGATCATCAGAACTAAATTGAAAAGCTAAAGTAGCTACTACCAGAGAATGGAGATACTACATCTCTATTTTCTACTACTACTGTTGTTTTAAAGCTATAAATTGTAATTGAGTTATATTTTGTGATTACTTTAGATACTTTTCATGTTTTGAATAACAAATAATGGTTCATAAATAATTTACAATCATTAAGAAATAATGATTGTTAAGAATATAATTTGTCCATTCAAAATAATACTTTCTGAATCTAGTTCAACAATAATATTTACAATTTAATCAATATTGATTTTTTTTAAAAACTTATCATAAATTTGAATCGTTATAAACAAATTAAACTTACTAAAAACCATGATTTTATCATAAATGGGATCATGGAGGAGATAGTGAACATTTTTTTAACTTAATTTGCATTGTAGTTGATGATTTGTCTTTGCAGATCAATTCTAACGATGGTGTTTTCTGCTATCTTATACGGATTCTCACCATCGTTACTCTCTTAAACTGAATTAGTGCAAACTACTGTGAATCAGTGAATATTCACTGATATCCAATGTCAATCCATTGACTGATTCTCTCAGTGATAAGATTGACACTGGCAATTAGTGAATATTCACTGATACACAGTAGTGTTCACTCATTTAATCGGCTCAATTACCATAACTTCCTAATGGGAAGTTAATAATTGATGGAACATAGTAGTGATTATACATCAGTTTTATAACATTACTATAAATTTTATTTGATCTGATATGATCAGAAAAAAACGATTGCAACAAATTTACTATTAGAAAAAAAAAAGGTTTTTTTTATAGATCACAATACAGTTGGTTACAAAATATTTCTTAGAATTTGTAATAATTAATTGCGATTATGCCAATGATAAATAAAGTAAAGTGGAATGGAATTTTGCTGATAGTTATCAATTGCATTTCCATACATGTATGTCATCTGATCATATCGATCTGAATTTAACTTCATTTAAATCAATACTGAGTACTTCAAAAGATCCTAATTAAGGTAAAAAATACTAATTATTATTAATAAAATGAATACCAATATTTTTACTACATAATTTTCAATTAATATACATCTATGACTATTTTTTAAAATAAATTGCATTAGCAATTTTTTTTTTGTTAGATTGCAACATTCTACGTAAGTTCCATTCTTTAAGTTGAAATTTTTCCCATGATAAGAATAAAAAGCTGAGCAAAAAACTCCCACCAAGAAATACAAAAAGTGCAAGCACCTCAAAGATATCAACTGCATCATACGTTTCAATTTCCTGTTAACATGAAAAAGAGTTAGATAATAAATTACTTTTCTACAAAAAAAAATTACCTCAGGTGGTTTGATTTTTACCCAAGTATTTAAGGATTTATCAATAGCACCATTTTCTCTTAATAAATTAATCCTAAAAAAAAAAAAATACAAGCATTTGAAGAATCTGATAAAATACTATAAAAAAATAAAAAAGTATTACTTATTTTTATAAACTTACTGATAATTAAAAAATTCACGAAATGGACTGTTTTTTTGCAATGCAATTGCATTGCTAAATTCCAACACTATTTCCGATGTTCTCACAACACAATCAGCTTTTTTAAGATTCAATACATATACATTTGCACCTAAATACATTAAGTTCTCCTCACATACACGGTCTATACCTTCTTGATGGCTTTTCGGTAATAATACGTCTGGTAAGAATTTTTTTTCATAAATTTCTCTCAATAATTCATTTGAAGTTGTCTAAAATAAAAATATTAAATATTATATTCATTATCTGCTTAAATCTTTATGATTATACCTTTAACGTTTGATGAAGTCCAGAATTCTTTAATACCCCTACTTGGTGACTGTTGTCATTCAAGATATCTTCAAGAGTTTTTCTATATGTTAAAGTTGTATCAATCATCAATGAGCTAATCAAAATTCCAGAATAAGCAGCATACATAATCATAGCTGTCAAATAAATAGTACATTGAATCATAGCAACGGAGTCAATTGATGACCTGGATGTTGCTGTAACAGTATAAGGATGCTGATATATCTATTTCAATTGATTGATTTGATGATTTTAATACCTTGGTTACAGAATGAGCCAAATACACTAAGGAGCATACTTGATCTTTTTAAATCTTTTTCATGAATCGTGGTGTAAGGAAATTTTCTCTGGTAAAAATTTAACGTAAGTCTTATTAGAGTGCTAGTAGCTAGTATTGTACATATTATCATGACCCAAATGTTGCAATGAAACGGCATCAAAAAAGCTTTCCATGAGATTACTCCATCTGGTTTTCTGAAGTAAAAATAATATCTAGATCAAAATAAAAAGAAATCTGTATTAATAATGATAACAGAATTTATTTGGATTAAATTGGCGTCAAATTATAGACCGAGTTCTGTACAATGGGGTTGTATATTCGACAACTTCCATCCTCGCCGTACTCATTTGAAAAAATAAAAAACAAACATCTGAATAATTAGAAACCAAATTGCCTATAGTTCCGGTCCAAGTACCATTTTCCAAACGTGTACCGAAAGTATTCGTAATCAATAATTTGGACCTATAAAAATAATAATAATTATAATTTAAATGTCTCGACAATAAAAAATACGTAAATATCTGATAAACTTACGTAAAATTCATATTTTGTTGAAGTGCATCTATAACATTTCCGGTGCCTCCTATTAATTTAGTTTCATTGTTTTCGTCTACAGTAAGAAGAGTTAATGGAGGCCACTATAGTCAATTATTTATAAATAATTAAATATCATATCTTATAAAAAATTATTAGATCATACATACGATTATGCTTACATGTATTGTGGATGCACGTAAAGTATGTCCATGCAAACTATTCCTTCTTTTATACAAAGAAGTAGTTGGTACTTTCATTCCAGTAACTGGATTCCAGCTTCCAAAAATGTTATGTCTTAGCTCTTTGTCTTTCCATACTCGATAAAGTTCTGTAATAATCTCACTACCATTATTATCACTGGTATTCTTTTGTGATACCATAAATCGACAGTTAAAAGGTATATCAAGTCCATCAAAGTAATAGTCGATTTCAGTTTCTGGTTGTAGAAAAATAAGCCAAAGAGGATCAGACATATTGATTGCAGGTGCTAATTGCTAAAATAATAGATATTCTTTACATTCAACATGACCCATTTTTATAAACAATTTTTGTTATAGATAAATAATCTAGACAATGTATACCTCTATAAGTTGATTTTTCAGGTCCGGAGAGCTATGCAAAAACACCAAAAGCAAGTTATTTAACTTCTTTGAATTGTGTATGATCTAGAACAATTTATAATTGTTGTAAAAATAATGTAATTTATCTTATTGTTATATTTTCTACTTACATCTTGGGTAAACCTATTCACGTTTGTGATACCAGTACGAATTGATTGTTTATTTAAAAAAATAAATAAATTTCTCAACCGCGTTGACTCTTCAATATCTAAATAGATTAATTTGAATCATGAATACTTTTCAATATAAAATTACATTTACAAAATGATTTGAGATTTTTAGCAATTCATTGAAATTATGTACAGGATAGATCGGAAATGAAAATTTTATTCACCTTGACCATTGATCTGATCTGGATTAGAATAAAACAGTATAATTGAGTTACAATGATGATAATTACACACTCCTTTTATAATATCTTCATATACATTATTTGGTCTTATAAGATATGTATTTATTGATTGTAATAACATTGAAATTAAAGTAAAAATTTTTTTGAAACATAAACTCATTTTTTTGTATTTTTAAATGCACTTTTTTGTTCTTGTGAATACACTTTATTATATAAAACACTGTACAACATGTAATGTTACCATACAATTTGATCTAGTATTAATTATCTTTAATGAATGTGCATGGAAAGATACGTGTATTGATTTTAGCTATACCAGCACAAAGTTAATAGTTAATAAGTAATTACTACTACTGTTATCTGAACAATGAATAACAAAGTTAATTAAGCATTTTTTGTATAAATTTATGATTAATTATCACGCGAGCGTTAATTTTAAACCGTTGTTGATATTTTTCTATATACATAAAAACATTAGTGAACTAGTAGACAAGGTCTGTAGGATATATTTAATATTATTTTTAAACACTTAATTAAATAGAAAAAGTCTGTTATAATAATTTTAAGTCTTTCGAATTAAAATTTTCTTTAGCTTTCTACAGTTCTTTTCAAAAAACTCAGTAAGATATACGATAAATACATTATTATAATTATTATTATTCATAATTCTAATTATAATATTCACTAACATAACATCTAACATAGAATTCATAATTAAAAAATTTTAATTACAACTGTCCAGAATTTATCAATCATTTCCGTTGCCTTTTCATATAAAGATATTTTTCATAGCATAAAAAAAGTAAACTGATGAAATAACTCACACTAAGGAAAACAACCAGCATGACTATATCATCCATGTCAACTGGTTCAAACTGAATTTTTTCCTGTTGATAACATATTAATAAAATAAGTGTTATAAACAGTTCAATATTTAGCTATAGGAAAACAGACTGCCATAAGTTTGATCTTTTTTCAGCAGACTTAAGGCAGTTTGTTTCCAAATATGTCTTATGGCTACCAGATATCTTTTAGAATTAATTATCTTACTGCAATCGATCTTATTTTCACATACTCTCCCAAACATTTATCTAGAACACCATTGTCATGTAACTGAGCGATCCTGAAAAATATAAATTAAACAATTTATCAAAGTAATCAAACGTACATTATTAAATACAATCATACTGATAGTTGAAGAATTCACGAAATGGACTTTTCCGTGGCAATCCAAAAGCATTATGAAATTCAAATGCAGCTTCTGATGCTCTTATAATGCAATCATCTTCTTTGAGATTGAATACATATAAATAAGTGCTTAAGAATATCATACTTCCATTACATAAACGATCCAAAGCTTCAAAATTATCTAATGGTAGTAAGTTTCTTGGTAAAAATTTTTTTTTATGAATTTTTTTCAATACAGGATCTTCAATACTCTAAAATAAAAAACAAAAGATAATTGAACGAAGTTTTTTTCTAGACTTTTTAATAAGTACATTAATTATTAAATGAGGTCCGACGTCTTTTACAGCTCCTATATTTTTGAAATCTTTATTATTGAGAATTTCCTCTAATGAATAAGTGTAAGTTAAAGTTGTATCAGTTGATAGAGAACTAATTAACAGTCCTGAGTAAGCAGCACATATTACAATAGATGTCAAATGAACGGTGAACTGAATGATGGCAATAGACGTAATTGATGATCTAGGAATTCCTTGAAGACAAAATGTAAAATTAAAATTAAATAAATATTTTTTTACGTCCACTCTGGACTATAATTATACCTTGAGAGCAGAATGCACCAAAAACGTTGATAAATATATTTAACAAATGTAGGTGTTGTTCATTTTTTATAATTGTAGGAAATTTTTTCCAATAAAATATTTTTATAAGATTTATCAAAGTACCAGTGAGTATGATTATAGAAACAATAAAAATCCAAATTTCGCTATGAAACGGCATTAGAAAAGCATACCAATTGATTGGTGGGGTTGGTTTTTTAAAAAAGAAATGAGCTCTAGAAGAAAAGAATTATTAGAGAAATGAAACTCAAATCACTAGTATCATTTTATGGTGAGTACACAGCTTGAGATATCCTTATTGTCTTACCTAGAATGAATATATTTTTTACCATATCTATGTTGAAAGCTTCACACCCCTTAGATATAAACTTTCAGCAGAGGTATGGTGAAATTTAAGTTTAGTAAAAAAATATACCGAGTTACGAAAAGTGGTATAGTGAATCCCATGATATCTAATCGTCGCCGAGTCATCTGAAAAGCCAGAGGAGAAATGTCTGCTCGGTGGGAAATTAAATCACCTGTGCTGTCACTCCAGGTTCCATTCTTCGTGGGATAACCAAACCCATCTGTTATTAGATAAGTTGATCTTGAAACGATATATTAATAAATTATTACCAATAAATACTCATAATCTTCCTGTAAATATATTTCTGAAAATTTACGTGAAATTCATAGTTTCCTGTAATATATCCATAATTTCTCCTATGCTTCCTTCTACTTTAGTTTGATTATTTTCATCTACAGTGATAGTGGTTAAAGGTTTCCACTGTTGAAAGAAAAATCATAAATATTGTATTAATAATGATGAGAACATAAATCATCTATTAAAGTTCTAGTTTATTTACATTTGCTGTGGACACTCGTAATGTATGTCCATACAAACTATTCCTTCTTTTATACAAAGACGTAGTTGGTACTTTCATTCCAGTAACTGGATTCCAGCTTCCAAAAATGTTATGTCTTAGCTCTTTGTCTTTCCATACTCGATAAAGTTCTGTAATAATCTCACTACCATTATTATCACTGGTATTCTTTTGTGATACCATAAATCGACAGTCAAAAGGTATATCAAGTCCATCAAAGTAATAGTCGATTTCAGTTTCTGGTTGTAGAAAAATAAGCCAAAAAGAATCAGACATATCGATTGCAGGTGCTAATTGCTAAAGAGAAATTACAAATTTAGTAGTTTTTTAAAATTAAATATCAATAATTTAGAATGAATCTGTTACTTCTATTAATTGAGTCCTCAAGTCCCAAGAATCATTTAAAAATACTAAGATTATCTTCTGGAATTGATGAGCATACTGAATCAAATGAGAATTATCTCAACGAATGTTGAATTCTTTCCTATCTTAATATTTGCTACTTACTCCTTGTATGAACTTCTCAATACTAGTTATTGTGACATGAAGTGATTGTCTATTCAGTGTAATAAATAAATTCCTTAATTTTGTTGAAATCTCAATATCTGTAAATAAGCCTCAAATATAATACATTATCATTTTTTAAATTTATGTCAACATTAAAAAATTATTAGAGCTAAACATCAGATTATCAATTGTATTATTATGTTGATTATATTATTATCCTTTGAACTACCTTCTTTGATAATGTGATTTTCATGAGAATAAAGTATAAATATGGAATCACATTGATAGTAATAGCACACTTCCTTAATCACTTCTTCATACACTTTATTTGATCTGATAAAATGAGTATTTGTATATTGCAAAAAAACTATTACTAGCAAACTCATTCTTAAAGTATTCATAGTTGACATATTTTTATGCACTATCTGTATATTTATATTAGCTCCTTGGAATATCAATTCTTCTCTAGGGAACCAGTTATCTGACAACGTGTCAGAGCATAACATACATGTTCTATAATAGTATGATAAACAATACTGATAAAAATTGTTACTGATTGAAGTTTAATTCAACTGATATTTTAAGTTTGCATTGTCATGAAATTTCATAAGCAAATTCATTTTTTTGTAAAAGATAAAATAGTAATCAACGTACAATAATAAAATATACGTTGTAAAATGAACAAGAGAATTAGATTACTTGTTTTAATACTGTTGATTTTAATCAATAAAAATGATGAACAAATAAGTAATATATCCATTTTAATACTGTATTCATTTTAATGAATTTTCTATTACAATATATTATTAAAATACTAATAGTCAGTTGTAATAATTTCATAAATTAGTCATTCATTCATTCTCAACATTAACCATTTTAGTATTTTATATTCATGCATTAAATATTCACTTAACTTAGTTTATTGTGAATTCCATCTTTAGGGTATATCTTCAGAATTGTTTGAAAATTACGTTTTCTCATAGATTGCACTCTCGGATATTTCTGTTTCGATATTATTTTATGAATAAATTTTTCACATCCAAGCAATACAATACTTAGAATGCAACTCCCCAAAAAGAAGTAAACAAGTGGAATCACTCGAAGAAAATCCACAGGTTCGTATGTCTGTTTTTCCTATAATTGTAAATCAATGTATTATTCAATATGTTTTAAATGGTATCAAACTGGTTCTTACGTTCAGTTTAGAAGATGCAGGACGAGTCCAATCATTCATAATTTTATTGATCACACCGTTATTTTTTAATAAGTAAATGCTGAAATATTTGACAGATTATTAACAGAAACTTGAATAAGTTTATTTTTTATATCAACATACTAGTGATTGATTAATCCACGATATGGACTATTTCGTGGTAGTCCAATAGCTGCAGCTGTTTGGCGTACAAGATTAGATTTAATCAAAGTACAGTTTTTCATTTGGAATCTCAATGCAACAGAAATTGGGGCAATAAATGAATATTTCTTCTCATTACATACACGTTGTAGTCCCTCCATATAAGACTTTGGTAAAGAAGACTCTCTTGATATTTTTTTGTCATAAATATATTGGACAATATGATTTTTAGATTCCTACAATTATACCAGAGTCTTTTGAATTAAATGTGAAGTGAATAGGAATAATTTTAATTTACAATTTTCTCACTCGAAAAAAATCATGTAATGCAGAGTTTTTCAATAATCCAATTCGATAAGATTTATCATGAAGAAGATCCGTCAGTGTTTGGGGACTGGCAGAAGGCACATTAAGTGTCAAGAAACTTACAAGAATTCCTGAATAAGCTGTACACACAATCATTGCTGTTAAGTGAATAGTAAATGAAATAACTTTAATGGAATTGATCTGAGATATTGGCATTCCTATAAAAGAGGATTAAAGTTCTTTTAAATAGTTGTATTATTCTTCTGCTCTCTAAAAATGAATCAGTGAATATACACGGTTTAGCAGTGATTTTCACTAATTTATTTTTAGAAAGTGATGTGTTACCTTGATTGCAGTATGATCCAAAGATGTACATAAAAATTTCTTCAGGACGTCGGTAGTCTTGTATTTGAAAACATTTTCTTTGATAAACAATCACAATAAAAATGAGCAGAGCACTATTAAGAAAAATCGAACATACAATACAGAACCAAACAGTTGAATCTAATGGCTTGAAGAACGTTATCCATGGTATGATTGGGTCATTTTTGAAGAAAAAAAATTCACTGAAAATTGTTTTTACATTATTTTTTTAAACTAATCCAGTTAGAAACATACCTGCTCAAATATACTGGTGTTGAAAAATGTATTGATTCCGCTCTAGATAAAGTCATTCGTAAATTAGTTGGAAATATATCAGAATCATTGTTTACTAAGGTTGCTGTACCTCCCATCCAAGAGCCATTATTCAATTTAATGCCATAATCAGATACCACAAGGTAGGTTGAGCTATTTTTTTGATCAAAAAAAGAATGTCAGTGACAGAAAGAGATACATAAAACTGAATTAAACACAAATCTTCAACAAAAATAACTGATTTTTAAATACTTACGAAAAATTGAGATAATCTTCTAGTAATTCCATAATAGATCCAAAAATTCCTTCAAATTTAGTATTATTGTTCTCATCCATCGTGATGATTGAATTGGGAATAGACTAATTAAATGAGAAATTTAAATGACATGAATTTATTGAAATTATCAATTATTATGAAATACTAATCAACAATGATGAATTATATTTAAAATACTTACATTAACTAATGTTACACGTAATGAATGACCATACAAATTATGTCTTCGTTGATATAAATCTAATTTAGATAATTTAATCTTAGTTCGATAACTCCAATGTCCAAGAATACTGTACTTTAATTGTGTACTCTTTGCTACCCTATATATTTCCCAAATAGTTTCATTATTCTTATGCTGGAAAATATTTCTTTTCGATACCATAAATCGACAATTAAACGGTACATATAAGTCTTCAAAGTATTCGTCAATTTTAGTATCATTTTTAAAGAAAACTAACCAGGCTGGATCAGATATTTCTATTAAAGGTACTAATTTCTGTAAAAATCGAGTTGAAATACTTATTTGATCATTTTATTATCAATTTTAAAAATTACTTACATTTTTAAATTGAGTCCTTAAGCTATCTGAATCATCCAGAAATACCACAAGTTTATTTTCCAAGTTTCTTGAAGTTCTAGGATCCTAAATAATCAGAATTTTATAATACACATATTGCTCGAATACTTATGACAAGATAAGAAATTAACTATAGATAAAAAAGTTTTCATTTTTTACTTACTTGTTGTATAAAATGGTCAATATTTGTGATGAGAACCTGGATCATATGTCGATTTAAATCTATGTAAAGACTTCTTAAATTTGTTGAAACGTCAACATCCATATAATTACCTATGAGTAAAAAATAATAACTATTAATATATTATGATATAGAAACACAAACCATGAGTCATACATTTATATTTATTTACCTTGAATCGATGAATACATCTGATTGGAATAAAATATAATAATCGACTTGCATTGATAGTATTGACATATACCTTGTATAATACTCTCATACACTCTAATGGGTCTAATTAAATTAGAATTACCCGATCTCAATAAAATTACTATCAACACAAGTACTACAAGTAGATCCATTATGTCATAGATGAATGATTACTGAATATTTTTTAATTTAGCAAAAAATTTATATTAAATATTATCACAATGAATAAAACTGTATCATAGGAAAGTTACAACAGATATGTGATTATGGAATAATCTACATAAATTTTTAGTTCTGTGCATAAAGATCGTTAAACAAGCATGACAAATCACATTAATCGGTTCATTCGATAAAAGTAGAATGATGATATAAATATTTATAAATTTCATCGTAGGTATAATGAAATAGCTTCCACGCAAATTTGTAATAAACTAGAAAATCGATCGATCCAGTTTGAATATTACAGAAACAAAAGTATTTTTTTTAACTTGGTCGATAAATATATTGAGTAAGAAATTTATAATGATTTAAAATATTATTAAAATTCTGATAGATTTGATAGAAGAAAATTTGTTTATTTCAAAAAATATTGTTTAAATGATAAGAATAATGTTTTAAAATGTCTGGAAAATAATTGGAAAAGTAAAGCATGTTTCTGAAAAGATTCATTTTTCATATGCTATTTAAATATAAAATGTATTATTCTTTTTTTTTATTATTTACGAAATAATTGGTAGTCTTTTTTTTCTTAAGAAAAAATCAGTAAATATTTATTGGATCAGTTCAATGCTGTGAAGATGATTTGATATTGGCTAGTGTTAATGAGAAGCCAAACTCTTATCTGCTATAAGACTTCTTTCTAAACATTTTCTCTTTAATTTGGCAAATTCTTCTTCAGGCAATAAACCTTCAACTATTAGAATTTTTTTGGTAGGCTTACTTATCTTTTTTGTCCTTCTAAAACTTTCTTTGATATTCTGTATTATTTTTATAAAATGTTCTACATGTTTAAATTTTACTCCTTTCGTTTCTTCTTTTTGCTCCATTTGTTCTTGACTTTTCAAAACTTGATCCAAAATTGGACCATCTTCAATTTCTTCAGGTCTAGTAGGCTCAGCATAAAGTAAATGCCAAGGAACAGATGAACGTTTATTATTTTTATTTTGGATCGATGATATCATTTTATTTGTATCTGACTCTGAATCAGATAGCTTTGAATCAATAACTTTAATAAACCCACCAGACTTGTTAACTAAAGGAAATTTAGTTTCATAATTATTTTCAGCCTTTTGATTTGATTCACCATGTTTAGTTAAATCAAAATAGGTTTTCTTTTTAGTAATTCTAAATCTTTGAAGTTTCGTCATTTCTTCATCTGTCGTGCTTTCTTCATCACTAGGAACCATAACAGCTTTTGACGTTTTCTTTTTTAGTTACAGCTAAGATTCCAATGTTGAGAGTATAAATACATCTAAAATAAAAACTGTGACCTAAAAACAAATTAGTCTAAAAATGGAAAAAAACTATCGACGAGGATGGGATTCGAACCCACGCGTGCAGAGCACATTGGATTAGCAGTCCAACGCCTTAACCACTCGGCCACCTCGTCCCTTGACAGAGCATCCTCATAATAATTTACTTTATATGAAATATCTTCAGAAAATCAACTTACACAATTTGTAATGTAATAAATTATTTACATATAAAAAAAATAAATAAACAAACAAAACTTTTTGATATTTTCAAATAATCAATAAAAACTCCAAAAATGTATATCAAATCCACTGATAATAATACAATTGAAAATAACTCATCAATGATAAGAGAAAATTGTTTATGATAAAAACAATATGTCAATAAGATCGTACTACTTCATGTCGTAAACTTACTTTCAAATCCCCTTTGATACTTAGTTTAATATCTTAGAGAGGGAGAGAGATAACCTTAATGATAAAATGCAGAGAAAATTTATTTCCTTGATGTTTGAATAATCGTACAGTTTATTATTCATTATTATTTAATGAAGATATTTAACGTAAGAAACTTAACCAGCGTGACTAAAGAGACATATCCTTCTCTGCATTAATATTAAAGTAAAACTTCTGTATGATTAGAGGATAATCACCCACAGATGACGAATCAAATAATAGTAGTCAACAACTGGTTGCACAACTTTTTTCTTCTTTTTATTATAATCCAGTCAGATTAAAAACTAAAGCCAGAAAGTAAGTTCTAGTGCATTAAGATGAACATACTTGATTCAACTTTTGTTCCAACTTACGACAAAAAAATTCAAGAGCAGTTAAATGATGAATTTAAACGACTTAGAGGAGAGTGTTATGCTGATCATGCAGGTGCAACATTACATTCTGATTCACAGATGGTAAAGATTTATCAAGATCTTTCATCAAATATCTATCCAAATCCACATTCAGGCGGAGGATCAGGTAATCTTACTCAGGAAATCACTGAAAGAACCAGATATAGGTAATTATTATGACTTGATTATCTTTAAAAAGAATAATAAATTATTATGTAACCTCATTTTAAATTTTATGATTCTTTTTGTAATTAAATAGAATATTAGATTTCTTCAATGCTTCTTCTGATGAATACAGTTTAGCATTTACTTCTGGCACTACAGCATCATTGAAATGTATCGCAGAAACATTTAGATTTAAAAATACAGATCAATTCAAAGGAAATTTTGTCTATTTACAAGACAATCACACATCAGTGTTAGGAATGAGAGATCTAGTGGCTCAAAAAGGAGCTGAAGTAAAATGTCTACTTCATGATGCAGCTTTTGATGTATTTTCTAAAAATAGTGAACAATTTTGTTACAATTCAGAAACAACTGATAACTCATTATTTGTTTATCCAGCTCAATGTAATTTTTCTGGATTTAAGTATCCTCTAACATGGATTAATCAAGTACACAAAGGAATGTTGAATAAATTAATTAACAGAAAATCCAATTGGTTTGTTCTTCTGGATGCAGCTTGTTTTGTAGGAACTAATCGGCTAAATTTAGCTATGTATAAACCTGATTTTGTCGTGATTTCTTTCTATAAAATGTTTGGATATCCCACTGGCATTGGTGCATTAATAGTTAAAAATACTAGTATTGATTCTTTGGAGAAGATTTATTATGGTGGTGGAACAGTCAATATGACGTTGAGCCTGCAAAACTATCATGTTAAAAGAGAAGTCTTTCATGAAAGGCAAGTTCAATAGCAATAATAATAACGACAAGAAATTAACAAACTAAAAATTAATTGAATTTTAATTAAAACATTACTTAATTATTTATTAGGTTTGAAGATGGCACAATTTCTTTCCTTTCCATTATTTCTCTTCAGCATGGATTCGATGCACTTTCAATGATTCCTATGAATGATATATCAAATCATGTCTTTTCTCTTGCTCAATATCTTCATCATTCTCTTTTGACACTACATCATCACAATGGCAATCCAGTTGCCAAGCTCTACACAGACTCAAATTATCAGAATAAAGAGTTTCAAGGTGGTATTGTGGCTTTTAATATCTTGAGATCGACTGGAGAATATGTGGGCTATATGGAAGTACTTCACATGGCAGCACTTTTTAAGATCCATTTGAGAACTGGATGTTTCTGTAATCCTGGTACTTGTCAAAGACACTTGAATCTCTCAAATGAAGATGTCATAAATAATTATGATTCTGGTGTTAAATGTGGTGGAGGAATTGACTTGGTTAATGGAAAACCGACTGGTGCAGTGAGAATTTCATTTGGATACATGTCTACTATTGAAGATGTAAAAACAATACTTTTAATGATTCGTAAGTGTTTTTTGGATTCTCCAGAAGTAAGAAAAATTCCTAGGTGGTATGAGAAAAAAAGTATTACGTGGAATAATCAGTACCAAGATGAAGGCGTTGAAAAAGATAATTATGTAGAAAATAAAGAAAAAATAAAAAAAAATATTAGAAACAATTTAGAAACATTTAAACATGTAAATATTGATGGAAAAGAAAAACTTTTAAAATTGTGTAATATATTTATTTATCCAATTAAATCTTGTGGAGCTTACAAAGTAGAAAATGCATGGATCTTGACTAGTAAAGGACTTCAGTATGACAGGGAATGGATGATCATAACGTCTGCTGGAATTTGTTTAACGCAGAAACAAGAAGTGATGTTGTGCTTGATAAAACCCATCATTTGTCTTCAAAATAGAGTAATGAAATTGGATTATCCAGGTAGTGTTGTTAAATTAACTATTTATGAGAATGAATAGGCAAAGACTGCGAGAAATATTTGTTATTTCAGGTATGCCAACAATCCAGATACCTTTAGATGATGCACCTAAGGATAGAATTAATGGAGAAATGTGTCGAAGTAGAGTTTGTGGACATAGAGTTGAAGGAGTTGATTGTGGAACAGAAGTTGGAGAATGGCTCAGTCTTGCTTTAGGTCGACCTAATTTGAAATTAATTCGTCAGCATAATTGTGACAAGCCTTCGATGCAATCTAAACCAGAGTTATCATTTTCTAGTCAAGCACAATACCTACTGATTAATAAAGCAAGCATTGAGTGGCTTGCTGATAAAATTCCAGAAGATTCCGACTGTGATAAAAACTCTATTCTAAATCGTTTCAGAGGAAATTTAATTGTTGAAGGAGGTTTACCTTTTGAAGAATATTCTTGGACTCAAGTTAAGATAGGAAAAGAGGTTTTTGAGGTAAAATTAACAAAGATTTGTAAATAAAGAAAAAATGAAAGAGAGTTATAACATAGATTCATTGAATTTGTAGGTCAATGGTCCTTGTACAAGATGTCAGATGGTATGTATTGATCAGAATACTGGACAAAAAACAGTAGAACCACTTAGACTATTAGCAGAAGAATTCCATGGAAAAATGAAGTTTGGTATTTATTTGAGTAAGAAAGTTAATGATTCAACTAATATTTCTCTTGGTGATTTTGTGACTATTACTGACTTAAATAATAAACCACATTAAGCACCATAAACTTTTAAATATTTGTTATAAAGAAATATATTTTCATTGCATGAATTAAATAATTATTTACCGCTTGTATTGTTATGCGACTAATTTTTATGATAAAAATAAATAAAGATACAAAATTATACCTGATAAAATATAATATTCATCATGATAAAACACAATTTATTGGTTGTTGTTTAATTATTTGTCTTGGTTTTTGTCCTTCTGAAACTTCTTTCACTACATCAATCACTTCTGAAAATCTTGGAAATGCCATTGTTTGACATTTTGAATAGACTAGTTCGTCATTTATTTTTACTTCAAAAGAGCCTGTTATAAATAAATTATCTTCATAAATAATTCATTAATATATATTAATTCATGGATTAAAGATGATGCCACCTTGTCTTCCAGGAGCTCCTGATATTTGAACCTCTGGTACACTTTGCTTTAATAATTCTGCAAGTTCTAAAAATTGTTTTCGATGCCCACATCCACCACTGAAAACAGATCATTTTTTTATTAATTCCCATTCATATTTCAATTATTAACTCATAGTTTTTCTGATATAAAGTATCTGTTTATATTTTGCTGAAGAGGTTAGTTTTCTGTATTTTTTTGATTAAGAAGGTTTATTAACATTGTCAAAAGTATTTTTGTGATTATCTAAGTTTCTTACCAATATTCAACATCAATTTTAACACCTGCCATATAAATAAATAAATGAATAATATGATAATTTTAAATATTAGTGAATAACTTGTGTTATATCAACTCTATTGTTTTGATGGAGATACAAACAGATATGCCATAAATCCAAGGCGGTAATATTTATAAGTTTCAACCTCTGGTAAAAATAGACATGTTGCAAAGTATAATTTCTTCAACATTCTCGTATCAATTCTTTTATTAACTTACATAATTAATTGCAAAAATTTGTGAAATATATTATACAAAAATAATCATTCAAAATATTATTTTATCAAATTTTCTTTATTAAATATGAATATGAAAGTTAATACGTAAATACTAGTTAATTTCCAAAATCATAAACTTGATTATTATTTTCATTTGTACCGCTACAAAGTTCATCACTTCTATTACACGTGAGACCTTGTGTACACGGACAGAAAATGTAATGAACTTTTTTTAAATGAATTTGACTACCATCAGGATAGCCTAAAGTAACATTAAACAATGGAGTAGACATGGGTCTACAGAATTCATCTCTTTCTAGCAATTTTTTACACTGTGGCACGCTGTATCGAATTGGGCCAATAACACAACATTCATCATTACTACAATCATTGTCATGAGTGCATTCTGATATTGAACTTGGATAAGTTGTCGATACTCTTCTTCCTCTCTTAGGTAATGCAGAAACGGAAAAAACCCCAAGGAAAAGTGATAAGACCAAAATACCTCGTAGATTCATGATGGATTGATAGCCTTGAGAGATAACTATAAAAAAAAAAACAATAAATAATAAAGAATGAGAAAAATATATTTCACAATCATCTTTCTTGATCATCTAAATAGTTATGTAATTATTATATTACATGACTAATGAAGAATAATTTTTAAAAAAAATCATTGTTATTTAAAATCAAAGTATTTTGTTCTAAATCATTGTATTCTATGTCTGGAGGCTTTGCCTATTTAGTATTTGTATAGCGTGGGAAGATGATTATAATATTAATGCAATGTTCGATTCATGCTATAACATCATACCTGAATGTCAAAAATGGAACTATTATGATTGTAATTGACGCGTAAAAACACTTTGTAGCCTTCACCTTGCTGACAGTTTGAATTAATCATTAGTATTAATAAAGTGACTATTTAACATTCAAGTTAATTATTTAGCCTGTTTTATATTTTTTAATCATTTATTAGATATAAAACATCGGCAATGATGGTAAATAATAGAATAATGGTTTATTTGATTATAAAATGAAAATATTTTAACTAACTTAATGTGAAGATGGAAAAATAAAATGAGAACATTGGTTAAAAATAGTTAAATAATTGTTCAAAAATTTAGACAAATAATTGATAAGTGTGTTAAATTTATCTATTACATTAAATGAGAGTTTTAAATTGTTTACCTTGTTTAGAAGACTGATTCAAGGATGATAAATTTAACGATAAATTAAATAACAATAAACTTGAATGATTTTGTTAAATTATTAATAAATTATTTCGATCAATTTTTTTGAAAGCTAATTTCATTCGTCTGCGTGTAATCACTTAATGATGTCTTGATTTTATTTTTCATGAATCTTATAACACCTATCATGATTAACAATTTGAATCTTCACGCATGCGCTTGAATAATGTGTGCAAAAAAAAATTTATCAGAAAAAAACAATAAAAAAAGGAGCAATCGCTATTATCAACTGCTAGTTGATTACCCATTAAAAATGGTGTATGGTTTTTTATTGGACGAGATAGAGGGAGCGAAAAATCACTTGATCGACTCTCAATCATTTTTTAAAAAATAATTATTCTTGTTGTAACAAAAAATACATTTTTATGTTTTAATGCTGTCATTGATTGATAAAATTATTGAGATCAAGATTCAAATATAGTTGTGGTCGAGTAATGAGTGTTGTTAAACAATGGATTTATTATGCTGATTGCCGCCGAACGCCATTGCGCGACCGTGTTTTGATCTCGAAAAAAATGGCGGAGCTCTAAACCTCCTTGGAGCGGTCTTAGATATGTGAAATATCTGTAGAACGTATCTTAATTTGTGATAAATATTGTACAAAAGTTCAAAAAATAACTTCTTGTGCATCTTTCATGTTATCTCAAGATCATCATGTTCATTCAACTATTTACAACAACGTGTTGAAGTAAAGTTTTTCCAGTAGTGATTTCCCCCCTGGTGTGAACTTTTCTAAATCGCTAAATATTCTTTAGTGATATAAAACATTAAAACGTATTTTTAAGAATTGTATTGGCAATTAATCAACGTGATACTATTAGATATAGACAGAAGAAACACGTTCATTGAATCATCTTTATGACATCAATTGTTTAGTTTGTGTATCAGCAATCATTGAGCATTAGGTTAGTTTCCGAATAGATTTAGAAGTTGGTGATATTTTATGATGAGCCTAAAATTCATGTCGTGTTCTTTCATGTTCACGATTGATGGTATTATATATATTACCTCTTAAATATTGTGACAATTAGTGGACAATGGCGTCCACTGACTTTGATGTTGAATACTTTGAAAAAAGACTCCAAACACTTAAAGATTCTCAGGATTCTATTCAAAGTCTTTCATCTTGGTGTTTGGAACGACGACAACATCATAAAAAAATAGTAGCCTCATGGTTACAAGTTTTAAAAAAAGGTAATAACTCTTTTCATTTTCATTTAAGCGTGTCTTTGTAAGTATTGATTAAATCATTAATTTTCTGTTGATTTTGCAGTCAAAGTAGAGCATAGACTGACTCTATTTTACTTGGCAAATGATGTTATTCAGTATTCGAAAAGAAAAAACTATGAGTTTGTTGAATCTTGGGGGACTACGCTTCAAAGGGCAACAACAATGGTCAGAGATGAAAAGGTTAAGCATAGAATCCTCAGGATCTTTAAAATATGGGATCAAAGACAAGTCTATGATGAGGAGTTTCTCGCAGATTTATCAGGACTTATTTCAGCAGCGCCTAAGAAAAAATCTGAACCTCAACCTATCAGTGTTCCAGAAGAATTCCAGGCTCCTCTTTTGATCTCAACAATGCGTTCTTGTGCTACGTTGGAACAAGCCACTGATGCTCGACTACGCGATTTACGAGAGAGTAATATTGATATTGACAATGCAGAAGAATTATGTGCGTCTCTTAAAGATCGAAGACGTGTAGAAGATGCTGAAAAAGAAGTAGAAGCTGCTGTAAGGAATGTGGAAAATTATGTTCGAGCTCTTGAAGCTGAGATTCGAGAAAGAACGCAGGTATTGGATTTACTTGAACAGGCAGATCAATTTTATGAGACTCAACGGGGGGAAGTTAAGATAGTCGCTAATGTAAGTAATAATATAATTAAATCATAATTAAGTTTTCAATACTAACGATTTTTTATTTATCTCAGGCTTATCGTAACTTTGGCAGTCGAGTGAAGAATTTAAAAAAGAAGTTAGATGAATTATTACCTACTTTGACATCACCAATTCCATCACCGGATATTAATGCACCTTCACCAAGTCCTGATAGTGATATTGAACTTCCTGGAGAGGACCACAATCAGCAAAGTGTTCCACCTATGGGCCTATATGGTTCTTATGGTCAAGAATATGAAGCTGTACCGGTACCCGGAGCAGATGTTTCTCAAGGAAATAGTTCCACGGATTTTACGAGTAATTTTTCATCATTTATGGGTGGAAACGTTGACTTTGACATGGTAATTTTTTTACTCTCCATTCATAGGGAATTGTATGAAAATTAGAGTTAGATATTTTGTAAGATAATTTATAAATTATATATGTTTTTCAGAGAAATATCTTCAATGACCGATCAATGACTCCGACAGGCAGTAATCATTCATACAATACACCATCAGAGGTATTTATTATTTGAGTAAGAGTAAAAATATAGAACATAAAATAAAATAGAACTTTCTCTCATTCAGGCAATGCCGATTGAGGTGATAAATATGCGACCTTCGAAAGGGGACGCAAAAGATTTTTCTGCAGCGAATTTTCTAAAGTCAGTTCTTCCTACTGCCGAAGGTGCTCCGAATTCTAGTGGAATTCCGGGTCTAGGTTTAGATGTGCCTGAACCTCGAACTGAGTCTCCACAACGCCCGGATTATGCACATGTACTTGCAGGACAACTTAATCCTGCTTCAGCAGCATCAAGATTATTGAATATACAAAATACATTGGGAAATCATCAGATGTGTAGGAATTTAGCAAACGAGTCTCACACATCATCGCCGTACTCAAGTCAAGGAAGCCAAAGTAACATCCCATTTGACACATCAACCGTAGCTCCAATTAATCCATTACCACCTCCTCCTTTGCCTCCACCAATTTTCCTCGATGATGAAAACTGCTACAATAAATTACCACCGAAATTCCCGACTTGGACACCAACAAATGAAGGTACGAACGAATCAACTATATGTAACGTAGAAGGTGAGCCTTCGCTCAATTTTATTTACTTTTAATGGCAATATTAATCTTCTGTTTTGTTATTTATTGATTAGAAAAAAGTATGAATTCCTCTTGGACGAGTGATAATAGTGATAAAGGGAAAAATCAATGGGATGGTAACGATCGATGGGATCCAAATGATCCCAATTGGTCAAATGGTATGAGAGGCAAGGGACCAATTCTCACAGAGACACCTGAGTCTCCACCGTTATATGAAAAATCGAGCTTTAGAGAGCCCGTGCAATATAACGATCCGCAGACACAAGAGCCAATATTAAGTAGTGCTGCTGATGTAGATCATCGAGTAATCTCAATTCCAATGCCAACAGATGCTCACCTTCCTCATCGATTGATGAAAGGTGCTGATGTTGATCATCGAAATTTGATTAGTCTAACCGGTAGTCCAGCAAATAGTGCAGCTAATTCTGAATCCGTAGTACCAGTATCTAATAGTGATGGTTTGTGGTCTAACACTGATCAAGATTACCGGTAAGTCTTCATTTTATTATTTATTACGTAAGAATATCACTGTGTAACTTATTGATTTTTATTTTTAGACGACAAGTTCAACCCGGGGATATTGTTGAGAGTGTTGACATGGAAATGTCAGATGAAGAGACAGAAGGAACTAAGCAGAAAAATCGAGTTCTTGTCGATGTAAGACCTCAAGATCGAGATTCACGACCTATTCCTGCTCCTCCACAACCAATACCACCACATCACATAGATATGGACATGCGAATGATGCCAATGCCAAATAATCCTCTTATACGTGGACAAATGGCTCCAGATATGCATAACGTTCATCCAGGACCTATTCCTGGTGCATCGTTCCATCATTCTCAAGACTTTAATGTTAATCAACCTCCAGATTTCAATCGGAATCCGGAAGAATTTAGTCCTAATTTAAATTGCCGGCCAAATTTACCTCGTCCGGGCTTTATGCCTAATCAACAATCAGAGTTTCCGCCAGACTTCCAACCTCAACAAGATTTTCATCAACCACGTCCAGAAATGTATGATTTTCAAGATACCTCACATCAAAGACTGCCTGGCCAAGAATATCATGACGATTCATTATTGCGTAACAGATATCCACCACCAGAACATCTTCATTCACATCCACCACACCATCGAGATTCACCAATGTTTCATAGAAATGATCGAGGCGGAAGAGGACGAGGTGCTTTCCGGAACCGTCGTGATCGTTACTCTGAAGATCATAATTTATCTCAGCGTAATTTACACAATCGCAGAGGACGCCAAGATCAAGTAGAGAATCTTGATAGCTCAAATAATCAATTATCTGCACTTCAGCCTCCAGAAACTGTAGTAATATTTGACGACAATGGGATACCAATAATGCCTGATAATACTGATTCTGTAGCAAATCCAGGAAAAAGTATTGAAGAGCCAAAAGAGGAGCTTCGGCCACCCGGACACTCTAGTCCTGTGCCTGACGAAATATCAACGGTAGATGGACCAACTGAGAGCAATGACGTACTTCCAGGAGATGTTGAAGAAATTGCTAGTGAAGACAGGTCACAAGAAGGTTCAGTTGCGCGAGCAGATGAGCCTCCCAGAAATCTTTCAGAGCATTTAGAAGCTCTAATGAATTCCGGTAAAACAGGTGCGAATGAATTAAAAAGACAATCATCAAATGGTAATTTAATTGACCAACAGGATGATGAAACGGTGGCGGCTAAAAAACGAGCACTTTTGCCTAATGGTCCTCAATCTTCTACAACAGGTACTAATGGACCTCATGGAGCGACGGAGTTACAACCTGGGATGGTATTTGAATATGATGGGCAACACGGAAGTCCAAACTTTCGTGCAAGATTACCTACATTGACATCACCAACATCAGGAAGTCAATTTGGAGCCTGGAGAGGTAACAGTCCACGCGGCAGGGGAGGTTTTAGAGGTTCACCCCGAGCACCTTGGAGTGATAGAGGACCACGAGGACCTCCTGCTGGCAATTTTTTGCCAAGAGGAATGAAACGCGGAAGTCCATACCGTGGTGGTAGCGGTGGATTTAGGGGCAGGGGTAGAGGGACAGGCAATTGGTAAAATGGTTAATCAAGTGGAATTATTAATTGAAAGCTTGATATAATAATAAGATTGGTAATTGAGAGGATGTATAATCATCGTTTCTATTTTTCTTGTAAATAATGTAACAATTTATAAAAGGATCATCACTGCTCGTTAAAAAAAAAGAAAAAATTATAATTTACTCTAGAGTTGGATTGATCCTTCTCATTCATGCGTACAAATGTGTATGTATATGCGTAAGATTAATAGGTAGAGTGAGGGGTTATTTTAAAAAAAATGCGAGTTGTCTCAGTGAATGAGCTCTCAATCCCTGAAGGGATTTAGTTAATGATGATACGGCAAACTGTATAACGTAATCTCTAACGACAGACGTAATAAGAGTTTGTAACATAAAATAGAAGTAATCAAAACGTACTAATTATGTCAATATTATTAATTTTCTTTTGTCTGTTCGTCTTGAGAAAAAAAAAAAACGAATAAGAAGCGAGTGTATTGATAAAATTAGTTATTAATACTTCAGCTTTGACTTTATAAATATTGGAAAGATTATAAATTAACCTAAAACACTCGCCCATTACCTCGTATTTTTGGCCGTATTATCGAAATGACAAATTATAAGCACAGACATGTCAACAAAAATTACTTTCAAAAAGTGTAATAATAAAATACAATAATGAAGTTTTCTCCAGTTCGTGCACTTCCCCTTGCTTTTTCCGAAGTACGTTGGAGTAGGTGAAAGCGTCATTTACAGTTACATTTAATAAATATATTGATAATAATATTACCTATCGCTATTGTTAAATGCGGAATTATTAATTACATCAATAAATTGTCAATACTACTGAATGCTGGTTGCTAACAATCAAATTATAGACCACAACGATAACATCATTTACTGATGTTATCACCAGCAATCAGTGCAATAAAAATTCTGTGTAAAAAATTTTATTCATCATAAATTCAGATGAGTTTCATTTACCTAAGCGTTATTATTTGGGATAAATAAATTTATTCTTATTGCCAATTACATAAAGATTTTTAAGATGATTTATTCATAAATCAAAAGAGCCTATAAATCCTTCAACATTGTTAAAGAGAAGCTAGATGAGATGTCTATTGACATTCTTAGATAATTGGGTTATTTAATCCCAAATAATGACACTAAAGGGTAATAATTATCTAAATTTTTAGTGAATTGAAATTGTTTTATATGGAATTTTGAAATTCCATCGAATATGCACTAGCGACACAGGTTTCCGTATATTTCTTTCTTGGCAATATCGTACGAATCAATAAAACTGTGCTTCCCCCTTAAAAGCTTTTATAAATGCTATAGACCCAGTTCTTAAGGGCCATGAATCAATTAAAACTGACTGTGATAAGAATTTTATTTGTATTGATATCATCATTAGAGACCGGTCTCTGGATAAAATATTATTTGTAGTTATTTTTATCAATTCTGGGGACAGAACCCCTCTATATAAACATGATCATTTTTATTTTCAATAATCGTTTATGCTAAATTTGTTTTTAGTTTAATGATTCGATTTAGTTGAAAGTAAATTAATAGTATTGGGAGACATGAAGAGAAATAATTCCATTAATGTGTCTCTTCATTAAATTTGAATACCCAGCTAATGATGAAGCTCTAAATGCTTCCTTCGTGATTCGAAGTTAACAAATGTTTCGGAGATTTGTGTAATTTCAATATAATTTCTAGTCAGAGCAAATCATGGTTTTGTGGATCATTACTGATCTCAATCGATAGAAAGCGTGAATCGAAATTACTGAACCACATGATGTATATATTGGGCTTTTGTACAATTCAACAGAAAGGCGCGTAAAGAATCGCGCACGCGCGTGCTTTAAATTCTTTTTACACTAGTTTTTTTTTTTCATTACCTATTAATATAAATAAATATTTCCTGTCTTTCGAAAAAAAATTTATTCTACTGACAGAACAAAGATTATGAAATATATTAAAGTTTTTATACATAAAAATAAAAATGTATATTGCGTTCATTAACGCACAAAAATTTGTAAAAACCGTACTCTGTAGTGCACTAATTGCATACTGTGTATGCGGATAAAAATTTTGTACATTGATTAATAAATTTTATTATAATAAATATCGTTATTTTTCGTAGTAAAATATAAAGACGAGTGAAAATAACTCTTGAAAATTTTAATACTACTTTTTTTTCATTCCCTTCTTCTGCATAATCCTAAACGTTGCGTGTACCAGAGGTCGATTTTTCCATCGCACTGAGAATCGCTTACAATCATGGGGTTGAAAACATAAACGGAGGCGTTGCCAGGATACCAGTAGGTCACGTACTATCCAACTGACCGCCAACCTGATGCATCTATGATATTAATTCCCGCCATATCTGTTCCTAACAACATAATAATTATTAATAAATATATCTTCTACGAATATTTTCAATTACAAATTCTTAATTAAGATAATAGTTTCCGTTCTGATAATAACAACATCAAGCTAACAAGCTTTGACACTTCCATTTTCATTAAACTAAAAAATAAATGGAATTAATTTTATATGTAATCATCCAAAACCCAACCTAATAATGAAAATACCTAGAGATTAGCCTAAATACTCATTATCAGATAAAAATTAATTATGTTGCTACAAAGATAATTTAAAAAATATTTATTCCGGTATTATATTCCAAGTTTCTCGTCACCATAAAAATGATTAATTTCCTCTAATAACGATGTTATTTTGTAAAAGCGTGATACACGTGAATTTTATACATCATATAGTGAATTGGCTCGGGTCGATAGAGCCTCCTCTACCCTCTTCACCACCTCTCTCTAACATTCTCCTGTTTTCTTGCTCCATCGTCCCTCCTCTTTTTCTAGTTCTCATGAGCATGGCATGTAGAATACGACACTCTGTCGAGCTTTATCAGTAGTGCCGCGAACGCAGAAGAGTATACTAAGCCATGGAGAAGCATCTCCAAGAGTCCAAAGACTTGAACACGTTTTTCGGTAATTTTTTTCATATTTAATCCTACTCTCAAGTTGATTCATCTAATTATCTCAAGATTAACCCTAGTAATAATGTTAGTTTGAGATATCATTAATTATTTGGTTGCATTGTTGATGAAGTCATTGCGTGATAACAAGTAGTTTGCTAGCAATGACCATTGGTGTGATAGATTAAGTACGTATGCCATTTCATTCAAGCAAGGGTAAGCATATTGGATAACATACCTCAGGAATGTCTTCTAGAATGTCGTTTGCTGATGACAGTGTAAGTTCAAGGCTGATAGAGGTCAGGTATCAAAAATATACGGGTTAAAGATACAAATAAATGTTATCTTTTGTGTCAGTTGGTCGTTATTTCATATTGATTTGACCTTTATTCTTTGTTTTCTCTGAAGTAGGTTTGGTTTATCAGTTGTCTGATTTTTCTGTTACAGGATGATCAATCCGCTACATCATCTGGACTATTTTTATTGGCTAAAATCCTGACACCATTTCAGACGTCTTCAAACTCGGTGGTCGATGGTACTCAAGACTTTTGTTGAATCTTCAGTGAAACAATGCTCTACGAACGTAGTCTCGTCATTTACTTCAAGAAAAGATTAAAACTGCCAACAATTTGGACTCTAACTCATCACTTCAAAGCATTGAAACAAGATGAGCAAAAGTGTAGAGCTGCTTGCTGGATCCGAGGACGGTGAACGTGGTAAATATTGACATAATATTTAGTTTATAATTCGAGTTTTTGTTAAAAAATTATCATTCAAATTTAGAGCAAGCTCAAGCAGATGACAGATCACGATTAAATTTGAATGGAAATAGACAACTTTCAAGAAGTGCAACTGAACTTCGTGCTAACAACGACAATGCATCTTCCTCTCATACCCAATCAGCACAACCAAGTTCTCAACATCGTCATTCACATGTTCTTCACCATCATCGACATGTAGCATCTGTAGCACAACGTACCCACACATTCTTTGCAACATTAAAGAGTCGTTGGGTGCGTGGTCGTAGCAAAGAAAGAAGAAAATGTAAGGAAATGCCATCAAATTATCAAGATTCCCCTCATCGTAATGTTGGGGTGGAATCTGATTACGCAGCAGACTATTCATCAGAACACAGCAAGAGTTCATCAGCAACACACAGCCCAGCAAAAGTAGCATTAAATCATCCAGGTAATTCACGACCACCCATCTGCAACATTTATAAGAAAAATATTTTGAGACGCAGTTATTCGGAAATTAAATTAATAGGAAGAAAAATGTAAAGGGAATTGATTCAAAACAAGAAGAAGTTTTTCTACTATCAGTCTTTATTGCTTATGCACTATCAATCAATTATAGTTGTCTACCCACTTTATAACTTTAGTTAAAGACTTTTCATCAAGTTAAGCACTGAAATAACTATATTTTAGTAAACACTGCACACTTTGTTACACAATAAATCACGCAAAAAAAAGGAAATCTACCACAAATACTCTGCTACATGGAAATAATAGTTAGATATGATAATAAAAAATAAAACACATCACATGACATCTTCTTCAGGATCGATACAATGTGTTAATAATCAATACTAGAATAAATAGAAACGATGACCAAGCATTAGATACTTGTATTTATTTATATAGGTTATTCTATAATATAATATCATTTGTGTTTCAGTAGAATCTCCATTAGTCAAAGGAAAGGCCTCCCTTGAAGACAGTCCAGGAAAGTGTTACGATGGCTCATCAAGAGTTTCCAATTATCTACGATATTATCGAGATATTGAGGGTCAAGAGGAGTCATCATCAAAAATGGGTGATACAGAGGATTGTCATCAAAATGAGATTTCCCGACGTCGGGAATTGGCGCTTAGACAGCATGCTTTCTTCCAACTACGTTTGCACATTAGAAGAGGCGCCAATCTTGTGGCGATGGATCGATGTGGTAATACGATTACCTATTGATAGAAGTAATATTTCTACCATCATTTTTTCCTCTTTTTTTGCTTCTACTTTACTTAGTAGTTTTTTTTGTTCCGCCTCTACTTTTTTTTCTTACTTGTTAAATTACACGTTGACGTATCACAATGATACTCTTTAACCAGCAATTAACATCAATAAAAAAGTAAATTTTTTAAATCATTTTTCCTACGCAGGAGCAAGTGACCCTTATGTAAAGATCAAATGTGCTGGCCGATTGCTTCATAAATCTCGAACAGTGCATCGCGATCTAAATCCCATATGGGATGAAAGTGTCACTCTGCCTATAGAGGATCCATTCGAGCCACTGAGCATCAAGGTAATCGATGTTAATACATACTTCAAGTCCTTTCAAGATGATAAAGGTCCGCAAAGGGAATAATAAATTTTCACACTCATGTGATACCTTAAACAGGTCTTTGATTACGACTGGGGACTTCAAGACGATTTCATGGGTGCTGCACCATTGGATCTGACCCAACTTGACCTGGGACAGCCTCAAGATATCACTTTAGAGCTAAAAGATCCAGCAAGACCAAGGCAACATCTTGGAGAAATTTTTCTTACTGCAACATTATGGCCACGCAACCAACAAGAAAAAGAACAGGTATTATTTTTTTCTAGCTTAAATTTTCTTTCATTGTTTCGTCTTCAATATGTTTTTTATCCAACGAGATAAACATAAAATAGCATGACCACTTCCGTCTCCCAGCTCATTTCACGTCCTGTTAACTTATCACAGTCTTCCTGAAGTCAGTTTATTACCTCTTGACTGCGTTGTATTGAATCATATGACGTTGGAGTAGATGTATATGGGTTTGTTTATAAATATCACAGTGACACTGATGGATATATGATGATAGTGTAGCAGGGAAAGGAAAACCTCAAGTTGCTCTGTACTATCGGAGAAAAGAGCGTGCATAATATTCCTCGTGGGATAAGTATTTTATGTTTTCCAATATTCCATTATCTATCCAACCAATGTGCCATTTCGATGGTGGTCAGAAAATACTAGAAACTCTCTAGCTCATTTTTCTTTCTCATTATTCATTTCTTTTTCTCCTGCCAATGTGATAAGCTTTCAATTCAATATAGACCTTTTTCATCATCCCAAGAGCTTAGCCTTTATGTTCTAGAGGTCCGATAATAGCAATGATCCGACTTAGCACCACCTGGGATGATGTAATTGAAAAGATCATCAAATTTTATCTTCTTTCGATGTCTTTATATAGCTTTTTTTTCTTCAGAAATGTTCGTACCCGGAAATAGACCGTGAATGCTGGTAGTTAAGTGTAGTATAAGTTGCGATGGCTCCGTTGTAAGTGGATCGTACATGTCTCTAATCTGGATAGAGAGCTAAAGAGAGGGGACAGTATCCCATACAGCTGGTTGCTTCTGTACCGGTTGAAATTCAGTTTAGTTTAGTAATCATGACGATTCGCTTGTGGTTTTACTCGTAAATAGTAGGTAAAGATGGTGAAGTGTTCGTGAGCACTGCAAAGATGAATAAAACTTGTGCTGTGATTAAATGTCCACCAGGATAATGAAAGAGTTTATTTCCAAATAACATAACACTGATAATCAAGTTTTAAATTGATATCAATTAGAGATGATTAGAGCTGGAAGCTAATCAATTATTTTCTTGTTCAAAATCCATTCCAAGTTTAATCATGTCAAAAGTTTAAGATTATGACATCTTGATAATTTTATTAATTTAATTATCTAATTAATTATAAACAATGATTTTTAAAACTCATAATTAAGGATGTTGAAGAATTTATGGTGAACTTTTTAATTTAAATAGCGTTGTTAAAAACAATTAGTGATGTAGACTAATAGTGTTGATGTATTTAGCTCGTGACTTCTTTGACTTCATTCATTTTGAAATATTCAAATGGACTGTATTTGTATTTATGAAGTTTTAATTACATCGCAATTAAGTGTCTAGTTGACAAAAGACTAGGATTGATTAAAACAGTGGCGAAAAAATTCTCCATTTTACTCAGAAATGAAACTATGCATTTCATTACCTTCATAACTTTCACAATAAAAAATAAAGATATATTTTACATAAAGATTTGGTTTTAACTTCTACTGTTGACCTTTCCGTGATTATTAATTCATAAAAAATTCATCAAAATAAAAATTCTAGTAATGAAAATAAAAAAAAATATTAGCTGCAAAAAATTATAATAAATATTTAAAAATCTAAAATCAATAAGGTAAAAACATCTAGGATGGAATTATTTACAACGTTTACATGGAAAGTTGTATGGAGTGTGTTATAATATGATATTTTATATGAAATATATCGCAACGTAATATTACACTGCGCTTAAGGAATACATCAGAGCACACCTAGTCTAATCCCCTCTTCCAAGTATCATGAGTGAGGGGGTCTTTCGTCATGCAGTCGTTAACTTTGACTGTTATGTTATCAAATCGGCACGTTTATCCAACTTCAACTTTGGTTATCGTCAAGCATGTGTATATGTGTGTATATAAGAATGAACCTGTTGATGATGAAAAGTAAGCAAACACAGGCGATTACTCAGTTGAGAAAGAATTGGAGAAAGATAAATCGTGCACCTTATAATATCATTATGTATTCTGCCGTATATATAGTTTTAAAATAAAAGAGACATCGGTGAGTCTCAGTGAATAGAAATTATATGAAGGCATTTTTTTAGTGTTTATTTTTTATTTTTTTTTAGTTACTGCTCTACTATCATGACAAACATAACATTGCTGCCTTACAAGTGTTGAGTAATATTGCCTCATAAATAATTCATTCAGTCATGCAAAAACTGGAGGTAAAGAATAAAAATATTCAAGCTGTTGAAAATGACAGTGAAAATTCAAAATTCAAAGAAAATACATTACATGTGAGTGATTTAGGTTGTTCATTGTTAGATCACGAGAATTGTTCTATATGTGAAAATATTTCTGAGGTTGAAGAAGAAAATGAAACTAAATCACTTCATTCTGGAGATGAAGAATTGAAAATCCCACTCATTTCATTGTCTGATGGTAAAAAATCTAAGACGTCAGTATCTCAGAATTTAGCAGGACGAGATTATTTGAGTTTACGTGAGAGAAAGTATGCTAAAAAAGCTGTGAATACTTTTAAAAGTCGCCTGGAGCGAAAAGTTGAAAATGTTGGAAGCATTTTAGAAGATAGAGTAGAAAAAATCCTAGACGAATGTACAGAAAGGCATCCTTGGCTTCATCCAATTGAAACTTGGATTTCTGATCGATGCAAAGCTCGAGCAGTGACACAAGAAGTTAAAAAACATTTTAAACGTGGCAGTATGTCTGAAAGTGAGGTGGATAACATCAGTGTTGATGGAGACAAAAATATTCTCAATAGAATTGAAGAATGTTCAGATAAATCTGACGATTCTTTTCATTCCACCAATTCCCACTTTTCTGACTCTTCTGACTCTAAATTCATGCCAACAATTCTTGCTCCTGAAATTCAAGTTCACAATAAACACGAACTTAAACACGTTCGACATGACTTTCTTGACCGACTTCGTGGGGGATTTAAAGAGAAGTTGGATGATGTTACACGGGTATAATTAATTTTTTTTACACGCTATTTACTCATTACGTCAATATTGAGTAATAATATATGTATAGCACATGATGAATCATTTTTTAATTTACTAGTACTTGTGATAAAAAATTCATTATTTTTACCTTCAGTATTTTCAGAGAACAAATCGCCTAGCAGATGTGAATCGACGATTAAAATCTCAAATATGGAGCTCAGTAGTTACCATTGTTCTCGTCGAAGCCAAAAACCTTCTTCCTATGGACATCGATGGTCTTTCAGATCCTTACGTCAAGTTTAGGTAAATTGAAAAATTTTTACAACAGAGAAAAATAAATTCAATTAACTATAAGCCGAAAATTTAATTGGCAATCCAATAAGATTAGCAATGCTTTGATGGTCGTTGTTAGAAAGAATAAAAGTTAAATCATAAAACTCGAGAAATAATTATTACTTTTTTCCTGTCGTACTTCAAGACCATTGTCAATACTAATTAAATGAGCCTGACATAAAAGTTTTATTAAAAATTTTTTCCTTGTCTACGGTTAAAGTTTATCGATAAAACATTTTTTTTAACATGTATAATTATAATTAATTTATAAAAATGTAAATATTTAATAATATTAGGTGCAATTTTACAAGTCAATCAATAATAACAAAATTGTAAAAGATTTTTAGAAAGATAGGAATTATTTTTTTAATAAGTTAGTTTATAAATTGGAAAATAGTAAAGCTGGAGATGTTAATGAATTATTTGTATTCTATGTAAAACTTATGATTAAACAATTATCAATTATTTTTGCGAAAAAATCGCAATTAATGACGGTAATAGAAAAGTATAGAGTCGATAAAAGGTGTCATCAAAACATATATGAAAAAACCTCCTATTAAGTTACAATAAAAGCATGGAAAAAATATTGACTCTAAATCACATGAAAAGTTGACCGTTTATTTTTTGTATTTATTATCAAACAAGTTGATATTAGCTCTTGATACACACCTTCAGTAATAATACTGTTCAACTAATTCAAACAAAAGACTGAAACTTCACATATTTTATGGACAATCAGTTCAATCAATTATTTACGTGTGAAACAGCTTACATGATATTCAAAAAAACTTTATAACAGATATTTTTTAGATTTTTTATGCTTTGAGCATGATATAAAAGCTGTCAATGTTGATTTATGTATTGGATTCCTTATCTGATTGATCTTAAGATAGTTTTTTTTATGAATTGTTTAAACCCTAGGGGATCATCTTACCATGATTATACTTATATTTTTTTATAAAAACGAATCTAAAGAGAGAATCTAATGAAAATATATCTTTTTTAAGATTGGGAACCGAAAAGTACAAATCCAAAGTTGCCCTCAAGACACTGAACCCAGTTTGGCTTGAACAATTTGACCTTCATCTCTACGAGGATCCATATCTAGGTCAAGAATTAGAAGTCACAGTTTGGGACCGCGACAAAAGTCATAATGATGATCTAATGGGAAGAACAACAATTGATCTAGCGAGCTTAGAACGTGAAACTACACATAGGATATGGAAAGAACTAGAAGATGGAGCAGGAAGTATCTTTCTTTTGCTAACAATCAGTGGAACTACTGCCAGTGAAACAATAAGTGACTTAGCAGCGCACGAAGAGACATTCCAAGAGCGTGAAAGACTCAAAGCCAAATATTCATTATGGAATACACACCAGAGACCTCGAGATGTTGGACATCTCATTGTTAAGGTACTTGAAAAATTTATTCAAACATTTTTAAGCTCTGCTCATATTTAAGTATTAAAGACATTAAAATTCTAATTTGTGAATTTTTTATCATGATTTTTGTATTTAACAGGTTTTTAGAGCACAAGGATTAGCCAGTGCTGACTTAGGAGGCAAGAGTGATCCTTTTTGTGTTCTAGAATTAGTAAATTCAAGACTTCAAACTCAAACGGAATACAAAACATTGGCACCCAATTGGCAGAAAATTTTTACTTTGTAAGATATGAATAATATATTTTTCATTAAATTATGAATAGTAATAAGGATATTAATGGATTTTCTAATGTTTCTGGTATATAATATTTATCATCAAGAATTTTAAACAACAGAAGTATTGTTTTCAAATAATGCATTGTATCTCCATTGAATAACAACAAAAAAAAATATGTTGGACAAACAAAAGGAATGGAAATAATTATAAAACAAAACTTAATGGAAATATCAGTCAAAAAATATCAATTTTTTATGAATACTAAAAATGTAATGAATAGTTATAAAAATTTACTTTGATGTCAAGGGTTTGATTGATTGTAATTTAGTTGAATTATTACTTTTAGATAGTTAAAGAATTTCAATCAATTTGTATAAAATGTTATAAAGTTTTTTTAATGAGCTTACAAAGAAAAATAATGAATTATTTATAAAGTTCAAACAAAAAAAAGACCTCGTTACTAAAAAACTTAGATAGAAATATCGTTGGAAAATTCATCTCCACTGTTAGTAGATTATTTTATACTCAATCATTGTGGTTTTCCAAAGTACAGTCTGTAATAAGACTTTAAAAACCTCCTCTGGTTATAATTTGAAAAAAATTACCACTATTATAACTACCATTCCATAAGTGCAGGTTATTAAAACGCTTATTCTATCCAATAAAAAAAAACCGGAATATTCGTTTTGATGATTAAAATGATTACTTTTCTTTACATTTTTTTGATTAAAATATACCATTTTCATTTCTTTTCAACATCAATAAAAATCTGTTTATTATTTCCAGCAATGTAAAAGACATCAATTCAGTATTGGAAGTAACAGTTTATGACGAAGACCGTGACCATAAAGTAGAATTTTTAGGTAAGGTAGCAATTCCTTTGTTGAAAATAAGAAATGGAGAAAAAAGATGGTATGCCCTGAAAGACAAAAAGCTGCGATGTCGTGCAAAAGGAAACTTTCCTCAGATTCTTCTGGAAATGACTGTAATCTGGAACGTCCTGAGAGCTTGCATGAGAACAATAAATCCAAAAGAAAAAAAATACATGGAGCCTGAAGTGAAATTTAAGCGGCAGGTTTTCTTAAAAAATGTTTTAAGGCTCAAGGCTATCATAATGTATTTCATAGATCTAGGAAAATATATTCAGTAAGTTAACAAAGTAAATTGAGATATCTAACATTAGAATTTCATGTCAAAGCATTATATGAATGTTTAATCAATGACTATATTTTACTTTTAGGAGTTGTTGGGAATGGGAGAGTAAAACCCGGAGCATTGTTGCACTTGTATTGTTTGTGCTTGGTTGTTATTATTTCGAGCCCTACATGATACCTGCAGCAGCATTACTCATAATGCTTAAATACTGCTTAGTATCATTATTAACGAGTTCGCAGAGCTCTTTATCCTATTCAACATCCTCGAGTTTACAGGATCCAGATGTCGGTGCGGAAGATGGACCCCCCACACCTGGAGATGATGATGATGATGATGAAGATAAAGACAAGGTGAATTAAAGTGACATATTTCATTAAACGGTTCTTTTTTATATAGCAATTAAAAAGTAATTCAAACACAGGATAATAATCTATTTCATGTGTAGGAAGAGAAAAAAAGCTTGAAAGAGAGACTTCAAGCAATTCAAGAAGTTACTCAGACTGTGCAAAATTCCATTGGATATATAGCAAGCCTTTGTGAGAGAGTTAAAAACCTTTTCAACTTCACAGTACCATATCTCAGCTATCTTGCGATGTTTCTTGGAGTTCTAGGTGTTATCGTTCTCTATCTAGTTCCTGTGAGGTATCTAATTCTCGGCTGGGGTGTTAACAAATTCCTCAGAAAAATTCTTAGACCTCATTCAGTTCCCAATAACGAAGTTCTAGATCTTATTTCTCGTGTGCCTGATGATGAAGATCTACTTAGCTACAGGTATATTTGAAAATAAATATTTCTATCATTAATGTGATTCATAATTTAAGCTATAGTCTGATTATTTATTAATAAAGATGATTAGCTAAATTTGAGTACTCAGTTAAAAATATGATTACAGTAATTATTATAAAATCTACTAAATATTAGTGATAATTGAAATGAATATCATAATTTTAACTTGAGTTGAAAAAAATGACTTATTTTAGGAATCAATAATAAGTCGTCACTTTTGATATTGATAAAATGTTATATCAATACTAGAAATAAAATGTTTATATCAGTAATCTTCATAACTGCTGATAGCATTCGAGTATATATCTATTATCTAATATTTATTTAAATCTGTAAAGTTAACGATGCACTCTCAATTTACTGATATGATAAAGGAATATCTTACATATCTATTCAATATAATGAATATATTAATCAAAATAAAAGTTGACAATAGCTGCATGCCCCAATCTTCGAAAATGATATCAAAACTCAAATAATAGCGTTATTCAAAGCTGAGGTTTTTGAATAGATAGCAGAATAATGTTAAGAAGATTAAATCATTAAATAAGATCAAAAGTTTTTGTTACTCCAAAAGATTTAATTGAGCTTATAATCATAAATTATGAAGTAAAATATATCATTAATTGTATGATAATACTGAGTAAACGTTTAAATTAGAGTTACTGCAAATCGTAGTGTTTTATTTTAATGCACTTAAAGTGTTGTAAAATGATGTAAAATAATGTTAATCAAATGGATGACGTCATTTTCAAACACTTTAAGTGTTTTAAATTAAAACATTACGATTTGCAGTGATGGTAAATATTTTCAACTGCTTTATTTTTTTTTTTATTCATTTCTTTTGCTCATCAGTAATTTAATGTTTGTCACAAAATACAGAAGTGTTCTCTCTGATCATTTTAACTTGAAAAACAACGTTTTAATTCAATAATAGTTTAAATATTTAAAATGCACTGACCTATTATTTAAGAATTTAAAATCTGATGAATAAAATAATAAAAAAATATATACATTGTTTGATAAAAAACAAACAAGATCAAAAGACTAATAAATAAACGTTTGTTCACAGGGAACTGAAACCTATGCCAACGGCAGACTGTGAAAGAGGAACAGGCTCCAGTCCAAGTATTAACGCAACGAGTAGAAGAGAACAAAGAAAAAGACATAAAGCAGCGTAACAGAATATCCCGCGGCCGGATGTCGCGGGAGTGCGGTCGTCAAGCATTTTAAGATCAGTGCTGACTCGCAAAAAAAAAGTCTTACCATATTCGCCGTAAAATTTTCTTCGACAGATTGTACGAAAAATGATGATAAAGACTGATGATAAGTTAGAACAAGCGATTGCTTCTGTAATGATAAGTTGATGGAATCATTTTCTAGTCAATAGTCCAGGAGTTATTAAAAACCTGTGATGGAACAAGAAGAGAAATTTAAAATATAAATAAAGAATCCTAACATAAATTAATAAATTTATTACTTAATTGAAAAAAAAACAAAAACAAATTAATAAAACGTTTAAGAAGAAATTTCAGCACTTAAATTGTTGTTGGAATGAATCATTTTAATGCAATAATATCAACACTTTCTTGTTTTTTTTTTTTTAAGTAGCTAAATTATTCGAAATATCGAGGAAAAATAGTTATGAATGTTGAGTATTGTTGAGGGAAAAAATTATGAAGACAATTTTTATCATGAAAAAATTGTTGTGCATATTGCGTCCATCAATGTCACTTAGGCTACGTAGTTTTAAGCTG
The DNA here is from genome assembly GCA_028641665.1 of Chelonus formosanus. Classification (NCBI taxonomy): domain Eukaryota; kingdom Metazoa; phylum Arthropoda; class Insecta; order Hymenoptera; family Braconidae; genus Chelonus; species Chelonus formosanus. The sequence continues at coordinate 20,126,259 of CM054002.1, forward strand.
CGCGTAGTAAATACGCATGTGATGATTTTCAAAGATAAAATAATAAAGATTAAGTGAATTAATGAAATAATAGATTATATGGGGATTACCCAGCACCAAGGACTGGCTGAAGCGCAATGTTCAATTCTCTCGAAAAAGAAAGTTTTATATGCAATTGTATGAAATATTTGAACTTTTCCTTGATACTATTTCATTCATTCAAATTCTTATAATAAAAAAAAACTAATTATCTATCTATCAGTTATTGATATAATTATAATGATAACGAATTTTTCTATCTTTCTGTAAATTCACTTATTTGTTTCATCGATGAATGAAATGAAGTGGAGATACTTCATAATTAATATCGTATCAAACTATTTTTCAAAATCAAGATCTAAATACACATCACACTTACACGATTAAATAAAAGTCCTAAAAGCTGAGTATTTTATTCAATGTCTGGATATTTTATGGATGGATATATTTTATTCAGAAGAAAAAAAATATATTTTATTTTATCTACAGAGTTCTAAAAAATTTAAATAAGGTAGAAACATGAGTAAAATATATTGAGGAGTAATAATTTATTGTAAAAAAAATTCAAGTGGTGTGAAAATAGTTAATCGATTATATGTATTAATTCATTTTTAATTATTTCATTACTTAGTTAATGATTAAAAAAAAACAATTTTTAAAAATAGTTAAGTTTAGAAAATAATTTAGCTATGATTTAGTTTTGAATTTTGATTAAAAAATGAATTAGAAGTTGTGTAACATATGGGTTAGTCTTGAGAGAAAGGTGTTAAAAATTCCACTGGTAAATGATTTCCTAAAAAATTAGCATTCAAATGAGAATGATTTACATGTGCCAGTATTTTTATGCAACATTCACATTATTTCTAAGAGCTAATTAAATTTAATTAAAGAACTTACTTGAATATCATTTAAAATACTTTTTAAATTAAGCTGCAACTAAATATTCTAAATATTAAGTACATAATGATTATTTAAAAATCATTATTTACATTAATACATAAATATATTCTAAATTATTATTAAAATATTTATTAATCGAATTTTTTTTAATGAGAAAATGTTTTGGAGTGTAACTAAAAAAAACTTACTTTATTATTCAAACGATATCCACAGTGGAATTTTTTCTAACAATTCAATTTATGATATATTTAATTATCTTATATAACCAGATAAAATCACATCGTCGAAGGAGTAAATAATTTAATTAATTCTATGACAGTAAATACAAAACAACCAAAGCTGTTACTAAATTATATTTGATTGCTCTAAAGAATTTAATGTCATCAGTTAATCGATAAAGCCATGGCTTATGTAATTAGCTTTATAATTAACTGATAATGAAACAATACTGAAGTTCTAATTACGAACATTTAGAGATTGAAAGCTAGGATAAATTAGATATCAAACATTTCATCAAAATGAATATTCAATTATTCTATAATATTTTTTGTAAAATATCAATACTATTTAAACTATTTGCTTAAAAAATAATTTTGTTCTACTTTCTTGTCAGTATTTCAATCTCATTCATAATTTATTATCTACTTTCATCCATTTATTAATAGTACAATAATGATAATAGTCTATTATATTAATAATAAAAAATAAATTAATCAATAGACTAGAAATTGTGTATAAAATATACACCCAGTCTCTTGAAGCCGTTGGAAGGCACAAATAATAATTTCAATGTAAACCGTTAGCAATAAAAATTTACAAATTTTTATAGATTTGATTAGAATATGTACAAATGAAGAAATGAATATCAATCAATCGTACATTTTTTGAATATATTTATAAAAAAATATTTATCCAATCATCATATGAATTATAATTATCGTAATTAATATCATAAAATATTTATGAAAAATTTTTTATTCAGACATTGAAATTGAACTGGCCATTAGTACTTTTATTTGTTACTAATCAGATTAAAAGATGTTTCATTTTTGGGATTATATTATCATTGATAGAAGTGATATTTTCTCTAAGAGTGTGATTGTCTTTTTTCTATGTATTTTTCTACTCTATCAAATACGTTTGTATTATCTTAATGAATGGTATTATATTTGAAAAACAATATGAAAACATATTACTCCATAATTATTCAATATTCTTTGATAATTCCTACTGAGTTCTTCCTCACGACATATTTCATTATTGGATTTTCACTAAACTAAATGACTTACATTAAAGGAACACTAGTCACAGAATTACTTTGAACAATTGATGAGAAAAAAATTATATGACTAGAAAAAGAATTATTATAAATATTACATATATTTTTTATTGTTATTGTATTAACGAATTTTTCATGTAAATTTTTTTGTGCTAATCAATTAGCGCAATTTTAATTAGGTAAACAAAAAGTATAGAAAAAGTAATTGCGATTGGTCGGTCCGATTAATCTCGCACTAACATTTTTTATTTAAGATAAATATAAATATAAATTATACATGATCAATAAAGATCTAAAGAAGAGATAAACGACATAATTATATATTAACAATAAAAAATCATTTATTGAGTTTTATCGATGAATATATTTAAAAATTATAGTAATTATATGGAATAAAAAAAAAGACAAAATTATATGAAAGCGCACTCATTTGAATCGAAGAAAAGCACCAATTGTCTTCGTTTTCAAATTTTAGACTGATATGATTGGATAAGTTAAACAAGGCAGTTTATGTTGCCTTCCCATCATTATTCAGACGTGAAAATAGGTTTAACGTCTAGCTATGCTTTATTCTCGTTAAAGTTTGCGTACTTGAGACCCAAGAGTCGTTGTTACATTAATGATAAATAAAAAAAATTTACAAAACTGAAAACAAGTATTTCTTTCATAATTTAAGATACTAAGATAAACAGATTAAGAGATAAGAAATAAAAAAAAAATTAATTGACCTGAAAAAATTTCTTTTTCTATTAAGAACACTTTCTTTTGAATAAAAAAAGTATCATTTCTATTATTTCACTTGTATGTTTCAATTAGTACACTTTATTTAATTCTTAATTAATTCTGTACTAATTTACTAATTTGTTTACTTAATTTATTATTGAATTAATTCATTTTTAACTCTAAAAACGTTATTAATTACGTTAATTGCCTTTTTCTTTAAAACATAGACATTCTTCAATTTAATTAAATTTCATTTTGTAACTCTAGTGTATTTAATTTTCATTTTGCAATATTGCATTAATTTAATCAATAATTTTCTTGACATAATCAATTATAATTCCAATCTTCTTTAATTCTTTTACTTTGTATTTTTTTAGATGATAAAGATCTACTATTTTTCATAATCATTTGTTAGTAAGCTATATAATATTTACTAAATTTTTATTCATTATTTGTACAACATCTTTTCAATATTTCCTAGGATACTCAATAATGAAATTGCTTAACATATAGATATCGAATGATGAATGATAACTTACATGAATGTTTGGCTATGACTTTATTTAATTCACAAGCATTAATTATTGCACTCTTTTTACATGATCAATATAGAATAGAAAGGCAAACTGCATTCGAACAGTAAATATAAAATGTTTCAATAATTTATACTCTTTTATTGTTAATTGAACTTGATATTAACAATCAGACCCTGAATGTCTGACCTCCGGAATTGAAAATTTCCATAAGAAATTCATGTTTGACTAATTCGTCAACATATCTGTAACCTAAAAAGCAAAACAGAATTTAATTTACTGAACCCATGTGCATATTTTATTTTTAATTAATTTCTTCCATTTTTTCATTTTAAAATATGATACATTTCCTGCCATGGCCTAGTCCAATAATTCCTGTTTGTCCATTTCACTTTTTATGTTTTATATTTTCATAACTTTCTAATTATTTCCTATCAATCAAGATTAAAGAAATTCTTCAAAATATTCTATAATTGGGCATAGAGTAGAAGAAATGATACAGAAATCAAGTGAAGGTGGTTTTTGTATGATTAAAATCTTAGATGTTATAAAAATATTTTTTGAGATAGAAATCTCAAGTACAAGCAATATAATGAATTAATTGTCGTTTGTTTGAAGACTTTCGATTTCTTTTAAAGTACTAAAACTTTCCAACTGTTATTTAATCTCGAGGGAAAGCTTTATAGAAGTCTTTGAGTTTAATATTTTTGTAGAAAAATTGATCCTGATAAAAAAAATTCACTTTTCATCTAAACATGTGATCATATTATTACAGCTTATTTTCATTAGTTGAAAAGAAATATCCATGTTATTATTATCACTAAAGAATGACTTGAAATAATTATAAAAGCTACCAATGTAAAAATTCCATCTCAATAGTCGATTCTTCCATGCATCATAATGACTTCTATTTTTCACTTTTCGAATGGCAACAAAAAATAGAGATGTGATTATTTTCCATTCTAAAAAAATTCTGACTTTCAGTTATTGAAGGGTCCAACTGGGTACCAAGTCGTCTATTCTGTCTGATGGTATGAATATAAATCTTTAAAGACAATTTTTGGTGACTAGTTATCAGAAAAGAATGACAGAATAGTGTCAAGAGGATGTTTCTAGATCTTTGACTGATAAAGAGACATTGATTCAGGTTTGTGAAAACGACCGAGTTCAATTTATTTCAAATAATGATATAGCACTCATTTTGAAGAATATTTCATATATTTTACTTCTGGTATATTTATAGCTTGTTTATTTATAGTTTTTAATAGTTAAAAAATCTATCATTTGGATTGTTCACTTAGTAAACCTGTTAATACATGCTTTCCAAAGACTAGTAAACATTGAACAACTTTTGATGAGTTTTTACTATTTTTAACTTTAGTTACCTAGTACTGTTAGTTAACTTTAGATTGCTAATAAAACTAGTGTCAAAAACTAGTTTTTTAATTTTTTCGTTAAAATAAAAATGATATTCAATCATTATACAAATCATACACAAAAAAAATTTAAATTAATGATCACAACTTCCGAAAGTGATTTACACCATTTCTGACTTAATTATGGATTTAACTAACAGTTTAGGAAGTAATTTGATTGCTTCACTGATTTAAGGCGTTTCATTATAATTTTTCTTACACTTTACGATGGTATTTAAAAAAAAACCTTACCTGAAAACCTTATTTAAGACAATTGAGATTTATTTACTTATAAGTAGAACGATGAATCCATGAGTCACATAATATAATGGTGAAGATGATCGATAAGATTAATGCAAAAAGTCTGATGCACAATTTATATAGCTTTTATGTCTTTGATGTACAAACTGATTATTTATTCAGAATAATGTGATTTTAAAAAATTAATAAAAATTGGTATATTAGAATAGAATGAACATATTTTATGTTATTTTTATCATTTGTTCACCATACATTTTCATTATATCATCAATTTCTCATCATTAACAAAATAAACCATCAAATAATTCCCTATAATTAAGATGATTTTTGAATCAGTAGCTTAGAGTACTCCAAAAGTATCAATTACTGTGACCTATATGTGTAGTCAATGCGGATAAGGATTTATTATTCACACCATATTAAAAAGTATCCATTTATATGATACTTTTTTTTACCATAAAATATAAACTCTGGACTGTAAAAAATAAAGATAAATAAATCAGTATATGAAAAAAGAAGAATAATGAATAATTGATATACTTTCCATTAACTCGACTCTTGTTTGATATTTAAAACCAACAGACAAGACCAAATGATGTATCCATTTTTTTGATAGAAACAATTTACAAACAATTTCAATTTTGTTCTCTTATATGTTTTTTTTTTGGTGTATCACTCAGACATAAATTCCAAAGTAAATTATGTTCTTCTCTTAGTAGAAAACCTTTTGGTAGATCTAAAACAGAGAATAAAATGGTAAGTTGCGTTTTACAATTGTTAATTATTTTAACTGACATCAAAGCTTTTACATCTAGTAAGTAAAGAGGAAAATGACTTAAGTGAATAAATAACTGAAACGCTAGTTATTTTTTAAAGCAAGATTATTGTTTGATGGAAAAATCATTAAACATACTTTTAGTGTACTTGCATCATTTCCAAATAAAAGATTCAAAATTTCGTAGAAGATTTGATTATAGTAAGACTTTTAATAAAATTATTTACTTTTTTAAAACAAATTATAATAAATGAAGTTAATCATTGATAACATCTTATTTTATAGTACTTGGCTCCATTTATAAACATATCTTGCCAAACCTGCCTAATATTTTTAGAGAATGACACTAAAATTAATGACTCCCTCAAGGATATCATCATCGTCTTTTGCTGTAATTCCAGGATCATACATAGAAACCAAGCAAATCTCTCTGAATAAATCTCACAATTAAAAGCCTATGAATTACATAAAGAGATGAGTTGATCATCAAATGGAACCTTAGTATTAAAATAAACTTACCTAGCTTTTCTCTGAGTAAATCACAAAATTACAAGGACACGAGCATTTCAATTCATCGATTGATATACATAATGTGAATAATGATTTTTATTTGAATAATTAAATGTAAGCTTCATTTAATTCAATTATATCTCTTTGTTATATGTTTCAGCTCATTTTAAAGTTACTTGAAGATGTGTTGAGATCATCACAAAAAAAATTCAAAACTCATTTAAGAATGTAATGATTTGGTTTCATTGATTTTACTAATCAATTGAGTAAGTAATTGATCATCAAATAATGCTTAATAAAATTTATGCAAATTTTATTAAGAGTTTTGGGAGCTTATTGGCACGAAATGGACATAAACAAAATTCTTTCATAAGTCATTGTAATTTTTCTCCAAATTTTTGAGCTCAAACTCAATTACCCTACATTTTATAGATCCAAAAACTTTAAAACAAAATTGAAACGACTTCGACCCAATCTTTCTTTTTATTCAAACTTTTTTACTATGACATAAAGTGGTTTATTTCTTACCGCGTTTCTTGTTACCTGGCTACCGGATTGCTTACATAAGAAATTTACGTACAAGTCTAAATAATATAAGACTGGATGTATAGTTAAATTCAAAAATTTAACCAGTTTCGAACTAGTCCCCTTTTTTTTAGAGTTATAAACATATTGCACAATAATCTGGTGCTTTAGTAAAAATTGAATGTAGGAAGAATTAAATCCTGACCAGTTTTGCTACATTTCATCTAGGAATTGCATTTTGGGTCATTAGAGAAAAACTTTGATGAAATTATTGCATTGGTAGAGAAATAATATATTTCATATAATGATCAATAATTAATATCCCATGATTAATACTAATACACTTTCCCCAAAATAAATTTTATAAATAATTTTAAAAATCAATAAGAAATACTTTGAAAGCCAATGAAAGTATAAGGATCATTAATTGGAGTAGAAATGATAGATGTAATGCCTCAAGTTATCTTCATGAGCCTAATTTGCTTGGAAATGAAAATCATGGATACCAGAGTACATTTGGGCATAGAATAGCTATACACTTATTAATTAAGGAATTATTGAGGAATATTTGTAACAGAAATACTTTTTACATGGATTATACATTGTTATCATAATAATGTACCATTTTTTTTAGCCCGGTAGTGAAAGTCTCTCCAAAATCTACAAAAACAAGTTATTAAAACACTCTAAAAATTTGTACCGAAAACATTTCATGCAGGACTAAAAAAAGTATGTGAAGATGAATTTCATGCAATTTTTTCTTCAGAAACAGCAGCAAATAGCTTTCAGAGAGATAACTGCATTCTCTATCCTATACACGTTCACGTGTTTATTCCAAGTTCAACAGCTTTGCAACTTAGAAGTCCATATACCGAGAGTTTCAATATTTGGTAAATTATCATTGTTATAAAATTACTACATGGAGAGAATTTTTTCACTAAACCTAAGTGCAAAAATGATAAGTCCACGTTTCGAAATTTATAAGTAAAAATATTTCCATTCGATAGTAAATCTTGAGTTCTTGTAAGTTAATTTTGTACTTAAGAAGTGTCTTAATAAAATAATTACTTCGGATAATTCATAAATTACTTACAACAACCCAAAATTCACTGTTGAACAGAAATATTCTTACTTATAAATTTCGCAACGTGAACTTGTCATTTTTGCACTTCGATTTAGTGAAAAAATTCTCTCCCTGTATCAACAGGTAATATTAAATTCTTTTAATCTTAGGGTTCTCGCAATACGAGAAAGCGGCATTCTAAATAGACTACATCAGAGATATGCGCCAAAGAATAATCCTGTAATTATATTTTTTTTTGACATTTACATATAATTGGTGTATTGGGTAAACATGTACAGTTTTAATGATTGTAATATTTACTTATAGGTACCTAATACACACTTGGTGGTGGTGTTTGAAAATATATTGCCGATAATTGTTTTATTGGCTAGCTGTACTCTGTTAAGTATCTTAATAATGTATGGCGAAATAATTGTTCATCGGTTGAAGAACAGAAAGTTACAAAGAGAATTAAGAAAGAAATGCCAAAGATTCGTATTGTAACGAGCAAAAGTTGATAATCCCTTCATCAATTTTGACACGTGAAGTATTGTTTGCTTGTAACAGTTTGTAATACTACTATCACTTTTAGCCATCAAATATCAAGCACATCATCTAACACCATACTATGCTGATAAAAAATTTACAAAGTTAATTTAATCATGTTTATAAAGTTATTGTATTAAGCTTTAACGATATATTTGCAATTGTATCTTTCATAGAACAGAATAAAACAAAAATAGAAAATACTAGTTAAATTTATTTTCCGAACTTTTTGTTCACGTTATCAATGATCAATAAACTCAAACTTCAGGTGATGAAGATAAAAACTTTTCAATGATGGTATATAATCAATTGATTCAAATGGTCAACTCATCACTGTTCAATGAATTATTTTCTAGTAACATTAATACAGTAAGAATTCGTCCACAATTGTTTTTATCATTTACGATAAATTATACATATATATATATATATATATATATATATATATATATATATATTAACACTTCATTGGGATGGTTTTAATAATGTCTATGATTACAATTGTTATGTGTTTTGTTTTTACTTCGATGTTCTTCAATGTTGGAGCATTCTTAATTAGACCAAATGACGTTTACATCAACTTGATAAAAGAAGTTTATGATCACTCCCAAGCTAGATCACTTGTATTGCTCTATGCTACACCTGGTCTTCATCAGACTAAAGGTATTCACTGATTTACTGACCATCATCTATCATAACTAATCTTTGCAACTATTGGTTCTTCAGACATGTCAACCACGACCAGACTAGTTCGGCTCCAAAGAGCTTTCAACAAATTCTATATTTCTGCTACCATCACTGATATCCAAACCTTCGTCTCACAGGTAGGCAAATCTGATCAGTACTTATTATATAATAATGAGAAACATTAATGTTTTTAGTTACATCAAAGTTATCGTGAATCATCACTGACACTTTTTGTGTTTCTAAATGATATGGATTGTATGAAAAAAGCTTTCTCTTCGGTAATAACTAACAATTATTTATTTGATAATAATTTAAACTCAATAGAGTTGATTCTATTAATTGTAATTTTTTTTGCTTCGTAGTTTTTAGAATCAAAAATAAATGTAGCACGATATCATTGGCTAATGTTCTTAGATGACAATACAACAATCGACTCGTACTTTGGAGATATTAATATTCCATTGAGTTCTAATTTTCTTGTAACTCAAAAGAATCCTGATAATAGTCGGGAAGAAATCATATCAGAAATATATAACATCAGAGAAGATTCAGAAGTCATGTCGAATGTTATATCAAAATGGAACCCTGATTCAAAGTTCAAGCTTCGTGATACCTCTGTAGCTCGATCACGAAATTTACGAGGTCACCAATTTTATGTAGCTGTTCATAACGTAAAATATTGTTATTCATCCCAGAGTTATTATTTCAATCAATCTGTAGATTACGATATGTTCAATTTTTTTGCCTAGGTTTTACCATTTGCAAAATTTTCTCGGCGTGGATCTGCAATAGTAAATCTTGGGGAAATAAATGGTGAATTAATGGAGCTATTAGAGACGAAAATGAATTTTACGTAAGTGAAAAAATACTCATAATAAATGTTCTATTATGTACATAATTACAGATTGTCCTTTTTGTTAGACCATACTTCATTGAAGTGAAATTAAAAGATTCTGGTTCTCTCATAATGCAGTATGCTGATTTGTTGATCGAGAAGCAAGCGGATTTAGCAATGGCCAATTCTTACAAATACAATATTTCTTTAGGCTATTCACACGACATCACACGTGTGTTTTTGGTTAATTTGAAGTTGTCTTTTAATTTGTTTATCGCTAAACAAGTATATTCATCAAGTCATTTACATTCTAGCATTAACCTTGTCAATCTACATGAACGCCCCGCCCAAGTCATTTGTTTGGAATCAATTCTTTCAACCATTTGCTCTGGGCATATGGATAATCCTCGGTTCATTCCTAATCTTTTTTGGAGCTATGCTTTCTCTATTCATGTTTATTCGACAAAAATTGATAGAGAATAGATTTCTTATCAAAAAGAAGTCACCTCACATCATGACTAATTTTTTTACTGTATTCAGCATAATGTGTGATCAATTTGATGGTAAGGAATTGAGACTTAATTTTAACTCAAGTTTACTATCCAAAAGTCGATGATAACATTGACTTTTATCAATAGATGATGGAAAGACTAAACCTGCATCTATAAAAATAATTCTATTAACCATTTCTGGAACAATGGTGGTCATTTTTGCGGCTTATTCAGCAGTATTAACAAGCTCACTAGCATCTAACACTTTTAAGGTTCCTTTTGAAACATTTGAAGAATTTCTTGAAGACGGAACCTGGAGTTTAAATTGTCCCATGTTTTCTAATCAATCACTCATCAGTTTGAGAGTAACATTTTTTAATCATTTAACGAAATGATTTAGAATCATGGTAACTAAAAATTTATTTCAGCCAATGAAAGATAAAAAATTGCAAAAAATTTTTGATCATGTGTCGTCAATGAGTTCAAACGGTAGACCCTTAAATCCTAACGATGGTTTGAAATTCGTGTGCGAGGAACCTAAATATACATATCTTGCACCAGATAAATTGGCAGTAATACCAGAGTATGATGATTGTGTGTTTCGGCGAATGAAAACCTCTGTCACTCCTCATTTTTCTGGCTTACTACAATTCAATAGTCCATATCAAGAAATGATAAATATGGGGTAAGATGAATATGTCGCATCACTAGTATATTTTTAAATTATAATTTCTTTATTTGTAGGCTTATTGCATTCCAAGAATTCGGTTTGACAAAAAGAATATTCAGAAATATAACATTCTTTGAGGCAAGTATCATTTTATTGTTTGATAATCAAAGATTTATATTATCAAGAAAACTAATATAATTATTATTATGTATTGTAGAAGTTTCCGAAGACCTTCATGCCAGTGGAAATTGTAGACGTGTTACCATTGTTAATTTTCATGACAGCTGCTATGGTACTCAGCATTATCATAGCGTGTATCGAGAATGTAGTATATAATAAAACAACGCGAAAGTTAACTGATAAAAAATACTAATAGAATTGTAGAAAAATTTTGATAAAATGCATTTAGCTAATTTGCCTATTTGTTTGTTTAATATTTTAATTGAATGTTATTTTTCTATTCAAATCGTAGTATATGAATACATAAAATGACTGTAAAAATAGTAAACAATACATTTTAGCTAGTAGATGATAATACTAGTAACCGTAAAAATTCAAGTATAAGTGTATGTGGAGACTAAAAGGCAAAATTATCCACTTTTTATACTGTAAATTTTAGTGTCTTATTTTAAAACATTAAAATCATTTTAATATGACATCCCCCATTTGATTAACATTGTCTCAATTTTAAAACGTTTTTTAGTGTTTTAAAACTAAGACAATGTTAATCAAATGGGTGACGTCATATTAAAAGGATTTTAATGTTTTAAAATAAGATACTAAAATTCACAGTGTTAATTTTAGCTTATTATATTGTTATGTTTTCAATAATCATCAGTCTCGATTGTCGACAGATTTGTTATTCTTTGTTATGCATGTATAGACATTAAAATAAGAATTTAAAGTATTTGGTATATTTATTTGGACCGTTTTTATACTTTGCGTTTTAATTATCAATGATCAATAAATACTCTATACAATAAATACATTATGCCAATAAAAAGTTTTGCCATTGTAAACTTAATTGCATTTTTATAGTATCGATTCCTGCAATCTGATAAATTTTCGCAGAAAGTAGGAAATGTTTTTCTAAGGTATAAAAGCCTATATTTATAATAAATTTATCACAGTTAATGGATAATGTTCTACAGAACTTGAAATATGACAGTTCTATTGTTTTCATAATTTATATGAAAAAAGATATAATTAAATCGTCTATTCCAGCAATTGTAAAGATGTTTCTTATCAAAAGTTTTATTTTTCATCATTTAAGTTTGATGTTCTTCAATGTTGGAGCATTCTTAATTAGACCAAATGACGTTTACATCAACTTGATAAAAGAAGTTTATGATCACTCCCAAGCTAGATCACTTGTATTGCTCTATGCTACACCTGGTCTTCATCAGACTAAAGGTATTCACTGATTTACTGACCATCATCTATCATAACTAATCTTTGCAACTATTGGTTCTTCAGACATGTCAACCACGACCAGACTAGTTCGGCTCCAAAGAGCTTTCAACAAATTCTATATTTCTGCTACCATCACTGATATCCAAACCTTCGTCTCACAGGTAGGCAAATCTGATCAGTACTTATTATATAATAATGAGAAACATTAATGTTTTTAGTTACATCAAAGTTATCGTGAATCATCACTGACACTTTTTGTGTTTCTAAATGATATGGATTGTATGAAAAAAGCTTTCTCTTCGGTAATAACTAACAATTATTTATTTGATAATAATTTAAACTCAATAGAGTTGATTCTATTAATTGTAATTTTTTTTGCTTCGTAGTTTTTAGAATCAAAAATAAATGTAGCACGATATCATTGGCTAATGTTCTTAGATGATAATACAACAATCGACTCGTACTTTGGAGATATTAATATTCCATTGAGTTCTAATTTTCTTGTAACTCAAAAGAATCCTGATAATAGTCGGGAAGAAATCATATCAGAAATATATAACATCAGAGAAGATTCAAAAGTCATTTCGAATGTTATATCAAAATGGAACCCTGATTCAAAGTTCAAGCTTCGTGATACCTCTGTAGCTCGATCACGAAATTTACGAGGTCATCAATTCTATGTAGCTGCAACTAGGGTAAAATATTAATTAATTATACAGTTATATATATTTATATAAATACATCGATACTTTTCTTTTTTTCAGTCTGTACCATTCACAGATTTTTCTCGAAATGGATCTAAGCTAATCAACGTTGGAGGAATATACAATGAACTCATGGAACTTCTAGAGAGAACAATGAATTTTACGTAAACTGGACAATATCTATAGGCATTTAAATTTTACCGTATTTATGTAAAATTTCTTGTTTTTTTTTTAGTCTGAATGTTACTGAAGTTGTATTACAAGGTGCTGGCTCTTTATTGCGACAATATACTGTTTTATTAACAAGTAACAAAGCCGATTTTATTTTAAATAACAATTTTCAGTACAATTTTTCTATCGGTTATTCACATGATATTGCAGGTGTGTATGATTTAACGTAATTTTTATGTTCAATTTACCTATTTTCATGTCACTGCTCTCTAAAAATGACATAATTAACATCACTGAAGAATCAGTAAATAATATCTGTTTGGTATTTATAAATATTCCTAGTAACCAAATCAACGCAAGATTGACGGAAGATTTAGATATTTTGATCTGCGTTTGTCACTTACGTATGTATCTCCCGTTTTTCTGAAGCAAATAAACCTAAAATTGTCGTCAGAAAATTCAAAGTCAGACAATGAATGACAATCTGATGCAGAATGTAAACAGACGTGCGGAAGTCTGATGAAAACTCTTACGTCAAGGCTGGTTACTAGGGATATAACTATTTAAACAATTACCGTTACCGCGAAATTAGTAAATATACAATATTTTGCTGTGATTTTTAGTGTTTCATTTAAGAATAGATAAATAATTTTACTAAAATAAAATAACTGATCAATTAATCGATGGATTTATATTCAAGCAATGGTTTTCTCAATTTATATGGACACTCCACCAAAGTCATTTGTTTGGAACCAATTCTTTCAACCATTTGCTCTGGGCATATGGATAATCCTCGGTTCATTCCTAATCTTTTTTGGAGCTATGCTTTCTCTATTCATGTTGATTCGACAAAAATTGATAGAGAATAGATTTCTTATCAAAAAGAAGTCACCTCACATCATGACTAATTTTTTTACTGTATTCAGCATAATGTGTAATCAGTTCCAAGGTATATTATTAGAAATAATTAAAACTTTTTTATAGAAGAACCAAGCATTGTCATGATTTGATTCACTTCAACAGATGATGAAGAAGCTGAACCTGCATCTATAAAAATAATTATTTTAACCATTTCTGGAACAATGGTGGTCATTTTTGCGGCTTATTCAGCAGTATTAACAAGCTCACTAGCATCTAACACTTTTAAGGTTCCTTTTGAAACGTTTGAAGAATTTCTTGAAGATGGAACTTGGAGCTTGAATTTTTTAAGACACGCTAATCAATCAATTAATAATTTGAGAGTAATTTCTTAATAACCAATTCTAAAATTCAATGAAATTGAATGGAAAATTGTAACAATAGATTCGTTTCAGCCAAAGAATGATGATAGATTGCAAAAAATTTATAACCACTTGTTGACAGTGAGTCCAAAAGCTAAACCTTTAACAGCTACAGATGCTTTTCGATACGTGTGTGAGGAACCTAAGTATACATTTGTAACACCAAACAAATTTGCATCACCAATTGAATATGATGATTGTGTACTTCGAAGAATGAAAGTCCCTTTAACAGGTCATTTTTCTGCGTTATTACAATCTAATAGTCCGTATCAAGAAATTATCAACATGAAGTAAGTTTGATGTGCTGAATTTATTCATAGCACTTTTGTTAACAATACATCTTTTATAGAATCATTGAGCTACAACAATACGGTTTCATCAAAAGAATATTCAGAAACAAGACATTCTATGAGGCAAATATCATAATTTTGATTTGTTATTAAATATTTATTAAATTAAAATAATCTAAATGAATATTATTAATTCCATTGCAGAAGTTTCCAAAGACCTTCATGCCAGTGGAAATTATAGACGTGTTACCACTGTTAATTTTCATGACAGCAGCTATGGTTTTTGCTATTGTCATAGCGTGTATCGAGAATGTGGTATATAATAAAACAACTTGACAAATGTCTGATAAAATGTTGCTAATAGAATAGTACAAAAAATTTGACACAAAAGCTTAGCTACTCTAAAAATTTAATTGAGCACTTAAGTACCACTTGTAATGTTTGTTCATTTTATCTTGATTGGAACAAAATAAAAATTCAATATATGCATTGTGTAAATTTGTTTTACACTGTATGCTTTCCGTTTTAATTATCAATCATCAATAAATACTAACTTTATATTACGCTAAAAAAAAGTTTCATAATTGTAAACTTAGTTTATATTCCCAGTAAATTATAATGCATACATTTTTGCATGAAGATGGGAAATGTTAATCGATAGTTTAAAAGTCAATTTTTATTATGAGTCTGTCACAGTCAGTAGATGATTTTCCACAGTACTTGAAATAATAGAAGTTTGTGTCAAATTATTCTTACATCATTTGATAAATAATATCATATCATTTTTGTTTCAACTATGTCAACAATATTTTTTCTTGGAAAATTCATTTCTTATTATTTATATTTGTTTATCTTTAATGTCGAAGCAATCTTAATTAGACCAAATGACGTTTACATCAACTTGGTAAAAGAAGTTTATGATCACTCCCAAGCTAGATCACTTGTATTGCTCTATGCTACACCTGGTCTTCATCAGACTCCAGGTATTGACTGATTTACTGACCATCATCTATCATAACTAATCTTTGTAACCATTGGTTCTTCAGACATGTCAACAACGACCAGACTAGTCCGGCTCCAAAGAGCTTTCAACAAATTCTATGTTTTTGTTACCATCACTGATATCCAAACCTTTGTCTCACAAGTAAGTGCATTAATAATGGTCAATATTTTCATAATCATAACAAAAATTTATTGTACTTACAGCCTGAGAAAAATTTGAAAGATTTATCAAAAGTACTATTTGTATTTCTAAATGATTCTGATAATGTAAAGAAAGACATTTCCAGAGTAAGTACCTCAAAAATGTTGATGCAATATTCAATAACGAAAATTATTATTTCTTTGATAGCATTTAATCCGATCAGTAAGAATGTCTCATCAAACTTGGCTTATATTTTTTGGTGAAGAAACAAAGATAGATTATTTTTTTGAAGACATCTATATACCAATCAACTGTGATTTTATGGTATCTCAAATTAACTTGATGAATCAACCTGAAGAAATTATTACAGAGGTATATAGAATTAGAGAAGGGACAGAATTAATTTCCAACATTCTAACAAAGTGGAATCCAAAGGACAAATTTGCATTACGTGATACTCCTATCAGCCAATCACGAAATATGCAAGGACATGAATTACGCATAGGTGTAAAAAATGTAAAGTTCCACTACTCTACTTAATATTTAATATTTTATAGTTTATTATTTTGTTTAAAGCAAATTCCTCACATGAAAGTCATCAGGAATGGAACCAACATAACTGACGTCAAAGGCATCAGTGGTGAAATCATGAAATCTTTAAAAAGTACTTTGAATTTCACGTAAGTTGAAGAGAAATGAAATTTTTGAACCATAAATACTTCCATAAATTTATTCTTAAATTATTTTAATTAATGAAATTTATGTTTAAGTGAATGTTTTGTAGACATAGATTCTATGGTCTCCAATCCAAATGATCTCATAGCAAGAGATACACGATCTCTAGTTGACAACAAATCTGATATACACTTTTCCTATCTGAAGTTTCATGAAATTAATATAATTGATTATTCTTTGTCTATAGATGGTATAGAAAATATAATATATGTTTTAATATATCAGTAATTAATAGATATAACAGAAGTTATTTATCAAAGCTTGTATACTTTAATAAGTAAAATACATGTTATAAAATATTTTTTAGATTATAATAATTACGTATGGATCAAGCAACCATCAAAAGCATTTGCATGGAATAACTTTTTTGTACCATTTGGGATACAAATATGGATAATTCTAGGTTGTTTTCCAATTGTTTTTGGCATTATGCTTTCTATTATTATGTTTATCAATCAATGGACGTTAAAAAATAAAACCTACGCAATAAAAAATCCACCCAATGTGGGAAATTATATTTTCAATGTGACGCGTATATTATTCAATCAATGTCAAGGTATAGAAATAACAAAAAATATTAAAGATTTATTTTGAGAAATATCAGTGGTTTCTAGTGGTCTGGGTTCGACTTGAAAGATCCCAGAGGAAAGAATGATAAGATTCAGTTAGTTTACCATTTCTTTCAGTTCTTTGATTCTGCATAAAAAATAGTTGAACTGATTTTGATGAAAACCTCTTCAGTTTTAAGTTATTCGGAATTCGCAAAATTTGACCTATTACAATAACTTTCTATTGAGAAGTTAAAAATCGTTTTTGTTAACTAAAAATGTTTTCTATTTCTAGATGATGAAGAATCTCAACCAGCATGTATTAAAATAATTTATTTGACAATTTCTGCAACAATGGTGATCATTTTTGCCGCTTATTCAGCAGTGTTGACGAGTTCATTAGCAACTAATACCTCCCCTCATTCTCTGGGAACGTTAGAAGAATTCCTTAAAGATGGCTCTTGGAGTTTAAATGTTCCAAAATACGCCATTCATGAAGTTAATTTTCTTCGAGTAATTTTTGTAAAATCAGAAATAAATAAATTCTTATTAACTGAACATTAAAACTATAAAATATTATATTAATTTCAGCCAGTAAAAGATAAAAAATTGCAAAAAATTTATGATAAAATAATATCCAAAGGATTACAATCACGACCTAATAACGTAACAGAAGGATTAGCTTTTGTGTGTCAGAATAATAAGTATGCATTTTTAGCATCGGAGTATGAAGCAATAACATTTCAGTATGAAGACTGTACACTTTATAGAACAAAGATCCAAGTGCCGTTGTATCTTAATTTCATGCTGCAACGTTATAGTCCGTTCCGAGAAATGATTAACATTAAGTAAGAGAGCTCAAACATTAATAATTATATGAAATCGAAAAATTTGGATTTTTTAAAAAACAATTATTCTCTTCAGGATCCTTTCGCTTCGAGAATATGGGATAACACAGAGAATAATGCTGGATATAAAACATCTCCAAGTAATTATATCAATTATTTCTACTAATTCTCTATATAAAAGTATTCATGCAAATATACATACACATTAATTAGTATATTATTTTAATTAAATATTATTATACAACAATGTTTATGCAGTACAATGATGCATTGTAGATTGATGGGTCGTTACATAACAGAATCTAATTAGTATATTATTGTTTTCAGGAACAAAATGAATCATTGATCGACGTAGAAATGATTGATGTATTGCCCTTATTAATTTTCTTGGCTATAGGTATACTCTTGGGTGCCATTAAAATGTGCATTGAAAGAATGCTGAATGGTAAGATGCTGCAGATACTAGTTCAAAGAATATTACAGAAAATATTGGAGAAAAGAATACATAATATTGAGAATAATTTTTTCAAAATTAGAAAAAATGATGTAGATTATACATGGCTTTACAATACATATCATAAAAAATTATAAGAATTTTTAAGCGCCTATTGAATATTCATGCTCATTATTATAAATAATACTGAGCACTATAATTTGAATACAAGTTATTTGAAGTTATAAAAATATTTGAAAAATTTTGTCAAGAGTTAAACATGTGTTCAATAAAAATGTGTGTCACTAGAGGAATTTTAGAATGGTTAATCAGTCGTTTTGACATCAATTAGATAAATATTATTTTTCATTAATGTTTTATTCAATATGTTCTATTGAATATATTTCTTAACAATTGATACAAAATGTTTATCCAAAAAGAAATTGGTTGGAAAAAGTATCTTTAATTGTTTGAATTATGGAAACAATTTTATAATTTGTCACTCAATCTAAAATTCATCATAACGATTAAAATATTAACAGAAACATTTTTATGAACACTTTCACACGATTTTCTATTAATAAAATTAATTATAACGTTCAAGTGTACATCAATAAAATAAAACAGTGTGTAGCAATTTATTTAATGATCAAGCAGGTTATTGTCACGTCCGGTATTACCGTTAATTTCGACGACGATTAAATAGAAAAAAATTTCACTACGATTATAGAAAAATAGCTCTTAAGATACGAGTCAATGATACTTCAAAGTCTTGTAATAACAACTATAATAGCGAATGGTGAAAGTGAAGAATAGTCTCTGTAGTCTACCAAGGATAATTATCACTGCGAACCACGTATCCATCATGTTTCCTGGTCGCGTCACAAAAGCCTTGTGTGGGAATTATGCTCATCTTTTATTGTGTTTTTGTATACGCTGAATAATTGAATCCACGATTTATTCAAAGATGTGGCTTTCATTCAATTTTCGAGTGAAGTAATGAGTATTATATTAATATAACAAAAAAAGATGCAAGCATCGAATGATGTAGTCCAACGTCCTAGACCTTGTCCGATGGTGAAAGTGAGGCCGTGTCAATTGTAGACTAAGCTCTTTCTACTATCATTGACGTCCTTCCTGTGCTCTTGAACATCCATCAGTCTACTTTGCTTGTTTGTTGTCAAGGTGTAGTTCAAGATTTAATTGCTACATCGTATCTTGTGTATTTGAAATCATCAAAAAAATTTATTTTATCTCATCAAAGATCCGGTTTTCATTTCTGTAGCTAATTTAGAAAAAAATTTATCGATCCATTAAATTTCACTGACACATTAAATTGTGATTTTTGTTGCAATAGATATTTTTTGTGTGCTTTTACTTTTACTTGTAACATTTATAATGATAAACTTATAATTTACGTCATTATTTTTACTAAGTATCTAGAGCTATTAAAATGTGAAAATTACTTTTACACTAATAATTAATGCCATTTTATGTATTTATTTTATTATGACAATTTTTTTTTATCTGGAATAAAGATTACATTTGATTTTGCTTTATCACAAACAATAATTCAATTAAATATGAATAATAATTTATTAATGTAATTTTTGCAAAATGATACATTGATCTATTTATATATTTGTTTTAATTCTTAAAACAATAGTTGAATTATAAATAAAGTTTTTTATAATGAACTTTTAAATAAGTTTATAGTCTTTACTCTTTTGTTAATAAAACAAACAGTTTCATAAGAATATTTTAGGAAAAATAAAAAATACAAGAATTAAATAAGACATTGTTTCTGTTATTGATTATGTCTTAAATAATCTTATTCAGCAACTCTTAAAAATTATTTATTGCCTTTAAACAAATACTTATGACAATCTATCATTATCTTTAGCATTTCCTAGAAAGTATTTTTTCCCTTGTGTTGGAATAACCCATTTTCTTATAAAAAATTCAATTATTGATATAACACTCTCGTTAATGTAATAAATTATTTACCAACCTGAGGAAAAAATAATGTAAACGTTTGAAGACTTGTTATTTTATCTTTTGTTTTTATTTTACTAACCACATGATAGGTCAATAACTTCCTAAGAGATTCAAAACTTTTAATTTTTTAACAAATATTTGTTTAGATAATTACATAAATAAATATATTTATTACAATGCTGCAAAAATAATCTTATTTATTGATTAATAATCACAACACTTCAACCCAATTTGCTATTTATTAATTTTTAGTTGATAAACAAATTAATTTTTAGTAAACATCAATGACTAATATCAGTAAAATATTTCCTGTAATAAAAACAATTTAATAAAAATGATTTAATATAAATTGTTTGAAAAAAAAAATAAATGATTAAAATTTCCTTTTTAATTCAACAATATTTTCTTCTTTGTTTATTCCTTTGATGTTAGACAATTAGCAACAGAAAATAGAAAAAATTGATATAAAAATTAGCATGTAAATATTAACCTGGCATATGAAATGTTGATTAAAAAAATGGTTTACATAGTGATTAGTATGTGTGAATTTTCCAACATGTAAGCGTATGAACTGTGTTCCGCGTTCGTGACAAGAATTAATTGGGTGGGTGGTAAGCAGTTGAAGTGTACGCAAGGTGTATAGTATTCTAAAGTGAGTATAGTAGGTCAACCATGCTGTGGTATGTAGGTCAAGTTTGCAGGCTTTGGGCATCCTACGTTAGGTCTTAAAACCAATCTTCTTTCCTTTTCATCATCACCAGTATCATCGTCACGATCATCACGAATTGAGTATCACTATAAGTACCGGAGATCAAAGGTCTCCTTCTCACTTCAATGATTGGGTTGGTTCCTCAAGAATTTAGAAAAACGGTGGCAATGAACGTTGAGTGGCCCACCGTGACTGTGGTATTGAGTGAAAGTAAGTTTGCTCTCTCCACTTATAAGATTGAATTAGAATAAATGGTATTCAAGTGAGTGCGTCATACACACTCTAGATATACTTTCGTGTAATGATGACAAATGAATTTATTCCACATCTAATAAAAGCATGAGAGGGGAAGAAAATAAGACTGAGAGAAAGAGAGAAAATTAAGCCATTGGTTTCGCATGAAATACCATGGCTGGTATCGCTTGGAAAAGAATTATTGTCATGACCCACTTCCGGTCAAGTTCAATGTTCATCAGTGGTTTAAAAAGCGATCTTTGTGGTGACAAACTCGTGCTGTAGATGTTTCTAAGACTCAAAGTAATTTAAACACATACTAAATGTTGACTAGAGAGTACCCAGATTGTTAGCATAAAGTGGCAGAAAGGTGTGTTTTCAAACAGAGCATTCAACTAAATAGAAGTTTTGTCAGGAGAGAATCTCCAAGTAAATTAGCAATAAGCTAAAGAAGACTTAACATTGTCACCGTAACATCTGTGTAAAACCATCTCCTTGTCGTAATAACATCTTTAATAGTATTACAGTAATTACCAAGCTGGAAGAACCTAATCTTCAAACTTCTTTTATTTTTTTATATAAAAGATGGAATGCATTTTACTTGATGGGCGGGTCGCTTTCTCCTAGACCATTCTAAAAAGAGAATCCACTAGGATACAATGGTTGATTGTCCAGAGTTCCCTTATATCCAACATCACCTATTTAATTACTCTTTTATCCACCATTCATCACATATGATAATCAGAAAGTTCCAATTGATTGAAGCTTCTTTTCAATTTTTTCTGGTCTTTTTTTGTATATAAAACACTCAATTGTAGGATTATCAAGTTAATCGACGCGAGCCAAGCGGCAGAACGACGCAAGAAATCGTGACACGGTTTTCGAACTTTTCCAAGTTGGCTGCTTAAAGTCTTTCTCTCATCTTTTCTCTCTTTCTATTTTTTTTTTCTCTTTCTACGTAGCTTATCGTACCATATCCATTCTCAACGACGAATGCTATGAGAACTGAGAAAAGTGAACGGCAATCGTGATTCGCTACTGATCACGTAAAACCAATTTCTCACCATTCGACCTATGACTCATTTGACTCATTGTTGACCATTCTAGTCAATAGACAGTTGCAAAAATTCAACAGAGGAAGTATTGAGTATTATATTGAGATAAAAACGCCATTCTATTTCAGATTCAATCCTAGACACTCATTTATCCTTCACCGCCTCCTTCAAGTCTTACATATTGAGTCTGTGGTTGGTACTGGGTCTAGATGTGAATAGAAACAATGCGTTAGAGGAAAATAGATAGAATGATCGAATTGAATGACCGGATACACGGCGTCTTAACTATTGCACATCCTCTTTCCTTGAATTAAGATGCTGCATCTTACCAGCCTTCTTCTTGTAATCTGCTAACTGAAATTCCGTATCCTTCAAGTGGATAAGGTCTTATGTAAGTTTGCCATTTATCACAGTGGTCAATAAACTTGAGTTTTTTTAAATTAACTTCTTTTTTATAATTGCTTGTTTGTTATGCTTTTAATTGTTTCAATTATCAACAGTAAGATGGTGAAAAATAATTGTAATAAATGATTAAAAAATTTCTAATTTTAGTTGTTCAAGTAATTATTGCATAATTCAACATGGAATTACACAACTTGAATTATATTTTTTTGCATACTGTAAAAATAATTTTCTTTATTGTTCAAAAATTATAATTCAGTTAAATAAAACTGATTTATTATTAATTAGTAAACTTATTTTTTAATTAAAATATTGATTTATGTTGGTGAATGTTTTAAAAAGGATTGTTATAAAAAAAAAAAAATTATTATATTGTGAGAAAGTTTAAATTAAATTCATTTCTAGTTATGTAATTGAAAAAAAAAAAATAATAAATTGCAGAGAATAGGTGTATAACTCCTGTAAATACATCAGTAGCATTTGCTCAATGAAATATATTTGAACACTATAGAATGCAAATATATGCATAGTATCTGTGAATAGCAAGTGTTACATAGGAGGAGAAATATATTCAATTATAATATTAATGAACAAATTCATTTTATTTTAAAATTATTACCTAACAATAAATTGATTCGATGATAATGAAATGATGTTTTGATAACTTTTCCTATGACTGTTAATATGTTACTCATTAACTGATGTTATTAATTTTATCAATTAATAATAACGACTAACTTCTCTTCAATTTAATTCAATCAATTCATTAAAAAGTAATAAAAAGTCACTTTTTAATGAGAAAAAAGTGCAGTCTCATCGACTACAATTGATTAGTCTGTTAAACGAGATATTATTTATGATAAAGATACTTGTTGTTGTTGTTGAAATTAAATCATAGATATTACAAAAGAAATTCATGGTGTACTCTAATATCAAGATATGATTTAGAAGCGATTATAAATGTCAAGTTTGTACGAAATAACTAGTTAAATACATACATGGCCTATAGGATATTGGTTGAATGATCAATACATCATTTATTATCGACGAAGAAATTCTTCAATAGTTAATCAATTAAATTATCAAACTAGAGTATTTATTCGATTATGTAAACTATTGATAATAGCTTATATTATGTTTGATTAAATTTATTACTAAATGAATTATTACTTCATTATTAATTGCAATTACGATGTAAGTTTATTGTTATGACAAAATTGTCTTTTCGTTCGTTTTAATTAATTAATTGTCATGAGAAAAATTCCAAACTCGTTAAATAATAAAAAAAAAAATATAAATTGAATGAGTTTAAAACTTTCTATTAACACATCATTGTCATAGTGACTGTTTATCTTTTAAACTTTAGATTTTGTTATATTTTACGTAACTGGAGTTGGAATAATGCTATTAACTCCTAGGAAGTTAATCATTTTCATTAATTCAAATATTCAAGTTTTTGCAATTAATTATTAATCATTTATAATTAATAAATAATAATTATATACATAGTATGTAGATTGTTTGATTGTGAAATCACTTATTTTTTAATTTTTTCCAAAAACAAAATTGATTGAATCCCAGATAAAAATTATTAAAGATTATTTAAATAAGAACTCTAATAATATTCAATGAAATTCAATTCAACTAGTTGATTAACCTACCCAAATAAATAATTCATTCTTTATATCAACGAATTTTACATCACCAAACTTAACTATGCCATTTTGAAACTGTTACCAAACTTTGCAACCTCTTTACAAATTATTCTGCCAGTGTCTCATAACTACCTGACATATTTCTATCATTCCGTGAATTAATAAATATCATATTTTCAGAACAAGCTATTAATAATAATATTTAAATTTACGTCTCTATAACATAAGAGCAAGTATTATTATATTTAGCTCATTACATCGGAGAAAAATTTTTCCGTTGACTACTATTACTATTATTACTGAGTAAACATTCTAGAAAGACGGAAAAATAAAATTCACTGACTTGTGTATGAGGTCTATTGCAGTTACAGTAGAGTATTTGGATACGAATAAATGCATGAGTGCTAGTAGGGCACGTTCCAGCCTAATGGTTCTGTTTGCAGTTTATAAATGTGTTTGTATCAATTTTTATTCTAGTCCTTTAAGTGAAAGGGAAACATACAAAAGTACTCCACCTCACTAGATTGTGTCCAGCAAGGCCTAGATAGTCACACACACTCTCCTTCTGCATGATCTTTATTTTCAATTTGCAGACCTGTTAGGTTTTTTCTTTCACATGTTATACGATCAAATTACTATACGAGTGTTGCTAAGCCTCTTAAATTCATTTTCAGACCAACTTTAACTTGATTCATCAACATAATTACCGATTTCTTCAACGTAAATACCATTAAATTATTATTGCTCTAATTTTCATTTTCATACTGAGCCAGCTGCTGTGATGATTGTCTGAAAAATGTAAATGAGATGGGCTTTATGATGCCAGCAGTCGTTTCGAGGGCATTTCAAAATCTTGAAGAAATAATTGTTTGTAGTTTAGATGAAGACGGAAGTATGATTACTAGAAACTTGATGTTTTTGAAGACTAAAGTAACCAATGACATTGCCAGCTTTCTCTTAGAGCTTGTTAATATCCTCAGACAGACCACTTGGACCCCATATTCTTCATGAACACCTGAATAGGAGGGGGCATCTATATAGGTCTTCCACTTGGTGGAGGTTCTTTCAAACTATTCAAGACTTTAACACCACGTACACCTTTCAAATAGGCAGTTTTTATTTTTTAACGTGTAGTTTTGTGTGAAATATCTAAATAATTATTTCTGATTTTTACTAATGACAAGTTGGAAATGAAATGTGAGTGGTGCAAAGTGCGTAGGTGAAACATTTTTCATTTAAACGTTTGTTAGGATTGGAATTTTTTACCAAGAAATATCAATTACCATGGTAAGTTTATATATGTAATATTGATTACATCTGACTGTAAATTTAAAATTGTGACAATTTTTTATTTGTGGTTCCATTATTTTCTAATAAGATTCCGGAAGTATTACGAATGATTCTCGAGCGTCGACATAATTAAATGGAGGTCAGTGTGTGAAGAAAATCACTTCTCTAATTTCTGGGAATTTTATCGGGTCATCAAACTGCAATTTTTTTTTCTTTATTTTATTCATGATTAATCATTTGGAGTTTCACTGTTATTTTATTTATCAAAAGGAGTGTGGAATGTTTTAAATATTTAATTACTCGACAATTATATTAGTAATGTTCTCACGTTATGCAGTTTAGAAAACGAGTGAAATTGAGTAAACATTTCGAGTTTAGGATTAAACTGTTAGAACGCGGAAATCATGTAACAACTTCATTGATGCTAAAAGGAACCAACTAGTTTTCTCATGCTCGTCTTTCTCACGTTTTGATGACCGGTAATATAGATTAGGAAGTATGGAGGAAGTCGCCAAGTTTTCACATTCAGATATAATGTTTTTTTTAAACAAGTTTATCATAGTGGATGATTGGAGACAAATTTTTTTCAACTCCTAAACAGCACACTCAACTCTATTAATCTTTGAAAAAATAAATTTCTAGTGTAGCTTTTACATAGAAAATTATTTTAACAAAGTAAAATATGAATTCTAATTATAAAATTAATGAAAAAAAAACATTCTTTAACAACATAATAATTATTTTATAAAGAATTTCGTTTAATAATTCTAATGCATCTATAAAGATTTTTAATTAAAAAAATGTGAATCGAAAATAAAACTGCTATTAACTTTTATTAATAATTAAGAGGTAATTAATTCATTCTATTTCCACTAAACTTTTCAATTTACTTATTTCTGATGATAATTGAACGAATAAATATAAGAGATCGATTGACTGAGCATTTATTTTGCTTAGAAACTAAATAAAATTAAAAAAAAAAGAATTCGCATGTTTGATGTCTACATAATTTTTTCCGTGTTCAAGTGTATTTAAGCATAAAAATAAGACAGTCGAAAGTACTGATTATTTCGGGCTCCGGGTCCACGAAAATGAGAGCTCGAGAGAGCGAAGGTGACTGAAGAAAGTTGTCTATCGGAATACCGGTTGCTCTCTTTTTTTACAATAACAATTTTCCAAACGGTTTAATCAACTAATTCAGATCGTGATTAAAATAATAATTAAATATAAATGACTTATCCTAAGTTCTTTAACTATAATAATAATAATAATAATAATAATAATTAAAAGTAATATTAATGACAATAATAACACGGACGATGACGAAGGAAATAATAGCATCATAAATATCAAACTATGAATATAAAAAATCAGAAAAGATGGGGAAAGGTATTCGACCTCCTTTTAACACATGCCGCGATACTTATTCCATCGATAATTATTCACTTGGCGATACAAATAATCATGCATCTATCACAATACTGAAGAGAAAGTTATTTCTCTTGGGTGTGGGACTTTGGTCTCGTACACGCCTTACTCTATTAAAAAAAAAGAAAGAGAAATAAAGTCGTAAAATATATATTAAACCATACATCATGTAGGAATGCAACTTGTTGAGAAGTTGAATTATTAAACAAATGTGAAAATATTAAAAGTTGATGATGAGGAAAGCTAAAAAATTAGGTTTAAAACAGAGACACGCGAATGAACTTCCGCAAGGGGAATCTCAGTGAGAGATGCACGTAGGTAGAGGTAATCATGTCAGTAGTACACGAGGATTGCGAATACAAGTGTGGAGGAAAGTATCATGAAAGAATGAAATAGCTGTTTATTATTACGATAAATAATAATAAATGAATAAATTCCTCAGTGGGTTTTTTAGCAGAATAATTTGACTAAATGCAAGTTAATCGTGTGGTAATGGTATAGAGAATGATGATGATGAATTGAAAACTATTTATATACATTTTCTTCTTTGGAAATCGGTTTAACTTGAAGTATTTACAGTTCGTTAGTTTGGTTGCACTCTAAATGCGATGATATGAGCGTTACGACACGCAATGTTCATCTTACAATAATAATAACGATGATGATAATGATGATGGTGATATACATGAGAGTAGAGAAAATAAATATAAGACTCAATATTCAAGAGCTTCTTTTCGCGTTCAAGTGAGCATTCGTCTTACTGCTGACATCAGTCTTTAGCTGGTCCAATTAACCAGACTTCTTAAGAATAATTAACTATTAGCCAGCAATCTCACTTTAGTCCTTTACTATCTACTTCAAATAGACATGTCTTTTTCCAGATACTTAAACTCGGTGCTTGAGAAGGTCAACTACATTCACTAAATCATAGAACCTTAACTAAAAGTCGCCATATGAAACTAGTTCTTTATGTGAATTCGTGAAAATTTCTCTCTATTATTTAATAACATGCAGATTTCTAAATAATTAAATAAAAAATTTTGTATATAAATACAAAAGAATTTTATACTTAAATTACGCTATTATGTGAATATATCTTCCAAATAGAATCTGCTTTCGTTCCGGTTGTCGACTGACAATTTTTTATTTTGAAATTAGAAAACTCTTATTGCTTAAGAGGCTCCTTTTGTCCTCTGAATAAAAATGATATGATAAAACATCCGAAAGTAACCTTTTTTTTTTATGAATGCAGATACTAAGAAATTGCTTGATATTACTTTCCATCTGGTTGAGTCTGTCGACTGTTATTGAAGGAATTGAGAGCGAAAGATGGTCAAGACAAACAGCAAATAGCGAATGGATTCCATTAGCTCGCCCACGAGCTCAGCAGTCTCAATCGCAAATACCAGTCTCACCTAATCAAGCTCAATTACCTGCTCTTCAGTCAATCAATTTATCACCCGCATTGCGTCAAGAATATCAACAACAATTGTTGCAATTGCAGAAGACGCAGGAGAGTATCAATAAAATTTTACTGTTACAACAACAAGTGCGTGCTCAACAACAACTTCTTCAGGTAAATCAATTTTTTGTTTTCCTCCAGTGAAGTATGAAAAAAAAAATTTCTAAAATTTGTTAACTAGAGATTTTTTTTAGAAAAAAAAAATGATTAAATCAACAAAGCATAAATAATTATATCATTATTTCAGAACCAAGCTTATCTTCCAAATGTAGTTGGTCCTGATGATGAAAGACAGCAATTCCGTCCAAATTCAGTTCCAAATGGTCAACCATTTACAGCAAATAACCAGGAAGGCTTAGTGTCGTCACCACAACTTTCTTCGGAAGCTCTACCATCAGTCTACTCAACGCAACAATTTAAATCGCATTCAAATCAAGAAGTCCAGGAAATTCCATCTGGTTCATCGAGCACAGAAGAAAAAGGAGAAAATTCCGATGAAGAGGTGAGAGATATTTCATCAAGTACATGTAATATTAGAAGCAAAGAAAGCGGGAAGCAATAAAACCGGTTAATTTCACAGATTCAGGTGGTCTACGTGCCAGCGGAAACGCTTGCGCAACGAGGCCAATCGAAAGAGGAAAGAAACCGCGACCACAAGCAGTTTTCAATTCCACAACAACAGCAACAGAGATATCAGGTGGATCAGATTGGAGCAACTGGTTCTGGTGAAGATGGTTCTTATAGTCCCCAGTATGTACATTTCCCACGTGGACCGGAAGCTGAACAATTTTTCAAAGATGCACGACAAAAGGAGCTTGATAGACTCAATGAAGAGCGTCAACAGATTCAGAAACAAGCGAATATTCATGCAGCAGCACGAATGCGAGAACAAGAGAGAGCTCGACAAAGAGAGACTGAAAAGAAACTTAAAGAATTAGCTAAAATAGAAGAGTTAGCAAAACAACGAGAATTGGAAAGAATTCGAGAATCAAGAGAACGTGCGAGATTAGAAGAATTAGAAAGAGCAAGAGAAAGAGCAATGAAATTGAAAGAAGAGAAAGCAAAACAAGAAATCGAAAGACTAGCAGCTGTAGAACGCCAGAAAAATGCTGTTAAAGAATTGGAGAAGTTAGCCAAACAAGAGGAAGAAGTAAGAGCTAAAGAATTAGCAGCTAAGAAACAACACATTCATGATCAATCTGATGAAATTAATTATCATCAACATCACACAGAAACAATAAAATCTAAAAATTCCAGACTTCGTAATAAAACACGTCCAAGAGTTCATCATAAAACTCACGAAGAGTATGAGCAGAATCAAGAATCGTCAACTCTTCCACCTCCCAACCAACCTCCCCTTGCAGTTTTCATGGGGTCTGATTTAGAGGCTCAAGAAGTTCGAGTAGTTGATGTACTTCGTGTTTTAAAAGACTCTAAATCGATTGCAGTGTTAGATCAAGTGACTGCTGATACTCCGAAAGTTTTCGTGGGTCCTTCTAACTTGGGTCCTCCTCGTGGATATGTTAAGTTTGATCTTCCATATTTATCTTCACTTGATACCAATCGAGTAGAACGCCGAGTTGATAAAATACCATTCTTTGTGGCTCCATTAAGCTTCAATCCTCCTCAAGGGTACTCCAAAATTCCTTTCCCAGCACCTCATATTGGATCTGTAATTGTGAATAATCTTGAAGATGGTGGTGCTTCTTTTGGAGATAATCGTAAACCAGTACCTAATCCTCTTATTGAACCTAATTCATTTATTCCTCCATCTGGCCAAGGATCTACTCCTTATCAGACTTATGAGTCTTCTACAGCTTCTCCTTACTCTCCTTACACTCAAGAGCAAGCTACCCCTCAATATTCAAGTTCAGTTTATCCTCCAACCCACG
Organism: Chelonus formosanus; assembly: GCA_028641665.1. Lineage (NCBI taxonomy): Eukaryota > Metazoa > Arthropoda > Insecta > Hymenoptera > Braconidae > Chelonus > Chelonus formosanus. Next base: position 20,157,181 of record CM054002.1, read on the forward strand.
AAGACAGATACAAATATCGACAACAACAATACGAACAAGGTGGAATCCCCAACTTGGAAAGTCAAGAATCCCCATCGATTTCTCCTTATCAAGAAGAAGTTACTGCTGTTCCACGACCCCAGGAATATTCTGAACAAACTTACTTGAGCCAAGTAACTCCTGATGGTTATCAGAGACCTAATGTAGTATCATCCTTTAGTTACAGCCAAAATCCAATCTCCACAACTCCAGTGTATCAAGACAGTTATGCTCACACTCGAACACAGCCTAATAAGGATCAAGAGCTCACTTCGCAATTAGCACAAATTAATCAACATGATTACTCGCAGCATCAACATACCGAGAATTCATATATTCATCCAAGTCAACAATCTGGACTGAGTCATCAACACCACTTATATCAAATCAGTCCTAATGTACAGGGTTCTTATGAAGACCCATCACAATCTGGTCCAAATCAGTATAACCTCCCAGCAGAACTACCTCCAATTCATCCTCAACTTCCTGGTTTAGTTAATTCATTACTCGAAGGAAAGGATGTTGATAAGACTACGACTATCACTACAACAACTCCAGAACCAACCACCACTACAACTACAGAAGCCACAACAACAAATTACAGAACTCGAGTAAGACAGCGGTAAGTCATCTAACAACTTCTCTGTTAACAATTCCTTCATGAGATTATTACTAATCTTAAATTGTCTGTTCATCAGAGGTAGAATCGCTTCTCGACCAACTACATCTACAACCACCTCTTCACCAGGAGTTACGAAGAGTTACGAGAGAACTCGTCGGCCATTTAATCGATCTAGATCAAGATACACTACTTCTACCACTGAGGAGTACCGAGATACATCTTATGAGCCTACTAAAGCCAAAGTACTTGATACCACGCAAAGATATAATAATCAAGAACAATATCGCCGACCGGTTTCGACTAGAACACAAAAATTAAAAAATCGTGGTGAAGATCGCAACTCTTATGAAACTACGGTAAGTTTAAATTTTATTTATTTGCGTTAAACATTAAATTGAAAATAAAATATGTTCTGTTTGATGGTTTATCATGATATGATGTTATTATTCATATTTATGTCACCATTTCAGTCGAAAATTTAATTCAGTGGCAATAATATGACATTAATGTATTACAAGGTCGATAATCCGATATAATCGTGACGCTTATAATTGAGTGTTAATCAATAATTAAGTTTGCTATGTTTTTTATAGTGACATCCTTGATTACTTCAAGATTAAGGAAAATAATTTCATTTTATTCTTTTTTAAGAAGCAATTTCAATTTATTAGAAAAAATGTTTATTGGCTTTTAATAACAAAGTTTTTGATTAATGAAAGAAAGAAATTGTGAGAATTACTAGTTTTTTTTTAAAGCAAATGCTACTTCATAATTATGGATTTTACATGAATATTTGTCTATTCTATTGTAAGTTTTCATTATGCAAAGAAACGGAAACTCCTACGGAAAATCAATAACTTATTAAACATATGAAAGAGTCGAGAATTAAAATTCCAAATGAAACCTTTCTAATTACTTATAAAAGAATTCTCAGACTATAAAAATACCAACTATATTTCATTTCATATGTTAATAAACTATTTTAAATATAGTAAAAAAACAAACCGGTCCTAAAGTACAGCTAGAAAAGTAACTGATAACCAGTACAATCATCTTGAAAGTATTGAAAACGACTTTTTACAGTTCTATACCGTTTTCCGTAGACCCAATAAACATTATCATTTACTTAAGTACTCATAAATATGAAGATATAAATCGATACTCTGCATAATTTTATTCTTTTAATATTTATGTAAGAAACATAAAACCAAAAAAAAATTACAATATTGTTTTAATAAAATTAAATATAATCAAAATTAATACTGTAAATGTCCTAGACTCAGAGTTGATTTCAATGAATTGAATTTTATCAATTATCATGCAGACTTTGAACCAAATTCCAAGCCAAGAAACTTTGTCAGACGAAGGAAGTCTCCCAGAGGACTCAAATAACGCACGTCAGTCGACATATTCTCACTATAATGTTCAAGTTGGAACGGAAAGCCCTTCGGCTTATCTGCATGAAGGAAGCATGGAGACCTCACCCATCTCCTTCAGTACAGAGAGAGATTACTCAAAGAGCCCGAATTATCCATCTTTGTCTTCGTCACATCGGAATGAAAAGGTGGGCGTTAATGCCGGAATCTCACAACAACATTATCAAGATAAATACCACGCACCAGCTTCAGGCTATTCAGAGAATTTAGAAGGTCAAACTATTGGATTTGAATATGATACTAGAGAGGGTATTCGAGACTCAACCCCAAGTATTCTTTCATCGCCAGCAGATTATAATTATTATCAAGATAAAAGTGAAAGTGCTGAACCTGGTGTTCAAACAGCTGCACCAGTTTACTCTCAGATATTGGAATATAGACCAGGCACTAGGCCAGATATAGTTGGGCAAACTCAAGAAACTGGTACACTTATTGATGATACACAAAGCTTAATCAGTACAGCTATCACTGAACGTGAGCTTGAAGTAAGTTGCTTTGTTTAATTTCTTGAATCAATTCGAAGTAGAAAGTTGGGTACTTATGTCTAGTAGTATTAGAAAATCAATATACTGCAAAACATTGTATCGCATATACACGATTAAATTTAAACGATCGTTTGTTATAATTTGTTTCAAATGTTTACATTTAATTAAATTAATTCCTGAATACATTTTTTTTAGTATTCACTTTGCTATTGAGATAAAGTTTAAATATTGTAAAAGCTTTCATTAAAACTTTACAACAGTGTTAAATATATTCTTCTTGTTAAGTATTTACTAAAAATTGTCTTACAAAATCTTGAAACCTAATTAGTTATAGTCCAGCTCCATTAGATATTAATTATCAATTTTTAGATATTCAATAAAATTGTCTAATATTAAAAAACAATATTGTTTTTAGACTACGACAGAGTTACCTCTTACAACAACAACTTCAGCTCCTGTTATCCTTCGTCAGAGAGTTCGAGCACGTTTAGGTAGCCGCCCCCGACAAGATTCTGCAATCCAGACTCAACCTCGTGGACCACAAGAAGAATATGTACGTTTCAGTGCGGTAAATACACCAAATCGTTCTCAAACAACCAACCGTGGTAGGGATCCAACTCGTCCACGACCTAAAACACGACCCAATTATTATAACCAAGCTCAAGTGCAAAGTGAAGGAAACGAATACGTAAGGATACAATCAGCCAACCGACCATACCCAAAAACTATTGTCCAAGCAGCTGCACCTAGAACAACGACAACAACAATTGCACCGCTAACTACTACAGAAGACTCTTCACTTCAAGATGACGATGAGTATGGATTCATTCGTCCTCCAAGTTTTAATCAACCCCACCATCAGATCAGTAGCAAATTCCGAGCTCCAGATTCACAGGTAGAATATATATATAAATAATGATAAAATCAATTCGAAATTTCTATTTATAGATAAAGGGGAAACAATATCCAATGTCAATTTGTATTTTTAAAAATTATAAAAATAAAAAAAGTCTTGAAGTTATTTAAAAAACTAAAGAATAAAAAAATCAAAATGCTAATTTTGATGTAAAAATCGATAAAAGTTTTTTTCTCTCTTATGCAAGTTAAATAGATAAAAAAATAATAAAAGGAGCTAATTATGAGATATAATTAATTATTCATAAATAATTCGCAGATCCAACTGCAGAATGTTGGGCCAACCGATGAAACAGCAGAGGATTCAAGTCCAACCTACAGTCAAGTACCTAAACATCGCCAAAAGTACCAATCGCCACATCGACCTCGACCTACAATTAAATCTTCCACATCTCCAATCACCACTCTACCACCCACTAGTCCAGAAGGTTCTTCATTTACTACAAAACCTCGAGTGAGAGCTGAAGAGCCAAAGAACCGACTTAAAGTTAGAGGTCGTAGACCTTTGCGAAGACGTCCAACGACAACAACAACAACTTCAACAACTGAGTATGTTTTAGAAGGAAATAACAATCTACCATTAGAAGAGAATTATCCAAAAGTTCCAATAAATCCAACAGAAGGAAGTATTGAAAAACAACTTTATGATTCTAATTATGAAACCCTTCCACCAAATTCCGGATCTCTAGGGGGACCAAGCCGTGCAGATTATGTTGATGAGAGCGTAAGTAACTCATTAAGAAGTTTCCGTAACTTCTACAGAATGTATGAGCCAGTTCATTAATCTATTAATTTTGTAGTATCCAACGCAGGAGTTCATGCTCAATTTTGGAGCAAGTTCCTTAATTGAAGAGCAACAGGATCAAAGTCAGTCCATGCATCATCCCGGACACAATTATCACGTAGCTTCGAATTATCGGCATGGCAGTTCTGGATCAAGATTAAGACCTTATTCAAATCATGCTGTTGCACCTGAACATGACATTTATGGATCTGAAAGTCAGTGGTCTACTAAGTTAACTAAATCATCATTCCAACCGATCAATCAACTCAATCATGATGAAGACCAGATGCGTCAAGAGAAAGAGTACCAAGGTCAAAATAAAGAAAATGAGCCGGAAATTATTACTGCAAAACCAGAAGAAATCATGACTGTTTTAGTCACATCTGATAATCAAACAAATATTACTAGAAAAGATTCTTCTGAAATGACCACTGAGTCAGCAGATTTTGGTATGAAAATGTCAGCAGTAGAAATGAAACCTGAGAGTGGGGAAAATACTGAGAGTAATGTTGAAAATGTACCGCAAAGAAGAAAGGTAAGTTAATTGGAATAATTAATTTTTATATTCACTGAGAGTGTAGAATAAAAAACGGTTAACGAGTTATTATTTGGATAGAATTTTAAGTGGCTTTTACATGAATTTTTATCATTATTATTTGAAGCGGTAAAAAATTTTTTTCATGAATAAATTTCAAAAAAAATAGATTGTATATTTAAAATGTACATTTTTATGGTCATTTTGGTTATAAAAATTTTGCGTATAATTTTTAAAATTTGATGGAAAATTTTAAAAATTACTCATTCAAAATTAACTATTTGTGAATTTTCACATTTCATTAAAATCGAATAAAAAGTTTTTATCTGTGGTTGAGCAAAGAAAAAAATGACTGACTACTTCTACTTTACAAGTTAGCAGAAAAGTTTAACTCAACTCATTCTTCTTTTTTCTAGCTGGGAGGAAGAAGAAGGCGAGTACGAGTTCGTGTGCGTCCAGCACAAAGTGATGATTTCGTAACAGCAGAATCGCAAAATTTTAATTCAGCAGTCAATAATTTAGTTCAAGATCAAGTAAAATATACAATTCCTGCTACTTCATCATCAGAATTTATTAAGAAAACAACTGAGAGTATAGAGAAGCAACCGAGCACAACAAACCGTCCGGAAATTTCGAATGGCGACGAATCGATAACACCCTCCGACTCTACGACTATCAATTACACTGAAATTCCAGAGTACACCAAGCAATTAGATGTTTCTACACTACAACCAGTAAATAATGAAGAAAGTGTAGAAACAAAATCCCCACAAGTGACAACAACTACTGAGACTTCACAAACACAATTTGATACAACTTTGAATGATAATTCAACAGCCACGTCATTGACGACTACACTGTCAATACCAAGAAAATCTTGGGATTCTTTGACAGCTTACAATATATGGTTAAAGAAGAAAATGGAAAAGACATTAATTTCCGGCAATAATGAATTTAAAACTGGTGATAAAGACGCTGATGAAGATACCAAAGTCTCCAATAATCATTCAGAAGAAAATTCTCATCCCAAAAATCATCGAAGTGAATGGAGTGAAGTGAGGTATCCATCAGATCGTAATATTTATGGATATGGAAGATCAGAAAAAACAACAACTACAACTCAAGTTCCTGGTCTTGTTACCAAACCATCAGGTGATGTTAAAGCACTTTCAGACTATGTTCAAGCTATTTTTGAATCAATGAAAACCGCCGATGAAGAACGTGCAATAATTGACAATGCACCAAACCTCTGGAATGATGAAACTAAATCAACAACTCAAGTGTATGATTTTCCATCAGCTTTGTCAACTATTATAGGTATAAAGAAAACTTCAAGCGAGTCTGCTGAAGAGGATAAAGACTTTAAGGCTGAGAATAAAGAAGATGTATCGACTTTGTTGAATGACGATGAGAAAGAAAGTATAAATAAAGTCACAGAAGTTTCTCCAACTCCTACAGAATCCACAAGTTTGAAGGAAGAACCTACAACATTATTACAAACATCAACTGAGGCTTTGACAAGTGATTCCGGTATTTCAACCACAATAGATGCATCAACAACAATTGAACCCACCACCAGTACTCCTAAGAATGCAGCAGATATGCTTGGAGCGATTCTCAGGACTTCGACATCAACCAAAGTCTCTCATATGACTGAAATTTGTTATCGTGGTCGTTGTGTTATGACTAAACCAAGAAAGGATTTTCATGAGAGATGATAAGGCAGTTTTATAACCAATTTCTCATCATCATTAGGCGTCGTTAATGATAATTATCATTTATATAAATTATTTAACTTGTATAAATTATCACTTTCCCTTCTCTAACTATTTTTTATTTAATTTTATTTATTCGACGCCTCGTCAAAATTACACAAAGCCATCAACAAGTCATTGGTAATGTCACGTCATTATATTTATCGACATTAAATTGTACTAATCGATTTTCATCACACCTTTCGCGTAACTGTATACTTTTACCTGAATTATTCATGTGACGTTTTTTTTCCTCTTTCCCACGCAACCGCCTTTGCGGGTAATAACAAACGCAGTTCGTTGTGTGAATAATAAAATTTGCAAAATGCATGCGTACTAGTGCTACGACATTGTCATTTAAAGTGAGTCTTTATCATAGTAATTAATCATTATAATTAATGTATTTATATAATTAATTAACTTGGATAAATCAAGTATTAAGTGTATTAAATCAACAAGATTTTACTTAAATAAAAATATTTTAAAAAAATATTTAAACTTCCTTTTCCTTGTTTAGAATTCCTTGAATCACTTTTTCAACAATATTACATACATAGGTCGAAGTAAAGATAGAATTAAAGTTCGTGATCTATAAATAGGAATGAATGGAGAAAAAGTTCTGTAAGGGCATTCATGGCGGGCATTGAGAACGATCGATTCTCTACTTTCAATGATTGTATTGACCCTCAAACAAATTGTATCAACAAACTCATAACTGTGAAAAACTTTATTAATACCTTCTAATCCTTGTAATAAGTTGATATTGTGTTATCTGCTCATCAAATTCACGACTTATCTATTTTATTTGCAAACCTTGAAATAACTTGGGAACTTGTTCAAGTAAGGGAAATGTTTTTAGCAGAGGGTTAAAAGATGCGATAAAAGTGTAGTGATGGCGATGGTTGTTCATCGATCGTAAAAGCGCATGCTTGGAAGTTGAGCTACAGATGGCGTATAAAATGCGCAAAAAAGCTAAACTTGCTGCGCATCGTTTTGCTTCCCTTCTGAGGTGATACGAGCATAGAAAGAGAGAGGGTAGGCAAGGAATTGCTGGAACGTGGTGGTGAAGGGTGGAGATAGGGTTAACTACGACTACGACGCCATGCGGAAGTCAGTATAAGCGCTTAGGTTCTCGGTGTAAGGACTAAAGACAGTCCTACCCACGTCGGGTTCCCATTATGCCAGGCGGCGAGGGGTCCAATACCCCGATCAATTTTAGTGATGTCCGACTACCATCGAGTGTCACAAGTGCCGATGAATGTGCATCAATTAATAATTCAGATGGCGGCGAGGGCGATGCCGCGATGACAATCACAGGAGATGGTATTAGAAGAAGAAAGGTCATACGAGCAGCTAAAGAGACTTTTGATAAGGGTAAGATTTAGCACCATCACCATCTCCAAAAATTTATATGTTATCTTGTGTTTAAAAATATTTCATTTATTTTTAAAAAGTGTTCAAAATGAAAATGGTTAAAATGTGGGTTTTTACAAACATAAATATACATAAATTGATGATGATAAAAGAGTGTTCATATTGAGCTTGCAAACCACCAAGAGTTTCTCTGTCACGTGGCCCCCACTCTTATAGACCGCTGAAGCATCCGCAAAACATTAGAGAGGATATTGTGCTCTTAAGTGCTGAGGCTTGAAAAGCTTTTTGTTGAATTGAGGTAAATTTGCTTGAGCATCGAGCTTTTTATGACTTTTATTTCGGAAAGTATTCAATATTAAGTTATTAGTACAGTTGGCCGCTATTTTCTAGCAATATAAATATGAACAATTTTTAATCATCTTCAACAATGCTTATTACTATGATGAACAATAAAAATTTCTCTCTGATCTCTGTTCAATCAGCGTTTGCTTATATCTATAGCCTAAGGATGATATTCATTTGTTCTCTCATTCTTGGCAAAAGTGAATTCCCCTCTTAAATTCGTCGGCCCACTTACAGTGACCGAGTTCGTTCAATAAAGAGAATGAGGGAGGCAGAAAAAGACGCTGCTAAGCCTTCTTATATTAACCCATAAGTTCACATGTTTCTTTTTATTTTTTTTTTTTGCATGCAGATTTTGAATAATCTAAAATTTTACTTTTCTAATCTTAAACTCTAGCTGTCTCAAACAATTGAAATAACTCTAATCAACTCAAGATATTTATATCAGAGAAAATAAAATTCCCCAAAGAGAATCTGGAAAATCAGATCATAAATAAAATTTGTAAACTATTGCAGCTTCCCGTCTCCTGAGGCGTAAAATACCATGTACTGGTCATCTGATGACCCCCCGCCGCCTCTGGATCCAAAAGGTTCCAACTCAAGTGAGTATCTGTATCAATTTTAATACATTAAAGAATTAATATCCGCATTTATATAACCAGGAAGTTGTTCATATTGATTAAACATCACAAGTTACATCATATCGAGATAATTTATAGCAATTATTTTGATACAATAAAACTTTCAACACATCTGTAATCAAGTATTGACACAGTCGTATTTAATTGTCAATCAACGCACTCCAATCTACTAGTACCTTCTTATCAAACCAGTCCAGCATATGAAACCTGTCGTGTTGACCCTTTTAGCTATTCTGCCGGCAACACCAACCAGATTATAGTAAATGAGCTGATTCCCTTTTGTTTCTTTGAATCAAATAAAGTCCTTCAACTGAATACAATGAATCAAAATGTCATTTTATATTAAAAAATAATATCAATGCTAAATTTACCAGACATTACATGCTATCCTTTTTCAATCATCTTACAATAAATCATCCACCTTCGCAAGATTGCATTGGAATGAACAATTCGGGCCGTTTAGGGGTAAGTGACTAGGTGGAACATAAGTATTATATGAGAACAAAACGTAACATTTACATACGAATCCATTGGTTGTTATGTAGTCTAAGTTGGACTACTGCCAAAATAATGTACGTAATTCGTGCCAGAACTCAGTAGCCGAATCGAGCCTATTATTGCTTGAATGCACTATACCTTCCTCTTCTTGCATTGTTACTCTTTTTTTTTCTGTCATTTAGGTATTATGATGGATATTGGAAAAAGTGTAGCAAGATGAGAGGCGCCAAGTATACATGTGGTTAATAACGAATGTGTATTGTTTTTACCCACATATAAATCTATTAAATTATTACACGTTTTCCAAAGTCTTTTATTCTCTTGCTTCCTTTATCTGAGTTCGTCGACATGACAATAACTAATCGATTGCATAACACCCATTGTTGTGTCACACTGACCATTCCCACATATATACAGCATTGATTTCTTTGAATAAAAGCTAATGCGTGACTAAACTTTGTATAATCGCATATATAATAGCAACAATTTATGTTATTGTTTATCAATGGGTTAAATGTTGCCTGAACATGTTTATTAATCTATTGTTTTACTTCATGTTATTTCATATTTTTTGATTGAATATTTTTTGATGGATGTTTATTCAGGAATGCGACGTTGTTATCATGTTCCCAAGCGGCGCAAACGACGAAACACTCATGTGGCTCCTTGGAAGACTTCGAGCTGGAACTCCAGGTCTTGTGGTTCACGTTCGACATCATGCGTCTTCAGATAGTTATGGATTTTATTTGACAGCACCATTTCCAGTGTATGAAATCACCAGTGAAATAAAATAGAATTGGTTTTGGTACTGAGAGAAGAGTCAAGTTGAGGTAGACAGATGTTACGTGAAAATTTTATCCTTTCATTTTGTGATAGATAAATAAATATTTTTTTTTTGTTATAATGTAAAGGACAGGCTCATGTTATTCATGGTAGATGATTTCATTTATTATATGAAGACATGAATGGGAATTTCTACTCATGGTCTGCCTTTCATTTCCCTGAAAAGATCTAGGGTAAAGGTAATATAAAAGGACAAATTGAGTTAAAAATACGCGGACCGCAATGAATCTGCAGCCCCATTTTTTTTCTTGTAACAATATTACTCGCGTAAAAAATTGCTTGTTCTAAATCTATGTAGTTCTCAAACATAAATTAATCTTGTGGGATTATCGGGAACAATTATTGTGAACATTCTATAAATCACGATTTAATGAGATAAAAAAGTGTTTTATTTGTTGTGGTTTCATAAATGTGATACTAGATAAAAAAAACATTATCCAAAAGGATAAAATTAATGGAATTGAAACAATATCAACAAATTAATTCTCATGTCGGTGATGAAATGAAAGTTTTTGGTTTTTTTTTTCTATTACAAAAAAATTCAATCAAATTCAAGATTTATTTAATTTAAAAAAAATTTCCATCACTTTAAATATTATTGGTGGATTAATTTTGTTATATTGAGAAATACTTTAGTAAAAGGCCTTTTATAAAGATGGTTTTTTATTATAAAATATTGAAATTTTTTATATAAATATTAGTGATTAAATGGGTAAAACTTTTAGGTAAAGTTTGTTGGGTTTTTTTTTTTTGTAATATAAAATAATTTTTTTGCAATAAATGCCAAGTATACTTTCCACTTCAACACACTCTCTCTACTTATAAAAACTCTACATAAAAATTTATTAACTGTTGAAAAATAATTATTAAATGCCAAAGTTATTTGTTATTTCATGTTTAACTTCTATAATGAATATTTAAACGAATTATGACACTCAATTAAACATCACAAAAACATTTCTCATTTATACTGTAGATTCATGTTTCTGACCATATGATTTAATTAAAAATAATTTTGTGTATTAAATAAAATATTATGTGCATTTCAATTACTGATGAATTTACCAAAAAAAGATAAATATTAGATACACGAAATCAATTGAGCTTTTGATTTTATGCTGAATAAACTCAATTAATAAATAGTTAGCTGTATATTCAATAGAAATCCACGCTTTTAAGCTATCTAAGTTCCAATGCCTAATTTATTTACATTATTTGAAATATTTTTACAAAAAGGCTACTTTTATGAATCACCAAACTCTTCTCTCAGGATACCTTTATAGAAATTTTCCATTTTTTTAATATTCAAATTTATTTATTCAGATTGCTAAAGGCTGCGGAAGAAGTACATCTCCCAAAAGCTCTACGCCAAGAGTATGGAGGAGGGTTGAAAGAATTCATAGGATCTGAAGCAAGTTATTTTGAGGGTAGTGATGATCAAACAAATTTCTTCACAACTCAAGAAAGACAGTCCTTGGTGCTACACCTTCTCAACACACTACGTGCAACTCAGCAAGACCTATCAAGTCTTCCAGGCATTAAAATAGTCGAGGGTCAGGCCATTATTCCTAAATGCATTTCAGCTGGGATCATCTCTCAGGTGCCTTGAATGTTAATTCTCCAGATTCTCAAGCTGTTGCAGTTGAATACGTTGGCTTATGTCGAAATAACTTGAATTAAACATGAAATATTGCTGCAGGTCTTCCCGCTTCATGAGCTGCCGGCTTTGGAGAAACTGCAAAAAAGTTGGGTCAGAGCTTTTTGCAGTCCTCAGCCACTCGATGACATCTGCAAATACTTTGGTGTAAAAATTACCATGTATTTCGCATGGCTGGGTCATTACACCACCGCCCTAGTCGTTCCTGCTGCAGTGGGTGTCATATATTGGGTGAGAGCCTTTATTACAGCTATTCATTATGATCTGTTCTGATGATACAATTGATGATAAAGGCATTCATATCTGGAATGAGCATTTAATAATACATCTTATGATTTACTGGTGTGCTTAGGTCGGCATCATTGGCAGGAACCAAGCGGTGGAAGATGTTGCATACGTCCTTTTCTCCATTTTCAACGTCATTTGGGCTACCGCCTACTTAGAAACGTGGAAGCGCAAAGGCGCAGAATTGGCCTACAAATGGGGAACTCTCGATCAAAGAGATGATTTACTCGTTGAACCAAGGCCTCTTTTTGTGGTATGTGAATTTAATCAACCACCATGCTAATTTTCTAAAGAAAAAAAAAAGATAATGTTAAATGATAGAAATTTTGTTTGTGAAAAATTTTATTCTGTAGCTGTAAATAATGTTTGCTTATATCATATAGACAACATATGACACAGATAGAACAAATCTTTTTTGAAAATTAATTTCTTTCCCTCAGTTTACCAAGACCAGGTGAAACAAATCATCATTAGGTTCTTGAACAACTATTTACAGTTCCCAGTTGGATTGAAACTACTCTTGAACTTTCTCAGCGTTGACCTTCTACAGTTTTTTTACAAAAATATGAGTAATTTAGCCTTTTCCACTGATCAAAAATCCAAGATTCAACCTTTCTTTTCTAAATAAATTTATCTAAGATTAGTACTGCAGATAAAAGAAAATTTTTTCCACTATATTCAATTTTTCCTCAAACAAGAATAGCATAAACATGAGATAAACTCTCATCTTCCACAATCATTGTCATAGAAAAATGGATTCTGTTAAGGAATTTTTTCAGATATCTCTTTTTTAAATTTCAAGTTTTCAAAGCTACTACAAAAAGAAACAGTTTTTATGGTTCAGTGAATTTAAAGAGAACAAGCTATCTAAAATTATCATAATCAGTATCACATTAGAATGTTTCCACGTTGAAAGGAATTGAAATAACAAATCTAAATGTTGGTGCTATTAATCAAAAACTTTTCTTCCATGTATCAAAATACAAGAGAAGAATAAATAAATAAAAGTTTTGAACAAATGTTTAAAAATTCAATATTTCAAGTGTAACAAAATAATTGAATTTATCATCATAATATGTTCAACTGTTCAGTATCATGAGGCATCAAGAACAATCAGAAAAAAAAATTGCATTTTAATGTGCTCATAGTCAAGAAAGTTAGACTTGAAAAGTAAATTCATTTCAATTAATTAACTCTATTATTTTACATTTTTTAAACAAAATTATAATAGTTAATGTATGAAAGAATCTATCTGTTGTCACATTATTAATTTCCATTTCATTTTCATTAAAAATATTTCAAAGACAAGCTCTCTTTCACTTGGACTCTTTATTTTTGATTACATTCACTCACTCAACTCCCATTCCAAATGAATAAATGTTTGAACAGTGAAGAAATGAAGAATAAATATAATTTGAAAAGAAAGAAAATAAAAATCTCATTGTAATCCGGTTGTAGGCTTGCATACAAAAAAAATCAATGATGAAAGACGTAGTTTTGTGGTAGAATATAATTCATCTGTGATCTGTTTTTGTAACTTTCACAATATGTTTCAGTTATATTACTTTGTCTAAAATAAAATTCCACTACTAAATTAAACCATTAAATGAATTTATTTGTTTCCAGGGGACACTACAAGTGTCACCAGTAACGGGAAGACTGGAACCAACTTACCCCAATTGGAAAAGAAATGCCATTCGATATTGTATAACTGTTCCTGTTATTGCTGTTTCCCTTTTCTTCGTCTTCATTGTTATGATTCTCAGTTTTCAAATTCAGGTAAGAAAAATCAATGAGTCTTTTATTTTTTTTCTCTCTATTGAATTTATCAGTAACCCAAATCTGAAGAGTCATGATAAAAAAGTGTGTATGCACTAATCTTTGATTAGAAAAAAAAAACCTCAAGAAATCTATAATGAAGGAATAATTTGAAAAAAAATTCATTGTTTTTTTAAAATTGATTCTTAATTATTTGAGATTAAATCAGACAGGATAAAATAATGATAATTAATTTCTTTTCCAATGAAGAATCGTGTTTTGAAGTAAATCATTTACTTTTCAATATTCTCTGTCAAAGAGTTATTAAATTTTCATAAAAAAAAAATCTGTCAAAATTTATCATGTCGTTTTTTAATCAAAATAATAAATGATCTCAATTGAAATAGTGAAATGGAATTTAAATCTTTGTATTATTAATTCAAGTGACAGTTTTAATATTCTTCATTACTGTTTATCAATAAAAGAATTTTAAAAATTTTTACAAAAAAAAATTTTTAAGTCTTGTGACAATAATGTTTAATTTTTATAAAAAGTATAATTTCCTTTCTTTTAGCACTCCATTAATCATTGTAGCGTTTCATAATATAAAATTCTTGCAATTTCCTTTTAAAAATAAGAAAATCAATAAAATTCATTTATCCTAATGCATTAATATTTTTCTCACTTTTGAATAAATTTATTCTAGAAGATAAAAGATAAATAATTATGATTGGAATTTGTGATACTCATGAGAGAAATAGAGCTTCAAATCTATCGATCTGTACTTATATCTAATTAATCAGAAAAATTTTTACCGACTCGCTTTGTTGGAAAGCTGTCCAACAGAAACCTCATCAAATAAAAAGCAGCATGATAAAAGACTTGGTCTAGAATGTTTTTATAAAATAACAACAAAAGTAAGAAAATTAATATATTTACCACAAAAAGTTTTATTTTATTTAATCAAAACATTAGTCTATCATCCAGCCACATCTTTTCATTCAGAAATAAAAACAAGTGTTTGTTCACAGTCTAGTCTAATGCTTGATCCTAAATCTTGTTACCCAACGTAACTGTGCTCTATTATTCTACTTTATTTTATATTATATTATAAATATCTCACTATTTTATAGACTTCATCTCACCTAAGGTTTTTCTTAGTGTCAGAGAAAATGTCAGTAATTCTGTAGCTAACAAACAAGACATGCTAGATAATCCTATAAATCTCGTACCTCATTTCACAAGCATGACAAGATTCCTAGTAAATTCAACTTGAGCATTTCTACATAAATGTTAAATTGAACTTTAATATTTTTCGTTAAAGGTATCAGGGTACTTGATACATTTCATATAAAATTATATGTATTTTTGTTTCAATTGAAGATTTATAAATAATAAACCTAACGTTTTGGAGCATGAATATTTTTTACATCTTCTTAATCAATTTTATAATGTTTTATTGCCTTACATAAAATTTATTTTCATCTTCAACTCAGATAACAAAAAATTTTAAAAGTTTTTTGCTTATTTATATATACTCTTAGTTGTTCAATTTTAGCCTGTGCACTCTAGCACCTTGATAGCTATTCGAGCATGCACCAAGAGAATGACATGAATAAAATTATAACATTTTTAAAAAGCTAATGGAATTCTAAAAAGAATTTGAATGGAAAGTTTTTTCAAGAGGGCTAATGTAAATAGTTGTTTTAAATATTCGACCGAATAATTTTTACCTGGTAATAATGAAGTTAAAGTGAGTAATTATAATAAAAAAATTAGGTCAATGTTCATTAACTAATAACGTGTATAATTTGGAACTCTCTTACTTTCTTTTTCTCCATCTTAATAACATATTTGGAATCTCATGTTTGTTTTATTATTTTCAACATAACTCAAACCTCACCACCAAATTCCTAATTAGGTATGTGCCTTTTTTGAATATGAAAATGAGAGAATTTTAATTATTGAAGATTCAAATAGCTCAAAGCAAAAAAGAAAATCCCTTTTTCCCTAAAAGAAAAAAATTTAATTGATTTTAGGATTGGTGGGATGCTCGACTAGAAGCAGCAGGATATGGTTTTTGGTTGAGTTACGTACCAAAAGTGCTTCTTGCGATAGTGATAGCAGTGATGGATGAAGCATACTTCAAGATAGCTGTTTGGTTGAATGATTTGGGTACGTAGCTTAATGGTTACTTAGCAACTTAATCGCTAATGATCAATCGAGGGTTGAAAGAGTGAATTGTTAATATTAATAGTCTCATTCTTTGTCTCTCTTTTTATAAAAATATACTATTATAATTTGTTATTACTATTATTTATTATTATTATTATTACTATTATAACACATAAAGATATTTCTTGGCAATTGAAATCTACCTATAAATCACATAAGCATTCCGTTTTCTTTACAACCACTCTTTCTATCGATCGTACTCATTTTTTTCTTCATTACATATTGTGCATTATACAAATATTATTACATCTATGCACGTTTAATCTAGAGTACTAGAGATATTTTTAAATGTTAGATTTTTAATTAATTTCTATTTGTTAATAGAAAAACGAATAATTTATTTCCAAAATCAATAAATAAAAACTTATGTTACTTCGTCAGTCTTTGGATTAATGTTGTAAATAAAATATATGGTATATAGAGATATGATTGTTGTTATTATTATAAATATTATATTTTTTAATTGAAAGTCCATCGAGTAGATATAGTATCTATGATTTTTTTTATGTTGGACGCAGAAAACTATCGCCTTGACACCGAGTACGAGAATCATCTGATCTACAAGGTGGCACTGGTAATGATATGAGACTATTTTATTTGCAACTTTTCACATTACTAAAGTTTTATAAGATGCTTTCACGCTTTTTAAAAACTCTTTAAAAGCTACTTAATTGTTTCGGGAGAATAGTTTATTTTTATTTATCACCAGTATATTTCTGCATTAAATTTCTTGAGTTTATAACTTGCATGTATTTTCTTTTTTATTTTTAATAAAATCATTTCTTTCCCTAAATTTTTTTTTTTTTAATAAATTGAAGAATATTCGATATCAAAATAACATCAGTAATTTTTTGTCAATGTTTAAAAGAGAGATTAAAAAAGATGCATTTTATTTTTTCTTAAATTGGTTTTCATGATTTGTTTAATTTTAAGGAGATTTAATTTGTTGTTAAAAACACTGAAATCCAAGTGCATTCCTGTCACACATCTAAACGTGTTAAATATGACGTCACTCATTTGATTAACATTGTAGTCACTTTTTACACACTTGGAAACGCATTAAAAGTGATTGCATTTACAGTGAATGTTCCGTGTGATATGAAAATGATAACTTAATTAATTTTTGTTGCGTGGGTTGATACAATTTCGCTTGCTAGTATCCAATTAACATTGACAAAGAATATAATTTCATTTTGATATAAAATTTCTTTTTAACACATAAAATAACTTAAATTTTGGTTGAAATTAAATACTCTCAATTGTCTTTTTATTCAGTTCCAGTTTGTCAACTCCTTTCTCTCGCTTTTCTACATCGCTTTTTACCTTCAAGATCAAGAAAGACTAAAGGAAGTAAGCTCTTAACAACCATAATTTTCATAATTACTCTTCAGTCTCATACGTACTTGCTTTAAACAACCTTAAATTAAAATTTTTTTATAATTTCTTTCAAGTGAGAAAAAAATTTTATTTAATAATACTTATTATAATTCATTTTACTGCTTTGAATGTAAGAAAATAAAAACTTATCAATATTTAAAATATTTTTGGGGCATAAAAAAATCATCTTAGAATGAAGCTACAATTTGGATAAAATATTACATTTCACTGAGTTTTATCCAATTTTTTTTTTTTGTAAAATAGCATAAAAATTATATGTAAAATAGTTTACAATCTAAAAAGTGCTTTTTGCAAATGAATTTTTTAATTGGCTTCGAAAGATATCATTTTTTTTAAAAAATATTTTTTTATTCAAAAAAGTTCTATCATGAATGGAAATACACCTGATTAATTCCACTAAATTATTAGAATATTTTCAATTTCAATCATAAAAAAAATCATAGCAAAATAAAGAAATGAATGTACAAAAATATAAAAACCTCAACTATTTACCACCATTAATGGACTAAAGAAAAAAAAGCTAAATCCAAACACTATCTAAAAATGAGGTTAATCCATTCTTACATTTGATTATTCAAGAGCCTAGCTATTATATCTCCAGTAAAATCCAACCTAAGGTTATCTAAAGCGTGAATTTTTTTCAACTATCACAAAAAAAAGTCTTACTCAAATAAATAAAAAATGTTTCAGCAACTGGCAGCATTGTTAATTGCTCGACAAGTAATCAGCAACCTGAAAGAGTCTGCAATTCCGTACCTGATAGAGCAGTTACGACTGGCGAGATTAAGTTTTGAATTGTTTGGTGCATTAAGTCCAAGTGAAGCACGATCACCGCCTAGTGAAGAACAGCAACCGGATTCAAAGCCACAAGAGCTACCAGCAGATGACAATGATGAAAAAGAGGACAAGGAAGGCAACAAGGGCAAACAGCCGAGAACTGTCAGTCAAGCGGAACTGGAGGGTTCACTCTACAGAGTAGGACACTCTGCTAATTCTCTGCTTAGTGACATTTCTTTGAAGGTTTGGTCTAGACCTCACCGAAATAGCCAATGTGTTTTGTTTAACTATCTCTATTGGAAAGAATCCACCACCAATGTCCGCATGTAAATGATTATTGTCAATTACAATTTAGAACACTTGCATTTCATTCACTTCATCAATTTCAGTTCCTTCATCACCGTGATCATTATCATCCTTATTTAAATGTTTATTTGTTTGTCTGTTTGTTTGTTCGTCGACATATTTTCTTCAAGTTTTTAATAATTTTTTATACTTCTTCATCGGTACTTCGTCGTCAACACGCACAGATACAGATAAATAAAAAGGTAACAGTTACCCATTGGTTTAATTTACTCACATTAATCAAAATTAATTAATTAATCAATCAATCAATTTATCAATAAATTCATCAATCATGTTTTTTTAATAATTCACGATAGCACGCTTTGCAAAGTTGCTTGATTTATTTTCGTTCTAAATAGAATTGAATAGATAGTACTTAACACATTAACGCTCATGGTGATTCAAATGAAGGTACATTTTTTAACTTCACCAATACACTGCAAAAAATGCTATAAAACTACAAAATATATACATTTACATGTTACTATATAAAATACAAATAATGATTTTTCAATTATCTTATATACATCACGTTCCCTAGATTAATATCTTGATATAAATTCATGACATTTAATGAATTCATTATATAATAGAGATTTTATTATTCACAAAACTTTGTATACTATCAAACTCATACCACCCGTAAAGTTGAAAAAATAATTTCATTCTCAGAATCACCATGAACGTTAAGAAGTAAATGATAAAAACACACCTTAAAAAGTAATTAAATTTTTCAGTACGATGGGGCATTTTCAGAACATTTGGAGATGCTATCACAGTTGGGTTACGTATGTCTATTTTCATCGGCCTTTCCACTAGCAGCTATGGCAGCTTTGTTGGGAAATCTCCTGGAGCTCCGTGGAGATGCATTTAAACTTTGTTTCGTCCTTCAGCGTCCATTTGGACGGCGTGTTTCTAGTATTGGTACATGGCAAGTGAGTATGTTAATCATTGAAGATAAAATTAATGAATTCCCCGCAAGCAATCTCGTCATATAATCAATATCTAATTAATCATGCCTTTAGAATGCAATGGAAGCCATGGGGCTAGTTGCTATTTTGGTAAATTGCGCTCTAATTGGTCTGAGTGGTCAGGTACAGCGAATGTTTCCCGAGATGTCAGCGACTCAAACGATTTTATTAATTGTTGCCTTGGAACACATAATGTTAGGGATACGGTTTATTATTACTTGTGCAATTCCTGACATTCCTAGTTGGGTGGCTACTGAAATGGCTAAGGTTGAATTTTTACGACGCGAAGCTGTAAGAAGACTATCATCAACCCCATCACCTGACCAACAGACAAAAACAGTCATAGGTAAATACTTGAAATAAATATTCTCTAATCACTGGATTGCTTTTTATTTATGTTGGGCTTACTCTTCTGAATGTCACGCAATATTTTATTAAGTCACATAACCCAAATTCGTGGCTTATATAATTTATGGATTTCTATCAAGTCATTTTTGTTAGATCTATTGAAGTAGCAATAATTTTTCTTAACTAACGGTAATAAATTTTTATGACTACTTTATCAAGATCTTCAGTTATTTCTATCAAAAACAGAAGCTTCCTCAGTTAAGATTGAAAATAAAAAAATCAAAAAATTTGATTCAATAAAAATATATAGAAACTATAAAGCAGATTTATTGATCATGAAGAATAGACTGACTTGGCAATAAGAATGTTTACATCTAAAAAATTTAGATAAAAAATCATATTCATGTTACAACGAAGTATTTGACGTATAAATCTGTTACAAAGATAAATATTCTAGATTTGAATAAAAGAAAGGTATTGTTAGAACATATTTATCAAAATATTTCATACTTAAAAATTGGATTTTGAAGATCCTTCATATGCACATATTTTCTATAGTATTTATTTTCACATAAATATCCCATTTATTTTTTCTAGTAAATGTATATTTTTACATTTTTATGAAAAATAATTGTTATTAATGACACCAAAGCATGACTATAAAAGCTTTACGAAGCTTTAGAAATCTCTAGAAATATTACAAACAACCTTAACAAAGCTAAAAAAATCGTTACTTTTACATCATTGGATAAAAATGTTATTTTTTGTTTATTGTGTAGATGTAACTGAGGGAAGTTTTTCTCTACAATAAAAAGTTTTATCTAAAAATAGAATTAATACAAATAAAAGCAATGAAAATTGTTTATCGATAACTACTATACATATGTATATTTGTGAAAAAAAAGATTTTTTAAAAACTCAATTTCAATGATTTTAAAATCAAATCTATTAAATATTGAAATAATATTGATAGAAAATCTATAAAAAAAACTTTTGTCTCTATTGAATGTCTTTTCGATGTATTTTGTTGAAATATTTACTTCACATAAAAAGCAATCGTTTAGAATTTATTTTATTCTCTTTATGGATATTTTTATTTACGCTTGTCCTCAAATATATTATGGCCTTTGGCGCGCATTAACCAGCTTCAAACTCAGGGAGGTTCGTCGTGAGTGCGGCAGACGGTGAGAATGATAGAAACATTGATCATTCATCAGAAAAAAATGAAATAATGGCTATGAGCAGCCACACAGAAGCATCAGATACCGCTCCATCATCATCATCAGTAACGCATACACCAAGTAGTCCACCAACTCCTGGTATAGCAATGCCTAAAATAGTTGGAACACCTCCTCCTACTCTAGAGACTCCAGGGAGTGCCGGAAGTGCAAGTGATACTGGAAGTCCTTTCCCAAATTCCAGCACAACTGGTTCACGAGAGACTCATAATTCTCCAAGATGTTCAATACCTGGTGGCGAACGAGGTTAGTAATAGCTTCGAGCATTTTTGTTTTCATCTTTTTTTTTGTTTATCGTTCTGCTCGCTAGTGTCTTCTATTCTCTTAGGCCGGCGCTCCAGAGACTGGTTGACGAGCGAGCGAGAGTCCTCTCCTGGGACAGATCACTACAGTCATCACCTGACTATAGGTCCCCATGGTGGCATAGATTGGGTTCGAAGACTTGGCCTCGAGGGAACAGGTGGAAGGAAATCTAGTGATTCCGAAATCAGCGGTATCCCTGAAAGTAGTGTTGCAGAAGACGTTGCTCTACATCGGTCTACTGATTGTATTGTTTCTAAAGAGTTGGCTTCCTCTTCGGATAGTGACCTCCTTCGGTAATTTTTCATTCTTGCTTTTTTATTGTTGATACAATGATGAGAATTTAATATTATCGAACAGTTTTTGATCAATAATGAACATAAAATAACAATAATATTCTCGAAAAATGAATTCTTTTATGATTGAAACAAAACTAAAGCTCTCAACTATTTTTTCTTTACAATTGAAGAAATCCATTGGCGTTTATGACAATAGAGCAATATTTGTTTAGTTATAAGAAAATAAACGATAGAAATTGGAGCAAATCTATGCCATGGATAGGGTTTTAAGATTATAAAAATCTTTGAAAACTTTGAAAACTCCAAATTAACTTTTTTATTAAAGAAAAAACAAACGTCTTCAATTTTAATAATAAAAATTATTGTATTTTCACTTGTTCAAAGTAATTTTTATTGCTGAAATTTCTACAAAAATCAACAAAATAACTTAAACATAATTCGAAGTACGATGAAAAAAAAGAAAAAAAGGGCAAATGGCATTGGAGAAAATTAATAAATTCTCTTCGCGATACCAATAAATCTCAACCATCCACTGATAATATTTATTGTTCTAGTAGATCCGCTCCGCCATGGATGATGACCCACAGAAATCAAAAGTTCCGTTTTTCCCCTGAGAAAGAAAGAGCACGTGAACGAGAGAAGCAGCAACATTCATCATCACAACCTACTCAGCAACAGTCCTATCATCATCTTCAAAAAGAATCGACAGACGCTCGTGATCGACGTGCATCGGGCCATGAAGCTAGTGCAGTTAGCAGTGGTGGTGGTCTTTCCGATTCCACCCGTACAATATCTAGCCAAGAGGAAGAGAAAATAGCAGCGAAAGATGAGCGAGAAGCAAAGAAAACTAGAGTAAAGCAGAGTTTAATGAAACGAGCCCGTTCAGTAGCGATATTTTCATTAAAGTTGAAGGAACGTAGAGCTCGTGAAGCAGAAATAAAAGCTAAAGAAGCTGAAAGAGAAGCAAGATGGCAGCAACCACAGTCTTGTGTTGGTGGAGAATTGTCGTGTATACCAATTGAAAAACTCATATCCGTCGATGACATCGCTGCAATGGAAGCTCGCAGATTAAATCATTAGTTACAGCATAACAGCATGATGCTCTTACAAAGTACAATCAATTTATTTCCTGTCGCTACGTAGAGAAGAACATAAGTATCAAAGGTTTAACAATTGACCAGTCGGTAGCGCGATGGACGGAAAATGACGCACAATGAATTCGAGACATCGAGTATGGTTACGTAACGAAAAAAATTAATCACGCTTTCATATATCCTAACATTTAGATAAATCAATTCACTAGAACCTGCACACTTTTTTCCTTTCCCAGACATTTTTCACATTGCATAACTTGTTGAAACATCGATCAGAATTGAAATTGGAAGAAAGAAACAGACAAATTAAAGAAAAAACCAACAGAATAACGGATAATTAATAATTATAAATTAGTCGATAGTTGCTAGATAGTAAAAGCGAATTCGTAGACATAACGTCCAGAAAATTTTTGTAAAGTTATAGTAATTAGTAGCTTCGTGATAAATGAGACAAGAAAAAAAAATGATTCAGATAAAAGAGAGTTAAATTTCGATTGTTGTTATTGTTGTTAAACGCTGAAGTCTAAGTTGTTACTTGCTGTTGAATAGACAAAATGTTTTAGCAATTGACGAGGAACACATGATAGCATTAAAGACTAAAATAAAAACCCGTAAATGATTTATTTTTCAAAAAAAGCCTGATACATTTTACTGCAAATTGGTCTGTATAACATTGTAAGCATAAGAATTTATTTTTAATGATTAATGAATCTTCTTTAGTGAGTGTAGTGGAAATAAAATATTTTTTTTTGCAATAAATAATTATAAATTAGTTAGTCGATAATAAATCACTAGAATGAATTAATTTTAAATACAAGCTATTAATTTGGTGTGTCACTTAAGAATATGTTAGTTTAGAATAATTAATAGCATTCTGTACATAATTTAGATGTTGAAATGGAAATTTTTATTAGTAAAAGATTGATTTTGTAAAACTGTTATACCAAAATTAGTGCATAATTGATGTTGAAAAGAAAAAAATGTAAAAAAAATTTTAGATAACGCTTACGGTCCATTAATGATTCCTTCCAATTACATTTGTGTTGAAAATGTTTGATAAAATAAGAATAAAAAAAGAAAAACAAAATAGCAAATATTTATTTGAGAGAAATCCAAGCACGTTAATGATGCGTATGTCTTTGTTAGATGTTTTGTATAAAGAAATGAGCAAATAGAGAACAGAAAACTATTAAATTTTGTTATGCATTTTATTATTATCCATACTATCTTCTTAACTTTCATTATCATTGCTCAATGATTATCTTTATCATTATTATAAATCTCTTTAAACCCAAACATAATAAATGATATCTTCCTGCTAAATAACATCATAATATCCAGCATTAAATAATCATGATCATTACATGTGACTATAAAATTTTTCTGCGCAATGAAACTGCGCTTGTCTTACTTTGAAGGCTACTATTCAACTGGTACATATCTCAACTATCAGACTTCACTGACGTGGAAGTTTGTTATTTGATTTATCATCCATCACTTATTTTTTTAACTTTTTATTAATACAACTATGGGAAAAGACATTTCGCTATTAGAGGAAATAAGTAATAAATTAACTGAAGAAACGCTACGAAATATTTTAGTTAAAAAAACGGAAAAAGAATCAGTTGAAGTGACAGGATGGGAGTTTGAACCTGGATCGAATAAAGGTGACAACTACTTATCAATCGTGTATAGAGTGACAATTGATGGAATAGTTGATGGCGAGAATATTCAAACTAAAGTAGTGATAAAAGGTTTGCCTCATAATGAGGCAACAAGAAAAACATTTAGGAGTGCTGAATTTTTCAGTAATGAAGTTAACTTCTATGTTAAGGTAAGTTTTCTGTCATAAATTGATCAATATAACCTACTTTTAGGTTATTTTAATGAATTTTTTACTAATGTACAATTATAATTGATTTTTTTCCTGCTATCTTAATGTTAGAAAATAGCTATTGATGAATTAAATAAACAAATAATTCAAAATTAATGTTTTACTCATTAGATAATTCCAAAAATAGAAGAGTTCTTGAGATCTAAAAATGTCAACTACAATTTACCAGTTCCAAGATGTTTTGGGTGTTATTGTGATGGAGAACATGATTACGTGATACTTGAGGATGCTAGAGAACTAGGTTATGGACATATCTCTCGACATGATATATGGACACCTGAAGATATTCAAATAATATTAAGATGCTTGGCACGTTTTCATGCTGTTTCATTCGCTTACAAGGATCAATACCCATCAGAATTTGATGAGGTTGTGAAGAACCTCAGTGAAACTTTTTATGATGAAAAATATTGGAGCTGGTATGAAACTTGGTTTGTAAGTATCTTTTTAAATCTTTATCGTGATCAATTAAAAAAAAAAGGAATTTATAATCTTGAACACCTGTTAATTTATGTACGATTTTTTAGACTAATTGTATAGCTGTAGCTAAAGATGCCGTTTCGAAAGAATATAACAATACTCCAGAAGCAAAAAAATTCTTATCGCTATCATCCCGAGATCTATGGGAGAAAGCAACTAAAGCCATAGCAGATAAATCCATATCAATAGTAACCCAAGGAGATTCATGGCCATCAAACTTTATGGTTTGCATAACTGAAGAAAAACAAAATGCTTTAATGTTAGATTTTCAATTAGCAAGGTGTAATACTCCTATTACAGATCTATCAAATTTTATATATACTAGTACGGACAAAGAAATACGCGATAAACACTTAGACAATTTGCTGAAGTATTATTACGAACAACTTTCTAGCTCAATCGCTCTTTTAGGTACAGATCCTAACAGAGTATTTCCATGGGATGTGTTCATGAAAGAGGTATATGGGTAAAAAAATTATTACTAATGTGATTAATTAATAATGTGAAAGATTAATAAGACAATTTTATTTGATATAATCCTAGGTGAAAGAGAAATTTGTCATTGGATATTCTTTCTCATTGGAAGGTCTACCAGTGATGATGCTGGACGAATCTGAAGTATGTGATATCGAAGTTATAGAGGGAACAGATAGCGTAAATATTGCTGAAGTGTGGAAAGTTGTACCATTAAAATCCAAAGAAAAACGACAACGACTTGCCGATATGGTTGTTGATGCCTTTCAACGAGGATTTATATAGAAAATATGTTATAAAACTACCTGAAATTTAAAGTATTCTTATAGATCTATTGACAGTTTCAAAATAAATAATTGATTTTAAAATATCAGGCTCTCCGGTGGTCTGGGTGCGACCCGAGAGGTCCACACGACCAACTTCCCAGTGGGAAGAATGAAAAAATACCATATGTTTTATTTTTTATTATTATGTATTTATTTTTATTATTATTAATATTATTATTGTTATATTATGCTACACATAAAAATTCTGGTAGAGAGTGACGCCTCTACCCCTTCCGTAGCCTCTATTGTAGAGCCACCCTCTACCTCTATCTCCGCTTCCTCGACTACATTTATCAATATATTACTTAAAATCGTAATGATGTATCCCACCGTATTGAACAATATAAAAACGAGATTAAAATTGGTCAAGATGAGGCAAGTTCTTTTGATTATAATGAAAGTAATCAATCGTTATCATTAAGCGGCAAAGAAAATGAATCACAAATAAATCAGACTATTATAAAATATTATGATTTATTAGATCATGACATTCATTGTTACATACAATATAATTTTAACAATAGTGAAGAATTGTCATGGAATGCAAAAATAGTTTTAGTCAATCATTATGCATTTCTCATGAATGAAATTAAAAGTGTCATAGAGAAATACGTTAATAATCAGAGTATAGCTCCTTACAGTTTCAATTGTCAAATAGAGCCGGAGTCGTCATCGGATGACAATGATTTACATGGCATTCAGAATAATAATAGACTTTTGCCAATAAACGACCATAAAATTGTTGATCAGAACTCTATACTATACGCTTATACTTATTTTTTAATAATAAAAAAACCTTTAATTGTTAAGTTAGGGAAGTTGAAAATTTTTCGCACTCCTAGTAAATAATAAATAGCTGATAAGAGGATTCCTTGTGAAGAGGATTATCGTTAATGTTTTATTCTCAAATTTTATCGCAATTTTTTTATCATATTTATACGGAAGACTGGCAAATGCATTATTATTGAAGTCCTAGTATCAAATTGATAAGAAGTTTACTTGAAGAGTAATTTTTCGTATTGTAATTCTGATTATTGCAAGCAATTATTTGATTAAAATCGCATTATTATGTCAAATCACAAAGGTCCACGTAAGCATAACAGACTAGACTATTGAAATTTTGATATGTACTGTACATATAAAAGCATCCACTGCTGTGCAGTGCTAGTGATAACAAATTTCTGAATGCAATAATACTTTTGACTTTTTTGATTATTTGCAAATAATAGTCTTTGCAAATAGTTATTGTAAGTGTTTAAGTTGATTTTTGATCTAATTTAATTACATAGTTAGAAAAACTTTTCAATTTAAAAAAAAATGGGCAAAGATTTAAATATTTTAACAAGTGTCAGCAAATTGTTCACGGAAGAAATTTTAAGAAATGCATTAGTTGAAGCATATGAATGCCAAGATGCAAAAGTTATTGATTGGAGTTTTGAAGGAACTTCAACGAAAGGTGACAGCTATTTATCAACTGTCAGAAAAATTTGTATCAAAGGAATTGTAAAAGGAAATGAAAAAGATTTGAAAATCGTTGTAAAATCTCTACCAGAGAATTTAGGGAGACGCAAGACATACAGAAGTACTGATTTCTTTTATAATGAAATCATGTTTTATACAAAGGTATTCTTTGCCAAGAGTACTCTATTTGATTTTCTTTCAAATATTTTTTATTTGATCAACTATTGTATTTTGATATTGATTATATTATCATAGTGATTTACTGGATAATTTGTAATTTCAGATAATGCCATTATTTTTGGAGTTCTTGAAGGTAAAAAATCTTAATCATTTACTTTATATTCCGAAATGCTTTGGATATCTGCTGGATGGCGAAAACGATTTCATAATTTTAGAGGATGCGGGTGTTCATGGCTTTCAATGTCCTTCCAGACAGAACTCTTTAAGCTTAGATGATTGTAAAGTAATACTTAAAGCTTTAGCACGTTTCCATGGAGTATCTTTTGCATATAAATCTCAAAATGAAGAAAAATTTGATGATGCTGCTGGTCAGTTAAAAGAAACATATTTTAGCGAAGATCATTGGAACTGGTATAAAAAATTCTACGTAAGTATTAAAATTTTTTAATAAATAACAGATCCTCTGTAACACCTGCCATCATTCATTTTATGATGAAATACTTTTGTTTTTTAGAATCTGATAATGATTGTAACTAAAGATGCAATGGCAAAAGAATATGGTGGTACACCCGAAGAAAAAAGGTTTTCAGCCATTAGCAATCGTGATTTATGGGAAAGGAGTGTGAAGATTTGTAGTCGTAGTCGAACTCCAACATCAGTGATAAATCAAGGAGATGCATGGGCACCTAATTTTCTAATACGAACTGATGAAGCTACTGGTGAAAAAGAAGCTTTACTTCTAGATTTTCAACTCGCTAGATGGACTGGTCCAGTGACAGATGTATCATTTTTTATTTACTCTTGTACTGATAAAGCATTGCGAGACCAAAGTTTTTCTTATCTACTGAATTATTATCATGACGAATTATCTAGTACGATATCAGCATTAGGATCAGATCCTGTCCAAATATATTCATTGGAAACATTTATGAAAGAAGTCAGAGAAGAATTCGTGCATGGACTTAATTTTTCACTTGAATCTATTATAATGGCTACATTAGACGATGATGAAGTATTTGATTTGGACACTATAAAAGGAAATGATGCAGTAGATATTTCAGAAGCATGGCCTATAAAACCTTTAAAGAGTCAAGAAAAAAGAAGACGTCTGGCAGATGTTATTATGCATGCTATGAAATGTGGTTTTTTGTAATATATACATCTTAATGTTACAGTATTATCTGAATAATTAATTATTTTTATATTATCATATAATATAGCGAGTAAATATTGTTTTATAATTATTATCATAACAAAATAATCGTTCGTGTATGTGATAATTATATAAGAAAACCATATATGCAATATTAAAAAATTCTTCTCTTCTAAATGTACTGTTATTCATACCAATCTCTTAATTTTGTTCATTGTAAAAAAAGAAATGATCTCAATTAAATTTATAAAACAGATTATTGTATGAATTTCAACACTGAAGCTGTTATAATTCAAGGCTAAGTTTAATAACCATGAAATAATTCATTTGACACAAAAAGCGGTATAATTGAGTTAAAGTAACAATTATTCTAAGAGTGTTCGTGATTAATATTTTAAAACTATGAATTTACATATTCAAATTAGAAAAATTCATCTAATAATTAGTTTTGAATCCATTTTCCTTGTGGAAATAATTATAGTGCATAAAAATAAAACTATGAAATCATTTATAAAATTATGTCAAATAAAAAATTATTAGAAAATCTATTAGCTTAACATAATGGCTAAATGTCATTGCTTTTATCATTAACTAGCGATAACATGTGGTCAGTCATTTAATTAAGTGGTTAAAAACTAGCACATTGCCATTGAAAACTCGATGACATTCAAATTATTATCCATAATTCTTCTCAATATTTCGAAAAGTATAATACTCCAAAAATACTTCAATAAATATTTTATGTTTTTACTTTCAGTAATGAATAAATATAAACATTTCATATTTATACAGACTTACAGTGACTTAAGCATTTTTTAAAAATAGAATACTTAGTTAATATATCGCACAGATATTTATAAATTTTATATTACACGTATAGAAATTAAGGCATTGATGAGATATAACACTACCAATCTGTCTTAAAAATTCTTTGAACTCGTTTGCATGTTTTTTGTAAATCCACTCGCATCAAATACAACAGTGTCATCTTCATCATCTTCATCAAGAGGCAGTGGTCTCATTTCAATATCTTGTTTGTGTGCTAAAACACCATATTTCCTAACCATTTGTGCTGAGCTTTGGCGTAACCTACAAATATCTTCAATTATAAAAATTCCACCTCAATCAACAATATTTTTTAAATCATCGTTAAATACCTAGTGCTGCGGAATAACAAATAGGCCACACTTAATACACTCAGTCCAACAAAAACATAAAATGCACGTTTGATAGCTCCTGAATTTAGTGACAGCATGTGGCCTTTAAGGCTCTGAAATAGAATATTTTATTTTTACTGAAACGCTGATAGTAAATAAATGTCAATAACTGTAAATGAAAATTTAGTCACCTCAGATCCATCAGATGCTGTTTGATTATTTTTATGATCACTTTGTTTATTCACAACACTTGTGCTATTTCCATTTTTCTCACCAACTGACTTTTGAGATTCAGAAAGATTCACTGAAGGTTTTTGATTATTATTTGTAACATTAACCTTATTATTAACATTATTGATATTATCATGATTATTATTTAAATTTGTTGCGTTAAGCTTTTGCTCACTGACAGCCGGTGATTTAACCCCGGCATTTGTGCTGCTAGAGAGGTTATCACAAAACGAATGCGTAATAAAACAAAATATTAACAATAATAATAATTTATTACAACTCCTCCGATAATCAACACCCTTCATTGCCCTGAATTTTTTATACGGGACAGTCTTTTAATGGATAAGGGATTATTTTGATCGTTGAATAATAATTTGCACGAATTATTCAATCTTCTCGGAATCATTCCACCACCTCTACTAGTTTCTTTGTCGGCCAGTTACTATTACGTTTTGACTTGGACACATACTGCGTATTATTATCACACAAAATCAACTAAACCACTACGAATATGTATTTGTTTGATGTATGTATGTAACAGGTTTCCATGATTATCATGATCTCATAACTCAAAATAAACGCAGAATGTGAATAAACCTTTAACCTATTCAAGCTAATGTGATGAATAATGACTATTTGTGTTTCTTGGGAACAAGTGTTTTATGCTAACACTTTTTGAATATTATTTTTTTTATCACTATATTCTATTAGTTGCATTAGCGCATGTTTGTCACATCGTTAAGCTCTTTGTCTACGTTTATACAGCGTAATGAAACATAAAAAATAGAGTTGGAAAATTATTCAGGAGTGGTTTAAATAGATTTCATGAAATTAACAACATCGTTCATGCCTCTATTCGATGTTCCAACACTAGCAACTGCTAAGAATATGTAGTCTATAGATAAGAAAGAACATGTCATCTTGTCTAGTGATCATTATATAAAGATAAAAATATCCTTAATATCATTTTATAGATATTTTCAAACTTAATTTTTAAATAACAACTCAAAACAAGTCATTTTATAACTATAATTATGTTACTTACCAATCGCAGAACTTCAATAATGTCAACTTATTGTGTGAATCCAAAAATGAATAACCTCATTTGATAATAATTGATATACTACAAATAAATTTGCACTTTTAAACATCTAGATAAGCTATTATAATATTGTTAGTAATTAATAATCCTACCAAAACTGTCATCTTCGAATGTCAGTAAAACGTCGCATAATGTACACGTCTCGAATGATTCTGCAAACAACAAAATACTCATTTTTAAAAAATCATTTGAAAGAATTAAAACAGCAATAAAGTTTGAAATAATGGTTAGTCTTCAGTACCGGACATCTCCATTTAATAAGCATGCTCATTGACTATGGGATGCAATATGAGCCATTAATCAGTTTACAATGTCGTCTAAGAGTCGTTAACAGTGAAGGCATCTGAAACGATTCTCTAGGATATTTTTTATTTATCTTTTAATTGGCGGTTTTCTGTCAACTTCATACTCATAAATGTGTAGATCTTTTTTATTTTTTCTATGAAAGTAATCTGTAAAATGCACTTGCGTTAGCGTTACATAGTTTTTTATTATTTAAAAATATCTGTTTAAGAAATTAATGCCATTTTAGGCTAGGAATTAAAATGTAAATATTCTGATTAAAATTCTTCAATGTTGAAGTTCGGATGTTTGGTAACATCACATTCATCATCAGGTAGACGTTGGCATGTAGGTACTGGTCCAACTTCGCAAACGCATCTAACACAAACGGAATCGTAGTGTGTTGCTTGATTAAGTTCATCGCCATAATACATTACCATATTACCAAACTCACAAATAATATTTTCTGAAAATAGTAAAATGTACATTAAATATTTAATTTATTAACATTGTACTTCATTTTACTTTTTCTGTTTACCATATTTTGCTAGGTTCTTTTCTTCTCCATCCCGTTTAATTATTTCATCCCGTTTATTTTCTGAAAAAATTAACGATTGATTTTGTTAAATAAAAATTTACCATCATAATTAATTAATGAATAATTTACATACGACATCGGAATGCTAAACTGCAATGCTTTTGTGGTGACTGAGATGAATAGTAAACTGGTGCACATTTATGATAGATGTCATATGCGTGGAACAATTCACTTCCACATTCATAAGCTGAAGTTACACAGAAAGGTTCTATGTTTTCACCTGAAAATTAATTTTTCTAATCAGCCAATAGCTACTTCCGATTAATTTCAGTTCAATTAAATCTGATACCTTTATATCCAGGACCACAATAACAATCTTTTTCAGGTTCGGATGCAGGTTTAAAATACTCTCCATCTTTGTATATTTTTCCATCAACTTCACAAGTAGGTCGATCTTCTGGTTTTTCAGCTTTAAAAATAAAGTCATTAATTTACAATTTACAATTTTGCGATTTTCTACTGTCTGTTATACTAACGACATCTGATTTGTCCTCCACAACACTCTGTAGCTTTCTGAGGCTCATAACATGTATCATTTGTTGGCCAAAATATGTGAGGACAATCTATTTCAGCACATGTAAATTGTGCTCTAAAATTAATCAGCCATTATCAAAATTCTTTTATCGCAGATAATAAATGATTCTAAAAATCATACTTACATTCCATTATTTTCTATACACATGCATTCAATATCACAAGGATTACCATCTTCAATTCTTAAAGCATCTCCAATGTTGTAGTCATAGTTTTTGATACGACATTTATTTATAGGTCGTTCCTTCAAGTGATCACAGTTAAACTGATAAGGACAACAATCACCAGGATTCTTAAAAATTGGCTTGCAATTCAAATCCTTGAAATACTTAAGAGGTCCTCGACATTGCGTTTGATCACATTCTACAATTAGAAGACGAAATAAAGTGATTTATTCTCTGTATGAGCTGAATTTTAAGAGAGAATTAGTTAATTAATTTTTAATCTCACCATCATCTG
This sequence comes from Chelonus formosanus, assembly GCA_028641665.1. Taxonomy (NCBI): domain Eukaryota; kingdom Metazoa; phylum Arthropoda; class Insecta; order Hymenoptera; family Braconidae; genus Chelonus; species Chelonus formosanus. The sequence continues at coordinate 20,190,464 of CM054002.1, forward strand.
CTAGAACTATTAAAATCAAGCAGTTAATTACTCCTAAAGCAAAATTACGTCCAGAACTCATTGTCAATATTATAGCATGTTCGTATGAATGAACTAAAACTGCTTGCTTCTTATATAAGGCTGAAGAAGTGAAGGTCAACTTATCGTGTCTCATTTATATAAAAGTTTACACAAGTAGATTTGTAACATAATAGATGTTTGCAAAAATAAAAAAAACGATGATGACATTGATTTAATTCACGCTTCTTTGCATCTTATTATTATATATACGCAATATTCTTTATTATTTTTGAGCAATACATGTAAATATTGATATTCTAGTCACTAGACGTAACTACTGATTTTAATGATCTTCAACTATAATACTTCAATATATTCTTTATTTTATTACAGAGTATTTCTCTAGTGACATAACTTTTTTTTGCTAAATTTAGATATTACCTAATTAATTTATTAATAAATGAAACTTTCTTCTTATACATTTTAATCCATGTATTAATATTCTTTGGAATGTCTCTCCTTATAAATGATTTATACTTATAGCTTATTTATATCAGCATTAATTTTCCATATGCTTTATGTTTTAAACTTACGCGACTTGACCTAATGTGACATTTTATGATAACTGTTCAAAAATTATCAGTTAAACCTAAATTTCTCAGAATTTTTCTAATTATTATTCATAGATATAATCAAGGCAATCCAACTGTTGTAAGAAATCAACCAAACGATAATAATCATGAATTAGATAGTTTTATATTTCTGGGATTACAAATTGTTTTGGGTAACTGTTGACATGTAGGTATTGGTCCAACTTCACATGTACAATTCATGCAGATGGAATCAAGATATGTATTTTGAACAAGCTCATCTCCATACTTCATTATTAAATTACCAAATTTACAAACCATATCATCTGAAAATATCAGAAATTAATTTTTATTCTGATCATAATTAAAAATACTTCTTTACTCACCTGGTCCATTTGGATTTTCATTTGCTTTAAATTTCTTTATCACTATATCCCTTTCGTTTTCTAAAAAACATGAAATTGCATAGCTTGTAAAATTTTATGGAAAAAACATTAACATGAAGGAGTAATGGATTGGTGAATTATAAAATACATACGACATCGATTGAAATAAGGGCAATCAGCTGATGGTGATTGAGAAGTGAAAAAAGTTGGAGCACACTTGTCATCATAAGGGTGTTGAAGGTGTATATCACAGGCATAATGTTTCTTTCGACAAAATAAATCAGTAGTTTCAGCTAAAATTTTAAATTAAATTGATGAATTTTATTTTACATTTCAATTAAAAATTTTAAATATATATACATCAATTACCTGTGTATTCAGGACCACAAAAACAAATTTTTTCTGGGTCTGATAGTGGAATAAATTTTTCATTATCATTATAAGTTTTATCATCAACTATACATTCAGGTCGCTTTTCCCCATCTTGAGCTTTAAAAATTTATTTAAAAATAATCAAAAGTGTTGTGAAATTAAATAAAAAACGTTATCATATTTATCTAAAATTAATGAAACTTACGACAAACTACAACTGGACAACATTTTGCAGCTTCTGTTCGAAAATAACATCCAGGTTCTAGTTTTTGATAAGAACAGGCTGCGATACGACAAATAAATCGAGCTCTATTATTAAACAAACAAAGTAAAAATAATAAACAAAATAAGTAGCATGATAATTAAATTCACTCGTCTTACTTTTCAAGAATTAGTTGACATTTACAATCCATATCACAAGGTTCTGCATCTTCTTTTTGCAATACTTCATCAACTTCATACTCACGATTCCCAATATAACACTTGTTAGGTAGTCTATTTTGAAGATGATCACAATTATATTTATATGGACAACAGTTATCAGGAGTTGTATATATTGGTGTACACCCTAGATATTCATAATATCGTACAGGCCCTTGACACTGTGATTTGTCACAAACTATTAAAGTATAAATAGATTATCATTTTTATCAAACACTAAAATAATGTGGAATAATATTTTTGTTTACCTTTATCAGTTCGAATACTTGGAGGGACAGAGCATAAAATAAAAACAGTAAAAATAAATGAATACATTCTACTAACCAACTTTTTTATTCGAAAGATCACAAGTTAGAAATATCAGTATATTTCATACAAGCTCTGTGAGTCAGAATAACGAGATAACATGATGCTAACTTCTATCACAATCAAACATTCCAGTTTCAAACTAAAACTATGTTTAGATGCACACATATTTTGATATTATCAAACCAGTATAACTGGATTATTTATAATACTTGATGTAATTTAATTTTTAAAAAAATTTCGTTAGCGAGTTACCAATTTTCACATTATTTTCACTGATACTCAACATTATTAAAATAAACAAAAACTAAACTAAATATTAGTAATTATCAAATTTCGGATGTTTAGTGACATCACAAACTTCATCAGGTAATCGTTGGCACGTAGGAATAGGTCCAACTTCACAGGTACAGTTCATGCAAACAGAATCATAATTTGTAGCTTGAACAAGTTCATCTCCATATTTCATTGTTAAATCACCGAATTTGCAAATCATATCATCTGAAAAAAGAATATTGATAAATCTGACTGGATTCTAATATAAAAGTATATCAAGTAGTAAGCTGATATTAACGTATCTCTAAAAATTAAGATATCACTGACCTGTTACATCGGGATTATCAACTGCCCTGAACTTCTCAATGACACTATCTTTTTCATTTTCTGGAAATTAAAAAATTTCGAATTACTTCAAATGAACATATGTAATTTATAAATATGTATTAATAGCAATAAATAGAATATTAAGGATATCAGATACATACGACATCGACTAGCAACATTGCAGTCAGTTTGTGGTGATTGAGAAACATAATAAGTTGGAATACATTTATCATTGTATGAATGACGAAGTTCAATGTTACAAGAGTGTCTATTTATCCTGCAAAATGGTTCAACGGTTTCCCCTAAAAATATCATTTTTGAATTAAAGATAATTTAAGTGAAGAAAAAATAAGTAAGTAAATTACCTTGATATCCTGGTCCACAGTAGCAAATTTTATTTGGTTCTGCTTCTGGAGTAAACATTTCTCCATCTTTATACACTTTTCCATCAACAAGACATGTAGGCCTTACTTCACTATCTTTAACTTCAAGATTGAACCAAAATCATTTACATATCATTTTTTTAAATTAATAAATAAAGTATAAGGTCATTTGAACTTGTTATACTCACGACAAATTATATGGGGACAACAATCTGTAGCTTTTCTACGTAAGTAAGGAGTACAAGAAGGTGAAGGTTCGAGTCTTCCATGGAAGCAGTCAACAATAGCACAAATGAATCGAGCTCTGTTAAATTGATTGCGATAATTAATTATTTTTATCTATAAAGTATTTAGAAAATAAACAAGAATACTAAAGCTGGAAGTTTTATTATATTTACTTTTTTCCTTCAAATTGCTTACAAACACATCCCTTGTCACAAGGTTGTGCGTCTTCCTTTCGCAAAGGTTCATCAACATCATATTCATGATCTCCAATATAACACTTGTTGGGTAATCTTTCTTTTAAATGATCACAATTATATTTATAAGGACAACAACTTTCGGGTGTTCTATAAACTGGTTTGCACTTTAATTCTTCATAATAGCGTATTGGTCCTCGACATTGTGATTTATCACAAGCTACCGAAATGAAAAATAAATTATTATTAATATTAAACATGAATTGAACGCGCATAAATTAAGTATTTTATTTCACCTTCATCAGCTTGACTGGGAAAAGCAGTAAAGCTTAGCACAAAAACAGTAAAAATCAATGAACGTGCTCTTCTCATCGTAACTTAAACACTGTTAGCAGAACTTTATTTTCAAGAGGAGTTTATATAGGATTCTATGAAATTCAATATTAATAAACCTCAGTATGTGCGACGCAAAATATATGTGAATACATCAGAGAGTCACGTTTTAACGATTGAAGACGAGATAAGCAACAATTTAAACCTGCTTCCATCAGTGGTGGGTCAGGACCTTGAACACATCATTAAAAAGAAGGATAAAATAGAAAACGAAAAAATTATCAATTTTAAATTTACATTTTTTCCTTGAAATAATCTCATAAAACAACCGATATTATATTTTCTTCTTTTATTGTTGTAGAAAAAAAATGTTTTACAGTTTGCAAAATTATAAGTTGTTATTTAATATGCATTCCATTGCGTCTTGATATACTTTCAAAGTCTATATTTATTCTTTCAAACAGACTTTTTTATAATTTATTGTGCTTGATTTTATTTATTTAATTTTTTAAATTCCTTTAGTGATTCTCAATTGGAGATGTTGATTTATGTTTATCGTCTGATATAAAGTTACGATATTAGATCTAACTAATTATTATTATTTATATTTTTGCATATTTCATCGAATTGTCTAAGGCGAAGGACGGCCACTTTCTTTTCAAAGTGTTTGTATCGATTTTTTTATTATTGAACCTAAAATATTTACAAAAGTAAATTACAGGTATATCCATATAAAATAAGTTCATTATAAATTATAGTAGCCCACTTATGAATCAACTTAAAATTTGAATTCCTTGTATTTTTTGGAAGATTTTGATTCTTGTCCTTGCTGTCGTTTTCTCTTACTCTGTAAATAATAAATTTTTATCAATAATTGTAATAATAATTTAATTTCATGAACAATACTATAAATCATAAAAAAAAATATACCTTTTGACGTTGAACATGATCTTGTAACATATCTGATAGATCTTCACGTCGAAGGTGAGCTTGTCGTGAACGCATAGTTTCTTCATATCGTGAGGCCATAGCTTCAGAATCAAGATCGAGTTCACTAGGATCTAGAGCAACTTCAACAGTTCCATCTTTTTCGACTCTTGCTTCAGATGTTGATGCACCTCGTCTAGCAGCAGCTATGACGGATGGAGGAGCCTGACCACCAGCGCCAGTCATATCATATACATGAGTACTTCCCATCATACTAGCCCCTAAACCTTCAGTTCTTCTTTCTTGAAGAACTGTGTATAAAGCTGGAGTATCTCCACCTTCCATTTCACTCTCAATCTTTTTCTTTCTTAATTCGATAGTTTCTGGAGTTTCTAGACCAGCAGGAATTGATGCGATTCCACTTGGGGTTATCAATCCTTCAGCCCCAGGTGTAACCAAACCACTAGCATCACCATCTACCTCTTTGCCCTCACCATCACCTTCAGCTCCTTCTTCTCCTTCGTCATCTTCATCTTCTTCTCCAGACGATTCGGATTCTGGTTCACCCCACATTCCTCTGTCAACTTCTTCATCAAGAGCATCACTACCTGGTGCTCTTGTTATTCCAAATACATCGCCATACAAAGGTCTACCAGTTTCATCAACTGGAGGCTTACCCCAACCTCCTGCATGATATCCAAAAGCACAGCCTTCTGGAATGGGTGCATTGAGTCCAGGAATTTTTAAATTCGGGTAACTAGGAGGTGGACCATATCGCTGCATAGCAATGAGCCATGGAGGAGGTACTTTATGACAATTTGGACCAACAGGCATACCTAAAGCTGTCCTCAATTCATCAGACAGCTCTCCAGGTTTCTTCTCTTTTAACCTTGTCTCAAATTCTTTACCCTCATAGTAAAGATCACCATGGATTGTCATTCTTGGTTTCGTTTGCCATTTAAAGAAAGCATCATGTAGCTTTTGATAATCAATATCAATTTTACCAAGTTTTGGTCTCGCTCGTTCTCGCATTTTCGCTTTGAGGGTTCTCCCGTCATCTCTTTCTTGAAGACTAGCACGCATTTCTGTGATACCTGTGCGTTTGATGAAGTCTGGAAGATCGAATGGGGGTTTCTCTATACCTCGTTTGCCTTGAAGATATTTTCTTTTGAAACACCAGTGCCTAGGAACCGGCACTGTGTTCCTATGTGCTTTGAGTTGAACTAAAAGCTTCGGATCTCGTGCAGTGACATCATGCATTTCTACTACATCAGGTCTACCAACAAGTTGTTTTAATTCAGCCACACTTAATCGTGTTAATCTCTTAAGCTTGCGTTTGGAGAGTCTTGGAGCACCATTTTCAGTATTTTGAGCCTGTAAATGCATATTGGCTTCTTCATCAAAATCATCGATTAACGGCACTTTACTAGGTACCATAGATAATGGTACAGTAGGTGGATACTGTCCAATGGCTTCAATTTTATCTTTATCTGTCTGATGATCAGGTTCCACAAGTCTAAATGCTTCGAATACTCTTGCAAATTGTCGATACATTGGCTCTAAATCAGCAACTGTTGGAATTTCTTGAATATATTCCACTTCTATGTCATTTTGAGATGCAGAACTATCTGATTCTACATTATTTTTATTTATATCCACTTTTTCTCCAGAATGCTTCTTTTTCTTCTTTTTTCTCTTCTTCTTAGTTTTATTAGATTTTGCATCTGATTTTTCTACATTTGCATTTACTGATTCTGATTCTATTGGAAAATCTAGTGTCGAATCATCACGAGATGCTTCGTGAGTCGGAGATGAGCCGGGAACTGATACATCATTCGGATCAGCTCCAACTTCTTTTGCTCTTTCAGTTTTAAATGCTAATGCTTGCTCTAAAGCTGCCGGCAATTTGACTTCTTCGTTATTTTCTTTTTCTTCATTAGAGCCATGGTTTTGCTGCATTTCTGGTGGAACGGATACCTTCAAGCTCAAAAGACTTGGTAATGTTTTAGGTGAATCCGCCATAGTGCTTTTCACTTAATAAATGAGCTAATAATTACTGTGAGATGAGTTTTCAATTATTATTAATTAAAACTTATTAATTAATAAAAAGCCTTCATGTAATATACAGTTTTAACGAACGTTTCAAAATTTTGAGGTTACTTTAAAAGCGTTAGCAAAGCAATAGGCAACAGAATGAAGTTAGTCTAAGTTGAATCTCCAATCCTAATTGCTATAAAAAACAACTAGACTGATTTTCATGAGTGCACACATTTAGAGGGGTTTATAATTTTTAGATGATTCATGTAACAATTTCTACTTTTTTTTATTAAATTAATAATCATCCAATAATAACTTATATACTTTAATTGAAGAGTTATTATTTTTATATAATTTTGTCAATTGCATTAGTATTTGCTCCAAAAAAAGCAACCTTCATTTTTTGGAGTTTTACAAAGCAATTTCTAAAAATACTTCTTTATGTAATTAGAAATAATACCGATTTTTTGTAAGTCATATTCAACTTGTTCATCATACATAATTTAAAAATCTTAAATGTCAGTATATTATCCTGCAGTAATTGAAATTACTATTTGCACATTCCATCGGGAAAATGCCGGCATGTAAGCATTGGACCAACTTCACAAGTGCAACTCATACAAGTGTCATACGTTGTTTCTGGAGCTAGTCGATCTCCATAATCCAGAGTTAAGTCTCCGAATTTACAAAATACCTTTCCTATAAATATTGAAAGATTTAATGTTGAATAATTATTCGATTATATTTCTAAGAGAACAAGATAAAAATTTTTTAGTGTTACTAACGTTCGATTTGTGAATGAGCTAAACGATACTTAATAATCCAATCTTCATTATTGTCTACGGAAAAAAAAATTATTAGTTTCATCAACATTTTGAAAATAAGATTATAGTAAGGTATATACATACAACATCGATAAATGAAACTACAAGTCGATTGTGGAGAATCATTCGGAAAATAAACGGGTACACATGATTCATTATATGGAAAATAGAGTTCATTGTTACAAAGTCGGTCATTTTTGCGACAAAATAATTCAGCGTATTCACCTGTAAAGAAATAAATTAGCTTTTATTGATAAAGAATACTCTTTTTCAATAATTATGTTTAAATAAATTAGTCATCACTTGAATGGCTTGTGTAACATTGGCAAATTTGATCTGGCTGCGATTTCGGAATAAATTCCTCCCCACTCACGTAAATTTCTCCATCAACCAAACATTGTGGTAGTGATTCGTGTTGAGCTAAAAAAAGTAATTTACATACAATAGATATCTTTTATTCAATAAAAAATGACCGATACCAGAGACATTTAATCTTTACTTACGACAAACTACTTCGGCACAACATTGAGTTTGATTTCGATGTAGATAACATCCTACACTCAATTCTTCAGAAGGACAATCTACTACACTACAGTAAAACCTGGCTCTAGAATTAAAAATACTAGTTTAAATAAAAATAATTGTTAATTTTTTACTGATGATCTTATTAATACACACCTGTCTTTTATTTTACGACATGTACATTCAACATCACAAGGATTCCTATCATACTTAGCAAGATCATCATTGATATTATATACACTATCCCTAATATAACATTTATCGGGTAATCTTTCTTTTAAATGATTACAATCATATTGATAAGGACAACAACTATCAAGAGTTTCAAATATTGGTGTACATCTTAATTCTTCATAATAACGAATAGGTCCTCGGCATTTTGTGCTGTCACATTCTAAATATAAAATGTAAATTATTCTAATTTTAAATTGGATGAGTTACATGAGTAACTTAACGTACTCAATGTTTATTTTACCTGCTTTAATTGAACTATTGAAAATAATGATATTTATTACACAAAAAATAAAAAAACAAACTTTCGGTTGCTTCATGGTGATTTAACACACTAGTTAACTCAAATTCGATTTTATACCAGGTTAATTATTCTCAAACTTTTCATGTGCAAAATAGAGTGTGTATACAGCTGAAACTATCGATGTTTAATAATTGGTAGTAACCACGATTAAAAATAATATAATAAAGTCTATAATATATAAAGGTTCTAACTAAAAAATATAGAAACAAATATTGATATTAAACGCACGTCTTTCCTTAAAATAATATGATAAAGTGTTAAATTAAGCTGAATTGAATAGCATAATATTTCCTAAGTTAGAATATCGTCAATTTACACAATTATTTTATGGTTAGAAAGAACGAAGACAATGGATTACTATTTAATATATAATTTATTACTTGCTTGTTCACAAGATAACAGCCATGTGTATCCATTCGATAAGATCTTAACACCTGTTTGATAATTATTTTAGCATATTAATTTGGTTTTTTTCAGTTCTCGGGTTTCCAACCCGCTAATTTAATGGGTGTTCATCAGGTTTTTATGATGATAAACGATGGCTTCCAGTGTAAGGTGTTATGTTCTATTGACGCAAGTCAACAATAGTCGAAACACAGGTTTATTAAGATACTGATCTTCAACCGTGACTTTTACTTGATGTTTTCCATTTCATATAAAATGATTGGATATGCTCCAGATTGACTCCTAAGACAATAATGATTGTTATAACATAAATGCTTGAAAATTTAAATACATATAAATTAATCAAATAATTACCTGCAGTTTTTATTAAACCATCAGCATTGAAAGTTGACATTTTTCTTTCAACTGGACTTGTACCAGTTAGCAGGGTGACAACTGGCGATTCATTGTTTAAGCCAACCTTATTTTGTTGAGTAAAGTAGTAGCAGCATTCGACAATTTGAAAAAATACCCAAGCTTCTTTGTCCTTAGGTCTAGGTCCTTTAATGTATGGAAGTGCTGTACGTTCATGTGGTCTTTGAGCTCTTAAGAAACGTGAGCCTTTTTGTAGTTGATTCTCCAACCATCTTATAGCTTCACGGGCTCGGCCACTAGTTTTTTTCATTTCATCCAATGCTGATACAACTATTTACAAATAAAATATAATGTTATAATAAGCGTACTTATTTAATGATAATACTTTCTAAAAAAAAAAAATAATTACTCACCAACTGAAGGTATGATGACAATAAATTTCTTGGCAAAAACTAAACGTTTAAGAACTGGCGTATATTTAGTTAATGCTTCATGATCCGGAACTAGATAAGGGGACATGAGTTTTGATCTTAATCGATTCTCTAGTGCACTCACTTCTGCTTTCAACCATAATCTCCCCATATGACGCATTAATTTACCTCTAACTTGTTCTGGATTCATTTTATTTTCATCATTCATTTGTTCTATTCTTGAAGTTTCTATTGGTTTTGGGTCAGTCATGAGAAAAATATTCTGATCTTCATCAAACTTCATCCCCACTTCTTCAATACTGCATAAATATTTTCCAAACGTGTTTAACTTCAAAATTCTTAACAATGTTTCTTCTCGTTTTCGCATCGTATATTTTCGCAATATATGCCAATTAAGATCCTGATGTGCTGTCTGTAAAATTTGTAAACCTCTCATTTCGTTATCTTCTCGTAATGGCACGATATTAACATATTCATTTAGCTTGGTACTATTGGTTAAAAATATTGATTCTCCATCCCATGTTTTTAGAAGAGCTTCTGTGTCTACATTGATTAAATTTAACAAAATTGAAATTCGATGTAATAACATTCTTGAACTTTTAGCAATCATTTTGATGATATCTGGATTCCCTCTGAGCCAATCAAAGCAAATCTTTATAGAATAAAGTAATTCTTTTTTCGATAAAACTTTCAATAAATCCTCTGAATTTAATGTTTGCTTCTTAAGTATAACCATTTGGTCTACAGTGGTGTTAGACTTACTGTGTTGTTCAATTGAAATGCCAGAATCATATTTTCTTACTGAAACAGCACTAACAGATTCGCTAACATTAATATCATCCTTTACTTCATCTTTTTGAGATTCTTGAGGTTCAATAGTTTTAATTGCTCCATTCAATTCTACTCCCACTTCAATATCTGAATTTTCTTCCTCTTCTTCATGAACGTCATCATCTGTTAAATTATCTGATAAAATACAATCACTGAGCCCATCTTCATCATCCGTATCTAATAGATCGGAATTCATTTCTTCGCCTGAAGTATCTAAATAAGGACCATCGAAATCACTTGCATCGGAATCTGAAGAGTTAACATATTTTCTAGGTCGTCTTAATTTACTTAGTAAATTTTTTTTAGGTTTTGATCTCGGCTTTTTTATCTCTCCATTGGCTGAATGTCCATTTTGAATATTGGACTCGGTACCATTTACTTTTTTTGTATTTTCATTGACGTCAACACAATTTTCTCCATTTTGTGAAGTAGCGTCATTCGGTGTGTTATTATCTTTACACACCAATGAATTTTCTGTGTCTACATTATCCTCTTCATTTATCAAACCATTGTTATAGTCATGTTCTCCATTATTTTGACCATTAAGATGTGGCAGATTAATCATGAATTCTTGAAGATTATCAATAACAACTTGAATCAATTGAGAGAGAAGCGAAAGGATAAAAGCAATAACAGCATGAACTTGAGAAGATTCTTTTTCATGCAATTTCAAAATTGACATCAAACAAATCGCTATCATTTTAAAAACAACATCATCAGATAGATAAGAATTCTGTTCTAACTTGCAATGTTGCAATAATTTATCAAGAGCTGGTTTATGTTTCTCGATTTTTTCTGTATTTAAACAATTCTTAATATCCATCAATAAATCCTCGCAATCTTCATTAACTCGATTGCTATTAGATAAATCATTGTTCCATTTTTGGTATAATGAAAACAATTTTGCTGCGCAACGTTGAGATGGTAGTTTTTCTTTTCCAGTAAATAAGTGAGCTGATATAATCCTTTGAAGATTACCTTCTGCTCCATCAAATGATTCGGGACATAAAATACATCTCATGTAGTAATATACTGCGTCTACACCGTAATTTTTATTCCCAGAGATTGTACCCAATTGATTGTGAGGCATACCGATGTTGGGGTCTATCCCTATAGCCATTTTGTAATATCTCATAGCTATCATAGGATCCCAGTTAGGATCTAGATCTACCTTGTATCGAGTTAAATCACCTAGGCAAATGAGACTTCGATGGATCAAACGAATCACACACTGTTGTGCTTCTTTTGATTGGAACTTCAATGATACACACTCGTCATCGCTCTGAAATTTTTTTTATCACGTAATGTCGATTTCAATCATTTTAAATGAAAAAAAATGTTAATACTTACGTCCAACAGACAAGCATCATGACGAGAAGATATCAAATCCACACTTACTATATCTAGATTACATTCCAATTGTAATTTTAGAATTAAATGATGGTAAAATCCTACACCTACTGATAGGTGAGTAGAAAGCAAAGCTTTTTCCACTTCGTTCCATACATTTCCCTAAAAAAAATTGTATGTATATTAATATAATATATTTTATAACCTTAATTGGAAACTCTTTTAAAGTTATAAGATAAATTTTTTGTTATTAATAGTTGCAGTACTTGTCTGAGTTTTTTGGCTGTTGATACGACATCATAAAAGGCTCTTCTCCATAGCAATTCTTCAATTTTTTTTGCATGACCAACAGGATCATGAAAGATTAATCTTTCACAATAATCCTTAAGTTTAGTCCGTAAAATTTCTTCTGACGCCGTAAAAAGATCTTGTATTGTTACTGCTGCAGCTCTATGATCATCGAGTTTTTTAGCTATATCGGTTGCACCTCTGTAAAGGGAAATAAATAAAAATAAGAGAATGATAATTAAAAACAAAGCAAATACAAAAGATTTCAAAAAACCGGAAATTAATTGTCAGATAAAAAATGAGTTTACAAATAATAACCTATACAGTCGCCTCGTGAGGTCGAGGTAATCTGTAGAATTAACATCCACAGAGAAATTATGAGATTTCTTCATTTTGTTTAATCAGCTCATGACTACTTTCCATTCAACATTTCAATATATTCATCTTCCTGCAGCCTCTTGACGTGCATATCTCCGTCGCGTGACGTTAGGAAAACTCGTCATTTGATCCGATAAATATATTTTTGTCCTTATACTGCAAGAATAGTAATTAAATATTCCTAATCCCAGTGATAAATGATTCAACACTTTATATCAAATACGTATGATATACTGCCACGTTTTGATAAATAGTTTGTTTATGTAATTACAAAAGAAGATATCACAAATCCAAAATTGTAAGATAATTGTGTCGATTCAACTCTATTGCGTGCGATTGTGTGTCCTCAACATAAATTTTCATTTTCATTTCTTGCAAAACAAGATGAAACGACTGTCGCTGGCCGCCATCTTTTTTTCCTAATGGAAATTTACCTTTATGAAGTTACTCGCAAATTAAAATCCGCGCCATTAAAGTGTTGCGTACGAATATGCGCAAAAATTCTAGAATGTACGAAATATATTATATGTAAAAGCTCTAGAACACCAATTTCACTTCGTAATTTATATTAATTGAAGCAATAATTCAATTTGTATAACATTAAATTACAAACACAAAGGTCGGTTTTTAATGTGGGTATTAAACTTTATCGATTTCCAAGAATAGTAATTTGAAACGATTTGAACTTGGAAGAATATTCAGTATTGTGAGTCATGTCATAATGACGTCACTACTTTAATTAATGTCATATTGTTTTTCTATTTCATTCTTTTAGGCTGCAAAATTTTAATTAACAATATTTCAAATGAACAAAAATAATGAGTTAGTGAAAAATGAATAGATAAAAATCTTTATAATCTCTGGAAAACAAAATTTACAAGTAACGTTTACACTACGTAAGTCAAGAAAGTTGATAACAGTTAACTCATTACTGTTGCTGCATATGTAACTTATAAGAACACTCACAAGTATTTGTAGGATTGTACCAATTGGATTTTGTGAAGAGGAACAATATCGTGTGTAAACAACGCGTCTTTGTTTGGCTAAATTAATAAGAGTAAAAAATTTCATTAAAAAATGGACTGGTGGTTCATTGATAAAAAACTCTCTAGACATTGACGAAGTAAAATTAGTTGATTACATTTTTCGAAATAGTTTAGTAATATGTTGAATTTCAATGATGTCAGAAACTTCACAGTACTTAACAGCTGATGCAGTTGACACATCTGACAGTTGTAATTGAATGAAAAATCCAAGCCAATAAAAATACTTTTTCATGAGAGTCCAAATATATGACTCGTAATTTTTGAATGTCGTGTGATAACGATGGCGAATTTTGATGTGTCTTTTAATGTAAAACATTATTTAGGCCCAGAAAGCCTTGCAGATTTATGTTTCAAAACAATTTGCAACAATCTAGACATTATTTCACATAAAAATAACAATGGATATAGAGTTTTACGAAAAGGACTTGTGTTTCCCAGTGAAATTTGTGATAAAATGATTGAATTCGCTCATAAAAGTGATAATGTTGAGGTTAACGACTTTTTTTTCTACATATTTTCTGATATCTTTTCTACAAGATTGAGAAATGTCAAAGTTTCTCACAGCAGCATTACTGATATTAGTATAAAAAGAATTATTCGTCATCTACCTGTACACTTAGCTATCAATGACTGTGGCAATCTCACAAGGCAGTCAATCGAATTCATTAATCAAGGATCAAAAAATCTTACGAGCTTATCTATTAGAGGATGTCCGAATATTCATGCTCACGATCTTACAAATTGTAAGTTCACTTGATATCAATATCTTTTATACTTACAATAAAATATTTATTTTATTTTTTAATATTACAGATTTAGATTTATCAACAAACTACATGAAAAGAGGATATGTTTTTAACACGCCTAATCTGAAGCATCTTGCTTTAGAGTATATAAAAGTAGCACCTGAACAGTACCCTATTCTTTTATCCGGTTTATCAAATTTAACGTTTTTAGATTTATCAAATGCAGCAAATGTTGGCAATTTTGAGTTTGTCTCTTTAGTTCCTAATTTAGTTTCACTTTGTTTATATAATGTTAAAATTAGTGGAGATGCTCAAGCGTTTGTTGCTAATGTAACTCAGCTAAAAAAATTGAGGTAAGAGTTTAATTTATGGCATTAATCCATTGACAAATAGTATTTATAATTTATTTTTTCGTTTACAGGCATCTAGATATCTCGCATGCTAATCATAAAAATGGATACTATAGTAAACCTAATCAAATTCTGGCTGAGCTAGTAGCTGGTTTACCAAATCTGGAGTCATTGGACATTGGAGGCACAAATCTGGCTGGCCGAGGAGTCGCTGAACGCCCTTTAACTGATGAACCAACAATGGATTATGCACTTTGCGATATTCAAGGTCTTGCGTGTCGTGTAAACAACCCATTGCAATTTTTAGGCTTATACGGAACACGTGACGAAGCTTGTAGAAGACATGATATTCCTGCTAGAATTGTAGGTTTTCTATTGTTTTATTGAGTAGAATTTAATGTTTAATCATTGTAAACTCACTCTCAATGTAATCTTTATTCCAGATCGCTGGAGATGCAAATGATGAACAAATTCTCGTAGCTGCTCGAGTGTGTATAGATCATAAACAAGATTTATTGCAAAAAGTATTAAACGATTTATATCACATCTTCAGACACGAAAGTTGTGAACGTTTGGAACAGGCTCTTTGTCTTATTCTTGAAGCTATGGAAAAGCATTTGAATGAACGTCACATTCAAATATCCGGAAGGTGAAGAGAAATTTTTTTCAATATAAATTCTAATTAGAATATTTTTAGAAAAACAAAATAATTTTTTATTTAATTTTTTTTTACAGTGCGACTTTATTTTATATAGTAAAAACGAAAGAAATAAGTGGTTTGGTTTCTAAAATGAAGAGAAGAATAATAGGTGCACTTCTCGCTGGTATGTGTGCTCATAAAGATGAAGAAACAATGATGCGTAATGGATGTCTGGCTCTTTGCCAATTTCGTATTCCTCAAGATGTTGTAAGTTCTCGAATAAAATTTGTTATTTATTTTGATCTTTTTTGAAAAACAAAAAATATAAGTTACTTTTTGTTCATTGACAGATGTGGAATTATGAAACTCTTGTCAAACTGCTTCTACATTCAACTCGACATACTGAGTCAGAAGGTTTTGTCCAGCGAATTGGAATATACCTACTAAATTCACTAGCTTGTCAAGTTGAAGGAAGAAAAAAACGTTTACTAGGAAAATTGGGATGCGTTGAAACAATGCTTGAATTAGTACAATACAGAGTTGAATGTGATTTACACGATGATGTACTTGAAGTCGCATGGTCAACCATGTGGAACATGACTGATGAGACACCCGTTAATTGTCAACGATTTCTGGATGAAAATGGAATGAATCTATTTTTACGATGTGTTGAGGTTTGTCACAGTTCATTAACCTGCTTTTTTTTTATTAACTCAATACTAATAATAATTTTATGATTAAATTTTTTTATTATTTATAGCAATATCCTACAAAAGAAGAGTTACTTCGAAACATGATGGGCTTATTAGGCAATGTTGCTGAAGTTGATTATCTTCGTCCTGATTTAATGCAACGAAAATATGTTTCAGTATTTTCCAATTTACTAGAGCATGACCGCGATGGGATTGAGGTACAGCTTGTTACACATTTAAAATGTAACTGATAATTAATGTGTTATATTTATAAAAATTTTTATAATTACAAATATTTAGGTCTCATACAATGCAACTGGAATCTTAGCGCACATGGCATCCGATGGTGTAGAAGCATGGACAGTAGATTCACCAACACGAGAGGAAGTTCTCAAAAGAATGGTTAAAGCAATTGAACGTTGGGATTTATCCGCACAACGTAATATCAATTATCGATCATTTATGCCATTACTGCGTCTGTTAGATGTTTTTCATACTCCTCAATGTCAACACTGGGCAGTATGGGCGCTGGCGAACCTTACTCAAGTTTATCGTAAGTTTTTTAATTCAATTAAATTTTATTAAAATAAACAAAATGAAGATAACAGATGATAATAAATATAAACTTTCTCTACAGCTAACAAATATTGCTCACTGGTTAAATCAGAGGGAGGAATAGAAAAATTAAATAATTTAATATATGATAGTAGACCATATAGCCGAATAAAAGATCTTGCTACATCAGTTATTTATAATTGTAGTTCAGAAAATTTTAATAACAAACAGCAGGAAACTCTAGAATCACCATCAGAAGTTGATCTTGAGAATTGATGATAAAAATTAAAATTGAAAAAAAAAACAAAAAATTAGTAAAAAAAAAAATTAATAATTTGGTTTTTTTCGTATTAATGGTTAATATATAATTTCTATAATTACAAAGTTCATTGACTGGATAAATATAATCAATTGATATTATTACAAATGAATACGATTAATTTAAAAGTAATCGATTACATCGATTAGAATATATATGACAAATTTTTAATCCGCGATTCTACAATCGTATCTAATTACAAATGTAAATAGTAATAAGAATAATTGAATATAAAATTATACGATGATATGAATCGAGGTGCGGAATATTTATATTGAAATTCATTGTGTAATTTACGATTATCTTGTTTTTAGTTTATGATTTATAGTACAATATTTTTGCGTTGTTTAATCATGAAGACTAATATGCTATAACCGATCGTAATTCGGTTAACTATGTTAAAAAATTCTTTTTCCCGTATTCGCAATAAATTTAAATAAAATCATATGTTGTTAACACAATGTGTAGTAATTTATTTTTAAAATGATTAGTATTTTATTGAATCTATGAATAAAATTTTTCATAATATCATAGAGAAGTACGAGAATATTATTAATATTTAACAATATATAAAACTTTGTGTATATAGGAATGAAGTAAGCAATATTATTTTAGATTTGTATTCTTCAATGTATGTATGTTGTATGTTTCAATAATAATTCGAGTATCTTTTCTCAATGTTTTACTTTTTGTTTGACAAATTATAATCGTGTAAAACCTTTATTACAATTTATTATAAAATTAAATTATTTATGTTATATAAAATGTTAAATTAATCGATCATGAAAAAAAAGATTGTGCAAAAAATATTTAAGTAATGATTTAAATTTTTTTAATATTCTGTATGCTATGTATCTATGAAATAAGCAAAAAAAGATTCTAGAATGGACAGTTGATAAGTTGTCCCGACAAATGTAAACGAGTCATGGAAAATGAAACCTCTTCTCCAAAAAACCGGGCAAAAAGAATTTTGCTGAACCAAAGAATGTTGCCGAACATAGAAGTACAAATCTTAGAATTTTCAATTACAAAAAATGCTTTGTTCGTGGCCAATTACATGTCACGCTATAGTTCACTTTGCGAATTTACTCCGTTTTGGCCAGAGATGGTCTGTATTTAAAAAATTCTGAGTAATAATATGGCGACGGCAAGTTACTCCAAAAAAAACAATTTTTGACTTTACATAAAAATTTATCTTCTATTTTATTATTAATTATTTTTCTTCACAAAAATAATATTATTTCTTTTTTAATAACTATAACGCCACAGATTTTAGCTTACGTACTAATGATGTGTAAAACATAATATTTTTGGATTTGCGCATCTAGGTAAATTATGTATAGTTTTATGAAACCCTTGTGCACAGTTTGTGTTGCAAGCTGGTTTGGGCTGGTAAGACGCCATAAGTTGTAACAAGCCGACATTTTCTTCCGGAATTTTTGCTATTAGTTTAACTTCAAAGAAAAATCGAGAAATACATTGAATAAATAAAATATCAGTTATAATAATTATACGTTACAACTATAACATTGATTTCTAGGTAAATATTATCAACTTTTATTATATTTTACATTTTCTATTACTTCACTTGCGCACTCCAACATGGTTATATCAAAAGGACGACTTCGTACTCATGCACATACATGTTAAACACTGGTCGATTACTGATCACAAAGAAATACTTTTATTTTATCGCAAAAATTTTATTCTGATTTCAATTTATTAATTTCTTTTTAAAAAAAATTTTTTTCTTTATAATTACATCAAATTTTCATGTAAGTAACAAGATAATGAAATTAATAATTTAATAAGGATCTTTATCAAAGATAAATAATATTTCTTGACTTTATTTTATCTTATATATTATAATTCAGTTACGTTTTATTTTTAATTAAATATTAAAAATCATTTTAATGGATTTAACCAACAAATAATCTGTATAACCGACTTAAAGAAATTCTTTAAAATTGTCTGTTTTACCTGATTATATTGATAATGAAGAATGTAAATAAATTTTTTCTTTAGACATTTTTACTTCTGCCAATCTGAAACATTAACCATAACCATGAGTTATGGCTACAATAAATACAGGTTGGTTTTATTCAGATAATTACAATTTAATAAAAACTGAAACTAATATTGACAAAATTTGTTTTTAAAATTTGAAAAAATCAGGTAAATCGAAATTAGTATTTCTACCATGTTCAATATATTTTTTAGCAACTCTGATATGAGTTCTAGAGGAAGAGGTTTCAATTCAAGGGGTGGTAGCTCTTATAGAGGCAATCGGGGAGGTGGAGGAAGTGGAAACAGCAGTGGAAATTGGGATAATAACAGCAGTAGCAGCAACATGAGTAGAGGAGGTTATAACAGCTCATCTCGTGGAGGTAGATTTAAATATTCTACACCTAACTATGACTCACGAAACAAATACAACAACTCAAGTAAGCTAACATTTACATATTTTATACCAATAAAAAAAAAATCGATTTTCACTTATTAAATTCTTGTTTCTAGGTGGAGGATCCGACCGCTATACTAATCGAGGAGGTAGAGGTGATCACTCCAACAACTACAAACGTCCACGTGTAAGTATTATTATGTATAAAAATAATTAGGGCAAAGCTGAGTAAATTTTATCATTCTATTTTTTCATGATCACGTTTAATGAATATACATAAGGTGTAATGATGTTAGATCTTTGTTGATAATATTTTTTTTTAATGATATGAGCTACAATCGCTTATATTAAAGATATCATAATATTTACAATAGTATTTCAATAGACAACTATATTGAAAAAAAATATAAGGATATATTTATAAACTAATCAATTAGAACGTATAAAGTAAATTTTTCTGTGTTCAATTATTTAACCATTCGTTTTTCAATTCAACAGTTGGACAAAATAAACTCTTAATGTTACAATGAATTTATTCAGCTTTTTTTTTAAGAAAGAATTGAAGAGTTAATAAATAATTGTTGTTATAGGATTCGTATTCGAATCGCGATGACCATAGGTCATCAAGTGAATCAAATCGCAAACGTGTGAGGAATGATTCGTATCAGGTATGTATATAAATATCGTAAGTTCTTATTTTCATTGCTGTCAAGAAGAAATTAATCAAAATATAAACGTTTAGTGAATAACGTAGTTTTTAAAATGTCTAATCATATTAATTAATAGTTAATGATGATAATATTGATAATATATCTGTTGAAAACCCATTCACCTCATACAGTAAGTCGTTGAAAAAAAAAAATAGAAATATAAAGTAGTAAAGTAAATAAGATAAGAGGCGAATGGGACTTGAGAAAAATATGAATTCATCAATCCACGATTCGTGAACACTCATAAATGTTAGTCTAGTTATGTATATTGGGGACTCAATTTTTTCCTACTTTCCTTTCAAGCTACGCGCCGATGGCTGCTTGAACATCCGTGCTTTTAGCGTTGGGACAGCACTGAAAATGCTCCAAATATTAAGATGAAATAGAATCAGATATAAAAGACTATAGTCACATACGAATGAACTGAATAAATCCATATCGTTGGATACAATGAAAACTGACGTCAAAGATTTGCATTTAAAATATGCAATTGAATCTAAAAACGTTTGAGGCAGATATTAATTAGACAAAAGTTGTCCGGTTATTTACATCTAAGGATAAAGATAACGAACGAGTTCGATAAAATAAAAAAGATAAGAATACTATTACGCGTAGAACAAAAAATATGTTGGTATACACATGTAAAAAAAAGTTCATCTTTTTTACATAATACCGTTAATGCCTCTGTTTACAAATAATTCTTAACTTATTCAACGTACAACGGCATCATTGAGATTTCTTCAATTTCCATTTTCCTAATCATGGATTTAATCCAACTAGTTCATATAATTAGTCCGAAAAAATATACATATCCAATCAATAACGAAAGAAAAACGGTTTCAAAAATATTACCAATCTATACTCGGCTTTCCTGCATGAGTTTGACAAATGTTCATTTTAAAACTGCCAATATTTTTTTATCAAATACATATTCTATGATTACCGTAGAGAAAAAAAGGTTTAAACTGCTGCAAGCAAAAAAACCTTAGTTTTCATAAATATTGAAGTTCCAGCAACAATCCTTGACAGAGGTGTTGATCGTTAAAAATAATAAAATTTTAAATAAATATATATATATATGTATATATATATATATAAATATATATTGGAAACTCAGGTTTGAAGTAAACGGACTGATAAGAAACAGGTTTGCGAAGCGTGAGAATTATTCATGCAAGTACGGAAAATACGAGAGTATAAAACAATAAATTTAAATGATTTTATGATTTGACAAGTTCTAAATAGAGAAAAATCTATTGAAAAATATGGCTATAAGACAAAAAAACAAAAAAAAAAAAAAGAAAAGGTGGTGGATGGAGAAAATTGAATTTGATTTGGCAGGGTGAAGGTAGCAGTGGCTCGCAGAGGTACCCTTCATCGTATAGCGGCTCAGCAAGTTCAGCAGCTTATAACGACAATAAAAGATCATCTTCGTCAACGGTTTATGAGGATAAAAGGCAAGGTGATCGGGGATCATCATATCATCGGTCTGAGGAACGGCATTCATCAACATCGAGGAACTATGCTGCTCCACCACCGCCACGTATAAGCGACATGGCACCACCAGCTCAAAGATATTCAACGAACCGTGGAAGAATATCTCGTCAAGGTTCTAACTACCGTGGACGGGCTTCAGCACGTGGAAGAGGTTCAAACTTCCGAGTTGGAAGTTCACGCTCCGATCTATTGAGCCGTAAACGTCAGCTCACATCGAGTTTCGAGTATCGCCGCAAGCTGCTCACTTCGCGTTCACGCGACTACATCCAGCGGGTGCGCTTGGCCTCATCTAAAATACGAAGGAGGTAATTTATTAGCAAATCTTACTTGAACAAACATACGCGATGTCACAATGCCTTCAGGCAAGTTGTATAAACTAGAGTATATATTGTAATAAAATTAAAAATAAAAAAAGTGAGGAAGTCACTTGCTTATGCATCTATACTGAGCAGGTAGATTAAAAGATAAGCAAAATAAAAGTGAAGGGAACAAAAATGTCACGAATAAATTTTATTAAACAAGTCAACTGCCGATAAATAATAATAATTAAAGATTTAAAGAAGGCAAAAATATTTGAAACAGGGTTTAAAAATGATTTTAAACACGCATAATTGAAATAAAAATAAAAAATACGCATTGCGTCCAAGACAATTTATCTTAATTATGAATACCAGAGGCTACTATCATTTTATATTTTGTCATTATAGAAGCTAGATGTTTATAAAATATAAATAATAATAATTATCATAGAAACGAACATAATTATTTAACAGTCGTTCTGAAGCACTGGTGTATCACGATTGCACTTAGAAAAAATGGCATTTATTGCAATATCAGACAAATGATTATTGGTTTAATAATACGAAAAAACTGAATTTATAAATGATTATTATAACTGACGTATAAAATGGAAAATGAAATACGATGAATGGAAATAATTTATTTCAAAACGAAATTGCTGTGCCGTTCTGCAGCGGTACTAGGCTTTCCGGAAGTAAAAAGGAGTCAGGATCTGGTTCCAGCATGAAGGACAAGGATAGAGATTTGGCCAAGGCTATTAACGATGAATTTTCTGATGAGGAAGATGAAGAGAAAGATGTTGAAGACAGTTGGGTTGTAGATGAAAAGGTATTAATTTTTATTTTATTGAAAAAATATCCATCAGATTATGTTTGGCCTTTTTGATTTAATGTCTATTCCATCTATTTTAGACGGTAAAAAGTGAAGAGAATCAAAGAGAAAGTAATGAAAACGAGAAAAAAACTAAGGAAGAAAAGCGCAAAAAAGAGAAATCAGATCGACAGAGTGCAGATGAGAATGAAGAAGAGAAAGATGAAGAAACGAAGAGAGAAGAAAATACTGATAAACGAGAGGTAAATAATCATTCTTTTAGAAAATAAATAAGAATTATTAAAATAAATGGATATAATATATTATTATTTTTAGAACGAAGAAGATGAAAGAGAAGAAGAACAAGATAGAAATGAAAAGGAAGAAGGAGGAGAATCTGATGATGCTCTAAACAAACGTGATAGACATTATATCAAACTCACTTGTCCACATTGTTCTTATCGCAGTACAACATTCAAAGAATACTCTCTTCACTTATTTTCTGGCCGACATAGTACAGCAATGCGAAGAATCGCTGCTCGTCATAAGGCAAGTTTGGCACGTATGCGTGTTCTTCAACGTCAAGAACAACGAAGGAAAGAAGCTCGAGAAATGGCTCAAGGAACATTACCATCTCGTACAATGTTTTGTCAAATCTGCAAACTTAATTATCGATCATTAAAGAAAAAGCACCATCTTTCTGAATCTCATCATCAAATCAAACGATTCCTTACTCCTTTCTGTCGAGTATGCCGGGTTCAATTCCGTTCGCCAATGCTCTTTGAAACACACATTTGTTCTTTGGATCATATTAAGGTAAATTGAATTTTATTTTTCTTTTAAATAGATCTCTTTCAGTTGAATATCATTTTATTTTATTCATTCCAGCGAAAAAGTGCTGTAGATGAGAGAAGGAATTCTGGTAATACAGAAGGTGAAGGTGACTCTAGTGCACCTGAAGAAGATGATAAAGATCATAATCTTGAAAACTTTATGACTCTTGATTCTGTTGGAGATGTCGATGGTATATAATAGAATATTTATGAAAGAATATATTGATAAACAAGATTAGATTTTATATATTAAATAATGCTTTTTTGTTATATAAAAGCTGAAGAAGATGAAGAATCTGGTGAAAAGAAAAAGAAAGAAAAAACAGAGAATGAAACTGCACCTGCTGAACCAGAGAAAAAACCGAAGAATAAGCAAATGATTAAAGTTGGAGTTGAATATATCAAACGAGTTGAAGTACAATTTTGTGAGCTCTGTAAAGTGTATTTGCCCAGGAATGAAAATTCTGAAAGAGCTTTGGCAATGCATTGTTCTACCAGAAGTCATCTGAAACGGTATTTGAGTTTTTTATTTGAATATTAACTATATTAATGAATTATTTATATTATTTGTTTATTAATTGTTATTTTAAACCTTACAGTTATGTTCGTGATAATGATGATAAAGCGTTACGTCGAGAAGCGGAACGTATTCATCTTCAGACATCATCGACAAATAGTACATCTAATAATTCAACAACTACTGAAACTATTAAAGGCTCACCTAAGAGTCCTCAGCCAAATAATTCAGGATCAAATGGTAATTCAAGCACCTTAGAAACCACAATGAATTCTGAAGAAGGAACAGAAGATGATCCATGCCAAAAAAATTCTGACGTTCAAAATAATATCAAACAAGAATCGAAAAGCCAAGAAGATGACGAAGATGATTACCGAAATGATGGTGATAAAATTTGGGAGGATGTTGATAAAGATTTAGGAGATATTTTAAGGGAAGTCGAGCCAGGCAAATCTAGTGATGACGAAGATTCGCGCTATGATAGATTCAAAAATTCCGAAAAGAAGGCACAGCAACATAATAAAGAAAAAAATTCAGAAGAAACCGATGATAATAAAAAAAATGAAGGCAAAATAAAGGAAAAAAATGATAAATAAGTGATAAATTTTGTAAAATTTTATTTTATGTTTCTTTAAGAGTAAAATTTCTCTGGTTTTGTGTTTAAATGAATTAACAAATTATAAAAAAATAACAAATAATATTGTCAAGAAATTTAATGACAGTTGACTCAAGTCAATAGAATTTGTGTAATAATATTATTGGACTCTTAAGCCAATGAAGTATATTCATTAGCTTAGTGAGAATTACTTGATGAAGATTTGCGATAATTATAATCTAAAAAAAAATAATTAAGAAATATAATAATAAAAATACAACTACTGCGACAAAAAAAATTTTATCAATAATAATGTACTTTTATGTTAATACTGTTGTAATTATTATTTATGTTTAATATGTCTTATACCATTTCTAAACAGCAAAAAACAGACTTTGCGCATGTTTTGTTAAATCATCTACAATTTATATAACATGTAACGTAACGGTAATAATCATTAAAAAAATAAAACATTTTCATCATTATACATCGTGTGAAATAAAACATTATTAGGATAAATTTTTTTAGATATGAACTCTGTTTATCTTAATAACAATTAATTTTTAATAAGTTCCACTTTTTCTAGTTAAAAGATAATATGTAAGAAAATAATAACAAATAAATCAATTAAATATATTATTTTGGCATTTATTTAAAAAATAATTCACATTTTATACCATTAATATTTATACACTCCGCTACAATTTATATTTTGTAAAATACTCAGTTATAATTTATACACTTCTAGAACATATCAAATAATTTTTAAATATTGTCCCTAACATTCTATGTTTATAGAGAATGTTCGATAACAATTTTAATCTAATTTTTACAAATACTACAACCAAATTTTATTTCTAAAACTATTAATAAAAATGCTTGGACCTGTGATAAATGAAAATGAAGAATTCAATATTTCTGACAATGAATCCGATCTAAGTTCTTACTTGTTTAATCAAAAATCTTTGATAGATGCTTTGAAAATACCATCTGACAAAGATTTATTGAAATTACGTATATGGGATGTGTATCTAGATGATTCTGAAAAAGCTCAAACACTTATACATGCTGTAAATTTTTTTGATCTTCCTGAACAGAGTGTCATCGAAGAAGATTGTCGACGAATAATTGGTAACATTTCTTTGTAAATACTAGAAAGAATCCAGTAAATGATTGAATTATTCTAAGTAAATTTTTGATTAACAGATGCACTTCAAATTGAAGAAGAAGATCAAGAATCGGTCCTTCTAAACTTAAAAATGATTATTACCATTTATTGTAAAAGTGAAGGCCTTAAATATAAACCTGACAATGGATGGATAGAGCTATTAGGAGTATTGATACTAAAAGGTTTTTCACGATTTGAAACATATAATTTATTTAAAAACATGAGAGATATTTATGTACCAAATATTGAGGCACATGGATATTTACTTCGTCTTTTACTTCTCTATCATGATCCTGAGCTTTGTATATTCTTTGATCGAAACAACGTTTCTCTTATCAATTCTACTCATGTGTGGACAAATACATTATTTGCTGGCGTTTGTAACATACCAGTAGCAACTATTATTTGGGATTATATGTATAATTTCGAAGATACCTTTTTTATTTCTTTTTTATGTCTAGCAATGATTATTACATTTAGGTAAATTTCAATTTTTTTAAAGTAATAATACTTTTTATATTATCTGATCATTTTTACTGAATTGCTATTAATTCTTGCAGTGAAGAAAATGAAATAATGCTTGTCCAAAGCAAACAAAGAAAAATAGAAACAGATATGGAAGCGTTTCCTAGCTCAATTGATGAAAAACAGATAATGGGATTTTTAAAATTGGCAGCATCTTATGAACTTAGAACTCCTTCTTTCTTTAAACAAAAATATTATCCATTCATTTTTGGAAATCGTCAGGATCTATCTACTGAACTTGATGATTTATGTTTACCTGTATCAGCACAAGAAGTGATGAGAAATGTATTTGTTACTTCTCCAGTTGATGAACCAAAAGCGATTAAATTTTTTGTTGTAGACTGTAGACCTTTAGAACAGTTTAATAATGGTCACTTACCTGTCGGATATTTTATAGATTGTGATTCAATCTTTGAGTTGGATGCTCCTGATCATATAAATATATTAAAAAAATCACAGAAATTTAAGGATATGTTTAAATCAGCTGAAGAAGATTATCCACTTTCTAGGCACATTGCTATAATGGGAAATGGATTTTTAGAAAATAGTGAATGTGTTCAGGTTATCATTAATGATCTCCTTCAGAGTTATATTCCTTATGTTAGCATTATCATTAAAGGTTACCAAGCAGTTCATAATTATTTTGGAGAACATGTAGGTCAGTATCTTATTGATCATAATAATCGATCTTGCTTGGCTTGTATATTAAATACATCAATGGAAGATGAAGAAGATCAGCTTGTACAATTGATGGAAACTGAAAAAGAAGAAGAGCCACTTGGTTTATCTAATAGGATAAGAACTAATCTTACTCAAAGAGGAAGAGAAGTTAATGAAAAAATAATGCAATGGATTAGAATGAATCCCCATTTACATAGAAGTCTCGACAGTGAAAAATTTGATACAGTTTCAATTAATGATTGGGTAAAAAATCCGAACATTGTAAAATTAGTGGAATGTAAAGAAATAACTAAAAACAAAACTTATAAAAGGTAAATTATCGAGTCCTTGTATCACATTTAATTAATTAATCAATAATCTGTTAAAAAAAAAATGTTTTTCTATTTTAGTTTGCTCATTATTACTGATTGTCAGCTAATTCTAATCCGTAAGAAGAAAAGAGCTTTCAAAACAGAAGGAAAATTAATTGTTCAATGCCCTATAACAAGTATCGGAAAAATTTCTGCAAGTAAAAAAAATAACAACATTGTAACTTTTAAGCTTGATGAAACAAATGTTGATGTAATTGCTCCTTCAGACAGTTTCAAACTTTATATTACTGGTTCTAAAGAAGTTGTTAAAGTAATTAAGGAGATAATTACATCGAAATGGTAGATATATACTTTGATTAATTAGAATTAATCAATTATTATTTAATAATAATATTGATATAGTTTAACATTGATTATTTTTAATTAAGAATTGATGTAAAATAAATAATTTATTGAATAAATAATGCGTTTATAATTACTAAACACGATTAATTCCAATTAACTTGTATGGTTGATTATAGAGGTATTACTGGTAACTCCAATATTTCTCTAAATAGATTACGGAGTCGTGATCAAAAAATTTTTTCCAGAATTTAGTTGCTATTGGCTCCGCATCCATTTTTTTCTCCTTCTATCACGTTTTCCACTACTGAGCATGCGTACAAATACGCATGATGATTTCTCATCACTTCTTCCCGCAGTCTTGACTGGATTCTCGACATAGAACTTTAGTCTGTCTTAAACAACAAGTTTATTTACTTTCACATTTGTTTATAAACATAAAATTTTACAGAAAAATTATACTTATTTGTTTAATAGATATTTATCAAGTTATTTGTAAGATAGTAATTTCATAAAGTAAAAATACTGTACATAAAGAGGTTAGGTCATTCAATAATGACAACTATGGAAGTTCAAAGCTCTAATGCTCGAAGAAAAATCCTAAATCATGCAGTAGGAAGTATTTTAGCAGAAAGTGGATTTGATAATTGTGAAAAACAAGTCTTAGAAACTCTGACTGAAATGATACAGTGCTGTAAGTATACTTTTTATCTTACAATGGTTTGTTTTGCATTTCATTGAATACAATAACAATAATAATTATTTATTTGAATTTTTCAGTTATCGTAGAAGTTGGAGAGTCTTCAAAAAATTATTGTGAACTTGCTAGTCGTACTGAACCTTTGATAGCTGATGTTATCGTGGCACTTATAAATATGGGTTTTAGACTCGATGGTTTGGAAAACTACGGTCGGAGGCCTAACAAAACTGTGTTACCTTCATTACAACAACAAATACAATCAAAACAATTGAGTATTTTACAAGCTGGTGTGAAACAATCGCATCCTTCACATATACCAGCCTATCTTCCGCCGTTTCCTGATCCTCATGCTTATATTAGAACACCTGTAAGTTATTTTATACATCTTCTAAATACTCAGCCTACTTTTTTGATGTATTCTTTATTATTTATTTTCTTTTTTCAGACTCATAAGCAACCTGTTACAGAATATGAAGCTATAAGAGAAAAAGCAGCAGTTCAAAAACGAGATATCGAACGTGCATTAACAAGATTTATCGCTAAAACTGGAGAAACTCACAGCCTGTTTATTTCTGATGACTTATTTTCATTTCCATGTAAGTAATCAAATTTATTTTGACTTCATAAAAGATCCTTATTTATTTTTTACATACTTTTTTAAATTTAATTTCAGTAATTGCCTGTAAGCCACAGTTTCCATCTTATTTAATGGCTCTGTTACCTCAAGATCAAATTTTTGAACCTGAACCAGAATACAACTTCGAACCAAGTCCAGCCAAAAAAAGGAAAGATCAAAAAATCAGAGAAGAAATAAAAGATGACAATGGAAACGCTAATAAACCATCAGAAATATCTGAAATGAGTGAAGAAGTTTTAACACAACAAGATGTAATAGATAATCCATATTTGAGGCCAGGAAAAATACCAAAAAATACTAAAACATTAGGTTGTGGAGCACCAGCTTCTTGATGAAACTCGAGTATTCTCATAGGTATAAAATGATGAATTGAATAGATCATCGACTGTATATATTTTTATTAATGTATTTTTAATAATAAAAAATAATTGATTACTTTATAAAATAGGTTATACATTTATTTATACTTTAATGCCATTTTGAACTTTCAAAAGATTCAATTCCTTCTGATTTTAATCTACTTAAAATAGGACGATAAATATCTGGCGTAAAGGGAAGTATTACACCTTTCTGTTGGATCTCTCCATCGAGTATCATCTTTGTTGCAATTGCCGTAGGATACCCAACAGTTCTAGACATGGCTGAGTGTCCTTCAGGGTCACCATAAATTACCAAGTTAATTCCTTTGTCCTCTACTTTATTATCTGGCCATAGAACCCGTATATCGTGGCGTAGAATTATGAGATCTCGTTCATTTTTATCGTAATATAATTTCTTCGATAAATAATGAGTGAGAGTATCTAATGGAGTATTTAATTTCACTACTGATTCTTCAGCTAAAAGACCCAGTTCTTCAATTGCTTGAGCTTTGTCTTCTGAGTTAACACGTTCAATAAGCTTCCGTTTTAAATTTTCATAAAAAATATTGTCATTCATTAATCCAAGAAGATTACAAATTAAGGTCCGCTATAAGAAAATTATTAAATTAATTATTTGGATTTATATCTATATGATATTTAAATCAAAAGTAGTATGAAAACTTGACGATGATTCTTCTATAACAGGTATGGGCTACGTTTATATATCAAAGTCCCTTCTAAATTAGGACTACTCTGACAATAAGACTTGCAATAAAAATTTTATTACGTCCTCAGTCACGGGGGCCTTGAAAAATCTCAATAACTCATACCTGCTCTATTGTATATACCTCTATTCTTTGATTTGGAGAGTTACTTACCCATGTGATATCTGGGCCATTGGGATGAAGACTTGGATGTGGATTAGGATCAATAAGCCCTAAATATTGAAGTGCTTGAACTGTTTCACTGAATCCTTCAAACCTTAAAGTACCTCGCAGAATTGTATTAGCATTATGAATACCGTATAAATCTTTGTAAACAGTGCTGTCCCGGTTTGGAAATCCTTCTAGTGCAAATCCAGGTAAGAAATCAAGACCTTGAACTGCAGACATCAAATCTCCACCACCAGCAATTTCAACTACTTGTCCATTGTGATAATATTTAGCAGGCGATAGTGTATTTAATAAAGCTCCACGTGGTGACCAACTGAATTTATATCTTAGAGGATTGTCGGAGCATTCAGGAGCTGGTAAACCTCCACACCAAGAAATAAATGATTCAATTTTACCACCAGCTTGTTTTACATCATCGAAACACTCTAATGCCAATAAATGATCAACACCGGGATCTAAACCTATTTCATTAAGAATTGTAATTCCCGCATCTTCAGCTCTGAAACATATTTGAAGTAGAATTATTTGACATAAAATGTAAAGAAAGTGAAATAAAGTTTTTTTTTAACATCAACTTACTCATCATGGAGAGCTCGAATTTTGTCGTTAAGGTAACTAGCAGTAACAAGATGTGTTTTAGTTTCAATACAAGTCTTTGCAATAACATGATGCAAATCATAAGGTAGTAGAGAAACAGCAACATTTGCAGAACCAACAATTTCTTGTAATTTATCAGGACGTTCAATGACATTAAGAAACTCTGATTCAACTCCTGGATATTTATTAGCTAAAGTATCAGCTTCGTCTTTAAAATGTGAACAGACAATAATTCTAACATTTCCATCTCTATGTAGGTACTCGACAAGTGGAGCAGAAACATAGCCAGCTCCTAAAACAACAACTGTCTTTGTTTGATTATCACCATTATCAGCTTTATGTTTACTCTTCTGATTAAGTTGTCTCAATTCTTTAATGTATTCAAAATTAGGAGTCAATCGACCGTTAGAAGCAATAATAGCTCCATATACTGCTGGACTAAAGTCATGTTCTTCAAGTGGCTTCTTAGCATCAGATTTAGCAATAATCTCTTTAGCATATGGAAAAAGTAAATCACCAAAAAAGTCTGTTGATTCCTTAGGTAACTGCGTAGGCATATTGTCAATAGAACAAACTAAAACTCCAGGTCCTTTAAAAGACTTGGTATCTTTATTACGATCAGCATCGTAGAGACAAAAAGGTGTATCAATGGTTGTACATTCATTCATAAATTCAATACTGCCACCAGGATCAGCAGAAATGTCACATATCGCGAGCATACGATGAGGCAAAGCTGGTGCTCCAACGCTAATGGGCAGCCAAGGTGTATATGCTGGTCTCAATAAATATTTAGCATCAGGAATAGTTAGTAATTTGGGTGAATCAACAGCCCAATATATACCATTTATTATAACTGAAGCATAAGGTGCAATTTTTTTGCTAAATGTTGAAATATATCGCTCTGGATGTTTATCGTATTCCTCGGGATCATAAGCACCATCTTCTTTCCTCTCCAAGTGATGTCGTCTTCTTATTTCACAGCCGTATATCTTGTTTGTATCTAATGTGGCACAGAAAGAACGAAATACGAGGGTCATTGGACAGGCTATCATTTTTACATTATCAGTAGTAATAATAATTTCAAGATAAATATACTTACCGCCGTGCTCGGCTACTTTCCTCAGACTCATTGGATCTACATATTCATGAGGAAGTTCTTGAAAAACTTCTTGGCCACCTTGACTTACATTTCCGCTACCTGTGAATACAAATGTTAGTGGCCCAATTGATTTTGGCATTGCACCCAAAGCTATTTCATATCCAACATCACGTATCGCCTGTCTGGCAACCGCTGAATCTCGATAATTATGTGCTGGACCAATGTGCATAAATGGAGTGTGATGGCCTAGTGCTAGAAGTCGTAGTCCTAATCCATGAAGGATATTTATCATTCCAGCAACTCCTGCATATTTGCCAAAAGCAACAAGTCGTTGACCATCTTTGTCAGTAAGTTTTTCGTAATCAACTAGACGAATATTTTTTGATAGTACAGCATCAAGAAGTGGCATATTACTTTCCTGTGCTTTGATTGTATGTGAAAAGAAACAGTAGGTTTTGTTAGGAATTAGATGGTCTATGGGGACTTGTTTTACTCCAAATATCACTGATGCTTCACTAATATCCTCTTGAAGATGAGCTCCAGCTGATAGGTATTTTTGAGCTGGATAAGCACGTCGATTACTTGGCTGAACAATTACTTTTACTCCAGCTCTGATCAGCCGACGAACATTGGATGGTGCTAAAGGTGCACGTCTTTCCCATACTGATTGATCCTCTCTTCTTATTGCAACAATTTTGCCTTTTAAGGGGTTCTGCGGGATAAGTATAAAATGATGAAAGAAAATGAAATACTAATTTAATAAATTGAAAATCAATTAATACTTACAGAACTGTTGTAACGAACGTGAGTAGTAACATGTAGACATTTAATACGTTTGAAGACAAATAAATCGAGAAATTGTCGCATGATAATTAATCTTTATATCTTAAAAACTATTAGAATAATAAACTATGTAATCACTACTTCTCAATTAAAGTAACTGTCTTAAGATTTCATGATGCAGCAAATCAATGTCTGTTCGTCAACGATAAAAAAATAAGAATGCTTACAATATGAAATCAATCTACACGATGACCTCTTCCCTTATCGTATACGACTTTTATGCTAAATGCCCAACCCTTATCTTTCAGAAGGTAAAATTCAACGTAATAAGCCTAGTTTCTGCAATACTAACAAGCTTATCATATTTTTTTCTAGTTTATCTATCATATTTACTAAGAATAATTGCAATTTTTTTAGAAAATTATAAATGTAAATATTTGGAATACCAGCTGTTCTTATCAATAATATTTAAATTTATTCTTGATAAAATAATATAATTAGTCTTGGTTTAACCATCGATTTCATTGTAAGCTCGAATGATTCACGATCATGATCAGTCATATATTCTAATCGAAGATTACATTTTATTGTTTGAAGAAAATTTTTTCGAGTGTATAAATGCTGAGTACTCAACTACTTGTTTCTTAAGTAATTTATCTACTTGAATGAGATGTCTTATAAACTCCTCAATAGTCGATAGTGTATTTCTATTATCTTGATGACTTAGTTTTGTATTATCCCTATGTTTATTATTTGCTTCATGTTGATTTAACTTTGTTAACTATCATTACCGAAACTATACACAGAACAAATTACATTATTGTTTTTTATTCGATAAAGTATGTTATTATTAATAACTCTATAAATTATTTTTAAAAAAATGTACAACAAATTGCGTTATTATAATTTTATATAATCCATTTAATTACATTTGTAAAATTACTAAAATCATCTTGACAAAAAGAGTGGCAGCAAATCGATGAACGATTCATACTTTATCATGGAACTCTGTACAAATAGAATAACGTTTCAATGTAAGAAGGTTTAACTTTTGTGAGTATTTCATGCATGAAAATGTCTACAGACAACTTACATTTGCAACGTTTATTCTATTCTGGAGTTTATTCTGGTTTTATTTGACTTAACTTTAGAATAATAAGTAACAAAAAAATAGAGTCATATGACTGTTAAATGATAAATTTTTTTGATGTTAATGCTTTTACATAATTACTTTTTAAAATTTTATTTAAATTTTAACCATAAAAATGGATTATAGTTAATATACTTGCTAGAAGAATAACGAACGGTGGATTAGCTAATTTCAGTTGACCACCATGTTGCATAGCAGCTGGATGCTCACCTATTAATAAAAAGACTTATATAAAATGATTTATATTTATTCATTTATGAGAAAAAATTTTTATAAAATTACCATTTAGAACATGAACAATGACGCTTTTATCATTCGCATTACTTGGGTGGCATGTGTAACTTCCACTGTCAGTAGGTTGAGCACGTTGAACAAGAAGGTATGATGTGGTAATCTCACCCTTTTCTGTAATTACAGACACTCCACCTCTAGGACTATCATAATTGATCTCCTGAAAAGTGGATAATGTAATAATTATATGCTGAACATTTTAACATCTCATAAATGAAAAAAGATAATAATTACTTCATTGTTATGCGTCCAATAGATAGCTGGTGGTGGTTCAGGGCTATGTCTCACTACACATGTTAAATTCATTGTACTACCTTTATTTATATACATCTCTGGCTCTCCAATTACTGTTGTCACTGGTTCTAATTATTTTTTAAAATACAAATAATAAGTTATTTTGGATCGCTCATCAATCTTTATAATTATTTTCTATATTTTTATTACAAACCTACGACAGACAAATGCATTGAATAGCCAATGGGTGGAGTTGTTGATACTTGACACTCATAAGTTCCAGTATCACGAGGCTGTGGGTATTTCACTTCAAGTGTCCAATCTTCTGTTCTAGGAAAATGTGATGCAACGAATCTTTGATCTGATGTATACGTATCGATACCTACTGTCAGTAGGTGTATATCTCGGTGTCGTACCCATGAGACCTAAAATCATGAAATAAAAATAATCATGATATTATAAACATTTATTTTATAAGGTAGTATAAAATATTTATTATCAACTTACCGTACGGTCTCCTAAATTGTGTACACGACATCGAAGTATTGCCGATTTACCAACTAATGCGGTGACATTATGAGATGCTGATGTATCGAAGTATGGTCCACGATCAAGCGGATGAAGATCAATGTCAAGATCTTTATTTTCATTATTGCTACACCGTCCACCTAAACGAGTTACGAATAAAATTTGAATTGGTTTTAAATAGCATTATGTATTGAATAGAAAGTATTGTTTTACTCACGAACAAAAAGAAGACCAATAGCCAGAAGAACACTTTTCATTTTTTTCTCACTAGCATTCCTTTAATTTCTTACAATTGACTATTTTTTGCTAATTCCTCATTGTATTTAACTGTCATCCATTGTTTACTCTTTCTTTTGACTTTTGAATAAGTTGGATGTTTTTTATTTTAAAGTACAATGTGTTAGCAATAGCTTTGTATTATTTCTTGCCATTGTTTTTTATTCATTTATCGAATTGCATTTCTGAAACGCAATGATAATTACTCGAAATTCAAATCACAGTAAACAAAGAAAAAATGAAATTGTTCGAAAATATTGAAAATGATGCTGGAATCGTTTTGTATTTTTTTTTTTATGCTGTATGAATATATTGAATAGTAATTTATTATGTCATAAATGGATGTTTTTTATGGAACAAAGAGTATTTTTGTACAGAGAAATAATTAGTTGTCTAATTCTGAGAATTCAAATGGTTAATTATACAAAACGATATTTATGTCAAATTCGTTACTTTTATTCACTATTTTTTAGTTAAATTACTAAACAATAAAATAATTAAAATCCGTAGACTATTGACAGTAAAAAAATAATGCACATTGTAATGAAAAGTTTCATACCAAAAAACAATATAAATTGTTTAATTATTTGAAATTTATTCACAATTGTTCAAAATTCGCCATCGAATTTGTGGCGAATGATTACTCCAAAAAATATAAATAAAATTCAACTATGTAAGGCTATCATTCAGGTAACCTCGGATCTTCAAAGACGCCTCAAATGGAGATTGACCCTCTTGCTATTCTTGATATTGCGCATGCGTCTATTTATTTCGTATCAATTGTCAAATTTATTTAAATTCCTCTATAGAGATTGGAGAAATTTTCAGAGTATTCGGGATGTATACGACAACAATAATGATGAAAATGCTGTTCATTAATTTTTAAAAAATTTATTCATTATAACAATATTACAGTGTCTTATTACAATAAATAATCTGAGATTATTTTTTACATAAATAAAAATCTTATGCAAATCTGTTTTGAATATAAAAATACTAACTAAAGAAGTACGTAGATTCTAAAACTTTTTCCAATTGAAAGTTTCCTTTCTTTGGGACACTCGTTAAAATTTGATACAATTTCCTTTCAGTGAGAATCTTTTCTAAATCATCATCATCATTATCACTATCTAGTTCTCTAAATAGTAAAAAATATTTAGTTAATAAAATTTTAGAATAATTCGTAATACTAAGTCATTGTCGATAAAACAATTACTTACTCGACATTATCAATATATTTTTTAACGAAGAATTCCGATAAATTTTCAAGTATTGGTTCTGAATGAAGAGCTACAAACTGCTGTCTACATATCTGTAAACAAAATTGAAAATAATATTTATACAATTTTTATTCAATTTTTCATCATTACCTTATTCATGATTTCTACAGAACATGGATGTGTCCAAAAACAATCATGAACTGATACAAAAGTGATTCCTTCATGTTCACAATGAATACTTGTTAACATCATATGACACGAATCCAAAGAATGAATAAAATTTGGAGCAAATGCATTTTTTTGTTTTGAAGTATTGGGCTTCCTATAAAAAAATAATTAATTATATAAAAATACTAAAATACATACTTAAACATAATGAAGGAAAGAATAAAATTTACCGTGATAATACTTACTGAATAGCATCAATATATGAGTCTTTGAATGATGTTTTAGAAGGAGTTGTTCTACTGTAAGGTTGAACTATAGGTAATCCCAGTGGAGTTACCCATTCTATGTTTTGTGCTTTATTTTTCGAGATAATTTTTGCACACTCAGTAAACCAATCTTGGATTTTCTTTGCACTTTCAAACATTGTCCTTAAACTTTCAAAGGTTTTTTGAGCAAGATATAAGCTACCAACCCACACATATTCTTGAGGAAAATCATCTAAATCTTTCAACTGTCGAGCTATTTGTAGTCGTGCACCAAACTTTGTAACACCATAAACAGTTGTCATAACTGTTTGCTTAATAATTTTACGTTTCACAAAATTTTCTAATGCTTTTGCAATCTCTACTCCATTTTCTGCATCTTTACGTCTAATTTCTTCAACTTTGGCCACGACATCAGTATAAACATCCTGAGGTTTATCACTAGGATACAAATTAACACTTTCAGCACCAATTTGATCTCGTCCTAATGCTGCATAATGTTGTAAGCCATTACAGCTTCCATCTTGATGAATTGGAAAGTTGCAAATATATTCTTCAGGATTAGGACTTTTCAGTGCTGCAGCTATTTCCTTACAAGTAGCAAGTGTCTGCCAGGGTTCTTCAGACTGTTTCCACCACATACGTCCGGTCATTGGTTTTTCTGCACTATCTATGATGTCATCCAATATTTCATTTGCATATCTTAATCTTTCTTCTATTGAGTTTCTTTTTTTCAATCCAGTTAAGTTAATAACATGAATTTTCAACCAATTTAAACCATTTGGACCTAAAGGTTTTCCCAGCGCGAAAATCAATAGTGAGCGCGCTAAATCAGCACCCAGATGATTAAGATGAGGAGGTACAGGATAAACTCGTCCCCGAAAATCCATGTTATGAGGAAGCCAAAATATTTTATCTTTAAAATGATTTGCTAATGACAATCTATAAAGTGTATCACACCATAAAGAAAACATTTCATTTTTTCTACGTTTGTATTCTAACCGAGCTTTTATAACGGCCTTTCGATCAGCTTCTGTTGAATTAAGGCGTAATAAAGGTGGTTGAGAGAGAATTGATGGTGGTTGAGGAACAGTTAGTTGAACACAACCACCATTACGAAATACATCAATTGCTATATCAAGAATTGGTTTATTTACCATCCAAGGTATAGATGCAAGTTGATTGAGACAGTCCAATGAAGGCCATAAGTTTTTAGGCTCTGTATTGACTAGCCGTTTCATTTGTTCTGAAACGAACAAAGGCAATCGAATGAAGTCTGTTTTTAATAATAAATATCCACCATTGTTAATAGATGACCATGGCCTAGGCGGACACTCTGATGGAGTCAGTGTTGTTTCAAAAGTTAATGTCTCTGGTTTTGATTCACGGTATATTTTAGAAAGTGCAGGATGAGGCTTCACCTCTTCTACCAAATTTTTAGAATTATTATATCTGTATATAGAATAAAACGCAGGGAAAATTCGGTTTGATCCATGTCCAATTTTTACAGAATTTGTATCAACTTTGATGTCTTTTAAAATGATGTTATATAAAAATTTACCCACTGAAATTTGTAAATTTGCAGGCCATTGAACTGATTCATATTCCAAAGAGAACTGAGGAGATAATTGACCTGACAATCGTTGCCATGCTGTTCGGTTATTGAAATCCTGTTGACCATTTATGTACCAATTATAATACTTTTCATATACTTTCTCCAAAACATGAACGTAGCCAATATTTTGTTTTTCAACTAGCTGAAATGAAATAAAAATATATCTTTCAAGTATAACTTTAAAAAATTGATTCAATTTTTTATTAGTTTTTCTAAAGTCTACAGTTAATAAAAATATTTTTATACTCACTTCATATTTATCATTGATATATTTTCCTAATCTTCTACAAAGAGTTAAGAGAGAAGGACTATAATTCTCAGATCCACTAGCTAATTTACGTATTTCCATCAATGTTGCAGTAATGTATTCCTCTTTGTTTAGAATACTTAAACACGGATATAATACCATGGAATTAGGAATGGGTTTATGTTCACGATTTTTTAATGCTTTTAAATCTCGATCAAATGCTTCAGAAATTGTTTTCCTCCATTGTGATTCGAGCCTCTGAACTTCTTTTTTCTAAAATTATAATCTTAAATATTAAGATTTGATATCTCTGTATTAACTTGATTTAGATTTTTGAAAGAAATAAATTTGATACGTACATAATGATCAACAACTTTTGATTGATCCATTTTTTCAATACTTTTAATTTCTATACTTCCATGAATTTCATTGGCTAGTTGTCGTTTGAAACTATCTTTTAAATTATATAATATTGCTCGATTATCTGTAGAAATTGCTTGTTCTTTCTTATGTGATAATACTTCATTTAAAAGATGACAGTTATAAGATTCATCTTTAATAAATGGTTTCGATTCAAATGATGGTTCTAATACTGCAATGCCTTTTAACACATTACTGTATTGATTCAATCTAAATCTAGAGCTGATTAAAATATCATCAAATGTGATATTCTGTTTCAACATATTTGCATGTATTTTTGATAAAAATTCTATAAGAAATGGTAATTTATTAATATGTAATATGAAATAATATAATAAACGAATTATTCAAAAACTTACTTTTTTCTCTTGATGGATTATTAATTGTGCCAAAACATTCAAAGATAGCTGCATATGTATTGACCGTCATTTCTAATTGATCTTGTTTAATGATTTCCATTAATTCTTTTACTTTCTTCAAATTTCCTCGAGAAGCGTAAGCTTGAAGTAAAATATCATAAAGCGTAATATCTTTAATCACAACAGAAAAAGGTTTTGCATTTAATCTTTTTCTGTAATACAAAACAGTATGATAGGCACGACCAATCATACCGCCAACAATACAGACACGTAAATACGAATATAAAGTTTTCGTTAGACTTTCTTTATGGGCTTGTATTTGTAGATTATTCTTTATTGGTTGATTTTTCAAGCTGGGACCTTTCCTTTGTTTTGCACTTTCCGCAAATTTTCTGAAATAAAATATAAAGTTATATATTATATTAATTGTTTTAAAATAACTCCATCACCTTTCTTCTATAACTTTGAGTATTTATTTATCCACCTTTTCTTTTTTGAAGTCTCTAATTCTTCTTCTTCATCATCATCTTCTAACTCTTTCTTTAAAGTTTCGGTTGAAAATGAATTCAATAAAGAAGTACTTTTAATAATAGAAGCAGGATCAGAAACTCCGGAAGAATGCAGATCTTCAATCATCACCGTAGGATCTAACTTCATTCTTTCATCTGGAGATTGGTTTGTATACAAACGATGTATATTGTCAATATTCTGGAACAATGGTTTAATTTAATCTCACATATTTCATTTACATTATGTCATAACAAGTTTCATCATTATTTTACCTGACTAGAAATTCTTCTATCATTACTTAGGTCTTTAGAGTCATTTAACTTATAGTATGACCTTACTTTCATACCATTTGTTTGTTTAATTTTTTGCAACTTATTCAAAGTAATATCCGACTGATTGGCTATCAAAAAATATAGAAAACTCTTATAGTATAAATTGCATAACAATTGCAATTTTCATCATCACGTGTAACAGTTAACTAAATTTTACCTTCTGAAAGTGCTGCATATTTTTTAGATCCTCGTTTACATTTTAATTGTTGTGGCAAAATCGCTAAATTAGCAGTTGATTGATATCGAAGTTGAGAAAAGTTGAGGACTAGTTAAAGTAGACAAAATTTATTTTTATTATTTTTGAAAAAACTAGTGAAATAACCTCAAAATAAAATTTGTGAAAGCATGAATTTTATATAATAGTCTTTAATTTAACGACTATGATGCAATAATAAATAAAAGACAACATGATGTTTACTTTGTTACTTCTTTCAAATCAATATTCATTTAAAAATACTTACTTTTAATCATACTCTGTAGTCGGCGATTTGATCTGAATCAACAGTAACACTTTGTAGATGCAAACTTCTGTTTGAAAGATTTTAATATCATATGAATGACATTTATTCATTAAATCAGATTACATTAATGCACAATAGCTGTACTTGAAAAATTATGTAAAGCGTTATAAAATTTTCAATATAAACTATTTATTAGTATATAACTAATGTAAGAACCAACATAGGCATGTTGTCATCGGAATTAGCACGAGGAATTCCATCTCCTTAAATTTTATTTATATTGTAATGGTCATGCGCAAGATAATAAAGCTGGCAATTCGCTCTAATAATTCGTATGAAATATTTTGAAAATTTAGAAAACTATTTCATCTTTTTTTACCGCTCATTTCTTCAAGGATTGAAATGTTGTTTTTTCGTCCTTTTTTTTAAAAAAAACAATATCAAAAAATCCCACGTCATACTGTCATTTTAGGTGTCGTGACAGTCGTTTTTCAATAATTGTTGTGTTGTTTATTGTTGAGAATGATCATTTTATTTAAAAAACGTTTTAAAAATTTTTTATAAACATTTAATACTTCAATAAGATGATTAATTTTATTCTGTTTTTTTAGTGCTAATTAGTGCCATAATATTGAGGTTATATGGTGCTGGAAACTGAGGTTATTCAAGAGAATATGTCATTTGTTTGCTCCAATAATACAATAGAAAAATATTAAAGTTTTTCTGTATTAATACTCAGGAAATTAACATTATGTTATTTTCAACTAAGGTATTTTATCGAATACAAAGAGCAAACTTACGTAAAAGAATTAAAAAAATTGTAAATGTATAAATTATTAGAATCTATTACCTTATGTTAACAATGCTTTATTAATTTGTATATCATAATAATTCCATTGCTAAT
Organism: Chelonus formosanus; assembly: GCA_028641665.1. Lineage (NCBI taxonomy): Eukaryota > Metazoa > Arthropoda > Insecta > Hymenoptera > Braconidae > Chelonus > Chelonus formosanus. The sequence continues at coordinate 20,232,263 of CM054002.1, forward strand.
GTGATAATCGATTTTTTCTATAAAACGATTAAAAATGATAATGGCTATTATTGATTATTTTGAATCTCTTAAATATATTATTGGTAAGTTGAAATTTATGCACTATCATCGTTTATTCATATTATAGTTTCTATTGTTCTACTTTTATCCTTAAACCATTTTAAAAATTCATCAATGATACTCCGATTATTCTTAAAAGAAAATATTATAAAGTTATTTATTTAATATGTTTTTTTTCAGTACCATATATAGACATCGATGTTACTTTATGGTTAACATGGTTATTGATGCCTCTGATAGTTACTTTTCTACTTCCAGTATTAATACTTATACTTTTATACACTACCGCGGGGATTTTTTATATTTATAAATTACATAGGTAAGAAACAATTAACTTGTAATTTTTATCATAAAGGTCTTAAATTGTAATTATTCACAGAGTTAAGTTACGAGAAGCCTATGGCAAAGATTGGAAAAATGCAGCCCGAAGTATGGTGGCTGCACTTTGGGATTTTCATGGCTATATATATCACGGTAAATAATAATAAAAATATTTTAATTAAAGCTACTTTGATGATGAACTTTGATGATATTTTATAGGATATGAAATCGTTGGGATAGAGAATATACCCATGGATGAACCTGTTCTGTTTATTTATTACCATGGTGCAATACCTATTGACCTTTATTATTTTATAGCTAAAATGATTTTATTACATTCTAAAGTAATTCATACTGTTGCGGATAAATTTTTATTTAAAACACCAGGATTTTCTATCATAAGTGACGTAATGAAAATAATACCTGGAACGATTCAAACATGTTCTACTATTTTACAAGATGGTAATATGTTGGCTATATCACCTGGAGGTGTATACGAAGCTCAATTCGGTGATTCTTATTATGAACTTTTATGGAAAAATAGAATGGGTTTTGCAAAAGTAGCACTTGATGCTAAAGTGGTATGAATCTATATTTTTTTTTATTTTTATCATTTGAAATAATCGTTATAATTTAAGTAATCCTTTCAGAAAATTGTACCTTTTTTTACAAGAAATCTTCGAGAAGCTTTTCGAACCGTAAGTTGGGGAAGGAGAATGTGGTTGAAAATTTATGCTTTAACACGATTTCCTTTTGCTCCAATATATGGTGGTTTTCCGGTTAAACTTATAACTTATGTTGGAAAACCAATTGCTTTAAATCACAATTTAACTCCAGAGCAGGTGAAAGAAGAAGTAGCAACAAGATTAAGAAGTTTAATAAAGCAACACCAACCCATTCCCGGTAGTATAACAAGAGGATTATTGGAGAGAGTCTATAGAAATTAATTAATGTACTTATTATTGATCATTCGGATGCATACAACGAATAATTTTTGCATTATATTTCGAACAACTTTATTGTCAACTAAATATGGTGGAACTATTATTTTAATGATGTACTTATCTTAAAAAATGTATTTTTTAAGTTGGTTAAAATTTTATGGAGATGAATGATTAGTCTGAGCTTTAATATTAATATTCATAAAAAATGGAAGCTTCTTCTAAGAAAAAACATTTACAATCATTTTGAATATACAAAAATGTAAAAAGTATCTATAACAATTCTCAGACCTCCCAAGTTTTCTCATTAGATTATTTAGTACATACTCACAGTACTAATAAAATAAACAAGTTTATAAGAGAATATAATTAATTATATTATAGAAAAAAAAACAATAACAATAGTTACTAGCGCATTATTATATTGAATATCAAACTATAAATATTTCAACGTACATATTAAACAAAATATTTATTTATATATATATTTATCTAAATTTTTATTGTTATCTATTTTCCCTGTCATGACAGAACATTAATTCAATTCGTATTAAAAAACTTCAATTTTTTCATGTGTCTTTTAATTTGAATAATCCTTTTATGCTATTTCGTATTCTCATATATAGTTCATTTCTGACAGCTGCAGTGAATTTGGTTGTTAGACATGTGATTACAGCAGTTGCAAAAGTCAAATTATAAAATAAAACTAATTTAAAATTTCCGAGCCATTCGATTTTTCCAAAATCTCCTAATAAATCGAAATTTGTCATACCTAAAAACATTTTTTCAGTTAAATATATCATGTTTGTATTTCTATAATATTATGTCATACTATTTTACACAATTACGTACCTAAAATTCGTGATAAGAGCGGTAACGCAGAGCTAAGGACTAAAAAAATTGCACAGTTTGCAATTAAATTTGTAAAAGGTGTTGCATGTAAGCATGGCTTCACTCTTCTAATTCCTGGTAATCCATACAATCCAATTGCACTTGTAGTAGCTAAATAAAGAATCACTATCACTTCTATACCAGCACCAATTGGACCCAACTTCGATAATGAGCTGATTCCAAGCGTGAATTGCTATAATAATTAGTATAACATGACTTTTTGAATATTTAAGTAAAAAATTTAATTAGAAATGATTAAAATATTTCACTAACCCGTGTACTCAAAGGCAGAGCTTTTATTCCGATAAGTAACTCCAAAGTATTTTGTAAAGCTAGTAATGCAGTAGTTGTAGATAACGCAATGAGAGTTAACATTGCAGCCGGGTACATTAATGTCCGTCGAACCCACCAAATTTTTCGTTGTTGATCTAAGATTTGTCTTCGCTTTTGAACATTCATTAGTCTTTCTACAAGCTCACGTTGAAGTGCTCCATTTTTTAAACACATAAAATTTGAATTCCAAATCAGCTGTTGTTCATCATTGCAGGATGAATTAGAACGTGGTAAAGACATTGGAATTGGTGAAACATAAGATTTACCCGAAGTTTTAGCATGTTCTAACCTTGAAAAAATAAAGCAGAAATATAAGCATTATATTGCCTTCCAATCAATCTACATTGATTTATGATGAATAAGTTACCTCCTTTTAATACAATCTTCTTCTAGTTTATAAATAAAATATTCTTCATCTAAATTTTTGAGAAAGTGAGGTTTTATAAGTAAAGAGCCTACTACATCGTAAAGTCTGATAAATCCTACTGGTGTACATACTGAAATAAAATAAACCAATTTTAAGTATTATTTAGGATTTTAACCGACAATATTGATTGGATAAAGTTAATTCGATCAATTAATTGCATTTGATACACTTACCTAATAACATTACTACTCCAACAAAAGAAACACAGGAATATAGAAACGTTAAATAATAATTCCATAAATCTGAAAGTATTAAAAACTTTAGTTCAAATAATGATGTATTTAGGTTTTAGGATTATTTGTTTACGAATTGTAATGTTGAAAAAAAAAATTTTAATAAATACGTACTGAGCATGGTAATAAAACTCGATCTCTGGTAATCTATTAAGGCTGCTAGAACGTATATTATTCCCAAAATTAGAATTCCTATTAGACAAAGTACAACTATAGTTTCATGAACTCTTGCTAAAACACCCTAAATAAGTAAGAATAAAATTTTTAAAATTTATATCTAAATAATTTTCGAAAATGAATATTTATCGAATATACCTTCTTGTAGCCAACAAATCCTTCTGATTCAGTGAATAAATAGGCAAATGGTAAAAATACAAACAATGACAAGTTCGAGAAGAGAAATACATGGTTCCATAGACCTATTACAAGGAAAATGTAAAATTATTGATTTAAACAAAATATAAATATGTTAATGGCATTTTACGTTAAACAGTAGTTTTTTTTTCAATTTTTATTAACAAATTGATTTCTGTAACATGAAATGCTAGTACATCTAAATCTTAATTTTGTTTTTACCTTGTATGAGAGAGCTATTCAGCCATTTGACGTAATAACTGTTAGGGTAGATAATGAGAACTTCATTGCTTACGATCGAAACAGGCAATAATAAAGCCGCTCCAATTGAAACTGCCATTGAAGTTGTACAAAGCCAAAGGCTAATTCTGTATACTGTAACATCATCATCGTCGACCGAACAAAAAGTTTCACGATCCTTTCGATGAAACTTTGCAATTAAGATGTAGCTTGAAATATATAAAATGATGAATAACAATAGGAATATCTGAAAAAAATAACAAATGTTAATCTACATATATTTATGGAGTAATTCTTAAAGAGGATAATTTATAATTAAACATTGGCATCAGACTTAAATTAAAAAATACATTTTTAACAATGGGAACAAGGTAAAATGTCATTGACATTATTCAAGGAATTTTTGTTGAAGATTTTATGAATTCAAGATATGTTAAATATTTGATGAGTAAACAAAAATATTTACATCATTGAAGAATCTAAATAAAACGATTCATCCATTTTTTATTTACATTTAATAATAATAAATAAGAAACGTATTAAATGACACGGTAGATTTCTTTTGGAAAAAAGTAATTGTATAGAGTTTACTTTTAATTTTGCAAAAAATATAATTCACAAAAAGCCGATGATTTTCTGACTTTCTTTATATTATTTTTGTTTTAAATTTTCTCATAATTAATTATTTGACAGTTGTTAAGAGGATAAAAGAAGTACTTACAATATTTTCACGCACAGTATTGTGAAATAATTGTTCTCTGAGATCGGTTTCGATTTCCATTTTCATCTACTTTTCAAGATGATTTTTTTTGGAATTATCCGAATTTGTAGAGATAAAACCATTTTTGTATTCATAGATAATTTAGAATAATACGCCGAAGAAAATTGTCATTATTATTTATTATAAACAATTTATCGTCAGAGCACAACCACGTATATAATTTAACTGGCTAAAAAACAGTTTCGGGCTTTTGTAATTTAATTAACATCGGGATTTTCCGGAAATTAATATCACACACAATAAATCAATGTTTATTCTTTGGTTAGATACCACAAATGTAGAAAAAAATTTTGAATTTAATCGATATAGGAATGTATATGAAGAAAAATGTACTTTTCATAAAAATTACAATTAAACAATAATAAAAAAGGCTCAAATTCCATTGAATCGTCACATAGCCCTCTGCAGTATCAATATCAAAACAAACTCGAATACAGTATATTTAAGGTATAATTTGGTACAAGTGCACTGCGAAGGCGGGAAATACAAATTTGTAGATTTCGGATACACTACCAGCGACAGTAACGGATAATAACGTCAAAATGACTCACAACGATAACTTCAGAGTGTTGTGTTGATAATATTGTAAAATACGTGTTCTAATTCTCAGATTTATCAATTGTTTTTTAATAATTTAAAACTCACTGTTTTTTAACAATAAAAATTAATAATCAATATGAGTTAAGATGTTTAGTAGAAAAAAGGAGAAAAAACGAGCACAAAAATCAGATGATCCGGTAATCACAAAGATTTCACTTTTTGAAGAACGTTTATGATGTCATCTTTTTATTTACTAAGTTGTAAATCATTATTAATTGTTTGTTCTAGTTTGGATTTAATTTAATGGGCAGCTTTGATGACACTGATATCGGAAATGATAATGGTGATGATGACCTTAATGATGAAGATTTGGAGGCCGAATTAAATCAATTAATACTCAATGACAATGGTGCTCCTCCACGAAGACCAGGTAATTTGTCTATTGATAAAGTTAACATTAATTAAACAATGGTTTCTTAATGACAGTTAAAATATGTTATTCTAAAGAAACTACACATTTTAATTGAAACATTACAAAAGGTATGACATACTAAATTTCAGAACGAAAATCTCGACCACCGACGGTTAATTTGGAAATTACAGACGATATGGAAGTTGGTCCAGATGAAGAATTACTTGAAGATGATGACGATCCTGAACTCTTGGTAAATAAAGTTATTTGTTATTCCTATAAGTAATAATAATTAATTCTTAATCATTATTTTTAGAGTGAATTAAAAGCTGTCGTGGGTGACAAGGAATCGCCCAAAAGTGAAGAAAATATCAAAGAAGGTCCAGCAACAGAACAGACTTCTGGAGATGTAATTAATCAAGATGAAATAATAAAGATATTAGAGGAAAGACTCGAGGTATATAAAGCTGCCGAACAAAAAGCAAAAAATAACAATGAGATGTCTAAAGTTAGAAGATTCAGTAGAGGTGTTAAAACGCTTCAAGGAATGTTACGTGATGCTAAAGCAGGGAGAAATGTTGATTCAGCGGATATTCCACCACCGCTTCCGCGATCAGCTACTCAAGTAACTGATGATTCTGCTAAGCAAGGTATTTTCATTTATTTGATGACCATTTTTTTTTTTTTTTTAGTAATAAAAGAACAAATGAAATGATAAGTCTATTTTTAGGTCTAGATAGTGTTACAAATCCACAGGAAGTTGTGACTGATGCTAATCCCTCAGAAAACTCCAGTTCTGAAACTCCCGCACCAGAACCCGAAGTTCCAATATCAGAACCTGAAGCTCCAGCTCCAGTTATCGATGAAGAAAAGCTAGAATTATTAAAAAAGAGACAGCAAGAGTATAAAGTGGCTGCTGTTGCTTGGAAACGATGTGGAAATATAGAAGAAGCGGTTAAATTAGTTAAAATAGCAAGGCAGTTTGATACTGTCATAAATGCATATAGTTCAGGACAACCCGTTGATTTATCAGCGATGCCTTCAACACCAGAACTACCTGAAACAACAGTTGCAAACGATCCTCCAGTTGTACACGAAAATGAAAAATTAGAGAGCGAAACTCAAGAATCATCTGTGGCTCCAATAACTGGCGATGGTATAGCTAAAGCACTACAAGAACGCCTTGAATTTTATCAGAAAACAAAAGTCACTGCTGAAGAACAAGGAAATTCTTCCAAAGTACGAAGATATGGTCGTATTTGTAAACAATTTGAAAATGCTATCAAACTTCATGCTCGTGGTGAACCAATTCCTGTCGATGAGCTGCCAGTGCCTATAGGATTCCCTCCCATTGTTTTAAATACTCCAGCTCCAGCCCCAACTCCTGCTTCACCTGTAATCGAAGAAAAGGAGTCACCAGAACCATCTGAAGATTCAAGTGATACAAAACCAACTCCTCCACCGCGAACTAAACCAGCAGCTCCTGGACTTACTACAAAAGTTCAGAAGCAAACTTTAATCCTTCAAAAACGTCACCTAGAATTCAAACGTGCAGCTTTAATGGCGAAAAAAGATGGAAATTTAGAATTAGCACGTGATTATTTAAGACAAGCAAAAGGATTAGATCCATTGATTCAAGCTAGCCGTTGTGGACTACCAATAGACATGTCTTCAATTCCACTTTCTCCTGATGATCAGACACAAATGAATGATGAAAGTGTTAGCAGTAGTGATGGTTTTGCATTAATATCCACTGAAGACTGTGAGAATTCAGAAACTGGAACAGCTGCTGAAATTTATGAAAATTTAGAAAAGCTATTGGTAAAACAGAAAAAAGCCTGTTTAGCTACAAGAGACCATTGCAAAGCTATTGGCGATGTTCCAGAATATAATAGATGGGAAAGAATGGCGTTGGGCTATAGCCGAGATCTTGATATGCTTAGAGTGCGTAAATGGGATGGTCTGCCACCACCACAGCATCACTATGAACAACGAACCCATTCTATAGTCAAGTAAGTGTTTTTTTCCGATTTGTAACATTTTTCTTTGATTGATTATTTATAATGTTTTTTGTATTTTTAGGTGCTGTACAGACTTAACTGATAGTGATATGGAAATATCCATTATCCGAGGAGTTAATTATTCTAAAGAAGCTGATACATACGTTATATATGAATTTCCTTATCCTTCTGACCGTCCACCGTCAGAGCGAACTTCAACGATCAAAAATAGTTGTAATCCAGAATATGATGCAACTTTCATGCTAACAGGAAGTGTAGATCGTTCTTCAAGACAATGTCTAAGGGCTTTTAAACGACATGCACTCAAGTGTCAAGTGTGGTCTAAAGGGTAAAGTATCTTAAAAATAATTTGCTTGTATTTTCTTGCTTGTAGTCCTTTTAAAATTTTTATTTACAATCCATGTCTGTCGATATTCCTTTAAGCATTGTGAAATAGATTACAATATTTTACAGATGCTCCACCAATCCTTTGATGTGTTGCCTCCATCCCAGGTACGGCTTGTATTATCATTATTTATTAATTTTAACTCATTATTTATATTTTTCAGAGGATTTTTGAGAAGTGATACTTTACTTGGAACAGTTACTGTTAAGCTTCAACCACTAGAAGCGCAGTGTGTCTTACACGATTCATTTCCGGTAAATAAAAATAAACAATTTGATTTTATTATATTTTGAATTTTAATTGTAACAGGTGTTGATGATGAATAATTTATTATTATAGCTAATGAATGGAAGAAAGGCAGCTGGTGGAAAACTCGAAGTAAAAATACGACTTAGGAATCCCATAGTGACAAAACAGATTGAAAAAATGACGGAAAGATGGCTTGTTATTGATAAATAAGGATTTACAAATTAAAAAAGTGCTTTAGCTTCCTGCAGAAATGGACACGGTATTTTTTACTCATTCGCTGTTTTAAATTAGACATTTTAATCGACATTTTTGAAAGCTCATGAGTAAATGCATCGCGCAAAAAAATCTGAAATTTTAATTATGCATCAATAAATGTTATAAGAGATAAATTTATTTTTTATCAGCTATATTTATGAACAAGATAAATAAATATGTAAATATTAAGTGCAGCATAAATAAAAAAGAATTGCCATTCCTACAAATTTTTTTGGATAATTACTACAAATTTATTCTTCTCATTTTCTTGTTTTTTTTTTTTTTATTAATACATTAAATTTCTTTCATGTATACAGTACAATGTATACTAACACGTCTTTTGTTTCTGCTAATTATGATTGAACTTTGACCCATGACAGTCCTAAATGCTCCGAGATTGAGAACCGAGCATATTGTAGGAGTGAGACTGACTGAAACGATTACTGGACAATAGTTTGTTAGTCGTATTCACCTGATGTATTGTTCTCTGGGAAGTGTAGAATCAGCTACAGTAGTATACTAGATCTTTAGTGAAACTTTAAAGACGAAAAAAAATTTACTTAACATTTTTCTCACGTTTTGTTAGAATAAAATTGATACGACTTAACAAGAATCACTTAATAATAGTATTTGCACTTAACTTAAATGGTAAAAAAATTTTAATAGCAATGAATGCTGAATATAAAAAAAGTTTTTTATAGCACACATATAATCATACCCTTTCTCAAAGTTTTATACTGACTAAGTTCATGCATCTATTTAATTTCACCACAATAAGCATATTGACAAGTGAACACCCTCATTCTATTGACTGAGGGAAAGATCGAAAGGTCGACCGTCTTTTTCTCACTGGTGTCAATAAATACGATATAAACTCTAGTGAACTGTACACAGGTGTATCAGCAAAATGTCCTGATTGTCATGCATTGGTAAATAAAAAAGGCCACAGGCATCTATTGATCCACGAGTGATCTGAGTCTCGAGAGATTCTCGAAAACAACGGGTGGATTTATTTGCCAATTAGACAATTGAGTCTCGAGCACGTGCGATGGCTAGGAAAAGGGGTAACTCAGTGAAGCGATCAACGAAAATTAAACGCTGGAAGATCTATCAGCAATGTGAATTTACCACGCTCCAGTGCGGATTATTTGATGAGCATAGTCGAGTAATATTGACCTTTTAATTCACAGTCGAAGGCCAACCGTGAATTTCTGCTTGCAAATTAACGATGTTTGGATACGTTGTACACTTTCTTCTTCATATTTTGATTATTATAACATTGGAAGGTTCTTTTTTAAATGATGATGATGCTCATTTTGCTGTGATAATACAGATAACTTATTCAAAAATTAGTCATGTAGAAAATCTGTGAATATTTAAACTTATAATTAAAGACAGTAAAAATTAAATAAATAATTATATTATTGAAATAATTTATTTATTGTAATAATAAAAGCAAGATAATTTATTCTTTATCGTAAACAAACTTTTGTTGAATTTACAATTTTATTCATTAAGACGTTGATTTGAATGAGAGATCCAATTTTCAATAAAGAAATTTATTGCAATATTCAGCAATTGAGTGAATCTTCTCGATACATTTATGTAAATAAAAATAAAAAATGTTTAATAAACAACTAGATAATTTTTAAACGGTATAACGAAGCAGAGATTGAAAAAAATTACAAGATTTATAATTTACCATGACATAGATTAAATTATCGATTGGAAGGTCACATTCTTATATCAAACTAAAACTAGTGATAAAATTTATAACGTTAGTTTACTTTCCTCATTCAGATATCAGTTGCAACAGTGTTTCTCGTGCAATTAGACTTTGATAACATTTGACCGTTTGATTGCAAGAAAATGATGACGCGAATCGATCAATAAATCGATTTAGTCTATTAATATGTGCTCATACAAAGTTGTTAATCGAATAATTAATTTATATTTTTTTATGTTAAATGAAAATATTCTTTGGCAATTCCTTCCTTTTTCTTTAAATTGAATTCAAAAATTCAAAATAATGATAAAAACAATTTAGGATTACATGAAACAATGTAGGATATTTTTGAAATGAAAAAGTTGATGATTTAATCAAGGAATTTATTCACGTGTCGCAACTAGAATTTGATTCTTTTTTGTTTCTCCAGCTCTAGGAGTAAATTTATCCACAGCTTGATATCGAATAGAAGTTCTATTCGGTGGAGTCTCTCAGTTTTCGCTGCATCGGCGACTTGGCCGGATGTGACGTCACTGTACAGGCGTGACTACGCGCGTGCAGATAACAGATGCGAGATGTGATCTGACACCCGCTCATATCGTCTCCTCGATGACATTGTATCACAAACTCGACTCAATGTATGATTATTCTTCATAATATTTATCCACGTGCAATCAATTGCCTCATTAATGGGTTGTAGTTTATTTTTTATGGTTCTGGAAGAAATTTCATCCGTCTTTGATAAGAATTTTGTTTTTGTGAGGTTAGATAACAGTACTAGTCATAATTCGCATTTTTATCATATTTATATTTACTACAGAAAATTCCAACAATTCTTTGAATTCTTGAACAAAATAAAATATCAAAAATGATAACAATTTAACAGAATTATATTTTATTGAATGATGTTACTTCAATGAAACCATTGGATCCAATGATGGAAGGTTATTTATGAGGTCTTTAGATTGTTAAATATATTATTATGATTTAATCTTATAATTGTTATGGATATAAACTACTATTTATTATTATATTGTCATTATTTGACAGGATGACTGTTCCAACATAAATAATATGAAATTTTTTTGTTGATAAATATAATGAATGTTGATTAAAAATGAAATTATTGTTATGTTTCAGGAAAATACAATTTTGGATTGATAAAAACAATTTAATGTGATCAGAGTTGGGATTTATATCAAGATAAGATGATGGAATGGCCAAGTAAAGTGGAAAGGATGACGAAGAGAAGTACATTTAGCGGTTTCCGTCTTCTGCCGGAAGATTCATCATATTTGTCATCACAGGACTGTTATTGATGCCATGCTTTTATTGTTTCAAGTCTCCATGGTAAACGTAAAAGAGGAAAAGTCAAATGATCCACAACTTTCTAGCCACTTTTTTTTATTATTATTATTATCCAGTTGTTAAACTTAACAGATATTTATTTTACTGCTAAACTTTTCAAGACCATTAATACCAATATGGCTCAATTATTTTTTTAGTTTGAGGAATATAAATACGGTTAGACTAGGGTAACGATTAATGACACAAACTCTTGGAGATTTTATTGTTTTCAGGAATACAGAGAAGAATACAAAACGATTATCCGGTAATAATTGAGCACGGATGGCAAACAGATCAAGTAATACTCATAGCGAGACAAATAGAGAATCCCCAGTGTTAGGATATGGGCCCTCTCATCGTTCTATCACTTCATTGTCATCTGTCATCGTGCGACCAACATTTGATGAGAGGTGCGTCTCAATATTTCCGCTGCTACAGACATACAAATGACTTGGAGGATTATCTCTTTCGCTGCTTCCCATGAATGAATTCAGCATATTCAACTCAACCAGTAAATCTTTGAATGTCGAAAATATTTCTGGAAAAAACTTTATTGGAGACTTTGGTATTATTCAGGTGTCAATTTGAACTCTAATTAATTAATACAATATTAAAGATTTAATTTATGCATCAATAAATTAAATACTTAATTAAAAATTTGTCAATCAACACTTGGATTATCAGAAACAACTTTATCAAACTTTCACCAATTTATTAATATTTAGTATTTAAAAGAGTCAATCTTTTTTATAATAAATATTACTTTTTAATTAATTTATTAAATAGTATAAAGTCAACTATTTTATCCATCATAAGCAATTAATTAAACTTGTATTAAAAAAAATTGATAATGTTGTACTGAGAAAAGACAACATTATTTTTTATTCACCTGAAAAGAATGATTGACAAATACTATTGAGAACAATGAGTTAATTGTGTAAGTTTAGTAATTAAAGTCAATGAACTTGACGGAAAATTGTTATTTAGATATAAAAATTTAGGATCATTGTGTAACATGAATGGCAAGATTTGTTAGTGGTTGGTGAGGTATCATTGGATAAAGGTTTGGTATCGATGTGCAGGCTACCAGTTGAAGGGGTTAGAGGGGTAAAACGGCAAGCGAGCTATGCTGGCTCAGCACTCTCCCTCTTTCCTCCTCATGCCTTTACACAACCCCCTGACGTCTCGTTTCTGTCGCATGCCACCGAATCCATGAGTATAGGAGTACCGCCTCGGTTTGCACTCCTCAGTATTCACTCGACTATCTCATATTATTTTATAAAATTTTATGTACTCATAATATATTACCGAGTACATTAAATTATATTTTTTATATTTATTTTAATCTCAAGCTTTATTTTAGGTGAGTCTTGACAAATGTACGAAAATTAAGAGACCATTTCAGTTTGTTTTTTATATTTTAATTTTATTTATTTTGACTTATTTTATTATTCAAATAAGTTTTCTTGGACAATATTTTTTTTTTATCTCAAACAATTGTATTCAAAAAGGATTAAGTCTAAATTATAAAATTGTATTCAAAGAAAAACTAGTAAAATCAAAGTTCTTTCTATTTTGATAACACAATCATTAGTCGAGCAAGAAGTCATTGATATCAGTTTTCTTTCAGTCTGTTTATCAATCATAAATAGTATTATTAATATTATGGAGAGAATTTAATTAATTACCAATCAAGAAGTAATTAATAGTTTAAAAAAGAATTTCTACTCCACTTTATAATCAACAATAAAATCTCACATTGATGTAAGTCATTGAGAAAAGTAATGAATGAATTTGAGAATAAAAAAGAAATAATTTTCTAATGAAAACTAGAATATTTAGCAATAAAAAAAAATGATGTTCATATTGGTATAATAACAAGACAATTAAGTTTTTTATCAGGATCATTTAACAGTTATGTAAATTGAAATGTCTCGTAAAAAGTCAGGGTGGCTCATGAAAAATGGGAATAATCTCTTTATAAATTAATAGACACCTCGGGATAGGAGGCTTTAGATATGCATTGATACTCGAGCGTTAAAGACGGTATTCTTGGAGCAAAAGTGTGGGTGGAATAAAGTGGGAGTACAACCAATAGAAATCTAGGATTTTATCAGCCAATCGCTAGATGGTCTAGAAGGTCTGACTAAACAAAGCTCCACCTACTGTGTGACGTCATGGCCGACTGAAAGAGCACCGAGTTACTCCACTACTCCGGTCTGACTAGATCTCATTCGGTTGGTGTATCTACTGTGGGCCGCGCACAGTCCTCAGGTTCGTGGTCCAAACTCTTACCCTCCCACTATAGCTCGTACGAAATTCATTTCCTTCCCTTGCCTTCTCTGGCCTCCTGCATTAACTCTCTTTCACTTCCTCATTTTTACTGCACTCTCTCAAGCTTCTCTTTTCAGCGTGCACTGACATAGTCCTCTTAGAAGGTGCGAAACCATTCTCAGTGACCGGCCAACTATAATCGGACCATCTCGTCGATTTGTAGCTTTTTTCATTCAACACGAGCTACTTCATCAATGTGAACTTTATCGAGTAACAATTGATCGTAGATAAACTTAGTGGTGATCAACGATGATCTTAAGTGTGCTACTGAAGGATTTGTGGGGTTGATGATCTTTGAAAATGTTGTCGAACAGTGAAAACTATCATTTGTTATTCTCCATGTGCTAATTAATGGATTAACAATCATTGACTTTCTACTGATGTGATAATAAATTTGATTGTTGATTTAACAGTATTCAAGTTCTCAAAACATAATTGACAAACCATATCTACAATCAACATCAGTGTTTAGTGATCTTTAAATATCATTGTATTTATTTAAAGTGTCATAAATATCTACATGGCGATGGTTGCTGATGATTTACAATCAGTACTAAGTTAAAAGAACTATTACTTGGATTGTTTTAATTATTTTATGAACATTTGATAGAAAGACTTACGAATTGGGTAATTTAAAAAATCATAAAAACGCCACAAATAAAAGAGAACGGTTGTTTAGAAGCCGCCGGTGAGGGTGGCGGAGGTAGAATAGTAACCGGAAGTGGAAAAAATTGTCGTGAAGAACCGCTACCATATGTCCCTACTGCAACAGCGGTAGAGGCTGTGGTAGCGCAAGAAGTTCCAATAGTGGTTGACGAGGTCAAAATGGAAGCCGAGGACCATCTTGCAAGAGAGTACGTCCAAGAATTCGTCTTAGATCATCTTGATCCCGCCGACGTCAAGCGCGAGGTGATCTCAGCTTTCAAATCATTAACATATTATCATTTCCTTTGGTTTTGTCTGCTTATCTTCCTCTTGACGTTTGCTTTCCGATTCTGTTGATTATTTTATTCGTTTCTTTTTTTATTTATTTGAACCATCAATCTTAATAGGTTCGATTAGGTTCTCCAGCGATGATGGTAAACGGTAATCTCGTTAGCCAGATGACAGGCTTGACTCTGGCACCTTTAACACCACCTGCACATGAACTGGAACAGCCTCATCCACTTTATGGTCAACCACATATTCAAGTTCAGCATGGAGTTCTTGTAAAAGCTCCTCCAGGTGCAACTCACTTAACGACTTTAACTCATCCTGGTACTCCACCTGATACTCCACCAGTCTCAGCATCTCCACCTCCTCTACAACTTCATCGCAATGATCGAGAATTGAGAGAAAAAAGTGGATTTCTTCTGCATCTGCAACAACAACAGCAGCAACAACATCTAGCTCAGGAAGAAATGCAAATGAGCACAGGTGGAATGGGTTGGTTAACTCAGTCTCTGAGACAAGAACCTCTTGATTTGAGGCCACATTGTCCTCAAGAACAAACACCAGAACCACCACCTGAATCGTGGTCTTCGTCTCATCATCATTTTCAAGAACTTCAGCATCTTCCTAGGCATATCAGACACGGAGGTAAATTATCAATTAATTTTGCTTCATTTTTTCTGTAGATATACTTTTTTACTTTATTATAAAAAAAATAAAACTAAAAAAGGCAGAAACAATCATATGTATTTATGAGTTTCAGCTGTTGACTATGATTAAATATTAAAGATTCCAATTATCACTTGATGATTTCAGGTCCATACATAACAATGTCTGATTGTTATGGTCCTGGATCGGGTGGTCCCACAAATGGAATTCTTCCACCATCAAATGGAGTTCTCAATGGCATGGATGACAGTGTCCACACCATGTCAATGCAACCTGGAAGACCATTAAGTGTGTGTTCTGCTACATCATGTGGTCCAGGTGGACCTAGTCCTGTACATAGATCAGGAAGTAATCACTATCTAAACTGCAATAGTAGCAGCTCTCAGGATGACCTGATGAATGATGAAGTCTTGATGTCCCTCTCCGTCCGGGAACTTAATAAACGACTCCATGGCTGCCCCAGGGAGGAGGTGAGTAAGGTCTCTCATTTTTATTTATACTGCTTGTATCAATGGTGCTCTTACCATGATAAAACTAGCTAAATGTTACAGTATTGGTCAAAATTAATTGATGTGCTACTTGCTAGCATTACCAATGAATAAAGAATTTGTTTTTAATTTTTTGCTGAAACAAAATATGAATATTAAATGATCAAACCATATTGATAAATTAGTTCCGATGCTTCTACAGTTATCTTTAATCAAATTATTGTTTTGCTAAGTTTTAATTGATTTCATTTGTTTTAAAAAAAAATCTAAAGTTCAATGTATATCATCAAAAAGATAATTTAATTAAATTGTACATCTTTTACAATGACTAAAGCTTACCTAAATAATTTTGACCGTAACTGTAGATCAAAAAAGCAATTCACTTTTCATTTAAAACCAAAAAATATTTTGGTGGTGTGCGAAGATTGTGCGGTTGAAGCAGAAGCGACGGACCTTAAAAAATCGTGGGTATGCACAAAATTGCCGAAGTAAGCGTCTTCAACAACGCCATGACCTAGAGACGACCAATAGTACCCTAAAGGTTGAGCTTCAAGAAATAAAAATAAAAAATGCTCAATTGACGCAAGAAAGAGACATGTATAGACAACGTTATGAAATTTTAAAAGCAAGGTGTAACCAAAATCACAGCAATCATAATCACAATCATCATCAATCTCCTCAGCAACAGCAACAGAATCAATCACAAATATCAAACCATCAGCAGCCACATCAGGGACCAGGTCAGCATCATCATCAACCAGCACCAGCAAGTCCTGAAGTTTATCTGTGACATCGACAGCGTCGTGTAGCCTGTTGGACTTAGGGTAATAATAAAAGAGTATTGGTCTAAACCAGAGAAATTTTAACATAAAAAAGTATCAGCAAAGTGCAAGAAAAATAATTTAAAAGTCTTTCTTAATTGCAATTATTTGGTTTTCTTTTTTTTTTTTTTAATATTGTTTCATTTTATTGTGAATAAGTGCAATAGGAAGGTGCAAGAGAATTTTAAGTTTTTCTACAGTAGATCTAGAGGTAGTTACTGGTGGCAATTACTCAAAGGATCAATCATAAGGGGGGTGAGTAAACGTTTTGACCGGTCTAAAAATATATTTGTGAAATCACGTAGTACGTGGTTAAAAAATCATAAAAATAATTATAAAAAATGTGTAACAAAGGCAATCATCAGATTTCATTTATCATTATCATAATAAAAGATATCATAATGTCTGATTGTCTCCAAAGAATTTTTATTGCACATGGCAATAGAAAGCTTATTACTTTCCACCAATTTTGATTTATTATTAAAAACATATTTTTACATAAACAAATTGAAAATAAGAAATAAATTTATTTTTACTATTATTTTACTTGTATTAGAAACAATTAGTTAGTATTGAAAAATTTATTGAATCAAGGTTGATTAATTTTGAAAAAAAAAAAAATAATGTGCAAAATATCGAAATGTTTTCGATAAAAAACATTAGAAGATAAATAAATATATATAATATTTTAATTAATTCTAGTAGAACAATCGTTACTAATGAGCCAATGTATTTTTATTTCTAAAAAAAAGAGAATTATCGTAAAAGTATACGAAGTACCAATATTTTCCATATATTTTTACAGCAACGAAGCTGCACAAAAGGTGCTGTCTCGTGATATTGATTCACATTTTTTTAATTTACAATTTATTTGAATTTAATAAAATTTATGTTAATAAATTAGAGTGATAAAATCAAGGGATAAATAATTAATTAATTAATAAATTGATGAATGATTCTATAAATAGTATTGTTAAACTTGTATAAATTAAACAATTATAAAAATTGATTATTTAAATGATTTTGAGTCGAAATCATTTTATTTAGATCACAATTGTTTTTCTATTATTTTTGATTTTTTAATTGAAAATATATTTTTTATAACGTTGTGGATTATGTTTAGTTATTTTGTAATTTATTGTAAGATAAATTATAAATTAATAAGGCATTCTGTTAAAAAAAATAAAAAGAAAGTTTTCATTCCTGTTACTCTGTATATAAGATGATTATACTTATTATAATAATAAAATGTCGTTAACGACAATTTCTGATATTTCTATAGCTTTTTTTTCTTCTCTTATCCTCACAAATGCATCCTCAATAATACTTTCATTTAACAAAAAGATGTTAAATAATTTTTTATTAATAACAAATTGACTTTTATTTTTTTTTACAATACTTAATCTAGTATTTATTGATTAATTGAAATAAATTAAATTGTTTTTATTTATATTTCATAGATAATTTAGTTTGCTGATTATTATTTAATGAAATTCAATGATTATTGTTATTGTTAATCCTACTGAGTGCTGAATAATTCCTAGATATAAAAACTTTGTTATTCCAATAGTTGTATTTATTATTTATACTGTTATTTCTCATGTTGTGTGCAATTATTATTATCACTTTTATCAGTGTAGCGGTCACAAGCGTTAGAGCATGACAAATAAATCTATCATTGAAAGTTATTCCGTTCAAGAAAAAGGGGAAAATATGGGGTAGTAAAAGAGAACTTATTCGTATGACCATGAGGCTGAGTCAAGCTTTATTGTCAAGTCACGAAACTACCGTGGCCTATCTTTATCTTTCTGTGTGTCACCCTTTCGTATCCTACAAAACTCTCAGCTCATCCCATGCTCTATGAATTTTGACCCTTGAAAAAAATCATCACTAACTAGTAGGTACATACGTACAAATATCCAAATTGAAACAACTTAACATTTTCTATATAAAGGAGGAAAAAAAAATATACAAAATTAAAATGAATTTTTTTCTTGGAGATTATTTATATTCAAAGTTTGAGAAACAAGAAAAAGTGCAGTAAAACGGCATGAAAAGAAACTTTTGGTGGCGACTCAATGAAGAATTACGAGGATCAAGAGGAAGTAAAGAATGAGTATTGCAGTAAAAAGAGGGGATTTCCAGAAATCGCAGAATTGAAAGCAAGATGAGAGGGGTGAAGGGGAATATCTATGAGAAGACGAATGATGTCCGTAGTTCGACTGGTTTGACCTTTGGTCAAGGATTACATTTTGCAAAAGCAGGAAACTATCACGAGTAGGTTGGGATACATTAAGTCAGTTTGGATTTAGAGTGGGAGTGAAAAGAATAAATCCCGAATTTATCTTAAATTAAAATAAACTTATTAAAATGCCTTTTACTGATAGCATCATCATTATTTAACAATAAAATTATTCAAATAAATTTTTTAAAAATAATTCTAAAACTGTTAAATAATAAAAATAAAGTTTCACTACATGATTTATTATTCCTTTCTTTTTTTAAATTAAATTTATTAAGAAAATTGTAAGAGACCAAAAGATGATACATTTTTAGTTGAAAGTCTGGGAAAAAATAAAAACAGGTGTGGTAAATTGACACAAAGAGTTGAAGATTAAATGCACTTGGATAGTAAAAGGATGATGAAAAAAGACAGAACCACAAGTGACTATACTAACAAGATCATCACAGTAGATCGCACGCGCCTTCAGGGCTAAACCGTTAACGACATCACTCGTCAATCACGTTGATGAATGGTGAGTGAAGTTGAGAAAAAAAGGGAAGACAGATATAAAGGAATTCCGTGGTGTAATACCGCGAAACTTGATCAAATCCATTTTTAACTGAGCGAAAGTATCCCCAATGATTGTACGCATGGTTGAAATACAATTTAATCATCTTGGACGATGACAGAGTTGTAATTTCACCCTTACTTTTCAATAGAAAATCATTCGATTACTATTTTGATGAATATAACTATTTTAACAATAGTCAAATTTAAAATTATTTTTATTTTTAAACAATACTTTAATCAATGCAGTGCTGAAAAAAATAAAAATATTCCATTTAAAATCATTTTTACACGAAGAGAAAGGATTTGTAAATATTACTCTAATAAATAGTAGTCTGTCACTTCGGGTACAAAAATTGCAATAAGCAATTATTTAATTAATAAAAATTATAATTTTTTTTTTTTTTAATTTTATTACACACTTCAATTGTAATATTTTATATTTATTTTTGATTCATAATGAAATTTTTACAAGACAAAATTGTCATGTATACTAGTTAAATAATTGCTTATTGCAATTTTTGTACCTGAAGTGACAGACTACTATTTATTAGAGTAATATTTACAAATCCTATCTCTCCGTGTATTTTTGAATACAACTGCAATCAATGTTGTGCTTCAAATATTTTATTAAAAATTATATTTATTTTTAAACAATAGTCCTCATATATTCGAAAATACACTTTGTTTAGATATTTTATTTTAAAAATATAATTATTATAATTGATTAGAGGAGAAGGTAGGATTATAGATCACTTATTGTTTTTATTAAATTACATTTTAATCTGTTAAATTATCATCAATTGTCATTTTTCGAAGTTTCTGTTTATTACCAAAAAGTTATTTTCCAATATATTTATGGGTTAGCTGATAAAAGATGCACCTTCCTCGTAAAATAAACGAATGGACCATATTAAAGACTGGACCATAATCCCATCTTCTCCTCCATATAAATATATTTAATTATACTTCTATACATTCAATTATACAATATATGGCCGAAAAATTATATTTTAATATATTCTTATAATAATATATTTATTTATTATAATTTAAATAAATAATTTTATTAATTTCATACTAAAATATTTTATTAATTATTTATAAATTAAAAGATATTTTTTAAAACATGGGTCTAATCAATGTAATGCTAAAAAAATAATTAAAATATTATATTAAAATTATTTATTTAAAAAAAAAAAAGATTTTTATGGAATTAATGTTGGTCGTGGATGAATAAATTGATAAGAATTATTTTTATTGAGCAAACTTTTAATACGAAAGAATGAAGATATTTCTAAATCTTGTATTTATTTATAAAATGATGATAACGTTACTTTGACTTAATTATAGAAGAAATTGAGAGAGAAGAAAAGGCGAAGTATACAAGAGGGGTAAGTGAAATTTGCTGCGTAAGATGTGATGGATATAAAACTTATCTCTCAAAACTCGTGAGAAAAAAATACATTCTTTCTAAAGTTTGCGTATAAAGAAGTTTATATAAAAAAAAATATATATATATTATGATAAAAGTGTAAAGTTAGAGTCTAAACGATGAGATTCCAGACTGACTGTGTTTATAAATTAACTGCTGATGCGACAGAATGAGTGTCAAAGACATGACAACATTTTTAAGTCGTTGGTCATCGACCGGTAGGAGCATCGACCGGTTGACTTATTTTAATATTCTGCAATCATTTTTTTTCATTTTAGTTATCATGTCAACTAGTTAAAAATTAATTATTCCAAGTGACTCTTCATTGTCATGGAGAAATAAAAGGAATAATCAATCAATGACTGACATTTATTTATTATTAATAAAAAATAAGAAGCCTTTTTTATAAAATTATTTCTTATCAGATATCGATGTAGAGTATTTAATTCGATGAGAGAAAATTCGAATAGACAATACGAAAGATGATTCATCTAAGAAGACATTTACGATCTTACGATCGACGTATTTCTGTGATGGCACGAGTGAGGAGTCCAGTGGGGCTGCTTTTTAGCATTTTTATGTTAGCTGCTGCTGCTGACAGTTTATTTTATTGTATTGCCAGACACTGCCCGCAGTCCATCGTTCATGATTGTATAGCACCGTGAGTTCGTTTCTTCATTTCTCTGGAATAATTTCCATTATCGAAGTCTCAGGTGCATTTCCACGTAGAAATATGAACCGTAGTCTTATGGAACCATACTCTAGAACTTAGAATAAAAAAGAAAAATTAGTTTTATTTATTCAACAATTTTAAAGATTCACAATCTGAAATTTATTATAAATATTCCACAAATAAATAATTACATTAAATTAGAAAAAAAATTTTTTTAAATTAAAAATAAATAATCATTAAAAATCTGTATGATAAGTGCTTTTTTCCATTATTATGTAAGTTTGAAAAAAATGTTTAGCTATCAGAAAAAAATATTTAATTGCGTAAAGGAGTTGATGAATTAATTACAACATCAAATGATTGCATTTTATTAAAAGTAATCATCATAATTGGAGCAACAAAAAACAATAAAAGTAAAATAATAGTAAATTTATACCAACAGATGCAGATAACAAACTCGTTGATCGACATTATCCGCAAGGGAGTTAGGGGATGAGAATGACAGGCTTGTTCTCATTCACGTTTATCCCGCAGCTCATATACAAGCGACCATAAAATCGGATTTGTCTTTCCATTCTCTTCTTTTTTTTTACCGATCGAATTTTAAGGATAACCATTCTCGTTTGGTTGTTTTCTACTTCCTCGAGTTTGTCTTTTTTTTTTGTCTTCGTCGTACACCACACTGGAAGGAGGCGAAAGCTCTTCTGACCGAGCAAATAAAAGAAGATAAAAAGATGCGAGAAAACTCGGATGCGACGGCGGGTGTAACGCACATACGATCGTATACGATTAGCATGACAACGCTGGGGGCAGGACGATAGTTTGTTACAGACGCCTGGCGAAGGGTCGATTCCTCCTGTCAGGCAGTATTTTTTATCTAGTCACGGTCAACTGGCTTACCAGGACTTCCCGCCCATTATTAGCGCGACACAGACTGACCGGATGGCAGTAGTTCATGTGTTTGGATCCATTTATGTAGCATATAAATTGCTTTATGGATTATATTTTTATTCAATCACTTCTTCTAGACTTTTTTCTTCATTTTATTCTGGATTATTATCATCATAGATTCTTATTCATACCATCATTATTTAAGTCATTACTAATAATCAATTATTATTGGTAACGTAGTAACATAGTAGTATAACTAGGATTTAGTCAGACACTTAAAAATTTTTTTTTTTAATAAACACTGAGTAGTTTTAATGAATTGTTTATGCTTAAGTTAATTATTTTAGTTTTTAGAACAAATAAAAAACTTTTGGATCTTAAATTCTTAAATTAAATCTTAAATTGAGACTATATAATTTTTATTCATGAATGTTATGATTATAAATCAAAGTTTTTTTTATTTAGACATATAATTGTTATGATAATTTAATAATTTATAAATAAAACATTCACTAACTCTTGGAAATTTTTCCTGGCTATTAATTTTTTTCGACTTGAATAGGGTAACCACACCAATTAATAATCAGTTAACTTTGTAAAATTGACACAAAAAACAAATTATTATAAAAGAGTAAAGTTTATGTAAAGAATTTAATATTTTTAAATGAACCAGATTTTTTTTATAGAACAATAAATATGTTAACTCACTATAATTTTAATACTTAGTCCATCTATGGGTCTACTTACCGATACCTAAACTTTAGAAAAATCTTTATACAAATTAAAAATATTTTCTAGCTTTCAGAAAAATATTAAAGTTGATTTATCATTGATTAAAACAATGGTATGATTATGATACCTAGTAAATAAAATGTTCCTTCAAATAAAAGGGAAAATAATTCAATAAAATATAAAATAAGTGATTGATCTCTTGAGAAGTGTGGTTTAAAATCGTTGAAAATTGGCAGTAAACGACCCTTCTCATACTAAGTTACACCATGGGGTAATTTAAAGCCGAATGAAAGGAAATAGAATTTTCATTTTGCATGCTTCTTCTTCCCTCTTCAGCAGCAAGTAGAAAAGTCAACCAGAGACGAGACGAGGGGTCTTGAATTCTCACGACAAAAGTAAAAGGTCAAAAATGTGTGAGTAGGGTTCATACTGGTATTCTGTGTACCGAGGACCGTACGTGCAGACTATACACAGTAGATATATAATATCAGGGGTTGGAGATAACTCGTCGCAAGAAGTGAGAAATACCATAGCCAACCCTTAACGAGACTAATACACTTGTCACATGTCAACCTGAAATCCATGACACGCTATTAACGTCGACCTAAACCTCCAGGAACAACTGTTGAACGTCATTTTGAATATTTCGGAGTAATTAAATGTACTGTGAAACTCATTATTAAGAATTTAAATTAAAATAATTATTTTATGATTTTTTAGATTATTTTTTAATGTTTTAATTTAAAAAAACTGCAGCAATATGGGAACACTTAAAAATTATGCTCACTTCAATATTCTTATTAAAGATTCTTCACAGCTTTCAACTAATAAAAAAAAATGGCGAATTAATAAAAATAATTTTTTTTACATGAAATACCTCGTTACTTTTTGAAGCATCCCATTTTACCCCAGATTTCTCATATTGCCCCGATTTTCTCTGAATCATTTTGATCCTCAGCATAATTAAGAGCTAAAAACCTATTATCTAATCACACAAAAATTATTAAAAAAATTGTAGTGATGTTTATGGAGTTTGGATTGTTTTTCCAAGATTTCATAGGGAAATAAATTCAAAAAAATTTTGAATAAATTAATGCATTAGTTACGGTTTTATTATGTTTATGGTCTTAATCTTTCTTCGATTGTTGGGATAGAGAAAAAAATTATCTAGAATGATTGCAAAAAAAAAAAAAGTAGAAAGGTCGCCAATATCGAAGATGCATTCATGTTTTACATGCAATACGGTGCCTACACCAGGTGGACTCAACAGCCTAGCAGTCGAATTTTATGGTCTTGACCGCGATCTGTGGTAAAGCAAGAAAAAGGCAATTTCGATCCTTCAGAAAGTGGTCAGAAAGTCTGAATAAATATGCTAGATGTTCTACAATGTGTAAATGAAAAGGTAAAATCTTTCTTCTTTTTTTCCTTCCAAATAAAAAAAAAACAACACTGATATTACTTGCACTCTAAACATTCATAAAAATAATTCAGTATCATTTTATTTCCAGTCTTAAAATGTCTATCATTAAAAATAAAAACGTCTTTAAGACACATATATTTTTTTTGCTCCTTGAATTTATGAGGGTGGCTTATTGAAACGACCAGTCTGATTTTTACGCACGTAGTAAGTCGTCCAGATTTCCAGGTGACTAGGTCTTTTTCTGAAATATATACACCACCTCATACTTTTTTTGTTTCATTGATATTCTACTTTATAGATAGAATAATATTTTATTTTTTTCCCAATGAATAGACCCCTTAACTCGACGTGTTGTCTTGTATGCTAAATCTTTAATATTCCATTTAATATCTCGACTGGAGCGGCTGTCCGACACGCTACCCCGCAGTGTATAAATCAAACGAGAGATATTGGCCGTTTTTGCGCGTCGAGGCTGAACCTTCCTGGACTTCCAACTCTTCGGAGACATAATTGTTTTTACGGATTATAAATTTTACTTTTTTTTTTTTTTCGTTCACCAAACTTTCTTTTTTTTTTTACGTCCCGATCAAACTTTTCTGCTGTTTTTCATTAATAACAATTCTAAAATATTCCAGTATGACTTTAAATCATATATTCACTTCTCAAACAGTTAAATAAATATTTTTAAACATTTAAAATATTCCAAAGTCCTTGGAAAATTGTTTAAGAATTTTTTTCTAATTAATTAATAATTAAAAAGCACTAGAATAAGCCTGCGGTATTTTATTTTATTTATTACAATTTTATTATTAATTTTTTTAAATAAAAAATTCACTTATTTTTTTATGTATCGGATTCTAAGTAATTAATCGAATAGATCAGTTAATGAAGTTAGACATTATAGGAATAGGTATTATTGTTTGGGTGTTCCGGAACATGAATATCATTCAGAACCATACAGTTTCAGCGAGAGTATGAATAAGGGTGACGGAATATTATATTTATAAGATATTCCTTAAATCACGGTATACACCTCAACCGTTTCATTCCCTAAATGATACAGAGTGGCGTGCAGCTGGAAGTTCAGGGGTTAAGATGAGATTTGAGGGTTGCTTTAATTAATACTGCAGACCCGGGAAAGTCACCCCTCTCTGTCTTTCACGGTACTCGACTTTCATCGGTTACCAACTATAACTAAGCTCCCATTAATTCACATCAACGTCTTCCTATCTCCCACCTTCCTCACCATCAATGACTGGCATCTTCTTGAGAAGATAACTTTATAAAATTCTTACTGATTTCTTATTCAAATCATTTAATAGTAAATATTGTAGGGGGTAGAAAACAAAATACGAAATAAATTTTTTTATGAGCTTTGAATTGGAAAAATATTTTTTTATAGGGACATTAATTTTTTTTATTAATTTAAGAATGTCTTAAATGTAGAGTTTTATTATTATATTGAAAGAATAATTGGATAATTCAATAAATTATCTTTAATTTTTAATTTAATTTTTGATAGCAATAAAATATTTTTATATTTTTGGAAAAAAGCTTATTGAATCTAAACTAATTTTGTATAGTCCTATTGCTATTAATTGATTAATGAAAAATGTTAAGATTACTTTAAATCAGAGTGAAATTAAAAAAAAAAGAGCTAAATCATACAAATTGTTCTTTAAAATAAAAAAAAGAACTTCAAAAATATTTTTATCTTTAATTTTATCGATAAAAATGTCGATTTTTTTAAAAATAAAATTAAGTAATGATATCCTTGATATTTTATTTAATTTATCTATAATATAAAATCTAAACAATTCTAACTGCGAAAAAATATCCAAAAACTTTCTCTTGATTTTGCGACAAAACCCATAGTTATCTCGAGAATAAAATAAAAGAGGAAATTCTGATTGAAGACATTAAATTTGAGGTAAATAAGGGTAGAAGGATTTCCTGTTGGTTAAGTCGATCATTGTTACGTGTAAAAACGTGGAGATTGAGTGTGTAAGTCACGTAAGGACATGTTACACTGGTTTATGCGTAGATAAAGTCCAGTAGGCTAGTAGTAGCCTACTCGTTGAAAGAAAAAAAAAACGTCTCTGGTGGTTATTGAGAAGACTGGATTCGATCACGCATTGTGGTAGTAGTGTTACCATGTTACTACGGGGACCACATACTAATGGAGCATTACCTTAACACCCTCCCGGCTCTCGTTCAGTTAGTTACTCCTCGGGGAAAACGCTAAGGGAGTGAGAAAGAGACAAAAAAAAAGAATCATGTGAACGTGGCTGCGGGTGTGTACTCTTTCTCCTGCCTGTGGCACTAGGACCCCTTGCATGAGTTTCTCCTCTGTCATCTCACTTTCTTCATCTCTCATCTCAAGACACTTTAACCATGCCCTTTTCCATCTTTTTGTCACTTTAATCTTCGTTTTTGCCATTCAATCAAACATTAAGTCATCTTCTAAACACTTGTACCTTAGGTATCTTTTTTATTTTAAAATACTTCAAGCTAAGAAACAGTTTTTGTCCAATAAATTTATTGATTGAACAATAATATTTTCTTTAAAACTGCAAGTGATCTGACTGAAAATTCAAACTATCGAATTTGATTGCATTGTAATCGAAGAAGACTCTTCTTTATAAGTGATAAAGTTTCTTTTATGATCAAGACAGAGAGTCAAATGATCGGTTGGAAAATTCATACTGGTCTCACAATAAACTATCTATTATAGCAATATGAATCTAACTAAATTGTTATGTTTATCATAAAATAATTTTAGATCTAAAGAAAATTTTTATAAAATTTTCTAGATAAAATCTGATCAAGTAAACTAGTTTCTGATCTGAATGATCTATTGATTTATTTATTTCATCAACAACTTGGTTATTAAATAGAATCACTGTACTCCAACTTATATCTTAAATCAATCTATCATGTAAACTTCAAATCAACAAGAAAATTTTTTTTATCATTTAAAAACCTTGCAGTATGACTAGTAATTATTTTTAAAGTCATAATAATTCTTTAAATATGAATTAAAAATAAATATCTGATCAGATAAGTATTGTTGCTATAAAGTATCAACCCAGTGTTGAATCCTTTTCAAGGCAACAATAATAAAAAAAGAAAAAAAACTGTATATTTTAATTTCTTCAAATGCAATTGATGTAGAAAAAAGGATAAAAGTATATCTAAAATGTCTGGCATAGTCTACGCTCATGCCTGCGGGCATCGATCGTTTCTTTCCGCAATCTGAGATTTAGCAAGGAGAGGAGACAATGGCAGACGAAAAGCGGAGCGATTGCACCGTGCGATAGATTCACTAAAGGGTGGATGGGGCGATGCCGCATGAATTTCCAATCGACATATTATCAGGTAAGCTTGAGCGAAGCTTCGAGTGCTAGTGGATCGTGATCAAGTGGACCTTCATGTCCACGACAATACGTGTTGAGATTTTAAGAATGACAATACACTGTCATATTGTCAAGTATACTGCTCTTTTATTCAAAAAAAAATTTTTTATGTAATTTTTTTTTTTTTTTCATGATCCTTTTTTGGTCTTCTAGCTTTTATTAAACTCATTACTGAAGATCTTTTTATTAGAAGATTCTTCTTTGCTCAACAATACATCAACTCTTTGACTTCAACACTTTAAAACAATTTTATAATGAAAAATAACTTATAATGAAAAATAAATAATAATAATCACATGATTATTTAATAATCACTAGTAAAAAATAGTCTAGAGAAGAAAGAGTGTAATCAATTCAATAAATACAATAGACTTGATCAGGAAGATGGGGAATATTTTTATTTAATTGTGAGTAAACTTATACTAATATTAAGGCAATCACTGACAACTTGGAAACTTTATCTCCCTGGTGGATTCGTTACTATATTTCTTAAGGAGAGTTTGCGAAGATTCCTCGGAGAAAATGGTCGCTAAGTTGAGTTTGAGGCTGGCAATCAGATCGTCTGTTGGGACAACAGATTGTCTTTCTTTTTTCTTTATACACGATAGTGTGACCAATTGTATAGCTTATTTATCGTTAAACTTTCAGAGAGGTTAAAGAGCAGTAAATCCACCCCTCAAAGATATAGAAACAGAAACTTAATTGTCCAAGTGCTTTCACCCTCTAGTAGTCTTATCAACTAGATTCCAATAATTACCTTAATCGATATAAGTACAATTGTATAAATGGCTCTTCTAAAAATTATTTTATAATCTCACTAATGTTAGATTGATTTTCTTTCAATTCATTTCATTTTGTTCATTATTTTTGGTTGAATTTAACATATGTGAACAATCAGCCAAGAAATATTAATTTGCGGAAACGAAATAAAACAGTTTCTCCGTCAGTATTGTAAAAGACATTTTACAGATATATCGTTGGGAGATACGGATTCGTGAGTTTGTCAAAAGAAATGACCAGACGAATGACAAAGAGCAAAGTAGAATATCTCATGAACGAAAAGAAAGACATAACATGTAGCCTACAGGATGTGAAAGGGTCGTCTTGGGGTGAAACGACGAGGACCAATGGACCATGCGCTATTCTTTACGGATCTAATTGACCGGGGAGATAACACAGCCGATTCCCGCTGGGTAATAACGTTTTCTCGCTCGGTTTTAATGGCCAAACTAATCGTCGCTGCTGGTAGAGGTCTTGAGGTGCCGAATCTTTCGACTCTTTGACAAGTTTCCTCTCAATTTCTTTTCATTTTTTTCTTCTTAAAAATAACCCAGTAAATAATACTATACTTTGCTAGTAATAATTCACCAACCAATCCATAATTCCAACAATTTTTTTTTTCAAAGAATTATTCATTAATAAAATTTAATTAAATGTTTTTAAAAATTTTTATGTTGTTAATTTTTAATTGATTTATTTTAGATAAAATGTATAAATTATTTTATTGAATTTGTAAGAAATAAGTAGTATAGTTTATCATTGGTCAGACATGATAAAAAATAGTTAAATTATTGCTAATAATGATTTTTCATCGAAGAATGAACTTTTTACCTTTTTAATCAATGTCTAATCAGTCGATTCCTTCTTCTTTTTTCCTCAGGGTGTTAATACTACACCACAGTGTCAATGGTGAATGACAAATACCAAAAATGTCCAATGAACGCCATAAAATCCAAGCTATTTGGGATCCAAGCCAGAAGTCGAGTTCATGTCTAAGAAGCTGAAGACATGTGAAGACTCGATCGTCGTTGGATAGTATAAGTATTCCCGAAGGCAAGGGGCAATTTGTCCCGGTCATTTGGCGAGTCCACCGGGACTGCCTGACTGTAATCCAATCACTAGCCACACTCCTTTTCTCCCTCAACGAGAATTTCTTTCTTTAGTTTAGTTCTTTCCTTATTCTGTCGCGCATTCTCACCCTAGTCTACTCACATAACTAGTCCATGTTTCATGTCTTCCTTCATCACACATGATCCAACTCTAATACTTACTTTATCACACACTCTAAAGAGTCTATCTGGTCATCTATCCACCTTATTTACTTCCTTTCTTTCTCACTCACAATTTGTATTCGGTTCATTTTCTCTTGAACCCTCTAGATCACCACTTTCTCTTTCTCTCTCACGACCTACTCTGGATTTCTATCCAGCACCCTCCAAGTCCATCCCCCCCTAGTCATCGAGCCACGACAATCGTGACCGAGTGACGAGTCGTGTTGACTTACACCAGCACTGATTGTTCTGATGAGTATCAACATGTTTTATTATTAACTCTGGTATATCATTTCATTCACCTTTTTATATTACCAGTGCCAAAGAAGTGCCAAAGAACTTATTGATGGAGTTGATTGAAAGCTTTGAAAGAAGTAAAAGGAAGCTTTTGTTAGAGTGAAAAAATAATAGTCATTTTTGATTTTTGAATATTAAAAACAATTTTTGCAAACGCGGTGAATCATGTCTAAGGGCGAACAGCATACGTGATCGAAAGCTAGTGGGGTTGTGAGTTAAACTAGCCTTGTTGCCTAGAATCCCTTCCTTACGTATAACCATGTTCACCCTTATACGTTCCATTCTTTTTTTCCTAAACTGACCCAACTAAACTCACTAAACCGATTGCCAAACTCACTCGAGTGTGATAAAATTTATTTTATATCTGGTTTGTAAAGTCTACCACATTCTATGTCGCTTTGGCATATTTTGAGCTTTTTGCAAATTAAATTTTCTCATTTAACTTGATACCACAGAGAAGGAAATGCTCAAAAACACATTTTGTAAATAGTTAGTAATTATTTAATCATTTTAAATGTTTACTGCATCAATTAATTATGTAAAACAATATTTTTATTTATCAAAACTTGGTACCAATGATGAAATAATTTTGATTAGAATAAATTTGCTGGTGAAGCAAGTACTTGAATGATATTCTAGCAATCTACATTGCATAAGCTCTCAAGCTATTCAAAAGAAATGATAAAAATATTGTCACAATTGGATGCAGTTCCGGTACATATAATACGTATCATCGTTAGTTCTTGGTGAACGCTCAGTCGCAATTAACGTTGGTGTGATTTAGAGCTCACCCGTTATAGGACCACCCCGTCGCTTTGATTTACTAGTACGTACGGGAAATTAATTTGAATTGGATGATTTACGAGGAATTTGTGTACGCGAGTGTATCCAACCACTGACTTTCCACTTTTCTTTTAAGTTATGCAACACACTTTGAGGATTATATCTCTAATAAGAGCAAGCTCTAAGTGTTGATGATGTGAAATACATATAAAATAACTTATCAGATTAATGATGGCTCATAATAATGAAAATCAATTGAAATGTTTGTAGAATTGGGTGAGTGGTCATCTCAAGATGAGTCGAGTAAGATATTTGGGTAAGTTTTGAAATTAATTTCAATTTCAAGCGACGATCTGCGGTCTACTGAACATGAATGCTGGAATAAGATTGAGTCGATCACAAGATAGAGGTTACTGTTGGAGATGTAGAAAGGGGTTTATCAAGAAGAAACTGACTCAGACGATAACTGTTAGAACTTTACCCAATTGCAGTTGAAATTGGAAAATCTTAATAATAATTTAATACTTCTTTTATACGTCAAAATGATATTTATTTATCTCTCGTAAAATCAAAGAAAAAGGAATTAAAGTGGTTTTGTAAATGTTATATGCTGGTTATATGATTTATTTCAACGCGAAGCACCCACTAGAAGTATCTGATACCGCTAATGAATTTCCGGGTGTAGTTGGGGTCCACAGAGAAGAAATACTATGTATGAGGGTGGATATTGCTAACATATATAACACATATGAGCTAACAAAAACCTAATTTTATTTAAAAATTTCTTACCAACCATCTCTTGGTTCACTTGAATTAAAATTATTTTTTTCACTGAAACTATCATTTCAATGTTTAGAATAAATTATTGGAATGTAAAAGAAAAATTCATTATATTTCTAGTCTTTGCAGAATTTTTTTTATCTCATCATTGATCTTTTTAGGAAGCAGAAAAGTGATCATTAGTTAACGGAAGTAAAAACACCTGTAATTATCAACCTTCCAATTAAACTAGATAAAAAAGCTCTTGAAATTTTTTCCATTCATTTTTTTATTCCGAGACCGTTTGTAGAAGGCACTACAACTTGGTTGATGTCTCTACATGATCATTTCACGATCAGCAGCAGGTAGAAGATAGAAGATTGACGCCAGTCTATCAAAACATATAGGGTGTCTTGCACGCTCATGTTATGGAGATTGGTTTTGCCGAACGAATACAAAAGTGGCTAACGTAAAGAAGATACAAGAGAACATTCAGTCGATTGCCATGTATTACATAGTCACTCGTCCACCATAAAAACATTACGGACTTTTATGTACTCCATCAGGATCTTACTCTGTATTTTATTGAGATTGACACGCGATATTTCAAAGTTCAAATATATTTGTTATTTTTTCGCTTATTTTTCTCATAAATTTCTTTCAATTTTTATCTTTCTTCTTACTTTCAAACAGTTGTTTAATTAACTGTCATTCGATAGAAATATGCAGATAATATCTTATATAGCCATCTTAAATTTTACATGAGAATTTTTAAAATAAATTACTTCTATTTTATTTTCAAGCAAAAATATTCAGTTCACGCGATGGCATTTCACGCCTAATTTCTCGTGAATTCTACGTTGAATATTGTTCAGTTCTTTTGCATATGACATATGCACATAATTTATTGTCCTCTTCAATGATTGATCCTATAAAAAAAAATATTAACAGTAAAATTACTAAAACAATGTCAAGTTCAATAATAAAGAGAATATTTTGAAATAAACTTGTTCATTGTCAGATTAAAGGTAGTAATACTAAAAAATGTCCTATTTATATTTTTACTGGCTTCAGGGATACTTTGAAAATAGAAAAAAAAGATATAAAAAAGGAAATAAATAAAAGAGAGAATAATTGAAGATTTTAATAATTACATGTAGTATATCGGAAGCAGTAATAAATCCAGTGTGTCCATCGAACTCTCTCTGGCCACCCCAGATTCAGCTGTATATGGGGTGAACTGGTGATATATGTCTTTCCTATAACAGCTAGAATCAAAACAGCATGTAAGAGTTGGAATAAGGGGAACATTTTGATCCCAAAAAATACAATCTTATCCTCCAAAACTAAAATCATATCCTGCTACTGTTTCACCAGTCCATGAAAAATAATATTTCGAACTTCACAAATTGGCTTTTTATCTTGTGTGTTAGGAAAAATTGTTATATAAGATACCAAGTATTAGGTTGGTAAACGCGAGAACAAACAAGAACACATTATAATAATCGTCGCGAGGACATTCAACGTGCTGTATCTGGCAACGAGGGTGTCATGAGAATCAGGGTGCGATGGAGATTAGAGGGTAGGGTGGACAGTGGTCACTTGAGCTTTGGTGTAGATGTAATATCGTAAACAAGTTAGGTATACTTTAGTTGAAGCCACAGAGAAGCTCTTGTGCATACCCTTTTATTCCTGCAGTTGAGACTCGTTGATACCACATAGGCAAGACTGCAGCGTCTCTCTCGACGTCGCATTTACATCCCTACTACACAAGCCAACCAATGTTTACTCTTGAATATTCATTCTTCGCTTCTACTCTCCTGCTTTTCGCATATTCTCGTATAATACACCTAAAGTCCACACGTTAATGGCCAAACTACAATCTCCATTGCTGACCAGAGACCCAAGTGAGGTTGTAAAATACATCAGTAGTTAAAAATAACTGTCTCTTGTTCTTTGGCTAGATTCAACCAAGTCCAGTTGACTTACATTCAGCCAACTCATATATTTGTGCTATATTTGCCAAAAAGTTTGTGAATTAATCTGTACTAAAGTTTTCCACTTTTATATTTGATCTTTTTTAAGCAAAATATATATTCACACAAAGCCTTCAAAGAATGTCACTATTTCAAAACTGTAATTTTCAATTAATCTCCAACGTATGATGAATTATAAATCAATTTTAAATGTCCCATTATTTTCCTAGAATTTTTAAAAATTAATTATCAAGTATTTTCTCTAGAATTTATTACTATTAACTTATAGGATGATATCTCATCATAAATACCTTAACATAAGACGAAGAGGTTCAATGTAGTGAGGGTGATAGTTGTTGATAATAAATCATACAATTCAACTGCAGTAAAATGTATGAAAGTAGTTAAAAGTAATTGTTATTTGTTTTTTTGTTGGCTTGAAACAAGTCCAGTTGACTTACTTAAAGCAAGTACGTCGTAGGGTATATAGATATGATAGGACAGTCAATACTGTCCTTTCTCCCTGTGTGCTTTCTCTTTTTTTGTCTTCCACCCCCTTTAGCTATAAATACGACGAAAGGAGACACGCTATCTCGGGGACAATAAAAATAGATTTGCTCGTGCACATTGCAGGATTGCTGTGCCGCAAGTTACGATTAAAAGATCGAACGTTGATCCGCCCATGCCGTGTACGAGATCCACAACGTATTGCTATGGATTCCTGTTGCCTTGATATATTTTTTTCCATGCTCTTAGAAGCTTCATGGACACTAACTTCTTCAAGCTTTTTCCTCAACTTTTTATAGTCTATGACAATATGTATTGGTTGATGTTTTCTGAAATAAAACAGAAGAGATTAGAGGGATATTTTGTGATATTGACAAATATGACAACAAATAGAAGAATGTAGTAATGGAAATATTCAATGAAACGCGATGTCTTTTTCAGATAAGAAGAAAGACCCTCCGATTAGGAATACTCTGACGATAAAACCTCCTTTGCGTGGATTAGTTCGCTCAATCAGGAAATATATTCGATGCCCTCATAAAGTCTTCCCCTTACGTATGAGCCCCTATGTGCTTCCAACCATGCACTACCCTCTAACATTCGCATTCTCTCTTTTTCTTATTTTATTTCTCCTTTTTTTTTGTTACATTTCTATACTTTCTTCACTTCTTTATGACCTCAAAATTATTTTTGCTTTAAACGATGCATCAAAACTTTATTTATAATCGTATTACAGTTCTATCAGCTTGAGGAAAATTTAATTTCAAATATTTATTGTCAAAATAAAATTTGTTTTTAATAACCCAGTCGAATGCAGGCAATTTACTTACTTGGAAGATTTTTAAATATGTATAATACTTACACTGAAGCTTGGAGATAATTGTTTTCAGTTTGAATAAATTCATAAATAATTGATATTGATCTTTTTGAATGAATTATTTTTCTTAAAAATCTGTTGAAAAAATTTTAATGGAATGTTAAGGCATCTCTATTACTCATAACAGTGAATCTGGTCGACAGTTGTCGATTGATAGGGTCAGATTTCAATTTTAGAACACTTTAAAGTCCGTAGCAGCTCAATGTGGCAAGAAAGAACTCGACATCCCCTAAATCGGTGCCGTGAAAAAGATCCGGGTGTCTGAAGTCTAGAACCTGCTCCGTCGTCAACCCCTGTGATACAAATTCCACATGGGGATGATACAAATCCCTAGGAAACTCTTCATATCTATAACTTCACTTTTTCGAAGAAATGTGAGACTGCAGGCGGCACGTGGAAAAGAGATCCAAGTATATAGACTTGGATACTTTTAAACAATTCGCCGTTTGAACCCTACTTCCTTGAAGACTATCAACGAGTATGAGGGGTGAGCAAATTGCCACGGGGGATATCTAGAATAACGTCACACTCACGATAAGTAAGACATTTTTCGTTATGCCTGTCAATTTAATAAATTATTTATTGCTCAAATTTATAGCTTGATAATTTTTCAAAAATTATTTATTTATTTGATGCCCTCTTTTTTTTGTAGGTTAATCAATGGAAAGAGAATAATGAAAGAATCATATTAAAGGCTTAAATTGTTAAATTGACAAATTCATAGAATGTTCGTTGAGCTAAATGACACATTTAAAATAATGGAACGAAGACAACAGCAGCAGAACTCAATTTGATAGCAGTTAACAAATTGTTGGGGATGAATGGAAAGGGGTTTGTGGTTTACAGGAGGGGTTGTCATAGGTTGGTGTGTATATATAATACATTGTTACACCCTTCCACGAGTTCACTAACCACTCGCACCCCATACAGGTCCCACAAATCGGTATTCTAGTGAACTAACACATAATTAAAATTAACTTAATACAAGATGATTTATTGTCAATGAATGCAAGATACTAATTATATTTGATTATTTGTTTATATTGTTTAATTTCCTCTCTTAATTATACTTTAACTTTTTCATTGTCCAGGATTTGATTTGCTACAAAACTATAACAACAAAAAATTGTGAAGCAACGCAGGTTCATTGTTTTTCAATTAAAATTGAAAGTATTGTTGCTTGTAATTTTGTTGAAGTTGAAAGCGAATTTTTTTATTTTCTTCAGTAGGATTTGATGAAGAAAGTGTTAGAAAAGGGTGTAGGGGATATTAGAGTGGAACACGGCCACCAAGTGGAGTATCATATAATATACTTGAGTTGGGTGAACTGAGTGACGCGGTTGTTCGGATATTAAACTTTGAAGATGCCGCACTACGCCGTTACTGACTCAGCAAGTGTCATTGATAACCTTCAAGGAGATAGATAAAATGTTAAACACGAATGAACTGGATCCTTGAATACGCATCATTACCTTAGCGATTTTCAATTTTTATCTAATTGTCACTTCAATTTTTTTCTCTTTTCAGCCATTAAGGTGTAAATTATTTAAATAATATGAAATACAAGAAAATATTTAACACAGTAACAAAGACATATCATTGCTGAAATGTATAAATTATTAGATAAATAAAGTTATTCACTGATACATTTCAAGATATTGTGTTGAGTACTTACTGGAATAATTAATTGATTAATAATAAAAAAAAAAAAAATAAAATAACAGTTCCAATCATAAATTTTCTAGACCTGGACCGAATTTAAAAAAATTCATCTTAGTATTGAAATTACAGAAATTATCAAAATTATTTTGTTTTATGAGTTCCATAAAAATAAAATAGAATATAAATAATTAATGGTTTATTTTTCATGATACAAGATAAGGAGAACAGCACTCCATTAAAAAATAATAAATTACATATTTTCTATCAAATTTTCGTAGATAATTATTATTTTATTGATGTTCGATCAATATGCGACAAAAACATTGCAAAAAAAGCAGGAACAAAACTACTGAGATTATTTTATCTACGATATAAACAATTGATCGATATGCGTGAACTCCTCAATACTTAGTTTATTGTCTCCACGCGAATTAAAAATAGTTTAGATTTTTTTTAACTGGTTTCAATGGTCAGAGATTATTCTTTAACATATATTCTTTTCCTTCAAATTTAACAGTTAGTTGATCCATCGATCCAGTTGATGATCGAACTGTTTTTATAAAATTATCTTTCAATGCTTCTATTTCATCGTTCATCAGAGCTGTATATTTATCAATATTGAGGAAGGCTTTTGCTTCGTTCAAATCAAGTAAACATTGCTCTGTAATACCAACAAGACTCTGATTGCTGCGCTGCTTTTTAGTTCCTTTTCCTAACTTGCATTTGTCGTTTGGCGCCACTATCCATACCCTATTTTCATTGTTGTGGTTATTTAATTATTTAAGAGTCACCGACTACTAATTTGTTATTAATACTTAACAATCACTCATTTATTCTTTCTAATTCATATCTTACCAAAGGGTAGGTATCACATAGTTTATATTTTTTTTTTTACCCAACATTACCAACTTACATGTATGTACAGGTTAATTTGCTTGATATTACTATTGAATTATCAACTAATAAATGGTAATATTTAATAAATCGTGACATTATAAACAATTTTTGATATCAAATAAATTGGATGAAATGAAAAAATGAAGTGGAATCTTGTCAAGTTTTATTGTTATTATCCAACAATGTTAAATAAATTAGTCATAACGAGACATCTTAGTGGGTTGAGAAGTATGAATTCTAGGTGGTTATTACCTGAGAAAACGATTTTGACGAAAGATCAATCAACTTTTAATTGGAATTTATTGGTACAAATGAATCATAAATTTTTCCATTCATCGTCTTCTATGCAGAAAGAAAAAAAGAAACCTATCAAAGCTCAGAAACTTGATTTAAACGAAGCAAAAGCCTTTCTCAACATTGATAAATATACAGCTCTGATGGACGATGAAATAGAAGCATTGAAAGATAATTTTATAAAAAACTTAACAGTTCGATCATCAACTGGATCGATGGATCAACTAACTGTTAAATTTGAAGGAGAAGAATATATGTTACAAGAACTCGTACAAATTGTTTATAAACCAAAAGTCGTTGTACTTAACGCGTCAAGTTTTCCTCAAGCTATTCCACAAATATTAGAAGTAATCAGTAAGAGTGGAATGAATGTAAATCCTCAACAAGATGGAACAACTATTTATATTCCAATTCCAAAGTAAGATTAATTTGTATTCATTTATCTTTTATATAAATACTAAAAATGGATTTTTTAAATTTAGAGTTACGAAAGAGCACAGGGAGAATCTTGCAAAAAATGCTAAATCAATATTCATCAAAAGCAGAGATAAGATCAAAGATATAAGAAATAAACAAGTTAAAGGTTTAAAGAATAAACCATCGATATCTGAAGACCAAATTAGACGAATACAGGTCCAGTTAGACGCACTTTGTGATAATTATGTGAAAAAAGCAGAATCTATTCTCGATAACAAGCAAAAAGAATTATTGAAAACGGAATAAACGGATGTTCAATTATATTCCGTTATTTATGTGAGTAGTTTTATAATAAATAAATTTTGTAAATATAAGATTTAAAACTTTATACTGCTATTGTTGATTTTTTGAACACACTAATAAGGTACTAAATAAGAACAAAACTTTTATAAAAAATTTCTTTTAATAATTTTTTTCGAAAATTTGCATAACACAAAATATATATATTTATGTATATTTTTTTACAATAATTACGCCTAATTATAATGTCATTATGATAATACGTAACAATTAATACAAAAATGTACATTCGTGTAAATAAATGTAAAAAGTTGCTGAACTATAGAGATGTATGGCTAGTTGATTGAAACTGTAATTTCAAATAGTTAGATTGATTGAATTCATTACAATACCATAGTTAATAAAATTTCTGTTGTTTTGTCCACAAATCTGCAATCGTAATGTTATGTTTCGTTGTATTTTTGCACAAAATGGCACATGCTAATGCTATATAAAAATATTAAGATACAGAATGAATGGGACTTTCATATAATTATTTACCCTAATAACAACAACAAAAAAGATTAGTTATTTTTTTCAAGTACTTGTCTCACAGTTGATCAATTGTTTATAAGCGATTTAAATTATTGTCATTAAACCTAATTAATTGTTATTTACAAAGTCAATTTTTTTTCTAGCGAGGAATTTTTTGATACCTCTTACATGGTCCAATTTTATTGGTCCGCAAAACTTATATTAAATTCTAAAAGAAATTATAAAATTACTCCATCACAGTTAGCAGTCAATATACTGCGCTAAGATACCGTTTATTCATTACAATTACCGCCAAGTACTTGAAACATATATAAATATATTTATATTACAGGTAATTTTGTTCA
This sequence comes from Chelonus formosanus, assembly GCA_028641665.1. Taxonomy (NCBI): domain Eukaryota; kingdom Metazoa; phylum Arthropoda; class Insecta; order Hymenoptera; family Braconidae; genus Chelonus; species Chelonus formosanus. The sequence continues at coordinate 20,272,077 of CM054002.1, forward strand.
TGTCAAGAGTATAAAATACTGATGTATACTATACAATATAAAATTGATAATGCTGTATAACTTGATAATACTTAAAATAAGATACATGATTACGTTGTATTTCAAAAAAAAAATATAACATTTTTTATTATTTAATTGCTTCAAGTAATTGCGGTCTGTCATCGACAGGGATAAATGAATACGGTTCATTATTTGTAAAATTTTAACTATTAACATTTTTTATTTAAAAAAATACTAGTCGTAAAAATTAAAATAAAATTGGACTCAGTTTTTAAGTTATTATATAGACTATTTTGAAATTAATATTTTAATATTTACACGCCACATAAATGGCACTTTAGGTCAATGTCAATTATCATTATTCTTCTTTGCACTAGTATAAATAAAATAGTATAATCGGGTATACTATTGAGATAAAGAATGGCAAAATTACTAAGGCAATAATCAGTATATCTCCACTCTACATGGTAGTAAATGCCGATAGTATACTCTTATACTTAATCAGTTTGAACCAAGTACTGCAAATGATTTCTGTAAAGCAGTATAATTTCAAGAGAACTATTTAGTTTGTTCGCCTAACTAAGGTAACTGCAAGCTATACGGTCGTTTCATTTTTTCGCAATGGCTTGAGGGGTTGAAGTTCACGTTCAAGCCGATCGAAATCATTGTAGTACTCATGGTCAGATTCTTCTTCAGAGCATCGTTGCTTTACTTGAGAACCAAACGTACCACCGGTAAGTACCCTATCCAGATCTACTGTTGGAATACCAATAATCTGGGGACTCAGAGGACCGTCCTGAGACATTAAATATTCTGGATTATCCAGAGATGTTTTACCTGCTATACTTGTAAATTCTGGATATGTTCGATAACCATTCATTACCACTTTTGGATCTGATTCTGAAAAATAAAAATTATTTATTAGCAAATGAATTTTCAGTTGCTTAGTATCACTATAAATGAATATTAAAATATAATAAATTGTTTTCTTACCGGTGGACTTTGTGTCTCCAATAAGATCCATGTATTGTGCGGCATTAGTGGGAATTTGTGGTGAAGGCATGAGGTAATCATCTTCATCCAGAGGTAAATCGAGCTTGAGACCACCTACTTGAGCTTGCTGATGTACATTTGTAGCCTCTGGTTGAAAACCATCGTCAGTCACGTCACAATCCCTTGTTCCACCGATTATTTTTAATGGATCCGAACAATATCGTGATTTACCATCCTTCCCAACCACGCTTCGACAATGTTGATCGCTAGGATGAGTGCAGTTGGTTTGATGTTGAATACGTTGGCGATTGGGAACTTTATTCGATGCACTTTCACTAGCGTGAGTGCCTGCATTATACCTCGTGAGTAACTCACGATCCCAATTTTGTTGATTTTGAGGTGTTGGAGAATCTGTTGTAAGAGCTGATAATGTTCCGTTCGGCCAACTCGTTTTTACTGGCGTGGGAGGTGAAGAATCAACAATACTAGATGCTGCAAGTCTCGGTGGTATTGGAGCACGTGACTTTGGTTGAAGATACTCATCACCATCAACTAATGCCTCAGGATCTTCAACTGTTGATGTTAAATGTCGAATCATTTCTTTTTCGTCCTAAAAAAAATTTAATACATTTATTATTACATTCTTTTGAAATATATTTCAATTGCTATAAAAAAAACTTGAACAATTTCCCAACAAACCTGTAGAGTATATGACGGTAATCTCATGTATTTATCTCCTTTAATGGCAAGATAACGACCAGGATCTCTCGACATTTTTGCAAAATCGTCAGCTAATTCTTTAAAGCTTGGTCTTGATTCTGCATCCAACATCCAGCATTTGATCATAATCATATAAACGTCAATACTGCAGATGGCTGGTTGAGGTAATCTCTCTCCTTTTTCAAGTAATTCAGGAACATTACGTGCTGGAACATTGTCATAAGGCCTTTCACCATAGGTAAAAACTTCCCATATTGTAACTCCAAATGCCCAGACATCAGATTTATGAGTAAAAACACGATGTTGAATACACTCAAGAGCAAGCCATTTAATGGGCATTTTGCCACCTGCTGCTTTGTATTGTTCTTCATTAATATCTAGTAATTTAGCTAAACCAAAATCGGTAATTTTTACACAATTTGCCGTTTGTACAAGTACATTTCTTGCTGCAAGATCTCGATGAACTAATCGTCGTTCCTCAAGATAAGCCATTCCACGAGCAATTTGTGTTGACCAATTTAAAAGAGGTTTTGAACCAATTTTGTCTTTATAAGTGCGTACAAAATCTAAGAGACAGCCTAAAGGCATTAATTGAGTAACCAACATCATCTGAGAAGTCATACAAACTGCTAAAAGTTGAAGAAGATTGGGATGTTCAACGCTGGCCATTATGTAAGCCTCATCAAGGAATTCTTTTGATGTATTTGCTCCTGTATTGTCGTGTAAAACTTTAATGGCTACTGGAATCTTAACATTTTCTCCTTCAGGAACCCATACACCTTTATAAACATTTCCAAATGCTCCATATCCAAGAATCCCACCTTTTCTCATTTCCTCTTCCTTAATAATTCTGAGTTTTGCTAGATTAGGTTTTACACCTGTTGGCCTTAATGGTTCATTATCATCTAAACCAGTAAGAGCCATCGTCATTTTAACTGTATTCTCTTTAGCTTTTGTCTTTAATCGCCATTGCCACATTATAATTGCTGCAGCAATCATAATAAAAGCCATTACTCCACCAATGATTGCGAGAACCAAAGGTCGGTTTAGAAATTCATTTTCTAAATGAGATGATCCAAGTACTGGTTCAAAAGAACAATACGGTTCATCATCAGGAGGAAAAATTTTATGAGGAACTTCTGATGGACATGTTTCTGTACAGTTAAATCTTGTTGTGTTATCATATGGCAGTGTTGATTCTAGATATAATTTGAAATTACGACACTTATGACATTGATTAGAACCTGGACCATAGCAGCTACGACACTCCGATGAACAAGGTATACATAATTGAGATTCAACTTCTACATAATGATCAGCTGGACATTCATCCTCACAATGTTCATCTCTCTTATATTTTACACACTGTTGACAAACTTGCTCGTGGACACCATAACCAGTACATTTCTTACATCGTGGATGACACTTTCGACATACTGCTTTGCCAGCAAGAGGTTTCAATGATCCTTGCTCCTGGGGACTCACCCACTCGTAGTAATAGCCTTCTGGACATGGCTCACGTTTTTGTAAACATCCTTCCGGAACATGGCCATTCATAATAGCTTTTACACAACTATGACATCCATTGGGTCCTATATTGTTTTCTGGACCCTCACATCCTCCTACACAGTTTTCATGGCAGGATTTACAATGGCCATTATCATTGTATTTAGACGAGGGACACTCTTTGACACAAAATGGACCGTCGCGAAGATGTTTACATTTTGTGCAATGTTCAGCGTTTGGACCATCACATGAACCATCACACTCTTCATGACAACGTTTGCAAATACGAGCATCAGATTGGTAAATTCTGGAAAAAAAATTCTTATTTTAATTTTATGTAATTTTAATTACAATAAAAATAATATAAATATTAATTCTACACATGCTTTTATCAATAAAATACTTAAAATTCACAATAACAATCCCAAACAAAATAAACCATCACAATCTATACAATAAAATTCTAAAACTAAACAATTAAAAAAAAAACAACAATAATTATTACAAATCAAACTAAAATATTTAAAATACGTTAAACCACAACACCACAATATTAAAAAATTAATTACCACTAACCCTGTATACACCATCCTCAACTAAACATACCTTATCACTCATAAATATATAACCATAACTCCATATCCTTTCTTACCCCACCAACCATTCTCAATAACCCACCCCCCTAACCCACCAACCATAACCCTCCCACAAACCAACACAAACCTAACACCCACCTACAAACACCCCCACAATCCTCACACCATAACAACCAACCATCAACCTCAACACAAACAAAACATCCCTCCCAAAACAACCCCCCATCCAAAACAAACCACCCCCTACCCACTAAAAATCCTCTCACCCAAAAAAACCCCCCCCCCACCAATCACTCCAAACCAAAAAACCCCTCCACCCCCCTCTCTCCACTCCCCAAAACCCACACACCCATCATCCCCCCACAACCCCCCTACCAATACTCCCCACCCCACCAAACCCAAAACCCACACACCCAACCTACCCCTAATCACCACCCCCAACCAAAACCACACACCCCCAAAAAACACTATCCACACAAACCACCCCACAAAACACCCCACATACCCCAACCACCCCAACCCCAAACAACCCACTAAACACCCCCACCCCCACAAAACACAAACAAACCCACACCCCAACCAAAAACCACACACCACACACCACAAACCAATCACCACACCAAACCCCAAACCACACCCCACCACACCCCCCCCCCCCCCCCCCCCCCCCCCCCCCCCCCCCCCCCCCCCCCCCCCCCCCCCCCCCCCCCCCCCCCCCCCCCCCCCCCCCCCCCCCCCCCCCCCCAAACCCCCCCCCCCCCCCCCCCCCCCCCCAACACACCCACCCCCCCCCCCCCCCCCCCAACCCCCCAACCCCCCCCCCCCCCCCCCCCCACCCCCCCCCCCCCCCCCCCCCCCCCCCCCCCCCCCCCCCCCCCCCCCCCCCCCCCCCATTAGGACATGGTCCATCACAAGGAACACACTCTCCATTAAGAGCTTTCTTTTTAGGAGGGCAAGATCGCACACAAGCTCCATTATCTCTTAATAAATGTTCTGGACATTTTCTGACACAAGTTGCACCATAAGCATACTTTCCATCAGGATTAGCCTCCCATGAATAAGTCGTTGGATTATATTTTTGCATCGGTGGACATTCCAATGTGCAAACACCATCATCAAGGAAACTCTTACAGGCTAAACAGTCGCTTTGTTTAGGTCCTGTACATCCACCAGCACAGAATAGATGACAACATTCACGAGGATTAGGGCCGAAGCATCTTCCTTGCCAACACTGAGGTGAGCAATTGGTTTTAGAAAATTTTTGACAATTTTCAGGACCTTCTCCCCAGCATCCTTGTTCACAGCTGCGATCACATTCTGGGCATGTTCTTTCTGGTGATGTAAAATTATAAACATAGAAATATCTGCCTCCAAGACCAGTTATTATTTCGTCCCAGTTGATGGTTTTAATGTGACATAAATTGTAATTATTAAACATGCCAACACTGCCACTAAGAATGTCTCTGAGTGCTGGCATCTCGAGATTATACATCTGACACATGGTGACAAACAGTGCAAACTCGTTATCATGTATATTGAGTTTGAATAAAGTCCGTCCCCGGATAATTTGGAGTCGTGGCAAGACCACTCTTCGTACATCCACATGGCTAATGAGGACATAACCAGTAACTTCTCGGATATATTGTAAAAAACTAAGATCTAAGCTGTCATTTTGAAGCCAGGTAATCTCTAAATTCCCATCGACATAAGTACAGTTCGTGTATCGGTCACGTAAATTTCTGTAGTGATGTTGTTTATTTGATGGCACTGATAGTCGTCCATTAGTACCGATGCAAACTGTAATAACATAAATATTCATTATAATTGATGTAAAATTTTAATTAAACACAGCAAAGTGAAAATTTCAATTGATATTATGAAGTCATAAAAAATATTAAGTGGATATGTATGTACTGATGCTATGCAATAATTGTTCAAGTGTATACCTCGTACATATTCAACTATAAAACTCTCACATACCAACAAGTGGGCGAACCACTTTCATAAACCATATTGTACGTACTCTTGTGTACATCTTATTTTATTATTACCTATATCTGTAGTAATATTTATTCATATACAAGTTTTTTTTTTTTTTTGAATAATCAGTGTTACCGTTATTCCATTTTTTACTTCTAACATAAAAAATTATGACCAATGATGATGCAGTAAATCTGAGAAGGGAATTTCTATCTATACCTACATACCTGAGTGAGAAATACCATTAGTTATATCCTCACGTTTTTTATTTTCCTCAATTTTCAGAGCAAGGTAAACGGTATTGATAAATAAAAACTAGAAACTAATATAAATATGATAATATATAACATGAATAAATAATAATAAGTTGCAAAAATAGAAAGTAGAGAATAAAATTTTCAAAAATGATATAAAAAAAAGAGAGAGAAGCCGGATACAACGATAGAACCGTTTACAAATGTCTTGAACATGATGAACCAGGAAAAAAAAGAAGAAATAGTGCAATGTGGAATGCGCTTTGTTGAAGCTTCTATACATGTTTGCTCTTAAACCAAAAGAAGAAGAAGAAGAAGAAGAAGTATAGTTTGGTTCTTTTGCCCGCGGTCATCTATCTTACGTTTCACCTTCGTCCTCGGTCGTCGTCCTCCCCTCTCCCTCGTGTCTTTCACCTCTGGAACTCTTGGATCTCACCTCGCTGAGCTCGGTGAATATTGTGTTCGTTTGGTATACATATACACATGTATGTATAAATGCAAGGATCACGCGTTCAAACTATGCCAGCTCAAGTTATCCTAGCGTATGGTATATCTCACGAGCTCACGTTTGCATGAGATTTTTGTGATATTTTAAGTTCACGAAGCTATTTTATCATTATTATTCATGAAAAATTATATCTCTTGCATCAATCGAAGATACTTATTTCACGAAACATAATATTCCAGTTGAAATCATTTCTGTTAAAAAAATGATAACACCTTCTTCAATATGACATGGTAATTTTTCGAATGTTTTTTTTTTCATTTTTAAATGTAATTTTTGTGTTAATAATATTTATTGAGCAGTCATTATGTTAATAACTGTATTATTCAAAAAAATGAAAAGAAAAAATGAACGGCAAAAGTTGAAGAAAAGAAGAAATTTTTCAAGTTTTTTTTCTTTCAACTTTTCAAAGTAAAGACTCCTTAAAGCAACGGTATTTCTTTACTCTTTTATAACTGACACTAAAAAATTTGTGTATAAATAGCAGGGATTTAGCCAATAATAATGCAAACCACTCTGTTATCGCTTATACTTATTAATAATGTTCCCAGAAATTTATCAAAATGATATTTCTTACAACTAAGACTTATATCCTAAGATAAAATATTGATGATAAAAAAAAATGGTCTTATTGCAATAACCAAACTCACTTTTTCCTTTGACAAATTCAGAACTAGGATCAGCAGAGATCTGGTTGCTACCTAAAATAGCAACCAGAGAAAAAATCACACAAATATGAAAGGTCGATAGTGTCCATGATGATGGTTCATGTCCACGCTGATGGTTCATATTGAGCTACATGCCCTTTATAATTAACCAAATATAATGTTTGTTGCTTTTTATCCAAGTATGGGTATGTTAATAGAATTTTGAATAAATTTCTTATCTCTCCTGAGCCCATACTTTTAAGCATCATTATCGAGTTTTGTTCATTTTTTGAAATTGTTCTTCCATATTCTGTAAAAAAATTCCCATAATTACTATAAATACTCTCATTAGCATAAACTAACCAGTATAAGTGATTCAATTCAAAAAGAAAAAAAATAAAATGATACAAAAGTGTTTGTTTTGAGTAGTTCTGATTAATGTGCTGTATTGCAGTTTAAAGAAAAGGCAGTCATGACAACAATATCATAAAGTCTACAGTAAAATAAAGAGAAAGTATATATGTGAGGTGAATTGTTGCTTATTCCAACATCTTGCTATACTTTTATATACTAGGTGTTCACTTATCTCTAAACTTATCACTTGTAGGGGAACTACTTGAGCACATCTTAGCACCATCTTAGGTTCAAATAAAAGATATTCGAGTTATGTTTTGATAACGAATAACAACAGTTGCTGGCGTTGCGAATTTTAATATAGAATTCAAAAGACTTTTATATGCAGATATAAAATAAACTGTCTCATCTACCATTATTATTATTATTATTATTTATTTAATATGAATTTTATTTCTTTTTATCAATGTCCTTTATTAATGTCTTATTATATCAGTGCACTACCTGATAGTTGAGCATGTGTATTATAATGTTGTATCAGTCTCTTTCGCTCCATCTAAGTCGCGTCAACATCAGTTTACTACGCAGTCTAAGATGATGTCACCATTGTAGAATTTATATAAATGATTCCTATTACATGTTATCCATTTATTGAATGTTTTAATTATTTGTCAGAGATATTAAATAAAATAATTGTCAGTGTTTCAAATCTACCAAAAGGAAATCCTTGATATAAATATCAATACTTGGATAACTAGCCTATCGTCAATTTGTCATCACTCTCTATTGGTGGCGTCAACTTATCAATTTGACGCGACACTAGTCAGTGGCATGAAAAACCTGATATCACTAGTCATGCATAATTTTCAATTTAATACAAACCTATACATGAACATTTTTTTTTCTTCAAGTACTTCACCTATCTATCTTACATAAATATATCATTATCATAATATTCATAAAAATACTGAAAATATGACTAAAGTTTAACTCTAAATTGCGTGGAAAATAACAGAGAGATAAAAGCAACGTAGCAGAGAATAAGGAACGTTTACAAGTATACTAAGATCCTGGTAGGCAATCTCGTGTGCATCCAGAATCCAGTTTTAAAGGTGCTCTCAGCAATTCTACCAATGAGAAACAAAGAAGACCCTTCTTACAGTATGGATCATGATGCTTATTCACACCGCCAAGTTCACCTTTGATATCTGTCATAATCCTAATAATATAAAGCAATGTTGCTTGGAACGAGTTGGTATGAAGTTTTTTATCGAATTCTAGTATAGCAGTTTAGGAATTCAGTTTCTACAGTAAATTAATTACTAGTGAAATAAACTAAGCTAAAAGAATGATAAGAAGTTGCTAGCCAATGGTACCACGTGCATTAAACGCTCGATTTTACCTTCGGGTTAACCTCATTCCTGACGCTGACGTCAGGCGCCTTTCCCTCGCATGATTGGGACTTGAGAGGACCTTTCAGCATCTTAGGTAGGAAAGATGGATGAGAAGGATAGAGTCAATGATGTGCAACGATTTTTCTAATATTGCAATATGCTAGAGACTAGAATATTGCATCCTAGTTGAGAGAATGTTTATTGATTTAATGATGCATATTCGCTTTAGAAATTCCAACAAATCTGAAGAGGATATTTTATTCAAACATCACGTTCATTGTTGAAGAAAACAATAAATATAATCATAAGCTACAAAGATTTTTTATCTGTAATATTTTTCTCTTACAATGTATGTGCATACTAATTACCTACTTTTAAAAGCAGAACTTTTGTACTCCAAAAACAAGTTTTCAGTAGCTAACTACTATCGTTGTTATTTTTTTCTCTTAATTTTGTAAACGATCAGTTAGTACACGACGACATTCTGGTATTGAGTATTGTACTTTTGTTCAACTTTGTCAAGTCTAGCTTTTGAAAAATTTGCAAAAAAGAGGCTTAAAAAAAATGTTTTTTGAAAGGCCGGTTTTTGTCAGTGCCATTTCCCTGTTTCAAAGCAAGTAGCAGCTGTCACGTGCTAAAGTACACCAAAGAGATCACAGAAGAAAATAGATACATGTTTTTCGAAAAGGACAACTGCCGTCAGCCGACATGCCGCTGGTTTCTTATCCAGTCGTTCAAGTCTCCATGGCTACTAACCGTGTTGTAAACATGGACCTTTTGAGAGGTATCCTGGGAGGCTAGGTTAAAGGAGTAATAGTTGTAAAGAATTGACGTCGTCTTCTACGCGCGGACTTTGAATAAATTTCATGCTTGCGTAATAACTAATAAATGAGCGAAACCTCAGGTAATTAAATCCCAATGACCATTTAAAATTCGGAGAAAAATATGCTATTTTACTCAAGTTAATGTCCTTTTTTTTTTTTAATTTTATTTTTAATATTTCACTATTCTTTTTGAATTCTATAGAAAAATATTAACGCCAGCCCACTCAGTAAATGAATTTTAAAAATTCAACTTTCTTTCTTCTATTACTCAAGTCTTCTTTCCTACGCAGCTTTAAATTGCTATGTCATTAACTATCTAATGTAATGATGATTATATTCAATTTTTCTTTTTTCCAATAGAATATATAAATACAAGAATGTATGAATACAAAATGCATCTGACTCAAACTCACCAATTTGTAAACCACGCAGTTATTTACATTTTCAGATATATGTGTATATATATATCCAATAGAAGAAATTATTTAAGTTATTTTTGATAACAAGTTGTTTAAAATAACAAATAAAATAAATATTGCACAAACGAATAATTTTTTAAGATAACTGACAGCTCTTATACACCCACATACTCACACACGTGTACATACACTTGAAATCAGACTTGTCACAAACAATCTCGTGTCCTGATTGCTGTTATTTACTTTAAGATAATTATCGTCACAGTTATATTTCAAGCCACAAAATAGAAATGTTTGAGGTGCACAAAAAAATTAACACATCAATTTGTTAACAGTTTACATAAAAGAAAACTCCGATATATATTTACACGTAGTACTCATCATCAGCAGTAAAAAAATCGAAATAAAACTCTTCTTGAAACACTTTCAACACTTGTTATATCAGAAAAATTCCATGTAAAAATAACTTATCACAAAAACCGTTTTTAATAAAAAAAAAAAATAATAAATAAAAAGTCACAAGTATTAAAAATGCAGTTAAAAAAAAAAAAGCTCCAAAGTTTTTGGTCCACGCGTGTTACGTCTCACCTTGTGTTGCTGATCAAGTCTGTAGAGCAATCACACAACCTAAGACCTAAGTCCAAGCTGTATACTGATCTCTCTTTCTCAGCTGTACCCCTCTTTCTGTCCTTTCTCCACCGCCACCATCACCACCACCACCATCTCCATCAACGTGGTATATCAGTCGTTGCGTACCTTCTCTTCCACTTCTTCCAGCGACTTGTTGAACAGACAGGCAAGCATATATACAGGCGGGTCGAGAATATAGTGTTGGATAGTTGGATTATATACCTCTTTACCTCTCTTCTACTACCTCACTTCGTTCTTTTTCTTCATCTTCTTCTCCTTCTCTTAGTTTTCTTACCTTCACCGTGTTTCTTCCTTGTGGACCTCCACACTCCTCTACTTTGCTCTTTTAAACAAGCGCACAAGCAACGTTTCTCAACCTTGTATATTCGCTTCGAGCTGATGCAGAAGGTATTCTTCACTATATATACAATCTCAACAGTGTTCTGGTACAAATTTGCACTTTGCATCTTGCAGAAATCAATATGGTGCTAATAAACTATCTAAATGAGCTTATTAGACCTTGCTAGCAAATTATCTTGGAATTTTCAATCATAACTATCAAAATTTTTTATATTTCTGCAATATTTCCTTGTATTTTTCATTGTTGCATTCATTCTAAGGTAAATTAATATTGTTTTTCCTGCTTCTTCAATAATATGTATAATTAAACAACTTAAATTTCGTCCATTACTTATTTACCATTTTACTTCACAATTAAATAGTAATTTAACAGATGTGAAATAATTATCATAATATTAAATCGAATATAAAATGGCAGAGTCGAGCACTCAAATTCGATTTCTTTTATTTTCTTCAAGGTCTTTTGTTAAGAATAGCTTCCCTACGTATGTAGTTGAGGATATCTTGGGTATTCAAATAGCAGGTGCTTTTATTTTGGAGTTTGGGATCCAGCATCGATAGCATTATTATATGTCATGTGGCCTGACCTCTTGAAAAGTTTGCCTCTTTGTACCTTTCTAAATTTTCAGTCTAAATTTTTGATTCTTAAATGAAGAGCCCTTTTTGACCTTTCCAGGCTTCACTGGGAATTTAGATTCAGCTTCACCCCTGTGGTGCCAGTATTGTTACCCATAAGTGGTTTGACGATTTGACCATTTCCCAGGACAATGTTGGGCGGATCAGCGCTTGTGAAGAACTAGCCATCTTCCTCCAGCTCTGTCAGTCATGTATATTCCATTTCCAACTAAGCATTATAGCAACAGAGATTACATGCAGAGAACAATATGAGTAAATTTCGACAGAAGAAGCTAAAGGTTCAGTTCTCACTTCGTAGATGTTCTAAAGTCGTTAGTGAGTAGGATTATCCATTGACTTCCATCTGTTTTCTTTCTATATAGTGAAATTTTAAACCAATTTTATAACAATATAGATTTTGTTGTTCAAATTGGATACATAAATAATTTCTAATATGATAATTATTGTAGAATGTTTAATTTAACTCCAAAATATCTCCATATAAATAATGTATAATTAAGTAATGTGTGGGTGGTGGATTATACATTTATAAATAGAGAGTTTTTTTTTTAAATAACGTAGGTGAAATGGTACAAGTATGTACGTATATGTCAACAGATTAATTTGTCATTGTTGAGATTTAATACGTGAGCACGATAAAAACATTAAAGTGACTGGCTTCTTTCTGACTCGTCAAGTTAACTGTAATTCTATGAAAATACATACCAGTTTATAATTCAATATGCTTATTCATGAATTAGTTTCATACCAACTATGTAACTTGATTGTTCATACATACAAATAAAAACAAATTATTATGTATATTAAAAACCAAATGAATAACAATGCATGAATTAACTTCCTAAGAAATCGAAATTATATACAATAGATGTTTTCATCTATCAAAGCTTTAATGTGTAAATTTTCAATTTCCTAAAAGGAAAAAAACAAATCACCATTTTCGTAAGTATTCCAGCAATAACTAAATAACGAATTTTTATTTTTAACGATAATTTCTTTTTCCAAGTAAAATAATGTATGTCAACTTGATGGTGATGATGATGCTTTTGCTGATTTTACATCTTTATAATTTCACAAGAACTGAGAACTTGACCTTCTTACTTCCATAAGTAAATGGCATTTATCCATCTAATTGATTTTAAAATAATAATTACCTCCACCATATGGTATATGGTGAGGTTTGTTTCAACTTTAATGAGCCTAAATTCCCAGGAACAACTATCATTTTTTATGATACCAAATTATTGAATACCTTGGAATAGTCCTTTGAAATATTCTCAATGTTTGACAACTAAATTTTAATTCAACTATACTCATTGCACAATAAACATACGTAAAATAAAATAAGGGAAAAGTTCTTTTGGCATTCGCGACGTCCTCAGGTCTTCTGTAAAACTGTAGGGATAATTATTTATGCCAGATAGGATCTTACCTGAAGAGCCTAGGTTATTTGAGAGACAAAAGAATCTTCTGCTCGTATCGTTAGGAGCACTCGCCGCCGCCGAGACACGCGTTGGTTTTGTTTAAAGAAAAAAGAAATAATATAAAAGAAGAAGGAAAAGAAGATGGAGAAAATACCTTTGGCTCAGCAGGGAATCCAGAGAGACCTGAAGCACTTTACTTGGGAATAAACGTATCTTGAGAATATTTCGTTGAAATAATTATTTTTACGAGCTTTAAAGAATGCATTTTCTACTCAGTAGATCCTACTGCTATCACTTTTAAATAACTAAATAATCAATAAATAGCAATACTATAATTATTTAATATTATTTCTAGGAACATTAAAAACGATCAACAGAGTGTATGATTAAAAAAGATCTGCGGTTTTACTGTTATTGTTATTATTAATAGCTTAGTTTTATAGTTTTACTAGTGAATTTTTATCTTGATTTATAGATATATAAAGTTATTATTCAAAGAAGAAACCAAATTGTTAAAATATTTTGTATTATTGTCATAGTGCGTGGTGAAGACAATTAAAAACAAGATAATAGTAAAGACCTGGAATGTTGATTTGTTTTCTTGAAAAAATTTTATTTAAATTAGTGTTAAAGTACCTAATAAAAAAAAAGATATGTTATTTTCAACCATATAAAATATTCTTGCGATGATTTCTCAAAGATTCGTTGGGGTTTACTATCAACTTCGGAGGTCTCCTGCTTCAATCTTGTAAGACAACTTGTAAAACGAGAACGAACGTGAGAGGATGCTTTTCGACTGTTTTTCGACCGCGGGGCCTATCTGTTCGTTGAATCTATCAGCCCACTCTCTCTTTCGGCTTGAAAAGGAATAAATTGACAGTGGGTACGTTACTCAATCTGATAGACTGGACACTGAATAATTTAAACTTAAAGGTACGAATATTATTATTTTTTTTTTTTTTGCACACCGAATATACTTTTGTTTTAAAATTTTACTTATTGTTAAAAGCATACCTGTTTCAGTACATTTATATCCACTTTATTTTGCTCCAAGTATCAATTGTTTGATTTGTTATTGTTTTACTCACCTGAAAAAAAAAATAATATTAAATTAGAAAAAATTATTATCAATTATCTTATCAATATCTTAACACGTAGATTAATTACTTATAGATATTAGTTGATAGTGGTACATGAGATTGAGATCTCTCAATTAAGTTAGTTTTTTCTCTAGTAAGTTTTATCATTATTGATTTTATCCATGATTAAATATTTAATTTTAAAGATAACACAATAGACAATCAAGTCATTGGTCTGTCCAGGTACTTTTAATAAAATTTAAACGGCCAAGAGAATTTTAATGAAACCCCAAGTGACTTCATCGATACAAAACAATACTTTATCTGGAATAGTAATTAATGTGATTTCCAATAGGTCATCGTCACATCACCTTCGAAATTTAATTTTATACTTGTTTATTTTAATTTTAATTGATAAAATTCAAATGACAAATAAATCCAAAACTTTATTGGGTTTGTTTGTATCCTAAATCAGCTGATTAACTAAATAGATTCAAGCCAGGCTCGAATATGTTTGGTTACAAATTTATTCAGCTCTTCTTGTTGAAAACTTTAAAGTCAGCTTTTTTAGCTTAGCGTTAGGCAATATTACCTCGGGGTCGTGATCCCGATGCAAAAGGTCATCAACCCTTTCTCTAGCCTGCAGTTATGCTTTAATTTTTGTTGTAACAACTACTACTTGTAGAAGGTGACATATGATGATCACATGACATTTAGAATGCACGATTGAACTAACAGAACTTGTAGAAGTCAATGACACAGATGTCTGAGAAAATTTACATTGTTATTATCAATTAATAATAAACGAAAAAAAGTAAAAATCGAATATTTTTTTGTATATTTAGGAATGTTTACACCTTTTCGACCGTTAGAAAAAAAATGGTTGATTCATGATGGTAAAGAAAATTCCAAGCTTAATTGGTAATATATCTTCTCAAGTACTTTACTTTACCGACAGTAGATTAAGCTAATATTTTCTCAAAAGTCTCTGTTTTATTGACAGAGTCAAAATGGACTTTCGGTGCAAACGTATTTTGCAAGATGCAATTCTAAGCAAATAAAATAAACATAATAATAAGAGAAAGTTTGCGTGGATGTTACGTAGATGTAAAGTTGTTTCCTTGGTCGATATTGCGTTTCATAAATACCTTTTTATTTCAGTTTCTATTTTACTTAGAATTAATTATAATAATTAGCCAACAACTGAAATTTTTTAATTATTAATTCAACTTTTATAACAAACTTTCTTACTCAAACCATTTAAATAAATTCAAACTGCAGTAATATTCAAGCAAAATAACTTGAATGTAATATTTTCATTATGTTTTTCTCTCATTGATCATTTTTGTAACCAAGTACATTAACTAAAATGGAAAATTTCTCAATTTTTTCCGCAACAAATGAAGTGCACAAGGTTGCAGAGGACATGATATTGCGTGAATAGAAAAAGTTGTGAGAGAATACAGCAGAAACCCAGTGAAGAAAAGTGGTTTGAAACATATGCTGAGAAGTGGGTAGGCGCGTAGTTGGCCATGTGGTGATGAGAATAAGGATGCCGTGCAGCGTCCCATACCATTCAAAGTTGCATAGTAGAAAGTCTCGATTATTTTGCTTGCTAAAGAGCCTGTGAGAAAGACTATCATTTAAATAAACCATAATGTAAAGGGCACAAAAGGTAAACAAGTATTTTTCTTATCTTCTTCAAACTTATTTAAATGGTATTAAATATTAAGTAAACAATTTATGAAGCATTAAACCAACCATTTACTGAAATAAACAGAATTATTGACAATTTGTATACTATGTTTAGGAAAGTTTGGAGCACCTGCATATCATCTGAAGCGTGGGATGTTTTAAAAAACTACAGGTATACTGTCAGGAGTCTTCTTTTTAATAAAGGAGCAAGAACATCACAGAGCTTGAATAACACAGACTATATTGTACATAAAAAAGAATGAGAGAAATTGAAAAAGGTGTTGTACCACGAGTAGGTAAAATTTCTCTCACGCTGGGAAGCTTTAGCCATTTTCTTTGCATCTAGGTTCCCCTTCTAGACCAAAGAAGAAAAGATAAAATTTATTTTGACTCTGAATAACATTTATGTGACATATGTCTATGAACTAGATCAAGACGGAAGTGAAATGTCTACTTTCTAGTACGTTATAATTGATATATAATCTCAGATCATGGTTAGAGATTCTCTATTGCAAAGCCTTTGATTTTTCCACAAAATATTCGCCTAAAGAGCAGCTGATGCTCACCTATAGTATGTGAGCGGAAGAGATGATGTAGAAAAGAGAGAGATCCTCGAAACAGGACGTGCGTCCTTGTGAGGAGATCCTGCTTCCGGGTTCTCATCTATATATGTATATTAAAAATTCACTCGAGAAATAACCAATATGATCTTGAAGAAGTACACCTGGTATTTTTTTTGTTCTTCTTTACATCCCCATTATTTTCATTTCTAATAGATTAACATGACTACTACTTTAAAAGACAAATGGATTTTTTTATGTTTAATAATAGATAGGTTTTTTTTTTAGAAGGTTTACCATAAATCTCTATTGCGTATGGTGCATTCTTACCAGGCATTTGTACTTCTCATTACCGTTTAACTATCAGGAATTTTCACGCTTGTGATTTAACATTCAGAGCGTGGGAAATTGAGCTTTTAATTGGGCATTTGGAGAACATGTGCTGAGGGCGTAAGAAGACAGTAAAATAAACCATATGGACCATCACAAATTTGGTTGGAAAAAATTGAAACTGATATCTTAATCAATGAATTATTAACAAAATCAATAGTTGGAATTAATCAAGAGATAGAAATATAGCTTACGGGCTGGATTAATTAATTACTTATATTAAATTAACTGATAAAAACCATAACATAGAAGATGATTTGAAAAAAGGCTATATAGCATCTGTTATTTGTATAACATACACATGGGAACTTTTTTCGCGAGTGTACACATTGAAATTCTCATTAGTCTAACATAAATTCATTTCTTTGATCAGCATGCCGGAGGAGGTCGTAAAAAATTATCATATACAAATTTTTTCTCTAAATTTGTCAATAATTAACTAAATTATATGAATTTACAATTTTATCTTTTACTGAATTCGGAATTTTTAAATTAAATTTATTTAAATTGTTTTATTAGATGAAGTTTAAGGCTCTTGGATAATTATTGTTGCTCAAGAGCCTAAGTCTATACCAATTCCGGAGTAAAAGTAGGACTTTGTCGTCTCTTCCGTTCCCATCTCAGTTCTTCTTACACATATAATAATACTGAGAGCTCATCAGGTCGTGTAACGCTATATCCAGGTGCTCTCTTCAACATTTATATAGACTAGATATTTGAGGGACCTCTTCATTTTACATGCTGGTAAGCATGTTTACCTTCACGTAATATAAAAAGGGTACAAAATGGGTGGTCAGATAGATATCAAATGAATATCATTGTTTATAAAATCCTTTCTTTAGGTCCTGATTTAATGGACGGGTGGATTAAAAAAATAAAAATCTTGTGTTTTAATCAATTAATTGGAATTGAAAGTTTCGTAGAAAATGCAATAAAACGTGTTTCTATATTATACAACAATGTACGTGGCTGGAGTATAGTACTTTTAAGAGCGGCCGAGTTCACTTGTTCATCCAGTCTCTCTGTGGACGTTCACCCCAACAACAACGACGCTCGCGGCCAAGTATCGGAGAATATACGATTCTCTGGCTTTGATTGTACCCCGACCTTGTCATGTCTCTGCGCGTGGAGACATATCTGGGCTGTTTTCTTGGGAGAGCTATGCACAAGCCAGGTATGGTAAAACCAGAGCCTGAGTAGCTCTTTTATCTTCTTTTTCAGTCTTTATCATCGTCTTAAGCTCTCAGGTTCTACATGAGTTCTTTATGAGTTCAAGTTTAATTCTAAAGTTAAAAATGACATTTCCATGATAAAATTTATTTGATTTCCGGATTTTAAATATTTCCAGTTTTATCAATAACCGTAGTATTAATTATCATTTCCGTTGGGCGTGAATGATAATTGTCATTGAATTTAAAACAGGATGAAAAGATGCAGTTATAGAGGATATTTTTGTTCATTCCTGAATGTAAAAAAATTGGGAAATAAAATAACATAAAATGAATTAAAATAAGAAATGAAAGATGGAAGAAGGTTTGAATGATTAAAAAAAGTGGAAGAATTATAAAGGCATATGTAAGACAGAGTAAAAGAAAGACTGGCTCGAGCTCTTGGCGAGGAACATGCAATCTTCGTTCATTCAAGACGTACTGGGAAACTGCATGGTTATTACATACCTGAATGAGATAGAATATGTATACAAGGAGTATATAAGAAGGGAAAAGAATAATAATGATGAGAAAAAAAGAAGAAAAAAGATGAGAAAAAGGAATACTGAAGGTAGAACCCATAAGGATGGATGCGAAACTCAATATCAAAGAAGGTTCTCGCAGTATGTGTAACCACTGCACGCAATTTTCAACGGTTGTATACTAAAATATTTTCAGAAAAAACCTTGAATATTTTTTATTGCTTATACTTTTTTACTTTTAGTTTTCATATGCATACCGGATTCTGCTTTTACTTGGAACCAATATTTAGGTTATATTATTTCAATAAAAATTCGATTGTTTATTTAATTACTCAAGTTTATTATGACGTTGAAAATTACAAGGTAATATTTTATAGCCAATAATGGAGGACAATGAAGAAGAATCGATAAATAAATATTGGAAAGTATTCAAAGAAAAATGCTCAGTCATAAATTTTACAACAACTCAAGTATTTTCTGATAATTATAAAATGTGGAAAAAATTTTATAAAAACCGGTATGTCATGGTAAAGAATTCTTGATGATTATTTTAATTCCTAGTTTTATTTATAAATTTATTATATGAGAAATAATTATAATAAAAATAAACAAATATCTGGATTTATAGGAAAAAATTAAATAGAAAAAAAGTACTTCAAAAAAAGAGTAATGTTTATTTCAATAAATTTTATTGAAAATATTAAAAGAATTGATTGAAAATAAAAAAAAAATGATAATAAATTAAGAAAGAAAAATATTTATGAGGTACTTTAAGTCATGGGTTCTTATTCAGAATAAATGAATTAATTATATAATTTGGAGCAAATTCATCAGATTCATTCCAATAAAATTTTATTATATTGTTCCAGGTTCTTTTCATGCCACTGTCAGCTCATTTATCGTATATTGACAGTAATTATTTATTAAAACAAAATTACCAAAGTATTACATGATTCATCATCAAATTATCATTTCAACACCAATTAAAAAAAAATCATCAAACATCATTTTTTTCTGAAAAAAAAGATAACGATCGATTTTCTTGGATATTTAAATTGAATAAAACATCTTGATGTATATCCAAGTGTGAAACATCATTTGAGCATTGAATTCCGGGCCAATACGCGTGCCCCCCTCATCAACCTCAATTAACTTTACCGTCTCGCAGCAACCGCAGCAGCACTAACTTATGGAATCACTTTACAAAGCTATAAAAACGACGTAAAGAGAAGCAAATGTAGACATTTATCAAGTATATAAATCATCACTGAATGTCTTATGCAATTACATGAAAAATATCTAAAAATAAATCGATCTGATAAGCAAAACATATTGATGTTCTGAATAAAGCATTTCTCCTGGACTCTACAAGTGTTAAACTGTTTGAAGAATTAAATGGACATCATGTTTATGAATTTCTTGAGCAGATTAGTAGTGTCAATGCTCGATAAAAAAGATTGTAAACGAGAAGCATCCGTTAACTTCTTTAGATCGGCAAGTATAAAGACACATCAGGGTTACTATCGGTATCAAGGGGCTTTGAACTTGCTGATCATTCAAGAGCAACTGCTAGGTTTAGCGTGTATATTCTACTTCCGTTTTATGAATCGCCTCGATTTAATTGAAGGCCAAATTATGTTACCTTTGCTATCAATAGGATTAAAATCTGTGTAGCATTATGCACTTTTGTATAAGAACATAATCTTTCCCTCTCATTACATCCAACCCTTTCAAAGAATTTATTCGTAACATGTCTTAGACTATTATGAACTCAAATAAACATGTCATTGAAATTAAATTATTTAAGAACATGTTTAAAAGAGATTATAAAGAAGCAACACCTAAACCATAAACAATGATGTATATTTGAAGAAAGATATGTTTTATTGTTTAGATAGTATTTTATAAACAAAGGTTTCTAAAATCAAAAGATGATCCAATAATAGATCCTTTGATTATTGAAACATAGATGAAAATAATTTCTTTAGATTTTTTTAATTCAGACTTTGAAAAAAAATTCTTGCCTTTGTAGTTATTAGAGATATATTTTCCTTTGGTTCGTGAACCTTCAACCATCAACGATTGGGATAGTATTCCGATAAATAGGATTGTGCAGGTTAGACCCCCGTGTCTAACCTTCTCGACAGGGCGTTCTTTTTTCCTGAAAGCCAAACGAATTCCATTCTCTGTACCTTTGCAGAGTTGCCACTTCTCCGTTTTACTTGAAAGTACTCAAATTAAAACTTGGTTGATTTTTCTTTCAAGTCATTTTTGCTGAATTTACATTCATTTTACTTTGAATATAATTCTAGATGTAAAAAAAAATAATAATATATCTGCAATTATATTTGTAATCTGTACCACAACAGATAATTTTTATCATTTTACAAACTCAAAACTGTTAGAAAGTATTATGATAATACTTTTATGGTCATGATTGTTCCAACGAATACATTTAGCTTTTAAATATTTATTAGTTAATTGTCTGATTAAAAACCTGGAGAAAAAAATACTCTTACTTTTTTTCTTCATTTCTTTTAAGGAACTCAACTGTAACTTTTAATATTCCATCATTTTTCATTCATTGTCACGTATGGCGATTCTTATAATTGAACTAAATATCATCATCAAGATCTTGATTCTTAACCATTCAGCATCATCTAGCATTCTTGGCAGATTAATTAATAGATTTGATTGTCATTTGAAAAAAATAATAAATTATAAAATATTTATATTTAGCTAAAAGATCAAAGAATTAGCACGTGATAGGCAAGATGCGTGACGTGTTCCCACGAATCAACATCGCATCTCTCATCCAGGTCAACACCACTTGAACCAATCTCGATGACGATGCCGATTGCTGTTGATGACACATCAGCCACAAATCATCCATTGCGGTTGCTGATTTTACTATAAAGATTATTCATTTAATTTACTCTACATTTAATTCAAAAGTAAATACTTGTAATGATTCAACAATAAATGATTATTCAGCTGTTACTGTTACATAACTGCCATTGTGACAAGAATGTGACAAAAATTGGATTTATTTAGAAATAGTAATGATTTATATGAGTCGAATGGACTTTACAATCGTGATTTATCATAAACGCACTTTAGCACTGGCCGAGACAGCAATTGAGCTATCTATCCTTTGCGACAGCAATCAAAGTTAAGAGTGCATACATTCACCTCACCGCTCATCGGTTATGTTTCTTAATACTATTATTGTTTGCTCTCTTTCTCACATACTACGATTAATTTTTATTGATATAAATATTCTTGAAAATCTCAACGTTTTTGATGTTCAAGTGTGATATGTAGTTCTTTGTCCAGCCAAAATATTAAAAAAAAACCTCAACAATGAGTTTTAATTTTCTATACGTATGTATAGAAAGTAGAAAAATGGTAAAATTGAGCAACGTATTTGAAGATTTATACTTGACAAAAGTCACACTCTGACGAATTGGAAAAGAAGAAAAAGGTAGTAAAACTGACAGAGAATTCGAGAGGGAGACAAAAAAAAGTCTTTAGACATTTTCTTCTATTCTCTGAGAGTATATAGTAAAGGTAGCATATGTACTTGTATAAGTTTACAGACTTGGATTCAGACTTTATGCTTGGCTGAATACCGCTCCTCTGTCTATGCCACTCTATGCGCCTTTCCTTGGTGAAGTAGAACGAGAAAGGTAGATACAATGTGAGAGAGCAAAACAAGTAAGAAGATAGCCCAAGGTATTTCGTTTACTATGCACTTTATAGCCATATACATTTTTTTCAGTAAAAAGAAAAATTTCTTAAATTTCCTACCAAGCCATAAGAGTGTTTATGAGCTGCTTTATAAAAAGTAAACTAAACAGAATTCTCCTACTCTGTGAGCTTCGCGGACGAGTACATCTTATAAAGGCCTAATTAACCGTTTAACAAGATATATTTAACCAATGGCAAGTGTGTGTGCTGGAGTCTTGAGACAAAACAAAATTATCTTTCTTGATTCTAATGAATTACATAGTATGTGAGTATCGTTAGTTATCTATTGTCTATTATCTTAGCTGAGAACCTCATTGCAACTAAAAAAAAACTATCTTACCAATAAAACTCATTACATACTTCTTAAATAATAGTTTAATTGAGAGTTGTAATTTGAATTTATCATCAATGCCATTTGATAGAAACATCTAAAATAATAAATAATAAAAAATAATATTTACAAGTACTTAGTTTTATTCTATTCAACTCATAAATTCTATTAATCAATAAATACTTTATGAGTTCATTTATGTATTTTTAGAATTTATTTTGAAACAAGAATTTCTCTTAAATTACTTAACGTTATCACGATACTCAACGATTATTTATCAGAATTCTTATAAGTTATCTCAAAAGTACTATACAACGATAAGTACATAATCAAATGAATATAGTGGTTGTGTTTAAACCTCTTTCTTGGTATAAAATTTCTTGAGACATAACTGCAATAAGTAATCATAAATATGCTGTACGGTTTAGTGATTGAATTATTTTGATTACTATCTCACCTCTTTCTTCAATAACATCAGCATAGGTTACAAAATCAGCTATAACCAAGAGTAAGCAAATCCCAAAGGTTTTGATTCTTGCCATCTTCTAGTCGTTATCCAGGACTTGTTGGTGGTCTCCGGTAACAACTACCTCCACATAAATAACGGGAAACAAGGCATATCACTTACAAGCACTTGGTGAAACCACAGCACTTT
This sequence comes from Chelonus formosanus, assembly GCA_028641665.1. Taxonomy (NCBI): domain Eukaryota; kingdom Metazoa; phylum Arthropoda; class Insecta; order Hymenoptera; family Braconidae; genus Chelonus; species Chelonus formosanus. The sequence continues at coordinate 20,295,469 of CM054002.1, forward strand.
TTATGATTTCACTCTGTTGCACCTTACAAGGTGTCGTAAAGTAAGTAGTAATGTTTCCTGCGATGAAAAACAACCACCTGTCGTGCGTCTACCTCAGCCCTTTCAACATTTACATGTGTCTAATTCCATTGCGTCACACATCATTACTCACTTGAATTTATATTGTTGATTATTATACATTTGAACCCAAAAAAGTATACACTTTCTTTGTTTTTTATCTTTTGGAGTATTTTGTCATAAACTCACAATATATACGTTTATGTCTATTTAAATTCCAAACTTAATTCTGATGTTTTGATTACGTAAAACTAACCTAAATAATTAACAAAACTGTCATATTTTTTCGATGATTGGAGTAAAAATAATGAACAAAACACATGAAATAAACGCACGCCACACTCCGTACGCACTCACGCGCGATGGTCGAGTCGAGAATACGCGCGTCTTGTCAGTGACTGTAGAACTTTGACGCATGCGCTCCAGGTAGCGTTGTCTTACGAGAAATAACGAAGATTAACGAAGTTTACCGAGAAAAAGACGCTAGTATTGTGTTATAATTCTACTAATATAAGACGTAATATATAGGGTATGTATGTGTGAGATCAAATATTATATCCACTGCTGCCTGCTTCGCCAATCGTTTTATCGTTGTAAAAATCTTGACTGTCTTCCCCTTCGTGTGCAAAACATAACAGGACTGGTTTTCCTCGGTGCATGAATCGGTGAGTTCATACAAAAGACATATAAGAGAAAATACAAGGTCAGAAAAACAAGTTGTGAGACGCTTGCTTCTTGATAGGCAGACGTGATACTACTTCTTTACAAATATGTAAAAGTCAATTATTTATTATTATCAATATCAATAGAAGAATTGAACCATTATTACAATTGTTAATATTTACTTTATTCATATTTAAATGGACGACTCAATAATAGTGATCTACATATTTTTATTATCTCTTTTCAAATTCTTACTTTACTTAATGAAACGTTTGAGCGGAAATTGGAGTTTTATTATTTTTCCAGTACTTAATTATTATGATGAATATAATTAAGTTCTCATGTAATGAAAGCAGTAGTAAAAAAATTAAATTTCGAATAAATTTTTTTATTTTTTTTTGTTCATTTATTACAAATAACAAGATGTATATATTATACTGGTGAATTCGCGACATCATTTATAATTTTCATAGTAAAGCTCTGCCGCCTGGTATTTATTTATTTAAACATTTAGCTGCTTCTTATTTTCTGCATTCCTTTTGTTTGGTCAGTTTATTTTTTTCTGACGTAATTAAGAATATACATCGCTATTGTGTCTGAAGTGCTTGTCGTAACTGCTAATCGCCGGTGCGCCAAGCTATTATGATGCATCGGGAATTTTTTTTTTTTTAATTTTTTTCTTTAATTTAAGGCAGCACAAATTCTATGATCCTAGCAGTGATAGCTGCTCATATACGTATGTATAGAAACCCGAGATCCACCGATGCAGGATTCAAAGCTTGCATTTTTTATTTACTTTATTTCACTTTTTAATATAACTTTTGTTATTTCAAATATTTCCATAATTTTTTTTTTTATATTTTGGTACATGTGTAAAATATCTTTCATCATAAAAACATAACTAGATTATTCCTTATGAATTCATCGCTTAATTTTCTTGCTTTTTGCACTATCAGCAACTTTAAAATATCATTTTACTGATGAAATCAAACACGTATGCACATCAGTGTCAGCAGTTCATGTTTAGTGCTCGTATATCAGCGCAATTAATAGGATAACCAAAAATATACAAAGACAAGATAAAAAAATTATAAAATTCAATTCTCAACAGGGAAAAAATTATCAAATAATAAATTATTGCTTAACTTATATCAATTTTAAGTTTCATCAATCAAGAAAAAATGTATATTCAAATGCAGGCACGGTTTAGTATATCACTCTAGAGATTTGGGAAAATCTCGCAAAAATTTAATTGAAATCTATCAAATCATCTTGACTAATTTTACGACGCATTCTTTAATTTAACTTGTAAATTAACTAACCTATTTAACTATAACTTTATAAGTTTTTAACGTTGTTTTTTTTTTTCAATTTTTTTTTAAAATTTTTTCTTGAGAAATAAAAATCAGTGCAAGAAGTGCACATACTCCAAACTAGAAAAAAATTCTTTAAAATACACAGGTCCAAAGATATTTTAAAATAAAAATGAGTTACACTGAAAAAGAATTATTATTATTATTTATATTCCATTAATAATTATTTTATTTCAGTGTAACACAAAAAAGTTAAAATGAATGAATTAATAAAATATTTTTTCACGATATGAATGATTCTTGATCCATACAGATATGGTTTGTCCATTTGTGTAAAATTTTAGTAGGCCAGATTATGTTTTAAAACATATGTAAATTTGTAATGATTACAATGACATTGTTTCTCTTAAAGTATATAGATTAAGATTTGTTCTTGTTGTCAAGTCTTTACGAATATTTGTAAACATTTCAGTTTTAAATGTTGATATTAATTTTAGTTGAACATTTTCTTTTTGTAATATTAGTATGATTGTGTCTCGTTGCTCTCTTATTCGACAAATACTTGATCGCAGTTTAATATCGTTGTATACAGACGAAACCATTCCTGAGACCAAAATAAAGAATTAAATAAATAATAAAAAAAATTGAGTTTAAAATCTCCCAGTTGTGATATCCAATTTAATTATTGTTTAAATTGGTAATGTATAGGACTTTAAAAGTCTCGAATATCTTAACAAACGACTGCTTCAGATATAGGATTTTCGGTGATGTGAATAGCAGCTGTAGGCCAGTCAAATCTTTTAGTACAAATGTGATTTAACCCCTCTAATGAGGCCAGACGATAATCGGCCATTTTTAACGGAGAAAGTGGAGCCGCTGAAAAGAAAATAAAAAAACAACTTTGTTTAATACAGTAATTTATTATCCAATTTCTTTGATTAATAATAAATTATAATAATAATCATTATTTCCATCTATTCAATTGGTATATTGATTCCAATAATAATAATGTATCAATAGTTTCACATCATTAATTAGAGTTATGAAAACAATACATGTCAATTATCACAACTCAAAATGGTCATCAATAACACATTTAGTTTATGAATAAACCAAAGACAAGCCAACATGCAAAGTAAAAGGATAATAATAATAATTGATGTGTAAGTGTTTTCTTTTGTTATGTGCATCAATATTTATATACACATTATGTCATCAATATGAGTATTTGTAAAAATAAACTATTATGTGAACTGAAAGTCTGTCTATAAACTACATGGTGCAATAACGCTGTATATGAATAGCTTTATGTCATATTAGAAAAATTTTACTAAAAATCTCCTACCACTGTCGAATGCCGCATTATAAAGGGAAACACTAGTTTTATTCAGCATAAAAGGTTATTTATTATGTTTTTATACATTATTTGCTTCAGTCCGAGCCTATACATTTGGAAACATATTAAAAAATTATATAACTTTGTTCTTAAAAGTTTTTTTTACTGCTCAAAGAAAGAAACACGAAATAGAAATTTTTTCAAAATCAATTATATAAACCAAGATGAGTGTACCAGTGTAGAGTTTAGTTGGCCACACACCAGAGTAAAGTAGTAGTTGGTCAGTTGACTAGAAATATTTGTTAAACTTGTACAGAATAGGCTATCGATCTTAGTTCAAGCTGTAAGTTATCAATCAAATAATTTTTTCTCCAAAAATTATTTTGATTATTAAAAACAACTCTTCTTATTATTCTCTAGTGTGATATTTAATCCTCTTCATCTTTAGTTTAATAAATAATTAATAAATTACCATATTAACAATTAGTTAGCTTTTATAATTTAAACTATTCAGCCGGTTGCGTTATTAAACAATTTTCCAGCATTCGATGATTAATCAGAGCTTTCCACAACCCGATAATATTTTGAATTCCGACTTACTTAACAATTAGATATGGCCTCTAAATTGGCCATTGGCATTGGTCAGTTCCTTGCTGCTTCAATTCCTAATTACAATTACCTTCGGATGCTGTAGGCGTCAGCGGCTTCCGCGAACTTTTCACCACTAAAATGCATGAAAAATGAAAGATAATTTTTAACCAACAAATAATAAATGATAAGAAACAAATGATAAATCATAATATAAAATAGTAACGACGAAACAAAAGCTTTAAAATATTTGGTAGTGCTTTGAAGAGAATCTTGATGCATGATGACTTGTGACTGTAAACACGCATAAGTGATAGTAATAGTAAAAACATGTAAACGCGACAAAGATTATGAAAAATAATCAAGCAATTCTGAGCTAATAAGCTTAAATAAAAAAACGATGACCTCTATTTTATGCTATTTGTGTTAAACATGTTTTTTTTATTCAAATATACATACCACTCGATCGATCCGAGACGCGTGGGAAATAAAGGCGCAAATTGATGAACAAATTTTGTTTTTATATTTTTTTCACTTCAATTATAGAGAATATTAATAATTACAGTGAAGTTAGATACAAAGTGTTTCTAGTATAAAATCTCAATATTATGAGATTCCTATTGGTTTATCATATTAGATAAATTAATTATACAGTTTCAACTGTATTTGAATATGAAATCTTGAACGAATTATTCAAGTGTAGTCAATGTTGAGTGTCAAGTGCAGGTAGTGTAAATTAGTGACAAAAAAAAAAGCCAAAAGAATAATTATAATTTTATAAGGAACAAAAATATTTCCAAATATGAAACTGATCAGGCAATTGCACTAAATACTAATTATTTTCTCATTTATTATTATTATTATTTTTTATATATATATATATATATATAAATTTATATGATATTAAATGACAACTCAATTGGTGAATTTTAATAAAATCTGCTTTAGTTTAGAATGATCCTACTTATTATATATATTCAACTCTGACTACTGTTTTCATAATTACTAAAGAGTAAAAAAAAATATTCAAACATTTGTTAGGCCAATTTAAAATTGAGGTGATTGATATTAACGATAGTAATTAATGATTTTAATTACAAGTATAAATTGAAGTAACTTAGCACTAGTTTGATAATGTTTACATCAATTATTTAAAACAGTAACCTATGTATTTGAACCTATAATTCGTCAATGTTTTCATCATTAATTAATTAATTAAATTTAATTATGAAACATCAATACGGGATTTGTTTCCATTTACATTTAACATTGAAAGACATCGAAATTTTTGTCTCGCACTACGTATATTCAACCACAAAAATGTGAAAGACATTAAGATTAACTGAATTCATGTCTACACGTCCATTTATATTTTTACTACTGTTTGTTTCATGATAATAATTTTATTTTATTAGTAATAATTAATATTTTATTAATATTTTTAAAATTTTAAAACATTCACTTACCATAGCCTTCACCCTGAAGGAACAACCGAAATGCTTCACTAACCTTTCCTGGTTGTTCTTCAAGAACCATACCACAATCCGAAATCTAAAAATGACAATAATTATTAGAAATAGTTCTTTTGTTAGTTTAAATGTTTATGTTATGTATTTAAATAGGATTACCTTCATCCATGAACTGTTAGTTGGATCTAATCGTCCATTGAGCGTTACAGTATCATCAACATGAGGACTTAAAGCTCCAGTAATATTGATTACAGGTACACTGAGAGTAGAGCCTTCCTTTTTGCGCGTGGGATCTAATTCTCGTGTAATATTTAAATCTGTGCGTCGTACATAACTATCGATAAACAGGGCTAGGTTGATTGGATTTACTTTACGTTCGAAATAATTGGTATAAACCTGAACGAGGTCATGATTTCTCTCTTCAGTGCCCTAGAATATTCGTCATTGATTAGAACAAAGAGTTAGTAACAATTTAGAGAAGAAACAAATGATATTTACCCGTCCAAAATGATGCCACATTAAATAATCTAATACACCTTGAGTCATTCCTTGTGATCTTAGATGACGAACGTTTAATTTTTGATAACCCCATTCGATCCATCCTGCTTGCGTTGAGACACAATTTATGAGGCACAGGGCGTTTACTTTATTAGGATGAGCTAGAGCAAATCTCGCCAAAATATTTGCTCCAACTCCGACGCCAAAACCAATAACCGATTTCAATCCAAAGTGACCCAAGACAAATAACAACTGTTCTGCTAGCTCGTCCATAGTAGGATAGACATAACTGTAAATTATTATTCAATTTAGTTGATTTCATATTGATTTTTGTCTGAACTAGAGTAAACATGTATGAATAATTTACTTAACAAGTTTGTTAGAAAGTGACATATTTATTTATGTAAAAATAAATTGGAAAAATATTTAAATGGATTTTATTAGTACACAAATTATTTTGAAATGTTTACTCAACTTTAGAGCTTACTTGATTCTGTTTGAAAGTCATATGTATATTCGTTTTTTAAATTTACCTTGACATGAGAATCAAGGTAAATATTAAAGAGACACTTCCTCAATCGAGTTCGTCAAGTATATTATGTAGTTATATCAACTCAGTTTAACTGATTAGATAATTGATTGTTTATTAAATTACAGTTAAATATATTTTATTCAACGTACTCTTCGGATAATGTTGGTGCTCCTTCCTCCTGACCTGGTGCATTCACATGATAAACACAGAAATTTTCCAGCAATACTCGCATGTCGATGTAATTAAAGAACGCTTGAAAACTTGAAATATCTAGAAATTAGAAGAACATAATTAAAAGTTGAACAGCATTTAAAATCTATTTATTAGACAAGTTATTCATTTAATTAATTGACTTACAATTAAGGCCTAGATCATGATACGTAAGAATGGCAGGTTTAGAACGATTTCCTTGAACAGCAACCAAAATACTCCCTCGATCCGTTTCAACTCTTTCTTCTCTTACTGAGCCATCATCCTTCGTGAGGTATCTTAAGCTAGGGAATTGAAGTTGGATATTCTTCAATTCAATGTCATCCATACTGTCAGAGGGCATTGTGCTAAAGGAAATTAATTTAAAAAATGTGATTAAAAAATATTGATCTAACTTTTCAATTTGATATTAGTAAAATAGTTGGCAATCTTTCATTCTGAGAATAGGTACTAGGAAATAAATTCTGGCCTTATTGATTCTGTATAAACCTTGAAATTTATTCAATTTAAATAGATATTATTTCTAATTAAATTTTTCAAAAAAAGAAATATTCAATTAGATGTTTTTTGTTTTTAAATAAAATTTCTGCTCTGCTATTTTCAAAGTATTTATTTGAATTTAAAGGCAACATTGCAGTGACCATCATAGAGAGGTTCATGAATCAATTAATGACAATCTACTGCTGACTCTACATCAGTAATTATACTTTAAATGTTTCCATTCAATTTAGCCATCCGGAATGATTGTTTAGTTATCGTGATAAGTGCTTTGATTAATACACAAAAATTGCTTCATTGAATCCTATTATTTTAGTTTATTTTATAAAATCAACTGAATTTCATTCGATTCGTGGCCTAGTTTTGCAGAGGTATTGATTTAAAATTTATTAATAATTTTATTCGAAATGTGATTACATAAAATTATAACCGTATAATAGCCAATAGTAAAGATAAATTTTCATTGGAAATAAAGAAAATAACGAGTACGCAGTTCACGTTTGTATTCAATTCACCTAGCCTTGAAACATGTTATATTAATATATACTGAGTATGAAGGAAGATTTAACGAGTGTAAATACATTATGTAATCAATGCAAAGATTTGTTTGTGTAATCTTATTGATAATTTTTCACTATTACAGTAAATACTCCCTTTTTCTAGTTTTTTTATACTATCTGTTGTAATTCTCTTGAAAATAAAGTCATTTTTATTACAGTTTATAGTAATGATAATGATCATGAATGGATGGATATCAATAGTCTATATGAGTATATACTTTTGTATTGTGTGCTAGCGTGATAGAGCATAATAATTACTGCATCATCTATGATTATTACGTATTGTATTTATCAAAGTAAATAATGAATTTTGACATTTGATGAAATAAATATGCAATATAATTCCAACTACAGTTGATTAGGAAAAAATACTAATTCTATTTACTTCATTCTCTAGCTAACAATGCATTCTCTTAAAATTCGATAAATCAAAAAATAAAATCTCCAAATATTCTACTTTATTCATTCGAATTTTTCAAATTCATATTTGATATTAATAATTTTGAAATGTAAAATCCACAGTCTTGTTTAATTTTTTGAAAATAAATATACTCACCCTAATAGCGCAGACTCTTCAGCAGTAGCTGCGGTTGGCATATTTTTTTTGTTCCTAAAACAAAACGGCAACAAAAAATCACACGACCAAACAAATTAGCTTCAATCCATTTTCCATTGAATCTTCAGGGTTATTATATACAAGACGAGAGATGTCATTCATCAAAAGTACGTTATATAAAAATTCAACATTCGCATACGCTTATGCTAGATTAATAAGTTTAAAAAAGTTAAAGGCTGATAATTAACTAATAAAAGGGCTGTAGCGATCAAAAAAGAAAAAGCAATATATTCTACATGAGTTGATACATGTTCAGTGCATAATGAACATCGATAAATATAGCTTCATGCGGCTTACCTCTTGGCCATTTTACGTAGGCCAGATCGATAACCGCAGTGTCAACTTGCAATTTTCCAAGTATACGAATCAAGTCTGATTCTTTTTATTGACTTCCCGATTTATGTTACCACGCAACTCATTAATTGATTTTTATAGCATATCATCAATATCCAATCATTAATAATAATGATTACTTTTATAAACATACCTTTTAACTATAGAGATGCTTTCTATTTGATCGTTGATAAGTGAGTCTTTTTTTCTCAACTCCATTTTAGGAGCTGCAAAATTGAAGGCTTTTTTTACGCTGTCAAAAACGCTTTGACTGATTGTTTGATGCGTTTGATCAACTATCGTTGTACTTTTATAAACATTTTCACTTAAATCATCTAATGACGTATACGAAGTGCCGTTACCTGCCGGCATGACGGCACTTTTTCTTGTTTATTTGTTAGTATAATGGTAATGGCGTCAGCCAACTGCTCTTCCGTTTTATCTTCGTCGTAGATTTTTTTAGGTATTATGATTGCCTCATCTGTTGTGTAGTCTAGCCAGGCGATGTGTAAATTCGATGGTGGTTCAACTTTTAAGACAATCAAGAAGCAACGTGCGAAGATATTGTAGGTTGAGATGTTTGTGCGCACTCTGGACGAAATGCAGGCGTGACCAAAAGCGTTGAAATTACGTCAAGGCAAATAAAAAAAAAAAAAAAACAATTGAATAATGAAATTAAAAAAATAATAAATTATAAAAATAAATAGATGAATGATATAAATTAAATTTTAATTGTTTAATAAATATTTTTCATTTTGTCGTGGAAAAAGAATCGATATTTCTAGAATACTATCAATAGACTTACTTTAAGAGATACAGATCTTTAAATTTTGTTACATATAATAGCATATCCATATACTATATTACATTTATGATTATGTTGAGCGCATGAGTGAACTTTTATTTAACTATATATTAGCGATCCAAATGCATGCAAAATATATTCATGCAAAATTTTATGAGAGAAATACACTCATTTGCAGCATGCCAAGAGTGAGATTATAAATATTGATAAAATTGATATTGTTAGAATAAATGAACATTAGCATACTTTTTTAAAATTATCTTCAATCTCACTGATTAGTATTTTATTTATAAACTTATATCAAATAGAGAAAAAAAAATCAATAACATTAAATTAAAGAAAAAAAAAAATGAAAACAATGACTATAATTATGGGTAATTAAAAACATGACTCAAAGTAGTTCCTAAGAGGCCTAATTTTCGTGTTCAGAATGATAATAAGGTAAAATAGAATTATGTGCTGTGACCTAGTATAGTGACAGACCGGAGAAGCATATGATCAAGTGTATGTGTTAGTATTGGGTATGTTGAGTAATAAATGCGTATTATTAATATGTGTACTTTCAACGAACATTTTCACTGATCTACGTATGTACTAAAATATATACCAACTCAAGCTTTATCATTTTCATTTCAACGCGGGAAATCAACTTCCTTTTTTAGATAAATTACTAATAATCATCATTTTTTTTTTTTTTTTTTTTAGTATAATTAAAAAGAATATCTATCACAGTGATTTCTAAAATATTTCACTAATTTTTTTGATCACAAAAAAAAAATTAAGATCATACAATGGCAACGAAAAGACTCGATGTTGAGGTAGGGTTAGTATTATTGATTTTTCATGTCGTCCCTCCAATGTAATTGAGTTCGCTCCTACTACAAGATTCAAAATCGATAAAACTTCTTTGATTTTTAGTCCGTACCACACAATATATAAATAAAAATAAATCTATAAAGTAAATGTTACCCCACTTAATAAATTGATGACGACTAGTTCCACGAAAGGTAACACTAGTTTCTTATTCTCTGACTTGTATACTCCAGTCAATAACATTATTACAATTATTGATTATTTAGATTTAAATGGCCTATTTTACTTGAATCATTATCTCTCACCTGGTGGCTTTGAAATTATATTTCGATGATGTTTTGGTGTTATTTATAAGGGATTTAGTGGATCGTCCAAGATCCTCAGAGCCAAAGAATAGTAGCAGCTTTGAAATAGATGTTTCGTACAAAGAAAATGAAGCTCAGTGCTGCTCGGACGTGTTCTTTTACGTTGATATTTTATAAATGAAAATCAATGAAATTTTGATGACTTGATCACTAAAATTTTTATATTCAACGTGAAACTAAATTTAGTTTTAAAATAAGAGATTTTAATATGAAACGTACTCAACAGTATTGAATGACACCGCTCAAGTGATTACGCTCAAGTCTTGTCACGAAGGCACCGAGAATTACTATTGGCCCTTGTCTTTTTTTCTTCAGTCAATGGGATTGCGCAGAATGTCTTGCGCAAGAAATACTGGATTTTACCGGATTTGGTCAGAGTGTCGACATCTATGTCGTACATTTGTAATGCATTGCCATGCTAGCTTGTGGAAGTGAAATTTTCTTAAATTTTCAGCCTCTACTACAAATGCACAAGCCTCTTAGTCATCAATACACTCATAAATAATATATAATACTGATAAGTAATGATTTTAACTGATAAGAATTGTGATTATACTTACGGTGTAATTGTTTTTGTAGTAATTTCGATGATAACCTAGTATATTCTGAGTTGAATATTTATAGCTACCTAAATGCGAGCCACTAAAACGAACAAGGTAATGTAAACTATATATGTTGTAATTTCGTAAATTCGGTAAATTAATCGATAGAAATATTTTTGGAAATTTCCTCGCTATCCGAAAAATATATTGGGATAGATGAAATTAGTAGATTCCTATGTTATCTAATGAAAATTATTTATCTTATGTTGATAATAACACGAACTTTTTTATCAACAGAAGTTACAAAATATTTTGTAGCGTTTTCTTTCAAATATTCAACGTTGATAATAAAACTAATGTGATTATCAATAATATTGAAGTTTAAAAAAATCACAGATTTTTTAGACATTAATTTTAGGAAATTGAATAAAATCTTGAGAAGTTAAGAATACATTTAAATCAGAGATACAATATTTAAAAATATATCTACTTTTTTTCTTGTAACTTCCACATTCATTTTGACTTGTACAACCCTCCAACGAAGGATTACGAGGATGAACATAGTCTTATTTATGGTTGGTTAAAAAGATTTTAATATACGTCTAGTAACGTAAGATACGATAATTCAAAAGGACAGTACCCATATATCGTATCTTTTCTCTTATTTTTTAGTACTTTATTAGATTTTCATTCATTATAACAGATAATGTTATAAATCGCTTTTTTTCTTGAAAAATTAAATTTCTCTTTACACAAATATTTGCGATATCAAGAGTATTTATTACATCACAATCTTAAAATATTAGCCCAAGTATGATAAAATATCTCTAACACAGATAAGTTGAATAAAATAAAATGCTAATTCTTTAATATCTTAGCACTTTACACTTCCGTTTTCCTTTACCTTAATTTTTAATGCAAATAAAAGTAATTTTGTATTTGTTGTAAAATAAGATTTATTTTAAAACTCAAAAAAAAAACATTCCCATGACCTCGATCGAATGCAATGTCAGTTAATATACCCACGCGATAAACAAGAGATAGAAATTGGTCCTCCGAGGACGTTCCGCTAGTCACTTGTATTACTCCGTGACGAGATAATTACCCCCACAAGTTTGGACAACATAGCATTGTATTGTGATCAATCTACATAATTCGGTTGGGTGAATACAAGTGAATTTATCGCTCTCTTTTTCATTCGCTTATGAATGAATCAGTTAATGCATAATTAATGGCATACTTAAAAATATTACATAATTTAAATGTGCAACAAATCTTTTCGTTTTGGAACATTTAAAAGCATATTAGAGGGCTTGAAAATACATGTATGTACATACGTACACGACTCTAAACAGTTATATATTGTTTATAAAAATTTCCATTTGTTATAAACAATTTAAAATGGTTTTAATTAATTGAATGATCATTACTATGATTATATTGGATAAATATTAATAAAATATTGTTATAAATAATTCGATGTGATTAAACAATTGTACTGTTTATAACAATAGCAATTTTTTATAAACAAAAAAAAAACTTAAAGATGATAAAATTATGGATTTCAATAAATGAGAAGTACGTTATTAGGACACAAAGTGCGCTCAAACCCATTTTTAAAAATTCTTTACAGCTATGGATTGTTATTTTTTGTCATGTAGAAAACTAACATGAGGTGTTCTTTGACAACTATAACTTCCTTAAATCAATTTTTTCCTTTGTTTAACATTCAAATCTTTAATAATTGAATTTAACACCACAAGTTTCATTATTGTCAAGGATATTGTCAAGTTTGGCGACTGTCAGCTGTAGTGAGACATTGCATTAGCATAAAACGAGAAAAGCAAACTTCCTTGAGTTTACCCATGCAAATGTTAAGGCATAGTAAAATAAGAATTCGCGGTTACTCGTTTTAGTGTGGTAAGTTTCAATTCAACTTTTGTCGTGAAAAGTAATAGGGATAGAAAGGGCGTAAAAAAAGTAAGATTGTCTTGACGTTAAGAATAATGTAGGCAATCTATTGCTTTTGAGATTTTACATTAAGTTGCTCGATAAGTTGACTGCAGAACAGTAAGATGGAACAGAATATTCTTTACAAAATCTTGACAAGAATAAACAAAAACTATTCTAAATGATAATGTCAGAGTTGAATGTTTGAATCAGGTATAGTATTGTCTATTGTTAAGCATTGTTTTATGGAATATTTATTTACTCATATTCTGTATAAAATGGTGTATGTGATGACGTGAATCGTTGGTATGCACTTTATCTATTTGCTTTAATCATGTAACTCATAAGATATAGATACGTGGTATATAAAAAATAAAAAAAAAAAAAACACATGAATAAAATAATTTTACCAAGTCGTCACGAGGGAGAATATAAGCAAAGTTTCGAATACGAGGCATCTGGGTATGCTGGGGTCGTATCCCTTGAGTGTGAGTTCTATCAAGTCGTACGATTACCTTGAAAACTTACCCTTCTAAGGTTATCTTTGCTCACGCTTGTATTTTACATAGATATGTACAACAAAATAAATACAAAAAAATTTAACAAATTCATTTGATTGTTTATATTATACTCAAACGATTTTTTTTTCAATTTCAAATTCTACAGTTTCGAAAAATAAAAGTGGGTAAACTTCATTTGATTTTTTTTTTCAAAGACTAAGTAAATATGGAAACCAGTAAATTGAGAAAAAGCTATTTAAATAAATATATAGATGAGAAAGTAGGATTATGGATCACTTTTTGTTTTTCTTCAATTAAATTTTACTCCGTCAAATTATCATCAATTGTCACTTTTCAAAGTTTCTGTTTATAGCCATGAAGTTATTTTTCAATATATTTGTCGGTTAGTTAATGATCAACGTTTAAATTTTATTGTTAAATCTTAAAATATTTTTTTTTTGGTTTTTTCGTTTTTATTAGAAAAAAAGGGCAACTTTTCAGTGAATAAAATAAACAATGATCATACATGTAATAGTACACTGATGATAATTTAAATATTCATTATATGTTTATTTATATACATCCACAAATGTAAAGGTTTCCTGTATTTGTTTTATTTTGAACAAAACCTCAAGACAAATCCTTTCGACCACAAGTTCTACAATTTGTATGAACTATATTCTATGTAAATGCATCAAAATTTATGCAGAATAATTCTTGAGAAACAGAATGAAAAGTTAGAAATATGTGTATATATATTCTAATTTTTGTATATTTTAAAATTTACTTAATAAATTCAAATAATTTTCTATTACTATTTCTATTATTAAATTTACAACATTTTTAAAATAAATAAACAATTAATCCATTGTCATGGTAAACAATTTCATTTTTGTCTACAAAGTATGATGAATAAATAAAAAATTCCATCACTTTGCTTTACAACTGATAGAATAAATAATGGTGTATTATAAACATTGCAAAAATGCTTTCATAAAATGCCAATCGTTTAGGTTTTATGATGTAAACTAACTAGGTCGTAGAGTATCAAAAGTATCTTATATCTTGTTCTTAAGTTGGTTTATCTACTAGCGGTTGGAATCGAAAAAGAAGTATTTATATTGGAAACGTATATACCTAGTAGTAAACAACTAAACGAAAACCTTCGAATGAAGGCTTAACGTTTGACTAAAAATAAATTGATAAAAGTACTCTTGAAGATGACCAATTGAGTTTTGTTGGTTAAAAAGAAAAAAAAACAACTTAAGACGAAGAAAATCGTCTGAGAGATGTTGGTCACGGATGTGCTTAACTTTTCAAACAGCACCGAGAAGAGGGATACGTTGCGATCGAGTTTCATTTCGTTGTCTTTAAATATTTATTTCGGATGGAATTTAAGATTTCATACTCTGTAAGACTAAGAAACTCAACTTTGACTTTTATAGCAATAAAAAAAAAAAACATTTGTATTCTTGTTATTTAGAGAATTCATTAAAATTATTAACTAAATAACCATTTATTATCAGTAAATATTTAAATGATCTTTAAAATAAAAGAATATTTTTTTTTTCTTTCGTGATTATTTAAGTTATCTTAATTTTATCAAATGTAGTTAGAGTTGAAAAAAATTTTGTTACTCTAAAGATAAGTAGAATAAAACGATTTTTTTATGATGATACCACGAATACAAGTCACGAAAAATTTTTTGTCTTCATTTAACAGAAGGGTACCTATTCTCAGACTATCACGTAGATTTCTCATAAAATAGATACAGTAAATTTTTTTTTTTTTTTATTATAAAATAAACATGAAAATTTTTTCCTATCATGTTTTTTTAATTCAAATGTAAATGTTCAATTATTTTTATGTGAACTTACCTTAAAATTATCTTATCAATAATTACCGGAGATAAAGTAGCAATTGGTAGATCACTTTTTTTTCTTAGTTGAGAATAATTCAACTGAAGTGTATTATCTTGCAGTTTTATTGCATTTGATTCCTCAGAGGTAACAGATGTCGAGTTTTCGTGGTTGAGTGAATTTTGTGTCTTCATTTTTGAACTTAGATTCAAGCCCTATTTAAAAATTAATCGATTCAGGTATAAATATTTTGTGAGACGATGGTTTAATAATTATTGAAGTACTTGATATCCGATTGGGGATTTTGAGAGTTTGATGATACCACTGGTAGTCTCATGAGTTGACAAAATACTGATGAATACCGGAAAGTAGCGTAAATAGCCGGTGTTATTGAAAACTAATCATGATGATGTCAATAGAACGCGCCCATAAAATATATCAATAGCTTTTTTACGCTTGAGTACCGTTGAATGTAGTCCAGTTATATAGATCTGTGGTATGCACTTTATAAAGAGTCAATGGTACATGGTAAATATTTTTTTTCAATTTTTGAATATTCTAAAACTTTCAATATTTTATTCTCAAAAAAATAAAATCATAAATTTCTAAAAAATATTTTTAGAAAATTCAGTGAAATTAAATAAATAATAATAAAAAATAGCTGTATTGTTTATAAAAAAAATAATAATATGAGAAATAAATTTAGATAAAGATGTGAATAATTTACAGGTAAAAGTGGTTTCATTGTCTTACGAAGTGCTTTTATGAGTTGTATGGCATTATCAGGCAACACTACTCATGAACATATGTGAAATTCATAAGCTTTCGTGTGAGACACTGATGAGATTGAAGAAAGCTCTAAAGTTTGAAGACGAGCTAGAGAAAGAGGGTAAAAGTGTTGAAGAGAGATGTAAGAAAAGTTTTGAGATGGGAATGCTCACTGAAAGGAAACTTCTATCAGGATATCGCCGCAGGTAGAGAATGCATGCAGGCTGCCAGGCAATTTCCCCTTTGTGCTACCTGTACAAGATAAGACAAAGAAACAACTTAAGACGTTCACATGTCAAATACATCATTTTAAAGTTGATAAATTTATTATCAAGCAAATTCTTTCATTATAAACTGAAATGAAAATTAGAATTTAATAAAGAATATCAAAGTATTAAAGTAGAAGTTTAGTCAAAAATCTTAGTTGAATATTTAATGTAGTTTAATGTGAAATATAATGAATATGAAGTTTCCAAAGTACATGAGATAATAAAATTTCTCAACAACATTTGTTAAATACTTAATAGCATACTGAACTTTATCAAAATAACTTTGATCATGTCACAAATTCTGATACGACGTCCCAGTTGTGGCATACATGCTATTTTCAGAAGCTTCATTGTCGTTTCTCTCACCTTGACTCAATGCATGTACACTGGCATCCTATCAACCACTTGAATTTCTCCCCTCAACGTCATCAGAACCCTGTTCCGTGCCTGAGTATCACTATTAATTAGAGTGAAGAACGAAGTTGGGTTGTCTCCATCTACCAGCGTATCCACAAGACTGCTAATTACGGACAAGTTATACCAAGTTACCCGACTCTCCCTTACTTGCAATTATTAAGGCATTACAATCCGCCAGACAGCTGCCGTTGGGGTTCTTAGTCTGGTTATACCTTGTCGTTCTCCACTTGCTGCATCCAACATACTATGTCACCACATCAAGTATAGATACATTCCCAAGTTTATCACTTCACACTATTCAGAGTAAATCATTCTGTAAGTTTACAATTATACTTTACAACAAATCTCCTCAATTATCTAATTATTTATTTAAATGTTCAATTATTGTTTAGGATTGCGAGGCATTTCATTAATTTCTTGGATAAAATAAATTCATAAATAATCGTCAGATTCGAGACAATCATTAAAAAAGAACATTGAAAAAAAAGTTGCTTTCCTTTGATGCAATTTTAAAAAGTGCATTTGTCATTGGATCTATGAAATACCAACTATAGTATTATTATTGTTTTGCAAACGAAAGTCATGTTGGCTTTGTTCCAATCCCTTCATTCAACCACATGAACAAATCCCCAAGAACATTCAGAGCATAAGCAGGCGACTCTGAAACCATCCAAAATACCAAGTTTTACCGAGTTAAATTACAAAATTATCAATGTAATAAACATTATTTACTTTCTGACTTTTAGCTAAATAGATAAAATCAGTAAATTATCGGTCATTATTTATTATTACCAACTTTACTCTCAAACTCTAATCATAAACTTATTAAAAACAATTGTTCATTAATTTAAATTGTTATTCACACAACTAGGCATTTGGAGAAAGATATTTAACTCTTCTATTATTTCTATCAAAATTTTTTTTAATTATTATTAAAACTTGTTTGTTCTTTTGTTGCAATATTTCTTTATTTTTCTCTACATCAATGTCCAGAAATATAAAAAAGAACCAAAACTAACAAAAAATCCTTCAATTTTTTTTCTTTCTAATTTTTTGTCAATCAATTTACTTTTTTCGATTTAGTTGGAAAACCTATACTTTCAGCTTCGAAATAGTTATTTTAGATATTTTCAACAATTTTTTATCGAGTTATTTTAGTTTGTAACTAAATTCGGTCTTTTTACCTTTAAAATGTAATCATTCAAGACTAGAGTATTTTTAAAAAATCAACTTTAAAAGCTTTCAATCAATCAAATTCATCACAACTTTATTATTTTACTTCCAGGTTTAATATTACCATCTCACTTATAACATAACTAATAATTAATTGGTCAAGAACTCACATACATAGAAGACATAGAAATAAACAAAGATGGATTGTAGAGTGAATGCATTGAATACCTATGGAGAGTGTAAAAGTTAAAAGTATAGAAAAGATAAACTCTAAATGCAGAAACGCGAAATAAATCGTTTTTTAACGTGACATTCTTGAATGATAGGAGGATACGAGGGTATATAGTGACGTGGAGTTTTGAAATTCTTCTCACGTATGTATTCGCGGTAAATTCGATAGACTATAGTCATTCTCAATTTATTTATATATAGGCACATATCCGCGTATTCGTACTATCTACGTGGAATAATGTATCTATATGTATAAAACATATTTGCTGTATACGCAAAGGGATTGATGAGAAAGCGTGTAAAAACTTTTTCAACGACCCCTTTTTTTGCCTTTAAATCTTCAGCATTTTTTGCAGGCTGACGTTGAAAATATGAGGCTTATATAGAGTTACCAAAGCTATAAAACATTTCATACTTACAAGTTTATATAGGCTAGAGTGTCGATGTTCTGCAGGGCATTATATCTTGACAAATAATTTTTTATTTTCTGATAATCGCCTTTATTCGTTAATCAATTTTATGCTGATGGAAACAAGAAAAACGATAGAGGAAGAAATAGTTTTGAATACGTGTGTGATTGAGCTGGTAATTTGATTTTATTTGCTGAAGGAAAAGGAGAAGTCTTGTCATCAGTAATGAAAAAGAGCTGCGCGCACTTTGCTTTATTAGGTTAATTCAATTTAAACTTTCGAGAAACCTTACCTTTCCTTCAAGTTTATTCACTGATACAAACTTTTTGCTTTTAAATTTCTGACAAAATTACATATTTACATTGGGTTTTATCCTGACGTACCAATTGACCAAATTTCTTCTTCACCATTTGTTGAGGCTAATCAATTAAAACATTGTTTCTTTTATTATTTACAATGATACTCTCAATTATCCCATTCTTTACATATATTTTAAACCCGTCTAACAGTAAAAAAAAATCATTCTCCTCGTTTTATTGAATCACTACAGTTTGATTAATTAAATGAAGTTTCATGAGCATCTATGGATAATTGTTTTTAATTAAAAAAATATTTAACCTGATCGACACACCGAGTCGACGCTACAAGTACTATTAAATTAATGAATTTTTAGATTTTAATAAACTTGACTTGAAATATTCATTGAAATATTGGCTATTCAATTCCACTGGTATATAGATTATCGTCTTTTTCCTCTTTAATTAATACAAACCCTGTCTCTTGACCTGATTCACTCTTGTTTGATCATGAACCCAAAATAATTTGCATACGTCTCGTTCGAGAATGCATACACTCAATATCAAAGGAGTCATATTACATACAAATATCATGGATTTAAAGCTAGAGCTTGCAATCAATAAGTTTCTAATAAGCTCTATTATTCCATATGTATATACGAATAATTCCATTATTATACTATGTAAATCAACCACAATCATCTTATATTTAGTAGCAACTTTCTATTGAACTTTATTTGAAAAAAAAAAAAAAAACACTTTCTCTTTGGAAATCAATTTTCCATTTAATAAAGAGAAGTATTGTTTAAATGTCCTAATTAATATTCATTGGATGATTATTAATAAATGTTGGAATTATATATTTATTTATTGTGAATGAATTTAACATACATGATAAAAAGTATCAGTGATAAATCATGATAAATAAATCCTCCAAAAATTACCTATTCAACTTCATATTCATTGAAATTATTGAAAATAATGAATCTGTCCAGTGCCAAACAGTTGGATGATATTTATGATCTAGAATATTCGTATTTTAAAATTCCATTAATTATGATTATTTTTGTCTGCTACTTCATATACATAATATATTTAATATCAATTTTAATTGTACTTTCAAATTGAAGAACATAAAGGAAATTTATAAATCTTCCTTTTCAAAAGGAAAGCAAGAATAATAAATTGCAATCAAAATATTTGTTATTTTAAAAATTCACTTTATATTGCTGTATAGAAAGCTAAACATGTTATTCTTTAAGGATACTATGCATCAATCTGAAAGCACATTGAAAATATTCTATTCATATATTTTCATTGCTCTACTTCACGATCTATATTCATTCCTGATGTACCTTTAGATTGATGCAATAAGTATATCGATATGTAACACTTATATTTGAAATTCTCATTTTTTTTCTACCTACAGATATTTTTAAGATAAATTATACTTTCACAAATTATTTATCGATGGGTTACACTACTCTAATTTTATTTTTTTTTTGGGTTAAAAAGAAATTACAGGTGTGATTAAAAATATTTGGATGCATTACCTATTATTTCTCCAGACGTTTATGTCAGAGAAAGTCGATTTTAACAAGACTTTCTCTGTAGACGGCAATGTCTGATGAAAAAATGAAGGTTGAGGTCAATTTTTATTGAATCTTAACTATACAAGAAGTAAGTAGTGAAATAAAGATAAATTTTTATTAATAAAAAAAAGAGATAGTTATATAAAGTGCTTTATAAAAATTGTAACTATGCTTTTAGTCCAACCCAAAATGTGTAGCCATTTTAATTTTTTTATTTATATATTTTTTTATTGAAAAATTGACATTGACGAATTTTGTAACTCTACATTTTTTTGTAAAAAAATAATTAATGTCTCCGAGAGCATTTGTTAGCAAATTTATTTTTTGATGAATTACAATAGAATTAATTAAATTATCAATAGCGATTGAATTTTATTCTCTTAAATGTGTTCAACTATGGTGGTGTAGAGGTGAAGAAGGAAGTATGCAATATATGACTAAAATTCATTTAAAACATTATATGTGCAAATACCAGAAATACGTGATGGGAATTTCGTCATATCGTAAATAATAGAAAATTCAATGAACGCAACATTAGTTTATATAATTATTGTAGTATTTGTCTCTTGTATTATTTATTAAAGTGCATTATTTTCATAGTAACAAAAGATTGTTTATTATACAAAATATCATTATTGCACATTGAATCAATTAATCACTGCCTTCATCAATCTTACTGACAAAAAACAGAATATCATTGATCAGCAAATGGTTTTCAAAATACAACAATTTCAATATATTTATCAAAAATTTTCTTTGGTATTTCATTTATTAGATATTAATTAAATATTTATTGATAAGTAAACAACCTACTTCCTGTTTCATGCACCCAGAAATAATTAATTAATAGAAAATATATTTATTATAAATTCAAAGAGAAATAAATGGCATAAAATTTATTACATTTTGTGTTTGTTATGATCTTTAATTGAAAATAAATACATAACTTAACATAATGATAAAAGCTGATAAAATTTTATCTCTTTTCTCTCTTTCGGTTACACAAAAAACGATGCCCAATTGAAGGATTAAATTTAGTTTGTAACAAAATAATAGCTTTAAAATTTCTATGACATACAACACACTTTTGTAATATTTAATTTTATTATTACAGGAATAATCTAATTGTTTACTTTATAATATAGTTAAAGCAATTTTTTTTTAAAAACATTTTTAATTCAATTTCAGACTGAATATTTAACTGGATAAATAACAATTATCTTCCTTAAAAAATAAACTTGAAAATAAAACAAAAAAATATAATCCTTTTATACGTGACTAAAAGTGATGGAACACAATCTATTTTGGTTATATTATGAGAGTAAATAATCATGCCTAAATCTCAAAGCCGTTTTCGTGTACTCCAAATTGTGCTAACTAGGGCAATAAATAATGCCATAAATTATTATTATTATTATTAAATAAAGTATCTTTTGTATATAAGAAAAAAATGATTAAATATTTTTGACAATAATCTTCAATGTCCTATTCATTTTGAAAAATTTTCATTTAATTTTTTATCTAATGTATACACTTTTATATTTACCAATATAGTTGTCTGTCTGTGCGGTGTAAACTTTTCATCGTAAACTTATATACAATTGAGTATAAACCAAGTTTTGTTGATGTACAGGCAAAGGGTCTTATTCTCACTCATTCTTTCTTCTTTTATTCTTTCTTTCTGTTTGGCAAAGTTTCGGGATAATGTCGTTGAAACATTGTGAACAAACGTGGGTATAGCAACAAAACTTTACTTTTACTAGATGCTCCCCAGATCCGTTCTCACTGGGTGGCCGGTTGACGTTCGCGTTTCGTTTCGCGTTAGACTTCCGAAAAGTGGCGTATGATAAATATATATTACACTAGCGTTAGAAGAGAAATAAAAATAAATTGTTTTTCTATAATGTTGGATAATAGTAATCCTTCTTACATGAACTGGAAAACTTTTTTTAACACTTTTATTATATTTCAATAAATAAATGAATAAATATTTTATGTAAGTGATTGAATTAATTTTTTTTTTTTTTTAAACTTTTTCGCTAGTTTAAGTGATTAGATGAGTAAACGTGGAAGTTATCGATTAAATCTACTCTATCATATCTCTAAAATTTAATGTTAGCTCAATGTAAAATCAGTTTAGTCAAGTAAGTTGAACTTCAACTAAACTCTAATTAGATGATTCAATTCGAAATCAGATTATTATTTGAATAGTCACAAAAAGTACATTGATACTTAAGCTTTCAATAGTGAATAATTAAGTAATTAATAATAAGTGATTAATTTTTTCTATTTTCATTTGTATCTCAAGGAGATAATGATCTCTTTATATTTCAGTAATGAACCACTACATTAATGATAATTAATATTAAATATTGAATTATTTCAAAGGCTTTTAATTAATTTAATTTCAAAATAAGCAGCACATGATAGTACTAAATAATGTTTATTATTTTCTAGATATATATACCTAATGTTAAATAAATTACTATTAAATAATAATTAATTAAAAATAGAAAATAATTTTTTTCCTTCAATGTATATGTTCAATTGTACTCCCTTTTACATGTAGAGGTAAAATTTGATACTCTTTCTTATTCAAAAACTGACACGTCATTATTTTTCTCATAGTAAATTATTATAGTGGAATACACGAACTCAAAAGTATTTTAAAAAATAATCATAATTATATGATTATTTATTAAGAGGATAATGTGATGAAAAAAAAAGTTAAAAAAAAAAAAACCACATACATAAATGAAAAAATAAAAAGAGAAAATAGTAATCTGCAACAAAAAGAGAGAATAAGTAAAAGAAGAAGGAAAGAAAGAGGTCAAAAGCGGAAGTAAGGCTGAGACCTACATATTCCAAGAGGCCAATGAGACGGCGCAATGTGGCAAAGTTATATAGTGTTCTCTTTTTCATCTTACTCTTCTTTGAATGTCAGAACGCGCGCGCACCTATCATTGGAACCCCACTGCTGCCACGGTGGATGCCATAACGTCGTGCTTTGACCAACTCAGTTGGTTTCCTCAAACGCCAGTTGCTTGTTGGCTTTAGACTTGATTGGTGCTATGAGTTCGTTTCCTTCCACGTATACGACAATGAATCGTTTTCAGAGCATCACACTAGTGACGTGTAGTATAATTCTTGTATTTATATCATCGTTAACAAGTCAATCAGTTGCTACTGATAATAAAAATCCTAATTTTAAAGTAGAAACACTTTTTATTCCTGAAATTTGCGAAGAAAAAACTAAAGTTGGGGACCATGTTACGATGCATTATACCGGTACGCTTGTTGATGGTACCAAATTCGACTCAAGGTCAGTGACTCTTGACTAATTATTTACCAACTACATCGATACATTTTACCGTTAGTTTATCGGTTTACTTTTACTTTGTATGCTCAACTTTATCGGCTGTTTAAACTCTACTAGAGAGAATGTGTTGAGTCAATTGTTTATTACGAAGGCGATTATTTTTACTATGAAACTGTTTAGAAGTAAACCATCTTTTAGACAAATTTTATCATAAAAATAATTTTTATTAATAAAATTTTAAACTTCTTTTTACTTGATAGTTTTAAAAAAAATTTAAAATTTTTAATTGATGAAATTAATTAATGATTTTTTATAATGAATAAAATTAACTATGATAGTTGATATTATTTTATTTATATTATAATTTTTGTTTTAAGATTTTATGAATTATTATGAATGCTTGAAATGTAAGAAATAATATTTATAGAACGGCATAAAATAACAGTTCGGCTATTTAATCAATTACAAGTACTGGAGCCACTGTGTTGAGTGTAAATAATCTTAATTGAAAGAAAAATGAACAAACAAGTATACTTGATTCATTTTAAAACTTTTTTTTTATTATTAATAATCAATATAAAGTGTACTAATCAATCATAAAGTACTTGAAAAATTTTAGTCGACATACTTTTATAATATACTCTTCATTTTTTCAAGGAGTATAAATTTTACAATTTAATTATCATGATACTCATTAATCATAATTAAAGTTTATTACAAGTCCATTATAAAATTTTTCATTTCTTTCAATCAGAAATTATAAACAAATAATTTTTTCTCAACAGTAAAAGGTATTTTATTAGCTCAAGAAATTTTTCTATTTTATTATCTTCATATACTTTTATAACCATCTAAAATGCTACTGTAATAAATCTACAGGATTATCGCTTATCTTGGTTTCGCGATTGAGTTAGGTAAAAGGATTATTCTCGTCATTTAGTTAGAAGCTGAAAATTCTTTTATAAATTAGCTAATTATTATCATTTTTTTTGTTTTTGCATCAAAAGTTTTCGCATTATTTTATAATCTAATTATAAATAATGTATTTATTAATTAACACATAAATTTAAAAGCTTGTAAATTAATTTTTTATTCTTTCATTCATACATTATTGTGTGAAACTCAAGTTTTAGATTTCAGTATTAATGTATTATACAGCAAAGAGTAAAAAGCTGATAATATTATCACTAAGTAAGTTAGAGGCTTAAAGAGAACCTCGTTAAGGTGGCCGTCGTTATCTCAGTCCAGGTACACGTCTCCGTTACACTATATAGTTGTATAGCACCCAGAATAGTGGATGGCTTCCAAGCTTTGACGATACTGAAGCTGTGAGAATCAGTGGGGAATCGTTCACGACACCAATCTCGCAACTCCTGTGAGTTTATTCCTCGTCAGAGAAAGCACGTTAATTGAAATTTGAATCAGAGACAGCATCTGCCCAGATTAAGAAGTTGTGCGTTCAGCACTCTATCATCTGTATTATTTAATCGTATAATCTGATTGTTTTAAACTCATTTTTTTCCTATAAAAAGTTACTTTATCAACTTTATTTATGCCCAACTAAAATTATTAATATTCTTCTTTCAGTATTCTGAAAGAAGTAAAAAAGTCACTCTCTCTCAACCGAAAGAATATTTTTTTTAATTCATCAAGGAGTCTATTTAAATTGTTTCAAAGTCATTCACTAGATTGATTAATTTATTAAAAACATTCTTAAATGTGCCAGGTTATTTAATTAATAATGAAGAAAAGTAACAGAGTATTTTTTAAATAAGAACATGGCAATTTTCTTAATTTGTCTTTTAATTACAGCCAACATCGCAGTAATTGTTAACTTGGATTTCTCCTTGCAATAAATAAGTTGATTTTTCTTCAGTTTCACATTCTTCTTCTCTTCAATTACACACTTTGTACAACAATTTATTAACAAATTTGCTCAATGCTAATTAACACATTAGCCATACCAACTTGAATTGTTCAAGAAGTTGATAATTATCAAGTCATCAGATATTAATTATCAGCACTTTTCTTTGATTACCATCAACGTTCTCTCTTTAACCACAATAGAAAACTACATGATTAAACAAAAATAAAACAGGTCATTAATTTATTTTATGAACTTGAATTGAAATATTAGAATTGAAGTGACTTCTAACACTAAGTCTTACTTCTTAAGGTTGGAAATTACGTGTAATCCTTATTTGAAAAAAAGCGTGAAGAGATGTACACGTCTTGGTAATTATTGTTAAAGAGGAAAAGAACATGTACATATATATATACGATGACAGTAACTCGTTTCCTTTCTCGATTAGACTTAATTTGTGTGCAGTAACTACCATTGGGAAACGGAAACGGTAACGGCGTATATACCTCCTCCTTCCGCGCACTTGACATGAGAAAGTGTGCATTCACAAATTTCACTTTTCACTTTTATTTACACAATATTTTCAAGTACACATAAATATGTAATTGCATTGGCTACGGTATAAAGAGTTGCAAAAAAATAATCCAAATAAAGAATTTTATAATAAGCTTGTAAATATATAGACATATGTCTAGTGTCGTTTGGTTAATGGTCTGTCAAATTATATATGAAATATTTGAATTAATATGTGAAAAAGGGACATGGTGAAGAGTAAAACGCGTTGTGCTCTATTGCTGAACGTTGAACGTGTCGCCCCTCGAGGCTGCAATGATATGAGTCTACGAACAGTTTCACGCGAGTTTGTTTCAGTCCCAAGAGCACTGTTGACAGGAATGGATCGATTATCCATCCACAGTATGATGGACTTTAGCCAGGTTTCATCTGTATCAAATTGAACAACGACGAGAGTTCGATTATACATACTTGCCAATCAATATCATATATGCATAGTCGTCACTACAACTCTTGGATTAGAATATAGTCAATGAAGATGTCAGGTGGAAAATTTTAGTCACATCAATTCAACGATTACTGTTAAAAAAAAAAAAATTCTAAATCAATATTTGTTGAATTTTAAAATATTTTTCAAAATATTTCTAGTTTGATAGGTTAAATTAAATTTGCTACATAAATTATCAATCAGTTTTTTTAATCAAAAATTAAAGGATGAATTTTATTCCAGAAATTTATTATTGTGAAGAGTCTAAGAGGAAGTAATTAAAAATGTTTGGATGGAAGTTTGAACTGAATGATGAAGAAATAAAATGAAAGCTCTTTTAATCATAACCAAATTTATCAGTAAGTCATAAATAACCTTTCTGTCTTGATAAAATTCCATTACGAAATCTCAACAAAATTCAGCTTTCAATAAAAAAAAAGAACTATTTCAGTGATGACATCACTGCTAGTATTCTTTCCATGTGTCAACAAGTTACATCTGAAACATGTGACACTATCTTTATTGGATATATTCTGATACATTGAAGATCACAAGATGCAAGAATATTTATCTCTCGTCAATTTTAATATTATATTCTATTTTCTTCTTGAATATGTCATTTTTCATTTATTTTTCAGAGTTTTCTTCAGAATTTATTTATCCTCCTTATTTGAAATATTTCATCATAATAAACTTGATGATGAACTCCTCAAAAATAGTTTGGATTTAAGATACTTAATTTCCAGCTTCAAAATGGCATGAATTCAGTAAACGTCTTTGGAAATAGCTACCAAGAGAATAATATTTTAGTGAATCTACTTGGAAAAAAAAATAGTAAAAAGTGTTACGATGCACTTTAAATGATATACTTTAGAAAATCTGCTTAGTCTGATTATTGTGTAGCATCAAGAGATGATAGCATCAAAGCAAAGCTTTTTTATGATAATAATTACAATGTTTGAACCTGAAAATTATTAAAAAACTTTTATTGCTGAGCAAATAATAGAATCATACATTTTATCTGCATTCATAGATTTATTAGTAAGTTTTTTTTTCACCAGGTTAAATGAAGAATGAACAATATTCTTGTATTCTGATGACAGGAATGAAATATGAGATTTTAGCAGGTTGAGCTGATGTCTTTTTTTATTATAAACGATAATCTCAAAAGCAGGATTTACTTTTCGAGTTGAACTCACTTCCTTGTTCATTCGCTTTTTTATACCTACATATACTACTGACCTTCTGTTCTGAACTCTTTCATAGAATTGGAGTTGAGTGCTGAGTGAATTTTCGAGAATCGATGAGTTGCACAGGATTGCATTATCGGTCAACCTAAAAGCAATGATATCGTACAAGGGCTAACTCAGCTATATTTCCTGTAGACCATAGAAAGCAAATTTGCTTTTTACAATGAAACTAATTAATTCTTTTTTTGTTCATTTCTGCTGACATTTGTTAGGTCGGAAATAATTGATGATTTTGAATGAGTTTTAAAAGAGGAATAATTAAATGAGGATAAATCTGTAGAAATAAACTTATCTTTATAAATGATATTTTACAAATTAACGTACTTTTTTGTCAGTTAAACTTTTTCATGCATGCTACCACTTTTAAACAAATTTTATCTGTTGCCCATAGTACTAGAGCATTTATTTTCTCAAGTCAGGACCACGACACTTGTGCACACTGTGCTACTGGTTTCTCCTCAACTTGGTAGAAATAATTAACAACCCTTGTAGAACAGCTGAGGGCACTCTGGTACACGAACTACTTGAATATCCTACTCGAAATTTAAGCTTGTACGCCTACCCACTTGAAATATTTAGATGTCTCCGTACATCACATCTACCTTTTGAACCTCGAATATTTTACTCCAAAAATTCCTTTCTCTATCCGTATTCACTCAATTTTAGGATTACTTTCAGAAACTTTACATCCTTTTTCTACCATGAATATATTTAATCATTTTTTTTTCTCGTTCCATCGATTTATTTACTGCCTCCAATCTTCTCTATACCATGATAGCTAAAATAATTTTCACGTATAAGTAGTTCATATTCTATAAAAAAATTTAGTCGTTAAGAATAACACAGTTGACTTACAGAACGGAAATTGCCGAACAAGTCACGTCGTCTTGTTATCATTCAGCTAGAGTATTGACGTGGTATCTAGTGGTGAAGGTGTCTCATTGTGAAATTAATCGACGACAAAGACGCCTACTGAATCAACGAAATATACAATTCTGTAATTTCTATAATTATTCCATTAGTCTCAAACAAGATGCAAAAGAATGAAAAGTTAAAAAATTTTTTTCCTGTGTCAATTAGTTAATTACATTTCAACAAATCCTTTGAAGTTTGGCTATCATTCATTTTTGAATTTATTGTTATGAATAAAAATCTTCTTCAATCAAACTTTATCACTATTTTTTTTTTGTTCATACTATTTTGTGTATTTTTTTTGTTCTAAAAAACGTACGATACTCGAAGAAATAAATCTTTCGAGCCATCTAGAGGTTTTTTTTAAGCAAGTATTTTATTATTAAACAATTTGATAAAATATTTATATGATATAATATTAAACTTTAATGATACAACATACGTTGTAGGGTGAATTCCAAGTGTAAATGCATATGTATACACTTATACATATGTATTTAGCAAGTTTAGTCGTGTGAGATCCTTAGGTTGGTGATCTTTCGAAATATTTGATCCCTCGAGGCAGTACTTCTGACGTTAGGAGAAGGATTTATAAAGTGGAAGAGAGGTATCTAGGGACAACAAGCATATATACATACATGTCATGCAGTACTTGCATCCTTGGGTTGAGGAGTTTAAGACCACTCTATTGAAGAAAGTACATGAGAGATAAACTTTCATAATATTTATAAAGTTAAAAATGACTTCTTCTTATCGAGATATTGCTTACTTGGATAAATATATTGAACTCTTATCTTCAAAATTAATTCTGAAAAAAAGAAAGTATGATAGATATTTCTTAAATTTTTTTTTTCATTATATTAATAATAAAGATTTATAGCTTTTTTTTAAAGCTTTTCATGTCATATAAGCTTTTGTTAAATTCAGTAATTTTTAAACTTTGTTAAAAATAAAATCTTATAAAGCCATGGAAAGAAGAAAAAAAGTAATAAAGATTCAAAACTTTTGAGAAAATTTTTATTGAATACATGAACTTTTCTATCATTATACTCTAGAGTTACAAGTCATTTTAATTTCAAACAAAACGCAAACAGAATGATGGCTGTTCCGTTATATTTAATTGAAATAAAATGCTAAGAATATTTGATGCTGGTCTAATAAAGAGAAATGTTTGAAATCTCAATGCTTGTAACTTATTCATTTATTTTTTACTCCTTTTCATTTTGGAATAAACTTTTAAAAAGATTTGTTATAAAACAGATTTTATTACTATCAAAGGGAGATATCGGTAGAAAGAGCTTCTGCTCTACAAGACTGTACATCACTTGATTTAGAGACAAAGAGCCAAAGAAATAGAAAACAAAAAAACAAGATACTCCATTTTTTAAAAAATTCAATATCGAAGAGAAAAGTATTAAACTATAAACGGAATTTTTCGTCTCTTGACGTAATTTAGGTACCTCGAGTACTTGAAAATCAATTCTTATCAAGATGCAATTCATGTTCAAAATAAAAAGATGTTGACAAATGAATATATATATATATATATATAAATTATATGATTTGGATCTGTTTAAATAGAAGTTAATTTAATATTTGATGCATGGCATGCAAGGAGATAGTTGCTGAGAAATCAATATCCAACAAGATATTTCAGAGGTATTTCACAATGAACCATAAATTTTATGCAAACGTGGCTGGAAGAATATGGTCAATAGATTCAAGCAGTTAAAAGATAGCAGGAAACATCTTGATTTAATATTTCTTTCTAAAGAAAGTGTTGTAGAATTGTCATTTGTACAATAAAGTTTTGAATAGTTCTATTGAATTTACATTTCCACTTTCTGCAGCTTTTATATTTTACATTCTTGTTCATTTTAACTTTAACTCCTATTATACAACTCAAATACTGAATCACTTTAATTATTTATTTTTCTTTTTTTTTTTTATTTAAAAAAAACTCGTAATAAAAATCTTTTAAAAACATTCTTTAGATGGATTCCAATGAAATATGAAATAATATTTAAATGTTTTATTGAGTGTATTCTTTGTTACAAAAAAAAATTTTTAAATACTTTATGCATCTTATTTAACTGATTTTTTTTTCTTTCTCGTATAGATAAATTTTCTAAAACGTTTTCTGCATGTTCCCCAGTGGGAAAGTTTCCCGACATACCCCTCGTGGGGCTATGGGGAACGTTTAGGAAACAAAAATTTTTTTTCTAAATTTTCCATCTCTACTCCAAACGTACTTTGATTAGTTTTCAGCTAATAATTTAGGATCTATAAGGCCTATATAGAAAATGAAAATATCAATGGATTCGTAAGAACGAGATCTTTTTATTGCACTAGTTAAAATTATAATTGAAACATAATTTATGCGAAAAATTTTGCAAAGTTCCGGTTTTACCCCATTTTAAAGGTGAAATACTTGATTTTTAATATATTTGACCTGATTTCGCATTTCTACGCGTCAAGACGAAGAGAATGAGTCCTCGATCGTCAAAATCGGACAACTTTGATTTTTCGACCCAAAAAAATGGCAAGTGGTACCCCTTTCCATTTTTTTTGGCCAAAAAATAAAAGTACTCCGATTTTGATGATCGAGGACTCATTCTCTTCGTCTTGATGCGTAGAAATGCGAAATCATGGCACAGCTTAGAAAAATTGATTCTAACACCCTCAAAGAGGGGTAAAACTGGATACAAATTACTCAACATCATCTCTTTGACTTTAAACCCTTGTAACTCATGAATGGACAATCGAATTACCTTTTGCTTGGTCGTTTTAGAAACCTCAGATTCTGAGCTATAAAATGATATCTACGGATTTATTGCAAAAAATTTATTTCTCCCTCAAAATCGCTAAAATATAAAAAAAGTCATCTTTTTTTAGGGAGTTTGCCAACTATTTTGGCGATTTTAAGGGTGAAATCATCATTTTAAATATTTTTCATGGATATGTATTTGTAGCGGAGATTCTGAAATTTCTAAATATTCCTTGAAAATCATTATTAGACGACTTGTTTAAAAGTTATAGGCGAAGTAAAGGTGGAAAATCGTCTACTTTCCGACTTTGAAAGCCTATAACTTTTAAACAAGTCGTCTAATAATGATTTTCAAGAAATATTTAGAAACTTCAGAATCTCCGCTACAAATACATATCCATGAAAAATATTTAAAATGATGATTTCACCCTTAAAATCGCCAAAATAGTTGGCAAACTCCCTAAAAAAAGATGACTTTTTTTATATTTTAGCGATTTTGAGGGAGAAATAAATTTTTTGCAATAAATCCGTAGATATCATTTTATAGCTCAGAATCTGAGGTTTCTAAAACGACCAAGCAAAAGGTAATTCGACTGTCCGTTCATGAGTTACAAGGGTTTAAAGTCAACGGGATGATGTTGAGTAATTTGTATCCAGTTTTACCCCTCTTTGAGGGTGTTAGAATCAATTTTTCTAAGCTGTGCCATGATTTCGCATTTCTACGCATCAAGACGAAGAGAATGAGTCCTCAATCATCAAAATCGGAGTACTTTTATTTTTTGGCCTAAAAAAATGGAAAGGGGTACCACTTGCCATTTTTTTGGGTCGAAAAATCAAAGTTGTCCGATTTTGACGATCGAGGACTCATTCTCTTCGTCTTGACGCGTAGAAATGCGAAATCAGGTCAAATATATTAAAAATCAAGTATTTCACCTTTAAAATGGGGTAAAACCGGAACTTTGCAAAATTTTTCGCATAAATTATGTTTCAATTATAATTTTAACTAGTGCAATAAAAAGATCTCGTTCTTACGAATCCATTGATATTTTCATTTTCTATATAGGCCTTATAGATCCTAAATTATTAGCTGAAAACTAATCAAAGTACGTTTGGAGTAGAGATGGAAAATTTAGAAAAAAAATTTTTGTTTCCTAAACGTTCCCCATAGCCCCACGAGGGGTATGTCGGGAAACTTTTCTACTGGGGAACATGCAGGGAACGACATTTTTTTATACGGGTTGTTACATGCACATTTCTACTTTTAATTCTTGATGCCAACACTGTTCTGACCCATTTTTCATGATACTATCATATTTCTTTTTTCATTCATTTTTCATTGGACTTTTTTCCAACATCTTGTTTTCTGTCTATTTTGTATCGCGTCTTTTCACCTCTTTGACTTAAAGACGTGCATGAGTAATGAATATATAAAAAAAAAAAAAAAAACATTATCTTCTTCTCTTTGCTCCAAGAAGTGTTTAAAACTTAGTTCACTTACGCTTCGGGCTTTTTCATCGTGTTTTAAAGACTCGCTAATTTTGCAACTTAGAACTTGATATTCTCCTCGAACTCAAGTTGAGTAGCCGGAAAACTTTTCAGAAATCCATTAACACACCTCTAGATCTTCATTTCTCTTCGCTTTTAATCTCTATTATTTTACTTTATATTAGACATTTTTAGTATTGCTACTAAATGAGATAATCTATAAATCGTGTTGTACTATTTCAAATTCAAACACTTTGAGCTCAATAGCTAGGATAATATGCTTCAGAGATATGGAAAATCTCAAAGTCAAATTACTGATTTACATACATTATATTTATAGGATAAAATGACCAAGTCCTAGCACGAAATTTTCATTATTCTCAAGCTTAAATCCCAGTTTTGTTAAAGTTTCTCGTGGAAAAAAATTTTTTAAAGTTTTTAAAATATTTTCGAAATCGATTTAGAATATTTTTTAGACATTAAAAGAATATTTAAGTTTTTCTCCAAAGTACTGAGGGTCAATGATTTTTTAATCAATTTTTTGTAAGCTCAAATCGCCAACCTTTTATTCACATATTTTTTTAACATAAAAAAAAAAAAGAAAAAAATTATGTAAATAATTATTTTTTCTAATTAAGTGAAAATACCAATATTTGGCCAGACTTAAAAAATTTTGCAATTAATTTTCCAATATAATTCTTAAAAGCACTAGAAAAGCTGTTCAACCTGGTTCACCTCAGTATTCATATTTCTACTTGGAAAAAAATTCAAAAGTATTCTCTGAAAGAAATAATCTTCTTTCAAAAGTAAATTAAAAGTGTATAAAAAATATGATAAATAATGTGAGAGCAATTAAAAAAAAAAACTGGTACTACGTTAATGAGTAATTATCGAAAAAAAGCTGGAGATAATACTGTGTTATTTTAGGATAATATAACACCTTGAAAGCCTTTAATTAGAATAATTATAAGCTTACATGGAGCAGTACAGTGGACGAGAGTATGTTGTGTAGTTGAGCAAGTGCAGAGGCTAGATAAGCAGAGAATATAAAGTGAGGAAGTGGTAGACACTCAGGTCGAGAAGAATAGATAATAGTGGGTATCTATAAATTAATTAGTCAGTCTCCAAGACTCAAAACTTAAACTGGATAGTGTGTTTGGTTTATGTCTAAGCATATATATTAAAGTCATCTAAATGTTGTATTCATCTTGTATTCAGGATTGAGATGAATGAATTTTGAAGAGTTAAATGTGGGATGATAGCAAGAGAGAAAATGAATCTCCAGAGGTGAAAGAAGAAAGGCTTAAAGAAATTCAAAGATATACCCTCAGGATATACAGCATGGAAGCACCAACTCTGGTGTTCTATCTTACTTTTCTTTGT
Organism: Chelonus formosanus; assembly: GCA_028641665.1. Classification (NCBI taxonomy): domain Eukaryota; kingdom Metazoa; phylum Arthropoda; class Insecta; order Hymenoptera; family Braconidae; genus Chelonus; species Chelonus formosanus. The sequence continues at coordinate 20,330,112 of CM054002.1, forward strand.
ACTGCAGTTTACGTTTACGTAGCAAAAGTGTTGGAACAAAGTGATGGTAATGAGAAACGCCTTAAGACTAACTTTTATCCTTAAGAAAGATAAGGAAAACTGGTGATTAAACCATTCGGACCAACTTATCTGACAATTTTTGTAATCTTTTTCATTATAAGAATTATTATTGCTAGCTTTTCATATATTTTTAAACTTTCCCAACTTATTTTTCATCCATTACTTTTAGTTTTATTTCAACTGTATTTTCTATAAAAATTATTTTACGACTGTTACGACTTTTTTAAGAGATGCTTTTTATTTTTATTTATCACGATAACAAGAAAATAATGACGAAATTTTCAAGTACAGGCTATTTCAATGACTTATTAAGAGTTGAGATGAGCATAAATATGAGTTTTGCAGGTAAATGAACTGAACTAATGAACACTTGAATGAAAAGCACACAATGTTTTGGATAGTCTCTTGAGTACATGGTATCTATTATTTGCAGTAGTAATGATAATAACTATCTGAACATTTTAAAAAAAAAGTTACTAAAAAAATATTTAAATATGAATTTCTTTTTTTGTTGATAATATTTACTTTATGTAAATAGACAAATTAAAGTTAGCTAATTAAAAATTTGTACATTCAGAAATTATCATTGTTAAATTTTAAGTATCACATTTATGCACAGTGATTATACTTTAATAAAATGCAAACATCGTTAAAATAGTCATAATTTTTGCTATTCATTATTATCAGACTAAAATAGCTATTGCTCCAAATGAAATTGAAATTTTTAAAATGCTAAAACTGATAGTAAACATAAGTTATTTAATCGGATATTTTACTTGATAATAGTTGGACGAATAAAAAAGTGATGCTATATAATCACATAAATATTTTTATTGTCATGTAAATATTCTTCAGGTTTGTTTTTTATATATTTCATATAAATAGCTGTTGAAAATTTCTCATCTGTTCAGACTACTATTTATTATTCATATTACTCGGCAATTTTTTTTCTCGATTCCCTTGACTACTGGAAGATAGCCATGGTATCATAGAGTAGATCATACATATAAGCTCAACATCAAGAGATTTATGTGTTGTACTACAGTGCCGGTATGCAGCTACCGTTCCACCTGCAGTGTTCAAGTATGCAAATACCTAGTACTAGGTCTCTATGGATTTTTATTGTTCTTTTTTTTATTATTATTATTATTTTTATACGTCTTTTATATATTATTAACTTGTTAGAAAAATGAAATATTGAAATCCATTGTTGATTTTTAAACAATAAACCAAATGATTCGAACTGTAGGATTTTTTCTGGCTTCAGATAATTGAAAGCTTGACGATAACAAGACTCAATGCATCCACATATTCTTCTCTAAGTCAATATAATGGCCTTATTGAAGTTTATTATTTATTGAAAAGTTTTTTTTTTTTTTTTCAAAAAATACATTTTTAAAGGATGATTAATTTTTAATGATTTTATTACATTTAAATTTAATAAAGATGTTAAAAAATAATCTTTTATCTTGATTGTGTTACAGTTTCGACAGAGAACAGCCATTTACATTCCAATTGGGTGCAGGCCAAGTAATCAAGGGTTGGGAACAAGGACTTACGAATATGTGTGTAGGTGAGAGGAGAAAGCTAACGATTCCACCCGAACTTGGATATGGTGATCGTGGAGCTGGTAACGTGATCCCTGGAGGTAAATAGTACATTATCATCTTCAAATAAATAAATACAATATCCAGCTAATATTAATACCTATTTTAAATACAAAACAAAATAGATCTTCAGTTAACATTAGACAGATGGATAATTTAATAAACAAACATCAGAATTAATTACAGTATCGATACAATTGATTTTTAATTAAATACAGGAATATTTATTTATGTAATATTATTAAATAAATCAAGGTTTTGGAGGGTTCTTAATAAAACATATTCTATAATTACAAACGATAGTAGAAACGTGCGTCAAGCTCGAAAATGTCGCATACGTGTGTAAGATGATTATCAATTTTACTCGTTCAAACAGCGAATAATTTAGTACCATATTTCATTAGCATCTATTTAATCGCACTAGGACCATCTATAATTAATGTGTTGTCTGGTTCGTTAACCCTCACATTGGATCACTCACTCGTGTCGAGTATGTTTCAGTACATTCAGGATAGGTGAATACAAATCTATTATTCCTTGACTGACAGTTAAATTAATAATAATGTTTAGTTATATTATAAACTTATATAGATGACAATCCATATTTCATGAATATTTATAAAAGTATTATTTCAATAGCACTCTATAATTTATCCAGCAATTAGATCTTGTCATCTTGACTATTTTTCATTTTAAAACATCACCACTTCTGTTTCAGGTGCAACTCTTTTGTTCGAAGTTGAATTAATTAATATTAGTGACTCGAAGAGTACTGCTAATGTCTTTAAAGAAATTGACACTGATCAAGATAATCAATTATCCCGTGAGGAGGTGAGCATAATGGCAAGATCATTTTTTGTTTATTTTTTGTGGTGATGGCTGGGACTTAAGTTTTGTTTTAATTAAATGAACAGATGTACAATTAAATTATAAATATAATAAATTGAATTAACAGTTAATTTTTAATTTAAAAATATGTTTAGGTTAGTGACTATTTGAAGAAACAAATGAACAAAGGTGGTGAGAACAATGAAGACATTCAAAAGATGCTTTCGGAAAACGATAAATTGGTTGAAGAAATCTTCCAACATGAAGATAAAGATAAGAATGGTTTCATTTCCCATGAAGAATTTACTGGACCAAAGCATGACGAGCTGTAAAAGGTCTAGACAACTTCCGTAATGTCGACGAGGTCATAAGTATTCATCACTTGTTGTAGTATGCTGAGATGGTATCCGGAAGAGAAAGTTACTTTCTAATGAGAGTTCAAGGAAGAGAAGTCTGCCAAACATTTACGCACACATTTTTACGACATTTACATATATACAAACTCAGACAACTTCTTCTCTGCTGCTGTAAACGAAACAATTTAATGACAATCCTTGGACTATAGAAAGTACGAAATTACACTTGTGCTAGTGTTTTTATAGATACTTAAAAAATATCATTTGTGGAATTTATTATTTCTTTTGACTTTAAAGACTTTCGAAATTTTGAAACAAAATGTACAATGTTGAATTAATTTTTAAGATATCAATTTTCAATCGTGAATAATTATTATATATATATATATATATATATATATATATCGAATATAAAATTTTTACAGTTGTTATGCATTTATTGTTTTAATAACAATTGATTTTTTTATAAGAATATTTGCCAGTAAATTCTACTTTACTTTAATAACAGTCTGACGATTGAATACTTCTTTTTGATTTTACAATTTTTTTTATTCAAATCTAATAATAAATGTAATGATAATGATAACATTTAAGGAAAAATTGTGATTGTGCGATGAATGTAAGTAAATTTGAGAATCGAATGTTAACTTGACACTGATTATTATTATAACTAATATGATTTTTATCACATGAAATTGTATGTTGTTAAAGCTACGTGAAGAATAATAATGATAATAATAGAAATAATAATAAATCTTCAGTTTTGCGTAATTTTGTTAATAAAAAATTGTTGTTTAATTTATTACGCTCTTTTATAATTGTAGATAGGATAATTAAATTTATTGAAAAACCTACTACTATCTTTTTCATACTTCAATTTATTGTATTGATTTTTACATTTTTTTTTTCCATTTTTCTATAATATCAATTTGCATGAAGTGTTAATTTATCTTCCATTTTAATAATAATTTTAACTTTTCAATCAAAAATATTCCACTCATACTCCTGTACATTTTTTATCAGTCATCACAGTCACTTCGATTTAAAGCAAACGAAAAATATACTATTTTTATTAATTCATTTAAAAAAAATGGAGTAATTTTTTGAAAAAAATCCTCTCAAAATATCCTCACGTCTTTCAAAAATAATCATATTATGATAATCAGTTAAAATTAAAAAAAAAATTACTGAGTTTTAATCAATAATTAAAATCACTAAAATTGAATTTTACATTAATTCAAACATTATCATATCGCTACTTTTCACAGACATTTTCTACACATTCAAAAAAATTGTAAATAATAATAGCAATAATAATATTAATAATAATAATGGTGAGATTAATATTTATAATAATAATAATCATTTTCAGAAGTGATAGAATTCATGGTGACAGATCTTCTCTTCTTTTTCTTTTGTTGATACAGCGATGACAAACTTAGTCAATGTCATCGAAAATACAATAGCAAAATATATCACAGCTTTTAATAATTTAAGTCAGTAGCCCTTGATGTATGCAGCAATGTGTTTCTTTTCCTCTTCTGATAGTCCATTTTTCAATGTTCTACGTACTAAAAAAAATAAAAAAATAAGAGTGAAAAATAAATTCAAGAGATTTTTTTTTGTTGAATAAATTTTTTTAAAAGCTTTTTATTCACTTATAAACGGCTAAAATTTTCATGCATTTTTTGTCTAAAACCAATATAACAGCATGCAGACACTTGAAAATCTACACAAATAAAATATTATTCCAAGTTACTACGTAATAAACTGTTCAAACTGTCATGAGATATTTTGTTTTTATCTCTAAATTTAAAAATTCACACGTAAGAAATATGTCATTTTTATTCCATGAAATAAAACAATCAGTTGTTTGATATTTGTAAATTTAAAAAGCTTGTTTAGTAAAAACAGCAAATCTACGGTTAATTAACCAAATGACATAGTTTAACTTTCGTGGTTAATATTATTCTTTTTGTATGTTTACATAAAATTAGGCCAACAATACCCCATCCGCAGTTTATAACGGCGGTGGAGAAGTCAGATAGTTCAATAATACGCTTGACCATTCTCCCAAATCGTACATGTTAATCGGATTGACGTGGTGACAATGACCGATGCAATTGTAGTACATACTATATGTGGAATATATATTCATAGTAGAATAGTAGAATGCAGGAAACTAGACAATGTAATCGATAAGTTATTCGTTGTACATCTTTAGTTGCGGGTGATGGCGGCAATATAAATCATTGGTACTGGTACAGTAACAATGCGTGTAAGCGTTGACAAAATCGATGTCGCGTAAGAGAATACATTTTATTATATAGTAATAGCATCATAAATCCCCGGTGTTATTATTATTTTTTGGTAGTATTATTATCAGAGAATAATTTATTATAATTAAAAGATATAATTGAATATAAAAATAATTTAAACTTTTGAAAATTATCTTTTGTATTTGAAACAAATATTTTTACTTTATTTCAAATCTTAATGAAAATGAAAAAATGTAAGGTTTGTAAAAATATAGTGATGAGATATAATCGCATGCTTCAGGCAAAAAAATTAAAATACACAAAAACACAATAGTCAGCAGACAGAAATAATGATAAACCAGCGAACCTTTTAAATTAAAAGATGTATGTATGAATATATCGCGTGTTTCTTCAGGGTCGGTACCCTTGTGGTGTTGTATTATTTTCGCGGGTACGAGATCTCTTTACTGGTTGATATAAAAGAAAAAAATAATAAGATAAAATAAATAAAGATTAACATATATAGTATTAATAATAATAAATAATAGTATTAATAATAATAAATAAATAAAGATTAACATATATAGTATTAATATAAAAGATTAGAACCATCACCACACCCTTTTTACCATAACCGTTGTTGTTAATATAATTTATTTAATTCTACATTTTCATTCTTAAATTATTTTTCCAATATTTCCACACTTTTTCTTTGTTTTTGGTTTAAATCAAAGTTCAATCAGTTTTGTGTTGAGAGAAATGCCTCGCGCAACCGACGGCCAAAACGATTTTACTAATAGGGCTTCTGGTTTTGACAGTTTGAAATTTTTTCCACCGAATTAATTTACCACAAAACAATTACATTTATAATAAAAATTGGTCTAATAATATCCAACCTTATTTCATAATAATATTTTAAGCAAAAAAAAACAACATACAATAAGTCTTTCAGGACTGAGTAAATTCTAGGTATAATACCTATGTGCTAATTAATTACAGGCTATTAATATTCTTGAATATAACTGGAAATTTGCTTTTAAAATAGTTTTCGGTGTGCACCTTATAGAAATGGATTTATGTTATGAAATACGTGAGTAAAGTCCCAATTCTGAATAGCCTATTAAAATTTAATTTTCAATTACGGCTTATGAGCCACACCGTAATTGACCATTATCACGATCGTTCAAGTTTTATATCTATTGAAGGAACTTAGACTGCTTTCAATTCAGTAATATATTAAATGGTACAATTTTCAACAATTACTAATGATTTTATATTTTCACGTGATAGAATACTATAGATTCAAAAGTTAATACTAATCATGACTTACTTTTATTTAGGTTGAAGTTATTTAGCAAAAGTTATTTCCGGATTATCATGTTTGTAGTTAACTTGTCAAAAAGCCTGATACAGGTAAGTTGAAATACTAAACTTCAAGACATACTCGTCAGGAGCAATGTAGAGTTGGAGGAAATCAATTTTCGTAAGCGATCTAGCTGAACGAAACAGCTAGATTCGTGCTTGCTCTGTGTATCTCATGGTCTGGACGAACCAACGTACTCGCGTGGTAGGGCGTAAATCGTGTAAATCGTTGTACCTAAATTGCTCTTATCGATTTTCAAGCGAACGACGATTCAACGAGTCCATTTGCGTCGTCCAACTATATGTAAATCGTAAATTTCCAAATCACACATTCACTTTGGTACTTGGACAAATACCGTACACGATTAAGTTATCTTTAATCAATTTTTCCATTATAATACGACATGTAAAAGAAAAGTTTTTAGAGATAATATTACTTTTAAAATTTATGTACACATATTTAGAATATATGGTGGTGCAAATATTGTGCAATCAATAGAAATTATTTAAACAACGGTTGTATCTTCTACCGCAATTTGCTTCTTTTTCTACAAATCATGTTGATAATGTTGATATATGTTCGATAAATTTAAATAACAGCGGTAGAGATACGTGCAGGGTGCAGAGATCGCACTTACAAGACTTACGATCGGCGTTTCTTGTTCGTTTTCGTTCTCTTGGAGTAGTCCGTGTCGATGGACACTTGGTGGCTGTTTTTACAAGAGATTCAAGCAATTCGTCCTCTCCATCTGTGACATTCCCATTCGTTGTTTCATCTCTAATAATTGGCCCTAACATAGATCGCCCTTAAAAATAAAATTCAATTACAATAGTAATATTATATCAACTTATTCATATATATTCTTTCATTAAAACTTAAAAAGAAAATTTTTTTTTCTAAAATGATTCATGATAAGTAAGTGAATAAGTAGATTCAAATGTTATTAAACTCTATGCAAACAATTTTAAAATAATTTTCTTTAAAAAGAATATTTTCTTAAAAAAAATTATTCACCATCTTTTCGTTGTCGTCTCCAAGGCAATGTACCATGTATACTTTCAACGTCAGAAATATCACTACCCAACAGTTGTCTTAGTTCTGCATCTGCACGATCCTCTTTCGTCCGGAATTTACCAACCTAGACAGACAGAAAAGTCAGAGAGAAAAAAATATTTAGTTTTCTGAATGTAGAGTGAAATGAGCTGTCGAGTGTACAGAAGAAGAGAAGTTGTTACTAAAGAATGAGGGTTTGATATATAGATGAAGACTATATATAATATCCAGACGAATTGACTTACCTCTGTTATCATTTTTCCTCTTGTTTTATTTCTTTCTCGATGATTTGCTTTTTTCTCTAGTTGCTGAATAACACGCTCACGCGTTGTTCTGTATTCCAGTGAAAATTCCGATATAATTCTACAAAACTCATTCGGTTTTGTATCTTGTACACGATGTAACGGTATACCAAGCCAAAGAATGAATTTATGAAATCTGTTGATAATCCTACGATGAACAATGGTGAGAACAATAATTCGCTCAGCACAATCAGCTAAAAAGTCCGACATTCTGAAACAAATATTCAAAGCAATTGAAATATCTTTTTTCAATAATCCTACAAAGGTTCTATGGAAAATGAATAAATAACAATAGATTTTGATAATTTTTGAATGAGGAGAAAAAAAACTTGGAAAAAAATAAAGATAAAAAGTCGAGTTAAGAGAGTTTTTAGTAATTAATGGCTAGTCACTTGGGTTTTTGCCAAGTTGCTTGAGAGGAAAAGCTCACAAATTTATCGAATCCGCTCACACAAGGGACAATTCATATCCTTGACAATTTACAGGCTCTTTGGCACATATAAAAAAAAACTTTTAAGATTATTTTCTAACATGTGACTAACAGTAATAGGTCGTTAAACATCAAATAAATTATTTTAAATTTATGTTTAATTACTATGTAATTTGTTTGTCTGTACATTTACTTACTTTACTTTCATCATAGTTGAGCCATCATGTTTCGCTATAAGCTTCAGATGATCCCAAGAGGCTTTGCATTCGCTCTCAAGTTTACTGATGTTTGATGCTAATTCGTCGAAATCAATTTTTGAAGCACGAGTTACTGCTCCAATCTAAAAAAAAAAAAAATAGCAAAGTATTTTAAATTAATCACAAATATTTTTAAAATTGAATTATTGTGTGAATAAACTTGTTTGAAGGTGAAAAATGAGAAATAAATTTTCTACCTTAGATACAATTTTAAAGGAAAAAAAATGGAGTACTCACTTCAGAGTAGAGATCCGTTGAATCAGGAAACTTCTCCATCACCATGTGACAAAGGTGGTGGAGTAAAGAGTGCTTGTGCACAGTGTCCTTAACTTCAGGTACTTTAGTGAGATATTCCAGTTGAAAGCCTTTCACCTTTAAAAAAAAAAAAACAAAAAATAGAGTTACGTTGGTAAGATGATCCAAAGCTGATGATCTATAGTTTTAGTAGAGTATAGACTTCAAGAACCGTTATAGATTGAATGGATATCATTGGACTCGGATACAATAGCTCACCTCATTTCCGTTGAGGAATATTCCAACTGATAAAAGTGTGCTCAGAATACCGCGGAAGGTTTTATTCACTCTTAAGGTTTCCATACCCTGCTTAAGATCCATTAGAGGGTCTGCAATTTCCTGCCCATACAAAAATGATTGAAGATTATTTTTTTTTCATTTTCAATTTCATCTATTTTTTCAACTTCATACATTTGACTATCAAAACTAGTCTATTCAATTTCATATATTTTACATAGATACATTTCTCAACTGATTTTACTACCACTCATTCAACTGCTTACCTTCTCTGAGTTCTCAAAATCAAGTTTGAAAGCCCAGAGTTTCAATCTTGCTGGCAACTCCGATATTGAAGCTAAAGTAAGAAGAAACTGTTCGGCTGAACCAAGAGGAAGATCTGGATTGGCGGCCTGCGCTTCTTGAATTCTCGATCTCTCCTCTTCCGTTGGTAACATCGTTAGAAGTTTCTAACGTAATTAGAATAATATTCAAAATGAAATCATTTAATAACTTCAAGTATTTTAAAGTTAAACTATTATTATGAAAGGAAAAAGCTAGCTAATAAATACCTCAATACCCTCACGATTCATAATTGTTGCATCCATCTTGAGTATAGCTGTTTTTATAGACCTCGGAGGTGGAAGTTTTGTCATACCAATATTAATTGCATTTGATCTTTTGTGATCAAGTACAATTATCTCTTTATTTTTGTTCATCTCTTGTTGTTTCTACAGTAAAAGAATCAAAATAAAATAAGTATTTGTTTTCTATGCTTTATTATTAAAAGCTTTATATTTTATGTAAAGATCATCTTTCTTTCTCATGATAATAATAAAAATATGTTTAGCATAAAATATTTGTTTTAATATTGTTCTCTTACACTTAAATATTATCATAAAATTTTATTAAATAATATTTTAATTTTTTATGAAGAAAGAATCAGATTATAAGTTAAGCTTGGACTTTTTTGCGCAGATGAAATGTGCGAAAAACAGTATAACAGCAAAGCATAAAAATTTAGTTTTCATCTCATACACTAAGAGAAATTAAAAAAATATATACTTTAATGAAATAAAGAAAATTATGAATAAAAGTTTTTATTACTTTTTATTTTGGTCAGGAGAAAATTCTCTTTCAATCTACAGATAGCTAATTAAAAACAAACCAAATTATGAAATCAAGACTCACCTCCTGTTGACAACCAGCATGCCATTTTTGTTTTGTGCGAGCACCAACAATATTGCAAAGAATATAAGAAAAATATTAGATTTTATTTTAATTACACTAAACCATCACCAACCTCCCAACAACTACTTACAGTTTTTAATCATAAAAAAAAAAGATTTTTCTCAATACTAATTATTACACGAGTAGAAAAGATCCGGTTATAATAATATTAATAATTTTAAAGTTTGAAGGAAGGATTAATTAAAAAATTTCTTCCACTCTAACGAAGTTTAATTAAACACTTAATAGCCTCTAATATAATTTATCCTCAACGTGATAATATTTAATCGATAGATTACCAGTGATATTGTCATTATAGTACTTAATCTGATGGATAATTATTTAAAACAACAAATAATTTTCGTTCAACCATCAAGAAGTTTAAGGGGAACTTTCGACAACTTGCTCCACTTGTTGTTGTTTGGAATTATTCTTGATGGAACTGTTAAGAAATCTTCATAGTCTTGCAGCAAACTTTTTATGACAAATCGTCGGCATTTATCATCTTTAAATAATAAGTGATTTTATAAACTTACATTGCTGCACAATAAATAATAATGAGTTGAAAAATTTTTCGAGTAATAAAATTAAATGCAGAAGAAAGTTATAATTCAAAACATTACATTGTTACACTCAATAGAGTGAGTAAATTAATTTAATACTTCTCATTTATGTGAAGTTCAACAATAGTAATTAAACATTAATTTCTTGTTTCTGTGATTAATTTGTATTTTTAAATTTAATATACTATAACAGAGGTTGTTCATTCTCCATGTTTTTGCCAGAAGAAATTTTTGTAAAAAAGTAATAAGTAAAAGTCATATATTCACTCTCTTATCAAACGATATATACGTAAATACTACAATGTCAACTATTCCCTGATGCAATTAAAACTTCACAGTAATTAACGGTACCTCTACTTTCTCTAAAGTGTGTATAAAATAGCTTGTAAAGTACACGATATCGATAAGAATTTTAGTGAAGAGTACCATCAAGAATTATAGTGTTGAAAAAATAAATTGAATTTTTTTCCGAATAATGAATAATTATATAAAACGAGAAATGGAAGAAGGGTGGTAAATAGAAAAAATTGTTTGCTGACTCGACTGTTGAAGATTCCGTAAAAGCAATGGAGCGTGTTGGAATGATTTTTTGTTGATTATGAATTTATTAAAGTGTATATTAGCTACAATTTCAATGCACTCAGTCGGTGTAAAATATCAAATAAACATGAAAATAATTTATTAACATACACCAATTATTTGGTTTGTCAATTAGGTCATTGGAAACCTTGTTAATTTGAACAATTTTTGAGAGACTTAACAATTACTACGTATATAAAAAAAGCTATCTATTAAAGCTGCAATTGTAGAAAAAAAAAAAAAAAAAAAAAAGATAAAGGATAATGACAAAAATTTGAATAATTTTTTTTACCTTTGTTATGAGATCCTTGGCACGACTTTCAAAGAGATGCTCAAGCTTCTGGGTATCAATCGGAATAGGAAGAAGCTCATCCCAAATCATCATATTTTTATCCAGACGAGAAAGGATTATAGGATCATCTCTGACTTCTTTCCAAAAAAGCTTGACAGTTTTCTTATTTTTCTTTGGGATTGTTTGAGATAAACTTTTGACAGTGTTGGTACTCTCAGATGTTGGTGGAGATCGAGCAGACTTGAGATGTATTCCAAAGTGTGGTGACGGACCATTTGGTAAAGGTGGAGGAAACTTAGTACCTGGTGGTGGTGGTGGTGGTGCTCGACCAATTCCGTTTGATGGCGACAATGCCATTGGTGGTGGCGGTGGTGGTACACCATTTGAAACATTAACAGGTCCTAGTACATCCACTTCGTCGTCTGAGTTGAGATCAGTAAAGTCCAAGTCACACAGTGTCAATGGTCGTTTCATCTTGTTTACTAGTTCTTCCCAGTGTAGTTCGTTTTCAGACTTCTTCACCTCTGTAAGCTTTGGTAAATTATCATTCGTTGGTGATTTTAAAATATCAGCCTTTGATTTTGATTTAGCTAAACCTTCTTTAGCTTTTGATATCAGTCCACTCATATCACCAATCCTGTAATTATTCAATTGATTAAAAAAGTTCAAACTTAAATTTAACCATTTTTGAAAGTGTACCTTGAAACTTTTTCCTCAACAGGACTACTAGGTATGAGATTCTGCGACGTGAGTTTCTGTGTTAAATCCTTAACAGTTCCTTCGCGTTTCATTTGTACAAGAACCCTTCGATGTTCGTCCTCATCTGTGTGATTGACCTCATTGCACTCGATTCCTTCGTCAGGACTTTTCCCATACCAAGGTTTCTTTTCTTCGGAATCTAGCTTGTTAGCGGCGTTCATCAAAGGTGTAAGATCCTTACGGCTATTTGCTCTTGATATTTTATTACAAGGCGAATCGTTATTACGTTCATAAGATGATCCATTTGAGTATCGTACTCCGTTTGACGAATATGGAGCTTTAAAAGAAATTTAATGTAAATATTTATCTATGTGTCTAGTATAGTTCAAACGGAGGTGTACTACATGAAAACTTATCTAATAATAAAGAGGAGAATTTGAAAGAAAATTGAAAATGAAAGAAAATTGTCAAACCTTCTTGTCCTTCTATACTGCCAATAGTGGCTCTTATATTGGCTGTCGCTTCTTGTTGTTCTCGAATGAAGCTTCTCTGTCTTTCAGCGCGTTCCCTGCGGCGTCGCAATGCTGGAGTCACTCCAACATCATCTTTGTTTTCTTTATAACTCCCATTTAGTTGAACATCTCCAAGACCTTGTGAACTTTGAGAACTACTAGATTCATCGTCATCATCTGGTAAACTGGAGTTAAAAGTTCCATTCAGAGAATTAAGACCAAGAGAGTGATTTAACCGAGGACTTAACCGAGTATTTAGACTCATTGAGAGTGGTGAAGTACCCGTTGAATGTCTACGAGATTTGCGGCGTTCATGAGAATCCACTAAAGATTTTCTGCTACGTAACGTTTTCCTAAAAATGATATTCCAAAAACAAAGCATTATTATTATTGGTAACATTAATTCAGTTGTTGTTTTATAGTGAATAAATTTCCAAACTATTATGATGATAAAGTGAAATAAAAAAACTTGTTTAAATGTACCTGATGTTGTCGTCAAGTTGTCTGATTGGTGAATCCCGATCATTTCCATCTTCATGATGCAAAACAGCCTCATAAATTTGAAACTGTCTGAGAAGATCGAGATCTGTACCCTGTTTAGACATGTACCTCTGTATAATACCTTCAATACCTTGCTCTTCAAGACAATCAACTTGATCGTAATAAGTATCCTGATCTGGTATTCCATTGAGGCACTTGTTTACGAGTGTTGTCGCATAAATGAGTAGTTCTGTATCAGCAGCATCGTAGTCCTTGAGAAGTTTCATGACATTTGTCCAAGGAATCATGCCACGTGAGGTATCGACTGATCTAACAGCCCGTACAAGCAGAAGACTGTTGGTTTCAACATACTCAACAAAGACGAGAAGTAGCTTCAATGCAGTCTTGACTACAAGCCGAAATCGACTGGCTATCAGGGTATACAACCATTGTACTGTCTGACCATGTTCTATTACACCATTCATTCCATCAACGTAGAGCATAACTTGGCCTAGGGCTATAGGAAACAAAACAAATCCCATTTTACACACCAATTATTTAGTCATTATTTTTCATTTACATCAATTACAAATGTCATTTTTATTCAACTTTGAATATCCATTAATAAAGTAAGTTTATCAAAAAGTAATACAATTTTTGTTTTATTTATTAAATTAAAAGTTTTTTTCCTGAAAATCTTAATAAAGGAATAACTTGTTGAAACATAAAAGAAATATCGAGGAAAAAGAAGAAGAGTACGGAAGCGCGAATTAAATTCACTGGGTCTTTTATGTGCATCGACCAAATCGATTGTTCCTAACTTTGATGACGTTCCCTGGGCGAACATTCGAGGATACCGAGTCGACCCCGTGGGCGTACGAGCTAGCGAGGAATTACGTCGAAACGATAAAGCTCGCGTCGGCAAAAAGCTCGTGTTTGTGAGGCGTTTTCGAGTGCCTCGTAAAGTTCCGGAGGGACTGTGTGTACATTCACAAGCAACGAGCTTTTGCTCCAACTGTCTACATGAAGCCAGTGCATTGCGTGCGAATCCCACTAACAAGTGTTTACTACGTAAATTCCACCCTTTTCTTCTTTCTCTAATTTTAAATTGCTTTGAAATAACTAACTACCTAAATTATTTCAACTATTTTCTTTTCTTCTGGCCATCTCTTTTTTTATTTCTGTTTCATTTAAAATTCAACCTATTAAATAGTACAATTCGATAAAAACTCTTTTAAATATATTTAAATACTTTTTTTTCTTTTACTAACAAGTTTCATCATGTAAAAGATATTTTAGTGAAAATTATTCAGATAAAATGAAGTTTGTTATTCAGTCAATTAATTAGTAACAGGATGAATGAAAAGTAAAAATACAAAGTATCGTATAATTATTATGGGCATGAGTACTTACTGAAAAGTTCCTCAAGAGAGTGCGAATTATTTTACAACTTAATCAATGCACACCCCTGGAGTGAGAGGTTGAGTCATATCATAGTGAAAAGGGGTTGGTCTCAATTTTTTTACTTCCTAAATTGCAGCATGCTACCGGACCAAGTAACTTTAATTAAACTACGGAACATATACAAGTTCCAACCCATTTGTTATCGTCGCTTTCTCTCACCCTCTTTTTACTCTATCTCTTTCTCTACTTGTGCGTATAGATATTACTCTTTTCTACTCGCTTTCTCCACTTTTGACCCGCGTCACTAAAGATTTATGAGGGGCGAGAAACGCACCTACGTTAATACCACGTTTCTTCTTCTCGATTAAATAGAAATATACAGTAGCATTTTTTTCCCCACCTTCTTCTGACTTTTTTCTTTATGCTGATACCATTTATTTTTAAGCTTTTTAACAAATCAACTTTGAGGGATTACCTGCACCTGAGCAAGTTTTAGAAAAGGCTTTGAAAGACATACATCAAGTTCAAGTTGTTACAATGGAATGAAAATATTTATTATTAATGTTACTTTATAATAATAATAGTTTCATTTACTTTCATGAATGATTTATCCTTCCTCCTCCCACATTTGAATTTCCTCCCGTATAAAAAAATTTCGTTTCCCAAACGTTCCCTGCATGTTCCCCAGTGAAAAAGATTCCCCGACATACCTCTCGTGAGGCTAAATTTTCCATTTCTGCTCCAAATATACTTTAACTTGGTTATCTGCTAATAACTCAGGATCTATGAGGCCTATATAGTAAATGAAAATATCAATGGATTCGTGAGAACGAGATCTTTTTATTGCACTAGTTAAAATTATAATTGAAACATAATTTATGCGAAAAATTTCGCAAAGTTCCAGTTTTACCCCATTTTAAGGGTGAAATACTTGATTTTTAATATATTTGACCTGATTTCGCATTTCTACGCATCAAGACGAAGAGAATGAGTGGTCGATCGTCAAAATCGGACAACTTTGATTTTTCGACCCAAAAAAATGGCAAGTGGTACCCCTTTCCATTTTTTTTGGCCAAAAAATAAAAGTACTCCGATTTTGATGATCGAGGACTCATTCTCTTCGTCTTGATGCGTAGAAATGCGAAATCATGGCACAGCTTAGAAAAATTGATTCTAACACCCTCAAAGAGGGGTAAAACTGGATACAAATTACTCAACATCATCTCTTTGACTTTAAACCCTTGTAACTCATGAATGGACAATCGAATTACCTTTTGCTTGGTCGTTTTAGAAACCTCAGATTCTGAGCTATAAAATGATATCTACGGATTTATTGCAAAAAATTTATTTCTCCCTCAAAATCGCTAAAATATAAAAAAAGTCATCTTTTTTTAGGGAGTTTGCCAACTATTTTGGCGATTTTAAGGGTGAAATCATCATTTTAAATATTTTTCATGGATATGTATTTGTAGCGGAGATTCTGAAGTTTCTAAATATTTCTTGAAAATCATTATTAGACGACTTGTTTAAAAGTTATAGGCTTTCAAAGTCGGAAAGTAGACGATTTTCCACCTTTACTTCGACTTTGAAAGCCTATAACTCTTGAACAAAGCGTTCAATAATGATTTTCAAGGAATATTTAGAAATTTCAGAATCTCCGCTACAAATACATATCCATGAAAAATATTTAAAATGATGATTTCACCCTTAAAATCGCCAAAATAGTTGGCAAACTCCCTAAAAAAAGATGACTTTTTTTATATTTTAGCGATTTTGAGGGAGAAATAAATTTTTTGCAATAAATCCGTAGATATCATTTTATAGCTCAGAATCTGAGGTTTCTAAAACGACCAAGCAAAAGGTAATTCGATTGTCCATTCATGAGTTACAAGGGTTTAAAGTCAAAGAGATGATGTTGAGTAATTTGTATCCAGTTTTACCCCTCTTTGAGGGTGTTAGAATCAATTTTTCTAAGCTGTGCCATGATTTCGCATTTCTACGCATCAAGACGAAGAGAATGAGTCCTCGATCATCAAAATCGGAGTACTTTTATTTTTTGGCCAAAAAAAATGGAAAGGGGTACCACTTGCCATTTTTTTGGGTCGAAAAATCAAAGTTGTCCGATTTTGACGATCGACCACTCATTCTCTTCGTCTTGATGCGTAGAAATGCGAAATCAGGTCAAATATATTAAAAATCAAGTATTTCACCCTTAAAATGGGGTAAAACTGGAACTTTGCGAAATTTTTCGCATAAATTATGTTTCAATTATAATTTTAACTAGTGCAATAAAAAGATCTCGTTCTTACGAATCCATTGATATTTTCATTTTCTATATAGGCCTCATAGATCCTGAGTTATTAGCAGATAACCAAGTTAAAGTAACGAACGTAATTCTTTCAACCAGGCTATAATTATTTAAAGACCTATCTGGTTTATTGGCAATTATAATACATAATAATACAAAAATGTAATTGCATAAATTATTAGATTTCTTAATTAAACAAAACCCAAAACTATCAGTCGATGAGCCATTTGTATTTAATTGTCCATTTTTTTCTTCTTAATTGAGGATAACAATTTTTTAAATTTAAAATGAAATTTCCTCGAAGCTTATTGATGAGCTAGTCAATTAAATAAAATAATGAATTCATCAATAAGACAATAGATAAGGATAACAGACAATTGATTTGAAAATAACAAAGGTTGGGAATTCTCTGATAATAAACTTCTGTTTGATCTACATCTTGTAAATGAGATTACATAGAAAGGGATGTCTGAGTAAATTATAGACAAGTCCAAGATGAACTGAATAAGCGCATTATCAGGTTATTGATTACTTGATAACGTTGAATGATTTAAAGTAGCTGAATTACATTAGAATTGTCATTAAATATAAATTCAAGGCATTGGATGGAGATGGTTTGATACAGGAATGTAAGTGAAATGTAACTTACCTCGAAGTATGTAATTCTGATAATTTTGATCTGCTTCATTGCCGACCTTGATGAGACATGCCAGTCCATCATTCTGTACGAACTCATGCACTAAATCTTTATCCTCCTGCAAAAAAAAAGGCAATTTAGTGATTGATAGGTAATTACATGATCTCTGTTGGAAAAAATAAATGATATAAATGTTAGACTGATAAAAAAAAAAATTTGTATTTCAATTTAATTTTATTGTTAACTTAAAAAAATGTAAATTTAATGACAGCTATTTTTATTTTTTTACTTGATGTTGAGATTAAATGATTGAATAACTTTTATTTTATTTCATTGCATTTTATGAAGTGAAAAACGTCATAGTGAATTTTTATTTTATTGATAGAATTCAAGATATTTTTTTTCAATTCATATCCAAGGGATTTTCCACAAAATCTCGATAACCTACATCTACATCTAGCATTCAAGATGGAGAATCTCTGTTCTTTTACCTCAATGCTCTAAAATCTATTGATTCAGACTCGCCAAATCCGTACTCGTTAGCTTTCGCCTTTCTTTCTATCTACCATTAGAAATTTTTTAGGAACTTCGAACTCCATTAAATTCGAAATTGAAACAATACTTTAAACTCCAGACATTAAAATTAAAAAGAAAAAAAAAAGTTGACATTGTTCTTTTGAATTTCAGGTAGGTCGGGTAATTTAATATAGCTGACATAATTTTAACTGTGATCCAAGAATGACAGTGGAAGTAAACGAAACATTAAATAGATAATAATTGTACTTGCAATTTTTTTTTCAGTGCATTATTTATAATAAGAAACAGACGGATGACGGTAAAATGTAAAAGAAAATGGTTGTATTGTTGCTGTCGCACAAATATTTACTCGAGCAAACCAACTCAACGAATAAGAAGAAGGAAAACTTGAGACGACAACGGTCTAAGTAGATAAGATGGTAAAAGAGAAAGACAAAAGATGTGGGGGCGAGTAAAGAACAAGTCGTGGTTAAAAATAGCCAGAGTAAAACTCACCTGAAAGATCTGCTTGAGAGAGAAGAGTGCCCGTCGTAGTTCTCGACCTTCGCTGTTTAACAATTTCTCTGAAACAGACAATCAACGTCCAGCTATTTATTATTAACGTAATACATAATCAACTTTTAGTCTTTGCCGAGAAACGAGGGGAAAAATATGACTATTTATTATATCAACAATCCCTATATACATCAAAAAACAAGATTAATTTTGATTACTAATTTTTATAATAATTAAAACATAACTAAATTTATTCAATGTAAAATAAAATAAAAGTCTTATTTTTAAATAAAAATCAGTTGATGTTCAATGTCATATTTAATTCATTCAATTTGCATAAAAAATCAGTGGCGCGATGCAATTAGCGTCAAAGTTATCTCGGTATTAATTGAATCCAGTCAATTTTTATGTATTGAAATGTTTGATATTTTTCAACTAGTTATTTTCATCGTTCATACACATCAATCATAATTGATGAAAACAACTTTTTCAACTTAACTTTTTTCTGTTAATTAAAATAATAAACAGTAAAGTTCATTAGTATGATGTGTTATTTTCATGTCTATGATTCGTTTTATAATAAGCATAAAAATGCATCAAAATAATGAAGCTTCTAATGTAGAAAAATAAAACAAAACAATCTAGTAGTTTGGATTTAGAAAAAAAAATTGTTCAAATACTTGGAGATTAGTTATTTGTATTGAAGGCTACAGATTATAGGCTACGAGCTTAAAAGCTTTTGGCTTCATTGCTTGGCCAACAAAAATGTGAGTAACCTTTGTTTTCGTTTTATTTGTGTAAAATGTTGTTAGTGTAACATTATGTAAGCATTATCATGTAAAATAAGTTTATTTCAAAACTGTTAATATGACATCATCCATTTGATTAACATTGATGTCAGTTTTCTCTAAGAATTTAAAGTGTATCAGACACTTTTAGTCTATTTAAATAAAACACGAAGATTTAGAGTGTTTTTTTAATTTACAGATAAATAAATAATGCTTTGGTTATTAAATAATTAATCATCATTTAGTAAAGTATTTTTGAAAACATTTTTTCTAAAATTTTGAAAGTAGTTCTATTTTTTCTAATTTTTGGAATATTTTAATAAAAAACAATTTTAAAAAAATTATTTAACATGAGTTATATTATCCACTCCATTTGATGAAGAGATGATAAATAATTTTTTTTTATTTGTTCTAGTTAGAGAAAGAAGCATGATTACTATTGTCAACGTGCACGATATATTATGTTAAAATGCCGACAACATTTGTGAGAATGAGCTGTGATAATTCGATTTCTATTGACGTGTGAATAATACGTATTGCGAATATTTACATTAATTAAACACAGTTCTGCTTATACATAAGCGTATCCATAGGGAAATTTAAATTGTAAATGGAGATATATAAGTTGAAATTAAAAAACCTTTAATCAATCAGAAATTTTTTCTGACTTATTAATTGACTCCTAACGGTATTTATTTATTTATTTTTTTTTTATATTCTTTCATTGCTTGGAATTATTTTATTACTGGTATTTATTTTTCATTATTATATGGGTGACGAAGATGTTGGGAAATCTAGCAAGTTAATCTGTTAGAAGCACGAGAGCAATTAGATATTGTAACAAATACATTACCACTTCCTTGTTGTGGTTTTGATTATAGTATGTCTATAAGGTGAAAATTAATTGACTGTACATCCGATTTTTAAGGTTTGTGGTTTATCCTACAGAAGGAGGTCATGTTCTCCAACAAAGTTAGCGATAAAAAACTTTCAAAGAAATGTATTTTTTTAAATAAACAATTAAAGTCTCTATTGTTTTGATAAAAATGGCTATAAAAGTTTATTGTAATTAACATTTTTAATTCTCACACATTAATGACTAATAATTAAAGATCTTTTTTATCAGTAAAAGTACTACTATCATTGGAACTAAAGTAGAATATTTTAGTAGGAAATTAAGGAAATACCATGACGTCAAAATTAACATCTTTATCTTGATCAATTTCGTTATGAAATCAGTTACTCATAAGAAATGTTTTATTTTTTCAATGTGAATAAAATTTTTCATTAGATAATAAATTACAGTTAATGAAGTGAGATGTGAAAATTACCATTTACTTTTGATAAAATAATAATTTATTTATTGCAAATAAATATTTATGTATTTTTTCTTTTCAATACAGTTAAATACAAATTCTCGTGAATTTTTTACTACAATGTAAGATAATGTGCTTGATTGAAAATCATTCAAAAACACATACATAGACGTGAATTGCAAAAATATACTGTTCGATTGAATGGGACAATAATTCTTGAAAAATCCAAGCAGAGTGTTGAACGAATAAGGGAACCAATCTATGTTGTACACACGTACCGTTATGCTCGAATGATCTTCTTGCCGCAGCTGTTTAATCGACCAATCTCGTCGGATTGGTGAATTGTGTATCAAGCAAGGAATTGAACAAGCAGTATTATAGTGGTAGTGAAATTATAAACGAGGAGAAATGGTAACAGGAAAAAGATATCGATTTAAATGAACTGGGATAATTGAAGATATAATGTTCAAATAAATGTGCTCCTTATTTGTCCATCGTTTCATCAAATTTAGTTATAATCCGCAATGTATATAGGATTGCTCCAAAACGTTAATCATTCATTTTGATTTGATATTTGATATTGATTTGAAATAAATAACTTACCTATTATTGTGTGCACCCGGACTGATAGTTGTGTCCTCAAAACTATTGAATTTTTTCGACTGAAACAAAAATTAATTATTCATTATTACAAATTGAAAGAAATATCTTTATTTTTTTAAATAGATTATATTTCTTTTTAACAAACTAATTATTTTTTAAATCGGAAAATAATTGAAATAATTTGTTGTTGGTTTTTAGTTTGTGTGCTGAATTTATTGCGGAATTTTCCCACAGTAAAATATAATTTAAAAAATAAATATAACTGCATAATAATTATGATCTTGATTGCAATGCATTTAATGAATAATCATTTTTTTTTTTTATTATGACGAAAATATAATAAGAATATAATAAATTAGGTTAGACCATTGCAATGATAAGACAAAGAATCGAAAGAAAGAATTATGAGTGACGCTTCGAGCAAACATTCGACCTCGGTTGCAAGATTGAACTTGAAACTCCTGCGAATCTTCCCACACAATTCTCCTGCGTCCATGAGAAAACCATGGAAGATTGAAACAATGGATTCAAGACGTGAACGGAGAAGGCAAAAAAAAAGATAGCCACGTTTGTAAGAAAAATTAAATATTTAGAGGGCATGTTAATAATGCTTCCGCTCATAAATGAGTAATGTATATTCGAGGAATAAATACTTTTTTTTTTAAACTGCAAACTATCTGCTAAGTTACATATAAGTACCAACATATTTTCCCACCAACTAAATTATTTATTTCTATTTGTTTGTTTTTTGTTAATGAACTCTAATGATAATTTCACCTACATACCCAGAAAGCTTAATTTTATTTTTAATGAATATTGGTTTATGAATGTACGTGAGCCTAGAATATGCATGAATACCTACTTACCTGATGGAAGGTTTTTATGTCAGATTATTTTCATTTATTCCATCATTCATGTAAATATTAACGGTAGTCATGGATAAATATTTTTTGATTAGAGTATTTCAATTAAAATTTTGAAAGCCAATGAATGCATTATTATTGAGTAATTTTAAGTGATTTGAATGAATGGAAATAATGTTTTAATCATGGTAGATATCAAAATTATTTTTAACTGACCAATAAACGGACACAAATTGAAATCCGTGTATCAATTAAAGCTTTTATAATTCGTAATAATTAAAATTGTGGGATAATTAAAATTTTATAAAAGTTTTGCAGCTATCACCATCGATAAAAGCGGCGTTATCAATTAAAAATAAACTTTCCCAAAAAAATTGTCGTTTATTATTATATTAAAATGTAAAAAATATGAATTTCACAAATAGAAAAATATTTGACAGATAAAAATTCTAAAAATTCAATTCAATCAGAAACTTATTCTGCATTCCCCAGTTCCATCAATAAAATTCGAGCTCTATTAAAGTTTAATTTATTTTCAATCTCAAAATTCTTTTAATTAAAAATTTTTAAATTTCCATCAGAGTAAACAAAAGCTATTTTAAAGTAGGTTTTATTTGTATTCCGTTTGCTAAAGTTAAGAACGTTACGTACACTAGTATAAAATAGCATAAAACAGGTGTATACACCGATGATGTTGCAGCTTGAGCCTGCTGGCTACCGGCGATTTCGATAAATCTTTAAAGAAAAAAAGTGAACGAGAGTTGGTACTAAATTGAACGGACCGCAGACTGTGCAACGATGCGATGGCTAATGCTGGTTGAACGAAGCTTGCACAGTTTTCACCTACAGGGTATTCGAAGGGTGATACTAAACCAACGTATCATCAATTATTTTTTTATTATTTTATCCTATTTTTTTTTCTACGCTGCTATTGTGCGCACGTTACACATTGTAAAAAATTATTTGGTTTACCAACAAATCCGCTAATAGTATTTTTGGTACTCAAATTTATGACACACTTGGGCATTGTTCTGTTATTTCTCCATTGCCTCTACAATTATATATCACTAATATTTACCTTTTTGAATTTTTTCTCATTCAAACCATTTAATTTAGTCAAATATATTATTTTTTAAATTAAAATGATTATATTTATTATCCAAAGAGTTTTAAAATTTTTCACAGCACGAAAATTCATCAACAACGTACCAATTATTTTAATAAATGAACTACATTTACTCACTGAATTTTGGTTTATAATAAATAAATCATAAAAGCACGAAAAATGATGGTTAAATATATTTTTTAATAGCTATTTGTTATTCAAAAAAAACGATGAAAAAGTTCACTGAATGTCATTCCAATTGTCCTCAGTATTATATTTAATGGAAAACAATTTTTTTTTTTTTGAAATAAATTGCAAATAATTTGTAATTCAATATGGCAAAAGAATTATTTACAAGCCATGGAGAACAATATTAAATAACTTTGATTTATGAAAGATCGAAGTCACGATGTATCCAAGTTTAGGTATGCGAGAGTACATGGAGAGAATATTTATGAGTATACTTGAGAAACGTTTAAATATAGCTATCAGAAATACAATTGACTTGAATGATTCTTCTCCATCGGGAGTTCAAGTTTATCAATTATTACAATTACAATGAAAACTTCTTATTGAAATATGCCATACATTCAATTGGCTCGGATCCGATCTCCCTTGTATTAGATTAGTAACAGATAGTAGAAAATGGTGTTTAGTTTGGCAACTATCAGCCACAAGAGAGACGCGTTGGTTCGAGAGAGTGGTCGCGGTCACCCGCTTGTTCCAATTATTCAAATGTATTGCCGATGGATGCGTTGTCGTTATACTGCACCTGTTGCATCTGTGCAATTCTAAGCATCTTCATCTGACAGTTGCTATCATGTTTGTATCTACCTAAGATTCTAGATATCTATATCTACATTAGCTTTCACATTATTCCTAAAATAATGCGAATTCAAGTGAAGAAAATTTATTTTTAGAAAGAAGCAGAGGTAAAGTGAAATTCTCTAGTATAAAAAGACATTGAAAAATTAAAAGGTTATTTTTTTTTATCAACAAAACTCATTAAAAAATCTTACACTTTATTTTAGTGATTTTTATTATTTTGTTTTAGAGGACATTGATGCAATTAAGGGATTAAAAATTATTTTTGAAAAGAAAAGATAGTTTAGGTCTAAAAATAAGTTATTTAAAATGATGATACAGGGAATTTCAACCCAAATTATAGCCAACCAGGTTTTAATTTTTTTAATAATATTTATTTATTCTACATTAAATCCTAAATATTCCTTGGAAATTATTATTTCCTTTTAATTCAGGTATTTTAGTTGACTTCCAATTATTTTTCACTACTTCACTTTACCTCTGAATCTCCACTAATTGCTTATGAATAAAAACTAACATTTGGATGCACTCAAAAATATTGTCAATCATTAAAAATGAATTATTTTTTGTTTAATCAAGGACAGAAACCTTAGAAAAATTTTTTTTAATATTTTGGAGCAACTCAAACACTTGTCACTAATTTTGTCAAAATGAAGAAAAAAAAAAAAATCCAAAAAAGAAATTTAATTACCAATAAGGCGGCATTTTCATTCACAAGCATTTCTCTAGAACATTGCTTTTCCACTTACGTGAGTTGCATTTAAAATAAAACTATAATTCAAGAAAGTCACGATATGCAAACTGTGTTTGAACTTGTGCAGCCAAAGCATCACTTCAACCAACTGACTTGTATCTTTGTCCATAAAGTTTCTTACACTCACTCATCACACAAAAGAGAAGTTAAAGTGGGGAATAAAAACTACGTCTCACGCCAGTCCCATTCCTGCGTGTGAAATTTATATATTCTTTACGGTCTAAGCACACATACTTTACCTCACATTGTGTTGCTATATAATTGACCTTGGTTTTACAATTTTGTTTGCCATTTTCACAAGCCCATTTTAAGTAGTATTATTAAATCTACTTATGTACATGTGACAGTTGGCTATCAGATACATAATTAAACGAATCAACTTTTTTTTTCTTCCATTAAGTTACACAGAGAATCTCATTTCTACACCATTATAACAGTAAAACTATTTTAAAATGTTCAAATCGACTATCTTATACAAAAAATTATGATAATCCGATAAAATCAATGGAAATGAAATAATTCATTTATTAATAAAATATTCTAGAATGCATTAAATCAATGATAATACATATTTTATTAATCATTTATACAAATAAATCACTGTGATAATAAATGCGGAGAATTTTTTAATACTTATTTTCAAATGTAAAGTTGATTCAATATTAAAAGAAAAAAGAACTGTCTTCGTAGAAAAATAAGAATGAAAGTACAACTCTTTTATTGATCCAGAAGCTCTAATAATATAGTCTAACGATTATAAATGACTTTCTTGAACTTTGTTTGTTTATTCTTATCATTGTTAATATCTTCTGAATCAGGCCAAGTATGAAAAACTCGTTTATATCCTCCCACACAATTTATATCTTGATTTTAAAAATCTAATGTATTACAAAAAGTATTTCTAATAATTTCTGTACAAAGAGTGTTATGTTAGATACAAAAAAAAAACGCTTTTAGAGTTCAGGTAAAATAGAAGACATTAACAACTCTATCAGAAATATTAAATTGTATTAGAATTTAAATCGAAGAGTAACATAAAATTATCATTACTTAAGTAGTGGTATTTTATTTTATTCATAATTTATGTATGGAATTATTTATAAATTTTCAAAGGATATCATTAAATTAAATAAAAGTGTAATGTTTATTACGTTACAAGACACATTAAATTATAGGTTCTTTATTTTTTTTCTAAACCTCGTGCACATTCATACAAAATTTGAAACCGAAAAAATTCAGATATTATCCACGCGGTCATCCTTTCTTCCGGTCGTGTCTGAAATAACACTTTTAGATTCTGCTTAGTAATGCTCAACATGTATTAGGTGTCAAAAGCTTTTCTGCATGAAAGGATATAAATGTTTTTTGATTTTATTCATTCTTTCAAAGGAAGGAAGATCTAATGGATTTAGCAACTGTCACATTCATATGCAATTCGAGTTTGCCTTTACAGTTAACAAAAAAAAAAAATCTTTAATTTCGACTTCAATTCAATTTGTTGCAAAGGATTTAATTAATAAAATGAATATTAAGGGCTAGAGGAATGAAATAAAAATAGCTTTGAATTATATCAATTCGTGAATGATAAAAAAAATGGTATTAATAAAAGCTCGGGAGCTTACAACATGCAGATTACGATTTTGTACATATATATTGTATGCCAAACATAGTGAGTAACCTCAGGATACGTATAGAGTATAATATTAGCACACGATTCTCATGGATCGATTACGCCAGTGGTCACACTGACCTCCTTTTCCATTTCACTATTGACCATTTCAATATTTTTGTAATTTCCCATTACTTTTAGCATCTATTCCTCTTCAGTTGATTGGTCTTTTTTGTTCAGATTCATCTATCTACGACATCCGTCAATACAGCCACTTTGGAGATTCCATCAATGGAAAGTTAAACAATCAAAAAATTAAAGTTGAACTACTTTTTTCTGATTAACATTGTAATCACTTTTTAAAAACTTCCAAGTGCATTAAAAGCGACTACAATGCTAATCAAATGAGTGACGTCATTTTAAAATACTTCAAGTGTTTTAAATTAAAACACTACGATTGGCAGTGAATACTTCTACAACATAACATGAATGAAGACAGGATAGGAACAGAATGATGATATTTCTGGCATCATCTTGCCATCATTCGTGTAATGTTGCTCATCGATTGTTGTTTTATTTAAAAATATTATGATTAAGAATGTAATCATGCTTGATGTAAAAATATTGTTTCTTTAGTGTAAGTATTCAGATAAAATGCATCTTAATCTACCCAGAAGTTCAGCTCCATCTGAAGCTTGTAACTATTTTTGAATAATTTTTCCACGAATGAAGCTTATTATCTTATCATTTTCTCTCAACCTTTTTGAATGTTTCCAAGGACTATTTTGAATGCAAATCCATCAGTCAAACAATTCTTCTATTTCAGCACTGTTACAACTAACAATTTATTTTAATCTGAATCTCTTTTGCCCCAATTTTGATCATTCTTTTCAACAATTGCAACTTTAAATAAATTTTCTGTCAAGAATACTGTGAATATTGAGCAACAATATTCATTATTAATCTCAATTTAATCAAGAAAGATACAACGTAATTGATGATCTGAATATGATACTACTTAGAGAATATTGATAGTTATTTTTGTTGGCATGATTTAATTCTTTGAGTTCAAGATAGCAGCTTGTTGTGTGGAGATATGTGTTTATTAAAGTTGAGTCAAATGGCGTATTAATTTAAACTAGATGATGTAGACAGTGTATCTATTGTAATAATAATAAATGATTATAAATTCTGAAGACGGCTGTCAGCGTGGGAATGTTTGACAATACATAGATCAGTACTTGATTACAGAGTTAATACAATAGGTACTACTATCATAAGATTCCCTGCAGTATGCTTAGCTGTGACTTAAGAACTTTCGTCATCTAGATAGGTCATGTACCGTTATGTTTTCTCAAAATGCTTGTTCAGTTATAAGATCCTCGTAATTTCATTATAATTATTATCAACTTTACATTTAAATCAACATTACTAATCATTTCTGTAAATATTTTAAATTATTATTTAAGTTAAAAATACATCGTTGGAAACTTGAAACATTAGTAAAAAAATTCAGTAACTTTACTTTCTACACAATCACTTAGAGTACTTTTAGCTCAGGAAAAAAACGTAAATACTTTAACTATTCATCCGTTTTTTTTTTATTTCAAAAAGTGGCAACGAGTTAAAATGGCAAAAAGAAAAAGCTCTTTGCAAATTTAAAGTTTTTAAAATTAATTAAAAATTCAAGGATCTTTCTTTACACTTTCGCATAACTTTCAAATTATATAAGTTAAAGTTAAAAAAAGGGCTAGTGTAATTATTGAGGGATTTATGTACCAGAACGCGTTAAATAGATGCAATTAAAAAATTATTCAAGAGTATTCCAATGCATGAAAAAACAAACTTATATTTCATTCTCTAAACCCCAAGACCTAAATACTACTTCATTTCTGCAGTAAATTATTATGATATTAATTAAGGAATTTTTTCGAATTAATCTCCATTGTTAAACTTTGTAAAAAATAATGATTAAACATACAATGGCTTCATAAACAATAATTCCAGGCTAAGCAATCTTTTAATATTTCAAAAACTTATATCTCGTTTAATTTTCTGTAGAATTTTTAAAATCACTTTAAAACTTTTTAAAGGGATTCTTGGACGCGCTGAGTTGAATGTAACTCCTTTACACTCTAATAAATCATTAGTTCTATTGTTTCATTAAATTATAATCCACTATTTCACAGAGTCCATGGTAACATTTTGCCCACATTGTCGGTTAAATACACACGATTCTTCTACAATGAAATTACTCTCGAATCCCGAAGCGTATCCATCATGCAGCTGTATCCTTACACACTAGTATATAACTTGACTTTAAATGCACTGGTTTATATACACATGGTACAAACATCAATGGTTGGATACGCACAATCGAGTTCTCCATTTGCACATGTAGATTCACTATGTATATATATCGAGACGATATACTGATGCCTTCTATCTCTATAGCACGGTACGTTTACATATAAGAGTGGATCTATCTAGAGGTATTGTACAGACTGTAACCCACAAGATCTTTACTTACAACTCGAAAGTCCTTGCATGAGTATATATAGAGTAAAGTGGAGGACATCATGGAACGGGTAATGTTCATGAAAGGCTAATGAAGACGTGTCGTTGGTTCGTGTTCCTGGAATCCCTTCGCTCTACCAGGTAGAGTCTACCACAACCATCGACTCGGCTTAACGACCCATCGCAACCAGTCCAGAAGTCCCTTTTTCGTATTAAAACTTAATTGCCGATTATCTTCACTAACATCGAACATTTATCTACTGATACACTCGTTCGATGTAACATTTTTTCGTTAGCTAATATGTTACTTTGTTGTTACTAACATTCTATCGTGTACTATGTCAAAATTATATCAAATAACATGAAGGATTTTATCTAAATGAACACCCTAGAGGTATCTCTTCTAGACTTCAATCCAAGTATTCTAATATACATCATTATTGCATTTTTTTCGTGGCCATTTTTTTCGTTCAAAGACAGTTATGACACACTTTAAGTTACTAAAGTACTGACATTAGTATAAAGAGCGTGCTCTTTCTTTGTCCAAAAGATGTGAACAGCAGAAATCAAGAGAAAGGAGGAAGGTGTGTCAGTTAAATTGTTGTAAATTTTCCAACATCCCTCACATATTTCTACATCTTCCTAAATCAAATTTATTGTCTATAAATCCATTTTGCACTCATCAATTAAAGTTCTTTGACAATTCAATGAATCTTTTTTTTTTATATCTAAACTGAAATATTCTTTCAACACTGATTTACTGTGAAAAATATTTGTTTTTTTAAAGTTTGTATATATAAAAATTTACCTTATTTTTAAAGGGAATATTTTTATTTCTAATTAGAGTAAATAAAATATTTTCGTTGAGGTGGAAGTAAATCATTTTTTTGCAACTATAGAGTTGTAAGAATATTTAGTTGCATTAAAAATAATTGAAGTAAAATAAAAGGACTTGGTTGAGTTCAAACAAATGGAGTTACGAAGGCATGAAATTAAAATGAAATACAAATTTAAATTAAATGAATTTCTTCCAACAGACAATCAGATTTTTCTATTTTGTAATAGAATCTTAGCAGGCTGGAGTTTATGTACAATGTTTATATTAGATGAAGAAGGTATTTACATACATGTATATTCATGTATGTTTTTATTTCGTTATATTTACTCCGGTTTCAATTTATCGGAAAATATTATTAAAGAAGAAAAACCCACATACACAAAAAAAAAAAAAATTACTCAACGAGTTCATAACAACATCAAGATTTTCTTGAGATTCAATCACTAAGGTATGCTGTTGTACTTCATTAAAAGCACAAATAATGTACAACTAGTGAGTAATAAATGACAAAAATAGACGATCAATATTTGGATGGGAATTTTTTTTCAAAGTATGAAAGAAATTGAGGCAAAGTAAGATGTCGGGTCACAGTGAAATACCAAAAAATTCCTGGCAGTCTGAGATAAATGAGAAATTTTTTATTCATGATAAAAAAAATTTTTTTTTACTTCAAAACTTTTTATCAATAATATTTTTGCTATTTTTGCTGTCATTTACAATTTTGAAAATGAAAAAGGTATTGAATTTTTTTAATCTTACTGACGACATAGTTGTATGTTGAATGATAAAATTTCACCATTATCACACGAAAAAATTGAGTTTTTCATCCACATTGATTGATAACTATAGACGAAAAAAAAAAATAGGTTACCATACACTTTATTCACTAAAAATACATTTGATACTTTTAGCTTTAATATAATATTTATAACCTTTTTTCTAACATAAGTCATTAATTTCTTAATCCTAGGAAAAGACAGTTTCAACTATGAATTAATAATAAAGTGAAAAAGAATTTCCTCCAGCAGTCTAGTGTCACCAAACAAACAAAAATAAATAATTAAGTAATTAACTGAACAAAAGAGTAGAGAGTTTTTATGATAAATATTTATATTTCAAGTTGAAATATGTCTAGAAATAAAGCGGAAAAGAAGAAAATAAGATTAATTACTTGATTGCGATATTTTGTGTGTCGTGACGAAAAAATATGACGTTATGAGACGCTGAAAAATGAGAGTGTGTATATAAAGGAGGAAAGTGGATTGTGAGAGGGTCAAGATAGTACAAAAAATTTCTCTTACAAGTTCTATAACACGCCGAATCACTAAGTGTTATAGAGCAATATTCTCTCATCTATTTAATCTAACTGTATGAGTTGCGAGCCACTGCACGTACGATTCACCTTTTGGAATTCTTCTATGGGAAAAACCACAGTCATATCGCTATATAGAAAAAGAATCAACGACCGCAAAAGCGCTCAAGTATGATGAGAAGAGTCTCTTTCCAACTCTTCTCGCTTTACCAACTTAACACTCCGAGTGGATGATAGGGTCGTTAAGCTTGCTTTCTTACAATCTAACTGGTTTCCTCATTAAGCCTTTTTATTTCTTAATGAATCCCAGCCAAAAATCATACACTATATTCATCACTTTCTTCTATTTTTTTCCCCCATCTTTTTTTCATCATTATCATCTCCACCACAATCCATACACTTCATCAGAATGATGAAAAACCTCGGATGCTACATTAACGATTTTTAATGAGTCCAACTAACTGTTCGACCTGGAAATAGATCGATTGTGTAAATATTGTAGATGCAAGTGAATGTAGACATTCATCTTATTTTTAGAGTTGGAAATAAAAGCTCGTAAGCGCATAGACCGAATAAGGAAAAATGACAGGAAACTTGTCCGGAAAAACCTCAACCTGGACTTTGTATTTCATTCTGTCGATTGAAAAGAGCGTCAATTCTAAATCCAGAGACGTGTTCTTTTGCTTTTCTTCCGCGCAATCGATATCTCGTGAATAGATCGAGCGAGAGGCGACACGGTGGAACGATTTATCTCTTCGTGAATCGGGGGCGAGGTTGAGAGGTCGCAAACACAGGATAGACAGGAAAAGCTACAAGTATATGCACACTGTACTACTACCATCAATACTACTAATACTACCACTCCTTACACTGCTACACTATATTATGATATCCGGTCATCGCCTTCAACTTTACTATGAATCATTTTTCTCATCTTATTTGCCTTTTTGCAAGTATTTCTTTCACAGATTCTATTTTCTTTTTATCTTTTTTTTCAGCTGGAAATATATCTTTGTTTTGAATTTTTCTTTTTTTTTTGTAATTATTATTAATGGTTGCTGAAAAGTCAATAATAAATACTAGGTAGAACAAGTGTTAGTGTTAGCATTATTATGCTACTTAACACTTGATTTAATACGTACATAAATCTAGAATGTGAAAAATCACTTATGCATGAATAAAAAATAAAGATAAAAAAAAAAAAAATTACAATGGAGTTATTGGACAGGGATGTGCTTTTATTATATAATGCAAAAAAATTGTTTTAATGGGAAGAATAAATTTTGAAGGTGCACTTTATCATAAAATATATGGATTATGAGGAGTTTTTCACTTGAAAATTATTGTTAACTTCTTGAGAATATAGGAAGGTTGTTGTAATGTGAGAATGATAATAATTCATGCAAGCACCTAATACTTATGAAAGAGGTAAACCGCATAAGGGGGTATGGGGTCTAGACCGTCGACCCTGCACGGTCTATTTTATATAAAGTCCACTATAAACACCCCTTTTAAAAGCATCATGCCAATATATTGATCGAGATTTATTATTATAATTTGACAAGTATATATTTTCTTCAATTATATAGTGAATAGTCGGTAGTGTTGACCTTTGAGATTGTGAATATTGCGTCAACTGTGTTGATTTATCATTTTATTAATTTTTCAGATTGGCTGAATTGATTTGGCGTGATACATTATCGTCTTTTTTTTCTGATAAAAATAATGAATGTTCCATTTTTCATAACTTTTAACTGAATTGAGATATTTATTAGATACCATCTCGATGTTATTTTATTTTGTCACAATAAAATAAATAACTGATTAAAAAATACCCCTAAAAAATGTATATAAAGATATAAAACATATATCACGGTATTTTAAAAATCTTTAAACGTTATAACTCTTTGTAAACAACTTTCCATTTTCTCAGTCATTTTCACATGTCGACATAGATATTTTATATAGGCTATGTAGCTAGCGATAATATCCTCACAGCTGTTCTTGATAGTTCATTGAATTAAATCTTTCCCAAGAATTTATGTAAGTAGCTACAGAACAAGAGATTACAAGAAAAATTCACGGGCCAAATATGAATAAAAGTGTAAGGTCATATCCACTGCTGTGTATATCAAAACGATAATTAAATATAAAACTCAATATTCATGCAATGTCATTTAATACTGTTTAAAAATTTTTCATACAACCTTGTGCAGCTTTTATTATACAAGATTATCATTACAACTTTTCTCATTAAAATAAAATGAAAATTAGCTCAGAGTAATTCAATCTAAAAAAATACTAATACTTTCTCGACTCCTACGAACAATATCAAGTTTTAATTTTCTATGTTATTTCAAACAATAGCTGCACTGACGAAATAACCTCCCTTATTTCAGATTAGAGCTATAAAAAGTAACTTTATGACATCACACAGACAAACATTGAACAAATTCAAAAATGATTACGATATATCTAATAGAAATTGGCTCCATAAATTTGGAATTTACTAGAGCAAAAGCATTTTGAAGCAAACATTTATTTTAACAGTTAGGTGGTTTTTACCGCAACTATGAAAACCCTCCTACTTCATGTATATCTGCATAACGGAAAGCGAGTGAATCCAGACAAGTGCGTACTACCGCGTATCGTGAACCCGGAAATAAAATTCGTTTTTATCATCGTCGACACATGGATTTTGCGGTAGTCGAGCATATAAAGTGTGCAGAGATGAAAATATAAAAAGAACTGTCGAATTTATATCGATACTTTTGAATATTATTTCTTTCTGTCAATCAATCATTATTAGGAGAAAATTTGTCTCAGAGAAATCCCAGAAAAGAACTTGTTAAATTTAAAAAGAAGAATATGTTGATAAAATAAATCAACATAAAATAAGCAAAATTTAATGAAATGTCTTTGTAATAAAATTTCAGAGTAACTTCTAGTTTTAATTATAACTGTGACATGGCATGCAATGATTTTAAAACATCAAAATTAGTTCGCTTGAGCGATTCTTATTCGGAAGAACTAATTAAACCAGAGGAACAAAAGGTACTAAAAAAAATGATGTTATCTAGTAAAAATAATATTTTGATTAAATTATTTTGACTTACGATAAATTGAGTTATAATAAATGTTATTGCAGATTCAATTATACAAGTGAGGTATTATTTTTATAGGATATAAGAAAGAATCAGTAAAAAAAACTTGTTACTGAAGAACGGAAAGTACACTGCTCTACACACAATCTATATGTCTTCATACTTTTTCTATACTACTATTCGTACACTCAATCTCAAATGGCTTTTGTACGTGCTTCAACTCATTCAGTTGTTGTTGTATGAATTTTCTGTATGTACATGTCTACATTTACGAGAGTCCAAAAGGTCTGTAAAGTTTAGATTGTCTCATTGCCAAAGAAGTATTGATTTTAATAATTTTTGATATGCACTTACTTAGTCTGGAAGCCCTCGAATTCTTCTTGTTGTTCACTGATTGATGCTTCAAGATCCAAGTAAGCTCCATAGTCACCATCTTTGTAGAGCTGCAGTGCTGTGTCATCCAGCTGGAAAAGAAATTATTCAATTAGGATTATTTTTTATGTACATTGTATATTAAATGATTTATTTATTCAATTCAACAATTTATTTATTCAATAAACTTGAATAAATATTTATTGGTAATTATTTGATTCTTTAAGAGGAAACTAATATTTATTTATGCAGATTAAATGAAATAAAATATTCTGGTAAATAAAATTATAACTTTATTGAAAGATTCTTTGTTAAATAAAAAATGTAACCTGGTCGAGTTTTTCATCGATTAGTCATTTTGAAAAAAGTTGTAAAGCATTCCGATTAATAGAATTCCCATTAATAAATAAAATTTGAAAGCCACAGATGTTGAAGTTTTCTTCAAATTTTCAATCATTAAACCATTAGGATATTTGATATTTCCAAGAAGAAAAATATTATTTTTTATTGTCAAGTGTTATTGTTAAATAAATCTGTCTGGTTGTATTCAACAAGAGAAATGTTTCCAATTATTTCCCATGCATTGTCACAATGTCTTATATTTTACAAAATTGTAAACCAAAAAGAAGCCAGACCACAAATTGTACGATCACTCCCGTGGCAACTTTTTATATTGAAATGTGGTTATAGTGGTCGAGGACAATCAATCAACTTTTTTATCAGTTGCAAGTAGATCGATTGGTATTATATAGATGCAGTGATGAAATTAAATTTACCCGTCACAGAAGAAGATATTTGTCAATCCTGGTTAATTCAGAGAAAAAAAAAACACACGCACACATCTTCTGTCATCCAATTTTTACGATGAATAAAAAGTAAAAATAAAATAGATAAAAGAATTTAAGGAATTATTTGAAAATAATGTTGAATGAGTCATCAAGAAATTCAATATCTTCATACTAAGCAGCAAAAGAAAGATGAAGATGACTAGATGATGACCCATATTTCTAAAAATTTCGGCTTTAAAATAGTTTTGGTTGGGCAGCTTAATCGTAAATAGTATGTGCTTAAATATAATGTGTGTATGTGCGCTTATATGTTACAAGTCGAGCGGGTTATACATTTCCTTACATTCTGCTTTTCGTAATTTCGTAGAAAATACTAGAGAGATGCATCACGGTCGAACCGTTATGTAATAATATTCATATTAAACTCCCTATCCTTTGAACCTTCTATTCTCGATCTCGAATGTATTACTTCAATTCGCGGGAATTAAGACTGTTTCACGTAATTAGAATAGTTGATGGAACAACAATTATAGAATGGATTAGCTAAATATTACGATCAGACATCTAATTAGCTTTCTCTCAGAATAAAAAGCAAATAATATTAAGAACAAAAAAAAAGCATGATTTAAAGATGTAATAAATAAATGAAAAGACCCTGATAAAAAAAATAACGATCAAAAAATAATTAATGTTTTAGTTTATTGTTACTTACAGAAGTTGTAATAATTATATACAAGTTCTTTGTCATGAAAATGTAGGTCATGGCGAGTAAAATAAGACAAAGAATTTTTTCTATAATTATTCGAGACTAGATGAAAATTTTAGAATATTTAATATTAAAAGAAATGAAAAGAATCTTTGTTAAAGTTACCTTTCTTCTTTCATAATTAATTATTTAAGAAAAAAAAAAATTTAATATTCATCGAGATAGAATAATTGAATTAAATGTAATTTTAAATCATAGCCAGTTATAAACTAATTAAATAACATGATAAAAGTGCAGTCAAGTGATTAATATTATGAATCAGTTCGGATAACAAGTAAGAGATAAGTAAGCTTGTTTAAACACAAAGAGTAAATGAAAATTTTTCTTATCATCATCATAAAGAGGTATATACTACACGCTTATGATTCTGAAAATATGACACATATACATAATATTATCATCATAATTTTTTTTTCCACATTTGCAGTCATGCTACATGCACACTTAATGCTTGAGTGCAATCACAAGTGCAAGTAACATTGGCATAAGAAAGCGTTGTGAAAGTAAAATCAGGCATACATTAATTGAAAATGATATAATGATGATGATGATTATCCTATCCATCCATATAATTAAAACTATTAGTTTCCGTTCAGTATAAATTTTTTTTTTAAAGCTATTAACTGATTTGCAAAACTTTTTTTATTGCAATTACATCTATAATTAAATATTCAACCAAATGAAACTTTTATTTCGACAGATTTCTATTTAATTCAATACTCCATTATGTTGGAATAATTTTTACTTTATCTATATAAAGAAAAGAATGTAATTTAATATTTTGGAGCAATGTCTATTTTATGATTCTATTTATTCTCTGGCAATATGCTAATCTATTGAATAGTTGTAATTAATGGATCTAAAATATTCAAAGTACTAAACGTGGATATTATATTATTATCATTCATGATGAAACTATTAATAATTCATAACTGCAAATTAATAATGAAAAGATGACAGAATCCCAATAGATAAAACGAACGAAACGTTTATAATAAGTAGGATACGGTAGATGATTTGATAAATGCGGTTAACGAGCAATGCATAAAAGTGTAAAAACAGAAACTACCTACTATCATTGTTTCTTTTTCTTCAAGTAAACGTGAGTACGTGTGATGCATAAATGTGCTATGTCGCGGGTGCATTGGCACGACAGAGAAAGTGCTCGGACAAGTGATGACGTCATGTTTGCCTATAAATTTATTATTATTGCTGAGCCACTATAATAAATATATGCACACATGTATATATTTATTATAAATAGTTGTGTAATAATAAATAGATAATTTTTTCGAAATTTTTCAAAATAATTGTGATTGAGTAAATTCCACTATCTATAAGTGCCAATAATCCGTATAGAATCATTATTAGTATTGGGGGCGGTTTCAAAGTACGAAACTGATAACAGTTTTATTGCGGATGTATTGAAGGTATAGAAGGATGTGGAAAGTGGATGGGGAATATTGGACGCCTTAGTTAACCAAGTATCTGTGGGTGTATAGCACAAGCTATTTGATACTATAAGTTAGCCACACTGTTACACTAGGGTATCGTGGTACTTGGTGTATATCTATATTTACACAAAATGTGAGAAAGGGATGGCATAGGGTCAAGTAAGAGGGAAGAAACCAGTGAGCTTTCCCATTAGGGTCATGAAAGGATCCGGGTGTGTAGGTATAGTAATGTTCGGCATTAAACTCAGCTTCAACACTTCTGCATGCTTTTGCTGCTTCGTAGTACACCTCTGTATATCTATTTACCTCTGCCCTTATCCATATAGAATAAGAATAATATGTACTGCGTACAATATTAAGTAACTTAAGTCATAAATATATTGGCAAAAGTGAATATGACCTTATATGAGGATTTCTAACAGGACACTTATTGAGGTTGCTGAATGAAAAGTGACTGAATTTTGAACTCATATCTATTCTGGTGGAAATAATTGGTTGTTTGAAACTAACAAGAGTTAGTGGAAGTAGTTGTTGGTAAATAATTCATTTTATTTCATTTATTAAAGCTTTTATAAACACTTGGTAATTATTTATGGTGTTAATAACCATTTCAATGAAATCAATTGATTATGATTCTATCAATATAGCAGTTAATTTAATTTCTGTAGCATCTATATTTTAGGTGAATAAACTCGAGTGAATGTTCACGATGTATAAAAGCAATAAAGAAAAATGTCTTTCCAGCGATCAAAGTGAAAAGTCATTTAAAAATAATTGTTGTCAAATTGATGAATTTTAAAAAAAAAAGCAAACTATTGATATGTTCACTTGGTTGATGTAGTGAACTGTTCATTCATGAGTTTTCGTTATCGTTTAAAGCATTAATTGTAGCATAAAGTTCAATTAAAAGTTAAAAGCCTAAAAACCAAAAAAAATAAAAATTATATAATGTGTTCAATGTTTTAATTGATCAATAAGTTACCGGAATTATTGCAGCTTTGGATATTTCGTCTGACTGGAATACACACAATCTTACTCACAGACATTGTGAGAACGAGAAAAAAATATTATTTCAACCCTGTAAAAGTTATTTGAGCACACACGCAACATAGTATTGTACGTGCAAGAGTAAAACCGGAAAAGCGGCCGGTCGTTTATGTTTACTCACCAATATTTCAACGCGTCGAATCGTAACAAAACTCCGCCACTCTGTTATTTATTATAGGCATTTATACGTATAGTATAGCGTAGAATTACGAATAAACGAAGCGGTCAAATTTTAAATGATGTTTGTGCCACATAATATCGCTGCTTTTTCATTTGACGACAATCGTTTTAATAAACTTTACCTAATAAATGAATTCCGCAATCTCATCACCACCGTATGCATTTCATTCTTTTCTTTCTTTTACCATCAACAACAACAATCATCAAAATAAACTGGATACATTGTTATTATTATTCGTGAACAATGTATATATGATTGCAGTAATAAATAAAAAATGAGTTGATAAGTAAGGAAGACATTTCATCTTGAAACTCAGTTGGTTTTTGGTTGCTTCTTAACGGCCGCAGGGAAACGTGAGGTAAGAGAGGAGCATCCCTGGTGGCACAGTGATGGAACGATGTATTCTTTTCGTCTGACCCTGGCTGTTACGAGGTAACAGGCGATACGAGAAATCGAGGGTGAAAAAAAAAAACTAAAGAGGTGGGAATTCACAGGCAAGCTGAATGTATTTTACGTGAAGCTACAAGTCAGCAGAGAAAAGGTAATAGAAAAAAGCAGTAGAAAGAAGAGGTTTCGAGAATAAATACGATCGAAAGTTGGTTCGTAGCAGAATGAGAATGAACAAAAATCTAGTTGCTCAAAGAAGATATAAGAAAGAGTACCTTGTTATGGAAAATTTGAACATCGAGGAGCGATATAATATATTTTCGAAATGTATCGTTATTAAATTTTATGAAAATTTTTCTCCTTTGTGATATCATTCAAGTATTTCATGCTCTGGAATTTTGATCATCTACTTTAAAATTAACATGAATATTTTACTTGCTAGTTTATTATTTATTCTACTGAGGGTTTGTTCATAATTTTCGAATAATTTAACGGTTAAATATTTTAAAGCTGACTGGTAATCAATAATTAATTTTACTGAAGAATTGAATCGATTGTAAAAGTGATATCAATTTCATTTAAGAGTTTATTTCACCAAAAGGATGTGATTTTTGTCAAAAAAAAAAGGAATAAGAATAAAATAATCAATATCATTGGAGAGATTTTAGTGACATGCCAGAAGATTTTCCTCTGAGAAGACACTTTTCCGTTAGATTTTACAGAGAAAAGGAGATTTAAAAGTTTTATTTTAATTCATCAATTATAGCATAATTAAATTGAAATAAGAGTTAAATCAATCTTAATTATTTCATAGAATATATTTGTATAATTAAATGTTAGATAACTCGATAAAAATAAAGAATGTATCAACTTTTAATTTTTAATCCTTGACTGAAATATTTATAAATTCATCTGTATTCATAATTTATTCTAAGTAAGTTTAAAGAGTAAATAATCGTCATTAATTATTTATTTGACAACTTTGAGTATTTTTTATTTTTAATCAACTCTCATTTCAAAACTAAATATTTTTCAATCAAAGCTTCATTCGAATTTTAATTACTAATGGAAAAAATGTTCTTTCAGAAAAAAATAGCATTTATTTATTTTTTATTATCCTTATTTCCTCTTCAACTTACTTCTAAAAACATGGCTAAATAGCATTTTAATTCAGACACGAAAATTTAAAAATGTACATGAAACAAGTATAAAAAAAAAATATGAAATGATTATCATTTAGTTTATGTACACTGACGTGTTTGTAATTGCATAAAATTATTCTCTAGTGTGGTATATAAAGTTAATTGGCACGC
Source organism: Chelonus formosanus (assembly GCA_028641665.1). Classification (NCBI taxonomy): domain Eukaryota; kingdom Metazoa; phylum Arthropoda; class Insecta; order Hymenoptera; family Braconidae; genus Chelonus; species Chelonus formosanus. The sequence goes on from CM054002.1 coordinate 20,370,814, forward strand.
AAGATTACGTTAGGTGGCCGTCGAACATTATTCTGAAAGTAAAGAGGATACGGAAGAAGGGAAAAAATGGTGGAATTTAACAGCTCAATTTTCGTGCCTCGACTGTAACTGCGAGTCGTTCAAGTAAACGGAGGGTAACACGACTGTCGAGGTAAAAAATTGTGAGAACGTGTGACGAGAGACGAAAGGCACTCGAGACGAGACAAGAAGCTGGGAGTAGAGGTCATATTCAACACAATACACGCCGCTGATATGTGGACTTGTTTCACGCGATTCGCGTGGCTCCAGTTTCACTCCAGAAACTCCTCTTGAATAAATTCTCTACAACTTATTGACATAATAAAGACACGCATACATTCTAACACCAGATTTAGATCAGTGACAGCAATAAAACGATTAATTTTAAATGAAAAAATTCCCAACATGAAAAAAAATAACGAGGAAAAAAGAATTACATCAACTGTAATATTCACAGAAAAAAATAAATAGCAAAGAAGAGAATGAGGATAATTTTTCACGGGATTTCTAGTGAATCCGAAATTGAACAGGAAAAAAATTTGAAAGATAAAAAAATCAAACAGTGCAAAGCCAAAATTACAAAACATTTCAAAGAAATTGAAAGAAGAGTTGCAATGTTGATAAAATACTTTGTAATTTTACCTTTGCTTTTGGTTTATTCTGTTAAAAAAATATTTCTACGATTCCTATTTCAACAAAAAAAAAGTCAACGTCCTACCATCAATTATTGAGAATAATTACCGTATAATAAATATCAAGAAGAATTTCATGATGATGTTGTCAGAAACATTGTAAAATCGTAAACGCAAGATAAATTACAATAATTCAATAGCACATAATCACTTGAAACCTACTCACATACGCCTCTTCGATGATAATCACATGGACATATCCATCATAGTTGATTATTCATTTTAATCTATTAGGAAATAATAAATTCCATCCATTATTTAGCATAAGTTTAATAAAAAAAAATAAAAAAATCAACAATAAAAACACCGTTTTAAGAAGATGTATGAATAATTTTGTTAATTTGTAAAAATATATTTAAAGTTAATCGAAACGTCTTAATATTAATCAGACACCTTGACAGAAAATCTAAAAGAAGACAGGAAAAGTTTTCGAGCCAGCTGTAGATTAATGCTGTGGTTAGTAAATGACGCCCAGAGGAAATTGCGGTAGCAGTTTTATAAATTATCTACCTCGATAAAATTGATGTGCAAAAGCTACTCTACGCTACAGAAAAGTGAACTTTGTACTCATTTCAAGAGAGTTTTTGGAGTTTTATTTATATGTACTTTTTTCAACTTACTTGAGTGAAATTTTATTACCGGTAATAGAATTGTTAAAAGTTTATAAAAGAAACAAGAATGTGATATAGGCTTGAACAAGACTTGGTACAACGTTATTTATGTTTTCCATTTATATAAATTTGTAAAAAAGAAAAAATCTTTTAACAATTCATGATGATGATCATTAATTTTTCTGATATCTACAGAATATCCCAGAGCTCGAGTTAAAAATACACCAAACATACAATTCAAGAGAAGTTTGCAAAAATTTCAAGTTATATATATTTAAGTTATGACATCTAGGACGTTACGGTTGACTTTACGGAACGAGATGTGCGGCTCAATCATTCGTAACGAAACTTGGGATCAAAGACCTCAATGTTGTGTTCATCCATCGAATGTAATATTTTATTCAAAATAGAATAATAGCAGGAAGTGTCATTTTCACCTTGACGTGCGTGTTATTAAGAGTAATAAAATATTTATAACTAAATCAACTGAATAGTGAAAATGACATGAATTGTTGATAATTAAAAAAAAAAGACTTGTGTCAACGATACAGTTAATCATGACAATTGTTACACATTGCAAGTATAAATAAGTTGATCTTTTTCTAGTCTTGGTAGTTGTTTTTAAAAAGACGCGTGGGACGCGTGTGAACTTAACCCGTGATACTAATTAAGTATATTGCACTACGGGATCTCATGATGAAAACATGGGCAATAAGACATTCATTGTATGATAGCGGTACATGTACCATCGTAATTGAAAATGACGTATTTAATATCTGTTGTTTGTATCAGCAAGAACGAATGAAAACCTCGAGTAACACGAAAACTGTCATTTAATGTCTATGTTTAAGAGAAATCTGATGTGGTCCAGCATGTCATTGTCTCAATTGGAGCAAATACGTATGTATAGATAGAATAAATTTCCTTAACTTGCGAAACTCATGAATATAGGTAGTGCAATTTCCTTCTAATGAAATGTTTTCTCTTGTATTTTCATTATGAGTGATGAGTTTTAGGTGTTTTCAGGCAATGAAAATTTATTTTAATGAAAAACTTTAATTGAAATTAAAACAATATTTCATTGATAAAAATTTTTTTATCAATTAAATTTTATTTTTGAGATAAAAAAAAAAAAAATTGCAAAACGAGTATTGCATCTCTATATTTTATTATTCGCGATAATTTGAACAATACAAAAAATTCGCCTGTCATTTGATAAGAATTTATGTCTCGTTTAATTCATCCTTTTTATCAATAAATGTTTCATTGCAAGCGATTTCAATTGAATGAAAAATTTATCGAGGAGTAAATGTGCGAATGGAAAAGCTTAAAAAAAAGTGTAGGATACTAAGGAGATACGAAAAAAAAAAATAGGTAACAAGGAAAATCTATTGATGTTTCTTTATGTTCAAAAAAACGTAAAAAGGGTGAGAAAATGAAAAACATTCCCCTGTTGAGGTAATTGTGATGCAAAGCAAAGAGGCGACATTAGCATCATAAGCAGCTAGATACTCGGCATTCTCAAGCTATTGTATTCTCTGCTTAGTTCATTAATTCTCAGACACGTGGCTGTATTCTGTCTACACCCGGTACATTATGCGTATATCCGTTCTAAACTCGCATAGTATATTTTATATCCATAAAAACTAGTATCTAAATTTTTTTTCCATTAACAAGGGTGCAAAAAAATATTACCTGTTTATAAAAATTACACCTATATTTAAAGATAGTTTCAATTTTTTTTTCTCACTTCTAACACAGTATATGAGATGTTTTTTGTTGTTTGTAACAGCGAGATATGAGCGAGAAATAATTTCAAAGGATTTTGATGTGGTCGAGATGATAGTCTGAGATATATGTTGGTGTTGTAGTTGATGAGTTTAACTTTGTGGCTAGACTCTGTTTAATATATACTGATACTAGTGACTTATTTCAGTACTTATAATCGTGGTAAACGAATAAAGAATTTCCGTAGAGTTCTCACAAAGTATTATAACATCGTCGAGTTCCATTTGCCAGCAAATAAATCATCTACAAACCCAAGGACAGAGATTGTCTCTATTTCTTTCTGATTGCAATTTAAAAAAGTATTAAGTCGTACGACTCTGAGAAGCTGATTTAAGAAATGAGGTAGATTAAGTCTTCAATTACTCTGTTCTATTTTATTCTGATTAAAAATATTTTTTTTCTTTTACTCCAGTATTGAAAAAAAAAATATCAGGCTTTGGGTCGATACATTTTTCTTTTTTTTTGCTCGAGTAAATTTTATGTTTTAATGCTGAAGGAAAGTTACATCCTTTCAAAAGAAAAAAATTCAACCTGGAAAGGTAATTTGATTTTATTAAAAAAAACATAAGACTTAAATTTCCAGAAAAAATTCATTTTATCCAATTTTCAAAATGACTTCCTTCTAGCAATATTTTCAAGCCCAGCACTTTGCTCAAATCAATTCAAAATGGCCTATGAAATTAGAGCAGGGCATGATATTCGACAGCTTTACTTGATAGTTATTTAACAGGGTGACCTGAATATCATATTACTATTATCGATCGCAAGAAAAACCAAATGTACATTTGGTACATTGTAGATTTTATTTCTTTCAAGATTTTTACGAGAAATTCACGGGTTACATAGACATAGAGCTAAAAACACAAATTCTTACGATGCAGTGAACCACATGGCCTTTCTCTTGTGTTCTCTCGTAAACTCGCGAAAATTCCGAGCAGTCGCATCACGTATCTAATTTTCCAGAGATCGAGTCGAGTGAACTATAACGAAACTTCTAGCCAAGTGAAACGCGCGTCCCTTTTCGCATTTCTATATATCTTTACAAACTATTCGACAACTCATTTGATCTTATGTTCACGACCTTGCACATCTAATTTTTAGTTACATCCCTTTGACTTAAACTTTGTTTAAGTGAATTGTTCTGATAATAATCAGTTTGCTGAAATATTTGCAAGAGAATATCAGAGATATATGAATGACTACAAATCAAACAAATAACTATTCGTCACTTGAAACTGTGTGACTTTGTTGAACTCATAAGTTTTTCGATTCTTCTTAAAATCATGTACGTGTTACAAACTAAGGATGTGTACCAACATGATTCTCGTTCGACCATACTCGTGAACTTTAAACCAGGTCACTTCAATAAATAAACTTGAAACACGTGAGATTGTAGCCACACGTGTTGTATTCGTTTTACGAGTGAAACCCAATTTACTTTTTTCGAATTTAAACTGATACTATCTTCATTATTGTTCTTTTTTTTCATTTAAAACAAAATCTGAAAATTGTTTATTTAAACGAAATAATACATTAAATATTTCCTCTGTTTAATTTCATTTTTTTGTTTTTAATAATAGGAGAGAATGGGAACGATGCTGAGCCCGGAGTAAATCTCTAGAGAAAACAAAAAACAACGAAAAGATTTTAACTTATTTACTAAACTTGATTTTTTTAATGCAATTCAGTGAAATCACGGATATGATTATTGTTTAATTTGTAGAAAAAAAAAAACTGCAGAGAAGAAAGAAAGTAGCAAAAAATTATTTTGTGCAGATTTAACGATTCCTTATACGTACTCGAGTCTTTGTATGTATTTTTTTGAAGCAACATAGACAGATAAATTACAGAAGTAATAAATATTTTTTAATAATATACAATTTCTTGTTTAAATGACTTGGATACATTTAAAATATTATCGCAATTTCCTATCAGCCAATTAGTAGAAATAAGATTACAGTTGGAGATTAACTACTAACTTCCTGTGACGTTGCTTGACACATTTCAAAGCCCTGCACGACTTCTTGATTTACTGTCATATTAAGTATACAATGCAAATTTTAAGACTGTTACCATTCATTAAGTCTGGTTCAAAAAAAATTTTAAAGTTATTGTAAGTGACAAAGAAAGAGGTATAATTAGTTCAACGTATTAAAATCACAAAGTTTAAGATTTTGTTTTAAATAACAGAATATAGAGCTTTTTGCTTCAGCTGGTGAACTAGTATTCGATAGAATAATACGAAAAAAATAAATAAATAAAAGAGGTCATTCTGGGTCGAATGTTGATGATGAGAAGAGTGGAAAGGTCCCCTTGGGATGAGAAGCTCACATCTGGTGTTGGCATTTAACGGGACAACAGTTTTATTGGCCTGTGACGTCAATGCTAACTTTGCCATCGACGTTTCATTCTTCCACTTTTCTTTTTCATGTTAAGCTTCAATGATTGACTGGCATAATCGTCTTCACTATTATGCCCATTTTTATTCTTTATAATATACTTTTATTCAACATCCAGGAATAATTTTCATTCTACACAGAATTTTTTTGAAAGCTTTACAAAGCTTCATCAAATGCTTTGAAAAATTCTCATTCACACTAGACAACTTTTTTCTTTTTTTGTTCTAATTATTTCATTTTTTTTTCTTATGAAATTTTTTTGTTATGTAGCTCTTTAAAAGTCGAGAAATATTCGATAAAATTTAACAAAGAATATTCTTCAGTAGCACGATCATTTTACGGGAAATTTGTTCATCACAATGGCAAGTGTCATCCAATCTCGTGTTCAATGATACTTTTCTTTCATGGAGGTGAAATCTCTTCACCTGTCTAACTTTTTTATGGTCAAATATTATTTTCAAAATGACATGGTCATGGAAAGGTGAATATCGGAATTTTGCACGTAATAAAATACTACAAAAACAAGGAAACAACGCGGAAATAAAACATCCTCAGCATCCAAGAGGACGGCTGTATAGATTTTAGACCAGTAAAGATTAGCCGAGCGTAGAACATTTATTCGAAGAAAAAGATGTTTTTTATATTATATTTATTTATTTTCTTCTCCAGTTATTTTCTTGAACGAATACAAAAAAAATAAAATAAAAGTTTAACAAAAAATTTTACTTAATAAAAATTCAAATTACATCCACTATATTTTCATGGTAGAAAAATTCAAGTTAAAGATAACGAAAGTTTGAATTTAATTAGTTTTTAAATTTCTTTTACTTTTCAGTTAACTTTGGTGAGAAAAAGACAATTGCTTGAGACACTGAAATCGAACAATATCGAATAAAAAACAATTCTCAAACTAATATTGAGTGAACGGTGTTCAAGATGCGAACAAATTGAAAAAAAAAAAATTGATAAAAACAGTTAAAGAAAAATTGTTTCTGACTCTCGGCTCGCACAATTGACTCTACTGCTCTCGAGAGAGTGGTCGACCCTCGTATGCCCTCAATCTTAACGAGCTGGATAAATCTCTGAATAGCAGAAGATCCGGTTACATAGTTTTAGTCTGTCCAAGACAAAGGACATCAGAAGTGAACAAAGAGAAAGGAAGAACAACTAAACGACTTAAGGCCCTCCTAGTAGAAGCAAGAATTTCTTGTCTCTGAAGTTTACTTCAAACCTTCCTGTCTCTCTCATTTTTATCTTGTCAGCTTTTCGCGATATCCTTATGTCTATTCAAGTAATAAAATTGTAAAGATGCCCTGTGGTCATCCTACAACTTGTGATCAATCATGCGGTAACTTTTCGGAGAAAATACAATCTTTCAAGTTAAAAAATTTCCCTCTTAGTTCCCAATTACCTTTCCTTTAAAGTCACTATTTTTTTGTTCCTTCAAATGCGCAATCATGAAAGACAAAAGGATCCTCTTTACATTCTTCAAGCATCTTTTCAATAATTCATTCACTTTGATGAAAAAAAAAGACTATTTAATCAGTTTCATTCTAAAAATAATTCATACTCAGAGTTATTAATTGGACCAATAAACTTCATTTTTTTTCTAATCAATTATTCATGTAAGAATATTGTCAGAGTTGACGAACTGATGACCTTTGGTTGGATCATATTCTATATCCCATCTTTCTCTAATATTTCTTAAAAATAAAAAAATTACTCCTTCATGTGTATGAGCAGCATGAAAAACAAATTGTTAAATCATTGAGACAAAAATTTACACAACGAAATATTTGTTTGATATTGCAACCCTATTTTTTGTCATTTGCAGAAAATTTTCAATGAATAAATAAAATAACTCCAACAAGCAAATTATTGCAAGAATAAAATGCAATATCAAGCAGTCACGAAAGTAGATTTAACATATATATACCTATATTTTATGTATATGTTTGTATTTTTCCCTTCAAGCTAGTGCACATTTAATAGAAAGAGTCGGATATATTTGCACGACGAGACTTTATCAGCAATACTTTCTGCTGAAAAGATCCTTTTGCATATGGTGTGATATGTCCCGGGTAATGTAAAAAAATATTGTAAAAATATTTACTAGACACGATGATCGTGCACACACACAACGGGCCATCAGAATGAAGTGTGTGAGAGCAGGACCAGAGGTGGAGCAGATTTATACCTCTTTTCTCGTTATCACCTTGTATTCACACGTACTCGGCATCTATGATCCTTCCAACATTACACATACATTCTAGTTCAATGCAGAGATACCAGAAAATTATATTCTATTCTCACTGGTCTCATTCGTTAATTATGCATCGCTATAATTACTACTGTTTTAATTGATGTATTGTAACTCATCTCTTCTATTTTCATCATCTGTTCAACAACAAAGTATCTGATAGTCTTAATGTGTACTAACAACAATGAAGTTATAGAGAAAAATTGACCTAAAAGTGGAGATGAAGACACTTTGATAAAAATAATTTAAATGGCTCTGAAATAATTCATGGAAAATTAATAAAACATTTTACAAGTAATTATCATCTTTTAGTAATAAGAAGAAAAGTTTTTTCTTTTAAATTGATTTCCTAAAGTTTTTTAATTGATGAGCTGATTGTCGATGAGATGTAGACAATGTAGAAAATGTTTTATTGAAATAAAGAATTTTTTAAATTGTAATTTAATTGATACTCTAGCTATATATTTATTAATATTCACCCAATAATTTTTTAATATTTAATTTAATAATCATGTAGCACGGTAGAAGGATGATGTAATAAGTAAATAGCAAGTTTTAGAAATGAAGGAATTTTATAATTGAAGTGCATTACTCATCAATTTAAAATTGAAAATAGCTCTCAACTAATTGCAGAGAATTGATTTTTTATGTAAATATTACATTTAGTAATATTTTATTTAACAGAATAAATTCATCAAAGAATCTTTTTATTACATACTCATTTATTGAAACAGAAATAAATAACTAATTTATTTATTTACAAATAATCTTATACTCGCTTTGTTATTGTTTTCTAAAATCTACTTCATGAAACATTTCACCATAATGCTTTCTTTTCACTTTAGTCTTTAATTAAATTCTCTGCTATATTTTATGTAATTTTTTAATACCAACAACGACATTAAATTTTCCTCAATGTATTTATATTCTGCATAAGGGAAATACAAAGGGGCCAAGGCTGGCCAAGGTTAGCCTAATATCAAGCGAGCATGGTCCCTTTATTAACCTTGGAGCAACTCCTTCCACATGAGTGTACATACACAGCTACATGTACAGTACACCTGCCGCAAATTTGCTAATCTGTATGCATAAAATACTGCAGTGTAATCCTCTTTGTGTGTTGCACTTATGAGTTTATTTTAAAAAACTTAAAAATTATTAAATTCATCACAAATCCTTCATCAACAAATTTCTTTTTACTTTGATCTATTTTATGTTGAAAAAAATCACAAGCTATTCTTATATATATGTGATGTATGTTTGTCGACATATCTGCGGAAGTGGTTTAATTCAATTAAGTGACACAAGTTTGCGACAAAATAATTTCATTAGTTAGCCACTGAAATGAGGGAAGACGCCGGATGGTCGTGGCGTTGTCGTTAAACGAACAAGCTCATCAGCAGAGCCCAAGTCAAGAAGATTAGAAAAAAAAGAAAAAAACTCGATACAGGAAAACAAAAAATAAATGAAATTTTTGTACAAATACCAATAAAAGAAGTAATACCAGTTCTCTTAGTTAAATTCAACTAATTAACCTAATTGCATTTCTTCAATTTATTTTTTTTCATCTTCTCAACTTAAATAATAACATTTTAAAATAATAATCCACGATAAAAGTTTTAAATGAAAAATGAACCGGCAAACTCACCCTATGAGGTGCTCGTAGAAGTCGATGCACTGCCGCTAACTGGTTGATAAGTGGCAAGGTCGCACTGAAGGTGTGCACTGGCGGTCTTGGTGGTTCTGGATATGAGCTCGCGTACGCAAAGGGATCAACATCGTTTAAGTATTGTACCCTACAAGTTAACGACATTCCGGTATCCACAAACCAAACGACCTCAATACCCGTTGGTTTTGTCGTCAACTGATGAAACCAAGCCAACGGATAACAACGTCTTCTTGAAGAAGAACGTTAAGTGTCGTACGCGTTATTTTGTTCTTCTTCTTCTTCTCTCGAACCGGTTCACAGTGGCACGTATAGCGGAGGTGCTCCGTTGCTGCTTTATTTTCATCCGCGCGGGCCAGCTCGAGTCCCCGTCGTGAGCTCTCTTTATATTCGACCGCTCGTAACTCCCTCTGTATTTTATCGCGATTTTACTTGTCTTTCCTTTTTTGTGCTTTTTTCCTTACTACTCTCACTTTAGCAATGTTGCTGATACTAGTATGTTGCTAGTGCAGTGTACCGATTAACACGTGAAGCCTTTCCCTACAACGGCCAAGCTTTTAATGACTTTTGTGTCATAGAAGTTGTGCAGTTGACGCTAGGAATCATGGATCATTATGTAAAAAAATCAATCAAATTATTTAACAAGCTTTTTTTTTTTTTTTTAATACATAATAATGTAAGGTTTCATTGAGATTGTTTCATAAATATTAGCCTTGACCTATGATTATTATATGTGTTTTGACATTGTAAATTCATCACTAATTATTGTGTAATAAAAATCACAAATCCTTCATAATAAATCATCATACATTCATTTTCCAACACTCTACAACTTGTATAACTACTTTTAAATTTTCCCCTCGACGACAATTATCATGAGAAATATTTGAAAACTTTTACAAATAAAGTGTTCATATATTGATGCAAGCTCAGCAGGTTTCTCGTTCCTTGACTTCTCTAGCTATTATATGTGAGTATACTAATACACGTGTGAGGCACGTCATTCGTTGGATGTTATGTATTCGCATTGTTCCTGTCCTGTGCCTACGAGAGTCGATCCAAGCTTTATACTTCAAGTAGGCTCTCAGTGGAAGTACCAGGCTAGGCGGCTACCGACTCCAGACAATCGGAGACCGGTAAACAGAGAAGAAAGAAGAAAAGAGAAAGAATGTCGGCATCAAAGAAGGGGAAACGAGTCTGCGCTGTAGCACGATCAAAATACCTATGGTTGCTGATGATCAAATCGAGACAAGTCCAAAGATTATTACTTTTTAAATGACTTTAATATTTAACCCTTTCTAATCATTCACAATTACTTCAACTGGTAATTTTTATGATGAAATGATTTAAAAGATCAATTTATTCAATGATTAATTAAATCAATTCTCTAATCATTATTATCATGTTCCTGTTGTGTTCTTTTTATCAATTGAATGGAATAATACACTTCTTTGATTATCTTCAACAGCATTGTAATCGTTTCTTTTGTATTACCTAGAATTGTTTAGAAAAAACATCTTTATTTACATTGTTGAAACACCTGACTCTAATGTTTCCGCTTGCTGATGATATTTATCTAACCCAAATGAAGAAAACGACCGGAAAACAATCTCAACTTGAATAAAAATAATCCCCGGAATATTTATACACTTGAATTCCAAACGTTTGTTTTTTTTTTAGTTAAATAATCCAGATTCACTGTGCATCAACTGATATTCATAAACAAGTTTAGTGCATGCGTATACCAGTTAAGTTTATTCGGAGACTGCGCTTTGTATTGGTCCTCTCCCAATGAACCACTATGAAGGTCACGTGCTCGTTGAAATAAAAACTCGAGTAAATTCATGTATCTCCTGATAAAAGTATCACTATTTAACTAAAACTATTATTGTCAATTAATTTTAATGTTTACTAATATCACTATTTTGGAGTTAAAAAAATACACAGCGCAAATGGAAATCAATATTACTACACTATACCCAACTTCGCGAGCGGCTGCCGCGACACTGAGCCTTGCAGACACCTGTCGACTCCACCGATTACAGCGCCACCACTACTCCCCCACCCTTAAATATTTTTTGAAGAATCCCACGCGGTTTTATTGAAAGCAGTTGTCTTAAAAGTCATATCTTATTTCTTACAATTTATTATTCATTTACATCATTTCTGCTCCAAAATTTTCTATTATTTATTTTGCAACATTTTCGCAGACATTTTGATTATTTATTACGTATTGACAATCCAGAATGTATCAAGTCTTTTTGGAGGTTATATATTGTCATTTGAAGTGAGTCAATTGTTTATTATTTTTTTACTGCTATTATTGTGGGATAAATTAAAAATTTTTCATTGTGTGAAATCATAATAATAAGTACGTGCTTTATGAAAAGGTAGAAATAAAAGTGTGTAGCATCAGACACGGTTAATATACTCTGTTCACTTACAAAGTAGAAAATTCTTTTGTCGAAAACACTTCGACTCGGTCCTCGGGGAAAAGTTTATCTCTTTTCTGTCCTATTTTTATTATATGTGTAGAATAGTCAACACACGTGCAAGAGAACCTTCAACGACGGAAATTCGCGTCTCTCTCATGATACGAAGACTCGTATGAGTATAAAAGTACTTTTGTCGTTGAGTGGAAAGTTAAAACTATATGGAATAAAATTTATTAAATATCACATTGTCTACGAAATATGAAAATAATTTTAAAAACATAATATAAATTACAGTTTTTTAATAATAAAACAAAAAAATGACTATTTAAAAAGGATATATAATAATAATTATTTGATTCAATGCGCACATATACTATTCTAATGACTGTACAGTAGGCGAGATGAAACGATGTAGTTATTGCGTAACTCACCCTGATGTACCTATTGTCTTTACTAAGCTGCAGAATACAAACATAGCATATTAATTCGAGTAAAAAAAAATAGAAATAAAATAAGGGGAGAATAGAACCACGTCTGGCAGCTCATGAATCGCTTTTGTTTGCAAAACTCGTCTATTAGAAAAAAAAAATTAAACGGAGGAGGAAACTAAAGCCGTTTGCACTTTTCTCTCCTTTCTTTTCTGCCCCGATAAACAATAATAATACTACCTAGCTTACACACCCACTACTCTCTTCAGCCTGTCGACTTGTTCCCCACGCGAATCGGCTTTTGTTTTTGGATTTCAAGTGAGATTCTTCGTTTGCTTTGTAATCATTATGTTCAGGTAACAGCAGACAGTTGTATTTACAACAAAATATGTAAGACATACCAAAGTGACATGAAGAGAAAAAATTCGAAAAATTCATGTCATAATTTGTTGAATAAAGTTAGAGCTTAACAGAATTAAAATGTTCATTTAGAACAAGCAGCAACAACATTTGAGGATATTTATTTGAGGCGAAATTGCAGTATATAACAACAGTAAGATATCAAAGAAAATGAAAATGATAACGTTTACAAAGAGTACTTACCGGAATGTAGCCGTCTGGTTGTGGTCTCTCTTTGTCTCTGTAACAGAGATATAGAAATGCATTTGGTCAGGATTTAGATACAACTTTAGTCTGCAACCAACTTGACAAGGCTGCAATACTATAGTAGAAGTATTCTTCTCATTCTCTTCTCTCGTGAGTAGGACACAGGCAATTTAGTTACGGTTAAACGTACCTTCCTCGTCGCTGAATTACTGGAGTTTTCGGTGTGCTGTCATGGATTATAACTTTGGCAACATCTATCTCCTCACATTCCGAATTCTCGTCCGAAGTTTCTACAATTCAAAATATGCATATTATTCGTATATACATCGACTATGAATACAAAATGTTCTTTATGCTCACAACATTATTTATACTCTACTCTACTCCACTCCGATAGTGGATTTCTATTCAAATGCTATAAACTGCTTAGAGATATTTTTACATAAATTAGGTGTCTTATAATTTACATCTTTTATTAATATCAGCAAATACACTGCCTAAATCTAATGACATTATTTTTTATCTGATATTTTTATTTATGAAAGTGTACATGAGAATAAAAAACCTACACATTATTAAATCACTTGGACTTTTATTAAATCTTCAAAAGAAGTTCAATGTAAAAAAAGATATTTCTACTTTTTTTAATGTTTAATTACTAGCATATAAAAAGGTTATTTAAAAAATTTCTACTGCAATTTATAAGTAAATTCATAGTTCTAGAATATTTCATATCCTGGCATTCTCTTGAATATGAAATACCTCTTATTGGTTATTGAAAATAAATACCTACGTTCCTATTCCATAACTCACTCACCTAATCTGCTCTCATGTTTACGTGAAGACTTATATATCATAGGGTTATTATAATCAGCTGTAATTTCGCCCAAAAGATCATCAATATTGGTCATGTTGCCAATATAACGGATTGCTGTTGGAGGCCGTTTGTATGACACTGATTTGGTTGATTTACTTGATTCAGAGTGATGAGTTGAATGAACGTTATCGTATTGTAATATACGAACGTCATAACATTCTCTCAGACTGGAAGAATTTTCAATCTGAAAAAGAAATGGAATAAATTATAGAATGATGTAATTGAGAGAAGAAGGAAGATTTAATTTGGTGGCAATTTTAAAAAGAAAAAAGAACTGATAATTACTCCTTCAGGACTGATGCGATCACCGAGAGGATACTTTTCTATTGGTGACCTAGGATATTCAATAGGGAATTTTGATATGGATTTATCTGGCAGTAATGTCGATGCATTCGCTGAAATTCCATGAATGTCTAGTTGTTCGAACGACTCGGACGAATCATCAGAATTACTTGACTCTCTATCTTGGGTTATATTCTCAATGCCCTCTGGTATATTGGAATTACTGTCCATCCACCAAGCCCTCTCACCCGACTCTATGTGTCTTATTCTATTGGCACGTCTCACAAATGTCTCGTCTTCGGTGAACCCTTTAGAGATGTCAATGTTGTCATGGCTCAAGTCTATTGGTGACACTAAACTAGTAGGAGAGTAAACCTCAATACCTTCAGGTACTTGACTTGGATCTTCACTCATCCACCAAGCACGTTCACCAGATTGCTGATGTTTCAAACGATTTTTATGATCGTTCGTTACACAACTCGTTTTACTTGAATTTTTCTTCTTAGAAACAGAAGAGCTTAAAGACTCTCTTTTAGACGTGTCATCTTGGTTCAACCACCATGCTTGATCCCCAGAGTCTTGTCTACATAATTTAGCGCTATATTTCCCTGAAAAAATAAAAAAGAACTGTTATTTCCTTAATCCTGATATAAAATTATTTTTAATTTTTTATCTAAGCTTACTACTACTTACCATCATCTGGAAGATTAACACTAACTGTTGTCTCTTGACTGATCTCATCTTGGTAAATATATCCCTGCTCCATCTCTTTTGAAGGATTATCTGAGTTTGAATCCGCCAACCACGACCTGTCTCCAGAAAATTGACGTTTTGGAACCTCACCATTTTGTTCTTTATACATACTAGAATTGGAATTATTTTTCACCAATTTTTTTGATGAATTAGATGACGATCCAGATTTTTTAGAAATAGAACAATTACTTTGATTTAATTGATTATTTGATTGTCTTTCATGATCACTAGATTTGAGACTCGATGGAGTCGAGGTTTTTATCATCATCAGTTTAGCCTCTTCTGATTGAGTTAATTTATCACTTGGCGAATTATGAGGATTAAAATAAGTTTGATGTGATTTGTCAGTCATTAAAGATAATTCATCAGTAGATAAAGCAAAAACACTAGTTCTTGACGAGCTTAAACTTATTTCTCTTTTTCTCTCAACTCTTGGAGAAGTTGATATTTTACTGCATTTTCTTCTTCTTCGACGTCGTTGTCTATTTTTTTCTAATCTCATTTCGTCTCCGTTTTCACTTATAGAGGAATCAGAAGTGCTTAGTTCACTGCTTTTTTCTGACGCTGATGCTGTTGAACATGCACTATTTTTTCTTCGAGGTGGAGATTCTGAATTACTTCTAGATGTTTGAAAATTAACTAAATTTGATATTGAAAGATTATTATTAGATTTACTTTTAGGTGAATTATTAGACATTCTAGGTATATGACTAGATTTACACGTATTTGACGATGCTTTTACAGAACTCAATTCATTATCTTTTGATTCAGACTCTTGTGAACTTACAGACAAACTTCTTTGACTACTTTTTGTTCGCTTTCTATGGTACTTTGTTCTCGTAATATCCCCGGCATCAGACATATTTAAAGCTGACTTTCTAAAGTCTTTATTAACGTATTTTGTAACCGGTGCAGTCTTCATGGTTGAATTGCAATCACTAATCTTGGGTACAGGAGGCTTTCCACGTGTGTTTAATGAACTACACTGTTTCGTATTAACAGATATTGATGACGAAGTGCCACCATCACTGGCGACTTTCGAGTGCAACTGCTGCGACGATGGAGATGGCGTTGTTTTTATTTTTATACTTTGATTCGTCAACGAACCAGCTGACGCTGACTTAGATTTGCCACTTGGCATAGTGACAGCGGAACTACTGGATGAGCTGGTCCGTGTTATTTGACGTTGGGGCTTTAAGCTTTTCATAGAACTATTACGAGTTATAGATTTACTCTCGTTCGGAGTTGTTACGCCATCTGAACGTGAAGAGAACTGTCTGCACAATGATAATGATGGTGATGACGAAGATGATGCTGATGATATTGATATAGAATTTTCTTTCTTTTGTAAACTATTTTCTTTCTCACTAGAAGATATTTTATGATCAACCACATTTTCTGTTTTAATATCATTTTGTGTTGAACTCACTAGAGTATCTGACGATTCAAGGTTTGAATGAATATTTTTATTAGATTGGCTGATGGTAGGAGTAGTAATTTCATGACGTGCTGAACTTAATCTGTCATCACTACGTCGATTGTAGCCAAAATTGTTGGTTTTACTAGAAGAATCATAACTTCGTGAATAAGATCCGGAAGTTTGAAATTTATCGAGGTATGAAGGCCAAGGTGACATTCTTGTTCCACTAGCAAACCTTGAATATCTTGCGGTATCATCCATTCTATCGCTTTGCACTTCAACGTTCTTTGTTTCAATCCTTTTATTAACCTTTGTAATCTCTTTCTGAATTGTTCGAGCAACATCAGCACGTCTAGTTCGAATGAAGGATGAAGATGCTGGAGGACTTGGCGAAGTTGCTCGCGAAACGACAGTCACAGTAATTTGTTTGACCTTCTCTTGATCCTTTATCTTTTTATTATTCTTTTTGTCTTCAATTTCTGTCGTTTTTATATCCAAATTTAGCTCATTGATGTTTACCTCATCAGTAGTTGTCTTGTTACATTTTTCATCAGGATTAAGTGCAATAGTTTTTGTGTCGAATGAAGACAGTCTTTCTGATGTAAAGTGGCCAGAAGATGATTCTGTTTTTTGTGATGTCGCGCTATTGACGGATGATGCAAGTGTAGAGGAGTTGGTAAACTTTAAAGTTGTCGGAATTTCAGCTTCAATGATCAAACAACGAAATTAATTTTATAAAATAGATTGAAAAAAAAAAAAAAAAAAAAAACAAATAAAAAGATAGAAAGAAAAAAACACTCAGATCAGATATATTTGTATTTTACAATTCCTTACTTGGAGTTGCACTCCTTCCATAATCCGAAATTCTACTATGAACTTTGCAGGAACTCGCCTTTGTCCCGTTAATTTCGGGACTTGGCTCACGAGAACTTCTAGATGGAGTTGTTTCAGAGGTAGGCAAAGGCTTGCAAGAAACTACCGAGTGATCTGTGTGTTCTTTCTTCGTTTCTTCAGCTTTCGTTTCATTCTCATGATTCTCCCTTAACATTGATCTTCGATTCGTGTCTAAGCCATACTTAGTTGTTATTTCAGGCTCTCTATTCTTTTCTCCCAAAGTAATTCTATTACCATATTTATTGAGAACTGAAGAAACTCTTTCATTTGATTTTCTTTCAGGATAAGAGTATTTATCAACAAGTGACGATTTTTCACTACTTTTTCCTTGAGCACTATCATCACAATTACTTTTTCCAAAGTTTAAACGGCTTCTACTGTTTGATTTAAGATCTAAAAAAAAATACAAGTAATCAATACATTATTTCAATTAAATAGTATATTTATGTAAATAAATAATGTCAATAAGAAACATGATTTCAATGCACACTGGAATATTTGTAAAGCGACTTATCCTCGTTGCTATGATCACGTTTTAAAAAAGAGTTTCGGTAAATAGATGAACTGGATCCAGTTATGATTCTGTCTTTACTAACTCCAGAAGTCACTGATGATCGACTGCTAGAGCCAATATTTGAATAATTGAGTCGATAGCCTGCCCCAGTACTGTTAGAACTTGTTCCTGCAGCAGTATGATTTCGAAGCAATGAAATATTAACGCTTGTACTGCTGCTTTTAGGTCTATACGTAATCAAATCGTTCTGTAAACAAATAGAATTATTCAATCTTCGATAACACTGATGACTCAAATGAATATACCAATTAAAATATCTTCTTGATTCATTTGATCAGCAAGTGAAAAGTTTTTATAGATATGATAATGGTTTATTGTTATTTTTTCAATGATAAAAATGGAAGTTATTGAATATTATGCCTTGACAAAAAACTGTCTATCTGATTCAATTAACATAAGCTTGGCGCAGTGCCCTGTGTCATAAATAGATGACCGGAGTTCGCCTGTAGGGAGTATTAGCCTCTGTGTTTTCGTACTATATTCTAACGGGTGAATTACGAGTTTAAGAACTGTAATTTTATCGAAATTTCAATAATGTATACATATCTGTGGATATGAAACTTTATAAAATGTGTTAATAATGTGTAAATATGACCTGCATAGAAAGATTCTATACTCCAAAAATATTCCAGCATGAATAATAAACACATTTCAATATTATTTCATCAGAAATCTCTACAAAATATCATCTAAATATTTATTAAAAGTTTAATGGATAAAATAATTGACGAAAAAAAAATTAATTACGAATTTTCATAAATCCTGTTTAATAATTCAAGAAAAACTTCACAAACAAGTATGCTTTTAACAAAAATTTTTGCTTGAATATTAAATAAAAAATACTAATTAAAGAAAAATATATTTGAGTTTACTATTCATTTACTAGTCTGTTTACTTTGTAAATAATTCTTCATACATTTTGTAAGATATCTTTGGAGGATAAACTCCTTTTATGCAGGATACCATTAAAAAGAAATTCCTTGCTAGTGAGTGAAAATAAAAATATCTGTAAAAGCGTATGATGATTATTCAAATAATAATTCACTCAAATTCATATCTATTAGTTCATTCAACATCATTTCCAGTGCCAAACACGTGTATTCTTTCAACAAGCTCACACCAATAATACTCATGTTCTACTCCAAAATGAATTACACAATAAAAGAAAAAAAAGGATGAAATGGATGATGGGTGAACCTACTTGTAACATCTGATTAAACAGTTCTTACTATTCTACAAAAGATTCACGCGCGTGAAACCGTTATCCACGAATGAGACGTTGCTGAATACTCTAAACTCTAGACCTCGTCCCACTCTACCAATTTCATCCCCGGCCTCGTTTGCTCTGAGCGTTGAGTTTCCGTGCAGCGCTCGTTATTATGGTAATGCTATTCGTGGCGATAATGGAATTGGGACAGTAGTGCCTTGAAAACCCTTCGCCTCGAGTCGTTGCTCTATATCTTTCGCGAGGTAGTGGCACGCGATTCGAAGCGATAAGCGTCGTCCTCTCTTGCTTCACTCTGTACATACACTCATGTATATATATAGACGTTTCAAACAATGGTTGGGAAAATGAAAAGCTGAAGAAGCTAAAAAACTAGGATGATGTTTGTTTACACACTGATTATTTTGTATTGTTAATCCTTTGTTTTGTTAATTAATTGATTGCAGAGGATAATTATCATGTCGACACAAAAACAAGTTATTCTACTTGGAAAAATGTTTGGTCAATTAGGAAGCAAAATTGCTACAGAAATAGTCGAGGTGGTTATTAAATTTTAAACATTATTGATAGCTGGCTTACAGAGCTTTGTTACATCGTCAATTATTTATTCAATTAACTACAAAAAAAATTAAAGAAAAGTACGAAATAATACTCTTTATCCAGCTTTAATAATAAATACTACACAGAACCGTCTTTAATATTTAATGATAATCACTACATATACTAGGACAATAATAATTTAAACAATACCTATAGTTTCTCTTATGTATAAATCTTTTCTCCTTTTTGTTTAGTTAAATAAATAATTAAATTAAATAAAAAATAAAATTGTTTTAAATAAAAAAGGATTTAGGGTCAAGTTAAAATACTTTTAATGCAATTTCATTTTACTTTTAGTTTATCAATGCAATTTATCAAACCAGTGAAATGATTAAAATAATATAATTCGCAGCGAGACATTTATCGTGCGGTATTCACTACATTGATCCAGTCAAGTAAATAAGTAGCGCAACTAAAGGAAACTAATGCATGCTACACGAGAACTCCGAAATCTTCTTGCCAACTTCATACAACTTTCCGTATCGGTCATTTGTTATTTTGCTTGTTACTTGAGTGTTTCTCTGTAATATATACTAAAACTGTTTAAATGTTACCAAGTTAAAATCTTCCATGCTTGTGCCAACAACAAGTAAACAAAAAAAAAACAATTCTTGATATATTTACGTAAAATAATAATCAATTTCAAATAGTGATTCACTTCCTTCACTGTCTGTCATGTCTTTTGTTTTATTTGATTTTTTTAACCTCCAGATATGAATGTCATCATTGAAACGAGAACGAATAGCCGGATTGATGGAACTTTCAAAAATAGATTTTTAAACATCAGTCACTGGATCGTAAAAACAATTCTCATAAACTGAAAAGCATATATAGAAAATGCAGAGAGACGTGCATTAAGAGTAAAAATAAAATGCTGCAACACTATAGGAAATTTGAGATTCTACAGCTCGTAAACTTCTAGATGAACACAATCGTTTGAGAAAGCCATTATAAATGACATTAAATGATGTTATTAGTTAAATTATTATGATGTTTTTTTTTTATCCCCACGAAATAATTCTCGCTAGCCGCATCGATCGATGCAACGATAAGAAAGAACCTATATATATTATGTATACATGATATATAGACTACAGAATATATATATACAGCAGACGAGGAAGGTTAAAGCACTGCATTCGTCGCCGCAAGTCTAACAGTGGTTTCTAGCCAGGCATTGCGGAGATGATGGTTCCTTCGTCGACGGCTCCAAGCCACATTTGCTTCACCACGTATACCAATTTTCCTCAACCTTATTTTCTACTCCGCTCAAGAAACAGATATTTTAGTTAGAGTAGACGTACTGTTTGTGGCTGTGAAGAAGATTCAGTGATACTAATTAAGACATTACTTCATGAAGGCTACAATTTTCTGCAAGATATTCTCTGCAGCAATTTTTAATTTATAAATACTTTATTAAATAACAATCAAAGGTAATATAAATGAGCTTTATTTTTTTTTTATTGTTAAAACAAAAAAGCTTCTGATAATCCATTAACTCCAACTATGATCATTTCAGTGAAATAAAAAATGAAATTAACAACTCTACGTGACAGGACTTTTTTGTCGCATTTGATGGTATCATTGTAAGTCGTTAATGTGTTGGATGAATTTCCAATAATAATGATAACAATTTTATGATATTAAGTGGATCTATTGTTGTATAGTTTGTATTTAATGAATTCTAATGGATATGCAATGTTTTTTTTTATATTTATTTAAGAAGAAAAAAATTATTTCAATTATTTTTTAAATGAAAAAATACGAAATAAATATGTGTGGAAATTCAATCAAGATAAATATATATTTAATCTTCATTTTTTTCCTTGAAATTCGTTAAAACTTGAGAGCGATGATAATGATGGCAATAATGAAAATATGAATATAAATTATATTTAAAATAAATTTTATACCATCGAGGTTCAAGTTAATCAAAAGATATTTCTGACATCGTCTTCTTCCTTATCTTGTTATATTCCCTCAATTGCTGCTTCAATGAAACCTTTCGCAACCAATGTCACATCTTCGTTCGCTTCGAGAAACGCTCAAGATATTTGCATTTTTCTTAGGCAACAAGGTTTTATACAGAGAAATGAAGATAAATATATATTTTTATAAATACTTTCTTTGATATCTCGAAAAAGAAACATTTCTTCAAGATAAAATCGATTCTATTTCTAACTGTTATCATTTTTATGTAGAAAAATCAAATGCAAGGTATTTTAGTTATCAATCAAAAAAAAAAAAAAATTATTCTAAAACCAATAATGCAGTCTTAAATAAATATCCTTTCTTGTAATTGCGGTTATATTTTAACGAGTAAATATCTAGCACAATATAAATATAACAATCGATGATTAAATTGAAAGGTTTGCTTTAAACGAGACAACCAGACGATGTCTTGGAAAAGCCCAGCTAATTTTGCTATTTGGACGATCTTATATACTGTCTGTATTCGTTCTATATTCTGACTTCTTCCTCTTCTTATATAAATGTATCAAGAACGAAGATGTTAGCAAATAATTTAATTAATGAAAAACAAATTAATTAACTTAATTAAATCTCAAGTATAATTTTTCAAAATATAAATAGAAATATAAACAACAGTCAAGAATAGCTTGTGAAGCTTATTAGCATGCACTGTTTAATGCAGTAATGTTAAATGTGAAGTCGTAAATTTATAATGAATTTTTGTAACTTGATTTTGAGTCAGCGAAGTGACTAAATATTTTAGTAATTTTCTGTAAACCATTTACTGGTCTTAAAACTACAACGCAGTGTGGTGATACCGAATGGCAGAATTAACCTATTCATTTGCATATCGTATATAACTTTTCTTCTCTCTAGCGTTGAAAGCCATGTTATATCTCGCGTAATCCTCCAATTGAAGTGACCCCTGTGGCCTTTCAAAGCTATGGCAAAAGAATCAATTAGCCACTACACCAACTTTGAGAGGAATCAACTTTGGGGATATGTTACAAAGTATTCATGCAAAATAATTAACGAATTGTTTATACGAAATACTATCTTAATAGGATATTACATTTTCCAATTTTATATCATCCCAACTAATACTATTAATAATAACTATTTCATCGAAAATAAATATAATAAATATTAAACTTTATTAAGAAGATATAATTATTTAATTTTAATTATCCATTATCACTAATAACTTACATAATTTCTAAACGATGACATTTTAAATTGTTAAAAAAAATTAAAGCACTATTTTTCATCAACTCCAGAGTTCACACATCGATTTAGAAAATAATTTCCACATGAAGACGTAAATAAATTCACATTAAATATCAATTTGTTTAAACATTTCCGAAAACCGAAGATTACTATAAAGAAGTATGTAAGACCATGAAATACCGTTTGAAACAAAGCTCAAAGCCCAAAGAACCCGGCGTCTGCAAGATACGCTAAAGCTCTGCCCTCTCTTTATCTATTTCATTCTCACTTCTCTTTTCATCTCTTTTTCTTACATTTATACGTGTAATGTTGTCTTCTTCACTCACACATTAGCCTGTTTGTTTCCACCAGCCCTATTTTAAGAATAGCTTTAATCTCTTTCTTATATCCCCTCCAAATTTTTTACTTTCATCTCTCAAGACATTTCTTCAATTTCACTAAATGCACATACTCGTTGGGAATGATTTTAACATCTTCATAATTAATATTAATGTCAGTACAGAAACATTTAATATTACATATGCTTCTTTATATCCATTTGAACAAATAATATTTCTAAAACTTTATAAATTTAATTTCATTATAAAAATTGTTTATACATTATTTGAATATTTTTTTAATAAATTAATAATTGTTTAAGAATATCATCATTATTAGTCTTAGGAAACTTGAAAATGTTTAGTTGAAAAATTAATCAGAGAATAAATGTTTTAATAGGACTAAAACGTGACTGTTGTATCAGCTAAGTAAAGAAATAACGATATAATGAATAAGAGCTTTTCAAGTTGTCGTCATTAGCTCAAGAAGTGCAGCTGCAAGGGAAGACTAATGATAAGTATGATTTCTGAATGAACGACCGTTTCAACTTACCGCAGTAGTAATACACTTAAACAGTCAGACATAAATGCGCGGCGCTGAAATTCAAGAGCTTTTCATGAGATAGCGCCAGTTTTTTGAAAATTTTCATCAACCTACCAGTGTTATATATATTTATATTTGTTTCATCTGAAAATAAACTTGAATCGTTTATTTGTAATTTTTGAAAAATATCGATTTTTTAAAATGTCATCTGCCTTTCATCATTTTATTTTTGTGTTAATATTCAATAAACTTATACAAAAGGTCTTTATAAAATATCATTTAAAATATAACCATTCTGTTTTCATCAAAAATTTATACTTTGGTTAAATTTTATAAAATTTTTTCAATTAAAAAAGCATGGAAATATTATCTTTTCATATTGTTATAAAAAAAATTTAATAAAGAATGTATGAAAATTAAAAAAATTCTAGTAAAATAGAATTTAATTGTTTAAAACTATGAAATTGAAGTCAAAATATTTTTCATCTTTTTATAGATCCAACGTTCGTATAAATATCCGGTGGTATGCAATAAAAATATCAATAAGCAACAGTTGGTGCTTCTGTATGTTCTCTTTTCACACAGTACTTGATAAATACAATGAATATTTTGATTTAAAATGATATTATTGAGTCAACGACATTACGAATATCATTATGAATAATACCTATGAGACATATTTTCCATCTCATATAACGAATCAAAATAGAATTACTCCGCTGCCTCTAAAACATTATTATATTCCAAGTAATCATCTTAACATTCCGTGTCAAGTTTTACAACTATTTTAGATGTTGACTCATACTAATAAGTTTGATTTATCATTTTATTTTGAATTTTTCACATTCCATAAATATTTTTTATCATAAAAAAAAGTGTCCAAAAACTTTTAAAAGCATTATTTTATTGAACTGTTTATAAACATTCGACCGTGATTTTAAATGATTCTTCAAGTACCTTGGAACAAAAAGTCTACTGCTAAGAAGTCAAATAGTGGTATATTTAGAGAATTAGGACAGCATGCCTTCAATAAGAAACATGACGGAGCTAATTTACCTATCTTTTTTAACTTTTTTAAATTTAAAATATACACTCAACTGCTATTATATTATTTATTTATCTCTTATTCCTTTAAATATCATTCCAGACACTTGATATAATTATCATAGATCCATAAAATCTTTATTTCACTGTATGTTTAACGAATAAAGTGAAATTAATGAATCAAATAATTCTCTATGAGCTAGCCAAAAATACATAACAAGAGATGTATTAAAAATAGATGCTAGAGAGAAGTGAAGAAAGAAAAAAAGGAGTTGATCAGATGAAAGTTTTCATTTAAAAACTAAAACTGTAAGATGCAATGCCATAGCCCAAGCTCAACCAGTTTGAGCTGTATAGTCAAACTTTTAAAGATCTACAAAACAGAGATGTCCTGAGTTATTCTTGTACCAAATGCTGTTTAGAATTCAACAGCAGAGCGAGCTAGTGGTTGTTATATATACAGGAGTGCAAACTACAACCAAGTTTCGTGCGGAAGAAAACGACATGAACGATGATGATGATGAAGAGGAGAAGAATCAGAGGAGGCTAATCTCAAATTACGCAGCGAGCTTTAGCTAGGCCGTCAAGAATCTCTGGCCCACCACTCCTTGGCAACCTTTTATAGACACTCAATAGTAGTAGGGTAAAATACATTCAAGAGCATGAAAAATCTCATAATAATTTTTCATCATTTTCTAGAATTAACTCAAGTAGGCTGAAAAAAGCACCCTGATTCACCAGAAAAAATCAAATGGAATTTTAATTCACCAACAAGACAGTTAGATGAAAATAAATGAAAACAATGATAAATTACTAGGAAATAAATTAGACATGGTGACGGTATAATGGGGCTATGTTAGAGGAAAATGTCACACATTAATTGATGAGATATGCAAGCAAAAGTCAAATGTGTCAGATATAGTAAGGAAACAATGGAAAATCCACCTCCAACTTCTCAATAGCAGTGTCAGCAATGATTACACAATATTGGCATAATGTTTTTGGAAATCCAAGAGTTAGTCTCTTGCAGTAGATGATGTTATAAAGAAATAAAACACTTCTGAAAGTGTCTGGATTTTGCGTCGAAGATCAGGGTATATTCTGGTGGAGGTGGAGGTAAAGAAACGTGGGATCTAGTGCGCTTGCGTGGTTGATCATTATGAAGGGGTCATGAAATGGCAGACACAGCATACGAACGACGACGATACGTGCACTACGAGTAGGGCGCTGGTCGACTCCGAAACCCACAGAGTGAAAGATACGACTCGTTGGCAGATATTATCACGACCATCTA
The DNA here is from genome assembly GCA_028641665.1 of Chelonus formosanus. Lineage (NCBI taxonomy): Eukaryota > Metazoa > Arthropoda > Insecta > Hymenoptera > Braconidae > Chelonus > Chelonus formosanus. Next base: position 20,396,739 of record CM054002.1, read on the forward strand.
CCAGCATCACTTATCCTTTAACGGTGTCTAATTTGTCAGCTTTGTGCTCGAAATCATTTGGAATTAAACGCCTCATATAAGCTATTAATCATTGTTTATCATACTTCAAACTTGTTTATTAATTATTTATTTAATTAATTTATACAGCGTGCACGGAAAGCGTCGACAGAGGCGGGTATACCTCTGAGAATAAACGAGTTACGGCTTATTTAACCGAACGAAGGAACAAGCTAATCAACTTAAAATGTCTTCGGCAATAGCAAAAACTTCCAAGTACACTTATCGTAGCTCTGGAGGTGGTACAGCTGATGTGAGCATCGAATACAGCGCTGATCTTAGTGCTCTCTCTAGACTTGAGGTTTGTTTTCATTTTTAAACTTTATTCAATAATATTTCTTCCAAAGTAGCCCATTTTTGTATCCATCATCTTAATCCTTATCTTCTTACCAAACCACCATCTAACATTTGCTAAGTGGTGCTGATAAAAAGTTCACAAGTGCTCGAAATATGAAGATAAGTGTTTATAAATGTTCATCTCTCGCGAATCATCAAGTAATGAATATTATTACTAAATAATAAATAAAACAAAAGTGACCATTTAGAGTTCAGTGACCATGATGGATAGTAGTGCCAACCATATTTGAGAAGCCAAAGTGAATAATTATAAATGTTAACTAGACATGTCTTTACCAAGTCATCTTTTTATTTTCATTGATATCACCAGCTACAAAACCGTGGAAAAATTATTTTATGTGATTTATTAATTATTTATAGTTTGAGATAAATAAACTGTTAAGAAAAACTCTTTTTCCATGATAGTGTTGAGGATATATTAAATGACAAATTTTTAGCTTCACGTCTAACTTTAAAGTGACTTGTAACAGAGATATTTTCGTCATTACGTCGATTACGTAAAAGCCCAGATCTACAAATCTAAGTTTATCCGAACAAAAACTACTTCTTTCTGTTTCAATACATGATTGAAAATCGATTTTCTTTCGTTTTTATTTCAGGACAAGATTCGTCTTCTTCAAGAAGATCTTGAATCTGAGAGAGAATTACGTCAAAGGGTAAGTTTCATCATGTTTTGTTTTTTTTTTTTTAATTTTTAAAAGCTTCGATCTCATTTGGTATTCAAATATATGAAGGAAATAAAAAAATTAAATAACAATATAATTAATAGTAAATATTCAGGAAATAAAAGATTAGTATTTGAATGATTAAAAAAAAGAGAATTAGAAACAAATAATTGAGTGGGGATAACACGATTAGGTCGAAAAATCCAGCTAATACGTCGTCTCTATTTTTAGGCTACCTCAAATGAAACTTTTCAGCAAGCTCTTTGAGTCCTTACATTCCACCGTCTTACACTATTTATCTCTCTAAGATTGGAATGCATAAAAAATTCACAACCTCGAAAAATTAGCCTTGGAATGAATTGATAAAAAATAAATATCTAATGTCAAAAACAAATAGTTGAAAATTTGACAAAAGCTGAATATTTACAGTTATAATAACATGTTAATCATCAGACTATTTGTGAAGTAAATGTCTCATCTGTAATATGAATAAAGATCCACTTATAGAAACAGTAGGCTGAAATAAGAGGGGTTTAGAAGTCACAAAAATAGAATATACTGATCTAAAATTAAAAAATGAATCCCATTGTTTGTGTTTATTTGAACAATCAGTTATTAATGTTTCCCAGATTGAACGAGAACGTGCTGATCTCAGCGTCCAAGTGATTCAATTGTCAGAACGTCTAGAAGAAGCTGAGGGTGGTGCTGAGTCACAGGTAAATTTAGATTTTAAAGCAATACAATTGAATAGTTAAAATTGATAATAAAATTCTTAAAATACCATTTTAATGTTTAGTTTGAGATCAACAAGAAACGAGATACGGAATTGTTGAAACTACGTAAATTACTTGAAGATGTACATCTTGAAAGTGAAGAGACAGCACACCATCTTCGTAAAAAGCATCAAGAAATTGTCGTTGATTTTCAGGATCAAATTGATCAACTCTCAAAAGCTCGTGCCAGGTCAGTTTGATATAGTATACATACTTCTGAGCTATTTATTGAAATGAATCTCCAGAGTGTAGATATGATTTGTCACATAATTATAGCATATTCGTTAAAAAACAAAATATAAAAAAAATTTTTTCGAGATGATTATGCTTGCGGAACTGGCAGCCATCCAAGTACTTAATCTGTTGAGTGGAGAAAGAATGAGTAGGGGAAATAACTCATATGTACCTGAAATACAGAAATGGACTGTTGTGCCAAAAACTTATCTCTAAACATAGGCCAAGATGTCATATTTTTTGTTCCTACATTTCATAATTCTGTTAAAAAATAATTATCAACTTTAGAAATAAGAAAAAAAAAACATGTCTGAATGAGATGACATTTCTCTTGTATTCATTAGAATAGAAAATAGAAAAGTTCTATGTCGAAACAGGAACAAGAAGAGAAAGGGAAAATGATCTAAAAAAAAAGATAGTTTTTCGAAAATTATGTCGCGTTTGATGTGTTGACGCTTTCCACATGCTCACTCTCTTTCATTGCTCTTTACTGCCATCCCTTTGCATCGTATACCAAGTTACTTGGCTTATAACTATTTTTAACACTGTACGAGTCTGCAAAGCAATGCTCAACCCCACTGTTGGCGCGCCATATTAGTACACGGAACCAGCCTGAATATCCCCACTATGTTATAAAACTAACCGGACGACACCTTTATAATACACGACATTTTATAATAGTGTGGGTGGATATATTCCAACAACAAATATTTTAAAATAATGTGTATTCAGACATATCTACGTACTATGCGCTTCATAAAATCTCTGTCACTGATTTTAACAGTAGAACATCAATTACATAATATCCATTTCAATGAGATCAAAGACGAGATGAAAGCTCTGACTTTTTTCCTGTTAAAAATAATGACTACAGGTTTATCTCTCACAATATTCTTTTTTGTTTAAAAAAAAAACTATTTCTCCATTACAATTATATTTCAATAAAACTGGAGATTCAATTTCTTGTTTTAGAAAAATAATTAATTTTATTTGATGACAATAGCTATGATAAATAATTAAGAAAATAATTTTTTTAGGGCGGATAAAGAAAAAGCAAAATTCCAACAAGAGGTATATGAACTGTTGGCCCAGCTAGACAGTGTAACAAAGGAAAAGGTTTTATCAATCAAAACAGTTGAGAAACTTGAGATTCATGTTTCTGAACTCAATGTCAAGATTGAAGAACTTAACCGTACTATCGTTGATATCACTAGCCACAAGACCCGGCTTTCTCAAGAGAATATTGAATTAACGAAGGAAATTCAAGATCTGAAAATAAACATGGAAAGTATCGTTTACACTAAAACTCAACTTGCAAGTCAATTAGAAGATGCTCGTCGTCGTCTTGAGGATGAAGATCGTCGCAGATCTTTAATCGAAGCTTCATTACATCAAGTTGAAAATGAACTCGAATCTGTACGTATTCAACTTGAAGAGGAGTCTGAAGCTCGCTTGGATCTTGAGCGTCAACTGGTCAAGGCCAGTGGCGAAGTTTCTGTATGGAGATCCAAGTATGAAACTGAAGCTAATGCTCGTGTTGAGGAAGTTGAAGAGCTTCGTCGTAAATTCACTGCTCGCATCCAAGAACAGGAAGAGCAAATTGAAACTCTTCTTGTCAAGATCAATAATCTTGAAAAACAAAAATCTCGCCTTCAATCAGAAGTGGAGGTACTCATCATTGATCTTGAAAAAGCTAATGGAACTGCTCGGGAGTTACAAAAACGCGTAGAGCACCTTGAGAAGGTTAATATTGAATTAAAATCACGATTAGATGAAACAATTGCTATGTATGAACAAAGCCAACGTGATCTTCGTAATAAACAACAAGAACTTATGAGATGTAATGCTGAACTAGAGAAGACTCGTGACTTGAAAGAACAGCTTGCACGCGAAAATAAGAAACTTGGAGGTAAATTGAATCATTTTTCAACGTTTCTTCTATGATAGATGAAATTCTTACTGTCACAAAAATTCAGCTGCTGATACCAATTTATTATATTAAAATCTTAAATTTTAAAACAATCTCAAAAGATTAATTTTTCATTTTGACTTAATAAAGTAACAACTTGATTGATAAAAATGAAAAAATACTTAAATAAATGTTTATTATTACAGATGACTTGAATGAAGCTAAAAACCAATTGGCTGACATGAACCGTAGACTTCATGAGTTAGAATTGGAACTTCGTCGTTTGGAGAATGAACGCGAAGAATTAGCTGCTGCTTACAAAGAAGCTGAAGCTGTAATTAATTATTAATTAAATTTAAAAATACTATGCCAAGATATATCCTTTAATATTGTTATATTTATTTTTTTAGGGACGTAAAGTTGAAGAACAACGATCTCAAAGATTATCTGCCGAGTTGAGTCAACTTCGACATGAGACTGAACGTCGTCTTGCTGAGAAGGATGAAGAGATCGAATCCATTCGGTAAGTTCTATTAATTTCCATAATTTATGTAACTGTTTGAATTATTAAATTCAATTCAATTACCATCATCATTATAATTATTATCATCATATACAACTGACAGTAGTCAAAATGATGCAATTAATTACATTTCGAAACTGCAATCATCAGTTACTCATATGTCTATCATCAATTTCTTCATATGATTGATGCATTCAAAATAAATTCAGGGTCATCATGTAACTACAGGATTAAACATAAATTAATACTCGATAAATCCACTAAACTGAAGGTGTAATAATGAAATGAGTGTTTGGTGAAGCTTCTGGTACGAACTTTGTCGAAGTTAATTAATCAATCGACACTCATCGGTGATTTTCGACAGTTTCCCTCGCCAATCTTCGACACCTCGCATATCTAGTACACTGATTCGTCTCTAATAATAATACAATCCACAAGTTCGATCTACTTATTAGCACTGCTGATTGGTCGTTCTCATTACAATTAGTTGATGGGGCAACCTGAGAAAAAGCTACAAAAGATTCGACAACCAATGAATAAGCATCAATTACATTCTGATAGACTGATTGATATCTCGCGTTTTTATCGGGGTGTCAGGCTGTGATAATTTTCATTTGTGATTAAAAATATAAGTGCATTTTGATGATAATTAGTTAATAAAATAAATTTAGTTTAATTTAAAAATTGGATACTGGTTTTAATATTCGAAATGTCTGGAGACGTTCCTCTATCACAAATGCCATTGGAATCCAAATGGAAACATAATCCAACAACAGTTTATAGTCAAAATTATCATTATGGAATAAATTATTATCAACCGATGATTGATTATATTGATAAAAAAAGTCGAAGAATTGTGAGTAATCCTCAATATCCTGAATTACCATGGGCTGATGGTAGATTAATTTGGGAAAAAAGAAGAATAGTGCCTTACACTGACGATGAATTAATTCAACACGCAATTGAAGCTGAAAATAATGCTAAAGAGCATATTTCAAATTTTAAGGTATGTTAAGAATAATAAAGAATGATAAATTAATTCAAAAATCAGATGGTAAAGTGGGAGAAAACAAATGAGAATAGGATACTAGACAAAATTCGATGATGATTGGTGCGGGCAACTTGGCGACGGCTGACCTTTTTGATATCTAATTCGGGGTACCCGGGAAGAGGCCAGCTATCCTCAAGTGCTCTATTAGTATACGCGTGGTCTGTGTTTAAGCCACTAGTGCAGAATTTTCAAACGAAAGTTCTTTCTCTTTAATTTTATTTGGTAAATTAATTCGCAAATTATTCAGTGATAAATCAATATCTTATTAAATATTATTTTTAAGATAGCAAAACGATCAGACTTCAGTTTAAAAAAGGCTGTCGAAGCGACCCACGTTACTAAAGAGATCCTACCTTCAAATATTGACGAGTCAAAATCTAAATTAAAAGAGCGTCCTCTCCCCCAAGAAGTGACAATGGCTGATCTTATGGTTCAGTCTATCAGAAATAATGAAAAAATGAAGCACGTTAAACAAGCGTTAGAACATGGTCGTAGTTTAAGAGGTAAATCTGCTAGATCTATTGAATTCGAGCTTAGAGCAGAGACTGCAAAAAATTTATCTGAGAGTACCGAGTTGGCGGATATTAGAAAGTATCAAAGAGAAATGATGCAGTCGATGTGGGATGAAAGGGATCATCAAAGATTGATGGAGGATAGAGCTAAAATTGTGCAAGAAGAAGAACGTAGACTTGTTGAACCTTTAGATGATATTAGTCATGAATTAAAAGAACTCGAAATACGATCTAGCAATTATTTTGCTGATAAAAGGTACTTTCTTAATAACAGTATTATATTTATGATGATATTAATAGTGATGATGGTGATGTTGTAAATAGTTTTTAAACGAATTAATATTCAGGTTTTATATGTAACAACATAGGATATTGAAGCATTAGATAGTCATTGTTGTTTATTTAAAGTTATTATTTTTGCTCTACTTATTTTCAAACATATCATTAAATAAATGTTTAAATTTAAATAGCAAGCAGACAAGCATCGAAATTGAGCAACTGAACGCCCGCGTAGTAGAAGCTGAAACAAAATTAAAGACGGAAGTTCAACGTATCAAGAAGAAGCTACAAATTCAAATCACAGAGCTTGAACTCTCTTTGGACGTTGCCAATAAGAATAATCTTGATTTACAAAAGACCATCAAAAAACAATCGCTCACTCTGACTGTAAGTAGATGCGTAATAATAGATTGAAATTGCTAATTTAGGATGCTAATAATATAAATACTTAATGTTAAATTTAATCGAATATGATAATAGGAATTACAAGCTCATTATGATGAAGTTCAACGTCAACTGCAAGTTACCTTGGATCAATTGGGTATTAGCCAACGCCGACTCCAATCCTTGACTGCTGAACTCGAAGAAATTCGTGGCAACTATGAATCCGTAAGTTATTGATTAAAAATCATTTTTGTCTAATAGAAGTAGTATATTTTTAAATTGTAATAAGTAACTGAATATTTTATCAATCACACAGGCACTCCGTGCTAAGAGAAATGTCGAGCAACAGTATGAAGAGTCGGTTAGCCGTATCAACGAACTCACTACGATTAATGTCAATATAGCTTCATCTAAGGCTAAAGTTGAACAAGAATTGGCTACACTTGCTGGTGACTATGAAGAAGTTACTAAGGAACTCAGAGTTAGCGATGAAAGATATCAACGTGTACAAAACGAACTCAAGCATACAGTGGAAATTCTTCATGAGGAACAAGAACGTATCGTCAAGATTGAATCTATCAAGAAATCTTTGGAAATTGAAGTTAAGAATTTGTCTGTTCGTCTTGAAGAAGTTGAAGCCAATGCCATTGTTGGTGGAAAACGAATCATTAGCAAACTTGAAGCTCGAGTAAGATTAAATTTGTTAAATTACATCTTATAAATTTATTACTGCCCTGAAATTTAATATTTCAATAAACCTGCGGTTTTTATTGATTACAGATTCGTGATTTGGAACTGGAACTTGACGAAGAGAAACGTCGACATGCTGAAACCGTGAAAATTTTGCGTAAGAAGGAAAGAAGTATCAAGGAAGTAATGATCCAGGTCGAAGAAGACTCGAAAAATATTGCTTTATTGCAAGAGTCTCTTGACAAAGCTACTCAGAAGGTCAATATTTATAAAAGACAGCTTCAAGAACAAGAGGGCATGTCTCAACAGAGTGTGACCCGAGTTCGACGATTCCAAAGAGAACTTGAAGCTGCCGAAGATCGTGCTGATACTGCTGAAAGTAATCTTACATTGATCCGTGCAAAACACCGTAGCTTTGTCACCACTTCTACAGTCCCCGGATCCCAAGTTTACTTAGTACAGGAAACGAGGCAGGATATCTAAACTAACTTTTCATCAACAACCTAGTTTCCACAATAAAAGCGTCCATTTATCAACATCACTTCAATTAAAATATTTTTTTTTTTTTCGTTCTCGAAACCCGCGTTATATACTTAAATAATTTATTAAGATATTGATAATTATTTCATTATTACCTAGATATCGAGAACAATAAGAATAATAGTAAAAATCATCAATACAAAAAATGCACTTAATCAGTCAGTTATACAAAATAAATCATAAATAACGTCAAAGCTCTTTTTGAATATGTAATAGCTAAATTTGGGTCGATCGGTATATATTTTATTTATAACAATAGCCCTGTTTTATTTCCATCATTATCAGTTAAATTAATACATAAACGCACTAACCTGTTATGATCGTCCCTCGAATTTATAAAAACTATTTTATTTTTATAAAAAATTGAAAAAGCAATGAGATATAGAAGAAATGAAAAACCACATAAATACTAATAATTGTATACAATTTCTTGTAGTAAAATAAGGAAATACTTTGCCAAAAATAAGATTTATGCAAAAAATTTAACATTATAATAAAACTTACTTCATGAGAAATCCGCCATATATTTATAAATAGAAAAATAAACAAAATAATTAAATATATATAAATGCTTAGAAATATATATTTAATTGAATTTGTTGAGATTAATTAATTATGAGATACATCTACTATTCATAATGTTATTGTATTTAATTAATAATTCTGTATAAGTACACAAACAAATCATTGTACTTTATTAAAACACAATAATCTGTGTACACAACATGTAATTTAATAATAAACACGTACATACGAAAATATTTTCACGAAAATCTGTTCTTTTTTCCAATTTGAAAGTTTCTAATATCGACATAAAATAAAACATTCGATACTTTCAGTTTCGAACATTGAATTGTATTTTAAAGATTATTATAAATAAGTCTGAAAACATGAAATATCAATGATATAACTAAAATAGAATATTATAAAATGTCATTTATTATTCAATATTGTTTATTGCATGGATCATCGTAAATCAATCATAAGGAGGTATGCATACAAGTGTATGTATAATTTTTTTGTGCTTAATATAAATGAAATTGATACAAAAAGTTTAATAATCTGATGATAAGATAACGGTAACTATTTCCAAAAACTTGATAACTGAAATATTTAATCCCAAATGACAAATCTGTACATGAATCAGGAGAAGCTATGGTACTATTGTGATGTTGATATATTAAAAATTTGATAAAAAACTGGAGCTTAGTAAAAAAATATTAAAATAAATAATTGATTAACAATTGATAACAGTGCATTTTGATTCATTGAAAATTTTTCACTTGGGATTGAGTAACTAATTCATTATTATCAGATATTTTATAAAAAATGTCTATTTAATAATTTCCTTTACTTGTCAATATACATGAAATTTCAACATTATTATATATTGTTTTTTAATGAAATAAATTAAATCATGTTCAATTGATTTTTCCCATAAATTTAAATAATCACTTGTTGCTTCGAAATGTTTCATTTGATATAACATTCAAATATGTGGGAAAAGAAATGTATAATGGCTATTTTTCTTTTACTCAAGTAATTTACAAGAAATCAAATAAATCACCCATCCACCTATTTATATAGTTGATAAGAAATTACAAGTGTTCATCATAACTCACATTATTGTTCACAAACATTTACATCATTATATACAGGATATTATACAATAAGATAAAACTCAATTAGTAACTTTTACCTAATAAAGGTATTGATAATTAATTAATATTAGCCAATAAATAATAGGAGCCAAGTAAATCAAATATCTACAGAAAATAACTTCATCAAGATAAATGATTATTCTATCATTGACCTAAAATTTAGTAATTATGTATTATGAAATTTATTCAGGTATTATTTTTTTTGTATTTTCTTTTTTACTTATTCCGAAATATTTATTTACAGTTCATACGTCAAAAATTTCTCTTCATTTAACTGTAATTGGTACCTTTATTTTAAAAAATCATTTCTATATTCAATCGTAATAGGGGGGGGGGGGGGGGGAAATTAATATCATTCTTAATAAACGGGATGAATTGAGATTGAAAGTGAAAACAAAATATCGATTGTACGAATCATAGTCTATGAACTTTGAGGAGAATAAAAAATTCTCTTATAATTTAATAATTGTTACTAACATGAAATCTGTTTCATCAATTAATTTGAAAAATTATAAATTAAATTGTAATCATAATAACCTTGTAAGAAAAATTGTACTTTCGCTGGTGTTTTTAGTGATGGTTTGAAAAAAGAGCGTTCACAATATTTATAAATATAAATATATAGTACGAAATTAAAATATGTCTATACTAACAATAATTATAGAGTGTATGTGAATATACGATTGCAATAAATAAATAAACGCGTGAAAAAAATTTTAATTATTTACATAAATTCAAATTAGCACATAACGAGATCTTCAATTTTTATAATCATTCATATTTCCAAACAACTCTGTTATTTTTAATATAATTAAATGTGTCTATTCTTTTTTCAAACCATTATATATTTTTTTGTTATATTTAGTCGAAATATATACGATTGAAATTCAATCGAATAACATAAAGCCCAAAAAATATCTAAAGTTTGATAATTTTATAATTTTTATAGATTCTTTATCATATTTCTATTTTAAACAGAAAGTAACGAGATAAAATTACGTATTTCATATAGCAAATATTTTTTTGAATTTATATTTGCTAAAGTCAAATTTTTTATGACGATAACACATAGAGTATAGTTCAACTTTACAGTAATGAACAGATAATAAACAAAAATAATCACTGAAAATAAAAATAAAATATATGATTGGCAGTTTCATTATTTGTCGGATACAATTAAACTATTTCATTTTAAAGAGCCCAACTGTCTTAAATTTCATTCATTTTATTTAGTGGCTAGAAATGGAGTTCCACAAGTGATCAAGACAATTCGGAAGCAGTAAAAGTTCTACTTATTATTATAATATATTACGTATTTATATATAAAGAACATAATTAAAGATATGATGAATCTTCCATGTACATGTAGAATTTAAGCAAATGAGCTACTATTTCTAATAATCTCTATTACTTGGATAAATTTTAGCCATTTTTCTGTTAATGATATATTGGCACAACATTGTACTAGTGGTATATTATAACTGCAGGTTCAAAAGCTTATTATTTGTGGTTAATATCCGGGATGTCAGAGCTATGAGAAATATTTGTATTTCTGTATTTAATTCGAGAAAAAATTATCTTTAATTACGTATCTATTTAAATTAACTTAAATGTTAGAGGAATGTTATTATACACTGGAAAAAAATTACAATTCAAAAACTGCGGAGTAATTATTGTTATAAATATAAAGAAATAATCATTGTAACTATTTTGAAAGTAATTTTTTATCTCAGTGCCAAGATTATTTAACAAGTGTCCATAATTAATGATACACATCAATCATTAAATGAACAGCTGTTTATTTGTTCAGTTTGCTCAAGTATTCAACAATTGTATATAAGAACTTGTTTTTTTTTCTTATTATTTTTTAGTGTAAATCTTTAGGATAAATGTTCTATTATAAATATGTATTTCAGTCTTTCAGTGAATTGCGATTCACGATGGCACCTAATAGATAACGATTCCATACTTGCGAATCTAAAAATTATATATGTGAATGTATAAACGCAATGGTAGAATATTAGTTAATATGTTCTTCAAATTAAGTCAGTTGAGCCCTTATTAAAAGTTCAAATATATAATTTTCAAAAAGAAAAACTTGATTATTAGGCATTCAGGTGCTGTGAGGTTAATAAAAACAATATAAAAATACGATTGCGTATTCTTATGTCTTTTGGTAGTGCACGTAAAACTGCAACTTTTTAAATATCTAAGTCTTATTACTTTTAGATACATTGGATGACAGAGATTCTGCTTTTTTTTTCATTTGTTAATAAGGTGTACTTTTAATCATTTTATCTTTGTTCGTTTAATTATAGAATCTATCTTAATTCAACTCTCAGTTTTTCATTAATTCTTTCAACAATCGCTTAATACTTTTGATAAATCAAATTCCTCTTCTTATCATCTATACCATTTTTGCAAATTATAAATTAGTTCAGCGTGATTATTTTTGACATTTATTTATAATTGCTGATTTTTTTATTATTATTTTGGTTTTACTTATTTTCATTAGAATCAAATTACAACATTTGAATAACACACACATCATTCATTTTTTTTTTTTAATCATATTTCAATCCTAACAATAGTTAATGTTTACTATAATGTTATCATTTGTTTAAATTTTAATTAATTTATTTTTTTCTCTGTTTTCATTATCACGAATCTATAAATAAAATTCCCGAAAATAGAATCTTTGTAATTTTGGTTACTTGTCCAATTTTATATTTCCTTCACTTAGCATTATTTACTCTGTACTCATTTTCATATTTGCTTATAGCCTGACAGCCTAATGATAACTCATTTATTAGCACCCTTGTACCTCAGCCTTTCCGTAGCATGAAAAATCTGTTTTTTTCTTTTTGCTATCATTTATTATTATTGCGAATTATAATTGCATAACTCACATACGTGCTTTTTTGTAAAGATTTAATTTGAGCAAAAATATTCAGTTGTTATTCTAGTGCTACAAAAACAAGTTTCACTGTAGCTATATACATTTGTTCTTTATTTTTGTTTTAGCCCACAACTACTTCAATTTTCGAAAATAATTTACTGTATCAATACTTGGCTCACAGCATTTTGTTACGGAGGCATTCACTGAGGTGATAATAGTGCTAGATTTTCTTTTATAATCCAATCGTTAATGCATATATGATACAATTAACTAGAATATTTTCATCTATTTCTGTAAAAAAATATCAACTAAAAGCTGCTACTAGTCCAATAAAAAGAGAGTTTATAAAATCGCTATCACAATATAAAAAACTTAAAAAATGTTAAGATTAATCAAAATCGTATAGAAAATTTTTAAAAAATTGTTGCCAGTGTTTAAAAAATCTTAAAAACCCACTTCCAAATTTTTACTGGATAAAGTAAAATATTTTTAATCATATATCCAATCGTTTCTTTTTTTTTTGTATTCTCAGGTAAATCGTTTCCATAGCTCAAGTTTACCCGATTCGTAAACAGGAGTAATTTTATAAAAAATGTAGTTCATAGAGAAATATCATTTCAACTTGCATATAACAATCCTGTTTACATTTTCTATATATAACTGTTGTCTCATTTTTTCGTTGTTCAAGTTATTCAACTTGAAATAATCGATGTTGTACTTACTTTAAATCTGCCATCGAACCATAATTGGCAAGTGATTTTTTAATCCTGAGAGCAGTGAGTCTTGCTGCAGCATTATGATACCAACATTCTTTCATCACTTTTGACATTACTTGAAGCGCCTGTAAGCAATATATTAATTATTTTTAAAATAAATAATTTATTTAATTGTATATTAATTATTGTTTGTTCAATACTAACCTCAATAGACTGCCATCTATTTGGAATTGAAGGCCTCTGACGATCAACACAAACGACTTTTCGCATTTCTTCAATAGTTGGATCTGAAGGCACCAAATCATAAAAAGGTAGTTGGTATTCATCATGTATACCTCCAACATTGCATCTTCTTGCAATTTCCCATAAAATTAAACCAAGAGCATAGACATCTGCTCTCTTAAATGCATCAAAGTGATTCATGTTTATCGTCTCTTCAAGAACCTATAATAATAATTCAAATAATTTAACCACATAATTTTATTTATTATAAACCAACTCTTCTATTTATTTGACTGAATAAATAGTTACCTCAGGAGCCATATAGCGTTTAGTTCCAACCCTGTTATTCAATTGAATGTCTACGGTGTCAGTGATAACGTCATGCCTGACAGCAAGACCTAAATCACCAATAGCACAAGTGCCATTCGTTTTGACAAGAATATTCTTTGACTTCAAATCTCGATGAGCGATGGCCGGTTTACCTTGAGTACCAACTATCTCCATGTGGAGATGAGCAAGTCCTGTGGCCATCGAAAGAGCCATTCTCATCATCCCTTTTATATCAACTGTAGAACGATTCAGATAGTCAAACAGTGAGCCTTTTTCATGATAGTCAGTTATCAGCCACAGCTGTGTCCAAGTTCCATTATCTGTAAATCATGAAAATTACAATGGAATAACTGTCAATTACTAATGAGAATTTAATTTATGTACCAGTAAATAGTTTTTGATAAATTACTCACCTTTATTATCTGCTGCAATAAATCCTAAAATATTGTCATGCCTGAGCATCACTGTCTGATAAATTTCCGCTTCTCTAAACCACGATCTTTCCTCTCTTGAACTAAAAATTTTTACTGCAACATTTTCTCCACGCCATCGGCCTCGCCAAACTTCTCCAAATCTTCCTTTTCCTATCGTTTCAACCAATTGAATTTGACGGGCTATGCTCCGTTGAACCAATAATGGCAAACCTACTTGATTGAAAATGGTTTTATTCAATTAATACACATGTTTGTAGATATTAGAATATTTGACAATTACAGTTTTTTTTTTATTGGATTAATCGAAATTATTAAACTCTAGTTACCTGAACCACTTCCACTGGTTGTCATTTCCAGCATATCCCTGATCGTAACACCGCCAAGTATTGGTCGATCGGGTGCTTCCATGGAATCATCTGGAAAATGCCTGGCAGGCCTTTGCCGACTGACGTGAATGTGATAAATAATTAAGATGATCACGCAAATTCCACAAATTGGAAGAGCTATCGTTAATGCCATTTTCCAGGTAGCCCACGCAGCCATACCATCAGCAGCGGACGTTACTTTATCAAAAAAATAACTCATTAGAATTATATCGTCAATGTAACATGTCATAATAATTTCACAATTATTATAATACTTAGAAGAAAAAAATATGCAAAGCAGAATACAAAAGGTTAAAAAACAGCAGCATAAAAATGAAATTAAAAATTAGATAACAAAAGCAAGCATCAAGACAGCTAGCATGCACCCAAAGCTCATAAAAGAAACAAACAAAAATATCTATTGAACAAAAAAACATCCTCGATGGGTTTATGTGTCTATACCTACTGTCTATCATTTATTCATTTATTTTTTCTGCTTCTCGATCTTACCTGCAAACAATCTGTTCCTTAGGCAAAAAATATTATGTCAATACAAATGATGCTTTTAAATTGTTAGAGGCCAATGCAAAAAAAAAAAATATAATTAGTTTGTTGTTAAGAACATTTATATAATTATCACTTAATTTTTTAAATAAAAAAAAATTATTTTTAAAGAGATATGAAATATTGCTGCTTGTGGTACAACGTTAATTATGCACTTGAACGAGTATCATGTTTTTGAAATGTCAAGTGTATATCACAATGTTTATTATTTAACATGCTTTTCAAAAAAATTATGTTTGATTCAGTTGATCAAGTTTCGAATAATGATCTGTCGATGACTCATGAATATAAATTTGGATCAGCAAAAACTTACGTTCAAATCTATTTCGGTGAAATATATACGAACGAAGAGGCCCAGATAAATCAAATTTGCCAAAGCATTAATAACGTACAGACTGGATGTCTATAAAAAGATGATAACACAAATGGTATCCATCCATTAGTAAGGATAGAATGTAATGATTGTCCTGAAGGAATATATTAGATGAAACAAGAGATCTATATCATGCTCGATTTATTTTTTATACTTTTTTTTTCTTCAAACAATCCAATGCGAAACATTCACAAGTTGTCATCATAGAATACAATAAATTTTATTTTCTCATGCGAATTTCTCACTGATGAATAAACAATGATTATATGAGAAAAATAACATATTCAATATATTCAGAAAATACAACCCACATGATGAATAACTTTCGCCGATAAAATTCAATGACAAACGTACACTCAATGGATAATAAATATGTTTACACAGTTTGCTGACCAGAAACGATTTTATATCAATTTTAATCTACTGTAAATGTAAAAAAATATTTTGTAATACAAATATTTAAATTATTATCAAAATAATAATACTA
Organism: Chelonus formosanus; assembly: GCA_028641665.1. Lineage (NCBI taxonomy): Eukaryota > Metazoa > Arthropoda > Insecta > Hymenoptera > Braconidae > Chelonus > Chelonus formosanus. The sequence continues at coordinate 20,412,764 of CM054002.1, forward strand.
AAAGTATGATTTTTTTATTTGAAATATTTATTATTTAATATTTAGCTTCAATTTTGATAAACTAAAATAATTATGATAATCTAAAAATTGCTTCTAATAGATCAGCCAACTATTTAACCATTTATAACACGTATATATCATGATTTAAAATTGATGATTGATGAAGCTCATAAATTTAAATGAAATTCAATAAAAATCAACATGCTTGAGAAATATTGGTTTTAATTAAAAAAAATTTAATCAACTTTATTCTTTCCTCTAACATGACCCCTTAATGACTTCAAATATTTGGCATACACAATTTTAAAGATTTGGAATATTTCATCCCCAATTCTGTAAACAATTATATGAAAACGAAAAGCTTCAACGAGTGACAAGAAGCAACATGTGAGAAATTCGATCATCAATGTTTGTTTTTCGATTTTGGTATACCTCTATCAAATCTATATACACCTCGAGTGGAATTAGCCATAATGTAGAAAGGAAAAGAAGGCTGAAGATCACGATTGCAGTAGTTAGCGTGATTACAACAAGCAATCACAAATTCTTCATTTCCTAGGCCTCGAAAAGTCCCGTTAGTGGTACACCAAACTGAATACTCTGGCGCCGGAAAGAATCTTGTTTTATCGTAACACCTGAGAACAGCATGGCCAGAAAGATTTTTTTTTATTTTCGGTATGCTAAAAAGATACCAAAACTGACAGATCTCATCGGCAAACTTGTACATTAAGTGCTTTTCTTTTTATTTATATTCATCTGAATCCTACTAGAGTGCCTGTTCAAGTGTAATCATTTTTATTAATTACATCTACCAAAGTATGTGTAGCAGAATTAATTTGTATCACATGTTGACGTTTAATATCATCTCTTTAAGCCTCAACATTTATTGGTCGTCGTTCTAATATTTTATTACAGTACAGTGATAAAAGTAATAATAATTTAGTATCACAAATATATCAATTTAATTGAAGTATCACCACAGGCAATAATAAAAATATTGAAAAACAGAGGCAGAAAGTATTAAATTTAATACGTTGAAATTTTTTTTAATTTATCAAACGTGCAGTACTTCAAGCTAATATTAATAAGAATGTGCAAGGATATAAAACAAAAAGTTAACTACGATATTATTAAAAAATACTGAAATTTAAAAATAAGAAATATTTTATACTACATTAAAAGCAAAAGTACAAAACATTGAAGTACATGTATAAATTGATATAATACATATTTATATTAGATAAGCAAATAATTAATCGTGATATACGATTTAAAACATTCGAGTGAAGAAAGAAAGATTAAAAAAGGGATATTGTGTGCAATAAACGCGCGCAATAAAGTGAAAGAAGAGCGAGTAAAAAGGCGAGTGAGTAAGAAAAAAAAAATGCACAAAACTGTGCTACGAATCTACGCCACCGTGTTACAGAACGTTGGAATTATATCAGAGTACATTAAATAAGTTTTTGCCTTGTTCATGTCTCTGGTGGGTTATCAACTATACCTTCTCTGGTGATAGGGTGCAGCATAGGTTTTAGATCTCGATTACAAAAATCTTCTTTGTTGCAGCACTCGATGACAAAAGTCGTATTTACCAAATTGCTCGTCATGCAGAAGATAAACGGTTCGGGCTGCGACGATGACAGTTGCTTTCGTACACACCTTTAAGTCCATATTTTATATGATGTATTGTAGAAAAATCTATTCTTTATTTTTTTTTTTTCTTCTTTACCTAATTATTATCGCAATAACTTTTTTCTATTGATGATTACTTTTGTCAAAAGTTCCCGATTAAATGCCCACGCTTATTTAATTGTTTTAGAATATATTTTTCTATTTCTTTTCAATGAATTGTATATTTGGTAAATTTTTGTATTATTATTCGGTAACAATGGCGGATTCAAATAAATAAAACAGGGTAACACCGTGCAATTCAACACTCAGCAATATACCTGGTCTGATGTTCTGTTTTTAACTCACCAATCAATCTGCATCTTGATTATTTATTTATTTGTCTGCTAGATTTCATCATTTATAAAGACTCCAATTATATACTCAAAAGGAAAAATTAAAAAAAAAAAAAACAAAAAACATATATCAAATGTTTTGTTAGAAAAAAAATGCCAAGTTTGTTTTTGTTAAAGGTGCAAAAAGAAACACAAAAATATTCAGATAACAAAATGAAGTTTTGATTGATAAAAGATCAAGTTTTTGTCTTTAAGAAATTCGAGGACTCTATGAATAATATTTCTGTTTCATCAATAACTAATATTTAAATATTGAAAGAAATAATTGATATTGAATTTTAAATAAATCATTATTCCTCGTATTTCTCTACGAAAAAATATTTGTAAATTAAGAGGAAAAAAATTAATCAATAAAAAATCATGAAAAAAAAACTTGAAATTGTAAATGCAGTTAAAATTAATCTCCTTTTGGTAATTAATTATTGTTAGTTGATTCTAATATTGGAGCCACAAACTATTTATGTTTAATGACAAATGATTTTCATGGAAATAAAAAACGTTGTTATTTTTGAAATATCGCACACACACAATCGTGGCGAAAATTTCCCGTAATTCTGCAGTATACCTTTAGGTAATTTGGGTACGTCAGAAGGTACTAAAACCGGATATAAATTGAGGTTGCAGTATTCTTTATTACAGCAGACTCCAGAATGATAGTAGCTCGAATTGCAGACACGAGGCTCTTCTGGTGGAAACCAATTTATTCGATCGAGACACCTTTTGTAATATATTATTATTATCATGGCTTTTGTTTCATTATTGCAATAATTTTTTTGTTCTTCAAAACATTAGAGTACTCAAAAAGTCAATATTCTTAATCAATATTTTATTGAGTAATATTATTGAACATTGTACTGCTTGATTATTTTATTAAGCTTTAATAGAAAATTTAGCTATAAACTCCCTGACAATCAATAAATAATTTAAAGAACGAAATAAGGCTACGACTATATGAGGTCGACTCCTTTATATTGATGTTAATAATTTGTTATGATTAAAATATCAATCGATTTCCAGGAAAATTTATACTGTCAATCTTTATAAAATTTTCTAGTATTTATTCAATAAAATTTGCACAGTATTCATTGACTGATTTAGTACTAATAATAGAAATTATTTAGTAAATAAAAAATAAAGCAATGTTATTTCCATTCCAATAACATTTATTTATTGTTGAATAGTTTATTATAAATTTGAAAAAAAACTTTGTAGTTATGTATAATTTAAGGTCAAATTTTATTTTCATTTCATAAAAAAATTAACCAAGAAATAACTGAGAACGTCTCTCTTCCTTATAGAAATCTCAAGAATTAAAATGATTTATGATATGATATGTCAACAAACGTGTTATTTTTTTACTGTGTATTTTTATTGTCTCATTAACTCGGAAAACCGGTATAACTTATTTGTTTTCTAACAATTATACGCATTGATACCTTTTCTATTTTTTATCACAAAAATTGTTCTAATCAATATGTAGCTGATATTATGAATTCAATAAAAAAAAATTCTACCTCAAGTATGCGTTATAATTATCCATTTAAATAATTTAGAGAAAAAATCTGTTATTGAAGTGAAATAAAATATTTCAATTTATATTACCTGTAGGCGTGTGTGATGACATCGTTTTCACGACCCGTACTTGCAAAACAATAGCCATCGGTCTCACAAGTATGATTCGTGTCTGTGCAAATGTCGCAATAACATTTCAATCCTGAAAAATATATAACGTTTAATTTTTGTTTCTTACAAATAAGCAAATATTTTTTATCATTAAATCAATATGTATTAGTACTGATAATTGAAATGGATAATAATGATACAAAAAATACATAATTTATGAAAGATATTAATTATGATTATCAGTATGAATGATGCAGATGTTTTCATTTTTTCAGGCATTGTCGTAATAAGAATTGACAAAAACTTTATTTAAATCAATGAATCAAACGAAGATTTTGCATATAAATGTAAAAAGTTTATGAAATGCATAAAATTATATAAAAACTACTAATGTATCATTTAGAAGTGATTATTATTATTGCATAAAATATTGATAACCTTATGCTCTAATAAAATTTCTTATAAACTGATCAATATCCTATCAAGTAATTTAATTAATTCAATCATTCATTAATTTTTTTATTCAATTTATTTGTAAAAATATCACTGCAAAAAATACTATTCTCATAAAAGTGTAAATTGTAATTGAAATCTTACTTCATTTCGATGTTTTTTCAACGTAATTCTGATTATTTTGTGTAACAAAATAACATTTGATAAAATCAAGAATTTATTTAATAAACACATTCAACTTTTACTGATGATAACTAGCAGTAAATACATTTGATAGCAATAAGTGCATTTCATTCTCTAACTGAATATATTTGATAAATTTATTAATTATATAATACATCATTTCAGACCTTAAATATCAATCATATAAATCATAAGTCTTTCATTAAATTAAATATTCCACTCACCGGTTGCGATAGATGACATGTGAATAACGAAAATTAGCACAAGAGCTAGAGTACTAGCGGTACTGCCAAACGTCGCAATATTTTTTCCCATCGTTTTACTGCTTTATTTTTCGTGAAAAAAAAAAAAATCAAAAACTTTTCATTCGGTATAAGTAAACATTGGAACTCCTTGATCTTGACATTCTAAAATTACATCACTTCGTAGAACTTTTTTTATAGTTGATAAAAAAGCAATTATAAATTTCACTGATCCACATAGCTTTTTATTGAAAAATTTTACGTCTCTTTTGCTCTCAAACACTCGTCAAACTTGTTATTATTAATGATAATAACGTCGTCGGTGGCGCATCCGCGAGTCACATCTTGATATTCCTAAACCTCCGGTCGATGACCGGGAAACATGAGGATACTTTGCAATATAGGCCTTCTTATTGAAATTCCTCAAAATAAATAAATTAACACAAGATTTCTTGAAGATAATTTTAGAAAACTTTTGACAAATAGCATGGCAAAAATTTTAATATGCGTTGAGCTTTTTTATGTATACGATTCGCGGCCATTTTCTGCAAAGATAGGCACTGCCTAGAGCTCAATAAACCAATTCGCGAATAAGCAGTAGACTACATCACCGGTAAAAAGCTGTCTATGATCTATATAATATTCCATTCAATATATATTCGTTACATTATTAGGCACTCCTATTTATTCTTTGACACTTAACTCTTGATTTTATACTTTATTAAATTCATCTCAATAATCACAATTCACACTATACCTGCTGATCACTGCTGGTGCACTACCGATGATTTGTCACAAGGCGCCATGATAGTCGGTGTCAGGTGGCTCATGCCGAATAAAAACGGGGGCGATTGTGGTGCCACACGCGGTAAATGCTCAAAAAAATATAACTGATGACGATTGATGTTAGGTGCAAAAGTTCACGTTACATATTAATATTTCACCTGGAAATTCCGCTGTGCGAATAAAATTTGACTCCGAATTTAATGAATGTTATCTCCCTCATTATTTTCTAATAGCTCGAATTATAAAAAAAAAAAAAACAAATTCCAAGAAATATTAAAATAAAACTGCTAAAATATTTACTCCAATTTCAGAAAATTTGTAATATAAATTTGATAATTTTTTTATTTCGTGCTTTGTATATACATGATTTGATAATAGACGTCGAGAATGAGTTAAAAAGTTTGATAATACTTTTGACTATAATATTTTTCATACTGATAAAGAATTATAAAAATAGTTTATTACAAATGTCATTTGTTAAATATGTGTAATCTTTGTAAAAAATTTTTTTACTTATTAATGAATAATAAATGCAGAGTATTAAAATACTGCAGTATAAGACAAAAAAAAATTGAGTATTTTTTTTTATTGCTTCACACGTGATTAGGACTTCCCCATGTTCTAGATACAGCGATTCTATTTAATCTTTTACCTATTGTTTGCACAATAAATCCAATTTTTTGTAGTTCTTCATGATTCAAAATTTTTCTTCCGTCAAATATATAAGCTGGCTTTATCATTTCTGAATAAATACGTTTATAATCCAACTCCTAAAAAAATATGAAGAAATTACATATCTATGAATTATCTATTATTATATTAAATGTCTAAAAATTTTTGGAGCACTTACATTAAATTCATCCCATTCAGTACAAACAACAACGGCATGTGTATTTTTGGTTGCACTATAAGCATCTGGATAGATACTAATACGATTTTTTACATTCAGAATATCTAAACTTGCTAGATCTTGAATAACTTGAGCCTCTTCAACCTATCAAAGATCAGAAAACTTAGTAAATTCAATTATTTTCATTGTATTAATAGTATACTTTTTTTTATTAATGATAATTAATAATGAAATAACCTTTGGATCATAAATATGTAGAATTGCACCTTCATCAAGAAGAGTCTTGGCTACATAGATAGCAGGAGACTCTCTGGTATCACCAGTATTTTTTTTAAAAGCAAATCCTAATATGGATATATGCTTATCAGATACAGTATTAAAAAGAGATTCAATAATTTTTGATGAAAATCGAGACTTTTGATGTTCATTCATATTGATAACTTGCTGCCAATAGGCTGCAACTTCCGGGAGATTTAAGCACTCACAAATATAGACTAAATTAAGTAAATCTTTTTGGAAACAGGATCCTCCAAAACCTACTGATGCTTGCAAAAACTTTGAGCCTATTCGAGAATCTAATCCTACAGCTCTTGCTACTTCTGATACATCAGCACCTGTTGCCTCACATACTGCTGATAATGAATTAATACTTGATATTCGTTGAGCTAAGAATGCGTTGGCAGCCTACATGATAAAATAAAAGAATCAAATAATGACATCATGTAGTCTTTAATATATTTATTTAAATGATAAACTCACCAATTTTGATAATTCTGAGCTCCATGTGTTTGTTGTTAATATTTTATCACGAGGAATCCAATGCTCATATATTTTACATAATTTTTCGATAGCTACCTGGCCTTCAGGTGAATCTTCACCACCAATTAAAACACGATCAGGATCCATGAGATTTTCAATTGCTGTTCCTTCAGCTAAAAATTCTGGATTAGAGAGAATCTAAAATCAATCATATAATTTAATTGATGAATAGAATTAATTTTAACTGGATATTTTACCTGAAAGGAGACTCCAGGTTTATGGTTTGCACGTAAAATATGCATAATACTTTCAGCAGCTCTAACTGGTACTGTACTTTTCTCTACAACTATTTTATCTTTTGTAGCAACTTCCGCAATCATTCTGGCAGTATTTTCTACATATTTCAAATCAGCAGCTCGTCCTTTGCCATTTCCAAATGTTTTAGTAGGAGTATTAACAGAAATGAAAATTAAATCAGCTTCTTGGATAGCAGATTCAATATCAGTAGAGAAAAATAAATTTTTGCCACGACATTTTTCAACCACTTCATTTAAATGAGGCTCATATATTGGAAGTTTATTCGAATTCCATTGAGCTATTTTTTCTTTACTTTTATCAACGACAGTTACTTTGATATGAGGACATTTTAGAGCTATAACACTACATGTAGGTCCTCCCACGTATCCTGCACCAATGCCACATATTTTTTTAATTGTCATGATTCAATTGATAACTTTATAAATAAAAAAATAATCAAAATTGTATAATTTTAATTGAATACTTTTAAAACTTTTTGATCAAATTTTGTGAATTTAAATGCCATGAACTACTTGCTACAGTTATAATACTAGAGTTGTTCGATTAATTAGTGGAGTTTTAAGAATTAAATAATGTTCTGATAATTAAAAAATTGATATTTTATAATTTAAGAATTATAATTTGGACTAAGCACACCTATTACTTGCACTACTCCAACTAAAATATGCCATCCATATCATTGGGATTGCTATACGTTAATAGAATGTTATACTAGGCTCTACGCTTATTTATACAGCATAAAACTCGAATATACCTTGTATACAGTTTATTTTTCCAGATAAATCTGATAATAGAATGCTACGCCATTGCTTGTGACGTCATTATTTACTGATATAAAAAGTAGTAAAAGTTTTATTATTAATTAAAAGTAAAAAATAAAACATTAAAAAAGAGTTAAGCAGCAATTCAATTTTATTGCATCATTTCAAACAAATTTTATGACACATAAAAATTGCCATTGGAACCATAAAAATTAGCATTTTTTTAAATTTCAATACACGTACTTAAAAATTAAACTTTTTATAAAATAATATATTTTTGTTATAAATGATATAAATGAATTTTTATGTCTAAAAAATTATTTTGTTTATTTGTTACAAGTTGCTCTACTTTATTGACCGCTCAGAGCTGATGTACAGTAGTTCAGAAAAAACTCACTGGCGTCACTACTGATCGTTTCCTAATTTGATGTGCCTGTTTTGTAGAGGTTATGTTCTATAGAAGAGTCATAAGTCACATGTACTCTACATCTTACGAGTTTTTACATAAACAAACATAAAATTTATGTTTTTAAATATTTAATATTGAAATTATTTACAGACTAATAAAATCATAATTTGTTTACGCGGTATATATTTTTTATGTAATATTTTGTTAATTATTTTAACAACTATGGCAAAAGATAAATCACAAAAAAATCTTCTCATTGCTCAAGAAATAAAATTTGCTAGAGTTCTTTCTAGCAATGACAAAAAAGCAAGAATGAAAATGTTGAAAAAACTCCGAAACTGGATTAATATTCGCTCCAAAAGTTCTTTTGGTAAGAAATCTATTTAAACTATATTAAAATATATTTATTGGTATACACCACTTATCAATCATTACAGCATTCACCGAAGACGATTTCATGAGATTATGGAAAGGTTTATTCTACTGTATGTGGCTGTCGGATAAACCATTAGTGCAAGAAGAATTGGCAGAATCAATTAGTAATTTAGTACATTCGATTGAATCAATGGAAATGGCTTTGTTGTATACAAAATGTACTTTAAGAACACTTTCGAGCGAATGGTTTGGATTAGATTGGTATAGAATGAATAAATTCGAAATGTTAGCAAGAAGAATTATGAGACAATCATTTGTTATGTGTAAAAAATCATCATGGGATGAAGAATGGGTTAAAGGAGTTAGTAAAATCATTGAAGATATTCTCCTAGATCCAAAAGGTTCATTGGGATTCAAATTTCATGTTACTGAAATTTTCATAGAAGAATTAGCAAAAGTAAGTTTTTCAATTCTTTATACAGTATGAAGAATAAAAATTATAATATCTAATTTTATATTGATTATTTTTTTCTATTACGATTAGATCAGTGAAGGTAAAATAGCTGATGAAATTGTAACAGAATTCCTTCGACCATTTGCTGTTTATTTAGCAACAATGACTGATGATAGACAAATTAGACACGTTATGAAACATATCTTCAGGTATTTAATTTTTCAATCAGATGTGGGTTTAGAATATGCCGAACAATTTGAAGCTTGGCGAAAGGTAAGTAAAATCCAGTTGAAAAAAATTTTTAAACGTTTTGAAAATGCAATTTCGATTTAAAAATTTTTTCTAGGCTGGTTTTCCAAAAGGGGATATTAATGTAATGCAAAAAGTACCAATTGCTGACGAAAACAGTGAAAATGAAGAAAAAGAAAGTGACTATGAAAGTGATAATAACAATGATGATGATGATGATAGTGTAAATAAGTTTAGTCAAAAAGCATTAGATCCACGAGCCGGTAGAGTTGATGTTGAATTACCTCAGGTACCGTTTAATGCAGAACAAATAGCAAACTTATTGAAAACTTATAAATTTCACGAATCATCCACTCCGAAAAACCGTCGTCAAATTAAGAAATTAATCAATGAATTTGACGAATTAGCTAAAGGTAATATGCCTCTTGGTGTAAAAAAAGTCGATGTATTGAGTCATAAAAAAAAAGGAATAGCCAAAACTGCGGCATTGAAATTGTTGAATTTTGAGGAGAAACTATATAATGATTCTCATAAACGTATGAAACGAAAAAAGAAAAATAAACCAATTGTAAATAGTGAAAATAGTGTTGAAAATGGCATGAATGATAATGAATATGATAATGAAGCAGAAATTGGTCCACCCCTTAAGAAAAAAAAGAAGAAACAAAAATTGATAGTGGTAAATAATTTTACTGTTGAAGAAAATGATACTGAAAATGAATTTCATGATGAAAAAATTATTAAACAAAAAAGAAAAAAAAATAAAGCTGTAGAAGAAGCCGAAGAAGTTAATGATACCAAGATCATAAAAAAATCAAAGTTAACACAAAAACTTATGAAGGATGATTCCCCTAAAGAAAAGAAAATTAAAACAAAAAAACTTAAAAATAAAAAAAAGAGTTTAAAAAGTTTAATTTTCGATGGAATGGAAGACTTTGTTCATTTTAAGCAATCAGCTGAAATTAAAAAAAAGAAAAAGAAAAAAGTTAAACAGGATCTCGAAAATAGTGGTAATTTCTTAAATACTGAGTGTTCATTGACGTCAACCGTTGCAGCAATACCAATGACCAATGGATCTAGTTCACCTGAAAAAAAAGTAAAAGCTAAAGAAATATTATCTGAAGTTAATACACCTAAAATAAAAACATCGCCTCAAAAAGTATCTCACTCTTCTAAATTAGAAAAACTGGAGAATAAAGTAGTATCGGTAAGTACAATAAATAATTGAAATGGAAAAGAGCTTTCAATTATCAATAGTTAAAAGTTAGCTGAATATTTAACTCTAAAATGAATAAATTATTTCAGAAAACAATCACCCCTTCAAAGACATTGAATATCGACTCAAGTATAAAAAAGCGTGTCAAAATAATGTTAAACCGCAATACCGCTCAACATACATCAGAATATATTCAACAAATCCGTTCAAGCCCAGCAATTCCTTTTGATGCTAACCGAAAACCTCTAAATGGAGTCTTGAAGCCAAGCCCCATTTCAAGTCCAATTAATCCTTTTTATAAGAAATAAATAACTATTAAATTTAGTTAAATTTCTGAAAAAAAATATTAATTTAAGCAATTGTAATTTTTATGATTTATAAAGATAATTAATTAATTATAACAATCAATTTTAAATAAATACACTTTTTCATCTAAATTCTTATATTTCTTCTTAATTTTTACAAAGCTTCACACATGATTATAGAATCTATACAGAAAATTAAGGTACACAAAAAATTTACATCAATAAAGACGATTACTAGTTTTGTAAATGACTCAAAGATATAGATTTTTCTTTATTTACAATAAATATAAGATAAATTTATATATTTTATTTCTCATTGGAATCTTCCTGTGACAGAAAGTATCTGCAACTGAGATTATCTTAATATTTTGGCACGTGAATTCACTTTTTCATAATGAACATAGCATTTAGATATACAGAAAAATAGATTTTTTTTTCTTACACATGATATAGTTTCTTATATTTGCTGTAATATTATGATAATTTACATTTAGTAATTCACAAAAAAAAATTGCACTATTATACAATTAGCCAAGTTTGAGTCAAAATGGTCTGCACAATATTTACAAAACAATTTAATAATTAACTACTTCATCAGGAAGAAGTATTTTTGAATTTTTCTATCTTTTAAGACCATTTGCTCAAGACTAGCCAATTAATAATTTTGCCCAATATACACTTTATTAGAATACGTGTTTGTAAAGTGATTACTAAAGGGAAGTACAATCAATTATTAAATATATAACATCCAAAATGGAATCTTCAAAGTGTTATACACACATGTAATAATAATATCCAACAGAATCAATCATTGATTTTCTATTAAAAAAATCTACGAAAACAGATTTTTGATTGATACCATGGAATGTGCAGACTTTTTGTTTAGATTATCTTCATAAGTCTGTAGGTTTAATTTAAAATTACTTATCTATTTATATCAATATCACAGAACTACACCGAATAGGGTAAAATTTGTAATCAAGAAGTTTCATTAACTGGACTTAGACCAGAATGGTATGTTCTTCCATTTCCAATACCAGCTCATTTCAACTTGATTAAAACCAGTGCTGAAGAATGATAATGTTACAAACAAAAGAGCATGAGCAAGTGCCCATAGTTGAAAGAGTGGTGATGTGATGAGCATTATTACTGTAACACCTGTTAAAAGTGTCCAAAATCCAAAAGCAATACTCAAAACAATTCCACTTGGCATTGGCCAAATTTTATCTTGAGGATTAAATGTTTTATTCCTATCAAACTCTTTCAGCATTTCTTCTTTTTGTAACCACCGTGTTTCCAACCATGTTCGCAGCTCGCTCTCTTCTCCAGGCACTTCCGTTGATGGAATTTTCTTGATATTAAAATGTACTTCTCTAGGCATTTTTCCAGTTACTAAATCAACTTCTGATTGAGGTACATAATCAGGGTAACCAATAGTTAAATCATAAATTGCATCCAAATAACTAGATCTTTGAAGATGTTGAGCTAAGTAAGAGAATCCTGTGGTTTTTGGATGAAGAGTGTATTCATAAGAAGGAAGTCCATTTTTCTTTGCAAATTTATCAGACTTTTCTTTACTATTTACAGTAAAATCTGTCCCTTCAGGGAAAATCAACAATTGAGTACGTCTTTTTAGGGCAACTAAATAATCTAAGGTACGTGATAGTCGACCTTTGTCTTCTTCCCAACGTCGTGTTATGTAAAGGAAACCGTTCATTTGCATTATCCAGCCTGTAATAATAGATAGAACATTTAATTAAATAAGACAGGTTTATAATAATTTACTTCTTTATTATTTTCCAATCGATTATGTTTAATTATAATAGATTAGAAGCTGTCATAGTAAACAATCTAAACTGACTAACAAAAGCTAAGCTCAAGTTTAAATTCAGCAATATAATAAATACATAAAATTATCAAAGCAACAAAAGCTAAGCTAATATTTATGGCAGAATCATTCGTTTAATTTTTTTTACAAACCTGGACCAGGAATATGACGAATTGGATCCTTTAAAATAAATTTTAATTTATGTGTTGCAATATAGGGCATGCAAGCTTGATACATAGCAGCCCAGAGAAAATTCCAATCAACTCTTGTTCGATGATTCATGATTAAAATTGCCGATTCATTGGGGCATATATGATCTCCTGAAATAATTATCTTCACTCCAATTAGCTCCAAAAGCGCCTACAACCATTAAAAGGGCACAATAAAATGTCGTGATAAAAAAAGATATTTTTATAAATGATAATGAACAAAAATACTAACTGTAGGATATAGTTCCCAACAAGAAAAAAGTAGATCTCCACATTTTCGAAATTTAGGTGGACTCAATAATAATAGTGGTAGAAGTGGACAAGCAATGAAGAGAAAACCTGCCACTATGCTTCCATACCATAGGGCACAGTATATTATACCATATACAAGACCACGCATTGCACTTTAATTGTTAATGTACTAAATAAAAATTATTTACATTAATCAAACATCACATAAATATATACATTACAGTTTGTAAATTAATAAATAAATTTTTTAATTAATGATTGAAGGCTATTTTCAAGCAATGGAAACATTAAATGAGAAGGGTCTATATTTTTCTAAGAATTATAAATAAACTTACTCGGATATGAGAGAGAAATGGGTCCACATTTCACGACAATCAAACGACAACTAATAAAGTTACACCATTTTTCCTCTGGCTTCCCTCCAGCATTATTGGAGGGGCTTCTTCATACTTAAACCCCTAACCGTTGCATTCTTACCCTCCACTCCACTACTAAAATCTCATAGCGTCCAGGGATGCTGTGTTGGACCATTATTGATTTATTCTATAGTTCTATGTATAATTGTACATTTGGTAAATCAACTATTAAAAGGCTCACCAATGAGTTTATTTTTATAAATAAAAATTATTCGTAGATAAAAATAGAAGAAAACCAACAGATAATGTAAATGATTTAGCACTTTATTGAAATATAAAAAGTGTACTAAATGTTTGCGCGTATCAATTATCAATTTGGGTACATGTTTTTGTTACTAATTTTCCATTTATAAATTTTATATGACACTTTAGATATTGATCAGAAATTTTTTTCATTTAAATCATTTGATAAATATATATTATACAATAAAAACAGAGATTGTTTAGAAAATATTCTGAATTTACTACAACATATTTCAGTTGAAAAGATAAAACCAACATTTATGACTGTAAACAAATAAATAACAACGATAAAAAAGGGTCTTGTTATTTAAAAAATATAATAATTTATATTTATTAGGAATGTTCAAATTATTACTTTAAATTAAAATTTCATATTTCTTTCACCCAATTTCATTATACGTTATATTTTTAACCTAATAAATTTCAAATAGTTGTATATTGAAGATAACCCACATTTTCATCAATCTACATAAAAAAAAATTGAATAAATTGGCACTACTTAATTTTTAAACTGACAGGAAGCCTTCCTAAGTTCTTAAAAATTTATTATTTTTACTTTAGTATCGTTTGTTTGTTTTTTTTTTTATCAATTAAGTATTCGTTTATAAGTATCACGAGAAATTTGAATACGTTGAGACGAGATTAGCTGCTTCAGATCGCATTGATTCTTCCTTCTTATTACGTGGTTGAAGGTTTAAAAGTTCTTTTAATACTTCAACACCTTTTTTGTATTGCTTAACTTTTAAGTAAGATTGACCTAGATAATATTTATTTTCAATATCAGGTTTCTTTGCATACATTTCTGCCTTCTCCAAATTCTCTATTGCTTCATCATAGGTAGCATTAGGCGTTTCACCAAACAATGTTTCACAAATCTGTACGTAAAAAATTTATTAATGCCGTAATAATTTTATTGTTAAATTCATTTCTTTCTAAACAAGAGAAATTGTATGTTTTTACCGTACCTTTCGCTGAATCCAATTCAATTCTAATACTGAATATTGAAATCTTCCTAATAGATGATTTGAAGCTGGATCTTCAGGCCGTAATTTTAGGGCTAATCGTACGTGCTTTTCAAATGTCTTTCCGGCTATAAGTTTCTCTTTGTTAGGTAAGTATTCCGTACGAGAACCAACTAAGATGGCATACCATTTGTGCAAATCTGCATGCTCCTTGTCTAGGAATTGTTCGCATGCTTTGATACCTATTAGAAATACAGATATATTAATATTTATTGTATTTTAAAAGTAAATTATAATTTATCGTATTCAATTATATGTATATTTTACTTTATCTAAACTTATTTTTAGAAAAATGATAAAAAAAAGCATTGAAATAGCACCGATAAACTTTATCCAAACATTAAGCTATGAATAGATTTTTCTTAGGAGCACATTCAAATGAATGTATTTATAATTTTATTTATCAAGAAAATATTTAATTAAATATATTTTGATTGCTAAAAAAACCTAGTTTAAAAATAAGATTTAAGTTTTTAAGTTTTTTTTTAGTAATTATCTCTAATATATAATGGTTGCAGTGGAAATAATACTTTTTACGGAGCTGAAGCTTTTCAATACCTTCTTGAAGCAATTCTTCTCGGCGTTTATTATCAGTTAAATCTGAAGCATTTTTAACATAAGCTCTAGCTAATCTCCAAACCACTTCAATATTATTTTCATGCCAAGTAGCTAAAGATCGAAGATCAGATAAAGCTTCTTCGTATTGTCCATTCTCAATTTTCTCATCTAATGCATTGAGATCTCGTGACAATTGCATTATTACTCCTTTCCTGCATCACTATAAATATATTATTTCGTTCTTCACGATTTATTAACGCATCAAAAACCAAAATAAACAAAATCAATAATCATTCAACAATAATATAATCTAAAAAACGTACCCATTTTCTAAATCTTCGGGAATAACTTCATCATCTGAACAATCATAGAACTCATCATCTACATCAGTTTCAGTAGCAGAAATGGCATCCACTTCATTATCTGTGGCAACAGATTCATAAAAACTATTTTGTGAAGTCACTCTTTTTCTGATTAATCTTCGACTTCGTTTTTGTTCTTGTTGGGCTCTATATAGATACACAATGATGTTATTAATAAAATATTCGTAATCAAAGTTACCTTCTATAATTGTACTCTGAAACTATAGATACCTTAAATTTTCCAATGCTACTTGAAGTTCAGATACTCTTTTATTAACGTTTTCTATGTTATCTAATAATTGTTCTCGTTCCCTGTGTTCCATAATTTTTTGATAAATAAATAAACTAGCAGCACCAATTACTCCAATTGTTGCTCCTAGAGCAACGGTTATCATTTGAGTACTTTGAAACTGGCTCATTTTTCTAAAAAAAATATTACAAGTCAGAATTATTGAAAAAGAATGAAATTATAATTAAGGCAAAAATCAATACACACCTCGTTTTAAACTTTGAAATTAAAATAAAAACAATAAAATATAATAATGTATATAATATGCGTAACGTAGAAGAGACCTTTGAACCTTAACAGTAAAAATAATCTTTACTCTAAATAGAATTGCATTTTAATTGAGCAAAAATCGAATTGTTAATAAAAATTGTCCAGTAGCACATTAATAAAAAGTCTCACAGGAATTAAAAACGTTCTCGTTTTATCACCGCATTATGTAGGACTATTACTATCAATTATCTATTAGTTAAAACACCACTGTTAAGTTAACACAATGTACGACGTTGAAATATTGAGCGGATTCTTCATTCATAAAAATAATTATTAAAATGATTTGATTAATTATTTATAATTTCATCTTTAATGGTAGAAACAATTGTTGTTTAACGTAATCCATTTTATCACTGTGCTTCAAACGTAATGAGAGAGGGATAATTTTACGAGCTATCTGGTAGTATGTATGGAACGTGTTCCTTTTATAATAGATGACTCAGTTGTCAATCGAAGCTGACTTCATAGTTAACATGTCAAAGAGGTTAAGAAATGTCGAAAAATATCACTTTAATCAAATTAATCGAATATTTTTAACAAATTTCAAGTGCTAAATAGTGTAAAAATCATGAAATTCAATGAAAAAGAATTAATTGACGCTAGTCGAGGCCTTCCTGAACTGGAAGGTCGTTTAAATCACAAACGCGCTCACAAATCAGGTTAGTTTTCTACACATTTATTTCTTTGTGCTTAATTGATTTTAATTATTTATAATTAAATATCAGCTATAATTCACATACTAAACTTTTTAACAATCACTGTAAATAATATTTAGGATGATAAAACATTATTAAATAGTACGTAATATGTGACTTAGTTGACATATTAAAAAAAGACAACAAACGTATTGATATGTTTATTTAATTTGTGAAATATAATTAGATGAATGAACAAATCAAAACATTTACTATGATGTTTTTTTAGTATTCAAAGAAAGATGGTTCAAATTAAAAAGCAACCTACTCTTTTATTTCAACTTCACTGAACTCGGCCAAGTAGATGAAAAGCAGCCTGCTGGAATCATTGTTCTGGAAAATTACAATGTTAATACTGATGTTTCAACAGAAGGAGCCTTTGCATTTAGTATAGTATTTAGAGATGAGTTTGATAAACGCCACGTATTAACTGGGCGATCCGAAAATCAAGTACAACAATGGGTAATTGCATTGAAACGGGCAAGCTATGAATATTGGAGATCTCAATTAATTGTGCTCCAAGAGAGACTTCATCAAAAAACTGGAAAAGATCCTCTCCTAATTTATCCACGAAATCGTGGAGTTGTTAGAGACGAAGCATGGAATTCCTCATCGAGTTTTCGATCTCATATAAAATCATTAACAAGTTCAACATCATCATTAAGCTCATTGTCATCCGTAATGAATAAGGAAACAAATTTAATAGAATTAACATAGCAATTATTTAAATTATGTAAATTAAGTATATTAAATAAATGTATGCAGTTTCTGCAACCAAATAAATTTATTTTCATTGTCAATTGTAACATTTACTGCTTCTATTGCATTCATTGTGCTTATTTTTATAATTAAATTCCATTTAGTATTATTGAAACTTCACAATTATACAGTAAAAATTATAATAAAAATAATATAACAATGATTGACAAGAATAAATTGATTTAAAAAAAATGATTAAAATCTATTACACTGTGCTGTTTATCTAGAATTCATAAAGTTTTTTACTAACATTGTTCTTTTCTTTATACACAGTTAAAAATAAATTTTTACAATAATTCTATAGAAGTCATCTACAGGAAGTAGCAGAGTCCATTGTAGAACTTGCGAAATACGTTGATGAATTAATTATCTAATTAATGCATTTGTTGTTTTACTTACATAATTACAGAATTAAATTGATCGCTATATTTAATTACATATCTTCATTATGGCGTTGGTCATCTGCTTCATTGTAAAAGCCTTTTAAATTCGGTTTTAATACAGAAAAAACTTTTTCCGTTGATGTGGGATGCATACTTCTTTGCAGTTCTGTCAAAGAGTCTTCGGTCTAGAATTATAACAGATGCAAACTTACTATCGATAATCATCATTTGTTTTAAATAAATTTTTTAATTATTTTTACCTGTTTAAGTAATTGTGCAGCTGTATGTAAAACTCTTTGCCACTTACGCATCTCAACATTGTGTAAGCTTTCTTGTTGTTGGATTAAATTCACCCAATCTTCTTCAGACTTTGGAGTGTTCCTTAGAACATGCAAATCCATCACTGTATAAGCAGCAGCTTCTTCTAAACCCCATAATTTATAATAAAGTAGCCCATTAATGACTACTAAACAAAGAACAGCAATTAGAAGAACCCAATTCATTAACGTTGGCGGATCTTCTCGAATTTGAGGAATATTTTTTATTGTATGAGGTTGTTCTACAACAGATGCAGATAAAGTCGATGGTATATCTGGAGTTGGCAATGTCTGAGGACACGCAACACGCCGTCTTCTTCGAACTTTTCTTTTAATTCCATCACCAACAGCTGTCTCTTCACACTCAACACTTAAAGCTTTTGTTAAGCTACTAAAATACTCATCTAAACCAGCCCAACAGTTTTTTTCAATAATACTTTTCATCACTGACCACACGTGTTTTTTATAATGTATTTGAGAGAATATTGCAAGACTTGTTTCATTTTCTGAGATTGCAGCAATACAAAAATGGCTTAAAACATTAAACGAATCAGCATAAGGGATTCCCGAATTGATACTTTCAACATCTATGCTATATCTGTGACCTGGTCTACTGCAGGGAAGCATAGTTTGGTGTTCAGTAACTTGAGACGTTCTTGGACCAACAGCTTGTGTTAAAGAAATCGTTAAAGAAACAGTTCTCATTTTTTGATTCGTTTGTGGATCCTGCGTCCATGCTGGTTGAATCAAATTTGTTGTTTTTCTAGCTGTATGGAAATCCAAGAAAAATTTGGAATTGGTAAAAAGAAGTGTAAATAATTGATCGACGTGGATAGGTAATATAACATTGACAAGTCGTCGTCCTTCATGAGCAGAAGTGCACATAGTACTATTTTTATCACCTAACACTGAAAATAATTAATTTCAATAAATACAATTATATGAAATAATTTAATTTATTCGTTAAGTGAACAAACTATCAGCTTACATGCGCTTTTCTCAGCATCACTTTCTGTAGTATCACTCATGTCAGTCGGATCTAAGCAAACGTCTGGTTTAGAATCAAGTGTAATTATCGGGTTATTATTATGAGCATTGGCTTCAAGAAGAATATCAGTAGTAATTCCAGCACCTGACGTTGTTGGTATTCCGTCACTTAATACATCTGCCTGTAAATAAACATAATTCAATAACAAATAAATAGTTGAAGAATTTTTTAATTCATGTATTATCGAAAATACCTCAGAAAAAGACTCTGTTGATATTCTTGAAGGTAATTTTTCCTCTTCAGCAGCTGCTATAGGTGGAACGTAATCTTCATCATCGGAAGTTAATCCCAACTCTTCGCCATAACACGCGTGGACAAGTTGCCACATTTCAGAGTTGCTCATTGGCTGAAATTACAACCAGTATCATAGTGAGAGATAACAACTTAAATGTGTATGACATTGAATAAAAGAAATAATTGATAAGCTGTTTGATTAAAATTCGTTTTTCTGACTTAAATGTTAAACTATTTAATTGTTTACTATTATTGTTTACTTGAAAATACGCACCTGGCCGATAAGGGCATTTTGCCATACTCTAAAGAGCATCAGGTAAGTTTTATCCCTTGCCCCAAAGGTTGTTAAAAAAAATTTATCCTTATTAGTGCAAATTGCTATAGCATTTGGTATTACGAGAGCAGTTTTTTCTTTGGTTATTGATTGTACGTCCTTCCACCGAAGTGAAACCAAAGTTTCCCACATAAAGATATTAGCGTAAAAACAAACGTAATTTTGTGATACGTACAGTCGTCCATGGACCAGTATTTCTTTTTGTAAGGCACACGAGTAATCTGCAAAGATGATAACTTACATAATATCTTTATTCGAACTTTAAAAATAGCAATGTATATACCTCCTATACTTTAATAATTTAATATGTAAATATTCATTAGTATTATGAATCATACCATCTTATTTATTTTTCAGGAGCAAAAAATATTTCAACGAATTAACTTAATAGTCATCCAATAACCATGTGTATGTGATAAAGTATTTAAGCTTACTGTAGAAAAAAATGCAGAGAAACCTATTATCGATTATTGATTTTTTTTAAATAACCATCTTTATATTGTTTGTTGTTTTTTTTTTTTTAAATCAAGAAATCTATTTATAATAATAATAATAATATAAGCTGTAGATGGTGAAGTTTAATCTTAGGTAATCTTCTTTAATGAATGATAAGAAGGGTAATGAATAATACTAGACTACTAATGACTTATTTAATGACTGTAGTAATTAAGTGAAAGTATAAAATTGTTATTCATATTAAATAATAAAGTTACATACCTACTACCAATCGTTCATCATCGGGAACGTCTTTGAAAATGCGTTTAAAATCTTCAGATCGGGATTTATATGTTGGATAAAGAACATTGTACCAAGACGATTTTTTTTTACCCCGATCACTTCGTCCTTCTTTCCTCGTTTCAGCTGCTGAACTTCGGGAGACCTCTGTAGAGTCTGATGAACGATTCGCTGGTTCCTATAATTTAATTATTAAGGTAATGTTATATTAAGGCCGCTTAAACCGCTTTAAATTGGTTTCTAAAACTGATTCGTCACAAAAATTTATCAGCTTCAATGTTAATTAATATAAGAATTATCGATGTTAATAATTAAAGATGCACAATTGGAAATAACTGAAAAAATAAAATTTCCAATTATAATAACTTAAGAGAATTTTTTGAATTTATTTTTAATAAATTAATAAAAATAAGTGATTTATTGCTTTATAAATACCAGCTATTACATACCAACGATTGATCATCATTTTTAGAATTATCATTTTCTTTAGCACCAGAACTTGAACCATGTCCAGAATTTTTCCAATAATCTTTTCTATTGAATATTTTTGGACTTGACTGAGGTGAAGAACTTGGACTACGTCCATGATGACTACTGTCATGTTTTGATTCAGAATCATGATAGTCCTCAGTCAAATAGTCATAACCAGATTTTGAAGGAATCCCACTGCCCAATGATGATGAATTTATTGAAGAAATTACCTCGTGGCTTGAAATTAATAAATTCTCAACCGATTTGTTCCTGAAGAAAGTGAAATTTATAATTCTATTACACAGAACTGCGTTGATTTCCCATGATTAACACATTTTTTATATAGAAAATTAGCTTACATATTTACAATTGGATGATCATGAAGAGATTCTCTCTCACAATACATCTTATTTCGAGCAACAGCAACCAAATCATCATTAGAATTCTCTAAAAAATTTGAATAGTGATTACACTTATCTAAGATATTGACAAGCTTATGATTAACAACACGATAATGCTTAGTTTATTATTTATTCCCTGATAGCATCATCAGAAGGTCAACTATGAATCAGAAACTGACAGAATACCTTCGGTTTTTAAACGTTATACATTTAAAATGAAGCTTTACACTCACCACGAGTTAAAATTTTACAAATAACTCTGTTTCAAAATGACTAATATATTGTTATTTAATCGTTTAAGATCAATCACTTGTTAACAATCTATTGTTTAAACTCATTGCGATAATAGTAAATAATTCTAATGTTCAGACTTTAGATACAATCGTACAGACAGCATGAAAAGTGTTTTTTTGTGCAAAAAACTAACTATTGGTAGTGTTTTATGTGTATCTAATTATCAGTTGGTATTCTTGTAACATCTCGACCAATCTGCTTTTAGTTACAACAGAATAGACCAATCAGCTTTCAACATTTAATGTAGCTATTTTCATTTCAGATAAAATTTGGTAATAAATCTAAAAATATTATAGTTCTGTTTTAACTTTCAATCTATATTTTGCTTACATTGTAATCTGACTGGTGATTTGAGAATTAAAAATTACTTTTATATAATATTTATTTATTAAATAAAATTTTCTTTAAGAACATATAAAACAATGACCTATTTCTCAAGATGTTTAATTGGAAGAACAATTCCAACATTACCAAGTAAATAGTTCAAGTTGTTGAATACGTGGATTATATTGTTATCTTAAAAACATGATACGACTGCATTGAACTTTTGTAGAGAAAAAATATATAAACACGTTGTGCTCATATATTCTGAAATAAATTAAAGTAGTCGTAATTAATCTATAACATGGAAAAAAATTTTCTATTGTATTTTAATTGATTATTTATTCACAGATATTCTTAGATCTACCTGTTCATCTTATAACCAAAAGGCAATAGTTCCGGTAGCTATAAGAGCTTATGCATCATCAGTTTTAACTAAAAATGCATCAAAAGTTTGTTTACAAAATATTAATCAACAATCAAAGAAGGTTTGAATGAGATAAAAATTTCCGAATCTATATTGTGCCTATTTCATATGATTTAGTAACGTTGTTTTTTCTTACTGATAGAATTCAATAGTTTGCAGGTCCATTAACTTTGTTTGCTAATCAAATTCGAGCATCAAGTACTGATCACGTGCGTTTATGGCAGCTTGAACGACTTGTAGCAGCAGCATTCATTGTGGTCTTTCCAAGTGTTATTTTATTCCAAAATTCTCTGGTGGATCTTATTTTCTCTGCTCTCACAGTAATTCATTTTCACTGGTACAAAAACATTTATAAAATATCAATAAAATTTCATCATTATTATTGAGTAATTGTACTCTAAATTTGTTTAGGGGCTTGGAAGCAATCATTGTTGATTATGCTCGACCAGCAGTGGTTGGTCCAGTTTTACCAAAGGCTCTAATGGGTTTATTGTACGTGCTCTCAATTGCAACACTTGCTGGTCTTGGGGCATTAATTTTCAATGGACCAGGTGTAGGAGGCTCAATTAAAAAACTATGGATAGAGAATAAAAATTAAATTTATCTAATGCAGTTTTAGAAAATTGTGGTGTGTTAATAAGTGAAATTAATAAATCAATAATTATGTATTAATTGTCATATAATACATTAAGTATTAACGTAATATAATCTCCAAGATAATAATAATAATACTCTTAATAATTTTTTGTTCTATTTGTTGCGTAAAATTATCCTTAAAATATAAATTTTCCATTTACATAATTTACAATCTTCGCTACAATTGAAATATTTCATCTTGTTGCTGCTGAAGTTTTTGTAGCGAAGTTTTTAATTTTTTTCCATGCGTCATAACAACAGCGGATGGAAGATCATGAACATCATCTTCTGATGAAGACTTTACTGGTCCTGTACGTAATGATAATGATGAAAACAATGGTGATGATTGGGGATGTGAGTGACGTAGTCGGTCTTTCGGCCTTCTTTGAATAAATATGTCATCATCTCGACAAAATCTAGAAATAAATTGATCAAGATTAATTTAATAATTCATTCATTAACTATGACTATTATTATTTCATCAATAAATAATATAAATAGTATAAATCAAGTTTTACAAACTTTTATTCAAAGTAATGAAACTATTCATGATAAGCATTTTTTTTTATTTTTGGATTATGAAAGCTAATATGTAAATAAGGTCATCTCAGTGTTTTGATTTTAAAAAAAAGAAAAAAATGCTAGAGACTTACGCACTATTTCCCTGGGTTTTTTGAATGTCTTTTTTGACAGTAGCTATTGAAGAATCCATTCTAGCTAAAAAATTATCGATTGAACCGTCGTCATTCATTGATGAAGACATTGCTGAAGCACTTGGGTCTGAGCAAGTATTAGCTTCAACAGAATTGTCAGTCTCATTATTTTGTTGAGACGTTGTTGCTGTTGAATTATTTATTACAGGAACTAGTAAATATTCACGTAAAAATAAACTATCTGATGCCCATAATCTGTTTATTCTCCTAATTTGTTCAGTCTGAAATAAAATACATGTAAATAGATGAAAGTCATTCAATGAAACAGTTTATTTTTCACGGTTTATGACTAATTTTAATCCTCATAAATATAAAGAAAATATGTACATACCGTTGTCCCATATTTTAAAGCAATTCCTGGAAGTGTGTCCGTTTTACTAACGAAGTGTTTTATTAAATTATCATTACGAATTACGTGCTTAGAAGTACTACCGTATTTTTTTAAGTTTTTACTAATGTCACGTATAGATCTTCGTTCCTCCATTTCTCGGTACGTACTTTGATCCATTTTTAACCTAGTTAAACTTATATTTTTTTAAATATAAACTATGTTTGACTAATTAATTTTTTGTTCACTATTGTCTTCGACAAGTCAAACCACTGGATCATTTTTATCGGTTGAACTTGCATGTGACCACTTCAAGACATCTTTAGAAAGGTTTCAAAGTCCTTTCTTTTGGATCTGACCAGTAGAAAATAAATTTTTTCATGCTTCTAACTTCAGGCCATTGAAAATGAAAATTATTGGTCGATAAGTGGCGCGAAAATTTTTGAATGTATGAATTTATACCAAATATACTTTTGTAAAATTTAATGAATTTTAGTATAATTGAATATATTTTTTAAATAACAAAATTAATGTGTGTTTTTTTTATTATTCTTTAAAAAATCTATTACTATAGTTAATAAAATTCATGTGAAAATATAATAATAAAGATAATGAGTAAATCAATAAAATAAATAAATGTATTGAATAAAAAGGTAAATTGCATAAAGAGATTTGTTTTATAAAAATAATATATTTCAACAAGAAATTGTACACAAAAAATATTACACGATTAATTTTTATGCATTTTGACTATGCACTCAATACAATTCCGCTCATAATATTGATCGCAATGTTTTTTATACAAGCTTTTTTTGTAGATCAATTATACAATACTTGTTTTAATGAGCGGTACATTAAAGGCGTTTTTTCCCTAACAAATTTTTTTTTCTTATCTGATACATTTCGGCAATTACCATGAATATCGTTTAAGCGACATTAGAGTTCAGGCAGCAAAAGTTTTGATGACAATTTTTTATTACGTAAGAATTTATTCGCAGTTTTCACGTCAATCAATAATCATACTTTAGCCTGAACTTATGTATTTTTTTAATATTGTATTTGTAAATAAATGCGTGCTGATTTAATGCGATAAGGCCACTTTTCTAGATGATATTACATTCGTGGTTGTTATTCTTTTCATTTTTTTTTTGTTTTTTTTTTTACTATTAATTATACTTAATTATTTATATAAATGTTAAAATTATGATTGGTACAAAATGAATACATAAAAATTAATTCATTAGCTATACATTATGGCAATATAATTTTAAACATTTAATCAGAATTTAAAGGACGATTGAGTGTAATAAATTGCACACGAGGTCAGATCCACAGACTTCACGTGGAAAAAAATCAATCGTGTGCATGTAAATAACAAAAAAAAAAATTTTAACATTAAATTTTTTTGTATTATAAATGATATAGAAGCCTATGGAAACGACCAATGGATATTGTAGTTATAATGTAAGTTTGTTTTTGAAAATTGCTTTTATGGATGTATTAATCTTAATTCGCTCCTACTTAACTAATAATTAATTTGATTCCATTGAACTGTTTATTGTAGCTGTACTTCCTTCTGTATGCTACTCTACAGTACATGCTGATAGTATTCATCATGATTATTGTACAACTCACACACGTATATGTTATAAAGCATGTTTTTTACGTGAAATAATGAGCTACTTGATCAAATTCAATTTTATATATTAATTTGACATTATCCTTGGTTTGAATATAATCTGTGATTTTATTTGAAAATTACAAATGCGAATTTGTTCTATTTTAGATATGTGCTGACACACAATAAAGTATTGGAGATCATATCAACATATTTACATTTTAATCAATCATAAAAAAATATTTAGCAAAAAAAACGACTTCGAGATCAACATTGGTAATAAAATCAATAGATCAGCGAAATTGATCAACGTGAGAAAAAATTTATAAAATTCTTATGAATTAATTTAGAAAAAATTTTTATTTGATAATTTTTTGAATAATTAAAGTATTCAAATTTTAGAAAAATCATTATTTACGAATCTCAAATACAATTTTCCTATAATAAAACTATCAAAAATCCAACCTCGAATCAACGAGATTCGTAGTATATCTACTTATCACATATTTTTGTTTATCATAAACTGAGCAAGAAAAATGATTAACAGAAAATTGTGATACAAAATTAAAGAATGCCAGTGATAACAAAAGATTCTGGCTTCAAACAAAATTGTTTATCACAATTCATTCATACAGTTACAATTCATCCGAAACTTAAACGTATTAAAAAAAAAGTGAAAACTTGAATATTAACGATTCATTTTATATATAAAACGAGGTAGAAACAATGAAATTTAATGTTATCAATATTTTCATATATATTATTTATAAAACTGATGTTTAATTCATCATTATCGCACCCATACTCAAAGATTAAATTCATAATCTTCATTTAATATAGTACAAAACATCTTTCAGATGGTAAATTTGATAATTATATTGTATACCATCTATTCAGTACAAATTCATCTATAAAAGAGGCCAAATGCAATGAAAACTAATAAAGATCAATTAAGTAACAACCGATCAGAATTTTTTGCCACGAAAAAATTCAATAAAGCCGTAACATGGATTATTGAATGTTACTTAACATTCGCATTTCATTCAATTGGGCGATTAGTCTAATAATAATATTTATAATAGTAATAATTAATGATAATAATAAAAAAAACGACATTTTCACTTGCTTAGGTTCGTCAATTGAACGCTATAATACACTTATAATATAAGTCATAACAATTTTACTGAGTTAAAGATATACATTGTTATTATACGAAAAGTTAATCATCATTTGGAGTCAGACAAATATGACAATTTGAGTCAATTGGTACACATAAAATGCTCATTTACCTATTTTCTGACTCATTTCATTTATCATATTGATTAATCCATGAAATTATCAATGAAAACAATTATTGTTTACATCACAGAAACGTAAAAAATTAACAAAAGTTTGGGTAAAAACAATGTTGAAAATTTTATGAATCAATTAAACAAATAATTAACTTTAATTCAGCCTGATCTTAAATGTTAAATTGCTCTCATTTTTCATTTTCCCATTCTTCAATTGCATATAATTTTACAGTAATTTCAGTTTGAGAGATAAAGTCTTGTAAAAAAAAAGTCTGGAAAATTTTTGTCATTATGACATATTTGTTTAAACACTAAAAAATTCAATGCACTCATCACCGCACATGCCATAAACCTAAATTTAGTGTGCTGAGCTGCGATAATTTCATAATCTTCTCTAATCCACTTGTTGTTATTCGAGTACATCCATATAAATCAATGCACTTTAAATTTTTCATGCTTTCTGCAATAGTATAGAGTCCTTTATCTGTGAGTCTACTACATTGGCCAATATTTAGTGTTTCTAATTCATGAAGTGTTTTCGCTATTTTACAAATTCCTTCATCACTGACTTGGCACGCAGACAATGACAATGATTTTAAATTAAAAAGACCTTGTGATATATACACGAGCGCTTGATCGCCTATTTTGTCACAGAAGGAAACATCCAAGGAAGAAATTCTACTACCACCTTCAGCAAGATATGCCATACCAATGTCCGAGATATTATCACAAGATCGTAAATTTAATTCTCTTAAACTAGACATTTTTGCAAGATGCTTAAGCCCAGAGTCAGTTATAGAGACACAAAATGAAAGGTTGATGGACTTTAGAGTAGCCAACCCAGCAGAAACATGTCTCAATGCTTCGTCACTAAGACGCTGGCAATCTTGAAGTCCTAAATGCTCCAAAGCAAGGTTACCATCAGCAGTCTCTGGATTGAGGCCTGCTAAATGAGCAATACCCTGATCAGAAATATGCCAACAGCTTCTTAGGTCCAATTTCTTGAGCTTTTTTAATCCCCAGGCTATCAAAAGTAGTCCAGTATTAGTGATGTTGCAGCATCCTCCTAATTCTAAGGATTCAAGATTTTTTAAATACTGAGCAATTCTTCCGAGCGAAGCGTCGGTCACTTGTTTGCATAGAGACAGGTTTAACTCCGTAAGGGAAGAAACTTCTTGGCAGAGGGCGTTGGTAAGGCCCGAATCCGTAATATTATAGCAGCCAGAAAGATTGAGGGACTCGAGATTTGGTATGCCTTTAATAACGTCCCCGAGACCTCTTCTCAAAGAGAGCACTTGGACCCTCTTCACTCCCCGCCTCACCAAACTCGCAAAAACGGCAGGCGCCTGTTTCCTCAGGTGCAGACGGGCTTCCACCCCTCTCCAAACAGAACGATGGTAAGCGGCATCTCTCCATGCTACGCATACCTGCGCTGACCGGCCTTTGTCCCTTACGCTCAAATAGCTGAATATAAGGGCCAAAATTTCTGGGTAAAGACATGAAATGTGAGTACTTGTGGGCGCGGCGTCTTCATTTTGCGTTTCTGTTAAGTGCCGGGAAATGCCCTGTACATAGTTACTTAAATTTGTTGCTCCATTCATATAGCTTGGTACACAAACTGCATTTTGGCGAGACTGGTTTTGCTGAGGTGTCGAGACAGCCAGGTGCGGTTGATGCAGGTGATAATAATGCCCAGACCTATGTAGCAAAGCACCACCACGCGTTGCTCCCGTTGTTAACGCTGGTAGTTCGGTCATCAACAGCTGACTCTCCTCCATATTGCGCCGTTGCGCACTGCTTACTTACTCACACACTCAATGAGCTTTTTTTATTGCCACGATACTTGGCTTTCAGCATAATCAATTCCCAAAGCAAGAATTTTCGTGCTGGTCATTCAAATATTATCACTGCAACTCATGGATTGTTTATTTTAAATCAATCTTTTTAAATGGCTTCTGAATATTCGATACGATAAATAAATCAGTATAGTTCACGGTCGCACTATTCACTACACTCTTTGCTGGCCACCCAAGACCCTAACACCGTCAAAGACGATGCGAGTAAAGCTTTAGAAGCCGTAGTGAAACTTTAAAACTTCTAAAATCGTTATATCTTGATGTAAACTTCTTTAGATCACTCATATGACCTTTGCACACTCTCTGGATTTTTTCTATTCCTAGAAAATATTAGACTATTGAGTAATTGATGCTTCCTCAATACATGACAATAATTGTTTGCTATTTTCTTACCATGAACACATTCATGCTCCAAAAAAAAACTGTGAAAACTATCACGCTTACTTGAAGGTTTTTATTTATTGGAAATTTCTAAGATCATGTGGTTAATCACGCAATAATCTAATACTTTTTTATTATATTAACAGAAGTGAACTGGCGCGCTTCCAGTCACAAACTGTCCAAGTCTAGCGTGAAAGAATGAGGCAACATTTTATAGATGTTTTAGTTCGCAAGTTAACCGTCATGATAACCATACACCCCTTTATCTCTATCGACCAATCAGCAATGTTTCTAACCTCACGCAATGTTTATTCTGTTGGATTGAGCATTTTCATTGGTTCGTCAAATTTGCAAACGTTTTTTATAAAGTTAGCGATCGTTGTGCCCTCTAGTAATCATTTTGAAAAATAAAATTTTTTTATTGGTATTCTACAATCTATAGATTTACTATAGTTCGAGACGATCTTTTCCTTGCCGCATGGCGTAGCTGAAGGTATGGAAATAATAATTTTATTAATTTTACGTTAAAAAGAATTAAATAACAACTATTTTTGTGCATTTATTGCTTAAATATGATCAAGCAAATTTTTTTCTAAGCCGAAAATTTGATACGCGTACTTAATTTGCTGAATTATCGTGTTTATGTGACAAGAATATATTTTCACGTTGCAATGTCATTGTTAAATAATTTGATATATTATTATCATATTAGAAGAAAAACTGATCCCTTTTTACGATAAATTATTGTAAATTTGTTTTTAATGAATTGTAACAATGCTTTTTTTGTTACTAATATTAATTAACTAGGATTTTATGAAAATTTTAAAATAGAGGTTATGTGGTCTGAATCAGTTGTTAGCAATAGGTGAAGCTTGATGATTAGTTTTCTTCTTTTTTCAATTTCTATAAAAAATTTTACTTAAATTCTTCCGATTAATTTTTTTTTGTAAATCTTAATATTCTCTGTAGTTAAGTTTCATAAAAAGTTAACTTACATCATTCACCAAAATGAATGTTTAATTATTTAAACAAAAGAAAATATTTATTTTGTATCAAAATAAAATAATCGGGATTTAAGTAATTGTTGAATAATTGTGTTTTAAATATGGTGATAAATCTACATAAATTGATGTATTTACTTGAATTAATATTCGAGTAATATAACTTACGAATGAGGTAAGTTGACTTAACTTTTAAAAGTATAATGAACCTACTAAAATCTAACATTAAAATGATTTAAAAATAAAAATTAAATATAGTTAATCACGTGAAAATTAACTTATGCATTTTTTTTTAGAATTTATACGAGGCATTGAAATAAAATAAACTTCCAAAATGCCTCAGAACGAGTACGTAGAGCGTCATCAAAAGTTATATGGGCGAAGGTTAGATTATGAAGAACGAAAACGTAAACGAGAGGCACGTGAACCACATAAACGTGCTGAAAGAGCGCGTAGCCTACGTGGTATCAAGGCAAAACTCTTCAATAAAGAAAGAAGAAATGAGAAAATTCAGATGAAAAAGAAAATTAAAGCTCATGAGGAAAAGAAAGTTAAGGAAAAATCTGACAATGTACCCGAAGGAGCATTGCCTGTTTACTTGTTGGATCGAGATGTTTCTCAACGTTCAAAAGTTCTATCCAATATGATAAAACAAAAACGAAAAGAAAAAGCAGGAAAATGGGATGTTCCTATACCAAAAGTAAAAGTACAATCAGAATCAGAAGTTTTCAAAGTTCTCAGGAGTGGAAAAACTAAGAGAAAGTCATGGAAGAGAATGGTGACAAAAGTAACTTATGTTGGGGAAAACTTTACAAGAAAACCACCAAAGTTTGAGCGATTTATCAGGCCCATGGCATTGAGATTTAAGAAAGCACATGTAACTCATCCTGAACTTAAGGCTACATTTTACTTACCTATTATTGGCGTCAAGAAAAATCCCAGTTCAACTATGTACACTTCATTAGGAGTAATCACAAAAGGAACGATTATAGAAGTGAATATTTCAGAGCTTGGTTTAGTAACACAATCAGGAAAAGTTGTTTGGGGAAAATATGCCCAAGTAACAAATAATCCAGAAAATGATGGATGTATTAATGCAGTTTTATTAGTCTAAAAAAATTAATTGTAATTATAATTGTACCTTTTGATTATTCCAATAAATTGTCTTCACTTAACGCCTTATGTACTTGTTTCTTTTTTTATAATCCTGAGGAAAAAAATTATAAATTTAGTTTGATCCAATTCAATTTTTAAAATACTTAAAATTTGCTATTTTACAGACTGTATCTACAAATTCATAATTAAAGATGCAGATTTTCGTTAAAACTCTAACAGGGAAAACCATCACCCTCGAGGTTGAACCCTCTGACACTATTGAAAATGTTAAAGCCAAAATCCAAGATAAAGAAGGTAAATAAATAAATATTTAGGGATTTGAATTACCTAGAATAGAGAAACCTTGAATAGAATGATATTATAAAATACTTTCAGGAATTCCTCCGGATCAGCAAAGATTGATCTTCGCTGGTAAACAATTGGAAGACGGTAGAACCCTCTCTGATTATAATATCCAAAAAGAATCTACGTTACATCTTGTCCTTAGACTACGTGGTGGAGCTAAGAAACGTAAGAAGAAGAATTACTCTACCCCCAAAAAAATCAAACACAAAAAGAAGAAGGTCAAATTAGCTGTTCTTAAATTTTATAAGGTTTGTATATTCTTAAATTATTTGGAAACATTATTATTTTTTTTTTTTTTTAATTTAAAATTCATTTAAAAAAATTTGTTTAACATTAAAGGTTGACGAAAATGGAAAAATCCATCGTCTAAGACGAGAATGTCCCACAGACCAATGCGGTGCTGGAGTATTCATGGCAGCAATGGAGGATCGTCACTATTGCGGCAAATGTGGCTACACTCTGGTATTTAATAAGCCTGAGGACAAGTAAATAAATGTACGATATTCTTTTTCATTTATTGTACGTAATTAAGTACAGTGTTTAAAGATAAAAATAAAAAAATCGATACAAAATTAATTAAAAATATTTAAAGAGCATTGGAATTCATTAATACCATTTTATAAGAGCTGCAACAATATGTTTATTTGTACATTTTAAATATTATGATTTCATTGTATTTAAGACTGAGCATTATTAACTTCAAAGTGGTTTTTCATGGAAAATACCATCAAAATCGCTAATTCCAAAATGCCTCATATCTCTTCCTCCACGCATTGGTATTCCTGGGGATCGGTTATGATCGATCGCTACTCGTGTGTCGTACAGACTCGGTGCCTGTAAAATTATTCCTGCTGTACCTCCGGTACATGCAAGTGTAAAAATCCAGAGGAAAAATCTATCTAGAACCATCGCAACATATTTCCAGTCTTCAATAACCTACAGATCATTAATTCATTAGTTTAGAAGAATAATAAGAATGAATAAAAATTATTATTTTGATTACTTCGTTGTCTTTGTCAGCATCTTTAATGTGTTGTGCAATAAAACGGACACCCTTTAAGGCAGAAAGAACATCCGGAGATAAATTTTTGAGCATTATGTTATCGCTATCTTGACTAGATCCATGAGGTACATGTCCATCTTCATCATCCATATTTTTGTAACCCAGAGTTACTCTGTCTATTTCGTCAGGATTTTCTTTCAAATCTGTTGTATATTCACTTCCGTTATCACCATAACTGTACAAATGGTTAAATTTTTTTTTTAACTTTATAATAATTTTTAATCAATTCTCTATATTAACAAACCTGTAGTCGACATCATTAGAATATCCATTATCAACACATATATCACTGTATTCAGGAGTAGCGTAAGGTGTACGCTGCATCATTAAAACACGTGGCATCCAATTCAAAAATACTTGACGAACCCAATTTGACATTTTATGTGTAGAAGGTGATCTACAAAAATTGATAGTAACCAATAGTAACTTATTTGATTTTTAATCTTAAGTAAAAAAATTAAGTAACGCACCGAAAATGAACATTTAACACAACCACAGTAATCCATATAGATAATGTGACAAGAATCATTGTAAATAGTAAATATTTCCCAAGCAATGGTATAGCTAGAGATGTTGGTGGAATAATTTCTGCTAAAAGCAGGAAAAACACTGTGAGAGACAGTAAAATTGATGAACACAATGAAACCTGCAACAAAGATATAATTGATTTTTTATTTAATTTAATTAATTAATTTTGAAAAGCTCTATTTTGGATTCAATTTACCTTTTCTCCTGAATCACTTGGCAAATAGAACACTAGTACTGTCAAAAAAGTAATTCCTACACAAGGAATGATAAGATTAACTGTATAAAATAACGTCTTTCTTCTCATTGTGATATTGAAAGTTATATCAGAATATGGTTCTAAACAACAGGGATAATATTCTTCATTCCTTGCAGCTGGTACTTCAAGGATATCCCATTCAACGGATAGATAAAAATCACTTAAATCAATTCCAGTAGCTACTAAATTAGAGCCTGGTTCTTGCAACATGTGTTTTAAATCTATTTGAGCTCCATTATAGGTCCATGAACCAAATTTCATCAAACATGACTGTTCATCAAATGGGAAATATTCAACATTTATTTCACATGAAGATTTGTAGATTGCTGGTGGTTTCCAAGATACTTCTCCAGTGTATTTTAACGTTGCTTTGGTCATAAGAGTTACTTCATAATTCCCATCAGCACTTAAAGTTAAAACAATAATTGATAATAATTAATTTTAAATTTAAGCGGTATCTATTAATTATTTATACTTGTTGTAAAGAACGATATCAGGCAGCCACAAATTTTCTGAAGGAACATACAACATCTCCACTCCTCCATATTCTTCAGGATCCCATTGTAACTTATAATCATACCATTTCTAATGAAAATAGGAATTACTATGTAAGTTAATCTAATCTTTATTTTAATGATTAATTAATCTAAAACAGCCTTAACATGTAAAATGATAACAAAAAACAATTTGCTTATAGTTCAGAGTAAATTAAAAAAATTACGTACTTGTTCTACCCATACATTGGTGGTCATCACCTGATTCTTTAAGTTCATTTCAATAAGCTGTGATAATTTTAAACCCAACCAAATAGTCAGGGTTTCAGTATTATTGATCACAGGTCGTATAAGTCTATTATAATTTGATAATAAATCATCATATAATCTTTTAGCATCAGGATTTGCTTCATAATTTTTTGGTCCCGGTACTATACCTACAATTTATAATTACTAATTAATTTCTTATAGTTGACAAACTAGATAATTTTTGAATTTGTTTACTTTTATAGTTCACTGATTATTAAAAAAATTTTTTTCTTTAAATTAACACCTACCATTTGCGTCAATTATGTGGCAAATAACGAACAAAACGAACAATTTTTTTAAATACATAATCCATGAAAAAATGTAGGAAAATGTACATAAAACTAGCAGCAACCGTTTTACAATTTAAAACGCTTAGGCAGCGGAAAGAGATCTAATAGAAGAATCACTGCAGTTTGTCTTCTGCGAGTGCGCTCCAGCATTCTTTGTGAAAAATCGATAGCTAATGGTACACTACGCCCATCGAGATGAAATTCACAGAGAGAAGGATAAGAGGAATATTTTTCTTTGCTCCTATTTGTTTCTCTTTTTACTCTTAGATACATTAAATATTTAACAATAATCTTTAGTTGACTTAATATTGGATGTCTTGAGAAAAAAGTTAAAAGAATTGTATGTTAAAATTACTCTAAAATAAAATATTTGTCATCATCTGCCAATATTTTCTTTTCTTCAAAAAATTTTGTTCAGGAAAATTCATAGATTTTCAAATTAAATAGATTCTGAAAAATATTTTTTTGATTTTATCCAAATATTTATAGTTTTTGTTTCTGAGGTTTTTTAAAAATAAATTCCAGTTCAATCGTTCATTTCCATCGCAAATTTTTCATTTAT
Organism: Chelonus formosanus; assembly: GCA_028641665.1. Taxonomy (NCBI): domain Eukaryota; kingdom Metazoa; phylum Arthropoda; class Insecta; order Hymenoptera; family Braconidae; genus Chelonus; species Chelonus formosanus. Next base: position 20,448,427 of record CM054002.1, read on the forward strand.
AGTTTTTATATATCTTAGAGTAACGTCTGATCAACTCTTCAATAATACTCTGAATTTGTAGACCTTCGACTCATAGACGTTTAATCAATTAATGACACCAGAGTTTTAATATAATATTTTATCATTATTGGGGGAAAATAGTAGTTTTTTCAGAAAAATATTGTAATCAATACAATTTTGTATTTAATTTGCTTGTTAGGTATTTAACCTATGCGTGTGTACATACTATGAAATCTATAGGTTATGTTGATATTTTCAATGTCGTGAAAATGCTAATATTTATCCGTAATTATCGATAAAATGAAAATTCTTTTTATTCAATACAAATTATCATTACTAGTTCTATTATAGCAATGAGTGTTATCAACGCATCTTTATTAAAAATTAAAATATTGGTTATGTAGTATTGAGAATTGAATGTTTATTTTAAAATTTAGGTGATTAATGAATAAAATTAAGCACAGAATATTTGTTGGTTTATTTTTATAACAAAATGAAAATGCGATCTGATAGTAAGGCTCAAGAAAAAAAAGATGCTAAACGTCAAAAGCGACGAAGATCTCAATTAAGTGAACAAGAGTTGAAAATACAAAGAGCTAAAGACAGAGAAGCAAAACGTCTAAGTCGTGCCAAGGAAACACCAGAACAAAAAAAATTACGTAGACAAAAAGATCGGGAAATGCATCGCTTATTTCGTGCTCATCAATCGTACGATCAAAAACAAATTCGTCTGAAGAGAGAACGTGAATTGCGACGTCGAGCTCGTGCCCAAGAGAAATTAGCTTTGGGTCCAAATTGGCTAAAGTAAATTTACTTTCTGTTTATGATAGTTGAAGATAGTATTTACAAAATAATATTTATCATTTTATTCATTGTAGAGTAGAGATTCAATCACCATCTAATGACAAAATTCAAATGAAAGGTATATTTAGATTTATGTAAATGTTTATATTAACAAAAGGAGTAATCATCATGTAAAATCAATTTTTTTATAGATACTCATGACAATCAACCTATGATTTTTTCAACAGTGAAACCAGAAGGTAATATCTATTGTTTTATTCATGTTACATACATAATCATAAACTTTTCAAATAAAAATTTTATTCTAGAAATCTACAAGTCAGATTCAGAAATCAATACAGAAATTATTATTAAACAAGAAGGTATTGATAAAATCTATCAACTGTTTCATATAATCGAATGTAGGCAAATATATATTGTTAGAATTTTGCTAAATATTTCATTATTACTTTAAACAATTCATTCAGTTATTCATTTGTTTTTTTTAAATTTAGTAATAGATATCGACGATGATATGTCTTATTCAACACTCGAAAACGAAGGTATTTCTTTAAATAATTATAGTTTTTTTTTGTAATATTAAGGTATGAAAATCAACATTAATTATTGTTGTTTTAGATCATTTGTCTCCAGATGATAATCAATCTTTCCAATAAGAAATTTTGATAGACCAATTTTCAGTAAAATAATTTTTAAAAGTATTGTACAGCTAGATAATTATATGCAGTAAACAAAAAAATGAATAGTCTGTCTAGTCGTCGAATTATACTTTCTAAAAATTTAGAGGGAGTTCTGTTGTGTTCAAGGTCAACTAGTTCTTACCGAACCACAAGAACCAGTTATTAATCCATAGAGTTTGATATTAACTTTAGTTTACTTTATAAAGTTGTATAAAATAGATATGATCAATATGTATCAAGTATTTTCTATTCGTAAGTAAACAAGAAAAGTTATTTAAATAAATAAGTTATGTTTTACATAGAATTGTTGTTCTTTAATGATATTTGTAATTATCTACAGACCGTAGAGTATCGCAGACATCTGTCAAAAGATATTTTAGTGCATTTCCAGAGATATTACAACCTGAATTAACGGAAATAAAGAATGCTGGAACTTGGAAAAATGAAAGAATAATTTCATCTTCACAAAATACAAATATAAAATTAAATAATGGACAAAAAGTACTCAACTTTTGTGCTAATAATTATCTGGGTCTATCGGTATTAATTATTTACTTATATTCATTGTCAGTTATTCTTGTGTATTCTGTTTTAATAATATTTCAACGTTTTATTAATTCAGGATAATCCAATATTAATAAAAGCTGCAAAAGAGGCTCTAGATAAATATGGAGCAGGATTGAGCTCAGTGAGATTCATCTGCGGGACTCAAGATATTCATAAACAATTAGAATCAAAAATTGCAGAATTTCATGGTCGTGAGGATGCAATTGCGTACATTTCTTGCTTTGATGCAAATGCTGGTCTTTTTGAAATTCTACTGACACCTGAGGATGCAGTGATAAGTGATGAATTAAATCATGCTTCAATTATTGATGGTATTCGATTATGTAAAGCAAAAAAGTTCCGTTACAAGCATCGAGATTTAACAGATTTAGAATCCAAACTTCAAGAAGCCCAATCATGCCGGATGAGACTTATTGCGACTGATGGTGTATTTTCTATGGATGGAAATTATGCACCTCTTTCGGAAATAATTAATTTAGCAAAAAACTATAATGCAATTACTTTTGTTGACGATTGTCATGCAACAGGATTCATAGGAAAAACAGGACGGTAAATGAAATTTTTATCTCATCACTATCTTTTTATATTTAAAATATTCATTGGTCTGTTTACTGTTAGAGGAACTGAAGAATATTACAATCTTTTGGGTCAAGTTGATATTATAAATTCAACTTTGGGAAAAGCTTTAGGAGGAGCTGCAGGAGGATACACAACTAGCTCGAAAAAATTGATTGATTTGTTGAGACAAAGAAGTCGTCCGTATTTATTTTCAAATGCTATACCACCGGCAGTGGCGGCTGTTGGAATAAAAGCATTAGAATTAGTGATGAGTGATCCGTCATTAATGAGCCGTGTAGAAGAAAATACTCAACGTTTCAGAAAGGCAATGACAGCTGCTGGATTTACAATTAGCGGTGATAATCATCCTATTTCGCCTGTAATGCTTGGAGATGCTAAATTGGCATCAACATTTGCTGATAAAATGTTAGGTATGTGGGAAAAAATATTTTATTTTTAATAAGAAATTGAAAGGAGATTGAAATTATTTTTTTTATTACAGAAAGAGGTATTTATGTAATAGGATTTAGTTATCCTGTGGTTCCAAAAGGTAAAGCACGAATCCGAGTTCAATTAAGTGCAGTTCACACATCAGAGGATATTGATCGAACTGTAAATGCTTTTGTCGATATAGGAAAAGAGCTTGGAGTGATTTAAAATTGAATCTCTTTATAACAGTTATTTCAACATTTTTTTAAAATATTCAAAACATTCAATAACAGAAGTATATTTCTACTTTAACTTATTATGAATTTGTTGTCTATTTATTCCTTAATCTTCAAAAGTAATCGATTTTTTTGTACTGTTTCTCCGACTTTACATAAAATTTCTTCAACTATTCCATCAGAAGATGCTCTAATAACGTGCTGAAAACAATTTATTTATTTTTGAGAGTCCAATCTTAGTTGTCAATAAAGACAAAGCTTTATTAATAAATTTGAAATAAATTACCTCCATTTTCATTGCAACAATTACAATCAATGAATCTCCTTTTTTTACAGAATCATTTGGATTCACTAAAATTTTATCAACTATTCCTGGAAGAGGACTGACCTCTGATCCTTTTACATCAGACATTTGATTGAGTTTATTTAAAAATTCTGGCTTTGGCAGTTTTAATTTCCACATTCGATCCTAAAAAAATAGTCAACTAGTTACAATAAATTTACAAAGCATATTTAAAGAGAAACTAAAAAGTATTACTGTGGTAAAAATATATAGTTCATCATTAATGGTCACGATTCTAGAATTTGTTATTTTATTTTCTACTTCAGATCTTAATTCTAAAATATTATCACTCTGTGTCAATGTCCCAGTAACTTTTCTCCAAGGACCAATGTCATTAACTCTCATTTCATAAACATCTGGTTCAGCGTATTTCACATCAACTGTACACTTTTGATCGTCAAAATGAAATGAAAATCTCTTTTGCAAGTAATGATTCAGTCGAAATCCTAGTTCCGTATTAAATGGATTAAATGGATCTGTGGTTTTTATAGCTGCTTTTAAACATTTTAAGTCTTCCCATAAAATCATAGCTAGTGTTCCTTGACATAAAACGTGAGAAGAAACTTGGAGAAATGGAAATAATGAATCCTTCCATTGATCAATAAATCCAGTGTGTACATCGCCAGCTTGAAATTTAGGATGGCTACATAAATCCTTTAAAAATTCTATATTGGTTTCTACTCCAGCTATCTATGATAGGAATAAAATTATTATTGATATTTATTGGTTCCGTGAAATTTCAAAAACAAAAACTTATATGATGATTGATGATAATTACATCGTATTCTGCAAGTTTTGATTTTAATTTTCGCAGTGCTTCATCCCTACTTTGTCCCCAAACAACTAATTTGGCAATCATTGGATCATAATGAACTGATACTTCATCTCCTTGTCTGATTCCTGTTTCAACTCTGACATATTCAGATGCTCTAGGAGGATTGAGATGTAAAAGTGATCCAGCTCCAGGCAAAAATCCACCTCGAGGGTTCTAAAGATTTATTTGGATAAAATCTAATATGCAATATATTTCAAAATAATATAATTTTTAGAAATAATTCAATACTTCAGCATAAATTCTAGCTTCGAAAGCGTGTCCATTCATATTAATGTCTTCTTGTTGGAGAGGAAGTTTTTCTCCTGCTGCAACTTTCAATTGCCATTCAACAAGATCTAACCCCGTAATTGCTTCAGTAACTGGATGCTCTACTTGAAGTCTAGTGTTCATTTCCATGAAATAAAAACTCTGATCCTTTTGATCCATGATAAATTCCACAGTCCCAGCACCAACATATCCCACTGCTTTAGCAGCTCTTACAGCTGCTTCACCTAATTTTCTACGCACATCATTTGATAATCCTGGCTAAAAGAAAGAATTAAAATTAATATCAACTATTACTAGGGCAAAAGGTCAATAATTAAATAGGAATTGAATTACAGCAGGCGCTTCTTCGATTATTTTTTGATGTCGCCTTTGTACAGAACAATCTCTCTCGAACATATATACACCATTTCCATGAGTATCAGCAAAAATTTGTACTTCAACGTGCCTTGGGTTATTTACATACTTTTCTAAAAGCACTGCTGAATCACCAAAAGCTTTTTGCGACTCAGTTCTAGCCGACTCTAAAGCTTCAAAGAAAAATTTCTCTTCATTTACAATTCTCATTCCTTTACCACCACCACCTCGAACAGCTTTGATCATAATTGGAAACCCAATTTTTATTGCTTCTTTTAATAAAACGTCGTTAGATTGATCATTAGAATGGTATCCTTGAATAATAGGAACTCCAGCTTTGCCCATGATAGTTTTAGAAGTACTTTTAATTCCCATATCTCTTATAGCACTTGCAGGTGGTCCGATAAAAATTAGTTTCTCTTTCTGACAAAGTTGGGCGAATTCCATATTTTCTGATAAAAATCCATATCCTGGATGAATTGCCTGGCACTTGGTACGTTTGGCAATTGAAATAATTTCATGTTGTTTCAAATAACTTTGAACTGATGGAGATGGTCCAACATAAAATGCTTCATCAGCTAAATCAGTGTGCATTGAATTTCTATCGGCATCACTATAAATTGCAACAGTTTTTACTCCTAATTTCTTCGCGGTCTTTACAATTCTGCATGCTATCTCTCCTCTATTGGCAATTAGAACCTTAACATATGGAAATGTATAGTTAACTTTTAGTTCTAATTACAATGATACTCTTTCAAGTGATAAATTGATGATAATTTCAATTGAGGAGTTAATTTCTTACTTTTTCAATTGCTTCATTCAGAGTAGCACTTACTGAAAGTTCATGCTCTATTAAGAAGAATGTTTGTTTCCTGTAAACATTTAAGACTATGTAATTCTAATATTTCATAAACTATATCAACTAAATTGTACCTGCGAGAAAATATTTTTCGAAGGTTATACATTTTATATTTTTGAGAATTTTATTTATTTTCTCAAATTATTTTATGAAAAATATATAAAAGTCAGTATTTGAATAATGTATACGTATGATGAATACATCAGAGAAACTGATTAAATATCTCATTTTTATTCAACGTATATGACGAAACGTAATGATAAGGTTTGAAAGTTGGATTTGATTCTTTATAATATAGATATATATTTTTTTATGAACAAAAAATACTTGACCAAATAAAAAAAAATATCTAGAGGCTCTAAGAGTTACAAATTCTAAGAATACAAATTATTTGGAATTTCAAGTAAATCTAGCATTTTTTATGACTCATAATGACTTAACAACTGATAGTGTAAAATATATACGATAATGATATAAATTTTGCAACATTAAACGTCTTAAATTGATAAATAAAGCCAATTATATCGGTTATTTTCCCGCTAGAAATTTTAAATATTTTTAATCGATATTTTAATAGATGGCGCTTTGTTGACTAGTGAATTTTTTATTCCTAGAATAGAAAGTACAAATATTTCCTATAGTTTTTAGGGACCCTAAATAAATTTCTTTTTTTAGTTATCTTTCGGTAATTTTTCTTCAATTATAAATAAACCAGTAAATATACAGCGTGCTTCGCGCTCGCCTTTTCAATAAAAATTTGATTTTTTTCAATTTTTGGTAATAATACATTAGTGAGGATCCACCTCAATTTCAATGTAAAAAATTTTTAAACGCCTGATTTGGTTTAAAGTTCATAAAAATAGACTATTTATGTCGGGGGAAGCCATGGCTTATATTGTTTTTCTATTATAAATAATTTTTATTTTTATATTTTTTTTAATAATTATTTATAATAAAAAAACAATAGTAATATGATGGGGGTTTTTTCATATTTATTCCTAAAAAATGGGTTTTTTATATTTACTTGTGCTGATTATATTTTACGTGAATATTAATAAATAATTGCGAAAATGAGAGTCGGGCAAAAAATTTTTCGAAAAGTCATTTTTCAATTATTATACTTGATTATACTTAGGGTGATCAAAATTTCAATGTGATAAAAACCAGCTTCCCCCATCATATATTTTCTAGTTAAAGGTAGTAAAAAGCTTGTCAATCGCTAAAAAAAATTTTAGACTGAAATTGGGGTGAAACTCCACTGATGCACAATTACCCAGTTTTTGAATAAAAAAAAATACATAAAAAATAATTTGTTATAAAAAAATTTCTTTAAAAAATGTATATATATTTGGTACTCAATTTCTTATCAATTATTAATAGCTAGTAGTAAGTAGAAATAGAAATAAAAGGAGCAAAGGTCATTTTCATTTTATTTTTTATTATACTAAAACTAACTAAAATTATCTCGATTCAATAAATTTTGCGCGCGTTCAGAGAACCAATCAAAATTATAATAAAAATGACACGAATGACGTCAAATTTAACCAATTAAACAAAAGCAGCTGATTTCACTCCATGTCATGCACTTTAGTATAATAGATAATGAAAATATCCATATTAAAATATTTAATTTTAATTAAAATTATCTTTACGAAAAACAAATAGGTATAAGACGATTTAAATTTTCCCGCATTTTCAACGATCAAATTCCAGGCGTCTGAACAATGGCGGTGTAGTTCCCATCCCTCACTAGAGGATCTCTAACCGGTTATAGCTGAAACTCCGATTTGATAGTGCATATAGTAATATTGTTATCTTTCAAGCGATACTGTAGGTAGGCCGCATGTAGTATTTTCTAAATAAAAATATAAAAATAAATATTCGGCAATCTTTATTGTATTATTTTTCAATCGGATATCAAACGAATAATGCGAAGAATCATGAAGGGTAAACGTAGAAAGTCCGACAGCCCGAGTGACGCCGAGTCTGAAGAAAATGGCGATAATGCGCACAAAACCGAAGTCGTTGATGATGAAGCTAAACCTAAGGATGATAATGGCGAAAATGCGGTAAAATCGAAACGTAAAACGCCTCGTGGACAAGAAAGTAAAGTCACAGATGAAAATCCTGAAACAGAAACAAAACAAGGCGATGAAGTCGATGTTAATTCATCAGATACTTCGTCCCGGCATGAAAACGGAAATGTCACCAAGAGTGGCGGTGATAAACGCCGAAAAAAAGAGGACCGAAAAGCCACTACTTCTCAAGAAAAGGAAAATAGTAGTCAAGAATACGAGGTATTAATTTTTCTGCAGCTCTTTATTTATACCTACATAATTATCAAATTACAAATCTAATTTTCGTTTCTTTTCCCGCCAAATGTTATTTTATTAAAATTTTATGAATTTTAATAAAATTATAAGGATAAATGATTAAAATACTATTTGATATTAATAAAATAATTAAATTAAATTATTTAAAGGTAGAAAAAATAGTCTCACGTCGCACTATCAAAGGCCGGCGTCAATTCCTAGTTCGATGGAAAGGATATGACGAAAGCTCCGATACGTGGGAAAATGAGAAGGATTTAAATTGCCCTCAACTGATAGAAGACTTTTTAGTTGATGAAGAAATGCAGCAAAATCAAGTTACACAGAACTCAGAGGAAAAACCAGGCAAATCAGCAAAAACCAAATCGCCGAGAGCTGCTAAAAGAAAACGAAAATCAAAGACTGTAAAAAAAAATGGCGATGGTAAATAAAATATTTTTGGAGTAAGTAACTAATATTTTACGATTATTATCTACATTCATATCATAATTACTCAGATAAGTCTGAAGCAAATGATGATGGGACGGATGAAAAAGCTAATTCTACTGAAAAAAAGCCAAAGAAAACCAGGCTGTCCAAACACAACAATGACAATGATGGTAATTAAATCATTTGATTATGCATATTTTAAAATATTTTTATGTTAAATAAGATTTGATTAATTTTGTACATTTATTTATGTAGTTAAAGTTGACGATAGTGAAGAAGAATCAAGTAAAGAATTTGAAGTTGAAAAAATTATAGATGTTCATTTTAAAAAAAATAAAAGTAGAGAATTTTTAATTCGTTGGAAAGGTTTTAAACCTTCTGACGATACATGGGAACCAGAAAGCAATTTAAATTGTCCCGACTTAATATCCAAGTTTATGGATAAAGTTGAAAAAGCAAAGACTACCGATTTACGAGAATTGAGAACAAACCCTTCTCATACTAAAAGATATACTTTATCAATGTACGATCGACAGAGACGTCTTTCGCGCAGAAACATGGGTAAAGAAAGGTAAATATTAGTTTGTTTTTGATTTTATTTTTCATGATTTATATTTTTTTTTTGGGTTTCTCATTATTATACTGTATTAAATGTTTGTAACAGGGCAACATACCATCAATGTGATTAAAATATATAAAAAATACATCAAATGATAGATTATTTTAAAATTTATTTCATTTATAAATTTGAAAAAAACTATTATTTCAATTTACAAATGTGCTATGATGTGTGAGATAAGCTAATTTAATTAATTTCAATTTGGTAAGAATGAAAAAATGCACAAAAAATTATGGGTACAAAACTCGTCATAGTAATACTTTTTAAATGATTTTGTTTTATCATTTCGTCATTTTATTGTTTATTTCAAATTTATTTTATGTATACAATTGAATTTATATACCATGAAGATCGTTTCTTAAAAAAATCATGCGAATGAAATTGCAATTAATTTAATAATAAAATTTTTATCAAATTGACTAATTTTTAAGTATAAAAATATATATGTCTATATACATAAATAAATATATATATATATATATATTCACATCAACTTTGTTTATATAAAACATTAGATACAAGTATCTTTTTTTGAAGATATATGTAACTAGAAATACAATTTTGAATATGAAACAGATTTTTTTAAATAATTAAATATGTTTATGGACTATGAACGATAGATATAAGGAAAATAAATTTCATTATCAAATTGTCTTAAATAAGATTATAACACAAAATTATAACAATAATGAATTAGCCGTTATCTCCAAAAGTTATTTTACTTTTCATATGAAGCATACAAGGTAGTGAATGGTATAAGTTTAAATCCTATGTCACATATACAAATGTGTTTTTATGCATTTATTGATAGTCAGAAATACATAAAAATCATATCAAAATTGTGACAAGCATGTGTTTTATTACTTTATAATCCTTATTCTCCTAAATATGAAATACATCATTTCTGTCTAATAAATCCAGTAATTATCTATTATCAGATACTTTTTTTTTTATATAGATTAAATAACTATAATTTGATTAAAACGATAAGTAAGAATGCGGACGTTGAAAAATATTACAAATTAAATGATCAAAATTATTTGATTAAAAATATAAACCAACATGATAATAATAATAATAACTGCATTCAAGTGACCTATCACGTTGGTCCACGTTAAAAACACGAGTACGATAGTAATCTTCACAAAGCAGTTTGAAGGGAAAAAGATATAACGATATATATATATATATATATATATGTATAGACTGCCTATATTGTCTGTTTCTGACGATAAAAGTGGTAGAAGTCAGATTGCCTTTATAGACATCCACACCTATCGTTAGTCTTCAGCAACTTTCAAAGCATAAACGTTCGTTTCTTTGGCGGCTCAAGTGTTTTCTGTTAACAATGAAATTATTAATATTTATTGTAAGTTTATCAATATTATCACTAAATGTCAATGGTGATGATAAAGCTAATGGACCTAAAGTTACAGAAAAGGTCAGTAATTATTTAAATTTGCTAGTATTTATTCCATATTGTGTACAAAAAATTAACCAAACAATTTTGATTATTCATCTTAGGTTCGGTTTCATATGAGAATTGGAAAAGAGGATGTAGGAGTAATAGAAATTGGATTATTTGGAAAAACTGTTCCGAAAACTGTTGCCAATTTCGTAGGTTTAGCAAAAGCACCAAAAGGTGAAGGTTACAAAGGCAGTAAATTCCACCGTGTCATCGAAAACTTCATGATCCAAGGTGGTGACTTCACAAAAGGAGATGGCACTGGAGGTTAATACACTCAAAATTTTTTTTTTTCTGTAAAATTTCAACAAATTTATAAATAATATCTAAAACTATAGGAAAAAGTATCTATGGAGATCGTTTTGACGATGAAAACTTTAAGCTTAAACATTTTGGAGCCGGTTGGCTATCAATGGCCAATGCTGGTAAAAATACCAATGGCTCTCAATTTTTCATCACTACCAAGAAAACAACTTGGCTCGATGGTAAACATGTTGTTTTTGGCAAGGTTTTGAAAGGAATGGTATGTATCATGATAATAATAATAAATACGAAAAAAAAACCATTTTCGATGCTGACGAATTTTTTCTTTGTGTAGGACGTGGTACGAAAAATAGAAAAAACTCCAACAGGGCGAAATGATAAACCGGTTGATGATGTGGTTATTGTAGATTGTGAAGTAGTAGAAGTTCCAGAGCCATTCTCTGTAATAAAGGATGATGCAGACCAATAAGCATATTTCCTTTGCAAAATTCTACTATTACTTTGAAAAGTGTGATAATTTACGAAAATTTTGTCAATTCTTAACTAGCATATATTAATCGAAAAATTAGTTTAATACAATTAAAATTTTCTACTTCAATTTTTATTTTTTCATTTTTCATATTGAATAAAGATACTAATGTCCATTATTTCAATGAAATAAATAACTAATAACTAAGTCATTTATTTATTTATTTTCAATAAAATTTCTTTCTCTAAAATAGTTTCTTATTAAAATAATTTTATTTACATTTTTATACAATGAAGTATAAATATCATTTACAGCTGCATTAGTCATCCCCACCAAAGATTCATGAACCTATCAGCAAGCTTACATTCATAGTAGGGGAATCAAGGTGACAGAATGAGAGCGTACTGGCTTCTTCCAGTAGTTTGACAATAAATACAAATGAGTTCGCTTAAACTGGTGAAAATTTATTAGCCAATCCTATTAATTAGTACCATTTTAATTACCTCATAAGAATAATAATGAAGTTTTTACAATAATGGTAGAAGTAAAAATAAAATGGAACAGACATCTGTCGGATAAAATTATTTTATCCATGTCAAGCTTAAACAAATAGATATCTATTGAGAAAAAAATAGTTAAGATTAATTATATCTACAGATCTATATTTTCAAAATATGGCAAAAGGTTTTGTGGTGATAACTCTTTTTTTATCTTCAATTAGTCTATTCTCATTGATACTTTACATTATTGGAGGTGTACGCTATTTAACAACTCTAGAATCTAATACTTGTGATATGACATTCATGTTTGAATATCCTCAATATGTGGTAAATATAAACAAATTATTTAAATACTTTTCACTTATTTGATGTAGCTTCTTAAATAAATAACTGAATTATTTGTTTATAGAAAATAAAACTAAATCCAGAAATTGAAAAAAATTATCCAAAGTTTGGTTTGTATGTTTATGGAGAAGGTTATATGATTGAAAAGTTAAGACGAATGAAATTTTCTGGCATACCTGTTTTGTTTATTCCTGGAAATGCTGGTTCACATGAACAAGGTAAAGTATTCTTTTTACATCATAATTTTATAAAAATTAATAATTAATATTTTAGTGAGGTCCATTGCTTCAGTAAGTCTGAGAATGAGTTTGAAACGAAAAACATCCTTTCACTTTGATTACTTCACAGTATCGTTAGCAAAAGGTCTCTCTGCTCTTTATGGAGGTAATTCAGTTATTAATGACCATAATCAATTTATTATTCTCACCTTTTAATGAAACTATAATGAAGAAACTATTATTTATAGGTGTTTTAGATGAACAGACACAGTTTGTTAAGTATTGTATTCACCATATATTAAATTTTTATGGTGGAAATGTAGATAAAGTATTATTAATTGGTCATTCGATGGGTGGTATTGTTGCCAAAGCAGCTTTATTACAAGACGTGTCTTCGAACACAAGTTTAGCTAATATTTTGATCAACTTGGCTAGTCCTCATATTCCAAGTGTTGCGTTTGATAGAACATTTGCCAATTATTATCATCGAGTTAATGCACAAGCTGGAAAACTGAAACAAATGGGAACCACTGTTATTTCTATTGGTGGAGGTCCACGAGATAGTCTAGTCACTTCATCACAAATCGTTGATCCTTATGCAGATTTAAATGTTCTATCTACAGCTATTCCTAATGTATGGAGATCGCAGGATCATTTATCAATTTTATGGTGCAAACAATTGATTATAGTTTTAGTACGTAGTTTATTCGACTGTGTGGATACTTCAGGACGAATTCCCACAATAAAGTCTGACTCTTCGGCCAAATTACAAGCATTGACTTATCATCTATCTAGTCGATATTCTGGAAAGAAATTGCCTCATTATGAGAATAAATTTCAATTTCAATCCAATGCAATTGTTATTCCTGTCACCTCTCCGCAGTATACTTTTTATAGCAGTAATTATAGTGAGATTTATCAAGGAAAAAGAAATGATCGTCCAATATATTTGATGATTCCAATTAAAGGAGAGTCTATAACTTATGATCATCTTAGTGTGGATATTATTGATTTACAAACTACAGACTGGCTTTTTGCATGTTCAGAAATATCATCAGATTCATTGTGTAAATGGGGATGGAATTTTACAAATCGCACAAAATTATTTCCCGATCATTTGTATCGATTACGAAAAAGTGTTGATTTAGACCTTAATACTTCACGTAATGTTTTTGGAGCAACACACATAATAATAAAAATTTCAGCAGAGGACATGAGTAAAAAAATACCAGTATTGATCCATATCGATATGTATTCTTTCAAAGAACGAAAAGTACATATCGACGATGATAGTCCAAGTTGGCTTCCTGTACCAATTAATTTTGTGATTGGCTCGTCTAAAAGCTCAACTGTAACTACTGAACCAGGCATTCTTCGCTATTATTTTATTACAACAGGTATTCCGGATGCAATAAATATTGTATTACAGTCTATTGATGGTGGAGAACATACCAATACACCCGCAAGTGTTGGTATTGAAACACGAGAGTTATGGAATCCTTCAAATTCAGTTATCAGTCAATATTCTGCTCTTACAGAAGTTGATGTTGGACGAAAAAATATCATTCGTTTACAAACTCCAGTTAATGATAACTCTTCATTATATACTGTTACAATCAGAGTAACTTTAGATTCTAGATTTTCGTACAAAATTTTCTTACAACGAGCTGGCATTATTGACAGACTTGTTATTTTCGTAAGAGATCGATGGTTTCGTCTGTATCCAATACTTATAGGTTTACTATTGCTCATGATTACCATGAGAATGGATAACAACAAATACAAAACTCTATTAACTCTCGGAGTTACTTCTGTTGTTAGTTTAATTTCTGGTCTACTGTTTGAAAGCTGCGTGGCCATTGGACTGTTGATTGTTTTAGCTATTGCTACATGCTGTGCTGTTATTTTTTCAGGATCCATAGTTCATAATTTAACAGCTAGGTAAGGAAATTCATTATTAACTTTGTATTTGAAGATCTTATTAATACTTTAATACTTACAGGTTTTTGGCAAGAGCACTGGCCCATTTTCCAATCGCTTGGTACGATTGGTTACTTCGTCAGACTTTGGATAGCTTACCAATTTTTATAAGCTTCATTTTTATTGTTTTAATATCTGGTAGTTGTGCTGCAATTATTATGTTGTTGTCTGTTATATTTTATTTTTTAAAATTGACTCGAATGTATGAAGATTACTTAGAAGAATTGTTTATGGCGTCTTTACGTAATTTTGCTCGTAAATTCAGAAGATCGTCAAGTAAACAATCTAAAAATGACTCACAAAAAATTACTAAAGTCGAAGACTTAGATCCAATGACTAATATAATTAATCACTTATTACTATTTATTACTTGGTATCTTACTGCTGCGTCAGCCGTTCCAACAGCTCTCGTTTGGGCGAAAAATTTTAGGTAAGAAGTAGTTTATTCATCAAACACATTAATAAGAAAGTCATTTATTTACAAGGATGAACTATTTTTAGCTATGAAACTCGACTGTCAACAGAAGACACGACTATGTTTATCAGTTGGATTACTTTAACTGGGTGGGCTTCATTTGGTTATGTTAAAATTACTCCATTCATAGAAAATGATAACATCAAAATCCAGTTAATATTAGTTATTGAACGAGTCCTTGGTTGGATTTTACTATTGGTAGCTGCGTCAAAAAATCCCGCAACTTATCAGTGGACAATACCACCAGTCGTAGCAATTTTTATCTCTTGTATTGTATTTTTATCTATTTTCATTAAAATAACTGATACTCCTGGTGATCAAAACAGATAACATGAAACATGACTAATTTGACTCCAAAAAATGTGTATAAAAACAAAACTCTCACAGAACATTACTATTTAATAGTATGTTTTTTATAAAAATTAGTAAACGTCGTTTTATTCGCATAAAATAAACTATTTTCATTTATTTAAACCTGTATTAATTCACAAAAATTATGTTATCGTTATTATTAATATTATTTATATATATTTTCATAATTATATAGTATACTTTACATATGTCTGAGGTCAAATGATAGAATTTGATCCGAGCATTGTGAACGCATGTGGATGGAATTACATGAGATCGAGTTTATCAATCCTTCGTTTAATAATACAGCGATATAAATCGTATTAAAATATAACAAATTAATTTATTAATAATCTAAAGCCCATTCATTTTCTAGCAAAAATGCATCGACTACTTCCTTCATGGCCAAATTTGGAATCAATTGATCTTGCGTAAGCCGAACTCGAGTGACAGGATCGAAATGACCAACTCGCTGTAGATGTTCTTCAATGTCTTTACGTTCATATGTTATGCCACTGGGTGTAATTACAGGTTCTTGGAGAATTTCAAAACTAATTTTACCACATAGATAATCGGGGACATCTCGTTTCTGAAAATAAAATATAATTAAAAGAGCTGAAAAGTAACAAATTCAAATTAAAAAACAGAAAGAATGTAGTTAACTTACTCGTCGTCTTTCATCAACTTTAGCAAATAGATCATTCAAACGTACAATAGAAGTTTCCTTTTTGTTTTCAATTTCTTCTCTTGCTGCTGAAAAAGCTTGAGCTGCTGATAATGAATCAGAATCACATACTTTATTTGATTCAGTCGACTCCTCATGATCAGCTGAACTTCTGATCTCGATATTTGATTTATTTTGTTCGTTAAGAGCTGCTAATTTTCGTTCAGCATCCTCAAGAATCAATTGATTAAGATATGTCTGTAGTTCTATGTCTTGAGCAAGTCGTTGCTCTTCTCGCAATTGAAAACGTTTTTTACGTGCTTGTCGTAGAGCACTAGTCATGTCATCACCATAATTAAGCTTTTGTTCTTTAGCTAAATCGACAGCTGTAAGTAAAATTGAAACGTCAATTAATATTTAATTTATTTCTCATGCTTAATGACTTCATTATCTTGAAACAATGAAATAATTACCACGTTGTAGATGTTTTATTGCCTCATCGAATGACTCTAACTCCAAAAGAGCTAAGCCTAAAAAAAAGTGTCCTTTTACTAAACATGGATCTATATCTAGTGCACGTCGACAATCTTGGCAGGATGAATCCCATCGTTTGAGTTTGAGATGACAAAGTGCACGATTTGTAAAGTATTGAGCTTGAGTTGGATTTTTGATCTAAAAGAAATAAACGTGGAATTCAGATTAAAAATTCTGATTACGTGTACTAAATATATATATATCAGAGTATCAACGAGTTATTAAGTTAACTAACAATGGCTTTGGAATAACAATTGGCTGCATCTTCGTATTTGTGAAGACCGAATAAACGATTACCCTGCTCTTTCAATTCTTTATCTGTCAAATTGGCCGTTGAATACATCTTACTCATGTTTACAATTAATATTGTGCTGTATTATTTTACAGCACCACCCAGTATTTACTATCCAGTATAAATCTGTTTAGTGTGAAGTGAAATTTGATTAAATCGTAACTTCTGCATTTATTTTACAATCCATTGATGTTTAGACTTGAGATGCTGAAAACCACCAATTTTTCGGTAGACTTTTATTAATAAATCATTCACTTTGACCATAAAAACTCACTTTCTTTGTTACACATATACAACTTGATAAAAAAATTTAGGATTCACTGTTGCTGTCTTACTGTTGTAAAGAAAAAATGACATACACATGTATATATATATAATTGACGTATATATAATTGATAACAGCTGATGTATTAGCGGAAGTTCTACTTTATCAGCAAATTATGCACAATATACATTTACAGCTATACATATAGCTATATACATTCACGCTAGTTTTTTAATCGATTCAATAATAATCGAGTATTGTGATAAATCGATTGATTGAATCATATTAATTGTGGGTGTTCATTGATTGGATTTGAATTCTTAGATGCTTAAATTTTCGAAGTATTTCTTATTCCTATTCTCGATATAATGGATCTAGAATCCTTTGAGCATTATTCGTTGTCAGACGAATCTAAAAGTAAATTGAAAATTCATGAATCCTTGTGGTTGAATCAAGATCATGAAGATTCTAGTTCTATTTGGCAGAAATTGTTTTCCATATATGTTAGTACTACTGTAAGACATTTTAAGTTTGAATATTTTCTTATTTTAATAATCATTTTTCAGGAACCAGAAAAAATAAATAATGATAAAGAAGAATCTGTAATGGAAATTGATGATCTTAATCTGTCTACCAATCATTCAGAATCTACGAATAGTTCATTATTGCAATCATCACAATTTTTTTTCACACAAGTAAAAAAATGTAATTCTCCAGTTTCCAATGCTAAAAGAAGTCAAGGGTCTGAATTAGATGACAGAATTAATGCGGTTTATGAATCATTAGAAACGAATAAAATCCTAGATACTGATATTTTGAAGAATTTAAGTGATGAAGAGCTCTCCAATGTTTTTGACAATTTATCACAAAGACTGGACATTAAAGGAATATATGATCTTTGTAATTCAGTCTGTGAGATGGACTTTGATGAAGGGATACAATATATAAAAATTGTTTGCTCCAAACTATTACTCCCAAAGGTATATTTGATGAATACAAAATTATAAAGTATCAATACTTAAAACTTATCATCGTTTTTATCAAAATTGTAGATAACAGAATTAAAAGAACCTTCGAGGCAGTTGTCTGTGATAATTCTTCAAATGGTAAAAAAGTTTGCAGAAGATATAAAGACATTAATTTACATTCCATTAATTAATGTTGACCTGCAGGAAACTTCGATAATGTCAGTAATGATTCAGAGTTATCAGGGAGAACAGAAGATGACAATAATATCGTAAATAATTTTTCTGTTTTATAATCGTTAAATCAATCATTTACAAAATTATATGATCAATTTTATTATTTCCAGGGATTTTCTAATGAATGTAAAAGAATTAAAATTTTGGCATATATCGATTTTACCAGGATTATTTGATTCTAAAATAGAAAATTCATTGAAAGATCGTCTGCTTGATCTTCTAGCTGAAAAAGCAACCACATTTTCTCAAGATAAAAATTATAGCAAATTTATTTTATCATTTATCAAAATAAATTCACCGTACAGTGAAGAACAAAAGAATAATTTAGATGAAATTGCAGCAGTAAACGAAACAATATTTAAAAAAGCTATTGAAAAAATATTACAAAATATGTACCATCATCGTGATCTATGGCACATCAATTAATTCTATTTTTATTAACTGATTATATTTTTTCTAAAAATTTTATGAAGATAAATCACATTTTTGGTTCATGTCTAAGCTGTCTATTTACTAGAATTCTACACTACCATATCGACTGATCACGGTAGTTGAACTTCTGTCCTCACGACATGAGCTCTCTCAGTTGTCTCCAAATAAAATCAGCTGATTTGGTTTTGAAACAAAGAATTTACGTCGACAATATGACAGAAGAACTATCAGGTGTAACGATTGTTATATTTATTGCCGCTGGTGTTCTTACTATTTTATTGTTGTTCATTTTTGCAAAACGACAGATTATGAGATTTGCTTTAAGATCTCGAAGAGGACCGCATGTTCCTATTGGACATGATGCTAAAAAGGTTGGTATTCAATGAGGTTAATAGTTTATTTATGTTTGAAACATCAAATTGGATTAAATATAATACAATAATACGATACCTTAAACAATTTTTTTATAGTCGTTAAAAAGAGAAATTGAAAGAAGAATAGAAGTAATACCAAGAATTCAATATGAAGCTCAACTTATTAGTGATCCTAGGTTGATAATGGAACCTAGAAGTCAAGTGCCATCACATTACTATCGACTTAAAGCTGTTGATGATGTGAAAACACTCGGTAAGTAATTAAATTATTAATTAATGACAATATTTGCCAATAATATAACAATATTGTTAAATTTTTGTAGAAGCAGAAATTACAAAATATGACAATTGTCTAAAAAGACATCCAACAGAAAATTTACGTGCATATTTACTCACCACTTTAGCAGCTCCTTTAAATGGAAGTGGACAGAGAATAATTCATCAATTTTGTGATTTATATGAACATGCTAGACATGATCCAACTGAGTTTACTGATGAAGAGTATCAAATTTATTCAAGACTACTGCTCAAGCTGATTGATGCGTGAGTATAAATGATAAAATAATTATGAAAATGATTAATTTTATTACTGATTCGAAATCTAGGAGATATCAATTTTTTTTATAATTCATGTTTAAAAATAGTGCCCGTTTACTGAAATCATACCCAAATAGTCGCAAATCTAGTCCAAGTCGAACACCAATAAAGAAAAACGTCGATACAAAAAGAAATATATTGGAGCCGAGAATGAGACCACCTGAAGAACAAGTATTGACTGGGTCTCGTCCAAATACGCTCACAGTTATGACTTTGGACAACACTGAAACATCAGTCTAGCATTATGAATACCGTCACATACAACATATGTGACGAAATTATTTTAAGAATATGAATAATTAAAAAAGAGCGGTATATTATCGCTTGATGCACAATATACAATATGTTTCAAAATATAGCCAGTTTTTAAAAATATTTGTTAAATTATTTTTCTTATAAATTTATAGGACTTTTAATAGAAATATAGCTCGTCCATAATTCATCTAGACATTTCTCTTTTTTTAGAGATACTAAAGCGTTGTGAAAAACAATTTTGTACGCATCAGAAAGAACACTAGTTCTCATAAAGTTTAACCATTCCATTATCTGAAAATATTAATAATGAATAAATGACTGATATTAATAGATAATAATTAATGTTGCTATGAATAATTTTTACAAGTAAAATTATTGCTTGTATTATACCTGTATTGCATTATTCATCCAATGAGGTTTTTCAATAATTGTTGCTAATGCATGTGGAAAAAGTCTTGCTCTTGTATCATGTGATGTGACAATAATTTCATCATCAACTAATAAACAGTCATCACAAGCAAAAGTAATTATTGTGACGAAAAAGACATCACATAAGAATGCTAAAGATTCCGTAGAATATTCTTCACTGGGATTAAAAATATATGTTTGAATTTTACACATTAAATTTAGACTCCAGGTAGAATTTGACTTATCGGTTCTTAGCTGAGATTGGATTCTTTTCAAATGACTTAATAAAAATGTTTGAATCCTAAAAAATATTTCAATTAAATTTGAAAATTGAAATTCATACGTAAAAAATTCTATAGAATATCATAAATAGATGATTACCCAGGAATTGAAGATGAAACTGAAAGAATTACATCTATCCAACTTAATGGAATTGCATTATCTCTTTTCAGAACGAGTCCAGCTCGAATAACAATAGCTTTTTTCAATTTATTATTCGTAACTTCTGTCCAAACACTTGGTAGAGTTATTCTTTCAATTTGTTCAATAGACATTTCAAGCATTGGCTTAACATAAGCTGAAAAAATTTCATTTTCAACTTGAATTCTATCTAATAATTTTTCCAGAATGTCAGCTATTAACGTCTTATTGTCATGTTGAACAAGATCATCTTTGAGAATATTTTCATAATGTTCCATTAATTCATTAAAAATCATTACTCCATCCTTATCATTATTAATTGCTTTTTCAGTAATGCAATTCATTACAACATCCAAAAATGGTCCTAAGACATTCGACATTACTCCTCGACAAATATCTTCTAGATGTGAGCATAAAAGCCTGATCTTCTTAAATTCTTCTGATACTATTTTAACATCAGCACAATTTTTTGTCGTTTTTGATATATATTCGCTCAAAAATTCTTTGGCTGATGGTGAAACTGATGCTTGATGACAAGCTAAAGCTATTCCATAAGCTTGAGCTTCATTTGACATATTAATTACCGGATTCAGAAGCTCCCATTTAATGGGTGGTAATGCTTTTAGATATTTGTGAGAAAATATTCGTAAGCATTCTAGCATTATCTTTCGTTTGTTTAGATGATCAATAGCTTCATAACGACGAAGATATTCTCCAACTGCACGAATAGGACTTTTTTCTGAGAGATATTTATAATTAATTGGTTCGCCCATTGACCACATGTAAATTCCTGTTTTAAACCCATACAATTCTTCGCCGATATGTTTGATTAAAAAATCTCCAGCCATTGATCTTGTAGGTTCATACACTGTTTCAAGCATTGTGATCCAACAACTTCCTGGAACATAACTTATTATTTCTTCGGGTTTTTTCCCCGTCTCTGTTGATGCTTGAGCATATTTTTGTGGTAATTGGAGGTTCGTTTTAAATTTCTCTGGTAAAAAAGAAAGCTTCATTTGATTAAGATTATAAGCAGTCAGAGCTTTAAAAGCAGCTTCAACTACTTCAATGTTTCTAGTTGTTTCAAAACACGCGAATGTCCATAATTTTCCCAACACCTGCTCTAGTAATTGATCATACTCTTCATCGGCATGAGTAGCATTAGATGAAATATCTGCAAAAAATTTACACATGCTCTTTATGACAATTGGTCGCTCTTCTTTGTTCATTTTGGGTGAAAGCACTCGCCACGTTGAACAAACATCTGCTATTCCAGCAACACACAATGCTGAAATACCTCGAAGAGCAAGAGCACTTGCCGCACTACCAGCAGTATCAGTACAATGATTTAATGTTTGTGATAACAACGGTACCAATTCAGTGCCATGTTCTGGTTTAGTTTCACAAATGAATTGCATTGCTTTTGCACAAGCTATAGATGCCATTACTGTCTTGTCATTTTTGCTCATTTCTATCAATGCTGAAAATAAATGCCGATGACAACGAGGTTCAACTACCCATGCTTTCAAATAGAGATTTATTGCAAGGTATTTTAATGGTTTTTCAGCATTCAATAACGTATGAAAAGTGTGTACTATGATTGGAATATTTTCTTTTGACACGGCTAATTGTGGTAGTGCAAATAAAAGCTCTTTTGTCTCTTGTATTCCTTCAATATTCGACAATTTGTAAAGAATTAATGATAATACATATCCTGCAGATGCTGGTTTGAAGTTTATTATTTTTAAAAGTAATTTTAATGCTTGAGAAGTAATTGAAACATTTTTGAATTTTGAAATAATTCCTCCTAAAATATTTTTATAATTGTAAAGAAAATCGTTAGGTATTTCAGACAATTTTTCAAGCCATAAAATCATATTCATTTCATTTAAATCGTCTAAACATGCACAAAGATTTGCATAAAATTGAATATCTTGATTAGCATTGCATATTATACTAAATATCTTATTCGAATAAATTTGTTTCGAATGATTCTTAGGTGTTAATTTAGTAGTAATTATTTTAATCAATTCTTTGCCAACATCTAAAGCATTTGAAGACAAAGGTGTAGCATAAGCCATCCAAGGCAAAATTGATGCCAGTAATGAGTGAGCTATAACTTCGTTAGAGCTTAATTTAGTCAGTATCAACACTCCTAATCGCATTATATCGTGCAAATAAATTACTGGTGTAATTAATAACATATCAGACAGTAGGCTTATCATGATGCTTCCGATGTAATCATCAGAATGCTCGAGAATGTTCTCAATCATGAGGATGTTAGATCTAGGATCGTAATTGTGCTTCAAAAGATCAAATGCTAATGCCATAGTTAATGGCGCTAATGATGTACATAATTCTTTATGTTTTGTGGCTAAAGATAATTCTGTTAATTCCAAGACTAAATGATTCGTATTGATACATGAAGTTAAATCATTTGTACGTAACCACTGAATGATCTCTAATTGTAAGTTTAATGTTTCATGCGTTCTAATTAATAAATGCCAGGTTTGGTGCCTGCAATTCTCCGAGAGATTCATACTTGGATTGCATAAAATGTACATAAACACGGGTCGTAATAATTCTACACGATGCAAAACAAATCCTGGTTCGCAGTGATGCAATATTGATTGCATTTGGCCGAGGATATTTCGCCATGTATCAGTGTTTTGAGTTAAAACTGTTATTAATGGATGTTGAGGTGCTTTTATGGCGAATGGACATGTGTATCTATTTGTTGATTTTCTCTGCTTCAAATCTAGAATTAATAGATTGCAGATAGCTGTTGTAACTGCTAAATAATTTTTTGTTTCTCCTAATATCGCTATTAGTTTTGATAAAGCTAAAGATGTTTCCAAATGGCCTCGTTCAACAAGTGTTACTAATGCTTGACATGCTACTGAATTTACAAGAGCATTTTCGTTTTTGCATTTTGCAATTAAAGACCATAATTCTGGAATCTAATACAGGAAACAATTTTTACATATCTCAGTAAGACGAAAATACTTATAAAAATTGAATACCTTGGAAGTGTCATCATTTGCATTATTTTTTAATTTATTTTTAACAGTTTCCAAAATTTTAGATATCCCCTGAAAGTTTATTATTATAATTGTTTGGAATAATTAGTTGCTAGTTATAGTAATTGATTACTTACATGGGTTATAAGAATGGGATTATTTGATGCCAATTTATATTCTATTTCATCCATAATTATATTTTGTAAATAAATACAATTTTCAATAACATTACAGATGTACTGTTCAGTAATTATTTGTAAAAAATTAAACAATTTATCTATTGTTTATTATTCTACCGAAACATGTGATTAGCACTGATCCGTGACCACCTAACGGTACAAATAGAAACTACAAACCAAAATGGCGATGGCGCGAAATTATAAATTTGTACATTTTAAAAAAAAACCTTGCAAAAATATTTTCATTCTCTTGTATAAACTTGATTGTACTTTTAAATATAAATACTCAATGTAAATAATGATAAAGAATAAAAATTTATAATATATATATATATATTGATTAGTAAATTTTATTTAAATAAAAATGAGATCAAAAATGAGATTTTTTAATATATTTATTTGTATGGACAAGTCGGAGCATAGTGCACAATATATTTAATATATAATAATAAGTCTGGGAAGGGGTCAGAGTACATTTCTGGATTCTGAACACAATATCTTACAATTTAACGACAAGATGTCTGTACTTCTGTATTTGCTTCTGTACGTAATGATTTTTTATTCGCATATTTATATACTCGAGTAATGTAATATATAAAGCGCAACGATTTACTATTTTCACCCTAAAAAATGAGAGAAAAAAATTGGATGTCTTTATTTTAATTATTTATATATAATGT
Organism: Chelonus formosanus; assembly: GCA_028641665.1. Taxonomy (NCBI): domain Eukaryota; kingdom Metazoa; phylum Arthropoda; class Insecta; order Hymenoptera; family Braconidae; genus Chelonus; species Chelonus formosanus. The sequence continues at coordinate 20,473,126 of CM054002.1, forward strand.
TTTTATTTCAGTCATCTTCGTTTTAATTTTAAAATTTTTTTTCATTACAATCTCCACGTAGTTAATTATGTAATATTACTGCAATAATAATGTTATTTTTTGATGAAATCTTAATTACTCACATAGTCTGTCTAATTACATTCGTCTCTGTTATACAACGGATACACATTACTCTCTGACAATTATACTAATTTTTATATTTTTATTTAAATCATTAATTATTCATTTTATTTATAGTTCGTAGGTACAATAAGGCTTTGATGCAAGGACTGTATATCATCGGGTAAAATAGCAAAACGTACTTCACCACCGTTTGGAGATAACTCCTTTATCTCATAACAGCGTTTTTGTTAACAATCTATATTTAATTTATTTAAAGCAAATACATTATACAGCCTATACAATTGATACACGATTTATTATTTGTTTATTTTATTATTTTTTTTGATAAACTCCGTTTTACTGGCGGAGATGTAGGGCAGGATCCAGGTACTTAGGCTATCTGTATATTTTCATAAAAAGCATCTTAATTTTTTTTCTACCATCGACGAATTCATTTCATTCATATTTTTTTTCCTTGTATTTTTTTTTCTTTTATAAAAATCACAGCACAGCACCAGCATTTATCTTTAAAGCCTACCCTTTCTCCGCTAAGCGCCTCATTAAAACTGAGACACTTATTTGCTTCTACATGAATTTATTAGTTTTCTTTTTTTTTTTTTTTACTTAATAATTAATTTTATTCTTTTCAGTATTTATTGTAAAATGGTTGTATTTAATTAAAAAAATCATGCACTTTTTTGATTTGGCATTTGCAACACTATGCAGTCCACTATAACTTTATATATTCTGGTACAGGATATACAAAGTTCGTACATACGTTTTTTTTGTCATTTCGCAATGGCAATGATAATAATAAAAATAAAATAATAGTTATAATAATTAATTACCAACCTAATATTATGTATTTATCTAAATTTTATCATTGTATATTTATAATAATAATTAATACGATTTTTTTTAAATTTTTTCTTCCATTATCTCATCACTACTCTTTTTTCATTCATCATCATTTCTACTATCGCATCAATAACTATGATTACCTTTTTTTTTTTTAGTAAACAAATAGCATTCTACATTTCGATTTACAGGTTACTTAACGCTTCTTAATTATTTAGAATCATGATTTCTGCCTTATGAAATATCCTTTATATATTCTTTTATCATGTTAATATTACATAATAAATTTTCTACAAGTAAAATTTTTTTTCAAGTTTACGCACGTTTCTCTACAAAAATCGAAATATGCAATTATTCTTTACAATATTACAATAAAATACATTGATTCGGATAATGAATTTTTTTTGTTTATTAAATCTATCACACTTTTATCATTCTCTCTATTTTTCTACTCATACACCTTAAAATTAATAACACTCTCACATTTTTATTTTACAATGAAAACAATTTGTTAATAATTATTTCATCTTTATATTGTATCAACTCACGAATTGTCAGTTATATTTAAATAGATCACTACTCAATCAATAGTCCCACATTTTAATACAAAAATTCAAACTACCAAATAGGAATGCGATTATGTTTGAATTTAATGTATATAATATTCGTGAATTTCAGTCTACCAAGACTTGCTATTTGTCAAAAAAGCATGTCTTAAACAATTCATATTTAATCAACACTAGTTGAGATAATTCGTTTTTATTCCTTTATTTAATTCTTTTAGTAATAAAAAAGAATAACAGAACATTTCTTTAACGTATAGCTTTTTCCCCGTTTAATTCATTTAGCATCATGCCAATTTAATTACAAGGATTTTTAAAAATTTTTTTTTCGTTTATTATAGTTGTGAAATGTCTGTTTAAAGGTACGAATATCTCTGCAATTATTTGCATATACATACATGTTGTTTCATAATTATACATAATGTTTTTTTTTTTAATTACTAAAAATTTTAAGCATTCATACAATTTATGTATAGTTTCATTTTATAATACGAGTACATTTATTTATGTATATACTTAAACGTATTTCGTTTTCTTTTAAATACATTATTTACAAAAAAAAGAGGATTCGTTGATTCCTCGAGGCGAGGTTTCCGGACCTCAGTCCCTTTTTTATAAGAAATGATTATTTTTCATTACAAGAGTATTGTTTTTTTTTTTTTTAATCCATTTCAAAATTCTCTTCTAATGTTAAAATTTTTCATAATTGTCAAATCGCCGTTTATGTTTTTTTCTACAAAAATTTGCGAGGTTTTTCATTTCATTAAAATACGTCACATGTCTCATCATAATAGACTAGTGATGTAAGTAAAACTTATCTAAAAAAAACAAATTAATTACAATAAAAAAGAAACAAAAAAAAGAGAAAAAAAATATTCACTAAAAAATTGCCTCCCGCTGAAGATTATAATCGTGACTTATTAAATATTCATAAAAGAAGTTTGGTCACGTAACATTTATGTAGTGCTTTGGAATTTAGTGTGGTCCCCTCAAAAATCCTCCCAACATAATAAAAAATTTTTATATTACGTTTCTCTACTCCTTGGTTGTCTAAATATTTAAAAATAAATGCCAGGAGTTTGAGACACTTAATTATCAATCATTCAGCGAGTTTATTATTATTTTTTTTTTTTTTTCTAATAATTAATAATTAAAACTTTGACTTGCAATAAAAATTATTTTCATCTTCCTAATAATTGAATTTACATTAATTTTCATTTATTAATGTCTACTATCCATTTTTAAGTATACAATATCGCCGCACATATGCTAAGCTGCTTTTAATTCCGAGATCTTTTTTATCAGTTTAGTTAATTAAATAATTAATCAATTAACAATTAATTAATCATGCCATTGAATTAATGATATCTTTGTATCTTTCACAATTATTTGTATTTAAATAATTCCTCATCATTCTAAATGAAAAAAAAAAACGAAAAATTTTGTTGAATTTAAGTGAGAATAGAAATAATTAGACGTTTTGACAAGATAAAAAAATGCCTAACTAATTAGACTCCTCGCACATACGTATACCTTTGGAGAGTCCCGGACTAAGGAAGCTAGGACTAGGACGACCTTGTAGCATAGTTCCACGCAAATCCAAAAATATAATTTAGTGGCATAAACACAGATCACATTGATGAATGCTAGTGTATGACTATGATCCTCAGACTTGTATTCATCATGATGTTGTGATTGTCATCCCTTTGGGGGCTTTGTAGCCAACCAAAAATCTGTCCTACTGCTGCCTGCCGGGGTTCCCGTGCGAGTGTCCCGCACCACCAGTTACGGTGGCTGGATGCGTGTGGTGGGTTTGTGCGGAGTTTCCGGCGGCGGGAACGGGAGCGGGGGCCGTGGGTCACTTGGGTGGGAAGGGCGAGATCACCGAAGCAGCTACTGCGGCAGCCTGCTGACTCGCCAGCACGGCCGCTGCAACACACATACATAGACGTCACGTCAGACCATTAATGGCTCTTTGTTTCGACCTCGTGCACGACTGCAATCCGACATGCTTTGCTAGTCTCGTTAATGAACATCCAATACCAATTACAATCATCTATGCTCATTATAACTATCATTTTACACATATTAAATAACATTAACATCTTTAATATCTTTATTAGCCATGTGAGTTATTTGCTATTTCTGCTTAATCATCACCGATATGTTATTTCATCATATAAAACAAAATTTTTAATGCTTTCTATCTTTTTTATGAATTGTTAACCTTTATTACACATCGTTAAAAAGTTAATTAAAAATTTTATTTACAGAAACAAATTATTTAACTTTGAGTTTGTTTTTTTTTTAAAGAAATAAAAAATGTCGAATCGCTAGTCGGCTTTGAGTTTGTCTTTTAAAATTAATGTTAAAAAAGTTAATCATTTTTTTTTTTTTTTGTTAATTAATTATCAGCAATCCCGCCCGACTCCAGCTCGTGTCAAACAACGCCGTCGGTTGGCCATGCTAAGGATCCAATGATGGGATAAGAATAGAGAGTAGAAAGGAATTGATGAAGAAAATCATTCAATGAGTTTTCTTTTATATCTTGTGGGACAGAGTTCAGGAAATCGCGAGTAATTCATTTTAAAGGGAATCCGCAATTGCGAGAATCCTGGCAGTGAACGCTACATTTAATCTATTCAACTTTGATTCACGCTTCAATAAACTGTTTCAATTTATTCTAATCTCTCTGATTTTTGTTTTTCTTTTTTTTTCTTCTTTTGGAACTATATACAATTGGAATTTATATTAATTTCCAATCAAGGTAAATTCATAAAATCCATTGAGTTTCCAGACTTAAAAAATTCATGTGGAAGACTAAAAAGTATCTAATGAAGCACGCGATAAGCTCTATCGATTATCCACCTAATATCTATCACGTTTCACTTTATATATAGGTATACGTAAGTATGCTTGGACAGAATACAAAAACTCGTGCTCGATATTTTAATTTTTTTTATACACTTGACGGTATTATCAAAGTCAATAAACGACAAATAATTATCACAGCCTGAACTAGCCTATAAATCTTCAATATTTAATATACGATTTATTATTTTGTTTATTCTGCACTCGTATTATTATCTTGCACATGAAAATGTTTCGATGCTTTTTTTTCTCTCTAGATATACTGAAAAAAATTGTCTTTGTGCAGCTAATTTTGGTTGTCGCGTTCACAACGAGTTGTTTTTTTGTTTAAGCTATATTACTAGTATTTACAACTGTTTATTTTTTCACGCAGCGTCTTCATAGAACGCTTCGGGGATTTGGCCACCTGCTAATCGACGAATTCATTGAGTTGGAGCCGCGGATCGCCGGAAGCCTTACTGTCAGGGTCTGACAAGTGGCTTACCTCCATAGGGCGCGGGATATTGTCCTGTCAACAATGGATATCCCAATCCAACATGTGTATGGTGATGAGTATGGACATGCCTTTGTGGTGGAGGTGATCTATTATCTTTCCCAAGATTTCCATTACCGGAATCACCAGGTCCAGGTTGTTGAGGATTACCACCAGACTGTTGTTTAGATCCTTGTTGTTGACCCTGACCAGGAGGTGGTCCTGGACCACCTGCTGCAGATGTAGGTGGACCACTAGGTGGTCTAGCAGGCGTTGGACCCGCTGCTGAAGGACTAGCCGACGCGGCTGATGTCTTTGGAGTTGGTGATTTTAAAGCACGCTCTTGAAGTTCATGAATTTTGTGCGTTGAGTAATATTGACTGGCATGATGCTGAAGAAGATCAAGAGCTTTACCACCTGGCGGTCTACTGAGATCTTCTGGTGCATGATACCGTGGAAGCTGATGGAGGTAGGGATTTCCAGAATAGGGTCCTGGCACCAGCATTGGACTTAAACCTCGATATACTGGGTGTCCAGGATCAAATGGTATTCCACCATAATGTTGCGGTGGCATATATCCAGGATGAATATACGCATACTGCGACGTAGGTGGTGGTGGTGGTCCCTGTGTTTCCATTGTTGGTTTAACACCTTCTTGTTTATTTTTTGAATCTTCACTCTTCCCAAGATCTTGAGGTTTCTCTTGTTTTGGTTGATGTTTTGGACTCGGTGGAGGAGGTTTTGCTTGTTGTGGTGCTTTTACTGGCTCATCTTTCCGCCTCTGATCACCAGGATACAAGTAATACCTTCTATCATCTTGAACTGGACCAGGTGCTGGTGGTGCTCTTTGACTTTGAGAGCCATGGTAAACATGATACGGACTCATTTGACTCTTCATCTCTATACTCTCTTTCAATATTTGATGATTCTCATGCTGCTTGTCTTTAAGACCCGTTTGTTGCTGCTGAGATTCTTGTTTAATCTTCGCTTTCTGTTCATGTTCAACCTCTTGTTGACTCTGTTGCTGTGGTGGAGGCGCTTGTGAGACTGATTGAGGTTGGTATGAATAACCTGGAGGTATATAACTTCCATAACCACCATAATAATGAGATTGCTGTTGAGGTGGTGGATTTAATTCTTTTTTATCTTTCTCAGAATTTTGTAAACTTGCCATCGACGGCATTTGTGGTATATTCAGTGGCTTGACATCTTGTTTTGGCGTCAAGTCACTGGGTTTTTGTTCACCAGACTTGTCTTGTACACTTGGTACCAGATAAGGTGGTTGTGTGTAATAAGGATACATACCAAAGTGTGGAGGTAAATGAGTTTGCGTTCCAGACTTTACATCCTTTTCCTGTCCTTGCTTCAATTTGTCTGCTGACTCAACTTCCAGTACAGGCGCTCCATCATCTGATATGTCAGAATACGCCGGACTTTGTACATCTTCTCTTGCTGAATCAACAATAGGAGCTTCTAATGGTGAAGGATGCGGACTACCGCCTGGAGACTTTCTCGATTTTTTCTTATAACCCTGAGGCTTTGGCGTGCGTGGATCTTTATTTTTATCCTGCTCTGGCATTAATGCTGCTGTTGGTTTGACTTTGAATTGTGGCATCTTCGTATGAAGCCCAACATTTGGATATTGCATATGAGATTGCACTGGATGACCAGTCGATGTCGTATTTTGTAAGCCAGGCTGTTGGCCAATTTGCGTGGCAAGACTCTGTAGACCCGGATGTTGATTTAATGCTTGTAAGCTTTGCTGAGACTGCTGCTGTTGCTGTTGAAGTCCAGATTGATGAACCATATGCGCAGGTGCCGGTTGTCCGAGCTGTGTTTGAACTGGATGTTGTATTGGTTGAAGTTGATGGGCAGGTTGTAGTTGTGGTTGAGGACTTTGTAAAGATTGCCCCTGTTGCAATGACTGATTCGATAAATTTTGACTTGATAAATTTTGTGGAGCTTGAAGTAATTGATTTTGTGTTTGATGCTGAACCACCTGCGTCGGTTGAGGTGGTTGAGGTATATTTATTGGCTGAGGAATGCTTGGATTGGGATGAGGTGATGGTACAGGCCTTGGCGATTGACTTGGATGCGGGCTCGGACTTTGTGGCGGGTTTGCAGGTGGAACTTGTTGAATTTGCGGCCTTGGACTTTGCTGTACAGCGGCCGTCGGTGCGGGTAAATCCTCTTGACCAAACCTCAAGACTCCTGGCTTAACTATACTCGTTTTATCCGCAAGAAGTGGCGTAGGTTGATCAGCCGTCGGTGACGGCACTCGAGGTGGTGGTGTTGGAGTTTCAGAAGGTATTGTATTAGCTGGAGGACTCGTTGCTCGAACTGGCGTACCTTCTGGTTTCTCCACAGGTGATTTAACAGGTGTTGCCGGACTTGGCGCTTCAATATTACTTTCATCATTCTCCGACATACTTGTGACACCTTCCTTGGTATCTTCGTCATCGGCAGACCCATGAGCATGACTCTGATGATACTTTAGTCCATTAATATGTTTGTACTTTTTACTACAGTTAGGTTCAGGGCACTCTAGCAACACCGGACTCGCTGGCGGTGAACCGCTTGGTGGTGTAGGCGGTGGTGCTCTCCTTTTACTCTTCTCCTCTTCTTCAGGAGCTCGAGATTTCCGCTTGGCTGCGGGATCAGGTCGTGGAGGTACAAATGCTGCAGGACTAGGACTTGCAGCTGGTGATCCTTGAGGACCTCTTCGTCCTTTACCACCATTCCTTAACTTGCTATGTACTGAACTCCTCGTTTCAGTAAAATTGCTGAGGTCATTACCAGGCGTCGCATTAGCTGCTGCTCGACCACGTTTTCCTCGACCCTTCGGTGTCCTCGCATCGAGGTCACTTGTAGGTGAATCACAGAATCGTGGAGGTGCCCAGTCATGTCGTGTACAATCTAACAGTGTACCGACATACGTTTTGCCTCGCCACGTTACATTCACAACTAATACACCTGCAGCAAAAAACAGAACATCTTAAATAGTAAATTTATGTATTGTTTAAAAATTTTTATCTTTTAGTATCATTATAAACAATAAAGCTATTCATGATAAGTGAATATTTTTGAAGATTTAAAAAAAAGTTTAGAATTAAATTACTTTATATTCATGTATTGTAATAAAAACTAAAATTTAGTTATTTACATCACTCTTATTGACTTATAGAAAGGTTAAAAGAGACTTAGCAAAAAAAGAGTAGCTTGATGCTCGATATAGAATAGTTAAAGTAATCAACTGTCTTCGTTCTACTTGCTCTTTTCTCATGCATCATTCGTTCTCTAGTATACTCTTAAAATGTTCGCTTAACGTGTGACCAACGAGGCGGATAAATAGCCGTTAATGGTTCACGAGTGTCCATTTACAGAGGTCGAACGAGACGCGACTAGGCGATGAATGCTTTGACATGACTAATGAATAGAGAAGCCGTAGAATATTTGACTTTTTTTTCTATTATCTTTTACTTACTGCTAAGTGGATTTCAACATTGAAAGAATAAAAATTAAGTATTATGTTAAAATAGAAGAGAAGTGAGGAGAAAAAATGAATAGAATTTGAGAAATATCAGCAATGTAATTGGTATGACGCCAAGAGTATTCTCAGGATGAAAAATGTGATTCGATGAAACTTCTGCGCGTCTTGGAATACCATCAAAGTTCGATTGTATGTCGTGTTAGTTGGTGAACCGCGACGGAACGACTTGATGGTGTGGGAACAAATCTCAGAGAAAGCTCACAGTGTGTTGGAGAGTAAGACTTTGAAGCAAAGGTGGTCTCGCGAAGAGCAAAAGAGAATGAGTAAAAGAGAATTCTCCACTGCAGTGGAGACGAATGAACAGCATAAGTGAATGAGAGAGAAGAAAAGAGACCGGATAAGTGGAAGAAGAGGAAGGAACATGAGAAGCACGCTTGAAGCAAGGAAAAAGAGGAATCAGTGAGTTGGAGACGAGGATGAGAGGGGTTCGCTCTTGAGTGCCGAGGGGCTTGGCTTCCAATAAAGACCCAGTCGCTATATAGACCTCACCTTCTGGTACAATCCCAAGCGAAAATTTTCCAGCATCCAAATACAACCAACGTTGAAATCAAGCTGGACGATTTATTGTTGGCTTCAAATCGTTCAATATCTTAACTATAAATCAAATACTCTTTGAGTAAATGTTGAATAATCAATGATTTTTCAAGAGACTCAGTCATGAATTAAATATTTGATTGAAAGGAGCGAAAATCAAGTGGGATAAAAACACTTCAAGTATTTTTGACTTTTATTTTAAATAAATATTGACAATGAGTATCGTTTGGAGTATTCATTTTTTTTTTCAACTACTTTTTAGGATGTTGATTACTGTGAGAATTGTTGAAATGAAAATCCAGTTTTTGTTGAAATTTCATCAAATGTATTCTCTAAGGATGAATAATTTAGTATAATTTTGAAATGCCTTTAAATTAGCAGGTATAAAAAATATGAAAAAATTTCATTACTAACAGGAAATTCGATGACGAGTAGTGTACTTCAAAGAAATACATTGGGGGTTTCTTTTATCCTCATCAGCGTTCACTGAGAAGCAAGAAAGTCAAGAAGACTCAATCACTTTCTATCTTTGTCTGAGACTGAGTGAGATAGAAAAGCGCCAGAGGATCGATAACGAGCTGCGCTCGCTTGCAAACTCCTACCTACCTACTATATTCTACCACCATCTCTGCTTACATCGTCTTCATCAACGTCCACGACATCGACAACAAAGCTTTTCAAACTATCACAGAAGACCTTTTATCATACATCCTGTTTGTAGAACAAGCTCATAGAATATTGCGCTTTTTTTTCATTTTATATTACACAAATATTTGTTACTTTTTACATAAATATTTTTTCAAAAACATTTTAAATTTTTACATTTTACTCTTCTCTTTCAATTGGCTTTATACATTGCCAAAAAAAATGTACTTTCAAGCTTATGAAAAGATTTTATTGGCATGAATAGCAATCGTAAAATATATAATTTCCAGCCATAAAGAATCTTATGAATTTGTCGCCGATTAAATTCTAATTGAAAGTTGGCACGAACTTGAGCGCGAAAACTGATGAACATCATGAAGAATTCTCATCAATGTGAATTAGGACTAAAAAAAGGGATGAAGAATTATAATAAAAGACTGACTCAGGAATTTTTAACGTTTTCTTTTCTTTATTGAAACGTCTCACATTCTCATTGGAACGGGTCCTACTACCATTTTTCTTTCACTCATTCTCCTCCTCCTTTTTTCTCTCACAGGTTTAAAAAAGAAAGAAACTGAAAGAGAGTATCAACGTACAAGAGATGGAGAAAATTATACGTGAAGGAATAAAAAAAAAACAAAAAGCAAAAGATGAAAAAAGTTGAAAGCAAAAAGATCGAGTTGGGAATGGAGCAGTCGGTTTTCAACAGAGGTTGAATAAAATCCAAGGAATGATGGACATCGACAGATTGCTCAAGTATTCAATTGAGATTCAATGAATATATAGATTCCCTAATACACTTCTCTTTTATATAAATACCTTTGACCTGTGACATTACATGTATTCTAATATTTACACCAAATATTTCTTTCAACGATAAAATGATGTGAACATTTATTTATTTCCAGAACATTGGAGATATTAGCATTACAGTGTATCAACATGAATTATTTATAAGCTGTAAATTGATATTAAATAAATAAAAATATCAGAGAGATATGATTAGATTTTAATAGTTTCATGAATGCATTTTTATTTTTGGAATTGATTTATTGTGTGATTAAAAATTTATAGACATTAAATTTGTAGAAATAAATAAATTACATTGGACTAAATCATGGCCAGATTAGCAACTGAATTTTTAAAACTGTTTCTAAAAAATTATTTTAGTGATAAATAATTGATTGATGTTGGATTGAATATTAAGAAAAAAGGAATTTCTTATTTAAACATGGCGTTGCCATAATCTAAATCATATTGAAGCAAATAACGTGAATAAAAAATTAATTGGCCATTAAGGAAATAAGATTATGAATTCTGAAGTTCAGACTTAAAATGAGATTATGCATTGCATCATGTATAAATAATTTGAAATTTAAAATTCATAAATAATCTTATCTTTTAAATGGCAAATAATATTTATATTTATATCATTTCTCACTAATAAAAATGATACTCTAACTGAGCAAAGCTTGAATAATATACATCAAGTATATGAAATAAATAAAAAAAACTGCTAAATATTTATTGAAGTATTTTAAAGTGAGTAAAAGAAAATTGATTGGAAATAAAAAGGATTTGTTAGAAATGTTGGAGTGATATTTTCTATTTCTAGGATTACGATTGAAGTTATTATCATAAATAAATATTCATTCATTTCCGATGCATATTTTTTTTTTTTTTGCTTTAAGTGTATAATACAACATTTTCAACATTTAAATGAGTACGCAAAAAAATTATTGATATTATTGAATATTTAAGTAAACTACTAAGTGTGGTTTAAACTGAAAGGGAGTATGTAACAAGAATAATAATGAATAAGAAGTAATGTACAAAAGTTGTCTAGGCAACTTTGCTGCGGATGTCATGTTTCAGACCCATCCCAGAGGAGTGTCGGTGCTTCGAGACTACAAATTACATGACTCAAATTGTAACATAAAATATAGAAGATGTAGACTTTTCTTCAATATTATTTTATCCTTATATGTTCCTTATTTTCTTAAAGGCTTCTATACGCTGACCGTGTAGCAGTAAAATTACATATAAAATAGAATAGCAGTAAATTGACAGGTAATTATAAAATACGAGAGAAAATATTTTTATATCCAAGTAATGACTGAAAAAAAGGAAAAAATAAATTCTAGGTCAACAATAACAATCTTGCAGTAAAATTCAACAATAACGTGAATTTTATGAGCAGAGAAGAAAATAGATATTTTTTCAATTGTTGATGCTAAATGAATTTTTTTTTTTAATTCCAGTAGTGACAAGAGAGACATGAAGAGTAAAAAAATTCTGATGATATACAAGTCCATTGAAATAGTTGACAGGAAACAACGAGAGACAAAAGATATGAAGAATAGAAATTTTAAAGGTGGAGATTTGAACTTTTGGAGAGTGCTCGTCGAGAGCAAATTAATTTCTCATTCAAATGTATTCAAGAAAGAAATGTGGAAGAGTAGAAATTTGCTTTCATCCGGAGCAGAGCACAGTATTTTCAACGATTTTCTCTGTCTCATTCAACTTGAATTAGAGTCAATTCTTCATCTCTGTTTACCATTTTCAACGCTCCGTAAAAGTTTTTCTTTTTTTCCAGAGGAATTTTCATACTTCCATTAAGTTTTCTCCGCAAATAAAAGTTGAGAGAAAATATATAATAAGATATATCTCTCTCATATTTTTTACCTTGAATATAAAGAATTATTATTTTATATAATCAGGTACTTTATAACTCTAGTATGTTTATTATTCACTTTTCAATTTTTTTTTTTTTTTTCATAGTTTTATTGTTTTTATTATTAAAGTAATTATTATATAAACACTCACCTCCTTCTGTCTCGTGCCATACTATTCCTTCCAATGTCACCGACGTTCCAGGCTCACAAGGACCTAAACATTCAGGTTCTGTTATGGTCCCCACACTCGTTCCTACACACACGTCCGACATATCCTGAAAAATAATACATCATTAATATTTTTGTTCTTCAAAAACTTTAATTAAAAATATTAAATTATTATTTCTTCATTTTTATTATTAACAAAATTCACAAATGGTTTAGTTTTCAACAAATCAATCATAATTATCCCCTATTGATCCTTAAGATAAAACGAATTCTATTTTTCATTTAGAAAAATAACGTTTTAATAAATTCTTGAAGTGAGAATAAATAAGTAACAAATGTGAAATGATATTGTTTTTATAAATATTATTATCATAGATTATAGAAATGCTAATAAGTGGTTGGAAATTGAACATGTGGCTGGATAATTGTGGGAAAGCATATCCATTTGATAGACAAAGATATTTGCTATTATTATGTCTCATTCTATTCTGATTCTCTCTCCTTTTATGTATGTGACTACATCGTTTTCCATCTTCCTTTTCCTCCTCCTTCTCTCTCCTAAGGATTACAATAGCGGTTTGAAATGCAAATCGGTGAGTTTGTACCAGGACTTCCATAATTATAGAAGCGACCGTTAACTTCTATAATGCTGAATACTTAAGGACACGCCTCTTCAGCGTTGTACTGTATTGTGAAATTGTTTATGTGCACTTATTGGATTACAGAAGAACATTTTCGGCTACTTTATCAAGCTACGTATACAGATAAAGCAGATACATTAGCAGATTAATTCTACGAAAGTGTATCTTTTGTTTCGAAAATGTTTCTCTGAGAATAATATTTTACAGAATTATAAACAATTTATAACAATGTCATTTATTTAATTAAAGAATTGTGATGAATTGTTTGTTCAACAATTTTTTTATTTTAGTCAAAGAGAATATTTCAAAGCTAAAATTTTTATTTGATTAACTTGATTTCTGTGATGCACCATTTTTTCGAGCTGGATAACAGTGGAATTTTTTAAAACTTGTTTTAGATAAATATATTTTGATTAATTAATATATAAAATAAAAATTCAACCCACTTATATAGCAGCGAAAAATGTAGTCTTTGACAAAAAACAGGAAAATTAACAAAATTTCATTAGTCTCGTGTCTACTCAAAGTTTCTCTGCTCTGACATTTATCCATGAGAATAATATATTGACTTTGAAAGTAAAAAGTCCAAAACATAATCACAAATTATTTCGTCCAGTAGCAGGATAATTAATTAAATTAAATTTTTCATCAACAGAATAAAATTAATTTAAACAAAAAAAAAAGTCATTGTTGAAAATTGGATGTTTACAATTGGTCATTGTTCAAAGATATATTTATGTGTTGCAAAGCGGATTTGTTTATCTTTTATTATGCTTCAACGTCATAAACTCTGGTGAATTTTTTTGCGATTAAGCTAATTGGTGGTGTCCAGAGAATTACAATGAAACAAAAAGTGAGTAACAAAAGCACAGTATATCTGTATATATCTATGTGTAGGTGGATGTTTTACACTCGTCTGGATTACGAGCTTTATGAAGGTATACGTGATGTGGAGGCGTAAGTATTTTACGATCACTCGTCGAAAAAGGTTTATGAGTTTTCCAAGTACTAGACCCATAGAAAAGCCATGACGAATGGAAGAGGAAATATCTGGAGAAATGGAGATAAATCATGATGATGGAAGAAAAAAAAGTATTATACAACTGAGTGATATCGATGTGATGGTCGACAAAGTTTTATTGATCATGGACAAAATGATTGAGACAGTAGGAAACAATTGCAAATAAATTAACAAGACAAATACATTATTTTAAAATGCTAATTTTTAATGGGATTATTTTCAAAGAAGAACTTATACTCATCTGATGGAAAAGGGAATAAGAATAAAAAAGAAAATTGTATTTCTCAGAGAGATATCTGTCTACTTTAAAAATTCTAGAAAACAATTTTATGGCAAACACAAAAGGAGAATAAACTATCAAGAGAGAAATAAGAGAGATGATGGAAAAGAAGAAAAATGTTGTGGTGCTTACAACAAACTTGAGTCTTTATTGAAGAGATAAAAAATATTTTTAGTAAGAATTTAAGTGTATACATGGATATATAATGTATATAGATGAGATGGAGAATAGGCTTCAGCTACATTTACACATTTTGTGGTTATTGAACCATAGAAATTGATACTCATCTTTAATGTATTCTATTTCAATTTATTGAATAAATATTTACCCTGATGAAAAGTTGTTAAATTATTTTATCAAGTCAAACAAAAGATAAACTGGGTTTAGAAGAAATGGTAAAATATTCAAGAGAGAAATAAAAATTGATAATTCGAATATTTAAAATAAATAAAATTATATCAAATAATCAAGATAAAAGATATTTTCAATAATTTATCTTGTATTTATTCTGATTAAGAAGCTCTTTATTTTTTCATTATCAACATATTCATTTTGAATATATTTTCAATTTTGGAGTAAGAATTTAATTCAATTCCAAATTGAATGTGTCCAAAAAAAAATCTTAAAAAAGCAGGTTAATGTTTATAGTCAGCTTGAATAATTTTTTATCACAAAAAGAGAGAAGGATTTCCTGAAAAAATAACTTATTCGTTTGATGTGAATTTTTATTTTAATAAAAAAGAAAAAGAGAGAACTTTGAACTCATAATCCCTGATTATTATACGAGCAAAAAACAGGAAAGTGAGTCAGTTATTTGGCAGAAAGAAGAAGGTAAAGATGAAAGACGAGTCTGGAGTAAACCCGAGAAGAGAAGATTGAGAGTCTTCCTCCTTCTTTTCTTTAACACTCGGCAGCCATGTTCACTCTCTCATGAATATATTCATGGGTTTATACCAGACATATGATGCTCAGGAGTGTGTCTATACATTTCAGAAGAAAATTGTGTGTATCGAACGACAGTTACCAATAAGTAAGTGTGTTATATTAATATTAACTATCACTTTGAAAGTGTCATTATTTGATACTTCATTTAAAAATTAAATTTATAGTGGACAATTTTTCACAAGCGTGATAACATCTTCATTGCGTATGAATAAAATAATTTCATCATTAAACTGTCATGTTCAGCATAAACCCTAATTAGATGTCTTGGTGCTTTCAGGTAGAATATTAAATCCTGATATATTAATTAGAAAATGTAAGCAAGTATTGATAGTACATATAAGCGTTGACATTACATCTACTTCATGTCTCTGAGCAACACCGGAAATAGAAACGGTAGCCCGGCTGGCTAATTGCAGACCAATTACCGGCCAGGTTGCCGCGTTACGTGCAATCACGATGGAAGGCAGCGATAAAACCTCAACAGAGTTGCAGTTGCAGCGCACAGAAAAGACCCAAGGGCAATATAAAATACTATGCTATGTTATATATATGCTAGGACTGTATAATCCTTTTATACTTTTTACAGAGGAAAAATGGAATAACATTGTCTGTGATAATTATTTCGTGACATCTACAACTGAATTTATTCTCTACAGAAACAAAAAGAAATGTCGTTTTTACATTTCTTTGGCGAATAAATTATTTCACAGATACACTTCAAATTTCAACATTATCGTTTTTTACCTAAAACAATATTTTAATTTTTAAACATTTTTTGCGTCCATTTTATTACTGATAAGCAATATAAATGAATGTATATTTAAATAGGAAATTTCTCTTTTACCTAAAGACATTTTTCTTCAATAATGAGAAGATATGTTAACAACCAAAATAACTGTTGATAATAAATATTTATTGACAATAAATTTAATGACATAGAATTTTTTCATTTGGTGCAATATAAAATATTGTTAACTGACTTATCAAGTATTTTGTCGTTGAACTCTCATTCGCTGACGATGAAAATCTCGTTAAAAAAAGAACTATTGAACAAAAATGATTGAAATATCGGAAATTGGAAAAAAAACTCTATCAATACTTTGATAAACATGTTATTAGTAAACTAATAACCATCGGTAGTTTCATGTATTCAATTTATAATTCCAGTTATCAAAGTGAATTCAACAGATATTTAAAAAAAAAAGATACTAAAACTTATTAGAATCGTAGTAAATAAAATATATTATTTACACTTAATTAAAATTTTTTTACATCGTATAACATCTCTAGTTATTATTATTATATTTCTTATCAATACGATAATAAAAATGAGTACGAAACGAGGCAATGTGAGACAGAGAGGCTATAAGCAAGGTAAGAGCTGTTAACTGTCAGGTAATTACAAGAATAAAAAAGATGGAAAAAAATAAAGACTCGTCTTTGTTACTTCGAAGAGGGGCATTACAGCAATCAAGTTTAATGGAAGCAATAAAATGCAGGTGGCAGTACTTCGTATTTCTTTTCTTTTCCTTTAACCACGGGAAAGCTACCATTCCCTTTCTTCAAAAGGAGCAATCGCTCTTGGCATATCTAAATCCATTTTGCAGCCGTGCCAACGTTATACTCACTCGTTCGCGGTTCAACAGAAATCTCTCGTTTATGTCTTTTCACTTCATTATCAAACTTTACACGCTCGTCAGCTTTCATGGATATTATATATTGTTTTTTTATCCCATTTGTTGTGTTTTAATTATTTATTAAACAACTGCTAAACAAAAATGATTTATTATTCATTGATAATTAATTGTAATTAACTTGAATGAGTTTGATGAATAAAATTTAATCATTTTGTGAGTAGTTCATTTATGATTAAATTTTCATAATTTTTGTAATTAATTAAATACACATTCATTAATCGTGGAATATTTGTACAATGATGCGCATGAAAAGGGAAAAATTTTAATTAAATTATTGAGGCTTGAATTATTGAAATATTAATGAATTACTTAGAAAATGATATTTATTTTCAAGTGACAGTTTAAAATATAAGAAAAATTGCTAGTGTTTATTAGGATAAATTTAAAAAAAAAAAATTTATGCATGAATGAGATCATTCTATTCGTGTTTTATTGAATATAAAATAAAAATGTAAATACGCATCACAGAATTTATAGTGTCAATAAAGAGTTAATGTTATAAATGGAAATGAGTTAAAGTATAATACAAAATCAATATGCAATAAATATTTAATAACGTTAGTGTATTTTATGTGATATCACAAATAGTATCAAACAGTAAAATGAAACTTATTCAAAATTAATACAAAATTTTTTTATAGCTCTCAAGTTATTTATTAATATAAATCTGCAGCTATAATAACAGACAGATTATTTAAAGTTATAAATTGAAAATTAAATTTAATTTTTGACATGTCTAGCTGCTCCATTAATGTTTTATATAAAATATATTGATTGAAATAATTTCAACTCTGATTCAGTTATAAATTAGTTGGATTTTAATAAAGCATTCATTTTTTGAATATAAATAAATTCATTTTTAAATTACAGTGTTTATTTTTTGCTACTTTATTAGTTTATCAAATAAAAGATATTTTGTTTTAATCAAATCACATTTCAGTTATCAATTTTATTATTTCCACAGTTATTCAATCCATTTCCATACGTTGTATCAAATAATTAATGGGATAAAATGAACTTCAATAAACTTTGATAACTGAAGCAAAGAGCAAATTTGAAAATAAGTTCATTATTGGTTTTTTAATACATTTATTCGTATTCACAGATATTCAATCATATCTTTAATTTAATTACATAATTTACTAATATTTTTTAATTACTTTTTATTACATTAAATTAATTTGCGAAAAAAAAATGAAGCAGAGATTGATTATTAAAATTCTAATAATTGTTAAATGTTTGTAAAGTATCAGTAATTTATTAATGTATCAATAGATATGAATATTGAATGAAAAAAACGGTTATAATCGAGATTGATTTGTTCTTTCATATCTACTTAGTATCTACGTCATTCATAGTAGTTGGAAGTTGAATTCTTATATAAAGAGAAGTACATTCACAACGACAATCGATTTTAACCCCTCAACTACTTTATTATCATGCTTACGACGTGTAATATTTCAATGACTAGACGGTGATTTTGTATTCTTGAGACAAGTGATTGATCTATTGACGTTTAGGCTTTTTATCTCAACTGTTCTTTCCATTAATTCGATAAATAATTATCTTTTTATTAAAATTTTTAATCCAAGTGCTCTCATTTATATACAATATTTATTATTGTTAACTATTTGTTTTATTTATTTATCGAAAAAGAACAACAATGCAAGTATTGTAGGAAATCATAAGAAATGTTATAAAAATTATTTAATCAAAGTTCCTCAGTCGATGAAGGAAAAAGACTCAGCTTTCGTAGCGCTAACGAATGTCATGTTGAGAGGCAGAACCGAAAAAACAAGATCGGCATCTTGCTATACTGCGAATCAATCAAAGACCCTCAGGCGACACTCAACAAGAAGCTGTGACGTTTAGAAGCTGCTTTACTTAACCATTTACTCAAGTATATATCTTTTCTATGAGTATGTTTGGAATGGAATAATCGATAGAGTATATGTATAAATGATTTAAGTCGTATTAATGAGAATAAATAAAAAAATATGACAGGGTGTAGGATGAAAATGTTGTGATTGGAACGAAGAGATTAGTTGAGTATTGTATAGATGACATTCATAAAGTTGGAAAACCAGAGCAGAGCTATGATAATTCTTGACATTTTTTTTTAATAATGAAAATATTGATCCATAATTGAGATAAAAATATATACAAGAAAATTTTTACATTATTTTTCTTTTAAATAATTTTCGAAAAATACCACAGATTTTATCAAATCATGAAAAAATCAAATAAATTCTCGAAAATTAATAAATAAATCGTTGTCTAATAATTCACTTACCATAAAGTTTTTTAAATTTATGATTAATCAACTATCGAATTATTAACTATGAGTTTATACAATTCTAAAGCTATTTTAGATCTACTGTGAAACTGTCTAAATCATTTTAATAACAGTTTAGATGTCTACTTTATGATAGATTAATTATCGGTTAATCATTCAGCTGTTTAAATTAATAAGTAATTACACTGTAAATCTCAGTCCTTCAAAATGCATTATTTTAATGCGAATAAGTGTGTTAAATATGACGTCACCCATTTAATTTAATCTAATAGTAGTAATTTTTATTTTATCAACATCACTAACGATTTTATTTATGAATAAAATATATATAGAAGGATTATTTTTTTTTTCAACTGAGACGATCGATTTAAAATTTTTTTTTCACTGTTCGTGAACTGAATAAAATGACTTGAAAAATTTCCACTGAAAACGTTTCCATTATTCGGTTCATTTATTGAATAATAATAACTTGTTGTTATTAATGTCACTTGTATCTCGAGGGTAAATATAATAGAGCTATAGATAACTTTTTAATATTCTCGATAGCCTCACAGAGACTAAATCATGAATCAGTGATCACGAGTAAATATAGGTAGGCAGAGAAAACATCTTTGACTTTTCAAAAGGCTTTGAAGTATCCAAAGTGCCTCGAGGGGTATAGAAAATACCCATGCTCTTGTATATGTCGACTTTTAGGGGTTAAAAGAACACTTCAAAGGGACGAAAAATGTTTAAAGGTATTCAGCACATGTTATATATAATTTAAAATAACTCTAATATACTGAACACAGTTTACGTAAGATCATTATCGCTTCACACGTGTGCTTTTAACTCTGTACAACAATTTTTATATTATTCCACAACTGTTCAGGGTAAAACTTGAGTCAATATATATGTTGTAGCTGATAAATACTTTTAATAAAAATTTCTACTTTGTAACATTAATTATTCATTAGCAAATAACAATACTATGGGATCACTTTAACAAAAGACTGATAAAAATAGAAAAAAAATTACAAAATTTTGATAAAATAAATAACCATTATTTTTTATCAGTGTAATAATTGTTGGAAAATCTTTCACACGTAGTTAGCATGAAGAATTTTAATTAAATAATGATAAAATAATTTTTTAACAAAATATCATAATTATCTAATTATTATTTAAGAATAGCAAATTGATATGTTGAATATTTTATCGACGATTTTAGTTAGAAAATAAATTCAATATTTGTTGGATTACATTAATTATTTCAATTAAAAGTATAAAATAGAAGTTTTCCAGTAAAATTGTAAAGTTAAAAAAATATGATCAATTTTAATACCATTCTATAAAATAACTTTGTTATTATTTTTGCCTCTTCTATTTGCTTATAACTCGATCGACAAGCGACAGGTTACATAAATACACACGGATTATATAGACTGATGATGGTATACACGATACAAATACATATGTCGCGACGTTATAAATCAGGCGTGGATTCCGCTGAGAATAAACTCACAAATTTATTTATAGATTACTAATAGTGTTTCACTACTCGTAACAACGTTATGACTGAGCTTTGATATTTTCCTGAATTGTATCAAAGTTTACAACTCGATTAAATTGCCAAGTAATGTTCGATAATTGATAATAATATTGTATTCAATAGCTTTTTATCTGATATATCTACTTATATTCCATTTACTGATATTATTTCATGCAAAGTATTTTTTTTTTTTTAATTATTCAAATAACATACCCATCAAAGTCCAATTTCAATATTTAATCGCTTTAAAAAGAAAAATTTTCTTCGTTTTGTGTTATGCATCTACACACAATTTAGTAAATATTGAACTTTCACCATATTTCTATCAATAAAACCCAGTTTATTCATGTATAATATTAACGGTATTCTCGAACAAATACTGCAACTACCAAATCCCATTGGAAATCTAAATTGACATTCCTATTTTTCCAGGCATCTGGATACTTTGATTGGATAGTCGAATTTATATCAATGCGTATTTATTTTAAATATTTCCCAAATGCATATGTACATATATTTAACACATTTACTCACCTAAATTGGCTTGAGTAGCAATAAAACATGGACCTGATCACGTTTTTCTACGATATACTATAATGTAATAAACCTCAATACTACCTTATACATTACTATTATAGAACTACCTATTAAATAAATAATTAATGTGGTCTTTTTTCTTTTCTAGGCCTTAATTAACTCTCTTAAAACTGCAATCTGACGTGAAACTTCTCAAAAATCAAGCAGACTATGTTTATAACTCCGAAATAGGACCTGTTTTAAATTGTTACCCAGATAATTATTCTTATTCGCACATGCCATATAAATAATTCACTTATTCAAACATTGTTGTTCTTTATGTCTTTCATTACATAACAAGTGAGAACACATTTTGTTGTTTGAAATAGAATAAACAATAAAATAAGTAATGAAGTTTTATAAACACTAAACTTTAAGATGAAATAAAAAATATATAGCAGCACAGAATGTAACCTTACATTCAAGGCTTCAATGATAAATAACTTTATTTATTTTCTCAATGGTAATTTTCTTTAGAAATATTAGACTGGAAATGCAGTAATCATTCGAATAAAATTTGAGATAAATTCCATTAATAAAACTTGAAGAATTTTTTATTGAGCAATTTTTTGTAAGATATTATCATTGAGTGTGAGTTAAATAAAACGAAATATATTACTCCATCAAGTGAAAAGATAAAATTCAAATATTTATCCTTAAAAATATTCCAGCAGATTGCTTCATAATAGCAGAGTGACATCATTCATTTTATTTCCTTCAAAAGATCTAGATTCTTGATAATAAATCAAATTATCAAAGATAAATTATTTATTTATTATTAAACACAATTGTTTTAGTATCGGAAATAAAAATAATTGACGTCTATTTGCTAATGTGTTAATTTTGATTAAAACAATTAATTATCAAAAAATCAATCAACTATTAATATCTAATAAATAAAATAAATTAAAGTAACTTTAGTGTAAAATTAATGATATTATTATGAATTAGATATTGAACATAAATAATCGACTCAATAAAGAAATCCGATAGTAAATAAAATAGTAAAGACAAAATGTATATAGTAGTTTTAATGACAATAGTGATGTGTAGTTATGTTATAGCAACAGTCAATCGGAACGAAGTCAATTAATTTAATCGTACACGTAACGAGAGTGCATGGATACCTATATGTAACAAGCTGAAATGCCTACGTAAATGATTAAGCAGCACCTATGAGTGGTGCATAAACAAAGAGCATAATTCCCCTGGGCTACGAGATGCATCAACGTCACTATAGAATTTCCCTCGCACTGTCTCACATATAGATACATATATGTCTCTACATTATATTGAAACATCGATATTCGACAATCTCGTTGTACCGTATAGTGATGTGGATACGTTTAGTGTTCGCATTTATGGTAGAAAGGGATAGACTATGCTGTCATTCTCTTCTCATACACCTTTCTCATCCTCACCCCTCTTCTCGTCGTCTCGTTTCATCCCATTTTCAGGTGAGCTCCATTCGACATTTCGCCCACGTACAATGCGGAGAGCCAACCAGCAACGTGCATATACACCACCGAGAGAATATTGATTCATCGGCTTGCGCCATCTGTCAGCGAACCATTCTGTTCTCTCTCTCTCTCTCCCTCTCTCTCTCTCTCTCTAGCTGTGTCAAAGCATTACACTGTTGTACATCGTTCTAGCTTAGTTTCGTAAGCCGGATAATGAATAATATTTACATTCATGTACAAATAAACATGTCACGTAAAGTCTATCGAATGCTGATAAATACGAGGACGAATTCCCAACGTAAGCGAAATTAAATAGATGAATTTTTTTTTTTTTTTAGCTTTTACTTCGTTATCTTATCAAGTTTTTGGAGCTTTTTATCTGATATCAAAGATTATTTTTATACTATTGTTTTATAAAATAATAATAACAATATTAACGATAAAAATAAATATTATTTTTAGCATTATTTATTTATTCAAAATTAGAATGAATGAATTAGAATAAATGTCTTTATGATAATTAAATAAATCTTTGAAGAATTAAAAAAAATGGTTAATTATCATTTTCTATTGTTTATAGTTAATTGCTGTAATTATTATAGTTATTATTAAAATAAGACTTTTTTGTTAGCCAATAATTGTAAGTCGGCTGATGATGTAATGCATAAAACAAGAATAAAAATGGTTTATTTGAGACATAAGACTAAACGTCTTCAAAGCATGTGAGTCATATGCCGGATGAAAGAATTAGTGCAGCCTCGATTAATCGAAATGAATTAAAATGTTTGTTCTACAACAATGATCAAATTGACTCTACCATCTACTAACTTTCATTCTAAATAAAGTTCAACAACATTTATTCAAAAAATTAATCTTCTTTTCATTTTTTATTTTAAAAATATCGACAATATATAATTAATGATGTTAAAAGTAATGTTCTGCTTACAAAATTTATTATCTATGGATTCTCAAATTATCATTTTATCTTAATAATTCAATGAATAATCTTACTTTTGAAATAACGCGGACAGCTTGATTGATCTATAGAGGTCTTGTGTTATAATTGCTATGATTAATGACATATTAAAAGGATTAAATGTGATAATTAAGATTTTTAGAGTAGATAAAATTGTTTTAATCTTAAAAGAGTACTTGCACTAAAATCAAGAGTTATAATAGTCATTAAAAAAGTTGTTTTAATTCACTGAAATTAATTCGAAGAATGGCGCATATTTGAACGACTTAAAAAACCTTTGTAAATAAGAGAAAGATTTTTTAATGTCAAGGAATTTAATTAAAAAATAAATTTTCAGTAAAAAAAATAAATAAAGATTTTTTTAAAGCAAAAAATTGATGAAGAAAGATGTTCTCTAACATGGCAAAAATTGAATTGATTGTTTTAGAGAATATTTAAGATTAAAGTTAAATTTAATTGAGAGTATAAACTTCAAGAGTATATTCAAAAGATAATCTAACAAAGATAATCCATGTGGCAACAAAATTCTCACATTTATCAAGTGATCAGAAGCTTTTATTGACTTTAGTGATGGGATATACACCTGATAAATATTTCTATCAAGTGTATACTGTGTAGCTTTAAAGTGATAGAAAATACCAGAGAAACTTGCTCGTTTGCTCACGCTGACGAGAACTTGTATAAACGTGGGAGAACCAGTAAGACAAAGTTACCTCGACTGGATATAATGTTCGAAGCTTAGGCTTTCAAGTTTAACACACGCTTCTCTTGTAGGTATCTCTCAAAGTTATTTACTCAGCTTGTAGTCTTCCCTTATACTTGTTAGAAAACTCACTGGATTTTATATTTATGTACACTATTAAGCATAAAAGTGTACATAAGTATATCTGTAACGTGAGTAAGTACTAAAAAGTATAGAAAAAAGATTTGAAAAAAAAAATCGATATCACTTATTCTTTTTATTCTACTAGTAACTATCTCATGTATATAAGAACGAATACACGAATTTACAGATACCTAGAAAACTTTTTAAAGCTTCTTTTGACTTTCTTAACTTCTGGTTTTCAAGCCAACTACTTGAAAAGTCCATTCAAAATTTTCTTACTACATTTACCGTGATTACTGTTTTTAAATATCATTTTCTAACTTTATCTTTCTGATTTAAACTTATACTTTTTTATTCAGAAGTGTAATTAATATTTTTTTTCAAACTTTCATCTATCTAATGTATTTTTATATTTGAGATATTCCAATTGAGATTAACGTTTTCTTAACATTTTCTTTTTTTTAACTACATTAGAATTAAATATTACTAAAAAAATACAAGGTTTGTTTTAATGAAAAAATACATTAATTGTTTAGAACTGTAATATTAATAATTTTAGTCAGAATTCTTTTATAAAATAGGAATGAACTTTTTCTAAAAATTTTTCTAACACTTTTCGAAGTAATAGAAAACAAATTGATCAATATGCAACAAACTAGTGTGTATATTTAATAAAAAATATTAATTTTATTTCAACGAGCCCTGTGTCTTTTTTTTACGACCCGGAGCGATCGAAATATCTTTAAAAGAATATTATTTCAAATAAATCATTTGATTTGTTTATCGTGAGAATAAAAATATTGATTGTTTCATTAACAAGATAGGGAAGTGTTTTATTTTCAATTCAAGTATGTCAAAGCTAAGAGAATCATTGAACACAAATAATGTTAGAGACAATACAACGACACAAAGACAAGTGAATTTTTCTCTTCAACTAATATCATTGAATGTAGTTGATATATGTGAGTTGGAGTATTGCGCGGTCAGTCTAATTGGACGGCTGGTAAATTAGTCAAACGAGTTGTGACGGATTCGGGCTCTTGTCATGTTCACTCTCTAGGCGCGAAAGAATTCAGACCAACTGAAAATCGATTTCCAATTACGAATATCCCATGGGCACGTGCTAATTTTATACCTACCACTACACCATAAACCACACATCATTTTTTAATCTGACTATTGCAATTAATTTTAATTGTATCTTGTTAATAATATTGATACTTTGTCTTATATTATTATTAGATTTATTTATCAATGTTATTAAGTTTATAAATAATTAATTATTTTTAATAGCTACTAATTGTCGTCACCATTTTCATCAACAAATCTTTTTTTTTTTCAATAAAAAATGAAGCCTTGACTTTATTTATAATCTATTAAATTATTCTGATTAAATTAGACGATAAAAATAAATAAAATGATTTTTAACAGCTTTTAAAGAATAAAAAAGAAGTTTTTAAAAATAATCGGATGTTCATTGTCTCTTTGAGATTATAAGTGAAAAGTGAAATACTCAGACAAGCTGAGGGTGAATATAAAATCTAGAGAAAAGTGATGTCATCAAGCTTCCCCCGGGATTATCTGAAACCTATCATACATTGAACAAAACTTTCGACAACTGTTTAACTGCATAAAATAATTTTCTCCACTTTATTCACCTCCATTCCTTTGTATACAATGGTTATTTAACCGGAAAACAGAAAGCACGTTCGCGTGTAAAATAACTCTTGCGTGCATTCATATTTTATTTACCCGGCACTGGCACGGAATTGATGTATTTTGATACGATGAGTACACGTGTAGGGGCATATACATATATATATTTTTTATTCTCGATAAGAATTAAAGGAAGTTGATAATAATAATTATTATCGCAGTATTATGTTGTACATTCAATAAATATTTAAATACATTTATATACGTTTGTCTTATCAGAAAGGAAGTGAAATCTAAAATATTAAATACATTTGAACGAAAATAAAGAGTAAGATAATTAGCACATTATAGTAATAAATATATTGTATACATAATGAGTTTAAAATTCATGATATATATTTTGTAAATTAACTATAAAATTTATTCTTAAACGCTTGAACAAATTTAATGTGTCTCTCGCAACTTGTTCTCTTTCTATCTCATCGTTCATGAGTTTGGTTGGAACATCTTTTATCTAGCCGCCAAGTGTCTCTGGCGCAGGTAATTAGCGTGGCAGTTAGAGCGATTAACGAGCAGGCAAGTGAACACTAGTGTTCGTGAAAGACTAGAGACTAAACGTCATGCAAAGTAAAGTGATTCGTTTTTTTCGACTTTTTTGAAGCTCAATTTTAATGTTTCTTTTTTTTCTGTTAATTAACTTATACTTTTTTTCTTACTTTAATTATAATTAAGTATGTTAATTAAATGAAATATGTAGATAAAATGATTTCATATATAATTATTTTTTTGACAAATCAATTTAATGATTACAATGTTAGCAATTGATTGATAAAAATTAAATAAAACATTTTTATATTTTTTTTATTGCTTTTCAACTCTGATTGAATCTATTAAATCATCAAAGCTCAATCGATAATCCATTTTAGAGTAATAAAAAAAAAAAAAAACAATAAATTAGTAATCTCTTATAACACCGATACAGTGTTATATCACTTGGAAATAAAATTCGACATAAAAATAAGATTAAGCTTGGTAATAAAATAAATATCACAAACACTAAAAAGAAAAAAAAAGGGAAGGAAATATATAACAGTGCTTGACATTACATTTACTTGCACAGTTTACTGGTTTTACTTCCCCTTTATTTTTTTTATCGTGTAACTCTATAGCCTTCCTCCCCCTCCTAACATGACAATGTCGATCTTCCGGCAAAAGTTCAGGATGCCGTTTTAATTAAAACAGACGCTTAATTACTGTAATCATTGAAGCCCTCGGGCGATTTAGAGGGCGCGGAAGATGATGAGAGAAACGAGAGTGAAAAGGAGAGACAAGAAAAGGAAATAGCTATTCCATCTGTTACTCCTTTCACCCTCTTGTATACCTTGTATCTCATTTTTTATCCTTTTCTTTCCTTCCTATTACCCAACTGCTTCACTAATAATTTTGCATTTCCCTTTAGGACAATCTTATCTCTTTTTTTTTCTCTTATCCCTGTTTAACTCCAGTTTCAATCCAAATCCGCATTTTCTTTGCATCATTTTCTACTTTTACAAAATCTCAGTGTCGTATAATACTTTGCTACTTTTTATCTTATTTACTTTGCCAAGCTTTTGTAACTTTCTTTTCGGTATCTTGCAGTGAAACTAATGGTGCTTTTATAAATTTTCCCGACTCCAACTTCTTCTCAAACGTATTCAACAACACCAGAACCAAGGCATAAAGTTATCATAGATGTTTTACTTTTTTTTTTTTTTTTTCATTCACGTATATCTCTTGGTGTGTCATGAATGTTTATATGATCTCTCGTCAGAGGTAAATGTGAATTTGCCCAAGGGTGTGGCACGAATATGTAACGGTGAGGGTTGGAAAAAAAAAAAAGAAACAAATAATTATGATGAAAAGAAAAAATACCGTTGGCACAACACCTGCACCATTTTTGTATGAGCATTCAAGTGTAATTCACTTTTAGTATTTTTTTTTCATTTGTTTTGTATGAATTTAATAGAAAAATAAATTAGTGGAATGAATTGTAAATTTATAAAAGATAAATAATTATGTTAGTAATGGAGAGTTTACAAAAAAAATATGAAAAGAAAATTTATATAAAGAGATTTAGAAGATAAGTTGGTTTATATGACATGATAAATTGTGTACCTACGATCGACATGAAAAATCTAATCGATAAGTTGATTGCCTCGCTTTCAGATGCAATTAACTAATGTGAGGTTAAACACCGTTAAAAGGTCAGATTGGTAACCGATCAGTTTATGTTTTGTACGCGTAGATAAGTTATATCGATTAGATAATCAAGATTGCTACGATGACATTTAATAGCAGCTATAATAATCTAGGGAAATAAAAATTTTATTGGAAAATAATGATAGAGTAAGCTATGCAAAATAAATGTTGACGGAATAGAGATTTTTATATTCATGAAAATTCATATTACCATCACAAAGTTTAAAAATAGAGAATTATTCTCTAACAAACAACGTTTATTTTAAAAACTTTTATCTTTTTTATCTTTAAAATTTAATAACTTTTATTTCAATTTTTTTTTTCATTGCAGTATTATTGTAGATCAACATTGACTGATTTCAGTAAAATTTATTACAATGTCTTTTTTGCAATCACTTTGAATCGCTGATTGAGAAAAAATCAATAAAATTGTATTGACAAGTATTGTTTAAAATAAAAATAAAATTGGTTTTAATTTTAAACAACTGATTTCAATAAATAAAGTTATCAAAGGATCGAGAGTATTTTATTTCAAACAATATTGGAGTAAAAATAATTTTTTTATAAATAAACTATCACAAATCCCATTGATTCTTGACTTTTTGACAGCAGTATACAAATCAAAATTCTTGTCAATAAATACCTCTAATAACAAAGCCCATAAAAACTCGACAAAAAGCAGAAAAAATACTGAAGACGTCGATTACCAATAATACAAACGATTATGAGCTGCGTAAGGGGTCGTTGGAAAATATAGAGGGCAGAAGAGAATAATAAAGAGCACGAAGGAGAGAGAGAGAAAGAGAAAAAGGGGCGAAAAAATATAAGGAACATTGGTTGAGAAGAACAGCTCGCTTCCCGTTAGAACGGAAGGTATTTCATTTAGAAAGAGCTTTTATGTCGGTGTCGCAATTTCGTGCCAGAGGGTAGCTCGTAGGCAGAATATGAGAGTGCAGTGTAGAAGGATAAAACGAGGAGAGTGCGAGAGAGGAAACAGGAAAAGGAAACGTAGGAGCTGGTAAAGTCGAGTCGAAGGAGCTATATGTTGAATCGAGACAGGATTGGAGGGAGTTACAGCCACATCTCCAAGAGTGAACGAGAGCAAAGCTACCCCTCAACTGCCTGCACCATCATGTAGTCTCGCCCTCGTGTTTGTTCGTGTATTCATCCGTGTATTCGCGGGGGCGGAGACCGCAGAGTATTGATTTCAACCCCGTCCGCGACCCTGCACTTCCCTTCTCTCAAACCCAGCCGCCTTTTCCCTTGCTTTCCACTCCCCAATTTTACTCGAGTCATGTACGAACCAACACCACAGTAGTTCTTGCTGTCTCGCCATTGCCGTCGCTATCATCATACATCGTTTCTCTCTGTGTCGCTTTCTATCTCGTCATTGCGACCAACCCTAATCAACCCCCAACTGTTCGTCGACATTGCCATACAATTCACGTAAATTGGTGTGTTATAGAGGAAGAATAAAAAAATTGTTTGCTGACATATCAACTGACCGAGGTATTCAAGACTTGATTTTTAATTAGAACACCAATCCCCAAGGTCTATTAAATACAGAGTAAAGAATGAGTTGGAGTTGTCTTTGAAGCAATTAGATTAATTGATGGTTTTAGGCTTTTATGATCAAACGATCAGAGTAACTATTGCTCCATGTAATCTATTATTATCAATTAGTTAATGTTTTATTTAACTGTTTGTGTGTATGTTGTGAGTGCCAAGTTATTTTATATGAGATACATTGGAACTGCTAAATGAACCCTTGTGATTATAATCACTATTGTCTTACTACATACTATGCTACGTCATGATGTGTGCCAAGGTGAGAGCGAATGACTGTTGGGACTGGTCTTGGTGTTTTTTTTTTCCTCCAACTAGCCACAGACTTACAGCGTATAACTGATGATGATAATGATGATGACATCAGAGAATCCAATTATATATCATCAACATAGATTTTAAATTACTTACCTTTGGCTCCGAGTTTGAAGTTTTAAGTTTTTTTACAGGTGGCGGACTACATGTTGATGTATCCATTGATTCATCCGCAGATGAGTTAAGTGTAGATCCAGGTACAGTTGCTACTTTAGTCTGTTCCGGCTTAGCTGCTGATCCGGCAGCTGTCGCTGAGGCAGGACTTGGTGGTGGACATGGTGCAGTAGCATTAGTTACAGGTGGTCCAGCACCTTGGGATACTGGGAAACCAGTTCTCGAACTGGGAGGTGGACCTTGGGTTTGTTGAGGTGCTGTTGCTGCTGGGGTTGGTCCTTGAGACTGTGCAGCTGCACCCGAGGAATTTTGACTTTGTGACACTGGCCTCGCAGTACCGTTCATTTCGGGTTTACTTTGCTGAGGTCCATGACTATTACTTTGAGGCTTTTCATGTTTATCACGTGCTTTATCTCTTCTGTGTCCACTTGAGCCTCTCTTAGAACCGACCGTCGACGATGCTGGTGGACCTGATGCAGCTGACGCTGGCGAATGTGGTTTAGATTTGTTGGACGACGAACTATTGTTAGTTGTTACGTCGCCAACGGAATTTTGTGATGACGTTGATGAGGACGAAGACGTTGAAGATCCGGAAGATGAGGTCGATGAATTGGAAGAGGAAGAATTACTATTAGTTTCCTGGGACGATGTCGTACCATTAATTTCATTGGATTTGACAATTTCGTGTTTAGCCTCACTGGTTTTAGTACCAGGCTTAGTTCGCTTGATCTTCATCTTGAGGCCTTTATCAACAGTAGCCGAGTGTTCTACAGCCATTTTACCGGGATTTCCGGCGTTAATGTGCACTGCGTTTACTGTACCAGATTGTTGTTTACCACTTGGGCCGTTGCCCGAATTAGCGTTACCGCTCGTATTTGAATTGCTACCAACGTTACTAGAATTAACTGAATTACTTTGACCACCAGACGTAGAGTTAACGCCGCAGGACGGCGACGACGATGAGGACAACGAGGACGACGACGACGATGATGAAGATTGACTGTTGCCAGTGGCAGTGATGGCCGATGACGATGAATTTTGTACAGTTGCGTTGTGTTGTGTTGCGTTCTGCTGTGATTGATGATTCTGATTAGTCGTGGCTGTTGCTGCCGAGGCAGGCGTTGAAGCCATCCCGTTTCCCGAACTCAATTTCTCGTCCCTCGTCTTCTCTATATCAGCATCGAGGTCGATTATTAGATCGCCTATGCCAATGTCCCACTCATTGTCGTCGTACTCGAAGTTGTTGGTCACATTCGTCGTGGCCGTGTCCGTTTCCCCAACGTTAGCAGCCACTGTGCTTGCTTTCGAATCACGACACACCGACTTTTCGCCCTGACGTCTCTGATGATCCTGATGATCTTTATTAGCAGCACGCTCACGTCTACTACTTTGACTAATGTTATTGTTGTTACCGCCAACACCAACACTCGCCGTCGATGATAGTGATAATGACGATGATGATACTATTAATGACGGTGATAATGATGATGATGATGATGATGTCGCTGTCGCTGATATCGCCACACACGGTGAGGTTCCTTTGCGGTTTAAATTAGGGAGGCGACCGCCTATTGGCGTGGTCGCCATGCCCTTGAAACCGTTTCCCCGGCGCCCGCCAGCCTGGCCACCGACACGACGCCTTGTCTCTTCGGTTCCGAGCAGAATCCACTGCCTGACTTGCTTGAACACGGACCACCGCCCGCAAGACGCTCCCCGTCCATTGAACACATTACTCCTCTCCTATTACTACACCCTGGTATCTCCTTTCACTTCTATCCACTTCTCGTCTTCGTTAACTCCTTCACAACAACACTCTTTTCTTTTCTCTCGTTTACTTAATAAATATATCCTTCCTTATCCTTATTCTCGAGACATATGATAATCGTCACTTTATTCACCTTAAAACACCCTCAATTCACCACTTCTTCAATCAACACCACCTGCACACTCGCATTTATTTTATCCTCTTGTTTACGCTCTTTTTTCTACGTCACTATGCTACCATCACCAAAATTGATCACAGCCACTACAACCACCATTACCAGCACTTGATCACCTATTTTTTTTATATTCAACACCAACGTCGATGAATGTAATCAACAATCCTTGGGTGATAAATTCACTTCCAGGTAACTCGGCATCATTCTCTCGCACTCGTTCGAGTCCACCTTGGTATGACAACCTCGGCATTAATCCAAATCTGGAACATAAAGACGTCGTGGTTAGTGAGCTTAAACAACTCAGATATTCCAATTGAATATAAATTTTACATTCATTAATCTTCATGAGCAGATGGCTCTCACGAGAAACGAGCAAGACTCTACGAGTTCCTCTCTACTTGCTTTGCCAACAAATTTGTATTCCCACTTGGGGTGGAATTCGTGTCAGAGAGCGATTAATTTTACCGGCGGCATTTTGGCAAACGCCCAACCATAGACATCGTATCGTAGACGACTACCAAGCTCAAGCCGGAAGGCAGACGACACGTTGCCATTCTCTCTAGACTCTTGTATGTCTCTACTCTCGTTTATACTATCCCTCTCTTTTCCTCTTTCTCTATCACACAGACATTCAGTTTCATACCTTTGTCTGCTACATTTTCTCATCCATACTGAGTTACTTCCACTCCCTCATCCTCTTTTACTCTAACTCACTCACTACACTATAATCCTTCTATCGATTAGTCAACTACTGTCATTTTATGTCTGCTAATTTGCAATCATTTACTCCCACGCCAATGGAATACTTAACTTGCTCAACATATTATTCCTAGAGACTTGGATTACTACCAATACTATCATCTTTAATGCATCAATCTAAAAATTGCTCATTCATGTATAGAAATTTTTTTTTTATATTTTTTAATATCATTATTAGTTGTTAAAGTTAATTGAGAAAACATTTCCAAAGAACTTAACAAAAAGACTTTGAAGATAATCAGTGATAAAGACATCAAAAACAAACATAATCATAGATGCATATTAATCATTCATTACTCATTGATTATCTTTGCGTGTAGAAAATACTTTTTTTTTACTCGGTCAATATATTACTCAAATATATAATTTAATAGCATTAAAAATGCATGTAAAACAGTAATAGTTATTGTACATTTTATTTTATCCAATTTAAATTAATAAAATGCATTGACGCATGAATATGAATATTTTAATAATTTTAAGTATTCACTAAAATTAAATTTGATGGCAAAAGAAATATTTTTCATCATTATTGCAATTTATTGATACTCCAAAAAAAAACTTTCTAGAAATATTAATTATTATTTCGTTATCAATTCATATGATTAAAAAAAGATATTTTTTCTAAATAAAAACGTGTTTTTGTAATAATATTTTTTTGTTTTTTTCCAAACATTCATGGTATCAGTAATTTTTTAAAAGCCTTCTATTAAATGTGAATAAAATGCTTTTAAAAGATATATATCGTTAACACAAATAAAATATCTCCTAATTAAAATTAATTTAAATATCTAAAAATAAACTTAAATTAAATCGCATAAAAATAATGCCACAATTAGTTTTATATCAATTATTCAATTTCTCTAGAGCTGATAATATTAAAAATATTTTTATCAATTTAAAAAACCCATAAAATTATCAATCATTACTTGAAAATGGTCGCTCTTGAGCAAGTGTCAATTTAAAATTGTTATCTACATTTATATGGAGGTCAGAGTCAAAGATAGCTAAAGTAGCTAGAGTCACTAATACATATCATAATAATTTAATATGACAAGTCGCATCTATCATAAACGGTTTGATGTTTTTTGTTTTTTATAGTCGCACCTGTTTTTTATAGATGCACATCAAGTGCATAGCGATGTATATAAAAATAAATTGTGGTGTTTGTAATTCATAATCACGTAAACAATAGTATGTCAATGAGTATTTGAGAATAACATTGTTGGGTGGTTCATAACTGTCGTCAAGTTATAGTAGAAAGTTTAAAAATGAAAAAGCATGGAAAAAGCTTTTCAAAGGCTCTTATAAATGCGCATAAAATGCACAATAATGGCTTCTGCATCAGGGATCAGCTAGAGGAGAGTCGATTGTAGCATAAAAAATTTTTTTCCCTTTTTAATACTTGTTTTATTTTTCAGATTTTACTTTGTATTCAAAAATAGAGTTGAAATTTTAATGAAATACCTTCATTAAACAAAAAAAAAAAAAAAAAAAAGAAATAGAATCCAATGCAATCGATATTAAATAATAAAAACATTCATCATTGACTCATTCTTCATTCATGAGAAATATTTTTTAAATAGAAAGATTACTTTGAAGTTACAGTAGAGTCATTTATAATCATTAAATGAGGTTGTTAAAATAGACTACCTATCATCAACATCAAAAATAAAAATCTAAACTTGATAAAAAGACTTTGATAGTACTCTATTCTGATAGTAATAATAATCACCGGAAAATCCAAATGTAATTTTAATGATAAAAAGAAGCAAAGTTATTCCTAGGAGAAGAAGAATCTTTGAATTATAAATGACAGCATTATCTTTTTTTATTTTCATCTTTTTTTTTTCGTAGCATTAAGACCATTTGCAGCATTTATGTCCGTCTTATTAGTATTATCGTGTTGGCGTGCGCTACGGCAGCGATTCAGATTCAATAAGAAGAAGAAATAAGAGGGACTGTGAGCTTGAAAGTGCAGAAAGAAGCAAACTGGATAAACGAGGATTGGAGAAAGAGGGCAAAAAGAAAGTTATAAGGACAGGGAGGAGAACCAGTCAGTGGTTCAGTGTAGTGGTAGGAGGCGATGGTATTACCGCAGTTGAAAAGTGATTTAAACCACTCCTCGGGTAGAGTAAAAAAAAAAAAAGGAAATGGGAAGAGGATAAGATATATAGCGAGAGATAGAAAAGCTAGGTTTCAAGATACTAGTCTCTATAGATTAGGTGTAGTAAAAGAGAGGAAAAATACATAAGAGTGTGTAACAAATTCTACAGTAAAACGACAAAGTATGGTATTTATTCAGAGGGTTGGCATGTGATGAAAACGTTGAAGAAAAAGAGAAGTGCAAGTATAAATAAAGAGAGAAGATCTTTACTTTCAACCCTCTTTTTTCATTTATTTCTTCATAGTAAAAAACTCATACACACAAACACTATATGCCTGCAACTTGGGGATGTTGTGTCCCTCGTATACTTTCGTGTACTATGATATATCCCCTAGGTTTCAGATTCTCTTTATGCACTTGCGTCAGTGAGTAAGTGAGTGAGTACGCCTTTAATAACATGTATGTGTTAATATGTGTGACATATCGTGAATACACAAATACACACAAACCGACCCCAAAAGTCACGAAGCGGCAGATGCTTCTGTGGCCGTGTTCGTTCATCCGTTGCACGCTCGTTCGCTTCTTCGAATAATATGTGTTGCGCCCTCGTGTTTCAACGTGTTTTATGTCATACGGGCTATGCACAATCGACCGGATTGCAAATCAGATCCCTCGTTTTTTTCGGGTCATTCTGAAACGATTATCATCCAAGATTGCACGTTTGGGTTATTATTACTATGGTGGAGTTATTATTAGGTATGACTCGATAATAAAATTTGGACGAGTGGACAGATTAGGGATAATTTAAAAATTTATTTAATTGTTTCATGTCGATGGGGTTTTTAATTTTTTTTTTTTTTTAGCACATAATAAAAAATAAAAATATGGTGTATTTAATTTTCTGTTATTTCATATCAAAATAAAATTTTAATATTGATTAAATAAAATTGTCTTTTTTCAGAGAATTGTTTAAAGCCGATTTTCAATTTCTATTAAATTTTTTCAAAGAAAATAAATATCTAAATTGAAAATAAATTGCAATGGGCATTTTTATATAAAAAAAAATATCGTCAACATTGGTGTTATATAAAACTAATTTTCTAATAGCTTATGCATTTATTATAATCAATAAATGCATTATCCAATGAATTTGTACTGAATATATGTTTTAACATTATTATAAAGCTTATCATAATAATCATGGTATTTTAAAACTTGTTTCTATACTTCATATATTACATCAATATTATACATTTAATTTAAATTGAAGTTTCATATAGAAATGCAGGAGAACAATTCATATAATTGTATATTGAAATATTAAACTTTGTATATTTCCGACACAATAATAACATAATATGAAACCGGAGAGTTTAAAAGACACGCGAACTCGTTCACATGGCCTTTCTCACCTGGCGTGCTCAATATCTATAATATACATATGTACAGTTAAAATCAAAATTATATTCAAACAACTATACTATGAAAGTCTTGATCATATATTTTAATGCTTTAACCTCAAAACTTTCCAATAAACGTATCATTGAAAGCTGATATGCTGTTGTTTCAGATAGAAATATTCATGCTCATAATTAATCAATTATTTTTTAGTGCTCTATTATTATTAATCATTAAAATTTCTAAATCAGGAGAAAATTTCTCCCCATTGTTTATTAATAATTAATAAAGTATTTGTGAGAATGAAAATAACATATTTACTTTGAAAAAAAAAAAAAAAAAAAATGATTATTTATTAGTAGAAAGTCAGGGTTGAAAATTCATACAACCTGTTTTCTATTGACCTTTAAAATAATATGGATTCCGTTTTTTTCGAGAACTACCAGCTGAATGTAAAACTGACTAAAAAATGATACGGTTGAAAAATTCAATAGCAAGATAAACCCCCTAATATCCCACAGATCACTTACTATATATATATATGTATTTCTTTTAATGCATAATTGCATAAATTAAAAACCTATGAATAAAACACAGCAATATTTAAAAAGAAAATAAATTCAAAAAGATCGATAAAATAATCGAGTAAGTAATAATTAAAAATTTATCGGAGATATTTCCGTGTTAATTTATATTCACGAATAAAATGATAAAAAATAGATAGAACAGGATTTTCTATTCAGAACAGCATCCAACTGAGTAACGAATGAAATCTCCATGAATCAATTTCAATAACAAAATCCTATTTGTTATATCCCGGATTACTTTATTGAACGTCAGCTGCAGCAGATGTATAATTGAAATTACGTGACGTTAAAGCTTTAACTACTAATTAACATATAGTTAAAGTGAAATGAAATAGAACACGCAAATATATCTATATAGCTAGTGTATTCAAATGATGTCAACTCAATCCCTATATATATATATTATATATATTCTCGTACACCTGTCAGACAAACCAAGTGCATCGTGTCGATGAGACAAGAATGAAAAGGTGGAGAAGAAGGGGGAGGATCTGACGTTGAATAATTGAACAATCGTGGAAAGCGGAATATGGCGAAAGGCCGTTTCCTTTCTAGACGAATGCCCACGATGCAAGAGAGTCTAGGCAGCAACAGACATAGCCATGGGCCTCAACTAACAATTGACGTCCGTTATACTACCTGTACCGTTGTCCCCAACCATTTGCTGCTACTTGCTGCGGTGATACTTCCTGTCTTTGATTGCTAACTCAAGTCACTATGAGCTACTAAACTACCTACCACGACAACTGATTGAACCGATATATCTGTAACTCCAACACAATCAATGACCATTGACCAGATGCAGCTGCTGAAACTTTCATGTCTACCACTGTAGTTATATCTCCCGCTCTACTGCTCTCTATAGACCCGATTATCATTTCTGTTACATCATTTATCATCCCGTACCGAGTAAATACATTACAACAATTATACCACTGCTGCTATACAGACGAGTGATAACGAGTTTTGTTGGCTCTTGTGTGGGTATATTGACTGTACTACACATACTATTTAGATAAAGATTTACGGATTATTCAGGTGAAATTATTTTTAAAAATATAGTTTAAAGCTGATTTAATATTTTTTCTTGGCTTAAAAGAATTTAGTACATGAAGAAAAGAATATTTATGAGTTTTAAAAAATTCTAAAGGCCTTAATTGTGTATCTTGAAGTTTGTTAGAAGCTGCAGGTATTTTAACAACAAATAAAAAAGCATGACTGTGTAAGATAATTGACGAAAGAAGGGAAATAAATCAAATAAAGACGAGAAAAAAAAGACTCTAATGATTACAGCTGTGAAAGGGTATTTATTATCACTATTAGGCACTACCGGAAATGATATTAAATTAGCCTTGAGTGGGTTCAGAGTGCGATCTCTCACTTGAGACCAAGGGTCAGACTGCGTGTAAACGACCATTTGATGTATAAAAGACATATCATCAGATGACGTACTCATCACAGTTAAGCACAAGAAGTCATACCTCTCTCTCTCAAGATATAACTAACTAGAAAAACAGGTCGACTGCCATATGACGTGCCTATTATCTCTATTGCAGTTGTCGCATGTTGTAAATACGGAACTTTTACTCCGATAACTAATCGTGAAATGTGAAAAACCTATTTCAATATCTACTATTTGTTATATATTACTTTACATTTCATGATTATTTTATCCTTCACCTACAAAAATAATACCACACTAATTTTTTTTTAAGCTCCAACAAATACACGATATTTATTTTTTGATTAAGTAGAATGAATGAGTTATAAAGTAGTAAAAAAAAAGGCATATGATCACAGTGATAATGGGAATAGAAAGAAAAAAATAAATGTAAATAATTGATTATATATAGAAAGATTAGAAATTGTGGTGGAATTCACAGTAAATAATTATGTAGAAAAGGAATTGCGCACGATACTATTTGCCATTATATATCTCGTAGTTGAAATTACGGAATCACAAAATTGGAATCTGAGAGTAGTAAATACTATTGCACACATAAACACAGAGAAAATATCTAGTAATCAAGGAATGAAAATGCAGACTTTCTGTTTAGTCAAAGTTGCTTTAATTTACATTCATCTATTATTATTTCCATTCTCGAATAAATATATTATGTTTAATGCATTATTAGAAACTAATTATCCTTTGTAAATTATACGAGGAATGATGAATAATATTAGTGTAGACAGTTAATGAATTAAAGTGAGGTTGCAGCTTTCAATGAGTTTTAATATTCGTGATGTTGTAATCACATTGTAAGCATAAACTTTTTTTAGTTAAATAAAGATTAAAAATAGCTTGACACTACTTGAAATAAAATGTAACTGATATTTCGATAATAATTGGATCGATAAATAATTATATATATAAATAGTTTTAATAGAGTGATCATTTTATTAGTGTGAACGTTATACCTGTTTTATTATCTGCTAGTAATTGAAATAGAATAGCCAACAAGTCCTGGTTTTCTATGTTACACTGTAAATAATTGTTTTAAAATAAAACACTTGTCGTATCTTATCGGTCAATTAAGATACTCTACATTTTTTTTTAAGCATTAAACATAAAGAGTATAATTTACGACTTGTAAGCAACTGTTCATTCAACTTATTTATATAATTGTCAGTAATTAACAAATTTTTCAACAATTCATTTACTTTATACTAAAAATTGTTACGAACTAAAAACTGTTCACAAATAATGACACTTATTAAAATTCTTCACTAATTATTTTAATACAAAAATTCACTTTCTAGAAATCTTCCGTTCACTAGAACCTTCGGAATTGTACTGGCTGAGGGAAAATGAGTAATATTGGTCAAAGGTGTCATCTTAGGTCAAAAGTAGGGACCTAATTTGGAGAAGGGTAGGTTCAGGTAGTTGAGGATTTTATGTTTAAACAACAATGGAAAAAGATATTTGAATATTGGATGCTATTAAATATGTACAGTGCAATTAGATAGTTATGAAATAGTTTTGTAGTACAGTAAAGTCTGTACATTTTCAACCAATTACAAAAATATTTAAATTATTATTAATACTATTGTTATCTATGATTATGTAGTTGATTATTAAAGTTTAAATGATTGTTCAAAAAGTTAATATCAATAATTATGATAAGTAATAAACGTTAAATAATAAATAGATAGAAATCGTAATAGTTATAGGTTAGATCTGACGTAAATAAATTGTCATAAAAATGAAATGTTCAAATAATGTAAAGTTAAAGTAAAAAACAGTATTTATGAATAAACATGATGATTATCTTGATCACACTGGAAGTGCACAACTTAAAAATTTAATGTATAAATAATAATAATAAAAATAGCGGAAACAAAATGACTCTTATCTCGTCTTTAGAACTCAAGGATCACATTAGCGCGTTCCTCTAACTAGTGAGTCTGATAGAGCTCGTGCTCAACACCATGGATAGGTGGAGAAGGAAACGGTAACGAGAAACCCAACGTACGTCTGCCGGAAGTACTTGTCGACCACTTAAGTAGGCCTAGAGGGTGAAGTGATGAGTATTATTTCTGCATGTACATACATATAACGAAGTCGTATATTTTCATTATACCCTCAATGAAAGATTTATTTAACGTTTACATATATATCATTAATTCAAACTTTTACACATAAATAATTAATGAAACCTTTTTTAATTAAAGTTTGTATTCACATTTATACTTTTTATTATTTATTTTAAATGAAATACCCGACTACATTTCCCCAATTAATTATCTCTTGATCAATAATTAAATAGATAATTTCAACATAAGAATTTATTCCAATTAATCACCAAACATTAATGATAGAAAATATTTTCCTTTAAAAACGGACTATTTATTAAAAATATACTATCCATTGGCACTGTATATTTTCATGAATATTTAACAAAATCTAGTAAAAGTAGTCAATTATTAAACATGAATATAAATCAATATACATTTTAATATCTCTGAATATCATTCATTACTGAACATATCACAGAACAGTCATTTCAATATTAACTCCCAGTTGGTAACAAAAATAAAAATATGTCCATTACGTAATGACCGAATATAGCACGAAATACGCAGGGTAAATATTTGAGATACATGTTCTAGAAAGTATACTAATCAAATTAATCTTCACTATTGACACACTAAATTTTTTAACTAGAAGTTTGATGTTTAATAATTAAAAATTTATTGCCTCTAGATTAAAATTAATTAAAAAGAGATAAATGGAGTATTCTCTCATTGCTGTCATAAACAAAGATATTTTTATACTTAAATTAAAATGTTAGATATATACATGACTGATCGTAATTGATATTATGCCGTTAGCGCAACACGTGAGTAAACGTGAATGCTCATTTGATTATGATTATATATCAACACATGGCATGTGTGCACGTATCAACATTGATATAAAGATTTCCATCTATGGATGAATAAAATACGATTTAAATGCTTGTTTATGGCAATGTTGAATTATTGGTAACATTATTGATACTAATAGCTACGTGGTATTTGTTAAAATAATAATTGATGAAATGTGTAAAAATATTTTTGGTGATATTTTATTATTAGTGGCTACTGCTGTACATACATATGTAAAAGGATAAATAAATAATATAATAGGCACAGAAGCAAGTGTACATGGGTTTGGATATAACGTCGTTTGGTTACTTGTGGAA
Source organism: Chelonus formosanus (assembly GCA_028641665.1). Lineage (NCBI taxonomy): Eukaryota > Metazoa > Arthropoda > Insecta > Hymenoptera > Braconidae > Chelonus > Chelonus formosanus. Next base: position 20,515,178 of record CM054002.1, read on the forward strand.
GCATAAATATTTATACGCTCAAAAACGTGCAGTGCATAAGCGCACGCGTTTGCCGTGTACAGAATACTTTGGCTCACTTCACCACCACACTGATACTAGATTCACTATACTTTTCCTACCGATGCCCCATCACCTCGACCTGCTCGCGTTCCACAACTCTCAAGAGACTCGTTCCATACAAGACTTGGAACGCGCCGCTACTGAGACAATGCGAATTTGCTTGTTATTTTAACCGTGAGAACATGAATTTTGTATTATGCATAACTTGAAAGCGATTTGCTTTATTTTTTCTGTGAATATAATTAGCATTGCAATCGTTGCCTATCAAATTTCTGCTTTTTTTTCTACAGCAAATCGAATTTTTATTTCTTCTTTAAAGAAAAGACTATTCGACTAAAATGAACAAAGAATATTTCCTGTTTGCAATTTTAATTGCAAACAGTTAATATTTAATGAGACAAAGTTCACTGTATGAATCACCAGCAATTTTTTTCTACGAAAAAATGAATATATAAAAAAATGTATTTTTTCAGTTTTAAATAAATAATGTTAGCAGATATGATGATTAATTACTGTCACAAATAATTGCATGTTAGAGAAGATGAAAAAAAAACTGTATTATTAGCGAAAGAAAAATTATTTCTGGTAAATTAAAAAAAAACACTTCAATGAAAGAATCGTATAATAATGTACTTACAGTTTTTCGTCTCATATAAGGTTGTTGAGCAAGAATATAACAACATAAGTAATATATAGTTAAGCACATGAAATTATATGCATAATTATATGCGTACAGAATTAAAACTCAGCAGAAGAATTTCACAACAATTTAATACATTATATTTTAATAATAAAAAAAAAACTCCTACTCAAAAAAAACTCATTTGTCTATTCCAATAAAAACTGAATAACAAGTAAAAAACAAAAGGTCTATATTTACATTCATTATCTAAATCACTAAAAACCTGTGATGTAAGCGAAAAAAAAACTCGTTGATCGTATTTTCAAAACGTTCATGCTAAATGTAATTCTAATTAATTACTAAAAAGTCATATTTATTCCTAAGAAGTATGATTTAGATTTTTTTCATCATTTACACGCTTCCTTAATAAGTTAAATTAAGAGCAAAAAAAAAAAAAGAAAAAAAAAATTAGGATTTCTGGAGTAGTAATTTTACCATAAAAATAACCAAGATAATATAGAGTAATTAATTGAAAGATTTTTTGTATCATCCAGCTAATGATTTTTGTGTATGAAAACATGTGTAGATGATCTATAAGGAAAAATTCTCAAGCTGTCTTGTTTCTTCAAGCTCACAAGAGTACGTAATTCACTCACAAGAGTTATCTCCAACCAGATCTCCTCGTCACTTTGTCCATCAGCCGAAAGCCTCTATAACGCCGGCGTCGAGGCAAACTTGGCTTCCCTTCACACCCCACCGCCCCTTTCTCTCACGTTAGTATTCGCTTGCCTCGTAGACTCGAACGCTCGAGGTTCCATTAAACATTCTCTCGTGATGTGCATGCCTCGATGGTTCTCAATCGAATGACTATGAAATTTATGAAAATTTATCCCGTCATGGAATAAAATTAAATTGAGGAAAAAATGCTTGCATGATGGAGTTAATTTTCCCACAGTTATTAGTAGTTTAAAAAGATGTACATAATTGCAAGGATAAATTTTAAAAAACTGTGTGTTTGGTTTAAAAAGGATCAGAATATAAAAAATGAGAATCACTGAGAGTTCCTCGACTGCACCTCCGGCCGCGAGAATACGGCCCGATATAATTAGCGTGTTTAACTCTGATTTATAATGACGGTGGAAACGCCTACTGATGGTAACCCAGCGTGTTAGTTCTATAGAATCCCTCCTGCATGTTGTACATTCGCGGTCGTACGTATATGTCATTCTGACGACGCGTTTCAACGCTTCGTAATTGTCACTTGCAGTTGATGACGTCGACCATCGTCAATCGACGTGTGTAGAGTTGAATAAACAGCCTGTTTGGCAATCATCCAAAATGTTTGAAGCTTTTTATGGTTAGCAAATACCGTATTATGGTAATTGTTCACTTAAAGACGACTCAAGTCATTATTTACGCTTACACTACTATCAAAACATTGTATTTTATTTCCAACTCTACTTTGCTCCGTGAAATCAAATATTTTGAATCAATCATGTATTTTGTTGGTATTTAAAAAATTTATTTGAACAATAAAAAAAAGTTATTGACTGAAATTTATTTCATAAATAACATTGTCACACATAAATGTACAGACACCGTTCAATGTTGATTTGGGAGCAAACAAAACTGCTATTGTACATCGACAATGGAGTATGAATAACACGCAGAAAGTTTTGAATTTGGGAAATATTTCTAAGCAGCTTTGCCTTGTAAAAGCTAAAGGTCTTATTATGTCCTTATAATCAAAGCACCTTTAGCCTGGCCACCTTTTTCAGGTATCCGGATCATCTTCCAAAGGTTCTTTTCAATCGCTTCAATAGCTTCAAGGTCGTTTCATGTTTCTAACAACCTATAATTCTACGTGAATATAACCTTCGAGACAATAAAACACTTTAACTTTATTGCTTTTTTTTCCAGCATGGAATGAAAGGTTTATACACATTTTTTTTATCTTATTTATAAATTTAGAAAAAAATTTCCTGTTGCTGATAGAACAAAATGAAAGGGGTATTACTCTTGAATATTTGAGTAGGTGCGTAATACTGAAATGGTTAAAGAGACTATACGGGTTCTGGCCAATTACAATGACCATCATAGTCTGAGTCTTTTCACACACTCAAAAGGAGGAATTTCTGAAATACTGTACAACTGGCAAGCCAGAAGTTTCAATAGACTGTTTCCTACCTCTCTCAACTGTTCAGCATCTGGCATTTTTTTCCCTCATGTCTATAGAAGTACAAGAGGATAAATGAAGTTTACATATGTCTTTAAAATGAAAGAAAAATGATGCTCTGGAATTTCTAGATTATATACCATCTTTTCTACAAACAGATTATTCAAATATTCAATTTACGTGAGTTTTATTCAAGGAAAGATGAGGAAAAGATACTTAAAATGATTATTAATTTAATCGTCAAATACTGTGAGGAATGAATAAAAGATAATAAGTATTTTCTAACAACCAGAAAATTGTTTAGATTCAAGTTATTTTCACTTTAATAACACTAATAAATATTGTTTATAATACTTTTTTAATGATTCCAAAAATACATTTTACAAGTTTTGAATCATCTTCAACTTTAAATCCTACCCATAGTATATAAACCGTAAAGTTTAATTGAGTTATAAAAATGTTCCATAAAATTTTTAAATTTAACTTTGTCACATTGTTCAAATTATTTCTAGGAAGACTGACAAAATTTATCTACCATGTTTTAATATTTTTTTCTACATCATGATCATCATAAATAACCATTATTCCAACTCCTTAACAATATTTTACTCAAAACCTACACTTAAATCAACTCCCAATGTCGTCAATCAATTTCCCAATAGAATAAAATTAAAATTTATTTCGGGAGCCAGAAAAAAAAATATTGAGAGAAATAACCTACTTTTTTTTAATACAGGATATTGATTAAGAGGAGAAAAGTAGATAAAATTACTCCAATCAAAAAAGCATCAATTTTTATTATTACTTTTTGTTGTCATAAAATTATAGATTTATGATTATTAGATAAAACGATTCCTGTTGTGACAATTAACGTCAACATTATATCTATTTAACAATTGCTTTTCCATCAAAACTAGATAAATTTCCTCACAGAATTATCAAGGATATCAAGATAAAGATATATATATACGTAGTACATCGACACATATATCAACATCTAGACTTTAGAATTAGGTAGGGGATAACATGAATACCGATATCTCCCCAGCAAAACTTGATCGTCACGGTCAAATAATAGATTAGTTGCGATTGCATTAGATTACGATGACATTTCCAATTAGCTGAGAGCAATATCTGTTCAATACAAAAATATCAATATAGTTCTCTCTTCAATCTATTCCTACATGTTACCACACTGTTGTCAAGCACAAGAAGTGACACAAATGCGATTGTATCATCTACAAACATCACCACATATACTATCACATTTAATCGAAATAATAATTGTTTCATTCCAAGCTATACCGAACGATAAAAATCATCAGATCTGTTTTGTCAAAAATGATAACCAGCTAAATCATTTGTTTAAATAATATTTCTAACACATGTTTATAATAATACTACATTTTTTCTTGTCAGTTCAATTCAATTGAACTTCTAATAAGCGATATAATCATTTGTATTATCGGCTCATTAAAAAGGCGAGACATTATAGATTATTATACTTTAATCAATTGTATCAACACTACCATTAGCTAATAGCTAGGTTTTATGTTGATACTGTTATTGTTGTTGAAGTTAATTTAGTGTTATTAACTAAGCACAACAAAATGGAGTAAAAATGATGAAAAACAAATAAGAACAAGGTTAAAGTAGTTAAGATTACTTGCTGTTTTTTTTTGTTTAAAATGATTGTTAAGTTGACATAACAAGCATTTAAATATAATTCAACTTATTTTAATATTATTTTGAATGTTGGAATTTTTTTTGTTAGCATGACATAAATCTATTCAGCCATGCAACGAGTGATTTACAATAAAGGAAAAAGTAAAATAAAAATAAACGATTAAAGTCTCAATGACCGGAAGTTCTGGAATTTCATTAGCAAGTGGTAACAATGCCCGGATAATTTGGGAAAGTCGACATTAAGTGGAGAGAGGAGTAATGAAAGAGAAAAGAGTGAAAAGGTAGAGAAAATAGAAAAGATAGAAAGAAGAGAGACGATGATGACGTCAAGTTCTTTGGCGTCGAATATATAGACAGAGGAAACTTTCTAGCATCCGACAACTGTAATTCAATGGTTGTTAAAAAGAGTAGTGAGAAATGTCACAGGAAAACTTTAACGAAAGGGTGAAAACCTTTTCGTAAATGTACTGAAAAAAAACTTATTATCAAGTACATTTTATTATTAGAAACACATCGTTTAAAGTATTTAAATTCATTTGAATTAACTTTTTTTTGATTGACCGAGGTAGTAAATAAAATTGAAATCAACTGATGTTTTAATTTCTGATCAAGATATTATATTCCATTAAGTGTTTTATATAAGAAAAACTTTCTCATTATCTTAATAGTTAACTACTAAATGAGAGAAAAATTTCTTAATTGGTTTAAGAATGTATAAATTCATGATAATAACATGTTTTTTTTCCTCAGCTGTTATCATTTTTTTTTTTTTTCGCATGAAGAATCCTACATCAACAAATATTTTCTCAACTCATGTAATTAATTGCTTACAATCTCTTGACTTTATTTATTATTTTTTAAAATCATTATCTCATTTTAATAATTAAATTACTTCCTCTCCATTAAAATATTCTCTCTTTTTTTTCATTTAATCAATTAAAACGCTGCTAAATATTTTCTCCACTAAATCCAGTAAATTGGAATGAAAAAAAAAAAAAATAATAATCTGCTTTTCAACGATCATCGAATGAACATTTTATTTAGCAGAGGATTATGTGCTATCTGTATAAGCAGTATTTAATTGATAAATGAGTGAAAGTGAAGTACTTAAGGAGTAAATTCTGAAACCAATCATTTATCAAATGATAGTAAACGAAATAAAAGGCAATAAATAAAGATGGTTTAAAGAGATGGTTCATTATTGTACGGCATTATGCCAGATTGTTGAGAGTGACTGTACACGCACGTGCTGAGATATAATCACGTGGGGGCTATCGTTACGCGTAAGATGGATCGGGCTCTAATACACTCTTCTCTGATGTGTAAAGAGGAAGAAAAAAAGACCAAGTGTTGCTGCTGGAGAGAGAAAGATTTATAATGGATAACCGTGAATTACTCTCAGGCGCTTCCTTAATGATTTTAAGCTCTCATTTGTTTGTAACTAACACGTTGTATATTAAGTTACAATTAACATCTTGACATTATACTCATCATTATGCTAGCGTAAATAAGTTATTCAATTGATAAATACTCGGTATTAAAAAGAATGATATTATTCTACTTTCATATATAAAATAGTATTTACAATATTTTCCATGTACGTGGATAGATAAATATCAGTACGTTTTTGCAACAAAAATTATCTTTTTAATTAAAGAAAACCTTTGAGCATCAGAGAGAACCCTTGCCATTAATTTTGCACGAGTGCTTCGACGATGATCGTGTGAAACAAATGAATCCCCTCGGGTTGTTCGCCTCAGTCATGCACGTGCAGCAAAAAAAAAACCTTTTTGTTTAAGAATATACAATACATGCACACAAGCTAGATTGTTCAGTGTAATTTAATTCATTCATTTTATTTTTGACCTAAAATAAATTTCTCATCGAAGAATCAAAGTTATATCGAGTTATTAGAAATAACTGTATATTTCTTAAATCTGAATTCATTAAATACTTTATTTCAGATGTATCATTCTGAAGGTTTTATTATGACAGGGATTCGCATAAATCTTTTCGACACAATGAGCTAATGTGTAGTATTACTTCAATACTTGGAAATAAATTCCTTGGAATGGTCTTTTGAATTTTTTTTTTTTTTTCGGAGTCAGAAATTGCTGTAGACTTCTAGGTTCCTAGAAAATATAGAGGATCGATTGGAATAAAATGTTCAAGTACTTTTTAAAGTACATTGATGAATCGTTATTGAGTGAATAGCGGTTTTCAACATGTATTTTGATGAAAATAAATCATTTTCCGTAAATAAAAACCTAGTTGACCTCAACAATAATATTCCAAAAGAGCAAAAATTTATGGAAAATAAGAAATTCATTTAATACAACAACTTTTTCAAGGTTTAAAAATTAATGATAATGTATTACAAACTGGAATATCAGTCTAGCTATTGAATTGAATAATAAAAAAAAAATAAAAAATAAAAAATCATTAATAATAGATAAATCACGTAATTACAATTTTAAAATCCAGATTGAATTAATTAAAAATAATCAGCCTACTTATGTTTCTCTATAATAAACAAGGTTTTATTGTATAAAAGTAAATTCCTGCAGTAAAGAAATGCTCTTTTTTTCCGTAGAAAATGAGATAATAAAAAAGATTATCACCGGAGTAGAAATAAGAGAGTGATGATTAAAAATGAATGAATTCGGGTGGCATAAGTAATATATAATAATATGGGTTGAAAGCCGTTACGCGGTTCATAACGCTTGAGTTTGCGACGGTAGAGGGTTCGAAGCGGTTTCGAGTGTGTTGGTGAAGCTGGCGATAGGCGCAGGAGCGGCTTTGCCGTCGAGGCATCGATCGGAGAACGCGAACCAGCGAGCCGAGTAAAAGCAAGAAAGAGAAAGAGAGAATATATAGTGTCGTATAGTACTCGATAAAACACGATCGACGAACACTTCCCACTAATGCGCCCATCGCGAAGCCGCACTTAACGCCAAATTGCTATAATACCCTCGACACAGCCCGGTGGCAACGTGTCTTTTCTTTTTTCTCTTTCTCTCACCTTTCCTCTTATTGTATTCCAGGAGTCCTGCTTGTGTATATCCCAACTTCATAGGCGCATTGACGTATCCTTTGTCCCACGCCGTAATCCAATTTCACGGACTGGGCACAGAGGGGTAGGGATACTTTGAAACACGAGATAGAGAAAATAGACAACAGAGATGTACACTACAATATATAATATGAATGATTGAATAGCAACGTTTTTCGTTCACTTTAGTCTCACTACTACTGTTGATTTTACTACTAGATATACCTACGTGTTATGTACGTCAAAACGTCAACAATTTTTTTAAATGCTCGTAATAAGTGATTTAAAACACACTAGAGAGTATTTTATTTCAATGACACTTTTTTTTACTCCGTAATGAAAAACCTGATATCATTGAAAAACAAAATAAACGAGTAGATTAAAAAATATTTACAGCACCAGTGAGTCAGAAAATATACTGACGAATGTCGAAAACGAAGATAGTCTTGCACACGCACTCTTTATAATCAACACACTCACTACGTAAACACACACAGAGAAGGTTGGCTGCATGGCAAGTAAAGAAATCTGTGAGTAAAACTGCACTCCAATATATAGACACTAACAAGGATACTTCTACTACACAACTATTTACTACTACTATTCACTTGATCGAGTCAACTTTGCACTCTCACATAAGATATGTTTTCACAAAATCCAATAATGGCTGTGACGAGTTTATATCCGATGATATCAGTGAATAAGAAGTAGTTTTTTTTTTTTTTTCATTCGTTGAGAGAATCAGACAAAACTCGCGTCGCCGGTTCGAGCGCTTGGCGCTTACTGAGGCATCGTTTTCCCCCTCCTGCCCCTTAGCCGGGGCTACCATCGTCGTGGAACGACCGCCAGCAGCGCCGACTATCAGGGACCGGGAAATTCCTCTTTGCATTTAAACCAATTCTTTTACTTTTAAATATTTTCCCCTTTTTTTTGAACTTGTCGTTGCTTCATTTGCATTAATGTCTCTCCTTTTTTCTGCCATTTTTATAACAATTAGATTTTCTTGAAAAGTTTCATTGAATGGGAAATGAGTGCAAATGGATAAAATTAATTTGATTGCATAAAGTAGAGGCTTTGCACTGACGTAGACTATCAGGGGCATGAATTTATATCTTTCATCGATTGTTTTTTTCAACTGCCAAAGTAGTTTTGTGGTAGAATGGGTCAAATAAAAAAAAAAATTAACTTCGTGTCGTTGTCGATTTTTTTTTTTTTTTTTCAAACGTCAATATAAATGTTTAGGGGGTTATTTTTTATTCACTGGTTTAGAGAATTTAGTAAAAATTGTGATTTAGCTAAAACTAGATAACAAGTTAGACTTAATAGTAGTTTATTTTCCAGAGTATTCTAAATTTAGAAGGAACTGTTGATGATTTGACAAAACTTTGAACTCGAATAAACATTTTTAATTAGTGTTTCAACAATTGTTAATTCTTTGTAGGTTGACGATACAACAGCTTTTAGTATCAACTTGTATGTATAAACTTACAAAAGTTGATTAATATAATTAATTTCTAACAATAAACTTTGGTAATTATCGTTGAGTTGACATATTTTAATAGCTTAGTGAACTGACGCGTGCTTTAAAACTTGCAACATAATTTATGACAGTACTAACACGCCAGTATGAAACCTATAATTACCACTAAAGTCTGTACACTTCATTTGCATCATTAAATTTTAGCATTATACCACACTTCTACCCAAATCTAAACGCTTGTAAATCATTTGATAAATCAACAAACCGTTTGTTTTACCAATTGTAATTTGTTTGTTAACTAGAGCTCTTAAGTTCAACAACCCTCAACGAAATTTCAATAAAATGGTCTTTTATTTCCATCTGGTAAATACTTTCATTTAAAATACAATTATAGACGACAGTTCATTAGTAGAAAGTAATGTAAAATAGTAAAATAATTAAAGTTCTGTCAGAGTTAATATTAGTTCTTTGTAAATGAATAAAATTTTAAAAAGTCATTTAACAAATAATTGTTCCAAAATGTAAATGGAAATTTTTAATTATTGTCAAACTATGAATATAAACCCATTGATTATTCCTTGTTCTAATAAATATTTATTGAACTCTAGACTTTACAGCTGTTAACTGTGAATAAATGTAGTAATATATGAAATGTTAATGAATGTAAAGTAGCTTTGAAAAAATTCTGTCAATGAATAATTTATTGATAAATCTCAATGTAATTGATCCCAGTTTTTACAGTTTCGTACATATAATTACATTGAAATATAAAATTAATTATAATTACAGCTGAATCCTTGTCATTTTTTTTTTTTTTTTTAAAGTATCGTAAAGAATAAAAAGGATTTTTCAAGAAGATAAAAGAAGAATAATTGAATGAAAAAAATGGTAATTGGTATTCACGAGAAATCGTTGAAGAGGCGAGCAGCGTCTCGAGTTTCCGACTAATTGCGTGACCTTAAGCGAACCATTTTGTCGTATTGCCACGACAACGAGGCCGACCGTTGCGTGGAGTTGCTTCCGCTGCAGTGAGTTGACACGCAGTCTGAATGCTCGTGCGACACGTGATCCGGGTATTAGGCGTAACAAACGTCAAGTGTCGTGCCAATTTGAATAACGAAAAATTATACTTAAATTGAGTTGTCAACTTTGTGCTATTAATGTAACTATTATATTTTATACATAGACATTAAGTATCATCTACTCTTGTAATTAATGTCAAAATTAACTGGATTGTCGTGAAATACTCATTGTTAATTCATTATTCAATTCAAAACTCTACTCGAAGTAACAGACAATAGACTATTCAATGTAATATTGATTCAATTGTTTTAATAATGAAAAAAAATAGATATTTTTGAACAATGAATGTTTATATACTTTAAAAACAGAGTAAAAAAAATATTCTAAAATTGTTTTTACATTAGAAATTGAAATTTGATTGGAAATAAAATATTAAAGTGTCAAAATGATAGTCCGAAATGTTTAAAAAATGAGTTATGTTGAATGTTATATGTTAGCAAATCCGTCGAATAAATGTAAATGGGGCTTTAAAGCTTTCATTAACGACCCAATTGCTGGTTGCGGACGAAGAAGATTGTACGAGTAATTACCAAGAACGCCAAGTGCGATGCTGACATCAGATCCTTCGGAATTACGATTTAAGCCGCGAAGAGGATTCCATGGGTCTTGGCGGAGGGATTGTGGGATAGGTAACCGCAAAGAATAGAGTATTTGATAGTCACTGTATACCAGCAGCATCTTCTTGTGTTCACCATTTTCTTTCTTTCTCATTCACAAGCTATGTATAGAGTACTATCTCCTTCTCATTTATTCCAACACTCAAATGTTGAAGATCTCGAAAGAGAGAAAGAGACGAGGGCATTTATAAGTAAGGAAGAATAAGAAGAAAAAAAAAAGGGGAAATGAGACCAGCTGGTGACAATGGCACTGGCCTGAATAATATTCTCGCAAAACTATAGAGCACCTGGACGAGGGAGAGACCCCTGACAATCTTGGTGTGATGATGAAAGCTAGATCAAATCGAATCGTGTAGTGTGTTTGATCGTTCCAACAATTACTTGGACTATGAAAACATCAACGCCTTTGTTATCTCTTTTGAAATATCAGATTAACTCGGATCATCTTAATTTCATTTTTTTTTATCATTAATTTTATGTACAAGAGTGCAATGCCTGGAGGATATAAAAATAAATAATAATTATTTATAATAAAGTAATTGAATGAAATGATTATATTAGAGGAAAAGATTTATATCTTTTTCTTTTTTAATGGAGAATAATTGATTTCAATTGATTAATAAATCTGATTAAACGAGAGAAAACCATTCTAAAACAGCAAGATATATTTTACAATAATCTCTAATGTCAAATTATCGCAAAAAACTTTATCCAAATAAACAATTTATTTTTCCCAACGACATTAACTCTGCCATATTTAGTCACATCATTTCTCAACTGTTATAGAATCCTACTCCATTCCAGCGACTCTCAAGAAAAAGTTTAAGCAAGATTAGTGCAGAAGAAGTAACTCTGGTTGCCAAGATCGAACAAATGAATCAATTAAATGAAAGTTTGTATTAGTAATTAGAATGATAGGCTAAATTTAATGATATTTATGTCTGTAAATTAGTAATTAGAGGACAATTATCACAAATGGGATATTTCCGGTTAATCAAGATGGTCAACGGAGCGTAGAATGCCGCTAAACGATTACGATGTAGCACGCCCGAGTGCGCCCTTCATTGAAAAATCCAGTTGGAAACTATTCACCATTCTATTGCTTCCATATCGGTAGGGAGAAGATTTATGTGCAGTTTGCGGGCACGAGGCCGAAGAGAGGGTGGAAGAGTAAGCGGGGTCTCTTCGAGGCCTCACGGCAGCATGAACACGCGTTTGCACGCACACCATATCAACAGACCGTGTAGTGAGTTGCGACTCACACGCACCTTTCCGGGCCAACGACTTCTCAAACAAGCAACCCATCTACACGAAAATAATTATTCATCAACTCTACTTTAAATTTTGTCCTTAACGACATAATTGTCATTTTATGGCAATACTCATCTTCATCCTCAAACCAACGACTTTCCAACTTATTAACTTGACTTTTTTTTGATTGAAATAAAGTTGTAAATTATTTCTTAATTATCTTTCCCATCTCTCATGTTATATGCTCATGTGAGGAAGAAATTCTCGTCAATTTTAATCTCACCAGTGCATTGATTTTTATCTTGTTTCCTTTCAATGTGTACCATGTATATGTTGTATACCTTCAGGCTCTATTAAACGTTGATTTTAACACCATCAACCAACATCAGACGCTCATTAATTTTTATCAGCCTATCCATTACCTTTGAACTTTAAATCCAATTATTTGGCTTTTATTGATGATTTCGAAAATAAAATTCATTTTATTCAAGTGTTTTGTTTTTTTTTCTGATTCACTCTAATGTTCCAACATAAAAACAAAAGTTTTTGCTGATAATATTATTGTAAAAGATAAGTTTGTTTGATTCGTTTAGAGTTAAAACTCAAATGTTTTACTTACTCAATAATTAAAAAAAAATTTTTTTGTTGCACAAATCAGCCTTGAAGATCATCAATAAATTATTTCAGTCTTTCTTTTAATTACTAAAAAACACTTTAATTATTCAGAAATAATTTTCTTTACTATTATTTAAAAATAGAAAGGAAAAAAAAATCAATAAAATAATTTATTGATATTTTGTAACCTCATAATCTTTATTGATTTGAAATAATTAAATAATTATGACACTTCAATATGTTTGAATGTTGAAATAAATAGCTGTTCCCATTAAATAATTATCTTTTAAAATGTTCGATAAAATATTGAAATAATTAATAAGTAATTATGGACTATTTGATAAAATGGAAATTTTTAAAAATCGTTATTTATAAATGAATATATGCTACATGTCAATTCATTATTGACAGTAAAGCATTAAATTTTTCCACTCAACTGTGCAAAATAAATGGAAAAAGTATTTCATATAAAACTTTCTAATGTCGAGCATATAAAAGTCATCGAGAGCGACGTAACGAGAAAAGCTTTCGTGCTCAAAATGCATTTGTGAAAAAGAAGCTCAACTATTCTGACTACGTGAGAGCGTTTCCCCAGGAGAGTTAGTATAGTATTAGAGCAAGGCAGCTGCAACATTGCCACTCCTCAAAAAAACATATATCCAGTCAGTTGGCATATGGTAAGCAGTTATACAATGTGTTATTCTCAATCTGAACTACTGTACGTGAATGTGCATCAAGAATTACTCAATAAATTTCTTAAGCTTATTCTCAACATCATATCAGGGTCACTGATGCACTTGCAATTGATCTTATCATGTAATGACAACCGGTAATTGATGATAAATTAAAATGAAAAATCGTGAAATTAAAAATATCCTACAAGGCATAGAAACTATTATTTTCATTGCCTTCCAAGAATTTTTTGTAACTATCAATTAATAATATATAATTAAATAAAAATAAATAAGACTGTTCAAGTTAATATTTACTTTGAATAATAATAAAATGTTGTAACAGAATTATTAAAATTTTCAATAATAGTAGAGTTATAAAAAAATTTCAACATTTTGTTGTTATATAAAATCGGACGATTTACTCTCAAAATATCATCACCAGAAGTTTTAATCATATATAACAAGTATGACACAAAACTTGATATACTGCGTTGATATCTTAAGCATACTCTGAGCAATTTTCGTCACACTCAGTAATCAATCGATACATCTTGAACCAACTTGAGAGATAAAAATAAAAAATCAAAGCAAAATCTCTTGTTTCAAACCTTAAAAGAAAATGTAAAAAATATTTATCATCTCAAGGTTTGGATCCCTTCAGGTCAGATGTTTCTTTTTTTGGTAACAGATGCACTCCCGTAGGTAATAATCGGTTTAATCTTGAAGAAACAATTGATAATTGATGATAAATAGAAAAAAGAATGGAGCGAAAAATGGTATTTTTTCTTTTCTTCATCTAAAAAAAAAAAAGTTGAAGAAGGATGGAAATAAAAGTGTCTTGTGAATTTAGTATGTTGAAAGATAATCGCTAACGCTTGAGGCAAAACTGGAACGTGGTGGTCGTGGCAAAGAAACGATATAACCGGTTCAAGTGTGCGTAAAGCACGCACACAGGATAAATAGCTGTAATCTTGCTCTCTCATACCTAAAAGTGATGCCGACAGAAACCGGCAAGTAATCTCCAATGACGCCGGGTATATCCTCGTGGCCTCGCGTTACATATCCTTTGTCCAAGTGGTGCTTATAATCCTTTGGTCTATACCATTATTAAATCGCCGGCTTCGGCAATTGTATAACACATTGCGTGGTGGTAGCCTTCGTGCACATACACCACTATCAGATCATTTCAGATAGAAAGTACATAGTTATTATGCACAACAAAATATCAACTAACAATGTCGATAATAAATTTAAAAAAAAAAATGCTCACTAAATCAGAAATCACTTCACCAAAATAAAGATGAAAGAAATACAAATTCTTTTGAATAAATCTTTTAGATTAATTTATACCAGACTTTGTTGAATATTAATTAAAATCACAGCACTTTTATAATAACGAACGATAATGATGAAAAAGAAATAGATGACTGAATTAAGTATAATATTGATTCAAAAGTGATTTAAATAGTGATGAAGAGCAAAGAAATGAATATTAAAAACCGTGACACTGTTTTCACATTAATGTATGCTGTGTAATCACCATCGAATGTCGGAGCAGAGTCCTTTTACGAGAGGAAGAAACGCTTGAGGCGCTTCCAAGCATGGAACATGTACACGTATACACATATAAACTTATATACATATATAAGACATGGATAAAACTACTCACACAAAGAGACAAGTCACGAGAAAACACTCGCACACATGGAGTAAAAGGTAGTCGACAGCACGAGCTGGCGTCTGGACACGATGCAAACGGATAGTCGATTCTCAGAGAGGTTTCGGAATCTCTCTTTACTTATTTCTTAACGTCAAAAAGTTAAATGCCCATGTAAATAATTCGTTTTTTATATTTTCTCCTTTAAGTTGATCTAACGTTTACTATGTACACGTATATACTGATGTGTTACACTTAAATGACACTTTGTTTTTATGGCTCATTGGTAATACACAGTTGATCACTGATCAATTAAAACCGTTCTAATGCAATCCTCGTAAAAGCTCACTCGCCGCCAGGCCAACTGCTTGGCGTTTACTGAAGCATCGTACTCTCTCTTGGCTTCCCCACCGGTCTCACTGCTTCGTTGCCTGATACTACATGGGAGCCATCATTGGCGTAGCTCCACAGGGACACACCAAAAAATGAAAAAGTCACTATAACTAAATTTTACGATTCGGAAATATATATATATATATATATCTCATATTTATTACTCTATAAATTTTATAAAATATTTTTATCACTTTTATAAAATATACTAAACGGAAACTTTTTTAATAATTCAAATATTAAGTCGTTACACTACAAAATATTCATCCTAAATCATATTTTTCTCGAGGGAATACAACGATAATGTCAAAATTATCTGATTGACTCGATACACTAAAACATGTATTTATGGTAAACTACATTTACCACTGTTTCAAATCATTCAATTTATTTATCTTCAATTATTTCAACAAATGTTGGAGGAATAATCATAAAAATCAAGTGAAAGAATAAATAGTAATATGTATAGTTGATAAAAGATAAAAATAATGTGTTTAAACGAGTGTGGAGTAATAGAATATTCATGAAATGTATGTATTCAATAATAATTATTCTGAGAAATAGCAGAAGTAGAAAGGAGTTAGTTGAACAAAATATTTAGCAAAGATGAAGAAGTGAAATAATAATGAATCAATTATTTAAAATAGATCGTAATGAATTAGAGGAGTTTATTATTAGGTTTGATAAACACTGAATTATTAGAGAAATAGGAACAGACGAGTCGACACCAATGTTTTATGGAAGACGAGCTCTATCTCATTTTATCTAACAGAGTCGGACACGACCGTCCAATTCTACCTGCCTTGTTCGTCGGTAGACTCAACACCGACAGAAACTTTAGTATCCTTATCTACTCTATTGGCTCTATTGTATTTTGTCTTTCTTCCTTGGCATCTCTCTGTTTCTCTTCTACCTTTTCCCGCCGTTTGTCTTTCTTTCTATCTCACTCTCTTATTCCCAAGCACTTCCACCGTATTAGCCTGACTCTACTTTCTTCTATCCCACTTGCACGCAAAACGACTGAGCATTTGCGGTGTCGCTTCCTCTTTTCATTCCACGGACCCTCCTACGTGAATTCTCTTCACCCTGAGTAAAACCGTATATACTACACTCTCTGGAACCTGACAGAGTAGAGAACAGAGAAATGCAACCCCTCACTCACTCTCTCATTCTCTCTCTTTCTCTCTCTACTTCACTAAAAAAACTCAATGCCAAGGAATGACACTGGGAAAAAATTTGATCTTAAAAGTATTTTAAGTAAAAAATATTTTAAAAAGTTACTAAAGAATTGGAAGATTTTTAATTGTTTAAGTTTATCAATGACACTTTTTGCCTATTATTTGCCTTTCGTCATTTTATTTTCATTCAATTAATTCTTTTATGAAAATACAGACATGAATCTTCTCTGAAGAGTATAAATAAAGTTATTGAGATATTTTTATAAGAGAATTTAATAAAATAAATTCTACCTCCTCTTCTTCTTTTTTCTTCTTATCAAGTAATTTTTTATTAAACTATATTCATCATGTCGGTCATCAAGAATTCACTAAACAAAATAAAATTTAATTTACTCAAATTTAATTTTAAGTTAAAGAAAATCTGGATTGAAAGAAAATATTCGCTTTGTGAATAATAAATTGCTTTGAATTTTTTTTTTCATCTGAAAATAAAATACAAATGAAATCATTGATGTTGAATAAAATCGTAAAAAGACACTCCTTCATTCATAAAAAAAAAAAAAAATTTGCATTGTAAACACGTCATTAAAAGAAACACAAAAATATTATGATATTATTGGAAAATGTTATAAAAAAATATTTTTTAATCTAAATATAACACTTAACTTTAGTCATTTAGTCTCTTATTTTTCTCACACGCCATTTAGAAATTACTATTAATAATAAATGGCATTTTTGTTTTGAAAAACAATAAATAAAAAATAAAAAAAAAATAAGTCATGAAAACTTTTAAACATAGCAATTACGACATCTACGTTTATTATAAACTTCCGTCTTAATTGTCGAAGCCATTGAAAGGAGCGAGGTCGTGGGTTTTTGCTTGGGGATTTGTGTTCTCTTTCTCGCTTGTTCCCTGTGGTCGTTTTTCTCTCGCACAATAGTGAACAGGCGGCTGCCTCACTTCAGCGCCTTCTTCGGCAGTTCCCCCTTCGGCTTCTGACATTTACGGCATTATAGTCACTGCCACCCTGAGCTCCAGGCTCATACACTCACATACATATACACCAAGACATTCTTATGTCAGCTCATAGGTATTATTTCCCTTACTCACTTTGCCTGAGATAATCACTCGACTCTCGTCACTCTCTTTCTAAGCCAAGTATTTAGGGACTTATTATATTTCCTTACTTTAATGTAATGTGACTGAGTGAGAAAGTTGCTCTGTAAAAGTCACTCGTTGCCCAGCCCTACTTTATAATGTTGTTCTATTCTCTCCCTTATTTTCTACACTTAGTCATAAATTTTGTTCTAGACTTGATAATAAGAATATTTATTTGATTCCTTGAAAAGTTATTTATTAAGTGCAGTTGAGAAATTATTTTATAATTCACAGACTAGGGATATTTAGGGTTGAATAAGTCATTCATTTGATTCAGAAGTTGTTCAATATTTGAAATGATTTTCTTGTTATTTTATTGCTTAATCTCAAATAATAGTTTTACTCCAAAAGTGGGAAAAAATTAAAAAATTATATTATTATCAAACTCGTTCATTCATTAACATCTATTTTACTTGAAAATAATTATAACATTTAATGCATCTAAATAACTAAAAAAATTATTTCATGCACACTGAACACATTGAATAATTACTCCAAAATTATTTACCATGAATTTTATGCTTAATTACTGAATCACCAAAAGTGTACAAGTTTCGTGAAACTAAAAACAGTGTAAAATATTTAATCAATAAAATTCTTGATAAATAAATTAAAAAATAGTAATAAAGCTGTTGTTTTTTTTTTTTAATTATTTTTATCAAATAAAAATATCTAATAAATAGATATAAAAAATGAACATACTAAAATAAATTTATTTCCACAGTAAAAAAATAACTATAATAATTGTATCATAAAATACTGATTATTAGTTAATTAAAATGAACGCATTCACGTTGATAATATTTATAATTGACATGAATCATGTTGGGAAATGTGCATTGTATGACTAGTTAAATCCTCCAACTGCATATAAGCATACTTGAATGAATGATTTACTTACTTAAAAAATTCCCAGCAAATAAATCACACTGTTCTAAATTCGAATATTGTGGTAAAGGAAATAAAATGTATTTAACAACAATTACAATAAAGCTACGATATATAATAGGTATTTTGTAAAGTCTGTCAAATAAATATACTTGTTAACTATAAATAAATTTACTGATTTAAGACATGGGTATATAAATGTGTGTGTATATATACTTGTAGTAATTAGTCATGTAGTCATTTGTTTTATAATAGTCTCTTTATAATGATAGTTTCACACCTGTCTTCATAAATTTTCAACACAACAGTTTAACTTATTATTCATTGAAATCTTGTGGGAGAGCTTCCTGTAATATAATCGTAATATATTTATACTTGACTTGATAGATAAAATTTTTATTATTGAATAACTTCCACAAGATTTGTCTGTACATATAACACGAAGGTTTCTGTACATAATTGAAAAATAATGTTCATGATAAACAAACTGAGGAATTTCAAACAGTTAGATAGAGAAATAATTGCAACATCGACCTTTAATCTCGAATAATTGCGACGCAGCTTTCTTGAATATTGCAAACAATACAAAGACTACTCGTCAACATTATTTAGTCATTATCTTTATTCACTTCTATTAACCTCCTTTTTTCTAACATTATCTATTTCTAAATTCAATATTTAAAATGTTTGAATTTTACACTATTCTACCTCATTAATACTTATCTCTTATTGCTAAAGTATTGATGATAAAACCTTCACTATCATCATACTTATGACCATTTTCAATTATCAATGTTTGAGAATATATTTTTAAGTATAACTCCGTCAAATGTGCATAGTTGAGCAATCACGTAAATTCTGCTTTCGAAACAAATATAAAACTTTAATAAATTTTTTTACTTCAATTTCATTTTTTTTTTCAGATGTTTTTGTCACTTATTAAATTAAATAAAAAAATACATTTGCTTGCATTATATAAATAGAAATATTTTATTTATATTATACTCCAAAAAATATTATTGGTATTGTTATTATCACATAATAAAGTGAATAAAAAAAAAATAGGAAACTCTTTACAATAAAATAGTTTTTATATCATAGTTATCGTATATGTATTATTATCCTTCGAATGTATCTAATTTTAACAATGTAACGATTTATATTTTCTTGATAAAAGTTGTTCGCCGCAATAGAGCGGAAAATTTTTGTCACGGGAGTCGAGCCAAATGGCGATTCAAGTGGAACAAAGAAAGTCAAGATGTTACGTGACGCCAGAAAAATGCGCAGAGTCAGAATATTATAAAGTATCTGACATAAAAATATTTTTTATTCTTAACAATAAAAAGAAAAAAATAATTATCAATTGTTAGAATAAACTAGACACGTTGTAAATTATAGATAAATAAAATAAAATTTAAAACGTAAATAAATAAAACAAATACATACGTAATGATGATAATGAAAAAAAAATCATAGATGTGACAAAGGAAATACAATTGACCCAAGTGTAATTTTTACTTGTAAAGATAATCTTGTATACATATATGTACAATAATTATTCTCATCCGCATCAGAGTTGAGATAATCGACTACTGACGAAAAAAAATCAATTGTTAGATGTCCATTTATGTTGAGATATTATGATTAAAGTAGGAGTGAAAAATAGTTTAATGACACGTGCTTATTTAAAAAAATATCTTTTGGTCACGTTTGAGATTACAGAGAGGTTCGTGTGTGTTATATTAAATTACTAAATGACTTAGATACACTCGTATATCAACTATTATATCAGCAAAATGTATAACTGCTTCACAGTTTAGTTCTTTGAAGCAAAAGCATTTCCCTACTAATAAATAATAATTTCGTGCATTAATCTATTTCGAGAGCATCAACAATAAGTTCATTACATATCATTTATTATTTATTTTTAATATTAAATCAACCATCAGTAAAAAAAAGTTTATCACAATAGAATTACTTTAAACTGTGTTTAAAAAAAAAATAGATTAAATTTTAAAATCACTAAAAAAGTTTTGGAAAAAATAGTTAAATCTGTCAGAAAAATGTAAAAAAAAAAAATATTTACAACAATTGGATGATATTTTTCATTATTTTTTCACGAGATATGATTAATTCAACTTTATCTCTGAACTTTTATCCCAACTTTATTTCACCTACGCATACGTTAACAATAAAAAAATATACATGGAGATATACTTTTAGTGATAAATGAAATAAATAAAATAAATTCAGTAGACTCTATTCAATCATCCATTAAAGAGACAAAAAGAATAAGAAAAAAAAATTCAAGTAGACACAAGTAATGATCATAATTCTTACATGTTATTTCTTCAGCTGACTACGTTTTACTCTTTTATTTCGTGATACCAATGTTGCGTTCTCGCATATCGCCGCAGGAGACGCTCATTCTATTTCCGTCCACGTCCAAAGAAACATCAGGCAAGTGTTACAATCTATGCGAAATGAATTTTGACGCCAGTTTCAAGTGTTAAATATTCTCTACCAGGAGAAAAAAATTATTAATAATGTATTACTCTTTCTTTAACAAAAGATTTAAATTTTCCCCTATCTATATTTCAAATGTAATTTATTGCTATATAAAATGACTTTTGAAAGGGTAAAAGGGTTCAGATTGTTTGGATGCAATTGGAGGAGGTAGGGGTCGAGCTTGAAGTCGGACAACGATCGAAAGTATAACGGACTAGCATTAGCTGTGTAGCGTGGTTGGTAAACACAGTAATTGAGCCAAGTTAGCCAGCACGAAACGCAGCACGCTATGGGTAACTCTACCGAATCGATCCGGAAACACGTTTTTACATGACACAATATTTTTTTTTTCTCAGTTTTATAATGCCATCCTACCAATACAATATCAAATCTATACTTTGTGTTATCTTAACGTGTTATTAGAATGCTAAACAGACAGAAAATAATGCTGCAAAAAATAAGAAAATATAGTAGCTGTCAGAAAACAATAGTGATTGGATTAGAGTATTAAAAGAGAATTATCTTGAAGAATAATTCAACAACTCAAGTTTCAATTAACCGAAAAAATTTATCGTTTTTTTTTCTACTTGAGTAATTTAATACTTTGATTATAGGCACAGAAAAGTAAATAAAATGAAAACCAGAAAAAAATCATGAAACTGCAGAAATGAACTCAAACAAATAAAGTTTCTCGTTACAAAGTAAAGTTGAAGGCTATTAAATCTCGTACACATTTGGCACAATGTGGTGTGCAGGCGTGAGTTCGTAAATATACTCGCGTTGGTATAAACGCGTGAGGTAAATTCTCTTTAACAAATGCAACCACACATTAGCTGTCGACATGTGCGTCAACATTGTGTGTAAGTCCACAAGGTACTCACCGATTGTTGCGGCATACTTATTATTAATGAATATTTTCAATTACAGAGCCAATATTAACATTTATAGTTTAGTAACGGTTTGAGTAAACATTAAAAGAATTTTTAAGTATACAGGATGGTTGAATAAATTTGTCATTCTTATTTGATTAATGATGTGATCAATGATAAAAAAGAATTCAAAAAAAATTCTTGGAAATCGATCAGATGGAAACATTTTTCAAAAGGGGTTCACTCATTTATACTTTACTGTCAATTATTTAATTAAAAAAAAAGATATGCAAAGCGTTTGATTAATTGATGTTTAAAATGATTGTCAATTATTAATATACACCTTCAAGAAGCACAAGAGAATTGAAATAAACTGTAGTTTCTTTCAGTTTCAATTTTTCCAATGTCTTTTAAGAGCACTGTCTCACTTACTTTCTTACTTAGTAAATAATTTTTTTTTAACGACAAAAAAATGTGTTTTACAAAATTTATTCAATGAATTAACGAGGTATCAACTTGGGTTATTATCATGGCATTATTCACCCTTTCTGTTGCTCTTTCACTCATCCCACCATCGATATAGAATTTCGAGGGTTCTCTTTAAAGTGATACAGTCATATCGTAATCAGTCAAATATCCATAAATAAATAATTCA
Organism: Chelonus formosanus; assembly: GCA_028641665.1. Lineage (NCBI taxonomy): Eukaryota > Metazoa > Arthropoda > Insecta > Hymenoptera > Braconidae > Chelonus > Chelonus formosanus. The sequence goes on from CM054002.1 coordinate 20,537,801, forward strand.
TCATGTATATATAAATATTACATACATTCTCAAGTAATGTAATTAGTTCATTTCTTGCATGAAAATAATTTTTCGTTCAACATACTGATAAAAATTGCACGAAAGTAACAGTAATAACTTGAAAATACATAATAATTTGGCAACAATTAAATTTCACATTAAAAATAATATTTTAAGAGAAAGTAAAGTTTCATTAAAAAAGTTTTAAAAAAAAAAAAATTAAAATTTTTATTGTATAGCAGAATTTTAGACTTATCATAAAGAAGAATTCTTTAATACAATAATAGTTATTTTTACTAATATTCAATTTAAACATACTTTACCAACTAAAATAAATTTATTTTAATTTAAAGATAAAGTGTGAAAGCAAAAAATAAAAAGATTATTCGAATCTTAGGAAAAATATTGTTTGAACAATATTTATTTTCGGAGCTAATCTAGAAATATTGTCGGAAAAGAGGCGAGTTTTCCCAACGACAGATGACTATACTAATAGAAATAGTATGTATAATAGTAGTTGAGTAAATTTTAAACGATATAGCAAAAGATAAAACGTAAAACCGCACAGCCGGTGGTCTCTGTGTGTGAGAAGAGAGCAAGGAAAAAAGGAAGAAAACGATGAGAAGCCGTAGGCGGCTGAAACGAGCAAGCAGGAAGGCGGAAACGAGAATTGGAAGAACCGTAGGTTCAAGTCGGTCAAAGAGAACGGAAGACGTCGAAGAGATAGGGGATAGAGTGAGATAGAGATATAATAGTAGGAGAGAAATGAACAAAGTAGAGAGAAAAGAGCTCGGAAGTGGGTACCTGGAACTTGGGTTTGTTCTATAAAACTCCTATTTGAAATCCTCCCAAGTCTTGGGTTTGTAATAGAAACAGCAGGTGACTAAATTCTCATTGGATCACAAGCGAACAATAATATATATCACCTTGTGTCGACGAAAAAGCTTGAGGTTAAATATCCATTATATTTTAAGTGTATACTCAAGTGTCTTTATAAACTTATACTCCTTTTTTTAGAAATTCATGTTTACTCGAAAAAATAAGTTTAAGGTAGTATGAGTCGTCAACAGAGAATCTATTTCTGTTTCAATTTTAAATAGCGTACGAAAGATATTATAAATGTTACTAGCATTAATTTAATTTTAGACAGGAGAAGGTAGGATTATGGATCACTTTTTGTTTTAAAACACACCATGCTTGCATAGTAAACGAATGGACCATATTAAAGACTGGACCATAATCCTATCTTTTTCCTCTAATTATTAATGATATACAAAATCCCATTGCAAAAAAAAAAGTTTTACATTGAACCCACTTTACGCGTGTTATTTTAACACGTTAGTGAAATCTTGGGATTTGTAGTGAATTGACTTACATTTTTTTTTTAAATTAATAAATTCTTCCAAACTTTAAGCTTGTTATTGATGCATTATTATATATATATATATATCAAAGCTTTTTGAAAATTTTGGTATCATTGGAAGAATAACGAACAGTTTCCTATTGTGTTCATGTAAAAATTACGATATTTGATGAACTTGCCAAATAATTAATTTGAATGCTTATTATTAATATAATAATAGACTTACTGTTCTGAGTTTATCTTAATATATTGACTATACTACCTTAAAACTATTTCGAATCCTACAAAATGTTATGTAGCTTGTAAACCGTCAATTTTTACTTCAATGACATCGATATACCGTGCAATATATCGATATGAAATGTAAGCTGAGATTCATTGAAGACTTGTCACGCTCTTTCGTGGTTTCCAGCTGACGTGTGCGTGAAATTGAAAACCTGTCTACACACTCGTCTTCTTCTTCTTCTCATACTTTGCCACTCCGTCTCTCTTGTTTATCTCCTTTTAGAGAATATCAAAGTACAGAAAACATTCTTTTTTTCTCTTTTCTTCAACAAGTATTATGTTATTAACGGTAATTTAATAAATTGAATAATAGTTAAAAATGTTCAATAATTACAGAGCTGACGGTTTATTCAATAACAATGGAAAAAAAATTGTCTTTTATGCTCCAAAATGTCGACCATGAAGACAAAAATGTATTATTCATTAATCATTCATGCATTTTAATTTTTTTCTTACTTGTTTGAGTAAATAAAAAAGTATTTTTTAATCATTAAAAAATATTTTAAAAAATTATTAATGCATTTTTAAATAAACGCAAAATATTTATACAGAAAAAAATAATGGATCTTTAAATAGTTTTATCTTATAATTAATAGCAATTCGAATGACATTGTAAATTAATCGTTTAAGAAATGTTAATGTTATTGAAAAAAGGCTTTAAAATAGTAAAAAAAAATTGATGCCAAACACAACTATTAATAGATCACGTTTAACTGCATCCAATTAAAATTTTTTTTTTTCAAGTATTTAAATAATTTGATTACAACTGCAGAAGTTCCATAAAAGTACATAATGGTTTAAGTTGAGTCAGATTTGTACGTAGAATGTCTATAAATCGTTATACAGTTGTTTCTTGTTTTATTTAGTCGGGAAATTAACCTGACGCAGCAATTAAAGCTAAACATTTCTATCCGTCAGTTATATACTAATTACAATCAACGTAACATAGTGAGTAATAGAAAGTATAAATTCACTATATGTATATCTCTATGTGTGTATTAAGTCTGTTCATAAATGGAAAATGTTAAATGACACGTATAAATATAGTAATGCAAGAAATAAATAATAAGGTCAGTATTATTGCATGCAACAAGTCACACAATAATGATGTCATAATAATAATTATACTAATATTTATAAATAAATAATACTAAATAGAAAATAGATGATATGTATTATTTATTTTAAAGATTCCTTAGTATAAATTATCTTGTTTATTTTTTTTTTTTTGCAACAAAAAAGAGTTAAGTATTTAAAATAACAGAGTGTAAACATAAATTATTTATGAGATTATTTTAATTTATTTCAATTTCAAAAGCACTGAATGAAAAATTGCAGTGTTTTTCTGTAAACATTATGCTACTAGCATTTCTCTCAGTAAACCAACTCCCTCACTTAAGTAAATTTTGACACGCTGTACAGTCAAAATTTACGGGTCCTACCGTAAAATTCTTTCGCTACGTAATAAGTTACTTTTTTATGACAGCTGGTGGAGCGTTGTATTTTTCGTTGGATTTTTCATACAGAAATTTTTTATTCCGGTGTGTAAACAATTAAAGACAAAAAAAAAAAAAAATGAATTATTGAAGCTGATTCGTGTACCATTTTGATTTATTAAAAACAATAAATGCAAAAATGAACGATTATCTCATCGTTAGCAAATTTATTGTCGTTAAAAAACAAAAATTTTTTTAATCTTAAATCATTTTTTAAATATTTAAATACTTTAAAAAAAATCTCGAAGGATTAACAATAATACTCCTTAATTCGTTTTTGAAAAGAAAAATTCATAAGTTTAGTTTTATTTTATTTCTAACGAAATATTTAACAAAAGGCTGAATCTCTAACAGGCTTTTACCAGATTCTGAGGTTTCAAAACAGACCGTTGCATGCTGGATTCCCCTAAATTACGACTCTAAAATCGGCTTAAAGAATTAAGGGACACGTTTGCCTAATTTACCTTAACATATGAGTCTCATTGAAAGTGACTTCATCATAGACATCTTAGCATAATGTTTCACTAAAGCATTTTTGTCGATTCAGTAGTATTGTGTTGGAGATGATAATGCGGTATAGACGTCAATCGTGATAATGTAGTGTATGAGTTAGCAATAACGCGTACGTATAATACAAGACAATGAAACTCACAGCTAGACCACACGATTAGTGTATGTGCGGTGATGCGCTATGGGAGTCTGTACACAAGCTAGAGCATTGCGATTGCGCCAGACAAGTCTCTGCATGCGAATAGTCTACAGCTCCCACGAGTCCACATACTACACATGAAACATAAGGGTGAAATGTATGTGTACGTGGCTGTTTGTGGATCTGTATAAATACAGAGACAGGAAGATGTTTGTCGTGAGTATACACACGTATATACATTGGTGAATTCATCGCCATATATGATGCCTGGTATGAGTTCTTACAAGCACACGTGTATGCTCCTGGGAGATTTGACGATGTGTTGGCACGAGATGTACGTGGCACGTCCGTAATTGTGCCTTTCCATGTCGCCGCGGTGGTATCGTGGTAATCGGAAACATAGCTCGTTGGAGCGAGAACGAGTAATATAAGATGAGAGAACTGAGTGGAAAAACATTTGTGGAAGGAGGTGACACTCACTGAATATGGAAGTAAAGAAGTTAGTCTCTCTTTATATATATATATATATAAGCTAGCAATATTAGGAAAGAATATGTGGATAAAAAGTTACCAGAATGCTGCAGGGAATTGGATAAAAAAAGTCCTTTGATTAAAAAAATTACATTCTTCAAAATAAAAAAATTGATTTAATATAATTTTTTTTTCGCATCATGATAAATATTCTGTTATGATTCAAAAAATTTTTTAGATTAAAAAAAAAGTTTTATCCAACAATTAAATTGTTAAATATAATTTTTGTAATCATTTAATTTGTTTTCCAAGTATAAAAAGTTATTTTTTATAAAAGAATATCCTTTTTCTGTAATTTAAATTTCAAAAATTTATTCATAGAGAGATGAACTTAAAAATCCAGGATAAATAAAATCATGAATTATTTGACCTTTCTGGTCTCTAGCAAAATTTTTCCACTGAACTAAAAAAATTTTGTTTCTCCAAAGAAAATGCTACTTTTCCACTTGAAATTTGTTTCATCGAGGAATCCGTAGAAAGTAAAAAAGATATCTATATGGCAAACAAGACAAGGAGCATGATAACGATAAAGACAAGACGAATAGTCTTGAGAGTAGGGGGAATATATAAGTGCTGAAGGGCGAAAAGGGAGGGCGCGGGTAAGAGTGAAAGACGAGAAGACATGTGGGAGGGATAGGGATGAGAGTTGAGGCCCCGCGCACGCACGGTCGATCGCTTCTACCAGCAGCCATTTTGCGCTCGCCCATAGACCTGGCATTCCTGGCCTGAGAAAATATTGCCATGATCCTAAACCACTATGGAATATATATCCCTACAAAGTTGCCTCAGGGTCTCTCGGTGTAATCTCAGGATTTTGCACGCCCTCCGATCTACTAGTAACAGTTTTGATGTAGTACCGCAATTTTTCACTTAACAAAAAAGTACATAAGTGAACGTCACATTCAATTACTTCTTCATTTTAAATTAAAAATGACATTGCCGTTAGAATCATTTTTTTCATTCACTTCATTTACTACATTTATTTTAGAACATTTATTTTTTTAAATAATTCATCATTTTTTAGTTTATTTTTTAATTTATACTTTCTACACTATTTGAAAGTATTTGAATGATTTAATTAAATATGTTTTAATCATTTTCATATTAAAACTTTTAATGAATACATTAAAAGTTTTAATAAATAAAGATACATGGAAAATTCAGTTCATGTAAATAATGAATATTGGATAAAAGATTGACAAAGCAAATTATTTTAATTAAATTAATCTACATTAGCAAACATCAAAAACAGATATTTAATCAAAAATATATCATTAAAACATTCCTGACAAATTATTGATCATTAAAATATTTCGAACATTTTTTTATTTAATTAAACTTTTTTATTTTATCGATTTTATTAGCTACAAAGTGTAAAGTCTCTATGTAATAAAAAAGTCAATACCGTAATGTCAATGAATGAGGTAATGTTTGTCGAAAAGTGATAGACATAACAAGCACAAAAAATTGAGCAACTGATTTTTTTTCTTTTTCACGACTCGTTAATTAGCTCGTGACAATAATATAGATAGACTGTTGGACATATTTACAACCGGAGGCATCTACGTTTTATTTGAAATATGTTCACAATAAATTTTCCGATATAATTTGAGATCACTGGATAGTATGCGGCTTCGAACGTGATAGACCGCGCACGCGAAAATAACCACGTTATGTGTTTACGATGTGGAGGCAAAAGATGGTCTATGCTGAATAGAGAATTGATGAAAACAGTTACGTCATTTCCATAAACTCAATCAGAATAATGAAAACATTGGAATAACTAAATATATGTTTCAGAAATATTGTTTGATTTATTTTTTAATTAATTAATATTATTTCCACCATTAATCTATTTATCCTTTAAATTAATAGTCCAGTCAAGTTAAACCTGAATTGGCAATTTTCCTATAATTCGCAAAATCGCGAAAATGGATAAGGACTTTTTATTACTCAATTTTATAATTATTAATTTTATGAAAGAAAAAATTTGAATTTCAAAAATTTTAATCTTTAAATTGACTTTTCCCGAAAACTGCAATAGATGCAAAAAAATGTTTCAAACGAAAGTTGAAGATCTTAACATTCTCTACAACTTTTGTTTAAAATATTTTTCTATATCTATAATAGTTTCCCCGAAAAATGTAAAAAATGGCATTTAGAGCTATTTCACCCCTTTTTCACCCTAACACCGAGTTTGTAACCCCTTTAAAACTATCTCTAGTCAAATCTAATATTCATAAGAATATTCTAGCCAAGTTTGACCGAGGTTGAAAAATCTAACTTGACTGGACTATAATAAAATAATTATATTGGAAAATTGTGTTGGAATGTCTAGTGTAATAAATAATTAAAAAAATATTCCAAGAGCTAGACAAGCATACTAGAAATATAGTTTTCCTTACATGTCCATTCTTGAGCTTATGCAATTTCCTTGCTTACATTTAACTTTGCTTATTTTTTTTTAATAAAATATTTATATTATTAATTTCATGGTGTTCAGAAAGTAATTAATTACGTTGATTATATTCTGTTCCATTGTTCCCAAATGCTTTTATCGAGTTTTACATGATCGAAATATTGTTTAAATTACTTCTAAATTTGTATTTCAATGATAATTCCAATTAAATTCATTTACAGTGGATATATTGTTATATATTTCCATTCTACAATTTATAATCGCATATTAATCTTCGAAAAATAATTCAATGAATGTAAATCGAATTATCTGAATCCATTGTATGTTTTTTCAATTCATCATCACCGTCGATTATTTTATTATTTTCAAATAACTCCATATTTGTTCAGTAAATTTTTAAAACTCGATAAAATGCAGCATAATTCATTAATTTTTTATCCCAATTTTAAAGCAATGAAAAAAAAAATTCTTCCATTATTTTTATTCCATCATTTCATTCAATATTTAAACTGCAAATAAAAATTACGTTTCATATACTATTCACTTTTTTTTTCTCTCTCTCTCAAATAAATGTCCAATATTCAAATAAAAACACTGGTAAATTTTAAAAATATATAAATCTGTTTTCCAGACACCTTGAATAAATGATTTGATCTATGAGTACTTTGGTAAATAATTGATTGACTCAAGGTAAAAGCCAACTTTTTAGTTATGATCATATTGAAATATTGATATATTTTCTAAAGATCATTATAAATAATAAAAAATAAAATCCACCAATTCAAAATTTGATCTAGTAAGTAGAGCTATAAAGTGTGCATCAGCACCATCCTTTTAAATGTGGAATATACTCGCGGGCATTCCCGTGAGCATATCGTAGACGTCATGTTTTATGTATATCGTAAAACGTATCGGCAACGGCGTTACATGGACGTTACATTTATGCGCACCATCGCCTTTTGGTCGACAGAAATTTACCGTTCGTGACTGACGTTGTGATTGAGGTGCACAGGACGCGGCCTCTGGCTTCTTTCGTCTTTTCTTTCTACGTCTTTGTCATACTCTCAACTTATATTCAAGGAGTTTCATGCAACCTTTTTCTTTCATACCTTGATATGTGTTACAGGTATAATAACACACATATTCATCATTTTCAGTCAGTAATCTTTCTGTATGATAAATTTTTTTTTTATCCCAACTTTCATAGAGAGAATAACTTATCTGTCAAACATTTAAAGGCCTTCATCCAGATCACTTCCTGGTTGATGAGTCAAATCATTAATTTATTTTTTATCACTGTTAACAATATTTGTCAATAACATATTTCTTTAATAATAATAATTTAATAATTAATTTGTTAAGTTCTCATTGTAAATTATTTTAAAATCATTGTTGTAATTACGTAATTAATTTAACCGTACTATATTATTTTAAATAGTCCTGATGATATTTTAGTAACATTGTTGAGAGGAGAATAATTTTACCATAAAATCATGATAATAATAATCATTTTAAGCATCATAATTGTACTCTCTGTTATTTACGGTCGACATTTCAATATTAGTTTCAACGATGAATACGATTATAACTGCTGATAAATATCAACACATATCGATCTCGACTGTGAAAAATGATCAAACAGTTTGACAGTGTATCAGAAAAAAAGCCACATGGACACATAGGATGTAGTTCTGATATTAATCAGGGTCGTTATCACCATTACTTCCGCCACATATCAATAATGAATAATATTTCAAAAGTATTTTTCAACAAATAATTTTTTCATAATTAAAACAACGTTTATGACAGCATTGGATAAATTTATTAGAGTGATTGAATAATCAAAAAAATTGTGGGATTTAAAAAAAAAGTAAATATCAGTGAGTATTTTTTTGTCTGGCTTCGGAAATAGAGGAAAAAAATTAAATGGTTTCGGTTCTCTCTAGATCTTGAGGTTTTGCTTGTATTGAAGCTCTCGACAGCTAGTGAGCGAGAGAAGTATTCGGGCCGATAATCAAGGGGAAACCTCAAGATCGTTTCGCGCAATTGGCGAGAGGTTGATTGGATGCCAGATGCTGGCACAGACGTATTCAGAAAAGAAACTTTGTAATTGCTCACAAGCATATGTATTTATATCTGTACCTCTAAACTAATGATAATACCACATAATAACAGTTTAACTATTATACAAAATAATTGAATTGATGCATGATCATGACTACAAAAAAAAGTGTTTAATAAATACTCAATAATCCAATTACATAATTGAAGTAAAAAAAGTGTTTTTACTGTCTATTTTGTGTCACATTGCAGAATTAATTAATTCGAGTTAGTCAATCACTGCTTATATAACGACTGAAATTATTCTCTTAAGGTAAAAAAAAAAAATAACTCGTCAATTGATTACTAAAACCTTTGATAGGATTTGATTGATTTTAATTTAATAATAGAATTGAATTAAATATTAATGTATGTTAAGAATTGTTATAAATAGATAAGAAAAAAATAGTTTAATCTGGTGTGTTGATAATAAATTAAAAAGAAAAAAATCATGCATAAATATGATGGATTTTTTTTTTAGTCCACAAGTATGAATTATTACAATCAAGAATGATAAGTAATTGGTATGATCCATTTGACGGAAAGTATACTTAAGTAGGTAGTTAACGGATACATACAAACCATATAATGGCACACGTGTTTCTTCTAGCGTGAAAAACGTCGCTTACACCAATTGGAACGCGTATATGCGTAGGCACGCGTCCCCATAGAATATCTGCATAGCAATATGTGATGTACGTATCTAACAATCTATACCAACATAAATTTATAAAATATGAATACATGCATCTATAGATACTACGGAACAACATTAAATTGTATTAGCGTTGACAGACGTACTATCACAAGCTTATTCCAACGTTAATTAATTTTATTCGTGACTGGTAGTTGTGTTGAAATTTAAGAATGAACTCTGGTATTTGCTTTGATGAATAAATTTATGAGACGAATTGATTGTCAATAGCTGACACGAAAAGCCAATAAAATTAATATTTGTCCAAGTGATGAATTTTATTTATTGATGTACAATTTTTTATTTTGATTTCCTATCGTGATATGTTTTATTTTTTTTTTTTTTTCTCCATCATTTATGCTAAATAAAATCGACCTTTAACAACAGAAAATTATTGGAAAATTTTGCAGCGCGTGACGAATGGTATGGAACGTCAAAACTGCTGTTTGCATGGAATAAAAGGCAACTTAAACCTCCATAAATGCTTGCTTAATCATTTTTTTCTTCAACTTTTTACTTTGATGGTAAACAGAAACTTTTACTCATACTCTTCTAACTACTAGTTCAAACCTGCGAATTTTCTTGGCCAATTTGCATCAACATTTATATCAGACTTGTCGACAATGAAGCATGCTGTATATAATGTACATAGTAAAAAATATTCACACTTTGAAGAAAGAAAGGAACGTTGAATAAAGAGAGCTACAAATTACTCTTTGCTGTATGATTGTAGTTAATACACAAAGCTTAAAATTGCTTAACGTGTAATAACAATAATTATCGTGATAATAAAAATGTAATAATCATTCATAGATTAATGATGCTTATATTTAATATAAATTGTAGAGGAAGTTAAGTTATATCTACATACAACTACAGTATAAAGGTAGATGCATGTATGCATTGAATATACGCAATGAGGAAATTTATACACATGAATAAGTTAGAACGTGGTCTCGGCGTGCTTATGACACTGGCATATGTACTACATACCGCATGTTTCACATTATTTACAGAGGCTCGCAGATAGAGTTATGCGCTACGGTTGCGAAGAAAAGATATAAGCTTATGAGCAAGTTCTCAATCACAAAACGAGACATACGAACTTTAACATGTGTATGTTTACGCATGGATACTCGTTTATTAAAAAAAAACAATACTAATTGAGAGGAAGAATATCATTTCAATTATTCCATATTAATAAATATCCTATCAATTAAATTTCATCACTAATCAACAAACAATTTATTTTTTTTTTTAATTATAATAAATGTTTCCAAGTTAAATTATGTCTTTTTTTTTTTATATGTTTTAGAGTAGAAATAAAACTTGATTTGATAAAAAAATATTTTTGAAGCTCAACTTTTTTATATTTAATAACAATAAAATATTGATTTTCCTGGAACAGAAATAATTTTCATCTATTTGAAATAATTTAATTATCGATTGGATAAAATATTTTAATAAATAATTAATGAATCCATAAACCTTTTTTATTACAAATATTGATTTACATTAGTATTTAAAAAAATTATCTTGGATTATTTAATGACTCAGAGTTGAGTCAATTGAATTATCTCAAGACAAGATTTTCCCGATGGATTTTGAGGCTCATAACAAGATTATCTATTGTATTTAAACTCAAGTTTAGTTCTCAAAGTTAGAGTTATGTTTGAATTTATCATGTTGAGGTCTAAACTTGAGTTTATAAACTCCAGTTAAGCCTTCATGACTGAAGGCTTATATTTATGTATTAGAATTAATTGAATTATATTACATAAAACACTCAAACTTATTTAACTAACTTGCAATTTATTTTTATAACCAACATATATTTATTCCTCTTATCAACATGTTATTAATTTAAACATCAATAAAAACCATACTAGAGAAAAATAATATCAAACCAACAGTCTTTTTAGTGTAAACAAATGTTTAACATGAATAAAAAAAAAAGTAATCATTTAATAAATCGTATGAGTCGATCGATTGTACGTCATTAACGATTAAACTCACGGTGCTGAGCAGCTTATCTTGACTCGACGTCGTAGCAAATGATGACAAATCGATTCGGGTTACTACGCGTTAAGAATAAAAATAAGGGGAAGTGAAAAACTTGGAAATGGATAATTTAATAAAAATGATCGTAACAATAATAATCATTCTAACAATAACTTTTCGACATTAAATAGTTTTGTAATAAGAGTTATAATATTTTCTGTAGAAAATCGGTTTGTCGCGATTAACTGGAGTATTACGGGTACTTCGTTATCCAATTAGCGCGTGCGCTACAACAATTACCCAGAAGCCATACACCACGAGATCTCTGACACGGGTATTCAGTGTTGAACTAAAAGAGATAAAGAACATAAAAGTGTGTTGTAGTGCAATGTAGACTTGTACACTGCAAGAAAGAAAGGAAAGAAAAAAAAAAGAATTCTTGTTAACTTTATTTTTTTATCCGATTTTCTTTCCTTTTTCTTTCTCCTCTGATTTGTCTATCTGTCTCACTCAGTCTCAAGTCAAACGGTAAATCAGACGAAACGAAAGTAACCGAATGTCGACTCCCTACAGTGCAATGCATCATTTTATTATATGATGTACAGTGTTATATTTGTGTTGAGTATGAGTATAATATACACATTGGTACACATGAATATACCTTTGTGTATATTACTGTTTCACACACAACATATAACCCTTACTTTCTTTGTATATGTATTATATGTATTCAAGTGATTCATTGGACGATGCGTATAACCGCAAAATCGTAATTATCCCAATGTTGTATTCCCTCTATCATATACAGATGTGAGTAGGCAATCATACAGATTCCCTATGGAGCAACAAGAATCAAATAATAAATTTACCAATTATCGATCAATAATGCTTTAAAAAATAATCCAAAAATATCCTAATAACAGAAACATCAAAAGCATCATTATGCCTATTATGAAGTGAATGTGTAAAAAAAAAATTAAGCCTTTTTGACAATCAATTGATTTTAATTAGAGCAAAAAGTAGGATAGAGTTAAATGAAATTTTTTCTCATTGAACTTTATCAATGTCAAAACAAACAGGTCGTGAATATTTATTAATTCAGAGAATTATTATTGATGAAGTATTTAATTTTTCAAACAATTAATTAATTCCACTAGATTTTACTGTTACATAAATAAATTAAAACATTTCAATTAATTTAAAAAAAAATAAATAATGACAAACTAAATGTGTTAAATAACAGAAATTATTGAAGACAATTAATTCTGTTCGTAGGAACTGTTAAATACCAAGAAAAGCGAATCAGAATATAAACAGACTAGTATAAATGGACACAATCCAGAAGATGAACAAATCGCATAAATTAGATAAACATTCAGCTGGCATTGATACCTATTTTTTATTTCACTACCAAAGAAAACTGTTACCAATAAAGACATGAAAAAAAATCAATCAAGCATAAATTGATTCGATTTGTTAGAAAAAAAACATGTTTTGCTCATCTTTTGATTTAAATAGATTTTTTTTTTTACTGGACCTCTTAATACTTTTTTTTTTTTATTTCAAACTACAGTTGAGAAGATGAATCGAAATTACCTTCAATTTTTCACAAATTTCGAGATGAATCTTCAAATACTTAGAGAGAAAAAAAAAGTGGAAAAGTATAGCATATAACATTTCAGAGTGATAACATGTTTTTCTCGAAATTAAATATACAAATGGCAAATGGGAAAAAAACTGTTTTCTCCATTGAATAATATCTACTTTGAGCATACACATATATATGTTGAGGATTGGAGTAGAGTCAGTATTCAAAGAGAACGAAAACGACGTTGGGGTTCCCTACAGCGTTAAGCCTCCAAGTGAAAAGCCCTTTAAAAATTCTATGCACCTCCTGTAGTGCTTGAACATCTATCGTTGTCTCTTACATTCTCATTTTATTTCACATCTCATCTCTTTCTCACTCTTTATGTGTATGTGTTGATTCGCGCACGCGCAGATCTCCACATATCGTTGAAGAGACAAAGCTTCATCGTCTACACAATCCTGAATCCGTTCTGCTAGTGTATTTGTATATGTTTTTCATATATACTTGATCAAAGAGTCATACTTGTGAACATAGAAATGATATCGCGACCGCAAACACCACGGAAATAAGTAGCCTCTAGACTCGAGTGACAGTTCTCTTACACCTCGACTACCAAAGAGCATTAAAAAATAAACAACAATAAAACATACTAGTAAATTGTATCTAAGCTATTTATTAATAACCCTAGAGCTATTTTAAGACGTGAAAGAGCCATTTCTATCTTGATAAATGTATATAACTCACACGTGTCGTCAATCGAAATGTATATGTATTCCAAAATAAACAAATCATTCTGTTAAGATATTCATTTTTCTAGCAAATTAAATTTATCAATGAAAATTCCATTTTTTCATTTTGTTCATCAACATAATAACTCAAGTATAATTTTTATTGTAATAATTGAGATTTATTTATAATTTTTAATATTCAATGAAATAATTTTTTTACATAAAAAATAAAAAATCGATTTGAAATGAAGATGAAATAAAGTAAAATATTTATGTAATTAAACACAAAGACTTTAAAATAAAATTTAAAAAACAGTAATATCATTTAAATAAATCCCATTATTTTATTTAAAGTATTTTTGTTTTATCATAAGAATTACTTTTAATATTCTAATCATACTTAATCGACTGAAACCGAACAAATCTTTGAATAAACGCTTCTAATTCGTAAAACTAATAATCAGATTAATTAACAAAAAAATCCTTACCATTTTAAAACTGGATGAGTTGTTGAAAGACGATGGTTGAACACCGGCTGTACTGCACCTGCTCTTTTTCTCTCTCAAAAAGAGGAGAGATTTTCAGAATCACTCGCCTCTATTCGTCTATTGACTCTCAGATATATTTTGTGTTTAATAACACAACCGAAAAATCCTCAAGTAATCCACTGACTTATTTGTTCACTTGACTCATAATTTTCCTCTCACTTGTTTCCTGTAGAAATAAAGACACTGTATATATATATATATATATACATACATATACATAGACACCCACATTAATCATTTAATTTTAAAATTCATTTTTAACGTGTCAATAGACTGCCACATAAATAATCCGCAGATTCGATCTGTCAAATATTTGACTAAATAATAATAATAATAATAATGATAATAACAACAATATCGAATAACTATTAGCAATAACTCGTGAGCGGTTTCGATTTTAGCGTACACCCTTTTTCACCAACAGCAAACGCGTCCATTGCGCCCTCTTCCTCTCTTCTTCTTCCGCCGTGCGCGCACACTTATTCGTCACACCCGGCGCACAGACGTTTGCACACACGCGCGGTGAGAAAAAACACTGATTTCATTTTTCAGAAATGTTGTTGTTGTTTGGTAAATTTAAAGTAGTCTGATGAAGACTGTACTTTGTTTTTTATACATATATATATATATATTTATTTTTGTTGAAAGTTAAGTGTAATAAAATTGCAAATAAACTACAATGTTATTATCGTTATTATCATTATTATTTTTTATAAGCAAAAAATACAGCTATTATTAAAATAATTATTTGGCAATTAATATAATTACAAATTATCTACAAAATTACCCATTATTTTTTCAAATTATTTTTGACAAAAAGAAATATTTAAAAACTGTATTTTAAATGATGATTTTCTCAATAATTATGTAAAAAAGCATAAAGTAATTTTTTTTTTCACATAAATATGAGATTAATACGAGGCTGTTAATAATTTATTTCTACAGGTCAACTTTAAAAGCAGTAGGAACCCATATTTTTACACAAAAATAACAACTATTTCCCACTACTGCAATTTTTCATGGCTTCATTAGCAAATATTGAATAAATAAAAAAAAATTCAAGATATTTTGTTATTCGAAATGGAAGTATGAAAATGAAAAAAAGGCATTTAACTTTATGCTACTTTTCATCGGACTACCTTAAAGATTGTATTAGGAGCTTAGGTATACAATATAGCATGTATTATCCAGCATATATAAATACATATACATATATTTTGAGAGATGACAGGCTGGCCAAACCAGCCGGTTTCTCTTTTTTGGATCTACTCAAACTATAAACTAATATACAACCGAGTCCTTATATTCAAGATACCGGTATTTACCTCACACTATCTCTCTTACTCCATCTGTTTTTACCTGAGTCGTTCCTTTTTAACTCTGTCTCTGTCTGTCAAACGTCAAAGCCTGTCTACTGCTTTTTTTTCTCGCCCTGACATACACACATATACTTTTACTACCACATACACAGATGATTATTTCTCTACGTCCACATTCATTCAACGATAAAGTGCTGTGTGAGATGACGCCGGTCCAGCGACACACCCGAAAATGATGTTTTAGTCACGCTGTGCTGTCAAATTCCTTGGGTTTTCTCTCAGAATAATATCCAGAACCTAAGGAAATGACAATTTTTCGGTAAATAGTCTAGGGAAAAAACGGACACTGCACCTCCCGCGTCACAAAGCACTTGGTACGACCACAACACATGGGCTTTGAGCCTCCGGCTAGATCGGCCAGGTTCGGATACTCTCGAGTAACCTCGGACGTCAGGGCCGTTGGAGCCAGGAACGCAGCTCAGCCGGGTGCTTTAGTTCTGCTTTTTTTTTCATCTTTCTTATTCTCTCTCTTTTTTTTTTTCTTTACTGTTGTTTCTTTTATTTTTAAAATTCTTTTTTATTATACATTTTATTCCTTTTCTTTTTTACAAATTATTTCATGTTTCTCTCAACTCACTGTTGCTTTTTTTTTTCACTTCTTCTCAGCGTAAATAAATTATCGTTAAATGCTCCAAAATTTCTCTAAATTTAACAGTCATAAATTTAAATAATCTCGACGAATTCTGAAACAGCTTGTGGGAATGTAAACATATAACTAAGAGATCAAACTAAAATTACAATCATTTTGTCACGATTTTAATTAATGAATTATTAGAGTGACGTTTTGATATTAATCAAATTATTTTTTTCCATTTAAATCAATGCATGTTTCTTTAAAATTTAATTATGTCATTTAAAAAATACATTTTTTATTAATTTAAAATTTCTTTTAAAGAAATTTAAATCACAAAACCAAACAAATAATTTTCTAAACATAGATAATTAATTTTGATGTTTTATTAATAAAGTAATAAATATTTTAAAATAATTATGCGTAAAAAATCGAAGAAAAAAAAAAACCTTCAATTATTTTTTTTCGACCTGTAAAATTCGAAAAAGAACCATAAAGCTATATATTTTTTTTTTAGCTCAAATAAGTGTGAAGAAGTTGTTTCTTTCCGCTTGAGAGTTTAAAAGTATTTTTTAGAATTTTTTAACATCCACATTCTCAAGTCAATATGACTCATTAACAGCAGCTAATATAATATATTTTTTCCAATTACGAAATAAATAAATAATTCTAACTGTTTACTTGAGAGATTTATCAAAGAAGTAACATACATATAACAAGATCACACGATCAGATTAACAAACAGTGTGATCTGTCAAGATCTCTATCATTCTCTCACCAGATGGAGAATCGATTGACATCAACTCTCCCATGTCGACGTTACTCGGCATCATAGGGATGTCTAGAGAGGGAGTTGAAACCACGTGGAATCAGTTTACGCATCGAAGAACGAGTAAAACGAGCGAGTTTAAACTATAATAGGAGACCACATATATGTCTATAAATTTGACAGAGAGATTGATTGAAAAAAATAAAAAGATTATGTTGGATTAAAAGAAGAAGAAAAATCATGGAAAATCCCGTTTAGTTTTCGTTTCACAATTCCAAGCATTGCCAATTCCAATGTCGATTTCCATATTTGTAGAAATCTACAGAGTTTTTTTTCTCATTCCCTCCGACCTATCATCATCAACTACCACCATATATATCTCGCACTAAAATATTCACATTTTTTCTCATCTTTTTATTTTACACTTATTAATACAGTGTACTGATACGTGATAATATATACATTTTATTTATTCTTTTTTCCAAAATAATTTTGATTGAATAAAAATGTCATAAATGTTGTCGACAATATCAAGTATCAATCAACTAAATTGTATTACTCCAAAGCTATATTGAGATTCTATAGGCAATGCTTCATTTCTCCCAGGGATTTTTTTTACTTCTCACCACGGAAATGTCAAATGTGATATTTATCTTTCGATATTTATACCAGTTTAATTAATTTACAAAGCTAACTAATCTTTTTATTAATTTACATCACTTTCAACATTAGTCCATTCTTCTTTGTTTTATTTTTATTTATAATTACTTCTGTGTATTATAAAGATTTCTGTATTTATTAGTTACTTATCATATAGTTAGATCTTTTTGAATCTTAACCAACTTCTATACCATTGGTTTTGGTTAGTCTTAACGAGTCGTACTTGGATATCTGTATGTCGTATAAATCGTCTCTTGCACGCACAGAGACAAACGCGTGGGTGGTCGAGTATAGTAGTGGCTGTTACTTTGTGAACACGCGACTATGTCTGTCAGAGAGTAACGCGTCATTCGAAATGCCAACGACATTTAGATTCAAATGAAAATTTTTTTTTTTTTTGTAAAAAAGAAGCTTGTTTTAATTTATTGCTACTAGTGTGAGATTTATTTCTTTATTGATTACTACAGGAAAAAAAATATTTTTAGAACATTCTGTCAATAAATATTCATTTAAAATTATGTTTAAAGATAAATTATTTATTTAAGTACTACAAAATAATCTACTCTCTCATCAAGAGTTTTGAATTTTTTAATAAACTACTTGTTGTGAACATAATTAAATTTATGTACTTAAAAAACATGCAAAGGGAATTCACTTTGATTTAGAATATAATTTAAATGGAATAGTTATTTAGAAACATGATTTTTTTAATACAATGAAATAATTACAAATTCTCTAATGGAATAAAATATTTTCTAAAAGATGTTGAAATAAAATAATGATGCATGAAGTTATTTATATTTACTTTTGATCAATCTAAAACCTCTATCGAAATGATACTCTATATAAAACCGATCAATAAACCTCACAGTAAAATGCGAGTAATTCGTATTGATCCAGCTATTGGAGTATTATCGATGAACAATTCAACAACATACAAGGCAAGGTTTGATTGCTACATCCTTTCATAATGAACATGTCAACATTTTATTCTCCAAAATGAACAATTCAAGAATCAACAATTCTTTGATGAGGTAAAAATTCTCACAATAAGTACTTGATACTCAATACAAAATCAAATAAATTTTTTTTTTCATTCTAAAAATGATTTATTTCTTCTCAATTTTTTGTACGGAAGTTGTTTTTCATTCCAACTATTTTATAAAAAAAACTATCTCCCTTTTATTTAGTTTTATTTATCGAGACTATTTGAATCAATATTATGAACCATACATACATAAATATTAAAAACTTGGTATTTATTCAATAACTGGTAAGTTATTGTAACATTATATTTAGTAAGTAATAATCTATTAAATAAAAATCGAAGCAGACAGGTTGCGTGTTGTTTTATTTCCTAGTCACGTTTGCTCTGTTATTTACTCCTGAAGTTTAACTTCTTTCGTAATCACTCTTCTTGTTCAAGTCTTTTGTTTTCCCCTCATTCTCCAACCCTATGGCGAACACAAAGGACTCTTCTAGATTCCCTTCCTTGCTCTTTCCGTTCTGTAAATTCGAAGCTCTGGCACTTCATTTAGACTTTATGACAACCATTAGCGTTTAACGTCTTCCTGAGGCAGATTTTCTCCCTCTTTCTCCCTCAATTAAGTATAGCCACGTCGACAAATGGAAAAGTTTTTCATTAAACTAAATAATTATCATGTCAAATGTGAATATAAAAGATTTAACGCAACTTTGCAAGTAAGAGCAGACTACTGATAAGAGTATAATTACATTGGTGAAAGGATAAAGTGATGAGGGAGGTAAATAAAATTAGTGGCTGACAAGCCGGAAAGCCATGGGAGACCATCTTCAATTTCCGGACATACCGAGAACGTTAGGGAAGCTCAAGGCAACGCGCCAAGATACGAATATACGCAATGTCTCACGTAGCAAAAGAGAGAGAGAGAGCAAGACAAAAAGGGGAATGAGAATTCGGGGGAAACCAGCTCGTTTCTGCCCTCCTGCGGTTATACTTTTTCTTTTTCCTTTCAGACCAGACTGTCTCACTTCCACTTACTCCACTCTACTTCTATCCAGTCTCTCTGTATTATATGGTCCTCGCTCCTGCCAAGATTGTCTCAACAAAAAACAGAAAATAGACAGGAAAAAAAAAATAATCTACGACTATTCCATGGCCTCTGATGAGATCCTTGGCGACAAACATCGTAATATCATGGCAATTAGTTGTCGCTTAATACTCTTGCCTTCAAAGAGTACTTTTATTATTAATATTTATAACGAATCATTAACAAAGTCAATCTTAAAAGCTTTATCTAAATTATTTTAATATTTTACATGTTTTAAAATGTTTTTAAAACATTAATACAAATTTATTTACTGGAAAATTAATTAAAATTATTAGAAATGATATAAAGTATTTTATTTATTATGTTTGAATGAATTTTTTAATTTTAAACATGATAGGAAGTTATTTTGATTAGTTCACTTCATAGATATTTTTAATAAATAAAGCTCTTTAAAGAGTTATTTATCATTATATGTTTTCCAAGCAGATGGGAAAAGAAAGAAAAAAAAAAAAAAATAATGACAAAGTGGTTGGCATTCTCTTTTCCGCATGCATGTACGGATGTATATAATATATATTCCAATTTTTCTGCATTGCCTGCCTTTGGACCTATTATTCGATATCGGATTTTCAATACATGAAAACTATTTTTCCTTTTCCATTGAAATTTTATACTTAAACGAATTTTTCTATCTTGCAAATATCGAAAATTCAAGTACCGTGAAAATAAAAATAATTATTAAAATCATTTTGGAGTATTAATTTGAATTAAAATACCAAAAAATATCAAACATTTCATTCGTTTAATAATAATTAATACTAAGTTGTTTTATATATTTGGCATACATGTAGCTTCCAAAAAAAAATTTTTTTCTTGATAAATGAAAATAAATTATTCAAAAACAAAAACAGTACTACGTTTCGTATAAACAATAATATATCTCAAGAACTATTGATCGTAGAGAGTTCAGACTGATCTCATTTTAATCCTCATAAAAATCACTAAAAATTATACGAACCATGTCTTGATATCTGATGCGTAGTTATCAAGGTATTTAATAGAATAAAAACCATCGTTTTATAATAAAAAAAAGCGTAATATGACGTAGTTACAAATGCTTACTGTAATTTATCATTATTAAAAATATGGTTATCAATCTGAATCGATTAATATTAAAAAAACTTGAAATTTTCGAGGCATATTGAGTGGACCATACTAACAAAAATATATTCAAATTCGTTTCCATTAACTTGAAAGCTTCAAAATTGTGTAATATCTCTAATATTACTTATGATGAAAAAAGAAAAAAATTAAAATGCCACTTGAAGTGTTTCAGGTGTCATAAATAGCTTATATGTGAAAGGTTGAGTGCAAAAGTATTACATTATATTACCCAGTCGATTTGTAAAGTAAGTAAAGTAAAGTATAACAATTGACAGTTTGACCTCTTCTACTTGGATTTATTTAATAGCCGAGCGATTGAACGTTGTGGACAATAGGGATAGGATTTGAAATGTCAGGATATATTCCTAATTCTATCCACGTTTAGTATGAATCCGTATACCGGAAAGAATAATGTCTTTTCCCTCACCCTAATTCATAGTTTATCCTCACATTCCCCCTTAACAACGCAACATCACCCTCCAGTGAATCCCCTTTTCACCACCATATTCTCTCTTGTGTCTATACTTTTCCCACTCACCTATCGTCTTTGCTCTTTCTAACATGCCCACAATGAACTGTAGCTGAGAAGACTCGTGTCGAGGACGAACTCACAACGGCCACCCTGTCTATACATCTGTGTATCCCTGCCATTATTAATAGCTTTTGAGATTCTTGCCTTTTTAACAGTCTTCCATCAAAACTAACTTTCATATCCACCCCCTTTTTTTATTTTTGATTCCTCTCAACTCGTTCCTTTCATTACATTAAATTGCCAATTACCTTTTGATGTAATTAAAAATAAAAGAGTTAACATTTGATTTTTTTTCAATATACTTTGAAGAGTTAAAAATCTAAATGTTTTAAATACTCTTGGAACGTTGTCTCTAAAAGAGTCGAAGTGGAAAGAGTAGTAGAGAGTGAGTGAGTCAAATGGAAAGAAGTAAAGCTGAGTGTTTGTGTATCCGTGCACGCTTGAAAACGATTTCAACGATGGACGTCGAAGAGCATCGAAGAGGCGAAAAGAAAAAGATTCTGAGACACGACCACGTATCTGTATACAAGACACTCGAGACTTCTAGGGGCTTTGGACCAAAGCTTCGTGGAACGAAACTGCAGCAGCAGCCATTGAGATAGTCTATATGTTTTAGAGGGAGAAATGAATACCGACTAGAATAAGTGAAGAAGTGAGAAAAAAGGTGAAACGAGATGAAACATTATTGGATTCAAGTGTGGTGAAGTGAGATAGAAAGGATTGGGAGAGATTTTCGAGTGAAATACACGAGGGGAAAGAGAATCGTGTAAGAGCGAGATATAGATAAAAAAAAGGGATGGCGAGTGAGAGAACATGATAAAGAAACGAAGAGAAGTAATGCTTGTTCGTTCACGAGAATGAAACGGCTGAGAGCTGCAAGGCACGAAAGGAGAAAAGTTAACAGATTGGTAGCGATTGATCTGAGACTTGCGTGGCTTCAATTTTATCTCTATCGTTTGAATTTTCTGCTTCGAGACATTTTTCTAGATGACTAACATCTCAAAATATTATTCAAGGGGACATAAGCTGAATATTTAGTCGAGTTTGATATTCTCGTGTCATCATTATAACTGTCTTTGAATTTTTTTATTTAATTTTTCATAACCGTCTTTTCTTTATCTGATTTTCTTCTTCTCTTCAAAAATATCAACTTTTTATTTAACTCCAAAAAATATTTTACTTAAATAAAATATTTAAATCATTGTTATTGTTATTTTATAAATAAATGTAATATATTATGATGATATATTTTAGAAAAAGTTGAACTGAGAAAAAAAAAATTTTTATTTTTAAAAATAATAATTCTTGAGAAAGTTTTTATTTTATAAAATATGATACGATGATCGCTAGAATTTCAGTTATAACCATTGTTAAGAAACTTTTATCTGAGATCCCGAAAGACCGATATAACATGATTATTCGAGTATTGTATATTCTATCCACAATATATAAATGTACATCTATGAGTAGCAAAGTAGACATTAGTGTATGGTTTATTGAGTGGCTACTGAAATCTACACCGAAGTTATATGTATTCATTGGATGTTATAGCTTTATCTTATTCACTATATATTAAACTGAAGCAATTTACTATATCCTAAAATACTATTAGGCTATCTTTATCACAAGCTGTGAGATTATATTCCTATTAAATTAATGAGTACTTAAGCAACTAATGATAGATCAATATTTCAACCGAATAAAAAAACTCCATTATTTTTAATTAATTCCCTTTATATTTTTATTTATTATTATTACTCATTTATTTAATAATAATAATAATAAATCTTTATTTAAAAAGAAACTGAAAGTGGAATATAACTCTATAAATAAACAAATATTTTATTTCTGTAAACACACAATGAACATAATGTTGAAGCTATTTTACATGGTGTAAAGTTTCAAGATAATTAAATAATACTACTATACTTATATGAAGTTATAACTAACTACACTGTATATGACGTATTTGGCACAGCAACAATTCCAAGGAGCGTAGAAGTCATGAGAAGTTATATCCATAGAAGTAAACTTAGGAATCGATGTAGTCGACTCCATTGTGGAAAAGTCGAAACGTGACTTTAAGGAGAAAGATGCCAGACGATTCCAGCGGATAAGCGACCATTGTTATTCAAGTTTGTTTCCGTTGTTAGTACGGCATTTTATGTCGACACAGATGCAAGACAAAACGATAACAAGCACATTTCAACTTACTTGGGGATCTTCTTATATTCCAACATAATACTTGAATTATTTAATGGAATAACTTTCCTTCTCAATCAATTAAATCTCTTTTGAGAATTTTATTTTTCAATCATAATTAGACCAATTAAAGTCATTTTAGGCTTTTGATAAAAAAAATAATTTAATAAATATACGAAAGATTTTAAATAATAAGTGGTGTTTAATGTTATCATATAATTCTTTTAATTGATAAATTTTGTTCAAGTATTTTACGAATAAATTAACATTGTTAGTGGTATATTTAGTTCAATCAATAGATTGCATTACTCAACTTAATCAATAGATTAAAAAAAAAAAGTGTCCGTTACATTGATTGCACGTGGGTAACGATATTAAAATGAGTACTAAAATGATAGATTCAATAAAATAACAAACCCGATTGGATTATATGGACTATAATGATCAATCTCCCAGATTTCGAGGGCTTATAACTTTTCTCTCTTTTTTTCTCCTTCTCCCTTCACTTCCATCTGAATTATCACGTTATCGCTATTTAATAGAACTCAATGGATTAAATATTAAATTCCCACAATGAATATTTTTCATCAAAAAGTAACTATTTTTGTGGGATTTTTTTTCTCTAAATAAATACTTTTGTTTGCTTTTTATGTTTATTAAATACATAATATTTAAACAATTATATGTAATTTTTTTTTATTTACTTGATTAAGACTTATTATCATGAACCAGTAATAGAACTACTTCTATTGAATAAATATAGTATTTATTTAAATGTTTTTCTTTTATATTTGGTCATTATACTCCATTAAAAAAAAAAAGTGTTTTTTTTTTTTAGTAAAGAATGGATAATTTGATTTTATAATTTATTATAAAAAAATTTTATTTTTTAAATTAAAAAGATTAATTAATAAAATAAAAAAATATTCAGATAATTTTTTCAAATTAAATTAAAAATAAACCGTTGTTAGTTGTATTAAATTTTTATTGTTCATCTCTCTTATTTCCAGTGAGTTATTAACAAAATATAATACCGAGTTTATTTATAACCTAAATCCCTTCAGCCTTCGAAATAAAAATGATATTCAAATGAAACATTTTTCATTCACAAATTCAATAAAAATACTCATTTTTTATCGTCGAGTCATCAAAGCCAATAGTTTTATTTTCGTTTTTGATTAAATAAATAATTCAAAAATGCTTTAACAAATATTTTCAATCAATATCATGTTACATTACTCAAACCTTTTACTTATTATCAAAAGTATGAGTATCGAGTTTATTATTTTTCCATATTACGATAACATAAGTAAATAAACGTAAAAAAAGGGCGAAAGTGGAATAGGAGAATTAGCGCTGGGATTTCTCGCTGCAGGTGGAAAGAAAGACAACTCATGCTTTCGACATTCACGCCCACGACGATCGCGGTTATGACGAATTATGTTGTATAAGTCTATAGATATATACGTAAGGGCGGAACACAAAAATGTGCATGGAGCGCAAGTCCATCAGGGATAGAATCCGTGGAAAAGCAAGATAAAGAAAGACAGACAAATCTAGCTGGGTAAAAAGAGTGAGAAAGAATTGATGGCAGAAATGAGAGGGTGCAGAGGTTGTTTCATTCAGGGGTGTTTCATATCGACCGCTACTTGGCTCCGCCCTCAGTGCAGAATATTCTGATGCTCGTGCTGCCCCCGGACGATGTAACGTACAATTCGCTATTTTCCAGTATTAATCTAAATGAAAACATCCATTGTTCTGACAGCAGCCTAACACAACTATTCTCTATTAATAAAACACACATTCTGCTTAATTTCAACAATAAAGACAAATTTTCTTCATCAAAGAAAAAAAAAACCTACTTTTTTCCCCAACGATTATTGATCCAAAAAGTATATCTCAATTTTTTTTATTTGCTTCTACTTTTTCTTTTGGTCAAAAAAATTGTTTGGAGATGATAATCGTTGAATCAAATCAACTTTAGACATCCCCAAATACGATCACTCGTTTTGGCAATGATGAATTCGTCGAGGTTCAATGACAAATGCACAAGGGAGTGATGGAGTCACAGTTCGATTATTTCGGAGGGTAACGATAGCCCGGTTGCTAAAGTCTGGCGATAAATGAACACATACAGAAGTTACATATACTCATATATACATATAGAGTATAGGGTGAGGAATAGCTCACGCCTATCCTCCACCAACTGCAACGACTTTAACGTATGAATACGTAAGGGTAGTCTGGTATGTATGCTTACATCTATATATATATCTATATATAAACACATATGATGGATATTGGATCTCTCTCATATACATTTTCTCTGACAATCCGCAACATCAGTGTATGTATGTGTAAATATAGATTTAGACGAGTAGAGAAAGTGAATGCCATTTCTAGATAAAGTGATCGACCGTCAAATAGTTTTTTATGTTAGTTTTTTTTTTCTGTCGATGCTCATCTGTCATAGAATTGAGATTTAATGCGATACATATTTTTTATATCATCCATAAGTGTTATTGATAGGTATATGTGGTGAGAAAATTTTTTTTCCAATGAAACAATTGAAAACCACAACACTGTACACCGGGGAAATTGGGGTAAAATGGGACAAATGTCGTTTAAAGAGAACTATTGATGTCGAGCATGTGTGTATAGAATTAGAAATGAAGTCTACTGAATGCAAGCTTTTAAGAGAATTTTTTATAAATGACGTTCATGGTTCTTTGTGTTTATTTTTTTTTTTTTTTTTTTCATATTCATTGAAAAATATGAATCTCCACAATAAATAGTAAAAAATATTTTTATTTGATTTGCAAAAAATTCCATTTCATAATTGACAATTCTTTATTTATAGAGGATTATTAAAAAATATATATATTAAAAGTTTTATTAATAATTTAAATTCATTAAGTTATGATTGTTTTTATATAAAAAACTTTGATCTTTCAACAAAAGACTACTGAGTGAGTAATTTAGAATATTGAAGTAAAGTTTAGGAAATTTCAACAACTTCAATTTCTCTTTAGAACTGAACTTAAACTTCAAATCAACAATTATATGATTGAAATATTCAATTTACAACCTAAGAGAAATATTTTAGAAAACTTTGAAAGAAAAAAAAATTTATTTGAAGTATTATATCTTCAAAGATGCAAAAATCTTTTCATAAAGTAATAGTTAACATTGACTTTGTATTAATTTCGTGCTTCGCTAACTTACTTTCTAAAATACAATCTATTATCTGAGATATCATCATTTAAAAATGAATTTTTCTAATCAAAATATTTTCTTTGAATGAACAATTCATCAATGAATTTTATAAGTTTTATTTTAACAAGTAACTCACTCATTTCTATTATGAAATGAAATTCAATTTAAACTAAAAAAATTTTAAAATACCTTGAATAGAGTATTAATAAAACCAGAGGCTTTTTTTTTGAACTTGTGAAAATGTTTTAAGCATTAAATCGAATTGAAATTTAAAAGTGAACACTTTGAAGACATCTAGAAAATTGTAAAACAAATCGTAAGGCTGTTACTGACAGCTACTTCAAACTTCATTCCTATTTGTAACTGTTTTTTAAAAATTTTTTTTTCAACGATCAAAACTTCAGGTACATAAAAAAGCCATTCAGCACAGAATTATTCAAATATATCAAGCCAATTCATTGACATATCCTAAAATACTTTACAGAGTATCGAATCTTACCCTAGCTTCTCCACTAGGCTAGATATTTCATCTGAAAAGATTCCCTGGCTTTCAGATACAGATATACAAACGCAAACTGGTGAGCAGACAGGCTTGAGCAGAGGAACGAAAACGAGTGAGACGTTTGAGGTAAAAGAGGGAGAGAAATGGAGATGAAATCGATGCGAATGAACGATGAGTGAGCGAAAAGAGAAAGAAAGAATGAGCCAGGGGGTAAAGGGATAAAAGCGACGAATCTTAAAGTGAGATAAACATTCGCAATTGCTGGAAGGGAAGGAGGAAAAGACAAGCAGGATGAAAGATTGAAGAAAGACAAAAGAGATACCAGAATAAATGAGAGTATGAGAGAAAGAGAAACCAAGTAATTTTTCAGCAGTGTGGTGCTCAGAATTTTAATGGGCCAACGAGAAGAGTGTAGATCCTTTAGGAGGGAAAATATGCGAGTGAGGAAGATGAGGCAATACGTGAATGAGGTCCCAACGATAAAAGAAATAAACCTTCATATAAAAATCAAGTCTCTACTCTCATTTTATCTTTTCAACTGGTAGATTTTTATTTTTCATCAAACATTAATGCAACTATGTCATTATGGAATCATTTTATTTTTATCTCTTTAATAATTTTCTTTTTTTTTTTGTTTTATTCTCTACCTTTAATATTCATCATTGCTCGTATTTTGTACTTGGAATATTTTATTAATTTGCAGAAATACACCAAGAGATACAAAGACTAATATTTTTACTAGAAAATTTATTCTTTTTTTTTTCTTTTTTAGTCAACGACTCATCCTTTATTCTTTCAGTTGTTTCCTCATTTATGCTTTTTTCAGTTCTCATCATCTCAGTGACCGTAGCTCTCATCATAACCTTCCATTCTAATTTCCACACTACTTAGATTCCACCGCAAAGACTCTGAGTCAAGATAAAAGAACTTAGAGATGAAGAGATAATAAATTGCAACAATGTATCTATAGGTATATTCAAACTGATAAAGAAAATTTCAATAAATTTTTTTTTTCAAGTCTTAGTTGATAAGTCAAACTAAAAAGTAAATTAAAAATGTTCAAAGTGATAAAATATTTATCCTTCTATTTTTAAGAATAAAAATTTTTTTGCATTGCTATTTCTTTGAAATTTATTCAATTTCAATCAATTTTTATTTTTTCGACAAATATTTCTTTTACCAACAAACTCAACAACATATAATATTTTTCGTTCAAATTTTTATCATAAGAAGATTACTATTTTTCTCTCAATGCACGTATATGCACTAAAAAAAATATATATAAATACGGTATCAAAATATATATTAAATCAGTGAAAAAAACCCATCTGTGTTCAGTGACCGATAATAGTTCCCCAGAGTGCGAGTAGTGTGCGAATAGTATCTTCGTCCAGCATACACAGCCTACATACATGTGAAAACCTGTCGAGTGGTTTCAATTTCTCGATCTTGTTTGCGTCAAACCCCGAGGCAATCAATATTAATGACGTATCAATTCATAAGTACCCTTGTCAATAGTAGAGTGAACATAGTATGGCACTTATTGAATTACACTTTACATATTATTTCTTTATTCCAACAGTAGACAATACCATTATTTCCCTCTTCATATTTTCATTTAAAGTCAAATGAAATAAAGTAAATCAAACTTTTTATACAATTTTCTTGCTCCAACTTTCGTCAAAAGAAACTCTAAGCTAAGACCTTAGACTGTTAGAGAATGTCTTAGCGAAATAAAAGGAGAAAAGACAAGTTGAGTAGCTGTAGAATAAAAAAGGATGAAAAAAAAAGTAGAAAAAAGGTAGGAAGAGAGTTAGAGCATGTTATTCGAAAATCTCGTCACGTTTCGACGCCGCTGAAGGGAATAAAAGAGACGGGGTGTTCACGGCATGTGGTCGCACCATCCCCTCTTATATATATATATATACATATTTTTTTTCGTGTCATCCCTATACTTTTCATCTTTCTTGCACTTACATATTTTGAAAGGATGAAATTTTCTCTTTAGACTTGAATTTTGTTCTCTCTCCCTTGTATAGCAAAGAGAGGCCCCGACGAAGCGCACCCTTGTTATAAATACTAATTGCTCTATACAAACGACAGAAATGTGTTTAGCGTTTCTTCAGCACGTGCCTCATCATACCAGACTTTATCCCCTTTTTCATTCTTTCTCACTGTTACCACCTATTTTATTTTTTCAAGTCAACCTGTGCTTATCCATTCTTTTTCTCCCAACATATTATATCATATTGTATAGGTTAAAACCACACCACTACTATATGTTAAATTTTACTCTCAAGAGATTAATGTTCACATTGTTTTGCCTAGTAGGAGAGTTTAATAAACCCTGCTCGAGGACAGAAGGATTACTGGTTTATTTGGATTAAGGTTAAACACATTTTCTACTAATCTTCTTCCCCGTCTCTCAGTCGCTACGTTAGGAATTAAATGACGTAGAAACCGTGAAGAGAAATACTTTATTTATATATATATATATATATGTAAAAATATTCATTATGTATACCTTTGACATAGACAAATAATTGTTTAATCGATGTAATTATTAGATGAATTGTGACATTTGAGTTGATTATAATCATTTATTTTATTTCAACATCATTTAATTCAATTAATTTTATAACTACATAATAAAGTCGGGAAAAAATTCTTAAATCCTCTAATGAGCTTAGAGTAAAGAAAAAAAAAGTAACTGCAGATTTAGTATTCATACAAATATTTATAAAATCAAATTTTATTAAATTATTTTAAATTTTATTATTTCATTTTTTTTATTATAATAATTATTATAATAATTAAATATTTTATGAATTTAATTGCTGATAATTAGTTAATAAATTGTGTTCTATTAAATGAATTGATCCCCTAGACACAAAATATATTGTATTAAATTAAAATATGATATTTATTATCTACAATAAATTAAATTAAGTTAAATATTTATTAACTGATGTTGATAAATTCTTGTAATAATCAGTAATTAATTTTTCATTTGGATTGTCAAAGAAATATTTAAAATTGTTTCAATTTTCATTACAGTATAATATTCTTGCTGTTGCAACTGATCTTTATCATCAATTGATAATTCTATCTACCGTCAATAAATCTCCCAAAATATTAACTTCTATCAATATGTTATTTATCACTACATCGACACAAATAAAAATATACACACATATATTTAATACAAAAAAAAGTGAAATATTTTTATTCGTCAATGGATCAACTATTAATAATCGTCAAATACAATAAAATAAATTTTCTCCAAATAAAACCCCATTTATAAAATGAATTAATTTTATCTTTCACTAATTAATAATACTTGAAAAGACTTTCTCGACAATTTCAATAACATTCCTTTCTGCGTATTATAATTTAGCGTGAAATAATGAAATTAATTCACGTAAATTCTTATTAAAAGATTAGTGAGAGAATAAAAATATTTGATAATTTAAGAGTATACTGGATAGTCACCTAATAAAGCATATTTAATAATTGATACATTGATTCTTACTCAAGAGAGATCACGAAAGAGAAGTTGAAATGAATAGCTATTGACCTCTGACTTGGTATAAGAAGTGGAATCGGTAGGGAATGCTTTAATAAACGAGGCTTTAAAAAGACTTGACTCTCATGAGTTTGACTCTTGGGGATTCAAAGATGTCATTGGTGGTGTAACGATGCAGTAAATTCTTTTCGTGTCTTTGGATTCTTTCAACAATTTTTCTTTTTATACTCAAACTTGTCAGGAAGGAATAAAAAGAGGATAGAAAATAATAAACGTCCCTTGGGAAACTGTGGATGTAATAAAAGAAAATTCTATGTGACGAATCGATTTATGGCATTTCATCAAAATATACGAAATAAAAATAAAACCATAAAATATTATTTGAAAATATCATTATATGGAGAGTTATAAAAATTGATTTTACCAACGATTCTACTTAAAATATATTACATAAATGCTTCTATCTACCGATAATGTTGATAAGTGTGCTCAATTACCGTTTCTTTGGACTGCAGTGAGTACAGCCGCGCGCGCTAATTGAATTTTGCCACCGCCCACCATCCTATTCGCGCATTCATCACTATATAGGTCTACAGGGTTCGATCACAATCAAATCAGCCACATTGAATGGTTCGCTTTCAACCCCTGTATATTCATCTAAGCCTAGACCAATGAATTGCTAATTGGTAATTACAGGTTTTCAATCTTTTAGATACATCATTATTACTAACATTTTTCCAACTAAAAACGATTTAGTTTATTTAATTCATCAGTAAAGTAATCAATTAAATTGTCTACCTTTTATTTTGGTAACTATTTAATTATTTAAACTGTTGAAAAAAATATACAGATGTGTTTAAAAATTACTTGACAATTGTACAATTTTCATTATATTTAACTAAATCACACTGGACTTATTTTTAAAATTCAACATGCTACATAAAAAATTCATTTCAAAACCAAAAATAAATCTCATCTCTCCTATCTCTATTCTTTAGCCACATTTAAATAATAGAGTAATATCGTTTTTTATTGTCTTTTTTAATCAATTTCAAATTTTTAACAATTTATTCTAATAGTAAATAAATATCAACAAAAATGTTATTTTTATTACTTTCAAATTTACTGATTCGAAAAATCTATAAAAAAAAAAAAAAAACAAATCCCTAAAAAATAACATTGAAGTGTTACCCCTTTGAAATCGGTATTTTCATAAATTTTCTATCAACATGAAAATATTTACTAACATCTATATCTCAAAAGCTTTAATTAATAAGAATATAAATGATAAAAACTAAATCAGTTTATTTATTTTCAATGCAAATATTATCTTATTTCTCAATCGCTAACTGGAATGGTCAAATAAGTTGATATAATTTGCGTGCCAGAAACTTCAAGACCAGGCAGAATCGATAACCGCGTAAACCGGTCGTCGAGTAGATTTCGATGTAAATCACAGTGTTGGTCGACGCGCATATATTTGATCGCAAATGAGTCTCGGTTGGTTGGTCGAGGAATGAACGAGCACAACGGTCGCATAAATGGTAGAATAAGTAGTGAAAACACTACTAGAAGTAAATGAGACAAGATGTAACGAAAGGACGAGGGAAATTAGTTGGAGGCTATCTAGCGAAGAGGAGTATACTCTGTACCATCATATAGCTTAAGCTTAATTACTACGATTATAGTAAGAGGTGGCCAGTGTTATAGTATCCTGGTGCATTATACCTTTGAGAGAGTGTATCGTCTCTACAGAGTATTACCTCAGAGCGGCTTACGACGTTGGTTTCCCCCCCAAATAATAACTTATATAGCTATTACAGTGCGAATCAAAGCATATGCTTTCCAACAACTCTACTGTCATTTGTGGTATCGTCTTTTCTCTTCTCAATTTACAAAACCACATTATTCCTGTACCTTTATAATCTGTGAGAAAATACAAGTTAGAATTATCGGATCCTAACTATATATTTTAGATAAGCAAATTTTGGAAATTCCACCTTCTCTTTGTTTTATTAACAAACAAAAAACTAGAGTTATATATTAATAATTATAAATCAATAAAATAATTGTAAAGAAATTTATTTCAAATTATAGACATTAACACGTTGAAATTAAAAATTAATTAGATATTTATGCTTTCTTTTATTAAAAGAAATTTTCTACTTTAATGGATAACATATTTTTAATGTTTCCAGAGGGAAATGTTCTGAGCTTAGTAAAAATATCGATAATACTCAGTTCGTTAAGAAAGAAAAATTAGTTTACTTTGAATTTCTATCAACTTTTGAGAATAATAGATAATTGCAACTTTGAAATACATTTTATGATATTGTAAGAGAAGTTATAATCGGTACTAATACCAACCTAATTGATTTAAGTAAATTTTTACAAAAGCTGTCTAAGCTTCCAGTGGTGTACTCTTCAATCTACTTTACTAACTGCTATTTCAATGAAAAGGGCTTCTTTATTTTTTTTTTTCTCTCTCAATTCATTAAATTATCTTGGAGAAAACTTCATTAAACTATTCATTAAAATTACTCAAAGTATTCCATTTTTTATTAAATGAAAAGTTCTTTTGTAAAAAAAGACATTTTTTAAGTAAATAAAATCTGTTTTAATAAAAAGAAATTTTTAAAGATTCAAGAATTTTTCTTTTTTCTTTCAATTAATACATTTTTTTTTGAGTAAATTCATTTGGAAGCACAATATTTCAATAATTGAAAATCACCCACACATATAGATACATTTAAATAACTTGTAGGTATCTGTAGAGACCTTGTAGCATAGCTGGTGAACTAAAAGCTTGACTGCTATGTTATGTGGACAGAAATTCAATAAAGCCGTTAATCTTAGCTGAACGCGAGTTAGTAACGCACGTGTCGAGGGCGTATACAAGGATATAATATGTGTTAGTTGAGTAAGAAGATGGATTGACAAAGTTACACCATCAAGAGAAATTAATTTAATCACTTCTAAATTGAGTTACTCTTTTTTTTTTGTTGTTTATCAGTCAATTTCACTGTCAATATATGTCAGCACACTTACTCAGAAATCATTTAAAATAATTAAATACATTCTGAAAGTATGTTATTTATCAAAATTCTATTTAAAAATTATTTCATAACTGTGATTGGTTTTATTTATGAGGCAAAAGATAAAAATTGATTTGAAAAAAAAAAAAATTGAAAAATACTGTTCTTCATTAAAATTTTCAATTTTTTTTTTTTTCAAATATTCGCGATAAAAAATGTTATTTAAATAAACGAAATGTAAAAATAAAAAAAAAAGGTTAACAATCTGCAATTAAAATAGTTGATTATTAATCATCGAAAGATTTTCTAGCAATTAATTTACACGATAATTCATTTGATCATTATAACAAGCATCCATCAAAATGATTCGAAATAATTTTTGCCGTAGATGTAATTATAAGTTATAAAGGATTTATCGTGTTCTTTACAGTAAGTAATAATTATATTTCAAAGTTGATTGTATTGGTGAAATATAAATCTGCTGATGAAGCTATCGTGGCAAAAACAGAAGATGAATGATCTTATGTTTTAATTGGACTCTCATGATGTTGGAAGGTTGCAGTAGCAACTAGGGACAAATGTTTTTTTCTTTGGAAAGAAACGATACTTGATGCCTGAGCTTTGGTGTTGAAGTGTCATCAAGCAAGTTCGCTTTGTCAAGAGGAGTACCTTCAATCCATCATAACAGGGCTCGAGGCGTCCTTGTTACGTCACTGGTCTTACAACCCCTCAAGCAGTTTGGAGGGTTGCTAGGATACACCCCACGGTCAAACTCTTGAACTTTCTACCAATGCATCAGACAAGAATGCTACTCCGCATTTCTCCTTTAAGATCTTATACATCTCTCATAAAGACTCCCATTTCTCTTCTTCGAGATCTTCAACTTGGATACTCTGCCCTTGGCTAAGACTATATCTACTTGCATGAATGGAAATAAAGGATAACTCTAACAACTCCTGTGTGAGTTGCTAGGGTGAGATACCAGAACGTCTTCCAAACGGATATCCGTCACTCTAATCCACCTCCAACTCGAAAGAACATTAAATTCTTCATTGAATTCCTTGCTCATCAAAATTGAAATAAAGTAAGTTCTTGCTATTTTATTGAACCATTTAACCAATTACTCAACAGTGATTTCTTGATAATGATTAATACAGTAAATACTGATTTCAATAATAAAATGAAAAAAATTAGAACAGATTAAGCATCAAGGAATTTGGAGTAAAATTAGAATATTTTATTCAATTGATTTTGTTTTTAATATCATTTTATCACGAATAATAATCAACTACTGTGGACGATAGAGGCAACTATCTTGGAATACATTTTTTAAAAGTAAAATACCTTTAAGCTTTATTGATTTTGCAATAATATACTGTTTAACTTCAAGTAAGAAGATACTGACCATCTTGAAAATTGATATCTGTCACCCTAATTCAGATCGAGATCTAAAAAACATCAAATTCTTGATTGAAATTCTAGATAATTTAATTCAGACCAATCAGACATCGCTAAGAAACAAATAAAATAGGTGCTCTATCATTTGATTATATAGAAAAAAGAAAAATTTATCTATAACACCAACTGTCATCAGTTTATATGTATATATATATATTTTTATTTATGTCAGTACCTAATTGATGGCTTCATTTGATTGATCCTCTTTATCATCGGACACTTGGCACGCTTGAAAGAAGAGAAAGTGGAACAGGTGAGACCTGGCAAGATCGCAGGGTCAAGTTCGACGAGTCGGCGGCACAAATAAAAAGAGGTTTTACCATATGTCTTTTCTTTCTTCTTGTTCTTTTCAGGGTATACTCGTAAAATTGCTCCAGGCAGCGAACCTGAGATGACTGGTATGTTTTAAAACCTATATAACTGCGGCTAACCATCAAGAATAATAATAGCTTTACTGAATAAAAACCTACGTAGATTTTGTATTTGTAAATGTTGAGTTTAGTTTGAATCTTGTATAAATAGTACATTTTTTCTATTCATTAGAAAACTCTACTTTGGTATAACATCAAATAAATCAATAAAATGAATACTCTAAAAGAAAAAAACAGTAGCTCGAAAGCATTGAAAAAATCATTATGTTTAGTGAATAAATTTTTTTTTATTGCTCTATTTTGAAAAAATAATTCTTGATGATCAAAAAATTCCCTCCAGGCAATAATTTTTGCGAGTAAAAGAACGTATTTTTTTATTCTTTCAATCTGTCAATTTTTTTTTCATAAAATATTTTTTATTATTTAGAAAATAATTTCAACCATATTTTTCTTTTTTCTTTTTATATCAAAATGTTTTATTTTGTTGTAAAATTGTTACATAATTGAAAACCTTGGAAAAATTTTTGTCATAAAACTATTTTATTTATAAATTGTTTATAAAGAATATGTAAGAAAAAGTTAACTTGTTCCCTTTCTAAATATCATTTATAAAACTTGTACAAAAAGAATATAAAAATTATTTAAATAATAAAATAACTAAAATCAATATTTATAATAAAATTCTGTTTAAAGTCAGGACTATAGTTAAAAAGTTTTTCGTGTATATAAGCAGAGATTCATAAAAGTATCAAAACTAACTGTGCTATGACCAAAGTAAAAAGTCAATATAAGCTTCTATGATCTTTTTTTCCAAGAAGTGGAAACAATTTTCCGTTCATTTGCTCCAGTGAGCATATAATACTAAATTCCTTTTAAAATGAAAAACTAATATTAAGCAGGTATGTAAAAGGTATTTTAGTGAATAAGTGAAAACCTTGATGATGGCTGCATAACGAAATTGTAAAAACGAGTAGTGTATACGAGAAAATATAAGTAAAATGATGGCGTCTAGTAGTGGTAAGAGACGTGTTTACC
Source organism: Chelonus formosanus (assembly GCA_028641665.1). Classification (NCBI taxonomy): domain Eukaryota; kingdom Metazoa; phylum Arthropoda; class Insecta; order Hymenoptera; family Braconidae; genus Chelonus; species Chelonus formosanus. Next base: position 20,574,653 of record CM054002.1, read on the forward strand.
TTGGTGCAAGAAAAATAAGAGAGAAATGTAAGAGAATTATTATGTGTGACAAAAAAAAAGGGACAAAATGTTGAAGACAATGTTGCACAAAAAAAGGAGCTACTTGTTAAATTTTTTATTTTAACTCCAATTTTTGAGATAAAATAAGATATCTGATTATTTCAAAAATTTTTTAACATAATCTCATAAAAAATATGTTGAGAAAAATTTATTAAATAAGTTTTTTTCGAACTACATGTTTTGAATTGAAAACTATTTTTATAAATAAAGAATTAACAAGAACAATTTGTGTATTTATTATTTTAATCAAAATAAAAACTAATCACACATTTGTACTATTTATTTCTATTTTGCTCAAAAATATAAATATTAATGTCTTTATCAAAAAAAAAATCGAGTAAAAATTCAAGATAATATGTGTCTTTATTTGTGCTTATGTTTTTACTGAAAACCTAGAAATTCTGACAAAAATTTTTCATACAACAATAATAATACTTGAATGAAAAAGTCTGATAAAAAACGCCGAAATGAAAAATAATCACAAGCAGTCTGGCATAAACTGTCGAGGACTACGTTCGAACAAAAGAAAATGCGAAAGAAAAGAGGTGGAAAATGGCCGCAAGGAAAAAATTTAGAAATATCTAAAAATAAAGCAAAAAAGTATAATACACAAAGATATTAGAAATAGTACACTTGCGTATTGTTAACGAACAAGTGAGTTTATATCACACACACATATACATACATAGGGTTGTATAACAGAGGTAAATTTTATTCTATTCCTTTTTGTTAGAAATACAACTAGGGGAGAGAATACACAGTGTGAGTTGAAAGTGTTGTGACTATTAGATAGAGGTCATAGACACGAAAAATCAGATATTAGAAGTGGCCCTTGGGAAAAACATTTTACCCTACCAATGGAGCTCTTTACAAATTAAACAATAAATACCTCTAATTTAGTTTATAACTTAGAGTACAGTAATTAAATTATGTCCAACAGTGTTATTGTTATTAATACCTCATAAATCAATCGTTAATCAACTTGAGTAATAACTATTTATTTACTTCTACATTAAAAATCAATACATACTGAGAAAAAAATTTACTTCTAACAAAAAATATTTCATTCGATCATTAACATCGAAATTTCAAATAGTGATAATTAAATATTTCTTTAGAATTATAAATTTTTAATTGAAATCATTTTATTTACTCAAATGATTTCTTATAAAATTTTTTTCATTTGTTTTCGAACTTGTCGTAACCTTGAAAATTTGTTTTCAAGCTTGTCGTAACATTAAAACAAATGACAAAATGTGTTTTTGATAACAATACTATTAGATCGAATGAAATATTATCTTGATAATACTCCAAGTTTCTTTTATTAATTGAATAAAAAATTGTTTCAATTAACAAAATTTTTTTCTCAGTGTAGCAATATGTCTTTTTTTAATAATAACTGTTGTTTCAAATGACTATTTCATTAGGTAATTCAATCACCCAAATATTTTTTAATATCATTATTATTTTAATTGAAGCATTTACTTTTTAATATAAAAATTCAATTAATACTTTTATTATATTTATAGAATGTAAGAATTACTATTATTACTTTTATTTTTGGTAGGAATAAAATTTTCCAATCATTAATCATAATTATTAATAATTCAATAGTATTACATAATGAGATGACCGTTACAAATTATTGATTTGCATAATGACCGCGAAATCTATACGCATAAAATCTAAACATTAATACATTTACATAAACCGTAGTATTAATAGTAAATTCAAATGATCAGAACGGAATATTTCTATCTTCTTTACTCATATTGCCTCAACTCGCATTGTTGAAACATGACAATAATACGGTATGAGGCTACAAGCCCACAGAATATAATAATGTAACGCGCCCTGACAGAGCTCCCTCAAATCGTTCTTCGTTCACTGAACAATTCAGCTGCGCAAAAGCAAGAGAGACTATTGGAGAAAGGATAAAGGACTACGGCAAATTCACGAGAACAAGTGGGATAGAATAATAGTATAAAGTACTAAGTGAAGTAAGGATAGAAAGTACGCATGGTCGAATGAAAACGATTGTTCGATCAGTTTAATTGAATGGAAAGAGATAGAAATGTAAACGTCTATCACAGGTACTTTGCAGAAAATAACATTTTTTTTTTTATTATTATTATTTTATGTTTTCCGGGAATATTTTCTAGTTTACGTCAAATAAAGTAAATGTAATATAATAGAGAAACATGTTGGATATTTTTGTTTGTTAAAATATGAACATAAAATTATATTATAAAAAAAAAAATATTTATAAACATAGAGAGACATTGATAAATTATTTCTTTTGAATATTAGCTTTTGGTTTAAATTAATCTTGATTTTTCAATACAACAAAATTAATTTTTGTGATTAAAGAATTCGCAATTAAACTATTAAATAATAGAAAATAATTCATTTACTTTGTAGCAATATGTAATTTCCAAATAATTAATTTTCTAAAGATTAAATTTCTATTCAAACTTTCCTCATTCAACTTATTTCCAAACATAATAAAAAGAAAAATAATTCAACGATAATAAATATTAATTTATAAACAATAATAACAGTAATTATCACGTTTTATTCAATAATACTAATGACTGATAATAACATTTAAATATATTATCAGAGTAGGATTATTAGTTGAGTAATTTGAAAGAAAGAGAGAAATAGAAATTTGTGATGAGCTTGACGTTCACAATTAGTTCACGTAACAAGCTATAATAATAATTATTATTATACTGAGAGGATGTCACATGGATCGATGGAGTATCCTCTTGTCTGCTCGGTCTTTTGAAAATGATCGGCGTGTCATGTAATTCATTTATCGACATACAATACGCACACCTGGTATAAGTATAATTGGAGAGAAATGAAATGACAGATAAACAATATGCAATTTCGACTGACATTCTGTTGTCATGCGTAATCGCAATGTGCAATAAAACCAATATGATATAAATAATACATGATCATCAAAATAAATATATCAATAAATTATTCACAATAAATAAAAAAGTATAATGGTAGATTGTGAATTTATTATGAAAAAGACTTGAAAATAAATAAATAAGTATATATGATGTTAGTAAATAATTTCAGAGTTTAAAAATAAAAAATGAAAGATCAGAGTGTTATATTATTAGGTTACATTTTTTACGGAGCTCTCATTGTTAATGACTATACATTGGGTTGTGCACGGAAGAGAAACAGAGAAAGAGAAAAAGATAAAAAAAAAAAAAGTAATAACAGCCGTTTCTTTTAGTCTGTTGAGAAGTAAGGTCGGCGCCGAGACTTTGAAACTCGCAATATAATGTCCCTCCATAAGCGTTACTAATTTAGTTCCGCAATAGCAATTCTGAATTCTCGATTAAATTTCTATTCAACTAACTTTCGCTTCATTAGTTTATATGCCAACATATCAACGGTTTAAGTGTTTTGCGGTCTGCTGTGAGAAAAAACTCTATTAAAAACTATACCATTGAAAATTTTCAATAGAAATAATTAATCAAGTTTTCACTTTCAACAAATCTATTTCATAATTCATCGAATCATTAATAGACTTCAAATAATTGGTCATACGTTACTATGAGAGCTATTAGTATTCACTAATCATTATCACTTATTTTTATCTAAACTGACTGTTATTGATTTCCTATTTGAGATATAAAAGTTTTATAACAAAATATTTTTGTAAATACGTAAAACTAATTAGTTGGTTTAAATTAATATTAAATTATCTAGATAATTATTTATTCATTATACTGTAATAAAATTGAATTTTTTTCTTTGGAGTTTACCAGTTATTTAATTATAATGATTTTTGGAAGATATTTCATCAGTCAAATTTGTTCAGAAAAATCACATAATAATTTTGAAAGGAAAGAAAAGTGGGTATATTTATGTATGTGAGTGCGTTAACGACTGTGTGGTAGACCCATGTTGAGCAAAGCTTAATCTTACTCAAAGTAATAAAGTGGAATCCGAGATGGCTCGACGATTCGAAGCCGAGGGTCGTAAATTTGCTGCCCTCGTCTTTCTCGTTGCTCTCATAACCACATGGCTAGCCGTTGCCCGTTCTTACCACCCTACCCTATTCCATTCACTCACTTCAATCCTCTCAACCACCCTTCTAAGCTTCTCCTCTTTTCAAACTCACAACTAAAGAAATCTTCTGAATAACAAGAATCACAATAGACCTTGACTGCCAAAATACTCCATCATTGTTACCAGTCAACCAAATACACTAATAGCCATTTTTCATTGTAATTATACTTGTATTAAAAACTCACAGTCTATTTGGTGATTAATACGTAGACCGATAGATAAACGAAATTTGAGATATGAGTAAATAATGACATTAAGCTCAAAATTTGCATATTTTTCCATTAAAAATGTTCTTTTTCTATTTTAGTTGTCTTTCAATCAATAAAATTCATGCATTGATACATAAAATCAGTGATATCAATTTAGTTTACTCACTAACTAGCAGTTCATTAAAAATTCCATAATGCTTTGTCCTGAAGATTAAGCAGGACCACTGGTTGCTCCATTTATCGTAATATTCTCTAATAATCGTTCCGTTTTACTAGCACTTTTTTATTGAATTATATTCACTTAACGTAATAAACGTGAACTGGTGATATATTTTTGATATTTTCTGGTATAAATATTCGAAATCACATGAGAAAAAGAAAAAGAGACGCAAACGCGAAAACTGACGCCATTGCAATTGACATGCTAACACCCCCTAGCGGACATTATAGCATCCTTTAGCGCCAGCTCGATCGATAACTTTAAACCGCTTTATTTAAAAAATTTTTTTAATTATTAAAATACATTTGAAAAATTAAATCAAATAGTTTTTATGATTTATTTGGTCAATAATTATTTTTCTGATTTAATATAGATTAGTTTTTAATGAGTAAATAATTCCGTATTAAAATTAATTCTTTTTAATTAGTTGATTTTTCATTACCTATTACTTTATAAATGCAAAAAAATTTGATATATTATTTATTATATATGTCTTGCTTTCTATTACTAATTTTTAAAAACAATAATAATCTTTGTATGTTATTTTTAATTAACAACTTGACTAGAGTAGATCCGGCGTTTACAGGTTAGACCGCCATGACTGTCATGGCCTTTTCCGGTTAACGCTTGCTCCAAGAGAGACGTGAGCGTATAATATAGGGTAAGATTCTAAATTATAGGTCATTTTACTTTGTCGGCAAATGTAATTAAAAATTCTTTAATAATTTTTGGTTTTGATAAGTTCCTTAAAAAATGTGTTTGTTCTCTATATTGTGTAATAAAGGCGATAACTGTGTCTCCACAGCATGCCTATGGCCACATGGTCGTATGCTGTGTTGTTTTTTTCACTAGATAACCAAAAAATATTTTTCAACTTCTAGGTGAACAATGACGGAAGTAGAACAGTATGAAGACGTGGTTCTATCCACAGTTGGTGCTGAAACAGTGCCACAAGCTCTGTCTGCTGAGCTGCCAGAAATCAAATTGTTTGGTCGTTGGAGTTGTGATGATGTACAAGTGAGTGATTTGTCACTGCAAGATTATATTGCAGTTAAAGAGAAAAATGCTAAATATTTACCGCATTCTGCTGGACGATATGCAGCAAAACGTTTTCGTAAAGCTCAGTGTCCCATTGTTGAACGACTTACCAATTCCTTGATGATGCACGGTCGTAACAATGGTAAAAAGTTGATGGCTGTTAGGATTGTTAAACATGCATTTGAAATTATTCATTTACTCACTGGTGAAAATCCTCTCCAGGTAAGTTGTCAATAATATTGTTACTATTTAATTACCAATTAGTTTTACACGTTTTTGTTTGCATTTTATAATTAATTTAATATTGTGTTCTGTAACAGAAACTTTAATAACAATATTTATTTATTTAGGTTCTTGTTACGGCCATTATAAATTCAGGACCACGTGAAGATTCAACACGTATTGGACGTGCTGGAACAGTTCGTCGACAAGCTGTAGACGTATCACCTTTACGTCGTGTCAACCAAGCTATTTGGTTATTGTGCACTGGTGCACGTGAAGCTGCATTCAGAAATATCAAAACAATTGCTGAAAGTCTCGCTGATGAACTTATTAATGCTGCTAAAGGGTCATCAAACTCTTATGCTATTAAAAAGAAGGATGAACTTGAACGTGTTGCCAAGTCCAACCGATAAATTTATTACATGATAAAAATATCAATAAAAATTCTACTTTAAATATTATGGTTTTACTGAATTTACTTTGCTATTGGATATTGACCATACATTAATAATTAATAAATAATTAAAAATACAAACAGAATTAATAGTCATCAGAATGAATGATTATGGATAAATGCTCTATATTTTTATATTAATTGTGGCATAAAGTATATGTGAATTGTTACTCAATCTTAAAAATTTTAAAAGTACGAGTATTTAAACAATTGAAAGTTTACTTTCTTCAATCCATCGTAAAATAGTTGAAAAAAGTAAATTTTACTTATACATGAAATTTACTTATAATCTTAAATTTGAAGAGTTATGTAATAATGCATTTTTTAAATTAACAAATTTTTAATTACCATTAAAAAATATAAAATAATCTTTACGGAATTAAATATTGTTTGATGTCAAACTTAATATAGTGTGTATTTGAAATTTGAATCCCGGAAATGAGTCATTTGATTTCCGTTACTTTTTTCGCTCTACTTTATTCACAGACAGTAAAACAATCAGTCAGACGCAATAAAGTTTCGCGTGTAGCAAAAAATACTAAGATACCTTAGTATTCTTTGCGTGTAGTTTCATACAATTCGTTTTTACTCTAGAGAAATTTAGGCCACAATGAATATTATTTGTTGACGATTCATTACATGTTTTACATATTTATTCTCTATAAAAATTAAATAAATAACTATTGGAATAATTTAAAATTTATCTAAAAGAATGCAGAGTTGTTGTGTCTTCGAGTGCGACAGCTATAAATCTATTAACGATAGAAGAATTAGTTATTTCAAGTAAGTTTCTTTTTTTTTTTTGTTAACATTCTAATCAGTTATCATTTAATCATATCTGTTATATTAGATTTCCATTACATGATGAGGCTCTTCTAAAAAAATGGCTCATTGCTATTGATCAACGGAACTGGAAACCGAATACCCATACTCAAATATGTGAAATCCATTTCAGACCTGATGATATTGAAAGACCACTGCACAAATATCCTTCTTTAACATCAACTGCAGTACCATCAATATTTCCAAATCGTAGTATTATTCCACATATAATAGAAACAACTGATAGAAAACTGATTCAACGAACAAATACGCCTGTTGTTGAAAACAATGCTAAGACTGAAATATTACTATCTCCTGTTCTTCAAGGGACACCTGTTATTTTAACACCAGGCCTTATTGACCAAATACCCACTATAAATCAGACTTTAATGCCAGTATCGAATAACATTCAAAGATTTAGAAAAATATTACCTAAACTTGCGCAAAATAGTTCAGAAAATCAACAGAATCCATTAAAAAGAAAAGAGAATTCATTAAATCTATCGAGTACCACATCTAATCCATATATTATTATTATTCCAACTTTTGATAACACGAAATCATCCATAACATCATCCGCACCTAAACTCCCTTTACAAAGCAATAAAAAACCAATTTTAAAAATCACAGTTGGTAGAAGACTTCGGAAAGAAGAATATTTAGCAAATATGAATAAAAGTAATGGAGGATCACCTGTTCATCATTATGTTTCTGGTGTTAATAGTCTCGAAGAAGCCGAAGAGAACAAAGATCAAGAAATTGTTATAAATAATTATTCTTTAAAAAAATCTGTAGTATATACATTGGATTCAATTACTGGTGATATTAAAGTTACTCATCGCCCGCTTAAAGAATATTCTTCTGAGCCAATTTCCAAAGTATCTGATTCTCATTACGAAACACGTAGGAGAACCACTCGGAATTTTAATAATCAAACTAAAACGTAAGTTGTTCATTCATTTTTCTAGAAGTTAATGTGATGTTAATGTTAAGAGATGATATATTTTAATGCCTGTTAGATGTCGTGTTTATTATAATGAATAGTTATTTCGTTGTGATAAAACTAATTCTATTTTTATGAGATAACTCTTTTGTTACTAGAAACGCTGAAATAATCTCTCAGCTTAAAGAATCTTTTATAAAAACACGGCAAAGTTATGATAAATTAATGAAAAGAAAATTAATGATGTTAAAGCCTGTTCATAAAACAGATGAAATTGAAAGGCTAGAGAAAGAGCTGTTGAAATTCGGAAGCTCAGTAAATAATGATAAATTAAACAATAAACTGCAAGAAACTAAAAGAAGATATTCTAACTCTTCTGATGAAGATAGCAATTCACTAGATAAAGTGTTCGTTTTAGAAAATTTATTAAAAAAGAATGAAGTAGTAATAAAAAAAATGAAAACGCCTTCGATTACTACTTCAAATGGTGAAGTTTTTATCAATAAGAATTTATCAAATAAAGAATCGGATTTATTTCATAATGAGAATGAGGAAAAAATTGATCATGCATGTGAATCAAATACTTGTATGAGAAAAGTGGCGGAAACTTCTAATGTTCTTTAATTTACCGGAATTCTTCATTAATTTTGCATTTTGCATGATTGTTTTTATTTTTTGTTGATAAAATAATAATGAAATAATTTATTGCTATGTTCGGTTTCAATTAATTCTATCAAATTTATAATTCTATAAAAATACGCAGAAATATTTATTTTATCATCATACTATTTTTTTTTTGGTTAACAAACCATTTATTTGTTAAGTATTATTGTTCTAAGCACACTTCACTATGTAAAAATATGTAAATTTATACCAGCCATTTCAAATGAAAGTTACATCATGATAAAATGTAACACATTAAATAATTGATTTGGTTAATAAACAAATATTTATTTACAATAAAAAAAAACGACATGAATTAATAATATTCAACTTTTCCATTAGCTTTGGTTGTCAACATTTCCTACAACTTTATTACTAACATTCAACGCCTCTTCTTCTGTGTCTGTTTTTTTTTCTTTATTATTTTCCTGAGCCTCTACAGTAATGGATACATTTTCTGAATTTTTATCTACATCATCCAGTTTTTGAATATTTTCTTGATCTGATGAAGCTTTTGCTGTAACTGCATCTGAAGTAGGTTGATTTGAAACTTCAGATGGAGTAATTGTTGAAGGAGAGAATGATTCTTGAATCATACTTTTAATTGGTAATAATGACATTAAAGGCTCTAATATACTCTTTCTATTCAAATAAGTAATTTCCTAGAAAAGAAATGAAACATTAGATTGAGTATATTATTTAATGAAGCTATTTAGCAATTTACCTCTTTCTGTAATTGAGTGATTGTTATCCCAAGATGAGATGCAATTTGAGTTTGAGGAAAAATGGCATGTATACAATATTGAATGTAAGGAATTAAATAATCACTAAAACATTCCACAAATTTAACCATATTGTCTCTTTCTGTGACAGTAAAAGCTTGTTGCTCCTGTTTGTAAAACATTAGAATGCCTTTTGCAACAGTACTTAATGATTCTTCAATTACAGAAATGCAGAATTCCGATAGTGCTACTGGAGGACATAATCTTAATTCATTAAATGTTGATATTAAACCATTACAGTACTCTGCTAATGGATAAAAATCAACTAATTGATCTGGAGGATTATCCTGAAAAATATTTATTATTAATGATTTTATAAATAGAAATCTTGCAAGGGTTTAGACATTATAATTTTAAAAAATTTACTGGTCTAATAGGAGCATCATTCTTTAAATCTGTTCTATGCAATTTATTAATTAATGTAAATGTTTCCATATCTTTTTCAAATTTTTTTGTCGCTTGGTGAATATTTTTTTGAAATTTGTTACTGACAACCTGAATAAATATATATGACATTCGTGTTGTAAAATCTGCTCCAACTCTACCAAAAGATAGACCAAAATATGTGCATTGACCCATAATAGAATCAATCGATGTAACATTTGGTAAATCATTCTTCAATGTTGTAAGAAATTGTGATATTTTTTCTTCTAACCAATTAGAAAAAATTGCAGATTCATTTATAATAGCATCTCTATTTAATACCAAATGATCGTCATCATTGAACATTGCTCTGTATTGAGTGATTACATTGAATAAATGGATCCTAGACAGTTCAATTGTTTTTGTAAGATGAAAATTAGGATCATCTTTAGGTATGGCATTGAGTAATCCTTGTAACCAGCTATCTCTTGCTTGGAGAAACTTAATACGAAGTTCAGCTTCTGTAAAAGCATCCATGGATCGCAAGAGTCCAACTAGCTGAAGGCATTTTGGAAGAGGTAAGTCTCCTCTAAGTGATCCTACAACTTGTCCTACCATTCCAGACCAACTGTTTTCAATTTCTTCAACAATAGATTGGATAATAGGAATATCAGAATGCTTCACTCCTAACTGACGAGCGTATTGAGATAGCTCTAAAGCTTCATTGTATTGACTATTACGCAAACATGTCTCCATGAGCTGTGGCATCTCCAGGATTTCCAACATTTCTGCATTTTTCTTTAATGTTAAACTGTTTAAACGTCTGTGAGTATTAATTTCTTTAGATTTATCACAAAAAGATTGACATTTATCGATAAATTTGGGGATTTTTTCCAGTAAATTTTCTAGATGGTTTTCAGTTTGATTAAACTGATGAAAAATTTCTCTTGAGCTTTCAGCAGTTTGAATAAAGGTTTTGTAATTAGAAAATGCTAATTCTTGGGTACTCTGAAGTACTGTATTTTTTTCATCAGTAAGATGATCTGGTTCCTTACCTGAAAAAGAATTAATACAATAAATATGAAGCTTTATAAAAAATTGGAGTCTAAATTATTTTCCTTACTCAATTGATCCACATTCAGTCCTCCAAGTTTTGTTAAATACTGATAAAAATCAGGATTATCTCTCCAATTATCTTAAAATATTGTATGATAATGATTATTGAATTGTTTATTCAAAATTAGTATAAAAAGTTCAATGTTTTTACCTGGTATTCCTTCTGGAAATACTAATTCAATAACTTTTTCTGTTTCAAAATCCATTGTTTATTTATTAATTACATTAAATACAGTCTAGATCTCAGCGATTTAAATAAAAAATATTTTTAATGTCACTCAAGTATTTTTAAACAACTTGAAAGTGTAAAATAAAAGCAATTATCAGCAGAGAAGAGAGACTAGTATAGAAGCTCAATTCAAATGGACGGTCAAAACCTGAGTTAGAAACTCGTCAATAAGGCAGGAGATGACGTTGCTATGAAAAGCAGTGTGGGGGTTAGGATAGATCCACATATATATTTATTATGACGTGTATCGGTTAATTATATAAATAATTAGTTTTATTAATTATAAACACATACAAAAGACTTAGAAAATATAAATGATTGCAAACAACATATTGCGTCACTGAAAGTCAGTAAGTAACTATCCTCGCGCCCGTACGGCAGTTAGGCGAAACTCTTGGCTTGTGGGTTGGCTGCACTTAAATTCTCTAAATTCAGCACGTTGCAGGTCCCTACAACACCCCCCTCCTAGTAAAGGAGAAGTGGAAGAGATCTCGTGAATTTGGTTTTTGAGATCTCTTCCACTTTTGTTGTTTTTTGTCAATAATTGCAAAAATTCTGCATTATATAATTGGTTCATAATGATGTTAATTATCACTAATATGTAATAATGTTTAATAATGATGATAATACATATTTTAATAAAGAATAATTACAATAGGGCATTAAACATTTATTAAAAGTTGCATGATTTATAATTAAAAAATGTATAAGTAAATATTTACTTTTTGCAATGGTTATAATAGCACTAATTCAAATAGTACTTTCAAAAGGCAAATTAGTACTTATACGCTACTTTGCAGTGATATTCAACTATGTATGGATTGTAACGCTGTAATTTAAACTCGGCTAACACCCAGTCCGAATAACAAGCGTAGGAAACTGGGCTAACAACAGTTAGCCATCATACTTTTCGATATTTACGTTAAAATTTATATTGTTTTTAGGATATTAATTAAAAATCTATAAATATACCATTGAAAATAAGTTATATTTAATGTTTTCAATTAAATAAATGTAATATAATTTAATAACAAAGATTGAAAGTTATAAATTAATTTAAAATTTTCCCCTACTACCTTATCTTCGCATGCGCTTTAGAATTTGGGGGCGTGTCCACGGTCGATTTTCCGAAGCGACAACTAGCGGTCAGAGAACATAAGTTCTAGGATTTACCGACATGTTCGCCGAAACTAAGTCCGGATTTTTAACCCAGGATTGAGCTTCTATACACTACGCGACATAAATGCTATTCAATTTTTTGAAGGTTATGCATGCGATTTCCTATACTCTCATATACCAAATTCAGACAGCATTTATGTCGCGTAGTGTATACTAGCAGAGAAGAGAGACCAGTACTGGTCTCTCTTCTCTGATTATCAGTGAGAATATTTTTCAGAGCGACTATTTTTCATGACTACTAACCTTACTTTTGTTGTACGTGTCAGTTCCATAACCTTAAAAATTGCTTTACAATCGTGTGACTTTTTTTCAATTCATATTAGTTGAAAAAATATCATTACGCAATATTTAAGTAAATTTAAAGTATATAACTTCGTTATATATTTTCACTGTATCTCAATAATTTAGTGTTATCATGCTTTACTTATATAAAAAGTCTAAAATTCATGTGTTATGAAAAGTTTATAAAAAAAATATTTTCAATTGGTGGCGAGCCAATAAATTGAACGAAAATTACATTTAGTTTTAATTGATATATAAAATAAATTAAAAATTTGAATAAATATTCACTTCATCTATTTTAAAATGAGATTGTTGTTAAGTTCAACAAGTTCACGAGTGTTGCCGGTCTTTCGGCATCGAGGGACAATAGCTCGATCATTTTCAGGAAAAATATCGTCACCAGAAAGTGTATTAACTCGAAAAAAATTCGGTTGGTTGAACATCAATAATAATAGAAATGGATTTCAACACCTTCGTGATTATCAAAGAATTTTAGCTTCCATAAGTATACGAGAATTCTCGACGAAAAAACCTCCGGCTACTGATGGACCTCCACTGTAATTCATGATTTTTGTAATTATTTCATCATCCAAAATTATGATTAAAATGTTTCTTTTTTAGTGAACCAGAAATTGAACAACCTGATGATTATCCAGCTACGTTACCAGCAACAGTGGTAGTTCCAGAAGTTTGGCCGCATGTTCCAGTTATTGCTATCAGTCGAAATCCTGTCTTCCCCCGATTTATTAAACTCATTGAGTTAACGAATCCAGTTTTAATTGATTTAATTCGAAGAAAAGTTAAGCTCAATCAACCTTATGTAGGGATTTTTTTGAAAAAAAGTGAAGAGTAAGTTTCATACATCAATTAACTATTTCAACTCATTCAACTCTTAATCGTAATAATAATTTTTGAATTAAACTTCGAAAATTAAAGAAACGAAGCTGAAATTGTTAACAATATCGACGATGTCTATTCAGTTGGAACGTTCGCTCAAATTCACGAAGTTCAAGACTTGGGAGATAAACTAAGACTAGTTGTGATGGCGCATAGAAGGATAAAAATTGTAAATCAAATACTAGAGGATATTACAGAGAAGCCAGTTCCAGGTAAAATTAATTTGTACACAACTTCTCTTTCAATTATTAGAAAAGAAAAAAATCTTTTGTATTTTATCTTTTCTATATTTACTTCAAATTATCTACTAAACAGCAATGAAATTGAAGTTTCCGCTATTTAATACAACAATTAACGTGCCTGTAGACGAAACACTTGGTAAAAAATCCAGAAGAACGTATGGAAGAAGTAAGAGGAACGAAGTTAAAAATGTTGAAATTGCTGAAGTAGTTGAAAAGCCTGAAGAAATTTTAGTTGCTGAAGTGACTAAACCTGAAGAAAAAATTGAAAGTTCTGGCCCTGAGGCTATGCATACGGATGCTATTCCTACAGAACCTGTGCAACAACCGCAAGTGATAGCTGATGGATCTCCACAGCCTGTTCTAATGGTTGAAGTTGTTAATGTGACTCATGAAAAATTTAAAACAACAGAGGAAATAAAGGTAACTTTACCATGAATATTAATTTGAATTATTTTAAATTATTATAAATATTCTTTTAAATTGTATTGTAGGCTTTAACTCAAGAATTAATCAAGACTATTCGAGACATAATTAGTATGAATCCCTTATATCGAGAATCACTTCAGCAAATGCTCCATCAAGGCCAAAGAGTCGTAGACAACCCAGTATACTTGAGCGATTTAGGTGCTGCTTTAACCGGAGCTGATGCCCAGGAATTACAAGAAGTCTTAGAAGAAATGGATGTAAGTTTTTCAAATATGTTTGAATGATTTTTTATTAAATTTTATTTTCATGGTTATGATTATTTCCAAAGATTTCAAGAAGATTGAGATTATCTCTGGCTCTACTCAAAAAAGAATATGAGCTAAGTAAACTCCAGCAAAAAATTGGCAGAGAAGTTGAAGAAAAAGTAAAACAACAACATAGGAAATATATTCTTCATGAACAGTTAAAAGTAATAAAAAAAGAATTGGGTTTAGAAAAAGATGATAAAGATGCTATTGAAGAGAAATACAGGGAAAAAATTAAACAGAAAGTTGTACCCAAGCCTGTAATGGATGTAATTGATGAAGAACTCACTAAATTGAGCTTTTTAGAAAACCATAGCAGTGAATTTAACGTAACTCGGAATTATTTAGACTGGTTGACATCTTTACCTTGGGGAATAACAAGTTCAGAAAATTTAGAAATTCAAGAAGCTGCAGAAATTCTTGATCAAGATCACTATGGGATGGAAGATATTAAGAAGAGAATTTTAGAATTCATCGCAGTGAGTCAATTAAAAGGCACAACTCAAGGAAAAATTTTATGTTTCCATGGTCCACCGGGAGTTGGTAAAACTTCGATAGCAAAATCAATCGCTAGAGCCTTAAATCGAGAATATTTTAGATTTAGTGTAGGAGGAATGACAGATGTTGCAGAAATTAAAGGTCATAGAAGAACTTATGTTGGAGCAATGCCTGGAAAGATAATTCAATGTTTGAAGAAAACAAAAACTGAAAATCCACTTGTACTTATCGATGAAGTTGATAAAATTGGCAAAGGTTATCAAGGAGATCCAGCATCAGCTTTACTAGAAATGTTAGATCCAGAACAGAATGCTAACTTTTTAGATCATTATTTAGATGTTCCTGTTGATTTATCAAAAGTACTTTTTATTTGTACTGCGAATGTTATTGATACTATTCCAGAACCTTTAAGAGATCGAATGGAGATGATAGACATGTCTGGATACGTTGCTGAAGAGAAATTAGCTATTGCAAAACAGTACTTAATCCCACAAGCAATGAAAAACACTGGATTAACTGAAGAACAAATTACTATTCGAGAAAATGCTTTGATAACACTCATCAAGGCTTATTGTAGAGAATCTGGTGTTAGAAATCTTCAAAAACATATTGAAAAAGTTTCTAGAAAAGTAGCTTTTAAAGTGGTAAAGAAGGAAGCTGAGAAGGTTGATATTACTGCAGATAATTTGAGTGACTTTGTTGGTAAGCCTATTTTCACCCATGATAGATTGTACGAATTGACTCCTCCCGGTGTTGTTATGGGCCTTGCTTGGACTGCGATGGGTGGATCCACTTTATATATTGAAACAACTGTTAGTAAGCCATCATCAGAAAAGAAAAAATTCGAAGGTACTTTTGAAATTACTGGGCATCTAGGAGATGTGATGAAAGAGTCTACCAGAATTGCTCTTACAGTAGCTAGAAATTTTATTAAAAGAATAGATCCAGAGAATACTTTCTTATATGATTCACATTTACATCTTCATGTCCCTGAAGGAGCTACTCCCAAAGATGGTCCAAGTGCTGGAGTTACGATAGCAACAGCTTTAATATCTTTAGCCAAAAATCAACCTATCAAACAAGATATTGCAATGACAGGAGAGCTAAGTCTTATGGGCAAAGTCCTTCCAGTTGGTGGAATAAAAGAAAAAACAATTGCAGCTAAACGTGTTGGCGTTCGATGCATTATCTTGCCGGAAGAAAATAAAAAAGACTTTGACGATTTAGCAAAATTCATTACTGATGGACTCGAAGTTCACTTTGCCAGTACGTACGATGATGTCTACAGAATTTGTTTTATGGATAATCAGGATAATCGACATTCAATGCAAACTCCTGGACCTATTGACTACCAAAATATTCAACCACCTCCACAAACAGCTTCAATTCATGCTAAAAAACATAACTTATAGTTTTTTTTTATTTTTAATTTATTTTTTCATTATATTGCGTGTCACAAGCAGATGTAAAAGAAATTTCGTTGTGTACATTCCTAAAAATTAAGTAATATTTACTGAATGTTTTTATAAAAATGATTAAATTTTGTTAAGAAAAACAATTGTTTTCCTTTGAAGATTCATTTATATTAACATTATAACTTAACAATATTCATAAAATATTGAATTAGTCTTGTTAAAATCAAATGTGAATGTAAATATGTAAAATATTTTCATTAAAACTGCACAAATAATGATTCTTATTCAAATTTATTTTGGTTTAAAAAAAATATTTTTTTGTGTAGTTTTCATATAATGAAATGTTTTCACTAATCAGCTAGGAATTTCCATTTTGCTTAGTCTAATAATAAAATCACATAGTCTCATTTGTACTTGAATCTCAATTGGATTATTTGTTACATAAAAACCAGGAACACCTGCTTTCTCCAAGATACTTTGCTGGTCAGCTACTTTTTGATCCAATTGTTGTACCAATCTCATGTCGGTTTGTTTTAATTCTTGTTTATGTTTTACATCTAGAGCAGCTTTTATTTCTGCTAATTTTTCTGGATCATTACTGAATGAAGATATAGCTTCTTGAATTTGAATATTATGTTGATTTATCAACTGCAATCGTTGTTGAAACAAATGTTTTTCTGTAACATGTTGGATTTCCATTAGACCTTTAACTATTTCGAATATTGTGTCATTTAGTAATGAATTTGCTAGGCCAGAAAGTAGTTCATAAGGAAGCCTCATTTGATATTTTGGAGGCAAAGCACCAGCCATATTTTGAAGCTGCTCCACCAAGAAATATAATTTTCGTTGGAGATCTTGTGGACTTGGATCGGTCACTTCCATTGTATTTACTTAGATAAATTACGATTAATTTTTAACTAAATAATGAATAATTATTAACTCTCATATAAAATCTATTTAATACAAACTAAACGATTCTTAGTATACACTACTAACTCTATCATTTTATCAGCGAATACTAATGCTCACAAATAACGAAACGAAAACGGCATTTCTCTCTGTTTATTTTTTTATTTAGCAAAGCAGACATTTTGTTTTTGTTTTTGTTGTTGATTGAAAGATGGCAGTAAATGTATCTTTTGAGAATTCTTCTTTTGAATGACCCCGTCTTTTTTAAAAAGTATTTGCAGGGAGCGTTTTATTTTGAATGGAATAATTAAATGAAAAATTAATGTAGAGTTTTTAACAATTATATTTTCAAGATAAGTTTTTAGTTTAAATTCAATAATCTATTTATTGAATATCTCTTATAATGATTAAGAAAAATAGTAGTTCTGCCAATAAACTCATAAAAAATAATATCTATGGCTGTATAATAACAATATAATACATCTATAAATAAAGAATACTGTAATGCATTTTTGAATTTAATCGGTAGGCTGACAAAATCCTGGACCGTGCCATTGACCAGGCATCTTAAATAAACCACATTCAGGACAAAATGCATCATTCTGTAAATAAAAGTAATATTTAAGTAATCGAGTAAATAAAATTGTAATTATCATCAATATTAATCAGTATACCGGTATTTGATCCATTAACATAGGGATCCTTGAAGGATTTGGACCGTTTATTCTTTGAAGTAAATTTTGACTATGATTTCTGAGTTTTGCTAGCTGTTCTGTTAGATGTTCTCTTTCTCGTAGTAATTCATTCTTTGCCTTTTTTTCTTCTTGAAAGTCATTTTCGAAGATTTCTAATTGTTGCCGGAAATAATTAATTAACTCAGACTGGAAACAAAAAAATTATTTATATAAATCTACTTTTTTGTGAAATAATATAATAATCTATTGAAGATATTTATAAAATTAATAATTCTTACATCTTTTCTAGCTGATTCTAAATCTGCATACACTTCTTCAAGTTTTTTAGCATCATTAGTTATTGTCGCTTTTAGCGTATCTATTGTTGATTTCAAATGATCGTTAGACACTTGAAGCTCTTTCAGTTTATCATTGGATGCTTTAATTTGCGATTCATATAATAAGCATTGTGAATTAAGTGATGACCTTTCTTCATTGAGAGTTTCTTTCTCCATTTGAAATAATAATCGCTCAGCATTCATATTTTTCTTCGAAAGTTCCAATTGTTTTTGTTTATTTTCTAGCTCTCTACTCATTTTTTCAAGTTCTTGTTTTTCTTTTTCCAATTCATAATCTTTCTGACTTGGTTTCGAACTTTCAGCTTGAAGAATTTCTAATTCATGTAAAGTAGAATTATAATCAGAAAATATTCGTTGAAACTGATATTGAGCTTTGATTAAATTTTGTCTTTCAGAAATATTAAGCAACTGTTCTTCAATCAATTGTTTTCGACAATCTTTTAAGACTTGTTCAGTTTCTTCAATAATGCTTGGCGAACTCAAATGTTTGTAATCTTTGTGAATTTCTAAAGAATCAATGCATCGTTTTAAACAATCTTGAATAATAAGAAAGCGAGATGTTTGCTCTGAATAGCATTTGGCTAAATCGTTGAGCTTTTGATTATAACATGTATAATGTTCAAAAAATTGACTACGATTTAACTTAGGAGGACGATCTAGAGAATTTTTTATTTCATTTTCGAGAAAAAGAAATGAATTTTCATTTGAATTACGTAATTGTTCTTTCAGCGATAAAATTATTTCTTGCTGATAATGCATATCTCGCTCTTGCTTTTCTCGTATTTTCAAACATTTTTGTTTTTCACTGCAATCACAAAATAAACCTTGTAATTTTGATGTATTATTGGTGATGGAATTCGTTGGAGTAGAATTATCTTTATTATCAACGTCTTTATCATCTAGATCCAGAATTAAATTGTCCTTATTTTGGACAGAAAAATTCTCCACCTAAAATTATGAATTTAATTAAACAATAAACACATCATAGTTTGTCATTAATTATGATTGATATTAGTTGATGATCATTAATTTAATATTTGAAGTTATGTCTTACCGTTTCCCCAGAAGACTTTGTGGAAGCCACCAGTGACTCCATTTTGTTCAACTTTTCTTTCAGTTCAGCACGTTCTTTTTTCAGAGAAGAAATCATATCGCAAGTCTCTACAAATTTTTGTTTATGATTTCCATGAACTTTTATTAATTCATTCTGCCAAGTAATTAAAGTATTAAAATTTTGTTTCATTGCAACATTATTTCTTGTTAATGTTTCTTTTAATTTTATATTTTCTTGCAATAACTCGGTAACTTTTGATTCAATTTGTTCATGACATAAAGTAGATAGAATAGAATTACAATCCTGAAACAAATATTTATACAAATTTAGTAGCTTTGAAGATCATATGACAAGAAAATAATATATTATACTTACAACATTCATGCTTTTTTGCTGAATTTGTTCATAATCGGTAAGAGAAGCTAGATTAATAGAATCCAATGAACTTTTACCTAACACAACAAATGAAGTATCATCATCGTCTTCATCAGGTAAATTCATTTGGTATTTCATGTTAACAGCTGAAAATGTCGGTTCATTAAATCGACATTTAGGTTTTCCGTCCTGTATTTCCATGTCAAGACTCTCACAAAGACTTTTGGAGATTGACTCGTTCATTTCAGGAACAAGTTTAGGGTTCTCTGATGACGATATCATTGATGACCAATGCGCAATTTTTTCGTCAATCGGATAAATATATATCAGTGTTTTATATATAAAATAATGATGACAATTATATGAATTTATTTTATTTTGTAGAATAAATCAACGTTAATACAGGCATTTCTATTAATAGAAGCAAAAGATTAGTAAAAATTTAGTATTTTAATGAACAAAAACAGCACTATATACACACAGAAAGAAGACTTTTCTCTGTCTCTGCTCTGATACACACTATATATGTACATTGTCTTTCTCTTACCTTTAGGAAAAGTAGCAATGCCGTTTAAAAAAAAATTTCTATTGAGTGTCGCCCCCGTTTCCGATTTTTCACTTCCACTGAACTACTAAGCCAAGACGAGCCGGTATAACAGTCAAGTTTCCATTATCAATAAAAAAAAAATTTATTCTAAAAATAATTTTGAAATTACATTAAACATTTCATGGACATAGATGTGAACATAATTATAACTAAAAGTTACAATAATAATTATTATTTTAAGGAATGAAATAAATTTATTTCTATTTATTGAAAGTTTATAGAATGATCTTTATTACAAACATCCATTATTGTGACTTACTGTACATAATGACACAACTGATTGTACCAGTCTCTTAACATAATGACTTAATTAATAATTTGAATCACACAAGTTTTTTAGCTTCAAAGAAACTCTTTAAATGTCTCATTTGCCATGTACCCATAATTAAAAGAATAACTGTTTGAGTGATAGACCACCAAAGCACTCGTTGATTTGTACTTTCTGATGTCAGTCTGAATCTCTCTTCTCGGTACTAAAATAAGGTAATTGAAATAACTTATTAAAAATGTTAATATAATTCTTAGACTTTAGAAACAATTTGTCAATTTAATTACCCTCTGGTAGTTTTGTTCTTTCGTAATTTGCTCTACTTGATCTAGAAGCTGTCTGATTCGCAATTGGAGTTTGGATAATTTTTCTCGTTGTGCCAGATTTGCATAATCGATTGCATGATCACCAACTTGTATATCCAAATGTACCCTCTAGAATAATGAAAATATTAAAAAATAAAATAACGAACACAAGTTATTAACTCAATATATTGAAAACATAAACAAAACTGGTATTTATTATAGTAAGAGCTGTTACAACGTACCAGTTGTGTACCACTAAACCATGCTGTACTGTTGGAATACAAACAGATAATGTGTTCCCCAGGTATATGAGAAGTAAATGAGATACGACCTTCTGAGCTATAAATCCTAGAAAGAATAACTTTGTCATCTGGATCTCGAACTTCAACGTGCATCCCAACACCGGGACTACTTGGCATGAATCCACCACTTCGAGGATCAAATAATTCAACTTTGTAATGAACTGAAATAAATTTAATTTGTTAGATGAACCGTTTAAATAAATGACCATTATAAAAGATTCTAGTTGAAGAGAAAGCATACCTAAAACAGCCGTTTCATCGGGAATTTCTTCGATGAAACACTTTCTTTCTGTTTCTCCAATGTGGAAGTACAGTCCTGATACGCAATGCGCGAAAACCGCAAAAATAAACGCAGAAAATAACTTATTAATCATTTTTGTAACTTAATGCTATAAATCCTAAGTGAAAATATGATTTAAATTAATCAATTTGTATGAATTTTTACTGAAAACACCGAGTAAAAGGGAGTAATCCTAATAAAAGAGACACACGTCATCCACAAGCCGCCATTGATATTAACAAACTGGCGGCATCTTTGAATAATTACCAAAATAATACATCAAATTCTTTATCAGCATATGATCAATGGGAATACTCCTGATTCTGTACCTTAACCTAACAGCTGTCAAAGTTAAGAAAAATTATTAAAACAAAATTAAACAATTTCATAGAATAAAATAAAATTCTATATTAATTAGTTATAAGTAAAATATTTATAATTTTTGAAATAATATCAAATGTATTGTAATTAATATTATAAATCTGTAAATATTTTATGTATAAACATGGATATAACTTTATTAGTTTCTATTGCTGTTGGACTTTTTACAATTATTTTATTTTTAACACTATGGATAACGAAAAGTTCAGGTAAGTAATAACTCATTAATCTATGAATTCTTATCATTAATTACGTGTATTATTTTTATTCCTGATATGCAACTCGATCTCCTATCTACCAGCTGTCTAAATTATCTACGACATTGTGTTTCATTAAATTATGGTAAACAATGAAATAATCACACTTTTTGTTTTTTTTTCTTACAGGAAAATCTCAAGCAGAAGTTGTAAATCAACCTGTAGGTAGACCTCAACCTGTAAGAAGAGCTGCAGGAGTACGCAATGCACGTCGACGTATGCAAGGTGCAGAAAGAAATGTTGCTGAAGATGCAGTAGAGAATAATGCTCTAAACGAAGAAGATAATAATGAAGATGACGAAAAAATAAATATACCAAGTGGAAAAATAGGAGTTAAAAAGAAAGCTAAACTCGAAGCAAAAGCGGAAAAACGTAAGGCTCGAGAAGTGATGGAGAAAGAACGAGAAGAAAGGAAAAAGCGAGAGCAACAGCTCCAAGCAGAAGCTGACAAACAGCGGGAAAAGGAGAAACTTGAAGAATTGAAACGAGAAGAAGCTGAGAAAAAGGAACGTGAAGAGAAAGAAAAAAAAGAATATGAGGAATATTTAAAGATGAAAGAAGCTTTTAGTATAGAAGAAGAAGGGTTCGATGAAGAAGATAGAGATGAAGAGAATCTTCTTCAAGAGTTTATAGATTATATCAAATTAAATAAGGTTGTAATTTTAGAAGATTTAGGTGGACATTTTAAGCTTAAAACGGCTAGCGTTATTGAAAGGATACAAGATTTACAAGCTAGCGGAAGGTTAACAGGAGTTATTGATGATAGAGGTAAATTTATTTATATATCTCAGGAAGAATTGGAAGCCGTTGCTAAATTTGTCAAGCAACGAGGAAGAGTCAGTATCGCTGAATTAGCAGAAAATTCCAATAACTTAATCACTCTTACACCTGGAAATTCAGTGTCAGTTAAAACTAATTAAATATTTTAAGAATTTTATAAGACATTCAATAATACTATTCATAATAAAAGCGATGAAAAATATATATAAAAAAATTGTCTGATAAAATTTTATGAAACATCTAAAATCTTAATTGATAACTTCCTCTTGCGTTGAGTTATTTTTGTTAAGATACCTCTACTTCGAGATGATTTAAGACTATAGGAAAGACGATGATGAAAGTTCTGTAAAAATTGCAAGAAATGTGTTATTGGTGAATCAACTTCCATAAAACATTGAATCATTTGTTGTTTATTATTTGAGTTTAATTTTGAGATTCTCAGTTACTTAATGAAAATATCACCTTCTCTTTTGTTCCACATGTTTAACATGGCTTCAAAAGATTATAACTTTTACTTCTTCGAAAACTAACAAATATTTATATTACTGATTAATAGTTACATTTAAAGATCAATTATTACTGTCCAGAAAGTTCTTAATATTCATCGAAATGTTCAGTAATTAATATAAATCTTCATTGTCCATTTTAAAAAAATATATAAAGATATTCCAAGATGTATCAGAAAACGTGACGACACTTGAACCGATGTTGCATCAGATTCTAGTTAACCTTACGTATTTACTATATGGCGTTTCTCATTTCCCTGAATGTATAATTTATCCTTTTAATATCCAAATCTATATTTCAATTTATGTAATGTTACAATGAAATTAATTTTTTCCTTTCGGTTTTTCTATAAAAAAAAATCCTTGCCTTTTTCATATTTGTCTGCTCCGAATTAAGATGATTTAAATTGATTCAATAGATACTCTAATTGTTTTTTACTCTGGTAATAAAAGTTAGAACTCTAATTTAATTGTCAAAAAATTACTCAAGAGTGAATATTCATTGTTACATTTAGTAATGGCAAAAGAGTAGTACTGGGATATTTTATTTAATAATTTTCTGCTAATTTTTTAAGACTTGCTTGTACTCAGTAGTACGAAAGACTTCTCTGATTAATTATTTTTATAAAATTTAAAACTAAAAATAATTATCAAACAGTTTTCTTTTTAATTGTACTAAATCATTAAAACCAAAAAATTACTCCTATTAACGATTTATAACGCCATGAATCTAATCAGAATTCTCTAGGCATCCATTTTGATTGTACAAAATGTGAAATAACAATTTTCTCTAAAGTCAATAAATTCTTAAAGTCCGAATTTCACAAAAATTCAACGGATAAAATCACATGAACATCACGTGAACTTCTTGCCGTCGAAGAATATATTGATTATTTCATCCTAAAAATTCTTTAAATTTACCTATACATATAGTTAAATTCTTTTCGTTGTCCTAACGACGGTGTTCAGACTCCCTCTGCCTCTTCTCCACATCCAGATTCTGGAGGACAAATGGACAGTAGAAGGGAGATTGGATGTATAAGCCAGTGATCAGCTAGGGAGAATCGCAGTCATTCCAATCTGCTCATACGATTCAATTGATATTTATATTAATTACGAAGATATATTAATTGTGAAGATCTCCAAGTCTAAATAAAATTGTGAAGAACGGTTGAAATTTATTTGTCATTTTTATTTTAACTGTGTGATTGTTCTAACGTTCAATCAGACCTTATGTGTCCATGAGGTGCAAAGTTTTAGATTGTCAAGGCAATTCTCCAACATTTTTAGCCAGTATCAGGTCTGTATAAACTGGTTTTTTGTCTTCTACATCCACTTCATGAAAAATTTATTCATGTAAGTTATACTATAGATCTCCATCAGCATTTTATTTCGTAGTGAAATAAAGTGGAATTCAATTACATATTTTTTCATACATTATTCATAAATCATCATCATATATTACTTAAATATTCTAAGTGTTTATGATAAACATAATTTTTATTTCTTTTTCTGTCATTTAGGCTTGCCAAAAACCTCCGAACTCGTAAAGGAAGTCGATGTGCTAATTCCGGAAATCGTCTGGAACTTCTGGTTCTTGTTCACTTACATCACGTTCCATAGGGTAATGAAATTAATTTTTTTAAATTTAACAACTTTAATTTTCATAATAGAAAATTTTCATTTAGTTAAAAAATAGTATTCACATAATAAAGATAAGTAATAAATGTATCATTTTATAGCACCAGGTCAATCAACTACAACAACTGCACTCTACTAAAGCAGTGACCAATCAGAGTTCAAAGTAAAAGTGTTATAAAAAATAACGTCGAGCCACTGTTGATCACGGTGATAGATCAGTCGCTCCACGAAGGAAAATTTTGAAGAAATAAATAAGCAAAATCATATAAATTTATTTCCGGTGTTGAAAGCTTTCTATTAAATTCCAAAATGGTTCACACTGATCACGGCAGCTCTTTGAAAGGCCCATATCAAGAAATTAAGTAAGATATTATTAATGATTTAACTTTAATTAAAATACATCTTTTAGACTTAATAAAATTAGAAGCTATATAATTATTCTAAAATTAGTAAGAAATGTAATTTATGGTTAACATAAATAAATTAATTCTATTGTTGTATTTGTTTAATAGAAAAGAAAAACAGACTTCAGGCCAACCTAAAACAAGCTCATCAAAAGATTCTGGAACAAAAAATGACAAATATGGTGTTTGGGGGCCGATCTTCAAAAATAAGCAAAACTTCATCGATATGCACATCTGTTGAAACAATAAATTACTCTGACCTCTCTTGCTGGCTACAATGACCCATGATACAATTTTCAAGATTGTTCTCTCTAGATGATATTATTTTTATGATTTTATGGATTAACAATAATGGAAGAGAGAATATGATATGATTATGGACAAGAATTATTTCCTTCGCAAAGAGTAACGACTGAATTATCTCGTACTTCGACTTTGTTTCTTGCAAATACAAAAATTGTAAACATGATTTCATTAGTTCAAAAGCACACTAGTCATCAAATTTATGTAAATAAGTTTTATATACACCGCAAAAAATAGGAAGTGTAATATTGTATTCAACAAGTACAAACGTTATCATTATTTTTTAATTAGACCATAGTTAATTATCAAATAAAAAATACTATTATTGTAAACTCAAAAGAAGTTATATTGAATTTTTGCGATATTATAGTTTTGATTTTTTTTTCTTATTTTTGCAAGGAACAATCGGATTTAACACTGCGAGAACAGTGGCTCGACGATATCTATAATGATTCATTTATGATGACATTGATAAAAGTTTAATTAACCTATCTAAATACTATACAATAATCGTCGTGCTTCACAGCTATATTATTATATCATTCGTTACTTTGGCTTTATGTAATTGCCATTCAATAATTTTTACTAATTTTTGTTACTAATAATGTGGTGTTTGTCGATGGAAAAAAAATATGTTTTTTGAATAACTAATTAAAGGTGATGGTATTATCTTGATGTCTGATGTCATAAAAGCATCATTTACCAGTACTACACTGTTTCATAATTAGAAGTGTCTTTTTATTATTTATTTGTGTTCGATTGACGTAAATTCATAAAGAAAATATTACACTGACTGAATAAATAATATATAGTATTTCTACGATTGCATAAAAAAAAGGATGTACCACATACTGAGAATTTATATAAATAGTTGTTACACAATTGAGCATTCCCTCGTCAATACAAAAAAAAAAAAAAACTACTAAAAGTTCCGGTCGGAAGTAATGAAAAAATGTTATAGAATATTTAATTTTAACTAGCACATATGATTAATGACATTTAGAATATTTCCTTACTGCCTCAACATTTTATTCATCTGGATGTAACTATCCTGAGATTGAATATAGAAAAAGGGAAAGAGACAACAGGAGAAAGGAAATAGAGTAAAATAATTTTTCAGCACGTGCTGGTTGATGCCCCATGTCTTTCGTTGTAGGAATCGAATGTGTAGGTGATGGATGTGACGCTAATGGCTCGGCACGATTGGTAAAGAGTAGCTTGCTGTGGAAGGAAGTGTAGGAAAAAGCGAACGATCTTGTCAAGGGCTATGAAGAAGAATAAACTTTACTATTACTTGGTAGACGAAGAATTTGGTATTGATGATGAAGTCACGCCCACTTTTAATGTTTTCTTTTTTTATTGCGTGTATAAAAGTCTACCATTTTTACTTTTATTCAGGCAATAAAACATAAAACTAGATAAAAAAAAATTATATCGATGTGTTGAAAGATAGGCTTCATCATATAAATAATTTTATTTTTGCTAAGAAGATAAGAAACCAAAAATCTGTATATGTTTTTATAAAATTTAAGTAAAATATTTTTATAGTTTTATGTCTAATATATTGTCTCTAAAGAAATTTGAATATTGTGTTCTCAGTTTACACAGATGTAGGAAGAGTTGAGAAATCAACTTATATTCAGACTATTAATAAGTAGAATTTGGTATTTACATTATACATTAAAAACTATAGCTTTGGGTATTATTATAAAATATTATCTATATTAAATAAAGATAATAAAAGTAATGTGTCACGTTACCTACAAATGCATCTATAAAAGCTGTCGGCTTCGATGCAATAATCGACAGTAGACTTGAATTTACCAGCACAATAACTTCATTATTTTGATTAAGAATTTTTGTACTAAAATGTGGATAAAATTATTAACAATTTTTATTTTTGTGAAACTATGTGCTTCTCAAGAAGTTAACGATAGAGTTATTGGAAAAGACAATATTCGAGCTCTAGTAGCTGTTTTCCATACCCCTAATAAACTGTCTTTAACTGATGATTTAGTCTACGATTATCAGTGTCCAGCAACCTTGATCCATCTGCGAGCAGCACTTGTTTTATCTTATTGTTGGTCACAGTAAGTTTTTATTTTTCTTTCAATTCAATATTTCAATATCGATGTAATATGAGGAACTGTTCTTACTTTTACTCTAATTATTATTTAACTCCACTTTACCCTATTAACCTAAATTATATTACAAAATAAGTCGTAAACGTTCTAAAATTATTCCTACACCTTTGACATAAATTTTTAGAGAATGTTTTTAAAATAAAGTATTGATATTTAAGCGTAAGGTTTACTTTAGGGTAACATTGACACTCACCGTAGTACTTTATCTATCTTTCCGTAAACAACTTCTATCTTTTTTATTTTAAACATCAGTAGCATATTGCTTCCGGTATTTTTAATGGAATAAATGTTTCAATTATATTAAATATTCAAAAGTTAAAAATAATTACCATAATATGTATGTTTATGTCAAATTAATTTGATATTAATAATGAAGACAAAAGCCTCATTAATAATGATGTTTATTTTTATCTAGTCCTTCTCAGACTTTAGATACAGTGGTTCGTTCATATGATTGGTTGGATTTTATAAAAATGGATAAACAAAAAACTTATCAAGAGAGAAGTGTCACTGAAATATTGAATTATGTGTCATACGATTCTGCACAAAGTACTGCAAGTCATTTAAATATTCTAGTTCTCTCACAACCATTCGAAATGAGGCCGACCACCGGTATTATCCCATATAATAGCTATTCCAATCGAGAAGAACCAACTAGAAATGAATGCTTTACCATTCATATTGAAGGAAACGCTACTAAAGGTATGTGAATAATGATAAACTCCATTATATGTGTATATTCCCTCGTCAAAAAATACAATTTCAATATTTGCTCAATAGGTTTATCTTTGAAAACATTTCCAATCTGGCCAACGAATTTAGTAGGCTGTTGTATGAACTGGCAACCCTCTTTGCTTTTTTCTGATGATTTTGCAAAAGAGTTGAATAAATGTATTACAAAGTTAAATGGACTTAAATGCTATGAATCTGTAAATTCAAAACCTTGCACTGTGAGTATCAATAATTGATAATTTATTTTATTATTAATAAATGATTTTATTATTTATGAAAAATGATCATTTTAGAATCTTGATGCTATGGGTGCTCCTGTATTCTGTCAAAAGCAAGAAACTCCTGGTGAATATTATTTACGTGGATTTTTAGCTGATAGGAAGAAGTGTAAATTTTTAATAACACATATTGGTGAACAAAAATGGTGGATTCGTCACGAATTGGATTTATTAGACGGAAATTCTCATATCAATAATCGTTTATATGAACTCATAACTTCACGATAGATTATACCAATCAAGTTCATAAAAAAATTTTAGAATTCTTACATAAATAAGTAATAAATTTTATTTATATATCATCGTAAATATATAAACTTATTTTTTTAGAAATATTGCATTGCAGAAAGAAAAAATGTAATTAATCAAATAAGTTAGTGAAATATAAACTTTACTTCAATGCAAAATCCAATTAATAAGTAGATTATTTTCGTAGAAAAATAGAAAAAATTTTGATTGTTTTATCTGGTTTCATCTTGTCTTTGTCAACTTTACCAGAAAAAAGTCAAGACAAATGTAGTATTTCTCGCCCATTGAACTAATATAAAAACTATAAGAGGTAAAGCTTCGTATACTCACGTGCCACTGGAAATCTCTTGAAAAATGAAAACAACATTTTCTCTTTTTGGGGGAAACCCATCACCGCAAAAGAGGGAGTGTGCGAGCTTAGACCGTCATCTCGCACGCGCGTCCTCATGTCGTGACGAAGCTGCAGCTTATGGTGCAGTCGATTCGAAGATCGTCGACGTGACGGTTCTTGGTCTGGAGCTTTTTCTCGTCGATCCATAGAATCGTCTGCAACCAAAGTATTAGTGAAAAGTTGTGCTTAAAGTACATTGTGTAGTAGCTACAATAATCAATAGTTAGATATCAATTTATACATTATTAATATCATTTATTTATTTATTTTTTCTATTTATTATGTAAGCCGCTGACATTGAATAATTTATTTTAAAATATGAACAAATAATTAGCCAAAATAGTTATAAAGAGATTAGTAACAAAATGTTTGCTGAAAGTTTTATTGGAATTCAACATTTAAAGTGAAGTGTGTGGGAGTGTTGAAAGAAATTCGTGGAAGCGTGTAAGAATAAAAAAAAAACTGTACTGTGACGGGGTAAAAGAGCTGAAATTGTCGCACAGAATGCAAGAGAAATAGAGAACCTGACACCATCGCTATTTCGAGGCCAAAGTAATATAACAGTAAGTTCCTCTGTCTTCCACTTTTAAACTGATTTTCAATTTCACACATCTAACACCTTCTTCCTTGGACTTGATCTATGAACACTCAATATTACGAATCAATGATTTATAGGCGTCTTTGAATGTTCATACATTTTTATTAATAATTTAATAGCATCAAATATCTGTACCTGGTCTCTTTGGATATTCTAAACTGTATCCCAACAGGACTGGAAACAGTTGTTCCTGCAGAAAAAAAACAATTAATTTTTATTAATCAATGATTTTTATAACAATCGATGAACTTCTAGTTATATAAAGCTTTTTCATTAAATAATATATTCATAAGACGAAGGAAAGTTAAAGAGTTAAGTGTAATCGTCAAGCAAGAGTCAAAAATAAATTCGCGTCTTTTTATAAATCGAAAGGGGAAAAAGCATCAAGGGGATACCAATGGTTTTGTCTGGAGAGGAAGAGGGTCTTCGCTGGGGGTCTAGTCCTCGGGAACTAATTCTATCTTTAGAAGTCTGCAGATTCTACGGAAGCGTGATAGAGTTGATGTTCTGCAGTTCAAGGATTCAACGAAATCTCATGCAATTATTATGTACCATTATTCTAAGAAAATTTGAGATTAAAAATTAATGAAAAGTAGACAGGTTCGTTAACTAGAAACCAACGTTTCAATATTTTTTAGATTATTATTTGACATAGGGAACAATCTTTACCTAGATAACAAGTATTATGAGGGGCAAGTTATGAAAATTAATTAAAATACTAAATTAAAATAAAAATATGTCACATATTTCAAGGTCTATGACAGAGTCATTGGCCTGAGGAAGCGGATGACACATCTCAGAATTCAGAACAGTCACGTGACTTGGCTGCTTCGAATTCATACCGGAAATAGAATTTTCTATTGAGTTTAACTTTCAAATTTAAAGAATGTTTGCGCGCAAGTGTTTAATTCTTTCCTTTAATTTTTCTATTTCCATTCCTGCCTCATCTGCCTTTCGTTCCGTAAGCCAAGTCTTTTTTCATCCTCTTTTGAACCAATTTTTTAGTGGATAAAGTTTAATTCCACGGTGGATTCAACATCCGGTTCTACCGTGGTATTTAAATGACACAAGTTAAAAGACCTAAACATTACCATACTTGATATTATTCACAACTGTACCGCAGGGGTTCTAAAAGTCAAGGGATCGGTCCCCCTTCATTACATCCTCTCTCTGATGCTCATTCGATCCACGGCACGCGTTTAGACATCTAAAGGAGATGACAGAATGAGGCGTGCATGCTCTTTAGGCAGCTGGACCGATATACCTAGATATAGAGAAAAAAAACTGTTAATGTTACGGCAGGAAATCTTGATGAAATGTCAGGGGTTGTGACGAGAAATAATGATATGCATTCAGATTAAATTACTTTGTCAAATGTCTTCTTTCATTCTGTTTTTATGTACCATTACCAATTATAGAGAAATATCTCAAGTGGAACTGAAGATTCTAGGTCATAGGTTGAAACTTCTGTTAAAATTTTTAACAAACCATATAATTTTTTATGAAAAATATTTTTAAGTATGTTTTTTTGAAGTGAAGTTTCAATTCATGTTCTATTTTTCATTGGTTCCATGATTTCAATTGATATAAAAATAGAACCAACGTGAAAAATGCGGTATTTGATCATTTTTTCTTTCAACTTAGATACATCTAATTTTAACTATTTTATATTTTTAGCAAAATTATTTATCTTCGTGCGAACTTCCTTCTATCTCAGGACTCAGAGTAAATGCGGATGCTTTTCATGTCCTGTCCCACGATTATGCTTAGTCTGAAATTCACACAGCTGATTAGTCTCGCATATTATTGCCAGTCTCCATTTAAATGACTAAGAATCATATTAAGAGTTTGAATCGTTAATCAACCCTTT
This sequence comes from Chelonus formosanus, assembly GCA_028641665.1. Taxonomy (NCBI): domain Eukaryota; kingdom Metazoa; phylum Arthropoda; class Insecta; order Hymenoptera; family Braconidae; genus Chelonus; species Chelonus formosanus. Next base: position 20,606,786 of record CM054002.1, read on the forward strand.
TGACAAACAGCTGTCTATTCCATCGGCTTTGATTATTTTTTTTCTAGCTTGATATTATTCTTACACATGTATCTATTATTATATTACATATTTGTTCTTCCGTTTATAAAAGACGACTGTCTCCTGTCTAAATCTCTGGACTTTGTGATTAAACAAAAAAGTGATTTTCTGAAAATATACAAAAAAGGAATGAAAAAAAAAAGAAGGACTCACTTACAAAAAGAAATGGAACAGAAATTAGGGGCGAAAAAGACTAAGAATAAAAAAGACGAAGTAGAGAATGAACATAAAAATAGATACATTCTTTTCCGGCGTTCAATGATTTTCTATATTTCTCCACTTGCCGACATACTTTGTGGCGATCTTTTGATAAAAAAAAAAAGCTTTCGTAGACAAAATTGTTTTTTCCGAACGTCGCCGGAATTCCTTCAGCTGACGCTACTTCTGCTCGTTGGCGCTTCGAAGAATTACGACGTCTACCGGGGTTCGTCCAGACGTCGCAGACTAAAATAGATTATTTCGCACGAAATTTCCGCACACTGGGCAGTTTCGTCTGTAAGAAATGCTTGTCTGTCTCAATTAATTATTCAATCACGATTATGATCAATTTGCATTAATCATTTCCATTGTTCTAACTTTATACACTTAATGAATGAATAAAGCCATTTATTATAATTAAAAATACTACGTACATACTTGGCTCACTTTATACATCAGGAAATAAATATTGTTTATCCACTAATTGATTTAAACCATAAAAAAGACGCCAAAGATGTAATAAACAAATAAGTATATATCTATTGTTCATGTGTTATAAACAACTTGGAAGCAAAATTTGAGGTGATCATACACCACCAATACACTTTAGCTTTGACTATAATAATCGATCAATTAGATGATTCATATAGTAACAATCGATAAATAATCGATTGTTTCTACTGAATCTTCAGTCGATGTTTTAGTCCTTTATTACTCGATCGGTAAAGTAAATCTCAATACGAAATGATAATGGCGTTTTTCTTTCCCTTTTCTTATTTTTCTGTAGGCTTCTGAACTTCAAAGCATAATTCTTCATTCGTTTTTCAATTTTCAGGAGGTTTTTTTCCAACATCAAGAAAATCTGAAATTAAAACAATGAGAGCTCGAGATTCCTTAGTGTACACTCCAGTTTCTCTAGGCCCAGATACAGATGATGAAGACACTCTGGTCAACGAAGAGATCTACAACAATGGTAAATATGTTATTAATGATTTTTATGTTGTTATTTAATTAATATTATCAATGACAAGTAAGGCAATAATTACGGGTTTAAAGAAAAACATTTAAACATAATTACTAGTAAGTGAAGTTGAATGAATAAAAAGGTATTAATTATGTTCAAGTAGAGGTGAGTGTCCTCCTGCCTTGCCAGGCGAGTCTCACGACGATAGGCGGACAAGAAACTGAACTTTCCTCTGTATGACTCATCCAGTCGTCTTGGTTTCCGAATATTCAGTATGTTCACGTGCACGTTTTACCGAGTTCTTATATATCACCTCTATATACAAAAAACTATCAGAGTAAACGTAAAAATTAGGCGTGGCAAAAACGAAATAATCATCACACATCGCTTAACTACTTTCCATTTTCGGTGATGACTAATATTTAACGTCCAACGAATTTTAAAATCTAATCTCGAAGGCCAGTTTCAAATTGGCTAAAAAGAATGTACAGTTAATTTCTCTCTTCATTCTCAATGTTCTCTCTATTAAGTATATATTAAGACACAAGAGGCTTCTTTGATTTTTATTTTGTTTGCAAAAAATTGGGTCAGATAAAGTGAAATACAATGAATCAGTACTTTTATATTTTAGTGATTGTATGTATGTTTATGAGACAAAGCAAATTATAAATGAGTTTATTTTAATTGCACTTATTTCTTCAATTGTCTGTTGTATATTTAATTTCGTCAATAAAAATATAACAAGCAGTCTTTGTTACAATTATCAATCAAAATTAATTAACTTAGTATTATTATCTTAATATTATCATTACATCATTATTGCTTTCTTTTCAGCAAGTTATTATTTTTTTTTCTTTTCGAACAAATCTTACATGAAGTAATGTAATACTTGATTCCATTAATTACTCAATTATTTCTTGATTATTATTACTTTAATCTTGTTTCAATTTCTGTATATTAGAAATCTTAACCGGCTTCCCTATGATTAAGTAATTCGGATTGTTCATTAATATTTCACTCTACACAACATGATTATAAATAATAAATAAAAAAAAATTTGAATCTAGTTACGGTCTAGTATAATAAATATTCACAAGTGATTTTTATAGCGAAAATATTCATTTACTCTTTCCATTAATAATAATAGTTGGTTCGCATTCAATAAAAAAATATTTTATAGATTTAACATGCAGTAACTTTTCATTTTTATAACTATTAAATGTACTCTCTTTTATTTCTTGAGAATTAACATTTTATGAATAAACTCAACCTTTTATTTCTGTAAAAACATTTATGATCATTTTATCTTGATACCTCTATCTTTACTCTTTTAACTTTAAAAACAATAAATAGATATCAAAAAGTATGATTACATTAGAGTTAAATAATAACGATTGTTTAAAAACATTTTTTGATACAATCAATTAAAGAATAGAATATGTTATTGCAATAAAATATAAAAATTTCAAATATACAAAGGAAATTATTTCATAAATAATAAATTTTTTTCTTTCATTATGATGTCATAAAGTTAGACTTATTCGATATAAATCTACATTGAAATTTTAATTAATAATTAAATTAATTGTTTCTTTACAATTGAAAAATCAAATATAATTAGCGGATCATGATAGATCTTCTATAACAAACTAGCACAATCGATAATTATCAGATAGATTTCATAAAAATGAATTCAAACATACATCATTGTTTGTTTCACATAGAAACACTGACATAGTAATGATTATAAATAGAATTGCTAGATAATTCCAATTAGATTGTTTATTCACCGGTGAATCGATACGTTGAGTTGTATTGCACGATCGAGGTCGAAGTGAAATAATATAACACCGCTACAATCCCTCGAGGTGCGCCTCTCATCTTCAAGTCCTGATAACTGTTATCATACTCGGCGCCGTCTGGCCAGTTCTATTAATTCCTCAATCACTTCCTCGCGGACACATTTCCGTTTCTTTGCGGATGGTGAAATAGAGTGAATAAAATTATTCTGTCCTAAAAACAAAATAAAAATTAGCAAATAGTTTTGAACTATTTTTGAATAAATTATTTTTCATTTATCACAGTTGAATAGAAATGAGAATGTTAATCATTATCATTAGCAGTGGAATGTATTTTTTTTTCTTTATCAGAGTATTGAATAGTTTCCAAGAATCAATGAAAGAATGATAATTTGCTTAAATGTCAATCCAGGTAAATAGTAAGGACAATCCCATTAAATTTCTCCCACTTGTGCCTATTAGGTTGATACTATAATTTTTTAAAAAAATAAAGTGAAAAGAATTTAATTTTTGTAGCATAAAATTAAAAAGAAACTTGTTGAAAGTTTCATTGTTTGATGTTATCAATAAAAATGGCAAAATCAACTTGACAAGAATAATTGAGTTCTTTGTGGAATTTTTGCTGCATTACTTATCTCTTCTCCAACAATCGCACTCACGTTTAACGTAATCACACACGTTACTTGTTGGAGATGTAAATTAAAGGAAAGTGGAGAAAAAACATAAAAATACTTAGTAATAATAACAACGATCTTGCAATCATTTGTGATGGAATTTCAAGATCAACTATACCACAATGTGGAGATGATGAGTGAGGGTGAGAGAAAATAAAGAAGAAGAAAACTTGCATCTCTTAGGAATATTTAATGCCAGACACGTATAGAGCTCAACAAAACCGTTTTCATCTGTAGATGGATCGGTCAAGCAGGAGATCTTGGATCTTGAACACGTATAATCCACTGCTGAACCAGAGCGAAGAAACTGAGACACAAAAATAAGAAACCTGGAAATGACTAAGAGGATTAGAGGAAAGAAAATCAAGATGATAATCAGAATCTTTTCCGTGGATCAAATCCAATCACGTTAGATTGGTGTACACAATAAGAGGTCATGTTGAATAGAAGAGTAAATACGATGATAATATTTTTTTTCTGTGGGAAGATAAATTTTTATCTTTACTGCTGTGGTTAGAAGATGAAAGGACAGGTTCAAGTCTCACGGGGAAATTAAAACAGTCCAACAAGATCGTTGAGAATGAATTATATACGAGGGCTATACAGAACGTGAAGACATGAAAACGTTGCAAATACTTTGTTCGTTGCTGACTCGTTATTTTTAATGGCCCTTCAAAATTAATGAGTTTTTTAGCTCAATATTAAGAGCACTTGTTGGAAAAAAATCTTGCTTTTTTCATGACACTTCAGGTAAACACAGATTTATTAATACTTATACCAATGGATATTAATAAAAAGTTTATTAATAAACATAATTTTATTCATGTTTTGATTATCTATGATTTTATAGCAAAGAGTATTTAATAGTTCATAAATCTATATCTTGCTCCATTTTGATCCAATTTTTCTTTTCAATACTCTAGTGTACATAAATAAATCATATTTGTTTTAAAATCACTTTTCTATCAGTACTTAGATCAAACAATTAATAAATTACTAATTAATACGTTATAAATGATTTTTTGAGTGAATTAATTACTTGTTAGCATAAATTAAACTATACTAAGATAAAAATTTCATAACAATTATCAAAGTTTATTATAAAAAATTGACCAACATCAAATAAATATTTAAAAATATATGATTAAATATATTGACTCATTTCCTGTAAGCGAATTCTTATCTTTAGATTCTTAAAATAAAAATCGATTAAAGAAATATATTATGCAATCAATTACATATAGTAAATTTAACCTCTGTCTGAAACTAATATTCATAAAAAACTCATTTTTTACAAAACTTTTCTATCGATTTTTTGGGCAGAAGCAATTTAAAGTGTATAAAGGACAAGATAAATAGATGTGACATCAACGATACTTATATAGGCTGGTCATTTATCCACGATCGAAGTATATCGAGTGAATGAAAGAGGCACGAGACTGGATGAATGAACGAAGTCGACGAATGTTACTAGCGAGTTCAAGAGTGTAAGAGAAAGAGAAAGATTTCGAACGGCGTGGGAGCCGCGTGGGCGAACACGGTATCTCGTACGGCCATAGAACGAAGTGTATTTCACCGTGTGCGCGAATACGAGGCAGCAGACATGACGACAGGGAAGGTTGTACTTGCAAGAAGGAGGTGTGTGGGGTGGAATGCACGTTAAAGACATCGATGCTGAGAAGCTTGAGTTCAGGAGCTCATTGATATATAGATATACAAGGAACTTGTGTACAAGTGAGTCTGTAAGAATTGCCCGTTTACAAGATCTCGCCTACATAAAGTGTAAAATCACTCAGGGTGCAATTGTGTATGCATGAAATGGCCAAAAAGGTTTATGATTAATACCCTAATAAAACTTGAGATTTTTTATTTCTTTTTTTTTGTATCACGTTAAGCATGGACGAATTACATAAGATCTGATAAATTCTATTACACAATAGAATTTCTCAGAGAGAATAAAAGAGTTTTTTGTACTATCATTAGTACTAATAGCCCAAAGGTGGGCTTTCTAACATCACATTCAGAGAAAATATTATTTCTGAAAGACAGAAAAAAGTTTGAAATAAGAAAATTGCAGAATAAAATGATTTAAATACATACGCAGAAAAAAAATCAAAGCTTGGAGTATAATAATTTTGAATTCAATTTTGAATTGATTGAAAGTAGTGATTTGATGGAAAAAATGACGGAGTGAAAGTAAAAATTACTAAGTATTTTATAAAAATTGTTACTTAATATTCAATCTCTAAATGAAATTTTCATGAGCTGTTTTAAACTGTTTATATCATAATTAAATAATAGTCTATATTTTATTTCATCAATCAACTAAAGTTAAATGAATTTTTTATCTGTAGATTAAAAAAAAATTCAAATCTCTTAATAGAAATAAGTTATTGGTACAGAAAAAAAAACTATAAAAGATTACGTCCTAGGAATTTCGGTTTACAATTAGTTGATTTTTTTTATCTTTTGATAACTTTTCAATTTAAAAGAACCATCTATTCATTTATACTCACTATTAAATTGATATTTTATCGATTATTTTTCTCAACTCATGTTTTCTACGAAGTCGTTATTGCCCTTTAAAAAACTATTTTTAATCTAGAGAAAGTATCTATTTAATATTTACAAATTATTTAAAAACACAATTAATTCATTAACATTAATATGTTTTACCTTTTAATTGAAATTAGAAAAATTAAAATATCATTAAATCAATCCATGATAACTTTGGAGTTTATTTTTTAAAAAGATAAATTACTCAATGATTAAACTCGATTAATAAAATAAATTTATTATTGAAAATTAAGTCATTTATTAAAAGTTTTATCGTGAAGTGTTAGAGAAATGAAATGACAATGAAGAATTGAATATTTATGCATATAAAGTTAGAGAACTAGATAAAATATGGGATTAAAAATGATTTTAAAAAAAATCATGAAACAAGTTGAACATTTTCTAATGATTAAATGATAAAATAAACTATAAAAAGTTCTACATTAAAGAATTAATTTTGTTTGTAAGAAATAATTTTGTAATGTTTATTAATGCGTATAAGTTTAGACAGAAGAGAAATGAGTGCCGTTCGATTTGAACGGATATGTGAATACATTATAGTGCGCAAAGTCGTTGCAAAGAGTGTACAAAGTCGACACGCATGCGGAACATCGCGGATGTAATTCATGCATATGCACTCTCAACAAGTATTTATCGTAATGCATAGACTACTGCGTGCAAATGGTAAAGGAAGAGAGTGACCTCGAGAAAATTTCAAAGAGATTAAAACGATATATAGACGTTCTTCTTCCTGGATATAACCGTAATTAAAATTTTTGCTCAGTATCGATATTATGTACTTATAACACTTGCTAAACATACATTATAAGTACATAATACATACAATTTATTTGATGATGATTGAACCAAGACATTGATAAATTTCTCCACTTGCTCATTAACATTGAGAGTTGAAAAAAAATTGGATCAATAATCAATCAAAAATGTCGAGAGATAAATAAAAAAATAAATCTCAGAATAATTTTCCATTTAAGATAACCTTTGTAAGCTACGGGTAATTTATCGTTTGCAATACTTATAATGGTCATGTAGAAACACACGACTATCAAAAACACCAAGTTGATATCGATAATGAAAATCCACTTGATACGCTGTCAAAAGTATATTCTTCTGATGTCTTACTTTTTTTTTCCTTTGCAACACGATCCGCGACGCATCTTCGCGCCCAGTGAGTGTGTAGAGAAGCTGGTAGGACAGGAATTGAAACTGGACTCCAGCTCCAGTTCGGGAGGTAGACTTTCCTCAGTTCTTTTTTTAGCTTATTCTCTTGTCTTCTCTACGTTTATTATATCCCAAGCGAGCTTCGGTTCTCGAGTGGTTCTTTTAGGTCTAGGTCTTCTGAATGTTCAAGCTTCTAAATACATCTAAAATAAAGATGAGTTTCATCCATTTATTTTTATGTCTTCAAGGTAAAGATACATACATTAAAATGAAATTGTATATCTTTACCTGTTTTACTCATAGATACTTAAACTGTTGTGCTGATGAAAAAAAAAACATTTCTCGTGAGTCTGAGTAGCTAAAAAGAGAGTCGTCAAAATCCATAGAGTAGTCTTCAAACTCACAGGAAGTTCGAACGTGTAGGCGCGCCAATAATGTGCTATAACCCATCGTGTCGCGAATCATTGGGATGATTTAACGCTTAACTTGTTCTTTCTCGCCCACACAAGTAATTTTCTCTCGCACTTATACTCTTTCATTCACTTCTACCGACGTTGTCAACGCATATTATTTGCAATCTTCGCTGAGATTCAGTAGGTTACTCCAAAGAGGAAGCATCAATTGACGATTATATCCTACAACAAAAATCAATAAATTACATCATTTATTTATGAATATTCAAAAATTTCTTGAATAATATGTTATTAATTTTTTTTTAAGATCCTTTTTTAAAATTTTAATCCCATTAAAAGCTGATGTGTATGCTTTAATAATAAAAAATGAAATTGAAAAAATTAAACAGGCAACTCGATATCTTTTAAGTTAATTAAAAATTTAAAGAATGATTATGAAACAAGAACATATATTTGATAACAGACTATGATTATTGCTTTTTAATGAACTTCATGAACTAAATTCATGAGAAACCATTTCTACCTTATTTAATATCTTTTTAATGGCTGAGAATAATTAAAAATTTATTTAAATTCGTTTACTAAAAAACTCCAAAAAATAATCAATTCAGTAACAATACAGATTAAGTTACATTAAATTGCTGTCAATTTTTTTTTTAGCTTTATGGTTTTAATAGTAATCTGTTACTGAATTAAGTATGAAAAAATATTTACCAGATGTTATTAAAACAATAGACAAAAAAAAATTAAGCAGGAGTACTAGAATATCAAGTCTTCGAAAATGTGTAATATCTTAACCCTTGCATAAATGATCTTCGGCTGAAAGTGAGCACCAGAGATGGCTTCTTTTTTTGTCTTTGGCACGATCACGTGTCGCGTCTGTGGTCCCTATAAGGTCTGGAGTGAGTGTATAAGCGGTGCGTCCTTTCGTGCACGAGAGAACGAGCGCCATAGGAGGGACCTGATGCCGGCTTCCTTTATATTATGCGCACACTTGTTCCAGGAGTTTCCAATGCGTCCAATACATTCAGTCTTCTCCACTATCTTTCTTAAAGATCGCGTACACTTAATTTGTCGCATGATGCTGTATACACTGTAAAGACCTCTTGTCTGCTTGCTTGAACACTATTCTATAACGAATATATATGCATTTAGATCAGCTTTGCGTGACGATAATCATATAATATAAGCATGAAATTCAAAATAAATAAAAATGTAAAATTCTTCATCAATATTTGCGTGTTGTCGTATTTAAGCGGTTGTACTTATATTTTTCAACGGTTAAAAAATTGCTGTTACGTTAACATATGTACAGATAAAGTAAAAAAAAAAATAAAAATCATTTTTATTTCACTCTTTTAAAGTAATTTATTATTTAATTTCAGTTTTTTCATTTCATTTTAAACTTCAAGGAGAGTAGGGACTCGTGAAAGTTGTCCAGACGAAAGATTTACGAGCGTAACGTACTTACTCAGTAGCTTTTGCTTCAATAATTTGGATGTATGTACACACATTTTGCATTTACACCCATGCACAATGACGTGGTATATTTGGAATCTCTTATTAGCTTCAAGTGTGTGTCAAGTGGTTAAAAAACAACCGCATCAACTTCTTTTTCTGCTGCAGCATCCAGCCATCTTTAAGTCTTCCCAAGTAACAACTGTAATTTTATTATTTGTATTTATTATTTATTTCACTTTTTTTTTATTCATAAATACAAGATGTTTTAAACTCTTAGATGAGTCTGAACACTGGACTTGGCTAAATGCATTTTTGTTTTCATTAAAGAATTATACCTGCTGCATTTTCGGTTTTTTTAACTATCCATCGGCCATACGTTGGACGTTTAATTACCCCTGTCTTGGCGTGGGCAATGTGGGCACTTGATGTGTGTTGTGCACTCGCTTTCGCAGCAGTTTCTTACGGAAACCCGCAAGATCCCGGTCCGCCCACCCGCATCCGCCGGTGGACTGCGTGGCTGCTGTTGCTAGTGCGCAAAAGACACACGCTGGCACGCACAAGCGACAGGTAAAGTCATACTGGTGCTTCTGATCAAGGTACACAAAGCCTTTACTGATGTACCAGACGTCGAGCCTGCATATGACAATGTAAAAAATGCAAAATTACTATGAAACGAATTTTTCGCAAAACTACAAACCATATTTCCATATATTGTAAACCAATTTATGCATTTTTCTAACAGTCATAAAAGTTGGTATATAAATTTTCGGCTGAATAAAGTTTAATAAGTAAAGCAATAAAAACATTGAATGAGTTTAGTTATGACTTTAACCCTTGACGTCGATAACTCGTGCCTAGGACTTTATTTTTGTACCTTTATACTTCGTATTTTTCTTCTGCTTCTTTTGCGTCTTCAGAGAAAAGTAGGGAGTTTGGAAAAGGCCTTAGGCTATCAGACGTTCGAATTCATCGTCACGTCCTGGCTGAATCAGGTCTCGCTTCCTCCTGCTTCTTCTTATTTTCTTCAAGGCTTTGCTTTATTCGTCTCTCGACCACGTCTTAACTTGTTTATTGGCTTGGTCTTTTAAAACCCTTTGGTCTTCTGCTTGCAACACACTGACATTCTTTAATTCTAAAATTATCTTAATGTTAACAAATCCCATTTTCTTTAACAGGTATAAATTTAGTTATGATGAAGTATTCAAGATACTTGACCTTTGTAAAGATTCTTTGAATGAATGAATAGTGAATACGTTCAGTTAGGCCTCGTCTTTCGAGTCTAGTATTGAGTCTATCTGTAAAGCAGACAAATTAATAATATGGACAAGCAGTATAAGGCGTAGAGTAGGAAGAAATCGTGGGATATTTTTTAGTTTTTTCATTAATGGACATTACAACTGAAAGCGATACCTCTGCCAAGGAGTAACGGAAGTCCCACTTTAAGGAGACGTATCGATGCACAACCAGAGGCACCTGTGAGACCAAGTGATCCCTGCGAAGGCGTCACGTCACGCGAACCTACACACCAGTCCATTTTCTCATGGAACCAGGATAAGAGTTGCGTTTTTTGGAGCAGGATGAAGGCTATTAAATTGTCTTTTTCTTTTCTCCAGTTAGAACTTCTTTTTTTTGTACACTTTTATCCAGTACATGTTATTATGTTAACTATACGCCAGTAGAAATCTGTAAATAAAAGAAGATATTATTTAATCCCTGCAATTTGCAATAAACAATCTCAATTTTCTGAATTTTTCTACAATGATAAATAGGTTGTAAATTGAGGTTATTTAACGGGTTTTTAAAATGAACATATTGTTAATTTACCATTTTAATGTTGATATATTAATTATATTCCACAAAAGTGTTTAATGAACTTTCTTCAAGTCATTTAAAAAAAACTCTATTAGTAACTGTCATCAATTTCTATAGGAAAAAAAATTTTCCTCAACTCCAAAATGATTTTTCATCAGAGATTTATGGCTATCAAAAATCATAAACTCTTCATGTAATTAAGAATCTCACGTGTGATGAATTTTTTTTTTTTTAATTTCTCCTTTCATTGGTAAATTCCTCTTTCTTCATTTAAAAATAATTTTCCACTTAATCTAGGTGTGTAATGCATCAAATGAGCTCTCATAAAAGGGAAGCTCGTCTTTACGAGAAAATTAGTTTAAGTAATCATTATACTCTTCACTCTTTAGAGTCAAGTTACTCAGTACGTAGATCTAGTGTCGTTGAATCAGACTGATAAGGAAATGTTCAGTAAGAACAAGTACTCAGAGGCGCAGGTCAAGTTGAAGCTGTCAAAGCAGATTTAATTCCTGAACAAATGCTTATTCCTAATGGAGACAAAATAGTAGTTTAAAAAAATAATGATGCATGGAAGTTTCTTGATGGTTTGCGTGAACTCTTGACCCACTTAGATAAAGTAAGAAGTTTTAGAGCTCTGTAAAAATCAACACCTGGGCCAAGCTTCGGTCACGAAATCACGATCTACGCCATTGGTGGTGGTGGTGGTGGTGGTGGACATACGGGAGAGAATAGCAGAACAAACATGCGTGCGTGAGTGCGTGCAAATCCCAGAGAGTCTCTCAAAGAGATATCGTAGGGCCACACGCGGAAAGGAACGGACGTAAAAGCCGCGCGAGACCGTCCAAGCCATCGTATCCACCAAGCCGGCAAGCCGGAGTCTCTCAGCCAATCAGCCGTCAGCTAGTCTATTCGTTCTTTCGCTCCTCTGCTCTTCAAGCAATCAGTTTGCCGCGGGCCGTCTTCAAGTGTAGTTCGTGTATTTCATTTGACTCTTGACTTTAGTATGACGATAAAATAAAAACAATTCAGTTCCAAGGATTAAACATGTTGGTGTTGTTGATTCAACTTCTTGATTATTGTCCTATAATAAATAAATTCGTTATGACAATATCGAGAAAGAATTTAATAAAAAATAAAATAAAAATTATTTACTAAAGTTGAACAGTGAAATTGAAGTCGTGCCGGTAGATACATCAGGTGTGGCTAGTTCAGGCATTTTTATATTTCTTCTTCGTGGTCTTGTTGTTCTTCTTCTTTTATTTTCCTTTCCACCTCATCTTTGTCGTGGGAAGTAGAAACGTGACTGCATGCCTTGCGGAGTGATCTGAACGTGGTGAACGATGAGACGGGTGTGCTGACGACTTTGCTACTGGATACGAGCCACTTTAGAGTAGTGCATACATATATACATATATATAATACAAGCCAACAGCACACGCCATGGCGCCTCCAGACAGGATGAGGAGATGTTCGCCTCCACGGCCTGGATCTGGTCTCAGTCATTCCGTGCTTGGTGAGTGTGTAATAGCAACTATTTTTCTCCTCCTTCTATTTTATCTCAAGTATAATTTCATCTCTTTTTCTTGCCAATTGCATTTGCACTTCGCACTTCTTCCAAGCAATAGAATAAAGAGAGAAAGAATTACTGGAATTGCTCGTGGCCGACAATCAGGCGCCTGCAGTGGTCCGCAAAGCTGCAGAGGATGATTCCTAAGCGTGCAGAGATTTACTGTGGATTATGTTACTCACTAACAATGCCACAATTACAGGGGGATTGAAGTGAAGAGAAAGGTGTAGAGATAGAGTTGAAAGAAAAGTACAGGTTTATTTCTGTTGCTTTCTAGTCTTGCATTCTACTAGTCTGAATTCTTTATTTGCTGGCAAGAATCGACAATTGTTTTTCATTCGATCTGCAACAGACAAGAAAAAATATTTAGAAAATTTGATAAGAATAGAACAATTAGACATTAAATACTATATTTATGAGAGTTAACGTTTACATTTGCTTTAACTGTAGAGCTAACAGTGGTTATTATCTACTATACAAGTATAATTAATTAACACTGTTATTAACATATTTATTACTGCGTCATTTTTTCATAAAATTTATGTTTTATTTTTATCAGATCATGCATCAGAGTTTTCATGACATCATGCATTTGTCATTTTTTCTGGTAGAAAGTTGAAACTGATCTTTAACACTTATTCACTGATTTTACTGAATCACGTTTGAATTATATAACATTTAGCGTCGTGCAGAAAATATTAATTAGTTTATTTATCTACTTAATGTCAAATAAATTTTAGATTAGCCTAGAATTATTTATGCATTTTATGGCAACGTCAATTGCATTTAAAAAATTCCAGCTGATTTATTTCCGTAATGTTTGACCTTACATAAAGTTTGGCAATAATTCTGTTATCACTCAATTGAATTTTAATAAATTGTTCAGAATAATTTTTTTTTTGAAGGCTGAATATATTACATCATCAATAAATGTTTAAAACAAAAAAGTAATAAAATATTCTGTGCTTTTAAATTTATTTTTCTTTCGAGTTAAATCCCATTCTCGGTTTCATGTTAATGAAATATTATTTTTGTAAAGTTCATGGGCATTTTCAAAAAGACTTTCCATTATCGTCCTCCAGTAAAGCTCTAACATGATTTGTTCATTCTTAATGAGCATTTATATAAAGGTTGTCAAGATATTTTCGTTTTAAAACGTAATAAAAAATACACAAATCATTAAAAGGATGCTGAAAAAGACACTAACGACAAAAAATTGCAGACTTAAAGTCTGCTTTAATATATTCATTTATTGTTTTCTTAATTACAATTCTTGATGATTATTAAACCGCATATAACTTGTGCTTTTTTTTCAATTATAACCACACATTCAATATCATATTGATAAAAATTGATATAACAAAAACAATCATGTGCAAAAGACTTTCAACTTTCTATTGATGACTTTGATGAATATGTATTTCATATATGATTTACCAATTTATAAAACAAAGATAAAAATTATTTAGAAAAAAAAGCATTTTTAATAGCAAATAGGGATAAAGTATTGCGGTGTACCTGAATGAATGAGGGACAACTTTCATTCTCGCTTGGAAAGTTGATTAAAAACATTTTGTCTAGGTCATTTTATATCACTGTCTGTATACAGGATGTAGCACATGTCAACTAGCATATTTACCAGTTGTGCTGCTGTCATATCGATAAATCTGATGTGAGGAATGTTTATATTGAAAAACGACAGTTGTGAATAGCCAAAGGCATGCTACCACCACCTGTTGAACCCAATTAAATGTCGTAATTGACGCATTGCTTTTCGGAGCGTGACGGTGTAATGTACTTCTGCAGGACTGTTATTATATTCTTCCATCACATAGGATTATATTTTTTTCTTTGCACTTTGGTCCCGCTCTATTGCACTTTTCTTCAATAGCAATGGAGACATTTAGTTATTAGAACCTGCAAGAAAAGTACTCAATAACTATATAAATATTTACTTATAAATATTCAAAAATTCATTCATTTTAATATTAAACTTAAGACATGCCTACTTGTCTAGTCACATTTACAAATTCAAAACTATTAATTTTAGTTGAAACAAGTGTTACATATACTTTTTCGACGCAAAATATTGACTATGAGTCAATTTATCATTTGAATGACAAGTTCGAAAAAAATGCCAATGAATAATATTTCAAACTAAAGATTATAAATTATTTTTAACTTCAAACACTGATTAAAAAGTATATTAATAAAGACTGTCTTAATGAAACATTAAGTTGTGAGTAAAAAATTATCACTATTATAAAAATTGAATAATAATAAGATTATTGTAATTAAATTGATATTTGCATGGAATTTTATTGTTTCTCTTAATGAAATAATTTTTATGATAAAATTCCAAGTAAGAAAGTGTTTTCAAAGCTTATCATTGAAGCTATTAATACAAAAAATGCAATGACTCCCTATTCAAATATTCGAATGTATTATATAAATATTAAAAAAAAGAATTTCACGTGTGATTAAGTCGTTAAATCAAAGGTATAAAGTATCCTAAACGGGGATTAAATATTAGAAATTTAAAAACAACACTCAGAATTTAACCTTTTCAATAATTCTCAGGCTTTGTGTGTTAAAAATGCTTTTTCTAAACACAGTCTAGACTGTAAAGACCACATCAAGTTTTATTTAAAATACACCTGTGGTAATCTAAGAACTGGTATTTCATCATACAAAACACGTCACTCGTTCAAACGTTCCATTGAGATTCTCCACCAGACTTTTTTTTTACAAGTGTACGGATATAGTTAGAAATACTCATGCTATCACTCAGGATATTTTGTAAGCTAAAAGATACTCGACTAATTTAGATAATGACCCCTAACATTGTGCACGAGTCAAGCATTAAATCAGGCGGGAGTGATTAAAGACCGGTTCGTACATAAGAAATAAAAGCCTCCTGGGAGTAGCGTATGTACGAGTACAAGTAAGAGACTCTGATTGTGGGTAACAAGAGAAGAATCTTCCTCTTCTTCTTCAAGTGATTCCAATCGAAATAAGGAAATCGATATATCGGCTTCACTGGCACGTGACGAATCGATTCGCTCGAAAGCCGTGCGAACATCGATCTCCCGACGAAATCATTCATCCAGTGAAAGCTTCGATCGAAAGTCACGATTCGTTACAGACTTTTTTCTTATTCTTTACTTTAAAAACATCTTGCCATTTGCATTGGGCTTATCGTCACTCCAAATGAGACATCACACTTCATACTGATTTTTTCTTATACTATCTTTCTCTCTGTGACATTGTAAAAACCCACACGCAATCTTGTCGATTATCCACGACGTAAAATCGACACGTGACAAATCGATTCGTGACTCTGATTCAACAATGATCAATCTGAGTAAAAAAATATTTGCCATAAGACGTGTGGTATATATAAATATATAGATGAATATATCAAGCCTTTTGTAGGCGAAGTAACGGTGAAAGCTGATCGAAAGCGCGGATTCTTTATAATAGGTGACCTCTCCAGCTCAAATATATTGTACTTCGCGACATTTGAACCTTACAAAAAAATTTAGATAAGATAACGTAATATTAGCTAAATGACTGTATGATTACCCTTGACAAATTTCTACACGATTTAAAACCTATTAGAACTTACCAGAGAATCATTCGCCTGACATACAAAGCATACGACTTAATAGCCTTGATGATTTGTTCAAGCTTCTTTCATTCAATAATTCTGAGAAGTTGCTCATCAGCATTTTGAATAAAATCCATACCCATGAGTCCACACGGTTGCTAACTTGAGACCTATTATTTGAAATCATATATGCACAGGCATGATGTCCTATGCGGGTCTTATGCGGTAGAAAGCCTGGGAAGGCGGAGCAGGTCAATGAAAGTTGAGGGTTCACTCCAGGGAGTTTCGGACCAACATTACCTGTACACAGGATCTCCACTTTTTTTCGTGTTCAGCCGGGTGCATCGTCTCGAAACATTTTGGGTCTTAGAACCTGTTCGGACATGGTCATCGGCTGTTGGTGGGAAGTAAAAGCCTGTTGAGTGTGTAACCTTGATTTTATATTTCGTCGTAGGGCCAAATATGTATGAGGACTTTGTGACACCTGTAAATTACCAGATTTGCCTGAGCGTGGGACATGTTTACACCACTTGATAGAGGTGTTTGTCATATTTTATTTCAAAGACAAATTGAAGGATAAATTTACCTGTATTAATTTATTGTATTTACGGATTTGTATGGCACTGGGAAAATTGATTTACAATGAAAAGGATTCATTTTTATAATCCTTTCTTCAAACGTACAATTAAATGCGTACTCATTCGTGGGAAAGCCCATAAATTTTACAAGATAAAAGCAGGCTCTGTAGAAAAAATTCCCGAGGACATTACATTAGCCGGCCTTTAGTTTATTTTTCCACTTAGCGATCTTGTAATAATTATTTTCCATGTTTGAAACCTGAAATAAAAACAATCAACTTTATCACTGCTTTACTCACCCACTGGTGTAGATAAAGAAAATGAGAAAAATTTTTCATACAAATATTAATTGCTAAAAAAAATATATACTAATGGATTTTAAATGGACTTTACTCTACTTTTACACTTAGTACACTCGTAATAATCATTTACAAAGGCGTTCAACTGCGAAACATTTTACTGCCTCCAAATTATACCTTACGACTGGTTAATTATCAACCGCGAAACGAGAAATCTTTGGTTCTTATACCTGTAAAGGTAGCTGACGGATTCGTGTTCTGATATATCAAGCTATAAAACAAGTTTAACAAAATAAAGCATCAAGTGTACGAAGAAAATGTGAGAAATTTTACAACGAATAGCGCGTAATATCAATTACACGCCTTGCCTTTATATACAGAGAATCAGAATAATATAAGACTACCTATGAATTATTATCAAATACCTCGTAGGGTTTTATATCATCATGAAATGGAATTAATCGAAGTTAATAAGCCGGATCAATTCTCGACGTTTTTACAGTAAATTCCTCAAGAATTATTATTAACAGTTATTAGTCACGCAAGTCATCATCTTTCTTTTTTTTCTTTCTCTTTGCATCTTTTCTTTTGCCAAGTTTCAGAATACTTCCTTCAGATACATTCGGGAAGGCATTTAACTTTAATTAAATTATAAAATGCTTTTGAATGTATCAGTAAACTCTATAATTTAATGTATATAAAGACGAACATCAAAAATTTTTCTTCAAGATAAAAGTGAACATTTAAAGCTTTCTAAAAAGAAAATAAAAATGAAGATGCTCTTTTCATCAGTGTATACATAAAAATTATAGTAATTGAAGTCTGTTATCAAAAATATGCTAGGCCTCGTTTTCTCAAAATGAATATGCATGCACGTGATCTTAATACATGAGAAAATGAATCGTTTCATTTTATTTATATTAATTAGAAAGCTTCATTAAATAGCTTAAGTAGAAAGCAATCTAATAAGCTTATAGGAATAATTATTTATAAATTCCTTTTCATGCAATTCTCAGCATCAGGTAAGTGCAAAAACATTTAAATAAATATATGACAACTATTAAGATTATTAGGGCTGAATTACCAATGACCAAGTGACCTATAAAATCTGATTCCTATACTTCAATTACAATTTGCTTTTTTAATTACAGACATTCAATGTTTTTATTTGAAAGAAATAAACAAAGTAATTAGTTAGTATTCTTATCAAACTGATGGCATTAGATTCTTTTATTAATACTATAATAACAACCATAAATTATTGTTTTAAGCTTAATTTTAATCTACATCGATAACTAAGCCCTTCATCTTAATACCGTTATCATACTTTGTTTAATCAAATGCTTAGCCATTTTTGTAACTATAATGTATACAAACTACTATATCGTGTGCTAAATTTCTCATTATTATTCAGGAATTTAAATCGAAGTGAGAAAATGCATGAGCATAGAAGTGTAGCTATAAAGTATATAATTGATTTGAATAACCAATATACATCATCAAATACAATTGAAATCAATAAAGAGAATTAAATAAAGGAAAGAGAAAAAAGGTTGACAAATAGTTGTATAGAATCGTGTCTTACTTGTTTAAATGTTTGCACTTGACTTCCAAGTCTTATTTTCTATTGGCTCATTCGTATTATTTATGACATAGGTCAGGGTCAATATTTGCCTCGACGGTGAACTACTATAGCAAGTAGTGTTGTCGATCAAAGATTTATCTCACAGATGTTTTCATTCGCCATACATTATCTGCAAATCCATTAATAACTCAAACCATCTTTTTAGAGGATGTCTTGTAGATAGTATATTATTATTTTCCAATTCAACATACCAACTCAACTCTCGAGTGAATAAACAATGTTTCTGCTGTTCCACTTGGATGTACATGAGCATAGAAGTTGCACTGAGGATCTCACAAATAGTTGCGTTTATCTCGCTTTCTCATGAACGTCAATTTCAATCGGTGATTTTACGAGCTACGATAACAAGACCTTGCTCTCGCCAACTGCACTCGTGAAAGCATCAACGCATCAACAGTCTTCGACGCTTGGCATTCAGAAGCTCTATGTAGATATAGATATTTCAGGATTTAGTTTATAAACTTGTAAATCAAATCTAAAATTCATCTCAACTTAGAATACACGAAAGAATCATAAAGTCGGAATGTCTTGGTTTGTATTAATCTTAGTTTCCTATCTTATACGTCTTTTTGTTCTTAATCCAGTCAACGTGATATCGGGCGCCTCTGTCTTATCTCAAGCGTCTTATCTGACTTGCTTACGTGCAACGAATGTACGAGTTATATTTTCCAGTCCGAAAGGAGTGGAAAGCAATTGCAGCATCGCAAGTAACTTCTTCAGTGGTTTACACTAAAAAAGATAAAATAAATAATTGAAATAAATGAAAAATAAAAGGTAAATATATACATCTATAAGAAAGAGAAGGTAAAAGAAGAAGAATCGCTAATGGCTCGAATTAAATTCCAAGTGTTTACGACTGTTGTGGCTGAAGAACCACTCGAGATATCGATTTAAATATATACCTTTATGCCATTAAAGAGGGAGACTTTCTCTCTGCTTTTTAACCTTCTCATCACTTTGGAGTATTCAAGTAACAATCACTCACAATCATTCATTACTGAGGGCCTGCATTAGAGTGAATATATAAAGAATCCTTTAGCTTCGTTGGAATAAATTCTTTTCTCTCAATACACTCCCAAATAAAACTTTATTTGTCCCTTATATTATTCTACTTCTACTTTTACTCTATGGCACCTGAATAGACGTCAATCTTCCTATTCTATTCGTACACTTACAATAGAATTCTAAATCCATTCCTTTAGTATAATGAAATAGAGTACAAGGTTATGTCCATAACGTATATGTTTACATTCCAGTTTCTCCCATCAGTAATATGACAACATTGCACTACATTAAGTACGGTGTGCTGGTTGTTATTGTGTTCAAATAATATATTTAACGGCATTGACTCTTAATTTGAAAGTTTATTGGTCGTTACGTTAATTGCCTGCAATTTAACCAAAGATAAAAGCAATTAAATCTGAAACCCGCTAGCAACTTTATTGCTCTGATGTCCTGTATTGAACTATTTTCTATAGATTATCGTACAGGATAATGGCGCAAAAAATTTTATTCGGGTCGTGCTCGCGACCTCATCCCAGTAAGTCCGCACATCAGGCAGGTGCAGTTGGCTGGGTTACCGTAAGACCTGGGTCAACGCACTCGTCTCGACCTCCTCTTTCCTTTTTCTTGCACTTATGCAGGCTACCAGCAATATAACTTGTTGAAAATGTTGATGTTTCCTCTTTAAACGCCCCACAAGCACCATGTTTTGTTTTCAATATGATAACTCTAGTCGACTCATTCTGAAGATGTTTCTACCGTTTATTTTCAACGCTCTGCTGCTTTTCAGACACCGGAACTCCTTCTCAGGAAGATGATTTTTTGAAGTTAGGAACGTTAACATGTTGAATTTAAAATTTATTTTCTACTTTTATTATTAATAATTTATATACCTTCAACTTGTTGAAAATGTTTTTATTATCTTGCGTATAGATTACCCCTAAGGACGTATGTATACGTCTGCAAGAGAAGATCGTTAGTGAAGACCGTTATGTTTTTTGATCTGTACCTTGTAGTATTAGTTCTTAGATCAGAATGAAGCCTCGTTAAATCCTCTTACTGTTGTTGCAGTTCTCAACATGCTTGGGAAGAATAAAAGCCTATATAGACTGAAGGATCTAACAGTTGGTAAAATATTGTCTTGTACCGCCCAACTAACTAAGAACATGATAGCAAATGTTCGACCTAAAAGAGCAGCCACAATGCCCCACCTGTTTCTATTTCCTAAGTCTGCTGCTGCTGTTGCAGTACATCCACTCTCTTTCTTCACAGCCTTTGTGTCTGGCTTTCAAGCTTCTTTTATTTATTTCTCTCGGATGCGATTAAATCAGCGACTTTTTAATTTTTTCTTCTGATTAGAAGTAAATCTTTTCTCAGCCATTTTAAAATGACGTATTCACAGTCGGTACAACAAGAAATTGACTTGACTGAAATGACTGACAGACGCTAGCAGCAATTTCCACAAACCTTTCAACTAATGGACAATGTAACCTTGCATTCAAGCAATGTTATTGCGTCATTTGCATTCGATTTGCAGAAACTATTGGAGTTGGTTAAGTGTCATTCGAATATGTAGACAGGCATTGAAATGAACTATTCTCCAGTAAGCATTCAAGTACTTGAAATTATTTTTTTACAAACATTACTAAATATTCTATTGCTTGTCGAATCTCTCGATCGACAAAGACTTTGTCTTCCGGGATTTTATGGATCACGTAGGGTCTTGAACACTGTGTTCTACCAAGTCGTTTATATGAAAGCACTAACTCTTAGTTCGATCGTAAATCATAAATTACAAGAGCTGATACTATCGTGAGAAGTCGAGGAGGATTATAACCTACCTTGGAGTAAGTAACCCTATGACCTTTTACTGTAGACTGTTTCCTAGTTGAATTATTTCCAACAATAATATAAGTACTATTTTTGTTTTTACATTTCCACTGTTATTATTGAGGGGCGTTCCACAATAAGAAAATATATGCAGTTGAAATGAAACTTTCATTGGAAGCAAAGAACTGATAATTTATGTAAACCACCACCTATTTTGTAAAAGTTCATTAACTACTAATTGATAGGTATTTTTTTTCCTCGTTTTATTTTCTCTACCAGATCTAATTTAGTTGAGCTGCTATATGTAACTAATAAAAATAAACCAAAATTACTACCATTATTATTATTCAATATCATTATATATGATATTTATAATATTTTATAATAACAAAGAAGAAAAAAGTATTGATGTAAACATCTAGCAGAAACGTAATTTGCTATTTACGTAATAAAAATACCCGTTGTAGAACGTTAATGATGATACCAATAAAAAGGCATATAATACAGTTCTACAGAAAACGTTTAAAGACATTAATTTAATAAAAATGTACTATTATTTTCTTCAGTAATCTGATGATATATATTTCTTTACTTACAGATCTTGCGCAAATTCGTGCACTGGTAGAGTCAACAGGAATGCTGGGAACTGGTTCGATGTGTCCATCCTGTGAGATGCCTTTCGATAAAGGCAAGAAACGACGGCTTATTGACTCCTGCGGACACGAGCGTTGCTACTCGTGTTTATTTCGCAGCGAGGCCTGTCCTATCTGTCGTCATGACGTGCCAGATCGACAGATTCGTGATGACGTTGGTCATTATGATACTGGATTTAGTTCTTCAGAGCCAGTATCAATGATTGCTATTGATGAATGGAATGATGATGTGTCTGGTATCAATTCTCTCTGTGGGAGTCCACTACCAAGGACAAAATTTCCTCAACGATGCAAAGAGTCTCGTTCACATGTAAGTATTTTAAAATAACTGAAAAAAAGTTAAAATTATAATTGAAAGATCGAGAGATAAAAGAAAGTAAGGCGTTGGATGATGACGCATATCTCGAACAAAATATTCGCCCACACGTGCGTTCCATAATGTTTGTGCATCAAAGTCTGTAATCCAAAGTCCCACCACCCACGATTATCTCCGGTAAAGTTTGCAAACGAGATCGCGACGATGTGTTGGCGGGTCCATTCAATCTCTGACGCCTCTCGATTTGATTTTTTAAAGTTATGCTATAGGTTGAAAGAGAAAGAGAAGAAGAAGTTAAAGGAGAAATAAAAATTGAAATATAATCTACACATCATCAAAGTCATCACATGTATCTGAATTGTAATTTATTCATTTCAGCAGAATCAGGACGTAACGTCTCCATTGGCGACTGGTAAAGGACCAAAGGGCAAGCCACCAGTTCTTCCGGAATCAATCGCCGCTCGTCATAAGTCTAATGCTATGGCTCAAAGTAAGTTATCTTATTTTATTCCATTGCTTCAATCTATCATCCAACACCTGGTCTTTCATTTCTTCTATTCATCGCAGGTTGTTCGACACCACCTAATCAACGCCGAAGATTCTTTCTCAATCCAAAAGGTCTCAGAAGTCCTTTCACACCTCAACGAACGAAAAAAAATTCTACGCCTGATCAAACTGACAATCCATCTGCATTATCAGGTAATTCTTTCAGACCTATAATTTTCATAATAACTTACGTAATCACTTCAATAGCCATATAGAGTTTCTCCTATATTGAAAAATAAATAATTAATGCAATAAAAAAATAGCGTGGATGACAACGTCCTGGGAAGAAACGTCAAGATGGCCGGGAGTTGTTCTTGGAAAAATTAAATCCCTGTGGAGTACGAGTCAGGGTACAGCAAATGATGGGTTAAATCAACTTATTGATCCTCCAACGAAAGATGATAGACTTAATCGACTCAATGGACTCGTGACTCCGGCAAGAAAAGTCAACATGCCCGTCAATCAATTTTCATCAAACATCCGATCTAAAGGCAGGCGATTTTTCATCTTCGTGTGGAGAAATCTGCGTGTCATTTTTTTTTTTTCATTAATCATCTAATGAGCCACATTTTTTAAAAATTAATTCTATTCACAGTGATCTTGATACGTCTATCAAGCACTTGATAGCATGAATTGACACTTTTGAATTTTTTTTTAAGCGTGCTGCATCATGGAGATTTTCCTGCCTGATTTTGACTTAATCTAGTACTAAAACTAATACAAACATTTGGTTTTTTTTTTTTTAAAATATAATCTCATTAATCAATGAAGTAAACAAAAGAAAATTAATTTTTTTTTATCACTTTGTTACAGACGACGAAGGAGGATGTGTTAAGCCATTGTCAAATACCCGAAAATCTTCTCAATCCGACCTGTACATGAGATTAGGATTATTATTAGGATCTGGACACTTGAGAACGAATTCTTCGATAGATACAACAGATTTACCTTGTGTAAATCGACCTCCATCGTCGACTGGAGCATGTCCAAGACCCCAAACTCGTTTGGATCCCCGAGGACATGACACCTCTTTTAGCAGTCTTACAAGCTTCGATCAGCAAACCCTAGCGTCAACAAACACTAGTCCAGTTTCGACATTAACTGGAACATCTAGTGAAGCAGAAGTAGCCGCTGCTTTAAGATCATCGACAAAACCTAAAGGAAAGTCTAAAGCCAAGGGAAAAAGAGATTGTGATTCAGCAGGAAGTTTGGCATCGATATCAACATCAATTTCTGCATCTACATCAATGTCCATGTCAATGTCAGTCTCAGTTTCTGGGCTTTCTAACGGGAGTTCCAGTCCTTTGACGTCAAGAAGACATTCGTCCAACATTCATCAAGATCAAGAAGACTGTGGATTAAAGAATCGAAGATCTTGTGCTAGAAGAAGTGGTAGAGGAGGAAATATGAAGCCAATAGATTCCAAACTTCGTTTTGTCCCACATTTAGCAGCACAATTAACATTGAAACCACTGTTCTTTGAAGTTCCGCTTATCGAAGCAGATCCATTGTTCACTGGTAGATATTGGTTGCTACAAGAGTTAGAGACAGTAATCAAAGGTTCCAGTCCAGGAGTTTTAATTTCTGGATCACCTGGCTCTGGTAAAACTGCTCTGATTCTTCAGTTGGTTGAACACAGCTGCTTTGGACGAAGACGAGAGCAGTCTTTACGAGCGGAAATAGCTGAATGTGATGAAGATGCGATATATCAAGAGAAGCCAGTTTGTTCTACTTTTGAATCGAGTGTCAAAAGAACAAATGAAAAAATTCGAGAACTTGCATCGCATGTTGTGGCTTATCATTTTTGTCAAGCTGATAATAACAGCACCTGTCTTGTACCAGACCTCATACACTCCTTGGCTGCGCAATTATGTCAAGCTCCACAGCTTATAGCCTACAGGGAATACCTTCTGTCAGAACCACATCTTCAAGGATCACTTTCCCAACGAGAATGTACCGTTGACCCTGATCTCGCACTTTCCAGAGGAATTATCGAACCAATGCTGAGTCTCAGGAAATCTGGAAGATTGCCGGAAGTCAATATGGTCAGTAATTTACTCTGTAATTTTAGTGTCACTGTAGACTTTGAATGATGAATTGAACGGAAATGATTTATTACTTTCAGGTGATACTAATTGATGCGATATGTGAAGCTGAATACCACAGACCTGATAGAGGTGATACAATAGCATCATTTCTAACACGACATGCCCCGAGCTTTCCTAGTTGGATGAAAATTATCTGCACGGTTCGAACTCAGCTTCAAGATTGTGCTAAACAGTTTCCTTATACAAGAATTTCTCTTGATAAGAGCTCCAATGATCCAATTAGTGCAAACATCACGAGAGATCTCTCGGATTACATTAATTATCGATTGAATCAAAGTCCAACAATCCAGGCTAACGTAACTGCTTCTATCAATGGGAAAGAATCTTCTTCTGGAGCTAATCAAACTAGATTTGCTACTCATTTACTTTCCCTAGCGGGTGGAAGTTTTCTTTTTGCTAAACTTATCCTTGATCTCATTGAAAGTGGTCATCTTGTTGCCAAATCTGCTAGTTACAAGGTAATCTATCATTTTTTTATTCATATTATCACATTGAAATCTCAAATGAGTCATTGTAGACTTTCTATTCAGACCGTTTCTAATTTTAACTATTAAGAAACACTATCGTAAATTGAATCACACTTTTCGATTATCTTTTGACTATAGTGTAATTAACTTGCGAGTTAAAAGTTTCGAAGAAAAGAATTCTTTCAAAGAAACGAGTATTCTAAAATAATTATCTGAAGGAATGAATTTAATTGAAGGTTTTTTTTAGGTATTGCCAGTGTCCTTAGCTCAGATTTTCCAGTTGCATTTTAATCTTCGATTTCCTACTGCTACATCCTTCGACAAAGTCCAACCACTTCTAGGAGTTTGCCTTGCTGCTTTGTATCCACTCACTCTCCCGGAAATCTTTTATTCAGTTAATTCACTCTACACAGATCAGTTCGTTTCATGGGAAGACTTTTTACAGAGATTCAAGGTAAGAATCCTTTAACACGATATCTTTTTTTAATTACAACTTATATAACGAGCTTTTTTCTTGCTGCTTATCGGAAGAAGTAAGTTGTTAGGAATAATGTATAAAGTAATAAGGAAAATTAAAACGATTAAATATTTATAATATTTTAATTTTATTTTTAGATGCTTTCTGGCTTCCTCGTGAAACGACTGGACGATACCTATATGTTTTTCCATCCCTCCTTCAGGGAATGGCTAATAAGAAGAGACGAAGGCGAATCAACAAAATTCCTTTGTGATTTAAGATTAGGCCATGCTGCAATTGCATTCCGATTATCTCGTCTTGATGCTCCTTTAGATGGAGATCGAGTTCTGGAGTTGGGTCATCATGTATTGAAGGCTCATGTGTATCGTGGAGTAACGTCAAATTGGCCTTCTCGTGATCTCCAAGCATGGTGGATAACATCATCAGCAGAATGTGTCTCATCAGCCCTTTGTACTCTGCGAAATATTTATAGTCCGAATGTTAAGGTGTCGAGATTGCTTCTGCTGGCGGGAGCATCTCCAAATCATATTACAGAATATTTAGGCAATGCACCAGTTCTATGTATGTACGCTCATGAAGGATCAACGGAAATGGTGTCATTATTATTGGAATTCGGTGCTGATGTAGAGTTAACAAATAGTCAAGGATGTACAGCTTTATCTTTAGCCGCGTCTCGAGGTCACTGTGATGTTGTAAGAAGATTGGCAGCTGCTGGAGCATCTCTAGGACATTCAGATATGGCTGGGCAGTGTCCACTTGTCCATGCTGCACGACAAGGAAGACTATCAGTAGTAGGTTATCTTCTGGCGTGTGATTGGGTATCACGTCAAGACAGCGAAGAGTCTAGTTTTAGTGAAACATCTCGGGAAGAAGCTGCTCAACAGGCAGTTGTGGCTGCTGCATCTCAAGGACATGAGGCGATAGTTGAGTATCTTTTAGACATGGCTGAAGTCACAGTAGATCGTCCAGATACTTTAGTAGGAGAAACTGCGCTTACGATAGCATCAGCGCATGGATCAACAGCAACAGTTTCAGCGTTGCTTGCACGAGGTGCAAGTCCATTAGCAACAAATGCGAAAGGACTGTCACCATTAATGTTGGCAGCCAGAGAAGGACATTGGGGAACAGCTGAAAGACTTCTTCAAAGCTCTCTATCATCTAGTACTGATACACACTTAGATGAAGTGACAGCTTTGTTAGATCAAAGAGATTCAATGGGCAGAACTCCATTAATGATGGCTGCTTGTGAAGGTCATACAAATTTAATAGATATGTTTCTAGAAAAAGGATCAATTCTTGAAGCTACAGATAAAGAAGGACTTACTGCTCTTGGTTGGGCGTGTGTTCGAGGACGAGTAGCAGCAGTCCAAAATCTTTTAGACCATGGAGCTGACATTAGTGCTAATGATAAGACTGGCAGAACACCTTTGGACCTTGCTGCTTTTCAAGGCAATCCAAAATTAGTCCAACTACTTGTAGAACGTGGTGCTGCTATAGAGCACGTGGATTTACATGGCATGAGGCCATTAGATAGGGCTATTGGGTGTAGAAATATTCCAGTTGTTCAATGTTTTTTGAGAAGAGGTGCTAAATTAGGCCCTGCCACCTGGGCGATGGCTCAAGGAAAGCCAGATGTTTTGTTAATCCTATTAAATAAGCTTTTAGAGGATGGCAATGTATTATATAGAAAAGGAAGATTGAAGGAGGCATCTCATAGGTATGCTTATGCTCTAAGAAAATTTCCTGATACACTTGAACAAATTCAAGATGCTCAGAGTCAAGAGCAGAGTAATTTCATGCTTCATCGACAAACTTTCAGTCAATTAAAGCTCAATTTCCTATTAAACTTGAGTAGATGCAAGCGCAAAATGAATGTAAGTATCAAGTTTATAATTTATTTATTGAATTCAATGATCTGTATAATTAATCAATTACGTCTTGATCTTTAGGAATGCGAAGAAGCAATAGAGCTAGCAGATGAAGCCTTAAAAACTCGACCATCATCTTATGAAGCTTTTTACGCTCGAGCAAAGGCTAAGGTAGACATAGGTTCCTATGAAGCTGCTTTGACTGATGTTCAAGAAGCTTTACAAATAGCTCCAGTGAATAACAGACAAGATAGACGAGTTTTATCAACTTTAAAAGATGAGATCGTTTCCAGGATAGAAGGTACAGGGATTGGCTGCAGTAAAACTTTCGTAGATATTTCAAGGACCAGATTCAGGGCATCTATAGACACATTAACTGAGCTTTAAAAGTTTCTTAAGAAGCTTCAAACCTCGACCGACTTTTTATAATCGATAATTGACAGAGCATTCACACGCATGCGTAAATTTATTTTGTTAATTACTGTATTTATTAATTTGTTTTCCATGGCAGCTTTAAATTAACTCCAAAGCCTTATGGAAAATTTTTTTTTGTTTCTTTTTTATAAACCAGACAAGGAATTAAAGTTCTGTTATTATTTGACGTGCAATCGTTCAAATTCGATCGATCATTCGATTATTAAATCGAAGAAATGTTAATATTTATTAGAGTTATATTTATGTATATTATCTCTTGTGTATATTATTATCAATGGAAAATATGAAATTAAAATTATTGGCTTTGTTATATATTAAGTTTAAAAAATAGAATGAAAAATAGAGAGTAGAGGATGAAGAATGTTTTATTTCAGTATTTTCAATGCTTGAGATGATGAGACTCTCGTCATGAGTTTTTTTCTTGCCACATTTTTTATTTAAAAAGAATAATAAACAAATATGTTTTGTTCGATTGTCTCTGGAACTCAATGCACGTTTCCTATGTACTCAGAAGTTGAAGTACTTTATATATTATAAAAATAAGATCAATAAAAATTGTAATCAAAGAGCAAAGAAAATTATATCTAATGAGACGTTAAATAAACGAAAATGTTTTTATTGAATTGTAAATTAATAGAGTTATAGTTATTTTAGAAAACCCTTTCCTTGTGCTTAATACTTTAAATACATTCAAATAATTTTTTTCATCTTACACAAAACGTGATTAGTATCAATATTATTTATATTCAAGTTTGTTTTGTCATTTTTGTAGTTTAAAAGTAAATTCTTTCTAACGAATAAAGGCCAAGATTTTATATTAAAAAATTTGCATTATTTTCTACTTGATATTGAAAATAAACTGTATATTATAATTTAGTTTTATTAAGCTCATTTTAAAGAGAAAAAATCTCTTCAAAAATGAGTGATGTAAATATGTCTGTTATCATAATATAGTTATCATTATTTTTAATATCATCAATATATTATTTAATGAAATAAGAAAAAGACGTTGTTTTTTCAAATCAACGATTTGTACGTATTGTAAGCAAATTTTCCGGATTCTTATATTAACTAATCCCGTCGTCCGGCTATACCTTTGCCTTTACCACTATCATCAAAACGTTGTTTGTGAGATCCTGTATATTTCGAGACGTCTGTTAGTCTATCAACGGTTGATGATGTTTTTCCGCTCTAAAAAAGATATATTTTATTTGAAAAATATGTAATATATTATATTAATAGATAAATGATTCTTAAAAAATTAATAATATTTATAAATCAAGTTAATATGAGTTTATTTTATTGAATTTTTTAACTCACTGATCCAGAAAGACTACTGGTTACACCAGGTGTTCCACAATTAGCCATTTTAGTCATTAATTCGTTCGCATCTATTTTCTTTGTTTTAGCCAAATCTTCGACGAATGTTTTGTATTGGTCAAAAGTCAATTTCATGGCCCTGAAAACATATAAGAATTCATTAAAGTTAACTTATTTATTCAGATCTTATTTACATTCTAAACTGAATTCATTATTCATAATATTTATTTGAAAGACATATTATCTATGAAAAAATATAATTAATTTTAAATTAATAAAATGCTTTAAAATATTAAAGTGCTTTAAAATATTCTACTTAAAATTGATATCAATAGAACTATATTAATGTTTATATTGTTTAATGAAATGATAAATAATTATTACTTTTGTTTTTTAAAATGAATTCCCGTATCAGTTGTACTAATTCTCTTATCGAAAATTTTAGCTTGCTTCATCCATTTATCGCTTTGACTTAGAGAAATAGTTTTACCATCACTCTTAGAATCTCCGAATTTGGAGAATGCTTTAAAACTACTTGCAAACGATCCACCACCAGAACTATCTACACTGGTCTTTTGAGGAGTTTTTTCCATTTTTTTAGGTTCTTCTGCTGGTTTGGATTCTACTGGTTTAGATTCTGTTGTTGGTTTGGTCTCCTCTTTTGTATTTACCGCAGATTCTACTGGCTCTGCTGTTTTAGGTGCCGTTTCTTCCTGCATTTAGCTGCAACAATATTTTTTATAAATAAAACGTGTCTCTTCAAACGAATTGAAATAATTCTCATATTCATATAAGTATACTTTAAAACTTATTTTTGTGAATTTTTAAGTCTCCATTGTTAAAAATTTATAAAATATTAATTTTGAATGAATAGTTTACAAGAATTTTGGTTAAAAAAATGTCTAAACTGTTTGACCAATTAATAACAACTTGTGTTTTGTTACTTGCAAACAAAAAACAGTCAAATAATTCGACTGTTTTTTTAAATTAATAAGTCTAAATGACTGGAATTAAAACTGGAAGTGAAATTGAGTTTTTAAAATAGATGATGAAAAAAGAATGAAAGAAGTGAAACATAAATGTCTCAAAGACTTTCAGGTCATACGAAAATATAAGTGACTATTAAACCCTGAAAAACACCAACGTTACTGCTCATAGTTCCTCCTAGATTGACTCTAGTAGCACGTGCTCCAGCCAAACTGTTATTTCATACCTATAAATAGCTATTACGTAAATTGTCTGTTAACTTGATTAACACTACACTCTATCAATAATTTTTTTCATCATAGTAATTAGCATCTCAATAGTTCAGAGTCCTGCTTGAATAAAAAATCTTTCATTTAACTTTCTAAAATTATTTCTGAAATATTGATCATCAAATACTATCTGAATTCATACTCTTTTATTTAAGCCCAATGACCAACAGCAATTAATGAACCTCTCAAAGTGAATTCAAACTTACATATCAAAATAGCTGAACCATCTAATTCGTAAGATTATGGTGAAATAGAAATCTGGGCGAGTGCAGGAACGCGCATGTGTTTTATCGATCATGAAAGTGAATAAGAAAAGTAAAACTGACGACTCTTTTGTTCATATTCTTTAATACTACCCTTCGTTATTTAAACAAAATAAATTATTCAATGTACGTAATTAGAAAACAAAGTAAATGAAAAACATTCACTTAAGAAAGGAAGACTTAAACAATGACAACTAACTTTTGTTTATTTTCTATCACCTTGAGCTTTAGTTAATATTACATGAGAAACTCGTTAAACTACTTGACATTATATCTAATGTTTTTCACAATTAACCAAGATAAAATTACAATCAGAAATATTATCACCTTGTTTTGGAGATCGAGATTGAAGATAGATTCCTGATTAATTGATAAAAAAATATTTCACCAAAATTTCCGGCCAAATACCAGAAATTTATATTAAAATCTTTGATTAGATATTTTTTATTCCAATGATCAACTAATTTACTCTCATTAATAATTCAGATGATGTCACAGTTGCATGAACAGGTGACGTGAGATACACTGAAGATCTAAAGCCAACAATTGACTGATAATAACAACAATGTTAATGGTAGTGATTGTTTATTAAAAAAATTTTTTTAAATCATCACTATTTATGGTACTTTTTAGTGATTACCCAAAAGTTGTTTTCAAGTCTAGCCAATGTTTATATTGTACTCTGGAGTTATTTACACTGGTGTAATACCAAGAAGGAGCCCAGAAACTCAACTGAGGTGGTTATCACGTTGAATAGCTTCGTCCCCTCTGTGTATTCTCCCCACTATGAGCACTATGTTACTTCGACCCGCGCATCATGCACTAGAGTTGATTCGTGACGCTTAAATTATCATCAAAAATGTGTAGTAGATACCTATCATTAATGATTCCCAAGTTAACTCAAACAATAAAAATGTTCAATAATCGTCATAGACCTTCTACCAGGCTTCTATCTAATGACCTTAAGGCTTGAATGCTATAAATTTTTAATAACTTGGCAAAGTCAAGAAATTAGGGCTTGTAAAACATTGAAACTTTAAAGGTTATTTTTTCCAATCTAAAATAGACATTAGCGTGTGAAATCAAAGTTAATTTTAGGTTGTACCTGTTAAGATAAGAAAAAATATCCTAAAATTTGTTTGAAAAAGATTAAAATCAGTAACAGTCGGTGGTAATGCGTCGCAGGAAAAGAGGTCAGTATTGAGTCAGACATTTAGGTCATTGGATTTATAACTTCAGGAATTGTAGAATTTTTTTTTCATCAATTATTACAGGATTATTTATTATTCATAAATTGTGAATTATTGAGTATATTATGGAACGATTAATTAAAGTAAATTAAAGCTGGTTTAATCATTGAGTATTAGATAAGAAATGTTCAATCGTTAATAAGACATTGATTGGATAAATAAGTCATGATGAAATGAAAATTTATAGCCTGATATATCATTGAAGAAGATTGTTGCTGATATTTCTGGAAACTAAAATTTACCACTTGCATATTTAGTTTGTGTGATATAAACTTGTTGCTCATGACACGCAAACTCTATTACTCTCGTTTTTATTTAGTCAAGACAGGTGGTTGTGTATACTCTTTTGTCATCCTCATATTGATAAACGATAGCATGTGACGAAAGGTCCTACTTTACTAGACGTTCGTGATTACTATACTATAAATAGATGTGCATTAATAAATGTTGTTACTTTCGTTGATATTTTTCAGCTGAAAATATTACCATTAGATGAATGAAAAAATTATTAAATAAGCATGAATGTTTATGAAATTGGAATGAGATGAATGTTTTAATGAGAATTAACTGAATGTAATTATTGAAGAATTATAAATGATTTTCTTGTAATTAATGAACTAAGATATTCAGTCCAACATAAAAAGCAAATCAACCATTTTCTGCTGTAACCACACAGAAAAATTTTAATTTTAGTATTTAACAAAACGACAATCATGTCATAAATTATAACCTTTCCCTTGTGTTGAGTCAACTATGTTATCAACATTTTTAAAGAAACAACCTTTATCTCCTTGTGAATTTATTATTAGACTTACCAAGACGATGTAAGGAATATTTTTTCATCATCTTCATTGGGGTTTTGTGGTTTAATATAATGATTTTCATTATAAATGCCGACAGTAAAAATGCAAAGTTGTATATCTTTTCGAAGGAGGAACCATTTTGTGACGTCACGTCTACAAAGTGACTACTACTGCCCTCATGCTTTAATTTAGCGCAGTGTCTCGAGTGACCGGCAGACGATCATGTGTACCATACACTTTTGTGCGAAAGCGACAAAGCTTCCGTAATGAGTATATTTTTTCTCAAGTAATTGTCAATCATTGTTTATTTATACAATTATTTATAAAATTTTTTTCTATAATGGGTGAAGTTGAATGGCCTTGGCAATACAGCTTTCCTCCCTTTTTTACGTATGTATCTTTTTCTATTTATTCTATTATTCAATAATTAACTCTCAGTTTTGGAACATATATCTTCCAATATTGGATCAAAATTGATAATGGAAAATTTTTTTTAATTTTCGAACCTTAAAGTAAAGAACTACATTCTTATTTATTCTTGTATATTAACATCAATTCTAATGATTATTTTATAAGCCATTTAAATCGTTTTTATATTTAAGGTTAGATAGTTAGTCATCACTATTCTACATTTCTCCAATTGTTCATATTAAAACATAATTTTTTTGATTATTATAGGCTTCAACCCCATGCTGACACAAAAGAAAAACAATTATCAGCATGGACCAGTTTAGTTTTAGATTACTATAAAGCAACAAAACAAGCGATACTCGATATTAGAGAGATTCATTCTAGTCCACTATTCAACAATGCTTCAATAAAAAGTAAGTATTGAATTAGCTATGCTCTATTAATTGATGACTGAACAATATTTTTTCAATTATCTTAGGAAAGCTACCAGCAGAAGTGGTATTGATGATTTTAGAAAATTTATCTAAGTCCGGAAATGCAGCGCCTTTAGATAAATCAAAACAACGGTGGTTAATTTATTGGCATACGTTAGAAGAATGGGCAGATATTATTTATAATTGGGCACAAAACAATGGATTCACTGGAACAGTATGTACACTGTTTGAATTAAGTCAGGGAGAAAATACTGTGGATGAAGGTAAGCCTCTTGACAATTCTAAAATCACTATTGTTACAAAATTATCAATGTAAAGATGAAAAACAATGACATATTTTTTATAGTAAACTAAATTTATTCTGTTTTTCAATCCAATGATCAAATATTATACTGTATTTACAGAGTTTTATGGGCTGGATACAGAAATTCTGGTAAGATCACTAAAAGTATTAGAATCACAAGGTAAAGCAGAATTAATCATGTTTGACGATAATCAGGGTGTTAAATTTTTTTAACAATCAAATTAATATATAATACAATATAGTATATAATAACAATTTATTAATACGTTTAAACAATATTTATTTTTAAAATAATTTCAAAGTAAAAACAAATATATTTTATAAGAAGAAATTTAAAACGTATCTATTTAAAAGTTTCTTTCTCTAATATCTTAAAATAATCTTTACATGGTAAAATAATTTTCTTATTGTCTATATTAATTAATTATTCATATTAATTATGATTTTCATTCCATATATATCACTAAGAAGTGTATAATAGATACAACAATAAGATCGCAATGTAATTTACAAAAATATCAGCACCGTTGATCAGCTTACGTTTATCATTTTACATTTTGTTAGTTAAGTCACATTAACTACTCTCAATTTTTTGTTTGAGTAAGTAATTGATTTTACAACAATACGTAGTATGAGGTCATTGGCTCTTTATCTTTAGCGCGCTTTAACACCGATAATGAATTCATAACATTAACTGTTAACTAGCAATGATATTAATAAGTAACATTTGATATCGCAAGACAAATGTTGTCTGTACTTTTTTTGATCTTACAATTAGAGTAACTATTTTATTTATAAATTATAAAATTTCCTTTACTTTCACATTAATCATTTCTATCTACAACACTCTTTGGCATGAGTGTTCAACTTATAAAATTAATATTTTCATATCATTAGGAGTATCAATTTCTGAATGATGTGAATATATAAGTATAAATGGCAGTTTTTACCAAATTCTCCAAAGTATCTATTCATTTTGCTATTTGATCAGCTTCAAATCTCAATATTTATAAGTTGTTTAAAACAGTTGAACTATAACTACTAATAGAGCGCCTTACACTTCTTTATATTATTACTATCTTATTTTATCTGGCAAGTTTAATGAGTATTTGTATTCCCCAACAGGAATACTCGATATCACTAAATAATTTATGATATTTTTGATTTACTTAATCAATGTAAGTATCTCAATGCAGGATTTTTTGACTGAATATAAAATTCGTCAACTGTCAAATCCATTCAACTGATAAAAAAAAAACATATTTCATTCATCTTATCTTTATATAAAAGATAAATTATGCATCGACTTTGCTCAATTGTGCAAGTTCTACAGCTTCCTCTTGTTGTCTGGCATTTATTTCATCGAGTTCTCCTCTACTCATGTGTTCTATGATACAGGCTCCTAAAGCATCACACACAACGT
This sequence comes from Chelonus formosanus, assembly GCA_028641665.1. Classification (NCBI taxonomy): domain Eukaryota; kingdom Metazoa; phylum Arthropoda; class Insecta; order Hymenoptera; family Braconidae; genus Chelonus; species Chelonus formosanus. The sequence continues at coordinate 20,642,771 of CM054002.1, forward strand.
TGATTGTTGTCCTAAATCGGTCCCTACAAAACAAAATTAACCATAAATTTAAATTATGTACAAAAAACCTCAGTAGAAAAAATTATTTAAGTTATTTCAATATTGGATTAGAAACTCAGCAAGTTAAGTTGAGAAAAAAATTAATCTGGAGATATTTTAGATCATCAATCAACAGAATCGTTTTGTAAATTAGCAGAGCAGCATAAAGAAGATAAAAAAAATTAATATGTTAGATAGACTTCACAAAAGAATGATCATAAAAAAACAAAAACTTCTAAGAGTTCTAAATATAGATGAGTGAGAATATAAAATTCTTACAAAAGCCAGTCGACTGCAATGATCAGCGATACATCTTCAGCAGGTAGTCCAACAGTATCAAGGACCATAACCATTGTTACTAGACCTGCTTGAGGAATTCCAGCAGCACCTATACTAGCTGCTGTTGCTGTAACACTAGATACATCAAAAAATAAAAATGTATTCAAAAAAAAAATATGCTATAAAGTTGATCAGTATGTTTTCTTTAAGTACCTGACGCCTATGACTTTGCTGAGAGACATTTCAATCCCACGAACTTGAGCGATGAATATCGCAGCTACAGCTTCGTATAATGCTGTACCATCCATATTAATAGTAGCTCCGATAGGAACAACAAATCTGGTTATCCTTGGATCTAATCCCATATTATCCAGACACTGGAGAGTAATAGGAAGAGTTGCGGAACTGAAAGTTTATTTAGTAGATAAATAAGGATATTCATTTATAGAGAAATGTATAAAATATAGGTAAAAATCTAATGAAAGATAAATTTACATGAATAGAAAGTGAAAGTTATAGATTACTGATAATTGATTATAAGGTCAATGTACCTTGACGCTGTTCCGAAAGCAGTAATAGCTACTTGACCCATTTGACTTATGGCTTTGAATGGAAGCTGACGAGTACACACAAAGTAGATAACGGACAGAGTACCAAAACCGTGAATAAATAATCCTAACAGCACTGTCATAAAGTACCAACCTAGAGTACCAACAAGAGCACCAAAATTGTCGATTTCTAGAAGTTTTGAAGCTACGAGGAATGTCACACCAATTGGCGAAATCCTAATTATGTAAAATAAAAATAACAATTCATTAATAAGCAAATATTTATAATTACATGGAACCAAGACTGCATTAATTTGATTTTACCAGATCACCCAGTTGGTGATGATCATCATTGCTTCGGACAAAGACGTGAAAAAGTCAAGTAATGGCTTGCCTGATTCTCCCATTTTTCCAACAGTTATTCCCAAAATGATTCCAAAGATAACGAGACCAAGTGTATTAGTTCCATCAGAATATTTCGAGCCGACATTCCAATCATATAATGATTTAACTGGAAACAGAGGCATTAAATCGATTTGTTAAACAAGGTAATAAAAGAAATGTTATTCATTGAAAAGCTTTTAATATTCATGATTACAATTATTTTCTCTTTTTTGAATAAAATATTTATAAAGATGCATAAATAATCTGTCTCGGAGAATTTAAATGCCATTAAAATTAGATATGAATTAAGAGCATGACAAAATGTTCCAATTGATAAATTCTCAGTCAACTTTAAGATACCCTTCCCTCTGATCTGCAATAATTTCATTGATGGCCTTGATTAATAAATCAGGAAAAGCAGTCATTCATTAGTGAGATTCAGTATCATATCAGTATTTTATCATAATCCGTATAATTATGCTGTAGAAATGAATATTATCTCTCTTGCTTTCATCAGTTTGTTTCAATTTATATAAATAATGTGATTAATCAAATACGTAATTTAATGAATTAAAACTTACCACCAGTCATATTTTTTGGTTCATGTAGCTCAGTTTGATACTGAAATATTAAAATATTTCTTCAATTTAATTAATTTATCCATAAATTAATGCAATTATTAGTTATCATTATTCAGACTACATTAATGATAAACACATGGATGTCAAGGGAACAGATATTTTATCTATTCAATTAAAAAAATTTATTCTTAAATTATTTAATGAATATTCAAATTAAAATTAGGTACAGAGATATAACTCACGTGTTCTAAGGCAGCTTGTATTAGATTCGGAGGAAAAATATTTCTGTAAAGAAAAAGCTTGATTTAGATTGCTATTGATTTGAATATTCAGGTAGACTTACAAATAACATAGATTTAAATTTGCTATTAAACTTATTTTAGTTCTATGAAATAAAAATTCAACGAAAAAAAAGTTTTCTTTAATAAAAAGGTTTAAGAGATTTATTTATGAATGAATTTTATACCTGACTAAATCCAAAAGTGTATCTACTGTCGTAATATTTCTTGGTGGTGCATATGCACCTTTTTCACTTCTGAAAGTATCCGAATCTTCGATCACACCTGGACGGATTGTTAATACCAGGAAAATTCCCAGTATTACAGCAGTAACTGTCGTTGTACTATAATAATATATTGATCGCATACCAATTTTTCCTGTAATTTAAATTCTACATATCATTTTCAGTAATCAATCATCATTTGTGCTAATGATTTTCTGGATATTTTAACACTGGAATGTCTTATAAAGAATCAACATTACGTGAATGGAAGATGTTTTAATATATTTACGATAGATTCATTACATCATCATTCTGACTTGAGATATAGTATTGGAGAGTTTATTCAATGTAAACAGAATTTTTCTACGCAAATCGTGAAAAAAACAACCATAAAATATTCTCTAAAAATCATTCTTCTCTACTTATACCTGGATGGTCTTTGTTTATGCTTTTATTCAATTTAATAATGGACCATGTGTGATTTTAGAAAGTTCACTTCATTGAAATTAATAAGAAATATCAAGAAAATTTTCAAAGAAGACATTTTCATTTATGTCAAGTCACTACTTTTACTTTTTTAAAAATAAAAATTTTCAAAAACATTCAATACATCTTTATTTGACACTGAAAGAAATTATAAGTGAAAATTTCCATTTGAAAATTATTAGAATGTTTCAAGAATATTTTTTTTTATTTCATAACAGAAAATTAATATTCAATATTGTTATATGAATTAAAATAAAATAACATTAATTATCAGAGTAAAAATATTTAATTTATTGATTCATTGTGATTGATGATTTATAAACATTTAAAACAAATTGAGATAAAATAACTTACCAGACAAACTAAGATCCAGACTACCAATAGCAGCAACAATACTCGCAACAATGAGTGGTAAAATAAGAGATTTTAGCATTCGAAGAAATAAATCTCCAGTAAAATGAACATACATAATTTCTCTGTCTGTCCATGGTGTACTTTTAACTGCTCTAAGAGTGAATCCAAGTCCTACTCCAGCAAAAACACCAACAACTGTTAAGACAGTTAATAAATTTTCGGACATACAGTTTTTCCATTTCTTTGGTCTTGCCATGTTGATGGTCTGTAATGAACATAAATATATATCACCACTTTAATTGAAAATATTAACATCAAACCAGTGGGTCAAGTGAGCAATCATAAACAAGATAACGCAATAAACATGTAGGTAAATGCAGTGCACACACGTTGTGATGTAAAATGACAAAAAAAAGTGGGACGTAAAACGAGTTTTTGGCTGAAAGTGAAGGTACTTTATCTTTTATTCACAACATGATGAGATTTTTCGCACTACCATATATGTTTAAGAACACTGAGTCTCAAAAAGTTTTCAGGCCCATTGATAATTGATAGTCAATCATCAACAACCAGCTTATTGATTCACTGAATTCTTCTGTTGAAGGTGAGCAAAAAGTTAAGCTTTGAATATGAAAAATTACTTTGGAAAATCACAGTCATACTATTAATTTTAAAAAACAACTATTCAGCAAAGTAATAGAAGTTTCATAAACGAATAATAGCAATTTTTAGTGATGATATCAATGCACTAATTGTAGCTCATATTGATTTAATAGCTACATCAATATTTCATTCATGTTAGCACCGGTGAAATATTATCAATCAATTATTTGTTTCACAAAAAAATTAAATTGAATTTGAAGGAATTAATGTACAAATTAACTTGGTGTATAAAACATAGCATGTTACTTTATAATTGCTGGTATTTATATCAACTGATATGTGTTTATTGTACTCGTGAAACATAAATATACTCTTCTCAGATAATATCCATCTAATGATTAAAAATATTCTATTTTTCATTACAATAATTAGTTATATTTATTTCTTATCATTTGATTGACATATTAGCTAGTAGGTATTGTTAGTGTTTAATCTGTAAAGACTTTTATCAATGCTGTAACTTGTCAAAAAATATTAGTACAGGGATTTGTAATTATTGTTATGTAAGTTGGTAATTATTAATTGTAATTTTACAAATTAATGTATACAATCATCCATACATCAGATAAATTCCTAACGGTATTGATAACTGCTATACTATATGTTGTAATTTTTCTACCTTCGCGCCTCACAAAGTTGTTGAAGTATTTTTTAAATGGTAAGTTGTGAAGACAACTATTATAAAAAGATATCAATCTTTAAAGTGATACTTATGAAATGCTTATGTAAAAAATAATTATCTAGTGTTTTAATAATTTCATGTGACTGAGAGAATATGTATTATTTATTTAAAATTTTTTGAACAATTAAAAGATTTATAGACAACGTGGCAATCATAAGATACTTACTGGTAATTAAATTAAATTAAAACAAATAATTGTTGATATAAAACACCTTTATTAAAAGCACAACTATCAATAAAAGCTATCGAAATATTAACATAAATAAAGATAAAACTTAACACTGAAGAGTAAAAAATTAAACAGAGGGTTTAGATGTGTACTCGTGATCACTGTTTGTTTCGAACTGGTTGAGAGTCAGCGACTTGCGGAATTCTTCATCGCGTGGAAGCAACATGTGTGTGTTCAAATCAGTCGGGTAAACCAGCACATGAAGGAAGGGGGAAGATATTCGCCCTTGGCGCATGCGTTATACTAATATATGACAAGTGATAGTATGATATTATTATTGTCCATGTGTTTTTACATGAAGCATGGTTGCAATTTAAGGGAGCATTCAGATTTTAGCATCTGCATCTAAAGTCCTATTGGTTCAATTAATTTAGAATGGAGTACTGTAAAAAAAAATATTGATCTTATAATAACGTTTGCGAATTAATTATTATTCACTATCTTAAGTTGGGATGTTTACCGTATCAGACAAATATGGAAAAGCTTATGAAATCATCATGTGGCTGACCCAAAAAATAAGGTCTCTTCAACCAATTTTTTATCTCACATCATGCTTTTTTATTTCCTCTTATTTTATGTCATGTTATTCTTTTATTTTAAACTTTAATTAGATGTATAAAATCGTGGGATAGCCGGATAAAACTTGGTTCCCGACAAAATGATCATTTTAATAATTATTTTCATCAATATTTAAAACCCTCAAGTGTTGGAGTGTTAATTTGATTACGCAACCAATTGAGACTTCGTTGTAGAATATTTAATAAGTAGAACTCGATATTAATGTAGTATTTTAATAATACATTGTTTAAAATATTTTTTATAACTTTATATTAAAGTAATACTTGAGTCTAAAGAGATAATTTATCTCAAGAAGTAAGCAAGCAATTACATAGAAGAATGGAAACCAGGAGATAATATTTATGTAAGACACGATTTTTGGTCTTAACTGTGGAGATTAATATTGATTAGATAATATAAAATTCTATCCTTGATACTGGTTGGATTCCATGAATAGGATGCTATTTGCAAATTGAGATGCTAAGAAATTTTTGTATAAAATCATACATGTCAGTCAGATTTGCAAAAAAAAAATTGTATCTTTTTTTTTTTTTTAGAATCTACAATTTCTATGATCATAAATGTTTAAACACATAAACGGATAAAAGTGAGTTTGTTATTTAAATGATACAATATGACGACCTTTTAATTTATTCATCATTTGTGAAAATTACTGTGGGAATTATGTATCAACTTAAATGCTCACAAAATACGTACACAATAGTTGAACTAATTAGATTGAGGTCGACGCGTCAGTTTAATTATATTGGTTTGAATATAAGCAGTTGTCATTTTATTTAGGATTTTATTTTGATATTATCATATTTAAATACAAAAGAAACGAAATAATCTTATTGGATTTTGTATCGATTTTTAAATAATATGTGTAATTCATTTACATAATGGTAAAACAAGTAGTTTTTTTTTGCTTGTTCTTAATTAAGCTCACTTGATAATGGAAAATTTATTTCAATATCAGTTTTGCATTAATTGGAGTAGTAAAATATTGGCATTGCTGATTGTCTCATTACTTACTCCTGTTTTAAACAGCTTTTTCAATGAAATTGTATAAGTCTTAAGGGTAACTGAATTTATGAATGAGCTACAAATAATAATCATACTGAGTATAGTTCACTTGAACAATTTAACGACTGATAACGGCCATGAAGATAATTTTCATTATTATCACAGTTTCCATGTCTTTTTGAATATAAATTAGCAGAAATTAGAAATCATTTCCTATTGTGATTATTAACAAAAAAATTAAGCAGACAAATAATATTGTTTTAGTTGAAGAAACTTAATTCTATATTCCTGATTATTTATAACGATATTTTGTAAAATGAGTTTTTTTTAGAAAAAAAAAAACACCAAAGTACAAAACTGAATTATTTATTTATTAATACCTTAAAGGCCAAGTAACAAAAATTAGTAAAATACTTTTCAATTTTACATCAGTCATTCTTAAACTATTTCAAAATTTGTTGGTGAATAACGAAGTTCTTCAACTAATTATTCTAAATAAATGGAGTCAATATTAATACCAGTAATGATATTCATATTAATAATATAAGGTAGACTAATGTTTTTGATAAATGTAAATTATTATTTCATTGCTTGTTGTAACAGTTGTAATCAAGTGATTATTGGAATTATTCAATTAACAAATATATTTTTTATAAATAATTTGATCAGAATGTATTTAGAAAATTATAAATTACATGAGACCCTTTATAAATTCATTTAGTAAATAAAGAAATCAAGTAGTAATTAAATGATATAAAAATATTTCAAATAAAAATAATTTTTCTCTTAATGTTAGTAATTTATGTATTCTATGAGAAAAACTTCTATTCCCTGATTTTATTAAAGGCACGTTGGTTAATTTAATATAGGAATTCATTTACACTTATTTTAAATTATTCTAAATTCATAATTTATTCATATAATGACAATGTATCAAATAATTCAATTTTTTTAGTAAACTAAATAAGAAAATAAAGAAATTCTTGTCATGTTATTGTCATTTATATTAGAGTAATTATTAAAATTTAGGTTGCGACGGCTCTATATAACATGTCCTAAGTGTATTTTCAATAAAAATAACTTTCATGGTTTTCATATAAAAATTGAATACGAATTATATGAAAGAAAAAACTCTTCAAGGAGCAATTTGGTATAAATTTGAATCTAGATGGTAGGCTCCACTCTATTTTACTCAAAACAATCTTTTAAAAACAGTTTTGATCTTTAGCTAAAAATCTTATCATACGTTACTAGAAACATTAAGAATATTTACAAGACTTCATTGACATTTCCGGAATGACAGATTGAAGTATACAAAGAAAAAAATCAGAAGAGCTCATATTGAATCAACAAAAGATGAATGAAATAATTTTACAGATATGTAGCTATGAAGAATTATGATTGTTGATATTGGAAAAAAAACCAAACGATGATTTAGTTTTAAGTGAAGCCTCATTATACAATTAAGAGAAACTATCATGATAGAAGTGTATGTAGTTTATTACACTTATTAAATTAAATAAGCTCTTCTGAAATTTCATCGACAATAATCATTGAAATGATGTTGATAGATAGAAGGACGTAGAAGCTTACGGAAATATCAATTATTTGAGTCTGGAGGCGGGCTGGTTATTTTTCTCTTAAATAGTAGAATATGTGGCTCTGTAAAAAGAAAAGATATGTAAATTATTACCAAAGAAATAGTACTTATTGAAAAAAGAATAAATCGTATCGGAAAATAATGTTATTTACCTGGATCGTGTCTCATGTAATGTACCCAGCCTCTGCTTTGTTGAACACCAAGTTCTCTCCATTCTTGTTCGGACATTAGATGAGTTGTTGGTACTTTTTTTTCTAGTTCTTTGGGAAGCACAACGTGCCTAAAATTAAAATTTAATCATGGAATTTTGATTGAATGAATAAATAATATATTGCTGTTGGTGTATTGTTATCAAATAGAAACTTTGATAGAATAAAAAAAAAAATAAGGAACAAATGATGTTTTTCGATTGGAAATATTTTCAACATATTGATACACATTATTGTGATTCATCTTTATTGAGATCATTCTTTATATAAAATATTGAGAGTAAATTAGTCACAAAACCGGTTGCCTCCAAAAAAAGAAAAGTTATTCTAGAAAGTATATAAACATATCAAACCAGTCATTTAAAGTGACATCTCCTAAAAGTATACGCAAAAAGGATTGTAGAAAAGTCTAGAATAACTTAAAAAAGTTCGAAAAAATTAAAAGGTTAACCATAAATGAGAACATTTTTGTCAACACTGTTTATACTTCGTTTGGGGATCATATGAGTAAAATAATAAAATCTCAAATTTAAAATAGAGATTTTTTTTACTTAGGATATCACGTATCAAAATTCAAACAAAAGAATTCTAAACGACAGCAAACAATACAAATTTCAAGATCTAAATTACACATACCTATACTCATATTCATCGTCGTAATATTTACCAGAGTAGTAAATTTCAGGCATTTTTATTATTATTGGTATCAAATCACAACTTGGAATATTTATCGATACGATTAGTTTGGTTTTTGCTATCACACCGTAAATTCACTTTTCTTCACTTCCAAAACTGTACAGATTATATCGCATATGGCTGTCGAATTTGAAAATAACGGATGTAGAATCTTCGATAGTGGGGGAAACTTTACAATCAATTTACCAATAAATAATTAATAATTTATTTAAATTTTAAACAAAATTTTTCCTGTATTACAGTTAAAACACAAGCTGGTGATAATAATATTTTAAACAGTTTTTTTAGATTAACGTAATTCATTTTTATAATTCTTGAAAATTTTTGTCAGAAATTTTAATTATGCAATTGATTTGAGTAGTCAACAATCAGCTGATGTAAAGCGCCTCTAACGTTGAAAAAAAAAGTAAATCGCGAGTTAAGCGCCGCGTATGGATACTTTGGGTAATTAAAATTCTGTCATCAGAATTTAGAGGTTAAGTATTAGAAGATCTAATGAACGTTTGTGTTTAGTTTATCTCCTAAATAGTAGTTTATTACTTTATAAATAAAAGTAAAATGGAAAGATATTCTCGTAAAAGTAGCTGTGAAAAATCTAAATCACGAGATGATAAGTATTACAATGAAAAATCTAAGTACAAAGATTGCGACAAATATAGGGACAACGATAAATACTCAAAGTCAAACAAATCATCAAAAAATCGTGATGACTCTAGGACGAAATCGAAGCATAAGAGATCTTTCCGTTCATCTAGTAGAAAAAAAAATTCTAAACATAAAAGTCGTAAAAGGTAAATAAACTATTCGCTCTATTTGATATAAGTAAAATGATTTTAGTTTGGAGTCATCATCAATTTTAATGTGTATAAAAATAATGACAATAAATGATTCATAATTTCTTATTGACATCTTTGTTTTATTTAGGTCTTCTTCATCTTCATCGTCGTCGTCGTCGTCATCATCATCATCATCATCATCATCATCTGCTTCTTCAACGTCTTCCAATTCATCAGCAGACTCAACAAAATTGTTAGAAAAATTAGAGAAGCAACGTCAAAAACAAATCGAGGAACGTAAAAGACAAAAAGAATTATTAAAAGCTACAGAAACTCCAGAAGAAAAAAGATTGCGTCGTTTGAAGAAAAAAGAAGCAAAAGAACGCAAGCGTAAGGAACGAATGGGTTGGGATAATGATTATTTACATTATACAAATACAGATAATCCTTTTGGGGATGGAAATTTACTCTCAACTTTTGTATGGTCTAAGAAACTTGAGAAAGAAGGATTACTTGGAGTTAGTCGAGATGAACTTGAACAACGTAATCGCCATAAGCAAGAAGAGAATCGACGGGAATTAGAAAAGGTTAAAAAAAGGAGACAAGAACGTGAATTAGAAAGACAACAAAGAGAAGAAGAAATGAGTATGTTACAAAGAGGCAAAGAAGCAGCGCAATTAGAGCAATGGGCTAGACAAGAAGATCAATTTCACTTAGAGCAAGCACGTTTAAGATCGCGAATTCGTATTCAAGATGGTAGAGCCAAACCAATTGACCTTTTAGCAAAGTATATTAGTGCTGAAGAAGAGGTCGATGCTGTTGAAATGCATGAACCTTATACTTATTTACGAGGATTGCATGTGAAGGATTTAGAAGATTTGATCGAGGATATAAAAGTTTATAAAGAATTGGAAAGAGGTAAGAATCTTGATTACTGGAATGATATAACCGTAATTGTTGAGGATGAACTTCAGAAACTTAGAAAATTGGAACGGACGGAGTATGAAGTGGCGGTGGGTCGAAGAGAGGGAATTAATGAAGCAGTAGCCAAGGATATTACTTCAATATTTAAAGGCAAAACTGCAACTCAGTTAGAGACGATGCAGTTACAAATTGAATCTAAAATATCCGGGAAACCTGAAGGCGTTGATATTGGATACTGGGAAAGTCTTTTATCTCAATTAAAAGCTCATATGGCTCGAGCTCGACTAAGAGATAGACATCAAGAAAATTTAAAGAAGAAATTAGAAGTCCTTATTGCTGAACAGGGAGTAGCTAGAGCAGAAAGTGAAGCTGGTGAGACTGAAGCTCCTAGTGAAACTTCGGCTAAACCACCAGAGGAATCTGCTCCAACTACATCACAAGAAAAAAGTGATGATGAATCCGGCAATGAGCAACAAGAAACTCATGCTGCAGAAGATATGTTATCTGAGTCATTTGGGGAATATGAATCGGGTGGTTATTCGCCCAAGTATCTTTCAATGTCACAATTAGAGCCCGGAACGTTAATTACTTTAGAAGAGGATGATAGCCAACGATTAGAGTATGCAAGAGATCAAGTACTTAAAACTGGTCGTAAAGTTCAGAGTGCTATGTCTGCTGAAGAACAAGCAATGCACAGAGAAGCTCGGAAAAATATGGGAAGTGACGAAGCACAATTTAGCGTCGAATCATCATTAGAAGCTCAAATTTATTTGTGGTCTGATAAATATAGACCTAGAAAACCACGATACTTCAATCGTGTACATACTGGTTTTGAATGGAATAAATATAATCAGACTCATTACGATATGGATAATCCACCACCAAAAATAGTCCAAGGTTATAAATTCAATATCTTTTATCCTGATTTAATCGATAAGAGTACTACTCCGGAATATTTTTTGGTAAGGTTCATTTACCTGGTGTCAATTTAATATTTATTAAGTTTTATTCTTACAAGTTAATTAATTAATTGTTCTGTTTCAGACGCCTTGTAATGACAACAAAGATTTTGCAATTTTAAAATTCCACGCGGGACCCCCATATGAGGACATAGCTTTTAAAATTGTCAACAGAGAATGGGAATATTCATATAAACGAGGTTTTCGATGTCAATTTCACAACAACATTTTCCAGCTGTGGTTTCATTTTAAACGATACCGATATCGTAGATAACTTTCACTTAAATTATATACATATACGACAAATTTTGTATTGCTATTTTCTTGGAAATACAATGTATATATTGGTAACTTAAATTATAATTTATTTTAACTATTCAATTCTATTTTATTTATACAAACGATTTTCATAAAATTATTCAAAATTTTCTCTTTATAGCCCACCGGTTAATGTCATTATTAATTAGTATTTATATTAAAAATGTCCAAACAAATAGATGGCTTTACTGTGGAAAATGATAAACTTTGACATCATCAATGAGATAAGAGATCTTGACATGAAAGGAAGGTAGATTATTCATAAAAAAATTGATCGCTTGAAAAAGTAGAAGTATGAAACGTTGTCAGGTGACCACCATGTGTATTGTAATGGTAACATACTTTGTTAGATTGGACAATTATAATTGTGGTAAAATGGATCGATTTTCTCTGCTACCTTTATGTTTCATGATATACACATCGACCACAGGTAGAAACGTATATCGAACCAATGGCAAGGTAAACTTTACATTCAGTGTGCTGCGGTTTGTGTTACCTTAACGTCGTTACACGAAGGTGAAAATCTTCTTCATTAAAAAAAAGTATATCATTTAATATTTCGTAATAAACGTAGAATAAATTGTATAATCATTATGAAAATGAAATGACAGTAAGTGTGGTAACAAAATAATTTAAGTTAGATTTAAATACTAAATAAATGAACAACGATATAATTAAACAGAAATGGAGTAAAAATTACATAAAATTGAACAATATTTAAATTGAATTGGGTGCATTTGCACTCATTTCCAATTAGATTTTTTTCAATGATTTTCAAAATTCAACTTTTATTATGGAAAATTAAATTAAATAATTTTATATTTGATTAGTAAAAAAAATTTATAAAGTGCACCAGGATATATTTGATGAAACATATATAAAAGTGTAACCGATCGAAAAAAAAAAGCATAAAACGTAAGTCTTTATTGATTAAATCATTAAAACATTAAATTGGTCAAAGTCTATTAGAAAAAGTCCAGGTGCAACTACCTCTACACTACTATTATATTAAACATGAAGTGGCGGAAGGGGTCTAACGATTTTTTTCCGGAGAAAACCTTTCTTATTATTAAAAATAACCTAGAATCACTTACAGGTAATTTGATATCAATCCTTATCACCATCACCATCTAATTAATTCATTTATTCATTAATTAAAATTAAAAATTGAAATTTATTCAGCTAAAAAACATTGTCGACGAGTTAAATCAAAATCTGCAGCAGACACAGGAACGTGGCCTCCAAAAGTAAAGAAACTCTGTCCTTATAATGTTGAAGAACGACCAAAGACTGCAAACTTGGAAAAGCCAAGTGTCCTCGACCCCAGTTTAGTTAATAAATTAGATATGTCTTTACTGAGTAAGGAGTTATTGTGCGATTCTATGACGCGCATTCAGCTTGGTGGACGTAACGTAGGTGGGGAAGCATCATCGAATAATTATAGGAGTGTACCACCGACCATTGTTGAGAGTAAAACATTTATTCTTCGTCAGAAGCGTCAGAATTCAGAGCATTCAGTGACTTCTGAGCAGTTTAGTAAAGAGTCACTATTAGAACCCGTGATCATGAAAAAACAGTTACCGCTGAGTCCTCCGATTTCTAACGATCGTAATAAAAAAATCGATATCAATAAAAAGCTCGATGACAATAATAATAAAAATTCTACTCACGGGATCAATAAGCCAATCGGATCATTGTCAACTGTAAAAATATCAAAATCATCTAGAGCAGCTTTACCTGATGAAATTGAAGTTTTCACCAATTCCACTACTAAAATAGTGCCTGAACCTTGCACAACTTGTGGTCGTCCTGATCAGCCAGAAAGATTTCACAGTCATCCTAAAAGTGCTCTCCCTGTTAAAGGATCTAATAAGGATGTGGCCAATCCTAATAAGCCAAAAGATAAAGATAAAGATTTGAAGAAGACAATTCAGAAACCAGTTGCATTAAATTTCCGAAGTGAAAAGAGTAAAAATAAAATAAAAGAATCGGAAACGGAAATAAATAAAAAAGCAGGAGCTATTATTGATGAAGTCATTCAACCATCGAGACCGTCATCGACGAAAAAAGGTCCGCGAACTGTTATGTGTTATATATGTAGTAGAGAATTTGGTACAGCTAGCTTTCCAATTCATGAGCCCCATTGTCTACAGGTAATATATCATAAATATTCTATTTTAAAAAATAATTTTTCTCCTATGTTTAATGTTATGTCGATGAAGGACAACTGACAAGGATGACTCATAGATCAATATTATTATAATAGATATAATTGAACCTATGGATAGAAGAGAACCATATCGTTGATTTCCCTATCATATCAAATTTTCTATTTTTATCCAATTGCATTTATCCTCGACTTTGACAATGATTTACCAACCCACACATACAGATGTAAATGCTAATACGATTTCGCATAAATATACACATAATTTACGCGTGAATGATTCAGTCATACAATCGGTCACGAGGATAATATAATACTGGCAATAACTGAAATAAATTTGAACACACCTTAAATTATAAGACATTTATCCGCAGGAAGTATTAGATAAATTGATTAAATTTATTGTTAAATTTTTTCTATAAATAAAATTATTTACTTTCTTATTTGACAATGTTGTCTTGATTATTTTTTTTTTTTTTTGTAGAAGTTTGCATAAATTATTTGAAATAAGAATTAATTATTCATAGAAATGGGAACGAGAAAATAATTCTTTACCACCTTCCCAACGCCGGCCACCACCTCAGCGACCAACTGTGGATTTTGATGATCACCAATGGAATAATGCAGCTTGGGAATTGTCTCAAGTATGTGCAGTGATTTTCTACAGTCATTGAACTTATTTTGCATAATTATGAATACTCACTACTAGAATATTTAAGTACTGGATATATTGATTCTTATCAAGATTTTATGTGGCGAGTGACTGAGCTTTAACCCACTTTAATGGTAGTTTATAATATCACATACTTAAATTCCACAAGTATTTATTCTTGCATGTTTTAAAGTTCAACATTGATTCTAAATATCAATAGAATTTGATCCATTTTTTTAAAAAAGTTTTTATTAATAAAATAATGCAGGCTATTATATCAATAAAAGGTACATAATTGATTTAGTTCCGTTTATAATGGTTTATTGAAGATTTATGTTTTGATAGTTTTATGGTCAAAGTCTAGACATTGACACAGTTCTACCTTTGATTGATTATAAAAACTATTGTCATATATGTTAGCTGATGATCGATAGTACCTGCTACAACTTCATACAAAGTATATGCACCGATAAGATATCATAGATAATGTTTATCCATGCCATAGTTTGATATTTCGATGAAGAATACACGTGCACATTACATGTTATTGATTGTTTAACTTTTTTGTTGATGTTATTCTTCATCAACCCGTTAAGGTCTGTTGCTACATCAAGGGTAGAAACTTTTTTTAAAAAAAATTTTTATTTTTTCAATTAAAAAATTATTATGTACATAGCCACTAGCATTCATAAGTTTGTCAATTCCATTGTTTTGAAACATAACAATCTTGCATAATTACCATGTTACTTTTATCAACGATAGTTCATCATGATTGACATTTTAGACTCAATTGCTTCCCTGTTGGAAATGCGGAAGAACGTTTTTACCAGATCGGTTGCCTGTTCATCAAAAAAGCTGCAAGGCTACACCCAAGGTGATGAGCTCTTTTTAAAATAATTTATATAACTATCTACGATTAATGTTTATTTTTTACTTAGTTGGAAATTTTTTTTACAGAATTCATCAGCTTCAGACAAATCGGACAGGTCTGAAAGAACAAGAAATACAACTAGCCGATCAAATTCATCGACAGTTTTTTGCCAGAGATGCGGCCGAACTTTTACTGCAAAGAGCTTGGAAACACATGAAACGCAATGTTTAAAACGTTGGCAGACGGATCAGAAAATGAAAGAAGAACAAAAAGAGCCTATCATGAGTCCAAGAGTAAATATTAATTCAAGGATTCACTGGACTTTACTACTAATACCTAGAATTTCGGTTGCCTTAATTTTTATTATTCTAGGATTCTCAAAAACGAATGGTAAATTGCTACATCTGCGGACGAGAATATGGATCAGCAGGTATTGATATCCACGAACCACAATGTTTAAAAAAATGGCATGCAGAAAATCTAAAATTACCTTTAAATCAACGAAGACCTGAGCCTCAAAAACCGGAAATTGTTTTGATTGGTGAGTGGATTTATAGCTTCTATATTTATCGATCACGAAGTAAACAAATCAATGTATCATCAGAAAATATTAATTTTTAATATGAACTTATAAATTGCGACTATTACTTGCACATTAGCTCTCAACAAAGTATCGTTATTTTCAAAACATAAATATTAGTATTTATCCTCAATTATACATGCTAAGTGTCTACGTATCGATTTCTTTCTTAAGAGAACTTAGCTCCTGAGCTAAAATGGTAAGTGTAAAAGTAGAAAGTTTGATGAACTTTAATGTTCAGTGCATGTTAGGAAATACTAATTTTTAAGAGAGAAAAAAAACTAAATTGAGTTTAAGAAATTAAAATATCAAATTCATTTATAATATTATTTTACACAATTATAAGAGAAGGAAAGTTATGTTTTTTCGAATTTCAATGTTATACACAATAACCATGACGATTATTATCATTAATTTTTTTTATTTTTAATTCGAAGTAATGTGATGAATTTTTTAGATTTAATTACCAGGATTATCAAAGAAATGTTATTACTTAAATCGTTGTTGAAAATTTAAAATATATTTTTATTATAATACTCTGATACATACATTCAATATAATAAATAAATATTCCGGCCACGGTCAAGAATAGCATTGAATCGATTAGTTCATTTGCATATGCGTACATGTGTGAATAGTAAAATGTTGCCATTTGATATATATCTTACCTAACATGAAAAGCAGAACGTTTCTATTTTCAGTAGAAAATTAGCAACTTGATATGAGCTGTTATACTAAAACAAATTGTTGTATAGCTACATATCTATTCTCCAAATAGTTTAATTTATTTCGTATGATTAATACACAAGTATATTACGTACTGTAACAGCATAATTCTTTTAGCTATATAGCAATTAACTTATACAACCATAATCTATTATTATCATTTAATACTTTTAATTCATTTTTCCTAAAAATTAATTTCTATACCATCACTATTTTTACTACGTATTGAAGTGTCAAGAGTGTTGTAAAATATTTTAAAACTTTTCTAAAAAGATCCCTATGCTTCATAAATACTTCAAAAGTATTTTAAAACTGTCTAGAGAGAATAAAACGAATGACTTTAATAGATAATAGAATTGAAAGAGTTCAATGTGTGATAAATTTCATTATAACGACATGTGATAAATTTCAGAGACATCGACATCAGGAAGTCCTGTAATAGATTGGGCGGCAACTAGTGAAGCACGATGGAAATCCCATTTAGGCCAATTAGTACCATGTAAAAATTGCAAAAGGACATTTAATCCTGATCGTGTTGCTGTTCACGAACGTACTTGCAAAGGAACTCGTTAAAGGATATTGTTATATCCTAAATAAGGTTGTTGTACAAAGATTGTGACTGAAATTAAATCAACTGTCCATTGACTTTGTATTGAATTAATCAGTTGGCAATACTAATTAGTTAAAAGCATTGAACAAAATTAACAATTATAACCAAAAATTAGACGGCATTAATAAAGGAGCCTGTAATATTTCAACTTTAATACACTTTGGTTCCTCTTAGCACATAATATCAACTTTTAACTTATGCTATTGCTACACTGAAAGATGTTCTTAATATAATTATATTATACATACATATGTATATATATTTTCTAATTTATATAATTACTATAAGAGTGAAAATTAATTTTTTATCATCGAAATAATTGATAATAGCTTTCTGAGCTTCATATATAAGAACACCAAATGATTAATTATATAATAATTAACTATCCAAGTTTTCAGTGAATATTTATGAATTTTATAATTAACATAGACTGTAGTAGTAATTAAAAATTAAATAATTTATAGAATGTTTAACAAAGTTGTATTGATTTTTATCAATACATATAATATAATATTTTAATAAGAACGAGATCATTGCAACATAATATTCTATTCTATATTAATCAATATTAATATTATTACGTATATTTTGTATTAAATATAAAATGAGAAAGTTTTTTAATTATAATTTAATTTTCTAGATCTTAATAATGAGGTAGATATAACGTTTAATAAATCACGTTTGAGTATTGTAATATACGAAAGACAATTAATTATGTATTCAATCAGTCAAATGGTTTCGTTTTTCATCTTTAAAACATTATTTTTTTTTTTGTTATCAATTTTTATTGGTATTGATCAGTTTCGTTGTAATTCCATTTGAATTGGAGTTATATTGAAGAATTAGTCTGGGCGACTGTTTCAACACTTTCTCATTATTGTTAGGCCCTTCATTAATTAGTTTCACTAATACTGTTTCATCAGTTGTGTGTAAAATTCCGTTGAAAGTACTGGATTTTCTTGTTTGACTTTGAGTGAAACGACTGCTGTAACCACGAGTTGCCAAAGTGAAACTTGTATGGGTAGCAGTGCTGCGATGCTGCATCGTTGAACCATCTCTGCAATTAATGCAGAGATTTAATTATTTTTTTACTGCTTTTTACTTAGTTTAAATATTTACTTAATGTAAAAATTGTTATAATATTCTAAGAATATAGATCAGGATTACCTTTGGCGAAATTTACGGCTTTTTTTTTGAGGCCATAAATGAAATGCTCCGTAAATTAACGGATTCACCAAGCTGTTGCTCATTCCGAAAAAGAAGATTCCATTTTGGAGTTCTTCACTTAACTGATGAAAAAAGTTTTGATGGAATCGTTATTTATTTATAATGAAATAACCGATAAACATTCTGCCGTCATATTTTATAAGAAAATTGTATGCAAAAAAAAAATGGAGTTTCTTACACGCTCATCTGGGTTGAGAAACATGAATATGATCATCATGGTATAATAAGGAGTCCACCACAACACAAAAGCTGCTACAATCACGATGCTTATACGTAGTGATTTGCTTTTAGCACGATGCATAAGTTTCCGACGATTTGTATCACCACTTTCTTGAGAAATGTTTTTTTGGTTTGTCAACTGTAACTTGAATGACTTTTCACTGCCTGTAATTGAACGAACAAAAAATAAATTGTTTTTTTATTGTTGTAAAGTAATGAAGATGAGAACAGAATGATGATACTTACGTGAAATTGTGATAATGGTAGAAACATAAGTGACAATAAGGACAGTAAGGGGTAAAATGAACATCAAAATGAGACTGAGAGTTGTATAGAGTTGTTCTTGCCATGCTTCTGTATAAAATCCATGGGTGACACACTGTGAAAATTCCTCAAGAAAAGGACCTCGTGCTACATGAAATATAATGAGCTGCAAATAAAATCGTTAAGCTTGAAAAATTTATCAATAGACTATTCTTTTTGGTGGCAATTATTTTTAAGAATGAAGGTATCATTCTATGATATTTATGATTGAGTTAGACATCATAACCCCTACGCATTATTTTTTTTTATTATTTCATTACTGTTATTATTGATGTATTCTCGTTAGTAGTATCGAGTCCTATGACCTTTATCAAAATTGATTGATCTTAATTTCATCCATCGATAATAATGTCTGTATGTCAAATTAATTTCGATTCAAAATTGTAATTTATTGAGACAATTATTTCAACTTAATCAAACATTTATTCATTTTTCAAGCTAAATTGATATACATAAAGACTTTGACATGAATAAGCTAGCAACAATGATGAGAATCAAGTTACTGAATATAGCACTATTTGTTTATAAAAATCAGACAGTCATTTTCCTTGGGAAGTTTTTGAGAATTATTTATATTAGGTTAAAAATTATTTAAATTCTGAAGTGTATTGAAAATGATGATATTAAAAAATATGAGTCTTTACATCATTTGAAAAGTAAATAAAGAAAATGATTTCAGTTATTGAATTAATATTGAAAGATTTATCAAAGTATTGATGAGAAATTGAATGGTCTTCTTATTTAGATCAAAGACCAAGTCAATATTATTTCATAAAATTACTGTGATTTAAATGTCAAACCCATTAAATCAGTCAATAATGCAAGCCAAGAAACCGAAAATTCTTGATCTAGCTCTCACAGCAGTAAAAAATTTGAAAGAAGTTAATGGTGCAAGCCCTTTGGATATTTGTAATTACATATCATCTACTTACAACATTCCTAGAGATGTAGCCAAACGTCAGGTTGGTGAAATATTTTTTATATAATTATATAATGAATGTTTCTATAAAATTTTAATTTGTTCAAACAATCAGACTTTGTTAGCACTCAAAAGAGGAACTGCCCATGGAATATTGAAAGAATCTGGCGGTCGTTACAGTCTTCTAACAGATACAGAAAAAGAATGTGTGGAATTAACAAATCAAGAGCTTGGTTTATTGGATCTCGCATGCCGGAGACGTCGGATGATGCAGAGGAAAAGAAAAGCCATGAAAAAAGCAGGAAAAGTTTCTGGAAAAGTCAAGAAAAAAGGACGTATGAGAAAGTCATCAAAAGGACGAAGGTATAGTTAAAATAAAAATTGAAAAGCTGATAAAAAACTTTATTAAAACAATGACATCTATAAATATTAACAAGTACTTAACAATTGTTTATGAAATTTGAAATTTAGTACCTGCTAAAAGTGTAGAATTAAATTATCATAAAAAAAAAAATAATTAAAATTGAAAGGTAATAAAATTTTTAAAGAGGTAGGGTTGGATTTAAATGAACAAGGGTAAAAAGACAAGGGCGAGAAAATAAATTGGAAAAAAAATTGCGTTTTAGGGGGAACGAAAATGTGATATCATTTAAAAAAATAAGTTACATCATAGAAAATTATCCTAATAAAAATACTCTTCCACGACTTTCTACGTAAAAATCATTATTTTTTATGACTGAAGCTATTATTTTTACATCACTGAATTCCTACTTATCATATATAATTATATCGTTTAGAAAATAGTAGTAATTGAGAATAAAAGTAGAATTTTTTTCAAGTTATAAAAAAAATATTAATATTTTTCGCTTTTAAATTTACAACCATTGATAAAAGATTATTTGCAAATTTAGCTCAATTTTTTAATCATCATTTTCAAGAAGTTTAAATAAAAATAATAGTTATTTCAAAATAGCTTTATTATTTATTATTGCTGTTGAGTAAAAAAATAAAATAGCACGTGTTCTGATAAAACAAAAAACTCAAACAATTATGGAGTTTAATTGACCTCAAAGACAAAATTTTCAAAGTTTTTAATTAGCAATAAAAAGTAATAATTTCGTATAAAATCACGTAATTTTGTGTAACAAACTTTTAATTTTATACTTATAAGACACACATACAGAATCATAAGAAATTGAAGAAAGCATCTTCGTTTCATTTCCTATTTTTTTTTCTTTAAACTCAGTTTTACTTTTAGTGATTTAATTTATTTATTATTATTTTATTAAACCTTTCTTTATTATCTAAAATATTTACTGCACTATGTAAATTAAATTCATTTTTGATAAGATATTGATTTTTCATTAGGCAAAAACATTATTGATTGAGAATAAGTAATGTAATCTAAACTTAATGATTTTTTTATTATCGATAACTGAACAATAAAAAAAAATTACACTATTCATAAATAAAACTAACGTAAAGTTAATACAATTGCAGTGGAAGGAGTAAAAGTCGAAAGAGTGGACGAAGTGGTAGCAAAAAAAGCGGAAGGAAGAGAAGTAAATCACGAAAAATGAAAGGGAGGAGTAAAAGTAAATCTCGAAGAAATAAAATACGTAGTTGTACGTGCCCATCATCTAGGCGAGAAAAGCATAAACATCGAAGCTCTTCTAGGAAAAGGCGAAGGGATAAAAAAATTAGAAAACGTAGTAGGAGTAGAAAAAGGAGTAAAAGTGAAAGAAAACACCGTAGAAGTGAATCACATGCAAGAAAAAAAGCAAAAAAAGAGAAAAAAAAAAGTTCCAAGCGAAGGGAGAAAAAAGGAAGAAGAGATTGTGATTGTCCTCCGAGTGTGAGAGGTCGACCTGAAGGTTCTAAAGCTGAAGGAAATGTTAATAAAGAAAAACAGAAAGATAAACATAAAAAAGATGCAAAAAAGGACCTCAATGAAAAAACTGGAGCTAAAAAAGAAAATTATTTTTACGAGCTTTTTAAAATGAACTTTGGTAATCGGAATCAAAATAACTCTCCAAAATGAACTGCTATCAATAATTAGTTGGATTCTGGGTGGTTCAATGAATGCGATGATATTTAATTGTCTGGAAAATTCATTGAATAGAATTTTTTTGTGATTTTTATTGCTGTTGTTACATAGATTTTTTGAATAAAATTTTTATTCTCCATTGTTTGGTGATTTATCACTGTTTTAATTTTTATTAGCCACAAGGTATTTTGTGCACGATGATTAGTTTTAAATTTTTTCAACATCTTTATGGAAATTTGTCAGCTTTATCTCAAGGGAACAGAGTTACCAGACATTGTAAGGTTTATTAAATTCCTTTAAGTGGCGTTTTAGCAACCACATGGTGACATTAAATTCAATAAAAGTTATATACTTGAGGGTATTTTTGAAAATAAGGGAAAAAGATTAGAGCTTATCATACAAATGTATTGTGAGAGATAAGCTTTATTTTGAGTTTATCTAAACTACTGTTCTTATTGTTTAGGAAATTGTATGAAGGATTTCAAATTTTAACCATGAATCTGAAGACTCAGTAAAGTTAATTGGACGATAATATACTTTATAAAAAATTAAGAGGACATTTTTTCTGAAATGAAGAAGCTGTATTTTGGAAGAAAGATATCTGATCCTCGTGAATTAGAACATAATAGGAAGCTTATTTTCTGCTTTTCAAGAATCTTCCATGGATAAAATCTTGCCATCTTTTCATCGTTTTCTTAAGTTTTAATAAACTAATGAATGAGTTTCTTTCATGCTTTTATTTTATCTTGGATATGTTAATTATAACAAATGATTTTAAATAGAGGTAATTAATTTTTAATTGCACTTTGATTGAAATGAAAAGGTGAAATAAAAAAAAGTAATTTATTAATAAATATGGTCGAAGTTTTTTTTAAAACTTCAGACAAAGTAAACAGAATAAATTGGAAAGCATGGAATATTTTAAAATTGTTAAGAAAATGTGGGTTAGATGAATGAAATTATTAAGCCAAGGAAAACTTTGATGTACACTTTTGAAAGAATTAAGTATATCGATCTTTTTGATAAAAAATTTGTGGTGAAGTTTTTTTATGATCTAAAGTAAAAATAAAATGCGATGAGGCATGTTATTAAAACAGACGACTTTATAAGATTTGGTCTTTGTAAGAAAAAATGAAACTTTAACATCTTCAACTAATTCCCCAATAAGTTATAAGAATGATAAAATGGCATGATGTCAGGTTTTGGAAGATAAAAAAAGAAAAATACTTATGTCCTTATAGTATCAAAAAATCTGCCAAGACTTATAACTTCTCACTTTTGCTCAGTTTTATTTCTTTGACAAATATCGAAAATATCATTGGCAAAATTTTTTCTCATATATTTGCTACCATAATGTGCTTGTTACAATGTGACACTTTAATATTATTTTTTCTTATCTTACGTTTGGTGTTAAATATTTGAGATGTTACTTGATTGGTTTTGAATCGACAAATTAAGAAATGTCAATATGCTGAAACTAATTGGAGATAGAGGTATGATTAGACTTGATAGTTTAGCAAATATGTTCTAATAAATATACTGGGAATTTGCAAATTATAATTATTAAATTTGATAAAACTTATACGTCATTGATTTATTAAATCATAATTACTTAAAATTAATTTATTTATGTACAAATGAAATTTTATATTTAATTTTATAGAAGTTCTTAGTTTATAAAAAAAGATAGATTGTTTCATTTAAAGAAAGTATTCACTACCAAACAATCCTATAATAATTTTTTCAATGAATAATTTTAATAAATAGTTTTCGTAATAAACCGTAAGTTATTTGTAGTAGTTAGATATGTCCAATATTATTTTACATAAATCATTTTAATAAATAATAATGAATCTTATTTATCATTAATCAGATAAATAATACTGTCTGATATCATATTCACGACCATCAAAGGCTGCTTAAACTACTTATGCAAAAGAAGACTGATTCACAAGCAATTATTCTAAATACGAAAATTCTGTATACAGTTCAATGGTCCAATAAAGTTAATATAACAACCTACGCACGAATTTAAGCAGCTCCTGAATGTCCTAAAGACCATCATTATCAGTCTATTTGAAGTTCGTCCAATGCACTCAATATGAATATCATTTACTGGCAATAAAAGACTTTTGTCTTGTCAAATGTCAAAAGCAGAAGACATTGGGAATAAAAAAAAACTGTTGTTTCAGATAAATATCATTTATGATTCAGAAAGAAGGAATTAAGCTTTGATTGATTAAATTATTCCAAAAATAAATGAATGTTCATGTTATCATTCCTTGTGATGATGGAGTTTATTTATAACTGTAATATTTAGATGAACTATGAATTTATTGTAAATCTACTGAGGGAACAACAGAATAATTAATATTAAGAGCAGAGAGTGACAATACGAGAAGCAACCCTGAGGATCTTATTATAGATACTTTACGAGGGGAAGATTCTAGATGAAATTTGCAAGCAAATCCAAGTATGAAAGATAAATTAGCTAGTAAAAATATGATTATTATAAAATAGCACAAGATATCGACAGAACATCGCTTGTATTATCAAAAAGACTATATTCATTGCTGCCAATGAAATCTAGAATTGGTCGCGTAGCTTAGAATGTGATTGATTCTACCAATTTTTCTTTTTTAAATCTTTTTTAACCAGCGTACATTCTTTAAGAGGAATTTCCATTTAAACTACCTAGCCAATTCTTTCAGATGAAAGAAATTTTTAATTAAAAAATAAAAAAAACATTTTAACTAATAGTTAATACTCTGCCATCCAATGATCTCCTAAAGTTGTTATTAAATTAATAGTTTTTCTCTACTCTCTATTGCAACAAATCAATTCCTCATACTTTGCATTCATCAAGTTGTTATCAATATATTCGATTTTAATTTCGCTAAACTGAACAACATTCAACTTGAATAAACATGCTTTTATTATTTCTCAAAACAAAAAAGTCCAATTTTATTTGCATTCAATATTAAAAAATTTTTCTAAACTATCGATATTTTTTCAGTACCATTTTTTCTTTGAATATGAAAATATTCAAGAGTAATGTAATATTTAAATTTGATCTCATTTCAGTCCTATGAACACTATACCCTATATTGATCTGAGTCTATAGGTCCAGAAAAGAAAGAAGATCATCTAAGAGACAATCATCTTTATGAGATGCAATAAAGCTTGGTTAAGGTGTAAAAAGAAGTCTAATAGACGTCAACACTTCATGTACAGTTTGATAAAAAAACTTTAGTGATATCATAAATAACAAAAAAACCGAGGTGAATATTGAGTAATAATGTTTTTTTTTTTGCTTTAAATCGTCAACTACGCTCTAAAACTCCATTCTATACCAAGACAAATAAATGCCATTGGACTGCGACGTGATTCAGATTCAGACCCAGGTCAAAAGTCGTTGATATGATAATAATTTATAGCAATTAGATCAAGACCTCTGAAAATGACAATATTAACAACTAAATCCTGAAGAATTATTTTTCACAATTTTATTCCACATATATATATATATATATATATATATATATATATATATATATATATATATATATATATATATATATATATATATATTCATATGATAACAAGTTTCAGGTCAATGCTCGAGGCAAGACTGCATCCTTTATATCAAATAAATTATAAGATTCAGCAAATCAACATCCCATTATTCAGTACAGAGGATAAAGTTGGTGTTTATTCTACTCTCTCAAGCTATATTTGCTTCGTTTTGATGATAAATAGATTTTTTTAGGATTCACAACCTTGATCTAATTTAGCAAAATTTTCATATCAGTAATATATTATTTATTTATTGATAGAAAAATATTTTTTAATAAAGTGAATTTTTTTTTGTAGAATCTATCATCGTTTTATGAAATGATTGCTTTCTTGCATTTTGATTAAATTAAAATATCATTTAAATTTTAATCTTCACGGGTGACATTGATCTTCAGAATGCAAAAGTCCATTGCTTTAAAATTCGGACAATATTCCTATTAGTCATTCAGATATTTTAGTAATCAGACAGTATTTTATTTAAATTAAGAAGAATCAGAATGTATAAAATAAAGCAACATCACCGTGTATACAACTGGATGAACTAGTTTTACATAAAAAAAAGGTCAGAAAATTCTTCGATATTATAAAACTTTACATACTGAAAAAAATTAGTCTTTTATTTGTTGAAATAGAACGTCAGTCAGACTTATAATGACTGTCAAATATCAACCGCCATTTTAATACTTATTTAAACTTTTTTTCTCGAAATTCACATGAATTACCCTTTACTTGTTGTAAATATAAAAAAAGTAATATCGGGTCATAGTCTGGTTAATTAATGATAACACTGCAAGTTTATGAAGCCTAATGTACTTCTATGTTTATTATGACTGATTTTATCTTAAAATCTTTGACGGTTGCTAATCGGCTTTTTTAACCTTTTTTCAGCTGGTTTTTATTTTAATTCATCACCTTGAATAAGTCTAAATCATCAGATAAAAATAAATAGAAAATTTGTAAACCTGTTGAATTAACTGTGTTCAATAAGCTTACGATAAATCCCATTAGAGTATTGCAGAGTATTATTTAGTGAATTATAAGTGAATTGTTCGTAGATGGAAGAAAAATTGAACTGTTGAACGTTGATAAAGTAAATGCATTGCTTTTTATAAACTCAGTAGTGGGCTCTAAAAAACTATTTTGTGAATTTGTGTAGATTGAGTATAATATGTACTGAGTTCTGGATATGTGTAAATTGTGGATTCATCAGTGGAAAAGGTAGGTTGATTTGTTTTAACTACAGTTCTTGATTAAAAAAGTAAAGTACACTTAGATAATTTAAACATTTGGAAATGAGAACATAAATTTTATGAATCTTTCTTAAAAATCAAAAGATTAAATATTTAAACGAATAAATTTACCAGTTGATTTATTGCTAAACACAACATTTCGATTCATTGATTAAATTCAGGAATTTATTTTATATACTTTTCTTTCGATTTTCAAATAAAAAAATAATCCTATTATCCAACTACTTTCTAAAAAAACTTTATTGCAACTTACATGATTCAGTAGTTCTCAAAGTAATAACCAGTTATTAACCGTAACGAATTTAATCGACGATAAAAGCTCAAATCCTATAACTGCTTTCCTCAATCCCTCCACTAATTATTCCTCATTATTATCCAATTACAATAAACATTAATAAAGAAACTTATTTCTTACTTGAGGTATACTTAAAAGGCCAGAAACAATCCAAGTAATAAGTACAAGTCTAGTGCATCGTTCACTAGTATTGAGACTCTTCATAGGATATCGAACAGCGACAAATCTATCGACTCCAATAAGTACCAGAACAAATGTACTGAGATAAAGGCTGAACATTTGAAGAAACTTGAAGATTTTGCAAGTGATATTGCCCCATATCCATGCCACAGTATAACTCCAAAGTGCTTCTCCAGCGATGCAGAATATCGTCACAAGCAGGTCGGCAACAGAAAGGTGGAAGATGAGAGTATAAATGGCTGAATAACTCTGATGTTTACGGCGGTTTTTCATTATTGACCAGATGGTCGCAGCATTTGCTACAAGGCTGAGTGCTGCCATAACACCTAACACGACAGCTTTGATAAAAGCTCGGTGTGTCAAGCTTGGAGCATGTTCTAGATGAGTCAAGTTGAACATTGAACCATTGAGGATTTGATTGGACATGTTGATATCGTCTTGAACCCCACTAATAATAATTCTCGGTAGTTGAGTTGTTACGTCACTCGTTAAGTTCATCAGATGGAATGGTAGAATATTCATCATTAGGACTTGGTGCTCATCAATGAATCCAAACTAAACCACCACATTTATCTTCAAGTAATTTAATATGCGATCAATGAAATTCGCTATATACATTGTTACTAATTTAATTTCAAGCTAATGCTCTTTGTTCTCTTCTAACAATACTAAACATTTATCCAAGATAACCAATGATTTTCTTACTTGATGACCATGAGTCTGAAAAAGAAAAATTATGTATTTATTAATTGCTTAATGAATAAATTTATTACTTTACTGCATAAATAAATAAAAAAATTCCATTTAAATAAAAATATTTGGAAGAAAAACAATGATAAAACTTTGATGGTCGAAGTAGGAATATCATTAACTTTATCCTCAATTGGTTAATTTATATTATTTACGTTGGTGATAATAATTATTTTCAGATGGTCTCGTCTTTTTAATAATAACTTCTTGGTTATTTGGTTGGTATTTCTAACAATATCAACTAATCGAAAAATTTGAAAGATATTGATATTATTTAATTCAAGCAGGGTCAAAGAACCAGAAAATGATAATGTGTAATTGAAATATGTTTTTATTATTATTTATCGCAGATGTGAACTAAAGTCAGAGTTTGATGCCAAAATTATACTGACGTACGTTCGCGTACAATTTTGCAAATTTCTGATGAGTTCGAAGGTATTGATTTACTGTATTCATCAATCTTGATGCTTCTTTATCAGCCTTGTCCTAGTCTGCTCTTCTAAATTTTCCCAGACTATTTTGATAAGCGGCACGCGAGGAGTTATAAGTTTGCCTCTAATTTGGAATTCATCAATGCAAAGTGATACATTCTCCACCAACATACAAGAAAATCTGAAAGTTAATCGTCCACTTTTTCATTAATGCTAATATATCACTGCATTGTTCTCGTTTATTTCTTCAAGAGTTTTATTAATGTGTTGATTATTTAAAGCTTTTATAATAATTATTATTGTTATTGTTACATGAATTATTACTGTGAAATTAACCAGATATTGTCCCCATTTTTGTTTGACTGAGAATTGTGTATAAGCTTTTGAAATACTTAAAATTGTTTCAAATACCACTGAAGCTGTCTTGAATACAGGAAGTTTGGGCTGGATTTGGTGAAGGCTTAAAAGTTTAGACATTTATTGCTTTGACATTTTAATTATGTACATCATTTGAAGACATTTTATCATTTCTTTAGAAAACTTTTTTATCCAACTACTATTAGCATGAATAAATTTATTTTTGTTTGATTTATAAATTTTTCAATTCAATACGTTAATATTTATTTTATCTTAAAAGTTGTATCATAACAATTTTTTATGTTATTATTGATAATTCTTTGAGCAAAATAAATAGGTAAAGAACAATTATATTGTTATTAAAATAAGTTTCAAGAAAAGAGAGATAAATTTATGTAATATTTGTAAACATGTTTTATGTTTTCATTAAAAGATGCATATTTATCTTCGTTACATTGGTTGGACTTTAATTAAAAGTTCAACTAAATACATTCAAAATCCATTCAGCACCAAAGTCATTCCGCAATTATCACACGCTGAGAATTTACTCAAGTTGAGAACACTCAAGAGCAAGAATTTGTAAATACTAATCTTTTTCATAGATTGCTCTAGGTATTTTACATAGCTTTTTTGTTTGAATATCTATTTCAGCTGCTATGAATTTATTGCTGATAATTTCACATATCTTAAAAGCTTCAACGTAATAAAAAAATTACTACGTATTTAGTGGCTATTTAAATAAAAAAAGAAAGATAAATAGTAGAAAAAAAAGTACAAATTTATTTTTCATCGCATAAAATTATCATCGTATTACAGACCTTTATTAAAATGCTGACTTCAATGTAATCATCTAGAATTCATCTTTAAATTTCATTCTTCTCTTAGTTTATTTTTTTTTTATTATGCTTCCACTAGAGGAACTTTGAATAACTGCTTCACCTTCACGTATATAATAATATTATGTTATAACTTATATGAAAGTTTAAAACTTTTCGAGTTAAATTAAAAACACAACTTGTCACAAAATTGGTCCATTGATTTAAAAAAAAAATCACTCAGTTAATATTTATGATAAAAAAAGTTTCAACTTAAACACCCTTATAGTGTATTACAAGTAATTAAAATCAGAATGCACAGTGTTATGTGATTTATTGTAAGAACTTAAACAGACAATACGTGCTCACAACTCTCGCGACGTGTAAACTGTCCAATGGGATTTACAACAATGACGGTTAAGCCAACGTGCTTCGATTCTCCCTCGGTTGTGCGCCTTCTCACCAAGTCTGCTATACCACGTACCTGTTTCCCTACCAATTCTCCACTCGCTCCAGTTAAGTGTGAAATAGTAAAACGAGCTAAATAGGTAGTTCTCCGTTTACCTCATTTAAATTCGTTTATTCGACTCATTCATGATCATTTAACTTCTGTCACTCACCCTCTAGTACTTGAATCATATTATTAATCAGCAATTGTCTTCACATCATTTTATCATACTACAAAATTAACATAACCTAATTTTTAATTAATTAGTTTTTATAAACATAATGACTTTCAGGCTTCTATAATCATAATGAGATATTTATAATCGACGAAGTTAAATAAAAATGGTAATAAAAGACATTGAGAAGAGATAATATATGTGCTGAGTATTCATATAAATACCCCTATGATACATATCTGATAAGTTCTAGGTCGATTAACTTTTATTTTATTCAACTTTTCTTATTTTAATGTTTTATAATAATTAGTTGGTGAGTCTTTTTATGTTATTGTTTATGAAAAGAATTTGTTGAATAATTTATTCATAACAAATCAAGTTATCTGCTTGACATTTGTTGATGAAGATACATTTAATTTTAAAGTGAGTATTTCCAATAAAATGAGGAATTTTTCTTATTTTTTATGTATTTATTTATTTACATCAATAAGTTATTTTTATGTTAAACTGAAAATTAATAATTTTTTTTTTTAGTTGAGAAAGATCCAATTTTTAAGAAGTAACTAAAAAAAAAGGTTATGAATGATTTTAAACTTTAGTTAAAGTTGAATGATTTAAAAGTTGAGTAAAAAAATTGCGATTTTCATGGAGTACGTGAGGTGATTTTTACGAATTCTAATTTGATTTAAACTTAACGAAATAGAGGTGTATCTTTGTTGACAAACTCTAAGCAGTCAACACATTACTGTTACACCTATAAGTGTTGACCTCGCATGTTGTTAGAATAATTATGTTGTGAATGTTTATCCTTTCTCCCATTGAATTTCATACCACCGTTTTTAAAAATGAAATGTATGTAAAATTCAGTTTTTTTAACTGTTTTTTCTTCTGCGTATTCTTGTGTATATGAACAAGACCTGTTTTATGGATACTGGAAACGAAAGGCGATATCAACACGAATGAATTAATGAGCGGCTTTTAAATACATAAAGATATTTTTGGAAATTTTTTTTTTCACTGAACATAAAATAAATAATTAAAACATTTTTATTTATTCTAAATTAATAACAAAGAAAATAAGATAATCATATGCAACTTAATAAACTGCTTGTGCTCTCAACAGTAAATATTACAGCAGTGTAACCAACGTTGATAATTCATCCATTTTTTTGTACGATCAGTGATACCGTCATTAAGTTGACTATTGTCTTTAAAGAAAAAAAAATATTTCGCACGATGATGAAATAATTAAACAATTAATTTCTATTTTCATAATAAATTAATTGAAAAAGCTTCGTTTGTGTGAGTATTTTCAAATTCATTTGTTTTTATTCTTGCGTCAAATCTTATGTAGATAAAGTAGAATTCTTTTCAACGATCGATAAGAGTTAACATTTTGGCAGTCGGCATAACTCATTGGATAACTATTTTTCCCTCGATGGCGTCCAATACAAATGTCCGTCTCCTTGTAAGTGACGCTATCTCGTTCATTTGTTGTTCAACAGATTGTTGTCACCTTCAATTGTATTCAGTTGCACTAAATGTGCTGTGGTGGTAGGAATGTATCGTTCAGTATGATGAAAAACGGTGGTTAGTTATAACTTTGTTTAGTACGCGCGAGTCTTCAAACAATTGTTAACATATTTATTCAAGTTCAACCGTGAATTGTAATTCACATTAAACCAAGTGATAGTGTGTGTATAAAAGAACTGAATTCACTGTTGGATTAACATACTGATACAAATTTAAATGTGAGTATATCGTGCAACTTACTCTGTAACGGGATTTAACGAAGCATAAGATTCTCTTTACTCCGCTCTCTCTATTGAGCTTATAGACATTTTTAAACTTGTCAAACAGGTTTTGTTCACTGTATTGCATCGTAGTAAATCTTTGTGCAAGTTGATCGACACCGATTTCTCATTTTTACGATGCCAAATTCCTCAATAATTTTTACGAGGTTTCTCGGTGAACAAAACTAGTGTATGTTTAGAGAATAAATAAATATTTCTCTTCTTTTGTTTGATTTTATTTATTTAAAGATAAACTTGAATTCTTCCTCCTTTAAATTCAACTAAGATCTGAATTGAAAATATTTTCTTCAATTGTTCTATTTGCTTCGAGATTATACTGACAAAAGGATAAGAAGTATTTAATTCATAAAGGCAAGCTTGTATCCTCTTTAGTGTAAAGTAGACTGTCCTCGATCTTTATGCGTGGTCATCAATCCCAAACATTCTCTTTGTATTTATTTTTTACTTGGTTTTGAAAAGTCTCAAGTCATTGCTGTTTTGTTTTCATTATTGTCGTCATAATTGCAAATATTAATGATTTTTATTTTATTATATTGATTTCTAGTTTTCATCAATAATTATCAATTGGACCCTGAGAAATCTCACTTTCATTCTTGATAGGAGAGTTGACAGGAAGCCATGTAATAAAATGATCAAGTCAGCATCATGATATAGAGTAGTACCCAGAGTAATGTGATGGTACCCTAGCTAGTGTCGATTCTCTCGACTCGTACGGTTTGGTACGGTTTACTTCTATGATATGTTACTACATATATAACATATTTAGCTGAGCTGACAGACCAGTACGATGAGAACAAGAGTGGGAATTTTCTGACACACGGGCGTTACGTCATTAATGTTTTGTATCAATTGTAATAGTGTGTAGACTCGCATCAGTTTTTTTACTCCAAAACACACACTAATAGTTCGACAAATTTTAGCTGCTCTTGAGACATTCTGTTGAATCATTTTAATTATTTTTCAAATTATTATAATCATTTTTTAAAATATTTATTTCATAATTTCTGTTTTTCTAGTAATTAAACTGTCAACTCTCTTTCTTTTGGAGTCATAATGTTGGGTGATTGGTAGATCCTTGAGGAATGTTTCACCGAGACGTGCCTTCTCTGGCAGGTAAAAAAAATACTATCAGTGCTAAAGAACAAGCATTCGAAACGGTAAATGCTTCTTAATGCTTAGTAGTTTTACACTCGTACTCACAACTTACTTAAACGTGCAAATATTCATTGATGCAAAATGGACATGAGAAAATCATGATGTCCTTGCTATGCTGCAGTAAACTGAGAAAAATATGTAATATAAATACTCAAAGAAAAAAATAAGATAAGACTTCAAGAAAAAAAACTTCAATATATTTTATTTAATAATTTTATTCTTTGTTTTAAATGCTTGGGAAATTCTTCTTGAAGTGAAAAAGTTGATTGCTTTCATAGAAATTATTGTCATCAATCCAATTGTCATTGAAAAAAAAAAATTTTTTTTATTGAATTATTTAATGTGATTCATAAACTCATATCCAATCTCAGTTACTTCTTTTTCTTTTTTTTTCTATTAAGATAATTAATAAAAGCTGTTTATCGTTTATTAATATAAGTTCTATGGTCCACATGTCACACCGGAAATGATTCACTCCGTCATTTTTTATTTGCGTTTGCAAGTTGTCATAAGCAGTACAAGATGAAAATTACTCAC
This sequence comes from Chelonus formosanus, assembly GCA_028641665.1. Classification (NCBI taxonomy): domain Eukaryota; kingdom Metazoa; phylum Arthropoda; class Insecta; order Hymenoptera; family Braconidae; genus Chelonus; species Chelonus formosanus. The sequence continues at coordinate 20,676,709 of CM054002.1, forward strand.
TTTCCATTTCCACTATCGTTAATGGAAATTTTTCTTTTTTAATTTTATTTCTATAAATGCAAACTCTTTTGTTAGAATCTTTGATGAAATTTATAATGATTATTAGACATTGTAACATTTTTGATTCTTCTTAATTTTCCTCACCACTTATTTAATTCAAACGTCAATAACATTCATCTGGACACGACATTTGTATGAAGATATTGATCAGGGTTCATTTATTGTTACCATTAATAGAAGCAAAAATGATTTATGTAATCAATTTAGAAAGGGTTTATGTAGAGAGTAATAAAAATCTGTAAGTGCATTATTAATGCATGGTATACGTTTTACAATATGTCATTCAAAAATAATTTATACAGCTCACAAAGTGGACTTTAGTTACCCGCATTAGTTTTTTTCATTAAAACTTCTAAATGGAGTTAAGTAATTACGAAAGTTTTTAATAAAAGCTTGATTCATTTTTATTCTTTGATAGTTTAAACAATTGTACAATTGTTGACAATTTTGTTAATTGTTCAAAACATTTATTATATACAGAGTAATAGCTTTTTTATTTTTTTAAAATCAATTTTACATTAAGTTAGTAGATTTGTTGATAACGACAACGAACTCGTTCGTTATTGAAGCCTCTTCTAGTCTGTGGTTGTTATAAGAAGTGATTGAGGTCAGATAACATAAGATAGCTCATGAACATGAGATATTTCAGTTAGTATGGATAAGAGAGATGAACAATCAACTGCAAAACTGTATATGAAGATAATGTAATGATATCAATGATGACATTGCTTCTGAGTAGAGCATAAAGAGAAGTTGAAATAGCAAATATTCATTTTTCGTTGGAAGTGTTGATAATAAACTTAAATCAAAGTAACTATTTTTTAATTGACTATTGTGTTCATATTAAGTTAGTCATTGAATTAATTAATTAACCGTAACAATTTGCTTGTTTTTTTTTTTTTTTTTATTCTTTTTCTTCTAGCGAATAAACGATGTAGAACAAAGTAAAGTACTTGGAAATTAAAATTATACTCTGCTGAAAATAAACTTTGAAGTTATTGATAGAACACGACCACTGTTTTTCTCATGGTTTAGATAAGTTTGTCTTTGCAAAAAAAAATAATTAGTCATTTTTTTTAGAATTGTTTTGTGATCCGGAAAATTATGCAACAGATTTCTTTGTAAATGAAAAATTATGTAATTATTTTTTTTTAATCATAAACAACTGTGCTGAGTTTCCAACTATTGTGCTAAGCTATGCATTTTACTTTAGAAAATAATTTTCTTTTAATATATACAAGCCTTGGTCATTATGTATAAATCGTATTGGTGGTAAATAAGAAATTTTAATGACAAAAAATGATCTTTCCAATATCTATAAGTAAATTTAATGACTCAATATTTTATTTTTATGATTTGAAACATTAAAAAAATTCAAACACTTATTTAGAAAGATTAATATTCATTACACTGATTTCTATAATATAAATTACTGGTAATTTGATAATTACATTAACTAGATTGAGAATTACAAAGTAAATTTAACAGTTTAGTACAACTCATTTCCTTATTCATGATAGACTACAGATGTAGGCTTGGTGATGACTAAGTTCACGTAGAAAAAAATGTGCAACTGGACCCTAGTGATTATTAATGTATGCACTTTAGAATTTAATTGCCTTCACACTCGAGGTCACAATAGTAACATGTAGAATCATACTTCCGTGCATGAATGTACAATCCCTCTTCTACTCTTCGTCCGGCCTCATTCATCTGATTAGACGTAGGTTCCAGGAATGGTGACAACCTAGACCACCAAATCAAATCGTTTGTGGCTTGAGTTAATTAAAAAACTTTGTCATCTGAAATAACAACCTGTCATGTTAACTCTTATCAGTTCATTTTTCGTTACTCAGTTGGCTGAAAAGTTTGAATAACTTCTATTTATATGAAACTTCAATAAGATCATATTCTTCAACAGAATTTACTTGCAACATTTTTTATTATTTCTTTGATTTATATATAAATTCAAGTATGAATGTACTTAGAACTTATGTCAATCTGAGATTACTGCATGCCTATGGTATTCAACCAAGTGCAGTGCCTATTTCAAGTATTTATAAACACACATGGGTGTGAAGCACACATTTGCAGACTGAAGCCTAGCATAAGTCCAACATCTGCATGTACATATAGACTCTTGACTGCAATTTCTTCAGCTTCAGCACGAGTATGCCTAGAATGAGTCTCGTGCACAACTGGAATGCACCAAAATAGTACGATCGATAGCTCAGTTTTATAAGCTTTATTACTCTCATGTTTAACACCAAGGCCAGAAAACTCTTACCTAAATACTTGGCACAAAAGCCATTCTATTTTGTGTTTTTTACTTCATTGAATATTAATATCAATTTCAAAATACTAAAAAAGATGTACATAGTATACTTGTTGAGATTTTCTAGAAATGTAAAATCATATCAGAGTAAAATATTGATAGAGATAAGTATTCATTGGTGATAACAGATTTCTGTTATCGAATGTTCAATTTTTTTTATTGACGTATGATTTATAATCTTTCTTGTCATACTCGATAAGTTAATTAACTTTTCTTGGGATTTATTGAATGTATTTAGTCACATCAAATTATTATTAAATGAAAAATAATTTAACATGACTGTTTATTCATGCTCATTATTTTTTTAAATTATTTCATAATCCGTATATTAGAAATAACTTACAGTTAATTTGATGGTAATTCTGAAATTGATGTTTGATATAATAAAAAATTATTCTGCTTTCTAAAAGCAGTTATGTTTTTTTTTTGAATTTATTTCAATAGATTTCATGCTTTAACAACTCGTATCATAGATAAAAAAAACTTCCGGATTCCTATTGTTTTGTAAAAGACAAAGAAAATGCATAAATAACTCACAAAGAAATAAAAAAGAGAAAAGTTTGATAAGAAAATCTTATCATTTGTAGCAGAAGTTTCAAGCTTCAATAACGTAGAACTAATTTGATAAATAAAAGTGAATCAAAGTGTTTGCTAACTATTACATAGAAACCAAATTGATTTTATGAACTTAAATCTTCAGCTTGTTAAGTTATAAGGAACAAACTGACAAATACCTATATTTAATAAAAAATTTGAGCAATTAGGAGTCATAAAAACATGATTAAATGATGCATTGATTCAAGTTTTATTTGAAAGTTTATTATATCATTATCATTCCACTCTGGGTTATTGATATTATTATCGGGGATGCACTTGTTTTACATCCGGTGTTTATATACATACATAAATAGGAAAGCCTTGTTTATATAATTATATTATATTTCGACACACGTGAACAGTCTGTTATGCCCTTCCCACTATTTACACATAATGTGACAAGTATTTTCTCATCCGCTTCTATGGTTTAAATTCGACTTGTCTACATGATAGCAGCTGGAATGTGTTTGGAGATGACAAAAATATTTCTTTAAGTCTATTCTATTTCGTTTTAGTATCATTTATTATTTTTCTATGCTCTGAAACATCAATATTTTTATGAAAATAAATTTTAGAGCTGGAAAAAGATGAATAGATGTAGAAAAAGTATTAGTAAAATATAATGAAAAGTTTATAGAAATATTATTTTAAAAAATTGAATCAATTATCATTCTAAACGAAAGACTTGATATATTTAATGGATTTTATCCGTGAAATTTAAGAATGACTATAGACTATTTCAGAGTTTCCAACTCTGGTTCTTTGTTTTGACTCCGGTAAATGATACAACTGACTTTTGGGTTTATAAACAATATTTATCAGCATTGCAGCTGTATTCCATTTTTTCTATTATTCATTCCTAGTTAGAACCTCGTTAACTTTATAATGGAAAATTTTTAAATAATTCATAGCTTAAATGGAATATTTAGGTTTTAAAATTTACCATGAAGATAGGTTTTTTGATAGAAATGGAACTAGTTCATTTTTGGAGCACCTAAACATCAATCATTTAAAATGGTATTCTATACTCTAGAAAAAAAATGAAAAGTATTTAAAGCTGTGGAATATTCTTTTTAATAATTCAATTAAATGTAGATAAACATCTGTGATGTATAACTGGTTACATTTTTTTTTTATTTTACAAACTTTGCTTGTAGCTCGTGTACTTCTGTAATTTCTTTCCATTACATTTCAACCCAGTCGTTTTTATTTCTCGCTAACGGAGCTGAAAACGACTGAGCATAAAAAAGTGAGAATAATGAGTCTGCCAGGCGTTTTGATGTCACACTTCAATGTTCAAAATTCTCTCATGTTTCTGCGTAAAAAGTCTGAGTAGAACTCGACTGAGATTAAATACGCATCAGTGACCTTTCAAGTTCTTCTATGTGAAGGATTTTTTTCGCCTTTTTAATTAAGTCTTCATGGGGTGCAAGTTAAACAATGAATATAAAGAGGGGCGATTTTCAATCCCCTTTACATGAACATCATGATTAAAAATTATTCACACTTTTTTAATAGAAAAAAATTTATTATCAACTATCAGGAATATTTGGTAATCATTTCTTTCATTTTAAAAATACTTAAAAACAATTGAAAACCTCTTTTTTATCAACTTCTTTTCAAATTCTATCAAGAATATTTTTTATTAATGCAAATAAATAATTGAAAACTAATAAAAAATGTTCTTTTCCCACACAATTCTTGATCGGAAAATTTTTAGAAAGTATTCAACAAGAAGTTTCTTTAATTGTTGGTTTAATGCTCATATCTTATAACCCTAAAAGTTTCAATGAGCTCATTTACCTACCACAAGTTCAGCAGACTCTCCAAGTTTTAAAGTATCAACACCCACTTCAGCATAAAACAACATCCTACGCCTGCCTTTTGATAATCAGACAACCTAAAAGACCGTAATTTTATATTCCCAATCATTAATATGACCTTGACCCCATCGCTAAGAATTTTGAACTCACTGATCGTCATTACGTAAAAAACTGATACTCGAGTAGATCTAAAGTATTCTAATATTTAATTCAAGTGATGATGATACGTCATATTTTCTAATAGATTCTTATGAATTTTGTGAATCATTATAAAAAAGCAAGTGTATTTGATGATAACATTAGAGTGATTCAATTTAAATTTAATACGCCAAATGTGACCATAAATAATAAGTTTGATAGTGGATAATGATCTTCATATTAGGAGTGATTGCATCGTTTAAAAATAGATTAAGGTCGTCGAAAACATTTTTTATCGATCTGAAATTGAAAACTCAACAATGCAAAAATTATGTTATTCATAATAATAATAAAGTAATATGAAACAAATAAATAAGCTTACTATAACGAAATGAAATACTTTTGAAATTCAATAGTTATTGATTAGCAAATTCTTTATAATTGTTAAGTAATTTTTCAAGACTTATAATTCAGCAGAATGTGTTAATAATTTTTATGCTTCAACTTTTCTGTTTAGATTACTTGAACAAATGTTCCTTATCGCCCACTGATGGATTTCATGGCAAAAAATAATTTACGTTCAATTTTATGGATTGGAGCCGTCTGGTACGGTCTTCAAAGATGCAAAGGTTGTAAAATTACTCAAAAGACTGTATAAAAAATCTGACGAAGCGTGAAAGTAATCATAGAGGGTGTCTAAGAACAGTCAGACAAACAGGAAGTACTTGTTAACTCAAACATGGAGTCGAGGGTGTTTTTGTTTACCCTGACAATAGTTACTTTTGCTTTTGCTACTTCAGCAATATTAGAAGGACCTAACGTCTGCGTTCGTCAAGAAACGTGAGTACTTTTTGCATCGTTCAAAACAACATAATTATTATTATACAAGAACAGCTTGTGTATATATCATAGTTTTTCAATTGAAAAAAAGTCTAGTCTTACTAGATTTTATAAAAAAAATTGCTTTAAATGTATTGTTAAAACAAAAGCTAATAATAATTTATTGTTTAGATATACTGTAACAGTAAACATATCAGTACAAAAACCTTATAAGGTGCGAGAGCTCAAATGGTGTCTTGCAGTTCCACCAAGATGTTCCAGCTATCGTATGGAATTCAAAACAGTCTATGAAACACAGGTTTGTATTGTAGTTAAAAATAATTCATTATCTTAACACAATAGTAACCGAATAAATTGCTTTCAGACCATAACAAAGCAAAGACCCGTTGATGAGTGTTGTAAAGGCTATGGAGAAACGTCGTCTGGCGATCGATGTGTTCCTATTTGTGCTCAAGACTGTAAACATGGTCTTTGTGTTGCTCCAGATGTTTGCAATTGCGAAACGGGCTATGGTGGTCCTGCCTGTGATATCAGTATGTATTTCGCTTGAGTTACTTTCTCGGAAATGGATGTAGAGTGAGATAGAGTACCATGTTATCTGATATCATGAATATTTTAGAATGTCCACTTGGTAAATGGGGTCGAGACTGCAGTAAAGACTGCACGTGCATGAATGGCGCAAGTTGCGATCCTTTTGACGGTAAGTGCAGGTGTACAAAAGGATGGACTGGAGAAAATTGTGATGAAATATGTCCACCACATCATTATGGACAGGATTGTGGGGAAGAATGTAGATGCAGGAATGGTGGAAGCTGTCATCATATCTCAGGAGAATGCCATTGTGCTCCTGGCTATACTGGACCATTGTAAGTTTTTAATATTCTGTAAGGTAGTACTTTAAATTTCATGCTTAAATTAAAATCACAATTTTTTTTAGATGTGATGATTTGTGTCCTGAAGGAACTCATGGCGATGAATGCAAAACTCAATGCAAATGTCAAAACGGCGGTAATTGCGAACCAACGACCGGAAAATGTTTCTGTACTCCTGGTTGGATTGTACGTTACTGCAATTTTTCATGCTTAACTGATTTACTTAAAGACTAAGAATATAAAAAACATCAAATAGAAAAATATAAACGTTTTTTATTCCTATTGCAGGGCGAAGTATGTGGAAACAGATGTCAGGATGGTTACTGGGGTAAAAACTGTGAACAAGAGTGTGTATGTTATAACGGAGCTTCGTGCGATCACGTAACTGGCAAATGTATATGTAAACCAGGCTACTACGGAAATGAGGTGATTGATCAAGTCTCTTGCGTGCTTTTAATAACATTGTTACCGAGCTTACTCGGCCACTAGTTAATTAGTAGTTATTATGTTTTTCAAATTCTATATTTCATGTATTGCAATCAGTTAATTAACGTTTCCTTCTTATATCACAGTGCCTCTATAGATGTCCCGATGGAAAATTTGGATTTAACTGTGAGAATAATTGTACTTGCAAAAATGGTGCTGCTTGTTCACCTAATAATGGTACATGCATTTGCAAACCCGGTTGGACAGGAGAACAATGTGAATTGAGAGCTTGTCCTGATGATGTATGGGGATCAAATTGTCAAAAGGTATATAATTATGTTGATTCGTTATTTAATAGCTGTTTGAAATTTATTATTCATTAGTTAATTATAACAATTTTTATTATTCAAGGCTTGTGAGTGTGATAAAGCAAATACTGAACTTTGTCATCCATGGACTGGTGATTGTGTTTGCAAAATCGGTTGGGATGGCGCAACTTGTTCAAGACCATGTCCCCTTTACTTTTATGGGAAAGATTGTGCTAATCGGTGCAACTGTAAAAATAATGCACAATGTTCTCCAATAAATGGTACCTGTATATGTGCTCCAGGATTCCGAGGAAAAGATTGCAGTGAAGTTTGTCCAAGAAATACTTTTGGTGAAGACTGTGCTCAAAAGTGCTCCTGTAAACATGGAGCATCTTGTTCACCGGAAACAGGACGGTGTAACTGTACTGAAGGTATAATGCTCATATTTTATTATTCATAAGGGAGAGAGAGAGAAAATAATTTGTAAATAATTTTTTAAAACTCTGTTAATTATTTACTTAATCTTACTGAACTGTATTTGGAAGTGGTAAGTTGGTATTTAATTCTAACAAAAATTAAAAAGTCATACTCTGATAATTATTGTAATTGATAGTGAATATGTAATAGCAATGGAAGTATCATTGCATTTTTTTAAATCATTTAATGAACAATTTTATTAGGATGGGAAGGTGTTCTCTGTGATCGTCCATGTACAGATGGAACTTTTGGCAAAGATTGTGTAGACAAATGCCAATGTCTTAATAATGCAGCCTGTAATCCACAAAATGGTAATTTATTCTAATTGTTTTCTTTATCTTAAACTTCTGCTCAAAGTATTTTATGAAATATTAATTCGAGAAATTTTTTCAAAAATTCTTCACGACTTCAATATTTTATTTATTTACTTTCAAAGCTTTTCAACTTCAATGTTTAATGAAATTATACTCTTTATTATTCAAAGATTTTTTCTATCTGCCTTGCTTTAAATTCTTGATAAAACTGAGATTGAAAGTAGTTACAAGTAGTTAAGTATTTACGTTGAAATGGTTTCTTGTCAATTAATTGATTTGACCTTTTCGCTCGCTGCATTTTTATTCACACTGCGCAACACAATGGTTTTACATGACGTATATACAGGCACATGCACGTGTGGGGCTGGCTACATTGGGGAATTTTGTCAGCAACGATGTTCACGTGGACTTTTTGGTCATGATTGTACGCAAGTTTGTGATTGCCAGGATGAAAATACTATTGATTGTGATCCATCTACTGGAAGATGTATCTGTAAACCAGAATGGCGAGGTTTGTTTTTTTTTTTTTTTTAAACATTACTCATGCATGCTTAAGCGTTATTAACCACTAGAAAATAGTTAAAAATAAAAAATAAATAAACAGGAATCAGATGCGAAACTCGATGTCCAGCGGGTTTTTATGGAGAAAACTGTGACATCAAATGTAGCTGCATGAACAATAGTTCATGTGATCCTCAAACTGGTGAATGTATTTGCGGAAGAGGATGGGAAGGTTCAGACTGCTCTCAACCTTGCAAACATGGATGGTACGGTGTTAAATGCAAAGAAAAATGTCCCATAAAAACTTATGGTAAGAATATCAAATATTTTATAGATATTGTATCAATCTAGCATGATTATTAATAAAACATGGCTTCAGCGGTTGCTTACTCACTGTCTTAACTGTGTAACAGTACTAAAAACAATAAAATAACATTTTTATTTCGTTCCGAAGCCCAAAAACAATATAATGGTGGAAATGAAGGTAAGATGGCTTTGCATCATCTTGATGCTTATAGTCAAAAATTTTTTTATTTCGACAAAAATTTGAATTCTCTCTCTCTCTCCCTGTGCTGCTTAATGTGCAAAACCGTACGAAATTAGAAAGTAAATATACATTGACTGGTTTATTTTCATTAGGAAATATGACATGTGATCATGTAACTGGTCAATATGTCTGTCGACCTGGATACCTTGGTCTTACTTGTGAACATTCTTGCCCTCCTGATCGTTGGGGTTTGAATTGTATGAACCACTGCGATTGCAAGAATGACGGCGAGTGTCATCATGTTACCGGAGCTTGTCAATGCCGACCAGGATGGCAAGGTGATCGATGTCAAACTCCTTGTCCTCAAGGAACTTTTGGAGTTAATTGCACTCAACACTGCAAATGTCAAAATGGTGGAAAATGCCGAGCTAACGATGGAGTCTGTAGATGTTCTCCTGGATGGACTGGAGCTAGATGCACTGAAAGTATGTTTTTAAAATGAGAGAATAATTTATCACTATCAATGTAATTAATTCAATAAATAACGTCCATTTTTTCTCAGTTTGTCCAGAAGGATATTACGGTGACCACTGCATGGAGCCCTGCGAGTGTAAGAATGACAACTTTTTATGTCATCCTGCAGAAGGATGTATTTGTAGACATGGATATGCCGGAGTAAATTGTGAGGACGAAATTTTGTCTCGAAATGTTCAAGAAAAAGCTGAGTCGGGATACGGAAGTGTAATTGCAGGAATCTTTGCGGCAATAATTGTCATAGCTGCAACCTTAGCAGCTTGGATGTATCATCGTAAACGAGTAGCTAATTTGAAGATGGAAATAGCCCAAGTACAATACATAGCAGAGCCCGTAACACCTCCAGATCGTAATCACTTTGATAATCCAGTGTATTCATACAATGGCTCTGTTAAAACTGATGATGGAACAACTAGACTTCTTAATAATAGTTTAATTAGAAATAATCTAGGCATGAAAAATATAAACAATCATTTACAAAAAACTAAACTAGGTATCGGTGTTTTGGACGACGACGATGATTTTCGTGGAGCTCACAGCTTGCAATATGATCATTCAGCGTCTTTAAAGAACAAAGATGCTGATTTGAGTAATCCCAATGTCAATGTTTATCATAGCATTGATGAAATGGATAGTAAAAAAGGGGAACATCTATATGATGAAATTAAACAAAATAATCCAGACTTAGAATATGATCATCTAGAATATACTCGACCTTTAAGTGCATGGAAACCTCATTACCAACGAATGGCCAATGGCTTTGGTTTGAGTAAAGATGGTAGTGGTTCAAGTAAAGCCAGCCAAAATGATCCAGAACTTGAAGGACATTGAATCTCTAACAATAAGGAAGCATCATGAAAGAAATTACTCGAAATATTGAGAGGAACTTAACATGTGAAATAATTAAGTACTTGTGCATTATTCATTGACAAACAATTTTTATCTATATTATGTGATTAAACATGACTATAAGCTCTTGACAGATCAATTCTTTACATTCATGTTTAAGCTTCCTATACAGTGAATCTTTGAAATCATTTGTAAATACGTGACTGTGCAAATAGTGTCGGACGTTGATTGACTTTTGCAAATGACATTAATATATACTCAACTATTATGTTTACAATCATCAAGAAATCTCACAAGAATCTGAAATATTTTTTAGATTAGGATCATATTGAACAACACAACGTGTTAGCAATTCATTATATCTGGACTAGTCTAGATTTAAATTCTATTAATTTGTAAATTTACATATATACATACTCAATTTTGAGTTTTTTTTGTCACATATATGATGATATATAACGAATATATACTATTAATTTTTTTTAATCTTTACAACGCTATACTATTTTATTTGCAATGTAAATGTATTAATTTTTTATCTTATTTGTTATAAGTTACATTTCTAATATATTATTTCTGTGATAAGAAAAAAAGAAACTGTACGGTTCTTCATTAGTTAAAAAGAATTTTTTTTTAAAAGAATTCACTAAAAAATAAAAATAAACATTACTAAAAATAAAGAAGAAATGGAGAGAAAGAAAAAAAGAGAAAATGGAAAGAATAAATCATTTTATAGTTTATGTATTTGAAGAACAAAAATAAACATAGCGAAAAATATGACGATCCATTATTTGTACAGCGAAAAAAATTGTACATAAATCTAACTAATTTATTGTCTTAATAACCGCTGAGAATCCTATATTTTCAGATTTTTTAGAATTAAATGTGCTAATAAATTTAACAATAAGACTATTTTTGCTGGATTGAACATCTGAGGGGAATGAAGACCCTACCAATTGTTTGAGAATGGGTGAATCCTCTTTATCTCCATCGCGAATTTCCAAGTAGTCATTTTCCTTTTTTTTATTGTCATACTCTAATTTAAACGATTTAAACTTGAGAATTATATTATGTCCCTCCGATACTGATAGCCGCCAAATACACTTCTTTCTTTCCGGATAGTTTTGAGGATAATTAGGAGATTCAAGGTAACCGACTCCATTATTTTGTATTGATATTTCTCCGCCGCAAACTGTTGTGTAATTAGCCGTGAAACCATTGTATTTTTTTTCTTTGCTAGTTCTTTTATATCTTATCAGCATACGATTTCTCGTTGAAGTAATGGGCTTTATACTTTTTATGTTATCACAGAAGCGACCTTAAAAAAAATTCTTTGATAAACAAAAAAGAATGAATAAATTTTCAATTAATGTATTTAAAATATTCACCTAGAACTGGGCTCTGAGCAGAATATCCATCAATAACTTCTAAATAATCATTTTTACACTGATTACTTTTGTATACATTAAGTGAGTTGATGCTAAGAATAATTGTTTCTCCATGAGCAACACTTATTCTCCACTCACAATATTCAGGCAGGACGACTTGATTTAAATTTTCATAAATTGGAGATTTAAAAGAGCCGTTACTTGCTTGAAAAGTACTTCCACATTCTGCAAAAGTAATATAAAAAATTCATCAAGTTATAATTAAATGATGCAATTAAATTCTCTTGATAAAAGACCAGAAATTTGGCTCATTACTTGGACAATTGTAGAGAGTATTTGCTTGAATTATATCGCCCTTACTCAGAGCTATTCTTTGACCAAGTTCAGCGGGATTTTTCCCTAATTCTTCCCGAGGTAGAATTGTATTTAGTGTTTCATCCTTGGAGTATGTATTCGATGCATAATGCATGATGGAATCAAAATCGTAAGGTTGAGTAAGAGGAGCTATTTTTTTTTGATTTAGCACATCAAAGTTGTGTAAAAATTCTGTTAAAGTATTGAAAAAACATATAGATATAAATGATACTTACATAAACATAAAATATTTAGTCAAATTGGAATATCATTTGAGTTGTTTATATTAATTTATATAAATTTGAAAAAGGGTATTTACCAGGTTCAATATTTTCTATAAAAATTTTGACGTATGTATCACGATCAGGTCGTGTATGTTCATGATAAAAACCAATTGCATGACCCAATTCATGAACAACTATCCCAAATTCACTGCATTCATCATTTATGCTAACGAATTGAGACCCTTTGCTTCGTTTACCAGTATGAGAGCAGCATCTACCATGAAGAAAAAACATTTTTAGTATCATTATTCACTAATTGTATATATCTATTACATTATAATTGAATTAAATATCTTTATCTACCCGCAAGGCATTTCTGTGAACATAACATAATTAGAGTCTTTTTCAATATCCCTTTCAACAAATTTAATACAAGTATAATTTTCCCAATGTCGCATTGCTTGTTTGAATATAGTTTTTTGTATTCCCGAGTATTTATCATCGATTTCATAAGGAATTATACCATCTGGCCATATACGATTTTTAGTAACTGTAACAGTTCTTCGTTTCCTTGATAATTTTTTGCTAAAAACATCAGCTATTCTATTGTCTGTAAAAAATAAGAATTTGTATAATAAGAACTCGATTTGCAATATCGAATTATTCTTCATGATCGTACATTATACTTACCAGAAGAATAGTCAGCAGATATTAATTCAGTGATCAAGTACTCTACTGTTAATAGGAAGAACCATAATCTAATATTTATTGAGCAAAACTTCATTGTAATTCGACAAAGTTTGAATTCTAGAGCAGAATTAGTAAAGTTAGATGTATTCGAAAAAAAATACGGAATACAATTACCTCTTTGCTAAAATTTATTTCGGACATGAGGTATTACACAGTCATGCAGAAACTATTAAAGATTAGATAACGATAGAAGTAGACCATCATCATGAAATTCTGACGTGTGGAAAAATACTTTTCAAACATATAATTATTATTCAAATGGATTCAACCAGTGCCGATGTTTTTATTGATTATCAACTATAAATAAAATTTATTAAATCAATTGTATTTTTGAATTTTTATTGTTTAATGCTGGAATAATTATCTTATACTAACATGTAACCATCGATATCAAAACATTAACAGACTTCATTATATTTTGCATATTCAGCAGGTCCGATGTTGTAACAGGCTAACGATCTAGAATTTATCATCAAGAAATTATTTGGAAAATGATGAACAGTATTAATTAGAATTTCTTTATTTATTCTGTTTTTTGAAAACATTAGTTGGATAAACGACAAGAACATGAATACATCAATTGTATTGATCGTATATGTATTATTTTTTATTTCCAGATAAAGATTCAAACATTTATGAACTCATCCACCCATAAAGAGAAACACATGCAATCCATATTTAATATAAAGGTATGTTTAAAATGATTCATTATTTTCTACTATATATCTACTTGAATTTTTTGATATATTTTAATACATTTGTCCCTAAGGGCTGCTTATAAGTTCGTTGATTTTTTATTATAGATAATATAATTAATAACTATTTTTCTACTCGTTTTTTATTACATATATAGATCTTCATGAGTAATATTTACGTTTGACGTTGTCGACATATCAATGACATCAACGAACTACTCATCAATTTTCACTATCTATTTACAGAAAAATCTATGTCTATATTAAAAACAATTTATTATCATTAATTTTGATAATATTCTCAATGTATTACAACGAGAAATGAATACAAAATCATGAAAAAAATCAATCGCAAATTTCAGGCAGTGATTCATAATGTGATACACCGTTCGATATTCTTTCTACCAGGTTAATTATCCACATTCAGTTAATTTAATATTAGGAAACATCGTCAATATTAATCTACTTTTAAATTACATGGCACGAATATTTGTTGATCGCATTGAGTTTATAATGTAATTGCGGGAAAACTTCCATCAATTTCAGTTCAAGTACATACGAGTTCTTTTTCGTTTGTAACGTGCTCGATAATTTTCTCGAGCTGAAGAAACGCCATTAAATTTTCCACGTCGAGACCTTCCTCTAGAATCGAATCGATGAGATTTTTTTTTGTTTGAAAAATCATGAAAAACATCTCGATGGTACGATAATGACGGTGACAATTCAACTCGACGACGGTTTGCTGAACGATCGGTATCGCGTTCTTGAGGCTCTAGGAAATTCCCGAGCCTGGTTAGGGATCAGAAATTGTCTTCTTCGTCGATTCCTCCAAGGTTCTCATCGCTATCTTGACGATCAATAGCTACGTATGCCGCAGAAAAACCTTTATTCGACACCGTGTCATCAGTTCTGAATCTTATCAAAAGGGCTTCGTGCATTGAAACGATGTCAGTGATATTCTGTAAAAAAGCAAAAAAGGTCTTCAATTCCTTTGTTTTTATTCAACCAAAAATACTACTTTGATAAATGGTTTTTTGCTAAAAATATTCTCTCTGTGCTCAATTTCAACAGAAATTAAAAATAAATTGAAAAAGATTTTTTGCAATGAATGAACTCATACTCACAGCATCACAGAATTTTCCATAACTGGGACCAGATGCATCTTGTCCTGAGTAAATTTCAACGAAATCATAAGAGCAGTCTTCTTCATATTCTAATTGGAAGGATATAAATGTCAGATGAACACTTTTTCCAATAGGTGCTTCGATAATCCAATCACAATCAGCATGATGATCATAGTTATGAGTTCCAAATCTAACGTGAGAGTAGATGTGTTTTACTTCATTACTGGCCATTAAATGTCCACCACAAACTGTAAAAAATTACAAGTAATTATTGTTTTAATTTATAAGTAGTTAAAAGTTCAGTAAAATAAAGAACTTTTTATTTAAAAATTAACGAAAATATTTTTGAAGAATAAATCAATATATTTATTTAATGTAAATGAATTCTTTTCCAGTGCGAGTGAAAATATATTCTTTAGATAAAATAAACTATTTTAAAATGAAAATATTCTTTTCCTCAGTTCAAATACCTTCAAAGAGTACCGGAAACGAATTGAAGATCGATTGGAAAAAAAACACGAGATATGAAACAATTTTAAAGTAGGACGAACTTTGATATATATTTCATGTATTATGATATCTTGACTTTTAATGATTTATTACGAAAAAAATATAGGTTTAATCATTTTTTGATACATTTCAGCATCCTAACAAATGTTAGTGATACATAAAAAATAAATCTCACCAGTAGAGTGAACTGCAGTGAATCCTTTTTTTTGAACTGACATATCACTCTTAAAAACCATAAACATGTGATTACTAGTTGCGTCAATAGAATGTGGCATTTTGGTTCCACAGAATTTACCAAGAGTATGACTGTCAGGAGAATCGCCGTTGTAAATGGCTATGAAATCATAGGCACACTCTTGATGGGATTCCATCTCGAACACTTTAAAAGTCTATAAAGTAACAAAAGTATAGTCATAAAAGTTAACACCTTGTTACAACTTAAATATTATTACGTTTGTTAGAAAAACTATCGCAAATCCTGTTCCATTTTCTCATAAAAACCCATCAAAGATATCAATATATTTTTTACGGATATTCAGTTTTGCTGTAAATATTCTTTAAAGTATTGAAAACGATGAAAGACGATAAAACGGAATGAATGTTAATAAAGCTTGATAACTTTTTTTCTACATTGCGAATAAAGTATACATAGCATAAGCATTAAATTGAACGACTGTGATAAACGAAATTTTCACATAAAAAAATACCGATATCAAAATACAAACACCTAATGCATTCCTTTTTGTCATTGATTCTACTACTATTTATTAACTTCATATAGGATTTCAAAGTGGAGTTGAAAAACTTAATTAATCCTAAAACTTGGATGCTATCGAGAGCTTAATTAGGTTTGAAGAGTATTTACCAGTCTTATTCGATGGCCAGGAGTAGTAGTAAAGTGCCAGACGCAGTCCCTTTTCGAGGGATAGTAATCAGGATAATTGGGTGAAGTAATCGTTCCAGTGGGATTTGTTATTTCGTATTTACAACCTCCCTCTCTACAATCATGCCCGTTCTCTTGAAGCTTGAAACCATTATGACAGGAACACTCATAAGATCCGATTGTATTATGACACTCGTGTTGACAACCTCCATTATTATTTTCACACTCATCCATATCCGTGAAGAAGACTGCAGCAAATCCACTTTTTTGTATACTGAAATGTGAGTATCGTTTTTAGTATAACGTAGTAACAATATTTTATTGTTTTTACTTTAATTAAAAAACTGGGGTAATAAAGTTTTGTAGTAACAAAGCATTTATTACTCAAATATCACTGATCAGTTTAATCTTGCGATGATAGTTTCAGTCAATAAAATAATTGAAAATTTTAGAATAAAATAAAAACCTGTTGCAAATGCTTACAAACTATTATTTTCGAACCTAGAATAAATATTTTACGTTTCCCACTGTGTACTCACTTTTGATCGGAAGTAAAAACAATTCTCATAGTATTTTTTTCTGAAATTATCGGTGAAGGCATTTTAGAGCCACAAAAGACACCATGTTTTTTAAAAGCATCATCGCCAAGTTTACTATACACTTCAAGAAAATCGTATTCACACTCTTGGTGGTACATTTTATTCCCTTCCAAATCAAAATGAGTAAAGTTCAGAGTAATCCGATAATGCGGAGGTGCTACAATCTCCCAAATACAGTTCTTGTTACCAGGATAAATTTCGGGAAATGAGGGACTTGTAATGGTACCGTTGCTCACATTAAATTCTCCCCCACATGCATCTGCAAATAATATACTTAATTAACTGCATTCTACTTCAGAGGATTAGTTAATCAAACAATCAAATAATCATAGATAATATGTTCTTACCTTCGCAATGCTTCCCATCGGAATGAAGTTCGTATCCTATTCTACACGAGCATTCGTAACCACCTAAGGTATTTGTACAATCGTGCTCACAACCGTGATCATTCATTGCACACTCGTCGAATTCTGCAACAATTAATTATGTTCACAATTAGATCATTAGAATAATTGATTATTTCACTTAAAATAGATTGAAAGTGGCATTTTATTATCGGATTGAATCTATGATAAAATTTGATAAAGATTTTACTTCATAATCACTTTTACAAAGATGATGGCAACTTGAGAATACTGATTTTCATATCAGTAATCTTGAACGTATATTCTAATCTTTATTATCGTTTTTTCTAAGCCTGTACATGAATATTGAAATTTTAATAATCTACAATTTTAATATTAACATTTTAATAACATTAAAATGGGTGTTTTTCAGAAGACGTAGTATTTTAGATTAAAATTTTAATTGATTATTTGTTATTGTTTTAAAATCTTCTATAGATAAGGAAAATATTGATAAAAATATACGAAGTAAGCTTATACTGTGGTTGAATATTAAAGAGTAAAATCATAGAGATTAAAAAAAAAAAGATGGAAAAACTTAGTTGATTTTTTCTTATTTTGAAATAAAGTTATTAAAACTTGTTTATATTTAATTATCAAGAAAAAAGCAGAGAGATTATAAGGACTTGTGAATAATAAAATATTTAATTTCAATTAAGTATTAAATGAACTTATTTTTTAAAATATTGTCAATTATCTGGAAATGGAAATTTTAATAGCAATAATGACTTTATAAATGCGTATTTTCTAAGTATTTGATAATTAATAGTGCTTTTACCATAATCAAATAATATTCAAAAATTCTCTTTCACCTTTCATTACAGTAGCAGAGAATCCAGCCTTTTGAACGGAGCCATCACTAACAAACTTAACGAAAAGTTTGTTTCCAGTGGAACGAAGATCCGGGGGAGCTTTGTAACCGCAGTAGAGTCCAATAAGGGGTGAGTCTGAACTGTGTCCATCTCGAACCTCAACGTAGTCATATACGCAATTATCATGGTTCTCAATTTCAAATGATTGAAATTTTAAAGCAACTTGATAGTCTTGTGGAACAGTCAATCGCCAAATACATTCTTTACTTGACTGATACTCTTCAGGATAGTTGGGTGATTCAAGATGACCAACGCTATCAAGATTAATGTCTCCACCACAAACTGCTTCATAATTCGCCGTAAACCCACGGTATCCACTTTCCTGGCTCGTTCTTATATACGTCACTAACATACGACTACCAGTTGAAATTATGGGCTCATGAATCTTTCCGCTTCCACAAAAACGTCCTAAAGAAATTAATTTCAAATCAATTTGCTGTAGAATTATTATTATCATTCTATTGAAATTTAATAGTTGTAGGGAGATTTTTATTCCTAATTTTTATACCTAAGACTGGACTTTTGTGCCAATATCCGTCTCTAATTTCCAAATAGTCTGCTTTACAATAATCGCTTTTGTATATATCCAACGATGTAATGTTCAGAACAATTTTTTCCCCATGTGTTGCAGTAATTCTCCACTCACATCGCTCACCCTCGACGGACGGCGAGCTGTTGGGGTGAGTGGGAGATCCAAAACTTCCACTATTCTCTTGAAAGGTTCTACCACATTCTAGAAACCAATCATTGCTAAACTATTCACGCAAATGTAGTAATTAACATAATAATTAAATAAATCAAAACTAATACTAACTGCTACATTTATAAAGAAGATTAGTTTGTGCTATATCCCCTTCACTAAGTCGAATTCTTTGACCAATTTCAGGACGTTTCTTTCCAGTATTTTCTATTGGTAAAATTGTATCAAGATACGTTCCTTTAGAAAATGTATTCTTAGCGTAGTGCATGATAGAGTCATAATCATAAGGTAACCCAAGAGAGTCAACTTCTTCATTGGTCAATTTGTTAAAGTTGTACTCTTGGCCTGGAATAAAATAAAATAAACAATCAATCAACAAAGTAATATAAAGAAGAAGAATAGTGATGGAAAATTTACAGTCTGAAGAAAAAGATTTAATAAAGACAATTCAAGAGGTTAATTTTAATTTAAAGCTATTAATATGTTCAAACAAAGAATTGAAGTAATAATGGCTTTTTAGACTTTCTCAATTGCTTTTGATCTTATTGACTTTAATTACAGTAGAAGTGAAGGGAATGAATATTTTATAGGATCTTCAATAATGAAAATGAATATGGATCACGATCAATAATCAATGGTTTATATCTATCTAATGAGTTAGCAGTTTCCATAGAAGTCCAGCTTTGAGTAAATCATGAGTATTGCCTCTAGGGGTCGGATAGTCGATGCAAATATTAGACTTCCTCTAGAGAAGACAAGGGGAATGGTAGAGGCTTCAACGATTCATCGTCGGTTTTCCACAGCCACAAATTGCACCATTAATTCGTACAGAAACCCATTCGTAGTATCCTTTCGTGATATTGTGAACAACGTGGACCATGGGATCCACTAGACCAGAGAATAGAGAGGAAACGAAGAAAGTTTTGATGTTGTCAATGAAACAAACACACCCAGGAACTCCAACGACAGCAGGAAGGACATGTAATTAGGAGTAAATATTACTGTAGCTTGAGGTTTGTGCTATGGTCATTAGAAATTTGAATAATGGCTAGATCTAATCATTTGTTGATGAAATAGGATTACTTACCGGCCATAATATTGTCTCTAATGATCTGAACGTGCCGATCACGATCTGGTCGAGTGTGCTCATGCCAGAAACCGACGACATGGCCTAGCTCGTGTACGACAATTCCAAATTTATCGCAATTCTTCCCAATGCTGATGGCTTGTGGTCCATTGCCTCTTTTCCCCACAAATGAACAACATCTGGATCCATGAAAATCAATAAAGTGCTTTCATATTCAAGTATTAAAGGAAATTGTGCAATTGGAAGTCATGCAGAAATTTTGTTTTCA
Organism: Chelonus formosanus; assembly: GCA_028641665.1. Classification (NCBI taxonomy): domain Eukaryota; kingdom Metazoa; phylum Arthropoda; class Insecta; order Hymenoptera; family Braconidae; genus Chelonus; species Chelonus formosanus. The sequence continues at coordinate 20,697,128 of CM054002.1, forward strand.
AGAAATGAAGTTCACCATGTGTTGCAAGCTAAAATTAAGGCCAACAATATTCTAGAGAGTTTAAAAAATGCATTCGTTTGAAGATTATTCTATAAGAATGCTTAAAAGTGAATTAACCAGTTGGAATGCAATATTTAGAAGCTTTTACTCAAGTTTATAAATAATTAACAATTGTAATTAATGCAACAAAGTTCTAAGCTTACCCGCAAGGTCTTTCTGTAAAGACGATGTAGTTAGGATGTTCTCTGTTGACCCTTTCAACGAATTTAACGCACGTGAAGTTCTCCCAATGTCGCATCGCTTGCTTGAAAAGCGCTTTGTGTGCTCCTGAGAAATTACCGTCAATCTCATAAGGGATAACCCCGTGATCCCAAACACGCTCCTTACGTGCTGTTGCCGCTCTTCGCCGTCTGTTCAATGAGTTTTTGACTTCTGATGCTCTTGTAGTTTCTCTTCTCTGGCGTGCTTGAAATTTCAACTTGTGCTCGTTGTAGAATTCTATGTCCCGAAGACGACGATTGTGAAGTGATACGTCATCTAAACTATCTTCTGAGTCTCTTAGATATGATGTCTTTACACGCCGTTGATGGTGACGTCTTCTTGTTTGTCTGTTGAATAAAATTTCGTATTTTTAACTCAATTTCACTGAAAATTCAAATAAAAATGTCATTGTAATCATATTGATTTAAATTCGTTTCATAAAAACTTTTAAATGATTTTCTAAAATTAATTACATTTTTTTTCAATGTCATTACACTAGTGATCTTTTCGAAAATCCATTCTCAAGTAAAATAAATGGCTTTTTAATTTTGTAAAGAATTTTTTGTTAGAGTTATCTAATAAAAATATTTTTAAAAGGTTGCTAGATAATTGGTTAAAAGTAGAGCTTTTCTTTTTATAAAAAACTATCCTTTGAAAATTTATTTAGACATCGTAACTTTTATCATAATTCTTGGAATTGCCAAAAGTGTTCATTAATTAAATTAATTTACTAAAGATTGATCAGCCTCTAGACTATTTAGATAGCAGTACGTCTGGTCGTAAAATGACTTGGAAAATAATATAAATTAATACCACAGAACAACTATGAATCGCAAATGATCATACGTGTAAATTTATGTAACACTGCAATTAATTAATGTTACTTTGAAGCTCTTCAACTGTTGTAAACTAATTTATGACAATGTTTGTACTAAAGTTTCTACGTTGTATACCCCTGGAGTCTCGTTAACTTGAACAGCTCTAATAGACGTGAGCAGTGTTACAAAGCAGTAGAATATTATCGTATTTTAATGTTTTAATATAGTCTTGAAAATAAACTTGAAAACTATGATGTCACTTAGACAACAATACATTGACCAAAATTTTTTTAATTATCTCGAATAATCATAATAATTATACGCCACTGGTGTTAATAAATTTTTTTTAATGATTATTAATTCATCATGTTTATTATTATGGGGATATAAATAAATTTGAAATAGCTGAATTTATCACATGAATTCAAGGCACGTAGTAAAGCGGGAAACTGTAGCACGTGACGACAGGTTTTGCAAGCAGGAAGAGACGAAAGAGAAAATAGATAACGCATAACTTGATGTAGATCTCGATTCTTCATTTTTCATGATATTTTAAAAGCAAATAATAGAGAGGAGAAAAATCACTTCATCAATATTTCTTTGTCTACTTAATAATTTTTCCTTAATATCACTTGATTACGACTTCAACTTGAATTCATTTTAAATCTCCTGCGGATGAAGTGGGTAAATGTTTAATTTCCGATTTTCTAGCCTTGGGATTAAAAAATGTGGTTACTTCCAATGAATAATAGAGGACAAAATGTCGTTCCATTTGTTCCAACATTAGACATTGAAATTTTTACTTGAACCATTTCAATTACACTTTTGTTTTAAAATGCAGTTAAAATTGATCATTTTGACAAATTTGCAAATTTCTGTGTAATGTTCAAATATCGGTGCATGCTTATGAGCATAAAAGTATATCTATATATAAATATATATATATATTATATTATATGTAAAAGACGCTGAATATGCGATTTCACATTGAGGTTTATGATTGATCGTGATAAATCATGCAACCACCTGAATGTAGAGCTCCATATGGACTAGCATATTGAGATGGATCGACATATAGAAACCACACACCTCTACTCTCTTGTCAAAGCAAGTGCTTAGAGTGAATAACGTCTCTGGCACACTTCTATCCCCACGTGTGTATAGAAAAGCTGCGAATATATTTTCTATTGAACTATTGAATTTCCCTTTAGACCATGTGGAATTCAAAATTATCCACAGAAAATGTAATCCATTAGTCCATTACAGTCTACATTAATTTTATCTAAATACTCTACTATTCAGAATCTTGCTTAGTCATCATCAAGTTAAATGTTATTACATCAATAATAGTATTATCTTTTCAAATGTGTTAAATGATTCCTTGATGGCCAATTTTCTATTATTTTAGCAAATCGAAATGAGAAATTGTAATCAATCAATTGTCAATTTAACTTTATTTCTTCATAAAAATGGGGATGATAAAAAAATTTTGAAACTGCTTTTGCTGATAAAAACTTGACAGTGATTTTTTTCATCTTAACTTACGTCTTTTGTGAATGAAAACATTTCTCTTCTCCTAAAAATTGTGATTACTTTTATTGAAATATAAAAGAAGACCAAGAAGTGTGAGTTTTAAAATTTTTCTTGATTTTCTCCAAGGTTATTTTCAGAAAAAATACAGATATACTCAAATTAAATAAATAGCTCAAGGATATTATCAAATTATTTTAGAATTAACACAAAAAAATCTATAACAACAAATACTGTTTGTTGATAAAAAAGTATGCCAACATTTCTTGCCAGCAGACTGGAGTATTTGGTTTAAATCAAAATTGGAATTTAATTTAAAGATGAATGAAAAATTGAAAATTGAATGGATAGTGATTTCCAACAAAAACTATCCCTGATTCATCATTAATTAAATTCAGAATAAATGCAGATTAACGATTTATGTAAAACCAATAATCTTTTATTGTTTTCACTAGTAAATTTATCATGGAAATAGTGTCAAAGTTATATATCATTTCCGCATGTTCGGGGCCTATCTAGCATACGTTTTGTGACAGGTTATTGGCAGTTCTGTAGTAGGGTGAACTGAAAATGTCCCGACCGGCAGTATCGAAGCCCATTTTCTTGGCTTTACGATGACGGGCATTGTTATTGGCACTGGTTGTACACGGTCTCGCCTATTCGCCTCATGCTATTCTCATAGATGTTGGACAGGGGACGTTGTTCGTCCGTATGATGACGCTCGAGTTACGCGCTGAATTTAATCGTCCTTTGGGAACTGGGTTATCCGCTCAAATTCACCGAAAAAATCTCGAGCAATTGAATTCAATCGAAAATCTGCTGTTAACGTGCTACCATTTGATTCTCTTTGACTATATCAGTTTGTCTTTGATAGCACCCATTACTCTTTGATTCGCTCAAACAATCTAAAAGCAAGCTATCTACCTTCGACGATGATGACGACGTTGACGTTTTCTTGATCCTGTGTCTGTTGTTTCTTCTAGTGCTACTACTGAAAAAGGATCTTTAGTGGTTAACTCTCGTGAACTGTGATGAGCATGTCTAACTCTAGCAGTCTTAGGGGATTCTTCGATGACAGTTTTAGGTCTTCTTGTTGAAAACTCTTCCTGGTAATTCAATTTCTTAAAATGTTTCGTTGATTCTTCCGATCTGGAAAAATGTATAGAAATTTTATTAAATGGAATTGATATCGTGCAGGAAAATTTTTAATAAAAGTTGAAAAGTCTTGTTTTCTTGTTTTAAAGAACTCACCTGAATTCGTAACCAGTGTCTTTGACACTTGGATTCTTATCATCATTTTTTATTTCATAGTCAACAGCTTCTGAACCCATGCTGTACTGATTGCGATTTGTAATTATTGGCTCTGATTTTTCCAATGATAAAACTGATGCTGGTTCATCTTTGGTTTGATCATTTTTGAACTGCAAAATTTCTGAAATATAAAAAAAAACATTAGTTATTCGTCAATAAGAACTTGGGGTTTTTTAAGGAAAATCATTGGTTAAGATTTAAAGATTGTCTGATTCTTACCTGTAAGCCCCTCTTCTTCAACTTGGAGTCCTTCCTTAAGTACTTCATCTTGATACTTCTCCAACTCCTCAAGGTAGCTTTTGTTTAATTTTTGTTGTCGGTACTCAGTCTCATATTCAACATTTGGCAGTGCAATATCTCGAAAAAATCCACCTAAAAAAAGATAAATTCCTGATAAAAATCATCCGTAGTAAGGGTACTTGAGCATCAGAGAAAAAAAGGGTGAAGTGATTGATTGAAATCATTTTTAATTCGGATAAAAGTGGAATTGCGAAGAAATTTCATTCTCCAATCGTTCAGTTTTTCTCCTTTGTTCTATCTTACCAGGGCATAACCCACAAGTGGTAGAAGCAACGTGAAAAAAAGGAGGGCAGATTGCCGGGAGAACGAATTCTATGTCGATTTATCGGTTTCCATAAATCACATGTCGGTTATCGAACGAAAGAGTTTATTCGAGAGACTGTTACAAAGGAAGTAAACAGCTCGAAGCTGACTCTTTATTTGCTATCTCAGTCTCACGACATAGCGAAAGGGGAAAAAATAAAAAAACTATGCAGTTGGAAGTTTCCTCGAAAAGTGTAATTGCCTCGCGGTGGTTTCGCGAAAGTAAAAAGGAAAAAAGTCACTAGATAGGAAAAGGACACTGACATTTGTCGTATTTTCTTTTTATTTCTTAATGGTATAAGTTTGTTCTTGAAGGACGAAACTTGCCAGAATTTCACCTTTTACACTTCAATGTTGATCGAGTAACTCCCAAGAGATGTAACCGGATTACAGTAAGTTTTATTTTAAAAGATTCAATGGTATCCTGACACTTTTTCGCGTCAATTCTAACTTTGCTAACGCAGGAATATATTCCATTGTTTTTTCTCGTACATCACAAACGTCCACAGAAGTTGGACGGTTTTGTTATTCGGTTGCTAAATCCACTTTTAAATCAGCAGCTTTGAACTCTGATTATTTGATTTTCATCATGATAAAATCAGTACGAATAAAATTTCTATCAAAAATAATTTTCGTTTTCGAAATCAATTCCATGTTTTTTTTTTCTCATTTTCATAACTTAAATAATACAATTTAAATTTAACATTCTATGGATTCAACCAATGAATATTGATAGCTTTCCAATTACAAAAAATTAAAATCGTTTATACTTTTTTTTAATAATAAATACACATCAAAATATACTCTATGTAAACTTGATTCGATGGTAAACTTTTTTCGAATATTTAATATCAAATAAATTTATCTACCATACAGTGAGTAGAAAATTAACAATTTTTTTAAACATTTTCAAATCAAATTCTCTACAATCCAACATTGCAAATCTGACTGTTATAGTTTTTAAACATTTTGAGTGTTTACCATATTAAATATTATCAACAAACTATAGCGTTTTTAGAGACAGCTTTCAAGTGTTTCTCGGCGTTTATTAAAATGCTATAGTTTGTTTTGACATACGCCATAAATGTGAGACAATACAAACACTTTAAGTATTTTATGCAGTACTTGAATTTTCTTTCAATTATTGCACATTTTGGATAGACAATAAGATTATTCAAATAATCTTATTTCCCGCAAAAGTAAATAAACATTAAATCCTAAATTAGTTTGATCAGTAACTAAATGTAACTAAATATTTCCAGTGGTAATCTACGAAGCATTACTGCGATATTAGCCGAGATCAATTAATGAAAAGGTCAGTGAGTGTGATCGTGCTGATTGAATGATAAAAATTTATTATTCAAAATACTACACAATTCAAAGTAATTAGTTAGACAGGATAAAAATGAAAATGTCGATGAATTCAAATAACATCCACCAATCTATTAATAAAATACACTTCAATCCGATTACAATAATCAGTTTAATTTAATTAAACTATTATTAACTTCAGCATGAAGCTTTGAATTGGTAAGTTTTATTGAGGATTTAAATATTCAATAAAAGCATAGAATTATTTTAAATCTGGTAATTTATTTGTAAATCAATTAAAAAGTTTTCAAATTCATTACAAACGTCGACGATGCATTAAAAAAAAAAAAAAATGAAAAAGTCAACGGAATCGCAGCAAAGTTATTCAATCAACGTAATCCACAATACCATAACAAGTGCCACAAGGGTTTTACCACCCTTCATAGCTACTACTAGTTTTCACCCTCAGTAAAGCTTCTCTCGTCAACACGATTAATGATGGGTCGAGCGTGTCGGACACTACAAAGTCGTGAATTCGATGCTACAGATCGTAAATATCCATTTATCGGAAACAACTGACTGCAAATCTATACACCTAGAGGTTAAAATACCCTTGTGGATCCAAGCTTCACCCTAGGAAAATCCGTGTTGTATATTCTACAGGGACAATGAAATACCGTAAGTAGGGTGGCTAATTCATGGAAAGAGTGAACTGCAGTTGGAGATGCGTTACGTCTAGCTGCATTGTACAAATGTGCATATAGTATAACTATGTACAACAGTCGTGCAGAATATACCATCCCTTCGTAACAACCCCATGGTACTACGATCCTCGGTTAATTAATGGCACCTGACCACCGTTGTAGTGTTGCACCACAGATGTAGCTTACACCATAAACCACCAGCAATTCAAACCCTTCATAACGCATCCAACTCTTCTTCGCATATTTCTACAGTTGAACCAGCACCTGATGCACCCACTATACCTCCTGGCTTAACAAAAGGTATATTGTTATGGCTATTTTTTATTTTAATGAATCTTTTTCACATTAATTTTAATTTCATTTTTTATTACAGATGTTTTCAATTTGTTTCTACTCCATTAGTGTGCTTTTTCTAATTCTAACGGTTTTTGAAATTATTTGACAAATAACTATTAGTTAAGATGGCTTTGGAAAGGATTTAAATCGTTTTTGTGTTGGAAATTTCGGTAGTACAAAAGAGGATATAATATCGATGATAAAGAGACGACTATTTTTTTGGATCATTTATTTTCTTTCTGAAAGCTCATTAATGAGTGCACGTTTTTTTGGCATATCGTATTTCGTGGATACAAATGATACCTTTGTGTTTTATATTTTTTCGTTATCTCGGGTAATTTATGAAAATATCCGATTGGTATTGTGTTTTATCATTTCGATAATAACAATGGTCATTGAATAAATTGTGCTCATATTTTTTGAAATATTAACAAAAATGGAATTTTTTAAAAGAGTTCATTTAACACGAATATAAAGTTAATAAATGATTTATCATATTTATTAACAAAAGTTTGGATCATTTCATTCCGTTCTTATTGAGATATAATTCAGAATAAAAATTGCCTGAATAATATTTATTCATTATTCGATTTCGAAATAATATCAAGCTAATTAGGTACTTCAGTCATTAAAAAAAATTTATTTAGCTATTGAATATTATATTTAGTATCTCTTAATACAACTATTAATCGAATATTATTATCTACTTAAACACAAATGTGTTGATTGCAGAAAGTATCGATTAATTGGTTTAGAGTATGCCCGATTACGATATTAGCATCTCGACGATGATAATTATTTATTATGTATCCAATGCAGCTCTCAAATGCAATTTTTTTTTACAAAGTAAATATGAGTTTCTTCATCAGCTTAGACATTTCACAAATTATAAACTAAATTTCTCCCTACCAAAAATTGTAAATATAATTATCAGCACTTAAAATTATTTATATTTAAGTTGTACATTTAAAGTATTTTCACAATACAAAATGTGATATTCTTTTATATTTAATGTTTCATTTCGTTTTATATATTTTCTTTTAATATAATTTAATTCTGTATCTTATTTATTTGTGCGAATAATCATTCATGTTAAAATACTTTTAAATACTTCTGTATGTATTGCAGGATTTAATATTCATCATTTGGGAATGTATTTTTAATTCTCTTCAATTAGTAGCACGTTTCTCGAGCCAGTAAATTTTCGAAGCTGATGAAGAATCTTACTCCAAAAGTAACAAAAAAAACTCATCTATCCAATTTCAAAAGTATATCAATAAAACAGTGGGATTTTTCAATCAACAATTAATAGACACTTTTAACAATAAATTATGATTAAATTAACAGATTTATTTCTTTTACTTTACACTGAAATTCTCCGAAATGAATCTCAGCATCTCCGGGAAAACAAAATGGAATTGTTTACGAAACATAAACTTGAAAGTAGGTGGAAGAAAGAGTTATACAATTTGTGATCGGAGGCGCATCGTAAATTTTAGGTGGGGTAGCTAGTTGGCAATTTAAAATTTTAATAGATCGTACGATATATGTAGACGAACCACACGATTGTGGCCAGTGGCCAATCAGGAAAATACCCCTAACCAAGCACCAATCTCTGAATTGATCTCCTCATACCTGAATTGCTCTTTTATTTCCGAAATCTAATTCCCTCAGAGGAAGAATCCGATAAGGAAAAATTTCTTTTTCAATAAAACTTTCATTAAAAAAATATTATTCTATAAAAACAAATTTTTTTACAACAATCATTATCTACGTTCGGGAGATTGAATATTATTCAATAAAACTTAATAATGAATAATTTTTATTTGATATAACATATTGAATTGAAAAGCAAGTTAAAGAAGCACTTGAGGTCCTTCATACTCGATTAACGATTTTTCAAAAGCATTACAAGCTTTTCACTGTCTTCTATTCATTTTTCCCTATTTTTCAAATGGAGCAGACTAGCTCTTTTATATAGCACTTTCGTTTAATGTGAGACTCTGCGTGCATGTTGTATTGATTCGAATATAGTAGTAGCAAGAGAAGAGATTAAGAGAGAGGAAACCTCTCATATAAAAGCGTTACCTGGACACATTTACACATGTCGTTGAGTTAAATGTCATGTATGTACATGATGATTCCCACTAGTGTAAACTTTATCTCATTTTCTGTCTCTAATACCAACATTTAATTTTTATCTCTCAGAAATAATTCATCCTCATAACCATTGTCTCATGATGGTCAATTAAAAAAATTTTTCCCCGAGATAATTTTAATTTTTTTTATTTATCTTTTATATTTTATTTCTCGATAGAATCTCGTGGGAGGCAATGGTTACGAGGTTATCAATAAAGTGATAAAACGAAAATTACATTGGATAGGAAAATTTTATTTTATTTGTAATACGTGAAACGTGGATGAAATGTGGCAAGTTCTTTGGCCACTTCGTCGATTTCCGGTAGGACATATGACTGGGTACTCTCTTCTATATAACGTGGATACGCTAATCCCCATAGACGCGTCAATCTCACGCTCAAAACTCTCACTCTACTATTTTCCGTATTATCTTCCTCTCTACCTGACTCCCATAACCGTAATATCCTTTTATATTATAAATATCCCCCAAAAATATTAAAAAATGGGAATATTCATGAAATCACGTAAGCTATTCTATTACACTTAATCTGATTATTTTTATTCGTGGCTATTTTGGAATATCTTTTAGCCAGAGATAAGGTTACTACACTTCAGGGCTAAAACCCACTCGTCTAATTCACTTTCATTAAAGAATCATGTCCATCACCTGGATATTCAGTGTTCAAGTTCATCAAGCAATTTTCATTATTTTTATATATTATATCATTTTATAAAATTTAAGCAGTCTATGTACAAGTTTGCTTTTTATTGTGTTTAAAGGAAAAATATGGGGAAATATTTTTTGAAAAATAAGGAAAAATAGATTTTGATCGATTGACATCGATGATTCTGTAGCTCTATAGCTCATAGATACGCGGTATAGCATGAGATTTCACGTAAATCAAAGACGTGCCAGAGGTTAAGGGGTTATCATTCATCAGTCTCTATGTGTAGAGTGGTCTGTTTTGGAACTTAATGCATGCTAAGAGCCCTTGTGACATCATAAGGTCACTATTTCTTATTTTATAAAAAAATACTTGTAGTTATAAATAGAATCTAATTATGAAATAGAGTAATATTTTAATTATAGATGCAAATAATTGACACTACTATCTTGTAATCAGTGTTCATGATAGAAAAAAAGTTGTAAATAATATTTTCTTTAACAATTATCACTATCATCAGTAAACAATTTTCTGGTTTGAATTTTTTAAAGAAATAGAATAAAAAGTGACTTTTTAAAATAATAAAGAGTTATCAAAATAAATTAAAAGTGTGGGATATTTTGATGAATTTAATTTGTAATATTTTATGTTATGGGAAGCCAACTTTTCATTAAATTAATCAAGTCCTGTCATTGCATGTTGAATCCCGTTGAGTATTCAATTCAATCAACTTCAGTAAGTACTATCAATATTCAGAAATTTGATTAACTTTCTAGTTTCGGAGAGTTGTTATAATGGACCCCAAAGATCAAAATATAAATTTTGACATGTCTTTATACTTCAACATCCCCAAAGGTATATATGTCAATAGTCTAACTGACTTTCTGACATAAATCGACTAACATTAATTCATGTATTTCTGTGTGGATAAATGGTTTTTTCGTGCTGGATATAAACATATTTGACCAGGCCATGCTCCAGATATGAAAGTAAATACAACTGTTAATTTAACAACATGAGAAATGTTTAAATATTATGAGCTGCATAATCTTTATGTTATTAATGTTTATTCTAAATGTCATATAGTGTATTGAGAAAAAAGCTGAGTTCAATTTCATACAGAGTCACATGTAGAGTAATTCAGAGATCAGTCAAAGCTATGATGAAAATTAGCTCATTTAAAGTAGAGTTAGTTTCACAAAGAGTAAAAGTACAATAATTTCATTAAATTTGGTTGGTTTTAAAATTAGTATTTACCTCAAATTAAATGATTTTCACCACAGTTCTCACTTATTTATTTAATTATCCCACATGAAAGGGTAATTTTGACTCAAAATGTTTCTCAATATACCTGAATTATTTATATATCAAAAATTAAATCTAATAGTAGTTAATCATAACTTTTAATCATTTGAAAGCTATAAAATTAATTATAATTCACAAACTTACTTGTTAGTTAGGAAAGCATTATTCTGTTTAATGCAAGTTTATTTAATATTTAATTAAATTAGATGATATTTCTGTTAGCAAGAATCATTCTTTTGTACTGAAAGAAGTGTGTAGGATACCTTGGAGATGTGTTAGCCAAACTTTCATAATTTCTAATATCTCTGGTATGAGTAGTAGAAAAGTGATATGAAAATGATTCAAATCTACAATAAACTTTTGTTGGTCGAGTTTTTTTCTCTAATCGCATATTTTTCAAGCTTTCAACTAGTTTGGGAAAAACGACGGTCTCTCGAGACCAACGTGAAAAATGAGTACTCCAAACAACATACCGAAATAATACTCTGCGTAGAAAAAGGTATATATTTTTTTCGTTAATAACTCAATGTCATGTGCTTTGTTTACAGGAGATGGAATGTAAAATAGTATTGTAGTGCGTCATAATTTATAAATTCGTTTGTTTTCCAAATAAAAAAAAAAGTTGACCTGATTTAATGATTTGATGTCTGGAACATTAGTAGTACAAGTTTAAGTAAACGAGTGATCCAAGTGATTTGAAAAAAAAAATAATAATAACTTTAAAGTTTTTAATTCTGGACAAAGCAGAGCAAAATGTGTATGGTAAACCGCAGGAAAGGTATAGTACAGTGAAATGTATAAAAGAAAGAATGACCTTCTTAATTTCTATTTTAATTCATAAAGCAAAGTGAAGAATAGTGAGATGACGGAAGTGGTTTTCAGAACTCTCAGGGAAACCTTTTCATCCTTTGTCAACTTGCTATCCTTTTCTCTTTGACCATTTTTCTCTGAGATTTTTCATTCTTCCCTTTCCACTACTCTTTTTAACCATTTTTTATCTCTGTCTTTCTATTTTCTACTTCACACCCTCTTTTACTATTTGCAAGAACACTCTTGACAACTCGTAACTCGTCAATCTTCTCGCGCCCAACTTTACTTTTTATCTCTTACTTCCACTTCATCTACACTTACGAATTATTTTTTTATATAATGAATTCAAAAGATAAGCTATATCTTTTTATTTAGCTTTATTTACGATTATATTCTATTCAGAAAATTTTTAAATCGTATTTTTGGAGTAAACTCGAGCTAATAAATTTATCGCTTATGTCGAGAGTTATTTTTTTGTTATTTTGAATTGTGAAAATTTTTATCTTCATATCACTGATGCATTTTAAATTCTTTTATTAAAATAAAACAACTTTCCTTTTGTGTTTTCTCTTTATCTCCTAAAATCTCTGAAAAATTTTCAACAGCATTTATCCTTTCTTCGTCATCATTTGTTTAATGTATAATTACAATTGAAATAACATTGGCTTTCGTAATATTTTATAATTTAAATTTTATTATAAATATGTAAAAACTCGAGATACTTTCATTATTTTAAACTTTTTATCTGCTTTTTTTACTGTAAAGAATTTTTTCTAAAAGAGAAATAAAAAATGGGGTTTAAAATTTTTTTACAAGGCTCTAAAACTACCATTAAATTCATCAATAACACCCTGATAATTTTCTTTGCAAAAGCTCTTATTCAGTTAATTGAGATTCTGATGGATTAATTCAATAAATTTTCTACTGCTCTGACATCACTTATTGAAAACTCAATTTATAGAATCTCGTAAATGTCACTTGGCCTTGCCACGAATTTCTCATTACACTCTATGTCATACTACTCTAGAAAGTGATACCCCTAATACCTAAAATTCATTTAAAGCTCCTAATTAAAAGCCCTTAAAAATGGTGGTGAAAAAAAAATTATTCTTTTAAAATAACAATAAGTTATTTTTTTAATAAATATATCATTTTTATGGAATATAATTATTTAATTTTATGTCAATGACTGTGATAAAAAGATATATAATTCATGATATCTCGTGATGTAGAAATGATGGAAGGAAGAGTTCTGATACTGGCACGCGAATTATCGAAGCGTGGTCTCCCTATCTCCCTCATTCTCTTTTTAAGCCTTTCAGGAGGTTTAATTGATTCGCGTCAATTAGTGAGCTCGCTCGTTAGCGGTAAATGCTGGACGACGTATACACACAATTCTCGAGTGGACGGATACTCGCACTAGTCAGTGAAGATGAGTTTCCCTTCGAGATAAAATCCAGGATATTTCATTTTACTTACTGCTATGTTTTTTTTTTTTTTTATTATTATTATTTACATCATATCCAAGTGTCAAATACCATTTATGAAATAAAATCCTTACATTTACTAACAACTTTCTACATATAATTATAAAAAAAAAAAATCAAATCAATACCCTAAATTCAAATTTCCTTTTTATGAATATTTATTCGTCAGTTTTGAGCGGAATTTTTTTTTGAGATCCTAATTATTATTACTGATTGATAAAAAGTATTACATATGAGAGGATATTTCTATGTCCACAATGAGTAATTCCCATTAAAGGAGAGCTGCATATGAAGCTAATGGCAATTTTCTGGTTTTCATGCATCAAATTGAATTTCTCCCACTTGACCCAAAATTTTGAATGTATCTATAGCATCAATGAATTAGAATGTTTTTAAATTATTAATATTTGAAGTTACCTGATTTTATTTAATACTTTGATTGTCATAAAAATTATCACTATCAAGAAAGATTAATACATCATGACATAATGAGTACTACAAAAATGATAACTGCTGTTAAAACAAATCTCAGATGAAGAATCTTTTTTCTTCCAGTTCATGAAATAATTCAAATAAATTTATTCAAGCAATAAATCAATGATAAATCTGAAAATGTAAATTTTATTTGTATTTAATTTAAGATTGAATTACTTTCCATTTTAATTTTTCACGACATAACTATTCTGACTTAAGAGATTATGGATAACAACGAATAAAAAAAAACAATGAAACAAATCCACTAAATCCCTTGACCTTAGAAAGGCACGAAGTTAGTACACATATTTATGTAGTTAGTCAGGATTGCGGCAGGTCTGGGAGTGATTACGACTGTGAAATTCCTTGCGTAACGCACGTAACTGTGGTGAGTTGTCGAGACATATGTCGGAGGGTGAGAGTCAGAGGGTGTGTTATGCGAACGTGCTTCAGCAGAGTTACTTGATCCAATTTTCATTATACAAAGAGTCGAGGATTTATTTAATCCCTTCTCCTAATATTAACACTATTTTATCAATAAATTTAAAACTCTTCAATTTTGTTTATCAAACTAATTAAACAACTGACTTTCTTGCTTACTTGAAAGTAAATAAATTGATCAAACTTTACCGCTAGGTTGGGATTAAGCAAAACAGTAGAGGAGAAAATAAATAAAATATAAGAGAAGTTACTACTTGTTGCAGATGACAATAAAAATCCTTTGGAATATAAAGGAACGAAACAAGGACTGATATTCGAAATCCAACACAATCCCTAGATCTTGGATGAAATGAGGAAAATGGTCATGAGAGATTAAGGTCAGAAGGTCGTGATAGTACGACCTCTTTACACTAAATTTATACGATGAGCATCCACATCTATGAGATGAATGTTTGTGTAGATATTGTTGTATAAAATTGTCAGAGTCATTTTTTTTTATTATTTAATGAATAAACTTCCTGATGAATATAAACAAACTTACTTTTTTTAAGAGTAATTTATTTTGTTACAAACGTTTTTTTTTTCTTCTATTCACATTTAAAATCCTTTTTTAATTTATCCAATTTGTTTTTTGTGCACCGTCAAGTGACATAAAATTTATTGAGCGTAATTATAATAGATGGTAGTACACTAAATATGCACATACTTGTTAGAGTTTTTTTTTTACCTCTTGTCAAGTTACTGTGAAACTTCAGGTCCTTAATTGCAACGATAAAAATAATAAATTTCATTCTTCAATCACAGTCCTTATTCCTCCCTGAATTTTTTTTTCTCACTTTCAAATTCCAAAAGTGCCTGAGTACCTGGCGAAAGCGTAGACGAATTTAAATGCAAATTTACGAAATGCAAATCTCTGTTTCTTTCGTTTCTTTATTTTTATTTTAATTTTTTTACTTTTGTCTGTCTTATCTTTACTTCACTTGACGAATAATTTCGATCAAAAATGAGTCTTTACCCTTTAATACTATACCTTATCGTATTTAATTTTATTTTTTACAAATTTTTTTTTTTATTACTAATTCCTATATAGGTACGTGAACTATCTAATACGCGCAATCGTTTGCTGAGCAGTTTTTATTTTTCAGTAGTTTTATTGCTCAGTCGAATTTTTTTACCTCTTAATCCTCGAGCTGTTTCTTTATTCCTTTTAACATTTTTTTTTCTCGTCTTCTTATGCTCTCTTTTTCGCGAAAAGAAAAAGGTAATGGTACTTAAAAACCGGAATTAGGTTTCTGGTATGAGATATATATGTTCGGAGAGGAATATTTTTTTCACTGTACCTTAGACTCAAATCTAAGACATTTAAAAAAAAAAATAATAGGAAGTAGGGCTTTGTTTAATGACCTGTTACTACATGGAAAAATTTTAGCTGTTAATTTTTCATGAGTGGTTTATTTTAATAACACTTCACTACATACTCTAGAGGTGTCAATGAATTATTTTTTACCTAGTATATCTTCTTTTAGAGACATAAACATTTTTTTAGAGCAAAAAATGTATAATATACTGATGAAAAAATATTTCATGAATTAGTTGTAATTAATTAGGTATTTTATTAGTTTAGATAATGTTTTATCAATTAAATCTAAAATAATCAATAATTTTGAACCCCCTCTCCCTTTTTTTTATTTACATTTTTACAAAATTGTTAATTTATCCAACTATTTACATTTATTAAATAAAAGAAATAAAATTAATTTGACTCATTTCTTCCGTAGTTTAGAATTATTTATAAAATATATTTGAAATTAAATGAAAAACTTTTCTTATTGAA
Organism: Chelonus formosanus; assembly: GCA_028641665.1. Classification (NCBI taxonomy): domain Eukaryota; kingdom Metazoa; phylum Arthropoda; class Insecta; order Hymenoptera; family Braconidae; genus Chelonus; species Chelonus formosanus. Next base: position 20,713,157 of record CM054002.1, read on the forward strand.
ATAATAATTTTCTAAAATGAATCAAAATTCATTATGAACTAATAATAATGATTAAATCGATTTCACTCTTACTTAGGTCCTCCTACATTTAAAAAAAATTATTTCAATCACAACCTACATTTTACTTTAAATTTTATTAATCATAGTGGTTGAAGTACTCATTAGTATAATTATTCTAATCATTTACAATATCTGTACATAAAGAGAAGAAACATTGTAAATAATAACTAATATAAAAGAAACGTGTCATAACATATAAAAGATAAAACCAGTGCATCTATGGTTATTAATATCTTATATATTAATTAAAAAATAATTACTCATAAAATTCCAGTAATATTACTCATAATCGCTAGTAATTAAGAAAATTTTTCAATCAAAAATAATATGCAATCTTTAAGTTGAGGTAATTAGCTAAATAAACGAAACTTCATTGGTGATTTTCTCTTAAAACACTATTCATGTAAATGAGTTGGTAAGTGTTTTATAAAGTTTTCAGACGCAAAGAAAGAATAAAAGTCTTCGACATTGGTAATAAAAATTCATCAATCGGAAAACAATTAACTCTGATAAATTTCGTCAGTTCACAACAATCAGGAAATTGATGTGGCCTACGAATAAAAAGTTTTAACAGTTTAATGTTGAGATATTAATTTAAAAAAATCGAACTTTCTGATGAGTTTTGAATGATGTAGAAAAATTTTTAACGAGTCTGTGGGTGTAATAAAAGTAATAGAAGAGAAAAAATAATCGGCAAGCTTAAAGGAAAAGTAGAGTATAGACTTAGAGAAAGAGAGTAAAAGTGGGGGATTAAAATTTTCACGAGACAACGTCAAGCGGGAAAAGTACAATAGAAGTGGAACAGAAAAAGCTGCGGTTGGGCTCGCACTGATGCGCTTACTGTAAGTAGCTACTACCGAGGGATCATAAGGATTAGGTTCGCGTGTCGATGTACGTCATGAAATTGCGGAGAGAAGTTATAAGCAACATAAAAGAACACGCAACATTCCATAAAACTCACTAACAATCCAATTTTAAAACATATTTCTCTAAAGTGGTGCAATCATTTTTATGTTAATTAAATATGTCTCAAATTGTTGCTATTGTTAAGTCTTTACAAGTTTTCTTTTTTTGCGCTTTCAATATTTTCTTCTCAATGCAGTTTTTTTCCTTTTTGTTTCAATTTTATTTATTTATTTTTTTTAGAATAGAAATTGATTGCATGCAAAAAGAATCAGTAATATTAATAAAAAATCCATTTTATCACTAAATTATTGTTAATGACATTGAGAAAAAATCTATATATAAATAAAATATTTCACTAAATTGCTACAACATTTATTTATTTAAAAAATGTTTTATTAAGTGAATAAAAAATTTAAATCATTTTCAAAATACCCTCGTCTCTGAGGTAATAGTTATGAGATAAAGATTAAAAATAAGACTATTATTATTATTGGATGATTTTAAGAATGTATGTATTTTTATCTCAATGTAATGACAATAAAAAAATAATATAGTCTATCTTCTTTTTCAGTAAATTGTTTTTCACCTCAGAAACTGTGATGTTTGATGCCTTTTTTCCCATCAATACACAGACTAATTATCAGATAATTTTTTGCTTATTGAAACCAATTCATTTCTGCTTGATAAATTTATTAAATTAAACAAAATGAGTGAATAAAATACACCAGATGACCTATTTAAATAAACACAACATGAGTACAATTTAAAATGCCTGCAGAAATGATTACTAATTGTGATTTTATTTCGAATGAATTCAATTCATTGGCAAAGAATTAATTAAATTTTTCAATAAATTTCTATTAAATAAAAACAGTTATTATTGATTTTCAAAATACGTCTTCCATTGTATTTCAATATACTATTTGTTTAAAAAAAAATGAATATAAATGCTGTTAATTTATCATAAAATTATAATAAGACTTATATGTGCAATAGAGTCTATTTGAACAATCAATTCAATTGAAACAATCACTAAAAAGGAGTAAAGAATATACTTTTATTTGTTGAAAAATTTTTCTAAAGTTTTAAATATTTGTTGTAGCTAAAGAACTGTGTACTTGAGAAATGACAAAAAGCCTCAAGGCTTCCACTTTTTGCTCGTTAAGCCATCGCTCAGTCTACCCTCAGGAATTCGACGTGGAACAAACCAAAGAAATCTTCCATCGATGTTATTCACAGGGCGATAAAACGATAAACGAACCAAACAAACTAGTTTTCGGTCTTCAAGATAATACTAAATTCAGTAAGAATAATTGCGAGGTTTAACTAACTCTAACTTTATTCCTTATGTTTTAGATGTAAAATATATAAGACAATTAATTTATTTGACTAAAAGTTCGAGATATTAATAACAGAGACAACTTTGTCTCTGGTAATATCAATATTTAATAACATTTTCCACATTTATTATGCTCCAAATAAAATATTAATTGAAGAATCTTTAATAATCACTACAAAAGAATACAATGAATTTGAGATATTTGGAATTGATTCATTTTTTTTTACGAATTCATTTAATTGGAAAAATTCTAGGGATGCTATTGAAAACTTGTGTCGTTAGTTTAGTAATTGGAGCATATCAATTGCAAAAAAATCATGGTAATTTTGATGATAAATTATTTTTTCTTTCAACATGGTATAAATTTTTTTTCCAATATCATAAAAAAAAAAAAAATTAAAGAGATTTATTTATCTTCAATCATTAACAATATTTGTTAGAGTTGCAATTTTCATAGGGCATTATTTTTTTTGTAGAAAAAGCTCTAACATAAATGTTGATATCAATTTATAAATGACAGGCTGAATAAAAGTGTTTCTTTTATTTCATTTTTTAGAGGATTATTTATCTTTTATAGGTTTGTTCAATTAAGGATTTTGAGTGTACTATTGAAAGGTATGATTTACAGTGCTATCAGTATTTTCAAGTGTTTTGTTATTTCACATAAGTCCAACAAGAGTATAGTCAATACGACATAGTCTATACCCTCAGCAATGTAACGAATGCAGAAGCAGTAACGAGAATTATCAGGGGTGGAATCAGTCAGGCGAGGTATGCAGTCAACGTTATCCGATAGCTTTTGATCTCCATCTAAATTACTAAAATCCTCATCTTGTTTAAGCCTTAATATCTATCTCACATTGTCATAATCCTTTTGTGTAAAATATACAATTGATAGTTCCAAAAATCCCATCACTGGTTATTAATTAATATCAAAAATAAATTACTCCATAAATAATTTGACATTTTTATTAGAAATTAAAACATCAAAATTGGTTTTATTTCAAATAGAAAAGAACTTAGAAGATAAAGAATTAATTTAGTTTGGAAATATTGAAGAGAATTGAATGCTCAAAAGTCTAATAAATTTAAAATGTAATGTTTTAAAAAATGGATTAAGAGGAAAAATATATCTGAATTTTTAACAATTATTTTAATAATAAAAACTGATTTATTGTAAGCTTTTTTTCAAAGTGCAAATATTTTATTGAGATATTTAACAATAAATTATTGATAAAAATATGTTATTCCTTCCCAGTGTCATGAAATGAAACATTTAAACCTTTATTTCCAACAACAAAATAGAGAAAATACATTTTTGTTAATACTCAACCAACACAAAATATAACAAACAGTTTGAAATAATAATTTTCTCTTGAATACAACTGATATTCTATTGATTATCAAAGAAATAAGTCTTCCTAAAATTGATGTCAGCTGGTAAGCTGACCTTACTACTGATTATCCCTTAAATTTTATTCTTGGGACCAAAAACCAATTTTCCCTTTGTCAGCATCTGGCCCTTTTTATCCTCTTTTAGATGGAAAAAGCGAAGAGTCACCCTATCAGTCCTTTGGTCCTCAATTGCCGGTGAAGAATTGCTTGGAGGTGCACAGAAAGGGGGAGAAAAAAAGTGAGAAGGGTCCTTAGACACGGAGAGATGATAAATAAAGAAGCTGAAGATTTTTACAACCCCCTGGTAATGTTCTGCTCGCACTAACAAGTGAGAAGGAGACATGTATTGGACGCAAAAAGACGAAAAAAGAATAAGAGAGACATGATGGAGACAGAATGAAAAAGTGTAAGACTCGTACGCAGTAGACTTTGCCGCCCTATTTCAAGTCGTCTATTCAATCTTGCTTCCGGTCAACCTCTCAAGAAATAAGATAAGAGTCTTCTTTTTTCGTGCACAAGGACTATATGTCGCAACACAGACCCTTTCGCGGGTCCTTCAAATCTACTTCAAATAGGCTGGAAAAATTCTACGGGCTATTTGCAATTTTATTTCAATTATCTCAACCCCATTTTAAAGGACTACTTTAGCATTTTAAGGAGAAAAAAACCTTTAAAATCCTTTTAAAAAATATCTTTCTATAAAATTAACCAATTTATCTACACTTATTCAATTTATTTAATTAAAAAAAAATTTATTAGCCCATGTTTATGTTGAATTTATTTTGAAATTTAATTAACAAAGCAGTTAAATCATTTACAATATATTTAATATTTTACGATCAATCGGAATTTTAATTGAATTTATTAATAAATAAAAACATTCAATAGGAGTTAAACATTAAAATATTTTAAACAAAAAGATAAAACACGTTTAAATATTTGTTATTATTTTGATGAATTTTTGATAATAAACAATCAAAAAGATTTACTTAATATCTGTGCACATATTTAATGTTATGATGAAAAATTTTCACATATTCCCATTCATTTACGTAGCTAATTTAAGTCAAAGTATGGAGGTTTTATGCAAACATTGATATAATACCACACGCATAAGCGTGATGTTTACTTTTATTGACATACATTTAAAACAATGCAATAAAACATCAATGAAAACAACAAAATGATAAACAATGATAAATAATGAAATTCATGATTTATATGAAAATGACACATGTCGATACTTCACCTGCTTTGCAAATATCAAGATCAAAGTCTCCAGTGATTGCATGTGGGAATTGAGTGTTGATTAACTCTTGAATCGTGAAACTTCGTCTTCTTGATGGTGTCGTCGTATCAGTAAAATTGTCATTGGTAATAAGAATTCGACAACTAGTTACGCGTACACTAATGAATAGAAGTGTAAGAGATAAAGCGAAAACAACAATTGCCGAATACATCCTCATCTCGTTTGCTTTTCAGCCAAATCAACAAACTCCACACTTTACACTGACATTGGCTCATAACAAAATTCGCTCTTCACTCTCACTCTCTCAAACTTTAATTCAATTCACTTTGAAATAGTCTACGATGCTTTTACTTCTCGTCCAACCACTCTACTGTTAGCTAAAATAATTCCGAGGACTTTTTTTTTTGTTCAAAACTAACGCCACGTCAAAAAAACTTTCACGTGTTATCCCGTAGTATCTATTTATTTTATTTCTTTTTTTGTATTATCCAAACTTTTGTTCTTTGGTCACATTTCCACTCGTTCGAGTTCTTAATACGTTTCTACTAATGATTACTATCAGTCTAAATGTTCAAAACTTTTATCCAAAAATAATCAACTTAATTTATTTAAATATTATAAATTAATCATTAAATTTATTTTAATTATTTATTATTAACTAATATTGTTTTATTATTTATTTACTTTGTATATTATTATTTTAGGCAATGAGTTACTTAAAATGAAGATCAAGTTTTCATGGTTACTTGTCTGCGTTATTGTGGGATTGTGATAATCGGTCAACTCGCTGACAGTTAGGTCAAAGTTCGAGGTAAGTATGGATAGCAATGTTGTATCTTGATTTTTTTTTTTTTTCAAACACTTTTACTGAACGATAAACATCGTATTCTCGCGAACGTAGAGGATCGACTGATTCTGTCCTGTACGTCCGTCTGCTCGTTTGCCTCGGCTCGACTAGACGTCCCACGTTCGAAAGCGCGCTTCACGCCAAAGAACTGCGAAGCCGTGAGAGCGCGCCGTACAAAAGGGTGGTGGGGAAGACAATGTGCGCGATAGGGCAACTTTTCCTATTAATTGCCCTCGAATTTATTAGAATGAATCATTTTTATTAGCTGTTAATCACCTATAAGTTGATCTAAATACATCTATTCCAGCTGTAACAACATCCAATCAAGTATGCTAATCATTTTTCTAAATTACTTGGCACGTCTCGATGATTAGAAACAATACATTATTTAATTAATAATGACTCTCTTAATTAACGAGATGACGTTTTATGAATATTTTAAAGATTTATTTTTAAATATGCTGATGCTATCATCTAGGATAGGATAGTAGAATAGATCAGTTGATCAACTGAACTATTTATTCATGAATTTATTATTAATTATAAAGTATTCATTGTTAAAAAGAAATAATAATATTTCATTTCATTAAAACACTTGAAAACATTTATTTAATTGATGAGGATGCATGACTGTCACTAAATAAATTGTAATATTTTGAATGTAACAAAGTGGTTCATGATTGTTTCATTTTCAACATCATTAATAATTAAAATGAAAATAAAAAAGCATTTGTGAATAAACATTGTAATGATAATTGTCTTTGATTTTATGTGCTCACAGGAATATAATGGTTCCAAACAAAATGATAAATTTTATTTTTAAAATATTGAGAAAGTTTTCACATTTCTAAGCTCTAAAACCGTTAGCACGTAGATGACATAACTCCAATTGAGCATTAAACAAAATGGCTAAAAGATTATCTCTTTAGAGTTTTTTTGCTCCTAAAAAATACTATTCGAAAACTACTGTTCATGAGTTTGAGTTGATATTAAATTATTTTATTGTATGTCCACCTCTTTTGAACAATGTTTTATTTGAAATAAAAATAGTGCCTCAATCATCATTGTCAATTCGATATTGATGGTAATTTTCAAGCAGTTCAAAGTGAATATGAATGAATATTTAAATGATAACATATGTAGTTAAGCTGCATTATAATTATGATAGTTCCATAAAAAGACGTGTTTTGCATCAAATGAATGTGTGAGGGAGGAAAGAAAGAGTTGGTGATCCTCGCTGGATCGTTGGAGCGTCGAATTACAGTCATGAGATCACCCTTTTTGCACTCCCTTTATTTCGACATCGAAATGAGGGTTGTAATGTATGTTCAAACTTACCGGAAACCCTGTATGAAACATTGTATAATTTACAAAAGGGGAATAGTTGTTGCATTGGAAAAATAAAAAGAAAAAAATATAAATTGTCTGGCACGTGCTCTTCTCCATTTACATTTATGGTTCTAATTATAACTTTTAATTTTATAATTTCATTCTTTTTTTTCTATTCCATTGTAAAGGCTAAATTATGAAATTAATTAAGAATATGCTCTCGATCAATTTACATTTATATTTAATTAAACTTCATTTGCTATTACTCCAATAATATCACTAACTCAAATGATTAAATTAATAATTTTTATTCTGTGAATTTTTTTTTTTTTTTTTGCAATATTTTGTTCTTCCCTATTACATCTATACTTTCCAATTAATGAAGCTCTCTATATTCTCATTCTTTTATATTCGATGTAATGAGTAAATTTTATCAAATAAATCAACTATTTCAATTGAAGTCAATAAAAATATTTTTTAATTTATTTTGGTCTGAATCTCAAATAATTTTATTTAATAGCCGTTAAGTCGAATTGTTATACATATATCTTAAAGTAAGTTGAAATGTAAATATCCAACCGACTCTTTGTAAAGTTTCATACAGTAATCGAACTGACTTTCTATACTCGTATACCAGCTAGAGGTAAATTCAATGTAAATATATCTAAAACTTCAGTGCAGTATTTACTGAGTAAGAATAAATACAGAAAACTTAAGATGAAAAAATGTAATAAAATTGTTATTAAAAGACGAGTAAAATTTATCCTCAGAAATTTACATTTTACAACAAAGTAATATGCAGATAAGTTTAATTAAATAAGCTAAATATTTATAAGGACAATGTTCACTATACGATTAATCAAAAGTATTTCATTATATACTTGCTTTTAATCTTCTTGTCAAAAAAGTAAGGAAAAAAATTGTACAATAAAAGGAAGAAAGTTAATCAAATGAAAGTAACATAAGCGATGGCCTCAGCTGCATCCACTTCTGGATACATTGACCCTGCAATTAAAAACTGCAATTGGATTCTCTGTTCAGAGTATGCTTGTAAATACAACTGAGTCTCTAATTAATTCTACAGATCGTGTATGTATCGTTGAACTACGCAAGATTTTCTCGTTTATGATTCAGACGAACATTACTGACAAATGTTGCATATGAAGGAGAAAGAGGAGAAATAATTCATATAAATGAAGAAGAAGTTTTAATATATATATATATATATATATAAAGAGGAAAAGAAGAGTTTACGTGCCTTCTCACTGTGCAGACTCCTGTTTCATCGTCTGTATCGCCAAGGGTAATTAAGTCGTCACACATCGTGGATGCGGTTAACGTTCCTCTTTTGCCTTAATTGGATGTAAACGTTTTTAAGAACGAGACTGTGACTTAAAGTCATAGCAGAGTGAATATTTAATATTTAAATAGATTATTATCTACTTCAGAAATAAATAATAACATATTTTTTATTACTTTATCAATAATTTATTTCTTAATTATCGCTGATTTATAAATTATTCGTTTATTTATTCAGCTATTCAATTAAGACCTAAATGAGTTTTTAATTTCTTTATGAATGTTCCATTAGAATAAGCTTTGTTTTCTCTCCATACCCACTTCCCATCAATATTAGCTAAGCATTTCTTATTAAGTATATCAAAGTAAATTGTACCAATTGTTTTGCTTAAGAGATCTTGATTTTGTTTGAGACAATTGTAGAAGGCCTCATCACACTCGCAACTTAATCTGTTGAATGAAATTCATCATAATTATTTTTATCTTAATAATTGTTTTTTTTTATCAATTAATAAAAATTAATAATTATTTAATTAAATCTTTAATTTTTATAAAATCGCTCTCTCAATTATTGTGAAATATCGAATAGATAAAAATTCTTCGAACTTATAGATAAGAAACATATATTTCTTTTACTTAAAGTCAAGGTCTTCACATTAAAATTATTCATATTATTGTTTAGAATTACAATACCTGCTTGAACCGTCAGTATTATTCAATCCATGTAAGGATTTTCCAGCTGCGATAACTACAGGACATAGATCATGAGCTCGACAACAAATATCTGTTTGATTAAATCTTCCAAGATCCTCTTTAGTTTTCGCTTTATCACCTCTTCCACACCACTTTGTTCCTGAAATAGAAAACCTTTAGATACTGATCACAATTGAATGAATAATTGATTCATAAAAAATCTACCTGGTACGATAAATCCGTATTTTTGCTCTCGAAGCTTCACAAAATAAGGATCATTGTACATTTCCTCGGTAAACCAGCCTTCATCTAGATCAAACTGATCATCTTCGAACTGAGTCTGAACAAATAAGCTATAATTGAGCACAACTAGAAATAATAAAAGCACTCTCAGCATTTTTATCAACTTGATGTTTCACTTTTACTGTATCAAATGCGACTGTAGAAGAGACAAAGAATTCCAATGTTTTATTCTGAAGTACTACGCACTTTAGATAACTTATTTATTACTCATATTTGGTAAATTACATTTTTTTTCAATTCATTACTCAACATATGACCATAACTACTACAGGTGGGTTTGCGTAAATTTTGTTACAGTTTACTGATAATTCATAGAATTTATATTACTATTTCATAATAAGAGTAGCACCGAAGAAACATTCAATCGAAGAGCTGATGAAATATTATTATAAAAACAGTATTCAAGTTTCTATTAGAAACTTTATTGACTTTAAAGATATCTTTATATTTTATTTTTACTCTAAAAATTTTTTATAAAATGAATAACTTATTGCTTTGGGCATTAGGAAGAAAATCACACTTTTAAAATTTGTTCATGAGAATAATCACTCTACCAACGTATAAACTGTGTAAGTTGTTAAGATAAACTTGATTAGTACTCTAAGAATAATGAGTATTGTACAAGGAGTGTTAATTGTTTTTATATTAACTTTGATATAAATCTAACGATTTTGCTGCTAGAGAATGGCCTTGTATGTGTCCATTTATACGGATTGCTATCAGGATAATCATCCATGTTACTGGTGAAGCACGGTCGCTTAAGGATATCAAAATATAAAATTCCTATTGTTTTGCTACTCATAGTTCGAGTTCTTTTCAAACAATCAAAGAATTGTTCGTCACAGTCACAACTTAATCTAAAAATGAAAAATTCATTAGTAAGATTAATTTCTAAGTAACTCTATTGTGTAGAAATAAAAAATAGTTAATTCGTATGAAAAAGATATTTACAGAGTTGTAGATCCATTATTTGTTAATCCATATTTGGTCATGCCTCCTTTAATTTTTTCTGGGCAACGATCATGTTGTTTACAACACATATCTGTTAATCGATATTTTCCAAAATCTTCCTCATGTTTAGCTTTATTCCCTTGTCCACACCATTTCGTTCCTGTAATAATTGATGTATAAATTTGTTAGAACCCTTTCGTATCTTATAAATTCCAAAGTATTGAATTAATGAATAATGATCAAGCGAAAATTTGTATCAATATTTAATGAACATGTTTAAGTATCAAATTTATATGTACACTTGACAAATTTATTAACATGATTTACATAAAATTACCTGGAAAAATGGTTCCCCACGTTTTCGTCTTGTTCTTTGGAGGAGCAGTAACGTTATTATCAAGTTCAAGGTCAGAAGGAGGAAAGTCAATTTCTGACTGAGCAATGGCAAGATAAACAAAGGAAATGACTAACCAAAATTGTCGCATGTTGATTCTGTAAGTATGAAAAAAAAATAATGAAAAATATGGGTGTTACCTTATTTATAGTTAAAAAACTAGAACGCGGACTCCAAAAGCACAAGTGTTTACGAATTAAAAAAAACACATTCAATGTCAGTTGATAGCATTTTTAAAAGAAAATTACTAAATTTCTAGGTATTAATTTGAAAAAGTAAATATATAATTATATCGATTAACTAATAGATAAAATTCCTAGACATGTTATTTTCAAATCTTGCATGCAAGTGAATTTTAATACACTGCAGATGGAGAACTTATTGATTCAATTGCAGAGATAAAAATCACAAATGATAATAGAAAATTTAATGACTTTAAGTGAAAATCTATGTACAATGAATGAAATAAATAAAGAATTGATTAAAAAAGAGATTGTAGAGTATAATTATATTCTTTTTATGCTTACCCGATTTTCAATACGTGAAAGGACAATTTTTTACCTGAGATGTATGTGTTATATAAAATTGAAATATGATTTAACGATTTTATCAGCGCCCTCATCAACATTCCAACCCTAGAAATATAATACTCTGTCATCTATTAAGTTTATTGTAAGCTAAAAAATGTCACTTATATTCGTGCTTGTATGATAAAACAGTACAGAGTTCTTTCTCGGAAGGATTCTCGCACATTTATTTACGATATATTTTATTCTGAGAACGAGAACTTATTCGCACCAAAAATGTCTTTAGCACTAGGAATGTGCGAAACACCAGGATGTAAAGCCGTAGCAAGTCTTCAGTGTCCAACCTGTTTGAAAATTGGAATTCAGGGTTCATATTTTTGTAGTCAGGTAATGTTTTTAGGTTATTCAATACTTTACTCATGTCATTGTCTATTTAATTTTTAAAAGATTCTGGAGTAAACCAGCAATTAAAATTTTTTCAATGACATAAATGACCCAATAGAATAAAGTATCTAATAACAATGAAAATATTCATATTAAATGAAGTTGTTTTTTTCTAGGATTGTTTCAAAGGAAGTTGGAAAACTCATAAAGTGATTCATGACATTGCTAGTAAGCGAAAAGTCCACAATTTACTCCAATGTTCAATTTATCCTTATTGAATATTTCTGAATTAAATTCTAGAAGGCGAAGGTGCTAAAAAAACGACAACCGGAGAGTATAATCCATGGCCATCTTTTCACTTCACTGGAAAATTACGTCCTTTCCCACAAGTACCAAAGAGAGAAGCTCCTAAAAAAATTACTCGTCCTGACTATGCTGATCATCCAGAGGGTGTTCCTTTAAGTGAACAGGCAGTTAGAGGATCTTCTCAAATAAAAATTCTTGATGAAGAAGAAATTGAAGGAATGAGAGTAGCTTGTAAGTTAGGTCGAGAAGTCTTAGACGAAGCTGCTAAAGCTTGTGATGTTGGAGTGACTACCGCAGAAATTGATCGAATTGTATACGAAGCATGTATTGAACGAGATTGCTATCCTTCACCTTTGAATTATTATCAGTTTCCTGCAAGCTGTTGCACATCCGTTAACGAGGTGATTTGTCATGGGATTCCCGATACAAGACCTTTGGAAGACGGTGACATTTGTAATGGTATGATTATTATTATTTCTTAGTCTGATTTTTGTTTATCTAATAAATTGTTCACTTCTATTATTCAAAAATTAAATTCAATCTATTGTGTTCCAATGATATTTGATTCAAAAAAGAATTAACACAAATGTTTGTTACAGTTGACGTAACTGTTTACCATAAAGGCTTTCATGGAGATTTGAATGAAACTTTCTTAGTCGGGAATGTAAAGCCGGAAGTAAAGAAACTAGTCCAAGTGACCTACGAGTGTCTCTCGAAGGCCATTGACATCGTTCGACCTGGTGAAAAGTACAAAGACATTGGAAATGTTATTCAAAAGCATGCTCAAGCCCATGGCTTTAGTGTTGTTCGCAGTTATTGCGGTCACGGAATTCATCGACTTTTCCACACAGCACCAAGTGTTCCACATTACGCCAGTAAGTCTTTACATTTTAATTTTATCTTTCTGAATAAATAACTCGACAAAAACAAGAAATATTTTTAAAAAATCATTCCACACATATATTTATTTCTGACAAAATATTTTTACGACGTCAAAAAAGAATATTGATAAAATTTTCAATTTATTTAGAAATATTTTCAAAGATTTATCTATTAATGAACTAATTATTTGATTGCTAATTAATTGTGGTATCTGTTTATTTAATAGAAAATAAAGCAGTGGGAGTGATAAAAGCAGGTCATTGCTTCACAATCGAACCAATGATTTCTCAGGGAACTTGGCGAGATGAAATGTGGCCAGATCATTGGACTGCAGTTACTGCAGATGGCCAATGGTCCGCACAATTTGAACACACTCTTCTTGTCACTGAAAATGGCTGTGACATTCTGACAAAACGACGTACTAATAATGGGCAGCCTTGGTTCATGGATAAGTTATAATAAATAAGAAATTCATTGTATGAAATTTTCATATAAGAGTCAGAAGTAGACTCATTGTTAATTTTTTGTGGTTTTAAACCAGCGTCATCCCTCGTGTAAATTTTCATCCAGATAATCATGGAAATGATCATGAGAATTTACAGCGTGCCTTGTATCATACCTTCCCATTTCTTCAAAAATTAAAAATCAACAAATGTTTAAAAAATAAAAAAACATTTTTTTTTTAAGTCATTTAACTTTTTACAAATTTTAATATAATTATTCAATTTTTTGCTAAATCTACGAATAAATAATTGTCAAATAAATAAAGCTTACTTCGAGACATTGTCTCTGTGAGCAATAAAAAAGATTCAACCTATTTACAGATCCCTCGTTTTCTTGTCAAAAAAAAAAAGAAATGTAATTTTCTATGTTCTAGATCTATTCCTAATACGTGAGCCAAAATCAGAGCTAATATTTTCATAATTTTCCTCATTAGTCTCAGAAGATTTTGCATCAGAAGTCTCAGTCTCACTAGTATCATAATCATAATCATTATTAGAACTAGAGGAAGTTTGTGAAGTCTGTGGCTTTTCTTGAACCTCAGGAACCATAATTCTTAATGGTCTTTTGTCTTCTTCACTTTCTTCTTCTTGTTCTTGCTTCTTTTGTTGTAACATTTCCCTCTCATAATGTTTATCAATTTCCTCCTGAAACAACATTTGAAATTTAATATAATTCAAGTTTAGAAGTTAAAAAATATTATACCTGTTCTCGTTGAATTTGTTGTTGTCGATAATGCTGTCGATATCTCTTTTGCGCTCCATTTCTCAATCGTTGTCTTTGTCTGTAATGATCTTCATCTTGATTAGGCACATCATCAATTTGCTCATTCACTTGGTAATTTCCTTTATGGTTATTAGGTACTGGCTCATCATTCTGTTGACTTTCATCTTCATATTCTTGTTGCTGTTGCTGTTGTTGTTCTTGCTCTTGTAACTGTTGTTGTTCCCTTTCGTGTTGTTTCTTTTGTAACTGCTGAATTAAATGACTATTAACACTGCCAGCTGCCGCTAAAGCTGCTAATTTCTCAGCAGCTTCTCGATTTGGAAGAGTTGTATAAAACTGGCTGGGAATTGATCCTTCACTCTCAACATTATCAAAGTAGTTATTTGGATTCACTTGCCCTGTATTTTCAGCCGCAGCTTCATATTCAATATTATTTTCTGGTTGTTCAACAGATTCTATTTGATATCGAAAATCATTATTAGGCTTAACTGCAAAATTTTGAGTATCTCTAGGTTGTTCAGGTTGTAGATTATAATCAGCTGTTACTCTTCCAGAAGCATAGTCTTGTTCAACAAGAATTTGTTGTTGCTGTTGCTTATTAGATTGTTCGTCGTAATTAAATGAGTGCATTTGAGGTTGGGAGAAAGTTGTCGGGTTGGCTTCAGGCTGAAAAAACTGTCCCAACTGTTGTTGAAGAATGTGTTGTTGTAATTGAGGTTGGTGACCTGTTGAATACCCCGCGAGTGATTTAGGAAAGTTGTTAAATAAATCATAAAATTGTGATCCTGGTATAGATGGACCAGACATTACTGGATGACCCACATGAAGATCAGAATTTTGTTGAAGCTCTGAAATTTGAGAGTTCAAAATAGGAGCTTGAGCTGCGCTAGCCGGGAATCCAACATGAAGTGAACTGTGTAAATTGGTTTGCATAGGTACGTTTGGTTGTGCGAATTGAAAATTCGTGCCAACTACTCCAGATCTGGAAACAGATGGATGGTTTATGTAGACTTCGTTAGACTGCAAATCAGTATGAGGACCAGAAGGAACTCGAGAAGATTCAAATTCCGATGGGAAGTAAGTTGGTGTAACTGTTGGATAATCTCTTATTCCACTTTCATTATTAGCTTCTGTGACTTGATATGAACTTTGAGTTGGTGTTGGATTTGTTACTGGTCTTTGAGATTCATGAGTAACTGAAAAATTATAGTCAAAATAAATATAAATATAATGAATAAAAATAAAAATAAAACAACTGTATCAACTTACCTTGGTCGTTTGAAGCATAATCAGAATCCACGGGATATCTTCTATAATCATTCTGATTGTTGTCGCCTCTATTATGTTCTGCAGGATTGTAGGGCTTATCAGCAATGCTCAAATTGGGTGCAGGTATTGTATGAATTGGTCCCTTATCATCATCAATTCCTCCTCTGTGAGTTGATGGAAAAGATAGAGGTTCGGGTTTATATTCAGGACTATATTGTGGATCTACTTTCATAACTTTAAACTCTTGTGGCGGTCCTCGCTGCGGAAGAACGGGTAAACTTGGCATCGGACCAATTGGAATTTGATTCTTCCAGTTTGGTGGTAGATTATTCAACTTATTTGGTAGTGGCCTTCGCATTCTAGCAATAATAATATTAATGGAATATGTTTTACCCAAATTGCAATAAAATTAGTGCTTTATGCATTTGTAGTCTACATTTAATAGATTACTTTTTCCCAAATTATCAATTAGTCCATAAAGTAAAAAATAATACCTGAAATTATTTGGTTTAATATAAATTGGCCTCTTATGTGGAAAATTATTGTTTATATGAATAGTATTTCCCATAGAAACTCGATGAGTAATAGGCCATGATTTTTTAATCATTTGTGGTAGTGGTGGAGGAGGTGGAATTGGTGATAAAGGTCGTCTCATTTTATATCTTGCTTCTGATGATGATAAACATGCGACCACCACCAATAACCAAGGAATCCAACTGTAAGCCTGTTGAACATTTTTTTTATATTAATTATATTGAATTTTTTATAGCTATTCAACCTAAAAAATGCATGATTATTTTTTTTAAAGAAAGAGGTCGAATTTCAAGTTTTCTTACGGTACTTTTAGAGTTATCGTTCACACTTTGACCATTTAACTTTCAGGTGAATAAATAAATGTGTCCCTTCACTCAGTACTGTTGTTACAGCTAGTATCGTTATCTGATGAGAAAAATAGTAGGATGATGAGCGATTACGAGAGCACGCGTAGAATCTGGATAAAGTGGAACAACGTGCCACATCCATATGATGGGAAAAGCATTCTATCAACATGTTACTTGCTCGTCATGCAAGAAATTTATTTAAATCTAGCGAGAGTTGATGAGTCCAAGAAAAACACGGAAAACTGTTATCAATTGTCATTTAACTACTAATCAAGTATATGATTTCTAATGACTGACTGCGAGTATTACTATTAAATAAAACGAGCAATTTCCTGAAAGCACTGCTAGGATTAGAAATTTGATTATTTTAATGAATAATAAAATGCATTAGTGATTTTGCAAGTCCTGGAAAGCTTTCTATCATCATATAATAATTTATTAAATTACTTTTCATTCAATTTCATTAAATTAATCTAATTAATTATTATAGAAAACTAAAAATTGTCATTAATTTATAAAAAATGATATACATTGGTTCAATAACAATAATAAATAGTAAATAAAAATAATCACGAAAATTTTATTGAATATGATGAGCAGTAATATCAAATATTATACAGACTATTTGATGGCATGATTTTTGAATGATGATAATAATTGATAATTTAATTTACATAACAATCGTTTGAATATTAATGAGATGAATCGAATGTATTAGGATAGACGAGAGAGAAAGGACAATTGCTAAATTATGGTGATATAATAAACGACGAATTAATTCGAGTTATTATGCCATTCTATCTATTATCTCACGCTATCTTTCGCTTCAATTCGTATAGTGATCAATTGTAATTTATTTGTCATCGATAACCACGACTAATCCCATAATTTGACTAATCCTATCTATTTAACGTACTATCAATTCATTTTGACACATCTACTATAATAATCAGAATCACAAATTTCATAACAAATCTAAAAGTTAAATGATTTATATTGACAATTTTTGTAGAAATAAAATTCAAGAAAATAAATACCTTCATTTTTAGAGATGAAGTAGATAAAAATTAAACTTAAATCCTTGAAGCCTTCCCAAGGAAGGAATCTTCAGCTAGCGTAGAAGAACGTAGGTTTTTTTTTATGTTCAAACTTGACTTGGAGATCGTTTAGGAAGGAAGCACTGATCGTTCTGCACGCAATTAGGTCATTGTCCTTCATTTATACTTAACTCGGGCCGCCGTATCTTCGTCTTACCTTCTTTTCCCTTCTCCAAACATGTTAACACCTTCTCTGCTTTTAGTTTAACATTCTACACCAACAAACTATTTTACTAACAATTCTAAATGTATTATTACTTATTAATGACAAACACCTACGATAGACCAGGATCCAAATTAAACCTGCAATCGAAGTGGATCATTAGGTCATATGTAAACAGTCAATAATAAAAATTTTCGCTTTCACCATAATATACATATTTAAATTGCACATTAAAAAAGAATCAATATCAATGTACTTTGAAAAAAAGGTTGTCATTGATAATTAATTATTGTAAGATAAGAATTTCTTAAAGACATCTACCAAGCTAAACCTCCAGTAGCTGCTTTTTTGATAGCCCAACATCAAAATAATAAATTAGCAATGAATTAAAAGTAATAGTGAAATTTTTTAAAGTGATGTATTTTTATGTTCATGAAATGATAAAACTGGTTTTAATCATTTTAAAGTTAATATCAATTAAGAGCTAGCTTTCAATTGCAATAATGTTGACCTGTTATCTATTGTTTGGTTTCAATTTGTCTGAGCTCATTATGATGATTGATTCACATCATTATAGTAATTTAATTGCAAAACCACAAAAAAAATTAACAAAAAAAAAATGAATTTCATATGAAATCAAGTTCAGTTGTGTTTACAAGTAAAAGAAAATAATGAGTGAGTGGCAGCTGAACTTGAAATATTAAACTAGGAAGTTCAAAGCGATCAGCCTTGATTCTTCAAACGTTTAACAAACATATATCGACCCCGATAGTCAAGGTAAATTGCTTGAGGCTGGGATCAATGTACGCTTGTTCTTCCCATTAATGCATTGATCTTCAATTGACTAGTCTATCCTCCTTTCTCTCCTTATTCTCATACGCTCTCCAGTGTGTACGTGATGGAGATTGATTTTCAAGCTTGCGAGTAAAATGCATCAATGTATGATCCAGTGACCCAAAAAGTTCACTCGCCTCGTAAGCGTTTCTACTTATCAGGGGAAAAGATCTCCTTAAACGTCAGTTGGATAAAAAAATTATGCAACTCTCTCATTCATTTCTGCTTCAAATGTGAATAAAAAACAGCTTTATTAAATCAACAAAAAATTAATTGCCTCCATCAATTGTCAGAGTAATGAATATCAATTATGACGACTGTTATTTTGATTAGAATGTTTAGGTCAAAGTTATTATTTGATATAATTATTGAAGTTATTAGCTAATAGTATACTGTGTATTCAAAATACAAAAGCTAGCTCATATGATCCTTATTTTATATTTTTTCAAAATAATTACTTCAAAATTATATGTGTGATGGAGGCATCTTCATATATACTCATAAAAGAATACTAATGAACCCGTTAAGACGTAACTGTTAACAGTTATTAAAAATGAATATGGGTAACTGTCATTAGTATGTAAGTAATATAATGGATGATTCAAAAGATATAGTGGCGTCTCGCATTGAGCAAAACCAGTCAGTACACACGATGTTCATCAGCAAAAACTAGCAAGGTCATTCTCAAGGCCTTTAGTATAGTGAACTATATCCATAATAGAGATAAATTTGTATTTGATTATCATAATGAATCTAACATAAATTAATAACTATTACCAATCATATAGAGTTCAAATAAATACAGTTTCTCTATCATCTTTCCAGGTAGGTGTTAAAAAATAATAAGAACCATGTCTGTAATAAATAATTTAGAAAGATTAATCATTATTCTAGAAATTTAGATATCGAAATTCTTTAATTAAATTAATTACTTACATAGTGCTAACAGCAGCATATCCAACGTATGCTACTTGATTATGTTTACATTTACCAGTTATAAATTCTCGGTACGAAGAACATTCGGTTGCAGGAAATGCATAAATATTATTTACGCTTTCCGCATAAATTTCCCATGACCTCCAGTGAGAGCACAAGTCTGAAAAATATTTATTATCAAAATATTAAAAGCGATATTTTTTAAAAATTAAAAGACATACATTGGTATTGTACCTGCTGGAGTTAAAGGTAGTCCAAAAAGAGGACATCCTGGCTGAGGTCTTGTTCCTGTATTAGCAAAAAAATCTACAGTCCCTGTGTTTGGATGTGCTCCATAAAATCCTCCATCAGTATGTATAATATCAACAAATTCAGCACTTTCAGCATCTATATGTTCCTCTCCTGGTCCATAAAATCCTGGATTAGCTGGATCTAATCCTACAAAAAATAATTATCAATTCAAATGATTTTTTCACTTGAATGCTAATCATTTCATTTCAAAAAAGCTATAACACCACCTGTAATTCTAGGAATCAGATATCTACTAAACTTTCCAATAAATCCAGATATTTGAGCCCCTAACGAATGACCAACTATATGAAATGTTTTTAAGTCTAATCCAAGATCAATAAGTTGTTCAAATACATTCGTAAATACCAAAGCTATTTTTGGAGCATTTTTGACAACTTTTATGTAAGGATCATACGCTAAGTTGCTCCAATCTGCTAGAAATATATTATCTGTTCCACGTTCTAAGTGAGCTGAAACAAAAGTCATTTTGAAGCGGTATAGTATTATCCATCTATTAAATATTTTTAATTGATTCAATTAAAGGATTGTAAGGATAATGTATTCAGTTATCACAACAATTATTATTACCTCCGACTATCGTTTTTATACTCTCATTTGATGGATGCTCACGGAAGCCATGAATATAAATTACTAATGGTTTTAGAGGGTCAATGTATTGATAAATTATTGTTGGCTTATCCACTTGAATATTAACCACCGTTGCTTCATCGATATTTTGTCTAAATAATAACAGTTTATGAGCATACTTCTTGATAAAATAAACATAGAATTGTCTTTAGAGTTAAATATGAACGTAATTAAAAAACAAACCCTGTATAAACTTTAATTTGTAGCTCTTTTACAATTTTATAATGCTCTCTCTGAGCATGTTTCCACTCTTTATCATTAAATTGATTTATGACAGCTCTATCTAAAATTAATAAGCAAATGAAAATTAACTTTTTTATCAATAGACATAAAATATCAGAGATCATATCATTTTTAATGACTAACCGTCTATAGAATGGAGTAATTGTTTTCCAGAAGAAAAGTTTTCAATAGAGACAATTAATAGAATTAAATAACCGGTGCAAATAATTTTTATCACCATATTATGAATCTCAAAATAGTTTTTAATATATTGAAGCGTCATTTAGGTTGAGATTTACATTCTTAGAATATTCCTTTACTGATAAACACTAATTGACATTACATGATGATTTCCTTTAAACTTATATTCCTTTGCCCTCTCCACCTTTGTTCAGTATCAGAAAAATATGGAAAGAGAACAAGATAACAAAAATATCATAGAACAATCATCAATTATTTGTATAAAAACAAAATATATAAAGGATTTTAGATGATAGTTATTATTTCTCTGAAAATGTTGAAAAAATGTAAATTAAAAAAAAAAATGCTGTTTGTGATTTGGGAACATAGAAAAATATAAATTGAAAATAATGAAATTAGGATTCAGCTTTATGTTGATATTTTCCGGTAATTTATAAATAATCTTCTACCAATTGATCAAACATTGTTGTTTGATTCTCAGTTGAAAATATTCTCAGTCATAATAAGTACTTAGTTTACTATTTTCCATATGAAAAAAAGTAAACTTATAATGTACAAAAATTAAATATAAATATTATATTTATTATAATTTTACATTGTATTCTTATAAATGGATTAGTACAAAAATCCTTAAAATTTGTGAATTAAAAAACATTTCTATCATTAACTATAGCGATAGCAGAGCCTTTTTCCATCTGCAAAAATTAGTTTTCCCAAATTATTTGCCAATCATTTAAAAGTATTTTTAATGATTTTTACTTACTCGTTAGAAGTTTGGCACGCTCCAGGATTTAATCCTTCTTTTCGTTGAGCAATCATCAATTCTTCACCAGTAATAAGATCGTCACTGGGAACTTCTGATGTCATAGAGTCACGCACTGCTTCAACTTCCCTAAAAACACGTATTAAATTACGCCCGGCAAGCTTTTCAAGATCTTCTTTAGTCCAAGATGGCTCGTTTTCACGGTTTTCGGAAAGTCGATCAAATATTTTCGGATATTTCGATACATCTTCCAATCCTTCTGGCACGCTGTGTAAAATAAATTACGCTAATTAATAATATCGTCTGATGAAGATAGCATTCTATTCAATATTCATTGGCATACTCATCAACTCCATCATAATCACTTCCAATTCCAACATGATCCACCCCTATGAGATTTTTTACATAATTGATGTGTGCTAAAAACAAAATCAATGTTTATTTCTGCTAATAAATCAACATGTTTATGATGTATTACCGATTACAGTTTCAAGAGATGCATTTTTTGTTGGATCGCAGTTGATAAATTTACTGAAAAAATTGATCATAACAACTCCCCCATTTTTTTTCTGAAAATATAAAAGTTATGTAAGTTTACGTATTGTATCATATAATACATTTAAGAATGAAAATCATAGTTATGAAATATAATTAAATAATTGGGTCACACATACGACTAAATGCAAGACGTCATCAGGTACATTTCTATAGTAGTTGCAAATACTGAATACTGAAGAATGAGAAAATATCACAGGTGCCTTGCTTACAGCCAAAACTTCTCGCATAACGTTATGTGATACGTGGGATAAATCTACCATTATTCCTAATCGATTCATTTCTTTGACCACCGCCTGATAATAAAATCGATTTGAAATTAATGAAGTATTAATAGATTTTTTTCTTGTAATATATTCAACGTACGCGGCCAAAACTAGTTAGATTATATACTGAATTCTCTTCAACAGTTGAAGCATCGGCCCTGAAAAATAAAAATTATCATTTCATGTGAAAGAAAATGAACTTTTACTATATATTTTTCATTCTACAATTCTACTAATTATTAATAATTAATTAATACCTACCAAGGAGTATTGCATACATGAGTAAGAGTGACGTAACGAACGCCAAGCTCATAAAAAATTCTTAAAACTGCTAAACTCGAGTCCAACGAATGTCCTCCTTCAACTCCAATCATTGAAGCTATTTTTTTATTTCTCCAGACAGCTTCAATTGATCTAGCATCTGTCACTAATTGCAATCTTGAAGGATATTTTTGTATTAGACGCTTAATTACATCAATTTGTCGAAGAGTTAATTGAAGTGAATCTTTGTATTGAGATTCACATGAAGTATAAGCTACCCAAAACTGTAAATATATTTTTATATTACTGGATGATAATATATATTTTTTAACATAATGATGTACTTACTTGACCTCCGACTTTTCCAGTAGTTAATCGAGGCAGATCAGTATGACAAGAGTTGCATGTTCTCAGTCCCATCAAGGGATCATGAGTGAGGTCATTATCAAAATGAAAAGCACTTAAATTATTTGCATATTTATTGTAGATATTCCACGGCAAATCATTGTGTCTAAATAAAAAAAGAAGATTCAATATACTTGATACATAAAAATTACATGTAAACATTTTTTGAAAAATATTTACCCATCTATTAATGGAACAGAGTCTAAAGCATCACTTCCCTTGAATGGTTTAACACTCATTCCAAAAGTTAATCCAACAATTAATACTAAAAAAGTAACTGCGAACACTCCGGCGCTGATATAAACCATTTTTCCTATTGAAAAAAATAATTTTTTCGTATTCATTTAATTCAATAAATTACATTACTTTAAAGCTCCAAGATATATATTACCACACATGGTTATTATAGAATAATTAGAATATAATACTAATAATGAAAAAAAATTGAATAAGAAATAAATTAAGAATTTTTTTATTTATGAAGATTGTATCAAGATTAGAATATTATTTAGTGACAATCATTTACAAACAGAAACAACAATGCTACGGCTAGAATTTATATAGCTGCATAAACGGATATGCAAGTCATTAAACATAATCTAACATGGATCACACCTTATTGCAGATACTAATAAAGACTTTGTTATAAACTAACACCGTCTGCGACTTGAAAGTGGCGCAGATAAAATCACAAATTTAATTGATCTAATTTTTAACTAATTATCACTTTAATAACCGCCTTCTTCCTACACAAATAATCTAGAAGATTGATCTAATTTTTAATTATCTTATCAAAATAATTAATTTATTAAAAATAATAGTTTTTAAAAAAAATATTTACCTTGATTAAAATGAGATAAACCTATGCGGAAAATGAAATCTAGTCAGAACAAGTGCTGTCTAGCTTCTGGAGGTATAGGAAGTATAGATCCTCTTCAAACCTCTCCCTATCTTTGCACTACTTATGAACCATTCGGAATAATTTATCTTAAATTAAATGCATTGGATGATTATCGTTGGTTATGATGGATTGGATGATTTTCGAATAGGCACTTAGGAAAACACACTTGTGCAACGATGTCAAATCCAAGCGCCAAAAATGTTATGAGAAATAAAAACAATGAATATATATTTTTGTGGTTGCAAACTTGCTATTTTTATTGAATTATTTTATAAATGAAAAATCTTGTGTTAAACAATAACTCTTTGAGAGAGAAATTAATTTTATATCACCAAAGATTAATAACAAATATATCCTAACAATCGTACAATTTATTCGATATAAAGAACATATTTTACAGAGATGATTGTGATATCACCGAATCGTTTTTAGCTACCATTTGTATTCTACATATTCTACAAGTTTTCTATTATTTTATCGTACTATTTAATATTACAATTAAAAAAAACTGATTTTAAAAAATAAAAAACAAAATACTGAACGTTTCAACTCATAATACATAAAAAAAAAAGCAAATAAATATTTTATGGTAAAATTCATAGTATAAGAGCTAATTATCGCAGATACTTTATTACATTTTGTTAAAAACACGGGGAAAATGTTTTCATTAAATATGAATGCAAATAATGACAAGTGCACGTTTCAAAGTTTAGAAGCCAAAATATTTATATCCAATAGTAAATTCCGAACGCTTGTAAGCTTGATACTTAAAAGGTGTATTAGTGCAATAATTACTTACGATAACTCAAAAATTATTAATGGCAATTGAAAAAATTTCTGTTGAAAAGAAATATTTTTACTTCTATTATTTCGAAAGTACACTTGTCATTTTTTACTTACAGTTAATTCAAAATTTTTCTCCGTGCAAAAAACAAAAATAATTACGTATAGTAATCTAGCTTTAAATTAATATCATTTGTTTTTTAACTATCTACGAGATCCATTTAGAACAAGATTACGTATCGATACATATAAAATATAATTTTTTTTTATTAATCATCTCACTTTTTATTTTTATCAATGGAATTAGAAGAGTAAGAAGATATAAAAGACCTACGTAGATTTTTGTATTCTATATTATTGCGTATTATTTTAAAAGATTATCTGAAAAGACAAAATAATGATGCTCTTTATCATTGACAGATAATGATAAAGATCGACGCATTTAAATTTAATCAATTAATTCGCATCTTCACTATCGTCTGACCTTCTTGTATTTGCTGGATAAAAGTCGACGATAAGTGGCCGTGGACGTTGACCAATACCGGACGGTTGCTGAAGATCACATGCTTGCTCTTCGTTAGTAATCACATTGACAATAGTCTTTATCACAAGTTCATCTAATTGAGACATTGTTCGGTTAGGAGTTTTCATTCGTCTCAAAAATAATGCATTCCACTTTTGACGTAGATGCAGAACCAACTGGACTGTTTCATAATCTAGTTTAAAAGAAATCCAGTCATCGAGCTTCAAAAAGGTAATACCTTCTCGACTTTCTTCTACTTCAGAATCAGATTCACTTTCTGGTATAGATTCTGCTTCGTAGATAACGTCCATTGGTAATCTAGCGGGTCCACTAAATAGCGCAATAGTCATGGGGTTGACTAGAGTAACAGTTTTAGCATGACAGAATCTTCCACATCGACTCATTTCCTCATAAACTAACCAATCAGAAGGTAAAGATTTAACACAGGCACTGTGTAATTGTGATAGATTAGTCTTGGATGATTTCGAAAAATCTCTCAATGTTGATGAAGGATGAAATAAAATCTTAGACTCTTTTTGTGACCGTAATTGACCACATTCTTTGTCTACTCGAATTAAATTCGGATAGAGGCCAGCAGTTAGAGCGGCTTTAACCACAGCCCAATTTTCTGAATTTTGATTCAGGTCTCTGATATCACCTGACCCTCTAGCACGCACAAAACCTGACGCTCGCAGCTGTCCAAGCATCTGAGTCCTCATTCCAACTATCATTTCCATAACTGCCGAAGAGATGAAATGTTTTTCGCAAAATTGACGCTCCCAGCCACTTGCGCGTGCTTGTTGCCAACCCTGAAAGGCTCTTAATACTACCATATGATCAGAATAAGTATCTGCAGCGAATTTTTTCCTCACCAGAGATACTGCACGCTTTTGACAAGGTTGATGAGGAAGAATAAATGGATCTTTGTAGGCCAAACTACAAACTATAGTTAAAATTGGGTCAAGACACTTGAGAACTACAGCATAGAGTAACATTTTTCCTAGCCTTGGTTCTACCGGAAGATCTAAAAGATGAGTGCCAAGCTCAGTTAAGTCTTCCCAAGCATCTAAAGCGTCAATAGATTTCAATAATTGTACAGCATTTCTAGTTATCAAATTGGAAGGAGGCTCTAATGCTTTGTCTAAAAATTCAGCGATTGGAGTATTTCCTGGAGCCAAATGTTTTGTAAATAAGCACAGCTCTTGTAGAGGTAGTCGTAAAATTTCTGGTGTTTGACTGGGCTGCATACTATTGAAACGCACTGGTGAATATAAACGATAGCATATTCCTTGTTGACATCTTCCGGCTCTTCCTGCTCGTTGTTTTGCACATGCTTGAGATATCCAATTAGTTTTTAAACTACATATTCCTGAAAGAGCATCAAAAGCTTTTTCTTTGATTTTTCCGCAATCAATAACATAGACGACATCATCAATAGTAATACTAGTTTCAGCAATATTCGTGGATAAAATTATTTTTCTTGTTCCTTGAGGACTTGGTCGGAATATTCGCTTCTGATCACACGTTTGCATATTTGAATGGAGAACAAATAAATTATATCTCAATCCAGTATTCATTTTATTTTCTTCTGAAAGTATTTTGTCTTTCGTTATGACTATGTCATCATAACCAGGTAAAAATACAAGTATAGATCCAGGTGGCATTAGTGTATGAATGTGAACAATTAGAGTAAGTAACAAGTTGTAGTCAACATTATCATCATCAAATGTACTATGATAAATATCTAAAAGTATTTTATCATCTTCTGACAAAGAAGCATCTCCAGATTGAACAACTTCTCGGTCTTCTACAGAGCAATTATAAGTTTTCATATAAGCTTGAATTAATTCAGCACACTCGGTTTGGTTCATGTTGACAGCCCAATCAAGTGCTGTCCATTCATTACTAGCTCGAATATTTAAATTAGCTCCAAGATTTAAAAGTTGCTCAGTAGTATTTAAACATCCTCGTCCAGCAGCAACCATTAGAGGTGTAACCATAGTACTAGAATGTTGATAATCTACTGAGATATTTTCCGAAAGTATTAAATGCAGAAGTTGAGAAAAATGATCTTCTCCACCGTGTAACCAGGCATCAGAAATGCTATTATCCATTTCTTCTTGTAGCCATGGTTCAAGCTCGACCTTTTCAGGTACTGGTTCGGTCTGTTGACCTAATATTGGTGATGGTCGTGTATTCTTATTTTTAGAATTTCTACTGCAAGTTGGTTTAGGTGTAAACTCAGTCCAAGATTCTAAAATTTTTCGTTTTTCTTTTTTATTCATCAACTCCTTTTTTTTGGTAGCTATTTTTTTGGTCATGTAACCTGTCATTCTTAAAATATCTTGAAGATAATAAACATCAACGTCGAAACATCTTCCAGATACATTAAGTGATGTACATTGATTGAAGTATTTAACAAATATATTTGAATCCATTGTCGCGCTCATTAGAATTAATTTTAGAGATCCATACTTAACTAAAGCTTCTTTTAAAGCGATTAGAAGAAAATCACAAAATCTATCACGTTCATGGACTTCATCTACTATAATATGAGTAATTGTTGCTAAAGCAGAATCACCGCCCATTAGAGTGCGCAATAAAACTCCATTAGTGCAATATGTTAGAATAGTTTTTGGAGCAACTCTGCTTTCTAATCGTATTTGATAACCAAAGGTTTGACCAATTTTTTCATCTCTTTCAAAAGCAACCCGCTCTGCCATTGAAACAGCTGATAATCTTCGTGGTTGAGTACAGATAATTCGACAAACTTGATTTTTTTGTTGACAGTGTTCAAGTATGTATTGTGGAACTTGAGTAGTTTTTCCACAGCCGGTTTCTCCAGCAATAACGACTACTTGATATGAAGATATTGCCTGAAGTATTTTGTCTCGACTACTATAAATTGGTAAAGACTTACGGAATTGTACCACGTCTTGGTTTGTTCGTAATTGAGGAACTTGAGGTATACTATTATTCAATCGACCCATTGCTTTTGCACTCGTAACTACTAGACAAAAATACTCATATTTTATGGATGCATAAAGACTAGGAATATTTAGATAAATTGATATTAAGTAATTGATTTAAAGTTTACCTTCATTGTCTACAGTTCTTTCACGTTCTGTTGGAGGAAGCAAATCTTGACGTTCCTTATTATTGAGAGGAAATTTTTGAAGTAAATTATAAATGCATTGTTTTGAGGATTTCTGAACTTGTAATAATGGATCAGACTGAATTATATTTGATCCTTCTCTTTTGTATACAGTTAGAAAACGATTTGCTCCTTTTCTAAAGAAATAAACAATATGAAGTAATGGCAGGACTTATAAAGTCAGAAATCAGATGAATTATTTATTTACCCTCTGCTTTTTGACTTTAGTCCAAGTTTTACAACCATTTGATGTATGTATGCTCGTTCTTCACAGGTATATGATGATGGAAACTCCAATTCTTTTTGATCTGGAGACTCCAATAATTTTCTTATCGTTAAATGCACGGCTATTTTAGTGTCTTCACCAATTTTTAATTTTGCCTGCTTGTTTCTACGCCGTGGCATTGTTGAAAGTAGTTATCAGATCTAAATAAAAAAGCACGAACTAAAGTTATTACATTTATTTGTCAGAAATGATGAATTTTATATAATATACTGAATTGACTAGTGTATACAGTTGATTATACTAGACTAAAAAAAACAAAGTAACAACACAACAATAAACATTGTAACAAGATGATGCTCTTACCTTTTGAAAATGAATAAAACTTTAAAGATTTTATATAATTATGAATAAATATTTGAGAAAGTTTTATTTTCAATTTGTTTTTAATAGTAATTATACTAAATTACTGTCGATCACAGTTAATATTTTATAAGTGTGTGTAGGTCGTTTTGGAGCGCTGTATTCATCTACTGTGGTGGTCAACAAATAAAGAAAAAAATGTTTCTACATCATATGTTCCACGAATTGGCACGTGTTTATAGTGAGCATAGATTAAAAACAATCCAATATTCAACGAAACAATATTTTATCCATAATCAGATTTTTATTTTAACTCTATTTCACACCATAATTTTATTAATTTATTTATTTGAGTCTTTAAACATCATCAGAGATCGTTACAATATAAATTACGTAGTAGAAATCCCGCGGATTCGTGGAATTTGGAGTATTTAGTACATAAACTGGCTGCTAGTAGCGCTTCAATCTCTCGTTACATATACAAATAATTTTTTACCAAATAATAATAAATATTAAAAATTATTGAAAAAGTTTTATTTCCCATCAGATGTACATATATGAATCATTGATATTTACATTTAACTGCAAACATGCAAAAAATTAGAACTTCAAAAAAAAAATAAAGCAAAACAAATAATGAACTTGGTTCACTGTCCAGCTTTCTCCAATCGTTGAATCACTTTTTTATACTCTTCTTCGAGAGTTCGATATTCTTTTTCCAATGTTTGAATTCGTACCGCAAGAGGAGGAATAGCAACATTTGCTGATGAACTTGGTTTTTTTTCTGATAAATTTTTCAACGCCGATTCTAATTTCTTTAGATCTTGTTCCTCTCTTTTGTATGGTATATTCAATCTTTTTTTCACATCCAATCTATAATTACGATACTCTTCTTCATTGGATGTATCCGTATGTCTTAATCTTAATATTTCATAGACTCTTCTTGCTTGTCTTGTGTTTATTTTAAATTTTTCTGTAGCTTCTGAAGCCATTGTTTTATTAAACCCATTTAATAAGTTTTCTTTTGAAAAGCTAGGTAATGTAGCACAATTGATAGCATCAATGTAATCACGAACACGTTGAAAGTTGACTGAAGAATCTTCAACTGAAGTACAAGATAAAAACATAGTTTAGATAAAAATTAAAATAATGTTTTATTTAAACAAAAATTACCTGTAATGTCCTTTACTTCATTTTTTCCAATATAATGTCTATAGATAGCTCTTAATAAATGAGCTCCAAGACCTAATTGTTGAAATGGTGGAAGAATAAGAATTTGAGCAATTCGTGGCCTTATGTGGTGAGGATATGCATAGTATTGATACACAGTAGCAAAGCCGATGGTGTAGTAACATGTGCTACCAGATGGTGTGGTAGATTTTTCATACATATTAAAATAATGCCACTGATCATCATCAATATCAATGAAGCTTGCAGCATCAATATACCACAGGAGAAACATTTGAAGTCTCTGGTGATATTCTTTAAATCCCTTGCATGACATGTCTGATTTATAGACTTCAAAATTACGAGTTCTATTTTCGTCATCTTAATAAAAAGTAATTAAATTAAATACTGATGCGAGTTATAACTTTATAAGTTGTATGCTGAAGACTTATATACCTGTGATATTAAATGAATGCAACAGTTCTCCATACGGTCTGAAAGATTCATCTTTAGACAATGATTTCACAAATGAATCTACATTGTAATGAACTGGCGGGGCTAATTTTTCCAGTAATTTGGGAAACACATCATCAGCTTCGACACCTTCATAAACATTTTTTGGGAATTTGTCAGAATAAGTGACTCCAAAATAAGTTTCCAGACATCCAGCAGTGTAATATAATTTGATTTTTAAATCTTTATATCCAAAAATAGTTTCACTTAATGAAAAAAAATTTGTTATTCAAATACAGTAACGTGAATAAAAAAATAAAGAATAATGTGTGAGGCATAAACATGAAAATTACCTATTCCCAAAAACTTGATGAGACATTTCAGGACCAAAAGCAACATCCGGATCATCAATGTCGTGTTCATCTCTTATAAGTTTCAGCTCGAGAGCTTCATTGCTGTCAATCACATAGGCTTTCAGTCGTGCTGCAGTTACTTCATCCATGATAATATGCTGTCAAATGATTCCAATTGTATTATAACAATATAAAAATATTAGGCAACGATAAGTAAATAAAAATGAAAGTCTAGTTTTACGTTCAACCGTTTTTTGAATAATAAAATAGTTTTAACGGCTATTAACTTAACCTCAAACTGTTGTATGTGTTTTAATGTGTAACAATCGAATTAATTATACACAATTAACAAGGTATTTTTATTAAGTATAAAAAAAAGGATTTAGTTTTCTAGAAATACCGTGTTTTAGATGATTTCTTGAAGAATGAGGATCCGTTAATTTTTTTATTATTACCGTGTTCGAAATGAGAATGAAAAAAAACACTATTATTCGCGCCAAGTTTTGTAGATTTATATTGGTGTAGATAAGTCATAAATCATAAAGGCCACAAGATGCACATATGTTGTATTGTAAAACACTCTCATATGAACAACATACATTGAAAAAAAAATTTCCCAGTAAAATTTCAAAAAACTATGGAAAATAATTTATTTTCCATGCAAATAACCTGTGTATATACACACCCGAAATACATATCAAAATAATTTTCATACAATTTTACTCTTTTATCGACTTCAAAAACCATTGTAATGATACTCAGCTTCTTTCTGCCGCCCATGAGCCTGGGGGCGCAAAGTTATCTGTACCCAATTTTGAAATTTTATTTTTTAGCCTCTTTGAATTTGAAGTACCTTATAAAGTATGTAATACTTTCCAATTATTTTTTATAAAATTACTAAAGTTAATTGTCTTATTTAATTATGTGTAATTTGTACCGGAAGTATATAGGATTTGAAAAAAATTACAAAATTCATTTCGTTTCATTCCCTTTTATAAAAAAAAAAATTTATGAAATGGGTAATTTTTACTATTTATTTATATTAAAAACAGGGTGTAAATGGGTTTTTTTATACAATTTGAAAATATTTCAGACAAAATAGTTGTAAGGGGTGATCCCACATTTTGATAATGATCAAACCTATGAAATGTAATATTTCAAATTTTAAAAGAATAAATTGATTATATATTTTGTTAGCACATGTATAAAATATTACATACATTGTTCAAATTCATGCTAAAATTCTTTTGAATTTCACTGGAAGTTAATATCATCAACTTATAATAATATTTTAACTGAATTATTTAAAAATTAAAATTACTCTTATAGCATTTCAATTCAATCATTTAATTCAGAAACAAAAATTATCCCCCAACTACTGGAGAGCCGGCAAATTTATCCAGGTACCATTTATGATTTGACATTGTTGCTAAAAGACCATTCTCTAAAACTACTGCATCAACAGATCCAAAATCAGTCATTGGCTTTCCTGATAAAGATGTTACAACCCCATCAAGAGAGCTAAAAATTTTATCAATTAATATAGGTTTATAAAATTATTGACATAAACAGAAAGTTAACTCATTGATACCTAATTAGTGCAGCGCCAGCACAAACATCCCATTTTTTTATAGCTGTTACATGGATATAAGCTGTTGCATTTCCTACAGCTACTTCAAGGGATTTATATCCTGCTCCAGCAGCAGAAATAATTTTTACATCATCCCCGAAAGCTGTTTTAGAGATATTGTGAACTTTTCCTGCATGTGATCGAGATACAATAAGTACTGGAGGATCATTCAATTTCGGCTGATAAATATACATATAATTTTTATTAATCAAGTGAATAACAATAACCAACATTATCTATGATTTTGCATATACACTACCTTCGATAAATTCTTCAAATTATTAGAAACTCCATGATGAGTCCAAGCCCAATAAGTCTGCTTGGGTTCGAAAGGTTTATGAATAACTCCAATCATAGGAACTCCTTTTATAGCCACACAAACCATTGTAGTTACATATTCCAATAAATTTTCTAAAATTTAAAAAATCATCACATCTTTTTTTAATAATCATAATTAATCATAAAAGATTATTGTGAATTCTATTCAGTACCTGTAAACTCTTTTGTGGCATCGAGAGGATCAATCCACACAGTAATATCTTCAATATCCACAGCCACATCATATCCAATATCTACTTGTTCTAAAATAGTTGTATCAAATGTATTGACATCTGTTGCTAGTTGTGAATCACATCCTACAGAATGTTCTTCAGAAATAACAGTCACTGATGGAAATAAAGTTGACAAGTAGTTGTACATTGCACAATGTGACTTGTAGTCAGCTGTAGTAACTGGATCATCAACATTTTCCTTAGTTTTTCCTTTAATCGTTACAGAAACTTTAGACTCTTTATAAACATTAACAACTTCCGATCCTCCAAGCTCTGCAGCACGAATTGATGTAGCAAGGAGTTTTTTCAAAGAAACAAAATCACGATTATTATTCTTTGCTAAGTATGGAGATTCACGAATGGCATATAGATATAAAATGATGAGAAAAATAATAAATAAACATAATCCTAGTTTGTTGATTCGGATATTCGCTCCAATATTGATTGTCATGATGATATATATTTGTTTTTGTTGTTAATTTAAAGAAGACGTTACACTTAATTACAGATTCAACTACTCATTGTTATGTATTTATATGCCGTCACCCACGTGGTAACATCATTTTCTGTGCTGTTTCAGAGTTTGTTGATAAAAATTTACAGAACTTTTTAAGCAAAAGAATCTACGGAGTTGAATATCCACAAATAAACGTTTTTTTTTAAGTATGTATTTATTATGAATCAAACCGAGAGAGATAAATAAATTAATATATTATGTAGTGCGAGTTCAGCCATGATTGATGACTATCAATTAGTGGAGAAACTAGTGCTACCAATTCCTTAAAAATAATTTTGTGTTTTGAGAGTGATAAGAAAGAAATGTTTATATTTATAAAACAATGTTTAGATAAAACCTATTTTTACTGGAAAGTTAAAAAACTTGGTGAACTAAAAAAAACAATTAATGAAACATGAAATAAAAATGAACACAAACTCAGTGAATGCATAAAATTGATGTCTATTTCTTATAATTTCTGTAATAAATATAAAATTCTTCTTCACCTTATTATAATATGATTTTCATATTTAATATTTTTAATGTATAATTAAATTTGATATTAAATAAACGAAATTCACTAATGACTGCTGCAGAACATTTTATCAGTTTAATAACAGTAGCAAGTGCTAAAAAACTTGCTGCTGTATTGGTTATTTGTTTCATTTTTTATCATGTAACTATACATTTAATTTATGGTAAGATGTATTTTTTGTACTCACATAAATTGCTTGTTATATGTACGAAATTTTTAGTTAACGCTAAATATTTTTGGTAGGTAGTGATTCTTGTAAATGGCTTTTAGAAGAAGGTAGATATAAAGGAGATAAAGAATGGCAACCTTATGGTTGTATGATGCATCACTATTCTCAAACGTAAAAATTTTTTGGAGTAAAAATATAGAATATATTATTGATGAAACTATTTTGGATCTTCAATAATAAAATGTAAGAATATAAAAAACATATTTAATTTGTCAATCTATTTTTTTTTTAGAGATAGCAGGAGATGTTTACGATATCTAGCTTTCATGGGTCACAAAAACCATTTTGTGTTTACTGGAGATGAACGAGTTCGACAGTTGTATAAATCATTTATATCACAATTTATAATTGATGGAAAAGGATCGGACTTATCAGATTTCCCGAAGAAATCTGATTTAAGTTTCAATGATGCCAAATTGAGATTGGATGTTCATTTTCTTTGGAGACCACAACTTAATGAATCCATGATTAAGGATTTTCGAAACTGGATGGTAAATTTTATTTATTTTAGATGCATTTTGAAATCAATTCTTTTATTAGACCATTAATATTTCATATTAGAAGGGAGATGCTCCATCGATGGTGATTGGAGGTTGTGCTGCTGCTGATATTCTTGCAAATAATGCAAGTGATACGAATTTATATTCAGAATATACTAATGGACTAGTTAAACTTGTTCAACCAGCAGATGCTCTTGCTAAAAAGGGTTCAAAGTTTCTTTGGATGATGCAAGATCCAATATCTAAAGAAAATTTACCTGCTCAATTAGCTAGTATTGATAATAGCCAAATTAATATATGTAATAAAGCAGCTGCTGAGGTATAAAAATTTATCAACTTAAATCAATCAATTATGTTACTAATATTATTATATTTGTCAGATCTTATTATATAGTGGAGCTCACTTATGGGAAAGTAGCAGGCTTATAGGCCAAGGAGTTTTAGAGCAGAGTCCAGATGGATATTTGTCCAGCCCTTTATCCCTTCGACATAAAGTGCAAATTATATTAAATACATATTGCAATGATTATATGAATTTTGGAGACGGTACTTGTTGTAGCAATCCAGAAGCTGCTACAACATTGCAACTAGTAACACTCTCAGCTTTAGGGTTATGCATTATAGCTGGAACTAGTGTGTGGCTTTATAAAAAAACTTGTTACAATAGAGTTGAAACGTCGTATTCACGAGTTGCTACACATGAAGTAGAAGAAGCAGTAAATTTGAATGCATCAGAAACAATAATTTCAAATGAAATACCACCGCCTAAAGATTTTTATACTTTAGCTACATCTCTTGCATTATTTTCATGCATCTTATTGTATTTTTATATATGCGATCGGTAAAGTTAATTGATTACATTAAATTTATTCTCATAATCATTAATTTTAGAAATTTCTATAATATTTGATGTTTTTCAGGACAAATTTTTTTATGAAGGAGAATAAATATTACAGTGAATTTAGTTTTTGGTTACCATTGGGATATATTTTAGCTCTTGGTTTATTTTTTACTGAAGATTGTGAAAGAGGTCCTAGAGCTCTAAATCGTGAACAAACCGACGAATGGAGAGGATTAATGCAAGCAGTAGTGTTGATATATCATGTAACTGGTGCAAAAAATGTATTGCCTATTTATATGCATTTGAGATTAATAAATTCTGCATATTTATTTTTGTCCGGGTATGGACACTTTTGCTATTTTTGGCAAACTGGGGATGTTTCTTTGGTTCGTTTTGCCAAGGTAAGCTTTAAAAAATCATCATCTTTCCTAAAATTTTATAATTGACTTGAAATAAATTTGCTTAGGTACTCTTTCGGCTGAATTTATTAGCTATTTCACTTTGCCTTCTCATGAATCAGCCCTATCAATTCTATCACTTTGTTCCACTAGTATCCTTCTGGTTTTTAGTTGTCTATTTTTTGGCCTGGTTACCACCGAGAGTATATTCAGCAAGTTTAGTTGAACATGGAACGCGAGTTTTACTCTATTTAGCATTGAAACTTTTGGGTTTAGTATGTGTAATAACAATTCTCTACATGTCTGAGGTAAGAATTCCACTTATTTAGATAAATAATTCTAGAATTGAATGAAAAGTAAAACAATTATTATTTTAATAGGTATTTTTTGAAAAAGTTTTTGTAACAAGACCATGGAAAGCACTTTTTGTAACTACTGACGATGATATTAGGGAATGGTGGTCACGATGGAGAGTAGATAGATACAGTGTTGTGTATGGTGTTGCTTTTGGAGCAGGTCTTTTAGCTCTTCAAAGGATAGATCATATACCTGGAAGTGCCCTCGCTCCATTACTTGCTTTGGTATCATTAGCAGCTTACGCAATGTTTACGATACTTTGTGTATCTGTTGCAGAATGTGAAGAAATTCATTCATACGTTGCTTTTATTCCTGTAAGTTTATTTTACTATGCGTTATTAAACAAAAAAACCTTATTTTTCATTGATATATATTTCATTTGTAGATTGTAGGATATATTATATTAAGGAATTCTTCGTTAGCTCTAAGGGGAAAATATTCAGTCCTTTTGGCAGGTCTTGGAAGAATCAGCCTAGAAACCCTTGTTGGACAAGGACATGTATGGCTTGCTGCAGATTCTCATGGAGTTCTTGTATTATTGCCAAGATTTCCAGTACTGAATTTACTTGTAACTTCTTTCATATTTATTTGCGCTAGTCATGAGGTAATTTTTATCACATTTATTTGGAAATTCTTTGATATCACTTACTTGTATTTATAAAACTATTCTTTTAGATTCACAGATTAACACTTGTTCTTTCACCATACGCAGTGCCAAATGATTGGAAACTAGTTGCTCGTAATTTATTACTTTTTATGGCTGTCTTGGTACCTATTGGAATCAATGATGGGATGTTTTAACTTTCATCAACATTTAAAAATAAAACTGATATTAATAATGATAAAAAAATTATAAATAATTTTCATAAAATAATAAGCAATGGATAATTGCTCATGTCAAGTATTAAATTTAGAATAATAGTGTAAATAATTTGCCCCTAAAATAATTTTATTAACTTTTTGATCTGAATAAATTATTATTTTGGCTACTTATATGTAAATAATAATTAATAAAAATACATTTTCAAATTTTTTCATTGTTCATTAATAAATAATAATAATAAAAATGAAAGGTTTCAACTAAAAATTGGAAAGGAAAAATTCAGATTATACTCATAAATAAATTATGAATTCAATTTGATTATAAAAATTTACGAGTGTTTATTCTAAAAGATTCATTGTTACATGTCTGAAAACTAAATTGCGTGAAACATGAAATAATATTTTTTTAAAACTAGTTTATTAAGTACCACTTTTCAGTTTACTGCCCTTTGAATATTAATAGCATTGCATGGTTTATTAATCATTTGATTATTTATTTTTATTTAATACAGTATTAATTTTCGATAAATTATAATGCAATTAGATTTATTTTAAATGCGGAATGTTCCATAAATTTTCCTAATATTTTTTTTCTATAAAGCTTGAAAGAGTTCGAAATATTTGTCAAATCTTATATTTGATTCATGTATAGGATATTATTTTAAAGATTATTTCATGTACTTTCCACATAACGTGTACTTGTCTTAGTTATGAATGTAATTTACTGTAGAGAAATAAACTATAAAAATTTCTCAGTTTTTTTTATCTTACATTGAACATTACGTCAATAATAATAATAACAATAATAAAAATAATTATTATAATAGTTATAATTATAAAGCTGCTTAATCGAGAAAACTATTTTTATTATCGTTATTATTATTAATATTAACAGAACACTATAAATCTATAAATAATATTAAATATTAAAAAATATTCATTACTCTTTCTTTTTTCTGGAAATGATTTTTTTATTTATTTGTTGTATTCTTTTTATTTATCTTTATCAAGTAATTTATAATCCAAAGTAACGACCATATTCTCATTATATTAATGTTTACAAATAT
This sequence comes from Chelonus formosanus, assembly GCA_028641665.1. Lineage (NCBI taxonomy): Eukaryota > Metazoa > Arthropoda > Insecta > Hymenoptera > Braconidae > Chelonus > Chelonus formosanus. The sequence goes on from CM054002.1 coordinate 20,751,386, forward strand.
TATTCAAAATATCATTTGGACCATTTAATTATTGAGTTTTATTTATATAATGGACTGCAAAAATTTTTTTAATGCTGTTATTATGATTTAATGTTTCATGTGAATCTTTAAAAAATTGGCAGCTTCGGAAGGTTGAAAACCTATTGTATTTAATGTTATGTTATTCAATATAGATTTTCATCAATATGGGCATATGCGAATCAGAGTGTTATGGGAGCATACTAAAATATTACTATATATTCGATTAGGCTTTTGTTTGTTCACGATAATTAAATAATTATACGCTTATTTCACTCGCTTTCTTTCTTCCTTTCACACTCCCTCACCCTTACATTATATTGTGATGGTATTAGTTTTTATTAATCCGCAGAATGAAACAGAATTGACAAAAAATTGCGGATATAAAATTGCTGAATCAACATTTTAACAAAATAACCATATAAAATTTAAGTCACATTATTATATGTATTTACTAGAAAGGCCACCAGTGTGCTTAATGTAAAATTACTAATTATTTTAATTATTAATTGCGATTCCAGAATATTAAAAAATTGAAGTATGCCTCCGGGGCTGTCTTCGAAAAATGTTAGCATCATATATGTGATTTTTTATTCAAAAATAACTATTGCAAATATCGTCAACATTATTTAACAGTAATCAAAAATGGAAGAAACATGCAATTATCATTAAACATTTCATCGTATTATCAATCTATAAATATTTACGCAAAAAAATAATATAATAGTAATAATAATGATGATATCAATAGTAAATAACAGTATTAGAAAATAATAGAATTATTTCGCGTTTATTAGTTAATGCAAAGAGATTTGCAATGATCATTATGACATTGACACAAATAGAAAACTAATAAATTTACAATCAATAAGATGACTCAAAAGAGTTTATAAAAATTTTAGAGCAGGACAATTTTAACGGAAAATGAGAAAGTCATTGAAGCTTGATAAGAACGAAGTAGAGTAAAATTTTCAGTTTCTTTTTATTTCGATATGTATTACTATTTCGTTCTTTGTGCTCTTAATATGCTACGGAAGTGTAAAAGATTATATTTCGTATATTTAATTATCAATGCATCCTTCAAAACTAAGAAAAAAATAAAAGTTTTACTATACTTGTTCTTTTTATCAATAAATAAAATATTTAATAAATGTTTGAAATGCGCCTTGAATACCAGTATATAGTTTAAAGTATGTAATTTTTATACATTTATTATTCAAAAGTATGAACTCTAAGATCTCTTATTAAAATCTTAAAATAGAATTGCAATCTGATTATTCCTTGCGTTCATATTTGTTGATGTAAACTAATTTCTTCATATTTTTTTTATTAACTAAACGCACGGAATGAGACAGGAAAAATTCTCACATATTTTTCCTCAGTGTGGTCGGATTTTCAAAGGATATTTAAAAAAATATAATTTACATGTTTTCAAATTGATCAACACGACGTTTGGTATTACCTTTACGAATTTCACGCAATGTTTTATATTTATCGCGACCTTGACGTACATTTTCTCGGTGAATTTTATCCATTACTGTTTCTTTTGTCTCATCTCGTGACTGTGCAAGATCTTGTTTCAATGCCTATAATAAAGAACAAAGAAAAAAATTAATCATTAATTATTACACCGTGAATATTAAATATTTAATAAAAATTCATCAGCATACTTTAAGTTGATCATGTAGACGCTCATTTCTTTCAGCAAGCGTACGACGTTCTTCAACAGGATCAATGATATTTTCATCAGTTGTTAATTCTTTAGTCACATCACGAGATTCTTCATCTTCACCTTCTTCTTCACCATCTTCATTTTCTTGGACATGATGGTGATGAGGAGTAGTATTAGCTTGCATTGCTCTATCAGCCTCTGCTTGTCGTAGTCTAGTTAATAAATAAAATATTATTGTAATATAAATTTATAACAATCAATATCAATCAAGATTAATTTAATAATTAAATTACCTTGCATTTTCGACTTCTTCTTGTAATCGCCTAGCTTCAGCGTCCTTTGCATCAACTTCCGATTGGATGCGCGTAACTTCTTCCTGTTTAGCTCGGATTTCTTGCTCCAATTTAGCTCGCTCAGCAGCTTCCATTTCATGAGAGCGTTCAAGTTTCTCCATCATAGCAGTAAGTTCCTTCTGACGGTCTTCTAACTCTTCTTTAGCAGCTTGTAATTGTCTCAATTGTTCTTCAAGACGTCTGATCATCTCTTGAGCTTCAGTTAATTCAGCTTGTCGTCTATCCATTTCCTCAGCCATACTTCTTAGCCTTTCTTCATATTCTTGCTGTTTCTTTTCAGCACGTTCTCTTGCTGCGATTTCCAATTGTAGCTTTTCACGTTGCTGCTGTTTAGCAATCTTTTCATCGCGAGCTTGAGCCTAAATATGCATTAATTAATTATAATTTAATAAATGCTGATAATAATATCATTGTAAAAATTATTTATGATTAAAAAAATAATTACCTTCATTTGTTGAACGTCAATAGTATCAGGTTTACGTCTACGCATATAGAGTTCATGATTACCCATGCAAAGTGCCAGAATTCTCTTGTTGATCTTAACTCTAGGTGCAAAGAAGACAAAATCTGGCGCTTTTTTGTCAATAGGTTTGATGATGAATTTTCTTTCATTGAAAGAAATATTTCTAATTTCTGACCATGGGAAACCAATTTTCGGTGTTAATTTGTCATCCTTTTCATAGATATTTAAACCTAAAGCATCTACACCCAACCAGATCTCTGTTCCCTTTTTATTACGGATTTCGAAGTAGTTTACACCGTACATTTCTAGATCCTGTAAGAAGTAAGAAAAAAAATTTATTAATTCAAAGTTAAATTATTGAGATAGTACTCAATAGCTATAATGACTTTATCAATTGAGTCGTAAAAAAAGTGATTAATTACCTGAGCAATTTTTAGATACTCCATCATAGCATCTTCACGAAGCATTCCACGATGTTCTTGCCACCAAGTAGTAATAGAACTCTCCCATTCTTCTTTACTCATTTTATGCTGATCCATAACTCGTTGTGGTAGCAAACGATCATTAGCGAGAAAGCCGGGCATATGAGTTCCTTTCTGGAAATCTCCGTGTCTTGCTTGAACTGCATAGGATGCAAGAAGGACGGATGTTTCTGGTGGACAGTAGATTTCATCAGTGAGGATTGCATTCTTCACCTACAAAAATTATGAAATAATTTTACATAAATATATATTAAATCATTTTAGTAATATTTCAAAAGTGATTTAATCATTACTAGGCCAAATATTTATTTTCATGTTTGCTAAATTATCAGTTTTGATAAAATAAATGGATTTTGAAACTTACAAAGCAGTTAAATATATTTCATAAAATATAACTTCTTATCTATTTATGCTTACTTGAAGATAAAATAGCCGCAAAGTAATGTCCTGGATAATTTCTTCAGCCACATCCTCAGGATAGAATTTGGCACGAAATTTGAATTGCAGAGGGTTCTCTTTTTTGACTTCTTGGCTCATTACCTGCAATAAAATGATAATAGTAATAATTACAAATGAAAAAGATGTCGTATTATATTTTATTTTTCATGCTTCATCAATTTTAAGTTATGTAATTGCATAAAATAAATTAAACTTAAAGAATATAATTTTATAAAATTTATTGTAAATCACATATTTAAATTTTGAAACGAAACTGTGAAATATTTTGAATAAATGATTTCATTTTAAAGCAAATGTTCTAAGAACAATCAATTTTCAAACAAAAATAGTGTCATGTACGTCAAAGTGAAATAAAAACTATCTAAAAATAGAATAAATTATCATTTATTAATCATTATAACTTTTTTTTCAACTCTGGATTATGTATACATTTTAAATTAACTTTATTATAAACATGTTATAATTGCGATGCCTTGGTCATTTATATGAAAAAAAAAAAAATAATAATACACTTTTTAGTATTTTTTATTAAAAATAAATGACCTTAAATTTAAATATTGTTTACTTGTTATAACAAGCACTGTTAATCCAGAGTCGATGTGTGATCATGGTAATAGTTGATAATTGATACAATCAAACATTAAGCAAAGCATATCTATAAAAATATAAAATAAAAATTTATTCCACTCTATCATGCCTTGCTAATTTGTTTATTTATAGGAATAACTTTATTTTTAAAATATAGTAAATTTACATAATTCAATTTCTTTTTTCATGTTATTATTTTATATTTTTATAAACATTTTTGTTTGTTATTCATAAATATAATGAAAAAAATAATCTGAAAATAAAAAAAAAATTACTATTATTCGACAAAAATTCGAAATTTATGATTCGTTAAAAAAAATGAATGAATAAATTTTGCAATGAATTATTTATTAGTATAATAATATTTTCTAAAGATTATTTACGCCTTATCACACTGCATTGGTGCAAATGTGCTATGAGTTTTTTGGCTTATATAAAAAAATATCGGCTAATGTATTTTATTTAAATAAAATAAAAATATGTTTAAATGTAATTAAAAATAGGTGCTCAATTGTGAGAAACAAATTGGGATTTATACACAGGATGTATTAAAAAACAATACTGAAAGACACGCATTGACATAATTCAATAATTAAAGTCTTACGTGCCAGATATTTCTTCGGCCAAATGAGAACACCTGCAATAATTTGTCAATTGTCATACATTTCGTTACTCATTGACTCTTATTGTTTTTCTTATCTTCATTAATAATAATAAAAATGTGTCTTAAAAAAAAATAAGTAAATAAATAAAGTTCCATGCATTCGAATGCATAAGTTTATTTTAAAAATAAAATTTATTCTTATGCTTGTAATAAAAATGATTATTATTATTTCAGAATTGCAAACATACATGCGAAGTTCACACAAAATTATTTTTTATAGTTAATGAATCACTTAAAATATATTAAATGATTGATGTAAAAGCTTACCCAAGACAGAAAGGAAAGTCCTCTCTTCCAATGTTAGTATTTTAGTTAGCATGCGATTAAAAGATTATCAGATAAAAAAAATTTTCACATTGCATCTTTTTTATATAAAAAATATATTGTTAAAAATAGTTTATAATTTAAAATAACATTTTATTATTAGTTATCAAATTTATTATAGAGATTTATTATCACTTTTAATAATTAATAGAGTTATTAAAACAATTTTTATTAAATATAATATAAGAATACACTTTTTAGTTCTTTTAATATTTTTGTGAAATGAATGTAAAGATTCAATTTTTGATGTTATGTTATAACTGTCAAGGACACTAAATTGCCTTTCGGCTAACAACAATCATATAATTAATACAGGACGTTGGATAAGAATTCACAAGTATTAGTATAGATACGAGTACAAGAAAATCTTCCTCTGTGACATGCAATTTATGGTTTTGAAACTGATATCCTTGTCACTTAACTGTATCATTAATTTAAACTTATAATAAGCTTAATTGTCACTCACGTTCTTTGATTTATGTATTTTTCATTATTTTTTTATTAAATCTATTCGATAAGTACATTATAATGTAAATGAAATTTTATTTAATTTCTTAAGAAGCTTGGGATCACATAAAATAAATTGAAAATAATTGATTCATCAATAGTATGAGCATAAAAAATTTTTAAAAGTTATAGGTCACTATGTTCAAGGACGAAAATGTTGTCCTCGACATGTTTTCTGTTCAGCATATAATTACTCAGCTTATTTCCGTATTCTATGTTATGTAAAACAGCATTCAAAAATTCAATAGTCTGAAATATTTATTTAAAAATAAACAACTATAATTCATCAAGGGTAGAGTGAACTTAATTCGTAAAAAAATTATTTAGTTCAAATTTATCTGATATTAACGAGTACTTTATTAATAACATTGTCATCAGATCTAAATTGGACAAATAAAGGTAATTTGTTGTTCATTAATTTTGACATTAATTTTAGAAAACATTTATCATTATATTAACTGTTAAATTTATTATCTATTTAACATTTAATGGGTAATAAACAATGGTTTTAATAAACCATAACAATAAACTGTTTAAATGATTTTTTTATTAAAAAATGACGGTTGGTAATTATATAAAATTTTCTGAAACCACTTAATACTCTGAATTAATTATTATATATAGATTGTGTTAAGTCAATCAATTGATGATTTTTTTATACTGAACAAATAATCTTCAGATGACTGTCAATTTTTTTATTTATCATTTTTATAATGCTGTGTAAGTAATAATAATAACAACTATGATTTCCAATCAAATACAACAAATATATTTAATCAACATCTTTTAAAATGACAAATCAATCAATTTATCAAAATAAAAATACTCAAGTCTTTTCGTTAATATACTATCAATTTAGTCAAGGTATTTTATGAAAAACTCTAGAATATAAAGATATTTAAAGTTATATTACAACTTCATTTAATGATTAAAAGAAGATTTGTAGTATGGAAATAATATTAATAAATCGATTAAAAATATAAATGACAAAAAAAAACTGACGCAGAAGAATAATATAAAAAAAGCGTAGGTATTATTATTCTAGAGGATGACATAAGTAACGTACATAAAGAATTGGTGTGAGAACAGATTATGAAAAAATAGAATACAAAAATGATTCGCATGGTATAGAGTCTCAACATGACAAGTTCTTGTAGTTTTCTTTGCTAAAAGTTGCGTAAGAGTCTATAGTCCGTAGCTTTAAGAGCACACCTGTAGCACGCTAAAGTAAACTTATAACTGTTTTTGTGCAATCGTATATAACGTTATAAGCACCTTGAAGACACAAAGTAACTGCACTCATTCATTTATTTTTTCAAATATCTGGATCAACCACATTATAGGAATTTCAATGATGTCTTACTTCCAAACGAACATCAATACCTTGATAGCAGCTGGAGTCTTTGATAGGACTATAGCAAGATGTTGGACAATTATTTATGAACTTGAACTTAGCCAGTTGTATATTTATTTTATAATTAAATAAAATCATAAGAACATAAATAATTGTTGTGATGACATGGAATATTAAATCTGATAAAATAGTCTAGATGCTAACTGGTAATTATCTTGATGTATCTCCAATACAAATCAATCGCTTGTTCAGTTGTACACCTGTTTTTATGAATTATTAAGACTAAAAGTTCTATTAAATACTGACTTTAAATGGTTCTTATCAATTATTAAAAGTTTTAATTTTTTTCATCTTACTTCAATGATTACTAATGAACAGAGACTTCGAAATTAAAAGCAAATAATTATTTATATTTATTATTTGCTTAATATTGATAAAAAATATTATTGATGGACTTGGATTAATCATTTCCATTAGTATTTTACCATGTTATTTTAATCAAACATTTGGAATAAAAAATCCAACTTAGAACTTCTTTTTGAAATTGAAAGTCTCATGATAAGATAACACCATTAATGAAATTTAAGTGGATAAGCATAATAGCTAAGTTATTAAAGATTGTCTTTATTTTATTGATGAGTATCAAAATATATATCAAAGAGATATTCTTTGTAACCTTAATCAAAAGTGTTACACAAATGATAGGCTGTTGATGCGATAATAATTATCGCAAATTCTAGATGAATTACATGAGTATTACATTCATTGTAATTAGTAAAGTGCGTTTGATATCAGGAATCGGTTGCATTCAAGTTTACCGGATTACAATCATTTAACCCATATCAGTGATGGATTATAATTATTAGTTATACGGCAGAATTTTTTTTTGAGAATATCAATAATCATATGATGAAGAAGTTTGTATTTATTTCTTCATCTTTTTATTTATATATCTCAGCTAAAATAACCAGATAGACTAGTTTTTGAAAGAAGTATTTAACAGTCTGCACATTGAAAAGGATCAATGTAATTATACTTGCACGCGACACAGATAGTGTATGACCAGTAAATGTGGAATTTTGCATAAAGGTATGACATTGTGAGTGAATACCAGTATGCTAATAGTATTATATAATTTATTGTGTATTATTTTGAGTGTCCAATGATGAAAACTAATATTTCGATTTTTCTAAGGAAGACTGAAAGTTCTTAATTGCAAAAGAATAGTCTTGTCCATTAAAAATACAAGCTTTACGTCTTCTTCAATGACCACTTGAGACTTCTCAAGTATATGTATCTCTAGTCTAACGAGACACGTAATGTAGCGATGGACACCGTTATGCCCTTGAACGCTTTCTTCAAGAATGAGGGAAAGGACAAACGAGCACTACACTTTATCATCTTCTCTATTCTAGATTAACTCTTACCAAGTCACCATCGTACTCGTCGTCATCAGTGTCTGAATCTGAACAACCTCTGAGCTTTCGTACTTTCCTCTGCACTTTCTTTCTCATCACTTTTTTCACACCATTTTCTGGCTGCATGAAACATCATATTCATACCAAAAAAATATGAATACAGTTGTTTTTTGTTTATTAAATCAACTTTTTACTGAATTGCCAGATACTAAAAACGACAAGAAATCCAAGAAAAGCTTAATGTACGAATGCCAAATGAATCTAAATAAATATGTGACGAGAAAAAAACTTTAATAAAAAGTTACTGAAGATGAACATAGTATCATTTTTACTGCATAATACATCAATGATACTCGACAATTTTTTAAAATGATTACTAATGTTTGGTCAAAATTACAATGCTTACTCATTCACAATTGAAAGGAAAATTATCTACAGTACTATACGGCTTTACTATCTTTGACGTACGATATATTTGCATATATGCAATCTATTTATGAATTTAATAGTAAAAAATCTTAAAGTTCAAGATCATACTTATTGTATATTGTTTAATTTTTTGTACAAAAGAAAAATCTGATTATAAAAATTCTCTGAAGATAATTACTGATGGTATATTTTTAATAATCTTTCTTGATTAAAATTTTTTATTGAAATGATTCACAAAATCTAACATCAATAAAAATTAACATACAATTTTTAGTATGACTCAAAAAGAAAAAAAAAAAATAAGCTTCTGCACACATATGATTAACCTCGTAAGTAGAAAGTATCACAGACGATGATGATGACGTTATTAGCCATATCTCCGGGAATTTATTTTTTACTATGACACAAGTGACTCAAACTTTATTGTTAGCTACACAGATGTGTAAATCGTTGAATTATTTATTGCAAGGAAAAGTTGAGTACTTATCTTAATACATTTCTATGAAAATCTTCATCAAAATTGATAGAAAAATACAGCTCCGGGTTATTATATATTTACGTTTTTTTTTACAGCGAAGGAAGTGATTATTAATGACGAGACACTAAATAATTATAATGATAAAAATAGCAGAAAACTCAATACGTAATTGTACAAATAATTTCAACACTCTAGCTGATAACTGATAAAAACTATTTCGTAAAACAATTGTTACATGGTTCTCTATGAAACTTTAACAAATTGGATAAATTCAATATTAGAATTCCAAAGTAAAGCCATTGAATATTAATGTCTATCTAAATAATAAAATAAATAAAATACACATATGTTAATCGAATTATCTATGATAATTATATCTAATTTTAGCATTAATTGAAGACGATTGAAGAACTTGTTCGAATGTGAATCTCTATTGCACATTAAATACAAAATTAATGGATTACATACTTTTACACATGTTAAAAACTAAAAATTGTACAGTTTAAATAATTATGTAGCTCATTAGATTAAACATTATTTAATGAATTATTTATAGAAAATAATTACTTCCAATTTATTGACTCTTTAGAACTCTAAATGTTTATGTTATTTTTAAATGGATCGTCTGTATAATCATTATTAATGTAATGCATTAGTTAGAATGATTCTTATTGAGTATATTTTTAACTCAACAAACCAAAACTTGTTGTTATTTAATATATTAATACTTTAATAGTTTTATTGGCTTCTTTACTTTCTATGTATTACTGGTATTTCTAGTTAAATTTGCCAATATCTAATCTTTCGTTTTACCTTCGAATGAAATAAGTCTCTTTCAAAAGTTCAATTAATTTGATACATTGAATATAATACCTTTATAGAATGTACAGAATTATTAGAGTACTAAAGAGTCATTATAAAATTACTTGTTGTTGATATGTTCATTTTAGAAGACATTAGAATAAGAACAAACGTTGTCATTTGTTTTTATAATTTAAATTTTGAAATTGTATTCATCATACCTTCTTGTATAATTTGATCCATGTTAAATCTCCTTTGCTATCAGTATATTGGAGTCCAAAAAACCAAACTTCACGTAAACCAATCGTTTTGACCACCTGGTCGAAGAGTTGCTTACCAGTAGTTGCCTGCTGGATAGCAAACTCCAATTCGGCGTCCATCGTCGTCACCCTCACGTTCATCTGCATGGAAAATTAAAGATATTAAATTCTGTTATGATAAAATATCATAATATTATATAATATTAAAAATCATAACTTTCAAAACTCGTCAACAAATTTAAAAAATAATGTTTTACTTTTAAAAGTTATCATTGATTCAATGACCACCCGGTATATAAACACGTAGGATTCTTGAGGAATGAGAGTTTGCTATATCAGCTCAACGGTTAATATTACAAGCATTTTTAGGCATAATAATGCCATCATTTATATTATAAATCACATTCCTATCAAAGTTTTGTTACTTTTCGTGGTTAACTTTATATTTAGTAGCAATTATTGTCAATGACGATTTTTGTTTTTATAGCTTGCTAATCTCCATTTATTAGGCTAAGGAAACGCCTAGTAAATATATGATGCTCTGCTTGCATGACGGGCTTCCTTGACTACAACGGATTTTTTTTTTTAATTTTATTATCATGTCTGTCTAAATTTCTCATAGAAGTTGCTTGTACAATCGATTATTTTACATGGAAAATTAAAATTATATTAAATATTTATTGACCAAAAAATTTATTCAACAATTTAATATAAATAGCTTCTAAGTAGTGTGTGTAAATAAGTTTTATTTTCAATTGTAAACTCCATGTTATTGAAACAAATATGTCAAAGCTTGATAAGGGCAAACAATTTAAAATGAAATTGAAAAAAAAAAAAAAAAACTGTAACAGTTGCGAAGCCTTACCATCTTCGAGCTGGCAACCATGGCTGTTTACACTAAATGAACTTGGAATTAACGACAATAATGGAGTGAAATAATAAAATTATCAGAGAAAGTAACACACAAGTCACAGATCTTTCTCAGTGATCAACAAATAATTGATTTTCAACTTAATTTCACTCAAAAGATCGTGTCTTTTAATTCACAAGCATCTAACTGGTCTTATCAGATTGATGTACGTTAAATTTGTAAGCAAGCGTCCACAACTACTGTCTGAAACGAATATGAACTGATCGACACGCCGGTTGGATACAGGTCGCACAATAGGCCAAAGGAGCAAGTGCAAGTGGCGTCTCCTTCTGTTGATCCCCTCTTTTTCATTCCCTACTCTACTCGATAAATCCAACGTATCGTTCTTTCGCTTGACTCATTTGTACGATCTGTGCCGGGCAATGCAGCAGGTCAGCTGTTTCACTTCTTTTTTCATTAAGAGCAACGGAAAGAAGAAAGATAAAACATGCATAGTCACGTGAACAAGCCGGTTCGCGAAGTTGTACTCAACTAACGTGCTGCTAATATACCGGGTGGTTTTATTTAAATTCACGTAATGGCATTACGTATAGTAAATCAAGAATCAAGTGATACGCGACATGGAAATCGCGTGATCACTTGTAAATTTATATTTGGGTTTTGCACCTTATAGCTTTTATATTTATATCGTTATAACTGATGAATCATAAATAATTTTTTTCTCTGTTAATTTTATGTAAAAAAAAAAAATGTAATTATAAAAAAAAAACAATTATTTTTTGTTGATTCTGTCTATAGTCAAGTGAAATAAACACGTAGGATGTTTCATTCCATGACATATTTTCTACGAAACGCGATTTCTCATGAACTAATACATTTATATTAACCATTCAATCATTATAAATAAATAAAAGTAATGAAAAAAAAATTTGTTAGTACCGGATACATTTAAAAAATACTTAAATTAGATGCATTTTTAATGTCTACTTCATCGAAAAAATACCTAACTGATTACCAATTCGTTTAACGGTCATTGTGTGAATTAGTTGGCTTGAATGAAGTTTGTGATAAAATCACTTTATAAAAATCGAATTTCATTTTAAGAACATTAAATTAATGGAGACAAATATTGATTATACCAATAAATAAAATGAATTATATCAAACTTGTGTCAATTCATTAGAGAATGATTTAAAAAAACGTTCCAGACTTGATACAATTAATTATGAGTGATAAAAAAGAATTGAAGAGAGCGAGAGAGAGATACAAACCGGAAATGAAAGGATAGAGTAGAGGAAAAAAATAAAGGAAGTGATTGACGCGATTTTTAGTTGATACATCGTGAAAATACTAAAAGTTGTTGATATAAAATTTTTATTGAATGGTTAGTAAGAATATAGTACAAATTAGAATCAGAGTAATGAATGAAAGTTATGATTATTCATTTATTTCCTTAAAGAATACGTTTAAATGACCGAATATATTAGCATATTTGGTACATACAATTCATTCAGTGTATAGTATAATTTAAATATTACTGAGTTTGCTAATTAAATACGTGTTTCATTAATCTAGTAATGTTTATTGCATATGTATGTATATAAATAACGATGCAAATAACTGTAGAGAAAGTCAAACTTACCGACTTAGGCATTGTTGTGATTATTTATTTTCGCAGTCAGAATAAATTAAAATCTGAAACAAATCAAAATAATTCGCATTATAATAGCGTCACTAAGAATAAGAATAATTATTGAACAGTGAAGTTTTATAATAAATCAGAATAATATTTTAGTAATGGATAATATTGTCTAATATGATAAATTGACTGTAAAAATGATAATTATTACCAGAGACAGTACACCGATAGCAAGTAATGAAATTTAAAATTAAAATCAATTGATAAATGAATTGCAAATATTATTTTATTATTGAGAAAACATCCTAACAGTTTAATATCTTAATTCGTGTTTCTTCAGCAAACATCTGTCTGTTTTATTTTATGGCTAAAGATAGATGCAAAAGTACGTATATCTTTGTCTATTTTCGCTTAATAAACACGAAAATTATTCCCAACATTTCCCTTTGATCACTTGAAAATCATCAACTTACTTATTTTCTTATCATATAAGAATAAATGTGATGATTTATCATGAAATTTAATATTCCATATTTATGGGAATTATTTTAAGATGAACAGATAGATTTTCTTGACTCGTAAGTATTCAATGATAGATCCAGAAAAATTCTCCTTTTTCATGGAAAATAACGTGAGTTTTAATTGTTAAATTTTTTTCTTTATTGACTTTCTTCGAAAGAATTCTTTTATTTCGTTGACCGAGTTTACAGGTATCGGCACATTTTTTTTTTTTTATAAGAAAAGTCATTTTGAATTTAAGAACCACATATTGAACTCTGGAAAAGTAAATAATGTAATCTCACTACAGAATAAAAACTAAACAAGTGCCTAAAATATAAATAGAAATGCAGAAATATTTTCGTTACAAATTCTGAGAGAAAATATTTATAAACAGACAATATGTACCTGTTCAATTAATCTTAATATTTCATTGTTTTAAAGTTATTGTCAATGTGTCAAGTATGTCTGTACCGAATTTATTAATAATAAATGTATTTCCTTTCAAATAACAAATAAAGTATAAAGGAATAAATTATAATTAAATAAATGATTTTTTAATGCAAAAAGATAAAATGGATGAATGAAATATTTTATTTGGATTCAATGTCTAGTCTTGATAATGTTTAATTTCATCCAAATTAATTAAGATCGTTCTACTTTGAAAAAAATACTATCAGTCGTTGAATTAATTGTTTCCAGAAATAAATCTGATTAATCATTTCATACAAATCATTTCGATTTGGATTCAACGATACGTGAACTACATAAATTTCAATTTAGATTTATAATTTCTCTAATTACTTCATTCGTACAACTTCATTTAATCGTGTTAGAGATTGCATTAATCAAAAGTTATTGCAATAAATTATTCAACTACTTTATGATTTCATTTTCAGGATAACAAATAAAGAAAATTTCAATGTCTTCTAATTTGTTTCTTATTAATAATCAATTATTGTTTTAGCTATTAAATAAAAATGATGTAATATATTAAAATAGTTTTATGACCAACAAATATAAACTAGTGATTAGATAAAAAATAAATTTACTGTAGGAATCAAACATTTAAAAAACTAACAAGTTATATTTTAATAAAATCAAACAAAGATTACAGTAAGTCTTCTTTTAAATAAAATGACAATATGCACTTCACAGCTTTAAATTGTAATTACTCAAATGATTTTCAATACATACATGTTAAGGTCACTTATGTATTTCCATATCCATTGTCTAATGTTTTCTCTTTAATGTTAATAAAATAGCATGAGAAAATTTGCCGTTTTTTATGATAAAATAACTGTATATTAAAGTATCTAGTGAAAAAAATTCGAAGAATTAATTACTATCCGGTTAAAAACCTGTTAGAAAATATTCAGAATAAATACGATTTTTATATATTCATACATTTACAATAATTGATATTCACAATGCACTGTATAAGAGAAAAAAGTATCTACAAAAAAAGTGATTACTTTGCATTAATTAATCGGCTTTTTTAATATTAAAATAATATTAATAGGGTGCTGACAGTGTAAAATAACCTAAATCATTTCTTAAAGTTCAATAAACAAGAACATACAATGAAAAAAATTTAATACTTATAGATAAAATAATCATAGAATAACTTGATGTTATGACTTTTAAGATAAATTACGAATTTATTAGATACATTTTTTATTCAAAAGTTTTCTGATGAATATCGGTAGATAGTTCACATTTTTCTGAGAAATCAGAATAATAATTGAATATAACTGTAACTTACCAAGTATTTACTTTATTTTATTAAAAACCGATATTGTACATGTATGATACATCAATAATTAGTCAATAATTCACTTTTTATAATCGTTATTGGAGCAACAGAATACCGTAAAATCCACACCCAAAAATCCCGTCACGTTGAACAAATAATGACACCTCACTGATAATATGGCGGTCACCGTCATACTTCTCCCACTCTTTTCATTTTTTTTATAAGTAATATAAATTTCTACACCTAGGTGTCTTTAGTTTTATTGAGAAAATTGATGATAAGTTATCGTTTACTTTTTATTTTATCGATAATATTCTAAACCTCATGCTAGAGACACCTGTAGAGCAGGTTAGAATTTATCAATCAAAATAAACTGAGTTGATATAACAAAATATCAATATGGACGCATCAATAATAAAAGTCAAAATCACAAACATAAATTTTGATAATAACAGTCCTATTCGTAATAGCTTAAAGATTGATGTTTGAATTTTTAATAGAATATTAAATTATTTTTGTTGTAATTTTTATTTAGTTAGTGATTGTTAATTATAATATTTATTTTCAAATTTTATTGGCCATTTTTATAAAATAAGATTAAAGTAAACAGCATGTGCCGACTCCAGGATTAATTAAATATCTGATATAGAAAGTATTTATATTATTTAATTTAAATACTTAATTATAAGGAAACGAAATATATATGTATTGACAATCATTTACAATAGTTTAATGAACAATTATTTATACACTCACTGGAGGTTTTTCTATATTTACTTGGCTAATGATAGAGCTAGAGGAATTACATAGGAATACAAATGAAAATTACACAGTGAGAATGAAAATAATAGGATTATGCACATGAGAGGACTATAAATTTAGTGCTGGCTGAAAAACACCTTTTATGCAAAGTTCTTTTGTAAGCTGGATGAGCTTAAAAAGTTAATGGAACAATGCAATGCCCTGAAGCAGGGAAAGGAACAAGATTTTAGTGATTATTAAAAGTATAAAATTAAAAAAAGGTAATGTGAGATCATAAGAAAAGTTTATTATGAATATATTTTTGAAACTTTATATATGAGTAAGAATGTTGTTCATTACGGTACACTCAATTATGCATGAAAGATTATCACAAAATTTTTGTCTATCAAACGTACTTTTTAAGTTGAAAATGAAATTTAATTATGTAAATAATAATATTAACATTTTTTCTTACTTTCTATTTACAGGATTATTTAATTAAACTCCGAAATCACTATCAGACAGAAGGACTATAGTTTTGACATCAGTGAAATGTGTTGATGTGATGACAATAAGTCTAATCATGAATAATAATTTCTTCGTGAATTGTAATTTTTAATGAATAAAAGGTAATTTCTTTATTCATTTCATAAACTTTCTTTCTCGTTTATCAATAATATAGAATAGAAAATAGAATAACTTCTTTATTTACCTAAAAAAATGTCTTTATTTTTTTTAGACAATTATTTAAAGATCCCTACTTATATATGTAAAGGTCAATAAAAAAAAGGAAGCGCTGTTGATATGGAAAGTTGAATGAAACTAAGTAGACAGATAGAAAGTCGAATTCAAGTAATTTTTTTTTGTCGTCAGCCGTTGATTAAGCTTAAACATTTTTTTGGGTCAATGATTATTCTTCCTGTAGTTTATCTAATTGTTCATCTGCTATTATATCTTTCTCTTCAAATAAAAAAAAAGCGATATGCATAATACGATTATTGTCTCAATAAAAAAAATTGTACCAAAATCGAGTACAATGAACTTAATGCAAAAAATTAAATTGATAAAACTACATTCTGACAGTAAATTCTTGTAAATGTGACATTGGAACATCAATCTTCAGATGCTTTGTTCTTAAAATAGCGAAAGTCTCGACCGTGACTTATAAAAATACTATTTATTATTCTTACATGGCTACTTTCACGTAATTTTGAATTAATAATCGCTTCCGGAAAAATTTTAATTCAATAATTGAATAAGTACGAGTTATAATCGATTATACATTATGCAAATCATACCTTCAAAATGTGATGAAAAATATGAACAGGTAATTAAAGTTTCATCAAAAATGCAAAAAGTGCAAGCATAATAAGTAAGTAAAAGTTCAGTGATGATATTTTACGACAAAAGAAATATGACGTTTAGTCGTAGACATAAAAAAAATCTTTTTCTCTTTCGCGTAAACTGACCACCGTATATATATGTATAATAGAAGGTAACGCGGTAAATTAGCCACGGGCCACGATTTAAATTATGATCGCAGCCTGAAGCAGATTGTTACCGGATTATAAGAAAGCCTGCTTAATAGAGGAAGATAATTGTTTCTCCAATTAAAGTATTTTGCTATATTTCATATACCGCAGTTATAATCGCATGAAAAACATTGTTTCCGATAATCCGAATGATTTTATGGATCCTCCAGGCAATTATTAGAAAACCTTTCATTTTTTTCTAACAAAACACATATTTCAACCCTTTCTTGCTTTCACTTTCATTTAAATATGGAAAAAAATTTCTCTTCTAATATTTAAGTAATGATCATCATGAATTTTGACGAAAAATCTTCATTAACGTATTTTACATTTTATGACATAAATTTTACATTCTTCTTTTCTTTCAGGTAATCCGTCGGCACAGAGTTGGTCCTCGTCTGTAATGAAATGAAAAATCTACTTATAACAATCATGAAGTCAAAGTACTTTAAGAGAAGATTTTTATTAATAAATCAAGAAGATCCGTTATAAGTCAACGTGAAAAAAGAGAATGAATTGAACTACAATTTTTACTGTCAACGTTAGAAAAATTTCGAAACAGTCAGTCAGTCTTTTTCATCGTTTTTCTTTAAAGTACAAGCAGATGAGCACGATCTAATATAGAAGCAATAAATATTTGTGAATCTTCAGTCTTGAAGCGATTTAAAGTCGTGACTCTTGTAATTCTGTGAGGCTCAATTCAGATCAAAGTACTCTGCAATCGACTCTGAATGTAGCAATAAATCTCTTTTAGACACATATTTAACGCTTTTTATTTGTATAAAGAGATTTTTATTTTCTTTCAATTATTTTCATTGGCTTTCTTTCGTGCTAATACAATTATTAATTCATTCTCGGTGCGTAGAAGTAAAAGAATTAACCCCAGACGAGAGCCACGATTATGCGTTTATGTAGCACCTTGAAAGTCAAACGCGGTATGTAATATAATATCATGTACTTGTGAAAGCCACTACCACCTTGGACATGCCTGCACGACTTGAATCGGCTTGAATCGCGCATACCCAACGGCCAATGCTTTCGATATAATCAAGTGCCATTCGATTGCCGTGTGAACGTATTAAACTCTCTGTAACCTTCCTCATCAATTGAGAGCTTGTATAAACCTTCGATCGATAAGTTGTATAAGATAATAGGTCTTCGATATGGATATGTAAAATTCCAGATTAGGTAAATTATGCTGGTCTCGGAATAAATAACTTCTTTATCTAAATATGAATGTTTCAATTCTTTTCGAAGGCTGTGATCTAGCTTATAATGTGATAACTATATTTCAACCAATATTCAATTTGTCAGAAGAATTCCTTGACGAGAATATGAGAAATTGTGATCAATTTACAACTGATATAAATTATTTTATTTTCTTTTTTTTAGCTTCAAGGGTTCATAAAATTTCTTCATCAATTATTGTATTAATTCTGTCCCGTGAAATTTATTTAATGTTAGTTTTATCTGTTACTTTGATAATTATGTTTATTACATATTTTTTCACATGGATGTAATAAATAATGAGTAGCTTTATAGACTATTTCATTGCTTACTAAGATGATTTATTGTTTTTTTTTATTAAATATTAAATGTTAATGGTCGAGAATTTTCATAAATATAATCGAGTTAGATTTTTAAGGTCAAACACCTTAAATCCATTTAAATATTTTATTTCCCTGCTGTAAATTGATTGAAATAACCAAGATATTTGTTAGACTATAATTACATATGTATATGAGAATTTTACGGAAATAATCTAGTCTGTCAGAAGCGTGATTAATTAAGTGAAAATAAAAAGTAAAAATTAGTTTCTAATTTATAACTTTTTTCAAACTCTTCAATTCCAAATGACGTATTCACGAATGTAATCTACGAATTTTAGAAGACGTTAGTAGATTCTCAAAGTTGTCGAGGTGAATTAAATATAAATAATCATTTTTATGTAAATGAAGAATTCAATTAACATTTTCTCGCTTTCCTCGGTAAATTAAATACCGATGTGCTTCGTTAGTTCGGGAGTATTTAAAAAATTATTAAGGACGACAAAAATACAGTACATTCTCTCTATGCCAATTGATCTACTTAGATGAAGAAATATGATGATTAACCATTGCTAACAACAATAAAATAAATTCAACCATAATTATACATAAATGAAAGATAACAATATTATTTATTAGAATTCTTGCACGCTCATTCACTTTTCCACCCTTTTTTTACATTCTATCAGCACAATCGGCTTTATCATATAAAATAAATTACTTAGCGAAATCACCAGAGTGAGCTTTCCCTGCCAAGCATCTTGAACCACTGTATATAGTAGCTACCATTCAGTATCATTTTTAATATGAGTTTTAAAAATGTAGTAGACTAGTATAGAACTCACTCTCTTGATTCTTAACAACATCCGCTTCTTTTACGAGTTGACTATTTTCACCGGACAGTCATAAAACCTGATATAAAGTTACTCTCGATTCTATATGTTCGACACTATTTCAACAATTTCCTCTTTCTTTCCTCCGCAATTTCCTTACCAGTAAGACAACATATATTTATTCTTCAGACACCAGAATAGTCTGGGAATTACATAAAGAACCACTATTGTACCTTTCTCATTGTCGTGATCGTGTCATTTGCATTGCAAGACAGAGAAAGAAGTTTATCATCTTTGCAGGATGTTGTAAATGTAGCCTGGAGATCAGGAATAATGCAATAAAATACATTACCATGCTACCAATAAAGGAATACTAAAAAAACCAGTGCTCTAGTTAATTTGGCGCTGGTCAAATATACTTATTTTTTCGTTCCTTTTTCAAAAATCAAAGTCATTACGATAATTAATACTCTGATAATTACGTAATGAAGTAAGAAAATTCTTGATAATCATCTAAGACGTATAAATCCTTTATATTGCACATACCAGAGTAAAAATAGCGTAAGCATTACAAGAGAAAATTACAACACACACTCTCAGTGTGAGTTTACTGCAAGAAGCTGAAAAATATTTACTGATTATTTTACAGTGAGAGTTTATTGGGCGGATACAGCTATGCAACAAACTTTGCTATAGACGTGTACTTTCTTCAGTTCAATTGTACATGAAACAATAGCGTCCATGTTATATTAATGTAATAAACACATCGTGTGGTATACTTTTATACGGTATCATTAAATTTTCGTCACGCACATTCATAAATCGTAACGCCCTTTCGTCAACGTCAAAAGAAATTGGCTCTTCTTTTTCTTGCAAAAAAAGTATTTACATTTATTAATATTTTTAATATCATACTATTACGTACAGTAAACACTTTTTTTTCACTTTATGTAAGAGTTAAGTTTTGATAAAAGAATTTTGTAATTTTCAACTTATCATGTGTTTTAAGCTAATTATTAGATGGAATACATTTTTCGATTGAATGATGCAATTAATTAGTCAATTATTTACTTAATAACCACGTCATTAGATAAAAGTATTAACGAAATTTTCCTTTGATTTTTTTTCTTATCATTTTAGTAATTATTTTAATGAAGAGATAGTTTTAATGAAATGAAAAGTGAAATGAGTTGTTAGAATTTTCTTGGAAGAATTCAGAAAATTTTTATCCACCTTAAAAAAAAACTTTTTGTTTCCGTATCAAGGAAGATGAATTTATGAATTTACAGGTGTATAATCGAAGAGAGATGAGTGCTTAGTCATGAAGGTAAACGAAGACCATGACCTCGGGGTGCTGATGGAGGTTATAATTCGTTGCATTTGTTGAAGCAGTGAAGATGCAATAAAGATGAAGCTAAGAAAAAGATAACATGTAGTAAGAGAGCAACGTTTATAATGTATATAAAATGCTCGACAATCTAACTATTACCTGGTCACGAAGTCTTGAATCAAGATGCCATTAGGATTCACAGTTAACAATACCTATTGATTGATTCAATTGAGTGATCTTCTGCATCCTTTTAATTTTATCCTTCATTTTATTGTTCCAGTTGACCTTAGGTGTAGTTTATTGCCATGTTTTTGCTCACGGCCACTGCAGGTGACTACTGATAATGAACCAATATCAACACTTTATTGAACTGTTAACATAATTAAATTATTCCAACAACCATTCTCAAATCTCACTGTCGGCATAATTCATAAGATCATACTTAACAGAGGGACACGTTCGATCGCTTGAAATGTTATTACGCAATATAGAGATGGTAAACTACCGATCGTTTCTAATTTCGACACACGTGTACTCTCACTCATTCCTCCATCTTCCTCTCGAGGTGACACTTCCATCTGGTACATTACATTTTCTTAGAATGAACGTTTAATTTACATATATTTGAAGATTAAAATAAACAACAAACTTCTCTATTTGTTTAAATTTATGACATGACTATTGTAATATTTAATAATTTCCCGTTAAAGTCAATCTTTGACTTGCTTCGTAATGCAAATATACACTCTGATGAAGTGTATTTATGGATTGTTATAAAACAAATTTTACTTTTTGGTTTATTTATTATCTGGAGATGGAATATAATACACCTACGGCTTGCGGAAGTTTTTCTACTCAATCTTAATGACATGAACAGTTATATATAACTATTGAGTAGTGATATTTAATTAGTTTTTGTTGCATTACGTTATTGTTTATCAACCACGATCATAGATTAGTTCTTATTAAAACTGAGGTAAGCAATAAAAAATTTTTCAATTTTATTTAAAAATGCCGATCACTTCCTCAGTTTAAAGACTTTTGATGTTTTTAGATAAAAAGTTTCTTGACAAAAAATAAATATTTTATTTTACAGTTTTATGTGTGGGTCAATCAGGTCAAACACGAGTATCTTACTTTCTTATTAATTTTTCATTCTAGATATTTTTTTCTAAATCTTTTAAAATAAATTCCTACTTTTAATTTGATGACTCAGACTGGAAGTATGAATAAAATATTTTTCCTCTCTAATCAATCTAAGTAATTAATAATAAATAAATATATATATAAATTTACAGATAAATCTACTTGAAGAATTGTGTTCTAAATGACCTTTGTAAGTTGAGATTAGGTAAATAAATGAAATATTTTGCTACTCCAATCAATGTAATTAATTAATTACTAATGTATAAAAATGATTTAATTTAAAAACCTTTCAGAAAAATGGTGTTCAAAATAACCTTTATGAGCTGCTGTACATACGAGTATCATGATTATAGTAGCAAAGGAAAGAAAAATGAGACAACGCCCTCAATGGAATTGTAACGATTACATAATTCGTTGATTAATTAGTATTGAGAAAGTGTGAGTACTTTGTAATTCAAGTCGGTGTATGGAATTAATCTACAGTGTAACACATATTCTGCGGCCTGGAGTTATTTTAAAGACAGTGGACAGGTGCTATTACCTGTGCATATTTACAATATATTTGTCTAGAGGATCAGATCAATCTCCCACCAATTGATTATTCTTCCTGGAGTCTAGTATTGCAATCATAACATCGGTCATGGTTTCGACGTGAAAGTAAAGTCTTGGTTGACTGGAAACGCGTGCCCGCATGGTCTCCTGGGTACTTTGATGTCTGGGGTGGTGGTAGCTTGAACACCGTATAGCGAGAAGGCCCCTTGCCAGCACCTACTTCACCTTCTTACTTGCTTGGAGGGCCTTACGACAGCCACCACCGCAGTCAAAACACCCAGAAAGAGACTTACAGTCAGACACTTCACCAACAACTGAGTTCGGGTACAGACGCTTAGTTGCTATTGTTTTTTTTTCCTCGTCGAGTATTTTTTCTATTGAAAATAAAGCTGTGGTATCGATTAACGTGGAATAAAGTTTCTTAACAAATCAAAGATTTTATTTTTTTTCGTTATTATTTGATTATTTATTTTATAAATAATTTAATTGACAATTCAGTTATTGAAGTTGTTTTGAAAGAAGACGTAAGTGAAGGACAAGTGATTTTACATCTGTTTTAAATAAATTTATTTCATTAGTGTGTTTCTTAAAAGCTTTGTATTAAAAAATTAAAATTTATATATTTGTTTTTTTCAATATTTTATTTATTTATTAACTTATTTTTCTAGAATCAATTAAAATTTTAAATTGTTTTTTTTTATTAGAAATGAATTTTTATTTAAAATCTGTTTAGATATAAATAGTGTTTTTCTTTTAAATTATCAAAATTCCGTAAATTTTTTATAGGAAGATCGAGTGCTGAGTGTATTTAAAGTGCAGATTTGGATTACGTAAATAAATTATAAGAAGTGCATAAAAAAATTTTCTGAAAATGAGAGCAGCGGTGTTGGCCGCTTGCTTCATTGGCATTGCCTTGGCTGGTAGTCCAAGATTACCAAGAACTTCAGCAGATCAACGAAGTATCAGAAATGCACATGTCAACAACAATATCACGAATATTCTTTCGGCTCCCACAAGAGGAACATTACGAAGCCGGTGAGTGTTTAGCAATATATTCATACCGTATACAATTTTAATGTTTATTTATCATAAGAAAATCGAAAGAATATGGCTTTTGAAATAGTAGTTAAAGTTTTTAATGATTTATTTATCGCGAATTTATGGCGTTTCTATGTATTAAACATGATAGAACCTTTTTAAAAATGCTAGAAAAATCGGGACAGTAATGAAAATTTATAGAAAGTGAAAGAATCGTAAATAAGTATCAGAGGGAAAGGATAAGGATAAATATAGAGTCAAAGTATAAACTGCGATTGCAGCCTCTGATCTACTTATACTACATAAGATGTTGATCCTAAGTATTCACGAGTTCACGATTTTTAATTGCGTCACTTGTCAAGAAAATTTTATATTAATTTCAGATTCATGAATATTTAAAAAAAAAGAATTTATAGCATAGCATTGATCTGGATATAAATCAAGTGTTGGCAATATTATTTCTCTTGGTAAATAAATTTTTTCAATTACCAAAGTCAATTAGTCTTATTGAACAAGTAATAATAGAGATCGATAAAGTGAGTAATACGAAAGTAGATAAATCTGTTGGATATTCAGGATTTTTTTGACAGGAAACATACCGATATTTAGATTTATATCTTCAGGATATTTTATACACTCTTTTAGTATCTTTCTCCGCCTTGAGTTGCACCTCTGGATGATTCCCCCATGCATTAATTGCGATTGCATCCAGCACGATTTAGGACCGGGCTCGTTAATTAAAGACTCGTTCACCGCAATGCTTTCAATACTTCAGAGGTAATTTCGAATTTACCCTGAGGTATTAAAGTTTGGTACCAAATGTAAGCATCTTGACCACTTGAAGACTTAAGACCCAGACTTGAATATGGTAGAAGCATGCCAGTCACCTTTTGTTTGAGTCGGTGAAATTGCCGGCTCGTTAAGGAACCAAACGGTGTAAAATGGTTACTTAACTTTCAATGAGTATCGACACTTTAAGTTTTTAATGAAAACAGAAAAATTCTTTTTATTTGTTTTAAAATCCAAAAAATTCCTTTCGTTTGCTTTTAATCACTTTGACTTTCATAAATTGAATTTTTATGCAAGTTATTCTTCATTGTGCTTTGCAATGTACTCGAATTACAGTTATTAAGTTTGAAGATTAAATATTGATAATTTTTCAACACGACCGGTTCAATCAAATAATTATGGATGAGAATTTTAATTGATTCCAAGATAATTTTATGTTCACTTACTTCAGATTTATTGGATTAAAACGTAACTAATGTTTTAAAAAATAATCTGACTCTCTGAAATAAAATTTATTTATTAAATGCGCATGAATTCTAGATCATTGAATGAGATTTTTTGTTGTGATTATAATAGATTATGACCTTTTTTGAAACTGTCACACAACTTGTACAAATAGAAAGTTGGTCCTCATCCACTGTTGGGTCTTATTAAATTTTTTTCCTGTTCTATATATCTCAGTCTCACAAATCTCTGACAATTAAAAAATTATTCTCTAATTTGGTTGTTAATTAAAGTCATAAATCAGCCTTTTATCACCTTCTCTACCTTTACATAACATTCCCTTTCACACTTTGAGCTTTATAAAGTTTAAAAATTAATTGATGAAAATTGATAACAATTTCAAAGCAGAAAATAATGCATTTAAATATTTCAACAATTGATCAAACTGATAAATAATTAATAGTGACTAATTACTACACAATTAAAAAAATTTCTAAACATTATGGGAAATTAATTAATAAAGCAACCTTGACCGAGCTTCATGTACCTGTATATCTCTTATACGTTCAGAACTTTCATACGCTACTCATTTGCTTTCCAGAAAAATCTTCAAGGTTGGCCTTGCATAAAACTGTCTTCTCTAGTGTCTCCATGATTACCGGTACAAACAGATGGATAGATTTTTGATATCAATCGGGAAATATTATTGGATTAACTTCCTCCTTTCCTTTTGAAAATTGCAGTGTGCATTCATGTAATGCTCTAGTTGACTTGACCACGTAATTCGTGAGTGTAAGAGACGATCATGTCCAAGACACAACAGGCTGCAAGTACTTGTGCCTTATTAATGTTCTATCGTTTAAAGCTCCATCATGAACTTCCTTATTTACTTGTCTTACCTATTATAGATGTGACCGTTTAAACATATATAAATACTCACTTAATTGCTAAATGACCGCGGAAATTGCTGAATTAATTTTTTATCCTTTCCTCTCAGCTTGCATCAACATTTCTCTCCTAAATCTTGAGGAGAACATTTTTTACTTAACTCATGTTGTAATATTTGTATTAATATCTGGTGAATTAACTGAAAATGCATCGTTTATACCGCATTTTATGGATTTATGAGTACATAATTCACATAAAATTACTGTGATTGTTGTCATTGTGGAAAATATTTCCCAGTGGCTGTGTAATTTCAGTTGATATTCTTACTAAATAACAAGAGAAATTGTTATCATAGTTCTATTCAGTTGATGCAGCATTTTCATTCGCTTTAGGCAAATATGCTTCTCATGAAAAGTGAGATTGAAAGTGACAAACTTTCCACAAGAAACTGAGGTCATTGTATATTTGTATTTATCTCAATAGCTTTTATCTCTTACGTTATCATTCATTTTATTATTTAGACATCATTTTGAAATGGAAATTCAATTGTTTTTCAATTGAATAGAATGAAAGATTAATAATTATGGAAAAAATTTTATCAGAACATCAAAATTATAAATTATAATTTTATTTTGAATATAGTATATTTGTTCATGAATATAATTGGAAATTAGGATCCTTCTATTTTTCATTATAATTAGAGGTAACATAATGTTTTATGAATAATTTTCGGGTCATGCTATTGTTTGGAGTGACTTTAATTGACGGAAGTCTTAATAAGTAGCAGGTAAAATGTCTAGCTCTCAAGATTAAAGTGCATTTGAAAGTTAATGGATTAATTAATGAACATCAATTGTTTAAAATAAAATTCGGGATGAGCCTGTTGAGCAGTGTATAAAAGAAAGACGTTCAAAGAAAGTATTCGTTTTAAACGATTAGTGTTAGGTAACCATAAAACCGGCATGTTTTCACATTGGTCCCCTCTACTTTTGTGTCAATTATGGAAGTGATCGCACTGGCGTATGCCACTCCAATGACCCTCCGATTCTCCCACTATTTTAAAAGTCAATGAAATTCATCTGCAATTAATATTTTTAAACGCGGTGTCTTCTTTAGATCTACAAAACTTGTTTCGTGACTTTCTTATTCACCTTTAGCTTGTTTCAAGTACATATAGATTTTATAAAGATTTCAATTATTAAGTACGTTGAACAGTCAAAAAATTATCATGTTGCAGTCAATGAAATGCAGGTGGATATGCTTGTGATGTAATCTTCCAAATTCAAGGTGTAATTATCTTTTATTATCTTACCTGGTTATAAATAAATCTGTTGAACTTACAAAATTTATGAGTTGATTATTATTTATGCTTTCAAGACTTATTGATTGCAAGAAAATCAACTTAATTTCTCATGATTAAAGTTCATTTTTCAACTCAAAATTTCAAAGTTCAAAGGTATTAATTTTCTCTAGACTGGAGTTCTTAATCCATTATCTAAATGATATTTTGATCATTTTTGGTGGTGGAGTTATCAGGAATGATTATTGAAGTTTTCTTTTTTTTTTTATTAAAAACAACTCATTTAACAAAAAATTACTTGGATATCCATTGGAAGATGTGTTAATTAAATTTTACATAAGCAGGAGAGAGCAATAAAAGTATCTTGATCTACTTAAACCATTGAACTGCAAGGGAAACAGGCAATGATAATTATTGATAATAATCAATAATCACGAAAAAAATATTGAACTAAAGAAACTATTAGAAAGGATGCAAAAGTAAACAAGAAATTTCTACATGATCTGGGTCAATCATAAGCTACCACATGAAGGTATAGTTTGATCATCCACTTCAGAATAAGTGATTATTGTAACTGATTACTGAAACAGCTACTCATCCATAACCCAATAGCACATTATTATAGAATTACAGACATCAAACCTGTAAAGATATAAAACTAGTAGTAAAGTCTGAGAGTATATTTACCAAGTTTGGTATATTCAAGCTAACACTTGGTTCAGATTGACGGACCTATCATTACTGGTCATTGAATGGAACTTGCATTAATGATGTGGTGTTCTTGCACTTGCATAAGATCTTGATCCTCTTGATGTGTAACTATTTTTTTGTATTTTTCTTCCTTGAAAGTTCAAAGACTCACTATTGATATGAAATATCACGATATATAATGTCTTGTTATGTTAATTATTCCTTACAACACTGTAAAGTGTCCAAGAAAATATATTTGGATTATTACTCTTAATTTTTATAATTTTTTTGCCATTTCATTGGTGAACTTTGCGTTTTCTAAATTAGTGAAATTTCCATCATATAATATATATTGATCTTTAGAGATTACCTTTTACTGGAAAGACTAGATGTGCTCATTAAAGTCTGAAGACTCTTACTCAATATTCGTTGATATTATTGTCAAGATAATATGATACCTTTTGCTCATTAAAGATTTTTATACAAATATTGATATTTGTAATGTAAAAAGCAATTTTAAAAATAATTTGCCTAGTATAACTGGCTTGTAATTGTCTTAAATTACTGCCATCACTAAAATTAATGAGAAGCATAACAATTTATTACTTTCCTATGAATCTATTTATGTACCATTTGCAAGAAATTGAATAAATTTCTCATCTCTATTGTGGTTGTTGAGTATACATTTAGGTACATAATTAAATTGAATTACTAACAGTGAAAATGATGTTTTTTTGATGAGTTTTAAATAATTTATTTATTATTAAAAATTTTCAAATATTTTAAAGAACCCTAGTAACCAGTGTTTACGTATGTTATTGACATCAGTTTTACGTACGTGTGCTATATTTCTTACATTGCCGTTGGAATCTGTCGTAAGCATAATCATGAAATCATAAAAGTCATAGAATAGATCTTGATAAAACAGTTCCAAAATACTGACTATTGACATTAAAATGGGATGAATTGACAATTATATATTTGAGAAAACTGTAATATATAGTAAAAATAGTTAGTGGAATGATTAGCAATTTGTTTTGGACTGCTTCTAAGAAACATAGCACACGTACGTAAAACTGATGTCAATAACGTACATAAGCACTGGTTACCGGGGAAGATTGATGTATCATTGTTGGAGTTATATTATTATCAAAAAATATTTGTAAATTACAACTTAAAAAAATTACTAGTATAAAAAATAATGGCGTATTCCATCACGTTGAAAAAGGAATAAAACAAGTACAAGATTCTTTATTACAACTATAAGACGAGACAGCTTTTAAATAAAATCGTGAAAATAAGGCATTGATCCTCGTTTTGCAGACTCTAAAGCTAACACATGAATGGAATAAAAAGTAGTTAGTGTAGGAAATATTGGCAATACTTTAAGTAATGATTAAATTTCAAGAATGCAGGATATATAATGTAGGTTTATTTTTCTACGTGACTTTCTGTCACTTGATGAATTTTGTATATTTTTCTATATTTCAGATTTTCCATTTCTGTTATTGAGTTTGTCTCCTTTCTTTTTATCTGGTAAAAGTTACACTTCATGCCCTCAGGTGCAACAGTTTTACTTATAATTGTCGATGGTTCTCGACTTGTATGATGCAAGAGTCTGCATGACACAGAGAAAAATAAAAGTACCTTTATGTATCTTTATTTGAATGTTTTTTATTTTTAAAAAGTATTCATATTGCGACAATTGAGAAAAAATTACTTCTTGGAGGATTCAAGAAAGATAAACATTTTACTTGACAAATTTCATGAATATTATATTGATTACTATCAATCACTTAGCATGAAATTTTCTATTATCAATTTATAAAATTGTAAATATTTATAAATTGCATATTCGATAATTAATTATTGAGTAATATAATGAAGTATTTGAATTAAAAAAAAACTGTGTTTATTTGTAAAGTTCATTAGTAATTAAAGAATAAATTGACATAAATTATTGTGAATAAATTACGAATTTCTATTCGCTTTGATATTATCAAGTATATATATCATATTAGCTGCAAATCAACTTCCAATCTCTCGCGACAGGTCAGTCTAATTCTCGTTTGCCTGGTTCAACTTTCGAGGTTACACATCTCTCACTTTTACAGACACGTGAAGGCAGTACGAGCTCGAAGGATCACTTAAAAAATTGTTGTGAATGAAAAAATTATCTTACGTAAACATTTATTTGTACATCTCTTGGATCATGATGTGACCGCAATAAGAATGAAGCTGTATGGTGGTTTGTCATTTCTTCCTGGCATTACTGTTTATTGCTTTTGTGAGTAAAGAACCTCATAAAAGGTTATTGTACTTATGGTACAATATGGAACTAGGAGACGAAACATAATTAGAAATGCAAAAAAAACAGCGGTAACATCAATGAGAAATTAACTTTGTCTATAGAAATTTTCAGTAATTATTATTGCTCTATGGAAAGTTTAATTACAATAAAGTAAATTAAATTCATTTTGAGAAATAGACAAATAAACAAAAATGGATCTAGGCTTAGTTTGTGCCCGGACGATGAACTTCCCATTACTTGAATTCTGTAATTGTATCATGTTTCAGTTCTTCTATTTGCAACAGATTGCAACAAAAAAATATGGAATTGTTTAATCGAAATGAGAGATGCTCATCCAAAAGCCGGGGTTACCCTCGCGTGGAGTAGGTACAGTTAGGCCATTATTGAGAAATTTTATAGCTTCGGCCATTGTGGTTGTAGTTCCAATATGTCATGAGGTGGATTCTAGAAATGAATTACAGGCGAAATTAGCGATAACTGGATCCTTGCAAGGTAAGAATCGGAATTCTTGTGATAACTTAAAGATGTCATATAAGTTGATATTCCTGAAAAAACCTTCCGTGGCCAAGGTTCACTGAGGTGGTCCTTCGGATTAAGTTCTCCATGGCAAGGTTGAATATTATATTCTCTTAAAAGAGTATCCCTTGATCTTTTTTCTCGATAAGTTTGTTCAGGAGGTAGTTTTGGAAAGCACTTCTAAAATTGTGAACTGTTCCGCTGGACCTGTCTTGGCAGATGATTCTGGAGGAGTCACCCCGAGGATTTATTTGCATTTGGAAGGCTTCCGAAGTCTCATTGACTTAAAATTAAAACATATGTCAAGCTAAATAATGATTAATACATGAATTAATTAATTAAACATGATTTTAATATAATATTATGTATCTATTATTATTGCATTAACAAATTGTTATTTAAATGATTGATAAAAAAATTATTTTTGCGTAAAATAATTTATTTTTTCGAAAATTAAGTATAAAATAATTTCAATCTAAAAAATTTTTAAACGCCTGATTTAGTCGAAAGTTCATAAAATAGACTATTCATGTCAGAGGAAGCCATTTTTAATAATTATTTATAATAAAGAAACAATAATGATATGATGGGGGCTTTTTTCATATTTGTCCCCAGAAAAATAATAAATTTAATAATAATAATAATAATATAAAAAAAATTAAGATCATAGATTAAAAAAAAGTCAAATGGAAGTCAGATAAAAAAATATTAACTTAAGATATTGTCAGTTAGAATAAAAAAGGGACGAGGGAGATTGCACGGGTAGTTACTGATTTTCAGTAGTACTTATTATGTTACCAACGAGGGACTGTAGGTAAAGTAGGGAGTAAGGAAAAAAAAGAAACATACAAACATGTGCTCCTCATAAATATGGACGTGTCGCCGACTTGCCAGACTTATTCAGTCTGACCACCCAAAGGGATCTCCCCCACTCATATGGGTCTAACCAGACACTATGTGTTTTGATTTTACACTTGACTAAAACCTATTTCTGAGGATTACGTTAATTGACTTGTTGAGCCGAGCCTGGCGGCACTGCAATGCCAGGCCAACTCGCAACGGGTCCGGAGCAAGCTCCGGTGAACCGTCAATTTCCAAAAATCAGTTTAATATACTGAAATCCCAATGGGATTTGTACCAGATATTAAGCTGATAAGAACAGATACTACACTTTGATCTTAGCCATTAGGCCAGAAGCGATAACTATTAACGTTTTGAATTCGTATTTATTACCTTTTTCATCAATTTACACTTTCGAGTTTGATACGACATCTATCGGGCACTTCGACACTGAGATGACCCTCGAGACTTCCCCTTCCACTCTACTATTTCTACTGCAGATCGATACTCTGATGTTCAAATTGGGTGTTTTATGTGTTATACACGTTAAAAATGAATTAGCAAAATAGTTTTAACCATAAAATTTTTAACTTGCGTAAAAAAAAATTTTTACAAATCTAAGATTTATTATTGTTTATATGTTCAAAAATCATGAATGTATATCATACTATTGAATTTTTATCAGTAAGTATTAATTCTGGACATACGTAATTAATTAATAAAAAACGATTAATTAAATACTAATTGATATTAATTAATTAATTTTTTTATTAATTAATTAATTCATCCGTGATTTATCATTTCTCAGAATATTAATTAAAATTTCAGCACTTAATGATTACTAATGAAGAATCAATGCATCAATATAAATGTTTGTAATCATTAATAATATATTTTTTTATGTATAAGGTTATTTTTTTAATTTCTCTTTGTTGTTTCTTGAAGTCAATTATGCCTACGTATTTGCTAAAAATAATGTTTTCCTTTATTTTGTCCACCTTCTGTTATAAGTCAACCGAGCATCTCAATGTTACTGAATATAATTTCTTAATTTACTACATATAATTTATTAATCATCCAAATGGATCAATATTAGGGGACAGTTCTTGTATGAGGTCAGACATTATGAGGTGTTTTTTTATGTCAATGTGGACATAGTTAGAGATGATGTTTAAACAATTGTAATTATTCGTATAGCACAAGAAGAATGCTTGTCAATTCTACAGATTTTTCTTTTCTCTCACATCAATCTATCTAATTATTTTTATGTTATTTCTTATCTGCATTGGTTTAGAATCGTTTTAAAATTAGTCATTAATTTCATTGATTAATTACTAACATAATTTTTACTTGTTCCTAAAATATTTAAAAGCTCATTCATCTAGCTTTCGACAGACACACTTATCCATATGATTATTTAATAATACTGGATAAGTAATTAGCTCATTGGTCATTATTAGTTCACAAATAATTAATTAATAACAAAATTTATAGGGCACTGAGGCAGTTTCTTTATTTTTTAAGTTTTAAAAAATATTATGTAAAGAAAAAACGAACATTATGTGGAAGAATAAGTAGAGTACTTTACACGATATATTCTGGATTGGACAGAATATTTTTAATGAGAATAAATGATCAACACTTGTCGCATTCATTTTAAAGTGCATATGATATTATATAGTTTACAGACAGTCAAGTAGTGTTACATAATAATCATGAAAGGGTACTGGAATACGTAACAACATTAATCGCGTAATCTCACTCACTAAAAGTGTGAGTGGCCCACAATTCAGATGAATTGATGTGCATCTTAATACAACAGATGTTACCTACGTTTAAAAGAACGAATATTTTAGGAATTTTAATTATTAAATGTACCTATAAATTGCAATAAAATAACCAAATGGCTTCAGGCGAAATATGAAAAGCAAATGTTTTATTACATTTCTATATTACTGTTCAATTACATAAATTACTCACGAATTTACTACAATTATCTCCATTAAAAAAATATTAATCCATATATAGCTCCATAAAATACCCTTGAAACAAATATCGTCGCTGATTGTCTTCGATCACATAGCAGTTTCGCAAACGAGTAATGATCAGTGTTATGTGTACAAACTCACTTCTATACTGAAACCAAACTCAATGGTCCATAGTGAAAGTAAATCTTTTTTTTACACAATATACTCATAAATGTATTTTAATATTTTTAAATAAACGAAAATTTAATGTATATTATTTTTTACCATACATGTTATTTATTTCAGATCTAGATTAGTATTTCAACTTTGATATTTTACATAAAAATAATCATTATTTTATTTAACAGAGTAAAAAGCTTATGTAGAGTTACTGACATGCTAAAATACATACTTTCACACTGCCATAATATTCGCTATGCATGAGCTATGACTATGCTCACTGTGTGGAAAATCACCGGAAATTCTTTTCACAGTTATTTTACATAATGAAAATGATTTCCTTATAATTAATAATAGGAAAATTGTCCTCACCTAAATTCACTCGAAAAATAATTTTTTAATTACTTAAAACTATTATTGAATTCCTTGTCTTACTAAATTTGTTAACGTATCAATAATTATCAGGATAAAAAATTTTATTGTATCATTAACTGGTATTTTTCAATTACTATTCTAGAACTTATTAGACGTATGGATACATTGTAATTTCCTTAATAATACATGTTACATTATCGAGTGTGGCTTGCCAATGCTAATAAAAATTTCTTTGGTGAATTTATGTTGCATTACATTGTTCGAGAGAAAAGTAAAATTGACATATGACTATAATAGACACGTAGAATCGATGGTAAAAGTATTCCTATTATGCATGTCAATAAATTAGCATGTAGGAGTTACGTGAAAAATACGCTGATGAGCTCATACATGCTAAAGTTTATTTGGATCCTTGTCATACATCATAAAATTTAATTACCTACCACCAAAGGCTATGTGGTTAACTGCCAGCAGAAATGGTATTTTATCATGATTCAAAACTTAACTATTACATGAAAGATCATACGTTAATGTTGATAATAAAAATTTGATGAAATTCATCAAGTATTTAAGAGATATTGAATATGCATTAAACCACCTTTAAAATATTATATTTCCAGTTTTCTTAACATTCGAATCTACAATCTATTTCAATATACTTTAACTACTTTCCCACCAAGCGATAATTCTAGTTGATAATTATTCCTATCATTTAAGTCCAAGTTTATTATAAGTGCATATAGAATCATTAATCTTGCTTTTTTAGAAAACGATTAAAAATAAATAATTTGTAAGAAAATTTTCCAGTAATTATTATAATAGTTGACTATAATATTTTGTAACTATGAACAATAATTTTCCAACAGCTGATGGATAAAAAATTAAAATAAGATGTTACAGCTGCTTATCATTTTTATTTAAGTATAAAGTAATTCTAGTGGTAAAACTGAGCAACGAGTGATGGTATATTATTACCAGGATTAATACAGCTAGGCTATTCAATAGTTTCAAATGCGAGAGATATAAAAAATTTAATTGAATTACCCAGACTTTCACAAGTAGCTTATATTTTCGAAGTAAAACCACAAAAAATTTCATGGTCAATAATCGTGAAGCTTTTTCAAGAAGTTAACCCATTACTTTTTTATGTTTAGGGCTGTGCTTATGTTTGCAGTGATAAAATGAACTTGTAGATAGAAACTTGAGGTTTCCGTCCAGGTAATGATGCTGGTGAATACAATGTGCAAATTTCAATAGCCATAAATATGATTTAAATGGATATTTTTTTTTCTCAAGTATCTTTTTTGGAATTATTTCCCAAACTAAAATTAGTTAAAAGACCAGATTTATGAAGGTCGTTAGAAAATTATTAGAAAAACTTGCGAAGGTTACGCTAGCACGACAATTTTTTCATTTTAAGAGTGACCATAAATTATAGGTAAAACTCGTGAGAAAGTGAACGGCAACATGAAAACTGAAAGCACCAAGTCCAAGAAGTCCGAGTTGACATTAATATCCAAGTTAAGTGTTGTCATAGACAACGTTCAGATGATTCAGCTGATGAATTCTTGATATCATAACTTTTTAAGGGTCAACCAAAGATATAGTTCTATGATGTGTTTCTCCAAAAACTATCAAAACAAAAATATCCTTTATACATCCTGTTTTTTTCCACTGGAGACTATTTTTTTTTTAATTTATAAACCTTTCAATGTTTACGAGTTGATTGAAATGTTCAACATTTATTGGTCTAGGGAATCTTAAGGATGATAAATCAACTGGAGATCTGATGAAAAACATAATCTAATCAAAGACTGCATTTTTCATTATTATTGCAGCACAAGCTAAGTAGATATTTAGAATATTTGAAATTCTTATCTTCACTACTTGAAATAAATTACGATTCCTTTTACGAATTGATGGATCAATAGTATTGATTGCAATGTTGTTGCTACTTGAGAGCTAAAAGTCAACTAGTTGGTAAATTTGTCTAAACAATAAAAACTCTGTAGAAAATACATTACCAGACCAGCTGATTTATCATCTTGAATTAAGTATTCATAGCTGTTTTCAACCACAACGAAGACACTTAAAGTTTATGTTTTCTCAGCAATCTTCGACAAATTAAATGATGTTTAACTTTTTATGTTTCTCAGAGAAAGTATATTTATTGTAAATTATACAGTAATTTTTGATTCTGTGGGAATAAAGTACGAATAGCAATTAATATGCTAAAAATATTATCAGTTTCAGATGAAGTAATAAATCACTACAATAAAGCTAACTGTAAGCTTCAATCGAACATTTCATTACCATAATTGTATATTCTGTCTGATTATTTAGCTCTGACTTTGGTTGTTAATGACCAATTCTAGATAATGATTCATAGAAAATCATCATATATAAAGAATAATGAAAATGACTTCTCTATCAACAGAGTCATCATGTCAATAAACTGTTGATGGTAGAAATAATCACCAGGAAATTCATTAAGATGTTTAAATTTTATATATATTCAATTTACTTCAACATCATCATTGCATATTCAAGATAACTAGGATCATTTTGTGTTGAACGAATGTATCAGCAGTTTGAAATATTACCTGGCATTGAGTGTACCACTTGGTGAATGGTGACCATATGCTTAAGCAAGAGTCTTGAGGAATATTAGATTTAAGTTGTTCTCGATATTCTATGTCATATAATAACTATATTCTTTCATTAGATTTTATCAAATCAATTGGTATTGATCTATCATTGTCTACTGTTCAATTAATCAATCAAATTGTTACTTCATTTAATAGTTAGATCTTAAGGTCACCAACTCTGAATGTGTAATGTTTTTGCTTGTTACTTTTTGGAGTAATAAAAAAGAATTTATAAGTGCATTAAAATTTATCTTGAACTGGCAAGAAAATTTAAAAACATTTATCACCAAGTGTTGAAATGAAAAATGAAGAGTTTACACTTCCTGAATGATTACACCTTGCACAAGATTTTTTGATCCACCAATTGGTCTTCTGACACCCACGTACAATTTCATTATTAGCCATAAGAGACTTCTTGAGTATCTCGAGTCTTCCTTGACCCAAAAAAAGGAAAAAGAGAAGTAAGATAAGTAAACAAGGAAAAAGAACTTGAAAGAGATAAATGAAAAAAAATATAAGGTAGGACGGAAGAACCAGTCTTATGATCCAACGAACCATGCTCCGTTCCACTGGAACAGGTGCAAAAGTCTTTCAACAATGAACAATAAGTCCCTCATTTTTTGCAGATCTTTACATCCACTTCAGTTTTGAATTTTCAAATAGATAAAGACGACTTCAGTACAGCTTTTCTTCAATGCTTTTGCAACCTAATATTATTGTTTCTCACCAAAGAGACCTACTACATGCAGATGTGTGGACCAATTACATGACTGTTATTTCTTTAAAAAAAAGTTAATAACCAGTTTATTTAAATAATACTCACGAAACATTTTAAACAATTACCTGGACTATTGTTTCATTGCGCAAAATCGTAGATAATTTATATAAATAAATAAAAATAGAAAAACGAACGTAAAAAAAGGCTAGGTTGTCTACAGCACATTACTCACGTGGCCAGCCACGTTTAATCCTGTATACAATGATTTAGTTCTATCTTTCCAGTTTCATTTAAGTACTTGCTTTTATAACGCACGTACACTTATATGAACATTCCTACTAACAAGACAGTTTAAGAGTCCATTCTCCACGTGTAAAGTGATACGTTAGTAGTATTGAATCCTTTTATTATTTTCAAAGGCTACAGTCTGATCATGACACATAATTAATTCTCGATGAAATTATTTATAAGTAATTAATAATTACTTAATTAATTAATAATTCATTTATTAATGTTTTAAAATGTCCAAGAATTCTTTTTTATCATTACCTTTTTAAAAAATGGTAGAAATTAATTTCTCTAGTGATTAAAATGTATAAGTCTTGGCTAATTCTACTTTACTTTTTTCAAAAATTCTAGAATATGTTGTAAGATGTTGAATGACTTCAATGATCAACTTAATGTAATAACATTAATCATCAGAGAATATAGATAATGGTATTATTATTTAAACATTAAATATTGTGAAATTATTTTTCATATATTGATCTCATTTTACCATTAATATACATGTTACATATTTTTATATTCAAACATTCATGATCCGGTTTATCCCACATGTTCTGATACTTTTATGCTTCCTCAATAAATTCCAAAGCATATCTGTATAAAAAATGTTGTCATTTTCATTTTTATCTACATTTTATGTTTATTTACATAAATTATTTATACAGTCCCATCGGATCATTGAACTTCGATCTTCACGTAGGTGGCAGATAGTTGGAGATCACTAATAAATAACACATATCACAACATGTCTTCAGTGATAGCTCATTTGCAAAAAGCAAGTGTAATAAATTTTTTACCAGATGTTCTTTTGATAACAGACTAATAATAAATGTAATAATCATTAGACAATGATTGATCATTGATTCGAATTGTAGATTACATGAAGAATCTATAACATCATCTACTACCTTACAGTCTTCTGCAATCTCTCTCATCTAATCTCTACACAGGTCGTGCAGAGCAATTATAATTAATGGCCAAAGATGTTGTAATTCGGCAGTAGGCGGTTATTGTAGCCTCGACCGAAATCATTCACTTTGTGGATAATCACAGAATAATCTCAAATTTAACTCAAGAAGTTAGAATAGATCGTCATAAAATTAGATATTTATGGATTACATAAATACCACAAAAAAAATCATTGCAATTTTCATTGCGAAATTCATTTGTTATTGTTTTCTATCAAATCTTATAAGCTAAATAATCATTGCCATTATTAATATTAATATTTCATGATATTTAGTATTATCAACCAGTTTTATCTTCATATTCATTATTTATTAAACGAATAAATTTTATCAATCACTAATTACCTTTTGCTACTTTAAAATTCCAATGCTCCATCATTATTTATTTAAACCGTTAAAATTATCATACTTAAAATTCTTCAAAATATGGCAAAACTTATTCCTTATAGCTGATAATTATAAGTTGGGTAAATAATAAAACAGTTTATTCAACAGCACGTTATTTATCTAATGATAGTTTTTAGGTTTATCATTACTCATTGATGTATTGTTGTTGGAATTATTGACGTAATATTTCACCCTGTACTACAAGAAAAAGTGAGATAATTTTTAAAACACCTCGAAATTGGAACTGATTGCTATCAGTGATCAAGTACATAAGAGTTTCTCTTTGAAGGAGATAAAAAAAGTTGTAAGCTGATGCAGCAACGATTATATGAGTTCAGGTTGTTGCAGTATTTAACATTATGTCATAAGTTTGTACGTAAGAATCTTGTTGGTATTCAGATCGTTTGTGAACCTTTTATTTGATTCAAAGTCAACTAAAATAAAAACGATTCAGATTTTTTATGATTAATCAATTTTATGTAATACTTTATGATTGATATAAATTCAATTTTGATTGGATTACTCTAGTGAATGGATACATTGAGTAAAAAATTAATTTCACTGATGAAATGTTCTTTTGGGTCACTCTAGATGAATGTAGTATCAAAAAAAAAAAACATAATAAATATTGTTAAATAAATATTTCTAGACATAAAAAAATGATGAATGATTTATAATGACTTTTTAAAGAAACACTCTGACGTTGATATGTTTTTAAAATCATTATTTTTCTTCAAAATCGTTGACTTCAAGTCCTTTTATAGCAAGACTTTGCTTCAGTACTTCTTATTGCATACAAAAAAATACTTGTCACTTTTCCCATGCAAAAAAATTCACTGACAGTACATAAATTAATAGAAAGAAGTTACGAAAAAAAGAATCAATTGCATCGTGTTGATTCCTATCACTTTCCCCGATACGAGGAAATTTTCTCGTCAGCCATTTAGGGATGAAAAACTTGATCAGAAGTTGGTTGAACGATGAAAAAGGAATTAGGTTGTCCGGTGGTTATGTGTTATACAATCAGTTTGAAATAAAATAGATTCAAAGGAAGAGTAGTACATAAGTTACTTGAGGGTGAAAGGATTGCCTTTAGGAACGTTTCTCTTTTGTAGTATAGTGATAACATATTTGCAAATTGGCAATCAAATCATTCATCCAACTGTTAAAATTTAGAAATATTGTTAGTTATAATACATTTAGATATCAGTTCTCAAGGAAATACTTATGAATTGATCCAGAAGATTGAAAGATCTTTGAGAGACATTTATTTAAAACCGGTCTGCTAATTCTTTTCATTTAAAACTCATGTCAGTAATGTTAAATACCACACAATTTTTCACACTATTAATTGTCTGTCAAAAGACTTCAAAGATTGGAAAATGGAGAATGCAGTCTAGTTCTTTCTAACTAATCTAAATTACAGAATATTATAATTTATATTTAAGAAATTATTTATTTATTTTTTCTTAATCATTCTAATCATCACTAATGGGCTGGTATTATACTCGGTCAGTGTTGATACGTTAATTTGCAAAGACTGTAATGTTCATTAAATAATGAAGCAATTAGATTAGCATAAAAAAATGATTGTTAGCTGAAAATACCTCATTTACGTGTGGGAAAGTAATTCAATTTGTTACACGTGTGCATTATTTGAATTATATAGTACTCACAAACTTTCTTTGATATGAATCAATGATATAGAAGGAGTTCGTATATTATATCGGGAGGTCTATGACTTGTGCAAATGGGCTGTTCACTCGCAGATGCTGTCTATTTGCTACCTACACAATGTTCAAAAGATGTTGACTCTTGGTAGGCGACCACGAGCTCTAGTAGAAAGTTTGCGGTACAGCAAACGTTGATTTTTTAAAATTACTTATGCCAATTCGTTGTCAATGACATTTACGTGATTTAAAAATGACTGTGTCGATGTAAACAAGTATAGGATTTTTAATCCATAATAATAGTAATATTGTAAATAACAAAAAGCAGTAGGTCCATTATGAGTGTTTATAGATTTGAAAATAAAAATAGAATTTACTGTTTGAAACAATGTTGTAACAATATTGTGTAAAGAAGCCTAGACACAGATGATGTAAAACAAACCTTAAGTTAACG
The DNA here is from genome assembly GCA_028641665.1 of Chelonus formosanus. Classification (NCBI taxonomy): domain Eukaryota; kingdom Metazoa; phylum Arthropoda; class Insecta; order Hymenoptera; family Braconidae; genus Chelonus; species Chelonus formosanus. The sequence continues at coordinate 20,792,572 of CM054002.1, forward strand.
ATTGTTTTCATGAAGAATAAGGATTTGCGATATTTTTTTAAATTCTTGTAACTTATATCAAATGGCTGGGAAGTTACGGTCTACTGACTATTGAAAGTTTCCTTGCCCTGAGATTGTTGGTACAGTTATCTGTGTGTACCTTGGCAATGGACATTATTCAAGTAGAAGTGATAGATATAGTGAACAAAATTTCGTATTTTATGTGGGAAAAGCTGTAATTTATTACAACATATTGGAATTACTCCAATAACTTCCTATTCAACATTTCACGCAAATAAACTGTTTCGATAATTACACTTATTTCTGATTTCTTCAACAATTTATCGCAATATCAGAGATAATTTTATAGAGTAATCTATTTAATTACCACGGAGCACTAGTAGTTTAGCTAAAAAAATTTGCTGATAGATTTTGATTACTTTTAAATGGAAATAAAGAGTTAATTGTTTTCTATTTTTTTAAGAAAAATAAGATTGGAAATATAGTGCAATTCAATAAAAATGTTATTTACAGGGAACAATACCTCTTCAATGTTTTCGAGGTGATAGTATCAACCCTTGAATCAAAGCTGCAGCGAATCGAAAATCTAGACAAGGCTGTAGAGCACTTAATGAGACGAGTTGAAGCACTGGATTCTCGTGTTAACGACAACATCGACAAGACAGATGCAGTAATTACTAAACTAAGGACTTTGGATCTTAAGCTTTTCCACACACAGCCCACATTTCCGCCGGAAATGTTGAGACAAAGTGAACAAACTTCTGATCCTCCTGATGGACATGAAGAAGAATCCGGTGAGTTCGAAAAAAAGATAATTTTCTCAATTAGCCCTTTACTCTCTACTGGTATGACAATTATTAGGCTTAATTATAATTTTTTTTAATCATTATAAAGCAATTAAAGCAATTGCATTAATGATTATACCAATTAGATATAATTATTTCAGTTCCAGTTATCCGATTAATCCATCATGATGGTATAACTCCTGAAAATCTTGGTGAGAAATTACTGTCATTAGACCAAAAGGTTTCTGATATTGATGACAAACTAGTGAACTTAAAAAATCAATTGGATAATAATTTCTTGCCAAGTGACGACATAAATGCTGAAGCAAGTGAGAAGAAACCAATTAGTATGAATGTCATAGAAATTACGAAAGCTATGAGCAATGAAGTGATGAATCACATAACAATTGAGATTGAAAATCTAAGACAAGCAACTGGTACTATGGATAGGAAACTTCAGTTTCATATGAATTTAGTGTCTGAAACACTTGGGTCAGTTTATACTATGACGAAAGACATACATGAGGCGATCGTTGATAAGACACATATTCATTCTGAAGCAAACCAAACAACAACTACTCCAGCATCACATGTTGTCAAACGAAGTAAGATTGATCGACTAGTCGAAAAAATATATCCAGTAACTAGTGTTTCAGAAAAGATGGATCAAATTTGGAACATTGTTGTAAGTATAAAATTAATCAATTACCCTAGGAATGTTTTTTTGCTTAACATGTTTCCACATCAGTTGTTTGGAAATATTTTTTTAATTGTTACCTCTGAGTTTTTAATCAACAAAAAAGAATGGAATCAAATTAATTTTTTATGAAATCTTAAATTAACGTAAACTTTGATGGAATGATTGGATTCTTAACTAAAAGTGTTTCAATGTTACAGGTTGGTACAAAAAGTAGTGTGGATCATCTACTTCCTAAATCTGACGAGTTGTTGATCCAAACCCATCGTCAAGAGAGAGAAATCAACGCAATTCATTCAGACCTTCAAACAAAAACGAACCAGATAATTGAGAATCTCGAGGGCGTAGAAAGTAGATTAAAGAAACATGAGAATGACGTAGCAAATCTTGTTCAACGACCAATTCCAGCTGAACTTCTTTTGGATCCGACAATTGATCGTCTCGTTGAATATGATCCCAACAGGTTTATTTCAAGCATTAATTCAGAAAAATCTTTACAACTTTAAATTTAAAATCTTTAATCAAATATTTATTTATGCAATTTATCTAGATATATTGCCTTGAATGAAGAATACACAACAGAAACCTCAACTTCATCTACAACTACACCTGTTCCAAGCTCACCATCTCTCCAGAGTTCATCAGGAATAAATCCATCATCAACAACTCCCATGAATTCTATTTCAGTTTCAATGTCTTCTTCCACATCAACCTCTACCTCGTCAGGTGGATCAACATCACCACCATTAAGATCAACTGCCAGGAATCGAGGAGTTATTTTCCCAAGTGTTAAAAACAAACCCAGTCCAGCTAATTCGACCTTCACAACAGACAATGTTCTTGTCAATTACAAGGACATTAAGGTGAGTGACAGGACAATTGATTTTATAAACATATTATTACGTGAAAAGTTTATTGATAAATATTACAATAATAATATTTAATTTTTTAAATACTAGAGTGATTTGATCTTTAACAAGAAAATAAAGATTTCCTAAACTGATTGAGCAAATATCTCCAGTCATTATGGCACTTGATAAATACGTGTCCGTAGAAAATTTTCTAGTAGCTTTAAAGTTAGTAATCTTAGTAAATAGAATACCATAATTATTGTTATTATCTTATTATCGATAAAAAAGTGAACACAAATTAAAATAAATTGATCAATAACAAACAAAAATAATCATTAAGATACAAGATAAAATATTGAAGTGGCTAAAATGTAAATAATTATTATTCAAGGCTCAATAATTGAAACATCAAATATTTTGAAGCAGAAATAACTAATGTCTCAGTGTCACTGCTGTCCAATTGAAAAATAACGAGAGAAACCAAAATGAAAGGCTTACTCACAATTTCCTTCTGCTTCATTTTTTTTTATTTTACGCTTCATCTTTTTGCTTTTAACGGACATGTCAAAGTATAAGTTAAAACACATACTCATTTTGCTACCCAATTAATATTTTATGTACCTTTTAATATTATATTAAAAATCACTTCTACCTTATCGTATTTTAATGCATTACCATATAAAGGTTTGAAATTTTTGTAATCTTGTAGTGTAAAATTTTGAAGTCCATTAAAATCAAAGCCACAAAAATGTATTAAAAAAATATGTTAAGGTACACCACACATTGAATAAGCATTTCATGCTTCCATAGCGGCTTAAGTTTCTGCTTCAAGATGAGCTTCTATAAATCAAATGACAAAGATGAAGCAGCATGATATATTTTTTCATGCAAGCGGCATTTGACTGTGTCGTTGAGAAATTAATTTTTATTTAAATTTACTTATATTTCTTATTTAACATTCCATGACAGGTAATTTCAAGTAATAAATTCAATAAATAATTACACTTAAATATTGTTAATTATAGTTTTAAAATTATCAATTGGCGATTTTTTAGCATGAAAATGCTGAAAGTTTATATATGATGATCGGTTTCATTCATAAAACTTTTGATCTGAATAATTTTTATAGGGTATAATCCATCAATTTTATTACACTTGGAGAAAGTTACATTTCATCCAAGTAGGGTCAAAAAGAGAGTTTTAAAGTATTGATCAAGTAGTACTGTATATTGATCATAAATGATAACAAAAGATTCCTTATAATTTTATATAAAGCAATTTTTGTTCATGTTAAATATCAAATCTTTCATAATGCATTTCACGTATCATTACTACAATCATTAGAAATCCATTAGACTCCACTATTTATTAAGTGACTTTCTTTCACCCAAATTTTTATGATTTTAAATCATACGTTTTCCTACTTACTGTTTTTTAGGGCAAGCATATTACGTAGCCCTTTCAGTTAATTTCTCACGATCTCACGCTATCTTTTTTTTTTAAAATCATATCATCTATTCATCATTTTATTGATCTTCAATATATGAAGACCCACTAATTTATCAATATTACCGCAATGTCTGAGTTATATAAGCCATGAAATACGTTTATATCTATCAAAGGTGATCCTTTTAAATTCTGAATAATTATTTTATGTATTACTATTAATTTCTTATTAAAAATTGAAAGTGTTTTAATTTTTAAAACAACAATTGAATAACTTTTGTTTTAATCCAAACTAAATGAAGATGAAGTATTTTTTTGTCTGTATAATAAAATACCCTCATCAATTTAGCATAAAAAAAATTTTAAATTGTTTGAAAATAAATTATATATACATATGAAATTTAAATGTATAAATAGTAAAAAAAAATGTCATTATTCTTATTTATGTCTCGGCGTTCTGAGTAATGAATTTCATTAGCATTGTATCACTTAGTAAACATAGTGGAACACAATTGCAGAGCATGAAACTTAATGATAGTACTTTGAAATGTCCCTTGTGGGTTAAACCAATTTACAATTTAAAATAGTTTAATTTTTAATTATCTCATCCATTTAATTCTTACAATGTAAAACCATTTATCCTTGAAAATACTTTACAAATGTGTTTTTTATCAATTTCAGGGATACTCATGTGTTGATTTATTCAATGCTGGAATGCGTGAAAGTGGAGTGTATTATCTGCAAATCCGTGGAACAACATATTGGTTCTTGAAAGTGTACTGTGAGCAGGAAATAGCAGAGGGTGGTTGGACAGTAAGTTAAAAATGGAAGCTTAAAAAATTTAAATACACCATGGATAAATGGGTTAAAACGTTCAATAAATTATCATTGAATAAATATAATTAATAATTTATAGGGGATTAAATAAAATAGCACATACATAATAGAATATACTTCCGAACAATGTCAATGAACTCGTCGCACCTAAGAGTCGTGAAATCATGACGAAACACTTTCGATCAAATTAGCCAATCAAAAATGTTCCAGATATCTCACCAATAAAGTTTCTCCCTGATCTCTTATTTAATATATCATTGCAGTAGATTCAATGAAAACAAAATCAAACTCAAGAAAAAGTCTACTAAAGAAGATATAAAATTTCATGCTAAATTCATTATTGCAACAGGTGTTCTTTGTTCCTTATATTCTTTCATAATATTTATTTCTATAGACTCTTTTCCTCAAAACAGTTATCATGTTAAATTTAACGCCTATTTATTAAAATATAATTTTACTTTAATAAATACCAATGATAGATGTTTGCTATACTATCTCCAATCATTATAGCACTTCCATAAAAAGGAAACTAGAACTTTTTAATTAAATTCTATTTGACATAAGGAAGGATATTAATTGTAATAGTCATAGTTATCTGGAAACAAAGTGTATGGATCATTCTTTATATAAATCATTATTAAATAAATATGCATTGTATGCATGTACTGACATGGTCATCGGTCTAATAATTTTCCGGTTAATTGACCATAAAGCACAGGGTTACACAGAAAGTGAACAAGTAGTAATGGTATGCAAAGAATTGTAAAAAGTGAGCGGATATATACATAACTGTAGGATTATTCTTCTTATATTGAATAACAATTTTATTTCCATACAAGTAATTTTCAAAACTACAAATTAAAACGGTATATAATATTAATAAGATGTCCTAGACACTGAAATATTTTAGTTGAATAATAAAAAAAATTTATTACCATAAGAACATCTCTTTCAGTAGGATTAAAAAAAGAATTTAAAGCTCTACTATGATGAAATAGATTCTTTTTCAATGTTCTCTTTAATTGATAATAATAATAGTACCAATAATGTGCGTAATCATTACCTATCGATCGTTTATGATAGAAAAGAATAATGTACTCTTTGATGTCATAGATTAATATCTATTAGAGTTGAGATGCTTATAATAAAGTATGAATTTTTGAATTAAGTGGGTGTAGATAGGAAAATTGAGCAAAAAAAAACATATGGTAGTAAATAATATTTTATAAGCCTACAAATAAATCACGCCTTCATTGATTCTAATAATCTATTATGAATAATATCTCATGTAATGGTAAGAGATAGAGAAGACGACGTCATTGTGCCAGTTTTGAAAGGAATAGAATCGGGATCAGTGAAAGGATTTTTGCATTTTATACAATATGCACTATTTGTATGACTATTTCGAAGGTTGTTGATGTAATAAAAACATTTAGAAAAAACATGCTAATCAAGTTAACAAGTCAACTGATGGTCAAGTATGAGGAAATAAATTTTGAAAATATTTCTTGTTTTGTTTTTAGGTCATTCAAAGACGTGATGACTTTGGAGACCCACGAGAAAACTTCAATCGTGATTGGGCGGATTATAAGAATGGTTTTGGAGATCCTGCACGTGAATTCTGGCTTGGCAATGAAAATATTTATATGCTCACGAATAATGAAGATTATTCTCTCAGAGTAGAATTGGAAGATTTCGAGGGAAATAAAAGGTAATATTTAATCTCTTTCATCATAAATAAACTCTATTTATTTATCAGAATGAAAAAAAATAGGTTTTCTGATGAACGAATATTTTGAAGAGAAAATAAAAAATTGTTATATTGTCAATGGGTTTTATTTTAAAAAAGAAAAACGATGAGAACTAGTGATGTAAATATACTAAATTGCTGTCGAATATTCTATTACATAAATAATACAAGTAAAGGCAGATCGAGTTTTTTGATAAACGAGTCACGAGCATGCAACTACAGGATGGACACGCGAAAACGAAAGTTTTGACCAGCAGTCAACAGAACATACTTCAAGGTATAATATTAAATGCAGAGATCTTAAACGACGTGTGGGTCAAAACATATAGAGGTAGCCTGATCGATTCGTTATATATGAAAGAAATGCCACAAGGAACGAAAGCCCACCAGTGATTACACTTTCCCTTCTTAGGGTAGAACCCGCTACAATAAGATCGATTGGCAGGTCTTGTCTTTGGTGACTCGATCATTTTTGTTCCCGTGTACCAATTACGTGCTCTTAACAGTTCGGCTTCTGTCTTTCAACGTCAGCGGAAACATGATTAAATATGTCAGAATTTTTTTTCCATTTTTATATCAACGATGATTAATTTCTCACATCAACTATTAACGAGAAGAAATTTTCCACGCCCGATTATTCAATAAAAAAAATTTACTCCGATTTTTTTTTCTTCAGATATGCTCAATACTCACACTTTAAAATTTACTCTGAAGGAGAGTATTATAAATTGGAAATTGATGGGTATGAAGGCAACGCTGGTGACTCTTTAAATGATCCATGGTATGGTTCTAACAATAGCCCATTCTCTACTTATAATCGGTAAGATTCATAATCATAAAAAACCATTGTTGACTAGAATATTAATTAATTGTTGAATCAAGATTTATTATATCGATCAATTTTTCTCAGGGATAATGATAGATCGTCATTGAATTGTGCTTCAATGCTGAAAGGAGGATGGTGGTGGAAATCTTGTGGACGAGGATTAAATGGGCTTTACTTGAATGATCCTCAGGATCTTACAGCTAGACAAGGTATAAACATTTACTCATATTCTTTAATGCATATTAAATTTTTTCCCATTATAAATACTTATTGTATTATATTCCTTGATAGGAATTGTTTGGTTCCGTTGGAGAGGATGGGATTACACGTTGAAGAAGGCGGTAATGATGATAAAACCCAAAGGACCAATAACAATGTCTTGAAAGCGGGTTATCTAAATTTAATTATTTTTTCTGAAGACCTAGAAACTTGGCGACACATTTAGAAAACCAACAACAATTTTTGTTATGATTTATAATTCGTCTCAGTAATATTTTAAGGAGCTTAGAAACGAACAAATAAGCTAGAAAATTCTATGAAAGGATCAGTTATCAATAGAATATTCTGCGCCTTGTTTAAATGGTTTCGCCATATAATATTTGCACGTATAAATATGAAGGTACACACAGTATTCTCATGTCGTAATTACACGACTGGCTCTTTAGATTAATCCATCTTTACATATTTAATATTAGACAAGCAAAAAAAGCGATTTATACATGAGTAACGAAGAGTTTTATTGGAGTAAAGTATATGTTTTTTAGTTGTCAAGATACTGAAGTAAAGAAATTGGAAAAAAATTTAATGAAAAAAGGTACTTGAAGAAAAGTTAATCAGGAATTATTGATCAATAAAAAAAAATACTTTTTTTTTTTAATTACCTATTATAATTCTGTATAATTTGTTTAGTAATTATCTCAATAACAAACTACGTGAGGCTACCGGGACAATGTTGCAATGTCCGTTCAATTTCAAACTTTAATGAGTCTTAAACACATGAGGAAAATAAACCACCGAACAATATTGATTAATATTGAAAAAAAAAAATTTTTTTAGAATGCATAATGTATGTATGCTTCGAAATAATCATACTTTTAAATTTACAGCAGAGTATAAATGAATATTATTAGTAAATATATTATCTGCTGATGAATTTTATGAATAGCATTTGGATATTTTAAAGATTATTAATGCGTGCGCTAAATGATAAATTACACAGCTAAAATTCATTGGTATCTGTCTGTTTATTCAAATAATTATCATTTTTACTGTGTATGTTTATCATCATTATTACTATAAATATTAGTATTAATATTATTTAATATTATTTTAATTTATATAAAACGTATAGAATTATAATCTTCACTGCGTTTGTATTAATTTTTTTAAGATATCTATTTTTGAAAAATCAAATTTGAAAACAATTATAATTGATATGTAAATAAAATACGCACGCTCAAGATTATTTTTATAAGATGTACAAAAGTTATAAATAAATTTCTTATGTAAATTAACTTATTCAGTTTTATAATTATTTATATTTACCACCAATGCAGTTATATTTACTACCAATAGTCTTCTCCATGGTTTAGAATACGTAAAAATATATTTTTTATACACATAAGTTGATTTCATTTTTTTTTTTACAATACAAGTTGAAAGAATGTTAACTGACTGTAAAGATATCACCCTCATGCAATTTTTTGTTGAATAAAATGTAAGTGAAATCACGGTAGAATCATCACTCGGATTCTATTTAATAAATGACAGCTATTCATACACATAAACAATTAAATTTTTGAAATTTACGTTGGCTATTCGTACGAGGATGAAAAAATCCATTGAGATTATCATTTGTTTAAAGCAATTTCTACTTTACCATCTAATGGTTAGCATTGATACGTAAAAATTATATACAGTAGGAAAAATAGAAATTTATAGTAACGCTTCGAAGTAAACCTTATGGTCAGAGTACCAACTAATAATTCCTAGCAACACGAAAAAGCTATTTTACTCACTTCTGGGCTTCTTGGTAAGACGGTATTCTTTGATGAAAGTATAGATAATCCGGATATTTGCCGATGACGAATCATAAGCCTGGAATCTTCGGCATATTTTTTTTAAGGGTGTTTATCCAGTCACGTACGATTCAATTGACTATAGTAAGGTTTTGTTAAATTGAATGATGATTCACCGCATTTTTTTTTCTTTTATTATTCGTTTGCCTTTAAGAAAATAAATACATTCCACATTGATGCTTGCCAAATCATTAATCCAACATTGCTTTTTTTATTCGATTCTGTATTTTACGAAGAAAGTCTATGGAAACATCCACAAAATTCGTCAAACTAAATCTGAGCATAATTTTATATCAAAGAATACTAAGGTACACCTGGGTCCATTAATGCCTGGAGTGTTACCTTTTGAGCTCAGCTTATACCCTCCGAGTAATTACGGACTGCGGGAGGAATTTTTTTCTGTAGAGAGTTTCCAGTCTATAATTTTTAAGTCTATGCTATATCGAAAAACACCATAAAAATATTTATTATGATTTATATGAGATGTTTGAGAACGTTAAATAATTTTTGTTATAATTAAGGAAGTAGCAAGGATTTTTGCGATTAAGATTTATCAACAAAAAATCCTTCTAAAATGAATGATTAATTTTTGTCTGTGTAGTGTTCTATCGGCCATAGTGGATTCTAAGCATGGGATATAAATAATTATTTATTTTAGAAATACTTTTTGTTGATGAATCTTCATTTTAAAAATTCTTGCTACTTTTTTGATTATAAAAAAAATTATTTAACGTCCTTAAACATCTCATATAAATCATAATAAATATTTTTATGGTGTTTTTCGATATAGCATAGACTTAAAAATTATAGACTGGAAACTCCTTACAGAAAAAAATTCCTCCCGCAGTCGGTAATTACTCGGAGGGTATAAGCTGAGCTCAAAAGGTAACACTCCAGGCATTAATGGACCCGGATGTACCTTAGTATTAGTATTCTTTGTTTATACCGTCTCTCCGAATAAAAAAAATTATGCGCCATCTATAGTTGAGCATACATGTGACGTGTCCCATCGTAAAGGTTACTACTGAATACTATATAGTACTACGAATACTCACGAATACAAGCACATGTTGAGAGCGTCGAAATTGTGCTTATTATTATTACAGTCCCCATAGTTCACGACTGTAATCGACTGGAAGGTTCGTAGTAAAATTGTGGGCATTTGAAGAAATTTGTTGTAGGAGTACCAAGCTCAAGTAATCCAAGTCGTGAACATAATCGAAATTTGACTGTTTCGGCATCAATTGATAAATTTATTTGTGAAAAATTATCAGAAATGTTGATCGTTTCTGAATTCATTGTGTAGATGAGATGCGACCTATTTAACACTGTAAGTATCATTTTTTTTACCTGGTTTTCTTTAAGAAAAGTTTTTTAAGAAGTCATTTAAAGTTGTTTAGTTAGTTTATTTATTTATATCGCATGAGTATAATTTTTTCTATAAATTTTTTTTGTTATTTTTTATGAATCTTTTCACATCTAAATTATCTCAAATAATAAAAGGTTATCAGTATTTTTGTGAATTTTTTAGTTTGAGAGTAGCATGCTGTAGGAGTTACATACGATACAGCGCACAGCATGACATGATGGCGTTTAGATCAGTAGACAATTTGAATAGCCACTTGTTGAATTAAAATTCCAGAACATTTGCATAATTTGTTTGTATTTTAATCTTTGGGCACAGCAAATTAAATGAGAGTTAAAAATATTCTTATTTTCATTCAGAATGCATGAGTTTTATTTTGGAGGTTTTTTATCTCTTGGCCACTCCAGAGTTTTTATGGTCATGAGATGAGTCGACGTGATAGGAAAAGTGGGGGTATGTGAGGGTGCAGCATCAGAATTTATAGAAAACGTGTCGATGCCCTTTAGGGCGTGACTTGAAAACTCTTTAACCAATGCATGTGGTCCTTGAGTATTATATGACATTCCGGAAAACAAGTTTTTGACTGCTGGGAAAATTTTTTTCCTTTTGAGAAAAAACAAGTGTAGTGGGTTCCTTTCAGGAAGATAATCTTTCCATGTGGTTTGGACCATATTTATTTTTGGTTGAGGTCATTTCCACCATAGCAGTTTTAATAATCCATATTTTTAAATGAATTGTTCCAATTAAAAAGCAATTTGAACGATGTTTTTTTTTTTATTTCAGGTTATTGAAAGGGTGTTTTTAATGAATTAACTTTTTATGGATCTCCAAAAAATACAGAAGATCTATTAACTTTAGACAGATATCAATTGAGCCAATTAAAAGAGAGATTTATTATATACATTTAATGATCGCCTGTTGATAAGTTGAATTGATGACAATGTATCGAACATCAAGTTTAGATGGAAAAGTAGAGAATAGACCAAAAGATAATTTGGACTTTTGTAATATTGAAGCTGATAAAATGTTTATCAAGTTTACTCCACCAACGGAAACACGGTTTTACTCTAAAAATAAATTTTCATCGCGGTTGCTTAGTAAATCAGTTCCTAGAAAAAGTCGCGCGCTATTTCGCTACAAAATTAACCGTTCTCTCAATTTCGACGTTTGTCAAAAAAGGAATGATTATTTTGTATCACCAAAAGCAACTAACCATTCTCCAAATAAAAACATACATTTGAGCCGATCAGCAAAAATCTTAAAAGCTTTAAATATTGAGTATAATCCCATGACAACTGGATACAAAAAAATAAATAAGACATTGAACTTTGAATTAACACCAAGTCCAAAAAGATTCCCTAAAACTAATTCACGTCGAACAATGTCAGATTTGAGACTTTCTTCTCCATCACCACGAATTAATAAATCACTAAATTTTGATAGCTGTGATGACTCTCCAATAGCAAGTACTCATGATACATCCGTCGAATCAATAGATGAGAATCAAAACCAGACTCCATCACAAAGGAGTAGAAAAGTAAAAAAATCCTTAAGTTATATTTCACTTAGCTCCAACGGAAGTAGCTCATCCTTTGATTTCAATCTTCTTTCTCCCACGCTCCGTCCTGGTTTACGAGAGAAGATAAATGATATTGTTCGTGTCAGTATGACGCCGGTACACAAGCCGATACATCGTAGTTACGAAAATTTGATGGATGAAAATAACATTGTTATGAGTACTCCTAGAAATTTATACAAGGACTTCAGTGATGATGATCAAGATAGACCAGAGACACCTGAAAATGTTATTAGACTTATTCCGGAGAGCATGAGTGCTATAAAAAAGAGTCATCGAAAGGTAAAAAAATACTTCTTAGTTATAAACTTCTAAAAACAAATTTTTGAATTAATTTTCTAAACATTTATCATACATTATTCTGTTCATCTTTTAGGAAAGATTTTCTGGGCGTTTCTTGCATCGAGCTCAAATTCATGGTGATCATCCCAAAAAAATGGATATTGAACTTGATGAGGAACGACCTTCAACACCATTGACTACAGAACGAGAACCAAGCCCCAACTACAGTATACATTCAATAAAAAAGTCTCACAAGAAAGATAAAAGTAGGAAAAGAATAAGTGGAAATGTTTCAGATGATGAACAGTCTGATACGGGATCACTTTTCGACTATTCAGAAGAAATCGAAAACCTTGAAAGCAAATTGACCGACGAAAACAATACTGACAAAATAAACCAAGGAGAAAATAAAGAAAATGAATATAATAAAGATGAAGCAGTAGAATTGAATGATAACTCTAATTCTTATTTGATTCAAGATAATAACTCAGAAGAGCTTGAAGTACATACACCTCCAAGAGTTAGAATTCAATCTATAGTAACTACTCCAAGTCCTAGTACTCCAGAAAATCGTATAAACTATCTACAAAAAATTATGAGTGATTCTATCAAAAAGTCTCATAAAAAATTGAAAGACTCAAATAAGAAAAAACTTTTTAAACCACAAGTTTTGGGTACACCAATTGACGTAGATCATAATGATCTATTATGTAAAGAACTTGAAGATGTAGCAGTAGGAAACACAAGTAAAGGAGATGAAGAGATGCCAATAACTCCTACATCAGACAACAAAGATCGTTCGGTTACTCCAGAAAATGTAAACTCTAGCAGAATTTTATTAGCTCAATTTAGTTCTGTGAAGAAATCACATAAAAAAGATAAACACCGTAAAATAGGATTTGCTCAACATCAAATCTCATTATCAGAAAATAATAATGATTCTCATACAGAACTTGAAAAAAGTCAACAGAAATTAAATATCCCGCTGATCAATATATCTGAAGCCACTGATTCATCTAACTCATTATCTGGATCATTTTCTTTACATAATGATAAGAATTTTCATTATGAAAGCCTTCGAGATTCATTACTAAACATGAGTGATGAAGATTTCAAATTAATTTCCTCGCCAAACAAAAGAAAAAGTCCATTAAATAGTGAGTCGAACAAAAACTCATCATTTTCTAGCAATCAATCCCTTGACTTAATTTGTAATGAAAGTGCTGAAGATGAATTTAAAATATTTACACCCATTAAAAGAAGAAAGTCATTCATTTTTACAAATCCTAGAGTATTGAACAATTGTTCATTTTCTACTCCATTGAAATCCTCTGAAGAATTATCTAACAACCGCTGTGAAACACCTAAATTAGGTGTAAGTATTCTCAATAACGAAGACAATTTTACCGAAGAACTTGATGTATATAATTCTCCTAAAGAAAATAATGATAATGGCCGTTTAACTCCAGATAATCAAAATTGTATGAGGATTCTTTCTGCATTAAGTTCAATCAAAAAATCTCATAGAAAAGATAAATGGGCAAAAGCAAGACGAATTCGATTGATAGAAAATGAAAGAGATGCTAAAAATTTTAATCATAAATGGCGTTCTTCGGAGACATATGAATCTAGTTCAGACAGCGCTAAAAATGAGTCTTCCCAAGAATCACTTAGTCCAAAACCATCAACAAGTTATTTGAAGGAAAATAATCCAATATCACCATCAGTAAAGACACCTCCTAATAGTTTAGAGGCCAAGTCGTACCTGAGATTGGTACAATCTACTTCAATTAAAAGATCGCACAAAAAGATGCGTGAAAAGAAGAAGCTAGATTTAATTCTTGATCCAAATTTATCAGATGATGGGTCAATTTTTGATGAAGAAGAGAAATCTAAAAGCCTTGATAATAGTATTGATAAATCAAAAGAATTCAATGACAGTCATGAAGATTTTGTACCACTTGATAATAGTAAAAAAGCAGGAGAAAGCATTGGAAGAAAGGTAAATCCTGTGAATATTTTTTTGATTAGCACATATTTATAAATATTTTTAAAAAATTAATTTTATTTATCTTTGTTACAGTATTCAAGTTTCATCAATCGCTCAGACAGAGATATTCATTCTAACGATGGATCAATATTTGGGTCAGATGAAGAAATTGAAGCTTGAAGTAATTATCATTCAAGAGTACTACGAAAGAATTTGTATTTTCTGATCATAGAACATTGATTCAATAATTACGTTAATGACGAGTACATAGTTTAAATGGAACAGATCAAATAATTTTCAAATTTAATTGAACATTCGGACACTTAAATTTTTTGCTATTGATAAATATAAAATTGTAGTACAGAGAAGATGAATTTTGAATAGAAGACTTACAATATGTAATTCATTTGATACATGAACAAGACAAAAATCATATCTAAATGCATATAATTATTTTGTGACCGTACAACTATAAATGACATCTTCTTGTAAATGAAGATGAAAACATAAATAATTGAGTCAAAGTGCCTTTTATGTTTTTTAAATTTAGTTAAAAAATAATTCATTACATACAACGTCTATCACATTGACTCATGGGGATTTTGGGAACTATATATTGTTTTTTTATAATTTCAGTCCTATAACAATTGTGATATGTATATAATCATTCTGATTAAAGTAAGAAGTCTAAAAAATTATATAAGCATGACTTCAATACAATGATAAAAATATATTTCTACATATATATATATATATATATATATATATATCTTATAATTAATTGTTTATCAACAATTAAAAAAAAATAATTCACTAAGGGGTTTGGTTCTATTAATTTGTTTTTAGTGTAATCATTGTTAGGACACTTTAATATGTAACATTGGCAATTAATGTAAGAATATCAAATTATCATAAATTCATAATGAATATGATGTTTTGTGTTTTTTTTTCTGATGTTTAAGTGTTCAATGTTAATTTTTTTACGTTTAATATGGTACATTCAAAAAATTCTAGTAATTTTATTACAATTAATTTAAATATTTGAATAATCGTATGCACTATTATTTGTAGTTCGAAAATATTTAAAGTACATCATCTATTAATAAAAATAAAACAAAATTGTGTGGCATTTTTTTCTATACGTACTTTAATAGTTTTATAAATTTATATTAATTGAAATAAAATAACTTTTTATATTATATATTATACATTATTAGAAATAATATACGATTTGACACAAAAATAAAATCTTGCAATTACTAGTAACCAGTGGGGGGGGGGTGTCATTGACAGCAGTCTACATGATCAGCTGAAGGCAATAAGCAAAGAAAATTAGAATTGACTTGGACGTCATTTTGTGTGGAGCATTCTCCATTTGATTGTAAATGCTAACCACGTGTTTTCAAAAATAAACATTCAATCAAGATATATTAAGAATATCTTTACTTTCTAAATTCTTTATTTTAATACTGAAGTTCCTAAGATGGGAAAGCTTAATGTTGCAAATCTACGTCTTTTATCCAGAGAGGATTTTCGAGTCCTTACTGCAGTAAGTAAAATTTTTTGGTTAGTTTTATGTCAACATTTGATTGAAATCTATTTTTTCAATAATTTATTAGATTTTTTGAATTTTCTTTACAAATTAATATTATATTGATATTTTATTTATAGATTGAAATGGGAATGAAAAACCATGAGTTAGTTCCAGCCATTCTTGTAGCTCAAATAGCTAATTTGTACCATGGTGGGGTACATAAAATACTGCGAGAACTATCTAAACATAAATTAGTCAGCTATGAGCGTGGAAAGCATTGTAAGATAACTGTAAATGAATTTATCTAAGTTAGTAATTTGTTGTGAAAATATTAACCAAAATATATACATATTTTAGATGATGGGTATCGATTAACCAATGCTGGTTACGATTATTTAGGTCTCAAAGTATTAACATCTCGTGGTGTTGTTTCTTCTTTTGGAAGTCAAATTGGTGTTGGTAAGGAATCAAATATTTACGTTGTCGCAAATGAAGAAGGGAAAATGCTTTGTTTAAAACTTCACAGACTAGGTCGAACATGTTTTCGTAACATAAAAGAGAAGCGAGATTACCATCAACATAGAAAATCTATGTCATGGCTTTATCTGTCTAGGATATCTGCTACCCGAGAATTCGCTTACATGAAAGCTCTCAAAGATCGTGGATTTCCAGTACCAGAACCAATAGACTTTAATAGGCATTGTGTTATCATGGATCTCATCGATGGAGTTCCTTTATGTAATGTATCAGAAGTACCTGACGTTGAAGGACTTTATGATGAATTGATGAATTTAATTGTCAAGCTTGGCAATCATGGTGTTATCCATGGTGACTTTAATGAATTTAACATCATGATAAGTGATGATGGTAAACCTATACTTATTGATTTCCCTCAAATGGTTTCCACAGAGCATGCTAATGCCGAATACTTCTTCGAGCGTGATGTTAATTGTATACGAAATTTTTTTAAACGTCGTTTTGGATATGAAAGTGAATTATATCCATCATTTAAAGATATTTCTAGAGAGGATTGTATTGACATTGAAATTAAAGCAAGTGGTTTAACAAAACAAATGGAAAAAGATTTGCTCGTAGAAATGGGTGTAGTTGAAGAAAATGAAAATGATAATGATGAAAATAAAGAATTTATTGGAGAACTAAACGATAACATCGAGTCATTACGAGAAGAAGTTGATTGGATGGTTGTGAAAGACCTTGGACCAGAGAATACCAAAATTACTAATGAATTTGATAAGATGAGTCAAGACAATCCCACTTTAAAAACCCCGGAAAATAATATTCATTTAGATAAATCTAATCAATTATCGTTAGAAGAAAAAAAAGAAGAATCAAGAGATGACGAAGATGATAAAAGAAGTATAATTTGTGAAATGTCAAACCTATCATTGTCAAATCAACGAGATTATGATAGTGAATCATTCTATGATGATAGAAGTGTTAGAAGTGCTTCAACAGCAGCAACAATTGCGCCGGAAGTAATTAAACGACGAGTTAGACAATCTTTGGAGAAGAGAGAACGACATGGACAATCAAGAAGAATTCTAGCAAAGGGTGAAGCAAGCGCTACGACACGTGTACGTCGTGAAAATCGTGATACCATTAAACAATCAACAGATGGTGGCATGTGGAGTTGGGATTAATCGTTTAATTAATTTTTATATATTAAATTAAGATAAATAAAAATTTAAATAAATAAAACTATTTAATATTAAAAATAAATTTAAATAATATTAAATTTTTATTTTTAGAAATAAAAATTATTTATAGTGAATGATAAAGTAATCTAAGTGATGAATTGAAGCATTTAACTAGTGTTTATCT
Organism: Chelonus formosanus; assembly: GCA_028641665.1. Taxonomy (NCBI): domain Eukaryota; kingdom Metazoa; phylum Arthropoda; class Insecta; order Hymenoptera; family Braconidae; genus Chelonus; species Chelonus formosanus. Next base: position 20,810,432 of record CM054002.1, read on the forward strand.
GCCATTTTTTCTCCTCGATATGATCGGTAATTTTTATAGCAAGAGAAGAAGGCGTGGTTAAATTATCATTACATTATCCAACACCAAGTTGAAGACCAATACTTGATTTTGGTGAGAATGACGTTGTTTGGCTCGATGTCATCTCTTACATTATTATACAGACATTAAGAGACATTCACGAGCACGTAACGATAACGAGGGCAAAGCTTAAATCCACAGTCTGTATAAATCGCACACCCTGAGCTCTTGCAACTCATTCTAGCACCACTCACTTGCACCGTTAACTAACTTTATTCAATTCTTCACTGCGTGTTTCGTGTTACCCTTGATAAGAAAGCTTTCACTTCGAAATCTAATATCAATGGCCAAAGACAACCTAACAGCTGTACTTTATGGAGTCGACGATTTGCGATTAGTAAGTAATTAAAAAAACTTTTTCAATTTTTTTCAAAATTACTTTAATATTTTATATTTTTTAAAATCAGTCCGTAAAATAATATTTAAAAATCATGAATGGAAAAACTAAAATTCGTAGATTTAACAGTCACTAATTTAATTTGTAAACAAAATAAGACATTCCTATGACATCTTTTGTATAGTAACAAATAATAATAAATTTCTCAAACTATTAAATATTATTAAAATAGCTGATGTAAAAGCTTAGTGGAAAATTTTTGAATAAATAAATTTTAATTCAAAAGGAAAATTTCTAATGCTATTAGATTTTCCATGAATATATTTTATTAACTATTTGCAATGTTTACTGTAGTTACCAAGCTTAATAAAAAATTCTGAATAAAAAAAATAATACTTAGCATGTAAATGAATGATTTCAAAGACCTATTGTTTTTTTTTGCACGTGATATAGGAGCAAACGCCAATCGCTGAGCCTAAGGACGATGGTAAGCTATACTATTAATAAAAAGATAATTTTCTTTTTTTTTTAATACTTAACCACTAATAATCGGATCAGGAAATAACCTTGACTTGACATTGAATTTTTGCGATAACATTTGAAAAACAAATACTAGAATACTTAGATAAATTCTTTATCGTAATCAATAAATAAGGAAAAGATAAACTATAAATTTGTTCCTGTGGATGTAACTGATTATTCCCTAAATCTTGATTATTTATATTACTTATAATAAATGCCCTTGAACTTGTACGGTTTACTACATCAATAGTAAATGCAATTTAAAATGTTCCATATACATGCTCTTGTTAATGCGTTAAAGTCACTATTATTTTCTATTACTGCACATTTGAACTACATTCATTGAGCTATTTTTAGAACACTTCAATACTATTTTTGTTTAACACGATTATTATCAATTAAAAAACACATTATACTATTCTAACTCATCTAATAATTTGTCAAAAAGTGAAATTATCACTACTAATAAAATATAATCCATGTTACAGAGGTCCTTCTACAGATGTTTTGTGTTGGAATATGTGGTTCTGACGTTCATTACTTAGTTCACGGAAGAATAGGAGACTTTATAGTAAAAGAACCAATGATAATTGGACATGAAAGTGCAGGAACAGTAGTGAAACTTGGAAAAAACGTGAAAAATTTAAAAGTATTTATCTATCATTCATGAATATTCATTCCAGAGTTCAAAAAGTTAATCTTTCTTTCTATTTTGATTTAATAAAAAATTTTATAATTGTCAGGTAGGTGATCGTGTCGCTGTGGAACCTGGTGTTCCTTGTAGAACATGTACATATTGTAAAGAAGGACATTACAATTTATGTGAAGAAATCATATTCTGTGCTACTCCTCCTGACCACGGAAGTCTACGACGTTATTACACTCATGCAGCTGACTTTTGCTACAAGTAAACTGAACTGTTTATATCTATTTTCCTAGGGTTAAATTTTTAAAAATTTTAATCATCGAAAAAAATATGGTACAATATCTGACTTTTCATCTATTGTGTCATATAATAACATGTGTAACGTCAGTTACTTATCTGAGGTCATTCAGATCATGTCTTACGATTTGAAATTTATGTTTATTGATATTTGATAAGTATTTTAGAATAATTATTTATCAATTTGAATGGAACAAAATTTACATTATGGCGTTTCTTATTCTGTAAAGACTACCAGATCATATAACTTTGGAAGAAGGTGCATTAATGGAACCTTTATCTGTGGGAGTGCATGCTTGTAAACGAGCAAATGTTGGAATTGGATCAAAAGTTTTAATTACAGGAGCAGGACCAATTGGATTGGTGACTCTATTAGCTGCTAAAGCTATGGGAGCTAGTTATATTGTAGTAACTGGTTAGTGATTAAATGCATCTTACGTAATTATTAGGAAAGACTTTTATTGCTAATAAAGCAATTACAGAAGAACTATTCATCGCTATTTACATATCTTATCAAATTAAATCTCCAAATATTATTGCAAAGTAAATGAATTACCTGCGATAATATTTAAGTCATGCATCATTTTTTAACGCCAAGGTGAAATTAATGCTCATATTAATCTTATTTGTTTTATAGACTTGGTAGAGAAGCGATTGAAAGTCGCTGAAGAATTAGGTGCGAATAAGGTTTTACAAATTCAAAGAGATATGAAAGAAGGAGATACAGTTAAATTAATTCATCAAATGTTTGGTGGAGCACCAGATAAAACAATTGAAGCTTCTGGTGCTGAGGCATCTATGCGTATTGCTATTCTAGCTACTAAGTCTGGCGGTACAGCTGTTTTAGTAGGAATGGGTGCTCCTGAAGTTAAAATTCCACTTATGAACGCTCTTATTCGAGAAGTTGATATTCGTGGAGTTTTCCGATATTGCAATGAGTTAGTAAAATTTGTTTACTAATCACTTTATAAAAAAGTTTACTTTTTTTATTATAAAGTTTATTTTTAAACTTGGAACTATGTTTATAATAAATGTTTTTCTTTTTAATTTCAGTTATGCTGATTCTCTAAACCTCATAGCTAGTGGCAAAGTTAATGTAAAACCACTAATCACACATAAATTTAAAATTGAAGAATCGCATGCAGCTTTTGAAGCTGCGAAATCGCCTGCAAGTAATGCTATCAAAGTTATGATCTACTGTTAACGATCACAATATTTCTATATTTTTTAGTTTTTTAAAAAATAAAAAAGAAATTTCACCTTGCAATTAAATTCAATTATATATCTATTGTTAAAAATTTGTACATAAATAGAAAAATTTTAATGTTTATGCGTAATGTATTCAGAAAATACTAAAAAAATAAATTTATTCATTAAAAATAGAATTAAAGACATCAGTGTCTCATTATTAAAATAATTACAATAATAATAATACTGTATATAGTATTATTTTCCATCAATCTTATATATAGATTTTATTTGTATCCTACCTTGAAGTAATAATAACCAGTGTTTTGCTTGAAATTTTTATACCATAATTGTGTTGCTATTTTTGGATTCTTCATAGTAGTGGTGTAATGTTATTTTTTATCTCTACATTGCTAGAGTTAAAGTGTTCATCATTTTACATATATATTTTTTGTTGCCTAGTTTGTTGATCATCTATTATATTTTTTTTTTTATTATACCACATAAATAAATACAAATTCAAATAAAATAAGCACAAACTTTGCAAATGAAAGGGTAGCCATTTTGGATGTTTTGAATTTCACGACCTCATACGTTTATATTAAGTAACTAATTTAGGAAATTCACGCCTGCGCCATCTGTATGGTTATATCACAACTACCAAGTCGAAACTGCCCACTTCCAGTCGATAATTGTTGCAGCTATTGTTGCCGCTACAATTTTTTGCGCGCGTTAAATGGCATCAGGAACAAGTAGTCAATTTGCACGAATATTGACAACTATTTGCTACATAAATACGACATTTCATCAACAATTTGACACTATATTGTCACCATCAAGTCAATCATTAGCCTGTCGGTTTGTTAAGAATTCATTCTTAAGTTCGACTTGTAACTTGTCAACAACAATACGTAAGTACGTTGTTGAATTCATTAGACATTTATCAGAGGTTATGTTTCAATATTGTTCGATTTTTAATATTAAGAAATTAATGTTTTTACAGCTAAACATACAAAAATGGCTCAACCTCCTACATTCCCACGAAATTTGAAGGACTTTGGATACGTTTTTGATGAAGGTAAGATCGTTATCTGACATCAGATTAAATCTATTCTATTCGTATTGTCTTAAAAATATTGGCGACATTGACCGTCAAAAATCTTATTTTAGCAGTTGGTAAAAATGAATTTAATATGGTGATGTTTCAGGTGGGAAGCTTCGAAAGTTAGATGCTAAAACTAATTTGCCAACTAACGAAGGATTTGAGTTTAATGTTAGTGAAGATGCCCAGTATAATCAAAAACGCTATGAAGCTTTAGGGGAGGTATGGTTCGATTGATTCAATTTTAATCATTGAAAGTCACATATATTTCTTTATAAATCAATATTTTTACTGAATAAACACAATTATCACAGGTAATCAATCAATATGTATACGAGTTGCTAGAAAATGAAGGATTAAAACGAATACCTCTCCCACGTAACAGCAATGCACCTGAAGAATTGCGTTCTTTTATATTTGCATGTGATAAAGCGTTTACCAATGAAAAAGTATTAATTCTCATCCATGGTAGTGGAGTGGTTAGAGCAGGTCAATGGGCTCGTCGTTTAATAATTAACGACAGTCTTAATTCTGGTACGCAAATTCCATATATTAGAAAAGCTAAGGAATTGGGTTATGGAATTATTGTTTTAAATACCAACGATAATCGAAGAATAATCGATGGAGTTACTAAAGAAATTCCAGTGTGTATTTTATCAATTGTTTTTATGTTCAATCGCTATGCTAGCATAAGTAATTTTTTTTTTTAATTTCTGAATTAAATAGGGTAGTGAAAATCCTCATAGTCACATGCAAACGGCTTGGACAGACTATATTCAACCATCGAAAGCAGAAAATATTGCTATCGTAGCTCATAGTTACGGAGGAGTTTGTACAGTTGAGCTTGTAAGTATTTTGAGATTAATAATAATGATGAGAAGAATGAAGGTGTGATAATCAATCATTTTTCTTTAGGCTGTTGAAAACTATGATGAATTCAAAAAAAGAGTTTTCGCAGTAGGCTTCACAGATTCTGTCCATAAAATGCCGGAAAAGGGTTGTAACTATTTAGTTCAGGTAATTATTTCATATTTATTGTTTTTATTTATTAAATAAAAGACATTATTAAATTGAGTAATCATTCATGTCATACATTGAAAGCACATAGAAAATTTACAAATATTTGTTTAATCATCTGGTTTCACTTTTCAATCTACAATAACTCTGCAGGTTTCAGTCTTTATTAGCTCTCTTGCTAAAACTATTCTCCATGTGTTGAATAACATGAGCATCGATTACTTAGTTTGATAATTCAAACACTGAAAAGCTAATAAAACAGTTCGAGCAAATAGAACAAAAAAATCATGTTTTTTATAGTTGAAATATTTATCAGATATTTTCATTTAAACAATGATTATAAATTATTTTTTGTGGCTCCATGGTCACAAACCATGGCTTTATTTTTCGTTAATATTCAATTTTTTTGAATCAAGATGTGCCTTGATAAGATAAGGAAAATCTATCAAAAATTGAGGTTTAGAGAAAATAATATATCAACCTTGGACTAATTCATGATTGTCAATGGTTCTGCAAATCAATGTTTTAGTTTTATTTAACAATAGATATTTAGGATAATTTATAGTCATTTAGGATATTTTGGAGTAGAAACTTTTTATCGATTTTGGAGTAAATATGATACTAATCAATCAAGAATAATTTTTTTTTCACAAAATTTTTAAAAACCTATCATTTCGAATATTAGACGAATTTATTCTTTAAAAATTCTATACAAAAAATAGTTCAAATAATCCACCATAGTTAAATCAAACGGTGCACTTTATATTGTGGTATAGTTTTCAGGATGTATTGTTCTAGTGACAATGAAACTGCGTGACTTCTTCCATTAGCCTTCTACTTTACTGAGTGGTACTTGTCCACTCTGCGTGTTGTATAGTGTCAATATACTACCGAGTGTCAGTAGCAGCTTCATCCAATATAATAGAAGTTTCCTATATGTAGAGAATAACAAACAGAAAAAATAAAAACAAAAACTATTGTAGAAAACTGGCAATGGTTTATATTAGCATCACTCGGGTAATTATTGTATCGTGATTCTTCTTTACAAAATTGAACAAAAATTACATGTCTAGAAGTACTTTTTTATTCGAAGTAATAATTATTAGCTTTTTTCTCATGGGAAATTATAATACCTGCTTATTGTAATTTAAGAATATTTTTCACATCTAATACTTTTTACAAGTTGAGACATGTCAATAATAAAAATTTTTCCTAGTTTTGATGTGTAATTTTGATAAGTTGAAAAGCTTGAGATGTGGATTCAGATTGAAGTTTATTTTTAATTTAAATATTTAAATTCAACAATAATTATTTAAAAGTGAAGTAAAACGTAGTTATAAAGCTGTTAGACAACTGTAAATGGAAGTAGTGATTTGAGGGTTGGTAACATACAAACCCCCTACAGAGCTGTGACTCTGCCTGGCAGAAACACAAGGATGAATCGTATGGAGATGAATGTCGTGTTCCGACAATGCCCAGTGTGTTTCATGATTCTCAACTCTCAGAGAGAGTTGAGTGGAGTATATTGAGCTACCAAGAGAAGTGGTTGTATTCTCATAGTTATGGCTCGTCAGAAGTCTCTATATGTAACTCTCATTCTGTTTTGTTGGTATTCGTTGACTCTCTTTTACGACTTTTTTCTCCAACTCGTGTTGTAAATGTGCCATCACACCAATCAACTTGCCTTGTTCGCCTGACATCCTTCTGCAACTTGACTTTTTTTTATTATTTAACTCTTCTCAAATCTTTTTTATTATCTTTATTATTTATTATTATAAAAGACACTCCAGCCTATAGTCTACATATATCCTACACTATAAAGTAGTAAAGTTTGATGCTTTTCATGATTAATTATCTGATTTATTTCAATAAAATCTGCAAGTCATATTCAAGATGATTTCGCTAGCTATAAATGTGTCAAGAGTAAAAAAATCTTGAATATACAAAATGAGATGTGTTGAGATAGCTAAACAGTTAATCTAACTGCACTCAGTCTGTACAAACAGGCGATACCTTATTGTATAAGCGGGTAATTAATTAGAGTGCTTGAGCAAACATGCACATAACTATCAATAAATAAAACTCTCCGTGTTACGAAAACATTGTAATTTGTAATGAATTCAATTGATGTTCACTTCATCAGGAAGCCTGAATTAGAAAATTAAAAACATTAAACTTGGAATTATTGTCGATAAACAAATTTAAACTTCCAATTTTCTGATGAAATCCAATCCCACCAGGTGTAGTTAAGGTTTCATTGAACTTTATTTGATTTCTGTATTTCCGAAGTATAATATTCAAGTAAAATCATTGTAATCAGTTTTTTTTTTTACCGAGAAATACATCGAAAATGATACGATGCACGGAAGCAGCATCTTGTTGTGGTCTTGTGGTCACACGTGCAGCCGAAAAATTGGTTATGGTTTTACTTGAGAAGCCTTCAAAGACAGACTTATAAGAAACATGATACAAAGATTGATTTTATTTTACATTGTATTTTTGTTGTAACTTTTGATTGACCATATATTTTTAACTTGTAATTTTTTTTACAGGTCGCACGAAATTGGGTATCTTCAGACAAACCTCTTGACAGTCCAGTAGACTGTGCAAGTGATGATGTACCATGTGTATCTGCTGGACATCCTGTTCACGAAATGACATCTTCGTCATGTATTGACTCTTTATTTAAGTTTTTGGAAGACCGTTATCGCAGCCGTATTAAAAGTAAAGCATAACTGCCGTTGTATTAAGGTACTAATTTAAGTTTTTTTATTGACATTATAAGTGAACATGATAATCAGTAACACTATGCTGATTCATATTGATTTGTTTAACAAAATGCACAATAGGAATTTAAGATGCGTGTGAAGTGATTTGAAAATAAATTTAAATATCATTAATTACTGTATGTATAGGTTTATAATTTTATGTCGATTTATATAGGTGTATTATGAGATATTCTTCGTAAATAATTAGTTGTATTTACATATTAAAATGAATATTTAAAATATTACTGATTAAAGTCAGTAAATCACTTGCATCATGTTTATTAAATAAACGATTTTAACTACATATAATGTAATTTAATATAATTATCAGTTGAGCACTTGTCTTTAGATATTAGACTAGAAGATCTAGACAGAATTAAAAAAATAATATGTAGATATCTAGGGGACACAAATGAGATTGGATGATGTATTAATATAAATCAAAATAATTGGTATAAAAAACTCAAAGCGAATCATCTCTCCACAATAGTTGGTCGATTCTTCTTATCTAGTGGCTATAAAAATATCATCGGTCACAAGTCTATGTTTTTCGTGGGAGCCAAAGACGGAAAAAAGCCACGACAATATAGATAGTAAGCAGTAGTGTTTTGATGCAGTCATGAAGGGAAAAAACTATTCCGTGGAGGCTGAGATAACAATCTGAGTGTTTCATAAATGACGCAAAAGGTCCACTATGATCGGCCAGCATATACACTTACTTCTATCTAGAGCAGATAAATGACCATGAAAAAATCCCACAATAATTCACGTCAGACAATTCACTTTTTTATCATAGGGATAGGAAAATATCAACAGGCATAAGTTATTTAGAAATATACTGATTAGAATTTAATCCTGTTTTAAATTATTTGAGGTAAATCATTCAGATTTTATTAAGATTCCTTTGTTTATTTATCAGTTATGATTGCTAGCGAATAATTATCACTTCTAGTCTAGTTAATTCACCTTCATAAACGAAGTAAATGATTAATAGATTTGCGATCATTTTTCCTCTTTAGCATTGATAAGATAGTTGCAGAGAAATCAAGAGAATCTAGGGCAAAATGGAACCATAGTACTAGTTTAAAAAAATCATTTATATATGGAAAGATTAATATTCATCATTTTTTATTATGACAAATATAATAATAATTAATTTTACTTCAATCCCTTCTCTGCAATTCTAATACACAAATTATTGATGCAGCTTATTTTTAATAATGAAACTCATAGAGAAAGACAAAGTACACGCGTTATTTTATATTCTACTGCTTTTTATTCTTTTTTCTGTTCCACTCTGGTTTTATTTAACGTTTTTTTTTTTCGTGTTCTAACATCCCCTCTGTTCGAATACAAAAGTTAATCGGCCCGGTTTGCCGGTTGTCATGGGCCTTGATGGATGAGCTCATGACGTCACATCGTGGCATTTCGGCCCTGGCGATTATAAAGAAAAGCGTTAAAAGGGCGGTTTTATCAAACTCAGATGAGATATTTGACATGTTTTCATGCTTTCAGTTTTTTTAATTTAGCAAATTTTTAAAATTTTATTTTTTTTCGGGGGTGATAACACGTTATTTGAATGTCAAAAAATTGAAAAGGCAATGTTGAAAGTAGTGTGTGTGTGAAAAAAAGTAGATGACATGAATGAGTTAAAAGGGGAATGGAGTGCATGCTATCTCGCGATTTAGCGTGGGAGGTCTCACAAGGTTAGGGGTAGATGAGGCGACCCTCGACCTTCGAGCAACCAATCGCGATTCACGTGCAAGACGTAGCTGCCAATGAGAATCTCGATGAGGTCACCCTCGTGCACTGTTCTTCTTTACTGTATTTATCACACTCGGAAGAAAAACTCCTTCTTCGACATCACCTACGTCCATTTATATTTCACTGAACTACATCGATCCATTTGAACCTGTTTAATGCAACTTTCAAGCACTTTTATTGCATGAAAAACATTTTTTAGATATGAACATTTTATCTTTACCATTAATCAATGTTTATGGTTAAAAAAAAAAAATTTTTTTTAACTGATAAACATTTTTTTTTTAATGTAAAAATTTATTTGATGCGTAAATATATCGGATCACTCACACCCTGATGATTATTTGCCACCCTAAGTAGATATATAAATCATTCATGCGATGAATATAACTCGATCACACCGGTAAATCCATTTCCGCGAGTTCCTTGACAAAAGTACGAGTGTTAGAGCTTAGGAGTGAGAGAAAGTTAAGAGTGAGTAAAAGCTATAGTGGATGAGCAAATCGTATCAAAAAACCAGCCCTTCATATAACCCTGTAGTCAAATCTATGTAGTCATGATATCATCTATTCTTATGTAGACTGAGGGGGGCTCAGGATAAATCACGTGTAAATCTTCACCGACAAATTTTAAATCCTCTTCGAGATTTCTCAACTGTCGTCTTATCCTTCTTACATTTTTCTGCATTCAATTATCTAGTGTCATAACAAATAACTAACTTAAATAATTATTTAATAAACAATTTTAATCCAACAAATAAATAATCAACAATAAATTCCCCCATTAGAAAATAATAAAATAAAGAAGAATAATTTTCATTTAATTGACCTGAAAAAAGCCTCTCATATTTTTATTCATATGATAAATACAATATAAAAAATGTGTTTCCATAATAAATAATTAAGTTTTAAAAGGGTTGAAGAGTAATTAACAGTAAGTGTAGTAGTATGAGATGAGGAAAATGGTGAAAGAGATGAGACTAAAGTTTCTCTCTTATCCCAGATCATATACAATTTATGCATCCATAATAGTCGCAGGCGTAGGGCATACAAAGACGCGTAAGTACGATGTTGGTGGGCATAGGTGGAACATACGTTAGGATGGGTGAAGGGAGATTTAGAGGTGGTACGAGGTTGCGCGGACAGAGAGACGCAAGCACACGATAGCGTTATCGAACGAGGGTGGCAGCACGGTAATTACTTCCTCAAGGGGGTGGAGGATTTACCAGCAGAAATGGAGGCGTGCGCGCGCCCTCCGGGGGTGGGGTCAGAGGTCACCGAAGTAGCTCCGAGCAGTCGCTCTGCTAGCCAATAGAAGCGTCATGCCAAACCTCCCCTTTATTTCTGATTTACTATGGGGTGACATGTGAGCTTGTTTGCCTCACGATTTCATGCTTTCACTGACTTTTAATTAGTCTAAAATATTTTTTGTTAATTTTTATGTTTTTTCTTTGAAACTAGTGGCTTAATGTATTGGCATCTGAAGGAATGCTTAGAAGTATTAAAGATGTATAAAAAAAATTAAGTGGTTTAGTTATAGTATAAATGATTGCTAGCAAGTATAATCGCTCATCTAAACTTGTATGTCCACTTGGCGTTTTTATGATAGATGAACTGCCGTATCCTTTCTCGTGTATCTAATTAAAAATATCTCGTTCTCTTCCCAATGGTGTTAGTAACCTCTGTATAAAATATAACTTAAGTTAATCGGGTCTGTAGATGTACTCGTTTCTTTATAGTGTTTTTCTTTAGTCGATGATGATGCCAGTCGTTTCATTAGCTCCACCAATACGTCTTGCGCCCCTCAAAGAAAAGGTAGAAGGCTGGTGGACGAATACTCTCGTCAGTCTTACGTGTACTCATGGCTCCCAATGTCGAGCTGAGGAGGATGGAGATATGATAAAAAAAATCGTATTAAAAAAAAAAAAAAAAAGAAAAGGAAAGTGACTGATGAAACGAGCATCCACTAATTACCTCTTTTGTACCTTCTTTGTAACATGAACACATTAATAGCCGACATTTATATATGCTTATGAAAAATGAATATTCCATTCCTCATTCAGGATTTTCAATCCTTTTTTTCCTCTACTTTTTGAGCAATAGATTGTAATAAATTTAATCACCAATTTTTTAGTTAATTATCATATTAATAATATTGATTATAAATCATTTGTAAGAAAATATTGGAAATAGAGTAAAAAAAATGAAAGAAATGAAGTCTTACAGTTTATGTTACTCAATAGTATAATTTGATATCGATGAACATTGATACACAAACTCGTCATTATTGAATGGCTTATGTGCTTAATTACTCGAGACTAAAAAATAGCACATTTGCGCAATGTTGATATGTAATGCAAATGAGTTAATTCAACGATTTACCAGAGCATTCAGCATGAATGTACGTGGAAGAAAAAAAATAGACTAAACAGTATGACAAATAGAATCGATGAAGGAATTCTGCCTTGTTGCATTAACATACGATTGCGTCGATCTTTTTATCAATCCATATTCATATATCATACTTTATTTAATAATAATCATAACAAATGAAGGAAAAAAAATGTAACATTTTTTTTATTACGATAGAATAAATTAAGATAATTTTATTTACATAAATTATGAATAAATATGAAAAGTTTTAACAGATACATGTGATTTCTTTAGGGAAATGAATAATATTGGATAGAAAATAGTTTATTAGATTTTTTTTTTTGTTTTAATCAAGCGAAGAAAAATTTTTTTTGATAAAGAAATAGAGTTGCATATGTGTGGGTATAGTTTTGTTCCCAGCAGAATAGAAGCTATGGGCACATGTAAAAGGTCTTGACATTTTCAACGGCCCTCGAGACATCTAATCTACACAGTAAAACTCTTCGTGACATTAGTGCACCTGTTTCGTGGTCATTGGTCTGACATTATATTTTTATACTATAATCGATCAGTGACACATGTGGATATGTCAGGGAAAATAGAGTTCTCGTTATCGTTTATTTAAAAATATATTTCTACGCAGTTAAGTATTTTTGTTAATTTATGTAATAAATAAATCTTTATCTTATCAGTGGTTTTTTAGATTTGCATTTAGTGTTTTAGTTATGCAACTTATGTGTGAATATAAAGTAATAACTGTTTAGATAGGTTATCGTCATCATTGCGATCTTAATACCTACTTTGATAGGAAAATTTATTTAGTAGGATTATATTTATTTACTTCAAGTTTCTATTAGAAAGTTTATAGTCAATTAATTTATTTAAATATACTTTTTAAATTAATTATTAAAATTATAATGATAAATAATAAAATTATTGATGTTAAATTATTATTTTTTTAAATAAAAAAAAATAAAAATCTTTTTTATAATAATATCTTTCGAATAAATTTTGGTTGAAGTCAATAACTCAATCCGTTCTTGAGATATCAAAAACGAAAAAAATACTGACGTCCATACATACATACATACGTACGTACACACACATCATTTTAAAAATTGGTCAGTATGCTTGCAAATATCTTGAAACGTGGAGATATAATGAAAATTCACATTTCACTAATCGACTCAATTACAATAACTTCCTTACGGGAAGTTAATTATAAAAAATGTTTATGAATGAATACTATAAATAAATTATAGAATTTTAGTAAACATTTAGAAGTATTTAAAAGTTAACTATGATAAATTTAAGACATTATTAATAGTGTTTAATATTGCAAATCATTTAAATGTTTTATTATAAAATATTCCATAAATAACTTATTGTTAGATTTGCAGAGGGATGAAAAATAATTGAGCTTAGGAATAACTTTAGGATATTATCAATAAATTGATGTCTGATCAATAATTTTAAAGGAATTTTTTGTCAAGTTAATTATGGTTCGTTTGATACTTGATGGCTGCAGTTTTAGAAGAAATAAGCGAGCGAAAGGGATGGTATATAGATTGCTCGGTGAACCACCGGTCTCACTATAGCAACACAATGAAAAATTCATAATTCCGTCGGTTTTTCCAACCGAGCACTTTGGCAATATTAAACGCGACCGGTGAGCCCATCTACTGCAGAACAGGGACGACCACAAAGCTGCGGCAAAAGCTCAAAGCATACACGGTCCGCTTCATTCATTCCACTCGTTCTCTTCTCTCTTCTTTTGTCCAGGCATACCCTCAATATTTTTCTGCTCTTTCACATCTTGTATGTTTCTCAATCTTGTCGAAGAATAATTGTTGAAAAAGCGTTGAATAAATGCAAAAGAAAACATGGAAATGCATATGTGACAATATCTATACACTCTCTTTCATCTACTGAGTAATTAAATTGGTGCATTTCATTTTTTCTTTTTTTATTGAACAATTCTTTCAAATGTTTCATAAATATTTGTTTTTATTTTTCAATCAAATTTTATTGTTAGCAATAAAATTGTTTTATGGCTCACTATAAAAAAAATTCTACTGAGGTTATTAATCAGATGTGTTCAATAGGTTTTATTATTAATAATTAATTAAACTATTGATTTATTTACAAATAATTATTCAATTAATTGTAGTCAGACTGAAACGTTATCTCATGACAATATTTCTAAGTAGAAAATAAAATAAAATTCTAATCCACAAAAATATCGAAAAAACCCTAGAGATAAAACAAAAAAAACAAAATACCAAGAAATATTTGCAATAGACAAGTAAATTGCTGACCATGACCGTCGATTGTAAGTTTAGTTTCTAATCGTCCGGGAGTGGAAAATGCCGTTAATGTCTGACTCATAAATGCTCGACTGTATTATAATCCGAATAAATAAGGTATTTAATACCTACTTTTAGTCAAATACGATCAAAATATTTTGTATAAATTAGACATATTTTATGGTGAAAATGGTCAAATCAGATGCCAGATAAGAATAAAAACACTAAAACAGTCGGATCTAAAAATAAAAATAGACTCGAGTTGAAAACTTTCTGAATTCATAACTGGATCTAGAATTATGATCTCTGTAGTAGAGTTTTTATTTTATGGTATCCTTGCAGTTACATTTGAGTATACGCATCATACCTGAGTTTATAAAGTTGTTCAGTGACTCCATCGTTCCCTAGAGCATGATGTCCCTGGTTCTACCTTAGAGCTCAGAGCTTGAAATCAATACTCGAGTATTCGTCCATACGCTTGGTATCATTTTTGTTCGCTATTTCTTTTCTATTTTTTTTTTTATCCTGATTATCTACTTTTTTCAAGTTTCTTCCTTTTTATATTCTCCTTATTGCCAACAACTGTCCTCGTCTGGTATGTCGTGGTAGTCTACTTGTTACGTTGTTTTTCATATTTTTATTTTCATCTTATGATTACTGCAGTCGATAGAAGGATACACAGAAGTTTTGCAATAAGACGACAACTTGTTTGTCCAAGTATGTGAAACGCAAGGTCATTAATAAGCCAAGAAAGTTGGTGCAGAAATTTTGAAAAGTCGAGAGTCAAAAGTTTTTCAAGTTTCTGCACTCAAAACATTTGTGTTGGTGTACATGATGTTTTAGTTTGTAGAAGATATACATTACTTAAAGTTTTGATATTACATCAAAAACTTGATATCGTGAAAAAAAAATATTTTTATTGATATCACTTTTACTGAAGATATTTCTTTTATTTATGTTTTTCCAACAAATTCATGATTTATTCTTTATTTATTATTGAATTTATATTAAATTCTCGATGTCTAAAATTGCCAAGATTGTTTGATTAAATTGAATTTTGTATTAAATTTAAAATATTTATCTGATTCGAGTTAGTTTTAATATTTATCGTTTACATTTGTTTTTAATAAATATACATTTTTTTATTTAATGTAATTAATAGGTATATATTCTTTTACTAAAAATATGATAAATAATTAAACATTTAGAATAGATAATTAGTGATTTTATTAAAGTCGTATTTCTTTTTGATATTTTATCCAGTATCTCGTAAAAATTCATTATAATTTTATAAGCCATAAACTCACTATTGAAGTCTATAAATTTTCTTGAGAATTATTTCCATCATCAAACTATTCGGCTTATTTCTCTTCTCCAATCAAAAACAATTTGCTGATTATTAAGAAAAAAATATTTGAATGATTTATTTATCTTTTTTTCTGACCCTGAAAATCGTAGTGTTTTATTTTAATGCGCTTAAAGTCTTTTAAAATGGCGTCACCCATTTGATTAACATTGTAGTAACTTTTAATGCACTTGGAAGTGTCTAAAAAGCTACTACAATGTTAATCAAATGGGTGACGTCATTTTAAAACACTTTAAATACATTAAAATAAAACACTACGATTTGCAGTGGAATCATAAAAATGATACATATAATTTCTGAAGTTAATTCGTGGTAAACATAAAATATTACACCGAGAGAAGATGTCACATTGATACAAGTCGAGTAATCATCTATCTAATAAGTCGGTGCGACGCCTTGTAGGATGGATAGAACACTACGTATAGTGCGGCAGTGTATTACGAGCTTCATTAATCAGAGCCAAGAAAATTGACAGGGCCTCGCACTCAAACGTGGAGAGGGAGAAACTTCAAAGAAAGAAGTGCTGTAGAGTCGTGGTCGATTAATCTCAGCTCTTTCCTTCTCACTCTTATATTTTTTTTTTCCTTTTCTTCTCCTACTCGTTACTTTTGACTTTTTAAAAAAGTACCCCATCAGACGTCCGATCGAGCGAAACGTCGACGTGACGGGGTCACTAAATCACTTCTTATGGTTATGCCTTTACGAGAGCTTAAGTTGAACCAGTGTAAAACATTCGATATATGCATCAGCTTCTATTCAATATTAAAATTCTAACCGTAGAAGATTAAATAAATGATTTCTTATTTATTTTATGATCGTTTTAATGTTCTTTTCTTATTTTCAGCCTTTTAGATAAATTCTCCTCCTCTATAAACACATTTTTTCTTTGTTTACTTATTATTCTATCATTGTTTATTAGCAGTAAAAAATTCTTAAATTGATCATTTAATTAATTATTTAATTTTTAACTTAGTAATGATCATTCATTTAATTTTTTTCAACTAATAATTTTTAATGCTATGCATTTGTGGGGTATTATATAGGATTTTGAAGAGTAGAGTTCTACACATAATGGAAAATTACTCCATCAAAACTTGGTGCGTAATAGAAATATTATTTTATCATAAATTATTTAATAATTGTCGGACATCACTTTACTTTGGAGGACATAATTTTTTACGTACTAGCAATGATAAAATATTGTAATAATGTTTTACAATAATTACTATAAATATCCAATCATCAATATAACAAAGCTTTACTCATCAATATCTAGATATACTCATTGATAAACTTGATTATAAATTGAAACAATGAATAAATCTATAATCATTTAAATCAATTTCCTGCTTGATAGTTCATAATTATCCTGCTATTTTCTCCATCAGAAATTTTTTCCTAATTTTCAGTAAATTAGTGATGAAATTAAAAGAAAAGAGGTACCATTGTGTTTGACTTTATTTTCTAATATCAAGCCAGAGTTTTCTCATTCACGTAAAATATCGTGGTGTACGTTAGTGATATGAAAGGAATTACCAATGCACGTCGACGAAGTAAAATAGAGAAGAACGTGTGTAAAAGAGTGAGCCCGAATGAAGAGGGTTAGTACACTGTACATTGTTGTATGTTATATGTATCCTGATGTGGATTCACCTGGCTGTGAGGAATCCAATAATGGTAGAATGTACTGCGCACTTGGTCTAGCTGTGTGCGAAACAATGAGTCGACGAGCAACGCAGGAAGTTTACGAGTGACCACCACCTGCTGACGACACGATGGTAGATCGTTTACGCCCACGACATTCCGGATATTAAACTCGAATGAATGGTGTGCTATGAAAGCCGGAAATAATTAGATTGGCTTTTAAACTACCCCCGGAACAAACTAAAAAATTTTTTAAGCTTGAATTATCATGATTTCATCGACGTGACGGAATATTATTTTTAATTAAATTAATGAAAAAAAGAAAGAAAAGCATTTAACTGTCAAACTTTTTACTTAAAATATCAAGACTGTGTATCGCATTATAAATCAGTAGGAGAGAAAGAGGAAATAAAAAAAATGATCCTACAGAAAAAATCTCCAATAACTTTTTATCGTGCAAAGGACTTTTACGTAAGAAATATGAATTGTTAATAGATGGTGAAAGCAATTTTATGTACTCTACATAACAGGGCGGGTGAGTCCCTTACCTTCAGTATCTCTATATATATATACACCTATTCTCAGATGCTTCATTGCCAGTAAGCGTCCAAGAAAATCGCCTACTACTTATTTTCTCCTTCTGTGACGCTATGCAAATCCTTCAGTAAACGTCCCCTTACCACCCGCATATATTACTTTTTATTTGCTTTACTTTTTTATTTCATCATTTTCATAAATCTTCAGGCTACTCTGATACTTTCAGACAATATTTTTATTGTGACTTCATCTTTATCTCTTACATTGATCCAAATAATGGTGATGATCAATAATGATGGTTCCATTTAATTACCAACAATTTGTTCTAATAAGAAATATGAGAAAAGATTTTTTTTTATTATAATAAAAGTTCATGGAACTATTGAAGCTTTATCAATGAATTGTTTTTGTAACATTGGATAATTATTGGACGATAAAAGTTGAAATGGAGAAAAATTATCGATACTTTGAGGGAAAAAATAGGAAACATTTCATGGCTTCCGATTCCGGTGATTTGGAGAAAACTTTTACTCTTGTGTTGATCTCGATGTTATTCCACCAAGCCCTTTGCCAGAAGGATCTTCACGACAGATATTTTTTTTTTATATTACAATAAGAAAGCATGTTGTTAAGAGCAAAGACATATTGTATTGACTATAATATATATATGGAAAGAATAAATGTTATTGCTTTAACAAATCAAAAGAATTATCAGAAATAAAATAGATAAAATAATGTTTATCAATTCTGGAAATTGAAATAATTGACCAATAAATAAATGATGAAATTAAAAAACAATTAATCCATGTATCCATCTGCATAAAAATAAATGGGATGCATGTCAAACCTAAATGAACACTTGATGAAACACTTGGATTTGCTAGACCATGACTTCCATATTCCTGAATTATCCTTAAGGTCTGCTATGTAGGGATCATATCTACTCCATATATAATAAATACTTTCCAACAAGTTTTTTTACTGGTAGAGTTAATTCACTATTCAATATGTTGTATAATTCAACAGAATTATTTGACAGTCACTGTAATTTGTGTAATTTTCATCTGCAAAATTGATTCAAATACGTACTTTTCAATTACCCATTGAAAATAAAAAGCATTTTACTATGATTAATTTTATGATGAATTACTGATTATGTAAAAAACATCCAAAGAGACATGAATGATTACTATAACAGAAATAGTGGCTGTTAGTTATCAGATAGAGTCTCCATGAACGTGTCCATAAGCATCTAAGAATCATGTGTGATCAGAAAGGCTGTAGCATTAGCATTCGTATCTAATTAGTAATCAGGTAATGATGAACGCGAGGTGTAGGTTACACATACATCAGACGTTGTAGTAAACGATCAAGTGAGAGGCGGCAAGCTCATGAGACAAGATCGAACCCTGAGGTCCCAAGGGGTCGATCGCTCATCTTGCAATAGCGTCGCGCAGGTTCCACCGTCCCTTGTGACGTTCTATCCTCTCTTTAGCCACCCATAATCTTCACTATATTCTTCGCCAACTATCTTACATCGATCATCTGCTGTGGGTTCTATTAAAATATTCATCAGACATTCATCACTCCCAACAATGGTTGCATCTACTTTCATGAGATACAGTGCACTCTAGCTTCAAGGTTAGTGGTGAACAGTTGGGGAAATAAAAATTGTATTTTGTCTCATCGATGATTTTGTATTAGATTTACACAATGAGAACATTATCAAATAGTTTTTCAACAAAATTGAGGAAAAATTGCTCCAACTGAATTATAAAAAGTAAAAGTCGCTCATTCCTGGTTCAACATTGGATCAGGCTTGGAAATGTTGGTCCAATATTGGACCAGGAATGCGATAATTTCACTTCTCTCTAGAAAAGTAGATAAAACTTTATGTTTCTGAAGAGTAATGTTTACTTCAAGTTTGGTAATTTCTCTTACATCTCCAACTTTTGTTTAGATTACCTAAGCTAAAGTAATTGTTATCCAAACATTTTTTCAGTTCAACTCTAGCAAAAAATATTACTTGCTTCCTTCACGTATGGTTTTATTTTAAACTCCGATTGTTGAATCAATACAATGATAATTTTATTGTTGCTAATTTTTAATAATATAAATAATAAATGTGTGATGATTTATTTAAATTTGTTAGTCTTATTGAACCTATTGATTTCGATGAAAAAATTTCAGTATCTAAAATCTAGAATTTGTTGAATAATACTTTTTAACACCAAGTTTAGATTTGCGGATAGCTGTAATATATTGAAGGGTAACTGGCAACCACACATCAGGGATATACGAGTGTAGTGATGTTGACGGTGGTGGTCTATTAGAGGAATGTATGCGACTGGTCACCCTCGTGCATTCGAATCACAGTCGTCTTTTTTTTTCTCCATCCTCTGTAAAGTTCTCGAGAGTCTGAAACCCCAGAGTGATTTCGATTATCGATAGCGCTCGGGGTTTTAAAACACCCTGTCGATTCGTGTGCTTTCACCAACCCAAGAAAAGAGACTAGTGCTTTTTTCACCCTCTCCTCAAATCTTTATATAGTAGTAGTGAACTACCTTCAGTTTTCTATCTCATTTTTTTCCTCTGGTCCTTCAGCGTGTGTCACAGAATTTTTTATTTGGATCTGACAATTGTTACATTGGGAATTTGTGGTCTCTCTGAATGCCATTGGTGATTCTGATTAAACACTTTTCTATTCTACATTTTTTACTTGTAGTTCTATACATGAGGAAGCAATTTTTTGTAGTATTGGCATTTTTATTTTGTTTCAAATCCTTTTTCTAAAAATTTTACCACACAAAACATTTAAACAATTCAGAAATTTATTTACCTTTTTACTCTAAATTTTTTACTTTTAATTTAACAATCTTCAAAAATTTTTTTTTTTATTTTATTTAAAATTTATTTATTCAATTTTAAAAACTTTAAAGATAACTATTCTTCTATTTAATTAATACTAATTAAAAACAATTAAGTATAATTATGAAAATAGTTATCAAAGGGAAATGAAATAATCTAATTTGTATTTATAGCTGTGAGAATAACTATTTAAAATAATTCATTGGAATCAAGGAAATCAATTGATCTAGTTATTAAGTCAGTAAACGCTCACAGGCAGTTACTGCATGACCACAACCCTCTGGTCTTCATCCACCGCAGACAGCCGTAAAATCCACCCAACTGAAATCCGGAAAGCTACCGTATCAAAATGAGTCAAGGGAGAGTCCAGATTGCGGAAATCAAATAAAAGTCGAGCGACACTTTGTGGGTATATAATTAGAAGTACCCTATCGTATGTTCATCATGCGTAAAGACTGCGCGTGAGTGATTTGCACGTGCAGGTGGGTCTTTTTCCCTCGACTCATCAGGCCCACTCAGGGTTCCCACTCGATGCTTGCCCATGTTTACGAACTGATGGGACAGTTGTATTAAATATACACCATGAGAATATCTTGATTACGAGCATATGGAACCTGGTCAATTATAAAAAGTGATAGTATTGTGATTTTACACCTGCATCACACGCATCAATGTCATTTCATCGAGTGTTGGATCATCATCTGATTACAGTTAGCCAACACGCTAATTTACCATTAAGTTAGGAAGTGATGTAATAGTTATTCAAGTTATTTTGTTTGAATATTTTAGAAATAAGTCTCTTTGTTTCTAATCGTGGGAATGAAAGCTAATCATGGTGATAATTAAATATAAATTATCTAGACATGATAATAAATAAAATAAATATTAAGGTCATGGAATAAAAAAATTACTATAATATTCTGTTGACATTTTTTGGTATTTAATAATAATTTAATAACAATAAATTGGAAGTAAACCAATGTTTTTTTCATAAAATCAGCATTTAAATGTAATCAAGTAATAAAAAAGGATGGAACATATTTTATTTGCTCGATATTTCTCATGAAATTGCAACTACTGGCAATTGACGATACTTTCAATGTGCAGAATGACGTGGAAGAATCTTCAAGCGATTTGAGGAAATATGAAACTGTAGAAAAAAAGGAAAGAATCTTCAGACATTTATCCTTACTCTGATCATTGCAATAATCGCTTCTTTCTGCTTTATTCTATGGTTTATAAATTTGTAAGAAAATGATACGAGTTTAATGTAGCGAGTTTTGGATAATAAACAATGATAATACACGTCCGAAATAAATAACCGTGTCAGATATCGTTGGAAATAAAACTTTGGTACTTTCTCTTTTGCTCTTAACCAACGCCCGGGTGTCATTCGTCATTTGTGCCACTCGATTCCATGAGGGGAAACCGCTAAATCGATGAAAAGAGCACCCGAAAAAGATATATATCGTTGGAAAAAAAATGTTTTCATATTTTTTATAGTTTATTGCTTTAAATGAGTTTAAACACATCACAAATTTTTTTTTCTGTATTAATTACAATTATTACTAACTAATTTTTATAAAATAACATTTAAAAAATTTTTAATTTCTTTTTTGCTTTAACTTTTACTCCAAAATTTTCGAAGCAATATTTTATTCTTTTCCAAGCAGATTTCTCATGTTATTTCAATTTATACCAGAAGAGAATCATGTTTTATTTTTTAAATAACTGTCTCTTTTATAAATATTATTATAAATAATAAAACTTTTAGAGTTAGGTTGGTCTGGTCATAAATATTTAGATCATCATCAACTTTCCTATTCCTAGCTTCTTTCGATTTTATCAGCACCGAAAATATTTTTAAAAATTAGCAAATTAGCCACCAACATAGAATTAAACTTCTTTCGTGCTAAAAGTATTGTACTGAACTAAAAAAAAATGATATGGTACACTGGTAGTAAATACACACACGTGTAAATTCTAAGTAGAAGTGGGAGGTTCAATTTGTCGAGGTATAAGTAAACAAACGTTTGCTGGAGTTTGTTTGGCTAGAATGAGCGATGCGACGTCCTTTAATTTAAAGTCCTATGATATCGTCATACCACTCTGAATCCTGAGCAGCAGTACAGAAAACTACCTAACCACTCCAGACTTGTCTCAATGTTCTACCTCATCTTCTCTTTCTCTTCTTCTCTCTCGGGATCCACAAATAGAAGGGGTGGCTTTAAGTAAATAGTTATTGTTTGCTACCATGGATCGCAGTCGTCACTACGCAAGCCCACCCTTCAGGATCTCAATTAGTACAGTACTCACTTAACGTTGCTATCAATACCATCCAATACCCATTTCCACATGTTCCTGATGATTATTCTTTTGTTTTGGAACTTTATCAATTTATTCGCTTATTTTTCAGTTGATAATACTTTATAAAAAAACCAACTATCAGGCACTAGTAGGATCAGGTTCTAATGAAGAAAGTATTATTTATTTTTTAAAAGAAAAAGTTATCAATGTTTTATGTTGACAAATATCAGTGAAAAGTATTACTGAAGAAATAAAAAAGCATGAGAGAGGAACAGATGGTGACAATATATATATTTTTAAAAGACCCTGGTTATAACCAACGATTTTTAAATGTCTTTAAAAGTTTCACAATCCAACCAATCCTAGTCTACGAATCTTCAACTAGTCGGTTAAAATCCTGCCTATAAACAAGAAAGCTTAAGAATGGGATCCCTGAAATGACCGAAGGGCGACTCTAAGAGAGAATCTTACATTCAAAATGTTCTGGATAAGGTTGAGCCATGAGGCAGAAGGACAAAAGCAAGAGGGATAGAAACAAGGGTAACTGCTACAGTGACTGAAAATAAGTGGAAAGAAAGAGGAGTTGATGGTATATCTTGTGGTAGACCAAGAGCAAGAGAAAAAACGACAGGTTGTAACATGCAAATTTGAACCTTAAAGGTTTTATGTCGAGCGATATCTCCGAATCATCTCCCCCTTTCGGAAGTCGAGATACCTCCCTCGGGGAGCCGATCCCAGTCGATCTTATCCTGGATCAAAAGTCTCGTTCGGGAGGGAAGAGTAGAAAAAAGTGGCCCTCAACACGTTCTCATTGTAGTGGTATTCCTACTGCTACTTTTTACTCCATCTCATGACCCTAAATGTCTAAATCACCATCCCTGAAATCCTGCTTAAAAATGACTTCTTGGATTACTCTTTAATGCATATGTTATTGTCTTAATCGTCCTCTTTTTGATAAAACATCCTCATCATTATTTTATTCCACATTAAAACGTTTTATTTTATTATTCCTATCGTCAAGGTATAGGTTCTGATGATGACAGCAGTTTGAAAATCTTATTTATTAATCATTTCTCTTTATACTTTCATTTTTAGTCCAAATATTTACTTTATCCATATATTTCGTTTTAATATTACATATTTTTTTAAAATAAATCAATAAATGCATTGAGAAAACGATAAATGAAAAATTTTTAGAGTTTGGAGTCTGCTAGATTTGAGTTTTTATCCATTTTAAATTACTTCAACAAATTTTTTGATCAATCAACATCGAATTGATAAAATATGATGAAATTATATTTCTCTTACATTTTGATTAAGCTCAACTTTTATTAACTTTTATCATAAAAAACAAAAAATATCCGAGATTGATGCACTCTTGTATATTTAAATTTTATTGGATATCAAACCGCTATCACAACAGATCATAATCTAAATTGAATTGGTTGCAACCTAGTAAAGTTGTTTTTAATACCAAGCTTTTGAAAACAGTATGGGAAATTATAATTCATAAAATCGTATTGATTTATCTTTCATTTTTTACCAACAAAATTTTTATAACAATTTGCGAATCAAGAATAAATGAAAATAAAATAGAGTATAAATTGATGAAAAAATTTTTTATTGATGTCGATCTTGATAAATAAAAAAATAAATCGAGACAAGTCGACAGCTAATAACATTTTATAACATATATTAAAGTAGATGACATGTATTTTAATACCAAAATAGTGTGAACAATAAGAATACAGAATAGAACACTGGAGGTTTTGGTTGTAGATTATTCTCTTCGGTAGTCGGACCGCACTTAGGCCATTCATCATATGTTGGAGCGGTATAGCACCGAGGGCGTGTGATTAGAATCAGTTACCCTTTACTTCTGAAGCGGTACCGGTGGTGCTCCTGGTCTGAGTGGCTAACCCTTGATATCGCGACCAAAAGATATTCCCTTGGGTGCCATCTGCTAAGGGCCATTCCTTCTATCTGTGTGCTACCGTGTTATTTCATCTAGAGCCAGTATATATATTATTGTCGTAATCCTATACGTTATACACAACCGTCTACAGCTCGAAAAATTAATAAGCCGCAATGTCATGACTCTATCATTGTCATTACTCAGGAACTCTGCCCATTGGGAGTGTAACTAGAAACTATCAAGTATAGGGTGAATTTCTAGGGGAAGTTGACTTCATTTATCATTCATCATTGAACAAATGTGCACCACTATTAAATTGGTGCGGAAGTTTCAATACTTTTTGTTGACAAGGATGTATGAAAAGAAAAGATCAACTGGTCAATAAAAAATTAATTTATCAGGATTTTTTAAATAAATATGTTTGTTTGATTCTTTTGATTGATTTTGATATAGACCAGGTTGAACTATTTTTAATGAAAAATAATTTGAAGGGATTTTTTGGGAAGAATAAAAAATCTCTTGGTCTACAAGTCGTACTTTAAAGAGTGCTTTGCTCTTATTTATTGCTACATGAATAAAACACGGGTTGAAAGAACGGCGTATTAAATGCGGCATAATTTTCAAATTTCAGGTTATAAATAACCAGTAAACGATACGCGGCCACGCGTATGGGGTATTTTTTGCTATCCTGCTTCATCTCACGCACTTGCAATTCTACCAAGTATCTTTACTCTCTTCGCAAATTCTTTCTTTCTGCACTCCCAGAGCACACATAAATCGTATGAGGTTCCTACTAGGAGGGATGCTTGATGTCAGGGCGAAAAAGGAAAAGTGGCGCCGAGTTCACTGGAAGCTTCTAAAAATTTTTACGTTTCAATTTTATTTAGCATCAATAAATTATTCTTTCACTGTTAAAAGAATTATTTAAAAACTTTTATCCATTAGTAATTGAACAATTAAACAATTAATTTGATAGAAAACAAATAGGGATGTTTTCACGAGTGAAACATAATGTAGACGTGTAAAAAAATTTACCAAGGATTAAAAATGAAATAGAGATGGTTTTTGTCTTTGGATTTCCCTCCAATTGCCAGACATTAATCTCGGCTAATTAGCAAGCGTCTTGTAACGGCCGGGGGTTAATGTTGGTTGGCGCACCCTGCCGGGTCTCATTCTTAGACCCTGATGTCGACGGCCTTTGATGTCAGGGGCGTAAGCTACAGTGGTATCACATGTTGTAGGAAGCTACATTGCAATACGAAAGTCCGTGTGTTGACGCCACTGTGGATTAAGCTCATGGAAAGCGGTTACTGCCATCCGCGGCCGCAATTAGTACGACACAGCATGGAGTACTCACGGAAAGGGTTCTCTTTTGGGTCCCGGTCGCTCTTTCAGCCCCGACGTCCTCAACCCCTTAACTACCAATTTCACACACAGTCATTGCGGTTTTGTTTTCATCGCTAGCTTTAATGAACGGTTAACTGTTCAAATCTCTAATGGACAGTTCACATTACATTCAATTTATCTCTTCAATGGCCATGTTAGAGATTGACAACATTCATTTTATTTTGTCTTATAACATTAGTGGTTTAGAAATACAACTGGTTGTGGTGATTTTTTAATATTTCATTCAGTATAGTTTTATTTGAAATTTTTAGCAAAAATAATTTCTATTTAAATTACTTTATTTTCAATCCTTATTATATTTATTATTTATTATGATTCTTAGCAATTGTTTATGTATAAATGATCTCAGTGTATTTTAATTCAAATAATATTTTTAAAAATGTTCATAATAGTTTATAATTATTTATTAAATAATATTTATGATTGATTAGGACTTTTAATTATGAGGTCTAAATATGATAATGATTAACCTAATCTATTTAAATTTTGAACTGAAACATTTTTTTCTAAACAAACAATTTTTTTATTTAATAAAAATCACTTATGTTTTTTATTACAGTTAATTTCACAAAAATCATTAGATTAAAACGACTAATAATTTTTTTTTTCATTCACTTTTAACACTGACAAAATGTCATCTAAATGCTGTTAAAACAGAGTATGATAGCGTGCATTAGTCCATCCTTTTAAATATTAAACTCTCGTGTTGTATAGTGTTTTACTCTTGACTCAGCCATTTTGCTTATCGATCTGTTTCGTCCAAGTTTTTTCCAGGTCTGTTATTTATTTTTTCCGTTCGTTATCTAATAAACATCGTTGACCTGGACGTGTAATTAACGAACCGCTCATTACATTATTGAAAACAATTGAAGTAAAATTAATCAGACCATTCGATAAAGTGATTTAATAATTGAATTTCACTGATTGATCCACGGCCTTCCTATGAAATTTTAACATATCTTCCATTAGTCCATTTGCTTTGTACTTTCGGTCATAATAGTACGACTGAAAGGGTCTGCGTTCATTTTTAATTAGACGTATAGTCTTTTAAAAACATTTTTAATTTCACGTATTGAATATTAACAAATCTATAATCCAATTCTTTAAAAAAAAAAAAGGAAAAACAGTTTGTAAAAAATTACTAAAGGCTCAGAGAGACTAAAAATTAGATATTGAATTTTATGAATAGAAAATAATGTCAGGTATGAATATTTTATTGTAATTAAAGAAATGAGATTCTTTTAAAAGATTAATTTAGTTTTGACCAAATTAAAATACGCTTTTGAATGAGGAATTCGATGAAACAATGATATAAAGAGCAATTACTCGTTATCACTGTCAACTTAGGAGAGAGTTCTGTAAGGATTTGTATAGTGTCGCAACGGGAGTGTCAAGTTCCAAATAACTAATTTGCCGTCCCACGCTTCGACGACGCTTTTAATTGAAACAAATAGAGTGATCGAAGCACGTTTGCGTCGTCGCATTACGGTATTTGTGAGTGAAACATCGAAATGAGAAGGTGAAGTGAAGGGTCGAGGTCGATATCGGTCTGACTGGTTGGTATATTTTGTAAACCACTACCACTATCTACATCACGCAATTTAGACAGACAGTGAGAGTCAAGGGGGATGGTTATGCACCCTTTTGCAGGATTATTCGTTTGGGTAATGTATGGTAAATATAAATCACCGCAAGTGCGGAACCGTTGGTCGGACAAACCTACTCTCTGTTATATATTCCGTACAGTATAGTTATTTGGTGATGATTCACTTACTCGCTAGGTCACTAATTAATTAGCTAATTTAAATATAATTGTTTTTAATGATTTTAAATATACCAGCAGTAAGTTATTTAACCTTACAGAGGTCTAAAACCCCTTGTAAATATTATTAATATTTTTCTCAGAAAAGACGTTGGGTTTTAATTCACGATTTGTGTCTGGTCGAAATTTCATAGCAAGCGAGTTGATTTATTTTATGCTATTCTGATACATATTATTATAATTTAATAAATTGATTTGCTGCAATAAAACTTTTATTTAATATTACTAGAGTTCTTGTTGAATAGCACCCAAAAAAAAATTGATTAAAGTCAAAATATTTAACACAAGTTCATCAACTCTCATAAAATATCACCCTTTGATGATTTATCATTAAATAAATGGATTATTTTATCAGATAAATTTTTAAAAATAATTATTTTATATTTTGATACTAAATATTGACCATTCCAGTGGGATTAAATTACACGTAGTTATAGGATGTGAAGAAAAGTAACAAAATATTAATTGAGAAACTTTGATGAATCAATATCAAAAGAGGAATATATTTGGTAAAGATTTTGTCTATGGTATCAAATCAACTTGTTGTAATAACTAGACAGTTGTGGTTGGCTCGTGTGAAACACTTTACCAAGTAATAACAGGTCTACATGTTCACGAAAACGGAGGATAGTACAGTTGAGAGGACAAGAGTGTTGTAGGGAGCTTTGTAATTGATAGTCTTGCCGTGAGGGATACACGTGCTAGCTTCGAGTGAGATATTTTGACGGCCTCATAAATAACTACTGTGGCTCGATGGTTCTGGAATTCTATAAAGTTAGAACTTTGTTCAACATTTTAGCCATTAATGGAAAGTTGAGGTTCAGGTGGTGATTATTTTTTTCAAGTAGTTTATGTCAAATACAAAAATAAGAAGTTAATAAAAGATCTTTGGGAACAAATACTAATCATTCTACTCTTTTTCGAAACATTTGCCCAAGAAAGTTGATAAATAATTATGTCATTTTGAAAAATCAAATTAATGATATTAAATAAATATAATTCTGTGGTGTATTAAAGTGTTAACTAGGTGTTGAAATGCCTGTTTTACTACACAGAAATGTAGATAACTATTAAAAGCTTTCATAACATGCCACTGAAAATCATAAGGAGGATTGATAACGTCTCCAAGTTCCAAATTCGAGACACGAGACAGTAGAATATTCCCCTAGTTTTCACCTTGTGCTTTTCATCGTCTTCACACTGTTCTGAGGGTTATTGTCGTTTGGGTTAGGTGTTTTCTCCATGATGTACATTGTAGATCTACGCTAACGGCATTCCCACGTTCCCCAAATGGCATTGTGCGAGAAGGAAGTAGTCATTTGCGATAAGAGACCATATTTGCGTCTTTACGAAAGACCTGAAGATGGTAGTCAGGTAACAAGGACTTAAAAGACACTGAAATACTAAAGAATATGAAACTTGACTGCATAGAAATTCTCTGAATCGTTGTGTCTATTTTCAAGAGACTTTAGTCTAAAGAAATAGGGAAAGTACAATAGTCGAGGACGTTAAATAATGCATTCTAACAGTAATAACTATTTATAATAGTTTAATGGTAAAATAAAAATTTAAATATCACAGTTTAAACGATAAAAAATATTTTATTTATTTATACACCTTTTTTTTAATGGGGAAAAATTGTTTTTTTAGTATAATTATTATTTTTTTCCCAATTAAATTTTTTAGATGGTTAAATAAAAATAAAAATGAATATTAAAAGGACTGGAGGATTTATTTTAGTTGGTTGGTGAAATGGAATAATCAACAAAAGCTGATGCTTAAAGGTTATTTTCTATTTTCACACTTCCAGGTAAGTGTCCTGAAAATGGTCTGACGAGACAGGGGCAAAAGATTGTCGTTTTTGTCACTCAAGACAAAGTGCAGAGACTCTGCTTTCGTACTTCCGCTATACAGGCGTTGAAAGGCCATATTCCTTTTCTTTTATAGTTTCTTCTTGTAATAGACAAGGGCTTCAGATCTCTTTTGAGAATAACTAGATATAGACATAACTTTCCTTACATTAAATTTCTCTGAAAAAAAATAAAAATTTTTTAAAATAAAAAAGGAATTTTTTCAAGTAAAATAATGAATAAAATCATTTAAATAAATTAATGAATTTCATTGTAATAATATCGACATAGATTTTCTCCCCTTTTTAGCTTTTCACTTGAGAGATCGAGTGTGTCACTATGCTCTCTCGCAGTAAAAGGCTATAAAGGCTAATATAATTCCATAGGAAGGAAGCGAAAGTGCGAAAAAGCTATAGTTAGGGAATAGTCAAGGAGCAATAGAATAAAAAGGTTATAGATAGAAAAAAAAAACACTTTGAGGAGTAGCTTGAGAATGCCACATCAGACCATTGCATTCCATCGTAGTGAATTTTTTTCCCTTCAAAGTGATGGTTTTTTGCAACCGACAGAACATTTAAGAAAATTGCTCTCATGTGACCTATAGTTTTAGGGTAATATTTCCCAAACTTTGCCTACCTTTTTCATCCCCTTTCCTCCATATTCTTATTCAATTTGTTTATTTTTACTCAACACTTCTATTGTACTCATCACACACATTTATTTTTGAATAAATATTAATTTTTAATCTCATTGTTATTTAATGGTAACTGGTTTTTACACGATTCAAATAAAAAAGAGAAGCTCATTCTTCTTAAATAAATTTGAATAAAATGAAATTTTTTCTAGAAAAATGAAGATTTAAACCGTCAATGCATTGTATGATTGACGTTCGATTTTGTAAATGTTAAAATATAGAAAAAGAGTAAATAAAATGTGACGTATAAATGGGAGGTATATGGGAGTTACAATGTTACGTGACGACAACGACGTAGATGACGACACGAGAGCATGTTGAAGGGTAGATGGGGGATGGTTGAAGAACGGAAAAAAGCGGTTGAAAGCCTCAAAAGCAAGCTCAGTGTTGATTCACGTCGTCTCTCGTATCCGACGACGCAACGTACATGAACACATCGGGCCCTATGTCATGAACGAGACCATACCGATTCACTCACTTTTTCCGATGTTTTTCCAGACTCATGAAACCCCCCCAACTGTATTGCCTGTGATTGCATCACTAGAAAATTCAACGCTTTCGATCCACCGCAATGCTTCCAATATTTGATACCATGAAGGACGAGGCAGTCGTTTCAGGAAATGAAACGTGTGTCTAATTTCCAATCTGGTATTATGACGAGGTCCTTTAATATTTTCACCCCTGCGTGGTCTTGTAAACTTCCTGTAGCATTTATTTCAATTCGTACCCCTCTCTTCTCTGTGATGCTTATTTATTTCTATGATTACGATTATGCGAATAGTGGTTTGAATTATTTTATACTTGACTTAATGATTGGATGTAGTTAAATTAATTTCATCACTTCGAAGGATGCCCATCTGTTGTGTTAGCTGGTCTATGATTTTAAAACTATCTGAGTTATTATTGACTTTTGAGTATGTATTTTATTTTTGATGTAATGAATACTAAATTATTTATGAATATTTATCAGCAAAATATTTTTGGTTATTGAATTTTCTATCCATTTAATTCATTTTTTTCGATGTAATATGCAATAGGAGAGAAAGATTGGTTATAAAGTAAATCTTTTCTTTTTTGGAATTATTCTATAAACAATGAATTGTTAGTCGAAATGATAATTATTTATAATAATACATCATTGGAGTAAATTCATTTTAATATCTTTAGGTGCTATACTATATTAAGAAGAATTCTTAGGGACAACCCAACATATTAGTCTAAATGATTTTACTGAAAATTAAATAAATAGATTTTTTTTCCATTGCATGCCTATTCCTGAGATTCTGACAGATAAGTATTTAATTCTAATAATTTTGATAAATATTTTATTAATACAAACTCGATATCATTTTCACTTGATTCAAGTAATTTTTCTGCTGATACAATTCAGTTGAAAATCAATAAAATAAATTGACTCATAGAAAATTATTTTAATCAATCATGCAATAATTATTTAATTATTATTCTGCTTCATTATTTTAATTACATTGAGGAGCCATAAAACATCACAAATAAACAACACAACTGATATAAATTTTTCCTCCCTCTCAAGAACTGACACGTATGAGTGCAATTGTCGCAACATCACAGGGTGTATACCATTACATATTTATAACGATCGCAGCATAAGCAGTTATGCTGGGGGTATAACTTCAGTTGCGTGTGATTTTCTCTATACTCTTTTGAGGCATGTATGCATGTATAGCTGCGTAGTTGGTTCGAGAAGTATTAGGTATTCGAAATGAATGCGCTCGCATTCGCTCTATACTCTTCTTGCTTCACTGGTGTGTATCGAAAAAATATGAATAAGCTTTCCAATTTCCGATATTCCATGACATTTTTCTATGAGGGCGGTTTCAATGAGATGTGTAACATACAACGAAATGCCATCTGATATATTCCGACGTGTATGTACGTACATCAATTCAACCATAGACACATATAAGTGTGCGTCAGACGTACACCTTTTTTGTTATCTCCCTCTTCTTTTTTATTCCACAACCAAAGCCGTGACTATTGCGAATATTTTCAACTTATCTTCAACTATATTTTGATAAAGGCTCATATTTGTTTTATACTGTCAAACGTTGCAAAAGTCGAATCTTCAAAAACTTGTAAAAAGGATGTTTTTTGTCAAGAATAAAATACATTTAATGTTGTAGAAAAAAAAATTTCTGGTTTTTTCAAAGCTTCAATAAAATTTGAAACATTATTCATGTATATTTATCTAAAAAATTTAACTGAAAAATCGATTTAGTCCTAAATCAATAATTTCTTTATTCACTTTGTAAATTTTTAAGGAATGATATACAATGGTATCTGTGTGATAAAGAATTGAATTTAAATAGAACCATGAGAGCTAGACGAGATTGGTGCAAAAGACAGCAAACAATCCATCAAGTAACGTAGGAAAAAAAATCGAGAAAAGGTGTAGTGATGTATTTTGGGACGGCTTGACCCTTGGGCTGACTACTATAAAACCACCCTTGAATATTGGCGCTCTTAAACGCATCTCCTGAGATAGTCGACCCAAATCATTGTCAGAGGTGGGGCATTGGATTAAAGTGGATTTTTATAACGCTTTATGATAGAAAAAGGTTGATCTATGACAAGAGTTACTATAAAGTGATGGTGTTATTGTAGATGAGAAAATAAAGCAACCAAAAAAGATGGGTAAAAAATGTTAAATTTATCGTATGTGATAAACTGTCGAACCTGGTGACAATTAGTCTCTCGTTAGCTATTCACTTTGGCGACAGGATTCCCGTTGTGTTTTCATTAGTAGCTTACCGGCTCGTTATACACCGCCCCCATCATCATTCTCGACGAAGCGTACAACGTTGCTCTATCAATTTTGCTATTAGTGTCCCCGTAGCATACACATCATACAACATCTGCTGCTGTATTGATGAACATTTTTTTTTTTTGGTTCATTTTATCGAGTTAATTTTTTTTTTGTGGAAAGGATATCGATTTTGGAGATTCATTAAAATTCTTAGTGAGAGTGAAATGATCTTTCAGCTTCTTTGAATTTTATTGAGTGAGAAAGAGACAAATGTTCTAATTTGTACACTGAAAGAAATCGAAATAGTTGGATTTACTACGTAATATTAATTTTCCATTTGAGAGCTCATAGAAGAGTCCATTTCTTACTATTAAACAACTTAACTATGAAACGTTAAATGAAAAATTAACGTTACATATATGTAACGTCTAGACTCCCGGTTTTTTTTTATGTACAAAAGACTCTATATAATTTATATTGTTATTGGAAATGATTGTTTGTTGAATAACTTGATATTTTAAATTTAAAAAATAAAAATTCCAGTTTATTTTCTTCAAATAAATGTTAGCTTGTTAATAACCATTGTGTTCGTAGAAAATATTTTCTTACTAATTATTTATTCTAAAAGATAGTACAATAAAAAGGTCTCATGTATTATACTCTGGTTTTGTATCAAAAACTTTTATATCATTTTAAATAGTATTTATATTTAATACTATTTTATATTATTTTAACCTATTCTACCAATATTAAATCTATCGAATTATCCACACTGTAAATTTTAGCGTTTTATTTTAATACATTAAAAGTGTTTTAATATGACGTCGGTCATTTTATTAACATTGTAAATAAAACAGTATTTAAACATTTCCTTTGTTTCTAAACATTCTATTTATTTTCTATCGAAAATATCTTGTCTTAGACTTCTTTATTTATCTAAAAATAAAATAAGGAGCCATTTTATTTTTTTTAACTGATCATAAAAATTATTTTACATTATGGCAACTTAAAGACAAATCATTAAAAAAATTATCTACAACCTCCTTTCTCTTATTCTTCGTCACCACCACACCTTAAAACGATTATTATTATCAATTTTTTGAATTTCCAAACACACTTGAGTTGTTATCGGGTCGCGTGTACACACTGTATGGTGTCGCATTGCTATCTGCATTCCGGGTGAATGCTCTGTCGGATTACGAAGTAGTATCCAACGCCTCAACAAAGGTCGTAAGTTCACAAGGAAAGCTCGGAACATCGTGGACACGAAGGCGAGTAGTGTGCAGGAGGGCAAACGATTCATAGAAAAGTCACGTTCCTGTATATGTATATTGCTTAAGTGTGCTTATTCCATCTTGGTATCATACACTACATCCTTCTTCGTCTACTTGAGACACTAACGTGTCTGTATATTACAATGCGTTTCTACTTGAACGAAACGTTTAGCCTTGGCGTTGTTAACCGAGCAGGGATACATAAGTGTAGGATAAATGCATTTTCTGCTGGCGATCATCTTCGATGCCGCTAGAGGAAGTCTCGGACTATTGGAAGTTAAAGAGAGAACGTGACGGTGAAGCAAAAAAACAATAATAATCATAATGAGGCGTTTAGAAGTGAATCTTTTATACGCTATACCGAAGATACGGCCCTTATAATTTCATCCTGTATTAAATTGCAATATTATCTAAAAATAATACAGTTTTAGTGATTGAAAAAATGTTTTTATTAAAGAAGATTCCTTTCTTCTTCGTGAATATTTAAAATAAAAATTCACCAACTTGGAAAGAGGTTAAAATCTAGAGTCCACTCGACAGTCGTAGATATTTTCTCTAGTTCGCTGAGCTTTAGTGAAAGGCATTGAGGTTCGTGGAACAATCGTATCTGGTTGCGGTGCTGCAAGAGGGTGAAGTAGAGACTCTACTCTTCTAAGATGCGGAAAACTTTGACTGTGCTCGTGGGAGTATACTTTCTTACGACAAACTTCTCCTTGGACAATGTCGGCAACTTTCGTAATTAAAGTTACGGGCACTCGGCGACAGACCGCATGCAACGTCATAAGAACCAACTTTCTTAGACTCTATATCTATAAGTGTAATTATAGGTATACAGGGTGATCCAGAATAGTGTATAAAAAAATAACAGGCTGAAACTGGATCGAAATCGAAGAGATACGTATTTCGCCGTTTTGAAAAATTCGTAAAACTAGGGTAATTATTAATTTTTTAAAACGGCCAATCAGAAACCTTAGATAACAAGTAAAATTTAGAGAGAGAGAGAGACAGAGAGAAAAATTTTGTTTTAACAAAGAATATCTAGTAGAATTGATGTGAGGGACCTACATTCTCATTATAGATATTCTGTATTATAGTTGGTAGTAGAATTTCTAACAAAAATCGTTTGTAGTTGTTGGAAAATGTTCTTAGGTCAATAATCATCAATGTTTAGTAGTCCTCTGATCAGGTAGAATTAAATCTGAAGAACTACGATTTTTGTTAGAAATTCTACTACCAACTATAATACAGAATATCTATAACAAGAATGTAAGTCCCTCACATCAAATTTACTAGATACTTTTCCTTAAAACTTGCGAATATGCTGGAATACATCATTGTAATCTACTATTCTGGATCACCCTGTATATCATCTTAAATTTTCTCATCTTCTCAAGTCTAGGACTTTTCTTTGAAATTATATGCGTGATAAAATCATCACAACTTAGAAAAATCATTCTTGTATACACAATGATGAGACTATAATCTAATGAAAAATTTTTTATCTCTCTTCAATACAAATAATTGTGTGAAATATTTTATATTCATTCGCGTGTTGGTTTATTTAATTTATTAATAAAAAAATGGTTGTATTATGAAAGGTTGAGTGTCAACGAAAATGCTTCAACCAACATAATTCATTTATTTCCGTTTCAAATTATTTCATTTACTTCTTTTTTCTATTGATTAATGAAAGTAATTAGAGATCATAACGTGCTTTATATCAAAATCCCACATCTCACACAATTGAGCGAGTAGACGAGATCAACAGCCTCGTGAGAATGTTTTTAATTTAAAAATCGAACGCACTTAAAGTACAATAGATTGAAGAACCATCAAATAATAGACCGTTACACTAATTAACCTACATAGAAGAGCTTCATATTAATTTACTTAATTGTTATATTTATCGATCGAATTAATATTCATACTAGCAAAAAAGTTATGAAACTTTAATTCATAAATAAATTTGCCAATAAAATCAGTTTGTATCATGCGTAAGTTGATAAAAGTTGACTTGCAGTTGATTATACGTCTCCTTGGAAGTTGGTGTAGAAAAGGCAGTGAAAGAAAGCTTTATAGAAATGAAGAAATTGAATGGAAGAAAAGAAGAAGCGTCTTAAGAGTGTTGGAGGATGCTAGAGGGTGTTCAGGGGGGTTGAGGTGAGAGTTATTATCGATTAGCTGTCGCATCGTTTGGAAAAAGTAAAAGAAAAGTGAGCCCTAGGGACTCTAGAGCGGGTGGAATGTGATCAAGGCCTGG
This sequence comes from Chelonus formosanus, assembly GCA_028641665.1. Classification (NCBI taxonomy): domain Eukaryota; kingdom Metazoa; phylum Arthropoda; class Insecta; order Hymenoptera; family Braconidae; genus Chelonus; species Chelonus formosanus. Next base: position 20,847,555 of record CM054002.1, read on the forward strand.
CAGATACATGAGAACACTCCTAATCCTGATTCTGCAAAGATAAAACCGAGATTGAGATTTTTTTAAGGTGACAGAAAATGATTATTTATATTATCTTATTCTAACGAATTTTAAGAATAAAAATATCTTAAATCATTGTCCGTTCAACAGGTCATTTAATTGCACAAATTTTCTACTTCACGCGGCACACGCGAGAACATGAGAAATCATCTCGCGCTGTCGCCTCTCTGTGATCGATGATGATACGAGTAAGCGTACGGCCAATGCCGCCTGGGGTCAATTAATCCTCGCTCATCGCTAGTTCCGATCTAATAATTCTCGACGATATCTCTGGGGACGATCTTGCTTGGAGATATGTTTTCCGTACGTCTCTGATGTAATTTACTTTTTAAGACGCCATATCTCTTCTTAGAAAATTTAAATGAAAATAATATTTTCATTATGTTACAGCTTAAAGAATAATTCATTTAATAATTAAAAGTTTATTTTGAAAATAATTAAAGTCATTAATATTCATAATTAAAATGATTTACAAATGGTGATAAATCATGTGACTATTTATACTGGTTGAGAAAAATACTAAAAAAATATTCCAATGGAACTTGAATGGAAATATACTCGATGAAGAGCTCTGATCTTGAAGCTCAACAAGAATGTAGATGTTTCAGAGTGTGATGTTAGTTAGAAAGTAAGAACAAATAAATAGCAATTAAGAGTTCTTGTTGCAAAGAGAATGCTTATAAAGAGCATAAACACTCGTGGTATTTCATTTTTTTTTGCTTCTTATTTATCAAGAGTGAAAATAGGTAAAAGCAGTGAATATAAAAATAGACATTAAGTTAGCTAGGGTATAAAGACTGTAGTTCAAAAAAGTTGTCAGTCACGGAAATAACTGGCGCATCGACCTCCTGTCCAACTGGATTCCTCACGAGAGAAGGATGCCTCCTATCGCCTCAGGGGAATCAAAAATAGAATGATTTCTACAACTGGAATTGCACTTGGTACTTGATCCTTTTTACGTTTACCTTGATTTGTTTATGCTCTTTTAATTCATTCTTATGTATTACATTCCTTGTTTACTATTTTTATGTAGTCTAATTAAATCACGGAAAGGAAATTAAAGGTTATATGCATAATCGATAAATCAAATTTTTTATCATGTCATTAGCAGAGAAATCTCTGGATGTTATCTTTGAATTTCTACTGGATTCTTTAACACTTTTTTTTATGTATAAATTCTTGAGTAAGTCTTATTACCTATTACTAAATAAGAACATTATCATGTCCTTTATATGTTGATATAAAAAAAAAGCCTCAAGGATCACTTACTGATCGTGACACTTCCTATTCTGTCGTATCACTTCTGTCCCCTCAATTCCTCAGGGATCCATCTGAAATTCCTGTTGGCGTGTTCTCACAATTTACTTTGCCCATCTATACCACTTGTACAAAAATATTATCATACTGTAGTTGTAGAGATGTCCAATGTTGCATTTAGTAATAGATAACCTGATGGTTTGATTTATGATAATTCATGACAATTAGATTGAAATAACAGTCTTCAATGATTCCTACCAAGTAAAGATTTTGCATTTAAACAGAATACCTGTGATGATTCTTTTTTTTTCATCAATAAAAATATTCCAGTTTATATAAATTTTCCCTTTCAATAGAAACCTTTTATTTGCTGCTGATAAAATTCAATCTGATACTGGTTTATTTATAAATATGATTTTTTTCTGTTCAGTTATTTTTATTAAATCGTTATTCTCAGATATACATTAGCAAGGAAACATAATTATATAAGTATTGCTGATAACACTACTTGCAACTTAGTAATTTCAAGTTGTGCTAAAGTATTATTATTTTATGTTAAAAAATGGAATATTAAAATCATCATAAACCTTCCATGATTTCATTTCATAGAATCTCGACATAAATAATATAAAGAAATGAATGATTTTCATGGAAGATATTTTTTATCAATATTTTTAAGATTTAGGATTTGGAGAATATTAATCAATTCTTGAAGAAGAAAAAAAATGTTAAACCATGTAATACTCTGATCTTCCAAATAATTTCTAATTTTTTATAGCCGACTTTATAAAAAAAACTCGGCTTTTATGTATTTTATTTAGCTTATTGATCGTTTTTAGCATTTGTAAAAGACATAAAGACGTATTTTGTCCTTTTATATATCCATTGTGTTGTAAGGCGTGTGCCTCAGACATTGGCTATTCCTTTCAGATGCTGCTCACCTCATCTGGACCCTCTTCGTTGAGCAATTGTGACGTTTGGCTTTTAGCCGGACGACCCCACGTCGTCTACAGTTACATCTGTAGACCAGCGTGAAATTATCGTATTTCAACGTTCAGACTTTGCTGTGAAATATATATCACTCATGTTTATATCTTTATTTATATGCGTTTTAATTATAATAAAAACATTAAAGTAAGTTATAACCTTTGCAATAACATCATGAAAAAATCCAAAATAGAATTTAAAAGTTTTGGAATGTGTTTATGGCCGTTTATTGTTGAAAAACGTTTGATCTCCATCACCTGCATCTGGACAGAAGTCTTCCCGCCCATGAAGTCACTCTTTGGATAATTATACGGCTTATGGATACAATTTTCAGGGATGTTGAAGCTTGAACCCCTAAATGAGACATTTAGTGGAGCCACGTGGATACCATGACCGCATATTGACATCACAATAAGTTAATGGGACTACGCCCACTAAATGTAAGATGGAACAAGACAGTTTTACACATTTTTGCTACAATTTTGTAAACGCCCATCTACAAGCTATTTATAAGCTTGGTTTGTAATAAATTCTAGCATCACAATGTACTTATTTAGAATCAGTGTTTTGTTGTCATCATAATTTTTCTCTTTTTCAGATAGCTCACATCCAGCTGCATGTTTAAGGTATTCATCACCAATGATAGAAGTCAACTCTGATGATTAGAATTTTTCTTATAAACAATAGGATGAATTCATCAAAACTGGTAAGTTTGATAAATAATTGTGTATTATTCAATGATTAAACAATAGCTCACCTTTATATTCCTGAAGATAAAAAATATTTAAAAATGTTATAAATCATGTTCAGATATTCTGATTCAGTGGTTAGATTTAATGATTGACATCAGAATAAAACGGCGGTTCATTTGAGAGAAAAGATCATAAGAAACATGAACAATTAATGTCTAGAACGTAACTCACTAGTCTTTTAAAACGTATGACACGACATTTATGTCCTTACATCCAATGCAAATATCCTGTCCAATGTTAATATCTTAGAATATCATGATAATAGTGCTGTTGCATATGCAACCATTTTTTACATACACGATCACTGATGATAAACGTCAAAGGGAGCTACAAATGCTTCTATCGAAAATCCAAGCCATTTATAAATGATTTTGTCTATCTCCCTAAGGCTTCAAGGATTTCATTAATCTTCAAAGCTACCAAGTCAATGGAGTGAATTTAAATCATGATTATAATTGTAATTCAATTATAACTTGAATTAAATGTTTTTATAAGAAATCGGATAAATATGAAAATACTGAGTGAGAAGCTTGTAATCTTTATAGGATTTGATGCTATGGTGCTTTAAAATAGGTAATAGCTTATAGTCGCGCGTGCAGCCTACCTGCTTGACTGGCAATGCTACCGACACTACTTGGTTATGCAGCATGTGTCCCACGTCGCCCCTGGCTGAAACTACTCTCTTCCTTTTTCTATCTTACCACTCTCTTATTTTCTTATTCTATCTATACATTCTCTTCTCGTACTTCTCGTGTTTCTGCTACTGTTATGCTGTCGCTTATCTTTTTCTTCTTTTGCACCCTCTGTCTTCAATACGGATAACAGCTTGATTCCATATTCTTGCAGTACAGTCGATACTTGTGAAAAATTGAATGAAATACAATGAAGCCACTGGTTTTTCCTATCATTTTGTTACCAAGGTTTAGATTGTGCTATACAAGTTGAACTTCATTTTGAGTTAATTAATTTTATCGCTCTAGTTTATTTAAATTTCTAAATCAACAAATCTCTAACTTTATTTCAAGACCAAGTCTTATTAAAAATGCAGGCAAGACATAATAAAACGGCGATGATCATGGGCATAGCATGGTGTTGGTTTTGTGCTGAAAAAACAAATAACGTCGTAAAGTACTCAGTAAGATGCGTGATTCGTATACCAAGATAGGACGAATATTGTAAAATTTTTATTCATTCGAATGAAACAAACTAGAGGATGAAGGAATCTACTCTTATATATTATAAAAAATGTATACATACTAATTTTAAAAATCTAAAAGTTTGTAAGGCAATTATTTTCACTGGTATCATCACACTTTAATTCTGACAAAGTAAAAAAAAAAATAGAAAAAGCAAGTTCTTTGGATTTAGTTTTTATATCTTATGTTCCCATCTCAATTCTCAAGAGTTAGGAAGAGTCATAAAAGCTCAACGACGTAAGAAAGAAAGGATTTCTACGAATCCACGCCTATCAGTGAGTATAAAACATCGTCTTGTGAACAGAAGAGATAATATAAGACGATGTACCAAGTGGCAGAGTTTGAAGAATCTGTTAATGATTCTTATTCAGCTTGATGTAATAATAATGTACCCATCATGCTCCATAACATAATCATTAGATCAAAAAAATGAGGATTCATTTAAAATGTAAATACGAATTATTATTTAATAAAAATAATAGAATTTATTCAAATAAAAAAGTCGCGTGCTGATTATGAAATGTGTCATGAGGCAAGTAAACTAGCGGTTATTCATAAAGTGGTTTTATTTCTTCAATGTCTGTATGTTGAACAATTAAATAATTATACTTAGTTGGTTTATGTGGGCTCTTGACGCTTCTATCAGCTAGAATGAATGCGAAGAAAGAATAGATACCATGGTACATATTTTCAGCTAAACTGATATTACATGGTCAGCCATCTTGTTTAATAAGTTAAGTGACGAGACGCAGCTGCCGGCCTCAATGAAACATTAGTTTACGTTTGGGTGGCCTCGGTATCACTAACTATCCATGATCTCAGTCTCCATCTTCCTGGTGTATAACAAAAGAGCTGGTGAGAACTTAAGAGAAATGGTTCATTAAGCCAATGCACACGCGATCATGTCCCTCCGTCTTTATATCATTCAACGAGTTTGGATTGATGGTCTTCTTAAATCAGTATTATCATGACTGAGTCATTCAATTGGCTTCTCGAGACGTAACAAAATATTTGACAATGATTTTTAACTAGCAGTGGCGCTATGGCATTCCAGTTATTAAAAAGTCTTGATGGTGTTGGAGATACCCACATCTAAGTCATTCAATCAATTCATCAGTTGAATTAATGGAATGTAAACAATTTTTTGAGAATCATTTTTTAAATTAAGCTAGGATTTTTATTTGAATAATTTAATTACGGATAAAAATAAATTGAAACAGTGGAAATAATTTTTATCATTGAAGTCAACAGTTGAAACTTTTCTTCCAAGATCTAGGAATATTCATCTTAGTTATGTTTTTTAATTTTTCAATTAATTGAGGTAGTCTTCTGCTATTGTTAAAATAATTAGAAAAAGTCAATTTATATTTATGAGTATGAAGAATTCTTCAATAAAACTTTTATTATTTGTAAATAAATAAAAATGCAATTTATTTTGAAATATTACGAAAATTGTCTTGTAGACTACAATATAGAATTGAAAGTGTGAGTAATTAGGCGGTTTTATAACGAGTGAGAGGGCTCGGTGTGTAGTCAAATGTCGGACAAACGAGTGTGACGATGACGAATGGATGGTGAAGCCGCCGGCGGGATTGAGGGGACGACATTATAGTAGACAGAGCATCAAGGGTAAAGCATACCCATCTGATCCCTGGAGGACTAACAGACTAGTTGCACGAGGCTGAATCGCAAACTTGTGTTAATGTTCATCGTCACCTTCACTGCGCCACTCACGTTGAAATGAAACTGCTCTTTCTTGATGAAACATTCGTCTCTTGCTAATTATCATGCATACAATACGCACTACATATTAATTTCTATTATATGCTACCCAGTTTCATTAAACACATGTAAAAACTTGCCAAATATTTGGCTCATATTTTTAGCTAGGAAAGTATAATTACTAAAGGAATGTCTAGGTCTAGAGAGATTTATTTTTAAAGACAATGATTAAAATATTCAGATCAGAAATTAAAGAGTACTTTTATTGTTGAATAAGAAAATGAAGTATTGACTCGATAATAAAATAGTGGAATATCTAGAATAGCTTTTGATTTGATTGAATAGCCTACAAATTTCAATCTCCAATGCAGTCATCATGTTCATCAATGACTTGTGATAGCCTTGAGAGCAAAGACATTGTGGTAACATGATAATACTCTGTATTGTGAAATGCTCAATTTGTAGAAGTGTTCCACTATTTTCTTGTCAACCCAATATATTATATTTGTCCTTTCAAAAAATATATCTCCAACTACAATGAAATTAATGTAATCGTTTTTACAAGTCTCCATGAAGTTCATGCCAGTACAAAGCTTCATTCTAGAATTTTTTTAAGAAATCGAAGAAAAGTATAAGGATAAAAAACTGCTAATCGGTAAAGAAAACAAGATGCATTCACTATGGTTCGTTAGTGATTCTAGGGAGTTAATTAGCGAAAAAGTTAATTTCTTACCCGCTCATAAACGGATGCCAGTGATGAAATACGAGCCTGATAAAAGCAAGTAACTTTTGGGGGTGCGAGAAAGAGGGTAAAGAAGAAGCAAAGTAGTCATACTACGTCAGAGGTAAATAGATTAACATTGTTCCAAGCTGATGGGTCTGCTATAGTGAAAAGTTATTCTGTCGTCTTCGTTTCTATATTGTCTTCAATCCTTCCACTTTTCTCCCTTGTTTTCCTTGATATTTCCTTGTCAAAACTGTACTCCATAATCTACTCAAATTTTATTTGCAATATGATATTCAATTGTTTTTCATCATCAACATGGTATTATCATTTATTTAATTAATTTAGTTATGATTTTGGGACATTATTTAGCATGTTGTTAAGGATTAATTGAGATTGTTATCAGCTAGAGAAAATCAAGTGAAATACAGATTGAATTTAGATAATCATAAACGAATATCAACTAATGATTGAAATTCGATTTCCCCAAATGTCGTCAGCCCTTGTCGTTATCGAGAACATATAGAGCATATATACATGTGGAATGTTGAAGTGCGACATTACATGAAAGTTCTCCGGAAGCTGTACGGCACTTCGGTCAGCCGAATCGATACCACCATCTATTCATTCATCTATATATATTATCCATTCTATCCATCGAGGGAGATTTCTCGTCAAAGTATCATCTCCTATTCTCTTTCGAGAGCTTTCTCGTTTCTCTTTTACCTATGTCGACTCTCTTGTCTCGTCATACTTGTACTACTCACTTATACTTTTTCTCCTTTTCTATCTTTTTCTTTTCTACTCTGCCACTAAGCCACCAAGTGTTGGACCATTACCATAATGACAACTCCGTTTAATTCATGTTCCAGAGAACTTTAAGCCTACCGACTCAGTTTTTAGAATTATTTTCAGGCTACTAGTCCTGCAGGACATGTCAACTTGGTATAACTTTTGGTTTTGGACTAAAGTTTAGTTGAATTCTAAATAGGAAATTTTTTTTCGAAATTATTTTACTTTTTATTATGCTAATTTGAAGTAGAGGATGAGGGGTTTGGAGATTCCCAGGAAGAAAAATATTTTTGTTACTTTGAATAAGGAAGGAAGGAAGGAAGGAAGGAATGAAAAGTGTCATCAGGAGTATACTATGGTAGGCCAAGTGCGATTTACTCTCGAACGTGGACTGCCAACTTCTCGAATAATAATTACGGGTATGAGCTTGATTCATCACTGAAGTTTGCTGCCTAAGATGCTTTATCTGCGTACCGCAGTCTCGAGAAAATTAATATGGTAATACTTGCATATCGGAGAATTATATACCTCCTCATTTCTGTATAGTATTCCTTTGAAAATATTATTATCATTAATTTTTTGTTCATCTCTTAATTTTTTTTTTCTTCTCTACCACAACAAATCAATAAATATTTTAATGACTCTAATGTCACTATTTTTTGTTGGAAAGAATGAATAAAAATATTAAGGACACTTCCTGAATACAGTTAAAGGTAAATAGAAGGATATGTTTTTAAATGAGAATTTTTTTTTTAAGAATAATTACAGCAATGACATGGTGTTTTATTTTACAACAAAAACTGTATTCTTAGGACTACAAATAAGCAAGATCGTTTAAAATAATTAGCAGCAACTAAGTTCAGAATTACCACGCGGGCGCGTGACTCACGCACATGTTCGACAATAATAACGGTCTGGTAACAAGTTAAGAAATGCGCGCCGAGGGATAAATTGTTATGCCGCCAGTGTCTTATATCATTCCTATTTTCGACTGCTTTATCTCCATTCCCAGAGTTTTTTAAATAGTGTCTTTATTAAACCTATCTGGCTTTTAACACTCTAACGGTAATCATCGTAGCTATTTAAATTCTTGATCGTCCACCAACTCTGCAGGTGTTGATTTCAATTTTTCATTCTCACTACCTCATCACCTTCATCTTCAGGTGTTGGAAAATTTATACTTCTACCGACAAATCATAGTGCTAAGTCACTCTGTCGAATAAACTAAATGTACACACTGCATAGAATTATTATCATGACAATAAATTAGATGATGAAAATGATGATGATGATGAAGGTGTAATTTCGTAATGAACCTCTGAGGTATATATTTCCGGTGTGGATAACGTTGCTAAATCACTGGACGTGGATTGGGCGGAACATGGAGAGTCCAGATGCGACCCGAGATGAGATGCTCTCTGCTAATTTGCCCCTGTCACCCTTACAACAACCCCCATGTACTATATCATGATGTTGTTGCGTCTGGACTCGCTTTTGACATTGACCAACTGCTCCCTAATGATCTTAAGACCCAACAGAACAAGGGATGTCTCCTATACATTTCTATTTAATACACTTTAACTATCTTTCGAACTTTATTTATTCAGTGGATCCAAATCAACTTCAATAAATTTTATTTTCAAATTTAGTAATTTAGCAGTTACTTCAAAACCCAGTAGTTCTAAGAGGGTTCCAGTTGTTTGTCACAGCTAATAAATTTAAATGATAATTAAATACTTAACTACCTTATTTACATTTAAAAATAACATTAAACATGGTAAATAAGTGTAAAGTAATGAATTTAAGGTAAAGTGATTAATTTGTCGTTTACATAAAGTGTGAATACTCACTATAATTCAAGTAAACTATTAGATAGAGTCTGATATTGGTGAATAGTCTATTGTCTATTGTCCTTGCAACTTGCACCTTGGTAAAGTGTGGAGATAAGATCAATGGAAAATGTATAATAAATGAGCGATAAATTAGTCGAGCACAACATTGAATCATAGCTAGTCAGATAACGAAGAAAAGTGATACTTGTAATCAGAGAGGATTGCTATCATCGTATCAAGTATAAAATAAATGGAATACTTCATAAATAAATTCTAAACTTGTCTATCAAAGTTTGCACGTTAGACTATAGGCAATAACAACGGAAAGCTCAAGATTAAAAGGTTATTTATAGAAATTCATGATCATTTATCATGAAGAATTTTCCAAGCTATCCACATGAAATTACTACGGCAAACTGTTAAATAAGCAGAACAGCATCGATTGGACTCGGGCAACGGAGCGAATATGAAAGAGAAGTGGGTCCGGTTAAGGTAGACGAACCCTCATCCATAGCACTGATAACATATTGGCCGTCTTGGTTATTACTCATTAGCCAGTCCAGAGTGTGGGAATCGAGAGCGCTTGGTACAATGGAATTATAATGGCCGTAAGATTCATCCACTAGGTCCAAACGAACTAGATTCAGCTCCAGTTCATGAGCATTCAAACTAAACGAGTCTTCTCCTGTATGTATGTATTTCTGTCTTCTGCCTATGGAGAATGCATGCTATGCGCCCAGACCGGGACCATGTTCTGCTTTTGATCCGTGCGCCAGATAAGATCGTCCTTTGTTACTAAGAGCCCGTGCTTGAAGAATCGATAGGTCTGTGTGTATTCCTACCTTCTACTAAATCCTACTTTTCATTGCTATATTAAACGGATCTTAATTCCTTCACGATCCTTGGGTTGGAGCTTTCCTCAGTTATTATCATTAATTATAACTTTTTTTATTTCAAATAAATTCTCAATTTTCTATATACAACTCCAAGTCTTTTTTATAACAATTCTATAAATATTTATTAGCTTTAAAAATTAATTAATAAGTAAAAAATAAAACAATAATTCTATTGGAAAACCAAATATTTTGAAATGATTATTATTGAAGTGAATTTATGGATAGATAATTTGATGTCATGACTTTAAAGGTCTAGCTAAAGTCTTATCAATCAAAAACATATTTTCATCCCTTAAATTACCAAGTCCAATTTTTAAGTTTGAAATTTAATCCCATTTGAAGAATTGCAGCGAAAAACAGCATAAATCGTCGATATTGACAGGGGAGAAAAGTAAGGAAAGGAAAGAAAGTGTGTGGCATCGAGACACACAGCAAAGAGCCAGAAGGTAAAGTAAAAGGCAAGGCCAGGGGCGGGTGAGAAGAGAGCAATGCGGTTGTACGTAGTAGACTGGTGGTACACACAGCTATAAGGCAGCCGGCATGGCAGCAGGGCATCTCCACGTTGTCCTGCTATGCCGCGGGTGCAACGACCCGGCTGACCTTTGTCCGGAGCGAGCTCTGGCCTGGCCTCGCCTGGCCCCCTGCACTTCTACTGCATCAGTGTATACGCCTTCTTCGCTATCCTCGTCGCTTCCATGTAGACTTCACCAGAGAGAATCCAACTACTAGCATATGACTGGATCACAACCTGAGACCAGAAACGAGAAATTGCAAATTTTATCTTGATGGTACATATTGACCCACGTGAAAGAATTATTATCATCGTCATATGATGGATATGTCACTGAGTTCATGCTTAATAATTTTCTGCAAAGTTTCCAATCATGAAGATGTTGATTCTAGGACTAAGCTATAGGTACATAAGAAATCACCAACAACTGCTATAAAAATCATTGACAACTAAATTTATACTGCTCGTGAAGCTCATAAATAATTTATTGTGATGCCAAACATTGGTTTTAGAATCAGCTTATCATAGTATAACTGTTTGAAACATTGTTATAAGTTCTGTTCTCTTGTTATACCCAAAAAAAAATATCAACACTTTTTTGATACGTATATGTTATTCAATCATATCTGATGAATCAATTTTTTTCAGGTTCTGAGTTGAGGTCATATCTTTTGATCCAACAATATAAAGGATTCTGCTGCTGCTATTGTTAATGAAGTTGGAGTCAGAAAGGTAATTAGCACAATTGAGCCTAATTTTTATGATTAATTTTTCCAAGAATAATGAATTCTGAAATAATACCATTAAATAATAACAGAGTTAATATTGACTGTAATCGAGTGTATCAGAAAATACATCTTGTTCATGACGATTGGGGAATAGACCTGTTGCGCATGGAATTTAGCTTATTCTGCATGCGAATCATGATGTGATTTGCCTGTGCAAGTGAGAGCCTGTCACTCTGGCACCTTTAATGACGAGAACGAAGAGTGAGACTTGATGATTATTTCATAAATCATTCGCGAATACGAGCGTCCCGTTGTATATCTGACGCCACAGGCGGTATAACACACGCTCTGTCAGCTTGCAGACTATGAATAGCTGCTAAAGTCTAGGTCTATCAAATTCTCCATCTCTCTTACTCCCTTCTGTTTTCTCCCAAGTGTTTCCAGCTATTTCTTTAACATCGATAGCATGCTACCTTACCGTTATAGATGTCAGAAGATAGAATGGAATATCGTTAACTAACATTCGCGATTAGTTCCTTCCGGTTTGCCAGGTAACGTTGCAAAATAGAATCTGGGGGTTTTTTTCTATCAATTTCATATCACAAAAATAAAAAGGAAAGTGTAAAGATGACGCGTTGAAGGCTATTGGCATCAAAGTGGTATTACACGGCCTTTGAGTTAACGGTGATAAACCATTAGCGAGTTACAACTTTGAACGGGCAAGAGAGTACTTGGGAATGAACGAGCTATAGTATTATACGCAGTAAATGAACATGCCGAGGCTTTTCTCTTTATGTTGGATAATTTGCGAAGAAATGAACGAGCCAATATACCTTACTTGCTTTTACCTATCCAATAGCTTTGACTGCCAGCTGCAGCATCCTTGATCATCTACAGATAGTCGTTCTGAGCGAGATCTACGATTCGATCGTAAGAAATCGATCTTGTAGGAAAAGATTTCCGTCTTCATCCTTTCGCTGTGTTATCGCTATCAAGTTGTATCTACTTTTTGCTTCAAATTGACCTTTAGAGCTATATGATCAATATAGTCACATTCGATTGCTAATGCATTTGTTGCTTTGTTTATCATGAGAATGAACATTATATTATGACGTTCATTTACTATTTATATAGTCGATTGGGAAGTTAAGGAAGTTGTCTTATCGATCTTTGTACGAGATAGTATCTTGGATATAAATTAGAGTGATATAATTATTATGTTGGGGTTTAGTGTCAACGAAGAGGGGCAATGATGAAAATAATAGGGTGGGAAAATTTTTATCTAGAGTTTTTATTTACCCTAGTATTTTTTAACTACCCATGAAAATGTGGTTTTAACATTTAATTAGTGAAATTCATTTTGATACTGAGAAAATATTATTCTAAATACATATGCTTAATATTTAATGAATTATAAATAATAGAATAATAAAAATTATCTCAAACAAGTTTTTAATAATTAAAAAAAAATTAAATCCTCTACTGTCATCATTTTTATTTTGGTTTAATTTCAAACTTTAATACCACAGTATTTTCCCAACAATATTTATTTCTTTTAGCTCGTAGGAAAATAAGAACATTTATTTATCATGTTAAAATTATACCCTCCACGTTCAGCCACGAAGATCTTTTCAATTTAAAGTAACATTGTTGGACTGCAACAGTTCTCACAGAAAGTAATGTCAAAAGTCTTACATTTCATCATGTTTTATTTTTGATCTGGACTGAGAGAATATATATGACCATCATCGCAATATCTTATTATATACACCCCTCAGTCAGCGAGAACGAAATTCACCGTCACGCTAGCCTAGCCACGAGAGATCCTGTTCTGACCGTGTGTAAATGCTATGCATGCGTTAATTTTTTATTCCATTATGACTCGTGCTTCCCTCGTGCCAGCATTCTTCATATCATATTTTTCATACGTGTACTATAAATAAATACATATTTAATAATTAGCTGTATCAATTAATACTTTATATCTCACTATAGTTTTTAATTAACATCAACACTAAATAGGTTTATAACTATACTAGGTAACAATCTCTACAATTCAATGTAGCAATCATTTTTATGCAATCCATCAATCATCTTTTATATATCACTTTCCTCGAGTTCTCCAGCAACTAAATGATCATTTTCAATCAGAAGAGTCATCAGTTGAATCATGATAAATTTATTCCAGAAGAAATATTCATGAGAAATTGTTATTAGAATGTTAATAATAAATAAATCGAATTCATATTTTATAGTACTTATTTGTATCTAGATAGATATGTTGAATATTCCAACTATCCAATTGGTGTAAATGTTCAAAAAAGCTTGTTGAAAACCAATTAAGAATCCATGAATATTTATTTATTTTTTAAATATGTTTATGAAAAAAGCCAATTAATCATTATCTTCCGTAAATAATTCTTGATCATAATTGAAAAACAGTCATAAATATTACATAGGATTGCTGTAAAAACATTGAAAAAAATTTAATTATTGTATCTTATCAGATATTTTAGTCATTTATGCCTTAGAAGTTTGGATTTTTTGTAGAAATAATTTAAAACCCTTCTGACATACTTTCTTATTCTTGCATAGATGATATATAAAAATGGGAATACCTAGTAAATATACAACGGAAATAATTAGTTGGCAATAAATGATGTACATAGACCGTTACTTGTCTAATAAATCATCGAGTTAATGCAGAGTCTCATAAAAGCATGAGAATTAAATTAGAAATAATTGTTTACTTCTCAATCCTTTTGGACGATAATGTAACAATTATTAAATCCTAGGATTAATATAGGATTGGGAAAAAATGATTATAAATTATTAGATAAGACAGGCAAGCACTGAATATCATGGAGATGAATCTTATTGAAGTGTCACGATAAATAAGCTAGAGAATTTAGTTTAGAGGGAAGCTTCTTTGAATAACATATAAATCCGTCTTTCGTCTCTTCTGTACATACTTTCGCTTACTCTGGACTGCCGACTTTTGACCGCACAGTGGCTACTTTGTGGTCACGCGATTACAGTCAACTTCATTTTCCTTTGCTGACAACTGTACTGCAAAGACTCTCCCTCCAAGACCTTGAAGAAGCATATAAATGTTTGCCTGACTTTACTAATTATGTTTTACCAAATGAAAAAATGATACTCTTGCATTTTATAATTGTTTCCTTTGTGTGCACTATTTTTTTTACATAGTATTTTTTTCAATCTCATTATAATTTAATTGTAGAGATGACCTCCTTGCTTATTTATATTAGTTGTGTCCATAAAAAAAAAATTATGTACATTACTACTCATACTCAAGTAAATTGTTGGATGCAGTTGAGAATATACTTGCACAAATATACTTTTGAAAAAAAAAGTGCTCTTTGAGTAATGGTATCATTTAGCTGTCATATTTCAACCAAATGGAATTTTTTTATATATTTTCATGTTGTCAGGTGATGAAAAAACTTTTGCTAGTTAAATACTGTAGATAAATAATTATTTCCATTGTAATTAATGAAATAATATGTAATAGTTGCAAAATGAGTTTGAAATAAATCGTACAAGTCTCTTAGCTTGGAGAATAGTTGCATAATTTATGTTATATATCGTAGTCTAGAGCTCCAGTATTCTGTCGTTTACACGACGACTTGCTCAAGGTTCTTCAAATTGGCTGGAACAGTCAGTCAAGTAGAAAGAAAGCTGATTAATCAATTTGTTATTAGTTTGCAACGTGATCAACTTTGACTTTATAATTAACTCGTTTATATCCACAAGTTTCTAATTTTCATTCACACATTATTATCATTGATGTATCTGATTTAAATTATGTCGATTTCATTTTATTAATTGGAAATTTTCTTCAACATTAATTCACATTGAATTCTTTATAACTTGCTAATATTAAATAATTCATCCATTTCATTGGTTATTTATTGTGCAATGATTACCAGGATAATTAATTGATTTTATTGCCTAAATGACTTACACTTTTTCATCAGTCTTCATCAAAGGTCTAGCAAGAACAACATTCCAACTTTGATTTATAAAATATAACAATTTAGCAATAAATTGTTTTTTTTTTTTTTTTAGTTAAAAATGACTCTTTATGTTTGAGTCAAATTTGAAAATATGTTGAGATATTATTTAACTTAATTAATGTCTAAATTTCCAGAACTCTATTATTAAAAGTAATGAAATAAATGATAAATCATTCCTGTAGGATGTAAATGATAGAAGCAATTTAAATAAAGAAAGGATAGTAGCCGCGATGATGAGTACACGTTCATTTAAAACTTGTCGACAATGGCCAAGACACCATCATGCTGATAGACTATGTCCTTTTCGCGTGAATTCTCTCACGATCCTGTGAGTTGACCAAGAGCAGACTCGCCGCGTTATACATTAACGTCACTGCATAAGTATATCTATGCTACTTCATCGCAACCTTAACTTTTCATTCTTGTAACATCAAATGAGATTTTTGTGTAAATTACAAGCTGGACATTAAAATGATATGAACCTACACATTGTACAGTGACATGACCATCCTATGAAATGAGTTAGTATGATGATAAAGTGACAATTTTTTTCACTTCTTTCCTCATTCCATACATGGACTTTGATATGCTTACATTGTAGCTGTTTAGAGTTACATTAAAAATAATGAGAAAAAAAGTCTTATCTATTAACTGATCACAGGTATCAAGAGATCAACTCTAGATGTTGGAGATCATTATAAACCTGTTTAGCAGTTTGAGAATATTAACATTTATTGCAGTGTCCTTAAACTAATTTTCAAACTCTGAGCAAGTCTAGTTGATACAAAAAATTATTTAGAATTCAACTTTTATTGATTTTCCAAGTTTTTAAAAGACAATTATTATTTTAATTTAGAAAATGATTGGATTAATAAAAACATAATACCTAGGAAAAAAATAATATTGAATGTGGTATGTTCTTTCTTTGGTATTGCCTATGAAATTCCGATTCATCTTTAATTTCGGTCGGCATCTTTATTCTCCAAGTGAGTAATTACTGTCTACCACAAACTATGTATCATAGGGAAAGCTCGTGTACGATACTTTCACAAGTCTCTAGAATAAACGACCAAGTACCAATCATTTTCTAGTCTATTGTTCTCAGTAGATCATTATTCTTTGCCATTCAACAGTTCCCTTTTTTTTTTAATCATAATCATTTCATAAAAAATCAAATTTGGCTAGACACAATAATTGCAATAACTTTCATTATGAAATTAGCAATTTAAATAATTGCTCAGCTGAATAATGATATAATTTCTAATTAAAGTATGATGTAACATTTAATTAAGTGACCCAAAGAGACATCGAAGAATAAAATTAATGATTTGAGGATTTTTTTTAGTGTTCTTCTAATTTGACATATATAAAATATCTTTTAATAACACGCTTACAGATAGATAACACGCAAGGTAACACAGATTTACAGGTATATTCCCACGAATAAGCTCGGTAATTATCCAACTAAACAAATTAGTGTGGCTTTTAGATAATTATATTGAAAAATAGTTGATATATTTCCGGACATGTGTATGTTACAATCTTATGATCAGGAAAAAATCACAGCGTGCCTTCACAACACCATCGATATTGCGTTGTTTGAAAAGCATCAAAGTAAGGGTAGTCGGTGTCGACCACCTGCTCGTGGTCACCCTACTCCAATCGCATATACGTCCGAAGGGAATAGAAAGAAAAGTATAAGGGGGGACCACCCTGTAATACACCGGACATCTCTTGGTCATCGGGGGGTTCCATACGTTCCCCTCTTAAACAAGGGGAGGCAAATCCTGTCATGGGAAAAGCCCAAAAAGTATGACCGGTTTTGGCTACTAAGTAGCTACTGCTTTATGAAAATTTTTCATCGACGTAAAATGTTGATCTCGTCCCTCGGAATTTGTCACGTTTCCGCGTAGTCAGAAATATTTCTTCGATACTCAAATTACTCCCCTTGACTAATATCCGTGCGAAGCTTGTGGATCAGTAGATGGATACGTATGTAAAATTTTAGGGGGACATACATCTGCATATGCTTATGTATATTCAACTAATCGATATTTTCGTTATGAAATCGAACCTACGTGTTTAGGATTCCAAATATTTATTTTCAATCGTCGATTCAATGCTTGGCGATAAATGTATTGGCTGGAATTCAATTGAAAGTTGATTGAAAATTGGTAAAAAGTTCTTTTTAATTTTTATCTTCGGTGAAAATATGATGCTATATTTATTTACTTAAATTCATGAGAAGTAAAGTTCTTTTTTTGTGTGAAGAAAAAAAATTTATTGTTTCGAAATCCTAAGTTTAAAATAAATTTTAACAATACGTAAAAAAAAATATTCAACCATGTGATTTTAATTCCATTTTTTTTATTATTCAGAAGAATTTTTACCATTGTTATTGAATTAAATGATTGCACTGCATGATAAACTTTGGATTTATACAGAAAAAAATTTTTTTTTCATCTTATTTATGCTTGAAAAACTGTAAATTTTAATTTCTAAAGTATTTTAATATGATATCACCAATTCGATTAATATTATCTGTAAGTCATTATTTGTGAAAGATTGAAACTCTTTTAGTGCATTTAAATGAAACACTAAAATTTGCAACAAAGATAGTCAATAAAGTGATGTAGAATTCAATTTACGATCAAACAAGTGATGACAGAATTTTTTTTTTAAAATTAGGTTGTTATAGAAGGCATTGATCTAGCATAAATTGAAATAAGAATGGAAAAGAATCCGTTAGGCGGGAACACGTTTGAATATGATGTTCATTATAATGGATAAAGGTAGTGAAAGGTTTAATTTAAAAAAACGAATCCGTAAATTCTTAACATTGCGATGAATACGATAGAACACGGCGCCAAAGTCCACTTATTTTTTTTCTCCTATACTTGGCCTTTGCGGGTCCTGATTCTCCAAGCCCTCAAGGGGACACAACTCATGGTTGCGAAAGAAACAAATAGAAATGGAAAAACGTAGGAAAGATGGCAGGGACAGATCGCGCGAAGATCTGGCCATTGTTTGGCCACTGCCAGCGATAAGTTCACAATAAAGTTACATTCGCTTCCAACCAAAAGGTTCAACCTCGTTCGCCTCCACCCACTTGCAACCCTTCCATGCTCGTTCGCATTTCACATGGTTGTATAGGAACTAGCGATAACCATAACTCTTATGGCACCCGCGTTTTAAGATTTCATTCCTTCTCTTTCTCCCGTTCTTGTACTTATATGCTGCAATCCGCATGTTCGATCATTCTACACTGCTTGGTCTTATTCTCTTTCTTGGTTATACTTTGTTCCTGCAGAGCCGCGGTTATTTCGCTATTGTTTCCACGTCTTGTTGCTCTTATTGCATCTAAAATGAGGAAACAGAGGACAATCCGGGGTTACTTGATACGACTTTCAGAGCATCAACATTCCTCATGGAATTTATGAAATAAAATTCATCAATGTGTGCTTGGAATCATGATCAATAATCAGACAAACCTCTTCTTCTTCAAGTATTGACCAATTTTTATTGAATAAATTCTTGTCTAACAAATTGTTTTTAACATAAAAGTCATTTTAGTTTCACTTGGATAATTATTTTGATTAAATAAATATTTCATTAAATTGGAAAAATGATTTTCAACAAAAAAAATAGTCGACCTGGTTTGAAAAATTCTTTTTTATAAGCATGTCATGTTTTATGGGCGTATTGCTACCTTGGGCTTGATAAAATTAATATAATAAAATTCCATAATCAGCAAGAATATCAAATAAAACAACGAAAAGATTTATTTTCCTTCAGGGCGTTAAGATGTGACAAGATTCCGTGCATGATCTGCAATTTTTCTCATATGTGAAGTAGAGCTCTGCATATGTAATCATGTGGTGTCGTATGGTGCATCACACAAGAGGGTGTTCCCCATCCTGAAGACTTGGAGCAGTCCGAAACTCACTTGCCATGTTCTGTATTGAAATTGATCCAATAAAGAAAGAATATACACGACGACTGTAGAGACCCAACTGCTCGATATTCGTTCAATTCAATAGATTTTAGGAATAGCGATAAATCATGTTATGTAAATAAACATGTGTGGATTGGTTAAAATAGATTGAATAAAATAATTATAATAAAATATTTGATATTATAAGAAGGAAAATAAATTTGTCATTTTTATAGGAATCTAATTTTATTAGGGTTTGATAAAGGTTCGCAATTTGTAGTACGTGATATCCTATAAGAAATGATGATTCGTCTTAGAGAAGACTGAAGTTGCAGCAACGAGCGATCTTGGGATCCTCGTCTCCATTCGCTTGCGCACGCGTCGATAAATTTCATGGGTGATCGAGCGTGCCACGAAGCGCGCCGTTGTAAATAATCATTATTACGGTACGTTTAATACCGTGTTCGCGGATGAGTATCATGCATTTTTACTTCGCAAACTCAACTTTTTACGGGGACTTAAGTGTACAGGGCGCAGTCAAAGTGTCGCCATTGTGCGGCATATGGTAGACAGGCAATCTCCGAAACAACGGTAGTTTTGTATATAAAATACATCTAAAAATGTAATAAACCTTAAATATATTAATGCTTTACTACTCAAGTATTTTAGAAAATGGCTCAAGTTGCTTACCAGTTATGGGCCATTCATTATTTTAGTTTATGATTATTTATTAGCATATTTAAAATTTCATGTGCACTTTTTTTTTTTGCTTTGAAATAACAGCCGGGAAGATGATAGAAAAGGAAAGACTTGTATAGAGAAAAGTTGTTCTTTAAATTCTATTCTATTGTCGAGTTAATTATAAGACCATTGAGCATATTCAAATTAATTAATTTTGCAAGCTGTCAGGAAGGTTCAAAAATTAAACCAAAAATTTATGTTAAAAGAATTATGAAGAGAATTTTTGGGCTAACTCTAAGTAAAAAATAGCAAGTATACTTTTTGAATAATAAAAGTATAAATATTTCTGTTCAACAGTAAATTTAAACTTATCATAAATAATCATTTTACTAAGACACTTTGTAAGGATCAAGTTTACTTACGAGAATTTAAAATCTATTACATATCAATTAAAGTATTTGTAAATAAATTAAAAATAAAATAATAGAAAAAACCCTTGGAATTTTTTGCAAATGAAAATGCAACTTTACAGATAAATAAAAATTCTATTAAATAATGCGGATGTAATTTATAGATAAATAATGAACCGAGCAAAATGGGTGGGATAGAAAACTGATAAATGTTTTAATGCACGTGCTCTTAAGGATTGTGCGAATCCAAGTGGTCAGTTAATAAAAGGAAACTAAAGTCAGCGGCGCGCGGCAACTATAAAACGTGCAGTAATGTTCTCCACACCCAACGCGTATAGCTCTCGCGCGAGTCTAATATCGGATCATTAAGTTCAATTAAATGGATGGATGACTGACGTACATTCCAGACATACTGTCATAACGGGTCGCACCAAACGGTCAGTAATTCATATACCCTAGAATCTCATATGCACTTTCTCTAAGCAGTGCTGATCTCTAATCAGTCAAGCAAGATCTCCAACAACCACAGAATCACCATTGCTCGTGAGACGTTGGTCTTTATTATTGAATTGCACTTGATCAATCAACCAAAACACTATTGAAATAACAATAAATCGTTTTACGATAATATATAAACTAATATCTTGTTATCTATAATTCATAACAGACATTTATGTTTATTTGTTCATGAAATTTTATGAAAACATTTTAATAAAAAATTTTATAAGTCACAATGAATAAGTAACAATGGAAAGTCTTGAGGCATGATAGCAATCACATTTAGATATTATTGATTTATCTATGGATTGAGAATAAAAAAAATTAGTTAATAAAAATAGCTATGGATCAAATTTATTAAATAAGAGATTTAAAAGTAGCATTGATAAAAAATAGCATTATATGATACTTAAATGAAACTTATATAGTACTAAATAATAATAAAAATTATTGTTGACATTTTGTAAAATTATTTATTTATTATTAGAGATGGAATTTATAAGGAGTTATTGTGGGTAATAGACTATTAGTAGTGTAGTTATTAAAACACATCTCCAATTAAAGAAGCATAAAGAAGCTGAATGAAATAAATTGTGGGTGTTAAGAAGAATGAGTTGGATAAAAATAAAATATTTGAGGAAAAATTGAATCAAACATTAGAACGTTACAGATGTACTCTAGCACAAATTGTATCAACTTGCAGCATCATAAGTGGTTGTATTTATTTTTAGCAATAACTTCGGAGAACACAGACGTGGAGGGTCTAATTGCTCTTGTTAGTGGCGTGCACTCTGTATCTGTTTGAACTTGATGAACTTTTAAGGAACGAGTGACGTCAGGATTGGTCAACAGTGTGGATAAAACTATATTAGAAAGAAACACAAAAAAGCATATATAGTAGTTTTATAGTTGTTATAATGTACGAAGCTATGATACTTTAATGTGAACCATTGAAAACAGATGTCCTGAAGATTTGCATAAATGAGGCTTAACCGAAAGTTAATGTCGCACGTAACGAGCCTATGTGGTTTTGCGGTCTTTTGCTTTATTGTTATTCATTGGAATCCTGGGTCGGCAAGCCGTGGAAATGATTTCTGCAACGTGCATAGCACTTGTGAGCTATGCAGATATATACGCTCGTGGGTAGTTGGACGCACTCGCTAATATTACATGCAGATGAGTATCGTCTTCGCCTATGCTCCATTGTACCAATTCCACACGTGGGTGGAGATGTTTATGTGCAGATAAATTGACTTGCTTTGTTAAAATGCATTTGTCAAAAAATTTATTAATATTTTTTTTTTCACTCGTTAAAATGCATCGCTTATGTATAGTTCTTTTCAAATTCTTATTCAATTTAAGGAATAATGGCATACTTAAGCTATGAAACATTTATGGATTGTCTTGAAACTCGTTTTATGATTGATTCCATAAAGTTTATTTATTTAAACAGGTTTCTTTTATTGAAAAAAAATAAGCTTTATTATTTTAAAAATATGAAAGTATTTTTTTGATACTTTAATGTTTCATTAAATGCATTTAAAAAATTTTATTGTCAGTTTTGAGTCATTAATTGATGAAAATAATTTTAATTTACTCCAAAAAAATTTTTATTGAATATTTTTTGCATTGATGCGATAATAAAAGTCCAATTTATCATTTAGAGCAGCTGATTCGTTGAAAACTTGACTTTTTATGCATTCAAATCATCACAATTAATGTCTATTCTATATTCATATATTTATATACATTATTAAATACGGCATATCACAAAAGGAATTTTTTTACAATACTTTCGAGAGGGTCTTCAGATCCTCGACGTTTAAAAAAGACCAAGAGGCTCGCACAAGTAGAATAAAAGACATGTACTTGTATTTTGGGCGTGCAGTGATGCGCGTTGACATGTCTAGTAGGATGTTTTAGCGGAACATTGCACCATTATTACGACAGAAAAGGTAAAAAAAAAATTTACACCCATACTGACCAGTCTCCACACATATATTTATACATTCATATTAAACGAATATTCAATATATGCACAGCGGTATTTGGTGGGCTGACCGTTGATGGGCAACTCAAACGAGTATATGCACGACCGCATTAATAAATTTGACCGACGAGGCTCCGAGACTGCTGAGAATTCAACCTTTAATAGCAGCTTCAGTAACGAATTCTAATTCCCGTCATTTATATGTCGAGAATATTCCGTTTTGGATCAACATATGCATTGATCCTTCTCTTCGGCGGGATTGACTTCCGTTTTAATCTTTGATGATCCGAGCAAATCAGTTTGATCTTTATGACCATCGGTAACATTCAAAAGTATCGGGTCTATTGACAATACTCTAATGGCATTTTATTCCTATTGCTATCACCGATTTGATCCCATTCCAATAAATATCAGTAGCTAGACCTAATGAATAGTCATATCTACAAAAAAAATGTATTTTTTATTGCAAATTTTTTCATGTTAACTATCTTTACATTTTATTGATAGAATTATATAGAATATAATTATTTTTGAATCAAAACTCTAGTATCTTTCAAAATAAAAAATTAATAAATGCTAGTGTTAGTTGTAAAATAATATTTTGGATTAATTTTGAAAATAATCCTGTTGATTTTCTTTAGAAATAAAATCTGTGAAATTATTTTTATGATGAAAAAGGAATAATAATGATAGAATCATTGATGTCGAGAGCATTTCACACATTGATTTACACAAAGGGTCCAAATATATCAAAAATGAGTTTCTTTAATGCATGAAATTATCGTATCATTAAAAGTTGGGTTTCAACAGATAAACTATCATAGGACAAAGGACGTCAATCTTATACAACTGTTGAATATTACAATCTAGCGATTGACACGGATGGAGGTAGCTGTCCATTGCTTGGTTGTCGAATACCAATGAAATTGACACATCCATCTATCATCCGCAGTAGCCATACGAGGTCTTGGACTTTCTGAAGATCATATACATCGTAGCACGCTGCGCAATATGCATGGGAAAAGGACTTATCCCTGTTGTACTGACTGACCATGCATAATTCACCATATCTTGGTTGAACAGCCTGAAATCCTGAATAATAAAGAGTTCTTTTCTATACCGAATCGTCATCGTCCCTTTTATACTATGATGTCGTCTTACATTTCATGCATATGTGTATATTTGAATCCAGTTTAAGTTTGATCCTTCTTCAAGATTTCGGAATTTATCATTTTATTTTCACGTACAAGCAATAATGATAATCACTTTTAAAAGGATCTCTAGATAAAAAGGGTTGTTTCTTTGAATATTTATTTTTTATGGTGAGAATAATTATAAAATTTAAACTTAGAGTTGAATAAATACATCAAGTAATGGTTGAGCCATTATATTAATAATACAGCAATGAAAAGAAAAAAATTGAATACAATAATTACAAGAACATAATTATAAAACTCGAAAAATGACCAGGCAAAAATATATTCACCAGCATCTTCTAGTGAACAAATAAAAGAAAGCAAGTCTTCCAATATGCTATAAATGTACACTCTTTGACGTATTTAATAGTAACGTGGTCGTATAACGTTTGACACGTGCATACATATAGGACCTAAAAGGACTAAAAGCTATCACTGCCAAACTCTCCAGTGGTTCTCAAGAGTAAAAAATCTATCAACATTTCTAAATATAAAATAACGTCAAAGCTTGAGTTCAAACTTAACGGTTGAGAGGTTAAATTCACAAGCACATCGAGAACCTCTACGACCCTGGAGCCATTCGTAGCCTGTAGTTAATTGCACGTCCGCGCCCGAAGAAGGATCCTTCAGCAACGTGAAATCTCTTCCTTGCTGCTATGATCACGATCACGATGCGCACCTCGTTAGTTACTATACTTAGCGAGCCGAACAATCTAAGTTGCATTTACTGCGACAGGAAACTCCTGGTTATTTTACAGGTATCAGAAAATAGAGAGTGAAAATGAACAACTGCGAAAAATTGTTGGCATTTTTTAGATGACGTATCTTTATGTGTTTGAATTTTTATTATAATGATGATCAGAATCTTGAGAAATTTATACTCAATTGTAATTAATGTAATAAAATAAATTAACTAATTTAACTAAAATTACTTAAAGTTGAATTTAAAAAAAATAATTATTTTATTATTAAAGATAAATAATGATATTTTTTATTGCGTGAGTATAAATAAATAGAGGAGATGAAAACAAGTTTATAATTCCAATAATTAATTTGATTAAATAAATAAATATAAATATTTAAACAAATTAATTGGAAACGAGAATATTACATATAATTTAAAATGGATCAACAACAAAATAATTTATTTTAAAAAATTATTTCATGATTATAACCTGTCATGAATAGTAATTTTACTCTATTAAGAAATGACAAAGTAACAACACACTGGAATGGAATAGAAAAAACTAACTATTCATTAGAGATCACCAGTAATAAAATGCAATAACGATGCATGACACTGGTAAGTCATATTGAATAATCTACGAGCAAGTAACTATTGACACTCCATACATGTACCAGCTCAGAAATGGTTCCAATCTCCATAATGACCACTCAGAGTATATGCATTCTTCTTTTGCGATATTGTACTGAGTGTGTACGAGCTTTATTGCGCGTCATCAAAATAACAACGACATGTTTAGCATACATTGACAACAAAAAATTCTAATAACAGAGAAAGTCCAACACATAAACCTTTCATCTATTTGTGCACACACATAATACTTTTTTCGGCAATTTTAAGTACACGTATGATTCTAGGATAGTAAGTGTATAGCTTTTATCGCAAATACCTGAATAAAAAATCACCAAATGAAAAACTTATAATGGAGATGATTAAAAAAAAAAAAGAACAAATAAGCTTAACAAATGTATGATAATTTTTTATTGAAACACAACTGCTTCCAGTGTTGAATGTACACCTTAATAATAAAGATAGTAAGTTAACAGTGTTGCAAGTTGAAAAGTAGAGTACAGCAGCTTGAATAAAAGGGTGGCAAGGGTGACACAGGGAGGCAGAGGACAATTACATAGAGTGCATGTTGGAGAAGTAAAAACGACTGAGCCCTTTCACTTTGTTTTTAGCAGTATATTTCTTTTTTTCTTTCATTTTTCTTTCCTCTCATTTCAGTCTCTTTCTACAGTCGAAGAGTCAGGAATTGTCTAGAAGTGAATTGGGATGGATTTGTCTTGTCTTCGAATACTTTAAGAGCTATGGACTTGTTTATGGACTTTTTTAATAGGATCTATGAAACTGGGAGAAGATGAAGTTGAAGTTACAGAAAAAAATAAAGACAAGTTGAGATGAGATTAAAAAAATACAATTAATTGTTAAATGTGTGACTAATAAATTATGATTATTTATCAAACTGAAAAATGTAATCATAATTCTTGTCAGGTGGTTGCAATGAGTATATTTATGACGATAAGACTTGAAAATTGAAAAAAAAATTTATAGATATTAACGACATAATGGAAAGAAAAAATAGTCCAAAGAACGTTGTGGCATTCACGAAAATATGCCAAGGGAATTTACGATACAAGCGCGATATTTTATTACGTTCGACAGAGTACCTACCGGGTTGAAATTTATGTGGCTGGCTCGAGAAGAAAAGGATAGTGGTGGTAAACGAAAAGAAGAGAACAGCGAAAGTGGTTGGGAGGAAGAGAACTAAAGTCGCAAAATACCAAGAGATGAAAAAAAAAGTGAGATAAAAAAATGTTTGGGGTAGTAATGTGGTCAGCCCGTGTTTCGGTGTCTACCTCAAAAAAGTAGTAAAAGGGATTTCCGAGTAGCACAGTAGAGAAGAGAGTAATAAAACTTTTCTATTCAACATATGGACAACTAAATACGAATATATTTTTTATACATATCTGCCTATATGTATAACATTCATGGATAAACGAACATTACTCTAAACACTCTGCAACAGTTATTGTCAGAGCTACGAATAAACTTTTTTAAAATATGTCGAATGAAGCCTCTTGAACACCTAGAGAACATCCGAAACGTTGTTATAAATGTCTATATGTATGTATTGCATGTGTGTCTGCATGCAGGATATTTCTTTCTTTTTTTGTCTATACACACTCTGCAGAACTTCTGTCTAGGGCTTTTGCCAAAAATACAATTCTCACCAAAAGCCGACGGTTTTGTCCAGTCTCTTTTCCTTCACTCTTTTTTCCCAGTTTTTGTGTTTTAAAACTCATGGAAATTTTTTCGACTGTAAAAAAACCAAATCTCCTTGATAAAAAATTTTTATAAAGAATTTTTATTCATTGCTTCAGCAGGAAACATTGGATTGATAAAAATCAATGATAATTGTTTGATTTAATAATTAGTTGATGAGGTTGAATGAAGTTGATTAACATGTTTCTGATTGAAAGCACTTCAATGGTTTATGTGTGTATCGGATTCTAGAATAAAAGAGGTTGGTGGTGTCTGGGGTCAGACACTAGAGATATACTGAAGCTCAGTGTGAAGCCACGGGCTAAGACCTCAATGCCCTGTAGAGGTCCAGATCCCCGATTAAGAGGTTTTCTTCCTTATAGTTGTTGGCCACGCTTATGCTTGGATATTGTGTTGCGGAGAAGAACCGCCAACTTGCTTGTGGTAGACAGCGTGGCTCGCTTCACCAAGATACCAATGCTATTTTTTGAACCTCATCAAAATAAATGTGGTAATCACAAATAAATAAATAAACCAAGTTATTCTTTCAAATTATCCAATTTTATTATTTATTAAAACTCTTCAACTATTTTTTATTTATTTATAACTTGGGAAATTTTAATAAATTTTTTATGACGACTTATCAACATCATCAGACAGAAACATGGCACTAGGTAATGAAGTTCTTCGATACTTGGAGAAATAAAAAATTAAACGAAGGGAGAGTATAAGCTGATGTATACAAGCAACAGAAGATAAGGAGTAAGAATGAACAAGTAACATTGATGTTAGGCGTTCACAGACATCTTGACAGATAGATGGTGAACCTCTGCGGTTGCGACCAAACACACGTATAGCAACGATGTAAGTCATGTTTCTTTATGGACTGACCTAAGACCTGGCTACTTGTAAACCGGCTAAAGATTCGGAAATAGCTATGTCCATTATATTGTAAACTAATAAAGGAGATGGATACTGATGAGAAAATAACTCTTACCATGAAAAATATCCTTATTTATTAAACAATCTTTTTTAGAACACATTCATAACAATTTTTAGTATCCAATAAAGGTAAAAATTCAAACAACAAAAAATAATACTTTGGAATAATAAAAAAAAAACATCCTAGACTTCTTCGAGTCATTTTGAAATGATGGGATTTTATTCCAATGTTATCTTATTGATTGGTATTTTTCAATCTTAAAAACTAGTCTTGATGTTGTTTTAGCAGTTTGAATAAATCTATAGGTAGCAGATAAGTCTACAATAAAGTCTTATATAAAAATAAGTTTGATAATAAAGTGGCGTGTAACCATAGAAACAGACATTGGTGAATGAAAGTTGAAAATGTTCATGAAACTCTTTACAATAGGTTTATTATTATTACTCTGCATCAATGGTACAGATAAGATATTTGATGCAGAATGAATATATCATGGGAAACAGATTGAAAAGCAAACTGTCGATATGATATAGTTGATATTGAATAAAGTGCAGTATATTAATATGTTCCACTTATCATATAATCATCAAATACATCATCATCATCAATTATTATCAACTCATTAATCAAAATTAATCTATTTTACTTCTAAAAATGCTGTGAAATAGCATTTCTAGCCTTTTGCTTAGCTTTAACGAGAGGAAGTTTTCGTTTTTTTTGCCTCTAAAACCGGAGCCGGTTAAAAAAAGCCAGGTGAGCATCGCTCTAAGGGTATTGTTGGTGATCCGCGTGATCAGCAGGTTCAAGTGGTTGGCTCGCTTAGTGAGTGGATCAGAAAGAGAAGAGAAAAGGCGAGCCACGTGTCTTGTGTCACGGATCGGATGAACCCCTATCGAATATCTCGTTGAGGTTCTCTTGATCTCGATTCACACTCGAGAAGGCTGAACGAAGTCGATGAGAACCGAAATAATAAAGATGAGAGAGATGTAACGGTTAAATGGGAACATTTAATAATAATAATAATTTACTTCACGCGTCAAAACAAACGGAACATTAAATCTACATAAATTTCGTCAAATTTTTTAGACAAAAAAGAATTAATTAAAGCAAATAAATGGATAATGAAATTTTTTTTGAACTTCAGTTAAAAAAGAAATAAAATTTCTATTGAGTGACTGTAAAAGGTGTGGCTGTGAAAAAGGAAAATTTTTTTAAAATGAATCGAGCAATAAACTTGTGCAACGGTCTCGCACGGATCATCCAAGGATTCGGCACGCTCTGAAGCTGAGAAGAGAAGAGAGAAGAGTGCAGAAACTGATGACACGCCGCCTTAGGGTTGGAATCTCTTTTTGTTGCTTTTTCTTCAGACTATCTGACTTACTCATTCTCGTTCATTCGCCTTTGCGCCCTCACTTTTACGAGAGTCTCAGTATAATTGTCTATTTAGTATTATATTCCTTGTTCCTCTTCTGTATATGTACATGCTAGCTGAGAATAGAGAATGAAGATAAACTGCAGGATATTGAAGAGAATCGAATCGTTGCTCTTTTCGTTCCGTTCTTTTATCAATTAGATGATCGAACATCGTAAATAGATTTTTCATAGTACATAAATTATCCACTGACATCTGTTGATTTTTTTCAATTGGTCTGGTGCAGTTATATTATATTGCAATTTTTTTTTATCTTGTGATTTATTTATTTTTATTGAATACTTACCCAGGGAATAAATCTTCTATTAATGAATTGAAAAGGAGAAGTAAGGAAAAAGTTTTAGAAATTTTCTTCTTTTTTGTTAGAAACGAATTAAAAGTTGAATTTAAATTTTCTCAAATAATTTTATATAGAAATATGGATGGAAAAAAGAAAATAAATTAATTTACTATTCAATCACGAATATAAATTGATTAAAATTCTCAACTTTATCGGAAGATATAGATTTTAGCAGAGAAAATAAAAAATAAAAAAGAGAAAAAGGTGAAAAAAGGTAGAGAGGGTAGTTGATAATCCGACATGGCTGGACTCGAGGGAGGCACTGAGGGTGGATCAAACTGTGGTCAAGGATAGAGTGGATTGATCGTGTTCATCGTAAAGCCCCAGGCTCTTTGCTGATTTTCTGTCTCTTGTTCTCTTGCACATTATCACACTTTTTCGATCTCATTTCTTCTTTCGTGTTCATCTCTACCTCACCAGTCTGTATATATATATATATATATATATCTTGTGTGTGGCAACAGTAACGAACGATGGTGTCCACCCACTTCATTACAACTTGCTTTCGTTCATTTGTCTGTCCTCTTTGTAATGTACTTTCTTGTCTACTGCATGCACCTATAACATACGGGATACGCAAAAGTGAAATCCTCAACATCAATCTCACTAACGACACAGGATTACGAGTAATTTGGCCATACGAATTGCTGAATTTGTGAGATATTTCCCTTATATTCTTCCTCGTCGGCTGAACTGTTGGAGGAAGAGGAAAATAATCATTTAGTAGGGGTGATTCCAAGGGGACAATGATTAGAAGAAGCTGTATAGGACTAATCAAATTCGTCCTGAGATTAATTGGCTACAGGAAATTGAAAACCTCAAGAATCTTATTATTTCTCATGATGTGACAGAAAAAATTGATTTAACAGCAACAAATAATCAACATTGGGAATTATTATAATACAAAAATCCAATTTCTCTGTATTAAAACTCATCAACAATATTTAATGAAAATTATACTTATTTCTTTAATAATTCAGTTATTTATTATCAATATTAATATTATAAAAACTGAAAAAGCAAAAGATCAAGAGAGTTTTAAGTAAGTTATCAGGTAAATGACAAAAAGTTTATCATTTAATAAAATGATGAAATGAATCTAATTCTGTTTGGACCAATGTTCAATGAATATAGTTTATTATAATTTTATTCATATCAAAATTTATTTCAAGTGAATTAAAATAACGTTATCAATAAATTAATAATCTAGGCTAGCAATTAGAATCAAAAAAATATGACTAGTTAATTGATTAGATTCACTTAATTTACAACTATAGCTTTGAAAACCTAATAGACCAAATAGTCTATAACTTACTTGATTATTTAGTCACGGTAATAAAATATTAAACTATCAGTAAATAAATTAATCAAAGCATGTTTGTTTTGGTAATCGACTTGGTGAAGTTGATGATATAAATAGCTGAGAGGCAATATAAAGAATTTCATATGAAATGTAAAATAATTCAGTGAAGGTATTTTGGAAGTAATGAAGAAGGCCTTTGTGACCAAGAAGACTTTTACGATCTCACGTTATACACTGGAATGTCTCTGACATCCAAAAGAGATGCCGCATCAAAAAAATATCTGTTTTGCTGCTTACTAGGAATAGATATAATGTGCATATGTATACGAATAAATGAAACTACCGTCAAAGAAGTGTACCAGGAAGCCATACTGAACTAAAGATGAAGACATCAAGAATATTAGCATGATCTTGAACTTGCGAATTCAACTGTGACAATGTTGAAAGAATTTTTTCCCACTAAACATAACTTTAATGCTGATACATTATTTATATAATTTATTCAAGTATCTACTATTATTCAGATTCATTCGATTCAATGTTTATATTGATTTTGCTTCAAAGTCCAGTATTTATTAAATTCCACTTTTACTCTCTGTTCACCTATCCCAATCGCGAGTCCACACCCTCTCTATGGCCATGACGAATATCAATGTCGAAACAGGGCATGAAAATTTATTCTCTCCGATAATCCAGCTGGATAAGCGATGCCAACGACAATACCGTGGGTATCTCCCTCCGGGTCTACAACTCCTACACAAGTAGGAATCAAACTATCACAAAAATACAGATGAATAGAAATAAAGAGTGAAACACTCCAGAGTCAAGACTCCAAGATATCCAAAGACGACTATGCTAAATATCTTTTTCACCCAATGTAGGTATTATTAAGTTGACACAAAATTTTTTTGCTCCTGGATCATGATGATTTTAGCAAGAAAGTAAATTCAATATTCATCAAAAATAGAATATGATGGTGAAAATTTTTAAAATAATTTTTTGACAGTTATTTCACGACCTGGAATGAATATTTAAGAAGTAAAAAGAACTTAAAATGTAGAGATTCATTTGTAGATAATGAAGAGAATATAGTTTTCATTATACATAAACTTACATCTTTATACTTGGAATCAGTTTACGAGAGACTCGTTAAAATATTCGAATGTAACTTCTTGGTGACATGCCGCACACTTTGCTAAAGATGGAGGTTCTTCTGAGTTTCTATGCAAAATAATCGCTTCTTAATTGCTAAGTAATTGTGGATTCCTAACGTCTTCGAACGCCGCCTGTCGCCCACATTATCTTTTAAGCTTTGGAAAATTTCACCCTTCAAGCAGACCAACTTGTAAATTCGTGATCTGTTGGATTTTCTAGCAGCAATAAAAAATGTTTTAATACAAAAATGATAGAAAGAAAACAGCTGTTGAATTGAGCAGAAATAAAGAAAGAAATAGAAGATCAATTTCAGTTGGAAACTAAGAATAATGAAAGTTTTTTCAAGACAAAAAAGATAGTACATAAGGCAAGAGAAACTTAACTTCAAAGCCGACAAACGGTTCTTATCGCTTAGACCCTTTAATGTATTTAACCCACCAAAGATAGGCTCTAATTTATCGCTCCCTATTTTGGATGTGTTACTTTTCTCGTCTCCTGCTTTAAAAGATCTGTACTTTACTTATTCTTCCCTTGGTAATTCTCATCCGAGTCTAGTAAAACCACCACCAATTCCTTAATTCCTTTTGTTTTAGTTTCAAAAGTATTTCGTTGATATCTAATAAAATATTTTACATTATTTTTAATTCTCAAACAATTAAAAAATTGAATTGATTATTTTTAATAAATGTAAACAGTTCAAGTATTCCAATCCCAACCTATAAGATAGGATGTATTTGTCTCCAACTAAATAGTTGTAATAAATATCACAACAGCTGTTTCTCCTTTTATTTTTTACATTAGTTATCACCCAAGTTTAAATATTTTTGAACTTCTTCCCACCTTTTTTTTGTTAAAAATAAAATCAATAAATTAGAGTCAACCATGATAATTTTTAATCTCATTTTTAATTTTTTACTTCAATGTTTCTTCCAAAAACATGAAGATTTAATGTTTCTTTATCATCCTAACCCTGTTGATAATTTTTAAACCTTCTTCAACAGTAGCCAAGTGTGATTATTCCCAAAGAATTCCCATCATAAATAAGCAACATAAGTAGACTATTTTTATCTGGAAAAAATGCTGTAATCTACAAACAATAGAACGTTGTCTAGTAAGTGTCTAAGTAAAGAATAGAATTTATTCACCTGAAGAAAGGTTAATACTTTAATTTAAAGCATATTTCTCTCATTTCACACTATCATAACAATTCAACTCTCGTATTTGTTTACGACATGTTTCAGAGATAAACAGTTTATTATCACCTCTATTATGTCTATGAAGGTGTGCAACAGGGATAGATAAAAAGCCAAAGTTGCACGAGGTTAGTAGATATAATCGAGACGATTCTTCTTGTGGAGAGACAATAGAATGAAGGCAAAACAAATTTATGCGAAACACGCGTCAAATGTCTCGATGGGCGTCAACTTGTCCGTCTTTCTCATTCCGTTATTGCTACAGTCATAGAAGTAGTGCTTTTAATGAGGAAATAAATACATATCTAATTTTATGCTTATGATAATTTGCGTGATGGCTAGAGAATAATATGCTTAGAGCAACATCAGATTGGTTTGCTAAGCAGGTAATAGATGACATTTGACCCAACTGGTAAAAATTACTGGATTGTATGGACGTGATAAATGCAGGTGAAAAATCAGTAGAGGTAGTGCAGCTGCATGCAAATGTCACGAGGACCATGACATGTTATTATCTGATCCTATAAAAACACTGGATTTACTTTAGATGTTTTGAAAGTTGTGAAACATATTAATATTATTATATAACGATAATAAAAAAATTGACAGTAAATTAATATTTATTAATACAATGAAAGTCAACATTTGTAAATTGATTGGTGATTTATCTCATCTACAATTTTCTTATCAACAATTGCAAATAATAGGTTGAAAAATCGTAACGTTAGCAACCGGAAACGTCAATTGAACTGCAAAACATGATATATACTTACATCACCATTTTATATGGATATATTATATTATATAAAAATATTGATAATGGTTGAATAATAATAATGGAAAATTGAAAGTGTGATGGATTTTTGCTTCAAAGTGTTGTGATGTTGAAAAATAGGTCATAAAATTTATCAAAATATATTTTTATTTAAGTAAGAATTTAGTTTGAGAGTCACATCAATTATATTTACATTTTTTTGCTTCATCTTCGACTGATCTTGCGAAACTTATACATGATTGATAATGCGTGATTAATGATATGCGTGTGATATCTATTCTAACTCTTATGTCAGCTAATCATTTTTTATCTTTAAATATATTTGTGCTTCTATCACCACTGTCATTACTTCAATCTTACGATAAAAAAATTTCTAATATTTAACAGCCAAAAAAACATATTTAATTAATTATAATCAATAGAATTTATTATTAAAAATAAATTTTTACTAAAAGGTTGATGAACTATTTTGGATATTGGTTGATTTATTTCAAGAAATTACTTTTGCTTAGGATCAAATGTATTTCATTGAAATGTGTCATTTAAGATTGTAGTCGAGGGTACAGTAGCAATGATTATCGAGATTCAGCCTAGAAACGAATACAGTTGCGAGAAAGAGAAACACTGGGGCACGTGACTTGTACTGATTAAAATGTTAATCAGTGGTAGGTTTTTTTTTTCTCAGTATTTTTTTTTTTTAACTGATACCCTTTCAATGAATTCGCAGGGTTTTAGCATCGTCGATGAGTACGTGTAGTACTGATTGTTCCCTGTACGCCCATACGCATCTCCGGTTACCTCGGTGGATTAATTATGGGGTAGATCAAAAGAGCATACGACCACAAAGCGCATAACATAACGGGTAGTCCTTTCTAGAACCAAAACAGTTAATGGGTTCAGACGATGCAACTGTATGAGTAAGTTATATTA
Organism: Chelonus formosanus; assembly: GCA_028641665.1. NCBI lineage: Eukaryota > Metazoa > Arthropoda > Insecta > Hymenoptera > Braconidae > Chelonus > Chelonus formosanus. The sequence continues at coordinate 20,882,842 of CM054002.1, forward strand.
TAAGCTTCATCATTTATAATATTTATCATTAATTTAATTGATTTAATAATTATTTCAATCTTGTTTTAATTTATTACATTTCATATTTATAAATCCAACATCACTTGACTTGATTTTTTTTTTGAAGATGTTTTAATATTTGTTGAAATTATTTTAACGATTTAATTCTCACGTTGTTTCTAACACCTCCTATTGAATATTTTTCGTCGCCAGTTTTGAGAGAGAGATAATCAGGTGTCCTTGACACAGAGGCTATCACTCTTACTGGCATAATCTCCTTAGGCTACACGGAGAAACAAAAAATTAGTTTTTTACTCTTTAATATTCTATCGATAAGACATCTATCATTTATATACTTTTTTTCGTGTAATCCATGTTATATCTATATCAAGTAGAATAAAATATGACGGCGAAAAAAATTTTCGAATAAAATGTTATTTAATTAAAAGTAGTTTTTTTTTATAAAACATATATGAATAATCAATACAAATATTTTTAACGATTGTACTAATTTATAACGGAAATTCGCTAAAATGAAATTTGAAAACATTTTAAATAAAGATATCATAAATGAAATCACAAGTATTATTCAAACATTTTTATTCATGTCTATTGGGACAGCTCAACACTCGAGCAAAAATAATATAAATGAAATTTAGAAGGTGTAGACAAAATGTAATAGTAAGCCATGACCCCCAATGTCGTTAAAAAAGCCAGGAGTCGCGGATGAATGCCGCAAGGCATATTTACAAATTCATACCGCAGATGCGCATAATGGCGCTGATTCATGACATTTGATTAGAGTATTGTCGATATCCACCCCATGTTCACCCCCCATATTTTTAGTTTCTACGCGTACAAGCAGCACTAACGTATAGCAATTGCAACCCTTGTGCGATTGCTCCCACAATTCTTTTCTTTACTTTGTCTTTTCCCTTCCTTCCCTTTTTAATTTTTTTTAATGTTTTTATTTCATCTTCAATCTTTTTATCACAGCTTTATCGACTGTATGATTAATATTTTTTACTTCTCACGAATACCCACAGATGTTTAATATGCATATCACTAAAATGTCTCACTTTTTTCAACCTTCCACCACCATCATCACATTTGCTTTTCCATTAACCAAGACGAGAATTAATCCAACCTAATCGCTCTTTCCCTCCGTTCATCAAAGTTCTTGCCCAATTCCAAGTCCTTTCGAGTGTCTTTCTCTTTCTCTCTAGTACCTTGTAGGCCAAAAACATCTGGAGAGCATACACTAAAAGCTAAAATAGGGCGATGGTGGAACGGAAGGTGGTTATTATTAATTCAATGACATTGGGATGTGGGGTTTGGTGTGGTCGACTGAGAATCAAAGGGGTGGTAAAATCCGTCTGTCTTCTACAAGCAGGACACCTACATCAGTCACTACATAGTAATGTCACAATGTAATGCTTGAGGGTTTCTACTCTAGTCATTGCCCTGCAGCATCGTAACGAGGTTACAGACTCATCTCACACTAGTCCGCCGACAAAACTTGGGTCCCTAGTTCATCAGACCTGCACAATATTACTAATCAACGCCTTCGCGAATTACTTGGGTTATAAGTACCCTTGAAATTGCCAATTCACTTCATCCAACTGTAAAATTTATTCTCTTTTTAAGTAAAAATTTTTTGTAAAGACTTTTTTGTTATACGTCATATGAGTCTTTTTTTTCTACAAATATTTTTCATATATATTTGTTTATTATTTATTTTTAATAATGTTTGTTAATCTATCTTTATTCCATTGTTAACAATCAAGTTAAAACAAATTGACAAATATTATTAATAAACTTTCTGTGAGTCTCTAAACATAAATCATTTTCTAGCAACATTCTTCAGATACATGTTACTATAAACTAAGTTTTTCCCTACGATTTACTCTTACTTTCTTATGTTTAAAACAACCACTCAGTCCATGAATAATTTAATCAAGTTCTTTATGAATTTATTTTAAACAACATATTTTTAATGTGCTGAAGAATGAAGCAATCAATTGAAAATGAAATAAAGAAAGCAAACGAAAGTAAAAAAAAATAGAAACGTTAAGAAGAAAATACTATTAAACTGGTTGTTCGTCGTCTTGCACCTTGTCATGCAAAAGAACAAGTCAGTTGACCAGTGTCCACTCTAGTATTACCGGTCTATCTTACACCGTATCCCGATGTCCAGAATCCGTTAACAGGACATTCAAATCACCTGGTTAGATTTGTTATTTTCCTCTTAACTGTCTTCAATATTCCTCCATGCCATTTTCTATACTACTTATATTACGAATATAATAGGGTGCAGGTTTAGATTTTAATGGGATTCTAAAGTATTAAATGTTCTGGGCGATTTCTTGTGACGAATTACCATGGTGGAATAGCATATAGATTACTCAGGTTTGATTAATTACATTAGAGAATTGTTGGGATATCCAAACATTCAGCCTTTTACTCCCTAATTTAATTAATCTATCTATTTAATTATATAATGCATTATCTTTAATTGATGATTACGAAAATAATAAGTAACTAAAAAACATTTTTTTGTTTAATAGAAAAAAATTGTAGAGCTGAAAGAATGATGAAAACCATGTAGGAATTTAATTATGGTATTTTATCTCTTCTTAGAAACATGTTAATCAATAATTATTGTATCTACATAATCACTTGTATAACTAAGACGAATAGCATTTAACTATTTTTTTTTGCTCCCTATAATTTTACGCTTATAATTTTATGTTAATTTTCATTATAGACCAGTTGATTGTTGCAATATCGTATGTATGTCCTCAAACATGTCTAAATAAATATTAATTCTAATTTTATTTTTAAAAAAAAAATTTATTTAATTATAAAAAACAAATTGAAATCAACAAATCAGTTAAAAAATTATTGAAAATTAATTATTCAATCGTAAAGTCTTGAAAATGATATTTATATTATAATAAATGTTAAAAAAATTTTTTGATCGTGAATAAAATTTTATCTACATTAAATTTATTAAAAGAAATTAATGATTGGTAAAAGCAGGTGTTAAATGTCACAATAAACCGACAAAAAATTTTGCTAATACGGCTGTTAAGTCGATCGTTAGCTCGGTTAAAAATTTTAGTGTGCATATAAATGCCAGTAAAATATTTTGAGCTTTCTTTGGCTATATTAAATTTCAGATAATTCAGGATGATGTCCTTTTCCTTCTCTTTCGAGATAATTAATGTTTTCTTTCCCTGGGTGTTCGAATCATGGTTGAATATCTGACAAACACAAATACATGATGTGTGAGGAGGAAGGAAAATATGTATATGGAAAGATATATTGAAAGGAAAGAAACAAATAAGGACGATGAGGTACATCGAAGAGCGGTGGTAGAAGGGTCCTAGATTTTTTAGTTGATGGCTTCGTTCTCACAGTGGTTTGTTCATGACCGTATATAGCCACCGGACATCTGCAAGACACGGGCCGAGGACAGATGTGTCCCTATGCGGATTTTATTTTTCTCCAACACTTCTTCAAATTTGAAAGAAGTCAATAATAGATGACATGATATGTAAATATTATTATTTATTTCTGGATTATAACAAAAATCTTTCACCTTGAACAATTACTGTATTTTAAAAAATAAATTCTCATATTGAGTAAAACACAAAATATTTTTAATTGGATTTAAAAAAATATTCACAAAAAATCCTTTAATCATTTCAAGGAATTTATGAATTAAGTAACAAAGTAATGGCTATCATTAAAGTTAAAATAATTGTGCAGAAAAATTGTAAGTAATTTTATTTAATTATTTACATAACACAAACGAAAAAAAATAGCAAGTAATTTTTAACGGAAAAAATAATACGCAATTTTTTTTTTGACGTTTATAAGAAGAGAATTGGAAACAAAATCTTACCGGACACTTGTCAAGAATGATTGTCGTCCTATTCACCGATGGAAACTCGTTCCTCAGTGCGGGACGTCCCGCCCGATGTGAAAATTCATGGGATCCCCTTAGACTAAAACTTGAATTCCGAATTTTGATTGGTAAACGAGCACGAGTTTTAGTATAAATAAAACGTGTGTAACGTGTTTCACGTTACGGGCTAGGTTTCTTCTATGATTCCCCATCTAAATCGAGATGAGTAAATGGTCTCAGGACCCCGACGTTGCCTATGATGCCAAGAGGTCACGAACGGCCAGAGGGACCGGTCAGTTTGTTGGTCATACTTCAGCGGTTTATTTTTTGTCTACTTACTTTCATGCCTTATTGATTGATCAACGAAATTTTCTGTATATGATACTTTGCTTCAACAAAGCACCCTAGAAAAAAAAATTGTTCAAATATTTTTCTTCCAAAAATCAGATTTGGGGTGACTTAGAAATTAGCTCATCTACAGGTTGATGTTTAAGGTATTAAATAAATTAAAAAAAAAAATGTCTCAAGTCTAAGCTGTGTAATACAGAATTGTACCTATGTTTGTTTTTTCCCTTTTTCTTGTTGTGTAATACACCCACAAGCGGTTGTAACTGCGGGGTGCTAAGTGGGATTATGTGGTGCACCACTATTGCTTGAAATACTGAAACCCCTCTGCGAGTCTAGAGTAGATTTCTCTTGTGCTTGACTCGCTTATTCATCTCAATAAATACAGTCTTATTCATTATACTCAGATGACCCTATTATAGCTAACGTATGACACCTGTATCCACCCCCATGAAAAATAGACCATTATCCCTGTTTGGAATCTTTTAGATATTTGTCAAAATATTATACAACCCTTCACTCACATCACGAGCTAAGTAAAGTTGTGCAATTATTGTTGAATCGATTAAGGACCCAGCTTGCGCCGGGTTCACAAAAAATTATTTAAAGACTCATCAATTGTTCCCCTCCACGGAAATCTTTAGTAAAAGGCGAAAGATTTATACGTGTATTGAAGGGAAACCAGAGTGATTGTTTCAGCTCACAAAGTCGCTTATTTAAACTTTGTGTCGTTATTCCACATGCGACTTGCAAAATTATCAAACTCCACCTGTCGGGCGGATATAGGACTAACTTTTTCGCTCGTATATCCTCAGAACTATTGGCTAAAAGTTATGTTATTATGTTCATTATTACATTGATATAACGAAGTTTTTGATATTTATTTATAAAAGTAATTTTTTATTGTAATATATGATGTACATTGACGATAGTGATATTTAGTTGTGAAAGATTTCGATTGAGATGAAGATAAAAATTGATTACAAAATAAAGAAGATAAATGAAGGAATGAATATAATTCGATTTTCGTTGAAGTTTTTATAGCAAGAAGGTATGAAAAAAGAAATTTTTATTATAGTGTATGGTCTATCAACTTTTTCTAAAGAATGAGATTTCCATCTTTTTAAAATTATTTAGAGTCTACATCTCAAAACCATGAGACATGGGAACTAAACATGGACATTTCCTTCGTCCGGCTGCGTAAACTTTAGGGGTGTGTTGGTTGTTCGGTCAACGAGTTTGTCCCTTGTCTCATTTTACTCTCCCCTCACCTCGATGCTTGGCCGTGTTATGAGCCACGAAGGAAGGAAATAACCCTCGTTTCGGACACGGTTCATAAACGTTTTAAACAAAATGCAGGAAAATCTGAATTGGAAGTATCGAGGGTCCAAAGCAGAAGACGGTTTTAGCTGCTTACTATCTTCGCCGCGCTTATAAATATCAGAACAAAACTCTCTTTTGCTCTTTACTTCCCTCTGAATTGTACGCGATCTTTCGCGGTTGCTTGATCTGTCCCCATTATGAGGATTCCATCCTTTTGCGTCATAATAGCGTTTTGTTCGTGTGGGTAATACTTCTTGTTCACTTGAATGATTGTCACGATACGCATCACATATGGGAATTTAACTTGAAATTCAAATTGACTTCTTCAGTGAGCATTCATAAAACTTTATATTCTTTTACAACAAAAATATTCTCAAATACTAAAAGCAATTATTCAGTTACATTATAGTGTATTCTAAATCATTTATCATTACAGTATCTTATTTAACTACAAACTCAATTTTTATTCTTTCAACAACATTAATTATTTAATAAAAATTCATGTAATAAATAATTTATTGATTTTATAAATTAATAAATCAATCTTTTTAAATACATTTAAAACATTTATTGTAATAAAATAATTTTAGTGAGTAAAAACGTTGTTTTACAGCCACTCAATTAAATCAGTCAAATATTAAAAATAATTAATATGTCAATTAATAATTCCTGGGTAGTATGATCGAAAGATTTACCAGCAATACAGGGTAAAATTTAAAAAGTAATATCACCGTACACTCGGAATGCACAAGTTTCCATAGTACCCTTCGATTATGTCTTTTTTTTCATTTTTTCATTCGGCCCCCTTTGGCCAAAACACATTAAAGCACGTTATGGTCCGTGGATTTTTAATGCATTTATAGGCATTCGGGAGTTATTTATGTCCCTGATCGCAGCAGTGCCGGCGACTTGGCCGTCATCAACGACGCAAAAGTGAGGTACGTAATATAGTATATTATTATACATACTCGACTTTCTTTGTTATGTATCAGAAGAAAAAATTTTCAGAATAAATTTAAAAACATTTAAAATTTAAAATAAATATTCAATATGTATAACTCTACCTTGACCTTAGCCGTGTATATATCTGAAGGTCCAAAATTTACTTCTGAAGAATTGAAATATCTGAATCACTGAGAAAAGAGCCGTTGATATGAATAAGCCAGTGATTGCGTCCATCGAGAATGAAATATAATTTATTCGGGGGACAAAGTCTGTGTAGATTTCACAGCGCATTCTACCATCTCAGACGACTTGATATTCTCCTCGACGTTCTTCTTCTTTCCCAGCTCTTTCTCTTGATAGAAGTACCAACACCTTTCTATTGAAGATACCATGATCCAATAATGTCTTATTATTTCACCCATTTTATCTAGAGAATTTCACTCAAATTTGCATTCCCACTGGACTATTTTAAACTCTACCATTTATTTTCTTCTTTAGTTATTAAGGTAATTACATTAAAGTAATAAACAAATGTGTTAGTCGCTTTGAAATTTTTCCACGGGACTCAGTTCGGCAGTCTTTCACTCACAATAGCCGATAAAATGAGAACATAATCGATTTCATGGCAATCGAGTGTGACTGGGGTATAGTCAATTTGCACTCAGTAAATGGTTAACATCTACCAGCAATAAGATGTCGTAAAATATCGTTGAAATACTTTCTTGAGTGTGTTAGTTGGGCCGATTAAAACTTTTAACCTGAATATGATATCCTTAATATCCAAATTTAATGTCGCGTGCAAAATCTACTGACAGCTACAAATAATATATATACCTGTGTAGATATACAAACTTGTGTATGTTTGATGGCAATGGATAATTCTGTTTGTTTAAAAATTTATTTGAATAAACGAGTCAATAAATTCATCTCTTAGACCTATTTAAAATGGTCTTTTTAACAATAACAAAATTGATTAGAGTAAAAATTTTATTTATTACTCAATGTGTTTTATCACAAAAAATTTTACTTCAAATGTTTTTTAAAAAAAAGAAAAATATTCATTGAATAAATATGCTTCTATATTAAAACTAAAAATGAAAAAGAATAAATTCTTAGATGATACTCCAAAACAATTACACAGTTAGATGGTTAAGTAAGTGTTATCTGTGGAGCAAATTTATTTTTATCAAAGGCCACAGTATCAATATAGATTGTTGGGAGACTGGATTAAGCAAAGTGGAATCCTTTAGAATAGAATAATGGTAGTAGGCTGTTGTTAGGAGGCGACCGAGCGAGTCACTGGTGTGGCGACTCGTGCTAGCAACCACGATGCAGCTCACTGCTTTTGGAAGGGCGTTCATAAGAGTCGACGAAGTGCGGAGCGTGAATTGTGGGAGAGCAAGGGCAGAAGAGAAGAGTGTAGTATATCCAGTATAAAAGAGGGAGGGGGAGTGATGTTGGGGGTTTGTTAAGGGTGTGCTCTGTAGATTCTCTCTTGAATCTCTTCTATTATAGCTGTTCTTGGTCTTGGTTTCTCGTTGGCATATTGAGGGAAAGCAACCAACTGAGTCGGATTAATTCTGGCAGATTAACGCCTTTACCTTCACCAAACCGTCCGCTAATACTGGCTAATGAAAGTGCTCAAGATTCCTCAATGTTTCATCCTCAACTCTCTTTCTCTTTTGCTTCACTACACAATTCGTTTTATCATTGTGTTTCCATTAAAGTTCCGAAGTCTAATTGAATCTTCTTCAAGAGTCTACAGGTTTAGCAGAATTTACTCCAAGTATATTTGACTTATTTTAATCTCACACTTAATCAACTTGTCTTATTATTTGAATGCATCCATTTATTTTACTTGATTGCGATAGTGTTTTTTTTGCTATTTTATTCTGATATCAAAGTAGAACTTTGACTATGAGTCATTGGTGTTAATTGAAAATCAAATGTATCTGCATGTTGATCACTTCCTTCATCAATTAATGGATTTAAAGTTCATAAAATATTTCTTTTCTTGGATATAATATTTTTTTCATATATGTAAAAAATATGTAAATATGTATTTGAACATATTTTAGATTTTCTTGAGTATCATCAACATGTTGTGATAGTGATAATGGACATTTATTTGATGAATGTATTGAAGATTTAATGTTTTTTTTCTTTTATTGATAAAAAGTAAATTTTTCTTCTCAATTTTCTTGATAACATCATGATTTGTAAGTTAGGAACGTGCTTTTATAATGTCTGAATAAAACAAGTTGATAATTCGTTTAACATACTGACAAGAAGGAAGTTATGTTGACCTATGGGTGATGAGTGTTGAATATTTATGTCCATGAGGAAATGTTCTGTCGTTATCACTTTAGAATACTAGTCCATCCCCAGTGTCCATATATTATTACCTTCTTACCTTTCAAATCTCAACAAACAAAAAAAGCAAAATGTACAAAAATAACATAAAACAAAATAATATTTTCCATCCATAATGCAAGACATCGTCTATGTAAACACATAATGACGGATAATGCATTAGGATTTATCATGATGTGAGTAAATTGACACATCGTTAAATTAAATTCAATGTATAACTTGAAAAGAAAATTCCATAAGTGCAGTCATATTACTTTCAAGACCATAGCACATCATTTTACGACCTCTGCATGATACTGTGGAAAAATATGATTTAGGAGGCAGGATAACGATACGAGTAACAACATTGGTTGGGTGTTTCGATCCATGCGATGCAAACGTGCTGTACATGAGTGAGGCGAATTGAGGTTGAAGGCGTTCTCTTGCTCCGCGACTTAATATCGGATAGATGCGCCATGCGCATCGACATCATGACGTCCAACTTCTCGTAAGCAACGCGGAAGCCATTAACCGCCATATGGCATACACCACAGTACCTATGTTCCAAGTCTTTCACTCTTCACTTTGCCGCCGAGAACTGCCACACAGCAATGAAGCCTATATAATTGCTTGCCTCCTAGCTGCATTTACTCGCGTGATTATTGTCTTTCGTTTCTTTAAGTACTGACATCTGGAAGCTTCGGTTTTTTTCAACTTCTTCCATGCTGTGGGTATTATTTTTTGTAGCTTTTAGCTCGATAGTTTTACGACCAGGTAAAAGATATATTTAAGAAAAATTTCATGACATTTTGTATAGAAGGTATATAACAGGTTATTAATCTAATCTATTAATTTACGTCCCATTTAATTAAGTCTCAAGAATTATAGATATGAGCTCGTTTCTCTGGTTTGTTGTCAGTAATTGGGGCTTACTCTAGTGGTGTCGAAATTTTGCACCGCTCGAGAAAGTTTACGACGCAGTACCAATTTGTGAAGGCGAAACCATCGTGAAAATACTATGAAGTCGGGCTAGCAGTTTACTACGAACCTGGAGAAAACAGTTTATAATAGTATAGTTTCATGTACTTGATGGTGAGAGAAAATTAGTTATGGTCATTTTTATTATAATCTTCGTAACATACCTTTTTTATGCTTCCTCACCTCTATTATAATTATATAGATCTATAAATTCACACGTCCAAATCAAGGTTCTGTAATAATTATCGCATGTTATACAAGTATAAATTAATATCTTTAAAAATGTATTCTATTTTTTTCTCTTCATTTCTAAGGTATCATTATTAATTTTTAACAATTACTTCAACACTTTAACAGTTATTAATAATTAAATTAAACTTGTTTGTAAAATCAAAAAAATCATTGAAGACTATAATTTTATTAATAAGCCAATTATTGAATTTTTAGAAGACCACTTTAAAAGTAAACCAACAATTAAATGATAAAAAAATTAAATTTATCGTTTAATGTTTATTGTAATTAAATATAATGTATTAAAAAGTACATTTTTAACTTACTGTTCATAATCTTGTTGTATATATTCACAGAAATTAATTTTCCGATGTGTATTCATTGACAATGGTGGTGAGTGCACGTTGATACCATACGTATTAAAAGCCTTTTTCTATCTCAGTCTTTTTCCTTCAATGACAACCCTTTTTTTTGTTGAAACCCTCGCGTCCCTGGGGAAGTACCCTATCATCAGTATATTCTTTCTTCCTCCCCAACAGACAATGATCTCTAGCTTCATCTCCACTTCTTCACTATCCTTCTCTTTCTCACTCTCAATCCCCTTCTCTCTCTCTCTCTCTCTCTCAGATCTCAATCGCTCGAAAAAATCTCATTTATCCATTGTGTCGCCGCGTTAGTTGCAGCAGCCTTGATAGGGTGAGGTCTCGTTTTGAGACACACCATCACCGTGCAGAGGGTTCGATTGTTGAGATGACAGATAAAAAAGTCGCGACATTGCTGGCTCGTGGCAGTTTATACACTTAGAGAACTTGTACCAAGATGTGTTTATTAAGACATTTTTTTATTCATCCCTTGTTCGCTACCCTAAATTTCCACATGGATCCTTTTTCGCTTGCACGTACCAAAGATGATTCAATGGAATTTTGACACCATGGTGTCCTATAGAATGTACAGGTAGATCCCTAATGTTTTTACCTTTTTTTCGGCTGTTAAAGAATCAACGTTGTTTTATTCTTGTGTTTTCATACACTCCAGGTTGTTTTTCCGGTTGATGAATGGGTACATAAAGGATCATAATTTCTTCTCTGATATTAGATTATTAAGTAATTATTTTTTTTTTTCATTTTTCGAAGATTATAGTTAAGACAAAAGTATTGGAATATATTTTTTAATTATGGCAATATGCTGGGGTAAAACAGGAATCTTAAAGACGTATATTAATTTGAATTTTCTTCATATTTTTCTAATTTTCTAGTAGGAATAGACAACAGGTCCAGCATTGGACTAGTATTGAAACTGGCATGAAGTTATCATTCAATAATGATTGTGTACTCAGCCATGACTTGATGATAGCTTTATTTACTAGTAACTCTAGCATAGCCTAGTAAAGTAACTCAAATTAATAAATCATAAATACTAAGTTTTATTCAGTATATGTTAAAAATTTTTATTTTCTTATTCTGACACATTTGAATTCATTATCCTTCATAGAACATATTCTTATAACATCATTCTAAACTTTTTAATTTTATATATATAAAAAAGAATTAGATCAACTGAACATAGAGGACTTTATAAAATATATACATTTAATTTACTAGAATGTTTGGTTTCAAACCAACCAGAAAGTCTACATCACTTAAAAGAGATTTTCAATTGGATTGTATGAATTAAATCTGCACTAAAGAATCTGTAGATCAGATTGAAACGTTGTAGCCGTATAGATTCAAGCACCCACATCTATTTGCACAGACATTTACATTGACACACATGAAACGAACCGATGCATGTGAAGGGGGTAAGCGGGAGAGTGAAGAGGAAGAGTGTCGTATGAGCTAGGTTCGAGAGCACTCGTATTCGCTTGAGAACTCCGATGATGGAGTGAAGCTGCAGGGATGCGAATGAACGGATTAAGGGATGATCTTGCACCACGGAAGGGCACCCTGGTGCCACGTTGTCGACGCTAACAGGATCCTCGAACACTTTTCGTGTTGCTACCTAAAAGGGGAATATGGTGTGCTGGTTGGTTGAATAATGTTCTAAGATCCAGAAATGTTTCCTCTATGAAACCATCAGTATCACAACTGGATTACTCAGCAAAGAAACAACCTGAAAAATAAAATAAAATTATTAACATGATTAAAATTCACTTTGTTATATGAGAAATAATTTTAAAAAATTAAATATTAATTTGTTTAAGTGATAAAAGTTTGCGTTGATCAGACAGAATTTGCATAACAATATTTCATGAATATTTTTTAAACATAATAATAAAAATAAAGTGTCAGAAAAACTTTTGCTTCATCACTTTTCGAATAATTTTTACTACGGTAAAAATAGCCAAGGTTAGAAAGCTTTTGTGTAATAAAGTGAAAGGGATGGCTGAAAAAAAAGCAACCGAACATATTAATTGTCTTCACGACCAATTTTGTTAGGCTCCATCTATGCAAGGTCTTCAGTAGGACATCCTGCTGATTAATGTTCGCATATAATTCATTGCACAAGACGTTAAAAGTATAATCTTTGGACAGAAGTCTGACAGAGGGGAATCACGGTTGTGCGCGTGTAATGTATTGGTTATTTTTAGTTAACTGCAGCTACTGCTGGATTAAAGAAGATACAGGTAGAGAACTTTGAACCTCATTCAGGCCCCCGACAGTTTTGTTTCTCACGAGAGACGAGAAAGGGCGCTTTATATATTCTGTGTCCGTATTGTTTGCATATAGGATGAATTAAGTAATTATGTTTTAGGTTGAGCAGGCTTTGATCTAACTTGACATTTTTTTAGACCTGTTTAAAATTTTTTACTACTCATTTTGAACCGTTTTCGACCCTAGCAATCATTTAAGAATCAATATTCATAATTTTATCCTTTATTTATTCACTTATTAATCATTATTTATAAATAATAGCATTTTTTTTTTAAGGTTAGGAATAATTGATTCATATTTAGAAAATTTAAGATATATTTAGCGGATAATATTTACATGGAAAAAAAATTCAACGGTAATAAAGCAGACTGTTGAAGTTTTAGTTGATGTCTCGAGCCAGCGGTCACCGAGCACGAAACACCCTTGTCCATACGGTCAGCGAACCAGCCTTTCATGGATATCGGATTGCCCATTAGCGGCTAGAGAGGCTGTCCAGTAATTACAGCTTAATTAATCTCCCGCGGGTGTTCATTTTCTATCTTGCTCAGACTTATTCCATCTCCTTTCTTCGTATAGACTCCCAACTGATTATGGTGCGGTCAAAGGAAACATCAGCAACATCTAAAAGTGATGCGAGTGATTCTAAATAAGCTGACTACCGAACTGTCTAATATATAATAAAACTCATTCTATAGAGGGGTCCGTTCTTCCTTCATAAACATAAAAAAAAGAATTCAAAATCTTTTCATTAGTTTAACTGTATAATTATGATGGAAATGTAATGTTTTATTTATGAAAATACTCTAAGTAGATAGAGTTATAAAAATAAATTTTTCAAATAATTTGCAAAGCCTTTTAATTTTTTCTGTAAATGTGTTTTCTCTTATTATACGTGACTTGAATGTTTTATCACGGTACTTTGAAGGCGTTTACAGTATTATAGTAACATTATAATCCTGTTAGCATTACGGGATTTTCCTATATAAATTCCACCAGTTTTAAATACTTTCATTTTGATGGGACAACTCTTGTAAACGTAACATGATGATTTTTTTCGCATAATCATTTTTTACACTCGGACTATTTTGTAAAAATGATATTACAAAAACGTTTCTCTAACAGTCATGGAATTTTTTAACAAATAAAATTCAAAAATACAATGTTAATTTTTATCATTCCGGTATAGAAAAATTTCGTTTCCCAAACTTTCTGTGAATGATCCCCTGGTGGGACTATAGGGAACGTTTCGGTAGCAGATTTTTTTTCTTCGAAAATTTTTCCTGTTTACACCAAAGGTACTTTACTGAGTTTTCAGCTAATAACTTAGGATCTATGAGGCCTATATAGAAAATGAAGATATCAATGGATTCGTGAGAACGAGATCTTTTTATTGCACTAGTTAAAATTATAATTGAAACATAATTTATGCGAAAAATTTCGCAAAGTTCCGGTTTTACCCCATTTTAAGGGTGAAATAATAATTTTTTTATATATTTGACCTGATTTCGCATTTCTACGCGTCAAGACGAAGAGAATGAGTGGTCGATCGTCAAAATCGGACAACTTTGATTTTTCGACCCAAAAAAATGGCAAGTGGTACCCCTTTCCATTTTTTTTGGCCAAAAAATAAAAGTCGTCAGATTTTGATGATCGAGGACTCATTCTCTTCGTCTTGACGCGTAGAAATGCGAAATCGCGGCACAACTTAGGAAAATTGATTCCAACACCCTCAAAACGGGGTAAGACTGGATACAAATTATTGAACATCATCCCTTTGACTTTAAACCCTTGTAACTCATGAACGGACAGTCGAATTACCTTTTGCTTGGTCGTTTTAGAAACCTCAGATTCTGAGCTATAAAATGATATCTACGAATTTATTGCAAAAAATTTATTTCCTCCTAAAAATTGCTAAAATATAAAAAAAGTCATCTTTTTTTAGGGAGTTTGCCAACTATTTTGGCGATTTTAAGGGTGAAATCATCATTTTAAATATTTTTCATGGATATGTATTTGTAGCGGAGATTTTGAAGTTTCTAAATATTCCTTGAAAATTATTATTAGACGACTTGTTCGAAAGTTATAGGCGTTTAAAGTCGAAGTAAGGGTGAAAAATCGTCTACTTTCCGACTTCAAACGCCTATAACTCTTGAACAAAGCGTCTAATAATAATTTTCAAGGAATATTTAGAAACTTCAAAATCTCCGCTACAAATACATATCCATGAAAAATATTTAAAATGATGATTTCACCCTTAAAATCGCCAAAATAGTTGGCAAACTCCCTAAAAAAAGATGACTTTTTTTATATTTTAGCAATTTTTAGGAGGAAATAAATTTTTTGCAATAAATTCGTAGATATCATTTTATAGCTCAGAATCTGAGGTTTCTAAAACGACCAAGCAAAAGGTAATTCGACTGTCCGTTCATGAGTTACAAGGGTTTAAAGTCAAAGGGATGATGTTCAATAATTTGTATCCAGTCTTACCCCGTTTTGAGGGTGTTGGAATCAATTTTCCTAAGTTGTGCCGCGATTTCGCATTTCTACGCGTCAAGACGAAGAGAATGAGTCCTCGATCATCAAAATCTGACGACTTTTATTTTTTGGCCAAAAAAAATGGAAAGGGGTACCACTTGCCATTTTTTTGGGTCGAAAAATCAAAGTTGTCCGATTTTGACGATCGACCACTCATTCTCTTCGTCTTGACGCGTAGAAATGCGAAATCAGGTCAAATATATAAAAAAATTATTATTTCACCCTTAAAATGGGGTAAAACCGGAACTTTGCGAAATTTTTCGCATAAATTATGTTTCAATTATAATTTTAACTAGTGCAATAAAAAGATCTCGTTCTCACGAATCCATTGATATCTTCATTTTCTATATAGGCCTCATAGATCCTAAGTTATTAGCTGAAAACTCAGTAAAGTACCTTTGGTGTAAACAGGAAAAATTTTCGAAGAAAAAAAATCTGCTACCGAAACGTTCCCTATAGTCCCACCAGGGGATCATTCAGAGAAAGTTTGGGAAACGAAATTTTTTTATACCGGTTGTTTAATTACAGTACTTCATGTCATGATGACTGAAAAAAATGAATGGTGTAGAAATGAAATTCTAAAAGATATAAATCAAGGATACAAAAAAAGTTTGTCGTTATTCCTTACTTCACCTGTTTATCCCTTCATTTTGCACCCCAACAAAAAAGCGTGACAACTGAACAGGTAGATGAACAACTGTATCAATTCACTCTGTTGCATTATGTGTACCTTTGCAGATCGTTAGTTATGATCAATAGTATCCATGATGCAGAAAATTAATAAAGCTTAAACTAAAGCTATAAACAATTAATAATTAGCAGATAATTTTTTTCCTTACAACCACTCATTACATACATCATCAACTTGAAAATCAACTTCTGCATAGTTTAAAGCATATTCTGTAAGCCAATAATACCATAAAGATATTAACGATTATTCCAAGAATAAGCTATTAAAATATAATTCATTTATTACCAGATAATTCAGCTACATTTTGTGTTTGAAGTGCCATCATGTATGGAGTGCTTATTACAGCAATAATAAATGTCTTTCATCAGTCTAGCATTAAAATGACGCATCACTATACTTTCAATCATTTTTCATTAATAAATATTTTTACATACACATTATAATCAGTCAGATATTTTTATTTTCTAGAAAATAATGAATATAATTATTGTCAATTAAGTTAAATCAATATATCCTAACACGTATGAGTTGGTTGATTTTAAATAATGACTTCCATAAAGAGAATCTCATAATATTTTTCAACACCTCACACTTGATTGTCATTAATATTATTACCTTTACTATAATTAATACAATGAATAATTTTTAATAATTTATTCTTTGAAATAACTAGCTTGTGAATTCCATGAAAAATGGAATTTCATGAAAAAAAATTTTTTTAATTAAAATCCTGGACAATAGTAGCCCCAGGAGAGAAGGAGAGCAGTCAACACTAGAGCTAAATACACCCACACTAATACTGGAACATGATGTCTTTCTCACCAACACGTGGCTTTAAATTCTCCCCTTTAACCACAACCTTTGGTTATGGTTTGGAATGACGGATTTGAAAGAGGAAGCTGAAGAAGACCCTTGGGCCAACGGTGTCACGTTGGTGGTCGAGCTAAAAGTAATTGAGGAAGGAGGGTATGTTTTATTACACAACCAAGAGTTTGATTGAAAATGAAACTACAACGTGTGCAATTGTCCAAGTCTTATTTACCATATGTTAGACTCTATTTGCAAGCCAATAATCCACATGCAGGATCATACTTCTCCATTTAAGAGACTTTGATGTAAATGAAAGGAGAAAAAATTTTTATCATCCAATAAATTGATTAAAAAAAGCGAATTTTTTTTCAAATCTGTCAATATTTGATGATAAATATTAATAATTTATTGCTATAATAAACCTTTATGATTTATTGTTCAATAAATAACAATGAATAAAATCGATAATTGAATTTTAAAATGATTAAGACTTTTTATAAATTTAATATTCATGTTAGCTCCTGTTTTTTCCAACAAAAGCCTTGAGAATGAAAATTTAAAACAAATTAATACTCCATCTTTTATCTTACATTCACTATTGTTTATCATATTTTTAATTAAATCAGCTGTTGAATTGATTTTTAATATTCACTCTTGATAATATCATTATTCTTTTGGAATAAAAATTCAGAAAGTGATGATTTATATGAATTTTTACTGATGTAATCAGATTGAATAATGAAAATTGAATAACAATTATGTAATAGAATTCAATTGAATAAATTGTTAGATGGTCAATAAATAATTGAAAATGTCAGCATGTTATGTAAAATGAGCACTAGAATCTCACGAATCTCATCAATGCAGTCATCAGTGCAAAAAGTAAGTCGTTTACTATCTTTTGTCATGTTACCCTTTCACGAGTGTGACGTGTATTATGTGAAGACTTAACTCTGGTGGGACTGGTTGGTAACAGGCACGTGCCATACTACTTTTACTTAAGAGTGTGTTGCTCTGTGTCTGCGATTAATGATTAGTCAGTTATGGTTTACATGAGATTATAAAAGTGCCTCTTAAGATAATGTTAAGAAGTTGAATGGAAACAGTTGAGGTATGTTGATCTCAAACTCATTCTGTTGATGGTCTGATGGATGACTTAAGTAGTTTTTATCTACTTTGTTATCTTGCATCGTTCAAAAATAGTTTCAACAACAAAAAAAACGTCGTTAGAAAGAAAAAAAAAATAATCCAGCATCTATTTCTCCATTATATTAATGACAAATTATATTTAATTTTATTTACACACATGGGGATGGTTCAGAAGATCGATGGAGTTTTCGTAGAGAAATTGAGGTTTTACGTATTACTTTTTTTTCATTTTGGTCAAACGTAAAAGACCATTAACAGTTTACATCTAAAGGTCAGCCGCATAATATGATGCGTATGCTTTTGGATTCCTTTTTTTTCCTTTCTGATTATTTGTCTCCATTCACCGAAAGTCAACTGCTGACATATAGCTTGGTGGATCTTTGAAGGTTTCAATCCATTGCGTGGATCATTAGTGATTTCACCCTGATGTTGGAACCATTCTTTGTTGATCAGACTAGCAAAAATCATTTTTCTTCCTTAAAAGCATATAATAGCTACAATTTAACACGAGCTAGAATTATTTCACTCTTTTAAAGAATCATAACATCAATAATCAGCTGTCATTGTCCAAAACTACCACGAAAAATACGCTTTACATTTTGTTTAAAAATATTTTTTCTAACATATAATCTCTCTAAAAAAGTATTTAAAAACTCCTGATTAATTTATGATTACACAAATAATCTATTTGTTTGAATGAAATTATAATTCTTTAATTTATAATCCGGCCAATTTTTCATCATATTAGCATTCCATACTCCAATGAATTCGGCTTTTTTATTAAGGAAAATTATTTGCATATTTATTCAAAAATAAACGCGACCGTTATGGATTTACCGAGTATTTAAAGTATTCAGCAGAGCGGTATAAAGTAATAAATAACGTTAAGAAAAGCATTTCTCTGCAAACTCAGGACTTAGGATTTGAATTTTCACGTGTGTGAATTGTGCATACGTGATGGAGTAGTATGTGCAAAGAGAGTAGGGTCTGTCTCACCGTCAAAAACCATTAATTTATCGTAAACTCGAGGTAGAAGGGAGATCCTTCCGTGGGACTCTAGCTCGTTGCAGCAGTAATCTTGACCCCGACTAATCGTGTAGGGACAGGTGATCACATTGGTGCTGGCCCTCCTCTACAGGATACTACACCGGACAACTGACCATGTAGGCTGTAGGTATAGGTGGTATCTAGTGGTATTTCTATGACCAACCATCATGTATGTATGATTTAGAGAAATAGTCATATCCTAGGACCCATTTACCTATCCTTGTACATTGTCCCTGCAAACTGATCTACTACCTAAAGTATTATGCTCCTTCCCTATGCAAATGCTTCCCTTATGCTGCTTCATTTTATTTGGCTTATATTTCCTCTCTTCATTCAAGACGATCCGATTTTTGCTTTAACTCGAGAACAAAGCTTCACCTATGACCTCGTTCTTCGGTTATATTTCAATATACATAATATATCATATAAGATTTTTCTGATATTATGCTTACAACGTATTGATGCCTAATTTTTATGGTACTTTTATATGAATTCTCTTTTAAAAAATGACTGAATTATTTTTATTTATTTAAAAACATTTTTTCTTAATCTAGAGATTGATTTAATCCAATCAGAAATGTTTTTATCCTTCATTTTCATTGATGTAAACAACAGTACATTAAAAATTGTAAAAAAAAATCCATGATCAGCATATTTTTTTTAATTTGATAAAAACAAAAAAAATTTAATTGCTTCAAGGATTATTTTTTTAGGATTGTTTCCTTATCAAGGTTATTAATTAAAAGATAAATACTTATTTTTATTTGGAAAAAAGATGTAGTCATTAAGAAGGATGAAGGGCTGATCACGAATGAAACTACAAGAAAGACTACAAGGATGATCATGAGTGAAACTACAAGAAAAACTACATATTCTTCTTGTAGTATGGTTACTCTTGTTTTTTTTCTTCAATCTCTTTGTAAATATCTTATTTTGTCGTATGAGTAAAAACATAGAGAAGCTTATTTTAATTAACTCCTTCCGAGAAACAATTAATAAAAAAAGAATTTTTTGAGTAGAGTCAAGTAACAAGTGTATTAACAGTTAATATTTAAATTTAAAAAAAATTCATACAAATAATTCAGCATTTAAAATGAATGACAATGTAATTAAAAATTGGCTTTATTCATGGAATACAGATTGTTAATGTTTAGCTTTTACTTGTGACAATATTTTATTAATAATTTATCTTTTTCTGTTTATCAAAGATAAATGAACCATTTTTAGCAATGTTAATTTATCATTTTTAAGTATAATGAAAATAAATTACTCTAATTAATAATTAATTACTATCAATATTATTTATGTACTTGAAAAGCTATTTTGTGGTACCTTTGTCTTGGACGAAAAAAAAAATCCTTTATCTCTGTGACTTTAAAAAGTACTTTTTATAATTTGATAATGACTACCTAAAAAGTACCAAAGGAGTAAGCATCCAGCTCCAAAGTGAGATCGTCGACGCGGTTACACGACCCTCAAAAACTTTCCTTTTGATGATAACAAGATAAAAAGTGAAATGTACGAAAGTATTGAAGAAAAGCACGAGGGGACAAGTAATATAAAAGATAATAAAAAGAAACTTATTAAGGTACTTGCGTCACTAAATTAATAAAGATAGATCTGACAATGATTGTCTCTTTATTTTTTTTTCATTACTTAAGTTCATCATTTATATCAGGAACTCATTACATAGCCCTTCAATACATTGAAAATAAAAAAAATTCATTAAATATTTTAATATGAACAAAAATCATTTTTTTAACAAACATGTCAATGATTATATTTTTACTTTAATTTATAATAAAAATAAATTAATAAATAAAATGTAATGATATGTGGGACAATTGAATAGTTAAAAATGAAAAGCAGGTTGTGTATTTTTCCTATGGATTTTACCCTACTGTCTTCATTCAGTAGTTAATTTTGTGGCATTAACAGTCACAAAAATACGAACAAAAAGACTTTAAGAATAGAACCGACCTCAAAGAAGATAAGAGCACAGAAAGAGCTTCTTTATTACATTTTTGCATATTAATAATTCCAACAATAATTAATTTATTCCCATTAATGTTCCGAAACAAATCCAAGCACTAATTACTTCAAAAAATAAACCAATTGATTTTGCAATCCACAAAATATTTGAACATAAGTTGAAAACATTGATCAACAAAGCAATTGATTTTCTGTGTTATATGTAAAGAAAAGATTGATGAAGAAAAAGTTGAATGGGCAAGGAAGAGAGGTAAATTTGAGTGGAGTTTGGATTTTGGGGGGGTAAAGGGTAGGCTTGTCCCGAGGTACAAAAAGTAATTATGGGATGGTTTCCGGTAATCATATCTAGAGCGCATTGAACGAATAAGCATTGTTCAAACAGCCCTTCACCGATACACTTGTCCCTACGTGGAGTAACGTGCAGTCACAGTCAGACGGTCGAGGGTGGTTTTGAGGTAAAAGGGGAAGTTGAGCACACAACCCTTATATACATTGCGTTCTGTATTCTGCGCATCGTATACTCTCTATTGGGCAACCCCTCCGTGGCTAACCACGCTATTACCTCGACTCACCCCCAATCAACTCTTACGTCTGTATCTCTTCTATATCCACCAATACATTCATCAGATTCATCCTTTTTTCCTTCACTTTTTAATAACGAATATTTATGGGTCCAAGTAGTAGGCTTTTTTGTATATCAGTCGAGTTATATCGAGACATTAGCGATCGACAGCCTAAATTTGACCCTCGACGTCAACGTTGACTTTTATCAGCACGGCTTTCAGTCAAAGGGCAAATAATTGAGTCTGGTTCAAAACTTCGAGTGCCAAGTGACATATCATAGGTTATTTACAGTCTCTCTCATCTATATGTCATCTCTACATTTTAACAACAGGTCACTCTACTCTCGTAGCAATTTTCTACAGTAGAAAAATGAAAAAAAAAATCATTTTTAAACGATTTTATGAAAGCTGGTATTTTGTGGAGTAAAAAAAACACGAGTGAAAATATCACAGGATATGAGTTGGTGTAAGGGTACAGGGCTACGACCCAACTGACCTTATGCGGCAATCGGAGCGCGTTTTGAACCCTCGAGGCAACCCCTCCACTACTTTTCACCCTTACCAGTTTCATCTTAGTCGTGATGTAGAGAAAGAGGGCATGAGAAAATCCATTGAAATGTAATAAAAAGAAAAAGAGATAGCAATGTATGTATATACAGCACCTAGCTCTGCCCATTTTTTGCGCTTTGCTTGATTCACCACCTCATTGGTTGTCATTCTCACTCTGACTTGGCCGTTAGCAACCCTTAGATACTTGATTGAGTCTGCGATAATGAATCTCGGACATAATATACTTGCCAAGTGTCTTATCAGTCGGTTTTATCAGCATTTGGCGGCTGCCAAAAATATCTCAAGGTAGTATTTGGTTTCAAAATTATCAAAGGATATTTTAATCGATGGTTTTATCGACGTTCGAAGAATCCCGCGAGTATATGTGAGAGGTCGCGCGTGCGCGAGATAAAGACGACAGCATCTTGGGATTGAGGATTTCGCGAGGAAGAAAGAGGTAAAGGCAAACATAAGAGAAGGAGAGAGGTCGAAGTAAGTACCAAGTGGTTACTTCTCTGGCATGGATAGTGTTGACGGTGTCGCGGGAGGAGGGGTAGGCCAGTGCTGTAGCCAATGAGAGGAGCATCGGGGCGCGCCCTGTACTCGACCCAACCCTCTGTAGTCATGGCAACTGGCGAACCGCGAGAGACCGCGCGAGGTCGTCGGGCTGACGTGGTGGGAGCACCTAGGTCGGTGTCAGGGGTCGCTTCAGTCGGCAGTCGGTCTCTGGTCGGCCTCAAGAATAGTCGTGACTTTGTGTCGGGGATCTTTGGCTTTTCTTACCGATCTCTTTGAGAGCACGACCGAGAAAAAGAACAACAGACTACTCAAGACAACCCACAAACCCTCCTAAGTTTATCAGTCATCACCTTAGAGCATTTTCAATTTTACGTCGGCGCTCTTTAACGTATCGCGAACACCTTCACGTACAGTTCCCCCGCCGTGTGGCTTAGATTGTAATAAAAATAACGAGGTGGAAGGTTAACCGGGTAAAGAAAAAAGATTGATCACTGAATTGAATTTATTTCATTTAGAAATAAAGATCCTGTGATTACAATCATTTAAGATTACAACGAAAGGAGATTTATCGAGTCAAAAAATAAAAGTGTGTGAATTAATTAGCAGTGAAGTGATTTAATTTTTTTTACTTTGATAGATAATTATTGTAGATCCGGTATTCGTACTTGGAACTCTGCATTTTAGGATATTAAATAAGTGTACAGTGTCTACGGACGCGCGCCCTTGTGCGCGCGCCCGATTTTTATTCTTCCTTTGAAATAAGGAAGATTACATTTTACGATAACAGTATGTCGACGCGATCATCGACATCATCATTGCTCACGACTTACCACATTGCCAGCAACCTCAAAACAAACCTACTTCATCATCGTCAACATCTTTCAAGGATATCCTACTCTGTTTGTGTTTAACTTTCTTCAGCATAAAAAAAAAACTTAAACTCTTGCAATAAAGTGAAGTGCAAATAATATAAAACAACCAGAAGTTGTCGTCGTATTTGTGTTTCAAGACTGACTTGGACAACGAATAGCACGTGGCCTGGTAGGAGATCAACGCGTTGAGCGGTTCGTTTAAACAGAAGTGCCAGATAAGGAAGTCAGGGTGGTTCGCGGAGGGTCGGGAGGTGCGGACGCCCTGGCGACTGCCGGGGTGGTTTATCCGCCTGCGACGGCGAGCTTGTTCCCTGGTCGTGTGCCAGCGGGACATCATCACCCCGAGCTCACCGGCACGTTGGAGCTGGGGTTCCCGCCACGCGGCACCACCGCCTCAATGGCGTTGGTGGCCCCGCCACCCTCGTGGACCTCGCGGGACCCTGGATCCACGAGCTTGGGAGGTGGTGGCGGTGGAACTAATCAAGCTCCAGGCGGTGGTAATCCAGGACCACTTCAAGTATGTCCACCTCCAATGCCACCAACACACCTTACCCCCTCGGCTACGCCTGAGGATATAACGTGTCTAGTACCTGTAGGTGGTGTACTAACACCGCGGGATCCTCTACCACCTAGCACGACCCCTGGGAGTCAAGCCAACAGCTCGCAATCTGGCAGCTCTCAAACCGACAAATCGCCCAATATTGAATGCGTCGTTTGTGGAGACAAGAGCAGCGGCAAACATTATGGCCAATTTACTTGTGAAGGTGAGTTTGTTTTACGCTTTTTTAGGTTTTCAAGTTGCTTTTTTTTTGTTCGTTGATTTGAGAGGGAATTTTATTGCAAATGGTTTGAAAAAAAAAATATATCAGTGTACAGTAACGTCAAACATAACGGTTGTTTGTTATACAATAATCTTTTGATAGTAATTGAGGATATAGATCCAATTAAATCTTCGTTTGATTGCTCAGGAAAAATTATCAACATCTTTATTATACAGTTTTAATTTAATGAAATTATGTATCTTGAAAAAAATACAAACAATATTTTTTTTTTAAATTCAATCATTTATTTACTGATAAATTAGGGAAAAATGATTTTTTAAGTCAACTCATACTTTCTGAACCTTTAATACAGTCTGACTCCAATAAACTTATACTTGTTAATACTCCAATCCTAGACTGGAATCTATTAAAATTTGGAAAATAAAAGACAAAATGAAAAAAATAATTGAGGACCAGATTTATCGCAACATAAAATTTGATTATCTCGAGTATATAATTTAAACTAAAATATAATAAACCATCGTATTTTAGCAAGAGCAATTTGTCTAAGTCCTACTGATTGGGAGACTCGAGAACATTCATACTAGGCGCGAAGTACAAGACACCGTAGTGAGGGTTCAAAAAAAACGGAAAAAAAACAATGAGTTATCATTAATAACTCAGTGGGGTGTGTTCCCTGGGATGCTTACACGTCCGTTAGGAAGCTAATAACGATGTAACGGGCCGGGAAACGAAGCGCGAAGGGACCGGCTATAAACGGGACGCCCACCACTTCTGGCTTCCTTGCATATCTGTCCTGACTATATACATATAATGTATCGCGTTAAGTCACGTTGATATAAACCTGGCACACGTGTGGTTGCCATCCGTGCAATTACAATCATTGATGCTCGTGACTTTCCTTCAGCATATCAGCTATGCTTTTCCATGCTTTAAAAAATCTTGATGGCCAATCGGCGCTTAATAGCTGTACTGTTGATGCACATTTTCGATACGTTCTACTTATCTTCTTATCCACAATACTTATTGCATTATTCAAGTGTGACTGAGACGAGGGTCCATTGCTAATGAAAAGTAATTGTCTGGTAGAAACGACAATTCTATGAATGTCCCAACTTTGACGACGGATCAACGATTAATCAAAATATATACTAAAGAAACACTACAGCCTACTGACAACAAGAGTGTTAAATGAGAAGTTACCGCCTATATATTTTCTCTAGTCTATTTATCCTCTTCACGACAATCTTACTAACAACTTCAACACAACTTTCCCTAAGAGGATTCAATAAAACCTATTTTTCTTGCTGTGATTGCAAACTCATTTCATTTATTGAATATTTAGCAGCATTAATTTATTCATTATTCATCCATAAAGTGCATTAGAAACATTAATAGGCATAATTATTCAAGGCAGTAGCTGAAAATCTTTGTTTATAAGCATCAATTCTAGCTTTAATAAAATATGAGTAATAAATAATATGCGTGTAAATAAGATAACTTTGAATGTTAGGAATGGAATTCCGTTCATTCCCATGAGTCATCACCGTGATTAAATATCAATGTGCTGTTGTACACTATGATTGTTTATTCTTAACAGATTTACTATTTTTTCTGTAAAGCAGTTGCTTATATCTATATTTGTAATATTTACTTACTATTCCAACAATCTGGGCCATCTTTTGATCAACCACATCACAAGATTGCTTGATAAATTGACAATAATTTCCAGCCGTTTGACATCGCTTGACACGAAAATCAATCCGTCCACGTAATAAAGTGATTGCCGACAATCTCCTCGATTACTTCGTCAATGAAGGCTCGATGTAATTTCAACTAATAAAAGTGATGACAATGAGCACAAATGGCTGTACATATTCAGAATGTAAGCGCCAGTTGTGCTCAATAAAAAATATTAAAATCAATTAAAATGTGCATCAGAACTACAGTCAATCTTATTTTGTTACATTCTGATTTGATATTAAAATTCCTAGAATAATTATCTAAGTACAATAAATATTGGCTTATAATGTTCAATAATTAAAGACCTGGAATGAAATTACTTGGTAATTAACTGGTTGAAAGTGTTTAATTATTTGCTGAGTTTGAAAAAAACAGTTTAATGAAAAATATTGATATAGTTAAGCTAACCGAGTAATCGTTGATGGTCAATCCTGTTCTGATGTGTAGTTATCACACCGGTTCTACCTTAATAAAAACGATGGTGGTGTTTGAACACTGGTTATGTTGCAAAAATGACCAACGGTCATACTTTATATCCATCAACTAGAAAGTAAGCAGCAGCGCGAAAATATAATGATTAATGAGTTCCTGGGTGAGGGTCATATGGGGTCTCACGCGTCTGATGTGGGGCCTGATTCCAGAACCGGCCAACGTTTGCCCGGTGGGTCCCATTATGCTGATGGCAATTCTGATGGGAAATATTTGATGGCCCATCTTGGAAAACTGGTATTCTTTCTTGTAAAGTCTTGAATGAATTTAATATATAAACAGGCTTTAATACTTGATTTATATTACACTTATTACATTTATTTATATAAGAAATTAGTCTTGAATTTTTTTTCATCTTTGTCTTTTTCATCATTCAGCTGGTTCATCTAGTCTTGTAGACACTAGACGTCAGACGAGACATCCAAACCATACCAATCGTACCACTTAATCTTTCAATTTACGATCATGACTTTTCCTGTAAGACTGTTCTGCACTTACTATCCTCCTTACGCAGGAAGAGAACATTAATCTGGCGATTACAAGAAGACCAGCACCACCCATTTCGAGTAGCTAGACTACGTACAAGCACCGTATGTTAGATATATGGTTTGTGTGGTAGATCATGTGAGAGAATTTTGGTTTTACAATTCTTTCAACTTTTACAATATAAGATAATAGCCTTTGAAATCTCCACCAAACATGATAGTCCTCAATGATTTATTATTAATTGATTATGGTTTAATGTCTTGACAGAGGAAAATATACTCACTATTAAATAATCCAAAGAAATATAAGAATGACTACAAGAAAAATATCTACAAACATTCTGTGAGTTGATCAAATTCCTGATGATAAAGATAGGGACTGTAGAAATTGATGAGGACACATCAAAAAGATCCTAATATTAACTCTGTCCAGATGAAATTCATGTTTTTTTTTTACTGGCTCATGAATGATACTTTAAAGCATTGTATTCCACTGCATCGTCACTCCATTGACACATCATCTAGTCAATATGTCATTATACCTTCGAAATTTGTTGGCATGAGAATTTTTTTAGTCATTTAATTTCATGTTTTCTTCTCAACAAAGCAATTATTTGATTGATGATGAATTTATATTATTCCCAGATAATTTATTCATTTATTTCAAGCCTAAAGTGTTGGTAAAAAATTTTGATAACTTGTTTTGTCGAGTTTTATTATTGATTGTTTTTCAAATATATCTAGATCATTAGCATTAGTATAAATATGTCACTATCTCTGTTGTATACTATGGCAACTATTTCATTCCAATTGACTAATAGACCGTGACAATTTGCTTGCTAAAGACATGTAAGTGTATCGTGAGAATAAAGACATCCCTATGAATTTAAAATCTAGTTTATTATAATATTCATAACATTACATTTCGTTTCTCAGCTGGACATTCGTTCTCATTATTATCATCAAACAAAGAAGTTTTAAAGGAAACAGAAATTATCAAGTTCTTAATAAACACAACATACCCACCTGAATTATTATTTTATATCTACTTGTGTATAAAGAATATACTAAAGCTCATGCATGCCGATGCCACTCAAGTAGGTATCCTGTTTGATGGATAGAACCCACGTATGCTTACATTTCTGTGTATCTACCTATGTGTGTTTATTCTCATATAGGCTACTCAAGAATGTCCGTGATGGCTGCTTGATTATAGTAATTAGACAGCATGTTGGTAAACTAGTGTTTAAAGCAAGATATTATTTGTCACAATTCATATATATAAACTTCAGTGACAGTTTGTGGAGACATTCACAAATTGTGCTACTCCTTCGACATTGAATATACTCAGAACAATTCATTTCTTACTAGTCTTATTTATAACAATATTTTCTATGTTCTAAATTTTTATTTTCTTGATAAAACAATTGAATTAATTCTGTTAAAGTTGGTATTAATTTTTGAATTGATACAAAATTATATTCTTTATTGAGAAAGATAGAATTGTTTTTTAAAAAATTTTTGTTTTCAATAATTACACTCAGCCACTAGATAATAATACAGAAAACAGACAATTATTAAAGCAATAATTTTTTAATTATTTTCAAGAAAATTACAACAAGCGTAGTATTTGTTGCAGAAAATTCTAGCACTGATATAATCTAACATATATTTGAAGGATTCTTATGAATTAAATAAATAACTGGAATTAGTGGAACAATTGTAAATGTTTTTTTTTTTTGTAAAACGATTCAAAGTCTTCAACATCTTCAAATGATTCTAGTTTTTTTCCATTTAAATGAATCCAATCCAAATACTTGCAATTTATATTAATTTATTTAAATTTGACAGAAAAAAAAATGATGAAAGAGTTTATTGCACAACTTGACAAAGTAAAAGTTAGTTGAATACTTGGAGTGATGAAGTAGTCTTGGAATAAAAGAAACAATAAGAGCACATTAAGCTAATATTAACTGTACAGCATTATTTTCCCTAGGTACATAATTCAGCAAAGTCTTCTAGCAAAATCGTTATATACTAGGTTTCTTCTTAATGAAGAATATTTCTGTTCCCTATTTTACAGCTCGACTCTTACATGACTTACAAGAAGAGCTTAACGAGGGTTTACATCCACCCTAACAATACTTCTCTTCCTCATTCACTCTTATCCACACAACGGAAAAGAAGAAGCCAGACATCCCGTAGACCTCCTGGACTAATCGGTCTAATGAGATCATATTATATTATTCCTTTGGATAATCTTTATTAATCTTATTTCAAACTTTTTCACATATACATTCGCTAATCTCCTTATATAACTCCGAGTCCTTAACATCACCTCGAATCCTACTTGACTGTCGATTTAATATAAAGAGCAATGCACGCAAGATGAACAACAGAACAATTGACTCTGTTGCTGGGTGCACATCTTGCGGGTCTTTGGATCAAGGGAACAAGCAATTAGACTCAAGATAGGTGTTGATAGGACTTAATTACCTCATTGCGTGTTTTATCACGTTGGTGCAATTTTTTTATCATTTCACAACAATGATATATTTATTCTACTATGACCTATAGTGTAAAGTCTTGGCCATCAATTGGATTGAAACCATTTAACCCCAATGTTTTTCAACATTTATTGTCCATAAATATTTAACTGTAATTTGTCTTGTGTTGCTTGTTAGTGAGTATAATTTTTTTTAATAGAAAAAAGGAGTAAATTAAAAATAATACCATGTGGTATTAATCGCTATCAGCATCAGAACTCGATCCCAAATTATTATCACAATGAAACGAGATGATCGTAATACTTACGCGGCAGGCGTAGAATTACTTGTGCGCTGCTCCAAGCGAGAAGGCTTCACCGTTGCGCCGCCGCAAGCGCATCCTCTGTGACCAATTATCCTGCTAACGAAGTTCCCTCTTCTATGCTTACTCCCTTGTATATTCTACAAGGTGTACTGAGACGCTAATTAATTATAACAATGTCATTAATTTTACGCGGCCGAGTCGAAACATTACTGACCGGAGCATGCATTCGCGCGCGCTCAGCCTCGCTTCCTTCAAGAGAAAACTCTGTAGTATCTCGTTGGATATTACTAGATATGATTTAACAAAGAGAACTTGTACTGCACGCACTTCGAGGTCTTGGCGGTCATGATCTGGTGGACTGGATGTTATTAGAACGCATGCTGGGTCTGACGAATTGTGTACTCCAGTCACGTAAGAAGTGGAAGGACCTTGCTCAGATAAAATGAGAATTGTTTGAATTTATGTTGGGTTTGTTAGAAGCCACAAGGATACAATCTTGTAGTCTTATCGTGGACAGATGTCCTGCGATTAGTATATTCTTATTTCCAAGTCATTTATATCTTTTAATACACCCAGTCTTTATGCTAATTAGTTGCCTGAAAATATCACAAAAATTCGGTAATTAAATCAAAACTTTATCTGTCTTTTCACTCAATTTTGGTAGTTATAATTCACGAGAGAAAGAGAATAAAATAAATCGTTGGGTATTTAGTTTATTTAGAAATTTTTCATCAACAAGTACTTGGGTTAATCATCCTGATGCTTGATTTCAGTGGATAAACGTGATGCCATCAAGATTCCTCAGAAAGTTTATTTATTAATAACCACCTTAATTTGCATAAATATTTTTATTAGAATATTTACTTTGATATTTACATTCTATACTGTTTATTTTGAAAATTATTTACACTTGAGAAAATCTATTAAACATTACAAATAAGCTATTAAAATAACATAATCGTTCATTTCCTCAGAATTATGATATAAATAATTTTAGTTTAAATGTTCAGCTGTAATTGCTTTTATTGCGAAATAATGAGTTAATTAAAGCTGGTAAAAATATTTATGTGTAAATCATAACTTTGATATTTATTTGATAACGTTCTTCACAATAATGTACTGTTATTAATTATACACAGCTGCAGCTGTGAAAAGAATTCATTTTACAATTAAATATTTCCAATTATTTATCAATAAATTATTCTGAATAAATTTTTGAAAAAATCATTTAAAATATTTTGAAATTATGAACAAAATTGTAAATTATTTGAATGAAGAAAAATTCCACTGCATCTAATTTTGAATTTTTTTCAAGCCTCATTGTAGTGACGTTAATAAACTCATCTTTCGAAAGTGATGTATTTCTTTCAGTAAAATATTTCTCATCATTTAAATGTAATTTTTAAACGGCAATTTATTTAGGGATGATGAAGATGGTTAGTTGGTTACAACTTATAGAAACAGCAATCAAATATCCAAGTTCACATGTAGACATGTATGCACATACATATATTTCTGATAGGCAGCTGTGGCTCGCGGGTCATTTCTACGGCCGCGTGGGATTGAATTACGTGCGTGTAACAAGCCGCTGTTGCTGCCGCCAGTTTGTCGGGGTTGCGATTCTTAGGGCAGTCCTGCCACTCGGAAACGAGTCTTCCTCCTCGTACATACTTGATTCTCCCTTACTTTCTCGCACAATCATTTTCTCCCTGTGCGTGAGTCGCTGAATTCCTCGTGCGTGCATGCATGCCAAGTGTAGAAGGGAAAGAAACCACCAAGTATTTCGTTACGCCAAGGGATTGCCATTTAGACAAATTTTCCACAAACTTTTTTCTTTTCTTTCTTTTATACTTAAAAACTGCAGATTACTGACTGCTGCAGTCTAACAAGACGGATGAACAAGATGTAATAATATTATTTTTATCTCTTTTATTTTTACAGGCTGCAAAAGTTTTTTCAAGAGGAGTGTGAGGAGGAATTTGACGTATTCGTGTCGAGGGAACCGTAACTGCCCGATAGACCAACACCATCGGAACCAATGTCAATTTTGCCGGCTAAAAAAGTGCCTGAAGATGGGCATGCGCCGGGAAGGTATGCATTGTACTGACCCTTTTTATCAATTTTATAGCTTTATATTCCGTAATAAAAATTATATTCATGATCGTGCTATTACGTGAATTCATCATTTGGACCATCATTATAAATAATTATCAATAAAAAAATTTTATCATCCATTTACAATGAAGTCTAATGATCAATTGGTGATCGAAAAAAACAAAAAAATAATTATTTATCCATTTTTATTTAAATAATTAATTGTGAAATAATTTTTTCCAACTCATGATTAATTTCACGATGGTACTAAATGATTGTTTCAGGTTCATTGAATCTGAATTCATCATGAAAGAATTTTTTTTATGGATGATTATTAAGTTATCTATAGAGACTTATATGGATACAGAAACATGGACATTACGATATTTAAAAGGCAATTCAATTAAAAAAAATTTAATGATTATTTGATTGTGGCACCTGCTTGAATGTCGTGACTGTTAAATAAAACCTTACGTGATCTTTGCAGACCTTTTGTGACTGATTTTATTTTGTCTCAATTTCTCTATCCATGTCTAGAGAATGTGTAGTGTCTTATGATAATTAACAATAATAATAAAATAAAAAAAAAAATAGACTCTTTGAATTTTTAACGTACGGATAAATTACTAGAGTTATGTAGGTCTGCAAAATTTACGGGAAAATTACGGAGAAGAAGGTTCAATGAGAAAGAGAAAGAAGGAAAAGACCGAACATGTTTCACGGGGCCTGGTATAGTAGTTGAGCAAAGATTTAATTGCGGATTGCGGGGCCCAGTGCCGCGGAACAGCCCGTGGATACGTTCTCACGCCTCTCCCTCTCTACCTCCCTCTTGCTTTTTTACTCTCTCTTACTCGCTCCACTTGACTATGATTTTTTCATCTCTCTTTCTCGCATTCTTCTTCCTCTCGCGTTGCGCGATAATAATCTCACCTCGTCGTTTTCGTTTCAACCGACCGGCATGACCACAGACCCACGCGAGCATCATACCACGTTACAGTTATATATATTATTTGATTCCTCAAATTTTCGCAATTATCATTAAATTAACATGTTTATATATACCTCTAGTCATTGACAAACCGACACATCCTAAAATGTGTAGTTATACATTCTTAGTTTCTTCAATTAAACTCCGTTATTTATATTTACATTCAAATCGTTAGCATTTAAATAATCCTTTTTCATTCAGCGAAATATTAATTAACAAAAAAAAATAAAAATCATTGCTCTATCAACAAATTTTTTAATATTAACATTTGCATTGTAATAATTCACATGATAATTATGCAAATGCTGATAAAAAATATTCCCTCTCATTAATTTCTTTTTTTTTCCTTCGACTATGTCTTATAAGAGAGCAAGCAGCTTTTTCTACTTACAATTAGAGACCTTACCTACCCAGAGGCTTTTTCTACTGGCAAGATAAACTGACTGCTTGCCGTACCGAAGTCGCGATTAGACAAAGAGAGGCTCCCGCGAGAGGATCTTTCCTTCAGCATACATGTTAAGATCTCCACTTGGCGCAGGATCGAAAGCGGAGGCAAAGAGAAAAGTTAGAAGAAGCCGAGAGTATTCGTAAAGGTAGCATGTATGTATATGGACGAGAGCAAAAGAGATGGTCTTGTCGTTGAGTGCCAGAGTGGGGAGACTGAAGTCAGTGGTCCGAGGTCAGCGGGGTGCATGACCTTACCTGGAGGCCCCTTCCTTCCGTACGGACCCGGCCCCTGGCTATCCATATAGACCGCTACAGCAGACAGGATGCGCTCGAGATTAGTCCGTCGTGATATTTTCCCCCGTGCGACTACGAAATTTACCCGGCGATTATTGGCTTCTAAATCTTACACTAAATCTAACTTCATTTTTTATTGTGCTTCATTTTTATCCTTATCATTTTGAGATGAATTATAACTTCTTTGTGCTGTTGTTATTATTATACTTAACATGAGGTATTTATTTTTTACCTCGGGGTAAACAAATAAACGTCATGCTTAATATCATTAAATAACTCGAAATGAATGATACAAGCTTTCGACAATCGTTTGTAATGAGTGGCCAAAAAAAAAAGTAGAAGTTTGAAAAGAAAAGATTTATATAAAAGAAAATATACAAAGCGACTGCGAATAAGGAAAGAAAGAAAATAACCCTAATTTCATCGACGAAGACCCGCATTTAGAGAGTCATTATCAAACAAATCGGTCTGGTGTACACATGTGTGTCCATTCATTATTATTTTCTTTTTGCCTCGATTGAGAGTGTTATTGGTGTATGCAACATTTATTATAATTATATATGAGCTTACTCTTTATATGATGAGAAATGACGTAATAAAATGGCTCGTTTGATTCAAATATTTGGAAAATTCTGGGAAACACTTTGATACAAGGAAATTCATTCCACGAATTTTTTATATACTTTTCGAGAGACCATTAATTAATAAAATTATCATTTATTAAATGAATACACAATGGCAATCATGCAATAAATAACAAGAGTCCTTTCAGATGAAAGAAAATAATTTATTTCAGTTTAATTGATGATTAAGATTGAGTTTAAATTTATTACTTGCTATAATGATTTATTATAATTCAATAAAAAATTGTATCAATTTTTTTAAAATTTCTATTTATTTAAAGTTCTTTTATAAAAATATATATTGAACAAAAATATAAAAACATTTAATTTGAAATATTTTTATATTAAAATAATTAATTAAAAAGTTGTTTCTCGTAATTGAAGTGAATGATAAATTAAGACCACCTGAATCATTGAATTGAACACAATGTTTTTCAAAATACAATGTGTGAAAAACTTTTTCACATTATTTCTCAACAAATGCAAATATAAACAGCACAAAAACTCCAGCAGTAGCAATCAGATAGGATCTTTATCATGATTAAATGTGATGTATGAAATTAATCAGCAGCATTCTCTACAACAAACACAACTGACGAACTGGCTTTTCTAATACTTTCATTCTTTAATTCTTTCACGATAAACAAGGTTTATATATCCATATTAAATTCATAGGAGAAATTGAACAGAGCGAGTAACAGGAACATAACGAGATTACAGATGATATTGTGAGAGTCTCCCGGGTGGCATTGGGATCGTGACTTTAATCAATTAGTGAGGTTTCTCGACTCCGGGAAATCAACGATTGGTAATCCCGTGAGTCCTGAACCTCGTGAGGTCGTTGTCGATCGTACCAAGCGATATACACGCGCGTGGGCTCGTCTTCGCGCAAGATTTCAGTAAACGTATAGCCAATAATTGCACACTTTCATCAAACAACGTTGAAATTATTGCAAAAATTATCGCCATAACATTTTCTTCCCATCTTCAGATTTCCTTTTATAATGCCTCTGCATACTTGAAATATTTTTGCATCAATCATTTTTTCCTTTTATTCGCTAAATCATTTATTGACCAATTGCCATAAAAACATAAACTTCTTTATGCTGCAAATAAATATATCCTCATCTGCATTTAAATTTGTAATCGTTTTCACACGTGTAAATAAGTCACTGATAATAATTTATGCAAGCTATGAAAACATTTTTCAACGCATTGTCTATTGTGTTTTTATTAGTTAAGTGATCATTAGAAGTGATTCAAATGAAGAATGAAAAAAAAAAAAAAAATAAAACAAGCAAATATAAAGCATTTCTGAATGCTGATAAAATTCAGTTAATTTATGCATCGATTTCAATAATACTTTTTTTACGTCTGCTTCTATCTGATTCACGACGTCATATCGTCCACGTTTTTTATTCATTAAAATACAAAGTAGTCATTAACATTCTGGGGTCACCATTTGGGGTTGAAAGAGCGTGACATCAGCACAACTATAACTACAATGTGTGAATGCATATTCAGAAGCACAAGGTCCCGTAACCAAAATACATTTCATTGGATTTCCCTTTTGGGATCCCCCTCCCAGTTATGGCTAAGAGTCATCGTTGTAGTCAAAGCATAAGAATTGACTTTGTCTCAATGGTGGCAATAGTAGTTGGAATGAGTATCTATGGCAGTTGGAAAGACTATAGAATGAGACATAGAAATAGTCCCAGTATAATCAGAATGTGAAAGTTTGGTTGTAAAGCGGCGATAGCTGTGAATTTATTCAGAATATATGGCTTGATGTTCATCAGTCTATGCAGACAACATCAAAAGTAGCAACAGCTTTGGGTAATCTTATAAATTCACTGTAATTGACTCTTCCTGTTTAGAAACAGCATGAAAAACCGGCCAAGTTGTCAATGGAGATACTAGTGCTCTAGTAGAAAAAAAACTGATAGTTTAATTGACAATTAATAAGAAAAAAAATGAACATGTCAATATCAGTTAAGGAAAGATCAATTCGTTCCAATAACAAAAACCTACAGTCTTGGTCACAGTTGATGTCTTCCCATGGCTGAAAAGACACCTGATTTCACGGTCGGGTCAACCTCATCTAAGCAATGGTGGAGATTCCTTTGGTAGGCGACCAGAGATCCGGAATGTCGCTCCAGAAAAACAGCGTTATCGAGTCTCTGCCGGTTTTGTATACTGAACACACTTGCACCTAGATCTAGTAGTGAATATTCACATATACATATAAAGTCTACTCATTTCCCTACATCTATCCTTGCGGCAAAGGAGCACCAGCACGATTCTCCAAACTGGTTCGCGCGCATAAGGCAGGTGAGTTCTCTACGACTAACGGCTGTTGCTATTTGCATCGTTCCTTTTCAGTCGTCCGTTTCATGCCGCCAAGTAATTACTACCCCCTCGACCAGTCTCATGATATCGGAAAGTTAGCAAGAATTTCCTGACCACTTTGAATCATCATCAGCAGTAGACTTTAGTACTTATTCTTGCTGTGGAAAATCACTTGCTCATGTTGGAGTGTATAACGCCAACTTCAAAGCTTGAAGAACAAAACTTGGATATTAATAAGCTGTTGCGTGCCTTCACCTCCCTTTTTCAGTGCTCTCTTCCTCTCGATCTTAATGTTACCCACACGATTCTCTTAGTAGTATAGTGTATAGGATAGAGCGTGCTACATGCCAGGGCCTTGCCTCGTTCGCTCTCGCCACTCGGGTACCTTCAGGCCCCTTTCCCTCTTCTTCAAGCCCCTCCCCACCCTCTCGCGCACCTTCGCCTCGAGCAGACACCGTGGGAATGTTAGGCGGACCCGCGCCGGGCCCTCTTCTGGACGCGTGTAACCTTGTAACCTCCTCCGACCTCTCCCCCGATTCGATCCTCTGCTTTTTCTCGCTCTTCTTCTTCTTCTTCTCCTCCTCCTCTGCTCCTGCAATCTGTACTTTACTAAACATCTCGAGAAGCTATTCTGCTTCGTCAAATTCTCAAAGATGAGGATGATGACGATCATAATGATAATGATGATGATGATGAGCGTCTAAGGAAGAAAGAACAAGAAACAAGAGAATGCCTTCTAGGTACATCTCCCTTGAAAGGTCGGGCATGATGCCATGTGTAACCTTCTTTCCGGCTAAATTATCATAATGACTCGAAACGGAAGCATCACCCCAGGCAGACTACCATCGTCTTCTGAAATCTATACATTAAGTGCGGTCACATATATAGAATCTAATATGGACCCTTTTTGTTTTGTTATTTATACCCTATTACCATCTTTTCTTCAACTCTTGTGCAAACGAAAAAATTTGAATACTCGAGAAATTTAATTGCAAACATTCCTTGAATTATTGCAAAAAATTCATTTGCATATTAATTGATATTTATTGACAATCAAAATGCGAATGTATTTTTAACTGTCATTTGGTCTTGGATTTCCTGGAATTTTTTAATGATTTTCAGATTTTTTTCTAAATTTATTTCTCTATAAAAGTTGTTACCATAATCTAGTATATTCTATCTAAAAAATATTCTTCATAAATCTACTCAATTCATGTTTTCTTTCCATGTAGTATCTACCAATAACGGTAATTACCAATGACGAATTAATAGCTGTTATTTCACAGCTTCAAATGATTATTTCGACGAACAAAATGTCCTCAGTGATTATTACTCCAGGCTATTTGAAATTGTCATGCGTCCTAATTCAACTTCCTTACAAATTACATGGGTATTTTATTTTATATTCCGCTCTAAATCAAACTTTTTCCTTCACACATCAACATCATGGGAAATTGAGTTCAATTATCATCAAAAGAAAAACAAAACCAATTAGCCTGACATGGTCAATATTTTAATCAAAGTTACCAGTGACAAGTTAAAAAGTTTTTGTTACTGAAGAAGATTACATGAATTAAGAATCTAGATGATAATCGTTGAATGATGATAGTACGATGTCGATGAACTGATCCTGCCGAAGATAATCTTTCTTTCTCTTATGTTCTCTCTTTTTCTGTCTGGATCTACTCTACCAGACCAGGTCTACTTTGTGTATGACCACACGCATCGCAGGCTCTTTGCAAAGACGCAAAGTAAGAGGTGACTCAGCTTAGGCATCAACTTGGACACGTTCTTTTAACGTCGTAGATTCTTCTCATATTTTCTCTTTATTCATGTCTGCTTGTTTACTTTGTATTGCGTTAGATACATACATTACAAGGAATTTGGACACGCGTTCGTGTCAAAACATTTTTCAAGGTTACTATAATTCTAATAAATGATTTGAAATACTATTTCTCATCAACTGTTGCTAGCTTTAGATCATCTTTACATAATTATTTCTAATATTCATTAACAAACGATCGATACTATTTCATTTTTTCATCAACAAGTTTTACTTCACAGCATGATAATGGAAACCAGCAATTCATATTAAAACAAAAAACTAAGAAACCAAGAAAAATTACAGTTGCAAGGAATTTTATTGAATATTAAAGTCAGCATAATTAAATGGAACTCAAGAATACTCCAGATAATGATTGAATTGCATGTCGATCTTCACTTGGATTACATACCACCACAGCCATGATTTGCTACCGCTTCGAAAGGAGATGCATACAGAGGTCGTGAGTTTATTGCTAACCCAATGACCCGATGAACATGTAGGTCACTAGCATAGGAGAAATTGTAGGTGGATGACCGGATTAAGATCTACCTCTTTATAATGATACTTCCTGCCATACATATTAAATGAAATTTGAAACTCTAGCGCCTCCTTCGATTTCATCTGATAGCATCATTTTGCACTGCAACAGTCAAGAATAAAAAACCTGTCAATTATCACAAATCATGATTCACTTTTAACACAAGGCAATGAGTAAAAAATTTTTACTAGTTTTATTTTTCATTCAATCTCATACGTCATGGCATATTAATGAATTTCATCTTAATAAAAGCAATTGCCGGTCGAACGAAGACCGGATTAGCATTTCAAACGATGTAAACTCTGCGGGTGAGCATTCGCCAGAGTCTTTAAAGCTTTTAGTCCTTCGCCATCGTTTTGTAACAAATTATAATATATTACTGATCATTATTTTCAGTTTTATTTTGATTTAAATATTCATATAAAGTTCTGAATCGAATGCATCACTGAATAACTGGACTTTAAGATTCTCCAAAGCTTAATGTTGATGAAAACAAATGATACAAATCAATAATGCAACTATTTATTTTATTCATCAAATGTTAAGCTGCTAGTTAGAGTAGTTTTGGTCATTATTTAAGTTTCTAAAACTAAATATCATAAAACACTTGTTCTTCGTTGGCCTTTGAATATTATATAACTTACGTTTAAAATAAATAAGTAGGATTGCATTGAATGTTACCTGAGTATACCCTATAAATTCGACAAACAGGTAAATAAATAATCTAAATCATTACATGAATACTTTCTCAGCTTTATGGCAAAGCAAAGGATCAGCAAGATCCACTTGCTCATGTAGTTTCTTATGTTTGCTTTGCAAGGATCGTCGAGCTAACGGTACTGGATCTGCATACCAGTTCTATGGTTGAAATTATAGGTAAAATCATAGTCTGTGAGAGATTGAAAATGAAATTAAACCTATCAAATATATCAGCATATTCTTTGTTTTTCTAATTACCATGGTTGAAATGATTATGTAAAAATATTTGACTGCTTAACACCATCATTGGTTATCATCAATATCTTCAATGATTAAATTCGCATAAACTTAACTGCACCTCGTAGCTTAGTTTAATGGATACGTTGCAGTTAGGAAAGAGATTATACTTTTCCAGACATGAGGAAAATAAATCGTGTGAGCTCACGTTTGTGTCCACCTGTCCATCAGTGTGTTCGTTAACTGCGAAATTTATCTACAGCGGAATCCTAACGTTAAGAGGTAGAATGGAAGGCGGAGGTTGTTCACAGCAGGACGCCTTCTCTGGCGTTTCAGACTTGCAAGTTCTACGATCTTGCAGCTCTCACCTTCCTGAACTAATCTCGCGGAATCCTTTCTATAATATCAGCAGGGTACACACTTGTATAAACTGACACATGAATTTAGCAGAAAATAGACGAATGAGGTTGAAAATTGATGAACTAGAAAGTGTGGGAAAGTCATTTAATTCAGGATTTATTAACTTCTTGATCAATTGATAAAGCTTGTTAACAGCTATTGACATGGAACAATATTTCTGTATATTATTTTTGTAGATTTGCTTAATAATAATTCTGCATTATGTAACAAACTGTCTATGTAAAGAAAAAGAAATTAGTTGAGTTTATTTTATAATAAAAAAATGTTTAAGATAATGTGATGGTTAAAGATGGAATATAAATCAAACGAACATTTTTATTTCTGTTATAGCGGTACAAAGAGGAAGAGTACCACCATCGCAACCATCTTTACCAGGTTTACCAGGTCAATTTGGTCTGTCAAATGGTGACGCAGTAGCTTGTGCAAGTCTGAACGGTCATTCGTATCTTTCTTCCTACATCAGTTTACTTCTCCGGGCAGAGCCTTATCCAACGTCGCGATATGGTCAGTGCATGCAACCTAACAATATAATGGGCATAGACAACATATGCGAACTTGCTGCAAGGCTACTATTTTCCGCTGTCGAATGGGCGAGAAATATACCGTTCTTTCCTGATCTCCAAGTCACGGACCAGGTGGCACTCCTGAGGTTAGTCTGGAGCGAGCTATTCGTGCTGAATGCAAGCCAATGCTCGATGCCACTTCACGTGGCTCCTTTATTAGCAGCAGCAGGTCTTCATGCATCCCCTATGGCTGCAGATCGAGTTGTTGCTTTTATGGATCACATAAGGATCTTTCAAGAACAGGTGGAGAAACTGAAAGCACTTCACGTCGACTCCGCCGAGTACAGTTGTCTCAAGGCAATCGTCCTCTTCACGACAGGTGAGTCATCATTGTTTTAAAAAAGATTTTTACATATGTTTATCATCGTAAAAGAAAAAAATTCGTACTTGAAATCTCTGAATTTCAAGTGAGCTAAACCCACATACATAAACAGTTATAATCACCCAGAATCGTTACAGTTGTAGGAAGGACATTTACCTTGATAAAAATATATTCTGTTTAACATATAAAATATTCAAAAATTCTTATAAATAAATTGGAATAATTTATAATAATTATTAGTTCCACTAATGCTGATTGTTTAGAGTTTATTCTTTGAAGGTTACTCTATTCATTACACATCAAACCATAGGCACTTAACACTAGGCATAGGCATACAATTTACTGAGCTTGACGA
The DNA here is from genome assembly GCA_028641665.1 of Chelonus formosanus. Lineage (NCBI taxonomy): Eukaryota > Metazoa > Arthropoda > Insecta > Hymenoptera > Braconidae > Chelonus > Chelonus formosanus. Next base: position 20,924,371 of record CM054002.1, read on the forward strand.
TATCGGCAAGCAGACTTGGTTGCCAATGAGATTACATACATGTAGCTCAAGTGATACAAGAGACGAGACGATTCCGCTGAAATCCTCATAGTGTATAACTATGGAAATGTTGCAGCAGACACAACAATAGAATGTGATTCGGTTCCCGTGTTAGATGCCCGTTGTAGACAATGCTCTCACCCTCTATCTATCTATCCATCTATCCATCTCCCTCACACTGCTCCGATGACAGTTACGTCCTGTCCAGGCTGGCTTTCTCGGAGCTTCCAAGGCTATCTCCACTAACCGATCTGCTTTCTACCCTCTCTGCGATCACACACTAACCGCCACGGCTAAACGAATAACCCCCAAGTGCTTCCCTCAATCTAATTTTTATTTGAAAAAAAATGATTCGATTTAGATGTTAACTGTATTGATAATAATTTAATAGACATTAAAGACTTAATGCATCAACAAAAGCATATTACAACCTTCTTTGACTGAGACAAACTGATCCAATCGCATCCAAGTGGCTTTCTCTACTACACTCAGTAGAAAACTCGCTTTATTGGTATGCATACCTTTGTAATACATTGCAAATATATCCCTGAAACGTTGGTGGACATTAAAATATCACTGGTTCGCAAGATTTAATGTAACTGATATTTAATTTCTTACATATCTTCGAGATAATAAATAAACAAATGTACCATTGAAATTCTTTGATCGTACGCATTGCAAATAGATAGATTAAAGATCATATACATGATTTATAAAATTGAAGATTCATGATCTTTGAAAATATGCTGAAAGATGTTGATGATCACTATAGACTTAGTTGAGCTGAATGTGGATATGTGAGTGAAAGAATGATACTTAATTTTTTTCCTTTGTGTTTGTTGTCCTCTGACATCAATAGTTTTGAAATAATAATAAAATCTCAAGTCATCAAGTCATCTATTCCGAGTATTACACTGATGTCCAGCTCCTCTCAGAACTGTCAATTGATGACTCAGTTTATTTCATTGAAGATCAAGACAAATTTCAATCATTTCTATAATTAATCTCGAATTTTCTGATGATAATTTTCATTCTCTATATGAATTGTATCAATTTCTTATTTAATAACTATCCAACAAATATTTACAAATATTTTTTTGAATAATTATTGAGTACTCCAATTGTTCAGGAACTCAAAAATTACATCAGTTTATCATGATATAATATTTTTTACAATAATAATTTCATTATTGATCAGTTCTAGCATGAAAATGAACAATCTTTGCTTATCAATTAAAGATAAAATTAATTCAATGACTGCCAATTTATAGAAGTCATTTTCCTGCTAATTTCATGAATAAGTTTATTCTAAGAAAGCTTCTGATGATAGAAATAAATTATAAGCTTCATTAGATGAATAAAAAAATTTTTTATTTTAATTTAACCAGAAAAAAATTTTACAAATAATTTACAACAAAAAAGAAACAAATAAATTCGCAAATATTTTTTTAAAAAATAAAAATATCCAATGATTTGAATAAGTAAAAAAAGGCATCTGCAATAAAGTTAAAAAGTCATGTATCGTTGAATACACAAGATGACTATTGGTGCAGTGGTCATGTAGCTCTCCAGCAAAGGGATGACGACCATGTAGAAACGCGTGTCGACGCCACTGGCAGTGAGCAACGAGGGTGGTAGTCCGTGACAGGACGGAGGGACCCGTCGGGGCTTGGTTATCTGCAAACCCGACTCTTGCCTGACTCTATACTTTCCTTCTCACTCTCTTCTCGCTATTTCCGCAACCCCTCGGTGGTATTTGCGGCTAGCTAACTCTCTATCTCGCATTGTTAGTCAAACTGCGGGGGGCCGAATCGTGTATCCACCCTCTCGTGATTTTTTCTTTCATTTTATTATTATTCGCTCCACTTTAATCCACATGGTAAAATTCATCTCGGTCGAGTGCATGCTTCTTTGAATGCTTTCAGTGACTTGCTTACGGGTTATAATGTTTATTGAAATGTACATACATCATTGTTCGAAGACAATTGTGACAGAAAGGTCTCCACTTTCCTCTATTTATTTAATAATTTTTTTTTTCAATTCACATTCCTTGTTTCATTTAAAAAATCAATAAACAAAAAGGAATTTATATGATTGCCTGAAGAGTGTTGGTATTTATGAAGAAAGTTGACTGGCCTTTTTTTCAAGCACTTGATACAGATTTATGTGTCGAAGGGTTGAGGGTTCATTCGCATCAACGAAACTATTTGCGTTGGGATGCAAATCAGGTCGTTAATTGGAGAGAGATACTCGTAAATTTGTGATGTGCACCACAGTGTTCACTTGATGCATATTTATACATACCTATTTTGGGTATTTTTTCTTGAGGCTGTGCTTCTTTCTCGAGCCGTGGAATTCGCTTCCTTCACCCTCTCACTATGTCTTTTGCTCGAATGAACAAGTTGAAAGTATTAGTCTGTCTTCAGCGTCTTAAAATTTACACGCAAAATAAAGAGCCTCCATAATTCCTTGAATTCTTAAATATTATCAGCAATCTTGCGAATATATATTCTCTTACTTTGATCATTCAATTTCCTCCCACTGAAACTTGTAAAAAAATATTCATAATTTATTATCAAAATGCAACAATAAATTAAATCAATTAGATTTCTTTCTAGATATTTCTTTTTTGTTAGAAATAAGGGAGATGTATTTTTTCATGATGTCATGTTTTATTATCAGATACGAGGTGATCTCTCGTTTAGGGGGTTGAATTGTCAGTGATAGAAAGACGAAAAATATTCACAATTCGATACGGCTTAGGTCGTCACATGTGACGTAGCATTCTTGAAGCAAAATAATTCACAACGGCTGTGGCAACGTTGGCAAAAGGAAGAGCATCAGCAATAAGAAAATACGGGGTCGGCGATTTCTCTCTGACTGTTAGATAGAGCTCACAAGTCTCCGAGTGTGCGTGACAGATTCGTTTTATTTTACTTTCCCCGTCGCATGTTTTATGCTGGTGAAGATGACGACCAGGACACGAATCGTAAGACGAAGGGTGCTAGATTTCATGTGTTCTATTGCAAACCTCAACACTGTAATACGTATCTTCAAGGGGAGAATGTTCACGCCATGCATCTGTGGGCGGAATTGCTGAGATTGAACTATCGACTTACGAGATTGGCCGAGATACCCCAGCACCAACGAGGTGATCGGAACTCAAGGCATATCTTACCCACCATCTTATTCTCCGACTTCTTTATCAATAGCTTGAGGTCGGGGGTCTTCCATTGTTGTCATCGACTTTTTTAACAGGATATTATCTTCAAAATGGTTACCGTGGGATGTTTTGCCTTGTAAAAATTATGGAATACTCTTATTGTTATTAATTCAATCTAATATATAACATCATTCTTCCGTGTGATACCTTGATAGAAAGATCAACAATGCTAGCTACCAAAGATATTGAAAGTCTCAAAAGTTCAATACCGCAAGATATGTAGCAAAGTTCAGCCAGAACATTTGCAGCTTTATTTTATTGGATATTCATCAGAAGTTTCCTGAAAAAAATTATTACCCAAGTCATGGAAAATTTTTATGATATGCATGACTTAGAAACTGATGGAAATTCACCAACTCTTGATGAATATTCACTTCAAAGTATATTTTTAACTCTAATGAAATTCATATATCAATGTTATTGCTGGTGAAGTAAGCATAGATTCTAAGCTAAGTCATTTTTAAAATACTATTAAACGCTCAATTATTATAATAATCATCATTTATTTTACTACACCATTAATTAACTGACATCTAACAAGTTTATTTCACCGTAATTGACTGTAATATTTATTAAAAGTGAAGAAGATGGTATATTACCTATACGGAAATCCTTTTATTTATAAGAAAATATTTAATTTCCTCTAATTATATGAATGTATAATAATCTCAAGATTTTTCACGTCTATCCGATATGAAGTGAAAAAAGGTCGTATTTGTAAAAAAAAGTCGCACACGATTTCTTAATGAATGTAATTTACATGGTCAATGCAGGCTGATCGTAGTTGTTGAGCATGACAGAAAAATCCTCATCGTCCTTCCTAATAGGGCTCTCATTAGTAGTTAGTAATAGTGTTATAGCTTTGCCTTTCTCATAGTTGACTACCACTTATACATATCCCACTTTAAGTGGGATTCATTTCTTCCCCTAGTGAATCTTGGTGTAGTTACGCCACTGACCTAGGGACTTTTAGCTCCAAAGTGTCAGGCCACTGATAAGCCAAAGGCATTAATTTCATGCTTCCCCACTGCAGTCTACGACTAATACAATTATGTTATAACCCCTTGGCAATTCTCTCTGCTCCTCTTTTCATGGGGACTATATTTTTCTTTACCTTACCCTCAGCATAACATCAACACTAACTATTTTAACCCTACAAATTATTCCCATTGATAACAAAAAAACTGGATATTGTTCATAATATTTGAATATTATTTGCTGCGGAAACTTTTTGCATTTTAATTATCTGAAGAATGAATGAATAGCAGACTTTGATGAAGTTGAAAGTTTTGAAATCATAAAACAATTGTTTTTTTTCGGGGAAATGAATTTTGTTGGTCCTGGACAGGTGAACAACATCAGCAGATCATTTCTACTTTTGTTTCATTTGCTATTTGAATGTTCAATTGAAATTGTAGAAAATAATAGTTTTTTTTTTAAAAAAAAACTAGGATTCAGTGGAATAGAAATTTTTCTATTCTGTTTGAACTCTTTTAAATGATCAACTAATCAGAGATCCATTATTTTTGAACCTGGTCCAAGCTCAAGTCTGATCTGAATCTTTGCAACAAAATAATTATCATTCATTTTTATTTAAAATATTTCAAGTATTAATGGTCAGTATTTATCATGAACGCCAATGTATTATTAACATTTAAAAAAATGAAAAAAAGAGATTGTTTACGTATAATGTCGAGAGCAGACGAGAGCTTTTTGATATGAATATTATTTAATAAGTTGTGTCAATCTCTCGTTAGTTAATTGTCGTCAAGCGTTCGTACGGCGAGAGTACGAATTGTATAACAAAGCCTGTGTGTCCATGGCTCGTTGAATGGTAAAGAGAGAGGTAGAATAGAGGCAATGTGAACGGGTGTAGCGAGCTGGATATGAGAGAGGGTATAGTGTCGGTGTCCGCGAATGGACGAATGCCCTTCATTTCCATACTTCACCCAGGCCGATGGTCCGCGTCGACGCAAAAACCCGCAACTAACTAGATTATTTGACCCTCCATACTACACCTAGTGCATGTATCTTATTCTTCTGTCCAATAGTCATTTAATCTCGACATTTTATTTAGAACAGTTCTGAATTTATTCCAATGGATTAATCATTTTTATCGAAGAGTCTCATTCGTATTATAAACCCTGGTCATCCTTAATATAAAAGCTATAATAAAGTTTAAATATAGGATTGGGACGATGTCTGATCACGGCATATTTTATGAAACAATTCTAAACTTGTTTAGATGAATAAATTAAGGAGTGATAAATGATTGAAGATGACTTAAAACCTATTGTTAAGATAAAAATAGAGGTCAACAATAGGAGATATATATTCAAAAGAATTGCAAAAAATAAATAAGCGAGGGTAACTTGTTTGTGGGCTTGAAAATATGCGGAACTGGTTTGGCTTGGTGGGGAATGTCGATGAGGATTACAATGGACCAGAGCAATTGGCGCGTACGCGCGATTGAGATACAGTTTCGGTGGGAGAATAAACGCGCTCGATTGTAATGCGTGGCACGCGTAACCAAGTATGTCTCTATATATCTCTATATACATCTCTTACTCTTTCCCTTTCTTTCTTTCTTATACTTGTTTTAGTGACTGACTCGCGTTCCACACACGCTCGTTTGTTAAACCCTCCGTGTGGACAATCGCGAGACGAGTCACGAGTCGAAGGATTACTGTACTTAATCTCTAAGCATCGTCTCAATTCTATTTCTTCATACTAACATGCGTTTATATAATCATACATCTTATTGAAGATGACGAGAATTTTAATTTTTTACTTTAACGATAAACTCTTATTTTATTGTATTTTATTGTCAAAATTAATGCCTGCTTGGAAAAAATATCTTTTCTATTTATTATTATTTAGCTAACTCAAAATCACTTATTCAATTTATAAAAAAAAAAATTGTCAAAAGTAGGAATTTTATTGAAGAGGGGAATGCATTGCCTAATGAATCAATTGACAAAAATTAAAGTCATCTTTTTGTAATGTGTTTAACAAAAAATATTTAAAGATTCAGGACAGTTCGAAAAGACATCAGATGTGTCAAAAATGTTACAGGGGTCAGTGAGAAAAAAAAAGAATAGCTAAAGCCGGGTGTTTCGTCAAATTCGTCTAGTCACTTGAATAAATATCAATCATAAAACGTTGACAGTAGGAAATATTATTTTCATATTTTCCTTATTTTCTTTGCAACTTTAGTCCTCGCTCTATTTTCTTTACATCTTCCTCATGCAGACGTTCTTACTCCATGCACTTGAAGTCCGCAGCTGGACACAACACAATGGCTACGTAATCCAATAATGCCTAGCGTGTCCGCCCCGTGAAAGATCGCGCAATTCCTTGGTGAGTAGTATGTGACAGGACCTTTGAGGTACGTTAGATCTAGACAGTTTGTCTCCAGTTTACATCTGATTATTATCACAGTAAAAGCCAGGATATATTCAGTTATCTAACGCGGTGGTTGTAACGGAATAATACACGACTCCCATAAATTGTAATAAGAGAAAAAAAAAATAAAAATAGCAAAGTTGAAAATTTTCTGTTGATAGTAGTCTGATAACTTGCGATAAGAGGGAACAAATAGTCTCAACGTGTTCTACTGCCACGACATTATATTCGCCACGTCAAATCGGATAAACGAGCGCGACAATAGACCAAGAGGTTAAGCATGTTTGCCCTTCTCTCAAGGCCCCCATTCACGCGACAATGGACCCACAAGCTTTTCACTCTTCCTCTCGTCGTTTTCTCCTCAGCATCTCGAGAAAAAATATCCATCCTCTTCTTCATAGCTAGATCTAAAGAGAACATTTCATTTTGGTCTGATTTAACATCAGACGACGATCGCACGAGACCATTGAGAGTAGACCACCGGGCCTGAGGTTCCACTCGGGGTACAGGGGAGAGCCTAGCACGAGCCAGAATCCACAATGAGCCTAATCGGCCGATGGGATGATATGTGGACCTTCTTGAAGAAAACGGCTGCCGGTTGCTCAACCATAATAGTCCCGTCGTTTATTTCAATAGATGTCCGGATGTTTTCTTATTCATTTTCTCTTATAGCCTCTACGATATTGTGTGTACACAACAAACTATTTTTACGCAATTTGTTACGATGCATTTAAATAATATTATCTAGAAGTGTACTTTGGTATTTAAGACGGATACGTTGGAATTATTTTGCTCTATGGGTTTGATACTCTGTTCATACTTTGATGCCGTTTTCGATAAAGCATGAGATTACCATAAACATTTTTATTTTTTCCATTCAATAAATATTTCAAATACTCCAAATAAATATGACATTATTTATTTTGCAAATTTATCTTATCGATTAAATTATCTTTCAACTGAATTCTACAATATTGAATCATTTATTTGAGATGCTAAATAATGATTTTTGGAGGATTTTTTAATAAATAGTTTAATGGCTTTATTTAAAAGTTTGTACTAAAAATATTATTTATTATATTGTACACAAAAAGTGTTTATAGTCATACTTATTGTTGAATATGAGAGATATATAGTTTATTATATAGCTCTAAAGTATTTAAATATCGCAGCAACACTTTTATGTCGTCACATACCTACTCGTTATACACTTGTATAATTTATTTTCTCTGAAAATAAAATCCAACATTGTCCATCTTTTACATCGCCATAATAGCTATAATAAAGTTGACCTTTTCGCGCGGAAAGTGCTCGTAAAACTTACTTTAATTCCTCTAACTCTTTAGATTACCGGGCATAAAATTTTTTCTTCGTATACCACCTTAACGGTTGCATTTTTGAAGTAATTCAGGCTTTCTACAATATCAATATACCAAAGAAAGAATGACAGTTAGCCCATGAGTATTTTTATTCCTGCCTGTATCACCATGCAAACAGATGTATTCTAACAGCAGGAATCCTAATGCAACGTTGACAACACTCTTTTATACACCCTCTACTCATTCTTCCATCAACAAAAAGCTTCCTCAGCCAAATACTCATGCGGTCATTATCCATGTTTTCACAAACATGCCCCTGGAAAACTATTCTCTTGCTGATCTCTAGATGTGGACTTTGAAGTGCTTCTAGCAGAGAGTTTGAAGCTATAGCAAATTTACTGATGTACAAATCACAGCCCATTTATTCTATTCAAACGAAAAGTCATTTAACGTTGCATGGATGTTAGTAGCACCTCTATAAATCTTGTCGACTGTTCATAGACTTCTAAACGAGGTGTTGTGACATCTCGTTGAGGTATCAAGTCAAGAATTAAAGGTTTCGAGAACTATTTCACCACCTGGTCTTTTTTATTATTTGTTTCTAGAGACATCATGACATTATCTAGCATCAACTCAATTCTAAAAATGCTTCTTTAAACAACAGAATGATTGAATAAGTAATAAAATAGTTGGATTATTTTCAGCAATCGTTAGCAGAAACTTTATGAGCCCAAACATCATCCAAGTTCTTTCGAAGAATATGTGACTTTTTATTTATCACTTATTTTCTTATTTCGTTATACTCGTTGGTGGTTTTGGATGGTGCGAGATAACTGGCTTCTCTTGACTCAGAGTCCAAGTCGACCCCCCACCGCTCAATGAGAGACATTTCTCATCATTTTCCATTCAACCCAACTGAGTTATAGGCCCAAGCACAGCTCTCACGCACAATCGTTCGATTTATTACAAGCATGGACCTAATGAATTTAATTTCATATTTCACGGGCCTTAAGTAGGCATGAGGAGAGCAAGATGAAGGGATGAACAGAGTTTTAACACCGGACAATTTAGGATATACTTTATTCCAAAAGTCATTTTCTTTCTCTTTTCATATTTTACTTCTTTTTTTTTTTAGCCTTGCGAAAGGTGCATATATACACGCCTACCGAAATGGCACAGCAGTGAATCGACGTCGTCGTATTTCAGCGGGATGCCAACAGCAGAATCTTCCCTCTGCAGAAATAAATATTACATTTTTTTTTAACACACTGATAATAAATCGATCCATGTCCTGTCAATGTAACTTGTTTTGGCTGTCAATAATGTGACGATATTATTGATGGAACATATGATTATTGTAGTTCTTATTAACCACCTGATCATTTCATTTAAATTAACATTATCTTTGCTTTCAATTGAAGCTAATAATAATAATCAGTAATTTATGAATAAACATTAAAACTCATTTCTTTAAATATTATTTTTTATAATTATTTCAATTAATCTTGTCGACTCCAATTTCAAATAAAGTCTAGACTATATTGGTTGACTGAAAATATTAATTACAACATCTGATTTATTCAGACAAATATTATCTGAATAACTAATTCACTTGGTCAGTTTATTATTCATCTATAACCAAGATAAGTGAATATTAATGAACATTAATTATCCTTATAAAATGAAGATAATTGAAATTTAATAATCACGTAATTTTTACGTCAATCATTGAAGGCTCTTCAAATAATCTGATATCAATCATGAAATCATTCACGAAATTTCATCATAATAAAAGCCAGACAAACTGATGGTTTATTATAAACTAAAGGACTTCTCCAATTTCTGAATTATTCTTATTATGAATAATATTCAAAACCATACCAAGGTGTAAAATAATTCTTTTAATTACTGAAAAATGAAGCTAGCTAAATTTTCACTATAAAACACTTGAGTTATTAAATTTATCTCAGGCAGTACCTACGACCACCCAGGATAAAAATAGTGGTGATTTATTATTTTTTGCCGCTTAACGAGCCGAGCAAGCAAAGGAATATGGTCTGAAACTTGTGGTAGCTGCTGTTGTAGCTCCCTTCTTCCTTCCTGAGATTCGTCTACAGCTTCTGTGTTTCGTTGTAAACTCCTCTACATTTTTTGTTCTCTCTTTCCTTGCTCTCTACGAAAAATAAATAAGACAACGGATAAATTTCACCAATTTCTAGAAAAAAAAATCACCCTACTCTTGGGAGAAATAAATTTGAAAAAATGAAAGCATTGATAGCTTTATAATTAGCACATTCAAATTCTAGCTCATCTGATGCTCTAAAGATATATAAAACTAGATTCTTGGCAAGTAGTTTTCAAATAGCAGAGTTTGAAGTAAAAAATGACTCAAGTACTAGTAGAGCAGTAACTAGTCAAGCATTTTCACAACATAAATTATGAAGAAATTTTCTGTTAATTAAGTGAATCAAGTTATCAATCTAAGATTGTTAATATCGATTGAATATTCATCCACATTAGAAATATGATTATGATAATATCAAGTTTAGCAGGAAAATCTTATCTTAATCGCTTCAACTGGTATATAAGAACAAGTACTGGTATAAAAACGAGAAAGATGCATTGGGTTCATTACTCGTAAAGATCAGACTATGTTATTTCTCCTCATGAGTAATTGCTAGCTACTTTTTGTCGGTTTTATTCAGTAAAAGATGACTCGAATTATACTAATTTATACCATATTTTCTTTTTAAATATTTTTTCCAAATCTGTTGATGTTTTTTCTCTTGTTTTCTACTTCAATCACACTCTATTATAAATGACTTCTCTCGTAATACTTTTACTTTTAAATACATGACATCAATGACTTTGGCACAATGGATGAAGAGTGGTTTGACAACTGACCGCGAAAAGAGGCTCAACACAATAATCGGGGCGCGAATGCCGAATGAGCAGAATGGAAAAAAGGGGGAAGCATGGTTGCACAAGTGACGAAATCGCATCGCAACTTTTCTCCCTTTAATAATACAATTGCACTACGTTCAAGAGTGGAAAGAACTACAACCCCTCGGTTTCTTTTTATCAGGGGGAGGTCACCCTCGGGCAACCCTCGCGTGAGCCGCATCGAATGCAATTATATTAGCGGTTATGTATCGCGCGGTCTGTTCGAATGACATGCGGCTAACTCGATTGAGCTACTCTCTATTTCTCCTCTTTTACTGCTCATTCTTTTTATCAACCCTCTCACTCTTATATTTTATCCCTACAAATCTCCATTGTAATCCAGTGGGTAAATCAATGATGCTGCTCATAGATTTCATATAATATTCAATCAGATATTTATTCTCTCATTTAAATATGTTATTTAATATTCTTCTTGGTGATGTAAAAATTATTTTTAAGCTTCGAGGAGTGGACGATATTTAAACTCATGTCTGGAAAAATGATGGGAGTTCCGAGGAGGAACGTAAACGAGATCTTTTAACGCTTGATATATCAAACCGTTTTCTTGTTTTCTGTCTATACTGTGCTTCCCTTGCTTTGCATGACGGAGAGTCAAGCATGGGCGTTACCACGACATCAGGAGAGACAACGTTAAGGTTGAAAGCGTCTCAGGACAGCAGCCGACGCGTCTGCTCGGCACGCCTCGTTAGATTTATCGCCTCATCACCAATTGCTTCCTACATCTTTTCTCACTGAATCTCATTCAAGCTTATTGTTCGGTTTTGACCAATAACTAAAACCCTCTAAGGGTTTGGTAAATTTCACAAAAAACCGTTTAATTATCCTGACATCGGCCATTTTTATGTCTCATTTTATTTGAACTCAATATTTAATGAAATCGAATCCATCTCGATTATTTTGTTTCACTCGATGAAAATGTTTATTAATAATAAAAATATTTGCCAGCCATTTTAAATAAATATTGAAAAATTATAACGATACTGACATTTGATATTTAACGGTAAAGGCGGATAAATTATTTTATCTAAATATTATTTCAAATATTGAAAAATTTTTTTTGCACATCATCATCATCATCATCATCCTTTTCAAGCCTTTTCTACTCATATGTTGGTGGTAAAAGAGGAGATTTACTTTCAGACAGCTTCATTAACGCTCGCCACGGGTATCTTGGTTCACTGTCTGTCCCTTCTAACAGCAAACTACTCTGCGAGGTCATAAACCTATCTCACCTATGTATATAAAATATCGAACCAGTCTACGTTCAATTTTTAGCACATCTTTTCCTAAAACACCTCATAAAATCTTGTACACAACTTGGGATGAATTTGACGACTGAAATAAAATTACAGTTTTATTTAATAAAAAATATTAAATGCATGAAGGAAACTGATGAAAAAATAAGGAAACACGTTAAGTTCCTTTTAGCAAGAGACGTTGTTTGAACAACAATAATTTTAGGGAAGCCGGAAGCAATGAGAGTGGCTGTGAACACCTTTTGGTATCGAGAGAATTTTCATACAAGTCCAAGTGATAAAAAAATAATAAAACAAGATGACTTGAATCTCTTCACCGACCGCCTAGGGTGACGAAATACGATTTCTTGTTCTTTTTAAGTTTTTTCGGTGAACGACACCATCAAAAAATCATCACCGGTGTTTCCTCGAGGCTTAGAATAGTTGGGGGATGAGTGCAAGAGCAGACTGGTCGTTGTGACCCAGAGAATCTGAGAGAAAGAAAGATGAAGATTTTTCAATTTCCCGGCTTTCGGGCATCCGTCGGAAAGATAGAGGGTAAGCTGACATTTGGAGGATGCTGGCATTTCCACCTTAGGCTACGTTGACACAAAAATATGAGTGAGAAAGTATGTGTAGAGATTCGCAACCCTTTTGCTAAAACTTTCCACCCAATGTTCGATCGTCGCCTCATCTCGCATTGTCTTCTTATCCTGCATAACGTAACATGCTCGCGACGCCGTTGGCTTAGTCGTTTTATGGCCGCGTCAACGGTTCGTTATAGGGGCGCCCGCGAGTACAGTTCGCCTGACTTGGCTTCTATATCCCCCACGTGCTTGCCACATTGTCTATTCCGAGAATATATTACGCGCCCACGCGTGAGCGGCACGCCGAGCACGCGTCATAGCATATACTCCTATGCTCTTCCTTTCTCATGTTTCTCATGTCCATCATCAAGTTTCAAATAACCCAATTTATCTGCAAACTTCACTCACAGTATTATTTATCATTTACATTATTTATGTAGTCAACTATTAATAATTTGGCAAATCACCTAGCTGATGAGCAGCTCCAGTTAACCAGCTAACAACCAACAAATTCATTCCTATTTTTTATCACCAAAATCATCAATAATATTCACTTTCAATGACGATTGAATTGCTTTAATAAGTTTTCTCCAATTTTATGAATAAAAGAAAAAAAGAAGCAACTTATTTCCATGATAGCTGACATTTTCGCAACCTTTTTTTGCTCTGAATATATAAATTGATGAATAACATTAATAATCAGAATTATTGGTCGTAAGAATAGCATTAAGAGCAAATAAAAATGTACAATTACACTCTCGACCTAGCATTCATATCAATAAATCGCAATGGCGAACTTTGGCTCGTAAACTGTGTCGATTAATTATACGAGTTGGAGACTATACAGCATCCATACTAGCATAATCGACATTGTTGTCGCATTGTTTACGCTAACCACTGAATTTATCAATAGATAGCCGTTGGTTAGATTACATAGAGTGGGACGAGGCCAGCAATACATTCCATGTGCTTGCTGGATTATTTCGTGTTTATACACCACCAGCCACATTGCTCCTATGCTTATAACACGTTTTCATAGTTACAAACTGTCCATGATAGAATACACATCCATATACAGTTATATTTTATCTATACACACAACCTAGCGAAGTTCAATTGCAGGTTCCACCTCTCCACTTTCACCCCTTTCTCACCCCACATTAGAGCGTTATAATCCCGCGGCACTTTCGCAAAGTTCACGCGACCTTTTCACTGGGTAGTGGTGATGGTGGCAACCCCATATTCAACACCAAAGGTCTGGTAATCCTCTAAGGCCGTTATGTGCTGTTGACATTTAGCCTCCCAGGCATTACTTACCCACGGCTCTAAAAAAAAAAACCAGTTCCACGGGGTGGCACAAACCCGGTGGTGAATCCTGGATAGGCGGAGGTGGTCGATATAAAGGATATAGCTAAGATAGAAGCAAAAAGTTGACCTTCTACCTGCAAACAACGCACCAGGAACACACTGTGGCCCCGACACACGTAACCCTATATGCCATGCTAATGGGATTGGCATTGTTGTCCATTAACATGACAATGTGAATCCTAAACGGGATGCTTGTACGAGGTGAAAGACTATGAGTACGACACCTAGAACTGTACTAATACGTGTCGACGAGATATGTACTGACGATAGGACTCCAAATATTCTCCTTGTTATGATAATCGCCATCTAGACCACCATTATAACTCGTGGAGGCGCTTCCTCACAATATTGTGATATCCGATAGCACCCATGTCGAAATACCAGAGCAGTTCTAATGTTCTCGTCTTGCTTCTTCACTATTATATACCTGCATCAACATACACTCTGCTATAACATAAAGGATCTAATTTGTATGAGACATTTCATTCTTTTTTTCAGTCTGATATACCTATTTTCAGGATGAAAGATGATATTTAGGTTTTATTATGTTATAAAAATATTGTTTACTCTTTAATAGTGGTGAAATTATTTATTTCTTTTGGTTCTTGTTAGTCAATTAAAGTAGATTTATTTTATAGTATCCGGAAAACAGTCAGTGATTTTAATGTATTTTCGTGAAGCTTATCTTGGATCACGTCTTTGTGGTCATATATAACCCCCATGACGTTGACGAATCTTGCATTTATTCGTTTCGAAAACCGGCTGAGAAATTCAGTTCTCCCCCATGACGGTCATTTATCGTCTCAGAGTATGCTTACGACGCTGGGACGAATGAAACGAGTGGCCGGATGCTCATCTCTCGAGATATTCACCTCAACACATAACGGCGTATCGAACTTGAAGGCGCCAAAGAACTCATCAAAACAATAATTACCACTGCAACAAAACTTTTATTAGCCATGTTCAGTCATTTCGGGATATTCTAATTTATTATAATTTTCTCTTTCATTCTGTTATTGAGTGACAAAAAAAAATGGTAATTGGATGAAAATAAAACACAAATATGTCGTAATAACTCCAACAATATTATTTTGAACTTTTTCCGTTTCCTCTTGGACTATCAATTCAGTTCGATTCTTACTCTTTACTTCAGCATGTTTTCAAGAAGTTTTTACGTAGTCTCGGTCTTTAATCACAACTCAACCTTGCATTGTCACTGACGTCACCTCCACGATTTAGAAGGGTGTTCATTCAAGGGATGCTTTGTGCTGTGGCTGCCCCCGTTGATCCCTCTTGCGTGTCATTTGTCTGCTGAGAGGCACCTTATTTGTATCGGCTCGCTTTTTCCTCTTCCTAGACTTTCCTTCTTCTTCAAAGCCTGCTTTGTCAATCTTATCTTTAACTCAAACTTGGATTTTTTTCTACGAAAGCAATGATGACCAAAATGAAATCTTTATTAAAAATGCAATTTCTGAGAAATTAATCCAACCCAAACTTTCACTGACTTCACTCACTGTTTGATTTTATAAACGTTAATTTATCAAAGCCTGTATAAAAAAAATTTTTCTTATTTACTCCAAACGTAATTTGATTAGTTTTCAGCTAATAACTTAGGATCTATGAGGCCTATATAGAAAATGAGGATATCAATGGATTCGTGAGAACGAGATCTTTTTATTGCACTAGTTAAAATTATAATTGAAACATAATTTATGCGAAAAATTTCGCAAAGTTCCGGTTTTACCCCATTTCAAGGGTGAAATAATTATTTTTTTATATATTTGACCTGATTTCGCATTTCTACGCATCAAGACGAAAAGAATGAGACCTCGATCGTCAAAATCGGACAACTTTGATTTTTCGACCCAAAAAAATGGCAAGTGGTACCCCTTTCCATTTTTTTTGGCCAAAAAATAAAAGTGCTCCGATTTTGACGATCGAGGACTCATTCTCTTCGTCTTGACGCGTAGAAATGCGAAATCGCGGCACAACTTAGGAAAATTGATTCCAACACCCTCAAAACGGGGTAAGACTGGATACAAATTATTGAACATCATCCCTTTGACTTTAAACCCTTGTAACTCATGAACGGACAGTCGAATTACCTTTTACTTGGTCGTTTTAGAAACCTCAGATTCTAAGCTATAAAATGATATCTGCGAATTTATTGCAAAAAATTTATTTCCTCCTCAAAATTGCTAAAATATAAAGAAAGTCATTTTTTTTTAGGGAGTTTGCCAACTATTTTGGTGATTTTAAGGGTGAAATCATCATTATAAATATTTTTCATGGATATGTATTTGTAGCGGAGATTTTGAAGTTTCTAAATATTCCTTGAAAATCATTATTAGACGCTTTGTTCAAGAGTTATAGACGTTTAAAGTCGAAGTAAGGGGAAAAAATCGTCTACTTTTCGACTTTAAACGTCTATAACTCTTGAACAAAGCGTCTAATAATGATTTTCAAGGAATATTTAGAAACTTCAAAATCTCCGCTACAAATACATATCCATGAAAAATATTTATAATGATGATTTCACCCTTAAAATCACCAAAATAGTTGGCAAACTCCCTAAAAAAAGATGACTTTCTTTATATTTTAGCAATTTTGAGGAGGAAATAAATTTTTTGCAATAAATTCGTAGATATCATTTTATAGCTCAGAATCTGAGGTTTCTAAAACGACCAAGTAAAAGGTAATTCGACTGTCCGTTCATGAGTTACAAGGGTTTAAAGTCAAAGGGATGATGTTCAATAATTTGTATCCAGTCTTACCCCGTTTTGAGGGTGTTGGAATCAATTTTCCTAAGTTGTGCCGCGATTTCGCATTTCTACGCGTCAAGACGAAGAGAATGAGTCCTCGATCGTCAAAATCGGAGCACTTTTATTTTTTGGCCAAAAAAAATGGAAAGGGGTACCACTTGCCATTTTTTTGGGTCGAAAAATCAAAGTTGTCCGATTTTGACGATCGAGGACTCATTCTCTTCGTCTTGACGCGTAGAAATGCGAAATCAGGTCAAATATATAAAAAAATTATTATTTCACCCTTAAAATGGGGTAAAACCGGAACTTTGCGAAATTTTTCGCATAAATTATGTTTCAATTATAATTTTAACTAGTGCAATAAAAAGATCTCGTTCTCACGAATCCATTGATATCCTCATTTTCTATATAGGCCTCATAGATCCTAAGTTATTAGCTGAAAATTAATCAAATTACGTTTGGAGTAAATAAGAAAAATTTTTTTATACAGAAAAATTTCGTTCCCCGTAGTTCCACGCGAGGAACGCCGGGAACGCAATTTTTTCATTCGGAAAATTATCGAATTTTGGAACAATGTTTTTGTGTTGATAAAATTTATTCAGATGCGCTATTGAAATGAGCTTGAACGATGATTACTTTTTTTAAGAAAAATAAATAACTGTGGTTCTTTTTAACATTGAATAATTATTCGAACCCGCATAAAACTAAAAAGAAAAAATTAAATAATTTATTTACGCTGGAAAAGTAAATTTCATTGCTCGATCGTGACGACAACAAACTTAAAGTTCATATGTGTACCGTAATAGCATAATAAGACGGTGGTTTTGAGGGATAGGAATGGCTGGGTGAAGATAACGAGGGAGATGAAACGGTGGGAAAGACGTACGACGGGGTAGAGATTGAAGAAGATTGGTCGCGAGCGAATCAAGATTGGTTAATTTACGTTGGACATCCAGTCTCTAAGGCGCCACGGCATTTAGTGGTTAACGTATGCCCTCGTGAAGTGAAGAGACAACGGGTGGAGATGAATAACTGAGTATTGCTTGAGACGCCACTCGACGCCGCAGTTATTCGAATTGATGCGCTGAATTGAAGCCGCTGACGACATCGGCGGTTGAAGACAGTTAAAAACGTTCCTCTCGTCATTTTTCATATTTTATTACTCCACTGCGTCTGCCTGAATATACGTAGTAATCAAACTAGTTTAAGAGTCCAATTATCTGTTGACAAAATCATAAATCGCGTCCTTAAGTCATAATCATTGACCGTAATGAAAAAAATAAAATTTTAATTGACTCAAGGGTGAAGAAAAAATATCTTTAGTTTTCTAAATTAGGATTAGTTTGAATTAAAATCATTTTTACTCATCAATCACTTTATTAATGTAAGTATATTGTTATTTTACAGATGCCTGTGGTCTATCAGATGTAGCACACATCGAGTCTCTTCAAGAAAAATCACAATGTGCATTAGAAGAATATTGCAGAACTCAATACCCAAATCAACCAACGAGGTTTGGAAAGCTGCTACTTCGATTGCCCTCATTACGAACAGTATCATCGCAGGTAATAGAGCAGCTGTTCTTCGTACGTCTAGTTGGCAAGACACCTATAGAAACACTCATCAGAGATATGCTCTTAAGTGGCAGCAGCTTTAACTGGCCCTACATGTCCACGATGTGACACTCCGTATGGCGGCAGCTAGCTTCCGCATAATAATCATACTCATTTGTTGTTCCACTTGGCTGGGATTGAACTTGAGAGTCTATCGTATTTCAAATAGCTTTCACAGCAATTTACGTAGTCTGTGATTTTCTCCCTTTATGACAATTTTCATGACATGACGAAGAGCCAAGAGGGAGATTGGAATTCGGACGCGTGCCGTAATACTTCTTCTTCACTTTGCTCATAGCCACATCCAATCTCAACAAGTCACGGGGTCGTGTGACACTCGTCTACCTACGCAAAGGAAAGATGAGTATTGGAAGAAGTGCATGAGATGAGCATAAATCCAGACGATGGAACTGGCGTCAAAGAGAGAGGTCGAACGTGCATGGCCATTCAAGTTACGACTTATCCTCTAACTTGGATATATACTAAAGATCTGTCTGTGGAGAATTCAAAGCCGTTGGAAATATTGTAGACATGGTAGAACATTTATAATATGGCTCAAGTATGAATTTTTATCAAAATAAATAAAAGAAAAATTTAAATAATAGAAAAACAACAAACTTATGAAGAAAAAATGTGTATGATATTGTAAAATAAATGTGGCAATGTTACAAGTTAATTACTTATCAATTTTAGCAAACAATTGTTAGTCTTTATATGAATTATTTTTTATGTTATTATCATTATTATAATTATTATAATTATTTTTATTATATTAATAATAATATTATTATTGTCTATTTTTTGAATTAAATATGTAACAAACGCATTATTGTGAAAATTGACTGTGAAAAATCATTTGAAATTTATTTAGAAGAAGATAATAACAATATTCATAGACATTCGTATCAAAGTACGATAAAGTGTCAAAGAGAGTTCGATTAAATTGAACTAATGAGTACGTTTTTTAGATGAAATTTACAAAAATGTATATCACGTGGATTTAAGCGTTCATAATTAACATGCCTGGAACGCAATTGCTCAGATTGATGCATGATTAATAACAATAAGAAAATGACATTAAAAGTAAAAGAATACAATAAATGTATTATAATTCCGTCGAAAGGTGTTAGTGGTCCTTTCCTTGAAGTTACTTTACAAGCCTCCTTCTTTTTTGTATACGTATGTAACATACATGAATGTGATGTATAAAGACAACTTTTGTATAAATAATGTAAATATTTAATATATAATGCAAATGTCAATGCGTAAATGTATAAAGCATTAAAAAAAAGCAATACGTATTAAAATATACGTAATATTATGTTATAAATAATAAGATTATTGTGTAGAAAAAGAAAAGGTATACATTGAGGAAACAATTTATTTATTTTTAATAAATCTTCTCTCAGTGGATACGTATATAAAAAAAGCACGTATACAATGATTAGGATGAATTAAATGTGCGTATGTAAATAAAATTACATTCGCCAGACACACAAATAAATATATAATAAATGAAATCAAATGAAAATTATATAGCTTATATTAATCAGCGTACATGATATAGGTATTATACACATTAAAATGTTGATAATTTTATTAATAACACAGTAACAATAATACATAAAAAAAAAAGAAAAAAATGTATTTACAAATTCGTAGTTATTATGGATAAATAATAATGCGACTGGTCTTCTTTGCTAAAAAAAAAATTATTAAATGAGATGATATCCTGTTGCAAAAAGTAATATTCTGTTGTTTAATTATTTTTTTGGATACTGAGAAATAGTTGTAATAAAAAATTACAATAATGTAGTAAAAAATAATTATCTGACTTTTTTTTTTCTTTATTATATAATTTTTATCAACATATTTTCAAAATCTGCCACCATCATTATTCCTCTATTACTCCAAAAGAAGAAATAAAATTTATTTTATCTAGTAAAAATTTTCTTACTGAATAAAAAGATATTTTTTATTATTTATTGATAATATAAACAAGTTGTAATGTTTTATTTTATCGTTGCATTATTTTCTATGTGCTAAAAATAAAAAAAAGCTTCCACCAATGCAATAAAAATACAATGAACCAGTTTAAAATGGGAGGATTAAAAAAAACAATAGTTTCCCGTTTGTCACGAAGCACAGTGAGAAATTATTTGTGTATCGTGTCGCGGAATTCGTCGTCGCGTCGTCTTGATGAAGATTCTCTTACTCACCAATTGTTTATATTAGGGTACCAAACGATTCGATGGTCGTAGTGGAATTCTTGGGGGTCAGGCAACCGCGACGAAGAGAATCCCGAGACCGAGACAAGGCATTCGAAAAAAAATTCCACAAAATAAAGAAGAATAATAAGAAAACAACGACAATTTAAAAAAAAAAAGTGAAACCAATGAGGAGAAGACTACTACTACCGGAGCTACAAGAAGAACCCTTCCTCTGCAGTATCTACATTGGTGTTTCCTTTTCTCTTTTATAACACAACTTTGTCTTGCGTCCGAAGAAAAAGAATGCAAGACAGCAGAGTAAGAAGGAAAGAAAGAGATCATGAGAGAGACGCTACTGAGGATTTCGCCAAAGGGTGAAAGCTCTTCGTGTATCGTTGAGGATCGTGACTGGATTTTCTGCGGTTCTCTGCCGAACGTTCAGCAAAGACCTCGTTCCTTCGGTCCCGTGACTCCAGTGTGTATATGGTCCGGTTTATCGTTGCCTCTCCAACATGTATAGCTTTAACTGACTGTCTATACTTCTCTCTTATATGTCTCTTGACTCTGTCTTTAAAAGTCCTGTACCGTCTTGACCCCCATGGCGTATCCTACTCTTTGTAATACGGGACAATACTGCTACTCCTCCTACTTTCAGCATCAGACGCTGCTTTGGACTCATTGCGCCCTTCTCTTTATTCACATATTGAACATTATCGGAGCAAATCCTGTATTTTCAGGATAATAAATTGTGAACTCTGTTCACAAATTGTCCAGTTAATTCTCTAGGTAATTTAGAAAATTATTTTATTTAAATTAGTTTTTTTTTTATTGGTTTTTAATATTTATCATTAATTTAATTATGTTTCAAACTAGCAATGAAGGCCTTGGAGAATGATCAAATAGTTTAATTGATTCGTTCTTTGAGGTTTTATCTTTTTATATAATTTTTACTTTCTAATAATTATATATTCCAGACAATTGTAATTGTTGACAGTACAAACAGAGATTGTAAAAACTTTTATAATTCATGTGATGATATTAATAAATTGTTTGATTATTAATTTTGGTGAATTAATTTTCATTACAACATTGCTTAAATAAATTACTAAAAATAGAAATATAATAGTGCAGGGAATAATTTTTTAAAATTAAACACCAAATGAGGAAACAATAATTAAGAAGCTCACAATGTATAAAACTATTTGCTTTCATGCTATATATGTCTAGGAAATTTTTTTTAATCCCAAACATTTTTTGGCTTAAAGCCAAAATGCATACGACCTCAGTAGTTAAATACAAAGCATTTTAGTAGTATTTTTTACTCAAGTCTCCAACTCTAAAATGTATATCATCCAGCATTCATTGGTCTAACGTATACTGTCACACAAAACTTGAAATAAAAAAAAAACAATATACTACTTTATAATGATTCAATGGTTCAGACTTTCGCCTATACAAAGAATCCTTCCCCTTGACGAGTTAACGCGAGAGCTGAATACTTTCGATTGACCAATAATTCGTTTCGCAACACTTGCGAAATAATTGTTGACACGCGTGGAACGTATGTACGATCACTTCAGACTGTTACATTCGTGTGTGTTTTACACGACGTCACAAGTCATTGCAAGATTAATACAAAATACTGGAATTAATAAAATTATATACACAATTCAATAGTATAATAATTTATCCAGTAACCATTCAATTTAAAATTAATCACTCAATATTCTATGGTTATTTTTTTCTTCCTCAGCAAACTCTTTCACTTATCCAATAAATTTGTCTGTAGCTTTAGGCCACTTTTAGTTAAATGAAATTTATTAAGTAAAAAACAGTTATCAACTCAGATCAATTTGATAAGTAAGAAAAAATGAATCTTTAAACTAAAAATACTCTATGAGTTTGATGAAATAAATGAGAAAACAGAAGCTTTCATTCAGTAAATGGTAATCTTCAATCGGTCTACGATGAAGCATCAAATAATCCAATTCATAAAAGCCATATCTTGTTTGATAACGATCCATAAAACTGACGTTTAAGACATTCAAGATGCAGTGGACTAAAGTGTACATCCTTTCCAGTGAATGATTTTTAAGATAGTTTATCAAAATAACTATATCATGAGTATAAAGGTGCAGGAGAGTGGAAGATTTGGACTGTGTCCAACGGTCGAGGTAGAGAACTTGTCCATATATTTGGCTTCTTGGTGGCGTACTTTATCATGAGCTTCACGACTTCAGGCGAGATACCATTCGCCCCAATGATAACCCCAACGTCTGACCTTATTATATGACTGCACTCTGTATGTATAATTTTGCTCTGCTTCTTTTATCCTACTGAATCAACTACTTGAGATTCATTTTCCCCATTTCCAAATGTTATAATCACTTTGGCACATATGTGAAAGCTGATTACAATCATGAATGAAATTCTTATCTTCCAAGATCACTATTTGACATAATTATTCCAAGTATGAATCAAATCTCAACTACTGTTACTACCACAGATTGGATTTAGAATTTTTTTCATTTATTATTCTTATGCAAAAATTAATTATATATAATTCTTCTTCATCTTTGACAAATAATTTCTATCAATTTTCCATACTGAATCTCCATTCATCACTTAATTTTTTTCTTCTCTGTGATATCAATCTTATAAATAAATGAACAAACAATTTGTTTTCAATAACATTTTTCAAAAATATTCTGACTGCTGTAATTTTATTAAATATGATAATTCTCAATATTTCCAAAGTACATTACATCATCTTTATATTTTTTTAAAGGCACTATTATCAGCATCATAGTCTTGACTGAATAAATATTCTAAAATTATTCAGCCAATTTTATCAACAAGTTGATTAGTACAGATTTTTACATCGATCTACATTTATCAACTCCACAATTGATATCTCAATTGAGAATTTCGAAAAAG
This sequence comes from Chelonus formosanus, assembly GCA_028641665.1. Taxonomy (NCBI): domain Eukaryota; kingdom Metazoa; phylum Arthropoda; class Insecta; order Hymenoptera; family Braconidae; genus Chelonus; species Chelonus formosanus. The sequence continues at coordinate 20,948,033 of CM054002.1, forward strand.
TGATAACAATAAACATCATTTCAACATTTCTTTGGCGAACAGTTTGGTCAATTAATGACGTAAAAACATGTTACATAATAGGACAATTATAAAATCAGTAATGTGATTAGTGTTATGATAATTCTTAATACATGTAGCAAAAATAAAAATCTAAATAGTTTAACAAGAAAATTTACCGATTCGTTGGGATCAAAGGGACGACCAACAACAAACGACAAACCGCGGACCCTCGCCTTCCGTTCCTTGATGGAGTAATATGCGTTTGTTATGTTTCAATTGTCATTTTCCACCCACGCTTACGTAAATTATCTAAACTTCTCATTGGAACCGTCAATATATCTTAGAAAGATCCGGCTGGCTTGTCTTCTTAATAAATTAGACTCTGGTCTTCATAACGAGACAACAAAAATGAGGATTAACGTCACTAATAGTTTTCCATTGAGGAAGTTTTCAAACAAATACACATATATCCAGTTTAGCTTGATAAATTATTTTAATGCTTACGCAAATTGTACAATTTTTAATCAAGCAGAGTCATGATGTCTATACGTGACCAGAAGTTTTAATGTAATGTCGCATTGGTGGAAAAGATCGAATTATAGTGAAGCATCATTAGAGAAAAGAGTTTAAAGACTTTGGCATAAACAATCAATGACAACCACCAAGAAATCGAAGGCGGTCAGTGTTGGTGCGTAAGTGAGAGGCGGAGCCACAGACTCACGGGTCAGAGGGCACAACCAATCACGACTCGGTGATAACCACTCTTAAAACCCTCTCGGTATGCCGCGAGTTCTAACTGCCGGTACGCACGCACGTATGCCTAACTGTCTGCTTGCTTCTGCGTACATTCCTTCAAGAATTAGCTTTTCTTCTGTATCAATCAGACAGATTACAGATTTGTTCATTTGTTCCTTCAATTACTTAGATAATTATCTTCTTACAGGAATTTTTTTATTGTCATCCAATCTAAGAGATTCCTTGGTTTATGTCAATAGACCAGAATTGGAGATGAAGAAGATAAAGGGCTCTTTGATAGAATGAACCTTGTAATTTATTACGTTAGAGATCGATCGAATCCCATTTGCTCTTTGGACTGCTAGAGAAGTGTCGCATAATTTGACGATTTGTACAGGTCATGGATTTTCTCTACCTCAACATAAGTCAACAAAATTTTGTGTTATTGATTTCTCGTGTTGATGTTAAGTATAAGTAATAAAATTAATAGCAATATCTTGGTCATTTTTCAAGTATTTTTAATTTAAGTTAAGAATGACTAAAACGTTTAATAAAATTAATAATTTATCTATTTTTAATATTTGTTTCATAAATAAATTTATCTTAATATTTATACATCAACGATCTTAAATTAATCGCAAAAATTTACAATCTAAAACAATAGTGTTAGCGCCATCAAGATTTTACTGATTAAAGAAAGTCATTCGCCAGCGCAATATCAACAATCGATTGTATGTTATCAGTAAGTAAATCGGTAAAATAGAAAGTGAGTGGCAAGACAGTATTTAAATGGATACTGTGTTTTAATTTTAAATCTCTTGAATGCTCGATAATTATTTTGGAGCAAATTTATTTCATATATTAATTAAAACTATTTTGAAATTACGCTAATCTAACATAAAAAAACAATTTATTAACGACATAATTACAATAGTATATTTTGCATGTGAAAAGCAATATTTTCTCTTTACACATAATTTTTTTTTCACTGAATTGTTTAATAATTATTTTTTAGATTAATCACAAGCCTACTAAGAACTATCTCCAGTCATTCATCACTTAGCGAATGTATTTTCTGAATATGTATACACATACAACAGACACACACACACATATAATTTATTTAGTTAGTTCATGAAATAATAATTGATATTATATGATGGTAATTTTTCAACTATCATTTTGTTTATTATTATTTCATGATTTTTGTCTTAATTTTCATTTAATTTGCATCTAACAAAATATTGTAGTTGTACCATTCTGTTAATGGTAGACAGATATCTTCTAGTTACATTTAAATTATTTTAACTAAATCGCTGTACAAAATAAAAATAAAATGAACGGTAGAAGCATGTAAAAATTAAATAAATGAATATACCCATGAAGGACATTCTTTGTTCATTAAGGATTGCTTGTATTAATTAATTTTTTGACAGCTTTCAGTGTACGACATCATCTGCTTCGTTATCAGTATTAACTGTTAAAATTTTTAATTTAATAAATTGTCTACTTGCCTAAGCAAAAAAAAAAACGGACGGCCTGCGCATGCTACGAGGAGTGGCTTGTAACTTTTATCCTCTCCGTTAATTATACATTATTATCATTGTTATTATTATTTAAATCAATTATTATAATTATTTTATTTCATTTTTATTTTATTTATTAATTTTTTTTTTTACATTACTAAAATAAATTCAACGTCGATCGAATAATACTTGAACGATATTTCAAGAGAAATGTTTAATACGTCATCGATTCGAAAGTATATCACATATTCCAAGGATAATCACACCTTGAATGCACTCATAATAATTTTAATTAACATCTTTTACACATGGCGCCCATACTCTAAATGTAACACATAAATCGTTAAACGTTCATCATGTTCACGTGATTTTTATATTATGCTTCCAATTCTGCTTATGATAGGATACGATATACAATAAAACATGATCAAATACACTAGACGGATACTCAAGGGCGGGGGAAAAAGATATCTGTCCTTTTACTTAGTAACTCTTTTAAAAAAAAATCAACAAATTTTTTTTTATAGTAAACAATGATTGCAGTGCTTAATTATCAATCAAAAATAGACTTGTACTTTAAAAAGAGAAATAATAAAAAAGATATAAAAATTATACATGGTGAAAAAAAACATAAAATTACAATTGAACTTGATTTATTCCTTTACTGCTTTGGAATTAATAAAAATTTTCGCGGCAAAGGCATCTTGTGATTATTGTGATATTTTATCTAAACATTTATTCCAATAATTAAATAAATGGCAAAAAATCGATATTATTTAACAGGTTTTGTTTTGTGGACGTTGAATGAATGTAAATACGATGAAAATAATGACATTTTGGACTTTCTAATAACGCGTATGTTGTTTTACAGAATACATCTATACAAATTTTCTTTTTATTCTATTAATTAATGCAGAAAATAGTTTTATTTATTTTTCCACTGTTGAACTTGACTCTTTGTATTCACTGGCTTATGATATTTATTATATTATATTTATTTGTATTATCTTTCTTACTATATTTAATAATTTACTTTGTTGTTTTTTTTTTTTTTATTTTTATCTTTCCATTATAATTTTAAACTTAGTCAGGAATCACTCTTCTTTATCAAACTATAGTTGAAGATATATGCGGATATTCATGATATTTAAGTAATATCGGCAAAATTGTACGAAACTAACTTTTTGTCAAATATAGTATATATCATTTTTATATTTATTTATATTCTTCTGTATCTTTAAGATTATTTGTTGTCATTCCCCCACCCATCAACTATGTTTTCTATATATTATTATTTATGATCTCGACGTGACTTGCAACGAGGCACATCAAAACGCTCGCGGAGGCAGAATTGGAAATAAATTGAGCGCTCTATAAATTTATATTGAAATTTTTTTCTCTTCAGTTTTAATTCTGTTCTTATTATATTTCACCATTTTATGTTACTATAATTTCAATTAATTGCTTATAAAAAATGACTGAAAAAAAATTTTTTTTTGCAAAAATATACAAGGCAATAATAATTACAACAATAATTAAATAACTATGCTCGACATCGTGATTATTTATAATATATACGTAATAAATAAAAAATAAAATACATGCTCCTTAAAAAAAATAATCACGAATATGCTATTAAGTATTTATACTTTTAGCCAATTAAACTTTTTTTCAACTTTACCAACATAAAAATTGCCCCACTAAGAAAAAAAACATTCCAAAATTACTAATGGCATATACAAAAAGAGAAAAATATAATTTCAATGCAAAAATTTTCTAATAAAATTCTTATTTTTATTTGTAGTTCGTTTTAAAGTGTAATATTCATTATTAATCACATTATTTTTTTATAAATATTTATGTAAATTCAAAAGTCAATAATTTTATTAAAGACTACCAAAAGCTTTAGAATTTTCTTTCCAAATTGAAATTTTTTGCATTAATTAATAATAAGATTTAAATCCGAGCACATTTGTTTAACATGATTGTAATGATTTTATATAATAGTAACATTTAATTGATGAGTGTAGAGAGTGAAGAATAGGAAGAGAGCTTGCCGTCTGCATAAACAGTTCGTATCGCTTAAAAGTAACTTTTCAGCCTAGAGATATCATCTACAATTAGTTAAGATTCATCTTAACTTTCACCTTGACTATCCAGACACTGACTGAATCTATTCTCTGATCGCCACGTCGATCTGTCAATTAACGAACAAGATCAATCATCTGAATGTGGCAGACTCGATAACAGTGCTGGTTGTTGATGTACTTGGGCGGGAATATCAATTGTCTCGCTTTGTTGACTGCCAGTTATGAAACAATTGTAGAGTTGCTATTTTTTTGTTGGCGTACCACGTTGTGTAAGCCCTTCAAAACGTTTGAACGTATAATTTATGAAGACCCAGTCTTTATATATCACCTCACCGTCTTGAGATAGCGGTGCAGAAGCTAAATATATGCATAATTAGTTAACTATTTCTTTAAATTCATTTTATCTTTAAATAATTAAATTTTTACTTACGTATTTCCAGTTTAACGTCAGGGAAATCATCGAAATTAGACGTATCATCTATGGATTGAACTTCAACTGGTATTGCTGCAGGTCGTTCTCTTATATGTTCCCAGTCAACTCCACGGAAAAAAGGTGCTAGTTTCAATTCTTCTATGCCCCTTTGAGCTCCTACGACAACCAAAATTACATTAGAAATAATTTACGGCTATTAAAAGATAATTAGTTTTAATTAATGAGTAATTAATACCAATTTCCAAATAGTAATTTATTTTTTATCAACTAATCAGTATTAAATTTTATACGATTTTTTATAAGTGAGAGATTACATTAATGTTTTTTTTCCTTCAATGAAAAATTCTTATCTTAACTTTCTAATTCTCTTCATCACTGTAAAAATCTTTACTGTCTGAAACTTAATTATATTAATATCTTTTTTACCTAATCTTCTATCAGCCTCGCAGCAAAATTTAATAATAGTATCTTTGGCCTCTTCACTAATCGGCACTTCTGGTGGAAAGACCAATGTTTCTCTCCAATTCATTACTTTCCTATATGTTTCTTGTGGATTCTCACTGCAGAACGGAGGATAACCTAAGTATCAGACAATAAAAAACATAAATAGTACCATAAAAACAACACTGCTCTAAGTAAAGTTACATCGTTAAATGTAACTGATGCATCAAGTACTTATACAAAAACATAGATTATCTATGAATAGATGCTTATGAAGAAACTAGAATAAAACATTGTCGGAAGAGTTCTTGCTTACCTATCAACATTTCATACATTATCACACCAAGAGACCAACAGTCGCACGCTGGACCATATCCAGTTTGGAGGAAGACTTCAGGGGCTATATAATCAGGAGTTCCAACTGTACTGTAGGCCAGTGCTCTTCGGTTTCTTTTCCAGCTTTCAGCACGTCGTTTACTATCCATTGCTCCACCACTCCCACTCCCACATGACGTCACTGTTGAAATGAAAATGAAAAATTAATTTACCTAATAATTAAAAAAAAAAGTCTAATTGAAAATAGTATAATTAATTAACTGATATTGATTATTACACATAATGTTAAAGTATTAGATCAATTTAAAAGTTGATATAAATTTCATTCGTCATTTTTTATTAAAAATAAAATTTCATTGACGTAAGTCATTCTGGATGAAATAACAAAACGTCGGAAGAATGGTAAAGTAGCATAAATAATGGAAAGAAGCATTATTGATCAAATAAAATCACACTATAGATCAAAGTTGAAATAAAATATGCAGAAACTTACAACTGTTGAATCAATCTATTACTCAATAATAACAATGCTCTAGACGACTGTGTATAAAACTCGTTAAATAAATAACAATGACTTACTGAAGTCAGAGGGCTTTGCCTGACTGAGATCCCTATAAAAATCAGTTCTGTGTGACTTCTTAAGTCCTGTACATAGACCGAAATCTGAAAGCTTTATGTGGCCCCGTGCATCTAGCAACAGGTTGTCAGGTTTGATATCCCTAGAATAAAAAAGAATAGAAAAAGGTAAGAAACTAGAGTTCAATGTGCTTGAAAACAGAAGTACTCAATTGATTTATTGAAAATCTACAGTACCTATGTATAAAACCTAGCTTATGTATAGAATCAATTGCTAGTGCCGTCTCTGAGATGTAAAATTGGGTGCACTCTTCAGAAAGCGTGTCCTTCTTCATTAGAAGCGTCATCATGTCGCCTGTAACGGAAATAACGGATCCAAGTTGACTCATCGGCAATTTAAACTTGTCATACTGAACTTGAAGTTTAAATTTACATTGCAAAACAACTCAATTTTTCTTCTATCACACGATGAATATATTAAATAGCAATAAACAGTTTTACTTTGAAAATAATTTGTTTAGATCGTGGAATAATTTATCTTACAGCAATCTATCAAGTTGATGATGATGAAACACTTTATGGATTTCAAAATGAAATGTTCTTTTAAAAACGAATATAATGATAAGTGAGCATAAATTTTTTTTTTACAAAAATATAAAACTAAAATAAGATAAAAATCCGTGGTTTTGCAGATTTTCCAACAAGAAGCTAATAAAATTAGTCTAATAGTGAGAAAAAAGTAATACCTCCTGGCAGAAATTCCATAATGAGATATAAATTGATAGGATCTTGAAAGCTGTAATACATTTTTACTACCCACTGATGATCAGCTTCGACAAGAACATCTCTCTCAGCTCTAACATGAGCCACTTGTTCTTTTTCAAGCATGTCTGCTTTTCTCAGGATCTTCATGGCGTATACATGGCCAGTATCTTTTTTCTGGACCAGTCTCACCTACGAAAAAAAGTCAAAGATGAGTAAAAAAAGATAAAAATAAATGTAGACAAATGATTAATTAACCTATGGTTACTTTCTCAAGAGAATGTAAAAGATAAAACAGATATTCCTAGCTTCTTTTCACTGATAATCAGAAAAACAGAAAAGGAGCAGTAAATAATCTAAAAGATCTAAGGAAAAAAAGTTACCTCGCCAAAGGCACCACGACCGATGACCTTGAGTGGCTCAAAGTCTTCAACACCAAGTCTAGAACGTTTTAAACGTAAGAACTCAGTTTCTTTTTGCGCATGCTGAAGCCTTTTCTCCTGTTTCTGCTGCTCTGACAGGCCCTCGTCTTTAAGTGATTCCTCCAACTTTGCTAGCCTTTGCTTGCGTTCAATATGCTGAGCTATCAAATTGCTGTAGTAGTTCTCGAGTGTCACCTGGTGGTAAATTACAAATCTCTAAATTATTATTGTAATTCTAGATATTACTTTCAATCGTTTATCGCTCAACTAATGATCAATTAATTACCAATTAAATACCAATGTACTAATTACAGTCAATTACTATTTAATCCATTATTTATTTATAGCAACAATTACTAATAGTCGTTATTATTACTAAATAGCTTGGTCATAAATCTAATCACTCTATACCTTGGCCTTCGTCGCTTTATCCAACGTATGGCCGCTAAAACGAATGGTACTCTCGGTTGCGGCCATCTCCAGCACCCCTGCAACAACAAAAAAAAACATTGGTTGTAATTAAACGTTCATAGAAGAATAATTCATGCAAATATAAAAATAGTATTATTAATGATAAGTTTAATTTATTATACATGTCGACTGTTGAATAATAATAAATGTCTAGATCTAGCTGAACACTGACTTGGATTTTTATGAGATGTAAGAATATGTATGAATCTCCAACGGATATCTAGTATAGGTTTGTTATGGAGTATGATATATAACATTATAACCCGTGACATTGACATAACGGCTGGGAATAATTTCAAGTTATAAATTACTTAATATACGTCTTAACTTGTACATAGTTTTACACTAGTGTTTTTCATTTAGCTTCTTAATACTTCAAATCTTCCCTATAATTTACTTATTTATTCTATGAAATAATGTGGCTACTTAATAGTCTAAATACTTTGATGGTTAAATGCAAGGATGAATATTTTTACAATAAATATGTTTTTATAAAAAATGAAATTAAAATGATTGATATTTATTATATTAATTATTGTAGAATATTGATTGAATAAAAAGAATGTGTGCTTATCACGTCAATAATTACAAGATATCTTTAAAAACCAAAGAATTCATTGTTTTAAAGTTGACCTAAAAAATGCAAATTTTCAAGGAGGGATAAGCAAATGAAGACAATTGTTATCACACTATTTAAGTACTGGTATTATGAGCATATTATCAAGCTGTTAAACTACATTTAACTCATGGTTGTATCACTCTATTATCACCACACTCCATATATGTTATAATCTATCCTACACTCCTAGTGACTAGAGTAAAAGTTTGAAAAACAACTAAATAACAATTTCCTCCTTCTCCACTTCTTCACTTGTATTTAATATATACACATATATATCGTTCAACTTATTTATCTCCCTCAACATGCCCAGTGAACTTTGCTATCATGCATGTAAAATAATTACACTACATTTTATTGAAGCTATAATTCTCACTGGACGCATCAATAAAATGCTAAATATGACTATCTTCTGATGAAGCAGATAAAACATCATTTAGTAATTTATTAAACGTTTTAATCAATGTGAATCATAATTGACGTGTTCCTATGTTTACGTAGGCGTAAATAGGTATTTTATGCTCACTTTCTTTGTCCTCGTTTTCAAAGCTATTTCATCAGCAGCAAGTCGATAACGATTCTTTTACAAGTGTATGACAACAGCTATTGCAGTAAGACACGTGCGAGCTATGAAGAATCTGCAAGCTTATAAGTACTAGTCCACACCAATGAACAAATAAATTTATGATGATGATGATGATGATGGTGATGATAAAAATCACTCTCATAAACACGCAATGCATTCATAGATGAAAATAAATTCATCAAGTTAAATGAAATAACCACTAATTGTAAATGTTTGAACCACTTTTACTTAATCAGTAGCACAAAATAATTTAAATGTAAAAATCAATAGTAAAAAACTAAAAAACGTACACGTGTATAGTATTCTATAAATAATATAACTTGCCCTAGAGACAAATAATGGTTTTCTTTCATTATTTTTAGATGGTTAGGGTTTAGATAACGGACACCTATTGCTCTGTTCCCGAAGAATACTCACGAGGATGCATACTCGTCTATACGTGAAACAAGGCAAGCATGAGTAAGAAAACAGGTTTGCCGCACTCAAACGAGTCAGGCAAGCTCTTCTTTTCCCTCTCTCTAAACAGAGCGAGACTACGTGCCGAACGCACCGAGTCATCGAGACAATGAACCCCGTGTCTTACCGTGTCCATGGTCCGACTTGGTCTTTCTCTGCTGAAAAGAGAAAAAGAACAAGTAGGCTGTTGAAAAAATAAAACGACACCATCATCAAACAGCAAAAGATAGAACAATAAGAACTGCGCTCTTCATCGTTGCGCAACACTGCCCTCCAATAACTAAACCTGCTCAGAATTTTGTTCACAGTCTCAGATTGTGTATAATAATTCCAAGTTAAATAGAAGTAAAAGGAGAGTTGATTAAAGGGAGAGATTCTGTACCTTTCATGTCAGTTTAAAAGACATTTATGATGAAAGTGATGATAATAATAATCACAAACTGCCGACAAACTAACTAAACTACGCATAGTGAAACAGTTTAACCAACACTCAAGTCGCCTGGTCCAATTTTAGATGGAGTGTCAGACGCACACCCGAAAATAGCTTGGCTCTTTCTCGTATTTTCTGCAGTTCGATTGAAAATACTTGAAGACAAATACGTCGTTTGAGCTCTACAAGTGCGCTCATCAATGTCAGAAATGCATCTACTACATACTTGAAGACACAAGTTACCAAAGCATCACCACGAGTGCAATTAAACGCGTGCGTAAAAGAATAAGGACCACTCGCGCATCATCATCGTGGGCAACTTGAAGAAACGCGCGACACGAGCGCCGGCCACCGACTCCCGTTTCAAGTTTCCGCAATCCCCACTGTTATGCTCAAGAGCCGAGAGTTTGCAAAGAAAGGGAAGGGAGATGAAGAGCTTGTACCTAGAAGAGAGAAATTGCTCCAAGGGCCGGAAGTGTATATAAGCAACATCACATCGTCATCACTCGACCACCGTAGTTTTCAATTTTTCTTTAACTTTTGCTTCATCATTATTGTATTACAGACTCGCTTAAATTTTAACAGCATTAGGAAATACGGATTTTAATTTAATCAATAAAGTCATAAAAAAAAAGTCTATAAAAAAAGAGCTTGGGAATTTTATGATTCTACACTTTCCCATGCGTAAAATTTCAAATTATTTTCTATTCAAGGGGTTCTGTTTACGAGACTATTTTTCATACTATAAAATGATGTGGAAAATGGTCGCATGAAAACCTTGACCCTTCGCTCGCGTGATGATTAAGCAGGAGATTTAAAAAAGTGATGGCACAAAGGGTAAACAGAAAGCAGCGATTACTATTATGTGTCAGTGATTATTTGAACTATATATTTAAATCAAGTTGGAAAGGAAATACAAAACTTAGTTACACTTAATTTAATACATTTTTTTTTCAAAATCAATACCATTTAAAATACAATTCTCACATTTATATTTTATTATTTTATAAATGATTACAATCTATTATCGAGCATCAATGAGAATAAATAAGTTTTATTTTTTTCATTGATATCAAGTTAGTTCCTGGTTCAATTATTTATCAAAATTCTCATAAAAATTAATTGAGAGTAACCAATTGATTTTATATTTATTGTTTGATTAATTATGGAATACTTGACTGGCTGTTTACCATTTGAAAAAGCAACTCTTTCCACTCAAGTGATAAATGAAAATATATTATTTATACAACACTTAGAATGTAGTAACAAGGCATGCTAAAATATACTGAATTTAAATGAGCCAATGTATAGATTCAAGCATAAAATTTCGAAGCGGTAAATCTGGAATTGACTAGTCTAGTCGCAAATCAGTAGATTCTCTTCAGAGAGGCAATAACAAGCATGTTAACATGATTGGCCTCACTTTGAGCAATCAAAGATATGTTGGTCCACGTGCGATAGAATTAATCTACAGTCTAGATAATTTTGGTAATCATATAAATATACTATAAGACCTTGAAGATGTTTTATCTTTTTCATAATTAGACTTTACATACGTAATGATTCCAATATTTACTATTTTAATCATCGAATACCAAAAGATTTATATACTTTATTACATAACTCATACTGAGAGATGGATTTTTTTTAACAACTAATAGCCAATCACAGATATTCTAGTAAAACACTAACCTAAATTTTTCTCAGCTTTTTCTCATTTTACCCTTCAATTACTACCTATTAGCACGTCTGTTCAAACCATTTTCACAATTACCACCATTTTTTTTCATGTCAACATAAATTGAATAAATTTTAGCATGAAAAATGTTGTTTTATCTCAAACAAACAAAAAAAAAAAAACTTGTTGCAGCAAATATAATTCAATATCGAAATGAATTAAAAAAATAGAGTGATAAATTACGATATTTTCTGAGAAACATATCTGAGTAATTGCTTAATTTATGATGATTTCATACATGTTCTAGCAGAGATAAAATATTTTACATTTTTTCCGAAAATAAATCTCTACAAATATAGAGCAGTATTATTGAATAAATCTTGAGAATAAAAAACAAAATCAATTCCAACTGTTTAGAAAATTAGCATAAAAAATAAAACCAGTAATACGAGTAGAAATAGCAGAGAGTCACGTTCATGAAACCAAACAAACCAAAATTCACAGCAAGCTAAATCCCTCCATTGGTATCTACGAACCACATCCGTGTGTCGAGGTCAGGAGCTCGAAATCACTCAAGTTATCACAGTAATAAACGTTGCAATTTCACATATTAGACTGACTTGAGTGTGAATAAAAAGTGAAAAAATATAGGCAGCTCAGAGGGCTGCGTACCTCGGCTTCTAATAGGGGATTTCATGGACTTGACGTCATCTAAAAGCCACATCGTCGCGCCTTCGCACCTCCTGTCCACCTCTTGCCTTGTTCCAACATCGACCGATCGCATTAACACGTCTACATGCATATGTATAAATACTATTCCCCGTGTATACAACGTTCTAATTCGATTTGGCAAATACTAACTTGACTCACAAGGTACAGAAGATAGGCCTACGTACTACGAACATATTAATACGCGTGTGCTACCTATCGTTGCAATGAAATCTCTTACGGTGCATTAGCAGCCTAACGCAGTGTTCAATCAAACGGTTTTAGCAAAATATCGATCGACAAACATCAAACACACAACTATTATGGAGTTTCTAATGCTCCGGATTTAATAGACATATTATCGGACAAAATTAATCTACTGTTATCAAGATAGATGTAATAAATAAATTGATCAATATGTATGCATGTTTATCTTTGATGTAGATTAAAAAACGTCAGCGAATTATCATCAATCCAATTACAAAGCATTTTAAAGCGATAAATCTTAGAAAAATCTGTGCTAACAATATGTCTATTTTTAAATACATGGATATCTGGTTTTATAGTGTAGAAATTATAAATTATGACTGATTTTATTTTTATTTATAGATTTGAATAAATTTATTTATAAAGATTCTATTATTAAACTCGATGGTTTATTGATGGTCATTTTAATTAAAGACAAGACAGATGATTTTTTAGAGCAAAATATTATTAATATTACTGAAAATAGAATTTAATCAATTTGTAATGGAAATTAAAGTTTAAAGAATAAATTAAGAAATTTTTTTCAGGCAAGAAAAAACTATAGAAAAAAGTTCCTTAATGAGATTTTTGAGAAAAAGGAAATCAGCTTTAATTTAAGCTTTGTTTTACTTTGATTCAATTATTATTTTTTTTTTTTTTTACTGAAATACATCACTTTGAATATAATAAAAAAATCTACTTAATTTATTCCAAACAAATATGAATTTTTATAAAATTAGATTTGTTATAATGAAATAAATTTTTAATTTAAAATTTTCTCTAGAAATAAAAGTAATAAAAAATTTTCTCTTTTTTTTTAAATTAATTTTTTTTTAGTATCATATAAATTTTAATATCTTGTTTACATTCACACAATTAATATCAACATTATAAATAAAAAATTCACTTCATAAAACAGAATAAAATAAATATATATATATATTTAAAATGAAGATAAAATAATTCTAATTCTTTCAACTGTAATAATAAAGATTCGTTGAAAAATATTATCTGTCTTTATATCACATGAAACATTAAGAGAATTTTTAATCTAGCTTCGCAATAATATTTGTGGTTATTTTTAATTTTCTCAGTCTTCAGTTTCTCTACTATTTGCTCCATTTACTTTTATTATTATTTCGTATGGAAAATGTTGAATTTAGCTTAAAAGCTACACTCAGCATATTTCTTTATTAACAGAGGAATGACTTTGAAGATTATTTTCTGGAATCTTTCAGTGACGTGCAATTAAAGTATCGTTCGTAAAATATTCTTTTTTTTTTGCAAATATTTATACTTTGTATTTTATTTTTAGTGATTATACTTGTCTAATCTCGTTGTATGTGGAAGAATATTTTATCGTACAAGCTATAGTTTAAGTTGTGAAGTAGATAAGACAACTCTGATAAGCACTTTGATAAGAAGATCAAACTAAACACATCCACATTATTTTTGCATAATATTATATTTAATGATACTAAGTGGTGATGTTATATTATGCATTGCTGTCTTCTTTCAATCAATAAACCACTTAAGTATTTAATTCGTCAATTAATAATTAATGAATGAAATGGCGAGAGAAAAAGAACAATAAACGTAACATTTTTATATCAATAAAATCTTTATATATTTAATTCGCTGATATAAAATGTAAATTTTCATTTGTTATCTCCATATAAATGTCATTTTTATTACCCCAAAATATATTATCTCCTCTGAATTGGAAATACAATTCGTTTAAGATACGTGGAACAATAAATTCTCGTCAATGTTTCTTTTATTTTACAAAAAATTTACGAGAGTAAAAATATATATCAGACATAATAAAAACAACTCAATAATTATATATATCGCATATGTATTGTATATCACCTAAGCATTGTCATAAATTTAAATAAAAATTTTTTTCCAATTTTTTATAAATCCCTCCATCTATTAAACTCTGTTTTATAATTCATTTATTCATACTTGATATATTTGTTTTTTATTTCAATCGGTTTTTTTTTCAAATAAATATTTGCATTATGATTTCTTTAAACTACATTATTAAGAAGTGATATAAAATAATATTCCATTAACTTTCAAATATACTTTCATTTTTTTTCCGTATGTTTAATTAGCATACATTTGTTTATGAATATTCTAAAACTACAGTGGAAAAAAAATTAAGACAGTTAATTAACTGAAATCCACATGGTGTAATTGTACAGAATCGCGTGCAAAGTAGCAAATTTATGAGCTCTCAACTGCAAATTTTTACGGTCCACGGAATTGAAATTGTCTTATGCCGACAACACGACAGAGAACCATTGTTATAGCATAACTATTATATGTATATGTACAGATATATCTTCTACTCTTGTGCATAACCGTATAGTGAGTGTCATACTCACACTTTATCCACTCTGTCTTCTTCTTCTTTCCTTTCAAAAGCTCACTGTCTCTCTTTACATTTAATATCTACCCTTATTTATTTTCAACATTTGCATATTGAACGAGGCCAAATATCGATTAGTTTGGCACTCCTATGCACACTGATAGTCACTCAATTTCGAAGGGTATATGGACATACCAGCAGATATATTCCTTTTATCTTTGTGATTATTAATTTCATGAAACAGGTAAGGTCGTGTGTTGAATAACGAATGTTTAATGTAATTTATAGAGCCAATAAACACAAGTTTCTTTATGAAATTTAATTAAATTTTTTTTTTAAATAACATCGATCAATAATGTTTTCTCATATCAGTAAATATCAACCTTGTGATTTAGAATATTTATTAAATATTTAAAAAAATAACGAAGTATAAAAAATTGAAAATTAAAACTAAAAACATTTTGTTGACAGGATAAAAATATTTGATGGTTTATTCCTACGACGAAAAGAATAATCAAAAAAGATCGATTGATATTAAAATTAATTGTGTATTGTTTAATTAACCGTTGATATTTAATTAATGATGCATGTGTTTATACTAAGCCGTTGAACATTGGAAATCAGTCGGGGAGAAAATCCATCGGGAAAATCCGTTAGACGAGTGTTCATCCAATAGATTAAATTTAAATTTAACCACATATTACTCTCTTTTTATGACTATATGAAGAAGAAAAACTATTACAAAGAAACAATTGATTAATACTAATAATGATCCTCATAAAAATTTAACTGATGATTAATGTTTCATGAAATCTAATTAAAAATAAAACTAACGAGTTAACTTTTATTTATTTTAGTGTTTTATGAGTTCGAGTTAGTTGTTAACAAAAATATATCATCATGGTTTGGCAACATTTATTGCAATAGATATATTTAGAGTAATTTATGGGAGACATCAGGAAAAATTAATCAATTTTATGACAGAACAGAGTATTATTTCACCAACATTTGATAAATTTTGTTTAGATGCTATTATTTATCTTCTTTTAATTTTTATTTTAATGCAGATCAAGTGTTTGAAATAAAATTATAAATTTTTCCAATCAGAGACTTGCTATGGAATATTTTTTGTGTATTGGAAGTTTAAAAGGTTTCAACTCAAACGCATACAATGATCAATTTGACAATATTGATTATCGTGAACACAATAATGAAGATGGTTTGCCTGAATCTCGGTAGACCAAAGCAAATTAATGACAACACATTGGGTTACTTTCCTACGTGCAACAATGTGAAACTAAACAAACGAGGTTGCGATGATACTTATTGGGAATGCTTGGCAATTATGTGAATATACAGTTATCAAGAAAAAAAGGTATGACTTTCGCCTAGTAATTGTTACCTGCAGAAATGAATTTTTGAGATGAGTTGAAATAAAAAAAGTCAACCCAATTTCACCAAATGTAACTATACATAGTTAGTAAATAATACGCAATTTATTTTTTTCTTATGAGAAAAGTAGAGCATAACAATTCTTTCCCTTTTATATACTACTAAATAATATAGATATATATCATTTTCTCAGCAATTTCCGTAGTTTGTTAAGCACATAAAATAGTGATAAGATTGTTTTTATTTCTGACCCATCTGACGTTGATGTGAGAAAAAATAAAACTTGCCTCAAGCACAAATAGTGCCACCATCATACATCTTGGTGTTCAAGCACAGAAAAGATAGAAGCTGGATGATGAAACGAAAGTTGAGCAGTTAGAAGGGCTGAGAGTTTATTCTAAAAAAGAATAGAGGAGAAAAAGATCGATAGGTTTTTATAGTTTCCCTAGTATTTTCCTTGACTACTTCTCGATCGGGACCTCCTTGTCCTGACTCGTGTTCGTGTTGTCTACGTTTCCTAGGAAACGGCCTAGATTCAATAGACGACAAGAGAACAGGGCGTCAAGCGAAACAAGAAAGATGAGATAGGTGAGTAAGATAAAGCATAGGAAAATGAGTGGAAGAAAGAACAAGCCACTGTCTTTGTAAGCTACTATTTCTCTCACCTCTTTGTTCAATCTTTAAAA
This sequence comes from Chelonus formosanus, assembly GCA_028641665.1. Classification (NCBI taxonomy): domain Eukaryota; kingdom Metazoa; phylum Arthropoda; class Insecta; order Hymenoptera; family Braconidae; genus Chelonus; species Chelonus formosanus. The sequence continues at coordinate 20,965,003 of CM054002.1, forward strand.
GCTGCTAGTCTATAATCAAGTCAATATTAGAGCGTACAGTTCAACGAAATTCGTAGAACTGCAGTAATCACTTGGTGAATATCCTGTCGCATGTTGGACTATTGCACGTTCATGTTGAAATTAGTTTCATTGTTGATGATAAATTAGATCCCAATTTATAACAGTAGGGGATAGAAAATGGGATAATTTATTAAATTGTCGAAGAATTTACTATCTTGGAGAAAATATTCTGATGATATAACAGGTCGATGGCTTGTTTTCGTACTAGAATTCATTTGTAAATCTGAATCCAATAAAAATAGAATTTTTTTGATCACATTAGTTTCATCCATCATAAAAAATAGTTACTTTTATTGATAAATAATTAACTAAATTCATAAATATAGAATTGTTAATGAAACAAATTGTAGTAAATGTATTTAATCATTTTCAATGAAATATTCAAAAAATAATTCACTTCATGAGGTGTTTAAATATTGAATATTCAACCCCATCATATTACTCTAGTGATTACCTTCAATTTACAGGATCATGTGTAATTTATTCAATACTAAAGTTAAAAATCACAATATTCGATCATTTAATTTGACGTTCATGTTTGATACTAGAAAGATACTGCAATATTCTGCTTCCTATTTAATTAAAGTCCAATTAAAAATAACCACATTGGATTATATTCAATTTTCAATTACTAATTATTGACGGTAACTAAACTGACAAACCTTTATAGATGGTGATATTTATAAATCAAACTCGCACAAATTATAAATTAATTGAATATCATAAAAATCAATGAATTCCAAATGATAAAAATAATCTTCATGACAACCATCTGTTAAGATTTAACATAAAATAATTTCTCAACGAGATATCCTTGATGATAGAAATATATATTCAAAAGCTTTGTTTCTTGGCTCAGTTATTAGCTTCAAAGTGGCCATGTCGTAATGTCATTTCCATTTGGAAAATTCATTGTTGACCTGTTAACTCTGCATCTATAAACTTGAGTAACAAAGACACTGGTTTTTTTATTGTGCAGAATAATAATTTTCATTGCTTCACGATTTTATTTTCATTGTTCATATAACTGTCGTTTATTCTTTGATTGATGAATTTATTTATAAACTCAAATTTATCAAGTAAATATTGTTCATCGATTTGTACACAAATTTTAATATCGGCATAAATAAATTACCATGAATTTCATTAGGTTCCTAATAATTAAAGTAATATTTGCAATGTAATCTACTCAAAGGTCAGAGTAATTCAATTGCAGATGTGGAAACCCACTGGGTTTTATAGCTGAATTTCTGGTTACCGCAACTTTAAACTGACTTGGAGTGACCGTGTTCTACTTGAACGTATCCCACACATTGCCGTAAATGTGATAGTGCACTATACTCTTTGAAAGCCACCACTCGAGCGTTCACGTGTCACATTCAAACAATCACCGTTAGAACCAGGGATTTGCGGCTTCCCAAGTCTCTTTTTGAATGATACCTATAGAGTTTGAGGACGTATACGTCATTTGAATGCTTGATATGAGCCAATTGCAGTATTGAATTTGCGTCAATTCGAGCAGCACGCCCGGAAACATTCATGATATTCTTAGATGGCTGATGCTGATAAACGCAAATGTACCAATAACAAGCTGACATGTTGCAGGATGTAATAAAATTAGATCTTCAAGTTCTAGAGCATTAAACAAGGTTAAAATTTAATTTCATTTCCAATGTCTTTATCTATCCAACTTTCCTTCAAGTCAATCTAATCCTTTAATGTTTGAGAAAAATTCTCAAATAAAATTCTTATTTCCTCAGAATGAAGCTTCCTAAGTTTCGGAAGGAAGAATTTTAAACAATTTTATTAGTGAGTGTAGATTTTTAGATGTTTTTTCAATTTCCTCGAGATTAGATAGAATCTCATTATGAACTTCTTTTTGAAATTTTTTGAAGATATCTTCTCTCATTAAAAAGTTTCAGAAGAGACTCATCAAATTGTTAACTAATTTTTCTCTTTGAAAGCAATATATTAAAAAATTTGTTATAATTTATTGATTAAACAGTATTGAACTTGAGTTATTTTTTTACTTGCCCTGCACAGTGAGTAAAACTGCTTAAAAATGGATTTTATTTGAAATAGACAGAATTTCAAAAGATACTGATTGCATAGGGGCATGTCGCTTTCGTGAACAGTTTAGAAAAAAAATCTAGATTGGAATGACAGCTTTATAAAAATAGAACACAAATTTGTCATAGATCGATTTGTATTTATTTTTTACAATACAGAGTAACACAAGAAAAATAGTTTTTGATAAACAACACTTGATCTGATTAAAGAGAAAGATCCAAAAATATTTTTGTATTTCAGAAAGTAAACAACTGAAAATTAATTTTTGTTTGATCTTGTTATTAATCAAACTCTTACACCCCTGAGTGGGTTTAGTAATATCCAAATAATTAGGTTACTCTATCGATATTTGTGTCAAAACTGCAGTTAAGCTGTTAAAACCAAATAAATAAGGTTACCGAGATCATTAATTCTCCCTCTTCAATTAATTCTCTTAAACTTTCAACTTTATATGTTCACATTCATTTTTCTACAAACTACAGTCGGATATTAAATTAATACTCAAATTTAATACCAAACATGAGCAAATTGTTGACCTAAATTTACCTTTAATATAAATGACAAACTATTACAGGCTTAACCATTATTACATTTTCACTCGATATTTTCAATATTGGCTGTCAATCTGATTCATCAGTAAAACACATAGAGAAAAGAGAGCTCTTAACATTGTGTTGCACGTGCTTTTCTACAATAATACAATCTTTTGTACTTCCTCCACAAGTTTTCAAGTGCAGATTCAGTCTCGACCACTTCCGTTTTACCTCGACTATAATTTAAGCCTCTGCCATCCTATTCCAGGTGTTTTTTTTCTCAAGTTACAAGTATCTTCCTGTCATCGGTTTCCTCAACAGTCCTTACTTGACGAGAATTTAATGAAAACTTGCAAATCATTAAATTAATTTCACCATAAGATAATTGTCGATTGTTGCAATAAAGATAAATTAAAAATAATTGCTCTAGACTTTTATTCAATGAATCATGAAATACTGGTAACTTAAAAAACAGTTTATAACTGGTTTTGATAGTGAGTTTGAGATTATTCAAATAATTTTGGAGTTACATAAGATATATAAACATTAGTGTAACACTTAAAATAATTCATCGAAGTGACATTTAAATATATATTTTTTATTCTTCATTAATTTACACAGTACTTTGTTATGCCGCCTACTTAAACTATCGCTGCATGTGATCTTTTCATGTCAATTGAATAACAACTGCCACTTGATCTCTGATTTAAAGAAATTTATAATCAATGCCCAATGAAAATAATTTAGAATTGATACATACGTATATTAATCCTTTAAATAAAGGTTCTGAAGGACAAAATATGTGTAAATATGTTAATAAATAAATTCAAAACAGGTTTAAATCTTGAAGATTATCAAGCCTCAACAGTATACGTGACACTGCCTTTCCCTTGACTAATTCAAGACTGGTCTAAAAAAAAATTGTCAAGACCTTGACATTAATATGAGTACCAAAGAAAACTTGTGGCATTTAAGAAAAAGGAAAAAAAAAAAAAAAATAAGACGATTAGATATTGTGTAGGTGGTGTTTCAGTGCATAATGTACATAGACTTCTACCAAGTAATTCATAATGATAATTTGCGCGTCAAGTTTGACTCTTGGCCTCGACCTGGTTTCTCTTAGCTCCATTTATTCGTTTGCCGCAAGCTACCCCCTTCACCCTCTGCGCCATGTCCTGAATTTCATCGACTTGGGTCAGGATGAGCGGGGAAAAGCCGACAGGATTGCAAAGAAGAATTTTTGCGGGCATCACGCCAATAGGCTGGAGAAAGACTGCACCGCGTGGGTGATATGTTACATAGATGTTCATCCATACAGACAAATAAATGTACTATGCATGTGAGGTCATATATCTTTTCACCGAGCTACAGTATTTTCATCGATCACAATCCTAATTCTCACGGTTTAATACCGTCAATATTTTTTCACTTGAATTGAACACTTTTTATGCAGCTTATCAGATAAACGCAGGGAAGGGAGAGTTATAAGTAATTGGAGATTCGATCTGTGATAATAAAAAGAAAAAAAAAGAATGAATGACTTTTGTAAAGAAAAAATTTCCTAATCAACATTCTTCTAATGATTGTTTTACTAACTGACACAATCACAGCTTCTTTTGACAATCCAACATCGAAAAGGGAGAAAAAAAATACCTTGTTAGAGAAAATTAATGAATTGGTCATAAAATAAGACTTAGAAAAGACGTAAAAACCAATAGCCAGTAGTGTTATTTTGTTTGGAAGAAATTTCCCAATTGATTTTCTTTAGATATACGCGATGGTTTTATCTAATGACGTGATACTTAAATACTAGAATGTCAATAATAAAATTTAATTTTTTGTTTAAATAAGCTTTTCAAATAAAATTAATCATAAAATCACTATTTACCATCAGACTTTATATGTTTCATCATAAATAAAGTGATGTTTTTAATTTAAAAAATACTCAAAAAAAATTAAATTACTCCGAAAAATGAAAATACTTTGAAGAATAAAAAATAATTAAAAAACCGACCTGACAAATAGGATTTGGCACAAGTGATATATCCACACATTGCACCAAACTTAGACCAAAGAGTCTTTAAAACATCCGTACTGAACATTTACACTGTTTAATTAAAAAAATTTCCACACTAAAAAAAACTAATAATACTCTCGCTTTTCCTCACAAAAACTTTTGGTTTTAAAGCGAGAGTTATACTGACACCACTTCCGTGCAACTTTTTCACAACTTCACCACATAAAAAGTGGGCTCGAAAAGCAAGAACCCTTCGCACGTGCTGATGGTTTTAAAACATTGACAAAGAGATTGCATGTCTTGAGAATTACGCGAATAAACTGAAGGAACTCATTGAGATTGTCGACTTGGACACGGCCGATCGGCTGACTGGTTCACCAACCAGGGACTTGTGAGGCCCCTTCTTCCTGCCACACTTAAACAACACACTTCTATTCTTTCTATTCCCTTCTTCTTACCAACCTGGCTAAGGCAAGGTGATAGACACCTAATGAATACTTTTAATTAAATCCTTTCTATTGAATTAATTAATGTTTCATTACAGACATAAAAAATAAATAAATAAATTGAACCAATGACCGAAATAATAAATGCTTGTATTACTTCTCTATATTTTCGGTTGAATTGATGACTTTTCATTGAATTGGCTAAACATTTAATTGAGACTGGCTAGTCATCAGTGCGAAGCGACTTCCTGAGTAGCTGTGTCGACTAACTGTATCGCTTAAAAGAGAAAAGGATCCTTTCGTAGCAATGTCTTAATTACAATTCCAATCTAGTATGAATTATCGTGTAATTATAGTGTCATTTTCAACCATCAAACGTGTGCATTACAGTTGCAGATATTTAATACTCCACATCACACTTTACTGATTTACAAAATAAACAATAGACTATTTTTATTTTAAAATTCATGTCATGAAAGTCGGACCAAATCGTAAAAGTATTTACAGTAAGAAATTTATCAACATTCGGCTTCAAATTAAGTTCTCTCTATCACAGAGCCAAGAACAGGGCGCGATGATCCGCTATACGGTCGCCGACCGAGCTCGTGACCGACTTTCGAAAAGGGGAGTACTGATATATACTCTAGTGTCATATTACATTGCAACGTTTTAGTTTACTATTTCGATATGTTTTTTGCTGATTTTTCCATCTTTCATACTTTTATCTTCAATTATTCTCATAACTACTATCTTGTGGTTTGTCAAAAGAAATAATAAATAATCATTTCCGCATCAATACTTTTCATTTTCACCAACAATTCTTGCTTTCAAGATTTATTTTTCTGATTTAAATCAACTCTTTCTGGTTATAAAATACTATTTTTATGCTTCAGTGAAAATGTTTTTTTCACTTTCATTTTTCCATATAAACTAACTGGTTGTAGACTTGCTGAACAATAATTTAATAGTTGGAAGATTCAAGAAGAAACCAAGACCACCCGACCTGTTGAACGAATTCAAAGAAAACAATTATATCATTACTAGCATTATTAACATCAAGAACATGATTCTACTTTTTTTTCATGAATTATAATTAAATAATTTGTCCAATGTTTGTAGAAGAAAATGATAAGTCTTTTCAGTATAATTTGATGACTGAATCACAAGAGCAAACAAAAAAAAATAATTCCTCTAATTCACGCTGTCAAGATTTATTTAATGAGAATCAAACATTAGATAAGTGTCATTCAGGTAAATTAATAGCTTACTCCGACGATAATTAAATTGAAAGTTAAAAGCATCGGCAGGAACAGTTGCAAACTTGTCAAATCAAAACAAGTTCTCGTCTGCAACGTTGTTGATTTTATTTGCATTTATTTCATATGAGAATCCTTCCTGAGGCAGATATATAGAAAAGTGGGCGTGGAACACACAGGTATGAAGAGAGAATAAAAAGAAATAGAGATAGTGAAATAGAGCTGAGTTCTGTCATTGTTAGATATCAGAAACTATAGGTACTATTACTTTACATGTAAGAGAAGTAGAGTAAACGGAATTGCATGAGGTCCAAGGAGACGTACGCGACTTCCAAGCTCAGCTCCTTTATATCTCGATACTTACGTCGACTATTTCCCACATAGAATATAATAAGCCTCGAGGCCAATCTCTACTATATAATACGTGAAGTAGTTGAGGTTTTGGTCGCGGATAAACTCGATCTTTGTCTCTAAGTCATATCATAATATAACAAGCATGAGAGATATACGTCATTCGTAGGTGTGGTACTATCTGCTAAATATGATGAAGACTAGATTAACAAACTACTTAAATGATTTTAAATAGACCTAGACTTGACTTGCTATTTAATAGATTTCTTCGTAAATGATCATGTGATAATATTGATAATTATGATAACCTACGAGACTCTTGGTTATCTGAAAGCTAGGAAAGGTCATGTATCTCATTTGTGTTAATCATTTACACAACATTTGAATAACCTAGACGTTGGTCAGCTTGGTTTTTTCCTATTCTGGTAAGTATTTGGACATTTTTTTATGCTGGTCAATTAATTTAAAAAAGTTATGTAAGTCCATTCATCTTCCTACCACTACTGATTACGTCAAAAAATTAAGAAAGGTATTGCTAAAGTTTTGTCAACCTTTGATGCTGATGAATTCATTAAATTTGTTTGGAAATCACTTGGTTTTTTTTCTCTTTATCAAAGACTTCTAATAAAACTGTTTTATTATTTTGTAATTAATAAATAGTACAGATTATTTCAAGTATCAAGCCTAACAATTCTAATCAGGAAATTGATTAATTTATACTTGATAATCACTTTATTTCTAAGAATAATATTTAATAATTTTGCTGCTGTCATTCAATTTTCTTCTTGCTTGATGGACAGTTTACTTTATGATAAATGCTGAGAAATATAACACAAAAAAGCTTTGATAAAAATATTGTGTTGATAAAACATTTTTATTATTTTATCCAAGTGAAAATAATACACCCTTAGGATTGGTGCAAATAATTTCCATCAACTGCTGGATCAGTTGGTTTAAAAGAAAATTTTTGTATCTTGTTCAAATACTTTCCATTTTTTTTTTTTTATTAGTAACCAGCATTGATAGCCTAACTGTAATTGTAATTTATATTCAACCACAACGGTACACACATAATATTAGAAAGTAATCTAGAATGGTTTTTGTTAATTAAGTAATTAATTAATTGAAATTATGTAAATCTAATTTCTATAATTTTTTATGACTCAAACAAAACAAGAAAGTTATTCTTGTCTCATCAGCATGTTACATGAGCTTTTGTCTCTTTATTATTGTTTCCTAGGTAACAGCTATATAAAGATAACTTTTAAGACTTTACATAACGACAATCAAGCATAATAAAATTACATAAAGATCATTGACTTCTCGACAACTTTTATGATGCTATTGTACTATATATAAAACCTTAAAGATTAATTATATTTTTCGTTATTAATCCATCTAATCTAGAGGATATTATAAATTTATCATCACACCACAAATGTTGTTATTAATAAAATATCACTGTGATATTTTTACAAAGAATAAAAAATCCCAGATAAGAAAATAAACATTAAAAAAAAAAAACTGCTGATAAAGCGATTATTACTATTGATTCTATTTATTTTTGTAATCAACACAATTATTCTTGTCTCTCTGTAGAATCTGTTATTGTAGGAATATTTTTTTTTCACAATTAGGTTCCCTTATTTAAATATTCCTTGGTCAAGTTCACATGAACTGATTGTAGGTCTTTTTTCTAGCCCAGTTACTCTCGCTGATGGAGATCGGGACTTATAGGAATAATTTATTACTCGTTCCGCTAGTACTTTACACAGTCGTTTCAATCCGTTATGAACGGCACTCCAAAACATTAAATTAGTATCTTCTAAAAAAACTAACTTATATTTCTAGATTATGTCATAAATTATGCGACATTAAATTAAGCAAATAACTACCGTTTAAAAGTTTTTACTGTTCTGCGTCCTAAAAAGAATCGTTAAAAAAAATTTCGACCCATAGATAAATATCTATTAATTTGAATATTAAAGATATTAAAATTTGTTTAATGTCATTTTATTAATAAATAAGAAGAAAAATAAAATATTAAAATGGCTTACAGATAAGAGGTCGAAGCTGGTTTTAATCACTTATCAATTTTAATATTTGAATATTTAAGTATAATCCAAAGAAATATTCTACATCATTAATTTTTCGTAAATAATAAAATTTCATTTGTCAGATAAATATAACAAAAGCGAAATGAATTATCTCATATTAATAATGATATTGAAATTCATTACGTTTCATTAATTTAGGTCAGGTGACAGATAAGACCGTAAATTTAACATAAAATGACTATTATACTAACAAAAAAAATGCTGAATAATCTCTAGTCTTCTTTAAATTATTCCTGATTATTTAATAAATAAAGATGATTTATTTTATCGAAATCTAAATGATGTTAAACAATAAAAGAATCTAATTATATCTAACAAAATATTATAGAATAGGAAATTAATCAATTATCAATTGCCTTCAGGTATATTAGAAATTGATAAAAAAAATCAAACAGTTATATCGATTGTCAAGTTATCCAAGATGTTAACATGCTAGTCATGTCAATATGTAGTGATGTTCTGAGACTTTTGTCCACAGAATAAAACGTTTGCCTACGATTAATGATTCATCATTCACCTGACAATCAACCACGCGTGGCGTTTGCGCAGTCTAATATTGATTGGGATCATAAAGAACCAAGTTAAACTCCGGAATTTACTTAACTATTTATATAAAAAGAATTCAAGAACAAAAATTCCACGTATTTCTGGTAAATTTAAATAAATTACAATAGAAGTCATCGTCTTCCAGTCGTCACAAAAATTACCATGACGTGAAGACAACTTTATAGTACGCTATGATTATGATAATGATTCATAAAAATGAGTGATTAAACTCATATTATCTATGATTATTCTTAAATAAATTCCGTCATTATAAAATCATTATAGAAAAACTAATTTAATCATCACTACGCACTTGTTTATGATAATGCTAATAAATTATCCCTAGTTTTAGAAAATATTGAGATGATAGAGATATTTTTAATAATCACCATCATCAATCACCAACCAAATTCACTAAAGTTGTAATTTAGACCAAGTTTCATTGATGAAGTATTCCTCATAATCCTCACTACTTAATAGGAAATATTCCCTTTATTTACGATAAACATCTTATGTTTCTAAATAATTCATTAATACAATCAATAAATTCATCATAAAAAAATAAAATATTTCATAGAAACAGAAAATTCTCGCATCGATAACAATCACTGCTAGAAAAGATATAAACCATAAAAATGAAATAAAACATTTCCGAGGGAAATAAAAATAATTTCCCACCTGATTTTCCCATGACTGGCTGACCAATTCGACCGAACCACCTTAGAAATCGTCTTGCCGTAGTTGTACTTGGTCCTCGACATCCTTCTAGAATAACTACTCCACTACCGTTATGGTTGTTACTGTTACTATTGTTATTATTATTATTATGATTGTTATTGTTTTCACTTGCTGCCACATTGACAGTTTGAGAGAGATTTCCATTGCGACATTGTTGGCTTTCAAAGCCACGAGCTCGCTCGATTGGCCCTTGAACTCTACTATATGGTGACATCCACTCGGTTGCCGTGTTTGCGTGGAGATTTATTATTTTAGTAGATTCAGGAAGCCAGTAGTTGTTTGAAGCGACTGGCATCTCACGTGCCTCGTCGTCAGACGAGTTGAACACGAAACCACAAAACAAAAAAGGCATCAAGGAAAAATCTCAAAATGTTTGTCCCGCACTGCGGCAAGATCCTTTTTGCGATCTACTTTTTTATCAATCTTTCAATTTCATTACGTACTTAATCACCCTTTTGATATTATGTTGACTTGTATTAGTGTTTATATCAATAATATATATTTCCTTTTAGCATAATCACTGGGATTTATTGTAAAAATTGAATGCTACAGTAGTTAATAACAGTCAAGTCACTGATAAAATTATAACGTGTTGTTGATAAGAAACAGATAACTGATAAGACAGTACAAAATCATCACAGATTCTTTTATTTCCTTATTAACCTTGAATTTAATTTCAGTATTTGTCCATAAGTGTTGAGAGCAACAACCACTGTTGACACCGTTGATGAGGCAGCACTCTTCGCATTTGCGTGACACTCACGAACACGCAAGCAACTTGCACACACGCAGAAATGAAGGCCATTGACGAAAGCTCTGTCGATGCATTTACTTTAAATGATTACGTAAGTGTGAAGATTTTTTTTTTCAATTAATTTAGAAATTTACAAGCTTACACATTGATTATCACACCAATTTTCTCTTGATCAATTAATTAAATAATTATTCAAATTTATGTATTTCTTCAAGGACTGTGAACTAAAAAATATAAATATATATATTTGTTAAAGTAGCTATGACTGTTGCACTTGAAGTTGTTTATGCAGTTGTCACTGACGATTTAATAACCGTCCATATCACCTGTTAAAATTATGTCATTTTTTTAGTAGATAAAGTTGTAGTTAATTTCCTTAAAGTTTTGACTAACAACTGTTTGAAAATGCAGATGACCTTGAATAGTTCTCAGTTTGAGCGATCGAATTTCCGTTTTCCCCTACAGTCAAGTCAGCTGTTCATGCGACAGCGTGTTGAGTTTTGTATAAGACGCATGTAAACACACTTAGTGTAAATATATGATCGCTGAAAATGGCGAATCGAACGACATGTCGAGACGCCTCGCATTTCACGCGATTGTCGGTCATTCCACTCGTTTCTTCTCTGTATCTACGTCTCTTCTTCTCTATATACTCCTGTCTCACTTGGTTTCCAACAATCAATTTTTCACCAAGACTCCAGACATTCGCGGAAGTCACTTATGCCAATGTACTTTTTTGTTGAAAAAAAAAAAAAAAAAATGTAAAATCACAATCCTCCAGGATGTTACACAGTCAGTTTCCCGCCGAAACACTTCCTGATGACTTGAGTTGAATTGCTAGAAAACTCTAGAGACACCAGAATATAAAGCTTGCAATTATTTTACTGCAACCTGTATACAATCTTTTTAATTGTCATTAAGCAATTCAACACACGTATACTTTTTCTCTATAACTCGCGTGTTTTATTGTTACTCTTGCCCGTTACACCTCGTGTACGTATCTCAATATATCGCGTCACCAAATAGATTATACGGCCCGGCTTTCTCTCCCACTCGCTCAGTCACCCGTTTATCCATGCGCGCGTGCGCCCCAACGCTTTCACGATTTTCACAATGTAATGCGAATCTTTCCTTATAATTATTCGCAAACACTTAACGATCACTAATTCACAAAAATTAAATAAAATATTTTAATCCTTGGATTAACCCATTTTCAACAATGATTTATTCTTCAACTAATTTATTATCACGATGGAAAATCACATTCGAAAGATGGTAGATACTTGAATACTTAATGTTCAACTACTGCGAGTCATAAGAAAGGAACCGGCTAAGTCAAGACCTGCTACTTACTGACGGGAGAGCGCCGAGAGACTAACGATACTAGAGCCACAACAGCACAACCAGTCCGTAGCTCGTATACGCACCAACAGACATAACACCACGCCTTATGTTCTTTCTCTTTAGTTTTACATAGTTCCACTATTTATTCTTTATTTTCTTTTTTTATTTAGTCAAAAAAAAAAAAAATATCTCGTGAATTTTTCATTCTTATTTTGTATATTGACAAGTATTCACTTCATTCTTATTCTATCCGTTGACTCTTAGCTTTGACTTGGACAAGAAAACACTCTCCCACCACTATTGTTCTCCTCCCACGCATTCGAACGCTTTCTCCCTCTTCTGGTTGCTTTGTTTTTACTCTACAGTAAATTTGCTATGTTGCAATGCTAAATGAAAACCGAAGTGACTATTACAAAATTTTTTATTGCATTTTCATAACTCAATTATACTATAAAGAATCATTGAATTTCAAAGTTTTACCTTTTTTCTCCTTTTTTTTTGCTTGATATAATATTTTTTTAAAGACATTTAATTTGTCTCTTTTATGGCATCTAAGATATATTTGTTTACGCCAATTAACACACTATATTCAATAGGTTTATTTAATATAATATTTTTTTCCCTAAAAAAAAGTACAGACTTCCTATTGAAAAAAAGTTCATTAGATATGGTGTCAAGTACACAGCTGTATAAATGAATTTTTTGTTTGATTATTTATACCATATTCTATTTTCTGTGCACTATAAATTATTGTTAATTATTCAATTCTCATTAAAGCAAAAAATAATATTTTGTAACTTCCATAAAACTTGATTAAAAGATAAACGTTTATAAAGTTCAGATTAATACACGAGAAAAAGTTTGTTCAATTTATTTAATGACTTTGTATGTGAGCTGGTACTACATAACGAATGAATATACATGAAAAGGCATTCAATCATTCTTTGGGATTAAGTACATAGGTAAGAAATGTTAAAGATGCGTCAGGTGTACCAAATGATCACTATAATTCCATATGGCAGACCGAGACTTTGAAAATAATGATTTTACTTTGAGGCTTTGCGACTACCAACATATTTTACTTTTCATTTATTTCTCAGTATCATAACTGTAAATTTTTGCAATAAAAACCCTCAAGACACACAGAGGAAAAGAAATTGATTAAAAAATGATGCCGGAGAAAAAAAACTTTTCTTTGATAAAACTAAAACAGTCCTTCTTGCTTCTAAACTCAGTTTAAAAAAAATAAATTACCCCAAAATAAATAAAAGCCTTTTTCTAGCAAACTATGATACGCTATTTAATTTCATAAGTACTTGTTTTCTGCAATAAGAAACAATTTTATCCTCACAGAAAACATTTTTTATCAAATAAATTAAAACGTTTAATAATATTTATTTACATCATTTAAAAAATAAACAAATTAATTTAATATGAAATTTATGCAATTTCTCAAAAAGAAAAATATCAACTGATATTAATTATTACTAAATGTTATTCCAATTATTTTATAATTACTGATAATATCAAATAATAAAATATATCATAAGTTATTTGTCTACTTTTATCTCACATCTGTTTAAAAAATATAATTTTATCTTCAAGTGCATGATAATGACATGAAAAAAAAATATAAATTTTTAAAAAAGTTTGGAGAAGAACAATAAATTGGCATTGTGTTGTTTCTCGTCGGTAACTCGGTCAACTTTACCGCAATGTGCTCTAGTCTATTTAATCTAGGAGAGTCATTACACTAAAGATCCTCTCGGATAGCTCTTGAGTCCTTTTATTTTTTTTCTCCGTCACATAACCATCAAATAATCACGAACGCAGGTACATTTATTTCTACATATTCCAACTAATTCCTCTTTTTTTCAAAGTTCTATATTTTTTCATGTATAAGTAATAATCACGTCTCACTGTGTAACTTGCGACGTACACTCTTTACTTCGTAGTGCAAAGGGTATTATTAACCTACCTCAGTTATCTCCCGTTATCGTCAACTCTACTATCTCTCATCCCGCGAGACTTGAAATATGTACATAATACAAAGAAGTTGGCGGTGTAAACTCACTCTTCATCATTAAATGCAGACTCAGTGTCTACCAACAATTTTACAAGTATCCTATTGCTTCATCAATAATTTGAATCGGTTAAAAATAAGTTGGAAAATGATTTTTAATTAATAAACTTCATCGTTACAAATGCTCTCATTATCAATTAAAACTTTTAATCCAGTTGAAATATTTTAATGAAAATTGATTATACTGTCATATGAAAATTTGATTCTAATTGAATTTAAATTAGTATCAAAGATTGAGTTAGAATACATAGTTCTTTGTGAACTATTAGAAAGGTCGAAATATTTTATCCCGAAAGAGAGCAAATAAATATATACATATGAATAATTAATTAATTAACGCTCAAGGTAATTAACTATTAAGAGGTCATGACTATAATGCATGGTATTCATTTCAGATTGCAACGGAATGAGACTTTCAGCATAATATCTAGTAAAGCGTATATTCACGGGTTAAGTAAGGGAGTCATCTAATGTGATACATCAGAAGACGGCTCGAGTGTCTGAAAGTTTATAGTTGGAGAAAACAAGATGTATTAAATTCAAGAAGATGAAGAATAATGAGATTTCAATTATCTTATAGTATTCTGTAAATATTACTTGAATTATTGTTTCATAAAAAAAATCCATTTATTCTGAATAATGAAATATTCAATTAAACAATCATACTTTTCAGCCAACTGCTAATAAAGCACGTCTGTTGAAGGAAAATTCCCTGACTGAAAAAATATAAATTTATAATACCTAACCGTTATTTTAAACTCGATAAATATTTGATAAAAGTACTCTCAAGTGCTATTTTATTTAAAAGAAAAGAATATTGTTCTTAATAATTGAGAGTTTGAAAGAATAGAATTTGGATCCTTTGAATAAATATTTTATTTGAAATTTCCAATAATATCATTTTTATGCCTTCAAGATTTTCTTTTTCAATTTAAGTTATTCCCAACTCAAAAACTTGAGAATTTTTCTGTCAAAATAAGTTACTGAGCAATAAAACATTCTGATATTTTATAAATCACTTTAACTTTGAGTTAAATCAAATATGGTAGATTCTTAGCTCTTAGTGTTATATTAATGACAGATAAATTAATCTATGGCAGTGCAAAGCATCAGACTTGACCTAGAATTGTAGCACTGTAACCGAGCTATTCTGTTGTGAGTAAAGAAAGGATTTTAACAAAGCTTATGTATGAATAGCAATTGTGGGAGTTTTAATAGCGTTTGTCGTGTTTCGACACTTCTCGTGAATTGTCATTTTTATAATTTATTTTCCTGTCCACAATAAACATGTGGATAATGTCAAATACACTATACGTGGTGTTTAAGTGATAAAAACTGCACATAATTTAAACATTTTTATGGTTAAACAGGAAATATTTCAATGACAATAGATACGTAGAATGGATTTCGTCATGTAAGGTTTAAAAGCCTAAAATAATGAATCTTAAGTTAAGACAAAATTGGTCTTGGAATTTTTTCATTTGGTCTTTTTTTTCTTTTTCATTTACATTGTTTTACTCAACATGTAATACCCTACATTAAAAAGACAAATTGTAAATGGAACAATGAAATTATGTGGAAAATGGTTGATTTTAATTAAGATTAATATTTTCAAGTATTCATCTATTACTTTAATTACTAATCTAAAAAAAAATGATGAAAATGAAATTACAAAAAAAATTTCTCTCAAATTTATATAAAAGATATCAAATCTCTGTTATGAATTACATCAGGCTAATTAGTTTTTATGTGATAAAATTTACAGAAAAATTAAAAAAAAAAAAACTTTTCAGTCTTCAAACTATGATATTAAAATTATTATCCAGAGATAAAGTTTCTTTCCAGCTTATTCTATTGGAATATTCAATATCCATTATCAATAAATAATTTACTGAAAGATTTTAATTAAACTATTCAATTGAATCTATATGATATTCATAAATCCCTATTTTAGGACATCGAATAATTTCTTTTAATCAGAAGACATAGTTCAAGTGTGAAATATGCTAAATAGATAATGAAAAATATTTAATCAACTGATACTTGACTTCATCTTATCACAATGTAGTGAAGTTGCTTCGACTACATTTTTGCCACAGTAAGTACGTGACTTTTAATCAGTAAAATATTAGTTTAGCGATATAGGCTTAATATTGAGAGAATTCTAAGAATAGATTTTGTTTCAGCAACATGATGTCATAGCATTTACTTTGTTTCATGTTACCAATCGTTAATTTTGTGACTTAAAAGGAGTGATGATGAGATAATTCAATTGTTATCAGTAAATATTAGACATAGAGAATATACATTTAGTATGTGATATAATAATAAATAAATTGTCAAGACTTACCTTCTTGGTTAAGGTTATTCTGATTGGCATTGAGATGAGAAGTCAACGAGGACGGCGTGTCATCTTCAGCGACGCCCATCGTAGTTGTTGCTATTTGTCGATGATGCGTCTCCAACTCCGTAGCCTCCTCGCACCTGCATCATAAGAGAAATTGTTATTTAATCTCACTCTTGCTACCATATGTTGAAAACTGCTGTGTAATAACAGTCACTGAGCATAAATTACTTTATAAACATACATCACAAATAAATCCATTAGTGCTACTGTTGATTTCTTTTACAATAGTAAATGCTTTATCCTGCAAGACGTAGCACAGTTACATATAGACAAAACATGTGACGAAATATTTTTCATGTTAAGTCGAACGTTCTTACAATTTGAGCATGAAATAAATCTAGATGAGTCATACATTGCTCGAAAATTTTATTTTTTTCAATTAAAAATAATGAAGCTAAATTGCTTCACTTTAATTAAAAAGAAATTGAGAAATGCGATGAAATAATAATACCTGCTTTGGAATGAATTTATTTCCAATGTTTCATTTTATTTGAAACATCATCTAATGAGATTATATATTGATTCATTGTTTAAAAAGTTTATGTGAGAATTGTTTTGAATATTAGATAATATCTAAATTGAATTGATTATAAATTAAATGACAATACTATTTATTAGGAGAAATACATATCATATGATATTGAAAATGATTCCATTTTCCATATCTCTAAATACCAGTTCTGCTAATTGACATTAAATTAATTAGGATAATTGAGGCATATACATAGTAAATTGTACATGTCATTTAAGAACGTCAGTTAAATATGCTTCTAATATCACATGAATAAATGTTTTTATAAATGCATCAAACTCATTAAAACAATTTAATCTCATGAATTTTTTCTTCTTCAAAGGATAAAAACAGACATCATCAATATTTCTTGATACAATTGTCAATTATTGTATTGTTATTTCAAGTAAAATTTCACAATAAAATCGTAGTTTTTAATTCAACATTTATAAATTGCTCAAATTAACTAACAATACCTCGTGTCGATATTTTGTGGTTGACCACTATCACCATTACACCACAATATCGTCGAATAGAGATAAAATCATTGATTGTATGCTGTCAGCTGATTCTTAAAACCACGCTAGATATGTTCAAGTGGCTACAGTTGGAGTGTAACCAAAAAGGCAAAAAAAAAACTTTAAATAATGCTGATGGTAATGTAAGTGACAAAAATTGATTTACGTTGTTGAGAAAAATGTACAGTCTGTAATAATCAGTGAAACGTGAAGTATATCTACTTCAATTTCATGCTAGAAAAGGAATTGTAGTATTGAATTGAAGATTCAAACTTGCAACTTGTACCATTATGTTATAAAACGTACTAGCGGTTGTACATCAATAACTGTAATAAAGAATCCATGATGTATCATTCGAGGCCATACATGTGACTCATGTCTCTCACCCATATAGCATAGCAATTGCAGCCTCGTCCTGTACTCTCGCATGTTTCAATCTGCCCAATTATAAAGGACGGATATGATGTCGATGGGACGAAATTGCAGTATCGATTCATAGCTTCCAATTGCTCCTTATACGCGACAGGTAAATAACAGTCACATATGTATTCCAATTTATTAAGAAATTATCCCGAAAGAAATCTTGATAATTCATACATAAACAAAAGATAAATCATCTCGTAACGCTGGGAAATGAGTGTTATTGAATGAATGAACTCGTTACACTAGAATATACTGGATAATTAACAAAATGAAGTGTTTTATATACATTCCTACTATTGCTAGAGGATATTATAAAAAATGATATTAACGAGCATTCACTTCATTCCAACATTTAAAAACTCAACCCATTAGCTGAATGAATTTTTTAATTTCTTTCCAACTTTTTTAGTTTATTGGACATGATCAGACTTTTACAGTATGTTTTTAAAATTATATACTTGTTTTGTCCCATAATCCAGATAAAAAATGCTTCTCTGAAATAAGAAATTAATGATTTCATAAATAAAAAAACTTATTAAGAATGTCTTACTTCATATTGATAAATAATTGATGTTTAGATCAACTCTAGCTGTAATTTAATTGTAATCAGGAATTCAACATTTTCATTTTAAATCAGAAACCCAATGAATGAATGATTATTTTATGATTTTATTTTTCGATTGATTGAACAACAAATGCAATAAATAGAGAATGAAAATTGAGGCAATTAAACTTATCTGTTTACTGGCAGTTGATTAAATTACCATTGATGTGCAAATTAAACCTTTATTACAGTGATTAATTATAAAGAAAGTTTATCAGTATTCAGTGAATTTTGACAGGAATTCAATGAATTATGGCAATTAATTATGTAGACCAAATATTTTTATATAGCATATAATAAATTACGTTGATTATCTATTATTATCTATATCCATTGTTCTTGTGGCTGTCCTAAAGACGCTTTACTTCATTTTTAATCAATTAAATAGTAGATATACTCACATCTTAATACGTGCTAACGATACAAGGCTGCATTCGAATGCTGCTATTAACTCCGGATAATTGATTTCAAGATATTAATCGGAAGATTTGGAATTTTTTCTACTCTCGTTTCTTTTTTTTTTCTAACAGCTTATTCTTACTCCAAATGCTTACTTAAAGTTTTAGTATTACTATTCATAATACATTAATAATTAATTAGGAAAATAAAAATATATCTCTCAACACTATCATTAAATGTCCCGAGAACACTTCTAAGTCATTTAAAAACGGTATTTTGGGGAATAAATAACTTCACAACACTTTTTTTCGTCGAGACCCCCAGTTTGTCAGTATGAAAGCCAAGACAACAAACGAATAACCGACAACTGGAGTTCACTTAATTTCGTAGTAAAAAATTGTTAAATAATAATTACACAATATACATGGTAACTCGTACTTTTATTTGATGTTTATAAAATAATATTCTGTTTTATTTCGTTGAAATATACGTAATTTTTTGTTAAGCCGAGTTATTGACAATTACGGAGGCGTCGAGACACCATCGTACATTCTCTTTTGTTAAGACTCTAGCGCCACCGTGAGAACTACGGTCTTTTTGAGAACTTGTTAGTACTTTGCTAACGCGCGCACACTTGCGCATGCCAACTTCAGTCAACTGTCATGGATGACAAAAATAAGGCATAACAACATACGTTTTTATTTAATTAAATAAATTAAAGTATGCTTTTAAGCTTCTAATGGGTTTTTTGAATTAAAAAATTTAGTTCTACAACTAATTAATTAGAAAACATTGATTGTTTAATTTACAAGTTACTAAATAATTCAAATTTTAAAAGCATCAAAATTATAACCTCTCAAAAATTAATTATTTTTATAAATTCGACCGAAATATTAAAAAATACGTTTGTCTTCACTATAAAAGTGAAAAATACTGAGAAAACGAAATAAAAGGAATAAAAAGGTAAATGTATTAAATTTAACATTAAATAATTAAACGCACAAATTTATTTATGAAAGAACATAATTGTTTTTTTAATTAAAAAATGTTAAAAATAAATATAACTCAATTTCATTTATCTTTTAATATATTTTAATGAATATTTAATAAAAGAAGATTTTATTTCTATAATTATTGTTTGTTTACTCACAAAAAATATAGAGTATTGAACAATTTAAACATTATTAAATAATTAATAATGATTAAAAGTGATACAATTTGCCAGAATATCTGAAAAACCGATCGAGCAAACTATTAAAGTATATTTCACAAGGGGTCTCCATTCTGGTATTTTTCATTTTATAGGTCCCTCTACAAAATTATCTAACCCAGGGAAGTGATTATTGTGGAGATGTCAGCGTGGCCGGGGGTCTGAGCTTGTCTAAATAAAACGAGCCTACCCAGATTTGTAAAGGTAAAATGAACATGATGGCAGCTCGCAAGGAGAAGAGAGCTATTCAAACATCCGGAAAAAATTCTAAGAGTCTATCAAGTTGGATAAAGAAATACGCGAATTTAAATCAATTGTCTGAGTTATTATCATACTTGACTGATCCCAAAAAGTTGGCACTTATTGCTGGAATATTTGTGATAGTGGAAATTGTTTTAAATATCCTAGTAATTCATAATGTTCCTTATACAGAGATTGATTGGAAAGCTTATATGCAACAGGTTGAAGGATTTCTTAATGGAACGCTAAATTACGCTAAATTGAAAGGAGATACTGGGCCTTTAGTGTATCCAGCTGGTTTTGTCTACATTTATACAATTCTATATTACTTCACATCTCATGGAGAAGACATCAGAGCAGGCCAATATGTGTTTGCCTTACTCTATGTTACATTGTTAATCCAAGTGTTTCGCATTTATGCAAAAACGAAAAAAGTACCTCCTTATGTACTAATTTTAATCTTTTGTACATCATACCGAGTCCATTCAATATTTGTACTGAGATTGTTCAATGATTCCATAGCTATGATATTTTTATTTGCAAGTTTAAATGCTTTTCTAGATGACCGATGGTTTTGGGGAAGTGTGTTGTATAGTTTAGCTGTGTCAGTGAAAATGAACATATTACTATTTGCTCCAGCATTACTGATTGCGTATTTATGCAATCTAGGATTGTTAAAAACAATATTTCATTTAGCAATCTGTGGTACTGTTCAAGTTATATTAGGATTGCCATTTTTATTGACAAATCCTTATTCTTATGTAGCAGCAGCATTTAATTTTGGACGAGTTTTTGAATATAAATGGACTGTAAATTGGAGAATTATTCCTGAAGAAATTTTTCTTAATTCTACGTTTCATGTAGCTCTATTATGTTTTCACCTGGCATCAATTGTCTACTTCATTCCCAGCTGGATGACTTACATGCGATGTTATGCTAAATTAAAAATGATTGGTAAAGAATTAAAGCCTCAAATGAAGAAAGATACTCAAGTCGATATGTCGACTCTCAGTCAGTTATTTATTGGACCATTATTTGCTGCTAATTTTCTTGGAATGGTTTTTAGTCGATCTTTACATTACCAATTTTATCTTTGGTACTATCATACTCTTCCTTACATTGCATGGTGCACACATTATTTACCTGTCACTAGAATTGTTATTTTGGGAATTATTGAATTATGTTGGAATGTATATCCAAGTACTATTTGGAGTAGTGCAGGTTTGCATATGTGTCATTTGATGCTGTTATATGGATTACATAAAAATAAAGCGAAAAATCAAAAATTTGATTAAATATCTAGCTGCAATAAAGTTCGAGTGTGAAAATTGAATTAAAAAATACTGTTATCATCAACAGTAGTTGATTATATGACTTTTTTAAATATATACAATATCTCTAAAATATAATTGATCATGTAAATAAATGAGTTTTTTATCGAATTCATCATCAAACTTTTACTAATGTATAAAATATAAAATGTTTTAAATTGTAAATAAAAAATTTAAATAAAATCCATCAAGAAAATAAACACTCATATTTATTTACTCCTATCTCAACCAAATTGAATTATGGAAGATGTTTACTCGATAAAATTTATTATGATTATTCAAGTTTCTCTTGTATCCAAGAATTTACTTGAAAGGTTTTAAAAAGACCCGCCAACGTAAATTATAACCTTAAAATAATAATGTGAGTCAAAAACAGATATTGCACAAAATAGTGAATTTGTTTATATAAATTATTATTATAGAGATTAATATATTTAATCATTTAATTCATATTTTAAAACAAAATGACAACGGCAGGTTTGAATAATACAATATTATAACCAAAAAGAACTAGTCTATAATATTATTATACCTACATTTATTCACAAACAATGATGTTGATTAATTTGACAGGTAACACTGCAAATAACAAAAAATGTGGAACTAATGTTGAACCGACAATGCATTTAAAAAGCCAGTTTGTTGGAATAGAAAATGATCCAGGTGAATCATCATGTTTACTATGTGATCTTACTTTTATTCTCCCAACAAATGAGAAAGTATTTTTGTCGCACTTGTTTGAAAAACATCGACTAATCATTGGAGATGTTTGGAAAATTGCTAGCTTAAGAAGGTATTTTAAAACTTAACTCATAATAAACCATCCTAACAGTAATGAATAATTATTCTTCATTTATGACTTCAAGTTATGTCCATTACTGGAGGATAAAAATGAAAGACGAACCATTAACAACTTTCTGTACAACAATGTTAATGGATTGTACTCCAGATGGAAAGCCGAGTAAGAATGAAGTGTATTATTTATTGTCTGATTGTATAACAGAAGATAAAACACTCCGAGATGAATTACGAAGGGTGAAATTGGTAAACGACGTTTTTATATTTTTCTTGAACGATTTGTAGTTACTTTGATAATTAAACATCATAATTAATTATTGTAGGAGTGGACACTCGCTCAACAATCTCAAGAAAGAACTGATACAAATTTTAAACGTGGTTGCATGTTTTGTAGAATGGAATTTGAAGGTTTAAGAGCTACATATTTAAAGCATCTATCAGAAAAACATAATTTACAACTTGGAAAAGTAGATAACTTGGTTTTTATTGACAAGTTCTTGGATAAAATTCAGTATAACATTGAAAAGTAAGAGTTTGTTTATGTGAATAATGTGAAATATGAATATTTCACACGGAAACGTTTCTCTGTTTCATATAAGAATGTGTCGACCTATTTCCATACGTTACCTTTATCTTATTCTGAGATAAAAGTAACGTTGTTTCATTATAATAACTTTTATTATTAATACAAAAAAAGACACACGCTACACTGAAGCATAAAAATTTAAATAAAACTGAAAATTCTCTTTTGTCATTTCTAGTTTAATTTGCATTTACTGTGAAAAAATTTTCAAGGATAGAACTGTTTTAAAAGAGCACATGAGAAAAAAGTTGCACAAACGCATAAACCCTAACAATAGAACGTATGATCAATTTTACATTACAAATTATTTAGAACCAGAAAACACGTGGAGAAGAAGACAGGTACAATTTTAGAACGAAAGTATTCATTTTCTAAAAATTTTATCAATGGATTTATAAATATTTTTCTCATTTCAGCAGAATGCATCTGATGATGCAGAAGAACCTAGCGGATTCAGTGACAATGAAGATGAAGAAAATTCATGGAGTGATTGGAATGATGAAAGTATTGGGGTGACTTGTTTATTCTGTTCAGAAATAACTTCAGAGTTGTCATCTACACTTGATCATATGAAAACAGAGCACGATTTTGATTTTGAGAGATCAACAGAAAATTTAAATTTTTACGAAAAGGTAATTTTGATTCTGAATTACAAAAATAACTAATCAGAATTTAAAATAAAAAATAACCAACCATTATTCAAAGCATTTTTAATCTTTAAGCTTCTGTTTACTAATAGATAAAAGTGGTAAATTATATAAGAAAACAAATATACGAAAAAAAATGTGTTTACTGTGACGAAGAATCTGATAATATACTGGAACATATGAAAAGCAAAGATCATTTTAAAATACCGGCAGCGAGAGTCTGGAATCAACCTGAGTAAGTTTCAACATAATTTTCACTTGTCGGTTATGTATAATAGAAAGAGTTACACGTCTACTTTTTTTCTTAACAGATTTTACTTTCCCATGTTTGAAACGGATTCATTTCTTTATCACTTGGATTCCAACAGTGACGATGAAAATGACATAGAAATGTAAATTAAATTTCATTTTCTCAATCACTCATCGTAACTAATAGAATTTTTAGCCAAGGTATTAATCATGATTTAATTATTTCTAGGGGATGTTCATAACAGTCATGAAAAGTATGAAAACATGTATCTTGCTCTATATTGATGGATTAATTATGAAAATACATATTTATTGAATTAATTTATAGCTTCCAATTAATAAATCATTGATTGTATAAATAGATCAAAAACACTTAAGTAAATTATTTGATCTAAATCTCACTTTTTTGTTGAAATAAATTTATAATATTTATTAATTAAAACAAAAAAACATTATTTTTTAGAGGAAAATAAACCTTTAGTACGTACTTTAGTTGCGGCTTTACTCACTGGTCCTTTACTAGTTTCTTCTGGTTTATATTTTTTATGTAACGCATTGTACAACATTGTCGCATTTACTTTATTCCCCATTAAATCTCCTAATTCTTCCTGTAATAAAATAAAATAAATATTAACTATCATCGTTGAAGATAAGTTGCATAACCAAAATAAAAAAAGTCACATCATAATAAAAAACTACAAACCTCTGTTAATTTTGCTACATTATCAAGTGAAACGCCTTTTTGCAAAATACTTCGTAAATTCTTTGAATGGACTCCAGGTAATTTAGCGATTAAATCATGAACTTGAGTATTATATTGTTCACTCATGATTTTTTTATCATCTGTATCTTCCTCTAGACCAATTTGTGCGGCTACTTGGCCATCTGGTTGACCTCTACCTTGCTTTAGTTCTTCAAATAATTGAGATGTAGCTGTGGGACTTGGAGACCAAACAATTTTTAATTTAGGAAAATGTAATGTGAGTAATTGTAACTTAGCAGTGACGTCTGAGCTTTTCATATCTCTGCTGACATAGTAATTACCCTGAAATACATTAATTTTATTAAAATTTATTGATAAAAATAAAAAAAATAAAGAAAAACGATTAAATTACCTGTAAACAAAATGATTTATTTTGATCGAATTCTATAAGAAGCATGGGTTTTTCATAATGGCGAGTCATGGAAACTGCTTGATTGTATAATCTCCCAGAATTTAAGGACATAATAAGATCAGATATGCTTTTTCTTTCGACACAAATTTCCGGTGTAAGAATATAATCTCCTATCTATTATTAGACATAACGCAAATAGACATTACTTAATTAATAGATGGCTACATGATAATAAGCTCATTAGTCAACGCTCGTAAAAAAATTTTAATTACGTACCACTAATGTTACCGGTTCTATTTCTATGCCTCGTTTATGCAATAGTGCAGGTAATTCACTACGAAATTCTCGGATATCTACAATCACTTTATGAATTATTTTATTTGAATTGCCTTCAAGGCCACCTTTACGAGAACTTGGTTCTGGTTTTTCTTCTTCAAATGTTGCACTGCCTTCCATTTTCCCATCTTGATCTGTCGGTATTACCATTGTCTGTGAATTAATTTTCAATATTTTATTATAATACCTATTGTTTAATTTTATTATTAAAAGAATAAAAACATGTTATTTATTTAAAGAAAAATCTTCATTTTGAATCTCTTTGTTGGAATGAATAAGGTTGACAAGGAACAACGAAACTGGTGGATGAAATATTTATAGGATTCCTTCATCATTGTCGCTGTCGGATAAGTTAATTGGATAAATAGTTGAATAAATTTACCGCTTTCGTACGAATTAATTTCTCGAAAGCTTCCTTCTCTCTACGGAGCGATGTTAAATATCCCTGCTCTTCTACAGAACCTCCGTAAATAAGGAAAAAGATTTTCAGCAATATTGATGGATTATTGTTTTGATAAACCTAAACAAAATGTTAATTAGAAAAATGGTCATAAAGTTATTATTCATTAAAAATTGAAGAGGTATATTTTTAAAAACCTCCAGCTGTCGAATCGATGAAATATCAGCACCATACATTATTACGAAACCTGGTATTGCTTCATATAAAATTCTTTGCAGAGCTAGAGGATCTCCACCCTTCTTAACATATTGAATAACGATGATTGGATCTTCAGAATTTGACAAACTTGAAGTATCACTATTTTCAATCTGACAAAAAATTAAAAAAGAAGTAAAGAAAAAACTAACATTTTTACTAAGAGAATAATTACCAGTGAACATTCCTCAAAATAATTTTTACAATTTTCCTCAGATTCAATCTTTTTTTCAGATTCCTTGGATTCTTCTGGAGGCTTCTGCGAAAAAGTAAGTACGTAACTATCATGGTTTAAATCCTCCTCTACTTCCTGATTCTCCGAATCGCCTTTATTTTCTTGTACTTTTCCTTTATCAGTACTGCTACTAAAAAATAAAAATGCTGATTATTACATCAATAAAGAGCCCATATACAATTAAAAGAAGGAAATTAAGTTTTTACCTTGATTTTACTGGCTCATTTTTCTTTAAACGTTTCATTGCTTCATAAAGCAAATATTGACTAGCTCCCATTGTTAAATAATTCTTTAATTGGACTACTGTTCTTCCATCATAAACAATAATCAATACTTTTTTAGCACTTTCTGAGTTATTTTTCTTTTTATTTATTTCCAACCGAATTTCGCCAAGAATTTCACTCAAAGCAGTCCATTTTGGACAGGGTTCTGGACTGAGTTCTATTTAAAAATATCTCGCATCAGTGAAAATTCTTTATTATTTGAAATTCATAAAAAATAAAATATTACCATTTTTGTTATTGTAAACACGGCTTTTGGCATGAACAAATAAATCATCAACAGCATCTAAAATCAACCATCCACTCCCTTTCATTGCATATTCAACAGTTCTAAGACGATTAATCATTGCATAAAAAGCAACTGAATTTTCCTGAGTTAATTGCCTGTGAAATGTTAATTTAAAATTAATTTATGTGTTCTTATTACCATGAACATAGAAATAAAGCTATAATAATATTTATTACAATTTTTCTTAATGGCTTACCCTAGAAAATATCCAAGCAATTTAAGATCAGCAACCAGCTGCTTTGTGCTAGATCCTAGTTGATGCCACATCGGATCTAACTGCGACTGTAATTGCTTATGAAATTTTTTAGCTATTGCATTTTCAACTGATAACTCATCTAGATCTAAATACTTATTAATTCTTTTCAATTCTTTAACGATAAAGTTCATGATATCAAGAAGAGCCGTTTGAATTAGTAACATTTTATGGGTTAATTTTGCATGTAATTCTATGACTTCTGGTTTATGTTTTGATAAACTACTGCTAACTACTGTATGGAATCGTGGCCATAGATATAATTCTTTCACGAATAACGCTTTCATTACTCGTTCTACCTGAGCAAAACCCATCATAAAAGCCAAGGCGGAATTGGTGAATGCTTTAATAAATCCTTTCTACAATTAAAATTATCATATAATGAATAATCATCTTTTGCTTGAATTATCAATTAGTTTATAATATTTCTCATTAATTTTTATTATCATTACTATTCATAAAATTCAAAAATATCTTAATTGTAATACTCACTTTATTGTTTTGTCTGTATAATCGTAAAGCGAAAGCTTCTTGGTAATTATTCAAGATTCCATGAGCTCTATAAATTAATATCCCTGTTACTAAATTTAAAGGAACACGATTTTTCAATAAATCTACAACTAATATTCGACCAGATATAAATAGTACACCTCCTTCAAGATACATTATTTCCCTGAAAATATATAAAAATTTAACGATAATATAAAAGATATATAATTATTTGATTTTTAAAACCTTTCATTGGATGTATTTTGAGCAGTAACAATTTTTGGTAACATTGGAACATTCATTGCTTTCAATTTATCTATGAAATATTGTTCATCATAATCTAGAGTACCAAGAACGATCACTAAATTTCCTGGATCCAAATATACTTTTAAAATATTAATAAATACTGTTTCCAATCCTAGACCCCTATTAAAAAATTTTTAAACATAATGAAAATCATGTTAAAACAAGCAAAATAAAAAGAGAAATAAAGATGGTACTTGGCTGTGATGACAAGTCCATCATCTTGGAGCACTTCTAAAAACATTTGATTTTCGTATTCAAGCATGATTACAATGGCTGATTGCTTCTTTTAAAATAACACTTGAATAAATTCGTCTAATAATGTCCACAGAAAAGTTAATACAAATGATTTTTTAGTAACCTAAAAAAATTGAATATTAATGATAGCATTGATGCACCTAAGAGATTATCATTGTACCTTTTTAGGAGGATGAAATTCTAAATTATTCATGAGACTTTGTTCATCTAAATCTTCATCAGCACCAAGGGATACATGGTAAACTATGAGATCATATTGACTCGTTTCATGAGATGGATGACCATATACTCCAATGCTGACAGGACGTTTAAAACTAAAATATAATTTACTATTCTCAGTAATCAATGTATATTTTTTCAAATTACTGATATATTGAGGAATAAGTACGAACTTTTGTGGTATTAATATAATATCGTCCCCACAAGTTGTTGATTGAAGACAATATTGATCAGGTTCGTATGTTGGTTTACTAGTTAATTGAGATATGTATAAATCTGCATCACCTTTCCTGAATGAAGCAGATGGGAATATATTGGATAATATTTATTCTCCGGAAAAAATAATTCGAATGAATGTATCATATACCTACTTAGATAGTAGAATAATTTTTATTACTCCATCATACATCAAGCTGTAATATTTAAAGGATCCACTAGAGACTTCATCATTGACATAATGCAATAATTGTTCATGAGCTGCAAAAGTACAAGATGAACTAACCTGTAAACATTCTATTGACAATAAACTTTTTTATTATTGATAAATGAAGCATGTATGAATCTCAAGATGTAATAATACATGTGAAAACTTACAAATAGTATAAAGTTTATAAACACTTGCTTCATAATAAAAATGAATACCTTAAATTTACTACTTGATTTTATTTTATTTTAATCAACAATACGAATATATTTCAAATCGTATGATTCTTTTTTAATTATACAGTACTTAATATAATTATTTATAAGAATTATCAACAATAATAACTAGAAATGAACAATAATTAATACTTCTATCCAGCAAAAGCGAAAAGTAATTACGATTTCCTACAAGTTTTGATGTTGAGCGGCTGAATTCATTGTCAGATAACTTCAGCCAGAGAGAAAACTGAGAGTAGCAATGCCATTTCAAAAAAAATTTCCATTGCAAGGCGCCCCCGTTTCCACCGAACTAATAAGCAAAACAGAGTCAGTATAACAGTCAAGTTTCCACTATCTGTTTTATCCCAATGTATTATATTAGATGTTCATTTTTTAAATTTTATAATAACAATTATAAATTTACTATTGCGTATAAATGCAATCTGTGAATGCTAATACTCAAAATAAATTATATTTATGATTTTTTTCTTTTATTTCGAAATTAAAAGCGGAAGAGTAATAGATGACAATATATAGAGTAAAAGATGAAGACGACTGGACTATAGAGTAAAAGATGAAGAAATGATAAATATAGAAACTACTTCTTATTAATTCTTATAGGATAGGGTTAAATAAATTCGATAGATTTCTATTTATTCTTACAGACAATAATACTGGTAAGTTCTTAGTTACTCTGATAACATTTATTCCAATAGAATCGAAAGGAATCGGTCCTTATAATGATTGGTGCATCAACTTATAGATTCTTATAGGATCTTATAAAACCCGGTCCCAAAGCTTTTTATTAAAAAAAGTTGATGTGAAAATAATATTTTTTTCAAGCCCGCGAGATTGATGCACTGTGAGCTTGAAAAATTTCTAAGTCTCGCGAAATATGAGCAATTGGGTCCAAAAATTAGTAACCGTTTTTATATATACCTACTATCGAAAGAGAAAAAAATTCTCTATCGAATGAGCCTTGCTTGTTTTTTTATTTTCTTTTGCAATTTTTAATTTTTTTATAATTATAAAAAATTAATTCCCCAGTTATTTCTATTTGCTAATGACTCTTTTTTTCTCTGAAGGGATTAGTCTATACGCTTTCTTACGATTATTCTATGCATTTCGAAAGAAAAGATTAATGTAAATGAATTTATCGTGTTTAATTATTAATAATTATGGATATGTGAAAATATTTAATTTTGTAACTAATATAATTTCCAATAAATGTCTGTTCTTTTCTAAAATTAGAAGAGCCTTTGCATTATTTTACCGATCACACTTATTAGGTCATTGTCTCAATCCTTATCAATTTTCGTCTTTTAATGTTTATAATTCGAAAAGATGTAAATTTTTAAAGATCATCGAATCGCGTTCTATGACCATCGCGGACAAGTTGATGCTCTCAAAAATCATTCTGCGACGTCAATTGTTCTTTTAAAATTAAATTAGTGATCCTACATCATTTGTTAAGTCATTCTGACTACCTCTTCATTTTTCGAGCTTGCGAGATTAATACAAACGAAGCTAGAAATTATTAAGTCTGTAGAGCTGTGGAAAATCACCGTTGGGATTCTGCGTGAGTGTGAGTGAAATGGAAGACATCGCTGCTCTTTCTCTTTTCTCCCTCTAGATCTAAGCCTAGCATAGCTCCGCCTTCTATATCTGCTCATCCAAATCCCGTGTTTGCGTGCCACCTCGCGGTTATACCTGTAATTTCTAACTCAGTTTCTTAGCTCCCATAAGAACTGAACTTCTATACTGGTCTCTCTTCTCTGCTTGGTTACAACATTTTTTGCAAAAACACGATTTCTTTTCCTATTGTAAATTTTTGTATCTGCTGTAATTCTAAATTTTGCGTAAAGTTATGTCCAAAGAGTAATTCAAAATTTTTTGAGTTAAAATTAGTTGTCAATTTAAACAAATATTCACAAGTGATCTGTAACTTTCAAATCTTGTGTTTATAAGTGTAATAACTCATTTTCAATTGCAACTCACCAATAATTAATAACCTCAGTGTATCATATAAAAGTACTATTTTTAATATATTTTTTTGTAAGATATGTAAGTAAGAATTATTGATTTAATATGAAGAAATGATATAAAGATGTAGTTTCTCATTAATATTATTGATATGATTTTTTACAGAAAATGCCGAATGAACAACAAAAAGATGAAATAATTGCATTACAAAGTATTTATAATGATGAAGAGTTTTCGTTCCACGATATCGATGGACAATTTCACTGTGTCCTGAAAATATTTACATCATTGTTAGATGATTATTGCTTAATCTACAAAGATAAAAGAAATAAAGACGATCCCGTGGAGAAAGTACCAATTGCTCATCTACCTCCAATTGTTTTACATGTCACATTACCTTATAATTACCCACATGAATCTCCACCGGAATTTACATTATGTTGCCCTTGGTTGCGTTGGGCTTCATTATCTAAATTATGTAGAAAATTAGATCGATTATGGCGAGATAATAGAGGTCAAGAAATTATTTTTACATGGACAGCTTTTCTGCAGAATGATCTATTTGATTTCTTAAAAATACAGAATTGTCTGGATATTACAGACGCATATACTCACTACAAAGTAATATCAGAATGTAATCAGGAGCCAAATGAAATCAAAAAACCTCATACAGATCAAATTGATAGAAATCACAAAAGAGGTACAAAGAAGAATTTATTACATAGAAAGCAAAAAAATACGAAACAACGTTTCGGATTTGATGACAGAGCAATTGTTAGTCGATCGTCAAACGAGAATCTTTTACAAATTTTATTAGATTATAATGAGAAGAGGATGGAAATTGAATTTAAGAAAAATTTTTATACTTGTAAAATATGTTTCACGGATAAGTCTGGAGAATCATGTACACAATTTAAACCTTGTTTACACATTTTTTGTAAAGACTGTATTGCAGGGTACTTAGAAGTCAGAATAAAAGACGGCTCTGTTATGAACATTTGTTGTCCAGAAGATAAATGTAAATCTGAAGCTCTTCCAGGACAAATCAAAGACTTAGTTAGTCCAGAGTTATTCGCAAAGTATGATTCTATATTACTCACTACCACTTTAGATACAATGCTGGATATTGTCTACTGCCCTAGGCGTCACTGTCAGTACCCTGTTAGTAAAGAACCAAATGAAAAAATGGCAAGCTGCCCAGCTTGTAACTATGTTTTCTGTATCTATTGTAAAATGGTTTATCATGGAATAGAGCCTTGTAAAATTACACTTGGTAATTTTTTAAATTCTTTGTTTATGATTCTCTTTACATATATTTAAAACTAACTTGATTTAACTAATCAATTTATGAATTTTATTTTTTATAGAAGATAAACAAAAACTCGCTAATGAGTATCTTAATGGGTCTCAAGAACAAAAAAAGCAATTAGAAAATCGTTATGGCCAAAAATTAAAATTCCTTGTAGAAAATATTTTATCTGAAAATTGGTTACACAACAATAGTCGAAATTGTCCCCATTGCAAAGCAGCTATTGAGGTAATTATTTTTTTAAAATAAAATTTAACCTACATTTTACTTATTACTATTTTTAATTTCAGAAACTGGATGGTTGTAATAAAATGACCTGCAACAAATGTAACACCTATTTTTGTTGGACATGTGGTGCGCAATTGAGCAGAAGTATGCCATACTTTCATTATCAAAATCCTCAATCTAAATGCTTTCAAAAACTTTATCAAGGTGTTGTTTATGAAGAAGAAGACGAGGATGATGAGATAGTTTTTCCGGTTCTAGAACAAGACTTTGATTCTGATGATTCATTTGATGATGGATCTGACCTTGAAGCAGATTTTCGTTTTTAAATTTATTCGTTTATAATATTATTTAATACTTATTCGATAATTATATATATATATAAATATGTTTTTTATTCATTTTATTGAAATTAAAAAAAAACATTGTTAGATGTGAATTGATACAATCGTTAACTAATATTCATAAAGTTTAAAAGTGGTATGTCGTAGAACTACTCACTTGATACGTCATTATCGCATTAATCTATCCATTAGTACATCGCATTGATAAAAGTTTGCATTCTAAAGATAGCGATTCAATGCTTATACTGTATTACAATTGATTATCACCATATTTGATCAATATAAAATTATCACCGCTTTTAACTATGTTTTGTAAAAGGTAATTATAAAATATTTTTTAAAAATATTGTTCATTGATACTGATTTTGTTATGAAAACAGATGCAATCAATTTCAATCGATTTATTTACAACAACTTAATATAAAATTGATTGATAACATCAAAAATATTCAACGAATAAATTGTAAGATTTGCAAAACCTTTATTGGAGTTACTGAAAAAGATATAATCATTGATATTGATACTACTGTTAATAATAATAATGAAAATGGATGGAAAAAAGTAATAATAAATGAATATTTTGTTTAAATATGTTTATATTGATTATATTCAGTTAATTATTATATTGAATATCTATAGGCTAAGAATGATCGAGACAAAATTGTTTACTACATTTTAAGTCAAATAATTTATCCTGAAATTGATTATCCAATCAAAGATAAATTCGAATCAATTTATGATTGTGCTGATGAAACAGATGATATTTATTTAAGGTGGAAAGAAGGAATACCTGTTGGATTTTATACGGTCAAACAAAAAGGTAAATTATTTAAGACTTGATTGAATATATTGGAATTAAGTTTTTTGTAAGAAAATACAATCCAGTAAATGTTTTTGTACAAAATTGTTTTCACAGGAACTAAAATATCCAATACTCCTTACGCATACTCAATGAATACATTAGATACAGCCTACATTAGATCAAAATTTAGAAATCAAGGATTCGGGTTAGAAATTTTATATAATGTAATTGAAAACTATCCAAATAATGATATCGGATTCTCAAAGCCTATATCAGAAGGGATGTTACGATTGTTGCATAAATTTCTATCTAAACATAAAGAATTTCGATTATCGTTTTGGGAAATTGAAAATGGAGGCATTGAAGGATCGGCTAAACTGATTTGGTTTAATTTGAAAAAGTCAGGGAAAAAATAGTAGTGAGTATTTATTGAAGAAAATAGTTCATTTTGTGAAATGGATTTTTTGTTCATTACCTAGGTATCGAAGAAGTATAAATATACATTTATCCAACTGTAAAATTTATCTGGAATGAAATACAATTGACGTGGCATAAATATTTCTAGAAATTTAATTTTACAAATATTAACATTTGTTTTTACTTTAATTATTCAATCATAAACTTTATAACTTTTAAATTCTTTATCAGTATTTTTACTGCAAATACCCTTTAATTTCATTGAGTAACATTGATCCTATAACCATTTTTTCACAATTTACACTTATTTCAATTTGTTGATTATCCAACAATTTTACTGTAATTAGTGCAAGAGATTTAGAAGTCAATGTATGAGCTGCAAATCTAAAATAACAATAGTGGTAATAAGGTATTTATATCATATTCATATTTATTATTTATAATTTTACTCAAGTTTCTTACCTCAATGAATCCTCTTCATTAGAAATTAAAGCTAAATTAGCAACTTCATACACTTTCTGTACAAGTTCTTTTTTTGTTCCCGTAAATGTTAATTTCGTATTATGTTCATTCATGCCTTTCAATTTATCTTTTTCAGTTGTAAACATAGATTCAGGAAGCTGGACAGCGCGAATAATTTCTCCAACAGGAGCTTTTAAATTAACAGGACATGAATGAGTCTCATCATTTATGGTAAATTCAATATTAAACTTTGCTGGTTGTGTGGAATCGTTGTAATTAACTCCTAGTGTTGATGATACAGTAGCATTTGATGGTATTGTCGAAATGGGTGAAAAATCATGAATCATCATTCCTCCAGATAAATTCTTTGAACCAACTCTGATATTATTAATGACTTCAGTGCTTTCATTGGTAAATGTTAATTCAATATTAACGAAAGCTGCACTAACTAAATGTTGACATCTTGTAAAACGTGATTCTACTTTTAATCCCCGTCCAGAAATTTTATTTAAATGTTCAATTTTTTTGATTGGCGTAAAAGATGCTGATACCTCTGTTATACCATTAATATTCATTACATTTATTGGAGTTAAAAATCCTCCCAAACTCGGTGTCATAACGGGAGTCATTGGAATTACTAAAAAAAATTAATAAATTGTGTGCTGTATAAGAAACTGTAAATTTTAAATGATTGAAAAAAATGAATTATAAGTGTCTAATTACCATCATCTAAATCTAAAAGCAAATCGAGATTATTCTTCGGTTTATTTTTAACCGGTTCTTTCTTAACATGGACTTCTGGTTCAGGTTTTTTTGATTCAGCTTCACTTTCTGACGAGTCTCCACTTTCTTCTTCAGATTCAGACTCGTCCGAGTTCGACTCACTATTTGACGTTTCTGATTTCTCAGTGTTTTTTATTTTTTTAATTGATCTATTTTTAGATTTTTCTGATCTTGATGAATAATCGGAAGAATTGCTATCCTCGGAATCAGAAGAGTCCTCTGAAGAACTTTCTGACGATTCATCTTCGGATTCTATAAATAAAAATTAATTTAATTCTTAATTAATAAAAACCTGCTTTAGTTGTTAATTAGTCAATTACTCTCATCTTGACCTTTTTATACTGTACACACGTTAATCATAATTAATCATACTCATAATTATCGCAGAAATAATTAAATAACTTACCATCGGCAGGAGTACTTTCATCATCGCTGTAAAATGCCTTTTCTTTAACTTTCTTTTCCTTTCTACTATATCGTTTTTCTCGAGGCTCGTGAGTTGGCACTGGTTCTGCAACATCTCGAACAGTAGGATTCGGTGCAACCTCAGGAAAATCAGGCAAAGGTCGATATCCAGCACAAGGCATATCAAGATAGTGAGATAAAGTGCCTAACTGATATTGAGAGCCTTTGAATCGAGACGAAAGAGTTGGTGCTGGTTTTGGAGCAAAGAATATTTTCTTGGCATATTGTGGAAGTTTCTTTTCAGAATTATTTTCATCGAATATAAAATGTCGGAGAAATCGTGCTCGATCTCTTATATCATAATTTTGATCATATTTGGCAAGTTGAAAGACATATTGGCAGAATAATTTTGTCTGCTCAGGATTATTCAAACATAATTTCACTGCTAAATTTAAAATTTGTAATTTGACGATATCTTTCTCATTCGTGAAACTTTTTGCCATTTTTCGAAGTACATCTGGAGCTATTTTAGGCACACGATCTGAGTATTCTCCTAGTAGCCATAGAATTGAAGCTCTTGCTTGAGGAACTGTTATAAAATCCATCAACTTGGCCATGTGTGCTATAATATCTTTATGTTCATTAGGCTGAGTTTGTAGAAGTTTTTTTATTACAACAACACTTTCTGCGACGACAACTTCTGTATAAAAAAATAAATATTTAAAATAATTGTAATGTAAAAAAATGATGTATAAGTTTACAAACTCTTGCATTTAATAAAAAAGAAATTTTTAAAGTTATTATATGAAATACTTGGTCACAAGCAATATTAATTAATGCATAAGCACAAGAGTTTATGAACTTAACTATTAACAATTATGTGAATTATTTTACCGTCTCTATTACTTAATAGCGACACTAATCCATTTAAACACGTATCCGTAACTTCTTTAATGTTACTTGCACATCTGCCGATTGCCTGAATACTAGCACCAACAAATTCTTTATCACTGCTAGAAATATATGTCTGAAATTCTCTCAATATTACTCCAATACTTGTTTCGGTTGCTAAGTTAGTAAGTATATCCAATTTCAATAATTTTATATGGGTTGGATCGGACGTTCTGACAAAGAATGATTTAAGAAATGGCTCAAACATTCCCTGGAGAGTAAAACAATATTTAATATATACAAAAAGATAAATTCTTAAAATTGTATTAGTTAAAAAAGCTTTGCGAAAGTTACTCGATTCGCAAATACTTACGTTACCTTTCTTGAAATAGATATACTAGCTATACAATGAAGAACTATACTTTGAACTTCTCGATGACTTCTCAATAATCGGATCAATGCTTTGGCAGCTATGATCACTTCACTGCGAGGTGCTACATGATGATACAATTGAGCCACAGACATAACTACTGATGCATTTCGACTTTGTAAAAGAGGTTTAGTATTTCTTAATAATAATCTGTGATCTGTATCCAATGAAAATTTAGGCTTTTTAACATTGGAGGAGTCCGAGTCAGACTCATAAAATGGCCGATTTGGATCTTCCTCGGTTTCCTACAGCAAAATTTTTTTTCGTATAATAATCATGAATATAAACGAGAACGTTTATTGTCATACTTACATCTAAATTCGGATTAACAAATTGTGTTCTTGCATAACGAGTTAGCATATTAACAATCACTACCTGTCCCCATTCATCAACATCTACCAGTAGATTGCAAAGTTTTCGATAATTTTTATGAATTAAATCTATTCTTTCTGGACAAACTTCTTCAAAAGCCATTACTGCAGATCCAACGACTAACGTTGTTTTATCCGATAACAGTTTTTCTATCACACTAATCAACTCATCTTTTTGTTCTGGATCTAGAGAATATAGTTTAGGTATTGCATGGGCAGCAGTCTTTCTAACGTATGGTGACATATCACTCGCAGAATCTTTTATAGCCAGCATAACAATTGGAACAATCATCGGAACTCGTATACTAGACAAAACTCTTAATGCACTTGCCCGGATCAATTGGTTTGGGTCTTTCAAAGCTCTTTGAAATGTAGAAATTGATAGTAAAGCCAAATCCTGTTGGTCTTCTGCATATCTTACTAAATAAACATAAACTAATTTTTTTACTTCAATATTTTTTGATACAACATTTTTTACCACTGCTGGAAAAAGATCAGAAGCATCTCGGCCTTTGGCAACCATCTAAAATAAACAAATAATTATTAAAAAAATAGAATTAACAATTTAAATATTTTAGGGTAAATATTTTTTTTTTTGTATTGAAATAAAATACATACGCCTATAATCCGTTTCATAGCTTCTAATTTTAGCCCATCTTTATTACTATCTAACATTTGCTTAAGATCTTCATGCCTGGAATAGATTAAATTTGTTATATAATTAAATAATAATTCATAGGGGAAGAACGCATAAACAGATGGCCCATGAGCATGGAAGAAAAAAAACTTCAATGTAAACATTTAAGATAAATGATGATTTCTTTCATCAATATTTTATTGTATTCTATGCTCTTACTTTTTATAATCTGAATGAAAAAAGCCTCCAGTAGCTGGATCAGTACCCAATTCTGAATCTCCCGTTCCACCAGAAGGTCGGTCATTGCTGTAAGATACTCCGGTATTATTGGATAAAGTATTTGCTGCTGCAGTTAGCATTTTTATGAATACTTTTATGTTCGTATTAAAAAAAAATTCTCTGAAGAATTATTGGAAAAGTAAATAAAAACAATCTAGTAAATTGAAATAATTCACTAATACTTTTGACAGCTATGAACACCTTGACTAAGCGTCCATGTTGTCTTGTATCTTTCTCTATTGTTCTTCATCTAACTCAGCCCTATCCGATTCCCCCACTTTTTTGGTTAAAACGTGACTCCTCTGGACATTAATCCGCTGCAAGCGCTAGTTGTTCTCAGCTGCGAGAGCATCTGAGTCAAGCTGCGCGCGGGAATGCGCACCAGCCCGAGTTTTGCTTGAATTAAGCTGGCGCGTTTTTAAAATTATAGTTTTTTTATTTGAGAAAAACACATAGATAACTCTTACTATTCCGTAAAAAAAGGATCATAATGATATATATATCTATGTGATTGGAAATTATTTATGTATAATAAACGATGATACTATAATTCTGTCTAATAAGAATAATTAAAAACCGCGAATCAAGCTCGTGGGCAATTATGAAAGCGTCAACTTTAGAGAAGAAAGTGAAGTTAACTCAAAAAATGAAAAAATAAAATTTTTTGTTTACACTACGTGATTCATACCACTTATAGTGTATACTACATATAAATTTCGTCAAATTCCTAGGCAACTTACACAAAAACTATTCGCGATAATTAAATCAAATCAACGGATTCTTAAAGAGAAAGGTTCAAAGTACATGCTGATGAATTTTTATTTAATTATTTTGAAAGTTTAATTTGAATTTGAATTTCTTAGCCTAAACAAATCTAATTAGAAAGTATCAATGGATATTAAGACGATTTGAGAAAAAAAAAAAATAGACTCTTGGGTCACCGGTCAAGTCACGTAAAATTACGAGTCGATACGGTTTTACAAGTTTCTGAGGAACGGCATTAATGAACCCGATATGTATATATATATATATATATGTATTATATTATTATATTATGACCCACACGCATGCAACATGCGATGAAAGAGCCACAGTGGCGTTTTAGAAAATTAGGTTACGAAAATGCATCGGTAATGTAGCAAATTGGAAAGTAAAGTGGTTCTCAACATGCCAAACAGTTTAATTGCAAGTAGACGTTTGGGGATGTTGGAGATTATTTGCATCTTTATTTCAAAACAGGTGCTGATGCACTTGACCTAAGTTGGTTTTTTTATCTAAAAGTTTTTAAATTACTCTACAGAAGTTTGCTTTAGTTTCAAGTATATAAATAACCGTTATTTTGAAGATAAAATTTTTACTTTTAATATTTTCTTTAGTGACAAAAAGGTGAATCTAAATATTTCATATATTGAATGAAGTATATAAATAACTTTTTCCACCAGTGAACATTTAGCGTAAAACAATTTTTCGCAGTGCTTGTAGAAACAAAAAAAAATTTGTCGTTATTTTTATCGTAGTAACTAAAAATATTTATAATGACATACAGGATAGTAGTGTTTTTTAAAGCGCGTGACTGACATCACGTATCTACATAACGTGTAATAAAACAATAATTATTTATGTAGTGATACATAAAATTCTAATATATTGCGAATTTGTTTGAATTAGTTAATCAAGTCACGTATACGGAAGTGATGCACTTTTCAAGTTCACGGGTTGTTCAGTGCTGGAAGTGGCATTGTACGGTGTAAATATATAACTGATATTTGTATTTTTATAATATTTTTTTGGAGCAAAATAGTGGTGCACAGCAGGTTCAATGGCTGATGTTGCGCCTGCGCTGAAGAAAGACATTGGCATGAAAAAAGGAGTTGGAGATGGTAACGGAACGTAGCTGTGTAGAGTGGAGGAAGAAGCATGACGCCATGTTTTGATGTCGTCATCCCCCCCCAAAGCAAAACTGTGCTGGTGCTTTTCGCATTCAAGTTCGCGTGCTTTGTATTTTAAAGTTATTTTATTGTGCGAGCCCTCCCCGGTTTCCGGATTGAGGCAATATTTATTAATAAAAGTGGAGCGGACGTGGCAAAATTACGCAGGTAAAGTTTCTTTTCTCGTGTGCTTAATGTTCGGGAGAACGATTGTTGAGCGGGGGGGGTCCGCGAGCGTCGTCTACGTGGTTGTGGCATCCTAGTGCACGAGCTACATTCAACGATAAATTCTTAAGCAGGATTACGTCACCTAACCAGTATTTTCTGATCATTTTCACGTAAAGTAATACGCAGCTGTGCCTCATAAGAAAAATGCAGGAGTTACGATTACACTCACCAGCGGGAGCAGAGCCCATCATTTACCAGTGGCCACTCACTTCTGGATCAGGAGCCGTGAGTTTATTTTACATTGTTACTTCCTTGATCTTGTTATTTTACTGAATAATGCATTTGGCACATGAGATAAGCAGATGCACGTTTATGTCCTCATTTCCTTGTACTCATTTGTGTTAATGACAGCACAATTAAAATCATTTTTTCACCTCCATTATTTTTATAGAATCACTTGGCCCTATTTCGTTGTTTATCATCATAATTGAAACTACATGTTGATTTGTTTATTTACAGGATCGTCATGATGGAGCAATAGATGTAGTTGAAACTATGAGATGGGTTTGTGATGATTTACCAGACTTGAAATTACCATTAGAAAATAATATTCTAACAGATTATGATCCAAGAGATTATGAAAGTATGAAAAGTTTATGCGATCGTTTCAATAGAGCAATTGATAGTTTAGTACAACTGGTAAGTGTTTGTTTTCATTCTAATATATTGTTGTACAACTTCACAAAACTATATTTGTTAATTAGTTATATATTCATCAGAAATCAATTGTTTTATACAAATAAAAAATAATTATATAATAGATGAAGCTATAATAAGTAGAAAATCGAATTGATCTTAATATTTTTGCATATTTAATTAATCTTATTAGAGAAGTGAAGTAATAATGATTCTTTTGTTACTAACTCGATAATTGATTGTAAAATAATGGAAAATTATTGTTCTTATTTATTAAATTAATTCATAAGTAACCTTTGTAGTGTGTAAATGCTGAAAATTTAATTTTATATGACTTTTTTTAGGAAAAAGGTACGAGTTTACCTTCACAAAGGTTAAATAAACGTCCTAGCAGAGGTTTACTTCGTCATATACTCCAGCAAACTTATAATCAAGCAGTAGTAGAACCTGATAAATTAAATCAGTATGAACCTTTTTCACCAGAAGTGTATGGAGAGACAAGTTATGAACTTGTCTGCCAAATGATCGATCAAATAGATGTTACAGAAGATGATATTTTTATTGATTTGGGTTCAGGAGTAGGACAAGTTGTTCTTCAGATGGCTGCGTCAACTTTTTGTAAAATCTCAGTAGGTGTTGAAAAAGCTGAGGTGCCTTCGCGTTATGCACAAGTATGTATGACCTGTCTATCGTATATTTTTAAGACAAATATTGATTGAATTAAAATAGTATTATAACGAGCTTTAAATCTTTCATTAACAGAGTATGGAAATAAATTTCCGAAAATGGTTAAACTGGTATGGGAAACGTTGTGGAGAATATCGTCTAGTAAAAGGAGATTTTTTAGCTGATGAGAATCGAGAAAGTATCACTAGTGCAACAATAGTTTTTGTAAATAATTTCGCATTTGGTCCCACGGTAGATCATCAATTAAAAGAACGTTTTGCTGACTTGCGTGACGGTGCAAGAATAGTATCTTCAAAATCATTCTGCCCGTTGAATTTCCGTATAACAGATCGGAATCTTAGTGACATTGGTACGATTATGCATGTATCCGAAATGACACCTTTGAAAGGTTCAGTGTCTTGGACTGGCAAGCCAGTTTCCTACTACCTCCACATCATCGATCGGACAAAATTAGAACGTTATTTTCTTCGTTTAAAGAACAATAGATTAGGTGGACCAGATATTGAAAACTCTGATTCTGTGATAAGTAACACTGCCAGCAATAGTAGTAAAATATCTAATAGAAGTGAACGAGGAGATAGAGCCAAACGAGATTTAACACGGCAGCTAGATAGTCCAAATAATTCTGAGCTTCAAGCAACCAATAGTGATTCAGATTTAGATGACAATATGAAATCTCGACGGAAAACTTCTAAAATGCGTAGAAAATTAAATAGAAAAGTTGGTAATGGTATTACCCGAACGTCTGCTAGAGGAAGACAACGAGGTAGAGGAGGAGTTAAAAAAGCCAAACCTAAGAAAGCTATCAATATTTCTGGATTGGATCTTCTACATAGCCAAACACTTTTGAGCACATCTCCACAAGCAATTGGAAAGAAACCACCTCCTGCTCCTGGATGTGTTGATCAGCATCTTTCTTCACTATCTCTGTCTCTTCAAGCACATTCTACATCGGTTCATGAAGAGCTCAGTATACCTCCAGCACCTGCCGCAACACCCTATGCTCTGCAGATTCTCCTTGACTTATACAGGTTTTTCATTGAGTTATAAACATTGACTATCCATAAAAGTTTTTACAAATCAATGAAGTAATAAAATTTATTGCATCCTTTTTATTTACTGTTTAATTATTTTCTTAGAATAAAATTTTTTTATATTTTTTTTAATTACTAGATTAAACTTTTGTAAAGACTCTTTGAAAGTACTAATGTTTATAACGATAAATGTTGTATGAGCTGAAATTATACGTATTTATTTTATTTACAGGGACCAATTTATGCTTATGCTGGAAGCTATAAAGACACCTGCTTACAAGGTGTCGGTTAATACAGATCTAGCAAAGGAACGAGAAAGAAATTCTAAACTTCAGTCGCGTGCAGCGCAATTAGAAAAACAAATAAAAGTATTAATTGATGATAGCGTAGCTTTGCTAAAAGCAAGAATGACTGAATTGGGAATTAATGCATCGTCACCGTGTGATTTACTCGCAAAAGCAAAAGAAATCGTTCTTAGGCATAAACAGCTTCAAGCCAAGGCAAGTAAATTACAGGCTCAAGTATCATCGATGGAAACAGAACAATCACGATTAGCAGCGCTCAGGCATCAAGAGCTTCAAGAAAAGTTTAATGCTCATGGTAACGCAAATAACATTTCGAATCCTCCTCAAGCGCTTACGCAAGAGTATATACTCAAAGAAATATCTGCAACCTTGTCGCAAAGGAAAAAATTACATTCTCAGGTAAGTACTAATCATAGAGAAACAATTCATCCAACTTAATTTATGCAATTAATGAATCATCATCATTCACTGTCCTTCATTCTTTAGGTGTCCAAGTTAGAACATGAATTGAATTTATTAGAACGCGCAACAAGTGAGAAACAAGCTGCAGCACTTGCTCAACAGCAACAACAACAACGAGAAACAGCCGTAAAAAATCATACACATCACCACCCACAGCAAAATGGAAAGAGTCCAAGGAAGAGTCGTGAAGGTCGTTCGAGGTCACAGGAGTGGCCAGATGTACCAGATATAGGAAAAATACAAGAGAATAATCCTGAAATTTTAGCTCAAAAAATTTTAGAAACTGGACGTCAAATTGAAGCAGGTCGAATACCAAATAGAATTGGTTCTGTTGGAAGTACATCATCATCAAATTCGAGAGTAAGATTACCACAAGCAAACTTTAGTTTTTCATCTTCTGGTGTGACTCAATCTCAAGGGAATTCAAGGGAATCAGTAAATCGCATGCAAGAACCTCCTAGAGTGGCTGATTTTGAAGATAGACTAAAGAGTATTATTACTAGTGTTTTAAATGAAGATCAGCAAAATAGAAATAAACAGCAACCACATAATTTACAGTTACAAACGCAACAGCCTTTACAACCTAGCGAGCTTGATCGGAAACGAACTAATTTATCACAAACAGTTGGAACACCAGACTATACTCAAGTATCTCCAGCTAAGTTAGCTCTTCGACGACATCTTTCTCAGGAACGTCTTACCTCTCATCTATCGACATCCGATCGATCACACTCGGATTCACGACAACTAAATCATGATAATCGTATCAGCTCTGGTGGAGCAGGCATTTTAGGAACGAGAACTATTGGAGATCTTGTGAGTGGAGAAATAGAAAGGACTCTCGAAATATCTAATCAGTCAATTATTAATGCG
Source organism: Chelonus formosanus (assembly GCA_028641665.1). Lineage (NCBI taxonomy): Eukaryota > Metazoa > Arthropoda > Insecta > Hymenoptera > Braconidae > Chelonus > Chelonus formosanus. Next base: position 21,009,804 of record CM054002.1, read on the forward strand.
GCTGTTGACATGAGCGCAATTATTAGACCTGAAGCCGTTTATTCTCCTATCAGTAGACCCGCTAGTGCAGAAGGTGAAACAGGTTTAGCAACTTTGGCTCATGTTGCAAGCTATGCACCAACGTCTTCAGCTTCATCGACTTCTACAACTTCATCTCGATCTTCTGTTCTTTTTACTCCATCAACCCAACCACAAAGGTATAATTTATTCATGGATTATAGTGATTAATTCTTCTTAAGTATTGATACTTTGTTAATGGATATATTTTTTTTTTTTTTTTTTTGAATTGTTTTTTTCAAGGTATACACCAGTACAATTGCCTCGAGCAGATATAAAGCCTTATCATGAATCATATTTTACGGACAATTCTTCTCAGCCAATAAAACAAACACAGCTCGCTGTATCATCACATTCTTCGCAGTCGTCAACCAATGGTGATGTGCCAGTTGAAGGTTTAGCAGCATCCTTGCATGCAAGGATATTAAATAATCATAGTGATAAAAATGACACTATTAATGGTCGAAGGTAAACTAAACCAGATTATCTAGTTATTGCATAGACCTTTGCTAATAAAAAAAAAGTTATTTTTTTATTAGCCAATCTTATGGATTTTATATTTGTATTTTTATGGTAAACAAGATTCTAAAAAAAATACAGTTGAATATCAGCATTCTTAATATAAGTTTATTCACTTAAGGAATAGTAAATTGCAAAGATATATGCAAATAACAAGCAATTATAAAAAATAAATCAATGTGCAAGTGTAAAATAATGATTTATTAAATTTTAAATTTAGATATCAACCGTATCCTCGGTATACAAATAGTAACAATGGTCGTAGCAGTAGTGACAGAGTAACATCACCACTTCAATTGTCATCAGCATCGTCTTTAGTTAAAACTGAAGCAAACGTTTCTTCAGTAAGCACAAGTGGAGCACCTCTAAGTCCTCTTGTTGAACCGCATTCCAATACTTCGACGCCGTTAGTTGATGAACCGCACATGACGTCGCAAAGACAACGAAGTGGAATTATAGATGAAGGTAAGTATCCATGTCGTAAATTTTATTGATCTTTATACACTTGACTTAACGAATAAATCACCCAGTAATCTTCCTAAGTTTGCATTACCCTAAAGAAACTTATGCTATGCTTATATTCTACAGTTAGTTGAATGTTAAAACTTAATAGTTGATATTTAATTAGATAACAACCTGATCTAAAGTCGTGATTGCTTATTTAGTTTGGTGACAGACCCTCGATTTCTTTCATTGTCAATGCTGTATTACTTCTGATTGTTCTAATTACAATTTAAATTATTTTTCCTTGACTACTTGGATTGAATACTAGAGAATTATTGATATTTTTGATTAATTTGCATTTATTGATTTTATTTGTATTTTGATTAATGGCTTTGGCGATCATTATCTATGGTTTCTGTTGATAAATCAATCTAATGGAGAATTGGTATGCGATCTTTATTTATAATTTATTTTTTTTTTGTTATTGTTGGTTGTATTTGTTAGATGCACTGTAGCTGTTTGTTGGTTAGCTCTGTCACATACTCAGTCTCTCCTCAAATACCCGTGAGGCTTGTTTTGTTAGAGATTGAGGCGATCAAAGGGAGAAATAAGAGAATATGGCTGCCTTTGGGTTGGTTCGCGGTTCTTGGTGAGTTTTCCCACAGGGGTTCTTCAAAATTTTATTGTTTAAACCATCAAGAGCAAAACATTACATTAATCCAAATGATTTTTTCTTACGTTTGATAGTTAATTAAACAATCAGGTTCACTCATCATGGCATTAGGGAATCTCATCTTTACAGTCAGTTGCATATTTACATGAAAATAAGCCAAAATTTAGTAGCAACTGATATGTAAATTTAAGACAAAATTTTAGCTACAAAATTGGCAAAAGTGTAATTGAAGCCAAAGGTAGCCATTCTAGGTAATGGCCAGTAGTTTAATAGTTTGTGAAGATGTTGTACATACTTTGTTGTAGTAAAAACACCATTTCCTCTCAAGTATTTACTCTAAGATAATAGAGAGTATGCATGAAAGTTAGTTTAACTGGAAGAATGCTGTAGATGTAGTATATTTATATTTTATCCTTCTTTTTTAATATTAAAAATGATTATTATTAGTATAGGGAAGTGGCTTATTTTTATGGAAATATGTTGTTGATTAATGACATAATTATTGTGAGGAGGCTTGGTAAATGACATTCGCATTACAGATGGTGAAGCAGACTGGCAGGATCGCATCAGCTCAGGTTTCGATAGACTAGTTGCCTTTGCGTCCACTGAACTTGACAAACGTCGACGGTCAACAGAAGGGGTCAATACGAGTCCGGATAGTGGATTAGGATCAGATAGTACTGTAATTGGTCCATCACCCGTCGCTCCCTCACCCGACGAAGCTCTTGGTCCGCCTCGTACTCCATCTCCTACGAGTCCTCGACCTCCTCATGCATCTAGCGGAAGTAGCAGTTCATCCGTGCCACTTAAATATCAACGACAGCCTGATCCTGAGCGACATCATTTTAAAAAAAAGTTCTTTCATCGAGATTGGAATAACTCTGGAAGTACGAGTAAATTTAAACCAAAAGGCAAAGATTGGGACTGGAACAATTCAGGTCATTGGCCTTCTAGTGAACAATCGTAATCTTGTTGTAATCCTGCCTTGTGAAGATTATTACATATTAATATGGTTTTTTTGCCAAATTCTCTTTAACGATAGTTTTCTCTCCTATTTTTTGGTCTCTTAAATAGTCTAAATGAGAGTGAATGTGACATTTGAGTTTTAATTATGAAAAAATTAAAAAAAAAAATCAAGGTATTGCTACAAGTTATGCCCACAAAATTTTAGGTAGAATTACTTTACTTAAAGTATCAAGTATCATGATAACTTAAAAAGTAAAAAAATTATTAAGGTCGATTAGATAAATTAATAGAAAATCACGATAATTTGTCATAACAATTTTTTATATAGTGACAATTAGTTAATAATATATTCGTCAATGTTGACATGTTGATGGGTTTTTTTTTTTTGTATGATGTTATTGCGAGTTTTTTTTTTATTTTACTAATTAACTTTTTAGAATGTTTTTTTTTATTTAAAAATCATTTTTAGTTCGATGAATTAGTATGCTGACAGTAGCATTGCGATAAAAAATTTCGGAAACACGTAATCGGCATGATTGGAATCTTAATTACAAAAAACAAGTTATAAGAGTTAACTCAATTTATATGAGTGTTTGATACATGTTTGTTCGCTCATTGAATTTTCTGGGGTTGGAAAAACTGATAAAACGATAAAAAAAGGTGGTAAAAAAAATTACCAAACCTCTGTGTGTTCGTTGATAGTTGATTCTCAGTGAACTTTGTAAATTGTAAAAATTTCCATCGCTTAACTTTAAGGTCATGAAGTGTTCATAGCTATTGTGCATATCAAATGCCAATAGATAACAATATAATAATTATCCTGAATGTCGAAGAATCAAAGTCATGTAAAGAAAATTCAATTAACAACTAATTAATAAAACGTAAACAAAGAAGAGTATAAACCTTTTGATACGTCAATTAATTGAATTTTCTTCGTGTTCAGAATTTAGTAATTTAAATCGTAATATGTCTCGGATGAGTACAAGTTCAAATGTCGCGTGTAATTATAAATGATATGTTTCTATCGCGATGTAAAATAGGTGTATAAAAGAAATTAATTCGCAAGAGTATAGCGTAATTTACGCTAATAATGTACAATTGTAATTCATGGTCGAATCATTCAATAATCCTTATACATTAATACACATAATTATTGTGATGTAGGCACCTGCCGATTCTAGCATATTCCACTGCCGAATCTTTAATTGATTAATTTTATTATTGTCAATCATGATTATTTATTGTTTTATTGGAATATTTTAATACTAAGGTTTTGTAACAAGCAAAAGGTGTCTTATTTATTTCATCTAGTACACTTAACTCATTACAAATTTCTTGAACATCGTTTCATTCCGAAACTAGTTTTATTTCAATTTTAACTTATACTCTTTATGAAGTGATTATAAGTGAATGAAAGATGTGGAGAATCTATTGAATTTTACAAAGACTTCTGCAATATTCTTGTGACATTATTACCATCTCTTCTTCCTTTTAATATTACGCTCGAGTATTTAACTATAAAAGTCATTTTGATAAGTCAATTGGACGTTTTTTTTTAATAAATATAATTGTTGATGATTATTAGAATCAAATAAAAAAGAATTAAATGAATTAATTATAGTTATTGAATAACTGTCATTGTTGACAATATTGATGATAATTAAAGTATGATAGAGATTGAGACTTCAGTGGTGAAAAATTTTGATTAAATTTATTCTTGTTAAAGTTTTCAAAATATTGTATTACATTTTGATATGATTATTAGCATTACTCCTCAAATCTCCTTTCTCTATTTTATCTCAATTTTGGTTATAAACAGTTGTATTATCTTCGATATAATCCAGTTGAAGTAGACGTTACTAAATTTACCCCACTAACAGATTATTCTCGTATCGTATGTTCGTATTTACCAACAAAAAAGAGCGTGAAAAAAGCTCTCTAATGAGAGGTTGCCTTATACACAATATTTTGCGGTAAGGAATGATATACGCGAGTAGTTTATTTAGATAAAGAAGAAAATACTCAACCATACCTACTCATTAAATTTAATAGGTGTAAACATAGAAATCGTAGTAAAAATCTAAGTAATATGAAAAGGCTTTAAATACTTGGCTGTCGAAGAGGTCGTTATTTGTGGTAACTAAGCTCTTGTACACATGTCTACATGTTGGTAAGTAAAAAAAAAATCAGAAAGTGAATAGAAGTAGACGAGTTGAGGGAATCTGACGCCGGTGTGCGAATCGCTCCCCAAGCGGTCGTTTAATTTGATCGTCTCTAGTACGAAGTATTTTGAGGACGAGATCTCAGTGAGATGTGAGAGGTTCGCTAGGTAAACAATAGTCTGTTTGGTGGTTCTCGATTAGATGATCCATCGCAATCTTGAAGGTGTGCAAAAGCAAGCATCGATGATTCAATACCAAGGTAATACGTTCGTACAGCTTGGGACTTGGTGGCAAGAGGTATGAAGGGGTCGGATTGCCACAGAGCTGGAGTAGAAACTGGAGAAATAGGAGTGGAATGTTAGAGGGTGGTGAATGACGTCACGTTGCTAAAGCGACGCGGCAGCATTAAGCGTCTGCGTGGATCGTCGGATGTCTGGGCCGAGATCAATAGCGCACCAGCAACCAGGTAGTCAGTGTGAATTGCTGAGGACCTCTCAACAACGGCAGTCCAGGAGACGAATCTCCCGAGGTAGGACGTTTGCTAACTGACCCAGCGAGTAATATCGGAGGGCGCCATGTCACCATCACCGAGACGATTCGCCGTGATTGCCTAGGATTTTCATCCTCTCCAGGTGAGTTTTTTTTCTCGTTTTATTACACTCTGACACGTGATATTTTTTACTTTCCAACATTGATAATAGTGCTAAGATTTACAACTTGATGATCGAGTTCTAATTACGAGCATCATTGGCTGGACCGGGCAAGGAGGAGATGTTTTACAGTGGAAAGAGTTGCTCGGGTATCAACTCTGGGCGTAGTATAAGCATAATTTTGCATACATTGATAGTCTAATCATAACGTGTATTTGTATAGGCAGTATAAAAGTGTTATGAAGCCAAGAGATAAACGTATAAAGATTGCAAGATTCATGCTGGAATGGTCGTTGCACGTTGGAATTTCAGTGATTTTTTTATGACTCTGTTACACCGCATCGTGAACATCTTTATCGACGTTCAATATGTCGAGCTGTCTCTTCAGGATTCCGGTGAAATGTCGAAAAGTGTTATTTTACTTGTCAAAGATCGTGCTCAATGATAGACTGCGTAATTTGATACTTGTTATTCTGAGAATACTCTCCTAGATGAGGATCAAACTTTTCGATTCAAGTGTAAAAGTATCATTTATAGGTTACACCCTAACTGTCTGACTCTACTTGCCTCATTCCACTTTTATTTCCTCCTGCTGCGTGAATTATTATATTCTCCATTGATGCTTTCTTACCCTGATTATGCTTATCGGTTTAATGACCTGCAGGCTTTGCTCTGATTTGGTGGAGAGTCAACTCAAGTGTTTTGGCCGTCAATTTCACTTCCCCTCTATATATTATATATTTCTGACTCCAATGACCATTTTTATGTCATTGAGAACCAAAAAAAATATATCAATATTTTTTTTTTTTCCTACAAAAACTTTCTCCTGGTGTAATGGGTTTTTTTTTGGAGAATTATATTTTTACTGGTGATAGAATACTATCGGCTTAATTTAAAATGTAACAAAATATATCGAAATGACGTTTCAATATAAAATACGGTAAAATAATACGATTATATTTATCGGCTTAATAAACTACGAGATTCTGTTCCGGCTTGTTAAGAAAATAAGCTCAAATGTTATCGTGAATTTTATTCCCCTAAAAAATTAAGAGAATAATTTTTTCAAATAAAACAAAAACATTAATCGAAAGTCATCAGTAACTTTTTTTTTTAGTTTTATCAACAAAAACAAATGTGAAAAAGTATTTGTGTGATTTATAGTAGATCGTAACTTGTAATGAATTTATATTAATGTTAAATTCAGTAAAATATTATGCACAATATGTTAGAAGATGACACGTCGGTAGAGATTATATGTATGTTATGTAGATGTATGATTACAATTGAAATTGTACATATGTCAAGATTGAATTGATTGTTGTTACTCGACTATGTATAGCAACGTATACATTTTAATGCTGCTGATGTGTTCGTGAAATTTTTAATTGAAGCAGATAGAGTAGTCACTAGTTACCCTTGACTAATGAGACACCTGATGATCCGGGCCATGTTTTTAGTGATAAGCAAGCTAATGTAATTTATTTTCTATCATGTAAATACTTAAGTTGATGTCGATTTTGATGAAAGACTTGAGATATAAATATTTTACACGAAATTTGGTGGTGATTTTTTTTTATTTTCAAATAATCGAAAGTGAATATAAGCCAATATGATTTATCATTAATTAATAAATGTAGAAGTAGACATTTGACATCAAAGAATTTCAACAATTCAATGCACGAATCCAATTATTCAAGAGCTTTTAATTATTCAAATGGTTATTCATGTACTGAAGTTTGGTGATGATGAAGAATGCAATTAGCAGCACAACTCAACGAAATTATATTTAATTAAAAGTGGATGCTGTACTGCAAGTTATAAGATTTATTTATCGCGATCAAATTTATTTTGTGTTTGATGGTTAAATTGAGATACATCTGTTATAAATTACTACAATATGTATGCAAATATATTTTTTTTTCTTTCTGATGTCATTTCACCCTCAGCGTGTCAAGATCGGATTATGATTAGCAGCAAGGCCAAAAGAAATATTTTTGTCACGTAGAATCGATTTTAAGTAATGACGTTATGAAAAATGGAAGCATTCCGTTCTTCATGTCCTGGTTAAGAGTTGCCAATTTGTCGGGAAATGCGGCACAATTTCGTATATCCCCCCAATCAATCGGATATCCGGTGCACTTGCGACGAAGGGTTTGTGCTTATCTGAGCAAAACTTAGCCTCTCTGATGAAGCAACGTCAGGCTTGTGGAATAAGATCTAAAAGAGCAAAAACGAGAAAAAAATATATATGAAAGTGTGAGATTCAAGCATATTGGTAGTCCTTGAAAAGATATTGCTTTTCATCTTCCTTCAGCTAATAAAACGTTCTTTATATTCATTGCCATTATTGTTATCATTATTATTGATATACACGAAGACTTCGAAATTCTTGCAGTTTGATATATAATTCATCATGTCAGAAATAGCTTTTATTTTTTTTTTCTGTGATTTTCTTGTGTGTAAATATTTTTGTAGGTTGTGCTCACAGTGGTGTTGATTTATGTACAATCTAAAAATATTATTTTAAAAATTCATTCTCTAAGAAGATTTTACTCTTTGTTATTTCAATGTTGAATTTTTATTAAAAATGTTTTTGATTGTTGATTATTTGATTGTGATTGGAAAAATTAACTAGTAATACAGAATATTTCCAATTTCAACACCAAAGTTAAAAATATCTATTGGTTTTTAACTAAATTGACAGTTAATATGCAAACTAGATTAATAAATTTTGAATTAAAAATTTTTCTTCAACTTGTTTGAGTGTGTAAATGACGTTTAAATTGTTGGCTAATACAATTTTACTTTATAAATAATACACAAGGAAAAATAATTTGAAATATATGCAAATATTTGAAATTCATATCTCACTTTTTACATTTTTTTTTAACTGTAATCTGATTCAGTACTTTTTATTTTTGTTGAAAAATATTCCAATTATTACATGAAAGACATTTTTTAAATTTTCTTTTTCTAATGAAAAAGTCAAAGTGGAATGTATATTTTTAATTTTAAATACTTTTAAATTAAAAACAGTGTAAATTTAAAATTTATTCAGTTTACTTCAGGATATGTAAAGTCATAAACTTAACTTGAAGTTTATTTTTCATCATTTTATGTATCGATTTTAATATAAAACATATGCTTTATAAAAAGTGCAAAAAATAAATATGCAAGATGAATAAAAAGATTATAGTTTTTAAAGTAAAGAAAAAATTGATCGTTAATATATTACGTTTTTTTTTCTCTAACACGAATATTTTGAAAACTAATTACTATAAAATACTTTCAAGTCTTTTTGTACATATATTTTGCGGCAACTTTAACCGTGTATTTATGCAAGTGACCGCAAATCAGTTCATTAAATCAAAAATTCTTTTTACTGGTTAGTAGCTTTATTACTGTCCGTGATTATAATCTAGAATAATATTTTATATCTACGTAATTTAACGTCTGTAACTTCTTTTATAGTTAGTACGTGGTCTTTCACAGTAAAATACATAGATAGAGTAGGTTGATAGAATTTTCCACAACTAAAGTAACCATTAACCACTACAAATCTTCTGACATGCGATAAAAATAGGATAAAGGTGAATTTTCTTATCGATTGCAAGGGAAAAACAAATCATGGCAATCACTAGTTATTGGGGTATATTTTTAGATGTACAAAATGTTAACATTAACTTAATTACATTACCCGAGATAGTTATCAATATTACTTCAAAGTAAATTCTACGTTTTATGCTGAAATAATGATAATAACTATTCTTTACTCTCTGTCAAGTCCCAGTGTTTATTTAATGTCAGCCATTTATAGCTTTCTATTTACATAGCAATAATTCTATATTACTTTGTTTCATGTTTGCTTATGTTTATTAATTTTTTCCTCTGTAATTTTGCATTTAAATCATGTTTCAATATAATAATTTTCCTCAGGTATTTTATCATTTTTTATTTATTTAGACTTATGTAATCATTCAATTACAGAAAATGTGACAACAAGATCAATGTTTTTCCAGTTTTATAATTCTTTCTCTTTTCCAGTAGGAAAGAAGAATAGAGTGAAATGGTTATTATGATTCTTTTAAAGAGGGGAAAAATGTTTACATTTATTTTTATTTTATGTGAATAATAATCGGGGTGAATTTCATTTAATTTGTCAACATAAATAATTCTTAAAGAAATTTATTACGAGAAGTTTAGTCTTATTTATTTAATTACCAGATTACTTTTAATTTAATCTGTTAGATATTTATTAACTGAAGCTTTATATGAGTTGAGAGGGATAAGAATTTTTTAGAACAATAATAACAAACAGCTTAAAAGCTTATCATAAATGCATTAATATTTCTCATCACGTTTTTGCCTCCGGCCTGATGCCTGTGGATAACTCTAATTCGATGCCTGAAAGTGGTTGCAAAAATCGATAGGGAAGACGTTCCAATAAGAAGTTTTAGATTGGGTGAAGCTTGCGTGCATGGGCGTGACTGGGATTTTACAAGAGAAGGTTTAAGTAAGGGTTGTAAGAAATCTTTTAGGATATATCTGTATGCATTAAAAAGAGAAAAGGAGAAAACATGATAGGATGAGCAAAAAGGAAGGAGAAAACAGCCGTTAAGTTGCACAACAGCAGCGGAAGATGAACGCGCGAAATTTATCTTCTAAACTAGAGTAAATCCTTCCCTAGAGTTTCGTATAAAAGTTCTGTTCCTGAAAGGTTGTTTTAAAAGCCACACAACCCTCGAAAGATTACAACAATTCGTGTTTTATATTTTATCCAGCGGAAAGTACACGCGTCGTCGAAGATGGAAAAAGGAAAGAAGACGATGGTACTTGGTTTTGCCATTTGATCTTGAATTCGCTCTTCTTGATAGAAACTTCTCAATTTCCTTTAACTCTCTATAGCTGCGTAAAAAGAAAGTGTATAGCTGCCAAAGGAGTATATCTCAGAATAGATAAGATAGATTATTGAATGGTGGAAAATAAAAAAAAAGTTATTCTGAATATAACATTTCAAATGTAACGAAAGAAAAAAAAGTGAATTCAAGGGTAAAAGCAAAAATGGTCAGGAAGTCAATCGTTATGTAATACATAACTCCGCGGAAATATAATTTTTCTTACTTGAGGAAATAAACGTAGGGTAAAACTTCCGATGAAGCAAAGTGATGATGGTGATGTTGAGATTAAAGTAATATACTATTATAACATAAAACTATTCTTGAATTTTTTCGCTGAGTAATTTATAAATGTATGAGTGGGAACTAATTTTCTTTCAATATCTCTTCTACAAGTGTATTGAAGTATATCGGATTTATGAAAAGAAAAATGACGGTGCATTCTTAGGTAGAGGCAATAAGGTGTGAAAATGAAATAGGGTGGAGGATAAAATGAGGTCTTGGGATTTTCGTGAAAGTTCAAAATCACGAAGGTGTAGATAATAAATTTCTAGGCAACAGATGGTGCATTCACTTGGATTTAATTACAGCTATATTTTTATTTTATTAAATTCTTTTTTTTTGTTCGTATCTACATGTATTCTTACATATATATATTTAATTAAATGCTCGTATTTAACACTTGCACCACTTTTGTCCATTAAAATGGACATATAAAACGTATTTCATTCCGCTGTTTGTTGTTTGTAAAATTTTCATTCTTATTTCCCTTAACTCCGCAGACAAGTGCTCGAGTGATAAATTATCCAAGAGGGAAAAAACAAATGTTTGCGTTTGGAGATTAATGTTTGAATAATTTGACATATTATAATCATCATCATTAGCATGATTATGATTTTATTATGACTTTGTCGTTACATGATATCATATGAATAAAAAATTAATATCATAATTCTTTATTAAATATATATATAATAAATTATTAAATAAAATTAAAAAATTCTTCATAAAAAATAGGTAAATTTTAAAATAAAGTTTAACTAAAACTTTTTTCTATTAAAAATCTTTTTGACGTTTAGTACAGTGTACTCAGGCTAAATTTAATTTTTATGTAGATGAAGATTATTCAATTAATCAATATCTAAGAATAATTTCACAAAATTTCATATTATTTGATAAAATTTACTTTGATCTAGAGAATTTTTAAAAATGATGAAAGATCATTATCTCCTTAATGTAAATATTTTTCTATTAATTAAGCAACGATAGCAAATGAATTTTTTGATTAAATTAAAAAACTTTTATTAAAATTACAAAATTTCGAGCCAAGTTCATTGTAAAATATGAATTAAATAATTAAAATTCACAAGTACTATGTGCATGTATAATACAGCAATTTTCATTAGATTTTGTGCTCCTTCATCAGGGAATATTTTGCATGAAAGTGTTACATATTTATTTATAACTTTACACTAGGAAAACTGAAATCAAAAGAACGTAAAATAAGATTTGTAGTGTTGTTGACAAATCGTTCAATTCTGACGTCAACATCCCCAAAGGCCAAAGGTTACAGAAATCACCCGATAGAGCAAGCGATGGAGAGAGACTCGTTTGTATGCTTGCATTTATATACATATAGACATACAGATATGTATACAAGTATGGATATGTACATAAATACATATGTATATAAGTGAAGCAATTACGTTTCTCGTTTTTCCATCAGCAGCGAAAACACATCAAGAACTTGACGGGATTTGAGAAAAACAAAAATAGTCGATGATGTAGCATGTTGAAATGGTGTTCACACTCGCTGTGCCAACCTCTCGATTTCCTTGGTTGTTCATCGATAAATCGACATTCTATCAATTCCATTTCATCACGATTTATTACCACGAATTACTTATCTAAAGTTCCTCTTTGGAATTGTATTGATTTTACGCACGCGCGCGCGCGTCCGGCAAGAGTCGTTATAGCACCACCTCACTACATCCTTCTCCAGCTTTATTTCCTTCCTTGATGTACTATCGCGCTCTAGGACGTTGATTAACGTATCCATGAGAAAATTTACAGTCGTATGAAAATTAGATTACAAAGAATCCACTGCTTACAACATCCAAAAGTTGCGAGAAACAAGATTCTAAACTAATAAGACCGAGTAGAAGAGAATCAAGTGTTTTACAGTGTAGAGAGCTCACCTTTTCATTTTATACATTTTAAACCTCATACATTTTTTTTTTTTCATTAAAAGTTACTTCAACTACTTTTGTACTTGATAATCGTAAGCTCTAATTATTTAAAAGCCTTTTCAATTATTTTGTTGGTGAGATATGAATTATTTTGACATTTTTATTGATCTGATTGTAATTATTTGATGAATAGCATATTATTGATAAAATTTCTGTTACATATTCATGCATTGATATGTACATACACACAATGTTAATGCTGCTGTCATACCTTACGATCTCTGGTAGTGATGTTTAATGTTGAGCATTGGAAATCGATATTATTCATCTATTCCAGTACAAAATTGTTTCGAGCAGAGCAAATATATTTTTTGTCGCTGATTAAAACCACCGATTGATTGTTTTTCCAATATGATATAATTTAGAATATTGCTGTAACGATTAAGAAAGTGATGAGATGAAATTTTTTATTTTTAATACCATTAAGTACATTTTTTTCCCTTTGAAGATCATCAATATTTCAAACAGTATCACTGTATAGTCATATTAAATATTAAAAATAAACCAGACTACAAAAATATTTTTATTCCATTTAGAAATGATGTGAATTTTTGTGTTGTAAGGGAGCAGATATTTCATACAACTGGTATTTATTTGTCCCTTTTATCTTAAAAAATAATGAAAACAATCTCTACCTAATCTCCATTCTGAGATTTACCCTTATACTTTGTCTGGATTTACCTTATAAAAATGATAAATAAAAAATTCTTATAAAAGTTATTACAATCTCTAAAGCCTTTCATCTTAGCCGATCGGATTATTTTGTCGGTCATGCGGTACTCTCTATAGATATACATATATATAAAGACCACATGGAAGATTGTGCAGATAATCAAGAGAGAGAGAGAGAGAAAGAGTATGCATTGTGAATTGGCCACTGTGGAATACCACTTGTGGGCTTTTGCGTTTGACCGTAGGAATTTTTTTTTTTCATTTAATACAAATATAATTATATTTGCTTTCAGGCCGCCGCAATGTGGCCTGGAGTACCTGTGGTAGTGCTACTGATATCCCTGCTGCATCCTTCAAGGTGAGTGATTTTTAATCTATTTTTTTTTTCATTGATTCATTAAATTCTAACATTTTTCATTGGTTCTATAGAATCATTCTATTACCTATTGTATTACTTAATGGAATAAACATTTTCATTTTTTTTTTTTTTTTTGTAATTATATCAATTAATCTGTAAAAGAAAATGGCTGGTTAAAAAATTCTATTTAACTCTGTTTGAGTTTAGTTGAACTAGACCTGGTTAATTTTCTTATTGGTTCTGGTAAAAGCTGATTTTATAATAATTTTCTTCCCTTTTCACATCCAGAAGTCGCCATTTAGTAAAAGCCAATTTTTTTTTGTCCTCTGGTGATATTGATTCTTGTCTGGTTTTATAATGTTAATAGTGATATCATTTTTTGTTAAAATATTATAACAGACTTTTTAGTTAAAAGTAAGTAAAATTAATGACAAATTTAAAATTAAAATTTTCATAATTAGTTTTTTCGAAATAACTCATTGCCGTCCTTCTTGACATCATAATGGACAGTTAAGATGTATTATAAAACTAAAGTAAATGAAATTATTAACGAGAATTGATGATTAAAAATAGCCATTTTTCATTAGGGCCTTTGTTGGGCTCTATCATGACAGTATAAATGTTATCTTTTAATTTACTCATGCAATTCATCATATTTATGTGAGACATTAAATCAGAATACTCAAACAGGTAACACATAAAAGAGAAAAGGTGTAAGGTAAATGAATTTTATCAGTTGAAACTGGTTGTAATAAAAGATAAATCGCGTGAGAGACGCTTATATTTTCGTGTAGTTGGTGTATGGAAATTAAACATTCACTCGCGACACTTGTTGATCGAGGATGCTTTTCCCACCTGTATTTTCTTGTTCGTAATTTCAAACTGTGGTAGTTAAGCCTTGTCAAGTGGAGTAAAGCGGTGACAAGCTTTACTACAGACTCTCATAATATGCGAACTGATGAGTTTTGCAAACATATACTCTTTTTCATTTCCTATTGTCATATATATGTTACATATATCTTTATCTATATATATATGATGCATTTATTTGTAGATGCACTTTTCTAGATTACCGTTATATCCAAAGGTCTCTCTAGAAAATAATCTATATAAATTGATATCTTCAACTACATTCCAGTTTTCTATACATCAACATTAGAAGCCAATTTCTTTTTCGGTTGATCCTATATCAAGATGAACAATGTTCCTGATGGCAGATTGTTATTATAGATTTTTCTTCTTATTTTTAGTCCAGAGTGTCAAGAAAACCAAGTCTGGAATTTATTCATGAATTTGACGAGAGTTTGAATCAAGTCAGCGCACAGCATAAACTAAAGTCCAAGAGTTTGAATAGTTCTCTACAACCCTCATGGTCTCGCCTTTTCCCTCTTCTACTTTCTCTGTTGCTTTCTAACTTTATGGTAGACTGTAGTAAAGGGTGAGCAAAAGAAACGGTTTCTCATTAAAAATCGGCCTCAGGCTGTAGACCAGTTTAAATATTTCGGTAGAATGTAACCTGTTATCGCCATTCGCAATAAAAGGATGTAGTCTTATTTTCTCTTCTTTCAAATCTTTTAAAATATGATGACATTCTTTGATTTTCATTTCATCCTTTTCTCACAATATAATCGATCACCTTTCTATTGAAAATAAATTGTCAGACACAGGCAACAACAGTACGTTGCTTTATTCTCTTCTTACAAGAATATCAACTCAACTTTGTAAAGAGGAGGTATTAGAAGCAACTATTTCTCAGGTATTGGTTTATAACAACCTAAGTGTTTTAACCAATGCATTCAAAGTTTAATGGCAGTCTCGGAGTGAGGGTCTTAGTTCCATAGCAGCTAATATATTTTGAAAGTGTATTATATACTCGTTCAACTTAATAACTTATGAGTGATTAGACAATAATGAACCCTTGGTGTATAGAGAAGTTTATTGTCACATATAGATCATGGATGCTAAAATCGTTCATTATAATTTCGCGTTGTATATTATATTAAAAAGTATGTGTTTAGCAGTTCATAAATCATCATGCTAGGCATTCTTGACTAATTTCATGCTAGTCAACGAACACTTCATGAATCTAAATAAGCCTTCTTGACTAATTGTAAGGAAATGTAGATTAAAGTGATCCTTCATCAATTAGACATAAAACTCTTGTTTTTTTATTTCCTTCATTCAAGTTTAAATATTATTTCTTGGCTTATAAAAATTCATTCTCTTCTGAAGATGTGAATTTTAGTCAGAATTCTGGAAAGGTAATTAACCTTTTAAAGATAACTTGGAGTTAAAATATTTCATATCAGATTATTACCTCAGTAGGAGAATTTCATAAACTCCAGAAATACCAGACTAAATTCCTTTCGAAAGTATGGCATATCAGTGTCTTCACTGCCAAAAATATTAAGAAATATGACCATGTAAAAATTGATGAAATTATTTGCGTTTAAAGTTTTAAAAGTAAATAAAGTGGTTATTAACTTTTTTATTCAAAAGAAAAAAAGACAAGTCAATAAATTACTACCATCATTTCACTGTTGACTATAAGAGAGTATTAATGGTCTATTTCAATACCAGTTAATCAGGAAAAAAATTTTAATGTCAAAGGGTCAGTTATTTCTTTAAATGTCTATGATCAATTAATTAGTTACCATTGATTTACCTCTGATAAAACTTTTTATAAACCCACAAACATCTTCACCATAAAACCACTAGAATAATTGAATTGAATAAGTATTTTATTCCATTTAAATGGTGAATCTTTTTGTCAAGTCTATTAATCAAAATTCACTCAACGACAGTCATCATTGTTATCTTGGTGAATGGAAGTTGGTTAATTGTTGTTGAAATAAATAGGTATAAACAGAATTTATTGTGAAGATATTTGTCAAGAAAGAATAGTAACATAGCCTTTGTAGAATATCTTTTGTGTCACTTTTGAATTTTTTTTAATAACTACTAACTTTGAGTATACTGAATGTGGTGGAATATTCTTCAAGAAAACGGAGTTGTTTGAAAAAAAAAGTGCATCGTCATGTTCAAGACAGTAGTAGCAATAATTTTCCAAAAATTCACGAGCTGCTGATCAAACGTGCATGAAAATACGTCCTTAATGAACAAAAAATATGTACAGATATATTTAGATGCATACATAAAAAATGTGGACGAAATGTATAAGTGATTTGCTTACAAAGATAGGAGAAGATGACTTGACATTTGCTGTGTTTATTAAATTTCGACAAGTCTTCTTTTGAAGAAAACATGTTTAGTATTACTCTACCATCTTAGAGTTATTTCAATTTACGTTTTACCAACATTTTTAAGGGCTTTAATATACAATAGAGTCTGAATGTCGTCACGTTGATGATATATTCTTTGAAAAAGACCGCGTATATGTTATATTGACGCTACTTTATATAGAATATAAAAAAGACCAGGTTGTAGGTGGCACATACGTATTTCCACACCTAGAGGAAAAGCAGACTACATTGAGAAATAACACACATATGATGATGTGTCAGTGAGATACTTGGTGGATCTCGTCTTTCATTTACATTGCACCACTGTGACCTCATTAACGTCTTTGCGGTTCTCCTGCGGCCTTTTTCTGCCAGATTCACACCTCTGACACTTGTCATCTTCTTTGCGATACGATTGTTTGTCTATATCCCTTGTATTATTATTGACAGAGTATAGAATTGCACCAGCAGCACCAGTATTACAACGACAGATACTTTATTGACATCACTCAGTAATGATTCCTAGTAGATTGTCGTGGAGATTGTTATCATCATCAGACAACTCGTGTTTGACATAAAAGTAATTATAGAAGGGGATGAAATGAAATGCATAAGGCTATGGCTATCAATGCTGCACTGGTATAAGGTTCATTAAAGCAGTTATAAAGTCGTTGTGCTTGTTATTAGCAAGCGGCCGGAGAATGTCCGATAACAACGTGAAGAAAGTCAAGAGTAAAACTCTCGGCTCGTTGAAAAGCTTTTTCAACTTTATCCCAAGTTTATCCTGTTCATCTTTGACATCTCCGGCAGATATAATTAAGCATTATAAAAGCTTCCCGGTAAATTTTATAGTTTGAATGACTTGAAAGCTACTTTCTGCTAATATTCAAGTGATTGAATGATTTAATTCTGTAAGAACTCTTTGTACTAGAGCTACTAGCTGCTTGATCTATCGTTAAATAATCCTTAAAGCTTTGAAAAAGTGTGTGAAGACTTGGTTTTATCTTGATGCATTTCCTGTGTAAATTGGTGCTCATGGATTAAAGTATTTGTAATGCAACAAGACAACCGTTGTTGTATGTATCTGCATAACTATAAAATGGTAGTTGAAGATAAACTAAAAATTCTTGTCACGTTTAGACTCGTTTACAATTCATAGGAGATGCTAGACTAGCTTCAAGACTATAGTCAAGTGCTGAAGAAAGATGGAAACTATTCTACATTACAGTGACACGTGACACCTTGTGTAATGATAATAATATCATCATACCTGTATAATGTTGTTTTCATATTTCAGATGCTCGCAGGGGGGAAAGGTCAACTTTCGGGAGAAGGAGAAGGAGGTCCTGGACGATATTTTAGGGGAGAAAAAATACGATGCACGTATTCGTCCAAGTGGAGAGAACGGGACAGGTAAATATAATATATCCTAATTTAAATAATCCTACCTCCAAGATAATCTTCCTCTTACACTATCGTCTGAAAAAGTTGATTTATTTTTTTTTTTATTTTATAATATTTTATATACTAATATTCTATCGACATCATGGAGTTGAAATGTAAGAAAAACTTGAAGATGATGATGATGATGATGATGAGAAGGATAAAAAGAATTCGAAACAATTGACAAAAATGCTCTGGATCGATCGAGAGTTGTCTGTCTGACAAAGTTGAACATAATCCAATGGGGTTGATTTATTGGAAGGTTTGAAAAAAAGTGATGAGGTGAAGAAAAAAAAGTGTAGAAAAAGGGACGAGCAAATTCTTTCTCGGAATTTGGGGATGAATTTGAGGTTTGAATTGTGTTGCGTGATCGAGGGATATTGCACGTACTAAAATATAAAAAAGAGCGTTCACGAACGACGATCTAGGACACGTCGGTCATCAACGTTTTTTCGCTTCCACGCGCGAAACAGAAAGACAAGCTTAATTCAAATGTTTTGTTTGCATGCGACAAATAGCTTATTGGTATGTAATGAGACTCGGCACATTGATATTATCAGACAAATGAAAATAATAAAAGTTGAATAAAATAAAAGATGATTTAACGCGCTGATGACTCAAGAAAATAGATAATCTTGTGAATAGAAAAGTGGTCGTAATCACGCGAAATTTCCGATCGTAATAGACCACACAGATCGGTAACCATACTTCTGCTATAGGTAGTATTACGGGACTTTGAACTAAATTTAAATAGAGTTTTATCGTTCATAAATTACTTTAATTGGAGGCATTGGTATTCCGGATAAAATTGGAGGATAAATTTCAAGAGTTAAATGCACAAATGGGGATAACAAAACGCGTGTTGTCGTAAATGAAATAGGAAGAGAAATAGAACAAAAGAGAGGGAGAAAGAGTGAGCAAAAGGGAGTGAGAGAGTGTGGATGCGAGTCGCGTACTAAAAACGTGTCTCACCTTTATCGAGCACCCTCGGGTGCCCAACAGATCCCGAGGATATTGTTCGTGCCACGCCGTGCCATACATTTCCCTTGCAAATTATGAGTAAATATAACGCTACGAAAAAGCCTCTGTATACACATACCAAAACGGTGTGAAATTACAATGTTCCTCGTTTACGAGAAGTGATAGCTCACCAACTATTTTGGTTCATTGGCAAAAAAATATTTTTTATTTTTTCATGCCTTCAACTAAATTACCTTGGTGATTTCTAGTTGTAAATTTTCTTCTGTATGACTATTGTAATTGGCTCTGTCAGTGAATGTAGACGAAAAATTGGTACACTCGACAACTTTGGTAGAAGTAGAGTTTAATTATCACCACTTAAAACCATTTTGCGCAGTGATTGGAATTTAATTGTCAGTTAAGCAACTTCCCACTTCGTTACTTTAGTCACTAATCACAGGAACAGCCTGTAGTTTTGGACGCCAATTAAATTTATACGACTACCAAAATTTATTATTCATAATCAAATTGTTATTAAGATATTCAACAAAGATCTTAAACTTCTTTTTTTTTTAGCCACATTCATGGATAATGTGCTACTTTGCATATGAATTTTTCAATTTTATGAACCGTAAGATTTTTACCTTACGTAAAATATCACTGGAATATTTTACTAGTACATGTATAGGCATTTCTTATGTATGTAAAGGTTATGACTGGCACATTTTTTGTGAAACTGTTTTCCCCTTAGTATATGTATAACATTTCTACACGGAATAAATTTAAGGTACCAGTAAGTTTCCGTGTAAATCTAGATTACAGTCAAGCAGAAAATGCGCAGTAGTTACTTTATAAATTTTATATTTGCCACATGAATTCTCAAGAGTTTATTCGAAATTTTGCTAATATTTTTCCACACAAGTTTTACCATTTTTCAGAGATACTTTTTATAATCTATTTTATAATACATATATACAACTATAAACGTGTGTATATATGAGTGATTAAATTGGTAAATAACCATTTTAAATTACCTCTTGAGAGTAAATAGAATAACGATTTTCCTTTTATACAGTGATTGTAAAAGCTTAACAAAACTTTCTTTATTTCTCTTTCTAAGTAATGTAAAGTCAATTAAAAGCTTTTTATTGAATTCCTATATCAAGATTGTATTTACACGTCCATTTCTTTGCTTTTAAACAAGACTTGCCAGTATTGCATCGGCTTTTAAATAATTTCATAATGTCATTTAACTTTTCTCAATTAATAAATTGATGGATTTTTTTTTGTTATTCAAAAAGATAAAAGCTCTCGTGGAAAATATATTTCTCCTAATTTATATTAATTTATTAATGAAATATCGAATAAAAATAATGTTAATATTTACATTCAAATAACAAAAAAGAGGAAAAAATTTAGTGAAGTTTTATTGATTAAAGTAAACAAAATTTTAACTTTAGCAACTTTCTCATAAGGGCAATAAGATCGTATAAAACTAATTATATTTGTAGAGAAGTAAAAAATAGCGTAAATTAGGTAGTTCTCTTTTGCTACGTTTTTCTTCCTCATTAGCCGGTGCCTTGATAAAAAGAACGCCATTCGTCGGGTCAACACTTTACTTAAAAAGAGAGAAAAAAAATAGTTTTTTTTTTTATTCAAGAAAATTTTATTTTTCATTCACAAGCAAATTGAGCAATCGCATTTATAATAACAGTCGAATAATTAATTAGTACAAATGAAAATATTACATAGATATAATTGAGAGAGTGAGAGATAAGGTATGAAGAGGTTTATCAGCTTTGAAGGAATCTAAAAGATTTTATCAGTAGATGAATGCAATTAAGTCGACATAACTATGCCAGCGATTATATCGTTTCATCGCGTACAACTCTTTGTCACACTCAGCTTTCACTATCTCATTACGTATACTTGAGAGGGTGTAGATTGATCCTGAATTGAACTCCTTGATCTCTTCTACTTTTATCTCTTGTAATATCATTCAAGACAAAAGATATGCCGGTTGTTTTTTTCATTAATAGATATATATTTACATTTCAAATTTAAAATTCATATTAAGTATTCAATCGTTTACATTTGAAAAATTATCCGTTCAAGGAAAAAAAAATTTTACAAGTGGAATACAGTTGAGAATCGTGGTGATAAATTTACCTGCAACCTTGAATAATTTAGCAGTAGCACTCAATTGACCCACTTCTTTAAAGTCTATAAAGGAAGAAGAAATGATAAAATAAATATACTTGAAAATATACACTAGATATATCCATCCATGCACGTACACGAAAGGGTAAGAAAAAAGCTCAAATAAATAAATAAACTATCATGTTCTGAGGTATGTAGTAAATATTTTAATTACAATTCAATCGATTAAATTCGTGTAATTTCATTTGCAATATCTTCCTATATTTACTTGTTTAATCTCCAAATACATCCTATTTGATCCTTGTTATTATGGAATTTATTTTCCCATACTAAATAGTCGAGGAGAAATTTCTAGAGAAGGCTAATAGCCACTATAAATTGGCAATAAAAATAATGACACTAGTTTAGTCAAAGAAAGAAATTTTTTTTTCTAAAGGCAAAAATGAAAAAAATAAAAAAAATGCAATAGGCAAAAGTCGAATGAATAGATTGTGTTAAAGTTTGATTAAAAAGGGGCTGTATTGTTTTTGCCCTTAGATGGGCCGGCCACTGTCCGGGTAAACCTGTTTGTCCGAAGCATTGCGACAATTAGTGACATCAAGATGGTAAGTATATAAAAGCCCTGTGCTTACGTAGCCGTGGGCAGTGATTAAACTCGACGATTGTTGTATAAAGAATAACAAAACACGCGAATTCATCTCTTGTATCTCTATATATATATATATGTATATATATATATATATATATATATATATGTATATATATATATATATATATATATATATATATATATGTATATATATATATATATATATATATATATATATACATATATATATATAAAACCCTTTGCCAAATGTAGAGAGCGCAATAGTAGGATAGTTCTCGTTTTATCGCATGCAGCGAATATATATACAATATAATTATTTTGTTTTTGAGTGAATTGAAATTTATATATATATATATAAAAAAGCTGTTACGTGCGCCCCTTCTTTCGAAAGCATCTTCACGAGTCCATCGATCATCCAGTCCACTAGAATTTTATAGAATAGGTGCAGGCATGCAGGCATTCTATATAGCTTCTTTCATTCTATCTCAGTGACACTCAACAAAATTCTCGTGTATTACATTTATTCTTTTTTATTCTTCTTTATATAATTTTATATTGTGTGTCAACGACGTTGCTATGTCGTTTAATGCACTATATCGCTTCCAGCAAAGGATTCAGCTCGTGTCATAGGTCGCACACTCCTCCGACACAATTTTTTTACCAATTGGTTCATAAATCATGATGATTCATGATAAAAGTACGTGTATACGACTTTTTAAATTCTCGTCAAAAGGCATCTAATAAAAAATAATTCACTTTATTTCTGTTATAAAAGTTTGAATGAATAAAATTTTCTTCTCTATGAGGGCACAACCCTCATTATATATCCTCGATTCTCGGCACTAACTGAGAGCACTATATACATTATGTATATTGACTATGTGTATAGGAGTTGAATCCTTTATTAGAAAAAAATAAATCATATTGGTGTATATTTTATAGTTTTTTGTCCACAATGTGGCGATTCGAAAGGCGCGCAAGCGCGTTCCCGCCAAGTCTATGCACGTTCAATACGAGTGTGATGACGCCCTCACCATCCCTTTTACCCTCATTTCCTTCGGCATCCCGTCATCCTTATCTCTCGTATGTTTCTTATTTCCTTATCCTAGAACGTCTTTCGTCATCAATATTCCTTATTTTTCTTGCATCAAATTAATGCTCGGCTCTTATACATGAATATATAACGTGTTTATTTCATATACGCAAAAAGCTCACTCCTCGCGTCATATTAGCCTCCAAATGCTGACTTGCCCAGGTAAGTCTGCCAAACGATTAATAATTAACTAAACCGTTTCAATTTATGTATTTCATTTGGCAGTTAATTTGTTTTGTTGATATGATTACTAACTATAATAATTATGATATATTTAATAACTCATGACGATGTAAATAATTACTATGACATTCTTGATCGTCTTTATATAGATTATTATAATCCAATTTTATTTTATACATCACCAATTTACACTTAAACGTGTAAATATTTAATACTCATTTATTATTAATAATTTTTCATAACAAATGACTATAAGTATGATGAATGACACTTCTGCAGATGCTTCTATTATGTTTGAGCATTATTTTCAATGAGTGAGCATGACTCAGCTGACATGAGTGAGTCGAAATATTGTGATTGTTAATGGTATATACAGAAACAATTGAAAGACATTTATCACATCACATCAATAGTATAGAGAGAATGTTATCCGTATCGAGCAAAAAACTTTAGAAATAATGATATCCATTTATTATATTTCTACTACTTTTTTAACCATGTACATATATATAAATAATTTTTATCTTACTTTTTATGCATACGTCTATTTTTGAAACTTATTCTCTCCAATGTGTACATATATATTTCCATAATAGTTTAGCTGGAATAGAGAATAGAACAAATGACTTAGAAAAAATTTATTTTAACTATGAATATGATAAGAGTTACTTACTGCATTATCTTGAACAGGATTTACAGAAGTAAAATCACTGAGAACTACCGGTCTGTTAATAATGCCATGTCTTGGCAAGCTGTTAATAAGACACTTAGATGGTGAAAGAGAGTAAATTTCAGTTGGTACTCTAGTTACTAAATTACATGGTACCTATATACTTGATGTGAATTTATTTTTATTGCAAAATGAGGTAATTCATCACATTTGAAAGGGCTTGCAGAAGCTTTCGATCTGCGTACGATTGGATTTTCAGATAAATAGGAAACTGGAGAGTGATACGTGGAAGTTGGAAAGCTAGTCAACCTGATGCTTTTATTCAGCTGTACAAAATATCTCTAGACTGTATACAATGTCATTGATGTAGTAATGAGACAATAGGCCCTTTGGAATCTTCTGTATATCCGTTTTCAACTGGTTAAAGCATCAATATGGCATTTCATTCCAATACAGCTTTTTCGCATATATCTCGAGACATCAGAGAGAAGCTGGATGATCTCTGATGTCTCGTGTATGTGGCCTAATACCATCAAATTGATCCACATTCTACACTGAAGATATATACGCTTCGCTTTGATATAAACACAACAAACACAACGAGTATTTTATATTTCAATATTTCATTAAAGCACAGAAGATAATTATGATGATTAGCCAAGAAACTCGTGGGTTGGAAAGCGAAAAATTGAAAATGAAAATTATAGAAGAGAGTTTATTTATTATTAAACGAAAACTTTGACATTTCAGTAATATGATTTGACTTTGTTAAAATAAATTTAAATTGATGGAATAATGATAAGTTTTGAAAAAGCGTCGTCTTTCTGTTATTAATGGATGCCATCATGCTGTTACACGAAAATTTAGTTATGAGTTAAAACGTTTAGAGTTAAAAGGTCAATTTTACTGTAAAAGAAGTTAACTGAGTTAAAAATATTTCAATTGTGATTAAAAAAGCAAATTAAAGGCAGCAACTGGTTCTTTAAAATTCATTCATGGAAATTTTTATGAAATTATATTTCCTTCTTTTTCATACAAAACTTGTGGAAAAAAAAAATTGAAAGAACTTTACTAAATACCCACGAATTATTTCATTTCCTTTCGTAATTTTATAAGAAATATAAATAATGAATCTTTTTGAAACTCTGAAAGGTTTAAAGCTCACGAACTTTCTTTAACAACTTTGATTACATCATCACTCTTATAAGCTATAACAATTTAACAATCTATTTTATTAAAATTATCATCTCCAAATTTTTTGACTAATGGAATAATTCATATAACCTACTTTGTTGAAAAAGCAATTAAGGAATATGCAAGTTTTTAAGTAAAGGATCGGACTAATTTTATGTAATCAAAGTCAGAAAATCTCAGCACGAAAATATATAAAATGGATAATTTTCACTTGCACGTTCGTCTGTATGACATTGAGTGAGGATTTTAAGCTTTTTTACCAATGATGTCATCTAACTTATCACGGTAAACGCGATTTAAATAGTGATTTTTAATTCTATAGCCATCGTAGACAGCTTCCTGTGAATTCGTGGGGTCGTAAATGCTGTAGTATAAATATAATAGTAAGTACACACACGGGAAATGCTTCTGATGGAGTTTACGTGACTTTAGCATGTGAAGACGAGATTGTCTGTCGAGATTCAACTGACAGCAATTTCCTTACAATATATATCTATATGGAGTTTAAGGAAACATGTATTTATAAAATTTATCTAAATATCTGTGTTGTTCACTTTATAAAATACATTTTTTATGTACGTTGGTATACACACATAAATGTCTCTGTATTCTTGTTGATTATTTTTAAAAATTTTTTTTATCCATCTGTCAATTATTATTTCTGTCATTTTTTTTCTCTGAAATTTTTGAAACAATTTGCACTTTTGTATATGAGGTTTGATTAAATAACGATAATACGTATCAATATGGATAGAGTATAATGCAAACAACAGGTCGATTAACTGAAGAACTGAAAAAAAAATATGAATAGAAAAAGTGATGAATGAGGGAATGCAAAGGATTTACAAATTGAAGAGAAAGCAAATATTAATACACACGTCACAATTTACAAATATTTTGTTTATTTGAGACTGATTAATTTATGTTCTTTTTTTGCTATGTTAGATGGACCTGCATATGTCCACGTCAACATATTTGTTCGAAGTATCTCAAAAATAGATGACGTTACTATGGTAAGTTTGAATCAACAAAAAAACCAAGAATAACAATCTAACTTGTCAAAATCACTAAAACAAGCACGTATTTCTTGGATTTTTGTCATTTTCTTGAATATTGTATTACAATTTTCGACCGTTTGTTCATTATAGTTTATCCATTTTAAGCTGTTTGTGTGTGTGTGTTATATTTATATTTAAAACTCTTGCGTGATAAATGTCGGTGCATCAGAGACTCGGGTGAAATAGGTTGTAATCAAAAAATCAACAAAAATTCAAACACTTTTAGTGTACGTATAGACAAGCAGTTTTAATTGTTTGAGTACTCGAATATGATATTGAGTAAACAAACGTGGAACGAATTTTTTAGTTGACGATATTGAATTTTTTTTGCTAACTCTGTAAATATCGAAAACAATTTTGATATTCTATTTCATCCTTGTCTCTGGAGAATACACTATATTTCTTAAAGTCAATCTTCATACTGTAATAATTATGTACAAGAAAAGTATATTTTTATCTATTACAACTTATTATTAACTAAAGGTTTAATGTTTTAAAATCAAATATTGAAGCAGTATGATGCTGTTCATATTATGCGAAATTATGTAATTTTAATGGTAAATTTAGTTCAAGTCTCCACTTATTAAATTAATACTCAGTATGAAAATTCAGCAAAACATTGCATGTCAAATTGGAAAAGTTTAATTAGTTTTCAAGTTGTTTTTTTCAACTATAATTCACAGGAAATAGTTCCTAACTAAATATGCAAAATTTTCATCGATTTTACAATTTATTATCAAAGCAATTTCATTTTCTGGATAAAAAGGATTTGTTACGCTTTTTTGTTAAATTGAATGTGTTGTATTATCACACTATATGCTTTCAAGATTAGTTTTATAGCAGGAAATCCAATGTGAAAATCACCGTGAATTCAGATTAAACAAAAATACCATTGAAATTTCGTATTTTTCGTTAAAATAATGCGTGGCATCATACTGCAAGTTGATTGCTCGTTATCATAGTGACGCTGATCTGCTCATGTACAGTAGAAATTATTTGGTAGACACATTTATATTGTTTTTTCACATAATCACCCGTATAAAAAAATTTCATTCCCCCAATATTCCCTGTATGTTCCCCAGTGGGGAAGTTCCCCGTCGTACCCCTCGTGAGACTAACTTAGTTTTCTGCTAATAACTTAGGATCTATGAGGCCTATATAGAAAATGAGGATATCAATGGATTCGTGAGAACGAGATCTTTTTATTGCACTAGTTAAAATTATAATTGAAACATAATTTATGCGAAAAATTTCGCAAAGTTCCGGTTTTACCCCATTTTAAGGGTGAAATAATTATTTTTTTATATATTTGACCTGATTTCGCATTTCTACGCGTCAAGACGAAGAGAATGAGTCCTCGATCGTCAAAATCGGACAACTTTGATTTTTTGGCCAAAAAAAATGGCAAGTGGTACCCCTTTCCATTTTTTTTGGCCAAAAAATCAAAGTGCTCCGATTTTGACGATCGAGGACTCATTCTCTTCGTCTTGACGCGTAGAAATGCGAAATCGCGGCACAACTTAGGAAAATTGATTCTAACACCTTCAAAGAGGGGTAAGACTGGATACAAATTATTGAACATCATCCCTTTGACTTTAAACCCTTGTAACTCATGAACGGACAGTCGAATTACCTTTTGCTTGGTCGTTTTAGAAACCTCAAATTTTAAGCTATAAAATGATATCTGCGAATTTATTGCAAAAAATTTATTTCCTCCTCAAAATTGCTAAAATATAAAAAAAGTCATCTTTTTTTTGGGAGTTTGCCAACTATTTTGGCGATTTTAAGGGTGAAATCATCATTTTAAATATTTTTCATGGATATGTATTTGTAGCGGAGAGTCTGAAGTTTCTAAATATTCCTTGAAAATCATTATTAGACGCTTTGTTTAAGAGTTATAGGCGTTTAAAGTCGAAGTAAGGGTGAAAAATCGTCTACTTTCCGACTTTAAACGCCTATAACTCTTAAACAAAGCGTCTAATAATGATTTTCAAGAAATATTTAGAAACTTCAGACTCTCCGCTACAAATACATATCCATGAAAAATATTTAAAATGATGATTTCACCCTTAAAATCGCCAAAGTAGTTGGCAAACTCCCAAAAAAAAGATGACTTTTTTTATATTTTAGCAATTTTGAGGAGGAAATTAATTTTTTGCAATAAATTCGCAGATATCATTTTATAGCTTAGAATTTGAGGTTTCTAAAACGACCAAGCAAAAGGTAATTCGACTGTCCGTTCATGAGTTACAAGGGTTTAAAGTCAAAGGGATGATGTTCAATAATTTGTATCCAGTCTTACCCCGTTTTGAGGGTGTTGGAATCAATTTTCCTAAGTTGTGCCGCGATTTCGCATTTCTACGCGTCAAGACGAAGAGAATGAGTCCTCGATCGTCAAAATCGGAGCACTTTTATTTTTTGGCCAAAAAAAATGGAAAGGGGTACCACTTGCCATTTTTTTGGGTCGAAAAATCAAAGTTGTCCGATTTTGATGATCGAGGACTCATTCTCTTCGTCTTGACACGTAGAAATGTGAAATCAGGTCAAATATATAAAAAAATAATTATTTCACCCTCAAAATGGGGTAAAACCGGAACTTTGCGAAATTTTTCGCATAAATTATGTTTCAATTATAATTTTAACTAGTGCAATAAAAAGATCTCGTTCTCACGAATCCATTGATATCCTCATTTTCTATATAGGCCTCATAGATCCTAAGTTATTAGCAGAAAACTAAGTTAGTCTCACGAGGGGTACGACGGGGAACTTCCCCACTGGGGAGCATACAGGGAATATTGGGGGAATGAAATTTTTTTATACGGGCATTTTTACTTAACCTTTTATTCTTCTTACATATAAATATATATATATGATAAATCCAAAATAAATTATCTCATCTATTTTTTTAAATTAAAATTCAGCTGCATCTCTAATTTTCGTTTCTACATATTAATTTCTTTATTTTGCTGACATTATTCACTCTTTTCTTGTATTTAAATATTTTTTAAAATTCAATTGGTAGTTTTTTGCATTTTTTTCTCAAGTGGTAGGAAATCGTTTATGGTCATCTTTTGCGATATTTTTTATTAAAAAAAAAAATATTTCTTGCACTTGAGTGACAATTGAGTGCACACAATAACAATATACACAACTATACAAGCGATTTTAATTTTTTTTTATCAACAAATTGTAATGATTTTTATATACTAAATAAATCTGCAGCTTTATTACAAATAGATGAGTCAATGTTTGCGATAATACATAATTTATATTTTGCATACCAAGCTGCTTGTCACTTGTTTCGAAAAGTAAGCAAACAAATAATTCACGTCAAAAATATGCATATATATATTAAGTGCTAAACATTATATTCTTTCACATAAACTACGAAAGAAAAAAAGAATAAAACATACCACGTACGATAACATGGTACAATATCAAACGAAATATACATTTTTCCAACAGACTGGGCTTGAGCGCTTTCAATATATTTTATAAAAAATTATGTTAATTGATTGTAAAATTAATTATTATATTATTCGCTTTTTTAAAACTATATATTAGTAGTGAATAAAATAGATTTAAATGCGTAGATGAAAAATTTTGATGAAATATAAACACTAACAGATATGAAGCGAGAATTTGGTAAGTGGCAACAGCATATCTGGTTGTGTTTCTCTGTGAGGCAAACAGAGAGAAAGATATACTTGAAAAGCTTATGTGTCATATACACATATCATAGTTATTTCAACTTGAAAGTTATTTGTCAGGGACTCAGACTCACTCGTATTACCAAGATTGGGCACACTGTAGTTGCATTTTCAACAACAGGCTACGATGCTGGTCTATGTGTATATATATCTCATTGGGCCAATGCAGAATACCCAACCCCTAGTTTTCCTTACGTTATGCAACTTCTGCAGGAGTGGCTAATATGATATACCGTAGAAAAGATACTTCTCAACTTCACTGAAATCGGTCGTTTTTAAGACTTTACCAAATAATAAATCCTTGCTGAAATGAATAGAATTATTCTGATGAATATTTCAAACATGTCATAGTCTGTTGTATTGATTTATATCCTATTTTATCAAATCCATAAGAGTATTTATAATTGTCTTATGTAACCAAAACTCCTTTATCTTCTTTTCATATGTTGTTTGATGCATCATCTATTGAAAATTCGTTCATTGTTCTATAGAACATATACTACTGGCTTCTGTCGTCTTATAAAATGGGAATGTGTGAATACAAGTATTTGTGTAAGTTTGTGAGCGAGATGTGTGTGAGGAGAGAAACAGAAGATGGATTTTTCATGTTACTCTGAGTTAAGTGAAAGAAAATTTGAGGAAAAAAAAAATTAAATGAAAAGTATATATTCTTAGCGGCTGTATATTGCATAAGAAAAGTAGCAAAATAGAAATCAATCATAGTTTCCGTTTCACTCTTTCTCTCGACCGATTTTTCACAATCTTTTTTTATCGCAATCACACGTTTTTACCTTATTTACTCTCCCATGATTATTATATCATCAATACTCCGTTTACATTTTATATAGAAAATCCGAAGCAACAACAGCAACAACGATTACAGCTACAACATATCAACAGTAATTCATCTAATCAATATAAGAATAAAGAAAAAAATAACTAACAATAATTATAATATATATATAACGATAAATATGATGATAAAAATTAAAAAATAAATAATAAAATAAACTTTAAAAAGGCGATCTAATTAAGAAAAATTGTCCAAACAAATACAGAAACAGCTACAAAACGACAACAGCAATAATAAGAATAATACCAACATTGACATCAACAAAAAAAAAGATAAATTTAAATCCCTCATAATGATTTAATAATCCGATTGTTTTGTTTTGTTTCGGCAACGTAATTAGATGGCGCGACAAATGTGAAGGTCAACATCTTTCTCCGCTCAATCAGCAAAATAGATGATTATAAAATGGTGAGTGCAACAAAAATAAGCAAGACCTACAGTCTATATAACCACACATGTATATCTATAACGTCACGTGTACATGATACGTAAAATTTGCACTTCTTTGTACTGTACTTGTATACTATACTTGTACTGTCGCGCAACCAGTGGATGTGTGCTACCAGTCGAACGTTCAATTCTCGATGTCGTTACATGTCATGTATCTTATGAGCATAACGTAATGATTGTTCGAGCGGTTGATTGACTGATATTCATTGGCTGTATACTAATATACATATCATATATAATCTCGTATGTCTTGTCATTACATTTTCCTGTAATTTTGTTATTCTCGTTTACATAAATATACATCATACACATCGATGGCGCTTAAATTACCAACGCGGTCGTCATATCTATATCTATATTTATTATATATCTATTATTATCATTTACCATTTATTCAATTCAATAAAAAACAATATCACGATTATTGCACGTCTACGGTTTGTTATATTATTATTGGCAGCCTCGAAAAATCGATCATTTCATTTTATTTATCCGACAAACAACTACGATAATAAATATTACACTCTGATAATATCAATCGATTTTTATTGAGGCTTCAATTATTATGTCCAGAACTTTTCAGTTGTCATCTATTTTTACACAGGTCTACGAAATGTTTGAGAAAAGTTGGACGGATTTTTTATTGATTATTCTTGCTTTTTTACATTAATACTGGTCAACACTTGTATTCGTCGTCAGTAAAGTTCACGTCATATTTTTATTAACTTTCCCGATTTGCTGCTACGACAATTGGAAAACGGAATTTCAATGTAGCTTTATGTTTTGAGGTGTTGGAAGTTTGTTATTATGATTTCTAAAGTGTTTGTATGTGGGTTTGTGTGTTTAATGTCAAAATGTTTTCAAAGAAATTGTATTCAAATTGATTCACTTCTTTTTGCTATTTTGTAACAATTTAAATAAAAAAAAAGTTTTTTTATCAAATACTATTTGAAAAAAAAAAAAAATGAGTAATTAACTAAATTCCAGGAAAACTCGAATTCTTTTATTTTCATTTTTTAATTATTATGTTTATAAAAAATGGAGTGAAATTTTTTTTTTATCAGAGATATTCTAAAGGCTGAAATTTAAATATTCCGCAAAAAAAAATTTTTTCATTAAATTTATTTCCAATTTTTATATCTGCAATGATTGGAATCGAGCAATAAATTTTTTCCATGACAATTTTTTTTAATCTTTCAAGCCTTTCATTTATTCTCTAAACCGTCAATCTAACTTTTGAAAAAAAATAATGTCTAATAAAGAAGTAAAAATATTTATTAAAACAAAAAAAAAAGGAAGGAAAACAACTTTTCTTGCGCAGACCTGTGTCATTACTATATTATTATTATTATTATTGAAAGTCCTTACATATGTTAGATCAATATGTATTTGCATGCTGAACCCAAACAAAGTTAATCGTCTAAATGACTCGCTCAATCATTATATTTTATCCATCTTTTTCGCTTGATATTATTTGATCATGATTTATACAGATCATTCGCTGAGCGTCATTTACTTTTTTCTTTTTCAGTGTCATTCTTCATCTCTATCTATTCCCATCTTTTGAACTACAAATAATTTCAATACATTCTCATCAATACTTCCATACATTTATATATAAAAAATACATTTATCCAGTCGTTATCACCACCGGCTCTTGTTTCATAATTTCACTAACCGAAATATCCCGAGCGTTATAATGATATTGATTGTCTGCCTCTTGTTCTTGTCTTGTAAATTTGCTTTTCGCTGTTGATCGCGTTGACTATAGACCATTTCAAGAAACCGATACTTACGTCAAAAAAAGCGTCTTAGAGAGATCATTAACTCCAGATGGAATAAAAGTGGTCTGGATACTATCTCGCGGAAAGTTCCGATGTAGTGAAATCCAATGTAATTCAAGCAAATAAAGGCAACCGTATTATATAAAATGAGTAGTATTTTATAACAATTCAATTATAATATACTTGTTTATTGAAACAGAAATAAATATATATAATTGAGAAAGTGGAGAAGTTTTTAAGCTGCAGTTTCAGCTTTATATTAAATTAATTTGTTTCCTACCACTTACTGGTTACATTACTTTCTGCGATATTTATAACATGTTTTAGACTCCTCAGTTATTAGTGATAACTTATTACAAATAAATATTGATTTATAATAAAAGTATAAGTTACTTTACAACTCTCTCGTAACTATTTTAGTATATGACATCAAACGTGTAGCGACAAAATGTAATTAAACTCATCTCTACGAGAAAGCTTGCCAGCTAATATTTTGTACTTTTTATAACTATTTTAATAATACAGTGTACAGTGTATAAACCAGTCGAGCACATGATAAAAGTTAAACAAAAAACGCTTATGCCCAGCACTAAATGTGTCGTTCGAAATTAAATATACAAATGTCACTGGAAAACACTCAATGATGCTTTACTATTATTACCAATTAAATAATGCCTCAAGTGGCTGAAAAAATAGCAATATCTAATGCTTATATATCTGATTATTAATTAATTGAAGATTTTTTTTCCAAAAATTCTATAAGTTGAGATAAATATTTTAAGCACAAATTAACATGCCCTACACGTATACATATATATTTATATATATATATATATATATTAAACACAATAATTTAATACACTTGACACATGCACTCTTTCACGCTCTTACACGCCTCTATTGTATCAGAGGCAAAGCTTGGACTTGGATTCTATGATTTATTAATTAATAATAAATCAAGTATGTGTCGGGAATGTGCTGTCTTTGCCTGATTTGTTTTTTGTTTACATATATATTTATATTGATTATTGATATACACATTTATGGAAATATATATTTGGATTTTCTCTATTTTACAATTTGGGATTTAATAATTT
Organism: Chelonus formosanus; assembly: GCA_028641665.1. NCBI lineage: Eukaryota > Metazoa > Arthropoda > Insecta > Hymenoptera > Braconidae > Chelonus > Chelonus formosanus. The sequence continues at coordinate 21,043,959 of CM054002.1, forward strand.
TAGAACTCCAGTATTTCCTATTTAATTATTATTATTAAACCCTTCACCAAGGTAGTCACCAAATTTTTAAGTTTCACCATTTTATTTGAAACTCAGTAGATTGATAATCCTGTTGAAAAATATGTAAGTTGCTTCGGCAAAGAAAAGTTGAAAGATTTGTATTAATCATTTGTGTGTTTTAAATAATTATTTATTATAATTTAAAATTTGAAACAGTTAAATGGCTGCAAGACAGGTATGACTGAAAACGATAGTATTTATTATAAACAGTTGAATTAATTGATGAATCAATTTTTAACTCTAACCTGGAGGAATCCGATTGTAATGGTGAGAATTAATGGGTAACTCAAATGTTTGAGATACTTCTCGAAGGAGTCAAGTGGTTTTGCATGACATAATTGAATATTTACATTGACGGAGATATCACAACCTCTTTATGACTTTCATAATTGAACTATCGATTTACTAACTTTGGAGCATGATATTCAATGTTTTATTGCTTATATAGGGAACATAAAAGTGTAATGATACTTACATAAAGATTGAAAAATTATTATAAAATTTTCTCAAAGAAGATAACTCGATAAAACTTAAATTATTTTATTATTGTTTGATCAACTTATAACGCCTTTGATATTAGTTATGATGTATTTATTGTATTTATTATCTATTGAAAAAGTTAAGTATATAAGATTTAGTAATAAGCCATGTATTTGTCGGTATGCTCTTTACTTTAAGAGTAGTAAATTGTGGAATCTGAGAAATGAATGTTGAAGTGAAAGCCTCAAATGTACATTGCCAGACAAATTACTGGGTCTACGAAAATTCAGGAGCCTTTTCAGCGCTCCTGTGGAAACATTCCACGCATTCAATTACGTAAATGGAAGTAATTGAGAAACGCATTGGAGGCTCTTCTAACTGAGTTTCATCTGCAAGATGGAGCAAATCCTCTGCAGACTCTCTCGTGGAAATGACGACGCCAGTGAGAGAAAGGGTGGGTTAATCGTCACTATTATCATTAGCGGTGCACATTCGCGGCAGCGACAATTAACTCAAAGAAGTTTAATGCTCTCCCTTATGCACTTGTAACAAGTCTCTCGTTCACAATTATTTACCCGGACCTGTGATTTCTCACGTAAAAATTATTTTATCACTCCATTTATTAAAAACTTCTATGAAGATCTCTATAAATATCTGACTGTCATATTATATTTTTTATTTTATCATTTCAAGTAACTTGGTTGATTTTTTAATATAAAACATCAGGAAGTTTACAATAGTTGATTTAATAGACTTTGAAATAAGAGTAATGTCTGCATGAAATGGAAAATTTGATCTTGCAGTGTATATATATATATATATATATATATATTTATTTCTATACATATATACACTTTTCCATAGCTTTCATCAACAACTTAATACTGCCAAGGTCTTTAGAAAATTTTCAGTCTGAATTGTTGTGATTATTTTCTTTGGATCTTTTTTCTTTCAATTTAAATTAAATTCAATGAGTAATTTGTTTTGATTTATTTAACAACATGAAAAGTAATTAAGCTTTTTAATTGTTTTATTTAATAAATAAACTTTTTCCAAACTGATTGAGACCAGGAGTTAAGTACGGTTGAAAATATATTTCATTATTTACATCACCTATGTAATGCATGATTTGTAAATACATAAATTCATCAAGTAGTAGAGTATAAAAAAGCAAGTGAGAAAAAATTTATTTATTAACAATCAAGCTTTCATTGATTTTCCTATGTGAAAAAATGAATTGAAAATATGATATTTGTGTTGTTGACAAACTATTCAACGAATCCCAAATACCAGATTCGATTTTCGACCTTACTATAAAAAGGTGAAGAATTCAAGTAAGCTGCTGATGATGAACGACCATCCAAACTGTGAGCTAAATGCATGTAAATGACTATTTATCATAGTTTTATATTAGTAATTGGTGCTTTCAATGGATACACACCACAATCCCTCTAGAGCTTTGCACTGTTAATGTTTTTTTAATGTTTAACCAGCTAGTCTATTCAATGTTGCTTTTGTTGTTTTATGTTTCATAATGGTACATAAACCATCACAAGAGTAAATTTATTATTTAGTTTTGATCTACGAACGTAGAGTTAGAAAATAAAATCAATGTTCGGTAAATAAACGCGTTCCATCCGGATCTATTTAATGAGTAATTATTGGTAAAGATAGAAGCTATTTGTTTTCATTTACTCAAGAAATCTAAAAAGGATAAAAATTTCACTTAAATAATTATCTTAAATTTTGTCTGATAATTATTATTTATTTATGAAAATAAATAAATTTGATATTAATTTGGCTCAGTGTTGGTTGTATATAAAAGTAAATTTCATTGATAATGAAATACCTTAAATAAAGAGAAAGAATGAGAGAAAAAAGGATACGATGTAGGGAATTTGTAATAAAAAATTTTTGCAAGTAAAATAATTCGCACGTTTTGTAGTATGCTGTTGAAAAATTCTGCTTTTACGTACTAGAATAGGAAATTCAAAGCAGTGACCGAGATAAAAGAACGTGCTTTTTTACTCCCAAGAGCTCGTTATAATTGGCCGACAACTTGTGACAATTGACTGAAAGGATAAAAGGCTTTTGAATCCTTAATGACGATGTTGAAAATATTTTTCAAAATTTAAAATTACTGCCTGCGAATATTGCTTTAATAATACAACAATATATATTCGATAGTTTAGGAATTATCACAAGGGAAAAATTGAATGAACACTACAATTATACTTATCCGACATTATTTTACCATTTATTATTTGTCGACAGGAATATTCGGTACAATTAACATTTCGAGAACAATGGTTAGATGAGAGGTTGAGATTCAATGATTTTGGAGGTATTTTTAAAAGTTTTTTTACTAATTGTTTACTCAAATTAATGTTAATATTTCAGTGATACATTTTAGAAACAAACATTTTCAGGAAAACTCAAATATCTCACATTAACGGAAGCTTCAAGAGTATGGATGCCCGATCTTTTTTTCTCCAATGAGAAAGAAGGACATTTCCATAACATCATTATGCCAAATGTATATATCCGAATATTTCCACATGGATCCGTTCTTTACAGTATACGGTGAGTATTTTTCATACATCACATTTTTAATTAATTTTTACTTTCTACTAAAATCTGCTAATTTGCATTCTACCTAAAAGAAAAAAAAATTCTTCATCAAATTCATTTAATTGATACTGTTTTTTTGTACATTGTCTAAAATATTTTAAAGTTTAATAAAAAAAAAATTGTAATAAAATTACTAAAAAAAAATAAGACCACCAAATAAATGTGTATAAATTAATGAACGACATTAATTATAAGTTATAATTTGTAGACTAGATTTCCACAAAAGAATTTTTTCATGAATTAACACATTATGATAGAATGCAACTCAATTATAAAGTTCATAAACACTAATTTCATTAAAAATATTTTCTTTTTGTTAATAGAATATCTCTTACATTATCATGTCCAATGAATTTAAAACTTTATCCTCTCGACCGGCAAACTTGCTCATTACGAATGGCCAGCTGTGAGTATTTAAATGAAAAGCAAGAAAGTTGTGAAAAAATCAATGAAAAAGTTCTAATGAAATATATTATTGACTATTGAAATATAGATGGTTGGACGACTGATGATTTAGTGTTTCAATGGAAAGAGGGTGATCCCGTCCAGGTAGTGAAAAATTTACATCTTCCACGGTTCACTCTGGAAAAATATCTCACTGACTACTGTAACAGTAAAACAAATACAGGTACTTCAATAATTCTTTCAAGCATCTACAAAACAAATAAATACACTATATTATTCAATTAAAAGAGAAAAAGAAATATCTTAATTGGTTACGTAATTTAATAGTAAAGAGAGTTTGATCATGCAATAAAATTAACGAGCTTTCTGAACAATGATATTATATGTAAATGATGTTGATGTTCATATGATAAAAAAAACAGAAGATTTATCGATACTTAATCTCTTTCAGGCGAGTACAGCTGCTTAAAAGTGGATCTGCTCTTTAAGAGAGAGTTCAGCTACTATCTTATCCAGATCTACATTCCCTGTTGTATGTTAGTCATTGTCTCATGGGTATCTTTTTGGCTGGATCAAAGTGCCGTACCAGCTCGAGTGTCGCTGGGTAAGAGCTTTTATCTTTTCATCAAATGGCGAGCAAGTCAATTGCTCAGAATCAATATTTGAGTTCATCGATCTTGATAATGATAATGATAATCAAACCTACATATTCTCTAATTCTTCATGATTTTTGCTTATTCATTCAAGTGTACTTGTCTTTTTTTAGGTGTAACGACACTACTGACAATGGCTACACAAACGTCTGGAATAAATGCTTCACTGCCACCGGTCTCTTATACAAAGGCAATCGACGTATGGACAGGAGTATGCCTGACTTTTGTATTTGGTGCATTACTAGAATTTGCACTGGTAAATTATGCCTCGCGAAGTGATATGCATCGAGAAAATATGAAAAAAAAGTATCGAGAAATGGAACCCTCATCATCCGTCGACCCGGCCACTGAACTCCTTGAACCGGACGGCGCCACCAATTTTCAAATGGTCAGTTTCATATTTGATTTAATTTTTTTTTGGCAACAGCTCGTGCAAAAAAATTCTTTTCAAATGCAACCATTATCTAGGACTATCGTAGCAATCAAGCAATGCCCTTCCAGGCATCTCTTTTAATCCAGATCCACTTTTAGGCAATTCATTTTCAATCATTTTCATGAGAATGCTGAATTAAAATTAAAAAATTCTTCCTTTTCTTTTGGGAAATAAACGAATATTGGATGTTTCATTTCGTTTGTTTATATACATAGAAATTTATTGGAATTCCACTAGTTATTAATAATCAAAAAATATTGAACAGCAATTAATTTATCTGACAGATAATTGCTCAAAAATTGTTTGATTTTAAATGAATCAATTGGTTCTGAGAACATTTATTTATAAATAAACAATATTATCAGTTTGTCAATATCATAGAAACCATTTTAGAGCAATTAATAAACTTTTTAATCAAATAAATTAAATGGATTTGAGTAAAAAGTAGAATTATCTGATTTTAGTCAGACACTTTCAATTAATTATTTTTAATGTTTTTCATAAAAATTGAAAATTTTAAAAGATTGTTTCATGTTGATTTATTAATTTATAATAAATTTTATTGAATTCAAAATTGATTGAATATTTATTAAAACTAAAACTAATAACGTTTTCATAATTTGTCATTAATTGATCAGTGATTGCATCTAAACTGCTAATAATTGGCATTATCATCAGCTTGATAAAGCTTCTAAACGATCAATTCCCTAAAGAATAAAATTAGCTGAAATGATTGTATACAGAGGAAAAGAATTTTTTTGCATGGCTTGAACTATTTTAAAAATAATTTAGAATTAGAAAAAAATACATGAACGAATCGGACAAGAGTCATTTGAATGAGAATTAGAACAGAACGGAAAAATTGCTAAAAAAATAAAATGAAACGTAGTTATCGAATGATTAAATTCGACCGAGTGTTTGAGCACCAAACCAAGAGCCGTCAATTTCTTTCAGAATCCTCTCGTCCGACACCGGGATGATAAGGTGACAATGGATAAGGTGCGGCAGTGCGAAATTCATATGCAACTACCGAAAAAAAACTGCTGCAGGTCGTGGCTGTCCAAGTTCCCGACGAGGTCCAAGCGCATCGACGTCATCTCAAGGATCACCTTCCCTCTCGTGTTCGCTCTGTTCAACCTCGTGTACTGGTCCACATACCTGTTCCGGGAGGAAGCAGAGAACGAGTAAACTTAGACGAGGAGATGCTTGGATCTAGGGATGTGGCTCGCGGCCATCTCTATCACTCTCATCACACATCACGGCATCGTTCACGTTCTCATCCTCGCAGTCTTGGTAATCAAACCCATCACAGTCACCATCATGGTTATCATCACAACCACCACTCGTATAATCGTCAGCGGCAACGTCACTTCCAACCGCAATCGCCTACTTCATCATCTCAAACGGAGAATGAAGCTCAATGTTCACCAGGAACATCGCAAACTTCCCGGATACCATCACGAGGATCACCATCACCAGGTTCCTCACGAATGGCAACACCATCGCCACCAGTGATGATTAGAAATAATCGAAATATCCGTAAATTTTTGTGTTTGTCTGATGGTACAACGAGCAAAATGTCATGCAAGCAATTATTCGGCTGTCAAGCGAAAGGCAGCGCAAGAATTGACGTTATTGCACGATTTGCTTTTCCATTCATGTTTGTCATGTTCAACTTTGCATATTGGTCCATGTACCTCTTTCGGGAGGATGATGGTGCAAAAGGGAGCTGAGGAATGACTGATAAGAAACATAGAATTAAATACGGGTTGGGATAATAATGGTGAGAAATGGAAATTTTAATTATTCAATGTTGATTAACCTCAGTACGACAATTTACTTGTCTTGTATTCAATTGACTCATCTTATATAATACGCGAAATTTTTCAATTATCAATAATTAGACATCATCAATCGACATAAATTAACGAAGCAATTTGTCGTACTGAATGGCGATAATTAAATGCTCAAAGATATTAGAAAAATAATGATTAATAAATCCAGGAACATTTCTCTGTAAGCACAAACGAATTTTGGGCGAGAACGAGAATCATTAGTGTGAATGTAATTTGTAGCATATTAAATGAGAGACCGCGTGCCACTAAGTGAAATTAATAAATAGTGGGCCTTGAATAGCCACGGCCTTAAAACTGATATGCATGTAAATTTATAAGTATTATACCTATTATGTATCAAAAACAAAAAAAAAAAAAAAACAACTTGTTATAACAATCAGTGACTCCTTTATATAATGAAACTTCTAGCCTTAAGTCTTAATATCTCATTATAACACATTTTACACGAATTCATTTACCAAAAAAAAAAAAAATAATAAAATAATAAAACGGTTGAATATTAAATATTCTACAAATCGAGCTTTGGACGATAATTAATGATGACAAGTGTACATTAAATAAAGAAAAACAATCAAATGAATATTCACATAAATGAGAATTTTGCTCGGAGACTAGAAGTTTCTTCCAAGTAGATGTCGATAATGGTAAGAATCAAAATATTCGTGTTTACAAAATAACTCATTTTGTATACACTCCAACAAAATAAAAAAATAAATGGAAAAAAATATAAAAATACAAATCGTATTCAAAGTGATTCCAACTTTACTAAATAAATTAAAACGAATATAAATTAAAAAACAAAAAAAGGGAAAAAAAGAAAAAGTACTGATAATGGATCGATTGCACACTCTGTCGTTGTACAAACGTAGTGAGTATTAAAATATACAATACAAACGATAGAGAAATTTACGATAAATTTGTTTAGGCTTTAACAAATTTCATAAATAAATTGATATTGCCTGGAACATGACAAATAGACTATTATATTCCAGTCAATAGGGACGATCCGATGTTTTTCTTTATCACATCGGGCATTTGTCAGTCAACTAGATAATAAAAGTAACATTAATATAAGAATACTAATTAATAATAAAAAAATTGAAGTGAAAATACAAATAAAAAATTTAAATAATAATATTAATAATAATGATTATTATTAAAATAATATTAATAATAATAATGATAATGGACGACACGAATTTATATCATAATTGCATTATAAGGTGTCAGGGTACAAGAGCAAAATGTAAATGTCGATAAGATTAATTTGAAAAAAATGACGAGCGATGGTATAATTTCATTTCTTCATCATCGATCTTGAGAAAATATTGATCCTTTCACGAAATATTGCCGGTAGTAAGTGAGCATCGTTAATAAACGTTGGAAAGTACTGTCATAGAAAATACAAGTCAACAAGTCTTACGATATAATCGGCCGTTGATGGAGAAAAAAATATAAAATACCTAAAGTCTTATTTATGTTCAGTGGTCAGATAAAAATTAAAACAATAAAATAAATGGAAAAAAAATAACAGATGATACGAATCGTTCTAGATTAACCACCGTTAGTATTAATAGTCGCACGTATTACACGTAGAAATACTATAAATCATGCATATATCCATTCAAAATTTAATGTCACTTCCCACTGTAAATAATTATCAATTTCGAATGACTTCAGTAAAATACACCCCATTGTCATATCCATAAAGGTTGAAAAAGTATCGCTGTAATGGAAAGTATTATAAATGATGGGATAACTTATATAATAACGATAAAAATAAGACGTGCGTTTCACCCAATAAAATCAATCTTTTCCATCAGAAATAATCAATAAAAAAAATTGAAATCATTCAGGTCAATCTTCTATATGAGGAAATATATATAAACATAAGAGATAAAAAAAAAAAACGCAACAAAAAGAATGATCATAACAGGGAAAATAAATTGATTTCATAAAAAAAGGGTGTATGAATTGCGAAAAGGTCATTAGAATAATGAAAATAGAATTTCTATTTATTATTTTTAAGATAAATAATTAATTTTATCAGGCACTGCAGCACATACACATGCATTTAAATTCGTTAATGAATCATTAATGTATCTACAACAGACACAGTAGGTAGAATGTATGAAAATAAAAATGATCAATTTAATTATATAAATATATATACATAAATAGTTTATATTTTTATCAGTTAAATAAATGATTTAGTTGTGAAAATTTTGTTGATAGGAACTGAAAAGATTTACGAATAGATTATATAAAGATTAATTTAAAAATATAATATAATTTATTTATACTGTTGAAAAATTTAAAAGAGATTTTTGTTATTATTGTCATCAGTAAATAAATTAAAAGTGCACCTTGACAAACAACAGTTTAAGAAGAAAACTAAAATATATTATGAAAAAAGGATTTGATGCTAAAAAAAATTTATAAGTATTTATTAATAAAATTTTAATTTCATGTCCTCTGGAGGAAACTTAGTAAATATGTTAGAACATTAATGATTAAATTACTAGTTATTGCAAAAAAGTTATTTGTGATTGTTGAATTAATTCTCAAAGAATACTGAGATTACATTATTATAAGTCTATGAATGTCACGGGGAAATGAGTTAGTTGGGCAATTAAAGTTTACATATGAAATATTATTTATTTTTGCTCCAAATTTTCCCTAAAGCTTGTGACTGTATTAATAACATAGCAGTGGTAAGTGTGAATCAACGTCTTATGTGGTATGAAGTGAAGATTATTTAAGAATTCATATCTACATGTAAAATCGGGCGTATGAAATCGGAAATTACGACGCGAGGTTGATCGATAAAGAACGTCGTATCTATTCTGCTGCAACGTGCTCAATTATTGATAATTAGAAGTTCTTAAATGCCCTATAACAGTATTATGAAATTAATGTAAACAAATTTTACCTACTACTGATGTAATTGATACAAAATATGGAAATATTAGAGAACTGGTTGGTGAATAAATATCAAAAATTCGATATTGTTTTGTTTTTATAAGAAAACATTTTCTTCATTTTTTTGAGCCTTTAATAATTCAATATAATCTGTAAATCAGTTTATGTTCATATAAAATGCTATTATATATATCGTCAGGTATAAAAATATATGGAAAAAATATCTCCAAAAAATTTACATAATTTCATTATACAATTATAATTTTATTGACTTAATATTAATTAATAATGATTAGCTATTCATATTTATTATGCATTACGGCCTACCTTGACTTTTATCTTCACTCTTGGCTTCTCTCTCTTTCATTAATCTTCGATATTCTTCTTGTTTTTCTCTTTGTTTACGTTTTCGTTCAAGCCGCAATTCTTCTTCAGTCATTTGTCGAGCTGACCCATTATCGACATTACTTGGCTTTGTAGACGATCTTGTATATTGTAACGAAGCAGCTGAAGATGTAGGTTTGGGATTAATTACTGGCTTAGTTTCTACTTCTTTTTTTATAGTTGGTTCTGGTAAAATTGTTTCTGCAACTAATAGAAAAAATATACAATATAATAAAAAATCAATCCTCATAGAAATTTTATTTTTTTTATTATAAATAATTCTACCTTTGGCTTGATTTTTATCATCTATGACCGGACTAGCTTCTTTTTTAACGACTATTGGATTATTGACATTAGTCGAGGATAATACTGTTGGTTTAGAGGTTTTAACTATATCACTTTTTAATTTGTCACTTTGATTATCTGTGTTATATAGTTTGATAATTTTTCTTTTATGTGAACTAGGTTGTATTCCTTCAATTTTCTCCTCAATGATTCCACCAAAACAAAGTAATGCTTTTCTAAAAGCATTGGTGATTGAAGACTGTAAAATAAACTTTTATGAATGATGTAAATAAGAATATTTTCTCGTTAAAATATATCAATTACACACACGTCGTGCTGAATACACTGCTGAACCTTTTACAGAAGATTCTGCATTGCTATATCCCATTTCTTCATGGTAAGTTCCATCCGGCAACTGTACTTTGACAAATGCAGCACATCCTATGTGATATTTTCCCATAACATATTCAACAAAATCTAGAAAACATATTTTAGAAAAAAATAAATAAAGTTACAGATATATCATTCTCAAAATTATTGCAAATCAAATGATTTTTACCTACTGTTTGACTTGTCACTGCGTGACTCCATTTACCATGACCAAAAACATCGTTTGCAATTAATATCAAATCATTGTATGTTGTTGAATGATTGTCAGGATCATTCGTTCCATAACTATCATTATCAGGCACACTGTCACTTCGAGAAACCGGCTGAAATAGATTAAAAATATAAAATATATTGCTCATTAAATTGTTGCACAGTATTTGAATGTTTTCAATTTATTTACTATTTTAATACACGATGGAAAACTCATTTTCACAGCTTACTGTTTTAAATGTCAACAAGTTTTTGGAGAACAAATAACTGCACATCAATGTATGCTAACATTTGAAAATAAACTGTCGAAATCAGCTGAAAAACGGTTATGTTCGAAAATTTTTTTTTTATTTTTACTTACACTTGATAAATTAGAACATTTATACTGTATCATACTACGGTAAGCAAACAACTGTCGGTAAAAAGGTTTATTTTGCGCAGCAGAAAACTCATCGACTATCAAAATGGCGCTTGAGCCCAGAAACGTTCCCGCGCAAAGCGTTGGCGTCTGACAAAAAAAAGCCTTTTCGTGAGCAAAGTTTATATCCAATATTTAAAGTTCAATAAAATTGACTAAACAAATTTGTATGAATTTGGTCAGATATTGATAATGAATTAAATGAGAATAAGCATATAAAAAGGAATAAAAAAGTACGACGCATAAGTTTGAGAGTCGAGATCGTTCAGTTTCGTTTGGCGTTACGGCGTGTGTAGACGTTTTTGCGAAGTATCTGTGCCGGTGCAGATAAATTTTTAAAAATAACAGGTAATTAAACGATAAATAATCGTATTTATAATTAAAATATGTTGTGAATATTATTGCTAATGTAGATGTTATCATATTAATGTAAAACAACATGAAATAGATGGTAGTTTTGTTTAGAGATGATTGATGTGTTTTAATGGATTAGATTATCGTTCATTGTAATTATGGTGATGCAAAAATAGGATCAAAATCTCATCGTTCGTTCTACAGTTAGTGGTGAGTAAATGACACAAACTTTTATTTTATTTAAATGAATTACTCCATTTCCGTCATGCAGTATTTTTATGGAGTGGTTTTTTTGTTTTCGGAGTATTGTGATTTCTGGTATTGCTCTATCGAAACAATTTCAAATCAACGTTTTTTATAGCACGGATAGCATTACAAGTTTCATTAGTAATTGAAATTCTAAACTAAAAAGTCGTTTTATTTTTTAACTTTTTCTTTGATCTTTTTTTTCAAAGAATTTTTTTTCAACTTTCATCAGACGAATGTCTTTGTGATTTATGATGAGCTAGCTAAGAATCATTCGCATGTACATATTCATGTATTCCGGTATGCGCAGATATATCCGTAATTTGTAAACATAGTCGTTTTGTTACAATACCAATAAATGCTTGATTTTAATAGAGATATTTGTTTTGGTCTCGAGTGGAGAATTGTTTGTGAGAAAAACGAACTGAAGAATAACAGAGTTTTTTGCGTGTAGCGTCAACATAAAACGGGAGGGTTTGTATACTCAATTTTTACGAAACAAAGACAATAAGTATTTTTTTCTAGATATTTTTCATTTTAAATTACGTAGGTATTTAGTTTTTTCTGTCTACAATTTCTATTGATATATATTTCTGCAGTTACGATTTTTTGTTAATATTTCAATCAACATTATTTTTTTTTAAATGTTTCAAAGAAATATCTGATGGTTTTTTATCTATTTTAATTTACAAAATAGACTCATTTTATTTTTCTTCATGTATTAAATTTTTTCTTTTTATGAATGAGTTATCAGTTTATAGAAATTCACGTTTTTAAAAAAAAATTAAATTACGATTTTATCGGTCCATTTGAAAATAAACAAGTGCATTTTATCGACCTTTTACCACGATTACCAGTAATATAACAACAAGTTAAAAATATTTTCATTCATAAAAATTATTTGCAAATATTTCAAGTTTATTTTTCTCGGTAATAATTTACATGGTAACATGTGATTTTCGGTATATATTAGGCTTTTATTTGTTACTGTTTATTGTATATTATATAATATTTATAGTTATTGAGTTATAAACTTTTTTTTATTACACTGAATTTTATTATCCATAATTTAAAAATTCTACATCATATTGATTTTTTCGACTCCGATTTAGTTTGGGTTCGCTATAATTTATTTTCTTTTATTACTGGTCTTGCTTTGCTGCATAAAACAAAAAGAGAACAATTGCAATTATTTAAAATTTCTTTATTGAATAGAATAGTACTTTTAAAATAAGCTATTTTATGTGAATGAATTATTCATGCGCTATTGGCAACAGGCTTGTTATTTTCATTGGTAAATATCTGCATATAAATGTGAAGTACAACAACTCTACTTCCTATATTGAATAAAATTTTCATCATAAAATAACATTATTCAGTGCAAGTGCGTATGGGTCCATGCTGTAAAGTGATAATCGATCAACTAAAATATCCTAATGAAATTAAAATATTTAAATCTATCGTAAAGATTTGATAATTATGAACCGTAAAAAAGCTCAATTGATGAAATAACGTAAGTAATTAAATTGATATTAAATGAATAATTATACAATATTTGCTCTCTAAATGAATGAAAGGTAATTTTTTGTTCAGTTGTGACCTAAATAAACAAAAATAACTCAATTTAATATTAAGCAGATGAGGTAGCATTCGCAATAATACGAGCCAATGGAGAGAAAGCAATAGAAAGGTGTTTGAGTCTATGCCATGGAACTTCTATTTGGTATATAATAGTATATATAAGTCCGGGTAGTATGCTTTGTGCTCACGCTATGCCAAACATAAATTTCCCTGCTGGTGCATACATCCTGAGCGTCTAAGTTGTGATATGAAAGCATCTATGTATACGTATTCATATGACCATACACGTACACTCGAAACGTGCAAGGGAGGTATTATCATTTCTTACGGTTTCTAGACATGCCAACGTGTGTGATTTTCGTCTACACTGCTTTCCTGACCCCGTATAGTAGCACATCGTTGAATCTCATACAGAAATCGACACTAGATTACATTCAACTCCTTGTTTTATATTTTTTCTTTAGAAAAAAAATATGTTTGCATAATCAACCCATCTTTCTGACTGATTCTTAATCATCGTTTGAAACTTAAAAGTTATTAAAATTTTAAACTAATCATATCCAGTGGGTTTATGCTGGAAAACACATTGATGAATAAATTAAATTCAAGTGTGCTGTTTTATTTTGTATAACAAATTTTTGAAAGGACTCTTTGAGAATTTTCTCTCATATTTTTGTGATTATTTGAATGTTCTACCCTTACTGAGAGAATCGAGAATGTAAAAAGTCGAATAAAACAAGTGAACATGTTGAAAATGAAATTTTCATCAGAGCTTTCATAGTTTTTTTTATAAATATAATTAATTATATGGGAATGTGGTTGACAAGGGGTGAAAGAATAGAGGGTCTTTCAAGTGTTTGTATAAGGAAAAACTAACTAAGCGTATACATGGTTTTATATATAAAATTAATTGTAATGTTTAGAGAAAAATAATAAGTTATAATGAATGTTTATTTAATAGAATAATCACAATGAATCTGACATTATTTTATTGAGATTATCTATGTGTATTTAGTTAGATCAAATATGCGGTAAAATAATGACATAAAATTTTATTATCATTATATACATATATATACATACGTGTGTGCACGTACAAAATGTAAATACATTTAAACTGAGCGAATCGCCTGGTCTTTCTACTGTTTCAAATTTACTGGCATTTCTCTGAATCTGCGGGGGATATAGAGAGAACTACTCTGAAATTAACGAGCTCTTCACTACGACTAGAAGTTACGAAAATAAGTAAGCTTGCTAGTAAATTTACTAGTTCTATCTTCTCTAGTTGATAACTTTATCTAAAATTATAACTTGTAGATATTTTAGTTATAGTTATGATATTTATATAGATAGATGTGTATATAATCAATTATTTGTCGGAATATTAGGCACTAAATTGAATGAAAATTGATAAAAAAAAAGACATTTATATACCGTTATTAATATCTAATTGTCGTCATCAATTTTTAACTTAACATCATTTTATGACGCAGATAGAGATTTAGTGAACCGCAAGATATTTTCGAGAATGTTGAGGGTTTAGATATTTCGTGAGAAATAGATTTCATTGAGAATGACATTGTAGAAGATTCGAGAGGGTAGTGTGTAGTAATGCCCGGATACATTTTTCCTTAAAGTGGCTTGTTGGATATCGTTGGTTGAAGTGAATAGAGCTATATAAGGGCTATTGGCAGAGTAAATAGAGAAGGGGAAGAATGAAATATCGTTGAAGATCTCAAGCCATAGTATTATATAGCTACAAAACTAATTCCATCAATAGAAATGCTGTTTTATGCTCCTTTTTTTAATTCTTATTTTTGGCTTAACTGTGATAACTTTTTTCAATAGTGCAATTTATTAACTGGTTTGACAATAAAAGATTCTTGATAATGTAAATATTTAGCTTGAATTTAGCCTCTAGAAATGTAGTTCTCTCTGATAAATATTATATTTCATTTATCGATGAATGAAAATACATAATGGCAAAGTAATGACAACTGTTTCTATGAAAATTTGATCCATCATTCAGTCGTCGTATAAATGTTGAAATAGCGTAAGAAATGTCATTCTCTTGTACAGTGAGTGGAACACTATAGTGACACTTGGCTCGCGGGAGATGAAAATTCTATTGGGAGACAGTATAGAGACACATTGGAGTTTGAAAAGTTTTTTCTCATATCCTAAATGTCCTGATTCTCAAAATGTCAATCTATAAGAATACACATATATTTTTTTTATATTTCTTTTTAGTATTCTCTTGTCGATCGTCTCACACATCTTCTATAATTGACAAGCAGTGGTATACAGCTGCAAAGTAACTAGTGACGTCTTATCTTTTACCTTGTCATCCAATAAAAATGTGTAATGAAAATAAATAAAGAAAATGTTGACGTTCATTATAAAAATTTTGCAGTATAAAAATCAATATTTGTGTTTATTACTTCGATACAAAAAATTTCAGTGCTACTTGATAACAATGAAATACGTGGTGCAACATTTTAGTTAAAAAAGTATGTTAAATAAATTCTTGATGAAAGAAGTAAAAAAGTATTAATTTCGAAAGAGAATCTATTTACTTATTGCATCCATATGGATATACTGTGTTTGCATGGTAAATGGGTGAATTGAATCGATATTTGTAGAATCAGTCAAGTTAGCTATACTATAGGTCTCTGTCGAATGGAAATAGGTACCTTCAGCCTCTCAGTCCCCTAACGTCCATTCTAATCGTGCTATTGACCCACTTGGCGTATCGTGTACGCACTAATTGTTAGTCACTCGAGTGATAGTTGAATTGTCACTTGCTCTTGTAATCACAAGATCCTAAACATGCAAATACTCTCTTCATTACAACAAAATGTTAACACTCATCATCAAATATGTCGCAATCATCACATAATTTTCATTTTGTTGTAATGATTATTTATGATGTTGACATTTATTTCAAATTCAATTATTAAAATCGCCTTTGGTGTTGAGATTACTCCAATATTTTCACTCAATGTAATAAAAAAAAGATGTAGTTATCATACAATTAGACAAGACACTTTTAAATATCAAGATAACAGAATTTGTAGGTAAATAACTTTATACATAGATAATGGGTCTTATTTCTGTCAGTCTTATCTACAATATTGGAGGGGAAAATTATAAAAATTATCAGCATTGTATAAAGTTTCATGAAATGATCAGTCTCTCGAAATGCCTGATAAAGGAAGATACACCTCTCCGGAAGGTTCTCATATTTGGGAGTACTGGGCTACTTTTGTTTGTAAGACTTTTACTTCTTAATCATTTTGTTTCTGTTTATATCATTAGGGTGGAAATACTAGTTGGTGCATTATAAAGTCTTTTCAATTTCTTAAATTAAGTTCAATTTTCACAATAAAAAAAGACTTTTTTTTTAATCTCTTATCCAGAGAAGATTGGAAAAATATTTATTTTTTGTTGTTTGATTCAATATTTTTATTTTTTTTATTTTTTCATTCAATTGATTTCATGCTAGTCATAAAGTGAAATTGGAAAAGCTTGTATTTATAAGAAGCATTAAATCTACAATGCTTAAGTTTATACTATAAAATCAAAGAGCTTTAATAAAAATAGAATTCTGTTCGAAGATGATACGATATTAATGTATTGAAAGAAAATAATTATATTCTGTTTCTATTAACAAATCACTTTACTATGAAAATCGAAAGAAATACAGAAATTTACAAGTAGTATTAAACTAAAGTGGCCAACTATTTGTTTCTTCACTCTATCTATCCTGAAGATTTCTCTCTAAATATTGTCTTTGCTCGTAAGGTTCGATCCAAGCATTTTGCATTGGTTGTATAATAGGATGGAACTCGCCAACTTTCGCAATATTATTGAAGCCAGACTCTCCTGTTCCCATCGACCATAACGATGTTTCAACAATCGCAGCTGCAGGGCCTCTAGGTCATCTTATTGCTCCAATTATTGCTAATCTGATGATCGATACTTTGGGTCGAAAGAACTGTATGTTCTTTGGTGGATTACCACTGATAGTCTCCTGGGCAATGATGTGTGTTTCACAAAATCTCTGGGTACATATAACACTAACTATTAATATCTTAATTATATCTTTTTGTAATTACTAATTGGACTACTATTTTTCAGATATTAATTGTCGCCAGAATTATGGCTGGTTTGTCTTTGGGGGTATCATTCTGTGTCAGTCCTCTTTATCTTGGAGAAATAGCTTCAACCAAATTGCGAGGGATGATTGGATCAACTTATGGCATCATGTGCAACTCTGGAATTCTCTTCTCCTTCATTATCATACCGTACCTGAGCATGTCTGTAGCATCTGGTGTATTTTTATCAATAGCTGTGGTAGTTCAAGTAGCCCTGTACTTCATTCTGGAATCTCCATACTTTTTAATGTTGGTAGGCCGAGAATCTGAGGCTGAAGCAGTATTAGAAAAGCTTCGAGGAAAATTAGATGTCAGTGAAGAATTAGAAGTAATGAAAAATTCAATCAAAGAAAAGACATCTCAGAAACACAGTTTGCTTGATTCTCTGAAATTATTATTCCAAGATAAAAGTAATTTACGTGCTTTCATAATTATCAATCTTTTTCTCATTCCTTTTTATTTTGGAGGCTTAGCGGCTATCATGATTTATGGACATGTAATATTTCAAGCCGCTGGGAATTCAATTAGTGAACACGTTGCCGTCATTAGTATCGCAGTTACTCAATTAATTGCTTCCCTGATTATGTCTCTTCTTGTAGATCGTGTTGGCCGGAAGCCTCTGGTATTATTTTCCGGTGTTTGTGGTGGAATTTGTAACTTTGTAATAGGTTTTTATTTTTTTGCTAAAGACTATATGGACATTAATGTTGTATCATACAATACAGTACCACTTTTAGCAGCTATAGTACTCATTTTTTTGTTTAATATTGGAATAGCTTCTATACAACCTGTTATAGTTGGTGAAATCCTTTCTACTGAAATTAAAGCCATTGGTAGTTGCCTTACAAGTCTTATAGGAGGATTTCAAGCCATTGTTAGTCTCAAAATGTACTTAATTTTGACTGATGGATTACACCTCGGGCACTCTATACCCTTCTTTGGCTTTGCTGTAGCACTTTTAGTTACGACCATAGTATTATATTGCATTACACCAGAAACTAAGGGTAAAACTTTTGCAGAAATACAAAAGATGCTTGGTAAAAAAATGTAAATAAATTAATCCATGCTTTTAATATACTCTTTTTTATAGTTAATTTTAAGTTAAAATGATGTAAATAATAAAAGCACGAAATTTTTAGTTATTATTCTATATTTTTCTTTGATAAATGTATGAATTAAACTTAGATGACATTAACAAATACTTTACAAAGTTTATTCGTTAACTATAAATTGGTATATGATAGCGACTTTTCTTACTTTATTATCATTTAACTTGCATTGGACTGCATTCTGTACAAAAATAGAAAGAAATTTAAGTACTTATGAAGTGGATCTAGCGAAAAAGTTTTTCTTTCTCTCGCGTATTACTCGTGAGAATCTGGAAATCACTATTCAATCTTATAGGAATTGCTATTGGCAGAACCATTAAAGACTAAAATTAGTTTTCTCGGTCTAAGATATCCAGCTTTTCTCTAACTACTTGCAGCGTCTGCTCTGGTCTACTTATCTTACTTTATATCTTAAATTAAGCATTTTTTTACTTCCATTATTTTGTAATATAGGCCAAAAGATTTACTTCTTCATATTAAGAATGAAAGAAAACTTTCCTTGCATTAAAAGTGTTATGCAGTAATAAATATTATACATATATCATAAGTGACTGAATATCAATACATTCTTAGGTCTTAATTGATTAATATATTATATATCATTGTAATCAGTGTTCATTAGTAGTGGGGCTAGTTATGTAGTGGTAGTTGCAGTAGTACCTGATTAATTCGACTAGAGATTAATTGTAGTATAGACATCAAAGGATATTGACAGTACAAAGTTATTAGGGCAGCTTTTGATCAACGTTGTGAGAAACCTCAACATCTTATTCAGCTGTTGATTATTGATAGGCTGTTAGACGTTTCGAGGACTATTGTCAAGTCGATATATCTCGTTAATTTTAGTACTGGCTGTTTGAGAAATCCCTTTGGATTTAGTAGGCGTCGGCGGTGCGTTCACACTGGCGTTAGAGGCTTCGATATCCATACTATTATATGTAGGTCCATTTTCAACTTAATTCGTATTTATAAATTGGTACTAGAGATATTTGATTGAAATTGTGACGATATTGTTTAATGGTGAATACACTCAACGATAATTGTTGGGGTCTTCTTGAGTATTTCAAGTTCCTGAATGAATAATCAAACTACGATACGTATATACATTCTCTAGCATCGGAAGAATATTAATATTATTATATGAATAGGCTTGTTATGTCTCTCACTTCCTCTTGGTTTAACCCCCCAGTGACTTCTACTAACATTTATCCCGTTATGCCTCCTCGCGTACGGTCAGGAGGCACACCTCAACGTTAAGTACACAATCGTATCATCAAACCAAACACGCTAACGATCGGTGGTATTTAGGCAAACGTAGCGCTCTTCCTGGCAAACAATATCGTCGCGTCTATGAAAAGCTCTTGTGTCATACTACATTTATGCATTATACACTATACCTGAGATGTGGAAAGTGGCCATCAGCATATTTGCAGAAAAAAAGAAACTACTTTTTAATTTATTTTATTTTACATTTCAAATTTGATTAATTAAATTAACAAGTTTGTTCATTGTTTCAAGGGTATTGTGATCTAACTATTTTTTGTTTTAGTTTTACATTTATTGCATTGTTCGATTCAGTTTTAGAAGCCAATTATTTTCAAAGAAATTTTCAATTGGTTGTTTTAGTTGTTGTTGTTAGTTGAATAGCAGACGATTCTTTTGAGTAGATTGAATGGACTCTAAAATGGATGAGAAAAGTAGGAATTGATGAGAATAGACAGGTGAAAAGAGAAAGTAATGTTATTCACATCAAGATGGTAGAACAAAATATACAAACAAAAGAAGGAGTTTAAATGGTTTTTTCTCGCCATTTTAAAGCTAACTAGATATAACAAGGATAGTTTAGTTAGCAAAAAAGAGTTAAATTTTAAATAAATTAATATTAATGTAGGTAATCTAAGCTTTTATTCTTACAGCAGATGTTACATTTGTTTGAAAAAACATAATGTTGTTTTCCTCTTACTGCTGTAATCATAATAATAAAATTGAATTACCAAGAAACCAACCACCAGGAGTGGTGATTACGTTGAAAGCAATGACAAAAAATCTTTTCGGCGTTATGACAACTTTCTACTCATCAAATATTGTATTTTTATGTTATTTATTTTTTATAATACTTTACTGCAACGGAGGTGAACATTAAACGTGATCTGAATTGAAAGACTGTGGGGATTTTAATGTCCCCAAAGTGCATCCACGTATAGAGTAGACTGTTTCATCGAATTAGTATATGCAGTTGTGGAAATGGTCGCTTTTGCGGTTTCATCGAGTGGTTAGACTAATTGAAATTCGAATTTTGCATTGGTAGTTGGTGTGAGGATACCACATGACTTGATAAAATGCCGCCAAATCATCACCACATATTAATTAACTAGCACTAAAATTACTTGATGTTTTATTTTATTTCATTATTTCAATCAACAGTTTACCATTTTTATTTTATATTTTTTATGTAGGCTTTTTTTTTGTTATTGACTTTATATATCATCGACGTTAATCGTGTGAAAAGATACTTGGCCAAGATCGATGGAAAATAATCGTGCATTGGACGTGTGTGTCCGTGGTTTACGAGTAATTAGAGTGACTTGCAGAACATTAATCACACATGCAAACATCATACGTGATTGATGGATATTCGACCACGTTGCGTATACGTTTCAGGGTAGAAACTTAAATAGATATATGTATGTGAGGATTTACATATTTACAATCACTATATCTTTGTATATATTTTCTTACTTCTACATAAATTGTCAGTGTATAATAAATTACATGTTTGCTGTACAACGATGAGACGCCAGTCTCTCATGTCAAGCTGAGTAACTGCAGATTTACGTCTATTGTGTTGATGCTTATTTTGATAGGAGAAAGACAATGAATGACAGCGAATGACAACTTCACTAAAATTTCACTCAGTTTGGAATATTTTTAAATAATTATTACTCGCCGTTTTGGAATCATTCCTATCTATTCATTTCAATAAACGGATGTTTATTTGAAACTGAGTTAAAATTCTTTTCATATTAAATTTTAGATGACGTTATATTGTCATCTCTTTTACATGCTCTTTGACAAACAATAATGCGAAAATGGTAAATTAAGATAGTTCTATTACGTATCGCCGTATTTTTTAGGTTTTATCCTGCATCCTGACGTTTTCTCCTTTATCTACCTTTTCATGGTTTGTCTATTTTTACATGAAAAAATTTTTATACTAAATATCATTAAAGTGATAACTTTTTTTTTACATTTATCTTAGTTTAAAATGTTTTAATAGTGTAGACATGCCAAAATTTTATGATTTTCATTTATGTCTGTAGTAATTTTAATTGAGTTGATAATGTAAACTTTATATAACACTAGACTCATTTATAAATGGTAAATGTACCATTGTAAAAATCGGTTTCAGATGTTTTCTCAGCTAATTAAAGTTTTCTGTGACAATGATAGAATTATATCTGTTGTTAACTTTACGAGGGTTCCATTGCACCATTGTACATAAGTCTTGTACTCCTATTTCAAGAACTATAAAATGAGAAAAAAAAGTAATCTGAATTGTTATTTAACGAGTTTGTTCTACATCGGATTAATTTTGAGTTTTATTGATTCAATTTATAGAACTTTTAATTTTATTTATTTTTTTTAAGATACTACTTTTTCAATTTTACAACTCTTAAGTGAAAAAGATTTACTAGTTTTATATGACATTAGTATTTCTTTTTTTTTCTACTTAGATTAAATTCCTGTTGCATTATTGTGAGATAATTAAATAATGTAGTTCTGTTCATACCGATATTCTTCTTTATTCGTTGAAAAAATTTATATTAAAAAAATAAAAAAAATTAATTTCAGTAGCAGCCTTAAAATTTAATCATCCAGCATATTAAACTTCTATCTTTAATTTAGGTATTTATGTTTAATAGTAAGAATAAAAAGACAATAATTTTTAAATTAGATCTACAACGGTGTAATAAAATAAGTACTCTTGATCCTTATATAACAAACGTCTAGCACAGTTTTAGCTAGGATGAATGTTGAGCTTTTTTTTTCTAGAAATAAAAAAAAACTTTTAATTCAATTATCCTAAACATATACTTACTGAATTCAACTATAAAAAAATTATAGAAGAATTTCATAATGCTTTTATTTTTAATTACCGTCACTACTTATTCATGGGGGTATTTTTTCTTGTATATGGAGTGTAAATTTTTTTCTCCAACATTAAATACAGAAGTCTTTTTTCTATATATTGCTATCTCTTTTCTCAAATCTTTTGAAAAAGTTTGTGCAATATGAAACAAAGGAGTTGCCTTTCTTTCTAGCTAGCTTTAACGATGACAATAACGAACGGAGAGGAAAAAAGAGTATAAGAGAGTGAGAGAGAGAGAGAGAAGAAGCCTGAGGTGCTTCTAACTCTAACTCAACAATTTTTTTTTATTTTGTTTTTTTTTTTTTTTTTTTTTTTTTATAGAGAGAGGGAGAGAGAGTAGTTTCTCGGTATTTTTCAACCTCAATGTAAGTGGAGTTTGCTTGATGGCTCCTAAAAAATCTTCAAAGCGTTCAAATGAAGTAGATAAACTGTATAGTGTACAGTATACTTCATTTTTGTCGGTGGGTCACTGGAATTTCTCAAGTGGATTTAGTTTTATTGTGTGTAGACAAAGCCTTTGGCAAACGAGTTATTTCTTCTTTTCCTTAGATAATTATTATATTTGAAAATTATTGATCTCATACCAGGTAAAATTACTAAATATTCTTCTCACTATTTTTTTTTAATTAATAAAAGCTTTGAAAAAACTTCTTTTGAATTAGAGAAAAAAAAAAAAAAAATAGAGCGTAAAATCTCGTGACATTACTTTATCTGTAGTTACAAAGCTTGAAGAACGTTTAAAAAATGAGTAGTTACAAAAATCAACGCCTCAATTCTCGAGGTTTTCTTCAAAAGTATACTCTTACGTACTAAATTCTCTTGAGATTCTTCTTTCTGTGATTTCCAACTTTTCCGATTGGAAGAGTGCACATTCCGTGTACTAGGGCAAGTTATTTGACGAGTTGGACTCTAAAAAGTTACTGGCCACAAACTTTTACTTTAGATGCAATTTAAATTTTTCATGCAATGTTTATAAAAGAAAATATCTTCGTTTAAAAATATTCTGTTTATATTTATAAGTTCAATAAAATGATTTTAGTCATGAAGAATATTTCATATTTTAGTTTCTAGGCTTTTATATTTGCAACTAGGTTAGAGAAATATTTCGGGCGAAAAATACATATTTATTGCATAGGTGTATTTTATCAAATGTTAGTTCAGTGCTTAGATTTTCTCGTGGTAAACACACATCAGGCACAACGAGGTTTGAATGTACGACGCGATAAAACAAACGCCAAATGGGATAAACGCAAATTGAATCGATTGACGGGACGTTGTTGATAGTATGTTGGTCACGTATTGGCGAAATATTTGAATACGTTCGATTACCGACGTGTCATTTGGGGTTCAGCCAACTGAGACACTTACTAGGTATTCTCTTCCAAAAGTATGCCGTTGTGTTCCGCTCCAGGACTATTTTTCCTTCTTCTTCTGTACTCCTTTGTAAATTTTTGTCTTGATATTTCAGTCGTTCCGGAAGATTGTGTATCAGTACTCAGTCAGCAGAATTTCAACTCTTGCCAACAAACGGACTTGAGTGCACTCTTTTTACCAATGTATATATTCCTCGCTTTCGAGACTACTTTTCTCACTTTTATTTGTCTTTGAATTTACATGCGAATATAAACAATAATAATATTCAAAGCACTTGGCTTACTTGTAATTGTCCTTCAGCTTATGTACATTGTCTTATTTTGCAACTGTTTTAAAACAGTTCTATTGTCTCTAGTATCTAGAATAATTTTTCAAACTAACAGTTCTTATTACATCGTTTATTAGAAACAGTGTTGACTTTATTTGTTTTCTTCACTAGATATTTTTTTCATCCATTTCTACACTTGGTCTCTTTTTTTTTTTTTAAATTGAATCAATAAATATTCACTCACTCTCCGTGCCAATTTTACCATTTGGGAAAAATTCATTGAAATTTTTGTACATTCAATTTAAGAGAATAAGAATATCTCTGTAAAATATATTTTAATTGTTGAATATATAATTATCTCGCTTTCGTATTCATTTCAATCAACTTTAAACTTTATCTTCTTGAATTCGATATAATTTTTGTCACATAAAAATCTAGTTATAATCTAATTTGAAATTCGCTATTGTGGAGAAAGTATACTCGATGTACTTAAATAAAAATTGTCTTCGGTTATGAGATTATTCCTGGTGCAGTAGATAATTCACGTATTGTATTATCTGGTAAGACAATTGGGAATTCGAGTATTAAACTAGGATTTCGTATTTCCTATAATCCCAGGCGTGTTCAATGGAGCAAACAAAATGCTGAGGAAATGAAATGAAATATATATATATATATCTACACTTATATGTATACAGCTAATGCATCAATATCGGTGTATGCATTTTAAATGAATATACATAATTGACAATATATTTCATGAATTGTTGATAGGTATTGGAAAATTCTACAGTTTTATGAGTTTGATATTTGTCGATATATAAAGGTAATTTTTTCACACTGGCCTCATGAATACTGAAATATCAAGAATATTGATCAATAAAATTCAATTGTTTTTCAATGCTATATGTTACTTTACGAATATTTTAGTGGTATTGAAATGAAACTGGGGGAACTTATATATTCTAGTTATTGTTGAAGAAAAAATAAAATAAGCAGATTCTTGAAAGGTTTATCTGTTTTCAAATATTACATGTGTCTGTATTTTCAAAATTGTTTGCAAATGTTAATATATATGTATATACCTCGGTCGACTGCGGTGCATTTGAATATACAAAAGTATGAGTATTTTTATTGCCGCATAATTTTCTACAGCGAATAAAATTACAGTAGCCGTAAATTGTTCATAAATAAAATGTAGATGAATATAAAATAAAGGTTTATATGATTCTTCAATAATTGGACATAGTTTTTGTTATTTCAAACTTAATCATTTTATTTTTATATTCAACAATTTAAAATATACATTTGGCTACATAAATTGTTTTTCTTGATTATAAATTTGATTGATTTTTATAAAATGTATCTATTTGTTATTTTTTAAAATACTCTCCAAAGGTTCATAATAACTTAACAATCATCTCCGGAGACATTAAATGAAATTTTTACCATTTTTTTTCCAAAAAATGCTAGTTCAAAATCGTTAAAGTCTGGATGGTAGTCTATAGAGGATTCATGACATGGTGAGATAGAATAAAGAAGGAGACGGAAGATATTTGGCACCAGGAAAACGTCAATTCGATTGACGGTACGTAGGAAAGTCCAAGCTGTCACATATCCCACGAGAAATCAGAACCTGTACTCGAAATCCATTTGACTGGCGTTAGAACTATTTTTTTTTTTATTTTTCATCTCTTTTACTCTTAGAAGCATTAAGGAAGGTTTAATCTCGTTTATCGATCTGCTAGAAGTGGTCTTTTACCACTCTCAACTCTCCTTTCCCCTCAGTAGCTTTTCGTGCAGTATCCTAATTCTCATTTTAGACATATCTAAATCCTATGGAGATAACTTGTTGGCTCTTTTCACGATCACTACCCTGATATCTAACGGATGAGATTAACACTCTCTGGTGCAATGTGGCGACGTTAAAGGATTGGTTTCCTCCACAAAATCAACTAGTCAATACTAAAAAAGTAAAAGAATATTATTTAACGAGTATCTGAGAAAACTCACTCGATAAAACTTAGTAAGTACTTCATAACGTTATCATCGTTTTTTATCACATTCTCTCCTTTACTGCTTTCTCCTTTACATCTCAGCTAAAAGTTCTAATGATTTTCAATAAGTAAAAGGATATTTTAAAATGATACGATTTTTTTTAATCAAGTTTATCTTTTGTTTAAATTTCATCTCAACGTGA
Source organism: Chelonus formosanus (assembly GCA_028641665.1). Taxonomy (NCBI): domain Eukaryota; kingdom Metazoa; phylum Arthropoda; class Insecta; order Hymenoptera; family Braconidae; genus Chelonus; species Chelonus formosanus. Next base: position 21,070,525 of record CM054002.1, read on the forward strand.
ACACATCTACTCTGTCCATTAGAATTCTAATTCTAAATTTCTAGTTAATTCTAATAATGTTGAAATTTTTTTGGTATTTTTTTGTGGTTTTGTCATGATAAGGAAAAGAGAAGTGTAGATAGGAATTCAGTTTTAGTAATACTTGTAAAGACATAAATGTGTAAAAGGGTACAGAGGGTAGGAATGAGTGGAAAAGAACTGCGTTGTACTGAGCATCATGAAAAGTAGTAGCTGGTCGAGTCTCGAGTATATAGGCAGCGAATGTTTCAAGAGTCCTAGAAAATTCTTGGTAACTCTGCGTAAATGACAGCGAGTACTTGGCATAATGAGAACGCTCTAGACTCATACTGGCATAATCAACTCTGTTTGCAGTTACTTTGCGCACAATTCGATGTTTTTTTTTATCATGAAATAAACACATTAAGCTCTACTTTAAGACAGCTTTTAAAATCTCTTTAAATAGAAAAACAAAAAATAAAAATAAAAACGTGATAAAAATGACTACTGTCTCAGCATCAAAGTCATGTGTATGTGTCTGGTGATTTGTTAATAAAATCCGTTTTTTTCCGGATTTGTTGAGTAATGAGCATAATCCAACAATATTCGACTGAATTTGTTGAAAAATATTTTTCAAGAATAGTTAGATAGTTTTTATTTTATTTTTATGCGAAAAAATTTTGTCAGCTTTTTGTTTTTTTATTTCTCTACGTCCCGATGAGTAATCATCAGGGAATTAAAAATTCCAATTTACGTAGAGCTTTTAAAAATACCTTTAGATGATGATTTACTGATGAAATAAAATTGAAAGTAAGGGTTAAATTACTTTGGGAAATTTAAATCATAAAAATAACGATGAGAACGTCAATAGACAGCTTTGAAATACGCTCGATCAATCAATATCAAATTCATCAGGTTTAATACAAATATTGAAGAAAAACGTGTTCCAATTTTCGTGTCATGTTTTTTTCAAATCTTTTTATAGTTTAAATGGATTATCAAACAGAAATCGAATAGAGTAATAAATTTTATGCGAAACTGTTAAGTTTCACATTCTGACGCTTCTTGGTTATGTTTGTGTATCAATATTTGATCAAACAGATCTTTGAGTTAAATAAATATCAATTTTAGTGTTACTTCAATGCATGCAAATATTGTTAATTTTATTAAGATCTAGCACAGTAAATGATATAGATAGCAATATTGATGTCATTTATATCAATAAACAATTTTTTCATTGATTACATCATATCAGTGAATATCATTCAATAACGAATAATGGAAACATTTATTTTGTTATTGATATGTGATACAATTTAACTAGTATTCAATGAAATAAAAACAACCATTCTTATCACTTTATTGTTCATTTATTGATGACGATTATCAGGACTTTTCAATAATTTTTGATGAATGTAAAACAATTAAAAAAATTGATGATAAATCTAAAAAGTAATTAAAGAATATGTGATTATCAGAGTTTTGGATGAAATCTCATCTCCGAACTAGACATTATTTCCGGTCTTTGATTGGAAATATCCTGTAGGAATTGGAGAAAAATTATGAAGAATAACAAAGATCTGGAAATATTTTCCAGTACTGTAAAATAGAAAAATAAAAGTGATAACAAAGTTTTAAATAATAATTAAATAATAAAATTTAATATTTTCCAGTAAAAAATGGGTGAATTGTTCAAACTGAATTACTCATATTTATGGTAATATTTTCGGGGTAGTTTTGACAGTAATCAACAGTTTCGTAAAGCTTTTTGCTGATGTGATTCATGAAATATTTATCAGACCTTCAGGTCTATCGGCTTGAATTTTTACTTTTCTAATTGAAAATAGCACTGCTTTAAATTCGTGCGCCTCTATACAATAGCAAGAATTTGAAAGTCAAAGTGTTTGGCACTAGTGTTCCGTGTAAACTTACAATACATATTGAAAATTTTGTTACTTTCTTTTCGTCATTTATACATTGTAATTCAGCGATGCAATACATTTTTATTGCCATCTCAATTGTTCTATTCTGTTATTTTTCATTTTATTGTTTTGTGCTTTTGCACATTTCATCATTTGCATGGACAATTCTTATCAGCACGATTGTTTTGGCGGTTTTTTTTTCAATTCGATCGCTGATTGTTATTGTTATAAAATTATTTGTTTTCTTGAAAATAAAAAGTAAGAGACACAAGAGTTTTTAATAGTTTCAGTCACTTCAGAAACGAGTTTTCCTCTCAATTATTCTGAAGTAATTTCCAAACTTTTCACGAGTAAGTAGGTTGAAAATTATGAGTTTCATTTACTTTCTTTTTTTTCTAAAGGAGCAAATCAGTTTGTTTCTTTCTGATTTTTATGATATATAAAAGACTAAAATTTGTCTATTCAATTCCTTAGAGTTTCTTTTAAAAGTTTTTAAGGATAGAAGTATAAGCTTATATCAAAAGTGAACTCTTTTCCTTTTTATATCCATTTCAAGATAATATTTGAAATTAGTAGGATGATCTCGAGATAGGTAATTTCAATTTCACAGAAACGTTGAAGTTTCACTAAAGTCGAAGAACAGTAGAATAAAGAAATAATCTGAAACGTAAATCGGAGCTTTTATATTCTCTAAGGATCTCGAGTGCGACGTGAGAGCGACCACCAACTGCATGATGAATGATCTGGACCTCTCGTGGGAAGCGTAATAGATTTCACATCAACCACACATACTATCTCTAAGTAAACTGTTGTCAGAGAGAGTCATCACATTTTATGTATATCTTGGAAACTTTATGTGCATCTTTTACGTTCAACTCTTGTATCATACGAAAAATAACATTAGAAATACAGAGATATAAAGAAGTACTTTAGGCTTGATGGAGTTTCAATCTTCGTAAGGTTATTATTTTGAAAAAATCTTCATTGCAGAATCAATCATTTATTCATCTAGAACACAATTATTTTGATGAAAAATGTCTTATCATTTTTTCATTTCGTTTGTCAATAATTTTAGAACGTAAATTTACTTCTCTTGAATTTATGAAAAAATCTGCTAAACTATTTTGTTAAAAAATATTCTATGAAATGTTAATGGAGGCATTTTATTGTACTAGATTTTTATTTAGTTGTTGAATGTTTTTCTTTTTTACTTAAGTTAGTTGAGAAATGTATCGGAATGAAAATATATAGATAATGGCTGACATTGAAGAACACTAACTACTTCAAGACAATATGGCCTAGTGTAGAATGAGTACTTTACTGAGTAGTTAGTCGAAATTCCCAACTAAATGCTTCGGTACTGCTTTTCGTGTTTACTCATTGTCTGCCATTCAAGATTCTCTCTCGACGACGGATTAGCCTAATGCATCTGCTCAGCACATGAGTGGCAGTCAGCCTGGAATATGGGTTTGGTGAAGGCGTTTAGATGTCAAACACTTTGGAATATCTTATGTTTGTATAAATATCCACTTTTCGTAAAATATATTACATTCATACACTTACATTTCATATTTTACTTCGATGCCAGTGTTAAATTTTGTATGGATTTATGCAAACGATTATTGTATAGATCGCTTCGAGCTTGTGCCTCTGAATTATACATAGAGATTTTCAATTTTTACGTGCTCTTTTTGTAGGTTATTCATCTTTTCTTTCGTGTGGAAACGAAGGCAAATCCTCTCATGTATAAGGTGGTATTTTTGTAGCTTTAATTTTATAAATTTATTTTTTTACGAGATAATAAATCTCTTATTTTTTACAATTGATAATAAAACTTGGCCGAAACAATTTTACTAATGCTAGTTTCTGTAGTGAAATTTTTTTTTTTCTTATTACAACTTTCCTTCGAACAAATGTATGTATATTTTTTAAATTATATAGTTTATTATTGGCTCAAATTACTAAAGAATATATGTATGTTATAAAGAACTCGGGGGAAAAAAAAATTTTCAAGTTTGTTCATTCAATACTTTTCAAGATTTCATGCAAACTAACTTGAAAAAAGTAATTTTGAGGAAAACGAGTCTAAAGTTTCGAGTCCTATTTTTTTATAAACCTATCTTTTAGATTATTTCAGTACTCGCCTGACTTTATACTTGGACTCCAATCGCTCTGATATTCTCGTACGCCGTCGCTGCATACAGTGTCATATCTATTAAGGCCAAATTATTTTGAATTTCAATTTAAAATTCTCAAGATATTCGTGGAATGGCATTCCAAAGTAAAATCAATTTTGGAAAAAAAAATTAAAGCTTTGAAATATGTATTTTTGAATCAAAAATACATTATTTTACTTCAGCTCTTCAGGAAGGATAATCTTTTTGACATTAAACTTTCGAAAGTCAAATTTCTCAAGCTTGCTAGATGTTAAAAAAATAAAAAGAAACCAGAAGATAAATTTTTGCATTAAAATGGAATTTTCTTTAATATAAATTTTTGTTCGTAAAAGTTTTCTTTTTTCTTTGAAACAACCTTTTGTCAAAACATAAACATAAATAATATTATTTTTAATTTCTTTTTCAATATTATTTCTAAATTTAACCACATAATAAAACGACATTTTGATTATTCGTATAGCTGAGTGTGATTTAGATTACCGGAATTGCACCCTCACAAGGTAAATCTTTGTGATTTTCAGTAAGTTCTCCATTTTGAAATCTAATGTACGCTTTGATAATAAGCCACATACAAGCTTTAGTGGCAATCTTGTTTTATTTTCTTGTGTTAGAGTAGCGTGCAAACATTCATTGCCTCCCTTTTGTGACTTGGAAAACGTGCAAATAATAGCTTATTATTATCGGGTGACCTAGGGTGTGGAATGAAGTTGTTGTGGATTGATACTACTATATAACTCAACACTCACACTATGTATAATTGTAGATATTAAGTTAATAATGAACCTACACGAAAATGAATAAACTCTTACCGAAAAAAATTAAGTCTGTACACGTAGGAAACATTACCTATCAGATATTTCCATTAGTTTTGAATCGATAAAATAATTTATAAAGGGTGAAAAGCAATACAGTACATACGTGATAGAAAGTACCTAAGTAGCAATGAAATACGACCGTGTATGGGTCTAATCATTTGTTCCTATCGTATGCTCTAATGTTATTGAATTATTTAATAACAATTCAGAACTACCCAATTACTGCCTCATTACCAGCTAGCCTATAACTACTCTAGAGTTATTCATTACATGAATAATTACTAAATAGTCTTAGTCTTATTTTACTCCACCACGAGGAACATATTAGTCTTAAAAATTAAGTGAACCACTTTCACTTCCAAGACTTTGAAAAAGGGTCAGATCTAAACTGTCATTCGGGTATCCGACATTTCGTATACTTTGTTTATAAGCAATGGTAATTTATCGGATTAAAATGTACACGTGAGACACATCATGATTAAAATCTTTACGTCAATTTAAAACAATAAAATAATTTTCAGTAATTAGAAAAATTAATTGAAAGAAATATCAAATAATCGTTCATTAATATAAATTTATTCGGGTTTTCAAACAAGTATTAACTTTCCAATTATTCATACTCAAAAAAATAATAGTTGAGTCCCATAGTTGGATGTACAATCCTGTGTTAATTTCTCATTTGACAGAAAATAGTTGAGTCCTTCTCGAACTGTTAATAGTAAATCCAACTATTTATTTCTCTCAGTCCAAAGCATTTTAATTACACATTATTAATCAGGAGGGAATACGAAAATAATCCAAAATTTTTAATGTTTCAATATTAATAAATAAATCAAAAATTGATTTTAAATTAATATTTATTTATTTCATAAAGCTGAAAATAAACGAAAATTGCAATAAAATGAAAAACTTTTTAGATTGATATATTAATAAAATGAATGATTTATTCATCGGTGTATATATTCAGCTAAAATGAAAGTGTATTTCTTTCAGTCACATGAATAACGATGTAATAAATAGGCATTCCCGAAATTGTTATTACATTTTGTCTGGCAACGAGAAGGGCTTTTGACTTGATAGAGCATTCTGGGAAACCGCTAGAAGACTGGAGTGACATTTTTGGGGTTTGGAACTTAGGGATAATATTAGAACATTCGTTTGGACGAACGTATACAAAAGCTGACGGCGGCTGGTCATGGTCGATCCTCCAAGTATTCTAATATGAGCACCAGTTGGAGCACAAGCTGCTACTCGTCGTGTAATATAGATATAAAGCCTTGAGAGTCCTAGCAGTATGTAAGGAACACTAGTCGCCGAGTTTCTGCTCACAAACTTCTAGCGAGCGATTAATATTTGTGGACAATAGACTGCGCATATTTCTGTGGCATCCAGCGAATTGGACCGTTCCTATCCATAGGTATATTCTTGTATACATAAAGGAGATATCTTGGTGGTATATTTGTTCTTATTGAAGTTGGGAAGATGAAGAGGTAAGAAGAATACATGGTAGGGTAGTTTCTGGTCGCTTGTGTCAGGCGGATTGTCCCGTACATCTACTTCGACTTCTATCCAGCATGCATGCATAGCTAAGTCTCTGGTTTGCTCTAAAAGCGTGTGTGTCACGGCACGTCTGCTACCTAACATACGACGCAAGTTTCCTTTGTCCCGTGAACTCATAGTCACTTGTTCTTGACTCCAAGCAAAAGCCAATTCCTCAGCTTACCCTAACTCCAACTCTGCCCTCATTTCCCTCTTGCTTTGCTGTATGCGCAGAAACGTGACTTTTACTTTTGTGTGATACGCAGCTATAACTGCTTTCGATATTCTTTGTGATAAAGTCTTTGAGTTTGAAATTAAAATATTTGTCTTCAGCTTTATATCAAAAAGTTATTTGGCAGAAAAACCAAGTGTGTTCATGTATACATAGATATGTTTTGTGGTTTAAGTCTTACGAGTTTAACTTTTGGTATGCTACATCGAGCAAAAAGTCACTAAAATTTCACCAAGTTAGCATAAAAAGTGGAAAAGATGATTTTAGTTAAAGAAAAATATTTAAATTCAATTTATTGATATTTTCTTTTTTTTCCGTTGATGAATTAACTTCATGGTAATCATTTTGTTCATGTTAATTAATTTAATGAAAGATTAATATTTATGTATGAATAAAAACTATTACATCAAAGGAAATAATTCCATTTGATTCATTTTTTTATGAATATTTTTATCATTGATGAAAAAGGAGACAGCTTAATATTTAAATATTATTCGCTCTATTGATGCACATCATTTTCAACGATTGGATTTTAATCGAGTCATCGGTCAATTTTATGTTTGGTATTTAATCATGAATCTTTCAGAGTTAAAATGAATTAATGATGAAATTACTTTTTACTACATGTAATACTGATTGTACAAACAAACGTAAGCTCTCTATTTTTCACGAGAAAATAAAATAAATGCATTTCAAATAATTTATAATAAATATTATTTTATTTTACTTTAACGCACTTTCTAATTTTATAATAGTATAATTGATAATAAAATAAATAAAAAGATTTTCGATTTATCGTGAATTAATATAAATTGAAGGTATTTTTAAAATTATTCATTCAATTTTTCAAGAATTAATAAAAAAAAAGTCACATGTGGTTAAATTTTATATCATATTATAAAATAGCCTGTCTTCTTTAATCTTGAAAGAACATTTTTTCACTTTGATTTTAAATTACTGGTTCAAAGAAAAGGTGTCAATAATTTGCAAGCAAGTCAAAGAAGAATGACCTTCTTTCAAGATTCTTTTTTTACAAGGAAATTTTCAAGTGTCTTATAAGTGACAACAATTCGACTCCCCTTTTATTTCAAACATTCTTATGCTCTGATGATTATTGAATAAACTTTTAATAAAAATTCAACGTAATATCTGTTTTAAAACTATAAACCATATCTCGGGAATATTTCATACTCACAAAAAAGTATGTAAGTAAAAATTTCATTAATTTATACAAAATTATTATTAAATAACATTTCAAGAATTAATAAAAAATAACATAATTAATTGAAGGTATATACAAATAGAAAACTTTTATTTCAGCAACTTTCTTTTAAAAGCTTTATCGAGACAGACAAAATGTAAATAAAATCACCCACAAAAAAGTAGTTGAACAAATAAATAAACAAATCTTCTCCACAGATTTGTTAAAGAAAAATAAGATTGTTTCGTGAAAATTTCACGCAATGTAATATGTGTAATGCGAGTAGTAAAATCCCTTAGGAGACTTTAATAGACTCCTTTCTGACCTTTTCGTTATCGTATAACCACGAGACGATAACAAGAAGCTCGTATTACTGAAAAAGAAGCAAGCGGAGTGGCTGGGGTTCGAATATAAAGTTGTGGTGGTGGTTTCCCACTCTTCTACTCTTCTTTTTGCTCGTTGCTGCTTTTGAATCGGGCCAACGTACTGTAGGTGTAATTTCTAGGGGTTGAGCTGGTTCGACTATGCGAAGGTCTTTTCCCTTTGATGTCCAAAGAAATGTTTCACTCACAACGTTACCTCCTTTTCCTCAGGCTCTTTCGTTACATTTGCTAAAGATGTCTGAGGGTGACTATCTGTTGTAGACGAGGGTAAAATCTCTAGACATAATATTACAGAGCGGAAATGACGACGACAAATTCCAATAGGGGAATATTTCATTTAGAATTTGAATTTAAAATTCAAGAAAAATAAAAATGTCAGCTTTTTACTTTTACTTCTGAAAGTACGACATTTCAGAGTTATTACAAAGGTTTGCATTAATTAACTGTTTATTTATTTTTTTAAATAAATTATTAAACATTTTCTGGAATTAATGTTTCAATCAGATACTCAATAAAGCCCTGCTTCACTTGCTAAATTTAATTAAGAATTAATTGAAATTATATCGGAATTTAATTAAACTGTGTGCTAAAATATTTTTTTTTATTTTCTCGAGAAAATGAGAGATTTATATAATAAATAAAAAATGATCTTTTTTATACAAGAAAAACTCTGTACATACAAAACCCACTTAGAAGTAGAGAGAAATTGTATTTTAATATATAGGGATTGGAAAAGTGCTTGTAAGTCAAATGCAATTTTCAAAAAATATCTTTTTCAGTCTTGCAGTCATGTTCATTAGTTTTTTAAAGCTTGAATAAACAATTTCTCCCTAAAAATATTAATCAATTGTACGGAGAAAAATTTATAGTAATATACACTGCTACATTATATGATAAATTTCATTATTCATTATAATAATAATTCCTTAGGAAATATAAATATTCTTACCATAGGTGTTGATGTTTTTACTTGGAAAACGAGTTGAATATATTATTTTATATGAATGTAATGGCAATATAATGGTAAGATTTTTAACTATGAAAGACACATTTAGTATTACCATGATGACATTATAAACAATGTAATGAGTAATAAGAAATAACATAAATAGGAAAATCTGCTATTGTATCCTCAGTACAGTAAACGATAGTACATGTAAAAATATCTGAGCTCAACAATTCAATTTTTTCTCTAATAGAAAGAGAAATTATAGATATAAATCAAAATTACACATTTGTGTTAATAAATTTTCCATCTATCTTGGAATTTTCGCTTAACTTTTTTTTTTACCGTCAATTTACACCGCAAAAAATTTTTAATCTAACGATACTGTCATAGAGCTATATAAAGACTCATTATCAGTACAGTCTTAGGTTCACACATTTTCAGGAAAATAGTAGGAGAATGAAAATAAAGTGAAATGATCGAGGAAATTTACTAATTTTTTCAAACAATTTTAAAAGCACTTATTGCTTTTAACTGATTTTTTATTATTTTATTTAATTTTATTCTTGTAATTATGGTTTGTTTAGTTGGATAAAAACCACTAATTTTTATTTTATAATTACTATATCGATAATAATTGATATAAATATTTTTTTAATTAGTAAGTTTTAGTTGTAATTGAACTAAAGCAATTGAATCCGTTGATTGTTTGGAGTTCCCAAAGATAATGATGATATTGGCTTCAAATTCATGTGAATAAGTCTCTTTGATGTAGGTATGTCGTGTGACATGTCAAATGATTGCTGGGTGATACTGGAGCTAGCTTTCAATGCAAACAACAATACGCAATCAGGTAGTTGACGGATGACGTTGGCATTACTAAGCCATTGTTGTTGGTTTGAACGGTATTCTGAAATTACAGCGCTATCCTAAAGCTAAGAGAAAACTTGGACATGCGCAATTGATAATTATTCTTTTAGCATATTATACATGTCTTGTAGTAGAACACTTTTTTTCATTAAAATTAGATAATTGAAAAATAAAATTCATGGCCTTTTTTTTCATTGTTAAAAACTTTATTGTCATCTAAATATTCTAGTTATGTTTTTCAGAGTAGATAACGTGTAGAGGATTAAAACCGTGGTGTAATATTTTTAATTTGTTAAAAATTTTTAGAAAAGAATTTTATTTTCAATTTATATTTTACTTTTCGTGTAACTTTTTCTTTATTTTTATTTCTTTTCTATTCATAAGAATTTTTCATTTCAATTTATCTTCTTAATTTACATTTTATACTCTTTTTTATGTGCACTAAACGAAAAAAAAAAAACAGAACAAATAAATTTGACGACAATTTAAAAAAATCCTCCAACAGCTATAAAAGTGTTTTCCTTGAGTAGATTTTTATTGATTGTCCCAAAAGTGTATTATTCTAATACTCCCAATATTTGCAATCTTAAGATCAAGAATCGGAACTTCAAAGTTCGATCTAGTCGGTATGCAGCAGTATGCATAGATATATAGATATACAAGCCATTTGCATATCTATGAGCACGTACTGCGGTGCTGGTAGATGCTTACGCCACTACTTGTGGTTTCTCTCCTTAGTTTTGTAATCGTCATTGAGAACTCTATGTGTATATATATATATGTACACTAGTTCTATGTACTATAACAGATTAAAGGAAAGATAAAAATTTAAGATAAGATTATTCATATGCGGGTAGCAATGACTAAAGGCTTTGGAGTGGCTGCTCAAAAAAAATTGTACGCTTTGAAGACAATTACGTGAACAAGAAGACAGTCTAGTGTAGAGAGACCGATATTGTCCCGCATACTCATTTCACAGTTCAACGATGCACCTATATTCACGGATCATCCTTGAAAATTGAAACGTTTTCATAAATATATCTACTGTTATATAGACAGAATATAGATATTTTTCCAATAATTTTGTTATCAAAGAAACTCAAATACAATGAAATACTAAAGTCAGGTAAATTCCAGTCAAAAAATTCCTAGTATATTATTTATAATATCAATAAATATGTGGATCAAAAAAAAGGTTTATTTATTATTTTTTTGATAACAGAAAAATTGACAATACAATTCTTTCTTCATTTTGATTTGCCTCAGCTTTTCTAGATCAAAAAATGGCTTTCTGACAAATTGTCAATACTTCCAGTTAATTTCATATCACTTTCACCATTTTCCAGTTGACAAAAAAGTAACTGTCATGTGGATTTAAAAAATATCACTGATTAAAATCCATTTTTTCCATTCAATCAAAAGTATCTTTCAATGTAATTGGCATACGGGATTTAATTCATTGATGCTCAGTTGATAGTCCAATGAACAAGATAAGAGGATGTTGTCCAATCAAGATTTATCTTTGATGTCAAAAAATTTCAAGCATTCATAATTATTTTGTTGTGAAATCATTTTAAACTCAGATTAGTTTTATGTAGCTAATTATCATAGATACATTCTGAATAGTATGTAATTGATTGAATGATCAATTAATTAGTCTAAGTGTCAACTACCATTTTGTTACCTCAAATCCATGCAATTCTGCCTATAATTCATTATTTACATAAATTAACTTAAATTGAAATAGTTTTTTCGATAACGAATTTTTCATTTGAAGAATCAAGTAATTCATTTCAGTGGTTTCAATTTTCATCAAAGGAAATATAAATTATCTTAAATTTTAATAATTATTCTCTAATTAGTAAAACGCTATATATAGCTTATAAGCGTTGATACATTTTCAAAGTAAAATTGATTTATTTTCTTTATTAAAGAAGCTAATTTTTTAACAACGTGAAATTTTTCAACATAATTACTACTCAAACACGTGAAATGTATTACTTATTGAATATTAGAGCAGCTTTTAGATTGATACAATCGTTTTTTAATGAAAAAAAAACTGCATGTATCATATTAATTATAATTCTTTTAATGTGAATAATTAATTGATAAAATATGAGAACATTAATTTGGCTCTTGAATTTTTTTGTTAAACCAACGATTAAACATTTTTTGATCAAAGGAAGATAATTTCAATTTAAAATAAATTGCAAATGCAATAAACACTAAATTGAAATTTAATTCTAGCACATCTTTCAGGCTGCCCTTTACCTGCTACAATTGATTTTGTTCATTCTTTGTGTTCTTTCTCGTATTATCATCCTCCTGGCAATCTCCGGTTGTACAGTCATGTCACATTGAATTCAGGAAATAAAATCGAAACACTTTTTACTAGAAAGGCTTTACTTTTGTAGATAATGTCACATTGTGCAGTAGTAAGTCTTCGCTACTGCCAACCTGAAACAAGATATCGACTTGTAACAAAATTATTTTGTCGTAAATGTTGATAACATATCACAAAATTCTCATTTTCTTCCTGGGGGATATCATTTGCTTTCAATATTTTTTTGACTGTTTTTTTTTTATTTCTTTGACGATATGACAATATTTATTTAAGTTATTGTAAACTTTGTTCAAACTGAATTCGTTTACAAAAAATAGGATTCAATCCAATAGTAGTATTTGAAATTCAAAACTACGATGGAGAAAGTTTGATTTATTAAAGTGCTTTTAAGTTTTACTGCTTAAACAATATTTTTTGTTTTCTTTTTAAATCGTGAGAATCCTCAAAGTCAATTTTTTCAAGATTTTTTTTTCTATATAGAATGTGAATATTCCCATAAAAATCTCACCTAAAAACGATCACAAGTCTATAAAAGCACACGCTCACTTAAAGAAGCAGTTAAGTGTTGGGCGGTATTAGAAACCACCTTTGGGGTAATGTTCAATTTTTAACTCTTTTTCTCTTGGGTAGTAACTATCACATTGCAGTTGCTGAAATGCTGCTACCTACCTGAGAGTCCATAAGAACAGTAAAAGAAACAAAAAAAAAATAACTGGAAATGGAAAAACACCAAAGCTCGGACGTTTTGTATCCGCCACACAGTAATACACTTTTCTAGAAACCTGAACCTCAAATTTGGAACTTTTACGAAGTGCTTTGGAAAAATTTAATGAAGTCCTTTTTTTGAAAAATTGGTCTTGATAAAAAATGAACATTATATACTACATTTTTTTTCAATTAAAATACGTGGTGGTGTATGTGTGAAGAATTGTTTCGTTCTTGGGAACATTAAATTAGTCACGAAGCCTCTTTGACGTGCTTATTACGTAAATAATATAAAAAACAAACTGTAAATTAAAATTAGAATTCTGTAATTAATTAAAAATAACTTAATTATATTTATGCTTCACTGGCTTTGTGAAATGTGGAATAAAATATTTGTGACTAGAATAATCTTTGAGGAAAAAAAAAGATAAATTACCATTTCCAAGTTGAGATATTTTTTTTTCAAAGAAAAAGTTAGTTTTCCTGCAAATAACGAACACAACTTTCATCATAGATTCGTTAAATATAATATAAATGAAAAAAAAAAAAAATTCTGACATCATCATTAATAAATTTAATTATTATTCCAATAACTTTTTTGAAGTAAATTGTCGACTCTTTAAATTTTCAGAGTGTTTGCTGAGAATGTCTTTTTTTCAAATTACTTCTTTTCATAAAAATTCTTCCATACAAAAAATATCTTTATTATACAGAATAAAAGAAAGTTATTTATTTTTATTTTTTGATTATGAATAAATTTTAATGACTTTTATTTGGTTATTTTTAACTAAACTTGTTTTAAAATGAATAAACTAATAATTAATAAATCATTCAATCACCAGATTGACATTTAATTTGACAACCCTTATTATTTTACCTTTCACCAATCTTTCCTGGCAAAATTTGTAGAGAATCAGTATTAATAGATAATTCTTACAACAATAACTCTTGTAAACTGCAGCAATTATTTCACCTCACTATAATTACACCACATAAGCTGTCAGTTTTCCATTAACTTGAGTTTGACAAGCTATTTAACGTCGCTGCATACAATGAAAAAATAGATTATTATAATGATACTTTTAACATCAATAATTCATCCGTATCAAGTTTTCAGTTTATAAATTTTCCTACTTTTGCAATTCCAATTTTCTCCTCATAACTATAGAATAATTATTGTGCATCATCATAATATTTGTGATTTGAATTAATTAAACTTGCAGTAATAATCAGTCTTTTAGCTCATTCTAAACTCACTAACAAGCTTAGCCGCTATTATTTTAATTCTATTTTCCAAAATCTACCATGAAAGAAAGTGAATTTAATTTAGCATTCCAGTAAATATTTTAATCATCTAATGTATGATTTCACAAAGCTTTCAGTCGTTCTTCTAATATGAGTGATGAGGACGATATTTTAGTGGTTGAACTATGATTGATCAAATTAAAACACGAGATATTGATAAAGGAATACAAAGGAGATAATGTGGAACAGGGACTTTGTGAAAAAGAGCGAAACAATAGACTTAATAATAGGGTTATCCTAAAAACTCCGTAGCGAAAGTTGCTCCTGTGCTCCATACACATCAACATCACGAACGTGAGAGGGGAAAAAAGGTAGAGAAGAAGATAAAGGATGATGAGAATCCTCTCGGGGATTGAAATATCACTGAAAAATTTTTTTTGTAACGAGAATCCATTCGTAACTGTACATAGGCAATGAGATATAGAAAGATTCGTTTAATATTTTTTTTATTTTCCTCAGTTAAAGTAGACTTAGTATAAAAAGTTTTGTGTGATATAGACGGAATATATAACCATAGCCACTTTTATATATTTTAAAAATTCTCGAGTCTAAGCATTCAATCGTACGGAATAAAGAAATTGCCAGAAGCTGTTGTGTACTATTTTTCAATGTTGTGAACATGCAATAGTTTTGTAGATACGAAAAACATTTACAGTTGTTCAATACACAGAGTTTCAAACGTATAGACAACAATTTTCAAGTAAAATTGACGATTCATAATTCAATACCTACTGGGATACCGATAACACGTGAAACAAATTCAACGTCATAGTTTTTCGTGGTATTGCAACTGTGAATATTTCAACCATAAATACAGTAACCTGTTGGCGTTATATTCTATGATTTCACATGTTGTGCTATCTCCTAGTGAAATTGTTTTGTAAATTTGTGGGTTAATATAATCACAAGAGAAAAAGAAACATTGCACATTCACTACATGTTTACAAACACGTAGGCATCGGAATG
Organism: Chelonus formosanus; assembly: GCA_028641665.1. NCBI lineage: Eukaryota > Metazoa > Arthropoda > Insecta > Hymenoptera > Braconidae > Chelonus > Chelonus formosanus. The sequence continues at coordinate 21,085,927 of CM054002.1, forward strand.
ATGCTGTTTATTAACATGGAAATCAAGTGTAAGTAGAATTTATTGACATGTATCTGCCTAGCAAACAAAAAATGAAATAATTTTTTCTTTATAAGGGAGAATATTTTTTATACTTGATTGAGGTAAAATGAAGTGATACAGGGCATTGGGGAATATGCCCTAGTGTAAATAAAAGATAAAACCTGTCAATTGGTTTGATCTGTGTTTTTTGGTTGTTTAATTTATAGCAGGATCAAACTATTTGGTGAGAAAAAATAGAAGGGTTTTTTTTGTGTGTGTGTGTAAATTTGTAAAGATCAAAGTTTTTTTTTACTATTAAAGGCAACAGTTGTTTTGATTACAGTTTTAGTTTGATGTACTACTGACGATAAATTATTGACTGATATAAACAAAGTTTTTTGTTTTAAAAACCTTTTTTTATTTAAACACAAAGTAGTTGTTGTAGAAAAAAATTTCATTTTTTTGATCGACAGGTTTATTGATGAATTGTTCCGATTGAGTTGAGAATTGATAGCAAATGCTTGAAGTAACCATAAATGTATTGGTAAAATTATTAGTATGTTTTCTTATTCACAAACAAAAGCAAAAAATATAGCATTGTTTTCACTAAAGTCCACACATGTTTTATTAATTAGTGTCTTAATGGTTTTTTAAAAAATTTATCGTTTTTAAAAAAAGCCAATCATTTAAAGAAATTGGACTCAAGAGTCTTTTAAACTCTGAGGAATATATTCGATAAAAAAACAGTACATCTATAAGATGGGAAACAGAATAACGATTTGGCATAGCTTGAGGAAGTAAATGTCCTTAGGGACGAATAGTTTTCAACTACGGGTCATCCAATCTTTTACACAACTCATTGGGTTTTTATTTCGCTTAGTTGTCTCATCTAGATCCACTGTCTATCTATTTTGTAGTAAGATATACTAGGGCTCGAAACAACTCTTGGCTGTCAAGAGGAAAATTTCACGAGAGCAGTCTGTACAAGAGTGGAAGCAAGAGTTTGACTTAACCCAACCAGTAGACACCAGGTGCACTTAACAACCCTTCAAGCAACCAGTAGTTACGTAGTTACGTTGTGTACCATATCAGAAATTTATCTTCATGCTTTGCTCTCTTTTCCTCGTACTGGTCATGCCTCTTTTATATTCATAGATTCGTATTTATTATATTCCTATTTTTTCGAAATTTTTATCACTCGATTTTTTTTTCGTTTTAATAAAATCAGTTTAATATTATATTTAGATAAAAAATTTTATTGCAATATGTTTAATTTCAATTTGCATATTTTATTAAGCCAATGGTAAACAAAAATAAAAAAATAATATTGGTGATAAATATTTTAATGCTATAGGAAATGTTAAAAAGAAAAAAAAATGAACAGTCTAAAATTACGTTACTTTTCTATTATTTTATAGATATAAAAATTAATTGGATGGAAATTAATATCTCTCAGTAACAGTTATATATAATGTATAAATACTTGTGATATTTTCTCCCTAAAAAAGCACTTTTAACGCTTGAAAAAAATAAAAATATTTTTTTATCGATTTTTAAAGTGATGGATTAAGTAATAAAATGCTGAGGTTAAATTTTTCATTTGGATAAAAAACTTGTTTCAAAAGGAATAATATGAAAAGGATTATTACATATTCGGAAGAATGAGTTGAATGATAAATAAATAAAAATGATAGAAAATATAATAATTTATAGTGTATGTTTAAAATGAAAAACAATTTTATATAAAATATGTATTATTTTTGTTTTACCAGTATTAAATATCGTTTTTACTGTGTCATGAATAAAACTAAAAGTCGGAAAAAATATGTAGATTATATGGAAATTTCAACTCTACAAAACCTTTCATTTGACCAATTTCACATTGAAAATTTTTACATTTATTATTTTATAATGTAGATATACAAGTTAAATTCTAAATTATTTGAATCACGTTATTGATTATAATGCATTGTTCCAAAATTATTGTAAACTGCATAACAGAATGGTAATTAAATAAAATAATGTTTAATTAATAATTCATCTGTTGTCAGTCATCATTGAACGTAGATATTTTTAAAATGAACAATATTATGATTGTTCATTATTCGGAAATGTTACAAATATTGGCAAAAACTGCTATTTCTAGAACTCATTACACTGATAATAATAATGTATTCCCAGCCACAATTATACGCGCTTGTTATTTTCTCTCAAAACTTATTAACAAAGTATTCAACATGATGAAAAATTACTCAATTCTTAACTGCCATTTATTGAGTAAACAAAATGAATTTCTTTTTTTTTTTGAAAATATGAATACAAGAAAAGTGCCGAAATACTAGGTTAATTGTATTTATAATTAATTATAATTTTTGATGGGAATATAAATTGATTTAACCAATACTCGAGTCTTTTAGAAAATTTTAATTAATATATCGCCGTTTTTATAGAACAACAACTTCCGTTAAACAAATAAAGTAGAAAAGAAATATCGATAATTGTTTTAATTAAACTGGAAAATGGGCTTTTGATAAAGCAAAACAAAAAGTTGAAAAAAAAATTAATGGCAAATACGATCGAATTTAAATGCTAGTGCTGTGTATCGGAAACAGATTCGGTTTTTGTTAGAAACTCTATCACAGACAACCATTTGTTTTCTTTTCATTGCCCATATCAACACGCCACCTTCATATAGATAGCAAACCCAAGCTGGGTGTGATATTGTAAAAGAATATATTAGTTGCATCGATAGACTTATATTTTGAGAGCTGCCAATATTCAATCTCACGTCTTATAAAATCGATTATTTCTTCATTCCACTGTACTTTAAATTCGAGATTACATTGGCATGAATAAAATGGATAACGTCCGCTTTTTCATAAAGATTAATTTTTTCTTTTTAATTATTATCCCTGTTCGTTATTGGACTGTAAGCACAAAATCAACAACGATGAGTTTCTATCACACAAGAGCTGACCTGTGCTCATCAACTAATATTGAATGTTGCATTATTTGAGTATAATAATAAAAATCAATAAAAAATTACTCCACAATATTTTCTGTTTTTATTATAGATTCATTATAACATTTTTATTGCGGTTTTATGATTGAATATTTGTTTTATTAAAAAATTTTTAGCATCTCTGTGGTTTTATTATATTTTTTTTATTATCGCTTTTTAGGTTTTAAAGATATTATTGTGATCATATATAAAATGTAACACATTTATCTATTAAAATAGAAAATGTTAAAAATAAATTCTACTGTTTGTAACATCAAGAAAAACAATGTAATTTTTTTTATGCATAAAGAAGTTCAGACAGCAGAAAAAAATATTTTGTTAGCCGCTTCAAAGTGTTTGGAGAAAAATTTTCAAATATTTTCCTACTTCAGCGTAAACTAACTTGTAAAGAAAAAAGATTACTAAAAAATGTTTTAACTTTTTTTTTTACATAATATCATATTTTATTCTGATATTGTTGAAAAATATTTGGACTTCTTCTTCATGAATATTTTGTACGTATAGCACTTGAAATATCTCGAATTACATTAATACAAAGTACTGAAAATGGATTTGATTAATGAACATTTATTGACATTGATATTCCTTATGATTTTAATACCAAATCTGTAGCAAAAAATTGAAAAGAACTATCTAAACTATTTTGTTAATCCAAATGCATTCATACGGTGATTGAATCTACGAATTTCTTTCATACAGACGATTGAAAGTGAATTTGAAAAAAAATGGTGATTTTATTTAAAATAATTAAATAATAAAAATTTGTGAAAGTATCGGTCGATTGGTCACGAAATTGTTGTTGGGTGATAACTCAACAATCTCGATCGTCGATGTGTTTTGGTGTAGTTGGAGAACCGCGATCGGAAGCAATGAGAAGGGTGAGAGATGAGAGCTGAAAAGGGGCGGCCGGTAGTCAGACTATAAACCACGGAAGACAATGGCTGCTTTAGTAATAGAATAACAGGGGGGATGCCACGTCCGATAGTCGATTCGATTAATGCTGTTATCCAGAGAGATCCTGCATGCAGAGCTTTTGATCGTGGTGACCATTCAGTGCTGCTTGTTGGATATTCGATCGGATAGATTGCCATAGTTGTTCAATATTCTATAAACACGATGAAAATCTGAAAAGTGGTTAATAGTTTAAATATTTATTGTTACTTTTCCATTAAAATTTCATGGAAAGATTTTATTTTTTATCCAATCGTAAATATTATTGTTATTTTGAAATCATATTTCATTTTGATATATTTAGTGGAATTTGGATAATCGTTTTCGGAGAACAATGCCATTTTCGTCGATTTACTTCTCTTATTCTGTCTGTAAATTAAAAATTATTTGGAAATTTACTAATTAATTACTGTAAGTAAACAATAGTGGAACAACATTAATTGTATTAATTAATTTAACCAAAAAATTACTTTAATTTAAATTTTGTTTTATTTTTCTTTTTATTTCGAATTAAATGTTTATCTAGAATCCAGTGAAAAACCCACTTATACCAAAAAAAGACAAAAATTATGCATCTTATGTATGTCGGGTGTCATCATCTTGGCGAGGTTTCAAGAAGACATCATCTAACGGTCGAAAAATTTGCCAACAAAGCGAAGAAGTAGACCAGAAAACGTAATTAAAAGATATAAAATAAAGTAGGTCATTTTTCAAACTGCTTGGGTGCAAAACAGCTTTTTAATGAGCGTATTTCTATCAAATACCAACCATAACAATATCCACCTGACTAATAAATAGTTTTAGACGTTTTCCAACCACAAAAAATTGATATAAAATCTTCAAAAATAGAAATATTTTTAATTCGTTTTTATAATGACTTTGATGTACATTGAACCAAAAAAAATCAATTCTGACGTTCATGTAAACTAGTTGAGAATTAGAGAATTGTTTAAATTTACCAGTGGACTTAAATAGAATTGTTATCCAACAATACTTTGGCCCATTAAAAGTAAATAGACATTTAAATAGTATAGAAAATGCCAAAATGAGAATAATTTAGATTGATGTTTGACAGGTTTTCGTTGATTTCTGAACACAATTATAATTAAATTGTTATATGTTTGTTTGAAATAGGATGGATAAAACAGATCACGTTTGTATACATTTGGTTATGTTCCATATATTTGATGGTAAATGGTTGTTTATATAGACCATTCAACGATGTGTGTAGTTGTGTAATGAATTTTGTTATTGTGTTTGTAGGTGTATGTCACGGCCCAATCTCCAATGAGTTCAAATTTCGACAATTTTCACAACAATAGTGCACACTCATTTACCGTTAACAGACGTGCTGTTATTATCTCGTTCTACGTGGTTGTTGCTTTTGAGATTATAAATTATCATTCACAATTTATATGAAAATCTCTTAATGGTACAGTTATTTTTTTCTAATACATTCAATAGGGGAATAGTGAATAATTATTCACGAAGGAACAATACAATAGCTCAATCATGATGATAACAGACAAGATTGTGGAACGATAAAATGATATTCTATAAAGAGTCGTCCAATATGAAAAGCTAAATTATAGATAGCTTGCAGACCAAGTTGATTGGATGATGGTTGAAGTTTATTTAAAGGTTCGCGAGTTTATTTTTGTGCCGATAATTGAACAAGCAGTAAAAGAAGTGCAGCTTCATTAGTTTATATGATTAACTTTCTGGGAATATTCAATAATTATCAACGATATTCTATGATGATGGTAGTAATGATGATGAAAAAATAATGTACCTGTCAACAATAATACGGAAAAGTTGTTTGAGCAATGAATAAAAAGGAAAATTCAGGTTATTAAGGTGATATTAATTGATCGTTATAATTCTGTAAATAACCTGGAGCTAATATTTATTAATAATGCGAAGGCTTTAAAATATTTGAGATTGATATTTACCAATCCATCAATATCTCATGAACCATTTTATACATAAAGGTGATAGCCATCAATCATCTTGAATAAACTTAAATTACAATTTTTTTTTAAACGTTGATAAAAGAAAGAAGAGAAGAATATCCATTGAAAAAGATTTGAATTTATTGAGGAGACAAAAATATCGACCAAATTCTTACTTAGTATTGGACTCAAGTGTTGAACTTGGATCTAACTTTGAACCAGAACTAAGCCAACCTTTATTTCTATTTGAAGAGCTAAAAATTAGTTACTATTAAAAGCTAAAAAGCTTAATTTTATTCTTGGATTTGAACATTAATAATTCAAAAAATTTTTAAGCTGATAAAAATAAATAATTTGTTTACATTGAGTAAGCTCATGTAGCTTCTCATATTAAATATATGTGTTCTGACTTTTAATAAAAAAAGAGAAATTTATATAAACTATACAAGAGCATTAAACTTAAAATGAAGAGAGATTGTTAATAATAGATAAAAAAAACTTTTCTGTTATTTATAAGTACCACAGTTCTAATAAAAACTCTCATATCTATTTATACAGGCTTCAAGTCAATATCACTCTAGCTACAAACTGTTATATTAAAAATAAACTTTATTAGTAAATTGATTGCTTTATGCTAATTAAATACATAAAGTCTTCAATATCGGTTATTGAGTTTGTGTAAATAAAAGATGAAGAACCGTATGAACAAGTACGATACATCTATATAAATGTAACATGAATAATAAGCATTGCAGAGCATGTGTATACAGTATATACTATCAGAGAATGTAATTAAACAAAATTTGAGATTACTCACGATTTTTCTCTAGAATAAATGTTTGCTCAACTATTGAAAAAAAATTTCTACCTCCTTATGATATATAATTTTGCGGCAAATATTATCTAATAATCCTCTCTTAAACACTTTTTTTCAACCTAAAGGGTATAGATCTTGAAAATCCTTTATTCAGCTTTCATAAAAATGAATAATTGGTATAATTACACATTCGTGTATTTTTTGTTACAGGTGTATCCTAGAATTAGCAGAATTTTAGCCTCCGGGAAGGTGCAGTTTTAGAGTAGCTCATTATCCTAGCTATATTCGAGAGATTCTGCACTGTACTTGAACGTAATCCGTAATATACGATTAGGTATGCATATATTTTTTCATATTAATTCGCAGTGTTCTAATTAATCTACTCATACAGTTAAGAATTATATTTAACTCATAAATACGAGTATTATAGTATTATTATAAGTTGCCGTATGAAATCGATTCATTTAACATCTGCTGAAAATTTCGATTTAGATATTCGTGAAATAGTTTTCGAAAATTATTACTGTTTTAAATGCACGCCCATTGGTATTCAATTTTTCGAAAGTCAGTATACCTGTCTCGATATGACTAAGCGTATAACGAGGCCAGACGGCGATATCACACGCGAGTCGTGCATCATCCTAAGCGATAGTAAGTACATGGTTGGCTATTTGGTTCAACTATCGTTTTGTTTAGATTGAATGAATATTCATTGATGTACAAAATCATGGTACTACGTTTCCTCAGCTATGCATCATATTGAAACTTGAAAAACGTGATGTCAGTTAAATTCATTTATAACACTAATGGCAGGAAGAAAGAGTTGAAAAAGACGTGTAAAATGACTAAGGTGAGAATTTACGATTCAACGAGTTTTCCTCTTGGTCTCCGATAACAATATACATTGCCACCTTTTCCGCTGGAAGCTAAAAAGTAGGATAAAAAGGATGAAAGAACACTAACTAGTGCAAGCATGAACATTATTTTTCTTTTTCATCGGTCCATTACCATATCATTCTATATGAACTACGCGAATTCAAATAATTCCTCCTCATTTTTTATACCTATCTGTCGAACAGATAAAACTTTTATAAACTTTGACCTGTATCGTTAAAATACCTTTTGAATCATATCGGTGATTATTTAGATAATATTGTCAATGGGATATTTTCTGTTGAAATGAGTAATAATAGAATTTGTTGAATTATTTTAGAAAATAAATAATCATGATTGCTGAAAGAAATTTATTTTCGTTGAAAAGCTAATTAAATAATGTATTTGTTTATATAGTTAAGTCTCTCGCTTTTTGTAATCGATACAAAAAAATTTGTAAAACATTTGTAAATTTGTAGAATATGATCTTCAAATATATTCAGGATACTTTTTATGTAAAATATATTAATCGATAGTAAGAATATATTTCAGCATATATATTATTTACCCATACGGATAAATAGATAGATTGCAGTGAGTAAATATTTTTCAGAACACTAACTAAATTTTTTTTTATTTATTATTCGGAGCATTAATTAAAATTTTTTATTCAGTCCCTCTTTTGTTTCCTACAAAATGGAATAATATTTTATTGAAATGTTTCCCTCTTTATTAAAGATAATTCCAGCGTTTTTAAAATTTATTTACTCGTTTTTTATTAATGGAATTATTTTAAAATTAAAAAATTATCTCCGCATTCAAGTTTTTCAATACTCATGAAGAAGTGAATGTAAATAGAGATATTTACTTCATAAATATCGAATGATTATTAATATTTGTGATAAGATTTCTGAAGATATTGAGTATTGATAAATATTACTGCTGGAAATAAAATTTAATTCAACGTACTAGAAAAAAATATTTCATACAGTATTTTAATGAGAATAAAGTCGTCTGATATTGGACAAATTCCTAATATTGAGCTCAATAATTGCGTGGATCTGAAGAGAAGTTTGAATTTTTATATCTTAATCTGTCATCATTATAATTCAGTTAATATTTTTTTCTCCACCAACTTGATATTGATTTTAAAGTTAATTTACATTTTCAATTACATTTTTTGTTTTTTGTGATTTTTTTTTATTTCATATTTAAAAGTATAATGCTTGATAAAATATTAAGTTCCTTGAAATACAAGTATTTAATGAGAAATTTTATATAGGAGACGTTACAATTTTATGGTAATTTCTTTGTTCTTACACTCGACTTTTATAATCATTTTAATCACTCTGTTGAAATATCTCTGTATGTTCAAAGTTGCCCTTATTTTTCTTGGGCAATTCTTCTGTGGACAATTTTTTTTTTTTTATCTTGTAATTAATCTTTTGTGTTTTTTATTCCGGTACTTTTTCTTATCCAATAAATATTCCTTTTCAATTATCTCTTCAACTTGCAGAACGGTTACTGTGCAAGCTTTACTCTTTGACACGTTTGTCTTTGAACGTGACATATTAGCTTCTAAGGATTTGTTTAACTTGGCCGTTGATTATACTTTCCCTGTTGGATTTGAAGAGAAGTTAATCGAAGTCAAATCAATAGGGGAGATCATGATTTCGGTAGATTAAAGTCCAATAGAATCAGTATCAATAATAGCTTAGTCTTCATTTTTCTTAACTTAGTTTTCTTCCAATATAAACACATAATTCAGTTCTAGAAAGCTTGGTACACAAGTTTCACCCGCACTTGACCGATTTTTATTTTTTTCAACAGGACTGTTGAAGATACAAAATATCACGTCCAGTTAAGAGCATCAATAAGCAGAAGATCAAAGTTATTATTAATAAAACTTATAAACTTTAGCTATGAAAATAAAGTATTTCTGCTCCAAGTTAAACTTTAAAGGTTTCAAGCTGCTCTATCTTGCTTCGATAAAGATATTCGTTTACCATGTTCAGCATTACTTAGCAAATTTATCGGTTGTTATATTCGTTTTTTATTTATCTGACTTTCTTAACATAAGAAAATACTAACTTGAAGTTCTAAAAAGTTTTTGGGTAGTTTGACATGGGATATTTGAACAATGGAAGATGTCTTTCTTACTTATTGGTTGATATTCTTCGACAATTGACATCTTTATACTGTTTTAGATCATTGAACGGGTAGTCAATTTTATCAAAACGACTTATAAACTTTTATGATTACTCTTTATTTCTGTAACATAGAAGCTGTACTTTAATTTCTTCAGTTTTGAGTGATTTTCCAATATTGATTGTTATCTAGTTTTCAAGTTTGTATAGCATGAGGCTATGAACATGTGAAGATAGTCTAACTATAGTATGCTTGGTTGAAGTAATCTCCAAGTTGTCCATTCGTCCTTATCCTGTCGAATTTAATTACAACCGCAGCGCTTGAATAAGCGGATTTTCGGAAATGCTAGGACGCGATTGCAAGTAAAGTAGAGGGCATAGGAGAGAATGGTGTATATCAAGCTGTTGCTGCATGTATATCCCTAATAGCTTTCTCTCTCTGTTCATGCTTTCAGAAATTCCCGTTTCTCTATTACATACGCTGCTCTAATGTATTTATACCTACACTGCACATGCCATCAAGTATAATTGATCTGTTCAATCGGGAAAATTTTCTGCATTCACCAGGATAATAGGTTCAGTTCTCATGATTGCAAGGTGAATTTTAGAAATTTTCTCGTGTGATTGATCATCGTATTTATGTTCTAGATTACCTTTAAGAAGAATTCTGCTTACTGTTATTGATCTCATAAATAAATTATACCAATTGGCATTACTATTATCTAGTTTGCACGAAATCAGAAATAATAACTAGAATATTTTTACCACTCTGTGCAAAAATACCTAAGTAAATTATTTAAAAATAATTAGTTTTTTAAAATCTATGATTCCTCCAAGGTGGCTTTAAAATAGTTTTAAAATAATTCTAGAATAAATTTCTGTAAGCTTCACTACTCATTTATAAATGCATAATATAATCAATAATTAATTATTAGTGAATAAGTCGTCTGTCTATTTTTGTATAAATCAACATGAATTACACTTTTTTTTCTTTATTTTAAATTCTAATTTTATTTAAAAAATATATTAACAATAGTCAAAGTCATTATTTAAATCGAATACAGTAATAAAAAATACAAAGACTTTCAGATATTGTTCATAATAAAAAATAATTACAACATACATAGATACAGTTAGTGTCTCCGTGAATGAAAATCCTTTTAGATGGAGGTACAAAGATTTTTTTCAAGTTGGACAAAGGGGTCAAGGGTCATAAAAATTTATCCCGACCTTTCTCAATTTGCTTCACTCATTCTTCTGTTGGAGCTCTTCTATTTTTTCTGCTAAACCATTTATTATCGTTGATGCTCGACCATTTATATTTTTTATCAGTCACTAACATTTACTTAAGAACCCTCACAACATATTTTTAATCTACTTTTCATCTTCAATTAAATAAGTATGTTTTATTCAGTTAACTAAATTAGCAAAATTTGTTGTGATGATAAATTAAAAATTCGATAAATAACTGTAGATTTTTGATATAGTTTTCTACAAAATATCTCACTTGCTTTGAGAAAAAAGAGATTCTATGATGAAGAAACAATTTAAAAGTCTTTTATATTTTTCATAGTATACATGTGCCCAACCCAGTTTATTTTAAGTGAGTTGAATTTTTTACAAGTTTTTACATTGTGGAGTTATACAGTTGTTGAGAGCCAACTGATATATTTAGCTTTTTTTTCATCATTAATATTTCATACTTTGGTGTCATTTAAGTGTGCGTAACACAAATAATTGAATTCTATTTGATCGAGGTACGTCAATGATAGAAGTTTGTTCGGTTTATAAATCAGGAGGATACTTTCTTCGTTTCTTAAGTTTGCTTTCTTACAATTATAACAAAGAAGCTTTCATTTTCATGATTGTTTGACACCGCTGCTTTTAAGTTCATGATAAAAGATGTCATGACAAATTAGTATCCTTTAGTAAGCCGTTGGTTTTCTCGCTTAAAGATTATACTCCCTTTTGTTATTATTTGGAGCAGAGTTGACACAGAACACTAACATTACGTTATAGCTCCTTCATCTTCTTATTCATTTCTCCAATGCTTTTCATTCAAATAGCATGCTTTTAATTTTACCAGGTAAATTGTTAACGAAGCAAGAAACCTGTTCACCTGTAATCATTACTGAGTATTTTTCTTTTAATCCTACATTTGTATTTAATTCCAAAAAAGAAAAAAAAACAATTATTTAATAGCTTTCTATTTTTAACTATTTTACGTAGTTATGTCTTGATATACATATTTTTATACGTCACCGAAAATCTTGGTTACACTGTTGGGAACGTTGAACAATATTCGAAAGTTCTCAGAAACCTCTGCAATGTTACCACCTAAGTTAAACAAATTTGCAAGCTCCCGTGAACTTCGGGAAGTCATCTGGAACGTTAAAAAATTTTCTAAATCTGCTGGAAAGCTCAACAGTGATGTCTGCAGTAACGCTTGAATTTTTTTATTCGTACACAAGTTCAATGAACACTGCGGGTAAATTGTTTCATAGCATCGTGTTGAAAAATATCACAAATAAACGACTCGAAAAAATGATGTCTTGCATAAAATATAGGTTGAAATATAATAAAAGAATTTGTGATGTTTAAAATATGGAGAGAAACACTGCTTTTAATACTGTAATAAGAATAAATTTATTATAAATACAAGCTGTGATTGTTTGAAAGCCTTTAAATAGCTGACCAGAGGCAAGGTCACTTTATTGTCCTGCTCGGTTATCATTTGCTTCTGCTAACTCTCCAGGCGATGACGTAGCTTTCCTCATTCACAATGTTTAATGTATCATATAGTTTTCTGTCATTGTAAACATCCTATTGTGTGGGTTTTTATTATCAAGAAAATGTTGTGACCCAGATGCAATTTGCAATATGCAAAGTAGTGCCCCTCTTTTCAAGAAAAAAATACGTTTAAGATAATGCGCTCTCAAAACGAAGCTATATTTTCGTGAATTTTCGTATTTCATTTTGCAAACTATTCACATAAAGACACTATTAGTGTAGTAATGGTTGTAGTGGAACTAAACTTTGCCTTCAAGAACTTGAATACTCCTCTCACCTTAACGTTCTTACTTGATGAAGGTCTCTTGTTTGATATTTAGATCCATTCTTTAACTCCAAGTATGTTGTACGTCAGCAATTCCAAAGATGCTTTCGTGCTTTCTAGAAAAGTTGCCTTTTACTTGAATAATTAGAAAATGTAGTTTGTAATGCTATAATTGGGAAACGTCAGAGTAAATCTGAATAATTCTACTTTTTATTGATTTTTACAATCTTATGCATATTTTTATATTAAATAAACAATAAATTCTTCTCAAAATATTTCTCCATTAAACTGAATTATTAAAGTAGTATTATGTAATTTATGTCAGACAATTTTCTTTACAATTTTTTCTATGATAATTATTAACAAATACATTGCCTGAGGATAAGTAGAGTAATTACCTACATGGAAATGATGATTTAAACTGAAAAATAAAAAAATAGAAAAAAAAAGGCACAAATTAAATTACAATTAATAATGCGTTTTTTTTTTTTTTTATTTTTTGATTAATACATCAAACTTGACATATTCGTGATTATTTTACATCTGTGATTACTTCAATTTCTTGTGTATTCAAAATAAAAAAATCATATGTAAATTACAATTTTATTACAGAAAATACAAACTCCAGAGAAGATAAAAATTCTAGCGATAAAAATAATAATGCAACTTTCCAATAATACACATATTAACATTATTATCACGATTTTCCTGATATTACTGGATATTATTAACAATGTTATCATGTATTCCATTATTTTAATTCATAGTAGAAATTGGCTGGACATTCAGTTTCAGGAAACTCTAAAAAAATGTAACTGAGTTATTCCACATAAATTGTTTTCTTTTTTTTTTTTTTTTCATTATAAAAATAGATAGTAATTATTTTTAAGATAAAAGTTAAATGAAAATGTAACTAAAGTAATTAGTTAACAGTAAATACAAATAGTTAATCCTATAAAACTAAAATGAAATTTTAACGAGATATCAATTTCCTAAACTTAGTGACATTTATTCTAACAAGTGTTCAAGTAACTATCTGTTGTTAATTAACCGTTGCGATAATTAAATCGATTTTCCATGTGTGAGTAATTAAATCAAAATAAAGTTATCCAGTATATACAGAACTCTATACGAAATTCGATACTATTTATTTATAAAAAACATGCTATTGTAAATTGAAAACATGAATAATTTGCTTGAAGAGTTCAACTAGAACTAATGTAGTTAAAGTTCCTTACTTGTTTCTAATAAGAGACATTAAAGGAATATTTATCCCTAGAGGTACCTCATCATAAGTTTTGCTTGACTAATCACGGGATGTATTTAACGTTGATTCCACATCATATCCCGCATTATCTACCACATACATAAACTGACACAGATCCGTAGGGGAATCAGATGGAAAGTAATATCTTTTAAATATTAACTCCGATCAAAATTTTGATAGAAATCCATGTAGCAATGAAACGTGAATCTGATCATGTTTTTTACAGTATACCGTAATATTACTGAAATATTTAATAATAATACCAAGCTACCCAGTCATTATCATCGAGCTGCCTATTACATAAATAATTGCTAAATGATTCTGGTCTTATTTTCTTGACTGAGCCTGAATTTACTTCTCTGTAAGTGCGATATTAGACAAAGTGTCTTAAAGATTATGAGTCACGTTCAAAACTTCAGATTAAGACTGGATTTTAATTTAATACCCAGCAAATTTATCTCTCGATTGTCTATAGATACAATATTTATGATAAAATATTTAAATAGAGAACATTTCATTTTCATTTGAAATAATTTAAAATTTTACCATCTTATTTTTGCGTCTAGTTTGCAAATTTAATCCAAAAGTACTTCTGTTTTATTCCCAGGAATTGGGAATAAGACAAAGCTGTCTTTTAGTCTATACGCTGGTATAAGATTTTATTCAATCGTTCTTGCGGTAGAGAAAATCCTCTCATGGAATTACTTGATTCCCTTTACACAAATTTTAGTTTGTCTCTCTTTTCCCGACTTAATTTTATTCTTTATTTATTTAATCCCTTATTTACCGTATTTTATTAACAAGTATTAAGCTGGTTTTTATATTACGAGTTAGTTGAATACGCTATTGCTAGATAGAACACATTTACTTTTCTTCCTTTCAGATATTATAGAAATTTATTATAATTTTCAATCGAGATACTTGAGTAGTTTTTTGTAATTTTTTTGGTTAAAAATGGACTCATTCATCAATCAATGGACTATGGAGAGAAGATTGGATGAATCGAAACTTAAAACTGGTACGAGAAAAAATCTCATAAGCTCCCAACTAAATAATATTTATAATTACTCTGTTGAACGAATCAATAAATGTTTACTGATTGTCAGTACAAATCAAATGACTGAATAAATCACAGTGAATAGTCACTGCTTTAGTTTAAGAGAGTAGAATAAGTAATTTATATCAGAAGACTTAAACAAAATACTTTTGTCGTTTAATACAGCGTAACTATTTGGGAGATTTATGTCTTTCACAGTTTTTTGTTTTTCTTATTTTGTCCAAGTTACTTTACTCATCAGTCCTTGTAAGTTCTGCTTTCCAAACTCTCTTAGGAAGTTCTAAGGGACAGGCTAATTAAGCCACGAGAACCCTTCAGATAGAAAGGCAAGCAGTAATGATGTTTTGCACGAAAATATGTCCAGTAAAAGTTTTCGAAGATATTTTTAATATGCTGTAGGATATTTTTTTTCCTTGAGATGATGATTTTTTCAAGATAATTCAATGAATATATTTAAGGTGGACGGAAAAATATATATTTGAACTGCGTCAAGACGTTTGAAATTCAAATATTATTGACGATTGACCCGGAAATAGATTGCAAGCGCACACTAGCCGTCTGAACCAGAAAATGTAGAGTGAGTGTGACGATCACGTTGCTCGGGGCTTAACGAGCCGACTAGTTTAAATTCGAATTGGGAATTTGATGCAGCGAAAGGCGAGACTAACAAAGAGCATCGAAATTGCCTGTCGGGTGCAGAGTGAAGGGAATCACGTTAATTAGTGATGCGGAGAGTTCGAAGCTCTTTGCTGAAAAACGTTTGGAATCTAAAGCTTTTTCAGCTCAAGAATAGTCAGGACCTACTCTGGATGTTTATGGCATGAAACGATGAGTGAAATTCCTCAAAATAGAGGAAGAATGACCAGGGAAAATAGATTAAGGATAAGTTCAATTTTTTTTTAAAAAATAAAATGTGTAGATTTATATTGAGTAAAAATCAAAATGGTCTGGAGTTGGAAAAAGCTTTGGTAAAAAATCTAGAAACTTCCGTTTGACTCGAAAAATCGCATAATGTTTCGATTCCCCAAGAATACGTTATTTTTCAAAGCAACTTTGTCTCCATGATCGCGAACTCGACCTTAGTTTCTTTCCTCTACACGCTGACTAGAGTTTCAAGACGATTTTCTACTGAGTGAGCCAGCGAGAGATGAGCTCCACGGAGTTTAGAGTATAACAATTCACGAAAGTGTGCTCGATTCACCCTCGTAAAACTTTCACGTCAAATAAAAAAGACAAAATCGTTTATCGAGCTAACTTTGTTCTTATATTTTTTCTTTTATCCTGTTTCTTCTGAGTAGGTTTGCTTAAGCGAATATACTCAAGTTTTATCATAATTACGACTTATATACTATGTGTTTGCTTAAAATAAACAAAAACATCTAATAAAACTTGAAACTTTTCTACTTAGTATTGACGTAAAATTATTTCAGCGGAAGATAATTTCTGGAAATATTTTTCTCTCACGAGAAAAAAAAAATTCGTGAAAAAATATTTATTTTCTACATTGAGTTATCAACAGTTGTAATTTTATAAAAACTCACAATACGACGTAGCTGTGATTGTTTTTTCCTCCATATCATTGTTACTCTACAAAAGATATTGATATTCCTCGAATTAATGATGCATGAATATATTATCAGAATAATTAACAGATTTATAAAATGAAAATAAATTCTATCAATAAATGATAATATAATTTATATTTATTTTTCAAATTATCACAAGGTGTGAATGGTTCCATTTATAAATTTAGAAACAAATTTAATTAAATATTTCAGTCATTTAAGTTGCGATTTTTTTTAGATAATTTCAATCATTGGTTATTTATTATCAATTATCGTAAAATTCATCTGTTTTTTTTACTAAATAAATGATTTAACTGAAATTCTAAAAAAGCATCATTTTTTTTAAATCCAATATTTTAAATTTAAATGTTTAAAAGATGATATTAAATATTTGACTCAGGAATGTCACAAAAAGATTTCTCTATATTGATTAAAATTAACCAAATTTAAATGATGCACAATTTTTTTTCATTGAAAATGAAATCAATATAAAAGTAGATAAAATATTTATTTCTTATGTCTTCTGTTTTGATTCTAAAATTACAATACAAGACCAGCACTTCTTTATTTTATTTGATCGCTTTTAATAATTTTTTATTGACATAATTTTAGTCTCCACTCATTGTTTGACATATGAACTTTACGAGACTTGTCCCAATTTATTCTACATCGAAAAGTTCAATTAATTAATCTGATTAAACAGGCGTTAAGAATCTTGATCTCAATTTAAACTGCTTAAATGATCAGTTTGAATAAATTATTATTGACTAAAAAAAATTATGTTATCATCTCGAATTATTGTCTCTTTCATTTATTCTTTATTCACTTTCAGAATAATTATATCACAATGAATAAAAAAAATTCTTATTCCTATTAATTGGTTTCTCGTAATGGTAAATTATATTTGAATATTTTTCGTTTCTGTAATTTGTCACCTCTGAATCAGTAGATACCTTTTGTATGCTAACGTACTACATTTGGGTGTGTATGAAAGTTCTAATGAAATTCCACGCGTGTTCCACATTATCAAGAAATGAATTGGGTTTCAGAGTTGCCCTAAGCCGTGTAATCAAGTGAATAACACATTCCAAATTAATAAAAATTTATAACATAATAATAAACTAGTTTTGATGAAAAATGATGGGATAAATTGAAAGTAATTATTGCGAATCAAGTGACAGTTCATTGAAAAATCTAAAAAGAGTTGATTATTGGAGTTGGCAAGTTGATAGGTAAGTAAGAAGTAATATGTATAGAGACCAGAGAGAGAGAAAGAAAAAGAGGAAATAATAGTCGAAGGTTCGTTAAAAGTTGGAAATTTTCTAATGATTCATGATAATGCTTACAATACTGTAAATGAGAAGTTTGTAAGAAAGATAACGTGTAATAGAAGCAATATCGTTAACGACATCTACACGAAGTAAGAGCCAACGATTTGAGAGCGGAAGACGACAAATTTGAGTGGCAAGGGTTTAAAGACGTCATCATCCGTTCTAATGTTCAAGCATTACCAACTTTAATTATTCTCCATCTTACCTCCTTAACCCTTTTAACATTCGCACCCTTTTCCTCATGCTTCATGCCTCTATATCTCCACAGTATCTCCCTTGCCTACAGAGTTTCGTACGATTAATTCCAGGATACTCCTACCACATTTCGTTCCTCTGAATTGAGATATGAGACATCATTATGGGGATTACGAATTCCACCAAGATGACTGCAATTCGAAATTGTTAGCATTTTTAAAATGTCCAAGTCAACATAGACGTATTACACCCAACAGGAATACTCCATCCTACCTACGAGGACTGAATATTCAAGGAATTTGTGAAGCATAATTGGCCTCGTATGGGAGATTGAATAACGACTTGGTAGTGTTTCCGGCTTACTTTCCACCCGGTTCTGAAATACATAAGTAGAGTATAAGGATATGGATTGGTTCTGGGGCTACGATTAAGATTATAATTTCCGTCAAGGAGAAATAATTCAGTGGGTTGAAATGGCATTTTGTGGGCACAGCCAAGAATCTCATATCCGTCTGAGACGCTTGATAAGGGCTACAGTGTCGCCCAGCGAAATATTCTAGTGCTATACCATTTCCGCGGTTTGATTGGAAATTGTCACACCGCAGAACTATATCTGCTTCATTGCCCACGCGGATATTAGTCGAGAGAATATGATCAGACTGTTTAAAACTTTTTAATTACATGCGAGTGATATAATATGTAGCTTAATGTTTGTGCGCTGTGAGTAGTATAGAAAACTTGTTGGTTGGCATGTAAATACACTGAGCTTTTCAATAATTTAATTAACAATGGAGTTTAATCAACTCAACCTGATTATTTTCTGATCAAGTGTCAAATACATACTGATTTTCATTTCATTTGTCATTGCTTCCAAATATCTATTTGGTATTATTGACATGTTATTGCATATGGTAGTCAATTTAATTTATTGCTAAGAAATTTGCGGTGTTTTAATAAAAGGTATATGTATGTGTGTGTGTGTTTGGTTTTTTTCATCTTCTGTTTCTCTCGAAAATAGAGAAGGAAAAACATGACCCAGTTTTAACGAACTCTCGTTTCAAATAACCACGAGTATAATTGGTGCACACCAGTGATTCGCAGATACTTTGGACTAGTTATTATTCTGACTGTTCTGGAGTAAGAGAGAAAGGGAATGATTGTAAAAGTTAAAAAGAAAAGCGAAAAGCCAAGCCATTTCCCTGGAACTCGAAGAGTAAAACAGCGAAAAACGCGTGACCTTATTCTATCCCCAAGCGCACTATGCAAACGTACTTACAGAGATTTACGATTGGAGAAAGAAAAATTTGCGCACGACGTAGTTTGCAATGGGACACGACGTGAAAGTAACTGCCACAAGAAACCAAAATATTAATATGTTATTTTTTTCTCAACGAACGCGCAATCTTGTACATGCGTCATCATGGCGACATAGAGTTACCTTCTGACGAGGAATTTAATTTAATAATATTCCGGGAAATTTGCCTTGACGCCGACGTATATACGACGAGAAGGTTTTGATGTACCTTTTTGTCTTCGTTTTTGTTTTAACTTCGTAAACCCTTGGTTATTATGTTTTTACATAACAGCATTACGTTATTTATATGTTTTCATCAGTAGCTTAATGAGTTTTCATCCCAACTATTTAGAGCTAATATTATTTTCATTCGTCAACACTTCAATTATTTCTTATGTCATTCCTATTCTGCACAAATAGTGTCCGTTAGAATTAGTATTGTTATCTGTATCATCAGATTCTCATGGTAATTAAATTTTACAGATATTCTCCAATAAACCCATGTATCTCTACTTGACATGAAAAAAATATTTTTTCCCTTTCGAAATATATACACATTCTTTTTTTGTACAAAAAAGCATAACATTTTTGTCTATTTAATTGAATTTTTCTGCTTTACAATTTTTTCTCGTTGAAGGATAATTTTATTTTTCCACAGCACTTGAATATCTATTTTTTTTATTCTTTTTAAGTACTTTGAATATTATTTTTTAATTATTATTTATTTAGCACACATAAAATCAAATTAAATTTTTGCATCAAGCTATTTTAATTCATCAATAAGAAAAATTATTTCATAGAATTTTTTTTTTATTTCATCATAAAAATTTTTACTAATTCTTAATTGAGTAAACTTGAAAATTCATTTTGAAAATCATCATCTCTCAATGCTTTATTGAATTAATTTCTATTAATAATTAGTTTTTATTGTAAATCTAAAAGTCTAAAATAAATCTGAAAAAAAAATGTTAAGAAAGTTTCTAGACACGTTCTGTGATCTCATTGCTAACATCCAACTACTTAAGAATCCAGTCTACTCACTGCTCATAATTTATATTCATTAGGCAAAACTCTCACGGTACAAACTTGCTATACCAGAAAGTTTGGAAGTAGACGTTTATGAATCTAGCATAGTTTTTCATACAACAAGTCCATCAAACATATTTTCCCTCTTCACGAACCTGAAAAATAACTTCCAAAAGAATAAATTAAATACATTTCTTTCATAGACATTTAAAACAGATGAAATAATAGAGATGTAAATTTTTAATCACTGAAATCCAAGAATTACAATTGCATAATCTTATTATATGATTTTATGATTCACAAATAAATTTAAATCGCCATTTATCTCTACAAGTATATTAAAATATATATTCACAACCAATTGAAACAAAAAACGTATAGAATTATATTCCTGTTTTTTTTTTTTATCTTCTGATCAAATAAATGAATTAATAATTTGTTTTCATAATAATTAATGACTGGACTTGTAGTAACAGGCGGATTAAAATTGGCGTTCGGACGTTCCATCTGCTATAGATTCATTAAATATTAATTGATAAATGTATTCGATTGTTGCTATAATAGAAACTAATTTAAAAGCTTTCAGCTTTCGTTGAAAATTCAATTATGACAAACTATAGTTCGCTTATTTTATTCAACATTTATTATAGACATTCTTCCATAAATGAAATATAATTTAATACTTTAATGATTTTATTTTCATGTTTAATAGCTACTTTTTTTTTCGTTCAGCATAAGTCATAAAAAATATTTCAAATATGAAAATAACCAGAAACATATAATACAAAAGCCTTTAATAATTTTTCTCCATGTACAACACTATGTATGGAGGTTATAGATATCGCAATTTGTGTAGTGCAAAAAAAAATCTCGTAAATCATGGTCGAATATAATAACAAAGGTAGTGAATACATAGAACGTCGGCTCAACCAACCTCTATTTAATCTGGTTTCTTCTCTCTACTGTCGACTCCTACCTCTTTTACTCTACCTTTCACATAGTCGCTGTGCTATCATTCTCCTGTCGTATTCACGCTACCACAACTGGCATTCTTTACTGTAACAATATTTTGTTATATACTACGAACCCACGAATTTTAAAATTGGTTTTCAGTAGAAGAACCAACATGATCTATATCTTTGTGTACATCATGCGAAAAATTTCTTTTTTTTCTGTGTATTTTTATAGTTCGCCTCGGCAAGATAAAGTGCAGAAAAAACTATCAAAAGAAGTAAAAATAGAAGAAAAGCAATAGCAAAAATGTGCAATATTAATATTGTTTGTGAAACTTAAATAAAATAAAAACATCTCTGATCAAAGATCTTATCTTGAAAAGTTGAGAAAAAATTTAATCTGATTTATTGCTTTGAAAGTCATCCATTGAAACCTGGGTTAAAAGGTGAACGATTGTATCAAACAATTTTGGATAATTGGTTATCTTTTGGTGGAATATTATATTATTGATGCATTGAAGATTCTGTCAAATAAAAATAGACTACTTCAATCATCAATTTTAGATCTCGAAATAATTAGCCAATTTTCGGAAATAAATTATTCAAGTTCATTAATAATAAATTATGCGTTAATAGTTTTACTCCACAAGCTCATCGAAAAATATCATTAACCTTAATTATTCTGTCGACTAGTGATAGTACTAGCGCTCTTTAAGAGATGTAAAATTCTCATGAATATAAAATCTAATTACTACCGTTCTAATTGACTCAAGTTTTCACTGACGAGAAATTTTCTAGGTATCAATATCAACAAATTGAAGTGCATAAGTAAACTTATTTATTTATCTTTTTTTTTTCTATTAAAAATAAATTAATATGAGTTTAAAAATAAAATTATATCCAAAAAATATTACAATTCTTACTATGAATACAATAAATAACGTATTAATGCATTCATAGCCACAGAAGCAAATTGTATTCCTGCATCTCCAACCTATTACTAGAATGTAAGCACACTTCTATTATTCGTATCATCAGTATACCATGAGCGTCTATCTTTATCTAATTTACTATTGCTTTAGAGATAATAAAGAATTGAGCTAGTCTTAGAATGACAATTAGTTCACGAGTAATTGACCTATTTACAGAATAACATCTCATTCAATTACTTAACAAGGTGTGCTAAAAACAATCAATCTGCAAAAATAATTAAAACAACACAATTAATAATCTTTATAATAAGCTTGATTGATAAATTTTTAATTAAAAGCCAAAATTAACAGAAATGTGTTAAATAGATTTAGAGTAAATTATCTGATATGAATATTTTGATGATATATTCAATAGCCTAATAGATTAATGTGTTAGATATCTTTCTATTATGCACCAAAATAATATTCGGAGATTGCGAAAAATTGGCTTAATCGAATGCATTTTAAATTACTGATGAACAAAATTTGCATGAAAAGTTGAAGATTTATTTGAATAAAATATAAAATCCCAGCATAATGTGTCCACGTGTAAAAAAACGTCCCAGACAAGGAAGGAAATCAGTGACGACAAGCTTTATCACTGATCTGCATATGCATTCATTCTGACATCATTCTTAGTCAGGATTTCGAGCTGAACACAAATCTAAGATAGACACCTTTGGAGATGGAGATTAGTCTCTGTCAGAGAATGCTCTAAGAGAGTCTTCAAAGACTCGATTTCGAATACTTAGAAACGATTCAACAATTTAATGGGCACCATTTTATATACAATCACTAGAAATATCATTGAAGTTTTTTTCAAGTATTTTATCATTTTATTTAACTATATGTCAGAAATATTTACATTTATTTTTATGTCCATTACATCATTTCCATATTTACCGAGTAGTGAAAATTACTAGTTTAAATAACATTTGATGTCAATTGAATGAAGAAAGTGGTTCAGTGAAAAAAAATTCAAAAAATTCTGACTCGGGATTCTTAAGAGTACTTGAGGAACTGATTAGAAGTAAAAATTCTTCGCGTATGTGTCTTTACGATCGGCAGAATTGATGGAAGTTGTAAGTTCCCCGCTTAGTTCCTTTCATATAATTGATAACACATTGGACCCTTGTCTTTGTGACTAAGTGAAATTCTTGTGAAGTTTAATTTAATTATATGACCTCCGTCGAGGCGATTAATCGTTTGCCAAGGCGCTTCCGATACTTAGACTCCGTTTGTCTTAAGTTACCGGTAGAGTCATATATTGATTCTTCTCTTAGAAACTTTGAGCACGTCGATATCTTCACAATCATCCTTTTCTTAGTTTCCTAAGCAAAGTTTCATCTTTGTTCCTGCCTTTTATTCAACTTTTTTGCCTTTTCTAAGTACTCATTGGATCAAGAATTCTCATTTCAATCATTCTCTTCTTTTTTATCATTTGTATAATTCTTGACTTCATTATTTGACATGTAGGAATATTTGAATTATCTATAACGAAAGTTATTTTATGTGAAAAATTTACTAGAACAAAGTTGATGCTGAAGCTTGAGTTAATCCAGTAGTTTTTATTGAATGACAAAGATATGTCCTCGAATATTTAATAGAATTTTCAGTAATATTCTAGTTTGTATGACACTTAAGAATGTAAGCAGAGTGTTAGACATTATGCGCAGGTTTGTGAAACTTTATTAAAGTTATATATGTTGACATAAATCATCGTTGCAAACTTCCGTCTACAATTTTAATTTTATCCAGATTACTAAAGCGCAAGAAAGTTTGTAAAAGAAACATACGCCTTTTTTGTGTTCCTTAACTATTTTCTCTTTATATCCTACTCAAAATCAAGCTAAAAAAAATTAAATACACTCTTTCATTCGTCATTTATTTATTTATTAAAGAAGTCAAGAGAAACTTTATTTATTTTACTTTTACTTCTGTTTTACTGAAATTTCTACCAATTTTTGCAGAATCCAGGTTAATGGATAAATTCCAAGTTAAACATAAATAGTTAAATCAAATAAAGACGAGAATAAATTTATAATTTTGACTGTTTTACATAACAAATCAATGGTTCGATAAAAGATAAATGGAAAATTTACGGTCTTCTGTGTTTAATAGACAGAAATTTAATATTATTCGGTCGATTTTAAAAGGTTGTAAACATTTAAAGTGTAACTATCCTTATAAATTTGATTGAATTCAATTCAGTTAGCTAGATTTTTTATTGTACCTTTTTCAATTCTCCATCAATACCAGAAAATTATAAAAAAAATTTTTGCAGTATTGAGGTCATTTATTCTCCCTGATAAGAATATTTAATTACTTTTAAAGATGTAATCAATAAAAACAAATGAATAAAGTAAAAGTTTTCCATTAAAGATATAAAATAGTAATCAAGTCTTTATTACTGATTTGATTTTTTACTTTAAACGAAAATGAACAAAAAAAAAGGAGTTATTTCAATTAATTTTCTAAGAAAAAAAAATCTCTCAACTCTATTATAATTCTTTAATGTCTACAATTAAAATGTTAAATGGTACTATAATGTAAAATAATGAAAAGAAAAAACTTCTTTTCTTAAATACACGGATGAAATTCTAAGCATGTGCTCATTATCGATCTATTTAAAAGAGTTTTTTAAAATTATTTGAACAGTAGTTCGTTTAATATTATCCCTCTTAGTAATCAGGGTCTCTTTGTAAGAAAATACGGTTGACTGTACTTACGTCTGTACTACTGAGTGTTTGAATATAATGGAAATCCGAATACAAACTCAAGTGTAGTATAAAACGCTGAACAAATAAAAAAAATTCACTATTAGGAGGTTATTTCAGAATGAAAGCAGAATATGTCAACGATGTGAGATTTTATTCATTGAGAGCCTTCATCAATCTTCATTTACCATTTTAAGAAGAATTTCTGTCGAGTGCTTTCACTGGGACGTTATTATAAAGTCAAAATCTCAATGTTCCCTAACAAGAAAATTCACTATTAGTCACTTCATCATATCTAAGTGAAGAAAGATCTCATTTTATAAAGATCATTATCATCTCTTTTGTCGACATAATTTGCTTTTTAAAAATCAATTAATTGATTACTTACCTCCCGCTGAGAATAATTAGTCCATTATAACAGCATAGTCTAATAACATTATCGTCATCATCGTCAGCGAATAGAATAAATGTCTTTCAAGCTATTGAAAATTTAACTAATAAACCTAGGGCTGTAAATTTAATAGGATCAGATTTACAAATAACTTGTTAGATAAGGACTGTGTCTTATATCGAGACTTAATGTTAGAGCTCGACACGTGGGAATCAAACTTGTGATAAAGTTTATTTATAATATGTAAGTAATGCGAGAAAAGAAGAGATGTCGGTGACCCGGGTAAGCTGTTTAGTGTGGATAAACTTTTTGGACACTACATCATCGATTGTGGCCCCAAGCCAAGACCTTTTTTATCGTTATAATAATACTTTACGTGTAAGAAACTGTCAAACACTTTCACACGAAAATAAAAAAAACTTTGTAAAGATTTTTTTCTCACACACTTTCTAACATCATTAATTAATTGTCAGCATAAAATGTTGGAAATCTGAAAAAGAGAAAATAAGAACTAACATGTTAAATCAAGCTGAAGAAAAAAATATGTTTAACCTATAAAAAGACCAGGTTTTTTTTGTACCGGAAATTAGCTGGCGAAAATTTGATTAATAATTTAAAACATCAAAAATAAATAATTCATTCATTCACTTAAGAGATTCCTGCTAAAGAATAATTCAAGATATCTCTATTTTCAATTTTATTTTTTCAGTTACTCAATCAAACAATTATTTGATAACTTAAAAATGATTCCAAGTTGGAAAATCAATAGATTGGAGAATAGTTTAGTGGTGAGTGAAGTTCTAATTAGTGAATATCGGATGTTTCTATTAAACCCAAAAAAAAAAGATAACTATTGAGTTCATGATGCTTCCATTTTGTCAAAAGTGTATGCTTAATCTTAGAGAACTTTGTTGAGAGAACATCAGTTTGGGAAAGCAATCGAAGCTCAACCTTAATCGGATTTGGAAAGTTATCCAATCGTCTCTAAATTTTGGCAAGGCACTAAGAGGTTGCAGAAATGTCTTTGGACAAGACAGGTGCAGCTTCACTTGGATCTGACTGAACTATATTTCGCTATCTCCATCTTTACTATTAACACATCGTTACGTCTATAAGCCGGGTCGTTGACCATGTCCTAAGGATATAACAAGATCGATAACAGAGTTCAGTGCTATAGGCCTTAATATGAATAGGAGAAGCCAACTAATACATAACAGCATATTAGACATTACATCCCGTCAATCCTCATACCATAATTATGTACGTTAAAGTGTTGATTAAAGCATGACTGAACTCTGCTTACATGAAATATCACTGACGTGACAGCTAAATGAATTTATTACTCACCACTGATGGGTAATTGTACAAATTATTCAACTGTGATGGAGACACTGCATTTTACTGCTCCTGTATGAATAAAATTTCTCATTATCTTTATTTATCACCTCCAAATCACTTTACTACATTATTTAAAAATATTACTTACCTTAGATTGATTATGTTAATCCAAGATTTGAGATTGTCACTATGTTTCTCATGAATTGAGTAGCATTTGATGAATTCATAATGAATTTCAAGTTCAGGGTAAGACGTTCTCTCATCAAAATTTAGTATCAGAATTTCCTTCAAGTTATGGTAATTGTTTATAACTATTCCAAAGTTTGATGTGATGCATATTTTAATTAGAAACACATGTTCATTAGAAGAAGCTATGGTGTAACGTTACATCAATTTTTGATACAAGTTTATCACTACTCAAACTTTCATCAATTAAACTAAAATTAGAATCATTTTGGAACTATGTTTGCAATTCAATACTCATTAATTATTTATTAAGATATTTGATATATATTTTATGCTCTCTCCAGGCAATTAATAGGTTCTATTTGTTATAATTAAATCATTAAATTAATCAACATTTAATAATGTCACTTGCTCAATTGGATATTTGAAATAAATATATATATTTAAAGGTTTCAAAAATTATTTTTGAAAATATTTTATTGTCAAAAAAATTACAAAATTATTATTGAAAGCAAAATAATTTTATTAAATGAAAAGTAATGAATGAACCAATGAACGTTGAATATTGATTGATATTATTGGAAATAACTTGCTTGAAGTATTTTTAAGAGTGCTACTAATGTCAAGTGTAATGTTGATAAAAAATGGTCAATAAATAATACGAATATAATAATATATTGGTAGAAAATGTGTGGTAAAATTGATATCATAATTTTACAACTGAATTCACAATCTTTAGATGGAACACATGAAAACGTTGATGACAAAAGCAACGATTTATTACCGATATGAAAGTTTGAACAATGTCTTCTACAGGATTGCTTTTCATGGAGAAAATGAAATTTGTAGGAAATTAGTTCTATCACCATGGCATAAGTTATCCAGTTGATGTCAATAACGTAAAGCCTTTGAGTGTAAGCCAGTCTTTTGAAACGTTATGCGCGAACAACCTGGTGAACAACGGTGAATATAACGTACGGTCTACAATTCTAGGTTGTCTGAGAGGGTGCGCATAATGCACGTGAACAATGCAGAAGCATAAATTTATCTTTTCGCAAGAATTTTCGTGTGTATGAGGGAGTGGAAAAGAGAGAGAGATGAAGAGGCATTCCAACGTTGGAATTTCCGGATGTGAGAAATCGAGAAAATCGTTCTTATACCCATTAACTAACAGCCAAAGAAAAAGAACATGCACTTTACCTTCTCAACTTGGTCGTTTGAGTTGAGATATGTCTCTAACGTTTTTCCGGCCAATCGTAATATATATATTAATATTTACGGTTCAAGCAGAACTGTTTTTCCGTTGGATCCAATATACACATACAGATATCGATATAAATACTCCTGTTTACAGCGACGGATTTTTATATTCCAAATGTATGATGAAATACGGATTACTGTTCTCCGTGGGACTTGTCGGCGACATCGATATAGATTCCCTGGAATAAATGCGCCATGCGCAAAGTCTCAGCTCTATTTTCTGATAACGTCAGAAGACCTCGATATCGTTTCTCTTTTATCCGAAACTACCACTGACCTAATTACAGTCTTGTCGTTACAAAGTATCCAGGGATTCTATCCAAAGATTTTTCATTTTTGCTGAGAGAATCACGTTTTGCTCTTATGATTCCTATCCAATCAATCTAGATGTGGATTCTCTCTCCTTACTTGAAATGTCATTTGATCAAGGAAACTTTTACGTTGTTTATTGTACAATGTAATACACTTTTCATTGGATATTTCTTCTTTCATAACTTGCTGAGATTTATAAACAGCTGTGGAAGTTCACTGGTATGTATTACTTGGCAGAAATTCCATAATGCCAATAGCGCTTTCACATGTTGTCTGATCCGTTGGAAAGCGACTGGTGGTGTAGATTGTTCAAGGACTCGTAGATGCAAGAGACTGTTCGCGGTACACCGAGGTCCGACATTTATCGATTTATCGCAAGACGAGGAAGCAAAGCGTTAATGTTTTTTCCAGAGATCTTTCGTCACACAGAGAGACTTTGGAAAGTGGTATAAGCGAGGAAAAAAAAAAAACGAAGACGAATAAGATAGAAGGTAAGAAGAAGAAGAAGTGGAAAAGAGAAAGATTCCCCGAATTCGACAGGAGAAAATTTATCACCATGGAAAGAATCCTGCGCCTTCGAATTTGGTCTCAGTTGCAGTGGCACGTTCCCAGTCTTCACACGTGCCACGTCCCATGTTCGTACCTTTCAAGAGTGGCCGAATGAAAAATGAATCTCACTGTGTCCAAGAGAGTAAAATAGAGGTAGAAAGGGAACGAAGCGATTTAACACGGAAGCCGGACGTGCCATTTCTCGTTTTCTAACACCGACGATAATTCTAATTCGATTCGATATTCTTGCTACTTCACAATGAGTAACTTCACCGTTAAAAATGGAAAATTCCATTTTTTAAAGTGAGTTACCTCAATGTTTTTGAAAAATTACTCTCATAAATTATATGCTCACAAAAGTATAAGTAAAAAATATCAAATAGAAAGTAATAAATTTCGGGAAAAAATTATAACACACCAAAGGATAATGAGAAACAGTGTAACTCGGTGAAAATATTATCAATATGCTTTGTGTCCTGTGGATGTAATGTAGCACATAACAATAACGGAAATTGGCAGGCCTGACTTCTTTGAAGGTTCGAGTAGATACAGCAAGCGAAGCAAAAATGAACGAGGGAGGCAAAGGTTGTGTTTACTCTGTACACACAGCCCAAGGTTGAATTTCACACGATCGTGTGTGTAGAGGCAAAGTATAGAACCTTCAATGTTTCGGTCAACCATGGCTACACACTGAGCAATTTCCCACTGAATTTAAGCCATGCATTTTATCTTGAAATTTTTTGTTTTCTATTTTTCATTATTTTTACCATTCTTTCCTGCTAAACTTTGAGTCTCTATTTTGCCCAGTGAATTTGTTGGCGAATAAATAGACATTGTATATAACGAATCCCGCCCATTTTACGTTTTGGTCGAGCGCTTGTCTAGTCGTGTATGTTGACACCAGACTAAATTTTCGATTCATTCTCTGATATCGTGTCAAGCTGACGAAAGAAAAAAAAACAATAACAATTGAACGATAAAAAAAAATAAAATAACCATCCTACACTCAACAACGCACCGGATTTGAGTGGTCGTAGTTGGATGACTGTTAAACGATCGCACAGCACTTGAACGTTTCGAAACGCGACAATAACTCGACTCGAATGCCGATTGCAGAGCGGCGAACTTGTGAGGAAAATCGAACTTCATTGAGTACACTTTTCATCGAATCCATCGCACTGGGAATGATAAATAAAGCTACCCTCCTACTGTTCGTTTATCGATTTTACTTTTATCGTTCATCCAATATTGTAACGGAAAATAAAATTCAACAAACTTGAACAGTTCACTGAGTGTCATATCACAGTCGAGTGAATCAAAAAAAAATATTACCAAGTTAATAGTTCTTTATATCAAATATCTACGATATAATCAAATCAGTGAACTATAAATAGGTTTTCTTACGAAAAGATCAGAGGTTATATACATATATATCTATTAAAGGGACTGGTGATTTTCACTATTCTACAGAGAATTCAAACGTGGCCTGAGTATTGTCTTACCAGCACGATTTTCGGCATTTCACAATTTACCTAATAGAACGTCTCCAGAATTCTAATAGCTATTATCATCTTTGAATTGAGCTTCCTATTTCTTGCTATATCTAGCCAGTTAATCTTTCAAAAACATTAGTATGC
Source organism: Chelonus formosanus (assembly GCA_028641665.1). NCBI lineage: Eukaryota > Metazoa > Arthropoda > Insecta > Hymenoptera > Braconidae > Chelonus > Chelonus formosanus. The sequence continues at coordinate 21,116,793 of CM054002.1, forward strand.
TGATTCTCAATCTAACACTGACTAAATAATTAATAAAATAACTTTTTTCTCTTCTCTTTCGCGTTTTATATTTATTTAAAATAAAATACTACTACTAAAGTAATGCAAAAAATCTAAGTACGTTCATTATTAAAATTTCTCGAGTGAATGGTATTTTTAAGGATTTTTTTGAAATCATCTTCACTCGCAAAGCACACCGACAGCCACTGAACAGGCACAGCTAAATCTCAAGGATTTGCATAACGTTTTCGCAGTACGAAGAGATATAAAATAGGACGCAGTGCTGTCACCCGACTGAATACTGGTTAAAGCAGAGCAGCCACTCACGTTTTTGCACCAGGCACCTCGTGAGCTTCTTTCGATTTCTGACGTCCTCATGATCCTCCCTGAAATCCACGCGAAAGCCACTACCTGGCTCCATAGTCAACTGAGTAGTTTGCACACGAATATACCCATATTCATCCTGATCGTGCAAACGATATTAGACGAAAAACGCGATCGTATTTCTCGCTTGACAACTATCTAAAATACCTACATTATCATGGTATCATATTTAACAGTAATACTTTATTAGACTTGCGGTGAAAATTTTTGTTTTCTTCTTTCAACTCTATTTCAAACATCATTATAATTATAATTTTACGTTGTGTAATACACACCTACTAATTATTTTCATGCCAATTAAAATGAAATACTTAAAAAGTCGAGGATTGAATTATAATTGTAATAAAAGTAACTTTCATATCTCATTAATTAATGTATGGAAAAAAATTTTCCATGTTTGTAAGGGTTAAACAGAGATAGATTTCGTTGGCATCTCTGGTGGCCCACAGGCACCAAACTCGTATATCCCGAAGTAGCGATGGTGGTGGTAGTAACTAACAATTCCTAGTTTGCGGCTCGCTACTATATTTTCGTCAGTTCATTTCCCAAGACACTCTGAAGCTACCAATTTATCGTCAATGAACATCCCGGATATTTGAAATTCTTATTCTACTCTAAATCAACTCTAAATTTATTACTATTGACTTTGATTATAATTTGTCCCCATAGTCGGTGAATATCATTTGTTACTTAAATTATGGGAAAGCCATAAGCTTATTTATTACTGGTGAAAAACTATTACTGATTTCATTTTAAGTAAATCTATGCATAGTTTTTAAAATTTTTTAAATTGAAGAATCAAATATTTAGACTTTTAAATTAGTAATTATACTCGTTAAAAAATTTCAGCATTCAGATAACTGAAAGTTATTTATAAAAGCTTTCAAAGTTTGTTAGAAATTCTAAAGAATTAATTCGATATCTTTTTTTAATAACTTTTTGCTCAATAATTTGAAATAAAACGAATGAAAAAAAAAAGATATAAGTTTTAAAATGTCATACGGATTATTGAAATCTAAATATCCAGTGCACTTGGATGTTTGATATTTCAAAAATAATTCAAGCAAGTCAATTATTTTTGCATGATGTCTGATTACTTTAAAAAGCTTAAATAAGATCAAAAAATAATTAACTATCTAGAGTATAAAGTTTTTGCATATAATGTCTGTTTTAAATGCAAAATTATGACTTTGACATTTTGAAATGTCAAGAAGTTCTCACCTCTCGCAAATAACTGCAACAATGAATATTCCAATTTGAATAACAGTAACTCTTTAATAATCAAGTAGTACAAGTCAACATTGGTTTCCAGTGGTGAACACGCCACTGTTTGAATTACTTACACACAATAATGTGCTTGGAATCAATAAATATTATCCCGTGATTGCCATCAATCAATTTATAAACAAGTAAGCTAGAGTCTGTAGCCATTCATATACGCTAAATATTAGGAATTACGTTAGGATTAGTTGTGAAGTAGATGTTATATTAGAAAATCGATAGCCAGTAATGGCAACAATTACGATATTCCGAGCCTACAATTCGAGCACAATGAGAGTGCGTTAAAGTCACGAAACACACATACGTGAAAATGACTTGATGTAGTATTAGGACACGGGGTGCGGAGGTTTAGGTAACGGTAGTAGGATTTCCTGATGCACGTGCTACACACGTAGAAACTCGAGGGAAAGGTCGTGCGGCGCCGTGAGTCGCGTCGTGTCGCGTGATAGTCCGCAGTGCAGACGTTCAACATGAGCCAAACGCGAAAGCAGTTGTGGCACCGTCTGCACAACCTAAGGAACACCGGATTCACTTCGAAAACCTACGTCCTCTTATTCTCTTCCTAACATCAACTTTACCCATTGAACAAGCTACTTTATTCCACACCGCTGAAATCGCTGGCTAGTCTTGGATTAACCTGGGAGATGGGAAACGCAGAAAGAAATTGAGTTATTTTATGCTAATTGTCAGCATTAATTACAGATATGCTAGATACCCTTCGTTGCATGATATTTGATATTCGAGGTCTATGATCTATGGGAATCATCATCATGCACAATCATTAAGAAGTTATCTACACATTTGTTTGCTGATGAATGCTAGAATTTATTCATGAATGGATATATTTTTTTCTTACTTATTACACTGAGAGGTATCGAAATAGGTCCTGCTGTTATATCTTGATATCTTCTTCAACATCTCAGTGTAGTAAAAACATTTTTGTTGAAAAAATAAAATTTTTAGGATTGATTACTTAGCAATAGGATAATGTTGATAGATGAATCATGGATAAGTAATTTTCAAAAGTGTACATACTAGTATGATTGAGGTTGTTAAAATTTTCTGAATTAATAATTAGACATTGTAGAGTAATATTTGTTTTAGAGAAGAAAAATGAAGACCCAGTGATTTCTAGATATTTTTTGCAACAGTAATTTCAATACCTTAGTTTGTTCTAACTAGGACCTTATTTAGATTTCCGGTCAGTGCTTTAATTAAATTCAGTCGAGCTGAAAGATTTCTACTAGGGTTATTTTGCCACCTTGCAAAATTCACCCTTATTTTCCAACAATCTGATAACAAATATATAATCTATCAGACGTAAAAAATTACATCAAATGAATCCAATAACTTACAAAGTTTATTTTCACTTTTCTCTACATGCTGTTAGCTTGTCAAACATCGGAAAAATATATTTCCTATAACTTAATCAAGGAATTTTCTTAATAACATTTTCTTGATAGTATCATGACGCTAAAAATAGTTCATCATATGTAGATTGGTTGTAATCAATTTATGTTATTTAAGTCAAAATAAAATAGTTGGTACAAGACGACCCTATCTGATATTGAAAGTGTCTCTAAGTAAATATTTACACACATACGTATTTATTTATATACAAATGTACGTACATATATAAAATAAGATAAGATAAATTTAACATATATATCTAGTTCTTCATGGACCAGTAGTACTTGTATTATGGTACTCATACATTTCTCTTGTCATTCCTTTTTCCATCTCTCATGCGGGTTTATCTAGTTCACTTCATTTTCGATCTCCTCAAGTTTCTTTGGTTATCTATTTGAACATCTTTTTTTACAAATCCTTTGTTCTTAATATCGCCATTTTTATTCAGATGAACTCAATTGGAAATTGATCTAGTTCGAAATAAGTCTCATACGGGATGATAGCATTACAGTGTACAAAACCACCCAACATGGTCTCGATCCAGTCGCTGAGTATTACGGATTTATCAGAACGATGATGATGATGATGATGAGTACAATCGTGGAATACATTAAATTTAATTCAGGGTTTACCCTATGGTTTACCACCAGATCGATCTATTATCAGCACTTACTGTAATATATGAGTGGGAATGGAAAGGTATCTAAATTAATTTGGATCACGTTTTTTGGATCTTGGAGTTTGAGAAAGAATTTTTCTTATGATAGATGTTCATATATTTGAGTCAATATTTTTTATGTCTCTCGGATATGTGTTACGGAAAAGTATATCCGTATATGTTCAGTCTCATGATATACAAAAATAATGTAAATAGTTATTTATTCCTTGCGGTATCCCGTTAATTTTAATTCACGTTAATGCAAAAGTAACAGAATCGGTTTCTCTCAACCTTCCTTGCCGGATGTTCAGAGTAAAACAAATCTACTACCGGAAACTGTTGTTGGCTGTCTTTATGTACACAGACATACTTATGCTTGGCGAATGGAAATGTATATGAAAAAAATTTTATTTCTATTCTTATTATAGATAAAATTCAATTTATAAATGATGTCAAAAAGGTAAAACATTAATTGAATAATCACCTACATAATAAGGAAAACATCTCTTGCCCAACACGAGTGAAATAAATCATCATTTCATTTCAGTTTTTCTTCTGTTTAATTATTCAAAGCTTCTTAAAAAACTAAATATAAAATTCTCTGATTAGCTTTATAAGTTTATTACGGATTGGTTTTCAAAACATCACCACCAGAACCTTCAGAATGTTAATAATCTTATTATGATATTTTCACTCTAAAAATTAGAAACAATACCAATTAGAGAATATTAAAATATGCTAATTATGAATTATCATATTGTTCGTTAAAACAAGCTGAATTTAAAGTTCTCCTGACTTCATCAGTACTTATTTGTCAGTTCTGTAGAGAATAAGACATTTGAAGATAGGAAGTAAGAAGTATGTTACAATGTAGCTGAAAGTAGTTGTCGTAATTAAATTTATCAAATGGTTCAAAATTCAAATCTTCATAGAGTCAAATGTTGAGTTTCTAGAGTAACATCAATAATTTTATAAAATGGTGAGTCAGTTTTCTCGGTCATGCTTTCATAGTCTTGTTTTAACATCGTCCCAATGATCTCGAGACAGTTTAAGCACTGTTTGAAACTCATGAAGTAAGTTTCTGCATAAAATTGAGGTTTACAAGGCGTGAAGTTACGACTTACGCCATAGCATAGTTAAAGTTTAAGAGTGGGAATATCATACACGATAATCAAAAATTTAAAGAAACATTATGACATTAGTTAAAAATTACAATTGAATAATTATAATTCAAAAGCACGAAATCCACGAAAGAATTATGTTTATCTCTGATAAACTATGAATGTAGTGGATGTTGCAGTACAACTCGACAGTCGAGTTCTAAAGCTAACGTTTAAAATTATGGTCACGCTGCCTATGGATTGTATGCAGGTATGAGATGTGTTTCGTGCACGTGCACAACTCATTACGTATGATCTCTAGGTTTTGCTCTGCAGCGTTATTCTCTTTTATTCTTGTGTTTCTTCTTTTTTAAAAAGATACGTCTGACAATGTTTTTACACCTCAAGTAAAATATAATCTAGTGTTCAGCATAATTTTCTTCTTTCTCTTTTATCCGCAAAAAATTCGTAACATCCAGAGGGTTGCTATTCAACCCTTTACTGTGAGCAATAAGCCGAGAAACTTGATAGAATTAGGGATTATTTTTTTTTAAATAGCAGTTTTCACAAGGCAACTATTTTTCACTTCTTTCCATATCGATCCCTAAGCATTCCACAATTGCTTCTTTCCATTTTTTACCTTCTTTTCTATCAACTACTTTTATTGCAACATTCTGTCATTTCTTATGTTTGTAAGAAACCTTCAGTATGTTTTTCCGTCAGATGTACATTTTTTTTTGTCATGCTGCTGACGTAATATATGCGTATGGCATTGATAAAAAATGCAGAGATAGCAGAATGAGCCCTTACGTACGCTAGTATAAACGATATTGGTAGTAAACGTCACATGGGAACTTTGGGATGTGAAGAGATCGCAACTGGCGGCTGTCGATTGTCGAACCATGATGCCATGAGTCTATACCGCTGAGAATATACTTACTTACCTTGAACAAAATATATATATTGCATTTTCCTCATAGCATCCCTTACTTCCAATCGACTACTTCCTTGCATTCATCCACCGGAAAGTATAAATTTGACACAGTATCAGAATTTTTTTATTAACGTTTCAATGGAACTCAATCCTTTTGTGTGATCGAAAAAATTTGTTTCACTAACAAATATTGGTTTTTTTCTCCAATTTTTAAAATTGACTTTGATATGAAATTGACATTATTTATTGAGAAAATATATTTTAAAGGACTGTCAATAATTTATTTTAAAATGACCAGTTGTTTAATGTTTTAAGAAAAGGAAATGGAAATGTGAACTGGAAACGATTTAATAAAAGATCATTTTTATAAAATGAAACTAAACAATACTCTTCAAAAAATTCTAGTAGAAGACAAGTTTATTTCTATTAATAATAAATCTACTTTTCAAACAAATCAATTATTTTTAAAATTCTTTATTAGATTTAAATGTAATTTAAGCTTCTTGAATAGTTAATATACAAATGAACCATCTATAAATTTAGTAAATCATTATAATAAATTATTCACTATGGGCACATCATTAATTCACTTAGTCACATAAAATAATTCTATAAATACTTTACTATTATGTTATACCTTAAATATTCTATCACTAATTAATGAAGTTTGTTAAACATTATTCTTAAATAAATCACATTATTCCATCTGTCAAAAAAGATTTGATAGTGCTAAATCCTGTAAAGCTTCAAATAACGATAGATTGGTTGATTAACAGATAAGTAGTTATATATTAATAGTTACATATTATATGTAAATGAAATTAGAATACCTTCCTTAATTTAAATTAATTTGATTTTTAAAGATATTCTAATAATTCACTAGAAATCAATAATTTAATTTCAACTATAACTGAAATCATTATTTTAATGGATAATTCATTGGAAAGATGTTTTTATAATTAAATTTAATAGAAGTCAGTTGATGAATAATCGATAGAGTTTAAAAAAGAAATAGGTAAATGATAAGAGTTAAATTGGATGGAATTTCTGTGAATAAAATGTATGAAAATAGTTCTTAATATTGACGACTATGTTGGAGACGTACTGTTATCATAAAATAGGATATAGTAAGGCATAGATAAATAATATCAGTACGATGTAATGTTGCATGTCGACAGCTTTCAAGAGATCTAAGAAAAGAACTTACGAAGCTTCGATTTCGACGCAAGAAACGACTAGAGGATTTCCAGTATGCGCATTTACAATTTATAGATATGTCAGTACTAATAGTAGTGTTATACTCGTCATATTCTATATTATTAACAGAAATCGATAGGAGTTCATATGCAAATAAATTATTCCATCTTAAGTTTAATCAAATTTTCAGCATAAGAGGATGCTTGCACCAGCAAAATTGTTCTCGATATTTCTCTTCGATTATTATGCACCTCTTATTTTCATACACGAATATTCAAACAACTTTGCATATGATATTAAGGTTCAGTTACTTACGCTTTGATATTTTCAGAGCAACTTAGGCGTGAATTTATTACCAACGTACTTTGATACATTTCATCGACTTGCAAGATTTGTTTACGCATCATGCTTCAATCCAATTAGCCAAGCATGCTGTTATCAAATTAATCAATATAACACGAAAAAGTGATCCATCAGTGATTGAAGTATCTAACAAACTGTTAATAAAATTTATATTATCAGTAAACGGTAATTAGTAAATAATTTTTACAATAATTCCGCTTTGAAAAACAAACTAATTAATCTGATAATTATTAATTATTTGAAGTATTTTGTATTGAAGCTATCGAAAAAAAAAAAACCATTATTCTCGCTCGTATAATAAATGAAGTTAAAAATTAAGCTTTTGCATGTTTTATGAGGAATAAAAATTAGTTTAAGATAAAGGAAAAAATGTTATTCTTAAATGGAAATTATTTTAATTATTAAAATTAAAATAAGTATAAAATCACTAGAATAATTAATTACCCATGAATGCTTATAATCACAGCTATCAAGATATTGTTTATGTGCTGAAAATAAGCTTTCTGTAGCGTAAGAGTACTTCCCCTAAATGTAACAGTAAGTGATAGTCTGGGTAAAATAACTACTACTTATACCATACCATCTATAATAAACACTCATCACTCAAAGTAATTATTATGAAAAGGAAAAGTTCGCATATTCAAATATCTACATAGAACAAATAGTGATTGTTATTCTCACCTTCATCATCACATTTACTCCACTTAACTTATAGCTTAGAAAAAAAGAAATTCAAACCACCTGCCTGCCTTTAGCACTGTTTCCTACAAATTATTTCTCATAACAATGGAATAAAATCAACAAATACTGGAAACAATAAAAACAATTCTAACCACCTTCCTAACATATTTCGATTCCTAATCAATAATCAAGGTATATGTTGGATGATGAAAATATCAAAATGTTCTATTTGTGAATATCAATAGATGATAAATGAGTAGATTAAATAAATATTCTAGCTATGTCATTCCTGGAGACAGGAACTTTCGAATTATTGACAAAACGTTCATAAAGGATCAACTAGTTTGTTCAAAGACGAAAACGCGGCGATGTAGATAGCTTGATTGACTCGATAAATTATTTTTATAAATATATTTGACTTTATTTACATAGGTGATAAAGCTGATAATTTGATAATTAACGAATTTACCCTTATATTCTCACTTATATGTAATTTAGTTGTATTGTTTGAATTATTACCTTGCCATCCTGTATAAAAAAATTTGTTCCCCGACGTCCCCCTCGTGAGACTATGGGAAACGTTTAGGGAACAAGTTCTTTTTTGAAAATTTTCCCCCTCTGCTCCAAACGTACTTTAACTTAGTTTTTTGCTAATGACTTAGGATCTATGAGGCCTCTATAGAAAATGAGGATATCAATGGATTCGTAAGAACGAGAGCATTTTATTGCACTAGTTAAAATCATTATTCGAGCATAATTTATGCAAAAAATTTTGCAAAATTCCGGTTTTACCCCATTTCAAGGGTGAAATAATTATTTTTTTATATATTTGACCTGATTTCGCATTTCTACGCATCAAGACGAAGAAAATGAGTCCTCGATCGTCAAAATCGGACAACTTTGATTTTTCGACCCAAAAAAATGGCAAGTGGTACCCCTTTCCATTTTTTTTGGCCAAAAAATAAAAGTGCTCCGATTTTGACGATCGAGGACTCATTCTCTTCGTCTTGATGCGTAGAAATGCGAAATCGCGGCACAGCTTAGGAAAATTGATTTTAACACCCTCAAAGAGGGGTAAAACTGGATACAAATTACTCAACATCATCTCTCTGACTTTAAACCCTTGTAACTCATGAACGGACAATCGAATTACCTTTTGCTTGGTCGTTTTAGAAACCTCAGATTCTGAGCTATAAAATAATATCTATAAATTTATTGAAAAAAATTTATTTCTCCCTTAAAATCGCTCAAATACAATAAAAGTCACATTTTTTTAGGGAGTTTGCCAAGTATTTTGGCAATTTTAAGGGTGAAATAATCATCTTAAATATTTTTCATGGATATTTTTTTGTAGCGGAGATTCTGAAGTTTCTAAATATTTCTTAAAAATCATTATTAGACGACTTGTTCAAAAGTTATAGACGTTCAAAGTCGAAGAATAGAAGATTTTTTACCCTTACTTCGAAAGTGGTACCCCTTTCCATTTTTTTGGGCCAAAAAATAAAAGTACTCCGATTCTCGAACATTCGGGGATCGAAGTTTTTATACAGGATTGATTTCAAGCATATCATACGCAAAGATCTCTCATTATTACATCACTATTTTTTCCTATTTTTTCAGAAAATATTGTAAAAGCAATTTATCATAATCACTCATCGTTCACCTGACAAAGTGGAGGTATTTTGTTATCGCTACTTATTTTTAGTAAAAATCTTTCCAGAATTCTGTATTTCAACCAAATTTATGTTTTATTACACTCATTTTCTTACATACAATAAATGTAATCATGTATCAATGTGAACGTAATGTTCAGAAAAAAATCTGCATGAGTTCTAAAAGAGTGGACAAGTGTTGTTTTCTTCTTCTGCACCACGTGTTGCATGACGTTATATAAAAGTAGTTTTTCCTTGTAATATCGTAGACCAACTTATAATAGCATCTTCTAAAGCCAATTTAATATTTTTATTTTAAACCAAGAACATTCATTAAATCTGAAGTCTACTTAAATAGAAAGGTCTTGTTCTCTTATAAGATATTGTATACCTATATTGTGTACGACAAACATAGGGAAAATTGCCAAAGTTTTTTTTTCTTTAAATATATCATGTTAATAACAATTTTTGTTCAACATATGCTTTCATTTATTATCAATATTCAGTTAAATTTTCACAATAAATAATTTAAGTAACCCAGAATATTTTCAATTAGTCTAGTACGCTTTTTTAAATAATTAATGTTGAATAAATTTTATAAAAACCAACATGAGAACAAATATTTATCGAAATATTAAAAAACTCTTTTAACACCTTCGAAATTGATAGAATATTTATTTACCCTCATTTTTTTACAAAATAACATTTTAATATTCCGTCAAAAAACATTTTTTTTTTATTCGATATTTTTTACCAGATTAACTCCATCCTTAATTCCTTATTTATTGAAAGAAAAAAAATAAAATAAAACTTCAAATGAACAGAATGGATAGTCTATCCATTCAACTATATTGATTTAACTGTGACATTCAGATAGAAATGTATTTTTTATCAATAAAAAAATAAAATATTCTATTTCGAATAATGAAACTTTTCAATTAAGCTAATTTGAATTATTTGAAATCATGAAGAATAACGAAAAGTGGTCAAGCTCATTACATTTATACCCCGAGAAGAAAAACACGAAGTCTATTGTGTTTCCAGTCTATGAGATCGAAGCACGTTTTGAAGCCGTTTGGACCAAATGATTGGAAGAGTTTCCGAGAACTCTTCGCCTTAATTCGATTGGGGTCATCGCACTAGAGTTTGAGGCAAGACGACAGAATGAAAACGTAGGAACTGGAAATGCGCATCCGTATCGAATCTCAAGGGATAGAGTCAGAGTGCAAACGCGAATAGAACTGATTCGAATTGAGATCTCGTTGAAATTGTGGTCCTGTTTCTAGAATATAACCTGAGGCTGTTTGAAGGGTTTTTCGAATTATCTGACCACTTCGATAATGTCTGTACACTTCATACAATAGCAAATATACAATATAAACATTTTAACAAATTAAATTTTAGAATGGTTGATAGGAACCAGGACATATCATTGCTATTATTTGAATAATAATTATTCCATTTGGTAAAGTAGTTTTAATTAATTCAAAAAGTAAATATTATTGAACATCATATGATTCGGGGTGAGATGACCTTCAATTTCATTTTATTCCTATCAACTCTGAGGCATTTAATTAATGCAAATGGATTTATTTTACAACGTTGATACGAACCAAAATTTCTATATTTAATTAAAATAATTAACTTTTTGAATTTATATTTCATTTAAAATTTTTGCCCAAAATTTATAAAATTAGAACGCGTGAATAGTGGTAACGAGTTTACTTTATTTAAACAAGAAAAATTTACAGTGGAAAGTGCTCTAAAAATTCTACAAAAATGTTATAAAATTAACTTATCATATTTAGTTGAAAGAGGTTTTTCTTTTGTTAACAAAATTCTATGTTCCATTGTTCTGTGTAATTTTAATTCAAAAATAAATTTCATCCAAGACACAAAATAAAAAATTGTGAAAATAAAGTAAGCAATAAAAATGATTTCTTACAATTAATAAAATAAAAAGAAATATTGACAATTTGAATATTTGAAAAAGACAATTAACTGCTTCAAATAAAAGTAATCCATCTTGAAAAAAATCATAATTTTATTACGCTGAGTAATACTAGGAACTAAAAGTACAATAAAGTAAGGTAAATTTTCCTTATTTCGCAAAAAATTCAAGCTCGTATAATTGATGTAATTCTTTTTATTAAAAATGTAATTTAAAACAGGCGGAAATAAATCAAACGTTAAGAGATGGAATGAATGAGATATACATTTAGTTAGCACTTATTTTAACTCGGCTATTGCGTAAATTATATAAACTCTGTTTAGTCATTTAAAACAATACCATGAGGTTGGTTGGAGGTTGCTACTCATTCTCTAGCAGCGTTACCACAAGTCTCGAGAATCCCTTGTGGAAAAAGAACTTATTTGCATCTTGAAATAATGAAAGGATCCGCCGGCACCGGAATCTCCTGGGTCTAATTGTTTTGAGTCTCAAGATAATACAGGACTGGGATTAAATTCCACTGTACGCTCATAGAAATTATTTTTCTGCGTGATTTAACTCGACGTCATATCAATATAAGGATTTTTATGTTAAATTATAAATAATTTACTCCACAGAGTGGTAAAAAGCGAAAAAAAATGCGCCAATAAATATAGATTAATGTGATTTTTTTTTCATGAGTCACTTAAGAGAATTCTGTCGTCACGTATTTTGCGTTAATGTCGCGATTAGTGGAGTATAAAATGTTCAAGTACTGTCTGACAATTTCACTTCTTCACACGTCGAGTTTCAGCTTAAACTGTAACTATGAAATGGTACACATTCGCTGGTGACTTTGATGTTCGTACTTTCCTGAGAGCTTTTCTTCTTCTATACTCTCCTTGTATTTTTTTGCTAACTTGGTTTCTCTAAGTTCTTTTGGTCATTTTGTTCACTCTTTCTTTTTTATTTACAACAAACCTTACTCGCTTTTCTTGTTCATTACAATTCTCCGACTAATAAACTTTCCTTACCCGAAGAAAAGTAATCATCATTTTTTGTCTAATTTCGCGAATTCATTTATTGTGATTGAAGATTTTAGCAAATTATTTTAATGACCCAAGCGTATTCTGGTTGATTTGAAAATGTCTGCTGAATATGACAAGTATAGTTCCAGTCGTTGGTTGACACGTTGCACATTGAATGGAAGACCGAAGAATGAGTCAGTAGACAACAGTGGGTGAGATGAGTGGAGATTCATCTGAATGGTGTATAGGTGAGAGAAAGGGAATGAAGAAGGAGATGGTGTGGTGAAGGACAATGCTGCAAGACAATCTACTCTCATGCAACGATTCCAGCCATCGTTTTACAAGAGTAAGGGTTCAAATAAAAATAAAAGCACTACCCTTATTCTTGTGTTTCTTTTTTTTTTTCTCTTGGTTGCTTTTTCATGTTTTCTTTCGCCATTGGTACCGTGTTATGACTCGAGTTATTGCGAAAAATACCAATTCCATCTTTATACTTTTAATGACGAAAAATATATTAAATACTCTCGATCAATTTTACTCACGTACAATCATAAATTTTGTTTTATTGCATACAAGTTTATTTTAAAAGATAAAAAATTAGAACACAAGTATTTATCTCAATTCAATGACCCTGGCTACTCTAGAGGTTTACGCTCCAATGGGCGAATATTGTTTCGGAAGTCTATACACGACGTCTCTTCCAAGACGTGCTTGGCAATTACGTCTTAAAGGTAAAGCTTAAAAAGAGTCCAACTCGTTATATTTCAAGTTTCTCCAACGTAAATTTTCAAAACTCATAAAACCTTCATTTTCCATCATCACCAATTCCCTTTATGAATACTCTACTGTCTTTCTATAATTTTTTAATCAAAATATTAATGCCTCTGTATGTAAAATAAGTTGTATTAATTATTCTCCAGTCGTCAATTAAAAAGTTTCATCAAATTAACGTTGAAAGAAGATTTTTTACAGGAAATTTATTGTCATCTGTAACGTTTTGGAGTCGAGAATTATTCTTTCCATAAAAATACAGATTTTCATTTATTTTTTATAATTTTTCTGCGCAGAAAAAAAAATATTATTTTTACAGTAAAATTTTTTTTCGATGAAAATAATTTTCTTGTTCAGTGTGACTTATTCATCTGTGCTATTATTTGAAATACCTCATATATAAATAATAAAAATATTCCAAAAATGCAAGAATGAGAAAAGAGTGCTGAATTTATTTATATTGTGAAAATATGAAAATCATACACAAGCTAACATTGTTTTCAAAGCATAGAAGAAAATAAAAAGAAGTTTAAAAGAAAAACTTTTATTTTTGTTATCTAATATTCCTTTCTAAACATCTAAAGCTTTTAAAGCAAACTAAATCACCCAAAAGGTGTAGAGGCAGACGTTAACAAACTTGAAATACTATAATCAACTTTGCATGGCCATAATATTCACGCAATCATTATAACACGCATCTTCCTGCTTACAAAAGGGAGTTAAAAATTTCGTGGAAAACTAAGAAAACGAGTGAAATTATTATCACGAATTTATAGGTACGACATTAGATAATATCAGTAGAGAAATATTAAATTTCAATCAAATATAATAATACAGAATCGCCAATCACATTTGATCATAGCTTACAAACATTCGTTATTGATTCGTCCACTTCATATTAGTTAATACATAAAGTCAGGAATCTAATACTCTAGAGAGGATAGTTGATATTGTTATTGCCAACTGAAACATTAATGCACAATGTATTTGGATACGTTAACTATTTGTTTTGAAATGAACATCGATTCGACTTAATGAATTTACTCAAATTCTATTATTCACATAAAATTTTATTACTTAACAATTATTTCAAATAATGTTGTTACAACTGTATCTACTAATATTGTTTCTTAGTCTTTGTTTTATGAATTAAATATATTGTATCCATGAGTAATATTTGATGTATGTTTTGGGGATGATGATAAACTAATTAATATATGAATAATTTAAAATATACTATTAATAGTAAAATAATTTTAAACTTTCAAAAAGCTTCCAGTAGTTGAGGTCTCAAGAGGACGAATCTGTTTTTATCATCATCCTAATCCTTCAGTTCAAACTTGACACTACTATTTATTCAATCCTAAGTTATACTGTATCAGGAAATGTTCCATAAATTTATACTATCAGTTCTCGCTTTCGGCCATTACTCCTCTGGAGAGATCTATAATTTAAAAAATAATATATGAAAGCACAGTCAGGCATATAATCGAATAGAAATGAGCAAATAATTATCCAAAATCGTACGATTAATTAATTGCAATAATTACTTATGTGTTCTTCATTAAAATTTTAGCTTTCACTATTTGATTGCAATTAAGAATAATTGATAATAATAATTACATAAAGCAAAGCTAGAACATATTTAAGTGATCATTAAAATGATATAAATTAATAATTTACATAATTAAATTCTTAATTAAAATTAACTGATACCTTAATTTAATTTAATTGTGTTTGAATTTAATTTGTGACTAAAATTATAAATATTTGCTTGTAACATTGACCATTACAGGCAAATATTTTTACTCATCAGTTATTGAATACCCTTTTGTTATTGTTTGGAGCTTTTATTGAATTTGAAAGAGGAATTTTTGAGGTGTACGTAGTATAATGTTCATTAATCTTGATTATGGTATAATGTAAAATTATGTATGTAAGTTTTATGTTTAAAATGTTTCCATGAAAATATAGAGTAAATTGAGGTTTGAAAAATCACTTCGAGGAAAATTACAGACACATTCATTTCTCACGGTGGAAAATTACGCGAGTACGCGTTAATCTCGGCGTTTGCTGAAAGGAAAAAAAGTGTTCCAGCTGTGACGGTCGTTGTTTGACTTGGCTCTGGATCTAGGGGCGCTAATGAGAGTCGACTACACTACTCTCTCAGATTCGAGGTGTGTTCGTTGGCCAGTAGTGGTCTGCCGAGTTCCGCAATCGTAATTCCTACGCTGTGTTGATTTGTGACGGGATTAAAGTCGACAGCAAGCATCATCCAAGATATAATAGCTCTTGTAGAGTTGACTAGGCGTTTTATTTTAATTAATACTTGAATTATTTATGTCGTTCAAAATATTTTAGATTTTTAGAAAACTCATGAGCTTTAATTTTCATTATTTTTTGATACTGTACTTATTATAAAATCTTTGATAAGTTATTAATGAAATAAATATGGTTCAAAAATGAAATGAAATGTGAAACAAAAGAGGGATCTCGATAAGACCCTGCACCCGCACCCATGAGTGCAGTGTAGTAACACGATAATTTTCATGTATTTGTGCATCATTTACATCAAAATTCCTTTCTTACTCGGCTACGCTCTGTATCAAATAACTCGATAAAGATTGCAAAAACTTCAAAAATGATGTATTCTTTGCAAAACCAGCCAAGTTAAGCGGCTCTTTTCATAAAGACCCTAAGTAATACAAAAAGTATATGTATTTTTGAGAATCTTGTGTCTTCCACATTACAATAAAATAAAAATGATAAACTCTAAAAAATATGATTTAGAGAGGGAGGGAACTATAATGGGGTCTTATCGAAACCCTTCCTTTATAATAGTTTTGCTTCAAGTAAATTCTTCTCTTTGCTTATTTGTCTGGTTTAAATAATAATTCATCACTTCTTATGGAATTCAAATTTAGATACTGCCATTTTTATTTTATTTTTTTTTTTAAATTGATTTACGTTTTAGAACATGATATTTTTAACATTGTTTTTAACTGTCAGTCATCAATGTAAAAAATTGATCTAATTATTTTCTTTAACCTTTTTTTGATATTTTATTTTTCAACTGTATCTTTAATACTCGTTTGGGAATGTTTTAACTGTTGTATTTATCAAATAAACCAACATCAATTTAATAATATTCGAATAATAATCTTTTTTATTATTTAACTGAAATCGAATGTAAAAAAATTTATAAATAGATTAAAAAAAAATATTTTTTATTTGAATATGATTTTAACTGTTATAAAGTTACATCATCCATTGTTTCTCGTACACAAAAGCGGAGTTATGTTACTATTTATTATTTTTTTTACACCACTGAGTAAAGTGTTTTTTTTTCTCGAAAAATGAAATATGTTTCCAACGAAAAAAAATTTTTTTTTTGTTAACTAAATCCAATAGTGTGAGTATTTTTTTTTTCTTGCTAAAAGGGTTTTCTCTTATTGAAACAATTAAAAATTTGTACCTAAAAAAAATGAAATCTCCGATTGTCTGCAAAACTTTTTCCCTGATCCAGAAAACAGCCTGAGGCTTGAAATTTTTTCACTGAGTTTTTCACAGGTATCCATGGATTAATGCTTCATTCGTACAGAAAAAAAAAATAATTTATAAAACCTACAAAAAATTAGGACTTAAAACTCACAATAATTCTTATCCTAATTAATTTAACTCTATTTATTCAGTGGAGCCTCTTCACCATTCTCAACAGTTAAATGTATCACGTGGCCCAGCAAATTACACACAGAATTTCACGACTCTATTACTTTACAGTACAAGTTCTGATTACATTCGCAATATCTGTACAACCTGAATTATTATCAAGTTATTCAACCTCTGCATGTTCTCAAACAATCTCATGTCACTCTAATTAACTCTTATCATATTTTTTTCTTCAACTATTGAATCGCTAAAAGGGAAGATAAATTCATCACTATGATCTGAGGTCAGAAATCTGGAAATATTAAGGCATAACGCGAGCGAAAGCCAAGCTATAGTTATAACATACCAAGTACTTATATATACACAAAGTACACACATATCTGTCTGTCTGTTTCAGGATTTTCTCCTCGAGTGTCTGACACGTACAACAGCACCAGCCGTCGAGTTTTATGCTCAGCAGTGTATAGCGAGAGTACAATTGCTCCAGTGTAGGGATTCAGGAGTCTACCTCTTCTGCTTCTTTCACGGGATTATTAATGTGAGAGGTAGATTGTTAAGCTTAAAAGCATCTCGAGTTATGTCAAGGTAAGGATAATTTGTACGATTCCTTCTCTGTACTTTGTTCCTTTTTGTACACATTCACCTGTAAAGTTTGTTAAGAGAATAAAAAACTTCCTTTATGGATTTTATTTACGAGCAACTCATTCGAATTAATTATTGAATGTTTTTTGAATTGTTACACAGATACAAAGTACCTACCACTGGCTGAGTAATAAAATGTTTGTTGAGACTGCAATGAAAGTAAAGAGTAATGAACGTTAAAAGGGCGGGACAATGGCCCCTTTCTCTCCCTCACTCACGTTCTCTCTTCAAGCGCGCTTTCCTGTTATCTGCGACGCGATAACCCAAATATCGGACGGAAGCCCCTGGTAACTGCAGGCCAATAAAACAAGCGAGCGATAAATCGCGTTGGTCGCGCGAGCGTCGCCGAGCGACGCAATAATGGGCGCCTCGTGGCCGAGACTGTAGGACTCTTCTACTATATAAATACAGAGGGTTACTTTTACGGGCCTGGGATACACATCAGTGAAGAGACTGGATCAATCTGCTGTATTTAGATAGCTTGTTGAAAGGTCATGTTATATCAATTGTATATGATCTAAAAATATTTATTCCCATGTCTCTTGTCGTGCTATGTTTGAGATGTATTTCACCATGTTTTACTCTTCTATCCAACTTGATTCAATATATTATATTTATTACTATTTCAATGTTTACTCATTACGATAAAAAAAAAATCATTAGCATGAGTAAAATAATATTTTCCAATTATTTTCCCGCTTGAAAATAGTCAAGTTTTTATAAATAAATTAATTAAAAATATAACTTCAAAGGGGAATATAATAAAGAAAGGTTGATGAACTTTCAGTGTAGAATAATTTTTAATTAACTTCAATATTTTTTCCTGATTTCCTTTTTTATTCTGATATCTCATTGATTTTTTTGTAAACTCAACTTAATTATTAAATAATATGATTGAAAGATAATTTAGTTATAAATTTCTTAGAATAAAGTAGTAGATTTGAAATAATCAAACAAGTTATTCTCTCTTGAATTTTCCA
This sequence comes from Chelonus formosanus, assembly GCA_028641665.1. Classification (NCBI taxonomy): domain Eukaryota; kingdom Metazoa; phylum Arthropoda; class Insecta; order Hymenoptera; family Braconidae; genus Chelonus; species Chelonus formosanus. The sequence goes on from CM054002.1 coordinate 21,135,473, forward strand.
CTGAAAATAATTGAGATATTATAACGGACGATCATGATAAAATTAGAACATTATTCTTTTACGAGTAGTCTTCTATTGAGAAAGACGATCGTTTAGTCTTTCATTTCAGATCGTAACGTTTGTTATCAGTAAGCTTTCAGTATATATTTCCAACTCTTACGAATTAATGTGTATATCCATAAATTGATGATGGTTTTCCTCTTTTTTATTAGCTAGTGAAATATGTATTTGAGGGATTGTATCACAGATATTTATATGTACATTAAATGAGAAGATGGCTTATACAAGGATTCATTGATTAGTAATTCTTTGTTTGCAAATAGCCTGAGTAGCTTCTTAGTAGGTAATGTTTCCAATTATGATATTTGTTAGTGTGTCATTAACGAGTGATTGACTCACGACAGATCTACAATACTGTAGGTAATCCATTATGTATGTCATAACACACCGTGTGTCTATTGAGAGCATGATAGATAGCTGCGCATCATGCCAATACCATTGACATTTGAGAATTGAAGCATTTCCTATTTCACACGAATACTGATCTCATGTATTTCTCATTAATTATTATGCCAGTGGATATGTCAAGAAATTGTGTCAGTAAACAATAAATCAATTCCGGCACATTGTCGACGAATGCTAGGGAAAAATAAGAGGAATCTTATTTTCACTTCGATAAATTCATCATTATCCGAACAAATTAACTTTTCATTTTGAAGTCTTATGACATCTGTCACTGGGCTATGTGGAAGTCATTCTTGTTCGTTTTGGCAACAGTCGATATTAGGTATTTCATTGTCAAGATTTAATCTAATATTTTTCATAAATTCAACTGGGAAATCATTTTTTTAATCCTTGTTTAAGATCAATTAATCAAGAACATGTGATGTAATATTAATAAAAATTGTATCTTAGTGAATATACAAATTTTTTTCGTCGTATCATTTTATGGTGTGTATGTTTATGAAAATATTTTTAATTGAACGCCAGAAACAATATCGAAGTATTACGCTTGGTGCTTTAGTAAAAAATTTTGAAATGCGTTTTTTTTTAAGAATAAAAAAATTTCTACTTCGATGGACAAATATATACATCAAAGGGAATTGTTTGCCTGATGCTCGAGTTCAAAGTGTGATCCTGTGTAAAACCTTGTCTAGCAAATTTTATTTTTTCAAAGAGAAATAGTTATACATGATAATATAAAATAAAAATCCATTCGTACTATGTTCATGGAAATAAAATTTTAAAATTTAAAACAAAATATTGAGAGCATAAGGTCGATAAATTTAATGCATGGTTACAGGTACCCTATTAGTTGTTAATGCTTTTTATGATCATATTACAGCTTCGAAATTACTTTTATTACTCTTTAAAATTCTAATTTCACCAAGAATTCCACTTACTCTATTGATTTTTTCCATATAATTTGCTATGTTAATAAAACATTACAATAATAATGAAATCTTTTACGAGCACAAATAAGTTGACATAGCAGTTTCATAGCAGTCATAATAAGCACGTTTCAAGCAGAATCATTCGAGCATTAGAACATGAGAACTAAACTGAGAACTTGTGGACTACGTGCAACTGTTCTGTGGAGAGTATAAAGATAATGTTTTAAAATTTCCTTTAGTTTCTTTTTCTTGGATTATTTCCTTATTGTACTGCCATTATTATACCTGTGTATTGCATATACATTGTCGCTAAATTCTATATAAACATTAGCGAACAGTGAAAATTATGCCCCTTTTACATTCACATAAACATTTTCTTAATCTAACGTCAACAGCAGCTTCCTTCCTGGATAAGTGAGAAATTAAGTATACTCATTAGCGGGAAACGCTTGCTAATGCATTTAAGATTCCAGCAAGTAAATTTCATTTGTTATTTTTCATTTTCTATTCTATTTATTTTTTATCCATTAAACTCAGTCTCGTTATTATAAATTTACTTATTATCGTTAATCTGAAATACACAAAAATTTAAATTCTTTCAGGTATTGCCCGTCAAGAGAAGCTTAAAAATATTTCAAGAAGTTTATGCTCGTTCATTGGGTTTAGTGACAAAAATATTCTATCTCTGGAACCTTCGATCCTGATGGTGTACAGTACATATACGACTTCACTGAAAGTTGATTATGATCGTAAATAACAATTGCATTTTATCGACATTTAGCCAATGTATATGATGTATGTGAAGGTCAGTTAAAGGCTCTTGGTTATATTAAAACTCTTGCTTGCTCATGATTCTTTCTGTATGAAATGAGAGATGAGATAAAACATAAAAGTGAATCATATCAATCGTTTATTCCAATCTAAATGTTAGTTCTTTAATTCTCTTTGAATTCATTTATGTTATTGGACTCCATTAATTTTCAATAAATAACTTTTTCCACAAGATAATATCAATTTATTATTTACTGTTACTCGATTTATTAATAAAAAGATAATCAATTTTAAATGAATGCAAAGTATCTCGTGTGCTTGAAATTATTCAATTTATTCGACGTAAATGAAAACGAAAAAAAAAAATTCCACATCGTTTCAAGTTTTATAATACTTTTTACATTTTTTTTTTTCTCACTTTAAACTTTCAGAGATCATACATTTTTTATTCTATTGTTTGAAAAACTTATTTTTATTGCATTCCAACTTACACAAACTAATGTTTTTTCCCGTATAATATCAAATATACTAGAAGATATAACAATTGTATCAAAGGTGAAGAGGAATTTCAAAAAAAAGAATTATGAAGTGGAGATAAAAGACTGAAAACTAGAGTACTGGTTTATTTTTAACGAAACAAAAATTGAAAAACAAAAAAAAGCCATGTGAACTGAAACAATAGTAATTGGAATTGAGTTGAAAGGAAAAATTATTTATTAATTTCCTGATTTTCTATGTCTCTCATCGGAAGTATAACAGCACTAACCCTCTAACATTTTACTCCTCTGATAGTTGTATTATGTTACAGTTTACGATACTAGAACTCCGGTAACAATAATAGTGCCAGGAAACCTCCATTCCAAATTGCTTGCAGTATTCCAAATTTACTGTCCTTTCCTTCAGCACTTATCACAGACAAATTAATTGATAATGGTATTTAGAAACAGAATTACTTAACTAGCATTTCACTTGTGACCTTTAACAGAAATCTCTTGATATTTTTAGTTCAATATTTAAGTTTCTCTATCATTAAACGATTAATTTTTGTCATCATTGTTGAGGTTTTTTTTTGTATGCATACGTTATAAAGGTATATTGACAATCATGATAAAAACTTAAAAAGCTTCAAAGAGTCTCATTCATCATTTACCTTCAAACAACGAGAAAATTTCTCGCTTCTAACTTTATTTCAAGAGTAGAAGGATCAGTAGTTGAGAGACGCCTCAGCTTGCTTGTTTCGATATCGCATTCACGGGTTATTACCCTTGGGAGACTTGAGTCAGTCAAGTTGTGTTGTAGTGTCCATACACAAATACCATTGAAGATAAGTATCATATATATATATATATATATTCATAAATATAAGTTTTTTGTTTTCCCAAATGGTTACAAAAAAGTCCAAAGTAACGAAAAGTGATGATAGAGGAGGTAAAATTACAGAAATGAAAAAAAAACTTCATGTATGGAATGTTTGGTACATAAAAGCTAATTAAAAACATCCTTTCAGCTTACAAAAGTTTTTAAACTTTATATTACTGCATAAGTTTTTAGCTCGTAAATATTTTTGGAATTTAAATTTAAAAAGTATTTTAACTGTTGTAATAGACATTGGCTAATTAGTTACTTGAATTATTTATCTTAACTTACATAAAGATATATCTTGTTATTCACATTTATTTATAATGAGCTTTTTCGAAAAGTACTTAACAATTATTATAAATGGATTATTCAGAAAGAGTGTAATCAATAACATCAAGTTCACGAGATTATGATTTACCAAATTGATATTTGATAATTCTATATTTTGTATAATTTCCCATCGGAATGGTAACGAGGAAAAGTAATGAACAATTTACTTGATTTTATTGGTATGGAAAGTCAAAAGAATTAGTACGAGACCAGGTACTACCACAAACTCTTCGTTCGAACTTACGGCTCTTGAATTTAGTTTTGTACGAATTTATGTTAATCACCGACCGTTAATTTGACTCTTGGGATCAAGATTTTGTAAAGGAAGTTACCGCGTACAACTTTCACGCTTTTCTCCTCCAATTTAGGCAACTTAATAACTACATCACTGCACAAATAAAAATTTTCATTCAGTTAAATGAGAAAAAAACTGTTCATAGAATCTCAAATTACAATACAGTTAAAAATTAATATTAACTCTATTTTATTAAAAATATCAATTATCTGCGAAATGAATCAAAATTTTAATTACTTATTAATATGATATTGAATTTTTAAACTCCACTAAATTAACTAAATTTATATAATATGTATATATAACGATTTATTTAATAGTTAATATGTTTACATAATATCGTGTATATTTATTACGATATAAATCGTTAGAATACCAGAAATGTTGGTGATTTTTCAGATAGACGGAATCCATGATGTTTGGCATCGAAAATGTGAGGAATTTAATTTTTTCATGAGTACGGTATGAGAAATAATGAGTTTTAATCAAGTAGTATTTACGCAGTGAAATCATACATGACAAACATGCGGTTATTTATACCCAACTTGCCCCGAACAAATGCATGACGTTTGATTTCAGTATTGTGTAATAAATTCTGACACATGTATCAATAAACTGTTGGAATAGTTTCTAAATGATTATTAAACTATTCGTGAGATAAATTACTCGCAGTCGCTTTTGCAATCTCGAAAAATGACTACTATGGAACTTAATAATTTCTATTTCATTAAAATAACTGTCGGAATTTTTATGATGCTTTCCAACTGGAAACTGATATCCAAAAGTGGAGAATTTGAATGTAGAAAATTAATTAAAATCAAATAATCAAACACTATTTGATAAATTTAGTATTCTGTCATGCACAAACATAATTCATCTTTTAGTGGCCACATATTAAATTATTCTGTGATGGTGAAATTCGTATCACTATGATTTCTAGAATTTAGAGATCTTGTTGTTTGTGAAATACTATATGAGCACTTGAATCCTGGTTTAAGCTTTATTAAGGATTCTTAGTGGGATATAGTTCATGTTTATGTTTCATAGTTTATATTACTAAATAGTAATATTAACTTTATGGAAATAATATTCTGTGGCAATATTTTTTATTCAGGTCAAAGCTCATAAAACATCAAAACATTTTTGCAGTATTCAAAAATTCCCTCTAGTTGATAAATAAAATTATATTACCAACGTAAAAATGGTAACGTTGATGAAAAACGTGAGAGATAATATTGAATAATCAAATAATGAAATTTAGTTAGTTCTGAAAAACCAGTTAATTATATTATATTTCATTTCTTTATCTCTGTATATTTCAAAAATATATTTTTCAGACCCTTTGCCCATTATTCTACTTTGAGGTCTTTTATTTATTTTCTACCTTGGATTGAACTCAAGTTATGCCTTTATTATTAACATATTCAAACCTAATCAAGGAACTGAAAGCAGGTTTAATGCCACTCTGTACTTTATAAGTACAGACGGTCTTAAGTAAAAATTATCTCTTCCCATATTCTGTGACATGCTTGGTAACGTCTCCAAACGTGCGCGTTAATTCGATCGAACAAACTTGTGTACTGGAGAACTGTGTTATATATTACTTCACAAGACCTATTGAAAATTTTTTTATTCCATTGTTATTGAAGTAGAGAAATCTTGAGCTGAAAAATAGTTATTTACTTTCATTTATGATTTAATGATTGGTTTCAAGTGTAGTTTTATCAGAGATTATGTGAAAGGTAATTTTTATATCAAGGAATGAATTTTTAATCCCATTATTAACTGCTTGTAAAAAATCATGTACCCACAATGATTAGAAACTTGAATCTACAACGATTTGTATGGCGTGTGCATAAAACTTTCGTGTTACACATATATCACAAATATATTCGTATTTCCGTTCTAGTACACAGTTCTATCTATCATTCCAATCGGCAACGTGACGCTAATTGTAACAAGAAACCATATCAAAAATAATACCATTTTATAATAATAATCATTATTATTCACGTAAGTTTTTCTTTGGAAAAAAATCAGACGAAAATTATGAGATGCAAAAAAAGTTAAGTGAAAGAATTATGAAAAATTAGTTGAAATTTTTTTTCTACCATTTCTTTCAACTTGTTATTAAAATAAAATTATTAATTATCATATATTACTTAATTTGACGGAATAATAACTATTATAATACTTTTGAGTAATCACCTGGTAATTATTATAAAAAAATATCATAAATCAAGTGTAAATAATTATCGCTATAAAATTCAAAGGGAAAGAAATCACATAATTTAATTTTCTAAGGTGGTCAATTTGTTATCACTTAATTGATTCTATCGACTCATTAATTTATGTCATTAAAATTATTTAATTGGGACAATGATATTTGATGATGACTTTTATTCTAAAATAAATTAATTAAATTTTCAAATAAAAATACTTGAATCAATTGAATTGATTATTAAATTAAATAAAAACCTTTTATAATAACTCAATCAATAATCTCCAACATCAACTTATTATTATTTCACATTACAAAATCGAAAAGAAAAAAATTAATTAAATTATTTATGTTTTGATTGTCAGTGAGTTCATTTATATTGTAGTTGATAAAATATTCTTTGTTAGAAATTAATATAAAAAAATTAAATCTGAATATTTTATAGACAAAGTATTTTGCTGTGTTTATTTAATTTCATAAACACATGAACGCACAGGATATTCGCTGGACTGTAAATGAATTATTCGATTTCTTTCAGCTAGTATAAGCAATTTCGCACACTAATACCCCAATAGCTTTCACGAGCTCATGTTAAAATTATTTTTCACCACAATGTAATTAAAATTTTTAATCAGTTCCACTGATCACTATTCACCGCCGAGAGAGTTGATCGTGATGAAAGCGAACATAGAAGATATATTTTGGCTTATAGTATCGTAAAATATAAAGAATCATGACCATATATAATATTAAAGCTCTTTTATCTTTGTGAAAACTCAATAAATTCTTTATATTTTATTTATACTCTTAGATTCCGAGATAAATTGAATCACCCTCTAAATTTTGATGTGACCAATTTATGTAGCATTTATTTTTGCTGATCGGTGAAAGAATTAAACCCAATAATGTAAATGACTAAGGGAAATAGTGGATAAGTGAAGAAAACTGTGACATCATTGCCCTTAATAATGAATTGCAATACAGTTAAAGGGCGAAAGAAACGAAAGAGGAAATTCATGAGAGACAATGTAGTTGTACAGAACTTAATTGGTCTTTTGTTCCATGAAGCATGACAACGAAGTGCTCTTTTCTACTACATACGAGTGAGTACTATTTCACGGTACGTCGTCTCGTCACTTGGGCTCATATTTTTTTATTAGAGACAAGGGAATTTCATGGCTAATAAATTATTCGATAGACAAGTGAAAATCATTTCTTTATATACTGACGTGGTTTGGTTTACAATATATGCAATATCAGTTCAATACACTTCTTTCCTTTTATTGTAAATTATTTCATTCTTTTGTTTTCTTATTTTATGTTTCGATTTCCATGATAAATGTAATTGCATTCTGCAAGTCTTCTTCTATTTTTTATTCGCCTCAATTCAGTGCTGTGGAATCTAGAGGAATATTAAAGCTCATGTATAAATATATTCCAATGATCGTTTTTTTTTTCTCTCTTTTCAAAGAAAATAATGATTTGTTTCGTATTACAAAAATAAAATTCACTACATATACTCTACGTGTTCTCGAATATAAGTGATGGTGCGTTCAAGCGCCAGCTGCATCGAACGGCTGCTTTACAGTCTGGAACATTATATTCGAGCTGAGTATATATCCAAAACACTAGGTCGTGGAAAAAGCTGAGTTATCTAAGTAATTTCTAGTGAATTGAAAGGAGTCAGAGGTGTAGATTAATCGACAGTGGAACTTTGAAGTAATGCAGGGGAGTAAATGTCGATAAATTAATCCACGAGTGAATGATCAAACACAAATAAATGTGACACAGCCACTCACCCATTGTTTTCGTTATCAGTTGTCCAACATAATGTATATTACAGTTACATTTTCGCTTCTGATATCACAACAAATGAATTGAACAGAGCTTTTAATGTTGTTAACGCTTTAAAAATGACTTTACAGCTGTTTTTATGTTGAAAATATTTTTTTATTCTCCATTGAGAGGGATAATAAACTGTTCTCGTATAAAAAAATTTCGTTCCCCAATTGTTTTCTGCATGTTCCCCAATGGAAAAGTTCCTCAATCGTTCCCTATAGTCCCACTAAGGGAACGTTTGGGGGTACAAAATTTTTTTTCTTCATTTTTCTTCTTTACTCCACACGCACTTTAACTGAGCATAATTTGATTTTCTGCTAATAACTTAGGATCTATGAGGCCTATATAGAAAATGAGGATATCAATGGATTCGTAACAACGAGAGCATTTTATTGCACTAGTTAAAATCATTATTCGTGCATAATTTATGCAAAAAATTTCGCAAAGTTCCAGTTTTACCCCATTTTAAGGGTGAAATAATTATTTTTTTATATATTTGACCTGATTTCGCATTCCTACGCGTCAAGACGAAGAGAATGAGTCCTCGATCGTCAAAATCGGACAACTTTGATTTTTCGACCCAAAAAAATGGCAAGTGGTACCCCTTTCCATTTTTTTTGGCCAAAAAATAAAAGTGCTCCGATTTTGACGATCGAGGACTCATTCTCTTCGTCTTGATGCGTAGAAATGCGAAATCGCGGCACAGCTTAGAAAAATTGATTCTAACACCCCCAAAGAGGGGTAAAACTGGATACAAATTACTCAACATCATCTCTCTAACTTTAAACCCTTGTAACTCATGAACGGACAGTCGAATTACCTTTTGCTGGGTTGTTTTAGAAACCTCAGATTCTAAGCTATAAAATGATATCTGCGAATTTATTGCAAAAAATTTATTTCCTCCTCAAAATTGCTAAAATATAAAAAAAGTCATCTTTTTTTAGGGAGTTTGCCAACTATTTTGGCGATTTTAAGGGTGAAATCATCATTTTAAATATTTTTCATGGATATGTATTTGTAGCGGAGATTCTGAAGTTTCTAAATATTCCTTGAAAATCATTATTAGACGCTTTGTTCAAGAGTTATAGGCATTCAAAGTCGAAGTAAGGGTGAAAAATCGTCTACTTTCCGACTTTAAACGCCTATAACTCTTGAACAAAGCGTCCAATAATGATTTTCAAGAAATATTTAGAAACTTCAGAATCTCCGCTACAAATCCATATCCATGAAAAGTATTTAAAATGATGATTTCACCCTTAAAATCGCCAAAATAGTTGGCAAACTCCCTAAAAAAATGAGACTTTTTTTATATTTTAGCAATTTTGAGGAGGAAATAAATTTTTTGCAATAAATTCGCAGATATCATTTTATAGCTTAGAATCTGAGGTTTCTAAAACAACCCAGCAAAAGGTAATTCGACTGTCCGTTCATGAGTTACAAGGGTTTAAAGTTAGAGAGATGATGTTGAGTAATTTGTATCCAGTTTTACCCCTCTTTGGGGGTGTTAGAATCAATTTTTCTAAGCTGTGCCGCGATTTCGCATTTCTACGCATCAAGACGAAGAGAATGAGTCCTCGATCGTCAAAATCGGAGCACTTTTATTTTTTGGCCAAAAAAAATGGAAAGGGGTACCACTTGCCATTTTTTTGGGTCGAAAAATCAAAGTTGTCCGATTTTGACGATCGAGGACTCATTCTCTTCGTCTTGATGCGTAGAAATGCGAAATTAGGTCAAATATATAAAAAAATAATTATTTCACCCTTAAAATGGGGTAAAACTGGAACTTTGCGAAATTTTTTGCATAAATTATGCACGAATAATGATTTTAACTAGTGCAATAAAATGCTCTCGTTGTTACGAATCCATTGATATCCTCATTTTCTATATAGGCCTCATAGATCCTAAGTTATTAGCAGAAAATCAAATTATGCTCAGTTAAAGTGCGTGTGGAGTAAAGAAGAAAAATGAAGAAAAAAAATTTTGTACCCCCAAACGTTCCCTTAGTGCGACTATAGGGAACGATTGGGGAACGAAACTTTTTATACGGGTTTTGTATTTTGTTCTGGAGTGGTTTTGAGTACTGTCAGTTGTTAATAGACCATGTTTTTTAATAAAACTAAAATAACTCGTAAACGACATACATTACAATACGGCAATTTATAAAAATATAAAAAAGCTGCATAATATATAATGCTAACCACAGTTTGAAAAATAAAAATCTTTCTTTCTAACTTTAATATTAATTTACTGATTATATTATTACCATGTCTTTGACTTCAATGATATAATAAAATGTAGTTATCAGAATAATAGAAATTATTACTCTACAATTATCATTCTTTTATCAATAAATCCTTCAAATTGTTATTAAATTTTTAATCTGTAAATTATATGATCTTGAAATATCATTATTATATTTTTAATTAATTTTACTTCATACCAATGATTTAAATGAATTATTGACAAGCCTCGTTAACACCAAATGAAATTTATTTATTGTAGAACCTGTTGAAAATGATCACTGTTATCGGCGTGTTAATAAAATCACAGCAATCAGTTATTTGAAAAATTTTATCATATCTAATTTGATTTAGATACTGGGGAAACAATAGGCTTTATCTAGTCTGTCAAATTCAGTTTTAATATTCAACCCTCTCAAAAATTTTTACGAGGCCATTTAACATATTTTGATAAAATAGGGGAGCATTCATGAACCTTTCAATTGATTCAAGATGAATTTTTAAAAGTGCGTTTATGGTTTAATAACTGGTTGTCGACAATAGGAAATTTATTACTACGTAATTAAAAACCGTCACTATAACTCCCCTAATAACATGATGGCATGTAAATCAAGAATAAATTCCAAAAAAAAAAGAAAGAATAATAATTGATAGATATGTAAATTTCTAAATCTTTAATCGTGTGTTGAACTCGGTGGATGTTTATGTATAAGTCAGAGTAATTATGAAAATATGAATGTAAATATATTTTAATACAAAGAGTTTATTACAATACACTTGGAAAGCTGGATCCTCTTAGAAAACGAAAATAATGAGAGAAAATATAAATGAAGATAACGTTTATGATAGTTGAATAAAAAGGTCCAAGTATATACTGCACTATTGTTATTGCACTCTTCTACATCGAAGATTGTATCTTTTAGAAAATGAACTCTTTTGCCCCTTCGCGTTATATAATCGTAGTAGAGTTTATTTCAATTTTATTATATTTTCTTTGCTATTTTTTTCCAACATAATGACAGCAACAAACAAGTGTCAAGTAATCTGATACCTTTGTTTTCATTTATTTTGCTCATGTTTCCATTTTATTTTTGTATTAAAGTGAATATATAGATAAAATATAATTGCACTGCATACAAAAAAGCAATGGAATGAGTTGGAAGAAAAACTTTAAGAACATCTTTTTATACATAATATAATCGTATATTATGGAGAACATTTTAGCATTTTTTTTATTGGAAATATGTTGAGCTAAAGTTTTAAAATTCTGCTTTTACAACCAGAATTATAAACTATGTTGCAAAGGATTTGCTATACAGTTTATAACTGACAAAGTTATTAAGCTTTGAAAGAATTTTTCAGAAGTAGTGTCTTTGACATTTTCATTTCTATAGTTTTTAAAATATCCATTATTAAGAACAGTAAATTTTTATTTTTTTTTTTATAAAACCATTTTTTCTTTCAATTTCTTGCTTTTTTTTTGTCAATTTTTTTTTTAAATTATTTCAGTCGAATATGGGTTTAGTGAGGAGTTCATTTTACTGTCCCCAGAACTGCACTATGCCTAGGAATATCAATTTTCTCCGTCATGTCCTTTTATCAGGAAAAAGTGTGATGGACAATTTTGTGGAATTCTAGTACCCTGGAGATTTTTTCCAATTTTTTGTAACCTATTTTATCTATCAATTATTTTTGCTATAAAATAGAAGAGACATTGCCACGTTTTGTGCCGAACAGTGTCGTTAAGGTATCACTTTTTTTTTCTATTAAATCATTGTTTTAATAAAATTAAAACAATTAATTTCTCGACCCTCGTGTGGATTTTATTAAAACAAACTATTTGCATGACAAAATTTACAATCTGTTATAATAACAAATTAATTAATCAAATTGATTTGAATCTAAACCAGAGTAAATAAAATATCATCAAATATAATATTGTATATACTATCAATGTACAGTAATACATTGATAGAAATTTAGAAACAATTCATGGAAACGGAATTACTAATGGAAGCTTAAATGATAATGGAACATAATAACTAATCTATATTTAACATGTCCATCTCTATTCTCACGATCGTAAAAAGTGAACATTAAAAAATCTTTGAAGTATATGAAGCAGAGTACAATGTTTTACAAAGATATAAAATTCCATTGCATTGCCCCAAGGCACTTAGTTGAATTTATTCTTGATGAGAGATGTGGTAAAAGAGAAAATGGTTTTCTAGGATGAAAGTGGATCACTTTCTGGACGATAGTTAAAAACCCGAGGTTAAGCTAACCCCTTGCAGCGTTTATGTAAGATCTTTTGCATTGTTTTGTGTTTGTGATGGAAATAACTCAACAAAATTTTTACATATTTATTTTTTCATATATTTTTTTCTAGTAATTATTATTCTCTTTTATATATGTGAGAACTCTTAATTTCCCTAGATGAAAATTCGATTTAAATTTTCATTATAATGTTGTACTACCAATTATGACATATATGTATGTTTAATCAATTAATTTTACTAATTTACGCTGCTTGAAAATGGAAGGAAGTTTGTATTCACTCACCTACAATTTGGATGATACATGAATTATTAATTATTGATTATTGGCAATTAAAATAAATACGAGGCAAAAATGTTATTTTTTTATTAAGGTAGGATGGCCATAAAATGGAGTAATCTACACGGAAAAAAAATATTAAAGAATTCAATTTGAAGATTTGTTATAAAGATGGCATTAAGAAGTGAATGTTTGGGATGGTTGTGGACTAAGAAGTTAGTATAGAGGGTGAGAAAATGACACACTATCAAGCCAGAACACTCGACAGTATTCTAGACTGTTGGGTATCAGGTAAAATACAGTGCATCATCAACAGATAAGCTTCTTAGAATGGTCTCTTACCTATACGAATGTTTTCACGACACTCTGGGCTTGCCGTTTCGTATTTCACTCTTTCATTTTTCTTGTCTATTCGCAGTTCTTTCTTTATCATTATCCTCATGTTCTCTTTTACTTGTAAAATAATGTCGACGAAGTAGAAGCATTAAGCCTCCGGCTTGGCGACGTCAGATTATGCGCGTCCACTGAAAGAGATTGAGGGTTGAGAATTTTCCATTTATATTATTTTTTGTTTGCTTCACTTCATTTAGATTGCATACAGTCTTCATATAGATTCTACTTGTCTTCTTTACTTGTGTTTACAAGTTTCCCATTTTCATCTTTTATAATAACCAGATAAAGAGTAAAATATAAAAATCTATACACTGCAGAAATGTTTTTAAATATTTTTTGTTGAAAATTTGCATTATTCTTTAAGTGTGATAGAGCTTTTTTATTCCTTGAAAAACATTTGTAGCTTTTATAATCATGATTTTCCAAGATTTACCATTTTATTATTCTTTAAACTTTTTTTTGTGGTAAAAATAATATTGTCTTTATTGGAAAAAAATTCATAGAAAAATTTATACACATAAGAATATTTGAACAACTTTTTGATCTCAATTAAGTGAGTAAATTTATTTTGAAAAATTTGACTTACAAGGTAGATGATTAAAATAATTTGAGATTTCACATTAGATCTTTTATTTAACTTAAGTATGTAAGAATAACTAAGAAATAATTAAATACGTAAAGTGTGAAGAGGAAATTAAATTTTCTAGACTCTGTAGACTTTATAATTGGCATGATTTACTTTTCTAACTAAAAACTACTCTAAACTTTCAAAAAATTTTGTCTTATCTCTAAAATTTCCAACCTATAGAATACCAAAAAAGTATTTTCTATACAAAAAATTCTACTTATATTAATTTGTTTATTTTCTAAATCGTTTTATAAAATATGTAAAGTTTTCTGTACTGTCCGGCTGTTATAATAATATAAAATGAATTACATTTCATCCTAAAATATTCATCATACTTAGAGCTGGTCTGAAAATGCTGTTGTTATGAAGAATTAATTATCTTCCATAATGACGATGAAAATTTTCCTTTTAAAAGAGGTTGAGATCTGATTATCTACGCTAGTACACAATAACTATAACAATGAAGAGTGTAAAAGTCTTGTACTAAGAAATTTTGCTCTCGTACGTTGCAAATTGGATGGCTTTTTCAGTTTTTCATTGGAGTATCCAATTTATTTTCTAAAATGAGCACAAGAAAATTTTGTTGGGGTGTCGAAGCGACATCGAGAATATAAGCAAATACTGAGGAAAATAAGGAGAATTCTTGAGTGCTCTTGGAAGAGACAAATATTGAGTCATTACTTGAATGTTCTGACTAACGTTTAGTGTAGGTCTACTATGTAGTCATTCTTTTTCTTATTGGTTTTCCGTCACGAGATTTGTTTTATATAAGATTTAGCAGCTATATTGTTTACTCGACTTTTTTCGCTCCATTTGACAAAGATCGAATTTTATAATGCAACGGTATTTATCTAAACTCGCTTTCATCAAAAATTTTATGGAGTATTTACCTGATATTAAAACATTTCACGACTTGTCTTGGAAATTAACTACCCATGTTTCTCTATAAAAATCTAAAATTAAATTGAATCATAAAATAAGTTTCATTCTAATCAAGATAAATATAGAATAATCAAAGACAAATAATTTCCAAACCACTGATAAATTAGTAAATATATCACGAAATTGGGCCAGCTTCCCCTATCACCTTTAATATTAAAGTACAATACAAAAGTCAGTGTGTCGACAATTAAACCACAATAGAACAAAAGGAAATAATAGTTAACCATAGGAAATAATAGATTTATTGAAATTTTATAACGACATTAAAATAATTATAATTCAAATATAACTTGAATTGAAACAATTTTAGCTGACCTAAATTGTTATACCTGACAATATAGCAAGCCTATTTAATCTTCGACAGTGTTGGCAAACTAGTCTGGTCATATATCACTCGTTGCCAGGATTTTGTAGCATTTGTTTTTCGATATTTTAGCTGAGGCTCGTTCGAGAGGAGTTATCAACATCCATGCGCATGCTTGACACACTGCTCTTACTTTTTGAACTTCTCTATATGTTTTGTCGCGCTCTCATGTTCGTGTCAGTGAAAAAAATTTCACGCTGATTAATGAGATTCGAGTATCACATGTGCTACATAAAGCATATTGTGACAAAATTCAAATTGATGTTTTATATTTATCTGTTATATATCTCTGATTATAATGAAACGACTTATTGTTGCTATTCTTTCCTTATAAGCCATTGTAATATATTTTTTAAAAATACTTAAATGATTGCAGTATGAATTTAATGAAGGTAAACGGCTGAGTAGAGAAAGAGAACGAATAAAATGGAAGGATAATAAATTTCTTCAGTGGTTTGAAGTAAGAAAGAACCTCTTTTCCTTGGCTCATCTCTTATGACTCTCGTTTTACTAGCCAACCTCGACTTTAAAACGACATAGTTATCCTCACTATTACTATAGATAAATGATATAAACTAAAATATCTAGAGATATAATTGTTAATGTAAATTTACTCAGTATTAAATTAAGATAACAGTTAGATGAATATTTAAAATTTTATCGAACACTGTTTTCAGGTTAATTTGTTATTTAAATATTGATTGAAAAAATTCATTTTTGCTTTCCAATTTTTTTTTAAAATTTCATTTCATTTCTGTAATTTAATTTTTAAATGATATTCATTTTTCAGAAAATGGAAATAACAATCAATTTTCTTGATTCATTACTTTATTGGTGTCTGCAATGATTTGATTTTTGAAATGATGTTGGATTAAAGGATGGATAATTGGAATTTTTGTTGTTTAATTCAAACATTTTATACAAACAATCTCGGATTGAAAGTGATTCATCCAATATTGATGCTATAAATTAACATTCAAAAATGTTATTTAATTTAGTTTTATTTTATTTCAGAATATTTTTTCAGCTAAATTTATTTTAATTAAAAATTTTATTAATTTTTACCGCATTTCTAGTGGTAAAGTAAAAATGGTAAAAATAAATATTTGTTGAATTAAAAAATGTGAATATAATTTTAATGTGTAATTCGAAAATTCTGTAACTAGGTCATTTTATTACAATTCAACTCCAAACTTCAAATATTTCTTTCAAACGACAAAGCTCAAATCTGTAAATAGTCGAAGGTTAGAGATAATTATATACTAAAAATTAAATTTGGGGCGTGCATTTTTATATTATCACGAAATAGTCAATTCTTAGTAGAATAAAAAAATCAATAATTTAACAATTTTAATTATTTATGTTCATTAAATTTACTAGGTCAATTCAATAAATTACTTTCAAGCATTCTATTATGATGTTGAGAATAAATTCAAAACTTTACTTTATAAAACAATGAAGTATTAATTTAATTTCTCGATTATACTAGACATCGATTCTAGATATTTAAATTTAATTAATACTCATTTAGATAAAATATTAAACATTTTTTATGAGGAACAAAGTTAAATATTTCACACTGTTTTTAATAAATGACCTGTAATATATTATGTAAAAAGGGAAGTATGATGTTATCTAATAAAACTATATTTTAGTTGTAATATCTTAGAATTTTCTCAGTCTTTTGAGTTTAGTAGGTTCAGACAACGTTCCGTGGCTTTCATTTTTACTTCCCATCACTTGTATTCTGTCGAAGAGCCTCAGCTAGTGGTCGGATTTTTTTTTTTATTGTAAAATCTTCAATGTTCAATTTTGCGGCTGACCTGCCAAACCAACCGCAGCATGAAACACTGATTAAAATTTATCTCAAACGTTCGTTCTATGACGAATAATGTTGATTTTAATTTTATTCCTCATTTTTAGTTTTATATTTAATTGAGTAAAAATATTTCATTATTTTCTTCTCCCTTTTACAAATATGTACATCAGTTACAAATAGGGTCAACTTAATTCAACCATACTTATATCAATTATATGATAATTAGTTATTTTAAAGTTTAATTAGAAATCTATCCTTCTTTACAAGAGAAATTGATTATTAAATTGAAAAATACATATTTAACAGCAATATGTTGCATTAAATATTCACTTTAAAATCTATTTTGACTAATTAGAATGCAATTAAAGAGCAATGAATTAATTTCCATTATTATGTATGCTTATTTCAATGTTTTGATGAAAATCCCCTTTTGTACATAATTTTTTTTTTGTCAAATTTAAATACAATCAAAGAAATAATGATATTCCTTTGAGTAGTTTTAATGTTTACAACTTTTTGGTAATTTTATTTTTTATAACGAAAATAAATAAAATTAAAGACTTGAAAACATAAACAATAATTCATTTTTTTTGCTGTTATATAATTTTTGTTGAAATAATAATTAACGTACTTTTATGAATTCTATATAAGATGATTACGAGAGGCAAAATGGATATTATATAAAACTAAAAAAATGAAAAATGGAATAAACGAATGAATTCTTTTGATGTTCATATGCTCATTTTAAGAGATTAAATATTAAATAAGAAAGAGAATATTAAAATTGTCGGGAAGGCACATTCTCTTATTTATTGAGTAAAGTCGACAACGTGAAAGGTCACATAATATTTATTGGGATTCCACATTAGTTATAAATAAATTTCATCAACATTTAATATCTGTTTTACATCTTTTAAATACCTCATAAGTGAATTAAGTTATTAACTTTTATATCAGAGATGACATCCAGATAGTTATTCGTTTGAATTGATGTGACCTTAACACTCATGCTCTGCATAAGCTTTATATTAAGACCACTTAGCAACGGATACTCAATCCATAAAAAACAGCGCAGATGATCAAAGCCATATATTAACAAAAAAGAAGAAAGAGAATATTGAAAGAGAAATTCCAAACGAGTTATAAGTTTAAATTTTAATTCAGCTTTCAAAGAATAAATTGGATAATTCGTTAGACACTAGAGAAAAAATAATATTGATTGACAAAAAAAAAAATTAATCCCATTTTTTACTGAAATTAAAATCTAAAAATTTTCGAATAAATTTTCTCTTTTCGATGACAAGATTTATTTTTTTTAAAAAAGATGATAAAAATGTCTCGGTTCTATTAAAGTTGATATTCTGAAAAAAATGTGCTTATGAGAACAGTCTGAAGTATTGTTAAAGTTAGCAAGTTATGATCACAATACGTATTGCTCGGTAGGCAATATGAGACTCTTCCATAACTATCTTTCGTTGTTCTTTAAAGTGTTGTTCTAGAAACTTTTTAGATAACTGTTAGTATTGTGCAACAGAATTATCTAACTTAAAAAAAATTACACACAAGTAAATGAAAAAAAAAAAAAACAGTTGTAAAGTTTCATTTCAATCAGACAGTTAATAAATATTATAATTAATTTTATTCTTAACTTTAATAAATTCACTAGCCAGAATGAATCGAGTAGAGTCTGAAAGAGTGTAAAATAACATAATAGTAAAAGATTCATGAGTGTTAGATAGTACTAGTAGCTAAGAGCCTTAGCATCCACGATAAACCTAGATTGGAGTAATCCCAGAGGGTCAGAATGTGTCTGTATATTGACAATAGACAAGTTTCCCCTTGAGTATGTCACTTTTTTTAAGAAGAAAATGACAAAAATGATGAGGATCATCAAGTAATGGCTACTCATAGTCGCATTAAATTGACTATTTTCAACTCCACCCCACAATCTACCACTCTTAGGCTCCCCTTCAGATACTCACTAGACTCGAAATCATCAATATAACTGCAGAGGATTTCGTAAGCTCCCAAGTCATTTTATGTTTAATTTCCTCAACTAAATATGTGCAGTTTTATGACCTGGTGGATTTCGAGATTATTTTTATTGCATATATATTACCCAAGTCCTCCAACATTTAACCGTATAAGTTGGATATTTATATATAATTTGTTCATAAATATTAAATAAAAGCTTCTCTGTAGTACACTAAGTGTATAAATATTTAATCCACACAATAACATGAACCTTTTTATCATAAACTTATTGAGAGAGTGATGTATTGTTGTATGTTTTTAGTTTTTCAATGATCGATGAATGGAACTAGTCAAGTTATCGATTAAATATACGCTTAGCTTCATATACCCATTTTCTCAGAGTAGATATTCGCTAGCAAAGCTCTTACCCAGATTCCCGCAAACGATTGCCAACATCTGGTGCTCACCTATTGACTGCAGCCATGTGTATATAATATTGAATTGAAGGCCTGTTATTCTACGCATCTACATTTACTACAAACGTTATTATCCTCAACATATTAACTCTGATTCTAGTTGTGTATTTTCTCTACTACATTATTCATCTAACTTGACTTAAACGAAATTATATTTTCATCAACTGCCCATCAGTTTTGGAGGATAATTCGTTTCAAAGTCTATCACTGTACACAGTCTGTTGCAAGAGTATTACAATGTCATATGGTCATAATCAGAATGTAATACAGAACCCTTCACTCTCATGCATACCACAATTAGTTAAAAATTATTTGTTGGAAAATTTAGTTTTACTTTTCGTGCAAAACTATTTTCAATTGGCTTCAAAAGAATGTTTGTATGTGAACATATATATCTATGGTGGAAACTCTGTTCGAACAATTATATTTTGAAAACAGCTGAGCGGATTTTATTTGAAACCTCTTTTTCAATAAACTCCGAAGTAATTCAAAGCAGATCAAGTTAAATCTGTCAAACTATGTTCCAGTTATTTAGAAGGAAATATCATTTTTCTCCTGATTTTTTTATTCGTTTCAAAATGACCGGATGAATTTAGTGCAGATTGAAATGCTGGGTCAGTGAATTTAGTGAGTTGTTTTGATGTCTTTCTTGATTGAAATCCATTAAAATAAGCAAATAAAACATTTTGGTGGAAGTCAATGGAGAGGAATCTAAAAGATACACTAGCATCTTCGACTTCCTGATCATTCTGTTGGCTTAGTTTGATAATTATCATGATTCATATAACATTTATAATGTTCTTGAGTACTATAATATCACATCGAAGTTTCCTTTTCACAGATGGAAATTTATTAGTGATCTCACGATTAATTGTCTCTCTATCTCCAGCCATTGGATTTAATGGGGAAAAGTGAAAAGCAGATATTGAGAGAGGGGGTATTTTATAGTGGCTATTTTACCGGTTTATTTAGTATCAATGGTCCTGTTTGTTTGAAACTTCCGTCACATAAATCTAGTTTTCCGGCACATCGACACCATTTATATTGTTATACAAGCGTATATACCTTCACTTACCACTTCCGTCTTGATGGAGATTCAAACTCACAATCATGGTGCAGATCGTTGGTTAGTTTACGTTTTCGTATGATAATCCGTTTGGACTGGTGTGCTGACAGTAACAAGTTTACTACAAGAAAGGAGGGACTTTAGACGAGTGATTGCTGGATTTGTGATTCATAGATACCAACAGATGGAGAAAATGATGTAAGGTCGATGACTCAATTCTCTCTGATGACCTAGTTTGAACTCAGTGGATTTTTATTTAATAAATAATAATAAGTTAATGGTTTTTGTTGACAATCATGAAAATGAAATTTATAATTAATGGGTAATGTATTTGAGATTATTGAGAATATTTCTCTCTTTGTGATTTAAATATTCGAATATTTAAAATTTTCAGTACCTAATGAAAATTTGTAATATTTATATTAAGAGTTTTTGTGGTAGATAAAATAATTTTTTGTTGTAAACATTTAAATTATTCAGAGAAGCAATGTTTACTTATTTTTAATATATTTATTTAATCAAATACAAAATATATATTAAATGTGCTTGTGAATCACATGAATTTATTAATTACAGAACTAGAATTTTCATTTGAAAGTATTTTCATCTTTGACAAACCAGCTTTTATTTGTTATCGATGATCATTGACTATTCAGTCACACTTTATTTTTTTAAATATTTCTGATGTCAAAGATGAAATATAACAAGTAGATAAAAGTACGTAAATTGTTCAAAAGAATTTTATGACAAATAGATAAGTTGCGTTTTTTTGTACATCATCTAGAAGAAGGTATTTCATTTGTTTTTATATTTTCATCGATAGATATATGTATACTTGATGTATATACATACTTGAAAGGTGTATGAGAATTGTCAAAGCTAAGGAAATAAATAAATTATGCATGTATTTCTCCACGTTTTTCACAAAACGTTTTTGAAGCCAATGCGTCGCACATGCATTGACGTAAAAGTTCAAACCCACTTGACCTGTTTATGCCGATATATAAAACGGAGATGGCACGTATATACCGTATGTGTTGAACTAGCAGAAAGCAGAAAATTTTTTCTAAGAAAACGTGCAAAAAGAAAAAGAATTTCATCTTTCTATTTTTTTTTTTTTTTGATTCTCTTTTTTTTCTCAACTACTTTTCTATGAACATACATGAATATTTTTGTCTTTTGTGTGTGACAAGTTGTTGTCAAGCTTTGATGCTTTATTGCATACTTTATAAGAATTGCTTAATCGCATATTATTACTTGCGAGATTGAATTTTTTATGACTTGATACATAGAAGACACTACATTATTTCACGAAAGTGGATCGATATACATCTGCTCATATGAACCTGAAATACATCTATATGTATATCACTAAAATAAAATCATTTTCTCGTATCAGTCAAACTATAGAACTATAATTTTGTTGAAGCCTATAATCATTCATATACACTTCCGGTATCGTTCCGCGATACTTATCGCTCTCGATTGTGATAAAACATTCAGGTTTGAGTGTCACTTATTGGGTGCTCACGAAGATGGTCGATTTCATAGTACTAGAGTTTTCAATACTTTCCTGGTATAAATAAAAAAAGGGAAATTTCTAGTGTTTGATGTAGTAAACCATGGAGTCGAGTTAGTCGTTTGTCAAAGCCAATTATTAAAAATAAAGAATTGGAATAATTTATGAATTAGAGTTTTATAGAAGTGAATTACTAATAATTAGGTGGCTATTAAACAAGAGCACATGTGTATGGGCGTGGTATAACTAAGCGAAGAATCGTGAGCAGTAGAGTAGAAAGGAAGGACAGAATGATATGGCTAGCAAAAGGGTGAGTTCGCTTCGGACGCTGAGAATAGTAGGAAGCAATTAATAACTTTGTCATGGCAGGTAGGAAGGCAGGCTTGGTTCTTCTACTACGTTGCAATAATTACAACGTCACGCCTCCTGCCCAGGGTAATTAACTAATTAGAGTCTTTATATTATTTTTTGCTAATTCTTAAATTTTCTTACATGGTGTACACGAAAAAGTTGCTCTGGCCTACCGCCCAATGGTTCTTTTCAAATTTCACTACCAACCAAATTTTTTATGTGCTAACGAGATGCCATATTTTTTATCCACCAAGTCAGAGAATACAAAATTTTAAATGCAGACATTCTCGTTCTACAAATAGTGTGGAAAACAATAGTGGTATTTCTTTATTCACACAGTAAAATTTTTGCATAAATTTTTTATCAAATTGCAAGAGGAATTTTAGAATATCCATCTATTAAATTCATGCACTTTCTGATCTTTTTTTTAACACGAAGATTTTGCAAAACATTTAATGAATTGAATCCTATGAGAGTTTGGAGCAAAGACGTTGTTACTTTAGAGATATGTTTGACATCCAATTCTCATTATTATAAATTATGAAAAAAGAGAGGAAGAAAAACTGAGGAAATGTATATAAATATATATGATTACGAGAAATGTAGGAATTCAAAAGAAGTTGATGTCGTTAACGTATCAATTTACTAAAGACGTCTTTTAGGTTGTTCACCAAGCATAGAGTACCAAAGCATGTCAAACGTGTATATATTACTGACGTTGAGCTCTTAACCAACGCGCAGAAGGATCCGATGCACTAGACGCAAAGATTTTGTTCAACAACTGTGGAGTTTGAATAGAGGAGTATTCTTAAATATTATTCTAAACTTCCCTCATAGAATTAACGTATATTCAAAGTAAATCAGATATTATGCACAAGGATAAATACAAACTGAATATTTTTTTCTTAAAAAACTCTTTTATTAGAACCACTCTAGTAGATTTTAAGTCATGCACTTTGATCTGTAATCACAAGCTTAAAGATGTTTGAGTTCGCGCAAAGTTCGTTAATGATTTGCAAACTAGCAACACTTTTCTCTTGGAAAATATCCAGGTCTAATTGCAAAACAAACCTACGACCAGCGTCAACTTTCTTGAATATTTTGCATTTAGACAGAGCTAATTTCGACAGCAATTTCTGCAACGATGTCCGTCTCCTAGGACCGTGCTAACTTTCGGTGGGAACAAGAGCAATGAGCTTTAGCAAACTGCCGTCCGCAATGGAGTTAACGAGAATGAAAATCGTAGGGGTTGATTAACGACAGGCGTTATCGAATAACGTCTCGTATGTAGTGGTAACCATGGAACATATTTCGACTGACCACTGACTTCAAGTTTCACTAACTTTCCTTAATCTGATCTAAAACTCACTGACCGTAGATTTAAATTCACTCACTAAATAATATTTCTCTATTATTGCTTGTATTAATAGATTTCAAAAAGTGTCCAAGAATGGATTTAAAATATTAAATGATGGCTTCATTTAATTCTCAACAATTATCAACTTGCAAGTTGTGATTGTGGGCTTTGGAAGCCATAATATAACTTCTTGATTAAAAAAAAAAAAAATTAAATTTAGTTTCAGCTGTGTTATTTTTTTTACAAGTAATTCATATTCATCAATTATCTCCATGGCTTCTTACTTTTTTCACTTATTTTAGCTTTCTGATGATTCAACAAAAATGACCAATCTAATAGGATTAATGATAATATTGAACAATAAAAAAAAAATATTGACTGAAAAAATATCTCAATATTTGTGAATATTATTAAACTGCTTTACTATTTGATCGAGAATTTTTCACGTTCAGAGATTTTTCACACTACAAATAAATTCTGTATATTTTTATTATAATTTTTTCATAATTGCTTTATTTCTCTTTTTTATATGTCACTCAGTTTAATTTATTATCAATAAAAAACCATGAATATTATCGAATAAATAAAATGACTGCATTTGTTTTTTACTGTTGAAATAAATATTTCTCTTTAGGAGAATATGATAGCATAACTCATCTCATAGAATTTTTATTTGCTATCAAGGGAATAACAGATCTTACTTTACGTTGACCTAGAGTATTGATTTTTAAATTTACAAATATTCACATTACTTCTAGTTGTTGAGAGTCAACAGTAATTCTTGAATGAAGAAAATATAAATTTATAATTAAAAATAACGGTCATATGATTTCTTTGTATTATTTCACATGTAAATACATCCATCAAGTATAAGAGATGAGTGATCATAATTAAAAAACTACACTCACATGCAAACTGAAAAGGCTGGCGGAATTTTCTTTATTAATATGAAACGGAAAAATGTCTGGAGTGAAAGGAAGAATTTTTTATTGAATTACTCACAATCTCGTTTTATTCTAAATTCTAAAAAATTATCTCAGACGATTATAGGAATTTGTAAACATCCAAATTACATTTAAAAAATTCATTTTCACATCACTGAAAAAAGTTCTTTCATATCATTCCTATTAATTTTCTAAAAAAAAAAAAAAAATGGAAAAGAGAAAAAATGTTAAAGACATTTTTTTAACGAAAAAAGTCATATGATCAAGATAAGATTCTCCTGTACTACACTAGTATAATATAACGCTATTCAAAGTAAAACAGCGGTTGAAAAGTCACGACGCAAAATTCCCCTTGAGCACAGTGTTCATGTATTATTTTAATTTTCTTTTCTTTTATTCTGCAGATAGTTTTAAGTATTCTACGTCGCGTTTATTTTTCTTCTCAGTTGCGTAACAGAAGCATGATTCCATATCATTCAATTCATAGTAACTTTTATTCCGTTCTATCTAGGTCCCGAGAAAGAAAAAAGTTATTCATTTGAAAAAATAAAATAGATAATATATTTAGGTTGATAATGCTAAACTGTTATCGTACCAATATAGTATACATAACGGAGAATACATTCAATATCCGCCGAAAATTTCATAAGATTTTGTGAATGCAAAAGTAAAGTATCTGAAAATCAATTGAAATGACGCACAAGGGTGTATTTAGTACGTTCCATCGAAGACTGATATGCGAGAGCATAACGGTAAATGGAATGTTGGTTCTACGATTTGTGGAACGTTACTATTTGCATGAAATTATCCGGTCCTCCATGCTTATATATCACGAAGCACCAAGCGATTTATGTTCATTCGTGTTTATTCGATTTCCCAGGTGTATGAAGAGAAAGAGAGTTGAGGTTTAGCTGTGCAACATGTACATATTTTCAGTGGTATAAACTTATGAGATGCAGTCAATTCTCCCACAACGATAACGGTTAAATGCATGGATAACTCCCGAAATATGATGCTAAATCATAGCAGTTAATCACTATTGGCTTACAAATTTCTCTGAATTGATAGATTGACACTGACTCTCAATAATATTTGAATATCATTATTTTTGAGTCGTATAATATTGATGGTTGAATTTATCCTGATTCATACAGATTAAATGCGAGTTCACAGCTGGATGAAAATTAATACATTACGGCTGAACATTTGTCGAAACAGCTGGTTCTCATGTGTGACCAATGATACATTTGCATTTGACACACAATCTTGGACCCTATGAACAACAATCTCTGATTACAAATATTAATAAAGTTATAACTATTGTCATTTACATTGTGACAATTACCATTAAAGTAAGCCGGGATTTTGTGGTCTTTGAATACAGAAAATAATTCTGCAATAAAATTATTTGAGATATGTTATGCAAAAAATATATTAACAAAATTTGTTTATTATTTTTAAAAAGATTTTATTGAATAAATGTAAAAAAAAACGTTAGATCAATTCTGCTTAAAATCTCGGTATTAGAAGTTTGGTGGAAACTTTTATTTTTGAGATATCGTCGATCGAAGTTTGATGCACTTTTTTGAACTGGTAAAAAGCCACAGTTCCGAATTAGCCCAAGTTTTAGAATAAAATAAAATATTGGAGTAAAATCGTGAAGAAAATACACAGAGGAAAAGACCTTCTACCATCATGCTGAGCCAAGAAGGTGTAAGTCCAAAATTTTTACGGAAGTCCTGTTTCCTTGGACTTTTATAGATTTCGATGGAACGAAAATCAGAATTGATAGTAAAAAAGTGCAAAATACAATAAATTTTTTCTCTCTAAATTCAATGAAACAAATATAAACCTTTTTTGCTTAACGCGAGAGTGTTTTTCTATCAATATAAAAGAAAAATATTATAAAACACTTTTTATTATAAATAAATCCTGTGCATTTACTCTTTACCGAGAAAGAGTAATATTTTCATTGTTAATAAAAATTATTTATATCAACTAAATGAAAAAACTTTTTATTTATATGAAATATTGAAAAACCATATATTCCCAATAGTGCAATACCAGGAAGTAAATAATAAATAATTTTACACCTACGAGATCTAATTTTACCAGCTCCTTGAGCAAGAAGTTTTATTTATCTCGATATTCTTTACAACAACTCTTAAAGATTCCTCCTCATCTCTCATGTATTGATTGAACAAACTTGCTGCTAATAGCTATCATGTTAAGCAAAGATTTATTAAATAAAATGTAAATATAAAGTTTGAATGATCGTTTAAAACCCAAAAACAAAAAAGCAAAATATTGACTTCCTTTAAAAAGGTCCATTATTTTGGATAAACCCAATAATACAACATGAAATAAAAAATAAGTGGATAAAGTGAAAAAGGTATATCAGTAGAATGACACAGCTTATCTTCAATTCTAGGCAGACAGCAACTATCACGTTTCCTCTTCATAACACTTCAACATGGACATTTGTCTTCATTTCTTGCACTAGTCTGAATGAATTGTAGTTATGATTTAATGCCTGAGTTTCTTCAACCAGATCGAGATGAGTGCGACGAGTCTAGGAAGTAGGAAGTACTTGCGTAATCATTTTACCCTTCTCTATAAACCGAGTCTTTTGCAAGTTCTCACGGCGACAGAATTTAATTCATGTGGTTTATCTTGATCCTCGGGTTGGATTTGAAATGCCATAACTACTTTTTATATCATGAAATATATCCTCAACCGTGAGATTTCTACGATTGATTTATCATATCAGTTGCATCTATTTATTAATATAAACGCACAAGTATGCTAATATGTACGTACAAATAGTAACATATATGTATATTAATATTAGATATTAGATATACATTAGCTTTGTATTTATGATGACAGACATACTCTCCAGAATCAGTATCATTAGCTATTTCATGTGTTACATGACACACCAGTCAACACCAGACATCCATATTTACTACTGCCAGTAGTTTCTCGTTTACATTGATGCAATATTCATTATTACAATCACATCTATTGTGAATATTCTATTTTATCAACTATTTCGAGTTATTGTTTCCAATTTATTGATGGTAAATATCGAATTTTACGCATAGACAAAAGCAGAAATTGAATATTGTAATAAATATATCACGAAACTAGCTCAGTGATCGGCTGCAAAGAGCTATTATGGGTGGAGATTAAAATATGTTATGGTTCTTTTATATCTGCATCTGCTATAAATTATTTTTAAGTATGTATATATACATAAATATATATTGTTTTAAATATCGACTGGTAGTTCAATATTATGATTTATATTTAAAAAGTAAATGACGGATATTAAGTCCTGACAAACATGAGAATTTAAAAATATTGTCGATCATATTAAATGGTAGTTTAGATAAAATACAGCCAATTCAATGGCAGCTTTATGTTCGTATTCTCATGATTTATTCTCCAGCAGAAAATGTTGCATTTAAATGTTTTTTGCATTAAAAAAAAAAAATTGAGAAATGGACCGTGATGTCGTTTGGAAAACTTTTTGAAGACAAAACATAAATAACAAAGAACAAGTGATGAAATATGTAAAAAAGGACAGATGGTGAAGAAGAAAGTTTGCACTTTCTGTTAGATTTAAAAGTTGATCTATTTTTGGACTCTAGTTACAATCAACTTTACCTCTCCAGATAAATTGAATTTTTTTCTATCTCGTAAGAGAGAGTTATATACATTTAATCGAATAGTATTGACGAGATTGATCAAATCTTGAATTTTCAATCGTTACTCGTTGAAAAAAAAAAAAAAAAATTGATAAGAAAAATTCAACAAAGTAATTTGATTGTGACTAAGAAGTTATTCACCAGAAACACGAATGTGATTTTTCTTTTACTCGAAGCTTGAGGTAATCCCAATGTGTTTGTAATCCGCAAGGGCCATTACCAGCCTGACCAATTGAGCCTGCTGTACAATTTGTATTGCGTAAAATCGATATAGGTTTGTCTTAGGTATTGTGTTATTTTTTTGATTAGTGTAATAATTTACGACATGAGGCATAGGGATTTTATTGCTAGAGTAAGCCACTTTGGTTAAAACACAGTAAATACGTTGGGATAGGTATCACACGATGGTTTTTACTCGAAGAGAGTGGAAGAATAGAAAGGAGGAGAAAAGCGCACGACTTAGGGTGATAACACTCTGGTGGCGGCCTCGAGAAACTCACTGGGGTTGGTCCGTAAGCTTTCAGTCGCGGACGAACCGTCACGCGGGACCATCCAACGATACGTTATATCGTTTGTGTTTCGGCAGGTCTTATTAAACTTTGCATTTTCTCTGATGAAAAATTCAATCAAGTTTTTTAAAAAATGTGTGAAATATGATTTATTCAACATAATATCACAAATCTGGTAATATAATTTTTTTTGCCTCAAGTTTCTAGTGAGCTTTTATTACAATGAGTGTTAAAACTTTTACTGCAGTTGGATTTTTTACAATTATAGAACAAATGAAAAGTACATTAGTGACCTATAGAATAAATTTTCAAACTCAATGCCTGGATTTTTATTGAATATTCACTCATTTTTTCCATGCTGAATAAAAGTTCTTTCATTCAGCATTTTTACCGACTCTAATCGTTAATACTTGCGAAGGTAGAAAAAAAAATTTAGAAAATATTCTTGAAGAAGTTATTCCATTGGCGTTCTCCATGAAAAATTAATCCAACTGAATTATTGTAATATGGTTTTTAATTAAATGGAGAATATTAATATTCTTTTATTACGTTGATCATATTTTCACTGTAAAAAAGTTGATCCTTTTTTTTTGAGTTCTTCTTTGAAACACTGTTCATTAGAACTCTTTTATTATTATTTTTTTTTTTTTTGGTCGACAGCCATATAAGAAAATTTCATTTTAGTGTTCCCATTTGGATTTACCTGAGGACAATATTAATAAGGGATTGAATAACAAAAAATTAAAAATTAAAAGAGATAAAATTTTATGAATAAGTAAAAGACAAAAATGGCGGTAAATATTTGCCCAGTAAAAAGTATATTCAAATATTAAAAAAGCTACTCTTGGTTAAGAATAATTCAAAGATAAAATTAATAACAAATCTTGTTTTATTTAATTTTCTTGAAAGTTTGATAAATGAAAGAAAAATCTAGATCACGTAAAAGTCAATTATTTGAAATATTTGAATAACATCTCAATACCAAAAACATCAAAGCCATGGCTTTGCATCATTATAGACGATTCACAAATGAAACATTGTGCGAATATTAAATTTCTCCTTTTATTTTGCATAAAAAATAAACAACACGATGTCTTCATCGAATAACTTGATGATATATATCTTTCTAGAACAGGAATATCAATGGTGTGTGTTAGTGTTTTCTTTTGAAGTTGACATCAATGAAAAAACCGATAGGTATTTATATCATACAATATTGCGTTCATCGTACATGAATCGTTGAGAAGTGTATAGATTTGATCTTAATGTATTTTGTTACCATTTTAATAGCTTCATGAGATCATTGAGTCTTCAATAAATTTTTATCACTGTGATTAATGTCATCTTTTCGAAGTAACATAGAATACTTAACTTTCAGTAAAAAGTTATCGCGTGATTTTCCTTCGAGTATATCTGACAATATACAAGCGCTTTCGTGCTTCGATGCTTCTCTAACCGTGGTTGGTCGACCGCCAAAAAGAGTGAAGAAGAAACAGGTATCCTGTAGCCAGTAAAAATCGTATTATTACGGTCCAACGATTATCCCTGAATATTTTAACCTCTTCTCTTTTATCTTTTAAAATTATTTTACAGAATGATCACATTTTGACCTTTTTACACTTTTGTTTCGCGTGTACAAAAGCTGAGATCCCATCGATAACCCATGCATTAAATTTTCTGAGTTCGTCTGAGAATACATGAAATCACAATTCATAAACTCTTGATCATTTTCTCATGTCTTTCAACTTTTATTATATTATATTTCTACCTGTAATAATGTTTGGCCAATGTTATTGTGAGTTTTCATAAATAGCCCTATTAAAATAAATTGCACGTCAAAATGTTTTCGTTGAGAATACAAGTTGTTAGTCCGGGTTTATTATAGCGGTGAATATCTCGTGGGTATTCGGTAAAATCCTAAAAAGGTCTTTGTTGTTGATTCTGATTGAGTCAAGTATGAGCGAACTACAATACAAGTGAGCTTTATAAAATCGAGTAGTCAAGCAGAAAATCCACGTTATTGGGTAAACGTTGCTTCAGTCCAAAAAGCTGATCTTATTACATAAAATATATTATTAACAATATTTTCTTAATTAATTGGTGGGAACAAAAATACTCTTTTCCTTAGCAGAATGTTATTTATATTTCCTTCGCAGATAAAGTTTGTTCATAAAGTAAATTCAAGCAATGAGATCAAATTTTCCTCTAGTTTCTACACTTTTCTTTCATTCACAATTGACTATCACAACTTCGCAATTTAATTAGTCGTTAGCGTTCTTGAACGGTAATTAATTTCCGTTTGCTTTTGTCTTTCAGAATATCCAGAGTGCTAATGTCACCTGAAGAAGGTTAGGGAATTTAAATAAAGAAGAAAATTAATTTCATGATAAAACGAAGATGCATTAGACGATCTAGGATTGATTAATGCTTGAAGGGGTAATCTCTAATGGAACGTTGAAACGTCGATGGCCAGTAAAGTCTGTCTATCAATCTGGCTTTGACATTGGAGTTGAACACGAATTTACGATCAGCCAGAACTTTATCCAGTGGACAGACTAATTTACCAAATTACACGATATAAAAAATTATACATTTAAATGTTAGATTAAATTTGTGGTTTTTCATAATGCCACGATTTTTCATTATAAATGCATTATATGTAAACCAGTGATCAGTCATTACGTTGCTCTTTAATCATAACGTCATTTAGCTCGTGAGTATTTTGCGTGTCACAGTGTTTGTCTTTGTCAAGTGTCAAGTGCTTTATAGACATTAATTGTGAAAGTCATATAACGATTCATCTGAAAACTCTGTTGAGAATTCTGCCACGGAAAACAATATTTTATCTACAAGTGTGACAACTAAAATTTTCATCTGTTGACAAATCACTAAAATATACATCAGATTCCATTGCGTCATTTAATTACTGTGGTATCATCATTTGTTAGGAGATTGAAAAAAACTGAGAAATGGTGTTTAGTGACTAACGAGTGCTCAATAAGAAGTAGTGATTGTCGCGGTGCGACATAAGTCCAAGAAAAATCACATCATGAAAGAAAATCGTCAAAGATGGCTACGAGCCATTTGGCCACTGATAGCCGTACTTTGTCATCAATCAGGTGAGTTCCTTGTTTCGTTATTCTTTTCTACTCGCTTGTCTTTTCTCATTTATTAATGAGACTAAACATAAAACATTCGAGATAAAAGTTAGAAAGCTGATGAAGCGAATTTCGCCCTTAATCACGATAGAGCTTTTCTTTTATAGAGTATTATTGTAATCAATAACTTTTATTTAATAAAAAAATGTATTTTTATTGGAAATATATTCCGGATAACATCTGAGACGGCCAATATTTTTCAATATTGAAAGTTAAATGTTTTATTGCTTTTAAAAGGGTTTTAAAGAAATTTTTTTTGACTTGGTTACAATTAATGCAATTATTATTTCATTTTGACATATTTATATTTAAAATACTCATTGCTATAACCTAGCAACATGATATTTGCTGAATAAAATTTTAATTTACGTCGAGTGTCGTTTATTCGAACGAATAGTAACTGGAATCGAGAAATGTTCGAAATGTCAAAAGCATTGAATTATAATCGGTATGATTAAAAACCGAGCATTTCACATTTTATCTAATTTGTGTGATTGATTGTTCCTTTATTGCATGTCCATTTTTTTCACACTCCGGTAATATTTTTTTTTTTGTAGAGACATAAGTTTGCGTGAACAGTCATCTAGTGTGATTTATTCAGATATAGAATTATTTGATTTGGATCACACGTGAGTTTTATTTAAAAAATTTGATCCTTTTTTTCTCTTAGCATTTGAAATCTCAGTGATATTTTAGATTTCAATAAAATTTCTACATTACTTCAAATGCATGAATAATGATGATTAAATGTTGACTTCACTTAGTACTGATTGAAAAAATGATTTTTAATATAAATTTAGTTCTGATTATATAGACAATTAAATTTTATTTCAATTTCAATAAATAATAAGTTCATCCATATTAATGATAAACTTGATAAAAAAATATCAATACAGATATTTTTGCTGAATCTGAATGCATTGTCTGATCGAATATTGAGGTGAATCACTTAATTTGTGAAAAAAAATCATTTCAAGTAAATTTTCAATCACTTCTAACTCTATCACTATTATTGAACCTTCATTCATCTATTGGTGAAGTCATAACATCATATTTCATAAATTTTTTTTCAAAAAAATTGCTTTTTTCAAAAACTTTGAAATTGAAAACAAATTTTTAATTTCAAATCCTTTAACTCTTGAAGGATACACATGTCAATTTCGCTACTCTTCAAGTCCACTACTATTCTAGAATGGAAAATTTAATCGGCCATTGCAATGCTTTTATTTTTTATACACTTTTTTTTATAGTTCAGCATCAGAGCTTTTTAGAACACTGTTCAAATCTTCTATTGATATTTTTTATAGTAACATAAAATATTTAAATAATTCTTTATAAATTTATTTATACATTTTACCATTAAAATCCGAAAAGAATTTTTCTTTTTCCATCACGACTCGATTTTTTACCTTTTATCCCAGGAAAAAATTTTTAATCTCAGTTTCAATAGCATACTTAGTAAAAGTCTCTTTACGATTCCACGACCGGTATATTCAAGTCCATAATGACATTTTCCAAACCATCATCTTGCTAATAAAAACATTCAAATTTTTTCCTTTAGTAAACATTGCCAAGTATACACCCTTCGGAATATTACATCCCCTATGTTTACAAGTGTTTTCGTTAAGGTCGTGATAAGAATAGTATATAATGACAGTATACACTTACAAAATTGTAAATATTTCGAAGGGGCTCACGTAGTAGTAATTTGAATGTTTATCTACTGTCGAAGCATTTTGCAAACAAAAGTATTTTTCTTTTCCCATTTACTTCCATTTATTCTGACAGTATAATTTAGTTTTCCAAAGACTTTCTTTAGTGAGTAAGAGAGAGATAAAATGTCTCCACGATACGAAATATCAAGAAGAAAATAAGTTTCTTGGATAATCAAGGAGCACAGAAGATGAAATCGTACTTCTACAATAATCTCGCGTCAGTCCTGTAAAACTTTGCAGCTAATATTAATAAAATGAAACTATAAGTGCAGGACAAGCCATCGTCTGTCTTTTAGGATGAATCGTAACTTATTTAATTTTACTGCTATAACTGTCACCCTTTAGAGTTTGGAGTTACAAAATAAAACTAAAACAGCTAAAGAAAGTTTGAAATTTTTCACTGAAAGCAGCTTATCGTATTTGTCACGAGGTGATTTTAAGCATACATTATAGATTGGTCACTGAATTTTTTATATCAACATGCTCTGAAGTTCATCCGTGATATACTTCAGCAGACATAAATTAAGCAGGATCCATTAGTCTTAAGCAAGTTTTTATATTCGTTGTAAATAATTGATAAAATCTAAAATTTTTGATGTACTACTTTTTAAAAATTTATACGAAAGTTCAAAAGAAATTAAAAGTGCTGTCGACAAGTAGAAACATACAAACCACGATATAAATTACATAAGATTCATAAAGGAATAAAAGAATTCTAAAATTATTATTTGATAGATATAGGATAATGTGAATTCTCAGCTGAATGATTACATTGTTTTCATTGTCATTTGAAAACTCTAGATAAATTTCCATTCTCCACTAAGCTCTTTCGATTATTTATTATTGTGCAGATAGTCTACTTATAACACAAATCATCAGTAGACCGATTATTGTAATCTAAAATCACCAATTCGAACGTGTAATTCGTTTCCGCAACAAGATGCGATAGTTATCAGAGATCATAATGCAACTAGTGGAAATACGGCTCTCTCGTTCCTTTGTCTATAGCTTATTACACAGACTACGATCATGAATTGAAGTTTTTAGCATTCAGCTTTAGATAGTAACAAACTGAGAGACTTTATATTATTCTGAAGGCTTTTTATCCGAAACAAATTGAGTTCAATGATTTGTTTCTTGCAATGTCAGTAGATAAATTCATTATTGATTTTCTATCAAATTCTTAGACAGCTTTTTTTGGATATCAATTTCACAAAATGATTTATTGAATATTTTCAAATACAATAAACTTAACTAACTTTACAAAAAAAAAAAAAAAAACTTTATTGAGAATATTACAAAGATTTTGATTGCATTCATGCATTCAAACGAATCATTGAAGGACAAAAAGTAATTACCATTATCAGTAAAAATCACGAGTTGAAAAGATGCTACTCAATCAAGCACTTATAGATGTTCACTTTCCTTTGAAATTTTTGAAAGATTTTTATCTGACGCGAAATGGTTGAAGATTTCAATAGATGTCAGTTCTTATAACGGAAACTTCATGTAATAGTAGTAAATCGACATGACTATTCTGGAATGGTTAAGATAGAATACTTTTTAGAAGTATATATCTGTCCATTAACGTTTAAATTAATCCACGTCGATGCACTCTTTATTCAAATCCAATAGAATCAAATATCTCTTTAAAACAGATAATAAAAGTCAATTTCTTACTGAGTGACATTTAAAAAGTCGAGATTAGTTATCTTCGAAACTTTATAGTTAAATGTTAAATATTTTTTGCTAAGAAGTTGAATATCCAGTGTCATGATTATATTTTTTCTACATCAGAATAAGAGAATTTTTATATTGAAATTCAATATAAAAATATAATCACTTTATAAATACTAACTTCAACAATTGGTTCTTGACTTTATCCTTACTTATTTCAAATTGTTTTATAAATAATTTCTTAATACTTGAATAATTTAATATAACTCGAGAATCTCTGTATCAATATCGAATCATTAAAATTTTAAAAACTTTTTCCTTCACTTAACTTGACAATTATTTATAACTAGATTATTTATTATTCAAGCAAATAGAAAATGCATTGTTGATCACAGTTAATTTTAGAGAATAATATCAAATGTTTAAATCAATGAACATTTGATTAAATAATCAACTTGGAATGTATCAAAGTATTTCAAATAAATAATTAAATTTATTAAATCATTGCCAATATAATTATTTACTTCAAAGGTTCAACATATCGAACAAAAAGTATGTAATTGACAGAAAAATTGAATTTTATAATCATCAATAATTACATAATTCAATTTATCAATTACATCATTATTTTATGCATTACTCAGTTAAATGTAATTTCCTGAATCAACGTCTGTTTGATCGTCTCTGAATACCAAAAATAGATTCATCCAATTCAGATAAAATGTTTATTTATCTCAATACATAAAACATTTATTGTCCTGATTTTATTATAGATAAAGCCAAGTAAAATAATGTATAAATAGAAATTATAGTATTTTCTTCTATAATCTTCAATAAAAAGCTAGATAATGTTATCTATTCACAAGACTATCAGAGTTTTGCGAATGAGTAAGTAGTGCTACTTGTTTGCCACTCGAGTGGATTCAAATGGTTATTGCAGGTCTGTTGAAAGTAGTGAAAATTGATGTAAAGAATACATTAAATCTACAGTGATGTATGTTACTTTCCTATTTTTTTTTAAATTTTCATTTTCCAACATTTCCAACATTTATTATCACGTAAATAAATTCTTCTGTTGTTCTTACCGATATTTAATACATTTTTATCTAGATTAAAAGACATAATAACGTATTTCTTTCTCTCATAATTCATCATCTATTCTGTTTGTTTATCTATTTCTCATAAAATTTTATTTCCTCACCCAGTAGCAGTGAAATATATTACATCATCGCAATTAAAAAAGCATCATTTTTTTAATAAACAGCAACAAAAATTACTCATTATCATAACTGGTCACATAGTCAATTTAGAAATAATACAAAAAAAGACAAATAATAATGAAAATTTTAAATATCATAGCCACTACATCCGCTTGAAAATTAGACGGGATTGTTAATAGTTAACTAATTCTCTTTATCGTCATGGATAGTACTAGGTTTTTCATTAAAATTCAAATTAGTTCGTTGAATGGATATAAATAGAAATGGTAAGAGATTTTTGCTGTATAATGTACGGTATTATAATAATTTATTAAAAATTTCGATGAAAAGTTTTTGAGCAGTATACTCGATAATCTTCCTCGAATTGAGCTTATAGTATCTGCATAATATAGAGTGTATATTAGGATTGGAATGTAGGTGAAATAGAGAATTCAAAATGCCTATGGCTTGAATGCGATATGGTGCATTGCATCAAACTGTTTGCGCGGCCGTCTCTTATCGCGGGTGAAAAATTGCTGCAATCCCGAAACTTCTCTGGTTCTCCTGACCTCTTTTGGAACCAAACTCACCGACCTCGTAATGTGTCTGCCCGCCGCTGCACGGGATGCAACCCCGTGTAATAGCTTCCTCGCCTGGCCAACTTTCTTATATAGCTACATATCGTTTTTGCTGACTATTCGACGCGCCGTAAAATTGGAAAGGTGTACCAGGTGCATTTGCTACTCTATGCCTTCACATTTAGAGCTCGTTTCACTCTCTATAATCAAAAACATTACTTTTGTAGCTGAATATTAAACTTAATGGAGTTCATCATGGAATTACTACGTTACATGAATATTTATGTATTTTCTTTTTATTATATTTTGATACATTTTATCAACACAATATAACTTGTTGACACTTTGAAATCTGGATGCCCAACTCAGCAACATTGTCCATATAAGTTTGGTACTTTATCGTGTTGTTGTGGACAAACTTATGGCTGGGAACTGTTTCGTGCATGGAAGGATGTTTTGAATGTAAATCTTGGGAAACACCAGATGCATAATGCCTTACGAATTTTTTTTAGCTTATCTGTTTAAATCGATTCTTAAACATTTTTAAATCATGCTGCTACCTCTTTTCACAATCTGTGATGTCTATGGTGAGAAAAAAAAATTGGCTTCTATGAAATTTTTTACAATCATTCTTATCAAAATATTTCCGCTCCAATTTTTTTTTCTGTTTACATTTTTTTCAGCATCAATAATTATAAATAGCAACATAATTTTGTATACATTGTATTTCAATTAAGTTATTCATAATTACAGCGCGGAGATTCAACCATTTTTTGTTTAATATTTTATAAACTCGAGTTTTTAATTAAAAATTTAATAATGTTCAATTAGCTAGTTTACTCAATAAAAGTAATTTTACATATTTCATATTCATGTTTTTGAACAAATATAGATCGGTACGTGTGTTACAAACTTTTATAAAATGGTATTTGATTTTATCCCAATTTTTGTTAAAAAACTTTTAATACAAATAAACAACATTGCCAATGTTTTTATAGTATTCGAATATTCTATCTACCAGTGTTGAATTAAGTTTATTAGTATTTTTCATTAACAAAAATACCTCCAAAGAGATACCTATCAATACAATATCACGGCTCGCAACAGAATAGCCTCCTTTAATCCCCACTGAATTTGTGTAAATTACATCTCTTCACAAATTTTATCGATAATCAATACCATTTTTATTTTTTCCTATAGCAAATAGAAATCTCCCATAAAAAAAATTCCTACTGTCCGTGTTTTTTTTATTGTTCAGACAACAATACCAAACTATACAATTTTTTTTTTGTTTTCCATACAAATAGTTACTAGGCAATATTTGAAAGAGTTCATTATATCTATAGCTGACAACGATTCATAGAGTTGTAATAGTTGGATCTTTATCAAGTTTTTATTCACAGAAAACTGAATTTCTTCTAGCAACAATATTTAAACTGTCGTAAAAAAATAGTTTCACTTTTTATATTGAATCATTTTAATAAAGTTGACGAATATCTACAAATACATTATGCATACACATTTATTAAAAGTATCAAAAAAATTCTAAGCCAAAGAGTAGCATAAAATAGGCAACGAAGAATGGAGATGAATGATTTTCCCATGCATACTTTAATGTGATGAATTGTGTTGGGTGAAAGCATTCTTCGTGTTACATGATAAAAACACAAAACGATATTTTATTGGATATGTATCTGGCAACGAGCCCAGTTCTCACGCATGAGCTTGCATAGTTGCTCGTAATTTTTTTTTTCTAGTTTGTAGAAAAACTTGTTTTTTTTTTTTTTTCATTTCCATTATGAAAATAATATCATTTATTACTTGACTAGAAAGTAAAAACGACAAATCAATAATTTAATAACATCAAACAGTGATAAAAATATAATTTCATTGGTGTAAAATCTAACGACATTCTGTATGAACGTACGATAAAGTCACTCGGTTCCACGCAGCTGTTACACTATTATACGGTTAGAGTACACAAATGCAGTCTCTAAAGCGACTCGTTGAAAGGCAGGTCGAGTTAAATGAGTCTTGACGAATTTACTTGAAAGTTAAACGAGCATTAAATACCTTACCGGTTTCCTCATTCATTATTAACTTTTTAATGTTCTAAGAAAAAGTATACGTAATTAGGTTAATTGCATCGACAGGATCAATTCATTTATCTAATGAAATAACAATAAAATCCACTAAACTCCATGTGCATCTATTATTCATAAATTATTCCTTGA
Source organism: Chelonus formosanus (assembly GCA_028641665.1). Classification (NCBI taxonomy): domain Eukaryota; kingdom Metazoa; phylum Arthropoda; class Insecta; order Hymenoptera; family Braconidae; genus Chelonus; species Chelonus formosanus. The sequence continues at coordinate 21,175,094 of CM054002.1, forward strand.
TGATGATGATACTTGAGCATCCAGTCATGACTTTAGTGTCAACGTTCTGGTCAGCTCATATACGGTTCATGATTCTCATTATTTCATTAGTTTCAGTGGCTGGCCACACAGCCATGTTAGCCAAGTAGAACGTTCAAGGGCCAACGACGTAATTCCAGTGTTGACCCATTCGCTATCTCCATGGAATTAGCGGTAACGTTTGTCTGTTAAGCGGTTATGTATACTCAGGTCAATATTGCAAGGATCCAAATGTTCCCACTAAGGATTGTACACAGGATACCTCATCTATAAGGTTTCATAGTGGTAGCCTAAGGAACGAGGAAACTCCGTAGATGGAAATGGGTATCTTATTGGTATTCCTGGCACGTTTACGCTAGCTAAACGACCTCAATCTTTTCTTTCCGCTCCTTCTCCGCACTTCTCTCTTACCAACCCTGAGTCGTTTCGAGTTTCAATGAAGATCTTGACGGGTCGCGTGCTACTTTCTACCTAATACTTGTCTTGCGGTAAAAATAATATTGGCATAAACATAACAATTTTTAAGTTGATATATTTTTCAACAGGATTAACATTACAAAATGCTGGAGGTTTTTTTTGTTCAACTTTTATTGAGAAAGTAATTTTAATGATTTATTTATTACTTTTTGCTGAAGTTTTTATTAATGTATAATATTATCTTGAAATAGCAATGCTCTTAAGTAACGAGAGATTTATAATAACTTTTGTATGGTTGAAATTAATTATAGCGCTCATTTTCATAAGTTTGAAAGCCATCATTTGGGAATATAAACGTGCATATAAATTAGTTGATATTTAGCAGAACTTACCTGCGAGTTTTGAGTTAACTCTAAGTTCGAAATGTGATTTCACAATAGAACCTCGGTTTTCTGAAACTAATAAAATAAATTGTTTGAATGATGAAGTATATAGTTCCGCGTTCTATACAATAACAATCGAGTTTATATATCTCTTGTTTTCACTTAAATGAATTTAAAAAATTCTTTCATCAACTTGAATCATTTGTGTGAATTAGTTATTCATAAAAAATCAATTAATTTTATTAAAATTCTTTTCAAACATTTAAATCAATATTTCTATTTATTTCACAACAGTTGAAATGAAATTCAGCGTGTAGAAAAATAGACGATGGGTTCTACATATAAATAAAGAATTGAAATCGCTTCAAATCGTATTTTCAACTTTGTAGAGTATTTGGTGATTTAATCCTGAATTGTCGTATTGAGTCGTAGTGCTTGATAGGAGACAAATTTAACGAAAAACTACGTGGTCACGTTAACGAGTTGAAAAGTGTTCAGTGACTCGTTAGAAACTTTCTTATTTGTACAACGTAATAATGTGATACTAACGTTGAAAAAAAGTTTATTGACGTTGACTCTAAAAGGATTATAAGATCAAATTTATTGAGATATTGAATACCTGTATGAAACATAACGTTCCTTGACATTCTGCTTGTAGAACTATAGAGAACATTTAGGAAACAAATTTTTTTTTTGAATTTTTCGTTTCTACTCTTTTTATTTTTTACTGTAGCGTGATTTAGTTTTTTGATGATAACATAGGATCTATGCGGCCTATATAGAAAATGAGGATATCAATGGATTCGTGAGAACGAGAGCATTTTATTGCACTAGTTGAAATTATAATTGAAACATAATTTATGCAAAAAATTTCGCAAAGTTCCAGTTTTACCCCATTTTAAGGGTGAAATAATAATTTTTTTATATATTTGACCTGATTTCGCATTTCTACGCGTCAAGACGAAGAGAATGAGTCCTCGATCGTCAAAATCGGACAACTTTGATTTTTCGACCCAAAAAAATGGCAAGTGGTACCCCTTTCCATTTTTTTTGGCCAAAAAATAAAAGTCGTCAGATTTTGATGATCGAGGACTCATTCTTTTCGTCTTGATGCGTAGAAATGCGAAATCGCGGCACAGCTTAGGAAAATTGATTCCAACACCCTCAAAGAGGGGTAAAACTGGATACAAGTTACTCAACATCATCTCTCTGACTTTAAACCCTTGTAACTCATGAACGGACAGTCGAATTACCTTTTGCTTGGTCGTTTTAGAAACCCTAGATTCTGAGCTATAAAATGATATCTACGAATTTATTGCAAAAAATTTATTTCTCCCTCAAAATTGCTAAAATATAAAAAAAGTCATCTTTTTTTAGGGAGTTTGCCAACTATTTTGGCGATTTAAAGGGTGAAATCATTATTTTAAATACTTTTCATGGATATGTATTTGTAGCGGAGATTCTGAAGTTTCTAAATATTCCTTGAAAATCATCATTAGACACTTTGTTCAAGAGTTATAGGCGTTTAAAGTCGGAAAGTAGACGATTTTTCACCCTTACTTCGACTTTGAACGCCTATAACTCTTGAACAAAGCGTCTTATAATGATTTTCAAGAAATATTTAAAAACTTCAGAATCTCCGCTACAAATACATATCCATGAAAAGTATTTAAAATAATGATTTCACCCTTTAAATCGCCAAAATAGTTGGCAAACTCCCTAAAAAAAGATGACTTTTTTTATATTTTAGCAATTTTGAGGAAGAAATAAATTTTTTGCAATAAATTCGTAGATATCATTTTATAGCTTAGAATCTGAGGTTTCTAAAACGACCAAACAAAAGGTAATTCGACTGTCCGTTCATGAGTTACAAGGGTTTAAAGTCAGAGAGATGATGTTGAGTAATTTGTATCCAGTTTTACCCCTCTTTGAAGGTGTTAGAATCAATTTTCCTAAGTTGTGCCGCGATTTCGCATTTCTACGCATCAAGACGAAAAGAATGAGTCCTCGATCGTCAAAATCGGAGTACTTTGATTTTTTGGCCAGAAAAAATGGAAAGGGGTACCACTTGCCATTTTTTTGGGTCGAAAAATCAAAGTTGTCCGATTTTGACGATCGAGGACTCATTCTCTTCGTCTTGACGCGTAGAAATGCGAAATCAGGTCAAATATATAAAAAAATTATTATTTCACCCTTAAAATGGGGTAAAACTGGAACTTTGCGAAATTTTTTGCATAAATTATGTTTCAATTATAATTTCAACTAGTGCAATAAAATGCTCTCGTTCTCACGAATCCATTGATATCCTCATTTTCTATATAGGTCTCATAGATCCTATGTTATTATCAGAAAACTAAATCACGCTACAGTAAAAAATAAAAAGAGTAGAGACGAAAAATTCAAAAAAAAAAAATTTGTTTCCCGAATGTTCCATATAGTTCTACAAGCAGAATGTCGAGGAACGATAATTTCCACAGGCGTACATAAATGCTACAATAATTTTGCCAATTCACTGGTGAAATTTTTCAAGTATTTTAAAAAAATTCGAGGCCCCAGAATAATACTCCAATTTTTTTAATAAAAGGTATTTCAATTTTCGAAATATATCTAATTTTTCAGTTGAATTTTTTGAAATTCAACTTCTACGGAATACTTATTCATAAATGACATGAGTATAAAAAATTTTTTAAACATTCACCAAGTATCAAAGAGACTTAAAAATTCAAAATAAAATATGCATAGCTGTTCCTCGATAAAATGAAAATTCTATCTTTATTTACAATTTTTCAGCTACCTGACAAATGATTCGATAACTTTTTCTGCTTGACTTCAAGTGCTGAAATAGATTCATTTTATAAAGACATAGGAATAACTTAATAAAATGTCAAATGTCAAATTATCATGTTGACATCACTTTAAAGTTTAATTTTAATTATTTAAAAATATTTTATATATTAAATTAGACATTTTAATAGGAATGAATCCAAATAAATCAAATTAATCTTGTACAACATAATTTTGAAGATATCGAAAACGATATGCAATTAAATTTTCCTTTTCATATACTAGACAAGTATTTCTCCAATATTTTGATCAAGAATAGTTATGCTAAAAAATCAAAGAGAGATAAAATTTTATAGAAGTCATTTTGTTGGAAAATCGAGCTCGGAACATTCAGTTATTAGAACTTATTTAACTGCAATAATCTTTATTAACTCACTTTGCACTAAATCAAAAACTCATTTTTCAAATACCAACTCATTGAACTTTCAATGAATTTAGCAGCAGGGCAATCATAAGGCACGTACGTGGAAACTCGTGTTTTCAAACTATTAAGTGAGACATTCTTGAACGATGATTACTGCTTATCCCACTTTCGAATGAGCTTGTGGTTAATCTGTGTAAATTTTCGTATTACAGCGGAACAACGTGTAAATTAAATTCATTGCAGTGATTGTTATACTATACTTAATGAAGATATTTGGATCTTATTTAACAAATAAGTTTACACTAATCAAGTTTAAAATTTTCAGTGATTAACATATTGAGTAAATGAAAAAGTCATTCATATTCTAAATGATAGAATAAAGTTTATTTTCTGAAAGAAAATTGTTATTCAACCAGATTGATCTATCATTTTTTTCCAGATGAAAAAGAAAGAAAAACTTCATACACATTCTTTATGATAAAAAAAAACTTCTGACATTTTTCTATTGACTTTGTCGTGACTGTAGAGAATTCAAACTTCAGATATACTCTACATAAATATTTTTCAGAAATTTTTTTGTCGTTCCCTGGATACATTTCCATTTTACAGCAATGTAAAAGATTGCTTTTTCCTCTTTTTCCGAATTTTTTACGAACCGGTGAGGTAATAAAAAAAATTTAATGAACGACTGTAAAACTAGGAAGCATAAGCTTTAAAACTCACGCTGGTTCATTAAAATCCGTTGATTCTTCGTAACATTATAGCTCTTCGAAAATTACTGGTGTAAATTTTTCCAGTGATCTCTTAATTCTCGAAACTCACACAAACTCATTTAAAATAAACGAATTCAACAAAAATAAAAATTAATTGTACGTTAAGTAGTTGATTGATTTGTTTCTATGAACACAAGTAAAGATTACCCAAATTGATTGAGTCCTGTAAAGTCAGTGATAAAAATCATTCATGTAACGTCATGTAAATGTTATCACAAATCAATTAATTGATATTGAACTCGTGACTTACTTGTCAGTGTTCAGGTGTTTAAATAATCCCAGTAAGCTTTCCGTGAGAGCGACAGCGAAATTAATTTGGGTCATTATTTACCCTCTCCGGAGACTGCAAGATTAGATTGGTCTGACTTATGTCTGGTTACTACTATCTACTGGTGAGTATGCTACCTAGTGGTATTGTCAGTTACGGATCAGACATGATGCTTGCATGCTCTCATAGTGAATCTACACCTGCTCATGACTTTCAAAGGAATAATAATTCTACATACATTTATATATATATATATATATGTATGTATTCAATGGATTTTATTAACCCAACATGTCGATGACATTAACTGCTCAATCGATTATCGAAAACAAGTATAAATAAATGTTTATTTGCTGGTAATCCATGGGTCATAATTTAAGTTTTTATTGCTTTTCATTTCCATTATGAGTGCATTTTCCAAGATTTCTGCGTTTTCAATAGTCAATTTAATTTCGTTGTCAGTACAGATCGTAAAGAGGGTGAATAGCGTAAGTTCTTTTTGTCCTAAACTATTACTGTCGTTGTAGACTTATACCTTCAACTCACGCAGGCGTTACACAAGAATTTACAACCTCTTATATATTCGTACGCCATCTGATTTCAGTTAATTACCAGTTTAATTAATTACTCGATTTATCGGTTGGTAAGATAAACCGTTGATTTAATTCTCGGCTATTTTATCTTTGAGTTCTAGAAATAGGATGACATTAACTTTTCTGATTTAATGATTTAAAAAGTTTTAATTAATTACCATAATTGTTAACATTATGAAATATGACATTGACGACGATTGAATCAACCTAACAATTAATCATCCTTTCATTACATAAAATAATTTGAAAATAAATCTTGAAATGAAATTTTTTTAGATCGTGGTTTTGTACATAAAATGATTTCAATAGATTGGATACTTGTATAGATATCTAATCGCCAAAGAGTATATAGATAAACTGATTGATCTTATCTTATTTTTAAAATCTATTGGTTTTTCAGTATCTTTGAGAAATATTTCCCTTTGGCGCAGATCCAACTTTATATTTTGCCTCTGTTATTCGTCTATAAGAAAGAAAAACGAAATAGTGTGAAAAGTCATTGCCCTAAAAAGGTTTTTTTCTATACTATATATCTTATTAATCATACACTCCAGCTATTCTTCTCCTCTTGAATTTTGTATATTGGCTTATTTTATTTAGAAAACTCACTTTTGGTTCTAAAGTATTTTTTCTCTCTCTCTAGACACTTTTTAAGTTTCTAACTATTTCAATTATTTATCCGACAACTTTTGTTTTATTATCCACTTTGAAATACTGTGATTATTATTGGGAATGTCATTGACATTTTTAACGTTTTTTTTTTTTTTTTTTCATAAACAAAGTGTGATGGGCAAAAATTTTAATTGTTTGTGAGTACAATTTTTCATTTTATTTATTCAAATAAACGAATAATATTGACATGTAAAAACAAATATTTAAAAATTATCAATATTGTTTGGAGTTGTATTTTCAAGAGGAAATTATAAACGTAATTATGTTATAAATAATATATATTGACAGCGAACAATTGCTTTTACAAATGAGTTATTCTGTAACTGTCAAAGTTTCGCACAAATTATTCGATACAGTTTATGAATAATTTTAAACAGTATTTTTTTGAATTAAAATTGTATAAAAAATGAATAAATTAGATTGAAAGTTTTGCCAGAAATTGCTTCAATTAAAAATGTTTTATTTGAATTGCAAGTTTAAAACAACTTTTGAATATTTCTGAGACTGAGAAAATAGCTCTTCTGAGAATACAAACACCATAATTTTATATAAAATTGATTAAAAATAAAATGCATTTTTTGTGATACAGAAAAATAGCATATATATCACCAACAGATTGAAACCTCTTTAAACTTTACCACGAAAATACTTGAAAATATTTACAAATTCTTGTGTCAAAAAAAGTAATTTGTGTACTTTCAGTTATGTAAGGAAAAGGAGTGACGAAAATCTTTCGAGAAAATAAACAAACTAGAAGTTGGAAATAGAAGCTTAACTCTCGGCATACGTTATATTTCAACGCATAAAACTTGCTTACGCTTTTATATATATACGTAACTATAACAATCTGCCATTTTCCCACTACAACTTCTTGAGTGCACTGTTATATGTTGATATATTTCTACACATCTACGTAAACTGTATTTCTCATATTTCGTGAGTGTATGAGTCTTTCGGAAACTTCAAACCGACTTTTACTTTGCGAAGTTGATGTGGATTTGCCAAGTTGTTGGAGAAATTAGGGGATTTTAACTTTTTTTTTTTCTCTTATAACTCTTTATTCATTTGGTCATATTTTTCAATAACAAATAACACACTTCGTATTTTTCTATTTCATGAATATGCCACAAAGGAGAATCAAATAAATACATTAGAATATAGGCGAAAAGTAAAGAAGTAAAATGAAATAGTCTACATTTTCTCATACTATTCACTACAGAAAAAGGTTCTATTTCGAGTAGACGTAAAAATGTCGGCTGTAAGTGGGTTAGCAAGCGGTAACGTAACGTTGGAATATTTTATTTCACACGGACAAAAGACTAAATTTTGCCTTCAAGAATTTTTCATTTCTCAGTGCTCATTCCCGGACAAGCGTAAAAGGGCGAAAGCTAAATGTGGAATTTCAAACGTCGTACTCATGGATTCAAGTGATCAGAGATCTCACATTTAGAGTCTGTATATTTGAAATTATGCAGCTCAAGCTTCTTTATCTCTTTGCTCTAGGCATTTCCCAATATATATATATACATATATATATACATCCGCCTTTATACATTTACAAAGACTGATCGATCAATCTCCCTTTCTCTCTTTCGTATACATGTATGTATATATTCTTTTCAAGTAAATTATTTTTTCGGCGTTTCAGATTCTAATGTAAATAGAAAGCTTCCATTTCTTTGAGACGTATACACTTAAATGACGGTGCATATTCTCCCTTAAGTATTATTAAAATGCACTCGAAATCAAGTAAAATAGGCTCTATTTATTTTAGTCTTTGGTCACGATATTTTATCTTGATCAAGTAATAATTCTTTATCAGAATCTATACATTATGTAGAATTTTCTACCTTATAATTTGTCACTTTTACGCTTTTTGTTTTCTTCTTTTTGTTTATTTATTTCGCATCTATGTCTGATAGTATCAAGAGGTAAATTCTGATTTCGATCTTGTTCGCATTGCGTGCTCACATGCTTTTTCAAACCGATATTATTTCAGTACGTTTCATTTAATTTTGTACGTAAATAAAAAAAAAAAATTAATCTAAATAGAATTCTTGTAAAGAGAAAGGAAATGGAACAGTAGAAGTAATAATTTTTTTTTTAGAAAATAAAAATACAATTGGCAGAGGTAAATTCTTTAGTGTATTCAATTATTCATTGTAGAGTATGAATTAGCCATTGACTTGAACGCAAAATCGCATCAATGGAGTGCATATATTGCAACCACTTTGTTTACGGCAGTGGTAATCATTATTTTCTACTTTTATTCGTTTATGTTTCATTTTCTCATTCGTTTTCGTACTATCTTTTGCCTTCATTTCAAGTCTTTGTCACTCGATTCGTACCCTGATCACGTCCTGAAGCAACTTATAATTGACCGAACGTTTGTCTGTGACAGTTCTTGTTCCGCGTACTCTTCGTGCCGCGAATCGGCGAAATCACTGCTTCAGCCTAGAAAAGACGGTGTGACTGTAACTCCATTAATACAAACCGACGTTTAAGGAAACTTTAGACAACTCGCTCCACAGCTTTACTCTCGTAAGCTTCCACCTTGTATCTTACTTTTGGATTCTGTTTCCTTATCTGCCGTTTATTCAGTAATTTCACCTCTGGGAAAAAAATTCCGACCGTCTAATTACTATCGCTAATTAATTTAATTGCTTAATGGAATCTTTTAGATAAATGCACTTTCTGTAGATCTATTCAGTGGAAACATGCTTGAGTATGTTGAAAAAAAAATATGCTTTTAATCATTAAGATTTGCCACGTTGATTTATTTTACTCGAAAGATGACATAGCAAAATACCTTGGGGAAATTGTCCGAGTGAAATGGCTGAGTTTCATTGTGGAAAAGCGAATTTGTAGTTCAAGCAGAAAGTGCTGAGCCACAAGGTAAAATTTTGTGGTTAGGTGGTTCGTTAGTTTGGGCATAGCACAATATTCTCACCATATAATAGTCACTTCAGAGAGACTGAGTAAAAGACCTCTTTTAGTTCGCCAGACCAATATATATCGTTGAAAGCCGCTTGCTATAAATTTTGTAACAGATATTTTACAGAATATAAGCTGATAAGATATGACATTATTAAATGTAGAATACATCTTGATATCGATTTTGATTATTATAGCTAACACTAGGTGACACTCATTTTTCTGACGGTGACAGTATCACTCTAATTCTTTTCATGTTCCATTAGAGCAACCAATTATAATAATTTTTTTTTACCGGAAAATATTTTTTTTTTAGCATAGAAAGCAATTATTTAATAAATATATTGCATTAATTTTTATTTTTAATGCATTCTATAAATTGATTGTAAAATATTACATCAACAGAGATAAATATTCGAATTTATTATTTATTTCAATTTTAGCTCAAAATATTATTTATACAAATTTATGATTCACGTTAATGGCTTCAAATTACACGATATTTTCTACAATAATCAATTGATTGATTAATTAAAATGAAAAGAATTAAATTGAAAATTCAAAATATTGTGTTTTCTTTATATGATAAAATAATTCACTATTTAATCAATCATAAACTTGTACAATTAAAATTGAACAGCCATAGATTGAATTCATTTGAATGTATTAATTACATTTTGCAATAATTTGAGATACTTTTTTTATTTATGGATCATTATTACATGATTGGTCCAATATTTAAATAATATTCAATTTCCTATTAAATATAAATGACTAATGTCATTGATAAATTGAATTGATAAGTAATTATTTCAACAAAGTAATCTTTTTATAAAATATTATCAAACAGACACTCTTTTTAAAATAACTAATAATTATTTCAAATAATTCCAGTTTAATCTTGTATCTAAATTTTTACTACTAAATTTAATATTGTAAATGAAATTTAATAAATAATTAAATGAAAATTCTAAAAACAATAATTTCCAATTAATTCATTCATATATCAGAATATAAAAATTAATTATTTAAAGCAGAAATATATTTATGAGAGAATGAAAAATAATCTTTCATTTTAAAAATAATTAAACATGAATTATTCTATTCCTCAGTATACTTAATAGAGTAATTTTTGCATATTTTTTATTTTTTTCAAGTCCTACACTCCTATGCAAATAAATAATCCGTCCACTTTCCATACAACAATTTACTTTTTCGTCCAAGAAATTATAATGTCCACAGATGAGTTTTTTTCGGATTCGCTAGGAAGATTGGGTCGGCTTGATTCTGCTAGGTAACGAGAGTCTTTCGTGTTCGAGTAACTAATGATGCGAGACATGCAACGTTTTGTAGAATTCAACACCCTGAAGACTGATTTAGTAAAGACTCAAAATAATTTACCCCAATACATATGTCGAGTCTGTTCCGTCTAATTAAGATTTTATCTATGATATCTTGAATTAATCACATTACTGAAATCACGTCATATTCAAAGTACACTTGGTTTCACTCATGATAAGTATCCCCCCCATTTTCTATGCACTCAAATAATAAATATCAAACGAAGAAGAATAATACAGAAGATACATAGATCAGTGTATTCTAAATTTTATCTTACTACTGGTTATATCTTATTTTTCACCGAGTATTTTTCATTCAGTTGACAGGTACTACGAGTGGAATGATCGATCATCCTGTGTGGTGACCTCGCTAGCACTTATCTTCGTAGCACAGCGTTGTAGAATGAATCATCATATATTTTTGCAATAATAGCGAATGTACATAAAGTTTTTTTTTGCTATGTAATTTATTTAATTGACTACCATTTCAAACAACAACGTCTACGAATTTTTTGTTTGTTTATTTTCCCATACAATTTATAGTATAAAACAAACATAAATTCATTTTTAGCATTATTTTGTTAAGGGGAAAATTTTGTAAACATTTGAATGATTGATATTCTTATTAATTCATTTTTGACACATTGGATTTATACGTTTTCAATAATCCATCCAAATTCAAACAAGTAAATACCATTGAATATATATTTAAATATCTCTGTATAATTATCAGTCATTTTAGAGTTATATATGAAAAAAGTTATGCGGTGAAAATTTTTCATTCAAGTTTAAAATTTTTTTTTTTGCATCCGGTAAAGTTAGTTAAAGATTTTTTTGCTTTATTTGTAGCCAATATGTCGGCCAGGATAACAATGTAGCTAGAAGATGTGGGGTCGGATTCAGTTTCTCGAAGCTGACTTAGCCAATTTTTAAAAGTAGATGAAAAGAATTGAATCAGAAAGTGTCGGAAGCTTCATCAAAAAGTTACGTATACGGATGAGCTATTGCATGATTCTTCCATCCTCTATAATCCCTTGCCTCCTTCCTCTACCCTATTTTCACTCACTCAGTGTCTCTCTTTTTTCGTTAATAAAATTGCACTGAGCATTAAGTGACTTTCGGAAAATAAAAATCAATACTCCACAAAAGTTATTTCATCTTTCTATACAGTTATGGAATTTTCTAAGGATTATCAGTTCTTCTTGCACCCTTTTTATTCAGTTATTATTCCATTATAATGCAATGGGTATTATTTCCCCAAAGAAAAACTTTCCTAAAATCTTATGCTTATGTGAATCCATAAATCACATCATATATCAGTGTTACAACAACATGAGAATTTAACATTTATCCTAGTATTTTATTACATAAAAAAACAATCATGATAATAATGACCAACACTTTTTCTCCCACTGAAATGAAACAAGCTCAATATGATCAAAAAAAAACTCATAACACTATAGTTATTCCAGCTTTTCTTCTTAATTAAGATATCGATTGGAACCCAACCATCTATCAATGTCAAGTAAATATGTTGAAACGTTGAATTGACCATATATTTGACTTATCTGATTTTTCAGACAAAATTATACGTTATGTCTATTTTATAATAACAAAACAAAAAATATTAAAGTCTTCATTGAGAGTCCATTATCGATAATTTAGTTCAGAAACCATAATAAAATAAAACATAGAACAAATAATGACCTTCAATGTGTATGCTCACTAATTACAATCTAAATTTAGCATCTATTAATGTTTCACAAGTTTGGAAATGGGAGAAAAGGGATTCCTCTAACTCTAAGGTATATTATTCACAAAGCTAAAATACAATCTTGATGCTGGTAATGGTGGTAGTATTCAAGTAGTCGTCGCAGTATTCAATGCCAGTGAAACATATAAACTCGAGGTTTCTTTGATCAGATGATACTGAGAAGGTCTGCTGAGTGCTTGGTAATCTAAAACGAAATGTCCTGGTCATCACATGAAACTCAATATCGACAAATGTATTTTTTTATACATTTATTTTTTATCTCATAAAATAACTTACAAATCTAGATGATTCGCACTCTTTAATAAAAATACAATAGCTTAAAAAGTATTCAACGAACTAAAAATAATTGATTTAATTGAAATATATTTTCCAGCTTTTAGATTCGAAACTATATTTTTTCATTTCAAGTTTTTGCCCGCATCCGAGTATTGACGTGGTGAAATTGATGAAATGTGTTTGTTTTCTAGAGTGTGCGGCCAAGAGTGGAAATGGCGGTTCAGTGATAGAGCATCATCCGTCTTCCTACTGGGAACCACCCTTCAGTCAGCCATACTTTGATAACACGACGAGACGAGAGACAACAACAACTGTTGGTCAATCTGCCTATCTCTACTGTAGGGTTCGCAATCTTGGTGATCGTGCTGTAAGTATTCTGCAGTCATATCTGCACGTGATCAGTTTGATAATGTGTAAAAAGTGGCACAAAACTTTACACTAGCTTTATACAAAGACCCCTAGTGTGACGTGATTATTTAAGGTCTTAGGCACTACTTTTAATGAAATTGCTCAAGTATATTTAATAATATTACTCTCTAGCACGATTTATGATTGCTGTTATTATTATATAACTGTTTCGTGTTATACGAATGGATTTATTTAAAAATCGCTTGTGCATGTTTACCTGGAGAAGGGAGCAGAAAAAAAAACGTGAGAAATGAATAAAATAAATACGTTCAAAGAAGAGTAAATAATAAATCAAAATAAATGAAATCGTTAGCATCGTGAATAATGTCAGCAATTGAATATTTTCACGTAATATATATTAATCTTCCAATTACCACTCAGAACATAATTGATGAAAATGAAATTACTTTGTGCAAATAGCCCAGATATGACGAGGGGCAGTAATTCTCATGAAATAAATGTGAAGCATGAAATTTCTCACATCTACATGACTGTTACAATGCACGCCAATTATATATTCGATCAATCAGATGTATATAATTACATTACCCACAATCATTTTGTATTATATTGTAGCACAAATGATTTTTTTATAGCCAAAAAATTGGTAACGCATGATCGTAAACTGGAACCAAGGGGTGACAATGATTTTGTACAATATTTCGTGTTCAAAGTGATTCCTTCGGTGCAAAACGGAGTCAAAGCCACAGTGAATAATAACATTATATGTTATCTGGTATAGTCATGTATCAGCCTCGTGACACCGTGCACCCGTCCCATTCTAATCACCGATTGTAATCGACGATAAATCAAGCTCACCCCACTGTTAAGTCACAATACGCATACATTTTGTTTACGTTAGTCAACGTTTATATTCGCACATAAAATCAACGTCCTCTCGCTTCACTGTGTACAAAATTGCAAATTTTTGTATGACCTATTTATATTTGAAATCGTTCATTGCTTGTCCACAATAAAAATACTATTACGATAGAAATTCACCATTTGCAGTATAACCAGTTTATAGACGATATTTCAATTATTTCTAATAGCTGAATATATATTTGCCTTATGTAGCTTGGCACCAGTCAGCTTATAGTTTTATTACTTTTAATTATAACTGTTCATCAAAAGTTTTTCAAAGTCAATTTCAAGTTTTATGTTGCTGCTTTACCTCATAAAGGCCATAAAAAATTTCTCTATTAAAATTTTTTAATTATTCAATCATAGATTATACTCTAATATTAATTTGAAATTTTTAATGATCAGGTGTCTTGGATACGCAAGAGGGATCTTCACATTTTGACTGTGGGAATCTTAACATATACCAACGACCAGAGGTTTCAAGCCATGCATAGTGATGGAAGTGATGAGTGGACACTTAAAATTACGTCTCCGCAAATACGAGATAGTGGAACTTATGAGTGCCAAGTATCAACAGAACCAAAGATAAGCCAGGCATATAAATTAAATGTAGTAGGTGAGTAAAAGATTAAAGCGAAATTGTTATATACATGTATATAGGAGAACAAACATTTCTTCTTGAATTAAAACTAAAATAATAGCAGTGGAAAATGAAAAAAAAAAAAAAAAAAATGGTAAAAATTAAAAAAAGTAATAGTAATAACGTTGAATCGACAAATTCGAGGTGTGTTTGATAATCGATGGCAATCACAATGGGGTAGCGTCAGCGATTAAGAGCAATTTCAACCTTAGCGAACACTGAAGTCGATGGAGCGCGAACGATTTGTAGCCTGACGCAATGCATTTAGTGTAATTTACTTTCACTTTGCTGTTAATCTAAAAATGAAAAAAATGCTTTTTTTCTATTCAGTAAAACGGAGTAGCCAGACATGCATAAAAATAATATCATCTTTTTTGGTTTCAGTGTCAAAAGCAAAAATTATGGGAAATTCTGAACTTTATATTAAAAGTGGAAGCGATATCAATCTCACTTGCATCGTTTTACAGACACCTGAGCCGCCGTCCTTCATTTACTGGTAAATTGAATGACATTTTTTATATATCTATCGTAATTTTCATTCATTTGATATACAGTACGAAAATTGCACTCTAATGTACTCTACTTTGCAATTCAGAATACTGAATTTGCCTTGAAAAATCAATTACTGTTGTGCAATCGATTTAATTTCTCAAGGGGCTTTTTATGTTCGACAAAATGAAGAAAAGTGTATTCTCATTTGCTAAAGGTATAGAGGTGAGCACGTGATAAACTACAGTCAACGGGGAGGAATCAGTGTCGTCACTGAAAAACAGACCAAGACCTCTCGTCTGTTGATTTCTCGGGCACTCCCAGCAGATTCTGGCAATTACACCTGTGCTCCATCTACAGCAGAGTCAGCAAGTGTCCTGGTGCACGTGCTTAATGGTAAGTGAACTCCCTGGTCATTCGTTTTCATCTCAATCTCTTGTTGCTTCTCATTCTATCTTCTATCCAATTTCATTCAACAACTCCGATTGACCTGGTAATTACCAACTCACTTCCTTGTAATTTCTGTTCCATTAATTCTACTTACTGCATAAAGTAAGACTTTTTGCCTTTATTTCACTCCATGAGAATCAGTATGAATATTCGCTAATTAATCCCCAGACCATTTATCATTTATTAATTTCATTACTAAAATTTTATTATTACATCTTTATTTCATCTTTATTGTGCAACAAATAGTTAAGATTGAATAATGAGTTTATTTATTGATCCAACTTTGTCAAAACTTTATCACCCCATCTCATATTAATTTTAATATGCATTATCTGTTGTCTTTTCAACATATTGTTATTTAGTTCCAGACGCTTCTTAGAAATATTGCTCTTTTATATCCGATGGAATGAGATAGAAAGATGTACATATACTTGTCTCGTGTCTTGTATTTTTATGCTCGTTGTTATTTTTCTTTTTTTAGACGCGTGAAATGTTGAGCAAATAAATCCTTCAGATAGATTTACTTTTCTTTCTTCTCTCACTTCTCTGAGAGAGCGGTTTCCCAGAGGGATAAATCAGACGAGATATTGTCCAATGCAAATCCTTGCCAGGTGCACTGAGACATTCCTTCGTCTTTCTCTTACATACGCAGACGAATAATTCACGTATGCTTTTATTCAGCATACATTACTTTCTATCGCTATTTGTAAATTGTGGATGTATTTTTGCAGTAAAGGAAAGTCAAAAATAGCTACTTAACAACCTGATTATCATTAACTTTGACACAGGCATCATGTTATTGACTTTTTTATTTTTAACTTCAATTCTTCTTCAGATGAAAGTTGACTGCTTCATAACTTCATCTCAGCTATAATTGATTCATAAAATTCAAGTAACTCAAGTCATCAATACAGATTCACTACTCGTGAAAATCGATTATTTGCAATAAAAATGTTGAAGTTCATCTTAGATATTTAAGGTTTACTACGTCATTGAGTTATACGATAGGTTCCAACAAAGTCGACTCTATCTTCTCGGACCAGGAATTTCATTTAATACTTGGTCTTATCTACTTGGCCAGTTTTTTAAATTTTCCTTTTATACAGATAACTATTTTCTGTAAGTAAAAAGTTATTTTTTACTACAAAAAACATGTTGCTAATTATTCCAGTTATTACTTAGCTACGAAAAGTCATGAAATACTTTAAAAAATTAGTTAAACACAAGTTTATTATTTTTATATTCACCATCCATCTTGCGCATATCTTAGACTTTCTTTGAAAGTAAATTCTGAGTAATTGCCTTAAATATTGGACTTCATTAAACTTCACAAGGAAGTATTTCTCGCGAAAATTACATAATAAATAGGGAATTCTAGAGGTTTGAAATTTTTACGTCTTAATAGCTGGTTGCCGAAGTGATATAATTAATTATTGATTATATAAATTTACATTGAACAAAGGTGAACGAGAGGGAGAGTGTAAGTGAGAGAATGTAGTTTTGTAATAAATATTAACTTAAATGTTTGAATAACCGCGAGACGAATAATTAAAGCTGAGGCGAGGACGGATGACGACATTAGACGATAATGTAGAATCAGTAGTCGTATTTTAACAACGAGAAACGGCGAGTATCAAGAGTCCTTCACTGTAGTACATCCAAACATACTTTGTGGCTAGCACGAAATGGAAGGCAAGACGTTAATACATCAGGCTAGTTTTTCTCTCTTTCTATTTCTCTTCTCTTTTCTACTTATACTATTCTGTACACACGATATTCTATATCGGAAGTACTTGTGCTCTGGAAATATAAAGTGGCGTAGTAGAGAGCATGTTGCTCGCACCTATTTCCTTGTCACGCGTGGATATCGGTTACCTAGTGGATTATGGTTGAAGATAAGAGGATCACTATCGTGTTCTTGTCGCCACTTCGTTGATGATGGCGAGTGCACGTTTTTACAACATTTATTCCTTGTCACAGATAACACTAGAGAATTTCTCTTCTAAATATTTTTATTACACTTTCAATTAAAAGTGAATTTAAATGATTAATCTGTTAATCATTACATTGTTTTATTTTATTAAATTTTATAATATTGATAAAAAGAGTTTTCATTTGTTCTATATTGATTTTTTATAATTCTATTGAATAAAATAGAAACAATTTCTATAACTTTTTTCAATTCATTTAAACTGATTAACAAGAATAAAAATAATTTATGTATTCGACAGCCTTTTATATAATTACTTTAGAAAATAAAAGATATTTCTTAATGAATATTTTTATTTTACTTCTAATTAACTAACTTTGCATTCTTAGTAGTTAAACTTGAAAACATTTGATTTAATTTACTTTTATTTCTATGATAAAAAGAAACTGTCTTCTATTTGGAGTTTTATTTTAATTGTAATTATTTTATACAATATAAATAAAAATAGATTATGTATCAAAGAAATTCAATTCCATAAAATTTTTTAAAGTTAATTATAATATTATTTATCATATAGAATTTGGAAGATGTGTATAGTAGCATACGTTGACGAGAAAAGTACTAATTACTAAATATAATATGCATTTCACATTATCCATGTTTCTGTGATATCGTTCGCGGATTAACAAGAAATATTTACTCTTCTAGAGTTTATTCATGAATATTTACGATATGATCTCGACGCGTAAACATGTAAACTGTTCTTGAAAGAGCTACATTATAAAATATACGCAAAATATTTATATTTTATTACTTTTAAAATTCATTCTTTGATTAATTCCAAGTGCATTTAAACCAATGGTACATATTTAACGTTTCTACTATAAAAGGGTGCAAAAATGGTAAACTTTTGAAATTTGAAGCAGAGAAGCAATGTGATACTTGCGTTACGAAGTTAGTAATTCATTCACTATCTAGCTCCAATAACTAAACCAATTATCTTGTACCGATGGAAAAGTTTTAATTTGTTTCACAATTCTAGAGTAGATTATTCCTTCGTATACTTCGAGCACTTTCTGCTGAATGCGCTTCAAGACGTACGTGATTTAAAGAGTCTTTTGTTTTAATCAGTATTTATCTTAGAAAAATAAATTTCTGAGTAAACAGGCCTGTATTCTCTGATAATAATATTATCATCATTACAAATAATCCTCAATTCCAGTATTTATCTTAATTTGTTTCCTTTCGTTCGATGTCTAGCTAATCTGTATTCGATGCCAGTTAAACGATTTCGGTAGTCAGCAAATTACGAGCTTTAACGGAGAATCGTATTCATTATTATTATGGCGATCTGAAAATGGAACATTTGAATAGACAAGTAATTAAAATAGGGTGATATTTCAATGAATATCACTTGTGATTGAAAAATGTATTCTTACCAAGTTGGCTAAACGAATTATAAAAATTTACTTAGACTTTTTCTGCTTTTCTATTGTCTCTTTTGTTGAATTCCTGTTCAATTATTTATCATCGTTGATATTTCAACTCTTGAAATTTTATACAATAACATAAAGGTTTTTTTTCTACATCTTTTCTTTAAGATAAATTATCATAGAAGATTATTTATTTAATTTGGTAAATTTCCATTCTCATTCTTAGTTATGTAAATTGTGCTGTGTTTTGATTTATTAAAGGGATGACAGTGCTAGTTGAGCGATTAATAAAGGATATTATGATTAAATGCAAAATGAAAACTCTATTAGCAAATGTGATTATAAACTAGGTAACAGTTGTCTATACTACAACGCAAGCATAGGTTATATCATTTGAAGATTCTACATTCTACTTCTCATTGCTTACTCATTCACTTTGATGAATATTATTCTCATCCATGACAACAACATATTTGAAACATCGTGTTATTTATTTGTCTTGGTGAAACTTACATTCAAAGTACTATCGTCTCAGAAGGAGATATCACATGCTTTATGTTATTCCTTTGGCCTGGAAATTCAAGTGATCTCTCCAGAGATATTGAAAACAATCATGATACTGTACGTTTCTTCTACAGTTTGCCTACATTCTAAAGCGTGTGATATATAGTCGGAAACTATCTTATCCAAGTCAGCTTACACTTTTTAGAGTGAAGATCCTTCAAAAGAAAAAACGACTGTCAACAAAATGTTAATCACAGTGTTGCATTCAAATCAAAGTTTCATTCACAGTAATATTTTACGCTTCAATTCAAATGAGAGCAGTACTTGTTTTGCTTTGATCACCTATGAATCTGGTTCGCTGACCTAAATGCATTTGCAGCGAACGCAGGAATTTATGAAATGAATGAGTAATATGTTTTAGAAAAATTTTCATTATTCATCTATTAATATTTTACAAATCATTTATTTTATGAAATGTATTTCAGATTGTATGTTTTATAATTTACTATTCGCATATATAATTCAATGGTGTTAAATGAAAATTCTTTATAAGAGTGTTTGATTCAAAATAAAATGTTTTTTTAACGAGGACAATGAGAGAAAAAGTCATACAGCAATTTTTCTTGTTATATTTTGTTTTAATATATTATATATATTAAAAAGAAGGATAAAACCCAGAGGTTATATTAAATTTTTTTGTATGTATATCGGAAAAACATGGAAAAGTCTTTTCATAGCAAAAATTAATGAGAAAGATTTATTGTTAATAACTTCGATAAATCTTGGAAATTCTTCTTTTTTTATTTTACGTCATATTTCAACCAATAAGACATTTTTCTCTTTTCGCTTGACTTAACTGACATTAAGCTTCGCCTTCGGCATGTGGACACCGTACAAAATCATATCCCTCCCGGCAACGGACGTATTTTTCGTACAGTGTACACTCAGCCTCATACTTTCACCAACTACCTCTAGCAACCAGTGCATCACTTTTTTTTTCTTCATAAACGTTAAATTCTCATTTCCCTGAAAAATGGTCGTTTTTTTTATTATTATTTATTTTTTGTTCAAGCATTCTGCACGTTATAAGTTTGACTTATTCCACGTTATTAAACTCGAAAATAAAAAAAAAAAAAACCTCATTTTACCTTCCAATGTTATATAATGAGATGTAAAGTATTCTAAGAATTTTGTAAATTTTAGAATATACTTGTTCTCAGGAGAGCATCCAGCAGCAATGCAACATGGAAACTCAAGCAGCAGTGGTGCGGCGACATGTACTCTGGCTCTACTACTGATTTTTCTTCATGCTGGCTCATTCGTAAGGTGACTGATCAGTGACAGGCCGTAATCACAAATTCCAACAAATTTTGGACAGTGATTATGTGATTTAGGGACTCTTTTCTTGGCCTAGTTTTGGACAAGAGGTGGTATACTGCCGTCTAATCGACAATTTATCCAAGTGTATGACATGAATTCGACAGAAAAGCTCGTCAGGTGTGTGTATCTCTTTACTGCTTGCGTCAGCTGGATTCCCATCATGTACAACACTCACGAAGCATCGATCTTCATTCAATCCACGTACGTCCTGATGTTTGCTTGAAATAATCATACAAGCTTGATTAATTATGAAAAATATAAGTCTTACCACTTCCTGTTACTCATTAAATTCTTTCACAATGCATCTATTATATCGCGTTAAATTAAAAGTTATATCAAACTCTATTATCAACAGAGAAATTTTTTCTGTGAAAAATTCTTTATTGTCATTGTTATTATTAATAACACAGGCTTATGTAAGAATTTGAAGATTCATTACCAGAGTATAAAATAGTCGAATAAGATAAAAATGAATATGTAAATAAAAAGTTTTATATTTTGTTGAATTGCATGAAAAGAGATGAATTTTACAAAATGTAATTAATTAAGGAAAGGTTTCATTATGATCGTTATTTTGTTTTGTTTTTCTTAAATAATTTTATCATATATTGTTGTTATATTCTTCGAAATTATTCTATTAAAAAATATTATCTATGAAAATGAAAAAAAAAAAAGATTAATTAATCATGGAAGATAATAAAAAAAGTTAATCTATCAAAATGCAGCCTGTGTAATTAATAATTTTCTACAAAAAAATCAATTTCAATTAATTAAATGGAAAATATATTTTAAGTAGAGTTATTTGAATATGACTGTTAAAATGATTAATGTTAAAAGATATGTTTGATCCATCTCGAACATAATAAATTCTGCAGGAGGAATTATAATTTACATTAATATAAATCAATTTTCGTGTAGAATATTGATATTATAATGAAAAACTAATTAGATGAAATACTCATCAGACGATAACGATTATTGAAATTGTTTTATGGAAATTTATTGATAGGGTATACTTGATATAAATAATTGCGAATTTGGATGCATCGAGAAGGAATTCTATATTACCTAAATAGAGTGATGCACAATACATTATGATGTTAATAAAAATATATTTAAGAAGTCTGAAGTGTGAGAGTACCGAAATTTCAACGGACATTGAATCAAGTTGAATATTCATCAACGATGAACATAACGTCCGGCAATTTGGCCCGTACACGGTTGAGTCGTGATATCCTTATGTGAATCCAAAAATTAATGACCCATGAGATTACATATCCCTCTATGTATAGTAGTTTGTAAGTTGTAATTAAATTAGAATGTAAATTTTTAAATGTTGGAAAGACAAAATATCAGAAAAAAAATGACATAAAATCAAGTAATTGGTTATTTGCGGAAAATCAAGTTATTTTTTATCATTTTACTATTAATTTAATAATAAAAATAGAGATACGCTACGTAAAATTTGCTTCATTGGAAATTTAAATTTATAAAAGCAATGTCAAGTTATTTTGTATGAAATGTTTCACATTGGTACATGTATATTTTCTATCGGAAATTTCATCATGATGATGAGCTTTCCTGAATGCGTGAAGATACACTATATTCTATGAATTGATAATATATAAAAATTTTATTGAGTTATTTTGTTATTTAATCACATTGAGTGTGCAGAAATTTATCAACGGTAGACAGAATGAGACGAATGGTGTAGAAGTTAAAATGGAAAATCAAGCTAGAAGGTTTAGAAAGAGTGTAAATAAATTCTCACTGCTAGTAAATTAATTGCCCAATGAATTTTACTGAGTGTATCTTTGTATTGATACTTACAAATGACTTCGTTAACTATATAAACACTTTTTGATGAGAGTAAGTATACGAGATTGAAATAATCTTTTACTCGCAAATACGTTTTAATGAGACGATGTGAAAGATAGACGACATGTTGAGAAAAAGCGCGTACCTCGGGCACTTCTACGTGACCCGACGACCTCATTGTGAATATTACTTAGCTTCTAAGGGTGCTATAAATAGCTTGTGTGATGTACCCATGCATTTCCGTGTTGTGCAAATCGGAAAAGCGAGGTGAGGTGAGGTGGTCACACATTGACCAATTGAGCGAATGCAAGCTTCATAGTATCAGTTTTCCCGTCCCTTGATACTCAAATAGACCTTGTAGTGATATTTAAAAGAGCTTCTTTCACCTCGAATACCGTTAATTGACGCTCGATGTGTTACGTCGTGTTCGCTCATCATATACATCACTGGTATAAAGTCTGTCAATAAAGATTAAAAAAACTGAAATGTTTCGATATGAAATACTCTATATATGATTAAAATACCTGTAAAATCTCCAAAATGATGTCCGTAGTTTTTTTAATTCTTTCTATTCTTATTATACAGTGAACTATGACAATGAAATGTATAATTAAGTCTGTATAAAATAGCCTGTGGTTTGTCCGCAAATTTTTATACGGATGGAGAATATTAATTTTCACTACACCATCATGTTAACGATGCTTTAAATCCCTAAGCCATACACCTGTACATTCTGAAATCATCAATTGATTTATATGTAAATGTAAAAAAAAAAATAATCACTAACAAATATGTGCGAGTAATGATAATTATTAATTAAGATACCGAATGACTGGTAGAATATAAGTACGTAATAATAAATGTATGGTGATCAATTGTTAGACGATGATAAGCATTATACTGATAGACAAGAAAACATTATTCAAACATGTTGAATTATGAAATAATATAAATGTATATAAGGAAGTACCTACTGTTTTATTGATTTTGTTAATTCTAGTTGTATTAGAATTCATAAATCAAGTAAAAGATAACCTATTATTTGTGAAAATCTATAGTGTATTTTTATTGCTTATATCATCGATATTACGGCTATTCATATGATATAAAAGATTGATTTGTTTCTTACAAATAAAGAGCGAAATGACTCAAAGATGCTTTTATGTTTATATTCATTCTGATGATGAATTGATTTCTGTGCTTTTAATTAGAAGAACGGTTATTATATTTTTTTAAGAATAATGAATTCAATTAGTCTCTTTTTATGAACTTGAACTACTATAATTGATATTTTTAATCTGTTCATAATTTATTTATGCAGCAATTTTAATTAATAAAAATAAAAAAATAAAATATGTTATGATTACTATCAAACCTAATGTTATGTTCGATTTATCGTACATAATGATCAATTCCTCGAATAGTATTTTATTTCAGCTACTTTGTTTTATGTTAGTTCTAGACCTTTAATACTATTACGTGCAGGATATATTTCGTTTGATGTTGAATCTCGGAAGTAATTACGTAGTGCATGACGTCAATCAAAGCTTAGCTTACCACCTGTAATAGAAAAGTAAGCGTAATATTACAACAGTACTAATTAATCTTTACAATACAAAAAAAATATAGTAAATTTAGTAATACCTACGATTTAACAGTAAACTTGTTTATTTGTTTGTTGACATACATTAATTTTTTTCTTATTGAAGTTCAAATGAATACATACATACATATATTTACGTCAAACTTTGCACTGCGGTCAATTTGGAGTAAATATCATCTGATTCTGGTTTGTTATCTCTAGAAATTCACACCGCGCACTAACTTTAGAAACAACTCACAAATACATTACCAAAATTTAACTTTGTCTCATGACAAGTTGAGTATTATGTCATTCCCAATTTCGAGTTTTGACGACATTATTATTCATGTAGTTCTTACTTTACAATATACAGAATAACACATGTTGTTTTTTCATTATACACCACATTACCATTTATCAAAAAATTTTCATTAACTTTATGTATTCTTTTTTTTATTGTTGACTGAAATAAGGTTGAAAGCTGGAAAAATGTAGAAATATTAATATGACATTATCGTGGTAAAGTTATAGAGAATATAACTGATGAAAGAAACAACTTATCTTACATGAATTTCAATGTAGAAATGTATTAGCAAATATGTATGCAAAACGTCGCAATTTTCAAAAGCGCAGATAAGAATGGCAATTGGACAGAAACAAATGCTATAGAATATTTCGCTTTTCGTACTACATATACTGATGGTGTGAGTAAAAAAGGCAGTAATTTTCTACGTAGCATTCAGCGGTTTATTATCACCGGTGAAAATGCATTTTAGGTGGTAGTTTTCCGTTACGAGTAGCGCGTTTCTCGCACTGTTATTGGCCATTTCTTTAATTCGTTTTAAATTTATGTAACTATGTTGTGAAATGCTACAGCATTGTTTATCTTGTACTATTTCTTTCACACTTCTCTTTACACTTATTATAATGTTTTTTTATTACCAACATGGAACTTTTGATTAATCATAAACTTAATATTTGTGTGCTGAATTCCTGTGTACATAATTAAACAAGTATTTTTTAACCATAATAGATTTACGACATGTTTGTTGTAATTAAACAGAATATATTAAAGAGATACCTTTAGAAATTTCATTTGTAGAATCTTTTTTATCATTATTTATTTATAACTTTTTTTATAGCAGAGTTGTCGATTTAATTAAAAAAAAGAAAAATAATTAATGACAACGATTATTTTTTTATACTTACAGAAAAATAAAAAATAAATTGATGTTTTATTGAATTTGAATAGTTATTATAAAGTTAATTATAAATTGAAAACTTTTACAAGATAAAGAAATACGTACTTATGGCTTGAAGGAAATAGTGTAAGCTGTAAAGTAAGAGGTTCAATAAAAAACAGCAACTCAGCTTTTCTGCTCACCTATATCGTTGACGTAAGTGATTCTTAGAAATTTATATCTGTTGTCACGTTGATGTTCAACGTGACCTAGCAATTTTCTCTGTTTCCATTTACACTTATTGTAGTTTAATTACTCCAAATTAGATATGAAGGATAATGGTATTTAAATAATGACAATAATAAACCAAAATCTGAAGTTTAAAGCCACTAAGTAATTTCTCATAAAGTCAAATAAAGCCTTGATAACTATTTATAATTTAAAATATGCACGTGATTGAAATATGGATCTGTAAATACTCAATTGTAACTAAATATCACAATATTTAATAAATCATTGAATACGTCAATTATTTTTTTGAACAACACAATAGCAAATAATAATATTGATTCATCACAATAAATAATGATTTATTCATTCAAATAATGTGATTACTTTTATGATGATTTTTATTATTCTCGTTATAACTGGTTATTATTGATATATCTGAACAAATAGAGTGATAAGTGAGGATAAATAGTAACGAGAAAATTTTCTGAAAGAAAGCAAATCATACAGGAAATCAGAAAAGTTAAAGAGGATCGGTATTTATAAACAAAATTATTCCCAATCCGTGACCTAATTGTGCGTGGGTGACTTTTTTTATTTACCTCACTCAATTTTCCTCATTCTCTTTTAAGCCGCGGACTGGGTCCTCCGCAATCTATTCCATGGACAATCGAAAATCAATTTTTTACGCTCACGCTTTATTTGAAAACGTGCGACGTTTGGAATTTCAACGAACGAACCAAGTGATTTATTCGTCAGTGGTCCCAGGCGGCTCCAAGCCACTAAAATTAACACAACGAAGCCTCGCTTTATTTCGTCAAAATTGATTTGCACATTCCCAGTCAAACTGGCCATATATATTTAAATATTCGGCTGTCACAATATACGGAATGTTGTATTACGTGCTCGGAATTGCGGCAGATTCTGGAAAAATTAATTTTCAGTTAAACCTTAATCAAATAATAATGAATGATAAATTATATATTTACTTGCTTTTTTATTTATAATTTTTTAATCATCGTAATATTGATTTTTTTCAAATGTCTCTTTGAGTGATTGGATAGTGTTCGTGAGTATCTCTTGATTCTCTCCAGTGACGTAAGGACACGATCACGTAGGAACAAACTACCTAGTTCAACGACAGAAAGGTTGTCGTGTTACAAATCACCCTGGAGCAAAACTAGAGTTTTCGACAAGTAAACGTAGTGTACGACATACAACAATGCTTCGCCAAGTTGTAAATGCAAGTTTCTGTGCGTTTCAAATAGCTGCATGAAATTGTTACTCTAATATATATGTATATTGCGTTACCTTCTGGTAGATATATATATATATAGACGTATAGATATAAGATATTAAATGGCAGCTCATCAAATTCTAATTAATTTCCACAAACATAGGAAGTAGAGAATCATCACAAGTTTGCAATTCCAATTTAGTTAATTTCTCAGATGATGATGATGATGGCTAGTAGATGCTACTTTTCACTAAGTATAATATCTCAAAATATGTTTGATATATATTTTTCTAAAAATAAAAGATATCTATTATGTTAAATTATTCAATTATTATTAAAACAAATATTCAAACATATTTCATACCTTTTCATGTTACTTACACTCATAAAGGAAGTATATGATTCTGTCAAATTACAATTATGACAGTTATATTTCAACGTTTGTTTGTCTATTTAAAGAAACGTCATATGCATATCACTATCATAAGTTTAACATAAAATTTCTCTAAAATGTGTCAAGTGCATACTGCGTACATTTTCACGGAGCTTTTCTCATCATGACCTCGTCTCACGCTATGATGGATTAGTAGGTCGGTGAGTTTCATGATAATAGAGACCATTCGTTCGTGTTTCAGAAGTTTTTTTTGTTCCTACTTTGAGATGAGAAATAGAAAGAGGAAGAAAATTGCCAGGCAGTTGTCGAAGGAACTTTGCTCGTTAATTCTTGCTTCGTCGCTTCATTGACTTCAATACATCGCATAAGAAGGAAAAGAAAAGGTATGGAGCAGAATCCAAAGTTTTTTTCTATCACCGGCAATCTTTTCAAGTCTAGTCAATCGCACGTGCTTTTGCTATGAACTGTGAAGCTTGCACATAACTTTCTCTTTCTTCTGTTAAGCTTCTTCAAACTTTTAATTCTGCCAACAGTCGTTGATCACGTCTTCTTCATTAAATGTTTAATAAAAATATCAATAAGATAATTCCATCAGACGGCAACTCAATAAACATTATATCAATCGAATAAAATACAGAAAGGGAAAAATAGAGAAGACCAGTATGTGGAGATAATGAAACGAGGGAAAAGCTAACTTTTATAAGTATTACTGCCATGATACCATATGATGGGTAATGGTGGAAAACCACGGACAACAATTGAATGAGATTCTCAACGAAAATTATTATCATCCTAAAGCTATGGCATGATTCCAGCGCGAAGAGGCTGAAAATTGGATAACTCCTGGCATCCAGCTCGCGATTATGGCACTAATTAAAAGAGCGTTCATTAAAACGCATCACGCAGCAACGATGTTGTACCGTAGTAGGAATTACGGATAAACCAATTTGTTTTCGTTATACATTAAGCTTTTCGAGTCTCAACATCAACGTTGCACCTGATATTTTTTTCCATTATGTTGGGTGTTTGATAAATGCTTTATTAGTTGCAAAAAAATTTTCCAAACAAAAGACCTGTATTGAAGAATGATATTAATGAGAGAGATTGATTATTTATTGTTTGAAATAAATTGAAAAATCATGTATTCATTACCTATGTAGTTCACACGCACGACAAATGCCCTTACACTTCCGGTGATTGGGTAACAGCTGATTTCGATGCATTGGTCTGGATTATTGCCAAAATAGTTGAGTATTGATCGACAAGAGAGAGACAAATAAAATTGAAGTAACTAACACATATTAATCACCAATTTTTCAAATTGATTCAATTCCTTGCAACCATTCCTTGGTTTTAATTGCTTCACATCTCTGTATTAAAACATAGAAATGAAGAATTTTGTTAATTACATTTTTAAATATTATTCTTTATAATCTTAATTAAATTGCTAATGATTAAGTAAATTTTTGAAATTGAATGTCTAATTAATTTTTAACCAACGAGTTTTAGCTGTTTTTGAGGTTTAATTAAAATTGGTAAATTGCAGAATATTCTACAACTCTAATTGACTACTACTTTCAAAGAGACGCATGTCCCTTTACCTCATCAAAGCTGTTAATTTGCTGTTTGTGTATTGAATTTGGTTGAATGAGGTCAGTTAATAGAACTAGTGCAACTCATTAGCCAAGTCCATTTAATTATGGTAAGATGGTAGCGCGCACATGATTCATTTTGTTATACATACCGTAACTTCAGCAGTACAATTGAATTGTCCTGCGACAGACCAAGGTAAATTTACCTCGAAGGCTCTCGTGCGTTATATTCTGATTATAACTATCCTATTGTCCCCAAGTAATAGCCCCATCTAGCAACTCTCAGAAGCATTGATTATATTCTATGGAATCAGAAGCAGCGAGTAAGCAGCTAAGGATTATCCATTGCGTGCTACAACACTGAAGATGTTACATAACAATCAGTGCTCAGATTCTATCTTGGAGCTTTATAATTGTAGCGAATAATTCAAATCCATTGTATCACAGCTTTAATCTAGAAAAAAAAATTGTTTATGAATAATAGTATTAAAAATCTTTTTTTTTCTTAATCATTTGTATCATAATACATATTGATTTCTTTTCTATTATATAAATAAAATTGAATTAAATACATTTACAGCAATTATTATTATCAACTCGAGTTAATAACTAAGAGAATAAATTTGAAATTTAGGTAAAATTAAAATAAAAATAAACGATTGTTTGAGTATGTATTAAAATTAATGAATAAAAAATGTCAAACAAAAATAGTAATAAAACTAGGACAGTATGAGATAAAGAGGCTTTGGACGATATCATTTGCAGTTATTGAAGTAGAATCTTATAAAACAGAACGATTAAAAAAATGAATATGAGAGTTTTCTCAGGTTGGTAACGAAAGTAAAGGGATGGTTATCCTCTCATCAAGGCACGGATTGCTCCAGGAAATTGTATCGCTGAGTACAGAAGACGAGGCCGAGTTGGAAGAGATGGGAGATCGGAGAACCAACGGAAACGCTTCGATTTTGATCCCATACTCTACTACGTCCGGATATTGACGATTTTGAGGTTCGCGAATACTGATTAAGCGACGCAACGCAATTTCAATAGTCCTTTATTGAAGATTCCAAAGGTCGATTGGCTTGAATATTCAAGATAATTTACTAAACTAATACGACTGCAGTACGTGAAATAAAAAATTAATTATTTCCTATGTAAATATTATTTCAAATTACTTTTTTATCCTACGGAAGTTAAACGCTTTAGTAATTCATTTAATTTTTCTTGTTATTTTACTTTATAATTAAATGGAATGTACCATTGAAAGATAAAGAATATAAAATGCTAGAGGCTCTGGAAAATCTTTAAGAGAAAAACTATAGCAATTTATTCTCTTCTTGATATTTTTTTATGAAGATTATCTAACGTTTACTTCTGTGATAATGCTCATAGCTGATAGAAGATAAACTTAAACTAAGAAATTCCATTTTTTTATATTTACCATAATTTTTTATTGAGAATAGAAAATTTTTTTTCCTCTTGTTTTAAATGTTATAGATGAATTTTTTGATTATCCTCAACAGTAGTTGGAATACCTGGAAAGCACTTGAAAGTTAGTTATCTTCTATAAATTAATAATTCAAAATAAATTATAATTTTAATGTAATTTTTATGCAATAAAATTAGCTTACATACCTATTGTTGAAAGGTTCCAGTCCGAAACATTTAGAACGTTGACATGGACAGAAGAGCCAGGCTTTTCGTTAATAGCGTTCTTATTTATTCTGTTTCAATACGAAGGCAAACTTTCATTAATTTTCTTAATTACTCTACTAACTCAATTAACGATTATAGAAGCATAATCATCTTTATCTCAAAGTTTGTAATTTATTTAAAATATTTCTCTATTTCTAATTGAATGAACAGTTTTATTTCAGATACATATTGTTCGACATACGTACTTTTTTAGTTGTAATAATGGCCGAATTTTCATAAGATTTATTGAATTGATATGAAAAAAATATTATATAGATATGAAGCATAACGATTCTACATTACTTTTATATTTATTTAGCTGTTTTGAACAATATTTTATTTACTAAATCAGTTTATGATGCTTGACAATGCCCACTTAAAAATGGCGTTAAAGTACTCAAATGTACTGTTGGATCAAAATTCTACAGGCAAACAGACGATTCCAAATTCTAAGAATTTAATCCAAACAAACGGCTAGTGCTACACAGACAAAGTTATATACAAGCATTCCGAGCGCTCGCTTAGTTCGCCTAAACGTTCAACTACCTGTCTATATTTGTGTTGACGCAATTCTTCGAAAAACTGACCCACACTAATCTGATTACTTTTCCACCAATTATTCGCTACTACAATGTCGCTACCGGTATTATCCGGATTTCTTCTAAATGTATTAGTTTTGATTTGGCGTCTCATCCTTCAGTTGACAATGCACGTCCGATGGATTAAGATCGTTCCAATTAAGCGTGCATTTAAAATTAATCTTGCGAATGTGTACATAATTTTATAAATGCGTAATAGTGAATAATATGTAGTTAATGGATTGATACAGAAGTTCATTCGATTAGAGTATTAATAAAATGTGTAGTGCCTTTAAATTAAAATATGTGTTTAATGTGATCGTGAAGTGATACATAGTGGTGTCTCGGGAAATAGCAGTCGAAAGTGAAATTAATGTTATTTTATATGGCGAGTGAATAAATATAGAGGTGTAAATGTGTAGTGTTAGAAAAATTTATGTTCGCGTAAGTTTTTTTAAAAAAGGCGCGAAGTATTGGTAAGCTTACGATACCCCCCCCCCCCATATCGTTTGGCGTCAGTTCTACTTTTATCAATAACCGGCCGGTAAGTTAGGAATGATATGATTTATCTAATGTCGATAACATGAATATTTTTTGTCAAATTTTTATCGTCTGAGTCAATTCAAAACAACAGATTGATATAATGAACACATAAACGAATGGAATCGTCTTTTTTAGACTAGGAGAATAGTCGGTTAATTAAAGAAACGATTTTTTCATGAAAGAGCATTTGTTTTATTTATACAGCAAAAGATATAAAATATAAGTTGAAGAAAACTGTTTGGAGAAGAATAAACAGTATTTAAGGGAAAAGTATTTTATCGAAAAGTAATTGATTGATTTAATATAACCGGTGACTCATTCTTAAATTTATTTAGCTTACACACATTTATAACTAGAGCTATTAATCACACATAACGTAATAACTGCATTAAAATCAGCTAAAAATTCAATTACTGTATTTTAATTTTCATTTTGAAATTTTCATTTTATGCTTCAAGAGATTACATTGAATTAATTTAATTACATAATTTTGATTATACCAATGCTGATGCAAAGTTATTAATTTTTAATTATTACACATCGAAGCAAAATCGGACATATAACATTTAAGGAGTAACAATTACAAGATAATTTTAATTATTCATCCAATTATTTGAGCAGCAGTCTTGAAAATAGTTATATTTATGTTGGAATTGATATATCGATATGTATACATTTTTACCCAGTACATATAAATACTTGAGTAAGAATTATTAATTATTATGTATAATCTCTTCTTCAATTTAATAATTACATATATGATATTTCATTTATCGAGATATAATATGTTGACAGCGCTTTACGATAAAAGTGATAAAATTCAAGCCTTGTTCTCTCCATTAAATGTATACAAGATACCGATCCAAATTTATTGATTTTATCAATATATTGTGAAAATAATACATTTTAAATAATCATCTTTATAAATTTTGATGTAAAAGATATTCATTTATTTTATATTCTTTTTATATATAATTATTTAATTAATTTCTTTCTTTAGTATTTACCAACATGGCTTTACATTTATAATAATATACTTTGTTCTTTATTCACAACTTTCTTAATTTATGATTGACATTTATTTTTTTTTATTTTTTATAATTACATATTTATTTTTGAATATAATTGAGAAAAAAAATGCAAGGCATTTAAATTACACGTATTATAACTGTACATTTTTGCATAGTTATTTTCTTACATAGAGATTTAAATATATTCATATGATTTAATGTGAAAGGAACCAAGTTCAATTTTAACGTTTGAATTATTGACAGGGGAAGCATAGCAGAAAATTAGATATTTTTAGATTTTAATTAAATATCCTAGTGAATTTCTTCATGCAACCCGTTCTTATAATTATAATGCAATAATACTATGTTCATGTATCTCATAATATGAATCAAAATGACATTACATTACTATCAGATTGTTCATTATAATTTTAATTGATTCGGACATTCTTTCACATTCACGCCTGTCGAGTGTTAAAGCAGACATTTAAACGTAGGTTTCGATTTAAACTCATTTTATACACGCAAATATTATGCCTATCATGTTGCCGAAAGTGAACGTCTAATTTTAACGAAGCTATTAACTTTAGTATTGATTTGTCGACTTACATATGCTATCATTACTTTTGTTTTCACTACATCCATTAAAACTAATTCATTATCTTTTTTTTTTCTTAAATAATGATCATTTTTGATAGTTGATAATCAATTGGTATTATTAAAAAAGCTAATTTTTTTTTTTTGTTTAAGATATTGATGATTTTATAGGCCAACATTATTTATAAGTCGGAACGGGTTTCGTATCAAATAATTGTTGTAACAACGTGAGAAAACATAAAGTCTGTAAAGCTTTGTAGATCAACAAATCGGTGCTACTGTTGATAAATACATAGTCCTTGGTAGTCATTCCAATTTAAGATGTACACCGTTTTATATAACATTTATAATAAATAGATCATTATAATAGCTCATCTCATTGATAAATATATATTTAATCGAAATTCCATAACGACGATTTATATAATATCTCCAACAAATATACTTCTAACAATAAATTTGAATTTTTCTCTCAATAGTCTTGTAACTTTTTTTTATCATTAGTCAGTTTTTATTACATTAAGTGAGTGAATTAAATAAATTTATCTGTGAATAAATTGATTATGTTTAACGGTAACAGTGATGATTATAGAGGTAGTTGAATAATTGTTTTTTTTTTAAAGATTTTTTTCTTGCTTTAAAAATAAAATTCAATCTAAACAATAGGTGAAGTAATCACAATATCTGCAATAGAATGACTTTTGAACTGTATATTAGTTACTGGTTTCCAATATTTGCAATTCAATTTATACTCGAGAATCCGTACAATTATTTGGTCCGATGTTACGTAGAATTTTATCATAATAAAGAATATATTTATGTAAGAAAAGTAAACAGAATGCTTACAAAGAAATATACTATATTTATAGAACTATAAAATAGATTTTTATGCAAAATTTCGTGACCCCATTTTTTCAAATTCTTTTTTTGATAAAAAATATTTTTGATATGTTTTTTTTCATGAGACACATACAACATAAATGGAAACTACAATTTTCTTTTTTGAAAAAAAACAAGCGGTTTATAATGGAAATAAAAACAAAAAAAAATGATCTGAAGAGAGTTTCAAACATTTTCTAAAAAAGTGAAGACATAAAATGTATTTATTTCGAACACCTTTTTATTGATGTTCGACTCTTTAGAATTTATTTTTTAAATATTAGTTTTTTTTTTAATCAGAATAATTGATCAAAAATATGATAAAAATTTTCAACGCTTCATTGGCATTCTTGAATAAATAATTAAACCATACTGATTGGAAAGTCACTACCTCGAGTTATACAATATTTTAATTATATGAAAATAATATATTTAATTACGACTAGGATATTTTTAATTTTCAAGACAACAGCAATAGTTTTTAAATTTTAAAACGCAAAAATATTTGACGTAATTATGAATGTTCTTCATAGGTTAAAAAGATCAATAGGAATATATAATATGTACTTGGAAAGGTAATGGCCAAAATCTAATGAATGCACTTTGATTGTCCAGTATTTCTATCTAATTGATGGTCATTTGAAATTCCTCGGGTATCGGATTCCGTAATAACAAAAAAAAAATTAATTCTGCTAAGTGGAAACCCATTTAATACTGTAGATTGAGCGACTCCAAAAGCCAGATTGATCAAATTCTTTCATGATTCATTCATTCATTATTTTTCAATAATTATTTAATAACAAAATTGCATTTATCGCT
Source organism: Chelonus formosanus (assembly GCA_028641665.1). NCBI lineage: Eukaryota > Metazoa > Arthropoda > Insecta > Hymenoptera > Braconidae > Chelonus > Chelonus formosanus. Next base: position 21,210,001 of record CM054002.1, read on the forward strand.
CCACGGTGTGTCACTTTCTATAACAATTATCAAACAAGTCTATTTCTAACATATTTTATTTTCATTTTATGTATCACACGTCAGTTTTATTGATAAAATATATGCTCAATAGATATATTTTAATTTAATAAAATTATTGTGTCTTTTCTGGTGATAGAGATTTAACTATTTAACATATATAAAGACAGATAAATACTGTAGCTTTAAGTACAAATATTGAGAATCACAGATAATGATTTAAAGACGTAAGATCTTTAACAAGTTGACTTTTTACAGTAGTGGACAGAAACGGACGGGGTTGAACGGCTAAATCATTGTATCTAATATTTTATATATTTTATTTCTTATTTCTTGAAAAACTAGCGTGTTTCTTTTATAACTCCCGATACCCGTTGATGTGGAGTTTTAAAAAATAGCTTTCACAATGAATTATTTGGCATTAAATATGTAATTACTGACAATAACATTACTATAATCATTCGTCAATGATTGTTGATGTTGTGAATATTTTAAAATAATCATTGATTCATATTTGTTATTTATTTTGTTTAAAATTAAAATATTCAACATCATATGATTAATATTCTGCCCAACAAACTACGTTCGCTGTCATAGGATTAATATTGATGAAGTTTATAACAACCATATTTTACATTCTTTTTTAAAAAATAATTTTTAATTACAGTTTAACACAAAATTTACTGACTTGGCACATTTAGTTATTTAATCTGATAGAAGTCTCTATTCATATAATCATGGAAAAAATCAGTCAACTAAAATTTATGCCAGAAACTAGTCAATCTGTTGATACAATTATTAATCTCATTGTAACGTAACATATATTTATTTATATATTATTTATATTTTCAGTAAATATTTTTTTTAATCTCTTACAAGCTTCTCTGTTTGATATTGAAAAAGATTTAATAATTGTATCAATTTATTTTACTTCAGATATTAACATTGATCCCAATTAAAATTACATTTACTAATAATTTATATTTATTTAGTTATATTTAACGATAAATCATCTGTCTTACCTAGAAAATTAATTGTCCTTTTTTAACGACGTTTGTCCAACGGTTGGTGGAATATTAATAAGTGCTACACTACTCAATCTTGATGTTCTTGGTTCTATCTCCAGTGACATTCGGTACAAGTCATCTTCGTCAAGTAGTAGTGATGTATCTAATAAATAATTTATCACCTTTTTAATTGGTTGGATTTTAAATGGTGTTTGCTGAAAGTGTCGAATCTCTCGAATAACATGGGCAATCTGTAAAAATAAAAAGAGTAATTATTAAAATGTTAAAAGTGATTTAGAAATCGATTTACCATTCGCATTTTTGAAAAATTGAGAAGTCCATCTTCGGTAAAATTTGGAGTTCCTTCTTCAATAAATGATAAATCCGTGAGATATAATCCCAGATAGGGAATGCATGGTGGATCACATCTATGCAGTGCATCTCTCAGGTTTCGAAAACGTCCATCAGATGAAACAATCATTTGAAGTTTTTCAATTGATTGTTTAGTCTAAAAAAATTACCATACGTTTAATTATTCCATTAAAAATCACAACCAATAAAATTAAGTTAAATTTGATCTAAAAATAGAATAAAAAAAATCAAAAACCTTTTTAGTTTATTCCATAATGAAAATGAAAAGAAATTCATCCATCACCGATTTATTTAAAACTTTTTAATTATATTGAAATGCATATCATGAATACACGGAATTCAATTACCATTAATTAGAATTTTTTTTCAACGAAAAGTTAATTATAAAAATAAAATTACGTACTGTTTTTGAAACTTTTTCCCAAGTTTTTTTCAATCTGTAAACGCTGCTATTTGTGAATGCAGCGCATATTTGAAGTACACCATTGTAATTGCGACTCGTTTTACACATATTAGCAACTTCAGTCCATTTTTCAATTACTGCTACCCTTGTTGCTATATTGGAACGACGAACGATTTCCGATACAACCAACTGCGAAACTTCATTAAATCTCTTCGTCATGAGAATAATATGTGGTGCTCGTGTTGCTTTGTCTGTTTTCATCCATGCTTGACCGAGAAATTCTCTGTTGGAATCAAGTTTTAGTTAATCGAATATTCTTTCAATTGTATAATGACATTGGCAAAAAGTTCTCTGTGAATGCAGATACTCACTCGCTAGCGATACTAATAAATATTCTGTGATCTAGATATGTCATTTGTTCAGCTATTTCTATTGCTGATAATGTTTCAATACTTTCTTTGCTTTGAACCTATTTTCGAAAAATAATAAAATAATTGATATCATTTAAAATAATTATTAAACAATTTCTTACCGTTGGAGGAGTTAGAAGCTTTTCCAAGTCAATTTTATTGTTCTCAGGCTCTTCTCTGCTAATCAATCTCAACAATTGACTAGCTGTTTTATGTTCTGTTGGTAGCAAATTAGGGTTGCTAATAATTTCATTTAAAAATTCGATGGTTAAATTTTTTAATTCATGATTCAATTCAAAGTCTTGAGCATGCTTAGATACCCAATGTGATAAGACATTTAACACTCGCAGAGTAGCTGCTGATGAAACTGGTTCTTTACGTTTGTTTCTATCACGACATGATCCACTTCGATTATTTCCATCGGTATAACGACCAGGTACTTTATCTGGAGGATTACTAGATGCAGATGTAGCTATAGCAAACGCAGTTGCTGCTGTAGATGTACTGCTCCTACATTAATGAATATAAAAAAAAACTATTCATTTATTTCATTTTTTTTTTGTTATTTAATGCAATATTTGATATTAAAATTACTTTAAACCAAACCAAGTTCTGAGTCATCTGACAACTAAATTTTTTTATGCAGTTAAATTTGTTTAGGAGTCAGAAAAAGTAAGATTAGTTGCTTCATAAATCAGGGGAGGTAATCTTGTTCTGCTTAGACTTGAAAACAAATGCTTTGCATTTAAAAAATCTAGTGGGCAAATGATTAAGAAGGTGGTTTTGTTGGAAACAGGTCACTTCATATGCAGTAGTTTTTTTTACTTTTTTTAAAATTTTTTTTCCTGTTCAATTTGACAGAAGGATTTATAAGGGTGTGAATAAAATAAAAATCATCTATCAGTGCCAGATCAGTTTGATTAACATCCAAAGCAATCTAATATATCTAAAATCATCTATTTCTAGCTTTGATGTATTCTCTAATTACTCTGCCAGCCAGCAAGCAAGGGTTTTTTTTTCTAATTTTCTTAAGTTTTAGAATTTATTTTCTAAAATTCTAATATTATTCTTCGTGGTACTATTCAACTATCTGTCTAATTGTGAATAGATGAGTTAATTCATGCAGAGGATCTGATGTTTGCATTAGTGATCCTATTAACTAAAGCACCTACTTACCATACATGATTAGTTCCAAAGCTATAGGAATAAATTAGACAAAAATAAGTCAAGTATTTTAAAATGGATGTTATTGATTTATCGAATTAAAAATACGAAAATTTAAAAATATTCAATTCTGGCTGGCATAGTTGTATTAAAATAATTTTATTCATTGAGCTTCTTCATTAAAATTTTTAAGTAAAAATTTTCATAAATTAAATTCCAAATATATCTTGTAGTTTCTCTAATTGGGTATTAATTAGAGGTAATTTTTTAATTAAAATATTTAATTAAACAAACCTCCTGTGACTCTGTCTAGAACTGGTAATGACAACTCCAGCTTTGCTAGATGCTTGACTTGCATCATGCTGAAATACACAAGATGATCTAGCAGGACTATTTTCACCCTCTTGAAATGATCTTCTACCAGCCCAATAATTCTATAAATGTAATCATTAAAGGTCAGCTAAGAGAAGGAATCCCTTTAAAACTTTAATTAAAGACTTGTATATTTTCTCATATACCCCAATAGCAGTAGAGATCGATCCACTTCTCATGGACGCCGGTGGAGCAGAAGCGATCGAATCTCTGTGTGGGTCAGAGTGATATTGACCATGAATACGATTATGACCAACATAATTACTATCATTTGGAGGTGCAGTATCCTCATCTGTCCAATTTAATTCATCTTTGTCTGAATCTCGTCGCTTATATCGTTGATTCCTTGATATCTTTGATCTTGGACTGAACTTTGGAGATTTGGGTGATAGTGGAGTGTCATCATACGTAAATTGAACTTCTGTAATAATTTTATCAATCAAAAAATCTTATTCCTTCTCTTTTACGATTTTATAAAACATTTAACTTCTAATATTACTCTAAGCTTTATTAGTTAATAACTTCATGGTTTAATGTTCTCCATAAAAATGTTGTAACTTTAAATAACCACGAGTTCTTCTGACTCATCATAACAAGCAAAAGTTTTTTTTATCATGATTAGCTATTAAATTAGATAGGACATCAAAATGATTTTAAATTTAAAAAGTTTATAAATAAATAAACTTACCATCTTTGGACATAACTTTTGTAGTTGATGGAGTTTCAGCATCTTCAGATACACTTCGAGAACAATGGATATGATCTTGAGGGCTTCTATCTGATCCTGACCCCGATCCTGATCCAGTAGATCCCACTAGAGTTACCGAACTCATGTTGCTTGGAGATGATAGGGCACTGTGTGCTGTTATATCTATTTATTAATTTTTTTATTAAATACAAATCCTACCAACAATTCTCTATGCCCTTCCATAATTAGTTGATCATCAATATTAATTTAAAAATATTTAAATAGTCGACATAAATAGGAATAATAACTTGGCTAAGTAAATACTCATTAACTTTACTAAGTTGTGAAAGGGTTAAAGAGAGTGGTTTAGTAAAGCGTAATAGTTCAAATACCTGTTAAAGTTTCAGAACTCGAAGAACCTGCCATAGTTTTAGGGATAGTAAGATGACTTCCATACTCCTCGGAATCTTCTTGTTTGATGCTAACTTTACGTTGAGTCTTCGGAGATTGTTTGCCTGAAGAAGACCCTGGTAACTGTAAAGTAGGACTGCACTTAAGAATCGAGGGAACTTCTGATATCAAATCCAATGGTTGTTCTTCTTCTAGTTTACGATGTCCTGACCTCCAATATCCTTTTTGAGCTGATGTTTGAGAGCCCAAAATAGATTCATAATAGCTATGGCTTCTCGCTTCACGAGAATCACTAACTTCAGAGCCATACCCTGATACAGAACTTGCACCACTAGTTCTTCTTGGTGTAGAACTACTTCTACGTCTATCGTCTAAATGTAATTGACCATCTCCAGTCATGTCTGTTATTCTGTCTAAAGAAACTAGAGATCCAGTTGGCATTGAAGTTTCTGGTGGTTCAGCTTCGTAAAAAACTTTCTTCAAAGCTCCCAAAACTGTTACACCATCAGTAAACACACGATATGTAAGTAAAAATGTATTTAGAAAATCAATACTAAGGAATCTCAAGTCTGTAAGTCGTTCCAAAAGCCTTTCTGGAGTAGCATAACGAATTTGCGGAAGTTTGCATGAATTTAAAGTTCGACTAAATCTAATGTCAACGTCATCTTTGAAGAGTTTTGGATCATTTGGTATTGACTGAGGCATTGTTACGGAACTTGTATCCGATAGAGTTCCATGCAACAGGTCATTAAAATGTACATTATCCATACATTGACTTATATCACTTATCCAAGCGGCTTTCTCCTAAAATATTATTTTTTATATCAATTCATTGGTGCGCTGATAAAACCATATTTTTGAATTGAAAATAATAATAAATAATTTCATTCTTGGTTATAATATTCTTAAATAAGACAATAATACGTGTATAAAAAAATAAAAGATAGATTATGAATCCAGAATGATGGCAGAATCACGGTATCTTATCTTATATTCATTCATGTTATGCTTTATATGTATATTTTATTTAAAAATATTATTAATCAGAAATGGAATTATTCATGATCCAACAATATTGTTTTTTTAGTGTAATTGAATTTTTCTATTCAATAATCATTATCACATGTTTATTTACCTGCATAGTGGGAGCTACAAAATGTATCGACACTGGAGTTGATTTTACATCTAGAACAATTTTAAAATCTCGATTGCTTAAAGGAGTAATGACTCCACCTCCACTTCCACTACCACTGCTTTCACTGACTTCACTTGACACCGAACAGACTGACAGTTCTGAAAATATTGATACAATTAGTATTTTATTTAAACTAATAGTAAAAGCATGCGAGAAAACAAATTACTATATTCTTTCGTGTATATTTTACCGTCATCATCTACTGCGGTTGGTTCACTAGGATCTTCAATGAGAATTGCATCAGAGAGTGGAATTTTTCCTATGTTAGGAACGAGATTTAGGCGGCCGTCATCGTCGGATTGACGAGTTGTAATTATTAAATGATAAGAAAATAAAAAACACTGTCGTACGGCTTCTTTATCACCACTGCTTTTCCCTCCGAAGGTTGCACTCAATCTACTACGCACTCCACGAGGTTTATCTAGTATTTGAATTAAAGTACCTGCACATAAAAAATTCAATTTAATGTAATTTATCCACTGTCACATCTAACCTGCCCAACTATTTGTTGTTAATGAAATAAATGGCGAGCAGTGAAGCACTTGTTGATTATAGAAGAAATATATATATTTATTATTTTTTAAATCGATTAGAAATTTATGTGTATAAACAAAACAAACCTATGACGTAGCCAGTGACTTTTTACACTTGAAATTTTTTTTGGGTCTTCTAACTTTTCTTACTGATTTGTTCATGTTGGTTTGGTCCCTAATATTTATAAAATCAATTTTGAAAATTCTGTTATTACATTCTACTGAATATTGCTATTGATTATTGTAATTATGGCACATCTGGTACACGTTTGTATTAATATCAAAATGGCAACTGACGTAAGGCGCGAATAAAACGAGTTATAATGACGACACGGTGTTTATCTCTGATTATGTTAGATATTAACTTGAATATTTTTACATTCTGGATACGAATAAAACTAAAAAAGCTTGATAGAAATTTTTTTTTTCTCACTATTCAACAATCATACATGTAACTACCGCGAAAAATGAGAAAACGTTTGCCTGGCAACCATGCGGTAGAACCCTAAGCACGCGGAATCAGGGGTGTATCTTGGTAATTCGTTGTCATTTGTTGGAATTTTTTTTTATGAAAAAAATAAAAATATTCATCAAATTTTTTTTGAAGCTTTTATAAATTAAATTTTATCTTTTAAAAATAATAAAAATAAATTTTGAATTGAAATTTATCATTTGATTGGAAGATAAAATGTTTCTTTGATCAAAAGAAAGCTCCTTAGTTTCCGTAGCTATTTTTGATACTCCATCGTTGATAATTGAATTTATTAAAAGTGTTTTTTTTTGTCAATTGTTATTATTATTGGATTTAACAAATAACACCCCAAGAATGAGCCAACCCTGCAATAAATTGCGCATGATCACAATAATCACATGAATTCGAACGTATACCGTATTTATATATATGTGTATCACGCACATCGATTAAATGAGGCTCGCCATAGAGCGCATGCGTAAAAAAAGGAAGTCAAATTTTGATCAAACAAAATAAAAAATAAACGACTGACAAATAATTTGTACAATAAATATTTTTATATGAGAAACTTAAACACAAGGAAATTTATTATGTTTGGAATTTTTTTTCTAGGAGAAAATAACGTGGACAAATCATAATTTTATATTAATTAAAAGCTAACATTGCTCGTATTTTTGTTATTTAGTGCATTAATTTGTGCCTGGAATATTCATTAAAAAATTATTAGATTCGGCTCGTATATTTTGATATTAAAAAGAAGCTTCACAACAGTTGGTTATAATTCCTGTCAGAATAGAGGATTGATAATAGATTAAAAGCTCTTACCAACGTTTGTTCATTGGATATTTTCAATAGCTGATAATACAGAGAATTTCTCAGATACGTTAGGAAGTTTCAATTATATTTAAATTGATGAAATTAAAAATAATAATGGATACCTAATCAATGGTAAAATTTACTCACCCTGCCTTACAAACACTTGATTAACATCCAAAAGGATATCACATCCCTCCACAATCATTCTCTCAACCGCCAAGTTTTTTCTAAGGTTTTCAGTTTCACTGACCTGAGCATAAACAATTAAAGTCAATTTTTTCTTCATTGTGAATGCCAGTGTAAATTGTAGGTCAATTGAATGTTAAATATTTTACCTCATCATGCATTTGTCTTGATAAATCTTCTAATTGTTGAGCAGCATTTTGAAGACTCTTACGTTCAACATGATCGTAAGGGGTATGAGCAAGAACCTCACGTAAAGTTGCGATATATCGTGGGACCTATAAAGTATTAAAATCCAATCTTTAATTTTAATCCCAGTTGAAACTTTCATTGCATAAAAAATTTGTAACTAAAAGCTATGCAATATTCATAAAGTGACAATAAAAAAGAATATATCTTTTTTGTATTTTAGTTCTTTTTTACTTAAATTCATTATCCACAACGTTTCAAAAGTTAGACTATTGACTTTATATACCTGAAAACTGAATATTCGTAGGATTTTACAGTCCTCACAAATCTCAAGGATTCTTGAATAATTTATTTATGGATAGCATTTATTCAGACAGATTATGAGGTAAGAAAATGAGATTTTTATTACAAAATCAAGTTGAAAATTCTTTTGGAAAAACTTACGTTACGTTAATTAATTTAAATTACCGATGATTTTATTTCTTATTCATTTATAATAATAGTCAGGATATTTTTTAATTTAATCGTATTCGAATTTAAAGTAGAGGACGTTACAGAAATTTTACAACTTTTTACTTAATTATTTAATAAAATAAAGTCTGTCTCCATCAAATAAATCATCAATATCTTTGAAAAAAAAGTAAATTATACAATCAAACTAATCAAATTACCTGACGCATAGGATAAGTTAAAAATGTCTCAAGAGATCGTCCTTTGCAAGCAGGTTTATTCTCAAGACGAGTAAGAAGAGCAGCAAATGAAGGAGTTTGTTTGCATTCGGTCAAAACTTGGAGACTGTAATGATGATTTCGTACATATTCTTGGTAAATAGATAGCATCGGTAGTAACATATCAAATAGATCACCTGAAATAAGTTTATTGTTTATTAATATTTGTATTTAATTTCAAAAGTTTTATCAAAACATGATCAATTTTGAAACTTTATGTCTATTTACCAAGCACTAGAGTAGGCCAACTTTCCATACGAGATGTGAGGCCTTTGAGAAATATCTGATGTAGAAATAATACTGTTTCACTATTTAAAAAGATACTATTTACATCTTCATGACTACATGGTGGTTTTTTGGAACTTGCTGCCATTTTGAATGGCCTTAAAAAACAGCTAACTAATACTTCCATTTGCTCTGTGTATTCTTCTTCAGTTTCAACCATTTTAAATACTAAACTGTAAACATAAAAATTTGATTATCTTCAGTGAAACGATATTTATTCTTTGTGTATTGCTTCCAATATTAGTATTTTCTATAACAGTAGGAAAAAAAATAATAATAATAGTAAGAATGAAGATTAGTTATATTAAATTAATATTGATTAATATTAAAATTAAATTGAAAACATGTTTGCATCAGAGATTAACTCTGAATCATAAATATGTCTACACATAATCCAATAAAATTATAAAAATATATTTGCGTCCAGTAAATATAAAAGTTTAAGTGTACTGATTCAGATACATCAAATATGTTGAATTTTATACAAAATTTTTATCTTCGTTATTTTTATTCGAAATTATTTATAAAAATACAATACATTATCAAGAGTGTATAATGTAGATAATAATAATAATAATTTGTATAGTTAAAATATAATTTGTTAAATTGACTTTCATTTAATTAATTAAATTTTAATATTAATATTACAATAACTGAATACATTGGAAGGATGATTTATTAATTAAATGGAACTCGCTGAGAACTAAACTAACAGTGTCCATGCCCGTTTATTTGTTTATCATAATATCTACCATGTAACAGAGAAACACTAAGAACTTACAACAAACAAAGCCATGTAGATCGATATCTATTCCATTATTATAATTTCCAATCAATCTCACTCTAAATTTAATGATTTTTTAAATAGATATATTTTTCAACTGTTCTCTTTATTGTTCAAACAACACTAATTAGAAACTTATTTTTTATTACAAATTTTGTGTAAAATTTAACATACTTGATATATCTGAAACAATTACTTATTCAATTATAATTAATTTATCATCAATTTTCAATTTATCCGACACAATATTAATGTGAACATAAATGTTATTTACTTTCTTCTATGAAAAAAAATGTGATGAATCACTATTAGAGTATTGATTCATCTTCATTTCCAAGAAGAGAAATAGTTTTCTAGTATACTAATTAATTACTCGTATAAAATCATTAGTAGTTATCATTTAGAAGTTGTTATACAAATTTACTTTATCATTCTTGTTAAACTAAAAATTTTTTTCCTTCAATTACTCCAGTTATTTGAGTAAACTCGAACTTTTCAGATAAAATAAATTATTCGCATAACTAAATTTATTTAATCTCTTAATAAAGTATATTTTTTTTTATTATTCAGAGAAGAGATATATCATGAATAATCTAAAATGATAGGAGTATTTAAACTGTTTAAACAGATTTACATTATTACCTATTTCGTTTGCGCATGCTTTCAGCATGTGGACTTTTGATATACTGTTCTACAATCTGTTTCCATCGTCGTCGACACAGCCAGCCGCGGAAAAAGCTTTGAACTTTTTTTATTTTTTCTATATCAGCAGATCCTTCAGCGATTCCTCTAAGACCTTCTATCATTATATTGGATCCATGTAGATGTGATCTATATCCAGCGTTAAAAGATGAATAAGCTCCCGTGGAGTTCATATCGCATCCCGTGCTATGAGATAAAGTTCTCTGTAATGCTCCACGAGTAGGAAAAACGAAAGGTATTGGATTTGGTCGTAGCTCTCGTTTCAAAGCACACAACTGTCACAAGAAAATAGTTTAAATAAGTTATCTATACATAAAACATCAAATATTTCCTATCAACAGGTTGATTTTGATTAAAGGTCACATACTTCTGCTCGTAATTTTTTTATTTCGGAAGCAAGGTCTTCGCATTGTTGTGTGTATTGCCATTTAGCAGTTTTTTCACTCTCGACTATTTGCAACAGGTGCAAGTGTTTCTGTTCAAGTTCTTCCTTCTGTAGTAGGAGCTTGTTGAAGCTAGAGCAACAAAAAAATTTAATTTGTTATCTTTGAGATAAAATAAATATTCAAGTGTTGAGTAATATTTGGATGTATAAGAGAAGAAAATATGCAGAAAATACCATGAATATCTTGGCTAATTTTGAGATTTAATTAAATCCTCGTTATTTTAAAGTACTTGGAAATCTCATTTTACTGATTTCAGACAGTTAATTGGCATCAACTCATGAAAGCATGAAATAATAGACATGATATACATGAATGTTCTATTATCAAATAGTGAAGTAAATACATAATTATAATTTAATTTCTATATTTAAATTATTATTCAATATGTACTGAAAGTGTTATCATTAGCATTGCATGAATTACACACTGAGAATATTAGTCATTAATAAGCGGTGAAAATGAATGTTAATTAAATCTAAGGAAAATCGATTTTCGATAATTTAGTCATTAATTTATTCAACTAGTCAATGATTAACAAGGTGTGTAATTAGCACTACCATCATTTGAATATTTTCGTTTCAAAAGGAATGAATAATTATTCACTCCAAAATTATCTCGTCTATTTGAATAAAAGAAAAAAATAAGTAACTGTAGAAGATTGAAGTTTTCAATAGAAAAAATGAAAATATAAAATTCCTCAACCATTATTTACATTCAAATTTGAATAAAATCAGTAACAAGAAATGATTTATTCGTTTTTTCTACTCTTTTCCGTGATTGCATAAATATTTAGCAGAATACGAAGGTGGAAAATAACATAAAAACGTACGTGAACCTTATTATAGACCGAAAGAATAAAAATAATCTAGACAAAATAGAATAAATATTATTTTAAAATATTTTTAATGCTAAAATACAAACATAATATTATAATTGTTGTTGATATTTATATTTTCTTGAAATAAATGAGTTCTCACAAGCATTATCCATTTTCACCCTTTCATTCAGAGAATAATATTTATAAATCTCTAAATTTACTTTAATGCTATCTTGAATCATTTATTTCCTTTGACGTCAGAAATTTGATTAATTGAAAATGAAATAATCCGTTACAGTTATTGAAGTAAAAAATACTGAATAAATGAATTATAAAATGAATTATGATGATTATTAATTAAATCATTGCAGTTTGAAAACTATTTGTTTTTGAAACAGGAATTAAATTCAAAAGTTTGAATGTAGCAAAGTGCAGAAATAATATTGAACTGTTTAGCTGATTGGGAGATAACGTTACTGATGATATAATGTATCAAGATTGTATATATTTATAAAGTTTTAAGGAAAGATTTCTATTTCTAGAATATTCATTTAATTTGTTGTATCTTGACTTGTTGCACGTTATCACAGATACATTTTGATTAAGTTAAATTTATCAATTATTCATTAAACACATATTAGAGTTATGTTTATTCATATTTTCAATATGCATTGATTAGTATTTCGGCATAAATTGATCCGCTTGGATTACGCACAAGGGCATTTCCGTGAATATTCTAGAATCTTGGAATCAAGAGACAAGGCAACCACCAAATAACATCGTAAGCATCATTAGTACAAGATGAACTTTACTAAAATGCACAAAGGCATTAGAGAAACATGTACACCAGCGCGTTAATTAGCTTGAGGTTACTTCGCAAGGTTAATACCAACTGCATAACATATAAATATTTCTGTAAGAAATAAACTACTTATTCAAAAGTTTGATTGTACATGAAATGATAAAAGTTTAAAGCTATGTAAGTAATGCAACTCTCAACGCAAAAGTAAAATGATGCTCTAAGACATTTAAAATGTCTACTGCAGTTTATTAAGTATTTCAACAACATTTTTGTCTTGATTATTACATGTCGTCATATAATTTTGTACATAGTATGAAAGAGCAAGTTTATTAAAGTTAGGTATCATAATTTTCTTGATGCTTTTATCAAGTTACATAAAAAAAACTTTATAAAATTATGTTAGATAAAAAGTGGTTTATTTTATTACACATTAGTTTTACAGTAGCTTCAGTGTTAGAATCATAATTATTTTATGTACTGACCTGGCTTCCCTTATTGCTTCAATCCATGTTTTACAATCAGTTTCTGTGGATGCTTTTAGCTCATACTGACGCTGGTTTTCACGTCGATATGAGATAGCAAAACAATACTGGAACAAATGAAACATATCAATCAATTTAAATTCAATAAAGTTCAATTGATTTCATTATCGAATAATTTAAAAGCTTACACAGACATCTCAAACAGTTTCTTACTATTTTTATCCTTGGGGAATGATTTTCTTTTATTTTTACATTGTCATCAAGGAAGGAGTAAAATACAATATGCAAAGTTTTATGTATATATAGTTACTGTTAAGTAAAACGTGAATTTTGCATCAAAAACTTTCCAACACTTACTCGTTGAGCCATCAGTTTCCATAGTTTGCAAATGCAAATGGATATGGAACAAGACGCTTCCGACCATTACATAAAGGATTACGACCTTTTCTAGCTTTTCACAATAGAGTTTTCGCATGGAATATGCATAGAACAGTTTTTGAACCGTGCACTTCATGGCTAATCAATATGTAGCGGTTGTGAAAAATGGTAATTGCAACATACAAATAAAATTTAATTTTATGCATTAACCTTTTACGAAATTGAAAATTACATGTAGCCATATAAAATGCATTTTAAATTGAATTTATTATTTACGATTATTTTATGTGACATATATTGTTAATTTATCTTTTACTAAAAAAAAAAAATCTTAAATTAATAATTGTACTGGGAATTAATTCTATTCAAATTTCAGCACAATATATTTTCGTTATAAAAATTATAATGAGGCATAAAATATTTAATACATACTACATAATTGAGATATTTTTTATGAACTTCGTGATATTAAATGGTGTTTGTTACATTATAAAAAAAGAAATTTAGGACTTTCAGGTTATATTATTTACTTTATCCACCTCATAGGTTCAGGTTAAAAGGCCAAGGTCATGTCAAGATCTTTCCCTGTACATATGATATTGTATTCTTATTTACTTTACATACTTGAAATATTTAAATCAATTGTATTACTTGATCTTGCACTTAAACTATTTTAGGTGTCATTATTTTTTTATTCAATTATTCTCTCACTTCCTTTTTTTCTAAAACAAAATAATCAGGGGAATAATTTTTTTTAATTACCCTTCAAACTATTATTTATTATTGCAGATTGAAATAAATATATGTCGACAATTGCTTTAAAAAAGTTCTTTTCCCGATGCAATACTTTGAGTTATTTGAAACTTTATGGTCTCTTCTGTATCGTTTTAAGTTTCAAAGAACATTCAGCTAGGGACCAAATTAACTTTACTTTCGTATTTTGTTATTAAGAATGACTGAGTTCGATTGATAAACTATCAATGAGTTTGTAAATAATTAAATAAGTTACTTTATTAAGGTACTAATCAATAAAATTATTGTAACTCCCGATGGATTTATTTAGAACAAAAAATAGAATTATTTGCAATCACATATGGCAGCTGAGATTTTGTATTTGATAATTACATATATATAGTGTTGTTCGATTCAGAATTAAAACTAGAAAGCTAATATTGAATAATCTGAGTTTCACTATGTCTACCTCTTAATCACTGAAAATACGTTAAGTGTCGCAGGCATAGTTATGTATGTGTGTCATTGGTGATACGATGTTGACTATATCGGTTGGATTTTATTGTCAGTTTGAAACTCACTTTAAATGATGAACTGCACCACTTGGATAAATGTCCCTATCATGAGTAAAATTGAAGTTATAAAATGAAATTGCGAATAAATAAAATGGCAGTAAAGAATCTATTAAATTGGAATAAATGTAACTGAATGGAGGCAATAGATTAAATTAAAAGTTGAAAATCATAATTACGACTTCACATTTATCATATGCGGGTCCCTAGAATTGGAATTTAAAATTAATAGAAAAATTTATTTGTTGAATATGTTTTATTAATGGAAATTCATTGGTAGATTAAAATTACCTCTTTCATTTGGAACGATAGATTACTTTGGCATGTCAATTATTCTTCACTTCACAGTGAAATTCAATGAAATTAAAAATTAAATAAAATTCCCACAGGTAGAGGAATTCAAGAGTAACAAAATATATTTTTTTTTGAACTCAAAATTAACAATTTATGGTTTAGACCAAAAAATAATGTGAAATTTCAAACTTCTCTTCAAACAGATGACGCTTTATGTTCAAACTATTTTTTTTTGAAACTCAGGGGTTGTAAAATAAATAAAAAATATCCATCACAATTTATTTCACTGGAAAAATGATGTTTTTTCATCACCAACATGATAAAAGGTGATTAAAGTTATTTATACCTGTGTTAAAATAATCTCAGTACTTTTTTATGATTCGAATTGATTGTCTGAACGATAAAATGCCATTTTGTTTTTTTTTTTTTTTTTTTTTTTTTTACAGTATAAACAATTTACAAGTGAATCTTCACAATCTCATATTACTAAATTTATAAATTTAATCGTCGCCGAAAAAGACAGGAAATTGCGGAGAAGACTTGATCTGGTTAAGCAACGATGCAGAAAGAAGTAGAGACAAGGCAAATGTTTGAACTAACGCTATACAACCCCTGTGAAGATTTAATACTATGTGCTTTTCTCTTCTTTTCGCAAGATCTATTGCCTCTAGCTACAATTTCCGGCGGGGTTTATGTCTTAGATAATAATATTTGTTTTGGTTTTGTCAGGAAAAAGAAAACTGATGCATGTGGCATGAGAGAAGGGCAAGTGGAAGCCAGAGAAAAAAATAAATTCTATAATGTGAACAATAGTTTGAAAAAAATGGAGCAAGATAAGAAGAAAAAATTAGAACGTCTTAGTGTCACAGACATTATAGTGCTGCAATAAGTTATCGGGATTACTACAGAAAAAAAGACTCAGATCCGATTTTATTTTATGAATAAAAACGGAAATAATTAAAAATAATGTATTTTAATATTTCATCCTTCGATAATGTATCATAAAAAAATCAATTCAACAACTTTTTTATTTAAACTCAATTTAGAACTTTTTATCATGTTTTTTCTTTCATTTAGTCATGAATAAATATTTTTTAATTTTTCGATATTTGTTGGGTGACTTTAAAAATCAAGAAATAAATGGTGTCCAGGGAATCGGGGCCACTCACAATGTCATTTGAATAACGGCCATGCTCATGAGATGTACGCGCACAGCGTGTGCTATTAAAGCAACAGGCAGATAGTACATACCATCCTACCTTTTTGAATCCCGCATATTTCTCAGTGCATTCCGGTATGCCTTGTTATTCATTGCTCATACATTTCATACATTTCCTTTCTCTGCTTTTTCGTCAGTTGCCGTATAAAATCAATAACAAATAAAACAAATAAATATTTTTAAAAAAATATATACATGTTAGCTGCGAGAAAATTTTTTTTTACGTCAGTTATATTTCCATTTGGTAATTTGATATAAATTTTTCTTTCTCTCAGTCAATTAATTTCATTTATATTTTATGCAGTATATCCTATAGGGGTCATAAAACTTGTTGATACTTATCTATTGTGTACTTTGAAGTATATCTACGTCAGTAGAATAAGCATGTGAGAGCTTTCAAGTTTTGATAGTATGTTTAAGCTTTGTGAGAAAGTTTATTTCATGTTGACATACATTAAGAATTTTTGACTCACACAAGTACTCGGTTATGTAGTGACTAGTGCTTTAATACTGGAGGGAAATGTATGTCTTAATATATACGATCTTCATCATGTAGGATAAATGGAGGCTTTTTTTTGTGAAAGAAAAATTCATTAAATAATGAAAAAAAAAACTTCAGAAAATATAAGAATAAAATATTGAAACTACTCTATTTATGATGATAACTGTTGACAAATGATTCATGACAGAGTAATTAATTAATGTTTAGAACAGTCATGGTCTAGTGAGTGACAAAAAAATTACGTAAATAAAATTTGTTGCTCTCATTTCATTTTACCCTAGGCCAATCGACTCCACTCACATCTAGATCGACTACTTTTCACCCTCGGTACACAATCCACTATTGCAATGCAGTTGGGATATTTTCAGACAGAAAAATCTAAATACTTTTTTCATATTCTATCTCAGGGATCTCATATTTACATGAGATTCATACATAGAATCTTGATGGAAAATATGACTTAATGAAATCGTGCTCTAGGGAAGAGTAAATCGACGAAGCATCACATATAAGATGAAAGTTTTATATGACATCGTTAAAAAAATTTTTCATTTGTATCATGTAAGAATGATAAGTTTTTATTTATCGATTTTTAACTATAAAGTTAATGGAAAAATAAGAATACTATAGATACCAGAAAATATGGTAATCGGTATGAGTGTGAAATATAAATAAAAGGGTGTTGTGAACTGAGAAAAAAATTCGAACTTGATCATCACCTCAATTTCACTTGAGAATCGATTGCGGAAATTACCACTTTATAGGAAAACCTTTTCGGAGACTCAACTGACGTCAGTAAAATCGATAATGAGAATGATGCAAGTAGTCATAATCTAATGACAAATCGGTGTGACTTGAAAGAAGAGTATATTGGCGAAACTAACGGTGAGTAATGATCGATCGCGTGAAAATAGCTCGTCCTGGTCGGACCCTAGTAGTTGACCGATGCATTGGTCAGCCGTTACAAGTCGGATGCCTTGACCCCACCAGATGCAAGACCTTTTCATCCGTAAAATCGTTTATCATCAACGACATTCAGCCTCTGTTCCCCTTGCATTATTAAACTTTCTTTATTAATAATTCGCGTCTGGTTCGCCGATAAAGAAAGACGCAATCATTTTTTCAGCATGAAGTACTTTATAGATAATTAATCATTCATGGTTTTTTGTTTAATGAAATAAAATAATAACAATTAATGATATGGAATTGGATAATAAATAATAGTCATCAAGAGTGGTACTATAAATAGATAAATAAATTTTCTAAATAATGAATAACATAAATGTTGACTAAATATATCTAAATATTGGAAATGTATTGTCAACAAAAATTAAATAAATAAAGAAAATAGCTTGGCGGTGTGCTGCTCGTTCTAACGTCTATTTTCAGAATAAATATTTTTAGCGTAAACAAAAAAAGGTTCTCATAAAAAATGAAGTATAATCATTTATTAAAAATTGATAACTATTGATTTGACCCACTTCCATATAATGAAAATTTTATTTTCAAATATAGTAAACAATGAGTTATACTGATTAACTTCTGTATATTCCAGTATGTTATACGATCATTGAGCTGAAAGTTTCATCTGGACATAGTCTTGTTAAAATAATCATTAATTTCGATTCGTCGAGTATTCAATAGGGTAATGTTTGATGACTTAATTATGTGGTACATTTGTGATACACAGAATTGGGCAAGAATTTAAACATCTTTAATTAGAGTAAATATAGAACATAATGGAAATAAATTAAAATTGCAAACTTTCTTTTTTGTTTTATTTTTAGTTTGTTTAATTAAATTATTGTTTTAATAATCATTTTCATAAAGCAACATTTGCAGTTGGACGACAATTTTAAATGTAATTCTTTTTTAATTCTACTGCCATGTATTTTTTTTCATCATGATGAACGAAGAAAAGCCTCTGGCATAGCTTCTTTTATTCTTTGTAATACTATGCATTAACAAAGTTGATTATTTTTCATTCGAAAAAAAAAATTTTCGCGTTGAACAAAGTTTCTTTGCAGAAAGACATATTTTCGAAGCATCATAATTAAATTGAAGTAAAATTTATTAAGCTCGAAATTTAATTACTTTTTTTGTTTTTTTTTTTTAAGAATATCATAAATATAAAATTAATTAGTTTAGTGCTTTTGTATAAATTAGTTTAAAATTTGATTATATTATAATTAATAATTATCTATTAATGTTGATATACAGTTATACTTAAAAGTAAAAAAAAATTATGATTGAGATATAGTGAGATAAATGGTGATTATTATCTTTTCTATTCAACATCACGAACCAGGAAAAATCATCCTTGTCGTATTTTTCTGTTTAAATTTAAACAACAAAAATAAACAAAAATCAATTAAATTGATGTATTAACAAATTAAACTAATATGTTATATCATTCAATTTATATTATTAGAATATATATTAATATTTCCACAAGGCTGTTAGATTAAAAAAAATAGTCTTCAATAAATAACTAGATTTAACGTGTTATTTTTTTTTTTTATAAAAGTCAACGCCAATAGTGAACATATGAAATATAGATTATCAACGAACATTGATAGGTATAAATATTCCATTGCTATGCTTTAATTTAAATAAATTTTTAGTTTTCTCGTTTCTACACATGATGATAGGATCATACAGGGGTATTAATTGATCATAATCAAGTTGAACAACCTGTTATCATTGATCTTGTGACAATAAAGTACAACAAATAATTTCATTGGCTATATCTTTTTCTTAAAACCATTTATCTCACGTTTTATTCTATTATATCCTTGTGAATTATCAACGGACTCATTAATCATCTTACCTGCTTTTCCGACTCTTTCCCCCGAGTTGGTATCAGTCGATTGCAATAACAACCCTCAAGTAAAACGATGCCACTAGGCCGAGTGTATGATTCATTCTCGTAATAAAATAATAAATTCTGTAATATTAAACATCATCATTTTTCATCAATTCAGCCACAATTTGATTAATAAATTGATCTCATTCATCATGTTGGTAAATAAAAAAGTCTTACCTGATATAGAACAAACCATCGAAGTTGCCATTTAGTTAAGTCAGCGGTTCGTTTATGTAAATAGCCAGCAAGAGAGTGGTCACGATGAGCTCTCTCTGACATCATTAATATTTGTGAATCGTTCACTCTCACTAAAATTATTTATCATTTTTAAAATTCAAAATAATGATTTTTAAATCCCATTAAAAGATTTAGCTTTTAGTTTTAGTAGATAAATTGTTTACTTTTTAAATAGTTATTTAATATAAAATAAAACAATTAGAAAAGTTGAACAAAACTTAGATAACTCACCGGACTTTTGCATCTTTGGACTGTGCATAACAACGGTTGTGTAGCTTAAAGCTGCCGAAGAAATATGATTGTCTAGATTTCCATGTAATATAAAAATACTTTGAGTATTTTTACTCCATTTGAATATATTTAACAATAACTTTACTACTTGATTACTATAATTTTAACTGACGGGCTTCGCGAGACTTGCAACAGGTACTTTATCACACAAGTGCTTTTGACTTATATAAATTAATATACTTTAACACAATTGCAATTTTATTTCTTATTTTTAAAATAAGTTTTCTAGCTTAAAGGAAATAAAATGATCATGGTATTAGTTTTAAAAAGTTGAGACAAGTTTAAAAGAAAAATTCATAAAAAAACAGCGCTAAATAAAAAGAAAAAATACCATCGACATATATCTGTGTTTGACTTAATTTTTTTTTAGCACTAACAAGGTAACAAAAAAAAAAATTAAATCTTATGTCTTCTTTTAACTGACAGTTTAATAAACCGATATAAATTGAACTGAGAAAATGATAGGTAGGATGACAATATAAATCGACGTTTTCAATAGCTTATATACCAATACAGGTACAATTTACGCAAGAAGACATTTGATTCGATGATTGATATATCCTTAATAACCACAATATATATTTAACAAAGCCGTGCTTTGTGAAGTTTAAACCGCGAATTAAATGGCAACTGCAATAAAAACAAACGAAAAATATTTATGATTGATATTTACAATACCTGATTTATTTTCTTGTATCCTAAAAAGCAAAATATTATTTTATATCCGCCACTCGTTTGATAATTATTTATTTACGTAAATATTGAGCTATATAAGTTGCTAATAGATTAACTATTTAAGTAAATAAATTAACAATTGTGTTAGCGTTGAGTTGAGCAAAATATAATCGCCCGAAAATTCGCGCTAAAGGCAAAAAGCGGACTTGAGGATCGGACGCGCGTCACTCGAGGGTGCGTCGAGACTTTCATGACCAGAATCTAATCTCATGGTAGGACGGGATCACTCGACTCCGGGAGTTGCGACAAGCCTGACAGTGATATCGGTAAAGCTTCCACTTTCATGGTTAACGCAGAAGCAATGATACTATTGCGCAAGTCCTGTAACGTTCTTTCTCTTGTTATAGTCCAGCCCCTGGCAGCTTTTGACATTAGTACAGGCAACCCCTGCTCTTCCTTACTTTCACTCATAATCATAGGCTGGAGAAAAGATTCTTTTTCTTTACCTTCGAGCCTTAGTGGCGACCTGTTTTCTCTCTATTATTGTATCTCACTGTACTTCTTTAATATTTCGACCTTCATCACGCTAATACGTTAGAGTAGATATGCTGTAATCAGACCTGGTTTTTGATTTATCTTCTACTATGACGCTTTTATTCCATCACAAAACACTCTTTTAGATATTAACTACAATTGTTTGAATTAAATTAAAGTTATTGCCTCGTAAAATGATGCTGCAATCCTGTAATTACCTGCTCTTAGTAATTTAATGTATCTTGAAGACATCGTTACCGGTTACTTACGTCACAATGACGCTACCTGTTCCAGATATTTATCTCGTATTTTTATTATTGTTTATCTCGCGTTTGAGTCCATTTTCATTGCCGTAGGATTTTATTGATTTTATTTTGTAGGTTGGTACAGAATTTTTGATTTTGGATTACATTCGTGGAATTAGTTTTCGATTGGTCATCACTCTGAATAAACCCCCAAGGATTTACAGAATATCTCATTCGTTATTTATATTTATCTCTTTTTCTGGATATTTTCATTTTTTATTTCATCTTGACACGAATTTTGAAATAGTTAAAAATCTTTATAAATGAATATTTTTAGTCAATTGTTAAATAAATTCTATTGTTAACATGTCGAATATCTTTTTTCATTTTTATTCATAGACGATATTGATCTGGTTCATCGCATATTTCAGATATTTTATTGAAATTTTTTTTTCAAAAATATTTCTAGATACTTCTAAAGTATCTTTTTACAGTAAAAAATTATATTTTTTTTTCTTTTTTCTCAACAAGAATTGCAAGTGACAGAAATCGATGTAACGTTGAGAACTAAATTTATAATGCAAATAATAAGAGATAAAGTAGTGGATGGTAGATATTAAAGGTGGAAAATAAGCGTTTTGGAAAAGAGCAATTAATTTAATACCACCTGTAATCGACTTAGATGTGTAATATATAATACTCATAGTCTGTTATTATCAGGCCAAAAATTTATTATTCGTTCAACCGCTAGCTGCACATTTCCTACCTGGTTCACATGCGTGAAGAGCAGCTGTTTGTAGGGAAAAGATGCAAGAATATTTTATCAATGCTTGCTATTATGTTATCAGAAGCTGATTGATACTGTCTGAAAACATACCAATCTATACAAGATAATTTTTGAGTTACTGCAAAAATATATCCACGTGTGATAAAGAAGAAAAAAAGCAGCAGATCTTTTACTGTCTGCCGTTAAAAGACTGTTACTACTTGCTAGTAACTAATATTTTATTATACCTTTATTATCTCTAGGTAAAGAAGAATTTGTTGTGGGTATTAAAATAATTTTCTCTTTTATTTTATAAAATACAATAAAAAAAATACTCAAATAAGAAACAAAATTAAATAGTTGATAAAACAGTTGCATCTTGACAACTTGATAAAGCGATAGCTCGATGTGTTGCTTGTACTGCAAGTGTTGCTGCCTGTGAAGAAAATTTCTTTTTATTCATTTATTTTTTATTGTAAAAAATCACATACCTTAAATTTTCTTCGAGCATTAAATTCACGTAAATGTTGAACTGTTTTTTTCATGGAATGCAGTGCAGTTTTTTTACCACGTACCCATGAATTTTCAAGAAGTTTACGAGCAGTTGGTCTATCCGTTGAACGTTCTTGCATAAGCTATACAATAAAAATAAAAGATAAAAAATGTTTATAGTACTGTAGAAAAAATTTATTTTAATTATTTTTATTTACCCAAGCTGTTAGATTTTTCGCTTCCTCAGTTTTATCATTCCAATAAATTTCTGGAAACATATCTTCAGCATTCCGAAAAGGTTCGAAGCCGCAAAGACTGAAAATATTAGTTGTTAAATTTATTTTTTATCCACACATCCTATTAAAGTACAAAGTATGACAGGATTAACTCTGAATAGATATAAATAAAATTAATAAACACATACATAATGTATAAAACGATGCCAAGACTCCATATGTCTGATGCTGATGTAGCTTTTCCCGTAGCTATCACTTCCGGTGCTAGAAATGTAAAGTATCTTCATACAGTGGTGTATGCACATATTTTTTACATGTATAAAATAACTGTCTTATTTATTCATGAATAAACTTTTGTGTTATTTGTTTTTTATGCATATAAGTCGTAGTAAATCATCAGTTATTTGTCAAGTTACAAATCCAATCATAAACGATAGATAGTTATCTGTATTGAAACATTCAAAAGGTTCTTCTACTCTTTACTAACCACAATACAAAATTTTGTAGGAGTTTATAGAAGGTGTTGCTGAGCCAATATCAGCCAATAACAATCTTGACTCTTTGCTCTCTTGAGCATAAAGTAATTTTTCAGGCCTCAAATTCCCATGAACTATTCCTCTATCATGAATATACTATAAGAACAAAATAAATAAATATTATTTTTATGTAAATTGCTGACTACTTGTCATCAGCTTTAATTTGTATTTCAATTTAAAAATACTAAATATTGCATCTTGATGAACAAACTTATGATAATGTTCGTCAATCGATTTATTGGTTTTTATTTATTTCTGACTCTAAATGGAATGATAAGTCTTCTAAAATACTTCTAAAGCTGCTGCAGCATCTTGAATCGCTTTAGCCGCGTCCTTCTCAGAATATCCTCCACAAGAGGCCAACCTCTCGAGAAGTTCGCCACCCAACGCCAGATCTTCTATTATGTACACTCGAAGTGCATCATCATACGCTTCTCTTACAGCTACCTATACAAACATACCACTTAAAATTGTCTATAATGATGTCGTCTTGTTTTCAAGTTAACTACTTTTAATTATTAAAATTACTAGGAAATTGTGTCAATGCTCTCTTAGCTTTAGAATTTATTCTAATCTCTTGAAAGTTTATAATAACATGATGTTTTTGAAAATTTTCACTGTACTTATACTCACAATGTTTTCATGTTGCAACGACAACATTGCATGGATCCTCGTTAAAGTTTCAAATTTATTCAATTTTGTCTAGAAGTATATATTTTTTAATAGCATTCAATTTATTTTCTTATTGCTTTTATTTTTTAATTACCTTTGGAACTATTTTACATGCATACTTTTTTCTCCCTTTATGTAAACAATAGTGTATCGTAGAAGTTGAGCCTCTGCAATCAAATTTTCAAAGCTTTAAACTTGTGACAAAATCCAGTTGATATAATCAAAGAAAACAAACACTGTAATCGATAGATACAAAACATGCTCACGGCAAATTTTCCCATACACACCTGCCAATAATATCACCAATGATATATTGATTTTGAATTACACCTCTTGATATATCTTCCAGCCACGTATTGTCATTTTTTACTGCTTCTTCCATATTTACAATATAACTTGTGACAGAATATTTTGAGATAACTATTAGAATTTGTTTGAGTTAAAATGTCGAGTAAAGTTGAACAAACTACACAGATAATAAATTTAGCTTTCACCAGTGCTGAATGATGTCTTATGCTCTGAAGTTTAAATGTAACTGACTGGCAGAACAAGCGAAACGAAGCATTTGGATTATCTCAATCGCTATGCCTGCTACTGTAACGATACAGTAAATTTGGATCTGTTAAATCCAGTCGACCATGAGATAAGTTTATTAAAATAACAAAGACTATTTACATTTTTAAATAATACTAACATACCAAATGAGCTTTTCAATCTAGTAAATCATTATTTTTTACTCTACAAAGTTTATTTGAAAATTTTTCAACATAAGGACAAGTTTCAGTAAATGATTTATACGATTTATTTTTTTATGTTTTATTGCTAATGAAAAGTAGTTGCAACGATTTTTATGATGAATTTTATCACTACACGTGAACATAAAAAAATAGTATTTGATGATTAAATAAAAATTGAGGATTACTTGTATTACTTTAGTGCAATAATAAACGTTGAAAAAAAAAAATTGAGAATATTGTGAACAGTTTGTTGCTTATTATCTATTCGAAAACGTGACGCATGAACGTTTCATATCAAACACGTATGAAAGAAGTTGCTGAGCTAGATAGTATATAGACATGCATACTCAGCTTATAAAATAATCTTTTACATCTTTCATTTCATGTTGAACGATAAATATTGTAATGAAGGTTTATTAACATTTAAAATTATTCAAAATAAAATAAAATCATAAACAAAATAAATTTATATACCAAATACAAATAAGACCTTGGTTAACATTTGTAAGCAATGATTTGTCATGGAAATTGAGGTCAATGTTAAACAGGAAACATTCGTTTAAATGTAAATGGATTAAGGCAGCAGCTGGATTGATTTTATGAAGTTGGATTTTTTTCTTTTCAATTCGTCATTGAATTATAGATAGATAATAAGAATAAGAAAAATGGTTATTATTGAAAAAGTA
Source organism: Chelonus formosanus (assembly GCA_028641665.1). NCBI lineage: Eukaryota > Metazoa > Arthropoda > Insecta > Hymenoptera > Braconidae > Chelonus > Chelonus formosanus. The sequence goes on from CM054002.1 coordinate 21,235,950, forward strand.
AATTTATTTTATTCATCATCATTGATTGTTATGAGAGGTCAGTAAAAAATTCTATTAACATTATAATTCTCTTATTCAGATACAGCTAGCGAAAATATAAGTACATTATGCAGTAGAAGCAATTTGATTGTGAGAAATACAATTAATGAATAAGTTTACATATAAATAAAACAATAATCGTATCACTTATGAAAATGAAATCACAATTTTATCACTGTTATTTTCTTACACCATATCTCTTATTAAATTGTTTTAATAGTAAATTGAGTAGAAAAAATAATGTATAAAAAATATCATGTATATTATTTTAACAATTATGGCTGTGATGTTGGTTAAATAATGACTATAACTATTTATTAGCTAAGTTAATTTTGAGTCGCAGTAGACAATAGCTAGGAAAATTTTTATCGAGCTATTTACGCATTTATAAATTGAGAAAACGGTTTTCAACATAGTTGGCAAGTGTTTACTGCAGACGTAGTTGATGACGTAATAATACGTTACTGTAAATTTTCTTCGTTTTAACATTATCGAATGACCCTTGATTTTACTGATCAGCTCAGAAGAAATTGAATTTGGCACAGGTGCCAAAACAAGATTACGTCATAAATGAACAAGCCATGATGGCTCAATAAAAATTCTAAATAGAATAGCCATGCTAGAAATTGCTTAATATGAAAGCATTAGTTCGATATGATAGTCATTACTCAATTATCCGCTTTTGATGAATTATTTGTACGTTCAGAGTTTTTATCGAGTCGTAGGTCTTTTCGTATGTAAAATACATTTGTTGTCAGTAATTTGTTACAGTATTGTGTATCTTACATATTTAACAATTATATATAATTTGACATTAATTATATAATGATTAGATTCTGAATGAATACTGTTATCTAACAGATATCGATACATTTTTTAGGAAAGAAATAGAATTATTAAAATTTTTTTAATACATATAATCAAATAAGGAATAATTGGAGCTAATATATGTCATTTCTTATGTAAATATGTTCGAATAATTAGATAATCAATGTTTTCTAGGTAGATGAACTGTTAGAACTTTCAAACATTGTTTAAAGCATGGCAAAATTAACTGCTCGTTGATTTGTGTATTTTCCAAACAAGATACTCCAAATTAATGGACAGATATTATCAGAATATTGAGTCAATTCATAAACTAAAGTGTTGACTATTGAATGTTTACAATATTATTCAACGCATTTTGTTGGTGATATTCAGTACCCTTAGGGCATATCTTTTATCCATCACATTTAACATTTCCATGTTTCGATAATATCAATTTGACGTCAATACTCTATTGTTAGTCGCCAAAATTATGTCGCCGATTGTGTCGAACGTGACGCCGCCTTTTAAAGCATGTGGCGCAGCATTTTTCTCGCACAATTGATGATAAGTCACACATACGTTTGTAAGATATACATAAACTCACGGGCTTGATAATATCTTTGCAACCTGAAAAATTTATTGAAAACGTTTCATTATAATACTAGTATACTTGCATCTTGTATATTTTTTTCATTTTGAAATATTTCTTACCGGGTTTTTCCTCCGTACATTGACGACGATAAAAACACCGTCTGGTATCAAGAGGTCGTCGGTGAAGAATGCAGTTTCCAGACTCTTTATTCGTCAATCTGTCTTTACAAATCACTTCTCTTTTTTTCACACCCGACTTTGAAGCACAAGTTGCATTGCAAGATCCCCATTTACCTGCAATATTCATTCGAAATATATCAATAAAAATAATTGGAGTCATTAAAGAGTCATCGAATACAAACTCATAACTTTTTTAAAAAATCGAATTAATAGTAGCAAAGAAAAAATAATGAATGAAAATGTTTCATTGATTTTTATAATAAAAATTATGGTAAATGAAAGAGTTCTAAGTAAAATAATAAATTTTTATTGGATATTGAAACCACAGTTATTAAATTTAACATCTAATAAAATATGAATTTCAACTGATTCTATTATTAATGTAATAATTTTATTACAACTTAGGGAAACATAATTCTAATATGTTTGATGTTGATGTGAACTGATTGTTTTATTACTTTCTGAAATAGTGGGTGATAGCCTTAAATTAAGAAGCCAATGAAATTTTACACAATAATTAAAGAATTTACCAGTGACCCACTTTTCTCCTCGACATTCCTCTGACGACGCAGGCTTGTTTTTTAAATTACAATCACCAGCAGATGAACATGAAACCTTCCTTATTCTTTTCCCATGTACACAGTGGCTCCATTTTGATACAAGCCACTTTGACTTTGTATTATACACAGAGTTATTAGGATTTTCATCAACCACATTATCAAATTCTAGAATTTCTGGTTCTTCAGTAGAGTTGCCATCCACAGTGATCAGATTGGATTGATCATTAGTACTGATATTATAGAAAGCTGCGACCTTGTTATCAGTGTATATAATTAGAGGAATTTCGGAAGTTGGTCCACATGGTGGGAGGTCTATACAAGGTCCAACCTCAGCTGGCTTTGCATTCTTATCACATTCTCGATCAGGTAAAGCAAGTTCTGATCCATCTGGATCTTTTGCTGATGATACACACATCACTGATCGCTTTCTTACACCCTCACCACAAATAACTGGACACATTTGCCATGGTCCAACCCACCACCTGGATGTATATGTATATAAAATTATTCAATTTATACACCAGTCACGCAGGATAGAAGTTTGATAAGTTGGTGTTAGGTTCTTAGATATAAAGAGAAGGATATCAGGAGGATCGAGAAAGTTTGTAGGAAACATTCAAGACGGAAGACTTGGTTTCAGACGAGGTAAAGTAAACTTGGGTGAAAACATTTTCTTCTTCTTTGTTCGTCTATAAGACTAAATAAATTGATCTATTAAACTTAAAAAGCCTACCTAGCTGGGCAGGGATTCTTGTTGCATTCACGTAATACAAATTCAGGCTTCGTTTTATCATCACAAAATCTCTCTTCTACAATACCATTTTTTCTTTCATGACAAACAGCATACGATGTTTGTGTACCTCCTCCACAAGTTGCTGTACATACTGACCAATCAGAAAGAATCCAAAAGTATTCTGGAGCACGGTCTGGTTCACTCTTAGGTATCGTGTACTCATAATGAAGTCCCAAGTTGCGATAATGTCCTCGATAGATCAACTGAAAAAAAATAAGATGTTTAATGTTTAATGAAATTATTTATCAACCCTACTATGCATGACTTTTTCATCAATAAATGTGATTTAATATATTATTAAACTCTAACACGACATACTACTACACCATTTATGTCATAATATACATTTATTCTCATGTGAATTTACAAAACAAAATTTTTTATTGAAATTTAAAATCGTTAAATGTGACAGAAATATCACTGCATGCATAGTAGGGTTAAATTTTAAATAATCTATGAATAATGCAAGCTTGTTCATGCTCTGATGCTCCATTGTTTTTCTGAAGTTATTCACATACATATTTAGATAAAAGATAAATTTAAAGAAAACGTACATAAACAACAATATCCTCCTTTATAGGCCCCGGAATCCTGACCTTTTCTTTTTCATGATCACGTTCGTACAATGCAGGCGTTCCCGCGACTTCATACTCTCCCGCTAAAGTGATCTGCCTGTCCAACGAAACGGAAACATTAGTCTCCAATGTGTGATCCATTATACTAATCCCAAGGTGTCTTCCAAAACACCGCACGCACCGTTTTCCATTAAGGAAGTATTTGTTGGAATTCCTCAGTCCAATGCCAATGTAATTTTTGCTGTTGCCAAGCTCCTCGATTTTGATATTTCTTGCACCCGCAGGAATGACGACGACCTCACGATAACCAGGACCTTCATTTTTGTTATAAATTCCGCTCGTTGTCTCACACTGCGTTCCATCACCATGGCAAATACCGCAACGATCCTCCGTAGCATCAGAATCAACAGTCCAGTCACAGCCAACTTTCTATCCCCAAAGTTTAGAGTATTAAGTTGTATACCATAAAAATTTTCATAAAATATAATTGGTACATGTACATATAAGTGAACTTACTCTACATATTCCAGCGATGCACATATCACGCGTACCAACGTTGCAAGGTGTACCATCCAGAGCTGCTTCACCCCAGGGAACTATGACACTCTCGTTAGTGTCAGTGCAGTACAATTTGCAAGGTTCATCTATGAATAATTCAGTCGTCAATAATTAACAAATATTTCATACATTTACATATTCGATATATTAAATTACTTACTTTGATCGAAATATGGTAGCCAGGTATAATTTTTTCCCTTGTATTCTGTATTATCATATTTACTACATTGGATACTCCGGAAACTTGGTATACCTTCAGGACATGGATCAGTATTGCAAATCTTGTATCGTCGTCTCTCGCCAATGCAAAACTTTCCGCCGTGTGCTGGCCTTGGATGGTCACACTTCCGTTCCATTATCGACACTCCCGCACCACAAGTTCTCGAACATTCTGTCCAATTACCCCACTTACCCCATCCGCCGTCAATCTGGCTCGGACGATCGACTATTGGTACACATTTCTGATTTTGACACCACTAATTGCAGGAAAAAAAATTCTAGCAATCACATATTGTTGCATAATTTAATTAACTTATAGTTGTTAATTATTTAGATGTAGTTTCTTAATTGTTCTTGCGACATAAAATTTATTTATGATCTTTTACCAAAAAAAAAACAGCATGAAATCATCTTGTCTTGCTTCAGACAACAATTAATAAAATATCAAATTGAATTTTTGAATACTGAAAAATACATATATTTAATTATTTAAAAAATAAAAATATTCAAATTCATTAACAGAGTAAATTTTTCCATTTAATAAAATGTGCTTGAAAAAAATAAAGTCATTGGCTTGATTAATTTCAATTAAAAAATAAATTATACACAATTTTATAAATCGCTTGAAGTACAATTTCAATTCATCATGTAACAAGTAAATTCTGATTAACTTTATTCAACTGAATAAGCAATATTTTGTAATTATTTTTCATAAATATTTAATATTCGCGAATTAATTAAAAATATATTATTTAAACATTGGTAGTTTACAAAAATATTTTTACAGTTGTTAAACTTGCATCGTGATTATTGAAAATTTAATTTGATTTAGTTGTTAAATAAATTATTATTAATTTCATATTACTTGAATATTTTAAAAAATTATGTTATTAATAACAATGTTATAATTACCATATGTTTCCCACAATGTGTTCCTGGAGCTGCCGGATGTAGCATAGTAATACACGATCCATCAACAATACACCAGAGTTTAGAGCAAATCTATTCAACAGTAATATAATACTTAATGAAAAATAAATATACGTTGATGAACATAATAAAGCAAGCAAAAAGAAGGATTACTTCTTGCAACGGTGAACAAACAGAAGCTTCTCTTATCCCAAATTGTAGTCGACATTGGTGCTCAGCATTGTACATCGCTCCAGGAGGTAGATCCGGATACGCGTAGTCATTATCTGCTGGTTCGTCTTCCAAACATTCTCCCTTTCCTTGACTTAAGCAAAGGAAAATAAATCATTGATTTTGTTACAAGCAACATCATTAAGGGTAATAATGTCAACAACATACTCAAGGAAATTTGTAATGTCTCTGCGTGAACATCGAGACCAAGCCACACCCACTGTATCCACCTCAAAAGTCGGCGTCATTACGTGTAATGTATCACCATCTCGTTTGCTGCAGCCTATTTTTTCCGTGTCGTGATACATGCCAAAGCTTCGCAGAATATTATCGCGGACCAAAACAAATGATAAAAGATTAGAGAAAGGTAAACAGTGAATTTATGATTGAAATAATTGACAATATTTTATAATAATAATAATTCAGTTAAGCTGTATAGGCTCGTGTCGTATTAATTGAGTCATAACTTACTTGTGGCCAAGCTCATGAGTTATAGTATGTGCCAAGGTGATGCCATTGTCCTCGTTGACGCTGCAGCTTTTATCAGGCTGGCACATACCAGCCACATGAGCCACTCCTAGAGTACTGCAAGGGGTATTTGCTCTTGAACATATGTCTTCACGTGTCACCAATATTGCAACGTCATGATGATTGGGATGAGAATCATCAGTAGGATTCAACTTTAATTGCCACTTGCAAAAGTTGTAAAGTGTCTTGTCGGCATTCACAGTGATATTGAGTCCTTGCTGGAAAGATCACTAGCTAAATTACATTATTAATGATACGAAATAATTAAAAATGATGAATAAATTACCTCAGCGTCATCCTCCTCCATAAGAATAATGCGGACAACGACGACATTAATAAAGTTTCCGATAGTTGGGTCATGGTAAAGTGCAGACACCATATTCATAATCGTAAGTAGATATGTCTCGACATCACCATCTTGATGGAAAGCCATCATAGAGGTATCAGCAACTACAAGTGCCTCGACGTGTCTAGGACGACTAATGGATCTCTTTGACCTCTGCCATTCGTGCTTCCTACGTCCACGACCTTGAACTTGCACAAGACCAGGCTGAGTCTGCCATTCCAAACGCGTCTCAGTCAACCTCCGAGGGTCTGGAAGATGTCGGAAGGTTCAGGCTATGATCAGTCTCGAGACTAGAAATTCTTTCATAGGTATGCAAGCCACAATTGCGTTTATCAACCAGAGCCAGTATGAAGCCACAGCCCTGTCTGGGGGATCTCTACTCCGCTTCGGTCACCCGATGATTAATGTAGATTACTCCGATTACCGAGCCTACAATTAAGATTTCATTCACCACCGTGATGAATCGCTTCGAACGTTTGTGGTTATTAACACACGACCAAGATATTCATTGTTTTTAATAACACGTAAACTCTACTAAGTAAATTTGGTCATTTTTTTGTATATCCAATCTTGCCAGGTATGGAATTGAATTAATCGTCATCCAGTCATTATTTTTAAGCCATGATAAACGATATGATTTAATTATAACAAGAACCGTGACTTTTATTCAATTATTTACTTTTTTTTTTTTTTTTTTTTCTATTTAAGCATTTACATACGTTGCATGATGGCTTACCACGTGTTCCACAGTTTCGTTCGTATTTCTTCTTCTTTCGACGTCTTCGCTGTCCGGCGCCAACCTCCACAGCAGTCGAACGTCGGAAAACAAGGTGAGGTCTACCAGACGCCACACTCGCATTCGTTGCATACGCATACCGTTCAGAGTCAACTTCTTTCCCAGTACGTGCACCATTTCCTTCTCCTGGCTCGTTCTCGACTGGTTCCAGCCAGAACTCGCCATGTTCTCCTCGAAGTACACCCGTCTGAAACACAAAACCAGGTTTCATATTACTCTTCAGCCTTGTTACTACCTTCTACGTCTCACCTTCTTCTGTATATCTACTCTTTTCTTTTTCCCTTATTCGTCTCTCTACGTCTTCTATCATCATTCTTTTTTAAATTATTTCAAGATGTGTTACTGATAATCACTTTCAACTCATAACCACATCAACTCAATCAATATTGTAAATTGTTTAATATTTATCACCTAAATATTTAAATATTTTTCATTTTTATTTTACGATACATTATGAAAGTGGTTTTTTTTCCTTCAGTTTTACGATCGAATGCGAATGGCAATTTTAGTACAGGTCTCGTGAGAAGCATTAAAATTAGTTGCTGGAGAGTTGAGATTCGATACTATACAATCAAGCTTTCTTGTCGACTGTGAAAATTCATGGCGCCAGTCCCAACACAAAAGCCTGTAGTAATGTTGGTCGAGTGGAGGACAATTCTTGAGTGGACGCCGAGCAAAAAGGATATCTGATTTGGCGCCACAGGAGTTATTATCTTCTAGTATTAGCTTACCATGGGTATATGCGCCCTTTTTGTTTAACAACTTATACAGTACGTGACTCAGAAAAAACACAAAAAATAACATTTATTCAATTCACTCTATTTTTGACTAACAGCAATTTTGAAATTAATAATTACTCTTAATTGATCGTTACTCCAAAAAAATTTATCAACGTCAAAAAAGTCAAAAAATGATAAAATAATATAAAAAAGTATTAAAAAATATCAACCACTTGTAATATTATATTTTTTCAATGGAATATAATTATCAATAAAGTTTTTTAGAGTAAGATATTATTGAAGAAAGGTATCAATCAACTCTGTGAAATATTAATAAGGCAAATGCTCCAATTAGTGACTTGAGAAGAAACACATACACTTAATTGGGACAGCATCACTAATTGGATTGTTTACCTTAACATTTTTACCAATTTTTTTTAAACAATTATGTTTCAATAAAAACAACATCAAACCACATTCATTATCATTCATGAAACCTTCATCAATCATTAAGCAATTATTTATCAATTTCAATATTTAAAAAAAAAAAGAAACAATATTTCTTGTTAATTATAAATCATTAATAGTAAAAAAGACCTTAATAGTATGTTTGAGTTCTATCATCAAGAAACTCTACAAGAGTAATGTAAGCTAATCAGCTGTTTAGTTTAACGCTTGCTTGATAGTACAAACGTAGCACAGTTTACGATTCAAAGAGAATCTCTAATAATTTACTAATGAAGACATCATTTTGAAATTCGTAATATTCTGAAGATTTCTCATCAACCATTAGACTGGCATATTACATTTATAAACTGAGAAATTTCAATCCTCAGATATGGTCTTGTAGACAATCTGATAATAATTGGAGAGATATTATGTATCACGTTCTAGTGCTGAAATACATCAACATTCAGATGTAGTAGCAAATATATCTCATATAGAATTGGTAAGTTCAAACAGAAATATTTCACATACAGTACCTTCAATGTATCTACCAACAATTAAGTATCAATTAGCTAATTGATTACAATATACAATTATCAATTAAAATTTTTAATATTCATTATTTCCATCATCATTGCAACCTATTGAGACAATCTTGGAATAAAAATATGCAATATGAAAAGAAAAGCAAGATAAAATGAAAATGTTATAAATTCATGATTAAATAGAGTATTAGCTGTTCACTCAAAAGTGAATGCTTGATAATTTGATATTAAATCATTAACATATGGATAAGCTTAGAAAACTCGGCACAATAATCTGCAGATGGTTGTCAGTGGCTGTGGATACCTTGCTCATATTTAATGATAGAGTCTTACGTTATCATTATTCTTATTGGTAATATATTTATAATGATAATGCGATTTTCTACAACCTACCGTTGACTGTGTTCAAATTACCATTGCATTTGATTATTGGGTGACCAACGAGAAGTATAATGGGCGGTCTCTTGATGGAGACTAGTTAACGCCCATGTTTTATAGTTTATGTCAGAGTTGCACCGTTCTTTTAAGTGATCGATGATAAAGATCACTTGATCGTGTGTGGTGCTTTCATTCATTCGCGATACAAATCACTGACATAGATGGTTTTACTTATGATAATGTATGAGTGAGAGAAAAATTATTATTGTACATAGTGATTTTAAGATGTTATTCATCTTTTAATTGCCATCATTATTTTTATGACAATACAAACCTGATAAAATATATATCACATTTGTACAGAGAGAATAATTATGAATACACCATGAAGTATTTATAATAACTTATAATTTGATACTGTAACCATTCGTTAATTGAAGTTGAATTATTTTTCAGACTCTCTGTATGAAGTATTTATTTTTGTGTGATTGAGTTCGTAAATTGGTGAGAATGTTCTGAACAGTCATGTAAGGTCTACCGGACCTGCCACCGAGCGACTGAGTTGAAAAGTTGATTGAGAATATAATCAATTTCATTATCGCTGGTTAGAAGTTGTGGGATAGTATAAAATATGATCTTTAATTACCAGGCACCGTTCTAATAAGTAGATGTAATGAACTCAGATAAAGATCTTACTTTATCCAGTCTTTCATTCATTCATCAATAATGACTGTTTTATTAATGAGTATAAACTAATTAATGATCTATTTAATGAGGTTTGTGGATTAACAAGAGTATTGGTAATATTTCAATCTATTATTATGTATTGTTATTGGAATTATTAAATCGACAATTGACTATTGAAATAAATGCAGAAATAAAATGAATATCTGAATCGTTGATTCGAATATTTTTGGGTTAAAATAATTGGAAAAATAACCCGTAGTTTGGTATTTCGCATCACTTACTCGTTTACCCACAAATTGAGATATTGCGGCGTATTTGTATGCCCATATGTCCAGAGATGCGGGAAAAAGCATGGTTAGTAAGCTGCAAAAATGTAAAAATAAAAAATAACAACAAAGGAGGTTAATGATCGTTCTCTCATTGCGCTCGCGGGGTTTTGAAAAGTTGAGCATTTACACCGTGTGTGGTTTGCGTGATCACTCGGACGTGCGTGTCGAGATTTTTTGGGGTCCACGTTACGCGAAGGTGAGTTAGTATCTCGATGATGATAAATGCATCCTGCGGCATAGGGTGATTTATGTCGTCATTAGAATGGTCGCTTCGGACCTACCGCGTGGGTGGTGTATAACGATCCACTACTACTTGTGATTCTAAAAAATTTTGCAACGAGCAATCATCGTTGCAAATGAAATAAATTCTTAGTTTTGCGTCTGTTGGCGCCAAATTAAAAAAAATTTTCATGATCAGATAAATTATATACACTCAACAATGTAATTAAGTATTTAAGCATACTTTTTAACTTTTGTTTTTTTACTCGTTTTTGACAAATGCGTGATCGTCAGCTGTAGTAGGGTGTCCGATTACTCATTTTCTGGTAGGAATTTTTATGTCAAGAGATTTCATATGAAAAATTATAATATTATTATTTTAATGGAGGAATGTAATTCTATTATAATGTAAAAAAATTTCTGTAGAAAGTAAAATGGATATATTTTATTCTAGATAGAATTTATGCAAATTTTATAATATGAAGATTAGTGTTTGCCAAAAATAATGTGAATATTTAATGTTTATATTCAAATTAATTTTCTGCATAAAATATTTTAGTTAATACTAACCGATAAATTAACGTAGAATTTAATTTTGCATCCAAAAGAAATAATTATCCTCAACGTCTTTCTTAATTAGAAAAAAATTATGTCGGGAATAAATAATAACATGCTATGCAAGTACCTATAACCCAGTCTACCTTTCATTCAATGAATCTGATCTTCAAGCCATCAAGTTTACAATGAAGGTTTTACGATCCAACCTTTAAATCAAGGCCGTTTGAAATATGTTTACTAATTCCAAACACTTTAAGTGACCATAAATGCTGTATAATCATTTATAGTTACTGTATGACACCATTATACCCCATTAATTACCTAGTTCGCGGTTACAGCTATCACTTATGATCTTCAAGCAAAGTGTTTTATATTATAAACCTATAGATAGATATTTAGAGTTATTTAAAAGCCAACCCATTAGTACATGATTTACGAATAAAAGTCAATCATGACGACATAGATAACTTTATCTAGTGTCGTAAAATAGTCACAAATGAGAGGTATATTGTTGTGTTCTATCCATTGATCTTAATAGAGACTAGTTCGTGCGCTCTGATGAATGCTGATTTATAAGACAAGTGTTTACTTTACACATTATTGCAACATAATAAGCTTGATCAAAACAATGGTTTTACAATTCTATATCCTGATATATCTTAATACTATGAATTAATGCAAATGTTGTTTATTTAATTCATGTTTGAATATTCATTGAAGATATCCAAGATTTTTCTAATGAAAATAATTACCATTTGTTGTCGTTTAGATAAAGAAAAAATTATTCATGCAAATAATGCTTGCTATTGATAAGTATGAATATTTTTCATTGATTTGCTGGAAGTTATATTTTATCATTGTTTATTCCTTTGGAGATTAGACAAAGTCAATGCTAGCTTTATCTTCATATCCATGACTTTAATGTGGCTTTTAGAGTGCAAACAATCTAAATGCGATGAAACAAATTGTATTTTCTTGACTGTCGAGGAAGTTGGAACAGCATGCGTATAATCGTGACGAATAGAGGTCAAGACCTTATCCAAGTAGGTGTTTGTTGAGAAGAGTCACGCGACAAGACGCATGGCCAGTCATAGTTTTTTTTTACTAACAACTTGATTGTTGTTTTATCTCTTCAAGCTGTCTAACTTTTCAGTTATAGATAATAAATGTAAGCTTATTTTTCTTTATTAATAACATTTATTTTTCGATACAATAGGATTTTGCATCAACTTTGTATGTAAATTACATTGTTGTTTTAACGAGAAAATAAATAATGTCAAAAAAATTTTTTAATTCAGACAATTTTCATCCACAGAATAAACATCTAAAAAAGTAATTAATTCATAATTAATGAATAAAATTAATTTTCAACGACAGTGGAACGATTTATTTAACCTAACAAAAAATATTTTCTTTTTCAAAAGAATCATTCGATTACATTTGAATTCCTTTTTTTTTCATTTGCGTTCATTAGTTAATCATTCGAAATAAATTTATCGGTCAATCACGGAATGAAATGAAAAGAAATTTAATCTATTTACTGAAGAAAAAATAGTGAGTTTTAATTATATTCAGTGTATTATAAAATTTGTATCTATTATCATCTTCATAGTTTGTTTTTTACCTGAACTATAGCAAATAAAAGGAAATTATACGAGAACTGCTTTAATTACTCGGAAGTTACATAATTCAAGTTGATGAAGAAAATTGAGCAATTACCGAACATCGCATGAGACCTGGAAATCTCAATATTTCAGGGTTTCTGCATATAAAACCTTCAAACTAGTCTAAAAAATCTCAACTATAATAATTGTATTCATTGATGTTGCTACCGTAGAACAAATATAGGTAAGCAAAAGTCAACACGTAGGTAGTCCATGCATACAAACATATTTATGTGTAATGTTGGAAGGACTAGGTGCGCCGCTATAAATCTGCCAAGCCGTGGCAAATTAAATCATTATCTGGAAGCTGCGAGCAAATTGCGCTGACGCATACCTCTCCCTGTGCGGCTTTTTATCCATCCCTGTGTTCAAAAGATATATAGCAAATTCTCGGATATTTTGAAGCACTGAATATGCAATTCTACAAATCGAAACGTTTACTTCTCTAACACTGAGTCAATTTGCAACGAAAAAATCGAGATTTTTATGTTTAAAATTCGGCGTAAAAATATTTTATAGTGATTGGCAATTAGGGATTTACTCGTGTAAAAGATTTGAATTTTTATGTTGAGCCATGCAGGGATGTTTTATGATCCTTCGCTTTCTGAAATATAATTTAATTGAATGTAGGAGTAAAAGGGCCAGCGATAGCTTGTGGCGTAGTACGAGGAGATAAAGTAAATGTTTACTCATCGTATCAGATATGGCTAATAGTTTATACTCTGTATGTATTATATCATGATGTGTATACTTGAAATTGATCCCCAACACCTTATTAAACGTGTCAAGATAAAAGCTACCATTGCTATTTAATGATTATTTGATTGATTAATAATGGAATTCAAAAACCTGCTGTGCAACATAATCACAACTATAGTTGTCATCTAATTGCTAAACGATTTCGGGTGATTTATAATATTATTTAGAATGAGATTGGAAAGAGGAATATCAAGAAAATTTTATGTTGTTAGAAGATAATGACTTTATAGATAGAAATAAATGTTTTTATTTAAATATTTATTTATATGAATGTATGTGAATAATCGAGATCGTCTGATGAAAAAAGTGGACGATAGGTAACTTGAATAATTTAGTTTGAATATTGGGTTATTGGAGCTTTTCGAATAATAAATTATATTCTATCTCATATTTATTTTTTTTCAGTTAAACGCTCCAAAGGTGTAGATTGAATTAAACTGATAATTTGTTCGACGTGTTTCAACGACGGTGCAGGGGAAATATAAAAAAAAAATAAAAATGATTCAAATTGGAAAAGTTTCATTCATAAAATACTACGGAGCAATTTATGCTTTTATCTCAATTTGTTCAATATTTCTGTAGTAGATATTTATCATTTTATTAAGTAATTGATGAAAACCTTTATTCGTTGAATTATTTAATAATAGATTGGATAATATATTTTTTCTCATGTCGATTTACACTTAGGATATAGGATAATACAAAATAGAGGTGAAATACTTGTGGTGTTTATTTCCAATTAGTTATGTCAAGGAAAAATGATTAAACAGCTAGAAATGATAATAGAGTATGTGTAGAGTAGAATATCTTATTTTCCCAACAACTTTGTGATCAGATAATTATATAAAGAATGATAGTTGGGAAGAGATAATAGCACCATTGAGACTTGAAGTCTTTACAGGTGTGTTCGTTATAAAATGTTAGCATACTACATAGATTAATGAACAAAAGTATAATCGATAAACGAGAAAATAATTTTTGCAACACAGTTTTTTTCTCCATTTTATGCAAAAGATACTTTTAAAATAATTTAAATATTTTTAAATTTTACAACAGATAATAAAAATTTCATTTTTAATCATTTCTAATTTCATTAAACAAATTTGTTGTTGATTTAAAAATGTTTGCATTTTAATTGGATTAAAAAATAATTATTTAATAGGTTTGTTTGCAAAAATATTCGATTCTATAAAGTAATACTGTGATTGGATAAAATCAAAACGTTAATCAATCATTACTATCTAAACCGAAGGGTAAAATTGCACTAATGAAAAGTTAATCGATCGACAGACTAAAAAGATTAATTCGAATTTTCTGTGAGATTGAAATCGATCAAAAAGCTGTATCACTTACCAGGCCATTGCAAGTCGATAATGCTACAAAGGAATTTCGGTGACCTCTAATGAATCCCCGATAATGACATTTACTCGCGTGTTCTTTGGGTTGATGGCGTACGTGAATTCTGCGCTTTCGTCTTTCCACAACCATTCTTGGTGCGATAAAATCCTCGGATGGTGTCAGCTGAAAGTGATATTGTGATCCAGCCATCTCCAAACGATAGTGCAATTCAGTTTTATCGTCAACATGGTGGTGTGTTACGTCATGACTGATTAAATCGCCATTATGTGTTACTTTGCGTGGTACTACGATCTCGTGGCCATCTGTCACGTGTTTTTTACCGCTGTAAATGCCTGAAACATATAAAGAATTTATTCAAGTCAAATTTTTTACTTATATATCCATTTTCCGAGTTAAAAATGTCGTCTATATGCATGTTGCAATTGGTATTTCCTTATTTTGCAATAATATAAAAAACTGACAGTTCGTAGTATTAAATCTCTAAGATTATGGTAAACTAAATGATTTATTTAAATGCAAAGTGCATATAACATAACAAGTTCGACTGGAAAATCATTTTATAATATATGGTTAAATTATGCTTTAAGGGCTAATGAAAGGCTGATATTTTACGAAACAGTTTATGGCTAATTAATTATACTGTTCACATGAAATAATTAGTATTTATGTAAATGATTTTTTTTTGCTGATAAAATGAATCCAATTAGTCGTGAAATATTTTTTATTTTCAAGATAAAAAAATTTTTGTCCGATGTATTTGATTTGAGTTTCCACGAAACTTTCAGCAATTGCTGATCGTGAAATTACATGTGATTTTTTGTCAGAAATCCTCGCGTGATGCAGGTGAAGAAGCAAAGATACTTTAATGATCTAGTGTTTCACATTATCGTGATAAATTTAAAAGATATGCAGTTCTGTAAATTCGACATGTCTTCATATAATAACTTTGTTCAGAGACATTTTTTATATTGAGCTAATCCTACCCACATCATGGCTGCGGAACTTTTTCGAAGCACAATCTGTAGTAACCGAGAAACGAAATTCAAAAAAAATTGGAGTAAAAAAAATAGAGAAAATGAAAAAGAAGTTAGAAAAACGTTTAAAAGAGTCTTGGGCCAATATCTAGCTACTATTCCCAGGGCTAAAGCCTTAATATTTCATTCTGAAATCTTCAGTAAAGATAAATCTTCAATAATGGTATAATACTCTCGAGTAATAATATTCCGAATATGGCGCACTCTTTCTATAGTATAATTTAAATTGTCGTGCTCGACATATTGATTTTTCTATATTTTCTTCATCATACTGGAACGTGATGAAATCATTGTATGCACTTTATTAAAATCTATCAACACTGCAGCCTTGATAGACAAGCTGTGCCACAGATTTTCAGATCATTTGTTAAATGTGTCACCCAAGTATTCATCGTCTACCAGTTATAGCTAATTGAAAACAGTTAAGAGAGAAAAAACGAATGCTACGTATTATTAGATGACATAAATTTATTGTTTTGTTAAATTACACATCTAATAGACTATTTATTGAACGTTGGGCAGAATAAAAATAAATGTTATACTTTCAGTGATTTATCAAGCAACGATTTCAAACTGTTTAACGACTCGTGGTTGTTGGTTTTATGCCAAACTCTGAATATTGACCATCCACCTTCATCGTATAAGTTTTATTCTTCATTTATGTGACAATATTTTGCCCACCAAATTTATTATTTTCTTGTTTATTTATTTTATTTAATGTTACTAATTTTTGCATTAGAGATTTTATTTTTAGATAGATTTTTTATTCAAAATATTTTAACATTATGATGAAAGAATGCTTTTTGTAAAAAAAATTCGTTGCTATATGTAGTACATAATTTTTTAGAAGAATTAAAAAAATTTTTTTTTTGTTACATTTTTTTGGAATACACTAAGTTTACTTAAGGTGCTACAAAAGAGAGTGACCCATGTAGAGAGAGGTCTTTTGTGCTGAAAAATAAGAGACTAGAGTTAACAATAAATTTTTTTTTGCTAAACAGCTGGAGTAAAAAAAAATTATTCTTTTTCCAATTATTTATATTTACAAAAACTTTCTTTTTTTATTTTATACAATTTTTAGTTTATAAAAGTTTTTTTTATTAATAGCTCTATATTAAATAAATTCAGATACGATAAAAAAAGATTTTCAACTATTATTTTTAGTGAAATAACATTTTTTAATGAAAGTTAGTTCAATCATTCTATTGATTACTATTAGATCAAAATTGCATTTTATTTGTTATTGATACTGAAATAAAATATTAAAAATTCTAGTTGAATTTGCGAGCAGTGAAAAAAATATTTGTTAAATTTATTATCTTTATTCCAAACGATGCACTAGAAAGCCAGAAAAATTTAGGTAGCACGAAATCTATACTATTTTCGATATTCCATACATCTTGAGGCGATGGTCAGAGAGCGAAAATAATAAAACACCCGAACTTGGGTTGTAATTTATAACAACACCATCTTCTTTGGGAGAGAGCTTTTCTCATGTCTTGGCTTGAGGTCGAGAAAGTTCAGTTTCATCAACATTGAGATCTTTTTGATTGTGTGTATAATATCAGTACAATCGAGCTATATCTCAATGCAGTATCACAAATGATCGAACTGCTTGGACGATATATCTTGCTGTGAAAGGCGTGAACGAATTTAACATGACATTTTGTTGCACACTACTTTCGTGGCTACGTTGTCGTGCGTAAAAAAGACTTCCACGAACTCATATATTCAATTCGTTTATCTCATTTTATTTGACAATTACAATTTATAAAGTTCTCTCCACAAAATAATAAATAAATAAATGTAATAATTTTTTTTTACCTGCTGCTAAAATAAAAAAATAACAAAAAATATGTCTTATACGAGGGATATTATATCTTTATTGAATGCATCAATTAACATGAACTCCTCATGTTCATTACAACTGACAGAAAGATTTTTTGTTACAGTAAAACACATTTAAATTTAATTAACACGCAAATCGAATCAATTTAGAGGCATGGTCAATTAAGGGGAAAAAAATAATTTAATAGAGTTACGGATTCATATTTTAATGATATGATATGTTAGCATGTAGTAAACATGTAGATTGAATAATAAAGATGCTAACTACTATATGTTTGTTAATTCTACATGAAAATATATTACGCAAATGGATTACAATCTTAATTATACAGCTATTTAGTTTTGATACTTCCGAATAAAGCACTTAATCCAGTTGACATTAAATTACTATCTGTATACAGTAGATGTTGAATACTGTTATATTGTAATTAGTGATTGCTTCCAACACAATTGCATCATGCCAACTACCAAGATTGACATGAATTCTCATAAGACATATCCTTTCTATCAATAGGTCCATTGATCTTAGTTTCTGAGTTGTCTACTATTATCGACATAACTAGTTAATATTCGTGTATAATCATGTGAATGATGGACGGGATACATGGTTAACATGAGCCATAATATTATGCGCACATTTTACTCATCCATCCTGATAATTTAACGAGTTATTTGTCAACATGACCAGAAAAAGTTAAAATTAATTGATGCTTTTTTGCATGTTTTACTTTCTTTGGGAACATGAAAAAAAAATTTATTATCAGTTTTGCTGAAAAAGTTGAGGTGAAATTTACTAGATTGTATGAAGGTAGGGAGATGAAATGTTGGGGTTAAAGTATTTGGGGAGAGGCAAAATATAATACAGTGTAGATAAAGTAAGCCATTTTTGTTTGATAGAGTTATGAGATATTTTTTTCTAAACTCAACGTTTAGTTAAATTTATTTGATAATAAAATTTTAAAGTATTATTCTAGAGTTTTTCAACAAAATCAATTGCTTTTTATGATGATGATAATTTTTTTACTGTAATTAAGAAATTTATCTTCTACGTATATCTGTAGAAATGATTGCAACAAATTTGAAGACATTAGAGTCAACAGATAAATAAGATTCATCTACGATAATAATCATAAAATTTCTTTTGATAACGAACTTTATTAAAAGACTTTTAATGATAGTTTCACGCATTAGCATTTGACTCGTGAATTTATTTAAGTGATGATGATGATGTGTTTTTAAAGAATAATGAGAATTTAACATTTGATTGGTCTATGTGTAACTTTGAGGTGATGATTTTTATAGACATTAAGTTGCTGATGCTACTTCGGAGGCGAACTATTAAAGAAACGCTAAACGCCGACAGATTCTTTATCGCACGATACCTGAGCATCACACACTGGAAGTCAGAAACCAGTTTTCTCGTGTGAGTCACGTCAACAGCACTTGGACGCACTACTTTTGGCCCGTGGCTAATGAAAAAACAGCAGAGGCCATATTTTAGCAGTCTACAATTTACAGGTATTTTCTATCAGTTTATCCTATTGAATTATTTTTCAAAACTATTGTTAAAAATAGTGCATTTATTAAAGCAAAAAAAAGTCATTGAAATTTTGTAAAAAATTTTTTCAATTAAATACATGTTCGACAACGTCAATATTTTCATTGTAGCAGAGATAAATAATTTTGACTTGATAAGTTTATTGCGTCACATTGTTTTTTTATCTAAAAAAAAGTTTTATCCTGAAAAATTCTGTTGAAATTGGATAAAACAATTTCCATGGTAAATTACGAGGTTATTTTTTATATAAATTAATTTGATGGGAACATAATTTCTGATCGAGTATTCATGAACATAAGCTTTCGATAAGGATCAAAGTTTTCAAGGGTTATATTTATATCTAATTAATAACTTTGTCATGGTACCTCCTCTCAATGAACACCAGTATCTATATATTCTCATCCCACTACTTTGCCTCATTTTTCTTGGTCCTTTTGTAATGAAAAAAAAAAAAAAAAAATTCTCTTGCAAATTTGAATTTTAAATACGAGATTTGTAAAGAGATACATTTTATAGAAGAGACGGAAGCTTCCATAGCCATGTATACTTTGAAATTATAGAATCTACTCATTTTTTAAAAATAACTTTATTCTACATAATGTAATGCAATATCTCTTAACCTATCCAGCTATTGCTGTGCTTGAAAAATAAATATAATTCACAAAAAATTCGTTAACATGAAGACTCTGATTAAGATGTGATTAAAAATTATCTTAATAAGGTTTGACATTTATCCGAAAATTATCCTTTAATCTCCCCGTCTGTACGCAGAGAATGGGTCATGTTTTTTTCTTAGAATAACCCTCGTTTAGGTTTTTTTTAAAGATAAAAACTTTTTTTTTCCTTTTAAATTCACTCTTCGTAACCTGTTCACCCATTTCTACCATCACCGGATTAAAAGTCTCATCGTTTGTGTTTACAACAACACGATATGTGGCTTCCCGCAAAGCTCAGGGCGTTTCAAGAACTTCATCCATGACTCAGAGACGTCTTGGTAGTGTAAATCGTAACGATAAATCACGCAATGCGCGAAATCGTGGCCCCAAGGATGTTGACGATCCCAAAACCGCTATAACAGCCATGTACATATAATCTTCTTGAGCTCAGCGTTGATCTAAGTGAGAGAGAGAGAGTAACTAACCAACAAGCCCTGCAGTCTGGTGTTCCTTGTCTCAAGGGAATAGTTTATCATCCTTCATACAACTTAATTATTGTCCGCACCTTTAGTAAATAATGTGAATACGCAATTGCCACAGACATTTCATATAAAACTTGTATCTTTTTGCGTGACATCATCATGCAGATTCTTTAATGCCATCAGAAAATTTGATAAATGATTAAGTATTATTCAACTTAATTAACTCAATGAAATTTTTTCTCTTATTCATTCAACATTTCAACTTAATTTACTGGGAATAGATTTTTATAGATAAACTAATTGTTCATTAACTTTTCTATTTACATGTCAAATATCTTGGCTATGATTCAAACATTATTTAATTGATTAATTATTTTAGATCTTGATAATAGTCTCGATATGGTAAATTTTATGGTATATAATTTACCATATGGTAAATTAACTTTGATAGAAATAATAAAATTTATGTCAGGTCAAGAAAATACAACTATTATGTGTCTAGATGGAATTTAATAATAAATGGACTTCATTAATCATGAGCTAATATCTTAATTCATGCGTGTATTCTTTAGATTTGGATTAAATTTTTGTTTCTTTCGATATACAAGTATCTTTTTTTAGTCGCATAAAATCTTAAATTCTTTGTCAGGTCCTTTTACTACACCTACGAATCGTAAGATTTGCATTTTATGACGTTAATTTATATTTCATCGAGATTAACACCTGGCAAGATTATTAAAGTCTACTAGATATATGGATATACCGTTTTATCGACAACATATCGGCTAATCAAGTTGCACGAGAACGATTAGACATTTCGTATATTGAAGAAGCAATCATATAATTGAGTGCAAATTAAACATTTTGTCATTTAAAGGTTTTTCATTTTATTGATTTATATTTCTTTATAGGGACTTGTTGGAATGGAATATTAAATTTCTCGAACCTTTTTGAAATGATGTTTAATTATTAATCAAGTGTGATTGTTTAAAGAATATCTAAATTGTAGGAATATTGCTTTAACCAGCTGTGCGCTAATTAAGAACATACTGCTGATGCTTTATATTATAACGATCTGTTGAAGAGCAGAATCTCATCGTTTGATCTTTGATCAGTGCAAATTAATATTTTCTACTTCAGTAACCTTTGAAGACTCATTAGCGAATCAATACATTTTGTAGGTACAAGTACATTAGACTTTCCGATAATAATCTTCAGGGATACAAGAGTTTTTTAATTATTCTTTTATTGAATAGAAGTTGACACTTGAAATAGAAGTGACTTTTTTTTTAATACCTTTAGAAATAATTTTTTGAAGGGGAGTTTAGTTTGTACATTTCATTGTAAAAATATCCAAAAAGGTTTCAGGATATAGCCAATAATAAATTTAAATAAATATAAAACAAAATAATTAATTTTAATTTTTAAAAGAATGAATAAATTGAATCAAAAAAATTTTAATTAGATTGCTTTTCAAAGGAATGAGAAATTTAGTAATTAATGTATAATGACTCCAAAAAATTAAGAACTATTTAAATAATTTTTTAATGGATAATTATTTATTCTAAATATATTTTGATGCGATAATGGAATTGTTTATAAAATAATTTAATTTAAAATTCTCGCCAGTACGAAATAAAAGCATGAAAACTATTTTTAGAAAAACTCCTTAAAATCTTCAAAAGCTGCAAAAGGATAAAATATTCACAGATCTTAAGAGGAGAATGTTGTGAAACCCAAACCTAAGACGACACGAAGATACGCATCGAAATGTCCAGTTATATGCGTCCTGTAACCGACGTGACTGGCTCTTTCTCAGCGCGTTTAACACTGGCGCCGAGATTCCGACGGGTGATCCCATCGCCGGCGCGCACACACCCAAATGTTTAATATGTAGTATCTACTATATATGTATACATATACATCTTAGTGATACCAATGAATGAACGTACACTGACGATGAATGAAAATGAAATGCCTCATGCGACGATGCTCCATGTGATATCCTCACAACATTGTAAAATCCCTGACTCTTCACGACCGCATTATCATGCCATTAAGATTTCTATACTTGATGACGTATATACACTTCAGTAAACAAATTCAATCAGCAATCACATACACAATGTTACTCCGTGAATTACGTATGAGATTTATATCCATAATCGACGATTATTTTTTTTACAAATGGCCATAATTACTAAAGCACGTCGATAATTGTTGTGATACTTGAATTGCTGACGTGTATCTATTTTGAAATCGTGATGATCGTAGACTTAGTTAATGTGTGAAGACGTGTTCTCGGGAAAAATCTTATGCATGGATAATTAAAATTCATTTAGAATCGGACTGGCGCCGTCTCTATGGAGTTAATTCTATTTCAAAATTGATTTAAATATATAAATAATCCGTGTTAATTGCTAACGTTCCAATAAAATTAACGTTTCAACGAAAACAAACGTCAGTATTTATTTACGGAGAATGGTATTTTTGTTGAATACTTGACTATTCAGTTATTTACTCCAAAATGATTAGCTCCGTCTGTTATTTTAATAATACAACAATTATTGGTTGAGAAAAAATTTACGTTTTTCCATTAAAATAGAGAAACAAGTATTTTATAAATAATGAATTTATTGTCGAGGTATTAATTAATTGTGTGATTAATGTTTTTTTAATTATCATGTAAAATAATCTTTGTGCAAAATCATTTTATCTGATTTATCTCATTGTTCAATTAATTTATGTGATTTTTTTCTTATTTTCCAGTCACGTACTGTGCTAAGAAAAAATATTACCAATATCAATAATATATTTTATCGAATAATTACAATTAATTATTTTATTTATTCAAAAATAAACTCATCAATTTAATTATTTAAGTGTGAATGTTTGTGTGTGAATTTAAATTGAAAAAAAAATCTTTTTTTAAACCATTTTTGATTCGATTTAATTACTAAAATATTATTTGAATGATAAAAAAAAGTTTCTCGTTAAAAAAGAGATCGATGGTAATTTGTGTTTGCTGGTAAAATAGTAAAAGAGAAGCCTTTAATTACGATGAAATTAGTAAGACAGTTATTAGCGGGGGTGGATAAATCCATGTCCTTCACACGAGGATTCTCCAATAATGCGCAGGCGGACATGGTGTTGGGAAGTAAAAAAATTCGAAGGAAAAGAAGAAGAGTATAAAGCGGGTAGTTAGTGACTATATACATATGTTATATCGCGTGGGTTCTCTGCACCAATGGTGGTAATATAACGAAGAGCGAGACCATGGCCCACGCGAAAATACGACGAGTGATTTCCCCATGAGATATGGTGTGCACCACCTCTTCACCCACATCAAAAAACCAAAGAAGACAATCAGATAGCGAAAGGATGAAAGAGAATAAAAAAAAAAAAATAGCAAAGGATTCTTTTCGACCAGTGTGCGCCCCGGCGCCTGCACGTTTTATATATGACTTTAAAGTAGGGGATTAGAGAAGCCGCGGGCTTTTGATTCGTCATCCCGACACTTTTGCCACACCGCGTGAAAACATTCGTTCCACCTTGGCTATATAAAACCCCGACACGAAGATTCTTTTCGGAGGACTGTGTTCTGAAATAAGAAAAAAATCAGTCGCGATGTTACATTATTATGCTAGAATATTCCAAGAACAGTCCCCATGCTGAATAATCGCCAGTGGAATTCTTTTCCCCGTGGGACATAAAATGGAGTGACCGAACGCAAGGATAATATCTGGCGGCATATCTATAAAGCTTTGGAGAAGAGGTGTGTTCTGAACGCGTCAAAGGGGAGGTGCATATTATTTTCTGTAGGCTGATATGCCTGACACCAGCTAATCGATCGATCATTGTAAGACTTATTATACATTTATTAGTGAGATCATACTCCTCGTCTATTTAATCTCTCGGTAAATACTCCTTAGTTTATTTTAATCAAAGTCTACAATCAGATTATTGTCTAGTGATTGTTTTCTAAATGACAAGGATGCGAATGTCACTAACTAATTACATTGATTCTATACACAATCTAGACACTTAGGTTATAAAGTTAAAGATGAAAGATTAATTGAATTTTGCGAAACGTGAGAACGTGATGACCGCTAATAGGCTACTCATTCAGTCTCCATAAAATCATTTCTTATTTCTTCTACTCATTAGACTCGCTGTGTTTCATTATGCCGGAGAATGAAAGAAAAAATTACGTAGCATGGATTCATTGACAGGACGTTCCTACGCAATTTTCGACTCTGGCGCATATATGCCTCTTTTTACTCACTCGTGTGTATACACAGGTGCGAGGGCGTTGTAAATATAGGTGCGTGTCCACGTTATTTATTGCATTAAACCCACGCATTATCTTAAAGTAATCAGCTAGAAACATTTTTAACCAATCTTCCATGAATGAAACTTTTCTTTTCCCTATTTTATTCCAGTTTCGATTTATTTCTATTCCTCCCCTGACTTAGCACCCACTCACTTACGCGTTAACTTATGATCTTTATTGCTTCAACTTTGTTTTATTTCTTAATTACATGGCATATGAAGAAATATTATGTGGATCAATTGAGATTTATTGTTATTTGATAAATATTTGCTAATAACCAATAGATGGTTAATATTCGATAAATATTTATTGATGAATATTAATTAATAATTTTCAAGATATAAAGAATAGAATCAGATGAATAACTATTGACGATTGATCACAAGCACAATAATTAGTTGAGTTAGGAGTTTACTGTTATTTGTACGAAATTACGATGGAACAAATTAACTGAAATGTTTGAAATATTATTTAGTTGATGAATATTTACAAATTTTTGAAGATATATTATTAAAATAATTATTTATGGCTTAAATTGCTTAATAATTTAATTCACCTTTGAAATATTAGTTGCAGTTTAATTTATTATTTTTTAAAATTATTTTTAGAAATCTATTATGGAATAAATACAAAAAAAAAACTAAAAGAATCATAGTGTGATACGTACTTTGATATTTCTAAATCTTCCTAAACATATATTTCAAAGATAAAATTCCATTTGATAAAAATCCAAGGATCTATTCTTGCTCCAAAAATTTATTTGAGTTATTGACATCGAATTCATAACATTTTGAAAATATCTATAATATATATTCACATCGAATTTTTATCGATAACAGATAAAGATAACAGATGAAACAAATGATCACACACTTGAAAGCAAATTTCTTTTTTATTTATTTTATACTAAAATTCTAAATAGCAAATTTTCAGAATTACTCAACAATCACGTTCAAAGACAATTCATAAGATGCAATATTATGCATATTTCTACAAAGGAAGATGATTTGTCTTCTAATTGTTAATTAAAAAATGGTAAGCCTACATTTTAAAACATAAAAAATTAAAATATGTCTGTTTAATAATGAATTTTAAGTAATTTTTTTACTTTGATCACTGCAAATCCCGAAAAATTTAGATGTTTAGTAATAAAACGTTTCAAGTATTTAATAATTAAACACCTAAGTGTTTACAATGTTGAATACCATAAACAAACTATAGCATTTTGGTAAACGGCAAGAAACGTTTAAAAGTCGTCTACAAAATTACCGTAGTTCGTTTATGGCATTTAACATTGCAAGCACTTCAAGTATTTAGTTGCTCAACATTTGGATTTTCATTGGAGGCTTCGTAAATAATCAGTTTACTTATGACAACTAAAAATTTATCGTTAAATGGAAATATTCTTACTTTTATGTTTAAAAATGTCGTCTTATCCTCAAATTCTATGACTTTGAATTGATACATAAACAGTTAGAACTCATAAATAATATTTCTGTCACATGATTACGAAGAAAATTTCAGTGATCTTGATCGACCTCGAGAAAATCAATTTCACGGAAATATTGTACGCGTATTACTGTTACTTGATTGTTGCTGTCAGAGATTAAAGCGAGTATATTTGTCGTCATCGGAGGGGAATTTAATGGTGACAGCTGTGACTAAACACGTAGTAATCGAATTGTTTAATGTGGAGGATATACAAGGTAAATGGAACAACGATGATTATGGTATCTCTTCATTGTCAAATACAGACTTTACTGAAACATTTTCAGTAAATATCAATAATATATTAGCAACAGATTTCAATTAATCAAAACAAATTTAACGTGGTTTTAAACTAATTAATAACTTATTTATCCAACTAATAAAAATCAAATATTCAATTGTTAATTACTATCGAAAAAAAATTTAATTTACTCTAAATTGCAAACTTTCCGTGGTTTTCAGTATAACAAATAAATTATACTATAATAGCTGTAATAACTTTTTATAATAATTTTAACATGCTCTTATCCACGTTCAATAGCAATTGAAATACTATTTACATATCAAAAAAATATATATTTCATTTAAAATCCCTGTTATTTAAATAAATGCGAACTATTCCCTTACATTTATAGAGATTTCCATTAGATATTGTTTTACATGATAAATAATTTCATGTTCGTCACTCGGTTAAAACTGAACCCTAGTGGTATATGAATATTTACGAGAGTGATTGCAAGTACCGTTGCCCTAACGATGAGATGCAGCGACAAATATTAAATGAAGCCAGATAATGAGCCCGGTTTTGTCTCTATATTTAATTTTTATGCGTACAGAGTTTTGTTTAAATTATACAAATACTATTGCTTGTGATGTAGAATTGAGAACAATAAAAAAATACAAATAAGCATTAATTTTTAAAAAACAATCAAAAATCCACAATTGTATTTTTAAATTAGTTGGTTCTTTAATAATTTTTTATATTCATGTCAAGATTTGTGCATCATCACAATTGTAGATTAAATGTGTGAAAAAAATGATTAGTGACTGTATCATTTAAAATATCTAGAATAATAAATTTAAAATCTATAGAAGTAATAGCAATTATCGGCTATAGAAAAAAAATTCTATAGCTTTAAATTACATTTTTTTCATCGATTCAAAATTAACTTCATAGTACTATTGATAAATTCACTAATAATAACAATTAAAGATTGCGAGCAAAGTCGTAACTTCAGCAAAAGAAAAAACTTTATACTCAAAATTAATCAATAAAATTTATTTTTATTTAATTGACGTTTGAAAAGGACTAAAAAAAAAAAGAAAACAAAAAATGTTTCATTCGAAACCTTTTAACTCTGGGGAATTATTTATTGCATAAATCATAAAAAATGAAATGCTCTAAACTCACCTTTAATCCACAGCGGTTTAGACGAATCATCAGTAACAGCACTGACATGCACGAAAATAAGCAACGAAACTTGCAGAATAATCCACCGGTGCATTGTATTTTTTCAAATATTCATTAATCAATTATTTTGATGTCTTGACCGCTGCAATAGCCGATATCGTCGTTGAAATCTACCTGTAAATTAATCAAGCTTAATCAAATCAATCTATGTTGTATGGTATTTAAGGGAAAGAAACAAGTTGCGAGACAACACGTATATTTTATTGTTGATTCTGGTGGGTGAGATAGGCGGGCGGACATCAACCATTTGCCGAGAACGTCACGGCTCGCCAACCACCGCGTTTAGTTAGTTACAGTAATCGCAATCGGTTCGACCATGCTGTTCGATGATTGGAGCTGACAAGCGGCCTGAATTTTTCTCACGATCCGTCCTGATCTAACCGCGGAATGTGACTTATCGCCTACTTCTTTCTCCCCTCTCTTAATAAGCCGTCGATATTTTATAATGGTAACTCGAGTGCAATATTGCGCACCTATACAAACCATAACTCGATCAATGGCGGAATTTTCATTAAGACTTTTAATTATTCTACCATTTTAATCATTCGTTGAATGAAAATTTCTGCTATTCTTCCTTTGCATCCATATTCCGGTCTTGTTTCACGAAACATTATTGAATATTTCCTTTCAGGACATATCCGTTAGAGAGAGCGTTATCAATATGAACGGCAAATCTCACTGAGGCTGTTCTTGCCCCTTGAATATAATATCAATATCATGTCGAAGAACGTGAAAGGGGTCTGATAGTAGGCCTACGCGACTCATTAAAGCGTTCGATAATTTCTAATTAACATCTCTCGAGGTGTCTATCAGGTGAGGATCGAGATCTTGTTTAAATAATTAGTGTTATTATTTTTTTACCCTGTTTTCTACTGTTATCAAGCTCAGGTCTGGACACTAATAACAAAATATTCATTACTTGCGAGAGGTATATGAACGTTAAGTGTTAAGAGAGTCAGAGTTATCTTGTTAAATTGTCGACTTCATTACACATATATACATATATGTACGTATATAGATATATGTGCTGCTGGACCTGGTATGTACGACACATGGCTGCTTCTAGTGTACACTGTTAGCAGCATAGACATTAATCACTACTATTCGCATATAAAATATTCACACCTCGTAAAAACATCGCAAGTCAGCAATTCGTGTTGATGCTTAATTATTACAATTTCTTTAATAATTCATTATTTTTTTAGTTTTCATAAATTCTGTTTTACTAAAGACGTGAAAGCTTCGTAAATTAAATGAAAATCTATCCTGTATTATTTTACCTGTAGCTAAGATTTATATTAATTATTACTATCGTTAATTTCTATATAAAATATTGAAATAGTCTGAATGTACTGAACTGAGGCTATTTTCTATCAATGCAATAAATTCATTAGACTGCGCTTATCGTCGTTTAGATTATGTGATGTATAACTTGTTAAAGCTTTTATATCCTTTTCCATTTTTCCCGGAATATTAAAATTAATTTTTTGATGTAATTATTGATCAATATAATTATTAAAGTTGCAACTCAATGTAAATAAAAGATGATAATTAATACCGTTATTACAAAAAATCATTTCATTGATAAAATATTTATATTCCTATAAAGAAATAATTCTGCGCAATACGCTGAATGTAGTTGATTATCTTATGAAAGGAGACCGCTGTAAAACATGCGACCGAGCACGTAATCAAATGACAACGTGACAAGCCGCGAAAACCGGTGAATGAAAACGATCCCAAAGTGTATATGAGTAATAAAACTTTGAAAAATATTTGACTACATACCCATTATAATGTTAACTGGTTGGTTTTCTTTTTTTTGCTTCTACGTTTCTTTTTGATAAACGTTTTAAATTGTTGAATTATTCCACTGTTTGCTCGGTGAAAAAAGAATAAAATGCAATTCACTGGTTTATAGTTTTGACAGGTCACTTATCAAGAATATCACCGATTATTAATGAACCCGGTTGTGATAATACTACTCGTTCATATATGTGATGCAGAAACATGAACTATAATTTATATTTTACCAGGTCATATAAGGATTTCATGCGTACTGTATCCGATGCTGTGAGAGCTATATGGTGAACGACAGAAAAATAAAGTCGCGAAGTAAAGTATCGAAGTCGTGGGCACGATCGCCGTCACAACACTAGTGGCCGCGCGGCCGCCTCCTCTTCCCGTCGTGTGGTACATACGAGCGGCTCCCTCAGTCCATGGTCCACGGTTTGCGTCCGAGCCTGCCTTGCTTTTCTGCTGCCACGTATAAATCTCCATCTTCGGCTTACGCCCGCAACTATCATTAGACTTTTGAACAATCTAATCATTCTAATGACAGTCATTGTTCCTTAAACACCACAAAAAAGTCATCTGACTTGGAGAGATTATGAATAAAAAATTCATTTTAATATGGAGTAGGAAGAGAAATGAGAAACAATAAGGATAAATCCGGAATTATCGACAATTTGAAGAACCAGCAGCCCACCTATTGAACACTCATTCGAGTCACACCAAAATCGGATGAACGACCCACGCGGACAAGTTTCGTTTCGATCTCTTTCTTAAACTTTTTCGTCTCACTCTTATATATATATATTCTTAGTTTTCTCCCAACGTTTGAGCATTTGGACCAAACAGGTGATTATTGCCACCGCGAGAGTCGTTGAACAAGTGTCATTCGCGTATATACAGACATCGAAACGTTGCTTGTGATCGATTGCGAGTATAGAAAAACAAATATCACGACATGTTGAATTTACGATGAAAAGCTGACTTTTTTAGTGATTTTTATTTACCTGCGGTTGTATATTATTTTGTAATAGTTTACTGTTTTTATTAAGTTTGAGATATTTTTATTCCGTTTCACCAAAATTAGTTTTATCATTGACCTATTGAATAATTAATTATTTCAAAGGTTGTATATACATAAACTTTCATGGTTTGTCATTACATAGATATCGTACCTTTGAATAAATCACTAATTTACCTAATAAAAGTCATTTAATTCCACATTTAATAATTTAATTTATTTAAATAATTTTCAATAATATGACTTTAATAAACTCAATAAATTTTATTCAATTTTTGTATAAAAATTAAATTAATGTAATATCAATTTACTCCTTATTCAAACAAATATGATTTACATAAAATTAATTATTTAACATTAATTTTTACTTATGTATTTATTTATTGAATATCAATGTTTTTTATAACTACTATATTAAGTTTTACTCCAGCCACTGTTAATTGTTGAATGCATATAATTGATGCAAAGTATTAACCATGTTTATACTGGAAGTTCACGTAAATGAGATTAAATCAAAGCATGTTATTTATAAATACTTGTATTTTATAATAACTTTACGACACATATTAAAACTCGATTAAAAATTTTTTTACAGTAAGTAAGTAGAAAGTTTAACTTTTATTCAAAGGTATTTAAACTTTGTTGTTGTATATACTACTACTGGTAATCATAAAAAATCTCAACCTTTATTAAATTATTTCCCATCTAACATTTATTCACAATATAATATAACAATCTCATAAGAAAACTAAATAATGATAAGTTTTAGTCCTTATTCTTACTTAAAATCAATGAATTAAGTTGGAGCCAACTTTTATTTATCCAAGATGAGAGCTAAGAAACTACTATAAAATATGGATCGCTCTACTTTTTTTTTTGTTAAGATGTAACTTCCTGGGATGAGTGTAAGAAGTAAATTGACCTGAATGTATTAGAGATTTCTCAGCTGAAACGCAATAATCATATTCTCAGAGGCTGTATAATGCTTCAGTAAAATCAAAACAATTTTTTGTGAATGAAGAAAAAGAAGATTATTTTAATGGGAAATTGATTATTTACGAAAGTGCAATAGGTTGAAAGCAATCTAGTGATGCTCAAATTGCTCTCAATCAACTAACAAAAATGATAAAAAAGTTTTCCGCTTAAATACTTGTCTTACTTAAATTAATTAACAGAGGTAAAAATGTGAGTAATGCAGTTCAGTTATTCAGTTTTTTAATATTCATGAATTTCGGAGTTGGAGCTGTTGTATAAATTTGTCGGTAAAAATTCTGGTTCTTATCGTTCGAAACAGTTGTATACATTAAATACTTCAAACTGTACAAGACCACTTCTTCTGATGACCTTACCGTCTGTGTTTTAATTTCTTTCATTTCCAGCGAAAGAAAGGAAAACATGGCTTAGTAATTAAAAGAAAATTAACTGTGCACTTTTTCATGTTATCTTATCACAAATATGCTATTTTGTAGACTAACGTAGGAAATCAATAAAATTTTCAACACGATCAAAATGAATATTTAAAAAAGCGGTATAGCGGATTACTTTACATTAAGTGTGAGATTTTATTGCCGCTATTTCGCTTCATTTCTCTTCGGTGTTATCTTGAATATTGCATAGAAGTCTAGTCATATCATAAAGTATCGAAGCTAATAGATAATTGGATTTAACACGTCGTTTTACTCAAAATTAATATGACTCGATTTATTATTGATTAAAAGAGATACTGTTCTGATGGGAAATAACATTAAAAAGCTAAAATCATCGATCAAATAATTTTGTTATATTCTTGTTACGCGAAACGTGTACTTATAAGATTCTGTGTAGCGAACAGAACTTTCGCACGGACGAAATCCATAATTTACGAGCGTATAAATAACGGTAAGAATTATATAGAAACATCTCGTCATGCTACGTACAATCAGTAGTGACATTTGGATCTGTGGTTTTTTTTTTTATTTATTTTTTATCCCGTGACGAGAATAGTCGCATCACTAATATAAATTTTTCCTCAATGTTTTTGATATATTACTATTTAATAAATAACTTCATGCTGGGTGAAGTTAAATCATGATTTATGCAAATATTTGAGAGAACATTCGCTACAATAAATTCATCAAATCAAATCTCTGTGGTTTTACAGATTTCATTTTTATTTTATTTTGAGTAACTTCAAAAAATTGACTTTATAAATATTTTATTCCAATTCAATAAACTTTTATGGAAGAATAATTAATTTTATCAATTGTTATTAAATTTTATGTTCAGTAAATAAAAGCTGGAATTTACTTCTAGCATACTGAGTGTTATGTTTGTCGTAGGAGAATCTCTTAAGGAAGTGATATATGATTGTTTTCTCAGTTAAAATTAGTAGATTCTTAAGAGCACAAATGAAACAAGGCAGTGATTGTTCAGTGTCCTGGCGACTTTAGAGGGGAATAAATGGAATAAAAGAGAAGAATAAATAAAAGAATTCGTGAAAGAAATAACCGAAGTAGAATTGACCTATCGAAGAAACCTCAGAGTTTGATTGAAACCGTATTTGGGCTGAAACATTCAGTGGCTGTTTGCCAGTCTCACGTGTAGGCATCTCTATAATGATTTGATCAAAAGAAATGATGGAAATAAAAAATAAAAAACGAAATTTTTCCATTTTTATTTTTCCGTAATATGATTGTACTAAAGTATGACAATGCTCTTATTGTATAATATTTGTATTGAATACAAATTTGAAATATATAAAAACGTGTGTTTTTCCGAAGCAACTTCACTCTATACAATTAATCAGACATACTTCAGCATTAAACAAAACTCCTGACATGCATTCTAAAGTTGGTTACTACATGTTTGCACGTTCCATGCACGAATTATTCACAATTAAACTTGTCAAAACTAAAACGTTCGAAGAAACTCGTTATAAACAAATTGTGAGTGCACAGATGTACAACTCCAACGTGAAGTCATTGACACTAGACCCTCTTCGTCAATTGTAACACATGTAAATGAATGTTGACGTAAACATTATGAGAATTAATTTCATAATATTTTATTTTATTTTTTACGTTGAAATACGTATTACAAGTTCTACGTTGAATGTTCACAAACCACAATCTACTAAACTTTATCATGGCAGGTGAGCGTTACCCATATTCTATCAACTTCTAACTCTCTTTCACTCTCGAGTTTCTGAGCAACTTTCTTCTCCTCTGGCAGTGCAGCTTAGAGTTCTAGCGATGCTAAAGCTCTTTATTTTCTTTATAAACTCAGTTACAAACTTGAAATTTTTATTTATAAATTGTATTATATTATATTTAAATAATATATGAAATATTCATGTAGGTTTACACGTGATGTTGTCAATCCAGAGTTACTTATTCCACGACATGTTTATGCTAATGGAACTTTTAAATCGTTTCATTTATCTAATTATTATGATCAAGAAGAAATGAAACGAAAAAAAAAATATGTTGATAATATCTCAGATAAATTACATCTCATTTTGCCTTTTGATGAGAATCATTATCATATTGAATTGACACCGTACTATGACTTTATTTCACCAGAAATGGTCATTGAAAAACGTGGAGAAAGTCTAGAGGATGATTTATTTGAAGGTTTGCAATTTAGAAGAGCTTCAGACAATCAATGTCATTACAGAGGCTTGGTTAGAGATCACGAGAATTCAAGGGTTGCATTGTCTCTTTGCGATGGAGTGGTTAGTACTTTCTACCTAAAGGGGAATAAAATATTTTCATTTAATGTATTCAAGAGTTTAATTATAAATTATCAGGCTGGTTATATTGTAATTGATAATACCAGATATTTCATTGAACCAATTGATAACTCGCAGTTAGAAGATATTGATCAGCATGTTCACATGATTTATAAACGAGAAATAAATCATGAAAAACGATCAGAACATTCTTGTGGAACTAGCGGTGAGTGAATGGACTTTTTGTTCATTTTCAATTGCTATAGCAATGAATTTTTGACAGGATAGATGACTGGGAGTCCGCTTGGCTAGAGCAATTGAACAAACGAGAACGTAGATTACTTGCTGAAGATTCTGCTGGATTGAAACGAACAGAAAACATCATGTCAAGTACCCACAGTATTCATCGTTATATCGAAGTTGGCTTAGTTGCGGATAAAAAATTTCTAGACTTTCATAAAGACCGAGATTACGAGAACTATCTGCTTACCATTATGAACATGGTATCAGATTTTTATCATGATGCTTCAGTTGGAAATCAGATTGATATTATTGTGGTTCGTATAATTTATTTGGAGAAAGAAAAAGAAGAGTTGGATTTGACTATATCTCCAGATGCTAACAGTACTCTTAATAGTTTTGCCAATTGGGCAAATAAAATGAATCCCACAGATTCATCTCATCCAAATCATTATGATGTGGCTGTTTTAATCACCAGGTATTTTTCATTTTTGTTATTGGGTAGTTTGTTGATTGAAAAAATCAAGTTTCAATTTAATAAAAGTTTGATTGAAAAATTTAGACATGATATTTGCTCTCCATCAACATCTTGTGATTTAATGGGTTTAGCTTTCGTAGCATCTGTTTGTGATCCACCTAAAGCAGCAGCAATATGTGAAGATACTGGTCTGCTCTTAGGAGTTGTGGTAGCTCATGAACTTGGTCATGTGTATGTAACTATTGCTACATGTATCATCAGTGTTTAGCAGATCGACCAAGCAGTATTTCAACTCTAGCCTTTCATTATCCCTTTTATCATATTTCTGAGCTCATAAAAAGTGACAGGATAATAATGTGGTACGATATTTCTGCATAGAATGGGTTGCTCTCATGACGAAGAAAGTATCAGTGGTTGTCCAGCTCAAGATAAAGATCAAACGTATTTTGTCATGTCTCCGATTGTTTCTATTTATTCTTATCGATGGTCAACTTGCAGTAAACAATACATTACTTCACTTTTAAAGTACTCTCTTCATTTATTACACTTGATCGTAACTTCATCATGGATTTTTTCATCTTTGCAGTAGTGGATTGGGAGAATGCTTGAATAATAATCCTAAAAATCCACCAGAAAAATACAAGTTCCCTAGAATGTTGCCTGGAGCTATGTATGATGCTGATTCTCAATGTAAATTTCATTATCCTGATACGAAACTTTGTGATTTAGGAAAGGTTTTTGAATAACAATGAAAGATAAATGAATTTTCAAGGAGATTATTGCATAGACAATAATTCAATAATAATTCCACACTTATTTTTATTAATAAATTATTTCTATTGCAATGATTTCCTGATATTTTTTCTTGATAATTAATAGATTATTTTGATCTTGATAATTAAGGGTGTGAATTGCGAGCAACTGTGGTGTAGGAAGGAAAAAAATTGCTTATCAAAAAAAGCTCCACCAGCTGATGGAACAAAATGTGGTGAACAGAAGGTAGAAAAATACGTGGCTTTAATATGATTTCTTAAATCTTCTTTACTGAACATTTTTAGTGGTGCATAAAGAAAAAATGTGTAGACATGGGAACTCGACCGGAAGCTATTCACGGTGGTTGGGGTGAGTGGAGCTCGAAGAGTAAATGTTCAAGAACGTGTGGAGGTGGGATTATAGTTAGCGAAAGAGAATGTGATAATCCACAGCCATCAAATGGTGGCAGATATTGCATTGGTGAAAGAAGAAAAATAAATATGTGCAATACTCAAGTATTAATCCTTTTAATGATTCATTAAATCTATCAATTATTTTTATGAATAATTTATATCCTCATTCAGCCTTGTCCATTCGATAAACCATCATTTAGAGTAACTCAGTGTGCTGAATTTAATTCCAAAAAAGTCTCTGCCGATGGATTACATAAATGGACTCCATATTTTCGAAATGATCTTGATCCTTGCTTGTTATTTTGTGTAAACGAAAAGAATGTTTTTTCTAAGCTTGGAATAGCTAAGGATGCAACACCTTGCAAGGGTGGAACAAATGATATATGTATCTCCGGGACATGTCGAGTGAGTTTATCATAATTTATAATAGCACTTTCAAGAATGTAGGAAATACATGCAGCTTTTCATCTTACTGGTAATATGAAAGCATAAAATATATCACGTATATTCAATACATAAATATCCTTACTCTTTCATGTTATATTTATTTTTAAAAATCATTTTACAGCAGATTACTTTTTATAAAAATGTCCTACATTGTTTTAGAAAGTTGGCTGTGATTGGGTAATTGATTCAAGTGCAGTGGAAGATAAATGTGGTGTGTGTAAAGGTGATGGTACCAAGTGTAAAATCATTGAAGGGAAATACACAGATATTCCTTCTGCCCAAGGTATAATTCAATAATTATTGCCTTGAAAGGTTGTTTTTTATTGTCAATAAAAATAAAGATTTATTGAAATTAATGTAGGCTATCAAAAAATTGTTACAATTCCTAAAGGAGCGAGAAGCATTAATGTCAGAGAAAATGCTGCATCTGAAAATGCATTAGCTATCAAATTAGAAAAGGATAATACCTATTGCTTAAATGGCAATCAGTATGAAAAAAAAATATATTCTATTACTTTGAATTAGTATTGAATATTTAAATTTACAGAAAAGAGGATCTCAATGGTGAATATCCTTGTGCAGGAGCATTAATTATATATTCTCATCCGGAAACTAACAGAGAAGTTGTGGATATTAAAGGGCCAATTAAAGAGAATATTCAATTACAGGTGGAAACTTCTATTTTCTATTACAATAATCATCTAAAAGCAAAGACACTAGATTTTTTAAATCAAATTATTTTAAAATTGAATTGTTTCCAATTACTACTAAAGTTTTTTACAATTTCATTGACCTAGTATTTTCTGTAATCATCTTTCATTTTTTATGACCAAAAGAAAATTTCGATCTCAAATTGTAAACAAAAAAGGTTTTACTTTCTGTGAGAGTGAATGCCAATATTTATAGAATACATTATTTTATTTTATTTTTTATAATAAACGTAAAAAATGTTACATTTTATGAGCCAGCTGTTCTCGAAATTATTAGAGTAGTGAATCGAACAAGTATTAAATGTTGCCAAAAACATCTTTAAAATGTCAGACAGCTGTCTCAAGAACCACAATCTTAAACTGAAATCAATACTTTCTTATTATCCGAAGGGTGATGAAAAATAATATCATTTGACAAAAAAAAATAATTAAATCAATTGTTAAAAGGTTTTAAATTACATTACATGGATTTCACTCTGTGAACTTGTGAAAAAATAAATGGACAATATATACTTCTAGTGATATTTTACGATACAATTTATACTTACAGTGTGTTCTATTTACCATCGCAATGTCCGCTGGAATACATTTTATTTACTTTACACTACAATACGATATCGATTAAGATCAAGATAGTGAATTGTATCCTGTCTTTGTTTCGTTCCAGTACACATTTTATTCTTTAGAAAATCCTGGAGTAAGCTACGAGTATTATATCATGAACACAGTTAGTTCTGGGTACACACCAAAGTATTTGTGGGATTTTACACAGTGGTCATCGTGTGATGTGAATTGTGGAGGTGGAACAATGATTTCTAAACCATCGTGCATTGAACAACAAAATGGAATTGTATCCGACGATTTCTGCTCGAATATCCCACGTCCTGAACCACTTACAAGAATATGTAATGAAGAGCCCTGTCCAACAAAGTAAATTTATTTGATATAATTAATATTTATTGACACTAACCATAGTATAATTATAAACCACTAAAGTAAATTCAATGCAATTGTGTAGCCTTCAGTCAAGTTAATGACGTTCAATAACATCATTTACAATACATTTAGATGGCGTGTTAGCCAATGGAGTGAATGTTCTGGTTGTGATGGTTCATCTGGTGAAAGAACCCGGAAAATTCAGTGTGTGAAAAAAGCATCTAATCCAGGTGGTGAAGACATCCAAGTGGATTATTCTTTGTGTAAAGGAAATGCACCAATACAATCAGAGTCTTGTACTGGAAATCAGCCTTGTAGCAAAAAATGCCAAAAAGTAGCTAGAAAATCGAATAAACGTGACGATACTTCTTTGGACATTCAAGAGTTTGACAAAGATGAAAAAAAATTGAAGGAACTATTGAGTGTGGGGCTGGCTAGTTACCTCGAAAAGTTGGAAGGAAAAGACTTGAAACGTGATCAAGTGTTGAGAAGAAAAAAGAAACTGAAAGATCCAATAGACAGATGGCTGTTGAACAAAGAGACGAGAATTTATGATGAACAAAATGACAAGTTTAAGCGAGCAGAAGACATTCAAATGAAGACATTATCAACGCTCAAACCTGGTTCTATAGTCAAGGACGATTATCCAGCGGAAAATTCAGTGCTCCTTGAGGCTCCATTGAAGGCCGATACTTTCAAGGCCAACTTGTCGGATGTCGCCTTTCAAGAAGGTGGTGATTCAGTGCCTGCTGAGATTGATACCAGTCAACAGAAAATTTACCAAGGAACTCTGGCACAGAAGCTCATTATTGAAATGGCTAATCCAAACGCCACTAATTCTCCAAAGTAACTTTGCTCATTCAGAATAACTTTTGTTAAATAGCACGGTATTTAATGAGTCATTACACTATTAATATAATTATTTCATGTTATTGTATTAAATTAAGTA
Source organism: Chelonus formosanus (assembly GCA_028641665.1). Taxonomy (NCBI): domain Eukaryota; kingdom Metazoa; phylum Arthropoda; class Insecta; order Hymenoptera; family Braconidae; genus Chelonus; species Chelonus formosanus. The sequence goes on from CM054002.1 coordinate 21,275,063, forward strand.
AACTTCCATCAACTAAAGTATCATTAAGAATGAATTTTCTTTCATTAAACAAATTTAACACAGATTTCGTGTAATGAATACACGAATTTTTCAATCAACTACTAATTGCTATTGACAGTAACGGAAAAATTTTAACAGAAAAATAATGAATTACTATTGAATTGAAATTTTTCATCTTCTAGTTTCAGTACAAAAATGTGATATTCCAATAATGTATGTCAAAAAGGTATTGATAATGCTAGAATTCCATAAACTATTTTATTGTTCAAAATGTTGAAATGAAACTTGATATGTTGTATAACTTTTCATATTGGTCTGCAGCGAAACTTCCTATATTGTTACTTTATAATGAGAATTATTTGTAAACGGTTTAAAAGCAGCATGAGAGGCATTATGAAGTCCTGGGTGATTTTAAACCTATGAGACAAATAATTACAATAAACTTTCTACTTTGGTATAGTTATATCAGATGATAATAACGATTTCGTGTACGAGGTCACGATAGAGTGAGTCCGATCTTTATACTTTTCGGCAAGTTATACTTAGTCTACTGATAAACTTTCTCGTCTTCCGGAAGTATCCAGTCATTGAACTCGGTGTACTGAACATCACGAATTGGGAACACTCTGAATCTGCAGGGTTGCGAGTTGTTGGAATATAATGAGAACAAAGAGAAGTAATCAATGAATTTTAACATCATACTGAAATGTTGCTAAAAAAAACTATTGTTCTAAATATCAAGTTTTTGTGATTGTATGTTGGTGAAGTGAATTATCGAGAATTGAAAATGATTTACACACATTCATATCACGATGGATAAAGCAGGAGTTTTATGTTATATCAGTTTAATGATTTGAACGGCAGGTGGGGACTACTTCTAGCTGTCAAGGGGGATTTTCCTGTTCACATTCACTTGGAGATAATTTATTAAAACAAAATATCAATGTTTTCATTTAATTCCGTCACATTTTTTTTTTAAATTAAAATTGTGATAAAAACGATAGATAATGTACCATCACCTTTCAACCACTTGAAAGTATTTAAAAATCAACTGCACAAATTTCTATAGTTTGTTCCTGGCACTTTGAATTAAATATACTTTATGTGTTTTAATTTCAAACACTTGATTACGAAAAATTTCAATTACTTTTTCATGATTATTCATTAAGTATTCTCTTCTCGATATTTCAATTATCTTCAATCTGTTTTTCAAACAATTTTTTATGAAATAAATATTTAAGAACAATGTACTGATTTACATTCCATTAATTATTTGTTGAAGAATGATTATCATGCTTGATAACATAGCCATTGTTAATTAATACTTCTCGACATGTCTATCAAGGAAAATCGATTTCCGCTTCATCAACTAAAGGTCTCTTGAATCAAACCTAAATTGCACGCAATTAAACTGCAATAATTTATTTGATTACTCTACAGGACAGTTAAGCATTTGTTTTATTATGTATTATTTTTCTTTCCATTTTCCTGCATTTTTTAAAGCTGCTAGGATTTGGAAAACAATTAATTCTGCTTGTCGTCTTTCTGTAGTTATTAGAGAAAAAGTATTCATTTACTTCTTTATTTGTATTTCTCTATATATACCGGATTTTCGTTATTGCCATTTTTAATATTTTCTATGCAAGCTGTTTGAAATTAATATGCAGAGTTTTAATTATTCATCAGTTAAATCGTCCAATTATAGCTTGTTAAAAATAATAACCTAAAATATTAATTGTTTTGTTCGAACGAATTTAATTGTGCTCTTAATTTGAGGAAAGAGACACTAGTCAGAGAAAACAATCATTTGTTCATTCGAATAAAAAATTCACTAATGGAATTATATAATTGGTCAATATTGGTTCAGATGGAAAAAACATTACACAGGATAATAAATTAACTATGTAGAATCAAATAGATTTTGTCTAATTAAAAAGGGAGAAGACATATTAGACTAGGGATATTTTTCCAGTAATCATTACATTTTTTTTTTGCTACTATTTTTTTAACGAGTGTAAAATGTTTTCTTTCGTTGAAAACATAGAATCTGTTTTATTCATATGTCGTCAATATTTTATTCAAAGTAATTCTTTTTTTAATAATCATTTCTAGAAAAACATATTGGAAATCACTAACTATAAGAATACTTCTTTGATAGAAAAATGTTTTATATAGGAAGTTAATAATTTTTTTTTCAATACATTTTGCAGTATCTTTTTACTGAAAAATAACTTCTAATCTTCAATAGACGTACTTATTAAACGAAAATTTGTTTTTTTTTTTTTTAAATTAATATTGAAAATCTTTTGTCACTTTTAATCCTAAGATGATCTATTATTTCTCCAGATCAATTTTAAAACTCTTTTATTAAAGAAATAAAATTGTATCCGAGAAGTAAACACAAAAAAAAAATAGATAAAAATGTTGTCTTTCGAAAATGTATCTCAATTCTTTTTTCTTATCTGTCTATTTTCATCATTGGATTTTCGGTATTCTTTTTCAAGTATCTTTATCGATCTTATAATACACCACGGTTGAAGCAAAGCTTTAAGTGGCACTTTTCTCCATCTGTCGTTGATTGATAGTAAATTGCATCATCTGGTGTCACGTTCAAGCTTTTTGAGGCTTTAGAGAACTTATGGTCTGAAGTGACAAAAATCTGATAGTGATGAGACAGAAATTTTCTATTAACTGTTACTTTTTGTGGTAGATCTCGTCATTTCCGGTATAAGTGAAGCTTATGTACCATATTCTCCCAAACAATACACACATTCAGTTCATATGTGGTTATAAGGGAAGTGCATGCTGCCACTGGAATCGAATTTTCACAATTGGAAATATCACTACAAACCATTGCAGAGTGCCCTATATTTCCAAAATTGATGGTTGATAAGGGAATCCGTATCGCGTATAAATTGAATATCTCGCTATTTCACATGACCAAAGATTCTCCGGAAAAAGCTGTGAAGTGCATTGAAAGATGTATAGCACCTAAGAGAAATGAAAAAGAAATGTAAGTGGAAAGAAAAATACCTCAAGCTTAAAGAAAATTTAAGTGTCAAGAATCAGATGGAAAGTTTTCAGTTGTTCGGACCACAGAAAGTGTAGTGGATTTAAATTCAAAATGTTTTACTTACTTATAAAATAGCGGTAATGACACGGAAATGTTGCTGATATTTTCTTTGAATAGAGTTGGAAAACTTTTTTAAAATTTCAACATAAAAATTTTAACGACAGATGTTATGCCATATGCGATGTTCATGTGTTATGTTGGTAATAGAGTTGATGTACTATTTTGTGGTTGCTTTTACGATTTCAGTGATACAAATTGGAGTAGAGTAAACTCGTAGCGAAATTGAGATTTAAACGAGATTAACCGTTGATATAGTTACAGAAACGTTAGATTAAAAATTTTATTTCAGGAAAATGATAGATAATACATTAATCAAAGATATAAACATTCAATACCTTTTCATTTCTTTCAACAAATAAATTTATTAATATAAAAAAAAAATTACTCAATAATTTGCAATATATTTACACTTGATTTATTTCTCATAGAAATTTTCAAGAATTATATTGATTAAAAGGATAAAAAAGTCTTTTGAACTCTTCTTCATTTCTTACTTCAATTGAATTGACTTCACTTGAAACAATATCGATGAAAGGAAGAAGAAGTCTATTGATTACTTTTCGAATAACAATTAACTCAAGCATAGATGGCACATTCACTATAAATAAAAAATGCATCAAAGAAGTATTTTATAAAAGCTTTTATTTTTACTAATTTATAGAAGATTCTGTTCTTTCGTTACTTTATATAAGACAGAAAGCTGACAGGAATGTAACATGACAGCAATAAACTTTGTGAGTTGAGAAAAGCGATGTAGATTGTTAAATGACACTTCTACCTTAGGACAGCTCTTCCTTTCAGTGCAATATCGTCTTGCAAGTGCGGGCACTTGACTTTTTCTAGACAACGAGAAAAGAAAATTTCACTTTGACTGTGTTTTTGTCTTTTTAAAATGGTCAAAGCTTGTAAACAATTGTAACAAGGTGAAAGATAACGAAAAAAATTTCATTATTGTATTAAAGTAGCCAATGGAATTAATTTTTTTGTGTAACACAACTTGTTTTATTTTTGTACCCAGGCATTAAATTAAAAATGTATACTACACTATGTGGAGTATTTTTAAAAACCATCATCACGTTATGATAAGCAGAATATTTTTCATAATTTTTAGAATAATATTTGACTGACAAAAAAAAAATTGACCCTGATAATTTTTATTTGTAAAAATAAAAAAAAAATGTTAGAAGATAAATACAATAATTTTTAATTCATTGAAGAACTTTCTCAAATTTAACCTCACAAAAAACTTGTAGTAACAAGAAAATGTATTCTCTTCCACGAATATCTAGTACTGTAACTACTCCAAAATTAGAGATATGTAAAAAAGCGAATAAAAGTGACTATCAAGTAGATCAAATACAAATTAAAGCTGGGGCATGCCAAAAGATGAATTCAGAAACGTAAATTTAAACTTTATTTTTCATCTTAGCACGTTTTAGTAGCAAAACTTATTATATTTCAACTAATACTAAGTCATACGACCTGTTCAACTCAATATTTTTGCAATTCTAACTATTGTTTGGATTGCTTTTCCGCAGATGATTATACAGGGTGATCTAAAATTATTATCACAAGGAAAACATGTAGAAACTAGAGAGAATTTGGAACAGATTGGCGTTTGCGAATTTTGTAAATTCGCAAAAATAGAGAAGTTTTTAAATTATATAAACGACCAATCACATAACGGAGATAACAAGACAGAGTTAATCAGAGAGGGGAGACTTCATCGATGAAAAATGAATTACCGTGTATAAGATTGCAAAGTGACTAATATCACTCGGCAACAATTCCAGTTGATTTCTTAACCATAACAATAGGTAAATATTAAAGTGAGACAACTTCACATGTACAAGCTGTTATCCTTGTCTATTGAGCGCAAATAGACCGCACATGTGAAATGATACTTAGAATTAAAAATAATTCTACAGCTTTTTTTAATATTATTTGAAAATAATATTGGAAGACTTGGAAATGAAATTTCTTCAATATTTACATTTTTTTAAGAAATAAATTACAATTTACTTATGGACTACTTTCTTTCAGACTTTCATCGATATTATTCCCGGGACTTTTTCTGGGACTTTAAAATATTTCAGGAGATCTTCAACAAGGCAGAATTTAAAATCTAATAAACGAGTCTTGTTCTATTTTTTCATTTTCCAAGTAAAAAAAGTCAGTTTCCTCAGGCTTTAGTTCAACAAAGATAAGAACTTTAAGTGTATGTTGATTCATCTCTATTCTTTTACTGAATTAGAGTTGTCTTCAAATTAAATCAACTCTGAGAAAACAAAAGTTAAATCGAGGACTTTTAATAGACTCTTTGGCGATCTCGAACATTTCAGGTATTCAAACAAACACCTTAAACTTGAAAGAAATAAAGTATAATGTTGAGAAAGTGAATTTTAGGGATACGATTCTCGAGGAAATAGCTCCATTTTACCAAGATTTGTAAGGCTATTAAAGTAACTTCACTACTTGCTTGTAATACAGAAATGTTACCCTACTCAGAACTTTATGCAATACTTTTCCTTATTTATTCTTAAATGGTACGAGTGTATTTCAAATGTAAAATGTCATAAATTCAGTGTAGATATTAATTACAAATGAAATATTTTATTCAAGAGTAAAATGAAAATTTTGAAGTAAAGACTGTCGTCATTAATCTATGATGGAAAAAGGAAATGAATATCCTGGGTAATTTTTTTATTTTCATTAAACATCTTTAGTATGTATCGTGCAGGAAGCTTTAAGAGCTTTTTGGCTATCGTTAGGATTGGAGTACGTTAAAAACTTAACAAAAAAGCTCAATAAAATACTGAGAAAGTTTTACGAACCATCAACTAACTACACAAATGCCATCAAACCTAAACACAATGGACCATTAACTAACAGGGAAAAAGACAATTTTTCGTGACAGTATAATATAATGTCACAAGACGTTTGAGATGAAAGTACATCTCTTAGAAGAATACCATAGTAAATGTACCTACTTACTTTGCCTCCTAAAAGTGGTATTCAACGAACAAAAAATTTTCCTCCTCAGTAAAAATGTAAAGAAAATAAATTTTATAAATGATTCAATGCTTCTGTTTCATGAATTAAGGTTAATCTTGACACTGGCAACAAGTAAAGGTATTTTTTTTTCCTTCTTTTTCGTTATCGACTAAGTAATTGGCTCGTGAATTTATCAAGACAACTATATTTTACGTTAAACTTTTACTCGAGGGTAAATTTCATTGGATCCAAGATGTTTAAAGTTCACAAAATATGTTACTTCTTGATGCAATATCAGTAAGTGATCTTAGAAACGGTAGGCTTGTAACGTAGCACAAATTTCGTGATCAATACACCTGAACATACCTACAATTATCCTGCCTCTTATCTGTTAATCTCGACACACGAATCCGTGATTAGATTGAGATGGGTGGCAAAGGGAATTACACGTGAAATGGTGAATTTACAGTCGTAAACGTATCCGGTGGGGTTTACAGATAGAGGAGAAGTAGAGGTCACGTACATTGATTGACGTTAAATCCGCTCTAGTTATCCGCCATGAAATTGGAATAGCCATTGATAAAGTAGAATAATTAATAAAGAAGCCATAAATTATGCTAACACTTCAAATATTTTTTTTTTTATTTAAGAAATTTACATTACATCATTCTTTTATTAAATTTAATATCATGCTAGGAAGCTATTCTTTTAAGTTTTGCATATTCTCCGACTCCAGTTAACTATGAAATCCTTTTTAATTCAATTTTATTTTTCTTTAGGTATTTTTACTTTTTAAATTACATTAAATTCCTTCGGGGTACAGCCTTTAATTTTCTATCTCATAATTAGACTGTTTCGAGTTACTTTTATTCTTGAGATATCGAAAAAAACTTTTATTTAAACCAAAAAAACAATTTTTTTACTCATTCCAATTTCTCATTTTATTTTTACAAAGAATCATACATGACTTTCATTTACATATTGATATGTTTTTGAATATTTTTTAACTAAAAAATGTAACTTAAAAATTCTAAACTTTTTATGCTAATTTTCCTTTCAATTCCATCAAAGCAGTCCATGACATTTTAATCCTGCATTTGATATCACTAAATTTTTATACAATAAAAACGCAAGCTCATTGCCCGAAGCATTGCTTCATAAACTTGGGAAGAATTTTTTTCGATCAGTAGGGTAAACATTGGCGTTGGACTAGACCGTTCTCTACCTGACGTTATCGCATAGCAAGTAAGTGATTGATGTTCGAAGTACCTCGGGTGTATATGCGAATCATGGTGCCATGGTGGTAATTACGTCGCCCGATAAATGCTGTGTAAACAGTACAATTGGCTCGTGAGTGCCCGCATAAATGTTGAGCTTTTTTACATTTGAACGAGGTCAGTGTTGTACAGAATTTATTGAGCCGACAAACAATTATAGATTTAATTGATTTTTCATTTAATTAAATTTTACATGATTTAAAATATTCCAACTATTATTTAAATTCATTTATACACTTGCATATTTTTTTTAAATATTCAAGTCATACCAGAAAATATACGTGACTTTCGACCACTTTCAACATCAAGTAACTTTGATGATCCCCAGTTCCGATCAATATTATTTAATAGCTAACTTTGTGTCATTAAGGTAATTACTCTTCGGTAGATAATAGAAAATTAATGATGTATAGATAAAGCCGGGTACTGAATATCAATGTGAATACTCAATATAATAACTAATAGCTATATCTAGATAATGATTTCGTTATTTATTTATTAATGACTAACTTGAAACTTCGTTTGAATGAAAATCCCTTTACTGTATTATTGTAAAATTATCTATAGAATGCTGCAGTTACATATCGGATGGATTAAATTATAGGACTAGTTTATTAATGCTAGAAGTTTATTAAATATTCTTACTATCATGATAGAACCCAAGTTAGAAATAAAAATAATGAAATGAAATTTTTTTATTACGTAGTAATTAATGAACGTAAGGTTTTTGTATGAAACTTGAAATTAACTGCTTCCTTTAGCAAAGAAAAACATAAAGTTATTGTTTAAAAAAATTATCTCTCAGAATATTTATGCCTCTTTTCTCACGAATTGTTGATTCCCCAAGGAAAAGTAAAATAAAAAAATTCCTCCAACAAGTTATTTCACTCTAAAATTTAATTGAGGATCTCAATCTTCTTTGGAATAATCTAAAGCGGTGATGACGTAGTGAAATAAATAGTGAAGTTTACAGTTGAATTGTAACAATAACTTTTTTGTCTTGAATACAATTCGTAATTATAAATTACATTATTCAACGAAGAATCATTTTAATTTTCTCGACGGGCAATATTTTATCGTACTACGTCATTATATAACTCTCGTTATTCTAACTTGTATGATAACAATAGATCCTGAAACGTAATTAATTTTGGAGCTAATTCGGAATAAAGTTTCAAGAAATTATGCTATCTCGAAAAAAAAAGAATTATAATCAATTTATAAATTACATATTGTCTTTGCAATTGCACTAATCACAGGTAGTTAATATTCCTCTATTTTAACAATCCTGTTTTAGATTTCTATCTGATTTGGAAGTATTCAAGCAACAATCGGGTCATGTTATAAAGGAATCAGACAGGATGCAAATATAAAATACGAATTTTATTAACAAACAACTCATATATGAAATTTTTTCCTCTACAATATATTCACGTTAACACTTCTATTTTAATAAAATCCGTTATTTGAACAACTAGCTATGGATTTTTGACGATTGGTATAGAGATGTGGAGTGATACGAAGTGACTGGAAAAATCTTTTGTTCGTTTGTAGATTTTTTTTTAATAAATATACCAAGCTACAACAAGCTTGTTAAGTTCGTTTTATGTAGACCTGAAAACTCATATTGTGTTTTATTTGTATTAATATGATCCAATAAATGAAATCAGTCAAACATCAAAAAAATATATTTGAATTTTTTTGTGAAAATCTTTTCTTCTAACACGATTCAACTGCCAGTCAAATTCAAAATGTACTTGTCATTCAGCTATTCATCTACATTGAGAAATTTCTAAAGTGTTTAGTGATTGTAAAATAGTCGACGTCGTAGTTTCCTCGAAACATCTCCTGCTTCCTGGCTTGATTTCCCTAGAAAGACAAGTTGTCATGACGAGCATAAATGCAATGAAATTTTCAGGTCCACATGTTCATAGTATTCATCTTAACTTTTGTGTCATCCTTTAAATGTGAGACCAGAGAGAGAAAGAGAGAGAAACATAGTGTGTAGACAATGTGAATATATAGAGCAAATATTCGATCCAATTTACTTCTGCTATGAAACATAACACAAAAGTAGGTGAATGTATTCCACTTTGCACGAGCTTTGTACGTTGTCTTCGAATAATTGCACCCTAATAATTGATAAAAGTAAATCGACCGAAAATGGAGTTGGAGTAGGTACCGTCCATGGCCAATTTTAACAATCACGTAATACGAATTGAGGCAATTTGGCGAAAAAAAAAATTAAATAAAAATACGAAATTGCTTAACGTTAATTTTAACAATTGGCAAAAAATAAAAAGTAGGTTGAAAATTAATTATCAACTACATACAACTGTAAACATTAACAAAAATAATTAAATGCAATCATCAGCAGATGAAATGTTTTAAAAAGTTTTTTTTTAAATGTATTTTTTATAAGTAATTTAGAGTGTGAAAAGATAAATTTTAGTTGAAAAGAAAAGATTGTAATTTAGAAAAATTATAAGGACAGAGTGTAACTGCGGTAATTCATAAAACCGTAAAAGAAAGAAAAGAAGAATATTATCTTAATTAATATTTACTAGTTATTATAAATGATATAATAAAGAAATAGTGTTGTTGAGTGATAAAAGAGTGGTTTATCTTCAAGTTGAATAGCCTTAGGAAGCTCGTCTTTTACATTTATCGTAAAAATGTATGGGAAAAAATAAGTAAAGTACAATCGTCACGCGAATTACGTCAAGAAATGTTTTATGTCATATTATAATTTTATAAAAGTCGCGACAAAATGTCTAACATTACTAAATAAAATATTTCAGCAAGCTTCAAAGTAACCATGATATTACTAACCCGTTAAGTCTTATCTAGCGTTACGAAAAGGGGGAGAGGTTGATAAGAGTTTCTAAGAGGGTTGAGTTTCACATTAAACCACACTAGCATATCGCACACGCTCTCTATACTATAGTCAAGTCCTAAGTCAGGTCAACCTGATGATGACGGATCGTTCCCTGATTATTCCACACAATTTATCTCGTCTTTCATCCCGTTTTAGCTTGAATTGCGATGCTTGTTAATGCTAGTGCTATAACAAATAAGAAAAAGAAGAGAATTGAGAAGAAAACTTTGACTTTAATTAGCACTTAAGTAATTACTTGGTGCTAAGGAAACTTCATTCAATAAAGTAACCGTAAATTAATGCGAAATTCCAGCTTATTCATACTTTCGATGGGAAAATTCAACAATAAGAAGTTTGCTGATTAAAAGCTGAGTCAAAATTTTTCTTCTTTCTTAAAGATTTCATTTCTCATACAACTTTGTTATTTTGAAAGATTATCCATGATGGAAAGAGACTAAAATATTTTTTTTCAAAACTCCTAATATTTTTTAAAATAAAATTCTGATTTATTTATTAAACAGCAATTCTATCAATTTTTAATCCTTTCAAATATAAAAATTATTTTACATTTTTGTTCAACTTCCTAAATTGATTAGTCAGAATACTTTCTTGTATTCCAATATTTAATTGAATTCTTTAATTACCAGAAACTTGATTACATTAATCTCTTTTGAAATCTCAACGAAATTCAATTATTGAACAAAAAGGATGAATTTTCAATGCAGGAAATCCCTAAATAAAATTCCATGTTTAATAGAATGGAATAATTCAAGTATTTTATAAATAAAATTGATCACTTGTTTGACTTTTAAAACTTTTGATATATTCTGTTAGAAGTTTAATTTAGAACCCTTCACTAGTTGCGATCCCATATTTTTCTAATGTTTTACCGCACCCTCGTCAGTATGAAACGTTCACAAGAGTCAGACATGCGATGATGATATGAAAGTTCTCGTCTAGATGTCTATTTAATAAAATTGAATTTTTCGCCTGGTAAGTTCTGTTCACAATCACTTGAATTTCATAAAGTTATTTCCAGCAGGTCTATTCCTTTTTTTGCTTACTTCATACATATATACTCCTGCTGATAGGAATCGAATAGTAGATCGATAACAAATTTTTTTTAATAACTTCCTGCTGAAATATAGGTGACCATCTAATTGATTAAATTATCATCATGATGGTTTCATCAGATAGAATTATTTAAATAAATGATAACTTTGATCCCAAAAATATTTTTAGAATTTTCAGTAAATATGCAGTATATTTGCAAATTCTCAAGCGAGTCCATTTAAATGTCACCTAAATTTGACATCTACTTCAGAATTCTCAGTTTGATCTTACCTTTTTCCACAATTCATTGATCTGCTCTTATCAACGTGCTTCGGATTCTCGAGGGCGCATTTTTTCCAGACTCCTCGAAGAAAAACGTGTTCCCACTTGTATTCACAATGAAGAGTTGTCGAAGATGTGATGTCTATCTCTTCAGACTCACAAAGTAACATTGATTTGCAAAATAAACTCATTATCCAACCTTACACTGAATATTACATAGGATAATAGTTTTTGCGGGAAATAATATTTGTCATGGAATAATTTTATTAAGTTTCAAATTGGATTTTGTAATTACAAACTGTATAACAGCACTAGCAATTACCAGTCGAACATGGCTGATTATTCGACTAACTATAATCGATATAACTACCTGAAACCTCCCGATAATTGCATGTCTGTGGCTTCCCTAATTTCACCATGGTTTGCAATCGATTTCATTTTGACACTCTAACAACTTTCAAAACTATGTAGTTACTATCGTATTTATACTTACAAACAAATATGCAAACAAATAAATGAACTTTTTGTTCATAGGTATTTGTGCATTTCCATGTCTCGGTAGCGTCACGATAAATCTCTTGCGATTCGAAATTGCACGTTTGGTTGAGTCGGTTGCAGCTTCAAGCCAGCTGCCGCAGTACCATTTATCAGATTGCTTCTGCTAGCAAAATCTCACCAATGAGATACTTTGAAATGCTACGAGAAGAAACTAAATGGATATTCAGCTGTACGTATACAAACTATATCAAAGAACGAATCTCTGCATCAGATATACATATTTATACATTCTCGAAAATTCAAGCTTCGATGATCTAAAAATAAACCACATTTGTAAAAGCATGAATTATTTACGCAACTATGACACATGCCTAATGTATTTCCAAAATACTCTACAGAGTAAATAGATGTTCTCCAATAGTAGGGGGTACGTGTTGATACAGGACTTTTTGATAACTCTTCTAAAGTACTCATAATTAATCATTAACTGTAAATAGTTACATTTTGTACTGAATTAATACTCATTGTTGAGTACACACTTTTGATTTATACATTTATACGTTCAGCAAATAAAGCTATAAATCCATTAAACTTTGGATTAATTCTTAACTTTTTACTCTGATGGAATTGTAAGTTTTTCAAATTAATAATTTATACTCTGCTCCATTAATTTATTTCATTATTCAAGAGTACAAAACTCAACTCAACAGAGAATAATTTTATTTTATTTCTCGTAATATTACTTTTCGAAATTATTTACATAGGATTTGGAAAAGCAGAGATTCCTTGGTGATTGGCTAAACGAGAAAATTCAATAGAAAAAATTTTTCCCAATAAAATATCAAAGTTACCTTGGGTCAATAGTACTAGTCCCAACTGATCCTTCTTGAAACCAAGTTAATAGGAAGTCATCTTACAAAACGATGTGTTCAAAGAAAACATGGTTAAATCCAGAAGAGGTGAAAAATTTCTAGATTTGAAATTTTACTGAAAGTAAAGAAGAAGAAGACGCTTACACTGAGTAAAATAGATTTCAGTACTTACAAATGCGTTGAAATAAGGAAGCTGGGGCAGCTGTGAGTTAATTTTCTTTAAATTCTGCATTCAAGATAAGACAGTATCTTCCATTTATTTTACTTAGATTATATTACATTAAATTGTAGCAAATGTCTCGGTAAAATTTCATTCATAAATCTAATTATTTTTCTGGTATCCAAGTAATTAAATTTTGATTAATGAATTTTTATATTTAAATTAAAGCTCACAACTAATATCACACTTGGTCTAAAATTTAATTTAAAACAAATATTTTCAATAAAATGCAAATAATAAAATAATCAAAAGTTGATGAAAAAATTAAAGACTTTTATATTTATTTTGAATAAGAAAAGTTTGGAAATTAATCTATCTGACAAATGACAGAAACTTTACTAATTTGTTCAATTATGAGTGTCAAAGACATCCCAAAGGTTTGTAACGTAAGCTAACGTGAGGAGAATACATCATTGCCATGTGGTGCTGATGATTGCGAATCAAGAGTGATAGTTGTCGTTACCCTTAGTGCTCCCACAAGAGAAAATTAGCTCAGCATTTACCACTAATCTCTTTCTCCTGTGGCTTTTTCCACTTTCTAACGTTACCATGTAACAAACACAAAGTTACCAGCTGTGATTTTATATACGCTTGGTTTCCGTATTTTTTTGCGTACTATTTCTCTAACAAAAACGAAATCGATAGAACAGGACTTAGAAGTCGAAATTGTTTCTGTCTGGTTGTTCCTGAAAAACGATCGACTCGTTTATCAGCAACATCCAAGCGACTTTTCTTATCGTGATACACGTAAATCTTATTGAAATCTCATGGAAATAGCAAGTGAAGAAATAAATAGTGTCATATATATTTACTTACAGATAAATTTTCGATCAATGTAAATAAGTTATTTAATTTTTCTTCTTTCGTAAAAAGTATATTACCTTCTTTTTCATTATGTTACGATATAAAAATAAAATAAAAGCTCTAAAAATAATAGGATTTTAAATCTAAAGCTGGATTTATCTTTTTTGTCAATGTACTTACAAATGGTGATAACTAAAGTGCCTTTTATTTGCCCTAAAAATAAAATGGATCTCACTACTTGAAGACACCATGTTGTACTCATTCTCATGCTTTTATAAAACAATTGAATTAGTTTTCTTTTTTGCTTTCCCTCTTTGGGTATTACTTAATGAAAAAAGTAGTCCATTTGGTACACCACATTGACACTATAACTAAATCTGTTCCAGACACTAAATTTTTTCAAAGATTCTCTGCCTTCTCTTCCTTATTTATTCTTTTTTCCTAAAATAAAGTTTCTACTTAACGAACTTTTTCGCCAATTTTACCATCATTGTTGTATGATCCTTCAATTATTCGCTCTCATAATTCGAGAATTAATTAATTTCTTTAATTAATCGAATCGCAGTTCTGGTTTTCTAATTTTAATTTATATTCATTATTTAGCTATGTCATTAATATAATTGCTTTAGTAGCATTGTTAATAATTTTATGTTGAAAATTTTATTTCAAATCTTATAGTAATTTCATTGAAATATATTACCAACGAAATACTTTTTAATCCTTAAATTCTTTAATAATTCAGAAACATTCATAAAATGTCAAGGTACATGTAAATATTTATAATGAACATTGTTTTTTTAATACACTGCTAATAATTAACACCTAAAATCATGGTATCGTTGATAAGAAATAAAAAGTCTAATCAACATTTAATGCTGGTCCCTCTTCCACATCACTGATTAATTCATCGATTCAAAGTCTTCATTATTACTTTTATTGACACCGTAAAATTAATAGAAAAAAAAGATTGATGTATCAAAAAAGCATATTATAACTGTAAAATATTTTTTAAAAAATGATATGTGTAAAATCTCTTTATTATTTACATTTTTTATTTATTTAATTACTTCCTACTTACCATATTTATTTATAAACACATAGATAATTTTTTTAGACAGTCGTGTATTAGTCTTATAAATAAACACATTCGTACTTGAGTCACGTAAAAAAGTTTTACATTTATCTCAGCAACTTGTTATTGTACATAGGTACCATTGTGGATTCTTTTTATAGCACATTTGGTTGTTTCCAGGTCGTCAGCAATCCAGTCGTTTTGTAGTACCGATTTCCAATGATCCACGGTATTTTTCGGAGTAATCCAATCTTCTAAGTTTACAGTTCATGACACTTTTCAAACTCTTTGCACATATATTGTTATGGACTTGGATGCATTGCAGTTTAAACTACGAGTAGAAAAAAACTAACCAGTACCTGTAAAGTTGCAGCAAATTTTGTTCCACAGCCATGATGCATTGCTGCTGGGTGTTCTTCTGAAACAAATACCGCGTGATCATACGAGGAATAGATGTGTTGGGATATTGGAAAGCAATGATTTTTATTTGAAAAGTTTATTGTGTACCATTGAGAATATGAACACGAATGCTTAGAGGTTCTGCGTTAGTTGGAGCACAAGTATAAATACCCGAATCTTCTTGGATGGCTTTTTGAATCAACAAACGACTTGATGTCACACTACCCTTTTCCGTAACCAGACTAATACCTCCCCGAGGTGAATCGAAGTTAATCGCCTAGAAGAAATAGAAAAAGATAATTTCTTTCTGTATTAGAGTAATGGTAGTTCACAGACTTTGCTGACACGTAGTTGGCTGCTTACTCGAGAAGAAGAGATTGCAAACTTTGCTATGATATTTTTTTTTATTTTACTATTACACGTTTAACTTAATTTAATCATTTCACTACCAATTCTCGTTAGAAATAATAGTCCTTGAGGAATAGGTTTTTTTTTGAGGAATTGTATAAATTATTGATATTTTTTTCAATTGAACAAGCTTATTTCGATTTAAAATCTCATTGGATAATTTTTTTTTCTCTTGACTTAAATTTCTTACAATCAACTTTGATTTTATATTTCAGTTGTAATTACTTTAATAACCACATCTTCATCATTTTTAAAAAAAGTTTTTTTATTTTCAATCAATCGAGTTTCTACTAATATTAATCAAAAATTCTCAAAAACTGTTAAAAAAAATCAAGTTCTTCACTGTTGCTTAATTGAAAATAATTTTGTTTACAAAGGACAAAAAATGGATTGCATTGATTATTCGCACTACTTTTCTTTATACTGTAGAGAATCAGAACTCACGAATAAATATTCATGTATTCCATAAATAATATAAGTAATTTAATTGTTCCATAAATTTCATCCAATTTATATTTTCTCCATAAAAAACTTAAAGGTCGTTTATTTAAAAAAAAAAATTTTTTTTTGATTCTCAACTTTTATTGCAAGTGAAATGAAGATCCCTGGCGGCCAATTGCGCGCTTGTTAGTAAGTATCATAAATTCCTAACTTTTCTAAGCATGAAGAATCGTCCGTGATAGTTAGAGCTATAGTTTTATGAGATTTGTGTCTAATACCATAATTAAAGCATTAAAAAAAATATTGCTTGTTTGATATTAAGAATATTCAACAATTTAATTATTTGAAACAATAAACAAAAACTCACTTCATGATTGTGGCTCCAAATGATGGCTGAGGGTGGCTCAGGTGCATGTTTTACAAGACATGTAAGATTAATTGTACTGCCTTTATTGATAAATAGGTCGGATCCTCCTACGATCTCAGTGATTGGTTCTGTAAAATAAAGAAATGAGCTGAAAAACATGAGCAATTCCTCCATAAAATAATAGAAAAAAAAAATCAGATAAAGTCGAGAACATTTTCCGTTTTTCTTTAGATACTTTTTTTTCATGCTGTAAAATGAAAGTCTCCTTCGCAAGTCGTGCACTAAAAGAACCTTTTGATGTACTTCACTCTATCCACTGTGAACATATCGAGTTAGAAACTTGCTAGAGAACCTTTCTCACTTTCTTTCACCTTAATGTTTTCTCTCGCCACATCATTGTGGAATAAAATTTTATTTTACATTTACGAAAGACAGTAAAACAAACAAAAATAAAAAATGATTCGTAAGAAACACTTATAGAGCCAATTAATAGGATATTATAGACTCGTTCAAGAGTATCACGATCGGAAATAAAGTAGTTCTTTTCCACCTAGAATTCACCGCTCCAAATAAGACCCGATTGGAGATGTCTGAGACGTAACTAATTCTAGTAACCATGCTTCCAATGGTTCTATTAGAGAGGTTTCCTCTTGATGTTCTTCTTTCCAATCAAGAGCAGTTACATGCTGGAACGATTTTCCCATGGGCTAGGAAGGAGAAGTAGCAGAAACTAACATTGTGCATTCCCTTGCCGACGATTCCAGAATGGCAATAAGTCTATTTTATCGTTTCACTCTGAAAACTCACGTGCACAAAGGCGCGGAGGCAAGAGTTGCCCTCAATATTTCTCTTGCCTGCCAATGCAAAATTGTATAACAATGAAAAAAGAGATCGTTTGTGTTGCCAGAATAAATCAATAAATCGATCTATAACTCATTCCGAAAACTTCCATCGCGTCATATTGTTCAAAAAGAAAGGAGCAAACATCAAAATAAATTGGATTTTATATCGTGATATATCGCAATCTAAAATTAGGTCTTTTAAACTACTTCTTTGGGTAAACAATCATTTAGGCTTTTTATTTCCCATTTTTTGGTGACGTTGTTAAGTCTATTTAATACGAGATCTGATGTATTATACTTCCTAATGCATGACTATGACATTTTAATGTTAGTATAATTCTTTTATCACTGCACAGGTTATAAGAATGCCATTATTTTTTTAAATCTCCCATCGGACGTCGTTTTATTATGTACATTCAGGGTAGAATTTGTTGACAAGGAATAAAACGTAGAAGCTTTTGTCAAATATTCATTCAATTCTGAACCATGATTTTCGTGAATTCTTTAAAACTTTTTATGGATTTTAGTGATTTTAAAATATTGATAAAACTCTGGTATTCATAAAGTTGAAGTCAATTTTGAGACCGATTTTTATAACTGTAAAAGAATGTTGCATTTTTTGCATCATAAAATAACATCTTATCTTTATGCAACTTTCTTTTATATAATAAAAATAATGATTTGTTTAGTGGAAATTATTACTAAGCTCTTCAAAAAGTTATAAACCGTCTGATATAAATGGAAATTTTTTTCATGAGCTTTAAAGCTTTTAATAAACACCGTAAACTTTAAGTTAAACTTATCATAACTGCTCCAATCCTTTAATTATTTTTTCAATGTTTTTAAAACTAAAAAAATTAACCTGATGCATTTAAACTTTTATTATGTTTTTTTTTACATTTTATTTACATTATCCAGTAATTTTCCTTTCATGGAATAAAATAATTTTAATTTAATGCAAATGAATTTTTTGCATCAAAAAAGATATAATTTTTCTTTTTAAAACACTATATAAATTAAACTTAACAAAAAAATTCAATAACTTTAATTAGAATTAAAAAATCCTCATATGTATGGAATAAAATATTCACTTTGATCTTTATGTTCATTGATCTATGGAATGAAATACAAAGCCTAGATTTTCTTGAATTTAACCTGGATCAAATTACATGAGAAATCCATATGCATCACATTTACCGTTGTAATTTAATCTCGAGCAATAGTGTAACCACAAACATGTATTTATGTCATTACTGTCATTAAATGGACAGTCTAAATGTATGGGTACATATGCGTAGTAAGTCAAACACTTGCTATATGACCCTATCCGCAGCGGCTAGAAGCAAAATACTTGCAATGGTGATACGGTAACGTAACCTATGAACCATAATATATTACATACTACGTCGTCACAGTGGTTATATATCCTCTCTTTACCCTCGTCTGCAGCCCATGAGAAGAGGATATCTTCTCGAGGATAATCATCTTTCAGCCATATTGCCAATAGAAATTGATAGCTTGGGAAAAGGTGGCTTGGAATACACACATATGTTCGCGAATCATGAATAGGGACTATAAATATATGTACATAGTTCACACGTGCATTCTGTCAAGAATAATGGCTGTGCCAACAAAAAATTTGTCATAAAGTAGATTTAGCTGACGCACTAACTATCATTATATCATTGTTATCATTGTCATTGTTCAACATATCACAATAGCTATAGATATTTGAGCTATGCATATTTATAACTCATAATAAATTACTCAATTGTTGTCAAACGATATATAACTGTTATTTATCGATGTAATTATCTAAAATTTTGGATAAAAAATGTTTTAAGACTTGACTTGATTCAAATTTATTTAGAAAAAAAAGTCTGAATATTTTCTGCAGTTAAAAAAAGAAATTTAATAACGACAAATGGAATTTTTTTGTAACTGATAATCACTGTCGATTTTTAATAAAAATTTATTCGCCGTAAATAAAGCCCTAGAGTGTAGGAAATGTTGATATAAGAAAATAAGTCTCCGAGATTTTTTGATTAAAAGTAATTCGCGTAATGCATAATAAAATATCGGAAAAATTTCGATTATTACGTCAAATTTATTTTTTCCCGAAACCTTTCCAATACAAAATATTGAAGTAGATGGAAACTCTTACATGATGACGTATAAAAGCAAAAAGCGTGTTCCATTTTTGCATGTATATTGTGTATATTGGTGAAAAATAATAAATCAATACTTCTCGACATTAGACGTTGAAATATGTCAAAATATATAAAAATTTTACCATCTAAATACGCTTCATATAAAATACGTTTAATATCATGAGATTGACATGATGTACGTAAATTTCGTAAACCGATACAGACATATTATGTGATACATCAACTAAACAAGAAGCTATTGAAATAGAATTTATGCATCCTCGGCTGCATGTATAGTAAACTGTTGATAGAAGCGCATCAAGTTGTTTGGCGACTCCAAAGTTGTTTTGCAGTATGTGTCTGAACTGTAAAGCTCCTCTTTGAAAGCTAACCGTTGAAAATACATGACAGATTATATATAAGTACTCAATACGAACCTTAAGGACCCAGCGCAACTATCTGAGCTAAACAGATTCCGCTAGTAATAGCAAAAAGTTTGCAAATAGTCCTTTCAACTGAGAACGAACGAAACTCATGTATGGGGATAGTCTAACAAGAGTCGTTAAACACAAAGAGAGGTTCGGTCTGCTTCTCCAAGTTGGCTTTCACCAAAGTTTCGAACCTCACTAAATAACTATATTTAAATTGTTATTGCCTAAAGGTTCATTAGTAAAATAACTATTCCTGATGGAAGATTTAAATGAACTTGGTGGAAACAATTATGAAATATTACCATTCCGTGTAATTATATATATCCGATAGTTCGTTTCTGTTGTTAAATATTTTATGATATCTGATCATATTTATTACCTTTATAATTATCTCTACAGTAGTTGAATAAAAATCAGTTTCAAGTCAATCGCTTTTTGCAATTTATTCGTTTCAAAGATCTCGGTTTCATGTATTAGAGCACAAAGTGGATCAATCAATATAAATGAAAAAAAAAATTATACGATTTATACTGAAGCACCAGTTTTAATTGAAAATTGGAGAACCAATTCGCAAAAAACAATTTAATAAAAGCATAATATTTACGAAAAAAACGTAAAATAAAATCCAATTTATTTTTCTTGCATCTTTATTTGTCTTTGTTAAACATATATAATTGCAAACGATAAAATTATAAATTAAAGTAAATTGAATTTTTTTAAATCTGTATTAAATAATTTTTATCTAAGGATATTTGATATTCATTATTTTAGAAGATAATTTTAACCTCTTTTCTTCTTTTCAGTACTTCATTATAATAAAATTGTTTTTTTAAAGTAGAGTGAATTTTTCATTTGATCCATTTTTTATAATTTAATTATTTAATCGTAATAATTAAGTCACAGTAACTAGAATAATGACTCTAATACCATCAAATCGCTATGAAAGAATCATCTTTGCCACCTGGGACGATCGGTAAAAATTCGATTCCTTTTCGAGTCAATTTCCAATATACACCAGCACTTTCAAAGATCCATTGTAGTAAAATAGCTATTCTAGAAATTTGAATGAGATTAACTTTTAAATCGGATTGGAAAATAACTACAATATTTTTAACTGGTGAAACATTTACGAGTTTTCATTTGCCATTTCAACTCTGAATCGAATACATTATTAATCAATCAGTTAATTGATAAAAAATCAATGAATAAAATATATAATCAATACATTATATCAGTATATAGTACTGATTATACTGTATCCATTTCTGAAATAATAAAAAACGAATTGTGATTATAATGATAGCAATACGGAGGATATTACTCGATTGACACATAGATATGGTCTTTCCCACGTGTGAGAATGAGTATAAATCCGATTATACTTGAAGTAAATTTCCAATAGGGTATCCTTTATTTCAAATAAACCGACCGGGAATAGTCTTGGCCCAAGTCCAGGATTGAAAATCATTCAGCACCATATTGAACTAACGAAACTTTATATCATCTACACAAAACCAACGTCTGCCTATATTCTTTGAGGAACAATATTTTTGAAACCATGTAACAATTTCCTCATGACCCCAATAAATTAATGGAAACATATGACTTTTTGTGAATTGCTAGCAATACGATAACAATTTTTCGCAGCACCTGTATTGTGCGGAAACAATGAATCAACCAGATGATATTCTTTATCGTTTTTCACTTTATTTCAGAAGTTGACTCTTCGCACTATTCGCTCGATTAAATGACATATTGTCCACTGAATTTATTTCGTATCATTTTATCAACACTTGTATACTTGTATTCTTACCAAGCTATGCATTCTCTTGTAATACCATAATTATTCACTCAATTTACAAAATTATCGCGATAATAATACTTTCGACGTGCCCAGAACCTATCGCTACATGCACCATAATTACAGCAAAACGTAACGCCTCTTAAAACTGTACATGAAAATTCTTTTTAAAAGCTTTAATTAATGCGAAATTATATATGTAATGGCTAATCATGATCAGTTAATCAACTACAACCCACTAACTAAAATTTTCTCCGTAAATTAAAAATTGTTTTAATTATTGTTCGTTGCTCATAAATATTTATAAATATTCATATACTTTATTGTTCTTTATAAGAAGATTAGTTGTTTATTTTTAAGAGCAAGTTAGTGAGATAAAGAGCTTGAGAGGTAAATTGGGATGCTGATTCTGAAAATTACGTTCATTTATCTGTATAAGCTCTAATTTTAAAAAGATGGAGTATACTGTGAACATAAATTTCTAGATTTTCCTTCATTATTTTCCGATTTTCAACATCGAGTTGTAAAAAAAAATAAAATAAATTAATGTTAGATATTTTAGTTTAAAACTACAAGCTTTTTAAAAAATATTTCTTGTAAATCATTAATATTATAATTTTTTACTTGGAAATAATTTTTTTAAGTATTTATTTATAATGAATTAGTAAATAAAAAAATTAGATTACATTTTTCTAAGTTAAGTGTTATTTAAAGCTCACATAAATGTTTATTTGCAAAAATGCCAATAATTTCTGCTCTAAATACATGAGAAGCAAATTCAATCTTGCAACTTTATATAAAAATTTAATGAAGATTTAGAAAGTCATCCATTCAAATTTAATTAATGCTTTGAATTCTGAATGAAGTTCAGGTTAATCGGTGGCATACACAAAGTTCTCTTAATTTATACATTACCGCACGAATTAATTATTGAGTAGTGTAATTCAATTTTGTATTTCGACCGTAAGACTTGATAAAAATTTGAAGTAGGATTAAAAGTATCTCATGATTTTGATAAAAGCTTTATGATATTTTTTCTCACGAAAAATATTTCATCTCAAATTCCGTATCAAATTATAGTAATGGCTGAAATGTAAGTGAGAACATTGCTACTGAAAGATCATACTTTTTTAGACTGTCACTTGGTTATGGTTCCATACACCATCGCAATAAATTTGAAAGCATAGGGAAGAGCTTTGAAAGATATGAAAATGAATAGTAATTACAGTTACTTTTCCCTTTGAGAACTACTTTAAATCATTTGTAAACATATGCGTATTATATTTTCAAAAAGCTTTCTCAAAAAATATGTATACATATATATATTTATTTAAACTAATTCCTTCTTTCCTATTTTTTTTCTATCAAGCTTATTTAATAATTTCTTTTCAACATTTTATGTTCATTGAATATCAATGAAGAAAATACTTGAATAGTTTACAATTGATGAACAATTTGTCTTTTGCTCTCTTATTAGTTACAAGTTGATTTTTCCAGTATATTTAAGCAACAAAGAATGACCGAGTTCTGCCAGACAGAACTTGCGCCTTTCCTTTAACGTTTCTTCGATCGACCAAGTGTAAAATGCTCTTTCAAACTTACCAACACCATTAGGTAGTAGTCAATAGAAGAAGCATAAAGAGATCTATATAGAAATTAGAAGCAAACTTCGTTCATCTTCCCTATTAAGGCTTTGATCGAGGAATTTTATTGTCACTCACTGACTCTATTAAAATTATTTTCATTCTATCTAAGTACTCAAATAGGTTCCTTTAAACTTTCCTACATTACATGTAATAACAAGTAAAGTTTATATCTGACTGCTGGTAGAATATTATTCAAATTAAATACAAATGAAAAAAATACTAGATCAAGCGACTGCGTATTACAATTAATTTTTAATTGTCAATTAAACCATCTGCTGTTGCAAAAAAAACAATTTTTTGTTGATTTTATAATAACTGGTTGAACACTAGAACCAATCACTAACGATTAAATTACTTTACCATATAAATTTTTATATTGAAAAAATTTTTTTTTAATAAAACATTGTACACTTTTCACTATTTTACCAACATCAGAAGCAAAAAAATTATTTTCCATTGAATCAATTTATTTTATTGAAATTCAGTAGTACTGAAGTAACTGTATTCTCTTCGAATTAAATGATTCACTGGATGGTATGAATAAAGCCACAAATATAAATTTCTGAAAGTTAAATTAAGGACGCAGTTGAACCAAGTTAGCTGTATATTTTATGATAAAAACAAAAGAAAAAAAAAATTTACAAAAAATCATGAAGCTGTGTCTTTAGTTTAACTTTCAAGGGTTTTAATTTGAGTATTTATTCTTGCCAACTACCAGAATAATTTATCTGATCGATAAAATTTATAATTCAATAATCTAAATGATTAGTTGGATTTACGTTCATTCAATAGGAAAATTAATTTCATCATTTTATCAATATACTTATGAAATTTATTATATATCACTATGGCAATAAGAGTATTTATTATGCTACTCTAAAAACTTCAAATGATAATTCTATGTTCAAAGGAATTATTATGAAAGTTGAAAATATGTAAATAAATTACTGATCTAGTTCAAAGAAGTATTTGAGTAATATTAATTTTAAATTATAATCTACTCATTACTGAGTGCTAAAATGTTTAAAAGGAATTCTCTTAATAGTATATTTTATTTAAAACTGTTATCAAAGTACGAAAATTAAAAAACGTGAATTTAAACCAAAGTGAAAGAAGTAAAATATGACGTAAAGTTAATTAAAATAATGCAAAGATGAATATCCAATTAATTTTTCAATCATTAATTGGAAGAACCCAAATATTTTTCTTTTGTTTAGTTGTTTATTCATAATTGTTTAAAAAATTTTTAGTAGCTATATAACGTAATATTTAGGTTTGAGAATGGAAGTTCATATTTTACTTCTCCTTAAATTGTAGATAATAGCCCATTAAAGATGAATATTGAGTTACTTACTAACTATATTGACGTACACTTTATAGCCAATTGGGGGCGTCGTTGATATTTGGCATTCATATATTCCCGAGTCCTTGAGTTGGGGGTAGCGAATCTTGAGTATCCAATCCTCGGAATGTGGAGTATGTAGTGCTTCGAAGCGTTGATCACTAGTGTATGTATAGTGTCCGACTGTCAACAAGTGGATGTCACGGTGTCTGACCCAAGAGACCTTGTTAAAATTGTAGAAATTATTACAATAAATATTCAAGAAAAATATTACTCTTAATTTAATAGCTTGCACAAGATAAACAAGTATTATGACATTAAATATATACATTATTATGATCATTTCGTAGTATTATGTTTCCTATAATAACGTACGCTTCAACGCTTACATGATTGAACGATAAAATTTTATTTTACCTCGTCTTCTTCAAGAAGTTTATGGTACTATGCAGAATCCATTACGGTTCAATGTTATATTTCTACACCACTGTTAACAATATCAAAAGCTTCTTTTTTCTTTTATTTTTTTGCGGTTTTCTCTACAATAAAAAAATCGGATAAAAAGATAATGGTTATCGTAAAAGGACAAAATTATATAAAAATAGAATTCGAAGGTATGTTAAAGAGTAAAGGAGGAAAGAAAAATACAAAAATAATTAATGCATGTAATTTTATGAGTAATAAAGTCGTAGATGATTCTCCTAAAATCCGTATATGATTTTAATAACGAATTTTTTGTGTTCACTCCTTATGTAAATACATGTCTATATTTTGTAAAATATATAGGAACAATATATATTCAAGAAAATATATCTATATATTTATAGGGTTATATATTATATAAAAATGTCAGAGACACTATAAATTAACCAGAACAATGTGCTGGCAGGCGATTAAAAAATTACCATTTTAATTGTACAAGAATATGAGCGCATTAATTTTCGACTGGCCAGCCGTCTCCCACAACAGCTAGAATAATTACAAAATTTTCGTCACTATATGCATGAGCTGAGTATCAGTTAATTACTTGAACGTACCACTAGTACATGGAACAGATTTCATTCATGCACCAAATAAAGTTTTAATATTTTTTTTATCGCCAATATAAAACAAATTATATTTAAAAAGCATTACGTTAAACGGATGAATATTTCATATCGTTTACTTTTATTACTGTAATCCATAATGAATACAGTGATTAATCAACAACTGTACTTTATTTATTCAAATCTTTCATAATATTTTCAACTTATTTATCGTTACACAAACTTTCCATTGTTCAATAAACACAAGTTGTTTATATCAATAAAGTTTTATAACATCCAAAATGTTATTGAATTAAGTAAAAATGATAATTTATATTGCAATGAATAAATGCTCTTGCGAGCAACTACTTTATTTTTCCTTTAGTTTCTAGTATTCTTGAAAATTATGTACTTTTCATAAAAATTGGTATGCGATAATTACGACTTTCATTAAGTAATTTTCGATAGATTTAATTAGGAAGTACCTCAAGAAGCATTTAGAACGAAAAGTGCGATCGTTTCATTGACAAAAACTTTCAGATAATTTATAAGTAGAATAATTGAGTTAAGCTTCCGAATTTAATCTCACAGAATCCCCTCTGGTTTCCTTTTCTTCTCATTATCGCAAATGAAAGGCATTTCTGAAGCTACTTTTGGGGCTTTATTCTGGTAATCCTAACGAGTTAAGATGCTTACGCACTGAAAATTTCACGATGTTAATATTCTATAACGAGCTATCTAAAAATTTATAATCACTCTGAAAGTTAAATGAGTTGTTGAAGCTATTGACAAAACAATCTTCTCTACCCTCAGCTTCACGCCAATATTGTGCAAACAATCTGAGAAACATGATTCAGCTGTTAATCAACAGGATTCTCTTCAAGTACAGTTGTAAATATCTTATCACTTGGATCTAATTATTTTCTCATTAATTTATGAAAATATGAATATTTCCGCATTGACGTCAGTTTGTTTTATCATCAGTAATACGATAATTCATGGATTTATTTAGCTCTAACTATTAACTTTTTGGATGATTGCATGTTCAGTGTACGAATAACGTTTAATTATTTAAAATTTATTAAAAATGAAAAATGATTGGATGAAATCAAATTCCAATAATGAATGTTCAAATCAATTGATGAATAATTTTTATAAAGCCGGCAAAAATGAAATTGAATTTTTTTTTTATAAATTAATTTATTGATCTATAGAAATAGCATTGCCAATAAAGTATGAGCTTTCTGTTAATTATTTTAATCTGAGAGATTAAGTATTGAATTTTATAAATATTTCCTAAATTAATTGTTATATAAATGAATGAATATTATTCCTATCAGATTAAAAATTAATCTCAGATTCATTCTCTAAAAATTGTTCCTGTTGATTATACTTGTTTGGATTGTAATGAGAGAAATAGTAGCAATCGAAATTATTCATAAATGAAAAATATCAAAGCTGCATATCAATTTCCAATAAATTTTTGAACAAATCAGTTTTTTATTGGTTGATATTTATTAAAGTCCTCATTAGTTTTTAATTTTTTTTCTCTATCCATAATTTTCATGATATTAGGGGGAATTCAACAGAAAAATTATGCGAAGATTCATCTCTTAATTAAAACTTAGCACGGATTAATCTCTGATCTGCACCTACTGTCTTCAGAAATATATCTGTGTATATGAAGTCCAGAAGAACGCAGCCGTGGGCTATTTAAAATAATCTTAATTATGCTAATTCTTTATCAACTTATGCTAGACTTCCTGTATAAAAAAATTTAGTTTCTTAAACGTTCCCTGCAT
Source organism: Chelonus formosanus (assembly GCA_028641665.1). Classification (NCBI taxonomy): domain Eukaryota; kingdom Metazoa; phylum Arthropoda; class Insecta; order Hymenoptera; family Braconidae; genus Chelonus; species Chelonus formosanus. The sequence goes on from CM054002.1 coordinate 21,302,800, forward strand.
GACGTATCCCTCATACGTTTGGGGAACAAATTTTTTTTTTTTTCGAAATTTTCCCTCTCTAGTATGAATATACTTTAACTTGGTTTGCTGTTAATAACTCAGGATCTATATGGCCTATATAGAAAATAAAAATATCAATGGATTCGTGAGAACGAGATCTTTTTATTGCACTAGTTAAAATTAAAATTGAAACATAATTTATGCAAAAAATTTTGCAAAGTTCCGGTTTTACCCCATTTTAGGGGGGAAATAATTATTTTTTTATATATTTGACCTGATTTCGCATTTCTACGCGTCAAGACGAAGAGAATGAGTCCTCGATCGTCAAAATCGGACAACTTTGATTTTTCGACCCAAAAAAATGGCAAGTGGTACCCCTTTCCATTTTTTTTGGCCAAAAAATAAAAGTGCTCCGATTTTGATGATCGAGGACTCATTCTCTTCGTCTTGATGCGTAGAAATGCGAAATCACGGCACAGCTTAGGAAAATTAATTCTAACACCTTCAAAGAGGGGTAAAACTGGATACAAATTACTCAACATCATCTCTCTGACTTTAAACCCTTGTAACTCATGAACGGACAGTCGAATTACCTTTTGCTTGGTCGTTTTAGAAACCTTAGATTCTGAGCTATCGAATAATATTTACAAATGTATTGCAAAAAATTTATTTTCCCCTCAAAATAGCTTAAATACAATAAAAGTCCCATTTTTTTAGGCAGTTTGCCAAGTATTTTGGAAATTTTAAGGGTGCGATAATCATTTCAAATGTTTTTTATGGATATGTTTTTTGACCTTAGATTCTGAAGTTTCCAAATACTTCTTAAAAACCATCGTTCGATGATTTTTCCTCAGGTGGTGAAGGTTTAAAGTCGAAGTAAGGGTAAAAAATAATCTACTTTTCAACTTTGGGGAATTAAATATTTTTATATGGTTCTTGGAGTAAAAAATTTAGTTGATAACATTTTCAGAGAAATGAATAGAATTCTCGCTGATTGTATGAACACAAACCCAACAATTTGCTGATAATTTTTCCAAATATTCCTTCATAAATTCTCTAAATATTTTTCTATGTTGAATTTTTTTGCTAAAGAAAAAAAATTTGCTTCTCATCAGAAGAAAAATCTATTTTATTGATTATATTATCTATAGCCCATGGGGTTTGAATCATATAAGTTATTTTATCAACTTAAAATAGTTTCACCGTTACTATATTTCAAATAATGAACATGACTGCATAAAATAATATATGTCGACTTCAACTTACTGTTAAATTGCCCAAGTTTTTTACTCTGCATACAAGATGAACAGTTTTCCCTTCTAGCCCAGTGGTATTACGCTGAACTGTGGTGTCAAAGTAAGGTGCTGTATCGTATGATCGATGTTCTTCGAGGTAGTTGGTGATAAAATTTTGTGAAATGTTTCCAGCAGATTCTGGAAAGAAAATAAATTCAATAGAACACACTTGCTACGATTTAACCACTTAATTCTAAAGATCGAAATTTCACTGAATATATATATATATATATATATATATATATATTCAGTGATGTATCACTAAAAAATCTCTAACATTATCAAAAGAAAGGAATTTTTAATACTTCATTACACAATCTGTCATTAAAAATAAACTCAGGAAATTAAAGTCACAATTATTGAGAAGAATCATTGGTGAAAAATTACAACCAAATTTTATCTTGAAATGATGATGACGGAAGGGTTTGATTGTGTATCGAATTTAATTGAATTTTATTTATATAATTAATATAAGCATGGTAGTAATAACATGGCGTAATAATACTGTCACTAACGGATTTCCCTTACGAACGAATATATTCGCAGGGGAGATATGTGTGTGTCAAATTCGCAAAATCTGCGAAACCGTCTCTGGGGGTTTGAATTAAAGTACGGCTGAGTGAAATCATCATGACCGAACGTGATATCCACATGTAATGTGTAACTGCATTGCGTCAAAAACAACGATTGGCTTATGTCGTGTCATTCACTATGTATTTGACGATTAAAAAAAACCAAAAAATGGCATATCCAGCAAATCATAAAAAAATCAAGACAAATTAGCGGTGTAAAAAAAAAAAGCCGCAAATAATTTTTTATTTATTTTTTTGGTATGTAGAACATTAAATTGTATAGGAAAAACACCTCGTTTTAGTAAATTTATTTTCTTTTTAAGTCAGATAAACGTGTACTGGAATAGTTTGTTCAGCAAACAGTCAGTATTTACCAAGTGGCGGCGACATTTTACTATTAAAATGCTATCTCTAGAGTACCATTGCTTCTCGTATCTTCTTGACAAACCGAGCAGGCTTGTTTGCAATTACTTACTGTATTTCGTAACGTAAACTTTGTAACATTTTTAAAAACCTACCAACTCACGACTCAAGGTAGACAATTTTTTGTGGTTAAGAAAATTCAAGAGAATTGAGTAGCTTAATACGAAAAGGAGAAAATAAAAACGTGTGATAAAAGAGTAAATGAATATGTAAATACGAAAGAAAGATAGGTCGGTTGGCTGAAGAGAATAGTATTCACATTGTTATTGGTAAGACTGGAAGCTGATAAGAGAAGTAGTGAATTTAGGTGAGAAATATAAACAGTAAAATGTGAACAATGAATTGAAAATGAGAGTTCTCGAAAAAGGAGTGAACGAGTTCTAGATCGCGTGTAAGTCACTGACAACTGAAAAGAGACCCCTTTCGAATACATTGAGGGTAAAATAATGTCATTCCAAGCGTGACTGAAAGGTGCGCCTGGCGTGTAAGTTCGAGTACCTGAAATTGTTAGGTGAAGTGCAGTGACATTTCCGATAAAATGCGGTTCTCATCGCATTGTAAGTACATTCCTGTCACAGCTAGTATCTTATTTCACTTAACATCGGGCATACAATGGTATTGGATTGTCATGCTGTTGTTTCAGCTTTCAGTGTACCAAGATGAAATTTTATTCAAGTTCCGGCATTTTTAACAAATTGAAATAGAGAAATTGGAGAGAATTCCAACTATTACTCGTTTAACTTCAGATACGTGTTGTACGCACAAACATCACAACTGTTATTTCAATTGAAAATTTAGAGAAGAACTATTTGAAATATTTTTTGAAGTGCTATTGAAAATGAAGTGTAGTGGATAATTAAGTAATTATGATAGAATGATTACGTATTGAAGAGAGATTTCGAAACGATTATCAAGTGATATTGTTGGGTTAAACAAAGAGACATATCACGCGAATATATTGAAAAACAATTGTCCAATGGAATAAAAAAAAACCTCTCATTAATTTTCCGAAAATAATTAGCACATTAAAAGTGGAATCCAATCAATTTCGTTTTAATTTATTTATGATATTTGAAAAAATTGTTATAAAATTGTAGAGAATGTGTTTGTAAAGATAGAAGTATTCATTGTCTTTTTGAAGTATATGTGGATGAAAAGAATGATTGGAGTGTGATGGATTTAAACATTCTATCGAGTTTTCCAATCATTTATTTATTTTTTACGTTTATTATTGATTACGACGCATAAAAAATAGAAAGATCTTTTACTTTTACTGATTCTAAAAGCTCTCTAAAACAAAAAAAAATATTCAATTAAATATGGGCAGTGTTTAAAAGCTTGTGCCTTTTTGCAGAATCGATTTTTTGTGTATTGTATGCTATTTTTTGTCAAAATTATCAACTGTCAAAGAGAAAAAGCCACTTTTGATACAAAAAAAAAATTAATCGAGGGATTTAAAATGTAAAGTCATAATTTTTTTTATAAAATATAGAATCATTTTTTTTTTTTTTTTTTTTCAAAAAAAATAGTTATGAACATCTAACGAAGATTTATATTTTCTGTTCACAATTTTTTTATAAATCATTTTTTTCGATAGAAAGAAAATTTTATTTTATTTTATTACATTTTATTGTAAAAACCATAAAAATATTTACAGCTGTGCAATTAATATTCCGTAATTCACATATTTATAAACCTCAAACTCTTTTTTTAATTATTGCTCATGCACCATATACGTGCAAATCAAATAGTCAAATTACAGTCAGATATTTTCCCTCATTTTTTTTATTGTTTTTCATTCTAGGTCATTTGTAGCTAGGCCTCTCTCTCTTTATATATAGACACAAAAAAAATCAACATTAAATTTATTTTATTATAAAAATCTACTTTTAATTATTCATCATATTTAAATGGTAACATTTAGAAATAAACATGCATTTTCTCACATTTCTCTAATAAGTCTGGTGTAGTTATCTCGTCTTAAATAAATTTGTATACTCAAGTACACATGAAAATAACTTGGCAGTTGCTTATTTTATTATAACTAAAAGTAAATAACTGTTATGAGAAAAAGTATGAAACATTTAGAAATATTTATTTAACCTTATTATACTAGTTAATTATATACTGTATTATTCGTTTTTTTCAACATTTTTATGTTGCAAACATTTTTTACATATGCTACCGAGTAAATTTACAATATATAGATCGATATACATTCAGGAAGTTCAGAAAACTTAAAACGAGTGCAATAACTTTTAAACTTGTCCCCGTTCGCCTTTCTTAATGGTACGTATATATACGTAAAAAGAGTCGACAAAATCAAGCAAAAAACTGACTCGTGCACTTTACAAAACATCAAACTAAGTTTTATCCTTTGTGCAGAGTATTATATAAATAATTGAGAATTTTTTATACCATGCTTTTTATCGGATAATTTACTTCAACATTCCCAAAAATAATTAAAAATTTATATTAAATTTTTTGTTCATCATTCAAGCATTAACAATAATATTCTCCAATTATTGTTGTAATAATAATGATTATTGGTAATGGCTTTCGATTAATTGCATATGATAAATTTTGCTTTTAATGTTTTCATAATATATTTATCAGTATAATTAAATATAATAGAAAGTATGTGTAATTAAAATGATTTAAAGCATATGAATTGAAAGAAATGCATTTTTTTGCATCAGTATATAGATAATATAGCGTATAACATTTTTGTATAAAATAATTAGATCGTGGGTATAGAAATAGAGTTTGAATAATTCAACATACTGACACATTTTAACATAAAATAAAATGAAAGTTCACTACTATTCACTAGCAGTTGAATTTAACTTTTTCACATTTAACTCATAAAAACCTGAAATTTAAATAAAATTACCATCTACTCCAGTAACTTTATTAAGTATTTCATTCTTTGATACTTAATATTGTCAAACAAATGAAATCATCATGTTCGAGAAACCTTTGGTCCTCATCTTGAAGAAAAATTTTTTAATTCAAGAAAATGGGATGAAATAATTTTTCTGATAGATAACAATTAATTATTGCAATGATAATAATTCGAACAAAAAGAGAATAAATAAGAAAGACTGAATTTTATAATTTTTTTCTTCAATTTACACCTAAATGTTGAACAGAAAAAGATGAAAACTAAAACAGCGTCCAAAGAAATCGCTGACAATTGCAAAGTATCTCAACAATAAGAGCTGCAGTACTCTTAATAGTACCTAAACCTCTTAAGAGCTTTACCGCTTAATTACGAAGTACTAAAGAAAAAGCTGAGAGTTTCGGAATGAAAATGTTTTTTGTAGTCTATCTTTCCCTGCATCTTATTTTTATAAAGCAATGAATAATAATTAAATACTAATTAAATCAGAAATACTTACGTATTTGAATACTTTATTTCAGTTCACAGCGAAACTTATGCTTATTAAAATCCTTTATTATTCAGTATATGATAATAAAAAAATTAAAAATCACTCTATGATTGCTTTCACTGCAAATCCAAGATTTTCAGAGTGTGTTGAAGTAATTCACATGAAGTGTGTTCAATATTAAATTTCCATAAACAAAATATAGAATAAAACAAAATGCAATACTTTGGATATGGGATTTTAACACTGAACACACTTAATGTGCTTTATTTTAATTCACAGTTGCTTTCAATTGTATTAATAATTCTTCAGAACTTCATAAATCCGAAAATAATAATTCAAACACTTTCGACTTCGTAAAAGAGTGTTATAAACTTTTTAATAAGGACTTTGCTTGAAAAAAAGTTATAAAAATATATTAACAATTAATTTGGAGTATTATAAATTATAATAAATCAAAAATAATGAAAAATTTTTAAAATTGCTTTTTAATAAACTCTGTCGTAACTCAGAAGAATTATAAATTATTTTGAATGAATAGAAACTTTTTTGTCATTATTTCCATTATCATTAAATTCAATCCATCAAAAAAAAAAAAAAAAAAATTATATGAAAAAAAATGATAAATTAACCAGAAAAATATTCTTTTTTGTTTTACTCTCAATGTTTTTTACAATTTTATCATTTTCATTAACTCGAACTAAATTTTCATGAACTCGATGTGAATATCTATTTTAAAAATATTTTTTATCTTAAAGTTAAACATGCATGGATGATAGTGATGTAATATGAATCGATATAAGATATTGATAGTAATGACAAAATGTTTGATAGATGGAAGGATATCGAGTGATCGATTGTCAGAAGAGCTCTATTGAGAGATAAACCCGGTTATTGAAAAATGTCATAGGACTCTGTTTACAAAGCATCTGTAATGAGTTCATAGAATTTACTAATAATTACTTGCATTATGAGTATACCTACGTGGTGGTTTTAGGTCATACTTCCATTAACCTTCATTTATGTGGAAGCCACAAAAACAGGTCAATCAATATCAGGTAACTATCAAATTGATAGTATTATCTTTACACCAAATAAATACTTGAATACTCCATTATTATTTTCTATATCGAATTAAAATTGAGTAGAATTATGTTGAGAATACTGATGGATAAATAACACTACTAAATAATTGAAACTAAGTTTCTTTAGAATTACTATATATAATGTAGATCATGACTCGTGAGAAACTTTTAATGTATTATAAAAGATATGTATGTATACCTCATATTGGTTTGGCAAACTGCCATGTGATAAGAATGTGTGATACTTTTGTTCAGCATTTAAATATCAATATCAGAATCGCGATAATGTAAAATACATTTCAGTGAAAAACTGAAAAAAATGCATTAAAGCATCGGATTTCGATATTTCCTACTTCTTCAGACTTGTAAAATAATTTTTAACACTCAATTACCATTAGTCGATTAACTTCTGATTATAATTTAATCCACACAATAAAGAAGATAATTAATAAATTGAGATTTCTATTTTTAAAATGGATTGGGATAACGCTAAAGAGTAAATTGTTACGACAAATGAATAAGATGGATGAATGAAAAGCAAAATAGAAAAATTAACAATGTATCAATATCAGAATATCATTTCGATCATTAGCCTTTTGTTATGAAAAATAAAATGAAAAAACTATAAAAGAGCATGATCTTCATTTTTCATATGGGAGGTATACATTCAAAACTATCAATTGATGCTGGGTAGACACATCTGAAGATGTATTTTTTGAAAAAGTGCCAGTATAATCGTTTGAATAATACCAAGTCATGATAATCATTCATATAAACCTTCATTTATATCTAAATGTGACAACAAAGTAGATTTAAAAATTTCGGAATTTCTTACAGTAATTTTTATAACTTTTTTCACTACTGACAATCAAAATGCTATTGATTTAATTCTGGACCATAAACAGCAGGAAATTACAAAATGAATGAAGAAATATAACAAAGATTCTGTTGAAAGTAACAAAATGAACTAACTGTGTTAGTTATTACGCAGTAATTCCCACAGCGCTGGGCAATTAATAGCCTCTTACAAGGGAAGAAATTTAATTTCTCTAAAGTTCACTGAAGTGAGTTTTAATTATATTTCAACGTTGATTCGCAAAAGGATGTTTCAGTATGTCAGTGATGTCAATTTGTACATCAAAAGCACGCGTTACTTCAGCAAACTCCTGATTATAAAGATCATAAATTTTTGAAATAAATGAGAAAAAAATAAAAGTTTTTTTTTTATGTTTGAAGGATAATAAAAAAGTGTTGCTAAAATTTTTTTTATAAATTATGGGGATAATTTTTAATATTATTTTTCTAGTATCATCCATAGGCTTATCTTTAGCCGTTAAAAAGATTTTCATTTTTCTTACGACCGTTATGATCCACCTGATTCTCGTAACCTGCTTAAATCAGCTTATCCTGTTATAAATTTCAGATTTATTGCATGCCAGCTATCCATTTCCTTTATGTCCCAGTGGAAAAGACAAAAAATGATATTTCACTGGGGAAAAGCAGCTGCTATGAAGAAACGTAAACTTCAATATTCACTTCAATAATAATGATAATAAGAATGTAATTTTGAGAATATCAATTGTCATAAAATAGACATACAATACAACTCTTGATAGTTGTTTTCTTTTGTAGAGTTTCGATATCTCGTATATTTTTATGGAGTATCATTGTTTTGAAATATATAATTAAATTTTCATAAAACAGTATTTGTTACTTATACAACAATATAATCAAAAATAATAATAATAATAATAATAATAAATGTATAACTGAATTAGAAAGCTATGATTAATTGAAGTTGTTACATATTTTTCACTCAAAGCATAGACAAAAATTATTTATTCGAGTAAAAAAATTTTTACCAATGTTTATATTTATTCATACGCATTCTACTTTATTACTACTAGCAAACAATTAACTATAAAATCGTAAACTATTTTTGACGAACAAAAAATGAAGTTGAAAAAACATTTTTCCATATGAAAAATTATTATCTCTGCTTTGAGTGAGTCTAAAACTTTATCATCCTCTCACGACGACGTCTGTCAGATTAAAATAAGGAAAAATAATTCATTAATCCGCTTATTAATTAATTACACAAAATAATTCTTCGCGTCAAGATCCACAAAACTGAATTAATATGTATTAAGTCACAAAGACCTCAATTAATTAACTGCGTTTAAATAATAATCTTTCTCCATTTTGCTCGAAGTGGGTCTAAAGTACGATATAAGACTTGGTTGAGTTCGCAGTACATGTATATATATATCTATATAGAGCAACAAGATTAAATTGTTTAGCCGAGCTTAGAGCCTCGAGAGCTCAATTTTTCTCTGTGGATCAAGAAGACGCGACTCTAGAGCCAGTGTATCCTTTTTTCTGCTGTTTGTGTGTCTCTGATGAAAGATTCAAAGCAATTACGACGAGAAATTCTAGCTATATTTATTCGTTTAATGGAGACTCAAGGTATTATTTTGGACTGCAAGTTCTAAAATTAAGATTTGAATATCGATTGATGTGCAAGTGATTCAATTAGGTGTTGATCTTCGTTTTATCGTTATATTGCATTACTCGTCAACTAAATGAAGTAATTAAAAAATAAAAAGCACCATTAATAATTTATTGAGTGAGATAGATTATTTTTTATCCCTTTTCGTGACAAATTATAAAGTTTTTTTTTTATTACCAAGTTACATTACACGATTATCGATTCACAACAAAACTAAATTGCTCGTTCGTTCTACTTCAACTTATTTTTATCCAATTACTTAATATCCTTATACACTAAATCAACAGAAAAATTTTGCAAAATTATGATAAGAAATTGTTTACTTTAAAATACCATGCTTTTACTTACCCTGAACTAAGACTGATGAGATGATGATTGCATAGACCATAATGTGCCACATAACTACATTTTTGCAGCGATATTTAAATTGCAAATCCTTTCGTAACAACTTCCCGATGCATTCCTTCCAGTACATTTCACAGGATCCTTAAGAGTCGAATATCTTGGACGAATGATCCGTCCTCAAAATCGAGAGATCCAACTCATAACTGTGGCTTCAGAAGCATTGAACTTTTGACATATAAATGAATTCATCATTAAATATTTTTTTTGCATAATCAAAATGAGTTCAAAGTTCAATGATAAGGAAATAAAATATGTATTTTACTTGAAAAATAAATTATGCAACTTTTTATAACATTATGTAATGAAAGTTGACCGATATTTACAGCAGATTTACTTGACGGTAAAAAAATATAGTAATTGTGTCATACAGAACATTAATCGAGCTAAAAGATTTATCTGTGTATTTAAAATTATCAATAAGAATTATTTATTCCAGCTCACAATTCATCTGGATAATTCAAAAGCCATTAACAATAATGATATATTTGAAAGCTTTAAAATTTCGATGATTAAAAAAAAATATACTTACTTTCATTGATAGCGGTATTATTATCATTATTATTATGATTCAATCCAACTTGATCACTCAAATGTATTGAATAGAATATTAATGGATTTTTCATTATCGTAAAATGTGCAAAAAAAAACACGATGAAAAAAATTCGCTGATATTTAGTTTTTAGGGGATAAATAAACAAATTTATTCGCGGGAAAACACTAAACGATACTTTTGACCTTGTTGAATTCGCTCATAGGGATGATGTCAGTTAAAAACATGTGTTGTTGATATTTTTAAAAGGTTACTATTCACTTATTTACTTAGTTTTAAAATTCCACTGAATATTTATTAGATATATTTTAATTCTTTATCACCATTACAACCACAATTATTTAAATGAACGTTTTAAAATCAACGATAATATTTATGTCATTCATCAATGATATAATCACTAATAATGCACGAAACATTTATCATTGCTTGCCAAATTCCTTTAAAATTTATTGACAAACATTAACCAATTAAAAGTCTAAAGAAAGTTTTATGTTGTGGTGTAGAGAAAAAAAAAATAAAAAAACTCTGTGACAATTATTTTCGTATACGAGAATTTTTTGAATAAAAAAAAAATGGAGCTAATTATGCATTTAACTGCACTGGGGTTGTATACAGCAACTCGCGAATCGCACAGCGGCTTTAAATGAAAGCAGAGAAACTGGTCGTTCTCGTGGTGAGTACCACGATTCAACTGCGCGAGCGCTTAGCTAGATATCGGCCCCCGACTACTACCATATTCTTACCACCACCTGCATGGACGTGAACTACCCCCTAAACCAATCTTACTAGAAAAGAGTTTAGGTTGTGTCCATCGAATTGCCACTACAGATTTTTTCAAAAATAGAAAAATTTCATCTCCAGGTCGACAGGTTTTATCTGTGAGTCATGTAAATGATGGAGAATGTTTAAGATGAAGATGAAGAGTCTGCTGATCTTCAGTTTCTTATCGATCTAACCCACTTTTTGAATGAATATAACTTTCAAAGCTGTTTACTTGACGATATTTATCAAGATTTCATTTGCGAGCGGTTTTAATAGATTATATTGTTGATTTTGATATGTCCTAGAATTAAGTGATTTATATTTAATCAATATCTTAAAACAGTAGTTGATCAGATAAATCTTGGAGCTGGAATTTTGGAAACTTGGCTCAAATTGACCACTGCAAGTGGACATAACCCAACCGGAATCGATACTACCTCAACAATGGCTTTAACAACTCAAGAATTTTAGTTGGACAAACATAATAGCTTTCATGTCACAGGAAACATCTTCTATAAGATTATTGTTTCTCTATTTCTCATCCGAATGATTTCAATTCTGGAAATACAAATCTTCAAATCCACTTGAACGAGATAACATGAAAAATTATTGTTTTGTGAAAAAAAAAACTAAATAGGATGACATTTGTTAGAAAAAGATAAGTCGATTTTTACAATCGATTTCCAATTAAATAGTAAATTGAGTAATGGAAATTGTTTTTATTTTACTAAACCAATATTTTATGCTTTATTTAGGTCATGTTTTTTGTAGGAATCATTTGATATCTTATCTTGTCACCAATGGCTTCTGTACGATGGTCTAATACCAATATTTATCATCAGGAATTCTCCTGAGCTAAAGTTTCTGTAACTAAATCAATCTTTGATGAATGAAGTAACTCTATCGTATTTAATTAAATATTATTCAAAGAGAACATTCTGTTTGCTAAAATAATTATATTCAACAAGAAAATATTTTTTTAAAACCAATAACCTTATTGTTGATATTTAATCCAACGAAAATCTATTGAACTTATGGTAAAAAAATTTTTAATTTTTTATCATGACTCACCAGTATTGTTTAAGCCAATAAAAGCTTATTTCAAATAATGAAGTCTAGTAAAAAAAATATGTCTCGTTTTTTTATTATGTTGAGCTTTCGATAATTACAAAAAATTTCTCCATTTTATTAAATTTTTTTTCTTTTAAGTCATAATAAAAGAAAATAAATTTTTTCAAATGTATATTTATAGCAATTTCTTCATCTCATCTCTATACAGTCAGCTACTGCCTTCACTCTTGTTGAAAAATGGTGCAAAATGTAAGGTCTACCTATTACTCATTAGCATTTAGAATATAAAAAGATTTATTCTCAGCCTGTGACTATTGGATCATGACGCGATATTCATGGAATTATCTTTGGGACTGTCTGTATGAAGTTGAGTGAGAAATCAAAAGCCATTCCCTACTGTGAGCAAACTGTAACATTAAATGACTTTGGGGCTCAAAGAACTGCTGGTGATTTTATTCGTTTACGTGACAAGTACGATAAATGAGTGGCTCACATCGAATAAAATCTTCAGTTGTAAAAAATAAATGTCTTAATCTTATTTAATCACCAGTATTTATACATCAAAGTCAAATAATTAATTCATTTTGAATTTGAAAAATTCAATTTATAGAACAAAAGCTAATTTAAATGATAACTAGATTAAAATACCACTATTATAATCACAATACTAATGACAAACAAATGAACATAATGCTACATGTAGAATGTATAATTTTCCGCATGGTCGTTGTGAAAAGCCAGCTCGGAGGATTTCTACAAAACAGATTGTGGCTAACCGTCCAGATGGTCTTTATGTCCACACGTAACTCTTCACAAGAAGCTGCGAATACACATAACCAGTTGCAGTAAAATGTCGCTACGAATCTGAAACTTTAGTTGAACGACTGAACCCGAAAGAACTTTTGAGGTGTCTTGGTTACGGAAAATTATTCCAATTTACTTGATACTTTAAATTATAATAGAAATGCCGGAAATCTTGTCAGAATAAATTATTTAAAAAGACGCTTGTATTAATTATGAATTTTTAGACGTTGAATGTTTTTGACAGTTCCCATTTTTTTAAATATGTAAACTCGATATCAAACTACAATAATTCAATTTCAAATATCAATTATTGTTTGTTGTTACTTATTTTTAATAAATAAATTAAATGCCTGTCAATATATTATTTATTAAATCGTATTGAAATTGATAAAATTTATAAGTATTAAAAGTAATTGGTGTTGCTGAGTTTAACTCAATAAATAAATATATTCAGTATTGACAAAAAATTTTATTAATTGATGGAAAATTTATTATCAATTTTATTATTTTTTTACATTTCAAAATTTTCGATTTAATTTTAATTTATTTTGATACCCAATATCCAATAAAGTATTTATTTTCAAGCCTTGTTTTTATTGATATATTTGCTATACACTTTAATCCCTTGTTTGTGAAAAATATACATTAATTCAAATATATGCCGCTTTACATTTTGAATTCAGTTCATTTGGAAACCTTTGAGTCTACATTTTTTTACCATCTATTGAAATCTCAATTTCTAATGGAAATGCAACAAATATTTTTCATAATTGCAAACTTGTAAAGAAAATTTTCATAAACTCATAAATGAAAGAATTGCAAAATAACATTTACTAAATGGAAATTTTAAAATATAATATTATAATAAATTGCAAACAAAGTAAAAATAATCAGTAAAGTTCTGCGTATTCAATACGATTTTAAAATAAAAAAGATTTTTTACATCAAACTGCCCTAGTCTGTAAGTTTAAAACTTTTAATAATTTTCTATTATTGATAATCTTATATTAATGAGTCTCGGAAGTGCCTAGACTCGAACTCGAGAGAGATAATGTGAGGGAGATAAGTTAGTATCCATTATAAGCGCACTTGATTCTTGAATTTCCAATTATGTTAGAAAATATTTTACGAGTTATTACGTATATATCTCGCTAAAATTTACAGTAAACATAAAAGATAATTTTAGTTACTTTTCTGGAGAATGAAAAAACATTGACTTTTTATATTTTATTTTCCCAGTGCTAACTGGACTATTGTGAGGACTTTGAGACAATTTGAAGAAACTACAAGAGTCAGTAAAAAGGAAAGAGAACGTATGATACTACTTGGCTATTGTCCAATACCAGATCCTGGTAAACGAAAGAAATTGTCCATGGGCAAGTCGTTGAGATTGTTGACACACTGATATGTCTGTTACATTTCTTCTCTGTACACACAGAAAAAATATTCTGTTGCCACAACAGATCGAAGCGCTGTTCCTGAAGTAGCCTTAATTTCTATTTTGTATCTTCAGAAAAATATTAAATGCAACACATTCAATCTATTTACAACAAATAAATGACAAATGTTATAAAACCAGACCTCGTACATACTTCAATAACTGATTTTTTATTTAAAGAAAAAAAAAATTGCAAATGTTCATTCCTTTTGTTGTATAAAGCCAACTATCTATTTTAATGAAAAGTTAAATTAATAAATCTCAATCTTATTATTGACATTTCAAAGAGTGATTCACATTCTCCTCATTATTGTTGGAGCAGAATGCACAAAAGCTTTCTATTTATTACAGAGAATATATGCATCTAATTAAAACCATTAGTTGTTCCTTAAAATAATTTCCTGATTTATAGCTCTGGTAATATTTGTTTAAAAGAAGATCTTTCAAACATTGGTCGTAAAACAATTGTTTTTATTCAATTAAAAATAAATAACGAACACAACCGGTAAATAATATATCTTAATTAATTTAAAATTGACGTTAACAAGATAATGAACCATAATTGACAACTTATTACACGATGAATTCAGTCTATTTCTACCATCAATATTTAAATTGGAAAGTGAATAGATTTGTTTCGTTATTCATTAATTATTTTAACAAAATTCAATATTTCTATATGATGCGGAAAGACATCTGACACTTCATCTTACATTCTATGTATAGTGGGTTTAAAAGTACTCACATTCGTTATCGTACAAGAATGACCCATAAAAATAACTCGATCAATCGCTGTACGTTTTTGAAGCAAAGATATAAGTTGAATAAGAACAATAATGAATGTAAGATAAATTACCTGATTATTATAGAGAAGATTCCTGACTTAAACAGACTCATCGATGATGGTTATCAGAAATCTTTCAATGCATTTTACTAAATGACTTTCCTTGCCTAGAGCTGGTAGTGAAAAATTAAATGTCTTCACATTTTTCAACTGGCATTTATCAAATGTATGAGGTCGAGATAAAATGGCTACGTTAGCAGAACAAAATACTTGAATCAAATTTAAAGAACAAAATTTTTTTTTTTTTTTATTTCAAAATTAGGTTACATAAAATATTGCAAATTATTCAAGAAATTCTATTTAATATATATATAGAGCTTATTATAAATTGCTGGCTTTGTTGGAATTTTTTTACTGGCAATAATCCAACATTCTCATTGATCGATACTCAGTAAAAAAAAAACCCATGCTTGAGAAAAATATAGACAACCAGATTTCAACCAGCTGTTGTCACTTTGAGATAAAACAAAATGTAAATGTTTAAGAGACAGAAGACAATTCAACTTTTCGGCTTACAACTGTTACTTCTTGAATTTGTTCTCAAGTAAAAGACATGGATGAAGAATTTTAGTTTGTGTAGTACTACAAATCACAATGTTTTTTTTGAATATAATCAGCTGCTGTTGCTTATCAGTAGTATAAGCAGTGTAGCATCAGCCCTATCGAACTCATAAAAAAACGATATAAACAGCATCACTGGCTGATAAGGGGAGCAAAATAATGAATAATTCTTGTTTATGCGAAAAATGATGACATTTATTATAATAAATATTTTCTTCCGATAAACTCAGGGAAGATGGCCATACAGGAACAATGACTTTGTTGCTGGTTATCTGATCTGAAAATAGTCTTCCTACTCTCCGAATTTGATGAGAAAAAATTTTTCCTTATTCAATCTTTCATTTTTTTGATACTCTAAATTCGTAAATTATATTTCAAAAATAAAGACACTCTTTTAGTTTTGATACATCCATAACTTTGTTGATAAAGACAAGAATATAAACAACTTATTCATTATTCTTCTTGGGAATTGTCTTATTCCGAAGACAAAGTGGTATAAATAATACAATTATCTAGAATATCTTGGAATATCCTTTGAAGAAATATAATTACCTTTGTACAGACTATATTCCATGAACGTCGTTAATTTTATTTTAATAATAATCGTCAACAACTTCTAGCAACAGACATACAATTACAATTGATAAATATGCTTGCTTTTAATTATATTAAATTTTTTTATTCTCTTTGAAAAATTTCAAATTTTGTAATTATATAAAAAAATTAGATTTAATTTGCTTCAAAACTTCCAACACAATAATATTCTATATTGAAATTCTCTTATATTAATTAAAAGGCTACATAAAATCAGCTGCATAATAGAATACATTCATGAGGAATTTGAATATATCTTTGATGCATCAGTACTGTAAATCATGTATATTTAACGTATTTCCTATTTTCACAGAGAAGACTACAGTTGCTGAGATAGACCAGATTAATTTTGTTGTGTAAACAATTCCAAAGGTACAGTTTCGCAGTGACAATTGGAATTCCGTGAGAAAATCGGTTTAAATGTAACCTCTTGTGGGACATTTCCATGCGACTCAAATTGAAAGCGTCATTCTCGTTTTACAACTCAAATAATCCTAATAACAGTCGGTGGATGCTCGTGATGGTACAGGTCGCATTCATATCGTTATGAAAAAATATCGAAAAAGCAATTGTGTGAAACGATCAAGATCGAAGATCGGGAATGTCCTTAATTGCACGCAATATCTATCGGTATTCAGATGATAGCTACGAGAGAAATTTTTATACGTGATCACTGAAAAGTTTTGTTAATTAAAAAAACAATTTCGATATTCCATAAAACTTTCGATATCCAGAATCGTATATATACTTCAATCCTTAATAAAATGTAATTAAATTTTAGCATTTTTGCTTAAGACAAATTTAGATTTTATTTTTCAATTAATAAACCAATCGTTACAGACTTCAACTTCTCTTTTTTCTTATCAGCATTGTATCAAATATTAATTATTAATTTCAAAATCAATGCTGATTTATTAAAGTTTAAATTAATTAAGCTCTTGAATGACGTTAGTGCTTTCGTATTATAAATTTTAATTAACTTCCGGTATTTTTATCTTTGATAAAGTTAAATTTTATTAACTTAGAAGTACATTCCATCAAAAATTATTTAAAGAAAATTTATCCAAAAGAAACATTTATTTAATTATATTCAGTAAAAAAATAAGTTAAGAAATTACAAGCACGAAAGTGGAAATAAAAAATACGACAGGAAAAAAAATTGAACCATAGTTTTATATAACTTGGAATAATTCACGTTCCTGCACTTCTTTTCAAGATTCTTGATTATACATGTTGATAATAAGATCTCTATAACATTAGTTATGTAACCACAGTTTTAGTTGCAGTGATTGTGCAACTATATGTGTATGTGTGTTTATACCTATAAAGCTACCAGGGGAAAGCCGCTCAGGAAATACAGGAGCGTGTGAACTCCTTAGGGATTTAGTGAAGTTTGCCCGTGAGCCTCTGTGCACAATGCAAACTGTAACTTATGCGTTCGCCCCAACGAGCCTCACACTCTGTTCCCGCGACCAGGCCATGTTTCCGGTGCAGTCGAGACATCCTTCTGTGTCAAGCCATTGCAGCTTAATTAAGCGAAATCTTCCAGAATTTTCTAGCTTAATATTCCATGGAAATTTTCTCGAAACTGAGAGATTAAATAATTTTTTCTGTCAAGTATATTAACTTTTCTACATTTTTAAAATAGAAAGGTAAAGTGGGAGTCAGATTTAGAAAACTAAAATGATAAAAATTTTAGGATAATTACCTTCCGAACAAACTTCATCGCACGAATAGTACTTTTAATTTTGCTTGAGGATAATATTTTCATCCCATTTTGATGAAAATAAAAAAAAAGAAAAAACATTCTTTTTTAATTTTATGCAAGAGTAATTATTGAATGTTACAATACAATACTTTGAGAAGAGACAACTAATTTTTATATCTTGAAGATAGATGATACGAAAATAATTTCCCATTATTCAAAGTTGAACAAACTTTGTTATTTACAGCATGATGATAATTAATTAAGTTCATCAATAGTACTTTTAATGAAATAATTATTTACTAAATTAAGTGTTTGTTATTCACCGTCAGCTGTGTCATGACATTTTAGTTACTTATTACAAATAATACAAGCTTTCTTCTACTTGGTAATACCTCCTTGGTGTCTATCAAGTTATATATCATAACTTTTCTGTTCATCCAACAGTGGCACACAGTCGAGTAAAGTTGTTAAAGCTTTGCAACAGCTAGCAAAAAGAGGCAAGCAAAAAATTGATGAAGTAAAGCTGCAAAGGAAGTCTAAGAGATCGAAGAAAGAACTTAGATGTTGACCTTACCAGTACTGTTTGCCAGAACTCAATTTGCCAGTGTTTCATTCCTTTATACTCTCCCTTTCTTTGAATGTAAATTTTCAAACTTTTCATATTTCTTTGCTTTGTGCTCACAATTAAACTATCAAAGCTTGTAAAGAAAGCATCCAGTTCAATTTATTGATATTATTACATCGTCATTAATCCAAGGTATTTCATTAATGTGATAATTTGAGAGTTTTAACATAGCTGATAGTTCTGGTTGAAGAAAACTGTCTCATTAAATTATTTTTACACAATCACTGGAATTATATAATAAGAATTACGTCATTATAAAGAACCAAAAGAAGCCATAAAAGATTTTATGATACTTTTAAAGTGATATATAAATCAAATATCGAACAAGTTTTATCTAGATCACTCTATCCTTCATATCGTTGTGTCATTTTCTCATAAATTGGACTGATTCAAAAGAATATCATAGAAAGAAAGTGACATATAAATATTTATCAAACTATTGACAATAACTTGATAGTCTATAACCAGTTTCAATTTAAGCAAATCTTTCCAATTGTCTTTCAACAGATGTATAGAATACAAAAAAAAACTTCATAGAAATAGAATCATTTATCTTTGAATTATTAAAAAAAATGAAAGGTTGAACCAATATATAGATTAAATAGAAAAGTGTGATCAATAAAGATTTCTGAATAGAACTTGATGAGATATTTTTCAGTTTTGGAAATGTATAGTGAATAAATTAATTTTTCCTGATCTTAGAAAATCATTTTTTCTCTAGAATCCACTCTGGGAAACCAAAAGGTGATTAATTTTTCCAACATGATGTTGAAAAGGTAAAGCTTTAAGCTTAAAATGCTCTTCAGCCAAGTTATTATCATCTTCTTATATGAAATTTTCGTGTAAGCTTTATATTTTTATAAATTAGTTTTCTTTACTTTTATACCTTTTTATCTAGGTAATAATTTTCCTCGCATAGAAATAGGCTAGCTAGAAACGAGCGTTACATTGTTTGTAAAATAATAAAATTGAGAAAAAAGAGCTTGGTTAAAAATTATTCTGTTTATTATAGTTATTATCTTGTTACACATCTCTTCATCAGTAGTAAATATATTATTTTATGTCATATACAATTAATTATAATCTTTTGCTCTAGGTAAGCCAAAAGTAGAGAGCACTTACTTACCAAGAATATTATATA
The DNA here is from genome assembly GCA_028641665.1 of Chelonus formosanus. Taxonomy (NCBI): domain Eukaryota; kingdom Metazoa; phylum Arthropoda; class Insecta; order Hymenoptera; family Braconidae; genus Chelonus; species Chelonus formosanus. The sequence goes on from CM054002.1 coordinate 21,322,579, forward strand.
AAAAAGCCGCAGATATTAAAGCAACAAAAATTCTCTTCAAGTTCTTTACCCAGAAAATATTTTCTTTGTTAGGACAATGTTTTTGTGCCGATGCAGCCACACAGACTGCATAAAATTCCAAATCAATATTAAAACACACCGGAAATTTTTCTCGATCCTCTTGTGAAAGTCTTTTCTCCAGATTATCAACACCAGTTCTATCGGTAGTCACTGACTTGGAACATACTGATTCCATAGACTTTAATGCATCACGTACTTTCCTATGCTCAATGCCAAATCTATCACACCAGAAAAAAAAAATTAATCAATAACAACTCAAGAAATTATATACTAAAGAATATAAATCAAGTAAATATAAATCAACAGAATCACAACTACCAGCTGCAGTACATTATTCATTTGGTACCTTAGATTCATTTCAATTAAACTCGACATAATTATTATTAATGTCTTACTATTAATTATATAAAATTTACATGAATTTTCAATTTTAAATATTTATCATTCGCGTCTCAAATTAATATTATCATAGCTAGTGATGATTATAATACATGTAGAAATGGTTGTTTTTTTTACAAAAGTTATTTACAGTAATGTAAGACTGAGAGTATTCTAATGATGAAGTAGCGCTCATTATTTTCAGAAACATGCAGAAATTTAGCTAGAATTCTAAAAATTAAGTCAACATAGTGCTAGACTCATTACGCCATAACGCACATAGTATTCATGTTACAGGAAATCCAACTCGCATGTTTAACAAGTTTTTGCGTACTTGAAGTGAATCGACAAAAATTGCAACGAAGTTTTAGTTAGTTGCACAAAAGTAACATAATTAAAGTTATTTATGTCTGTTAATTGAAATATGTAATATTATATTCATAGAAGTATGTCATTAAATCTAATTACGTTATTACATTTGCGCAATATTAGTATTTAATACTATTTACATTACTGTGATATATACTAAAGAAAACGATCTTAAGGTTTATATTGTTTTTACCTTGGTTTTCCTCCAACTGCCGAGAGAACACTATCACAAATTGCCGATGGCAACCACTCGAAAAAGAAAATAACAATCCAATGAAGCAAAACAATTGACGTCATTCCAGAAATGCCAAATGCTGGATAAGGAAATTTTTGCTTCGCTGTTTGACTTTTTTTCAGCAATTCAGCCCAAGTACATCCAAGATTTGGCACATTGTATATCAAGACATTTCCATCTTTTCTATTAAAAAAAAAAAAAAATGAGCAAAGGAGATTTATAGTATCACAAACGGTCGACCATCTGTCGTAAAATTTATCTAAAAAAGTTTAAATTTCATTACTCGCTTCATTAGTTGAGAGAATAATATAATAACAGACGAGGCATACTAAGAAAAAGCAACAAAAAATGTAATGAAATGTTATTTTTTTCAGATGAGTCGATGCAATCAGTTTATTCGCGAGTCGGTCAAACGGAAATAGTGCTGAGGGTGGTCCCTAGAGACGGAGGTTAAGACCGAAGGCTTTCAAAGGCAGTCCAATAAAATAGAGATCCAAAGACTTAAATGGAAGACGTATCCTAGTATAGCTCCAGAGACTTTGAAATAGAAAAACTATTTTCAGGTTTGTTTTTTTTTCTTCTCTCTATTGATCACGTAATCATCTAATAACATTCATTATCAACTAATTTGACTCTACCATCTGTTTGATTTGTCAACTCTTATTATTAATTTTCGCGAAACTATATTAACTTCACTAATTGGATACATTCGTACATATAAATGATGTGTAATTAATTCTCATCAATGTGCCATAAGATCAGTTCACAGCTTGCGAAATCCTTGCTTTCTCTACTGTTTCTCATGCAACATAATATCTCTCCATATTCAGATAAATGTCTCTGCTTTAATGAATATTTTGTTTGCAAAAAATTTTGTTATTTGATATTTCGTATATGCATGACATTTATTTCTATCAGATTATCTCGTTGATGTAGTTCAAGAGTTTTTATATCTACACATTATCCAGGAAGTTAAAAATAAGGACAAACATCTAGTCTTTTTTATCAACTTAGTGAAATAGTATAATTAGTTGCAGTTTTCTTTCTTTTCGATGATAAAACAAAATTATTTTGCAACAATTCTATCAATCCGTTGCCAATTATAATTGCAATCCATCTAATGATGTTAATTAATGAAAATGACATGTAATTTAAGTGAGTTTGTATGTTATTATTATTAATTAGAGACTTATCATTGGATAAATATATATTTGGTTAATACAAATGGCCATTTGAAATTAATAAGATTTACAATGTATCTATTTGCCTTCAGTAAAAACTATTCACAATAATTATTTTGTAATATAAAGATAAATTTGTAAAACAATGTTTTTATTAATTTATTGTATTTATTAATCAATATTGATTGATGTTAAAAGAGATGGAAAAATAATTTTTGTATGTAGGATAACATTACCAACTCTATTTATATTTATCATCAATCGTATAGCTTAGCACGATTTCATCATTAAAATGACATTTTTCGTTTTAAATGAAATAATATTGGCAGAACTAATAAATCAACAATTTTCATTTCTATGATTTTCAAACAAGGTTATTTACATTGAAATATTTCAAGTTCGTTGATATTAGCTTCACAACTATGAGCATTAGAAACTCCTGGAAATTTCACTTTGCACATTTAACGTTCACTTTAATGAATCTACAGTGATGAATACTTTCTGACCGATCAAGACCAAGCAAATCATAATGATTAATAGCATTAACTCTGTCATGGATGGTTAATGATAATTAATAAACCTAAAAAGTAACTTTCGAAACTCATGTTGGTTTCAACATCCTTGTTTAGTTGCTATTACCAACATATTTCGTATTTTCTTGCTTATAATCACTGATGTAGCATAAAAAAGTTTTTACCGGTAATCGTTTCTCTCAATATATTGCACATTTTTGCAACTTCTTTCCTACCTACGACATTTTAATAGTTTTATACTTTCACTTACCGAGTTCCCCTTTCCCAAGCAGCAGTGATCAGTCCATTAACTGTTGAATCAATCGGAATGACTTCAGCCTGTAGGCCTTTCTTTCCAAGAGCATAACCAGCACCAATCATCAAAGCAGTAGGACCATTCAAAGTTTCAGCTAAACCTGGAACTGGCTCCAAGTATGCTGGACTTAATGCAGAGTGTTGGATTACTGTTAATGGAATGTCTTCAAACTTTTTGATGTCAGGATGTTTATCATCAAATATTGTTTTATTCTTGAACATATTTGAAGCCAGAGCAATAACTTCAAGTTGTGGTAGCTCATCTCGACCAAAGTTAAGGACATTATTGTAGGGACCTGCTGCATGGAAAACTATCTTCACTCCTCTTAAACTTTTCAAATCATCCGCATTTAATCCTAGGCCATTGTATAATAAGTTGCCCTCAAAGACTTTCACCCGTGAAATTGCATTAGGTTGCTCATTGCGTAGTCTTGAAAATCTATTATTTATAAACATCATATAAATAATGTGCATAGTAAAGATAATTATCTAAATGGTTGCTCAACCAGTTCTTTAATTTTTTAAAATATTTTTTAATAATATATATCTCACTTATTATTATAATTTATTCCAGCAAACCACAGCGATACAATTAATAATAATAATCATAATAATAATGATAAAACAGTAATTATTTCAAATATTAATGATCTCTACCTAATAAATCATTAAAAATAATAATTAATATTTAATAATTTAATCAAACATTAACTTTATTAATAAAATTGGTCATTAAATGAATAGAAATTATTAAAATTTGATATAAAAATGTTTTAAAATAATTAACCATACCCTGCTGATGAAAATATTTTTTTAATACGATCTCCTCTCAAAAGGGAGTTTCTTGATCGTACAATAGTATAAACTGTAACATCCGGAAATATTCGTAATAGTTTTTCTAAAAGGGCTTGACCGAGTTCGCTGGTAACTCCCGTTAACAGAACTTCACGACTCTGGTACCACTCTGTCAGAGACATGGTTGATGACTGAACAATTTCAAGATCGAATCCAAGTAGTAGTTATCCTGTTTTGATATGTTGTGGGGGATTTTAGATCGCTACTGTCATACTGATGTTTTCAATTACACCGTTTTTATTTCATCGCGGTGATATACCAATTAACACTACTGATCACAAGTACAGATTATTTCTCACTCACTTTTTATTTTTATTATACTTTTCAACAGAATTAAAAGAAATTTCAAATATCAAATAATTCAATATTTGATGATGATGATAATGATGATGATGATAGAAGTCAGAAATTTTCTCTATTTAATTATTTACATTTAAAATCTAAAAGCGTTTCATTTACAGTTATTTACATCTATCACATTCCATTTAATCCTGATATTTTATCTCTTGATTTAATAATCATTGCAGTATCAACAGTCATTCAAATAGTGATGATGTATTTGATTATATTTACTAATGAAATTAACAATTTTATTTTAATTCAATATTTATAAGATTGAATTTTTTAATCCATGTATGCTCACATTTTTACTATAAAATTATATAGCCATAGTAAAAAAAGTAATCGACAGAATGTTTAGTAGATAAGAGAACAAAATTCATACTACTTTCCCTTGGATGGTTGGCAAATAGTTCATATAACTGGTCAACGGAAAAAGCCCAACAGAAGTGATGAAATGATCGTACAAATTCACCATATATGTATATTTTAGCCCACATTACAACACGTTTATTCAATCAGTTATTTTCCATTCGTCCTATTTTTGAATTTTATTTTATTACAATCATTCTCATTTATTCTGAATGTAAAATAGTGCATTTGTTGATGAAGAATTGTGATAACTTCGAGCCTCAGGTCATGTTTTAAGTAATATCATTTCAATTTCATTATTATAAACAACATCAGAATACACACATAGGTCATAAATTAATCAGCATACCATTTAACAATTGTATTACATTTCTTTAAATTAATTAATTGATAAAGCTTAATTATTTCCTCTGTTTTTTAGTTTGAAAAATTAATTATTCGAACTCAAAAGTATGATTGAGTTAATCAAAAAAGTGAACATAGAACAGAGATGATGAAAAAGCACTCTATGGTCGGATAACTTACACTGACTGATGACCTGGTCAAAGCATGAACAATAGAATCGAGAATATTTTCCGTAGTATCAGTCACCACAGCAGTATATTCAAAGAAGACCTCTTTAAATATTGGACTTATATAGCAATTTTCTGTTTTCTGGTCATATATTAAACCCATTTGACACATGCAGTCAAAACTTCCAGGAAGATTGATGCAAGTCTGACCAGTATCCAGTGAGCAATTATGAAGACCTTTTGAGCATTCATCTATGTCAACACATAACCCAAATCTGGAAGACCACTCGTATCCTTCATCCTTGCAATGACAAGTCACATTTAATTGATTACTTATCAAAGCATGAAAATCTCTGTTCTCACTAAACTTAAAATCACAAGTTTGATGTCCTGTAATCCAAAGATTAAATTATTGCAATCTATCTGCAAACATTGTCTGAATAACAAAAGCTAACAAAATGATTGACCTTCTTCTCCATGAATACACGGATTTGTTGGACTTTTTGTACAATCTGTCATGTTTGAAATGTGTTTCATGGAACAACAAGGATCAGGACAAAAGCTGTATGTAGCACAAGCGAAAGGTGTATTGTCATCAGCTCTGGGATCTTTATTACTTACACCATATTCATCTAAACAATTGGCAAAATTGTCGCAGTCTTCTTCAAAAAACATCAATTCCGGTTTGGATAACATCGTAAACCAGCACATGTAATAACTAGCAGTTGTGCACCACTTGAATCTATCTGGAATGGGTGAAATTGTTACATACATCATGTGTCGGTAATATTCAGTAGAGTAAAGTCAAACATTACTGTGATACAGTAGTGCAAAAGGCAATTGTACGCCAGACTGCGCTATACATATTTAGTGCATCTAAATTAACGATGGCGAGTTATGAATAAAGATCACAATATCTTACTTGCATCACGTTCATATATTATAGACCCTAAATTTATTATTAGATAAAAGACCTTTATTGAACTATTATATAATGGCTTCGATACTTGAATAATTGATGCTTTTTAACTTGACAGGATTATCATGAAGAAATTTAATAATATTTATAGAATTGCTTAAAAATTCATGAATTACTTTTAGCATTATCTATTTGACTTAATAACTGAAATAAATTTTATAAAAAAAACTATTTAATTTATTTTTTAAAAAAACAACTTGTCAACGATATTCTGTTATGATTTGGAAAATATTTTTTTTTTAGTTAAATAATTTATAATTATATTTCTATCATTGAATGTAAATTAAATTAAACAAGAATATAAAATATTATTTACTTGTTTCTCTATCAATGTAAACTAAATAAATTATTTTATTCATTAAAATGGAAATTCGATTCTTCACCGTTATTAATTGAAGCCTTTCAAAATCATTAACTTAATGAAAAAATACTTTTTTGTTATCATATCAATAGCAATTACTTTAAAACATTTATAATATATAAAAAAAAAAAAATTTTCCAAATCACAGTAGAGGGATTAAATCCCATGTTGACCACTGTTGCATAAAAGCTAAAATTAACCGAAGGGTCCTTCAAAGGGTGTAAAAGTTTGATTTTCTCGATTCTTCGCTTCCTGACATTCGTTTTGAACGAGTTTAATTTGTGCACTTTTATCCACTAGAGTCCAATTATTTTCTTTTATTACATAGACAGTATCATCTTCACGATGCAACGTTGTCTCTTTGATAATGCGTTCGAGATATTTGAGGCACTGGAGGAAACTAATATCACAATTTTTATCTACTTCCCAATGTAAAGATCTCAGAGGTGGTTTAGGGAATTCTTCATATAATCGACTTGGAGCATCATCAATACTGTGATAATAACGGCGATCGAAGTCTGAGAATTTATAAGCTCTTAAATAATATCCAACATCCCTTACGGCAAGTTTAATATTCCAGTTTGGGTCGATTGGTTCTTCAGTATCTTTACGATCCGCCGAGCTATTCATGTTTATATTTGGATCCATAATTATATCTACCATTGGTACTGAATCCCCTTCTGGTTCATCATTAACATCCCACTTGTGTTCCATTTCTTCACTCATATTAGATGCATGGGCGACAATTTGTAATGCAACATAAATTGAAATTAAACTCACTGCTCTCATTTTCTTGTGAAATTTAACGCATTATATGTAATTAAGCTCGGTTAATTCACATTCTTTTATTTTTTTCATTCATTTTCATAGAAATTAACACATACTTCTTTTGTTTTAATGCATATATTCAGTATAATGATAAATTTATTGGTCCACAACGCTAAAAAATAAAAAACATTCCAGTTTACTCATAAAAATGTTACTTAGGGAATTCTATATTTTTTTAGTGCTGTTAATTTGTAGTTAAGTAACAAATTTGGTTAATAAATAATTAATGAGCTTTTTGATAAGTTTTATTTTAGGTAATTTATGTTATTTTTTATCTTACGATCTCACTTTAAACAGTTTAATTAAATATTTGTGAGATGATAAAATGGTCTGTAAAGTTATGTTACCAACATTTTCTCTGAGACTTCGTGTGTATACCATGGTAACACGTTCACTTCTATTGGTAAAGTTGCAGACCCTCTACATATAGCTATTTTTCCCTGGAGCATTTGACGTTTGTGAGGTTGTACTTTGGAAATGTAACTTGTCACTATTTCCTTGTTATTGTTTCCAGTCAAAGGTGCTTTCAAAAATATGAAGGACTAATGTATAATTGCCTTCAGGCATTGTAGCTAATTAAAAAATGAACATGAAAGAAATATATTATTTATTCTGGCTTTCATGTTTTTTCAAACAAATCTTTGATGTTATGGTTGTTGTATTCAATTCTTCCTTCACCAGAATATATTAATTTTTTGTTCTAAACAAAATTCTTCTTTTTCTCCTTACTTGGTAAGAATATAAAGGCAAACCAGCACTATAAGGTGCTGGAAAAAAATGTAAAAACAATAGCATTAAAGAAAAAAGATGTATTTTCAAGTACATTAACTATAATTATAGTCTGGATGATTGCATAAAATTTTTGAAAAAGTCAAAGGCTGAAAAAAAATTTTAAAGTGAAAGTTTTTTTTTTCATTTATTTCATAAAGTAACAATTTCGATGTTGCAAAAAATATTCCTCTGTTCTTTTCATCTTTGTGTGATGTATTCACTGACAAATTGTTTTACTAAAAATTTTTTTCCCAACAAAAAATTGTATCCTGGATAATTGTGAATATTCCAGTGCCTTAACATGCACCAATATTTAATCCTACCACAGATTACCTTGTTATTCAAAAACTTCTAATTTTAAAACTGAAAATATTCAATAAAAAAATTTAAAAAAGGCGAAATTGTTTAAATACCATTGCATTGTAATATGTAACAGTATAACTTTGAATGGTAGTCTCCTTTCTGTTAATTAAGGATTCCATGTCTTGTAGTTCTGCTGAACAAGTTAGACTTAGCTGACTGATGTTCATGACTTAACCCTTAACGTTAGAAATGTCAGGCAAAATCAGAGCAAGTTGATTCTCCTTGAGAATATTCCATGTCAAAGTGACTTGAAAGTCCAGAATAAAAATTAGTCCAGAACAATTGGTTGATGGAGTGTAAGTGAAACGTGATCACTAGAGCGAGCAAACTAGTGAATCTGTTCCCTTGATATCAAGGTCTCTAGAGTAACCAGGTCGGTTCGCAGTCAAATTTTACACCGATGAGACTCAGTGGGCTTCTCCCAGAAGTTGCCCGGACTTTCATGCTTCGTCGAACAGAAGCAAACGGGAGGTAAAATGGAATGGAACTCAGAAAGCTTGGTAGACATTTCACGTTGCTAGTGCTACTCGCGATGTGGCCATGCCAACAGTTAAAGGTAAAGAGGGCAGTTGGGCAGATGTAAACGGTACGCTTCATTAACGTAAGTTACAGTCACATATATTATTCCTAGTAAGCAGTTGCCTAACACCATCTCCATACTTTAGAGAATGCTTTGAATTACGCCAATTTTGTTGAAGGGAAATCACTAGAGCTTCGAGTAGAGACGAGTTTAGGTAATGGAAAATGTTAGATAAAGAGATAAATGAATGGTTCAAATTAATGGCTTTTTATTCCTCTGGTGAAAAACTTCCTGAAAGAAGCTTCGATGAAATTAAAATATACTTATCTATAATAAAAATGAATTTACTAGCAATCCGGTTATAAAAAAAGTTCATCTTTGATTTAATTTACTAATGTTTAATGATTACAGGTATTTATCAACAGTTAATGAGGAAAATTGTTCTAATATTTTTGTATCTGAGTTATTTGAATAGATAATTAATGTTAAATATTTAATAACTGATTTTATTTAAAATGATAAACACTGGAAATTTGGGTATTGCTGAAAGATGTAGAGACCTGTTTATCAATATAATATAAAGTGTAGATAATGAATCATTAATTATTACTAAAATGAGATAATTGAGCAAACAAGTATGGCAGGCATTAGTAGATTGATTGGCCAATTAATTAATTCTATTTAATTCATTAAAGATAGATATTTGTGGAAATAAATCGGAGGAATAATGTACAAAGTTGGGGTCATAAATCAAGAAACCTAGCGTCCAGACTCAATGTCCTACACGTATGCCAAACCTACATCGCGTACACATCGTCCGCAGTAAATGTGATTTATGTTCTCATTGTATACTCGAGCATTCTGTAGAGGGTGAAAAAGTTCATACTTCTCGAGCGTTCGTGCAGAACTAAAAAATCTCAGTTATGTTACGACAAGTTGTAAAAAAAAATTTACTATTAAATTATATATAATGAAAGATTAGAAAAGAGCAGTGTTATTCAACATTTTATATTAAATATAGGCAGTGTTGTCCCTTTTATTTATATTTATTCTTTATAAGTTCAAATTATTTTCAATAGTTACAAAATATTTTTGAAAACTGTCAATTCAATACATTGTGTAAATGAAATCACTCAACGTGTCTTTGTTAAGCTGTCAGATAATAAAGTACAGGATTTCAAATAATTTTTAAAAGCATTTGTTTTATCGAAAATCATTTAGATGGAAAAAATAGTTGACATGTAAAATGTTTGTTTCAATAAATAAAAGATAAAAAAAATTATTAAATTTTATTAAATAAAAATAATTGAAGCAAAAAAGAGTAAAAGTGAAAGTTCCTTCGTTAAATAAAAATCAATTCTTTGATTTAAAAAATTTGTAACGCATGAGAAAATCACTTTAACACTCACCAAATTAGAGGGACACTTCAAAAGCAATCCAGACAAATTTTTTGACTCGAAAGTGTAATAATGAGACATTTATTTCATAAAATAAAATATTTATATATAAAAAACTCATTTCAAAGAATATTAAAATTCTTTCAGCAGAGTAAATAAAGTAAATTTGAAAAAGAAAAATAAGTATAACGATATTTCTCATAAAAATTAAAATAAATGAAAAGAACGACAATGAATACAATGAAACGGAATGTGTCAGAGTATTCTATAACAAACGCCAATATATAAAGAATCGTTTCACCACAAAATTAAAACGCATACATCACCTTGTATCTCTAAAGGCTTTAATATCTCTCACCTTTAGAATCTTTTTTGTTTCCGTTTCACAATGTATTTTACGACATTCCTACTTGCTATCAATGTGAAAATCGATAGCTTTTCAACAATTTAACTGAATAAAACATTGAAAAAGTAAAAAAAAAAAAATTTTCCATTTTTTAAAATAATCCTGGTACTCGAACAATATCTAACAGCGGAAAATTAATCCTCAATTTTTACTAGAGTCATGTAGAGTTTTAAGACATATACAAACTCATACATTTAAACTTTACTACATAGTTTAAGTGAACTAATTAAAATTAATTTCACACTAAGGTGAACTGAAGTTATTTAGGTGATCGGTAAATTGATACCACTGACCTGTGAATAATATAGGAGATAAATCAACTAATATATCTCGCACGTCACAGCCATATGTATAATCAAATACTCCATCTGCTTATAATTATCACTACCACATATAGCTAATTAATCTAAGAAAATAATTCAATGAAAAGAAACTTAATTTACAAGAGTTTATTTAATTAAACCATTCGCGATATAATTAATCTCCTGTATGATAATTTTTAACTTGACAGCAATTTATAACTTAATTGTAAAACTACTGCTTTTATTACTTACAAAACTTTACGCTCTATATTCATCTCTGAACGTTTTAACTTGTGAAGAATTTGTCTTAATTGTGCTAATAGGAGAACTGCTGCATCGAAGTCACTTCAGTTACGAATGATGCTGTAGTTGACGTACACTCCTGGTATTCAGTTTCTTCCGTAATTCTCTGAAATAAGATCCAAAAGTGCACCTGAATCTCAAGAATTCAGAAGGAATTTTTTTTAGAAAATAAAAAAGAGTAAAATACGAATAGAAAAAAAAAAGTAGTAATAAAGATAAATGATTATTTTTGTTTTTATATTTAATGCATTTAATTATTTGGAAAGGAACAAAAAAATATTGATCCTATTCTTTCATTCATCAGAGAAAATAATTCAAAAAAGATTTACTTGACTATTGTGTCGTAGAAGTCAGTAAAGCCTATTCAGGACAGTGTGAATTGGATGGTGCAATAGTCGCATTAAGCAAAGAAATACTCGGCTTCTTTCCATTCGGGATATTTCATAATCTTTTTTATCACTCTATACATTGATTCTCGACATTGTTAGCAGACATTAGCTACCCTTGGGTTGGATCTATCATTCATCAAACCTTTCCTCCCTTCTTCAATCCCTCAATCTTATGAATCAAGTACTTATCGTTTTTTAGATACCTATTTTAGACCCTCCTCAGAGACAATAACTGTCTATATAGCTTACTTAAATGTCTAAAACTGTCGACAAAAAGATTATTGTGTAAGTGGGGGATAAATATTAATTTTTATCGTTATGTGATAGTGGCAAATAAAATGGAATAAAATTTACTAAATCGATTGTTTAGCTGAAATCGGAAAAGTGAACTTTTAGATTTGAACTTATCTTAACTTACCGCAGAAAAATACCGGAAAGCTAAAGATTGTTCCGGTATTAGTTGGCCTCAATGTACGACGAACCCAGTCGAATATATTCTTGTATTCGATAAGGAGCTATCGGTTCAACTAACGTAAAATCCGTAGGAAAACGCAGTTGCCTTAGCTGATGCTAAAGTTTGTGAATTTCGTTTTAGATTTACTTCATATTATATATTTGATATCGTAAATTTGGATAGTTCGGATAAAAGCACTGTCTTCCCATCTATTTAGTAGTCGATCACATTTTATCATTCGATAAAAATTCCGACAAATATTTTCACATTTAGTATAATATTTATTTTCAATTGTAGTTATTTTTTGAGCTGAAGAAAAAAAATTACATTACGCATACATTATGCACTGATAAAAGAGATTTGTAATAATAAAGGAGGCTTTTCAACTGTTAAAAGATATTTTGTAACAGTTATCAAATGATATCTTAACTATTAAACATAGCTCTGTTACAGTACAAAAAATATTTTTTAACAGTTAATAAATCTTCTTAATTATTAAGGAATATAATGTAATCAATACAACTCATATTTTATTGTAGATTATATGGTTTTTTTAATATAAATGAGGTTTCAATTTAGTGTTATTTCATGCAGATTTCTATTAAAAAAAGATATGCATAAGACAAAATGTGAGATTATAAAAGGTAACTTGATAAATATCACAGTTCTGGTTGATACAAGGTTAGGTGGCGTTGCGAATGCCGGTTTAGCAATTGTTAAAAAATACTTTTTAACTCTTAATTTAACAAATAGTGGATTTTTTCAATTAATTATTTGAATGTAGTGATTTACTAATGAAGTATTGTTGAGGTTAATGATTAAATACGTTCGTTTTTTACCGACAGAAATCGAGGCATTATCAAGGCAATTGTAAGGCTCTGGACAGTCCCTCGATTTTGCTTCTGAAGTGCCTTTCTAGTGATTTTGAGCACTGGAAAATCCCTTGACAGTGCCTCGACAAAATTTCTACTAGGGGATTTATTCATTATAAACCTACCAGTGTGTTCATGACTGAGGCTTTTTTATTGTTGTTAATAAATCTCTTCTATCAGTGTGTGGATAGCATATTACATTGGATGTTTTTATAAAGATGTAGTTTTCTTTTCGCTATGTAATAATGGAGTTTTAAATTCGCTGGTTTTATAGTAAATTTTACCTAGAGACCTATTTTTAAATTTAAAAGTAAAGAGTCCATTATAAAAATTACTTTCAAGAATAAATTTTGTTCAAAACCCATTATAAAAATTTTCTCAAAACTTTTTTAAATGAGATAATTGAACTTTAATTTGTTTAAAGAGGAAGTATGTTGAGTGTAACTGATTTTATCAAGTACATTAAGGGATTTAAAATGATATCCCACAAAATAAATGGTATACACTTGGATATAGTTAACGAATGTGGTCTTAAATTGTCGAAAATTTCCCAAGGCCTCCATTACATTGTGGCTTACAAATTGTGGGTCGAAATTACATTTACAAGTTTATTAGTCTGCAATGGAGTTCATTTACTCGATTCACCAGTATTTATTGCAACATCTTGAATAATCAATCCATTGAAAAAAACTAAAATCCCAGAAACTATCATTCATTTAACCAACCATAATTAAAACTAATTTCTCCCGCCTACCTAAACATGACTCTACTCCTATTCTACTTATTCTTATATCAAAACACACTATTACACTTCACCAATAAATCACTTTGAAAATCTAGAATTTTTTTTCAACTAAAATTAACTTTTATCTCAAAGTATTTCAACACATATAAAAACCAAATATCCAGCATGTTCCAGCATCTGTTCAATTGTTATGCACGACACTGGAGTGATAAAATAACTCTTACAGATTTTAATTTGCACGATCGAAACATTGAAAATCATTCAATTTTATTGCTTTCTCATCCAAGAAAAAAAAAATCCATTTCCTCAACCAACGTTATTCTAAAAAAAAAACATAAATCAGTTACTGTAATTTATTCAGTTGAAAAATAATTAAATTGTTATCTGAGAAGACGTAATACGATTAATATTCTCGTATCTACAAGCAATATTTTGATAAGCTTACAAGCTTTTCTCGTATTATACAATTTAATCTTGTTTCTTTACTCAGCCTCCTAAACATGCATTATGCTTTGCAACAGAGAATTTCAAGGCTGACATGTACTTGTACTGCAAACTCAACCGTGTTGTGGTTATGGTAATTCTGTGTTTAAGCTTAGCTAATCTATTTGCTTAAAACTTTATCTTTGATTGATACCAAAAGCAAGTAGATAATGAGGTGGTCGTATTATTTCAGAGTTTCTTTGTATGTAAAACACTCATTTTAAACCATTAATACAAAGTAGGGCATTGTAATGATTAAATAGTGGAGTCTTTTTTTTATTATAACTATGTATTTTGTTATAAGTCATTAACATTCTCTTAATATAAAACATCTGCACGTGACATGTAATTATATAACATTTTACGAATATCATTGAAAGATTGTCAAAGCTCGACGTCATACCAGGTGTAATTAGAAAAGTACGTAATATATTCCTTTTTCTGGGTCATTACTTATTTTTAGCGACTGGTTTTTAATCTTCGATATGGTAGCGATTGTGTGAATCGAACGATAACAACGAACGTGCACTTTGGGATGGTAGATTCGACAACAATAGTACTTTACAGTCATACAGCATTGAATTGTCAATACAATGCTTCCACACTTTTAGAGAAGACCACAAATTTGTAACTATGTTCATCCATATGTATATTTCCTGAACGATATAAATATATTTAAATTATTTAGGTAATTACCTTATTTACCTTATTTATTTGTAAAAAGGATGAGGGAAAAAGAATTTATTCTCATTGATTTTAATGAAAAGTATTCTGATGTTATTGACACCATTGAGTTTAATCACAATTTGCTAATATTTATGGATTGGATACAGCGGTTTTATCGATTGGCTTATGAATCACTTTGTGTAGCTTAAAAATTCAGACATATTTCGAACACGATTTTGTATACATCTAGCACTTTTAATTCTATTGATTGCCTATCAACGAATGGCAAACAAATGTATATAAAACTACTTCAAATACATTTTGTAAAACTCAAAGCTGTTTTATTGTGCCAGTGAGAATAAATCATTTCTGCTGTTTGTTTGCTTTACACAATAACCAAAAAAGATACATGGAAAGAGAGAATGATATTTATTTGTCATGCTTTTATTTCTAAAATGGGATTTTTTCATAGATATTTTTGAAATTTAATTCCAATTTTTTTTTTTTGGATTCCCCGTATTAATAAATGTCATACAGCTTATGAATAACTTTTATAATAAAATTTTTATTAGAGCCTTATGATATTTTTGTTCATTGTATCAATGTTAATATATTTGATAGAAATATAAGTATTAATAAAAATTTGAATATTTGGTTATTTGGACATATATTAAGATCATTATGCTAATTTTCATAGCAAAGTTTATTGTATTTAACATAATGATAATCCAATAATTGGAAGATACTTACATTTAACCCTGACAACCGCAGTCTGATAATTTAACTCAACAGATATTAATATTCATATCCATTGAGATTACACCGTTTACCATGCAAATATATTAAACAAAATAATGTCCACTTAATATAATCCAGAGTAAGCAAATTTTGACCCTTGGATTTTTTGTCGTATAAGCGCTTTAACGGGTATTCAAAAATATGACGAGAAAATTCGGAGATATTTATTGTTGGGAATTTACTTCTGTATTGATAATTAATGTTTGTTGGACACTTAAGTTATTTATGACACTAGAGAGATGGATCGATACACCATTAGTGAGTATAAAACATTCTATTGATATTTACACCATCTCTAATATACTAAGCTCATAACTTAAGATCTATGAGGCCTATATAGGGAATAAGGATATGCATGGAATCGTGAGAACGAGATCTTTTTATTGCACTGGTTAAAATTATAATTGAAGCATAATTTATGCAAAAATTTTTGCAAAATTCCGGTTTTACCCCATTTTTAGGGTGAAATAATTGATTTTTTATGTATTTGACCTGATTTCGCATTTCTAGACATCAAGACGAAGAGAATGAGTCCTCGATCGTCAAAATCGGACAACTTTGATTTTTCGACCCAAAAAAATGGCAAGTGGTACCCCTTTCCATTTTTTTTGGCCAAAAAATAAAAGTACTCCGATTTTGATGATCGAGGACTCATTCTCTTCGTCTTGATGCGTAGAAATGCGAAATCGCGACACAGCTTAGGAAAATTGATTCTAACACCCTCAAAGAGGGGTAAAACTGGATACAAATTACTCAACATCATCTCTCTGACTTTAAACCCTTGTAACTCATGAACGGACAGTCGAATTACCTTTTGCTTGGTCGTTTTAGAAACCTCAGATTCTGAGCTATAAAATCATATCTACGAATTTATTGCAAAAAATTTATTTCTCCCTTGAAATAGCTTAAATACAAAAAAAGTCACATTTTTTTAGGGAATTTGCCAACTATTTTGGCGATTTTAAGGGTGAAATTATCATTTTAAATATTTTTCATGGATATGTATTTATAGCGTTCTCACGAATCCATTGATATCCTTATTCTCTATATAGGCCTCATAGATCCTAAGTTATGAGCAAAAAACTAAGTTATGCTACGTCAAAGCATGAAAGAGTAGAGGAAAATTTTTTTATATGGGAAGCTAAATAGTTTTTGCTTGATACAACTGATATATAAATTTTTAATATTAATTTACAATAAACGTATTGTCTTTCAAATAATTCTATTTATTCATATTTACTTCTGTATTAATATAACTAAAAATGGATATTTATCGCTATATTCCAAAATAAGCTCTCAGAAATTATGAATATACGTTCGTTAATACTCGATTTCTATAAACACAGTGATTGTATTTACTAAATTATAGATTAATATTTTATACAAAAATTTTGGTTGCTGATGTTTCGATTGAAATCGAGTAAATCAATATTGCAGCTACATTTAATCATAATTCAATTAATATCTGGATTATTATTGTCAAGACGACCATAAAAATAATTGAAAATTTAACGGATGTTTACCATCACTGCAATTATAATATAATAATACGATTATTATAATTGATATAATGAAGTTTATTATTATTATTACTCCTTGGAGATAACTTTTAAAATAAAAGAAAAATTTAATAATTGTTTTATGAACTTGTCACTTACACGCCAGAACATAAAAGATCATTTGTCATGTACGATCCTGAACATACACTATATGATGACGTTTGTCTAGCCATGACATTAGACAGTTCGTGCATTTCATGATAAAACTATTTATCACTTGAATAAAAATAGATGAGTGAAAAATACTCGCTTCAGGGCAAATGAAATTACTGTGGAAACTTATCTTTTTCTTCATCTTTTTTAACGTAATATATTCATAATCTTTCGAAATTCTATATGAATTATTTTATCCATCATCTTAACAGGACTTGATTCACGCTAGGCATTCTCTTCTTAATTAATAATCCTACTGTGAAATTTAATTAAAATTTTTCTAATGTCTTAATCGTGTTCTGTGAAGAATTTAAACGCATTTGAGCTGTCGAAATTTAAACTCTACAACTCAATATCTCATTAACCAGTTAAAAGGAAAGCTATCTCAGTTCATATTCATGGTAATTGCTATACAATCTATAGGAGGTCTAGCTTTACTGCATATCAGATGCACTTTATAATTAATTCATTGGATTAAACTTTACACGATGCACTGCGTATAAATTGCTTGCATCTCAGGATGCTGCATTTTAGAAGTCTTAAGACACTAAAGCAATTTTCAATGTAGCTATTTTTCAATTATTTCGAATCCATTCAATAGAGTAGAGTAATGGAATTTGTGCCAAGTTTTGTCATTATCTTGATTATTCTAATTAATTCCTCGATTAGTTTGGAAATGAAATCTTAATAAGATATTATTACACTGCTCTTGTAACAGCTGTGTAACTTAATGTCATTGAAAGTTGAGGAGTAGATAAATTGATGCACGCATAGGATGTGAGAAAACAAATTACAAAAGTTCACAACATGGACAAGTTCATCCCACGTAAAGGCAAACCCCTTGAGACTCTATCAGCAACTTAGCTTGACATTTAAAATATATTACACTGTTCGAAGGGGCATGTCAACTTTAAACTCTTTCATTCATGTAAACGCTTATGATCAAAATATAGACGTAAATAAAAAATTATTACATCATGTCTGTGAACTTTTAATACATAAATTATTTCATTTATTTATGTGATGAAAATACCTGAGGATATCTTTTGAAATATCTAACCCTTCGAGACCTGCCCTAGAACTTTCTGCTCCCAAACATACCTCATGTTTGTCTCTAAAAACTTGAGATAAAATTTTACCATGACTAGAATTTGCCCAGTAACATTTCACTTTGGAATTTCGACTTCAATTTATTTGAAAGTGATAGAAAATTTATTCGATCGTACATGGAATTTAAAATTTAATTGATCAAATCTGAAGTACATTCTCGAGAGAATTGTGGATAAATATTTTTTATGAGTATGATATTAACATAAAAATAAATTAAATTTCAAAATAAAAATTGAAAGATTGTTGACAGTTTTATAAATGTAATGAAGAATATTTAATCGACATAACATTTCAATTGAATAAGAAAAAAGACTTTAATTTACATTGAATAAAATTAAATAAGTAGACAGAAAAAAAAATCCTTAGAAATTTTAGTTGAAGATAAATAAAATATGCTTTATTGATATAACACTTTAATACTTAGATCTGTCTACAGTAATTCGTATCCGTGTTAACATATTTTATGCATGTATACTTTGTAGAAATTGAATTTTCAAAGTACGCAATTCGCAATTCAAATAAACTCTTTGCTTAATGAACTCCTTTACCGTGAAAGCTACGCAAAAGTTTATGTTGCAAAAAAAAAAAAAGATGATGTAAAGTTTGACGCTATAAAATTTTCTGTTTGTGTTAGAAAGTAATATAGATATATCACATATATCATAAAAATCATTTCATAGAAATAAAAAATTTTTTTATCTTTTAATTTTCTTAATTACATTTTATTTATAAAGATGACATCTATCATAAACTTACCATCGAAAGATATCATCTTTAGTTTCGATATTTCCAATTATGATAATTTTTCTTCTGTTATGACTCCGATATCTTATTATTTCCCACTATGATATAATTTAAACCGACTCCTAATGGGTCAATAAACTCCTAGGAGAGATATTTTATAAGAGGAAATACCGACTCTTTTATCACATATTCATGAGGCCAACTATTCATAAACAAATTGGTTATCATCACCTATTGAAATTTGCAATACAATGTCGTCAATAAATATACACTACATTATGACCAGCTCATCATTTCAATTGAGTATATATAATTTTTTTTATGCAGTGATGCATTTCAATATATTCAATAATTATTGAATCTAACAAACAAAAGGAAATAAATCAAAAATGATTATTATGTTTAATTATTCGAATGTAATATTAATTATTAAATAATTGTATGTTTGACTAATTTCCTTCGTTTGGATATTAAAGCATCTTTATTGAACATATTATCAACCGAATTCATGTCAAATGTTTTAATAGAGTAAAGGAAAACAAAATTACTATTTAATATTTTAAATAAATATTATGAATTTCAATTTAGTTACAACAATGTGTTTCATGAGTTCAGTTTAATAAAGTATTTTTAAAATAAACAATTAACGTAAAAATGAAATCCTGATAAACATAGTTGAAGCTATTCATTATTTTGTAGAATAAATTGATAATTAAAGAATATTAATACAAAATTACCCTTATTTAACTAAATGATATCGAATAAACGAAGGTATATAGTTACAATGGAAATGATTGTGTTTAGTTAGACAATTCTTTCTCATGGTAATTGTTGTTCTTTTGTATTCACAATACGATAGTTGGACCGAAATTTCGTGCAAAGCATGAGACATTCAGAGAAGCTCATTAGATGTAATCGTTTGGTTAAATTGTGTCGGTTTCTCATACGTAACATTTGTAAAGCTCATGCTTTTTATATTCAACCAATGAAGTGTTAATCATGTTTTCATCCATGATCGAAACTTTTATTCAAATATTTATTTGTGTATTTCATTATAATATCAATTATTTTAATTTTTACACTTCCTAATAAATGTTATTGCAATGTTTTTTATTGGTCAGAGTATTTTTTTATAGGTAGTAGAAATATGTATTCTAAAAGTTGATTTTTATTTTATAATTCTGTGGTTTTTAATTCGAAAAATAAAACAAAGCGATTATTACATGCAGTGACATGGATTAACAAATGTAATAACTGCAAATCAACTGTTCTCAAATGAATAACAGAATTTTTTTAAACTCCAATAAATCAAAAGTTTAATGAAAAGTGAGCAGCACAAAACCACTGTGATGTCAATTTGATCATGGTAGAATGTATAAAATGGTATTTCATGAACTGTAATTCTGTTGGAAGTTAGTACTTATTCGAAAAGTGAATAGATGCCAAGCATGTAACCTTGTTGGTTGCTAATTAAGCTAATTAATGGATTGGCCATCCTGTCGGAGTTTAAACTCAACACCCTGTGGCTCAGCAATACGCGAAAAACTAGAGAAGAGTAGTAAAGATAAATTGCTCAAGTTTCTTGCTAAAAGCTATCAAGATGAAGTTTTGATTTAACAGCAAATTATATTATGATCATGATTATCAGTGGTAAATAAAATAAAATGCATAAAAAAGTGAATGATATTGAATCTAGATAGTTTATATTAAATATAAACAATTTGTTCATAAATTATTTTATATATAAAAAAATAATATCAAAAAATAATTTAATGTGCAGTTACTAAAATGATAAACATCACTGAACATTGAAGAAAAATGATACCTCCCATCTTCACACTTTTATAACAACCTTTAGAGTACATTAGCCAGATGGTATGAGAGTTTAAAGCTCACGCAAAACACATTCAAATGATCTAGTGACACTTAAAATTTTTTTGAAAATAATTTACATCAGCACATTATCTACGTTCCTTGATTCACTTAACATTTATATTCTCCGCGTGCTAAGGAAAAAGTTTTATCACAGACGTTGATTTTATTTATTTCAAAAGATTATGTATTTAAAAAAAGAATCATATTCTACGCTATTTTAATCAATAAATTCCAACCCTAATTATAAATATTATTAAATAAATATTTTTTATAATTAACTTCCTAGAAAGTTATTGATGTTTCTATTAAATATTGAAGAAAGAAATTAAAATGTCACTTCATCGAACTTTATTTAATTCAATTAAGATACTTATTTTATCAGCTGTTGATTATCCACAATTTTTCTCAGACTTTCATAAAACTTTTTACGTAAAATCTGTTTTAATTGGATAAATAGATAATTTTTGCAAAATAAATGACCACTTAAATTTAGTGAATCTTTATCAGTTTGATGATTTGGTGTAGGCGATGACCCGCACGCTGTGATATTGATCTTAATGGATTATTAATGGGCTAGTGATTCACGCGGTGCGCGTCCAGTATTCGGCTTCGTGTACTCTATGAATTTCAAGCTAATGGATGGCACGAGTTCACAATGCTGTGGATGCCCTTCGCGGAATACTCGAGCTTGTCTCCCGTTCACTCCTATACGCTAGTAGAGCAAGCTTTACACCAAGATTAGTATGTGCTTAGCACGCCGTTCATCAACAATAGTTTAAGTTATCGATCGAGTCGTTAATTTTACGCCTCCTACATACGTGAAACTTATATGAAGTAAAGTGAGAATCCTTGTCTAAGTAGTCTATTTGCTTTAGGCCTAGTTTATCGAAAGCCAGACAAGTAATTTGCTTGTTTGGAATTTTCTTTTCAAGTTGTTTGATTAACTAGTAACTTTCAAATAAAATTTATAAGTACAATGATGGTTTATTTAGTATTAATTAGAAGTATACGGTTGACTGTAATTTAATTAAATCAGGATTTTGTTGAAGATTAATTTTCTGCAGATAAGAGTCTTTATTTACCATCAGATCATTATCTATACCTAGTGGAACAATTAATGGTAGTAATTAATTTGAAATTTTTTTTTATTATTCATCAATATTTTTCTTCTCTACTTATTTGAACACTCAGTTATTAGATCATTATTTTCACAGTTTAATGAAAAAAAAAAAAAATAATAATTTATGTTTCATAGCTTCAATATTTTTTCTTTCCACTCTTCAATAGTTGATTCTGTTGTAGTGATAATCCCTTTGCAAATTCTGTAAACTAGTTTCTATTTTTTTCTCGCAACTTTGGTCGAAATGACAAAATTAGCAACTTGTAAATGTGCTTTTCAGATAGTCAACACCTCAATCGGGAATTCTATTGAATTGAACACTACCCAAGTGAACACTTCGCTGTGGGACATTCAAAACGGAATTGTTTATACGATTCTCTGCCCACGTATGTATGTAATTGTCCGGAATACATTGACGAGTCGAGCGCGTAAATGGCCATGTAAATGCTCGTTAACGCTCTCTCGCGAGTCCAAATTCCACTTACTAGTAGTGTATTTCCAGTAAACCTAGCTCCTTTGGGAATACTCATAACAACTCCCAATCGAACACGACAAAATGAGATCGTTTTAATTTATCCCTTGAGAACTTATGCCGAGAGCGAAATCATCAAACCATTCGCTATGTACAGAAAGTTTAGTATTTCATTTTGCATTCCATTTGTTTCTGCCCTCTCAACGATAAATATTGATCATTAACTATTAGCAACGATATATTGTTATTGGAATTTTATACAGAACAAGAAGTTTAAAATTCTTAGAATACTTTAATATCAGAGAAAAATGATTGTATGGAGAAAATAACGATTGAGAAAAAAATATACTTTAATATGAATATTTTCGTTTTATCGTAAACTGTATCTCTATTTATCCTTATTACTTATATTTGCCTACTTATTTTTACAATAGTATTTTATGAATTCTTCATACTTTGTTATTCAAGGAGAAACTACATCACTATCTTTTCTTTTATTTATATAAAGTATTATAATAGATTTTTTATGTTGTCTTTATTGACTCATCTTTAATACTTTCAAATAAAATGCACAGTAAAAATGAGGGAGATATTTTTCTAAGAGTTCGATTCTTTATTAGCCACATTGCCAATAGAAAGAGTGATTTTGAATAAATAATGTTAGTAAAACTGATAAATAATCTATCGTAAAATTTCCATGAAAATAATTTGCAATAAAATTGAGCAAGAATTGATGGTAAAGTTTAGAGAATTAGGAATATTAACCGTTGAAACTTTCTTAAATAGATACACTGAAAACTACTAAAAAAAAAATTGATGAAGACTTTAAAAACATAAAGAAGGTTTAATCGTTCTTTTTATTAGCAAACTTTTTTCACTGTAAAATCAAAAATAATAAAACTTTATTTCAATGGGAAAATATCTTTTTTTCATACTCAGGATTTTTACAAGTATTATTATCGACATGAATAAAAGTAGAATTTGAGTTTATGAATACGAGAAAAATTGCATTTTTTTGTTTACCATTAAAGAGAGAAACACATTTTTACTTTCATTTATTGTTTATGGTTCTTTTTTCCAAATTGTTTGCACATAATAACAGGAGTTTTAAACATTAAAAAGTAAACATATGTCTCCAGACAAAAATAAAAATGAAAATAACGTATGTATCATTATAATAAAAAAAAAGCCAACTAAGTAGAATAAGACAAAAAGATATTCAGAATTCATCACTGTTTTCATTTCCGGCTCTTCTTCTACTAGACACTGTAAAAGGGGGAAAAAATCATAGGAGAAAGGAAATTCAGGTGATATCAGGCTTAAGAATTTTTTTTATATGAATTATATACATAACACGTGATAAAACTTGAGTAAGCAATGTTATAAAAAAGATGGTATACATCACATATTTTTATAGAATGAAAAAAGAAAAATGACCGAATTCTTTTGATTCAGCTTTACCACACCCAGAGTTACTGATGAGTTGGCAAATATCCAACTAGATGAATACTTTCTAGAACATCTTGGCACTATTGTGACTATGGCCTGAAGCAATTTCAATAATTTTACATCATTTTTCATTATGAATGTTTTACTAAGTTGTGGTGTGTGTCACTGATGTGGTTTAGAAATAATATTAACGCAACAATGCATACTTAATATCTTCTCATTCTAACACTATTCTAATTAGAACATTTCTAGCAAACACAATTATATGAAACTCATGTTATTAAAAATATTTAACATCTAAATTACATCAAAGAGTAGTAGTCACTAAGGTGAGAACTTCTTGGAGAGCAAGGGATTTAAAAATATAGATATATAAGAGTAGACACGTTTCAGATCCAAGATAGTAAAATAGAGTAGAATATTAAGTAAGAATATTAAAAGATGTTTCTAGATTAAAAGAAGTGAAGAGACTTTTTATTCGAGCTTTCACACAGCCAGTTATGAAACCGGAAATTTATTCCATTATTTTCATTACTATTCTTCTTGAAAGAATTAATTACATGGAATAAATATAATCTCAATGATGTTATATTATTGCAAAAATATTTCACATTGCCTACAAATTGTCTTGAAATTAGATTTCTCTGATTTGGCTTTATATGCAGTGCTTTTTTTTGTCCAATTTCATGGCATATTGAACAAGTTTTACTCTTTGAAGAAATTAAGTTTGATCATTAGCTGCATTTTCAAAGCTATTGAAGATTTATTGAATGTAAAATGACTAATCAGTGATAGAATATAAAAGCATGTAACAAAATAGGACAGCTTATAGCTTTATTATTGGATTAAGTAAAATTTTCCATGTAAAATGATTAGTATGTTTATGACTAATATCCAAGTGAAACATTTTAATTACCAAAAAATTGTCAGTGTGCGAATTATCTTCATAATTTTCGTTCACTATTTCAGGTATTTATATAGAGAATCATTAACATACTCTCTTATATTATTTTTGTGTAGCATTAATGCATTAGCATAACTGAGAGTGACAATATTATGAGAAGTTAATTGAAGGAACTGTCAAAATATCTGATTAAAATTTTCAAATAATTTATTTATAAATTAGAATATTTTTAGTATTTGAGAAATGTTTCAAAATATTCCAAGGAATTCAACGTCGTAATCATCGAAATAACGGGGATCGTTCCTTACCACTTATAGTCAATCTATCAATGCGCAGTTACCGCCACTCCTTATCACTATCCATCGATTATGTCCCAGGCAATTCGGAGTACATATACATATATCGATCTCGTGTCTACACTTGTCACTTAAGAATTCCTTTAATGTCTATAAAAAATTCAGAGATCGCATTGATAAGCTTCTTAAGATCACGTTCACTTTGTGTCATCAATATTTATCATGATTTGACGATTTAATTAAAACGATAGTTAATTTATTAAATATTAGAGGTATAATTTTATATCAAACATTCATGAGTGTTTTATGAATTTCTAATAATACCAATAAAAATCGGCTTATGTTCCCGAACATATTGAATTATTAATATTTTTAATAATAAATCAATTATATAGAGTACGTATAATAATTTATTCATAATAATTAACGTAAAAATATTTACAGAATTATTAAAAACAATTATTTCCGTTGAATAATTGATTTTTAATTAATAAAAAATTGTGTTAACTAAAAAATTGTAATATACCGGGTGAAATGTTTAATAAATGATTACTGTTATTCAGTAAATAATTATAGTATAACAAGTATTATTAATTGTAAACTTTTAAACTATTTTACATTTTGTAGTTACAATGTTGACTTTTTGATTTCAGAGAATATTAAATAGTAATTAATGTAATACAAAGTTTATAATTAATAATATTTCATGAACTGGTCTTTCACTAGATAATGTTGATTACTTACCAGGCATTTTAAAAAAGTATGTAAAGTAAATTTTTCCAATAAAAGTAAAGAATAAAGACATTTTTTTATAAATAACTGCTGAAGTGAATTTTTTCTTTTCAAATGATTAAATGATTTTTGTGTTATTTTTCTACCTCTACATTACTACCTCTAGTGGTACACAATCTATTGTGCATTGCTCTTTGAAAGACTCAAGTACAAAGCACTGTGAAAATCACTGTCAAGAGCTTTACAATTTTATTGTCAATCAAAGCTTACATATTCTTTTGAAGTAAAAGAATCTAACGCCTTGTAAATGAAATTTTATCCATTTATTCATTAATTAAATTTCACATGACATGAGAAATAAGTGAACTGTAGTTTCAAGGTTCGACTCCCTTATCCCGCTGGATTTGCCATAGAGTTGACTCACAATTTACATATGCATATGAACACAACCCGTTTCTCTTTATCCAAATCTAAGAGAAATCCCACACTGTAATTAAAGTTCATGCTAATTATAACCTGTCCATGTTTAACTTGGAAGTTATAATTTCTATATACATTTTATTCTACATTCATCTCTTTTGCAATGAATTCCATTTCCTACAGCATCAATTTTCCTCCAAGCAATTTTATGAAAAATATCAAATATTTCAATTCAATTTACATCCAATCGTTGATTAATTGATATATTAATCTAATACTCTAGTTTATATTTTGAAAAAGAAGATAAGTTCTCATGAAAGTTGTTTATATTTTTCAAATAAATAAACACGAATTTAGCTTTGATTCAAATGAAACACACAGAGGTTTCAATTTTCAAAGTGACAAATTCGATTGATTATTCATTCGAAAAAAATTGTAATCGAAATCATTCAATTTTTTTATTGAAATGGAAAATAGAAATCTATTTATAAAGAAGATAAATAAAAGAAAACTGTGTATTCGTCCAATTTTTTTTTTTAATCTCTGAACTCATAAATAAATCTAGAAATAATTAATTTTATTTTCATTTCAACTCTCTATAGAGTTAAAAATGGATTGATCGTCTGAACAGTATCTATTAATCAGCTTACCTGAGACACAATCAATTATTTCGCTGAGTGTATCTGCAAAGAATTTCATTTAACATTAATTCATCGATAAATATTAAAATTAAATCAATAAAGTATTCAAAAAGTCCCCTTAAGTTGTAAAAAACACTTTTAATTCTTTCACAATCTATCTTAACTTTTAATTTACAAACCTGTGACTTTTTTTATACTGTAAAATGTTCATTAATTATGTTGTAGAAGGCCACCATAAAGGAGAAGTCTAGTGCTACTGTCTTCGATTAAATTATTTTCTCGTCAACACTCGAGTTATTGTATAATCCAAACTCCCTTAGTTTTTCTCATCTTTATCAATGCAAAGCCCGCAGGTAATAGCAGAAGAAGTGGTAGTAGTTGGCGAAGTGAGAAAGAGAAAGAGGGGTTGTGTAAATGTATATCTATAGCAACATCTTCTACATGGGGGCGACTGCGTGCTCTACTCCTCACCAGCGCTCGCGCAATGTAGTCCCTCAGCTATCCTTGACGCGGGAGCATCGTTTTCGAAAGAGCACATCCTACTCCTCGCACTATTGCCTGTGCTATTCGTTAATCAGGCTCACAAAATTTCGCACTCTTGCAACACAATATTCTGAAGCCCTATCCCCTCTAAACCCATGCTATCAACACTGCCCAGTCAATATCAATATTCAGACATCTGGACTATCCATCAGGAATTTATTTGACAAGTGCTTGAGATCAACCATAAATATTTTTTTTTATCAAAGAAAACATTTAATTAAGTGTCATTTGTATCTATCTAAAAAATTTGTGAATCGTTAAAAATTAAGTTCAAAATTTTGCAGTGATTGTGTTTCTTAATAACCATGAAATGACGTAATTCGTTCTTTTTTTTTTTCAGTAAGATCTGAATAAATGAGAGATTTAATATTCATGGACATCGAAAAAACTACAAAAGCCAACATTTAAATGTACAGTGCAGTTATAAAGTTAAGTGACAGTGGAATTATATTGCTACCATTTTATTACGATTAAACGAATTTTATTATTTCTTGTGTCACCAAACTGTGTGTGGAATTTACTCTCCTGAATTAATATATACATAATTGCATTCCGTCCGACGACTGCAAGCTTTTTTCTTCAAGGATCCAAGTGACATACTTGGATGATGACTGATCCGATGAACACAAAACATAACTTTTCAATAAAAATAATAAATTGCCAATGGAATATTAAAACTGATTTAAAAAAAATCAATTAAAATCACAAGGTTTAATAAATATAAAATGTGAACGTATAAATAAAGTTAATAAATAGTGAGTTAATTATTAAACATAATGTACAAAATGATGAAATAATCGATAATTAATAAATCATTGTTGTTAATTCTAAATAAATATTGCGAAGAAGTAGTTGGACATGTATTCAAGATAGTAGATAATAATGTGATAGAACTCGCTAGGAATAAGCGATGTCTACTTCTCTTTCCACATTCATCTGTTTTATTATTTATTTTGGTATGTAAAAATTATTCCATCATTTTCCGTTTAATCAACCATAAAAATTATTACCCATTACTTCACTGTTAACCACACAAAAAAAGAAATCTTCTATAAAAAGATTAAATTTTTTTCTAAATGAAAAGTTAAGCTTTTTAACATCCTAGCTTCATCTATGAATGCATATTTAAAAGTGCTTCTTTTCATTTTTTCCATATCATTTAATCTGAAAAATGCTTCATTTATTTCAATGAAAGAATGAGTAAAATTATTATAAAAATTTTAAATACGCATACATTTACTTCAAAATGTTATCCTTTGACGATAATAATCCATGAAACGTATTCAAAAAGATATTTGTATTGCATAAATAATAACATAAAGTGTCGAGGGTTAACAAAAAGAGTGCTTAAGATGATTATTCTGTCGTGTCTATTGTTGTCCATGTCAAGTATAAAATCATGTCTTTTTACTAACGAATAAATACACATCTCATAAAAATTCTTTTTATTTAAGAACAACAGAAACGTTGACTTAAACTCAACCAGTCAAGTGAGACTGAAAGCTGCTGGTCTCATAAAATCGAGTGTCATGATCGTCGCTCTCAAGTTCTCTTTGTACAAACAGAATTCTTCATCTTCTACTTCACCTTCTTTCTGTGATATTTTTCTGCTCTAATAAACTCTAATTACATGAGAAAAGTTCGTTACACTCACTTTATTAATAATTAATACTTTTCAGAATATTAATGAGTAATAAAAGCTCCAAATTACTCGATTGAATTCAATACAATATTTTATTTTATTAATTCGTCGTTACATTTTTAATTGAATGGAATTTAATTAAATTGATAAAACGAAATAATTCAAATAGTATTATAATAATAAATAGACTAAACTATTGATTGAAATGTCATTTTAATCGCCTAAATGGTCACTTTCCTAGCCAATCAATATAAAATATTTGTTGACTCTTTTTATGAAGAATTAATGGACATCCACGCGCTTATCGTTAATTATTCTCATGTTGAATGTTATTGGCGTCCCGCTTGAGCAATCGGATTTCACATTAACTGTTTGTACATTAATAATAATACATTCGATGAACATCCGGTATTGGAAAAGAGTTTTATCTACATACAACAACGAGCAAAGGATACATTCATAAATGAACAAATAATTAACATTTAATGTAGCCATGTTCATGTTCAACTATTCATTATTCTCTAACATTCTAGTGACATTTTGATATGTTCGTTTATATGTTCACTAAAATAACTTCACTTGTTTCTTATTATATCAATCATTTTGATATCTCATTTTGTTTTTATCTCCTCAGCTTTTGTAGGATATTTTATGGTGGATTTTAGAATAAATAGAAATATAAAAATATTGTAGAATTTTTTTTATTATCCACAGATTTGTGTGTCATCTAAGAAAAATTGAAGTCTCTTTTAATATGCTCGTAACAAAATAGTATGTAACTGTATTATTTTTTACCAGCACTTTAACGTGGATTTGAATTTCACATCTACTTCTCAGTTTTCAATTTCAATTTTTATTTTTACACTCTGTTCTACTACAGTCATTATAGCTTTATTGTATGCTACTTTTTTTACTATTGTATCTATGAAATGTTATCAGGATTTATTGCAGATGATAAACGGTTATATGTCCAAAATACGGAAATTATAGTCTCATCATGAGTCCCCTCGGGCTTGTTTATATTCTCTACAATGCTTTAGATTATTATTGGTCTTTTTTTGTCAAACTTGACACATGATAAGGATGTTTTTATAAAAATTGCTTTTAACCAAGTCATAACACAGCTTTCTGAATGGAATTGCAAAATTTATGACATATTGGTTTAATGACATGTTACAGGTGGTGCTGTTACTTGCTTGCGTAATTTCCGAACAGACTTCTTAGAGGAATGGCCGACTCCAGGAACAGGACCGCACTTTGACACCTCAATGCCCTCCAATTTCACCGGTCTTGTTGGCAACACTGTCGACCTGGTTTGCAAAGTCAAGAACCTCGGTAACCGCACGGTAAGCTAACATTCGAATCTCCCGAAGAATAATTACTTAAATAAAGTACAATAGAAGTTATACACTTTATTACCATTTTATCTAAACTTCCCTCTGAGAAACATAATAAGCGAAAAAAAATGAATCCAATATACCTTATAATATTAAAATATTTGAAATTATAATTTTTTACTTTCTCGCAGTTACTTTTTCCTTTCAACATTTATACTCTATTGGTTTGAATCAAATTGAATCATTTGATTAAAAATATTTTGCTGAAACGTTCATATCTATTCAATCTTAAGCAGAATATCAATCATAAAAGATGAAGGATATTTAAATGAGCTTACTACATTTTTTAATCTCACTACGCATTATTCTTTTGATGTTTGATTGTATTGAAGAGCATTTTTGCAATATTACGCTTCGCGGATCAATTTTATTTGAGTCAGTAATTAATAAGAGCTATTTATGATTGATGAAAAAATCATGTAATAAAGTGGAATATATTTTTTTTCTTCATATAAAGGTGTTAAAGTTAACTTGAACTTTGAAGTAAAAAAGATCGCTATAAGTATTTATTAAGTAGAACTTATTGATCTCAATAAGGTAATCTGATCACTAGAGTGAGAATTTTTTTCTTTTTTGTAAAAACACGATCGTTTGATAAATAAATTCATAAATTACTTTAATATCCGAGAAAATATTTGATTTAATCATGAAATCTTTTTACCGATTTTCCAAAGTCGTTTCCCTTGGAAAACTGTATAAGAATACATTGTTCGATAAAAGAAGTAACGAGAGAACAGAACAATTTCGTTTCCGTCTTGATGTTCCCCAGAGAAAAATTCCTCAAGTTACTGTAGAGGAAAGCTTCAAGACATTTCTGTATTTTCCAATCGACAGTGACGTCAAATGCCACTCCATCGGGCATTGAAAATCTTCACGATGTCGCCTTCCAATCTTGTCCTATTTTGATCTGAGTCACCACAGTTTTTCCTGGTTCACTTACTTTCATCTCTCCTTTCTTTTTATCCGATTCCGCCAAATACTCTTTTGTATTCCCCATCTTAAAACTCGTAAAAATGTCGGATATAGTCCGTATATGTTTGTGACTCGCGGAAATGCGGAGAGGACAACGAGTCGTCAACGAGATAAACACGAAGTACATACCTCACCGTAGTAGGAACGAAACATGGCTAAAAAAAATCATTTGTGTACGTCCGACCTAGATTACAAGCTTTAGCTTTTTGTCCGTACTTTCTCAGTCGTTTTGTAGGAAAAAAATTTGTGTATACTGTAGTTAGTCTAGTAGAAAATATTTATCATCATATAACCCAGTATTTTTATAAGCTTTTCAGTGGAAAGTGTCAACAATTGGTCCGACAATTACCATTACTCTCATTATAATTTATCTGGTAACATCTAAAGGCAATTTGTTACAAGGGTATTACTACTCTCATGAAAAACGGATGGGAAAGGAAATAATAGCGAGCAAAATATCGATGTAATGTAAATTATGTATCAACATCAGTTTCCATATAAGTGCATTGAAAGGAAACGAAATCGTGTGGGAAATCAATGGGTGACTGGGTGCGCCAAGAATAGCCTTTTTGGCACGTGTTTACAGACAAGATTCAGATATGTATTTTGATTCAACTGGAAGATAAGGTGTCGTATGAAATTGCTTGAAATAAACGCGTTTCCATTCATCACTATGAATTGTTGTTTCATATTTATTTTTCATAGTAAATGGGAAAATTTTCACATAAAATATCAAAAAATAAATGGTACAGCATCTTCGATGCCGCAAGATGAGATCGATAAATCGCTTTTACGCTTTTAGGATCCCATTAATCTTTGGTCTTCTGTATACAATATATAAGTATACCCGCAACAGAACTAACAGAAAATCAATATCAACATTGAGATCAAATATCTGTGATACCAAACCAGATTTAGCCAATTTAATGGAAAATCATTTATTTTGAATTAATTAAAAATAATAGATTTCATTGCAATTGCCAATTATTTTTACTAGGTGTCATGGGTCAGACATCGAGACATTCACTTGTTGACAGTTGGTCGATATACATACACAAGTGATCAACGATTTGAAGCTCAACATCACCCACACACTGAAGAGTGGACCCTCAAGATACGATATCCTCAAAGAAAAGACTCGGGATTCTATGAGTGCCAAATATCTACTACTCCACCAATTGGACATCCAGTTTATCTCACTATTGTTGGTAAGATAAACTATTTTTCTAACTTGCTTTTTCCAGTTCTTTGAATTCGTTTTGGCATCCACTAGATTCCAATCAATAAATCAAAAATATTCAAATAAATGATTGAGTTGCAAGAAAAAAATATCATTATTATTCTCTAATAATATCTTTTCAAATTAAAAAGAATTGGAGAATTTTTTAGATAAAATTTTATGAATATTCTTTATTAAAAATACCCTTTTCAATTTTTTTATTCATAGAACGAAAAAATGTAAATATAGTACTTATGATGAATTATATCATATTATAAATTGAAAACTCTTGGTTGCTTCAGTTTAAAAATTTCATAATATATAAAAATTAAATATTTTTCTCTCTTTGTCAGAGTTTTTTTTAAAGGTCGTAAAATAATAATTTCTCACTACAGCCATTGGAACAGTTTCAGATAAAATTATTATCAAACAATCACAATGCTAGTACATGTAGTTGTTATCACGACATAAAACTAAATATTAAAATGAATTTAAATAGAAATTAACCAAACTCAGAGCTTAATGTAATCGTTTATCGAGGATAAAATATCTACCACCTAGTGAATACAACTGATTCGCCGCAAACTATATATCTCGAGAACTAGAGAGCTTTTAGGAACCACATCATCAAATGTACACTTCTATGAGTTTGCATTGATGCACATAGTACATGAATTTATATATCGTATATATAATCTATGTGAATATGTTGTAGAGCCTGTCACTATTATAGTCGGTCAACCAGATCTTTTCGTGAATAAAGGAAGCACCATTAACCTGACCTGCCTCGTCAAATACGCTCCAGATCCACCACCTACAATGACCTGGCGTCACAATAGCGAGGTAAGTTTAAACTGCGTTGTCATCATAATCTCTATGTGTTAAGGGACTTATCTTAAAATAATCTTTTAACTTTTTAAACAATCGAGATTTTGAAACAATAAAGAAATATTTGAGCAGTAAAAAATGTTTGACTTGATAAATTGGCTATCAACTCTTCGTTAAGAACACACTTGTACCCAGTCAAGACTTCAATCATCAAGAAATGATTATAATTAAAATCTTAAAAAAATTCTGATTAATTATTTTTAAATGTCATTTAGGATTTACTGTGTATTTTTGATACTTCTAGGATATCAATTTTGATTCTCCACGAGGTGGCATCAGTCTTGTGACCGAAAAAGGCCGCGAGACGTCGAGTCGATTGATGATACAAAATGCAGTGCCAACTGACTCGGGACTTTACACTTGTAAACCAAGCAACGCAAATCCCAGCAGTATAAGAGTTCACGTCGTCAAAGGTAAATTGATATTTAATATTTTTCTTAAATTTTATCCAATTCGAATATTTCATCAGAGTTTTTTAATTCATTTTTGTTTTAATTTGATAGAATTTCAAACAAATTTCATCAAAAAATAAATAGCATAGGAATCTATACAACAGAATATTGATTCATTTCTAAATTCAAGCCGAGAAATAAATTCAATTTTAGTTTACTTTTCATTTGGATTATTCAAATATCATTATTCTTGTGAAATTTGAAAAATTATCAATCGCTCAAATCTCAGCAGTGAATTTCATTCCTCCCTTGCCATTAAATCAACAATTTCACTACCTTCTATGAAGATATCGATAGAAAAGCTGCAAAAATTCACAGCAAATATTTTTCTTCTCTTACAGAAGAGCATCCTGCTGCAATGCATCACGGATATGGCAACTATATACACCATGAAAAAAATGTATTATGTTTAATTTCTATTATTTTAATTCACTTAATGTTTATAATGTGAGAACTATTGCCCAGAGCGTAAAAATGGAAAAAAAGAATTAATGCTCGTGCAGGGTATAAACTTCATTATTACTGTTTACATTTAATAATGTGACCAACAAAAAATTTTCCAATATCAGCACATCATAATATTCAATAAAGATGTAGTATTTTGTTAAAGTCTAATGTTAAACTCTAACTATGGCATCAAAATCATCAAAATCTCTCAAAAAATTGTAAATAATATTATTGTATGTACATATCAATAAATCAAATGTCTTTGACTTATTAATCAATCTTGATACATCAATTATTTATTCAATAATCTTTTAAAATTAAACAAAAAGTTTTTTACATATTGCAAATAATTATTTTATTGATTTAAAATATTTGAAAGTTGAAAATAACAGTTCAACTTTGAATTAAGAATCTTTCAAGCAGTTGGTAAATTTTCTACTTTCAAATCTTTTTCTTTAAAAACTGAAGGTGTTGTCCAAGTACGAGAACTCTTCTGTCGTCGAGGAACACAAATATTTACCTTATCGTTTTCATCATTTTTCTTTCTTAGCTTTTCATACAATAATTTTGATTTATCAAGTGCAAAAAGATCCGGTCCACAGTTAAGATAAAACTCTGGAATGTTTTGTTTGAAAGCAAGCTTAAATCCTCCAGTGTCAGCGTCTGGATTTATTGGTCTATCCAGAATCACTGAAATTACATAAGAAATTAATTACTCAATCTAGGGTTTTTTTTTTATGACTCCTTCTTTTAGAACATCCTAGTTTACTTATTGGTTTTATCGAAATTCTATTAAAGTTCTCGACAAATAATTCGTACTTATAACTGAGCAAGAGTTGGAATAAAAGAAAACTTGGAAAAAAAAATAAATAAAATAAGACTATTCCCGAAAGTCCAGCTTGTTTGATTAGTAGCCAACTCGTGCCGCCAATACAAACATGCTGGAACACGTAGAGCAGTCAAGTAAGTTGGATCTGGACAAAAAAATCAAGAGTGAGAAGTCATAGAACTTTTTTTGCTTACTCCAAGTTGAATGAAACGCCAAGTTCTGTTGGAAAACTTGTCAATCTGGGCCGTTTGCTTACCTTTGATCAAACTTTCAAGTACAGAGCTATACAACCGTTGAGTGATTTTTGAACTCGGTGGATTCATGCGTGGATTTGTATTTATTTCAATCAACCAAACCGTCAAGTCTTCAAGAACCATAAAATCCGCTCCGTATAGTTCAAAACTACGAGCTCTTCGGTCTAAATAGTCTTGAGCTGCCAACATCAAAAGCACGATTGCTTCAGACATTTTTGGATAAATGAGATCATAAAAAGGCTCTCCTTTATATCCTTGTGTTCTATGGTAAAACCACATGAAAAATATTTTGATGGTTTTTTTATGGCAAATTAAACTTAGTTGCACTATTTAAAAGAAAAAAAATGGAAACTACTAGAGAAATATTTGCTGAATAATACACCAGACAATTTACTTCACAGTATAATCAGTGGAATGAATAAAAAATTGTCATTTTATTTCTCTATCATCCGTGAAAAAATAAGATAGATTCAGAATTACTTTAAATATTCGTTCAATCTAGCACAGTTCCATTCTTGATCACGAATTGAATCCGTCGTTTCATCACCAAGATTGCCACGCATTCGTTTCCGACGTTTTTCATAATCATATTTTTGCTGAATCGCAGTGTTGCAAAGATGAATCGCTTCGTGATATGTTGTAAAACAAAAAGTTTTCGAACTAAATCTCAACAGCGGTTCTCTGGAATGAAATAACATTTTAGATGCTTTTTCATACTTTGTAAAAATTGAAAGAAAAAAATTTTTCTAGCCATGTATATTCAATTTATTCGACAGATAACATATGAAAGCAATGTTTTAGTAATTGGGTTACTGAGAAAAAATTTAATAATATTTAATTGTTCAATTAATAAATATTTACTGAAAAAGAGAATACTAAGCTAAAGTCAATCTATAAATAAGCAACTAATCAATATTTATTTTTATCATTATTTACACAATAACCCAATATGTAAAAAAAAATTCCAATGCTAATATTTTACTCAAATATCCAGATGATCAAAGGAAAAGTACACGTGACGAGATACCATAGACGAATGTCAAACTTCGTTCCATGCACCAACAAAGGGCTTTCTAAAAGTAAAAAAAAAGTTTTTCATCAGCAAATAGTTAGAAATAGGGTGGATAACATATTTATGAGATTCCTATCATCTCACCGATATATTTCTGCACGATGAAATAATCCTTGGGTTTGGCCTTCACCCGGCGGAATATGTCTTTGACGCTATGAGATATGCTGATGCCCGTTCCACAGCAAAGATCACTAGGCTTCAAAATCCAAATATTTCTCATTCCACTAAGCTCATATTCAGGATCGATTTCTTTCAATTTCTTTAATATCACATTAGCTGATAAATAGGATTTCTATCAGGAATAAAATCAACAGAGAATTTGAATAAATTTTTTTGCTGATACAATTTTTATGAGTAGCAAAATTTAATTACATGATAAGTATTTGCAAATTTTCAATGCTACTGATATATCTGACAAATAAAATTCCAAGAAAGGAAAGTGAATCATATTTGTGTCAAATTTTTAATAGAATAAAATTTGATAGAACCTCTAATCTCGTGTAGATATCATCCCCGGCATTTGAAATTCTATTTCCTTTGTGTACCACTTTCGAGTAATCTTCTAAGAAAAGATTCCATTCTTCATTTTTTCCTTCTGAAATTATAGAGTTATCAACTCCATCTATATTTCCGTATTTCTCTTCTGCTAAAAATTCCTCACATTGCTCAATAGCAAATTCTACTTGACTAATAGAAATCGACTCTTCCCTGGAATCCAGAATTTCTTGATCACTTTGAATTCGTGAAACAAACCACTTCAGTAATCCTGCTGCGGCAGTACGACGAAACTCTCCAAGAAAGACTTTAGCTTCTCGACTTGGATTGTAACTTCGTGGATACTTAATCGTAGACACATTATCTCCATGAAGCCAATGAGAATTTTGAATAATATAAGCCATCCCAAGCTATAAAGTATAAACGAAAGATGCTTTGAGAATTTCAGTACAACATAGCTTACATAAAATAAAAAATAGTACCTTTGAAGTGTATACAGAGGATCGCTCAAATCTATTTAAAAGAACATTACTTCCCAATGAGGTATCCCACTGGACAAAGTCATTACGGCAGTCCCAAATAAAGTCTGGAGGAGTGTATTGTAAAAAAGAAAAAATAAGTGCTTTCTCATTCAACGTTCCATCATTTTGGTCGATGCTTCCAAAAGACTGGGATTCGAGAACTGATGTACACTGGTAAGGTAGCATGCGCGTTTTGACTGACTCGTACTTTTGAACCCATCCTCTTTTTTCAAGAGCTTTCTCGAGCTTCGGTAGATCTCCACGAATTAAAAATACTTTATGCTCCTAATGAATGATCAAAACATATATTAAAGATATATCACACCATTGCCATAAACTAGGATGATAATTTACTTGGATAGCTCTTTCAACTTTAGCTTTAATCGTGTAATAGAGTTCCTTCCTTTTGCACATTTCCTTGCAACATCCGTCGGATCTAATTACAGTCGAGGCAACAGCTTCATCCTGCCTAGATGCATCCGTCGACCAAGAGGAACAACTTTCAATGGGTGTCTCAGGTAAGATACTACATTCAAGTGAGTCCAAGTTGTTTAGAATTCCTGAAAGTCTCTCACCTCGAAACAACTCATCTGATATCTGATATTTGAGCTTATCGTAGGGATCCAATGTCCGTTCTTGTTGTATCAGCAGTTTTTTTGATGGCGATGATACATCTTTACGTGACTTCATTTTTCTTGCTCCTAAACCGGAAACTAACAGCCAAGTGGTGATGATAGTTTTATTTTTACTTCACAACTTTTCTTATGCACGACCTCGTGGTGTTGACCCTTGATGAATAAATCATGACGTGTGAAGCTAGTCCTTTACAAATATTTGTCTAGAATTAAAAGTCTGTTCACTTGGCAACTTGACATTATCGCTTCTTCTGGATGTTCGACTTCAAACCAACCATGATAATAATATTTACAACCAACTTCATACACTATTACCATAATTTATTAGATATTTATTGATATAAAGAAATAAATACCAACAGTTTTAGATAGAAAAAACACGACTTACTCAGATATTCAACATATTAATTTATCTAAATGATGTTATGCACTGTAAATTTTAGTGTCTTATTTTAAAACACTAACAAACGTTTTAAAATCGAGACAATGTTAATCAAATGGGTGACGACATATTAAAACACTTTTAATGTTTTAAAATAAAACACTAAAATTTACAGTGTAACCATACGACTTTCTGATATGATTTGCTATTATATATTTCTTATTGAATTGGACTCTTTTAAAATTAAATGAACTCTTGGTCAATCCAAGACAGATGGCTATACAATTAATTTCCTGAATATTTAATTTTTACTAAAAAGTTTAACCACAAAAAAAAATAAAAAATGACCAATCATTGACATTGAGAGACCAATAATCTTTAAGAGTGAAATAATAATTATTGTTAAATAATAAAAAATAGTAAACTTTCAAAGAATATCGATAGTTAATAATTATGAGCTAATGTTAATTTAACGAATTTTTTCAGTATATCTGTAAATTATTCGCATGATATGCCTCTTTTTCATTACAATATTGCTGATGGATCTATTGATTGATAGCAAAGGTATTTATTTTCATGAGAAAAAATTCACATACGTCAAAATATTGAGTTATATTAAAAGACCGCTCGTCTGATGCTTGTTTTGCTCAACTGTGGATGAATCTAGTAGGAAAGGCCATAACCGATAATACTTTATCACTTGTGCATCATCGCAAACCATTGTATGAAATGTAAATACATTGAATTTTATGATTTTTAGTGTATGACGAACAGAAAAATATTAACCAAACATTGTTATGACATTTTTCCAATATCAAATTTTTTTTCAATGAATTCTGATTGATATAATGCTATCTTCAAGTTGTTAATAATTCCCTATCACAGCTGGAATTTTTTTCTATCATTTCAATCTATTCAAATTAGCCGCAGAATTGTGTGGAAAAAGGAAACGATTTCTTTTAAAAATGTAATTAGTATAATTGAAGCTTTAACTGAGGTTCCATAAATGGAAGTATAATTGCTTGGAGAAGAATATGTTAAAGCTGTGCTATCTCTAGATATCATAAGTGTAGAAACAATGTGTATATATGGTCATCATCTAACCTTGCCTTCAGCGATAATCGTTGAATGTAATACATATGAATAAAAAGAGGTTGATTTAATTTCGATAAAGCATTTTATTCACGAGGAATGGAATAAAAATACACCAAATTGAAGCACTTATAAAATAATACAATTATAATTCCATGAAAGTAATAGAAGATAAGGTGCACGAAGCGTTACAGTTTGAATAGGAAGAAATGAACGTTATAGTCGACAGCTGTTTATATCACGAAGCAATTTTAGACAAACTCCACTTTAAGACGAAACTTTATAGCGTTATAATACTTTGTAATGAAGTTATCGGCTTATCCCGCACTATCGTTTCCGTTTCCTCTCTCAGAAGTATACTAATTGCACTTTGCAGTGAATGCGTTGCTTATCCACTATAACCATTTAGCTAGAAACTGCATAAAGGTAATTTGCAAGTCAGTTGAATGCAATAGAGAATCTCTGTCTGCCTACTCCTAATCCCATCATACTGGACACACAACATCTCATATCTAATACTCGATCCTATTTGACGACCAGACTATGAAATTAACTTTTTTCTCAACCGGTTAATTCAAATTTCACAGTGTTCATTGCTCTACAAAACGATCCTATTGACTGGAAATCATTTTTATGACTCTCAAACTCGTTTGATTAGTCAACGAGTACTATTCCAATTTCAATTGGAAAATTATAGGTATTTGATAGATGAAAGTGTTTTGAAATACAGATGTTTACAATAAAGACACTTTTTTTTACAATATACATTAAAACATGAAATCAAATTTATATTGTACATTATTATTTGTTGGATTTTTTTAACAGAGTAAAAAAATACTATTTTTTTTTTATATTTTTCGAGGCAATTTGATACTAACATAAAAAGTGTTGTAGAAGTAAATGGATTGCAATAAATAAAAAATATATTTATGAATCAAAGTTTCACTGGTGGTCTGTCAAATCACATTTTATATTTAAAAAAACAAATTATTCAAACAAGAATATGATAAAATATTTATTAAAATGAAGCAAACTTTATTCACTAATCGGAGTTACTGTTTGATGAATACCAAAATTATTTACTGAATTGAAAAACGGTATAGATTTTTTTTCGAATATTTTATATACATGATTATATTGTTAAAAATATTACGCAATCATGAACTTATTGATGCTGATATTCATAGTGGACTGATAAATTTTATTTCTGGTCCAAGTCACCACTGTTTATGTAAACGATTCACGCAGAACGAGAATTCGGTTTTGTAAAATTCGATTGGAAAATACAGAAAATTAAATTGACTTGGATAGAAATGGCTCATTTACCAACCCTCGGACATGACAATGACATTAAATTATCACAAAGTGAAGGCTAAAGCTTTGCATGTTGTGGTTTCATCACTTTAGAGGACTTTAAACTACTACAGGGGAAAATTCAGTGCAAAATGCACTTGTGTCGTAAAGTGATCGTCAAATGCTTGGCAAAAGCTCTTTTGGATTTAGAACATCTCAAGCGTACCATAGATCCATCTCTTACGTACTTAAGAAAAGCAAAATGTTAAAAATTTCCCAAGTCAGTTCTCGTCATTCATAAAATCTTTTTTTTTTTTTTTTTGTATTATTAACGAATTCACTCTTATTATTTATCAAAAATATCAACGAAATAACATTCAGTAAAAATGTTCTGTTTATTTCATGAAGCACAAAATAAAAAACTTTTCAACTTGTTTATTAACAATTCTATTTTGTTATTAAAGCCTAACATGTTTTCAGTAAAGTATAAATAAATTTTCTAGACAACTCAAAAGAAGTTTTATAAACTTAGTGAGTTAGAAAGCAGAAGAATTTACAGTAAAGTCACATCTTCTGTGTGAAGTTAGTAACTTTATTGTTGTTGTGTTGTAGTAAAGATGTCTAAAATTAAGATAAACCTGGAAGAAGAATTAAATTTTGATAATACAAATGACATTTTAAATTATATTTTCAACTTTCATCGAACAAAGTTATCTAATTAAAACAAAATGATACAGAAGAATGGTTTATTAGTTTGTTCATATTATTATTGACAAATCATTCAATAACTCATGCATGAATTAATAAAGTTGTTTGTTCTTTCCAAGTTAATTCATTAGAGAAAATAAAATTTAATTGCTTTATTCTTGTAATTTAATTTTCCAAACTGAAAAGGTATTCATTAGCTTGGAAACAATGACGTATTGATGGATAACATAATTGAAAATTTTCCTTTGTCTTAATAAATACTTTACAATATGAAATAATTATTATTAAATAAAAATCTCTTTAGTTTATTAATAATAAAGACTATAAATGTTATAGTGATGAGAATTGTTCTAACAGGAAGGACAATAAGCAATTTAGGATAGAAAATATCAATCGAGTGTTTAATCAATAAAGAACGGTACAATATGATGGATAAAGCACAATAAAATAAACAAGACTTTTTCTTCCTGTGTATAGAGAATATAACGTCTTCTCCACAAAAAAGAGAAAACAATAGAGGATTGGAAACGATGAAATCACATACTTGGTCATTGACTCAAGAATCAATAAATATATGTACATATTGAAGAGACTTTTTGACCTAAATCTAAAAATATCACCACTTCTTACAATATTTCTTATAATAAACAGCTTAATACAAAAAAATTATCACATTTCTCTAAATAAACTTTTATTTTTTATTCCTATAATTGATTAAAATATAGTAATAATTGAGTAAAAAATTAAAATAAATTTCCCCTGTACATTTTTTTTGTTCAACATAAAACATTCATTTCATCCCTTAAGCATTTTATCACGTAAGCTCTCATCTGTGAAATTAATATAAATAAGCATGGAAACTTCATATTTTTAATGAAAAAATATCATCAAAATAATGCGTTTTTATTTAAAGGTCTATTACGAAAGCGTTTAGGATATCAAAGGAAGAAAAATAATTCCAAATAATAATTTTATGAAAAGGAAAAGAAATAGTAGCATTCATTTTCATTTAATATTGATTTATTTGTATACAATCTGCTGACGATTACATGAAGTATTGAAAGCAATTGTAACATCAAACGTAGAGTAAAAAGGTACTTTCCTGCTGCATGAAGATAAAACGATGAATTTGCATGACTCTCTTCTGTACAAATGATACTGCACTGAATACAGCAGTCACTCACGCTCATGCGACAGCGAACGTATGTTACACGCGCGTGTAATAGCTACGAGGCGAGAATGACGATTGCGTGCAAGAGCAAGACAGAGTTAGCGTCCTGTGACTCTGATAAATGTAACGATCCTTCAGAAGAATAGAGACAAAGCTGAACGTATGAGCCACAGTAGTAAAAGTCACAGTCTAATCAGACATACAGTGAGATAAAGAATAA
Organism: Chelonus formosanus; assembly: GCA_028641665.1. NCBI lineage: Eukaryota > Metazoa > Arthropoda > Insecta > Hymenoptera > Braconidae > Chelonus > Chelonus formosanus. The sequence continues at coordinate 21,366,051 of CM054002.1, forward strand.
CATTACGGAGTTGTTGACGACTTGAATAATTTACTACCATCGCTGCTACTTCATTACTCTCTTATTTTTATAAATTTTTTGCCTTGGACAAAATACTTGGCTTGATAAATAACGAAGAGATGGAAATCAGGTGAATAAATATGAAGAAACGTAGTGTGTTGGAAATTTGTTTTATTTGAAGAAAAAAGCTAATTAACATTTGTTTATAAAAATTACAGAAATTTGTTTGTTAAGATTGTTTTTATGACTATCAAAAGCATAGAGTAAATTTGATATTTAATTAAAAAGTGAATTCTTTCGGGTGATCCGGTATGAAAAAATTTCCTTCCCCAAACGTTCCCGGAAAGTTTCCCAGTAGGAAAGTTCCCCCAAGTACCTTTCGAGGGACTTACTTAGATTTCTGCTAATTACTCAGGATCTATAAGGCCTATATAGAAAATGAGGATATCAATGGATTCGTAACAACGAGAGCATTTTATTGCACTAGTTAAAATCATTATTCGTGCATAATTTATGCAAAAATTTTTGCAAAATTCCGGTTTTACCCCATTTTAAGGGTGAAATAATTATTTTTTTTAATATTTGACCTGATTTCGCATTTCTACGCGTCAAGACGAAGAGAATGAGTCCTCGATCGTCAAAATCGAACAACTTTGATTTTTCGACCCAAAAAAATGGCAAGTGGTACCCCTTTCCATTTTTTTTGGCCAAAAAATAAAAGTCGTCAGATTTTGATGATCGAGGACTCATTCTTTTCGTCTTGATGCGTAGAAATGCGAAATCGCGGCACAGCTTAGGAAAATTGATTCTAACACCTTCAAAAAGGGGTAAAACTGGATACAAGTTACTCAACATCATCTCTCTGACTTTAAACCCTTGTAACTCATGAACGGACAGTCGAATTACCTTTTGCTTGGTCGTTTTAGAAACCCTAGATTCTGAGCTATAAAATGATATCTACGAATTTATTGCAAAAAATTTATTTCTCCCTCAAAATTGCTAAAATATAAAAAAAGTCATCTTTTTTTAGGGAGTTTGCCAACTATTTTGGCGATTTTAAGGGTGAAATCATCATTTTAAGTGTTTTTCATGGATATGTATTTGTAGCGGAGATTCTGAAGTTTCTAAATATTTCTTGAAAATCATTATTGGACGCTTTGTTCAAGAGTTATAGGCGTTCAAAGTTAAAGTAAGGGCGAAAAATCGTCTACTTTCTGACTTTGAACGCCTATAACTCTTGAACAAAGCGTCTAATAATGATTTTCAAGAAATATTTAGAAACTTCAGAATCTCCGCTACAAATACATATCCATGAAAAACACTTAAAATGATGATTTCACCCTTAAAATCGCCAAAATAGTTGGCAAACTCCCTAAAAAAAGATGACTTTTTTTATATTTTAGCAATTTTGAGGGAGAAATAAATTTTTTGCAATAAATTCGTAGATATCATTTTATAGCTCAGAATCTAGGGTTTCTAAAACGACCAAGCAAAAGGTAATTCGACTGTCCGTTCATGAGTTACAAGGGTTTAAAGTCAGAGAGATGATGTTGAGTAACTTGTATCCAGTTTTACCCCTTTTTGAAGGTGTTAGAATCAATTTTCCTAAGCTGTGCCGCGATTTCGCATTTCTACGCATCAAGACGAAAAGAATGAGTCCTCGATCATCAAAATCTGACGACTTTTATTTTTTGGCCAAAAAAAATGGAAAGGGGTACCACTTGCCATTTTTTTGGGTCGAAAAATCAAAGTTGTTCGATTTTGACGATCGAGGACTCATTCTCTTCGTCTTGACGCGTAGAAATGCGAAATCAGGTCAAATATTAAAAAAAATAATTATTTCACCCTTAAAATGGGGTAAAACCGGAATTTTGCAAAAATTTTTGCATAAATTATGCACGAATAATGATTTTAACTAGTGCAATAAAATGCTCTCGTTGTTACGAATCCATTGATATCCTCATTTTCTATATAGGCCTCATAGATCCTGAGTTATCAGCCGGCAACCAAATTAAAGTACTTTTGGGGTAGAGAGGGAAAATAGAAAAAAAAATTTTGTTCCCTCAACGTTTCCCATAGTTACGTTTAATATTTCTTCCCTATAATTATAAATTTATGTAGTTAATCATTAATGCTAATTATAATTATAAATTACGAAGCTTATTCACAGATTAATATTTAGTATTCCTCATCTGAATGTATTCCAATGTTCAAATGAAATTGTGTTGAAAGCTTTAAGTAGAAATAAATAAAACTCCAAATAGAAGAGATGAGTATAATACGATTAAATTTTATGTATAATAAGTATGATCGGAATTGATATAATTATTACTACGACCTCAACAGCCCAATAATTCCAATTGAATTCTGAATACTGAAATGTAAGCATTCTTATGATAGGTTTCAGGGTTTCAATATAATAACCAATGTAATCAATATCATTTCATTATCATTTACAGATAATAAGATTATTAAGATTAAAAAGAATACAAAAGCGTTGAATAAATCCACATGAAAAATGACTAGATCTGTTGGTTGTAGGTAGATCAGATTACGTAAGTTGATGACAGACACATGATACTGAGAATAAATTCAGGAGAGAGATACAATAGACACGTCTTCTTGAGAGATAATTTGACAATTATCTTGAAATGTTAATTGACATAAAATCACATGTTGTTCATAACTGGGTTCTCAGTGACACAGGCTCCTTCTGGCAATGCAGGGTGCTACATAAGATCACTAACACGTTTCATGTTCTTGCATTCCTCATCTCCTCTCTTCGTACCGAAACTTTGTACTGTTTCAAGTTCCAGCTGAATTCATACAACTGTGAAATGCTCTTGGGTCACGATTTGCCTTGTAAACTTGGAAATTTCATTATTTTCAACAAAAAACATTTTCGACTATTTGCATCCTGTAGTAGCTCAACTAAAAATCAAATTCTCAAATCTCAACAATAGGTCAATCAATCTGGTCAAAAGCACTGATAACAGTAGCTGTTCAGTACACTTTAAAACTTGATGCTTACATGACCTACATATGATGATATCCATTGCTAAATAAATTTTAAAAATTCAATAACACAATATTCACAAATAAATTGTTTAAACAAAAGCTCGAAATTGTTACTTATTCTTTAATAAATTTCTTAAAACACCAATTTTCCAGGGGTTTTATTATGTATACTTCAACATATATCATTCGTTGTGCCTCATATAACTCATTTCCTCAATTCTCTAGGACATAAGGTAAACCAAGAGCTAGTTGAGAACTAGGGCAAGGTATTTCTGTCTCGAGACCTAGACGAGATTAGATAAACGAAACAAAGGTATATATGCACATTACTTGAAGCATGTCGTAATATTTGATGATGTGTGCTAAATAAACCTCAAAAAGTAACAGGAATCACTCTTATAATAGAGCCCTTCTTATTTTCCTCAGAAGTTAAAATAGCTAATTCAGATATAAAGTGCAAATGAGAGATAATTAGGATTTAAAGCATTTATCGTTGTTTGTAACACAAAGCACGTAGAAGCTAGAATATTTGCTGTCCCGGATCCGAGGTAAACGTGAAGTTTGCGTATTGAGCGAACCGTCCACCCAACGGTAGTTTGCGCGGTTGTCCCTTAATCGACGTTGTAGATTCCGGTAGCCCGAGACACTTCGGCAAATTGGTAGTGCGGTCACGCCGTACACTGACAGAATTCATCTGTCTCTTGCTTTCTAGGTATGGATCCAGTGAGTTTAATGATTACAACGAGTCCCATAATAATTTAGGATCCTAGTTCTCATTCCCTGAAACAAGAGATAAATATTTTGATTAATGACACCAAAAATACACATTCAAATATACTAGTAGGACAAAGGAAACGGATGTGAGGATAAGAATGAGATGAGATTGAGAATGTAAATATTATTATTTCAACAAAACTATGAATATTTAGGATCCAGCTATTCTCCAAATAACACTTCGATCAGATTCTCAATAAGATTACCAGGGAAATTTAAGTGGTGAAAGGAAATGTGGTCTATTAATTTTTTTCTGGTAAAAATGTAGTGTTAGCTATAGATGTATCAAAACCACAATGTCTACTGGAAGCTATTATTTACTACAAGCTTCAATAACGAATAAAATTATACTGGTTGTCTCTGTAAAACGTTTAACTCATTCAATTATTTTTTTTTCTGTTCTTCAACGTCTACACATTGTCCACTCTATCTCTACCTAAATGATTGAAGCATGTTATTTTTACTCTAAAACAGCAAATTAGTTTGGCAATTTTCCCATTTTTTTAACACACTCATAGGTGTAGGAAATCTCTAGCACTCAGCAAGTCAACGAGAAGTTGCAGTTCCGGAAATCTGTCTTTTTCAACCTTTTTATCTCTTAAGCACTCGCACTCACGAGCTATTGCGAAGACAGGGTGCAGGAGAGAAAGGCGTAGGAGAAAACTTAGGTAGATACTTTTGCTGACATGGCAGACTTGAGAAAATCCTCAATTTCGTTCAAAAACTTCGAGTACTATCTTCAGCACTTATCATGCGCTTACCGAGGCGACGATTTAGACATGCAAGGAAAATTCACCGACGATTACACGTCACTTAGAAGATTTTCCGAGTCCGAGAAAGCTTCCGACACATATCCCGTTGGTGTCATTTGATGGGCGGATATTATTACCTGCACGACATTTATGTCGGAAGGAAATAAAAAAAAATGTAGATATTTTATGATCAATGCTGAATGATGCATATTGTTTTGGATACTTGTGGCTTATATTAACTTTCAAGTTACGATATTTATTCTATAGTAAGGTGAAAGTTGTGCTTAACTTTATTACAATACCTACGATCCTCCAACCTACCAACAGATAGTTGGAGTAATCCTCAAGACCACATCACCTGTCTTGGTTTACACTAATGCATTTGCATAATCTCTGTAACCCTTAAGTATACTCTCACGATTCTGTCATGTACACATAAGATGTAAATAAATCCAAAGAGGTTTACCCAGATATAGTGGCGATAGTTTACAAAGTTTTTTATCGACTCAGCGAGTGTTAAAATATTCTTATTCTTCTTGTAGTGATAGTTCTACATTCTTATCAATACTTCTTCAAGTATCAACAAATATAAGTTCGATATCACAATTTATCATATTTTTAAAACAAATGTTTTCCTTTTTATTTTTAAATTTCTTTTTCTGTACAGCATTAGTTATAGTAATTACAAAAAACTTTTCTTGTTGAATGAATTGTTTGAATGCATTCCAAATGTATTACATCTAAAACATGCAATATGGTTCCTACAAGTTTAATAGAACAGTGGAATCAAATCATCAATAAAAAAAATCTTATTAATTTCATTCCTCATATTTATTGAAATTTGATCAGAAAATGAACATCAACTTGTCTACTATTAATCAATAAATTCCTTCTGATCTGAAAACTCTTTCAAAAGATAAAATTTTACATTTACATAGATAATTTACTTTATCATGCACATCTCTAGAGATCACATGATACAAACATAATTATAATCATGTGTGTAATTTGATTAACCTTCCGTCAGATCAATACCTCTCAAGTTGCTTAATGTACTCAGCTTTACCCCCAAGAGGATCATTTTCGTCAGGTGTCCATATCATAGATACAACACCTTCATCACTATAATCTCTCATGATATAACATGCATTAACTACTTAATATTTTCCCCTAAACTAAACAGCCATTTATACAATATCAGGTATGATAATAAATAACAATTACTGATAAACAGCTATTTATACAATTGCTGTCCTCATGACATGCAATTTGTCATCCAACGTGTTTGGTTGATTTTAAATGTAGAAATAGCCTTCTAAAACCATTATTACAACTAATTGCTAGGGAAGAGAAGGTCAAGCGTCAGATCTCAAGATACTTGTTGTGTCAAGTGCGTAATTGGGTTCACGAGTCAACAGGGGAGATTATCTGAATATCGTGACTTCCCATATTGCAGGCCTCTTTCGTGTTTAACCACATGCATGGAACATTATGTAGAGGCGTTACAGGAGAGAAGCATCATTAAGCCGTCCGCATTGCGATCAGCTTATCGTTGAGATGAAAAAGGGTACATGACCTCAAGTCTACATAGAAATGCCTTAGGAGTATCCGGAACATGACATGCAGGGAAATGAAACAAGTTCTCTTAGCATGCAACTGAATCTTTCAATGTTTTTTATAGCCACTGGATACTATAAATGGTGTGTAGACTTCTGAAATATGTAAGAGAACTTGATGTTTACTACTTTTTCTTGCTTTTAGATGTAATTTGCTATCACGGAATTGATTTGAACATTTTTTATGATGTTGATAAGGTGCTAAATGAAGACGTATGCTGATTTTCTTTGGAATTGAGTAATTATTTATAACTGGTTTGAAAAGAAAAATTAAAGATAATTTCTTTTGGTTGATGAAAGTGGTGAATTTGATAAAATTAGAATAAATTTTGAAATGTATTAAGAATTGTTTTTTTTTTCAAGTTTTTAGATTCTCTTGTGTGAACTTTTTTATTGTGATTCCGCACATCTGCGAGCAATTTTATTTCTACATCTAAAATTTTATCTTCCTACCTATTATACTTTTTTGGGTATGAGATCACAAAATTTTCGCATATGTCGACTTTGGCTGGAATATAAAATAGGCTTACTTGGTATAGTTATCATTGACTATTATACATTATAAAATTAATTCATTCTTTTATTTCAAATTTCTACATATCACAAAAAAATTTGGTAACATTTACAAGCATTCATTTTTTCTTTTTCCTCCTTGACTTCCTCTAATTACAAATATCAGATTTAAATAAACTTAACCATTTTACACAAAAATACTTTTTTCGTTTTGAAAAAACTTTCATAAAAGCAGAGATTTTGACAATTTATTTCATAAAAAATTAAAAACAAAATGTTCAGTTATAATTAGAGTGCCTTACAAAAAAGCTCATAGGATAATTCCAACAAAAAAGTTTAAAATTTTAGCAAATAAGTATTAAATGCTGATATTTCAAAAGAGTAAAGAAGCTGTATTGCTTTCCTATCAATTGTTCTCTCAATTACTAGAAGGATTGTACAAGTCATATTGTAATTCAATAGAGTATCGAAGAAGAGTGGAAGAACAAGGCACAAGGTGTAATACAAAGCGAAAGACTTTATGAAACACTCCTTGAAGGAACGTAAAACTCTAAGAGGAGATGACTTGACAAACTAAAACTCAAGAGAATTCCTCACTTACTATCACATCGAGAAATCACTTTAAATTCGTTTTGTCTCGTATCCATTACCGATAACCTTGTAAGCTTTTACCAAGCTGTGAATTCGATTCGCTCTATAAAACTATAAAGGAATATGAAATCAGTCACCGCTACATCCGGTCTGCCAACGGGCGTCATCAGCACACAGTCTATACATATACTACAGAAGTCATATAACGACGCTTTTAAAAGCCATCACTGCAACGCCTCAGGAATGGTCGTCTCATTCCTAATGGCATTCTCGCTTTTCGCAGTCGAGGAAAAGCATTTCACTGTTTTTCCGCATTTCAGCCACCATTTTAGACCAAACCATCCAATGCTCGTTATACTGAGAATGTCCAACGAGTTCATGCGACAACGTTCCAGAGACGTAATGCTGGAAACGTCGCCAAAGAAAACGATTCAACGTGTTCCAAGTGGAATACTCGAGAGTTTCTCAATCGTCTATTGAACCATCCGTTGTACAATTGCCTTTGCACACAAATACGCTTCAAGTATTACTTTATTTTCTCTTTATGCTACTAGTATTATTATTATCTTTTGTAATAACACATTCTTTACATGAAATCCAAAGCTTTTCATAATCCTCTAATAAAATACGTCCAAAAAATGAAATAAAACAGGAGTCAAAGATTTTTTACTTGGAAAGAAAAATTCTGTGTGCTAAGTTAAATCTTAATAAAATAACTTACCTTTTGGAGTATTGTAGAAGAAAGCTTTGAAAATATATATACTTGAAACCCAATACAAAGTGAATTGTTTTTTTTTTATCTCAAATGATTCTCAAAGAAAGTTTTTCAATAATTTGAAAAAAGCAACTTGTTTCTCCATAGGAATAAAAAATGTTTTTCCAAAAGTTATTGGTGAACGATGATCAAATAACAACGACAAAAAATAAAACAAAATACTCTTTGATTTAAAAATAAATGTTATAATATCGAAAAATAAAATCGCAACTTTGCCGCAAAGAGAATAGTGCACTAGAAAAGCTTATGTTACTTTTTATTTCAACCCATTACTCTTTTTTTCTTCTTTTTTTCTCGCACTTTATCTGTCGAACTACCACACCTATATACATTCGTAACTTTCAGCGAGTAAATGAACTATAGAAAATCTCAATGTGTACTACGAGTTTTTCTTCTCAATGGTATAGAAAGGAAAAAGAGCAAATGACACTTTGAATACTCGGTAACATTTTTCTAAAGATCATAGGCAAGTGTAATCGATATTTGGCTGAACCAATCTGCTCTTGATACACTTGAAGCCAATGTTCCGGACGCGAATCATCACCCTAGGACATGAGAGACATACACTGAACCACGCCATTCGATATCTAACGATCCGTGTGGAGATACACCAAATGGACTCAATAAACTTGAACTGGAATGGTGACACATGCCACTTGTTTCTGCACAATGCATCCTAGGTATCCAGGTAGGCGAATAAGTAGGTAGGTATGTAATCTCCGTATCTCTGTAATCATTAAGCACAAAAGTTCATCACAAAAGCTCTACTCCAATGCCTTTTACACTGGCCATCTAGGAATTCTAATGCCTTCTGCTTCTATTATATTAATCCAACAATAGCAAGACCTGGTATATAGTTTATGCCCAGAGGGATTCTGCACGCAAGGCTTGAGTGTCAGACTTGTGTGGTCGAGCGTAAGAGGATAAAGGAAGAAACTGAGTAGTGGCACAGAAGTTTGAGTGGCGAAGAGACGTGCCAGATGTGCCAAGCCTGAAGGCTTATGCTTTCAGCTATTTCTCGATATCACATCATCGATCTTATATAACATCTTTGGATATACTTTTGAACCCTCTGGCTACAGCTTGAAATGAAGATATGTATTATATTCATATGAAAGTTTGTAAAAAACATAAATATCTACTTATATGGAAAATTTTATTTTTAAAATATTCCTTTCTTTTATTATGATGTTTCGATGTACCTGTGAATTGAAATACATTCTAACTGAAAATTCTTATTTCAGATTGATATATGGATCTAGAGAGATAAGAACTTAACTCGAGGACTTTTACTGCTTTCATGAAATATTGGGGGAAAATAGGGTGGGCACGCATTTGAGTTTTCAGATTTTATGAAAAATGATTCCAAAATTTCTTTCAGAAATGAATTGTTTGTTTAAGTCACTTTGAGTATCAATATATTGAATAAAAGTAATAATTATGTATTTTATGAAATTGTGATTTGAAATATCTGCAAAGTAAAGCTGGTGGATGCAGATAATTAATCGTAAATAATCGAAGCATAAATATTAAATAGAGTTGTTGATGTTTGAATATTCGATGTATTGTTCGCATCACTGAACTCTAGACTTTGAACATTCTGGTTAATACTTGAAAATTTATCAATAATTTTCATGACATTCAGTACGTTAAATAAATTGTCTCCACAGATTAAACTTTTTTCTTCTTCAAAAAATATTCACTGCTCATAAAATATTATCAACAAAATCTAAACTATTTTAAAAAATATTTTGAATTCATTTAAAAAAAAAAAAAGAAAAAAGTAAACGTGATTATTTATCACAATTTTTTGCTCAACCAACAGCAATAAAATTATATCTAAGCAGTAGAATGCAAATAAAAAAGGTGAGGAAAAAAATTTAAGGTGGAAGATAGTGACAAAAAAATTGTATAATCATTTCTATAATGAGCAACCGCGAAGAAAAGAAAAAAATTAAAAGAAAGCAGTGGGTACGTCAAGCGCCTCATCCAACACAGCGATGACGAGACTGTGGTCGGCAAATGTCCGCTTGGGTGTCGTAATTAAAAACGAGAAACGTAGACGGAAATTGTTGGCGACGAGGTCCCGGATGCAATTTCTGATTTCGGTGTTCTCTTGATGGTGTTCATTCTCGAGTTTCTAACTGACAGAGACCAGAGAAAAACACATTGAATAACTTAAGGAAAAAAGGGGACATTGTATAAAAACAAACTTGAAATAAATTAAACTTATTTTTTTTTTTTTTTTAGTTACACAGTTAACTTTCTGTAATAATAATTATATAAATAGTCGTTCAAGTTTTAATTAGTTCCCATTGATGATTATAAAATTGGAATTTAAACAAAATAATGAGAAAACCGTTAACTTTTCACCCTCGAAAGTCAAGAATTTTATTGATGTGTAATTTAAATATTCAATTAAATGTCTAGAATGTAAAGAATTCCTTGAAAATTGAATACTAATATTTACCTCTGGTACTTTTAATTCGGTTTTATGTCCTTCATTTGCAAATTACAATTAATCATGATTAATTAATTTTTAAACCCACTTTTCTTTTTGTTTATTCATAAACGAATGACTTGCTCCAACATCTATTCTAACATCGCACTTAAGTTCACAAGTCAAAAAGAAATTAAAAAAAAAAATTTACGTTTGAAAATACGATAAAAAAAAGGTGCGAGTAAAATTTATTGCCAATATTTATTTCTGTTGAAGAAAAAAATCATTGCAACGATTTCATACGTAAAAAGTAACTCTTTTAACGAAGTACCATCCTTTTATCCAAGCAAGCTTTATCGGTAAGTTAAAGCTCCAAGTCCTGCGATGACCGCAAACCCAGAGTAAGTGGCAAGAAAAAAGTTGGATCGCAGCCTGGTAACGCTCTCATGAGAGTATACTCGATAATTTATTTAACCCATATAAGCCATGCGCTAAGAGAGATAGAAGAAGAAAGTAAAAGAGGGATATAGAGAGTGTAAGTAGATGATGAGAGGCAAAAAGTAAGGATGAAGTGAAAACTTCCATTAAATGCAGTTCCACAATGCATTCACTGCGTTTTTGGTGAATAGTTTAGCTTGGAATTTGAATTCTTAGAGTGCTAATAAGCAGTGAATAAGTATAAAGAAGAATCTGAGAAAGAAGAAGTCTCAGTGCATGAATCCGTACATAATTCACTTTCGATTATCGTACAACTTGTTAAGTATTTAAGAGTTATGTAAAGCTTAAATACAATCCTTAAATGTTTGCACGCTGTAGAATTAGTGTACTCTAGTGTAAAATAAAATTGAAATTTTCACAAAGGATTAATAGAACAAATTACTAACTTATTTTATTATTATTCTAAGACTATTTCATTAAAACTTCAAGTATTTTAGAACTATTTTATAAGCTCCAACATCAAAAAGTTTTTATTGAAGGATAAATATCATTAACTCCTAATCAACATATACTTCGGATGTCTCTGATAATGAATATGGTATTAAATCATCTAAATACAATGTCATCAGTACCCACATGAAAAAATTTCGTTAGGAAAATAAATTTTTTTATGGCACCAGTTAAAATCAAAATTGGAGCATAATAGATGCGAAAATTTTTGCAAAATTCCGGTTTTACCCCATTTTAGGGGGGAAATAATTATTTTTTTATATATTTGACCTGATTTCGCATTTCTACGCGTCAAGACGAAGAGAATGAGTCCTCGATCATCAAAATCGGACAACTTTGATTTTTCGACCCAAAAAAATGGCAAGTGGTACCCCTTTCCATTTTTTTTGGCCAAAAAATAAAAGTCGTCAGATTTTGATGATCGAGGACTCATTCTTTTCGTCTTGATGCGTAGAAATGCGAAATCGCGGCACAGCTTAGGAAAATTGATTCTAACACCTTCAAAAAGAGGTAAAACTGGATACAAGTTACTCAACATCATCTCTCTGACTTTAAACCCTTGTAACTCATGAACGGACAGTCGAATTACCTTTTGCTTGGTCGTTTTAGAAACCCTAGATTCTGAGCTATAAAATGATATCTACGAATTTATTGCAAAAAATTTATTTCCTCCTCAAAATTGCTAAAATATAAAAAAAGTTATCTTTTTTTAGGGAGTTTGCCAACTATTTTGGCGATTTTAAGGGTGAAATCATCATTTCAAGTGTTTTTCATGGATATGTATTTGTAGCGAAGATTCTGAAGTTTCTAAATATTCCTTGAAAATCATTATTGGATGCTTTGTTCAAGAGTTATAGGCGTTCAAAGTCAAAGTAAGGGCGAAAAATCGTCTACTTTCCGACTTTGAACGCCTATAACTCTTGAACAAAGCATCCAATAATGATTTTCAAGAAATATTTAGAAACTTCAGAATTTCCGCTACAAATACATATCCATGAAAAACACTTAAAATGATGATTTCACCCTTAAAATCGCCAAAATAGTTGGCAAACTCCCTAAAAAAATGAGACTTTTTTTATATTTTAGCAATTTTGAGGAGGAAATAAATTTTTTGCAATAAATTCGTAGATATCATTTTATAGCTCAGAATCTGAGGTTTCTAAAACGACCAAGCGAAAGGTAATTCGACGGTCCGTTCATGAGTTACAAGGGTTTAAAGTCAGAGAGATGATGTTGAGTAATTTGTATCCAGTTTTACCCCTCTTTGAGGGTGTTAGAATCAATTTTTCTAAGCTGTGCCGCGATTTCGCATTTCTACGCATCACGACGAAAAGAATGAGTCCTCGATCATCAAAATCTGACGACTTTTATTTTTTGGCCAAAAAAAATGGAAAGGGGTACCATTTGCCATTTTTTTGGGTCGAAAAATCAAAGTTGTCCGATTTTGACGATCGAGGACTCATTCTCTTCGTCTTGACGCGTAGAAATGCGAAATCAGGTCAAATATATAAAAAAATAATTATTTCACCCTTAAAATGGGGTAAAACCGGAATTTTGCAAAAATTTTTGCATCAATTATGCTCCAATTTTGATTTTAACTCGTGCCATAAAAAAATTTATTTTCCTAACGAAATTTTTTCATGCGGGTAATTTAAATTGCATGTAATGATTGAAATGAGCCCAGTTTTATAGCTACAAAAAATATGAAACCCCTTCGAAATGTCTGTATCTACTTTATTTCAGGCTGGAATTTCGCCATTCAAGTATCAGTCACCCTTTGTGATGAAAAAAATGTTGAGACGAAACGAGACACATCAAAATTATTTGATGATACTTGAGTACATCGTGAGCTTCCAATTAAAACTCTCAGAAGACGTGTGAACAGTGAAGAAGACTATAGAACCCTCTGTCTATGTAACGATGAGTAAAGTCAAGTACTGGCATATACTTGACTCTCAGCCATCAGGATGAGCTCAACTGAATCCTCGGGATTTGACTCAACAGCACGAAAATGGAAATACACAAAGGACCCTTTTGCTATCTATTCAAACGAGGATCATTGACTTATAAAAGAGATATACCAAGGGTGACACATTCTCTTTTTGTTTATTTTACGTATATTATGACCTCCTTGGCATCACAGTAAATTACGACTAAAACTGTACCTGTATATTTTCGTTTGCATCAAAATTAATTTATGCTACGATCCAACGTACTCTTGAATTTTCAAAGAGTTGGAAATCTATTTAGACAGGATGGAAGCTTGTCTCTTGTGTGATTAATTCTTTTATAACTGAAGATAATACAACCAAGGCTATCTCTTCAACAGTTTTGTGCTCATCTTTTAGGAAGACTTTACCAAATAATCAACCAAATGAATAATTATTTTTTTAATTATCGTCTTGTCTTCACTTTCATTTCACCATCATATCATATATACCTGGTAGATTAAATTTGTTTCAAATGTACAAAGCATGTAATTGTTTGAGGATTAATATTAATATCTTTTTTTTATTTTTTACTTTTTTTAGTATCCATTATTATGAAGCAGTAGAAGCCTTTGTGGAAAAAGTCTTTATTGATGAAAATAAACATTAATTCTTACTGTCTTTCGACTTTTTATGGAAAAAATGATAATAATGAGTAAAGTTCCATTTTATCAGTATTAATATTCATTGAAGTACAGAGAAGCTCTGGAAACAAACATTTCCAACAGATGAATAGAATTTAACGTTTATCAAAAATGTAGCTTGTGATATGTATACGGTTATTTATAGTTAGATTTTCCAGTAGTAAAAGTTTCTTCATCAAAGCATTAAAAATTCTGTATAGACCAACTTCTCCTTCAACTTTGATTACCAAATTATTATAAAAGTTAAGATATATATTAAACATGATGAAACCTAAAAAATTAAATGAAGTTTGTTCAAGTTATGGATATTTATTCTCACTACTTTTTTGTATTCATTGAATTGATAACTAATTTAAATTAAATAAGTTTCATTAGAAACATCAATTTTTCAAGTCAATTAAGATGAAGTTACTGTATTAAGTATATAAAATAAAAATAATTATTAACATTTTAATAAAGTTTTGTGTTTATATTTAAATGTATAAATAAAAAGTAAGATTTAAAAATGTTTGAATTAAATGAAAACAAGCATCTGTCAGCTGGGCAGTAAAAATTTCTTCATTTTTTAACTCAGAAGGTTTTGAGAGCTCATCAAAGTTTCTGGGCCACAAGTTTCGAATAAGTTCAAGCGGTAACGTAGAAGTTAGTCGGATCTTAGGACACGCTCATTCCTCTTTTCTGACTTGAGACGTTGAAGGAAGGTCGAAAGAAGCTTGACACGCTAAGAGAGTCAACTATCATGCAATCCTGTAAGCATTACTCCAAGATGTTCTAATGAGCTTTCAGTGACTTTCAATACCAACAAAAACTTGTTTTATATAATTTTTAACTACATGCAAAATTTATTGACTTTTGTAATTTTTATCGCTACTCTTTTTGTGCTACCTTTCGTGAGCTAACATCAATTAAACTTACATGAACAAATAACCAATGAAAAAACGAATAGACTTTCAACTCAGCAATTAAATTCACAAGTATGTTGAAAGAAAAAATAAAAAGTATAACAATAAATTTGAATAAAAAATTTATTCTCAGAATTTTGATCAACTTTAATATTGATTCATAACTTCTAATACCAGTAATTTAAGCTTAAGTGTATGTAATTTTTGTTACAGAGGATGATGGAGTAAACGTTTAAATGTAATTACATGATTGGTGCATCAACTGGATGTAATAGTATGGTTTAGCAAGTAGATGTAAGAAAAAACAAATCTTTATTATTAAATACACACCTGACAGTTTAAGTGCTCGAGACGACCTAACACCTGGAATAAATATGGTAATGAATTTCGACACGTAGGAAACCAATAGTCATCAATTATTCTGAATAATGACATGCAAATAGAACACCAGTGTAGGCAATTAATGTCACTATTTGTGGAAGCTTATCCCTAGTGCACAGAGAATACAAGCATAGCGACTATGTATTACTATATTTGTCGTCACATAACCGAGCTCGTTGGGAATTCGACAAACATGTGATACTGATCAAACCGTTGTCATGTAGGTCGCAGAACTGACTCGTGTATAATAGAACTGCTAAATGATGTTTAATATTTTTGATATTCTCCATCATGAAATAGTTAGATGTTTTGCTGTTTGTTTATTCAAAAGAAGTCATGTTCGATTCCATCTAGTATTTGTAAATGTTTTATTATAAATTTAGATAATTTTTCTCAATTAATTAACTCTCATCAACGTTGAAGAAAATCGTAAAAAAATTTACTTTGCTTCCACTTTTTTAAGTCTAAGTAATTAACAAAATGCTGCGAGTTTTACCCGCACAACTCAACGTTAATTTCACGTCGCCGCTCTTCTTCACTTTCGGTCACGAGCTTTGGGTCTCATTTACGAGGAATTCTCTAAAGAGTATAAAAAATAAAATACATTCACGTAATTTGAATAAACCGATATATCAACTCTTCCTTTCGCTACGAATAATTTCGTAAAAAAGTCGGCCATTAGATTTATTATTCTCGATATTTACGATTTTCCTCATGTCACGTATATATCTGTGCATTCACCACAAGATTCATGCAATGCAGCATCGTTTTTCACTAAAAATATACCGCATTCAAACATCGTTCTCAATAACACAAGAAAACTTTCAAAAAATCACGATTCTCGTTTATAACTTTTTCCAATTGTAAAAGATGAAAAAATTCGTTGTAAGTGAAGTGAAGGAATTTCTTCGTCAGTTTGTTTTTTCCTTTTTTTTTTGAACATGCTACTATAAAAAATGAGCAGAAAAATCTAAAGGAAATGGCTTAGGGATTCAAGTGGCCACTCGAGTGGGTATCGTATTTACGATATTGCTATCTGGTCTACTATAGTTACTGAGATGCTCTAGTTCAAACGGTAGAATATACTGTGTCTTCTAAGCAGCATTAGTACACTTGGGAATTACAATCAGACCCTTGTGACTTGGGAATGTTCATGAAAGCTAAGTATCAAATTTTACTAATACGCGAAATGTAGAGTCGAATTGTAATGATCAGAAAGACTTGACCAATTGGAGTGAAGACTTTCATGAAGTTGGAAATACTAAAGTTGTAAGTTGTTTGACCTTTGGCAAGTCACATTCGGATAACATTCCAAGGATAGAGGAGACCTAGATGGCTGAGTTCTAAATAATGTAGGAATTAATTTTAAAAAAATTTTTATAACTGGCTATGCGTGAATTATTCATAGAGTTTTATGAAAAATGTATTTCTATCAAACAATAGCTATTATGCAGAATCATAGAGAAATTTTTATTTGACAGAATAATTTATATATGTTTATTCAAAAAATAGTTTATTAATATTAAATAAAAATATAAAAAATTGAATATTTACAAAGATATCCATGATGGTATTTTTTTTATTTTTTGAAGATAAACACTGGTGGTAACGACAACAATATGAACATCGTATTTTTCACACGTACTCCAAAGAATTTCACTTTATTCTAAAACCTGGAAAAAAAGAATTAATATTTTTTTATAAATTAAAAAAAAAAAAAGCTCGAAAGTCATAAATCAAAAGCCAAGTTCACAGAATTCATCTCGACAGAATGAATCTCTCGGGTGTCAAGAGAAAGAAGATGATGATTTACTGTGAATTCAACAGAGACAGAATTGACTACTCGAAATAACTAAATGAAAATCCAAAGAATTAAATAGAATCAAATCTCGAAAAACTCTAGAAAGTGACTTATATATCAACTAAAGGACTAGTGAAAACAAACTTTTCCAAGTCCAGGGAACATTTTATTTCTTTATTTTTTTAAAATTTAATTCAATGCATTACTTGAATACACAAACTGTGTTTTTTGCCACCAAATGTTTGTGCTTTCTCTGCAGTTTATCGTTACCGAGATCACGTAGAACAGAAAACAAATACGAGACATGCTGAGCGTCAATTTGACCTTCGCTCAATCGCTTCTCTATCTCATTTACTAGCTATTGTTCTGCTGCAGCAGATTTCATGGTCGGACAACCTTTCGGAAATCACTTTTTGACTAGAGACCACTTGCAATCCCTCTATCGTAAATGGTTTATTCAAATACTTTTACCCGTTTTTTCTTGTAAATATCCAAATAAATAAATCTCGAGTCTTTAAAATTTCCTCGTTGAATTTTTCCAATCTTGTTATTTATTTTTTTCATTTATTTTTACCTCCATAGCTTCAATGATAATAAATTATGGCGATGAAATATTGTGTTTGACAAAAAATTAACGATTTTTGATGAATTGCAAGCTTAATGATGAATAGAGCTAAATATTCAATGTTGTGTCTGACCAAAGTCATATATTTCTACTTATTATGGATCTAAAAGCAGTTTTAAATACAAAATTAACAGTAAATATTAACTTTGATATTTTATTCTGTTTATATTAACTTCCAGGCAGTTTGTAACATTGCAGAATAATTATTTTTATTATTTAAAATGTATATGCTCATCTAAAATACCAAACAATGTAGCATCACTGATAATATGATACATTAATATTCATCGAGATCTTTTTAAATTTTTTTTCATTCCATTTAACAAGTGAATAAAAATAATAATTACAAACGATACATGATATTTTTTTTTTGCTTATAATAAATTCAAATAATAAATGAGTTTATCATGAAAAATATCGTCCTCTAAGGCTAGGATTTAGGATAGATAAAATCCACAGAATTAATCGACACGCATTTGTCAATTCTGAATCATAGAGAGCACTGGGATAAAATCTAGTAGATAAATAGATGGTATTTTAGTCAGTATAGTGAACGAGAATACATAAATCATAATATTTTAATTATTTTAAATGAACCATATTTGATAATTCTGATTTTAGATTCAGGTTATTGTGCAGCACTTGATATTACTATCTGTCAGAATTTTTTTCGTGATAGAAAGAATTAAAAATTTCCAGTAAAATTTTATTAAATTACTATAATTATTATATTATAAATTTACGGATTAAATAAAAATCTTGATAAATTCAAAATTATATAGTACATGAAATGATAAATTATTTTAAATAAGATTAAATGTAGGATCAACTTTAATGTTATGGACATGAAAATAATCTTTTTTATTATAAAGCTTTAAAGATAATAAAATGAATAGAATCATTTATTTAAAAAGTTTCTTTTTAAAATTATAAAAACAAAATAATTCTTTATGATCATGTTTTCAATGAAATTTACAAAATAGATATTCAATGAGGTATCAGTATTAATTATTACTCTTGTAGTCTAAAAATTGTTGCATCAAAAATTTGATATTGAATTAACTACAAACAAAATGTCTATTATACTAAAAATGTATATCAACAATATTTTAATTAATTAAAAAAAAAAAAAAATCTTCAATTTATCAGCTTTCATATGCATGATGCTTTTGAAACTGTCAATCAAAAAACAACGTTTACGTGCATGAAAAAAACAATGTTGGACAATTTATTCTTACGTTTAGAAATTTTTTTATGGATGAATATAAAACTGGTATTGAACTAGATATAAATAAGAATCTATTAAAACCAGAAAAATTTGTTTTTAAAAAATTTAACAAAATAAACGTTTGAAAATTGATGACCCAGAAACTCAATATTTTTAAGTGTAATTGAAAATCAAAATGAATGTCCATCACTACACTTATGTGCCTCTTTTTCAACATATACAAAAAACAATTGGTTTTATTTCATGAAGCATTTGTCAATATGCACTTCTATCAAATTTCACTGATGGAAAACAAAATAAAATTTAACAGCAGTACGAATTCGAAAAATTTTTATTATTTAAAAAATAATCAAATTCAATGACTAATGGTACTGTCTATAAAGTGGGAATGTGTGTAGATATTTAAATTGCTGGCAATCTTTTAATGTCCGGCGGTGAAAGCTTTAATACATTTCCAATAATTTTTTTTCACGTTTTGTCACACTGATATTGGTGTAGATTGCGAATAGAAGGTGTAATGAATAAAAATATATAAATTCTCGGAGATTTAAATCGCAATCGCTAAATAATAATGAATATAAATCCATGCTTTTTATGAAGTAAAATAGAAAGAAAATAATGGTAATAATATTTACTGTGAAAAATCGTAAATAATTCATTCAAGAATTTTATAAGATATATAAGTAAATGTTATGTTCCTAGTCATTTCAGAGCTTTTACAAATACTTGTACAATGTAATGGTCTGTCGCTTTCATAAAAGTAATAGCTGGAATAATAGAAAAAATGATGTATAGCCACTGATAACGTGTTCAGGGGCTTTTATTGCTACCATGGGGAAAGGGCAATAGTAAAGCGGAAATGCGCCCGTGGGGTCACGTTGGTATACTACCAGTTTCTTGCTAGATGACCAGCCGACTTTTCACACAAGTTTTTTCGCCAAAAAAAATAGCTTCACGTTTCAACTTCATAAATTTTATTCCTGCTTAAGAAGAATAATCGCGATTTCTATTTTATCCTCTCGTGAATATAAAGTTCATCTTTATAAATTTAAGATTGTATTATTTTTTGAAAGCTTTATTTATCTAAAGGTATCGAACAAAAATTTTATTTCAAGTAATAGCACTTTGAATGATTACTCATAAATTACATCAGAGATGTATTCAAATAAAACATCTATGTATCTGTGTGTATATATTTTCTACGTACTTCATAACGTATGAATGAACACGAATCAGCGAAATATTATACTGTGAAAATGTGCTCTTCTATTCTATTCCTTTTTTCTTTTTTTTCAGTTTAAAACATGTCAAATGAATCTCCTGAGGCGAATATTAATCAAAAAAATAATCAAAAAAATTTTTCATCGTTAAAACAAACAGAAAATTTTTTTTTTCAATACGAAATTTTCAACAATCAATCAAATGATATTTTGTTTTGAAAAATACACAACAGAAATGTAGTCAAGTCTAGGTATAGAAGCTTTAATTGAAATATTTAAAATTACGAAAGACCAGCCTCTAAATATTTGTTCATCAATAAAATATTTGTTGGGCTCAAATGGAATCTTGAAAAAAGAAAAAATGAAATTTTTCATTATTTTTTAGCTTTACATTTAGAATGAAAAAAAAATTGTTTGGAATTTCTAATTTCAAATACTTGTATTCAATTGAATTCAAGAGATATAAAGGGAGAAATAGGAAGCATATCCACGTCTTTTGTCCATTGTAAATTGTCAGTAAGAAGCTGGCAATCATTGAAGATTCAATTCCAACACTTGATCCTTTGCTCTGCCATTCTAGTTTACACCTTAATATCCTGCGTCCTCTCTGATGTTTCTCTCGACCTCATCCCAGTTTCACTTAAACCACATCTCAGCTCACTAAATCGAAAAGTCAAGAGAACATCAAGTCTCCAGATCTATATATATATGTCCTTTAGTTACTGTCACGATGAAACTTTAATCAATGGCTTGCGTATCGTCTTTCTCAACCGCAAAGACGAGTAGATTTGTACGGTAGAAAGTGGTAGCCTTTGACGCTGAACGTGATTTAGATTTTTGCTCTTCATCCCTTTTATATCTCCCCTTTGTAAATCTTAGCAAGAGTCAATGAAATCAAGATGCCTAGAGTAACTCTCTCAACAATTTATTGAGATTGAATTTGAGAATCATAAAGATTGATGCTTTTCATTTTAATTAAAAATTAAAACAATAATTATAACATAAGTCAGATTGCAGCTGAAAAATCTTAGTTGGTAAAAACTTGCAGAAAAAAATGGTGTAAAAAGTTTAGTAAGTAATGAGATAGCATAAAAAGTTTTTATATAATGAGTACACCAGACGATTCTGTAGTTTTGCTAATAATAATTAACTATAATTTAAGTGTAAGTTGAGGTTAAAAAAATCCTCAAAGGCATCATATAGTCATAAAAGTTTTTTAACATCCCGAACTTTCGGTAAATTATATATCTTTATTGCATATTCTGCAACATAGAAAGATGAAAGATATGAAAAAGATTTTCAAGAACTTCTATGTATGACGAAAGTTTGATTGAGCAAGACAAAGATTGGTGGAAATTATTTTTTTGTAACCATTTTCAAAGTCAATTGTAAATTAATAAAAAAAGTTTGAAATTCAAATTTTTATTTTAATAACTTTGAGTGTTTTAGGGCATTGATATAGAGAGAAAGCTACTTTAAACTCTTTGCATAAAAATCATTTCGTCTTTTCTCAGTTTACACACCACTTTTTACGTTACAATTATTTTAGCGAAACCTCTCATTACACATAACGTTGTAAAAGAAAAAAATGTAGGAACATATCAAGGTTTTTGCAAAGCAAAATGTAACATTTTTACTTTATTTTTCAACTCCTACATGCTTGCTCACTGAAACATTTATGAAATATACATGAATAATGGGGGAAAAAATTCACTATTTTACAAATGAGCGAAAAATACGCACAAACTTTCAACACATTGTGATACAATACATACATAAGAAGAATTGTGAGAAATAAATGTTCAGCTACTTACTTGAAATTATTATTTTAAAGTTCGTTAATAAAAAATAACTAGTTTCTATTATTTTTGACGTAATAAAATAATTCCATACATAAACCATTTTATATTGTTGTCGAAGTATTTAAATTGTTATTGATACAATGATTCTGTATGATACTGAGATCACTTAATATCCGTAGTTCATCAAGTTCTCTGCTAATATAGTGGCTCAGTAAAAGAATGCAAAGTTTTTTATACCACTCTTCTGAAACCTGGATTCGATCCATTTTGAATTTCTTAAAATTTTGAATATCACTCATCGGTCATCCATTCGATGGAATTAGTATTTGAAGGATGCAATTTCATTTAATTAGCTAAGCACTGTGTAAAAAATAATCGAATAATTTTCATTGTCATGTCTTTATTACGAAATGGTTTGCAAAATGGCATAAGTACATTTAATGTTAAGTGTTACATCGATTTATTATTTATTTTTGATCATTGATTTGAATTGTAATATATTGATTGTTTCAAATCTATTATTTTTAAATAATATCTTTTTTCATCACAACATACTTTTAAAACTAAAGTTCATCTTTCTTTTTTATTTAGTAATCTATTTAAAAAAAGGATCAAGAAAAAAAATTCATTCTGTTCATACAAATTTTTTAATTACCAGAAGTTAAAATAAAATATATTAAACTCATGTAAAAAAATATACCTCTCCTTGTTCTTGAGAAAATAATTTGTTTTTCCAGTAATTACGAAAGCTTGTGAATATTTTTTGAACGAAATAAAAACAAAAATATTCTCTACAACACTTAATTGCTTGAATTTTTTCTACATACAATTTTTTTTGTTGTTCTAATTATTTAGAAAATTAAAACTTCATAAATATTACCAACATTTAACATTTCAACATAATAAATGATACATGATGGTCGTGTTAAAATCTTATATTATGAATATTACTGTTGAAATTTTCCAAATCAACTCAACTACTCATGTTTCCAAATATATCACTAAATTAATGTGTTAACTTTTTTTAATGAATGTTGTATGCTCAAATATATCGAATTTTTATTCACCAACATGCAAACGTTGATGCGAAAAAATTATTTGTATTCAGTCTAGCGTCAAGTAGATCAATATCTATTGAATTAAATAATAGAAAATGCAGTTTAATTGTGATAGACAAAATCTAAGTATTACAAACAGCAAGCACGAAAGTCAGTAATATAACACAGTAAAAATTACACCGCATAATAATCTATCATTTATTCTTTTACAATTGCATTAAAATTGAATAGCATAATTGGAAAATTAAAAATGTAAATTAATATCATAGAAATGGTTATTATGACTTTTAAATCCACAACGATAACTTTGAAGAATAATGAAATTCTTTTATTAGACTCAAAATAATAAAAGCTTTCTTTTTCTGTAAGTAAAAAACCGAATTTTAAGAAATTAATATTAGTTATAAAATAATTAAAAAATGAAATAATGTAGCATATTTTTTGTTAATAGCACGAAGCGTATGATAGCGTGTACAAAAGAGATTATAATAATTCAATGTTGAGAAAACAGGGCCTTTATAAGAAAGTCGATATCAGAACTGTAGTCTATAATCACCGGACATTATTCCTATTATCTTTTCGTCGCGTCAGCAAACGTGAATTAAGCCGTAGGACCTCGTGAAATATAGTTCTGCAGAGTTACGAGCTACCATCATCGAGATTCTTATTATTGATCTCATTAATTAATCGTACAAAAAACAGTATCATAAATCATCTAGAAAGTTTCCATACTAAAAAATCGAATCCGTTTTTCATTTCCATTTCTAATGGATATAAACACTCGAATATTATACGACGATGGAATAAATTCACGATGAGAAACTCCTACGACTATTGTATATAAAGTTCACTAAACTCCTTTATACAATATTCAAAATTCTATCACTAACCAACGCATGAATATATAGTTCGTCTGAACTCTGACACTGATTACTTGAAAAGATTAATGAACAGGGCATACCATTGAAACTCATGTTAACTATTGTATTATACTTATTGTTGAAGAAAGTAATATATTATTTTTGACTTGAAGGTTTCACATGTAGAGTGATGAAGAAATAGTCCGGACTCTTAAGCATCACTTTGAAGCTTTATTCAGGAAGTGCATAATTTTTTTTCCTCATCAAATTGGGCTATAAATTATCAATGAATATTGAGGGATAATGATTTCATCATCTGAAGTATTTTGGTTGGTGGTATTATCAAGCTATTGATGTATTGATATCTAGTTTCTATGGATGATTGAAATGATGAATTCGAGTAACATCGAAGTAGCCTAATGTATTTGGAGCAATGAAAGCACTATATAGGATCAATGCAAAATCATTAGTCATGCTTTGAAGATTGTTTTGAGGAAATACAACAAGAAATGTTGAATACCAAATCTTAGTAATGAATAAGCAGTTCCTTTTCACTCTCTCCTCGAGAATAAATTATAATAACTAGAAATGGGTTACTTAAAGTCATTATAATCTACACTCTTCGATTTACACGCGAGACACGAACTAGCCTAACTCAAAAACCAGAAGCCATATTATTTTTTCCTAAAAGTGAAAGAAGTGAATAAAATAGTGAAAGAATAAGAGAGGAAGAATAAAAGAAAAGGAGTATGTGTTATTACGTGCCTACGGTATCTAGTCTCTGGTAAATATGAATGGCTTTAATATTCTGTAAGCACGAAGGCGCCACTTTTTAAAGTTCATGCATATCCGAAACGTGACCAGAAAATATTACAAAACCACGTGAAAGTACACCGGAAGGGGGTTATAAGAGGGAGAATGAACAGAAAAAATAAAAAGTACCAGTACAAAATGAACCCCCATTTCGTCTGTCTCTCATTTTCCTAGCAGCTTCTTTATTTTTTAAATTTATTCACTTTGCCTTGACAACTGTGAACTTTATTATGCTCTGTGAAATTCTTAACTATCATCTTGATTAATCAAACTATTTTACAGATGTTGTCGATGATCGATATAGTTTTGTTAGCTTTCTCAAAGACTTGATAATGCTGTGGAATATTTTTGTTATATTATAATATTGAAACTACCGCCAACAACTTTTTAATACAATCCTGTTACCGTATGAGGTATATCGATATTAATTTTACATTGCTTAAGCTGTTATTACATGCTTTTCAGGCTCAAGTTGAGTGGATTTTACGTTCCTTTGTATACATATATGTGTAGATATTGCAAACACAATGTAAGAGGATTTTAAACTTGCAATATGGTACGAGGAAAGTAAATATTAAAAGATAGCCAATTATTATTCATTTTTTCCAACATTATAAATTTAAATGAAAGTTCGCATTTAATTTGAAAATACATAAAAAATGAGTTTCCAATTTTCTTAACATAAAACAAATTTTCTGTAGATTTGTTCAATTTTTTTTTTTAGAATGTTTCTATCTAAAACTGTGTCTTTCTGTCAGTCTTTATTGACAAAAGGAAAATTGTGGTATAGAGAGGAATTAATTGAGTCAAAAATGAGCAATTCGAAATGATAAAGAATAATAATAAAGTGAAGGAAAAATAATTTATCTCAATAAATTACTTGTAAGTTGTTATCGAAATCGTGTCTTGATGAAAGTTTCTCCCAAGGGAGATAAGATCCTTGTGCGAATCTTTCACCAC
This sequence comes from Chelonus formosanus, assembly GCA_028641665.1. Classification (NCBI taxonomy): domain Eukaryota; kingdom Metazoa; phylum Arthropoda; class Insecta; order Hymenoptera; family Braconidae; genus Chelonus; species Chelonus formosanus. The sequence continues at coordinate 21,391,760 of CM054002.1, forward strand.
AGTAGCGCGTGTTTAGCCTCAAGGCGACAGAACAGTGCACGATTGTAAAATTATATTTTCCTGTTAGTATATAGCTTATGCGTACAATAAGATTTTCTTTAAACCGGAAACTTCTTTATCTATTCACCGGAGTTAGCTAATGTATAGGTAGAATTATCTTCAATATATTATTATCCTTTAGTACAATGAATAAATATACGATAGAAAAATAAATTATGAATGAGAGCTTATTTTCATAAAATATCATTGTCTTTCATATAGTATTCAGAAAAAATTACATAGATTTATACTAGATTTAATTGAAACTATGACTATTTTGTATCTTAATTCAAATTAATTTACATTTCACATGCTCGCGCTTGAGCTAGCTTTCTGCGGCCATTTATCTTGGTTGGATTTAATTTCAGCTTGCAAGCATAAAGTGCTACTTATTCTTAGTGGCATTATCCAAGCATTTCTCTAGAAATCTTATGCTTATACAGATTAAAAGTAAAAAATTTTATACTCTAATTTTTTTATAATATTTCGGAATTTCATCCTAACATTAAAAATTTCCTATAATATATTTCAGGGTAATGTGATTACTGTGTTAGCTACATTTTTTTATTCTTAGTATTTTTCTTGATAAACTCAAGAATAAAGGTGGTATTTGTGGAGTATTTCTAAAAGAGCAACCTCAAAATTAATCTATGAGGTAAACTAATAATACAGCACCAATTACCGACAACCATTGAAACTTGCTGGCCGAAACCTGCTGAACGATCACATAATAGTGAAGAGATGAACAAAGAAGTCGAAATCACCTGACCTAATTATTTATTAGAAAGAGAATTAATCAGTCGTTGATGGATATTTAATCTTATGAATAGTTTATCAACAATGTCAATAAAATATTGAATAGTTCTTTCAATATAATATATATTGTATAAAATGACAAATAGCTAGTATTTATTATTATGTTTAGAAATAATTTCAAATAAAATTAAATCAAATAGTTTTAAAAGTCTTACATAATTAAGCAATCATTTCAATTACTGAAAAATCGAGTCAAACATACGTCCAGCTTAAGTATGAATAAATGTGACAATTGTAAATATTATACAGTTTAAATATTCAAATGGAGATGGTACAGAGAATATTTGCTGAGACCTCACGATGTAAAATGCTATTTCTCTGTTATGCTCTTGTAGAAGATTATATTTGATTAAAATTTTCATTATATTTCCAAAGTTTGTCTTTAACCTCCGAAAAGCCAAGATTACAAATTTTCATTAAAAACTTTGTGAACTGATAATTTGCATAAAAAGCTAGTATTGTTCGAAAGAGAGAGAGAGAGAGAGAGAGAAAGGAAGAGTAAAATACTTGCCATATACTTTGAAAATTAGTTGAGAGTTTCTATTAATTCTTTTTACTTTATTTATCTTTTCAATTTGAAAATTTATTCGAGAATACTTATTAATTCTTACCTTTTAATGTATATCTTTATAATTTTTTTTACCATCATGATAATCATTAGAGTTAGAATAACAAACAAAAGTTTTAAACAGCAACAGAATTGCTACAAAAACATGAGAAATACAAACAGTCCAACAGAATAAAAGAGAAGCAGTGAGATAGAGAAGAGAAAAGGAGACTTTGCTACATTTTCATCAAACAACATTCGCAAAAGCGTATAACCAAATAAATCAGTCACAGGTACGTCTGTATTTGCATTAAGTGAAACCACTGCATTTGTACTGTCGTTGACTCTTGAGAAGCAAACATTGAATATGCAGACTTGCCACCTTACCCTACTGCTAGATGGTAGTTTATCAAGTCTCCAGCAACTCAGGAAATGTGAACGCTAGCGCTTAGATCCAAAGGCAGTCAATCTTGAATAGGTAATTATCGACAAGTCAACGAGATTCAAAGACGATAAGCATCTCGTCCTCAACTAAGTGGGTATATCGCTTGTAGATTGAGCTCATAAATCATCAAGAAAACTTAATACTACAATAGTCTATGCTTAACTATAAAAGACTTTCCTTTTAAAATAATCCCCTTATCTCAAATATTGAAGTAAATAAGAATCAAATCAGTAGAAATACTCTATGTTGAATATCAGTTATTGATTCTGATGAACCCCCCATCATTCAAGAATCTTACGTGCTTAAAAAAAGTTGTGCAAAGTTTAAATTATGTGTTAAGCTGAAAAATTATATATTTTATAGTTTAAGTAAATAAACTTATTCTTTTTCAATGTTTCTTAAGTGCGTTGTTAGAAAGTCTTTGGAAATTTTGTTGATTTACTCATCAACACTTGTGAAAAATCATCTAGAGGTAAAAAGAGTATTTGAAAAGCTGATGAAAGAAAAATCTCACAGAGAAAAAATTTTTTTAACTCTGGAAAATCAATAAATTTTATAGTGAAGTTAAAAAAATTTTTAATAATCAGAAATTCGTGGGAAAAAATAGTTTGGTGAACAATTTTTTTTACCAACATTGTCCATAATACCCTAGAGGTTGAGATTTTTGTGTATTGGAGTTGTGTTTAATAAAATATATTTGCTTTAAATTTCAAATAGAATAATATTCTCGTTCAGAATATGGAGAATAGAATAGTGTTATTCTCTCTAGTTTTGGTTTAGAGTAAAATAATGGAAATTCAACAGATCAAAACTAATCTTTTAAAACCACATAAAATAGTTAGAAAATGTGTAGAACTTGATGAATGTTTGTTTCTTCTGTCAAACATTTAGCATCTCAAATATAAAGCTACAAATGTACACATATCACTCAAGCAAAATTGTTGGAACTTTGCCAGTATGCATTAAAGTACATAAATCCTACAGCTCATCAAAGATCACTCGTAACCAAAATCAAGTAACTATTGAACGTACTCTCACAATCATCAGGCTAAATATATCCTAGTCTAATCATGCTGAATTTGGAACTTTCCATTTGAAGTCATGACTAATGAATACTTCTCACAAATTTCTAACATTCAAATACCACTATGTATCACTCAGGATAGACGTAAGGAAGAAGAATGAAAATTTTGTTATATTTTTGTATGCAAAATGCAATACACAAAAATATGTTAGTGTCACTGATGTGCTACAAACTAAAAAAAAAAAACTATGCAGCTTTCTCACATCGTCCAACAAATGTCTCCATCAGAAAACGTCAGCATGAATCGTCTAGAATCCGGAGTGTTATTGGTTGTCAAATCTTTAGACGTGAAAGAGTTTGAATATTTTTCTTACGTCTATAAAAAGAATACAAATGTGTTCAAACGTGCCCAGCCATTTGTTCAAATTATGAGCTTCTCAATATAAAAATAAGTTGTTGAAAAAATTATTTTAACGACCTGAAAGCTCGTTTTATATTCAATAAAAAATTTTCTTCAGAAAGAAGAAGAATTTTTTGCTCTAAAGTACTTTAGACTTTTAATAATTCTAAAAAAGAATGATAATTTTGACAATTGGAAACAAATAATAGTAAAATATTTAACAAGGTGGTAAATCATTTAGATTTTTTTTTTTTAATTTAATAAAGATGAGGTATAGGTTATCACCAGATATTTGTACCAGTTTTATTGTAGACATTGTGTGACAAAGTAATAAAATTTGTATGCTTGTGAATAAAAAAAAAATAAATGGAATTTTCATATTTTGATATCACAACTATTTATCGACCCTGTTCACAAGCTTGCTTCAGACGAAAATGGTATTGTATTCAACGACGCAAACTTACTTTTGCGTGTGAATTTCAGTAGAATGTAAAAAAAAAAAAATTCTACTTTCATCGAAAATTTTTTCTTTGGCTTTATTATTTGCATAGAATGCGTACAGACTTTTTTTCATGTCATGAAGAAGTGTTGTAAATTGTTAAAAAGACAGTAATAAAAAATAAACAGTGCAAAGAAGTAATAAGAAAAAGATGAGCTAGGGCAGAAGATGAATAACCCTTACATTTATTTTCAGTCCAACAAACTTTCATTCTTCAAAGTTTTATAAAAAAAACAACTTCTTAACTACTAATTCCCCTATAAATGGACTTTTGTTCGTTGCCATTTTTTTACAGGAAATAAGGTAAAATGAAATATTGGAACAAAATAGGATACTTGAAATATTCTAAAAGATATTCTATTTTAATAATCTAACAAGAAATAGATAATTTAAATCATTAAAATAAAAGTTTATATTTTTCCAAACTGAAATAGAACATTTTCATCCATAATTATCAAGAGAATTTACTATAAAGAATATTTTACTTCACAAATAATGAAAAAGAAATATTTTTCGCTAAATTTGACAAGAAAAAAATTTAATCCTTAAAAATACTGGAGAAATAAAATATCCTTTCGTCCTCAAATTATCGATATATCCTTTTTAAACCGGATATCCCATTTACTTCAGCAAACTTTTTTACTTGAAAAGTAATGACAAAAAGCATCACATGAGAATTCTATACTTGATGAAAAATATTTGAATCAAGGGGATACATGTTCAGTCAATGTTCAGTCAAATGTATTGGTACAAAAATCGCTTCATTTAGTATTATTCAGGCGTGAAATAACATCTCGGTGAACTGGACGCAAATGCCTGAGAGAGTTGATTTGAAAATAAAAAAAAAAAAACCCCACTGAAACTTGTCCATATGAGAGACTATGTCAGCGGCCTGAAAATCGGGCAGTAAGTATTAACTGCGGTTATAAAATTTGCTGCCGGCACGAATCTCTTGTAATGCCAACTGCGCGAAACTTAAGCTGTCACGCAGTATGAAAGCGGAAGGAAAACGCGATAGGAGAGGTATAATAGGTGAAAAGAGAAAGCATGAAGGAGAAATAAAGACAAAATAAGAGCAAAGCAAATGAATCTAGTGGAGTAGCAGTTGGGCAAATGAGACAGTTTTGCGGCAAAATAAAATAACGGGACTTTGTCTGCTATGTAAAGCTGCAACATGCTGCCGTCTGCTACTCAACCATCTTTCTCTATATTACCTTCGTTATAATATCCATGCCATTCTAATACAACACTAACTGCACTCTCTATTATTTTTCATTATATATATTATCAAATTAATTTCATGACTTTTCACCAACCCTCTTCACTTGAATACTCTTTTTTTCATCTCCATCTACATTACTATCAAACATAATTGCTTATATGTGCTCGAATAACGTTATTACATCTCTAGAAATAAAAGGTTTTAATTATAATTGATGCTCTGTTATCAATCATTTCATTATCCTATCAACTGTTGATTATTTGAATTTAATAGATTGAATATCATTCAATTAATGATTTATCGAGTCTTTGTAGTGTAAATACCCAATTTAATTTTTTTAACTTTAATATTCAATCAAATGTTCAGTCCTTGATTTTATCAATTGATTGATATTTAATAGATTTTTGTGTAAAAATATGCTTTACAGTTAACACTTCTTTTATTAGGTAACAGTTGAATCCCAGAGTTGAATTTATTGTTTATTATTTTTTGTGAATGTCACATGATAAATGTATGTAATAACGATGTTATAATAACGTTATGAAACAATTTAATACATGTATAAGAGAAAAAAATTAAATTAACTCAATAGCAAGAACTGTTCTCATTCCATTTAGTTTCCAAGTCATTTCAGAGATTTTCTGGCAAAAATTAAGGAAAAAAAGACTTAAGTTTTCATCATCAAGATTATGAAGATATTGATTATTTTTTTTCTCAGCAACTACTTCTTCCATAATATAAAGAAAAAACAGAGTTTTATATTTTTCTCTCATCTCAAAAAAGATTAATGAATTGCATCATTATCCTTTGCATTCATTCTATAAAAGAATATAAAAACAAATTGTGACTATAAGTAATGAGAACGATAGCTGTAGAAACCTGTATTCATTGTATCATAGAAAAATATTCTAAGATGTATTAATAATTAATATCCGATAGTAATGATAAATTAAATTCTAATTAAACATTAAATTGAATACTGTCAATGCAATCTATGTTAAATGTTGAAATTAAATGTCCGATCCTGTGTAGATTGTATTAGTAGTATTTAATTTACGTCAGTTTTTAATTAGAAAGCTGCACTGATTGAAATCAGTCTGGAATATCGAAAATATTTTAGAAAAGTTATTTCTAAAAAATACATCTTTGACACTACTTTTAATCTATTAAAAATATAATTATTATTCAAAAATGTCCTAGCTAAGTTTAAATAGTAAAATCGCTCTAAAATACCAATTAATTACTCCTAAACAGTAATTAAAATCATTATGTTAATTTTTATTTTAAATTTCACATAAATTCTTCAGTGAAATTTTTTTTACAAAGACGACAACAAAATTATATTCAAATAAAACAGATTATCGATTGAAATGATCATTTGAACCCATACATATTCATCCATAAATAAACGAACATTAATGTATTTACATAAAATGCCTAAAAACATGCAAAAAGCCGAGCAGCAATCCGAACAAATATATCTACAATAAGCGAGCATAGGATATATGATAATCGGTTCACTACATCACTATTCTGCAAACTTAATATATGTACGTATGTATAACGCACGCCTATTCCTAATTGTGGGGAACACTTTGTCATGTTCAGCATGAGGTTGTCGTTGTTGACCGTAACGCATCAGACGAGTTCTCTACCTCTCGCCTGTTTATATTTGAATATAACCTTCTCTCACGTTACGTTTATGGCGTTTATGCGATCGATACACACGCGATCCTATTATATATCTGGGATGAACGACTAACTGAGTAATACTGCTTGCTTTCCTTTAACTAAACTACATCAATTCAAATTCAAACCTGCGATCATATTAAATATTTAAATGTTTGTAATAAATGTACAATTCAGAATTCAACATCACAATTCTTATCACTACACTTTTTTCTTTTTGTATTGCCGCTTGTTTTCTTCCAACCATTGAACCGTGGAATAAAATAAAATTAGAGCAAGAAATTATTTAAAGTATTCGCGAAAGAATTTTGATAAGAGATTCGATTAATCGTACGAGAGAGTTTAACGCAATAAATTTTTTGGTGTAAAAGTGAAAGGAAGGGCGAGAAATCGTGCTGAGCAAGTGATAAATATCGAAGACTTAGGGACCATAAATTGCTTTTTATAAGGGTCTGTATACCTCCACTCAGTAGTAAGAAACCACGACGGGTTCTCTATGGTCTGGAAAAAAGATACGAGTCCACGTGACGTCTTCGTAGTTGAATATATGGTAGAGTAGAAAAAAGAGGATATGTAATAAAAGAATTCATGTATATCTCTGCTAAAGCCAGTCATGCACTCAGTTATTTCCTTACAAGATACGTGCATAGCTTGATTCCCTTCAAAATTGAATCTAGCGTTTCTTGACGATTCATTTCTATTTCCTGACACGTTCCTTTCTGTATCTAAAACTCGTTTGAGCTGTGATTTTCGGAAGTATATTAACTTTTCCTCTGGGTGGGAAGAAAACGATACTTGATTTTGTTTTACATTTTTAAAGGAGGGTTATCATTGGAAATAAAGTAGCTAATTTTTTATAAAATGTCAACTAAATAGCTTTAAAATTCCCATTTTTATGCCAATAATCTACCAATAACTTTGAATCACACTTTTTTATGATGTCTATTAATTAAAATTGATAAAACTTAAAAATTTCCTGAATAAAAGCTATTAAAGTTAGGTAAAAAATTTTAATATTCAAGTATTTTTCTTCATCTCGATAGGTAATTTATTTCAGCAAATTATTCGATATGAATTAACGAGTATCAGTGATCGTATTATCTTAAATAAATAAGTACAAGTACTGCCAATGTTTTATCAAGGATTCAAGTTTAAATATGAAAACTTGAGATAAAATCAAACAAATGAAATTCAAAAATACCCTGATCTGTTAAACATGCTTGTAAGAAAAACTTGATCTCCTCACAATTTGATTTTTCACGTTTATATTTAATACCAATGTTTGAATGCAAGCAACACTATTCAACTTCCAGTATCTTCAGTGTTTTTAATAAAATTTCAGCCTTTGCACAATCTCTTGTCTACATCAACTTAAATTTACTGCTACTTTTAAATTATATTTACAATAATTCATTAGTTATTCTAAATAGTCTAGATAATAAACAAATATATTTCAACTACTACTGTCTCTTATCAAATGAAACTTTTTTCTTGTGCTAGTTTATCTCCTTTAACTTTGTCCTCACAAATTTATACACAGCAAAACATTATTCCTACATAAAAGAAGTAACTTAAGAACGCTTAGGTTTACCTTTTTTTTAAATACACAGCATTGGCTTGTGAAATGGGAAAAGTTTCACGAGATAATATACACCGGAGTGTACAATCATAGGAATATACCTATATAAGGCAACGTTTGGAAAGAATATCTACATTGAAGAAAGAATTGGAGTGAGACGCATGCTTGGGTGGATATAAGAATGCGGATGAACGCAAATGCGGTAGCAACGTTGATGCTCGTACACCCGACATCTAAACCCACAATCCTGGGTTCACCCTGTGTATATCCTATCCGTTCTTCTTCTCTCTTCCGCCTAGCACGACACCACCTACTGAATTGTACCGCAATGCAACATTCCTGGTGATGTACTTTTACCATGACTCTAGATTTTATATTCTTTTCTTAAACATTTATCATATATTTACCACTTAATTTGCTTCTTTTATATATGCTAAACATTGAGTCTTCCAATTCTAATGCATTTTTATATGCACATTGCATTTATATAAAATAACGAAATGAGAAAATTTCCATTTTCAAGGTTCTATTTATTTAAATGTTCAAACAGAAACCTTATACTAACTTTCACACACTGAGAATAACATTTTTGTGAAAGAAATAAATTTACTCATTGCAATTTGTCACAAATATTTGTATACACTTTAATGATGTTATTTATATTTGGTTAATAAATCTAATTTATAATAAATAGATTACATATACTTTTATTGAATTAAAATTAATATTTAGTGATAGCTATAGAGCTAACTTTTTCAATTAATTAGTGTTTCTTAATTGCCAACGAACCAGTTTTGTGCAAACTAATACAAATTAATGCATTTGCACTTATCAAACTAAATCAATTACTCATCTGAAATCGCCTTAGCTTGATACAATCATCGTAGTAGCTGTAGTAGTATCAGCACTAGTGGTGGTATCCAATTCACTTCAATGTAGGGTTATTTAATTAAATATCTAGTATATCATACTCGAACGTTATTATCTTACAAAAATTTATTTCTAATCGAATGAAAAATAAATTTTTTTCTTAAGATTTATCTTAAAAGCAAAGTAGTATTTGTCTGTGAAAAATATACATCACTCACGTGATAGCCTTTACATACATGATTACAGTGATAACCAGTAGACTGAACATATTTAATTATAGCTTACTATCACTCTCCTTTGATCGATACTCTGTAATCAGTATTTAATTTTTATTTTTACCCGATATAAGACGATAAAAACCGCCATATACTTTTATATAAATAAAAGTAGAATCTTATGAACGCATAAAACATCAAATTGCTAATTGAAGTATCAGTAAAATGAGTCGGTTGCTATTTTTGTTTTGCATATTTACATTAAGTAAGTTAGATGATGATTGAAAAATACAAGTACGATTAAATAGAATAAGATTAAATCAATTAACATAAATAATTTAAATCAATTTCGATTACAGGTAATGCTCAAAGATGTGTTCAACGTAAATTCAACAAGGATAGCTTTGTCTGTGTCTGCAATTCGACATATTGTGATTTTGCAACAGTGCTGGTGCCTGAAAGGGGAACATTTCGAAGCTATGTATCAAGCCGAGATAATTATAGACTGGATTCTAAAACCGGAAGTTTCAACAATGACACAAAAGGAGATATTAAATTGTATTTGAATCCTACGAAAACATATCAGACTATTTCCGGTTTCGGAAGTTCATTTACTGATTCAGCAGGACTTAATATTAAATTATTGAGTCAAGCAACACAGTTAAATTTACTGAAGTAAGTAGTTACCACTCGAACTCAATTATAATTACTGTCAATCACAAATTATCAGTTATCTAAGTGCTATATAATCATATAAATTTTCATTCAGGTCTTTATTTGATAAGGAAGGCAATAAATATAATTTATGCCGTCTTCCTATTGGTGGTAGTGACTTTTCAACAAGACCCTACAGCTTGGATGATATTCCTGGTGATGTTTCTTTAAAAAATTTCTCATTAACACAAGAAGATTATGAATATAAAATACCCTTTATGAAAAAGGCGCTGGAAATGAATCCTGAATTAAAATTCATGGCAGCATCATGGACAGCGCCACCGTGGATGAAAACATTTGTTGATTTCGGTGGATGGTATAACCAATTAAAAGAAGAACATTATCAAACGTATGCTGAGTATTTAGTAAAATTCTTGACCGAATATAAACTTCAGGGATTGCCTATTTGGGCAATCTCCACTGGGAACAATCCAATCATTTGTACCACCGCTGCAGCACGCAAACAGAACTGTATGTTATGGGTACCTTACAAGGTAGTAAATTGGGTGATAAACAACCTCGCACCTTCTATAGCGCGGTCGATATCCAATGAAACAATTATTACTACTGGAGATCATCCTAAGTTGGAGCTTATTTGGTATTATGACGCAATGTTTAGATATAACAACTCTATTAACAAGTTTATTTCTGGTCTCACGTCACATTGGTATGATGAAGAGTATCTCGGTCACTCAGAGCTCGATAGAATTCATGCAACGTATCCAGATAAACTTCTGATCATGTCTGAAGCTTGTACAGGATTCCTAGGAATAAATTCTTCAGATAAAGTCGTCGATTTGGGATCGTGGGTTGATGCAGAAAAATATATAATCAGTATAATTGAAGTACGAATCTAATAAATTCTATGATAAACTTTTCAGTTTACGAATATATTTGATAAACGTAATTTTTAAATTGATTTATGAATTTACTCAGTTGTAATAAAAAATGAAAACTATGTTGTAGAATTTAAATCACTGGATAATTGGCTGGATCGATTGGAACTTGGCACTCAATAAATATGGAGGTCCTAATTGGATTGATAACCACGTGAATTCCCCAATAATTACCGTTCCTGAATCTGACGAGTTTTACAAACAACCTATGCACTACGTACTCGCTCATTTTAGTAAATTTATTCCTAGAGGGTCTAAAAGGATTGAAATTAACAGTAAAAATGAACTGAAATCAGTAGCTGTGTCAACACCTAACAATGAAACTGTAATTATACTATATAATAAGTAAGTATCAATTCATTATTAATTAATTTTAAAAGTCATGGAAACATTAATAATTCATTCTATGTTCTTGTTTTAGGAGTGATAGAAAAAAAAATGTCACTATTGTTGATCCTCGACAGGGGAATATCAACATCAACATCGATGCTCGTTCCATTCAATCTATTATTTATAAGCAGTAGTAAACAAATTATATACATGACCTACTCAGACTAAAAATTAGCTGAAAGAGGCAATTCATTATTGAAAAGGTTAATTGATAATTTTTTAGAAATAAAAAAAAAAATAAAAAATATCGACCAATTAAATAATTTATCTACTTTATAAATCAATGGTAAAATCAGAACGAATTTTCGAGACTGGTTGAAACAGGAGCGATCAAGAACTGCACTCACGTACCAGTCGTTCGAGCAAAATAAATACTGCATTTTTTGTTCTGAAAGAGCGGTAGAAAAATTGGGAGCAATAGAGAACTATTATCGCGATCGATGATGTCGTTATACAATAGAAAAAATGAAAGAAGAGAAGAAAGATGGTTAAAAATTAGAAAAAAAGTGAAGAAAGATCTCAATGACGAATAGTTTCAACCGCGCAAGATCAGCTGAAGGGTAGGAAAACTGGATTAATCAAAGGTGTAAGGACATTCGTGGAGTTGAAGTGTGGGAAAGAGAAAAGGAGGGAGATTAAATGCTACCGACTGCATTAGTTCTCTCTTTCGTGATAGCTGTGAAATATCGTTGACAATATAACACATTTAATCGTAGCTTGGATCAAAGTGATTTACTTGATTATACTTCAGCTTGAATTTATTAATTACACTCTATTATTAAATTTCATAATTATATAATTAAGATATTAATTAGTTTTCTATCGCATACGTGGCTATGTTACACTTATACAATAACCTAAACTGTAATTTTAAATAAATTCCATTACTTTTGCCAGCTTAATTTCAACTCATTTTATTTCATCCATGCTATGTTTGAAGAAATCTGTAACCACAGAACATACGCACACGCATGGCCTCACTTGAATATAAATGAGTTTTAATTAAAGCAAATGATCATGGACCATACCACCATTCAAAATAAGTGGAACCTCCGACCTGTGTACATACACTGTGAATGGATATACTAGACTATTTACACTCATTATACATCTACTCAGTAGATTCTTCTCTATCGATTTGATGAAACCTGCTGTGAATAAGTTCAGAATCTTTATGTTCGTGCCATTAATGAGGCACTGTCATCAATGGTATAACTCATGCTGCTATTTTAAACTTCACTCCAGTCATTATATATATTATAACACTTTTCACCTTCAAGCAAACTTTTTACCGATGTAAATAAGTATTTATCTATTGAAGGACATATATGAATAATTAGGTGTGTAGAAATGATAAAATTCATTCTTGTAAGTGTTGAATAGTATAAATTAAGTTTTATGAATTAAAGAGTTCAAACACTTTACTGATTATTACCTAGACAGACATACTCTAAAAAAAATCTAACAACTTTACTATGAAATTTATACTAGTTATTATTTTTTGCAATATCATCACTCACAGTACGTATAAATATCTCAATCAATTTTGTTTATTGTACTTTGTAATAATTATTTTTTTTTGCTACTCAGTTTTTGCTAAAAATTGTTTGCCACGTAATTATGGATCAGACAGCATTGTTTGTGTGTGCAATGCTGTATATTGTGATGCAATTGATGTCTACGTACCACCAAGAGGACGATATAAAATTCATTCGTCCAGTCAAAGTGGTTTGAGATTTTACGAACAAACATTAATTTTCGACAATGAAACTAACTACCCTACTAAATTGTATATTAATACTACTCAAAAATACCAAAGTATCGTGGGATTTGGAGGTGCATTTACAGATTCTGCTGGATTTAATATTAAACAATTGAGCGAAAAAACACAAGAGCAATTATTACGGTCAGTATTTTGAATAACTTTACACTCTTTGTTATAAGAACCTTGGCTTTGTCATCAGCTATGCTCATTTTAAGCATTATATATTTTAATTGATTCAATAATGACAGTTCATCAGAATATATTAAAGATGTCAATAATATTAGTTGATGTTTTGAATGAAATTGATAAAGTAATCATGAGTGAATAATAAGTTGAAATAAAATGAAATAAATAAAATTTCAGAGCATATTTTTCGAAAAATGGTAGTAACTACAACTTAGGACGTGTTCCGATTGGTGGAACAGATTTTTCTTTCCACGCCTACACTTTGGATGACTATCCAGAAGATGTGACATTGAAAAACTTTTCATTAGCACGAGAAGATATTGATTATAGAATACCGTATATGAAAAAAGCCCTTGAAATTAATCCAGAATTGAAATTCATGGCAGCTTCTTGGACTGCACCACCATGGATGAAAACAAATAATAATTATACTGGATTTTTAGGTTTATTAAGAGAACAGTATTATCAAACATATGCTGATTATATAATTAAATTTTTGGAAAGCTATAAAAATCATCAACTACCTATGTGGGCAGTTTCAACAGGCAACGAACCAACAAATGTGTTTGATCCATTTTCTGAAATAAATGACATGGGTTGGACACCCGATACTGTTACGGATTGGGTCATTAAAAATTTCGGTCCTGCTTTAGCTAATTCAACTTCTAATGAAACAATAATTTTAGGACTAGATGATCAAAGATTTAGCTTACCTTGGTTTATCGAAGAAATGTATAGACGAAATAGTGAAATTAATAAATACATTGCTGGCATTGGCATTCATTGGTACGCGGATCAACTTTTCTCAGTTGATGCATATGATCGAACTCATGCTTTATTTCCCGATAAATTTATTCTCATGACAGAGGCCTGTGTAGGAAGTCTCCCTTGGGAACCTCATGGAATTATTTTAGGATCTTGGCGTCGAGCGGAAAAATATATCCTGAACATTATTGAGGTACTGTAAATTTTATAAAACTTTATTTAAATCTTGCAAAAAAAATTTTATAAATAAATCAAATAGAGCATTTATTCAAAATAAATAATAAATTAAATGAATTTTTTGAAATTACTTGATAAATGTAATCCATAGGATTTGAATCATTGGGTAACTGGATGGGTGGATTGGAATCTGGCACTAAACAGAAAAGGTGGACCAACTTATATTAATAATTTTGTAGACTCACAAATTATTGTGCATCCACAACTGGATGAATTTTTTAAACAACCAATGTATTACGCAATGGCTCACTTTAGTAAATTTCTCCCACGAGGATCAATCAGGGTAGATCTCACTCAAGTGCCGGATGTAAAATCTGTCGCGTTTGTCACCCCAGACAATACAGTTGTAATAATACTATACAATGTGTACGTATCTGTTATCATTATTCAGTAATCATATCAAAAATAATTACTTTCATTTTACCAATAACGTGAAATGTTTACATTGAAAAATTATACTTTTTATAGGAGTGATGATCCTCTAGATGTAGCTATTGAAGACCCAGAACGAGGAATTATTAAAACAAATCTTCAAAGGCGTACTATTCAGACTATTATTTATAAACAATAGTCTTACAAAATATATAAAATTAGCTTACATAATGAATATTATTCACAATTATTGAACATTAACACATTATTAATGCATTAAATTTTATTCTGGATAATAAGTCTTCTCGTACTTGTCCCTTTGCGATCTTATAACTTTACCTGGTCGGAAAGCTTTTGGTATATAGCGAGGTAAATGTTCATTCAACTTTCTTGTAAATGGATTTAAACCATAATCCCAATGAGTACGTTTTTTATCCAAAGGTCTTGTTTTGAACATGAATTTATAAATCCACTCCCAGTGATACATTTCAGGCAGTAATCTAAAACGAAAATATTCCATGAAATATTGTAAATACTTCATATAATAAATTTATTTAAATAGTCTTAAAAACAAATTTATAATTTTGAAATATTAGTAATTTAAATAAGTTATTCTTACTTGTGGCGAGGTCTATGAGACACTAATCGTTTGTACGTTTCTTCAAGCCAAACTCTTCTTTCATCTTCTTGAATATGAGCTATTCGTTGTTCTGTTTCACCTACATAAGGTTTTAAATTTACACCAACTTTTTCTTCGGGAATATTGACATAAAACTTAATCAAATGCTTAAGAACATCGTCATTCACTCCAACCAATTTATTGTTTTCTATTTTTTCATATAACTGAAGAGGTTCTGTAATCCAACAAATATTTCTCTTAGGATTGTCGTCACAATTACGTCCCCATACTTTGTTTGTATTCAATTGATAAACAGCAAAGGACCACATTTGTCCATTAGTGATGATTTGTTGGTTGACTAGTGGATAAGTGATTTCATTGAAGGTAGTAAATCCTATAAAAAAATAAGAAAAATTATTATAAAATATTGCAAAAGTAATTCAAAGATTTATAACATAATTTTTTAATTATATCTAAAATGAAAAAAATTAGCTCACCATTATTGAAAGCTTGAGATGTGAGCCAGCTCCAACTACTCTTTACTGCTTGAGTTTTAAGTAGATCTATCTGATCATCTCGCGTTAAAGCACCACATTGGAATCTTTTATGCATATATCCACATTTGTGAAAAGACATCAAACCAAATTCAGCTCGATCTCCAGGCCAAAATCCTGGGATCGCTGTCAAATGCCGACGGTCAAAATAGTGACCATAATTTCTGGGGTCAAGTTTACATACTGGAACTTCGAGACTCTGATTTTCACAATCTGTTACAGGCAAAATTTCTTTTAATGGCAATTCATGTCGCAACTGTAACGTAGGATTTCCTATGTACACAAAAATTCGATCGATTGGTAATTTAAGTATCTCAGGATCTTTATAACGTTCAAGTGCTCTTATTGTATGGTGTGATTTGTCAATTCCTCCCGCAAACCAAGAAGCTTCTATTCTAGGATCATAATCGATTTGTGCACTTAATAAATGTGGATATTGTAAGCCTAAATGATTTAGCATGATTCTGTTTACTTGTTTGGATACTGCATCACCAATTAAATCATCTAAAACACCATCTGTTTCTAAATGATTTTGTGAATACTCTTGATGACGCCTAAAAAAATATCATCGATTACTATAAACGTTATGAATAACTAAATTTTTATATTCCATTGCCATTCCAAGCATCTAATAGATATAAGCCAAAAAATACCTACATGCGACTTGACATTTCAAATGCCACTGCCTCTTCAAATGATGGTTTTATTTCTTGTACTAAACTATTTAATGTATCTTCAGAAATTAAAGTGTCATAATAAGACGGTAGCTTTAATTCTTCACAGACATGTGTTCGAGTAATATATTGTATCATAGGTAAATTATTGTAAACAACTTTGTCCTCATGGATCATCATACATTTAAATCCCCAATAACGAGGCATATTTATTTTAATTGTTTTTTCTTCTATAGTTTTAACATTTTTTACCGCTTCATGCCATTTTGTTATTTGTTTTTGCCATTTTGCTGCATTTGTAACATCTTCGATAGGAGGATATGCCGGAATTGGAGCTACTTCATTTGAAGTTGTTGCAGCAATACTTTCAAAACGACAGTAATATTTTTTTACCGACAAATATTTTCCACATAAACGTGGATTTACTTTATTAAACAACATTTTATAACTTTAATCAACGTGTATTAAAAACTACAACTAGAGAAATAACATCTTACTCGAATACAATTCTAAACACTCGAACCGGAGAGTGAGTTTTTTCTAACCTCTCAGAAAATGGCTGTTCTAGGAATTTTTAAAAGAGCTCGGTGAATGATAAAATAGAAATTAAGATTCAATAAAATCAAAGAATACTGTCTTACCTAGAAGCCCAGAAGTCGCTTGTTCGTGTCGCTATGAATTTTTAGTTAGTAGTCTGGCCACAAGGTGTCTGTAGTGTACATTTTTTAGTTCGTACTTGAGCATACAGATGGCTCTAGTAGAAACAGAAGGCAGCGAATGATACAAACGGCAGCAGACGTCGACCAAAGATACTAATGGTAGTTTTAGATATTTTGAGGTGTGCTTTAAATAGCTCTCCTACGGTTTACTTCTCTGTATTCAGATAAAGAAAAAATCGGGGCCCAAAAAAACCGGAACACACCTTCAGGGGCTATTTTATTGACGATATAATCAATGAAGAGTCATGCGTTAACTACTTTATACTCAGTTTATTGTTTCCACGCTAATTAAAAATAGTACAGATTTTTTTTTGTTAATTTAAATTGTTAGAAATTATTCTGCAGACTATAAAATACCGGAATCCTGCTCCTTTGGACTTCTCTGTGCCTTAGTATTCTTTGGTCGACGTCTGCTGCCGTTTGTATCATCACTGCCTTTTGTTTTTACTAGAGCCATCTGTATGTTCGAGTACGAACTAAAAAATGTACAGTACAGATACCTTGTGGCCAGACTACTAACTAAAAATTCATAGCGACATGAACAAGCCACTTCTGGGCTTCTAGGTAAGACAGTATTCTTTGATATTAGTATATTATCGATAACACAAAGGAATAAAAGAGTGCTGCAATCTAATGTAATCTATTGAAAATAATTTCTTATGAATGATTCGGCGCCGTTAGAACTTCTGAAGGGCAACTGAGGACAGTAAGGTACGTGATTGACTCCAAAACCATTCGTATTTCACGAATTTTGAATTCAAGAGAGTGTCAGGGAATTCCGGAAAATCAGAAAAAGTAACAATGGACAAGAAAGTCAAACTAACTGAAGAAGCAAGCTGGAAACAATTAGAGGAATACTTTTCGAGTACTGGATCTAAAATTAAAATTGCTGATCTATTTCAGCAAGATCCACAACGATTTGAAAAATTTAGGTGTGTATTTTTATTTTCTCATGTCGTTGACCTTCATGACCTCTAAAAATTCACTTGATATTAATAACTTTAATTTTTTTAACAATTAAAACTTTGTTGATGTTGTCATTTTTAAACTATGTCTATTTTTTTTGAAATATCTTTTTTTATTTATTCAGTTTGACACTTGAAACGCCAGAAGATGGACATATTTTATTGGATTACTCGAAAAATAGAATTGATGAAAAAGTTATGGGCCTTTTAATCAACTTGGTAATTAAATTCTATTTAATTTAAGTTTATTAATAAATTGTAATAAATTTGAATGAATTAATTTTACAGGCTAAAGATCGCCAAATTGAAAAAATGCGTGATGCAATGTTCGCTGGAGAGAAGATCAACTTTACTGAAAATCGTGCAGTATTGCACACTGCTCTCCGTAACAGGAAAAACACACCAATTGTTGTTGATGGAAAAGACGTAATGCTGGAAGTAAATGCTGTGTTACAGCATATGAAAGAATTTACTAATCAAGTAAGCTATTCTACAACATGTAGACATTTAACATAATTAACGATAATTGTTATTCAATTCAAACTATTACTCATTTGATTTACTTAGGTGATTAATAAAGAATGGAAAGGATTTACTGGTAAACCGATTGAAGATGTAGTCAACATTGGAATCGGTGGTTCAGACTTGGTAATGTATGATGAAATATCATAAGGAAAGGAGTAATACATTGAGTCACGTAAATAATCAATAAAATTCACTCCAGGGTCCTCTCATGGTAACAGAAGCTTTAAAACCTTATCACATTGGCCCCAGAGTGCATTTTGTCAGTAATATTGATGGTACTCATATTGCTGAAACTTTAAAAAAATTAAATCCAGAGACAGTACTCTTTATTATTGCTTCAAAAACCTTTACAACTCAGGAGACTATTACAAATGCTACCTCTGCAAAATTATGGCTTTTAGAGCATTTGAAAAATGTAAAGACATTTATTTAGTAAAAATAATTTAATATAACTTATCTATTTGACGGTGAATTAATAAAGAAAAATTGTAGGATGCTGCTGTAGCGTCACATTTCGTAGCTCTATCAACTAATAATCAGAAAGTGAAGGAGTTTGGAATTGATGAAAAAAATATGTTCGGCTTCTGGGATTGGGTTGGAGGACGTTATTCCTTGTGGTCAGCTATTGGCTTGTCAATTTCATTGTCAATTGGTTTTGATAATTTTGAAAAATTATTGAGTGGTGCATTTTTCATGGACCAACATTTCCGTTCTGCTCCTTTGGAAAAGAATGTAACGATCAATTTTATTTAATTAATTAGTGAATTAGTTTTTTAATATAATAATCACTTATTTCTCGTTTTCTAATTTATTAGGCTCCAGTGATTCTTGCATTGCTGGGTGTATGGTATCACAACTTTTTCAAAGCAGAAACTCATGCATTATTACCTTATGATCAGTATCTCCATAGATTTGCAGCATATTTCCAACAGGGAGATATGGAAAGTAATGGAAAATATGTTACACGATCAGGATCAACAGTAAACTACTCAACTGGACCAATAGTTTGGGGAGAACCTGGTACTAATGGTCAACATGCATTTTACCAGTTAATTCATCAAGGCACTAGATTGATACCAGCAGATTTTATTGCACCTGTTTTATCTCACAATAAAGTTCAAGGTGATTTACACCACAAAATATTATTAGCAAATTTCCTTGCACAAACCGAAGCTCTCATGAAAGGCAAGAATGAAAGTCAAGCTAAAGAAGAACTGCAAAAAGCTGGACTTAGTGCAGACCAAGTAAATCTTCTATTACCTCATAAAATGTTTGAAGGAAATCGTCCTACTAACAGTATTCTTGCAAAAAAGATTACTCCTTTCGTCTTGGGCGCTTTAATTGGTAAGTACTCTCTAATGAATCTCAAAAAAAATCAAATTGATTGATTTTTCATTAACATGTATATATATTATTTTTTAGCTATGTACGAACATAAAATATTTGTTCAGGGTATCATCTGGGACATCAACTCCTTTGATCAATGGGGGTAAGAATTGTTTTGATGAAAAATTAACATTGAGTCATATTATCGTTATTAATAAATAATATATTCAATATTTTTTTTTAGTGTTGAACTGGGAAAACAATTAGCGAAAGCAATTGAACCAGAGTTAAACAATAAGGACAAAATAACGTGTCATGATGGCTCAACCAATAGTCTAATCAACTTTATCAAGACTCATAGTGCTTAGATTTTATCAAGTTACGATTAAAAATTATGGCTTAAAATGTTTAAAATATATCACGAAACTGATACTATTATTACAACAACTACAAAGAGAATACAAAGTAACTCAGATACAATAGATTTTAAATTACGTGTATAATTTTTATACATACTATCAAGGATACATGAAAAAGTCCTCTATATCATTCCTTACCATTTACTAACAGGTACAAAATAAACAATTATGCTGTTGAACGTGAAGAATTATTATACGGAAAAATTTATATTAAAACTATGATGGTATTTTCATTATGTAAACAATATTTATGTACAATGGTAGTGGTATATAAAGAGAATACGTATAAATGATTAGTTTTGATGCTTCATCATCAATGAAATACAATATGATTAAACACAAATTTATCATGCGTAATTATTCATTTGTGTTTTCGTAATTGCAACATCATGCAACATGAGATTGTTGGGAGTGTACGGTGTATCTCATTTTATTTTTCTACACAAATTCACTGCATACGACATTGACGAAGGAAAACTAACCCAAAGTAGGAAGAAGACAGACTGTGTGTGTGTAAGAGAGAAAAAAAAGTAGTGGATGTCAGTCATTGTGAGAATTTTTCCTCCAATTGTGACGAAAAATGGAGTTAATTACAACGACGTACAATATTGAACAAAGAATATTTAAGAATTTTGAAAGAAATGGAATAATACCGAGGTCAGTAAATGTAATTATTGTTAACAATATTAATAAGAAACCACTAACTTAACCTCAAATATTTTATTATTGGTACACAAATACAACATATATTTTTATTGATTAACGGTTTATTTATAATAAATTTTACAAAGTGCTTATATGAATCAATAAATATCTACTTATCATAAAAAATGGGTAAATTCCAAAATCTGTCATTGTTTTGTTATATTTTCATCAATATAAAAAAATTTGAATTATTAATGTGTAGCTTAATTTTTATTAAATCAATTTTTTACCTTTCTCTAACAAAGGTCGAAGTAATCAAAATGCATATATTGAACTACTGGTGATGAAGTATATATTAAAAGCCGAGTTTTTTAATTATAAATTGTATTAAGTATATAAATAATCATTTAAATTTTCATGAATTTTCAAAATATAGAATAATATGATGAAAAAACATTTATTTGTTATTCTAGAAAACAAGCAAGCACAGGATTATGGCTAGGATTATTAATTGGTCTTTGTGCTATCACTACTTTACTCAGAGAAGACCACAGTTATTCAGAAATATGTTTACTTGTTGGAGTTACGGGAATCGGTTTGATTATAAGTTGTTTTTGTCTATTTATACAACTTTCTCGTAACACAACTGCTAGTAAAGACTTTCAAGTATTATATTTTTTACCAGCAAGTATATCATCAATGTTATATCTCCTTTGGGTGAACAAAGGTATAGCGTTATGAGAAAATAAATATTTTTTGCATGATATATTATTAACAATTACTAAAATGTTTTAACGAAGTATAGGATTATTCGTGAGTGTGATTTGGGGTTTGGGAGTTGGAAGTTTAAGTACATGGGGAGTTTTACAAATCATGTCACACCTCCCTGGATGCTTTACATTAGGTGAAAGTATTACAGTAATGCATGGAATTATTTTATTCCTAATGTCATGCGGAACAAATTTACCTTTGAGATATCACTTACCACCTCTGCATGATGATGATATTGCAACAACAATTTTGCAGGTGAGAAATTCCTTAAATTTCCATGCAGATTTACATAAGTATTGTTAATTCAACTTTTGTCAGTTTTAAATATTTAAATTTTTCTATAAAAATTTTAAGAAGTTGAAAAGGTCATATTATTATAAATATAAGAAATGGAGCAAAACAGCCACTCTGAACTCCAATATGTAGGCTTGCATAATTTTACTTGAGTTTTACCCTACTAAAATATTTCTTTCAGGTTGGAATTCTTTTTGTAGGATTAGTATGTTTTTTATGCTTATTTTATCCTAAAATAAGAACAACTAATTACTTTTATTTGATTACTTTTGGATTATTAACATTTGGTGTTGTTCCATTACTCCATGTTTTATTAGACCAAAGTCCTCTACTTTGGATGATATTTTTTGCATTTGGAAACATCAAAAGGGTGAGCATTAAATTACTAAAAATCTTATAATATAATAATATAACCAACGAATGATCACGTAAAAATAGAAAGTTTAGATGTTTCTTTATTTTACTTTTGTAGGTGTTTCTAATTATTTATTGGACCATTTGTTCATTAATCACAGTTACTTTCATCACGTATAAAATATTTTCTGACTCCAATGCCACCACAGTGGATAGGAAAGTGTTGCACTTTTTGGCAGCTTTAGTCTATTTACCAGGCTTGATATTGGAGCCAACACTACTTTATCTTGCTAGTGGAATCGTATTGGCCTTATTCATCTTTCTCGAGGTATTATGGCAATTAATTTCAGGTTCCGTATCATTTAAACTTGTGAAGTGTTCAAAACATGATCGTATTTCATTCTAAATCTCTTGAAAATTATTACCAAAGTTTGCTTATTATTTTGATTTCATTTTCAGTTAATGAGATTAATCAAAGTTCCACCGTTGAATTCAGTTTTGGAGCATGGATTCTCCATATTTGTTGATGATAAGGATTGTTCAGTAGCTCTTACACCTCTGTACCTTCATGCTGGTCTATCATTCCCCCTTTGGATGCCAACAAGTAATATTGAATTATTACCCCTTTTAAGTGGAGTTTTATCTTTAGGCATAGGAGATGCAACAGCCAGTATTGTTGGCACACTTTGGGGTAAACATAAATGGTCAGGAACTAACAAGTCAATAGAGGGAACAATTGGCTGTATTTTAAGTCAATTAGTGGTTATTTATGGATTAGCTATATTAGGTAAGTTTATTTATATTAGATAATAATTTTATTTCGGTCAAGTCATCATTAAATTACAGTCTATGAAAATAATAATTGTCTCATTGAATTGATGTAATTTAATGAAGAGTTCACTGTAATCAAATGTATTTTTGCGACTGACCAATTATTCTTAAAATAATTTTATTAATTAGGCTTTGTGTCAAATGGGTGGTATGCACTCCTGAAAAGTACTCTAGCAGTAATTGGAGTATCTTTAGTCGAAGCACAAACCAATCAAATTGATAATCTCGTTCTACCTCTTCTTTTATACATCTTTTTATTAATTTAAGTTTGGATGTTTGAAGAATACTTTAACTAAGTCTGATGAAAAATATGTATATTTTCGCATTTGTTGTTCATCTTGATGGAAAAAAGTTCAAATGGAGAAGTAAATATTTTTCTGAGTAGAAGTTAATCCCTTCAAAATTAGTCATTCACCAAAGTTTTATATTTTATAAAAATTAATGATGACATCGAACAAATTAAAAATTAAACTAAGCATACTTGGTGTAAAGTGATACAAACATTGCAACGAAAAATTGAAAGTTATTTTATAAAAAGCCATATTAATTTTATATAACCATTGTTTTTGATACTTTTTGAAGGTTTTTTTATCTGATATTATTAAAACAGATTTATTATAGTCCTTTTTTCCGCAGGTTACAGTTGATATTCTTGATGTAGAAATTATTTTCCTGATATTATTCTTATATGTTTAATGTAAATTTTAATTAGAAATAGAGTTACTAGTTTATTGATATATTGACGCTTATGGAATACAATTGTTGCATTCCTAAAAAAAAGCATTAACATTGCTAAAAATTGTTCTCATTGAATCATATGAAAACAATTTAGGAGTATTTTTATACTTATTCTTAATGTATATAATGTAATAAATAACTCCAAATTTAATAGATTTTTTAAACATTTTATTCACCGCACAGCCTTAAAATCTGTTCACATATTGCGTGGCGTTTACAAATATTTTTACTACAACTTAATTTATTAAAATCTAAACTAATTCAATATTTCATTTCTATAAAGACACTCATAGATAATTAAATTTTATAATACAGCTATTTTTTGTAAATATTGTCAAACTTAAAAAATTTAATAAAAATTTTAATAAATCGAAATAAATATTAAGTACTAAAACAATTCTTTAGTATTAATCTTAACAATAAACACAGTCTATGAGCATATTAAATTATCTGGAATGTTCATACCAACTTATTGACATGTATTTTTTATAGATAATTCAATTGCATATAGACTACACTCTCTGTTAAATGTTACGACAAGTTGTTTTGTATTTGTTAAATTCATAAACGATTTGTATCTGTTGTTTTTTTAATTTATTTTATCTAGTTTTTATTTAACAATCATGTTAAATTATTTATTATGAATCAGATTGTGTTTAATAATTATGATAATAGTAGCTCATATTAATCAGTTTCCATGTAGTAAAAAATAAAAAAACAAAATAAGCTTAGTTTACATTCGACAAACTACTTAATTTATAATTCATCTTAATAATTCATGTAATTTACAGCAATAAAATATTCAGATATCGTTGACTGCAATCTATTACAATTGAGTCTAGTGATAATTTTTATTTCCTTTCATTCGATACAAACCATAAATATCGATTGTTCATCTTTTATTTAAACTTCCAAATTACTTTCAATCGAAATATATACGCATTCATTTTTATCAGCGGTTTGATATATACGACAAATACTTGATTTTATTAATTTATTAATAATTCTTTTTTTAATGATATTAATACTTTAGAGTTTTACAGAGTTTTCCAATTAATTTAGCAATAATTTTGTTACGTTATATTGTAATCAAGTTCATTATTTGTTTTCAACTATAGTAAAAATTTCAAAAAGAAAATCATTCAGAAATGTAAATAAAATATATTTAAATAAAAAATATCTAGATTTCTGTAAGAATGTAATACTTTCAAAACATTTCAGTTACATCGCTGTATTGATTTACGTATAAATGAAGCTTTCGATTATGCTGCTATTGTATGACTTGACTATAAAGTTTTGTGTTATTATGTATAATTATTTCCACTAAGATTAATATCGTTGCATCTTAAGAATTGATATTTTTACTCATTGAATTTCCATCGGAATTATTTTAAAAAAATTTACGTCGGTTTTATAAGATCGTGCAAAAATGAAAAAATAAACAAACCTTGTGTACGCATAATATAATTTATATTTTCCATTTCTTTTTTTTTTTTTTTTTTTAATAAATATGATTGAATGGTACTGAAATATTCTAGCAATACAGCTTATCCCATTCCTCAGTATCAATTACATATTTACAATGAGAAAGTAGACCGATAATCCTTTAATCCATTATCATTAATCATTATCGAGGTTTTTTTAACATAATAATTAAGTATTTAAAAAAATAACGAGCAAGATTTTAGCACACATTAAATATACATATAGAATTGTCGCGTTGAAGATCAATGACAAATCAACTGCCAAAAGAAAATCGCGGCGCAACCGTAACAAAAAAATAGATCTCGCCACATGTCGAGTCTATTTTATGTCTTCACATTATTCGTATCATTCGCTATATATGACACTTCCATATTTTTGTATCACTCTCTCCTTCAAATACTCGACTTTAAAATTAAAGACAATAGGAGTAGCCAACTATGAGGCCGCATAAACAAGGATGTAAAGAAGGTACTGATGAAAGAAGAAAGTTTCATCAGGATACCACTCTTTTTCTTCTTCGGATCAATTTCATGTAATAGTTCGAATTATTATTTTTTTTTTGCTTATAAAACTGACATCTCAGAGTATTTTTCGCCTTACTGCATACATCACTGCAGATTATAATACCGAAAATCTCTGGTACGATGAATACAAGTAGGATCCTGAGGAAGTAGGGAATTAGAAATCAAATTTAAAACGATTCAGTTACTCTCTCAGCTTATGCCAATCAGCGATTTGTCGTCGTGGTGAACTGCAAACTTCGTTCCAGTGATTCAGTGCTGATCCTTGACATTTGGATCCTCCAAGTTCCAATCGTCCAATCACCTGAAATTTTTCATACATTTATTAATTGACTTGAATAATAAACCAATCATAATCTAGTGAAATAAGATATCCCTATCAGTTTTAGTAAATTTATTGTAATGTGAGTTTCAATTGAAAACCTTAAAAAAGTCCTAAGAAATAAAACTGATGTGAGGAATTGGAAAAATCATAAATCTATTTTATTTTCATCTTATTTGTGTCACCAAACTTCATGCTGATGTTAGTTTCAACTTTATCTCAGTATTTCCTCTGAACCTTATCGTGATACTATCCTTTATATACTTGAAGGTATGCATTACACATGAGCTCAATGATTCTTGAAGTCAGATATGTACTTTGCAAGTTTACTCATGTATATATTAATACATATAAAAGTGAATCGAAGTATAGACATGAATATACATTAATGTATATGTGGTATTTAAATAGATATAGTCTAAAGACAACGGTTATATAATATTTTATGTTACCTCGTTCTTTGTAACCCGGTCCCAATCCAACAACATAAACTCCAAACTAATATTAGCTAGCCCATCTGTACCATTGGGTATTTCAAAGACAAAAGATTCATTGAAAACAGGACTCAATGTGCGCTTCTTGACATGTGTTTTCTTCTTAGCAATACGTTGTGAATTGTAGAGTAAATAAATTTTAACATAAGGATCAGCTAAACCAGTTACATCCATTTTTGGTAAATTTCTTGCTTTTAACACAACAACTGTCAGTCGATTAGTTGCTGGTTGCCAGCACAGAGATACTAATAACTCTCCTCTCCCTTGGGATTGAATCTGAAAATACGCAATTCGCGAAATTATATATTTTTCTGTAATATAAAACAGATTTGAATAAATAATTATTATTTAATACTTTTAGACTCCGAGGACAGATTTCTCGACACAGAGATATCTGTTGATTATCTGCATTTTCTAACCCAGGAATCGATGACAGAGCATAAACAACTTCACCAATTATAGCATCACGAGAATACCTATCGAAGCTCAATACCACGAAGTGAAGACTGATTTTCTGCAAGAATTATATCGATATTGAAAAGTTTTTTTTACTTGTAGATACATGATTTTTAATTTGAAGATAAAGCATAGAAAACCCGAATGAAGATCATTTCTGCTGAAAATGACAATTTTTTGAACAAATTACAAATAATAATTATACCTGCAACTGACTTTTAGAGATTCCGAAAAAGGTGAAATCTTCATCATAAACAGGATCTCGAGTATTCCTCAAAACTCTTGTCTTCACTCTGTCTTCTTTATCGGGAAGAAGCTGAAGTTTGACATACGGATCACTGGTAGAATTTTGATGTCCACGAGCAGGTAATCCTTTGCATTTGACAACGGTAACAACAAGAGCATTTTGATCTGCTAAGTAACGTAATTTAAATACCAACTGTCCTAATCCATTCTTATTAATTTCACCGTTGACTAATCCTCGTTCAGCTTTCTCACTCGTTTCAAGTTCAGCTTTGTCTTTTTCATTTTCAATGGTCAAAGTGATTTCACCAGTTTGAGTAGGTGAGCCTTTTTCTAAAGGTGATCGTGGTTGAGGGTTATTTATCTGAGATGGTTGAGAGCCAGTTGGACTTGGAGTCTGTCCACCAGATCCAGGTGGGCTTTTAGCAGGACCGGTAGGACTTGGACTTTTTCTCAGGTAATGAGTTGTACTTCCAGGACTTTTGACTGCTGTTGGTTTACGATGAGGTGGTCTAAATGCTAAGGATTTGTCCATGCTTAATTTCATATGTTCTCGACGTCGACGACACAACCACCAGGTCATTGCGGCGGCGCATATTAAGGCTGCAGCTGCGATGCATAGCCCAACAAGAGTATTTGTTGATACTGAAAAATTATTCATTTTATTTACTTTAAAATTCTTTTATTTTTTTTCAAGCTAACATGTATCATGTTTAATAATTAAACTCCCCCAGGTATGAGTAAGAAGAAAAAATTCCAAAGTAAATAAATAAAGCATGCAATCTGTTGTATCCAATTACATTTGCGCGACATGATATCATGAATCATACCTACTACTATATAGATCATTGTCAATTACTTTTCATAATACTATTAAGGATTCGCTACATAATTACTGTTAATAGAGTGAAAGGTCAATTCATTTTAATCAATAGAACACGGATAAAAATGGTCTGAGAAGAATCTTCGAGATTCTTCTCAATAATTCAAATGTACAAGATCGATGCGTCATATATGATATGCAAAACCAGCTGGTTCATTAGGTTCATTTGAAATTTACCATACAATAAAACTCACCCGATTCAACAGGCCTTATCAGAGGACCGTCTTCAAAAACACCATCGACCATTTTGGCCGCAATTATAATAAAAACCACCTTGTTATCCACAAAAAATTTATCCTTTCCACAGAACAGACAGGGGCGTTATTTACAGCATGCAACTGAGTCTTCTACGACCAGGAACACCACCAAGAAACTTCGATCAATAGCCACTTCAACGAAGCTTGCGCAAAGGGACTTTTCTACTATCAAATAGAAACTTACATGCAGTCGTCACTGTCACTGTAAAATGATTTATGAAGATGTCGACCGTGGGACTATGATATTCACTATGTCTTAATCTGGAAAAACATACGGAAAAAGTTTAAATATATTTTACTTGTCAGCAGATAGAAAGTTATAATAAATTTTTACATGAAAATTTATAGTACAAAAACGATGATTTTATAAATATGATAGTATGGATGATAAAATTTTTATTTATTATTCGGCACGGTAACTATAGCCGCATGAAATGATTATAAGGCTTTTAGTATGTTTTGATAATATCAATTTAAATACTATCTAAAATCACTTAATTAAAAAATCAATATATTCAATGACAAAAATTCTGCTCACCATTACTTCGAAAAATTAATTCAATATTTCTTTTTCTATCAATTTTTTATTTTCAAGTCATAGTTTTTAATTTTTTATTGGGGTCACTTGATACCGCAAAACATCTTCATTGAAAATTTATACATTTATGCTCCAAATATTTTTTTTGGCGCCTGAAAGTTTATGACACCTAATAGAAATTTATTTATATAAGCTTACGAGTTATTAATGAAAGTGATCCAAATGCGACTTTTTAAATTGTGACGTTTTCTACGTCATCATTATTAATGACGTCATTGCTAAGCAAAACAGCTCGTGTGGAACATGCGCATGTCACTTGTATCGCTAGTGGGGATTAGTGAATTGTTCACCGCTGCTTATAGAACATGAGATGTATCTATATACAACAATAAAAATACTATAGAAATTAAAAGATATCGATGTATTGATGCATAGTCTAGATTTAGTTTGTATTTTGTTTGAATTTCTTAAATGCTCAAGTTAACCAAGGAATCAAATCTAAGAAATATTACATACGAGAAGTGTTTTATTTGAAGTCAATGATTTTAAACTCGTTTCTGCATTTAGCTTTGCAGTGCTGAGTAGATCACTTCTCAATCTGAAAACATGGGACTCAAGGATTTCCGTATCATCTTTGATAATCCTTGGAGCACTTATTATCCAGGACAAACTGTTACTGGACGTGTAATTCTTGCATTGGATTCTCCTAAAAAATTACGTGGTAAGTGAATTACTTTCATCACAGTTTTCTATTTTTTATTTTAAAGCTGTTATGAAAATATAGCTAAGTATGAACTATAAAATTATGCAAGATATAATTTATACCGGTGTTGATTAAATGTCATTTTACATTAGACACAAATAACAAGTTGACAATATAATATCAGAAATATTTCAAGATCAATATTCTTCAGAAAAATATTGAATCCTTGATGACATTTAAACATTAAAATAAGTAGTCAAGGCTTAAATCGGATTATTTTTCAATAAATATTTATTCTGCTCCACTTGAAATCTTTCTAATGTTTATAAAAATTAAAAATATAACAAACTATGTGTTTATCGAAAAAAGAATATTTTTAGTCCTTCAATTCTGGCACAATACATTTATATATTTTTTTTGTAATTTTTTATTGAAGCAATGTTTAATATAGATGACAAGTTATAAATTATACTACGTCATTTAATGTCCACTATTTGTAATTTAAGTAATTTACCTTGAAAATTTCTTCTTGTATCCACTATAAGAGCAAAGCAGAGCAAAGTGTGTAAATATAGATCAGACATGTGTGGAATAGCTTGTCTCCACCCTCACATTACTCTCACTTTATTGCTTAATTATTTTTTATTCTTCAAGTAGGAGTTTAATTCTGCAACTAAAAAATAATTAATTTTACTGATTTTCTTTGTAGGGGTTAATATTAAGATCAAAGGAGAAGCAAATACGTGTTGGGCAACTGACAGACAACAATTAAATCAAGAAGGGCGATATGAAAATGAGTCTCAAACAGTTACTGGACATGAAGAATATTTCAATATCCAATATTACCTTTTGGGATCGCCTTCAGGTTAAAATTATAAATTTAATTAAAAAGTTTATTGACGATTTTAATTAAATTCATTTATTTTCAATTATGAAAATTAGAGATAATGTCAATTTTATGAAAGAAACAAATTCAGTGTATTGGTAACGAATTTATAATAAGCTGTAGGTGATAATTATTTTAGGAGAAGAAATGGAATTACCTGCAGGTGAACATACTTACCCATTTAGCTGTACACTTCCGCCTAATTTACCAAGTAGCTTTGAACATGATTATGGACACGTTCGATACACTGTTAAAGCAATCATCGATCGTCCTTGGAAGTTCGATCATGAAGTCAAAATAGCTTTCACCGTTGTCTCGAACTTTGATCTCAATAAAGAAGCTAGAGCTACAGTAATTTGATTTTGTTTATTTTTGTAATTGAATGAAAAATATTTTTGTAATAATACTAGCAACTTTTTTTAGGAACCTGTTCATTTAGAGATGAGCAAGACATTTTGCTGTTTATGTTGTGGATCTCCGCCCTTAAAAGTCAATGTGATTCTTCCCGTAAAAGGATATGTTCCAGGTCAAATGATGTCCATTCGTGTAAATGTTGATAATCAATCAGGAATTGTTGTAGACACTATTAAATGTATTCTTCGGAAAGTCATAACATTTAAAGCAAGAAGTCCACGAGCTGAAACTCGAATCGAGAAACAAATCGTCGCTGAAGTAAG
The DNA here is from genome assembly GCA_028641665.1 of Chelonus formosanus. NCBI lineage: Eukaryota > Metazoa > Arthropoda > Insecta > Hymenoptera > Braconidae > Chelonus > Chelonus formosanus. The sequence continues at coordinate 21,423,329 of CM054002.1, forward strand.
TAAAGGACCTGTCGAGGCTAATGGAAGTGCCGATTATGAACAGAAGCTTGAGATTCCTCCTCTTCCACCGTCCAATCTCACCAATTGCGGAATTATTGACCTGGAATATAATTTTAAAGTTGAAGCTTGCGTAGCTGGATGGTATGATGGCTATTTTTATTCCAAATATTAATAGTATTGAAAAAATGAGAAAAAATCAATGATAAATGTAGACAAATTTACTTAATTGACGCAAATCTTATCAATCAGTCAGTTGATCAATGATGCAATTCTTAACAAGTAATAACTCTCTGATAGGTATCACAGAAATTTGAGAGGTAACACTTTGGTATTCGTTGGCACGGTTCCATTAGCATCCTATCAAACTTCTGTACTGCCACCAACAACTAAAGTGGAGAATACAGGTGGTGATTTCGTCAACTCTGCTGATCCAACTTATGGTGGGTATCCGAGTGGATATCCCCCCTTTGCCCCTGGAACTGGATATCCTTCTGCACCCCCTACGGCACCTTTAGCTCCACCAGATTATAACTCTGATTCTCCAGCTCAAATACAAACTAATTCTAATATGTACCCTAACTTACGTGAGTATTTTATATCCAATAATAAATACGTTTCAGATTGTTTTTAAAACCTTTTAACTTTAAATTAACTGATATTATTAGAATATAAATAGATCAATTTATGGAATTTTAAACATTTTAGCTCCACCCTCGTATGAAGAGTATGGATGGTCTGTAAGAAGCCTAAGAGATCCTGGAGAGTCTGATCATGTCATGGGTATTCGAGGACACTTTGCTCCAAAGTATCCTGTATACAATTTTGCACAAAACCATTGAAAAAATTATATATCTTTATACTCTAGCCTTTTGCAAATGCAATTTTACAGTCAAATTACAAAATGCTTTAAATCGCAAAAGAACAACGAAAAGATTACCAATACATGTGGCTTTATCGAATTTTTTGAATATATTTTCAGAAATGTTTTTTTATTCAGTGTCAAGTTTTTTGAGACTTGCTTGTTTAGCTGTTTCTATAATAATGAATATAATTTATATAAAAAACTCATCTTTTATTGAACTTTTCTATCATTCTAATAATGTAATAAACCGTTAAAATCAGAAAAACCATAAACCTCTACTTTTGATAAAGATTGTCACCTCAATGTCGACATCTTGAATGATTTTTTATCTACCGGTAAAAAGAAAACTCTCTATCCCTGATGTTAAAAACGTGCTCAATTTTCAATAATTGTTTATAACAATAAAACTAACAAAGCCAATTTTTTTTATTACACTATTAATAACATAATATCAATTAATAGAATTATTATTCAGAAAGTTACAATAAAAAATTAACTCCATAAGTATATTTACCTTCAGTATTTCTAAGTAATTGAATTATTTATTCAAGATTTTCATAAAATTTATCTGCTATATAATATATGATTTTTTTTAAATAACTATCAATTAGACGATTCATAAATACACTTACATATTTCATTACAATTTGTGCTAATATTTTTTTATTATCCATTCACATGTTTCATGAAAACATGGTAGATAAAAATTTGCAATGACGCTAGAAATTGTGAAATTTTCGATTACAAAATAATATTAATCGCAACCCTCCAAGTGATTAAACAAAAAAAAACTAATAAATGTTGATAAAATTTTAAACTATCTGTGGAGTGATATTAAGCTGAGAGCATAGAGGTTAGGCCACTTATTGAGATATTTCATTTTCTGTCTAACCTTTATAGTTAAGAGGTTGATTTTACATATAAACTGTGATTAAAAGAGAAGAGTTCAGACGTATACTTACGTTCATGTGAGAGTATTGTTAGGATATTCTTTATTTCGATTTTTTTACAGTTAATAATTCATTTTCATTGCTTTAACTGCTTTGTTTTTATGAAATTTTAATTCTTTTCATTTATTAAAAAACAATTTGATAAAAATGAGTGGTACTTGTTCAAAAAGATTAGGTAAGAACATTAATTAATAATGCACGTGGTGTTCATTTTGCGTTTTAAATTATTTTTATTGTATTAAACATGGAATTTACAACTGTTTAATTATTACAGCTTTACTTAGTGTATCTGATAAAACAAATTTATTGCCGTTTGCAAAAAAATTAAATGAGTTTGGGTTAACTTTGGTTGCTTCTGGTGGTACTGCCAAATCTCTGCGAGATGCCGGTCTTCAGGTTAAAGATGTTTCCGATATCACTGGAGCCCCTGAGATGTTAGGTGGTAGAGTTAAAACTCTACATCCAGCTGTTCATGCAGGTAAGAAATAAATCATATTTCTGTTTATTTCTTATCATCTATTAACATATTGATTATTTGTCTAGGCATTCTTTCAAGATTAACGGATAGTGATCAATCAGATTTACATAAACAAAGTTATGAAAACATTTATATTGTGGTTTGTAACTTGTATCCATTCGTGAATACAATAAATAAGCCTGGAGTGACGATTGCTGATGCTGTAGAAAATATCGATATTGGTGGTGTAACTCTTTTGAGAGCTGCAGCTAAAAATCATATCAAAGTTACTGTAATATGTGACCCAAATGATTATAAAAAGGTCATCAAAGAGTTGGAAAACAGTAATAATCACGATACGACACTTTCTACTAGGTACACTAATCATTTATTTCTGTTAACCGTATCTGTATTTACAGTATTAGTTTCATTTTAAATAATTTTAATAAAACGTTACAGGCAAGCTCTTGCACTGAAAGCTTTCACACATACGGCTCAATACGATGATGAAATTTCTAATTACTTCCGTAAACAGTACAGTGCCGGAGTATCACAGATGAGTTTACGATATGGTATGAATCCACACCAGAAACCAGCTCAAATTTTTTCTACTTTAGAAAAGTTGCCTTTGACAGTTGTTAATGGCTCTCCAGGATTTATTAATCTCTGTGATGCTCTTAATGCTTATCAACTTGTGAAAGAACTTAAAGTTGCTCTTGGATTACCAGCTGCTACATCATTTAAACACGTTAGTCCAGCTGGCGCAGCAGTAGGTGTACCATTAAACGAAATTCAAGCAAAATTATGCCAAGTTGATGATTTAATCGATCAGTTAACTCCATTAGCAACTGCCTATGCAAGAGCCCGAGGTGCTGATAGAATGTCCAGTTTTGGTGATTTTATTGGACTTTCTGATGTTTGTGATGTCGCGACTGCCAAAATTATTTCACGAGAAGTTTCTGATGGTATCATTGCTCCTGGTTACGAACCTGCAGCTTTGCAAATTTTAAAGAAGAAAAAAAATGGTGGCTATTGTGTTTTACAGATTGATCCTGATTATGAACCTACACAATTAGAACGCCGAGTACTTTATGGATTAACTCTAGAGCAAATGCGAAATAATGCAGTCATTGATAAATCCACGTTTTCGAATATTGTTACAGCTAATAAAAATTTTTCAGACGAGGCAATAAGAGATTTAATTGTAGCAACTATTGCTGTTAAATACACTCAAAGTAATTCTGTTTGTTATGCTAAAGATGGTCAAGTCATCGGTATTGGAGCTGGACAACAATCGAGAATTCATTGTACTAGATTAGCTGGAGATAAAGCTGATAATTGGTGGCTTCGTCAACATCCAAAAGTCATGCAGATGATATTTAAAAAAGAAGTTAAACGTGCAGAAATTTCCAACGCTATTGATAATTATGTTAATGAATCGGTCGGAAAAGATATGGATGAAAAAACTTGGGCTTCTATGTTCCAAGTTGTTCCAGAAAAACTGAGTCAACAAGAAAAAATTGAATGGATTAAAAAACTTGATAATGTTGCTTTAAGTAGTGATGCATTTTTCCCATTCAGAGATAATATTGACAGAGCTCGTCTGGTACGTATACTTAAGCATTGCTAAGTCAATGTGTTAATAATAAATGTTCGATATTCAATCATTTATTGCATTTTTGGAATTCTTTCTGTTGTTTTTTTTAGAGTGGAGTTCGATTTATCGGAAGCCCGGCAGGCTCAACTAATGACAGTGTTGTAATTCAAGCTTGTAATGAGCATAATATTACTTTAGCACATACTAACATTCGATTATTCCATCATTGAAAATTCATTCCAATATATTTCAATATATTATACTCTTGTAAAGTTTTTACAAAAATATATTTTATATACAGAGTTGTATTTTAATAAAATATAAATCAATTTCTCTTTTTTATCTGTCGGATACATTTTACGTATTTTTATATGAATAAAAAAATTTTACGAGCAAATATACTGCATAATTATCAATAAAAAAAGGGATATTTTTCTAAATCTACTAGCTGTCAATAATACTCAATCATTAAACATGATAATAAAAAGCCTTAATTAGCATGCACAAGATGCAAAGCCCCTGGCTCGATAACACCGAGTTCAGTGATTATTCCTGTTATTAAATTAGCTGGAGTGACATCAAACGCTGGATTCCAACATTGAATTCCTGTTGCAACTATCCTCTGATCATTGAGATGTGTCATTTCACGTTCGGGTCTCTCTTCGATAGGAATAAAATCACCACTGGTAATATCAAAATCAATTGAAGTTCTTGGTGCAGCAACATAAAATGGTACTTGATGATATTTTGCAATAATTGCTATCTGTAAAATATTTGTCACGATTCAGTATATATGTATATTAAAATATCTGGTAATTCTATTTGCCATTTTACCTGATATGTGCCAATTTTGTTAGCAGTATCTCCATTAGCAGCAACTCTATCTGCACCCACTACAACGGCTGTGATTTCCCGAGATTTCATCAATGCTGCTACCATGTCATCACATATTAAAGTCCCGGGGATATTTTCATATACTAATTCATAAGCAGTCAAGCGAGCACCTTGGTTATAAGGTCTTGTTTCTGTACAATATGCCATTCCTGTCATAATCATAATTATATTAAGTTATATTCATCATAAAAATTTGAATATGTCAATGAACTGTATATCTATATATTGAATGAACAATTACCTAATCTATTCTTATTATGAAGAGATCTAATAACACCTAGAGCAGTTCCATAACCTGTAGTAGCTAAAGATCCAGTATTACAATGTGTCAATATACGTACTGAATTATTTTCCGGTATATTCTTCAAGATTTCAGCAGCACCAAAGTCACCAATTTTTTTATTATCATCAATATCTTTTTTAAACATACCGTGAATGAGTTTTAGTAAGCTGGAAAATGAACATCATTTTAGTTTAATATAGTTACTTATTTTTTTTCTTATGTTATGTATTGACAACTATTTAAAAGCTTAAAAACACTTACTCCTCAATCATTTCAGAGATTGACACGCTGTCATCTTCATATAGCCTATAAGCATGCTTTATAAGTTTCTCAGCAGCCTTTTTTATATTGACAGCCGTAGGCCTTGCGGATATTAAATAATTCATTTTTCCTTCAACTTCTTGTCTGATGATACCTTTATCTGAATATGTTTCATTTTCGAGTTCTACAGCAAGACTGAGACAACCTACCATAGCAATAGCTGGAGCTCCTCGAACCTTATCAAATTAATTATTATAAATTACAAGGTATATATTTATTACCTATCAAAAATATATAATATTAATAAGTACCTGCATTTGATTAATAACTTTCCAACCATCTTTCACTCCAGAAACTGTAACATACCTTGTAATTGATGGCAGAAGAGTTTGATCTAAAACTTCTAGCTTTCCTTTATCATACTTAATAGCTTCCAAAGTCATGTTGATAATTTTTTACACGTATGTTATTCTAAATACTTTGTTCAATTTATTATTATAAACTGTGAAACATTTATAATAAATGTTAACGTATATTTGAAAAAATAATTACTTAAATAATAGATTTAGAATTTTTCTTATTTGTGATACTTTACTACGGTTCATGTATTTAGATAAGAAAAATATGTAAGATATGAGCTTACTGACAAACGCACTGAGAAGATTTTTACTGAATTATAATAAAACGACGCGCATGTGTGCAAATAAAAAATCTAGTGGGAGAATTTGCTTAAGAGACTGTTTTCCTGATACAAGCAAATCGCACAGTGGATCGTATGTTGTTGCACATAGAGGAGCTTACTGTAAGATACCAAGTATGAAGCCGGTACTGTTATATGATTAATGATAAGTTTCAGTACTTAAAAGACTAAAAATAGTTGAAATAACTGTATATTCTCATTCAATTACATTTTGATTTAAAAATCCAACGTTATTTCACGCAATTACATCACCATGACACGCTTGTTAACCTGGACCTTAGCCTTCACCAACATATACAAATATATGTAGAATATTTGTATGATTATGATTATTTTGTCCATTGTTCTGCGCAAGTCCAACGCGGTATATTTGAATCTTGAAATGTGTAGGTATTGAAATAAAAAGGTATTTGTTCTAAGATTTATTTTAGAGGAATTCAAAAAAAATTTTATTTTCAGGGTAAAAATTGATTGAAATAATTATAGGGTGATTGATTGTTTTATACAAGTATTTACACAAATCCATATTTGACTTTAATTAAATATATATCTATATACATTATACGTACATAATAATACATTTATCATATTATCGTATTACTGTACAACACTGGCAGCAATTAAAAATACTGTTCACAAAAATACATTGCATATAAATAAGTATATGTAAATTTTAAGTTTAAATCCGTCGTTACATAAACTCATCTTTTTTACTTACTTATTTATTATTTTGCTTTCTACATTTTTGTCTTTTGTGAAGGAAAAAATGATATTGAAAAAGTATTTTTATTTATTATTATTTTTTATAGTCGATTCGAAAAATCGATGTCGTTATGATGCATGAAAAAGTAAGAACTAATTAGTTAATGTACAAAAAGGGAAAAAATTGCATCGATTTTCCGAATCAAATAGATATAACAGTCAGAATTATATTTTTATCTGTTCCTCTTGACATTTAAAATTTATTTATTTTACCTAAATTATGTATTTTAATATTTTTCAAAGACTCGTTTTTATACATTTATTATTTAAGTCAGCACCACTTAATAAGTACGTTTAAGAGACATATGAAACTGACATGTTGAATATTGATTATTTGTAATTACACATCAAGTGTACAAGAATCACCTAATCAAGCTATTGACCTTTGACCAGCCAATTCAACTTTGACATATTTGAGCTTTTTATTTTTATTCCACGTTTTTTTCTTTATTATTTTTTGACATTTATATATCATATTGATTTTGATTCTTGTATATTGACTCCAGTGAAAATATTTCATTAAAAATTTTTTTTTATATAATAAAGACATGTGATCAAGAAATTTAGGAGAATATTTTATAAGTTTTCACACATTTGTCAAGTATTTTCCATTTTCTGTCATATTTGTAATCTTTAAAATTTTTTTTATTATCCATTAATCTAACAATTCGGAAGTAATAATAACATTTCGATGTTATAACTTGGACTTTCAACAAACAGTTGATATGCATAATAATTTACAGGAACGACGTTTTGTTTTTTTCTTTTTTTATTATTTAATTGTTTACTTTACTATTGCAAAAAAAAAATGATGTAATTGAATGTGATATCAACACATTTATGTTTAGTATTAATTGAATGACTTTATGTATTTTATTTTGCTTGATTATAATTAGAAGAGAATTACTGTAATTTACCATTGATTTCTATGAGACAAAAGGAAAGATTACATACATGTTTAATGATCATTGATTATTGAAATTATTTCAGCAACTATTTATTTGGCTGCTCTTTTTTTATTGAGTATTTACTTAATATTAATAATTTAAATGTTTTTTAATGATAATATTTATATTATTTGTTTAAATTCGTACTCCACATAAGCGAAGCTTTTAAGCTTCTCAATATTACATTATAATTATTATCATCGATTTTGATAATAATATTTTATAATTATAATAATACTATATGATTTGATCGAATCACCAGATAAGAGTGAGATTCAATGTTTTATATTGCAAATGATTAAACAACAAATTTCATTATAACATGAAGAATAGATACTTTTGGTCTGATAATGAAATGTCTCTTTCACTTGGGACCACTTATAAGTTACAATCACTGGTTAATTTGAAAATGATCGCTTTTTTATAAGATTTTTGTGTAATTAATAGTTACTTTTGTTCGACATTTTATATATAAATATTTTTAAAAATAAGTTATTGGCGAAGAGGTAATTCAATGGAATCGTGAAAAATTGTTCAATGTTCCTAATGGTCATGGAATATAATACTTTTGTAAACATTATGTGACGATAACCCATTGGCTATTTACAATATATATATATATATATATATATATATATATATATATATATATATATATATATATATATATATATATATTTATATACTAGTTGTCAATTACTTGGTTTTAATTTACATCAAAAAGACTTGACACCAATAGATGTGCATGGAAATCTCTTTATAATATATTAAATAAAATTTCTTTATTCATTTATCATTATTGTTATTTTGTTATTATTATTATCCTTCGGAATTCGATGATTGAAATGTTTGTCTTTTTTTATTTAAATATCTGCTATTAATAAATATTATCACATAATAAAACCTTGAGACGCAAGAGAAAAAGAGAGATCTAAAATTTGATAAAACGAAGGATAATAAAGGGCTTGAATTTATTTTAGAGTCCTCCATTATTTATAAATAGATAATGAATTTTATATTATTTATATAATTAACTATTATAATTATTCCTAAAGTTGTATCAACCCCGGAAAGAAGTGAGTATCCACAAGCACCGTTTGAGCGTGTTTAATGGACATTTTGCTCGTAAATCGGTGATGGGTCCAGGGCCTCGGGAGAGAGGCAACGAAGGTATACTTGCACACACTTACGTAAATCCAATAGTTAGCAATTGAGCATAATAAGCACAGCTTCATTGTGATATACTAGTGGATCGAGCAATGTTATGATGCCTTCGTCGCCTATTCCCGAGTATTGCCATCCTCTACAAGGGGCCTTTGGCGAAGAGGATCTCTCTATGTTTAGTACGCACATGAGACCGAAGAGTGTCGATTCTGCTGTAAGTTGCTGGACAATAAGGGCAGAGTGAACGTTGAGCTATGTGAATATGGGCGTGGTGCCAACGGTTGGTCACCTGTTTGCCACAAGCTCGACATCTCCATAAAGGTGGATTATCCTGTATCGTGACGAACATCTCGTGATATGGGAGTCCAAGTGGGACAGTTGACATTGGACCTGTAAACCCAAAGTCTGAAATTCGCTACCGCACGAGCTGCTTACTCGTGAATTGAAGACATAAAGATACACTATTTGTTCCAACACTCACGCTATATCACTGACAAAACATGCATTTTACAAATTCTTTAAGATTCTAATCTGATATATTTAATTGATTGTTTTTTTTTTACTTGATTATGTGTGATTTCAGGTTTGCATATCAAAATTTATTGGAATTACTTGGCCTATGAATTTATTATTTGAAGAATATTCATTAATACTATGTGTTGCTTGATAGCTATTTGTTTTCAAATTTATTGAGTTTCATCTACTAAAAATGATGTTGGGGCTAAAGTATATTTTTAACTTTAATCTTATTCCCAAGTTATTTGCGTCTGACGTAAAAGAAAAATTGAAATATACATTAAATAATCTTTTCCTGAAAATAATAAATATAGATATTGATATTATGATTTACAAAAGTAAAAATGATTGGATATGAGTAATTAATCAAGATGACTTAAAACCAATTTCCAATTCTTTTCAATTTTCAATCAGTAATCGATTGAACTTCTTCAGCAATTTCAATGTAAAATTGTGAAGCAACATTTCATAGTCAAAATATGGTAGTAAAATACTACATAACAGAAATTTCATTCAACGTATTTAATTTTCATTCAATTTTTTTTGTATTTTCTTTTTTTCCATTACATCTCATCTCTCATAATATAAATGGAACGCTCAATCTGTCACTCAATCATGACCGCCATCATCGGACATTCGATAACAAATATAAATAAAAGGATTTCAAGAACGTCAACAGGACGGTGACATTAATTAAGGATATATAGAGGCACGAAAATAATATTTCTACTACCATCAAATATGTCTAATGTTCAAGGGTTTTCTGACATTTTCATTTCTCGTTAATAAACAAAATAAAATAGTTTTAAATCAATATTAATTATACATAAAAAATAAAAGAAAAAACCAAAGACATAAAGGGATCATTATTTAATTTTACAATTAAATGATTTTTTTTAGCCTTCGTTGGCTACAATTCCCTAAATGATTTTAATAATATTTCTTTTTTTTAATATAGAATTGATGATTGAATATATTCTTGTGTATTTTAGGCATTTATTTATATATTAGATATGAAATTATTTCATAAAAATGATATGAATATTATTTTTTGAATAAAAAAATTAAATATTTCCACCATTTTTTATCCATTTTTATTTCATATATATTATGACTTTCAATAATATAATTTTCTATTTTAAATAAAAATCTGAAAACCAAATTGTAAATGATTATATAAATAAATAATAATTTAACAGAATAATTATTTCACTATAAATAACAATTATTGCTCGTGAAGTTCTTTATAAATATGTTTCTTGGCTCATTATTTTTATCTCATTATTATAATAATATAATTCCTTGTGAAAGTTATAAAATACAATAAAGTACTCATCTAAACTATGATACAATATATAGTTTATTTGGTTTAATTTACTCCATTTAATACGGAAGCTCGATAAAATATTTATAGTAATTCAATTATGAACTCTTTGTCTTATATACGAATATTATTTTTTTTTTGTTTTTGATTAACGACTTGGTTTCACATTAAAAAACATTATTCAATATCAATTATGTCCCATTGGACAAATATATTTTTGTCATAATTTTTTCACACAATTTCGAAGGCACTAACGCTATATTCTTTCTTGTAATTTTTCCCAAATTTTTGGACAAATAGTAGTCTTTAGCGTATGATTGAGCTTTCAGAAAGGTCGTTTGAGAAATTATGTATAATATAGAAACCAATAAGTCGTTATCATAAATAAATCAATAATTTTAAATTATCTTTAATTTTGATACTATTGACATAATAATGATGTGTAATATTGATCCTAATATTATTTCGATAAGTAAATTATTTCGATATTAACAATCTTTTGACATAATTACTATGTGATTCGTATTTACATAAATGTAGCTTTTGCTTGAAATTTACAAGTTAATTATTGAATGACATTTAAAAGAAATGAGTAGCGTCGTTGATCAAGTTGATTGGATAATAAATTCATCGTTATTAGCGTTGATCCATATAACATCTAATTTATATTAAATATAAAAGAAGTGAGTAGTAGTGTGTCACTTGTATTGGGCCAATCCTCTTCGCTAGATCACGCCGTAATAAGGACGATAGTATCCCGTGCGCTATTGCACGTGGGCGGCGTGCTTTGTGCGTGTATGTGTGAGCAGAGTGTCACTGCGTGTATAGACAGCAGGACACAGTGGACAAGCATATTTGCCTGGGAAATGTACATAATAATGATTTCGCACGTTCGTTACGACCTTACCGCACAACGAGCAACGCCTCCTCTCGTCCATGTTATTCTGTCTCTCAAATATCTGTGATATCCGCCAATTTTTGAGCTCTGCAACAACAGAAACCACAGTCAGCATGGCAGTCTGGTCCTTATCGGTTTACTTTTCTTTGTCTTTTATTTATCTTTTTTTTTTTTTTTTTTTTCACTATTTCACTCTTTTCATTAAGAGATCGCGTGAATTGACTGCACACGATCGATCGTGGATCTCTCGATGCATCGTTCAAATATTTATTTATTTATAACATTATTAGTTTTATTATTGTTACTTTTTTCTGAATTATTTAGCTACATTATATTTATATATATTGAATTTTGGTGTTAATTATTCTATCAATGATCATTCATACACTTTTAAACAATCGAGCTTCCGTTTAGTAGTAAAGAATTATTTCACTCATTTGCGAATTTTTCACATATACACTTTCTCTCCCTTCTTTCTCTCTATCACTCATTCCCCTCTCGTATTTTTTTTTCTCTCTCTTTTTCTCTCCTTGTCTCTGGTATATAATAGAAGAAAAAAGAATGATGAAAAATGAATAAACAAAAATTTAAAAACTACAGAGATAAATACCCTACCTGATGGTACATAGGAAATAATAAAAGAAAAAAAAAAAGTTCGGGAATATGTTTTTATGAGAAATTATCTGTGTATATAACACTGAACAGAATAAGTATTGTTTTAAGGTCAAGTAGTTGCTGCGAATAGTTGATGAGGGCTGGTAAAAATTATTTTATAAATGTAGACTGATAAATTATATTTATCCAAGTTTTAGTGTAAAAACCTTAGAATGCCTATTTATTAACATGAGCACGCATATGCGTATAATAATTATATCAGCACAAAAATCATTATTCTTTTTTCAATTATGTGTCTTATCAGTACTGAATGTGTTTTAGAAATTTATCGATATTGCGTTTGCATGGTTTCAAGACTCGTACACATAAATACAAGAGTAAAGATAGTGAGAATATGGAAGAGAAAGAGAACAGCTCACAGCAACCACTACCACTTGTTGCACACGATTATCTCTAGTGTTCCAAGCTACTTGGATACTCATTGAGTGTTGAGACACACAAATATTAAAGAAAAATATAAATATATACATATATATGTATATATATATATATTCGTGTACGATACAGCCAGTAGAAAATTACTCCGCTGTTCTTTTTATTGATAAGTCGTTTAATAGTAAAAGATGATCTGGAAAAAAAATAAAATAAATCTAAACGATCGATTAACACACAATTATGTTTAATCAAAAATTAGTATGAAATACATTAAATGCACATGAATTAAATCCTTTTTCTTCTTTTGTTTTTTTTTTTATATTCATCATCATCCATACTATTAACACTATAATTGAAAATTTATCATAATAACGTAATATAACATAAAACCTTTTTACGTAATAATAATAATAATAATTAAGGATATAAATAACTGTAACAATAAGATTGTAAGAATATTTTTTTTTCCTTTTATCATCGTAATAAAATTGAATTATTGTAACCTCTTAATCTTTAGTTTCCCTTGAGTATAGTAGTACTCCGTATTATTATAATTATTTAACTATATTTTTATTTATTTCGTTAATTTGAATGGTCAAAAAGTTGTGTGCCTATTGTACGTTTCGAGCCAAGAGATTATACAATTATTTTCATTTGTTTATTAATATAAATCGAGGCGTAGAAAATTTTGTTTATATTCATTGTTATTTTATTTACTTGTTATGTGTTTTGGTTAACAATTAAAAGCTTCAAAATTACCTTATATATATTTGAGTTATGAAAATTTTATTAAATCAAAGATAAATATTTTCATAGCCTCGATTTAATGTTATTGTTTAAAAAACATTCATCCTCCACAATCAGTTATAACGAGATGCATCTTATTTATTATTATTTTTTTTTTGTTTAATTAACTTGTTATATTAATTATATTTTGAATTAATATATAACCGCTTTTATTATAGCATAAATGTATAGATTTGTATTTCTTGCTATTAATATATTTCTTTTAAGTTTTTCCTTAGTAATTTAAATAGTAGATTGAGTTGTCTATGAAGTGCCGCAGTAGGGTTAACGTCAAATGTTTTTTTTTTTTTATATTTGTTTTCTTTAAACAAGATTTTTTTATATCTGCTTAGCATTTTTTTATGGTAAAAAATACATATCATTTATATTTTTGACGTTACCCTATGTCTTGTAAGTAACTGAATTATCGAAATATATTATTTTTTATTTATTTTATTCCCTTGTGGAAACGAAAAAAAAAATACAGTGAATATAAACACAAGCATTGAAGAAATATTTGAAAAGCCTTGTAAATAATTTGGAAATAAATATTAAGATGTAAAAAAAATTGGAAGAATAAAAAAAATTGTTAATCGGCACAGTTTAATTGGTGGAAGAAGAGGTTTTTTTTTAAAGGAAAAAAAAACTGAAAGAAAAATTAACAGATGATAAATCACAGGTAGGATTTAAGAACTATGAGTTTTGTTGATAGTTTAAAGAATAATAAAATAATTATTATTTTACATATAAATAAGAAAATTGTTAATAGATTTAATAAAAATGATTTAAGTATTGAATAAAATTTCATCGCAAAAAAATTAAAGGATTAATAGAAATAGTTTTAAAGAACCAAAAAAAAAAAAAAAAAATTGAAATTAAATAGTGAATATTAATAATCTTAGTAACAATAACAATAATAATAAGAATGAGTATAACACATTGAAAGGACATAAAATTTATATGTATATCTCTCTCATTCTCATTCTCATTCTCATATCTGAACGTTCACGTAAAACACGCAGCGCAATTGAGAATTTATCTACGTCCCATGTAAAATCACAACGTCAGTCTGATCGTCACACCTGGTTCTTATTGTTCACAAATAAACATCATTATTTAACTTATTTTATTTCATAAAAATTCTCATTTTGCTTCTTTTTTTTCCCTTTTATTTTATCTTCTTTCAAACTTCTTTTAAAAAATTTTGCATAGAACACTAATTCTCGTAGGAATAATCCCATACGATTATTTATAATTACACAGTTCCCTTTTATATCAGAAAAAAAGGACATAACAAAATGTATATATCTATATATATATCGTTCATTGATTGTTGATAATATATATCTACAATATTCCAAGATAGATATATACATATACATATATGAGATTTATATACATATCATAATTTATATATATATATATTTATAAATATATATATATCATAATTCGTATATATTATTAGATAAAGAGATATTGATATTATTTTTTACTTGTTTATTTAGATTAAATAATGTACAAAGAGATTTGAGGGATCTATTAGATGGTTGTCACTCGTAGGGGCGTGTTTTTAACACGCTGAAACAAAATTTAACATGCTCTTAATCTATATTTCAGTAAAATTAAGCTCTAGGTAACACCTACGCCTACATTTTAATTACAATCATAATGTTCTCTTGCACAGCCATAAGTTTTTTTTCCATTCTTTCATACTAATATCACCCACTATCTTTCCTCTTCCTGTTCACTTTCATTACTCTTTTTTCCCTTATCAATTTAACTTCTCAACTAACTATACTTTCTGTGCTGCTGCTATAAACTTTCTCTTTCGCTTCACACACAATTCAAGCTTTTCTTCAAGTTAAATTTATCCACTTGTTGATGAAAAATTCATCCATATGAATTTGAGTCAAACTTCGTTACATAATTCGACTTATATCCTATTACAGTGTATATAATAGTAACTCACAATCTTAGCTAGTTGTTACTTTTCTCTTTTATACTCAAATAAATACACTGACATTCTAAGAAAACCTAACATTCCCAATGAATGACAACCTCCCTGATTCTCTATACTATCGCAATATTGCACGACTTTTGTTGTTATTGTTGTTGTAATTTATCAACTTTTTCTTTAATTTATCTCAATTTCAATAAGGTGTTAGCACCAATCTATTATATCACAATGTTCCACTCCACGACACTCGATTGTAAATATATAAATTATTCTATATTGTAAGAATAATAGTATTCAAAGTGTATTAGTTTCATTATGATTGCAGTAGAAGCAATAGTTTTCGGTAGTGTGATAGTGGATAATAGTAAGTATAAGTAGGTTTTTCTTATAATAATCAAATATAGTTAGGTATTATATGTAGTAAATTAATGAAATTGTTCAAAGTAACAGCCTGGCAGCCTGCCATCTAACTATCAGTATTTTCAAAAAATCTACTCTTTGTTAAAAAAAAAAATAATCATAATCATAAAATAATAAATAAATTTTTATTGTTAATATATGAATTGAAGTTTTTTTTTTTTTTAAATTTTTATGCAGGCCGATTATTATTATCCCTTAAAAATCCATCTCATTCTTATCCCCTGGTGTATTTTATATTTTTTTTTCTTTCTCTCTTGCTTTTCCTATCAAACTCAATATATATTTTCACTCTAATTTAATCCCATTTTTATCGATCTAAAATAAGACATTGATTCGAGAAATTTTTTTTATTGCTAAAAAGACAACAAGAAAGAAACTAGGTATGATATAACGTCAAGTAAAACAAAATGTCATAAAAAAAATTACATTGATTTTTTAAAATGTACAATTGAAATAAAATTTAAGAATTTAAAAAATAATCCAAAATGAATTGATATTTTTCACTCATCATTGAACCCTTCATATCTAGGTATATTTATATATACATATATAATCACGCTTTGACGTAGTTTATACTTATATCCCCCTAACTGGAATATCTAACATGACCTCAGGCATTGCAATTCCAATTGCATCCTCATATACAGAATCTACTATTGGTTTTTTTGAGGATCAAAAGACTATATTCATGAGTGACTTTCAAAAATTAGAATCACAAAGATATTATAAAACAATGTTTACAAATATTGCAGTGAAATTAAAAAAAAAAAACCATCATAATAATATTTAATAAATAAATCAACGTTAAAATTTGTAAATATTAAAACAATAACTGAATAAATTCAACTATTTATAAATAAGTTATGAATAAATAAATATAACTATTGTGGAAAATCAAAAAGCTTAGAGAGAAAGAATCAATTAAAAATTCATTTGACAATTTACCAAGGAATAAGATAGGCCTACAAATATATCTTATTGATATATTCAACAAAACTCTGATGTTAAATAAATAATAATAATAATGTAAAGTGCACGGTTCACTTTTCTACTGCTCACAAGGTGAATAGTAAATAACATTCTGTAAATATAAAATCAGAAAACGATAAAACAAACAAAATTTAATAAATTATCTAAATATATTATTTATATTCCTATTAATCTGCGTAATATATTAATATTCTGGTTATATATCATCTTCATATATTTATATTCATGTCTATATTAAATAATAATAATTAATAATTATTCATAATAATTGTATTTTTAGCTCTTGTTTTAAACTATAACCATACAACGTTCCCCACAGGTTTAATAAATTTTTTAAAATCATTTTTATTAGTAACCATCCCAACAAAATATTAATATAAGGAGAGATAGATCGACGGTAATATCAGATTAATCACAATTATTAATTTGTTTGGCTCTTTGAGTATGTAGTAATTTTCGTTCCTGTATTAAAATATTCTTTCCACATCCTACTGTTTTAATTGACCCTCATACAGCAGCTTTAACAGTTATTTGGTCTATTGCACTACATGTATACTACGCACCTATAACATGTAAGTAGCTATAATATTAGTATATAAAGTTCATGTAATTCATCATCAAGTAAAAACAATAACTGATTAATTAAGACCAATGGTAACAATACAATAACTAATTTGTAAAAATTGAAAATATTCTAATAAGAATAAATTATTTATAGATAAATCTTAACTGTCAATTATTTCATTAATAAACCTTGGAATGTCGTGTAATTTTTGCATTTATCCATTACTGATTATTCTGTTTAGTGTTGATTATTTTTTTATAATCATAAAATCCAAGTACAATTTAACAAGTAATATAGTGATGGATTTATATTATCTTACTAATAGATTTGTATTTAGAAAATTCGTTGTGAATTGACCATGCAAATATAAATTTGCAATTCTGTTGTGTTTTAAAAAATATTTAAAATATTATTTGTGTTTAATTTTGAGCTCAAACGTAGTAATTATGATATTGATATTGCTATAGACTTCCCTCCCGTAAAAATTAGTGATTACAATATAATATAAAGTCCAACCTCAAACTTCAACAATAATAAGATTCACCCTGCGCATTAACTGAATTATTAATATGTAAATATTGAATTTAGTATTAACTTTTTTTCTTCAAAATAATAAATCAATTAACTAATTAATATAATATTAATAATAATGATAATAATAATTGACAATATTTTAAAGTTAATGAGAATAATTAATAATTCAATGAATTGATAGTTAATAATTAATATCGGCTGCCAGCCTGCCGACGCCGCTCAGCAGCAACTACGGGAGGAATTGGCACCACTTTTGCTCCCATTTGTTATAGATATATAATAAATTTAATTAATTAAATAATCCGTCTTATCTCCACGCATCTGATTACTCAATTGTCTCTTTTTTCAAACAATCTCATCATTTTTTTGTTTTTTATTCTTTTTTATCTATCAATTTTTTTATCCAGATTCTACGAGGCCTTGATTATTCAACAATTAATCACATTAATAGTTGAATTACTTATCGAGTTAATAACTCACGTAAGAAAGACTAATGAAATTTTAGCCAGTGAAATAAAAATTAATAATATTTTGAGAAGAGATAAACACTTAGTTTTTAATTATTTTTTTTTTTTTTTTTCGTTAATACGACTGCTGTGGAAAATTTTTTAATTGGTTCATTTTTTTTTATATACTCGACTCCTCTTATTCCTGACAATAGATTAAATATCTATATACATCTTAATATATTGAGTTGATCTGATAGCGCACATTCACTGTAGTTCAATGTCGGTAATCATCATGTTGACGAATGTTTATTCAAATATAGTCATCTCCACCATACTGAATGATACTGATGATGGTGATGCTTGATGATGATGATGATGTTGACGACGATTAATATTGAATATTGGTAATAAAAATTCACTGCACGCTGTACCTAAATCTCAATAAATCATCTTAATGTCTCATGATTTATGATAATCATCATATTAAAGTGATTACTATATAATCATTAAGCGTAGAACCTATAAGATTTGGTGTTCAGAAAAAAAACGATTGAAAAATAAAAATGGAGCCGGCCACCCAGGCGTGAATAGAGTAGGGTAATTCTCAGTTTCACGTATGAGAGCCGGCACGCGCCACGGTTGTTGCGGTTGTTGGGCTTCCACGCGTGGGCGTACGCACGCACCGCGCACCCACGCGAGCTCGTCTTATGATAGCGTATTCATGGTGTCATTATTTGTCGCGGATAGTGCCAGCGAACTCGCCACAAAGTCGTTTAGATCGATCTTTCTTGATTCGGGGTGTTTAAATTTAAAGTGCGTGCGTAGATTGTCGCTACGAGTGTACGTGGCACGACAAAGAGGACACTCAAACCTGCCGGGGAAGTGGACGTGGTAGTGGTTCCTGATGTGCGTCACGACCTTGCCGCACAGCTTGCACCTGTGAAGGTTGCAGCCGCCTGGCACCCGGTCAAAGGTCAGCCGCATGTGCCAGGCTTTTGAACCTGCAACATCAACACAAGACAAGTCACTAAACTGCTGCTTCCCGACCTAAGAGAGACCCGGGGGCGGTTATTCAATCGTTTACGTCCCCGGGTTATACTACCTTTTTTGTTTGATTTATCATTAATTTGCCAAAATTCTGTTAATATTAATTTCTTTCCCCCAATATTATACATTTTTGTCCATTTTTATTAAACCAAATATTATGTTACGTTCGTACTTTTATTCTTTCGTGCCCTTTTCCACTACCAATTATCTCAAAATTACACCTCATACACGGACTTTTCATTCATCGTAATTATTACAACTTGGTGCATTAATAGTAGTTTTTTTGTGTGTGAGCGAGTGTATATGAAAACATCATTTAGTGAATGAAAACCTTACTTTTTTTTAGCAATGAGTATGAGTGTTTGTGCGAGAAAAAAGCCAAAAGTTATAAGCTCTCCCTCTCTCTCTCTCTGTTATTTATTGATAATTTAGTATTATTTAATTATGAGTTCATTATCATTTAAGCTCGAAATTTATCTTTGTATATTCCAATATGATACGGTGTCAAATTGTCAAGCTAACAAATATTAATCCATCACAACAAATTTATTTCTATCCATTAATCATTACTTTTTGTTAAAAAAATTTTCTCTAAAAATTCATCATATCAATGAACTTGATTAAATGACAGCTTCTAATATTGAAATATTTATTTATTTATACGTGACAAATTTATTAATAAAATTATGAAATTACTCAATGGTTAAAACAAATAGAAATGATTTTTATCAAATAAAAACGAAAGACACGTCAAAATCTTTGATTTTACTTTTCTTAATCAATAATCAATAAATATAAACAACTTATTGAATTCATTGTATATAGAATATTGAGTTAAAACTTGAATATTTCATTTAATGTTATCGTGTCTTTCATATCTGTTTAAATTTCATTCTAATATTATTGGAAGTTGAGTGTAAGTTGAATGTAAATGAGTTAAGTGTAAGTTACGTATAAAGTTACGTATATTTAGTGAGAGCCGAAATATAGATAGATTATATATAAATGTATCAATGACGTAGTTTATGAAATAATAGTTTCAGAAAGTATATAATATTGTACATCATGAATATATAATATAATACACAAAATATACATTATTTCTAAGATGAATCGGTGTAAGATATTCCATTTTAGTGATAAGATCAAGATGATATATTTCACTTCTGATGCATGTTTCCATTTAGAAATGCATCGGATTCCATTGAAAATAAGATTTTAAATTTCACACCGATTTATCTTATGACAATCATCTAATTGATGATAAAAAGTGTTTTAATATGTTTAAATAAAAATTAAGAATAATTCATAGCGTTGCAAATGACGAGCAGAATTGAAAAAGCAACGATGATGATGGCATAATTTATGATTAATAATAACTTTTACTGCTGAATAATTTGATTTGGTTAACGCTAAAAGCTGACACTCTCACATTATACACAATCATACAATTTTAATACATATAACAAAAAAATTTATCTCTCATTTTTATCGAGTTTTATTTCCACAAAAAATTATATTATTGAAGTACAAAAATATTACAATTTACTTAAGCCTTAAGCCTACAATACTCAAGTATTTATTCACTCTTTATTCATTACTTTATTGTATTTTTTATATATATTTATTTATAGAGTTAATTACAAACACATATGAACTTTTACGTTGTAACCCAAAAGTTAGTTGTGGAAAGTAAGTAAATTAGTTGACGTAAAAACGATAAATAGTTACTTGAGTTATAAAGTCAAGAATTAGATACACTATGGCACAATTAGAGAGTATTCAGGAATATTAATTTATTTTCCTTGTTGCTCTAGCTTCGACTCTCTCCCTCTCTCCCTTTTGCTTCCATGTTCTCGTCCCTCCCTCTTTCTCTTTATCAGTCTCAATTTACTCATAGATGAATATTGCAGATGATTAGGTCTAGAGGTGATGCATAATCATTGGAGAGGATTGCGAAAATGGAACTGAAAGGCTTGCAAAGGTTAAGTGGAAGCTTTGTAGTACGTTCATGAAATGTCACCTTGGGTACGGATGATATTATGAGTCTAAACTTGACAATAATTGATAATCGATTGATGTAAGCTTTAGATTAATTATTTCATTTTGTAACTACTTGATAGTTATTTTGTCTTATTGCAAACTAAAGGTTTAATATTAAAGCTAAGATTTCAACCTATTTAATAGAAAACTTTTAATTGAGATACACTAATTAAAATTGTTAAATAGAGTAGTTGAAGAGAAAAAATAAATTAAAATAAATAATTTATTAATTTAGTATTTTTCAAAATTAAATAGAATATTTTTTGTTAAACTCACCAAGGAGAATGTAAAAGTTTGTGTGAAAAAAGAATTTTTAGAATATTTTTTTAGTGCTTTTTTTTAATGAAATTTCCTGTGCACACTCAAGTGTTAAATATAAATAAAGTTAGAGAGAAAGGTGGAAATAGCATGATTTTTCCGGGTATTTGTCGGTAAAATCTGAAATAAAAGTGAGCTCGTCGTAGTGTTATTACTACAGAGAGGTAAATGCTATACTCTATACATTCTAAACACTTAAGCGGAGTAAGAAAGAAAAATCTAACGGTAAAGAGTAGAGAAATAGCGAGAAAAATCAGAGAAAAGAAGAAATGCAGTAGAGTATAACTGAGAACCGTTTCAAGATTCTTCAAGGGTGGATTGAGCACTGAGTTGACGAACAACAACTCCCGTAAAGCAAGTTGAAGTAGACTGAAGGTTTGAGAGCTAGATAAGAGAACTGGCTCGGTTAGTAGAAACTGGCTTGATACTGAGAGTTTGTTCTTTAAAATTGAAATTACGCCAAAATCGACCTCGATTTACTTTGTATCCTTCATTCTTATAT
Source organism: Chelonus formosanus (assembly GCA_028641665.1). Classification (NCBI taxonomy): domain Eukaryota; kingdom Metazoa; phylum Arthropoda; class Insecta; order Hymenoptera; family Braconidae; genus Chelonus; species Chelonus formosanus. The sequence continues at coordinate 21,445,605 of CM054002.1, forward strand.
GAGAGCACTATATAATACACTACAGACAAGTTTAGTAAAACCCTTTTGACCTTAACGAGTACATCTCAAAAACTTGTCAAGCGCAGAATCGATCGATCAGCCGTGTAACAATTTCAAACTTACGCTTCATAAACTGCCTATTTAAATATAACTAAAGCAAGAAGTGTGGTGGGTGCTGTTTTGGAAAATAAGCCATGTGCTAAGTCTAACACAAAGGTATTATCTTTTTAGTTACACATTTTTCTTCACTACATTATGGATACTTTGATCATTACGTTCAAGTTAAAATGAGAAAAAAAACCACGATAATGAAGTGAACGATACTTTGATTTTATCTATGAACAATATCTTGAAGTCGACATCACCTTGTATATCAGTACCATTTCTTAAATAAACTAATTTCGTACGAATATTTGAAATTCAATTTGAAAATAAGCCGTATTAGTAATTTTGAGAGCAATAGAAGCAATATTGAGTAGCTACAATGGAAGTGTATCTGTAATTGATTTCCTTCAGTATTAGCCAACAACAGAATCAACATGATATGTGATGATATAATACCACCCACATTTCCTCATTCTCTGTGCATCTCATTTATAGATTTAGGGTTGATTTAGAAGCGTGCGTATGTGATCTATATTAGAACAGTATACATTGAAGACAACTAACAGACCAACTGGAACCATTTAGTTAGGTTTATATATGACCTTACACCATCAACCTTCTCCATCTTTCACTTTCTTTTGCTTTCCCTCTATCACCTACACACACTGCCTACACCTATACACCTTTTTCCTTTCTCTTCTTATTTCTTCTTTATTTTTTAATGCTTAAACATCAGTGGCCAATATTAACAAAGTTGAAGGGAAAGGAGTGAGGAAATATCCAAGTCTGAAGGGGTTGTGTGTGTGTGTGTGTGTGTGTGGATACAAAGGGTTATGCAAAGGGAATTGAAGAGAAAAAAAATCGAGAGGCGGATGATTCCCTTCAAGTCTCTATTTAAAACCTGGGCAATTTATTGACAATGTATTTGCACTCATCGACATTGATCCGTTCGTCTTTTTTTTAGAAAAAAAATATGTGTGAGATTGACAAAGAGCAGAGAGCGACAGAAAAGAGAATAATGCAGAAGTAAATTGAATAGGTTAACAGAAGGTTATAGTAAGGGAAAGAAAACGAAAGAGATAAAAAAAATATGAAGAGGATGAAGTCGAGGACTGATAGTGTATTCGTTAAGAGCATCATAACGCTAGTATATTCCATACTTCTTTCTCTTTTTATTGTAATTCTTATTTCTCTCGAGACGCTTTTCTGCGTTCCATGAAGCACTTGACTAATAATTAGTATAAAGGCGTGTTAATTAGATTCATAACTTTTATCACACCCTGAATAATTGAAGAAATTTCTTAAATAACAATCACTTAACTGAATGATCTGATTATAATAGCTATCATCATTTAAGATAAAAACTTGAATAAAAAAATCTCAACAACATCCTGGATTTACAAGGATTTCCTGCTCAAGAACGTTCGTGTTATGAGACAATCATGAACTTGAACATGAACTGAACATGAACATGTAAATCTAATAAACATTGTCTTGAAATCCTTGTAGTGTGTGGCTCTTGAATGTATATTTTTATAATAAACTTAGAATACATTTTGTTCATCCACCTCCAACTTAGATTGATGTCTACGATTATCATAATATTAATGTTCCTGAACAGGAACTGGTTGTGGATCTGGGATGAAAAAAATGGTTTTTCCCCAATAAGTGAAGTCTGAGTAAACACAACTATTTGTTGTTTTAATGAGAGACGTTATTTATATTTCAAATTCAGATTTAAATTTAAAAATAAAAACGATTTAAATGTGAGAGAGAATTAGTGAAAGCTACTTATTTCAATTGAGTGAGCAAGGAGAATATGATTTAATGTTCTATATAACCAAGGATGATAGAGAGAGAGAGCAAGTACAGAATAATGCGATAGCTAAAAAAACTCTTGACTCGGAGGTAAGTAAAGTAGTAAGAAAATAGTTTAAAGACAAGAAGTAGCGGGCAATGCAATTGATAAGAAGGAAAAGGAAACAGTAAACCAAAGCACCCGATGCTACTTTAGACTTTAAAAGAAACTCTTTGCGGAATTTTGTCACGGAGCGTTGATCCTCTTATCGAGGAACTAGAGGTAACTATAATAAGGGTGAGATTAAAAGTGACTAAGAAGCTTATCTTATGATGAAAAAAGATAGACTGTTTCGTTGACGATACACATTATTTGAAACATTAGATAACGACCAACAACTTATTTTTCCCATCTACAATTTAAACGTTATATAACGATCATATTTTTTCTTCTTTCAGCTGTTTAATACTATTTTTATCTAAGTTAATTTTGTTTATTATTTTTTATTTCATCATTCATCTTGAATTATAGTATTTTTAAGTATTAAACAGGTATCAATGAACACTTGAAACTTGAATTTAAGTAGCCACATGTATAAAAAATTTTATTTCAATATAAAAATGAACACCAGAAAATTCTATACATTACGACAAATAAATGTACAAATAATTCATTTAATTAAAAATTATTTTGTCATTATATTAAATAAAATAAATAATTATAAAAAAAAAAATTTGGAAAATTCTGGTGTTTATACACACAATAAATGCACCTTAAATGATTTAATTCAAAGAAAAAACACACATACATACATCACTTGTACACTCATTTAAAGAATTATTAAATTATAAAGATAATCGCGATAAAACTATAGGCCACTAGCCGAGAAAACATAAATCGTGGTTATATAATAAAGACAATTACAAACTTATTTTTTTTTATTGTTATTCATTTTCAAAGATTCATGATTAATTTGTGACAATAGAAAGATGAGAAGGATTACGTGAAATATTTATAAATAATGATAATTCAATAATTATTGGATCATTGTGGGTACACTTAAGGAAATGACTTAAAAATGTCTAAATAAAAAAAATATGCTAGTAACATCGGATGAACTTAATTAAATCTTTAGAGTAATAATTATCTTATGTGTTTATTGTATAATCGACCGGAAGAAGAAGTAAATGATAAACTACGAGACTTGTTTTATGACAAATATAAACTTGAATAGATTTATAAGAAAAGCAGAATAACGTTTAAAAAAAAATTGCATTATTACAGATGAAATAGTGACGTGATATAGTGACAGAAATGATAAAGTTACATCAATTAAGAGCAATATGTATTTATATAACACAACATAGAATAAAACGTAAAAAGGGATAGCTAAATTTCATGTTCTCTCATATCTATGTAATTAATCTGTGAAACTTTGTTATATGCAACGACGATATTTATTTTTATCATTTTTCATTTGTATATTTAATTTATTTAAAATCGTCATTAGAATCTCAAAAATATTTTACAATTTTTGTTGAACACTAGAAATTGATATTGACTTTTAAAAGGCACCAACAAGAGGGAATTGAGACCTCAAAGAACCTGGATTTACGTTAAAGCCTGTGGCCTTTGGAGACTAGTTTTTAATGACTATTTCGAGCCGTTTAGACTCGGAAATCCTTACTCAGTCTTTCTATATAGTTCATTTTTTATTTCATTTTTAGTTTTTTTTTTTTTTTTTAATTATCATTATTAGTTAAAATTTTTTTTTCATTCCCTTGCTTAACGTTTAATTGGATAAAATTGGTGATTCACAACCTATGCCTTAAATCGCGATACATTATGTATTATTATTATTATTAATATTAATATTATTATTATTATTATTATAATTAGTAGTACTACGGTTATTAATTACTAGTAAGTAGAATAAATAATTATATTAGTGTAATACTGTGTTAAAAAAATATATATTATGTATTTTGTATTTTGTAGCTTTCTCTACCGCGAAAGATCTCTCATATTGAGTAAAATAAATCCACTACAAAGATGCTCATGGAGTGAATGGAGAAACTCACGATAAAAATGCACGGTCACGGCGATGGCGATTCTAGCTCTCACCAAAGTACTCACAAAATAGCCTTTGAGAATAAAAAAACTAAAAGTAAAATTTTATATTCAATCTCATGGAAGTTTTATACATGAATCTTTGGAGAAAAAAAATCATTGTGAGAAGATTTTTATTTACACTTGTGAAATAATTTCAATTTAATGAATTCATTTGATATATGCAACTTAATCTATTAAAAAGTATTTTATCAATTAGCGGAGTTGTCTGAAGATGACACTACCGCCTTGAAAAAGATATTACTGTCAGGAATGATAAAAACTGCAAACGAATACTTTTGATTTGCAACTAAAGAAATGATAAGTAAGAAATGAAAAATGGAGACTTGGCAAAAGCCAGTTCACTAGTTCGAAAAGAATAAAATATAAAAAGAAAATGAAACCTACAAAGTCAAGTCAAAGTAAGTAATAGAAAAAAAAAATTAGAAAAACTCTGAAGTGGAAAAAGAAAAAGTAAACTTGGAAAAACAATAATGCCAACTTAATCAAAACAAAATGGGAAAAATTAATTGTTTTGAAGAAAAAATTTGTATCTGTTAGGATCCAAATGTTTGAGCATTTCATTCATGTATTTTACGTGAGACCCAATGAGTTTCTAATTTCTGAAGCGAGCTTTCACATTTCATTCGATCGTATTTTATTATATACTTCCAACAGCTTCAAAACACTGTGGAGAAAAACGGGGACATTTTCACGTTGCGAATTATATGAGGAATTTTTTTCCTAGTTGTTGTGACAGACATTCATGATCCTTACGTTTTTTTTTGAGCAATATCTTTTCAACACAATCATCAAATATAAATATATAATTTACGACATATATAATTAATACATAAAACGTTTAAAAATTTATCCTTAAATCTTAAATATTTATAAATATTAATAAATACGTATAATCTAATTAAGGTACATTTATAATTTAAAATGATTTTTTTCTCTTTTTCTTTTTATATCTTTTGTACTTTTTTTGTATTTTTTTTTGTTTGTTTAAATAAATAAGTTACTATTATATAGAATCAAACACTTATCCATTAAGTAGTTTACATGGCACTGATTGTACTTGAGTTTAATAAGTATTACTTTTTAATAAATAATTTTTTTTAGGAGGTAGTCTTGTCGTGATTGTTCTATTTGTCTCCAACTATAATTAAAGTGCCATTGGATTATAAATACGGACAAATTTGAAGATCCAATTAATTAATTGTAACGTCTGTCGACAATTACGTTAGCTTGCACTGCATTTAACGAATCTTTATATGAGACAGATAAAATTAGCAGTGGGTTATTATTTTTAGATTTATTTTATTAATAATTATTTGTTGTTTTTTTATTCTTTTATCACCGCTTGCCACATGATGATAACTTTTCAATTGAGCTAGGTGAGATATGATTCGTCCGATTTAGCAAGGAAGTGTTTAGCCTCCATGCGCATAAAAGGCGATATCATTGATCCCTCTCGGATGCCGTGTTTGAGTTTGATATGCCTTTTTAAATTATCGGATCTTGTCAGTGATATCATGCAAATCTGACACTGATACTTATCAGGAAAGTGAGATTTCATGTGTTTCTTAATATTGGCAACGCTCTTACCACATAGCCTACAACTTTCCGTACCAAGCTGCGTCTCTAATTTACTGTGAAGTTCAAACTTAAAGTCCTTGTCTTTTTTGTTTATTCCTGTTGTTCCTGGAATGCAAGATTCCATTTCAATTGACATTTATTTTTAATTCTTTGTCATACTCGTATTTAACATTTTGCACACTTTGAACAGAATCTACCATTTCATTCTTCTACTGGTTTCAAAAATAGCGGTAGAGAAAAACATATTTATTTATATCAAAGTATTTTAATTTTTAATTGCACACTTTTAAAAAAATATTAACAACTTATAGAGAAATGCTTTTACAATAATTCGTCTATTTTTTGAAAAATTTTTTTGCTTATTCAAACGTTGAATCAAAATATATATGCACATATCGATCGTTCATTTACAAAGTGCTTTAATTTTTTATCTTTACCACACTCGTAAAAAAATATGTCTACGTCACACATCTACATTGTACGTTCAAGTTGAAAATAAAATACCAAAAACAGCTTAATGAAGATAAATAAAAATTAAATAATCCAATACAGCAAAAAAACTTTATTCGTAAAGAGACAAATGATCAAACAATTTAAATGAACCAAGTTTCAATAGTTATCAATATAATAAGAATTGAAAGAAAAAATGAAGAACAAACGATTTGAATAAAGAAAACAAAAGATTATTTCATGATCAACAAAGTCTTTTTCTTTAGAAAATTTTAATTTAATTGAAGACTCTAATCGATGATCTTGATACAATTAAGTCATTTCTTTAAATTTAAAGGAAATTGAAAAGATACGCTTGAAGAAAACAGTAATAATGGAATATATTTGAATCTTAAATTCAAATTGCCCAGAAAAAATTGAATCATGGAAACAGAATCGAAACCTTACTAGAACAAATAGTGTGAGTACAAAAAAGGATTAATAAATGAAGTTGGAAAGTACTATGTTATGTTTAATTATACTTTGATATGTTCAGGAAATCTAAAAAAAACATGCAAAAAAGCACAAACCTAATTATAAAAATAAAAAAAAAAAAAGCATAATAGAGTAAAAAATATTATTTACACACAAGAGCCCCTTAACCCAGTAAAAAAAAAATTACATTCTAATAAATTAGAGAGAAAATAATGTGTAATTGATGAATAAAAAATGATATTACTAAATTGAATGCAAAAAAAATCCCAATCACACAACAATCAATCACATACAACCACCACACGCACCAATTTCAATTACAATTAAGTTTTGTTCATTTTCTTACACCTGAACTTCAATTCTTGATACCCAGAATAAATATTTGTTAAAATCGATTTACGCAAATATATCTATCATTGTCAATTTTTAAATTAATAATCAAATTTAAAAAAATAAAAAAATTAACAAAAAAAATAAAAATAATTAAAATTAAATTCATGAGACAGGGAGAGAGACACACTTTATTTTGTTACTACTATGATAACATGGCAAATGCACGATACCATCACCACAACATAAAGGGCCTATGTAGTGAATTCCAATTTCTTATAATTTCATTTTAAGGGACTGTTCAATAATTGTTATCTTCTAGATTTATATTTATATAGTAATAAATATATATAATGTGAGGAAAGTCATTGAATGATTTATAAAAAATTTACACAAGACTATTTTATGTTTACAAGGGAAACAGAGGAACCTTTTTTGTAACTACGATGCCCTATTCGAGAAGTCATTCCAAACGTGCATGCATATGTCCCTCCATTTCATCAACTCAAGTGCACTTTTTTTTTAAATTTATTTTACAATATTGTTAAAGGATTATTTTTCTTCAAAAGACAATCGTTCATCAATAAAATTATTCATCATTGTGGAATTGAATGAAACGTAATTATGACCCATAAGCAATATGTACACTTGAGTATAAAATATTTTTAATTTAAGAAAATATGTTAATAAAGTCTTACCATCCAGCCCGTCGAGAATTTCTGGTGGATTGTGGTGTTCAGACGTTTCCATTCCTGGTACACCATCACTTAACGCCCCCGCCGTTGGTCCTCCGTCTTCTCCTAACATTCCAACCGGATGGCCCTAAACACAATCAGAAATATGTCAATATTATATGCAATATTCATCTAATTGAACACCGTAATATACGCATAGTGATGAATACTTTTTCATTTATTAACATGCCATAAAGAAGAATAATTATGCATATGAATTACACACTTCAAATTTTCATGACATTTATTTATCAAGAATTTTCAACAATTAACAAATGTAAAATTTTTTTTTCAAGAAACAATTTTTCTATACAGATTTTTTAGTATGTATAATTAAATTGATGTACAAAATATATTATAAAATTTTTCTGTTTCATGAAAATGAAAATTAAATATTTTTATCTTCCCTAGATTTACATGTGACAAAACTAAATAAGGTAAGAATGAAAATTTAGATTATTTATGTTTACGTGTAAAACGAAAGGTAAATTTTATATTTATTTTCATCATTTTGTTCAGATATTCAATAAAAAATATTAATTAATAACCCTGAGTACTCTACATAATTTCAACTAAAAATATAAAAGTTATGTTTTGCACTAACTTTCAATTCAAACAACAAATATAAAATATTTTAAACGCATATTAATGATAGAATTTGAAGTGATAAAAGAAAATATTGCATTCGATGTTATTCAAGCCAACAGACTTATCACAATCATTGAGCGTACAAGAAAAAAAATTATAAATTAAAACACTAAATACATTTATTCTTGACACTTATTCATTTCACACTTGCAATAACTGAATGCATCTTAAATGCAATAGCATTAAGTAAGGTAACCTGAGTACATATAGTACTAAAAAAGTATGATGGTCGAGACCAGAAAGTGATCTTGAAGTTATCAAAGCATCAAAAGCAAAGCGTTGGTCTATAATAGCTTCTTGCTAGCATTGATTTGTACCAAAGGAATAACCAGCCTTTACTTCGCTTTCCTTCAATACACATAAATTATGTGCCTTACATTTATCATGATGATTAACTATTTCAAGCCTAAAATTGCTATTGCCGGCAGCAAAAGATGTTCGTATTTCTGGAATAGAATCGCTCCACTTTCTACAGTATTTACAAAACATAAAATTATTATGTTGGTCATATTGAAGCCAGGGATAGATATCAAGCCAAGAAGGTTTGAACTTTCCTGTTTTTTTGCCCTGAACTACCGGTCGTTGAAGAGCACTAGACAAAGCTGATTGTATAACCGAAATACCTTGTCGGAGAGCATTAACGCTTATCGGTTTCATCACGTGACTACTTTCGTTTTGCGAAATCTTGAAATTTTTGTTACTACCAGTCCTATTGACTGTATTCACCGGCTGGCTAGAGCCATAAGAAGAATTGATATAATTATTTATGATTTTTTGAGAGGCATAATGACTTTTTATTGGGCTAAGCTGATTCTCGTAGTAATCTGGAATTGTCGACATATCAATACACATAGCCCCTCCTGCCATGATGGCGCTCTCGCGAGACATTTGCAAAATTGTCGCGCTTGCTGGACGATCGGGCTGTGCCGCGACTCTCTGAATATCCATAGTTTCATCACTCTTCTCATCTCTTTGAACCTCCCACTCCACACTAGTCTGTCAACAGAGAAGGAAAGGATGTGTGTTTAATTCAACACATTTGACTCTTCGATTCTGCTATTTTCTGTTCTTTTACGCATTTTTTTCTTTTTTATTCATTCATTAATTATTCCTTTCATTTGATTTTAAAATTATTTTGCTCAGGTCTATTTTTTGTGATAATTCATTTTTAAATTTCAAATCCCTTCCTTCCCATTTTCGACGTGCGGTCTTGGATACGCCCTAAAGAGAATCCGTGTTGTTGTTAAAATATGTAGGATGTGAAACTACGAATTATGTATAAATAACGGATTAATGATTATATTCAGGGCTAAACTATCAGAAAAAAACTAGCAAAACATATACATGGATTTCTATATATTTTTGTACACATATTTGTGCGTGAAAAAGTTTCGCGCGCCTACCTATTTGCAAATGTTAAAAAAAACTGGTCGCGGGGTCGGGCATATAGTAGCGCAACCTTTTCGAATGCTTATACAATCACGTCATGCGTCGATGATTGAGTTGAGCGCTTCAGTATTAAAAAATATTCATTTGTATATATTTAAAATCGGATGAATTCGATAACATAAACTGAGATTACAATTAAAAAATGGTTATCATCACAAAAATAATTATAAACATCATTCAATGTGCAAATTACAACTTTCTTAAATACAAAAGTTAATTAAAGAAAATAAAAATGCTACTTTTAATTGTTAATTACAATGCGTTTAAAAGGTTACCTATCGTTGAATGATAGGTTAAATTATTTAATGTAATTATGAAAATGAAAAGATGAGAAAAAAAGTAAGAGATAAGAAAGAAGATTTACAACAATAGAAAAATATAGATGAATCGTATTAATGATTAAAAATAATTGTAATGCACTAAAAAATACATAAAAGAATGATAACATGAGAGATAGTCCATAACATATTCATGCAACAAGATTGTAATGATAAATGTGTACTTACAGGTAGAGAAATATTGTCATGGAAGTCAGGCATGTGGTGGTCAACTTCCTGTTTGATAGCCGTTGGTGTTTGAGATGATGGAGATATTGTTCGACCTCCATCTTCTAAATCGCCACCTAGTGTATTATTTAACTTTGGAATCACTGTAGGACTTGATTTGTAACTACATTGAGATGAGGCCTGAAAATAAAAAAAGATTAATATTATCATTTATATACGGAATATTTGATAAAATAATTTTTTATCGAAGTAGAATAATGTTAAAAGTGCGTATATCTACAGATGCTTGATTATTGAAAGGACAAATATATTTTGAAAAATTTGTTATTCATTTACGTTTGATGTTAAAAGATAGAACAGCTGTTTTATTAAGTACGATAAAAAAATGCTTATTGGTTTCATTTCCAAGGTCGTATGAATGATTATTTGAAAAGCTGAGTAATCAATCATACATAAAAGTCTGCAGTAAAGTACAAAAAAATGGCACTGATAATTTACGAATAATTTTGACAATTTTAACATTTATATAAGCCAAAGTTTTATGTAGTACAATCTTTTTTTTTTCATTTAGTTTCAAGAATTTTAGTCATAATACAGAGATGATTGTATGACTGAACAGAATGTAATAATAGTTAAATACATTAAAAGGTTTATGAGTATTCGTGTGATAGCGGAAAAGTTTTAAGACAATACATGACTTCTGACAGCCATTTATGTGTGTTGATATCTGATGTATATAACATTGTATCTTAAAAAGATTTTTTCAAGGACATCCACTATTACAACTTCAGTCTGAATATAAATAATTATCCTGCTTACAAGTGCGCCATTCATTCTTAAAGTGAGACGACACTGTAATTTCGCTCCTGTGCTAAATATCTTTCGTGGAGAAAGGGACCCGCGTTCAAAAACCATGTGGCTCAACGAACAAGGTATCCTAGTTCAAATCTAGGTCAAATAAAATGTATACTAGGACCTGGAGAAAGTTTCAAGAGTTGAAAAGGATGATTGGCAGAGTAAAAATAATAGAAAGAATAGGAAATACTTTTGTGAAAATTAAAATTACTCTGAAAAGCAATTGTTGTGTGAGAAATTCTTTCATGGCTGAATTGATAGGCTTGTAATCTATTGATAGATATAAATTCTTTCTAGTAATTATTTTATAATTTAATTATATTTGTATTTAAATTATAACATTGATTACGAAGAATTTAAATGTATGTATAATGATAATTGTATTGTGAAATTTAGAAGCTAATGAAGTGAAAATTTCATCAACAATAAATAGCAATAATAATGAAAGAGGAATTTCATCATAAAAATCAAATTCACAATTAAATTAAATTATTTAATAAAATATCTTGTTGAATTGATCATTTTTGAGCAAAAAATTCCATCAGATATTTAGGTTGTATGTATGTATGTGTGTGTGTGTGTGTGTGTGATGTTGAAAAAAAATACAGTTAACTGAAATAAAATTGTCAGTATATATTGTACAAAAAATAAAAAATAATTTATGACATTAAAAATACATAAAAAAAATTAATTTGATTTACCTGAGAATCGGACAAGAAACGTTCGCTTGGTGGACCCGTAAGTAAAACATCATAACTGCCAGACAATTTTCGTTTTTTTTTTTCTGAACCTTGGAGGTTAGGAGAATCAGAACGCCTGTTGGTTCCGTGTGTCTCTGGTTCAGGAGACGGACTTTTTTCTTCAGTTTTGTTATTTACACTATTGTCAGTGAGACCTCTGATTTGTAATGCCTCAGCGGTCTTGAGAAACATAGGTAATAGATGTTGACTAACATTAACCTCTCCTTTATACATAAAGTGGAGCAATGCCTTCATCTCGGTGTCATTGACATCCTTGAGGAAAATAATTGGGTGTGGATGAGTGTTTTGAAGAAATATATTTTCAAAATAAGGACTGCAAGCCGACAATATCGTTTGGTGGGCCTTGAATGTCTCTCCAACGCAGGCGAGAGTAACGTCACACAGAGCTTCTCTTGCAAGTAATGAGCTCAACACGTCCGTTAAATTCGCTGGATGATTGTTCCACCGAAGGCAATACTGTTGGTCCATCTTGTTTATCTCCAATCCCGACCCTATAACCAAACTATCTAGAGTCTTTTGTACAAGTTAAATAAATTAAGTAAACACTTTGGTGTTTATGTGATTCAGTTAGCTGTGTTCGCGCCACCCTGAATCCCTTAGAGGCAAGCGTAATATAACGTGTAACAACCCTTAGACCCTGATTCGCACGTTTACAAAAATAATTATTTATAAAACACACGCACAACTACGTGCCAGCTGTAATATTTAGTAGGACTATCTCGGCTCTAGGCCTACACAACGTTCTCTACGCTTCTGCAAATGTGCCACATTGCAGTATAACTGTAAAACCCTTCAGGGTTCACGAGTTGCTACTATACGTTTCAAAAACATTAATTCGCATAACCTCCGTTGAAAAATATTATACACACGTTATTTAAATGTAGAACAAAGTGCACGCGCATTCACTGTACGAGGTTAGAAATAAAATTGCGACGCAATACGTGACTGTGCCGCCCACATATGTGTAAATAACACTAAATTCGAGATAATGTTTTCGACAATGTCAATATTCGCGATGCTTGGGCGCCATTGTCGGATCACCGTATTCAAGAGACTCTATACTACAACTATACTTATACCAGCACGAGTGAGCACGAGGCTATTCCTCTTGCTAGTAAAAATTACTCGATTTATTGTTGACTGACGCGACTAAACACAACTTAACGCCACGCCAGACATCTATACGTCGGTACTACACGCCTTTCCTACTCTCTATTACTAAATTCCACATTATTTATTTTAATTATGGCTCTACTTTTAACACTAAATTCTAAATTACCAGTATTTTTATCATTTAATACACTTGTATAAGTTTCTCGTCTCTCCTCATAACCGCCATTAACTACTCACCTTAAACAAACTCTTTGCCATTACAACGCCACCCGACCCTTAATGTCCACTACCATGCACTGCCATACCATACCAATCTGCCAATACCTACGGCCTTATTTTTAAAATACTTATGACCTTCGTGCATCTGCCGAGCGGCCTCAGTCACTCACTGATTCGCTTCTGACATACTTCGCAGCCTACTGGATGCCGCGTTAAACTTACTAAACGCGGGCCAATTCAAATTCTATTTTTCCACGTCATTCAATCTCCCGCGCATTCTTCGAATTCTATTTATTAAAATATCAAACGACGGATCAATAAATTCATAAGTATTACATACCAAATTACTCATCTTCAAGTGGATGATACAACTATCCGATTATTTCTTGCATTTTGATCTTCAAGGTGGTAAAAATACCGACGATAAACTTCGTATACGTGTTTTATCTCGGTAAATGATACTACTATCAAGTCTTTTCAACTTATTCATCGTTACTTTTGTATTCATCTTTTCTCACTATTTATTATTATTATTATTATATTGTTTAAAAAATGTTTATAAAGTTCTTTTATCACTTTTGTGCATAAATTATTTTTTTTTCTATCATTTTATACTGTCAGACTGCTGTCTAAAATTTTTATTACATGGAAATGAAAAAAAAATAGTTTATAATCAAATTTTTGGTTAAATGGGAAAAAATTAAATTCCCTATAAAATAAAAAACTTTGAAGTTAAATTTTCATAAAACAATTTGCTTTTCATTGATCTTCTAGTGTTTATTTAGAAGGCAATCAACGGAAAATAATTCGTGGTTGGAGAAGCGGAAGGTGGAATTTCCGACAGTAAATGATGATGATTATTATTATTATTCGAACTAGAAATGTGTGGATATAAAGGAAAAGAGAGCTATCAGACAATTAAAAAAAAATTTCTTTGAACAAAAAAGTTTCAACGATTTTTTTTTCTCTCAAATTATATTTTGCAATTTCGAATAATTAACTATTATTTTTATAGCATTATGAAAGTTCTGTAAATTGATTATAATGATAATGGCTTAATGAAATATATGTTAAATGATTATGATGACAAAATTGATGGGATGAATAATGGAACTGAAAATCATTAACAAAAATTAATTACTAAAACAAGTAAAAATTTTCATGTTAGTTAAGTAATTAATTTAAAGTGACTAAAGTGATATTAAAGCCTATCGCGCAAGTGATTGCGGGTTAACATCGTAATCCCGACGGTAGGATAAATGAATTAAGTTAGTTCAATGTTATTACTCCTTGGCTGATGTACGTTCCACTGAATTTAGCATCAACATTAGCAAGATAAATCAGTGAATAAACATCATTTCGTCTTACATTTAATTATAACAGAAATATCCATAACGAGTAAACAAAAACATAAAATATTTATCATAATTAGTATCGATAGGTATTCGTGAGTGATTGTTAAATCGCATAATCCATAAACTATTTAACAGTCAAAACGAGGTGCAATGTGAGAAATGTGGTAACTGATAAATGTATTCATAATACATTCTATTATGTACGATTGTTTCATTTCATATAATTGAGGATTTATATAAATATAAAATAAACTATATATTCCATAAGTATTCTTGTATAACTGAAATACATTTTCGATGATTGTATATGAATATTCGATAAATAATAAAGTAGGAATGTAAACGTATGTATATAATAGGTATGATCGTTTGCAATTAAAGCATGATTCGATGAAATTTTCCAACCTATTATAATACTCGCGAGTGTTTAATACCATTAGACAGAAGTGGCTCTATGAGGATTAAACAAATATAGTTAGTGCCAATCCATACAGACCTACTGAATCTCTCTGCTTCAGTTAGCATTAACAAACGATAATTAGCGAACATCATCAGTTTATTCTCGACAAAATTAATTTTAGTCTTTATCGATTCTGATGGAATATCTCGAGAGCTTTTAATCAACAAAAATAGCATTTTGACCGGATAAATTCGATTTATATCAATTATCAATTTATCCATGATAATTTCGTTACTACTTTGTATTTCGTTTGTTAAATATAAAAAAAATATCCCAGCACTAGGTGTGACAAATCGAAAGAAAACAAAAAAAACTCATTTCCTTGGTCAAAGGCTGTCGTTTAGTATTCAATCGACTGTGATATCGTTATTTTGCTACTTTGATTGTTTTTTTATTTGTTAGTTCGTATTTTCAATGTGAGAAACGATAAAATAACATGTTTCAGCCAATCTCGATATTTACCCTAAATTTAATCGATTACTAGAATGAGTATTTGAAAAACATTTAACTCCTTTTGTTGGAGATTTCAATTGAGATTTAACGTTAATTGGACATTGTAATAAAAACAGACGTATTAATGAAAATGTTCAAAGAAAAAGTTGAAACTCTCTCGATAGACTTGTAATCTCATTTTTTCATTAAATTTTAAACATCGCTTATTTTTCTCGTTTTAGTTTTTTTCTTTAATGTCATGAGACTCTATTTCTGTTGGTCGATGTAATGTAAAGACGAATTAACATTAAAAAAAAAATATAGACAGTGAATAAAATGAATATTTTATCCAAGAACATGATTTAAAATGATGATGTCTTTTCTGTATGAATATCATGTGGATATTTTACAGACAAATATAATTAGCACTGACAAAATACCTACCTCTCTTTACATCAGAAACAGTCGAATAATTCAAATCAAAAGCACATGTTAGCGCTTGACAAAAAAAAAACAAATAGATGTTAATGGAACAAAAGATTTTTTTTTCATAAAGAGGTAGAAATGGAGCACATAAAAAATTAGCGTTACTATTAGATAAGTGCATACGTAATTATCATTCACGAACGTCGATCTCTTTACGGGAATATGACCTTGACCACGAGTACAACAAGTGCAATGGGAAAGCTGCGCATCGAGAGATCGATACACAATTACTCCTGGTTCATAGACAGCGTTTTTACATAAAATTTTCAATTATTTATGTTCTGTTATTGATTTAATATCTTCATGATGGATCTTCAGGTGTTGAGTTGGATTTACTAGAATCTATTTTTCTCTATATTCAAAGCTGCTAAAATTGAATTTATTTCTTTTCATGTAGTAAAATAATAATAATAAAAAAATTGAATCTGGTTTAGTATGTTATTTTCCTTTTTTTTTTTATAAATAAGAGATAATATTCTAGGTTCTGTAGTATAATGAATTTTAATAGAAAAAATGTAATATTGAAAAATGTTAATATCCGTGCTGAATATAAATATGTAAAGTAATATTATTTTCCACGTGTTGGATATAGAATTATGAAATAAATATGATTCTAAATGCATATATTCAGATAGATATCAAAGTTTCATAAAAAAAAAAAATAATAATAAACGCAGAAAAGCACAAATGTGATGTCTGCATTGTTACCTGATTTATTAAAGTTCGTAAACATGAAAATCTTCAGGGCCCCAAGATTGGGCCACCTCTAATTTGACCACCAGTCTTCTTCAAACGGTGTATTCTTCAGAGATGAAAGATCTGATGATATCTTCAAAGATGAGTTGTTTTTTTTGGTTTATTTTGCTGATGTTGAATTAAATGAAAATTTTCTCAACTATTTTCATTTGATTATCGAGATTGTCCGTGATCATAAGTCCACAAATAATCACTAAAATACTGGAAAACTTTCAAAAAGTCTAAGACTACGTAACAGATGCAATCACTGCACTCGATATGTCTTCGGATCAGTTTGAGAAGACAAGTATTTCCGCGCGCGATGAAAAAAAAAACGATGGAACTGGTAACAGTGATTTATTCTGTGAGACCGAGAATATAAGTTATCGGAGGGTAGAAATATCGCAAGTACAGAATGATGTATACCGCACGGGCACATTCTCCTCAATGAATGCACCAGGCATGTGCACGAGATTTTATGTTGACCACCTCCACCGTCGCAACAACCCCTTAAACGACGTTCTCTCCCTCTTGTTCACTCCGGTCGGACAATTGCGCCCTCCTGCACTACCCTCTCTTATCTAGATTGCACAGAGTGCGCTCAACACCCTTTTTGTGGTTCCCGCGTCGATCCCACCACGCGTTGACTCTTTCCCGGGGGCGGTGTTGTTTATATCTCGCGTTGTTGCGTCGATCCTGGTGCATAGCACTAGGACCTGGTGATTCGTCCTTACGTGTGCAACGGGGCGAGTTCACTTGTTCGCCAACCCCCCGGGTTCCCCCTGATACCACCCCGAGAAATCGCGCGCGTGGCACGTTGAATCCAACTACCGATTATCCAGAGAGGGTGTACTTACCAGGTTTCTACAATTATTATACACATGCAGTCTTGATAATACTATCTTGATGAGCCTCCAACTACCTCCATAACACCATCATATGCGTATATAAATATTATGTCGTACACATGTAAATATGCTTAAGTATCAGGATCGAATGAGACTAGTGAATTCGTATGATTTTATTTATTAGATACCTTGGGTGATAAGGTTATTGTTCTCTGTTTATTACATTTTTTCTTGTTAGAACTTTTTTTTTTATTTTAATCTTCCAATCGTCTAGTCTTTTTTCCCTTTTAAAAATAAATAATCTATCAATCAATATTATTAATAAACAATATTCTAATTTTACTATGGAAAAAAGTGCAATTATTGACAATAATTGAAGTGTTAAATTAGAAATTTATCTCACTTGTGCATATGTTGTTTTTTTTGTTATTTGCCATACAAATACTTGAAGAAATATTTTGATGCATTTATAAATCTCACTGAAGGACCCTCTTGTTGGTTAAATCTTGGAAATATCTTGAATACATTTGCAAAGTTGTACAAAATAGCACGGATCATTGATGTAGTTTACTGAAGTAGAAAAGATTGTTTTTTAAATAAAAAAAACATATACATGTAAACAGTTGGGTTAAGATCAAACAGTGATTTGTAAAAGGACATATTCTTCTCTAAGTAACAAAGTCTTAAAAGGATTCAAATTCAGGAGAAATAGGTTTACTATACCTCTTGTTTGTCATGGCAAGCATGCATTTCTCTACTGTCTCTATTCTGTCACATATTGGAATTGTATCCAACTATTCCATCGGCACATTGAGCTATACCGAAGGACTAAAATCTTCTCACTGTCTACCTCTCATCTACTCTGTCTGATTTTGGATCTCGTTGGATACTACAACAATTCGCAATAGTACGCACACATTCTCGGAATTCGACAGCTTATCTCCATCCCCCCATGGTACCAATGTACAACCACGGTATCGCATTTGGTATCCACGCGGAGAAGCTGCTCATCGTGATCCAAGTTTCGCGGCTCAATGCCATGTGATTTCAAGAGAATAGAGAGAATTTACAAACACGTATACAATTCAAGTTCTTGATATATAAAGTAAATGTTGAATTAGCACAATATACGTTGAGAAATCGGATAATATTTACACAATTGGATTCTTATTTTACTAGTTTATTTTCACAATACTTTGATATACTCTGCACTAAAGATGAGTTACTTTCAAACTGTGGTTTTTAATGCAACTTTATTTTCTACTCAACTCAAAGAAAATCTTCTTAAAAGTTAGACAATACTCTATTATTGACTGTATAATACCAACTCTCTATCGTTATATATCAAATTTTATTATATATTACTATTATTAGAAGAGTTATAAAAAAAAGAATATTTCTTAAACATTTGTTATAACTTGAAATAAAGTTTTTAATTATGATTATAGAGTTTTTATTCCTCTGGAAATTTTTTTCTATCAAATAATTCTGTTTCCTTCTTTTGAAATATTTTTTTGGAAAATCAAAGATGTTCTGAAGAAAAATGATAGCAAAATAAAATATAAAAAGCAAAAGTGAAAAATGGTTATTTTTAGATCAAGTATAAAGGTGCAAACTAACTTATGCAGAATGTATTTTGCAACAAGGCTTTGCCAAGGTTATCTTTTTTCCGGAAAATCTAGTAAAAGCTAACACGAACTACGTCCTTTTTACTTAATCTACAAATACATGTATAATATTGTGTGCATAAAAATTTTATCATCAGGTTTATTATTTAAAATCTCCAAGATTTAGTTCTGATTAATTTTTAATCAATTTTCAACTAAACCTTCGTCAAAGGAATCGATTGAATTATCTAAGGGGATATGAAAGAATGTAACTCTAGTACTGAAGAAATGAGCTTAGTAAATGTTGTAAGTATTTTAGGTTAAATTAGAATAATTATAAACCCAAGGAAGTGGAAATCAGCTAATAATAGAGCATGAAAATTTTTGGAGTCAATATGTTAAAAAAAAGTCCTCTATTGGTTTTTCATTTTTAGACTCTACTAACAAATCTATGAAAATAGAATCAATTTCATTCTAAGATTAACAATTTTAAAATAGAGACTTATTTGAGGATTGAAAAAAAAAAAATAAACCCACAAACATAACTGTATATTTTAATTGATTTTTAATATGTTCAATAAAAAAGTAAAAAATTTTCTCATGTATAAAAAATGGAAAAAATTAAAAAGTAACCAAAAAGTAATTCATTAATTTTTAACTCTTCATTTTACATACATTGATCTCTTCATTCTATAAAATGCATGAATAAATTTAGATTACATCGATGTCATTTTCATGTCAGTTACTGCCGTTGCCCATAATTACGACCTACATGAATTTTGCTTTAAAATAATTGAATATAGGATAAAAAGGAATTATTTGAATATTAAACAAAGCGATTAAAATAAAAGTCAAAAAAAAATTAAAACTATTTACTATTAAAAAATTAATCTATAGTATTTTATAAAGTAGCATACTATGTTTAGTATTCATAATATATAGAATGATATCCATATGTGCATCCCCCACGATGTAATATCTATTAAAAACCCCAGGCTGTTCGATTTATCTAGGTCGACACTAATGCGCTGATTATTTCCAATCTATTCATTTGATAATTAATTTTATAATTCATTTAATGTTGTTTATTCATGGAACAAAATATCCAATTGCCACAAACAGTGTACATTGATCATCAAAAAAATATATTAATAACTATAAACATATTGATAATCATTGTTAGATATTTTCCAAGAGTTTAAAAGTAAATAACAGTAAAAATTATCAAAAAAAATGTATTTTTGATAAATAAACGTCATATAAATGTTATGAATATTGTATTTTTAATTAAAAATTTTCCTCAAAGTTTTCATTGTATCGATTAAATTTATTATATATCATTGTTTCAGAAGTGTATGTATATACCAAACTCAATATTCTCTCACTTATTACATTATCTGTTATATGTTTATTCAATAACGTTCCATATACATGTACCATACATGGAAAGAACATTCAACTGTCGTAGCAGATCGGAAATCTACTCTTGTAACCGTCTCGATTTCTATTACGTGTACTATACTGGAAAAAACTGGTAGACACAATAAAATAAAAGTTTGTTACATTTATATCACTAATACACTAATGTATATGGTATATATTTTTAAAAAAAATAGTTATCATTATAAAAACATCCTTGATATGCTGATAACAATATTTTCAACGTGTGAGAACGATTATAACTTGAAGAACACATTATGATCATGATCTGTTGTTGGAACAGACCTTCAATTTGTCTCACAAACATAATTTTGTTTTCATGCTCTCATTATTTTACTTGATTATTATATTCTAAAAAATACTAAAATACGAATACAATTATTTTCATGCATACAGTATATCACACTTTATCACTTCGTCTGTATATACATTTACATATTTTTTATTGCTGCATGAACCGAAAGTCCATTGAGCGTCGCTTCGCACTCATTTTAACGCTTAGCTTTTACCACAAGAAACCTTTTTTTAATGCTCATACATTTATTCATTATTTTTTTTTTTTTGTTAAATTTTTTTTGTTTTAACAGCTAAAAGATGAAAAAATTGAGTGAGTATTTTAGTTTCCTTTCTTTTGTAAAAAAAAAAAATCACTATTTTTTTTATAGCGAATGTAAACTGATTTTATGAAAAACAATAGATTTTAAAAGCTTTGAGGAATTACTTGACGGAAAAATTTAATTTTGAGTTTTTCCTTCAACTTTTGAAAATTTTTCAGCTCAACCTTAAGGATAAAATTTAGTACAGATGGAATAAAAAATTACCATTAATTGTTTTTCAAGTTTCAAAGTTTTATTATCCATCGTCTTTCACCTTTAACAGTATCCATCTTCTTCTTTTATTTCTCATCCAGCTTTCTAGTTCTTTTTCTACCCTTCAAAATCTTGGTTGGATATCACAACCTAACAGCCACCGACGTTCGATCTCGTCTATTTTATGCCCTGTGTGCTGCATCGCATAAACGCGACAGCAGCTTCCTTCCCATTTCAAATCTACCTCTCTTCAACTCTCCTAACATCCTTAGAATACTTGAAAGAGGAAAGTAGCTTGGATTCATTTCTAACGGAAGAAGAACAAGTCCGAATGAGGCTTCCACATTTTTCCATTTTCATTTCTTTCACCTGACAACAGTCACAGTGAAGCCGGAGAAAATAGTAAGAAAAAAAAACTAGAAAATACAGAAATATATATTAATTTATGTTTGTGTGTATATGAAAATAAAAAATCAAAAAAAAAAAATAGTGTATTGAAAAAAAAAATTTTTTCTTAAATGATAGAGATAAAAAGCACTTAATTATTAAACTGAAATGGAAAAACGATGGAAAAAACTCTCGAGACAGACTTACGATTCATCTATTTGTAGTTCATCCAAGCACTTTTAATTGCAGTACTTGGCGTAGTGAGTAACATTTAAACAATAAAAGAAAAAAAAGTTTACAAAGAATCTTTATTAATATTTTTTTTTAAAGATGAGTAGCATTCAATTATGTCCGAAAGTCCTTAAAAAGTAAGAAGCAATGAAATTTAATATTTGATGAACTTTTTTCCCTCTTTTTATTTATATTGTGTTATTAAATGTTCTTTAATTGATATTTTTCTATGTTTATTTACACTTGAATGTTACGTTTGAAAGTATCTTTATTACCCTGAAAAGGTGTAATAGTCAAAATCTGCATCAACTTTGTCTGCGTGGCGAGTTTCCATAATTTAGAATATAACGACCGCTGTCTGGGGCGGTAGGAAACTGTCATGTCTTGCGTGAATAGTCTCTTCAGAATTTAGTTTAAGAGATATGTAGGTCGTCTGATGTGTCGAGAGTTTTGAGCTTAAAGTCTGAAGTGACATACTGGAACACTCGAATTCTGAATAATTTAATGATGAATAAAAGAAATTAATTCAAAGTCTGGACCGACTTTGTAAAATCAAATGAAATGAGTTGAGTCAAATGCATGTTCTGCAAAACAAGAAAAACTTATTAGAACAATGAAGATTGTTCTTCTGGATTACAAATATGTTTTTGAATCCATTTTTCATTAAAAGAACAAATAAGAATGCTTACTTACACTATGAATATATTTATTGAAAAATCTGTCAAGGACAAAGGTAAGTAAAAAATGAAAACAGAGATATATTAGTTGATATATAATTTCTAGTTAATTAGAAATAATGCCTGAAGGCAAAGCAGTATTTGTAATGAAAAATTTAAAAAATTTTATACAAATTCTAGCTTTACTTACATTTTACATATAATTTTTTTCACAATGATTCTTACTCTAGATGATTTTATTTTATTTTAATAAACAAAAGCTTTATTCACATTTTTTTTCTTAATCATTAAAAAAATTCTGTTGTTGAATTTTTTTTTTTGTGAAACCATTTCATGCGAAAAAATGTTATACCTCCCTCATCACTATTTCTAGTATTGCTTTCAGCTTATTATAGCATTGAATTCAGGCATGCATTTCATTATTTGAAAATTATCTTCTAATTATAATTGCAATCTTCTCTCATCAAGATAGATAAACTGCATTCCACTAAAACAAGATTAACAGTTAGCTCAAAACTGTCCAACAGCCATAACAATAATTTATTCCCAGTAAAATTATCAACAATAAAAATGACAAAAAATTCAATAAAATAAAAATAATCCACTCGATTTAATTATTACAAAAAATATAACTAAATCATAGATAAGATCTAGCACAAGTACATCAATTCGACATTGATAAAGCCCATTATAAACTCTAGCATGTTGTCCCATTTTTATCCAGCATGAAAATAAGGAAAAGCAAACCTCAGTAGGACACAGAAGAAGAGCTAAAGTGTAAATGGTCGTGGAAATGGTTTCAAAAATATATCGCGGTACTTTTCCAGTTGAGGATAACGAGGAAAAAATAAAGTTGTACAGTTGTATCATGCAATGGTACTGGTGAACAAGATAGGTACACGTGTAGTGAGAAAAAGAGAGCACTTGATGCAATAATGGAAGATAGGGTGAGAATAGAAGTAACAGGGTGGAGGATGATGATGAGGAGGATGGGGAAGAAGTAAAGAGTGTGAGAGGGTAGTCAGGGGTGGAGCTACAAGTGGTGATAGATGAGGCAAAATTGTCGTTATTACTCGGTTACATTGGAGATAAATCGTTCGCCCTTTAAGCGCAAATAAACCTTTAACCAGTATACCACAGTGACTCGAATACTTCATTATTTATTTATTAATTATTAATTACTATCAACTATACTCTACACTCATTACATCATCAAAATTATAGCATTCGACTGTTTTTTTATCAATCCTGTAATGTTAACTGCTAGATGGTACAATAACTCACACATAGCTGTGTGCTAAATTTATGCAAAATTGTTGATTACTAAAATAAAGTCAATAGACGTGCGATAATTATTAATTATTGTAAGTAAATCGATCGTGATGAGTTGATAAGAAATTTTGAATAATTATTATGGACCTAGGCTCTATTATAATGTGATATTAGAATATATGTAGCACATAAACCATGTTCTAGGGCTTTTTTAGTCTGCATCGATCGCCCTACAACCAGAAATGCAAGAGACAGACAATAATTACGATATATACCACTACATCTCGCATGTGTCTATGTCTGGGAGAATGATGTAAATCTTTTAATTATTATTCGATAATATAGCTAGTATATAAAATGACCTGATAATTTTTTCTATTTGGTATAAGCATGAATTTAAAAATTATTGATTTATTACTATAAAAAAAAGAAAAATATACAATCTCTGTAGTTGTTGATATATGTCATTTAAAGAGAAATTAATTCATAGAGTGGGTAATACGTTAAAATTTCTCTTGTTCAACCTGACCAAGATTTTTTTATTCACTGTCACTGTGTCTGTATTTTAGTTCCCAGAGGTATTTTCATTTTTCGCACAAGAGCTGGCCGGTCATCCGTTCGTTCGTTAGTTGGTGAATAAATAATCGTTGCCAACACACCAAAGCCGATGAAAATTTCAATCGGAGGCTATACTTCTCTCCCCCTTTTTGCACCATCACTCTCTACACGCCATTTTATTCGCAGCATGTCATGTTCAACGAGAATAATTCATTGATCCTATTGAGCAGATGCTGCCACCTCTCGCCTTGCTGTCTGTCATCTTCAATCTTATCTCCCTTGAAAATCATATTCTTTCATCAGATTATCACTTACTTACTCTGCCACATCCATTTTTACTATTATAAATATATTTTTTCAGCTTTAAAATCCCTATTTTTTGTATTGAAGAGAAAATTATTTTTTTTCCGTCAAAAATAGACAAATACGTTGGTGTAATTATTTTAGCAGGGTTTTCATTGATGCCTTTAAATATTCTTTGTCATGTGGTCCCTATAATTTAGGTCATATTAGGTGAATTGAATTTAGAACTGCGCTAATGCAAGTAATAGAAGTATCGTAGCCTATGAAGACGTGTATGTGTACATGCGGACTATCAAAAGTGTATTACCCACATACACATTTCACAACTCAGCCAGTTCTTGGACACTTTAAACTACATTTCTACCATTTTTTACATTTACTCATATACCTTCACGCACTTCATTTAATTTTATTTTTCATATTATACTCGACGCTCATTGCACTCATTAAAGTAATTTTAAAAAATGGATCTGGGCTTACTTTGTACCCTGATCACTAAGTTCCCATTAATCGAAATCCGTAATTTTTTCATGTTTTGATTTTTATTGTCTATAACGAATTGAAATTTTCATAAACAATATATAATTGTCTAAAGTCATGTAGGATTATTAAAAATCATATTGTATTAATATTGAACTCAGTTTTCAACAATATTAATCACTCAATAAGTAGGATCTATTTCAAATGTCTTGTTAACTCAAATTATTTTATAGTCATTTATGTTATAAAAAAATGATGATAAAATTATGAATTTTAAAAATTAACCCCATTACAATAACTTTTTAATGGGAGGTTAAAAATATCTTTTATTTGGTTGTTATGTAAAGGTTTTTTTTTAATATAAACCTTTTATTCATTTATTAAAAAAATTATATCCTGTTACATAATAAATGATGATCTAAATTTCGAGAAATTGATAATTAATCAAGCTTACCTCTTCCTTGGGATGTTTGTTTGGAAAATAAAAAAAATTAAATTCCTTTCATTTTACAGTTGTTCCCAATTTGATTACTGTTTTTTGTTTCTTCTGAGCTGAAGGATAATAAATTTGCGGGAATGAAATAGAGAAATCCAGCAAATAAGTCATACAGGGAGGTTTCAAGCGGAAAGTAGTTGGGAATAATTTTGTCGAATGAGGAAGATGCGCGCGCGGTCTGCCGTCATTCGACGAGATTGCACTCAGAAAATCCTTGGCGCGAGGATGAAGCCCGGGCAGGAAGTAATAGCCGAGTGATAGAGTCGGGCTTGCAGAATTTTTATGGGTAAATCGATGCCGCAGGGAACTCAAGCGAATAAGAGAGGGCGAGTATGATGAAGAGAGGAGAACAAAAGCAACGAAACGAGTGTCACCGATATACTAGAGGATTGAAAAAGGTGACGGTTTTGGTGCAAGAAAGTCAACTGCTATGACAAACAGATATTTAAGACAATTAGAATTTTTTCGTTTGATTCAATTGAATAGATTCTATTTCTTATCAATAAAATAGCACGCTTTTGTACTAGATTTTAACAAACTCGTGTAAACAAATTTTTTTTATCATAGAATGAATTAATTACTATATTTATTAGAATTGAATAAAATATTTATTCCAAAATACTTACATTTTTGAATATTTATAATGTATAATTGATAAAAAAGTTGAAATTCTTCTATTTAAAACATAAATTAAAAAAAGAATATTTACATAATTTAAAATTTGAAATAGTTGGCGCGTGTTTTTGGTTGGCCCTTAAGTAACCCAATCGGGGACGCTCTTGCATATGATTTGTCAAGCGCAAACTGAGACAGAACGATCGAGAAATCTATTCCACATCAATTCTTCGAACGCAACGGCCGGGTTTGTTGTTGCCGGCATCTTTTAATTGCACCGGTGTGGTGGTGTTTCATTTTCTCAATTTGACTCGATTTAATTAAGTTTCAAGCACAATTATGAGCGTGAAAATGATAGATAATCGATATTATTATAAAAATATCGATAATTCCTTTCGATATCCAATAAATGGAATGAAACATATCCTTTGTACGCAATGTAATGGGAGATTTTGTATTAGAGGTATGTTTCTTTGTGTATTAAAAAGTAATAGCGGTAGAGTACGAATTACGAATTTAAAGAATTGTTTCAAGGTGTATAAAAAAAATTTCTTAAAGTTACGTAGACACTGTTTAGATATATTTAGATATATTTCTTTTGTGTTCTATCGAACAATTTTATAGAAAAATATTACGTCGATTTTTTACGTAAGGGTAATCTCATTGCCGACTGGATACCACATTTACAACAATGAAACGTTAAAAATTCTATTTCAATTTTTTTTGTTACACATTAATGTGTTACAGATTTAAAGAATATAACAAAAGGACCACAGCTTCCGCTAATTCGACATTGTGGTCATGCAATATGTGAACATTGTGCCCAAGGTTATGCTATTAAGCCATGTTTAATCTGCAAAAATAGGCCTAAACTATCTAGAGGTGATGATTTTCTTCCACTTCCTATCAATGTTTACATTGTTGGATTGATGTGCGCTCAGATGTCTCGGCCAGTGAAAAACAATATCGACGAAAAAGATTTTACATTTCGAAAGTCTTTACGATCTCAAATACGTGAAATACAGTCAGGTAAGCAAAAAATATTTTTATTTGAATATTTGTGTATGTTTTTTCTCATCTATTAAAATTGTAACTTTTGATTTTTTTTCATTGATTTGATTTTCTAGATAATTGTGTCGAGTGCGGTGGTACTGCGTCATCGCGATGTATACAATGTTCAGCTTTGTATTGCTCTAAGTGTTTTGTTAAGGTAGACCAATCAACTTTTCTAAGAATAATGATGAATAGATAGTATTCTTGGTTTTGATATTGAATGTTATGAAATTATGTATTGATATATATTTTTTTTTAGTTTCATACATTTCAAGCTAGTAAACATCATACCGCAGAACCTGTAACGCCATCGAAAAGACAAAAAATGAAAGACTTGAGTGTGGATTGTCCAGAGCATCCTTATAATAAAAACAAGCATTGGTGTAGATGAATGTGCATTACTTTTTTCTCGGGCCTACGTGCACGATTTGGGTATTATTAGGCGATAGTTAATCATTCATACTTTTTCCGTCTGTACACTAATGGTATGTATATATGATTTATTATTTATATTTTATATTTCTGTGCTATATGTATTGTGTGTTAGTATCTCATTTCGTATTTATAAAATTTATTGTGGAATCGAGAACATGGCGAGTTTTGGTGATTGTATTTGTGGTGATTGCCTGTTATTTAATTTGGCTGTATTGTTTACGAGTAGCGTAGATACGATTGATGATTTAAATGCGCTTCTGTGTGTGAGCTTGGTTGTGGTGGTTATGGTGTATGAATCTATGCCTGGGGTGTGTGTGCGTGAGTAGGATGGGATGAGTGAGTGCTGTCGATAGGTGTAGAGTGGTTTGTATGGTTTTGTAGATACGTGTGGTCGTTATATTTGGTGGTATATTGTGAGTGTTTGGATTTGTAGCGTTTTTTGATAAGAGTCATAGGTAACGTGCCTTAGAGGAATGTTGGTTTGGTTGGTGTGCGGGTATGGATTGGGTGTGGTGTGATGGGTTATGTTCTTAAGTTCGTGTAGTTCTAGGAATATGATAATGAGTGTTTTGAGTGTGTTCTGTTTTGTAGTGGCCTGAATTTGATGACTCTCTGGTGGATGTGGTTTATAGTTTGTTCTATGTATATGTTGTGGGTAGGTCTGTCGTGAGAAATGAAACGTCTGGTTGTGTGGTGGTGAGTGATATGATCATCGTTTGTCGTTGGGTGTATTGGAGAATGTAGTGTTGATGTTGTAATGTATGTGTCTATCGTTAGTTTGGTTTGTTGTACTCATCAGCTGCATCTCTATGGTGCTCAGTGTGTCGAGTATTGTTGTTGGTATTAGTAGATGTTGATTTATATGGGTTATATGGAGATCATTTATTGTTTTGTGTGGGACGTCCTCTGAGATTAGTAAAATGTTTGAGTGTTGATGTGCATTGTCATGATATATGGAGTTGATAATATACATGTAGGATGGTGGACGCGTGTGGTTAGGGTGGATTGGATCATGGTTCTGGTGTATGTGTTTCGACATGATCTTTTGTCTGCTGTGTCGCCTTTTGATATGAGAGCGACTATATCGAGTTGAGATCAGTTTCATACTATTAGGTCTGAATCTTGCTCTCGTAGGCAACCTGGAAGTGATAAATTAGGTGCATATTATTTTGCGTCTAGGAATTTAGCTGTGTAGTGGAATGTATATATTTATATAGCCTTTCATGTTCCATTTACTTTGAGTTGTGTGGGTGATGTCATTGTGCATATCGTATATTCCAACTGTGCGCACGTCAGTGCAACTTGACTGAATATTGTTCCATTAGGACAGAGGAATGATGATTTACCTCCATTCAAGTCACAGTAATGCCATACCTAAAACAAATTAATTAATTAAAATTGAATCTAATATTCAATTAATTATTTTCTAATTTTTTAGATTGTTCAATTAATAACAAAGGTATCTTAATCAAGAAATAAATTACCTGGCAACGCGTTGAAGGATCACCAAAGAATCCTTTGTAGCGTTGATCTTTACAATTGAAGTCTGTGCGAGGTATTGAAGCGTACGTTGGATAATCAATGTTAGGTTTTCCTCGAATAGCGCCTGATTTAATAGACATTGTAGGCGTATTGAATCCCTCAGTCAACTGGTAATGACTTGGTGGTGCTTCTGTTACGATAGGTGGAAGCTCCTTATCCTTTTCGCCAGCGTCTTCAGTTATCTCATACGAACTTTGATGAGAATCTTCAGTTATTTGAGGCTTGATAAGAGCATAAGTCGCGAAATTTCCCCCTTTATTCATGTCTTGAACCAGACCTGAATATAACTGTATGACGTTTTGATTCTTCAAACCACTGTCATCATTGTAATCTGAGTATTTAATTGATTCGGGTTTTGCGACATTATTTGAATAAGAAGGAGCTTTGAATCGTATTATTTCGTCTGGAATTATAGGAGCTGGAGTCGCTTGGAACCTCGTTTCTGTCACGACTTTAGGCTGTGAATATTGCACTTTGAATTCTTTATAAGCTGGTACATTTTCTACAACCACTGGAGTTTCTGGTAATCTTGATGCTTCCTGTTTCTTAGCACTATTGAGCAGGCTTAAAATTTCAACCAAAGTTTTGATACTTGAATCGATGTTATCTTTATTAAGCATTTCTGGTAATTGGTTTGTTAGTTGAAGACTTTTCAAAATTTTATCATGCAATTCTGAATATCTAGGTGCATACACAGCAGGTTTAGTAGTGACATGAATTGGTTGATGATAATTTTCCGATGGTCGATTCACTTTGATAAACTTTAATGACTCAAAATCATCAACTGGATAATACGAATCATCAACCGGCGTGGGTTTCTGTTTCAAATTATATTCAAAGACATGGTCTGGAAGACGGGTTACTTGTTTAGGATATTGTCGGTCATATAAAGGAAGATTATGAGCAAGAATTTTAGGTCTCACAGGTCGCTCCTTTGCATAGTATCTATTCACTTGACTACTCGGGGTTGTTATCTCAGGATATGATGGTGGTGGTCTTCTCTCATAGTTTCTATGGTACTCATCATAACTCACCTTGTTGTATCTAACTGGCATAAAGTAGTCGTTATCTCCTCCAATATCTTTAGGATCATATTGTACTGAAGGAATAAACTTCTCTGGCTCAACGAGTGTTGTAGTTCTCTGTTGATTCAATGGCTTCTTCCACGAATATTTTGGCTGTGGTATAATGACTATTTGTTTAGGCTTTAATGGTGGTTGTGCGTTTATCGGTGATAAGACTATTGGTGGTGGTGGTAAGAAATTCTCATTACTTTGTTGATGTAATTGATGTAGCCTTTTATTATCGACGTTATAATTGGAGATGTAGAAACTCATGTAGGGAATTAATCTTCGGTATCTTCGTATAGAATTTTTAAATTGTTCAAAATTGATTTCTGATAGTAGATCATCATCATCATTCTCAATACTTGAGTCTGTTAGGTTGGCTAACTCCATTGTTCTGGATATGACAACTGAAAAAAAATTACTAGTTAATTACCTTGTTAATATTTAACATTTTTATTATAAAAATATAAAAAATAATTCTAATACTATTTGAATTTAATATAATTTCAATAGATAAATTAGATATTAAAAAAATAATATCAAAATGAGAATATGAAGTTTTAAATTTTTTAAAAAATTCATAAAACATTTCATACGTGCATAATAGAGATTTTTTTCTGTTCTTATGCCTTCAATAATTTTTGTTTTTGTGATATTGTCACCACCGAGGATACATACATTCACCTTCTATAGTAATATCATGAAAATTTTTATAAACTTATTATATAACTCATTGTAACAAAAAAGCTCTCGCCTTTACCCTTTGTGCTTGTCTGTGTACTAATGTCTACCAGCTTACTCTTTTCAACATCAAAAGGATATCTACTAGCTGTGTATGTGTACCACAGTAAACGATCTACGTACACAGTGATATATGCAATAGTTGGATTGTATTTTATGCGTACGCATATAGGAATTCATTTACATGTATATGTGAAGATAGAGAATGAGAGATGAAGAGAAAGCTCGATCTGGAAAATGAAATTCGATTTTGTATGAAACGAGTATAGGAACTCAACGTCCACTCTATTAATCCTATCAGTGTTGAAGTGTGATTGAAAAATCCGTAAAGGCTGTACCTACATACACACACGCACGCAGACAGACGGTAAGGGCCGTTATACGTTCATCAAGTATAAAAATTTTATCCGTAACTATGTCTATATGAAGCAAACGTATGCAAAGTGGAGATGTAACTGATGTTTATTCCGAAATACCTCAAAAGCTATTAATGAATTTTCATACATTTATATTCAATCATATTAATTGTTGCAGTTCTAATTGATTTTTTATGTTTGTAGGTTGAATTTATTTTTGATGTAATTGAGAATCAAATGGAATATTAATAGTCGGGATTATTGGAGTATACATAAAAAAAATACTCTGTTACCACAGCTGATTGGAGGTCTATTTCTACAATAGTCTACTGGATGATTTTTAAATAACGAAGTCATTTTAAAGAGGATGTATATTTTATCTTCATTCTCAACTTATTTTATCTATGGATTTTATTATAGATCAAATAGAAATCAAGGCTGTTGCAGAAACAGACCTCTGATTTGTTGCGACAGCAAAGCCTTTTTTCTATGATGGTAATATTACTAGGAGGAAAACAAAATTGGTTTGTTTGAAAACGAGTGACAAAAACTCATGGCAGCACTTGGTTACTTGTCTTTCAATTGAATGTTTTAAATGTTATAAACGAATGTGTATAATGAAAAACGTCGGATACTCGAAGTCTAGGACCTTTGTTTTGTTGATCCACTATAAATTACTCAATAGTTAGTAATTTTTTTTATTACTCCATTGCGAATTTGAATGAACAAAGATACGAATTATCTTGATTATTTATCTATTTGTTTCTATAAATTACATTTACACTCGAATTTCATTCCTTTATTCATACTTTGTGCACTCACTGCCAATCTAGAATTTAAAATCTCTGCAGCCCAACTAATTTGAATAATTGAATTATAAAATTTAAAATATCTTCA
This sequence comes from Chelonus formosanus, assembly GCA_028641665.1. Taxonomy (NCBI): domain Eukaryota; kingdom Metazoa; phylum Arthropoda; class Insecta; order Hymenoptera; family Braconidae; genus Chelonus; species Chelonus formosanus. The sequence continues at coordinate 21,478,040 of CM054002.1, forward strand.
AAAGAATACAAATTTGATAAAGTAACTTTACTTTCAGTTTGCAAATAATTAATTTCTAGTTTTTTTTTTTTTTTTTTAATTAAAAATAATTTTTTTCCGTGTTTCAAACCATTGTAAAGCTCGACTTTCTTTGCTTTCACCCACTTGTTGTGGAAAAAGTACGTTTGTAGAATTTGAAATTTTAGGAATAAGTGACAGGTCGTTGTTGTGTAATACTCTATGTGCTCGGTACGTGATCAGTTTGTTTGATTAACTTTTCCGGTATTGTTTAAAAAATTTTCCCGAACTGATTGATTGCGATTAAACTCGCTAGGATCATTTGATAGATTTTATAATTCTACAATGTAACTGTATTACGTCAATTAACAAGCTATAATTATCTTAATGAATTCTACTAGATAATTAACTAAATGTTAAATAAAAACTGGAAAGAGAAAATAATTAAAATTTTTAAAAAAATTCAATTTAGAAACTCATACATTATAATTATACAGTGGAAAAAATAATTAAAAATTTAATATTCACACTTCTCAGTTCTAAGTGAAATAGATAATGTATTCAGGTTTTATACATTGCAAAAATAGTTTCTTTTCGAAGTAAGGTAATGAGTATGTAATATCATTAATACGTCACAGCTTTATGCACTGCATTTCTTTAATTAAGTTGAAACTGAGATAAAATTTTCTGTAATTTTACATGTAGTTATAAAATTATTTTCATAATCATTTCGTATTTAATTTAAAATGTTTAGTAATTAAAATTCTATATACTAACTTCAAATTTTAATAAAATTGAATTAATTAAAATGATTTATCAAGCGAAATATAGAGTTATATAATATTTACAATAAATCAGTTATTATATCAAAATTTTCGATGATTGATGAGTCTATTAAACATTCGATATGTATCTGGAATAGACTCTTTTAGTATAAAAATGAATATATATTTGGATTATTATATAATGAATACATTAAGCATAATTTTTACATCATCCATTTTATCCGCGTCGGAATTCATTAAATTGCTTCGCTTTGCTAGCGAAAGTCTAGGTTAAAGACATAATTTACCCAGCATGATTGTATAGAGTACTTTGTAAGCATTATTTTTCGATAAAGGAGAAGCATCTTACATACATTCTTATCTAAATGCTGAGATTTAAAATAATCAGATCTGAGTTTTACACTTGAGAATTTCTCACTTATTCTTTTCTTTCTAAATGCTTTCTTTCTTCGTTTTTAATCTCAGATCTCAACAGCATCTTTTTCCTTCTCTTACAAGAAAGTAAGAGCAACTGTGGTTGTTGGAACTATTCCTGGTACCTTCAGACCTAGAAACGACGCTTGCAGGCAACAAGTGAAGCATGAGGACAAATGGCACAAGTCCATTTAGTCCTTAGTAAAGTAGACACCTCAGAATGTTGGTGATTTTACAAACACTTTCTTGTCTTTGAATTGTCTGTTTTCTTATTTTATCGTGTCTGTAACTTTTCGTTTTTTTTCATACTAACAAGTACAAGTCAAGGATTTACTAGCAAAAGCTTTAAGTGAATTAATTCACAACGTTTCAATGTACCCAAGAGATGACGATAACTTAACGTTTCTCTTGACTTCTCAGACCCTTGAGTATTATTCTCCAAGTTCTTGTTCTGATATCAAGCGAATTATTGAATTCTGTACTTGATATTATCAAGATATGGTTGAAGATTAATTTATGTTGAGAAGCTATACAGATATACTTTATAATTAAACTGTAGTTTAGAAACTTATGAACTATTATCATTATTATGATTATGAACATAAATATTATTGATTAATTATTATAGATGTAGATAGTTTAGCGAAATGCAACTAGGAATAAATTGTCTGCTCAGGGCTTTACGAATAAAAAGTCTTTATGAGTGAAGTGCTGTTTTTTTTTTTTTTAGAATCTGTAGGGAAAACTTTTTTGTAGGGAGTATAAAAAAACAGCATTTACTTCCGGATGAATTGGAAATGCAATTTGATCATCAAGGATACTTGCACATTCGCACAACTAATGTAGATGCTACTGAATTTCAGATTTTTTCGTCTATTTCTGGAGGGCGTTAAAGAGTTTACTTGGCAGAGATAGAAGATATTTTGCTGGGTTTTGTTTTGATGGTAGAAAGTAAAAAAGTAGGAAATAATTTTGAATCTATTCTCCAAGTGTATGGAGATAATTATTTGCAAAAAATTAACATCAAGTTAAGTAATAAGAAATATTTTAAACAATTAATAATAAATTATTCATAAAATGAAAAATTCCTTTACTAGAAAGTCTATAATTAATTTTATTAAGGAATTTAATTACCAACAGAAACATGGTATTTCATTTTTTCAATCAAAATATCTAATTGAACGATTATTGAAAAATTAATGGTCTTAAAGGTATAATAAAAAGAAGTTAATAATCAGTTTTCGATTCATAGAACATGAACTTCTAGGTTTAGCTTATCTGTTGAATCTTACACTAATTTTTTCAAGAAGTTTTTTCTGTAAGACAACTAGTTATTTCTTCTGAGATGAAGTAAATGAGGATTAATTAATGAATTTGTAAATCGTCATAATTAATAAGTGTATCATAGAGAATGACTGGAAGTAAGGAAATGGTATAATATAATTTTAACATCCATGAGAACTGTCATACTCATTCGCATCGGAACTAGTAACAAGGTAGATCAGGATACAAACTCGAAACGAGCCAGAGGTTTCGACATGCATACAAGTTTATTGAAGTGAGAGTAAAGGGGTGTGTCCGGGGAAAATCGTGAGCTAACAGTAGACGGAAATGAAGACAAGTGGTAACGAGTGAATATAGCGTAAATTAAAGTCCCAAATTCAACTAAATCTGGGACTACTCAATTCAGTTTTCGCGAGTAATATTACCATTGCTAACGTAAATTTTATCCATTAAAATAAACTATCAAACTGCCAATTGTTTACTGGTGTTAATTAACAATACTCGTATGTTGCTAATTAACGGTGTTTTACTCGTAGCACTCATTACTATAGTCTTTTATTATTTGTCTTATCTATTGTATTAAACTCAAGTATTTCAACGAGAAAACAACTAAATAATTGGAGTGAGAAATACATTTGAAACCAGAGAAAATTTATATTTAATCAGAATTGGAGTCAACTGCAAAAGGGAATCGTCAACTCCGTGTTGAAAGTCTAAGAAATTTTCACTTTAGAAAATTTCTCAATTATCCGCATCGTCAGATGTTCTCTGTTACTTTGCTATGTATAATTATTATTATCATTATTACTGTTATTGTATAGCTTTTTTTTAACTTGCTATAACTCTTATCTATTTTTTTTTCTTCATTTTTCGCACTCGTTTAATGTGTTGTGACTCACACAAAGCACCTCTGTTGCTCACTCGACAGAGTTTCACTAATTTGGATACTTTTGTAGAAAGTTCTTAGTGTATACATATATTGTGTGTTATCGATAACGATACTTCTAAGTTTTTCTACTCCTGCAGCAAAGTTTTTGATATTTTTCCACCTTGTCGAGCTCGAGATTTGCAAATAATAAGAGATGTATTTCATCTAAAAGTTCATTTTATTGATTGATATTGAATGTATATTTTTCTTTACACCCGTCCTTCAATTATTAATTGTGAGCTATTATTTATAGAATGTAGGTTTCTTCGTTATTTTTAGCCCTTTATGTTACATCGTTTAAGAATGTAATGTCTTACCCTTACTTCACTTGTTAGAATAAAGTATTCTTAAAGTTGAACTCATTAATTAGCCACACTGTTAACCTCAATTAATATCAAATCAAATGGATTAATTAATTTTAATTTTTATTGATTTTTTGTTTTTAAATTAATTCATTAAGAAAAAATTGAATCACTATCAAAATTATTACATCTTAATTAATGATTTAATTATTTTCGAATATATATATATTAACAAATTATCATTGAAAGAACTTTATCACATTTAAAAATTTTTTTACATCATTAAAAAATAATTTTCTTTGGATAATTGATAAATTAAAATATAAAAATTTGTAGAACAAGAGTTACAGTTATTTTTGATGTGAAATTTAATGTATTCCACGTGTATTTTTCTCACAAATCCCTTGATGAAAAGAATATAAGATAATTATTCTCAAATAACAAACAAACAGATTATCCTATGTAGAAGCAAAGAGCACTCGTGTTAGAATTTCCCACCGTGTAAAGTATACGAACCAGAACGTACTAGAGCCTTAAACAAAGTGTAACAGGTTGTATACATTTTCGTAAGTGTCGTTCTGAATATCTTCACTATATAGTGTTCGCGCACGTGCCGTATCCTAGGTGTCCTGTATCTGTTTTACTTTTCCTTTTGCCTTCTGTCCGGGTAGCCAAGCACATCAGACGCATACTCTCACGGAATCCTATATCTTTTTATTCCATTCCACTCTTGGGTACTGTCTTCCTCACCTTTCATTACCATAATACACCTTTTTACTGGTTTATCTTATTGTTGCTCTTCTTCACTTGTTCTCGTTTTTCTATCTGTCTTCACTTCAATCTTGTTCAAAGTTCTCTAGCATCTTACAATTTTTCCTACAGGATCTTTCGCGTGAACGAGTCGACAAAGTTGATTACTTTTTCACTAGACTGTCATTATTCTCTGTACTTTCTCATCCTCTCTAATCTGCATTGAAATGCTTTTCGTTCTTTGCGCTCGGTTTATATCTTTTTTATTTTTTCTCTTATTTCTTTCGAGATTCACAAGATGAATATCCTACAAATAGTTCGTCTTAGCTTCTCAAAAAAGAAATAAAATAAAGTATAGATTAAAAAATTCGAAATTATTAATGCTTTACTGAGATAATAAATTTATTAAAATATGCATTTTTTTTAAACCGATTTTGTGGTGTTCTGAGCTAAAAGTAGTTTTGTCCTCAAGAATAAATTCACTCTACGATCAAAAATGTTTTAATTCTGATGTCTTTTTATTTGGAATAATACTGAGAAATAATTTTAAATGAAAAATAAAAAAGAGAAACTCGTGATTATGTAAATGAGGTTTCTTGATAATGACCATGACGGTATTTTTAAAATTTTCATGACGCTATAAATTTGATAATTCCAAGATAGTAATGGTCAGTGATGTGTTTTGAGGTCATTAAAACAATAAAAAAAAAAACTTTCAATAAAATTATTTTTCCAATTTACTTGCGCACTACTTGAAATTTTTCCGAATAATTTATAAGGTGTTTTATCACTGAAAATTCAAAAAGAATATTCAAAGCTGTGAAATAGGGTAGGAGGTGGGTGGGGGCAAGAATTTAGGTAAAATATAAAATATTTTATGTCTGCAAAAAATGTAAATCCCGTGAATGAAAAAAAAATTTTTATTGAGATCCGGGTAAGAGCTCGTCTAGTTGCCTGGATATAAGCCATAAGGGTAAACGGGGTGGTAGAAGGCATAAAGCGTGCAGGGGAAGGCCGCAGACGAGCTAGACGGCAAAGCTGTGCCCGGGACGCGCGATCGTAAACTTTAATTGCAAGCTCGCAAATACGGTTCGAGTCCCCGTTTATATCGAGGCACCGGGAGTCGTAACACGAGTCCCACTCCTGTCAGTCGATTTTCCCAGCTGCAGTTACGAGCCCAACTCTCATTCCATCATTTCCCCATCTCCTTTTCCTACCATTACTCTTGGAGTTCGTCTTTTTCTCTCATATACATCAAGTTTCCGGGATATCGCGACTGAACTATACCGAAGACACGAGAGTATTGTTGAAAAAATAAAAAGAATCACCTGAATTGTCAATAAGCATAAGAAAAAATCATGTTTGATAACACTATATATTATTTCAATTACATTCTCCCGCTATGTTAAATGAGGAAATTAAATTTTGTAGAAAAAAGAATTTTTTTTCGGATTCTTGTAAAAAAAATGCTTAGGTAATTGTGCAGAATGGGACTCTATTTAATTGAGGGGTTTAAAATTTTTTTTAAAGTAGTTTTCTTGAACTATTTGATGTAGAAATCGAGTAATTAAATTTTTACTTCATTTTCACCAGAATTACATAACTTTTTTAATTATTAGAGCTTTAAATTCGACATTTCAATTCTTATTGTTAATTTATTTATTAAAATCAAAGAATAAAAAAAAACGAAACTTTTTAATTTAATTTATAAATTGATTTTTCCCGAAAAAATTTGGTTTACAAAAATTCATTTAATATAAAAATGTTACTTTGAATAAATCAATTAAACTGAATAAAATATTTTATTTTTATTAAGCTAATTTTTTATCTGAAATAAAAGAGTCATGATGTAAGTGATTCGAATCAAAAGAAAGAGAAGTCGTAATAAAAAATAATTGTAATACACCACAAAAAAGAGTTATATGATATAATCTTCTACTATACCATGGGGAGCTTTTACCTATGAGTATGAATAAATAAAAAAGAGTATTGTTAAATTTTTTATCAATCCTTTCACAATTTATTAAATATTAATACAAAATAAAATATAATCTCTTTGAAACTTCTATCGAAAATTTAGTGGTTGTACAATAATTTAAAAAAGATTGATACATAAATATTATATATGATGATAACGGTCAATCAATATAAATTTGGATTCAAGAAAAAGTGCATCGATGCAGAGAGGAGTATGGATTTGTGAGGGCTAAACAACAAATAGAGGAAGGAGGAAATCTTGATTGTGAGGGATTGTGAGTTAATTGCGTGCTCTAACACCTGTTAATGGGAGCGGCAATGAGGTTGTCAGGTATTTTGTAGGTAAAACGTAAGCTGAGTTGTTTAGTGGTTGGGGGTGTGCAACAGACGGTAGTGTCAGACGTGTGGCTGGGAGAATACGGCAGCACGTGGAGGCAAAGAGTAGGCTGGGAAATGGAGGGTGAAGAGAAGAGGAGAAACCCGCGACGACAACGAGAGGGTTTGGTGTAGCTGCAACTCCCGAGAGTGAATAGTACAGGGGATGGTTACGGTGGTAGAGAGTTGCAATCTGTTCCCGATGGCCCTCGTACCAAATACTGTGGTTACCACTTTACAGTCCCCTCTACCTCTCTGTAAACTACCATACAGTTTGTCCCTCAGTATCACATCCTCACTCCTCCCTCCTTCATTTCGTGCCACACAACCTCCTTGTCTCTCTTTTCATTCAATCCACCGAAGCTCTGTCTGTTTTGCTTCATCATTCTATATGAAGCTCCATTCTCCTCTCGCGTCTCATCTCTCAACTTACTCCCTTTTCCGCACCTATCCGCATCTACCCGTCAATCGTACGTCCGGCCTATCAACGTTAGTCCAACCTCATTTACCGGCCTGTCCACGGGACATTAAGCTAAACTCAACATTTGGTTTCCATTTATTATCTCACTCTCATGTTGAGTTTGAATTACAGGTGAAGGAGAAATATTCTTTTTTCATTAGACAACTATACGACAATATAATATATATTTAATTCATTTATTTTATTTTATTTATATCAGTCTAATGACCAAGAAGTTAATTTATTTTACACACATGTTTCTTAACTGTCAAGCTAAAATTATTCATAAAACAATTTATTATTTAATATCATTTTCTAAATTAATTTGTTTCCTAGTTTATGAAGAATATATCAAAAATTACCTAAACACTTTCTGATGCTTGTGTTCTTTAAATTCAAATCAGTATTTTTATCTTTGATTCATATTTATAGTATTCATTAAAACGATTTAAATATCTTAGACACTTGAGAAAAAATAGGATTATATTACTTGAGGTATTAAAAAACTGCAGTCTTAGATATTGCAACATAAAATAGATAAGAATTTAATGTTATGAAAAGACTCAAGTGAAGATTCATCAGATTAAGAGTAAATCTATTTTTTATTATTTTTTTTTTTTATTCTAATTATCATACCATGAAATCAATCAATTTTTTTCCAATCAGTTGCAAAAACATAATCCCACAACCAATGAATTTATTTAATATTATATAAAAATACAATTGAATCCAATTTACTTCAATTATTTTAATCAATATCTAAGCAGTCAAATTTTCTACTCAAATTTCTCTTCACGTATCAATTTTTATAAGGATGAAATTTCCAACTCAATTTGATCAACGAAAGTGTCGGTACAACTTTGGTGAATTTTGGTGACAATCCCCTGTACCATCTACCCACATAATATCTCATCCTCGATCATGTTGGCTCATGCGAAGCAGATTCACATACCATAACTCACTCGTCGTTTCTCGCTTGTCCCCAAAATTACTCGCTTTATAACATATGATATCCTTTATCTCAAATATTATGTCCCTTTATGAACGTTACCTCTATGAACCACACAAAAACCCTTTTCACTGTCTCCTTCGCAGCCTCGTTAATTTTTTTATTATCTTTCTTGTTCTCCAATATAGAGGATTTTTTTTTGTTGTGTGTATAAAATATCGTAATTTTGCAACGTTTTATTTACTCCTATCAATCTGCTACTTGAAAACAACTCTTTCTCTTTACAAAAAGAGAGAAAGCTATACGTTTTTTTTTTTTTTTAAACTCCATTTACCTTCTTTCAAAGAAGAAGCTCCTTGCGGCCTTTGCTTGGGATCAAAGCAGATAAATGCCCGTTCGGAGAACGAGAGAATAATTTTTCCGAGTAAGATAAAAAAGAAGATAAATAAATAAACAAATAAACAAATAAGTAAATAAATAAAGCTTGAGCTTGTTATGATTTACTTGAAAGTTTTTTCATTTTATTTTTTATTATTTTATTAAATAACTCATAAAATTATTTATATTAAAATTGAAAATATGTTTAGAATGATTTTGAGATCAATATAATAACAAAGAAATATTATTGATTGGAATTTTTATTTATTAATAATTTTAAATAATACTAAAATAGAATTTTTATTCCTTATAAAAATGATAGATATAACTTTAGCATGTGAGTTAATTATTACTGAGACTATAAGCTGGAAACCTCTGTCAGAATATCTGATAACGTCTTTTTTAATATTTTCTGTTAATATTCTCACTGTATTTATACATACTGCCCGGGAGTCATTCTATTTATATGACCTTTGACTTCTCACAGCAAACAAAATAAAATGAAAAATTTAATAAATATGAATATAATCAGTATACACGAATAGTTTAATACAACTTTTTATTCAATATTATTAGGAATTTTTTGAAAAAAAGAAAATCTATGTAAATAATATATAAAGAAGTATAAAAAATGGATGATATTAAAAGTCGATATAAAATATTTTTATTAAGTTTTAAATAACTACAGAGAAATAGACAGAGATATCAAGCAAGCTAGAGAGAAGGTTAGAAAAGAAAAGAGACAAGAGATTGATGTAGGAGTAGAAGAAGAGATCAAATAAAAAAATGAAAATAAATTTAGTAGTACCGAAAGTTGTTTAATCAGTATTTACTTCAAACTATAAACATTTACTTGTGACGATGAACTCAAGGATTAGTGAAGAAATTTATTCTGATAACAGAAAATTTTAAGATGTAAATAAAATGAATTAAGTAATTTTTTGATATGAGTAAAAGAAAATTAGATATTCATTAAAATTAAAAAAACACCTTGAAGGTTAAAGTTTCAATCAATAAAGAATAAAAACACTTTACTTAATTGATTATTCGTTATCTTTAATTACCTATAGATAATTATTTAATGTACTCTTAAATCACGTAATCTATTGAATAACTAGATGTAGAAATAATTAAGGTAATACGTCGTAAAAAAATAATATTTTTTTTTTTTACATAGGATGAATTTTTTGTTTCAGGTGAGTAAATAGAAATTATTTTGGAGCATGGTATTATGATAACATAATAAGTAAGTATCTCTTTCTATATGAAAATGATTACAATGATTAGCAAGAGAACTGGTAACAGTTTATGTTTTAATTTAGACAAGTTTCATTATTTTGCAATGGTAACAATTCCATTCTCACAACTCACAAACGTTCGGATGGCATTTGGTCGTTTTCAACTAAATACTTGTTAGCTCGATCTCTCCGTGAACTGTTGGGATTCCAAAAGCATTGTTACGCATACAATTGATGGATCGAATTCTAGCACGATATACAAACTTGTACGTAAAAGCGATCATTCAATCCCTTCTATATAACCAGCACCCCTTTCACATCACTTTCTATCTTGCTTCTCCTATTTCGTTCATACCCTCTGGCTAATCGGTCGCTCATCCGTTCGTACCTAATTAGCAATCCGTGGTATACATAATCCAGTTGGTGCATCGCACGTGCGAATTTACCGAATGTACTGCCGATTATATTAAATCCGTAAACTCTCCTTCACAGATTGTACTATTTTTACTTTAATAACGTTTCACTTACTTTGAGTATAAACATTTTTTATTTCTTTATCTTGACACGTCAACTTGTGAACAAGATGCAAATTAATTGCGCAAATAATCTCCAGCTTGTGGGATCTTGTTATTGATAGACGGATAGGTTTTTTTCTGAATGACTATATATTGTGGTTGCATTAGGGAGTTGATCAAGAGAGAATATGTTATTATATCCAACCATACGTCCACTCCTGTGAGATGTTATTACCTTCAGTTTCTCTGTCTCAATAATTCCATCTCACTCTTATCGAGATAACTCACTTCGGACGACCACGAAACGCCGGAATGACAACCCGAGATCGCACGTGCTTTGATTTTCTGCCATCTCACTCTTTTACCCTCCACGGTATTTCAAACGTATAGTTGTCTTGATCATTATTATAATACCGCGGTGCGGTAAATTTCTCATTTTTCATGTCCCAGTTGAATGCGTGTTACCGGAGCACGTGCAAGATGACTTGGAGACATATAAGGATGTTTATATATGTGTATTATACTTGGAATAACTATAGAAATTTCGATTGGATGAAGTTGGTAATAAGACACATGATGTATGTACGAAGTTTGCTATATAAGATATGAGAAAGCCAAGAGCGCAACAATCGCATGTTTAATTCCACTTAGATTGTAATAGACTAATTATATACGTGATGTCTTGTTGGATTAAATTCTTTTTCTTTTCCTAGGAAATTATTTATACAATATACTTCCTATTTAGCGTTATCAAGATTTGATAATCTAAAAATGTAGGTATTTTTAGTATACGTTAGTACTTTCATATGATTAATTTATGCGAAATAAAATTATTTACTTGAGTTATACGATACAACAAATAATATTTTTATCATAAAATTTTTAGCTTTTATTTTTACCATCACACAAAAAAGCAGTCTTTTAGAGATAAACAAATATATTACGAACCGCAGCATCAAAAGGATTTCTCATAGCGCCACTCAAAACGAATAATAACATTCCCCACACAAACGAGAATCCCTCCTCCCGATCGCAGTAATACAATTTACCCCGGGTGATGCGTCGGCGGTACATAAATTTTTATGGTGATCAGGTATGTACGCAAACGGTTGATGCATCTCTCTAGTCATCCTCCTCTTTTGCTACATTTCATCTAGCCATAGTCACCGTCGAATGTTGCCGTATGCATTAAGCATTGCCAGAGTAGTTGCAAAATAAAATAAGTAAAGCGAAACGAAGTGTGTTTTTCAGTATAAAGAAAGAGAATGATCGTGGCAACAGTGGTGAGAAAGAATAGAGATCGCTCTGGAAACGTGGTTAGAATCCAGTAAATCATTGGTTCATATTCACTTGTCTCTCTTTTTTTTTTATCTTCACTTCTTACAACCCCTTTTTCCGCTTGTCTATATCCCTTTGTTACACATATGTCTATCATTTGTATACACATGTCAATCCAGACTATTTTTTCTTTTATTTTGTGTTGTATCAAACTAGCCAATATTCGCTTTTTTACATTTGACACTTTTTAGATAAAAAAAAAATCATAGCTGGTTTTATTTACCACGGGAAAATGAGTAAATAGGGTAAACAAACCAAAATACCCACAAAAAATATTTTCCAACATTTCATATATTACAAACTTTTTTTTACAATTGAAAAAAAATTATTTCAACTCATACCATATTTTTTTTTAAATCTGGATTCATTAATTTTTTACTTATATTAAATAAATTCATCGTTCTTTTTAATCAATGTTTTAATTAATTTACAATAAAGAACCGATTGGTTATGATGGTCAAGATTAATCATTAATAATTATTGAAATACATTCATGATAAATAAATATTAGAAAATATTTTTTAGTGTACTTCTCAACTTACTATAAATCGCTAGCAATTTTTTCTTTTGTTTATTACATCATTTGATATTTTATGATACATAAATATCGATGATATTATGTAAAAGTCTAGCAACTGTTTAACAAGAACGATATTATATCTATATCACTACATCCTATATAACTGAGGAAAGAGCTTTTTGTGAAAAATCAGTGTCAGCATATTCTCATATAGAACACTGAACAGCAAGGTTTTATGTCATTACAGGCGACATTTTTCCCTTGAGTCTGTGTACAAAAGATTTAACGTGAAGAATAAAAACATTTTTTTTTTCATCATAATTTGATAGCTACAATAAAACTGGAGCAATTAAAAATTAATCTTAAACCGAGTAAAGTTCATTGGTTTAATTGTTTATTTAATTCGTGATATAAATATATTTGTCCAGTTAGAAGAGGAAAGAAATCATAGAGTGGTCGTGTAGAATATTGTCCCAAAGCCATCATTTTATGCAAATAAAAACTATAAGACTATGCTTGATTTCCCTCGTGGTATTCATTCTGCAGAATAACGTGCAGGTCAGCTGGGGGAGCAGTGTCAAGTTGTTGATGGGAATAGAAAAGCAGAAGTCAACTAGTCTATTTTCAAATTTGTTTGTACAATTTTAATAATTCTTATAATCAATTCGCAACAAAAGATATTTTTAGTAAATCTCTATATTATTTAATTACTTCATTAACTTTTTATCATCTGACATTTATTCAAAAGCATTTAGTGTTGTAATTTGAAATCTATGAAATAGTTGATAAGAAAAATGAACAATGTCACAGATGTATTGTGTATCGGAAATAATTTTACGGAACGACAGGGCCATCATCGGTTGTCCCATTGGAAATGATTATAACCTACCCGGATTATTGTCGACGCGGATTAAATCGTACGAGCATGGACACTACCAGAACATGCGTAATCCGTTTCTCCTTCCATTGTCATCCCTTTCGCATATTATCCCCTTCTACCTTGTTTTATCCTCCCGTTTTAAAGCTTATGATCGATACACTAGCTATTTAAATTTATAATCATCATATATTATTATGATTATGATGATTGTTATTATCATCATCACCATCAATATATTATAGAGTATAATAACATACTCATTATTTTAATACTATCTTTTTTTTAATCGGTTCTTTCTAAATTTTATTTGAAAAAAAATGGGGAAAAAAAAAAATAAACTTACCCAGAGAAAAAAAATAAACCAAAAATAATTTCATTTTTATTATCACAATTTAATTGTTAAACATTGATTAAAAATATTCAATATGGATATTTAGTTTGATTGAGGTATAGAGCACTTTATTATAACACACCGAGACAGACTTGGTGAATGTGAGGAGAACGTCAAAACTACATGAAAAGTTGATCACTAAAACAAGACCTAGGTCGTCTTGAAGAGCAACAGTGGGCCTTGTATTTCTCGGCCACTGTTTGCCTGCACACTTTACTCACCAAGAAAGTCTTCTGGAGTTGATGAGGAAGCAGAGGAGTAGGTTTTGAGGTAGTGAGGCCGAGAAAGGTGGAATGGAAAGGAAAGGAAAGGACGTTGAGTTGCAAGAAGCCCCACTTCTTTCACTCGTCATATTTATATATTAGTCTAGTGTATCCAATACATACAATATATAAAACACATCGTCTTTTGCGTCTATTATTTATTTGTGCTACACTTGAAAGATTTTATAGCAAAGGGGTTGGAGGAGAAGAGGGATATTATCGTTACGTGTCCTTCACTAAAAAGAGATATTTATTTATGCGGTGTTTCGACAGAATCTAATCACGTTAGTTAGCATTTTTTTAATTTCCTCTTAGCGAACGTTTCACTTTCAATTAAAATAAAATTTTTATGCGAGAATAATTTTTCTCACGGTCATGTAACATTTTTAGTTTTACACCAGACTATGAATAACATTATTTTTAATGTTTCATTTAAGTATAATTATTTACAAAGAAAAAAAACTTTATTGTCACAGTTATAGTAATGATTGTAATTTTTTACATTGTCATCATGCTTCTGATTCTTTCCAGTTTTTCAGGTTTAAAAAAATGGATTCTTATTGAATCTTGACGTTAAATTAGTTGCATTTTTTCTATAATAATTTTTAAAAAAATACTTTCTTCCAATTAAGAATAAATTTTTCATAGCTTCTTTCATTTATCAAACTTTTATTGTTAAATTCCTGAGACTCTTTGTTACATATTATGCGTTTTTGTTTTGTAACTCAATGTTATTATAAATGAGAAAGCGAAGCAAATAGCGGTCACCAGTTGTTCTCAAGTCCCGTGAAAATTTTTCACATACATCAAACGATTATTGGTCATTGTTGTTTACCATATAAGAAAGCTATGGAAATGTAACAATTTATTTAATTGATAACTCCAAGGTACATAATACACCTATTGATTTCCGTCATAACTGTATAATAAAATTTTATTTTTCCTATACATTACAATTTTTTACATATAATTAAGTGTTAAAACATACATTTCAAAACTATAGGCATTTTCATGCAACATAATTACGTGAGAATAACGTTAATTAAATTTGCCTATGAAAATTAATTGTAAATTTGATTTAATTTATTGTTCATTAAAGTATCTTAATTAATATGCAATATAAAAAACGTCACTTCTCGTTAATACCTCGGTGAAAAACAATTTTGTATAAAGATGCAATAGAGCAAGTCATCAAAAAAAAAAAGAAGAAAAAAGTAAGAAGCAAGTTAAAAGTATAAATTAAGTCTGCAGTGAGTTTCCTTTGAACGTTTTTACTGAGACTATTTAATTGAAGAATTATAATGTTCAGTGAGGAAGTTCAGTTTACCCTTATACCATCGTAGAATTTTAGTATTGATTTTATTTGTAATTGTAAATGTTACAGTTAATTGACATTCAATATTCTCTTGTTCTTGCATTATTTCAATAATATTGCAGCTGCTCCAGAATATAAAGTTGCTTATTTTATAAAATCACACGTTATTAAAAGATAGTGAAAAACAAAAAATGATTTAGGTTGATGTCTTGCTATTTTTATGTCTTCCAAACTTTCATTTGGTTCGTGTGCTTAAACATCGTAAATTATAATGCTTCATTAATTCTTGATTTTATCTAACATACGTGTACTTCCGTATACACCACACTGTCCAGGAAAAGTGAAAGGATCAAATATCTTTGTTATTAATTTTGTTGAATTTTGATTTATTAACAATAAATTATAAATGATTGTGAGTTATATATTTAATCGTTATAATAAAATATAAGATTAAAGAAAGGTAAAGTGAGCACAGAAAGATTGCAGTTTAGGTAGAAAGTCTAGTCCAAACAATTTATTCCAGTGGGATTCATCTCTAGCATTTTATTTCTCTACATTTCTTCTTTGAGTATGCCGTCGGCTAAAATGAAACCGTTATACCAGTGTAAAACGACGAATCGATAATACTGGAATGGGTGAAAAGACGTAATTATGTACAGAATCTTGTTGGCTGGATTAACCTCTTAATTGCATCATGATCTAGATTTGATTCTGGTATTTTCTTTTACAATTTTATAAAAACATGATTGACGATTGATGATATTTCCATCGCATAGATGAGAAAATTAAATGTTATTCCGAATTTTTATTTTTTAATTAAAATTTAAAAATCGTGATAAAAAAGATGAAATAAATGATGAGAGAATTTTTGCGAATGTCTTGTCTTTGCTTGTTAGTGTTGCCTTGTGATTTAGAATTACCTACATATTCATAAAATGTTGGATATAAATAACCTGAAAGTGAAAAATTAACGGGATTAGACATAATACGTGTAAAAGCATTTCATCATACGGATGGTAATTAACCTCGATTAGTAAACGGAAAAAATATTTTTACAAAAATACTCGTTCAAGTAATTGCGAAAAAAAAATGCAATTTAAATGAAAATTTTTAAATCAAACATTACCGTAATCATTAAAAATTTATTCTGAAATTTTTCTTTGAAACAAATAGTGAAGTTTCTTGTAATTAAAAAAAAATTCAGATAAAAAAAAAATGGTGAGGATTTGTTATTTACATGGATGATAAGCAGAAAAATATGTTGCAATAAAAGATAAATCATCAGTAGAATTTGAAAAAATTTTGAATTCAGTGTTTAAAGCTTCCTCTTTCGTCTTTCTCTACATTCTCTCTTTACAGTTATTCCCGCTACGTCCCCCAGACTTGTCTCTCAAACTATGCCGTTTATCCGTAGTAAAATAAACGACCGTTTGTTCACGGTTCGCACGTGAGATAGATGCATTTTGGAGAACAACTCACGGCTTCAAGGTACGAAGAAATTCCTTGTAGTGTTGAAGAGCCAGAGGTATGAGTGAGGTTGAGAGAAACGGACGTGATATGAAGAAAGCGCCCTCGTAAAGCGGAATAGTATAGAACGTGAACGCATTTTCGTAGATTCAGTTACTGAGAGACAAATTTCCACGCGTTTCCCTCAAGTTTTTATCTCCTTTTGCTCTCTTTTTCACCCTGGAAATATTTACTCATCCATATTTTCTACATTATTCTATTGACATGGATAAAAGCAATTCAAAGTCATATAGTTTGATGATTTTATTTTGGAATTATCATTTGAAATGAAAATTATAGAATATTGCAGTAGTTTTGAATGAAATTTTTTATATATATTTTATTAAGGAACATTTTTTTTTTCTGATGAATGAAAAATTTTTATGAACATTGCTTCTTTTCATATAATATAATACAGCTGTCTATTTACTCATTCTTATGAATTTTTTCTTAATCATCATTTTTTGGAGTAAAAAAAAAAAGTTAAAATTTTTTAATATTAGATTAACAATTTGTACACTCATATACTTGAATTATAATGGAGAACTAAACTACTTTAGTGTAGCTAATAATCCTCTATTATTGTCCCCATATATAAATTCGGTCTCTCCGCGTCCTCAACTGTTTCACATATCCAGTCTATACTGTTCAATCAGAGTCTGGCTTATTGGCTTTTAATTGATTACAAATGACGAATTGATTGGCCAGGTCCTCGTAAACTTCACTGATCTATGCATATGTTTACATTAAAAAAATGGATATATTTTTATTCTTCAATGCTTGATAGAGAAAAAAATTCTCATCATTTAATTAAAGCTCATTCGTATTTCAATCAATCGATAATTAATTAACACAATTATTTGTTTTAATTCAATATTTTTTAACTAATTTTTTATTTTCATTTATCTCAATGTCTTAAGAAAAAATATTTATCTGACACTTGACACAAGAATGCGTCGTAGAATTTTTATTTCATGAGTTTCTAAAGAGTTTGTGAGTTTCAAAAAGGCGATAGAAAAAATTCCTACGTTGTTCGACTACGTACTCGTCGATGCAATAAGTTTCGCGTTACATAGCTATAAAACAAATTATCGGCTTTCCAAGTCCTAGTATAACTCTACTCATTCGTAATAGTTTGTTAGATAAAGATAGACTTTTAACTAAAATAAACGAACTTTGATATTGATAAAATGTGTGTCTATAGATGGAGAAATATCGACTAAAATTGTGATCATTCTAATAAGGTGAAAACGACCATTGGGAGATAATTATGGAAACAAAAAATTAATAACCCTGTTATTTATTTAATTCTAGAGTTCACTAAATAAATTGCATTACTCTTACATACATTAGCTATCACTCTTGTATGCATAAAAATAAAAAAGCTACTGTGTAATTTACCGTACTTTGAGCTCAATAAATTAAATAAATAGCTTCTCAAATTACATCTTTAAATTCCAATTAAAGATGAATAGTAATCTGACAAGAAAAAAATAATCACATTCGATGAGAATCAATTTATTTTTAAATATGTTAAACAAAATATTTTAAATAAAAAATAATATTTATTAATATTTTTAGTTAAATGGAAATTGTGTTGGATAAAAAATATTTTTAGGATCTATTGAGAGTTTATTACAAATTGATAATAAGTAGATAAATTGAATCGGACATTTGAAACTAAACCGGTACAATAAATCCTAATTAAAAATTTCACTTGATGAAAATCAAATTAATTTATAAACCACGAATTTATTCACTTAATAAAAATGAAAATTTATCTCCCATGAGGAATCAATTAGAGTAAAACAATTTAATTTACGCATACCACAAAACGGAGCACGCGCACGTTTTAGCCAATTGGAAGAGGGTAAATATAAAAGAGAAGAGATGTTGGAGGATGCAATAGAAAGAAAAGAGAATTTGATAGAATCAGCCATCGATCGATTATTCATCGACGTCGAATTGTCAGATGAGCCTACAAAGTTTTAAGCAAAATCTGATGCCCAGTGATGAATATAAGTAAAAGAGACATGATAAGAGGAAAAAAGAATCAACTGGAAATGACAGGAGTTGAGCTGATCAGAGATTTTCTTGATCAAGTCATCAAAGGTTAAACAATGGTCAAACTTTAAACGATAACTAGAATGAAACCAAAAAAATAAATAAACACATGATTCCTGTGTGTACCTGATGCTTCTGTTAACTGAATATCAGACTAATATCTCTCATATGTGTCGTTTATCTTTCACAGGGCTATTAAATTTAGAAACTCAATATCCTATTGACAGTCAAGCTGTTTCATCCCTCTTTTGGTTAGTGCTGTTATCTATGTCCTTTTCGCCTATGTGGACAGTCAAGTTACGCTCGTCTTGCTCTTTTATAAAGGCATCAAAGTTGATGGTTAAAGGAGGAAATGATGCTGGTGTAATTTGCCGGAACGCGAGCGAAGAAGAGAAGAGGAGTAGGTAAAAGAAGAGTGGTTGAGTGAATACGAAAACCTAAGCGCTGTGTTTACCCTTGTTTGCATTCCACTATGAGCTTCGATCCTGACTCTATTTTACTTTATCTTTGTGATGCCGCGAACTGAAGTTGAAGCACTAGCTAAACTGTATGCATACATTTATCTTTTATCAGAGTGTTGTTTTCAACTTTGCAACTTTTGTAACTAAAATTAACAACGATAAAAACGCACTAGTTAATACCATTTATAGATATGCTAATACTCACTTTCATTTAAATTTTTTTTTACTTTTAAAACTAATCATCTCGTCGTTATCTGCCTTTATAATTTTAACGCAAAAAAAGGATTTATTTTTTGTTCAAGAGAAATGTTATCGTCAATGTGCTGAAAAAAATAATGCAGATATGATTTAGTTGAAAGCAATATATAATAAAAAAAAAAAAAGCTCAATCCATTGGGAATGCAATAAACGGTATTGCCAAACGAGCTCTGAGTGTGATTTAACGTAATGCGCAACCAGTATCGTATCCAATATTGCCCGCGAAACACTCGTCTCTCACCAACTCTGTTTGCATTTGTGTATTTGCGCTCGAGGTTTTGAGTTTCACTAAACACCGTAACTGTTCGTTCCCACTTCACTCCATGGCTTTAACTGTACACCCCAAGACTCGGTATCTGTTATACATTTATATATGCGTATATGAAAACATTATTACTGTTATATTCAATTATTTCTATAACTATATGGATATATTATGTACATTAACCAGCATCCCTAATAATCCTAAATTAATTCGCTTATTTATTTGATTATTTATTATACTGTTCAGATAATTATTCGTCCTTTTTATTTTCACGTAATTGATTTATTGGTTGATGATATATTTTTATTAATAAATTTACTAAAACTTTCAACTTATCGGCCTTTTATAAAAACCACATAGGTTTGAAATTAGTTTTTTTACACGTGGGTGGTATTATAAATTTCCTGGTGTCATGGAGAAAATTTCACAGCAATTTTTAGTTGGAACTTTTGTCGAGGAAATTAACTGCACTGTAAAGTAGCTTAATAATTAAATAATTTAATAGAAATATTTACTTCAATATTGTGGAGAAAGTACTTGATACTTGGAATATAATTTTCTGTTGTGATTAAAAAATAATTTTTAATTAAAGTTTTAATTATTTTGCAATTATTTGAGAGGAAAATAATTGGTAATCAAAAGTAATAATTATTTCTACATATTATTTCCATTTCTATTAATATTATATTAATATTCAAAAATAGTTTTATTTATTTAAACAATTAAATTTTTTTTTTAAAACAAAAATATGAAACTTTTGAATATCAATCATTTTTTTTTTTTTTTTATTTTTAGCATCTCTTAAGAGCAAAAAGTTTATCCTTACAAAAACTTGTAATAATCCCAAGTTTCTATATATTTCGTTCGCTTTTATTCACGAAAAAAATCCCTTCTATCATTTGTTTTTATTTCCCTCTCGCTTTCGATAAATATATTGAAAGTAAGTAATGCATGAATAAAAAAAAGCCGCCTAGTCATTTAAAATACAACTTTCCATGGATTAATTACAAATCTACAAATAAAATAGCTTTTGACGTTTTCTTTACACTCAAATACGTGCATATAATTCATAAATATAATAGATTTATGAGTAAAATTTGACAAATAAAAACCAAATGCCGGTGTAATCAAAACCTTTTTGGTCTATACTGAAATATTATGCTTCTATATCGTGAACGGAATTTTATCGGTCTGCCATTCACATTTTAATACGCTTTTCCTCGCTAAAACGTGTCGCTTGACGTTCCCATCAGCTCAATTTTACCCGAATAGTTCACAGACGAAACCTTCCCTCTATCCCGCGTGCATCTCTCTGGATCCTCGATACATAAATGTGACATACACACGTAAACGTATCTCTATCTATCTCTATACACATATTAAATATATATACATATTTCATATCCATATATGCACATATAAAAATTTTTTTGTGTATCGCTCCGGTCATAGCAAATACTCTGGGCTTTGTCGAAAAACTGCGACGATCATACGTTTCAGTGAATTAAATCGCTTACTGTATAAACACCCACTCTTCTCATACCTGTCAGGTTCCATCAACACTTCTCTTTTGCAACGAATATCATTTTTTTCGACTGTTTTGTTTCCTATCAAACAGTAGAGTGCTCACTCGAAAATTTAAATAGAGATTACACTAGTAAAAAATGAACGTTATTATACATACTTTTAACGATTTATTCCCTTAAAACGTTATTCAATATGCTTAATACTGTACCTTTTCAAGCACATACATTTATACGTATGTACCTCTGTTAAATATCACTGCTTTTGGCTCATAGATTTATTTACTACCTTTTGACCTAATTTTATTTTTAACTTATTCATTTTTGGTTATTCATGATGTTTTATTATTTAAACCCACAAGTGATACATGAAGAGAATAATATCGTCAGAATTACCCTAAAAGTGTGGCTAGAAAAGGGAGGACAACGTCACTTCTCTACTAGTAGGAGCAGTAGATAGTATTAAAATTTTCACTGGAGAGTGACGTCGAATTTACATTCTGCTAGTCGTATTTTTTATTATGCCCGTACCATGTACAATCGAGTATATAGCATTCGAAAAATTATATTCTATCATAATAAAAATTTTATAGGATAGCAGATATTTTTTTCTTTAGGAAATATGATCAGTTTGATTTTAAAAAATATAAAAGAATGAATATTTTTCCGTAAAAAAGGTATATAGTTTTGGTCAGATAATTATTTTAAAAATTTAGAATATGGATTTGGATAATAATTTTGATCCAGTCCTTTTTCTAGAGTGTTTAACATAATCCATTTTATTTTTAAGACGTTCTCCTGATATGATACTTGTAGGAAAGTTAATTCAGGTCTGAAAGAGAAAATACCACACTGGGAAAAATTGAAATAGTTATGTTTACCATCATGTATTATTGGCCTATTAAAACACTTTAACTATTCCAACTATCAATTTTTCTGAATGCATCAAGTAATTATTTATGTAATGAGTATCTTTATGGTAGTAATGAAGTAGTAGTAGAGCAGTAATACTACAGTTTACCGTAGAAAAACGTGATCAGGTTCATATGTGGCTATATTTTATTGCTACTTTGAGAAACACAAAAAGATCTAGAAATGAATCAATGAATTCACTGTTGGAGATCATAGCTCTAATTTAAACATTAATGGTTTTAAAACGGTAAATTTTACAGTGATTTTCACTGATTTATTTTTAGAGAGTAAAGAGCAAAAAGTATTTGAGCTTAATGAATGAAAACTTCTTGATGTTCAATAATAATTGATTGAAATGTAATTTCAATAATTGTTATTTAACATTCAATTTTAATTACTGTTAACTACTCAGTCTAGTGATTTTAGTTTAAAAATATATTAAAAATCATAAAAATTTAAGTCTCGGTATAATGTGTTCGTATATCTGGCATTTTCTCAACATTTCCTTTGTCTCGTTTCACATAAATCCTCATAGTAGGTAGGGATCTCTGTTATACTATGTTATACACATATATCTATAGACATCAAGTATGTATAAAATATATATCTATATAACCGTAGATGACGGGAACACTCACAGTTCTTCGTATAGTAATCGGAACACTGGGTGTGCAGCTTCGTTCTGTTGCTTTGGCTTGCACAAGAGCGTATGCTTATATCCAGATCAGGGGAGTAAGAGAGAAAAAAAAATATCTAGATATAAAAGACGAGAATAGTGTAAAAAGTCTTGAGTTCTACTCGTTTATTCGTTACATCATGCATACATCGTGCCTGTGTTACTTGCAGTTCAACTGTTGTCTTAGTTGCACCCGAACAAACTTTAAGTTCTTTCTCTCTTCCTCTATCTCCTTGTCAGTGAGCAAGAGGTGAATTAACTTCGGATATTGCTACAGATTCGGTTTCCTCCTGTCTAACTGCCACTCGCATGAACTAACCACTTGTATCCTGGTGAATAAATTAGGCCGCAAAAATTTTTATCTCTTTTATTGCTCCACTTTTAACTTTCTTACAATTTCTACAATTTTACTTTACTTCCGTTCTCTTATTGATGCTTCAACATTTTTTCTTTCCTATAAAATTACATCGAAATATTACTTTGCTGACGATTTATAAAATACTTATATCGATATAAAGAAGCTAGGAATTTTTTAATATTTGATTTTTATATTTTCTTTTTTATTTACATTATTGAGAAAAGGTAATACCACTTTAGAGGAATAAATATTAAAAAATATTTCCCAAATAGTTATGTGTAAATAAATTTATTTAAAACAAAAAATTGATTTAAATAAAGTTTGCAAAATAAAAATTTACCAATAATTTCAATTTTATGGTACAAAAATCCATTGAATTCGGTTTCGTGGGAAAATAATTTAACATGAAAACTATGAGTACATTTGTATTTATTGCTTTAACCTTCAGCAGTGATAATCCAGGAGGTAAAAGCTTATTGCCAATTTGAATCACTTCTCTTTCCTCATCCTGTAGTTCATATTGTGTAGTAACAATTACATCAGATCGGATTCCATTTATATATGGGGAGCAATCATTGATTAATATTACTGTATTTTCAATAAATCCTAAAATAGAATCAATTGAACTAAAAAACAATCAAAACAAATACTATTATTTTCAAGCAATAAAAAAAGATAAATTTCTAGTGAATTTTATGATGAATAATGTTAATGAACAAAGTTAGGTTATTGATACATATCAATACATCAAGGAATTTCTCTATTTTTTCATCATGAAAAAAATTTTCTATTACATTGTACATGGGATATGTGTCTCAAGTGTATAAATTATAAACAAATTTCATGTTTTATTCATATTTGTTACACATAATTATTTCATCATAACTGCAATGAGGTTCAAATTGCAACAGGAGACTATTCAAATGCTTGAGAAATAAATATAATATTTAGAATGAATCATCACAGTGATAATTATGTTGAATAAAGTAGATACTATATACAGCTTATATAAATTCTCCATGTGTGGATTGAGAATAAAGAAAAAAATTCACACATCATCTAATACTTTAATTATCAACTCTCTTTTACAGAATAAACATGAAAATTATTGAAACAATCATGATGATTTTTAAATTTAAAAATAAAATGATTTTTAAATCAAATTATTATTTAAATAAGTATTTAAAGGATGATTTTAAAAAAAAAATACTATAATACCATTAGTTTGAGTGCTTTAAAAAACCACAAAATTATCACAAAATTTAATGAAATTCTCTCAATCATGCAAAAACATTCGTATATTTTTGAAAATAAAAAACTGCAACGCGATGAGCCATAATTCTGGCTGATTAAATATGCATGGGATTTGCGTTCGCGAGTGTTCTGATGGCACGGATGAACGCGATTCCATGACGTATAGTAGTGTGTAGATGATGGTATGTATTGGTATGTCGTTGTTTCCTTGCTTTGCTATTCGTTGTTTATCCATTAAACCTACAATAAACAGTGATCAGTGGTTGATGCGAATAACTCTATTCTATAGCCGTATTGCCATGAAATATACAGCCTGATGAATTTACGAAAATTATTTTTCTTTTAAATTGTCAATTGTTTCAAGGTTTTTCAATACCTGATCTGAATAATAGGGTCTCATAGACAATATCATTTGAGTCAGCAAAAATTTCCTACACTTTCATTACCATTTATTTATGTGTTAAAGTGATTAATTCTCAAGTGTAAAAGCGTTCATTCGATTGATTAGGGTTGAGTTGGAGTATTTTTTAAAATTTGATATTAAATCAAATGTTCATCATTATTTGATAAAACAGTTAAATAATTTAAAATCAATAGTCTGAATGATGTTTTCACTGCAAACCCCGATCAATTTAAGTGTTTAGTAATGAAATGTTTAAAGTGTTTAATAATTAAACACCTAAGTGTTTACAATTTATAACGCCATAAACAAACTATAGCATTTTGGTAAACGGCAAGAAACGTTTAAAAGTCGTCTACAAAATTACCATAGTTTGTTTATGATGTTTAATTGCTAAACACTTGGATTTGCAGTATTTATGATTGATAACAATTAAAAAAAAAAAAATTATTTTTTTTTGATTATTGAAAAAGTGACATAAAAATGAAATAATGGTAAAATTAAATATTCATATTGAGTGTGTCTCGAATATTTTTATTAATTTCATAAAAAAAAAGTATTTTTAAAGCATAAAATAAAATTGAGAGATATTATTTCAATGAATCTCATGAAAAAAATAGAATGCGTATTTTTTATTTTAATTGACAGATCGTAAATCAAAAATAAAAGCTTTATACTTTTAGACTTAATTATAGTTTCTCAATAAAATATCACAAAAAAAAAGGAATTTTATTTTATCACCAGGAAATAAAAAAGAAAATAACTATTAAAAATAAAATAAAATAGATTTGCACATATATTTAACTGACTCATTTCATTAGTCAAAATGAAAGTTGCTGATACTCTGCTACGTTTTCAAATACTTTGGCAATGCATGCAAATCGTCTTTTTAGTTGATTGCTTCTCGGGACAATTTTAGCTAAGTAGTTTCTGTCTCTCTAGAGAGTTGAAAAAGCTTGTCCAGTGCAATACCATACGCATCTCATTCTCAGCTATTTTCATATCATACCTAATAACACTGTATTGGACCTTGGGATAGACTTGGGAGCCTCTTTATCTAACAACTTCGACGTTTCATCCACGTCCAATGCATTTCCGCAGTTTAACCTTCATGAAGTTACACCCCAGAGGCTTTTCACTCACTTCATCTTTCCCTTCCATCTCACTTGAGTTCTCGAGACCCTAATTAACTGTACGTCGCCTTGCGTGGCGGCTGTGAGGCACGACCGACGTCAAGTTGAGTGCCCACACTTTGCGTCCCGTTTTCTAGACAGGATTCAACTTGTCCGGACAGCGAATCTTCGCTAGACAGGTTAGAACGCCACGACTTCTAGTGTAACAGGCATTATTATCCATCTCTCTTCCATCTTTTATGAGTTATTACACGGTGATTATAATAATGGGAGCAAGAATGCGTGATGTGACGTAGCTTCTTACTTACTGTCACTATAAACCGTACCAAAATGTATTCAAGCTGACATATATTATACTATTACTTAATTCATATCAAGATATTTTTTATTCATTATCTCATTAGCATAAATGAATCAAATGAAATATTTACACAGACAAAACATTTATTAAAACATATTTACATATTAATAAATAAAGTGTCAAGTATATATATATATATAATATATGTTCAAGATGTACTAGAAAATAAGCCAGTAACTGTGCAAGTGTGGTGCACATAAGCGGAGGGGTTGTATCTACTGGTACGTGCTGACAAACTTGAAAGATTCTACTTTGCATCAAGGTTCTGTAAGCCCTTTCGGGCGAAGTAACGTACGCGATTTTACGGGTAAACGCTTTCTTATATGTATAAATTATATCACAATCTGCTTGACTTTAATATTTTCTTCACTCAAAGAACATTTTCTCCTCACGAGGAGTAAATTTTTATTTTCAATTTATATGAATGAAGAATACCACATGAAAGAATGAAAAAAATATTTAACTAAATTTCCTCGATTCTAGAGATTGAATAAATTATTTTTACCTTTAATTTTTCTCATTTTATTTCTTTCTTTCATTCTTTCTTTCTCTCTGTTTAACCACAGACGGCTAAACATATTTGCTTTAACAAACGTTCTGAGTGTATTGGCTAGTTACAGATAAGGTCATCGGGGCGGAAGGTTTGTGATAAAACGATCCTTTGCTGGGTGATACGTGTGCAATGTAACGAAATAATACCCGTTGCATTTCGCGCTATGCTTTCGCCCCTCTGCAAAGCAGTAACCGAGCTGCTTCGATAGTTAATAGCTGCAAAGAGCTCAAGCGCTTTGGGGTTCTACAGCTCTAGGGGTATTGGTAGCGCTGTTGCGTTGCTATATACTGCTCCAGTGGCTTAATCGCATTCAAACGCTGTGTGCACGTCGAGTCCGTACAGAACACGTGTTTCTGTGATTTCGCTGTTCTCTCTTTCACTGTCTCTATCTCCATCTCTATCATTTCCTCTTTCGTCTTTCCTTGTTATCTCTCTTGTTCGTTGTCTCATCACTTCATCTGTACATTCTATATATTAGTGTATATTGTATGCTTCTATATGTACTTTGTGTTTGTGGCATCAACTAACGCCAAAGCAACATGTACATATACCTGTCTCGTTACTTAATACATGCACCCACGTTTAGCGAAATAATCAACGCACATCTTTCGCGTACTTAATGAAATTTGCTTAACTATTTCCTTATTCATTCTGTTACTTTTGCTCTTATGCATGGATGATGGGCTGATTCCTTTACACGGAAAAAATGCTCTTCGTCTCGACTCTGAAGGAAATTAAAAAAAATATTTTATAGAATTTTTTTCCATATACTGTTTTTTATTAAGCGTCAGTGAAAAGCTCATGCAGCTTACTTTATTCAATTTACAACGTTTTACATGGAATACTCTGAGGAAATATGAAGTAAAAATTTGTTATGAGGATTATAGATGTTTAGAAAAGTTTAACATAAATTAAAAGAGGAACAATCAGTCATTTCTCGTTGGATTTTTTTTTAATGATGTACTTTAATTGCTATGAAACATGATGGATATCTTGATTCCCATATTTATCTTAATGATGATTAATTAATAAGTCGAGAAAAAATTTTTTTTTAATTCATTAATACTTTGTACATTTTGATTATTAACAAAAAAAAACATTCCAGCTTAATTAGTTTAAACATTTTTTTAATTCGGTTTTTTTTTTTTTGCTTTCACAAAAAATAACTTTTATACTAAAGTGAAAGTACTCGAATTATTTTTATATATATTTAAAAAAAAATGTGTTTTCAATTTACATTTCAACTTTAATACTGTACTATCCTGTTACTCATTTATAAATACACTGGAAAACCATTGATCAGCTGTGGCTGATATTTACCAAAGGTAATCAGGAAACAGGACTAACAGAAAAAAAGACTAATATATTTACTTAAATTAAAGTTATAACACCTGTAATCAATGTACGTTAGAGTATATGATTATTTTATCATGCAAACAACGGTTTTTATCAATATTATTATTGCACGAGATATTTTTCAATACAGTTCCGTGTACCTCCAACACTTTTATTGTTAGCGCTTATTTATTGTCTATATCCACTACTTTTTAACAATATGGTTTTTTTTTTTTCATTTTTTTTATTTATATGCCGTATATTGATATTGAGCGTGAAATTTTCCACTTCGTCAACTGTAAAAAAAATCTCAAGAGACACTAATAGCTTGTGAATAATTCTAAAAGTCCACAAGAGCGAAGCAAAATCACTAGAGAAATTTATTGCTACACTAAGGTTGACATGTAATTACCTAAAAAAATTTTCTTATTTTTATTTCTTATTGATTTATTTTCCTATGCGGCTTTCAACACAACAATAGCAGTGAAAACAGCTCTTTTAATGTTAAATAATCATAGCTAATTAATTTTATCGCTTTCGTTAAGCGTGAATTAAGTAAATTTCAAGGCTATCCAATGTCAGTATTTGTAAAAAATCTTGAAATGAACTTGTCTGACAAGATTTCTCCTTATTTTTATACTCCTTTCCAATGTAAGACACTCGATGTTTATCTTGTGAAGGTAAGTTCAGATCAAATCAACAGATACTTGAATTAATTAATTCTTTTAATTTTGTATTAATTATTCATTCTTTTCAATTAACATTGAAAATCAATGAAAAAAAGTAGTTTAATATCGTCGACTCTTCGGGAAAAATATGAATTTCGTGATGACTTTTTAGAAAACTCATTTCATACAAAAATGTTGTTTAATAAACTGACCTAATTACGTAATGCAAATTTAATGTGAAATTTGATGATTTATAAACGAGATTCATAAACTAATCGAATGAATAATACAAAAATTTTCATGAATCTAAAATTTAAGAGAAACGACGGTGGTTAATTGAAAAAAATAAAGTCAATAAACGTAAACTTCGTTGATTGACTAAAAAAACATATTTTCGATAAATCGATAGTAAAAAATACATATTCGAAATATTTTTTTAAACTGTAAAACAAATTTGTTATGTTACCATAATATATATGGACGTAAATGTCACACTAGAAATTTCATTGAAAAAAAGAAAAAAATCAACTATTAAACTAAATAATAATTTATCTTGATATTTTTGTTTTCTATTTTATATATACATGTAGATATTTTGTCAATCGTAAATTAAATTCAATTCAATATATTCGAACTCTATCTTTATCTCTATCTCTCTTCTTTTTATCTGTCTCTTTCATTCTTGTTCTCTTTCCTGAATATCATTCATATCTATGCCTCGAGGCTCATCGTTGAAAATTAACATGCAAACGTTCGACAACCAGAGGATAAATATGTCCATATGTGTATGTATCTAAATAAAAACCCGACGGGACGAGTGTGTTATGAGATTTTTTTTTAATAGAATGGAAAACATACAAATGTACTTGGCACTACAATAAATGGTATATTAATCAAAAAAAAAAGATTTTAATATATTAAAAATTAAAATTAACTGCAATACAAGTGCCTCAAGGCTTAATATGTGAATTTTTTCAAATGCTATTTTTTCATAATAATAACAATAACTATAATCACAATTGATTCAAAAAGATCCTTTTCTAAAGTCAAATACATTTTTCTAATGCACATAAACTTTAATAT
This sequence comes from Chelonus formosanus, assembly GCA_028641665.1. NCBI lineage: Eukaryota > Metazoa > Arthropoda > Insecta > Hymenoptera > Braconidae > Chelonus > Chelonus formosanus. Next base: position 21,507,909 of record CM054002.1, read on the forward strand.
TTTTATTTATGGTCAAAATATTAAAAAATATATATTAATATTTTATAATGTAGTTATTAATAAAATTTAAATGACTTATTATGAATTTTAATAGAAAATTATTAAAACATTTGATACAAGAATGATGTTTTTATTAAAAATTATTTATTTTGTTTATTAAAGAAAATAAGATTAAAATTTTATTCCAATTACATCCATACATCCCTTATACGTTTTTAATGACATTCGTTTCGAGGAACGAATTATTTTCGGCATTCTCATAAACCAAGTTGCAGACTTGGAGGGAGTAAAATAGTTTTTCCAGTTTTGTAGTCGTATACGGACGTAGTGCTGTCCATCAACGCGGCAGGAAAGACAGGGGAGGGATGATTTCTCGTTGTGTTAAATTCCAGAGTTTGGATTGTATATGGACTGCGCTAGAAGTCCATTGATTAACCGTTGTCTGATACTGTGATGCCCCGGGGGGTTTTATTCAAAAAGAAATTGCATTGCATCACTACGTCAAAAACACACCCCTTTAACCTTATAACTTTATCCAGCTCATCTATTCTCTGAACATGTTTATTTAATTAACCATCCAATTATTAACAAACAAACAATCAAATGACTTTGTTTCATCAGCTCATAATCAATTCCATTTTTGGACTCCCCTTTCATTTTTAGATGTATTCAATAGATTGTTAACTAAGGCTCTTTATTATTTTATTTTTTTTATCAAATTTTGATCCATCTGCATAAGAAATATTCTTTAGTAGAAATTCTTTTTCCCAAAAAATGATAATATTTTTTTATTTTATCAAATAACTTTTCATTTAATGATAACTTTAATTGAAAAAATTTTTTACTCTTAACTAGAGAAATAAAAATTTTATTATCTGATATAATTCTAAAAAATCGTAAAGCTAAGAATGTTTTCATTTATTCAACGAATGATTTCAACACAACTGCATTTAATGTTTGACGCAGTCATGGTCTATTAATTTTAGAATCAATTAACTAACTGTAAAATAATGGCTTTCCGTTAAGATTATAGTTTGACGTGTAAACCCAAACTTCAATAAAACAAGGCCGCAAATTCAGCTTGCTATGTAATAGTAAAGATGTCGGATAGCAGGGTATGGTATTGAAGGAAATAAAGTCAAACTTTCAAGCGGTCATAAACGAATAATGCACATAGAGAGTAGAAATGCCACCGAATTTTACAGCTCAATTCGCAGTGCAGCCCTTAAACGACAGATAATTAAACGTGTCGAGTTGGAACATGGGTCTGTCGTATACTCTTCTTTGTCACTTGGTTTTATTTCCTCAGCTTTTAAGGCCCTGTGCATGACATTCGTCGTAGTATGATTGGGCGATAAAGTTATATTACTTTACCTGTCTTTTTATTATTCCTATTATTATTTTTAGTATTATTCGGAGGTTTTTTTTTTCTTATATTTTTATTTTTCTACTTGTACGAAAGTTACTTGAAACTCTTAAACGAACACAAAAATTTTCTAACAATATTTCCACTGAGCTGGCACAGCTACTATACAAGTAGTAGCGCCCGTTGCAAGTCAGACGTAGAAAAGCCGTCAAAGCTTAACATAAGAAGTGTCAAGAATTATTGATAAAATATTTTCTATCAACTTGTCCAGATGTGGAATAAAAAGCTACAGAAAACGTAGTAGAGAATGAAAATGTGAAATGTTTTTAAGTAGTATGAGAAAGTATAAAAGTTGGCAATGTCGTGTGAAATTCTTATACCTACAAGTCCTAGCAACTTGATTTAGGAAAGGGATTGCAGATAAGAATGGTAACCGATATTGGATTTTCTAAAGTGGTCAATACGATAGTTGCAGTTATTTCCTAGTTACGTTGATAGATTTCTATGTATTGAGTTATATATTATATACAAATATTTTTCATACATACAAAAAGTAATATATGTGCCTTTGTCTTTCTCTATAACAGTCAATCTACAATTCATTGCCATTTCAGATAAATTTTATGGTTGCCTTTTTGAAATATAGAAGGTACTTGGACTTGAGTTTTATTCCTCCATTTTCCTTTACCACCTGAGACTTGCAATTCTCACGTCTGAAATGTACAGTCTTGTTTAATTTTTATTTATTCTATTATTTTTATCTTAATTGCCCATAACACGGTACATTAAATCAACTAATCTTTTTTTTAAAACAAACATCTCCAAGTATCATCCTCTACAACCATTTTTCAATATTCATCAAAATACATTTCATTTATTATTTCTTCCTTGCCATTATTTTTTAATTTCTTCTCAAGTTTTATAATTAATTGTAATTGTCAGTAAAATATAATTTATTAACATTGTCATAATTAAACAATGAATTGAGTCAAAATTATTTGTATTAATATAGAGATACATCAATTATTAAAGAATGTCTTGTACTTGGCACGTATAAACAATACTTACAAGATCTTAACACTATAAATTAATTATTACAATATAGAAATTAGTATTAAATGTAGTCTTTCATCATTGAACATATAATTTTCAACTTTGATTATCATCAATCATTCAACAGATTTTTTTTAAGACTAACAATAAATGTAAATTATATTAGATAAAAACACACATGATGCAGTGTTGAACAATAATTCAGAAATATCTTTCTAACTATCTATATAATAAGATAACTAAAAATACGGCACAAAAAAATAATGAAATTTTTTATATCAAACAATAAAAGCCTTCGTTTTATTGTATTCCACTTATATTTTTTATGACTTATTTTCTGTTCTATCAGAGCTTTTTCAAGTTTCAATAGTTATATCTTATGGCTTCGGAAAAATGTTATATTGCATAAAGGTTCTAAAAACACGTGCAATCACTTGATAATAACGTATACATACTTTAGATCATTTGAAGCTACATATATTTACAAGTTTTTTTTATTTCTTATAAGACTATGAATAAATAAATGCTTCTATGAAGAATCATTATTAATTCATTTTAATCTACTTAACAATTCTTTTTCAATTCATAAAATGCATTTTTCTCACTTCCATGCTTATCCTATCATTTACAATACATAAATTTTTATTTCCTCCTGGTGAAAATATTCTCCAGCAGTTCCTTAGTGATAAGTCGATGGGGACGAGTAGGGTTCTCAGTAGTTTGTCGTTGATATAGTCTACCGTTGATCGCATAAAGCTTCGAACTGAGTTCACATTGCACATTAAACCACCAATCACATACTAACACTGCTTGGCTAAATTGTGTACCATTAGGACATAAAAATGTTGCTTGTCTTCCATCAATGTCACAATAATGCCAAGCTTGACATCGAGTCTCTACATCAGCAAAAAAACCTGGATATTCCTGATCATCACAATAAAAATTCGTATACGGAACCTTTCCTAATACTGGATAATCAGTCCCTGGTCTGCCTAAAATAAAAATAACTCTCATTAATTGATTCGATAGTTGATTAGATGATTATTCAATTTTACAAAAATATCTTTCATGTCTGACTAAAATAAAATTATTTCACTTGTTTTCTTTGAATATTTTTTAAATAGCTTTCACGTGGAATCATTTGATTTTAGTCAGACAAAAATTACTGAATGATTTAATGGTAATCTAAAAAAAAATTATCGAAAAAAAACCGTCAGAATATTTTTATGTTCATTAAACGTTATTGATTGACAGCAAACTGAATTATTGTTTGATAAATCTTATTAACAAAATCCATTAGATACATTAATTCTAAATATTAGTTATTAGAAAATTTGTTTCGGTGTAAAATTAATTGTTGTTGAGGAAAATGAGGGATTTCAAAATCTAATACTTTAATAGAACTTTGAGTAATTTCTTCCACATTATGGCTAGATCAAATATATTATATTTCAAAGATTTCGTACAAGGTAAAGCAAGCTTCCTCTCATTTATTTATTCACACCAAAGAGAGCAAAAGAGTTAGTTAGACACCTTTGTGCGTGTCAGTTAAGACACGCATGCTCATAATTTACCTTATCCTCAAGAAAATCTTACTCTATCCTTTTTACTCGTGCGATCACTTTATTCAAACTTCATGTCAACTTTGAATTAGCTAGCGTGTGTTATTTCGTTGCTGCGTAAGTTGACAACTAATTATACATATTTAAACTTCTAAAGGGTTAATTAACTTGGATGTTTATAGGTAATATTAACTCCTTACTTTAGGATGCTCATATACAAATGCATCATCTTATTTTACACCTTTAGAATCTTAACAAGTACGTTTAATAATCATACCCTTTTTGTATATTTTTTTATAATAATTTCGACTTCTCAATGAACTTTAGAATAATTTTTTCATTTCTAGTTTAATTTTTATTTTCAAAGTAAACATGTAGATAAGATTATCTAACAATTTATAATAAAATATTGTATAACTCAGGAGCATAAGTAAAGGAAAAAAAAATATATATATATATAAAATGATCTCATCTGGAATGTAGAATATCTTGAAAGAGGTAGTTTTTAGCTAGAATAAAATGAATAAACGTTTGTAAATTAGCGCTCAATTTTCTGTGAATTTTTCTATATTCTTTTCCTTTATATTCTTGTTTTTTCAAGTCTTTCTTGTTTTGCCTTTATATATATTTACTTACAGTACTTTATTATTATTTTATTTTCACTCGATTTCTTTTTTTTTTTTTTCCTTACAATATTATTTTTTTTTATTCAGTGAAAACTCACATTCTTCTATACCTTACTTACATTCTGCACAAAGCATTTTCAATTATCATTCATTAATATTTAAACAAGAAATGAATTTTAAACTTAATTTTTCAATAATTCAATCTAAAGTTATTTCTTTAATATTTTTTTTTTTGCTAAATTATGAATTATTTTTAGTTAAAAGAGAAAGCCTTCTAGTAAATTTACTGATAAAGTATCTTATTGTTCACGTCCAGAGTGAAAAAGCTAAAAAGAAATTGGTTATGTCCACTGGTCGTGGTAAATTAGAAGCAACCAAGTATAGAAATACCTGTGGGAGCATAGTCTGTTGTTTCTTCAAGCATTCTGTATGGATATTGTTGCTTGTGGAGTTCGCGAACTGTGTCGCGGTTGCCTGTTTTCCTCAATTCTACGTGACAACAGTACGCAAAGTAGACTGAAGCAAGAGACTTAGAGGAGACAACGTGTACAGCATCGTCGTGGTGCAAAACTATGCTTGTCATCTGACTAGTGGAGACTCGAGGTCGTTATACGGGTGCCACGGATCGCGTCAAAGTAGTTGGTATATACAGACTTTGGTTTCATGCTTTTCACACCAACTCTTGCACAAATGATGGTATTATCATGTACATGTATAATATTATATTAAATCTATATCAATACAAATCATGAAACTCTCGTAAAATACTTCACTAATACGTTTTAGAAAATTTCTCATCAGTATTAAAACTACAGTTGCGATTTTTTGACACAAAAGTCGCATTAACAGTTTCTATTATTATCGAAAATTACGGTTCAATTATGTAAGACAAAGAAACATTTAGGCATACTCTTGTTGTAGTGTTGAAAATACAATATCCATATAAATGTATTTTCTGACAATAATAAATGAATTGCACTGATATTTATTTTTAATTAAATTATCAGCAATTAATATACGAACTCGGTGGCTATGTTAATTCTAAACTAGTGTTGCCATAAATTTTATTTAATTTACAATATTTTTTTATAGAAACCAGAAAATAAATATAATATTTTGACACTTTTTTCTCTAATGAGAATAGTTTGGGACAGAGAATGCATTATTATTAGCCATTCTCTCTTGAAAAATATACCACATATATTTTTAAAAAATTTTAATTAATTTTCCAATTTTTTTGTTTGTGTAAAAAATCTACTTCGATTAATAATCATTGTTTGTTATTTCAAAAATTTAGTGACGTCAAAAAATGCAGTAATCAATAATAAAATGCACATCATTTTTAAATGTATACTTGAGTAAGTTTAATTATTCGTTCAGTTTTGTAAACTAATGATAATTATTAATCTACATCCAATTCAATCAAATTGATTGGAAAATTAATTAAAAATATTTTTTATATCAAACAAAAGTACAATTACAAATAATTCATCCACTCGATTTTTGTATGAAATTCTATATCACGAATAATCACATATTTACTTTTCACTAATAGTCATATACATTTCTTCAATATTTTACATTCATTTGTGAAATTAAATCACAAAAGCAAATTCCTACTCAACCAAAAATGCTGTTTTATTAAAAAAAAAAAGGAAATACAAAAATTCCATCTATATAGTAACATTACATAGATTGATTTTTTTTATAAATTTAAGAGAAATCACAACTGTTTTGAATGTGAACTATTGAATGATTTCAATAGAAGAGCTTTTTTTAATGTTTAAGACAAACCTAATTGAAAAGTTCACAGAATTCTAAATATTTTAAAACTCCTACAAGATTACTTCAATACACATTGAAAGAAAAATGTATGCATATATATACAATATGTAGAGATATCTACAATGTCTTCAGAGGAAACTATATTCTGCATTGTTCTACATAGTCTGTTTGTCAAATGAAGGACAAAGTCAGAGCTTATTACTCGAAGGATGTACACTCCTTTCTCCTATAATTTCGTCGAGCCATCGTCATAAAGTCAACCAAGCGAATGAGTTGGGTTTTCCAATGTACTCGTACGTCGTATTCTCTTCGTTGTCATAGTCGTCGTCGCCAAAGATTGCAGACTGAGTTAGTTTTATCTCATCCATGGATGAAATACTGGTACAACGAGGGTAGTAGACTAGTAGAGTGTTAGTAGGAAAAAGAGACAGCAACCACTCGTGTATGCCGAAAGAATGAGTGATGAGAGGTGGAGAGAGGATAGAAGGGTTATCGTGGAAATAGTAAATGAGGTTATATGAGCGAGAAAATGGTGGTGAACATGAAGAAATTTACGTGTGCAATGAATTTTAAAGAAATAAACGTGTCAAAGAACGAAGGAATAATTATTTAAGCAAACAAAGAACTACTTTTTTTCTTCAATTATCATGACGACATTTTGTTCGTTTAATCGAACAAAATATTGAATATATTTAGTAATGTCATAAAAAAATAATATGGATTTAGTTTTTTTTCTGATTTAATTTATGAGATGTATTTAATGATAATAAAATGGACGAAATGAATGAGATAAATGGCAATATAATATGTGGAAAATAAATTAAGACTTTGACGGTTTGCAGTAAAATCTTCTAGCTGCAACGATGAATTTTATATCAACTTTTGAAATCAGTGGGGGTTATTCAAGAGACGTTCTGGTATTTCATTATCTTATCTGAGAGCATCAAGAGTAGCATGAGTTTACTTCCCTCTACTTCTAAAGCTCGTTTCTCTTTCCTTATAGGTCTTTCCAATATACATCTCGTTGACATTTATTTTATTTTATATTTTTATATTTATCTAATATCTCTCAAAAATGAAACAACTATCCAATCGTTGATTTTATTTAATAACAATAATCGATACTATCAATTACAGATTAGAAATCTGTTGAACATCGAATAAACATTTAAGTAATTTACTTTAGTGATTATTAGCTTAATAAATAATCACCTGAATGAACCCTTTGGGTAGGATGTTTGCGGGATCAGTTATGGAATGGATAAACTACCCTTATTTCAAGTATGACAACAGTAGTAGGTTCACTGAACCGAAATTCCACGGGCAACCGCTACCATCCAGCTAAATCGTTGACTCACCCCATCTTCCTCTGATTCTCTTGTTCCCTCTCTGTTTCATTTGTGTTCGTAGTGGTTACCGCAGAGTCGCAAGCTTCCGAATGTTATTGGGTGTGAGGATGAACGAGACAGTAATAATACGAATAAAAGAGAAAGACGACAGTTTTTAGGTTTCGGCTTGTAGTGAAAATTTTACTCTTTTGTTAACGCTTTAGTTGCGTTTTCACACGAAAAAATATTGCGAATCAAGCTCAAACTCGGAGGGAGAAAATAAAATGAGCTGAACAAAAACATCATGGTGAAATGTAAAAAACAATTTGCCACAAATTTTTGTTGTTTAACTAGACAAATTTACATGTATCAATGTCACATCGACTACAGGATATTCATAAATCAAATTTAAATGTTCACCAGATGTATCAATTGCCAATCTTTGTTGGTTTATTCTATTCTTATTAGAAAAAATATCATAGAATATTTTATTCTCTTTCTTTTTTTTCTCAATAAAAATAATAATAATAAAATAAGTTTTTATGAATAAAGAAGTAAAAATTATATGAAAAATATTCAAACTAACTTTTATTTCCTGCAGGAGCTTAGTTTGAGTGATATAGCCTGATTCAAGAGTACAGAAAATGTTATAACTTTTTTGTTTAATCAGTTTTGTTATTAAAATATATAATTTATACTTTTGCCATAAACTATTTGAAGTTTTAATTTCAGAGGTATTTAAAAAAAAAAAAAGATTTATTTTGAAAAATTAAATACATTTTTGTATAAATAAAAATTGATACAATGATTAATTTATTTAATTAAATGAAAATATTCTGATGTTTTTTTTGCATAGTTCTATTTAGATGATAAAAACAAAAATAATTTCACAAGATATTAAATAAAGTGATTGAGATAATTTTATTTACTTACCTGGTATCGATTTACCAAGATCAAGATACTCTCTAACAGACGGACTAAGAAATCCTGGTGGTATAACAGGCGCTTCATTCGTAGGATTATTTCTCTCATCAACATCGTCGTAATAATAATCCTCTGTTAAATCCAATGATTTAGCTCTCTTTAACACTTTGTTGCTTTTCTTACCAGTTTCTGCTTCAGTAACGCCACCTAAGAATTATAATATTAATTAAATAATGTTTATTTATATTTTATAATTAATGATCAATATAAAGAGCAATATTATAATCATAATAAATACAGATTATAAATCTTAAATTGTTATTTATTAGTATATAAAAAATAGAGCATTGATATAGTTACGGGGTGTGGCAAATTATTACCTACAGGCTGTTTGACAGCACGTGAGAAAAGACTATAAGGAATTAATACGTGAATCTGATATTTGATCACTCGAATAGCTATTTGGTGTGTCATTAGAGCAAAGATTATCTAGATGTTACACTTGAGTGAATTTCATGTATTCATGATATTCTACTTATTAAAAAAATTTCTTGCATGCTTACTAGATAATTTAATGAGGTATTTATGCATGGGAAGTGTTCAAGTGAGACCAATTATTTTATTTCTTACTAAAATTTATTTTACTTTACTTATTATTAAATTATTTATTTTTAAATATTTTAGATAGTAATTCAAAAAAATATTGTACATAAAAAATTATTTGGAAAATTTCAAGCAATAATTTTTTAACAGTAGTATAAATCAATTTTAGTCGAACATACTCTTTATTCCTACAATCTGTGGAATTCAAGAAGCATTTAAAAGTAAAACGCTTGAATATTTTCAGTGTAAAGCATACTAAATGAACTACATATGCTACTTTACACTAGAACATCCCAAGTATTTTATTGTAAAATGTTTCCTGAAACCCTTTAATTTATAAGAGCTAATTTATACTCTACTGAATTCTAAAAGACATGAAATTTATAATTTTTCTCATCGTCATAAATATTAAAATTTTTATCAAAAACTAGTTAACCCAGACATTAAGTCTGTTTGACGTATTTTAATCATTTAAATAATTCGATCGTCTAAAATGACTTGGAATAATGTCATAGAAAATTCTAGTCCTCATTCAAGCGGTTTTAACTCTCGAAGAAGAATTTAAATAAATTACTGCCATTAGATTGTATCTTAAGAGAGGAAAAAAATTAAAAACAATAGCAAAATCGAATTCTCATCAAGATGAAAATTGCTAAGAAACCGAATACACATTAAATTTATCATCAGCTCGACCCAAAATGACAAAGATGAATAGAATAAGACTTTCGGACGTTGTCAGAGAAGCAACATAAAACTTATAGTTCATCACTTCATCTCATGGAAGACGAAATTCCGGTAAAGAGAAGCTTTAAGCTGGCGGCGCATCGAATCGATTAATTATTTAACGAAGCTTCGTATTTCCTTCGTCATTTCAACAATTCTTGCTTCGTTTCATTCTGTTATTTTCGTCCCCATCCTCTTGTTCTCTTGCGTATCCCTATTCAGATCGTCTGAAATTTCATCGTCCATCGCCTGAAGCTGTCGCTGTGAAATCGTAACGTTTTCCATTCGTATATATAATTATCATTAAACGTTTCAAAGTATAAAGAGGAAGAAAAAAACATGGCATTTGTACATAGACATAAGTGAAGAATGTCGTCAATTGTACCTCAATGAATGAGGCTATCTATATAATTAGATCTCTGGTAATAATAAAGATACTTTACAATTAAAATACGTATTTAGACACACAGTAAAAAATAATACACTGCAATTGACCTGAAAGTGTAGGTGAAAAACAGACAATGGAATATACATTGACGTGTTAAACATGCAATATTTATCAGTGGAAAAATATTACATTTCGTATAAATTATTCTTTGAGGTGGAATAGACTGAATGAAAAGTACTCTATTGTATTTCCATGGAAATAGTTGAAATCATTGCAATACTTATAATGTTAATATATAACAGAAGTAGTAAATATTTCTTTGATTGTATTAATAATACCAGAATCAATTGAACTGTAACCACAATCGGTATAATTAGCCCATATATATAAATAGGTCGTTTTGAAAATTGCTTAGGTCAGGGTTGGTTGGTGGGACGATTTTATCTGGTTTAATATTCATTAGAATATTCATGCAATTAATGTAAAAACAACACCAGTCATGTTTATGGTTAGATTACAATAATGTTCTCCAGTCTATTACCAAGAGAACGTAGGTCAGTAACTCCTACAACCTTTTTTCTATTCAGTCGTAACTAACTTTATTTAACTCGAGGAATGTAACAGACTGATTGGTTGACTGAATAAATAAGTCTTAGATTCCAATGATTTTACCGTTGGCTCAAACAAATTATCATTCAATAAAAATAATTTAAATAAAAGTTCTAAATTGTGGGTTTATTTTCAATGTTCTCTATTTTAAAGATGAAAATAAATATTTATTCATCAACATCAATAATCAATACAATTTCGAAATAATAATGGAAAAAGAATCGTAAAAAATTTTTCATTTAAATTGAAGAATAATTTATTCATGAATTAGTGAATGTTCATCCTCTGACTTGTTTACCTTTCGATATAAATCTAATTCTAAGTATAAAAAAAAATTGATTTCGAAACAAACTAAAGACATGATGAACATTATTTTAAAATATATATAATAAAATATGCTACACAAAAATTCATTAATATTTAATAAGTTGATCGTAAAACTCACTTGCCTTGCGAGACATTTAGGGATTAAAACAAGAAATGGCGCATTGATTCATCGGGAGCTTCTCCGCGACTTTGTTGTATAGTGCATCATGAGTTTATGACGGGAAAATTAATTAATAACTCATCAGAGGATAGGTCGATACATCAGTCGGTATTCTCACCCTCTTGCTTCAGCACAAAGCGACAGAAATGTTGTTAATAACGTTAATGACAAGGTTTTTAATAGGCATTGGCGATTTTCGTGGAAAGCGCTAGTAATAAAAAGCAAAAATTATATACTCGAGTATGGGAAATACACATCCTACTCACTCAGTTAATTTTCTCTTTTCTACCCGCCTGTTTACTCTCTCCCTCTTATTGCTAGCTCTCTTTATAGTGAAAAAAAGCATTTATCTAATATGTATATATGTATGTATAAAATGTACTTGTTCATTTGTACAACAAGGATGAACGCAATCGTATATAGCAATGCGATTTATGCAAACGTACCAGGATTTATGAATTTATATATCCATATGTACCAATCTGAGTGTATTTATGTATATAAAGTGCTACTCGCTAATTCGTATTTATCCGCGCGTGACGATGATTATGCGCACATCGATATTAAATCGCGTCACGCATGGGAATAATCCGCAACCAATAATAACAAGTAATCGTGGGCAATAATAATGATTTTACTGATGAATTTTTTATTTTTATTTCATCTATGGTACTTTTTTTGTTATTATTACCACTTGTGATTGAATACATTCACCATAATTGTTTCATATTCAATGTCTGTTTAATCACAGTGATTATTTTATTTAAGAAACATTAGGTAAATACTTTTTTATTATTATTATTCCTGTTGGAGTGATTTAAAATGATTTATCAGTTGTGAATGATAGATAGAATATAGGAAAAGAGAGTTGGTGTGTTTTAGGAAAGAATATATTTTTAAAATTAAATTTTTTTCTGCTCTCTTTAATCTTCTTTTATTTTTCTGTTTTCGTTCAATTCTCTTGTGACTCTACTGACAAATCACCCAAAGCCTCTTTCGTCAATGCTTTACCCTCTCTAGCAGCAACAGGTTAGCAATACATTACTTATTTAAAACAGCTCGTTTACCAGGAAGTCAAATGGTCGATACCGAATAAAAGAAAAAATATTGCGAGAAAACTATGAATAAACAAGTTGCAAAGTCATTTATCCCTCGAGACTTTTTGCACTTGGAATATTTTTTATAGTTTTTGATAAATAAGTCAAAACAATTTTACAGATTTTTTTTGAAATTCTATCAATTCTAAAGTGCCTGAAAACATATCAATTGACCATTGAAAAAGACAAATCACTCTGACTAAATAAAAAAGTGTTCCATCAATTTTTTCCTTTTTTTCATTAAAAAAAAAAAAAAATATCCCAGTTAAAATAATCATTGAAAATAGTCAATGTAATTACGTAAAAAAAGGATGCAATAAAAATGTAATAACCTGAAAAATTTTCTAAAATGGGAAGAAAGTTGACGACGTACTATGAGAATTTACACAGCCAAAGAATTTCATGTCCATTTTGTAGAAGCTATCTTGCGCAAGATATAATATACACTGCTACTGGAATAGAGATTCTGACCATGCGTTTATAAAATGCACTTCTGTGCAATGATATATTTATTCACATAAGCAGACAAACCGATTGAAGATCAAGGAAGATTTATTCCATCTTGCCGAAGATATAAAAGCTCTATAAGGACATCAATGGATTTTATTTAAGATTTTTTAGATGTTATTATTAAATGATAATACATCTGATGGATTATAAAATATTTTTTTGTTCAATTTCAACACCATATTATATCAGTCCTTTCTTTTTTAATGTGCTGTGTAACATATAATTACAGTGAAGATATAATTTTCTTGTCTACCTTCTAGAATCTTTAATCTCAAGAAGAAAAAAATTTTCAAGCGTAAATCTTTTAATGAATGTTATTCAACTTTATTGAAATATAGAGTAAAAATGCCATTTAGAAGTAAATAAATCCATTTAGAGGAGTAATGAAATATACAGTGAATTAATGGATAATTGTTTATCATTTTGAGATGTAATTAGAGCTGATAGATGAATTATTTATTATTATTCGTAATTTATTAACTCTGTTTTAATGGTTTATTATTATTATTTTGAAGCAGATAAATTTGAATTAGATTATAGTTTAATAGTTATAATATCCATTTACTTTACATTTATATAAATGCATTAACAAGAATCTTTTTAATTTATTCTCAAGTCACTCTCACTGCGTGTACCATCATCGCCGTATTATGTTTCTAGAAGTAAAAAGGAGGTTGTGAAAGTTGTATTCAATTTAAAAAAAATTATTTGATGATTTTATAATTTGCATAGAAATTTTGTATAATTATTAGCATTAAAGTAAAACACTTTTATTATAGTTATTTGCTAAATATCTTAATCAACCAAAATAAATTGCGTTTTTTTTAAATTTCATTCTTAACAACTTTCTCTAGGGGAAAAAAACAATTTTTACATTAATTTAACGATAAATCATTGAATAATTACTCTACAGTGTTAATGTAATTTATGCTAACAAGAAAATAAATTTCTAAGACAAATCACTATGTATGTATAAGAATTTGTCTTGAACCTTGTACTTCACAGCGTGGCATAGGAAAACAGTAATCACGAATAGTAACAAAGCTAAGAGGTTTGAGTTCAAAGAGAGACAGAGTAGTGACAGAATAGAATCGAGATAGAAGAGGAGGGTGAACTGATAATGTTGAAACGAAACAAGGGGTGAAGAGAAACAAGTAATAGAGAGTCGGGAGTAGATCGAGTTGGCGTACTGTAGTAATACAGTCTGCAATGCATACAAATGTTATTCCCACCTCACCATCACAACTCCTTCTACACTTTTTCATACATCCCTCTCTTCTCCCACTATTTCCTTCCTTCCGTCCGTTTCTATCACAAAGATCAAATAAAAAAAAGGACCTCATGTTTCCACGGACGATTTAAAGTATTGTGATTTCGTTTCAACAAACGTGTCTAACAATGAGATGGCGATCATTTTTAAATTTTTTTTTGTTTTTATTTTTTGTGTTTATAAGAAATAAAATAAAACCATTACTTGTCGAATGATTTTCTGTCGTTAATATGAATATAATTTTCATTGTATTTTACCAGTTAACCACTATAAAATTTTGCGGTAAAATGCACCATACGATAAAAATCCCAGCTATCATTTTCTATAGACAATATATATAATCCATACGAAGTTATGTAAATATTATATACGATAAACTGTGCTATACGTTTGACATGTTACTATCTTCAACGTTACTCACACTAGTTTGTTATTGAATTTCGCATAAATTTGTAACGACTTGAAATAACGGATGAGATTTATTGACGAGTTTTATGAGAATATAAAAATGTCGACATTTTTTAGTCAATGGAAATTATGTATACATGCATCTGAAAATTAAAGTTTGTTTTATTATTTTATATTAATCATAATTTGACGATTAAAAGCATCTCAACAAAAAACCTCAAACAAAATGAATGACTGCTTTTAAAAAATCAATGTTATTTAAACAAAAAAAATTATTATTCTATAAATGTTAGACGAGCAAGAAAGTGCAACTCAGTATTAGAAAAAAATTGATTACACATTCTAAAGTTTATATAATTGAATAATAAAATAGAGTTAGGTATGTTGTAAGCATGGTGTAAATAAGTACCACATGAATTATTTAACATACAACAACATCAAGTTGACATTTAAACAAAGTGTTTAAAATAAAGTATTATGTCTTAAATCGATTATCAGTTACGAGTGTCACACCCTAGAGTCTTAACCCTCCGAAGAGACCGCGTGTTTCCTTCAAATAATTCACCACGTAGGGGTTGCGAAAACAAAGCAAACAAAAGCGTCTTATAACCTGTTGCTTCTTTTAATTTTCACACGTAGTACCAAGGCAAATGACAATTCTATAAACTCGTTAATTCAATATTAACGTAATCTTTGTCCACTAGGGTAAACACTATTCAAAGAAAAACACATCGTTTATAAGGTTACGGTTTTACTTGTGGCTGTTTACTACACACACACACACACACACACACATGTGGAAGTGAAAGTTAGAAATTTGATGAATGATATCGTGAGCTATGTGATGGTAACTCTATTATAGAGTCTGCTCAATAATCAGGCCAATTAACTCTTTAATTTTCTATTTTCCAGTTTTTTCATATTCTCATCATTTTTTATATTATTTTTTAAGTTATTACACTGACGTAATATAACAATAATTACTTTGTTTATGTAATATACACGGTTTTGAGAGAGAAAAAAAATTTATTTGGATAACAAGAAAATTTTAATGAACATAAATAAGTATTGTATTTTGTTTTTTATATTATGACATTTTTACTGTGTAAATTCATCGTTTTCGATATATATTATTTTGACACACTATAACGTATTTAACTTTTTTTTCTATTTAAATACACTGAACAAACTTTGAAGTGTGTAAAAAACAACTATAATAGATTTAAACGGAAAACACAGAGAGCAACACATTTTTGTTTATTGGAGTAACATATTTAAATTTGTTATGTACATAACATACTTAACATTTAAACGATAAATATATTTATCACGTTCATTTTTTATTTCATACGATTTTAAAAGAGATATTAATTTAAAAAATTGCCAGTTTTATTTAACAAACGGAATTTTTTTTATAATTCATTTTTTCATTGGAAAAAAAATAGATAAATAAGAATGAATATTTTTTTTTAATGCCAGAAAAACTGGGACAGAATAGAGTAACTTTTTTTTTTTCATTCAACTGTTACTGAACAAAATTATCAAAAACTTGAAAAATTGATCTCATTCTCACGTACCCCTTTTTATGAATATAAACATGTACATAATATTAAAATGTACGCATATATATTACGTTATTAACAAAATTTTAATCAGGATAGTAATGAGAATATACTTTTTTTACAAGTATATTCTGTTAAAAGGAAAGTATATTTTTACACACTCTGTTTGTAAACATTTTTTTTTTCTATCTGCTTTCTCGTGAAGCATATCAGACTAGAATGAACAACAAAAAATAAAAATAGATCTCCACATCATAATAAAAACAATTTATTTATTATAAAATACATTCTCTATCATGATTGTTTAAAAATCATTTTTAAACATTTTCATTTCAACCGTATTTACTTTTTTTAAATATAAAATTTCTATCTTAGTTATCAATAATTGAGTATTTACTGATGGTATCTAAAATGAAAAATAAAATAAATTCCATCAATTTAATATAAAATAAAATGTTATTTTAATTCAATGTTTCTTTTCCGATGTTATTGAATGCATGTCGAATGTTGAGATTACTTTAACTCAAACAGCCGTGGGTTGTTTGTCCCTTAGTAAAAAAACATGAGTAAAGAATCTTAGGAGAACAACAACTTTCAGTTAAATTAGCTATTGATACCTATTTGACATAACAATCATTTTGTCATGATTTTTTGAAAACACTTGAAAGAAATTATTAAACAAAAATAATAATTTGTCAATATTTACAAATTTGTAATAATTTATAATAAATTGAGATAAAATATATGTATGTACAGATATTTGTATTTTTTATCTAGTGTGCAAAGCTAATAGAAATGAATAATACATAAATAGAGATTCGAAAGCATATCACCATCGTGAGTGGTATTATTGCAATTGTAGTATAATAAAATACTTTCATCTGTATGACGCATATTACAATATTGCTTAACACAATAGAAAATATTTCCTGAGTGCATATTCAAACACGTGTAAGTTTTAAAGCGGATTGGTATAAGTTTTCAGAAAAATAGGTAATACTTTTTATTTTATAATAAATGAAATGAGATTTTATTCTCAACAGATTCATTTATAATTATTGCAAACTTTTATCTCTGTATTCAGTTAATATCGATATTACCCCGCTACTTTTATCTTTTGTCCCAGTCTTTTTTATTTTTTCCCTGTTTTCTTTTTATATTCCTTTGATTTTTCGTCAAAACGAGGAAGATAAAATTCCACGATGGCTCAGAGTAGTTTAGCTTTATTGTCGTCTCATATTTTTACGATGTCTCTCTAAAATCACCAAGTTCTAAAACTATCGATTTTATTATCAATAATAAACGATAAAAAAAATTTTATATGTAAAAAAACCTCTTTATCTGTTCAACATCAATACATGAATTTATTTGGATACATATATATGGATGTATGTATATATGATTTATGTACCAATAATGCATCCAACTCGATCATTGTTCAATATAATAAGGAGAACAAAGGGAAAGTGAAACTTTGGAATATTGTAAGGGACAATGAAAAATTCGTAGTCATTCGAAAGAAAGTAAGATACCTTTTATTTAAATTCACTAACTAATGTGGTGTATTCAAAGAATTGATTAGTAGTATTTTCAATATATTTTCCCTCTTATTACTCTGGTAATAACAGAGGTATTGATTTTTAAACATTAAAGAGAAAATTTAATTTTTTTACATATTTCTTTTTCAAGAAATTTCTTATAGGAAAATAGTATTGAGGCATAGATGCGACAAAGGGTTGAAAAAATGTAAAAAAAAGTAATAAGTGATATTTTAAAAAATTTTTAATAACTAGAGTTTACTGAAAAAAAATTGTTCATGGAAAAATATTTTATTCAGTCCCAAGAGATTATGATTTTTCGTGTCTTACCCAGGTTTATTTTTACCTCGATATTTCAGAATTGCGAAAAATTGTAAGGTAATTTTTCATGAATAAAATAGCACTTATTACTTGAAACCCATGTGAAAAAAATAAATATTAACTTATACATATATAATAATAATAATAAGTGCATGAGTATAATCACTATGTGCTATGTAGCTGTTATAGTGTACATAAAGTACAATGTATATATAAGTGATGTGTTTTCACTTGAGCACACTCGACGATGCGATCAGACGGACGTTTGTTTGCCTGACGGCTTTGTGAATACAAGAGAATCGCGCTGGAGAACAGGTGCTACAAGCTGAAAAGAGAGAATACTGCATTTTCGTTCGACGCAAGATCTTGGCCCCAGTACAGGAGTAGGTATGTAGATGCAAAGTAGGAGGCGTTTGATAAATCTCATAAGGACTTTCAACGCCAGTGGGATCAACGAAATTATCTTCTTGTAGTACCCTAGTGTATCTCAACAATATTCTGTCAATATTTATACACATTTTACTCAACAATTTTTTTTAATAAATACACTCTTTATTCTCCTTTTTTTTTTCTACCAAATACTGTGAATGTCTAGAAAAATTTAAACATTTAATGTAATCTATTACTTCAAAACTATAGTTTGAATAAATATATATAGAGTTTTTTTAAAAATATTTAGAATCCCATTTTAATTGTTATTCTAGACATATTGATTGAAAAAATCAATTTTATTTTAAGATGATTAATTATTTGATATTTTTATAAAGTTAAAGTCTGTTTTATTAAAAATATCAATTAATGAAATAGCTATCTTTAGAAAGAATTTTATTTAATTAAAGTAAAAGAATATCAATTTATTTTCAACAAAATTCTTGTATCAAAAAAGAATTTTTTCTCAGTCAAGGTTCTTTTAATAAATTTATTAAAAAAATTCGCCATTCATTATCCGTTAAATTGAATATTTATATAACTAAAATATTATTAAATTCATTCGCAATTTTCTAAAAGTCGTAATACGATAGAATATTGAAATAAACAAGAAATAAATACAGTATATTAATACGTACAAAACATGACCTAACGAATTCTAAATAAACAAATTAAAACTTAAATATATATGATACGAGTTATTTTAATCCATAATACAGTTTTCTCTCGGTGCTGTAAATGTCAAAAAATGTCTTTTTTAACATTCAGATTAAATCCTACTCTGGCGAAAAGATAATTAAATTAGACAACTTTTGATTCACAAACTATATTGAAAGCGTTTAAATGACAAGTACAAGTCACGGTACAAGAATTAACGGAATATAAAACCGCATAGCTTTTGACATATGAAAAGCACAGAGAGTTTACTGTGAGTGCTAGTATAGAAATTGTAGAAAGTACTGACAGAATAAGGGCGAGAGATTTAACTTTTGGCAAAACATTAGGCGCAAAAACCTCAGTGGTTTTTGGCGTTATATCGTCGTTCGCTCAACATCAGTAAATGCAATTAACTATTCCGCGGGTTATTCTCTACATTTCCCCTCTTTCCTTTCCTCTATCTTGTTTCTACACAACATGTAAACTTGCCATCATCGAAAATTCCCAGAATCTCTTGGCGACTCCTTCATCCACTGAGAGCTTCACCAAGACTTTGTACTAAGTTTCTCTGTGGTTTTCATCCTCTGGTAATTCGATTTATCATCAAATTTCTACACGGATTCAAAACTATTACATCTATATCTTGAATTGAGGATTATTTATTCCTTTTATCAAAATATTTATTATTTTTATGATGAATTTTTTATTAAATATTTCACAGCAATAAATTTCATTCTGGAATTATATATTATTCATTTATTTATTGATTATTAAAAAAGCAAAGTTAAAAATTCAGGATTCAACTTGCTTTCTCTACTCTAAATGTCAATAAATGAGAAGTAAACTGCATAATAATTTATCAGCACTTCAAATATGATTTAAAGTACATTTTTCTTTCCATTCTTCTGCATATGTTTTAATACTGAATCTGTTAATGCTTGTAATAACACAGTTCCAAGATTATATAGTTTCAAGTAAGCTCTAGAAAGTTTTATTAAAAAAGTAAATATTCAATTTATAACTTCCTTCATGCCTTCTTGCCTTCAATATAAATCTTTCTTTATATGCATCAATGTAGCTATTTTAATATTAATTATTATTTTAATCATCTTTTCCATCAATCATATATATACTTCATTTATGTTTTATAGTTTTTTTTAAATTTATTCATACATATTTTTACAATCAAAAAATTTTTTTTAATTTATTTAAACTTGTACTTTTTTCAGTTATTAAATTATAATTTATTTCTTCAATTTGCTGTAGAAAAATTCATCATAAAATTTTATTTCTGATATTAAATAAATTTAAATTCATTGATTTCTTTTTTTCTATTATTACTCTGTTATTTCTCATCACAGAAATGATTTGGACTTAATCAAATCATCTGTAATTTTTAAAGCTCCATAAAATAATATTTCTACAATAATACCGTAATCATCGAACATTTTGGAAATTGTACAAAACTCATCCGTGAAAGGATTATTATCATCAAGAATTTATTTATTATATTTGTTCAAGAGATTTTCTCCATTGAATTTTATTCAATTATTTACTCTAGCATCACTTCATAATTCATTATATATCAATAAATGATATTTGTTAATGAGCAATACTAAATATCAAAATGCAATATAAAATTTTTAGAATGCAACTTGGAGAGTTTGAAAATTTGTTTGAACAATTGTATAACACCTGATTTGCAAGTGCGACACGTGTTACAGGTATTCGAAATAGTGAAATCTTGCGTGATTTTCGAATGAATAACCTGTGGAATAAACGTATACTTTTTATTTTCAATATTTTTCATTTTTTTTATTCTACCAATTCTTTTGTGGTTTTTATTTTGTTATTCTATTGGGTTGGAAACACGCACATGCTGTAGCCTCGCAGGCACATACACAAGGTACGTAACCGCGAAACGTCGAAATAAAATCTCACTGAATGAAAATAATAACATACAATTCGTGTGTGCGAGAAAGAGCAACTCAAATACTTTTTATCGGATATTTTAATCGATTCATCGGCTGAAGAGAAATTTTCTCTGTCTTCTGCATTTTTTTCGTTCTCCTTTATTTTATTCTTTATTTGAAATTTTGCTATATTTCTAGTTAACGTAACTATAAGACAGGATAAAAAAAGTCATGGTATGAACAGATAAAAGAGAGAAAGAGTACAAGGGTGACGGAGATGTCTGCATAATAGATAAAAAGCAAAAGAGAAAGAGAGATAGAAATGCAAAAAAAAATTCATGTATGCATAGATGAACGAGGACGCCGATTTTCGCCACAAAAATAAACACACAGTATTCTCAATTATCGTTTGAGCCTTAGGCTGCGGCGCATGCCATTCACCAATGGTTTATTTTTATTTTATTTCATTTAAATTGTATATATTCCTTCCTCCTACGGTACTATGGACCCACCTCTATACGCTCATTTTATTTCTATCGCATCCTATTTTTTAAACCGCTTTGAATACAGTAACGAAAATGTGTCAGAAAAGCATCTTCTAATTAACAAAAAAAATAACATTCATTTTAATTATTATTATAATATTAAATCAATTATCGACCATTTCATTATTTTTAAGTGAAATTACATTTATTTTTGTTGCTATTCTTTTACAAATGTCATTTTTCTATCTTTTCAAAGAATTTATTTGCCATCGTACTCGATTTCGATCTTGAAGAATAATTTTCTTTCAAGGACCTCCTCCTTGTAGCGCGTCCTTGCTCTCATTCAATCTACTATCGTGTATATAGTTTGTTGAAATAAAACAACGATGTTTTATTTTATTATTATTATTACTATTTCATGTTATTTTATTTTATTAGCTATAAACAAAATGAAAAAGAAATATACATTTAAAACGTCTAGATTTTATTTACCAACATTGATTGAGAAAAATATCATTTTATAATAATTTTCCTTTTGTAATTTTTCTAATTATTTATTTCTATATACAAATAAAAGATATAAAAAAAATATTGAAATTAACGTTTTTAATTAATTTCATTCATTAAAAATGTATTTTTAATTTTACAAAAAGCAACAGAGCAATTTGCTGGTTATTGTAAACAATTCGCTTTTCTCACATTCGTTCATTGTTTACAAATTCAGGCAACACATAATGAATTTTTGTTATCACAGATGGATGTATACTATCCATGCTTGTTTTTCTTCAACGAGTATTCAAAAATTTATAGTACGAACGGTAGCCGTTTCTCATATCTGTGAGAGACAGGCGGCTCTCGTTGTTGCAATTAACCCCGCGGTAACTGTCGTTGCGTTGGACGGACGCGTATATCGAGATCGAGGGTATGAGAGAGATAAAGAGACTAGAGAAAGAAGGAAAGAGAGTGAGAGAGTGAGTTGGCTTGCATTTACGCCGGTTGCAAACGCGCGATTCAATTAACTCTCTGCGCAACGCCAACGGGATTCCCTCGAGGATCAAAGATTCGCGATGATCCGTTACTCCTCCTTTCTCTCCTTCGTTTCCGCTAACGAATTGCCTGCACTGATCGATCGTTTCGACAGACAATTATATTCGACACTTGAGTAAAGTAACAGAGAACAAGAGAAAGAGAGAAGATACTGATGAAATTTATCAGATTGAAACCCCTTTACTTTCCTCTTCATGTTCTGCTCTCTGATTTGACTATGATAGCAAATACATCTCTAACATCTTTTCATTTTTATAGCTTTTCAATTTCTCTTATGTATAATCAATTCAAAATTTTTCTTAAAAATTTATCTTTGCCGTTGGTCAGTTCCATCAACATCCTACTTCTTCTTCTAAAATGACCTACTCTTGTCAAGACACTAGATATGTTCTTCAAATTAAAACACACTGATTGATATACGTATTCACATACCAGCTAATGGCAGAAGCAGAAGTAAAAATCTCAAGTTGATCATCATTCTGTTTTGTGATTTATCCATAAAATATCACTGATGAACTTGGTATTCTCGTCATCTCTTAACCGAGTTTCATTAGAATTACTTCAAGTTGTCCCAGTTGATGAAAAACCCTTCGACCCGGAAGTAGGGTCGTGGGTGAACAAAACAAACACCAGTAAATATCGTAGATTGATAACGCGTGGTTACTCGGCCGTTGGAACGAGAAAGACTGAACATAGTGTTGCGATTGAAGTGGCAAGAGACGATAGGCTTCTCCTGCCATTCCAATCTTACCAAGGCACACGAGTTGAATGTCTTTCGCTTTCGGTACCGGTCTATTCTCCTTCTCCTGTATATCTTCCTCTTTCTCTTTACAACAGTTTCAACTGTTCTCCTTACAACAGCTATCACTTGAAAGAGGAGGTCATCCACAATCCGCATAGAAGGATGAGAGCTAGGTGAGGCTACTGTCCTCAATTGTCTTGCAGCCTCTCACTTAATAAACTTGATACACGTCAATCGAAAATCTTAAAATATTTTATCATACTTCTCGATGATTACTTTCATTTTGAACCTTGAATGTTTCAATATCTAATGTGAATAAACAAACAATGTAAATAATCATAACAACAATAATGTCTTTAATTTTACTTAAACTTTTTATTTCAGAAAGTTGACCAGGTTCTGAACAATGAAGAACAGTTTGATAATGTCGGAAATGTTGAAAAAGATATCAATCAGCATTTTGTATACTTACATGGTGTTCTACAAAATATTGAAGAAGAATTAATGAGGAAAGTTGAAGGACGACGTAATCATCATAAACAACATTTGAATGTGATTCAATCTGAATTACTGAAGTTGGAAGACCAGATACAAGAAGCTATTTTGGTAATTTTTTTATATTAATTTTGATTAATCATTGATGTTCTTTCAAATGATTACATATACAAAGCTAAAAAAAACTTGTTATTTTACAACATAAATATCTCTCGAATTTTTTTTACTGATTTGTTACGTAGTATGTATTTTATAATTAAAGCGTCTTGTACATACAATATCTGTTACTATTCAATCGAATTTCAACAAAGTAATTTTTTGCTTTATTTACAGTCTGCTTTCAACATAGACAAAGCTACTAGCTAGTTTAAATATTAATATATATTATTCAATATATTTGTTTAAATATTAAATGGTATTCGTAAAATTTTTTGATGAATTATTTTACAGACGGCTAATATGGCAAGGAAACAGTCTGATTGTGTTAATCATACAGTTATTATTGAGCAACTAAAAGAATTCACCAAAGCACGATGTCATTTTGTAGAAACTTCAACCGAAAATCAATGTGATGTCCAGTAAGTTTCTGCCTTTACTTGAATTAAACTCAATTTATTTTATCGCTAATTGTTATAAATTATATTTTATATAACTTTTTTCATTTACAGATTTTACACCAACTCAGATGCTATTGTGAAAGAATTGCAAAGACACTGTGTATTGGAAGTATCACAAATGCCAGAAAAGTTTCATTTAGTTTCAGAACAAAATTTACCTGAGAATTATCAGTTAGAACCTCTTGAAGAAGACAAATTGGATGTTCCAAGTAATTTTCTCATTACAAATTCTACGCTCTGTATTTTTTAATTAGTATTTCAATGAATTGATTGATTTTTTTTCCTAAAAGCTTATTTTTAATAGTAATAATAAATAGAAAAAAATGATGAATAAATATAAAAATGTTTTAGAACTTTATCCAGTGGCAGAATTATCACCATTATCACCATCACCATCAAATTCATCACTATCTCCATTTCCGTTATCACCAACGTCGGGATGTTCAGCTGGATTGAACGGATCTTTCATAAAACCACAAGTTAATCTTTCCTCAGAGCCACAAATATCAAAAGGTTACTCTTCGATAGTAAAAGTTTTAAAAATTTTCATGAAAAAATGAAGAAGACTTTAAATATAACTCATTTTTTTTTTTGTTTAATAGGGATAGAAGTTATAATAACTTACATTGAACACCCCCAATGTTTTTATGTCCGAGAAAAATCAGATGATAAAAGATTTCGAGAGATACAAGAGAAATTGGAAATGTATAAAATTATGGATTCTCGTGTTCCAACTGAAGTTGAACTAAGTAAGTTATCAATATAACTCACTCTTATTCTACAAATTCAATGCAAAATTGTAAAAACACTTAACTTTCTGCAGATGAAATTTATGTCGTTCTACATGGACAATCTCATAAGTGGTATCGTGGAAGAGTTGTGAACAAACAATTGAATCCAGATTATAATACATATATGTATGATGTATTTGATATTGATCAAGGATTTACCGAATATTCAGTGAATGTAATAAAATTACGAGAAATGAATGAAGAATTGCTCCGCATACCATCGACTATAAGAAAAGAATCATTATTTGACATAGTACCAATGGAAGAAAAATGGACTCCAGAAAGTAAAGAGGCTATGGAACATTTAATTGAGTGGTATGTTTAAAAATAATCATCTATTCACTTTTCAAATAGCTAATGTATATAATTGTATGATCAATACTAAAAATAATTATAATCAATATTCCAGTGAAACAGGCAATCCAATATTATATTATGTCGATGCAGAAAACAAAGTAGGCACTGATATTTTGATTCCTTCACCTACTACTACATATCCATTATCTGTCCGAGATGGCTTAATATTTTTAGGACATGGAAAGTTTATATCAAAAGAAAAGCTATTTGTAAGATATCATTCAATTAACAATATCTATTGTTGTAAACTGATTTGATTGGTTAATTTTTTATATACAGATATTGAATCCATTGTCAACAAACGCATTCACTTATGAGACATTACCTCTAGAACAATATATTGATGTAGTTTGTGCACATGTCGAATCACCAAATTGTTTTTATGTCCAAAAAGTACATCATAAATCTATTTCTTACGATAATATGATAAAACAAATGACTGAAGATTACCGCAAAACAAGAAGAACCCGAGGAATAATTTACAGTCCAGATGTTGGTAAGTTTTTTTTTTAAATATTTTATTTCAAAGTTTTCAAATGAATATTTATTTACAGGCATGAACGTG
Source organism: Chelonus formosanus (assembly GCA_028641665.1). Taxonomy (NCBI): domain Eukaryota; kingdom Metazoa; phylum Arthropoda; class Insecta; order Hymenoptera; family Braconidae; genus Chelonus; species Chelonus formosanus. Next base: position 21,534,167 of record CM054002.1, read on the forward strand.
GTTGCACCATTAGAAAACTTCTGGTATCGTGGCGTAATTACTCAAATTCTCGAAAACAAAATAGTAGTTGTATTCTTTGTGGACCTTGGAATAACCCATTCCTTACATTACAAGAAAATACGTAAATTAGATTCACGTTACGCTCGTATTACACCATTGGTAAGATTTTGTTTATTTTTATCTAAGAAATTAATTAATTTGAATTCATATATTAAATATCATAAATTTAGTATTTTATTGACATTATCATATCAACAATTGAAAAATCAATAACAGGCTACTAGAATTTTTTTTATTGATAGGCTATTAAAGTTTCCCTCAAAGACGTCCAACCGGCCAAAGGGCAAAAGTGGTCAATAGAAGTGAATCATGCTATAACAATGTTCATGGAACCAATGGCAAGAATAATAATATATGAAAAAAAAAATGATTACTATATAGTTGATGTCATCAATGAACATAATGAAACATTGGCAAATCATTTAGAAGTAAATGGTTATGTTGCACCAAAAGTAAATAAGAAAACGACAAACGTTTCTAAAAAACCTAAAAATAATAATAAAAAGAAGAAGACTAGCAAACATTTAGATTTATTCCAAGCATATGTCAATTCATTGACGGATAATAAGAATAACTCAGAAACAAAAGATTTCCCGGTTGCAAAAATAAATGATAAATCAAAGGAAAAGCCAGAAGAAAATGATCCATTTAAAGTAAGAGTAATTATAGAGAAAGTTGTATCACCCGATGAAATTTATGTATCAAAGGCAAATAGTTCGGAAAGTCCATTTCAGACGTTCCACGATATTGTTAATAATTTTTATATGAAAAATCGAGCAGTCAATTCTATACAATTTAAAGAAAATCTTATTTGTGTGGCATATATCGATGAATATAATGCGTATTATCGAGTCAAAATAACCAAATATGATCCACCGGAAAAAATTGAAGTAAAACTTTTGGATATGAGAGGAATAAAAAAAATTGTCTCAGAAGATAAACTTCAAGCTTTACATATTTCTTTCTTTGATACTCCAATTACTTCATTAAAAGTAAAATTGGGAGGAATATTACCTTGTGGTGGAACTTCAACATGGCAATCAACATCTTGTGCAAAGCTTCAAGAAATAATTACAGAAAATCAAAACTGTGAATTTTTTATAACTAAAGTATCTAGTGAATCAGACAAAGAAGATCAAGATGATGATGAGGATGGTGATACAATAGTCGTTGATTTATATGTGAAACAAATTAAAATTCATGACCCTCTGGCACCAGATAAGATTTATTATACTTTGGTTAATCGTGTATTAGTGGAAGAAGGATTAGCTTTGCCAATTAAAAATTATGATAAAAATAAATCAAAAATTTCACTATTAAATATTCAACATCACTTTGAATGTGATGACAACAATCAAGATGGTAATTTTATTCCTGTAAAAGACGAAAATGATTCAGAGCCTGATGAATTATTTCAAGATCCTCCACATGATATTTCTAAATCATTTCCACCTAGCAAAAGATCTTGGTTACCACCAGAAGATTTTACAGAACAAGAATTCAGAGCTTTCCCCACCTATGTTGATTGGGATGGATTTGTTTACTTACATTCAATAAATCAAAATAGTCATATAATTAAAACTATTGAAAATGAATTGAATATTTGTTATCAAACAAGTCAATATTGTCCTGAAATTGATTCTAATTGGGCTCCAGGAGATATGTGCATTGCTAAATTCCGTAATAGCATGTGGGGTAGAGCCGTAGTTCATGAAGTAAAACGTAGAAAAATAGCTTTGGAATTTATTGATTATGGAACTATGGAATGGCAGGATCCAAAATCATTAAGAAGAAACATATGTCTACAAGATGTTCCCAGACAATGTACTAAATGTAAAATTTGGCAATTAAACCCTGCAAATTTTGATAAAAAATGGACTGATAAAGATCTACAAGCATTGCACTTTACTTTGGTAGATAAACAGTGTATAGCTAAAATGTTACGTGTAACAACGGGGTACTTGATAATTTCAGTTGATTTAATTCAAAATGGTGATTTAATATCATATCTTATAGATAAATATAAATTAAATCTTGATCGTTCCGAAAGTATTGATGACCACGGAATTCCATGGGAACAATATATTCGAGTTAATGGAAACGACCCTGATGTTATTATCTATGAAGACAGTGATGCCACTGATGACGATGATAATACAATAAACAACTATTTAAATGTTGCTGAAGAGGACACTTTGAGTAATGTGACTGAAAAACCAAATTCAGATTTTACTATAAATTTAAAAAGTGAGGACTACAGCCGTATAGCACAAGAAATTGATTATTCTCCAGAGCTTCTAGAGACATTTGGAATAGACATAGTAATGAATGGAGAAGCCAATTTTTCTGACGGCAATAATTATGTTTCGTTCCCTATATCATATAATCTTGATTTCTTTAATGCTACTATCAGTGAAGTAGATCCACAACAGCCTAATCTAGTTTGGCTTCATCCTCTTTCTGCACCAGGCAATCATTTAATTAATATTCTAACCTTTAAATATCAATACTTATTCCAAGAATTATATGCAAGTGCTAGTAGCCAACCGATGTTAACTGATTTAAAAAAAGGAGATCCATGTGTCGCTCTATATCATGACGATAACTATTGGTATAGATGCACAATTATTAATTCAGATATGGATAAACTTGTTCAAGTACAATTCGTTGACTGGGGAAACACTGATTGGGTTTCATGTAATGATATTCGTAAAATAAAACCTAGCTGGTTGAGTTTACCAAAAATGGCTATAAAATGTAAACTTTGGAATACTAAATTGAATAATAAGGCCATTGGAGCTCGTGAATGGCTGAAAAAAGCTTCAGCTAATAAAGTTTTTGTTGCTTATGTACAAAATGTCACTCAAAATCCAATAGTAGTTCAATTATTTAATGACTCATTTAATACTCAAACATTGTTTTATCAATCTTTGATTGATCAAGGACTTTTTAGTTCTGAAGACGTAAATATATAAGTTTAAATTTTTATTTAGTAATTATTAAGTAAGTTATTCAATAACTTTATAAACCAAAAGATTTCATAAAAATTATCATTTAGATTTTTTATGTTTGACATACGTTTAATTATTGTTTATTGCTCAGCTACAAGAGTATCCAAGTTTTTTATATGCGTTTTCTTTAATAAATAAAGGAATTTAATACTTCTTATTTTGTTAATTCATTGTTTTTTTATTATTTGATTTATTACAAAAATGATTATTATTTTTATTAAAAAATTGATTATTTCAATAATTTTATCGCTGCGTACTTTTGGCAATTTGCTCCTTCAATACTAAAATACTTTGTTTTTGTTCCGGTGGTAACATGGCAATTTGTTCATCTGAGAGTTGTAACACTTGCATTATTAACGCAGCCTATGGAAAATACCAAAATTTATTAAATATGATTTTATTAATTAATTTGGTTGAAGATCTAATTTATATTTAAAAAAAAGTATACTTTTTCTTGATCTGAAGCGCCACTGGGAATATTTCCAGCAGATGACATTCCAGCCATAAGTCTAGATGTAGTAGCAGCATTAGGTGGAACAACAAGTCCAGGTGTTGTAGGTGCAACAGTCAAAGTATTATTAACTATTGATGGTGGTACAGTTGATGCTATGACAGGTCTTGGGACCGTAGGTGGTGGCACTATTGGTGCTACAGCTAAAAAAATTATTTAATTATTAAACTATCTGATTTTAAAATCTTATTTACAAACAACTCTTTAACACAACACTGACGAGTAGTATTTTTACTTATTCTTGGATCGATAGGCATCCTTGGATCTCGTGGATCGCGTGGATCTCGTCCAAATCTATCAGTCCTTGGATCTCTGCAAAAACTAATCACATTTTTTTTAAATAAAGATTAAATGTCTAATACAGTCAATGATAAATTAAAATTATAATGTGTCTTAACTTAAAAAATTTGTTATAATAATATTAATCGATAAACCTTTCAATTCCATCCGCAGGTAAAACGCTGCTTGAAGATGTAGAAAATCTATTAAAATATATATCAATAATTCGAGTGATATGGTATAATTTAATTATAATTACTTGTCTGGTAAAACAAAATTAGCTCCTCGAGAGTCAACAACTGGTGGAATAACTGGAGCATTAACTGACATTGGCTGAGTTTGTGGTGGCCCTCGAAGATCCTGATCCATTCTTGCTAATCTGGGATCTATTTGACGATCTATTCGAAGATCAACATCTTGACCTATTTTTTATGATTTTTATAATTGATAAACAATTAATAATTTCACTTTAATCAAAATTGAACTAAAGAAATATTTAAATTCATACCAGCAAAAATTGGAGCAGGGGGATTAATGCTAGGTGCAGTTCTTGGAGCAGCCCATGGTTCTTCAATACGCGGAGGAGCAGTATGTATTGGTGGCTTATCAGATGGTGTTAAAACATTGGGTATTGGATTTGCTTTATGTAGCATACTAACTGCAGTATGGGGATCAACGATTCGCATTACAACTTGAGCTTGAAGAAGAGCATATGCAAGTTGAGGATTCTGAAGTAACATTTGTCGTGCTTCATTAGGATTGTTTTGAACACATAGCTTCATTTGCTTCATTAACTCAAACATTTGTTCAGGAGGTAATGAAGCTACTGCTTTACTTATGGCTTCTGGTGCTTTATCTGCTTGAACAGCTTCACCATATGGATTTTCGGTATTTTGCCCTTGAAGAAGACTCTGCATCTCCATACGACTTTTTTCTGTACAAGCATTGTCAACTCTAAGTGTCCTACCACCAATTTCATATCCATTGAGATTTCGCATTGCACTTAATGCTGTCTCTTGATCTTTGTATTCACAAAAACCATAGCCCTTCGGTTTTCCTGTTTCACGGTCATAAACTAACCTGATGACAATGAAAAATTAATGATGACTGAATTGTGTTATGATTGGATATAATAAAAGATATTTAATTAAACTCACTTAAAAGAAAGAACTGGTCCAACTTCACTAAATATGTCTTTTAAGTTTTCTTCGGTAGCTTCATAAGGAATGTTTCCAACTGTAAATAAATTTAAATTAATATATTAAAGCTGTCTTAATTGGGTTATAATGATTTGAAATTAATTCTGTCACTAATTTCTCGGCATGGTTTAAATAAAATTTATTTGGGTTATGTTTCAAGGATTAAGAATAATATTTAAAAAATATAATCGATCTTACCAAAAACACTACGCATCGATTTATCCATTAAGGACTGATCAGATATTGTTGAGTTACTCATTTTTGTTACTATTTTATTAAACTTTTTCTAATCAAATCAAAATTATTAAACAAGCCGACTTCTGTTTACTACACTGATGTGTATTATGATCTAATTCTAACTATTAGTCCATTATATTGTCAGTGTTGAATTATTTATTGTGTCTCAATGTTAAAAGTTAAGAGATTACACTTTTATCTAATGTCAATTTTAATTTTTTAATTAATTATGTTTCTCATTACAAGACACATATCAACACAATCATTAAACGCAAAGAAACTGAAGTTGTAAACTTTCCATTCATCAGAGAGAAGACTGAGAGTAGCAATGCCGTTTAGAAAAAAATTTCTATTGAGTGTCGCCCTCGTTTCCGATTTTTCCCTTCCGCCGAACTACCAAGCCCAGAAGAGCCGGTATAACAGTCAAGTTTCCATTATCTGTTTTACCATCCAGGTTTCCACTTTCTGTTTGATCCTAATAGCAAAATCAATTTTCATTATTATCGATGTTTTCTTCTAATTATAAAATAACAAATCACATCTCTATCGTCTCAAGAATAATCTCTGAGCATTGGAGCCCATTAAAAAAAAATGCAAACTATTTTTAATCAGCTTGGAAACAATAAACTGAGTACAAAGTCGTTAACGCATTTCTCTTAAATGTTCATAACATCGATAAAATAAACTCAGGAAGTTTGTTCCGGATTTTCCTGCACTGTAATTTTTTCTCTATCATCTGAAGAATATGTATTTCTATTTCAGCGCAACCCGCATTATTGGGTCAGCACGAGAAATATTTGATTGAAATTGTTACGATATTGTTCGTCCATTGAATATACTTAACGATAATTGTTTAAGATCTCCTTAAAAATCTCCACAATTGATTCTACTAATAGATAAACTACGATGCGTAAACACAATCTTCAGCATCTAAAGAATATGTATAACCATTTTCAACTCAATCCGTATTCATAGATTGGCACTAGAGATATTTGATTCAATTTGAGACGATATTGTTTAATGATTGAATATACAGTACGATGATTGTTGGGGTCTCCTTAAGTATCTTAAGATCTTGTACAAATAATCAAACTATGATACGTATACATAATCTCATGGATCCATGCTCTAGTATTCCATGCTTTATGTTTAGGATCGTTATCTTGTCAAAGTATCCAATCATCTGTGAAACCCATTTCTGCTGCACTCGAGTGAAGATTTTCTTTTAGGATGTTTATCTATATGTTGTGATCCATAATTCCATCAATAAATGCAAGCTTTCCCACCTCAGTAGCACTAATACGACCCCATACTAAGCCAGATCCGCCGTTTCAACATTTCGTTTCTCTTCTGCTTTTAATTTCGAAATAAAAGAAAAAAATCATAAATATAATTTATTTTGAATATTAGCATTCACAGATTGCATTTATATGCAATAGTAAATTTGTAATTGTTATTATAAAATTAAAAAAATGAACATCTAATATAATACATTGGGATAAAACAGATAGTGGAAACTTGACTATTATACTGACTCTGTTTTGCTTGTTAGTTCGATGGAAACGAAAAAATTGGAAACGGGGGCGCCTTGCAATGGAAATTTTTTTTTAAATGGCATTGCTACTCTCAGTTTTTTCTCTGCTAAATGGAACACCGTATTAGACACTGTGTTACATTGTGTCTCATTGTGTTCCTAAATGGAAAGCACCCTCTGCATTCATATGTGACCAATGTATAGTCTATGCTATATTTCCGGTATCTTCTTTCCGATTGGCTGCTACGGATGAAGTTCTTTAATTGATGAAACTATAGTATACGACCAATCGATAGCTGTCAAATTTTACTTTGGAGCTATGTTCACTGTCGTTGGTCATATGATCGTTCTATGAGAGAAGGGCGAGTCCGACAGATCTGGGAAAGTATTTTCAATTACTCTAAATTATTAAAACTAATCAATTGAAATAACCAAATTACTAGCAAGATGAAAGGTTGTTTTTTTAATATCGATGGTGGTTATTTGGAGGGTTTGTGTCGTGGATTTAAATGTGGAATTCTACAACAAAGTGATTATCTTAATTTAGTTCAGTGTGAAACTCTTGAAGGCAAGTAAAATATTCATCTTCGATAATTAAATATGATCAATAGCAGATAAATATATACTTTATTCAATATTTCCTTTTTTTATTCGAGTTTGTGAATTTCTAGTTGCCTAATTTGTTTTTAAAAATATTAATTTGTTAATACTATTTTTATAGATTTAAAATTACATCTTGCTGGAACCGATTATGGGAGTTTCCTCGCTAATGAGCCTTCGCCTCTTGCCGTTAGTGTTATCGATGATAAACTCAGGGAAAAACTCGTCATCGAGTTTCAACACATGAGAAATCACTCATTGGAACCTCTCTCGCAGTTCCTCGATTTTATAACTTACAGTTACATGATTGACAATATTATTCTTCTGATTACTGGAACCTTGCATCAACGACCAATCTCTGAACTTATTCCTAAGTGCCATCCTTTGGGAAGTTTTGAGCAAATGGAAGCTATTCATGTTGCTGCTACTCCTGCTGAATTGTATAATGCTGTACTTGTTGATACTCCATTAGGTAAGTTATTACATTATTATCTTTATGAACCATCAATAGTTAATTTCTTCGTTATTTCTAGCTCCTTTTTTCGTTGACTGCATCTCAGAACAAGATTTAGATGAGATGAACATTGAAATTATTCGAAACACGCTCTACAAAGCTTATTTGGAAGCCTTCTACAAGTTCTGTAAAGATATTGGTGGTACAACAGCTGATACAATGTGTGAAATTCTTGCATTTGAGGCTGATAGGCGTGCAATCATCATTACTATTAACTCGTTTGGTACCGAGTTAGGCAAGGATGATCGTGCTAAACTGTATCCTCGTTGTGGTCGTCTTAATCCTGATGGATTGGCTGCTCTTGCTCGTGCTGATGATTATGAGCAAGTTAAAGCTGTTGCTGAATACTATGCGGTATATTGAAAAACTTTAGACATTATTGAATTTTATTGAATTTTTAATCATTTAAAATTTTTTAATTAATCGAAATTTGATTTTTTTAGGAGTATAGTGCTTTATTTGAAGGAGCTGGAAATAACCCTGGAGATAAGACATTGGAGGATAAATTCTTTGAACATGAAGTAATAATGATATCTCCATTATATGTTATTATCAGTTTGAACCATGTTGTAACCGTATGAATTTTAAATTTTAGGTTCGTCTTAATGTACACGCTTTTCTCCAACAATTTCATTTTGGAGTTTTCTACAGCTATCTGAAACTCAAAGAGCAAGAATGCCGTAATATTGTTTGGATAGCAGAATGCGTTGCTCAGAAGCATCGTGCAAAAATCGACAATTATATACCAATTTTTTAATTATGCTGCCATCTAAATGGTGTAAATTGTATTATATATATATATTATTATAAAAATGAAAATCCAGGAAAGAAATTATCAAAGTTCATCCAGCATAATTTCGCACAAAGAGGAAAGACATCAAGTAAGACGTAACATATTGCTTGATTATTCTAAAGATGGTATCTTAAGATGTTGACAAATAAATACCTGTAATTTTATTTACAAAGTTATCAAATAGTTTAAGAAATAAGAACTCAGAGAAGTAACTCGGGCTTTGATTTTTTTTCCTGGGATTCTTTATAAATGTCCTCGTGTTATAAATTATGCACAGTTGAATTTGTTTCTTGTCTGTCAGATGACAAGTATCTCGGTTAAAAAACAAAAGTTTGTTGTATAGAGTATTAATATTCATGATAAATTAATTACTAAAAAATATTAGATAATTGTTAATTTTATCATTGAATATATGTTATAATAATATAATGCATTCCATTTTAAAAACATCGTAAACCCGAAAACGAAATATATATATATATATATATCATAAATATTGTAAAAAATATATATATGAATAGATGATATTTAGTTTAAAAGATTTAAGAATTTCTTTTTATTTAATTATTTAGCTATTTAATGAATCTGTATCATTGGTTAATTTTCTTTTTTTCCTTACAAATATTATCATGTATCTTCTTGAATTTTTTTGACTCTAAAATCTCAGGATGTTCTTCCCAGAACTTATCACCAATAATATCATCATAAATAGGAGTTATTATACATTTCACCTTGGATCCTTCATCTGGTACATATTTTCTTATGAGTGTGGTGCCTTTTCTAAAGATTTGTGGCTCATTATTATAGTTTATTCCAAAAGTTGAAAATAGTAATTCATTTTTAAAACCTGATAGAGTTCCTCGTAAAATTTCTTGTGCCTAAAGAATTAATTATAAGATGAGATGACAAATTTATTCAGGTTTTTAATCATTTTAGAATCAAATATTACCTCTTTCGTCGTCTTATTTTGCTTTTGAACAAGACTCCAAAAGCAGGTATTATATAAATTATTAATATGAACATCAGCTTGTCTCCAAGACAAATAATCTCTAATATTTTTATCTGACGGATATAACACTACTCTCCCATCAAATGCAGGAGGATATTGTAATGGAACATCTTTAAAGTATGTAGACCAATTAAAAACATAAGCTGATGAGAATAATGAATTTACATAAGTTAACAACTTAGTTTCTGGAAAAGAAATTATTTTATAACATAAGTAATTATTAATGTTGTATTAATATTGTGAATTATTCATTAATATAAAATATGTTATTATAATTACTAATAAATAAATACCCCTTCTATTGAACGATTCTGTTTCTTTTTTAAAAACAAAAGAATATTCATCACTCTGTCCAAAAGCTAGAACAATTTCTTTAAATTCCTTCATAACTGTTGATGCAGCAGCATTCATCAATCCTAAAGCTCTTTGATCATTGGGCTTACTAAACTTATGTGCATCACAAAATTTAGTAAAATTCCATCCATCAATTCTAACAACAATCCAACAATTTGGTAAACACGTACGTTCACTTTCAAATTGTTTTGTATATTCAAATTTACTCTGTGCCATTGTTGTTGAGGTGATAAACGATCGAAACGGAATGTTTAAAATATTTTTAAACACTGTGGGCATCCACTGGTGCAGTAGCAAACAATTAATTCGTCTAAAAAATATAAAATTCACAATGATATATTTGTATAACTGTCAAAAAGTTCTAACCTACTAATCTTACTTGACACACTGGAAAATATAAATTTAAAAAAATATTAATATGAATATAAACAATATTCAACATTTTACAATTATCATCATATTGTAGGATAATTTACTTGAATGCAATGAGTATTATACTGTCACTTTAAATGCATGTGTGTCGAGTAAACAATAAGCAATAATTTTGAGAATGAAAGTGTCCAACCGTGCCATAAACCTGGTATGATCAGCACGAGGCTCACATAAATTTCTCGAGCATGGGTGATTGTTTATATGTAAAGCTACATAACCTAAACGCACGTGATCTCTGAAAGACCGACAAAACAATTGTATTTATTGTTACAAAATAATAAATTATATTGAATAATGTTAATATTATTCAAATTTGAAACAGAGTATTATTGAAAGCTTTTAAAAAAGTACTATAATCGTCATGAATAACAATGAAAAATCTGTAAATAATTCAAATATTGTAGATTCATCTGATGAAGCAGCAGTTATTACTTCATTGTCCAACTATTTAAGTAATGAAGCAAATTTTTTGACAACTAAATCGAATAAGTGTGATGTGTTTTTTGAAAGTGATCATCTATCTGTAGATGTACCTAACGCAAAGAATTTACCGGTAATAGTCGACGAGATGAATCTCAATAACATAGAAGCTAATGAAGAAAAAATATATACATCTCTACGAACAGTTGAGTTTGCAAATCAAAATGTTAAAGAATTGAATACTTCAAACGAATCAGAAGGTTTTGAAGAATTGATAAATTTAGAAGATGTAAAGAATATCGAAGAATTAGAAAGCTTCAAAGAATCGCAAAACTTTGAAGAATCAATTGATTTAGAAGAAATAAAAAATATTGAACAATCTGAACAATGTGAAACTCGAGAAGTATCACAAAATTTTGAAGAAACAGTAAATTTCGAGGATATAAAGAATATTGAAGGATCAATGATCATAGAATTGGATGATGTTGAGTTATCACAAATTCCAAACAATAGTCCTCAAAAATGTCCTCATCTTGTAATTGAAATTCCATCTCAAAAGTTAGAAGATGAGAAAGAAAATGAAGATAATGAAAAATTTGATTCAATAAATAATATAAATTCCATAGAAAATAATAAAAATGAAATAATGTTTACTCTACAAAATTCAGAAACTACTAGTGAAAGCGATAATGATAAAAATTCATCAGATCTCATTTTACAATTATCAAACAACCAAAGTTATGATAATTTTAAAGAACGGATAAAAAAACGGAAAAGAGCAATCAAAAAGAAAATTAATATGACTGAAACAGGAAACGATGTATCTGAAGTAGAAGATCAAAAAGTCAAGTTAATAACTAATGATGAATTTGAAGTTACATTTATTAGACCTATTACTCCCGATAAACTTCATACAACCAAAAAACTTAGCGTTGATAATAATAATTTGAGTGAGCACGATATTTCACTGTCTAGTTCAAGATTTTCAGTAGTACAAACGAATTTAACTGACGAAGAAAAAATGAAATTTAATACAAGTTATGATATAATTAACAACTCAGAGAATGAATTCGAACAGATATGCAATTTTATAAAAAATGGTAGTTATGATCCTGCTCAATTGAGCATGGATACCCTAGAGTTATTAGATGAATTCAATGATATAGATCAATCAACTAACGAAAAATTGTTAGCTGATTTAATTGACTCTCCAATGAGAATCAGTGATCAGATTCAAGACGAGTGTAAAAAAGTGAGTACTCCTGAGATCGAACAGGACATCAGGGATGCTTTTGGAATCTCTTTAACGAGCAAAGAAATCAATGATGAAGAACCCAATATACCAGAACCACTAGAAGATCAAATAGGACATGATAATTTTGTAGAGATAGCTAATGATGTTGTTGATGCAGAAAGACAAAGTGAGAGTGAAAATGAGGAAGTTTCTAGTTCTCATGAAGATGATGATTCTAGTTATCATGATGAAAGTTCTAGTTTCCATGATGATGATTCAAGTTGTAATGAGATTGAAACTTCTTCTGAAATTGATATAGAAGAACTCAGGGAAAAAGACAGAAAAGTCAAAAAAAGCCTTGTAATTAAAAAAGAAGTTCGTAAAGTAGGTATAGCAGTAATATTCATGACCTAATCAATTTATATGATTATATTATTTATTATTTCACAGAAATTAGTGGAACTTACTATAAAATTAAAACATGAAGTACCTCCGCAACACATGATTGAGAAGAGCATCAGAATACCGCCAAGTTGTCACATACAGTCATTGTTTGAAAAGCATACACCAATGAAAAAGGGAACCTTCACTGCCAATGAAGATAAAATAATAAAAGAAAATTGGGAATATTTTTGTAAAGTAATAATCATTTAATTTTTTATTGCAATTCAAATTAAAAAACTTAATTATAATGAATTATTTTATCATTGCAATCTAGGTTCATAAATGGGATTCTGCCGACGTAAAACCATTTTTAAAGTTCAGATATAGAAGAAAACGCATAATAAAACAAGAAGTGGTAATTAATTTTGCACGCTTCATGGCTAGAGACTTACCTTCAAGATCTCTATTCAGTGTGATAACAAGATTTAGGCGTCTTTTTCGAGGAATCTCACGGAATCTGTAATTATGACAATTTTTCAGTATAAAGTAATTTATGGTATTATTCATAGAACTTATGATATGTTATATATTTTTGTAGTTCGAAAACCAAAAGATGTCTTTATACAGCTAAAGAAGACAAGATAATTATGGCTTATTTAGAAGATGAAGAAATTGATCATCAAGGCGGAATAATAAGATTAGCTAAACTATTGGATCGACCATTAGAATCAGTATACTATCGGTGTCAGAGATTAAGGAAAAAAGAGGAACGAGAAATGTTTTTATCTCAAAAGAAAATAAGAAAAAATGTTGACTGGGATATACCTTTAGTTGAAAAATTTTTAAGAAAATTAATGAAATTAACGCTGAGTGATGATGTTGAAGAATTGAAAAATGCATTAATTCCGTCTATGATATGGAGGAAAATGGAAAGAAAAATGAAAATTTCAATTTATTGTTTGAAAAGTTTTTGGTTTACTAGACTTCATGCACAATTATTCTATGAGAGACCGTTATTTCTAAATGACATCAAAGTTCTTTTGATTGAATACATGTATGCAAAGGGTATAACAGATCGTGAAGAAATAGATTGGTCAGAAATAGGTGAATTATTTGATGGAATACCAATCTGTTATTTAATGAAAGTGTTCTACGATATGGGAAGAAATTGTAATCGGAAAATTAAATCAAATCTAAGAGGTAAGTAATTGATAGAATAACTCATTAAAATAAAAGAATTAGTAACTAAAAAAATTATTTCTTGCAGGTATTATAGATTGGTTATACGAACATCGCATCAATCGAATAAAGATAGCAAAAAGTGAAAAATATTTGCCGGGAGTTATTTATAAGGATGGAAAAATAGAAATATGCCATAGATCCTATCCTACTATTGAAGACTGTGATACAAATAATTCGTCAGAAGATATTTGATAATGTTTTTATATATTTTATAAAAAATTTCATTAATTAATTCTTAATAATATAATAAAAACAAAATATACGATTTAGTATTTAATAATAAAAATGAGAAATTGATTATATATAATGAATGAGCCTTTCATCCAATTTTACTTAAATGCTTGCGACATTTATAATTTCTTATATTTATAAAAAAAGAATAATTAATTAATCTTCGTTTTTCTTGATTCTTTTTCAATCGCAACTTCTTTAGCTTTTTGATAAAGATGAAGAAGTTTTCCATCTTTAGCTAAAACTTTTAATAATTCAATTATTAAAGGAAGATAATTATGTTTGCGGCGAATGTTTTCTAATTTATGACGCTTTGATTTATTATTTTCTTCTTCAATTAATAATTGCAGTCGTGCTATTTCTGATGGATCAGTTGTGTTGGCTTTTTGTCTTTCATAAAGCATTTTTCGATCTGATATAATAGCCATTAAATTAAAATGAATTTCCCCTTCATTATATCTAAAACAATATAATGAAAATTCTCGTCATAAATTGGTTACAGCAGATCAGAAACAATTGATGCTAATACTCACTTGTTAATTCTCTTTTGAATAATAGGTTTAGCAGCTTGAACCCATTGATCGCCTGGAGGACAAGGACCTAGATCCATAGGCCCATCTTCAAGTCCATCTAACTCGTATAATCTTCCATCAATCGGAATATAACTGACAAAGTGAAAGACGTCTTCATCTTTTGTTGCTTGTTTTGAATCGTATTCGAAGAGAGTGTGTCTGAAAATAATTATTAATACTTATATTATAATGCAGGAATTATTGTAATAGATTTTGAAGTAACGATTATTATAGAATACCTAGAGAAAGAATTATGGACTTCACGTATTATATCAGAGTTACTAAGTGCAAGACCTCTCATGGTAGCATCAAAACTTTGACAAAAGTTTTTGAATTCTTCTAAATTTGGCCCAATTGATACATCAGGATGTTTGCAATTTAAAAGAACACTAACAATGGCTTGTGTTGCGCAAGCATTATTGATAACCTTTTACAATAATACAAAAGATGTTAGTGACTTGCAATTTTACTGAAGCATTTAAAGTTTTTTAAGCAGTTACCTGTTTAGCAAAAAATATTTTGTCCAATCTATTGTCTTGAACTAATGTTCCCGCTGGTTCATCATCTTGGAACCATTTGAATAGAAATATTAATCCATGAATAGGTCTGAAAGAAAAAATATGCAAATTGATATAAACACTTTAAAGGTTATGTTTATAAAATTGTAGACTGAATGTAGTTTTTAAATGAAAGCATACTTAAGATTTTCAAATTGTTCATCATCAAGACTCCATAATTCTTCAACTTGGACACCTTTTGCACCTAAATGATAGATAATAATTAGAAATATTCAATCTATGAATATTTTGCAGTTTGAAAAAAATTAATTAATTATCAAATAAATTGAAAAAATATGACAAACCAGTTAACTAATTAATAATAAAGAATTATGGCAACTATAATCAATTATTTGCTGGAATATTTCTTACCGAATTCACGAATTAATTCAGTAAAAACACCGGGATCACTTTCAATGAGACACCAATTTCCTGCAGAATCTCCCATATTTTAATAAAGTAATAGAAATCAATGATCAAAAGAGAACTTCTTAAAATAAACAACTAATAATATATAAGGATGATTTGGAGTTTTTTTAATTGCAAAAGTATTTTGTTTAGTTTTTTTGTTAACACATTTCGACTATTGCAAAATCTGTTAAAGTTAAGGCCTTTACACAATCGAATGGAATGAGATAAGAATAGGTTCATTCTTTTCTATTCAATTGCGAGAAGGCCTTTATTACAATCATTTCACTGCTTTGAAATTGGTAAGTTTTCAATTTCAAAAATGTTACCAATCTTCTTCCCTAAAAAAATTTTTATTGATTTTTAACCTCAACAATATCTTTATCATAAGCTATAACATAATAAAAATAGCTTATATTGCTTTTATTACTAGTTTTTGCGTATTCTGAAAGAAATAATTTTTTGAATAATAATGATCACTTGAAAAGCCTTTGGTTATGTTTCCTAACCTGTACTATTGATCTGCGCATGCGTATGGAACATGTAATATTAGGAGTATGGCGTCAGCTGAATTCTGTGTCACGGCGATAGGATAAAATTAATTGATTACACGCTTATTATTCATAGTTGTTCACTTCAAAAGATTAATGTTCATATTTCTTTAATATTCTAATGAAACAGGTTAATTTTTATTATTATTATCTTTATATTTCTCGAATAGTTTTTGTTTTTATACTGCTCAGTATGAGATTCTAAACGCGTCATGGCGGCAAATATATGTTAAAACTTCACAATATTTACTTTATGTCGTTATTATAACTAATTGAAGTCACACGATAAATTTATATAAATCTCATTGTTCTTTTATGTACTATTGAAATTCTTCTTCATAATAGCAAACTATCAAATTAATTACTTTCTAGAGTAAATTTTGTTTAATTGTAGTTGATCTTGTAGAAACAGTTGACAAACGATTCAAAGTGGTTATTTTTCCATCAAAGTATTATCAATTTATTGTTCAATAAATAGCATGAACTAGAATTGTTTTATTTTATAGATAATCTAAAATGCATAAACGAAGAAGAACATCGTCTGTGGCAAGTAGGGGAACGGAAGATGATCCTGAAGACGTTCAACCAGAGCCGACAAAAAGACGAAAAAAATTAGATCCTGTAAGTAACTTATTGTTAAAATTATATATTATATTTTTATTAAGAGTTAACAAAACGTAAGAATTATTTGATTTATATATTAATCATAAGATCAACAAATAATTTGTTTATTTATTTTTTACAGAGTGATTTGTGCCAACAGTTATATGATATCATAAGAAATCAAAAAAAAGAAGATGGAACTCTGCTTTGTGATGCTTTTATCAGAGTGCCAAAGAGAAGACAAGAGCCAGGATATTATGCAGTAGTTTCTAATCCAATAGATCTACTTAAAGTTCAACAAAAATTAAAAACTGATGAGTATCGTGATATGGAAGATTTAGCCGCTGATATTCAGTTAATGGTGAATAATGCAAAGGCATTTTACATGCGCACTTCTCCAGAGTACAAAGATGCTACAGATTTATGGGAATTATGTGTGAACACAAAAAATCGAATTATGGATGAGTATGAAGAGACAGAACCAAAAGGGAAAATAATTTTGAAAGTTGGTAGATTTCCTAGAAAAGTTAATGTAAAACAAGAAGATGCCGAAGATACATCTGAAAGTTCTACTAATCCAGATGATGAATTTATGCAACCATTTGAAGAGCTTTTTGCAGCAGTTATGAATGCAACTGACCCACTCGATAGTTCGCGACCTTTACATTTAGAATTTCAACTGCGACCATCGAAAAAACTTTATCCAGAGTATTATGATATTATTGAAAATCCTATTGACTTAAAGACAATCGCTCGAAAAATTCAGGACAATGTTTACCTATGTTTAGGTGATATGGAAAGAGATCTGATGCTGATGTGCCGAAATGCTTGTCAGTTTAACGAAACAGGTTCTACAATTTATAAGGATGCTAAAATGCTGAAGAAAATTATTACTTCAGCTGCCCGAAAACAAGATAATTCATCGAGTAGTATTTTTTCAAAAATAACAACAGTCCCGTCGACAAGAAGTAGTAAAAGAGGAAATCGTAGTTTTTCTCAATCATTAATAGCACAAATTGCAAATTTACGTAGTGAAGATGACAGTGACGACGATGATGATGAAACAACAGAGTCCGAAGAAACAGATAATGCTCAATGGCAGTTATTTCAAACAATACGAACTGCTTCAAACAGTCAAGGTGTGCGAATGAGTGAATTTTTCTGGAAATTACCGTCCAAAAGAAATTACCCTGATTATTATAAAATGATTAAGAATCCAATATCTCTATCACAAATTAGATCGAAAATTAAGAAAGGAGAATACGGAACTGTTAGTGAAGTTGCTGGTGATATGAATATCATGTTTGAAAATGCTAAAAAGTACAACGTACATACTTCCCGTTTATATAAGGTAATTATTTTAATTAATTTAATCATTGATGTATTATCATCATTATTATTTATTTAATCATTTAATTTCAGTGTGCTGTAAAATTACAAAAGATTATGCAAGAAAAGGTGCAAGAGCTTTTAGAATTTGATCAAGACTCTGATTCGGACTGTGAATCAGAATCTAATTCACAACCTAAATTAATAAAGCGTGCCTCCAATATTCTAACTCGTGGAAAATATAAAGACAATATTCCTTTAAAAAAAAGATTACACGCATTAGTTAAATGCGTCATAGAATACGTGGTAGGTAATTCCAATTGATGAATTAATTTTTACCGACATCAAATTAATTGAATTGCTTTAATTTCAGTGTGAAGACGGTCGTCAGCCAATGTTAATGTTCATGGAAAAACCGTCAAAGAAAATCTACCCAGATTATTATCAAGTGATTAAAGAGCCTATTGATATGCTTGCAATAGAAGCAAATATAAAAGCGGAGAAATATCAAAATGAAAATGAACTCATCCAAGATTTTAAATTGATGTTTAACAATTGTCGGCAATATAATGAAGAAGGTTCATTAATCTATGAAGATGCCAATACATTGGAGAGGGTATTAATGGATAAAGTAAGAGAATTAGGTCCATTACCTGATGGAAGAGCGATCAAATCCACGGGATCTACGCCTACGAGAAACGTCGGAAGACCAAAGAAAGTAGTTCCACTTCATTTACAAAAACTGCGGACCATGTATGATACGATTAAGGATTACCATGACTCTAAAGGAAGACAATTGTCTTTCATATTTATGAAATTACCCAACAAAAATGAATACCCTGATTATTATGAAGTTATAAAACAACCAATGAATATGGAAAAAATAGCATCGACTTTAAAAAATAATGGATATGAAACTTTAGATGAACTAGTATCGGATTTTATATTAATGTTTGACAATGCCTGCAAGTACAACGAGCCTGATTCTCAAATATATAAAGACGCCTTAATTTTACAACGATTGGTGCTACAAACAAAGCTTCAACTAAGTGAAGATGAGGAAAGTGTCATAGATGTACCTGCAGCAGTCCAAGAAATAATGGCAACTATTTTTACCGCTTTATATAATCATCAAGATGAAGAAGGTAGATGTTATTCAGATTCAATGGCAGAATTGCCAGAGCATGATATTGTTGATGGAAAAAAAGTGAGAGGTTTATCATTGGATTTAATAAAGCGTCGATTAGATCGAGGAGTTTATAAGCGTCTTGATAGATTCCAAGAAGACGTTTTTTCATGTTTAGAAAGAGCTCGAAGATTATCAAGAACAGATTCTCAACCATTTGAAGACAGTGTAGAACTTCAAGCATTTTTCTTACGAACTAGAGACGAAGTAACTAGAAATGGTGATCTTTTACATTCCCCAGCTCTCAGTTACACCCTTTTAGATTTATCAACGCAAGTAGCTGAATTAAAACGTGTCAAGCTTCAACAAGAATCCAGTCTTTCACCCGAAGAAGAAAGTTGTGATGGAAATGAAACCAAAGAATCTGAATCAAGTCCTGTTACGAGTGGAAATGGTAATGAAAACGGTGGATCAATGAGTTTTAATCAAGAGCTTTACAGAGCTGGAGATTTTGCTTATATTGAACCTTCTGAAAGAGGTATGGAATACGGTGTCGTATTAATTGAACGATTGTGGACAAATTCTGAAGGTCAACAAATGCTCTATGGTAACTTATTCTATCGTCCAAGTGAAACTTATCACATAGCCTCGCGAAAATTTCTTGACAAAGAACTTTTCAAAAGTGATGTTCATATTGCTGTGCCTTTGTCAAAAGTTGCTGGAAGGTGTTGTGTTTTGAGTGTAAAAGATTACTTTAGAATGCAACCTGAAGGATTTCCTGACAAAGACGTATATGTATGTGAATCACGTTACTCAACTAAAGCTCGTTCTTTCAAAAAAATTCGAGTATGGAACTTTGATCCGGATCATTTGAAACTAGTCCCAAGAGAGAAAGTATTGGAACCTAAACGAATAATTTCTGTTTATAAAGAGCGATTGGAAAAGCACAAAGAAGAAATAGCGGAGCTAGAAGAGTGTGAAAAAGCAGCAGAAAAAGAAAGACCGAATATAGTACTCTATAATGTTGATGATACTGATAATACATATTATGAACAGTACAATACTTGTAGTGGACCTGTAAAAATTGGAGATTTTGTCTATGTCGCTACCGATGGAGGTAGACAACAAATAGCACAAGTAGATTCTATTTGGTCTACGAAAGATGGAAAAACTTATTTTAAAGGACCTTGGCTCCTTACACCATCAGAAATCCCCCATACCCCAAATAAATTATTTTATAAGCAGGAATTATTCCTTTCTGTAGTCGACGCTACCCATCCAGTTGTTGCCATAGTTGGTAGATGTGCAGTTTTAGAATATGCAGAATATATTTGTGGTAAGTGTTAGTGTTTTTAATCTTTAGTTTGAATGAAATAATTATTTTTAATTCTATACATTTATTATTTAGGTCGACCAACGGAAATACCAGAAGATGATGTTTTTATTTGTGAGTCAATTTACGATGAAACAAAAAATTTTATTAAAAAATTACCCACAGACGGGCTAAAAAAATGTGGCCATTCAGCAGGAGTAACTCAAGATGAAATATACTTCTTCCGGAAGCCTTTAAATCCAACAAAAGTTAGTGAAAATTTTTATTCATATTTTTAATTAAATTCATGTGCCGATTATTTTATTCAGTTTTTAGTTTTCAGCTTAGATTTTAAATGTTTAATGCAATAATGCTTGGCATGTGTGCGTTATAGGTTTCAAATGATGTGACGCAGACACAATTACCAGTCAAATCCATTTCATCAAATACTCAATTTGAAATGGTAATTGTAAAAGAATTTATTTCTCTCTCAAGTCACTAACGAATTTTTGAAACAAAGATTAATTTCTCGCATGCATTTTCTAGTGTTCATAAGCTAATGCAGCTGTTTCATTTTTCATGTTTATACAACAATATGCAACACATGTTAGATATAATACAAACTATCAGCATTATTAACTTAGAAATAATATTTATCCAGTAACAAAAGCAATATTCTTTATGTTGCATTAGAAGTTTTCTCTTTGAAAAATATTCAAAATAGTTATTAACTGTATCAGCCTATGCTTCTGCATGAATTTATTTCTATGCCGGCATATTTATTTCTGTTTTAATTTATTTCCATTCATAAACCCTGAATTAAGCCAAGCCACTGTAGGGAAATCATCGAAACAAACATATCAAAACCAATGAGCACCTGTTGGGTTTTATCTTTATCTTTAGGAAAGTTAAAAGAATCATTACTAGAAATGATTAATTAAGTTATCAAAAAGAGTTAGATTATGGGTTTTCAAAATTTTTAAATTAAAAGCAATCAGTTTAATAAACATAAACTGAATTGTTGATTGATCGGCTTTAAAGAATTAAGGTAATATTAAAATAAATGGTGTAGGATGCATCACCATTACTACAGAAGCTGGACCCTGATGTACTAAGCATGGGAGTGGGATTAGGAGTAGGGGAGGACAGCATGGATGCAGGTGGACCACCGTCCGTGGGATCCACTGAAGCTCAACCGGTGCTCTCCAATGCCCAAACGCCCGTTTCTACTAAAAAGGTAGGCCCGACCTATCGATTGTTCATTATTTTTCATTGAAATGTGTTTATTTAATTTTTTTTTTTTTTATTCAACATATTTTGTTCGTTAGAAAATTTTTTATTTACCTGCTGATTCCTTTTTGCATTGATTTTAATTTTTTACAGAAATATGCCAGCATATTTATCATTCGACTTCGTTTAAAATTGTACATATTCATGATCATTCATCTAATTCAATTAAATTGGATATCAACTTGGCTAAATTAATTAATAACTTTATATAATCAAATTTCCGATTTTTTGTTTTCAAATTAAAAAGAGGACACATTTTGTTTATTTTTTTTTGTAATAGCATGAGTTATAATTTGTGTTTTCTTCTGTTTAGAAATCTACGGGTAAGAAATTAGTTACGGGATATATTTTATATGCGGGTAAAATGCGAACGCTGATTACACAAAACAATCCTGAATCGACATTTGGAGAGATTAGCCGAATTGTTGGCAATGAGGTATTTATTTATTTTCATAATTTTTTTTCCATTTTCTCTTATTATTCTTATTATTATTACTATTAAGTTTATTAATTTAGTTAATTTCTAATTTTTACGAGACTCCAAAGAGGCTGTAAGAAACTCTCGCTGCCGTTTGTCGAAATTTTCATTTTTATCCTTCAAAAATTAACACAACAATCACAAACAAAAATCGAAAAAATTATTCACAAAAAGGTTTTATAAATGTATCGAAATACATGTATCGGGATGTTCGTTAATTTTTCAGTGGAGAAAATTGCCAGCATGTGAAAAACAAGTGTGGGAAGAGAAAGCAATAAAGATGAATCTAACTGAAGGAGGTGATACTAAGTTGGTCTTTGGATCGACTATTGGTCCTCCAGATCAAGTATTCGAGTGTTGTTGGGATAACTGTGATTGGCAATTTGAAGATATGACAGATTGTATTGATCACTGTATTGCTGAGCAAACTGGACATGTGCAATTATCTTTTGTTAATGCTACCCCCGGTAATTTTTTTATAATTAAATTAACTGATCGATTATTATATCTAAATATATAGTAATTGTAAAGTAATTACAGTCGCTGCATCTTACATTACGAAATTTTGAATTAATGTTAATTTTGATTTGTTTACTCATGAATTAGATACCGAATTCCAATGCCAGTGGAGAGGTTGTGGTAGAACGAAAAAAAATGTGCCTCCATTTCCCAGTGTACAAAGGCTGGCGAGGCACGTAAAAGAGGTGCACATCGTCAAAGGGAATGGACGAATTATTCCAGCCAACGAACGGAGCAAGTGAGTATAAAATTAAGTGGTATTTAAAATAGTGTATCCTGAACCGTATTGTCAGTAATTAAATTTTACTTTGTATCGTACAGAAATTATATGCCATCAAAGAGACCTACAGCAGCATCTATGGACAACGGTGAGTTTTTAAAATATTTTATAATTAATAAATTTATATTCAAAATTTTTCTCTATTAAAAAATATCATCTTTTGTAGAAGCTTCAGCTACAGCAACACAAACAACAACTTTACCTTCAGTGAAACAACCAGATCCAATATTCATCGCTGTTCCTCCACGACCAAGCCGAGTTTTACATTCGGATGCGTACTTAAGGTAATATAAATACCATGAGAAATACATTATATAAATACAAATCTAGTATATACTAAAGGAAATATTTTAATAGATATATTGAAGGATTGAATGTGGAAAATCGTTACATATCTAATTGGGACAAACAACTGAGTGCAACTCCAGAAAATACGCAAATACCGGATGTAGCGAAATTACCAGCAGAATGGTTGGGTAATGGAGTTGGTAATCATGGAAATGTCGTTAATGCCTTGTGGACACTGAGAAATATGATGATGAGGGACGTATTAGCCATCAATAAAACTTTATAGTTTATAAAATGTTAACGATTTATGTTCGTTCATAATTAATGGCATAAAAATTATGCTATACCTTGACAACTAATTCTTCGGCCTCTCTTTCACTCTCGTCTCTGTCTCTTTTTCTCTCTCTGATCAATTATAATGACAGTAACAATAAATTATAGTAAAAGACTGACGGTAAAAAAATTCAAATTACAATCTTGGTAAAGTACTTGTCTCAAGTCTCGTCGATATTCCTTCTTATATACCTCGTGTTTATTATAAACAACAAAAAAAACAAATTTGCTATAATTATCTAATTGATATTAATTAAAGTTAAAAAGTTCGTATGTTTAGGTTTGATGAGTTGTCTAACTGTAAAAATGAGTTGTAAGATGCTTGTGGATAGCTGATTGATGAGTTTGAATTTCAAAATTTTTAGGGTTTGTTTATAAACAAAGTGAATATTTATTAAAATGTTGTAATACATGATTTATCAACAATAGTGAATGATAAATTTATTGATTGAACTTTCAAAAAATTGATAAACAATCATGCAAAAAAAAATTTATGATCAAATTATTTAAAATTTGCACCTATTGCAAATGGTTCTAAATAAATAATAACATTAAATTTTAACTATTTAATAAAAAAAAAAAGGATTCTATATGTAAAAAATATATTTGAGTAACAGAAAAGTGAATAGTAATGCCAGTATTTAGATATAAAATAGCGTAAGGACAGTTGGTATTATTTTTTAGATTAAAAGAACAATTGCAAAATCAACCGATTGTTAATTTTCTTTGTAATTTGGATATACAATTTATATATCACGAAATGAAGATGGTATATGAACAATTCAGTGAGTATCAAATTAAAAATCGCTAACCCGACCTCCATGCTGCCAATCTCCCCATTTAGTTGGTTCTGGTTCAATATTTGGTTGAAACTCTCCAGTTTTTGGATTAATTTCAATTAAAAGAGGATCTTGAAATTGATTTACACTCTCTTGAAATAATGTATGGAATTATTTAAATCATTTCACATTTTAAAAATGACTTATTTATTTATTTTTACTTACGAGAAAATATTTTTAACTTTTCACGAAATTTTTTCATTCTATCTGATTCTTTAACTTTTGTCATTTTTGACATATTTATTAGTCCATTAGTTACATTGACATCTAAAGGTTTTTTTAAATTAAATAATAAGTAACAATTATTCAATACTGTATATATTACCTGTCGACAACAATTTGATATCGATGTTTTTTAATGGATTAATAAGTTTTCTGGAGAACATAATAGTTGTTAATTTTGGAGTAATCAATTTTTACTAGATAGAATTAATGATAACAAAATAATAAGTCTAATAAATTTAACTCATTTGTTTATTTTCACTTGTTTATCAATCTAATTTTAATTTATTGCTATATTTATAATGTTTTAAAAATCTGATACACGACCTTTTCGTTCCCAATCACCATAACGTGTTGGTTCAGGACCTTTAGGTCCTCCAATTTCTCCTGTTTCTGGATTGGTATTATTAGGAAATGGTTTCAGAGGTTCTTTTTCCTGATAAGGATGTTTTCCTTCTTCGAATTCTTCCAGTTTATCTATTCAGCAATTATTATTTATTGATAAAACAACTGTAAATTGTATATTATTGAATGGATATTTTTGTTGCTAAAGGATAAGATTTTAGAAAATTGAACTACAAATATTTTCTATTTTTACATAAATAATAAACAAATTAATATTTTTCTAAGAATCAACATGACAATTCTTATCCCAAGATCATAATATTGTTTTACCTATTGGAGTAGTTTCACGTAATTTTTTCCTAAATTCCTCTAATCTCTTACTTTTTTTTTCATTTTCACTATCATCAGTTGCTAGGAATCGTATAGTGCCTATAAAATAATTAAAAAATTAAAAGCGCCATTTCTAATAAAACAAAATTAACACTTTGAAGGTTAGTTTTTGTATAATTTACGGATCGATAAAACAATTACCATTATTAAACATATATTTAATTGGTGAATATTTAGTTGAAAATTTAATTGTACGAAGCATCTTGATAAATTGTTCAAAAATATAATTTTAATTATTGCTATCGCATTTTATATTAAAATATCAAGTTACACTCTTTATCACGCGTGTAACAAGTTTGTTTACGTTTCGATCTGATTGGAGTAAAATAAAGTAATGTCAAAATTGACAAGCTTTCAGTGCAATTAATAATAGCATCTATAATTACTCTACATCTACAGGTAAGATACTTTTTTAGATTCATTATATAAATCAAATGACAACTATTTTTCTTTTATATTCATTTATTTATGTGAACAGAACGAGCTTGTTTTAACCTCTTTTCTTTTTAAAAAAATCTCAAAGATAACTAAAAGATTGTATTTAATTATGATCTTAAATTCTAAGCCTTATAACTTCAAATTAATTATCCTTAGAGAAATTATAAAATATTAATAAGTTTTATAGTAATGTTGAAATAATGTGTCAGTATCTTCTTTACTGTTAAGACTTTGACAAGCATCATCTACAGATCTAGCTATTGTTGGTGACCCACAGCTAAAAACACCAATTTTATTAATCTGAAACCAAAAATTATTTTTATAAATATTGAAATAAATAAATAATGAAATTATTGAGATTCAAATAAATACTAACATTAAGATGGATTCTTTGAATTGCTGAGAAAAATTGAGAAAAATTTGGTCGTCCAAAATGAGTGACTGCCATTAAACCAGTAAATAATGATTTATTCGACACTTTTTGAAAATGTCTTTCACAAATATACTAAAAGAAATTTTGTTTGTTTATTCATTACATTCCAGAATAAGTATATTATATAAAATCATGAAAAACTTACTAATAATATTGTTCTCAAATCGAACTTTTGATAGAATTGAGTAATGAATATATGAGCAGAAATCATATTATTTATATCAGCCTTTTCAATATCTCTCAAAATATCTACCATCCATTCAAACTGTTTTTGACTTCGAGTTACCCAAATGAAATAAATCTGAAAAAAATTAAACTCAACCATTTGACTCCTTTAAAAACTCACAGTTACATCAGTCTTTATAAAAGATTTTTTTTCTATTTTTAGATTATTTGTAACGATACATTCAGTAATAAAAAAAATTGTTTTTACTTTTTTACAGCTTATGTTTATACGTTGATTGGATTTATACACAATATCTTTTAAAATCGATGCAAATGGAGTAACTCCAATACCTCCTGCTACCATGATCGACAAGTCGTACTTATCCCAATTTTGATGAGATTCGCCATAAGGACCATCTATATGGATCTATTTTCAAATTAAATCAGTAAGTGAATTTTAATATATAATTATTATGCAATAGCTTTAAGAACAAGCATTATAAATATAATATTTTGCATACTGGCGGTAGTATTTCAAAGTCTCTTCTATTTGGATCTAATTTTTCTCGAAGATTACGTGTCCATGGTCCTACAGCTCTAATATGCACAGACAAAGTAGATTCATGAGGGGCAGATGATAAAGTAAAAGGATGGTATTCAGAAGCATCTAATGATGGACAAGAAATTCTAATCCATTGTCCTGATTTATATTTAAAATTCAATGGTTTTGGAAATATTAAATTTGTAACTCCTGATGGCAATAAGTCTGCTCTAAGAAGTGGTATTTCTATCTTTTTTCGTGTCACGGAAAGGGTTTTGTCAATGACAAAGAGAATTCCTGGTACTAAGAAAAAATAGTGGAAAAATGGTTCTTGAATTAATCTACCACTTCCATGTAGAAAGATGAGAAGATAAAACATTGGATACAGCATATGTGCAAGTGAAAACCATCTGTATAATTCTCTCTTAACAATTGGAATTGAACAAATATATAATATTCCTGTTATCAGTGTCAGCAGTATTGATGTCATACCAGTTGTTGTTAACCAAGCCCAGTAATGAAATTTTGGTAATTCATGAGTTCTATAATAATTATTAAAGTCATTAGTAAATTTATAAATAGTTAATTTTTTCCGCAAATATTAAGTTCGAAAATAATTGAAAAATACTGACGCATGGAAGTTGTTTCGAAATAAACAAGTCAAATCATCTGCAGTTTGCGTAGAAATATGATAGAAATTAAATCCATGACCAATGACATGAAAAAGAGTAAAAGTTAATCCCCAAAAAGCCATGTACTTATGCATTTCAAGAGCAGAGTCGAATGGAATATAATACTGAAGAACGCTATCTCTTAAAATAGTGATGTTATTTTGGCACATCATCAGTAACATGCCGGAATAACAAAACATCATAGCTGAAGCTGATCCTCGAGTTATTGCTACTCCGTACCCCAATATTTGTCTTAATCCTCGATGCTCATTCAATACAGAATAATGATAAACTCTTTCAGCAAAAAAAGCAAATAGAAAAGTAGTCCATAGAGTACACCAAAATATTTGCAATTGTTTATTAGCAATGTATTTCATTAGAGGCTTCCAATAACTTTCCTTTTGCTTACAATGTTGAATAATGTTTTTATCTTCATCAATTTCTCGAGATTTTTTATCTGGAGCTTTGGGTCTATATTCGATTTTTCCTTCCACTCTTGATTTAAGATCAATAGGATCAGCATATAAACTTTCTATTGTTTGCTTTACTTCTCCAATGAATGTAGATCTGACTGTTTTCTTTCCAGCATGTAATTTTTTGTTCGTGCCATCAGCATTTATTTTAAATTCTAATTCAGCATAACTAAGTTTATCATTGAATTCTCCCAGGATATTTTTAAAATCTTCTAAATCTATTGTCTCTTTGGAAGCTATTTGAGCTTGATCCATCATTGAGTGGATAAGAGATTCTAGTTCTACATCTGAAATGTCTACATTTACTGTTTCCATAAATGATTTCAACATTTGAGCGAAATCATCCCTCTTTAGCTGTCCTGTTCCATTGATATCATACATGTCAAACATTAATTTTAATTTATCATCAGCTGTACCATTCAAGAAGAGAACCAACATATTCAAAAATTCACGAAATGAAATGAATCCATTTTTGTCTGTGTCTACTAAATTAAAAATCTAGAAAGCAAAATGATTTTATTATTAACGTGTCTAAAAAGATATAAATAAAGAAATATGTATACCTTTTTAACGAATTCAGAATCTACTCTCATACTAAGCGCTTCAGCAAATTCCAGCAATGTTAATTCAGTATAAATAACCTCCTTAGCCACTTTAGAGTCAATAAGTAGTAATTCATCTTCTGAATGAGCAATATTAAAAGCCTGAGCAAAAACAACCCGAAAAAATTTTTCGATTTTCTTACGTCTGTCTTTTATAGTAACAGCTTGCTTGAGAATAGCTTTAAGAGTAATACGAGAAACAAGTTCTCTTTCTATATTGATGTTCATCAAGAATCTTTCTAATGATGCGATCATGTGGTTTCGTAGAAATACTGAAGCAAATTTCAGAACTAGATCGTAATTATGTTCAATTCTTATAAGCAAATATTGACAATTATAGCCAGCATATAACTGTAAAATGTTTCTATCGTAATTATTTTAAAAATATAATAAATTACGAATATAAATAAAATCATTAGATAATTACTGTAATTTTTCTTGATCCATGGAGATCCAAAGCTCGTAATATAACTCCTAATTGATTTTTCACAATAATTTGCTCAGTATTTCCATTGAAAGCTATTATAACTGGTCTACTGGATGATTTATATCCAATCCATTCATTAGCTAAAATTTTAATAATATTTTCATTAATTACAATAATTAAAATAATGGCCATGTATGTTTTTAAATTTTTTAATTACCTGTATAAATATTTGATGATTCATTCAAGTTCATGTGGCTTTTTTGTTGATCGATCTTTTTTACTCCAATATTTTTATTTTCTTTCATTCGTATTTGGCAAAAT
The DNA here is from genome assembly GCA_028641665.1 of Chelonus formosanus. NCBI lineage: Eukaryota > Metazoa > Arthropoda > Insecta > Hymenoptera > Braconidae > Chelonus > Chelonus formosanus. The sequence goes on from CM054002.1 coordinate 21,563,724, forward strand.
AAAAAAACTATAAAACTGACAAAGAATAGAAATAATCCAAACAGTGTAAAACAAAATGACCATTCACTGTTTTCAAAATAATCATATGTTTCTGGATCAGTACAAGCATCCACAACTTCAGCAGTAACTGGTGGAGCATGAAAACAATTTATTTTAATATTATCAAAAGTTTTACAATTACCTTCTATTATTGTTTGAGATCGAGTACAATTTATATTAATATCATCAACCGAAACAGGAACTTTAAAAATATTAGCAGGAAAATCAAGCTCTCCTACATCAGTAACAGTCAATAGAATCTGATTAAAAGTCAAATCTTGAATTCTTTCGATTTCTTCTGGTGTAAATAATCCATTATTTTTATTTTCAAACCAAAATCTATCTCCATTTCTAATTCTTTCAAATTGATCAGCTATGATTGTTCTAAATAATTCACCAGGACCATCTTCAGTCTCAAGGATTCCACCAATCCAGATATCAATATCATCGAATGAGCTGTTATACATTGTCAAAAATTCTTCTTTAACTTTAAGATGAACGTTTTTAAAGTGATCAATACTATTAACTCTTGGTAAATTATAAGCTTTTCTCGCTGTATTATAATCAGGTACTCCATGATCTCGAGCTCGTTGGATATTCAAAGCCATAAGATCACGCCTGGAGAATTCTAATGGTCCAAAAACACTTCCTCGAAGATCTTCTACGATTTTGTGATCTTCTTCTTCTGCTAATTGCACTGCCATTCCCATAAGAAGCTTTTCTACGTCTATTGCTCCCTCAAGTCTTTGAAATTTATCAAAAAGTCCGTTCTAAAATATAGATATAGCAATAATTAAACAATTAGTACTAGTTATATTATTTAGTTAATATAATTTTGATAAATACCTCAGACATCCAATAATTATTGCAAGTTCTGATAGCTCGTTTGTTCAGTTTTAATTTACATCCGAATTCTCCATAATCTCTTAAATAAACTCCAGCAGGTACTAGTGTGTGACCAAACCGAAATGCAGCTGATTGAAAAAACTGATCAATTTGTGGATTAACAGACGCATCATATCCTTCGTAGTCAGAAAGATTCATTCCTAGCCATTGAGGTAACCAGTCATAGATTACAATTTTTTGTTGAGATGCAATAACCCATTTCCTGGCTTCATTGAATATTTTTTCTCCGCTCCATTCTTGATGTACACTTTTTAATCGTTTTGCAATACTATTATGCCACCGGAACCAAATGATTCCAAAAGTCAGTAGGAAGGGATTTTCGTTTCCTCTAGGATTACCTAGCTTGAAAAATCTATCGACCTCTTCAGTATAATGACGAGTAGTGTACAGTTTATGACGAGTTGGAGGTGGAAGATTTGTCATTGGTAAACGAACAGTATTATATTCTGGAAATTTTTCTCCATGAGAGGAAGCAAGAAGTCCATTGGGATCCATTTTTCCATTGGAATACATTCTTAAGTAGTTGGACCAGGCTTTGGTTGTTCCATAAATTAATCCTCCATCTAAGAATGGCGTTATTTCATTCAATTGTTGACGAGGATTATTTGGAGAATGTCCTGTAGTTTGATCATAACGAGTTCTTAAAACTGGCATTTTGGTATGACCTGTTTTTTTTGTATAGTTATGTCCTTCTGGAATATCTATGTTGATGTATTCTGGTGGGCATGCAGGTCTTTGAGCATCTAAAATCTCTTCGACAATGTGTTGCCCAAAAAAAACCATCAGTACATTCTTTCCTGTTCGAGATTGACTTCCAATTGTCCCTTTCAATAATCTATCACTGAGTTCTATTGGATTAGGACGGTTTTTTCGGAGTTTATAAACTCCATCTTCATAAGCTGCTGGCCATCTCCTCAGTAAAGGTGTATCTACGGCTCCTAGATCAGGTCTCCCTATATTGTTATACCATCCATCATAGCCTGGATATTCAGTTGAAGTATGTGATGATGGCTCGTCACTTATCAATTCTTCTAGATACATAGTTCTATCAATTTCTTCTGGAAGAATTCTTGGGTGGTTTTCTGACACGAGTATATCAATTGGAGTGTTGAACTCAGGCTTGAAAAAAAATATAATAAAAATTTTTAATACTATAAAAGAAATTCTACGGATTATAAATTAGATTATGATAAAATTTATTTCAACATTTTAATTATATAAAAATCATCACCTATTTAAAGACAATAACATAAATAATTTCTTACTTCAGATGTTGAATATTCATTTTGTTGATTTATATCGGTATCCGGTGGCTGAGATTGAGCATTCACATTATAATTACATGAAAAAAGTATTACTAATATATATACCGTTTCTAACTTCGACATTTTTTCTTACAGAACAATATCAACGTATTCGTCATTTGAGTACAGTCTGCTGATTAGAGCAAAGGAAACTGAGTTGCTGAATGCCGGCTTTCGAAAGCCTTCCTGCTAAATTGTGATAAGCATATATTATTAGGAAACCATATTAGAATACATTTTATCAGAATTCTGAATAATCAGATAAAAACTATCAATACGTAATTAAAAATATTGAGTAGTGAGAAAAAAAACTGAGTAGAAATTTAAACAACTCCTGATCAAGACTATGTACGAACCTAGACGAAAAGTATTATGGTTTTCGATAATATCACGATTGTTTATAATATTTTTACAGTTAATATTTAATTTATTATGTCCTGATCACCATGCAGATGCATTTACTAGTCGAATAAATCCCAACGATCGTATTACTAATTACGATAAAACAATAACTATTTTATTTGGAGGACTGACGAGGTGGGATGCTCAATATTTTATACATATTGCTAGGTATGGATATACATATGAAAATACATTAGCATTTTTCCCTTTATATCCAATATCTGTAAGATATGTCTCAAGAATAATAAAGAAAATCTTCTTTATTTTTAATGATCAAAGTGTAGTATTGCTAGCGGCTGTTTTAATTAATTTTGTATGTTTTGTAAGATCGTCAGTTATTTTTTATGATCTCAGTAAGAGAGTTTTAGGAAACACAACGACTGCTTACAAGGCTGCTATACTATATTGTATAAATCCTGCTAGTATTTTCTTTACAGCAGCTTACTCAGAGTCTATGTTTGCATATTTGACATTTTACAGCATGATAGCTGCGATAAAGAATAATAGATTTGTATGTTTGCCCATTGGTTTATCAGGAATAGTGAGATCTAATGGTTTAGTAAATTTAGGATATCCTTTGTATTATTCTATCCAAGAATTATTTTTTTTTAGTTTACCAAAAGTAATATCAGAGTATCGACATCCTTCGATACAATCAGGATTCATTTCAGAATTGTTAAATTTCTTTTCAACACTTTTATGGATGTTTAATACAATTTTATTATCTTTAGTTCCATTTATATTGCTCCAAATATATAATTATATTTTATTTTGTACTGAAAGAATTAATTCCACTGCAGTTCCAAGTCATGTCGTTAATTATGGCCTGATAAATAATTTAGTTATGCCTGGAAATAATATGTTACCTTGGTGTGAACAAACAGTTCCAGTAGCTTACTCTTTTGTTCAAGAAAAATACTGGAATGTAGGATTTCTTAAGTATTATCAAATAAAACAACTTCCAAATTTTTGTCTGGCAATGCCAATATTATACATCATGTTAAAATGTGTGAAAGAGTATTTTATAGAAAATAAACGTCAATTATACAATCTCGAATTTCTAACAACGAATTCTATAGAAAAAGTATCGATAACAAAACGTTATCCAGTACAAATGTTTCCATTTGTTGTACATGGATTATTCTTAACAATTTTTTGTATCTTATTTGTGCATATTCAAGTCAGTACAAGACTTCTAGGATCAGCTAGTCCTTTATTATATTGGTTTAGTGCAATTACTATGTCACATAGAGTCAAAAAAAGTGATAAAGATGAGTACGAAATTAATGATAATGCTTATTCGAAATGGAAAGTATTTTTCATGAACCAAAAAAAATATACAAAGAAAGATAAGTTATTTTTAATATATTTCCTAGGATATACTGTCATAGGATGCTTTATGTATTCGAACTTTTTGCCATGGACATGAGAATTCCATATTTTCGATTATTTAGAGTAAATAAAATTTGAAAAATAGTCAAGACACATTTTGATAATATATATTTGTATTTACTCATTTACAACACTATTGAATTATAGTGATTCGTGTTCGTAATCAAAAGGTTGAGTAAATGAAAATGATTTTGCATGTGATGTATTTTTCATTTTGCACATTAAAATATTTATAGTATTTTAAATAGTATTCAATATAAGTTGTAGTGAAAACAGCTTTTTATACATATAAAAGAAATACTTAATAATATTTAATGTATTTTTGTAATATTTAACTTTGTAAATTTTAATAAATTAAATTCTAAAAATTTACTCTGATTTCAGTCTTATATCTTTATAAATAAATAAACTAATATTGTTTATAAAATATATAACAGTATTTATTTAACATGGATTAGAATGTTTCTTTTTATGTTTAAGTATTTCTACAGGGGTAAGATACAAAGTTTTTTTACAATCAGGGCATTCGTAGGCTTTAGAGTTTGGTTTCCTAACAATTTTTTTCTCAGTCTTTTCAATTTTTTCACCATTCAATAAATTACATGATCTCTGATGAAGTAGCTTCTCCATACTTGACATAATCATTTCACAATCACATTTAGAACACTTCCATGGAGTTTCTGCCATTTCAACAATCAATTTATCACTCCATTCATTTTCCATCAGACAATTATAAGTAATATTATTCGTAAGCTTTACACCACCTTTAATTGAGTTAATGACACAAGGGAAATCATCTTGGAAAGGATTAGGATTAATAATTGTATCATTATATCCTTCACCAACATAAATATTCTTTAAATCAGCTGCTAACAGCCTTTTAATTGTGTATGGAACAGTAGTATGCATAAATTCAATAAGTTCATGACTAAGTTCATACTCTAATTCACTTAAATTTTCTTCATCTACTTCTCGATCTTCTGATATTGGTGTCGATTGTCCCAACTGTTTTAAAAGAAGTGAATCCCATTTTTGTCGAATTTTTGTAGCTTTTAATAATAAATTCTGACCACTGTCAGGCATTGGAAATTCTAGCATCAACCAACAGTCACAAACAATTAATGAAAAAATACCATTTGTGTCAATTTCTTGAGCATAAAGTAACAATGTTTGTGCTGCTGGCATTCGAAGTGTATTGACTAGATAAGGCTTTGTGGTTTCGAGAAGAGATAAATATGTGAGTAACTGATGTTTCAGACTCAGTGGAGTTTTAGATTTATATCCAGGAATATTAATAATATCTGGCTCTTCAAGTTGTAAAACCTGTGGATGATTTCCAAAAAAGCTCATGGGATGAAGAGCAACAAAGGGCTTTGCTCTTGTATGAAATAATTGCTCATTAACTGATTTACAGTAATTAAATTCATCAGCTATAGCAAATTGAGGATAAAGTCCACTACATAAAATCAATTTCAACATTGTTAAATCTTTGTAACTACAAGCAGTGCTTGCGTTTAATAAATTTTGAACTTGTGAGTAATCATTTCTCATTCGAAATTCTACGTCTTTGATATCAATCTCTTCATCATCTTCTTTTTCAAGCTGCAAATCAAATTCATCCACTTTTAATTGTTGTCGTTTTTTTGGAGCAGTTTCTTTATAAGTTCTTTTAAGAGATTTTAAAATTTTTATTTCTCTATGCCTCATAGTTCTTTCTGTACTAGTCATTGATGAATTAGGTTCTGAAAGAGTTTTTAATAAATTACAATCTTTTAAAAGATCATTAAACTGAGTCCTTAGCTTAGTCATCTCATAAAATCGCTGCTCCTCTAATCCACGCCTTTTACACCATTTTTTACTGCTGTTACGTCCTTTATAATCTTGACTGCTTACTTGTTTTACCTCCAGCCATTCTCTATAAGCATTTAACAACGTAATAGGATCTCCATGATCTGATTCAAGACTTTTTCGAGATGTTTCACATTCAGAATCTTTAAAAGCTCGATTTGTAAAAGGATTTTGAGTACTCAGAGCTGCTGCAAGTGATAAAACTGGCTCTACTTGGTGAAAAATTGATCCCATAATTAACATTTTTCCTATCGTAATATCAACAGGAAGTTTTGAAAGAGTTTTTCCAATACAAGTAAGTTTTTCATTTTCTGTCAAAGCTCCATGTTCTTTCAAAGACAAAATCGAATTCTCAATGCTTTCTGATGGTGGTGGTTCAATAAATGGAAATTTGCGGGCATCTGGTAAACCCATTGCCATCATTTGTAATAGAAGAGAGTCTAAAGGAACTCGTTGAATCTCTGGAGTTGAATATTTATCCAATGCATTATATTCTTCTTCAGAATAAATTCTGTAGCATACACCTGGTCCTGTTCTTCCTGCTCTTCCTTTTCTCTGTTCTGCACTCGCTTTACTAATCCAGAATTCTTTTAGCCTTTGCATTTTACATGAAGAATCATAACTCATTTCTTTGACTTTCCCACTGTCTGCTACAAATCTTATTCCATCAATGGTGATTGATGTCTCTGCAATGTTGGTCGAAACAATACATTTCCTTACACCGTCTGGAGGATAATCAAAAACTTTGTCTTGTTCTGCAATTGATAATGTACTGTGAAGTGGTAAAATAATCCAATTATTTTTTTTTTGAGCATATTCTTTTGCTGCATCCACTACTGCAGTTATTTCACTCATTCCACTGAGGAAAATTAATAAATCACCTTTTTCTGTACCTGAAATAGAAGAAAAAATTATAAATTGATCCTGATCACCTTAATCTCTTAGTTATTTTATAAAATTACTTACTAGGATATTTCTGATCTATTATTTGCATGACTTGAATGAAAGGACTTGGATTGAAGCGGTCATTTTTAAATCTTGTATCTACGATACCAGCAGGTCGATACATCAACTGAATGGAATATAGCCTACCAGGAACTTGAATAACTCGAACGTCTTCTTTGGCAAAATAGTTGCTGAATAATTGAATATTTATTGTCGCAGACATCAGAACAAGTTTCATATTAGATCTTTGATGAATCAAACATTTCATAATTCCTAGTAAAAAATCCCCATACAAATGTCGCTCATGAATTTCATCGAGAACTATAACATCATATTGAGATAATCCAGTTTCATCAGATACTTGTCTTAAAAGTAAACCTTCTGTGATAAATAAAATTCTAGTCTGTTGATTTTTTTGTTTCTCGAATCTTATTTGATATCCTACTTCATTCACATTTTCTGTTAATGTTTCAAAAGCAACTCGTTTTGCTAAAGAAATACAAGCTATTCTTCGTGGTTGAGTACAAGCAGTTCTTCCAAAACCTGCAGAATATAAATATTGAGGAACTTGTGTTGATTTTCCACATCCTGTATCTCCAGCTATGATGACGACTTTTTCATTTTTTACAGCTTCCACTATTTCATCTCGGTATTTCGCCACAGGCAAATTTTCTTGACTTTCTCTGAGCTTTTTCAATTTCGCAAATTTTTCTTTTTGTTTAAAATCTAAATATAAAACAATTATTTCCTTAAATTTAGCCAGTTTAGATTCATTTAGCTCTTCAGTTGGAGGAACTCTAGCAAACAATTCATCAGATTTAATATTAATTTTTATATTAATGCAATAACTTTTATGAAACTCCTTGGGAACACCAATTGAATTTAATTCAGAATTTTTTGAAGTACTTTTTCCAGACTTTTCAAGCTTAACTTGAAGAGCTTCGTATTTTTTAACAAAACCCCAAAAATCTTCTGGATCTTGAACTAAAAAAGGATTAGCAATGAAAACTTTGTTTAGTTCATAACGAAATTTTTGAAATGAAAAATTATCATTTTTTTCATCTTTTTCTTTTGATATTTTTTGAGAATACTCATTTGATGCTCTAGAGCTTGGACCATCATTGCTTCTACGTTGCTTTTTTTCTTGATGACTTAATAATTCATGTGAATAATAATCTTCAGGAATTTTTCTTTGATCTCGTTCACTCGATTTACTGCGTTTATATTTATGTTTATGATTTGAATAACTCATTTTATTCAATATTTATTCAAAAAAAGATTTAACAACACCACACTATTTACCGTATACACTACTAAAACAAAATAATCCAACCTAACCATAAAAGTTTCCTTTGCAACTACTATAGGCATGAAACGGAGTTTATGTTTAGAAACGCGGCTTTAGTATTTATATCACAAATCTATTTCAGTAAAAATTGTTTAGCCGGGTCTATCAACAATAACAATAATGTCAACCCAATTAATAAAAAGCGTTCAAAGAGTGTCAAAGCTATTTCAGCCAATAAAAATATTTCCAAAAGATGCAACAATAACAGGAGACGAACGAGCAAAAAGTTATAGGGTTTGGCATTTATTTGCATTCGTTATTAAACGATTTAACCTTTAACTATTCAAGATAAATTGATTTAAATGTTTATCATCCACAGCTGATGCTAGATATGGGTTTTATTCATCGAGAGAATCCTGGAATGTATAGTCTTCTTCCTCTAGGTTATCGAGTGCTTGAAAAATTGACTGCCATCATTGATAGAGAACTAACAAATATTGGAGCACAAAAAATGCTTCTTCCTCATCTAACTAATACTAATTTATGGAAAAAAAGTCAGAGAATTCTGCCAATGGCACCAGAGCTTTTTAAGCTCAAAGATAGACATTTGACTGGATATGTATTAAGTCCTGTAAGTCAGTTGGTTTAAATTAAAACTCTTACTTTTCTGTAGTCTATAAATAATTGTATTTATTATGATAGTAACAGTTTATTTTTATAGACACATGAAGAAGCTATATCCAACTTATTAGCAACAACTACACCTTTAACCAAAAACCAACTACCTCTCTTACTTTATCAAATTTCCATGAAATGGAGAGATGAAATGAAACCTAGACTAGGACTCTTCCGAGGTCGAGAATTTATTATGAAGGATTTATATTCATTTGACAGTTCTCTTGAAAATGCTAAAAGTACTTATGATCTCGTTCACAAAGCATACGGCAAAATTTTTTCACATCTTAATATTCCTTACACTGTTGCTAACGGCAATACAGAATTAATGGGTGGATCTTTATCTCATGAGTATCACTACTTATCAGATATGGGTGAAGATATCATTCTTCATTGCACTTCTTGTAATGATTACAATAATGCTTCTCTCATTCAAGAGCCAACCGAAAATGAAGAAAATCCTACTTGTAAAAAGTGTGGTGAACAATTAACAAAAGAATCAGGAATCGAGGTACCATCTTCATGAATAATTGTTTCATAACTACATAAAATTAATAGAAGATTATAATCATACCAATTAAATATTTCAGGTTGCTCATACATTTTTGCTTGGAAATCATTATTCTAAAATGTTTGAAACGGAGTATATGTCCCAAACAGATCATATTCCATACGAAATGGGTTGTTATGGTATAGGATTAACTAGACTGATGGCAGCTGCAGTAGAAATGTTATCAACAGAAGAAAGTATCAAGTGGCCAAAATCTATCGCACCTTTTACAGTATGTCTTATTCCTCCAAAAATACATAGCAAAGAAGCTGAAGCAGATCACTGTGTTGACAGAATAATCGAAATGTTAAGTCAGAAAAATATTGACTTTATTGTTGATGATAGAACTAATTTAACTATTGGCCGACGAATGATTGATGATAGAAGAACAGGGTTTCCTTACATTCTTATTGTAGGAAAATCTGCAACGTTACCTGAACCTAGATTCGAACTTCATGATCTACACAAAGCTGAACAATCTGATATGAGCATGGATCAATTGGATGACTTTTTTAGTAGTGTAAAGAAAAATATTTCAAACCCAAATAATCAAGATGAAGGGAACCAAGAAGAATCGAATTTGAAATTAAAATCTCTTTATATTAATATTAGCACTGTAAGTAAATAAATTGAATAAATAGATAAGAATAGATTAAAGTCATAAAATGACTGTTGTTTATTCATATTAATGTAAATTTTTATAATTAATAATAATTATTACTATTAATTATTGTTTTACTTTGACTTTAACTCTATGGTAAGCATTACACAGTAACCCTCGAAGATTCCAAATATTTTCAAAATTCTCTGGTTGGACATTATAAGAAGCATCTACTGCTTTGGCCCAAATTTCAATTTCAGAGTTATTTTTTTTGTCTATGATATGCTTAATAGGAATATCTGCATGCCACAGAGTCCAGGCCCAATGTCTTCCCTCTTTTGCGTTTTTATCATGGATCAAGTAATCCGCTGTATGCCAAGTTTTTCCTTTGTCTACTGTCAAGTCAACTCGGATAATTTTTTTTCCTCCTCCAGACCAAGCATAGCCTATGATTAATTATTTTAAAATTTAATGCATTAAAAAATTAATCGAAATATCCAATCGTTAGATATAAAACAACAGTTATGTTTACTTACCTTTAACAGAAATTTTTCCATCTTTGACAACCACAGTGTCTCCAGGACATGGATCACAAATAGCTGAAGTAACAGGCATATCTAAAATAGCTGGAGACTTGGAAAAGTCTACATTATGCCAATCGATGTTTGGAGAAAATCCTTTGTAATCGCCTCTTTGGAATTGTGAAGGACTTTCTTCTTTCGATATCACAATTCTTGCTAGCCATTTCACATTCCTAGCACCAACTACTCCTGGAACTATTGCACGGATTGGAAAGCCATGATCTCTTGAAATTGGTTGACCATTCATCTCATAAGCTAATAAAACATCAGCTCTTGGATCTAGAGCTCTTCCAATAGGAATACTTCCTCCGTAAGGAGTTCCTGATGGGTCTGAGTCTAGACCTTCAAATTGAATGTGCTTCCATTCATCTTCATTAATATTTAGATCTTCTAATACATCACAGAGACGTGCTCCTGACCAAGTAGCATTTCCTACAGCTCCTACTCCCCAACTTAAACCTTTTAGCGGTTTAATCTGAAAAATATTTTTAATATGAATTGTTTAGTAAAAAATGTTTAATATTTATTTCAAATAAACTTTAATAATTTGAGACAATTAATTACAGCATTCATTTCTGATCTTCGATTTCCTCCGCACATTACTGATGTTGTAACTGAGTATTTTGGATATTTTTTAATAGATTCAAAATCTAAGACTTTTTTTGTATCATCTTCTATTGAAACTTCAAGAGTATAATCTTTAATATCAATTTCAGGAACTGGTAGATGATTTCGAACATAGAAAATATCTCTAAAATAATAATTAAAATAATTAATATAACATAACTTTGGAAAATAATTCTTCATATTTAAAATACTAACGAAGGAGTTATAAATGACTCAGCGAGTAAAGGAGCTGGTGTTTCTCCACAGAAAGGTTTTGGTCCATTCACTATCAAAGCTTTATGCCTTTTAGGTTCATTGGCGTATGGATCATAAATTTCTTCAGTTTTTGTCGTTTCAAATTCTTCACTTGTGTCTAAATTACCAATTCTCATTGACTCTAAAAGTTCATAAATTTCCGGTGTATTATGATTAGCAAATATCATCCAAAAGGGTTCAATTGAGGCTCCAGCAGCCATTATAATTTTTCCAGGTCCTCCAGGATGCTGTTGTATGAAATTAGTTATATCATAAACTCCTTCCTTATAAGAAACCCATATACCATCTTTTTCATTGTCATGTTTTCCAACTTCTTCTGCTGTATAAGTCTTCAAGTTTGGCTTCTTTACACCTGGAGCTACGTTAGAGTTTTTTAAAGCGTATGCTGTATTCTTTTCTGATATAGAATAATAGTAAAATCCTAAAATTGAAGAAAATACTGCTGCATTCAACAGGTAATGAGAGTAATCTTTTTTATCATGGTTAGAAGAATTCGATGTATTTTTTCTAGATGGATATTGTTGAGACGTCGTGTATAAATAATTAACAGCATTTTTTAACAATCTGTTACTGAAAAACAATTAAAGTATTATTAAAACCAATATATTTTTAATTTACTAAATAAATATAAGTGTGTTCATCATTTTCGTGAAAATACAAAAATTATTACTTACTTAGTTCGATGTAAATTATTATTATAAACAATATAAAATATTTTTGATTTCCAAGACATTATTGAGCTTTGAAATAAACTACTCTAAATAATGAATTATAAAATATAATTTATTTATATTATTTGATACATAAAAAAATCAATTGGTATTGATTCTGAATCATAAATAATTTTAATGTATACAATTAGATATTAAAATTTTATGAAAACTTGTATTGTTGTGAAATAAGTATACATTTTTTATTGTACTTCAATAATATATTTCTTTAAGATTATTTGTTTTTTTAACAAACCACATGTAATAGCGTATTGTATATCTCAAAATTTCTTTTTTTTTCATTTTAATCGAATATTGAGATATATACTCTTATCGTTAGTATGTAGATGTGTGATGCACGTAACGGATAAGTAAAAATAATGAAAACATGTGTTCACTGTCAGCTGAGAAGCTTTTTAAATGTATTTGTGAAGATCGAACTAATCGGTGTTTGATATTTTTCGATGTAGCCACGGCGCCCTGTCATCTCAACATTTTTGAGGTTATTTGAGTTGGAGTATTTAAATCAAGTTCAATCACAAAGGCAGGTGGTAAAAGTTGTTGTTGAATTAAAAAAATAAGTTGAGTGATTAAATATTTAATAAAACAATATGTAAACAATGAATATGTTTTACAAAGAGTATATTAGTTGAAAAAATAATTTTAATTAATTGTTAACGGATTTAACCTTTCTATTTTCGACATTGATATTATGTATCTTTATTTTTGTATCTATTTTGGAAAGTAATATGCTAAACAATAACTGAGACATATAATGGCTATGAGAAAAAGAAGTGGATCTGGCTCAAAACGCCAACATAAAGGGAAATTAATTCCTATTTATGAAAGTTTGTTTAAAGGAGAAGATGTAACCTTGGGACAACCTAATTTTTGGAACGAGTTGTTTTTAATTAAGCCAATTGTAAGTAATATTCATAATATACTTATTAAATTTTTTTTAATAAAAAATGTTAACAATAAGTATAGCATATTGAATATCGTATGAATATCTTTTTTACTTCAGGTACCTCATATTGAAAGTGAAATTTTAAAAATGACTATAGATCAAATGACAATTAGTAAATCTAATTTGAATTCATTAGTGGGCCATTGTATAGACACATTGGTAGATGAACATCCATTTCGAGTTGTCTATGCCTTACAAACTTTAGCTGCTGTAATTCAATCGATGTATAAGAAAGTTAGTCAAAACGATTTCGAATTTAATTTAATTGACATCCTCGTGGGTTTGGATGTCGCAGAGCAGCGAATGACAACATTAATGCAACACTGTAATAATTTTCTAACTGGAGAATACCCACACAGTTTAAAAGCCGTTTGCCTTAAACTCTTGTTAATAATTGTGACTGGAATGGATAATTTAAATCAAAACAATTTACTAGAATATGTAATGGTTAATGGAGTTTTTGAATCATTAATTCAATTATTAAAACACACAACAGCTCGAAACCGTCATGGAAATGATGCAGTATTGCTTTTGACGCTTTTAGTGAATTATCGAAAGCATGAAAGTAATAATCCTTATATTGTAAAGCTTTCGATTCTTGATGATGAATTAGCTTTAAATGGGTATGGACAAGTCATTTCAAGTTCTTTGACAGAATTTTGTCGACTCTTTGTACAACAAAAAGCAGAGGTTCAAGCATCCTGGCTTTCTTCTCTTACTAGTATAGTGGGAAGTATGTTTGTAGGTGAAGAAGAAGCTAAAACTCAACAAATTCGTGCTAATAATGCTCTACTTCTTGCTCTTTACGAAGCAACTCATTTAAATAGAAATTTTGTGACCACTCTAGCCTTCACTCAAAATGATACAAGTGCTCCACCGTCTCCAAATAATACTTTAGGACATAACGCTGTTGCTCCTGGATCACAGCCACCGGATATTGTCGCTCAGCCTTTCAATTTACTTGCTATATTTCTACAATACTGCTCTATAGTTATGCAAGCAATAAAAACTGAAGCTATTTTGAATAATGTTAAACTATGTTTCTTAATATTAAGCTGCATTGCGGAAGATCAATATGCTAACAGTCTGATGCATGATGGCAGTTCTGCGTTTCGAGTTCAACTGCATCGAGTTCCTATGCATCACAGAAAACTTTATGATAAAACAGCACCAAGCCAGCCTTTAGCTGCAACACTTTTAGATCTGCTTGTAGAATTTATTACCTCACATATGATGAAAAAATTCCCTCTAGAGCTTTATCATCAATGTATTGGAGTACTGCAGAGATTATTATGTTACCAGAAGAGATGTGGGGTAAGACTTGGATATCAGTGGAAAAATCTTTGGACGGCTTTATTTAATTTGTTGAAATTTTTAACTACTCATGAAGCTCATCTTATTAAGAAGATGAATATTTTTCCATTAGCAATACAGGTGTGATTTTTCAAAATTATCTTCCATTATTCATAAATCATCATATTTATTATTATTTATTAATGAACTAATTAATCTTGAAATTATAAATTCTAGGTTGTCAACATTTTAAACTTGTTCATTACTTATGGAGATACATTTTTATCATTACCTGAAAGTTATGATGAATTATTCTATGAAATAATACGAATGAGACTCATTTTCACTAATTTAAATGCCATGGGTAAGCATATAATTAATAAAAAATTAGTTCATTTTATTTGTGAAGCCAACAATTTATATTGTATTATTTAAAGCTTTGAGATACTCTACAATGGAGACGTATGAAAATAAAGAGCACGCCTTAAAGCTCATGAACAGTCTTGTTAATATACGAGATATTGTTAACCATTTTCCACCAAAGATATCTGCATGGCTGTCTAGTGAAAGTCTTTCAACTCCAACGGAGCAACAAATACTTGAAATTATTATTCAAAATTATGACTCACTTGCTTTAAAGCTTCAAGACAACTTAGATCAATATGAGAGATATTCGGAGAAACCAAACCATACAACATTTTTTGAAGAAATGGTAAATACAATTTATTAAATCAAATTATTTATTGTTTCTTTTTAGTAAATAAAATATTGATAACAAATTTTCAATTTTCAGGTAACTTGGGTTATAATTGATACTCGATCTTCGATAGATTTAAACTCACTTGATACCCAAGCCATTCTTCAAGAGCTTTCAAATATTTCGTAACGTTTAACTATTTAATATCTCAATTTCATCATTACCTTTGAATACAACTTATTTAAGAATAAATATAAGAATCTTGATATTCCAATAGGGATATAAAAGATCAGTGCAAAATACATATTTCAATATTATTATATTAATAAAAGTTAAAAGTGTAAATGTATTGTATAATATATTGCAAAAACGGAATATTTAATTATATACATGTAAATTAAACGATCACAGGTGACGTTTGATATAATTTTTTAAATTATCGCACTTTTGAATAAAAAATAAATGCATTTTTCGCTATAAAAATAATCATTTCTTACTGTTTTCAGCTATTATTTTTTACGCTCTTTAGCTAATAGAGCAATGCCAACTTTTGATTGAGATTTTCTTCCTAATTCATTGCTAATCCAATCTCCTATTTTGACTACTGCATTTAAATCAACACCTGTATTGAATCCTTCATTATGGAGTAAATAAAGAAGATCTTCTGTAGCCACATTTCCCGAAGCTCCGGCAGCATAAGGACAACCTCCGAGACCAGCAACCGAGGAATCAAAAACTCTAATTCCATATTCAAGACTGGCATAAATATTTGCTATTGCTTGTCCATAAGTGTCATGGCAATGAATAGCAAATTCTTGTAAATTTCCTGCTGTTGACAAACTTTTAATCTCTTTTAGAACTGAGATAATTTTTTTTGGAGTACCTACTCCAATTGTATCTCCAAGGGATATTTCATAGCAACCTTCTTCCAACATTGAAGCTGATATTTTAGCGACAGATGTTGGACTTACTTCTCCTTCATAAGGACATCCTGCAATACAAGAAACATATCCTCTGATTTTTAATTCACTTTCTTGAGCTTTTTTTATAACTTCTTTAAATCTTCTCATGCTTTCATCGATGGAGCAGTTTATATTTTTCAAAGAAAAAGATTCAGATGCTGCTCCAAAAATTGCAATCTCTTTCACACCAACTGTGAGAGCATTTTCTAAGCCTTTTAAGTTTGGTACTAAAACTGGATAACTAATTGTAGAATTTTTATCGATTCTTTGAAATACTGCTGTATTATCTTGCATCTGAGGTATCCACTTTGGCGATACGAAACTTGTGGCTTCAATAGTTTTCAAACCAGTTGTTGATAGTTGGTTGATGAGTTCTATTTTAATAGGTGTTGGAAGAAGTTTCGGTTCATTTTGTAATCCATCTCGAGGTCCAACTTCTACCACTTTAACAAAATTACTTAAACTTCTCATAGAATTCGATAAAGTTCTTGGGATGAATCTTTTTGAGAACATTTTAAAAATCTAGAAAAAAATTTTTTCTTAATTTAAATGTAGCGCTAAAAGTTTTCAAACAGCGCACTCTTGTGAAGAATTAAAAAAGTTAAAAGTATCAAACATAACCTTATTATTTCATTCCAAAAAGTTAATTAATAAAAATTTTTATGAGTTAATATTATAAATAAAATGCGAGTGTCTTGAATGAATTTATTGTAAAGTACTTACTAGAAAGTTAATTTTAATAATTATATAAAATGTTTCCGGCTTATACGCATTTATCAGCATATGATAGACATAAGAAAATAATAAACGATTATTTCCAACTGAGAGGAGGATCTGCACTCAATCTCAAACGAGATACGTATGTACACCAAACAATACGCAATATTTACGATAAATAATAATTATAATAATGATAAAAATTAGAATATTCTTTTTTTAATTACGTAATGTAATATATCAGCATATTATGTTAAATTTGAGTACATTCCAAAATAACTTATTGTCACAATGCCATGATAAAAACATAAATCATGAGTGTGAGGAGTGCACAATTAAAATTCATAATATAGTAAACCCTGGTTCGAACAGCTCTTGATGTTTCGGAGTGTGTTTCGAGGTCTCGGGACAAGACGGACTACGATGTTATCAAGGAGAACCACAAATTTCTTTGGGATGAGGATAAGGACATTCCAGACACTTGGGAAGCTCGGCTTGCTAAGAAGTATTATGATAAATTGTTTAAGGAATACTGCATTTGTGACCTGACTTACTACAAATATAATAAAGTAAGGCTTTATTTGATTTTTATATGCGAAAAAATGAATAAGTATATTGAGGCACGAAAAATATTTTTTATTCCCGATAAAATAGCTGATACATAAAACCAAATGAATTCGTAAATCGTAAAAAAGCCATTAAATATTGTTTTTTACTTGAGATGTAATTGGTTTAGTTACCACAGCCAAATTTTTATCTTTTGTTGAAATCTGGATAGCATACGATTTACCATCTTTTTTAACAACTTCGATTTCTATGCGATCAATAACATCCGAATAAGTCAGCAATTTTATGCAAATTACTTTAGTTATATCTGAATGATATAATAAATCATCTAAAAATGTATTGAAATGTAGTTAGTAGTACAATTAGATAAATATTATATTGCACATATCTAGCTATTTTACCAATAAATTCATCACATGGAGAATCTGGTGAAACATCCATATCTGTTAATTGTCTTCCTTGCATTTGTTCTAGCATACTATTAACCATTGTTATGAACCATTCAAAATTAACAGCATTATTACCATTTTGTAATTCATTCTTTTTTTGCTCTAGTTTTTTGATAAATTGACAATTGTAGCAACTGAAACAACTGGGAATCATTTTCAGAATTATTTATAAAAAATTATCACTTGAGTAAGAAAATTAATTTATTATAAATACCTTATTAAAGAAAATGCTATAATCAAGTACTTCATCATGAATTGATAATAAAATATTTGTTTACAATTTTTCAATGACGAAAAAGTAAGAAATAAAGCTTCAAATTACTAAGTTCCTTTGAATATACCTTGTCTATGCTTAGTTATTATATAGTATAGCTCTAAATGATTACATTTTATGTTTACATGAATTGCGATAATTTAACGAATTTTATGGAATATTCGGGGATACATTTATTAATATTACATTTCTTGGTTTTTGATAAATAAAAATATGTTCTTCAACAGTGATTTAAATATTTTTTTTTATCATCAAAAACTATTTTGAAATTCATTTAGAAAAAACTATTAATGATTTCCATAAAACACAAATCTAAAAGATTGCAGAATAATAACGGGCACAGAATGCACTTTGTCAACAATATTAATTTATGAATAACTTTTACAAGGTCATACTGAACGTCAGCTTAAGTTATTTATATTTTTTTATATTGATAAAATTTATCAATTTTTTAAAAACTACTGGAAAATTAGTGAATGACGCTGATCCATTTTACGGTTCATAGAATAATTCACTTTATGTAGTTAAAATGCTTTAAAAAAAACATGATTAGAATTTTCAAACGATTATATGAATTTTAGGTAGCTCTACGATGGAGAACAGAAAAAGAAGTAGTTGTTGGAAAAGGCCAGTTCGAATGCGGCAATAAGAAATGTCCAATTAAAGATGATCTCAAATCTTGGGAAATAAATTTTGCGTATGAAGAAAAAGGAGAAAAGAAAAATGCACTTGTTAAATTGAGTGAGTGTAAATTTGAGCTACAATGAAATTTAATGAACGTAATACTTTAAAATGCTATATTCTCATCTAAGAGTCTCGGGATAAACTATTTTATTTTCTATTCGTAGGATTATGTCCTCAATGCTCAATGAAATTAAACTATAAATCCCAGAAACGAGAAGTCAAAAGAAATAAAGCTTTGAAACGATTAGGAGTAACCCCAGATCAATCCCACCCAAGCGCTTCAAGTTCTGCAGACATTTCGGAAGTGACAATCAAAGAAGAGAAACATGAAGACAATCAGGAAGATAAAGATCATCAAGGCGAATTACGAGAAGATAATAAAATGGAAGAATCAGAAATTTGGAAGAAAAAACCAGAAGAAGGTATTGAAAAATCTCGAGAAGAAGAGTTTGAAGAATATTTAGCTGATCTTTTATTGTAAATAATCATTCTTTATTACAAAATAAAATAATGTTATAATATTTGATATTACAGCAACGAATAAGTCCTTAAAAACTATTTATATGCTTATTAATACAATCTATTGAAAAAAATTATATAATTATAAATGATTGATTAGAATAATATATCATTCGACAACTTTTATATTCGAAAATAAACTTATTATTAATCATTAATTAATTATATAAATAATTTTTATTTAATTTGTTTTTATTTTAATAAGAAGTTTTCTCCAATTGTGCGAACAACAAAGATAGTTTGTATTTACAAATAATCTTTCTGGTAATGAACATAATTAGTTCACTTAAAATATCAAATTTAAACATTTAATCAATTAATAAAAATATTAGTTTCTTATATCAATCTAACTATCACTGTTAATAATATAATTCCATAATTTGTTGATATAATTTCTAATGATCTCATAGAAAAAAGACTAGTTCTACATTAAAAAGTTTTTAAAATGCTCAAGCTCGTTCATCTCAGCCTTTAAGATTCATTATTATCAATAGGTATCAATTATTCAATTACCTAACAATTTTTAAACGATTTTTAACATTGAAATATTTCAAAAAATCTCTTGTGCGAATTATTTAATTTTTTCATTCATGGCTATTGTTTCAAAAATCGAGATGAACGAACATCTATTGGTCACAGAGTTTATATGTATAAATCTACTAATATACCAGATTCGAATATTTGTAATTTATATACATAAAATATTTCTAATAAATAATATTATCAAGATATAATTATTAGTATTGTCGGCTTGAACGTGATAAATATGAGCAAGAACAATCTGAGTAGACTCAATCAATCAAGTGAGTCTGACGAAAACGATAATTTAACAATGATTTTAATAATGAAACATTAATTATAACATAATCCACAACTGTCATTATTAAAATCATTATTGATATATTTATTATTACTACAATTATTATTTAGGCACGTCAAACCTGTTTTATTTTATTTAAATTCAATTCTCAACTAATGAAAATGTTAGGATTCGTTGTACTTTGGATTAAATTGACAATAATTAATCAATGAAGAAGATATTCACAATAAATGTAACGTTATTAATATAATTAGGCGACAAGAATTAACAAGTTCCTGGTAAAATATTGAATATTTAAAAGAATTCCGAGCAAGAATCATTAAATGAGTAACAAGTTGTAATAAATGTATTGAGAGAACCACTTCAACAAACTATATTTAATTATTCAAGGAAATTCTTGACTACCTAAATGGTTCTTTTTACTTCAGTCTCTTTTTACGTTCCTATTAAACTCATGTTTGAGATAAGAACAAATTATTTACTCTCTCAAACAATCTGAATAGTTGATATTACGTACAGGAAACTTCATATGATTCTTATTCTAATTATCTATCGGTATACTCAATATATTAATTACTTTCTGCTTTCCTGGATGATCGAGAAGCATTTTGCTTTTGAGAATCACTGTCTTCATCACTGCAGTCTTCGTCGTGAGTGTGAGTAACATTGCGAGGTGTTTCTGGCCTGGCATGAGGAATTGCACTGCTGTGATCGACCTCCAATGTTTTCTGAATAAAAAGATAATGAATCAATTCAAAAGATTACGAATGTAAAAAATAAATTCAGTATTTTTTAAACAGTGTAAAGAATTATGATACATACAGCAGCGATATTATTTACTTCTTCATCCTCCTCAGTAAGTTTGAATGTACGAGAACGACTGATCATTGGTGTTTCCATGACAAATCGTTGTTCATGAGCTACCGTACTTTCGTGAGGCATCTAAAAATAATTTATTGATATATTTATTAATATTTTACTTAAAATATCAAATATGTGTAAAAATAAATTATAGACAGATAAACGAAATATTCACCAGCATTGCAGGTGCTCGGAACATGTAGGAAAATGGATAGTAAATGAGATTAAGGAAGGTAGCAGCATAAAGATCAGCATATCGAACAACTTGGCTGCTGAAGAATGTTTGCCTACTTCCACTTCTGAAGAGTGAACCCATCATACCGTATGCCAAATCCATCTTGTGAGTCACATCTCTGATGGAAGCCCGAAGTTTTGAAATATCTGGCTTTTCGTGAGTACTACTGTCTAAGTTTCTAAGTAAAAATAAATAAAATAAATGAATTTGCGTTTGAAGAAGTTTCTAGGGAAACTAAATATCATGGATTATGATGTACTATTAAATTGGTGATAAAATGCTTGTTATCGATCAAATGCAGATGACTTCAAAAAAAATCGCAAACATTTTAATGACAATTTAATAATTGAATCAATTATTCGATATACCAATTCACTTACTTGTACATTTCTCCAAGCATTACATCAAGACTTTGGAGTTTTGCAAATAATTGGCACTTATCAGTCCAAACGTGAAGTTCTTGAACCAGTTCAGGAACAATCAAAAATGTTCTCCATCCCCGAATTTTTTTGCTTTTTAAAATATCACCAAAAATATGATCTCCAATATAAAGCACATCTTTTCCTTTAGCTCCAATCATTTCTGTAAATACATCACACGATCCACCAGAATAAACTTCACCTGAAATTTGAAAATAAAACAGTCAGAAAAAAATGAAACAGACTTAAGAAGTCTTACAGTCTTTAAATCTTCACAAGCTCGAATAACTGATTCTGTTTGATATTTTAGTAATGTAAATTACCAGTATGAAGTGGGCCTCTGTGTGTTCCTAGCTTTAAGGCGCCTGTTTTCGTATCAACCTGACGTAAAATAGTACCTTCACTGAAAAATAACGGTTTATTGGCATCTACCACAATTGTGTCAAAATAAGTTCTCCAGTTTCTGTGAGGTTCATGAGGCTGAAAAATCAAAATTAAAACATTAATTTATTTTTATAAAATTGGTTGATATATATTTGTTTATAAATTGATAAATAAAACTTACTCTTGCACCATGAGGAAAATCAAAAAGATAAGTCATAATTTTATTTGTAAAATTATAGTCACTATTAGTTAAAAGAAAAACTTTAGCTCCACTCTCACGGATTCTAGTTAAAAACATAGGTAATCTCTCGTCTTTCTTCACATATTTATCAAGATTTTCAATAGTTTTTGTCTTGAGATCACCTTGAATATGAATCCAGTCAACAGCATTTCTAACATCTTGAAAAATACTCTTGAAACTCATCGTCAATTCACCCTCCTTCACTCCTTCCTTCTCTCGAGAGTATCGAGGCGAGTTCGTGAAGAAATCAATCAGACAAGCGAGAAGATATGTTTCCGGAAGGTTAAATAATGTATTCAGAACATAAACTCGAGATTCATCCAGTTGAAGGAATTTATTTGGATACAACTCGTATACTTGAGAGCTGAAAAATAAATAGATTAATACATTTTTATATCTTCATTTTCTTTATTTATCTAGAAATAAATGGCCATCAAATATTTATACAAAATTACAAACCAATTACTTTTCTTACACTAAACTAGAATTTATCCAAGTAAAATATATATGAAACTAATAGATAAGAATAATACTCACTGTTTAAGAAATTCAAATCCATGAACGCATACCAGAATGTTACCATAAGCATCAACTTTTAATAAATTTCCATAAAGTGTATCAAACCATAGACCTCGAACTGGAAAACTTGGATCGTATTCAAATGCACGGATTTCATGGGGGTAACCTAGTGATATTAGACGTTCTTTTAATAGTTCAAATCCTAACTGCTCGTATTGGGGAGATTTATACTCGGCTAAAGTATAATCCATGTCGAATCCATAGAACTTGATGTTCTCCAAGTGGAGACTTCTGTTAACGAAGATCCTACAACAAATAATAAATAACAAGATTAATTATTTTAATTTTAAAATAATTTATTATTGATTTTTAGTTTATTTTTAAAAATCAAAAAATTTCTTATAAAATATTCTTTAATAAAAGAAACATTTTCTAATAAAAATTTCAACCTCTTCTTTGGTTGATATTTTGTATCTTGATTATCCAATAATATATTCTCATCATTATCATAATCAAAAAGTAATCTTAAAAAATTAAATTCATTGGAATAAATCAATGACAAGTTATTTTCAAAAATTCTTCTTTCTCTGCGTCGTTGCTTCAATTTACTTAAATACTCGCCCATGACATTAAATTTTAATGAACAGGGAAATCTAATTATTTCTCAAACAGTTGAAAGATTATAAAATGAAGATAAACGAATACTAACAAATGAAGATTAAAAACGAATGAGCTGCAATTCATGAAAAATAAATGATTCAAAAAAATAAAACTTAATCAATGTAATGTTCCTAATAAACATCATTACATCATTCTGTGTAAGACGTAATTTAGAAAGATTTATCTCCAATAAAACATATTGAACAAGATAATGTTGAGAAAATAAAGTGTTGCAGACTCGCTTATTGATTAAAATATAATAGATATCTATAAAAGTTAATGGGTGATGCAAAATATATTATTCTTATTTATTCCAAGTTATCAGTTTTAATGATCAGGATTCTATATCCAACCGGATCTTATTTATTTATTCACTGATTTTTTTATTGATTCATATGCTAAGTATTCAATCATTCTTAAATCAATAGACAAAGAAAAAGACAAGCTACTGTCGTTGAATATGATAATGAAAAATAAACACTGACCATAACAGTCAATATTATTTCTAACCAACAATGAACAAAAACAATATAACTCACTATTTAACTTTATAATTATATTAAAACAATTTTTTATTGCTTCCTTTTATGTTAACAATTCAACAATTTTTCATATTAGATAACTTACTCATTTGGAGCAGCTAAACGTAAAGGATTTGATGGTCCAGCATTCATATCTAAGAGCTTCATAATAACAATAATAAATTCTGAAATGCTTTGAAATATTTATTATGTGTTAATAAGTTGATGAAAATGTTATTTATTGTTGACAAATAGCTGTAATCACTGACTATGTTGAACAGTAAATTGTACAATCAAAACATCAAACAAAAAATTCTCATGTCATCGATTCAATTAACCAACTTCACACATTTGTAGTCAAAACGTCAAATTTTGTTTTTTTTTTTTTCACTTGTGTTGCTTTCTTCAAGTGAATTTCGCGATAAAATATTTATTTCACAAACTGATAAGTGATGAAATGCTGTCAACATATGTAACTCTCACATTACGTCAGATCTTGCGAGTCATAAACAAAAAAATGACAAGAAAATGATATTCAAAATCATAAAGTAGTTGTGAAAAATAATAACAATATATGAACAGCGGTAGTGTTATAAGTAAAGTAACAATTCAAACTTGACAAGCCAACCATCAAAGACTTGCGACTTCGCTCGCACGTATCTGACTGTTCTCAATAAACGTGGTGTAATGAAAGTTAAATCCGTGGCATCCTACATGTGTAGGCATCGTACTCGTGGGGAGTTGATGAGTAACATGTAAGAAATTCCCAGGAAATAATGGTCAACTTACGTTGGAGAATTCGACATTACAGCTTTTGCTTTGAAGGGTACAAAGTAATGAAAATATTCTCCTGTCAGTCAACAATAGTTCATTGCTGTTGATAATAGAGATCATAAAATAATCTTTGACTCAGGGGGACTATGATGTGACTCACTAAATCTAGATAAGGAAGAGGATGAACGTTCAATTATTGTCAATTGCTTTAAAAGTTATTTATACTTAATTATATGTTTTTTGTTGCTTTGAGTTCAATAAAAGAGTAAATTTAACTCATTAAACTCTTTTTAATGTTTATCGAAAGAAGACAAGTTATTTCTGTTGATATCTAATGATAAAAAATCGTGATACAGGTTTGAAATAAAATTGTTTCAGGAAATAATAAAATGATTTCCTAGAAACTTTAAAGGTATCGAATGTTGGAGATCAACGTTTTAAATGTCAGTCAGGGTCTTAAGTCTTTTTTTTCAAGGAGATTTAGGTTGTAAGGTATTAAGACTGGATTTAAGTTCCAGCTATTATAAGCAGCTTTGTAAAAACTTGATTGATATTATCATTATTATTTATCAATAATTCCATTTAATATTAATAAAGCAGTAGAATTTAATTTTAAAACAATTATTGTTATCAAAATTAATCATTATCTGGATTATTAATAAATGCAAAGATAATTTCACCATATCTTGGAAACATCAAAGAAGTTAAATCAACAATATAGATATTTCAGATCGTTATTATTTTTTGTCGAATTCACTTTTATTACTTTATACCACACTGACCTACAATTAAAAGTTTAAGACTAATTATTCTTACATTCATATTTAATAATAGTGCTAAAAATATTTAACTTCAAAAGAATCTCATTAATAACGATTCATAATAGATTAGAAATAATACTGTTTTGAATATGTATTGTAAAAAATTGATTATTACATAGCTACATAACTGATTAGATTGAAAACGAAAATATCTTTATTACTGATTCAAATTCCATTTAATAGCACCTTGTTATAATGATTATTGTTGATGGTTTTTGATAGAATATGAATTGAATGAAAGAAGAAATATTTTGCGTACAGTGACGTGAACAAAGTCACGTTTTCTTTCTCTTGAACTTTATCCTCAACAGTATTTTACATTGCCTTTCACGGTTACCTCGCGAGATATTTCTAGCCAACGAAGGCATGAAGTTTAATGATAGAGACTTACAAATTCTCTAACCAATTAGCACGCGATTGCTATGTCAAGATTATTCACTTTTACCCTCGCGTGACGAGATTCACAGATTTCATTGTATTTTGTTCGTCTCTATTTATAACTCGTAGGTCTAAAATTTTCTAAAAAAGTCTCAAGAGTTCAAGTAGGAATGAGTTGCATCAATATTTCTGGTTTATCATCTAGAATATAAACGAGAAGATATAGATGTGGGAAAAAAATTTATTGCGCAGTTAATTTAATTTAATATAATCATTTGATAACATGGAGATGAAATTATGAGTGTAATCGATTTAGATTGAATTGAGAAGCTTCAACTTGCTTTATAATAGATGACTACTTGAATATAATTGCTTGGAGATTCAATTTAAAACAAAATTAACTAGCTTTATATTATTAAACAAATAAAACATTTCATAGAAAATGTTTTCCTAGTAATACTCATTCTAAAGAATTACAACAATAATTTAATTAATGTAAAAATGTGTAATTAATTTTTAATATTAATATGATTTGAATGAAGTGTATCACTTGATAAACATGGAGTATCAAGTGAAGACATCAAGAAAAAATTTAGTAGATGATTCTAGAAGTTTAAAATATGACTTAAAATTGAATTAGTAAAGAAAAATATCTCATTAAAAAAGTATGTAACAGTGTAAATAAAATTTAAACAAAATTCAACACGGCTCAAAAATCTATAAATATTTTTCCAAAATATTCAAAGATTTCCGCAGTAATTTACACTCAGTTCATATCGCAACCGTTGGCACTCTTAATTTTGGCTCTGTGCCAGAATTATAGTATCCTGAAGGACGAAAAGTCACTTTTTCATTTCTTTCATTACTAATGACACTCAAAAGTTTATCTAATCATCAATTATCAAAACTATAATAAACTCTACTATTATTCATATAGCTCAACCAACATGATTAATTTTTCAAGTTAATTATTCATTAACTTTATTCAATTTTATTCAAATGATAAATATAAAGGTATTAATTACACTATGACTAAATTTTCTTCATTGATCATAAGTGTGATTTATTGAATTAAAGAAAAAAAATTTCTACCTGTGACCAAGTTCTCTCTTGTAAGGAGTTCGAATACCATCAACCCAGCTGATCAGATCCTGATCATTTCTATTATTCATGTTCTGTTCATCCATCACAAAAGAATTGGAATGTAGGTTGTCATAGTGTGATTGAAATTTCTCTCCTGCACAGGAATTCATGTTTTTTAGCTTCCTAGATGCTAATAAAGATGTTTCCAGTTATGTAGCAGCTTCCAAAAATTCCAATATGTTTTCTGATTTCTAGTCAATTTCTAGATGATTATGAGTATTGACTAATTAATTCGTTCAATAATTTCACTAGTGTTTCAACTCTTTAAAGAACTCACTGTGAATTAAATTGTTCCTCATAAATTCTAGTTACCATTGACCAATGAACTCGCATAGATATCTTACGCATAGTTCAATAAAGTATGCAGTAAGTTTGTTGTCACTTGGTATATTAACTGATTGTGTAATAATTAATTCAATTACTTCACAAAATGAATTCAAGTCTCTTTATCAAAGCAATTATTATGTACGTATATGTTTTAACACAACCGTTTGAATGCGTATAGTTGCTTTAAGAGTGGATAGAGAGAGTATGTGACCGACTTCTTGGCACGACACCACTGGAATGACGATACTTTTCTCCGTAGAACCAAGAATAAATAAATGGTCGGCTGTAATACAACAACTAAGTCGAAAACAGGCCAAATCGAAAAGCGATAACATATAATCAATGAAAGGTCATCCTTGGATTGAATTTTATCACCAAAAAAACAGTTATGCTGTTGTTTAGTCATGATGTTGTAAATTTTTTTTTAGAATGGAAGATTTTTATTTGATTTGATAATTTATTTCACAAATCAGTTGAAAGTAAGTTCCATTATTAATCATTATTTCAATATTTGTTATACTAATCATTGAAACCAATAAATCTTATTTAGATTTTTATTCGTTGTTTGCTTTTTTTTGTTTATAGATTTATTATTTTTAGAGATGGATTAAAATATATATTTTTAGTGTGGTTAATCAAGGTTCATGAGGAATAAAAAAATAAAATTTTAGTTGTTTTAAAATATTTGTATTAGCAAAGTAAGTAAATTACCCAACTCTGCCAATAACCGATAAATTAGCTATCAGTATAGAAATGCAGTTGTTATTGTTGGACACTCTAACAACTCGTGCGTGTAGTCACACGAGTTTCGTAAGAAGATAATTTTGTTTAAATCCAAAAATGGCCAAAAAATGTGGAGTAAAAATAGAAATCATTGAAATATAAGCAAAATAAAGTGGATAAATGTAAAGCATGGATAATCAGCGGTGATTAATTCAAAGTGATATATTAAAATGTTCGAGTTTATTTATACAAACATGAAATAGATAGGCAGGAACAGAATCAAAATAATATTATGTCTCACGTAAATCTTTGCTTATACGCAGATTTTCTTTGAAGATCAAGAAAATAAAATTTTTACATTTTTTCACGTTAACATTATTTTTTTTATTATAATACTATTTATATTTTTCTACTCATGAAAGTTCAAAAATTGATAATATCATATTAATTCATAAAATTAAACAATTAATAGAACGAATGAATAATAAAATGATATTCATGAAGACAGATGAAAAAATAATAGAAATCTAAATCATAAAACCAATAAGATTAAAAAATTATTAATTGATATTTTAATAATATTATTACAAACCTTTGACTAGCCTGCCTGTACCATTTTTTTGGCCCACTCTGATCCTCATTTTTGGATCCATTTTCAGGATATCCATGACAATTTTCCAACTCCATGATTAACTAAAATATCAAAAAAAATATGTGAACCTCACTAGATTTGGAATTGATGTATTCTTATCAGTCATATTACAATGAACCCATGATGTGTAAAGGAAACATTAAAAACTTGAGATAAAACTTTATCAAAATTATTATAGCAATTTATTTAACATTTATTGAAATTATCATACTTCTGAAGAGTAATTAGTCGAAATATCAATAAAGTAAAAACATTTTTTGTAATTTGTTATTCATTATTTATCAATTACTTTTGTCAAGAATTGGCAAAAAATGAATATTTGCAATCAATGAGATCAATGTTTAACATCTTATTGATTCATACCTAATCAAATCGAAAAAATCTTTAAATAATAAATGGCACTGATTTATACTTGTATTTATTTATTAATTACACTTTATTTCCGAACTTCACGCTGCCAATAGTACCTCGATAAGTAAAACGAAATCGAACAATGAACGGTAAAATTTTTTCAAGACAATCGGCAATACAAAATGACTGAAAACAGCTGCGGCAATAAGGAAAAGTGGTTCTCAACTAAACTATTCAACACGTCATCTTATTGTTCGGAATATATTAAAGTTGAATTTGGCGCTCTAAATAAAATTCTCTAGAACAGCACATGCGCAGTTATCTAGTGACTTTTTTTTAGCGGGATTTATCATTTGAATATAAAACATTGGATAGGTAAACAATTGTAAAATTAAACCAAATTTTATGAGTAATTTATTTTATTAAAAAATTAAATGCGTCACAATAAGATGATTGAAATAGTACATTATTTAAAATAGTAGAATCAATATAGATGGATAGAATAAATGTATAGTAATTACTGTTATATTTTTAAAATTGTATGAAAGGTTCGAGTTTCACATGTGACAAAATATGAATAAAAAATATTGGTATTGTTGACGTCATAAATAAAGATAACTTTTAAATGCTGCACGCGCAACAATATACAGTGCACTAAAGTGTATTTATTCGACCTCGTGACTAGACATAGGAATGTCTAACAATGGGTGACGATTGATTAATCAAAAGGATATACAGTGTTTTACAATGATAGATTACTAACATGCTACAAAAAAAGATCAGTAAAAGAAAGAATTATGATGACAAATAAAAATTGCAAAAAAAGAGGGAAAATAAAGTAATTTAAATCTTTTGAAAAAATTATTTTGACTACAAGTTATTACACGCTGTCGCTATCATGCAATAAAAAATGGATTGATAGAAGGAAATTGCACCTGTCGAATTATCGAGGGACGAATATTAAGACGTTTGGAATTGGCCTTTGGCGTGCACTCGGACGTTTCATCGGCAACAGTAGTAGAGGAGTATGTTCGTGGCGCCGTATTACGTTGTGTTGCGTCTGTTGTCCGGCGTTGTTGGTTGTTCTTGAATCTTAGAACGTAAGAACACCGAGGTAAAACATTTAATTTAGTGATTCCACGTACAACAGAGCCGTTCATTATCGGAAAATCGCGGTTAATTAAGTGCACAATTGATGAAAAGATAAAAAAAAAATAAATAATTAAGTTAAATACTGCAAAAAAAGCCAGTCAAGTGTTAGAGAGACGACCAAAGAGCGTTTTGGAACGGACAAGTCAGGCAGACAACACGTTAGTAAAGTTGAAAAAAAATTCAAAGACTTGTCTAGTACGGAAGTCACGGTTTTGGGCGAGCTCTTTGTAAACTCAAGCTTTTTCTGACGCCCCTCAAAAGTACTCGAACAATTACGTTCACCCGCGCTCGGTGTACATTGCGTAAAATTAATCTCATTTAGGTGACCTCGAGTATCACATAACCTCAAGACAGCTCGACGAAACACGTCGGTGAGATCGAGGTAAAAAGCATCATAATTCCTGTTGTGTTCATAGAATCATATTTAAATACACTTGATAATCATCAGCATTTGTGTTTGATTATACTTTGAAGTTTTAATTAATTGCCAATCTAATTTTTATAATTTTCAATGATACAGAAAATCAGAGGTCGTAAACCAATATGACCCAACCCATTTTTGAATGAACTATTTTATTTTGATATTTGAATTATTTACTTTTTCTATTGATAAATGATTTCTTTATATGATTAGTATAAGTTAAACAGGGCTTTTATCTTTTTTTCATCACAATTAGTCATGAGAATGAACTTAACCTTGAAAGACATTAGTTCAAATTAATAATACATTTCATTATTAATTCAATTAATTTATTGTAATTTTTTCCACATGTGCACCAAAATGCTAACATGTTAATTATCAATAAACTGATTGATTACATCGTTTTTTAACACTCAAATACAAAATTTTTGTTGCAATTTATTGTTATGTATTTCATTCTATTTTATTTGCAATAAATATTTATTAATCACAATGCAACTGCGTTTTTTATTTGTTTATCCATTGTTTACACCAACAGAGCACTTAATTATTAATTGATAAGTAATCGAGAAAAAATTAAAACAAATTTTTATTTTGAATCCCTCAAACACCAACAAAGAGAATTTTCTTGTTGTCAAACTTCTAATTTAGATCAAAAAGAAGAA
Organism: Chelonus formosanus; assembly: GCA_028641665.1. Lineage (NCBI taxonomy): Eukaryota > Metazoa > Arthropoda > Insecta > Hymenoptera > Braconidae > Chelonus > Chelonus formosanus. The sequence continues at coordinate 21,595,043 of CM054002.1, forward strand.
CCATGTACATCCAAAATCTTCAATAATCTCTAAAATTATGGTACTTTAACGAGTGAATAAATAAATCAGAAAATATAGGAAAGACAATAAAAAGGATCATTTAAACGATGAATAATCAGGCATTTAGTTTGGCTGAAAAGCTTATTCCATCAACTTATGTTCAACAAGGCTTGAATGCGAAAAAGACACGAGAGAATCTCATTCGAAGCTTTATTGAACACGTAAGTATAATTTCGTGATAGCTTAATTATTTATCAGTATACATTGTTTTTGAGCGTTTTGATATTTTTCAATTAGCGAAAATGGCCAGAAGAAGGTTGGGACGATGCAACAATTGAAGCTTTTCTAGCAGATCTCTCTCAAATGGACAGTAACAACTTTCCCCTAAACTGCAGTGTGGGGGAAAGAGAATCGAGAATCGTATCAAACATAGTAGCAAGGCGTCACTTTCGTATGGGACATGGTATTGGCCGATCTGGAGACCTTGAAGAAGTTCAACCAAAAGCTGCTGGAAGTAGTTTAATGTACAAACTAACAAATGCTCTCGTTCTAGAAGTTATTCGATACATGGGTATTTATTTTTTTACTAATAATTTTGTGAGTCATCAACTATAAAAAAATTCTTTTTTCAAAATTGGGCCATTGTTTTAGGTGTAAAAAGTATAGCAGGATGCTTTCTATCACCGATGGCAACAGGAATGAGCTTGGTTTTATGCATGCTGACTTTAAAACTTGATAGGCCAAGAGCTAAATATGTTTTATGGTCTAGAATTGATCAGAAATCAAGCTTTAAGTCAATAATCACTGCTGGACTGGAGCCCATTGTCATTGAAACACAGATAATTGGAGATGAATTAAAAACTGATATGCAGAAACTAGAATCTCAAATGGCTGCTCTTGGAGAAAGCATTGCTTGTGTTCTATCAACAACTAGTTGCTTTGCACCAAGAGCTTGTGACTCAGTTGATCTTATCGCCGCTCTTTGTACACAATATAACATCCCTCACCTGGTGAACAACGCTTATGGGTAAATATCAAAAGCTTTAATATTTTTAATTACTTCAATAATTAATGAAAAACTTTGTTTGAAGACTGCTTATCATTTAAATTAATTTTTTCAGACTTCAAAGTACTAGATGTATGCATTTGATTCAAGAAGCTTCAAGAAAAGGTCGAGTGGATGCTTTTGTTCAAAGTACAGACAAAAATTTTCTTGTTCCTGTTGGTGGAGCAGTAATAGGCTCTTTTGACAAGAATCTCTTGGACCGAATCTCCAAGATGTACCCAGGTCGTGCCAATGCCAGTTCAACGATGGATGTTATGATTACGCTTTTAAGTCTGGGAATGACAGGATATAAACAGTTGATAGCTCAGCGTAAGGAAATGTATGCATATTTAAAAGAAGAATTAGGAAAGCTAGCTACAAGGCATGGAGAAAGATTATTGGATACAAAAGGCAATCCGATTTCTATGGGGATGACACTTCAGTGTCTGACTCATCAGCATGATCATAAACAAGTAACGATGCTAGGGTCTATGCTGTTTCTTAGGAATGTCAGTGGGTCAAGAGTTATTACTACCACTGACATAAAACACATCGTGTCACACAAATTCGAAGGTATACCAGTTTTTAATTAAAATACTTAATAGTGCTAAATACAAAAAAAAAAAAATAATAAAAATTCTTCAATAAATTTTATTCTAACAATATGAGATATTGTTTAATCGCTATTTAAATTGGATACTAATTTAATCAATCAAGTTGATACAAAGTTTATAAGCGAAGTATTTTCAATAATTTACTTAGGATTAATTGTTATCAAGAACTTTTTAATGATGCAGTTACATTCTGATAATGAATAAATTTATAATATTCTAGAAAACTCGTAATTGAAACCAATTCTCATTCGTTAAATTATCAGTCTTGATGAATAGCCTTATCTAAATTAACAATTAATTCAACAATTGAACAATGACTATGTTTTACTTATTCACGCGATGCATAATTTATAACTCTATTTATTATTTAAAAAAAAATTCCATCACAAGAATCATTTACAATTGTCTGAAATTTACCGTATTTAATCTATGTAGTCAGTCAAATACTAATGCATTTATGCATTATTCTAGTAAATAATTATCCGATAAACTCAAACAAAAAATTTATTTTAGGCTGGGGAGCTCATAATAGTAATTATCCCGTACCATATCTTACTGCGGCAGCGGCATTGGGAATGAAACGCAGTGATGTTGATGCATTTGTTCAACGATTAGACAAAGCATTAACTAAAGTACGTCGACGATCAGCTCCAGTGACCCCAACAGCTTCTCTTGCAGGGTCGAGCATCAATGGAGATGCCAGTAATCCGGGTGGTCCTGGTGAATCTAGCACTGCATCCACTAGCCGTGCTAGCAGTAAAGATAGCCTGCGAAAATGAACCGTAATCAACGCAACTGGTCAGTCGAATCAGCATATCAACATCAATTTGTAAACAATTGTCTGTTTATAATGATTTGTCGAATCTCTTTTTGAATCTCTTTGTTCTATTTATGAATAAATATTCATGAAATTTCAAATCAAACCATCACAATTGTAATGAATTGAATGAACAATGAGATCTTAGAAAGAAGACACGACATATGCTGATACGACTGTTCAATTGCGTTGGGAATAACATTGAATGAAATAAATTATAAAAAATAAAATAATTAAACTAAAAGTGATGCTTGAATAGGTCAAGTGGAAGAAGAAAAAGCGCTGGTCGCTGCATTACTTTAAAATAAACTGTTAGACTTGGAAACAAACGAATTTATTAATTTATTAAATTAAATTAACTTTTTTTAATAATTCATTACGGTAATTATTGATGAATTTATTCATATTGCTTCTGCGTACCTTTTTTCGCTGAGTCAAATATTTAAAGATAAAAAAATCATAAGTAAAAAATAATTAATGCTAATTTTCTTGAAAATAAAAATCAATGCAAATGACATAATATATAAATTAAATAAACAAATGATTCGTTGTTGTAAAACTATAAAGGACAATGCAAAAACAAAGCATAGTTATGGAAATTTTTCGATAGATATATTATTACTTAATACCATCATTTAGCTGATATGTGTGTGAAAATGTGTGTCTAACAGATACGCACTATGAAAAATTAAATGATCATGGCAGTTTAACGAAAAAAAAAACAAAGGCTTCTAATGATATAAATAACTGAATAATTAGCATAGCTTTTTTTACTTCACTTCACCTTCATTGTGCGCTTAATAATGAGAAGAATGATTACAAAAAATAGGTAACAACACAAATGAGTGAATAAATAAATAGAAAATTTTCACTTGACGTTAAATATACATCTAAATGTAGCCTAGAAGAACAATCACACGCATCAAGAATAAATTTATTAATAAACTTAAGATAAAAAACCTGAAGAAAAAATAAACAAAGATTATTGCATGAATTTAGGAGAAAAAAAAATTGAAAAAGAAGGCAGAGCAAAGGCCTGGAGCCTCAAAAAGACTTTAGTGAAGTTATCATTAATTAATCAAATATTGATTAATGATTGATGATTAGAGATAATTAGAAAAAAAAAGTTTGTTATTAATTTAAGTAAAAGATATAGCTTTACACATTGTTAGTTGACTGTGCTAATCATGTTTACAAATTTTACATTTAAATCTAGCTCAATTATGATAAATAAATAATAAATTATTTTTTATTTAAATTTTATTCATCATTAATTCATTAGACGCTTTTTTGGTCTAGAAGTGACTTTGGCAAATAGGAGATGACTCAGATAATATATTTGAACTAGTAGCAATTAATTAATTATTTAATAAAGAATGTTGATAAAATAATTGGGTATACACATATGTTATACCCAAAACAAAGCAAACTGATAATCAAGATAATTTATAATTGTTTACGATGAGAATATAATTCGTTAATAATCATTAAATATTTATGAAGCTACATTACTATGTAAATAATAAATATTGTCTTAGCGAATTTTTTATTAATCATTTATCAATGGACTTTGCTTGAGAATTTCATAATCAAGATTTTTAATAATTTGTTAGAAAGATTATCAGGTAATAATTAAAATGAAAATGTGTGAATTCAAGTTTTATTCATCGAATGTATTCAACGATTCGTTGAAAGGCCTAAGTTCAAACTTGATAAAAAATTTATCTTTGCTTTTACAGAGACTTTGCAACAAAAATATTGTATATAAATAATATAGAAATCATGTAACATTTAATGAGTAGATAAAAATAATTGAAATCCATACGAAACATTCCATGAATAAATATATTGAAAACATTAGACATTATAATTGCTCTTGTATAAACTGTAATACAAAAGTGAACATTAATTAATTCGCAATTTATAATCACCGTATAGACAAATTTAAATGAAACACAAAAATATAAACTATGAATCATGTAAACGAATTAAGTATGAAGGGTTGGTTATATAGAAAAATAACTAAATAAATAAATTTAGAAAAATAAATGTACAAGCTCTTCCTAAGTAGTTTTAAATAATAAAATGTAATTGTTAGTTATGTTTTGATACTTCATTTTAGGTCCTCATTAACATATATTTCTCGAGAAAATTATTATCGTTGATTGTTTTTATTTTAAACGTGTTAATTATGCAATGACTGATTGTAGACACTTTTTATTACTAAATTTTTATTTATTCTCATGAATTCTAGAAGTAATCATAAATTAAAATTTTTAATTTTCCCGCTTAAACAACGCTGTTCATTTTCGTCCCATTTAAAAAGAATACATTAGTCAAAATAAATCAAATATTGCTGCAGCTGTCACAGCTGTCATTTTATTTTCTTAGAAATGTTGGGAACAAAATAACATTGTTAAAACAGATGTGTTATAAATGTTTCTATATGTACGTCAAGTGTTGGTAATAAGCTGTTGATAAATATTTAAATATTCGACAATAAAAAAAATGGATATAGCTAAGTGTCTATTTAATGTTCGGGATCATGAAGGTTACGTTGGAAGGGAAGATCACAACGTAAGTAAACAATAAATAAATAATTAATAGTATAAATAAAAACTTGGAATTTTTTTGAAACAGAAAAATCTTAAAAAATGTTTCTTTATTAGAAAAAGCTCCAAACGATTGGATCTGAAGATGAGTGTGATACAGACATCAATAGATTATGTGAAGATCTAATTTCCCCAGTTCCTGGAGGACCATTTTCTGCTTTAACTCCATCAATGTGGCCTCAAGATATTTTAGCAAAACTCAGTCAACCAGATGATCCAAATTCTCAACCAGATTATAGATTTGATGAGTTTGGTTTTCGAGTAGAAGAAGAAGATGGTCCAGAGCAGAGTTCAAAAAAACTTTTAGGCGTTCCTTTCGTAGAAGATCCTCAACATCGCCAACAATGGCTGACGTTGATGGAGTTTAGTCGTACACAAGAAATATCTGATGTTTCATGGAATAAAATAGATCAACGATTACCAAGGACTGATAAGTTAAGAGATATGGTAAGACGAGGGATTCCACATTCTCTTCGTCCGAGGATCTGGATGAGGATGTCTGGGGCCTCACAAAAAAAGATGTCATCAGAAATGACTTACAAAGACATTGTCAAAGCATCTAGTAGTGATGCTTTGATGACTAGTAAGCAAATCGAAAAAGATTTATTAAGGACTATGCCTGCGAATGCTTGTTTTTCTCATCTACACAGTACAGGAATCCCTAGATTAAGGAGAGTAATGCGTGGATTAGCATGGTTGTACCCAGATATTGGTTACTGTCAAGGAACTGGTACTATTGCTGCTTCTTTATTATTATTACTTGAAGAAGAAGACGCTTTTTGGATGATGGCAACGATTGTTGAAGATTTATTACCAGCTTCGTACTATTCTTCAACTCTTTTGGGTATTCAAGCTGATCAAAAAGTTCTAAGAACACTCATAGCTAATTTCTTACCTGATATCGATCACGTTTTAGTCCAACATGACATAGAATTGAGTTTAATCTCTTTACACTGGTTTCTTACTTTATTCGCATCCGTTGTTCACATGAAAATTTTACTAAGAATATGGGATTTATTTTTATTCGATGGATCTATTGTTTTATTCCAAGTTACTCTTGGAATGTTAAAAATTCGTGAAACAGAATTGAAACTACTAGAAAATTCAGCACAAATATTTAACGCACTTTCTGATATCCCTGGTGATATCGATGATGTTGATCAATTATTTGAAGTATCTTTAGAAGTAAGTGGATCTTTGACTGATGTTCTTGTTGAAACACATCGAAGACGGCATTTAACTTATTTAATGGCTGATCAAGGTGGTCTTGTTGGAAACCCTGATGCCGCACCTAATTTGCCTAAACAACACTTAAATAAACGACAGATGAAACGAAATAAATCAGCATTGCAGATGTTTTTATTTGGTAGTGATTTAAGTGAAGAAGATGCCAAGTCTAAAAATATTCGGCAAACAGAAATTTTAGTTGACTTGAGAGAAACAATTCTTCAAGTATCTCGACACTTCATCAACGTTGATCCCAAATTAAACGTAACTTTAGTGGCTGATTATACCATGGAAAGTCATGCCAAGGATCATGAAAATTATGTCAATGTTTCTAGGACAAGGAATAGACGAGCTAAAGCTCTGTTAGATTTTGAAAGGCATGATGATGACGAGCTGGGTTTTAGAAAAAATGATATAATTACAATAATAAGCCAAAAAGATGAGCATTGTTGGGTAGGAGAATTGAATGGACTTCGGGGTTGGTTTCCAGCAAAATTTGTTGAGTTGCTTGACGAGAGAAGCAAACAGTATACATGTGCAGGTGATGATGCAGTAAGTGAAGCAGTTACAGATCTTGTAAGAGGAACATTATGTCCAGCAATAAAGGCCGTGCTTGAGCATGGAATGAAGAGACCTTCATTTCTTGGAGGTCCTTGTCATCCATGGTTATTTATTGAAGAAGCGTCAACTAGAGAAGTTGAGAAAGATTTTAATTCTGTCTATAGTAGACTGGTGCTATGTAAGACTTATAGGCTTGATGAAGATGGTAAAGTTTTAACTCCAGAAGAGGTAATATATTATGAATATTAATAAGTATCCACTTCATTGAATAATAATTACACGAAGAGCTATGTAATTTATTTTTTCTTTTTCAGTTGCTTTATCGCTGTGTTCAAGCTGTTAATCTAAGCCACGATAATGCTCATGCACAGATGGACGTTAAGCTACGATCTCTTATTTGTCTGGGATTAAATGAACAAGTTCTACATTTATGGCTTGAAGTTTTGTGCTCTTGTGTTGAGGTTGTTCAAAAGTGGTACGTAAAAAAAAAATATATTAAGCTTTATCACGCTATTAAAACTAATTAATTAGAATAATTTATTTTATTTTCTTTTAAGTTGATTATTATCACGCTTTTTATTGATTTTCTAATAAATGCTTTTTAGGTATTACCCATGGAGTTTTGTCAACAGTCCAGGATGGGTTCAAATAAAATGTGAACTACGAATTCTCAGTCAATTTGCATTTAATTTAAATCCCGACTGGGAATTACCGCAGAAAAAAGAACAATCCCAGCCTTTGAAAGACGGAGTGAGAGATATGCTTGTAAAACATCATCTCTTTAGTTGGGATTTGTGAAATATTTAATTAATTTATTCTTTAGAAAAAAATTCTACTAACTTTTTAACGCTAATCTTTTATCGAAATTAATATTTTTTATTTTATCAGTTTGTAATTGATACTTGCCAATGAAAAAATAATATTTACTATTTATTTATCACTGTATAATCAGTAAAACGAATCAAACAGATATTTAAGTACCTGTAGAAACATGCGCATCCATAATATAACGATAATCCCTGTGGATCTATCATATATAATATTTTATTTTCTTAATAAGCCAAAGATTAAATAAATTGATCGGAGAATATTTTAATAGATACTTTTTCCGTCCTTTTATTCCGTTTTTTTTTAAAGTAAAAATGACAAACTGACTACGATAATAAAATAATAAATCAATAGATAATAATAACGATAAGAGTATTAATTATAGTACTAATTAAATAATAGTATTAAGAATGTATTTAAATTACAATGAATTTAAAATTATATTGTGAATTGAAAATTGTGCAGTGTATCAGATTATTATGTATAAAATTTTTGTTATACATATTCAGAATTTATAATGTAAAAAGAAAATTATATTTCTAATCTAGTGTTATGTACTTCTGTATGAAATAATAATGTGTATATAATATATTATAATATATATTGCACTTTAATTTGTTTATATATTTATTCATCGTATGAACATAAAATGAAAATGAGAAAAAATAAAATTAAAAACATTAATTAATTATAGAAATATTTTTTATTTTCTATTAGAAATGTTTTTTCAACATTTGCAATTTTCTTCTTTGCTATTTAATTTTTCAATTTTATTTAAACATTTACATTGTCGTTTTCTGATATAAATTAAATGCAAATCCATCACATTAGTTCCAGTAAATCCGGTTTTCAATAAATCATCACCTTCTTTAAACCATGAATAAAAAGAGTAGGAATCATTATTCTTTAATACATTTTCTAGACTCACACTTTCTACCTGTGCTTCAAGATAAGTATTGTTTTTTTCATTTACTTGTTTATTATTTACAACTTGTTGACTGTTGACGAAAGAAGAATTTATTCCAGCGTATCCAAAAGCTCCTGTCGCGTCTGTTGGCCCGTCTTGTCCATCAGTACCAGCACTGAGAAATAATACATCATACGAATTCAACTTAGAATTATTCATAACAGCTTTATACCAGTCAAGAGAGAATGTGAGAGCAAGTTCTTGATTTCTTCCACCTTTTCCAGATCCTTTTACTATTACTCTAGGTTCTCCACCTGCGATTAAAACTAAGCCTTGGGCTTCAGTTACTTCAAGGACTTGATAAATTTCATTTGCTCGTTTACTTAACCAGGAAAGATCTTGATGATTTTTCAATGCCTCTTGAAATTCCTCTTTAGAAATTACTTTACTCCAAGCTTCGCAGATCAGTCGACATAAGTCTGTGTATATTAAACTGACTTCACTTACTAATCCTTCGATATTATTACACAAAATAATAGGATTTAAAGACTGCCTGATGGTTTCAATTTTAGCATTAGCAATAGCTAATGAATTATTACCAATAATAAAATTGTTCACATGAAGAAATTGATCTTTATTATCAATTTTCTCGATAAACAGTTTATCTTCATTGGATTCATGCCCCAAAAGAATATGTTTCAAATTATCTTCAACTTTATCCAACAAGTCATACTTCTTTAATATCTTCTCAATTATTTCAGGATCTATTACACTGTAAACAGTTGGTCCAGATGCAATTAACTCTACAGGATCTCCAATAATATCTGATAAAATTAATCCAATAACTTGAGCAGGATAAGCTATTTTAGCGAGTCCTCCTGCCTTTATCATTGATAATTTTTGTCTGATTAAATTAACTTCTTTGATATCGGCTCCTGAATTAAATAGTTTCTTACAAATATTTAATTTCTCCTCTGAAGTAATTGATGGATGAGGCATCGAGCATAAAGCCGATCCTCCTCCAGATATTAAAACTATTAAAGTGTCTTTTTCAGTTAGAGATTTTGCTAAATCAATTATTTCTTGAGTTACTGTTAAAGTATCATCATCCGGTTGATTATTTAAACTGTTTTCTCTATATTCTATTGCTCCAGTAAGTAGAGGAAAGGAGTCGTTGTCTACATTTTCCCATATCTTACTTTTTAATCCTCTTGGAATACTAACAATGCCTTTTATCAATTGATTTTTAAGTAACTTTTCTATTGCTATAGCCATACCCATTACAGCTTTGCCAAATCCTACTAAATAAACCCTTTCTCCAAGAGTAAGTACAGATCCATCGATGCACAATTCATTATTCTTAAATGTTACTTTGTTTTGAATAATTTTGTGAGGTTTTACAGAATTCAGTCCAGTGTAGAAAATCTTTTTCAATCTTTCTTTAACTCCTTTTAAAAATACTTCATCTTGAGCGATGTTGTTGATAGTAGATACTTGAGGTTTTTTACTGTTATAACAGAAAAAAATATTTTAAATAATTGTTCTTGTCTATCTATTAATAAAACGATTTGTTTTGGAAAATCTTCTTACCTTTCAGATGCCATTTTTCGAGTTCCAATCAATTTTAAGCATGTGAATAGATAGGTTTGTATTTTGTTTACAAAACTCATCTGTTACAACATTCAGAGATTTTATTGAATACAGATAAAAATATATATTCTAGCATTACATTTTTGAAATATTTTATTTGTATTAATTAAGCGATTTATAAGACAAATGTTATATAACAATTTCACGCTATCTCTATTCATTATTTATCAATTTGAAATAATATATATTCACTTTGTGATTTAATTTGCATAAACATTTGATTACATCAACACTAGCATCAACAATAAATAAATTTTATATTCTTTTAATAAGAATAAATAAGCTTCTTCCGGTTAATTATTAAATGCAGTAACATTAATTATTTTTCCTTTGAAAGACAGTTGGATAGTTTGAACAATATATTTTAAGTTTAAAAACGAATGTCATTAAATATTATTAAATAAATTTTTGTGGTTATATTTTCTGTATTAAATTTCTGAATGATTTGATTGATGACTTGGTTGTTTAACTTGCTTTTTCCGTTTTCTTTGGTAGTAAAACAGCTTGAATATTCGGAAGAACCCCGCCTTGAGCAATTGTCACGCCTGACAAGAGTTTATTAAGCTCTTCATCATTACGAATAGCGAGTTGCAGGTGACGAGGAATTATTCGGGTTTTTTTATTATCACGAGCAGCATTTCCGGCTAACTCGAGTACCTCAGCTGCTAGATATTCCATTACAGCTGCCAAATAAACAGGAGCACCAGCACCAACGCGTTCTGCGTAATTTCCTTTTCGTAACAAACGATGAATTCGACCAACAGGGAATTGCAAACCAGCTCTACTTGATCGTGACTTTGATTTTCCCTTTACTTTACCACCTTTTCCTCTTCCAGACATTTTTCTGTCTTTATTTGTATATTACGTATAATATTTTGTTAATAAACAGCAAATGATTAGGTTGCTTATTTGACAAATTATCAATATGAGTTTGCGCAGTTTGTCTTTTATTTTTGCCGGGACGTTTGCAAAACAGCAGAAGTCTATAGTCCCGAAGAAAGTATAACCTCGCAAAATTATTGTCCTAAATTTGATTTTTATGGAATTGACTGCAATTTGTAAATAATGGGTATTAATTTGAATTAGCTGAAAAAGTAAAAACAATAAGTTATAATAATGTAAAAATGATTCTGTTTATATTTTTTTTGTTTGATGATTTCATTTATATTCTCGGTTGATAACTTATCTACCCAACAAAGTGTGGTTACTAGTTTGTATGAAATACGTGAGATGGCGTTTATAGTATTTCCAAGAAGCCGGTTAGCAGTCTGCGCGCCAATGATCCCGGTGCGTCTGTGCTTGCTCCATTAAATAATGACTTAATTATTGTTTATCGTGAAAAAAGAATTTATATTAGGAAATTTTGTCAATCAGTTGTCAACAACATACGGATTTATGTAATTGAAAACATGCTTGATAGTTAAATATTATAAACTTTTCATTCAATGTAATAAAATATGAAAAATTCTTGAAATGGTGTCGATAGTTTTTCGGTAAAATTTAAATAAGTATGATGCAAAGTATGAATTCAATTAATTATTAAAGTCATTATTTAAATAAATATACAAGTTTATTTAATGAAATAATAATAGTGTCAGGTGAAGGATCTTAACGTTTTGGAAGAAAAAAATACATTTTTTGGTGTATATCTTTCACTTCTATTAATTTTGTACAGGTATGATACAATTTATTTTTACAGACTTCGATTAAGTATCCGCGATTTCATATTTCGAAGAATCTTAAGATTATTTTATATATATTTATATATTTATAATTTATACGCCTCTTTTTTACTCATTTTCTAATTATTTAAATTACACATAAAAAATTTCTCTCATTTAAATTACAGCGTTAAATTAGTACAAGATACTCTTTTCCACATTACTTTTCACATTTATATATATTTTTTATCATAAATTTTTATTCAATTTGTCGACGGATCAATCAATTTTAGCCTTTCATTTTATATTTATTCAATACATTTGTTTCAACGTATATAAGTTCATCTTACAGATTCTTTGCAATACCTCAATTAATAACTAAATAAAATTCATATTAAAATTCGTCAGTTTAAGAAAGACACAAAGCATATTTTTTGTGTATGTGTGCAGCATAAGCAACATAAAATGCAATTATAAAATTAAATCCTACTATTTTCGTAAATAAATATCAGAAAAAATTGTATACAGCAATACATTGAAAAATACAGTAACTACAGAAATACTAAAGACATTTGAATGGTAAAAGGCGACTGGCAGTTTTACATTAATCAATCAATGACTTAACTAATTAATCAACCCTTCAACAAGTTGACTAATTAATTAGTTAATTATTCAATAAACAAATGTAATAAATACATTCAAAATCTCTTTATATATAAATTAATTATTAATTTAATAGAATCACATTTTTGTATACAAATGTTACTACCTTAAGTAAATAATTTTTTAATTTTAATTAATACTAAAGAAAATACATTTAATCGGTACGATCGAAAATTAATTAATTAATCATAATATTTACATTGTATAAACATATACATCACTTAGTTTGTGAAAAGCGTGAACATGAAGTGTGTGGATTATTTTGTACCATAAATTCTCGAATACAAATGATAATTTATAATCGAGTTGCTGGCCAACATGGTTATTTTGTTTATTTAGAAAAAAAAATAAAATATTAAATAGTATTTTCGTGAGGAAAAAAATAAAATCTCTGGCACATTCAATAAAGTAAAAAATTCTTCAAAGTTTACACACTGTTGATTACCATTTAGTTAATTCATTTCCTTTCACATTAGTTTACTATTGTGATAATTTTTCATATTGAACATTAAACGTTAAAAATTGATTAACGTTATTTTATTATTCTTGGGCAATTTATTTTATTTATTCTTATTAAACTAACTAAGTCTCATCGAAAAAGGACTGAGCGATAATTAAATATTTACTGTACAAATTTTACTTATATAATTTCACCATATAATTTTTTTATTTTATGTTAATACGATACCAGAGCTCGGTTTTCTTTTTATTTTCATCCCCTCTCGTGCAATATAAAGGGAATCTTATTCTTTATTATTTTGGACCCCACGGTCAATAGTTATTATTTTTCTTAAAAATAATATCCATACAATATTTCCTGTTTTATCTTCGTATAGCGAGTCACTTCGAATGTGAATGATTATCTACAATAATTGCATGAAAGATGCACTAAGATTAATCAATTAATAAATATTTTGTTTATTCATTTATTACCTTTTTTATGAAAGCGTTTAAAAATTCGGTATTACAATGCATTGATTAATACTTTAATACTCTTAATAAAAATTAGCTGATAAAATATTCAGCTTGATATTCAGTTATAATTGTAGAGTTTTAAATTTTATTAAGCAACAGATTTAATCTTTATGCATCTTTCAAAAAGGTTTTTTATTTTTCCATTTAATCATAAACATTTTTTTCTTAATTTTTTTATTTATGTTTATCAAATAGTTATCTTTACTACGAAGATTCATTAAGTACTTTTTGCCAATAATGCAATTAAATTCAAATTCGAAGCATTCATTTATTTACTATCTATAACTTAATACAGAAAGTTTAGATAAGCCAGTGCTATACGTTTTTATGAATTTTTATCTGTTCGTTTATTCCAACGAATCTTCGAGCATCGAAATAATCTAGCAAACGTTTTGAAAAGCAAACATCGACCTTTTTTCGATGATTGAAGTTCGTCAAATAAAATTCCAATGTTATTTAGTTTATTGTTAGTGAATCATTAACTTAAATGGATTCTTTAGTTTTTAAAGAGGGGATTTTTAGGGGACCGAGATTCCACTTCTACGTTGATGGTTTTTTATACATGGGACATATTTTACACTCATTAACGTTAAATTATTTCTTCAAATACAGAACGTCGGGTTGGCAGAGGGCAGATCCTCGTGGTTGCATCTTCGGCTCTGACGATGACGTGTCTCGTTGCAGGAAACAACTGTAAAATCAAATAAAATAGATTAATTACAGTTACTATGATGTTGAATAATAATAAAAATAAAATTTGATTTTATTTAAATGAAATCGTAATTTTAATTATAAAAGGAAAACTATGTTGCTTTATTAGAATTGGATCAATTTATTAAATATTTAAAAAAACTTATTAAGAATTAAATTTACGTCTTTTGTAGTCTCTTTAGTAAATTGAAATGTAAAATTTGATTATAGTTAATGACAGTACTGAAATTGAATTCGATTAGGCATTTAGAATAAATTTATAATTCTTGAGAGATTTCATTATCAAGATGATTTCAAAATCAAACAATTTCAATTTTAAATGGAAACATTCTCTAAAATTAATGCTTTCTCTTTCTTTATTCAAGTAATCAATAGCGAGGGAATAAAGTTTGTATTTTTGCATATTCAATCATTGTCAGGGAATTAAAAAAGAGCAACAAAAAGTATTATTCAATCAATAACATGTGTATTTATCTTAAGATAATTGATTGTTAAATAAACTTGTTTTCTTTACCTTGTTTACGAGCGGCTTTGGAGAACGCCAATCGACGCGAGCCACCCGACACAGTTTCTACGTATTATTGTAGAGTTGATGGTGGCTCTGATGGTGGGCTTGGTGATGGATTTGATTGGAATGCGAGTGCTGGAGCGAGTGTTGGTGCGAGTACTGTTGAGGGTGCTGATGGGAATGTTGATGTGCTGGTGTGTGCCTCGCACTGTACCTGACACTGCCAGTGAGTGAATTGCCTCTTCCATGAGTACCAACAATACTTTGTGAGTCGGAGAGGTCTTCTTCTTCAGCACCTAAACTACGAAATCTAACAAACCCGTCTTCAGCGACGAGCATGGTTGATCCAGTAGCTGGTACTTGTTCGTGCAAACCTTGAACAGGAGTGTGTCTTCCTCTCGTTTCAGAGGCTCGTAGGGTTTGAACACCATTACCATGGCGATGTAGAGAACCCCTTCCCTCGTGGGGAAAGTGTCCCATGGTACCTGATTTACGTATGGAATGTCGTTCGAACGTGCCGGAAATATTCAAGTGCTCTGGCAGGGTATTCAAGGGAAAACTGTCGTCGTATACCTGTTTTCCTGTACGCATCGTGTAGTTTTGAATGGCCTGGTTAGTGCTGCAAATTGCTGGGTAGAGAACGTCATCCATATTTTCCGTAGACGTGGAGCTGCCACAGGGAAAAAGTGCAAATCCAGAATGGGCTGAATGTTGCTGCAACTGTTTCTCTCGTAACGGAAATTGTGACAAGCTCGCGACCCATGCGAGTAATCCACAAATGGAGAGTTCCAGAAGTCTAACTGAAAATTCCCATCCCCACCAAAGCCATGGATATGGTGGTTCTCTTTCACGTACTCCAAAGATCCCATAAAGTTGAACGAAACCCATAAGTATGAATAGCAACGCGGTGGCAATGGTTGTAGTAATTGCAGTGCCAAGCGCCACAGTGGTTGGATCGCCTGCCACATGTGGACCTACCGACTTGTTGCTCGTCAGGTTTATCTGAGACCGCACTACTCGGTACACATACATGTAGCAAAGACCCAAAGTCACGCAGACCACGATATAGATGCATTGGCAAACCAATGGGAAAATCCTTGTACCTCCGTAACCTAGCACGTGAGTTGATACATGCAGCGAGATGCAAAGGACGATATGGACCGTTGAATAGAGTGCTAAAGCCATTGGAGATAGAAATTTGTTGTTTAACGAAGGTGCTTCTGAGCATTTAGCCAGGTAAATGACGAGCGTGGCGAATGCTGTTGACAACAATGGCGCAGGAAGGTACATTAACACTTGAGAGAGTGGTTCAGCCAATGATCTTCCTAAGTTATATGCGTCGTAGAACAAATGAAAGCATCTGAATGTGCAGATGGTCGTCAATAAAAGATGGACAGTTAGAAAATAAGACTGCGTGAAAAGATTCGTAGCCTCGTTGAAGCGAACTATTTTATAGATGGAGTATAGGGCCATCAAAGTGAATGTAATAGCTGCGAAATAGACATGAAGTGACCAAGCAATTCTCCAAGTTGACTCTAAAGGATGTGTATCTACTTGAGGCACATTGTGGTCATTATCAACTGGTCTCTTTGATGGAGCTGGTGGCTGAGGCTGAGGATATGGTAGCCGTTCCGCATCAACTATTTCAATCTGCTCAGTCTTCAATCCTTCATCATTTTTATGTTCTTCTTGTCTCCTCGTGTTGGGTAGATTCAAGATTGTCGGATAAGTAACAGATCTTGCAATTCCAGTAGTAGTTTTCATGGTAGTTGTAGTAGTGGTAGATCTTTGTGTAGTTGAAACTGCTGAAACTTCAATTAATGGAACTTTCGTCGACAATGGCTTCAATAAAACTTCCGGAATATCTTGTTTCCTTCCATTACTACCCGATAATATCCGAGAAATACTTGATGAATGAAGAGTGGGAAGATAATCATTACTGTTATTTTTTCTCTCAATTTCTTCAGTAGCTTCTTGAACTTTTTGCTCTTTGCTCGGAGTATTTAAAGCTTTATTACGTGTAGGAGGCTTTTCTGGTTGCTGGACAGAACTTTGAACTAAGTCTGGTGGTCTTATAGGTATTCTCTCATGTGCTGTTGGCATGAGACTTGGCCGCGGAATAGGTCTTCTCACGCCTGAGTGCGACTCGGAGTTTGTTCCCCGAAGAGTTGGCTTGTTAGCAAAAGGATTTAGATACTCTGCAGGTAATGGAGGCGTGAAAGAAGCTCTAGAGGGTGGCGCGTATGATGGCATCTCTCTGTATGCTGGAGACATTGTAACTCGAGATATTGGATACCTGAATGACGGCACTGGAGGTGTTGTTGTTGTTGTTAAAGGCGATGGAACTGTTGATAATGTTGTGCTTGCTGATACTTGAGCTTCATAAGCTGGAACACTTCGTTTCGTTGTCGCTGAACTGTGCGCTACCTTATTAAATATTGCAGCGATATTTTTCTCTAACGCTGTTTGGTCCAGGTTGAATACTGGACTGTTAGGTCCTCCGTCACTCGATCCATGTGTCAGCTGAGTGAAAAGGAGAAGCAGGATAACCTGCGTTATCATTCTTCTTGTCCTTACAATCTCCATCATTTTTTTACAGTCAACAGTCGTCTATCTGTCTCATCACAATTTATATTTTATATCCCCCTGCTGGTTGTTTTTAATCCTTTTATTTAATTTTATTATTTCGTTTAGAATATTTTCTTCTTTATATCAAGTAAAAACGATAAATGAACTTAAGGACACTTGACGGGAAGGAATACACTTTTCTTTTATTTTTAAGTTTATTTTATAGCTATTTTATATTTCCTTTTTTTACTTGGCTCGATCGATATACTTGCCGCGGAAATAGTGGCAAAGTAAAAACGTCTTTACGATGCGACAAAACTTAGTTTTCAAAGTAGTATCGCTTCGGTTTCGAACTTTCTTTAAACTTCTACTGGTCCGTTAACTTGTTTCTTCTGCGTATTACACTTTGCGTTGCTCTTTTTTTATATTATTTTATTTTATCTCACAACACTGCAGTAAAGAGCAACAGCCACTGTATTTCACAGTTTATTACTGACCGGGAAAGCACGAAAACTTTTCTCACAGCACAACAATCGGTAGTAATTAATAATGAAAATAATAAATAAAAGTTTTTAATTTTTTTAATACTAAGATTGTCACTGGAATTTACCACTATTGCACTATCGAACAAACTGTTGGTTCGACAATTGAGACGAACGTGCGGTTTAAATTCTCTCTTGTTGGACAATTTAACTTTTTGTTGACGTCAAACTGTATTCAGGAAGTTCCTTTAGTTACTCCACTTGACCACTCGAATCTCTTTCTACCACCTCTGTGATTGCTGAGTGTACTTAGGTAGAAGTTAAGATAGAGAACAATGGAATTTAACAAATTTGCAAGATATTTCATGCAAACTTCCTTATTGAATAGTTAACCATTATTTTAATTGATTTATCTTCATTAAATTCAGCGATCCACGAGTATTTAACCTTCCAAATCGATGATTGATCGTCCAAAGTTTTTAAATCCTATAACAACAGAAGAGAAAAAATTTTATTAAAAATATGGAAATTTTTGAATTAAAAGTAAAATAAAAAAGAATGAAAAATGGAAATAAATAAATCTCGCATTGTTTTTAGCTGCGAGAGGAAGTAGCTGCGAATTTACATAACTCGTATATATTCGACTATAAGATAATAATCAAACAAGCTGTCTTTCATAACCGGAAGTAGGTCAGATAGACGATAGTGATAACAAACCAGCGAAAAGGCTTACTCTCTCGCTTATACACATGGATTTGCGTACATTTGCATCTAAATAGGATAAAAAAAACGGCTGTCCACGAGAATGACTGAATGTTTAATGGGGATTAAACAGATTACCGAAGTATACTTTAGCAAGAGTGGCGTCTGTGGTTCTTTTGAGATTAAAAACAAAGATGTACAAACTGATGTTAAATGCTTGTTTATACTTGTAGGTAACAAGTGAATGTAAACAACGTCTTGTACTTCTAATGACACATGATCTACTGCTACTTTTTCCCTGTTTTGATAAATTTAAAGGAACTCCATGAGAAAAATTGCTGTTTTGAAAAAAAATTGTACACTTGATTTTTATCAACTAGACCTTTATTGATCTAAACTAACCTGGATATTTTAAATTAATTTCAAAAGCTGTATTAGAATGAAACTAATTTTTTATTAACAAAATAATTTATTGGTCTTCTGTCAAATGAATCTCAATAACGTTTTTATTAATTTTGCATTTGACAATCATTTTATTAATTTCAGTAAAAGTATTTTAAAAAATTATGTTAGAATTTTTATTATGTAGAAAATAAAAAAAAAAAAAAAACCCTTTTAACATAAAAATTAATTTCACTACTTTATTTTATTTTTAAGGAAGATAAAGAAACGAGTAAACATGGTAGTGAATGGTAATAATGATGATGATAGTAATAACAAAAATACTTACTCTAATCCTTCGTCGGTACTCTAAACGTTCCATCTCTCATCGAACGTCGCCAAAAATGTTTGCGTTGGCGTTGACATACTCAAGTGGATTGAAATCTTGAGATCGACGACGTTATACAATAGACTGATTGTAATGGATCCAAAGGGTAATCCGTTTATCCTCAATGTTGATTACATTTCGGTTGTTCGACGGTTCTTTCTGTCATGACCGAAAAATCAACGATGAAGGATGAAGTGGTGTAGGAATAAAAGATGTTTACGTTTCGTCGAAGGCTTCTCGGTCTAATTCACAAGAAATTTAAGCCTCACATTCGTATGAGGCTTCCCACGTCCAGTGATGATTCTTGAACATTTTAGATGGGTTTGCAATATCTGCAACAAAAAAAAATTCCAATAAAAAATTGCTTCTTTTTTTTTATTGCATTGTGGAATGAATGCCATTAAAGTAGAAGCAATCAGATGAGAATAATAACAGAAATGGAATAGATGGTTGGAATATAAAAATTTATCTTGAATCTACAGAAAACTCTTTTAGAGAAAATGAATTATGTCATACACGACTATAGTAATTATTGTAAAGTTGGTAAAACAATACTTCAATAGTATACTGGAAGATACAAGCATCTTCCTTCCAAATAGAATGACCTTTTGTGTGGCAAGAAAAATGTGTAACCAGATGATCATGGCACTTCATTAGCAAAAAGCTTTTACTAGCGCAACTGACTCGAGAGTATCTACTTTATATAGCTTTTATATAGTATAAAAATAGTCAGGTCTGAGAGCTTTCAAAATTTTTCTCAAGCTCGACTCTACTTTCTCTTTTGTCAGGGCTTTTTTTTGCTCTCTATAAAACTCATTATTTTAGCATTACTCTTTATCAATTTCAAGAATTGACATTAAAGAGAGGTAACTGCCAGCTTGGATAAATATTTTCTAGCACTCCAGTACCTATATCCAAAAATGAATTTTTAATTAATTTTAGAAAAGGTATTTAAATGTCAAAATTGAAAGTTGTCGGTTGTAAAATAATGATTATTGACTTTTATTTATTTTTTCAAGAAAGTTAAAATTATGAGAAAGTAAAAATTAATGGTTCTATTAAATATTTTAGATCAAGAGCTTTCGCATTATGTTAATTTTCTAATAACATTAATATCTTAACTAGAAGACTAGAAAAAATTTTTGGTTATTTAAATAATAGTTTTTAGGGAATAAATAATTTATTTTGATAAACAAAAGTTTCATTCTAATTAAATGAGTAAATAAAAATGAGATATTAATATTAATAAGAAACTAGGTGATAATTAAAATATTTTTTACTAGAAAAAAAAATCACAAAGAATAATTAAATTAAACTAATGAAGTGTAGAGTAATTTGAACAATCGTGGAAAAGTTTTATTTAAATCCAGCGAGTTCTACACACTCTAATTACCACTCCACTGTGATGAAAGCACATCAGAGTGGCGAATAAAATAATTATCAATTTTTAAAAATATTTTAGCTATCCATATAAAAATATTCTGACTGATATGATATTATCCAAAGTTGAAATGTTTCCAGTCGAGAATTGAATTGAATTCAATATTCATAAATTAATGATTAATATAAAACGGTCGAATGTGGGAGAAATAGTCGATAGTTTTTGGGTATTTTTTCTAATTTAAATTTATCAATTTGTCAATTAATGTCAGGTGAGAGACATATACAAGTTTTTGAATTCAAAAGTTACTCGATAGTATCCTCCTGTCTGATTTATCTATTTTTACGGGATGCCACCCGTTGTGTGTTCGGGTTAACGATTCTCTCTGGGGTTTCCGATGGAAAACGGAAGAGAGATTGGCGCCAGGCAATAAATAGAAATTTCCCTGGTGGCGGATCATTCGGAAATGGAATGAACAACAGCTACTTTTCCAAGAGATTGTTAAGATTCCATCTTAAAATATAGATATAAATAATTCGAGTTCTTCCATTTTTTCCAGCAGACACAATTGCAAAGTCAACTCAACCTTGAAGTTCAAATATTGCCAATCAATTTCTTGCTTTCAATTTCAGGGTAATGAGAGTTTACCGAGTAGAAATATCACTATTTGATGGAGAAAATTGTTACTTTATGTCTTTATCAAAAGACTTGGTTTTTCTTTTCATTGAGATTGAGAAATTATTAATAAAAAAATTCATTAAGGGGTTTAATATTAAAAATTAAATATATATTTTAAAAATTAATTTAGGTCTTTTATATTAGTTTTTAATTTGAAAAATTGATTTTTTTTTTGTATGAAGTTTCTAACTGCTGAAAATTCATCAAGTAAAAATACTAAAACATCTTCTTGCAAAAGACGTTGATGTTTTATTCACTTCAAACCTAGATGTTTGCTCAAAAAAAAACCCTCAAGCGTTTATTAATTTACTACTGCTAAACTACAAACGAATGAAAATTTTTTGAATTGAAAAGGAAGATTCAACTGACAAAAACAAAATAAATATTAAATATAGAACACACATCTTTGTGCTGGCAAAGATTGTGAAACAATCAAAGAAACATCCACTTAAAGAAGTATTTTGTTTTGAATTAATGAATGTACTCTAGATTTAATCCTTTGAAGTTAATTTATATAAAAAGAATAAATTTAAGTGAGTGAAACAAATAAGATAAAAAAAAATAATACAGTAAATTTCAATTATACAATTATTTCCTAGATGATATAAAATGAATAAGAGATTGTGAGTAATAGGAGGTTACCGTTATTCTTCTTCTCAAATAATTACGCGACGTTAATGATAGTTAGTTGAGTGTAGTTATATACATATACATACGCAAGATTCATTAAAAAAATTTATACAACAGTTATTACTTACATAAATACACCGCAAAGACATTCAAGATGGAATAACTCTTGTGGTCAAATAATTTTCTCTTACTCTAAAACTGTGTAATTAATTTGATCAGAATAAACGTTTTTTATCTTCTTTTCTTCCGTCGTTTTAGTTCGCAAGAGTTTTTTAACAGTCTGCATTGATGAAAGAGTTTTAATAAAGTCTTGTGGATCTACGAAACTCGGCCGCAAGTAAAGAGAAAGAATAAAAAGAAGAAGAAAAGGTAAAAAACAAGGAAAGTTGATATAAAAGAAGAAGAAGAGACCGAAAATCGTGCCGACGTAGAGTATCAAGCAACGTCGGAACGCCTTAGCTTACTCGTTGTTACTGCAAAAACCCGCTACGACCAGAGAGAAGCCGCCACAGCAGTTCGTTGGATTGTTCCATCCTGGCATTTAACTTGAGTACAAAAAGCATCAGGAAAGATTGGGTTTTGTCGCGCGGATGAAGCGCATCCTGCCGATCCTTCAATTCCCACAAAATTCGCAACGCCCTAAACTTTTACTGACTGTACTCTGGTGAGGAGTCTTTCTTTTAGTTTGATGCCGTGTCTCATTGCTTATTTTAACTAGCTGATGCTGTACTGTTGTACTCTATACTTTGATCGGAACGTTTTTTTGGTTGGGTTCGTAATAAAACCTCCACTTGCACCAGGAATTTATTCATTTGATTTCTTTTTTTTGTTATACTTTTTCACGACGATAAAAAATCTTATTTATTCCAGGAAAAATTTATTACAAGACTTTTTTTGAGTTAATTATTTTTCAATTAGTTTAATCAATTTTGGATTATTGATTAAAATTGTAAGAATAAATTCTTGAATATTTATTTATTTGATAAAAAGAAGTGTAGTTCAGATAATTTGTTAAGTTAGATTAGAATAAAACCAATAAAAAAAAGGTAACATCAACAAATGAATGATGGTTGAAATGGTGTTGGTTTAATTACCAAGTGCGGAATTTTGAAAACCCATTTCCAATATCACTAGGATAAGTATCAATACATATTGGATATTCTCACGAGCTTCGTTTTCCTTTTGGATCACCTTCGATCTCAGCTGCCTCTCTGGTGTATCCATCAGCAAAGTGTACCTGAGAGTAACAGGGTCTGTGTGTACATGGCAAGCAACGGTACTGCTTGTCCACACGTTCATCACGGCTGCTGATCCATCTCAAGTCCACGCTTAAATTAAATAGGTAGAGCAAAAACTTACTATTTGTTATTGGATTTAATAGAGGCCGCGCGAACGGATCAAATCGTTATTCTCACGAAATTAGTTTCACCTCCACCCACTTGATTAAATTCCCAATACACTTTTAACATAAAAACGATAAAATTTAATTCAATTTATTTTTCTTCCAGTTAAGTAAATTTGATTGATCAATTTTTTGGCTTGCTTTTGTCGTTAATCCAATAAAGAAGCCGGAGGACTATGGCGAATAGGGAAATGAAAAAAGACAAATGGATGGTACGAAATTCTATATAGATCATGTGCGTAACTTAAATTTTAGCCTGGTATGCCAAGCAACCAACCCTCTTTTCTGACTGAATGTGGCCTGGGGCAAATCAACTTCCCATTTCTCGTTCCAATCAAGCGCAGCTGGCGTAGGCTTCAACCCCCTTTAAGGCCCGGGGCACATCGACATACGACATACGGAAAGAAAACGTTCGATTGAACGGAGCAATAGTCTACTCTGCTTCTCCACTTGTGTACTATGCTACCAACACCCTATACTAAGAGAACTAATTCCCTTGGTAAGATGATCCTCAGGCTGTCTTCACTAGGCTTCTTTTCCTTTTAGGTACTTAGCTGACAACTTCTTTCTTTCATGTTTTTAGACTCTTCAATGACGTCTAGAGTATACACTATCTTGGTCAAAGCATTACTCCAATTACAGCCGTAAGGTAGCTTACGGCTTGTGAATGTCTCATTCAGTTTTTCATGAAATTTAAACCTCCTCACGAAATCATCCTAGTTTAGAACTAGATACATTCATGTTTTTTATCATTAACAACAGTGCCAGGAGGATGAATTGATAATTTAATTGAATTATCATTCAAGTTGATTTCACTCTATCAGGTTTCATCATTGATTTTTAATGTTCCTCAGTTAATCACTTTATTTCTATAGCTATTGCAGATAGTATTAATAGAAAATTAAATAAATAATTTATAAATAAAAACAATGCAGTCAATAAATTAAAAATTGGATCAAATTCAATCAATAAACTTCAATTACGTGTCTTTGTTGACAATTTTAGAACAAAGCTTTGAAAATCAGGTGTTATCAACCAATTTAGCTTGAATCAAATAAAAATTGACAAAAGTGCTTTCCTTAACATCGATTAAAACAACTCATCGGCAATAAAACAAAAAAAAAAGCTGATAGTGCTGACATATCTTTTTTCCGCAGTGTTTTTCTCATGAATATTAAATGCTAAATTGCTTGATTCAATGAATTTATCATTTAAAAGTGAATTTTTTTTTGATTATTAATTCAGTAGGTTCGAATAATAATTCAAGAATTCCTTGGCAAGCAGTCAGTACCAGGCTAATCGCGTTGGTTGATCAAGGTAGAAGATAGGCCTCAAGCAAACGTAGGCGTATATTCATACATGTATAGGGACCCCACAAATTCTATTGCGTAGGCGATGACACATTGATGTGTCATCACAATTAACTATGATAAGTGTGTACACAAAGTACCATTAAATTTAACGTCGTCACTGGTGAGTGTTCTAAAACAGATTAGTCCAAGTTTCAAATATGTCCATTAGTGACAGAAATTTCTACTAATCGATTCGCTAGATATTAAACATTAATCTCAACTTTATAAGTACCTTACAATAGAACTCCGACTAATCCTAGTCAGTGTGATGCTAACTTAACTTTTCATATTAAGGAAGTCAAATATCCTGAGAAAATTTCACAAGTTCCGATCCAATGAAGAAAACCTTCAAGATTAAAGTCTTAACTATAATTCAACCACCAAAAGATCAGTAGAACTCAATCTTCTGAACGTGCGTCACGTTCTGGGTTAACTTGCTACCAGGCCAATCGAACTATTTGAATCGATCCCAAGGGTGTCACGTGAATTTCTCAACCACAAGGCTTCGGGTCAATGAAAAAAGATACGCTTCTGTATACCAATATTTCTCCCCCTGCTGCCGCTTTTTTTCTACTGATGCTACACCGAGAATATAACTACTTTTATTCTGCTCCAAAATCAAGGCTGCTATTCTACCAGAAAGCAGATATAGCATTGCTATTTTATTGCCAGATGGCAAGCTAATTTATTGTATTTATGAATTGTTGCGTTTATTGTTGACATTTAAATTGAGGAGAAAGATTTAATAACTTGTCTAGTCACGAGAATATCAAAAATCTCATTTAAAGTATACTTCTCAGGAACAGTTACATTCAAATGTTAGAGAGTAATCATTTTTAATTTTTATCATGTTATATTATAATGGTTGGTTTAGGCTTCAGGGAAACTGAAAGGTAAACTCTTTAAGGTGAAGTACCGTTTAGAGTTATTAATAATAAATAAATGTTTTTTTTTTTCGTTATAAGTGATAAATTATTTGACTCTTGTTAGTATATAATGAAGAGTGAGCATCTTTTTTGTTGGTGAGAGAAAAATTAATTTATTGTTTGAAAATTAGAGATTCAAGTTTGATAAAATAACTTGCTTTTAATCATCCTGGAGAATTTCAAGGATAAAGTAAAGACTTGTTACAAGGTTTAGTCTCCTTTGTTCTTGCTCATTGTTATTATAATTTTTAGGATGAATTTAGCTGCTTGGAGATTTATTTGATCAGGGAATTTTGAACGTGCTGAACATAATTTTAGAATTTATTCAAGGATGGGTGCATGTTAGTGAACTCTACGAGGAGTTTGAGAGTTACGTGATATTTAATATACAAACAAAACAACGATGAAGCAAGCTAATTAATTAATTATTATAAACAATAAATGAAATGAAAATAGGATAGCATAGTTTTTGTTGTTTTTAAATAGAAGCTTTTATATTATTTTAAAAATTCACCTGTTCGTTAAAACTCTAGCACGCTTTATTCATTCACTTCTATAAAATGACCCAATTATCTCAATAGCTTGAACTAATAAAAGGATTAGAGAAACCATTACATGATAAGTCTTAAAAATTGCATAAGATTTTTTTTTTGGAGTACATTGAAAAAAAAAAAAGTTTCTATCGTAAAAATAAATCCACTTGTACTGTGTATAAATAAAAAAATGGATCAGAAGTAATTTATTATTAACAAAAAAGGATTTTTTAATCCCACTTCATTTTTAACGATACTAAATTTTTAAATTTATTACTCTTTCACATTATTATGAAAATTCATTTTTACACCAAAGAAGATAGATAATTAATTGTTTTATTCTTCTTTAAAAATTCAATTAAATTATCTGATGAAATATTTTCCTTTTCTTAAACAGTAGTTTCACTAGAGAAGGCGAATATTTGATAGCAAAAATAAAAATAATAAATATATGAATTTTATGGTGCCATGAAATCTGCAAGAGAATGTCGCGAAAAAGTGATATTGCTAGTAGAATGGTTTTTCGATCACCTGATATGATTAGATAACATAATGCATTTTTAGATATAACACTATTTCGTTTAAGTGAATTACTTTCTGATGGCACAGTGATACTAATATCGTATTCTAAACACAACTGATAGCTAAGTAAATTATGTTGTGGCCTCAGTGACGAGGTTTACAGGTTTGATTCTAATCGACCTGGTTAACGAGCCGTGTTTCTTTGATCCTCGCCCACTGAGTAGGTGACAAGAAAAGCTGTAACAAATGCTAACACCCGGCAAAAAGATAAATAACGCTACTGCTGTGGTTTTTTTCACGTTAATTTTGCAATGTGAAATCTTGTAATCAATCTTTTGAGCTCGCTTGCCACATAAATATTTCTGTTTTGGGGGAAAAAAACGTGGAATGAAATTACTTGACTTTTGACAAATCTAGACCAGAACTTAAGTTATCACCTCTGCATTAAAAAAATTTCATTAACAACCATCAACCAAATTAGTTCATTTTTTATTTTATATCTAACGTATAATAATATTTAAAAAGAGGTTTTTATTTTTATAAAAATATTATTAATGCTCTATTTATTTGTTAAATGTTTTTGTTTCTAAAATGATGTAAGGTGTTTTTTTCATTGCAATTACAAAGAAAAATCACTTCAAGTTTTTTACAATATTATTCATAATATTGATATTATTATTTGAATGATTTATTTTTAAATGAAAGTATAAAATATTTATTCAATACACATGGTTGTTTGAATAACGAAAAATATTGATCAGCCAAAAACAATATTTCATTTTGATTCGAGAGGAAAAATAGTGATAATATTAAAGTGGCATTTTGTAGTTGGGGAAATGAAAAGTTGAAAGACGGTGAATTGCTACGGTCTACTTCTATTTGAATCAGAGGAAGAATTAAAGAACACTCGGAGTTACGGAAACTGTAGAGTACAAAAGAGAAGGTAGAAAAGAGAAGGAGAATGGTGTGCACCATACGGGAGGAATGGCATTCAATTTTGAATTCTTATTTCGTGTCCCACTTTATTCGGAAGTGAAGCTTGGGACGTTGGTTGTGTGTTGGAGAGATGAATCGATGCGCCAGTTGCTTGCATGGCGTACATACTCTACTTAGGTAATGTTGACGTTCAACCCATGAGGCGGTGCTAGGTCTCATACTATGAATGAAGAAGTGGCATGAGAAGTAATCAAGGGTCTGAACAGCAAATCGTTGTACCTTCCATTTGGGTTAGCAGTTGAAATGCCGTAGGGATGATCAGACACAGAAGAGGTGGTGCCGCCCATTGTGACAAATGAGCTGAGGTGTGTCTCTCAAAAATTCAATTCATTTCAGACGAAGAAGTTGCTTATATATACGACATTAAGTTACATTTTAAAATATTTCTCTTATGTAAAGGGTCTTCTTCTTCGTCTTCTTTGGGGTATATGGTTTTTGCTATTATCGTTTCACGTAAAGTGGGACAACGCCTGAGAAAAATGGCGGAAACAAAAAATTAAGTAGTGGGAATTTGTATCTAAGATTTATACTGAACCCATGCTCTCAAATGTACGAACAAGAAATATCGGGTTTCAGCTATACGAAAAAAAATTAAAAAGATAAAACAGCGGATGTAAGTTTTTTTACTATTCCAATAAATTATTTAAGACAATACGAAACTGTAAAAATAAAAATCTTTCGTAATTTTCAACAGTTAAATTAATTCTCTTTCAACCATGATTCCTTCTGTCTTCGTGTTTTGACATTTAACGAAAATTTTTCAATTCCTTAATGTACAAAGTGAAAATATTATTATTTTCACAGAAGCACGAGAAAAATATAAGACTGATGAATACATTTTTTCTTGAGAAAACAATCGATTTCACTTGGATAAATATTTTTGTTAGTCGATTAATATTTTGATTCGGGAAAAAGTCGATTTTCATGTAAATAAACATGAGCTATTTATTCTATCAAGTGAAATTTGTCAGATAATTTTTGGTGAGAGAATGGAAAAAAGATGATAGATAAAAAGATTTAAATGTGATAAAGTATTTCCTTGTTGAAAAATTCGTTAGTCATGATCGAAAATGATCTTTTTCGAGTGTAAATAACCACGTGAGAGAGATAGAAAAGGGACGTCAAGCGTGTAGTATGGATGGTTAACGCATCAAATTTATCTCGAATGGTATCCCTGAGTAGGTCGATAACCTCATGTATTACTCAAGCTAGACATATTCCGGCAGTTTGATATAATTCATTTGTAAATTGTGTTATATTAGATTAGATCTCGTTTAATTCTGGATTCTACTGAGTAGAAAATGTATACAAGATAATCACGGTAAACCTCCAATGCCTACTTCAATTCTCAGAACAAAAACATCCCGATTTGTCTCTTGTGTGTATTTCACAGACGTTTCTTCTCTTATTGGAGTAAAATGTAGCTGCATCAGTGAAAACATGTCTAGTAAAGATGCTCCGAGCTGTTGTTGTGTCAGACAATACCAGAGAAAACTCTAGAGACACGTATTCACAAAATTAGAATTAGACACAAAGTCAAGAATGATTGCAGATTCTCTGCACCTTGTTTTCATGTTATTTTTTTCTCGCCTTCCCATTATAGAACTCTCATGTTCATTAAACCTTTCAAATATAATATTACTCTCAGCATACTAATGGGGCTTTGCTTTTGGCGGACGAGTAGAATAGTTGAAAACTATTTGTTTTTGTTGCTTCAAGAAATTGTTTGAAAATTCAATTTTTCTATTTTTTTGTTTTTATATAAAACCATTGTTTTCATTATTTTCTTTTTCTTCAGTATCAAAATATTAAAATTAGATGATAAAAATATTCGTTGATTTTTTTTTGTTTACTCCAAAAATGTTTGAACCTTTTTTTTATGTGATGCTTTTAATTTTTTTTAGTGTTATTTATATTTTTAGAAAACATTGTAGACCATGTGAGCTTTAGAATGAGTTAAATTTATAATAGGCCAATTTGTTTAAAAATTAATTGAAATTGAAACAATGTTTTTTTAAACTTTCTAGAAGTAAAATAAATTGGCAAAGTCATCTGAGCACTTAAAAAATCTTAAACAGCAATATCTAAACGGCAATTTAGGAATTTTATAGCTGTCTGGCGCAGAATGAAGCCGTGTCATTGGGATATTAAAAAGTATTAGTTAAAGACAGAAATCATAACTCGGACAGTTGAAATCAATGGTTCCAAAGGAATTTCTTCTCGTCGTTATTTACCGAAATTGGTTAGCTGCTGTTACGATTAGAAACATTTACTCAAAGCCTGAAATTAGAGAAACTCTTGTAACATGGCAAGGGACTGCTTTTATTTGGGAATTTGTCTCTCTCCACTCTATGTTACTATTGGTTACCGCCGCCAGCAGCCCCTAACTATTCAGTCAGCTTGGGTTATTTACAGAAATAAAATTGAGTAGAGAAGCAATCGAAACAGTTTGAAAGAAACGAAGAATTACAGAAACTCTCAAATATTTGACTACTCTATATTTTAGGATCATTCTTGAATCTGATTGATGTTTAAGTATTAACCTTCTTCAGGCATTAAAGTTTGCACCAACTGCAAACAAATAACTAAAATTGCATAGATACTTTGATAACAGTGTTGGATTGCAAACATTTTTAGACGCAGTTTAGAAACTCTTGTCTTTTAGGAGAAAATTATGCCACAAAATGGTCATAAAAATATACCCTGGGATAATTTCAGCACTAAAAATAACAGAGGGTTGGAAGAATTATTCATTTATTGCTGGAGATTAGTTTTTTTGACGTCAAAATGTGCTTCTAAGAGAAGTTATAACTTTCTTTCGCTTACAAAAGTACAGAAATATTAAAGGTATTGCATTATTAAATATTTCTATTTAAATAATTAATATTTTTTTTAAAGATCAGATACCTTTGTGCAATTAAATTCTTTATTAGAATGAATTCTTTACAAACGCTTTAAATTGAACGAGCTTTGAAAACAATGCAATAAAAAAATATTATTCAGAGTTTATATGTAAACATAGAGATTTTTTCAAATAAAATCTGCTATATAATTTTCTGAAATATTCAACAACATAGATTTGTATAAATTGAAAAAAAGAAAAAAAGTATGATAAGCTTGTTACAACGAAGAAATTCTGTCCGAGTATGTTCACTATGAATAGAAAAAATGAAAAACAAGAGAACATTAATTCAAAATTCTTCCTTTACTCCTCAGTGTAACTTTAAATATTCATATGAAATTTCAAACAAAATTTCAAGAATAAATTCACATTAAACAAACAGCTACAACTCTAGGACATTTTAGCATAAAATATTATTCCTTTTATTTCAAGAAAAAAAAGAGCTTAATTATAAAAATCCTGATGAATTAATAACAAATCATAAAAACAACTTGGATTATAATTTTTCACTTTATCAAACATAGAGAAAAAATAGCCAAAGTTTTGCAAGAAGCCATAAAAAAGGCCTGAGCTAATTGAACTAAATCTCTAGAGAAATTATTTTTAGACACCATTAATAAGACCGAAAAAAATAATATAAATCTTGTGTGAATAGTAGAGAGAACTGAATCACCAGGTATTTTTATCAATAGTATAATTATCAATGTAAATAAAAAATGAATGAATGGGTTGATGAGTAAAGTGGAAAGTGTGAAAGGAAGTATGTCGTTTCGTTTGTTTTGTTCTCTCATGAGAGGTGCCTTAATTGAATACGGCTTTGTAATTGAATGTCTTCAGCCTGGCGCGTTAATGTTCATGCAGTCTGGTCTCGGCTGCATTACAACGCCCCTTAATTGCCATGTTGTAGGGTAAAACTGCTGAGGGAAAATTACTTGTATGAACGTTGGTAAGAGGTTGTCACCAAATGACTGCTGTTTGCCTCAACATACCTCTCATCTTGAAATTCAAATTATAGATTACATCATTTCCGAACATAACTAATCGCCTGACACAAGGATATACGTATGATTGATCATACTGACATGACTATTGCTACTCACAAACTTTCATAGCAAAATTTTTCTTCAAATCCAATCGAATATAGAACAGTTCAATAATTAAATGTCTTGGATGGATGTTCGCGCGTCTGCTCGTGCGAATATTGGAACCATGGCTCTTGCGTAATTGTGCTGTCGATTGGAAACGAGAACGTCACTCTTGGAATATCTATTCCTCTCTTCTCTGTGAGAAAGTCTCTTTGAATATTTTTAAAAGGCATTCAATTGGAAATGATAGAATTTACTGCACATAATTTAGACTAAATAGACACATCAAGAAGTTTGACAGATGAAATAGTCCACTTCGTAACGAATATAAAACATCCAACTGAATATTTATGATTCCATTATTTCTATCAATTCGCCAAACCTGTCAATAACAGCCTCCAAAAATTTTGTTTTATATTTTCGTCACGGATACATTCTAGGTATCTATGTTGATATGGATTTATTTTTTACGTTTTACTACATATTGATTCAACATGTTTACAAATACTAAATAAATACTACCAAAAAATTCCAACACGAAAATTGTTTTGATGAAAAAAACAACCTTTCCAATCAATGCTCTTTAAAACGTCTATTTAACTCGTGTAAAAAATTCTTACACGTTTTATTGAGTAATCCTATTGCATTCGATAAAATTGAAACATCTATTCTACAAACTCTGAAGAAACTCCATCACGTTGTACTGAATTATTGGATGAAATGTTGATGCTATTATTTCAAATAATTCATCATTGAACATGATACAGTGAGTTGTGAAATAATAATTGGCTTAATTGTAATTCTTTATGGTATTTATGATATTTTTTGCTTGAATTTTAAATGGTTATTATTTATATTATAATCAAGACAAAAGATTTCATTCAGCTATTTACAATATTATTTTTGAATCAGAATTTATTTCAATGCTGATTTATAAATTCTTATCTTATGCTATTTAATAAATAAATAAGGGAATCAATTATTTCATATACTTTGCAAACAGAATTGGTAATCATTTATAAATATACCATCTTTGTAGTGAAGAATAAAGAAATTAATTAGTATTAAATAAATTTATCTATCAGATTAAAT
Organism: Chelonus formosanus; assembly: GCA_028641665.1. Taxonomy (NCBI): domain Eukaryota; kingdom Metazoa; phylum Arthropoda; class Insecta; order Hymenoptera; family Braconidae; genus Chelonus; species Chelonus formosanus. The sequence continues at coordinate 21,627,842 of CM054002.1, forward strand.
AAATAATTATTCAAATAAATGTATGATCAATTTAAGCAGAAAAGTATTTGATGATTATAATGATTTAATCAAATGCCTTTAATAAAAATAATTACCATTCAAAAGGTATATCAATCAATTATTTACCTACAATTAAATTATTAAATATTAATCCTCCTTGATGATTTTATTTTATTATAATCCACGAGTACGCATTGTATTCAATTATTGCAACACAACAAAGTTTTATCAGTAATTATCATCTTCACACCAAGTTTTATTTATTTGTTCAGAAAAAAATATGATCCCTCATCATAGATATACGTTTTTTTATTTAAATAAAATTGAATAGCTCTCTAGAATGAATAGTTCATTAATGATGATCCTTAAAAGTCTGGATAATTTTTCCATGACTGCAATATCTCATCAGCGGAGTAATTCAAGCTGGCAACATGAAACAAGCATCGTCAATTTCTCGTCTCTTATTCGTGTGATAGCAATCGATTTTTTTTCTCTCATCTCTAGCTGGAAAATTTCGAAATCGTTCCAGTCACAGCCTCCATGACAGAGCAATTACATAGGAGCTGTCGTGGCAGTTGTATATGTAACAGCAGGCAACAGCTTTACAGTGAGTGGAGTCGTGTATGAACAGTGGAGCTTGAAACAGTTCTACCTCTAGAGATTCTGAAGAATCGTTGCCTTCAGGGTGTGTGTCACCATTGTCAGGGTGCATTGCAAAGAGAACGAAAGACATAACAGTGAGAGAAACAGAGAGAAACACTAGCTGAAACGTCACGTTTACCCAGTTCTCTATTCTCCGTTGCTAGTGTGGCGTTTTAATTACAGAGACCTGACCCTCGGATCGACGATAGGTTTGTGTATTGAATATACATTCGATTACTGTAGCTCGATTACGAATTGGACCAATTTGTTGGTAACTGAACTGGAATTATAGTTGAGTACTTCATCTATTATATGATCCTATTTGATATTCAATTGGAATATTGCTCATGTTTATTTGTGTTTATTTGCAGTTTCTGCTTGCAAAATATCAAAAAATATGACAATTAAATGAAAAATAGCATGTGTAGTTCATTTTCTGTTTGTCTGCGATGCAATTTCGCTACAAATTACTTTAGTTTTTCTCTATTTAGTAATATCTCTCTGTGTAGCTCTGCATATTTGATAATAATAACCTAGTTATGAGAATTTAATTGGATGCAATCAAGAGTATTATTCATTTTAGGAATTCTTATTTGTTGGGACATATTCTTTTATTGGTTCACAATTGTTGATGATCATTTTCATTTGGGGTTATAATCATGCTGGCAATTATAAACGATATTGATTGGAAACAAAAGATCATTATTAATATGATTATTGAGTATTAGAGGTTTTTCTTTTTAATATGTAATTAGAAACGTATTGTGTTGAACTAAGTAATTCTTTTACTTTGTTTATTAATTTATATCTTCTTCCACTTATTTAAATCAATCAAAAAAATATAAGCACTTAGAAAATTCAATAATTGTTGCAATAATTTAAATGAGAGAAACTTCATTATCTGAATGTCTGGCTGTCTTTCAGTTTACCATAATGTAGTTCCTGATATCAATGTTTCAACATTTTTTGTTTTCTTTTTATTATTGTAACGTATTATTATTATTGTTATTAATTATGGTCTATTATAGAAATTTTGATATCCTGTCATATGCCATGATTTACATTATAAAAGACCTCCTAATCATTTCACAATAAAATTCCATTCAATAAACTATCAACTCCAACAACTCCAATAGTTTATATCATTTTTCTCATTCCAATTTAAATCTCATTGATTAAACAACCATTGTTTTTTTTTTTCATCTCAACTCAAAACTTTTCTGTGCAAAATTTCATTTCAATACATGTAATAAAGTGCGTTGAATATTCAGAAATGTTTTATTCTAGGTCAATAGAAATATGAAATAGCACAAATATATTTATTCGTTGTGTTATGATCTTTTTATTATTTGTAATAAAAATATTGCAGTAAAAAATTCTTTTCTTTATTTTTATATTTTCTTTCTTCTTATTTACTATCTTTCTTTATACCAATATGATGCATTCAATAATGTGTACATATACGTTAATAATAAGATGAAGAGACGTCCAACAACATTAGAAATCTTGCTCGTCATATGTATTTCTATCTTTTACAATCCAACGAATGGATTCTTAATGAACGATGATGTTCAACTATTCTATCCACCTACCCTAAGGCGGGGAGTGTATTTCTCCTTAGTCATGTTCTCTTCTTTTCTAGCTATAAAAATCACACATCAACTTTATTATTTCTTTCATATGAAAAAGAACTCACCAAAAGTACCAACACCATATACATATTGATTGATGTAAGAGCAAAACAGAACAGAAAAAAAATTAATACAATCTATATTATTTTATTCTATAACAATTTATATTTTTTTATCATTCAAAGGAAAGCTATGTAAAAAGTAAAAGCAGATAATGAATAAAATAAATCAGTGTAAGTATGACGAATGTGAATTTAAAAAAAATGATATAGAAATTGATAAATGATTTGTTTTATTCATATATATAATAAAATTGTTCAAGGTTAAATTATCAAAAGTTTTCATTTGACGTGGTCATGAGTCATATTAGAAGGATGCCTCAGAGCTTAACAAAAGAAGTGTAGGAAGGTATGCTGGAATACCTCTGTATCTAAGGTGTATCACAAGAGCTTCTAATTAAATGTCATGTTCAAGTTCCACTTGAAAGTTCCAACTTCGTCATCATTTGAGTAGAATTCAACCTACATCTTCTTTGATTAATTGTGCTTATTTTTTATTTTTTTAAGAAATATTTCAACCTGAACTTAATAATAAATGGAGAATCCATTAAAATATTAATGCTGCATTGTTGGAAATAATTAGCATCAATTTAGGAAGCTTCATAGGATAAAAAATATTGTTGACAATGTTGGATTATTGTAGAATTCCAGATTAATTTATTTAATCGTTTAGAGATTGTTGAAATGACTTGCTCTGATAAACTTATTATGATTGAAGACATGAAGTATCGATTTGAAGTGGGTATGTAAAATATTTAAGAGCATATTGTTAGATACTTCTCTAGGGAAACGAGAATGGCGAAGGTAAAGCCATTAAGTACGAATACGAAATAGAGCCCTCTTTACCTCTTGAGACAAAGTGGCTCTTATCGTTCTCTGATCTCAAAACCATTCTTAGTCTGTGGGCACGCGATGCCCGAGCTTTTGTAACAGTACTGTGGGCTATCTTTCATCGTGATTACGAAAAACTATTGCTACTGCAACCCCTTTACGCTGTCAAGAAGACAAATCAATTCAGAACGGTATTAAAAAAATTGAAAGTTTGTCTAGTAAACAGAGTACGGACTTAATATATGATTTATTACTCAAAACTTTCACTCTGTGATTCTCGAGATGATCGCTTAATAATAATTATGAATGTCATTCAGGCTTTATTCAACAATTTATCACGATATTATGTCATGCATAAACTTACCAGTATGCTGAAAGATGATTTTTTATTTTTCAGTGCTAGATTTGGAAACTTCTCATTGTGTTGATGCTGTATTAGTGCAGGAGCTTTCCTGTAACAAATTTCATAATTTTTCTTATGCAATTATTCTGATAATAATATTGTTTCAGTTTTTTTATTATAAATTTAAATAACCAGTAAATAGGTAATGATAACATTAAAATTATTCGAATTCTAGTTCTTATAAATTTACAACAACATATTTGTTTCAATCTTAAATTTTGTTATAGTTTAACAATGCATGTTAAAAATATTGTGGTAAATAAATACTTTATTTTTAAAATTTATTTTAATGTTGAAAATAAATAGTAGGAGAAGGAATATGATAGTTTGAGTTTGTTGGATCATTAAAGAATAACAAAAAAATTATTAGTAATACATTGGGATGATATTCGCTTTAATCATTACTTGAATGTTCATTTGATGAGAATAATACGAGGTTATTGAGGCAAGTGTTAATCAGCAGACAAACACAATCCGGAAGGTATGAGATAGATGATCAACACTCATGACTTGATGAGATATCGTTAGCTGGTGTTTTAAAGGAGAACAATGGACCCAGTCAGAAGCATCTAATTGCGAGGTGGAAAATTATAGCTAGTGAAAGACATTTAGGTAGATGACACTATATAATTAAGCCAAAGAACTTTCCTTTGATGATGTAGGCGTTACATTCAATTACAATCTCGTTAAGCTATTGGAATTTCTTAGTAGCTCAAAAGTTCTAAATGTTTTTTGGCATACTGTGAGAGTTCATTAACTATTTTTTTCTCTATTATTTCAACCGATTCACAAACTTGTCTACTAATATTTCCTTATGAACATTCTTACAATAGAAAAAAAAACCTCCATCACACCATTTTTTTTTTAATCAATGTTTTTTTCAAGAATAACTTTAGATCACTGTTTCACAATAGATGAATGTGATTGTGTCTCACACAAAGGTTATTTAGAGTATTACTCAACTGGTAGTTGACCTTTAAAAGTATTTTAGTTGATTAATTGATTTATTTAAAAGGATTTTTAAATTGATTTTATTGAATTTGTTATTATAAAAAAAAATTCCAGCTTATATTTCATATCATTAACATAATAAATAATGAAATATTGAAATGTAGTTGAAAGGATAATTAATAACTGGATTTATAAATAAAATAGTTGAATAATTATACAATTATTTATTCAACATTTAAATTTATTTTAATTGAACAAAAATAAAGTTTTACTTATTTTTGGATGATTAATGAATTTTTAAAATACTGGAAGATATTAATAAAGCTTTAATACATTTATTAATCATCATTATACATTTATTTGACTTATAAGATGAAGTTAAATAAAAATCAAATATCACCAAACCCTATTTATATTAAACGGATCTGTCACCAATACACCAATGCAATAATAATCATCCTGACATCCGATCAAAACAACTCTAACGATTATCCTAAAATCCCTCTAAGAGTAAGCGAATATCTTTTCCCACAATTACTGATTCTGATCAACATATGGATATATAAATAAATGAATAAGGGGTGAAATAACACTCGAATGTGGGAAAATGAAATAAAATGTATTCCAATTGATAGTCGAGTCAGGAAATTTACTATTGACGGTAATGGTAAATGATTGAATTTATGTTTAGCCCTTTGAAGGAAAGTTTACTCCATGGAATGTTGGATTCCATATAGGGGAATTGTATTAATATCTGACAGATTTCTGCACAACAAACTGGGAACTTATAATCATGAACCAGTATCGCATGTCAACACTTGGATGACAGCTAAATAACCACCCGTGACTGGTTTCAGTCACAATATTCATGCTTCATCACTTCATCGATCATCCAGGCATCAATGACGCCCAAGGGATTAGACAAGCCGAAAAAGGGTGAATTCTCTTCAACTTCAGTTCTTGTTGTATATGTATATACATCTTGTCCTTTCTTGTCATGATTTTTAATCAGAAAAACTGTCATGAAAAATTCCTAAGCATTAACTTTATTGTCTGAGCCAAAGAAATTCAGTAGTTGGTTGAAATTTTTCAATATTATCAAACCTTCTGACACTTTAACTTCACCTGAATGACACTGATTATTTCTAATGGAATTTCCTGCCTTTTTTTAAGTTTCATGAATAAAACAAATGAGTTTAAAACTCTAGAAATCCTGGGTTTTTTAGAAAATTTGTTTAACGTCAAGAGCACCAGAAGCTCAAACTTGACTTCATTTGAGTAATAGTAGTCATTATAAATAAACACATAAGTATTTTAAATAATTCTTTTTTTCAAATAGAGAAAAAAAAAATAGAATTAAATATTGAAGTTGTAAAAATATAAGGACTTTTATACTAGTCATTCACAAAAAAACCTCTAGTATAAATAATCTCTTTTATAACTTTCTTTTTTGTGCATAGAATAAAAATTAGATTAAAACATTGAAATTTTAATGCTTCTTCATAAAGATTTGTTAAATGTCAAGTATACACGTATATACGAAAGCTTTAAAACTTGACGAATAAATTATTGTATTTAAAAAGAAAAGATGAAGAGACAGAGAGAGGAAGTAAGTAAAAGAGTGAATTAAAAAGTTCACACTTTTTCTTTTCATATTCCAATTTGCCTCAAAGTTTGATTATATGTAGTTCACTTGGGTCCTTTTCCACGGATTTTCAACCTTAGATTCAATCTAGTAATGTTCTTTCGTACAAAGAAATTCCTCAACGAACCGAACCAAGCAATCAGTGTTAATGAAATTCTGCAGCAGCAAAGACTACAAGGGAGGGTGGCTCAGCTCATCAAGAATAATAATCACTAAGGGTTGCTAACCAACGAAGATTCGAAAAGCAGTACGAGTTAGTTTCTTGTCATCTCCTTTTCCTACTTTACTTTCAACTCTGCCTTTTCAGTTATCAGCCAACCAAGCTGCCTAAGAAGTGTAACTTAAGGAGTGTAATATTGACTGCACTTCCCAGCCTTGGAACAAACGAACGCAAAAGTAGTTCTGCTGGTTAGATCTTCCAAGAAACTTAACTGTTGTCAGTATTGCTGCGTACTAATTGCTTTAAAAAGAGGTAAATATAAAGAAGAACGAGGAAGAGAAGAGTTGAAGAAAAAAGAGGAAAAAAAAGCTAGAGATGGTGGTGGTAGAAACTGTTGTAAAAAGTTTCTGCACCTGCACTCTTGCGCATCACTTAAAAATTCTGATTCTGTCCAGGTCAAAGGATTCCCTGGGGCCGTTTGAATCTCTGAATTGGACCAAACTGTTCGATGGAACATTGAGCACGTTTGAAAAAAGAATTGTAATCATTCCAACATTTTCTCGCTGTACACCTTTCCTACTCATTCTTTTGCAAACATTCACATACAAAAGTCTAAGGAAACTTAGTTCTCCTTCAGCTGATTTCTCTAGTGCATTTAAATCGACGACTCTACTACTTTTGCGTGTTTGTGGTCGCTAAGAAGATTACCACAATTTAAAAAACCTGATGCACTTTCTAATCCTCCTCACGTATCTTCAAGCATATATTCCAGCAACCATGCTCTATAGAGATCTCGTTGAATATCGTAATGGCGTTTACCCTGAAAGGTGTAAGTTACGTTAGATGAATATATACTTCAACCACATACCCAAAGAGCAATTTCCAACCAAGCAAATATGAGTTCCATCAGCCTCATATAACTTGATGGAATATAGGAATATGTATGTATATAGATATATATTGTTGTTGAAACGTCACGCGTATGCATCTATACCAGAAACTCTCTTGCTTGCTGGAAACTTTTCGTTTGTCTGCCAGTGCTCCATTTACTTTCTCAATTCGATTCTCTAACTACATGGAAAGCAACTTAATACTCTGTTACGTTACTTGAAGCATGAGATTGCCAAAGAAAAAAACGACCATCAACTACATCTTTTCTCTACAAGTTATAAAATTAGACAATTGTTGGATTATTCAGAACAACGTAATTCACATCTTTGTCATATTAGTTGTCAAATTGATTTCTGAAAACGAACATCATAAGCATATGGGATGCTTACTTAACTGTACTGTTAAAAGTTCATTTCAAGTTTCAAGTACCTTCATATAACTCTGATGAGATATTTAAATTAATAAGTTAGTGGTTCATGAGAGGTCTTTCAGCTAAACTGCATTATTTGAAATCAACTATTTTTCACTTTAATTGAAAATTCATGAATTAGAAACTTAGATTGAATTTTGTTGATGAAATCCTTGGGTCTGTTTATCAATGAATTTAAAATATTTTTGAAAGTGGTTTTTTATTAAATTAAATTGTTGGAGAATATATTTCTTAGTGACTTTTCATTTCATTACTTTAGAAACTTGGAATAAAGAAGAGAAAACGAATGTAAAAGTTTTTCTTAAAACACTGAATAAAGTATTGGATTGATTGATTTTTTTTTTATTCAATAAAATGCAAATATATGTTCTCGGAACACGAATTTGCTCCATTATTGGGAATAAAATAAATATATTTGTAAAAACACGCCCAAAAATCATGTAAAACTGAAACGATATTGACGATGCTTTCACGTCTAATTCTAAAATCTCTCAATTGCTTCTGTACAGCTTCAGGAGTGAATTTGCAGAGGGAATAAAATCACTGCGGGAACCTAGAGTGTACTTTCCAACTTTCGAGCTTAGAGTATATATCGTGATTTAGTTTGGTATTTTATTTGTTTTAGTTTTCAGAGAGTTGCTGAGAGAATCGCTTCCTTTCAGTTTCAACACTCTGCTTCCTGTACTATTTTTGTTCATGTTAGTGTATACATGTGTTTATATATCCGTCTATGTATTTATATTATATATATATATATTGATGTACCTAAAAACATAAAATCAAATCTGCTGAGAATAGAGATGGGAATGAAACTTATTAGAGTGTTGAATGTTGGAAAAACTAGTGGTTAAAAAAGCTAAGTGAATTTTCTTGATAAATCTGTTTAGCAATGATTTGTCACAATATTTACTTAACGATAGCAATTGCCAGTATATTCTAATAAGTCTATATTTAGTCACAATCTTAGTGAACCTTAAAAAAGAAAAAAACAAAAAGCCACTTCAAACTTGAGTCGCAAAATCAGTTTAAATAAAGTTTTCCCATTCTGAATGATTGTTAATTTCCTGATGAAATATTTGATGTCTCCAATAATAATGTTGACAACAGTTGGAGATATAAACAGTGTTAAATAACTGATCCAAGTAGAAATGAAATTTTAATCAAATAATTAACAAGAAAAACAGTAAAAGGGATTGCTTACACCCAAAGGACATAAATCTCTGTTAATAAAACATCCTATCAGCATGTAATTAAATTAAGCTCTGAGAGTGTATAGCAAGTTCTGCTTTTTTCCAAGCATAATTAAATAATGAAATTTACAGTCTCAAAGTTTCTTGGAGTACGTCATCAAAGAGGATGTTATGACAGACAGTGTAGGGTTAGAATCCGATTTAATCTAATTAGATTAAGGGGTAAGTGTCATGAATGAGGAATAGAGCAAGTCAAACAGATTCCGATCATATCGTAGTTTGGTAGAAGTGGTTTAGTAGCGAATCCAGTACAAGAGATTCATGTCTATAACTTGCAGATGTCTCATTTAATTTATACGTACACATACACATATATACCTTTCGTTTTGTGTTAATATCAAGAATGTAGCTTATAGTTTTCGCAAGCAAGAAAATTACAGAACACAAGTAAATGGCTTCAGATATAATCCAGTTAACCAACGAATTAAGGTAAACTCGCATTCAAGTTGAAGTGTACCCTCAAGACCGTTGGTGAATTGAGAGAATGTTATCTACATATAACATTGAGATGTTTTAACTAATTCTCCATCTACTGACTCGCTTTTCATGAAATTCTATAAAGTTTATTGACTTTTAGGTGAGTGCAACAAGTAAGCAAACCTAGAAAGGGCTTTTACATTGAGAAACTTCTGGTCTGTCTCTCTATAGAGAGCATATAAGCAAGAAGCTGAAGCCTTTTGCACTAACCCAGTTAAATGTCAAATCAACCTAAACTACACATCAAGGCTTAGTAACGACGAGGAATATTATTTGAATCAACGTTTCGTTAAATTAACAAAGAGAACTTTGAGTACATCAACAGACTTATACATTTGCTACGACCCATATATGCACAAGTTGGGATTTTATTCACTGCTGAGTCACTGTACAATGACTAACAAATTTTCTATCACTTATACATCGAAGTTCATTAACATTTATAATTTTAATCTATCTAATGGGGTTAGAGTTGGCAGTTGCCTTTCAGCTAGGTGTTTTTTTTAATCATTAAACTGAAGCTAAATTAATTCCCTTCACACTCGACCTTTTTTCTTTTTAACCCCTTACTTATTTAAGCTAAATCCAATTATATAAACGTATGCGTAAAGTCCTAAGCTATACCAATACACTTTAACACAGTTAGTTACCACAAATTCATTCAACAAATGAAGTTACATTGCTCTGTCTCAGATAATACAGTTATCTAAATCAAAGTTGTACTGTTCCACACAACTTTGAGTGAGGAAAATTTGCCAACAGATGAATTGTAGAATTATCTATTAATTTATGCACATGCTTGAAATACAGATAATTCATTCTGCGTATATTGTATTAGCAAATGTACTGTTTTCGTTTGTATGATGATAGATGTGGCTTACATAAGAGATAATTTTTTCCTATTTTATGTACATCAGAGTGTTAATAACTGGGCTGAAGCATTAATTGAAATGGAGTAATGATTGAATTTGCAATTTAAAATGATATGTCAACATATATTGATTGAATATTCCATCAGTATTGTCAAGTTAGAAGAAAAAATTTAATGAAAATGTCACCTGATGCAAATAATAATAAACAAAAATTGTTCATGAATATTCATTGATGGATAGGACTATTAATATACACTGAGTTAATATTTTATTAATTCAATTACTAATTAAAGAGTTATTCAACTGAGAATGGTGTTCATTGAGTAGATTACTTACCGACACTCATAATCCTTTATTAATTCAACCATCCAATTTAATAATATGCAAATATTATTTGAATTCCTTCAGGGCGAGAAATCCAGCATAAACTTTGTCTTGAACTTGAATTCAAGAATTATAAAGAAAAAATTTATTATTGGTCATTAGATTTATCAAGTAATAATGAAGTGTGAATAGCAGATAATTGTAACAACTTTCAACTTGGAATTGTATAAATAATTTCAACTTGATAGTTAATGGATAAATAATGTTTTCAATTTTTGTGAAGAGTTAATTTAGAAGAGATGTACTTTTTTCAATTTGAAATTTTAAAATATTGATTATTAGAAAGTAGTTCAATGATAGCAACCTTACACTTTAACAAGTGTGCCCCATTTCAATAAATGAATTAAACGAGTTAAGTGATTTATCCAATTACATGAATCGTTAATATTTATTGGTTTATATCAAATTTAATTAAACTTGTTGAAGAATTAACGGAAGATTATTCAAATGATATTAAGCAAACGAGTTTATCCAATAAATATCGTGTGATTATTTACAAACACTATCAACTTCTCATTTACAATTAATTTTTCCAAACAACTATTCAGTATATTAATGTCTTTATCCTGTGCTGAATTAATTTAAAAACATTTTTAAACTCCAAAATAATTAAAATAATGGAGTTTTAATTTTAACCATAAATATTTTAACTGATAACATTTTCATTTTCATCATCACTTTATCAACAATAAGATAAAAGTATCAAATAAAACCTGTCTTCTTTGTGTAGTGAATTAATTATTTACTCCATATTTTAATATACCCCGCATTTAATAAGCATTGATAAACCCCGTTAATCACTCTATAATCCTCCCCACAGTATATGAAATGTATTTAAAATGTTGAATGAGTTATAATATATATGTATATAAATATATATTTATACAGGAGTGAATTTATCCAAGAGCTTAGAGATTGAAAAGCACCCTTTCCATCCTTTTCATCATCACAACTTTCTTCTCTCATGCCGACCCTTAAGACTTTAATTTCGAGGTTCAATTTTCAGACACCCGACGTTTACACCAGGGATTCGCACCGACGTCGAATTATTGGACTATGGGGACTGGGGTGTTGGATAAAAAAGTGTTGAACAGCCGTATAGACCGCGATTGTACACCTCCCTTCTTTTTTCGCTTTCGCTCTCTTTATGGATGTCTGGTTTGGCTCCAATGTGGTTCAACGTGATTTAGAGTATAGTTTGCACGGTTTAGCAAACATACGACGTCCGTTCGTTAGTTTGAACATCTGTGACCCACCCTCTTTCGTTTCTACGTCTCGTAGTGAGTTAGACGAGGCTGAAAATCTGGTGGCGAAAATGTGCCAATGCAAATACTATACAATTCTTACCTTTTTTTTTTTTGCTAAATTTAAGTACTACAGCAATTTTGAAGTATAAAAAAGCTTGCAAAATCCATATCTTTGGCCTCGTTTTGTGAGATTTCGTTAAAACTTCTTTTTTGTGAGTTGAGGGAAAAATATTCTTTTTTTTTTTTTTTTTCGTTGTAATCATTAGAGCTTGCATCAGATAAGATAAGTACGAAAGCCGCACGTTTTTCCGTGCGCTTTCCATTATCACAAGTTCTAGAATTATGCTAAAACGTCAGGAAAAGAGTATAGAAAAAAAAGCAAAATCTTTTGTAAAAGTTTGATTTACGGAAAGGCTTCGAGTTCTTCAATCTTTTTTCTTCACTTCTTCTTCATCTTTCCTTGTTGAAGAAGACAGTAGATACCTTCTCGATAATGAACGAGCTTTTATTCACATCCGGAATAAAAAACTATTTTTTTATAATTTTCCTTCCGTTTCGATCTTCAAGATTATTCAATATTCTTCTCTATATTTTTCTTACAGGTAATTAATCACTAATAATCAACTTTGATGAATTCCCTTCATCATCTCTCGTCATTTGTATCAAAAAATTGAATCCAAGTAATTTTTTTTACAATCCCCATGCTCTTGTACTTGACATAACACTTGATTGACAACAACAAGAACCCATTTGCTTTATGTATTTGATTTTTTTGTTATTCGAAAGGAGCTTTTATCTTGAAGTAATATCTTCAAAAATACTCGGCTAATCGGCTGAATACATATATAAGAAGAGGTCATGTATTCTCTGGGTGATACGAGCACTTAGAAGAAATACAATAGATGGCAAACATGTCTCTTGGGTACGAGTCTCTTCTTTTTGAGACATGATCCAACGTATATACAATTATTTTATAAAGCCAAGATAAGACGTCTTTAGGGAGTCAATTTTGTTTCCGTCGAATACAAGTAATCTTTGGTTTATAGTTCATCTCATCAATCTTTGTCGGATCTTTTTAGACGACGTTTTATCGTTGAAATGTATGTCTCAATTTTTTTTTAGCACTTGGTAATACTTAAAATCTACAGAGAAATCTCATGTTTCCCTCTTTCAAGAAATTCGATGGATCATTTACTTGTTTTCCGTTGCTGCTACCTCTTGAGATTTTTATCATCCCCAGGGTGTCAATCCTGAATCGGATGTCATTCCTCGGCTGATCACTTCTGTTTGATAAAGTGAGAGAAAAGTAAGAGAATAAATAGGAGTGAGACAGAAGGGAAAAAGAATAACGATAATCGGTAGATAAACAAAATTGTCGGATCCCCAGAATCCGCCTCCCTGTCATTCAGCAGTTTTTTTTCGCACCCCTTGCCCCTTTTTTATTGGGGTGTCTTTCTGGCTCCTACAACCCTCCTGTTATCATTCAAAGTCACAGAAATAAATCAGCTAGCTCGAGGAAATGATGATAATATAAACTGGACATGATGCAATGTTTGCTACACTCCATCTCTTTTCATCTTTTATTCAATAATCTATCACATATGTATATCTAAGTTCAATATATAATGAAACCAAAGCAACATCATTATCTTTAATTTTTAGCTCTTACATCGATTAAATAAATGGAGAAGTTGGAGAGAACACAATTTCCTGCAGTTAAGTAAATAAGAGAGACTCGTTTGTAAGATAATCGAGGGGAGAGACAATTTTTCAACTGCTTTTCTTTTCCTGTTAATGATTTTCCAGTGATCCCAACACTGTTTCCATTTATTCAACTTCCTCTCTTGGCTAGTATTCGTTCTTTGACTCACTCTCAAGAGCTGAATAAACTCTCAAAAGGAACTTTTGCTTTTGTTGTAACTACACCATCCTTCGTATAATCAATTTTACATTCTTTATATTCTTCTTCTGATGTGCCTAAAAAAACTCATAAAAAATCTAAAGAAGAACATTTTTTATCCTTTTCAATTTTTTATTATATTCTTTGATTAAAGTTCCCTTACTTTTCCAACTCTCTCTCTCTCTCTCTCTCTCGCTCATTTTCTCGATCGTTCTCTTCATCTTTCTCTCTTAATTACACTTATAGACCAGCAGGTTAGATATTGAATATTCCATTAGGTAGCAGTACGGAATGAAAATAATAATTGAAGTTGATTTAAATTTGTAGAGGGTCTAGACAATCAGTTTAGTGATAGACTCACAGAGAGTTAACCATCAGTTTCTGCGCATCGTCCACGCAATCGATACTTTCTCATGTATATCTCTGCAAATATCTCGTCTCATGATTTCACCCCTTCGTCCACGTAGATTTCCTGTAAATTTACTGACACCTTCATCCGTTCCCTTTTAGCTGTCTGTTTAATATTAACTCCTAGCACGAGTTTGGACGGCAGGTCGAGTTAATAAAAAGAAAGAAAAAAAAACTTTCCAAGCTGGGATGTTACCCGGCAGTCCTGGCAAATGCACTTGGGAGAGTTTCCCCGTAATCGATACCGTGCGGACTCTACACCCCTCTATTCTGCACATTCTACCCCGGCGACATTGCGCCAAAAGAGAAAATAGAGGGAAAGAAATATGCAAGATCATAAATTTCGTTTAATTTTTTCCATTGCCATTTCCATTCCTCTTTTAACGTGGAAATGCTTGATTTTGACATAGATTTCAAATTTACTCATCTCTCTTCAGGAAGTAACGCTTATTTGGTACCTTCGTGACTCAGTGGTAGTAGTTATCTGCATTACATGCTAACAGTCAATAGGACAGAATTAATATGCACCAACTACAGACTTGCAAGTCTAATTGGGTCCTTCAAGATCCCAAGAGTTCAACGCTTTTACTCGTTAGTTGAATCGATGTAAATTACAATTCAACCCAAGATATCCAGAAGGGTAAGACCCCATTTTTTTTTAACCTCTTGTCGATGATTCTTTCTGTTCATCAACGATGCTTCCATTCGAGAACTAACAACCTCTTTATTACTTGCCTCTGGAGCATATTGATGATAGGTTTAAGGAAGGTTTTATGTATTTCTATCTCATAATTACTTGCACGAACTTTTTTCGTCTTTATTGTAATCATCTTCTTTTTTTTTTGTACTTACTTTAAACGTTTCTATAAAATTGAACAATTTAAAGAGTCTGGAGGGAATAATATTTCTATTTTATTTATTCATTATTTAAATGTACCAATTTAATATCCATGAGAAGAAAAATATTTTAATAAAAAGATAGTATGGTAAAAGAATAAAATAATTATTTGAAATTTAAACTTGTGCTCATGACAATAATTCAACTTTTTATTTAGTTAAAAAATATTTAAATTTTCTAAAAGATGTAAAGTTTGGTAAATATTTAATTAAAAGCAAGAATTATTAAAAATAATAAAAATGATAAAATATCTTGTTTATTTTCATTACGGTACTGTTGTTAATAGAAATATCTTCTTTAGTGTTCATCTATTAGAATTTTTACCCTACCATTGAAGCAAACTTTTTTAATTAAATTATAAAAATATCTTGTGATTTCTTATGAAACTATGAGTCACTTTCGTTTATAAAATATTTTATTAATCAATAAAAGTACACCGGTGATTCTTGAGAGTACCTTTCAACATTCCTTGTGAGGATAGCGTCAACAACCAGCTCATTACTCCTTAAAGTTAATGGTTACGAGTACTCTTTTTGAAATATTTAAGGTATACATAAGTTTGAAAGAGAAAAAAAATTTAAGAAATATTTTCAGTGATTTTAATGATTATGAAAAAACATTTTAATTAGTTTTTTTAACTCTCAATCTTCCAATATTCTATTCGAAGTCTAGGAAAATTTCTACTTCAGTAGAATTTAAGAAGTTGATGCTCATCTTTATGTCGTCGTTGACCATATAATAATTCTATAAACCTCCGATAACTTATGAAGTTATATTTGAGCTTTTCTTTACATTTCAAAACTACTTCATCTTCCTTTTATATAAAACTTTTTTCTTAAATTTATGACAAACATTCACGACTTACGGAGATTCAACAATTTCCAGACGACAAATTAGATTCAAATGACAATGAAAAGTTACCTCCTACCGATGTTTATTTGTCGTACGATTCGCCGTACTTTTCAACTTGCAGACTTTTAAATCCCAACAAAGAGGATTGTTTTTGATGGTTGTTATTTTCTTATATGGTCTTGCAGACGTATTTAGACAGTATTTTCCAGAATAAAATGCTATTATATATATTTTTTCTTATTTTTAAGAATCGTACTTTAAAGATTTCTTCCGTAAACGTTTTTATTATCCCATCTCTATTATTATCATGATATTCGCATTATTTCAAGTGGTAGCAAGTAAAGCTTGTGATGTATAAACAATTCATCTTCTCTAAAGCTTTTAAACACATAAAATTGTGACATAAAAAACTTGATAGCTAAATCATTTCAACAGATTTTACAATGATAAATCATTATCTGAAGTAAAAATAAATTTTTTCTATCAATTATTATAAATTATTACCTATTAGATAATTGCAATTTATTAAAACGTAAATTTTTATTTAAAGAAATAACTAATAAGCTCAATTTCTAGGTTTATAATAAAAAATCTTGAATAAACAATTTTTTTATTAAATTAAAAAAAAAACAGATAGTTTCAAGCAATTTTCTGGTTGAACAATATCCTTCAGTGTTATTGTTAAGCTTTTAATAAAAATATGAATCTATAATGTAGCCAGAGGAATCAAACGACCTAGAAAAACCATAAGATAAAACGAAATGAGAAAACGTCAATCTTGAGAAAAGAAAATAAAAACAATTACGACTAAAGTAAAAGTCATTTTCAATAAGTGGTTAGTAATAATAATGAGCCTTGAACTAAAACTAAACTTAATTCATCAATTGATTGATAGCAAACAAGCAATAAAATCAGAGTGTGTCTAAAGGTTGTCGAATGACTCAACAGAATCGCTGAAGTCAGCTCAATTCCAGGTCACGATGTAAGCGAAGTGAGCACGTTTCTCTTCTCTTTGCACTGGTACATTCGAAGAGATCCGTTTGGCTGTTGTACTGCAACCTCGAGCTTCAGCTTGTTTCCACGGTAAACGGAATAAACCTTCAGATGTGAATTTTTCAGTTTCTTTATTTTCAGATACATCGACGTCCAGTGTTGAAAAGGTAAAACGTGCTGGAGCAATACCGACCACAGTTCAAGTCCGGAATCTGTTCAAAGACGACAACGACGAATAGAAGGTATACGGATGAATCGAGCTAAAGGAATCTCAGAGCGTTTATCTTTCACTTTCGCGCGCTTTATCCTCGCGGCTTCAGTCCCTACAATCGAGCATTATTGCTGCAAGGCGTGGAGTCATCGTAAGAGGGAAAAAGAAAGATGATAAAAGGAAGGATGAAGAGTACCTCTTTGTGGCTCATTTCTCGCCGATGTTTCCCAGGTACACCGTCCGTCGTCTTGTTCTTCATCCTCCCCTCACTCTATCGTCTCTTTACCTCTTCAGAGCTGATGGTTTCTTTTGTTACTCGGCTATTTTCTTCGCTCAATTTTGTACTAGTCGTTTAGACTTGAAACTCTTGTGCTACTGAGCTTCTTTTATAAACGGGTCAACCTGTAGATACACTTTTATCACTTCTCAACTTTTATTATTACTGCAAGTCATTAATTCCTTTTTTTTTATCTCTAGAAATATCTAACAGTACCTTATTGTTTGAGCAATTTATTTAATATTCTTTTCTAACATTTACATTTTTTATTCACTATTTAAACTTTATTTTTACTTATTATTTAAATAATCCTCTCGATACCTTTATTATTTCATTTTTTCTGTCATTATTTCACTCTTTGTTTTGACTATTATTTTTTTATTCGTTAAACCTTCTAAATCTCTTCATTCTGCTAAACTACAAAAAAATACTCTTAAAAACAAAAAAAAAAAATATTTGAATGTTTAATTGAATCTACAATATATTCACATATTTTTATTGTTAAAAATGTTTTTGTTAATTAATTAATATTATTTAAAATTATTGAATAATAAAGGATTAAAAATGTGCTAGAGTATTCTAAGCAAGTGGAATAAATGATAGAACTGTTGATAAAAAATTAGTAAATCATGTTGAGTACTGCAAAATCAATTCATGTGATAAACATTCAATGTAAGTAGCAGCTTAAAGTCTCGAACAAATAGATCAATCATTCAAAGATCAAGCATTGTTTTCTGTTTTCTGAGGAACATCAATCTAAATAGAGGAATTCCCTTTGTTGCCTTAGAGAGATTTGATAGAATCACTTGTCTAACCACAGTTACTGACACTATGCTATCATTGTATTTCTGCTTTCACGAAACGAGGTCAATCCGCGATCAAGTTGTTAATCTGCACATACATAATACGACGTAGACATTGGCTCGCGAGGCACGTAGCAGATTTCCAATTAACAAAAGCTCTACATACCCCAAACGTTTCCGTTAATCTGAAATATCTATTCAATAGTGCAGAATAAATAGATGATTCGAACTCGGGAATAATGATGAGTCCATTATGAAGTTGAATTTAATTATTAATCATTTTGGATCAGACCTTAATCGTGTTGTCTCATATGTTTTATATCATTGTTTATTCTATTCTTTAGAAATAATAGATAATTTGTTTGGTCAACAATAAAATTAGCTAATAAACATGTCATCTTTAACTTGATGCAAAAAAATTGGTGATAAATAAAAGGAGTTAATAACGTTTGATTTTTATCAAATAGAACAAATGGTAAATTTTGTTAGATAATATTATTTATTTGCTAATTTATTTTCCATATTTTTTGTCCATCAGACAGTTTTATCTATATTATGCCATCCAAAATGATTGCCTCTTTTTTAAACCAATCTATATTTGGTGAAAATAAATTTAGTTTTTTTATCTAGTGATTTTTGTTGTTATACTGAATGTGAGTATTTATTATATAATTCAATAAAAAAAAATAGCTTAAATTGATACACCGAATTTTTTTCACTAGAATAATTTAATATTTCCACACTATTGAATTATTTTATTGTATTCATTCAGGCTGTATTCATCAATTCAATTGATTTAATAGCAAAAGTTAAACGAGCATCACATTTAAAAATATTTATTAGAGTATAGCAAATATCATAAATATAATGCCAATAATTGTTATCAAATATTGAAGATTATAAAAAAAATCCAATCAATTGTTCCTCTTAAATTAATACATACAATTTATTGTATAAACAGTAAATTCTACAACAGCAATATGTTGGAGCACAAATGGTTTCCTGACTGATGGTTAGACTAATCAAAGTCTGTCAAAAGCAATCTACACCACCAGCACTGTCTTTGTCAAGTGATCCTCATAATGACTGAAATTACCAAGTTCTCATAAAAGTCAAACAAACAACTACCCACACCTCCTAAAATTCATAACTATTGTACACAAGTTGACTTGGTATGAAATAACACATTGAATGTGGAATAGAAAAAAGGGTAAATTACTCAAAAATGAAATCATCATTATTCAAAGTATGATTGTAGTTATCAAGTTCTATCAGAAGCAGTCTAGACCTTCGTTATCTTTGTCAATAGCACCCACGTAAACCAGCATCATGAATGCAAACCTAATGTGAATGAAGGACAAACAGATGAGTGGTTACAAAGTGATCTAGCAGTGGTGGTTGACTTGCCACTGACTGTTTGTGTTTCTGTATGTGCTCCAAGTGTATATTGAGTATATTTGGGCAATGCTCTTTGTCTGTAGTGATTCAATGCACGAAGCATCGAGTCTTTGGTATCAGAGTAACTCGGAGATGTCATGAGTCCTATTAAGAATCAATGAGAATTCAAGAAATTCCACAGATAGCATATGCATGGTTCGATGCAGCCTCAACTAGGAACTGGATCTCTCCCGGGAGATTGGTGGTCACTCGCTCGACAGTGCACCGGGCGTGTCGACAAAGGAGGTCAACCTTCGATCGTGTGGTAGGTCGTTACGAACAATTATGTACGACATCGCAACATATTTGTGGGACTTGTGAGAAGATGAAACGTCCAACGTGCACGCTCTAAGCGTTCCTCTAAAGCTCAACTTCTCAACAGTCCATGAATCTATTTCAGCATCCTCAGTATTATTATATACATCACGAAGCTACATATTTGTTGTTGTTATCACAAGTTTAAGATGTTCAACGAAATTTTCGGTATTTTCCTTCAAACAAAATATTCTCATATCCCCCATGTTTCTCTGCTTTCATATCGCTTGGAATATTTTGAAATTTCACTTGAGAAAGATATTATTCGAGTGATGTCTTCATTCAAGTGTTTAAATTAAGTTTCTTCTTCAGATTTTCGTCTTACAGAAAATCTCCAGCTGGAATTTTTTTATTTCCTACGAAAAAATTATGAAAATTCTCAACGCTTATGTACATGAGAATATACAAGAAATCTCTGTTGGGTATATATGTATCCAAGATCAATTGTAAAGATGAATCAAGTGTACTGAGAATGCTGCTACTGTAGCATTTGCCTACTTTCACAATCTCCATTCAAACGAGTGAATCGCTGTCTTATCGTCCGATGGCTATACATATATATGCATGTATATACTATCCACTGTTCAAGCTATTGCATATAAAGAACCTAAGAAATTTCTTTACCACAGTAAAAGAAGTAAATTTAAATTCATATATTATGCAATGTAAAGAAACGAGGAAGAAATGATATTATTAAAAATGTTTAATAAAATATTCTTTAGCTGGAAAAATCTCTTTTGCTCATGGAATCACTGACAATAAAAAATTCAATGTAAGAAAAATGTAATGAGATATTTTTATTTTTCTTATTTTCTTTTTCGTTGCTTTTTAAGTAAAAATGAATTTATTGTTCAAGATGAAAAGGTTAAACATTACCTGTTCTCTGAGGTCTATAAATTTTGATAAAAATAAATTTTTAAAAAATGTATTTCTTTGTAATATTTTATTCTGTATTCATCGTCACCAGACGATGTAAAAGTAGAACGATATAAGATAGAAAAGAGCATCCTGCACGATCGTATTCCTCACGAAAGGTCGATAAGCGTTTATGGGAGCATCTCGTCGAACCTTGGTGTTCTCTTGTTGTGTATATCGTGCACAATGTGAAAAACGGAAATAACAAAGCTTCAGGGAATTGAAACAACAGATGGAATATTTTTTAATTCATCGTATACCATGATTTTTACGTTTTTTTTTATCCTTTTTAAGTTGGTAAACTATTTTTCTTCTTTTTTATGAACTTTTACTTTTTAAAAATGCATCTTTTTATTCAGCGGAATGAAAAAAATTACTGCACACAATTTCTCGTTTTTTTTTTTTTTTTTTTTTAAATGTAAAAAAACTGATGTCACATTTTTTAGCTCATTGTTTTCTATTTACATTTACGACCTTTTTACTCTCCTTCGTGGCTTTTTTCGGGGTTTTTTTTTTTTTTATGAAGTTGGTAAATTTTTTTTTTTTTTTGAACTTGTTATTTTGTGTAAAGAAAAGAGGGGACAGATTTAGCAGCAAAAAAATTCTATCACATAAAGTCTATACTTTTGAAAGGATTCTGATGATCAGTTGGACAAAAAAATTTCGCGACTTTAGATTTGCAATATTGAAAATTGAAATTCGTATATGGCGTACAGAAAGCTCCCTTATTATGTAACATGGATATTGGTACGACCTTCTTCAACTCTCATCTGCTATTCACTGTATCACAGTTCAAGTAGGTTGAAAGTAGATATAAGATACAAGTAATACAAATGATCAGATAACGTTTTGCATTGGAAAGAATAAAGCAAGTCAAGAAAAGTCTTTTCGTTCTTGACTTTTGCTTTATATATTCTCAGATGAATAAATTTTCTTGGATCACGTGCAAATATCTCAGTATTCTCGATACCTTGTCCTTTGAAGCTTCCACTTGAATTTTTCACTTTAATGTGAATATAATAAAACGGTTTTTACTTCAAAAAAAAATATTTAGATCATTCCATTTCTATCGGTACTCTCAAATAATATAAATTCTTCTAGATTATCAAGTAATATTAATCAAATTTATTCATTTGAAAATAACAACAAATGAAATAAGTAGGTTTATATATAATTTCTTTATAAATAAATTAAAAATTCCTCTTTATAACTGTTTGAAGTATTTAAATAATTGTCGCTGAAAGCAAAAGGATTTGCTGGAATTTACTAAAATAATCAAATAAATTTACACTACTGAAAGTACGAATCAATTTTATTTACATAGGAATATTAAAATGTAGCAAATGATATTACCCATTCAGCATGTAATCAGTTAATTGATAGTATAAAATGCAATAAAATTTAATTCTAGCATATTAATGAATGATAAATTTACAATCCATTAAATATATTATTTATAATAATTAATTGTATATTTATCAACAGTAAGCTTCAGAATAAATATCCATATATTTTTTCAGTCATATTGACCGGAAGATTACCTCAATTATTTTCCATTTATTCAATTTAAATCTATTATTCTATAACATTATACTGTTATATATTTAAATCTAAATACTCTTATAAAATTCGATAATGGATTGGAAATAAACATTTTTCTAAGTAAAATTTTCTATCACATCCAACTATTTATAAAAATATTTTAATTATTTAAAATCAATTGAAGTTGCTAATTTCATTTCAAATTTAATCTCAGATATTTTTCTGAATGTTGAAAATTTTATGGATTGCTTTGCAAAACAGTTGATTCACATTCATTTAAAAAATTGTAAAGCTTTGAGTTTTTAAAAGTGAGAAAAAACATCTGATAAAAAACTTATAATTTAAAAAAATACTCATCTTTGAAGTGTAAAATAGAGAATAAGTATTTTTTTTTTGATGTATCACTTTCAATTAGACTAATGTATTCCATCATCTCACCTCTAGTCAATTGTTTTCTCATTAAATCGATACCACAAAACCAAACGATTTTGCGATCCATTGCCTATGGTTGAATGAAAAGCATTCGAGACCAAAATTACGCACGTACTTCTCTTGTATTGGTCTCGGATGTTCGTTGCATTTAAGCCTCTACAACAGTAGAGAGACAGAGGGAGAGATGTTTACCCTTTAGGTCTCAATGTCTCCAGTAACACGAGTTCTGTGGCCATGTATGTAGACCCTTCATTGGAAAACCAATGCCATACTATACTCTCTGATCAAAGCTATACAACCATTGAAAATATAAACGACATTTATTCAGGTACAAACGAATCATATATCAAGTGGTTCAGTTAGCAACTAAAGCCAAACGAGTTAAAGTAGAAATTAAAAAGAGTCGAGAAATCGTATGATATACTTTTGATCTTTTTATCACCCTTTTTTCCTTCTATTCTTCAGAAAAATATTTTTTTTATGCTTTTGTCGAGTTCCATTTTCTATCTTTAATGTCATTGACTCTTGGCACAATATCTCGTAGACTACTTTTTACGAATTGAATGTGTCAAAAGCAATTTTTTTTAAATTATTTTCCAATGATTAAAAAGTTTGATTCAAATACTAAATTTAAAAATAATCAAACATTGATTGCTAACTTTTATACGATTAATACATTTTTTTATTCATCGATATTCGATTTTTAATTTATTCGATGTTTTGAAGTAGAATAAGTATCCTTTTTTATTTGACAATTTTTTTATTCAATTAAGGACTATTAATTAATTTTTTTTTTATATATTTAATTGATTACTTATTTTATATTTATTTTGTCATAATTGTCACTTTTGATGAGTGAAATTGGATCAACATTATACGGTTTGGTCTTTTGACCCAATTTTGCAAATGTTTGATTTATTACATAGCTATATTCATTACCACTAATAATGAATGAATTGAATGGAAATTTAATATTTTCTTTTTTTAAATAGTTAATAAAATATCAAATCAATTATCGTTATTTAATCAAAATTTTTGCAATAAGCAATTGAGAAATATCATGATTTTGATACTGTCGAAATATTGGAATAAATAATAAAATGTTTTTTAATGAAAATATTGAAAGTATATTGACTGAAAATTTAATATAAAACATGAATAATAACGAACTGGTTATTTTAATTTCTCGACTAATAAACAGATATGATTTAGGAATCCAATAATGAGTTTATTAGGAACGAAATTGAGATATTTTCACTAAAATTATTAATTATAATGATTAACATTACGATGAATCAAAATAATCAAAGGATAATAAATGGAAGGAATGATTTGCCATGCATAGTTAAATAACCCAAGCATAATTAACTTGAATCTTTTAACCGTTCTATTTCTATTAACTAAATTTTCTCTCGATATATTATTATTTATAACCGAAAAATAATAAAAATTAATTTTTTTTATTGTTTATTCATATAATAAATATTTATAATGATGTATATTTTATAAATTTATTAATAATAATTTTGATGATATTTCGGCATTAAATTTTAATGAAATATTTACGAAAAATATTTATTAAAATACACATTAATTTCATCAATGCAGCTCAATATCACAGTTTATTGCACTGAAATGAATTCATTTGGTCCTTTAGCAGGTATCTCATTTATTTTTTACCTCAAGTGATAAATCATTTAGCAAGAAGAGTAATAAAAAAAATTACCTTCCATTTTATTGGGGAATCAAAAAGTGCAATATGTCCCTCTGATTTACGGGCATTTAAGAAAGGCATTGTAGTGTATAAGGGATTTCTGTTATATATGTATAAAATATAAAACGATTGGGGATGCTCGTTAGATGCTCGGCGGTATATTCATTGATTTGACATAGAAGCAGGTGGTATGAAGAGACTTGGATGATTTTATGATTATTTAACGAAGCGGCAAGAGGAGTTTAGTTTGCTGCAAGCAGCTTCAGCGTGACCAGAGGCATCCACTCAACTGACGCAAGAATGTCGTAATCAAGATTCTCTACGGGAATACTTGGCCAAGCTCTTTACAGTGTTTCCAACACCGTGACCATAAGAACTAAGGAATATCCGTGTTACGTCAACGTCCGTTGTGGTAAAGAGTCTTATACTTTCGACAATAATCTTTAAACTATTTTCAATAGCCTTACATTATTTTCTTCGTGAACAATTCAACAATTTAACTTTCTAAAGAATTCATTTAACTTTTGTTGGTTTAAACGCTTGCGTTAAAAAAAATTGCTACAAAAGGTCTTTTGCATTATAATAAACAATAATTAATGATATTTTTTTATAACTATAAAAAGAATTTTAAAAAGATTTCAAAAAGTTATTGTTAAGCAGTGATGGGTAAAAAAAATGAGTAAATAATTTTTTTTTTAATTCATTTTAAAGATAATGAATTTTTCAAGTCTTTTTTGTTGATATAAAAAAAAAAATAAATAAAAAAATGTAGAGAAAAAAATAAATGGTGGTTTATAATCAAGATATTGATTTGAAAAAAAAAATAAAAGATAAAAATTTTCAACCACATGGAAAATAAATTAAAACTCTTTTGATAATTTTTTAATAGACGTTAAGTGTTTTTGGTAAAAGCAACTTTTAAAAAAGATTCAATGGTGAAGAGTCTTTATATTTCTAGCCTTTATTCTGTTTTTTCTTTTATTCCGCAAGTATTTTAAGCAGAAATTTAGCAATCAAGTATTATTTTAGTTAAAAAGTATCTAACGAATCTCAATTTAGCGGGCAAAAAGGATAAAAAAAAATTAAAAGAGTTTAAAACGTGAATTGGCGAGTGTACTAGTGGTAGTGAGGGATGATAGTGGATGTACTTGTGTATACTAGTGTACAAGAGTAGAGAGAACAATTGGTTGTTACTGTAAAACTTTCAACTGTAGCGAAATAGAGCGAGTACTTTGGAGTACAACTATATAGAAAAAAACAAAAAATAATACATAAAAAGAAATACAAGCCGACAGTTTTTGTCAGACGTTATTTATGATGTACGCGTTACTGTACTTCCAACCCGTATTATTTGACTGGTTTTTTAGGAGTGCCAAGCGAAAAAGAGGCCTTTTTAAATTAAAGGGAGATACATGTATATAATCATAGTCATGCTATTAAAAAACTATTAGACCCATTTTAGGGATGTTAAGATCATCATTCCAACAAACTCACCTTTGTCTTACTACGCCTTCTTCCTTTGACGTTAACAATCCACTTCCGCTATCTGTAACATACCAAACAATTATTTTTATTAATAATCATTTATTGTTATTAGTTAAATTAAAATTTTATATTTAATTTGTGTTAATTAATTTTTTATGTGGAAATTTTTTTCACCTTTATTTCAAATAATTAACGAATTTCTGGTGAAAAGAAAGAGAACTAAATAAACCCTTGAGGCTAACTGGTTATTTGGGAGTTTTTTTTTTTTTTTGAACAAAAAAAAATTATATATAATTTGAAAAAATGCTGGCAATTATTTTTTTATTAGTTGTCAAATGAATTTTTTAGTAGAGTCGAGCTTTCTGTCCTGTTTATTTTTTTATCAAAAAAATTAACAAACATTCAAAAATAAATTTTCTTGACTTTAATTAATTGAAAAATTTTTAGTAATGATACTTTGTAAAAATGGAATGCTATTTTTAATACGACTATTATGAGTAATGATATCGCCTTTTTGTTTACAGTAATTATTAATGAAGTTTCTAAAAGACTGACAATTTACTGGCATTCTTATATAAAATAATGGAGAAATACGCTAAAGTTTTAATAACTTTTAATCACTCTTTTTATCGACAAAAGGACTAAAGTTGTTAACAAACATAATTAAAAACAATTATGATAGTCCTTAGCATAAAATGATACTTGAAATAAAAAGTTTTTCATTAAAATCTGTTAATATTCTTTTTTTTTTTTTGTAAACTAATTTAATTAAAAAATAAATTGTGTATAATTATTGCCGATTTTCTTCGAATAAATTTAAAAATGTATGTAAAAAAATGAATCTTGACAAAATACATGGTAAAAAGTATCTCAATTTTTTGTCAAGAATTAAAAGTAATTAAAAAGACGGTTAAAAGTGTTTTGAAGAAACAGGAAACGTTGTAAGAAATTTTTTCAACTTTTAATCGTGAATTCGAATCAATGGCATGGAACGTCGATGTTTTTGTATTTATCGATCAGCCGATTGTTGATAACCAGAGGAATATTGCAATGGAAACCCTTTGGTCCATGAACACAAAGTAAAGAAGTACCGTCTCTTGTCGAAAGGGTGCAGAAACGAAAAAAAAAAGATATTGAAAGAAGGTAAGTGAAAAATAAAAAAAGAAAACGAGTAGGGACTGACGATAAATCACGAAGCCACGTTCGTGTTTGTTTTGCAGAATTTCCAGGCTCATTAAGGTACAGAAGCTGATGGTAGTTTGTGTGCAGTTGTGTTATTCACTCTTTCGCGTGATTCCTCTCATTTTTTTATTTCCTTTCATTCTATTATCACACTCCCTTTCTACAACTTTTACTTTATCGTTTTTTATTGTTCATTTTTTTCATTACTTGTTTTTGTTTAATTTATTCACTAGTATTTTCAGTTGTCATAGGCTTGACTAAAGACCACGTTTTTCTCTCCAAATACAGTGAGATTATGATGTAAATGAGAAAATGTACGAAGTAAAATGTAAATAAAAAAAATATTTATCAGGCAAGATGAGTTAATGTCCATGTGTTGAGATTATTAACGAGAACATTTATTAATGAGCTAAAGAATACTTTTATATTACTCAAAATGAATACAATATGTGAAAAAATTTATGAAACACTGAATAAAAAAAAATGTGTTATCGGGATAATATAGAATAAGTTGAAATACAATGCTACGACTGATATAAAGCTGTAAAACATTGTGAGATGAATTTGGGTATGTTAAATGAATATAATAAACGAGTGGAAATTGTGCAGATGTGATGAATATATTTTTTATTAATTTATTTATTAAAAATTAACATCGAAGTTCATATTTTTAATTAATTTAATTGATATTCAACCAGAGATAGTATTGTATATATGACAAAAGTAAACTTTTTGAGAGCTTTTTATTGTAATTTACACTTTAAAAAGTTGCTTGCAACTCTGATTTTAATTTAATAATATTAATTATAAGAATACTAGAATCATTAAAAAGTAAATATAAAAAGTAGTTTGTTTCATGCTTATTATAACACCTGTTTTAAGATATGTTGATAAAAATATTTTTTAAAACTAATTATTATCTTATTTCATAATCGTTAATTATAGTCATAAATTCTCTGAATCCAATTGGTTCTTTTATCACACAAATTAACTGTTAAACATTCATTATCACACACAAATAATTTTTTTGACAATAAAAATTGCACTTAGAAATTTTTCTTTTAAGTTTTTAAGAATGTTGAGTGCTAAGAATGAAATATGGTCGTGATAAATTAATTTTTTTTTTTTTTCGTTGAATAAATAGTAATAATAAAAAAAAATATGCTGGCAATTATTTGACAACTATAACAGAACTATGCATATTTTGGTTGAGTAAAACGAAAAAAATTAATGAGCAAGCATTAATTTAATAAACTGTCTGAATAAAATACATCATATCAAAGTTATATATTCAGTGCAATTAATATAAGCACGACACGAAAATATATGTCAACAACATTTTTTATTCTCGTGATGATGATCGAGAGTGATAACAATAATAAGGCTACGTAATTATTATTCTCGCACTTAGCTCTCAGTTCAATTAAGCTGTTAGCAGTAAATAGAAGAGAAAATTGAGAAAGTTTTTCTTTTACGTTTTTCTCACTTTATTTCTACTTCATATTATAAAATGAATAAAAAACTTTGTACCAGGTTAGGAATTTGTATGATTTAAAGTGTAAAAAATAAAGTTCATTTGCATGATTGTCAATAAATATTTTATGACTTCAGAGAGAAAGTTTTGATATTGAAGTTGAGGTTGATGAGTACAACTTTATCCATTTACTGTAAGTAAACGATGGAAAGTGTAATTTAATACATCAAAAACATTAGGGAAATAAGAGGCATTGTTTACATGGCAGATTTAATATTTATTCACTTTGCTCAAGTAACGCTCGCACGATTTAAAGCTATACTCACAATATACATATTGATATTTGAGTATTGAATTGCTCCAACATTACATAAAACTTTAGCAACATGTATCGTTTATATTTCACAAATTTTTATCAAATATTCAACTAATTAATATTGTGTTGTATTTATAGATAGTCAATAAATAAACGTCGGTATTTGATAACTATTAATTAGTCAGCTGGAAAACTTCAAGGAATGTATTTTTTAATCAACAGCTTTCAACATTTCCAATAGAAAGTACTTTACATGCGTTAATAGCTTCGATTATGGAATATATTACTAGCCTTATCGATTTCAAGTAAGAGGCTCTAATGGCTCCTCATACAAGTAAAAAAAATTTGAATATTGTAATTTTATGCTGTTTTTAATTAATAATCATTTTTAATTAATGTCATTTTTATTTTTTTAAAAGCTCTTCAATTTCCTTCATTATCATTCTTTCTTTTGTTGCTTATTAAATTTATTGTTCATTGTCAAAAAAAATTATATTATGGACCAAAAATAATAGTATTTATTTAAAAAAGTTTTAAATATTTAATAATCCATTTGCCAAGATGGTGTATTTTATTTTAGCACTGATAATTTTTATGTTTAATGTTTATCAATAATTGGATATGCTGTTAAATATAAGTAAAGTACGATTAAATATTACAAATAATTAATACGTCAATTTATCCAAAATAGTAATTAACTATCAAAGTATTCCTTTGACGTAAACTTAATCATCCAATCTCCTTTCATGTTCTCACCGCACTATCAAGTACACGAAACACTTGGTTGATGTAAAACTCGTGCGCATAAATTGGAGCGAGGAAAACCACCTCTTCCAGACCATCAAGCAACTCCTCTAGTTTTACTTCCCATAACGATATCATATCTCACAGCTTTGCTAAGGTGGAAGTAAAATAGTCATTTTGGCTGAGTGATGGAGTGAATAAAGAACAAACGTGAATGCGAGACACATGAATGAGACAAATAAAAGTGGTAATAACAACCAAGAAATCTGAGATAGTATAATCATTAAAATAAAACCATTGACACGATTATTATCAACATTTTCATTATTTAAACATTTCTTTCATGTCCGCTATCTCTTTTTGTTTAATTTATCAAAGGCTAGATTATTTATTGATTTAAAAGAAAAAAAATCAGTAAATACTGAAGTTTTATTTAAGTTCTTCAGTAAACAGAATGATTAATATTTAAATAGAATCCCAAGAGTCTAAGGAGGAAGAGTTGTTTTTGAAAAATAAGAAAAAAGCACGTTTAATTTATAGTGGAATACATTGACAAGCTCCTTTGTTTGTTTGGTTGACGATTAACGCATGATGTGAGTCAAAAGCTCTTGTATATAGTAAGCTTTCCTTCATCAACAGACGGCTTCTCAAACAAACAAGTAACATTTGCCCCATCCTCATTTAGCTCTACTAGGATTCAGCTTTTGAACATTGCTTGAAGCATCAATAGCTTTTCTTTTATGTTTTTTATAGTCTTTTGTACTTTGTTTACCGGATGAAAAGTGAAAAGGGCTTGAATTAATGCCTTGTGTATTGTCGTATCTTACGTGAAAATGTCAAGAATTAGACTTTTCATGTTATTCTGACAAGTCTCACTGAAAATGATTCTTCTTCGAGTCTCATTTGGCAACTTTTCGTGTTCGCACGCGCGTCCCAACGAGTTAAGTATCGAGCGACGCGTCGCGTGACGACGAGACTTGCTTACAGAGGGATATAGATGAAAGTGGAGAAGTAAAGAGGGGAATTCCAGAGTCACATCGGCCGCGTGTACAACTCTTGGAGATTGGCCCGATTCCAGAGCCAACAAAAACAAAAGCTGCGACAATTCTGACGAGGTTTAGTGGAAATAGGCACCTGGATTCTTCTTTGACTTTTTCTTTGCTTTATCGTCGTCATGACGATTTTTTCCCTTTTTCGGTTCAATCGCACGTGACTTTTTTTGTGGGGAGAAGATGATTGGAAGAATGTTCTATCGGAAACGACACGTTTCAAGGGTACCAAGTCGATGCTTTGAGGTTCCTAAGAGGAATAGACGATTGAAGAAATCAATCGTCAGACAATCGACTATGAGGGTGAGAAACGAATACTTTATTTTCTAAATGTTTTTTTAGGATATTCGAATTAATACATGTTTCAAATTTATTTTGCATTTGGATGAAGATATTATTTTTTTACTTTGACGGTATCGTTATGTTTTTCAATAAATTATTCATTTTTTTTTTCTGTTTAAGAAAATATAAAATAGAATACTTTGATCCTTGAAAGGAAATTTTTCAAGTACGAGTTTTTCAGATGGGAAATAAAATAAAAATTGCTGAAAGTTTTCCAACAAACATTCTTACACGGAATTATGGTATCACGATATTATACTGAAAATTGTTCACTTTTTTCCCGGCAGCGGAATAAGGTAAAATTTAGTTTACTCTACATTTCCTGCTTGACTTAAGTATATACTCTAATTTTTTTTCCTCTTTTTTTTTTTTTTTTTGTATAAAATAATCATAATTCCAAATGTGCAACGATTCATATCTGTATATTCTTCGCATCTTTTTCCATGTTTTCTCATTTCATTTTATTATTCCATTGCTTTATTTTCATTATCTTTATTTCAGTAGATTTAAAAATGGATACTGAATGTGTAATTCACATGGAATAATGTGATACTTCTTTAAAAGTAACATTTTTTTTTGTTTAATAGTATTTATAGTTATTGTAAATAATTACTCGATACATGAGTACTTTTAATATTAAGTTAACTACTTCAAATTTTTCAAGTAGTATAAATCAACAAAATAGAGCCAGATTCTTAACGGTAATGAACAATAAAAAAATATTAAATTTAAAAGATAATAAATGAAATTTTTTAAAACAAAAACATGTAACAATTACATCAAAAGCATAAAATATCAGAGATATTATATAAATGTCAGTTATTTTACATCAATTTTATCGAATATTTCTAATTTACGTTAAAATAAATAAAAAAATAAATGACAGAAAAAAAACTAAATCAAAAATTGGATTATTTTTCTGAGAATCGAAAAAAAATAATGAAAAATGGACTAGAAAAAAATAGATTAGAGATAATTCGAAAAGTTGGCATGAAAGAATGAATAGAACGAGAAGAGCAATTCGCATTAAATGAGTCGAATCCTTATGATGATAACTCGGGGTAAAAAGTGAGTGGAAGAAGACATAAAAAGAATAAGAGCAAAGTCAAGTGTTATATAGAGAGGCAGATTCTTTAGACCTCAGAACGAGTAAAGAAGCAGACGAAAATTACTAGGCATCAAAATTGGTGCAATTTCAGACAAAAATAGAAGAAGTGACAAAAGCGACACAGACACTCTGAAAATAGACACCTGGAATTTTGTCACAGACTACTACCACCAGTGTCAACTTCTACACAGCTTGCAATTTGACGTCGTGTATAGTTGTAATCTCTCTTTTCCTCGCTATGCGTGGCTCTCTTGTGGTTGGCCATTCACTTAAACGGTGACAGCAAGTCTGGTCCATTCATTTTCCGCCCTGAGGCCAAGCAAAATCCGTGGATTTACTGCAGTTATACCGTTATTATGAAATTCTAATGCTTTCAGACACTGTCAACTAGATTACAAATTTTTTAGTTGTTCGAACTTACTATGATATAAAATAAATTATTAACAGAGCTACAAGGTTTATAAAGAAAATAAAAATAAATTATTATTTATGATATTATCTTTCTTTGCTATTAATTTTTTTTAGAGACAATATGATGTATTAAATGTCATAAATTATACCATTAATGTCCAATGAATTATCAAGAAAAATATTAATAAAAATAATTTTATGTTTAATTGAAACATTATATGTATTTTAATTAAAATCCTTCAAACTTTTTTATTGAGAAAGTTTAGTAGGATTTTTAATTCACTTCTGTGTTTATATTAAATCTAGATTGATTCAATAGCTCGTTAAAATTTCAAAGACACTTTTAATACACAGCAGTTTTAAATATTTTTTATGAATATTTAAATAATATTGTTTTATTCATTTTGTTGGTGTTTTTTTTTTGTTTTTTGCTCTTTTACCTCCGAGGCATTATAAAAACGCTCGATTGGTTGTATGTTAATTCAAAAATTTCAACAAATATATATACATATATAAAAATTAAAGATAAACATTTTGTTGGGAATATTAATGCAGTTATCAATACTACAGTTGTTTTTAAATAAATAGTAAAATTAAATAACTACCTAATAAATAATTAAATGTATTTTATTTTTATTATTTGCACATAACAAAGTAATTGAGGACTCTAAAAATATTTCTATCTCATCCTTTTTCTACGCAAATAATCCTTTTTTTTGTCATGTAAATGAAAATTTTAAAAAACATCTGAATTTTAACGAGCAAAACTCATTTATGTTTGCAGAATAATAACAGTAAAAAAAAATCTGGAAGAAATATTGATGTTTTATTTTTTTAATATCAGAAATATAACATTGAAAGAAAAAAGAATAAAAATTATTTCAACATACATACCACTAAAACCTTTTAATCAATTCTATTAATCTTACTATGAAATATTTCTATTTTTGTTTCCAACGGAATTACATCATAGCAATAAATTTCATTCCTAGCCAAGTACTGAGAAGAAATGTCTTTCTATTAATTATTGTAACTCAAAAAGACCGTGGTAACAATTGTTGAATGTAGGGTGTAGTGACTCCAAGCAATACATCAATTTATCTCAAGCTCTAAAAAGAATTGATCATTCACCTGCTGAAGCACCTTTGAGGTATTGTGCACACAACACAATGCACATCGATACGCAGGTATCTTAACAATAAAGAGAATAATAATGATCTGAATGGTTTAAATTTGAAGTTGGTTGTAATTTCGGACGCTGCTGAGGTCCAGTCGATTGAATCTACAATAGACCATAAATGTCGCTTGTTAAAGCTCAATAGACTAGTTCTCCTGCAGTTGGACGCATCTAATCAAGCTGAAATAGAATCTCGCGAGGCTGGAAAGCTCTCTCAATTGTGAGAGAATACATTTACAACATTACTATATATAGATAGAGAGAGAGAGAGAGAGAGTGAGCTGCTATATTACAATCGTTATTTTACGTGTTACGGACCGACATATAACGAGAACACTAACTCGCGGGTCAACAAGCTCAAGGCTCTTGAAATTCAGCCAAATACATACACATATATCCTAGGTGGATTCTCTCTCATCTTCTGTATATCCTAAAAGTTTGCGGTAGTTCCAACAATTGAGGAAAACTTGCTTTTCCATGTTCGATTGTAGCCAATTGGCGTTGTTCTTTTAGTCCATTTTTTATTTTCCACTTTTTTTGCTGCACTTTATTTCCGGATTACAGCAGTAAGTTAAGTTGGGAAATTATATTGAATCCCTATCTGTTAAACCAACGCCATGTTTATTAGAGTGCGGTCACAGAGTCCAATAGACTTCTGTGGAAGTTAACGACCCTCTCGCGGACATTTTAAATGTCCAATTAGCTGTTATCAGTTTGGTTATTGGACTTTACTATTTATTTATTACTGTGATTTTTTTCCCTCTATGTAATCTTCGTACCTATGTGGCGAGGTGAGGTTATGTGTGCATTCGTAGTTAACTTTGTGCTGATATTCTTCATGAGCTTTATGAACTTAGTTAATGTAATTTAATTAAAGCTTGGAATCAGTGGCGTAAAAGTTTCATTATGTGAATATGTTTATAAACTTTTTAATTATTTTATTCTAAATCATTATTTTAATGTGAAAATATTATTATTTGAAATGATAAAATTTTTGTTAAGAAATTTTTATGCTGACTCTTTGCTAGCTTTGTTTTAAGATAAGAATAAGTTTTAAAACAAATTTGTCACAGCCATGTACTTTGTCGTATTTGTTTGCTTTCTTAATCCTTGAAGATCGATACTTTTAGCACATTCTGTAAGATTTATATCCTTGGGAAAAATATTGTGTATAATAAAATTTTAAATTGATGAAATTAATAGCTACATTGATAATAAATTCTATTAAAGAATGAAAAAGTTTTCCCTCCAATTCATTGATGTAATAAATTAAAATGCAATTTATTACGTAAAATATGATTCATGTAAATATTATTTAATTACACCGAGTTTTTTATACGACGTGATTTATCATGTCATTATGTCAGTAGGTTGCTGACATTAAAAAATCAATCTAAATCTAATATTAGGTCATCCATGTTTGCTAACAAAAATTAAAACTTTAAACCTATCGAATATGTAGCTCAATCCGATTTTTCATTTCTTTATGAACAAAATAAATAAATAGAAAATTTTTAAAAATATATTCCTCATCCCAAGATGGAACTTTTGGGGCGAAAACTCTTGGCAAGCGACAAATTTAAACCTTTCAGGCAGTCTAAAGTGAAAAAGTAAGATTCATCCAAATATCTTTTGAAGCAGTAATCGAAGGAAAATTTAATGAATTATTTAGATGATATTTCGATATTAATAAATATAAATAGTGCTTTTATAAACTTAAATGGAAATTGAATCTATGACATGTGTCATCGAATTTTTCCAGTTGGTGCATTTATAACTGCAAGTTCATTCTGCACATTACGTGATACATATAACTCATGATTTCGGATCAGTGACCTCGCGCACTTGCTTGGCGTCTCGCTGTCGAGCTGGCAAAGCTTTTCGTTGCTTGGAAAATATGCATGTCGCGTACACTTACACCCTACAGGCATGCAGAAATGCGGAAATTTTCAGTGCTGAGAAAATGTGTACGTGACGTATTGGTTGAGCCTCTCGAATCTCAAGTTGTTCATCTCACTTTTACTTTTTACTTTATGCCTATAGATTCATATACATATAGAGATATAGATATCTCTCAGATGAAGCATAGATTCTTCTCCGATCTATCTATGAGCCTAAAGCCTCAAGGCTTTATCTTCGTCGACGTAAAAACGATGGAAAAGCTCATCTCATCTTATTTTCAAAGACAAATACATTCGTAATTTTCTCTCAAAGTATATACAGAGATGAATATTCTTTATTCACATTTTATAAATCATCAATTTATTTTTATTTCATTCTTTTTATCAACCAATAAATGAGACCTTTTTCCAATATTTTATCTTCAAATAATTTCGCGGTAGATTCATCTATAGTTTCACGGTGTCCCGATTCTTACGAGAATAAAATCTGTGGCCAGGATGTATGTGAGTGTGCAGTAGAACCAGTGAAAAATCTGACTCCACAAAAAAAAAATTCATGCAACCAGAGAAAAACTAAAAACCTTCTTTAATAACTTTTATTATTATTATTGCGTACACTCGCAGCTAAAAATTATTTCAGTGTTTTTGTATCATCAATTAAAAGCTTAAAAATCACCCGTTTGCTCATTACGAGATTCAGCTTATTTTTTATCAAACTTTTTTTCTTTCTCAAGTGTAATCCTCTGACCAATAAAAATAATTTTCATTTCATAAATAACCCAAAAAATTTAACCGAAATATTTAAATTAATAAACCTAAAACTCGAGTGCACATAACTTCACTTCTTAAGCTTTATTATGTTTAATATATCATTTAGAAAATTAAGAATAGGAAAAAAATTATATCTAAATATTTTAACATTAATTTCAATAATTGTTTTATCAACTGGATATTAATTAAAAATTTGATTTCCATTGAATTGTTCAGAATTATTTGAAATATTATCAAATTTATATCAATATCGTTAATTTTAATTATATATTCTTTTTAATTGGATCGAATTATTCATGAAAAATTAATTTTGTCACTGAAAACTTTCAATTTAAATATTTACATTATGAGCTGAATTTCATGTCTCTCAATAAAAAAAGTTCACTGCACTGAAATATTTGGGAGCAAAAAAAAATATTGTCTATTAATTTTAATTATTATTAGCTGTAGTTGAAAACAATTTTATCAGAAGTAAAACTTTTTTCATTCTCAATAGCAACCACATTTTTTCGATAAATGAACTGAAGGAAGCACATTAGAGCAGGTATTAGAGAATTTAAGCGAAAAATCAGGCTAGCAGATAATTTACTAATCAGCAGACATCGCGAGGAAGTCCCGGAGACTTCAATAATTCGTCCATTTCCAACGGACGGACGTGGTTCCCGGAAGGCAAGATGGCGGTTGGGCAAATGGAATCCGTTATCCCAATGCGATCTCCCGATGGAACGGAGCCGATTAATCATCTTCCAATGGGAGCTACTAATAGCTCCGTTACTCTGATTATGATAGGTCTATGATAATTATTGGGAGGAAGCATTCTAGCTAGATAAAAAGCAAAAAAGTTTGATTTCAGGTTATTATTAAAAAAAAAGCTGGATTATTCGCGACAACTGGGGAATTGTGGTATTAACAAGGGTTATAGTAAATATGGGGTCGTGGGAAATTTGTGCTAGTAATGGTTGAGAGACTCCAAATATTTTTTTTCTTTTACTTAATAACATGTTTTATAATAACGTAGATTAGGGAAAAGTAGAGAATCAGATAAAAATATTTCTGGACTTGAGAATAAATAGCAGAAATATTTCCTCTTTAATTCATTTATACTTAATTAGTCACTCAAAATTTCTGGTGGAATTCATTTAAAAAATTTCATGAATACCAATTTTACAGTAATTTTTTTTCAAAGACTGTGTCTTATATTTTGAAGAGTCGACTATAGTTTTCGTTAAAAAGAGTTGCTTATTTTTTTGATGAAATAAAAATGGGGTTAAAATTCTTGAGTTTAATTTTAAATCACGTAGGAATTGAGTTGGGATTTTTTGTGTTGAAGTCTCAAATAATTTAATTTTTTTTTTTTCGAAAAAATTAGAAGCTGTTGGAAACAACGTAGAAAATTGCCGTGAATTTTTTTCCACTGAGGCATGTGAGAGAGGTTGAGTTCGACAAAATTATCCGAAAATGTAGCAAACATTTGAAATTGATTTAGTTTGTTTTTTTGACATAAGGAAACATATCCTGAAATACTTGTATATCGTCTCCACAATCCTTCCAAGTCTCCCAATCATCTCAATTATCCTCCCCTTTCGTGTTTCCGTTGCTCTCAAATCATTTCGAAATAATGGTCCCCCCTGGTGAATCTCGCGTACATCCACTTTTAGGCCAAAGTCGATGCTCGCCTTGGTACGTAGCAGTCGTAGCTATTTTCGAAACAACCGCGAGACTCATCGTTCATGAACAAGTTCATTTTTTTTCGCCAATACTTCATTGCAATTTATATAACGAGTTTAAATGAAATTAATTTACCAAAAAATTACCCTTTATTAACGATTCACTACAAGCTATCGTATTGTGTTCTGAAGCTTTGAAACATTTTTTTTCAGTAAAATAAAAAAAAATACTCCGAAAAAAATATTATTCGTTCGTGCATATATTTTTTAAAAAATTAATTTCTTTTATTAATAATTTTGTAGGAAATATTATTTTTTAAGGAGAAAATAAAAGGGCTTAATCATAGAGTCTCTTTTTTTTTCGAAACAGTTGGAAAGTTTGTTTAATTGGTCAAAAAAAGGAAATTCCGGTTTTCGAATGTTTCTGTTATTTTAAATTCTTCTGTAACACATCTGTCAGCCGTCAGGGAAATTTTTTCAGCTTTTATGTAATGTGATATAAGTTACAAATTTTCTAGAAGTTGTCATTTGTATTGTTATCACCCTTATGGCAAATACAGATGGAGACAAGGTAAGATAGACATTTCACAATTTTTAACGAAACGGAAACACCTGTCAACGATGGTTCTTGTTTATGAGACATGTAAGACGTTTGAAAAATAAATGTTTAGACGATCCTTCAGCCGTTTAAAAGAAATACACCGAGTTATAAAAGTGGTTCTGGAGTGTAGTACTTAAGCTAGTACTAGAAGAACAAAACCGAGGCAGAATATGTGCTTTGCTTTACACTTTTTCTCTATTCTTTTTCCATTTTTTATAGGAAAATTCCCCTGATACCTGTTGCATCTCACATCATTACACAATTGATGAATCAACTAATTATCATTTTACCTTTTGTGTTGAATTGTAATATAATCAACGAGTAATGTGTTAGTTGTGGAGTCATTATGGAAATTGATGACAATTTATTTAGAGTCTCTTTTATCGAGTAAGTACAAAGATTAATATGTGAACAATAAATTCATATTTGGGGATAATTTAATGAAGTAGAAGCAACAAAAAAAGAATGATAAATCTTTGTATCGGTGAGTTAAAAATAGATAGAAATTTTTTAATTTATGTTTCCGTTAGAAACAACAGTTTTGGGGGAAATAGAGTTTTTTTAAAAAAAAAACTGAAATTGAATGTTTTTTCATGAAATGAATAATTATACTATGTTTTAACACTTGTTAAGAAATTAAATTATTGGTTTTTCAAAATTATTTTTATATAGAAAATTATTTTTACAAACTTTTAGAGCTTTTGGAGTATTTACCAATTATCGAGTTTGATTAAAAATATTTTTCAATTAATTCCCTATTTTTAGTTATTAATTCGTTGTTTGTTGTTCGATCCACTTTGTTTACTATTTTTTAAAAAACATTCTATCAAAATTTATTTTGAGAATGCTCAGACTGGCGCGATGTTTTAAGCGCAAAAAATTTAAAAAATTAAACTTCTTTCATCACTCAATAAATCACTTCATTTTCACTAAACAAAAATATTTTCACTTTCCTATTGTTTTCAATAACTAACTTTCCTCAATGAACATTTTTTGTTCAAAAAAAAATCTCTTTTTTTCTCATCAATAAATGATGGAATATATCCTCAAGTTTTATGAAAATTTATAACAATATATCAATAAATACTGGGTTGGCTATTTACATTTTTTGTCAGCAAGCTTTCATGATTTTATGGTTCACCATTTTTCCTCAAAAATGCACTTTTAGTATATTTTGTAAGCACCCGAAACTTCCTCAAACGACGCTCAGGTCATTTCCCACCACTATTCACAAACTTTTCAGAAGATTTCCACTAATCCAATGCTGTGAAAACACCATCAACACTATTCAGCGATTTTTTTTTTTTTTTAAAGCCACTGCAATAAGTTAACGTTAAAAAAATCATCACTCGCGTATTAAGAAATGGCTAAAATAACCAACGAATTCTCGACGATCGATGTTTTCCAATTAATCAATACCCCCATGAATGCTCACAAATTGAATAAAAAATGAGCAATCCAATAATAAGTGTTGAAGATTAAGAAATATCTAGCCTCAAATGAATATTAAAAACTAAACAGCAGGATATGAATTCAAAATAAATTTATAAATAATAGACATTACCTGTAGCTTCCTTTCAAAAGATTGATGATCCTTAACTTGATCATTCACATAAATAATTGATTTCTTTTTACTAATCAAAAACGTTCCACTTACAATCAAACTTTCTTGCATTCTCAAAATATTTCCCATTGTATACCAAAAACCACTAGCACTGTAACTCCAAGAAACAAACTATCACAGAAGAATAAGCACAGCTGCACCAAAACTGAACCATCATTTCCATCCACTGTAGCCAACAAAAAAAACTTTAAAAACTCCAATAAAAATGTCGAATAATGAACGATGAGAAATCACTGGTAACTGATGAATGTGTCTGCGTATTTATAATGCAAAGATAAGTACACTGATGATAACTGATTGGTCATTCACGAGAAAATCACTCGACTGATAATCAATAGACGCGTGAGCTAACGCTTGGAGAATGAATGGCTGGCCGATCACTCGAGGGCTGCGGCCCAAACGAGACTGGCGATGCGGCTGCCAGTGAACTAAACGTAAGCAGGGATGATTTATAGTTGGGACCTTAGGCAGCATCGAGAAAAAGAAGAGGGAACGGAACCTCTCCACCACCACCGTGACTAGTCTGCTCACGGCTTTGGTAGGTATACGGCCTTATGCCTAGTCTTCTGGCTGTCTGGATGTTTAGCGTGCACACACTTCTCTCTTTATTCTCCCTCCTCTTGCTGGCGGCCACGACCTTAGCAACACCAGTCTTAGGCTCTTCATTGTTTCAGTGGGGCCTCTTCCTTCCATTTAACTCAAGGCCTTGCAGGCCCTTACTAACATGTTTATCATCGATAACACTCCTTACGACTATTTCTTGTTTTTAATAAGATTTATTGTTTGAAATGAGCTGGATTTTAGTGAACAAATTAAGATAAAAAAGGAAAAGAATGCGGAAGGTACAAGAAATTTGCTCCTGAGATTCTTGTGTACTAGAGAATGATATTAGTTGAAATCTTTTGGTATGGTAGATGCATGTATACATTTATATATATATATATATATAGATGTCTATGTACCAAGCAACTCCTACCTACTCTTGCAGTTGTCTGTCTCATCTTTTTAACCTCCATTACTTTAAATAGTCTCCTGGAAAGTAGTTTTTAAGTTTTATAAAGTTCCGAAAAGTGAACGAAGTCGCTATTTCCGACAACTCTACTGCCGTTCCATTGTTTTAAATGATCATCATTAGCATTTTAATCGGCACCTTTAGCAATGACCGTTATCTTTTAAACTATATGGACTATAGGCATTTAAGCGAAACGATAGCATCAACTTTACAGATTCAAAGTGGCCTTCAAATTTTATTTAACAATTGATGTTCAATGGTACACCTTCATAATTAGAGTATTTATTGAGTGTAAAATCGATTTCTATGTAGAGGGGAAAATTTTTTAAAATAGAATTAAATTTATTTTAAATGAAATTTTTCGAGGATTGGTTACATTCCATAAAAGGTTTAACGCCCATGTAATCTCTTCTGTTTGATGGGATATTTTTTTACTTTGTTTTCTGTTAATCATCTGTACTTGTACTTGTCGAAAGTGAAAGCAGCTAAATCTTGTACTCTTCCCTTTTTTGAAGATTTCTGTCTGTAGAAATATCGGAGACTTTCGTGAGGAAAGGGAAAGCCTCAAGGTTTTCTTCGTAATACCACGTAAATCCTCAAGAAACCAAGGCTCTTTCTCACATCGCACGTGCTTCGTTTTAAGACAGCTGATCATTTCTCAGACTGACGTTCCCTTTTAAAAGCAGCAACATCAGCACTCTAAATATGGAATCAATTGGAATTGTGAGAATTTTTATTCCTTTTTATTCATAATCGACAATAAATTGCAGCAGACTCGATAAAACGATTGATAGGATTAATCAATTTCCATAAAAAACATCAGGGGTACTGTTTTTTTGAAATAATTGCTGCCAATGTATTACATTTAAAATATCTTATAATTATTAATTTAAAAAATTATTTTGAAAATGATCTGAAGCATACTTGAATTGTCTTTTGAAATTTAATTGATCAAATAATACTCATTATAATTAAAAACCATTAATTAAATTAGTTGTTATTATTTAAAAATTCTCAGGAAGTCTATTGTAAAAATGATTTCAAGAAAAAAGTTAGATAAATAATTAATCCATTTTCTCATATTTTAAAGCAAAATATTTAATGAGCAGGTGTGTCGCGTACAGTCATATGTGATAAAAGTATATATATATTTCCTAGATGAATTTTATGTAAAACTCAGAGCTTTGTTCCGCACAAACAAATGCTAACAAATGTTATCAACGTGTCTTTATACGAGTCTTTTATATATTCTCTTTCACTTGCTATCCTTTCCTACAGCCATTACTGGTAAAATCAATTGCTCTATAGCGTCAACGACGCTATATAGTTGTGTTCTCGCGTATTTACTGAATAGTTTCCTCATTGTCTTTTCTCCACAATGCTGCATCATGATGATGCTCTTGGCGTCTGGAAACTTTGAAATTGCACTGTGCGTTGTGATTCTCTAAACTATTTGTAGTGAAAATTAAAGTGTGATGCATCGTAATGAACTTCTCACGTAGTTCATAGACAATTTGCACAAAAAATTTAATTGTATTCTATCGAATTTAGATTTTCTAATGATGACAAGCACAATTGACACTTGTTTTCTCACAATATATTCAACAATTTCTTCTTTGAAATTGAAAAATCAATTACTCTTTTCAAACTGTGTGAGCATTTTATTTTTATCGTAGCATTTATTTTAATTATTTAAAGTGATTTGTTATAAATTAAATTGTTGGAAAAAACCTACAAAGAATTTTTAATTTATTTTTTTTTATCTATTTATTTGAAAGAACAAAATAATCAATAATAAAATAGACTTAATTGAGAGATTTAATTGAAAAAAACTGCATTTCATGACAGAAAATTTTATAGTTTTTTAAAAATCAAATTCTCCATCCTCTTCTCCGATAGATACACATTTAGTTCTCCATTTTGTCATGCCATCAGAGAAGATGAAAAGCAAATTGGGCGTAGAATAGATGGGATGTGTACCGTAGAATCACCTCAATCAAATAGCAACTACTGCATTCAATGACGAGCATCACGAATATCATCCCTTTTTTTTAATCATCGTCTCTCCCTCGTTTACATCTACGTTTTCCGCATATTCATAAAGCCCATCTATATACCGATTTATTGTATATATACAAGCTAGATAAAATGGAGAATATCAAATATACTGATACACATAAAGTGTATATCAATACACACCTTACAGGAAAATCTTCTATTGCATACACATTTATATAACATTTTAAAAGCACCATTTTACTCGAGAAAATTTTATAGAAAAATTTTCTTTTAGAATTTATTTACTATCTTTGTAATCAGTGAATTGAAATTCCTTTAAATAACTTGACTTTAACAGCTTTCAGTACAAACTATTTCTCAAAGAGACTTTGAACCATTTCTTAGTGGATAAATCCATATCTTGAATTATTTCTTTTATTTATTAAGAAAATATTTCCTTTTATCAATATTATTTGAAAGCATTAAAGTATAAAAATTGAATTGAAAGCATTAGAAAAAGTATAAAAACGGTTAAAACTGCTTAAAATAATTTTTTATTATTTAATTAACAATTAGAGCACACTTATAGTGATGTAATTATGAAAATCCAAATGACAAAAAATTATTCTTTAACCAGTAATGATAAGTATAATTTATCATATTTGTTTGAGGTTGATTGTGAATTATTGATCCGTTTAATATCCTGAACAATAAATTATTGAAAAAAAAAAAAAAGACATTATAGGTTTCGTTCGATAAAATAGCATGCAACAGTGAATAAATTCAAGAATCACTTTATAAAACACGAAAGTTTTCAATATTTTATTGTTAGGCAGTATGTTTATTTATTTTCCAACCTTTTATTTATTTTTGATGCATTTCCCATATTTTTTTTCGTCTCGTTCAAATTCATTTATGTCGATTTTTGTGGTTTCCCCTTCGATTCGACATTGGATCGAAAGCAAAATAAGGTAAAATAATTACTTAAAGATTCAACAAATAAACGTTGAATTAAAATTATACAAATATCCCCGGAAGAATCTTAAATCCTAAAAAATACAAATAGTATTTTATTTATGAGAAAGATTTGAATAAAATTGAATATTGAAAGAATGTGAAGAAAA
Source organism: Chelonus formosanus (assembly GCA_028641665.1). Taxonomy (NCBI): domain Eukaryota; kingdom Metazoa; phylum Arthropoda; class Insecta; order Hymenoptera; family Braconidae; genus Chelonus; species Chelonus formosanus. The sequence continues at coordinate 21,672,398 of CM054002.1, forward strand.
AGTATAAAAAACATGGAATATGATACTGCTCTTTATACTCATATTTTCAATTGTTATCTTCGCGAGAGAATTTCAAGATGGTTTCGTTCATAAAATGCTAATTTCTCGCTTGCCAAGCAGTCTCATTGAAAACTCTTGACACTACAGTAGTGTTTTATAAAACCCAAGAAGAAATATATCGCGAACGACCCAGCTAAGTAGTCAGGAATAAAATGGGTGTATTCATTCACATGATAACAAAAAAAAAAAAAATTAAACAAAAGGAAGACTATGATAAAATGAACGAAAAAAAAATTCCTTTGTGTTAACTTTGAAGCCGATAAACAAATGGGTCAGAATAATTGTTTAAAAGTGCTAATCTATGTGAACAATTTTCCAACAATTCTAATTTTTTATTTCATCGTGAAATTCTTGCAAAAAATATTTTCCAATTTATTTCTCCTGACAAATAGAAAGTTGTTGATTATTTAAAACCATTTTTATATGAAGTCTCTAGATAGAGATTGGATATGAAGAGAGACTATGAAGTATAAAGTATGAAAGAGATTAAAAAAAAAATACACAAGGGAGCGAAGAATCAATCGGTATGAGACACAAATATACAAAGAATGCTTTGTAAATCCCTCTCATTTTCTTACAAGTACTTGGTGCAATTTTAAGAGTTGTTATTTTGCGAAAATAAAATATGATTCCTAAGAAATGATAACAATAATCCATCTTAATTCAACTCCACGATCTAACGAGCTCATAAAATCTTTGATGCATCGATTTATCTCTCGTGTACTTGAAAAATAAGTCCTCATCTTTTTTCCACTTAAATTCAAATAAAACAACTGCTTCAATTACGTTATAATAAAAAAAAATCAAAAATATTTTTATTTAATTAAAGACTTGAGATGATGGAGATAAAAATTTAAACAATTAGTGACAACGTCAAAAAATACTGTTAAATTAATAATAATAATAACAATTAGAATAATGATGATAATAATAAAAACGATTAAAGCGGAGGCTATTACAATACATCTATTGTCTTACTAATTCCCAATTATATTTCGCCCTTTATGGGGGTTTACTCAAGGTAAATAGCTAAGTGTATGAATCCACTGTGTATTGCATTCGCATGTATAGTCCACCACTCGTCTGAAAAGAATGAATCGATGATGAAGACAAAGGATCTCCGCTTAAGACTCGCCCTGGTACTCTTTCACGCGATTTTATGAGGCTTGTCGACTATGCAATAAAGAACATTCGCAATTAACAACACAACCGTTGCCTCTTCCACACCAGAGGATAGAAAGATCGCTGTAAATAATTGAAAATCTCTTTCATCTCCAAAAATCTTTGATTACTACTGCTATCACAATACCATTCATTCATAAATTACTAACTATACTTCAGAATTGTACAAGATATTCAAGTATTTTTAATTCTTAGTGACAGTGAATTTGTTTTCTTTTTTCATCCCTTTTTGTTGATCCAACATCAAAAGCTGATATTTGTTGATTAATTAAAAGAAGAAAATATTATTAGTATTTTTTATGAGAAGAAAGGGAGAGCGTGAAATGACAGGTGGAAAAAAAATTTCGTCTAGGGTTGATTTTTTTTACAGTTAATGGTCTGTTAACCCTTTCAAACGATTAATTCAATTAAATTGTTATTGACTATTGACTGGTCACAAATATTGAAAAATAAATTTGGTGATGGAGTTGAAAAACTATTTTGAACAGTTGATTGTTAAAAAATATTTAGACAGTAAAACATAGAATAATATTCACTGTAGTAAATGTAATTTTTTCAATTCAAATTGTCTGCTTTTTACAAGGTTTTAATAAATTAAATTTATTTAGTAAATAATTGAAATATTGTAGCATATTGTTATGACAAAAAAAATCAGAGCTCTAATATTTTCATTTACTATTATTTGAATGTAATATTATTTAATAGAGACCAGTGTAAAAATGACAGAAACAATATCGATAGAAATTGAATTTGCACTGTGCTCGTTGAAATAAAATCTTTTATGTACGTCTAGTTTAGGCAAACACATATTGGAGGGTTCATATAAGCAGTTTAATAAAGAATCCATTTCTCAATACAACAGTGAGAGTAGTTTAAATAATCATTGATAGAGCATAATAATAGTCTGAGCATCAGTGGAATAACGTGAGTAAAGTAATTATGTAACAACAATTGGATACAACTGATTGAGAGGAAAATTAATTGTAAATCTTGTACTCTAACACTTAAATTGTACACCAACTGTACCTATATGTATTCGTATGTTCACTGGGAATGCAAAGAGAATACAAAGCAATGAGTGAGTAAGCTTTAATAATTGTTTGAAGCGTGCTTCAACTTTCATACAACTCTCTAGTGCACGTACGTATATATACATATATAAGCATAATATGCATACCACGATGTTGTATTTCTGTACTGATGTTGTATTATTGTGTTTTGCATCCTCTTGTAGGATTTCAAATAGACAGACAAAGCCAATGCCAAGTGACACTCATAATTTTAACGAAATTATTAGTCACTCCCTGGAAGTATTTTACCTCACATTCCAAAGTCACAATGACAAAAGCTAAAGGTCGGTGTATCGATACTGACCAGTTTACAACTGGTACTAATTGCCAATGAGGAAATTTATGGTAGGCAACACGCCAAAAAATTGTCCCGGAAGACTTTACGGGTCTAACCGAAAAAAATTTTGTCGTTCATTTCCTAAATCTTAACTCGTTTTATGCTAGAGGTTTATTTAAAAGACTTTTAATCATTCAATACGACCTCTCATTTTTTTTTTCAAGTATTTTTTACCTTTTAATTAAATTTGGTCGTCACACCACATTTTAAGTGACAATAAGGTTTAAAGAATTTTGGTCCTTTGTTGCCTAGAATTTTTTTTTCAAGTTCAGTAGAAATTTTTTTTCTTGCTTGTTTAAAGTAGTCCAAGTGTAGAAGAAGTAGTTTGTTAATATTAAATAGAATAGTAACAAATGTTTCACTTTCAAGACAAGTATAAAAAATTATTAACCATTGAATAAATAAGATCATGAATTTTTTGTCATGAATTATCCTAAGGTGAAGCAATATCTTTACTTTGAGTTTAAAATTCCAAGAAATTTCGTTTCTAACAAATTTTAATAAAGTAAGACAAGTTTACTCAACTTTTGGTCATATTTTACATCTTCATATCATTTATTCATATTTTTGTTCTTTTTAAATAAACAAAGAACGTTGGATATTGTCCAATAAAATTTTTTCTTCTCAATAAACAACGGTTGTGGAGTGATAAATATGATGATATCATGAGTAAAGGCACGTGTATTATTAAAACAATGAAAGAGAAATAACTAAAATAAATTAATTTAAACAAAATAATTTTAATTCCATCTATCTACAATCACCCAGCATTTGTTGAAATTTCCATAAATGAAAATATATATTTTCCAATAAATATTCATAAACATGAATAAAAATTAAAATTCCTATAAATCCATACAAATAAAACCATCACTGCAAAAATATTTTCTCTTGTTATACGGTATAACAACGGATTATAACCAACTTTTATTCATTTAATATAAATATTAAAAACATATGTTGTAATCTAATGAAAGATAAAAAATCAAATTAAATAAAAAGGAAATAAATTAATTCCATTAACCAAGATAACCTCCAAAAAAAAAAATTCTATCTCACAAAAAGGAAAAAGTTTTAATTAAAATAAAAATAAAATGATAATCTTACCATCCACAAAACAGGGTGAGAATAATATAGAACATAATCCAGGGACATATTTTATTTACTTTCCCATCGCATAGATTATTATTCAGTTTTTACCATAAAATCTGCTAGCAGTCTTCACCCCCAACAACATATAGTAACTCTCGTACATCCAAAAGATATTTCCAGGACTAGTATCATCTCCCTCGAAACGATAAACCCCTGGCAACCCTTAGGTAGTTGCCAGGACGTTTTATCCCTCTTATGTCCCTTGGCACGCGTATAAGAATTGCAATAGCTCAGAGGCTATACACGTATGAGTGGCAGTAGCAGCAGCCGAGGCAGTTGAAAGGGAAAAAAGGATAAGATAAGTTATCGCAAGTGGCCCTAAAATAATTTCACGATCGTTCTAAAGCTCGTCTTAACACTGAGAATGGAGTATTATTACATAAGGGCTGCATTATAATGATCATTTAAATTTTGAAATGAGACACTTGGTGTTTTAATTATTTAAAATTAATTCTCTTTGATGTTATAAAAGGCTTAAGGCAGCTGAATAAGTTGACAATTATCGTTGTGCTGCTTGTTAAAAGATCAGAGTCTCTATTGTAATTGTCATCGTTTTTAAACTTTGAAAAATGACAAAAGTTGATAAGATGAATGAATTAACAATTTCTATCGTAATTATTCAAATAGGTACAAACTCAATAGATAGTTGAAAACATACATATGTATTACACTTATCTATCGACGATCTTTTTTCAAAACCCAACCGTGAATCATTTCGACAAATGTTCATCGTCGCAGGTGTTTCTAACAGGAATCATTAGCATCTTAAGACGTAGCTGAAGAAGTAGAAGAGGAAGAAAAAGAAAAAAAATAGAAGCTTCTTAAATAATTGAAAAATATTTGATTAAATTTTTAATTCAAGCATCCCAACTTATCAAATGTAAATAATCTTACTAATAAATATTGCAAATTATTTCTCACATTAACAATCATCATTTTCATGGGGATTGGGTATTTTAAAAAATGACTATTTTATTTAGCTCTATTAATACTACATTAGAGAATCTTGATCGTTGTTAATTAACATCATTTTTAAGTAGCCATTTTTTTTCGTTAATTTGAGTTTAGGATGGCTGATAGATTAAAATCATCGTTTCCCATCATTATTTATTCATATCTCTCTCAGAGATATATTTTAAGGTGATTTGTTAATTCAGGGGAGAGTTTTGAAAAGTTTTGTGACCTAAATTTGAACTCGAGTGTTTTTGATGTGAAGAAAATGACTTTTTAATTAACCTAGTGATAAAATTATTGTATAATTACCGAGGTCAGGTTTTTATTTTTAATAAATTCATGTTTAAATTAAACTTTACTAGAATTTTTTATATTTCATTCATCAACACCTACGATCAACTCAACAGTCGTGATTAATTTATGACTTGTTTAACAAATCACGATAGGAAAAATTTTTTTTAATGAAATTAATTAATTTTAATGAACATTTTTTAAATTTATGTGATGGAATTTTATCGAAAGCTGAAAAAATAATCATACCTCACCTCTTTTTTATTCAATTAAAAAAAAAAAAATTCAAAAGCTTCGATTTTCCTTTTTTTTTATAATAGTTGGTAGCAAACTATTTTAAACCACAAATTGTCAATTTTTTGGAATGAAATTTTTCGTATCGATAAAAAATATTGTTTTGCCTCTACCTAGGTTTTTTGTGAGTAGTTTTATTAATCAAATATTTTTAAGTCTTTTTATTTCAATAATTACTTTATTTATTCTCCAAAAAATAGATACAAAATAAAAAAAAAAAAGCTTCCCAATAGAAGTTAAAAATTTGCTCAACTAATTAAATATTTGCATTTACCACTTTATCGCTTCACATCAATTACATGAAAATTCTATACTCTAAAGAAAAAAATAAACAAATTATAAAATATTCAAACTTGACGATTTAGGCAATTGTCCAATTCTAATAAAAATTCCAAACATGATTGAGCGTCTGAACACAGGCAAAATCATTGAAGCAATGATTATTTATAGCCGTAGATGCAAAAGTATCAACCACAAAACATCTTTGATTCATAAGTTCCGAGAATTATCCAACACCGGAAGATGAGAGTGGCTATTGGGATAGTACGGCACGCGTATTTCTCATAAAGACCAGTTAGATCTCGTGCCAACACACGAGGTCAAAGTCTGTAACTTTACTATTACAGGGGGTAGGGGTATGTTATAGAGTGAAAGAGGGAGTGGAAAGTAGGGGAAGTCGGGAGCACCCCCTTAATGACGACCCTTGGACATTGTGTCGTGCAGACGGTACATTTTCGACCCCTTGGTATAGTTTGAGCAAGCTTTGGGCCTTTTTAATGCAAGTCACGAGACATCCCTCGACACAGCAGTAGCAGCAGACCATCACACGACATCCCATTGCTGACCAACGTTGCCAGATCTCGAAAAAAAAAACTCTTGACGTATATCAGTCGCAAAGGGGGATAGGATTGAAGAGCTTGCCAAGAGGATTCACCACTTGCAGGCGAAAGCGCTCAACTGCTGAATAGACAAGAGCGATGAGAAAGGAGATATACATCGATAGGAGACATGAGACAGGTAGAAACTTGACTTGCAGTGGTTGAGATTGGAGAACCAGCTCTCTGACATCTCACTAAATACACACACTCAATGTTGCACTTGAATATATGCGGGTGTCCTCGAGGAGGAAATGATACCTCACTCCAAAGGCTTACGTCTTACATTGAATCGAGATGATCACAGATTACCTGATATTGACTATTTTGACATGAGAATGAAAGTCTAATCAAAGGCAGATTAATAAAGAAGCCATGTTAAGGAGATTTGTTGAGAGGGAGAGATTGCTGTTTTGGGTAGAACAGAAATGATATGAAGGCATAAATATCACTCATGTCATGAGGATTCTCCTTCAAAGTGGACTGGTTTAATAAACATCGAAGCCTTATTATGATATGAAGAAGAGAAGTTGATTAAATGCAGAAGTTTTATTTATTATTATTTCATGTTTACATGATATCTAGAGAATGAAAATTAAAAAAAAAAACAGATCATATCAAATTTATTTGGGTTATTTATTGTTGAGATTTTTTTGAAAGGGGGATTGACGAAAATTATTAAAAGTTGTCAATTGACAAAAAAAAAACGAATAAACGTAATTATTCAAACTTTTAATGATATTTTTGAATAAATAAGAATGATTGTTGAATTAAAATAAATTTGACTCAGCTTAATAATGGAATTAAAATCTTTTAAAAAACAATTCATTTGAAAAAGTTAGCTTTAAACTTTTATCATTAAAAAATTGGGTAAACTCGTGATTTTATTACCAGAGAATTGAAATGACGAATTATTAATGAAGAACATTGTATTCGTTTTTATCAAAGAAGATAAAGTTTTTATTCGACAAAAAATATTAATAATTGAAATAAAAGAATGATATTAGAGATTAAATACATTAGCTAATGGGCACAATATTCAAATTTGGAAACATTTGAAAAATATATGCAAACATCAAAATTCCATGCTGCTCTTGTATGCTGTTTTAAAAAAAACTGTCGTTTGCTCTGGAGGCAAAATATATATTTAAAAGCATGCCAGAGAGGAAATTGTGATGCCGCAATATTGCGAGAGCATTTATCTCGGGCTCCACATGTGAGGCGGAAAGCAACGGTGGCGGCTACCATCCCCATCTAAACCTACATTTACCCCTGGCAACGTTGCCAGATCGGGTATTTGAGAGAATCCGAGAGATCGACAATAAAACCGGCAAAGTGAGATAGACATTGGACAAGAGGGTGTAGAATCGAGATTCCAAAAGCTATAATGATGATCCAACGCTCTATATTGTCTTGTCCAATTATTATTTCTCCCTCCTCTTTGTCTATCTACTTCGGGGTATTGCATGGTTAGTTCTAGAGCCCACCAACTGCCCGGGACAAAGATAGTTAGACCATTTATTGTGAAACTTAATAATTCTAGGTTCGAGAAAATTTGGCTTTTAGGCACATTAGTAACACCAAAAGACTTATTGCTTTGACCAACTGCTGAGTTTCTTGGATTTTTTGTTAATGTTGTTGGTATTGCAAGCTATAACGATTTGGGTTACCTTCACTTTTACCTGAACATCACAATGATGCATCCGCCAACGTAAGATGCACACTAGAAAGGTAGAAGACCCGAGATGAGATTTTTATGAAACGGAAATTGCAAGAGATAGTTTTCTCTCTCTCTCTCTCTCTCTTTTGTAGGTATTTCAAAAACAAACTGTCTGTGTCATTGTTGGAGAATAAAGTATTCTGTTTTCTCAAGATAAAATCGATAATATTGAAATTTTGTTCCAAGATGATGATACTCAATATCATGAGATGTATAGGAAAAGAACATCTTTAAAGAGAAAAGAATCACTTAACTTGAAAAAATATTTTTTCAATGTTTCCATTATCTCGATTTAATCTATTATCTATTTTTTGATATTGAGATGTTGAAAAATTGAGTAGATTTATTATAATAAGTACGTTATTTTGAAATCTTCTTACTCTTGTGATGCAGTTGGAGAACATCATCTTGGCTGGTTGAAGTTTTTTTTCAAAATACGATCAAAAAAAATTATTCAAAATGGGGATTATTGTAATGGGTATGAAAATTGAATTTTTATTTAAGATTCCAAAATTGTTTGAAATGGTTTTTTGAAATGAAAAATATTGATCTACGAACATGAGTGAGTATTTCGTTGACAATATCTTAGAGATGGCCAAATGGATTCTGATGTGAAACCTCCTTTCTGACATATAACCCAGAATGACTTAGAGCTGATCAGATTTTGAGCTAAATCCATTGAACCATTTAGTAGTAAATAAAAAAAATTACATGTTTTTTATCAAAGAAAGAGGATATATATTTTTTAAAATGACTAGATCGATTTGAGCTCAAATCAGATATCATCCAGGTTGCTGAGAGATGTATCGAAAAAAAAAGCTAGAAAATACGTTGAGCCATTCTTTCAAGCATCGTTGAATGAAATTTTAGTCATGTGAGTTTTTCTAAAGTCTCTTGAAATAAATCACTATACAATTATTTTTTCTATTTATGATTTTTAAAATAGATGAATATAAAAAAAAAAAAATCCAATAATTAAATAAATCTATTGGAATTTTTTTATTAAACTAAATAATAAAAAGAAATAATTAAACTTACAGTTTGGTTGACTTTTTAATGAAGCATGACCTCTGTAACAAAAAAAAAAAAAAAATAATTAACAAAAGAAAATTTAAAATTATTTTATTTTTTTAAAAATTAAACAGAAAAGTTAATAATAGAGAAATGGTGTGCTATTAATAGTATAAATATTATTATTTGTAAAAAAAAGTGAAAATTCTTTCAATACACATAAAAATGATAAAACCAAAAATAGATAAATTTTCCTGCCAACTCGATTTGCACTGTGTAAATGCGATTATATTTTGACGTAAGCCATTACGTAAGACGTAAAGAAGATTTACAAGACGTCGTGGTATAGTAGAGTTTCATTCTATTCTGAGTATAGTAGTACCTTTCAGCCCCTGATAATGGAGCGTCACGACTTATTTACTCCTAATATTTTCTTAGGTCATCATCAACTCTGGCCTTGGTTCCGACCACCCTCCGAGTGAAAAACTATTAAATTTAAACGTAAAACTATTAAGCTTAAATCCAATGGCGATATTACCACGTCTGGTTGCCAAGTCCATCTATATTGAGAGAAAGTTTTAAACAGAAAACGAGAAAACAAGTGAAGAACTGAAAGTAAATACGATTATTGAACAATTCTATGTTAGACTTATTTACAATTGATAGTTTGGGAGGCTTGGCTTCATGTTAAATGTTAAACACGAAGCAGCATAAATTTTTAAATGGATAGATAAAAATATGTCGACATGCGGTGACATAGTCAATAATAGTACAGACTCTGTCGCGACAATTTATCTATGTAACTCCACCCACGGCATTTTTTTCTAAAAATAAATAGCTATTTTTATTTAATAGGCGGTGTTAAATTAAGTTATTATGTTCAATTAATTATTAAAAGCACTGAATAAGATGTTTTGGTGATTGTTACTTAATTTTTGTTGCTTAAGATGCTCTTAAACATGTTCATCATAATAGACTTAATTTCTATTGATTTGAATAATCTCTACACGACTTTTTTTTTATTACCCAATGCTGGTTACTTTAACAACGAATTAGCCATGTTTAAAAGCATCAAAAGAATTCATTAATTTATTTAATTGTTGCTCAAAATCTATAGGCATAAAATACTATTATTAATACATATTTATTATGAAAATCCAATTACTTGAAAAAATGTAGAGAGAAAATTTTTAGTTGCTATGAAATAATAATTAATTTAAAAAGTTATTTATAGTATCAACTTTAGCATTATTTAGTAAACTAATCTTTTAGTCCAGTTAATTAAAAAAAATTCAATTATTATTCATAACACTAGCCTGGAATATTTCGTAAGTAATAGCTCCTTTTTATATCACATTTAAATAAATTCTATTTAAAACTTCTAGAGTTTTATTTAATAAAAAATAAATTCCTCACTTAAAGAGGTGAAATAGTATCAACACTCTTTATTTCAATTAAATCCCACAACTATTTATTAGTCGTAATTTTTATAAACTTTTCATTAGATAATTAACAGTATATACATGTGAATGAATATAATTTAATTCCAAGCGTTTTAAGAATCCCAATGAGATGAAATTACATGTAAATTATTCAGTACTCAGTATATATGTGGATGAAGATAAATTAAAAATATGGACATGTATGTTGGTGAAATGCATTTGCATTTAAAAATACGTATGGTTAGTTTTAGTGACAGTAAATGAAATAACTTTTGATGTTTATCCACAGTGCGTATATGTGAATTTTAATGCGATTAAAACTGTGGAAATGAATTTAAAACAAAGTTTTCGTTAAAAACAATGCGAGAATTATTTCATTCATTCTATTCACATGAAGTCAAGTATAAAACTATTAAACTTAATTATATTATCATACAAGTATTTTATCGGCAAACATTAAACTGTCATCATCAGACTAAATGAATTACTAATGTAACAATTACTTTTTTACAACCCCAGCAATCACTTTACAGTCAAATCCGATGGCTTTTGACTAGTATGTTTTTCAAGCTGATTAATTCATTAACTAATGACCTAATTAATTAGAAAGATTTTGCAACATTAAAAAAGAGGGAAAAAATTTTAATTAAACTAAAAAATAAATTTTTACTGTCATTGGTGTGGTAATATGGGTAAAAAAGTAAATCTCCAAGTGATGGATAAAAGCGTAAATGAGTGAATAAATCCTCAAAAGCACTTCTTATCGAATAATGTTCAGGCCATTCATTCAATAAATCTGAAACATCCCTTCCTTGTGTTAAAGTGTGTGACACTGATAAAACAGATAATATCCAACAGCTAGATAATAACGACTAATAAATCGACATTTTTACGATGTGTTATTTCATTAGTGGATGAATAGAAAAATGACAATTATCATCAGACTATAATATTATTTTATTTCAAATTTATAATCCAAATTAATATATATATATACTGATAACTTCGTGGAAAAATTTTATTTTGTAATCACTACCGAAAATAATAGCCTCTGAAATGCAGCCAGGCGCAAGGTAACATTATATTTTATTTCAATAAAAAAATTTATTCAAATAAAAAAAAAAAAATCCTATTTTCAATTCAAAGACAACTGGAGCGGTTGCAACTCGTTCTTCCGCACAATTGTTTTTCCGTGATTTTTTCTCTCTGTCTCTTTTTTCCTCATCGATTGTCATTTGAGCCGAGAATAACTCACGTACTTTAGTGAGAAAAAAAAATAAAGATAGGGGGTAAAAAAAGTACCAGAATATGTGAGAACGTAGCATACTATATGAAACGAACGAGGTAATATTCGAGAGTTGGACGTGCAAATAAACAAAACGGCTATTAAAAAAGAGTACGATAAAAAGAAGCGACGGGATATTCTCGTTTGAACGATTCCAAACTAAAAAGGCTATTGTTAAATGTGGTCTAAAAATGGTATTGCCATATTTAGGCACCTATTGCGCTTTTCAATAATTTTTTTTTGTTTCGATTAATATTTTTCTTCTCTTTTTCTTTTTAATTTGCTGAGATTTTTTCTGTATTGCTAGAGTCAATATTATCCTATATTTTCATTGATCAATCACTAATTCATTGAGCAACTGATATTAAATTTACTTTCTTTTTTATTCACTCTCACTATCAAAGTAGCTAGAAATATTTATATAAAGTATATACACACATGTTAATAATGCTTTTAATCAAAGAGAATTCCAACATTAAAGAGATTTTCAATTTTTTTCACTTTTAATGTAGTCTATCTCACCTTTAATACACTTTATTTGATCTACGTTATAAATTTTCAAATAAATCATTTTAATAAAGTTATTAATCGAATCTTTAATAATATCAACCATCATTACTGAGCATCTTCATTTCGAAATCCAAATTATTCATTAATTATTATGAAGCATAATCAGCACATACACTGTATCCAATGATTTAAAATATCATGTGGTTTATTAAAAAATAATATCGAAAGTGTAAACAAGTAAACAAATTTTTTTAATTTTTAAAATGAAATGTTTGCGTGAAAGGTTTGTCGACAAAAAAACTTTGAATTAAATTAAAACTACTAATTTTGAATATTCTTTAATTACTAACCATCCGATAATGATAATTAGTCAGCTTAAGAACCTTGTAATTTAATATTATCAAGAAAAAAAAATTGTGTTAATTGTCCAAAGAATTTCTTTGAGGAAGCGCTTCCTTTTTCGTCTCTTACTCAACTACTAATATAAACGTGTTTTTATTGATTACGTTAGTGACGTCCACATTTCTCTTGATCCCTATCAGACTTATATATGCATATATATTACTAAAACTCTCAATTAGAGATCACCTACTTTTGAGGATAAAAAAAAAACTTTCTATGACCTATACTACCGTTTTCCCAGTACATTTGGTTCAACAAGTAGTACTATATACATGACTTGGAGTTTGAATTTTCATCGATGACATTAGAGATAACGTCCATCCCGACAATGATAATCAAGAGCAATCTATAACACTCATAAGTCATAAATCATATGAATTCCACAAACATTTGCTTTGACATTAAATGTGAGTCATCAAAAGACATATAGAATAATAATAAATGATTATCTATTCTTTAGATATTTTCCTTCAAAATAAAGAGATATTTTTTTGCCAACTGAGATTTGGCAATCGATCAAACCACTTCTGGCCAAAGAGTCTCAACAAAATATCAAAATAATCACGTTTCATCGGTAGTAACTTCATAAAAATAAAAACAATGAAATAAAAGTTGAAACAATAGTAGCATATTTTTTTTATTTTTTTGAATTTTTAAAACTTTTTCATTTTACTGATTCTTAATGAATACTTTTAGAAGAAGAAGAAGGTTATTAGTTAAAATAAGGTGTAAGAAAGTTAAAAGAATTATCAAATAATATGAAATGATATTTATTCAGTGCGTTTCTCAAATTATTCTAATTGAATTAAAAAGGAATACAAATCCCACGATCGCAAGGAAAAGCATTGTATCCTTGAAAAATTATTTTTAGCTGTGTCATGCTCTTGAAATATCTCTTTTCCTTCCTATGTACATCTAAGATTCCAATTATCTAATTGTTCTTATTCTCAGGTTAAAAAATAATTTAAACAATAACTAAAACCTAATTATTATTTTTGTCTATTCATTTTTTCCTGCAGAGAATCTCCATAAAAAGGCAATTAATTACTTGGAGATTTTTTTAAGAAAGTTCGGGAGATAAATAATTCATAGCTGACAGAATTTTTATCAGCTTCCTCTCCATCATAAAATAGAAGCAAACAATAAAAGTTCTAGGCAAGGTAATTAATGTTATCGAGCAATTATCAAGGGGTCGTTAAGATGTCACCAAAAGTGTTGATACGACGATCGCGAGGACAATAAAAAAAGGTGGTCTGATTTAATGAGGTTTGAAGGCTAATTCGTATACACATATATAGACATCTCGTCAATGACTTTCAAAAGTAATCACCGAATCAGGCGTGACTTCAAAACGCCCCGCAATCGATAAATAGGATCTATTGAAACGGGTAATTTGTTGTAGAAAATTAGCTCGATAGTCTACAAGGGTTTGTGTGTATATTTTCAGTGTATTTGTAACGATTGAGGTTGATGTAGACTATTGAGAACCGTAATACAATCAAGTGAAGGATTCGCATGCGTAGCTTTTTGCGTAGGTGAATGCACACACCCTCTTACAGCAATTTAACGTGTAATCTGTACAATCAGAATCATCGATGACCGTTAGAAGTAATCTGTACTTAATACAAGCGGATCATCTTATTTGATACAACGGACACTATATCCTATGAATGACCATAGGGACCTATTGTACTTTAGACGTTTTCAAACAAATCAATTCTCGAGTGCTTTCATGTTCATTATTATCTAGACTTTCAATCTATCATTCTAATGCTGACTTAATAAATAAATTGACGTAGACATTTTTTTCCTTCAGTTTAGACAAGGCTCGTGAAAGATGAAAATATTTTTGTGATCTTTATTTGTGATTGAAAATAATTTGCTCGAAAAGAGGTACTGCTTATGGAAGTATTAAAATATATTTTTTAGAGTAATTGGAGTAAAAGAATATTTTCTTGAATTATGTGTAATGAAAAAAAATATTAGCATCTTCAATCAATATTCTTTTCTTGGATGTAAATATTTTTATTGATAATAAAAAATTTCTTCTATCAATAGAATTACTGATTGCTTTCATATAGAATTTATTGCAATTTTTTTGAGGCATTTAAAAGATAAAATAATAAACAATTGAGTAAAATTTTATTCTGCCTCACAAAATATTTTTCTATCAAACAATACAGTTTTATGAATAAATTTTTGTTGTTGAAGAATTAATCCTCTTCGGATTTAAATCGATTTTTAGGTCCAGTAAGTTTTTACTCTCGAGATAAAAAAATTTATTTTCAAGTTCTTTTTTTTTTATTGTTTATCAAACTAAATACTTTTGATAATAAAAATTTTTCATTTCTAATCAATAAAAACGTCAGAAGTAAAATATTTCCTAAAAAAAAAAAAATACATTAAAATGAACTCTAAATTTCCCTCATAATACATATCATAAAAATTCTTAACATCAATAAAAATAAGTGATCAAGACTTAGTTTTATTTGAATAAGAAATTTTTCATCTCCCGTTATTACTGATAACAAAGTTTTTTTTTTTTGACGTGTAGATCAAGACTAATGAAAGAAAAAAAAACGACGAAGGAAAGAAAAAAAGATCCTAAATCCATATTTTTTCATTTATCTCGAATATTTCGAAGTCACTATTCATTGTACTGCAGGCTTGAGTTTTCTAGTGAGACTAAAACTTTGTAATAAAACAGAAGGAGAGAACAGGAATGAAGGGGAAAAAAGTATTAAAACAAAAAGAATAAGGATGAGTAAAGAAGAACCGTTTGTCAGAGCTACGTGCCAACGACGACGTCTTTGCCACATAGGAAACCTATGGGACACCACTATGAACGAAAAAAAAAGGTAAAGTGATAAAAAAAATAAAGAACTACGGAAAAGTAGAAAAGAAGTTATAACATGACAAAGAAACAAAAGAAAACTCGTGGTAATTAGTCTGAGCAAGAAATTATTAACGAGAACAAAATTGTACTTGAAAAAAAAAAAATAATAAAATAATACAATTTATTTTCTCATGAGCTATGACCTAAATCTCAAAAGTTATACAATTATTTACGTTTATGTTTCTTCATGTGAAAGTGAAAGAAAAACTTGAAGGTAACGCACGTAAGATAAATCGATAAAAGGAAAGCAATTACTGCCTGGGTAAATTTAACATAACTCACAACATTCTATGATGTGAATGTCCATCATCCTTTCGTAAAAGACCGACTCCATCTCGGGGCGATAAGTCTCCATTCACAGCTTAGATGGATAATATAAATATATACCTACCTGAGTAGGCCATAGAACTCCTGCAGCCTCAGGAATTGTGCAATTCAGCAATTATCGACTAGTATAGACTGGCCTTTCGCACGCATTATTATTATTAATGAAAAAAGATAAACTCATCGAGACTTTCGAAATTCCATTTGTTTCAGGATTTTACATATTGGAGAATATTTCTATTGATGTAACTACTGATTTTTTTTCCTCTCTGTCTCTAATACTTCTTATTGTTTTCTATTAAATTATGTAAATTGCCTAATAGGTGGTAAATATCAAGTTACTCGCGGAATTTACTTCATTCAGGAATTATGTAGTTGAACATTTTTTTTAATTGAATGAAAATTTATTGTTACTTGGAGCTGTTGAATACCTAGAGTTTTAATCGTTATAAAAACTGAGAACAAGGAAGCCTTTTAAAGATTGTGATAATTTACTAAAGGCGTTTAATTTAACAATTAAAAAACCATTTGAATGTTAGTATTTATTTAAATTCAATTCATTATTAATTAAATATATTCAGAAATAAGTTTTCTCGATGAGTTCAAGATTAAATGATTATTGATATTATTTATAATAATAATAAAATTGAAAATTTTTATGATAGAAAAAATAATATTGTTGAGTTATTTAATTAACCTTTTAGTACCCTTACTATATTTTAATTAAACAAATAATAAACCCACATCCATGACAGCTCACAATATTTATAGTTATATTCCATTCGAAAAGCAATAAAATGAACAATTTTTATTATTTGACTTACTAATCCTCTACTAAAAATCAATTATCCAGATTGCGTTATATTGACGTCATATCCGTAAACATTTTACTCCGTCTCTAATTGGTCGTTTCAATAAATGACAGTCAGAATTCAAGTTCAATATGCCCAAGTACTAAAAAACTAAGCTATTATGTTTAGACTACTGTCTAAAATCCTTGAAAAAATAGTTAAATTTTTTTTTAAGAATTAAAATTACAGAAGCATGTAATTTTTTACTTGTAGTTGGTAATCTAAGAATAATTTTCTTGCTTACTTTATTTTTTCATTGGTAATCAAAGTTTTCAAATACCTCTAAAAAAAATATTTAACTTCGCAATACAGTGAAAGTTACAACTAATCAATCAACTAGAATCATCATAAATCATTGTAAATTGTTAATAATCATGCAATTTCATTAATTTCTTCATTTACTTAAACATTTAAAAACTTGTGAAATCTTCATTAATTAACTCTTTTCAGCTCCCGATTGTTTACCTTAACAATAAGTATGTTTTTATAATCACATAAAAGGCTTTACCTAAATTGGAAAAAAATAATTACCATAAAAGAAATATTTTTTGCAACAATTAAAAAATTTTTCAGCCTCCAGTAAAACTAAAACACTTGCAAATCTCATTAAATCAACAATTCATTCATTCTTTATCAATTGTCATAAATTTAAAAATAGTTAAATAGAAGTTAACAAGAGCATAAAAGTCCAAGCAAAGACTTTTTATTCATGCAAAAAAGTTATTTATATCTTCAACTAGTTTGTTTTTTTTAAATGTTTGCTTTCATAAAGTTTAGGAGCTAATAAAGGATTAAAAAGCCTATAAAAATGTTATTTCATTTGTAAGCATTACCGTAATAATTCCTTTTATGCAATTTAGCAATTACCAACTAGCCTGCGGTCTTTTTTATACGCATTATGTTTAATAAAAAAAGGTAAAATCCCATCGACAACTTTCGAAATTCAACTTAAAAAGATGTAAAAGGCTAATAAGAAACGTCTGGAATTGTCATTATCATCTAAAAATGGAAAGAGAATCATACTTGGATATTCTTTCCTCTTTAAACTTTTTTATTTTCTTTGTCTTGATGATCAACGAGTCACCATTGTTCTGGTGAGTTTCACAATTTGTGTCTCCATGGGCCAAGTCTCTTGGGTAGTTACGTTAACTCCTTTGATGAACTGCTGCTACTTGGCTGCCTAGGATAATCGTAGCCTAACTTCAGGCCAATTATTGTCGACGAGTGAATAAAAAACTGTAGTAACTTCATTTCCGTGGGCGGTTGTCATTAAGCAAACTAAGTAATACTTGGAATAATATCCAGTACGTTTTACTGTCCTCTGTCATTGCTTATATGATATACAGACAACTTCCTGCCGGTGTTCTAAATCTACAAAAAATTACGATGGAAAAGATAACGACATTTGTCTCCGCTTATGTATCGCTGTTGATAATACCCGTTATGTTTAGAACTATTATTAGGTGAGACAAAGAGGGAGGAGTCATTTAACAGACATTGAATTATCGTTGGGTCGGGAAATCTTTCCTTCATTCTATTTTCATTATTTTATACCATTTTTTGAACTTTATTTTAATTTCAAATTCTTTCGAAATTTAGATTTCATTGCTTGATAAAAATTATTATAATTATATAGATAGTTTAGAACCTTTTAGTTTAAAAAGTTTTTATTCTAATTCCATAAACTTAATGAAGCTTTTATTTTTATAACCTTTGATGGGTGAATATTTATTTAAAATACTGACTTTGTAAAAAAAATTTTCTCATAAAACTTGATCTATAAATGTAGTAATCAAGAGACTGATCAAAGTTGTAAAAAAGAAGCTCAAGAAGTAAAAGATAAAATTGTAATTTTTTTATGAACATTTAAGTACAACTTGTAAGTTTTTTTTCCATGCTAACTTTAATTTTTCCCCTGATATTAATTGGTCTCACATTCACTAAGCTTCCTACATGTATTCAGTGATTTACAAAAAAAAAGTCTTCTCTATGTTATTTTATTTTTATCACTATTTCGAATATGTTCTTTTATTTCTCAAAATTTTTTCTATTAATAGAATGAAAACGATAGTAACATTATACTAATTGTTTTCTTTATTGTTATCAATCTTAATAATTAACTTTATCTAATTAAAACATTTCCCTGATTCGTTTATTATTTACTATGTTACATCAGTTCCACCACCAGTTTAATGTTTAACTTAAACGTCCGAATAAATAATATTTAATTGAGTTTGAATAAAGTTAGTCTTACTCTATCAAAATCAGTATTTAATCCACCTACGAGTAATTAATTTAAATACAAAACTTTTCTGTTACTAATTTCAATTATTTATATTTAAAAGCTGTTTTAAAAAATTCTCTTTGCACCTAAAAATAATATCATAATAATAAAATAGTCCATTGAAACTCAATAAACTCTTCATTAGCGGTATTCACTTGATATGATGACTTCAAAATAAAGTGCACCAAGTGCATTTAGTGTGAAATAATATAAATAAATTATAGCAATCATGCTATTGATTTTAAACCACTTGACGCCATTCAAAACCTGAAGAGAAAATTTTTATTATTTATTCATAATATTTTACACCAAGTATTTTTTATATTTTGCTCTTGATCTCCAACATGAAAGATCAGATTTTATAGCAACAATATTCTATGACATAAATAAATGAATTCAAATTAGTGGGTTTTTAGCACAAGCCAATTAAATAAAATGTACTTCGAGGAAAATTTAATTAAACAAAGTTCTGTTATCACGTATTAAGCATGAGGAAACCTTTAGCCAACTTCAACAAATCAGAACATATACTTTTAATTGACAATTATCTAAAATGTATTCAGCGAGTAGTTACTTGAGCGTAGTATTAATGAATTTTTTGTTCATTTAGTAAAGTAACTTCTGTCACGGCGATATTCTTGGTGGAATAGTTGAAGTGTAAATATACAACTTCGATTAGCAGCAAGTCTGAGGCATAAGATGAACGTCTAGAAGTTAGTCTTGAGTAGCAGGAATAATTCAAAGTTTAAACGAATTGAAATACGGGGCTGGTGAGGAGAAGACTTCTTTGGAAGAGGGTTAGAAGGTGTTTGGCATTGAGAAGGTTGCTAAATAAGGATGCTGCGGACAATGCCTTGACTTTCAACTATACTCTTAGGCCTGGAGCAAGAAAGGTTCTATTTACTTTAGCGCTGCATCTACCTACTACCTTGATACCTCAACGGTACATCTTCAACCATGCGTTAAATTCCTCCGGGGAATTGTGCCCTGCTCATCGACCTACCTTGTTCTCTTTTTCCTGCTTCTTGCCTCACCTTCCTCCGCACTTCCGCCAATCTCTTGATGGATACGACCTGATGAAAGCCGCTCCAATCTATCTAGGACCTAAGCTATATCTGTGATACGATTGGACGGTTTAATTTAATTGAGGGATTGGCTTCTCTATGTCGTTGCTTTAAGTATAGATGAGATATTGGCTTCCAAGTGTGATCTATCTAAATAGATTGTTGATCTTTTTTATCATAGGATTCCGCGATATAAGCAATTTATTACTGAAGTGATGGAAAGTCAAAAGTGCAGTTGGAAAAAAACTTCATCATAGCAAGCAAGTATTTTTTTAAATCAATTTTAATGAAATTATTTTGTTTTAATAATCATTTCTAATAAGGTTTTACCTTTGGAGATGATTTTATTAGCAATATCAATGAATAATAAATTTTTTTAATCGGCTAGCCTTTTTAATTCAAAGAAAATTAAAAACTATGTTTAAATAAAAATTAAACATAAAAAATTCTTGCTCATAAATTTTGATAAATATTCATAATTAACCTGAGCTTTAAAACTTCATTTACTATGTAAAGCTGATTAAATAACTTTATTCTTAAACAATAATTTCTTTCACACAAAGTCATATTTTCTATGAATTCTTCTACATCTAGGAAGATTAAAAAAAGTTATTACCCAAGTATTCGTGATAAAATAAAAGGAATGAAATGAAAATGGATTAAGATAAAAAAAATGAAATTTTAAATCAAAAAGAAAATTGACTGAGACATGGTCAACTGATTCGAGAAGCATATACGTGTTAGACGATGAATTTATCGTGACACACTTGGAGAATCTATACGAGATAGAAAGCACATGGTGGCAGATAAAAAGCGTCGCTGCTGGTTATCAGACATGCAGGTACCCTTACTCGTGCACTCTGAAGAATATCCTATGGGAGCCGGAGAATGTTGATAAGGGCAAAAGTATCCATGGAAAGGTGTATACAAGAACCTGTAGTTACACAGCTTAAGTTTAGTTGTATCAGCGGAAACATCAACAACACTTTATCCTCCTTCACTTTGTAAATTCACCATCTTTCTCGTTCTCCAGGAATTCCAAGTCTCAACAATTATTATTCTTTCACGATTGGAGATCATTCTCTGGATTCAGGCTGGCTTCAGACTACAACACATTCTGTTGGTAACCGATAAAAAAAAAAATACAGCTTTGGGAAAAGGAGTGAAATGAGAGAAAAAAGAAACAAAAAAAAATTTTTAAAGCTGAACAGTATGATTGAAATTTAAATAGAGTGTGGTGGAACAAAGGATTCCACGCATACATTCATAAACTTTTTTATCACACGCCTTATTCACGCTCTTGTGAAGCTTATGGGGATCTAGAAGTCTGATAAGAACAGCCCACGAGCAAGTTTAACCTGGAAAGGGTGCTCGGCATCAGCAAAAGAGATAGTCAGGTTACAGGAATTAAAGTCCGTTGTTCGAATATAGTTTCCAAACCGGAGTTAGATTTATTCTGATTGATAATTAAAAAAATGAGAGAAATAAAAATACCTAAAGCTCAGATCAAATATAAATGGCGAGTTATCACGCGCAATAGTTGATTATTGGTTTCATGCACAATATCTACATGTGTTTAATATGAATGTGAGAGTGATTTGTAGTGTCTTTATGTTCTGGTTCAGCAACCAAACATTTAGTTGGAACATAACACCAATGAACTTATGAACTTTTGACGGCATCAATTGATCTGAAAGCTGAATGTAAAGAAAGAATAGTATTTTGTTCTTCAACATTGCTAGCAAATTCATTGGAATGTGTTGGTTAGATTGTCATCACCAAAACAGACAGATGGCCAAACAGATCCTATCTACTTTTGTACTCTCTTGGTTTATTATGATTAAAATCTTCTCTCTTCTCACTCAAGCTGAACGAGACTGATAAGTTTACGGTATCTGGTTTGCAAGTAGTCAAGTCTCACTACTTGTTACGGTTAAGTAAGCATCAGGAGCTATTGATGATACTCTACATTTAAACAACACTCGAGGATAATCATATATTGTGCAGTATAATGCAATTGTTTAACTGAGAACCGTCATTTATTCTTTATTAAAGAGAATTATTTAGTAATCGATATCCAATTATTTTTGTAAAAATTCCTGTGAATATTCAAGATGATTATCATTGCAGCTGAATGGATTTAGTTGTGTGAAGACACTAGGATACTCTTTGTCTCAGGTGATCAAAGTTAATGTTGTTTTCAACAAAGACACTCATTATCAATTTTTCCATAATTATTTACTAGTGTCATAAATAAAGGCATCCATTTTTTTAAAAATATATTCTTTGATCACTTCTCAGCTTTAAGAAATATCTTCATTTTTAGATAATCATTGTTTTACAATTATTATTAATAATTCATGCATTCTATTTATACCACGGTATTTGTGTAGAGTACATTTAGGTAGCAATTAACTTGCAGAGTGTAATGTGCATAGTCTATTTTAATGAATACCTTTACGGATTAAAATTCCATTAAAATATTTTAAATACATAAATAATTAACCGTTCATTTTAATGGTTTTTTCAAATAACCATCAAGCATTATTTTAACCCAATTAAGTATCAAATAATTTAAAACATAAATAATTAATTTCATTTAATTGTTTCCAATCCTCAAGTATTTGAATTATTTCATTCAATTTTTTATCTACCTTTTGTTAAATATAAATTAAATATAAATATTAATCTATCATTCTGAATTCAAAACGATGACAAAAATTGAATAATCCATTGATAAATAAATGTTGAATAAATACATAAAAATGTTTAAATGTTGGAATTCATAAACTAAAAGCTCAATATCAAACATTTCAACTCAAGTACTTTCATCTCTTTTTAACATTGATTTAGTTTTTTGAATGTAAATTTCCTCCTGATTTTCTCCACATCATAGTCTACACATTTTATTTCACGAGTGGTACTATCACTTGCAGAGAAACACTCCGGAAATGGAATAGGTAAGTAATACATAAACAGATATTTTGAAAAATCCATTTGTAATATATATTGAAACAATACTCTAATATGTATTGTCCCAACGTGTATTTTGTGATGTGACAACTCACTGTACATAGATAGGAGATACAAATATACTGATATTTCACAGCTAACTTCAACGATGTTCCGAATTCCCAAGTCGAATTGATATTCTAGATATACTGGTGGTGTCATTACCAAATGGTGCCACAATTTTGCGTCTTGGCTGACGCTATACACCAAGTTGCATGCAAATGCACACCACGAAATACTTGTTGTACGGGATTGGAAATGATACTTGGAGCTGTTTCTGTGAGATTGGAATATCCAGTTTAGATTGAGTTTACGGTCGTAATAGAAATGTAGAATCAGTAGTATTAACAATCAGCCGAAATGCATGATAAAAAGATATTACAGAACATCAATGCTATTAATAATGCAAAATCAAGCAGCAAAGTGGTAAGAGAATACTAAAGCTCAAGTAACAAAGCTATGCAAGGGATTTTAACCAGTTACTGATGATATTCTGGTAATCAGGTAAATCCTGATCTGTAACTAACAGTATCTTCTCTATTACCATTTCTAAATAGATTGTATAATTTTATTCAAGTAAACGGATTATTAAAAACGAATTGAATATTTTAGAGTTTAATACACAAATATTTATTTTTATATTGAAACTTCATGCATTAAAAGTGATGTGAGTCTGCTAAAATTTTTTGTTTTAATTAGCTGTTAATGAATAAAAAAAATTAAACCACGAATATAAAACTATTGTAGTAAAAAGTAAAAATAGATGGATGCATCAAGAATAAAAATTTTTTTACATCTAGAAAATTTATTATTCCAAAGTAAATATCAAATATTTCATCAGTTCTTCAAATATTTTTTTTCCATCTGAATATTTAGATTATTCATTTATCCATTAAATTTTCACCATAAAAAAATTTTCTATTTGATTTCTTAATTTTCACATGATATTATTCTATGAATATAAATAATTTTTATTTTGAAAAAGAAAATAAAAGCAATCATTTGAAATATTAATAAAAGACGTCACAAAACAAATTACAATCATGAACTTCAATCAATTAATGAAATTCAATTAAATGAAATGAAAAAAGAAATCCTATATAAACTAATAATCAATTATATACAACAAATCGTTGATAGCTGTATTTAATAAATAACTCTCAGCATGAAATCATCAGCAATCTTATCAAAACATTAACTCCAATCTTGCCAATAAATAAAACAAATTCCTTACCTAAAACTCATCAATTAACAAACCTTTTAATCTCTCGACTATATTCTAATGGATATTCAATATCTCATTTATTTTTAAAAATATTTTTTATCCAACAGCTCACATAAAAGTACATTTTATTTAAACCGTTAAGTTATTTTCATAGAAGAACTATCACTAGAATGGTATTCCGTTCGTGTTTATTTCCACACGCAGAAGAACGTTTGGCTTGGCAAGGAGTCACGAAGAACGAGTTTTCCAAAGAGTACTACACCTGTAGATGTGAATACCAGCGCTGGAGATTCGCAATCGACATTCTCCTCTCCCTTTCGCTCATTCCTCTTAGTAATGCTCGATACTCAAGCCTATCTCACCGGGATTCTCTTAAACTTTTTCCATCCTTTTCTCACTACTACCACAATCAGTCTTATCCCCAACACACCGGTCATTTCACCTCTCTCGCGCCCAACGATCAAAAGTCTTGCCCTGTTGGATTCTCGCCTGTGTGAGCTTCAAGATGATGAGTATCGTGCTGCGGCTAAGCCGTATCTCGCAACAGAGAGTTCGAGGACGAATATTTGCGAATTCTTTGAGTAATGTAATTGACTTGATGAGATAGATATCTCTTTTACTGTAGTTATTTTACCCAATGAATCATCACTTTGAAGATTTATGCGATATTTTTAATTCATTTTAATCATTGGATAATAAATGAATTGCTTTCAATAGTCATGTGTATGTTCTTCTTTCAGAGACAATACAATACTTAATTGTTGGCTAAACAATATCATACTTAATAAATATACAATACTTCGTTTCGAACAATAGTTTATTATATAATAAATTGAAGTGTAATTTGCTAGAAATTATTTCGTAGATTTTTTCTTTTTTGCTAAACAATCTCGTTGATTGAATTTTCTCAGGCTGAAAGAATGATTTGTTTCAATTTATTTTGAAAAAAGCTAAATATTCTAAATAATTTGAAGATTAATGAAAAATTTAAATAATTCGCGGTTGTTTTTGAGAGAAGAAAATTATTTGATTGTAAATGGCATAGCAAATTGCAGTATTTTGTATAAAATTTTGAAATATTTAATAGAAGAAAAAAATTTTCAAGTATTAGATATTTATTAAAGTATGTAGGAATAAAGATTAGATGTTTAAGTATACTTAAACTGTGGAATTTATTCAATTTATTATGCAGATATTGAAAGATGTTCGAAAAAATACCGCTGGGATCTTATACGTACTACCTCTTCTCTCAGACGAGTTGAAGATAAATTCAAATAAAGGTCTCGTGGGTAAGTTAAAAGTCGTAGAGCAGAAGAATTTCAGAGTAAAGGAAAGAAAAAGTTTATACTTGAGTATAGACTCAGAATCGTGAGCCGATTTTCTTTCGCACAGTTGAAAATGGATTGAAAAACGTTCTTACCCAAGTTTTCATCACGACGTATTTCTACAGACTTGGGTAGGAATCAATGATCAAACATGCTGGAGGAAGGAAGTAAAACAGGAAATAGTTGAGCCTAACAATGTACAATGTATTGCTTGAACACAAGTTATCGATCAGACGACCTGTTTCAGCATTCTTTCAGGGTTTAAAAACAATTTTTATTAGATAAATTCAATCTACCAATTAACAATCAACCATTATCCTCTTTTTATTGAACATAAATAATTACTGGTTTTTTTTTTTTAGTTTTTACAAAGCATGTAAAAAATATAATAAACAATTTAAAAATAATTTCATCAAAAATGCAAATAATTTTTAAATAAACAGTTAAATATAAAAAAAAAAAAAAAATTCCAACAGTTTTTTTAAAGGTTAATTTACACTTAAATTTCAAGCAAGTCATTAAAAAAAATGTTGTGCATACAATTAGAATTTTAACATACAAATTCTTGTAGGTTGATTCTTAATGTATGGATCCAAAGATCTAAGCCGTTAATTTAATTAGGGTACTACATAGAGCCTAACGTCGCTCACATACAGCTAATGCTAAACTTTTCGCTCTGTTTCCGACTGGATAATTAAATCGTCGAGTTGGCTAATTAATTCAACGAGTTCGGTGGATCACCGTAGATGCGATTCAGTATCTAGCGTGGACTTGTGTCACGTCACGACTAATTTTCTATGATCATTTAGACACACCCCAGCTATACAGATACCACACTGTCATGGAGACAATGTCTAGTATCATCAGCATTATCAGCAAACTGACCTCTGCTCTACCCTTAGATTTATGCTAATTATTTTTTATTCTCTTGGTTTCTATTCAAATTTCACTATTAATCCTGTTATAGCACCATCATTTTCTGCTAGTTCATCATGTGTATAAGCTTTTCGTGAACTTGATGAAAAATTTTATCTCTACATTTGTGAAAATATGAAGTAAACGAAGCATTTGATGTAGATTGGCGTAATACTAGCATCTAGCTAATCGATTAAAAAGCATCAATGTTCCCCTAGCACGATAGAAGCTTTGGAAAATTTGAAATTCTCAAATTTCAACGACCAGAAATACGAGTAGAGCCGTTCTAGTAGCTTGGAAGTTTAACGAGGGGGACCAATGGTCCTTGGGGAAATTATGTGGTTTCGTATTTTCCATTTCTCTCTATTTCCTATCCTTCGATCCTGAATTTAATGGTATTATCGATAATTCTTATTATTGTCATAAATCTAGTAATTATGATAGAATTTTTTATCACGATACATTGAATCTTCTAATAATCGTAAACTAGCATTTATAATGCCTTCAAACAAGAAAAAAGATCTTCATTAGCATTATTAAATTTATTTTAAAAATTATGTACTGGAGAAAAGAATTGTATAAGCCATTTTATAACTGTAGAAAAGTTTTAAAAAGATACATAAAAAGTTTAGTGCCGAAAAAAGATATTTACAATTTGGTAAATAATGAAATAAAAACTAAAGAACTGGAGAAACGTTCTAGCTAATCAGTAATGAATGCTCTACTTGAAAACTTGAGATTGGATATATCCAATAATACTAGTATATTGCTCTCGGCTGATACCTCTGTTTTCATTATCATGTCGAATTCAAACAATTATTAAATTAATCACAAAATACTGCATTTGATATGGAAAATTAATTTTCTAAAAATGAATTCAATTGGAAAATGATGGTATAAAATTAATTATATTAAAATTCAATTTGCATTTCTGGCTCTAGAATAGTTTAAATGATTCTAACAGATATCATGGTACATTAAGATTTAAATTCTCTTAAGATAACATCTGACCCCTGTAATTTCCCAATAGAACATGAGAAATCGCGTCAGTACGTTCCTAAGATACTTTCCAAGTCACTTTCAACATGATAGAAACAAGAATGTAACTAGAAAAAAGTGTAAAATAAGCAGGATATATATGAATGCATTAAGATAGAAAAAATGGGAATGGAAAAAGGTAGAGAAAAAGGATAAAAATGATTTTTATAGGAAAAGAAAGAATGATTGAGGTGGGAAGGAAAGACTGCAACGAGTTCGATTGTACGGTGAAAAAGGACTTTCGGAAATAAAATGACGAGGGAGCAGTGGTCGCAAAAGAAGGATAGCTTCAAGGGTGAGGGAAGGTCAATTCGTAAAGGGGTAAAGGGGAACGAGTTTGTGGTGAACGAGAAAAAGGATAAAATAACACTTAAAAGAACGTACAAGCATCCATCTTTTCATTTTACTCCTCTCTTTCTCTTTCTCTCTTTTTCGTTTTTTTTTTTACTTTTTATCTTAACCTTTTACATTACATTTCTCTTTTTTATTTCATCCTATCACTGATCTTTACCCAAAATATTTTTTTACTCCTCACTTCCTTCAAATGAAAAAAAAACATTCTAAGAAAACATTGACCTTAGTATTTTAAATTACTGCACTCACTATAATAATTCATCTTACAAATATTCAATTTGAATTAAAAAGAAGAAAAAAACAAAATTACTACTAAAACTTTTTAAATCAACCTTAATAATTTTTTACACATTTTTCTCGTCGTCAAAACTTGTTATTTTATTTTTTTGCTTATTATCTTAGTGCAAAGTATTTTTTATTCTTCTCTAAAGTTTTTTTTTTACAGAATATAATACCTAGTCGTACAACATTAGACAGTTGACAAATGTTAAAGTTTAAACTCAATTTTCTTACATCATTTTATCGTTTTTAATATTTTTTCCAAGTCCTCTAGACTGTATTTGCAGGCTCGCCTTGGCAGTTTCTACCGTTTGATTTCGTTTCCTGTCTCATCCTTTACTCCGTAATTTGGTATTTTATATTTTCCACGAGCCTTTATTACGTTATTTACGAGATAAGTCGAGATAAAAAAGAAAAATAGAGGAAAGCGTCGGATAAAAATGGAGAAAATGGAAGGAAAAAGGACTCGGAGTATTTTTTAACGTACGTCACCAAATGGTTGTATGTGTGAATGCCACGTAGTCTCTAGTGTACATCACGTTTTCACTATATCCTATATTGTATCCCATCTCCTATGTACTTGCATCAGCTTCGAAGTTTCAATTTCGGGTTAAGCTACGACCACGCAAAGCTTACTGGAGGATACCAGGGATGCTTCCACGTGTCCTGGATAGTATACTAACCTGGCAAAGTTCCAATTTTGTCCGTTACCAATTATTCGAACACTGCGGACACTACACCCCCAGCCTAGAATATAGACTCATCTCTTGTTTACCTTTAAACCTATGTTGTAGTTTATATTTAGTATCAACTTCCACTGTAATACAACATTATGAGCAATAGACCAATTAAGATAGACCCCTAAAACTTTATATATTTAATAGGCAAAAAATTTTCTCCATCCATAACGACCTCTCGACAGATGTTTAAAACGTCTGCTCCAAATTTCTAGCGATGTAGTAATATCGTAGTAGTCGGTTGTGATTTATATATTTTTCAGACGTTGTGACTGAACTAAATGATTGGTTCCACATGGTTTCACTCGTTTGTTATAAAAAAAACTCGCCCACAAAATGAATGTTAAATTTAAAAATTCTTTTCTCGAGTATCAATTATTTTTTTACCTTCGTTAATTTAGGGAGATGAGAGCGAGAAAAAGGGTGGAGATGGACATGAAAATTTGATATTTTTGGCAAAGTTAGAGAGTCTGTGGCATTTATCCAGCATTTTTATTATTACGATGTGGTGTAGAACACATTACCAAGTGCAAAAATTATTTTTGAAAATTTCATTTCTTTTGGGTGATATGAAAGCAATTATTTTTGAATAAAAATTTTTTAATAAAAGGTATGTTACTTTAGTTATAAAAATAATTTTATTTACATCTCTGACTTGGATTATTTCTTAAATAAATAATTAGAGATGTTGAAAAATTTTGTTTAAAGGCTTTTAATCAATAAAGTTTTTAATAGAGATTATTTTTTACATACATTTCAATGCACTTAGTGCATTAAAAAATTATTCTATTACCTAAACTATAATATTCTGCTAAAACAAAGTCATTTATAATGAATGGCTTTTACAACCTACATTATAATTGAAACAATATCCTCTAAATTTTTTTTTATGATAAAGCTGATTAAATTTTTCAACTAAATTTACCAAGTAATTCCCACCTGAATTATAGAAATAATAAAATCCTTGAAAGCCTACAGCAAAATTTTGTAAAAAAAAATGAATTATCAGACCAATTCAAAGCTTAATATCTCCTAAGCTTCTTGAAAATATCTTTAAAAAAAGATTTGATTAAAAATTTTTTAAACCATTAATTCGTGAAGATTAATATAATTCTTGTTAACTTGATAATTGTGTTGGAAAAATTGTTTCTTTCTTGAGGGGGAAAAAAATAAGTAGGAGGGAGATAAAAATGGCTGCTAAAGCTTAATTGAAATAATTATTTTAGGGGAAATCCGTGACGCAATTGAAATTAATTGTAACAGTTGCAAGCTCATCTTTTGGAGGGTATATTAGTGGTAAAAGTGACAAGGTTACGGTCAGTTATCTGGCAGAATTCCAATTTTCCAAACCAATGACCTTTAAACATTTTTCTTACGATTAAGTGTAACCCAGAAGGATTTATTCATTCTCAGACACTTTTTTTTTCATTATTCTCATGGTTGTCTGGCCTCGAATTTTTATCCACAATTTTCTCACCCTTTATACTCCAATACAACCGATGATAAAATTTCGTAAAAGGTAAAATTTATTACATCAATATATGATATCAATTCTGGCTGAAGAGAAGCAATGAGATTGAATTTATCCCTTTGAATCGAAATTTTTTGCTGTAAAATTAATAATGTAACTGAGTTATATTATAAATGAAAAAAATTTTAAATTAAAAATTACAAAAATATTCATTCGAGATTATTAAATTTTTTTCATGAACAACTCTATGAATATAACTTGAAACCTTGTTAACGAGATTCTAGTGACGCAATGACGAAGTATATCATATAGAAACTTGAGAGAATCCTCGAGGGTACTCTGCTTTACAAATAAAAATTAATTATCTACCACTAATTCTTCACAAACCACTTTTAATCTTTTGAATACTTCAAAAGAATTACTTCTTCCATTTTTATATCAAATATCGTTTAATAATAATCCGGTAATGAGATGTAATGAATTATAGTTAATAATTAATTATTATTAAATTTTTTTAACAACAAGATCTCAATAAATCTTCATTTACATGTTAATAACTATTAGTCGGTATAATCTTTTTTAATTAATTATCTTTGTTGACATTAATTGTGAAAAATAAAAATTAGAATTTTTGATAGTTGTTTGAAATGATATTAAAAATTTATCACTATCTAATCAATGTCGTAAGACTTTTGGATGTAATATTACTATTAAACTCATATTTGTCCGGAACGAATTTATTAATGAACTAACAAAATTATCTATCTCTTAGTTAAAATGTCTCTATGAAGATAAAAAAATTCTTAAACGTAATTTATATAAAAGACGTCAATAAAACTAATCAGAACACACATCTTTCAATGTGATACAAAAGGAAGTAAAAGGGAACATCACAAATAATGTAATAACCTGTTGAATGTATCTTTCATCGAAAAAGTTGGTTAATAATTACATCTAAGACTTACATGAAAGCTGCCAACAGCGGAAATATAATTAATAAATAGTGTCACGTTGATGAGCTTTTGTACAGAACTGAGTTCTAAAAGTTTATTTCATAAAAAAGAAAACCATCTGCAATCATTGCAAGCTTAATATCAAGATTATTAAATGAAATTATAAGGTAAATATAATAGTTAAAGGGTAGTATATCGTAAAATTTGAATAGTCTACAATTTCCTAAGGATGACTATTTGAATAAGAGTTCTTTCTTACTACAAGGGGGTGAGAGAGTAAGACGACGTGCCGTTTCACGAGCGTACATTTCCATGTAACGGAGCTAATTAGCGAGTTACTCTACACCCCCGTACCCTTCTCAACACCACTCTTCTCTGCATCTTATTGCCAACAGACACGAAAGTGACGGTACTACCTACAGAGACACGCGCCTTGGGTGAAGAAGGCTTAGAATCAAGATAAATAAAAGACGTAGACGTTATACAGAATATGAAAAATGTAAAACAAAATTTCCCAGACAACAAAATGAAACTTTAAAAATTTTACAAACATTTATATCATTACACTAAAAATTTATCTGACGTTTAATGTAAGTAAGAAAGTAAATTTTGTTTGACGTTCAAATGGCTTTTTAAAATCCACACTCTAGTGCTGAGAGAAAAAATTACTGAATTTTTTTTTAATCGTTTATCATTAAAATAAGGGATTTTAGTGCCTATAAAATATTGACATCCAAACATTGAATTTTGATGTATTTAGCAAATTTTTTTTTTAAATAAGAGAGGGTCAGGTAAAGTGAAACACTCGAAAAAATGTATTACTTTATTAAAATAAGTTTAAAAACATTTATTGCACTTTTTGTTTATAAATGTTTTAATTTATTAATGCATCAAAAATATTTGTTTAATTTTTGATATACGTTTTTTCTTGGTGTTCCACTTTGCTCCACCTTCCTTTATCATCGTTATGATTAGATAATATTTTATTTGAATTGTACTATTAAAAATATTTGAAAAATTAAGAATAGCATTTAATTAATAAATCAAATACTTGTTTAGTTAATAAATAACGAGAGACAATGGTTCAAAAATAAATAAATCTTCGTCAGTTTGGAAATAAAAACAATTTATATATCATAGTGGACTTCAGCGTAATCTAAAAAAGCAACTTATTTATTGAAGAAAGGTAATTAAGTGATATCGATTGGAGCAAAAGAAGCGAAAACTCATACAGCACAGAGAGAAAATGCTCTTATTTTTTTGTGTAGATAAAATTAATGATGACAAGGAGATAAAAATATTGACTATAAAATTTTCTACAACACAAATTTCTTAAGTTGGATTCAAAAATAGTAATATGTATGTATTCAAATGAAAGGTAGAAGTAACAACGATAACGGGTTGTAATAAACCGCTGTGATAATAATACTCCACTATTATAGTCGAACGATTTTATTTCTCTTTTCCTGTTCCTTATATTTCTTTGTTGTTTCATGGCGTACATAACTATAACTATAATACATACGATAGTCTTGCTTTTTGATCATCGTACTCCAAAGTCAACGGTTCTCAGAACAAGCTATCACGCTCCGATGAGATTCAGCTTTTACACCAGCATATCACTTTTACTCCACCCACGTATAATATCTTTTCACATTGTACGACTCAAGTCGATGAAGAATTGCATAAAAATGACTATAAGAATAAATTATTTAGTTATTTATTTATATAACACTCTCTTGATACGGAAGCAAGGTGAGAAAAGTGCTCAGTAATGTCAAATAATGACGCCATTATTTTTCCAACAATGATTTCCGGAAAAATAAAGGTAAGGAAGTACATTTCTACTTTTCGTATCCCTTTCCTGTACTTTTTTAATTCGTCTTTCTCAAAGTAAAAAATTACTTTGATTTAATTTTACATTTCTTATTGTGGGGATCCACAATGGAACTTTTGTTTAATGATGCTTCAAAAATTGCTCCACTAATTTTCATTGAAATTTTTTTCCTCTCTGATCTTAATTGTAGCTCTAGAGATTTCTCAAAGACATACTCATTTTACTAAATTTACT
The DNA here is from genome assembly GCA_028641665.1 of Chelonus formosanus. Taxonomy (NCBI): domain Eukaryota; kingdom Metazoa; phylum Arthropoda; class Insecta; order Hymenoptera; family Braconidae; genus Chelonus; species Chelonus formosanus. The sequence goes on from CM054002.1 coordinate 21,705,782, forward strand.
TCAAATCCATTTATCTCACCATAATACTCAGAATTCTTTTTACACTGACAAAATTCTTTTCTCGGATCAAGAATAATTTTATTATTGTTCATAATAATATGTAAATAAAATAACATCACATGTATAATATGAATAGATCTATAATGATGACAGAAATGCTATGATCTTACCATCAATCATGTTATGTTGTCAAAGTAATTTTGTTTTAATTAAAAATATAATCATTAAGAACGAAATTATTCTTAATATAATAATTTTTTTCCATTGTAATCAAGTATGATAATTCGCCATGTTTATCTAAAAAAAAAAAGAAGAATAAAAAATACAATTTACATTTATATACCACAAACTTCCCCCAAACTTATACTATTAAATAAAACCAATTTGTTAATTAAACATAACATTATGAAAATAAAGTTATTCCTCTTTAATTATCTAATTAACCATACTTAAAAGTAAACGAAGTAGTTTAATTATTGTGATCACCTTTCCTCCCAACAAAAGAAAAAAAAACATAAACGACGGCTGCAGGGTTAATATATCGTTTACTTCCGACTTGTTGGTCTTTCTTAAATTAAAAAATAGAGAAAAGAAAATTTTTACTCTGTTTATTTTGTTGTTTTTTTTCTCTTTTTTTTTTATATTATTCCTTCAGCCCTCTTTGCTGCTGTATCTCACATTAGCATTTTCCAAGTCTACCTTCACTGCTAAACCCTACACTGTTTATACTTTGCCTTTGAGTCTCTCTCTCCCTTATACTGTGTCGGAAGGGGAGTGTCATGCACCTTTGCTTCCCTTTTTACTGACTAGACCTGTCGTTCTTTGATATTTTCCCCATTGTACTTGATGTATCGATAATCCACAAAAGAGAACATTTTGCTTCCAGATGTTCCAATAAAAATATATTGGTGGGCTTTCTTTTCAACTTGAATCTTACACAGGTACTTTTTTTAAATATGATAACAATAATACCAAGAATGACTGATAATTGTCAAAATATTAATATTCATTTTAAAAATTAACATGATTTAGAATAGTGTGAATGTGTAGGAAGGAAAAATATTCTTTTGTGGCTTTCATAACATTCTTAATAAGATTCTTGTTGATCTTTGGTAATCGATCTGTGGTGTCACATTAGCCTTAACTATGTTTAGTTTATGAATTATATTAGCGAGCTTCGAATTCCCTGAAGGCAATACCCGCGTATATAGCGCGTGTTTTCATGGTCTACTTTTGAACCACAAAGTCCCCTATTGATAAACATAAACCGGGTTATTCAACGCGACATAATAAGTCTCTAGTGGCACTGTAACGAATTCAAGTGTTACTGTTTGTGTATTATATATATATATATATATTACGTCAGTTATTTTTATTATGTAGTCATATCGCACTTTGAAAAGAAACTTTGAATAATAATAGAAATGGATAAGTTATAAATAGAAATTAATTGACTTTGTAATCATTGTTGGGATCAATATAAGCTGCATATCATTTTTTTGTTGTTACTGTTGTTTGATATTTTAATAAGATAAGTTCTTTTTTAACATACAAACATTATAATTATAAAAGAATTTTTATTGATAAACTTTGATTAATAAAATATTTATGAGTAAAAGTATTTTTAAAAAATTATTTATTCACTTGAGAAGTGAATGAGGTATAATGTTGCTATCATTTCTAAAAAAAACTAATTCTCGTAACTAATTATGCAGTTTAAAAAAGCGCATATTTTGATGAATGGTAAAAATTATTCACAACGATTTAATTCATAAAAAAAAAGATCCCTAGCAAAAACGAAATAATAACCCACCATTTAAAACCACTCAAGCTCTAAACAATTATCCTTTTGCTCCAAAAAACAACGAGCCCCAAAATTTCGACTTGGAGAAATAATAAATTCAAAGTTAACAGTCAACGATTACTAATTGATTTCGTGTGGCTTTTTAAGAAGTAAACTAATATGAATAAACCGTAAAGAGAGTGCGTCATTTGGATACTCCTGTATATGTTTAGTACTAATTAACGCAGACGGATGCTAATGGTATTAATGTATACGATCCTTTTGTGCTGGTAGCAGAGTGTGGTCTCCAATATGCATATGAAGTAAGAGAGGAAGAATGAAAGAGTTGCAGAGAAAAAGAGATTCTCACTGACTTCTCTATACTCCTCCTGCTGCTGTTTACTGACTTCCTCTTTCTCCTCTCCTTCTTTATCGTTTCTTATTCTTTCTCTTGTTCTTCAAAGCTTGTCTTCTCATCTTGCCAGTGAATTTGGCCCTGTGGGCATTCACGATCTCATCGCTATTAGCTTGTCCAACCGGTCTTATTCGCATTGTCAGTCAATTCGTATGTGTATACACTCAATCTCCACCATCCTCACCCTCTCATTCTTATATCCAATAAATAATATCGCAGCTGTTTATCTTCTCATCTTTTTCAAAACTCTGTGATTTACATTGTCATTATCAGCTTGGGAAATATCAAAAATAATCATAAATATGAGTGAAAATAAAATGAGTGTTTGAACATGTTGATTAAGTATTCTCGAGTTAATTTGAGACGACGACTAATGGTTGCTTATCAACGTTCGTGTCATTCTCTACGACCAATGGCACGTTTATGCACACATGTAGTCGACGTCGATTTGTTTCGTGCGCGCAATTCCGTTAACCAAGCATGTCGGTCAGAGAGTTCAGATTATTATACTGTCATGAGACGCACGACTATTAACGTGTCTAGAGTGTACGTGCCTCAGTCATCTTCTAGCTTTCCGGTGTATGACTCAATCGTCTACATATTCCCTCATTAATAAACCTATAATTTAGATTTATAAATACCTTTGCCTTCGACCTCATGCTAAACAAAATCGTTAAAACAAACTTCGGTTTTATGAGCAAAATTATGACTTCATTTATTTTTTTTTTTTTTTTCTAACAAAAATTTTTTTTCTATTTCTTTCGACTCTGAATCATTTTTCTTTCTATTCAAATTATTTTTTTTTTCAGACTTAAAAAAGGAAATAGCTTTATTTGAATATTATAAACATCTCAAGTAACACCTAATTATCGCTAAAATTATTTAACTAGCAGGAAAGATTATTTTTTATTTTGAATCTAATGATTTAAACTTTCTAAAATGATCTTTTTCATTGACTTAATCTGAAGAATTATTAAATAAAAAAACATGGATAAGCTCAAGTTTAATGTCGACAAAATAAAAGTATAATTTTATTGCATTCTTTATAAGGAAGAAAAATTTTTCTTCAATTTAGTTAATAAATTTTTTATTACACAATTTGTAAAATAAATAATTCAAGAAAAAAAAAATAAATTTAATTGAGATCAGTAAAAATTTTATACAGTATTTAATGGCGAACAATATTATTTAATCAATGATTTAATTAATTTAATTATAATTTTTTATTAACCGATAACTTAGCTTTTTAAATACCTGCTCCATCGACCTCATACAGAGCACAACCATTAGGACAAATTTTTATCCCAATCAAAATAAAAAATTATTACTTCATCAAAGTTCCTCCACGAACCAGAAATAAATTTTTCAAGAGCAAAATTGTTTTTGTAACAAAAATCATCATCTTTCTTTTCAAATTTTACGATGTTATCAAGAATATTATATTTTTTAACTAAATACCTTGGTATAAAAATAACTTTAATATTCAATCCAAAGAAAGCTTGCAGTAATTTTCACAAAAAAAAAAGATTACGAAAAATATTCTATTACCATAAAGAGATAACTTTATTATCTAAAATTACAGTTGTAAATCGAGATATTCATGTCTCTTGGTCACACTTAAATGCAGTAGTGACCAGTAGTTAAAGATAAATTTTTTTTAATCAAAATAAAAAAGTAAAATGAGATAAGAAATCGAGGAGAGTAGAATGAAATGTAGTCATTTTATGATGAGTTTCAGGTAAAACTATAAAAGCATTGTTTCAAGAGATCGTAATTGACATTATCACTCAATCACGCCATGTTCCGCTTGAAGCATCACTTAAATGTCTGCTAAACAACATCACCAACAACAATACAAACTATCTTCTTACATTTTCTTAGAAATGACATTCACGAGTGTGAGAATAAGGTTAACGATCGCGTGCACAATAAAATTTAACACAAATGCAAAATCTTTAGATTATAGCATGAGTATAATATTTTTTTTTTTCTTCAAAAAAGGATTATAACTATTTATTCTCACGAATTTATACGGATTAGCAGCTTTATGAATAAAATGTATATACTTAGTTTGAAAAATTTTTTATATGAGAAATTTGCAAGTATTCACTGACTGATTATAAATAATAGCTACGTCATAAACCGGTTCGTAACTGGCATATTACTAAGGCTAATTAATAACCCACGCGATGAGTCTTGGTGCTGCGGCGTTTTCTCAATAAAGCTTTGCAATTTATTGCCACTTGACGCACCCTTGAATTTCGATCTAAAGCCGATTAATTGATTGGTTTAACTTAATGCATTAAACTTCAACAAAAAATTATTTTCAATGTAAATCCATTTAGTTTACGTAAATAAATCATGTAAGGTAGATTCATACCTTTCTACGGACATTCTAAAATTTACTTCAATTTTTTGCAAAACTTGATTACTCATTGAAGATAATAAAAATATCACTGTAAATATTATTCAATAATCATTACTAATTTCAAAATAATTCTAATCAATTTCTATAATTAAAACATTAATTTTGAAAAATACTCATTATTTTTTCCATCAACGATTATTAAGTATTTTATTGCAAAAATATTAAATACTATACCCTCATTATTGTTTAATGACTCTCATTAATTTTTATTAATTAATAACCTGGATTGAAACATTAACGAATACCATATTTAAAAAAATGAACTATTAATTTCATCCTCAATGAAATGAAAAAAAGAAATATCTTTAACTCCAAGAGATAAATAATGCAATACCATTGCTGAAAGAAAAAATAATTTCCAAGCTAAATTTCTTTAATTGGTCAAGTAAATCACATTGCAAGATGCATTCAGTCATTTTCCAATAATTCTAACCGAAAAAGAAAAAAAGGTATATATAATGACAGCACAGTAATAATACACCAGCAAAATACATAAAGAATATCAATAAAAGGTAGAATAATATTGTAAAAAATTTTCAAGTGAATTCCCAGGACTGTTAGAGATTTCTCTTATTCTCGGTACAGCTCAAGACTAAAGTTCACTGGGTTAAGGATAGATCTTGATGGTGTGTGTGTCAAGAGAAGTGATGATGTGCATTGCGAATATAAGGTAAATGCTAATAATCACGTGACCGGTTGTACGAGGTTGCCTTAGGGATATGGACTACTTGGGGCTGGTTAGCAAGGTGCTTGATATACACCTTGAATGCGTGTCTTATGGTGTTATGATGTGTGTTGTATGTTGCTCAGGGTCTGTACATAAATATCAGTTGCTTGGCGCATGCTTGCCACATGGCGTATTTACGAACATGCTCTTAAACATATTAGCTATATATTACCTATGCAATATCCCTATTCATAAATAAAATATATTAACATTTAATTCAATACAAATATAATATTGACAATATCTGATACCTGTTATATTTTACCTGTCCTGTTAAGTATTTTAGAAAATATTTTTACTTATATAAATCTATATTTACCTTAAATCAATATGTGTTGGTGCTGTTTCCGGATACTTATAATATAATTCAATAAGAAAAGTGCACTCACCAATCGGTGTGAAGGAGGAGTCAGCGTTTACCGGATGTCGCCGGAAACCATCGAAACTTGAGGGGCCAGGAACAACCCACAATTTCCTGTAAGAAAGCAGATAAATTTTTTTAGTTGAGATGTTCAATATATATGACACGCATTATAGCCATTGAATACGTAATCTGTCTATAATACGAGCTAAAGCGTCCGGAACAAACATATAAATCTATATTCGAGCTATGGATAAGTCTGAAAAAATCTCATCTTTCAAATATTATGGCTTTACAAAAGGGGAATGTGCCTATGACAATAGGATAACATTTTTTTGTGTTTAATAGAGATTGGATGATTTTTATTTAACCAAAATTGACCATATTTGTCAAGCTATTAATAACAATGGAAATAATTTATTAGAAAATAATACATTTAATGTCATTGAAGAAAAAAATTATTTCGTTAGCTTTTGATAGATTATTTTTAGCAATATTCATCAGTTTATGAGAGTTGATATTTTTGGAGTAAATACACTGAGTTAATGATTGATCAACAGAAGGATTTGAAATGACTGTGTTTAATGATATTGAAGAAAAATATTACTGGTGTGAAAAGCTGTTGGTTTATTTTAAAGAGGTGTTGAATGTTTTATGCTAAAAGGTATTTCCCTAAAGATACCATTTTTAGATGGTTTTAACATTTTTTTTTTTTTTCGTTAGGATCACATAATTTTGAAAGACGAATTATTGCTTATCTGGGCACAATATTTTAGTTTGTAATATAAATATATGATACAATATTTCGAGAAAAGTTTTTTACTCGAATATAAACGTTGAAATGATAAGAATAGTTCATTGGTACCAACTACGACGAATAATTTTATTTTTTACAAAATTATATAAACTAGGACATTTTAAATTTAATTAAAAATATAAAAATGTTTCTGTTTTAAATTATTCAACCGTTTACACTTCTGGATTTCAATAAAAAGTAATTTCTTGTTAATTATTTAATTGAAATTCAAATTGGAATAAATGTCAAAAATCCCCACTATTTTTCTGACTGAAAATCTATAATTAATTAAAATTAAACTCAACCTCTTGATTAAAAAATAATTAAAATTGATATAAATTAATTAATTTCTCTTTTTTGAATTCACTAAAAATAAAAAAATAATTTAACAAAAAAATCACCAGGTCTTTTAAAAGAATATCACCATACACAATTAAATTGATTCTTCCTATTTTCTTTTCTGTATTTTCCATTAGAAAACGAGCTCGTGAATAAATATAGAAAATTGAAAATATTATACTCTTTGCGTTATCATAGTCCAAATATTCTTCAAACAGACCTTCTATACTCGTATGTGAAAAAATCGATAAAGCAAATATATATCTGATTCAACGAGAAATCCATACATTTCTCGATATTCCTCTGAATACATGTAGTTTATGTGGACCCCACATATTTTTACATTTATTGCGATATGTCAATGAAAAACAACGCTAGTACAATACAAAGTGTATACGGTTGTATCTATGGGGCTGTAACCGATGTATAGATTCTCTGAATTTGAGTTTGGTCATCGTCAAATATTGATAATGTCAACTGCTCGAATTCAGTGAAAGAAAGAGGCTAACAATCAAGAGAATTTATTTTTTATTTTATCAAAATTTTAAAATAAAATCAATTGGAATTATTTTGTTTAAATAAAAAATACATTAAAGATATAGAATTGATACATACAGTTATTTTTTTTTTTTTTTTTGTTAATAAACACATTTAATCACAAGTATCGATGAAATGTGATCGTTAAACATTTTTGATGAGTTAATGAATAATCATTTGCATTCAAATAGCCTTTTATTAAAAATAAAATGGAATTTTTCCCCTTTATCTAGTGATAAAAATTAAAAATAACGGCAGAGACTGCAAATTATATATCAAAAAATTATACAGGAAACGTACATCGAAATGAAAGAGAGAGTTTCCGTTATATTACTTTATATAGCTGTTGGAATTGTCCTGCTGACGCGTGCGATATAGCTGGTGGGCGGTCGAGTCGGTCTTTTTTTGCTTCAAAAAGGCGAGAAATGTTTCGGCAGATCAAAAAAAATAAAAAATCAGAGTGTGCTCAGATGTGTTAAAAAGAAAGAAAGAAAGAAAAGGAGAAAAATGAAAATAAACAAGAGAAAACATGAAATGTACGTGCTTCTGAATTTTTCCAGAAGACAATTTTTACGGTTATTGCATATGCCGACGGGAGGATAAGTGGCGTTGATTTTACGACGATATATATGCCGAGTTGAGTACCAATTCTCATGTTTTATTTATCAAGTTCCTCGCTTTGATACGCCGAAACAGGTGAGATGTCGATGAAAAAATTCTTTTTATTTTTATTACCTTGTCAAATTACACATTCGCACAGATATTTATATTAATAATCAAATTAATTGGTACCACTGAACTTTTCAAGTAGTTGAATGCGACGAAATGTATAATAACTGGCTTTTAAATGAAAGTAAAAATTATATTTTCAAATATAAAAATACTTCTCAAGTGAAAGCAAATAAATGAATGTCATAATCGAGTATTCCTCATAACTAATTGCAAAGCAAATATTTTTTACGACATAATATTCATTTTTACAGATTTATTTATGGTAATAATAATTGGATTTGACCCAGGAAGTGAACATCTACTTCAAACATTTTATAATTAAAGATCGATCAAAATAATTAAAAATAAAAACAGATTGACATGTGAAGCCCTAGAGGTTAATTAATTTTATTGTAAATAAATAATTCACCAAAATAAAATCTAATAATTACTTGTAATGAAGTAATTACCTTTATACAACAAAAAATAACTTGTTAATTATTATTTACGTTTTGGATAATTTAACAAATCAACTATCATCATTAAGCTACAAGTAATGAACACAAAATTACAACCTAAAATATTTATTATTACAAATTGTATTTCATGAAATACATTCCATAAGTGGCCACCATCATGCCATAACCAATTTACCATTTTTTCCAACCATAAATCAACTAATTAGAAAATATTAATTAAATGCTAATGAATGTAAAGCATCCAAGATAATAAAGCAAATAAAAAAGATCTTCTACAACTCCCGCCATTTAACTTTTTATGATTAAAAAAAAAAAAAAAAAACAAACAAACAGTTGCTAATTTTGGAGTTTTTGCGCAAAATTATTCTCCTAAAGACTTCCTAGTCAAGCAGCCTGTCATGTCTAAATCAATTGAAAATTATTTCCAAGTGCATATTAATAACAGGAAAAAAAAAATAATTGGACATTAGTTAATGGATAAAGTCTTAGACAATTAAAGAATAAAGGTTTTTCATAATGAAGGTAAAGTTTTTTGCTAAAAGCTGTTGGAGATGATCATTGATCATGTATTCCTTATGGTATATAAGTTAATATGTTTGCACGAGCATGAAATTACGTTAGTTCAAACATTTCCGGCATATTATGGGCCTATGATGCACAGAAATGAAACATAAACGTTAGTAGGGGAATATATGCCGGTTATACAGCAAATAAATCTCAAAGTTATCGTGGTAAATGCAATTATAATAAAGCATTCTACAGTTTTCTTGGACTTTAGCGGGGAATGAGGGAGGGTAAGGAGAAGAAATGCACCAAAGCGGTTAAGAGTAAAGTCAAAAGTTTTACTGGTGTATGCCGGACGCAGATGGTACATCGACGATAGTCTCGCGGCTCCGAACGCGGCAAAGTATTACAAGATACGCTTTACAGTTGATACATGGCCGATAGTCCCGCAGCATTGGCCTCGCAAAAGTACCGTGAGGTTACGTCGACCCTTACAATCTTTACTCTTCACCCTCTCCTCTTGCTGACTAAACTTTTCCTATTCGATACGAAATATCACGACCAACAATACACACTTCTTCATTCGAACGTCACTTATATTTCTTTATGCTTCTCGAAAAACTTTTTTATCAAACTTTCCTACTAAAACTGCTGCACCTTCATAACAACTTAGTCTTAACTTTTATTATTTCATTTATGCTCTTACACCGATAAAAATTATATTTACTTTGTATTTATTATTTTTTTTTTTTTCAACACTTCTTTTTTTCTTCATTTTTATTGAGACTTGCAAACGGTAACATATTGCTCGTAAAAATGTTATTTTGAAGAATTTATCTTGTTTATTTTTGATAGAATTTGCAGAAATTTATTGACCGTTACTAGAAAATATCATTTCGATAGTAAATTTTTACTTAAAGTAATTAGATTAAATTGAATGTTGATCTCTACATGAGTATTTTTTTATTAATTATAAAGTAGAATTAAAGAATGAAATTTTTTTTTTTAATTTTTTAGAGTGCATTTGAACATCAAGAGAAACCTGTTGGTATTATTACCCATCGATTTTTTTTTTTAAAAATTGGTCAATTTTACACCAAATACACTTGTTTTTTTTAGCTATAAAAAGTTTATATTTTCAGATAAACTTATATTTCCGGTTAAATAGTTATTATGCATCAAGCATTACATAAATGAAAGCAAAAAATCAACTGAAATAAAAGTAGAAATAAAATTGTAATCAATTGAGCTCGAGCATGAAAGCTTTTTATTAAAAATCAAACAAAAATGTCGGTTATATTGCAGAAGAGTAATATGAAAAAAATCGAATTGTAATTGTTAATAACTAAATATCATAAGAGGTTAAATAGAAAAAAATGACGAGTGCCAAACTAGAAGTTAAAATTAAAAGTTTTAGCAAAAGTTGAATTTTACGACGGTTGCGTGACTGAAATATTACCAAGTAGTAGCTATACATACTTCTGGGTTGGTAAGTTGGAAACTCATTTCCGAACACTCGTAAACCGTGCCTTGCGTATGAATAAAAATAATAAAAATATAAAAATAAGAGAAATTCGAATTTTCCACTTACAAAATTACTCTGTTGCCTCTCCTTTGAAATCTTCATTACTTTATAACCTTTTTACTGTTCTCCCTGAGTCAGCTTAAAAATATCATGATCCGGGTGAAATTTCTAAAATTCAGTAACTCGTACGTACAAAAAAATAGATAGAGAATAAACTGGGGATAAAAAAAATAGAGGACAAGACACATATATGGATGACGAGGATGGCAAAGAGAGAGTGAAAGAATGAGTAGTGCAGCTGCAGGGAAATTATTGTCAGAGTGTGAGGAGGAGCGAAAGAAAGCATAAAAGATGAAGGAGAAGAAGATGAGGAAGAAAAGAGAAATATAAAGAGTTGGTGTAGTGCTGCGGCGTGACTTTAGTCTCACATACCTGTACGAAGAGGAGCAACTTTGAAGGAGGAAAGAAAGAACTGTGGGTCGGCAAGAGGTAAAAAAAAAAAAATGCAAAGTCCGAAGAAATGAGGAAGAAGAGTATATGGATGTATTTAAAGATAGAAGAGGATACTTTGCAACAAGAGAATGAGAGGACAAGCTTCGACCCCGCGGCGCCTTTCATAGTGCCATGAGATTATCAAGACGGATGAACCAGTCTCAAGAGCCAAAGTACGAATAACAAGATCTAAAGGAGGAAGAAGAGCAAGAAGAAAATGGTGAATAAAAAAAGGAATTGCTTGCTTTCGTAACGCAAAATAAAGGTTATTATTTCGCGTAATTAATGCCTGTTATGGACTTGGATCCATCGCAAAGAGAAAAGAGAATACGAACGAGCCTTCTCTCGTTTATTCTTGCTTCTCTTAAACTTAAACGGCTCTGCCACTGACAGGTGTATCTACGAACTAATACTAAAACTCTTTATCTTTTCTCTTTCTTAGACGTCATCAACAAAAAAGGATTCTGTATATATCCATTCAGGGTATATTTAATATACCAGTAGATAATTAAAATATATACCTCAGGTTCAAGCTCGATATTTCAAACACCATGGGCTTTTTCATTTACCTGCTGATTAATTACGTTCAATATTTTACTGTAATGCGGCTCTATTCAGAAAATTTCGTATTCCAAATTGAATGAAATTCATGATTAGCACTATTGTTACTTGATGAAGAGATTTTGGGGTTTGTGTTATAACTAATTTTAATAAGCTTCACACTTGTAATACCTATTATATTTAATGATGTGTATAGTTCGATTAACATTTTCTATCATTTTAGAGACTTGGAAAAAATTGCTTTTTAAATGTTATGAATGAGGGCTTGATTGATACTAACTCTCGTATCACATTATGATTAATATTGATATTATTCTGCAACAATATTTATCACAATATTCTACTTTTTATTAATTCAACAAATTTTCTCTCTAATCTTGCCATGACATTTTTGCCGAAATTATAAAAATAAAATATTGGTCATTTATTTTTTATCAAATTGATATATTTTTTTTTTGTTCGTTGTTTTTACTTTGAAACATAGCAAAAGTATTTTTTTTCAAACAAGAGAAGTTTATGAACAAAATAAAATTTTTCAGAAACAGAATATTCAAACTTTTTCAGTAGAATAATGTAACATAGTAGACTGAAATGTATAAACTTTGTTATATCTACTAAAATTTACAGTAAACAAGCCATTTTATTTGTAAAAAAACTTCTTAATAAATTTCTATACATGTATTATTATCGAAATTTTTAATTAAATTAAATGTTCGAGATATCGTCTTTGAACTGTCGAACAGCTGCAGCATGTGAATAAAAATGTTGATATGAAAATAATCATTCAACAAACACAAATAACATGCATCACATTTTTTTTTATGAAATCATTCGAAATACTAAACAAAACAGATCAACTCAAAGTTATTTAGCAGTAAAATTTAATAAATAGAGGCTTGCGACAGTCAAGCCAAACCTGTCGAATCACTAAACCTCAAAAATGGCATTATTGATTGAATATTGTGCACATTTGACAGCTTATGATATTCATTATTCATATGATTTTAATTAATAGTATCAAACAATAAGTCTAATAATAACAAAATAGCCTGAATAATATGATTCATGGTTAATGAAATCTATTATATGGTATTTTCACTCATGTTATTGACGACATTCTAAATTCAACCACTGCCTTTATACATGATTGAAGATGAAATGTTGAACAATAACTGCAGCTGCTGGGTATTTATTTACTTATTTATTTAATATAAATCAAATCGTGTATACTTGATGATGATGTAAGCATAAAATGTGTAAGGATAAAACTTCATATGCTAATAAAAGAAATATGTATTCCTTAAAAAGAGTGACTGTTGATTTTTTGGTTAGTCATCTTCAAAACCATTGTCGAGTTTTTATTTCTCCTTTATTTACACTTAGCTACGTCGATCTCAGTGACATTGTTTGCTTTATGACGGATATGACAAGGAAATTCCGTACGAAAATGAAGAATTTTTATGACAAGATCACAAAATCATCTATTTAAATGCTATGTTCTGATCAAATGTGGTAAAATAAACCACTGATGCTCTCACATTACTTGCTCATAGACATTGTCGATTTCACAAGTCAACAGTTGAAAAAAATAGGAATATTATGAAGACAGTTGTCGAAAAGGAATAATAAAAGGACACGGTTGAAAAAGAAGGTGATGGGATATTTTTTTTTGAAGATTTTATAGAAGGTAAAATGACTCGCATAACCGAATTTTGATGATGATAGTAGACATTCCCTTCTTCCTCTATCATCATCGCCTCATTTTACAATACGTTGTTATTCTTTATTATCATTATGACAATAAATTCTTTGAATTTTTACACCTCGATTTTTCATATTTTTCAACAGATTTTGACTTTGTTGTGGATAACATAAATTTTTGAATTGTTTTTTTTTGGGTTATGAGAATGAAAAATGATGGAGAATAATATTTACATAGCAACCGAAGGTCAAAACACTAAAAAAATATTCTTTGAGATAGAAAATGAATTTATTTTTTAACTTATTCTAGAAGTAAACATTGAATTTTTCAAATTAGAGCTTATTTAAGGAAAAGAATTGATGAGACAACTCATTATTTTATTTCTACAATATTTCAAAAACTTTTAAACTTAAATTTAAAAGCAATTATGTTATTTCAACAATAATATTTAAAAAAAAAATTATTTAAAGTCAACAATAAAAATGACGGTTGTAATTAGTGAATGAGAAGCTTCCAATATAATTTATAATGTCGAAGCATAATTTTTATTAACTGATGTAAGATGAGAGGAAAATAGGTTGAAGTGAAAAAAAAGTCAAGATTGCGACAAATGACGTGAAATTCAATATATAACATATGACATGAAGTCGAACGTGACGATCTTTATCGCTGACTCTCGATAAATATATTGTAACAAAACGTCAACGAAGTAGTTGACGTTAAAATTAAATTTTATCAGCTAAATTTCAACTTCGCCTCTGGCTAACTAACATTGGATTATTTTTCCCCCTTTTTTTACCCATATCATTCTCATACATCGCCCACATATAAAAATTATTCTTTTTATCAAATCAATTGATGATATCAAAGGTTTATATACATTTACCATTAATAACATGACCACCACCTCACACAAAAAATCATACTTTTAATCCAATAAAAGGATTCTAATTAAAAGAATAATAAATGCAGAGAAGAGAATTAAATGAAATTATTAAAAAAAAAAAAAAAAAAAAGAAAGGGTGGGCTTCGGAATTTACTCAAGTATGAAAAAAGCATTGAAGGAAAAGAACAAAAGTTAAAAAATAAAGCAAATTAAAAAATATACTTTTAATTACGTGAAAGTATAATTAGCATTTTTATTATTTGTTGAGAATTTTGTTTTAAAGTATTTTTATATAAAACACAGTACGAGAAATTTCCAAGAGTAATAAACGGCAAGCTCACATTACCACACATAAAAGAAGGCATTGTTATTTATTAACGTGCTTTTACAGTTTTGTACACTTGGCGAAAAGTTCTTCGTCCACTTATCTTGGTAGATGTTAAATTGTAGACGAAAAACACGAATAATTCTATAAAAATGATGAAAAGAGTTAAAGACTATAATACCATATATAAAGTGTGAAAGATAAAAGTAGCATTGTTGTGTATTTCACGTGTAATAGACTTAGATGGAAATCTAGTTTTATTTGAAAATTGTTGTAATTACATAAAATACAGTTGAGAGTGTATCAGTATATTATTATCGTAAATATATATAGAAGTGTGAATATAAATGAGTCTTTACAGTTATTCGAACTCTATACACTACTGAGGGGGTTAAATAATAAAAATATAACAATAATAATAATAATAACAACAATAATACAAGTGAAAAGTGTCTTTATGAACGTTTTAGAAGACTATAATATTCAATCGATCGCTCTAGCGACTTGCAGAATAGGGAGAAAGCTTCATTATTAATGCATTTAATTTTTCCTATACTTATCCCATTCTAAAAGTTCAATAGCCCGATCAAAATCAATTGTTTCCTATATTGAATACTTGTACGTGCATGACTTGAGGCACTAAAATTTATATTATTGATAAAAAAAAAAAATTTCATCTCGATGGAAAAAGCTTGTAATGACAATCTGTATGCTTTTAAATAGAAATGGATTACATATTTAAAACATTATCACAGCATTCCAGTTCTTACGATTTTTATGAATAAAAAATCTCTATATTCCTGCTGGTCCATGCGATAGTTGAACTAGATTTTTATGTTTACTCAGTTTAAAATTTTATGCATTTTTTCTTACTGTTTGATCGCTAGGAGGTTACTTTTTTGCGCTACAAAAGCTAAAGATTGCTGGTGAGATTAAAATATTTTTTAATGTATTCAGAGTACATTTAAAACACATCAAAGATTATATTTTTAATTATAATGTTGTGTATAAAGAACATTGAAGAGAGAAGGAAAATTTTTTTTTCCTATCAAAATTTTGCCATCTTATTTTTTTTTGTAATTTAAATGTTCAATGTCATTAAAGTGCTTGGATTGAATTTTTAAACACCTCGTTTATTGAAATCGGTTCAATGGTTTGGACTGTAGAGGGTATATAAATATGTCTACGAACATATGTACATACTCTTTAACTAAAGTAGTGGAATAAAAAAGAATTTAAAACGCCTCAAGTGCTGAAAAAATTTGTCTAGAGGCTAAGAGATTTTGTGCAGTTAAAGATTGCTATTCGAAAGTTTAAATGAGGTGTAACTTTAGTAGTAGAGCATACTTTTGTATAATAAAGTTCAAAATAAATAACAAATAATACTAATTTTAAAGCAACTGAATTTAAAGTGAGTTATTACTTGAATTATTTTCTAAATTTTTCTGGGTTAGACAGATGTTTTGTTTATTTACGGTTGGAACAACTTGACAATTGCCTAATTTTAAAATCCTATTTGTTGTAATAACTATTATTTATACTTTATTAAATAAATTATATAAATAATTTTAATATTAAATTTGAAATAGAAATGTCATATTTTTATGTAAATATTTAATAATGTTTTTCTGTGGCTCTAGAATATATTCAGGTTTGTGGTGAATTTTTAATTAGAAATCCGCAAAATGAAAATAAAAAACTAAACATCACGAAGTTGTTACTCCATCTTCCATGACAATCGTGATTTCTATATAACTATTCAATATTAAAACGCATACCTTAATAAATATAAATGAATTCGAGGAATTTTTTGTATGATATAGCACACTATTCTTGTACTCGAAAAATTCAATTTCTATTATTAAGTAAACTTTAAATAATTTAAATAGTTTTTTTAATGGAAATGAGACTTTTAAAAATGAATTCTTAGACTAATCAAACAATTGGTATATTTGATATTGGAATATTAAGAAAGCTAGTCTGTTGATAAACTTGATTTTTTGATATTATATCTCAAGTTAAAATTATTACATACATTTAATTGAAAAAACAAAAATAATCAAAGTAATAATAATACTTCATTCAGTAGCCAAGTGGAAATGTATTTTTACAATACCACAATTTCACTTCATAGCTTGATAGAAATTTTTCCTCAACATTGCAAAGTTATATTTAAAAGATAACAAAGTTATTGAATAAAAATGGATTCTTGTCGGTTTGTTATATGATGCGGAAATTGATTTACGAGAAAAGAAAATTTTTGTAGAAACTTAAATACAAAAAGAATCTATAACTTAATTTGTAGGTAAGTAACAGATGTACTGAGAAAATGAGTGAATAGTGATTGTAAGCAATTTGATGCAATTTGCACGGAAGAAGTGAGATTGGAGGAATGAATTCCGTGGTCGGTGCGAGAAATCGAATGGGAAATCCGATCAAGTATCGTCTTTTCCCTTCGAATGATGGAGACAAGGACAGAAAACAACTACATGATACCCACGATACGAGTTGTCTCTTCATTCTTTATGTATGTACTTTGAGAAGTTGCTGGCGTTGAGGTCGATAGCCCTATCAAGTCTCAAGAATCCGAGAAGTTTGTTGGAAGATACTGACTAGAAGACATCGTAACTAAACTTTTGGCTTGAAATGTCGATCAAGTTTATCGTTCAAATTGAATCTTTTCACATCATGGCTACTTCGTTACTCTGTTAAAAATTCAATTATCATCCGGAATTCCCACAGTCTTTAATACATTTATAGCTTCTTTAATAATGGCAAATGTGAATTTTCAATAATCTGCGGTTGAGACGAACACAAATAAACCCGGTAACATAATGACATTTTCGATAATTCAATAAGTCAGGAAAACTTAACAGCTTTTAAAGTCTCGTGAGAATTTAGTTTATACAATATTTTAAAAAATTACTTTAACTTTAAAGAAATAAAAATGAATAAAATTTCTCAAAATATTTAATTATTCAAATAAATAGTCTCTAAAAATAAAATAGTTATAATCTCTAAATATCTTAATTGAACAACATATTGTAAATTTTTTTGTATTAACGGATCCTTTAAAGAATTTCATAGAGAAGAAGGCCGCTAATTTTTCAAGAATTTCGCACATACCACGTTTTGCCCCATTACCCTATCCTTTTCCGGCTTCCTGTACACTCGCCTGCATTCATTGTGCGGCTCGCAACACTGGAAGCGTGAAAATTGAAACAAAAATTCAACTTCCAATTTTATTAATCCATTATAATCCTCTTTCTCTTCGCTTCTCACACCTTTATTATTTAAATAGCGAAACAAATATATTTATGGTAAAATAAAAAATATAGTATCAATATAAACCCACGAAGGTACAAGTAATAATATACGTGAAAGTGTAGAAAGTGCAAATGTAATGTCTGTCTTTTGGTTTATGGAATGATATTTGCAATAACGGGTAACGTAAAAACGGGTAATCCTCGATAAGACTCAACGAGTCGTATATTTTATTTCAAGATAAGAGAGTAACTGCTTGTGCCGATGAGACTTGCCATCGAAAATCGATTGAATTTCTCTATTCTCATTATAAAGAATATATTGGAGGATGCAGCTGCAAATGGGTTTCCGCAAATAGACGATTATAGAAATAAGCATCTTAACGTGCATTCAAACGGTCTATATGCAATTGAAAAATAGAAAATGGGATCTTTCACACGCTTGTTCCATTTATATATTCTACTATAAATATTATTAATATTTTTTTCTCTCAGTTTTCCGATACCCCTATAATTAGAGTACTTGAACTAAAAAAAAAAATTTTCATTAACAATAATTTATATTAATCCCTTAATTGAGTCATAATAGTTTCTAAAGCAATCGGAAGCCATTATTTAAAAAAATAAAAATACACTGATAGAAGAGATTTATTAATGATTAAAATCAATATTTTTTAACAATTAATAAATCGCGACGTTCGCAACTCTACCTAAGCTTATGTCAACCGAAACTATCGTATTCATCAATTGACCTTTTATAGCCTAACTTTTTGTCTTATGCATATCTTCTATTAATCGCAATTTGCATATACTAAATTCTAACCTCATTCCAATATTATGTTATTTTCTATTAAGATAGCCATATAATCCGCAATCAAATATGGATTGTACTGGTTACATTGTATTCCTTAATAGTTAAGAAGATGTATTAACTGTAAAGAAATATTTTTTAACAGTTGAGAAACCTTCTTTACCATTAAAAATCTCTTCTATCAGTGTACTTTTCATTTAAAATTGTTTTAAATAAATTTTAAAAAAATAACTCTCAATCAAAAAATGTAGAATTATATAACACTTGTATGATGTGTCAACGTTTTTTTTTAAAGAAAAGAGAAGTATAAATGAGATAAAAAAAAAATTATTAGATCAAAGCAGTACCTTTGACATAAAATCACCAAAAAAAAAATGAAGCAATAATTTTCCATCTATCTGACAGGATTGATATCACAACATACGAGATGATTAAAGCAGCTGTAAAGAAGTATGGTTTACAGCTTGGGCAATGCCTGTCGAAATAATTAGAAAAGTTTAATTTCCCCCTGACGATAATGGTAGTTGTCACTAGAGTCGAACGCCGAGGCCAAGAGTCGTTCAAACTTTGTCCCACGCCGACTTCATTTCCTGTCCACCGAGAATTACCGCGGTTGCATACACCTCGATCCCAATTCTCCATCAGCCCCTCGAGCATCCATATCCTCCTCTCGCTGTCCACTTTTCGAGCCATAATTTTTTTTCTTCCATATACCGTTGTGTCTGCCGTGAATATTTTTCGTGAGAAAAGAACCAAAAATATTATTAGCATTTATTACGAAAAAAATATCTATTCTTTCTTCATTTAGACCCTTTGTTCAAGAAAATATTAAAATATTTTTTTTTCTTTACAAAAATTTCTTTTAAAAAAAAAAATATAAATTACAATTTTTAATCAAAAGTTGCTGAAAATAAGAATGCAGCAAGAATTAGAAAAAAAATATATATACCGTAATATTTTTATTTATTATTATTATTATTTAATTAAAAAATTTTTAATATAAAAGAAACTTGTAAATAGATTTGAGAGTCCAACAATGGAGACCCGCAAACTTATTGTCGGTGGTTAAAGAAGACAAGTAGTTGTCTGAATGCGTTCTTTGTTCTCTACCGCCTTCATTTCCTGTTCTTGGTGGGGAATTAGATGGCGAACGACGTTGTCCAGGCGTCGCGACGCCGCCCTTAACACTCAGTATTTCTGTTCGTATCCCCTAAATGTGCTTCTCATTGGCACGAGTAACGACATCGTGGTCCCCTTACTTTTCCTTCAACAAATGACTTTTCACTCCATATATTTGTTCTCTTCATTATCCAACTGACCTGATTTACTTGGATCCAAGCTTAATCTTTTAATCTTATCGATAATTTATCAGAAGACTTGATAAATTGCCCGAGGAAAATTTGCTCCTGTTTTGGCTCACGATTTCATGTATTGAATTCCATCCATGTTTTTTTGTCGTTAATTATGTATTGCAGATTCATTAATTATTATCTTCTGAAATTCCATTTAGTTGTTTATAAAAAAAATATTATCGATTTAGTAGGGGGAGATAAATAAAAATGAATGTCAATAAAATAATGTTAATTAAATGACTAAAGTGTAAATTAAAATCAATTGAAGGAAGTAATTTAATTAAAATCGTAAGATATTTTTAATTGAACATAAAATCATTTTGTTCATTTAAAAATAAATTAAAGATCAATTATCAAAATTAGTTGGTAAAAATCCGTTTGACAACTATGGTCAATTTTTTTTTTATTTCAAGACTTTAATTACTTCTTAAATTAACTTAATGCTTAATGATTAATTAAAATATTCAATCTATTTAATTGGATGAAATAAATTTTATAGTTGAATTTTATGTAAAATAGTTGATTATTCTAAAATAATTTAAAAATAATAGCAGTCCATTTCTAGTATTCAGCATATTTATAAATAATTCATAAGATGCATTTGTCAGTGCATGAATGATATTTACTAACACAACATAAGACAATGAGTATTTATGAATTTATACATCTTAATAACGAATGAAAAATTGTCAAAGGTTGTAAAATGGAATAGAAATGTTTTAAAGTGCCTTGACATTTTATAACCCTGTAGAATAATAAAGACATTTGTCGAGACCGGTAGTGCTTCTATGCTCCCATTTCACTTTAATTAACATCGCACTCTCGTCTCCACAGTGTTGAAATTTCATATAGCCGCACATGTTAATGATTTTCATCTCATCCTTTCCCTCTATCTCTATCATATTTGCACTCTTCCACTTCTATTATTTTAACTATGTAATTTACCAAATGAACCAAAGTCATTTTTAATTTCATTTCAAACTGCTGCCTTTTAGTATTAATATTTCATTAATTATCTTTCAATTCAAATAATAAAAATTTTATGAAAAAATTAATAATTTTGATTTGAAAAGAATTCGTTAAATACATTCAACTATATTTCAACTTAATAAGTCATTTTATTTGAGGTATCAAAGTGTTATAAAATTATTAATCACATTATATTAGATACTAATAACGCTTGAATTATTTTGATTAATGTGCAATCAATTTATAGCATAATTATTAAATATTTCAAATAGAAATACCATCAGCTGGAAAGACTGTAGATTAATCAAACTAAATTTTTGGTATTAGTTTTCCGTTCGTAAATAGTTTCCATCGTTTAAATTATTAATAATGTCGTTATTCGATAGAAATTACAGTCTTTTTATGCACGAGGTTATACATGAGATTTATAATTAATTTCATTAAACGTAAGCTGGTATGGAAAGGATGTAGTATCCTATTATTATCGAACGTCCGTTACTTAACTTTAAATTTATCAATTATTATTGAATCGTCACTTCCGATCTCAAAATCCACTTTTACCATGTCGATAATATTTCATATATTGTCTTGTGGCAACTAAAAGATTCTAATTATTACACTGTAACTTTTAGAGCTTTATTTTGAAAATCATTTTATTGGTGGCCAAAAATTCAAAGTATTCATATGGAAAAGAAGATTATACGAAGTTAAGTATTGAGATATTTTTTCTGCACGAAAAAATTCATTAAACCATCAAAAAAAAATTTTTATCAAAATCTAATAACTTGGAGGAATGTAAATAACAATGTGCAGTTTTTTCTTATATACAAATAGTGATACTAATATTCTATAATTAGTTTAAACAATTTTTGTAAAATATTTTATTCAAGCAGATAAAAAAATGTTGGTATTTTTATGTTGAATAAAAATGAAAAATATAACTTAAATTATTTGAAATATTTTGAAATTTACTAAAATATCTGCAATTCAAACTCTAGTCTTCAATTCTCCAATTCTTCGGTGATCAATTAATACGGAAATTCGATGTTCACCACCGAGTAAATTGTATTTCAATTATTCTTTCCCTCTCAGTGTCGACGCAATAAAATCCTGCATTGATGCTGCTAGTTTATTTGAATTTCTATTGCTGACTATTCTCCACGTTAATTTCTTCTTTCAATAGTCAATTTTATTTTGCAATTTCAATTTGTGTATAAACTTTTACGTGAATTTCCGACCACTTATATAGATATTCTTATCTATAGTGTATATATCCATATTCATAGACTATTATGAAAGTTATAACAGAAATAAAATATTTTTTTCCAACTTTTATTCCCGCATTTATCCACATTTGATATAATACTATAGAATAATTAATCACACTTAACTCGTCATGTCAGTCTTATCTTAGTCCTCACAGACTTCTCTACTACGCGGTATTCATAAATTATTCTGCACTTTCTGAAAATTACAAACTCTTCCAATTTCATATTCAAGATTTTCGTTTTATTTCCTAAGGGAATAAAATCTCTTCTTCTACATACTAAATCTACTGAAATCTTTCTTAATGTCTTTAGATACTCTATTCCATCAATTATGAATTGATAAGCCTTCTTTTTATGCATTAAATATGCAAATCATCAAAGTCCAAAGACACTGCCAATAATATTATCCATCATTTATTTTTATTAAATTATTCAACTTAGTTAATTTTATATTAAAAAAATATTTCTTTAAGTAATCAGTACTGCTTTAATTATTTAAAAGCATCAAAAATGTTAAATAAGTATTTAATAGCTAGTGATTTTCTTGCTTTGTAATCAATCAATATGAAATTTTTTTCTTAGAAAAGAATGCAAGCATCATCGTCTTCTCTGACCTATTTAAAAAAAATTATGAATGCTTAAGCTTGCAGTGTATGCAATAACAAGTTATTAATAATACTCAACTTCTTAGCTTGCACGTGCATGTTCATCTTATCATCATCGCCATCTAACCCAAAGGATATGTTGTAATGTCTTACTTATTTTTCTACCCTCGAACTTCTTCTCTGATGGTAAGAGAATATGAATTAAACATAAAAATATATATCATTAAATAATAAAGTGACGAGATGATACGTTGCTTGTAAAATGATTAGGTTATTTAAATTTTTTTTAATGAATAATAAAATTCACATTCCATCCCTAGTATTATGTTTTTGCTAATAAAAATAACAATTGTGTGAGCTTTAAAAAATTATCGTAACAAAAATAAATAACAATTTGAACTAAAAAATTTTTTTGACGGTTTTAAAGTTAACTTTTGACATTTTTATTGATGTTAAATTTAACTTTTTACATAAAAGGAACAGGTTTATGTCGGATTAGTCCTAATTGTTGTAAATAAAACAAAAAGCTTTTCACATATATCGGAGGCTAAAGTGTACAAAGAAAATTTATAAAAACACCTGCAAGGAGCAAAAGATAAAAAGGTCGTAAAAAAAATTTTTTCGAGATGGTAGATTGGGTTATAACATGAGAGTCATAATCGAAAAAAAAAAAAAAAACAGAAAATATATCTATATATATATATAAAACAAGAAGTGGAGAGTGAAGCCAAATGGGTCGAGTTTGCCCGGTGGGTTTGAACATCGTATTATGCAAAACGAGACGGCACATCTTTCCAGGTAACGAAATACTTTGACTACGGAATGCGAACCTGTCATCCCCTTCAAAAGCGATCGATTTATCTTCCACGCGGAATATTTTTTGGCTTTGATAACCCATCGTTATATACAATAGATCTTTCGTTCAATTTCCACATTTTAACGCTTATGCGATAAATGTAACACAGTTATTTACATAAAAATGTTGACAAAAAAATTTAAAGCAAAAAATGGTAATTTTTTTTTATTTTTTTAAAATTTATTAAAAATTCTGAGTGTAATACTCGAGAGCTTTAATTTCACGTAGATTTGACAAAGATTTTTAAATGAGATTTGAGAAAAGGGTTTATATAAGAGAAGTACTTCCTGACCATTCCTCACACGTACTATAAACCCACCAGAGCTGACCTCAGTATGTGCTACATGCTCCCACTAAAATCTCTAAATGTAATTCACTGTCCAAGGATATATACGACGGATGAAACTCAATTTCACAAATATGAGCACGAGACCGTCGACAGGAGGCTAAGGTAAAATTGAGATGAAAAAAATTCATTTCGATGTGAGAAAATATATATGACTTTATTATTTGATTTGTTATAAGATTTTTTTTTTTATTTTCATGAAAATAATTGATTTGGGATCCAGCCAATTATTAAGAAGCTTGGAAAAAAATGTATTGTGTTTTTTGTGGCCATTCTAAATTGATTTCAGTGGTTTATGATATTTAAGAAGCCACAAAAAAATAACTGAGTTGATAAATATCGTTAATACTCGAAGAGTAAATGATTTTTTTTATCAACAAATAATTAAATCTATGAATCTTTTAAATTAATATATTAAAAAGTTATCAATAAATTCACTTCTTTTGTTACATTAAATAAAAATATATTCTAAAACCATCATACTTTCTATACTTGGAAATGATTCTAAAAAGTAAATTGGTTTTCCACAAAAACCTGATATAGTGTATGAAGTACACCAACATTTTCTTATCTCCCCCAACTACGAAGATCAAGACGATCATCGAAAGCCGGGTTTTTTCCCAACAAAACTATATTTATTTATTTATTTTTTTTTTTAGTTTAATCAGCTGAAAATAAAAAAAAAGACCATCAACAACTCATTTTAATTAAAACTGAAAAATAAACTCTTGTCGTTAAGCTACAAATATTTCTCTCTCAACTGTTCTCTACAATATCAAACATCAAGATAACAATATTTCTTTTAAATTTATGTTATTAAAAATTTCTAATCCAATTAATTTATTTCGTCTTACTAAAAATAACCGCAATTTATAATTATTTTTAAAATCATAAAGAAAGACATCTTTATCTGAAAAATAATATTCGATTGCTTCTATTACTAAATTTAGGAGATACTAAATTTCCACATATTAAAATATTCACTCTAATGCTTCCATTTCATTCAGCTATATCAATGTCAGATATTGTAAAGTGCTCTGTTCAATTATTAAAAAGCAATAACGAACATACAATTAATTAAACTGCTGTCATTAATCTTAATCCCGAATGAAGATTGATGTCTGACTAATGGAGAATAAAAAAAAATTTTCCCTTAAAGTTACATAACTGAGTGATAGTAAAAAACGTAAGTCTGTCTTCTAGGAACAACGTGACCCTTTAAGTTGACTAATCTGGACATTAAATCATTAGAAGGAGAAAAGTTTTATTATTATGGAAGGTAATTGTACTTAAGGGCCTAAGTACCTATCGTTCCTCTTTCCTTAAATCCCACGAGTTTCTAGCTTCCTCTTGCCCCCGATTCCATGAGCCAACAGAACCACCCCTTCACGACAGAGTTATGATTTACAACGGTGACGATGAACGGGGTTAACAAGCCGTATAATTTAAACTATCCACAGTGAGAGAGACATCTCTCATCGACTCGATGTATCTGTGATATTTTTTTTTCATCCAATCAATTAATCACGATCCAATTATAGTTTGTTACGTGTGTTCCAATACGTTGATATTCCTCGACTTTCAATCACGTCAACTATTTTTCTAACTCATCAACTAGGCCGAATCATTTTTACCAAGGTTCATTTTTTTTCTAGTCTAAAGAGAATTTATGATGGTTTGAGATTTATTAACATGTGGTGTGTTTAAATGTAGAGCAGTTAATAAATTGTTGTTTGATGTTGAACTAATCTATTAATTTAATATACTAAGTTTTATTAAATATAATGTTCCAGGAATTATTTTCTAAATATTCAATATGTATTTTCAATTTACTGAATTAATGGAAGTAAAGCTGGTAAAAAAGAAAAAAGAAAAAATTGGAAATAAGAAAAAAATGTGACGTGATAGAAAAATTTGGTAAACACTTTCGTAATAAGAAAATGTTAGTCAACAGAAAAATAAAACTTTGATTAATGATATCTGAGAGAAGAATTGTAATTTGTATACCGATGTTATTAATTAATAGTGATTAAATAATGAATTACATGTGTAAGTATGTATGGGAAGACATTTTTCTATTACGATTTCTTATGAATTAATGATGCAATTGAGATCCATAGAAGCACAAAAGATACTCATTATACTGATGCAATTTAAAACTTATTACACAAATTTTACGCTCACCATTAAATAAAATAATTTTCTTTGACATAATATATTTCAAACAACATATTATTCAACCAAGAAGTCATGATGTTGAGTAAAGAAATGCATTCACCTTCACAAGTCATTGAAAAAAAATTTAATTTACGATATGTGAATTAAAGCATGGGCAAAAGATGGCAAAAAATGGAATTTTTTCAAAATAAACTCAATTTTTAAAACTTTTTATTAAAAGCTTTACATTAATTACAGTCAAGACCATCTCTTAATAAACATCACAGCAATAATATCCAACGTCACATCTTTTACCTTTACACCCCCGAGAATAATATTTATTTTTATTATTATCATTTCTTTTTCAAATACTTTTTGTTCCAATTTTTTTCACTTTACCAAGTTTATCCCCTTGACAAAGACAAACGATAATTCTTTGTCTTGCACCAATGGCTATTTTCTAGGGTGGCAGTAGAGGGCAATCGACTTTCGCTTCGGGGTCGTAGACACACATATGGAATGCAATGATGACACTTCTCTATATCCCAGGGTATAAAAGGACGCGAAGTAGTAGTGAGAGTGTGTACAAAAGCGACATGAGTAGAAAATAGATAGAACTAAAAAGCGAAAGAGAGAATAGGAAAAAAAAAATGTCACTTTGTTGGTGGTAGCATGATCCCGTTGGAACCCGTCAAGTGGCTCATCAGTTTCCTTTGACTTAGAAGATAGGGACGCCGACATAGTAAATAACAAACTGATGTCTATAGCATCTACTACTCCTTATGCTTGGCAGACAAGTAATGGCAATGCAATGAATACTTTTCAAGGTGTCTCAGTACCTACTTCAATCGAATCTTGAATTACCTACCATGATGTACAGCTGCATAGTAACGTCATGACACATATTCATTGCATAAAAGTCCACATATGTAGACACCACCATCATCATCACCACCACCACCATCAGTCTACTATTTCACACGGATTGTTAAACTTCTTGTCTGCTTATACGTTAAGATACACACGAAAATTCTTTAAACACCTCCACTATCACGACAAATGAATAAAGTTTGTTTAATTAAACCTCCATTGTACTTTATTCTCATTATAAAACGTTAAGTTTACTTGAGATGAAATAAAAATAATGAACTCACTGCTAATTTTATGTCATGGTTCTTAATTGCTTATAAGTAGTTGAAAACTTATCCTTAAGACACTTGAGTAAAGGACAACAACTAGATGATGCTTAATACACTCTGAGATTCTAAGATTTATTTGTATTTATTCTTAACATTTTATTTTATTAACTTTAGATAAATGTCACTTTCAAATAGTTCACGTATATTTTCTATTGTGTTAGTTCATAAATACTATGAATTCAATTATTTTGACTAGACTAAAATTTATTAATAATTGTAATATAAATTCTATTTTGGGAATATGATATTTTTAAATGACTAAAACACTATTATATACAGGAAATTAAATTCTACCAAGCATTGTATGATTTGATTTATATTTTTTTCAGCTTGTTAAAACATGACATGCAATTTTTATTGAATTAGACTGAATAACAATCTATAGTTAAACTCTTTAGCACGTTGACATTATTTAGGTATTTCCAATAAAAAAGTTAGGAAATGTTATAACATAGTACATGAAATGGATTTTGTGAAGGAAAGAGTAGTAATTGACCAAAAAGTAAAATAAAATTGTATCATTATTTTTTATTAATTCAGTAGATTAAATAGAAGAAGTTATATCAATGGATGATTTTCTGGTGCAGGCAGTATTAAGGGTCGGGGTTGAAAATGGAGCGGAAAAATCTTTATGAATACCGTGGGTCGAGACCACCTGAACTGACAGAGGGGAAAAAGAACGCTTTGAAGACGGACTAAAGGTCTGCTGGGAGGTTGAAGTATGTTCCAGGTGCAGAACTTGGTACATGGATAGCAAAGGAGTAAAGAAAGTAAGAAAAAACATACATCTAAAGGGACCAAAATGTCCCAAGACACTCTTGAAAGATGTCTGGTTTAACCTAATACCATCTGAGTCTACATCCTGACCCTGCTTGGCGCCACTCACTACCTAGAATTCTCTGGTGCTAGCGCAACTCTCTTCTATTCTATAATGAAATCGTGGATTTTCTTGAGAAATCGGAAAAACCACTTTTATATTTTCCAGCAGTGACCATAATAAAAATAGTCTTTTATCATACACGCTTTTATCAGCGTTTCTTTATTTTTCTTTTTGTTACCTGCATTTATTTCCATCACTGAAACAGTGTTGAAAGATTTTCTCTTCAATTTTTACTTCAATGAAAGAGATTTCACACAAGTTTAATAATAACTGCATATTTTCTTTTTTATTCTTTATACATCTAAAGAATGCAAAAATTTTATTTTTATCTTACATTGGTACGACGAGTGAACGTGATAAAAGAATGCATTTATGAAAATATATATAAAATACTAAAAAATACATATGTTGTAGTGAAAGGAAAAATTTTGTGAATTTTTTAAGAGCTAATTTTGAATTTTACATTTTATCTGAAATTATGGTGGAGTTTTTATATAAATAACGAAGTGAAACTTTTGAAGTTTTAAGTGTAAAAAAAAATGACGAGTTTTTAATGCTGTATTGATTTATTCAGTGTGAAGGGGTGAAATAAAATCAATAAAGCATATTGGTGGAGGGAATAAAAAATTATTGAACCATAAAAAATGAAGGGATAAAAAATTATAATGTAATAAATAAATAATTCCTTTTCAGCAAAAACCATCCACCAATGGCAATCCTGTTAGAAAAAATAATAGAATCCAATAATAAAACTAATTTCCCTTGAATAAAACATTCGTTTAAAAATTAAATAAACATTATAAAAGTTATTTAGAAGACACATTATATGCAGGAGAAGTTTAAAAAGCTTATTTGCTTCTAAATGAAGGCGATGGACCAAGAAAAAAAAAAAATAAAGTAAAGAGAAAAATAGGCATGTTAGCAAGAGGATCGAAGAGATATGGGAGAGAAAAGGGCGAAAGGGAATATATATATATGCGAAGTAAAGCAGAGATATGAGGGGAGAAGGGACGAAGCTTGCAGGCAGTTGGTAATCCGGCTGTGCAAGATGTAATCCTAGCCGCGCGGTACATCAGGCACAACAATAAGACTCTACTACCTGCGAAAAAATTATCCAGGGTCCTGAGTATGTGCTGTTACTATACATACGATCAATTGTGGGCGGACGGGCGCGTGTACATGATTCTCTTGCTACCTCATTCAACGATTGTCAGCGCTTGGTAGATCCCGTGAGCCAGATCGACACGTTTGATAATGTCAATTCAATACTCAGATGCAACAATGATGATACATTTGATCCGTCACTTTTCCCCCAAATTATCACATCAAAAAGTTACACCATTTATTTCAGCTCCTCCTCTTTGAACTGAAGAGATTCTTTTTTTATTTACGATTACGCGAAAAAAGAGATTTCGTCGCTGGGATGGAGAATACAAAAAAAATCAGATTATTATAACAAGATTTTTTCGAATATTTTTTTAAAAGTATTAAAAAAAATTGATTGGTTTTTTCAAAGGAGTCTTGAATTTTTAAATGTTTATTATGTGTTGCTCTTTTTTTTTTTTTTTTTTTGTAAAACTGAAATAAAATTGCTCTTGGAGTAGCTTGAATTAAAATAAATGTTGAAAGTTCATCAGTAAACTTTAATTTACCTCTAAAATAACTATTTTTACGACAGTTTCTTGTGAATTAAATTTTTAAGTTTAAAGTAGTTGTTAAAAAATATTCTAAACTTTCTTTAAATTCTAATCTACGACATTTTGCTTTTTCTTCATCCAACTTTTTCCCTCACTTGATAGTTATTATATTCTCATATCTATTCTCAAATATATATTTACGAACTTTACTATGTCACATAAAAAAAAAAAAATGATGAGAAAAATATCTTTATTGTGCAACAGAAATTTTTTTAATGACAATAATAATTATAGAGATGAAAAATATAGGTCTTTGCTTTCCTTTTTTGCGCATAAAAAACGTATAAAATGAAGTAAATGAGTGTTTTAATGTCAAAAAAAAAGAAAGAAAAAAAATGAAGAATTTCAAGGGTACTTGACACTTTTGTGAATATCTAAAAAAAAAAAAAACAACAACTAATCCTTGAAATGTTCTTTTGTTTTAAATAAATACATATTGTGTGTTAAGTTATTTGTTGTTAAACATTTGAAGAATGGTAAAGTATTACTCTCACGATAGGCCTTCAATTAATGAGCGTATCCGGTTGAATGTCAGTCTAGTTTTTTCAACATTACCCTTTGACATCTACAACCCGCCTTGTCTAATTATTCCGCTACGCCCACTCGTTTCATCGTTATGTTACTATAGTTCCACTTTCTCATCTCTTCAAACATCAAAACTCATAAGCAAAACTCGTTTTAACAATATTCTGGTTGAGTTCTTATACTATTAATTAGTTTATTTCATATTTTGTTCCACAAAGTATTAAAAAGTGAACAAAAAAAAAATTATTCTAAATCAGTGCATACATGAAACAAAATATTCTAGATATTTTTTTTGAATCGTATTATTTTAAGTTACTCCAACGATAAATTGCATTGAAAAATAAGCTTTTTCATCTTCAATTATAAAAGGATGAATGAAAGTATTTTCCCCCGCAGTTAAAAAAAACATCCCCTTACTAAATCCCCTGTTTTCCTTTATATTTCTTTCGACCCTTCGACAGTTATCCCTAATCCTCTTCGTCTCAATCTTGTGCTCCAATTCAACACCGAGATCCTCACATGTCAGGCTTATTATATCTTTAAGAGATATAAAATTAATAAAACATCAACATTTGTTTGTTGCCCGAGGATTATTGTGTTTTTATTCCAAATGAATTCTAGAGAATAGTCAATTATATTATTTTGGAAATATTAATTTTAATGTGACGTTTCATTTATTTATTTAATCTTTAGAAATATGATTTGATTTCAACTAAATACTCTGACTATCTTTATTACAATTATCTTACAGTAGCTTGTTTCCTAACATAAAATTTAATCTACAAACTACTAGATAGATATATATTTTAATCTCTTAACGAGATTAGAGATTCGGAAGTAAACATGTCTCTCAGATTTATCATAACACCAAATATTTTTTATTTATCATTATTTGAGAGATTCACATGAGTCATTACTTTGAAAATATACTAGAAAAATAGTGATAAAAAAATTTTGTTTACTACAATATGATCAAACATAAGTCAAATAAAGCTTGTAAATAGTAATATCTAAATTTAAAATATCTCTTCTAATCTCTTGTAACAAGATTACATATTGGAAAAAAACAGCTCCCCTATAAATGTACAGCTAGAAATTTTTTAATCCAATTACAACTTTTGCTTATTATTAAAATAAGATTGAAATACTTTAAAAAAATTTTAATTCAAACTTCAAATCAAGAGAAGAAAAATAAAAAATAATGTCATAAAAAAAATAAGTAGATGACTGACACATCAACCAATAATTAATTTGCCATAAGTTTATTGGAACTTATGATTGATCAATTATTAATATCTAATAAGGTTATTATTGGTTGACATCTAGACCATAGTTGGAATATTTCAGGGTAGTTCTAGAACAGCTTACCTAAAACTACCCTATAACTACTCTTCTAAAATATTTTAATTGTAGTCTACATGTCAACCAATAATAACCTCATCATAAACCAATAATTGACCAATTATAGGTTTTAAAAAATTAATTGTTAGTCAATAACCCATCTGTTCATTTTTGTACGAGAATTTATTATGACAAATTACTAAACCTTGTTACTCGTCATTGTTGACATTGAAGAAGAAAAAATAAATGAGTAAAAATGCACCATTTGGTTTGTTTGCTTTGAATAATTGCATGCTGTAAATGTTAAAAACCTGGTTAGCACATCAAAGAGCTTACAAAGAAAATATATCTAGTTCTTCTGAACTTATTATTATTTCAACAGGCCATTTGAACATCTGTAAGCTAAAGGTCTAAACAATTTTTAGGAACACCAACCACGTGCTGCACAGACTGCTGAGCTTTTATATTCAGTACTCCAGTTTTAGTAGTAAAAAGGTTTACGTGGCTTCACCCTCAACATCCCTTGCCTGTCTTATTAACGGATTTTCCTGTTCCACAATAACACTTCCGCCGTAAAATATTCGCTACCTCGGCTCATTCAGCACGGATTCGTGCCTGTTAGGTGGTGCAGAAGAGCTTACATGTATGATTTTAAAAATTATTCACTACATTTTTTTATACCTTCACAATTCTTATCTTTTTCTTTTTGTTATTTTTTATATTTTCTTTCCATCTCATTAAATTGCCCACCAAGTTTGACCCTCGTTATATCTTTACGAGTTCTTAATACTATAGTACATTTTTTATTCACATATAAACATTATATCCTCTATTTTATTATCTTTTTTTTACTTCACTTTGTTCTAGTTTAACTTATGTATATACTAATCTTTAATTCATTCACGTTCGTTATAACTTTTTGTTTCATTGTTGATGAAATATGAGTGTCTAATAATTGGATGAATAGTGATTTATTCACATAGTAAATCCTTTTTTAAAAGTTCTTTTAATAGTAATCAATATTAATTTTATTCAACAACTTAGTTACTTTTATTTTACTTTGAATCATTTATGCTCTGATGTAAAATGTTCAGCATGTTCTTTACCATAGAAAATACTGTAATATTCCTGATAAAATATTCATGTCTAATAATTATTTGTCATTTACTGGTATCTTAATCGCCCACAAATGCAATAAAATTTTTGCTTTCATAGCTTGTTTTGATATCAAACGTCAGAGAATAAAGTCAAGATCAATAAAATTCAAAATGTTTTATATCAAAGGATTTTTTGATTTCATGAGTTAGCTGAATTGAATTCTAGAATAGTTTTCCATTTGAATTTTAAGCAGAATAACGAGTACACTTGTAAATTTAGCAGATATAAAGAAAACTTAAAACATCAAAAGTCCTATTGAAGTGCCCACTAGACATGAGCGCAGAAGAATATGTTGCCAGTAGCTGTATTTATATAAAATCATAGAACGTTATTCATTAATTAGAAATATAAAAATTCAATAATGCAATTACTTAATGTAGTTGACAACTCAAGGGTACTTCTATTGGAAAGACCGATGCTATATTTATTTCTAAAGTACCAAGATGACTTCAATTTACTGTCGTTTGATCGAATACTTGTAGAGAAATCTCAACAAGACGTTGCATTCAAAACTATGAGCCTCAACATCTTCGAACCAACCCAAGGAAACTGTCCTTTGCGGTACTGCTGCATAACTCAACTTAGTTAATTAACAAATTTCATTAACCTAACTCTACAATCCCAACAACTATCCAAAGGTGCACGAGAGATCCCAACAAAAGGAAGAGAAAGTCCAAGTCGGAACTGGTAATAGCAGAAAGGAGCAATAAGGGATTGAGCCACTACAAATTACCTTGTTCTACAATCTTCATTTTATACATCTTGAATAGATTCCATTAAGTATTGCTACAATAATTTGATTTATCGGTCCAATGTTATTTCAGCTTACTTATAAAGTTTTCTATATTTACTATATCATCAGAAATATTTCCGATATTATGTTCTTACTAAAGTTGTACCTACTTCTAACTTTCAAATAATACGTAAGATAATTTTTTATGATTTCTCAAACTTTCGTACTCTTTTGCAATTTATTTAGCTTTTATTCGAAATTGCTTTTTCAAACTTGTTTTTATTGCTATTTTTTTATTTATATGAATATTTTGCTTATTTTATTTATGTCAATACTAGTAAGTTTTTTTTCATTAAAAAAATATAAAAAAACTTATCAACTGTTGTGAAAATAAATAAATAGTGAATTGAATACATTATAACTTGATTTGAAAATAGTTAGATCTGTGGAAAAAATCATTTATTCGAGAAAATATTTTTTAATTTAAGTTAATAAATGATTTATTTGACTTTTTTACTTGTATTAGATATTTAATACTTTAAATTTTTTTTATAAAATATAAAATACAATAAAAATCATTCAGTTACATTTACACTTTCGTCAATTTGATATCTAGTATATTTTATCTACACAGAGAAAATTTTTAGTAAAAAGTACTTTGAAATTCAGGATATTTTAGTATTCCATGAAAAATTTTATATGTACACCCTTTTTCTATAGAAGAGCTTTTGTTTGAGTGCTAACAAAAATTTTATAATAAAAATACGATTGTGTCTGATACCAAATCATTTTTGTTCCAACCATCTCTAACTTATTCCAAAATTTTGCAGCAAAGTATCTAAATGTCTTCTTTCATAATAATAATAATTTAACTGCTCGAAGACAATTTTCAACTTCTTATTATCCATTATATAATGAAATCTTTTTGTCTAACAATAAATTCTAAAGTGCTCAAGCACTTATTGGTTTTTTTTTAAAGTAATTGTAATTAATTCAATTATTTTCCAATATTTAATCGTCATTGTAATTATTTTTATTTATCTGATCTGTAATTAAACAATTCAACAGCATGTAAGCAATAAAAAAACTAACCACCGACAATTTCTGTGCAGTAGTAAAAAAAGTGAAAACGTTAAAAATAGAAAAGTCAACGACAATTACTCAAAATATTTGAGAGCATTGATTGACAATTACGGAAAAACTTGAAATGAGTACTAATGGCAGAAGTCGGGCAGAAGTGGACAACTGGCCCACCCAGCATTGACCGACGTTCTTGGAGTTGGATATCAAGTATTAAAAAGTGGTTAGACCATCCTCAAACTCTCTGTCTTTTATCCGATCGTGTCTTTCAGCTATACCGCGGGTTTAACAAACCGATATAGAGCAACATTAAATTCGATAGAATTGACATAGATCGTACAAAAGAGTGTATAGGGGTGCGGTGGTGATGAGGGAGGTGAAGAAGAATGAGAAAAAAGAGGTGAACATGTGAAAAAGAGTAGATGAGACTCGTCTACTTCGAGGTCGTCGGCGTAACGAGGCTTCGACTCTGACAAATCGGATCAGCGTTCATTCTAACGGAAAAATATTGCCGACAATCGACGAAGACGACGACGTAGCAACGAGAAACGACCAACATCAAGTTTTTAAGAATTAGTTTGATCAAGCACAAAATATATATTTCACTTTTTGTTCGTCTTTTTTTTTAATTTAATTAAATTTGATATTTTTTGCTGATTCTAATAGTACATTCGATAACAAAAAAAAATCAGAATAATCGAACTGTACAGTGTAATTTTTTTTATCGATTTTAGAAGTCAACTATTGAAAACCGCAATTTAAAGCTTTTTAATACTATTTCTAGAGCAGAAAAAAATTTTATAACAAATCTAACTTATTGTTTTATCATTTTAAACAGCGAAAGATAAATAGAATACAATAATATCTGCTAACTAAACCCAAAGTAACTCGAATTATTCAACTAAAAATTTTTTGAATAACGTCTAGACTCTATTATCAGACTTTAAAATTAAATTTATCAACAATAAATGGAATAAAATTATCCCAATATATTCAAAAAATTTATTTTCAACTCCATTAAATAATTAGACGGTGAAAAAAAAAATTTCATTTCACAAAAAATGATCCAACGTTTAAGAAATTAAATAAAGTTTGGTGCTTGAAGAAATTAAATATCCTATAAAAGCTCCAATAAATATAGAGCACTTGTGATCGTAAATAGTCGTACACAATGTATCCTATACATATCACAAGCGATGTAAACTTGTACATGATACGAGGAAGAATATAAAATTTATAGCCTCAATAAATTAAATTGATGCGACAAATATTGACAATAGATTTATAATACATACAATATGAGTGGATGATGTTTGCATTTGTATACAATAAATACCATATGATAACAACGTATGTCCGATTCAATTTAATTTATTCCACACATTTGAAACTAATAATAATCCTTATCACTAATAAATAATATGCTTAATTCATTAATAAACAATTAAAAAAGAAACTGAAAAAATTATCTCGTGTAATTAAGTTGAATTATTCTTAATTTTTTTTTCATGTAGTTCTTTTTTGTGGGAATATTTATATACTCATGTAGTGGAATGAATAAAAATATCAGATAAAAATGTAGCGCATACCAAAGAGTGTGGAATACCAAGCAAGAGTCGGCAAAAACGTTATAGCGATTTATAGAAACTTCAGGTTTGAATCTTCTCTCTCTTATTGGTTCATGAAGCCTATCGGTATGCCATAAATGGTCTTCGGACGACTGGAGCCAAGGTATCGGGAACGTTCAGAACTCTTCTCTTAGAAGGAAGGAAGGAGCAAACATCCCTATCGACTTTATACTTGCTCTTTTATTTCCTTATTCTTCCATTCTCATGCGCCTTCGCGTAGAGTAAACCATCGAAGTATAGCACCGAAGTCTCGAGTTTTACTAGTGCCCCGAGTTATCAAATTTTTAACTTCAAGTTTGAGATTTTAGATGATGGCGTGAATGACGGGTTATCAATAGTTATATCACAACTTTTATTTTACGATTTCCCGCAACATTTTCAACACTTTGGCATTTTATTTTACTTTTGAATAAATTCTTTAAGTACTTAGCAATTTTAAAACAATAATGTTTAGTAAATAAACTATATTAGTAAGTTACTTTTTTATTGAAATAAAATGTATAAAAGAAATATATTTTATAAAAAATGTAAATAAAGATAAGTGATGATTTTTAAATTAAGCTTAAAGCTCAGAAATGATAATGAAAAGTGACTTGCTGTCGACATTTATATGGAAATTTTATGTCTACTATGTTTTAATATTCAATATCTATTTATCATATTTTTCAATAATTTTGGCGTCCAAGTGATTTAATTATCACCTAACATAATAAACCAATGAAATTCTAAACCAAAAAAAATTTAATAACTGTTTCAAATTATTCTCACATTCGATAAAAAATCTATTATAAAATTTATTAAACCATTTGACTTCATTATTAATGTTATTTTTTTAAAATAATTTATTGATTAAACTCAATGCTAAAAATGTTATTAACACCAAAAGACCGTTAAATTACATCCTTCAGAGGTATATAAATTTATCTCTCCATTAAAATCTTTAAACACTATTCTTAAAAAAAAATGAAAATTGAAAAGAAAGATGACAATTTTTACCTTTGCCGTTTTAATTATCTCAAAGGCAATAATTGGATGGAATAAAGCTTGACTAATTGACAATGACATGCTCCTGAGGTTAAATCTTTGGTTGTTGAAATACCTTGAAAGGAGCAATCCAATGTAACGGAACGTTAATCCGCAAGCCGAAATAATTTCCCAGGAAATTCTCGCGCGTTACCGTGGTTCCGGTTGTCGTGGTAATCGGTCTAGGTACGACCTCGAAAGAAGAAGTGCACAAGTAAGAGTACGATAAAGCTGTAGACGAAGAAGAAAAAGATGAAACTACGATAAAAAAGGAGAGGATTCAAGAAAGAGAAGAGAAGAAAGTGAAAGAAAAAAGGCCTGAAAAACAAAGCATTCCAGTAGACTTGTATTGAGTAGACTGTGAGGCTTCTCACCCGTCGACTCACTGCAGTGTCTTGTCAATGCACCAAGACACTGTTCCTAAAAAAAAATACCTAATAAATAATATACAAATGTTAACATTTAATTTACAACTATTTTAAATAAAAATAAATGATATAATTAAATAACAACATTTTACTTTGATGTAATTATTAATATAATTAACTCAATAAATTCTAAAGTCAACTAATTCAATGGAATTAAATAAGCAAGAAATCAACGTCAGAATGAGTTTAAACAAAGCAAAAAAATGACTTTCATTTCTGTTTGAGATCGTTAGCTAATGAAATAATAATGAATTAAAGTAAACATTGTGGTTACTCACGAAACTCCAAGGCATGTAATTATAATTGATATTGCATGAATCAAATAATTATATTCTTTATACGATCCAATCTTTGTTCCCAATCTCATTGAAACAGATAAAGAGATAATCGTAAAATATAATAAATGCATATTATACACATACATCAATTTCATGGCTATGTTTTTATTTTTTAATTCAACATCAAGCACACCCCCAAGCGATCTCCTTATCCTTTTTACTATCAATTATGTAGATACTCAAATATAACCAAATTGCCAGTGACATTTGGCAATAAAACAAATCCATTAAATAGCCACGTGACATTGGCACACGACGGATGTAAATAAAACCTTCCGCTTATAGTCCTTATATGCTTTATAGCCTTATACTTTTTTTTTACGTATTTTTTACCCCACACACAAATAAAAGATGGGCACATAAATCAACTGGGAACTAAGGCACGAAGAACCTGCATGTTCAATCGCACAGTTAGATGCGTGTTCGGTGGATGTAGAGAGAAATACTGGGGACAAAATGAAAGGCAGTAGAGGTAAAGAAAAAAAAAGAGTAAGATGCGACAGAGAGAAAAAAAAAGGGAAGAATTGTCCAGACTAAACTCGTCCGCGAATCAACTCTACCAACCTCTATTTCCCTCTTGTCTCCTTTTCTATCCAATACCCCCGGTCGCAGATTCGCTTCTCGGTCGAGCGCCTGCCGTAAAATATCGAGAAACCGACCAAGGTGGAGGGAAACCTTTTCTCCATCGTCGGTGTGTGGCCACCATGCAGTCCGTGACGAATTTGCGTTATACTCGACTTGGTTCAACTACGAAGTTTCCATTCTATTCACCACCAGAGTCTGGGTGCTTCGACCTCAAGAAATCATAGACAGGGAAAAGAAACGATTTATAGAAGAAAAAGAAGATGAAGAGGAAAAGAGTAGAGGCAATACAACTCTTAATAAACTTTGATTCAATCGTCTCAAGAATGTACTTATATTTATTTTATTTTATTTCATTTCATTATTTCGACTTTTTTCATATTATTGGATTCAATATAATTCTAAAGAATCTTAAAAACTTCTCTCACATTGACTACTGCTGCTGCTGCTGCTACTGACTTGATCTTAATAAAACTTTCTCAGCAACTTGAGATTTATTCTGCGTGAAAACTTAACGAATTTGAATTCTCAAATGAAATTTAGTCTCCTTATTCGTAAAAAAAAAAAAATAAGAATAACTTTATAGCTTCTGTTAAAATGTCTGACTGAAAGTAAGTGAATTACTTAATTAATTAAATTCCACCGACAGAAAAAATTTCAGAGAGATAAAGATATTATAGTGTGATTATTAGTAAATAAAGACAGATTCTAGCCATTTTTATCAATTAAAATTAATTATTTTTTATTATTCCAACTTTGCTGTATTGATATTATTATAAATTGAGGTTGGAATATTTTAATTATTATTAAATAAATTTCAATCAAAACTATTAATATAATTGATATACTCTTGATTAAATATTTTAATTGGTAAAAATCAATTTATTATTTAATACCATTTTTATATATACCCTACATTTTTTTACCATTATAATTATCTTTTATATTCGTTAATACTTATAATAAGAACTGCATATTGGAATTAAATTTTTTTTTTAAATAAATTGAAAACTATAATTAAATGAATTGAAATCAATTTTATAAATTAAAAAAGAAAGATTATTTAAAAAATATAGATATTAATTTGAATTTTTTTGTTTAAACTAATTACTGTTGTTTATTGATTAAAAAATTATTGCAGGAATATAAAGTGGACGAATTATTAAATAAATGAATTATTTAAATTTTGTTGTGAGTAAGAAAGGATAATCGATGAACCCATTCAACCTGACAACTTCGAAAATTGGCTCGGTTATGTATGACAGCTCGATTTACAGTTATAACTAGTACACTTGTATTGAAATTGTCACCCGAAGAAGCAATTGTTATACTAATTACTCCAAATATCGATTCTCAATAAAAATACTTTAAATGTCTAAAAATAATCTTCATCAAGTCGATAAATTTATCGACGAATTAGTTGGATAATATTAACTAATAAAGACAGAGGCATCATATAACTCAAATAAACCTGTTCATTTAAATATAAAGTCAATAATTTCCACAGTATTCAATTTTATTAAAATACAAGACAAAGCATTTTCTACTATCGACTGTAATTAATTGCGAATAAATCGCGAAAATCTAGTACAAAAGTTTTTAATTAAGAGAAATAACGTCTTGATAACAATTAATTTAAAATAGATAAGAGAAACTTGCATCGTTTGAAATGGAAATTAAATCGATTGAGAGGAAAAAGGTTTTAAACTTCAAGTTAAAGTCAACAAAAGCAGCGATAAGCAGTTCTGAACGTTTCGTTCTCTTTTAGTCGGCGAATCACTACTATGAGCGTTCGTCCTTTAGCTCTTTGTGTTAGCCGACATACGAGTTGAGTAGTGAGATCCGTTAAAAGTAGATGAGAATATCGAGAGAATGAACACAAGAGAAAATAAAGAGGAAAAAATTTATGTCGTACGAAAGAAAAAAAAAAAAAAACAGTTGAAATCACTACTCGATAAATAAAATTCTATCTGTTCGAAATTCAATCCAGTAGCACCGCATCAATTCGTATATATTAGATTACAAAGTAGCTATGGAAACCTATTCTTTTTGTAAGTCTTGAAGAAATTTGCAAATTTTTATTTATTAGCAATTCAATCGGGAAATTCAAAAACTTTTTCTGTTATTGTCAAAATATTTGTATTCGGTTTAGAGAAAAATTCATCTAGAAGATATTCTTTTTTTAAATTTCACTGATAACTAAGTGATCTTTTATTAATGGAGTTTGGAATTTAGTATCACCAAAAAAAAGTTTAATAAATTTTTTACCTTTTTTCCATTAAACTGAAGAGTTTAGTTTGGTGTAGGATAACAAGAACATGACTATGTGGGTGTCTATGGAAAAGATTGTGGTCATGGGAAAATTGATTTAAAATGTATGAGATTCACTAATGTTTAATTTAGAAACAAAAAAAATTTATCTGAAAATTAGAAAGAAACAGATATTATCTTCGAATCTACCTCTTTTTTCCTTTAAAGGAGTTTTTTAAAAATTCACAAGTGGTTGTTTTTAACTGAGTTATATAAGCTTTGGAATCGAAAAACTTATTTCTGACTTTGAACCTTTGTAAGTTTGATCAAAATAATCGTATGAAGATCATTCAAAATGTATTCTAGAGTTAGAAGTATTTCTTTTTGAAAGCTTTTCTTTCATTTTTATAAATTGCAAAATTGTATGTTTAAATTTTAGAATCACGTGACAAATATAATTTATGTTGTTCAACTTTGAGCCAGCCATTATTTTCAAAATTGAAATAATAATAAAATTATTGCAATAAATCTTTCTTAAAGTAAATCATCTGTGAAAAAACAATTCCAAGTAGCAAGTTATTCTGATTTTTCTGCTTTCGTGACCCAAACTGTCAAAAATCGTAACAACTTGAAGGATGACTTTTTCTACTTTCTTAATCTAAAAGCTTTTATCAGTGTGAAAGGAAGAATAGAACAAATATTCAAACACCAAACAAAAAAAAACTGAATTTCAAATAAAACTAAATTTTTTAATATCCCTAAAAAATGTAGACAAACAATTTCATCATTCTTTTCAATTTTAATAAGATCAATAGTCTGTTATCGGATAATAATGCATATTACAAATCTGCTGTAAAAACTGACAGAATATTTCACAAAAATTTCAAATATTCTATAAATATGTCAAGAAATCTTCTAGACTCAATTTCCAGCCATTTAAAAATTTTCATCCGATTATAGCCTGCATTCTTTCCAGAATACATGAAAATAAAATTCAAGTATTTAGAATCTTTCGTCATCTCTAAACAAAAAAAAAGTTATTACGAAACTCCGAGTTTTTTTTTGGAGTCATTTTTGATCATACTCCAAAGCAGTAGTAAATAAGAAGCTTTAATTTTCAAGTTCATCGCCCTCTTTATACCTAAACTATTTTTCCAACTCTCATAAAAATGATTAATCTTAACAAAATTTTTTAAAAATCCATTACTTTTACTACCCATCAAAAAAATGGTTAAATTTAACGAAATATTAAAATAAAAAGAAAAACATCTTAATTCTTACAAAAAATCTCAATTAAGTCAACAAAATTTTTTTTCCATTTTTACGATAGTCAAGGTCTGACCTTTTACGATAAACAATAAAATACCAACGGAATACCTTTAAAAAATGATTGTTTTATTGTTAGTAAAGTTTAGGAACGTGAAGCTTAGTGGGTCAAAATAGTTTATCTTTACAGTGTTATGACCACAATAAAGATTCTTATCACTTGGATAATCTTACACACATATATATATATCTAAAACTAAAGTATCGATTGGGGTTAATGCCTGAATGTTGTTAAATTTCTCACAGAAAAAAAAAAACATTAAATTAGGAAAACTCGTTTGAGTATGTATATTTATTTAATCGAGAAGAAAATAAAACAAACCGTATTCGGGCGAAAAATTCAAGTTATTCACGTAGATAGATGTTATCAATTCAAGAGTTCTACCCACTCAAATATCTTCTCAAACGGTAAATTGCTCGGTGGTCCAGTGGGGTTGGTTGGGGGGTTTGTTTATATGAGTCTCAAACGCGGTGAAAGTTTGCAGGCTCTCAAGGGTAAAGGTAGACAGTGTAGATCGCGCGAGCTTTAACTTGTAAATGATATCCTGAGGACATAAAAGAAGGAGAAATAAAAAGTCGAAAATAAAGGACAAGGAGGGGATAAAAAAAACGATA
This sequence comes from Chelonus formosanus, assembly GCA_028641665.1. Lineage (NCBI taxonomy): Eukaryota > Metazoa > Arthropoda > Insecta > Hymenoptera > Braconidae > Chelonus > Chelonus formosanus. The sequence goes on from CM054002.1 coordinate 21,748,783, forward strand.
TCAGACACACATGGTGAAAAAGTATAAGATGAAGAGAGAGAAAAAAAAACCGGAGAGTAAGAAAATAAAAATGCATACACAAGGAGTCCGACTGACAAACGACGCTCGTTCAATCTTCAATCTCGAATTCAATTCCTACATGTGTATGCAATGAACGTGTGTGTATATCCGTGATTGCGTGCGATGGAATTTTAGATCGATAGACGGTTGCCGTTTGCTTTTACTTTTTTTTTTTTTCTTCACTTTTATCAATTTTTTTTTCTTTTTCATTTTCCCTTCTTTTATCCTCGCTCATTTTCAATTCGAAAATATTTTATTTCAGCATTGTTCTCGCTCTCTTTCGAATTATTCAGCGGTTTCACTTGATTCTCAAACACATCTAGTATAACTTTTACACGACTTTTGCATCTTCAATGAAGTTTCACAGTACCTAATAATGTAGTACTACTTTACAACTAGGTAAAAAGAGTAAAGTTAGCTTGATGTTTAAATATACTTTTAGTTGGTTGAAAAATATTTTTTTTAAAAAGTTCAACTTAATATTTTGTAGTAATTTTATTTGATTTAAAAGAGGAAATATTTTTTCTTCTACTGAGTTTCTAAATCTAATTAGCGATATTGGAAAAAAGAATACTTTTCAAAAGCCACTAACTTTTGTAGATTTGAATCAACTAAAAGCTACCGGAAGTAAAGAAACTTTTTAAGTTTAGAGCTTTTTCTTTATCAATTACCTAAATCTAATCAATTATCACCAGAAGAACGATTTTTTTTCTTCATTAGAAAGAATTACAATAAATTTTATACAGTTTTTTAAGCAATTTAAAACCAATTGTTGTGATAAATTGATAACAATATTCCTGATCAATCAATTTATTAAAATAATCTAAATCTGTCAATTGTATTCAAGAAAAATTGCAATGGCCACTAATATTAAAAAATGCAAAGAAATCATTTCTTCCTTTAATTCTCTATCGATAAGCATTAAATTCAATTTCATTTTTAATTTTCAATTAAATTCTTTTCTCCAGATTTTTTCAATATTAAATCCGAGATTGACGACCTTCACTTCATACTCTTTTTCATTTCTGTCGGAAAAAAATTTTTTTTAAAACCCTTCAAGAAAAGAAAAGCTCAGATAGACTTCAGCTATCGATAAAAGACTCGAAAAGTAAAAGAACTTCATTCCCTAAAGTTTTTTTCCTTCATCGATCCTTCCAATCTAATCAATTTCCACAGACTTAGATTCTTTTTCACCAAAAGAATGAAACGATTATGTTACAATCATTGACTAAGAATAAATATATCCAATATTCTATTCAATCTCTATACAATGAACTCTTAACACAACTTTTTCATTCAAAAACAAAAAAAAAACTCTTCACAAAGACCAATTGCGTAAAGAGATGTAATTCATGAGCTAAATGTTGAATTATACTAATTAAAAAGAGAAAAAAAAGCTAAATATAATAATCAAAAAATAACAAAAGATTTAAAATGAGTAAAGTAAAGTGGTGATACTAGCATGACAATGGTAATTTTCTCATACATATAATCGGCAAATACAACAGCATCCGACAGTGTGTCACGTAAGTGGACTCTGGTCTTCTCCAGCACTCCAACACAATAGAGACCAAAATTCGAGCAAAGGAGACGTCGTTGCGAGTCGTGAGACTAATAACAATAGAGTAGAACTCTCGCTTCCTTACCTACATTCCAGCACACCTTGCTTTATACAATAATAATAATAACAACAACGTGTATCCTCACGCGTCATAGTTCTATTCCCCTTATGTCCTTAGTCCTATACTTGGTCCTCTCATTCGCAGTTCCTTTACCATTCTCGTCAATTCACCTTTTATCCAAACCAAGAATACTAGGCCAATGTTGGAATTCATACATAAACGGGCCTATTATGTGGCCACCAGTGTCGGAAGCCACACGTTTACCCAAAAGAAAAGGCATCAAGGAACACCAACGATGGACAAGTTCTGCAGCACCTTCACTTCTCATTCTTTTTTCCTATATGGCTCTCTTACGTGCTCGTTTCTTTCTCTACTCCTTCTCCTCTCTCCTCCTCCCATTGTACCTATCGTTCTGCCAACATCATTTTTCATTCACCTCTACATCCTTGGAGTCCAACATCACTGCTGCAGACTCCGCAAAATACTCAATCGGAAAATCCACATTTCACATTTATCACTGACCCCTGACTAAGTCGCTGACTCTGTAGGTCCACACACACATGCGCACGTTCTAAGGAAATAATGTCAAGACTTTTTTTTTACTCTTTTTTTTTTTACATATAAAATAATTGGAAAAGTTTTTCAATTAAAAATAGATTTATTTAATTTCTATCTTGAATGAAATAAATTTCATCAGTCATTAATTTTTAAAAATTTATCGTTACGTTAGTAAAAAAAAAAAAAATTTTTTTTTATCTGATTCAAAGTATGATCATTATGAAATATGATTGATATGATGAGTCATAATGCATTTTTTGAGAGACAATAATATATGATATGATGAATATAAAGTATTTTTATCATTTTTTATTCTATTATTTGTGTTGTAAATAATATAATATTACATGGTATCCTTGTATGAGTCGTTTTAAATAACTAATGTAATGAATAAAATTTTAAAATTAAATTTTTATCTTCATTTAAGTATATCAAGTTTACATGGATAATAAAAGAATGTAATAACATTACGCTCAACTCACAATTAAATTACGACGCTTTGAAGTTTTTTTCGATAGTAGTGACAGTTTATAATAAATTTTAGAGTAAATATTGAAATTTGTTATTAAATATAATGTTTATCAAAAGAAAACTTCGTAGGAATGTTGAGATGTAATTAAAATTAAATCATGTTAATTAAAGTATGTTACTTCTATTAAATGAAGAGAAAAGCAAATCTTCAACAAAGAAATAATGACTTTAAAAAAACCTTTCATATTTATGATAAAAAAATATTCGTTTCGTTTCATTCAAAAAAAAAAAAAAAAATCAATAATGTAAACTTTGGAAAGAATTGCAGTTTGGTTTATCGAAGAGATAATCACCAGAGAATAAATAAAAAAATTCATCAAATTCAACTGTTAAAAGTTAAATGGAGAAAGTATGACAAATTGAAACACCCTGTTTCTAAAAACCGACACGTAATCGATCATAATTCTGTCAAATATAAATAGAGGATTCGATTGATCTAACTGCACGGATCTATTTGTTCTCGTAAAATGTACAAATTTGTCACGTTTTATTTAACTTTAAAAAGAATCTTCGACGAAATTTGACGCAACATTACAAATAGTACATTTTATATACATCTACATTGAATCTCATGTACATTTGTTGAAATTTTTCCAATAAAACTATAAATCTTAAATTTGTCTATATACCATAAAATATCGTACATATATGCATGAGTTTACTTTGCTGAATATCTTTTAAACGTCGTAAATAGGAAAAATAAAATATTTGTTTGTTCAACAAGTTTAAATGTCAATATATAATTATTAAAACAATGTGATAATAAATTTTTCTATCAATAATTTAAAATAACTTATCAAAAATTACTCCAAAACTATCAAACAAACTATTTCTTCGTCTCTAATACTTTAAAACAGAAGTTGTTATTCAAATGATGACTGCATGATAAATAATTTTTTATTTATTCAAACGCGACAAAATAAAGTTGACTTGGAATCCATAAATTACAAAACAGTGAACCCATAAAAATATTCTTTAGATATTCTAAATAAAATGTATCAATAAAAAAGTCACATTTCATCAGAATGAAATGAAAATCAAAACCAAGTGTAATAATAATATTACATAAACTGAAACCAACGTCTATATAACATAAACCATTATGCTTTTTCTTGACAGCAACTCAGTAAGTACCAACTCCCATATACATATAGTAGTGTATCATATATGTATATATGTATGTACACCCTTTGCCTTAGAACATCATCCTCCGGACCAAGTTCCGTTTTACGACGGAGGCGGAATAAAAATGTAAATCCAGACAGGAGAGACGTTGACGTCAGAGAAAGGAAACGTTTTAAACTATTTATCGTTTCTACTTACGCTTTACAACGTAAGTTTTATCAACAACATTTTTTTTTTTTGCAATTTATTTAAATTCTCTACCCTTTTACCTTATCCTCAATTTTTCAGTATATTAAACTCTATAAAAAAAATTTATCAAATTACTTTTAATACATCAAATTAAAATTGTCGACAAAAGCTATCGAGATTTAATGATACATTAGAACATTTTATAATTTAAATTTATTGATAATTAAAATAATGCAATTTCAATGAAATTAAATTACTCGGGAATTAAATGTATATGAATATTTAATTAAAATGATAACTTAAAAACAATAAAAGAATAAATAGATAAAATGCAAAAGATAATATACATTAAAATAATTATATATAAAAGATTGTCTTAATTTCATTTCTGCTACTGAATTATTTATTTTAAAACTCATTTAATACCCTTTTATCTTCAGTTATTATTAAGTGTTCAAGTGTTTAATAAGTATACAGTGTTGAAGTATCACACTTGAGATAAACTAATATTTTATTTAAAGTACTTAATATTACTTCTTCACTATTCTCTCTGCTAATTATTAACTGACTGTAGTGAAGGATAAATTCTCATCAAGGGATCTAATTATTTTTGCTGCTCAATAATATTTTATGAAGAATTTACTCAAAACGTTAAAACTATCTTGGCATTTTATTTAATGACTTATAAAATCTATGAAATGTTCATTTCAAGTTCCATTATATTTATCATCTCTTTTGGAATGATTTAATTATTTATTGTAACGAATAGACAACTTTTTTTAAAACTGTAGTCATGATATAAATAAATTATTATTATTAATAAATGTGAATCCAATGATTTAATAAGCTAAGTATTAAACCAGAATAGAACTATGCAGATTTTTAATTTAAAGAAAATAAATAAATAGAAATGTAAAAAGATTAAAATTAATTAACAATCAATCAATTTTGTTTCCATCAATATTTGAAATTAGTTGGCATTTTCAGACTTTTCTAATACATTATTAGTTAAAAATAAAAAAAACTACTGTTTGATTTTTAATCAAAACTATGGCAATGGACTTTAAATTAAAAATTCAATTTATTTACAGCCTTTTTACAAGATTATTAGCAAACAAAAAATGGTGTTCAATCATGAAAAACTTTTGAAAAATTCCAATTAAATTTACTAAACAAAAGAATGTTATTTTTGTTTTTGACTATTTTACAAAGCAAAAATTCAATTTGATCTACTGTAAAAAACATACATGTAACGAGAATTTAGATATAGAGAACTGATAAAAATCATTCAATTAACAATAAAATATTCTGAAAATGTAATTTGACGGTTTGCAAACAAAAATTTATTTTTATCTTTCACTGTAAAAGTAGTATAAATAAAACAGATAAGTTATTCAAGCTCATCCAGCTGGATAAATTTGTCAAATTTACGTGATGGGATTAATTGATTTGTTGATAGTATCAAGTTAGAATGACTCAAAGCAGAAGTACAATGAAAAATAACAAACGAAACGAATGACTTTTTGTCTGGTCATTTATCGTCCAGTTACGATGCATACGTAATTTCGACGCGGGAATTCAAAGTACCCAGACAACTCGACCACGGAATGATCAGCATGCGGGACACGCTCGACGCGGTTGTATTACGTATTTAATTCACGTGGTGCGCATACTTGTAAAGTAACCGACGTCGCGAGCTATCTCTTCCGGACAGTCGGGTTGATGGTCAGCCGAGTTTTGAGGGCCATGTCATTTTCTTTCTCCATCGAGTTTCTCCTCCCACTTGAGTCCCTTATATGCTCGGTAACTATTGTTATGAATGTAAGCACGTGGTAACACTGACAGACGCGAAGAGTGCATGACAATCAAATTTAAGAGCAGCTTTGCCCATCTTCATATGCGCCCATATACAATTGAATAAAGCTTCTATTTTGTACGTTATATACTTTATGCATGTATCCGTAGAACATATGTAAAATCTTTTCGCTACATATTATATTATGATGACCAACTTGAAAGCATTCCGCGTTAATATTCTCTTCCCTTTTAGATTTCAAATACTTCTACTATCATGTGCTACATAAGCACCACATTTATCATTTTTGGACTATTTTTTTCCGCTCCCCAGAGACTTGTAAGCTTCAAAAGAAAAGATAATTTATTGTATTGGCTCTTATGAATCATATTCTAACGGAAGAAGAAATTTTTTAACGCTTTGTAAGCATTGCAAACTAAGTATTAAATTATTTTTCTTGGAAATATTCGTTCAAACACCCTATTATCATCATTTTGATAAAAAAATAATTCAATATAAGCCTATGCTTAATTTATGTTTGTAAAAGTGTTTTGACTACGACGTTTAACATTTTGTAATATAAATAAACTATTAAAAATTAAGTCATCATTTTTAATTTATGCTTAAATTAAAAAAATTTTGGATTCTTATTTTTAAATATTTTTTAGTCAAATTGTCAACTATATTTTTCTTAATCATAAAGTCTACAACATTAAACTCTTATTTCTATAACGTAAAGAAGAAAAATATTAAAAAAAAATCTTGAGATAAATGTGTTTAACAGATTTGTAATTGTTTAATATCAATTCATTTTTAGATTTATGAAATTTATCATCTCATAGATAACTTGCTAAAATAAAATTTATATGAGTATATTACATAGTGAACATAGGTGTTATAGTTAAGTGAAACTAGATTATTAAAATGTTATTCACAGCGTGAGAAAGTACTTGAATTATAATCCATAAAGAAAGTAATAGACATAAAATTTAAAGCAGAAAATTCATAACCACGATTTTTACTACGTCATTAATAAATAACTGAGTAGCATAAAAAGATATTTTTATTGCTTAAGAGCAACGTGTCATCATTCAAACACTTAAACATTCAAATTTTGTTCATCTTAAAAACAAATTAACAAACTCCAAAGTTTTAATGATCCTCCTACATAATAATAATGTCATTGAAAAAATAATTAACAATCAAATTTAAACAACCAGATTAACCATTTTTGAATAAAAATATTTTCGTAATAAAAATTAATTAATAAATATCAAAAATTAAACTAAAAATACTTCATTAAAATTAAAATTTAATTTTGTTATCGAGAAATAACTTTTTAATTATTTATTTAATATTTTTCTATTAATGAACAGACACAGGTAATATCGATGATCATATTTTTAATTTTAAATTAATCATATTAAATATTTACCATAGTCTATAATTTGCGAATATTTTTTTACAGTCAAATATTATCATGGAATAAAAAGGAAGGAATTTTAAAAATATTTTCATCATGGATAAAGTTATTCTTCGCAGCAGGGGTATTAATTATGTCCCGAGAACTTTATTTCCCTAGAGAAAAATATAGTTCACGATGTTAATGCATTTTTCCGATTGCCCAGCGCATACACAGCAGTCTTCTTATCCCCTCAGGTTCCTTTTCCTTTTCGTCGTTAAATTTCGTTTTTTCCCCGTTTTTTTTTTCGTTCATCTATCTTACTCTTTTTCTCTTCATTCCATAGCTACAACGGATACGACGAGGTAGGCAACCAGTCAACCGCAGAACGAATGAAAGTATCAAGGACAGGGGGGGAGTTTATAGAGGGATGAAATGAGAGAGTAATCCATCGGATTACTTTTCCGAGGAATCAATGTACTGCGGACGCCGGACGGCCGTTAAACACAAATTTATCGGCGATTGCCGGACGCCAGAAACGACAGTTACGGCTGCGGGGGAGAGAACTCGTAGATGCTCGACAAATAGTCTGTCTAGGAGAAAGGGGTGCGTTAGAGATATATAAACTACCAATAGATACTGCCAGGGGAATTATATATCTGTCAGTGAATGCTGCAAATTTTCAAATCGTATTTGTTCAAATAATACGTGAGAAAACAAATGTATTTACGTTCTGATTTTTTGTTTTTTTTTTTTCCTTTTTTTAATGGACTCAATATATTTTTATTGCAAAAATGCCAGCAAATTTAACGACTATTGATGCATTTTTTGTGCAGAATTTTTGAAAAATCGATTCTATCATCATATAATTTTTACTGAATTTTTTCTAAATATATTTCTGCATAGTAATACTTTTATTTTAATGACATTTTCTATGTAATAAATTCCTTCATTTTAGTGCAAAAATTCCCTTTACTTCACAACTTTTAAGCGAACTTCAATTTTCGAGTAATTAGTATAAAATGAAGTTTTAATTAAAATGACGTAGATTAAAGTCATCCTATTACAATAATCCAACGTCAATTCATTTTAACTTGACTTTTCGCTAAACAAAAAAAATCCAATTCACATTGCTTACTTTTTATAATGATAATAATAATCACGTGTACACCAAAGTTTTGAGACGAACCAGTGACTTGATCTTTCTTTACATTTATTTTTATTTCCATCAAACTTTTTTCGACTTATATCAAGAGTATGCGAAAAAATATGTGATAGGAATAGAGTTTATCAAAAGAGAATTTTAATTAGTAACTTTAATCTACCAAAGAGCCCGTCTCTTTATAACTCGTTCGAATCCGTTGAAAGAAGCAAACTCGATTAAACTTGAAAATACGATTGGCGCTTTGCCTTGAATTTTAAAACCGAGATTCAATTTTATGCGACTGATTGAAGAAGTAGAAAATTTAACAGTTCTAATGCTGAAGATTTTTTTTTTATCATAAATAAAAAAAAAAAAAATCTGTAGATAACAATAATTGATATTCACAACATCACCCACCCAAAAGTTCTTTCAAAAATTAAGACCAAAACTTTCTCGATAACAATTAAAAAAATAAACAAAAGATCTTCAACCTCCAACCTAACAAATAAAAAATTAACAAACAAAAAACAACGGAAGTAATTAATTTAAAAAGAATCCTAGAATGATGAAACAAACTTTCTAACATTTTAAATAAATAATAAACAATAAATAATGCAGCAAAAAAATAGGAAACATTAGTTGAAAATGTTGATAAAAAAAGAAGGATTTATGAAATAATTTCCAGTTAAGATCAAAGCCGTATACCGTAACATTTATTTTTCGTGACTTAGTTCATGAGATTGTAATTCACACCTGCGTTCCCTAATTCAAGGCATCATTGGACTAATGCCCAAACGAATCCATCAAATCAGTCTTGGCTAGGGTCATAAGGCATGCATTGCTTTACACACCCAATGGATAAAGAGAAATGTTACCAGCGTATAAGCTGTGTTAGATGGTGTGTGCATCAGTAGAGAAAAAATTTCCTGAAGAGAGATGTATAGAAAGAAAGAGTAGTGAGACGAGTAGATGTAACGCAGGGCCCTAACCCCAAGGCCCACGAACGAGTAACAAAAAAAGCAAAAGACGAGTAGATGAGACTCGAGGTGGTGTGTTATGTGTGAGCAGAAGGCACCACGTTGTGTTCCGGTCAAGTGAAGGTGGCTGGTTGCTTGCGAGGTAGAAAAGATGCACCGACGGAATCGAAGGAGAAAGATAGGCTATGAGAAACAACAGCCTGAGAAAATAAGATGGAGAATCTACAAGAGTGGGCAAGCAAGAGTTGTTCTCGACGTTGCCACATACTCTCTTCACCGAATTTTATAACCAGTCTCATCGAAAAATCAACGACAGCCTTTGTATTCTTAATATTCTTATATTCCTTTTTTTTTTATTTTTATTTCCTTGAATTCATTTCCCTTTCTATTAATTCTAAACTCAATTATCTCCTGGTTTTACTATCCAAGTTGCGAAATATTTATAGAAATTATTTTTAGCTTCAATAGAAAAATCTTTAGGTCCTAAGAGCCATCTAATAGTAATAAAAGTAACAATTGTTTTTATTGCTGACTAATAGGATATCAAAATTGGAATTCTTTGAAAAATTAAAAAAACTTTACATTCGCTACAGGTTTGAGGAAATGATGATAACTAAATACATTAACTTTCAATTTTATCAGTAAAAAAATTTATATTTTAATGGAATCTAAAGAATTAAAAAACATTATCTATTTATTATTTGAAGGATAAAAAATGTAACCAGTAAAAATTATTTTCAACTTCTTATTATTATTATTTTTATATAAAAGAAAAAAGAAGAAACGTATTCTAAAAAAAATCATATGAATTTTCATAATTATTCATTCATAAAAAATATCAAAAGCCTCATTTTTACTTTTTATATTTTTACACTCTCTAATCTGAAAAATTTTTACTTCAATTTAAAAACCATTTAAAAACTCCAACGGATATCATAGAAAATTTTGTTCCAAATAAAAAAGATAGAAGAGAGCTTTTTAAAAAGTTAGATTCATTTCTCGTGACTTATTACAATAAAAATTCACGAGTTACAGAAGAGTTGAAAACAAAAAAGATATAAAAAAAACTTGTTTTTTAAAGACTAAACGCGACGGATAAAATGAGAAAGAGAGTGTAATAAGGAAACAGCCAAGTGAAAGGGAGAAAGAACACAAGTGATAACAAAGAACACCAACTGTCTACTGTCACGAAAAAACGACCCTCCAGCAGAGATTCTACATCACTGACAAGAAGACGACTCAGCTTGCTTTCTCTCACGGGATATTCCTTTGAAAACCGATACAGTCCTCTTCGACGGTTTCAGCACAAATCCAAGTATATGTACATCACCCAAATGTACACACCAACCCTTTTCAACGCTAAAATTCAAGTACTCCCTTCAAGATAAACAAAAAAACTCGAGAGATTGTACTGTTACTTTTTTGCTTTGATCTCAGTATTCTTCAAGATATTAAAAAAAATCATTATAACAAAAGGATCTTCATTTCAATAGAATATACTTTTATTAGAAAAATTATTGTTAAAGCGTACATATTAATTTATATTAAAATTCATTGTTTAAAAGTTTGAAAAAAATATTCAACCATTTGTCTTTAACAGATTTTTTAAAAATATTTGTTCATTTCCAACTCACAAGCAGCCATTTTGGTATATTTAAATGATTAAATTTTTTAAAAATAAGTCTTATAAAAAAGTTATCAAATTTGTTTAAAGCATTACATAAATTTTTATACCGATTCTTTGTTTAAAAAAAATTATTACAAGCTTGCATTTTTATTTTAACTATTTAGTATTCAAGGAGAATTTTTATTTAGGTCAAAAAAAATTTTTTTTATTTATTATGCAGAGAGTAGCAAAAGAAAAAAAAAATATGGTAACACATAAAGCATTAACATAGGAAATTTGAGTAAAATGAATTTAATTAAATAATACGTATAATAAGTAAGATTTGAATTTAAACTCCTGTCTTTCACGCTCTAGAGCTGTTTTGTATTTACAGATGAGCATGCATATCTGGCTGCAGTTATGTACATTTTACAGTTTCAAGCTAATTACTGTCAGCACGTGCGTAGCCCACTTCCATGGTAATTCCAACGGAGTAGAGCAGTGTGCAGATGTGACTAGTTAGTATAGCTGAATGTGCACACTAGCAGTATTTTCTACTCTAAACTCTCATTGGTGTTTGTCGAAATGTCCTCAGCATATACGACTACAAAAATTCAATTATATACTTCTACTAAACGTACACTAAACTCGAAAAAAAACTCATTGAAGAAGCAATATAATATGATAATGAGATTCAAAAAAAAAAAAATCAACTTTTCAAGTATATAAGCTAGAAAACTCTGCTGTATCAGGTCAAACAAAAAAAAAAAACATTGATAAAATAATAGAAGAGAAATGGCAAACCATAAATGAACTAATAAAGGAATTTTTTGCTAATATTGTGGCATGTTTCTCGGAATATAACTCGTCATATGTGCATTAAACCAACCGCATAATGCACGAAATGATTTCCATTGTAATTTTCGTGTGATTTATGGAGGTTTTAGCTCTATTTTCTCAGGAAAAAGTTCCATTAGATAGAGAACAATTTTATTAATCGTTATAATTTGAGGTAAAATATTAATTACCTTATGTTAAGCTTAATTATTATTATAAATTCATTGGAATAATTGAATTTAAAAATAAAGTTATTTAATTATCTTTAAATAATAAAAACAAATTATTTAAAAGAAACCACAGCAATTCTCGATTTTTAGTTATTCATTAACTTTTCGGAGCATTTGTACTCCGACATTTTTCATAGAAACCACTTAACTAATAAATTAAATTTGGTCGTACAACGAAAAAATCTTATTTTACTAAAATAAATAAATATCTATTAATTCCAAAGTAGTAATGGATGTTTTAAATAAATAAATTGTTATTTTATTTAAAAAAAAAATCATATAGTATATTTAAGTTAAAAACCAAAAATGGAATAAATTAGTAAAGATAAATGAATAAATTATTTCTTCTATTTAACTTTATTACAAAACTAAAGTGCGTTATATTGAAGATTCAGGTCTTACCGCAATACGAACGGGTTTAGACAACCAGTTCTAACCCGTAGGTTATCATCAACAACAACCACATGTTACCGTAACAAAATTTTTCATAAGCAACTACTTCAAATATAGTGCAATGTTTTCCTTCTATATTCTAGGTCAAGCATAATATAACTGTTTCTCTATTCAAAAAGTCTTTTGTTTTAAATGTTTTCCTTCTTTATACATTTTTATGTTAACTTCTGCAACAATTTTTTCAACAAAAAAATAGCTGATAGCAATTCTCATATCTCTCTATCCTAAACGAAAACAATCATCAACTTGTAAAAAGTTTAAAAAAAAATAGAGAGAATTACTAAAAATTGTTGAATGAAAGTGAAAGCAAATGATTATCAACAGTAGATTATTCTAGACATTATTGAAGAGTCGGAATAAGAGACCTGTACATGTTGATTTATGTTTCATTGAACTTTCAATCCAATAAATAAACACTACTGAAAACACGAAAAAAAAATATATCAAACTATTTAAATACTTTCTATTGTCACGTAATGGAATTTTTCTATCGGCAATAAATGATTTCTTTCTGATTAACTGATGCAAGAGTAAATTTTGCAATTCAAACCCAAGTTCAAGCCCGAGTACACCAAAGGAGTTTAAGAGAAAAAAAATCAAAGACACAAGCTCTGTTGAGCATGTCACGCTTGGTGAAATTCAATAAATTCGCGGGAATCCCGATAGGGAGAATTCCTAATGCGCTTGAAACTCGGAGAAGACGACAGAATACTATACAGTAAAAGGGTGAAAAAGAGACGGTAAATTTATATAAAAGAAAAAGAGACAGACATCGGCAATGGCACAAGCAACCTCGCATTCGTACACGTTTTCCCTGAGTATACGAGTTCTCTTATTGGCAAAGTCGACAACGAAGAGGCCAAGAGATGCTTCCCTAGAATTACCAGAGAATATAGAGGAAGATCGGAAAAGAATATTCAACAACAAAATAGTTGATAGAAACTCTCTTCACTGCAACTATTCTAACATGTATGGAGTTGAGAGAAAAGAGAAATAATGAATGGGGATATGATGGAAACCAAGACCTCATTTCATTCCAAGAGTAACCTAGACTCTCTGTATCTCATGCGACTTGGGGAATCGATTCATTCCGAATATATTGGACAACTATCGGTCACACGCAGTGCTATGTGCACTAACCTATATACTCTCATGTGTATGTACATATAGTAGTTCAATTCTCACGACGTTTCTCTATGCCAAATGCACTGAACAATACCTAGCTAGTTTGACTATCATTTGACAGATATGCTCTTGACTTGAATACCAAGTTCAACTGTTGATGACCTCAAACTACTAATTATATGAATGAGAAGCTGATTGTCTACCAAAAATACACTTTGACCTATTTCAGACTTGCTGATTGTGTTTATACAAAGAGGCAAATGTGCCTCCTATTGAAGAATATTTATATATATTTTATATCTATTTGAATTATTATTCATAAGAAAGACATTTCTAGAATAGAAGATTGTATATTCATGCGGTAAAAGAATCAATAATATTGATACTTTTTAGTCATTCACGGGATATTATTTTGAATTAAAGAACTTTAATTTCAGTAGAAAAAGTTGAATATGAAAATTTAAATCAAAAAATAATTGATTAAAGTTTTTACATATTACTCCAATTTAGGGTAAATTTTTGAAAATCTAAAATATATGAAATATGTAACATTTGAAAAACTTCAAAGTAATTATTTACAAATTAAAAACCATTCATAAAATTTAAATAAATAACATTCACTAAATTCATAAAGCTTGATAAAATAATACATTGAAAAATGTCTTTATTCAATAAACACATAGAGCCTGGGTTTTGATTTCAATATATAATTAAATTTGAAACAATTCATTGTAAATATTAATAAAACAAAACCTTCAAATGCATTAAAAAAATTAATGTAAATACTTTTAAGCTCAATACGATTAATTTTCTATGTAAAAATTTTATTCACCAATTGAACAATAAAATCTATTCGATTATTATTGTCATTAATTTGAAATTCTGCGAAGGTTTAATTAATTGAGTGAAAACAGAGTAAAGCTTTACCTCTTTAATATAAGCAAAGTCTAAAAGGCATCAGCTTACAAAAGATAAGTGTGAAAAAGTCACGGTAATCGATAGTGCCCTAGATAACAATAAAGACTATATAGTTTGTTCCTTATTAATGAACTTCATTCTTGGAATTCTTTTTTTTATTTTTAATTTGCCCTAGGCAAGTTACAATGAACTCTACTCTGCATGTAGATAAAGTTGAATTCCAAAATATTTATTATTTAACGAGATTTTCTGATTGCAACTCTAGTTTAAAAGGTCAGAAAACTTTATTTACAGTTTAAATATAAACATTCTATTGAAGCTTGATTTATAAAACTTATTATTAAGTGTTAATAAATTATTTTAAAATGATTGAATATATTAAAAATGAAATGGAAATTATTATGATTGAATAAATATTTTACTAGTGCAATTACAAGAATTAATTATTACAAGAAATTGATAAATTAATCAATCAAAATAAAAAGAAGGAAATATAAAAAATATAAAATAGAGTCATCAAAAATTTATGTAAAGAAATGAGAAAAAAAACTTATTGCGATCAGTTAACTTGAAGGTGCCGTGATAACAGTGAGGTACACATTTGGACGAGAGTAAACTTTTAGCCACGACAGTTACTAAAGTTTTAGGTCTATTAAAGAATGGAGAAGTGACTTTATCGGGGGCAAAAAAAAGTTCAGTTGCACGATTGAAGTGAGTAAGTTAAAGCCACAAATAAAGACAACGTCTATATAAACTCTGTATTAAATTACACGTAGTCTACACATATACTAAAGGATATTTAATTACAACACAATAGAGTAGTACAACAGTCATTTATTTTTGCTTTGCATACTTCTCTTCTTCTATCTACTGTTAATGAAAATTCACATACAATTTCTCTTTAAAATTAATTTTCCTTCACTTTTCCTACTCTATTGTTCCGCAATCACTTTGATAACAATTCACGCTGTTGTATGCATTGAAACATTATAAATAAATGTAGAAAAAAGTTTATTAGTATCAGAGTTTTTTAATCTATTTATTTTTTTTAAAACTCAAATTTTATATTGAAATTTAATATTTATTTTTAATAAAAAAATTATTCATATTTTTAAATCCATTAGGAAAAGCACAAAAAATGATTTCTATTTAAAAAAATAAGCGATTGAAAAACAAATGTTTTTATTCAGTTGATTAATAAATTTTTCAACAAGATTAGAAGCTGATAAAAAATTGATTTCTTAATCTCCCTGGTATTTTAAAGGAAGATAACTCTGGTTGTAGTTTTAATTTAAATAATAAAAGCACATTTTCTTTACTTCTCATCACTCTATTGTTATACAATCACATTAATACAAGTATATATAACTAAACTAAATCCTATTCACAGTTTGCATTTAAACGTGACAAGCACGGCTATGCACACATTATTCTTTTTATTCTTTGCATCCCGCGAGACTACCCTTGTCACTAGTCGACACCCTAAATCTCATCTGGCCTCTCCCCTATGACTTACAAGACGTTCTATAAAAAAATCTCAATGGCTTTAGTGAGTTTAAAAAATTTGAGGGGGTTCTGAACCTGTCACGACTCTTTTAAAATTTTTTCCTAAACCTTTTCTAGCAAAGTAACGAGTTAATTGTCTCGAGATTTTTGAATTCACAAAGTGAAGAGATGTTGATATGATGTGAAAAGCAAATTATCGATAGCAGCTCATTAATGCATGAGGAATCGCTTCATTTTACACATCCACTTTGCCTCTCGCTGTCGAGTTTTGTTGGGTAAAAGAGGTTTTTTATTCAGTATTCAGTATATCTATGGTCAAATGAGGCAGTAGCCACGACACAGTGGTTTAGTAGCAGAGCAGCAGCAATCAACTCTCATATACATATATACACATACACATACGGATTCTCTTGGCCATTTGCATGAAACAACTCTCGTCATAGCTTTATCGTTTTATCCAATCGAATATCCCTCTCCCTCATTTCACGCAGGGGTTAACTGGATCCGGCTCGTGATAAAAGTAAAATCGGAAAAACATGTTATCCAATGGGCAAACTATTAGATTGTTGCAAAAAGACTATGATATTTTAATTACATGATCAAATATTATTTTACAAAAACATTGCTCCAAAAATAATCTCATTACTCCGAAAATTTATTCCCAATTGTTTCCCCTAAATATCTTTTATTCAACACTACACTATTTTAACTTCAATTCTATTATTCAACTTTACGAGAAAATAATCTGTAAAAAAGTTTTTAATTAAGACAAATTACAGTTAAAGTTTTTCTACATTTACTTTGAGTGCTAATAACTGATTTAAAAAGAATTTCGAATATTCTAATATTGAAATTGATTTTCCAAGAATTCAATTAGATCAAAAAATATTTTTAGAGACGAATAATGATAGAGAAATTACAGAGAACTCGCGAGTACCTTGATTCTAGGAATGAGAATGAAAAGTAAATAAACAGAAAAACAGTTGAAGACACACGGGAGCAAGGTTTACATCAAAAAATAATATATTCGCGTATTGATGAGGATTTCCAACTTGGTTTGGTAAACATTCCGCAAATTTCATTTCAAATAAATACCAAAAAAAAAAAAACCCCGATCTAATATTTCATGTCATAACTGTTTTTAAATTCATTCATTTCTGGGAATCAATAAATTACTTTGATTGCTTAGAGGTTCAGCTGATATCAACGATTAAAATGAAATCAAAAAATTTAACAATAATGAAATAATAAGAATATATGTATTATGTCTGTTTGTGGAACTTAATAAATAGTCAATCCAAATCAATATTTGGTCCATTTATCTATTATTTATAATTCATTTACTTGCAAAATATCCCATGATATTTAGTTACTTTTTAAATAAACATACGTTCCATTAAACTGTCCCTCGGACAACATTGAAACCCTCTATATTTCTTACTCTGTTCAAACATTTAACCTTCGTCATGTACGTTTTTATCGTCATCACCGATCGTCGTAGTATATTCCAGGATCCGCTGAAACGTACGAGTCACTCTCGAACCACACAAAACCCCCAGAGTTGTGATTTGTGACAACAAAACTTATTCATCCTCTCACTAAACTCTATACTCCCCCTTTCCCACCCCCATTCTCGTCTATATATAGCAATACTAGACTGCAAACTCCCCTAATGGACCAACACTTGAGAGAATAAAAACATAATAGGGTAAGACCAATGGATGAACACAACCCAGAAGATTGACAATTTGCCAAAATTAAAGATTAGTTTCAATTATCATAGTTATAATTAATCATAAACTCCATATTATACATAATTACTCCAATATCATTTGTTACTCATTTTAATTTTTAGCAGTTCATTTTATCGATCTTGACAAACCAAAATCATTTGAAACTTACCAATTGTTGAGTACAATAAAATCTTCGGTTGGCAATGATTCTCACAAGCGCGAAAATCGTTTAATCCAACGTTCAGGTTCACAGTAAAAAATCCTAAGGAATAAAAACTTAAAAATGGCTTAGCGTGACACACACAGGGAACACTAGAATGCACTCTAATCGCACGGCACTCTTCACCCAAGTTTAAAAAAAATTTCTATATTTGTAATATATTATAATAATTTTTTAAACTTTCTTTCTTGTGTATATATTCCACGAACTAAAGAAGAGACATAAGTAACGGAAAATCACGACACACACGCTACTTACTCGACTTTAATTGAACGTATTTATTTATCAACAGTAACATCCATGTAAAGGGTACGCGACAAACTAAAGCGTCTACTGATTGAGGCTATAAAATAATAAGTAGATAAATTCACTGGTTTATCAAGCAATAAAAACTATCGCGGTATTTTTAACCCGGTACGGCGGCCATTTCTGTTGGTCAGTGGCAATGCTTTAATCGTAACGTGCGTTTAATAGCCGATACAGACGAGCGTAAATCCACCCGCTGCGAGGCCTGAGAGGCGACTGATGTGAGCGTGTTTCGGCCAATCCCCTTACGCCGACGCCGCCGCCATCTTGCGATGCTCACAGACGATACAAAGACCGAAAACTCTCGAAAACTAACGGAAATGACCGATCCTTGAAGGTGCTACCCCGAAGATGCCGAGAGTCGACGCCGCACACTTTTTCGTGACGATGTACAAAGTATTCAAGCAGCCAAACAGAGCAGCGAAAGGAAAAGGAAGAGCATGTGTATAAGGTAAAGATTCTATCGCGTGGCTTCAACTAAAGGTCCTTCGTCCTTCAGGCAATACTTTTATCTCCATCTCACTTTGTTCTTCTTCGTCTTTGGACTACCTACTTTTTCGGATAATTATACAGCCAGTTTCTTATTATTTCTTTTTTATTATTATAATGTTTCAGGTGCTTCAATCCTTGCTCGATTTATAATCTGGGCTTAAGGTACAACGTGATGTACGTTGAGAAAAATAAGTTATGTATTTTTAGGGTGAGGAATGTTTTATTGTGATGAAAAATGAGACTTTTTTTCGAATGAAGGCTTGATTAGACAGCAGATGTAATTGTTGGAAATGAGGTTGGGTGAATTAGAGATATGAAAGGTAGGTTATGACATATTACACGTTATTTTACAGAATTTTTAATCCTGATTTCTTTAGTAATGAAGGTTATTATTTTACATTAATTATTTATAATACTTTTTTTCTAGTTATGTCAAGGATTTATTTATCGATAAAACTTACTTTATTTATTTCAACTTGCTAGATTGAATGCTAATTTAAATTTTTCAATTAATCAATGATTATTCGAGTTTGGATCTTAATGATAATTTATTGAATTCTCAGTTCAATAAATAATAGTCTAAGTGACAATAACAGTGAAAGTGATGTAATTGAAAAGGTTATGATTGTGGATTATTGCTATCTTTTTTTAAATAATCATCTTAGATTGTTTACTTAATTTTTATAAACAATATTCTTTTATGTTATTTTTATGGGAAAATGAAAATTTCATAAAGTTTTATTATAAACGTAAAGTAAAAGATATAACAGTCAATATTTGTTGAAATAACATTGAAAAAAGGGATTCGATATAAAAATTTTATGATACTCTTTGATAATAGCATTTTCAACAAGTTTATGAGTTATAGAATACAATAGAAAAATTTTATTAAACCTTAAAAAATCTTAGAAATGACGAAAATTGCTAAATATTCTTAGTAATTTTTTCAATAATATTTTTTATTCACTTTAGTAAATCATAAAATCTCTTCATTTTCATTTTTACAATTTTTCTGCTAAAAAATTTAAATGAATCATCTCCAAAAGTCAAGGAACATTAAAACATTCGTTTTCAAAAACTAACAATGTATATCATAAAGTGAAGTCAGGAAAATTTATTTAAAAAAAACATAAATGAATTCAATCCAAGTATGTGATAATATTTATACAAAATGACTTAAAATTTAAACCAACATGAGAAGTATTATTCTGTTTCGAGTATCCTCTACTGCATAAAACAGTTTCAATGCATAGTCAAGAATAATAATGTTTATTATTATTCAACTTGTTTCTTTTTTTCTACTCGAGGTTAATTTCTTGGTTGATTCTTGTAAACTGTAAAACTGTTTACACAATGTTTAACACGCTCATATCCGGTGGATCGTCAGGCCAGAAGTTCACATCTGGAACTTGTTTCAATAAATAAACACGATATTCCTAGCAATTTTTTTTCTACAATTTACCATGATCTTTGTGAGGATACTCCCAGGTTCGAAAAGAGTCTTGAATCTTGAGCATTGTTTAAATACTGCCCGGGGAGTCTTGGTTCAAATCAAGACCACCTCCTGTGCGTGTTTATATGACGCTTCTCCATGCGTTTTCTCTCTTATCTGGTCTTCTCTTTCCATATTCTTAAACGTCTATTAAATCAGCGCAATTAATTCACCCAAGTAATTTAGAGCGCATCAACGCCATATGGAAATTTTCATGGAAATTTCTCGCGTGGCTTATTGGTCCCCGGAGGGAGGATCA
Organism: Chelonus formosanus; assembly: GCA_028641665.1. Lineage (NCBI taxonomy): Eukaryota > Metazoa > Arthropoda > Insecta > Hymenoptera > Braconidae > Chelonus > Chelonus formosanus. The sequence goes on from CM054002.1 coordinate 21,769,363, forward strand.
TTACCTTCTTCAGGTTAATTGTTTCTCTCTTTTCGAGATTCGGCTCTTGCGTGCACTCCATCCTGGATGTATGATTAAATACCCAAGCTTATGAATATATATGCGCCCCGTGCTCAGTATATATATAAACATATTAAGTACATATGTATTAGCTAACTAAATGTTAAATGTACATATACTCAACCTCAATGACCTGAAGAGAGAATTTCTCTGGCTTCTTTCTCTCTCTTATACTGGTTCTCTCTCTTCAAAGAATCTTCTGTGAAGTTCGATTTCATTATACCTACCTTCCTACCTCTTGAAAGATTTTATACTTCCATTTTTTATGCGAACTTACCTTTGCAAATAAATTCGAAGTATTTAAGTTCAGTCACGCTCCTTCCTTCCTGGAGAATCTTAGCGTGTCGTCGTATTCAAAGTGCACTTGATGATGGCCTTCATCCCAGCTCTTTTATCGATTACTTTTTTTTTAACACTAATATTATTCGTCTAGTTATAACGAAGAATAATATCTATGCTTAAATAGTATTCTAAATAGTCAGGTGTATTATTTTCGACTTAAACAATTTTAAGTGTACTAATGTTTTGGACTATATTCATCCATCTAGAACATACGTATACGTTTAGAACAGAAATTTTTGCCCTTAATTCTGTTTCTTATCAAACTTGGAGTCTTTCATTTTTTACTGTTATTGCTTGAGGATTATAATAATTATCATAATGATGATTTGAATTTTATTGTTGTTAGCATGGATGTAATATTTTATTCATAAGTGATGCTTATTGGATTAGTCCCTTTAGGATTTATAAAAAAAAACTGATGACAGCTCAGAAAAAAATCAAAAGAGGCTTTCCACTAGACTTTCAAGTGGTTGCTTAACGGTAGTGCTTCATAGGCATCTCGGCCATTCATTAAAAATTGATAACAAGCGATGTTCAAGCTTGGAAAATTCTTGACATACATATATAAAAGACAATATTATCCTACCACCATTCATTACAGTTCTTATAATTATTTTCAATGATTAAACTCGTTTATAACTAAAGTAACTATTATGGAAAATAAAAAAAATTGGACGTTTTAATTAGATATTTTTTCATCTCTTAATATAAAATTAAAAAATTCTGCTGTAATATAAATTCGTGGTTTAATAAATTAAAATCGGCAATCAGATAAAAAGGAATTTTGCTAACAAAAGACCAAAACTGCTGATCTATTCTCTGATTTGATATAAAGATAATATTGTTTTTTCGTTTGTTATAAATTAAATTTTTTTTATTCCAAATGAAAATAGAAAATTTAAGTTGTCATTCAAATTCAATATAGTAACAGCAAGTCAAAACAACATTGTTTTCAAAACATTCTATGTATTCAAAAGTAATTCAGACATGTAAACTAATGTTCCACAGAATGTAATTTGTATGATTGACAAAATGAAATTGGGTATTTATCAAACTATTGTTTAGCATAATTTAGGAATAGAATACATAATTTGATATATCAAGTGCATTTTGGGTGATAAAATATCAAAGTTGACTGAAAATCGTAAAGATCAATTCACAACTAGTTTTGAAAGAAGAAAAGAAAATGAATTATTATCTAATTAATACAATTCATTCATTAAATTGAATAAAATACTTCTTTCCTCAGTTTATAAAATAATGGAAATAAAAAGAAAAATGGAATAATTTATAATTGTTCAGCTTCAAAGACCAGAAATTTTTTTTGTAACTTGTTAAAATAAAAACAAAACCATCTCCAACAAAAAAGTCAATTTACAAATTGAAAAAAATTAAACTTTTTCATACTCCAACATTCTTCTAAATTTGACTTTCATAGTATTAAAAATAGAATATAACCAAAAATTTCAATCTTACCCATGAAATTTTTCCCTTCAATCATTTTCACCAAAACCCACCAAATAATGAACCCAACACAAATGACTCAGCATATTAATTACTATATTTATTTCCAGAATTGCATCCACCAATTAACAAAGTTTGATAAATAAGCAAATAACACCACCTTAGCAACGTCGAAAAGGGATTGAATAATGATGAATACGTTTCGGCAGACAGTATAAATAGGCATTAGATGCCGCATACCTACATCTATATATGGGTATGTAGTTATGCATCGGAAAACTGGATAATGCTAATTCTCAATTTTCCCAGCTTCTTTCGCATCGTCAAGCGCTATCATCGTCGTGAAATCGAGTCTGGAAACAGAGGAAGAAGAGCAAGAGGAGAACGAGGGAGAATACTATCTCTTGGCCCAATGTATTCCTGTCTCTATCTTTGCTAGCTCTTTTGCCACAAGAAGCAGCACAGGCTTGTTTGGGCAGAGCTGAGTACGAAAGCATAATAAGCGAATATGCCAAGCAAGTAAACGAGTGACTCGTAATTCCGTGGTATAGGTATTTTACTTATTATTTAATAGAATGAACCCTCGGGGCAATATCGTCCAACCGGAAAAATTCATCGGAAACTATAAAAAGGCTTAATTGAGAATAGATTAATAAAAAAAACAAATTGCTAAAATTCCTTTAATGAAAAAAAAAATCGCAAATCCTCCTGTAAGTTTGGCATAATTACTGTTGCTATAATGCATTGGATATGATCGTGTACACATGTATATATTAATGAAAAGGAAACAGTTAATTGTAATTGATCCAGCAAAACTCGTGACCAGTTATGGTAAATAAAAGTTAAATAACCCACTGCACTTTTACTGCAGTCTGTACATCCGTTTTTAGTGTAGAGTAGTATACAGCAGATGTAGTCATTATTTGAGGTACTTACTATGTAGCTATTTTTTCATTTCTTTTTCAATTTAAGTTTTAAGTACGTGAATAGGAAAAAATTTTTTAGTAATCCTCTCAACAGCGTTAAATAAAAACAGAAAGAGTGCAATCGTATTATAGAAAAGTTACACATCGAATCTGATACTTTTTAAATTAGATCATAAAAAAGTTACATCGCGCCATCGTGTACTTTTTTCCGAGAGTTAAATTCACGAGGGTCGTAGAAATAGAGCAACTTTTACATAAAATAATGTCGTCCCAATTTTTCCTTCGCATTGCAGTAAGAATCAGTTATTTTTTGTTGAATGAAATATTGTTTTTTTTTCGTTTAAATAACGTTCATTTTTCATCATTAAAAATTTGTTTAAAATTAATTACATGAATTTTTAGTGTTATTTACAATAAATAACTCTAGTAGTACATTAATTGAAATTATTATCAATCAAACAAATAAATTGATTATTAAACTTCTTTAATTAATAATGAGGACGATGATTATCAAAAAATTATTCTGCTTTTTACAAAACATTCAAAAATATTAAACTTCAATCAAATAATATTCATAAAATAAATTCATCAAATTTGGGTAAAGTGTGTTTACAATCTTTATTATTTTACTGCAAATAAATCCTGTTGGAGATCAAGATTAATTAGTATTTACACTTCGTAGAAAATGAAGGTTTAAATGCAAGTAGAATAACAGTTCATTTGAAAAAATGTCAGTCATTAACCCCTATATAGAAGTGGCTGCTAGCTTAGTCAATGTATAATTCTTTTGCAAAGCTAAGTAGTTATTTCAACACTATGGAAACACAACTGGTGCACGCTGCCACTTTGTCACTCTAGTAGGCGGTCTGACTAACATGACCAGGACCTTCTGGTCACCTCAACCACCTGTCGAGTTTATTATTTTCCATAGCTACCTCAAAGATTACATCCTGTATTCATTTATACACTGCTTAATTAGCTCATTTTCTTCTGTATTTAAAGATAAACCCCTTTCAACAATAACTCAACCGTGATAATAGATTATTGTAATATTATTCAGCTATTTTCTAAGGACTCTTTGCTAAGTACTTGGCATTTAGAATGGTATTATGTACTATATAGCTGTTGATAATTATATTGTGCTTTATTATTGACAAAATGACTTTTATGTGGTTATTTTTATTATAGTTCAAGATTTTATTATTATTCTTTTTCAATGAAAATTTTTAATAAAGGTTCTGAAGATTATAGAAACATTTTATCCATGTTTATGAATATTGAAAGAAAAAGGAATACTTCATCATAGAATCTGCTACTAAAATTTCCAATTCAGAAGCATCGATTTTAAATAACTAGTCTGCATGATCTCTTTTCTATTCAGTAGATGAATGTTGACACCCTTAAAAAAAGATTGAGTAGAATTTCCGAAAAAATTCCAATGAAAACATTCATATAACATCTTTTCAAATATCATAGAATTGAAGTGAAAAAAGTATTTCAACCAGATGAAAATCATTTTAGATAAAAACTTCATGCATTTTACCTAAATCCCTTTCGCAGCTTAAAATGAAAAGCAGTGTATCAATAAAAAAAAAATAACGTGTAAAAAAATAGACAGTTAACATTCATTTAAACAGGAGATTGACATGAACCTAGGCATCCCATCATGTGGAAAAATCTCATTGTATATAGTCATGGACATGATGTAAGCCAAGACAAGTGATATGGGTCAGTACCAGTTAACACACATGAGAGCATTTTTTTTATCCTGGGCATTTTTATCGCGTCACTTTACTTCCGTACTTGTTCCTTGTTGCGCATAATTGATTTTAGTGTCCGTCTGTCCATCAATATTCATTTGTTTCCTGGCTCATACATTTATGTCACTATCTCGTGTTGTAGAAAATGTGCTACGTAGATATCAATAATATTGCGTACACCATAATTGTCCGATATCGTGTGCATAAAAAAAAAACAATCATTCATTGATTATCAGTGTTAAACTTTCTTTTATGATTTCTACGTTTACCATTAATCCAACCAAAATGATGTAAGCTAATTAAATTGAAATTTTTTTTCAACATGCTAGTTCATGAATTAATTTACCCTTCATATTTTTTTTCAATAAAATTCCATCATAAACCCATTAAATAATTTGAATATTTTCATATGAATTTTACAATTTGAATAAAAAAATTCATTAATTATTGATTACATTTTAAATCGCTATTCATGAATTAAAGAAAAGCTGATTAATAAAATCCTTCATTATTTATGTGGATTTATAATTGGAATAAATTGTAAAGTATGAATTATTTGAATGTTTACGAAAATTTGCATCAAATAATTATTAATTATTATTTGTTGAAGATTTTAATGCATTCACAAAATATTTAATACAAAAAATGAATACTGTGAACAATAGTTTTTTGAATTAAAATGATATTGATACATTAAATAAATATTTTTAATTAAAAATCATCGCTAGAATTATTTTATAAATATTTATTTTAAACAATTCGATGCTTGATCATGTAAATAATTGATCTTATTTTATATTAGCTGTTAAGAATAAAGTAAAAAAAAGTGTCAGCTAAGAAAAACTTATATTGTAAATTGTATCATGAAACAGATAAATGTATAAGGGAGTGAGATAAATATGAACGCGACGTAATTACTAATGGAGTGGTTTCAGAGTACTAGAGAGAAAAGAGCAAATGAGTTAAGGAGAGTAATCTACATATAAAATGTAAAAGCATCAGTTACCTATAAACAATACTTTTAATGTTTAAAACAGAATAAAAATCTAGAATAGTATTTGTGAATTTTTGAATGTGTTTCTCAAATGCAACAACAATTAAATTGTTTCCTTGGATACCTGAGAATATCAAGGAGTTGATGAATATCTCTTCAATGAAACCTGCTATGATCTATGGAATTAATGTTTGATTGTTAATTAATCCAAATTCAGATTGACGAATGATGATGTAGAGAGTGGAACACAATAACTGATAAGTGATAATACAGACAATTGGAATGGAAATTCGATTAAATATATATTTTTTAAGTGTTTAGAAAACTGTATACAAAATCTTAACCTTCCATCTGCTCTAATATTCTCTTTCCGGTAATTTTTTCTGTTGCGTGGAATTAATAAATTCTAAATGTTACATACACCTGTTCTGCATTGGTCTGGCATTATTAACTCATAAAAATCGATACGGATTGTTTTAAATTTTAGATCAAGCTGAAAATTGAAGCATACGTTCTTCAGATGTCTTTATTTCCTCCAAAATGCTTGAAGTTTGCTTTGTAATCTATCATTTCAAACTTTATATCGATTCTCCAAGATCAGTTTAAATAAAAGGTATATCATTATATCTTATAAACTAAATTTTTAAAATAAAATTCATCATGGAGTAAATTATTGATGGCATTTAAATCCCTGAAGAATTTGATTCCATCATTAAAAGATGAATTTTATCTCAAAGTTTCACCAAAGTTGACTATAATTATTTCTAACTGATAAGTTCAACTATAATTACAGCCAATGAATGAATCGCTTCCACATTTTTTCATCCTTCAAATTAAATTTCTACTCAAGTATTCCTAACTATCCTACTTTCGTAGTTACCTCGTGACATGACCCGCGCAAAAATTTGTCCGATTAACCTTGGATACATACTTTAGTATGATATATATTATCTATAGGCATCAAAATTTGTAACTAATCAATGCCACAAATATTTCCGATAAACTATTACCTAGGCCACAAGTATTACCCGCTAAGTTATAATTAACTATTGGTGTGACGACAGGTTAAGCCATGTTGAGATATGACGAATCGATTAGAGCTAACATATACATTCTATTGTAGAATCATTTGAAATCATATCTAAAAATATTTATCGTTATAGTCCTATTAAATATCACTGATTACGCTCTTATTCATCAATTATTATAACCTGATGGCTTGATATTTATTGTCCGTACACATAACGGCTCTAATAAGTGATAATTAATTATCATTAATGAAAATGGTGAGATGATAGGAGCTTAAAATTTTCAATGTAATGAAATTGATTACCTCATCTTATTCTAGTTGATAATTCATGAATGATAAATCATAGAAATTAAGAGTTATTATAATCTGTTGTTGTAATAGCTTGTGACACATTTAAAAAATGAAATAGGAAGGATAAAGCACTGTAAACATGTTGGAAATTGAAATATTTTTTTTATCTTGAGATATACATCATGCTACATGCAATTCAGTGGTAGTTATTTGTTTAACGGAGATCATGGAGTAAAAAATCATATAGCTGTAGATACAAATCCTGTTCCTGTTATTTTTATTCTTCGTTAATGCAATCTAGAGTTAATAATCAGTCATTTGAAAATAAACATGACTCCAGGGATTAATTATTCAATTAAGAGCGATGTTTTGTCATTTATTTATCGCTTACAGTAAATACTCTGGTTTTTAATTAATATTTTTTTTTCTTTTAGATTTATTCTGTATATTTATTGTTACAAAGTTTATGAATATGGTTTGGATATTGTTTTACATTGATTTTTGAGAGTGTTAAGATAGCAAGATTGATCATATTGAAATATAAAATTTGTTTTTTAAATTTCTTTTCACGTCAATATTTCGATAAAAAATTCAATATTAAAGTTCCAAACCCAATATTATTTTCAACTAAATCGGAAGTATAGCTCCATTCCCCAGAGGTAGACTTTTCACTATCCATATCATTTTAACTGCAGACAAAATTTTGGAATTTTTTGTTCATTGATCATAGAATATGAAATAAAAGTGGCATTAAAAGATCGACAGAAATTTTAGAACAACAAATATGTAAATGGAATACAGATGATAAAAAACCAACAATTGAACTGCAAAAAAATTTCTGCTATGATAGTGATCAACTATAAAACAAGATCGAATAATTTATTAAATGCATCTATTATATATAATTCATAAGCAGAGAATTTTATTGATGTACATGAAGTACAAAGTATATCAATTAATAGATACGATTATTTTGCTTTCGATAAAAAATTTTATCAATTTAAAATCTCTTAAAATATCTAGAAAAAACTTGTTTCCATGTGGACGAGCAATGTCTTTCTGTTGCCTTCGAACAGACTCTAATGTTTGGTCTATTGAAGCAACAAAGTATGCATTATAAAAAGTGATGGTTACTTTTTATAACTTAATTTAAAATAATTTATGATAATAATGACAATTATTGTAATAATTTCAATGTAATGTAAATCCATCATAAATTTCACACTAACATATTTATCATCACATTATTGTTCTTCAAAGAGTAACCGTGAGCATATATAATGTTAATCTAAATGCATTGTCATATATTCATCTAAATTGAAAGCTCATTGATTAATTTCAATTAATTAAATGACCCTCACATATATAATTTTATATTTAAATGATATTTTATCATATTAATTAATCCCTTTTCTATAAAAATATTGATTTAGTAAAAAGGATTAACAAAATCTATTCATTGAGGTTTGGATTTTAGTTATAACCAGACTCGGTGTTTAATATTTTGTTAAAAAATTATTGTAATAAACATTGATGTTTTAAAAAATGATGTAGATGACTATTACTTATTGCCAATGACGACCACAAATCTATCAGATAAAGTGTTGGTCAATGTTTTTAACATAGCCGTTTAAAAGCCACACTCTGAATACAGTGTTTATAAAAATGTTGCTTTACGCTGCTTCTTTCCAGAACGAAATATAGAGATGATGAATAATAGTAGGAAATCCATAAATTTATAAAATCGATTGACAAAGTTCAAAATTTAAAATTAAATTAAAAGTGATTAATCTAGTTATAGGTTGATTGATTAATACTAAATTGTCACAAAAACCTACAATAAAAATTTGTTTTACTTTTAATTGTTTCTCTTCAACAAATGAAATAGTAAAATTTTTTCAGATAAAAATCACTATCATATTGTAGATGAATTGAAGTTAGTCCGTACTGTAAACTCAATTGATTGAATGCAACACAACTAATTGCTTTTCATTAATTCAATTTTTGTCTTATTAAAAATAATTTTTACTTCATGTTCAGTAATTTCTGTTTCACTTGCTGTTGATTCTCAACTTATTTTCAACACGATGATAATTTCGATCCCTAAATATTTGCAATATGGCATTAAAGACTGGTAAAATCAAGATCAAAGACCTGTTATTTTTATTGTCTCTTTGTTTTCAGTATTCTTCGTGATTTAATTTTTCATTTATTGAATTAAGTATTTCCACGAACAATGTATTTATCGATGAATATTTACAATGTTTAGGTATAGATCATTGTGACCCAGAGATCGTCTCACCCTGACTTGTCCTAAATCAATGGTACCATAGATAACAGCATTCGTAATTCTGGTAGGACATTTTTATCGCATCATTCTGGTGCTGCGCTTGTTCATCGCAGTGCATAATTGATTTCGGTGGATGTCAGTCAATCAATATTCATTTGTTTCCTGGTTTATACATTTATGTCACTATCTTGTGCACGAGTATATTTCCAACGTAATTATTAGTGCGATCGGATGCAGTATAACTTTCCAGTTAAATTGTTATGAAAAAATTAAAATTTATTGATTATTATACAATACATATGTTAATTCATAAATTTACTCCGATGTTTATTTTGTGTTCGAAAAATAACGACATACCCAATATTAAATAAATGCAGGTTTTCGTCAATTAGTCTATTTGAAATTTATGAAATTCTATACACGAATTTCATAAAATGGTTAGATGATAAAATGTGGAGTTGAATGTGGGCTATTTGTATTTTTTTAATGGCAGAGCAGAGAATCATAGAGCATTATTAGCATTTTCATGAGATGTTTGAGTAAACATGTGGGTTAATACATTTGCAAATATCTCTTGAATACATCAAGAATATTACAATTAGAAATTGTTATTGAGTTTCTGTAAAACTTCATATCTAAGAAAAATTTTATTACATTTTTTAAAGTCACAGACAAATATTAAATGCTAAATTTATGTTTCATAACTTATGAATTGCTTGAAAAGAATAATTGTCAGTCATTAATAATCTAATAAATTTTTACAACTTTTTTTTATTTCCAACTAAGCAATTTAAATCTCTATAGGCATACATGAGTGATTGAAATAATATTTAAATAAATGATTATTAGATAAATATTATTCAGTTATGATTTGAAATCAATAAACACAAACAGTTTATTCAATTCTAGAGAAACAACATATTGCTAAATATTACTAGCAGTATAGAAGATCAAACAATCATAATTGATTGATTATCATTCTACCTACTCGATAAGAAACAATGCAAATAAGCAGCTCAATAAAACTCATACAATGTGTAAAAGCAAATATGTTAGATTTACCTCATTATTATAGTTCTTTACAAAGAGGCATACATTGTAATTAGCGTTATATGTACTAGAAATTCTATCAATACTATAAATAAAATCAATATTCAGTTCATAATAGCATTAACCCTAAGTAAGCCGCATATATTGAGATCAGATAACTAATCAATTCCACAAATATTTCCGATTGACTATTCCGTAGCCACAAATATTACCAACTAAATGAACTCCAACTATTGGCGCAGAATTAAATCCAGTTGTAGAAATATGATGTATCGATTAGCGAGAACATATTCTATTTGATTGATCACGAAAAAATTAGTTATTACGAGAATTCCATCAAATATAACTGATTACATTCTTTTGCATATAATAAAATATTTGATTGAAGTTATTATAGAAACTTAGAGGGAAAAGAAATGGTAATCTTCAGTAATCCAATCAAATTGTAGAATGTATACATAATATATTAAAAATTTAATAGAGTAGTACCTTTTTATTTGTACATCAGAGTAATTGAAATTCATGAACTACTTGAAAAAATAAATTATTGATCGAAACTCTTTAAAAAGTTGGTAATATTATGAATAATTTACTTATTTTAATTTTTTATAAAAATATTTTATAATTAAAATTTTTACTTTTGAAAATGTAAAGAATTTTAATGATTTAAAGATGATTTTTTAGTTCAATTTTTATTGAATAATAAGAGCAATCAAAATTTTTTTAATAAAAGAATCTGCATGTAAAGGAAAAAAAGTTCTCAATTGCACTTCAGTCATTAAGATTCGATAATTTTTTATAAAAATGTAGTTGTTCAAAAAAGAACGAATGTAAAGTTGATATTTTTCTAAAACTGTTATAATTAAGCATACTTTCTTCTCTATTGTTCTATTTCATTGAAAATGGTAAAGAAAAAATAACCCATCACATGTAATGAATAAAAATGAATAATGTATTCTAAACGTCACTAGTATTTTATTCACCGTTTTATTGCAATTTATTATCTTCTTTGTACATCACACGATAACAGGAATATGCACTTCATTTAAACGATGACATTTTCTGTTTCATTGCTATCTGAATAAATATATAAGCTTAATGAAAAAAAATTCATGTTATTAAATCCTTTACCACGTTCTTTAATACAAAAACGTTTGCCGAATAGAGTTTGCGGAAAATGTTTTTATCCGAAAAATAGAACTATGTTATATAAATACATATCGTATGAAACGGACATTTATTAACCGTAATGAGAGAATTATAATTGCACTAAACGTAGAATAAATAAAATAGAGACACAAATGAGTTTATTTTATTCGGTATATAATCTATATGTATAATAATAACTAACTGGCAATGGATTGCATTGAGCATGAAATTGATCTCGTGGGAAATACTATTGTAATTAAGCTAATTAACATTACTTACTTCTCTTTTTTCTCTACTTTTGTAATGACAACGTTTTAAGCTTTTACTAGAATAGATTATGATAACGTTCTATTTTCATGCATAATAATTCATAATTGAATGAGAACATTAGAAATAAATATTATCGAAACAATTATTTTTTTATTTTTAGCAAAGAAATCATCATTGGGTAAAATTATGATGGTCATTTAGATAAGAATAATGTAACACTTTTAAAGCATCAGTTTATAATTGGAATCTTAATTAATTTACATTAAAGCTATCAAGTAGGATCTAGAGAAATAATAATATTCTCTGAATTATTTTTTAGATAATCTAGTAAATTGAGGAATGGTTTTAAAAATTGTTTATATATTTTTATATACACTGACAATTTATTATCTGAATATTACTTAAAATATGTAAGAAAAATTATCTTTGGAAAATCATAATATTTTTAACAATCTTTTTATAAAAAATTCTTTTTAATATAAACGTATCAGTGGATACTCACGTACTTACAGTGGTTTTTACTGATTTATTTTTAGAGAGTATATTTTATTGCTACATGAGTAAAAATTTAACAAAAGTTAAAGAGCTGCACGATTTTAAAACCATTTACCATCACAGCACAGTAATTTTTAAGAGAAAATTTATTTAAAAAATATCTCTAATAAAATAATAATTTCTAAATTCCTGTACAAGGCATGATAAAATTATTAAAAATAAAGTCTACAGCTCAGGAAAAAATTTTCGTTGACGTCGCCATCCTCATAATATAATCAGGATGTTTTGATGCAATAAAAACCTAAATTCTTCGTTGGCAAATGCGATTTATTATTCACGAGCAAAATTTAATAACTATTAAAAAAAACTTAATATTTCGTAATAGTTTATGTGTAATGAATGGGTGGGATAATTTGCGAATGTAATCGTTACAGAGTGTGAGGAAGATGATGTTGAAACTCGACGGTGCAAAAAGCTCTCGTTTAAGCTCCTTCCCTGCTATATTCACATTTGAACATAATCACGTTAGAGTCAAATTGAATTGGTTGCGTCGCGACGCGTGCGCTATATATGACGCCTTGCGGTATAGTTGATAATATCCTTCCCCCTTTTCCTACCTATGTACGTTCGTATGTATACATACATAATAATTCTTCACTCTGTGTTAGTCGTGCTCATTGGTATCTTCACACGCATCACAAAGTTTATCGCTGTATGCGAAAAAAAACAAAGTGTTTTATCTCCTTGTTAAACTACATTGTAAACAGTGTTTATTTTTTAGTTTTATACCTTGTTATAAACTAACTGACAGATCCATCACTATATATTTGTACAACTTCAAAAAAATATGTACGTACATGTTCATAGGTATTCCTAGTAGGAATAAAGATTGGTGAGCTTTTAGTTCATTATGGAGCCAATGATAAAAAATAGACCAACCTTTGTTCCCTCTAAAGATAGAGTTACTTTAATATTTGATATCTCTACCCTTTGATTATACTACCTTGAATGGTCAGATCTTCTCTCAAACGAATATGATAAAAATATATCCTAGAACTGTAAGATGAACCCCAATGTCCTGTTGTCATTTTTTGTTGGAAGTTAAAATTGAAATTTTATATGAAAAGAAAAAATTTGATTGAAATATTTATGAAAGCTTAATTTTCTAATAGAATAAATATGAAGTCTCTATTAAAGATTAAAAGTAGAATTTTACGCACTCCCTATTATGTACAAGTATTGAATAACATTCTACACTCTATAACATAGCATCCACGGTGGCACGCGAGCATTCAAACCGTTAATCTACTTACATCAGTTGATTGGAATGAAATAGGGTAGATAAAAGCTTTATACTACCCACTGCCACTAACTATCAAAAATGTAATAGACTTAGCTACGTTCATCGTCTCTTTTTGGACATTATTTTTTATCATCTCCTTCGATCCCTATTACACACATAAAATACATTTCATATTTTTACTACGATTTTAATCGCATAATTAAGAGGAATAATATAATTAGATGTTGTAAATGACTTTGTGACCCAGTTTAAATAAATATGAAAATAAATAACTTTCCAAGAGGATGCAGTTTTAAAAATTTCATCTTCAACATCGTGAAATGGTTCAAAAGGAAACCGGAAACTCCCACACATAAAATATGATCGATGTCATTCATCTTTTGCTTTTATTTGTTCTTCACAACAGCGAAATACCCATACTGATATTTATCTAGAAGCGTAACAACTTATGCATATACAACAACGAGAGAGTGGCTAATTGTAAAAGCCAATGCCCTTGAGTAAAATGCGGATATTCAACCACTTCTGATTCAATGTCTATCCGATAGCAATGAAGAATTCAGTCGTGCCACGTGGAGCGTGAATAAACTGAAGCAATGTCTACACGGTTTCAACGTCTTCCGTAATACGTTCAGTTATTCTATGCTAATATGAAGGTTAATAAATTGTTTTTCCGTAAATTCAGTGGATGAAGTAATACAAATAATAAATTAGTCTGTATGAGAAAAGTTGGTCTGATCTGTTAGTTTCAAGTAAATTAATCACTTCCTAACTCTTGACATTCAAACAGGGGTTTGTTTTTTTTAATGAGCTTCTATTTGAAAACAAGGATTTAATAATTTAATATGAATAAAATCATACTAAATAAATAATTTATAATATAATATATTATAATATAATATAATAAAAATAAAAAAAATAAAAAAAAAATTATTTATTAATGTTCATGATTGAATGCCGAATGGAATTTATGTAACACGTCATAAATACTCTATCGTCAGAAAAATATTTTTTATCTGAAAAAAATAATTTTACTCTAAAAATTAAATTAAAATACGTTATTTTTAACTGAACGATTTTATGTTTTTTAAATAATACTGGCCATACTGGATTAATTATCCAATTTTAGAAATATTTAGAGCAATAGTGATCAGCATTTTTGATTAAAAAAATCTCTAAAGTGATTCATCAAAAAATGTATTTAATCAAGTTTAATTATTTTGACAAAAATAGCCATATTTTTCAATTTACCAAAAAAAAAAAAAAAAGATTAATTGAATCAAGCCATTAATTAAATGTTAAATGATAATCACTAAATTAAAAATGGAATTATAATGGATTTATAAATTGGTAGTTCCAAAGATTAAAATGATAAAGGATCAATCTTTTTAATATTTTCACATTTTCAAAATTTATAGAAATTAAAAAATTCAATCAACTGATGATGATGAAAGCAGTTCAATCAAATATTGATCATTACTTCAATCTAATTAGTCTTGAATTGCCTTCATCAACTTAATAAGACAATTGACACACCTACGAAAAGCTGCTCTCCATATTGCTGACAATGTTGAAAATTTGATTTCATTAATGCACTTCGTTATGATCACATGAAATAATCAAGCCTTCAGTTTTAATATTTATTTACTTTGTTCATTTAACACTATGTTAATCTATTCATCCCCTAAGCTTTAATAATAATAAAAATGAATCAAAAATATTGTGAAATGGATCATAATTATATGTAAAATGTTTAAAATTTGAAAAGGATTTCAAGAAATTAATCTAAATCTATTATTTAAATTAATTATACAAATCTCAGAGTGAAAATTCATTCGTGAAAGCAAATTCAAAAACTTTTTTTTTATGTATAGCACTTTATCTACTTTCAGTTCATATTTCAATGATTTAATTCAGTTATCAATCAATTAATCAAAAATAATATTATTCAGTAGATTTTTTATGCATTTGAAATTCAAATATCCGACCTCAATAATATATTTTTGAATTAAAATTTTTTTCATTTATAAATACAATTGTGATTGCCGAATCAAAAATAGTTAAATGTTTAATTAAAAAGGGAGTTAATCATTTATTCATTTGATACTGAAAAATTTCATTGATTATCTGTTACAAGCTGCTATAATATTCTTTACTAACAAATACCATTTTTAGAATTAAAAATTCAAATGTAACATGTAACTGAATTTTCTAATAACACTGTCATTCCATTTCATGATTAATCAATAGATAGGGCATTGAAAAATCAACTGTGAGCAATCTATCGTTGAGAAATGGAGAGGAAATAAATTACCAAAATCAATTTTACATGAAAACGTATTGACAACACTTGGAAAGAACGTATGTTCTAGAGATATATTGACAGTTCCGTCCAATTATATTATCATCGAAAAAGACAATGGAACATATCACTTGACGTTTAACTTCCGGATTAATTGAAATCTATTTCATGTTCAATGTTCAATAGACTAAAATTTTTGTCAAGAACATTGAACGGTTTAATATCATTCAGATATTCTGAATTAACTATTTAGAGCAGAAACTATCGATGGATGTTGGAAATTCTTAAATTAAAAATTCCAATTAATTTTCGATTAAAAAAAATATATTTTCAGCTATTTAAAAACGTTTCAGTGTCGATATATTAATAAATACATTATTGAATATTTAGTAAACGTAATTTAACATTTTAATAAATGCTTTATAATTCAATGTACACATACAACAAACATAAATATACACGTCGAACGCATAAAATGTCAGGATATTAATTATGAAAATATTTCAAAGGAATCTATATCAATATTCTCTCTTCAAAATATATTCTCGTTAATAAACATACTCTAATGAATTAAAAAAATAAAAAGTAACTATATTTCTCTTATTTACAATCATACTTTCAATGATAATAAAATATTTCAAAAAAGTCACATTTTTAATTTTATAAAATAATTCTGGTCTCAAATTAGCAGTTATAATTATTCGTTCATAAATATAAATTAATAAATTAATTTTTTTGAGTTTAGACTTCTATAAAATAAATACAAAGACTTGTTTTATCACAGAATGATAAAAACACTCCAAAAAAATAGTATAATATATTAGTGATAATTTAACATTAAAGAAAAATTCTAATTAATAACCTCAGTTTCTATGAATATGTTTCCAAAATGCATTTTGGTATTAATATGAATTGATAATATTGTCTAGAATACATGCATACAAATGATAACTTTAGGGCTTGTAAGTTTATTGAAAATGAGTTCTATCAGTTAGACTGGTGATTACCGATTGCTATGAATAAATTTCGAGTTATTGGAACGAAAGCTCACGTCGACTAATTGATAGTGGTCATAATCAGAAATTAGTAGTAGCTGAAGTTAATGCTTCATGCAAGCCTAATTCCATTAAATTCACCCCAATGAAATCTGTATTATTGGAATGCTCTCTCTCTCAAAAGTGATTATTAAGCACTTTAGCAGATCATTATTTCATCATTTTCAATTTCATAACTTTGAGCACTAAAAAATTGTTAAATGCAATTAACCAAACATTATCTTTGTAATTGAAATGATAATTAATAATAATCGTTAGATAGATTTTCTTTATTGCTTTGTAAAATATTCAAGTAAATAGTACTAAAAAAAATTATTCGACCTCTGCAATAGCAACATTATATATTGTTATTATTATTAATAAAAATATTACAATGATCGTAATGACTTGTAGTTATCTAAAAAACGTTTTTCTGTATCACTTGATGCAATTAGTACCAAAAAAGAGGGTGTCCCACCTCTCACAGTAAATCTGAAAAATTTCAAAAATTCAATTCAATTATAATCTAGTTATATACAGCTATCAAAAAATATTAATTCTAATAACCGATAGTTAATGAAATTATTTGCTTCAATATTTATTAAATTAAGTACAAAAGGGTTTGTTAAGGAATTTATATAAAAATAGAAAATAATTATAAACTTACTCTTCTTGCTTCATAATAGTCCCTAAGGTTTTGCTTACATCTATTTTATGAATAGACATTTTATTTTTCCCTTCAAAGTAAACGTTTAAATTGGAGAGAATATACCGTCGACCAATATCCCACTCTGGTGGCTCTTCGAATAATTCCTCTAATTGATCCATAAACCTATTGAGTAATGATGAATGACCATTATTAACGAATGAGTAAATAATTAAATTATAATAATAACATTTATCAAAGGATCATGTTCATATGATTTCATTTATAGAGAACTTTCTTACGGTGTATCTTCATAAAAGTTTTGTATGAAATCAGTCGCCATTGTTTCAGGATAAAGAATCATTACAGGCCACACTAATCGATTTGCTTGGTCAAACCTTACTCTGTACTGAGCCAATTGTGGAATTTGTGGTTCTAAATCCTTCAGCTCAAATATTTTTTTGTCAGTAGATAATTCTATTTTTATACCTCTATTAATTATAGCTTGGATTAACATGTCTTCTTCTTTTTCTACAACTTTTTCACGTTTTTCTTGCATGCGATCATCACGTTGTTTCTTTTTCTGTAAAACAAAATAAAATAATATAAAAATATTTTACAAGCTTATAGCTTTTATTGACTTATGAAAATTTAAATTTACTCGTTCTGTTAGTGCGTTTGTCATAAGTGTTGAAATTTCCTTATTTGGTTCGTATTCTGAAAGATACCTATCAGCTAACTCAATACATTCATCATAATTTTTACTGTAATAACAACACTGTACTGCTCGAGCTAAAGCTTTTGGATAAATTGGTTTAAGTTTTATAGCACGCTTACAATCGGATAAGCTCGACCTGAAAGATAAATTATAGTAATAAATGTTAGCAATTAATTAAAGAATTAAAATGAATTTTTAACAATTTTTTAATCGACTTACCGATAATTTTTTAACATAAAATGAGCTGCAGCTCTATTATTATATAACTGTGCCCTCAAATCGTCGTCTTTACATTTTGTTTTAATTCCTTCTGTGTAACTTAAAATAGCTAGGCGGTATTTTTTATATTTATAATTGAAGTTCCCATCCTCTTTATAATTTGCTGCTAGTTCTGAAACAGTTATATATGTATGAGAAAAAAGTATATTGAAATTATTGTTCAGCAAATCTATTTTTTTATCAAATCAACACTTAATGTATTAAATGAATTTTTTATTTGCCCGCATTTAAATTTATTTTGAGAAAAAAAATTATTAGTCATGAAAATTGACTTGTTTCCGGGAAATAAGAATTTTTTCAGTACTTGTATCTACAATAATTGAATTTTAATTCATTATGACTCGTAAATTATTCAATTGTTGTGGCAGAACATTTTTATTTTTTAATAAACAAAATTATGTAACCATTAATGAAAAAAAAAATTTGATTTGACATATTATTGCATATTAAACATTTTTCTTTCTTCTGGTTTGTGACTGATTAATAATTAAATCTTCAATAACAACAGATGGATGTTGAAATTTAATTAATTTTATACTAATACAAACCTTCAGGAGTATTTTCATCTTCTCCATACTTGAGCTGTTGAAGTCCCTCAATAAGAGGAGAAAGTTCTTCCCCAGGTTCTGGGGTTTTTTTCATAAACAATGGATGTTTTTCCATTTCTTCCTCCCATCGATCTTCGGGCCATCCTTCTGAATAAGATTTTCTTTCTAAATTACTAATATATTCGTCTAATTCAGCATCAAGTTTAGCTGCTAACTCTAAACGTTCTTCCTCACTCCACTTTTTTTTTTTAGTTTTGGTGTTTGTTACCTCAGTCATCATTATATCTTCCTAAAAAAAAGGTTCGTATAGATACAAATATTCATTACTTAAAAATAATTTGATAGTTTATCAAATAAAACTCAAATAATTAATTTATTTAGAAGAATAACCTATGCACAGCTTTCATAACCTCAAAGTTCCATACTCGTTTATATTTAGCAACTTGCGATTGAAAACATTCAAACAATGGTCGTAGAATAATAGTACAATAAATCTTATTTAAATTATCAAACACAAATACCTTATTTTACAAATTAAATTTAAAAAATACAAAAATTTCTATCGTATAGTTGAACCAAGAAAAGAGTAGTCTCGATTTGGTGTCTAACCTCACGCCTTGTAATAAAATCTTATGGGAACGTGACATTAGACACCAAATCGAGACTACTCTTTTCTTGATTCGACTATATAACTAGTTGACTTGTTCGTATATAATTTTGAATATTTCTTAAATTGGCAACAGTGATTGTAGT
The DNA here is from genome assembly GCA_028641665.1 of Chelonus formosanus. Lineage (NCBI taxonomy): Eukaryota > Metazoa > Arthropoda > Insecta > Hymenoptera > Braconidae > Chelonus > Chelonus formosanus. Next base: position 21,789,067 of record CM054002.1, read on the forward strand.
ACAGACGCGCGCATTTTAACTTCACGTGACGTATTACGTCAATGCATTTTATTGGTTGTATAATTATCTTTTTGTGTATTTCGTGTCCATCCACTTCAAGCTCCATTCATAGCAGTGACAAAAATTGAGTTTAGATCACTACCATTTGCTGGTGTACTATCAATTTTTTTTATTATTATAATCAGTGATCATTCAGTCACGTGAATTTAAAACTCTTAGTAAGTATAATTTGATTTAAACTTCTATCCGTAACCTTAATATTCTTCAGAAAAATCACAAATTCTTGAATTTTTAAAAAACCTAATTCTGTATATTTCTTACTCCAGTTCAACCAGTCAACATGTCGATATCAAGATTCACTGGGATTGAATTGGGACCTCCCATTGAGGTTTTTGCCCTCCAAAAAGCTTTTACTGATGATCAGTTTGAAAATAAAGTCAGCCTTACCATGGGTGGTGAGTAATTATGATTCTATATTTAATTTACTGAATAGAACATGAAAGGGATAAGAAAATACGTTTTCTAAATTCAGCTTATCATGATTGATATCAACGTTGAACACTTGTAAATTTTTTGTCAATTATTTGGTCAGTGTGAAGAATAAAAGATATTGTTGTTTATTTTAACAGCTTATTTAAACATCTGTTTTTGATATCTATAATAGATATATCGATATAGACTATTTATTTCATAAAAATTCAAAGTACTGATATAATATTTTTTCTATCAATAACATCTGAAAATAAAAATCTTCAATATTCCTATTTTCTTTTTTTGACATGTGACTTTGTTATCTTCCTTTTTTGAATTCTTATCTGAAACAAAAAAATTCGATAAATTTGAATAACAGAATCGACTTAAAAATATATATGTAATACATTGGAATTATTTGTAACTTTAATCATTTTTTTATTACCATGAACATTTATTACGATAATAACTTATGACAACGATACTTATCTTAATGTTTTGGTTATTTCTTTTATTCAATATTCAAAGATACATGCAACTTCATCTCACTCGTATCATCCTACTGTTACATAATTAATCCCACATGTATCACATTTTATTCTGTGTATTGACTCCAATGTCACTTTCATTAGTTCTACACTTGTGGATTTTTTCGAAGAATTTAATATAATTAGCATTTATTACTATCTATTAATCCATGAGGAATGTTTTATGATTTTTTATTTAATTGTTTAGCTTACCGTACCAATGAAGGCAAGCCATGGGTTTTACCTGTGGTGAAAAAAGTGGAAAAGTCAATGGCTGCTGATGAATTACAAAATCACGAATATCTTCCAATCTTGGGTTTAGATTCTTTTAGCCAACATGCAACGTCGATGCTTTTAGGAAAAAATTCTCCAACTGTCCTTCAAGGAAGAGCCTTTGGAATACAATCACTCTCAGGCACTGGTTCCTTACGTGTTGGAGCTGAGTTTCTTTCAAAAATTTTCCATTATGATACATTCTATTATAGTGCACCTACATGGGGTAAGTCTTCGAAGAAATCAAAATATTTATAGACACTTTTTCTATTAATAATAATTCTTATCTTTTTCCAACCAATGTCATTGTTAAGCTGATAAAATGATTTATTTTTTACATAAAAATATTTCATCTTTTTCAGAAAATCATAAACTAGTATTTATGAATGCTGGATTTAAAAAAGGCTGTACGTATCGATACTGGAACCCCGAAACTCGTGGAGTAAATATTGAAGGCATGTTACAAGATTTGAGAGATGCACCGGAAAACTCTGTAATTATCCTCCATGCTTGTGCTCATAATCCCACTGGATGTGATCCTACCCCAGAAGAATGGGGAAGAATTGCCGACGTCATCGAACAGAAAAAACTCTTCACATTCTTTGATAGCGCTTATCAAGGCTTTGCAAGTGGAGATCCAGATCGTGATGGATTTGCTCCCCGACTCTTCGCAGAGCGTGGAATGGAATTTTTCTGTGCTCAGAGTTTCGCTAAAAACTTTGGCCTATACAATGAACGTGTTGGCAATCTTGTTGTTGTTATGAACGATACGAAAGAAATTGCTCAGACTAAATCTCAATTGACATTAATTGTCAGGGGAATGTATAGCAATCCACCTAATCATGGAGCTAGAATCGTTGCAACTGTCCTAGGGAATGATGATTTGCATGAAGAATGGTACCAATCTTTAATGATTTTTTAAATAAATTTATTATCGAAATTTTTTTTATTAATAATCTCTTTTCTAGGAAAGATCATATTCGTGAAATGTCAGAAAGAATTAAATTAATGCGAAAAGCTTTGTACGATAGACTTTTAAAATTAAGAACACCTGGTACTTGGGAACATATCATTCAACAAATAGGAATGTTTTCATACACTGGTATAACAGGTAATAAACTCATACATATGATATTTACTCATTGAAAAAAAATTTAAATATTAATTTTATAATGTTACAGAGAGACAAGTTGAATATTTAAAGGACCATTATCATATCTACATGCTCCGTAGTGGTCGTATCAATATTAGCGCTTTGACTGATAAAAACATCGATTATGTGGCAAATGCACTCCATGATGCAGTCACATTATTTCCCGAACCAACAGACAGCCCCATGTAAATCAGGTATTGATGTAAATATCCAATAAAATCACCGAAACGTAATAAATGAACAAAGCTAACATAGAAAGATAATTATATTAAATGTGAGAAATTAACTGACCGCATATTATACAATTTGTAATATGAATATTAAATAGACAATGAATCAAATCGGCGTAAAAGAAGAGAACAATAATAACAGTAATAATTAAAACTATTTTAGAATTGGTTGAATGTACATGAAAAATTCTAACTGTAATAGTAAAAAGTAGAAAAATTACTTTGGCACAATATGTAAAGAGTTTTAAATAATATTGGTGTGAATTAGTGATTAATGTATTAGAAAAAATGGAAAGGCTTTATTTAGAAATCCAAGGTAGAAAAACAAATAAAAAGTACAAAGGTCCAATTATCGATGAAATATTCAAATGTGTGCACATGCTGTGATGCATTCCGTAAAAAACCCAATGATTGCGTTATTAATCATTATGAACGCAAATTCATTTTATAGTTAAATTAACGTGCCAAAAAGGCGTAACATTTCATAGAGTTCGTGAGCTTGAAATTTCTTTTATCTAGGATAAATATGTCAAACCGAATAATTAATATCGTGAATAATGAATTCAAAATGAGCTTTTTAGAAATGTTTGAATTGTAGAATAACGTTGTATAGATGCAAATAATTTATTAGTAAGAGCAATAAAATTATCAAAATTTTTTTTCATTTTAATTGGAGCACGTTTTGGAAGTTTTTTTGATGAAATAGTTAACAGGTTTATTCTGGCATGAATGTTGGGCAATATTAATTAACAAAATAAGTGTGAATAAACTTGAAATAATTGTTTATTTACTCAAACAATCAAACAGCAAATATGTAAATCAAGAACAAATACTGCCAGAAGGGTATTTGAAAAATTTACAAGAATAGATTATTGACTATTTCCAAAAAAAGCTGATAATAATTAATTAATAGATGAAATCAACGATAAAAGATACAAATGATTGATCTAAATGTATCAAAAATTTTCACAATAAAATAATGAAATATTGGAGTAAACGTATAAGTTGTAACATACGTTCAGACTGTTTGATCTTATGGATAAATTTTAATATACTTTGACAATGGAAAGAAAGGTTTATATTTTATAAAATTCTACACTAATTGAAATATATTTACACTCGCAATAAAATGATTTATATCATTAAAAATTTTAAATAATTGATAAAATGAAAAAAATTAATTATGTTTTATTTTTGAAATTGTTTTAAAAATAAAAAAAAGTGTTAGTAGTTGCATTTCAGGCAAAATCAAGCATTTATGTATCAAATAGTGAACTATACTTGTGTAACTGATGTATAGACAATACTATGAACTAATTAATCGATAAAAAAAACGAATTGTAAGAATTAAAAATAAATATCTTATGCTCAGAGCAAAACCCTGTAATATATTAACGTATTGCTGTTTTGTGTTAACAATAAACAAATAAATAGTTTAAAAAAAATATTGTTTTTATTTTTCTATAACTTTAACTGTAAATATCATATTATATAGCTTTTAATCTATGAAATATATACAATGTTATTTAAATTAATAGTGACAATAAATAATTTCTCATTTTTTTATAACATTGGATGAAAAGTCATTTACTAAAGTCAAGAATTTAGATCAATTTTAAGTATCCCACTTTGATTGTTTTTTCTTGAATGTCTCTTTACCATCAGATTCAACAGCAGCATAATATCCCATATCTTCATATTTTGATCTCATGTAGAAAATGTAAGCTGAGCAACCGATCATTGCAGTTAATCCTAAAGCCATTACTACGATATTCTGTAGAAACATTCATTTCTTATTTATAATAACATAGCAATGCATTGAACATCATTTCATCACAAACATTTCATCTCATCTTTTTTGGAAAAGATAAAATTAAATTGTTTAGTGCATCGCAAATTTATTAAATAATTTTTTTATAAGAGGTACTTACAGGTCGTGCGTATAATTCAAAATTTACTACTCGAAAGAACATAGTACTTTTCAGAGAACGTAAACCTGCTCCAGGTGCTGCTTTTTCTCCATTTCCTGGTTGGCTTGTCATTGTTTATTAACACTGTAATTAGTAAGAGTTTTATTCTTTAATTATATTGACAATTATATATATATATATATATTGATGTCATTAAAAAATAATAAGCTTATTATTAATAATCAATGCAATCTAATCATCTATTCATCACACTTTCTTTTTACAAGGTTATGTTTCATGTTTACTATTTTTACCTTCGAAATTTATTGAAAAAATTCAATTATTTTAAATGAAGAACTGCAAATCTTAAATAATAATTAAAATGAAATAATCGAATAAATAGTTGATACAAATTTTGTGTTTGTATTGAGTTGTTAAATAGTTGTTAAATACATCTAAGATCACAAAAATTTCAAATGACTGTAGCTACACGAGTTAAAATGCGATACTTGTCTTCAATTCACACTGAAGACTAGGTCGTAGGTTCGAGTCTAGGTGGATGTCCGTATAGTTTTTGAATCATTTTCTTCTAATTCAACATCCACAGACTAGCTCCCTGTTGGTGCTTTAATCACCAGCAGTGGCGTTCCCTAAACTGTGGAGATAAAATGCTTGTGCTCTCGCTATGTTCTACAGTCTCATCAATGGCTCTAGTAACACGCAGCCTCGCAACATTTTTATTTTATTATTAATTAAATCATAGCGAAATTCATTAACATGTTTTTTTTAATTTTAATAATCATTATTTTTTAGGTCATCGTTTGTTGGAATTCTTAATATAATCAAAGGTTCATCTTTTCCGAAAATTAGAAAACTACAGTGCTATGAATAAATTAATTTTTTCATTACTTTATTTATATTAACAACAATTATGGAAAATAAAATAGAGCAAGCATTCAAATTATTATCTCAGGAAGCTAGAGGTTGTAATGAAATTGTATAAACGAATGATCAATAACTCTATTACGATTTTAATCTACAAATATTTTCAGAATTGTATTTATCAGAGCATATAGCAGAAATTGACGGATCAAACGACATCATCAAGCCACTAGAATTTTATCGAAATTATGTGTCTCGCAATATTCCAGTTTTGATAAAAAAAGGAATATTAAGTTGGCCAGCAATCAAAAAATGGAATACAGAATATTTTCGAAAAGTTTTATCAAGTAAAATAGTCAATGTAGCAGTTACTCCCAATGGATATGCAGATGCAATAGCCTCTAATCCTGAGGGGAAAGAATATTTTACAATGCCGGAAGAGCGTGAAATGAAAATGACTTCATTTTTAGATAAATTGGAAAGCTCAAGAGATTTAAACGAAATTTTTTATATTCAAAAACAAAACTCAAATTTTGAACAGTATTTTTATGAACTTTGGTCAGATGTCAGTAAACTTTCTTGGGCAACAGAAGCATTTGGAAAGGATCCAGATGCTGTTAACTTCTGGATGGGAGATGAACGTGCAATTACATCAAGTAAATTTTATTTATTTCTTTATTCTTCTATTCATCTATTCACATGTTAAAATTAATCTTATTAACTATCTTAATAATTACAACTTATTAACATAAGCCTTTTGATTAAACAATGTAATTATATTTTATGTTTTAGTGCATAAAGATCCATATGAAAACATTTATTGTGTAATCTCTGGCAAAAAATATTTTACTTTACATCCACCAACAGATTTACCTTGGATTCCTTACAAAAAATATCCATCAGCCAATTACAAAAAACGCGGTGATGACTGGATTATTGAACCAGTAATTCACGATAAAACAGTTGATTTATCGTCTGATTCAACAGATTATACTACTGAAGACTTAATACCTTGGATTTCTGTCGATCCTTTAAATCCAAATTACAATAAGTAAATCATTTATTACAATATTTAATACCAAAAATACTTTATATTTTTTTTCGAATAAAATATGGTCACTTCAAAAAAGTTCAATTAAATAATAGTATTTAAATAATTTTTCACCGAATAACGAAAATTACAAAATAGTAATGTTGTTGATATATATCATCTATAGCAAAATAATGTGTAACTATAAAAATTTTTTTGTAATTTCATTTCGATAATTTTTGACTTATTTATTTTTTTTAACTCCATTGTTCGAAGCTAAATTTTTTAGTGTTATCTATGACTAAATAAATACTATTTTATAAAATTTTGTCTTACATTTTAAAGTTTCAATAACATTATTACCAAATAAAAAATCATTTGTTCCAGATATCCACAATATAAAAATGTGACACAATTAAACGTAACAGTAGAAGCAGGTGATATTTTATATCTTCCGTCGTTATGGTTTCATCATGTTAAACAATCTCATGCATGCATAGCATTAAATTTTTGGTACGATATGGATTATGATATTAAGTATGCTTATTACAAATCTATTGAAATTTTGTGCCAATAAAAAGTCTTGTTGTCTATACATATTTATGTCTGTTTATTTAGTCACTAATAGTCATAACATGGTTATTATTAATCATTTTAATTGATAAAGCACGCACACGCCCGTGAATGTTGTGTATAATTCCAATTTATCTGAACATTTACGTTATGTAAATCCTAATGTTTACGAGAACAATTTAATGTTCCACAATTGCTTGCAAAATTTATAGTTGTAAACCTGTAATTTTAATTTCAGAATATTTCCAGATGTATCTATTTTTCATATAAGTCAAGTTTGTTTTTGCTACCAAAATAAAAGAAATGTTATTGGTCTTTGAATCCTTATACCTCAAACATACAATAATTATTGAATATGATTATATCTAATTAATCATAATTTATGTAAAAATTTAATTTTCTTATATCAAATGCATTACTCATATCTGTAACGCCAACTTGATGTGTTTTGTGATCGATGATGATCACGAGAATGACCACGTTCCTGACGATAATTACGAGAATATGTAAAATTATCGTCTGATGAATGATAAGCTGACTCTCAGGCTAAGTCATCATCTGGATCACTATTCATAGCACTTCGCCATGAACGTTTAGGATATCCAGGTCCATGTTGAGTTTCATACATTTTTCGATTTTCAAGATAACGTTTGTAGTTATTTTCACGCTTTCGTCGCTGTTCTTCAGCTTGTTGCCGTAATTTTTCTGGATTCATATGAGATGTAACCATGTGTCGAGTAAGTGAACTCATAAATTTGTATGTAATTCCGCATACATCACACGATAGAATCTCTTGGTTTTGTCCTTGCTGTAACATAAAATATTCCAAATTGAGTAATATAATTTTAAAGTACAGCATTATAATTTTTTGTTTGTTAATAAATTGATTAATTAACCAAAATTATATACAACTAAATTTGCACGTCGCAAAAATCATAGTTTGATAAAACTGTTTTATCACATTTTTATCAGTACTATATTGATGTGTGCAATGTTTTTATCATTATTTACTACTCGATTCATTATTTTTTATCTTAAAGGGTTTATTATATAAAAAATTATATAAATTCACGTATTTAATTGTATGACATTAGATTTAATCCCATGATTAACAAATAAACTTCATGCGACTTTTATCCATTTGTCAAAAAACTTAACTATAATAATTATTAAAATTAAAAAAATAGTAAAAAAAGTCACTCACTTTAGATTCTTCACGTACCTGTTGGTGCACTAACATATGACGCTGTAAATTATTCAGTCGATTAAATTCTCTTCCACAAACTTCACAATCAAATTTCTTATCAGGATCATGATTCTTCTTGTGCACCATTAAATCAGTAGAGGTTGAGAATAATTTATGACAAATGTCACATGTATGTCCACGCTGTTGTTCTCCAGCTAAATGAGATTCCTCGTGTTTTTGAAGTGCCGGTTTATCAACAAACCGTCGACCACAGTAAATACAAGGCAAAGGTTTCGATTCAGGATTATGAAGACTCATGTGACGACGTAAGGCAGGAGCAGTTGGGAAAGTTTCTTGGCACTCCAAACATTGGAATGGTCTATCTCCTGTGTGGGTTTTCCTGTGTCTAGCTAGTGTATTTTGATCAGGAAATCTTTTCGGACATAAATCACAAGGGAAATTACGCGTCGTTATATCTTCTTCTCGAGCATGTTTTAATCGATTGTGTCTAAGTAATTGGAACTGGGTTTTGAAACTCTTTTGACAAATTTCACACTTCAATGCATCTGTTGTTGGAATAATTACTTGAGTTCTCTTTAATCCGTTTTCATCTTCGGAGATAATTAGGGAGATAGTTACTGTATTATCTTCATTGTCATTGTCATTATTGGTTGGACTTGATGTCGATGATCCCTATAATTATGAAGAATACCAGAGTTGATTATTTTTTTTGTTGAAAACATAAATTTTAATAACGAAAAAAAAAAAAAAAAGAAATTGACGATCGTATCTTATTACCTGTCTTACATGGTCGTTTTCTATGTGTGGCGTAATAATAGCAGCTTCTTGTGTTTTTTGTTGAACTCTCATCTCATAAGTGTCTTGTTCATCACTCACAGGTTCAGCAATAGCATAATTTCCGTCTTCTGTGAAATAAACTGGTTGCATAACACCATTTTCATCTTTAAAATAAAGTTGACCATCTTCGTCTTCATGTAAAAATATTTGTTCCTTAACGAATACAATAAATGTATTAATGATTTTGACTATTTTACTTAAAATGATAAATCTATTTCTTCAATTACTAATTAATTATTACCTGATTATTATCATCTTCCTGTCCTTGTTCTTCAGCCTGTCCTTCCCATTGTTCTTGTTCTACAATTTGTTCTTGATCTTCTTGTTCGAGAGCTTGTTCTTCATATTGATATTCTTCTCCATCATTTACTGTATGAGCAACATAAATATTACCCATTTCATCTCCTTCATAATAAATCGTTCCTTCTTCTTCCCCTAAATTTTCTTCTAGCCTCTCCATCTATTAAAAAAAGCTCGATTAATTTTTTATCATCATTTTTACAACTATAATAAAGTTGTTAATAATATTTACTTTAATATAGCGTGGATCTTCCTGATGCTTTGAAGATTCATGCTGTTTTTTAGATCCTAAAACAGTGTACACTAAATCATTTTCAACATTCTTGACAATTTCATGAGGACTATCCTCTTCTTGTCTAATTCCTTTTGCTTTACTTGAACTTGATTTATTTCCATTCATTGTAATTTGCTTTTCATTATTTGTCATAACTTGATTCGCAGAAGCTGATTTTATTTCTAAAGGATCAGTTTCTTCAAGAGTCCAATCATCATCTGCATCATAAGAGAATATTCTTTGACTGGTGGTACTTCTATCACTGTCAAGACGTGGTTTTTTAGATCTGTGAGCGACTTTTTCATTTTGATCATCAATAGATTCTCCATCAGTAGTTTCTGCTGCTGATACTGCTTTTGCTTGTTCTACAACTTCCTCAGTTTCTTCTTCGCTTTCAACAACTTCAATTTCTTCAATTATTTCAACTATTTCTTCTTCCTCTTGAATATCATCTGACTCTTGAATCTCTACTCCTTCTTCAGTATACATTATTTCCTCCATAACACCATCCTTGGATTCTAAAATAGCTTTCAATTCTTCAACTTCCATTGTCGTCGTTTTCACACCAGTTTTGCTCGCCATTATTTGATAAAGTAATCCTGAAATTCATATATTTTGGATGCTGTTTGTAAAATTCTAATTAATATATCTAATGTACATTAACAACATTAAATTCGAAACGAAAATAAAATTGATTTTCCCCCGTATAAGACTTTTATAATAATTTGGAATATAAACAATTGTATAGATAGGGGTTATTGTCAGGACTTTCGACTAAATGTTATGCTTGAGCTTTTGATTTTAACATTTTGTGCAATGGAGAGAAATATTAGACATAAACTCATGATTAAAATAAATAAATAATATTTTAAAAAGGCAGAAAAATAATGAAATATTCAATAATAATTCATAAAAAAGCAAATAGTTGCTCCAGTGATGGAAAACAGGTTAAAGTGTGGCAACAGAGGACAGCAAGTATTGGACAAATGGCCAGTAGAGAGCACATAGGATGGGTGATGCGTAATGCAAGACCAAGACTGATGGAAACATGCATTAATTAATTATTGTTTTGGTTTATATTATAAGCTTCGGTATTTGTTAAATAAATAATATGGAAAGAAGTTTATTTCAATTGAAATTTGTTTTAGAACGCGGCTCACCAGTCGGTACGGCTCAGGCATGCATTTATCAACGGACAGCAAAATGGCTACGATTACACGACATCGTCGTGTTATATGTAATTAACCTATTTAATGGACTATTTAGGGTCATGCTGATCTTAATTATTATTTTACATACCTGCTAAGTAGTATCACGTACACAATTAACACGCAGAATCTCGCAATTACTGTTTAAAAATAATTTTGTACTCGGTCGATACGCGTCCAGTTTCCCCATTAATCGAGTGACGCCACCATAATTGAGAAGAAATGTTTATCGATGGCCGCTTTAAAAAAAATCCCTATATTACATTTGCCAACTCATAAATTTTCTCCAATCACAAGCTTCGTTTTCTAGGGTACTTGAAAATTTTTATAGGGAATTTTAGCGTAGATGGCGTTGTTGTTGCATGTTCCCGCCCTTTTTTTCTCATCGACATTTTTTTATTGGTCTTCGTTGATTATTATTAACATAACCGTAAACAATAGCTGTCAAAACGTTCGCATATTGATAAATTACTCATTTAATGTAAAAAAAAAAAAAAAAAAAAAATGAAAATGTGGTGGTTGTTTATAGCTTCGCTTATTTCAACAATTGATTTTGCTAAAGCATCAGATGGATTTGACTTTGGAGATACTCTAGCTCTGATTCTAGGATTGATCATTGGAATCATTGGATTTTTTGCTTGTATGGGAGCTTATGCACGACGTAGAGCCCGATTTGAAGCAATCTAAAAGCTAGACTGATCATTTGAAAATCATTTATTATATTTATTATTATTAAATGTATATATATATATATATATATATATATATATATATATATGCACATATACATATTTATGGTAAGATATTTACCTGATTATACTAAAATATGTTTGCTCATTGCTATTTTGTTCATAAAAACAATTGTACTTTATAAGATAATATCGGCATTCAACTATTATTATTTTAAGATTCTATATTTATTTGGAAATGATTTTTAATATAATTAAATATATTCCAGGGTATTTTTATAAACAAAACAAAAAATAGAAATTTTCTACGTTGTTGTTGAATAAGGCATTATATAATTTAACTACTGATATATTGTTAATTAATAATATAATCATTCATAACTGTTAATATGAATATTATAATGAAACATAAAATAAAGAGGTATTTTTATTTTTATTAATCTTATTTGATTTTCTTTTACAATGAGTTCCTGGTTGGCGTAGACTGACGTGCGAATGTGTAATTTTAGTTGTTTAATTGAATTAATTTAACTGTTGATTTAATTGAATTTTATGTATGTCTTGACTGAGCGACTACTTAAACAAATTTCAGAATAATAATTTTTCTTCGAAGAAATATATAAAGCAGTCCAGCTGCATGACAACTGGCAAGACTTTTAATATCATTATTTTGATGCTATTTGTATCATAATACCTAAATAAATTTTACGTTATGATTTATAATTAGTATTATATTGGTTTCGTGTGTTCCAAATGAAGCTGATACTTGCGCAGAATTTTTTCTTGTAATCAGTTTTCATTTTTGTCTTAATTATTATCACTTACTGCGCATTTTTTCAATAGTATTTTTTTTTTCTTTTTTTTAATATTAAATCTATCAATAAGTCATTACAGATTTCTCGAAATTCATTTAGAGTACTTTCCAATTTATTCTGAGCTTTCTAAAAAAATATAGTAATAATAATACTTAAGTGAATGTCTTTTTTTGTTTAGCTACAGTAAATATTGATCAATAATACCCCTGAAAAAATTAATTGCAAGGACTTATTGATAGATTTAATAATTTATAAAATTTCCATAAACATATATTAATTAACTTTATATTAATTTAATATCGATTATTTTTTTGTTTTTTTTTTGCAAGAATCAAACTGCTACTTAAATAATTAAGATATAAATCGAATAGAAGCTGGAAGAAAAATGTTTATCAGAGATTAAAATAAAAATATCCGTCCACAAAGTTGCATCACGCCAAATCTAATTTATTCCATTCATTTCAAGATCATTAAATTTAAATTTAGCTCTTAATTTTGTCTTGAAAGTAATTATATCATTTCTCGATTTTTATAATATATCATTTCTTTCATGTTTTTATAGCACATTAGAAAAATCCTTTTAAATACCAAAAATAACAATAATTTTATAATAATTTAAGCATTTAAATTAGTCTATTTAAAAATATTTCTTTTCAGAGAAGAACATTTTAACGCTTAAAAGTAACGGATTAAATTTAATTAAAAATGGGGAGACAGAAATAAAAATAATAAGAAATAGGCGAACATTACATCCATTTTCAAAAAGCCTTAGAAACGTAATCAATAATCAATATTAATTTTCGTTTTAACGACTCACATTGTTCCATTCCGTTCATCACTGATTTTAGTTTGTTATCTAATCAGTCTTTATGAATTCTCTCGAAATCTTGTCATTAAAAACAGACTTCTCTGGATTACTTGATTCGGTACAACATTCCATTGTCGAAGTATCAAGAACTCTAATTCAAGTTTTTTCATTTTTTGTCTTAAAATTAATTTTCACATAATATTCAATCTCGTACATACTTCAATAGAAACAATACATAATTTTTTTTCATTCTGTATATTCTCTCTCTTATTCTCACACTCTCATTTTGTTTATATCATTCTCTCTCGCATGCTTTCATACAATTTGCATTTAATTATCAGTTATTACTAGCAGTCGCTCGAATTTTTCGGTGTCAAAACTTTACTGATGCTTCTTCATTTATCTTAATCTAAACTATACTGTTGCAATTACTGTACAATGTTTTTCAATAAATTTACTCCAGCACAAACAGTTTTATGGGACTAACAAAAATATTCAATTACAATTCATCAAAATAATTTCCAATTATTTGTAAAATAATTATCATAAAATTTACTCCTTAGAATCCACTTGTTGTTAAAACATTTCGAATAAAAATAAATCGTTTCGGTTTTTATAGCCCGGCGTTAATTTTATTTTTTTAATTGAATTTTTTTTAATTTGCTTTCCCAACTCATACAATCCATTCTCTCAATTCATAATACAATCCTTTCCCAACATATTCGAGTTCAGTTCCTGTATATTTATAATAAGTGAAATATTTTATCTATTAATTATACAATGAAAAGTTTAAAAAATGATATTTTACATAAAAAATTAAAGCGCGCCAAAAATGATGAAATTCCATAAGAAAGTGACATGTAATTTTTGCATTGGAATATATTTTAATAAATGATCAATGGTGCAAGACAGTAAAGCTCGATAACTCAAGAATAATTATAATAAAAAGATAATCAAGTCAGTATGATTAAAAAAAAACGAAAAAAAAACAATGATAGCATTCAGTGACGATGCAATGAGAAATATTTAACTAGTAACACAATATTGTTTTCTTTAATTCGAATAGTTAGAATTGCTAAAAATACATTAAAGCATAACAGTGACTATAATAATCATTCTCACACTTTAAATTTCACGTCCATTTTTTTTTTATTTATTCTCACTTTTATCTTTTGCCACTTATTTATCTTGCTCGTAAATATTTTTTCTCTTATCGTTCAGACATTCCCGATATTCATTAACACTTTATAAATAAATATCGAGTTGAAATGGCCTTTTGCCATAATTCAATCATAAAGACTAGCTGAGGCCTGCACAAATATTGAGCATTAGTATTGCTCAACCTAAAAGAAGCATTGTAAAATGTGGAAAGTTCTTTTTCACTTTTTTTATATTTTTTATCATTTTACTTCTGCTTATTTTTTACGTCAATTTGCTCACAATTACGTAGACGCCAAAATGTTGGCAAACGTATACGAGCCAATATTAATATATTTTCCTTAAATCTTGCTTAATTTACTCTATTTGTTATTAAACGCACGCGTGCGGCCAGCACCGCGACAAGCAGCAAGCGTTTCTGGCACGTTGAGGAATACATTGATATCGAAACAAATAAAATCATTGACGGACAAATATTATCCATAAACATCACTAGATAATGTCTCCTTATAGGCAGAATTCATTAAAAATATATATGTATATATAAATTCAACAGTCCTTCGTTATAATACAAGTTTTAAAATGTATTTTTTCTTATTTTTATTACTTTCTAATGAGAATTAAAAGATCAGAAATCAGTATTATAACGATAAACTATTGGACATATATCACAAATAAAAGGATCCACTAATAAATAATGACAAATCACTCGACTTTGATAGATAAAAAGTGTTACTGCTCTAATTGGGAAGTGCTGGATTGTGGATGATCATGTTGAGGTTCACCAGGAGGAGTACCATCATGGGAATTACCCACGTGAGGTGTAGCAGGAGTGGCTGGTTGAGATTGTGGTGTCCCAGTTGGTGCATAAACGAGACGGTAGCCAGCAGGAAGAAAGAATCCACCATGAGGTGTATAGCTAAATGCCTGGAAGTTGGCTAAGGCTGCTGCATCGTGGTAATGAACATAACCAGTAGCACCACCAGCTGCTGGAATTGGTGTTGATGCTACTAAAGATCCACCAGATGCAGATGCTATACTTGTGCCATCAGAAAGAATCGGTGTAAATTGGTATTGAGGATGACTTGTAACTGTAGTTGGTCCATTTGTGGATCCAATCACTTCTGCACCTTCCAAAGAGTAACTAGAAACATTTTGAACATTTTCTGCTGGCGGCATCACTGGAATTGGGATGACGTAGGCATGAGGAATACTTGTTGACTGCTGAGGAGCTTGTTTCAATTTTTGTGTTGCCAGACGTAAAGTTTCTTCAGTATCTGGTGAATAATTTGATATTCGACGGAAAGATGTCTGCGGAGCTGTACTGAACATCAGGTAATCCTCTACGGCCAGAGGTCGTGATGGTCCTAAACATAATAAAATACATTCGTTTGTTAGAGATTTGTCTAGATAATGTTTAGGATAAAATGTGAAATCAGGAAGAATGTGAATTGGATAAATCTAAAAATGTTTACCTTTACTATACGAGATATAATGTTTACCTGTAACAGTCGATGCTACAGTATGATAAAGCAAAGGATGGTGCTGATGTTGGTGCAAAGCACTTGCTTGCTGTTGTTGTTGTATTAACAGCTGTAACTGATGCTGTTGGAAGCGTTCTAACTCTTCCCTATGTCTCTTTTGTAATGTTTCTAACTCCATTGTTTGTCTAATCATCAATAAAATATTATTAGTATTAATATCCAATGTTTTCATTTCGATTAATCATCATTTAAGTAATAAAAAATAATATGTTTTTCATACCTTTTAATCAACAATTGATACTCTTCGCTTGGTGTCAACGTTTGTATCCGCTCCTCTTTTTCAATCTAAGCAAAAAACATAGAAGTTAATTAATTAATTGAATCATGAATATTTAATAAATATATTAAAAAAATTTTATCCCAAATTATTTACTTCGTTTACAGATAATCCTACCACAGAAGATGAAACCGGTGGCAACGAATTTTCTCGATTGAGTGATACTTGCGCTGGTGGATCTATTTAATAATTTGATTATTTTATTAAATATTTTATACAATTAAAAATTTAATATATAAGAAATAATAATTTTTATAAGGGAAATCTAATAATTGAAAAAAATCAATCAATATTTACTCTGAAATTCATCGGGATGATGATTAACATGGCTAACACGATCTCCTCGGCCATCATCTTGAACTTGCATTTGTTTTTGCTGCTCAACTTGTTGATTCTGTACCGAAACGTCATTACCAGGTGGTCCTGTTACTTTAGAAACCATAAATCGAGAAATTTTTCTCACCGGTTGTGAAGGAGTCCTTGCTTCATCTTGCTCAGTTAGCACAGGTGTTTCAGTACCAGAATTATTTATTAAATTAATTGGGGTATTTGACCCAGTAGGAACCCCAACTGGAGTTAAAAGTGTTTGAGGGGTCGAGTGTACTGAAAGTTGATGAGCGGTCGTTGGTTGCGTCACTTGTGATGGCATTGGTGGCGTTAGCGGTTGTGGAGATGATGTAGGGAAAACTGGTACTCGTTGATGAATTTTAGCTAACTCATGCTCTAATTCTTGAAGTCTCGATCCAGGTCTTTGAGCACGAGATTTGACACTTTCTTTGCTGGGGCTCATTGTTTCCGTTCCTGTTAGAACAACTGGCGTAGGACTGTCTAGAGTATTTTCTGCATTAAGTTGAATTGGATGTTGTAGTTGTTCACTTGAATTACTGTCAAAAACATTGGGATCAACATAAATAGTTCCAGGTGGGTGAACTGTTGTCTGAGGAGAAAGATATCCGAGCGATTGGACGGAAGTTATTGATGCATTGACTATTTTCTGCTGGAGAGAATGGCCGGAAATGTCATGCCCCATATTACTAGAAGGTCCATGAGGCGTTGCTGGATGGCTGATGGGAGGAGTACCAATATTAATCGGTTCAGAAGGCTGGCTGGTAAGTTGGACAAGCTTTTGATGCAGATCAGCAATTGTCTGAGGTCCACTAGTGGTTCCCACAATTTCTGTAGGTTTGTCTAATGAATTTTGCTGACTGAGTTTATGATGTTGTTGAATTAATTGATGGTGTGCAGACATCGCAGGATCATTGGACTCCACAATAGTATGCTCCGGAGTGATTTCATGGCTGGAATTTTCATATTCTGATATCGTTTGATAATCTGAACTAGTCCTCCTGCTTACACTCCCATCGATGGTACTTTCAGTCTCTAAATGCTTAGAAGTTTGTTGTTGCTGTTGGAGCTGTTGTTGTAGATATTGTTGATCAATAGATCCTTGATTGTCTACTTGCTCCTGGACTTGGGATTGTTGAGATACAGTCTGAGAAATATTTTGCATTGGTTGAACACACTGAACAGACACAGATTGTTGATTAATATTCTGATTAGAATACGTAGGCATAGACCACTGACTTTGAACAGCGACATTTTGGACGTGCCCTTGAACAGTCTGAGATATTATTTGTCCTTGGGAATCCATTTGTTGTCCCATATGCTGAACAGGTTGGAGAAGCGATTGTTGAACTTGAATATTACCAGTCTGTTGTTGCTGTTGCTGTGGTTGTTGATGAGCATGATAAAATTGTTGTTGGATTTCTGCTTGATTTTGTACTTGAGAAATCATTTGCTGTTGTCCAGGATAATTTTGAGGCTGGACAAAATTGGTCTGTTGTATTTGAGGAGCTTCTGGTTGAATTGGTTGGAAATACTGTTCTGAATGAAGCACCGGCATGGTTTGTTGTTGATTAGTGACAGAAGATGATTGATCATGAGAAACAATAGCATGCGGAGTATTCGATTTAGATTTCGGATTTGACAGAATATTTGCAAGATTTTGAGCTAAATCAGGTAAAGTTGAAGAAACTTCCTTTGCTTTAATTTTTGGAGTAACCTCAACAGGTGGTGGAGGTAACTGAACAGGAATTACAGGCGGCGTATTAACATTTTGGTGAACAACATTTTGATGCTGATGTTCTGAAGGTGTTTGTTGCATCTGATCAGTTTGCATATAATTCATTTGAGGTGGATTAGAAATTTCAGACACTTGAGAATCAGTCGACACACTAGATGCTCTTCTCAGCCAATCATCGATATTATTTTGTTGAGTTTGAGATAAAGGTTGGATGATAACATAAGGATGAGAAGGTGTCTGTTGTTGTTGTTGTTTTTGCATCTGCTGTGATTGAGAAGTAGTTTGTTGAATATACTGCGGTTGAATCTGATTTGTTGTCTGACCCATCGCAATTTGATCATGTTGGATATGTTGTTGAATAATATTTTGTTGCTGAACACCAATTTGTTGTTGATGTTGCTGCTGAATAATTGATTGTTTCTGTAGGGTTACTTGAGCCTGGTATTGTGCCATAGGTTGCACTTCTTGTTGTTGTTGAACTCCAGCATTTTGTTGAAATTGGAAATTTTGATTCATCTGTTGATTAGATGGTTGAACAAGATTAGATGTTTGAACAACAACCACAGTTTCTTGTTTAGTTTGTGTAATTAATGACGTTGGTGGCAATTGATTAATCATTTGTTGATTTTGCATATTTATTTGCATTGCATTAACATTCTGCATTCCTTGAGGTGGAGTCTGGAACTGTTGATTTGATGTTTGAATTTGTTCCTGATGCATAACTTCAACATTGTTAGTAGAAATACTTGATTCTCGCACTCCTGTTTCATACTTTGGTGTATTTAAGTCTAGAATCTGTGCAGGTATTTGCTGTGGTGGCATCAAAGACGTATTATCCGGTGGGACAGTGACGGAAATTGTTTCAGTTTCACCAGTAATCGATTTTTGTTCAACCACAGGACTCACTAGGAAACGAGAAATTTTTCTAGTTGGAACAACCTTTGGTTTTGATGTTTCAGTATAATTTTCTTGTGATTCTTTACTTCCTCCTTGAGATTCAGTAGATTCTTGTGGTCGAGTTGCGCAAGATATTTCAGTAGAATCGTCTTCTACTTTATGATTAATAAAATTGCTGTCTTGTTGAATATTCACAGAATCTACAGAATTTAACTTGATTGTGTTTTCCGCTGAATCATCAAGACTTGTATTATTAGATTCTAGAAGAGTATCTTCGGATGCAACACTCTCAGAATTGTCATTTAAATCATTCAAAACATTTACCGGTGTTAGAGTATCAGTGTTTTGTGTTGACGTTGATGATCTTCGGGATATTTCGTCAGATATACTATTTTCTGCTGTTGTTTGACTCTCCAATGATTGGTTATTTAGCGAAATTTTATTTTCCGTAGGCGTCGTAGCTATTTGGTTTATTATTTGATCTATCGGAAGTAGCTTTGATGTTGCAGACGCATTCGATGTTTCGTCTCTCTATAAATAAAAAATAAAAATATTTATCAACATATGTAATAATATAATATTTATTTTAAAATATATTGATAAACTCTGAAACTTCATTTTCATAAATATTAATCAATTATTACCAATTATTATCAATAAAACATAAAACTGCACACAAAATAAAATTCAATATCACAGAAATTGTGAAAATACAACATAAAAATGCGATAACATCCTGTAAAAAAATTTATTAACTTCTATTCACTATTTTCTCTTTTGAATAGATTAAGAGGAAATGATAAATCCAATTTTATTTGATTGATTGGACTTTCTAATTAAAACAAACAACTTGATACCATGATCTACACACTGTGTATTAAGCTTCAAAAGTGAAATAAAAATAAAACGATAAAATACAATGAAGAATAAAAGATAGAGGCAATGAACGTAGTAAAAATGCAAGCATGAACATAAAAGGCAGATAAAAAATATTCACAAAATTGGATAAATATGGATTCGAAGAGGTGTAGAACTCACCGAGCGATGCCTACGATGGGCTTTGTAGGAAGATCGATGGCTGCTTTGACGAGTTAGCGAGCCGTGTCTCACCTGCTGCGTCCAAAATGATACACACATACGCTCGATTATATGCACGAAATAAGAAAATTTTTCAACTTTAAGATTCCGTTGGATTTCGTCATATTTTATTATTTAAATATTTGTTTTATATGTTTCTTTTTCTGTCATTCATGTTGATATTTTTTAAATTATGTAAGCTACCTTTTTGAAATATTATATGAATATCAACTACTTATTCCCCAAGCAATTTTGATCGTAAAACAAATGGATATCTTTCATATTTCTTATCATGAACTACATGAAAAGCTTCTTTTTTTAATACTATGTTATTTGATACGGAATAAAAAATTTCGTGCGTTTGAATAACTTAATATTAAATTTCTTCAAAAATAATAGAACATTGAACCTAAAAATAGTTTTCTAACCAACGGAACCTCAATAATCAAAGTTTAAAGTCTTGCCCTTTACACAAGAATTACAAAAGCATTTTTGATAACAAAACATTCAATAAAGCCTGTTTTGCATTTTCAAGAAGAAAAACAAAAAGAAACAAAAAAAATCATAACAAAAAAGTTGAATAAAAGAATCATTATATAATTAACAAAAGACCATATTTATGACTAAAAAAATTTAGTTTTTTACAATTAATTACCTTAGATGTATCGAGACTGTGATCACGATTCCTTGGTCTACGACTTGTGACAGGACTCCCGCCAGCTGATTGATCAGCTGGTCCATGAGCGACTAGAGGAAGGCTACGAGTTGGATCCAGTTTCAGTTGTTTTACGATATCTTCGATCAATTCCACGAAAGTAGCACATTGAGACTGTGGTAAAAGATTTTCTGCCACAAGATTATTAGCAATATCTTGGGGAACCATGTCATTTCGATCGAATTTAAAGGTCACAGTCTTCTGTTTGCTGGTGTCTAATTGACACTCGACAGTCATGGATTGATCATCACGATTAGTAACTGATAAAACTGTTAATTTAATTCCAGGCTTCCTACGTTTAGTTCCTGACCTTTTAACTCTGCTTTTTTCCGGTACTGGAACTCCTTCAGAATTTTCCGATGTCACTCCATCATTAGAGCTTGGAGTACATGAAGATCCAATAGCCTGTGGTGTTATTGGTAGCTCTTGTTGAAGACTAGCTGATAAATCAGAAGTCATTGTAAAAGATTCAACTGTATCTTGTTTCATTAAAGCATTTCTGTCAATATTATTCACAGATTCCATGGCTATGGCATTTACCATTTCTGGTTGCTGTTGAATATTATTTGTTTGACTGATAACATTTGTTCCTTGAATAATATTCATACTGACAGGAATAGTATTCACATTATGAATATACTGCATCTGTGCCATCATATGTTGTTGAGTATGCAAAGTTTGCGTGTTCTGAACATTATTACAAGGTGCAGTCTGTATATGTTGAACATTTTGAATGGCTGATGCCGCTTGAAGATTCACAGCTGACTGAATAGACACTTGAGGTTGGCCTTGAGCTGGTACATAGGCTTGTGATGTTGGAGCCACGACATTAGCATGCGAGTAAATTGCTTGATTATGTCCTTGATTCAAGATTTCGACACTCCCTGGTGTACTTGAATTAGTAGGATAAGTATGATAGACTTGCTGTTGGATATTCTGCTGATATAACGTAGCATTTGTAAATGATGCATTTGCAGTCCCTTGTTGATAATATTGCTGAACATTTTGTGGCATTTGGATTGGTTGATTTAACGTATTTTGATGCATTTGCTGTAACTGCTGCTGCATCTGAGCCTGAGCATATTGGATATGCGTTTGGCCCTGTTGAATAACTTGTTGTGGTTGGTTCATTTGCATGGATGGTTGCATTTGTTGCACTTGATTAGGTAATGACATTTGTTGTGGTACCTGCATCTGATTCAACTGAATGTATTGCTGAGGTTGCTGAGACTGTTGCAGCATCTGTGATGGCTGTTGCTGAATTTGTGTCGACATTTGAGCCGGTTGTTGTTGTATTTGTTGTTGCTGAGCTTGTGGCTGCATCTGAGTATGTTGTTGAATCTGTGGTTGGGATTGAATTTGTGACTGCTGCTGTTGTTGAATTTGTTGTTGCTGTTGAATTTGGGGCGATTGTTGAATTTGTTGTTGTTGTATTTGTGGTTGCTGCTGCATTTGACTTTGTTGAATCTGTGGCTGTTGCTGCATTTGACTTTGTTGAATCTGTGGTTGTTGAATTTGTTGCTGCTGTTGTTGTATCTGTGGTTGTTGTTGAATTTGTTGCTGCTGCTGAATCTGTTGTTGAATTTGTTGTTGTTGGATCTGTGGTTGCTGTTGAATTTGTTGTTGCTGGATCTGTGGCTGTTGTTGAATTTGAGATTGCATCTGAGGGGATGATTGTTGAATTTGAGTTTGTATTTGGGCATGTTGTTGTGGAATTTGTGACTGCTGCATCTGTGATTGCATCTGAGGTTGTTGCACTTGCTGTTGTTGAATTTGGACTGGTTGTGTCTGAACTTGTTGTTGAGACATATGTTGAGGTATCTGAGGAAACTGTGGTGGACCTTGAATAGTCTGAGGAGTCGAACATTGTGAAGAATTGGCACTTAAAGTTTGCGCAATATGTTGCGAATATTGGGGAGGTTGAGATTGAACTTGTGGTTGATACGTCTGCTGCTGGGGATGTTGAATTTGTTGATACGATTGCTGCTGAGATGGTTGTTGATACTGGACTTGTTGAGTATTTTGAGAGACTTGTGGAATTTGTTGAGCCTGTTGAGGCTGAATGACAGAAGTTTGTTGTTGTTGCATCATGGGTTGTTGCTGAATTATTTGAACCTGTTGCGGCTGCAAGCATGGCTGTTGTTGCTGTTGATTCTGCATAATCTGTTGAGGTTGTTGTTGCATCTGCGGCTGCTGCTGTTGTTGCTGCATTGTCATTTGCTGTTGTTGCATTGGCATAGGTTGCTGCATCGGTACTTGTCCTTGCATCTGTAAGTTTAAGTTTTGTTGTTGAATTTGTTGCTGTTGCTGCTGTATTTGAGCTTGCTGCATTAATAACTGTTGCTGTTGTTGTTGCAATAAACTTTCTGCTGCAGAATCAGCTTCTCTATCCAGTCGTTCTTTTTCCTCCTTAACTCTTCGCTCTTCTCGATCTCGTAATAATAATGCTATTTGTGATTTTAACATTTTAGTTACTGCTTTAACGTCTTCTTCAAGAATTAAACTTGATTTTGCCATCTCCGTGGCAACCTCTTCAGCATTGTCATGTTGTATATCAAAGTCAAACTGGATAGCTTCATTTTCTTTATGTTTATGTGTACGCTTCTTCGGGTCAAGAACGCGTAATCTAAACTCCACTCGCGATAAATCTGCATCAGCAACTGCACTATCACGTGATACCATTTCCAATTTTAAACCTATATCATCCGCAAAAAATTCATGATTCAATAAATCCTTTACTAAAGGTCTTTCGTCTTTCTTTAAACGTATACACATCTCTATAATCTCACGTACTTCTGGATTTTCTACTTTATCATAACTTAACGGTTTAACACCTGATACAACTCGTTTATAAATTTGTGCCGGTCCAGTGCACTCTGAGTATGGATATTCACTCGTAGCCATTTCAAGCATACACATTCCAAATGCATAAACATCGACAGATTCATCATAATGTTCTTCATACATTTCCGGTGCCATAAACTCTGGCGTACCAATTACACTCTTAGCAAAACTACGGTTTTTCAAGGTCGCTAGGCCAAGATCACCAATTTTAACACTTCCGGTAGTGCCAGTAATAAAAATATTATCACACTTCAAGTCTCTATGTATAATGGGCGGAGACCGCGAGTGTAAGAAACTTAGACCTTTCAAGATCTGTCGACACCAAGATTTAACAACCTTTGGATTAATTTTTTTGAATCGTCTCAAGTATCTGAAAAAAAAAAAAATAAATCAAAAGTTAGTTAGATACATTTATACGTCGATAAATATGAGTTAAAAATAATATTAAATAATTTTAATCATTCTTGAACAGACGTTATTATTAAAAGGATCTTCGTGCATTCCTAACTGTCACTAAATATACCCGTTTTTTTGTTTAGCTTCATAATTATGCATCAAGAGTATTTTAAAATACCGCTGTAAAAGGAGTCCTTAAAAATACTCCTTGCATACGTTATTATCCTGACGCATTTTTAAATCATTATTTGCAACAATAAATTTATTTTTTTTTAACTCTTCATTTAAAATATTCAAACAATTCTAATAATGTTGTTCTAGATCTTTGCATTACAATAATTATTATCATTAATTAACTTATTAATTTAATAACTGGATTATTTATTTATAGAAAAACATTCACGGTTTTCTCATACTTGTATAAATAAATAAGTGATCGTATTGAAGAGACACAAATAAATAATATTATAAAAGTCTTTTTCAATTATTCTTCGATTTATAAATAAAAATTTGTATATCTTCTGATAAGAAAATAAACATCAATTGTAAATAGAATAATGATTTTTCTAAATAATTTTCTTTGCCTTCATAATTCAATTTTATCGCAATATTTTTGCTATAATAATTGCTAATAAAGCTTTATTTCAAAAAATATTTATTTTAAAAAAGAAATAAAAACGTACGTTTTCAATGTTCCTGATGTCATAAGTTCAGTAACGAGAACAATATATTTCCGTCTTGTGAGCGTAACTTCCCAATAGTCATAAAACCTTACAATATTTGGATGTTGAAGACCTTTAAGCATTTCTGCTTCTTCTCGAAATCTCAATCTTTCAGTTTTATTTAATTTTTTTTCTTGGAGTTCGCACCAAGCTACAGCGACTCCAGTTTGAGTATCAAGACCACGATAAACTGTTTTAAAACTACCACGTCCAATTTCCTCCTCAAATTTGAGGAACCGTTCATCAGGTGAAATCCCAATAGCTTTTTCTTCATCATCATCTTGTTCTATAGTCTGCACCTTGACTTTCATCAATAAGTTTCTTACGTCCTCCATAGCCATTGTTTTTTGTTTTTCTAATTTTTCATCAGCCTTGAAATTTTCATCTAAAAGTGGTCCAATAAAACCTTCAACCGTTTCTTCCTGTACTGAGTCTTTAGTTTCTGCCTCTTCAGGCTTTCTCTCAGTCTCTTCTTTGTTCTCATCAGCAGGTTCAACGGTTTCTTGATCTGTATTCAATGGTTGTACCTTTCCTAGCTTACTTAACGATTCTCGAAGCGCTTGAGCGGCAACTATATCACTAATGCTCGTATCATTGTCATCCTCATATATCGTAACTTCATCCTCTACCTCACCAGCAGGTCTCACATCCTGTTCCTTATTTTCAGGCATTGTAACTTCTTCTGTAACTGTAGAAGTTAAAAATCTCGTACTTTTCACCCTTTCCACTTTAGAATTTTCATTATTATCACTAACACTTGTTTTTTGTTGTTCATCATCAGTAACTGTTCGTGGAGAACTTTTTCTTCCAGCAGAATCTCCACTTTCTGTAGATTCTGAAGATATTTTTCTCTTAGGTATTTGGGAAACAGATTCTCCCGAGGTTTTTCTCTTATCACTAGAGTCCAATGAGTCTTTTGAAATTTTTCTCAATCGTTCATCCGATTTAGTTCCACTTAATGACTGTTTATCGACGTTATCCATCGACCTCGGATGACTTGAGGAGTGTATTAACGATCTCCTCTTTGACTGACTTGAGCTCTCTCCATCAGTACTTTTTAAAGATATTTTTCTTACAGGTGTATTCGATTTAGAGCTCTCCTGCGTGTCTTGCGTATCATTTAATTTTCTCGAGGCATTATCATCAGTGCCTTGCGTCTCAGTCTCGACTAGTGAACTATCAACAGTCTTATCCTCATCAATTATTTTTCTAGATTTCATTTTGCCTATTGGCGTGGAAGGTGTCGAATTTATCCCAGGTATCCTTGACATTGTTTGCTCGATGACTTCTTCAGCATCACTGTAAGCAGCATCACTGCTATGATCGCCAGTGATTACGCATATGTTTTGCGATGAAGAAGATCCATCAGGAATGCTAGAGTGATTTTTTTTCCTCGATGATGGTGATGACGAAACAACTCCATTACTCGTTATCGAATCGACACAATGATCTGTTTGATTTCTCGTTTGCTTCTTACTGATACTCGATGACGAACGAGTTGAGGAAGATTTACTGCTAGCTCCTGATCCTGACTGACTAATAATCGACAGTTTACGTTGACGACGACTATTATGAGCCCTCTGAGACGTTACAACACCACCACCACCACCACCAACACAAGATCCTACACTTTCTTGTGAGGCTAAATGACCCACTCCAAGGCTAACTCCACCTTGGCTACTTCCGCCTCCACCGGCCACCAGTTTCGGACACAGTCCTGACAGGCCAACACCTCCAGCTCCGCCTGACGAACGCTGTCTACTTGTCTCATACCTGCAAAAAAAATATCCAATCACACGTTTAAGTTTACACATGAATCAATACCACGCAAATGTCTTTGTTTACACATACAATTGCATTTACTGAATATTTAATGTGTAATTCAAGCATTGGTGTGAACTAATACATTGAGCTAACGAATTTAACTACTTATCTATTTGTAATTCATCTTATAAGTGGCCTAACTTAATAAATAACATGATAACGAGTGTCTTCAGCAGTGATTAGTACATTTAAGAAAGAAATTTAGAATTGATTTATTCGTTTAGAATAATAGTAGTGTTTGTAATGTATTAATAAATTATTTTTAAATTCTTGCATTTATTTCGTACTTTTAATTTGTGCTATCTATGTGGTAATTAATTAATCATCATTCATAATGATGAATGTTATTATTGCCTTGGAAGCAAGAAGAATTTATAAAAGCCTTTTATTGTTTTATTATTTAAAATTAAATCTTTAAGATTTTCTTTACCATTGGTAGATTGATAGCAATTATTAACATGCTTTTAGTCAACATTAATAGCCATTAAATTGATTGATGAAGAAAATTCGTTAAAAAGCAGTGAGAATTAGTCGGTGATTTATATTAAAAATAAAATACACGAAATAAATACTCAATTGAATAATTATACTTGCAGCTGTGTACACTCTTTTTTTTTTATTGTGTTAGAGAATAAAAATAAGTTTAATTAAATATTTTGGCATATTGCAACAGAAACAGAGTGTGCATTTAAGAAATTTTGTATTATGAAGACCATCCGACAGAAAGATATCGAAAAATGAAAAAATATTATTTGTATTTAAATGGATAAATAGCAGAATTAAGAAAAGTAAATTAAAATTATGATAAGATGCGGTAATGTGTGAAATGTAAAAAGCATGAAATTGATACAGACATCATTATACCTGTCCTGTCTGGAGTGGCCAGATGGGAAGAGTCCTCGCACTACGTTGCCTATAGCTGCTCTCTTTTTTATTTCCTTTTCTCGTCCTTTAAACCCTCCGACACTTGTGCTCACCTGGTGTTCTTGTCGATGTCCACGTTCAGCCTAAAATTTATCAAGTTATTAATTAAAGTTATATTTAAAAAATTATTATCGCAAATAAAATAAACGAGTTAACCCTTAGATTCATAATAAATAAAGTTAATTATAACGTTAATTAGCACAATAATTATATAACATTATATTGGCAGCGAAATGAAAGTTTATTCCAACGAAGCAGAATATAATCTACTAGTTTTGTGCAAAGAATTAATGGTAAGTACAGTTAAAGGTAAGCAGTACTGTACATTGTGCGTGAATGCGTAGGTAGATTATGAATCATCAAAGTACAATTGGGTTAATACGTTCTTGACAATGAGTTGAAGTTAAAATCTTGCATTAAATTACCCTTAAACTAAGTAGTTTAATATTCAAACTGCTGTTTGAATTAGTAGGCACTGGACTGAGATCGCAACGTAATCTCCTGTGAGATTTCTCGACGATCGGGTGATTATCGTCGTCAAAATCAAGTGAATTATTAGTACCAATAGAAAATGCTCGACTTGAGGTCAATAAAATATCGTCGACGTTATCCTTTCTTCCTGTGCTCACCGGACTCACTGTTTTATTCTCATTGCAACATCTCGGCATTGCACGAAGTCAATCGTTTACTTCTGGAGTTATAGTTTTTTTTTCACAGCCGTTAGCAACACTGCTTATATTCTTACTAAATCTAACTTTCAGTTTTCTACTTCCGTTAAATGTTTTTTGTCAATAATAGTGTCAGTAAAATTACTTTGAGCTTTTAAATCTTTTAAATTATAATATTTACAAATATTAAATAGTCTTTGACACTTGAAACTTCGATTCACTTCAATATTCTCCTTTGTTTAATTTATCTTCTTTATTTTAGTATTAATTCACTATCTTTCTTGTCTTTTTTATCAATAATAATCGACATAAAAATTTGTCTTATAAACTCGAATTCTTCTTTTTATTGAAGCTTTATTTCAAGTCTTATATATCAATTAAAACCTACAAAATCGCTTGATAACTATCAACTAATTTCATCATTGACTGGAATGATGTACTCTAAAATTTAAAAACACATTAACTAGTCATTAATCTTCTCTACTTTTAATAGAATATCATTAAAAATGTTCTCAATTATGTTTAAACATTCTTTTATGCATACCTAAAATTTTAAAAGCCAGGGTGAGCTATTTGTGGAAGTGACCAGCAATTATAAAAGAACTAGAAAGCAAGTTCCCAAATACCAACTCATTTCCTACGGCTTTCAATGAGGTTATAGCCTTTCATCGCAATTCATCTACGAAAAATCTGTAATAATACAAAAAATTTATTAGAATAATATATTTTAAAATATATTGGATTAAAACTATTAAAGTAGTGTGTAGTTAGTAGAAGACAATATTATTTTATTAATAATTTTAGTAAAAATAAGCGCATTTAAGGAAAATTGTAATATTTATGCAGCTGTATTTTGATTTTATTGGTAGCTAGAAATAACACAAGATAAAAATGACGTTCGAGGGCCAACTTAATGATGTAATAGCTTTAGAATTTTGTAAAGAGACAATTGAATGGACGAGGAGGAGCTAACAAAACGTGTATACTGTCACGTACTCTCCAAATTGCACTGTAGAAAATAACAACCATTTTAGCTTGTAGGAACCAATCTAACTTTCAGCTGAAGAATACAAGTTAACTGTGATTATATTCAAACAGTTTCGTTTCAGTACTAAACTATAGTACTATGTTTTGAAAATATTGGAATAAGTATGGATATTTACTAAGATGAAAGATAGACCTATCAAAAAAAAAACTATTTAGAAACAATTTATTTTCCACAATTTTCAACTGATGATGCTAATGACCTGGAGTTAGACTACATCATAATTGGTTTACTAGAAATAACATTTTAAAAATGACGTATTGCAATGTTATCATTCAATTTATGTGTTCGGAGAATAACGATTCATTGTGAATTTTATGAGTTTTTGTATTTATAATGATAATTAATTACTGATACTAATGATTCACAATTTCCAATTGCGGATAGGTGGTCGATCGTAAGGAGATACGTTTATGATATGTCCGTGATACACGAGAAACAAATTTCGCGGAATTTATCGTTCATAAATCGCGGTTACTTTGAGCTCCAGTAGACTGTCAAGCGATCAAGCATCAGAAATCTGACACTCAAATAAGAGAGTAGAGTTGTTGACAGTGCGCAATACATATCTACAAGTCAAGCACGTGTATGTGACATAAATTACGCATTATTTCAAGTTCTATCAACAATTTATAATTAATCAAATGAAATATTGAATACTCTCACAAATAAATATTTATCAACTAAAAAATTTTCTTGGCCTTTGGAGCAGGCTTTTTTTAACTTCCAGATGTTGGGAAAGATCAGAAACTCGAGGCAGTGAAACATTGATGCGTCATCTTCTTACAAAATTATGGAACACGTGTACATTCAAAAAAGAGCTGATACTAAAATGATAAAGAAAAATAGCAACACGCGCATTTAGTTAGTTGTTTTATTTACATTTTATCAAAAGTTATTATTATTCATTGGGCTTTTTCCTTGTCGAATAATCGTTATTTGACAAGGAAAAGAAGATGAAGAATAAATTATATAAGAATAGAAAGAATAAAACGATAAAAGTAATATATGTACAATTAAATGTTGATTGAAATAATCCAAGCACTGAAATTTCACTTCTTAAAAATACACTCGAAAATCACTGAAGTATAACTGTTTAAATAATTAACCTTTATTTTTATCAGATTTTCTCACTCTGATAAATAATCCATTTATAATGACGAGATGAAGAAATATCATATTATCTATTCACGTCTAATTTTATTTAATGACACAAAATTCGGCTGAAGCCTGATGGTAAGAACGATGATTGCATCTAAATGATAATCTTGATGATTTCAATTACTACTTAGAATAAACTTGAAGACGATTTGTTGAGAAGTTATAAGCCCTAAAGTGAGTGGGAGTGTTTCTGCTTCAGTAAACTCGACAAAAACTAATAGAACAACTCAAGTAAATGCTGAATGACGAATAATAATAAAAAATATATACTTCAAAATGACACTTGGTTGTAAAAATTTGACATAAAATGAACAGTCAAGTTGTTGATGATTGTTTGAATGTTAAGATGTGAAATGAAGTGTGCAGTGAGGATGAAATCATATTAATTGTCACATCAATTTATATAATAAATAAAGTGCGTAATCGGGAAGATAGTGAATATGACGTAGGTGTAGATAAATGAAGAATTGCAATGAGAGGTTGATAAAATGCTGGTGAAAATGGGTTCTACGAATGAATGAGCAAGGAACTGAACCTGTCTGAGGAACAACTCGTTAGTTGTCAAAACGCGCACGTACAAGTTTCAACTGAATGAAGAATCAGACAAGACATCTGAAGAGAGAGAGAGAGAGAGAAAGAAAGAGAAAAAGAGCTCATAAGAAACGAATAAGAAAGATTGACAGTGCGCAGCAGCAAGTGTCGAGGCGACATACAGGCGTCACGGTCGCAGAGTACAGACGACGATGGGTAGAGAGAACACAGGGGCACGTGCGTGTGCAACCGAGGGCATACACTACGCACACCGCAAATCAAATAAGCTCTTTAGCTTGTCTTGTATTGTACATGGTCACGATGAGGCTTGCAACGACGATCTGACCGATCCACGTATACATTTACGCAGGCTTCAACTTGAATACTCGAGACACACGCCGCACACGCGCGTCTTCACTACTACATACACACAGAAAAGCTGAACATGAACTCACATTTACAGTACATACACAAATAAAATCGTATGGCCACGATAATGTGACATCTATCCCAAAAATATCGCGCCAGACAGATCTATCACGAAGAGACGAAAGGGAAGGTAGAAGAAATGGCATTTGAACTCATTCTTCTGAATATCTAACACTAAGCATCATTAATATTCATAGACTGACAACAATACTAAATAATAACACAACGGAACGATGGTTAACTTGTCATTAAGTCTCAGAAGCAAATAGCAGCGACACTTAGTCACACTTATTGATATTTCCTCGCTTTGTTGTACACTTTCCCAGACTTGAAACTTAACTGAGACTCTTAATATGACTTATCAACCGGCGAGGCTTGTGGAAAACCTCACTGGATGATCTCTAAGGAGAGACAGAGAAAGCGATCGCGCCGAGACTACGATCTGCTACGATCGAGTGAGCCTCTAACGACTCCTGTGTATTCTCCCGGCGAGACGGCTCACGGCGACACACACGCAAACACATACACACGCTAAGCTGACTAACCAATACAATATCCCCCCTTGCAACTCGTTCTCCCGGCGCCACACGTTTTTACTCACATTTATGCTGGCGAAAAATAGCCCCCGACTACACCCAAATCATCACCATTTTTTTTACTGACTGTTGGGGCGCACCCTTGCGGTGCTATGCAGTAGGAAAATCTGCAAAACGTTAGGGGGCCATTCACATCACTAATGCGACCCCAGCGCTTTCGATGTGTAGGTTGTGCCAATCTTTACACACTACCACGTACCGATACTGCCGCTCTCTTGTCTTTCTCTTGACTATTCGATTGACGTTTACTTTCGCCAAGGACCACTTTGCGCGAGCAAAAGAGATGAAAATATAACTACTTACACACTTGCGTCAGCTGAAGGCAATCTTCTCTTTCTATATAACTTTATCTTTGGATATGTACACATATATATACAAACGTGGCGCCATGGTAACAAGGGAGAGATCTCGTGTCTCGTGTCCGGTTCTAAAAGTCGCTGATGCTTGGAATAGAAATCCAGACGAAAAAATTCAATAACTCTCTGACTATATATGCTACATTAACTACACGGATATTTCTCTCATTAGTTTTACTTTAAATATTTCTTTTAATATCCAATTACTTGTATGTCACGGCCTTGTATTGGCCTATTTATAGTTTATTTATATATAATGATTTTTTTCATTTATTTCTTCCTTGAAAATGGGGTTTTATTTTCGCAACTTGATACACTCAGTTAATCTTTTATTTTTACAAAAGGTACTGCGATCTTTTGTTTATTGTTTTATTTATGTTTTAAACAATGTCTTTTAATACCTAAAAACAAATGTACGCAAATAGAATGCACTTACTATTGACATTCGATTGGTTTTCATTGAACTAATGGTAACATCGGAATTTACCAATTGTATCTGCTATGATTCATTCAAGTCGATTTAATCATATGATGAAATTCTCGAAAGATTATTGGTTGATTTATTATTATTGGACCACGTGTTTGCAATAATAACTAATCAACAACGTTAAAACGACCCGGGAGTATTTGAATCAGCCACTAAATTGGCAGCAGACTGAAGTGAACTGAAGGAAAATTTAATGGCTACATTGTTTCATAGAAATAACATAACCTAAAAATAGCTTGGAAACGTGAATTATCTTTTTGTTGTGTTTATTCAGTAATTACAAAAATGGTTCGTAAATTAAAATACCATGAACAAAAGCTTTTGAAGAAGGTTGATTTTATTTCTTGGCAAGCAGACAACAATTTACACGAAGTAAAAATATTGAAAAGATATAGAATACAAAAGAGAGAAGATTATACAAAGTAAGTACAATAAATATTTTAGTGCCTACATAGTTGAAATATAAATTAAAATTTTCATTAATCTAATATTAACATGAATTGATTGTTCAGATATAATAAATTATCAAGAGAAATAAGAGACTTGGGGAGAAAGTTGAAAGAAATTGATCCCAAACATCCATTTAGAATAGAACAGAGTGCAGCGTTATTAGAAAAACTTTATATGATGGGTTTAATCGCCACTAAGTGGGATTTAGGATTATGTGAAAAAGTAACTGCTAGTTGTTTCTGTCGAAGAAGACTCCCAGTCGTTATGGTGAGAAATAAAATGAGTCAGAGCGTTAAAATGGCAACACAACTTATTGAGCAAGGGCATGTTAGAGTTGGTGTTGAAGTTGTAAAAGATCCTGCATTCTTAGTAACGAGGTAAGTACTTTGTATGATTTTTATATCATTTATCTAATAATAAAATTGATTAAACATTTTCAAATTCTTTTCATTAGAAATTTGGAAGATTTCGTTACATGGGTTGATACTTCGGCTATTAAGAAACATATTATGGAGTATAATGATGCTGTAAGTATATTGACATATAATTGTAAAAATTTATTTTATTTTATATAGTTGTAAATTTTTTACTAATCATATGAAAAACTATTTTTCTTTTCCAGAGAGATGATTTCGATATTAGTTAATCAATTGATATAATGAGAAAAGGACTGTAAATATATTTTTATAGAACAATTAATAATATGCATTAGACATATTATGTATAATCTTATTTTTTTATTACATAATAATTATAATCTTTATTATCAATAGAAATAGATACTTTTAATGTAAGTAATAAAAAGAATGGAAATCACTTAAAAATGAAGTAAGTGTAATTTTATATCATTCGCAATTTTTATTTTATTTGAATTAGTAATAAACTTTATCATGTTAAGTTTATTTACAAATACACTATCAGCACGTGTGGTATGTTGAAAATAGAAATGGAAAAGTAATTGATAATCAGATATTTATCGCCTCGATGCGAGGTAGAATATAAAATACCAAATACAGAAATACCTTTCGCTATTTTTCTATTTCTACCTCATCTCTTAGATCTTAAAAAACGTCTTTGGTTCCGATACTCCAATAATGCAAATTAGCAATATTGTTATCGGAAATTTATTTTTTAGCAAACGATATTTTCATTGCATGTGATGGAGTAATTTTGAACCCTTGTAAAGCGTCCTTAGCTGCACCTGATTGAACTTCATTTTCAAATTCAACAAAAGCAATATCATGCCTGTTAGGTACAAGCCGAACTTCTTTAAATCCAGGGAACTGGTTAAATAACATAGACAACATCATTTCTGATGTTTCATCTGGTAAATTAGTTAAGAAGAGAATTTGATTCGGTGGCTGTTCTGGTACAGCTGTATTTATCATTCCAGGATGTGCAGGAACTCCAGAATGATAACCAACTTGTGCATGTTTCGCCTGTTCCTTTGCCCTCTTTTTTGCTCTTTTTGCTTCTTCTTCGGCAGGTGCAGGCACTCGTTTCGGTTTCTTCGGTCTTTCTGCATATGTTCCCTTCATTTTTGCAATTATATCACTGTCTGTTTTTGCATATTGTATTCTCTATAACATTAATCACTCCGATAAGATCAATTATTTCATAAGAATTATCTGACTAAAATTAATGATTTAAATTGTACAAAAATAATTATAATGATTCATCATCTCACCATTGGTTTATCGTAGAATGGAAACCCTTGCATTGATCTAAGTGCATTAGTTGCACTCGCTATTTCCTTAAATATAACAAACGCTTGACCCCTCATTTTTAATGTTTTCATTGCTACAATATCCATTATTTGTCCAAATTGAGAAAAAATTGCATATAAAGATTTTTTTAATTCCTCTTTTTTGATTTTCTCATTTAAATTGTTAATGTAAATAGTATTATTTGGGCGAATATCCATTTTCCTATAAATATAAAAAAAGAAAAATTATTAATTTAAATAGTATCAGTTATCGTAATATTTTTAATTAATAATTGTTTAATAAATTATAGTTGACTTAAATTTAAAAAGTACAAGCCTACAACATAAACAACACTGAAGGAGTGTCGTGAATATTTTTATGTTGATATAAAATATACAATACATCTATTATCATAACTTAAAATTGCGTAAGCAAGCTATTTTAAAATTAAACGTTTTTAATATACGAAAAATAATTAATTATTTATACTTACGTTTAATAATCGTTTTATTTACTATCCGGTTAGCGTCAAATTTATTGAGGTTAAGTTGTCTCACGCTCAATTTTCATGAGAATTCCTATGACTGATTTGCATTAGCTGCTGCAATAGAAATGCAGCTTTATGAATCAGATGCAAAGCAAATTCTCATGATGGACGATAAGAAAATTCGCATAATTGATTTTTTTTATTTTATCTACTAAGTAAATTTACATTAAATTAAATTAAATTCAGTTTATAAAATAAATTTAAATGAAAATTTTGATAAAATGACATTTAATTTTAATAATTATAATACTTTTTTCTAATCTATAATCATTTTAGAGCAAAAAAATAGGATTAAATATTTAGATTTATTTCATTAAATTATACAATAGACTTATAAATAGCAACATACTCGTTATTTATGACTGAATGATACACAAAAGAAATTTATTTTAGATTCAATAAGCATCAATCAATTTTCTAAAAAATTTTATCCTTCAATAAAGTACTTCTCTTATTTAATATTCGTTAAAAAAATATTCGCGTTGAATAAAGCTATTAATTAACTAGTAAATCGATGGCAACTACCCGCCATAACTCAGTGATCATGGCTACTACAAAATTTCCTGTCATATGCTTTTATTAAATAAAAATATTATAACTAATTTTTAAAAAATAAATAAATAATTATATTAAATAAAAATAATATTATTTACAGTATGAGAAAATTCATTGTAATATAAATAATTAAATGAAACTTAAAATCAATGAAAGATACAACAGCTAGTCGGAGCTTCCTGCTCGAATCGATCGGGGTCGAGGAAACTGAAGGGGACGATTTTTTGGCGGGAATTCCTGAAGCGCGCTACTAAATTAAGTAGTTTAGTTGCTAAAAAATTTGCAAATAAACATTAATGAATTTATTGCTCCGGAATGTATAAAAATGACTATTAATTTAATATCTCATCGTTGTAATAATTTAGGCCAGATGAGGAGAAAAAAGTCTTGAATAACAGAACATGGAAGGAGAGAATAGAGAAGAGAATGTGTGCAAATTCGTTTGTATACATACACAAACGTATAAAAAATAGAAAAGGTAAGGCAGTGGCGCTGATGTTGTGAGAGTGAGTAAGATGGTGATCAACATAAAAGAGGGGAGTGAATAAAGCTAAACGTAACACACGGATCAACAGAGAGCAAAGTGTGAGAGAGAGTATTCGCCGTAGTGCAACTCTGATTCGCGTTCAGTGTGTCCAACGCCGACGACACGACGCGCGCACCGGCAGCCGCCTTTGTCTCTACACACCACACGAAGTTCCGGAGGTAAGTACTCTAAACTCTGCGTCTCAATTTTCTCTCATCAACTCCATTTGTTTTGTCAGTTATCTTGATGACAACATTTGTCAAAAAAAATCATATTAATTCATTGATCGCGTTAGTGATTTTTTGAGACAGTTCGCATCATCTGTAACGGTTTACTTTCAGAGATATTAATTTTTGCGGAGTACTGACGGGTCGGTGTTGTGCGACGCATTCGACGCCGCGTCTCAACTCAACTCGGTTAATGGCGTCTTACCGGGACCTAATAAAGTCAGTTTTTGAAGGTAGAAAAATTTTATTATTACATAGAATTTATTTCAGAATTTTTTTGATTTTTTTCTGTGTAAAATACTGCTGAAAAAAATCGACAAAATGACGCGCGAACGCGTTAGCGTCACTTTTACTCAAAGCGCCGTCGCGACCCACGCGTTGCTTGCTTGTCGTATTCTTCGTTTATGTTCGCTACGATATGTGATCTTGATTTGGAAGATGGTGGACGTTATAAATTAGTTGACAAAATTGGAAAAAAATTATATTTTTATCCGAGTTATTTTTAATAATACAAAAAAAAATTTTCGCGAGGTAATTAATTTTTATGAGATTATAAAATATTGTAATTGCAAAATGGCGGGAAGCTCTGACGTTTTGAGGGTCAGTGCAAAACGGCGTAGGAATGGACGAAAATTGATTGACTTCTAAATATTAATTAAATTGGTTTATTTTCATGCAAAAATTGTGAAAAAATTTAATAAAATATACTGTATTCAAAAAAAAAATAAAATTACGTAAATTTACATTCTAAAAAAAGAATTCAAGCAAAAAATTTTGTATTGGTTCATTTGATATATTGAATAAGCGCCCTCAGGATTGGCGGATTAATAGTGTTTTAGATACTTTAAAAAATCAACCAACGCCTTACTGAAAATCGATACATTTCGCTTTAGATTCTACAAATAATTCATGAGAAATCTTGGTTATTTTTCTTTTATGTTATTTTTTTCTCTTCAATGAATCTTTAGATCGCGTTTCGTTGAGGTCTTGGGGACGCTGCCGCTCTCCAACGATAATATTTCTTGATTACATTGCGTTAAAGGGTGGGAGAAATAAAGATGGCGATTCTCCCGCCTTCGATATACTTTTGTGACTTTTTTTTCAACCTTATATTATAGGGCTCTACCAAGGAGTAATCGTAATATTTTTTTACGACATTAAATTTAATTTGAGGAACAAAAAATGAGATTGAAAAAAATTTAATTGCTACTTTTAAAACTACTATTTATTAATCATTATTTATTTTGATGTTTTTTTTTTTTTTTTTTTATTAAAATATAAATATTCTTACGTTTTTTTTGTTAATTTTTTCTAGAATAAATAAAGAGTTCAAATATGTCGGACGATAATTCGCCAGTAGTAGAAGAACAGAAGAAAAAGCGTGGTCGTCCTCCAAAGAATTCTGATGCAAAAAATGCCGTGAAAGAACCAAAAAAGCGAGGAAGGAGTGCTGCGACAGACAAAATCAACGCCAGTCGTCCACCAAAATCTGACAATGAAGATGATGCACCTCCTGGACCAGTCAAAAGGGGTAGAGGTAGACCAAAAGGTTCCCATAAAAAGAAGGTAATTTTTTTACAAATTTAATTAATCCAATTAAATTATTACTGATGAATGAATAAATGAATTAATTATTAATTATTCTATTAGAACACACAGAAAACTAATGCACCCTCACCTGGACGTGGACGCGGTAAACCGAAAAAAGTAGAAGAGAAACCAGAGAGCACCGGCGAGGAGGAAGAATTGGAAGAAGATGATGAAGAAGAGGAGAATTGAAAATCAAATGCAAAATGTCTTCGCGACTCATAGGAGAATTTCATTTTTGGAATTCTCTTAGATTTGCTAAATGTTCTTCTCGGTCATTTATTTTTTTTTTTTTTTTTTCATCATATTTTTCTTTTTTTTCTAAGTTTTATGTAAGTCGATGCACGAAAGTGTAACGAGTAGAGCTACTACCTCGACGATGGTGTGAATATTAATTTTTATATCTCGTTGAGCTAAATCAATAACCGCTCATTTGATGTAGAATCAAAAAGGAAAAAAAAAAATAACAAAAAAATAAAATGAACGACTAAAAAGTCATCAAGAGACTCGCGTATCGCGCAGTGCATCTTGTTTATCATTTTAAGTATTATTTTTATTCTCATTTTTTAAAAAAAAAATAAAGTTTAGTCGGAAATAATAATACCGATTAAATAAAATGACAAAACAAAAAAATTTTAAAAACCGAAAATTTGTGATTTAAAAGATTGTGACACGATTAAAAATCTATTGGTCGCATTGTTGAAGCCACTTCATTATTTTTTTACTTATGTTTTATTTTTCTATTTATGTTACTTCAATTATTCAGAGATTAAGGACATAATCGTCTACTCGTCTACACACCATGAATATCTTTAAAGGCAAAAGAAATAGAAATACTAATTAAGCAGGTATTCTACAATCGAAAAAAAAAAAAAATATAAAATAAACTAAAATGAATTCATGGGCTAGCTATTTATTTGCTGGCAGTAATTGAAATTTAAAGATACTTATAAAGTGAAAAAAAGTAATAATTAATTAAATAAATTAATAAAATTGTAGGATACTCTCTTGTATATCACGAACGCGTGAAAACTACTCAATCTTATTGCAATTTAAAGAAAAATAAAGGGGAAAAATTAATGAACATGAGTAAATGAATATTGAAGTCCCGCTTCCGAGACAAACAAGTTGTGTGGATGTAAAATTTGTATTAAAGTAAAATAAATTCAAAAAATACTCTTATTTAATTTAATATGACCTTTCTAATTAAATTGAATCACATTGAATAGTGTATAATTAGACCAAGAATAATTGATATAATACAATTAATTTTAAAGTAAAATTTAAATACATGTACTTTTTAATAATCATTTATGTGATAGACCAGCTATACAATTCATTTTTTACATCAATTGATGAAGATAATTTAATAAATATACATATCCATACATTCGTATATATGTATATGTATATTTAAAAAAACAAATCTAGAATCTGTAATATTGCATTTAAAGTTCTATAAATAATTAAACTCTCTTTATATTTACTAGTGGATTATTACTTGGTTGTCATGCAATCACGTTTTATAATAATTGAAATTTGTTTTTCAATACATATTTTAAGTACGTGATTTTTATTTCTAATGATAAATACTAAATCACTGATAGATTTTTATTTCCCTACTTTATTTAATAACTTTAGTATTACTGATATTTTTTTAACCATAAATATTATAAATAGCTAAAGAAAAATAGCATTTAGTGAGTAGATGATTGATGAAATCACAATTGACATGTAAAGTGAAGTGGAAAATTCCTATCACAGGCATTTTCTTAAATTTTATTTATTTTCTTGTATTTTTATCTCCATTTTTATAATTTCATGATGTAGAAGTTGAAAAAATTCAAAGAGCCAAGTAGAAAAAGACGATAGTAAAAATAGAGTTAGGCTTTGAAAATTTAAATGAAGCAATAATTTATCGACTAGATCTTTGGATAATTGATTATCGATTTTATAAATAAAAATTTACGTACAATTGATACCACAGATTGTCATTTTCTGTAGTACATATTTATATATTAATTATAAGCGGCAGCGATGAGCTATTTTGTCACAATAATTTATTATTTTTTTTGTTTATTTCATTTGTTAAACAATTTAAGTTGCTTGAAAGCAAAAAAAGCTCACCAACTGTCCAGTCTTTGACACGTCTCAATAACGTGCAATTTTATTGTACAATAACAATATCTCAATAAACTTTTTTCTTTGTATATAATTATATATAAGACGTGAGACTAGAAATTCAATATTTCAATATAATAATAATCTGATAATAAACTAAGCAACAGTAGACGAAAAGTGTGACTTTAATCATATCTTTATATATTTTTTTAATCGTTGTTTATTATTATCAGTAATTTATAATTATAAAGTGTACCCGTGTATTAAAATATTGCCAAGGATTCCTACATACATTTTTTATTTCTCTTTCTATAAAATTTTTAATATTTTTTCAATAAAGATTTCTTTGTAATTTAAATTTTTTATAGTTCCAATGAAACTAAGTCTATTAAAATTATAAAATAGAAAACAATCAGTATTTTTCTAATCTAAAATAATTCTAACTTCTAAACAATAATCTCATTTTGTGCCTCACTAGTTGATCATTACAATGATCAATAAATAATGAATTAACTTTATTTTTCCAATTTTACTTGAATACTCTTTGGTACTATTTATAAAAGTCATTAAATTTATTTTGCGATATAAAACAATTTATATCGATTCAAAGTCAGTTGATGGATATCAGCTTTTAACAAAAATGCTTATTCCAACTTATTAAACAATTTATCAATTATTTAATTTCAATAAATTAAGTCCATTTGTTACCCATGTGCTTTTTTATCATTCATAAGAACAAAAATGTCCTTTTAAATATAAAAATCACGGATTTTTTATCTTTGAAATATTTTGTTTTACAATTCTTATGTTTATGCTTACTTTTAATTTTAATTATATTATTTCGCTAAATTTTCGTGGTGCGAGAACACTGTCAGCAGACATCTTCATCAATTGATTCCATTTCTATTGCTTCTTTTGTGTCTCCAGACTTGCTACTGGTAGTTGATAAAAACCTTGGCGGTATTCGCATTGGATTATCATCCGCAGGAGTTTGATTACTCCGTGGAACCTTACGTCAGCGATTGAACAGCTCCGCATTCTCTTCACTGTCCATTGATTGGTATCCTTGCTACAAATTTTAATTCTATTGTTATTTATAAAGTAGTTTCAATAAATAATGATGAATAATAAGATCATACTCTTCGTTGACGATTTCCGATGCCTTCATCAAGTAGTTCAGTCTCCCAGTCATCTTCTCCTTCTTCACCAGGATCAAAATTGTATAGAGGCATTAGTCTATGTCGCAATCGCTCTAGCTTTCGACGACGAGATATAATTAAAACCTGAAAATGATATTGTGTAAAGATTCTTCAATTCTTCGTAATATAAATGAAAAATACTTTACTTATTTTTATTATCAGAGTTTTTACATACAACTAGATTTTTTACAATTAATGTAGTAAGAGAATTTAAATTTATTTATTAATAATCAATGATTAAATACTGATCGATATGTAATCAATAACCAATTGACTATCATTAATATTGCATTAGCAATATTATCAAATTGATTGATTAGAAGTAATCGAGATATACTCCATTTAATCTCTACGCTTATCATCGTGATTGGAGTATTTTAATCACTATCTTATTAAAAAAAGTTTTAGTCGCATCGAATAATTATTGACAATGCGAATAATGTAGTTAATGAGTTATTGAAATAATTTAAAAAAGTCTAAATATTGTAAAAACTCTTTTCTTAAAATCAAAAAATATATTAAAATTGTCGTAGTACCACAGCAGATAAGATTATTACGAAAATCATGACCCCAAGAGGCACAAAAATATATTCTACTCCTTCAGGAGGACCAAATTCATCAAATGGATCCTCAGTGGTTGTCGTTGTACAGCTTTTAGTAGATTTGTTAAGCGTTGCTTGACTCGTGACTTCTTTAAGAATGCCCAAGGATGATTGTGTAGTGTCATTGTTATATGAAGATGATGATTCTGTATAACTACCACCAATTGTAGTGCTTCCATTGTTTATTAGTCTAGTCATATCTGTTGTTATTTCCTCTAGGTTGCTCAAAAAAATCGTTGTTAAGACAGAAGTGTTAGTCACATCTTCCATGACCTTATAATTTAACATGAAATATTGAGCAATAAATTTAATTATTAATAGATTATAAATAAAAATATTGAAGAGTAAATGTTCATTTAAATACCTTAATCGATTAAGATTATTAACAAACGAAGAGCAATACTTGGCATTTATTATTACTTAGTAGTTTGAATAATTAGATTTTGTTAATCAAAACTGTTATTCACTTTGTTAATAAAAGTTGTTTATATTTAATTATGGAGTATTCAGTATTTACTTTTTTTGAAATTGTAAATTTTAGGTTAACACTTTTTTTAGACACATATATCATCAGTTTTGTTTGTTAAATCAATAATGGATAAAGATCAACTTACATTAAGAATTAAAATATAATATTTTCAAGTGTACGAATTCTACTGTAAATTTAAATCGTATGACGTAAATTCATACCACGCATCACTACACACATTGATCGTGCACACATGAAAGGATTGTATGGATTTTTTTGACATAAACTTGTTACGAAAAAAATTTTGTTAGGATCAATCAGCTGATAAGAATATTTTAGTTTTATTTATAAATAACTATTTTACACTAGTGATCCAAGTGATAAAGAATAGAACTAAAATTTCAACTATTGCCTTGTGGCCACAGTGTATCCAACTTAAATTTCAAGCTGTAATTATTTCGCAAAATTTACAAATAATTTGAGAATAAATTTACAAATTATAATTTATCTATTTTTAAATTAGAGATAGAATTTGTTTCAACATAAGCT
Source organism: Chelonus formosanus (assembly GCA_028641665.1). Lineage (NCBI taxonomy): Eukaryota > Metazoa > Arthropoda > Insecta > Hymenoptera > Braconidae > Chelonus > Chelonus formosanus. The sequence continues at coordinate 21,832,526 of CM054002.1, forward strand.
CTATAATACAAGAGAATGTGCAATACTTTTTTAATTTAGATATGATATCAAATTAAAATGATATTAAAATAGAAGTACAAGGAATTGAATTGTTGCAAAAATTGAAATTTAAAAATAGTAAGAATGGGTTAATTTGCATTAAAATTTTCGCCACTTCTGTGATGGTCGCGACATCTACAACTGTCAAAAAAACAGTTTGAAGCAGAGAAGAGAGACCAGTATAGAAGTTCAGTTCTTATGGGAGCTAAGAAACTGAGTTAGAGATTATAGGTATAACCGCGAGGTGGCACACAAACACGGGATTTGGATGAGCAGATATAGAAGGCGGAGCTATGCTAGGCTTAAATCTAGAGGGAGAAAAGAGAAAGAGCAGCAATGTCTTCCATTTCACTCACACTCACGCAGAATCCCAACGGTGATTTTCCACAGCTCTACAGACTTAATAATTTCTAGCTTCGTTTGTATTAATCTCGCAAGCTCGAAAAATGAAGAGGTAGTTAGAATGACTTAACAAATGATGTAGGATCACTAATTTAATTTTAAAAGAACAATTGACATCGCAGAATGATTTTTGAGAGCGCCAACTCATCCGCGATGGTCATAGAACGCGATTCGATGATCTTTAAAAATTTACATCTTCTCGAATTATAAACATTAAAAGACGAAAATTGATAAGGATTGAGACAATGACCTAATAAGTGTGATCGGTCAAATAATGCAAAGGATCTTCTAATTTTAGAAAAGAACAGACATTTATTGGAAATTATATTAGTTACAAAATTAAATATTTTCACATATCCGTAATTATTAATAATTAAACACGATAAATTCATTATCATTAATCTTTTCTTTCACATCTCTATCGTCTCAAGAATAATCTCTGAGCATTGGAACCCAAAAAAAAAAATTCAAACTATTTTTAATCAGCTTGGAAACAATAAACTGAGTACAAAGTCGTTAACGCATTTCTCTTAAATGTTATGATATGTTATGTTATTTGATTGAAATTGTTACGATATTGTTCGACCATTGAATATAGTTAACGATAATTGTTTAAGATCTCCTTAAAAATCTCCACAACTGATTCTACTAATGGATAAACTACGATACTTAAACACAATCTCTAGCATCTAAAGAATATGTATAACCATTTTCAACTCAATCCGTATTCATAGATTGGCACTAGAGATATTTGATTCAATTTGAGACGATATTGTTTAATGATTGAATATACAGTACGATAATTGTTGGGGTGTCCTTCAGGCTGGGCTCAAGTCAGAAAATTTCCCGAAGTTGATTTTATTACGCCCTCGCGTTGTGTGGTGGAAGGCTGAAGCTCAATGGCAATTGAAATTGAGTAGGTAACAGGGAAATCGTTTGAAAAATGATAATTTACAGGGATGCATGTAAAAAAGAGAGAAACAGATAATGGAAATTTGACTGTTATACCAACTCTGTTTTGTTTGTTAGTTCGGTGGAAACGAAAAAATTGGAAACGGGGGTGCCTTGCAATGGAAATTTTTTTTTAAATGGCATTGCTACTCTCAGTTATCTCTCTGTAATGACACACTTTTCATTTTATTTTGCAATTTTCCGCGCTTTTCTATTTAGGGATTTTTTTGTGAAAAGTTTACTGCCCTGCTTTTTTGCCGCGGAAATTCATCATCCAACAAGTCTAAACAAGTTCAAAGAATCTGTTTACTCGTACAAAATCATCTGTTGTTTCCTTGGGCGAAAATTTTTACATATTTTTAATAAAAAAAATGTGCCATCATTATTTATTTTTATAGTTATGACAGACATATTTTAAAAAGCTCTATTTACAATTATTCAGTGATTAGAAATGGTAAGTGTTAAAAAACTAACCTGCAAAAGTATTATTCAAATGCACTGTTTTAAATGTTTCTTTTTATTAATTTTACATAATTTTTAATGTCAATAGAGACGTTCAGCAGCTCCTAGCCAGCTTGGAAAAAAACCGCTTCTTACAGATGTAGAAAATCATATTCCAAATGTCAGTATTATCAATATTAACAATAATAAACGGCTAAGTGATGAAGGGTCTTCACAAAAAGAAAAAAGAACGAGATTATCAATTAAACCAAAGACAATTCAAATTCCTGAACGGAAGGCTATTCAGTTATCTGCTAACGATGTATCTGCTACTCAAGAAAGTGTATCAGAACACGTGAGTTAACCAATTCACTTAAAAAGTTAAATATCAATTTAATTTTGTACTTAAATTCAATTATTATACATTTTTAGGAAGAAAAAATTCGCAAATTGCTCAGTAAACCTTTTAAAATTCCAATACCTGGCTATGAGCTTTCTGGTCGGTTTTTGGGAGCAAAATTCGCTGGTCCTAAAAGACCTTTACATGATCCATTTGGGGCTAATGCTCTTGTCGTCTATAGTCCTCCAGAATTATCTGAACATGAACGTCTCAAGACTGATGAGTAAGTCAACAATATTAGTTTATGTTTAATATCTAATTAATGAAAACCAAAAAGATTTTATTTTTCTAATTCAACATATCCATTCTTTTATAGAAGTAAACTATTAGTTCATGTAGTGGTAGATCCACTTCTATGTAACATTCTTCGACCACATCAAAGAGAAGGAGTAAAATTCATGTATGAATGTGTCACAGGCCAAAGAATTGAAAATGCTTATGGATGTATCATGGCTGATGAAATGGGTCTTGGTAAAACTCTCCAATGTATAACGTTGCTATGGACTTTATTGAAACAAGGACCTGAAGCCAAACCTTTAATAGAAAAGGCAGTTATTGTTGCGCCTAGTTCTCTTGTTAAAAATTGGTATAACGAAATATTTAAATGGCTAGGTAACAGAGTAAAACCATTAGCTATCGATGGTGGAAGTAAAAGTGATATTGACATGAAACTCAATGGATTTATGAAAACTTATGGAAGACGTTGTGTCAATCCCATTTTAATAATTAGTTACGAAACATTTCGTCTTCACTCACATGTTCTTCATAGTGATGAGGTTGGTCTCGTGCTTTGTGATGAAGGACATCGATTAAAGAATTCTGAGAATCAAACGTATCAAGCTTTAATGGGTTTAAAAGCCAAAAGACGAGTTCTACTTAGTGGAACACCGATTCAGAATGACCTCTTAGAATATTTTTCTCTTGTACATTTTGTAAACCAAGGTTTATTAGGTACAGCTCAGGAATTCAGAAAGAAGTTTGAAATTCCTATTTTACGTGGTCAAGATGCTGCTGCAACTGATACCGAACGGAAATTAGCTCAAGAGAGGCTGGAAGAACTTGTGACTGTTGTAAATAAGTGCCTTATAAGAAGAACAAGTGCTTTGTTATCAAAATATTTGCCTATTAAATATGAGCTTGTTGTGTGTATCAACATGACAGATCTTCAAAAAAGACTTTATAAAAATTTTATTCAGAGTGAGGCAGTTCGAAAATCTATGCAAGATCATGACAGTGAAAAAAAGAAAAAAGGAGGAACTCTATCAGCGCTTTCGGCGATAACATTACTTAAAAAATTGTGTAATCATCCTGATCTTGTTTATGAAAAGATTCAAGAAAATTCTGAAGGATTTGAAGGAGCCTCAAAACTTCTTCCTGCAAATTATAGTACAAAGTAGGTATTTCTACTAAAATATTTCTTTCTTTAATGATTAAAGATTAATTGAATGAAATTGGTTTCAGGGAAGTGTTACCAGAGTTATCAGGAAAATTGATGGTTTTAGATTTCCTTTTAGCGTCGATTAAATCAACCACAAATGATAAAATAGTTTTGGTATCAAATTACACTCAAACTTTAGATCTCTTTGAAAAACTTTGTCGCAAACGAACATATCGTTACGTTCGCCTTGATGGTACAATGACGATCAAAAAACGATCTAAAGTTGTAGATAGTTTCAACAATCCCGATAGTGGTGATTTTATATTTATGCTTAGTTCAAAAGCTGGAGGTTGTGGGTTAAATTTAATAGGTGCTAATCGATTAGTGATGTTTGATCCGGATTGGAATCCTGCCAATGATGATCAGGCTATGGCACGAGTTTGGCGTGACGGACAAAAAAAACCTTGTTTTGTGTATCGGTTCTTATGTGTAAGTTCCATATCACCATTCAATCAATTATCATTTATAAAAGTGTCTGTCAACATTATATGGTATTGATAATTCTAGACGGGAACTATAGAAGAAAAAATTTTCCAACGACAAGCGCACAAAAAAGCTCTCAGCTCTACTGTTGTCGATCAAGAAGATGATGTTTATCGACATTTTACGCTCAGTGATCTTCGAGATCTTTTCAAACTTGAAGAAAATACAACATCTGATACTCACTCCAAGTAAGTACTCCAAAATATTAAGTAATGTGTTTGATTGAAGAATAATTGTAGTTAAAGTCACTAATTGATGGGCAATTTAAAATCCATTTCCATTTTAATTTATTCTACAGATTCAAATGCAAGCGTTGTGTTAATGGAGTTGAAGTAAAAGGACCTCCAGAGAATTCTGATTGTAATTCAGATTTATCTGATTGGCGTCATTCTCACAATGCACGAAATCTTCCTGATATACCATTGAGACAATGTTGGTCCAGTGGTATTTCTTTTGTGTTTCATCATCGCTCTACTGAGCAAGTGAAAGAGAAAGTGGAGAAAATTAAAGAATCTCAGGAAGAGCCTGACGAAAAAGCTGATGAAGAAGAAGATGATGATAATGATTCTTCGTAATTTTGTCTATATTTTCTATTTAATGATAATTTATAATTAAGGTAGGAATAAGAAAAAATATTTTGATAAAATTTTTATATAAAAAATCAGATGTAAAGAGTGAATAATAATATAACTGATATAATTGTTAATTATTAAATATTTTATTAATTAATTACTGTAAATTACAAAGAATAATTGATAAACTCAATATAAATCCCTAAATCTAGTATTATTATTTTGTTGGTGCGTGTTTCTCTTTTTACTCCGAACTTGATTAGACATTTTTTTTTTATTTTTTACTATCTTATTATTTCGAGTCTTTTTCCTAATATTGTTTCGAGCTTTTGTATTTTTATGACTTGAATATGTTTTTGCTATTTTGTTTTTTCCCGTTTCTGAATTACGATACACTTTTCCTTTAGATAACCTGTTAGTTTTCTTCTTTAATTTATTATTTCTGTTATTTTTTTTTTTCGAATAGACTTTTTTTCGATTCAAAACATTTTTCTGATTTTTCTTATTTTTACGATTCATTACATTATTGTTACTTTTAACTGATGCCACAGTAGATGTTTCTTTTTTCAGTGGAGACACTTCTTTCTCAACATTATTCTTTAAATTAGAATTTGTAAATAAATAATCAAAATTTAGAGTAGGTTTTTGCTGAAGATTATAGCTGGATTCAAAACTTTGAGAATTTTCCTGATTTTTCTGGTATATCACTTCATTTCCAAGAGAACTTAAATCTGTTCTTCCACTCAATTTGTCTTGATGTTGAACGAAATCTTGAGGAAGCTCATGATCAATAGAATTAGCATAATTCAAATAACTCTCATGAATTTTCTTACCATTATAAAAATATGAAGCTAGCTCTTGACGATCATTTACATCATAATGATCACTGATCGGTAGCTCTCTTTTCCTTAAAGCTCTTATTCTGCTGCTTGTCTTAGTATCATTATGTATTTCACTTGAAGAAGTCAAAGTCGTTTCTTCACTTGTAGAAACAACTGTTGAATTCGTTAACGATTCTTCAGCAAAAAAACTCGATTTGGTTGCATTCTCAGCCTGTTGACTATCAGGCACCGATGTGCTATTGATTGATATATTCATTAATAATTCATCAGTCGTTGAAGTATTTTCGGTTTCATTTTCTATTGTTGATGTTTCAATAACTGATCTACTAGCTGTTGAATTCGTTGAATATCGAGAGCTAAATGTTGGTTTCATTCTAGATTTATAACGATCTCGAGGTGCAGTTTTAAGAGATAATGGCGGTAACCCTGTTGTTGTAGTTGTTATTTCAAGCATTCCTGGAATCATTGAACCTTCTGCACTATATAAAATTCTTGTTTCGCCAGCATCAGATTCATTTGAATTTTGGAATATTCTTAAAGTTGTATTGGACATTTGTAAGTCAGAAGTGTTCATCACAGGATTATAAACTTCTTGAGTTAGAGAATCCGAATTATCCGATGACGGAATTTCAATAGTTGTATCGAAAATGTATGCTCCGTTATGGTCATTATATGAATTATTGTTCTCATTAGTATTATTTGTAATTAATGGAAATTTAATTTTGAATGATACCGCCGAATTAGGATCTTTTTTAATATTAATTCTGGGCATTTCTCCAGGTCTGAATAATGCTAATATAGATGTATTGTTGGTGAAACTTAACTTAGGTAGCTCTGTCGATGTTGGTATTTCTACTGGTTTAAAAAATATTTCTGCTTTTAAAAGATTATCTTCATTTCTATCTGTAGTTGCTTTTACATTGGATTGAATCGGTGCCTTTGTTTTATCATTCATAGTAAGCTCAAATATTTCTTTCCATCTGGGAATAATTTGGAATACTGGATCATTTTCTGTATCAAATTCAGTAGAATTTGTAGCTACAGTTGTTCTAAATGAAAGATTTGCGTCTTTTAATTCTGAATCATTAATTATTATGGCCATTTCAGAATCTTCATTTGTATCATTATTGTTATTTTTTATAGCATTATTTAGGATACCTGATAAAATGCCTGTATCATTTGAGAACTGTTTACTCACGTTGATTAAATTTCTATAATATTTCACCTCTTCATTTAAAAGAGGTTTATAGAAAGTTAAAATAGGTGTGATATAAAAATTGAAAAGTAATTTCATAAGAAAATTCCTATTCTTTTCTTCATCATCTTTCAAAATTTCTGATCTTGATTGAATTTGACCTATTGATTTTTCTATTTCTTGGCTTAAATTAAAATCTTTTCCTTTATATTTATTGGAAGATTCTGCGATTAAATCTTCAAATCTTTCTGTTAAATTCTTTGTTTCCATAAAAGATGTAGGTTTGGAATTAAGATCTCTTCCTGTTTTTTTTGGAGCAACATCAATGCCTGATAAATTTAAAAATGATATAAAGGGATAAATATACGGAGATATATCAACTTTTTTAACTGGTTCAGGTTCAATATCAAAGTCATCACTAACATCTTCCCTAGAGTAAAAGTATTTTAATTAAGTTTTGTTGAATTTTAAACAATAATTTGATTAACTTACGTGAAAATTGATGGAATTCTTTGTAAAAAAATATAAAATACAAGACAAGAAACTAACTTATTAAAAATTATACATTTTGAAGCTCGTTTTAACATGGTTTTAAAATACTCTAACTTACATATTTATTGTTATAAGCCACTAATAATTGTCTTATGTTATTTTATTAAATACTTCTGTCGCAACAATCACGAAACTTTTTCTAACTGAAATGAAATCAAAATTCAAAGCCCATACAATAGTTAATAACCCATTGATTAAATTTTTTACACAATTGATTGTTTAAGAAAGAATAGAGTAATTTATGGAACTAAAAATCAATAATCGATTAGAAGATTTCAACAAAATGTTATGAATTTCAATTTTATGGCTTTAGTAAACGTATAGTTAATTAACTCGAAATTGATTCAACCTCAAATATGAACTTGTAGACTCAAATAAAGTAAAATAAAAACATCAAAATCAGAACGATTCAGAGCAATAGAAAAGTCAATATGACTATAAGTATCATTAATGATGATCCAGATGTAGTTGATGTACTATTGCAGTAGTTTGTTTCACAATGGAAAACAGATATCCTACTAACATAAGCCCTTGAAGTATTATGTCTGACATCAACTTGTAGATAATGTTGTTGCATATAATCTGCAGGATATTTCTGATTTTCAGATAAAAATCCACCTGAAGTAGAGGTGTTTGCAAGGAAAACTCGAAATTGACAACGTCTGATGATCACTCCTCTTGAGGAATTACCTATTAAAGATGAGCAAATGACTTAGTAAAGAATTTATTTAAAAAACAATCTATAATTTTTTTATAGCTTCAAGTATTTATTGCTCATATTTAACTTACTCAATTCATAGACAACCTTTTCACACGATGCTTGTTCAAACATGATAGAGCAATCTCTTTCAATGACATATGGAGATTTAAAAATATCGTCACAATATTGACAGTGATAGCATATTAGTGCCTCATCTGTAATGTTTTATTTAATATAATTATTTTCTTTGCTGTTGTAAATATAATAATTATTCGAAATATTCCAAATAAATTAAATCACTGGTGGCGAAGATTGTCAATATTATACTGAAAATCTGTGATAAATTCATTATAGCTTGTAGAAAATTATTGTCATCAATCAGGAAAAGTGTGGTGAAATAATCATTGCTTACAAACTGCGTATTAGATAACTGTAAAGAATCACAATTATACTTTCTTATAACTACCGTAATCTAAACAGAATGACACCTTAAAAATCAATTATTTGTAATTATTCTAGTTACAGTTAATAATTGCTGATAGCGTACATAAATTTTTTGTACAAAGGTAGTTATAATGTCATTCCAATAATTAGAAAACTTTACATGGTGTAAATGACTCAGTTCCTACTAATCAATTGGAAAAGAAGTTTTGAAATTATTAACTTTAGTATTGAAGGTTAACGATCTAATGCCAATGTTCAGATATAATAATTATAGATCATAACCATTTTTATTTGTCTGAAACTCATAAGCATATCCTTAATTCAAAAAAAAATATATATATTGAATTAATTGGATGTCCACACAGTTAATTAACCTGAATTTTTCTACTAAAATAATATGAATATTGATTATCGTTAAACTCGATATAAAAAAATATTACAAAAATATGTATTATTACAAAACGATCGTACTAAATAATTTATTGATAAGGCAAAGTTTGATTGTGTTTTATACAATAACATTAAAACTAATATAATTCCTGTTTCATTTAGACATCCATTGAATAGTAAATGAAAATAATCCATACATAATTGGTAATAGATTCAATTTAGTTGTTTGAGCTTGATTACATAAATTATTAAGACAAAAATAATAATGTAGTGTTTTTACAGGTACATCATCTTTAATATCATTTTTTAGAGAATACTGAAAATATCTTCGATGTTCTGCTACAAAGTATTGTCCTGTGCAACTGCGGAGTATGACGCCCTCAGTGCCATTTGCTAGCGGAGATAATTTATTTTTGTAAATTAATTTTTCGTTATAATTAACTCTATAAATATAATATGAAGATTCTTATGTATGTTTATTTTACTTACATAATATAAACTGAATTTTTTGACAGATTGGTGATATGAAAGTGCAATTTTCTACTTCGGTATTATTTCCTAGTTCAGGACAGTAAGCGCAGTTATAGCATTGAAGTGCTTCGGCTGAAAGTTTAATGATATTCTTGTTTAGTAGCTTTACATCAGCTGTTGTTATAGATAAAAAATAAGGTCAAGAAATTTATACCAGAATAAATCATTAATGAAATAGTATTAAGTAAATAATAATTAAATTTAAAATTCATTTCAGACGATAGTTATGCTTTACAATCATTAGCTATGATTTTTGATGATATTTTTAAGTATGAACAACTCAATTAAATCATATTTAAAATTATAAGTATAATAATTAACACGTTACATCTGACGTTATTTACTATTGTATACATGTTGTAGAACGTCAATTTTTATTTATACATTAATTAATTATACTGTTGTTGAATTTCATGTAAAAAAACATCGCTTTAACTTTGTATAAGTCAATATCTCGGAAATAATTAAATTAATCGACAACATTGATTATAAAATTAATTTTCTGGCGAATCATTTCCTCACGAATTTGCTAGGCATAATCCTGAAACAATCATTAATTCTTCTTCAAGGTTCTATGAGAACTTTCTCGAAAGGATTTACTGACGCACCTCCTGCAATAAAATTTAATACATGTTTCAAATCCTACGTCGTAAAATAATTTTATCTATAATTTTTATTACTTAGTTTTAGTATTTGAAGTTGAAAAAATAATCAGATCTTTTTTCCTTTTCTTATCGTTATTTTTCAAAAATGTTAAATACTTACATATAATTCAATTGCTTACCAATATTTAAATTTATTGATTCATATAGTTTATAAAATATACAGCTTCATTTTTAATGTTTCATCTTTGGTGTCAAATTGATTTTAAAAACCACATCATTTTTGAAATTTATTTCTAAATTTTTCTTTCTTCATTATTTATAAATCCTATAGTTTTTTTTTTTTTTTTAGTAACAATTAATTAATAACAAATATGTAAAGTTGCATGACGGACCATTACTTTCAATGATTCATAAAATAAATACAACTGTTGAGCTAAGCTAAAAAAAATGTGGTTCATGTTGCTTATTGGATTGAATAAAGAATAAAAGAAGGATAAAAAAGAATTTAGGATTGAAAGCAATATGCAAATTCAATATAAAAAAATCCTATTGTCTGCTTGCTAATAACATAGGTCATCAGATACGAATCTTATACAATACATAGTGTTGGTATTATAAATTCCGTAAGACAATGTTTTTAGAACGTTTAGTAAACTAACGTAATATTCCCTTCACAGTTTCCGAGCCCGCATTTCCAATGCTTCGGCTTTTCAGCAGGTCAAAAGAAGTGAAGGGGGAAGTAAAGAGACACCGGATCTGAGAGAGAAAGGTAGTGAGTAGAAACGGTAATTTTGGGAGTGGGAAAAGTCACATGACTCAAAATTCTTGTCTCTGATTGGTCTATAATACTTGACTTTCCACTTCTCCCACAATTTCAGGGGACGCTTGCTTGTCTTTCTTACGTACATCAGCTCAGAATAGTTCCAGATGTGGCCATGTTTAGTTAATATATTTGAAGTTTCTCTTTATCGATTATACTCAATTTTTTAACGATTCACTTCGATCAACAATTGTAAAAAGAAACTCCATCGTATCTCCAGAAAACAAAGATAAACCGCCGATCGTACATATCTTTGCCTGATAAAAGCGACACAAGACAAAAGACGACCAATTAATATTTTTTATCGCGTACATTTTTAAATGAACCCGATGTAAAGAAAGTAACTCGTACACTCGAGACGCCATTAATCGGAGGGAGGGTCAAAATTATTGAGAAAGAATCAGGTAGTCATTACGAATTTTGATGAAAATTTCGTTGCCATTGATTTCTAATTAAATATTGAAAATCGTGTTAAATTGAGTTTTCAACGAAGTACAAGCATATTAGTGGCTTAGAAATTGCAACAAAAACGCGCGGGCGCAATTACATGACACATACAAAACATACACAACAAAGACAAACAGTAGACACAAGGACATATCATACATATACATCAACGATCGATCACGTGATTTGAGGGGAAGCTGTTGTGGCGCGCACACACGGGAAGTAGCCAAGCCCAGACGTATTAACGTTCGCTGACATCGGTGGTCGGCCATGCCACGTCAACCAGAATGACGTTGTTGGTCCAGGATAAAGGGGACACGATTAAATACTTTAATTACGATTTATCGAAGCTCACAGTGATATCAATGTACCAGAAAATATTTTATACGCAAAAAACGAGTGAGAAAGAAGTAAGAAACAGCTAATTGTAGCCCAAGCTTGCGATATTAAAAAAGAGATAGAGAACGTTGGTGGGGAAATTAGGACAGAACGAAGACTTTAAACAGTTAAAAATTCTGATAAGGATTTCATATTCCCATAGATGGTTTCTAATCCGGATTCCTGTTTCGTGACTCATCAACTCCAAATCAGGGCAACGAGTTTTTGATATTCAATATTTTTATATCACGAGTATTTTAAGGGCGCTTGAGTGTCGGGTCGATTAATCGAACGAGCTAGACGCTCGTAGTGGCAGATATTGGTAACAAAAAAAATCATTACATTGAGAAAAAAAAATTCTCAAACTTTTAAAGGGCAGTAAAAGATAGCTCGGTCGGTGGAAAAATAGCAGCTAAAAAGTATAAAACAGAGTCGAGTAATCGAACATGGCACTTGAAAGTGTCAGCGCGGCTGAGACTCTGATCCAAAGGTTTGCCTCATTTTTTTCTACTCTAATTTATGAACGACTGTTATGTCATACGAAAAACAACCACGCGTTGAACAATTGAAATTTTTTTTTTCTAACAAAAAAAATTACCGTGTTTTTTGACGAGGGCATTACTTATGCTTTTGTCATTGTTGGAGCTCCATTTTTCTTCATGAAGATACCCTAATGTTCAGACCCTTCAATGCCAGCCAGCGAGAGTAAGGACACCTTCCAAGGAGACATCGATTTTTTAATGTGTATTCTTTTTTTCGATTGTTTTATTTATTTGATTTGAATTTTTTTTATCTTTTCTATTAGTCATCATCACGTCATGACTAGAAAATTATTTGTGTTATATTTATATGCCAAATGATGACAGATTAGGTCAAGGCCATTCTCTATAATTCAGTTTAGTTTTTTTGACGATCGTAAAAAAAGAATAGAAGTTGAATTGGTAAGATTCACTTTGGAATTTTAACATTACGAAATCATGCTTCAAAACGGGTTTAGTGTTCAAGTTGGCTGGCTTTTACTGATTACACTTTGACAATATAAGCAGCATTTAAAAATCAATATTAAAAAAGCAGAACATTAGGGAGCTTCAAGAGAGAGAAATAGAGTAATTTTAAAAATATTAACTCTACTAATTCTCAAGACAAATAGATTTGTATAATATGTTTATTTCTAGAAATTTTTCTTCAAAGATAATTATTTTTTATTGTTTACTAGTGGTTAAATACCACATTAATTCGAAAAGCTTGAATAATAAGTGTATGTAATATTAATTACGACGGACGTGACTAAGGGTAAAGTTAACAATTTACGTATGTTACTGATGATAGTGTAAAGATATATTGGTTGAACAAATATAGCGATATCATACACACATGAAAGACGTGGACATATACAAACATGTATGACAAAGAAGACGAGAGAAAGTCACGCAATGTGTTTCTGACATACTTTGACCTCTTTGACAATAATTGACTGTAAACAAACATCAATTGTTATTGATACATTTATCAACTTTAAAATGATAATCTAATGAAATATTTGATGAACAAGTAACAGGTAATGATTTGTTTATCAAAATAACAGACAAATGTATTATTTAAATAATTATGATAATTTTAACGGACAAATTCAAGTATTTATAATTTAATTTAAAATTATGCTTCAATTTAATGATCACATGACCCTGAAAGTCATGATGGTAATGCGACAATGATGATGATTATGATACATGATGATAACACTATGATGCGCATGATGATGGCAATGATTATGATAATAATGATGATGTTCTACAGAATTGGTAAAGTATTTTTATCTTCGATCATTTTGTTTATTTAATCTTTTTAATTTTAATTATTTCATTCTAGTAGATATTTGAAATTATTTATTTAATCATTTAATTTATATCCATTAATGGGTAATTGTTTTAGACTGGACCTTGGTGCTAGTGTTGTGTTTACTTTTGTTAAATTCTTTATTGAGAATGTTTGGTATGACTTATAATTGCCTGAAAAAATTAATTTTTTATCTATTTGAAATAGTCCATAATGAGATTTAATAATTCATTGAAAAATTACAAAATTTGTTTTTTTTTTTTTTTTATATAAGTGAAGTGATTTTTTCTAATCTTTAACATTTTGTGGTGATAAACTTTTCTATAAAATTATGAAATTTAATTAATTTACTTTTTTTTTATCGATCCACTTTTGCTTGCCATAAAATATTGAGAATTTTGACGAAAAAGATCAACGTTTTCAAAATGACTAGTAGCCATGTATGTGTTTGATATCAAAAAGATAGTCTCAATCTGTCTAAAATCAACGCAGTTTATCTAGCTGAGCAGTATAACAAATTGAAATAACAATTGTTTGAATTCCTAAATATTAATATTAGTACGATAAAAAATAGTAGTTCTCGATTCTTAACAACAGACTTCATTTATTTTTTTAATCGTTGATATTCTTTACAAAAATACTGACAGCCGTTGTCTTGACTACCAAAATAATTGCCTATGTTACATTGATTAAACACTTTATTTATTATTCATATATTTTTGCTCATGACAAGGTGAATGTCACTTGATATGATGAAGAAATCATTATTATCAATCATATGGATAATTGAAATATTATGTTATTTTTATGACTCAAAATATTTTCAAATATTTATTTTTTAATATTTAATGCATTAGTTTTGGTTATTATTGGATTTCCAATTTCATAAAATTAACTGAAATTTTTGTTTATTAAATATAAAATATTAATAAATAAAACTTTGCAATGAAATTAGCAGACATTTTTATATTACTGAAATTTGTTGATTTATGAATTATTGATTGGCAAATATCTAAGAACTAGTGTTACATAAACATCATCATTGGTTGTACTATTGATCAACATCAACTAAAAATGTATAAATAATTGAATGGTTTATTTAGAAATCTGATAGATTTTTTTTTCTTAACAGCAATGCAGATAATGATGATTTGGAGGACGGAGAAATTCCCTCTGATGAAGATGATGAACCAGTGGTTATCACCGTTAAGCAGGACAAACCTCCAGAGCCTTCAAAGTCTGATTCATCAAAAGAGAAATCAGATTCAAAGTCTAGTAAAAGTAAAAGTAAATCGTCAACAAATAGTAGCTCTAGTAGTAAAGTTGATAGATTTGGAAAATATAAAAATCCTTCCGAGGATTGGGCTGGAGACGTTGAGAAAGCGATAAAAGCTGTTCTTGACGAAAATAAATCTAAAGATAGTAAAGACAGTAAATCGAAAAGTAGTAGTAGCAGTAAAAGTTCTCGAAGCTCTAGGAATAAAAAGAGAATTAGAGATGAAAAAGAAGAACGAGATCGTGATGACGATCGTAGTAAGGATCAGAAGGTTAGTTAGTTGAATATGAGTTTAAAATTTTTACAAATTCTCTTTAACTAAGTGATGATTAATTTTTTTTTTTTTAATTTTTTAGAAACGAAAATTAAGCGACGACGAAAATGTTAATGAGGATGATGATGAGATGCTCTTCGTTCGAGGAGCATCACCAGTACGACGAGAAGCTCATGAAAGTCCACCTCTATCACTGAGGCATCGAGAAGAACGATCTAGAGATTTATCACGTGATCGATCCCGCGATAGGGATAGTTATGATAGAGATTCCAGATCAAGATCGCGATCCAGAGATTCTGATGAAAGAAACAGAGATCGACATAGGGATGAAAAACGAAACAATCGAGGATCATCAGGTCGTCGTAGTGGGAAAAGTGAGCGAGGGTTAAAAAGTAAATCACGATCACAAAGAAGCGACAGAAGTGGAAGGCGAAATCAAGATCATGGTCAAGATTCAGATTCAATTTGTGTTTATTATATGCAAGGTAAATGTCATCGTGGTGATGATTGTCCATTTTCTCACAATGCATTACCGCCTCGTAAAATGGAGCTTTGTAAATTTTATTTAATGGATTGTTGCGCTAAAAGAGACAAATGTCTTTATATGCATCATGACTTTCCATGTAAATTCTTTCATACAGGTTTAAAATGTGTTCAAGGAGACAATTGTAAATTTTCCCACGAGCCTTTAAATGATCAAGTGAAGAATATTTTATTGAAACATTTAGAAACAGCACCTAAAGAAATATTAGGTGAATTTCCTCGACTTAGTAGAGAAGGTGCTTTATTAATGATTAATAATACAGCTAGAAAATTAGCTCAAGGTCAAGATGCTAGTAGTGCAAAAATACCCAGTCTTTTTGATGTAACTTTGCCAGCACCACAAACTTTAACAAATGAGAAAGATGACGATGCAACGAATCATTTAGATAATGCACAGAATAGATTAAATTCGTCAAAAGATAAAAAAGTTGCTGGAAAGAAAACAAGGTGGGGCTCTGATGATGATAGAGTGCCATTAGAACAAATTATGTTACTCCAATCTGTTAGTCAACTTGGTCTTCATCTTCCTAATGTGGCTTTAAGTCTTGCTGTTCAACAACAACTTCAGCAACATATTTTATTACAGCAATGTATTGCAAATATGGAATATTATAATGAAATTCAAGGTAGTCCTTCGGCTGAGGGTGAAGGAAAAGGAAAGAAAGATGATAATACGAAAAATGATGACGAAAAATTACAAGGACAAAAGAATTTAGCTGCTTTAGCAAAGGATATAGATTTAAGACAATTAATTGCAAATTGTCCGAAATCATCATTACTTAGCATAGCTAATGAAGCAGCGAATTTAGAAAAATCTAAATTTGATGAAGAAAGTGATCATGACGACGAATCAGATCTTGTGATAGCAGTGCCAGCAGATGAAGAAGATAAAAATAAAGAGGCTGAAAAAGATAAAGATAAAGTCAATAATAATAATAATAATAATAATGGTGATAGTAGTACAAACAAAGAGTCTTCCGTTGAAAAATCAAGTAGTTCAGATCCTTATAATATTAATAATCAAGAATTTTTCCCGAAATTACCGAAAAAAACTCAAGAATTATTTTTACGTATTCAACAGCAGCAACGAGCTGCTACAGACAGTATTGGTAATGCTGATGATAAATGTGCAGTTGAAGATTTAGAAAGAAATCAAGAAGACTGGTATTCAGATGATGATGGTGATAATGATGATGATGACGATGATGAAGGAGGAAATTTACAGATTGTTATAAAAGAAAATTTGAAAGATGAAAGTGAAAAAAGTGATTTAGATACTCCTACAAAAGAAAGTCCTCCAATACCTCAGCCAGCAAGTATTCCTCAGCCAGCAGTAATTGTAGATAAAATTGGAGATGTCAGCAAGATTGATATCAGTGCAGAGGTGACTAAATTGCTTTCTTCCATTAAACCACATAATGTGACATCATTGAAAAAAAGTCCTGGTTTAGAATCACCACCAAGTAATGATGATAGAGGTAAAGAATTTGATCATGGCCTGGATAAATTATCTAAGTCAGAAAATGGTAGTGCTAGTCCTAAATCTTTGCCTATGGGATCTGGATCTGTTTCGAGAGATCCTCGGATGTCGAGGGATCCAAGACAACGGAGAAATGAAGATACAAAATGCAGTAGTCCAAGTAGATCGGATTCTAAAAAAGAATCTAGACCTCTTCGATTAGAAACAAGTATTTATTCATCAGGAATTATTTCTACAGATTCGCCAATGGACACGGATCTTAGAAGTCTTGATCAAGATCGTCGTAGACAAGATATGGACCTTCGGCAACGCTTCCCACAAGACTTTGGTGATACTGATTTAAGAGTTGTCGGTGGTGGATATTCAGACACAACACGATCTGATGTTGATTTAAGGCAAATGTTGAGTTTACCATTTAAACCTGCTCCTTCTCATGTACCATGCACTGAGATTGATGCTAGCATAGCTTCTCATCCTCCTGTAACATACAAAGTATACGTAGTTGACATTCCTCGACCTAATTACACGGGTTTGAAGTTAAATAAAAATGATGCACTTGTAAAATATGATCCAAGACTCCGAAAAATATTCCGACTTAGTCAATCAGAAGTCGCAGATTCTCCAATGTCACCACCCCCAGCTAAAAATATACCAGATACTCCAAAATCACCACCACAAGTCAGAACAGATCCACGAAGAAAAGCATTAGAAATGACAATCCCAACGACTCAAGTGATTACATCAACAAATATCATGTCTACAAATCTAGGATCATCTCAACAACAATCGCAGGATCTTCCTATGAACATGGGTGGTCCTGGAATACAAGGACCAGGTGGAATAGGTATGCCATTAGGTCAAAATCAGATGATGGGAGGTATAGCACCTTTAACGATATTGGGAGGAAATATGCAACCACCAAATATGACTCCAATGGCGATGGGAGGAATTGGAGGTAATGTTCCGAACATAGGACCGAATGGTCCGCCACTAGGACCAAATCAAATGGGATTTGATGGCCGTTATGGAGTTCAGAGGAATGGTGGCCCAGGTTTACTTGGTCCAGCACCTGGATTGGGTTTTAATGATCATAGAGATATGGGACCTAACTTTAATGAGGGACCAGCTTACTCCGGAGGTAATTTTGGAAACTTTGGTCCAGGACCAGGTCCTAATGAACCCATGATGGGCTTTGGACCTGGAGGTCCAAACAATATGAATAATATGAACAATATGAACTTTGGTGGAAATAATCTTGATTGGCCCACGGGTAATTCAAATCCTGTAAGAAGAGGAGGACGCGTTAGGCGGAGAAATAGAAATAGAAATAATGCAGGATCAAGAGGTAATAGATCACCTCAATGAATTTAAGTTATTTAAACAATTTGTGGTGATACTGTAAGATAATGACAAAAAGGTCACATTGATCATTTGTAAAATATTAATTGAAATCTTGTTAATATTCATAATGATGAAATGAATTAATTTACTCAATTAAGTTAAATATAGTCAGTAATGACAGCAACGAAATTCTTTACTTATTTCTAGAGCAAAAAAAAGCTCAATTTGAATATTTATAATAATAATTATGAATTTATTAATCTAACACTTTTTTATAAATTGTAAGGCTATAGAATAAATATTTGTATAACTTCCAATATTATTATAGACTTGAAAGTCTAATTATATCATAATAATATTTAATTTCAATTAATTACAAAATTAAGATGGAGATTAATTAAAAATTGTTTTTGAATTCCCGTTATTTTTTAAATCGTCAACTGTAAATAATATTATTTAATAAAGGAATGATGATTTAAAAATAGAATAGAACGAGTAAATTTGACGTAAATTTTTACTTGTAAATATCGTAATGAATTTTGTTTACTTTGCATATGTGAAATATAATTATAAAGACAATTAAAATATAAGAATGATTTTTTCTCTTATAAAAACAATCAATAATTATCTTCAGTGTTTTGAATTTTATTTTTTTACGTCTTGAAAATGTAAATAATAGATAATATGATTTATGTAAAGAATTGTCCAAATGTATATTAATATTTGCAAAAATATATTCAATTAAATCTGTTTAAATAATTATATTTTTGATATCTTTATAATTCATTTTGATCACTTTTCATTTTATGATATAAATTTATTATATTTGAGTAGATATTAATTTATTATATATACTATGTAATATTTACATATTAGAGCACTGCCGATTATTCGATAAATTTATAGTCGT
The DNA here is from genome assembly GCA_028641665.1 of Chelonus formosanus. Taxonomy (NCBI): domain Eukaryota; kingdom Metazoa; phylum Arthropoda; class Insecta; order Hymenoptera; family Braconidae; genus Chelonus; species Chelonus formosanus. The sequence goes on from CM054002.1 coordinate 21,851,816, forward strand.
AACAAAAAGTAAATAATTTTTTGGTAAATTATTATTAGTTATTAATAGTAATTAAATGGAATGATTCTGTGTTAATGTATTACGGATGTAAGTGGCTCAGCTCTTATCGATGCTAAGTCCAATTGAGAGTCTAATTCATCATCAAGTTCTCCAACGATTGCCCTAAAAACCAAAGCAATAAATCAGTAATTAGTATAATGAAATGAATATTTATAGGGCAATTGAGAATGTGATATTAATGGCTCCATTTTATTATTACTTACACATTATCTCCTCTGATAATATGTAGACCTAAAACTACTTGTTCTACTCCTTGTGTCAAACTGTAGACACGCTCATGTGATTCATCAAGAATTAAGTTAATTGTTTGATCAAAGCCTTTTAAAGTTCCCTAGGTAAAAAAAAATATTTATTACTAGAATAATGTAACAATCATGACGTTTTTTTTAACAATTGTATACTGAATAAAGAACTTATTTAATTAATTGAAGTTGTTTATTGGATTTTGTTTATTAGATTTATGATTTGGAGTATGTCAGAAACTTACTATAAAATTTCTCCCATCAGACGTAATAATTGATACAGTATCTTAGCGTTTATTCAGGATTATAAATTTTTATTTCATTGATAAAATATTTTTCAAATTATTCTAAAAAGGATACGATTGATGTAGCTTTCTAATCCTGAAGCCATTTTATAATATAAGAAGATTGAAATGTAAAAAACTTGATTGAAATTTGAAAATGAGAAATAAATAGACAAATGAAATTGTCTAACCTAACAGTCTATAAAACAAGTTTCCAATATTATCAATTAAATTACCAATGAATCTGTAATATTATTACAAGAATGTATAAATGATTAATTAACTAATTATTCGCTAATGTAAGCTATTTTAAAAATTTTTTGTTTATTTTATTATTTCAAACTTTTGAATGTTTATTTTTAAATGTTATTTTTATACAACGTTAAGACACCGCTTACTCTGATTCGTTTGTGTATGAATAGGTTAGGTTCGATTCGCATTAAGCTGCAGCGATTTTCGGAGTAAGCGATTGCTGAAAAGGAGAACTTGACTCTGTGAATTTATTCCGCTGAAACTTGACGTTCAAGCAGTTGTTTGCCGACTTGTGTTGAGTCTAGTTGAGATCTTGACATTTTTACGTGAATCGCGTGTGCTATAAGACTTATTTTGCGGTTAACCGCGTGCTATTTTTGTTGTTTTTTTTCTTTTATTCAAAAAATTTATTTTCTAATTTTTTAGGAGTGACTAGTGTTGTTAAAAAAAATATAACTTGTGCAAAAAGGAGGAAAAAAAAAATTTGGTAAAATGCCTGTTTTTCACACCAAGACTATTGAAAGCATCCTCGAGCCTGTAGCACAGCAGGTAATTGTTAGAAACTCTTTTTATCATTAAATCATCATTTTTCTTACACTGAAAATAATTATTAATAATTACTCTAATTTATTAAATTATCATTTAATTTATATGTTATAATTTTAGGTGCAAAATTTTTTTTGTAAAAAAAAACAATTTTATAATAACTCAATTACATCAATGATGTAATCAAAGTTTATTATCAAAAAACAAGTTAATGACTTTGGAGTTGAAAATCGAGCAAGAATATAATTTTCCTTGTATTGGTGTTTCTCCCACACATGTTCTGTTAATTTCAAGTAGTTATTTATAGTCAATCCTTGTCAAGTTAATGGTTATAATTGCACAGAACTAAAAAGCATTTGCAATAAATACTACTGTAAGAATTACCATTTTCGTAAATGAATACATAACATAATACAAGAGACTTATTCAAAAAAAAAAATATACATATATTTAGAAGTGACATCATTCATTGAAACTTGGTTAGGAGGAGAGTAAACGAAAGAAAGAGGGGAAAGAATGAAGGCGTTGGATATCGATATGAAAGATTTCTTGCTATTACACGCGTGTTATCTAATCTTAAAAATATCTTGAAACTTCAATGTAATCTGTCAATCAGTCAGTGTATGATGTAAATAAAAAAACATCAAACTTTGTCCACCCTTCAAGAGCTTCAAGTTTCCCGCGCTCTTGATAAGTTGAAAACCCGGTTTAATTACCATCTTAACTGATTTTTTTGAACTGCATGAATGAGCAGTTAGACACTTGATAAAATCATCAAGTCTTCGAAGAATTTTGTTATTCATATAATAAGAAGCATCAGAATAATTAAATAACCACTTCCGTGGGCCACGCCTGGCTACTGTTGGCTAATAGACGGAAGGTTATGATGAATTCTAAAAATAATAACGGCCCAAATAAAAGTTTACTGGCCATGAGTATAAGTTGAACGGTAGAAACTTTGAAGGTTTTATTACACAATGAAAACATTTGAATAAAAACGCTTTTGTCAGCTTAATAATCCTTATTTGTTTTGTCTACTGAAGACAAATTTATGTTAATCATGTATAAATAGCGAAATTTTCTGTCAATTGTCTACTATGCACTTTATTTTATGCTTATGTACTAAATAAGGAAATCTACTTTTTGCCTCTTGGTTTTTATCATGTCACTAATCATTCAATTTAACTTGCTTAGTTAGTTCTAGAGTTGAATGAATTATTATCTGAAAACAAAGCCAATTAACATTTTGTCGAATTTTTAGTAAATAAATGGAAAGTTGCTAATTTAATTAAAAAATGATGTAATTTGTCAAATATTATATTGATGTAAACAATAACAAAAACATTGTTTATATAAATTCAGTAATATTTTAAATATATACACTGAGGATTTATACTTTAGCAGAAAATTATGAAAGAGTTTCGTAATTTATGACAGAAATATAGCAGACACTTAATCATTTTAATATATAATTAGAATCCAGATGAGTCAGATATCATTTTATGTTATTTCTTAACACCTAAACGTTTGATTAAATGCTTTTTTATTTAAAACTATTATAATTAAGTTAATTACACTTTCTAGGTTTCGAGGCTTGTCATTCTACATGAAGAAGCTGAAGATGGAAATGCTATGCCAGATTTGGGACGGCCTGTCCAGGCTGTTAGCATGGCAGTCACAAATCTTGTTAAAGTAAGAGTCCTTTTGTTAATTAAAAACTTCAGAAATCATTAGTAATTAACTTCAAATACTTTATTATACTTGAGCTATTAAAGAAAATTTTTTATTGATAACAATTAGAAAATAATACACCGTTTTATTCTTTGTGTTTTGTGTTATTAAATAGGTCGGGAAAGAAACCATTAATTCCTCAGATGATGTACTTCTTAAACAAGATATGCCAGCCGCCCTCCAACGTGTTGAGGGTGCTTCAAGACTTCTTGAAGAAGCTTCTGCATTACTCAAGCAAGATCCGTATTCGGGACCTGCCAGGTACTGTTGACCTCTTTTTTTTAACTATCTGTTAACTCTGCAATAAGTTTTAAAGCTTTTGTTAAATTGTGGACGCCAATAAAAATGCATCAAACCATGTGCTCGACATTAATTTAATGGAAAGCTTATTAATAATACGTTTAACGCTCAGAAAAGTGTTTATATTTCATGTTACAGAAAAAAGCTCATTGAAGGATCAAGAGGAATTCTCCAAGGTACTAGTTCATTGCTGCTTTGTTTTGATGAAAGTGAAGTTCGCAAAATAATACGAGAATGTAAACGAGTTTTGGACTACCTAGCTGTTACTGAAGTTATTGAGACTATGGAAGATCTCGTACATTTTTTGAAAAACCTTAGTCCATGTTTGAGTAAAGTTTCAAGGGAAGTTAGTGCTAGAGAAAAAGAACTAACTCACCAAGTACATCGGCAAATTTTAGTTAGATGTTTGGATCAAGTTAAGACTTTGGCTCCTATATTGATTTGTTCCATGAAGATTTTTATTCATATAATATCTCAAGGCGGTAAAGGGGCTGAAGAAGCTGCAGAAAATAGGAATTATCTTTCTGGTCGAATGTCTGATGAGTTGAATGAAATTATTCGGGTTCTTCAACTTACTACTTATGATGAAGAAGAATGGGATGCTGATCAACTAACGGTATTTATTTTTACACGATAATAAAAAATCAAATTAAACAATTGAAAATATTATGAACAGACTTTGACAATATTTATTTCTACTATCATATAATCTATGATTCAGAATCGTAAAATTATTTCTAAAATTTAAATATCTTGAGTAAATTATTTGAGATAGTTATTTAATTGTTCATGAATAAAAACTTCAGCCTACAGTCGTGTTTCTGAAAATATTTTCACAAAAAAAAGTAAAAAACTTCAAACGCAAGGAAGATAATGAATAAATAATTAATTCCAGGTGCTGAAGAAAGCGCAAAGTGCCATAGAATCCCGTGTAAGAGCGGCTCATGATTGGCTAGATGATGGAAGAGCAATGCGCGGTGGTGTTGGTGAAAAGAGCCTGCGACAGATTATTGAACAGGCAGACAGACTAGCGGAACGCTATCTTTTGCCAGCACAAGCTGAGCCTATGGCAAAATTGGCTTCACAAATAGCTACAATGACGGATGCACTTTGTGAACTTCGTCAAGATGGAAAAGGAACATCGCCACAGGCTGAATCACTAGCCCGAGGAATAAAAGAAAAGTTAAATGAGCTTCGTTCTTCAGTTGCCTCAGCACTTGTAGCTGCCGATAAATCTGGGCTTTCACAAACGGCTCATACAGTTGCTGGAAGATTAGAACAAGCTCACAAGTGGTTGCTCAATCCACAACACGATGATAAAGGTCTAGGACAACGTGCAATTGCTATGATCGTTCATGAAGGAAAGAAGGTAAAGCTTTTAAATATTATTTGTAAAATGATAATTCATTTTAAATGAACATTGTTTAATTAATTAATGCTGCTATTGGAAAGAATCAGCGAAATTTCTTATATGTAAGTTTTTTTTGGTCTATAACTAGCAAATGTAATTGGTTTGACAAGAACTAATTTTTACAAACAATACACTTTTGATTCTTTTTCAGAAAAAAATATTGGAGTAAAAAAAAATAAAAATTGATAAAAATAAGAATTAAATTTTTTTGTAGGTTGCCGAGGGTCTTCCAGGAATTCACAAAGCAGAAATATTACAGCTGTGCGATGAAATTGAAAGTTTATCACGCCAGCTATCTGATCTGTGTGCTCATGGTCAAGGGAATACACCACGTGCACAAGAAATAGCTCGTCAACTATCACAAAAGTTATACGAATTGAAGAATAGAATTCAACAAGCCGTTGTATCGCGCGTTGTTGAAGACTTTATTGATATTACAACCCCGCTCAAGCAATTTACTGACGCAGTTCTTACTCCTGAAGGTACTCCAGGACGTGAACAGAATTTTAATGACAAAACTTATGCACTTCAAACGTTCTCCAATCGTGCTGCGAAAACCGCAAGAATGGTTGCTGCTGGCGGAAGTGGTGGTAATAAAAAACTCGCTGAAGCACTTTTAAATAGTGCTTCTCAAGTTGAATCATTAACACCTCAATTAATTAATGCTGGAAGAATTCGAATGAGTTATCCTGAGAGCAAAGCTGCTGATGAACACTTTGAAAATCTTCGCCAACAATACGCAGAAACGATGCAAAGAGCTAGAATGCTCTGTGATGAAGCTACCGATAGCGCTGACTTTATCAGAACATCCGAAGAGCAAATGCAAAAACATGCTTTCCTCTGTGAAGAAGCTATTGCTAAACAACATCCACAAAAAATGGTTGATAATACAGCTGCTATTGCACGTCTGGCTAATCGCGTTATTTTAGTTGCCAAACAAGAAAGTGACAACAGTGAAGATCTTCCATTTATTCAACGTGTCAATCAAGCTGCTGATGTTCTTCAGCATTGTGTTACTCCTATGGTGCAAGATGCTAAGGCTGTTGCCATGAACATTACTGATGGGCCTTCGATTTCACGATGGAGAGAAAGTAATCGAGCTGTAAGTATTGATTGATTTTTTTTCCATGTTGTAAATAAATTAATTTTTATATTCGTTATTACAATGTTAAACATTATTTAAATATTAATAAAAAAAACGTGTTTTATTGCTGTTTTAGCTTCTTAACAGTGTTGGACAAGTCCGTAAAGCTCTTCATCCGGATAAAATAATTTCCCCTGACATTTCACAACTGCGTATATCTGATGGTGAGTATTCTAATATTTTACATATTCTATCTAATTTAATCCTCCAATTGTCATATGAAATGACATTGCTGCTAAATAGTCGTTGCGTGTACATACACCAATTATTTATCTGTGCTTTCAAGAAAAAAAATTATTTTCTGTAAGAGTGACATGAGTAAGGATTTAATTAAATTTAACCAATAATTAAAGGACAATTTTTCCCAAAATTCTAAGGCTTTATTGGATAAATATAGTTATGATAAAAGATATTGGAGGATTAAATCAATATTTTTTGAATTGTTTTTTATTTATTTATGTGTACTGTGATAATTAAATTCATTGTAAATAATTATAAGTGTAAATATGAACCTTTTCAAATTTATTCCAGAAAATCATGTGCCTCCCCCACGTCATACATATTTCGCAGACAAAGGTATCATAAAATGGCTCGAATTAATATTATGCATGATAATAATTGATTTTTTGTACTCAAAGTTTATACCAGGATAGTTCTTGTTTTTCACAATTAGTAAACTTAGTTGAGTGCTTTAGTTCCACTCGATTTTTTCAATGTTGGTTATAATTTAACGTCCAAATGTCTTATTCGTTGATACATTTTATATTTCATATATGCACAAATTCATATTCATTCACTATCACAAATTTATATATTCCAACAAAAAGAAATTGATTCGAAAGTTTTTGTTGTTTGATACTATGATCTGACTTTTTAACTGTCACTTATCAGTCGGTGAATCTTTGAGGAATCAACCGTCACCCAGCAATTTGGGCGCGGTCAGTCCTACTCTTGGTATTGCCAAACCGCAGCATCGTTCCATCAGTCCTTTACCTAAATGGGCACGTGGAGGTACAGGAAAGCAACTTCAACACTACTTTGCTCTTTCACTTTTATTCTTTAGTATACTTTCTTTTTTTAGAATTTATTATTTTTAGCAACAATAAGCTACTTATTATTTCTTTACTTTTTATTTCAACTTACCAATCTAAAACTTTTTTACTTTAAAATTTTTTAATAAAAATTACAGTTTTCGTGTTCTTAGAGAAAATAAATACCTTTCTTCTTTTCTAATGACACTTTTTTATCAGGAGATAATGCCGATCTACTATACCAGGAACTTGCTTCCGACAACGACTTTGAGAAATCGGCAAACGCCGGAGGTAATTCATCAATTAGCACACAATACAAACAATCGCATCAAGTCTCGTTATTATTCGAGACATTTTTTGTTGTTATTAATTTTCTTTACCCAACTTTTCGTTAATTTACAACATTTTACGTTATGTTATTTCCTTCTTTTGGTGTCTTTCAAAATAAACATTTTCCATCAATTTCATGTCATCCATTCATAAATGCATGTTGATCATTCCTCGAAATGCATAATACACTTCGAATAAATTAATTAATATATTTGTTAAATAATAATTAATCATGATGATTGTTTTTATTTAAATGCTGCATGATTGCCAGGATACTACGATAATTATTATTACAACGAAGAAGATAATGGTAAGATGATGGATTCAATATCCTCATTTTGGGTTTTCAGCAATGAAATTTTCTAGGGCTGCATCTTGATGTCTGTGAATGTGTTCGTGCATGAACAAGTCGATTACTTTTATGCAGATTTTTAATTTAATTTTTTTTCATAGAAATGGCTCCACCAAGACCTCCACTACCCGGTGGAGAAATTCCACCACCGAGACCACCACCTCCTGAAACTGATGATGAAGATGAGATGTTTATGCATGCACCTCAACCTAATCAACCTATTATGGTAATTATACTATTTCATTTATATTTTTCATTTCTTGGTTAATAATTCTAGAAATCAATAATAATACTTGAAATAATGTAATTTAAAGTATAATTTTTTTGTTAGACTGAATCTGTCGTAGCTAATTAGATTAAAATCTTTCTTTAAATAAATCCATTACTAATTAAATTTTTTTTTTGCAGATGGCTGCTCATGGTCTCCACCAAGAAGTGCGTCAATGGTCCAGTAAAGACAACGAAATAATAGCCGCAGCTAAGAAAATGGCTATTTTGATGGCTCGTCTTTCTGGTTTAGTAAGAGGAGAAGGTGGCAATAAGCGGGATTTAATTGCCTGTGCAAAAGCTATTGCTGAAGCATCACAAGAAGTTACACGCCTTGCTAAAGAACTTGCTCGGGAATGTACTGACAAACGTATTCGAACGGTAATCTTCTTTTTATGATATTGAAACTGAGTAATTATTGGCAATTTTGCAGAAAAATGTTTTACAACTTTTTTCTTTCTCCTTTCTCACGTAGAATCTGCTACAAGTCTGTGAGAGAATACCAACGATAGGAACTCAACTGAAAATATTGTCTACCGTAAAAGCTACTATGCTTGGTGCTCAAGGTACGTTTTTGCATTATTTATACATCTTACATTTAAATAATAATTTAATTAAAGTAAGCAATTATTTAAATTAACAATAAACTCAATGATTTGAAAATAACTAGGAATAATTGATTAATTAAATTAATTACTCAGAATAATAGATATTGTATATAAATATTTTATTTTAATTTTTTTTAACCATGGGTTATTGTAGTTTATTAATAGCAGGGATTTTTTTTGTGCTTTAAAGCCATTAAACATAAATATATCATTAATCATTGAATATTAAACATCAAGCTTAAGTGTGAAATTTTTCATTCAACAGAAATAGTTGATCAATATAAGTGAATCAATTTAATTTATTCATACCTTAACATTTAACATTTAAGAGTGCAGTATTGAATCATTGATAATCAACAATCATTTTTCTGTGCATAGAAATGCTCCCCACCTGGGAAGAGTTGATGCTTTATGGTAATCAAAGCTGTACATAAATTGCGTTTTGTCTTTTCTTTTAATTCTATTCATGTGCACATTTTTTATTATTTCTCATAAACTACTCATTTTTTGTGCATGCAACAAATCATTTGAGATTTTTCACACTCAACTTGCATTAAATTGTATTGTGTATTTTCATAACTCAGACTCACATCTTTCATAGAAGCTTTTATTATATCGTTATATTTATTATTAATTCTTGATCTAAAATATTCCTTTAAATAACATTCCTTCATATTCTATTCAATTTTAATTCTTTATTGAAATCCTAAATTATTACTGCTAAGTTCAATTTTTTCATTTAATACCCACATATTAATCAAACTATGAATTAAATAATTAATAATAAAACTATAAAAATCAATTATTGAAACAGTAAATAAAGAATTGAATAAAAATAACCATCAGTCGTTACGATGTCTGTTATTTTTTCTGAATTACGATTCTTTCATTCTATTTTGACTTTATGTTAAACATATGCATTCTCACTGCTAAGCTATTCTGGTTATAAGATATAGTTGTTGTGCCAAATTAGTGCCAAGTTTCTGGATAAGCTTGGGGGATTTTGTTAGTCTTGAACGACGATTAATATAGTAGCAAAGAATCACTGGCTATATTGGCTGCAGAACCTTTTGAAAACAAACTGATTTTCAGTAATAGAAACTTCCGTCTTATTGTTCTTCTTATTATTAGACTAACTTTTATTACTTATTTTGTCTATTATTCGGACTCATTAAACGGCATGTGGTGGCTTCTGCCTGCATCATATGATGGTTACAGATGAATTGATTGGCCGCAGTAAGTCCTTCGATTCAATTCTTGACTTCGGATTTTATTCTATATATGTTGATCCAATTCACCTATTTATTAGAGTAGCTTTATATTTTAATTTATTAATAGAAAATGTGCATTTTTGGTACTTAACTAGTTATTTAATTTTTATACTGATTTAATATTTGCACAATTATTTCCTTTTCACGCATGATGAATAATTATTTATTTTATCGTAAATAAAATAATTAATTACTTAATTATCTATCTTTTCTAGATTTATTTTCGAAGATGTTTTAAACACAGAATTTATTATAAATAAATGTACTTAAATTATGTAATTAAAGAAAAGAATCAATTTTTATTGTTTAGATTTTATAAGAGTTGATTTCATTGTTGTTGGAAATATCTGCCTAAGTATTTATAGTTCTTTGCAAAAAACATCTTACGTAGGATTTCTCATTTATGTATTGTCTTCTTGACAATCATTCATTTATCATCATAGAAACTAATGATACAATTGATGACGCAGGTACTGAAGAGGATCAAGAAGCAACAGACATGTTGGTTGGTAACGCTCAGAATCTTATGCAAAGTGTGAAAGAAACCGTCAGAGCTGCTGAATGTGCCAGCATTAAAATTCGTACGGCCTCAGGAATGAAATTACGTTGGGTACGTCGTCAGCCTTGGTACCAATACTAAATTAATCAAGTGTTTCCGAATTGGAAAAAGAAGCCACACAACAATCATCCTTCTCATCGTAACAGAATGAATTGAGTTCTCACCAGAAGATTTACTGTCAATTGAACTGATTACGTATCGCTTAAATAATTGCTTTGGAGACATTCAATTGAACTGAATTGATGTAGAGACGGTGATTGTTTAAATACCTATATGATGTTCAGCTTAGAAAGCTTATCAAATTTTTCAACGCCGGATGTCCACTTTGATAGCCATATATTGGATATTATAAAAAATTAGTGTAGTTTTTATTCAAATTTGCAATGAATTTTAACATGAAAATATTTTTAGGAGATATTAAAAGAAAAATAGGCTTAAATTACTATGAAAGTCTTGAACCAATTGGAGGATTAAAATGACTACGCCTTTTCGGATATCAGGGTTCACTTTCATTATTTATTGATATTATCAAAATCATTTATTTAAATTAATTATATAATTGTAAAATTAATTATTATCTTTGATGTGTTGATTAATATTTTTGGAAATTTTTGTTGAGTTTGTAATGTTATTGGCAAGATAGTTATGATATTTATAAATTTATTCTATTAACACATTCTTAGACAAAGTAACGATGACAGCTTTGTTTAATTAATTAGGGATAATTGTTTTATAACAATGTTTAAAAAGTTTGAAAAATATTTTTCGATATAACATTATAATTTTAATGAAACCTTAAGATAATTTGATCATTGAAATAGTTTCAAGGTTAGAGCAATATTAGTTAATTAAGTCATCAACGATGTAGAACAATTTCACTAGTTTTTTCTTTTCTTTAGTCATCAGTAGTACTAACGTTTTAACTTTGATTAAATAATGTATATAACAAAAAATGAAATTAGTAATTACGGGTATGTGTAATATAATAACAAAGCACTGAATAGTATTTTATCACAGAAAAAGCCGTCAGATTTTTTATTCATAATGATTCGTCCAAGTGATTTATAAATGACTGTTATTCTACGCTCAATGGCACTTTTAATGAATAAATTGAAAATTAGTGAAATTGTTCCATTAGAAAGGAGTTAACTAGTACATGTTTAAGTCAATTAGATAAAAGGTTCTTAAGATATTGTACTAAATAGTAGTACATACTGGAAACCTCTTCCTAACTAGACTGGCCTTACTAAATTAATAAAGTAACTAAATCTCACGAGTAGATAGTAAATATTAAATGTGTCAGTTTTAATAATTGTATGTAAAAATTTTTATGAAACTATTTTTCCATGTGACAACGCAATATTTGCCTTAACAGTTGAATTATATATTTTTGTATAAAACTCCGTGCAATACTTTAGATTATTATCACATAAAATGATAATTTTATAAACATTTTATTTTAAATTCTTAGATCTTCCAGTGGTGCTAAATGCTAGTGCAATAAAGTTACATATAATTACAGAATAATTTAAATTGCAATTATAATGATAAAACGAACCTAATTGTATTTCAGGAACTCTCTATTTAAATATAAAGTATCCAGTTTATAGATAAATAATTAATGGTTCAAAAATACTTAATCATTCATATCTCTTAAGCATATTTGTGGAGGAAAAATAAAATTCTATTTGCCTAATGCCAATAAAAATGGCAAAATCTTAGAAATGATTTATATTTCTAAAATGTTTAAAATAACTTTTTTGATTTATTATTATTATTATTAAAATTAATCTATAAGGATAATTGTTTTTAATTGTAAAAATTACTAATTTCAATGAAATAAAAAATACATTTAATGCCAAACTAACGCGATGATTTTAAATGATATTTTATTTAACATCTAAATATCATTATATTTACTTATAGCATATATATTTTTATAATATATACATTTTTGAAAAAATTTACAGTGAATAACGTTACATGATAAGTTAGAAACCCATATATTTTATAAGAATAGCCTCGTATCTGTTTTATCTATAAATGTTTTTACTTGACATGTAATTTTCGTTCGTAGATGTAAGAGAAATTTCAATAATCTTAAAGTAATAAGTTCAATTTGTTTTAAAAAGATTATCACACACAGTTTATAAAGGAAGTATCAACTTTTTAAAGTAATATTGAATATATTGATCATGTTTATGAAACGAATTTCAATTTACTCAAGAGCTTAGTAAACTAAAATTTAATTGGTAAGTTGAAAACTATTTTGAATTGAAAGTCATCTAAAGTGCACTTCGGAAGCACTTCCTGATGAAGATATTGAATGTTTATGTTTGAAAATGATAAAGATTAATTATCTGTCTGATCATTAATTATTTTAATACATCAAAAGAAGAATAAAATAAGGTATTTAAAGCGAATATTCATAAAATCCTAGCACTGGAACTTTATATAATCATCTGATAATTAACAGCAAGTATAAGAAAGTTTTTAAAACTCCCATTATTCTTCTTCAGGTCTTGAAATAAATTTATGAGGAATTCAGATAAATATTTGAAATCCAATAAGTCCATTTATATTCCTTAAAATTAATTATAAATTTATAATTCAACATAGAATTTATTATTATTTAAACTTATCATCATAGTAACTTGTGTAATAGATATTTACGGATGAAAATAGGGTTACTGAGACAGTAAAACCCCTGCTTATTGCCTTAAAAACTATAAAACGTTTCTTTTGTAACATAAAAATTTTGAAATATTATTTCGTCTTATGTATGGATTATTTTCTAGATCTTTCTAACATAAAACAAAATACAGGAAACCAATTTTACAGGTAAACTGTAAGGTTTATCAACTTCCTTGTACAAATGTGAATTCTGAATGAAGGAAGAAGAGCGAAAAGTGGGACTTGATAACGGGCATTAAGAATTTTATCTTTGAAATATTCTAATCATACACTATATACTGACGGAACCCTTACCTTAGATAACTGTGTAATGTAGTAATGACGCAGTTCATGCTACTGATTACAATATTCAAATTTCTTCAAATTTCCATGCAAGAGTGTGACCCACTTGTTTTTAAAAAATGACCTTTGGCTATTTTTGACCACTTCAAGCCAATCTTTTCACTCAAGAAGCTTGCTTTCAATATTTATCTAACCTGACTATTGACTAAGATGCAAATTTGTTCATTATGTATCGGTCCATTAAGTCACAACAGCTATATTTAACTGTTGAAAATTGCTACAAAGCTTGCTATGGCACTTCAGTTAATATCATGATGGCGAAATTGCTTAATACAGCAGCATATGAGTATCCCTGCGATGAGAATCGAGCCATTATCGTTGGACACCTAACTAGCAATTAACTGAGATATAATCATGATCAGCTGAACTTTGAAATTTATTGTTGACTTATATGTTATAGCTATTCACTTTAATTTAGTCTATTTTTTCAAGTTGTAAAAGTTTCAAAAACACTTCTAACTTAAAGTTAATAGAAAATAAAATTTTTAATTAATCCAATTAGAAATTTAAAAAACCATTAATGACATTTTTTTTATATTTTTTAAAATTTAATTTCATCCATTTTATACAATTGGTTTATATTTACATATTTTTTTACTGATAACATTATATTTATAATTTTAGCACCTTTTCATTAGCTGTTTCATTGTTAAGTTACATTCTTGTTGAATATAAATGTAAATAAAACTTTTTACTCCATATCAAAATAGAATGAAATCATATAGTAGTATCACGAAGAAAGCTCTGAAAAATACAATATTGTTTAATTAATAAACATGAAATTTATTTGAAAGCTAAGCTATTCAAATTACTCCAATTGGCCATTATTTGCAGATAATTTCAAAAACATTTTTTCACAATAAAGTTCTTTTTTTCTAGACCATTACACAGTTGATGGCTTCGCGAAAATAAAACAAACGTATCAACATGAAACTTCTGTAGAAACGTAATTGAATCTTCAGCTTTTTTGGCAGTACACCTTTTATCAAATGTTTATCTTTTAATTTTATTGATTTGATGTTCTATAATAAATAATACAAATAGAGCTTTTGAATCACTGTGGAACAAAAACTATGTATAGCATTTGGAATTGGATTTTCGTATGTCAAAGGCATAGAATAGCAAGTATAAAACAGCTCCAGTGAATGCTATTGAAATAAAAAGTATACCTTTTAAAATAACTGATTACCATTTATTTTGAAGTTTATTTGCTTATTTAAATGTAATCTCATCAAAAACAGCCCCCCTTATTCCAGGCTATACAGAAATGTGCGCCAAGCATAAATAATGACAATGACCGAACTACAGAGCTCTTAAAATCATGGAACGAATATTTTGAGATCGAAAAAATGGAGTCCTCTGAGATTAATAATCGAGGGAATAAAATGGAAATTAATTATATGAAAAAAGTTTATCATTTATCATTTTATACGGAATTTTCTATATCTTAAAGATATCAGACAACTTTTGATCTTGGTTTGACCAAAAAATGTCGAAATTATAATTTATGCTTGAATCATAAAATCATGAACATCATTGGAAAGGTCTTAATAAGACGATTCCAAAACACTAGCTGTTTCCTTGATTGGTTAGAGAAATAACGAGATATTCGTAAAAAACTATAATACATAAATATATGCATAACATCTATGCTAATAATGCTATGGGGTTGATCGAGGACTCATATGAAGGATCTAGATGTAAGGGAGAGAATCGATACCTCCCCTACACTAAATACCTCGTCGAAAATGCCGTATCTCGCGTAATTTTCGAGTTATGATCGTTTAAAGGTTTTTTATGCTTCGCTGCAGCATAGTTTAGTTTTTCTACTAATAATTCTTTATCTATGAGGCCTACTTAGACAATGTACATATCGATGGATTCGTAAGAGCGAGAGCTTTCCAATACACTAATTAAAATCATAATTAGAGCATAGTTTATGCTAAAATTGGAGAAAGTTTCAGTTTTACCCAGTTACAGGAGTGAAAAATGGATTTTTTTAGATATTTTACCTGATTCTACATATCTAGGTGAATCCTCAATCATCAATATTGGAGCATTTTTTTTGGGCGAAAAAAAATGGAAAAGGCACTTGCCATTTTTCAAGGTTGAAAAATCAACGTTGTCTGATTTTTAAGTTCGACCACTCATTCTCTTCGTCTTGATGTATAGAATCAAGTCAACCATATGAAAAAATTTCCTCCTGTAACTGGGTAAAACTGAAACTTTCTCCAATTTTAGCATAAACTATGCTCCAATTATGATTTTAACTAGTGTATTGGAAAGCTCTCGCTCTTACGAATCCATCGATATGTACATTGTCTAAGTAGGCCTCATAGATCAAGAATTATTAGTAGAAAAACTAAATTATGCTGCAGCGAAGCATAAAAAACCTTTAAACGATCATAACTCGAAAATTACGCGAGATACGGCATTTTCGACGAGGTGTTTAGTGTAGGGGAGGTATCGATTCTCTCCCTTACATCTAGATCTTTCATATGAGTCCTCGATCAACCCCATAGCATTATTAGCATAGATGTTATGCATATATTTATGTATTACAGTTTTTTACGAATATCTCGTTATTTCTCTAACCAATCAAGGAAACAGCTAGTGTTTTGGAATCGTCTCATTAAGACCTTTCTAATGATGTTCATGATTTTATGATTCAAGCATAAATTATAATTTCGACTTTTTTCGCCGTTAGAACGAAAAAGAAAAACTAGTCTTAGTTGACAGTCAGCAGTAAGGATATCTCTCTTGGAAAAAAGAGAAAATAATTGTGAACTTCAGTTTTGGCTTACATAGTGTAGTACTCAATTTCATACTTTTTATTAACGAGAAAAAAAATTTTTGAAACAATAATTCACTAAGAACAAAAAAAAAGTGTCTGTATGTTCTTACGAGAATGGATTAATTAAAGAGACTAGTCTACAGTACTCTAACATGATAATTTATTATTTGTTTTGATAGAAACTTTAATGTAAAGTACTGTTTTTTAAAAGTGTCAGAAAAACATGTCGTGAACTTGATCTCCGTTTCATTTAAATGAAGAAGTGCTGTTGGCGATAATAACAAGCCAACACTGACTGACGAGGTTTTTTGACAGATATGATTTCTGTGAGTAAGGCGATCAAAGTTTTTTAACATACGGCCTTTGTGAAACAGATGGTCAGAAAGCTTTTTGGTCATTTATACCTCCTCCAAGATGAACAGCCATTGTCTATGAATATTATTGAATTCTTTGTCTTGTAGTTCACAACATCAAACGATTTTAATTAAAATTTATTAACCGTTTTAGTGATAAACTTTAAATGTCTTGTTTTATGGAATACTACGGTTTATTATGCGACTTCATAACCAATAAAAAATCTTTTAATATTTCCTTGTAATGAGAAGTAACAAAAAAAAGTATTCACATACTAAAGCAATTGCTCTTTTTAATATTGTAGTTTTTTTTAGATTTTCATTTTCATTTAGTCATAAAAAAAAAAGAAAAACTCATCACATCATTATAACAAGCTGAATAATGCTAAGACTCCGGTAACAGTGAAAAACAGTATACTGTTGTTGCTTGAAAGAATAGAAGTTGGACTGTAAAACGAGCAATATAACATGCATATGACCTTATTTTTATGTTCAACGTTGAAAAATAGGCTTTTTCCTTTGCGTCACCTTATAACCGACATTCTGCAGCTCAATTCCATCTTCTCAACAGCATGTGTATTTGTTTACTGGCATTAAAACCTGAATAAAAAATAGGTACCTTATGAAAGGGAGTTAGAAATTAAATATTAAGAGAGTGTTCATGTGTTATGGGGATAAAAAATGAGTTCTTAAAGATCTATTTCTATAGTTTTAAAAATTGATCCTTGTATCTATTTTCCAATAATTATTAAAAATACATGATTTCATTTGCTAGAGATAAAAACTCTGAAAAAATCTTTGAGGTTTAATATTAATGAAGGTGTTTTCGCAAGAGCTTTACATGGTTGAATTATTTCCAAAGAAAATAATGGAACTATGTATGAACGCATTATTCCATTTTAAACTAAGTGTTCATTATTTTCAGTATAATTATATAACAAGAATAAGTAGTTAATATGCGAAGCAATTCAATTTCCTATTTACAATCAAGACTATTGCCAGTGAAACACCAATTTTACCAGCACATAAACTAATCCGATTATGAAATTCAGATAATTACCTTTAGAAATTTCATGTTAGCCTGTTGGTGCGTGATTTGTTTCATGGATATGCGATGTTGATTCAATCACTTCATCACTTTATTAGTACCATCGCTACTTGAATGATACATGAACTTAATTCCGTAATACAGAATCTATAGAATCAATTGTATCTATTGTAACTCCCAAATTATTACTAATTGGAAAAGTAAGCTTTTCATATATGTATGTAAGGTTTGCGTTTTAGGATCAGCTTTGACATTAATTCATCGTTACATCATTTCCTTGTTTGTTCTTAACTCAATCTAATCATTTCAATCAAATCTATTTATTTAATAAATCTACATTTCGTAGAATTGAAACACAGATGAAATATTATTATCATCATCATCATGAGGTTTGATGATTTCAATTAATAACAATTTAATCAGTAAATTATCTTTATGAACAACACTTATTTCATTGTAAATCATTTTTTATTGATATTATCAAAGTCCACCAAGTGACCACGAATAGTACATCGACCTCATGTATTAAATTATCTTAAAGATTAAGGCACGTTCTCGATCCAATAATACTGAACCAGATGTCAAGAACTTTGGAGAAAACTATAAATCAATGAGTCTGGAACTTCGACGCTATTCTTACATTGAATTGTATTCCATTGATTTACTTGATTATTTCTGTAACAAATAAAATTACCATTAATTAAATAAATCCTTTATTTTTTTCAATAATCTATTGAATATTTTCCATTAAAGGATTTTATACTTACTCGTAAAGCAGGATGATAACGATCAATAGGATAGTGATAAATAAAAGTAGATGTATTTTGAATTCTGATAACGATGTGGAAATCCAAGCGAAAGGTTGAATATCTAGGTAGTTTTGACATCTGCAAAATGCTGCTTTGGGTTTTTCCTTAATTCAACTCATAAATTCAGTATCTAGAGTGACATTTCCACGAGTATTTGAAGATCAGTCGATCTCTAGAATTTCCTATAAAGAAAATGGAAAATATATTATAAAAAGTAGATCGAAAAGTGGAAAAATATTATAAACGACAGCTGTGGATTTTTTTTACTTCAAGTTTTATATTATTTGTCATAGTAATGATACATTACACTAGTATCTTTTATGCACACATGAATAAATTTTATCTTGGCAATATTTCAATCAAATAAATAGTCAGTTTACAAAAAATATAAACAAAAAAACAAAAATTTTAAGCTTCTTAATGAATTCATTTATAGCATGAAATACTATAATTTGTCAATTACATTATGTTAATCGTACAAAAGTGTAAAAAGCTCCTACAAGTGAATCATATCTTACATTATTTAACATTAATTATAATAAGATTATGAAAATAAGAAAATAAAAACAAAGCCAAGTGTTGAATAAAACATTTTCATCAGACAGACAAGCAAAGATATGAGACACATTGAAAAATGTTTCTTGGAACTTTGTAAGAATGAAAAGTAGACTCTGGTATTAGTCTAATATAAGAAGCGAGTAGCTTTTGATTTGCAATGTAAACATGATTTAATGCTTCAGAGAAATATTGATAAACAGAATAGAACAAGTTTGAGTCCTGTTGCTGTAGAGGTAAATAAGCGAGATGGAAAAGTGTGAATAGACTATCCACAACTTGAGATCTGTCTTATTTCCGTTTTACTAAGAGTCAAGTCAACATGATGTGCAGTTAATAGGAAAAGAAAATGATCAGAAGGTGATCAAAAATAGTAATTAGGTGTTAATCAACGAAGCTTATAATGGATGTTCTTTAATCAACTCTATCAAGGTTCATTTAAATTCCAAAGTATACAATATTATTTAGTAATTTAATCTTGCAGTGTATTATATTTTTATTAATAATTCAAGTGTTGATGGTATATTCAATCCTTTCCAACTTAGATTCAAAATAATTTATTTTAGAGGATTAATCTTAATTACTTGTTCTTGCATCAATATCTACCAATGTTGGAATATTTATTTTTATTAATAAACCAGTTTTGGTGAGCTGAATCTAGCTTTATTCATTATTGAAGATTCATACTAGATGATGAATTAATTCATCTTGAATTATTACAAAGATTACTTAGCTAAAATAAATAAATATCTTGATGAATTCGAAAAATGTATTTATTTAAAAAGTTGATTCATTTTCATGTAGCTGTTGCTTAAAAGAAGAACTTTTAGTGAATAAAAAAAAATTAAAAAAATAGGAAAAAAGGTTTCTAACTACAACCATAATTCATCTCAATTATTTGAAGAACTATATCCCGTGTTTTTTTGTGAAACTGTAGGATCTATACTATCTATAACTACTTTCTTTTCTCGTAGATTCTTATCGAAACTTGTGAAACAATGTAGTATTACAGCTGAGTTATACATCACTTTCTTCAACCGCACTTTTCTCTGTCGTATCGAGTTTTGTTGGCGTTATCGAGTTTTCGGACGATGTATCGAAAAACCGATCGATGTAAAAGTTAAGTATGAGGCAGAAGCTTAACTCAGCCAGTAACAGAAACCATTTATTCAAGTGTATCTTTTCTTTTCATTCATTTTGCTGTGATGTTAGTGAATCTGATAGATCTACTCTGTTATGGACTCTTGACATAAGTTTTTTGTGTGCTTCAATACAAGTAATAGAAACCAAAATGGTGCATTGAAATGGTTGATGTCATCAAGAAAATCCAGTCTAGAGAATTGGAGTTACCAAAATAAACCATTTAGCTGGCTTATGGGAGATATTGAATTATACAAATGAGTCAAGTGAGGATTAGGTAATGGACATAAGTTTGAGACATCTGGGGAACAGCTTAGGAGCTTGCACAAGGCTCATTTCTAGTACTAAATGCAGACGGGCTTTGCCATCAATCTTGAAGCAATTCATGCAGATGTATATGTGTGTATAATAGCTTACCCGTTGCTACTGACTATGACCCAAGACCCTGGTGGACGTTTTATCCATCATCTGATATCGTCCTTGATTCTCTATCACTGCTATTGATGCATCTCCAAGGAACGTCCCCTTCTGATCGATGTTAAATCCCTTAGATCACCTTAGACTTGCCCATTTTATCGTTGAATCATTGAAACTGCTTCTTTTATTACCTCTCAATAGTATAATGATTATCCTATCAATCCACTGAGACTTCCGTAAACCTGCCGATAGTGAACAAACTTTATATACGGTCAGACATCAACTAAAATACTATGAAATTTTGTGCTAAGAAAAATAGGGTCAATTTTAAAATGAAGTTTTTATTATAAATTGAACAGTAAATATTGATTGTAGAAAATATTAAAAATAATCAATCCATAGAAAGTTTTACCAAGTTAGAAATGACTAATTTTTTAGTAATAAAAACAGTGAATGTTTTAAAAAGAGAGTAAATAATGCTATTAATTCTTCGAAAATATTATTATGTATATCCATTTCGAGACAATGAACATATTAAACCAAAAAATATTTAAACTTTGCTGCGGTTAAAGATAAAAAATTTCTTAAAAATAAAACTTGAAGTTGTAATAAAGTGGAACACGTGAAGTAAAATGAATCTACATAGATGAAAAAACGAGGAAAAAGTGACAAAACTTGTTCGGAACATGGCAAATCTTGGACAAAACTAACAAGCTAAAATTTTACGTGATTGCAAGAAAATGGCCATTGGGTTGAACATCAAGTGACAAACGGCCCTTTAACCGCGATGGCTTAAAAAGTCGGTCGTTGGAGTTGCGGTGGACGTTCAACTTTTTTCCTATCGTTTTCTTTTCTCACTTATACAGTCTTTCCGCCTTTCTCATCATAAGTGGGCTCAGCTTATAGTTGGCCAACAGCCAACATGTCTTAGATAGCGACTAATATATAAAAAGAACGCGCGATGGTTTAATGTGCTTAATGGTCTGCGACGTCGGCGGATTCTGACCGAAATTATGGTGACGTCGTTACCGATGAGCTCGACAAGCGCCATTAACATCACACTCGGGAATATCCAACGGATTGGAGGTAAAATGCTTGTCAAAGGAAACAAAAGGGGCACAATCGGAAAACCAGTTTTGACCATTATTGCTGATGCTGCAATTGGCATGTAAACAAAAACAACCCTAGGTAATTCTATGGGCGAGGATTGTGATTCAAATGAGCTTTAAAGAGCTTTTTAAAAATTCAACAAGAATTCTAGGGTGACTATTGAAAAAAAATTTAAGTATTTTTTATTTAGAATATTTTAGAAAACTTTTGATGAAAATAATAACGATTAAAATACTGCATTTTTTAATAAATATTTTCTCAAGCATTTTTATCCTTGGAATGTCTAATAATTTTTTTTTTATATTTATTAATATACTAAAAACGTTATAATTATAGCAAAAAAATTTTTGTAGATTCTTTTTATTTATTTACTTATGAATTAAGAAATGATGCTGTAAAATATTTAAAATTTAATTTTGATTTATTATAAAATTTATCGACTGAGTTAAATTATTTATAGACAAGTTTAAGTGGTTTGTTCCAATACTTCTTTGGCATACCGTTAACTCTTTCTTAACAAAGTGCTTCAAACCGGAAACGCTGTTCGTGACAAAGCTATTCTTTACACCTACTTTAATATTTTTTGTTTTTAATCACCATTAAGTAACTTATCCTAAACATTATTCATTCTTACAATTGTTTATATTTACTTTACATTTTTATATCAATAAAAGATTAAAATAATTTTCATGTAAAAATTTCATGTTTACATATCTAAACAAATACACTGGTAATATTTTTCATAGAGAAAAAAATTAGTTTTTGCTTATGAGTATGAAAAACGTATGTACGCAAACGGTAGAACTAGATATTGAATTCATACAAGAATGGAAAATGTGATAACTCTAAAGGCTTGATAAAAAAAGGAACAATGCATATTTGATTTCATAGCAATTTATCAGAGTATAAAAAACTTTATCAATTTCTGCACTGTAATATTTTCTAATATTTGAAAATGTCTTTCATTCGACCACAGTTATATAATTTAAAGTATTTAAATTAAAAAAAGAAAGGAATAATATATGTATGTATATTAAAATATTTGAAAAAGTTGAGAATAATTTATTTTAAGAAATATACATAAATAATGAAATGAACTATGAAGTATATGGTATAGAAAATAAATAAAACTTTTTTACCTTGAATAAATTAATTTTGAATAAAAAATGTTTTTATAAAGATTGCCACAACTTAGGAATACTTTAACTGATCGCTCCCTTTAATTAGAGAATCTTTTAAGCACTTTCGTAGGGAGTTTAGCGTGAAAATGAGCCACGAAAAGTTCTACGAAGCTATTGTATAGTTTCACAAGAAGGTTATCTTGGCTTTCTAATGAGAAACCAAAGTAGACGAAGCCGTAGATTTTCACTGACTGAGATAAGTATATATCCCTTTAATTCAACGAATCAATTGGATCTTTACTTCTCAATTGCCATTTCCTTTTTCTTTTACTAGTAATTAGTTGAAATTAATACCGAAAGAAAATTTGCACAAATTAAACTGAAATTCACAAGAACTTTAGTTATATTTAAGAAATTGTTACTAATTAATTTTTCAATTGAAATTCGTTTGGTAGAAATATTAAGAAAGATTTTTTATGCACCAATTAGTTGAGAATTTTGTAATTAATTTTATTATTAAACTTTATTGTTTGTATCATTTTTTTTTATTGAGTGGTCTTCTGGAGTTTTGTTAGATAATCTTAAGAATTAGGACAAACACTTGATTGTCTTCAATAAAAAAAAAATACAATACTTTTAACGAATTGATTATTTAAATTTCTAAAGTAAATAATGGAAATGAATGTTAAAATTGAAGTTAAATGGCGAATTATTGAGTTTGATTACAAAATTATTGGTTTAGAGTAAATAATGAATAGTAGTTTAAATGAAAAATAATAATCAGTCCAATTTCCTGTGATAAACTATATCATAAATTAATTAATGTGTACAAATCTTTAAATCTTCTAGATTTGAAAGCCATAATACATGATCGGTAGATGCTGGAAATACTGCTGACGACTGATTTATTGCATGTTTCAGAGAATTAATTAAGCTATCCATTAGCATAAGATGTAGCGAGTTATCAGGGATTACTACAGTTAAATTTTTTTTTAGGATTTATGAAAAATGTTTAATTTTTATTCGCAAAATATCCCATCAATCTTATTTTCAGTAATTCATTTTTTAAATCTGTTATACTTTTTTTTTTTATTTGAATAATTAATCAAATAATAAAACAGAATAATACAAAAAATTTTCTGCTCGTCATAGAATTATGTAATTTATTAATTTTTTATATAATTGATAAATGGAATTATAAGCTGCCTGCAGGTGTATGTCAATGATAAACATGTTTCCTTTTTGAAGGGAAAATATCTGTTGGGAAAATTAAAAAAGAGTTTTTAATAAAATAATATCTAGAATTGAATGATAAAAAGAGTATGGAATAAAAAAGATATTCTAGGATATTGCAAGAAAATTATACTATTGACAAAATAAAATAAAGATTTTATAGAAGATAACTGTAGAAATATACTTGGGTATTGGTTCAATATCAATATGAAAATTCTTATTTCAGAATGAACAGAAAAAACGTGACCATAGTATGTTCCAATAATACTAAAAATAATCTGAACTTCTTTACATTCGCGACGTCATGCTCGCTGTGAAAAATACAAGATAGGAACTGTGATGATTCGCATGCAAGATGCAGTAGACTTTTGAATTCGTTTCGTTGCACTGAGAAAAGTAACTTCGATCTTTTTCCACGTTTGCCTGTAATAAATTCAATTACAGAGAAAAATAGGTATAGGGAAATTGATTGAGATATACTATCATCATGATTTTTCGTTTTTTCTTAATTTACTTCACTTATTACCTTCATCACTTTAATTTTATTAAGATTTCACACACTATTTACATTTATATTGCTTAAGTCTCAAACAATTCTCTCATCTTTTTCATTTAAAACTATAATCAAAAGAATTGTGTCATTTATTAAGAAATAAAATTAACTTATGTAATTTTGGATGATTACAAGCAGTGTTTGAGTAATTACAAACATTCTAATTAATACAAACGAGTTTCTTTAATAAAAATTTCATTTGAAGGATGCTGGTATGCTTTGTGATTTTAGCAAAAATATTCAATTAATTATAATTAAATAAGTAGATAACAGAACTGAAAAATTTTCATTCAAATTTTTCAATCATCATTGAAATAAAGGAACTGGTCATTTTAATGCACAGTCTTTGTGTGATGATCTGACTATATTCTTTTATTTTCATTGTCTGAATTGAATTATGGGCTGACAGTTGGAAGTGTCGGAAGTATGGTTCTCATGTAGAGATAGGCGGCTCTGTGGAGCTTTAAGAGCTTCCATAGTTCTCATAAGAGCAAGTGAGAAAGATTGAAGGTACATATTGGATTCTCCTGCATAAGTTTCTCTCTCTCGACCTCTTCCTCTATTTTTTTTCGCTTTAAAAAGGTTTATTTGGCCTTGAATTTGGTAAAAAATGTTTCACTCCTATTTCAATCAATGATACAGTAACCCAACTTATTTCTTTGACACCTTAAGGATCAATACCAAGAACTAATAAGTTTTTTGCTTGCCAGCAAAAATTTTCCTGCATCTTAAAAAAAAGTTATTTCCTTTCCTTTCTTATTTATTCGCTAGTTTACTTTGGTATTAAAAACTCAATTTATGCCTATGAAATAATTTTATCAGATAATATTACACAAAATAATGCGGCCAGGCACTTGAGCAAGAAAATGTTGAGTTATTTGAATAAATAGTAAGGGTTTAAAGCAGCTTGATTTAAAAATGTAGTAATTAAGTAATAAAGTAAGGTTTAAAGAAAAAAAAAAAAGGAAGAAAAAGACATGAACTAACCTGCTCTCTCAGAACACGTATGTTGAAATGTGACTACGTGCAACGACGAGAAAAGCTACAATTAGTATTGTACACACGCGAGAGTAGAATGCTTTGGTGAATTCGCGATCAGAATCAGAGAATGGACATTCGCTAAAATAAGAATAACACGAGTATCGCTGATTTTGTATTTAGAACATGATATCCGATCAGCTAACAGCCGTCAGACCTGCAACAGAAATTGACAAGCACATTGGTTTATCATTTATTTTTTCTGATAGAAACTAGCTATTTTTAATCGTATTTATTATATTTTATTTTTAAAAAATTTAATTAATATTTGCTTGAATCGAATTGTTTTTTTTTTATTTTCCTTGAAATTGAAATGTATTAAATTGTCAAGAAAATAAAATAAAAATTGATAAAGTTTCTCTTGCATGTTAAAAAGCTGAATACACGTTAATTTTTTACTTATCAATAAATCAATAATAATAAAAAATAATGATGTTATAACACTTGAATAATTTCCATTGTTATCTTTTAATTAGTGCAAAAAATGGAAGAAAAAAACCTGTGATAATTAAATAATCACCAACTGGAATAAATTTTAGGATGTATGATGATGTTTTCTGCTCCGTAAAATAAACCGAAAGTATCAGTATTTTTTGCAAAAAAAAAAAGAAAAAAAAAAAGTAGAAAAACATGAAGAGTTGTATGACTGGCGTAAAAATAGAGAAATGGTCAGAAAAAAGATGGAATTCTGAACAAGAGTTATACGTGTAAACTAGACCTATATGGTCTGCAAGTGACTACGAGAACCACTAGTTCATAAAGTTACTTTATCTGGATAGTTTGAATTTACGAGTTGAAAGAACAGACGCTATTAACTCAAAAATCAGTGACAAGAAAAATCGAACAAGAGAATAATTCTTTGAAGAATCGTTATCAAAATATTTTCATTATCTAGACTGAAAACTGGACCATCCTGTTTTGAAGTTTAAATAAATTTTTGTCCTTTCAAGTATTTAAAAAAATTTTTAATTTAGTTACAAAATGGTTTGATTGACAGATTTTTAGAATAATTTCGTTTTGAATGAGATAAATTTATCTACTGATAGAAATAGTTTTGTTATTTATTTATTTATTTTTTTTTTTGAAGTAAATGGCAATGTTTATTATAAGGATGACAATTTTAAAATACAAAATAAACAGAGAAAATGAAATAAGTGAGGTATGATTTTTGTTTCGATTATTTTCTAATCATATTGTCCCGTAAACGATTGCAATATATTTCCCTATCAATCCTTTTGTTTCCCTCTCTTATCTAACTGGTTAAAAAGCATGCAGCCAGTAAACTCGGTTGTGCATCAAATTGAGTTTGCATCCGATAGCGCTGCAGTTCAAAATCCACTTTTCCTGCAACTTTATCGTGGTAGAAAACAGCCTCGTCCACAACCTTTCGCTTTTATTCTATTCTTGCATGAATTTTTTGTTTTTTTACTTTCTTCCACTGTAGTGCTCGACTTTAAAATCATCTAGGGTTAGGTTTAGTTTACTTTTTTTTTTTTTTCTAACAGCAACGAGTAAACCAATCCAAGCAAATTTTTTTTAAACTTGTTGAAAAAAGAACACAATCTAGATCTAGTTGGAATTGAAAATAACGACTTACAAAAACGAAAAGAGAATGTACGGGTGTAAAAAATCACAGCAAACAAAATCAGAAAACAAATGTAACAAAGGTTTTATATCAAACTTTGGATTGCGTGAAATAAACATTGTAAAGCCATTGATCGTTGTGCTGGAAAAGTCTATTGGATATTGAAATTATTTTGATAGGCTTTTATTTTGTTTTTCTTTAAAGAAACAATAGTGAGTTGATAAGCAATTTTGCCAATGGATGAAAATTTTTTTAATTAAATTGCTTTTATGTGAGCTTTTTTGCAATTTCTGACTTCCCATTAGGAAGTTACTGAAATCGTATTGTTTTTTTCAAATATAAATGGCATATAAAATGAATTAATCCAAAACAATAATAAAAAACAATTAAATATTTTGTACAAACAATATTAATGAGTCTATTATTAAAATATAAAATTAATTTTTTTCTAATTTATTAAATTCTTTTAAACAAATATATATTTTTTCAATTGAAAAATTGTTTGTTTATGTGAAACAATTAAAATTATTAGCTTCATTAACTTGCGAAAAATAAAAAAAAACTTTGCATTTAACATAAATCTCTTCTGTGCACTTTAATATCGTAAAAACTTTTCATCATGTATGAAACTTTAATTCATTAGATTAAAAGGTATTAAAAATTTTTTTCACTGCATTTACTAAATTAAGCATGAGATATTCTGAAGGGGATCAATTTTTGGATTTTCCAGGAATTCTACTTTCACTCTCAAACTCTAATTTTCAGTGCAACTTTGCTTATCGCTTTGGGACATGAGCAAAATCCAATGTTATTAACGACATGGTGACAATCCTTGTTCAATCCCAATCTCATTACGAATTTTTTAAGAAGAAAAAAAAATAAGTGTAATCAAGTTTAATTAATTTTTAATCATTTGCTCAACTATAAATTGACCTCAAGCTATTGACGGGAAGAAGGAAATCGACTGAAACATATTTTAAAGTGTCTCATTACGCCTCTTTTATGCTCTCCAATATTTCATAAAACGTTCAAACAATTATTTTTACACTCATATTAATTTAAAATATTTTTTCTACTCTTTTTTAATCATTTTTTTAAAAATTAATTAATTTGTTTAACTTTAATAAATATTGTAATAATGTTTTAGGGGGTAATAAAAGATTCGTTTTAATAATTATTCAAATTAAAATAAATAATTATTTAATAAAAAATAATTAGTTTGGTATCAATAAATAATTATCAAGCAATCCCAATATTTCGCTGTACCTTCGAAACTAAAAATAAAATATTTTCTCTTAAAAATCATTAGATAGACAGTATTTGAATAACCGTATTTAAACATTACTCAATATAAACCACACGGAAAATAAAAAGGACTATTTATTGAACAACTATCGCACAACACCAAACACACGATAAAATGTTATCAAACATTTACTTCAACTCCTACATCAACTCTCCACTATATCTCCCATCTATTCCACTGGATTATTAAGCATAAATTTTGTTATATCATAAATGTGACGAAAAAATCATAAATTGATCTAGACATTTTGTATTTGAGTTCGAAAAAGGAAATCAGAAAAATTCTAATATCTACATAAACAGAAACTCCATGTACAGTAGTGAAGTTTATCGTCATATAAAGGATATCATACCAAACGAGAAGGATAATCATGAATAGGTATAAAAAAGGTAGAGCTGAAAAGGTTGAAACTGATACAATCTTAGATATACCGTTGGAAGCTTGAAGATGTGAAACTTTCCAACGTATAAGCTGCGTGTTATGCTTTGATACAAAGACCCAGTAGTGTAATGTATATCGATACAACGATACTCCGATGGCTTATGTAACTTTTTATAGAAATGACTATGTATACATAGAATCATAAACAGCTCTTTATTCTACTTTTTCACGTCTTAACGCCTTTCAAACCAACTCAAGTGGAATTCTCCTTATTATATTTCTTGATGAAATTTCCTTCTATAACTAAGTACACCCACTACAGCATGTCTCCGTTTTTTCTTTCAAAAGTTTAGTTCACTTCAAGTATGCTCCAGGACTTTGGCATCCTGCTGAATGGAAAATAACTATGACATTGGAACCAATGGCTAGGAATGAAAGTGTTGTTTATTAACTATGTTATTGGAAAATTCATTGTAATGCGATGAAATTAAATATGATGGTGAAGGGGGATAAAAGTGTTCCACATGGAACTTGAAGAATTGGCAGCAATGTTTCCAGCTTGAACTTCAGAACATAACAAGCCAGCATATAATGATAATAATAACAACAACTAATTGGGTAATGAATTTTTGAAATGAAAAGAAAATTATTAATAAATAATAAATACATCATGATTAACACACATTTGAATTCTGTTTGCATATTATTCAATTATTAGACTGCAAAAAAATTTGCATCTATAATAAATCATAATTATTGCAATTCATTGTTTCATTATGATGTAACATAAACAAACTATCCTTCATCGATGATGAATATTTAATTTAACAAAATGAATGACTGATTAACAGAAAGAAAAATAGACTGTCATAAAGGAAATGGTGTTGCATAAAAACTACATTTGTTATAAAAAAAATAAAACATTAAAATTTTGTGATCAATGCTATTAATCTAACTCTCTACATTATAACAACGTCAGTTGGAAAAACTACTTTGAAAGTTTTATATTTTTGATGTAACGATTAATAATAAGAATGCACTTGTAATAGACGAAAAGTTTGACGATAATAACGAGGTGATAATAGTCATTGTACACGATTTTTCAGCTAGTCAAAATAACTTTTTAAAAGAACGGACTTATGTCCTTAAGAAAAAGATGAATAAGGTATTTTAGATGGGAAAAGGTGATTGCGTCAAGAAACAAAATGATTTTTTTTATTTATTACATTCATGTGACATAGTCATTTTTATCGTGTATCATACTAGTGTTTGTATCAAGTATGTTATATGACAAATATACATACCACTTTGATTTAAATGTGTATATACATATGTTAATGTATGTAATATTTTAATGATTTTAATGAGTTAACAGAAAATTATTTCATTATTAGTTTATGCTAAAATTCTGTAATGAACTAAATCTGTCGAATTATGAATAATTTATGGTATATTGTGGAATCAAATCCGAAATGCTTATCTGGTGTGTATGGAAAATGCACATAAACTATGTTGGAAAGATAATATTCTGAGCCATAATTGAATTTAATGGCATACGGCTAAAAGTTTACTATACGTAGCAAGCTTCTATCAAGGCATAATAACACTGTTATGAGCGTAAAGAAAATTGGTGTTAAGAAATTGTATTTATATTTAATTGTCGAATAACAATATTATTTTAATCAGTTTTAATTTTATCTATTTCTTAAGTTAATAATTCACTTCAGCATGTATTTATTATCATACAATCATTCGAATTTTTTGTAATGCATAGTATGCAGACTAATTTTTTTTTATTAATGAAACAATAAAATTACTATTTTATTGTTTCATTAATAAAAAATTATTGGAAGGTTGATTTTTTATTGAGTTTAAAAGATTGTTATCAATTACTATAACATGTTGAAAGTAAAATTGATAAATAAATATTTGAAAATACTACGATCAATTGTTACTTAAGATCCTTCTATTTATATTGAGGACTCCATGGAGTCTGCAGAATATCAGATTAAAATTTTTACCCGGATAATTGACTGGAGAAATCTAATTCTTATTTTTAGTTAATCTGAAAATGTAATCATCAGTCATAAATTGTTTTATCAAAATTCTTATTAAAATATATTAACGATAAATTTAGTCTTAGAATATTTAAAAGGAAATTGAAGCTGAAGATAATGTTGTAAATTTTTTTTAACTTCATTTCTAAATAAAGTTATATCTTTCGGATGAATAAATGAAATAAATGTCATCTCTAGAAAATTTTGGGTGAATGAATTGAATTTATTCTAGCATAAGGATGACATTATTATTTGTAATAAAATTAATGCAAAATAGAAGACGATATTTTTTCCAAATTTCGTTGGATAAAAAGGGAAACTAAGTGAACTAAATATACTAGAGTTCAAGGTAAACAAGTTTGTAAATTGAAGCTTCTCAAGGGATATAGATAGTTTATTAAAATAAGTCAAACTTATGGTTGGAATGAAAAGAATTATTTTGATTTTCCAGAGGTAATTTTTCATTTTAGAATAAAGTCATACTAATAAAAAAATCGGTTCAAAGCTTCTTTGTGTGTGTGTTTTTTTTGAGTTTTTATAGGCATCCAACTAGAAAATCCCTTGAAAGATTGAAAAGCATAAAAAAGTCTGACTAAATGCAGATAATACTACTGAATGTTCATTTATGTTGTGCGACGATAAATATAACTTCTCATATGTACTAAATATTCTTTAATTACTTTATAAAACTTTTTGTTTAAGCTTTTAATAAACTTACTTTCAATTGTTTTTTATTTCATATTAAAAAAATAAATTCCAATAAAAATATTATTAGAAGTTCTTTGGTCATGAACTTGGTAATAAATGTTCTAAATTATTTGTGGAAGAAGATTTTTGTTAGAAACTAATAAATGTACTAATGTAAGATTTAATGGTTATTGATCAATAAATTTCTTAAGTAAAGCTCGAGTCCTTATGAGATAATCCTTTTAATACCCTGCAAACTAGTCTCTGCACAGCAAGATTAGAAAGCATATCCTTGAAGGACTAAAGATCTGTGAACTTGGGTTCATCACCGGAAATTTGGCGCAAACTAATGGTTATTTGCCTATATCTATACATGAAGTGAAAGCTCAAACTTTACGGCACTCAGTCAAAGTATGGCCATAATCTGGCAACAATAATGTATAGCTATCATGTCGTTAAATTTATCACAAATAGATAACATCCGCAATAGTCTCATCGTATATCCTATCACATCACTCATTGCCAATAAATTATACGAAAAAGTCATCGATATCTCCTATAAATATCACATTATTTGTTTCATTTATTCATCAGATATCTAAAATGAAGAATAACTAAAAGTTTAATCAAGCTTTTATTTATAAATTCAATAAGAAATCATATTTTTTTACTTTAAAGAAGTTTAATTTTTTTTCAAGAAGTTTTATATTACATTGAAATAAAAATTCTTTTAGTTTATTATTTGAATATTTTTTAATAAAAAAATTACTTAAAAAGATTTTTCTTAAATAGAAAAACACACTGTCTATATTTTATTCTAGACATTTTGGTCCTTTTAATTTATGACACTGATGCACTAAAAATACGTGGAATAACTCGAGAAAAATCTAGATGTAAATTTTCCGACACATGGCTTTTGTGGGTGATAGGTGTTTTGTCTTGGATCAATTACCCCCCAGAGACATACAACAATCCGCTCGGTGGTCATGATTCAAGGAAACCCAATTCTAAATTTACCGGAAATAGAATACCACACTAAACATATTTACGAATAAATAAATTCATGTCACCGATATAAATTATGCTTCTGAGTAATGCTATATTTTTTTTCTCCAAAAGAATTGAGTTTTTATCTAAATGTTGGTATTTTAAGTTTAATTATTTAAATTTTCCATTGAAATAATATTATTAATTAGCTAATCTAGTTAATCTAAATAATATAATAATGATGTATTGTCTTAGTGAATAGATTAGACGAACTTCTTGGAGTAGTTTTAGTTGTGTGAAGCTTATAATTACTATGATAGTTGTTATCATTTAATATAAGAACCATAAGCCGGAATGGAGTTATAGCTGGCGTACGAGAGCTTTTTGAATGGCATGCGATGAAATAATGTCATAGTTGTTGGAGCCTTTGAGTTTAAATTAATTAAATTGCAGTTGAAATTAATATTTATTTCCAAACTTATTTTATTTTCACTGAACTTATTTATTCATTTATTAATAAAATTATTTTATTTTCTACAATCTTATTTCAGAAAAAAATAATGACACAGTTCAGTGACTTGGTGACTCAAGAAATGTTGTGGTTTTGTTTTGAAGAAGGAAATTAAAACTTAAGGTGTGAGCTCTAGAATTCATTTTGAAAAATCTTCTGTGATTTTTCTTCAAAGAACTACATTGCGTTACAAAGCTATGAAACGAGGTAGATTTTATCTTCAAACCATTCTTAATCGTCTTTGAGAAATAAATAAAATAAAAACATACTGGATAAATATTTATAAAATTTCATATCATTTTCTTGAAATTAAATTTCTTTTGCTCTTCACATTATAACATGTGTCAAC
Source organism: Chelonus formosanus (assembly GCA_028641665.1). Classification (NCBI taxonomy): domain Eukaryota; kingdom Metazoa; phylum Arthropoda; class Insecta; order Hymenoptera; family Braconidae; genus Chelonus; species Chelonus formosanus. Next base: position 21,885,274 of record CM054002.1, read on the forward strand.
CACCGACTCTGTTATCGATGAAGAAAATAATAATTTTCTAAATATTTAACTCTAAGATACCTTTTTAAAAAGATATCAAATGTCTGACAGAAATTGAGATGTACTACTTAAAATATTTTAAGAAATTCAATATCTATTCGATAATCAATAAATACTTGTAATACCACAAATATCTTGTAAAAAAAATTAAGAAAAATGTGAGACAATAAAAAGATAATTTAGTTATGTAAAAAGCAGTACACTTTAAATTGGTTCTGACATTATTTTTTCTTCATTTCATGGCTCTTCTTCCATACACCATTCAAAATAAATAATAAGCCTTAAGTGTTAATAAAAGTTCATTATTTGTTTAAGATTTTCTTGAAGGATGACACTTTCTATCTAAATTTCATCATAAATTTATTACAGCATGACTAAACTTTTTTACAAACGAGAAAAAGTTTGAAAGAATAAAATAGGATGATGTCTTGATTAAATTATATTTTGACGCATTGGATGAAGATGTTATCAGATGATATCATGCTCATGAGTTTTTTTTTTTAATCATAAATACACACTCCAATAAAAAGGTAGAAATGACATGACGGAATTAGAAAACAACACGAAAGTATGAAAGAGAACGGGTGTGAAGTAAAGAGTGTTGAAGAAATGGACGTTGAAGGAGGGTATAGAGCTTTAGAGAGCGACGCAGTGGAAAGAGGGCGCACATGATAGAGAGCAAGATAGCACCCTCCGCTGGGGACTAAAACTCTATGTTCAGTTACGCCGCGCCCCTGGTGAAGCGCGTTGCCTTTAGTGGCATCGACTTTACATGTTTTCAAGCCTTCTTGTTGTTATCACACATCACTTGTCACTATCAACTCATTTCAGTACACTTCAATAGCAGCTTCTTTTTTAACAAAAAAATAAATTTAGACACTTCAAAATATTTTTAATACTTCTTTTTAATTAAAAAAAATTTTTTGTAAAAGAAAAGAAAAATAAATGTTTGTTGATGGAAAAAATGTAGTTAAAGTTAAAAAGATAAATAAAATTGAAGTGCGATATATAAAAAAAGAGGTGTTGAACAAAAACAAAATGTCAAATCAAGTGTTAAAAAGTGGGCTAAAATAACAATCTAATTTGCATGAGTTTGATATAAATTGTTGTTACCAAGTGAAATGATAAAGAGACTAGTTGTTAGAAGGCATTAGTTTGGTGTCTTTGTTTTCTTTATTTTGTTTACCTTGAGGATGAGTTTCTCCAAAGGGGTTTGAATCGATATTCAAGACAGAAGCTTTTAGAACACTCGAATAATGTAAGTGATATTTGAATTAAGATCGAATTCTTAAAAGATCAATAATTATCAAGAAATGTGTGTGTATGTGTTTTAGTTGGATTTATGTTTTAAACTTAAAAAAAAAAAAAAATGATGCATTATCAAACTTTTAAACGGTTGTGTTATCGTGCTATACATATGATCCGTAAGATGACACGGTGACCGAGTACTTGAATCGCAGCTTTATTACCTTGTCTTAAAATTCTATGAGCCGTGCATTGAATGTTCGTGCTGAGACTTAAAGAATATATATACAGATATATATCGAGGTACAGAATGATTGAAGTGTTTCGTCATGGATCACTGGTCGTTAAATCAAAATAACTTAAGTTAAAAGCAAGCTGCAAAAAAGAAGAAAAACGAAATACAAAAAAAATTACCGAATGCAACGTAAGTAATTTTTAGTATGATGAAAAGTACACGTAGTGTATAGCGATTTTAATATAATGCAATCGTGCAAAAATATTTTTAAAAATCCAACGTGAGATTTTCTTATATTTTTGTGGGCGAGCTTTTGTGAGGCAGCTTATAACAGAAGTTAATTTACATGACCCATTAAAAGTTACGTAATGGTAACTACTATCATTGCGACCTAATTTTTTTTTTTGGCACCAATTTTCGCATATGTAGGAAGTGATTCCTCTCAATCACATTGAATTTAAATTTAATTGAAGCTTCTTATAATTAATATACACCAAATATTTACGAGGGAAATAATGGCAATAGTGAAGAGAGCTTTTGTTGATATTTCGGTAATTAATTGTACACGATTTCTTCTTGTGAATGAAATAAAAATATTAGCACTTGAAAAACTTTAAGACATAGACAGGAACAAACTAAGTAGCAACTTCTGACGAGCTTTTAACAGTCTGTTCTGGAAATGACGGAAGTACTTTTGACGCTACTCTCATACACGTTACTTTTTCTTGTAGCAAGGGATTGAAGGAATAACTGAAGAGTTGTGAACGTCAAACTTTTAAAAGTTCAAGTTGTCTATGGCATCCAAGTTACTATCAGTTGAACATTTTCTATTGCGATTTGTCTACACTAAAGCTATTGAGTATTGAGCTGTTAGACTTTCAACTTTTTTACTACAAATATATGTTTTGATTTCCTTCTGCTTCGATTAGTTTTTCTGAACATAATCATTTAGTTACTACAAGGCTTTATTTTCAAGAGAAAATAAGTAAAGTAGCATTGAGGCATTCTTAATAATAAATTCCTTCAGTGGAAAATTAATTTATTAAAATAATTAATAGAACAATGGAGTTAATATTAAATTAAAATAAAGGTAAAGCTGAAGAAAGTTTTGGTTTAATAATTAAGAATTCATTATTTGTAAAGGGATTTTTTTTGTTTCAATTGAAGGGAGTTTTTTAAATTACTTCAAGTTTAAAAAATGTTAAGATATTGAAATTTTAATGGTTTTATTATTTAAAATATTTTCAACTTCTTTCAATTTTGAGTTAGAATGATGTAAAATTTTCATAAAGAATTCAATTTAAAAAAAAAATGAAATAGTTCTAATGTAAAATGAATATTTAAAAGAAGATAATATTCAAAGTCATACACATAAATTATTACAAAGATTACAGCTCTTGAAATAAAGAAAATAAAAAAGCTAAAGACCAATGAAGTACGATAAAATGCTTTTCTCAATCATCAGTCATAAGCTTGGCTGGCTAAAACTATTTTTTTATCTTTATTGTCGAAATTATGATTTTTGTTATATAACTTATAAGCTATCCAAGTCATTCTTTATTTTCACTCTTTCAATTGCTTTCTTTTTTAACTCAGTAATGAATTTTTATTATTCAAATGATAATGAAAAAAATTAACAAAGTAATTAGTCAGATGCGTGTCAAAAGAGGATTTACTGTGGTTGCCGTTGATCAACTTTTGTAATATGCATTTGACCTAGAACTATATATAGATTTATAGTAGCTCAATTCCAACACAAAACTTTGTAACATAGTCGAAATAAAATTAAAAATAATTTATTCATGCTATTCAGTGATGCATAATCTATTAGATTTAGTGTAAACCACTAATCGATCAAACTCCCATGTCATTACTTCTAACTCGACTTGAATGTGAAGTAGATGGTGCGAAGAAAATTGGGCAAGTAACTGAAAATTACATATTGACGTCGATATGACATCATCATTGTCATCATTAGATATGGTGACCCGATTTTTTCTATGAATAATCTGACATAAACTAGGGTATTTCGTAAAGATTGCCAAGAAAATACTGGAACCGGTGTGTCTGCTATTGATCATAAATAAATGCATGTGAAGACGAAGAAAAAAGTGCGAGACTTTTCATGTTATTCCACACATAATTTTGAACAAATAAATTTTGGCAATAATCCACCGTCATTTTCTCTATTACGTATATAGTCAAACCATTCATAAAACTAAATAATAAATAAGAAACAGCACATGAATATCCGGTAAAATTCCAATAATAAATTTTTCAAAATACTTTTGTGTATTTTTTTCATTCTTCATTCAATAGTTAATAAAGTATTGGGTTTTTATTGGATAATTAAAAATTAAAAAATACTTGTAAAATTATTTAGCCTACTTTCAAAGTCTGTTTAATTTTATTCCCTGATTCATTTTTTTCCTGTAGAAAAAGGAATAAAAAATATGTAGAATAAGTTACATGAGAAAAAAAATGATTTAAATTTTTCTATTGATTAATTTTTTATCAAAAGGACGTGTAATGATTATATTTACCTTCTTACATTAAAAATGATCACGACATTGTACGATAATCTCTAATAAAGTTACACATGAAAGATTGAAAGATATTCTATATCATCAGCTTAATTGGAAGTTGAAAGGAATACCAGAGATAACACAATTTATTGACACTTTTTTGTTTATTCATCTGACTGATCTGGCTTTCGGTTACTCGCAGATTCCACGGTTAGAGTTGTAATTTATAGCGTACAGAATCGGGTAAACCGGGCATGGGGTTAAACGGAGCTTAACACTTGGTGGTGGCGTCACGTTCAATACCGACACAAGCTTTGCCAAACAGTCGTAGTCGAAAGGAAACTAGAGGACGGATATGCGGCTGGTACTTTGTCAAGCAAACTTCTATTTCAATTCTTGATTCCGTCGGTTTTGTGAGGAGCCACAGAATCACTTTATAATGTTGATAAATATGGTGTGTTTCAGACTACTAGAAATTCTTGGAGTTTGATAAATGTACACTGAATTTGCGGAACAGTATTATTGTGACAATTAAGCTTCACTCTAAATAGTTAACTTCCTTTTGAAATGTTGATGTCGTTCATAATTTTGACGCTCATCAATTTGCGGTTTGTAATTGGGTTAAAAATGTTTCAATATTTTGTTAATTATTATTATGCAGCTGGTATTTGCAAATTCAATTATTATATTGCAATTCAAAGGCTTGAAATATGATTGTCTAAGTCATGGAATGGAAGAAAAAGAACCAGTAAAGAAAATCTTCTTGGAAAATCCTGCTGGAAAGGAAACTTTATCCACAAAAAATCCCACTTGATTTGAAGCATTCATGAGACTTTATTTTTTTCAAAAACCATTTTTCATCATCAACTGAATAAAAATAATGCTCAGGATGCAGTTGAACAATTATTGAGATTAATTTAGAAAAAACAGATTATTCATTTATATTTAATTTTGAATAAAAAATAATCAAATAGGATTTAAAATGTAAAATAATATATTATTAGTGAACAAATAAATAAAAACTTTTTTTAATCTATTAAAATTGATTAAAATAGGACGAAAATTATGTTCTATTTTATATTAAAAGTTTGATCGTTGACTATTTACGTCGTCACGTTTATTAATTTTTTAGACAATGCAGGTTCTAAATTAAATTTCTAATTTATCGTAAGTTCGATTTATTTGTTATAATTTTAGAAATCGATTTTTAGGGTTTAATAATTTCTCGATAATTTGTCAGACCACAGGCTTTGAGTGAGAAACTTATTTTTAGGTGATTATCGGATTATTGTCAAACGATTTAAAAATATATTCCCAATATAAATACCATTTTCAATATGTTTTCGTCCATTAATAACACTTTCGTATATCATAAAAAATATTTTTAATAATCAGAAATCATTGGGAATTCTTTTAATTGGTGGTACATATGAAATAATGGTTGAAATTTATGATTCAAATAGAGGATTTATCAGTGGCTATTGAATATTTATTTTACTATATTTGTAAACACGATTTATTCCGAATTAATGAGAACTGTTGGTCATAAATATAATTTTAAACTTTTGTTTTTTTAGTAAATACTCTGATTTGTATAAAGACTTTAAATTTTTTATATTTGATTGGAAATGAAATTACAGATCTCCAAAAAGGAATTATTGTGGATTAATAATAATAAATTATTTTGAATTTGATATATTGAAAGGTTAGCAGGAAGCTTTGTTTCCTTCATGCATATCATACCAGTGCATAAATCAAGAGAAAGTAAAATGCTAAAATTCATCTAATGAATCATTTTACTGTACGAAATAGTAAATATTAGTCTTCAATTTACATATAAGCACCACCATGTAACTTCATAATCAATTACTTCCCTTGAAAATTCATGAAAATTCGTTCATGTCGAAAAAAAATTTAAATAATGTATTTCCATACTGATATTATCTTTACGAATGCTTTGATAATTTAATTTTTTTTTTTGGCGGGCTTTCAAAAGGAATGTTTTTTATTTCAAATCAATACCAAACGAAAACAAAAAAATGCAATGAATGTTTGTAAAAAAAAAACACAACTGTCCCAAACGGTTTCGTTGATGTTTTTTATCTTCAAAATAGACTGCAAAAATGTCGGAATGTTGTTTATAATTAATTTAAAAATTTGTTTCAAAAGTAAACTTCAGTATGAATGGAAATTTACCAAACAAAATATCTCAAATATTTTTTAGTTCTTTTACAGATGTAGTTGAAATTAATTTTTACTTGTTTCTGGACATTTAAACGTAAAGTTAAATTATCTTTTAATTTTTGTTTGTTCTCAAGCTGTCTACAATACTTGAATTTCCATCGTCGTATAATATTCTCATTCGCATTCTCTATTTTGCGGTTTATGCACTTCTTCTTTACTCACTCGATAGATCCTCCATCCCTCGTCTTGCTCTGACTTGTCTCCTTCTTTTGCGACCCGTCGAATACTCAACTCACGTTTTTTCTCTTGAGCCTTGATGTTCCTTCCAGAATATGAATTACGTTTGATTTATTTCGTCAAGAAAGTAGATAATAATGATTATACCAACTTAATCGCCTTCGCTCCCTTTTAATCATGATTTGAACGTATGTAACTTCTACACCATTTTTTTTCTTACATCAAAAATCACTCATGTGTATTGTTTACATAATATTTAAATAATTTATACAGGATATTTTTCAATGCCAACGATAGAAAAATGTCAGCAAAGTTTGTCTTGAAATTCTTTTTCCTTTCCAAAGTTTACATTTGAATTTTTCATTAGGATAAATATTTTTTTCGTTAGGAAAATCGTGAAATTTATTATAAATCTGGCGGTTCACTATTGGATTTTCCGTACGTTTCGTTCGATAAATTATAATTAAGTTAGACATCAATATATTTTTGATTTATGCAAAGTGAGAGTTTGAGTGGAATAATAATTAACGATCTGAATGTTTGATTGTTGTTTAAACTTTCGTTTTAAAATGTATAATTTTTAAAATATCAAATAGATTAAAATCAAACAGAAATGCTTCTTTCAAAATTAAAAATGATAAAATATAAAAAAAAGATTGAGAAATAGATATAAATGAATTTATTAATTCAATAAAGCATTTACATAAAAATGTAAGTAGGAATTAATAAATTTTTAATCACCACATTTATTTAATTAATAATCAATTTCATTGAAAAAAAAATCCATTCATTAAATAAATCATTATAATTTTGAATAAACATACATACATGTGCATCTATGTATAAACATTGAAGGCTTAACAACCTAGAAATAAAATTTTCTTTTCATAAATTCACTGCCTTTTTTTTAGCCTCTCGTCTACTTCAAGTTTCTTTTGTTTTAAAACGATGGAAAGTCGAGTATATCAATGACATTTGTGAAAAACAAGCTGACAAAATAAGTGAGCTCAGGTTTCTTACTTAAATTTGCACTTTCTTGAATTGAAAGCATCTTTTTCTTGTCTTATTGTGAAAATTATGACCCTTTGGTTGAATTATGCAGAAATAACGACAACTCGAAAGGAATATTCACAATGAAGAATAAAGACACAAGGATGAGTGGCCTGGTGCTCATCCTGTATTCATTCCGTGGGGAGTAACTACTCAGTAATCCTCCGCTGACTGTTCATAGTTTTAATCGAAATCCGTTTTAAATTGTAAATGCGACCCATGACTCCGTAATGTCACGATAGCCACAGGCTTTCTTCATCTTTATTTTCTATCCTTTGCTCTTTCTATTACTCTTTTTTATTTTTTTTTATCCTCTTTTCCAAACTACTATTCTGCCGGAGACACATATCGCATTAGTTGAATCTTCTACATATTCTCTAATTTCCATTCTCTCATTTTCTCTCAAATGTGGTTGACCCTTTGGTCTCTGTAATTCCAGAAAAGTTTCATCTTCCAAAAAAACAATGTCTCTAGAAAAAGTTTGTGGTCTTTTAATTTTTTTCAACATAAAAATATTCCAAACGTTAAAAACCAGTGGTTTATGTACGTAAACACGTTATATCTCTTTATTTTTCCAGTGAAATTCACTAATGAGTTGCATAAAAAGGTAAATATGCTTTTTTAATAAACATTTCAACGTTTAATATTTTTCGTAATTTCAACTTTATCACTCGACACTTTTGTATAACATGAGAGAAACACTATTCAACTGCGTAAACAAAGTTTTGGTAATTAAAAGATAGTTATATGTTGGAATAATTCATTAAATATTTTTTTATTATTTACATTGAGAAAAATCAACTTATATTGAAGAGTATTTTTTTAGAACTCGAGTTTTTTTTTCTTATTCCAGTAAGACATGAAAGTTACTTCATAATAAGAAATGAATAATTTAATTAATCTGAACTGAAGAAAAAAAATATTTTTACTGAGTAAAGAATTGACTTATTAAAATTACCTAATAAAAAGTTAATATTTAGTTAAATCAATGACTTAAGTACTTAAAATTAGCACATCTAATTAATTTAAGATAAAAATAAATGACTGATAATGAAAAAGATTTAAAAAAAACTTCTAAAAATAAATTAAAAAAAAAAAAATAGTGTTAAACAAATCATCCATATCTTGAAGGTTGTAATTCACGTTAACGATTCAGTTAACTTTTCTGTTCTGCAAACAGATTTAGGTAATGCTAGGGATTAGAGAAATTGTGCCACATAGAGGATGAAGATGAAATTAGTTGGTTAACCTGAGCTGCCGCGGTTTGCTTGGTAACAGCTCGTAACAAACACCTCGGAAAACAGCTTTCATTGCACCCTTAGATGTAATTTTCTTACCAAGCCTAAATATATGGGCGGTTTTATTTCGTTAGCATCCAATTAATGTAGTACTGGAAGACTGATGAATGTCGAAACTTTGTTAGAAAAAGAAACGATGTGATTTTTCCGCGATCTCAAAATTATTTATGTTATAATTCTTGGGAAATAGTTTTATCTAGGAAGAATATTTCGTAGAGGCGTATATAGAACAAGGGATAAAATCATGCTAACGATCTTGAGACGACGAAGGAGCAAAATATTCGCAGTCTAAAATGTATTCGGTGAACTCGCATTAACAAAGTTAGTATTCAGGTTAGTATAATCATTATTTCATGCTAGCACGAAGAAGGCGTGAAACGCTTTTGCTATTCTTTTCCACGAAAATAAACTTAAGGTTAAGTAAATTATCCTATGCAAAAGGAAATTATTGTTCGATGGAAACAAGCATCTACTTTTTATATCAAGGATAAATTATTTCTTTGATATTCAGTTTGAAAATTTAAGGGCACAATTTCGAAGAATTTGTAAGCTCAAATTATCCTTTGCACATTTTAATATGAATAAATAATAAATAAAAAAGACATTATAATAAATAAATAATTAAAAAATACTTTCAATGGATTGAATGTAATAATTACAGTGGGATTTTTAAAAACAATTTTTTTTGTTTGAAAAAAAAATACAGTGAACAATGTAATTATCTTATTTTAGGCTGGTAGTATTCTACTGAGTAATTCTATGATTTTTATGAAAGAGTGTTAAGACTTACTATTCCATGTCACGCGACGTATTTTACCTAAAGAGACAGTTCTGTAAGAGAGATTACATTTTGCTGCGCCCGCGGCTATCTAACTATACAAAGATGAGTTGGAGAGATGGATTCATCAGTTGATCTGTTAATCAATGTATTCACCTTCTTGTTCTTGTGTGTTGGCCTTTGTTCTCGTTTTTTACAAACTAAATTTCAAAGAGCAACCAAAAAAAAAATTAATAATTACCTATATTTCATTAATTTTCTGTTTTAGAATATTTTTGACATACTTCCATTAGTCCTATCATAAACATTCTCATTCATTAATCCAAATTTGATTAAAAAATGAACATCAAAATTGCAAAGGTTGAAATAAATATGAGATCTCTATTATTACTTTGAGATTGATTCGTTTCCTTGGAGAAAAAAAATATAATGAGAAAGTCTCATTGTTATTACAACAACAACAACTTGGAAACTATTTTTTCCTTGTCCATGACTTCAAAATTTTAATGTTCAGTATACAATTGCAGTAAATAACAGCTTGGAATCGAGAAAAGTTTAAGAATATTGTCGCTAACTCCTTAACATCTTTATATAAGTTTACGCATCTCCTTCATTTCACAATAAATTCAGCTGACATCGTAAAAATTACTAGGACTTTGGTAGGCTATGGGTATATACATGTTTTAGAAAAGTTTATAAGATGAGGTTGCCGGAAGCAACACATGTACAACCCTCAACTATTCTTTTGGCTACACGCCATTTTGAGTATCATGATTTTATATCTGTATTAGCCATTTCATAGGGTCCAGAAAAGAAGCAATTTCATACCAAGTTCAGTAATATACCTTTTTTAATTAAACTCCTACAATCTTGCTCAAGACTATAACAATTACGTTATGTAATTAATTAGACTAATCTTATATTTTTAAAGAACTTTTTTGTAACTAATTTGAAATTTTTTTGCCAAAAAGAAAAACACATTAATGTTGATAGTAAAAGTCTTTGCAGAGACATTCAGTTATTAACATGGAAAATTAATTTTACAACTTGAATTAATGTTGATGAATATTCAAAGCAATGAAATATGTAGGGTAATACAAGCCACTATTTGAATATCATAATAAATAATTATTGACAAAATGTTAGAACAAACGTATAGTATAGCAAATGTATTAAAGTATCAAATATCAATACTTTTCATCAACTTGGACCAGTTTCGAGAATATGATCCAAGTGAGTTAAGAAAAGCTAACTATTATTAAAGCTGTATCATTCTCAAAACACCTGACACCCTCATGATGATAGTTGATATCGTAGTGAGGCTTCAAATAATCATCAACAGAATGATAATTTATGATAACATGTAAATGGGTGTCTGTGCGTACATCCTCTCGGAATCTAGAAACGATTAATTTAATTGATGAATATGTTCACGCGATTGAATTCACAATTGATTATTCAAACTTCCACTCATTATCTTCACATCACCACCATTACTTTATATGCCACTTGATCATTTTAATTGATTTTAATATCTAAATTATTCTGATATATTTATGTATGAGTTTGATTCAGACGTGGGCATTCATTTTGGCGGAATGGAAAAATTGAAATCGGTTGAGATGGATAACGATCGGGAGTTTATGTCAATCTGATATGAATGACGGATAGACTACTTAAAATATAATAAAATTTTTGTGTCATTCATTGATGGATTAACTGAAAGAGAATTTTAAGATTGAAAGGTCAGTAAGTTTGAAGGGGAAATATTATTTTTGAATTTATTACTTCAATATGAATTATGATGACATGAAGAAGACTATGTCAAGAGATTTATTCTTTATTTATTTTATTTATTTTTAATAATTAATTTTCATTTATTTTTTTTCAAAATTATTATTATGACTATGTATTGAAGAGAAGGAAGAGAAGAGAAGGATTCTTTATCATTTCAATTGAAGGAAAATATGCAATATACATTTTATTATTACTCCAACAAAATCCAAATTTTCTTTTGTTCATTTCAAGTCACACTGAAATTTATTTCCTATGTTCTGATCTCGAATATTTATCTAGTGATATATTGAATTTATGAATGTTCAATAGCAATTTTTACTTTCTTCTTTGATTCATGATTCTCTTTACTTCATTATATGAAGTACTTTTTGCAACTGGACATCATAAACTATGTCGATATTTTGAGATTCAGATGAAGATTCATTATAATAATTTATTGAAGTAAACTAAAACAAAAAATCCGTCAACTTTGTTCTTGTTAAAAATTATAGTAATCTGCTGCATCTAAAGCTCGACTCAAGAATAAAAATTCACAATTTTTCCTCATATAAGCAGTTCCATAAATTTTATATTCTGATTAAGAATATCACAATTTCCTTCTCTGCACAAATTACAGAGAGCTTTCTTTTACTCATTTAAATAAATTTTAATAAAAATACCGTTCTCAATTGTTTTTAATATTTTTCTAAAATGAATCGTTAATAGTATATGAGTACTAAATGTCCAGTTACTTTTTTTTATCTGTCATAAAAACAAAATTGTACCAATAGAATTTAAAATTCCATCAACCTGACCTTTATCTCCATTCCTCACTTCATCATTTACTCTGATTGTATGGAAATTTTTCGACATATTTTGAGAAAATATCCTTTTTCATATGCCACAAGATCCTCTGCATTCGAGAAACATGTAATATACTAGAAATCCAGGTTTTATCCGCAAAAAGCATGAGCTAGTTTCGCATACAAATGTTAACGATTACCGGTTCAGTTGGCCAGCTGGTTTACTTGCAGGATTTAAAATCCTCTATAATATCAACGATATAATATAACAAAGAATAAAATCTTTCTAGAAAGTAGATATCTTGCGAACTTTCTTTGTGATTTTCTTCTTAAGCTATTATGCTACATATTAAATCCTAGTCTCATTCTCACTCAGTCTGTGAGCATTGTACCTTTGGATACCTGCACAAACGTTCATGATGGTTTTGGTATTCTTGACACGAATAAATATTCTGTTGTCACAAGAGTCTTCAACTCTATTTCGTTGATAGAACAAATAAAACAAATCAGGTTTACTGCAAGGTCTATTTTGAAAAAATTATTAACTGGAAAGTAAATTTTGATTTTGTGCACATGGAGAACAATTTTCTGCAACAACAGGCCCTGTAAATTACCCTTGATTTCTTTAATGTTTGGATCAATTTTTTTAAGAAAAATAATTTTTTCTACAATATTCGTTGAAAGCATTTTGTCAAGAACTATTTTAACTTTTGAATGGATGATGATTCATTGTTTTGTGCGGTTTTTTCCAGAAGTTATTGAAGTTTGGAGTTATAAGTGTCGTTTTTTCCTTCAACATCAGATAACTTCGTTTTCAAAAATCGTAAAACGTTCAATGAAAAACGAATTTTGAAGGGAAAAGTTTGGGCTTTAAAATGTTTCACTTGAATGTACAAAAAATTATTCACGCTTGGAAGGGCTTTCAAACTTAAAAACATTAAGAGTGTAGTAGGGAGTGATAAAATTTTTTTTTTACAAATAAATCTTAACAAAAAAACTTCATGAAAAAAAAGAAACAAAATTAAACATAGTTTACTTTAAATCCACAAAATCACGACCACAATGGATAATATTTTATTTCCAAGTGAATGTGAATATTTGAATTTAAATATCGACATTCATTTAAATACTCGTCGATAATTAAAGTGACAAAATTAATTGCATGATGTGTCCAGCAACTCTTAAAAGACAAATTAATATTACATTGCATTCGATTTTCATCAACTCATATAATTGATGTAATGATCAATATCAATTCAAGTTCAATTCATGCAGGAATTCCTTTGCAAAAGTTCATCAAACGAGACAGAAAATTCAATATGTTAATATTTTATTTAAGCACTGACTCTAATTAATAGTTAATTTAATTTAGCTTATTCCCAAAAAATTATCATCGCAATTTATCAATAATCTACTCTAGTGTAAATAATACCGAAAGGTGATGGTATCGAGTTGAAGTAATGAATAAAAATTTTTGTAAATTTATTTCAAGGCCATCTGGAGATAGCAAGCAGTTCCTAAGGCCATAAACAACTTTATAACTACAAAAGTTAAATTTCTCAAATGTTATCTTAATAATTTAAATGTTAATGCGTGTTAATAGTCTTGCTCTCCCAAGTTGTACCACCAACATTCTATCACATTCTTTACATAAAACTATTTTATTCACTTAAGTTGTACCTCTTAAAAGATCAAAGCTAAGTTAAACATTTATCGCAATCTAAGTCAACCATCTTCGTTAGAAATTCGTCCTTTACTTAAGTCAATTTAATTAAAGTTAGACCGCTTTAAAATTAATTAAACACCTTGGTAGAATTTAATGAAAGACATATAGAGGATAAATAATCGATATTTGATTCAACTGTATCGACAGAGAGTAATCCTATCTCTTTTCTTTAATACAAGATTCGCTTCAATTAATATGAACTAATCATTCCATCATAGTGACTAGTCATTGTCATACGAATTGATACACTGATGCAATTGATCGAACTTCCACTTCCTAAACTATTCATCCCGTCACCTCATTGTCATGAAAATGAGGGAGCACCCGATTCATTGACAAGTGTAATATACATTTAGCTCAGGAATTCCAACAGAAGAACCGACTTTGTGGTAGGAGCACATTTTTCGTGTTCAAGTGGTAGATCAAATTCTTCACAATGTGCTTTTGTGAGGAATTAAAACGTTTCTGCACATTATTCCCATTTTTCACATGCAAGAGTTTCATTTAATGGAAAAAGAGAGAATAGAAACATCTAATTGTTACAAATTAGTACTTTTATATCTTAACAAAAAATACCATCAAAGAATTGGTTTTATTATGGAAAAATAAATGAAGGAAAAAACTTGGAATGCTTTCCTTTAAAAATTCTTCATAAATATGCTTCTTTTAATCTTTGATGATACTACTTATGATGATCTTTATTGAAGATGAGTGAGCCAGACAAAAAACATTTTATTATTAAACATTTCTTTGAGTTTTGTCTTATTTATTGACAAAATATGAAAGGTAGACTATTAAATAAACTGAATTTCTTGGTATATAGTTGATGACAATAGACAAGAGATCAAGACTTATGATTCCATGATGTGTTCCTTTATGATAAAAAATATATTATAAATGATGAGAACTTTTTAAAGGATTAAATGAAAAGAATCTTCTAAAAAGTTCAAGACAACTATATTAGATAAAATGTTTTTTTTTTCAGAATGTGTCTGGGATTTAAATGTCTGTGAATAATATCATACTTGTTATTATTTTAAGTAAAACGACAGCTCATTCTCTAATATTGCTGGAAAAAATTGCCTCTAATGTTTGAGTAAATCTTCATCATGGTTCTGATGTTTAAATGACTGTTTATTTTTTTTTTGTTTTTACATAAAATAGCATTATTTTTAATTCACAACAGAAGTTTATAACATCAAAATTTAATAATCAGCAATTAAATTAAGACCACTTATTAATCTTTATAAAAACATTTAATTAACAATTTAGTAGTAATTGATTGTTAGCTATATTTCTTTATAAAATTCTTAATTACATTCTATCTCATAAAAGTTTCCTTTCTTATAAAGTTTATGAGTGTGTATTTATTTAAAAATATGAACTTTCTTCTAATGATAATACTTTTAGAAAATAAAATCTGAGTCAAGCACCACTCTATGAAATTTTTAACACAAGCACATACATTTATCTTTGCTTATTAATTCATTGATCAATGAAATAATCAAACTTCCAGGATTTTCTATAAAGAAGAATCATCAAAAATTTTTATTCAGAACAAACTCGAATTTAAACAATGTACTTGATAGCTCTAGATCACGAATTAGAAAAAAAAAATGATACAATAAATTACACTAATGAAGAACAGTCTTAAAAATAGGGTAAAACAAGTATTATTCATGTACGTGCTAATTTCCGTGTGTCCAAACTATAATTAAACGTATTTAACAGACTGTACACTGCAGCAAGGTAAAAATGAAAAAAAAAGTCTGGAAACAGAATGACATTGATCAGTAAGCCAATTAGACGACGGAAATTGATCAGAAATAAAATAAAGTTTAAACGAAAAATTAGTTTTATTGCTATTGAAGTGAGTCCAATATTACTAAAGATCGTATAAATTATTCTACTCTTTTTCCTTTTTATACAAATCTTTTTCGAACTTTTTTATTCAACTTTTTTCTGTATTTTCTATTGATAAAGTACAAGCTTTAATAGTGGTATCACAGTGATTTCGAATAACTGGTTCAAGCTTTGGTGATGTTGCACGATTCACCAGTCTGATTGTACTTACCTTTTCGTTTATTGTAACTACTTAAAGTTTAATTATTCCCAGTGCATTTACCATAGAAATACTCAACTACATAAAATTATGACTGAACAACTTTGATATCAATTCCTTTGAAATATCAAATGTATGAAATTCACCTCGATTCTATTTACATGAATTACAAGTTAGGAAAAGAAAAATTGATTAACCATTTTTTTATGTATATATACATAACTGTTTGAATAAAACAACCAAACTTTATGGAGAGATAAAGGAAGTTTAACGAATCAATATTTTTGCATTCTTTTACTTATTTTTATAGGAAGTAAATTGTTCAAACCTTTTTTATAAAAACTGACTGAATCAAAAAATGAAAGACATTGGATTAATGTGGAAATAAATTCAAATAATTTAATGTGTTAAATACAATAATTGATGATTAATATTTATTTGAATTTAACATAAGCTAAACTTTTAGACTTAAGAATACTTGAATTAAAATTCAAAGATTGTTTCTAATGACTCTGATAAAACCTATATATTTTCTTACACCTATTATTAAAGAATATATGAAAAGCAACTTCAAATACTACCTAGGGTAATAGCAAGTATTATTAAAAATTTATGAGAACTATTTGCATGTTCTTTAAATTCCACATTAGTATTTATTGATAACGGTCTTGTTCTAAGCATAATAAAAGCTGATGAACGCGAGAACGTGGTTATGAATTTTCTAGTGGTAATATACCCTTTGGGAATGGTACAACATGTTGAAACAACGAGCTTGGAGTCACTATTTCTTGACAATAAGTCTACATCAGCAATTGTTTCTAGAGGTTGAACCCATGATTTTTCTTGCTCCCTTTGAAAGTTTCTTGTCGCAGCGTATCATACTAACACGTGCTAACCATCAAACATTCATCGTTTCCCTTGCGATCTGTCTGACCACACCTTCACCATGATTACACTTTCATCGAGCGAATTCTACCTGCGTGACTTGCGCTCTTATGTTTCTTCAAGACATCTTTTATCTTTTTCGTGTTTTACTTTATCGTTTGTGTCACACTACTTTTTATAGTCTGTTAAGGTGCGTGATGACAACATAGTAAAGGGTCCTTTGCCTTTCGCCTAATTAGTTGACGCAAAGACACAGTACTACTTGACATTTCAACAAGAGTCTTATTTCATTTTTAAATGGTTCTGTGAAATACATCAAATTATTCTTTGTTTGAGAGTACATTTTTACTGCAAATATAATTAAAATTATTCCTATTTAAATAAATCTTGACTATTTTATTTTTATTTTTTTAAATACACATGTTTTCATTTTGATTAAAAATGTTGGAAACATTTTTCTTTAATAAAGAAGAGAGATAAAGCGTGAATAATAATAATCATAATTGAAGATAAATAATTCATTAATATTTGAATTAATTAATTTTTTGAATAAATCATTGGATGAATTTTTAAATGATGGTTGATTAAATATAGTTAAATGATAGCTAAATAGTTCAAAAATAATTAAAATAATTATGATAATCCATGCAATAAAGATACTAAACCATAACTGAATCATTTAATTATACTTAAGACGTCATAATATTATCAACTATAACCACAAACGCCCCATTTTCTTCACCTTACAATTTTTATGAGCAGGAATAAACGTTTATTCAAATACATTAGAAATTAAAACATGTTGAAAAAAAAAAAATTTTAAAAGTAGTGCAGTTTCATAACTTGTAAAACTTTTGTTTTTTTTTTTTTTTAATAATATCAATCATTAATTAAGATACATGAAAATCCCCGGAAGGAACTATTATGTACTTGGGATATAACACTAAAAATGATGAAATTCTCGAACAATTTGAAAAGTTATATAAAAGTTTGGAACAAAATTTTCCAGTCATTTGACCTCCTTGTCAGTTTACGTCAATACTTTGAGCAAGTTTCTTCACTATGTCATTATCACATAATAGAGAAAAGACAAGAATTAAGTAAGACATTATAATGGGTAAGTCTGCACATAAGACATCAAACTTCAGCAAGTATTATTATCTACTTAAAATATTTTAGAAGCTAAGTGTTATTTAGTGGGTCAGTAAAGCACAAGTATTCAAAGATTGCTAATATGTTTGAAGAAGGCACAAAATAATGGATATTTAAAAAATACTAAAAATAATAAAACATTGTAAATGACTTCATTGTTAGCTCGTGAAGTTGATGATAATTAATTAACGTGCAGTATCATTTACATAAATAGCTCAAGTAATTTACAAGTCAGTTTGGTGGTTTCATCTTCTCGTGGGGTAACAACCCCATTCAGAGGTTACTCGCTCTCTTACCAGCTCCTAGTTCACTTCGAGGTCTTTCGTTTCTACTCACTTGGCTTTTCAGATGGTACAGAGTACACATTCATAGTTATACATATATTTACAGTGGTTGAAATTGAAAATGTTCTTTGAGTATCTGGATTTCCCATGTTACGAGCCACTCAATTTAGAATTTTCGGCTTGTATTACAACAGATGAATCGAGTAAACTCGTTTAAATGTACATGTGTGAGTACGTACATATATTATATGTTTTAGCTACATCTATCCATGTATACTTTTCCATTCATAAGTATTCACACATGCCACGAAATGCTCATTTATTTGAGAAGGGGAAGGATCAGAATAAAAATCATTTGAGGAAATTGAAATTTTTTTAAGGTAAAATGTAGATTGTTCATGAGAAGTATTCTCTAGGTGAACCAGGGAATATACTGTGGAGTCTCTATTTAATTCAATCAAAAATAAAGTTTTATTGTTTTTTTTTTTTTTTGGAACAAAGCAAATTTTAAAGTTGTTTTATGCTGATGGAAAACTAGAACAGAGCTTTTAGTTATTTTTTTATTTGTTTATATAAAGTATCTCTGTCAATTTGCAGACAAATCAAAACTATTTACCTAAATAAACGAGGATTACTTTAGTCATGATTGATTAGATGATTTTTCCAATAATTGTGACATGCTAAAGCTTTCAATGATGTTTAAATTTTTACTGAATTATAAAAAATTTTAAAAGTATTTTTTGTCATTTTAATAATAAAATAACAAGCTTTTGTTTACCAACATCCGTTCGAATTGAATTTACTTTAAAGCTCATTTGAATTTTAAAAATGTTTCAAAAAAAAACATCTCAACGTAACTTCAAAATTCTAAAAATATCCAAAAATTATTTGTGTATACAAAATGAAAGCTATTTAATTGAAATAAATGATTCACATTCTAGTGAGAAAATATATTTTAGGATAATTAGATAATGTATATGATCAACTCATAAACAGAAATAAACAATCAAACTCATTTATCTCAATAGAATTATAATCTTAATATGTATGTAAACATAATGAATTAATTGAAAAGTCATAACATTGAACAGCGACAAAATTACAATACATGGATAAAGTTATCAACTTGATTAGCTACCTAGACTATTCAAAACTTGAGCTTATGATTACTCAAGCAAAGTTTAATTAAGTGATTTACTCGAGCACAAATCATCAAGATAACTCGAAAGCCTAATGGTCCTACCAACAAGTTTCTGAGTAATTTTTAGAACTCTGTAATGCATGATAACGACTGTGTCATTTATATATAAAGCGATAGGCTTCATGCCAAAATAGTTGAATGTCTTTTTTGTGAGATGATAAATTTGTAAATAAAGTTGTCATACAAATTTGTGACACATTGGTGTGATATTCTTGCAAAGTGGATCTCTCCTGGACTCGAATATCAATCCAAGCAATTTATCAGTTAATGATATCAGTCGACCAATTATCAATAAAATTCCCTCGAGTGATTTATTTCAATATTTCAGAGGTTCTATTTTTTGTTATTTTAGCTCGTATTTATAAAATATGATATTTGAAAATACTAGTATTTAATAAAAATTTTACATTACGAAATAACAATATTTGAATGATTAAGAGTACATTTCCATGAGAAACATGATATAAAAATTTTTTATTACAATAAAACTTGGAACAAAACGAAATATTTATTAAAGTAGAATTTAAATAATTCTTTTAAAATGAAAATGAATTTGAAAAATTTAGTTATGCTTTTGAATATTTGAATTAAATCAAGATAAAAAAGATAGTTTTCAATAAAAAAAATCACTGTATATATTTACCAGAGATCACATTTCTCTATTCAGTCTATCATATACAAAGTTGATTAGTTAATAAAAAAAAAAATACATTTATGTGAAACCTGATTCATGCAGCATTAGAAAAAAATTTATTTATATTTTTCTCGTCCTTTTTTCTATAAATATCTTGACGTTTTTATTTACTAATAATTGGTAAATCTTGTTTGATAAAATGTCGATAAAATTATGAGATTAAAATTTAATATATCCCTTCAGAAGAAAATGAAGAAACTGTAATTAATTTATTTCTTTCAATAGAGAATATTATTTTTAATCGTAAATTACATTGAATAAGTGAAGTCTTCATTAATTTGCTTTAATTGAATGTACTGTTTGATAAAAGAACTTGAATATGACATTTAAGAAGATTAAAGTAAATAAAAGTTATTTAAAAATAATTAAATAATTACTTGAGTAAATACTATTTAATGAAAAATAATTTCCCTAGTTTTATCTTACCGACAGAGATAATATTTTTTCTCATAACCTTCTCTTAAAATTATAATTCCATTATTTCTTATTTATCAATAGTTACAAGCTATTAAGATTAATTGTTATACAATTCTAAAAATAATTTTTTCCTTTTATGAAAAGATCATTGAAGCTTTTTTTAGGGTTACCAAATCTTCTCTTTTTGGCTTTCTTCCAAGATTGACCAAAAAAAATGAGATTACTAACAATTCAGGATGTACTACTTTGTACCATTAAGCTTCATCTATTTATTTTTTTTATCTGACAAATAAATTACTCTTGACCGATATTTGTATAGTCAGAGATTTTTTTCCTTTGAGTCAGCTGAGGTGATAAAATTTATTCCAGCTGCAGCACTTGTATAGATTATACTATTGTACTTTCTTACTTTTTATTTTTGTTTTTTAAAGCAGTGTATATTTGAAAAACTTAACAACTTTTTTATTTACTTTTTTATTTATTCATAAACACAATGAAAAAATTTTACAGAGTTGCAAGTTTTTTCAATTGATGGGAAAATCTTTTGTTGGCTATTTAAAAAATGAATATTTTAAAAATTATTATTCAATTTATTTTTAAAATAAAACATTAGAAACGAAATTAAAAAAAAAGTTACAGAGTATTTATTATTGATGTAAAATATTTATCGAGAATAAAATTCTGTTTGATGTAGAAGCTTATTTTTTTATTGAAAAAATAAAAAAAAAATGTTTTAAAATTGGTTTTAATCTGTAATATCCATCTTATTGATACTTCTTAATTGTTGGCAGATATTTTAATCGTCTTTAGTAGAAGGATTACATTATATTTAAATAATAATTTAATCCATTTTATTGTACTCAATAATATACAGGAATATTTATAAGTTTCATTTACAACTCAAATAATAAAATCCAATACTTTTCCATTTTATTAAAACTTTTATGAAATTTTATTTCATGCCAAAATGGTAAATGAAAAAAATCGCCTGTATATAGAGAGAAATAAATTCAAAAAACGTTTAAGGAATGATTGGGAAATTTTTTGATTTCCATGATAACATTTTTGATTTTTTTTTGTCAATAAAAACTTCTCATCAATAGGATTCATTGAAACAAGATGATGTTATTTTTATTCCAAAAAAAGTCACTGCTTGATCGTCAAAAAATTATATTAATTATTAATATTAAACTAAATAAATTTATTTTATTGTAAACAAAAAGATCCAAAGAGTTTTTTCTTCTAAGTTATAAATACCGATTTATTTTATAAGAATAAATTGACCTGCCAAAAAATGTTTTAGAATTTAAACCTTGGTCGTAGCCGCACAAGAGAGCTGAATAACAAGCGCAGTATCTACGAATAGTTTAGAAGAGCTCTTGTGAAAGTATGTGGAGCCGATGAAAATATTTCACGGACACGAGTAGCCACTATACAGGAAAGACCAGAGCAGATATGCACTCGATTATACACAGTTAAATTTGAGGTGGGTAAAGAGAAAAAACGTTGACCACAGAAGATGAAGTATAAGAGTGAGAGTCATTGAGGTAGTTGAAATGCACTAGAAGTCTTCTGGATCTACGGAGCTTTATCAGAAGCCACAGATTTATGATTCCCCCCAGAGTGAATAACGCTAGGTATTTTGCTCGTGGTTAAGCCTTCGACACAATGTACTTTATTTTCCTCACGCTATTTCGTGCACCATATCTCATTAAGTGTTATTATAAATTTATTTTGGTATCAAATTTAATGGAAAATTGTTTAATCTTGTTTCACTTAGAGTGTGAGTTTTGATTTATTAATAGGAAATGACTTTGATATATATTTCATCAAGTGGCGGAACAAAATTACATAATACTACTTAAATTGTTCTTTTGTCAAAATAACGGCATTTTTGAGAAAAAAATTATAGCTTTGATTAAAAAAAAAAAAATATTTTTTTGGGCTTTCAAGTTGTTGCTATGGTTATTTAAAAATATAGAATGAAAAGCAATGGGGCAAAACAGTTCTTGATGTTTTTCTTTAAGAATAATATTGAAAGAATACTTGTCTTTAAATTTATTTTTTATCTAATAATAACGGAGTTTTCTTAGAGCAAAAAAGTCTTTAAATTCATCAAGAATTGTAATTACATTTAATCAGTTGAAAAATGGTCTACATAATATAATACCAGTAAGACCGTAAATCCACAGTCTTTACATCAATTGTTCCAACTTCTGTGGAACACTCGTTAAAATTTTAGGACCCTACATAACACTAAAGGATTGACCAGTGCTAAAAAATAATTTCATGATGCTATTTAAAATAACCACAAATTTATTTTTTATGTTTTCTTAACTTTCGTGACGAGCGTATTTATTCTTGTTTTTTGTTTCTAGAATTTAAAAACAAAACAACTATAATTATATTATTTTCATTCATTACATAACATAAAAAAAAAAAAATGAACTTGCAAAAAATTTAGGAAAAGTCAATTTTTCGAAGGATAATTAATCACAGCCAGATGATTTTCTACCCTAAAGTAGTTAAAGATATTTTTCAATAGATCAATGAATACTGAATAGATATTTTATGCTTCATTAAAGCTGAAAAATGAATGCCAAAATATCTGAATTGATTGACGTCAGCATCATGACATCAACATTCTTTTAATAATCAGACTAATTAACCATAAATGACTTATTCAGTAGACCCTATCAGATAAATTAATAGCTAATTTATTTAAAAAAACAGAACAAACGGATTTACAATGGAAACTGATTTGGTATTTACTTTTTCAAAGCCCAGAGGCATAGAGAATGCTTTGAAAGTAAAGTTTCTAAAATGAAACTGTAGGAACTCACACTATCTCCAGTAATGTCCTCATCATAGGTCCGGAAACGAGAGTAGTCTTCAAGGTTTCGTACGCTTCAGTAGAATTAGTGTCGTACATTATAATGTTTGAGTAGGTACGAGCCTTGAGCAATTTCATGGGAACGATAGCAATCTCTGCAAGTTCTCGGTCGTCCTTTACTCTGTCGCACATTCTCTAGTTTCATTCTCTTTACCAGAGCGTAGCAGTACGAATTGGCCAACTATCCCATAGCCAGCGCATGTACAAATGACCTCGTTTACTTGAGTGGTAAGAGTTGGCTCCAGTTTTAGATCTACAATCTCCTTGGTTTCAGAATCATCGTTCATTCTCGTTTTGTCCCGTCTTGGCATACGTCTCTTTCAATAGGCGCCTCAGTTGCAACTGAGGCGCCAACATCAAAATGAATAATTGCTCTGCTAGAGGTATAAAAATTATTTAAAATTAAATCGCTCTTGAGACTTTTAGTTTTTTTTTTAAGGAAAAAGATATAAATAAAGACTTCTATGATACACATTTAAAGTACTCAAGATTTTTTTTTCGTCTCTATTTACAAGAAAAAATGGTTGTCATAATTATGCTGGCCATAATTGAGTTCTAAAAGGAATTATTAATTCATTATATTCGAAATTAGTTTTAAAATATTCGAATTGTAATAAAGAATTTGAATTTTTCCAAATTTTAAGTGATTAAGAACAGAAGAAAAGAGTCATCACAAATTTTTTAAATAAATTTATCACACATCTCCATCATTTTTAATATTGATATAAATTTTTTGTTCATCTTTCTCCCTAAAAATAGGCTCAAAAAATATTTAAATGATCCTTACAAAACCCTAGTTTATTTTCAATCATATCTTCAATGATCCAATAATCTTTTCTTAAATACAAAACATCTTTGCAATTAATATTTCATCAATTACCATAAATGAAAATATCAAAACTACATTCTAAAAGACAAAATAAACATTTAATATCGTGATTGTTTCAGCGACTAATGAAAACAGCACCAATATATCACATAATATTTCCAACGCACGTTAAACTGGATGCAGTAAATCTCGAAAAACCATTTTCCACCAATACCTTGCATCATATCTCGTCCTAGGGTGTTACTATTGAAGGAAATAAATCCCGTACACTGCACACCTCGTGGCGACACCCATCACTTCTTTTTTTTTTCCTCCGCTCTTTTTTAACACTCTTTTTCTTCCTTTCTATCTGTTCACCACACTCTCTACGTCAACAGAAAGAGATAAAACCAACTCCGGTACAGATAACAAAGTATCCGAGAAATTTTCTAACAGGGTAACATTCAAACTCCGGTTACCCAAACTTTAACACTTAAGGGGCCGTTAAAGCTATTTAGCAAGTTCGTCTTCTTTGAGGTTGACTGCGACTACAAGTCAATGAATTCCCTTGTATTCAACACAGCTTGATTTATAGCACAAGCATAGAGATGTTATCACTCAAGTGTTTTTTATGCTCAACTAAAAATGATGGTCATCATCTTCTTATTAATATCTTAAGACAATATAAAATAATATGATGATACTGCCTATAACAAAGTAACTATATGATAAACGACCAATTTCACTTCTTGTCTATATTTCCCCCTAGACTTTGATGCTCTTTATAGACTCTATTCATAAGCTCTTCAGCAAAACATGATATTACATCATAATCGTGGTGTCATTTGTCAAACACCTAGATGTTTTCGATAGCTTTCATTATTAGTTATTATGTTAAATTTCTATTCAAATGTGCTTTATCGTTATTTTTTTGACTCCGTTTGATCTGATATAATCAATCACGTTTAAATCGCTATGAAAAACCTGAGATAATTTATATTCTATATGCAATTTCACTTCATCGATCATGAATGAATGGAACTCATTTCCTTTCGTTGGATGATTAAAATTGAATCCATATAAAATTAAACCAGCCGGAAAATGAGATAAAGCTCTCTCTTTCTTCTTCTTTTTTTTTTTAATTAAGTAAGATAAAACAACTAACATTGTTATTATTGAATTTTCTTAGTTATGTACTTTTGAGACAACGACCTTTTATACATACAATAACTTGAAAGCTTTTTGATCGAGTGTTATAAGTGTATATTTGAAAGAGCATCGAATGAGGTCACGTCACAACGCAGTATTGGTAGGGTTGTTCTCTCTTTTTCTTGGTAAGCTACATACGAGGAAACGTCTGACATTTATGGCATCACCAACGATAGAAAAGAGCTTCATACGTCAATGCTTCTATTGCTGACTACGTGCCAGTTGGATACAGATAGAGCCCTCCGGCATTTATGTTTTCGTATCTAACCTGTTTTTTTTCTTCTTTTCATATTCCATCAAAAATCATTCTGTACTTTATGCAAAAAATATTACATCTGCGTTAATCCACTGTAGAGAACTCTCTCTACAAGTAATAATAAACCTCATTATGAGCGAAATATAAACAGTGGCGTTGATGGAAAAGAGAACGAAATCTGAGTAGATGGAGATATTTTATGTTCACTAATTATTGTAGAATTGTTTATTCATAAATTTTTTAATGATAATAATTATTTTCAATGTTCTAAATTGCTTTGAGAATATTTTAATTGATGATAAATTAAAAAATATTGTTCTAGGTTTTTTTAAAATAAATATTATTGCAAAAATGATTTGAGTATTTTAATATTTGGATGGTTAAATTTTTTCTTCTAATTAAATTTTTGGTCACGTGACAATATTGTTAACTAACTAACTTTTAATTTGTTTGGATTTTCTAGACAATCGTTGAAAAATTAATGTAATTATTATAATATTATATAAATTTTAATTTATTATTCATCTTTACAATCACCCTTTGAAAGACACATTCAATAATAAAAAAAGGTCTAACACAAAATGTCCCCTTCTCCTGTCTCTTTAATCTTCAGCAACCTCAACGTATTGTTATATTTGTAAAACAATAAGTATATAATTCATACACAAGAGCAGACCATGATGTCGTGAATATTTCAAGAATTTTCCACACATCCCATTATGCTCTAGTATCTCATATTACTCCTCCTCCCTTTTTCTTCCTCTATCGGTTTCCCTTCTATTGTTTTCCTGCTGCGAATTTTTTGCGGCAATTATTCACTTCGATGACATTATTCTATAACAATGTATGAAAGAGAAATATTTTTCCAATTGCGTGGAATCAGAACAACTGGTGATTTATGCTCTCTCGTCTATTTTTGACTTTTCGGTATTTTCATTTCTCCTGGACTATTTGAGTTTTACAATTACGATGGTTTGGCTTTTTTCAAGTATAATATCGAAGCGTTTATAATTAATAGTGGAAGTGACAGATAAATGCAGCTAAATAAATCGGTCACAGTTGTGAGTGCACTATTTATTGTCATTTTCTCTCGATTGTTATACCACTATATTGCCGGATATTACTTTGATCTCACTCTTTCAATGCTATTTATTTCGAGTTGCATTTGGTCTCATTGCATATGGTTGGTCAGCAATCAATATTCAGTATGTGGCTATAGTTAAACAAGCTCAATACATGAGAATTCTTTAAAATCCAACATCAACAATATGCGAAGAGAATTTATTGCCTTTTTTTTGTTATTATTTGTTCACTTCGAATTATTCAATAAATATGTTGCGAAATAACTGACATTCGAAGCTACTAAAACTTTGATTTATTTACTGACAATCTGTTATTGGATATGCCAGAGTACTCATCATTGATGGAAGATAAATGTATTGTAAATCATGGACACGTAGCATTCTGGTAATGAAAATTACATCAAAAAAGTATATTTGAGGATATTTTAATAAATACTATAATTGATTAGTATATTTTTCAAATAAAAAGAACAATTTTAGTATCTTGAGTATTATCTGTTACAGCTTGAGGGATTTTAATTGAAAGAAACCACACTAATGATGAAATATCAAGTATCAATCGAGATAGAATTTGTATCGAACTCATTAACTGATAAATAGAATGCGTTATTGAATCTATATTTGTAGGATTATGTAAATTTTTACAAATGCTATACACCTGCTTAATAATTGAGTATTTTCCACATTTATTGAATACTGAATGCGTTAATTAATATATATTAGAGAATTATTGTATTAATGATCATTAGCTTGTTATATCATTTCCAACTTTCATTGATAAATGCTCATTTTTGTGTGTAAGTATTGTGGACTAATAGTTGCATTATTTATTAATGCTTTGAGACTAGTATACTAGTTTCAAACTTTTTGTGAAAAATGATCAGATTTGAAGAAATAGAGGTTTAGAGCTTTCACTTTTGAAATGTTTGATGAAAAAATTTCCATCTCCCTTCCATTTCTATCCATAGATTTTACCTTAGAAGCTGCTAGAAACTTTTTATAACAAAATTTATTCAAATAAGTGAATAACCTGATTAATTAGAGATCTTTTAATAAATATTTCAAGTGCATTAATAAGTTTAACAAAATAAAGTAAACTAAAGTTTTGAAACATGCAAGAATGAACAAGTTTACTAGAAATTATTCAGATTAAGAGCATACTAGATTCATAAAAATAAATTATCCCTTACACTAAAGTTTCTTTTGAAAAAACAACTTGGTAATTTATTTTATGACTGATGACTTTCGCGGTAGCTGTAAGTGTTGCCTTTCATGGATAAATCAACGTTGAAATACGTTAAAGACGTACAGCGAATAGTCGCTAGTGAATTGTAAAGAATCAATAGATGTATTTTTAAAAGCTTCCGGTATTTTTTTCTTGAATTAATAAGTCATGTTTTTTAGAAAAAATTATCCTCCCTCGTTAGAATATCTCTTTTACACTGCATAAAAGATAAGTAAATATTTAAAAACAATGTTAAGTGAACAAGTAAGAAGCCACCAACATCAAGTTAATTATGAACATAAATCATGCCGTATTTTACTCCATTAAATTAAATAATCGTCGCTAAAAAATACGCTTATCTCGTGAAACATTAATTTGATGAAAGTGAAATATATTTATTTTAATAATGAATAATTATGCACGAGAAGTGAATATAAACATTTTCAGTCAAAAATCAACCTTAATTATTTTTTCATGCCTTTAAATATTAAATTTATTTTTATTATAGATCATTATCAATTTAAATTTACCAAAATTTTATTTAAAATTTCTTATCATTACTTGATAAATATTTCATGGATTTAAAAAATCGTAATTTACCATTAATTTAAAAATAAGATAACCAAAATAATTTCTTTTCCTTAGTCTTGTGATTTTAATTGAATTTGTTAAAAATAAAAACAAAATTATCACCATGAAAATCTGTTTTAAATTTATTTCCTTTAATGATTGAAAAATAAGCATAATTTTTATTGTTTATTACTTGTAAAGTTACTCTAATTGTTATTACGATAATTATTTGACTTTAAATCTGTTAACAAATTTTTCAAATAATTCTTAGAAAAAATGTGGTGTATCACACCATGCAATCATGACACATTATCCTCACGAAATATAAATATATTTTTTCTACAAACTACAGAGAAAATAGTGACGCAATAAAATAAATTATATAATCATTTTTCCATTCTATTTGTCCTGATGACCTACAATTAGTAACGCTTACTGTTATCAATTAAACAGATTATGACGATTTGATCTGTCATATGTATTTTATTTAAAAAGCACTTATTGTCCTACTTGAGCATTGTAATCAGTATGATTTTTTTAAACGAGTTTGCAAATCCGTTGATATCATAAATACATGATCTTTTTTTTTGTTTTTAAAATAATAGAAGAGAATGACATGATAACAATGTCAAACCAATCGATAAAAAATGAATATATTTTTAGTAAAGCAATTATTTGTTTTGATGATACGAGAACATGAAAAATGGCTTGAAACTGTGCGCAAGGTATCATTTGATAAAATATAGACATACTCAATAATACAAACGGAAACGAACAAACCATAGCAAGTTATTGCCAATACGTGGTACATAATATTGCAACGTGCAAGAGATAATTCGGACTTAAGATTCTACAACGCAATTTATAGCAATAAAACTTGAACAATCGATCACATATTTTTTTATTGCTTAGATAACTAATTACTGGAGGAGAAAATATTTAATCCATACAAGTCATAAACTCATTTTCATTCAGAGCTTTAGCATCCTATAGGGAATGATTACGAACTTTAATGAATTGGTTTTAAACATAATTTAACTTGAATCTGCAATAAAAAATAAAATGGAGTATTATTTTGTTCTATTGGTTTTGATAAAATTTATTAAATAAATAATATTAAAATAAAAAAATTCTTCCTTCTCAAATATTTCAATTTCGGTTTAATGAATATTAAAATAGATAAATGTATTCAGTTATTAGTGAAAAAATTGTTTTCAAAATTTTTGATTATTTTTTATTATGAAATACAGTTGTTGGCAAAGATTAAATTAATAACTGTAAATTTAAAAGAATACTAAATAATTATTATCGTTATTTATTTATTGATTCATTGATTAGCTTTTTATTACATTTTTTCTAGTCAATTTAATGACGTCAGCTTTCAGTCTAATT
Organism: Chelonus formosanus; assembly: GCA_028641665.1. Taxonomy (NCBI): domain Eukaryota; kingdom Metazoa; phylum Arthropoda; class Insecta; order Hymenoptera; family Braconidae; genus Chelonus; species Chelonus formosanus. The sequence goes on from CM054002.1 coordinate 21,915,300, forward strand.
TTCCTCTGAGCCTTTGAATACTCTTATAATAAAAACTGTAATAAATTATCCTTTGCAAGAAAATCTGTCTACATTCCTGAATGAAATAAATAAATAATGGTAAGTCATTTATAAAAAAGGTAGTATTAAATAACTATATATATCCTTTCTACTTCATCTCACTTTTATTCAGGTAAAAGACTGATGAAATATTGAAACCAATGATCAGTTGGTACTCGAGTAATTTTCAATGCTCGTGGCCTATTTTAACAATCTGTCTCCAGAACATTAAAACGCATTCAACGTATTTTTATATAAATTATATTGACCGAAAAATGAAGAGGCAATAGGAGATAAGAGAAATGTTAGAGGATATAAAGCAAGAAAGGTTTTAGTCAAAAGAAAATAAATCGAAATATTATATATCTATATTTGAAAGTAGAAGGAATTTTACAAAAGGAATAATATAAATATCGAAATTTCCGGTTAAAGTGAACGAACATTGGAGCGTGACTTATTGTCCGATGGCATCTGTCACTGTGGTACAGTGTGTATATCCTTTCGCTCGTCTTTTGCTGTACTATTGGGACAGAGTCAGCCGTTTGTCGGTCCTCTCGTGTCACATTTTATTCTGAAAAACGAAATCGTAAAGCTTGGCTTTGGAAATCAGCCAAAGGTTGCCCAGGAATCGTAGCACGATCGATGAATAGAACTCGCATATTCTGATAAAATAACAGATTCTTTTCGATGAGATTTTGTACTTTGAGCTATAATTCAATATTCCTTTACTTTCTATCAAAGGTCTAGAATCTCAATACTTCAAAGAGATTATTTAAATTCCACCATTTTCACAATCAAAACGTTTCTTTTCATACATTTTTAGATATTAATAATCCCACGTTTGTTATATGACTCAACTACTTGGATCTAAACATCCTTACTTCAATTCTCGAAGCTTTTCTCAATATTCTACCATTTATATTCTTACACTCAAAGCTTTGAAGCATGTTTTAATCATTTTTAACAAATATCAAATCTGCTAACTAATTGATTTTGATATCTATTATAATTAGATCTAAAATAATCTATTTTAATTAACTTGGGATAATTTAGTGCTGCTTCGAAACCAGTCAATCAAAATGATCATTAATACGTTAATAAAATTTGAGATTATTTATAATAAATAATATATTAATATTTTCAATATGTATTATTATTTGGAGTAATTTAAATATTAAATATAAACAGAATAGAACAAAACATTTTTAATTTTTTTTAAAAGAGTTTTAATGAATGTACGAGTGCTTAAATTAATGTAGAAATTATATTTGTCCTTTACTAAAAAAAATTACACATAATTCTCTTTGTTCTTTCTTTCTGAATAAAATTACTTTGAGATTGGACTAAAATACTATTCAAGTTGTGTGTTTTTTATTAAAAAAAAAAAAAAAAAGAATAAATAAAGAAATGACTGTATATGTTTGTTGTTATATCTATATGTGTGTCATTGGAATAAATAAAAGAGAAATTAAATAAACTTACTTATATATATATAGATACTTTTTTATTACTTTTACATCAAGATGTGCCTTATATATTCATATTTTGTTCCAATTATTTTTCCATTTTGCTTTCTAGTTTTATCAAAGAAATGCCAAAGTTGCAATGTTATCTGTACATATATTTCTACACTGGTAAATATATATATATATATATATATTGGAATTATTTCATGCAAAGTTTTATAGCTTGTTTCTACAACCGACCCAATTACTTGCATTGCTTCACTTGTCTTCTATTGCTATTTGGTTGTTCAAATTACCCACATCTACGCTTCATCCTGACGTGTGCCCACATGGCGTCACTGGTATAACTACCAGAGAGAAAATTGAAATCCGCTTACCGCGTTGTGCACAATCGCCATTGTAATTTTGCAAAATGTTCACCACGTTGTCTAAATTTCTCTTAGTTTTTGCTTTATCTTTGTTGTTTGAATATTAATATTTCAAGAGATATCTACAGCTTTATTAAATTTACTTCATTTTAAGGTACTTGAGAGGAATATAAGAGTAAAAATTTTTTAATTTACGCGATTTTGGAATAAAATAAATAGTTTGTTTTGGTGATATAAGACGAAAATCTTGCACTTAACATGAAAAAGTAAAAAATCTTTCCGGTTGAAATGAATATTTTTTATGCTCTGAGAACAATAAAGTTGTTGAAATAGTCTCGAGGAGATATTTTAGAAAGAATTAATCTGAATTTTTTATGGATCTTGACAGTTAAGAGCTGACAGTTGGGTTTCGGATGGAAACCCATTAGTGAAAAAGTTTTATTTAAGGAACCGATCAATTTTTTATGTGATATTTTTATAGTTTTATTGAATGAAAATCTAACCGTTATTAATGAAAAGTAGAGGGTAATAAATAATGCGTTGCTTCAAATGTGTTGGGGTAAATTCAATTAATTAATTTCAATAAAATAATTCCTACCTAAATTGAATAATTAATAATTCCCACCGAAAGTTTGACTCTCATAAGCCCTTTAATGCTTACATATTTAAAATTAAGAGATTATGATTTAATAGATTTATTTTAGCAATGTTTCTATTATTCAAAAGAAATCAAGAATATTAATTCAAATCCTTTGACTAAGTCAGCGATACAAGGTAATATTTTATCATCATCATCATCATGAATGATAAATTTTAATCCAAGCTTTAAAAAAATTCACTTTATCTATTATCAATTTTCGTAAAAGCTATAAACATCCATTTTTAACGTATACATTATCTGTCAAAAGAGAAACCAACAGGTCTTTTGGAATAATAATTAATGCCAATAAATCCATCATAAAATGATCAATAACTAGGAAAATGAAGAACTAGAGTGTTTATTCAATGTTCCATAAAAACAGTTAATGTTCTGTATTCATACTATCTAGTATTGTTTATATTTTATGTATGTTTTATTGAAATTATAGAAAAAAAATCCACGAGAATGAATATCATATTTTATGATTTCTTCACCGAGTTTTACGAGAGTCTATCTAAGAAAAAAAGTAATATTTTCCATCAGATAAAGCTTATATTTTTTTGTTTCCAATGGTATATTAAATAAATATGAGTAATAGTCGACTTTTGCTGAAGAAATAATAAATACAAAAATGTAAAGCCATGAGATAGAAAACTATATGTATGGATTTGCACTTGGGTAATGTATTACAGTGATACAATCAGTATTTGAGGTGACTTTGGAGCTATACATAAGGAATGTCCTTCTGGTAGCATTGACGGGACTCTAGGGGAAGCATTGGGATATGGGTTCTCTTACTGCTTCACATATTCCCTAGTGAATAGTAAGATGTATGACCCGTTTACTCTCGTTGTCGGACAAATCGCAATGTTATCCATTTGAATTTCATCACTGCAATATCTGAGATGACATCGTATAAACTCTGAAATGAATGTTTTTAACACTTTGCATTTCTCACGAATTCGATACGAGTAGTCGTCACAGAGACATTTGTAAGAAGAAGAACAACAACAACAAAAAAAAAATAGAATAGAAAAAGAAAAATAAATGAAAAAAATGTCATGAAAAGTTTAAGTGTCAAAAGTTGGTCTTTTGTTGTTATGATTTCACAGCAGGTTTCCTCTTCAGATACGTATTTGACTTATATTAATTACACTTGGACAGGCCAATGTTTGACTTTCAGCGGCAACTTACACACAAGCGATGCTATCGACTCGACCACTGTACGCAGCAGTAGTCCGACTAAGTCTGTCGTTGGCTACTTTGGTGCTGCCAACTTAACTGCCTCCACAGAAATTTATGATAGCGTTCTCCTGTCATGACTCTATCCTCCCTGCATGTGAGTATGTAAATACATAGGTATGGCATTGGTAATTAGGAAAATTCTAAGAAATGTAGTAGTAATAACAAGAAACCGAGTAAACATTTGCACTACTCTTATGGATATGCTTTTACTCACTATTTCTCTTCATATACAGTTAATACAAGCACATTTGTAATATTATTGTAGCATAGATATTTAAGTGTAATATTTATTGTTGAATGTGTGTCGTTAATAATGGGCTAATGGCACCCAAAAGTGTTAAGATGATTAGTTTAAATATTAAATGTACTGCAGTGGAAATGAATTCGTAATTGTTTTTAAATTGATCGTAGAATATATTATGCTTTCTCAATGGCTTTATTTTCACAAAAGTTATATAATGGTAACGATGAAGAAATTTTTCGCGAAGATAATAAAAAATTTATAGGTTATTTATGTTTTTATTTAATGCTTTAAATTTTTTTTATGAATTCCGTTTTTCAATAAATTGAATAATCAAATTTAAATTCAATGGATACTTTCTTTTTAATTCTACACTAACACATAAAAATTGATTTTCCAGTTGTTCAATCAGACCTTGTTCTTCTCAATGAGAATGAAATGTTTAGGTGTAAATTTTTAATTATTATGCGAGACAATTAAAAAAATACAGTGCTTTTGGAAAAAAAAATTATTATTGATTTTATGAACATTTTCATCGCTTAGTAGACATTTTAATTTAATTAATATCAATTTCATAATAGTAAAAATGTAATTATAATATACATCAAACAAAAATCTAGCAAACAAAAAAATATCTCCTTTATTTTAATATAAAATTATCCCACTAGTTGAAAATTAAACAAACTCTAGATTTGAATAATAAATTATGATTCAACAAAAGACCATCCATTATATGAAATTAACATCACTTCAACTGACCTTAAAGTATCTCATTTATTATTCAATATTTTATTATAATTAAAGAATAAACCAAAATAAAACTATATAACCACTTTGTTGCAATAGATATTATTCAATAAAAGTTCAATAAACTAAAGTGACTTAAATCATTCACTTATTTTACTTAAATTTATAAATTCTCAATAAATTCCCTTGATTTACTGTTGTAGTGTCATCAATAATAAAAGAAATACTAGAGATAAAAGTGACAGGAAAAATGAAACTTGAAACTTTGCAACTTTCAAGGATAAAACCTCTAATGCAGTGGACAGAAATCTCCTTCTACTTCTTGACTCTCTTTGCTTCTTATTTTAAAGGGCACTTCAATCTACCGTAGTAACCAAGTATAATCTTGACTGAATAAGCTTACGATTGTTTTCAAGCATAAAATAGACGTATAAGGAATTTTCTGAAAAATTTTATTCTTTTAAGAGTGATTAAGATACTTATGCCCCAAAAATAATTTTATAGGTCACTAAAAACTGTAACTGTAACGGTTTTTCCTAGTGTTTATGTAGTCAAAAATTAAAACTAAGTAGTGATTGGATTTATATTAATTTTCATAGTTAAATAGACAAGTTAGTAAAAGCCTAAGATTTTGAATCAAATGCTATCGCCTTGAAATTATCATAGGGAAATAGATGTAGATTAATGCCTTAAACAGTCTGATCTGTCGACGTTTAACAATCAATTTCTCCTACAAAAATGATCAGACTGAGTTTCGACTGGATTTCCCGAGTCGAAAAGTCCAGCTTAAAAAGTCCTGCAAATATGATTCTTAGGAGTTATATGGACTGATCAGGTAAAATTTTTATTCCAATTTAATCTGACATCCCCTAACATTATTTCAAAAGTTCCAAGTCTATCGACTCATATTCTAAAAATAGGGCATTCAGGAGCAAGTAGGAATTAAGTTATCATTTTATTATGCTAATACGAAGGAAAATAACACTGATATCTATACAGTTTTGTAACTTTTTTTTATTATTAATATTTATCGTAAAATTAATTATTTTTGTATTTCGATTGTTGCAAGTGCGGTAAAAATAAAAATAATTTAATTGAAATTAATTTTTAGTATATTGAGAATTTTTTTGGACCTAGATCATTCCACTCCAATCCCAATCCAATTCTAAAACTCCTCATTATAGAATGTATGGCTTAATATTGGGCTTAGATTAATTTTCTAAATAAGAATTCTGAGGATTATTTTGGGCTGTATGAAGCCTAAATTGCTCCTAAACCAGGCAAAACTGGCAAAAATTAACAAGTTTAGGGCTAATGTGGGATAAAAATTTGCATTCTTTCATATGTAACATAGTTTTCTATATTCAGCCTAAATATCCTAAGTTATTTGGAAATTTAGGAGGATTTTGGGCTGAAATTTTCGACTCGGGTTGTGTCTATTTTCATAGTGAAATAAACAAATTAGTTTCAGCTGAATATTTTTAGTCGACTGCTATTTACTCTAAATTTATTTTGGATGATCAAAATTCGATTGACACACTGAAGAGTCTAGTCTGTCAGTATCGACGTAGTTCAAATATCTATCAATGAATTTAATGTCAATGGCCGTGATCCATAAATATACAACTTATATCAATTTTTTTTATTGAAAAATTTAAAAGAAAGAAAATTCAGTTACTTGTCTGCCAATTTTCACACACTGCTATTTTTTGGCACGCTCACTGTGCTAACCTCTGGACCTCCTACATTACCTGTATCGTTCTTTTACCTAGATAGCAGCGGCTCGCGCTAATCTCACCTGCTGATTCGCTTATCGTTTTTTTTTGCTACTATTTAAATTGTATCACGAATTTTTCTATTTCCTTTGCGGATTCCTAATATGTGAATCGTCCTGAATCTATATCTCCCGGCTTAGTAGTTAGTTTGTAATGACCCTCATAAGAAAGACTGTATCTTATGTCAGCTTGTAATGATATTTCATCATAAATATTGTAATATGTCTATATCTAGATCTAAAAAACTTTTATGATAAATAAAAAATCGCATAATTACCAAATAAATTGTTAAAATGAAATAGTTTGAAGTGAAATTATTATTATTATTTTGGTAAAATATATTGGGTATTATTTTGATGGTAGTCTATGGCTTTTAATAACGACGACTATTAAGGTTTCCACGTGCATTGCCGGGATATAATAGTATATTAAGACTTTGAGAAATATGGTGAGTTTGGGTCCGGTAAATGGGAACATTCAGCCACCGTACGAAAAAGACAGTGGATAATAAAAACAAAATGCAGATTAATAAAAATATGTGGAGAAAAGAAGAGGAAAAAGTAATTGGTCGATTAAATTGGTTAAACGTTTCAAAGGGACACAAGCGAAATAATTCGATTTTTGTTCAATTTGTAAAGGACCAATAACGAGAGATATTGTAGTTTTGGTGTTTATGTAGAAAGGAAAGAGGGATTTTTTGCTACAAAATATCTATGATTTAATTTTTTTTTTTACTTTGAACTTTATTTGTGGTTGTTTTGTTAGAAAAAATACTGAGCATCTAGTAGATGTAGCAAAAAATTAATAAATTGAATAATAAAAAGTGAATGATGAGTAATAAAAAACGTTATGGAAAGTTTTTATGGTAATATTGTTTTATTTTGTTGTTATATTGCCATAGAATTAGTGGTGAAAATTTAAATTTTCTGGCTATGTCAAATAAAACACAAAACACACAATTTTTTTTATATTAAAACTTCAATAAGCATCACCAATTGAACTGAATAACTCATTTTCTATAAAAATAATAAATAATATTTTCAAAGAGACTGGAAGAAATATTTTTTTTTTTTATCTCGGATAATCTTTTTTTTTTAAATGTCTTTGGAAATTTAATAACTCCCTGAGACATATATTTTGATAAGAAAATCACTAAACCCCAAGTTTTATAGTCACACTGACTTATTGATTAGTCTCATATAAAAAAAAAAAAATACTTCGAAAAGCCATTTCAGAATTTTTTTAATATTACATAACCCCAAACATCCCTACTCATAAAAAAAAACTTCAATGAAAAAATTATTTGAAATCATTACCAACACCCTAGTGAAATTCCCTATTTCTCAATAAACAATATTCTATTGTTATCAAAAAAAATTATAAAAAATCCTTCTTCAAGCAAATCTTGAAATATTTTCGTTATCTATTCCTCTAAGCCATATCCTGAGCTAAATCTTGATGTATATGTATATGATTGGAGGGTTGCATTTTAAAAAAAAAGTAAGACAACAAAACAGTAAAGCACATGAAGGACTGCAGAGAGTACGATGATACTCTTTATGAGTATGGGATAGTAAGGGTGTGCTCAGTGTTATTATGAGTCTCCATGGGTGGCTTTTGAAAGCTTTTTGAGAGTTACTGTCTCGCCTACGGTAGATAGCCAGGAACTCACTTAGTGCCGAATTGCTGCGTACTTGGTCTCAGAAGCATTCGGGCTTATGGACCTAGCAGTGTTTATAACCATTTTCCTTTTCTTGACATATATACATGTCCTATAACATGAAACTGGTCTCTATACGCTTAAATGGTTTTCGATCGAACAAATATCCTCCCTTTCTTGTCATTGTAACCCGCAGAACCATTTTATCTACATTTCCAATATGGTTATGTTCCTGTGGGTAATATTGGCTAGCCTACAATATGTAATAAGCACACTCAATAAACCAAGTATGCTATAAAAATCTTTCGACCCTTCAAACACGATTCTTTCGCTTGATGGAGAAAAATGTATTAATTTTTTTTATTCAATCAACATTTTGTTGACTTTATGAATTATTTAGTTGCAACGATAAATTCAATTTGATGTGTTTTATGATTTTTTTTTAATATATAAATTTAACATGAAATAAATATAGTAATAAAATATCGATTTTTTCTTCATTATTTATTGTAAACAATAAAAAGATGAATAATTTTTTGTTTTATTATAAATTGATTACATTTGATTGCTGAGCCAAATATTTAATTGAAGTATATATTTACATGAGAGCTATTGAGCTCAATAAAACAATTCATTTCGTTATTTTTAATAAATTTCTATAAAAAAAATTTTATCATGATTTATTTATTTCATTTTTATTTATTTTATTGTTGGTTTAAATATTTTTATTAATATTTTATGTGGTGAACTGAAATTTATTTAAATTAAATTTTATTCGAGAGACTGTTTTACACGCTTGTGTTAAAAAAATATTTAAAAAAAAAAACACATTATGATACAATAAAAACCTTTCATTACATCACACTTATTTCTATCTCATGTAGGTTATTTATCTTAAATTTTTTTCCTTATCAACTTTTTGATTTATCCAATATCCTGTCAAGTAAAGCAATGTTTTCCTCATTAAATTAATTCTACTCCCTAATAAATCTATTTCCAACTACTTCTTCCTTATAATGAACTCAAACAAAATCTTGGTAAGCAATCTAATATTAACCCTTGAAACCACTATAGTATATTCCAAGCAATATTTACAAATGACCTATTCACTACTACTTTTGAGAAATGCAGAAAGTTCCCTGACGTTGATGAAATAACTACATAATTTTGTTTAACACAGACAGAGTATGTACACATAGTTTTAGGTTGATAAGATGAACTCGGGATATATGTACATAGCTTAGGCTAAAACATCACATAGAAGTAGGTATGAGAATGAACGAGAGCCAGGGAAAATGAGTAAACGTAGGATTCTGTAATGCAATTAAGGACATGGACCATGTAGTGAAATCATCCAACATGTGGATTTTCCAAGCTCTTACGGGAGATAATCCATGACACAGAATGCAAATCGACGGTCTCGTTTGTATGGAGAGAAGCTTTCTATCTCTCGAGTGAAAGAAATTGATCGATTCTTTAGATAAGCACTTCATCGTACAAAATACGTATTGTTCTTTATCTATTGTTTAATTGACATTCTAAAGGAAAATTTATTATAGGAGTGTATTTTTTGATTTAGTAAACATTCTAGGATTCAAATTGATGATGAAATCAGTTCTTCAAATAATGTATCAACTAAATGTTAAATTCCAGTCTCATGAATAATAATAATGATAATTATAATTGAACAAACAGTTTAATAACTTGATAGAAATAAGTAGCAATTACTGATCCAGTTAAAGTTAAATTGATCTAATTTATTTCTGCTTCAAAAAAATTTATTGAAAAAATAAAATATTTAAAACAGATTCAAAGTCAGTAAATGCTTTTTTTTAATAATTGACTTGTTATTAGTGTGAATAAATTGATAACGATAGCTATTTTATATTTTTTCATTGAATTATCGTGTGATGATGTTAAAAATATCCTCATGACTGGTAAACTAATCACAAAGCGGTTCGTGATGCACGAAAGCGAAGTCATGTTTAAAATGACAATTAACAATTAATTTTTTTTAGATTCATATTGTGATATTAAATTGAAACGATTTTTATTAAAATCGGCAATTAGTGAGCATGTAAATGATTTTATTAAAAAAAATTCAATGACTCACAAATTTTCGGCTCAGATACTTTGATGGAACTTTACCTGCAGGATTGACTGCATTTCTAAAAAACAGATTGAAATAATGATTAAGTTATTTTTAGAATTAATGTAAAATAAAATTTTTAAATTAGATTATTAAATATTTTGAGAGAGTATTTTAATTTTAAATATTATTATTTCTGAAAATAAAAAAAGCGCTTCAACAACTACTTTAATTTTAATTTTTTAAAAACATGTAGTTAGTTTATCCAACAGATCCTGTTCATTTTTTTGCTTGTTTACTACCCAGGTATTTACATAGAACAAACAATAAAATTTCATTTCCATTAAAATGTTGATTCTACAGAGCTCATAAGACTTTAGAAAATGTAACTTCTCTATAAATTTGAATATTTTTTTGTTTTTTCTATAAAAATAACCAAAGTATAATAACTAATTTTAAAGATATTTGAAATTAAAAGAAAACATCTTTATCATCTTAGAATTAATAATCAATTATTTTTCTCTAATAATAAAAAATAAAATTCATAAATTGTCGCATCCGCTTATGTAGTTCGTTTTGGCTTCAATTTTCTCCCATCACTTATTACATGATTTAAGGATCAATTGATTTTATCTGAGTTACTACAGCAGACGACAGGCCATCAAAAAACAAAACACGTAAATATGTTATATCTATAGATAATTTATCGTATCGAGACGTCTACACAAACGGTATGAGCATAGAATATCATGCTGTATTATTTGTATTCATCACTGGGAATACCTATCACCTATCTTCAGTAAATTTTTATCGTAGATTTTTTTTTTTCATCTAAATTCTACTAGAGTCATGAAAGTGCCGGTAAAATGGAATGTGAAAAATTTTCTATCTTCTATGTATATATAATAAAAAAAAATTAAAACTATAGTTTGGTAAATTATTATTTCATATTTTCTCATTTTTGTCAAATCGATACTCATATAATCACACTCTGCTACTCTACTATATTTCAAAAAAATCTTTCTATTTTCGATCTCTTGTTTTTTAAATATTCATTGGCAAATTAATTAAGTTGCTTCGAAAAATATAATATGTTATACATAAAACAGAAACTTTTTAATATTGTTCTATCTTGAAGTCTTGCTATCACTACTTTTTTTTTTTTTATTTAATATTGATTTTTTTCTTTTATATTAGTATTACTTGCATTCCTAAACTTTACCTTCCATCCGTAGGATAAACGTATAGTGCGAAGATAAAAAAGACTCGGAGAACTATAAAAGTTTCTTACAAAATCTCTCTAGAGCATAGAGCTGAGGGAATCAATTTTTTTTTTTTTTTTTATAATTTTTCCATTTCTGGGAAATATCAGAAATTGAAACTTCTATCGAAGTTTAGGAAATATTTTTAAACATTTCTCTTATATGTAAAAGCTATAAAAAACAGTTTATCAATTGGAATTTTTTTCATTTAAGTTTGTTCAATAGTATTCAAATAATTATTCCAACAAAACAGTGTTTGAACAAATTCCATTATTCTAAAAAAGAAAGTTGCTAATAAATACATTATCAACGAACCAAAAAAATTGAATGATTTTAAAAATATCTATTATCATCTCAGGGTAAAAAAGAGCTTAGATCAACAATAGGAGTGATCCTAAATTAGGGAGCGATAAGTTGAGGTAGTTAAGGGTTTTATGATAGGGTAGAAATTGAGGGTAACGTTGAATTTTTCTGTATATAAATAAATAAACTAATTACTTGAACCAATTGTGTAGTATTGGATGAATTAATTATGTATAAATTATTTAATCAAATAAAAGATTGAATAAAACGATGTTTAATTGTATTTTCAGATGCTGGAACTGCTGTAGTTAACAGGCGTTCATCGCTAATTAAAAATGGTAAGTGATTAAAAAATTATTTATTATTTTATCAATACTTCGAACAGTTTTCAATAAAGAACAACAATTATTTTCTACTATTGTTGGTAATGAATTGTGAATAAATGATATTATGAAAATAGAATTTATACATTATTTTAATTTAATTTTAATTTTATATATATCTATTGATGAAATATTATACTGATGAAATGGAATATTTCGTTCAACAGAATATATCAATCGAGAAATTGTAAGCTATCCTCTTGGGAAATTATTGAGCAAATAAATATTACATTTATAGCTGACCGAAAATATAATAAAAATGTTTGGTAATTTCTATTTTTTTTTCTTCTTTTTTATTGACAAATATGCGATCAAAGCTGTGTCCATGGTATTACCTTTAACTTTGTACATATTTCGTTTAAAGTTTCACATAATTGATTTAGAATTTTCCTTCAAGCATAAATAAATTCTCAAAACGCTGTAAGCGACATGAAAAAAGAACTTTCGCAGTTGAAAAAGCAAATATTATCTTTATTTACGAAGCAACTTTTACTTCGTTTGTTTATTTTTTAATGATGTTTTAAATAGCTTCGTCAACATTGTTTAACATCATTCACTTAGCTGTGACTTTTGTAATATTCTTCCAAGAAACAAAGATTTTGTCTTTGAAAAGTCAGCTATTTAATTAGTAAAAAATAAATACAATCCTTTAAATGCATTTGGGATTTTTTAAAATATATAACAAGGAGGAATTCATGAAGGAGAAAATACTTTTTACAATCAGCAACCCTAGTAAGAAGCAAAAGAGTGGTAGTTCCTGGCTCACTCGAGTGTCAATTTTAATCCAGCTCTATTCTGGAGTCCTGAACATGGCCCACTTAATTTTTGAGGTACTTCTTTTAATATGACCCTTGAAAGGGAATAAATTCAACTATAAAAGAGAAAAAAAGATTAGGACCATTTAGTAATTATTTATTTAATAAGTAGCTCTATGGTAGCAATAAGATAGTTCAGAATTGTTATTAAATATTCCAATAACATTACAGCATGCTCTAGGAAAACGTGATCAGGCTCACATGTATGATCATGTTTCATTGTTACTAGAGCAATTGGACCAACAGTACAGCATTAGAAACAACATTGTTAACATTGAATCAAGCTTGAAAATGTTAGACCAGCAACTTGCCTCCTACCAAAGAGCTGATTGCCTGGTATTTCTAGTATATTTACGATGTAATCACAGTACAATTATGGCATATATACCATGTACTGACACCAGTAACCAACAACTAAAAAGTTCTACAATTTAACGTCTCTTTTTCAGTCTGATACTAAACATGTGCATTATTACTTTGAACTAAAGATACATCTTCCTATAAAATATCATGCAAGTTTTACTATAAATGAATACTTATTGGAAAATTTTGTATGAGTATTATTCGATTAGTTTTGGAAATAATAGAAAAAACTTATTCAATAACGAACGGTATATTTTTTTGAATACGAAAAGTCTTTAAATTAGAGAAAAATAAAATAGAAGTGGTATTTTTATTATTGATTTTGTATTTATATTTCAACTAAACGAATGAAGTATCTCGATAATTAAAAAATATAAATTGAAAATGTTTTTCATCCTTTATAATAGAAATTGTATCATTAAAATATTCTTCAAATGTATTTTTCTGTAATAAAAAATTTCTTTTATCTACAAAAACTTTTGTATCATTAACGAAACCATGTAATTCACTAGTAGTCTAAATAATTGTGGCATTTGATAACACTTCAATAGTTGGTTTACATTTGACAGTATTATGTTAGTTTGTTACTCAAAAATTAATGTATATTTTTACTCATAAAATTACGTGGAGTGAAGGTCAAAAGCAAAAACAATATAGGAAGCAGGAATTCAGCATCATAAATAGATATTATTCTACTGATGATAAGAAATGAAAGAGGTAAAATGTGAAGTGAGATATAAAAAAATATAGGAAAAAACAATATCTCTTTCGAACATACGGAAATGCTAATATCACTCTGACTTTAATATTTCTACAAATATTGCACGTATATAGTAATTTCAAAACTTTATAAATGTTATTTCTGTAGGATTTTAACTGAAAAAAGAATAAAACCATGCATATAATTTAACCTTATACACATTTTTTCTATCACAATTTGCATTAAACAAAATTTTCTCTTTTTTTTACATTAAACAACAAAAGATAAAAATTATTTATACTACTCATTCGTATAAATATTCATTACACATCACCAAATCTAGAAAGATTATAAAAATATTTGCACATTTTATGATTCTATTTTTTTTTTTTTTTTATCAAGTTCACTTTAATAATAAAGTTTTAACAGTTAGCATATTTGACGTGACCAGTAACATATTGAGATGTCGATAGGCAGAAAAGTTATATAAAATGTAAATTCACGTAGATGCTAACATATTCTATTCATCGAGTTCGATGTGATGGACTTTTTTTTTGTCGAAATGTCTGTAAATGTGTAGCGAGTAATAGACAATGTTTAAGCACCGAAGTTTTAATAGTAAGAAGATATACACAAAGGAATAAGGAAAGTATATACAGAGTGATCTAAAATTATTATCACAAGGAAAACATGTAGAAACTAGAGAGAATTTGGAACAGATTGGCGTTTGCAAATTTTGTAAATTCGCAAAAATAGAGGAGTTATTAAGTAATATAAACGACCAATCAGATAACGGAGATAACAAGACAGAGTTAGCCAGAGAGGAGAGACTTCATCGATGAAAAATGAATTACCGTGTATAAGATTGCAAAGTGACTAATATCACTCGGCAACAATTCCAGTTGATTTCTTAACCATAACAATAGGTAAATATTAAAGTGAGACAACTTCACATGTACAAGCTGTTATCCTTGTCTATAGAGCGCGAATAGACCGCACACGTAAAATGATACTTAGAATTACAAATAATTCTCCAGCTTTTTTTAATATTATTTGAAAATAATATTGGAAGACTTGAAAATGAAATTTCTTCAATATTATCATTCTTTTAAGAAATAAATTACTATTTACTTATGGACTACTTTCTTTCAGACTTTCATCGATATTATTCCCGATACTTTCTCCGGGACTTTTTTGGGACTTTTTCCGGGACTATTCCCATCTACTTACTCATACACTCTTCTCTCTTTTATCTATTTACTTATTCAATTTTCGATTTTTTTCGTTCTTTTACTAATTTACTTTAACTTTTTCTTACGTATTCTCATATACATAAGAAAGTTACTTAAAGGGTGAATATCAATGTAAACCACGTAGGATATGCCTTATATATTCATGTGTTAGCCTCAGCAAGTGATGTACCATTTACATAACTTCAACCTCAAACTTATTTTCATTCAGTGGATTTGTAAATGTCAGTATTTTTTTGTGATGGAATGTGTAGTTGAATGACATGTTCAATCTTATCAGTTATGCCAATCAAACAAAAAATATATTTATCCAATATTTTTATACAAATTAAATCATTTCATTCATTGTTATTCAACAATCCAATAATAACAATTCATTTTTTAACAATTTTCCAACAATAGTCTAGATATCAACTCAACTATCCATTATTATTATTATTTGAGCTTGTTAAGTTTTTTTTTTATATTAATAATTTTTTATGTTAAGACACTTGACTTCTAACAATTCTAGAAGTTTTAAAATTAGAATAATTGTGTCTCCATACTTGTATTAATGATATGCAAGTTAAAAATACAATTTGAAGTTCTTATTTTCTACATTTCCTTGTATTCCTTGAGTTTTTAATTCATGTAAATGTCTTTCAAAGCTTCAATAAAAAAAGACAACTCAAAAAGGATTGAATTTCTTTATTTTTTTTTGTTTAATGAAAGTTTTCCTAACTTTTTGGATTTACTTTTAATTTTAATTTAGTACATTTTACTTTAATACTACTGTAACTTTAGATTGTAATGTACATTTAAAAAAATTTATTTATTCTTTCATATTCAATGATTGATTTAATTTTAAACTAAAGTTATTGCAGAAAAAATCTCATGTCTGTTCATGTGTCTTTTCCTATCAACAATGATTTTCATATACCTATCAACATCATTCGTTGATATAATTTACTTCAATAATAAGAACCAACTGATTTTCATGAATATTGATTTCATTGGTTACTTGATAATCAAAGATACAAACAACATGTCTGCTCCAAATGAAAAAAAAAAAAAAGATAAGGAAACCCATAGAAGAAAGAATAAGTGGGTATGTCTGGAGTGACATAAGAAACATATGAATGAGAAAAGTTATAAGCACTACTATTTGTTCTAATGCTAATAAATATCCATACACGTTAACGTAAGTTGGTTGTTTCTATCATTTATTTAAATCCCACTCACTAGAGTAAGCATTAGGGATAAAACGGAAAAATAAAAACATCAACATAAATAATATAAATACACTCATTTTTTAATACCAAATAGCCAAACTCCATTTACCCTAAATTCCTATCTCACTCTAAAAACAAATCATCAACAAAAATTAAAAATCATTTTCGACCATATTTAATATATATATTTTCATTTTTGTTAAATGACTAACGATGGAGTAGATAGCAGGTATCGAAGCATACCTGGTCCTTGATCTTTAAATAAAACAAGTACTTTTATTTTTAACTTTACATCATTCCAAGTAGATTAATATTATAATTGAAGATTACACAGCAAATAGTTGATTCATCTCAAGATTATTAATTTATTCGATGATATCAATTAAGAGTCATGCTTCAAATGAGTCACTCGAATAATAAATGAGCAAGCTTACTAGAGAAAGAGTGAGTGAGTTGGAAAATACAGAAAGGATTCATAAATGGGCATTTACCTACATGCGTGTTATATACACATCGAAACACGCAAATGAACTCCACGTGCGGCACGCCCGCAAATTGCTACAATAGTGGCTAAGCAGCTCGATCCATTCATTTAACTTGTCAAGTCAACGACGCTGATATATGATCTCTTCTGATTTTACATCCTAAAATCATTTATATCCTGTTTAAACGTATTTTTACATTTTATTTAACATCTCTTTCACGTATGTTTTTTATTTTTCATTCAATCATCTGCATGAATAAATTATAAAAAATAAAGGATGCTATAAAAAATGTTTGAAAATTAATATATTCAAGAGTAAGTTTTATCACACGCCTCTAGTACTCGTTGTAGACAAAGTTAATGGTTCATGTACTCAGGCTTGCTCGATGCGAACGCACTGCACCAACTTGTTATGCCGACTACTCTCCTGTACATAGTTGCGGTGTTTACTTGAAGATACCGCAGCCTCTAGGGTCCAGGGAATTAAATCCCATAATTCCAGTGTGGCTTGGAAATTCAACCACAATAGTTTTAGTAGAATTGTTGAAAAATACTGTGTTATATTCTAATGGATAACTTTCACTTTTTATAATTTATCTGTTTGTTGTAATTATGGTCCAATTAATTTTCTTTTATCATCTTTTTTTTTTTTTTTTAAATAAAAATCATTATTTTTCCATTCTGACACACAATTATAAGTTACAATAATTGTCTGAGATTCAACAATTATGATAAACTTCAACTTTAATTACTCTCAATAAAATCGATTAGTTTTATTGAAGTAAATAAAAAGTATATTATTTGATGATAACGACTGTCAGTGATAAGAATTGAGGAAATTAATAATATAAAAACTAAAATGGAAGAGAAAAATATGGTGCAATCAAGTTAACTGAATGTTTTCTTAACAAATGATTACAATATGTATTAAATCGAGCATTTATTTTATTATTATTATCACTGAGAGATATTAGAATATGTAGTTAGATTTGACATCTCTAATAGGAAGTTAGACTAGTACAATATTGGGCCAATGATGATTAAACTGGCTCAGTGATAGACCAGCCTTGCTTTCTAGTGGAGATTTTATATCTCATTAAACATCCTATATATTATTTAATTCTTGTAGTACCAAGAAAAAAGGAAAGTATCAAAATTATTCTTTTGTTTAATAATATTCCCATTTTAACGCCCAATATAATAAACTAAAAAATTACATTGAGTTGATTTTAAGAATCTAAAGTTAATTTAATAGAACCTCTATTTTTTTTTATTCACCATAACAATCTCACTCTCCTTTTCTCCTTTTACAAATTTTTTTTCGTCGTGATGAATATTTCCCATCAACAAGATTTGATCGATTAAATCTTCTGCTAACACCCAAATAAAATCCTTGAAGATTAGATTGCGGTTTCTAATCCAATGAAAACGCAAAAT
Source organism: Chelonus formosanus (assembly GCA_028641665.1). NCBI lineage: Eukaryota > Metazoa > Arthropoda > Insecta > Hymenoptera > Braconidae > Chelonus > Chelonus formosanus. Next base: position 21,933,778 of record CM054002.1, read on the forward strand.
CCTCATGTGGATCTTTTTTTGAAAATAAAACCATATAGAAGTAATTTTATTTGTAAAATTGAACCGTACGATAAGTCAGAGTAATGTTACCATTTTTCATTTATTTTTTGTCCTTGTTCTATCATCCAATCTATGAAAAAAAAAAAAATGCCCAGAAAATTTAACAGTAATACAAAAGGGTGAAAATAGAAAAGAAGGTACGACTTAGCGGCATCTCTTTATTTCACTGGTTCTTGAACATTGTGGGAGTGTCTCATCGCGTAAAATAGAGCACTATGGTAGTGTAGCAAGAGCATGGAGAGGAACGGGTTGACAGAGGCGAGAGGTATGATGTACTGAGTACACGATGGTCCGAGGGGTTGGGTCTATAGGAGAGGAGGCTCCAACACCAGCGGACGTTATCTAAACCGTTGGTAATTTACAACAAGAACTTTTTCATGATGAAAAATCACCTTTCCAGAGTATCGCTCGAGTTTCTCCATCATGTCCACAGCTACAGGAATATTAAAGAAAAAAGAGTATAAAAAAAATGAAAGACTAGGAAATTTGGCAAACGAAAATACTGATCTCAGTAACAGGAAATTGATCACAAGATTAATGAGCTCAAAAAATTAAAAAGTTTAAGAATTTTTCAAAAAAGAAAATGAATAAAAAGACCAATTTAAAGTTGTAGTTATTATTTAACACCTGGGTTATATAGTGTAAAATTTAGAAAAGTTGTTAGATAAAGGATGATGAGTAAAAAAATATTAATCTGTATTTAACTTTGATGAACGAGAAATTCGAACTTTTGAGAAAAATAAACTATGGAACAAATGATTAAAAAAACTTTAAAAGTAACTAAAAAACTCATTTAATTAAAAATTTTCGAGGATAGTAAACAACTAGATTACCAGATATTCAATTAAAAATATGTAAAGAAGTTAACGATGACATAGTTTATGAGTTTGAAGAACTGAGAATTTTATTTTAATGACAAAAGTCGAATCATTTTTGAAAATTCACTGTACTTCATCAAACTTTGATTTTAAAAAAAATATTAACCTAATATTTAAAGCTTCTTTTATAATGTCTATTTTTTATAAACCTAAATGAAATGATAATTTAAAAAATCGATCTACCTATTTCCAACCACTTTTATTTTATTCTTTTCATTTATATCCAAATGGACTCCAATTTTAATCTAATATTAAATAGCCTACTACTATTTGCTTTTTTTTTATTCAAATAAAAGATCTAAAAACCTCAATTTCGGTTAAAAAGTCTCATCACAATCAGCTATGATAGATTACATATTTTTGACATGAATAATTGAGGATAACGATTGCGTCATAATTTCAATTTTTTCCAAATGCAATGGGATTTATGAGGAAGAGTAACGGTGGCCAGAATAAAGGGTAATTGCAGTAAGGGCGTCGATTATCCCGGAAACTCGTCGTCGCGTGACAAGTCTACGTAATTTCTGTCGTTCGTGATGTCGACTTTAAATGCGATCCGCTCGTTAACCGTAAGTCTTTCTTCATACATGCATACATAAGTTAAGAATGGTCTTTAAAGATGAATGCGATATGTATTACGTTTATTTTATAGCACTTGAAGCAAGAGTGGATTTGACTTTTTTCATCTAACGAGTAAATCGCATTTCGCTAATTACATCTTGTTGTTAATTACATTTATAACAGCTTCATTGTTTTTTGTTTATCAAACACAAAAGAATTGATTTAAAAAAAAAAAAAAAGAAAAATATGTCATGGAATATAAAACATGATCTAATTTCTTTCTTTGAATGAACATCCCTTTTAACGTTTTTATTATTACATTGTGTCTTTTTTTTGCCCAATCCCAATGCCATCAATGACTTGGACGTCAATCAGAGCGAAAGATAGAAAATGGCGGCAAAAAAAGTCAGGGTTGAGTGAGTCGAAAGGGCATAAATGAAGCGCAAAAGCGCTACTCGTGCGAATGGCAGAAGCGATCGCGACACACCGGTACTTCCAAACCACTGGTCCGGAGATCAGAGAAATGATCGTCCTCTTCCTAAAACCATATAGGAAAAAGTGCCCCAGCCAAGTCAATCGTTTGCTTCTGTCTTGATCACACTCTTTATAAGTAAAGATGATACATCCTCATACCATCACAACCACCATCACTACTACTACTTCTTCTTCTTCGGTACTTTTCGCTTCACAGCTTCATCACATCAATCTCTTTCAACCATTAGACCCACTTACAAATAATGTTGTAATTTCAACGTCATAAGGTTTTTACTTACAACATGTTTTTAGTGATTATTAAAAGAAATTAAGGTAAAGGGCTTTTTAATTTTAAACGATTTGTTCATTTTTTTAAAGAATAAGTTGATGGAAAAAGGATGATAATTGTAGAGTTGTGAGTGGTTTAAACAAAATCAGTGATACAAATTAAATTATGTCAGACAAGAGTAACTGAATAATTGAATAATATAAAGCTGATTTGTTTTATTTTATGATTTTTTTTTTTAATTTGATACTAACGAAGAAAAAGCTTACTGTGAGTGATTAAAATTAATTAAATTCCTAGGTATTTAGCTACTTTACTTGCAATTTTCTTGTAACTTGAGTAATATGACTCATGATTGATATTATAATCCTTTGAGCATGAGATTGAGAACCTTAATGAAAAAAAAAATACTTTTAAGCAAATAATATTTTTCTTCATTTTAATCATCATGAGAAGCCAATTTTTTAAATTACTGATTAACTTAATTATTTTCAATGAAATCAAATGATTATTGATTTACTACTTCTAATTTATTGCCCTCTTTCTAATTTCACTTCAATTCATTATTCTTACTTAAGAGAATCACATACTTTAATGAAATTTTTTTGAAGAGTTACCAATAATTATCCCCAACTTCCATATACAATTAACTTTTATCAACGAAATCACGTCAACTTTTATATAATTGACTTAAGTAACTTATGATCGAATTATATTTGGCAACAAAAAATAATTTAAGCCTTAAGGTAATAAGTTAATAGTTGAAAACTTTGTTGTTTAATACAAAAAAAAAATATTTCTGATATAAAGTTAGAATTAAATTGTATCTTACTAATTCATAAATAATATTATATATAAACTAAAAATCATCTTTTCTTGATTATTCATATTTTAAACCAATAAATATTACATTCAGGACAGAAAGGTCTTTGGTATAGCAACAAAACAAGGTGTCTTGTTCTTATAACACAACAGTAGTGTTGCAGACCCTCTTTTTTCTTGATGAATAATTATATTTTGTTGATTTATTAGACTTGGACTAGTGCAAAGTATCAGCAAATATTTGTGCATATGCTGGAGAAATATAAATATCTTTACACTTAAGACATCATAAATAGTTCAATGTATTATATTTTTTATGTGTTATGTCAAAAATTAACTAAACAGTATTAACATGATTATTAGCATACATTATTTGTCATTATCATGTCACTGTGTTATTACTATTATCATTGATATCAGTTTTTATTAATAATATTTAAACGACCTGATAATGTTCATGAATGTCTTTAGTATTCATTTCAAATAAAACATGACCCTCATTCATAAAAGTTTTTTTGTATTTATTTTTGAATTAATAAAGTTGATAATATAGAATTTTCAGTGTGATCCTAGCTTATATAACAGAGGGTTCAACGTGTGTGAATTACAGATATTTCTCTTGGAAATAAAGCCAAGTTACCCTTTGAAAGGACAGGGGCATTAGTGAACCAAGTAAAGTAGTATTATGTCGAGATTCTGAGTTAGAAAATGTTTTCCGAGCTTTGTGAAACTAAACACGTTGTCGAGTTCCTTTGAATGTAAACTAATATGCTGGATTAGAATTTGGTGTCAAACAATTGTAATAATATAGTTGACTTTTAGTAATCATCTATGACATCTTCTTTATCCTCAAAAGTCCAATAGTACAGCCTAATCATCAAGTGTTAGTTTAAAATTTAATTTCATTTATTTTCTAAATTATGAACAATTTTATTCTTAATCCTATTACACTAATATTACATTGGTGTCACGAGCTCTTGACAGTGACATGACGCTGGAATCACACGGCCATCAGTGTAATTATGATTAAGAATGACATTATTATTGATCTAAACAACAAAAGCTTTTAAATATAATAAATAACTATGTAAATAATTTTTAAATTGATTTATTAGACTTCTACCATTCATTTTTAATTATAAAAAAAAACTAATTTTTATTGTTAAGTAAACTTTTTTTTTTTATAAACTTAATTGTTTTAAAAAATAAAGAACAATATATTTTTGAAAACTAGCTTTACAAAATAACAAATAAGAATGAACTGAGGTTCACTTTCAATTGCCTCTTTGTACAGAAACGTACGTGTGGAAACGAATCGAAAAGAGAATAAAAGAAACAGTGACATCTCTATCAATAAAACAAACAATTCTTTTGTATTGAGACATTCACGAAATTCCAAGCACTCTTGGAATTTGAAGAATTTCTTTGGATGTTTCAAATACTATTCTGCCAGAAAATTTATCGATTCTCATGTAGCTTTTGAACTTCCCAACAAACTTGCATTCGAAATCTAGATTCATATTTACAACTAGCTAACTTCTTAACAATGAATGTCCAATTTTTATTTGATTAACTACTTATCAAACATATGTTTGTACATCTTGAATTCATGAAATTTTGGTTTTAATATTTATCATGGTATTTTCTTCTTGGCTTGATAATTTAATGTAATTGAATTTCTTAAACCTAGAGCTACATGTTTGGTTCCATCTATATTTGTGTTCGGTAGAATAAATTTGTTATTCGACAAGAAAGTTAAAGAAACCTAGGAGTATTGCTATGCAAATATAAAATAAACATTGACTTTTTTACTATCAAAGCCAATATTGCATTTGTGATAAATAAATACAGGTTTCTCCATTTTCACACTCGATGTAATAATCATGTGATAGACAACTGTACCTTTGAATCAATATTTAATCAGGAAAATTTCTTCTTTAAACATTAAAAATTAATAAAAAAAATTATTAAAGAAGAGTAAAGTTCATTTTAATTATTCACTTGACAAATTTAAAGACAAAAGGAGAGAATGAAATCGAATAAAAAATTAAAAAGAAACTCAATAATCAAAACAAGTTGATAAAAAAGAGATTTCGATTTATAAAAAATATTATTTCGGAAAAGCATTTATCAAATTCTTAACCACCATCAGATAGGTATTATTGAATGCTTTTAAGCAGATTGAACTCGAAAAATTTTTTTCTATCACAATATTTTCCACGAATTCATATTTATTTATTTAAATTTCTGTATGAATGCAGCCTTTATTTTGGTTCCTCTCTTTCTCAGTCTTTTGTGTTTTCAATATTCGAATTAGCTGACAAATTAAACTAAATACGAACAAGATAAATTTATATAATCAATGAAAAATATCAAGTTTTTATTGACAATGAATTTCAGGTAATGCAGTTTTATCATTATCTCTTGATTAAATCTTCATTTTAACTATTACAAAAGATATCAATCTAATTATTAGACGATAATAATACATCAATAATCATTAACTACTTTATTACTACCATTCTTGACTAGTAATTAAAAAGTCAATTTACAATTAAAGCATTCTCAAGTGTGGCTCATTGACAAGTGGATTTTCTTCCAATTAAATAGAGCAAGTGTTTCATTGGAGAACAATGATTAAACAATTGATTAATTAAGCTGAAAGTTACAGAAGAATGAAAGTTTGAAAAATAGCATTGATATATGGACTTCGCCCGATCATTGTAGATCCACTCGGGACTTGTACGAAATTTGCCGAAATTGAATGCTCTCTAGACCAGTTTCCGGGATTTATAGGAACAGTAACATCAGACCGAGAGTTTCTAGTATCCTCTATTTGGTCAGTGATTGCTGTGACGACAGTATAGATACTGCGTATTATGAAGAGATAAACTTGTTAATAGGACATACATCATCATGATATAAATTCAGAATAGGATGTGATGGCAGGTATAACATTTTTTTGTTGTAAATAACCTTATTTTGAATACCAGAAAAGACATTTTTCATCTTATTTATGAAAATAGGATTAAAAATAAATTTTAAATCAAGACATGAATTTTTCAGTATTTCAACAGCATACTAAAGTTTGATCAATTATTAAAATTTAAGTCAATAACTTATTTTTTGTGTAAATATTTAAATAAATAGAAGCGAAGATTTTTTATAACATAAAAATCCGATTATATTGTTTAATTTCTGTCGAATGGAGAATTGTTAAAAAATAAATGAGTTATTGCATGCAAATATTTATGTATGATGATAATTTAAGCGATGTTTAAAAATATGTTGACTCTTTTATTTTTAAATGATTTCAAAAATTTTTTATTCAAATAGACATATTTATACAAGACTTTCTTTGATTTTAATAACCTGAATCATTTGCTACGAGTAAATATTTCACGATTTATTAACAACGAATAAATTCCTGGTTGAATACTAGATACTTGATATAATAATAAATGTCGGTTCTTATAAAAACGAATTTTTTACTTCAAAGTAGGATTAATCAATTGCTAAAACATTACTAGAAATTTTGTCCGTCAAAACAAATTTATTCGAAAGTGTTTTCAATAAAATAATATATATATTTATCAGTAATTTTCAGCACAAAAAGTTACAACCACAAATTTCGTTTCAACTGATTTCTGTTTAATATCATTAAGAGCAAAAAATGAATTGAATTTTAAATAACATACGACTTCACTTATCAGTAAACTTCAAAGAAATTGATTAATTAATTTAAAAATTCACAAAATCTATAAACCAATTGTTTTTAATAAAATTTAGTTTTTTTTTTATAGAGGCAGACCTACAGGTAAAATAATATGAAGGAAAAATAATATGAAAGAAAAAAACCCCATAAGTAAATATTGATTAGCTAGATTACTTTTTACGAAATAATAAATTATTTTCAATGGAAATATATCAGATAGTGAATTAAAAATGTATGAAATCATGAAGGAAATGTTAATTTAATCATAGTTGACCCCTTCTGGAGCATCTGAAATTTTTCCCACTGGAGATTAACGGCGTGCTTCCTCCAGAGAGCAATTACACGTAGCAATTAATCAAAACACTTTACGTACATCAGTCTTATATGAATTAGGCTTTAATATTTCCAGGACACTGACTTAGAGTGCATGAATGCTAATGAGGATCTCTGAACGCAGAACTGTTACACCAAATATGTTATGAGCCTGTCAGTATGCAATAGCGAAATCTGTCAGGACTTGAATATACGTTCACCACAACGCAAATGCGTCCATAACAGTTCGAGGTCTCACTACAGGTATTCGGTTTACTGCCTCAAGGGGAACGTAGCTTACGATTATACCCGATTGTCAATGGATACACAATGGTACAGACGCAATACACGCCCTCTAACTTGACTTCTTCCCTAGGGATATCTCAATTACCCTGAAATTTCACACCAACATGATATTTCGACAGACTATTAATTTATGTTTATTTCACGCTTCCGAAAATCCGTTGGTTAATTAATTATTTTCTCTCACTGTTCAAATAAAACTAACCAACGTTAATTTCATGTCAAACAACTTGAAATGAATGGATTTTTGATGCTCTAATATTCATTGTGGAACACCATATGACTGATCATCACCGCGTAATGCTATCTAGATGATGACATGAGGGTACCCCTATCATCTGTCAACCCGAACACACTAAATTGCGAATTCCTGAATGACATGGAGACTGTAATGACGATCAGTGAAGAGGAAGCCTTTCCAAATATGCCGATTGTCACGGCTAGAATGGCTTGCTCGGCCGTTTATTTCATACCACTGAAATTGAACTATTGACCAGAGTCAAATAATTCACTTTGACGCGGCCTCCATGCGTCCAACAATATTTTTTGCTGCTATGAAAAGTGGCTAATTATTTATTAACCAAAAGATATGAATAAATATTGGACGATATATTGTAACAAACAAGAATAAAGGAGATTATTTCTATGAAAATTGATGCAAATTTGAGAGCCCAATGATTAAAAGAATAATCAGTTTTTGATTGAAAGAAAATTAAAAAAGATCTATTCAGATTTATAAAAGAATTAATAGCTTTGCTTAATTCTTATTTTATTTGTAAAATAGAACTTTTATGAGAAAAAAATGATTCTAAAGCTTAAATTCTTTTAGAGATAAAAAAAAATAATACACTAGGATTTGCATTTGGAAATATTTAGTAGAACGAAAAATTCCCGAGATTTTTGGAAGCTATATTTTGTAAAAAATAATCGCATCTTGATAAGCCAAAAAGCATTTCGAAAGCTCGTTTTCTCCAGTTTAGAGAATGCTGATGCGAAATTTTTTATCGGTCACCAACAGTTTGTGATAAAATTGAAAAAAAGTAAGCTAATTAATCCCTTAATATTTTCAAAAATCTTTTCGTCCTTAATTTATTGCTTTATCGCTCTCTAAATATCTTTTAAGATTGAGGTGGAGGTCAAATTGTTCAACTTAACTTTATTAAACCAGTGTTGAATAATTGACATACTTAACCGTCAATAGGTCACCGAATAATAGATTTACTGAAATTTGCCAAATCGAGTTTAAATTAAAATCAACAGGTTACTAGTCTCATAATCTTATCTATACTTTGTTGATTAATATCTTTAAGTTAATTTAAAAAATAAAAAATTAATTAAAAAACAAATGTAATGATAAATCATTGATTGTGGTTTACAATGATACCATATCAATTCTTATAATAATTAATTTGGATAAATATTTTATTACCAATCAAATTCCATAATTCCCAGAGTATCGTCATTGATGCAAATATTCAATACTTAATTTAAATAATATTCAATCGAAACAATTCAATACCGCTTGTGCAATGTCATTTTTATCATTTAAATAACTCGTTTCTCTATATTATTGATGTCTGTTGAACTGCTACAATATTTTAAAAATTAATCCCAACGTCAATATAACAATACCATTCATGATTATTGTGTTGTACAAAATAATTATCATGCTGACATTCAAAAATATACTGTGTACGGTATATAATTCGAGTAATTGAAATCGACAATTGTTAAATTATTTATGGATTAATGTAGTCGTTGATTAAAAATAATACAATAAAGTAATAATAATAACATTGAAGACATTCAAATGTAAACAATAAAAAAACTATAACAATACATTTCTGGAATGCAAACATGAATGAAATAACATTATCTCAAAAATTCAGATTATATTCCAATAATGATGACTTCAAATTTACAAATATTCTACGAGTTGTGATAAGTTGAGCTTGACTATGGATTCTTTTAAAAAATATGTTACTAATTTATTTTTACTGATAGAAGTTTAGAGGATAAAACGAACTGGCTATTTTTTTTTGTTTTTTTTTTTTAACAGGAACAAAATATTATTATTATCCAACTGTTCTATAGAATTTATATTCTATGATCTTTTGTTTCATTCCTATTTTTAATTCCAAATTTCTAAATTCCTCTTCGCCAGAAGCAAATCTCTGAGCAATGCCTTTTCTCTTAGCATAGTCAAGTCTTCAAATGAACATAGTGTCTTTCTTTTCAAAGCTTTCCTAGGAGATGTAAATGACAGGTAGTCAAAGCAGCTGTATACTCTTGGTGATGGATATATATATACAGTAGTGTTCATACATGAAATGAAACTTGCATGTGACACTTGAATGCTAACAAAGCTTTAACCATAGAACCTCTAAGTTCATTCATTTTCCTGCTATGCGTACATGCGTGTACATAATACAAGTATTTATATGGGAATTTTTATGTCGTGAAGAATTTTTTCTATTTGCAACATTTTCGAGGTAATATTAAAATACTTTGTGTGATCTGTATCTTTTATGAATTTTCAACTGTCATATGGTATAATAAAATACTTGAAATATTTCTTTCATGTCAAGAAAAATTTTGTTTGCTATACAAATATGAGAAAAAAAAAATTCATCGCTTTTTTTGATGGTAAAAATATTTGTTGGAGACAATAATAAATATTTTGAACTGTTAACGTCAAAGTGACTATAATTCAATCCCATCTCATCAAGCCTTATGATTTTTTTAATGAGAAAACTGACCTAAAATACTCCTTTTTTTTAATCAACATCAAAGTGTAAATAGTCGACTATAATCTCCAACAGAAAAATGATAAAGCTGTAGCTTGCAATTGAGTCGGACCAGGTGTGCCTGATTTATGTATCAATACCTCATGGAAGTAATTATTTTCTTAGAAGCCTTTCCTTAGATCATTAACAAAATAATATTAATTAATTGCTCATTCAATTTTTTCATTATCTTCCCAATAGTGAACAATAAACATCCACTTTTTTATCCTATCGATAAATTTTTCTCTAAAGCATCTACTGTTTTCTGATCTAACATATTCACATAATATAGTAGAACGTATCTACATCTCCTCAACTATTTCCCTTCTTCAAAAAATATTGTTAGTTGAAAAAAAAAAAAAATAATGATTAAAACAATAGAAATGAATCGACAAACGCTATTAAAATATCCGCTGCTGCATTACTTTCTGAGTATTTCTAATTTTCTCGAGTTCTTTATGCTCAATAATATCGAAAATCAATATAAAAAAAATTCCTACGAAAAAGTAAAAAAACTGGTAGATAAACCAATTCAGAATTTGAATCAAGATACAGTTAATTCATAGTGTCGTGTACAAGTGCGATTAATTCGTTGTCGTTGAGCCGCAATGTCAAAAGCGTTGGGCTGGAAGAGACGAAACGAGTTGCTTGTCCGGATGCAACGGTGAGAGGACATGGCCGATATTCTCTCACCCTTTGCTGAGGCAAACCCACTCGGTTCTATGATACCTTTTGAAAGCTGCACATGGAAACACTCTTTCCCTACATCACATGTACATACGTCTATAAATATCTCGGACGTACGTGTTTCGTATTCACTAATGCAACCTCTCACAAATACTCGAGTGTTATATTTAATACAAACACACAGTCATACGATACACACGCACATGCGTTTCCGGATATTTGTAGCTTTACTACGATGACATTACAAGGGTCGTCGTCGTCTGTTGTTTCGAGTCAACGACTCGGTCTCAAAATCTACAGTACGGAAACATGGCACTAGAAACAAGCCAACCTGTCAGAGATCACGGAGTGTAATTTTCCGGGGTGTTATGTACATCGCATAGGAACCTATGTCACTTCTAACACCTTTCTCTATATTATGAATTTCCTTTTACTCTCCTTTCTCTTTATCTTTCCCTTATTTCGTCGCATTTCTCTATCGCAAACACCTTCCACGACCACCACTGCACTGTATAATATATTTATGCATATCTACTCGGTAACTTTGGTCAGAATGCATTACTGCATACGTTTCCATAACATTTTCCATAATGCAATTGTGTCAACACTACTTTCTACCTGGTGATACGTTTTTTTTTCTTTGCACTTTTGATAATAAAAGAAGCGGTAGAAGGAAAAGTAAGATGAAGATTGAAGATACATATTGTGTAATAATAGATTATAGGGAAGTGGTAGGTATTTGATAAATTGTTTTTCTTTCTTTTTTTTTTTCTATTACTTTGACAAGAGCGGTCTGGAAATTTTTTCATCCGATTATTTAAGCTTATTGAAAATTTCTTAACTTATTTTCGCGCTTATTTTAATACTTGAGAAGAAGTTATAATTTTATAAAGGAAATTTGCTTTTTTATGGGAAGCTTAAATTAAAATAAGTACTAGGTTTTAAAATAATCTGTTTCGAAATTATTTTTCATCTTCTTGATGATTATTTTTACTTATTTTTTATGTATTTTGAAAAAAGGTTCTTTTGTATTAAATATTTTACTATTGTGAAAAAATTGCTTTTAAAAAAAAAATTAACTGAATGAAGATGTTTTTATTCAAGGGAAGTTCTGGTTCTAGAATTGTGAAAGGACATTTTGTATTTTCCCTTTTTTTTTTTTTTTTTGAAAAAATAATGAAGATGAAATTTATAGCGTGGTATTTTATGGAGGTCCTCGAAAAATATACTTTAAATAGTGGAATGTCTAGTTCTTCAGTGAATAATTTGTAAGGGGAAAAAAATTAATTTATTTGTAAACGACACATCATTTCTGGAGTGAGAAATCTACGAGAATATAAAAAATGCAATCGAATATTTTTTTTTACGATACTTCTCACAATCTTTTTTAAATTTAATTTATTAAAATTTACTGTTGACGTATTTGCTGTTGATCTAATTTGCTATTCTATAAAAAAAAAAAAAAATAAACATCCGATGCTTTAAAAAACTTTCAGTTTATTTTTCTTCTTCTCTTTCCAACGAAGAAACATTGATTTTTTTCTTCATTTATATTTTGCGACAAATGATGTTCTAAATCATTAAAAAAAAAATCGGCTTGTTGAACTCATCACTACGTACTTTTTTTTTCTTAAAAAAATCTCAAAATATTTTGTATTCAGATAAATGTTAAGTCACTTTTATTCGTCTGTTTTCATTCCTTCACTTCAAAAATTAATGGTAAAAAAGTTAAAACCACAAGACAACTCAAGACATTAAGACAGAAAGAAATATTCTAAAACTGACACATTGCAACTAAAAATCGTGAGAAGAGCACGTTCACTTGGCTCGTTGTAAAGTGATGAAAACTTACGACTTAAAGTCGACAAGTGTTGTCACTCATATTTAACATTTAAAAATGCTTTAATAATTCTTCATGAACTCACTAATAAAATGTTTCACGTCGTACAATAAAATGAGCTATTATTTCTTGTGGTTTCCAAGCTAATTCGCTTAATTACTTATAATTAAATAGAAATTCCTCTGGGTAAAACTTTCGGGTTGTATAATTGTTAAAAAGCTTAAACTTTAACTCTAACACTATTCAAGTTGGTAAGATGAATATCATTTGAGTAGTTTGACACACCTACGTTTGTAAATTATCCTCACATATCTCTAGAGACATTTCCGCATCTTCAGAGTAATTTAACTCATTATAACGTTAACTTGATATTTTTGCTGAATAATTTGAAATTTCAGATCGTTTCATTGAACCTCATTATCGGCTGAATTAATTGCGTCGTATGTTTTACTCAAAAATAATACACTAAATACCTTCCATACAATATTCCCTTCTCACAGTGAACATTATTATCAGTTATTTTTCATTTAAATCATTATTAATCTATTGTATTGATTAAAAAGTTAATTAATAGATTATTTGCTACACTAAATTTAAATTAAAATCTACTAATCTATTATTAATCAATAAAATAGCATCTAAAGAGCATAAATTAAAATTAACATACTAATAAATCAACAAATATTAATAATTTATTATTCATAAAAAAGCCAGTTCCATTTCCTGTTTGTCTTGCATTGAATTTTGAGTTTATAATTAATGTGTTGTTCTCATGTAAACACCAAAGTCTGAACTAAAAAGAGACCACTTGGGCATAGTTGAATGTTTATCTAATAGTATTTAAACTGAAATTTGCTTAATAATTGTTAAAAATTTATTTATTATAATAATTATGAAGTAAATAGTAACGACATACTCTTTAATAAACATAAAAATACTATGATGATAATTACCATAAATTTTCTTTCATATAACTCAACTTTCAAACTCAAGATTTATCAGAAATGGAAGAGAAAATGTAAAGTACTTACAACTTGGCCTGTGGGCGTACATGAAAAATTGCCCATGCAGTTATTCAAATTTCTGCGACTAACAGCTGTATTATTAATGACCGTAAACGATCATTAAATTATGGAGCTTTCAACTGACTATTTGGTCAATATGTCAGTAAGACAGACTCAAGATCTATCCATGAATGCATTGTTGTGAATAAATTTAGATGGAGTAGAAAAAAAATATTACTAAACCTTATCCGCACAGTCGTTATTTATATCCGGTCAAACATTATCGCAATCATAAAATTGTAGTTATTCTACTTTCTTTCACGCACAACCTTGATAAATGTTATGAACACTCACCTACTCTAAATATATCAGACTATAATCTCTACGGATTCGATGTAGTGTAAATGTTTCAGTGGATGACGTATGGATCTCTTTACTTATCGAATTCACGTTAGTTATTCATTTTTTGTTCTTCTTTTTCGATTTTTTCCTTTCCTTCGACTTTTTTCGTGCACATCAGCGTTGGAAAAAATTATTACATGCTGACGTTTTTAATTTAAATGCAGTTTTTCTTTTTTTTTAAATTGTAAAGTTAGAAAAAAATTTTCATTAATTGAATTTCCATTTTTATTTATAGACTTAGATGAAATAATGTAAAGATCAATTACTAGTACAAAGCTGTACAATACTTACATGTATAAAAAAATTAATTGAATTTAAAAGTATTCTTTCAGCATAAAATAATGAATTAAACTTTAGTTAAAGACTTCTATTAATACTGATTTTTTAATAATAACCAAGCCAATTGTTTATGTAAAAGAAAATATTTTGATCATTAATTTAAAAGAAGTTTCCTTGAAAAGAAATTAAATTTTTTGCAATATTAAGTAATGCTAGTATTGTTGCGAGTTTAAAGAGTAAAAAAATATAATCTAGTAATAAAATAAAAGAAGAAACTAAGCTTTGCAATTTAGATAATAAAACCTGAATTGTTTTTCAAATTAAAAATTTCAATCTTGGCAACCTGTTTAATAAATGCACAAGCACCTTAGCCAAAGTATGTAATTCGGATCGATCGAAAAGTGAAAAAGAGAAAAGATGAGAAAATACGAACACTAAAATTTTAGTGAGAATGGAAAGAAGAGATAAAACGATAGTTTGAGAGAAATAAGAACAAGTAAATACATTATTAAAACAATATTGATAACATGTATCCATTTAAAAATAAATATCATGACTTTATCATCAATTGAGAATTTTGTTTTTGTAAAATAAAAAAATCTCATCAATTTTGAATATTTGATTTGTTAAATTTTAACGTTTATTATAAATATTTATAATAAACCTCATAGTGTTCAGTGTTCGATGTAAAAGCTAAATAAGAAAAATTTAGTCTTTTAAAGAACTCAACCTCACCTATATCTTTGTAATTCAATTTTGTCTGAACAAGCAAGAACGTCTATAAATTGAATTTATGGTTTTCATTCTTTGGTTGCTCGATCGCAAAATACAAAACTAAACGTGACGTTAATGTAAAATAAAATTTTTCTATAGAAACCATTGGCCATTTTTCTATAAACAATTCAATAATATTCAAGTTCTCTTTTTACATTCACATAGCAGTCAATAAAAATCACATATTTATATATATTCTCTCGAAGTTAAGCTTTTATATAATAAAAAAATATGCCTGCCAAATACCTACAGTAATAACTGCTCAGTATAAAACCATTTATTCATAAATTGCAAGCTAATCCATTTTCATAAACCTTTATTTTCAATAGAATTTTTCCGTTATTTTTGTTATTTTACGCATAGGAGAATTGGCAAAAGTTACTGATGCATTGTCAAATTTTTTTACGCAAGATTGACTAATACTAACGTTTATATTAAAGTATTATTTATGGTTTCATAAACATTTGTAATACGGATAGAATAACAAATACCACAGCTATTTTATTGTAGTCACTTCATTGTGAATGTAAACCGATCACTAGGTCAATCTATTAAATTTTTAAAATTTTCTACGAAGATTCAAACAAAAAGATGGTACTAACACTGAAAGAATAACTCAATTTGATGATGCTTCTAAATACAATTAATGGTAAAGAAGACCATCAACTTATTACTCCGAAATTACAAAAAAAATTTTAGGTTAAAAATTGATGGACATAAAAGTTAGTTAGAGTTTATAAAGCTTGTGAGCAAAAATAAAAATACCAAGTATTAACACAATTACAATAAATACAATCTTTTAACAATAAAAATGTAGCTAAAAAATACACACGTATTGGACACAACAATCGATTAATTTACTTCTCCCAAGCTTTTAGTTTACTGCAATGATGGTTCCTTTGTTCTTAAACTTCATTATCGCCTTTTCACTTCAATTCGTTTCACTTCACTTCGTATTTCTTTTCTTTTATTGTTCTATCAAACGTGTTTTGTTGATCATGTTACTTCAACTGGTATACGAACTTGTGAGTAAAACAAAAATCCACAAGAAGACCGCGAGAAAAGACAATCTACACAGTTTCAATGGTAGCTTTCCAGCGAAAGGCGCTGTGCCGCACAGTGCTCTTTGCTGGAAAGCTCTCTCATACTCTTCTACTTTTTTCAATAGTTCGTTTAACTCTTCTGAAATTTGAGACTCATCAAAAATATGTTGAATATGATAAAATGTTTACACAATGCAATAAAAGCTTCTACTCACTATATACATCAAGAACTAACGGTTACAATCTCACTCGGCGTCTATTTTGCCTCCCCTTTCCTCCGCTCTTCCTTTGTTCTTCTGTTTTATACACAACACGTTGCTCTTAGATCGAGGTAAATAAAAGCCTTCGGCTCGTCAAAAAAAAAAAATATACACAAAATATTTGTAAACAAATTTACGAGAAACGGAAGCAAGAATTTATGCTAGAATATATGAGTTATATTATTGGATAGTAAAGTCGATCGTATGAAAATAGTATTCTAATATATATTCGCCAATCAAAATGATCGCATGGGAATATCGAACGAGAAGTTGGTAGTATGTATCGAAAAAAGAGAGGTTGGTAATATGTATTACGCGAAGATGGTTTACATAATGAGATGATACGATAAAATCGTTTCATAGATAAAAAAGTCTTCGGACAGTTTAAATAAAAGTAACTTTATCGATTATATTTGAATGAAATACATAAATTTTTTCAAGATATTCCAATTGGATCAGGTAAAAAAAAAACTGTGAAAACTTCTTCGTTTATATACCATCAACAACGTAGACTAAAAATGGCAGATTTCTACTGGTCCTTGAGGTTCAATTTAAGACATTAATTTTTCTACAAGTGCGCGATAAGTAGAGAGATAAAGCTAAGTGAATCAATTTTATTAAAACCAGGAAGAAGGAATTTTTTTTGTGCTAAAATGAAGTCTGATAGTGATTTTTAATTACTGGATAACCTCTTTACGATTTCAAGAAAGTTTTTGATAAAATTAGAGAAAAGATAAAAATTGTTAGCGACAATAGTCTCTGGAGATCGACAATGTTGGAGTCACGATTTCTCGAAGATTAAGCCATCAAGGTTCGTTTTTATCACGAAGCCAATATAAAACACAGAAAGTTATTATATATATTCTCACAAAACGATCTCATTCTCAGAAGACAAAGAAAAGTTTTAGCAGTAGAATAACTTGAAAGGTATATATACTTTTTTACTGAAATACATCATATATATTATCTTGATCCCCTGTTATTATATCTACAAAATTTAATGTATTGATATTAAAGCAATACCGTGAAATTTTACAAATTAATTTAATTGGGTTAAATAGTGGAATCATTCAATTTCAATCAAAATTAAATTTCTCTATTTACAATTGAATGATTGAATAAATGACTAGATAATTCATATTAATTAGCCAAACCAATCTAATTAGAATAGTGAAAAATTAAAAGCTGATAATTTGTACTAACTATTAACACTCTATTGCAAAACAGATTTAGTAATTCTTGCCTTCAAAGGGTAACAATAATTGTACAGGCAGAGTGTCAACACAACAGCAGCGAGGGTTTGTGTCTCAAGTATATGAACACCAGCATATAGGTGGCAAAGTCCACTTATCCTGGGATTGTTAGAGTGTATGTACAGAAACAAAGAGAGGTAACAATGATAACGAGAACACGAGACAGACAGAAGCAGAAGAAGCAATGAGAGAGAAACCAAAAGCACGTGAATAGAGGGTGAAATAGCTCCAGGGCTTGGATAGAGAACGGCAGCGTTGGTTAGCTAACACGTGACTTGAATTTTAGGCTTCCGCAGTTTCTCTTCTCAATGTCGCCGCTTGTTCAGCTACCCCTGACAGCTTTGGGATCGGGCGTTACCAACCTACCGAAATCACGACCGTATGTTCTGAGAACTAAAGGGGTATGTAGCCAAGTCGATCCATGTTGGACACAAGTCAACTTGACTGGTTTTAAACCATTTACATCAAAGTTTGAATGAGCGTAATGTCCGGGACTTAGAACGGACAATTTACTGATTTCACTATTTGATGATAAATTCAATTTGCATTCAATCAAAAAGAAGATAAAAAAATATCTCGAAGAAAAGAAATAATTTCGTACTGTTTGAATGGATCTCTTGAGACGTATAAATGTTCACAAGTCATCACAAGAGGAAGTCGTAAAACGGTATCTTTTCACTGAATCATGTCTTTGATCTGATAGAAATATATTGGTCGTAAAAATATTAACAGTAAATTGCAACATGATTTTCAATAAAAATTCATAAATTCAACTTCTTGAAACAATTGTCAAGTTGATTTTCGTACCTAGAATATTCAAAATTAGTTCAGCCAAATGTCTTTCGAAAAAAGATTAATTATCATCAGGAAAAAGGAAGAATGTGAAAGATTTTGTAGCTGAAACTAATATAAATGTCGGATGGTTGAAAATGAATGAAATGAATCAGTTCCTGCAGAAGACAAGATGAAAATAATAGAATACGACAGATCGTTCAGAAGACAAATAAGAAGATATTTGAGAATCCTATTTAATTGTCTTTTCTTTATATATTAAAGCTGCGAAACCAATTCAAATTTTCAGAAATCTGATATCGTTCTTCATAATAATATCTTCATCTGTAGAATTTATTACGAAACGTCTTCTCTGTTTAATATCTTTAAGATAAATGGTAATTTAGTTTTATCTTTATTTTGATAATATCTTATAGCTCCTGCTTAAAATTATTTTTGAAAGTTTTCTACTCAATTCATTAATGTAAAAAAAATACTCACAATTAACTTAACTCTTACTTAAAGAATAGAAACTTAATTACAGTACTTTTTTCCAATTTCAATCACACTTACAGTGATTAAAATTGTAATTGCTACAAGTAATTTTTTTTTCGCTATTAATTAAACAAAATCTGTGAAAGTAAAAAAACTCAATTATTTTTTGTTTTCAGGTAATTAATATCCAATAAATGATTACTAAAAATCATCACATGTAATCACAATATTTCTCCATAAGGAAAAAGAATAATAGAGTGAGATATAAATCTAATTTATGAGGGTAACATTCATATTTAAACGAGAATCCATCAAGAATTTTGAAAAACCTTTTGTAAGTAAATAAATGAACACTCGATAATTTAGTAATTCGTATTTCAATTTTATAGTCAGTCTTTGAAAATTATGAAATAAATTATCTTTTTCAATAAGAGTTTTTCTTTGGAAAAACTGAAACTAAGGTTTTAAACAAAAAGATGAAACTAGGAAATTATAAAAAGAATATTATATTCTTGAGACCATCAATTTACATCGTTAACAATGAAGATGTTACTCTGAACTCCACCTTCTTTTACCAATTTTGCTTGTGAATATATATTTAAACAGTTAATCAGTCAGACCATTTTCTTTCTCTAGACAAAATTTTTTTTACACATAGAAAATGAATAGCTAAACTCAATCTTACTACAAAGTCTTAAATCTACTATAAAAGAATGCTATTTAAATGATGACAATAAAATGATCAAATATACATAATCAGTTTTATAGTACAAACAAAATCATTGATGAATAATTAAATATATTAAATAGATGATTATATAATTTTAATGAATTGAAAGAATTATAAAATCTTACCTAAAAATAGGAAAACTCAGACATTCTTATCTTTCGATCTGTAACATTCAAATATCTCTTCCTTATTTTTCTCTCATTGTCTTTTTCTTTCATCGTTCATTGTAATATTAGAAAAAGCAGTTAAATTCAATCTATCCTCGATTAGAATCAAAAACATCTTCTAAAGTGTCTTTAAATTTCAATCAAGACTCTTAACTTTTCTCTTTAAGTTCCCAATTAGTAAAAGAGCATATTTAAATGTATTCAATGAACCTGACATATTTGATGAAGCATATACCAAAGTCATTTGCAAAAAGCATAGCCAACTAGAAATTGTAATCGGCCAAGATTTTATAATGAATAGTAAAAATAGCTCGTTTTGATGATAGAATACAATACAAAACATGATATAATAAAAAAATTTAATAACAATGATAAAGAAATAATTTAAAAAGTTTACAGTTGAAATAAATACAACACCAACAATTTATTAAAAAATATTGATGTTGCTAATAAAATGACTTGTGCTCATGTTTTAATTAGCGATATTTAAATGTATAACTTGTCTGAGTAGTTTTTCCATTGTAATGCTACATTGTTAATACTCAGCTGTTTTTTTTCAGTGTATGTATTACGGAATACAGACGTCAGAACTTCATTGTGGTCAAAGAAATAAAGTATACAATGACGCGCACTCAACAGTAGTATGTTGGCCAGCAACGAACTGGTAAATGAGAAAGTTAGACGCAGAACGGTAATTAACCGTTGCTCTGAATTTGAACCAGAAGGATTAAGTACCTTTCTGGAAAAGTGCCTAATACTATTTAATCCACATAAAAAAAAATACAAAAACATCAAGATGACTTCAAGTGACATAATTTAATTTTAATTTCAAGTTTCATAGAAACAATCTTTTGATATAGAATAAAAAATGATTAAAAAGGAAAATAGAAGAAAGAAAGGAGCTAATATGTAGGATATAAATGAAAACTTTGTGATTGCAAGATAAAGTAAAGATCGTAAAGAGTTTTCATGAAGTTAGTTGATAAAAAAAAAACCACGCAATTGAGTTTCGTTCGTCGACAGAGGCAATTATCTTCGCTTTATCTTAAGCCCTATTTCAAGACATTGTGGGGTTAGTAGTATCTAATACCATAGGAGCTATAGTGATGTCACTAATTTACCTCAAAGTGCTACCTACTAGTTTTATACTTTTTACTTGCTCACTTGTATACTTTTCTATAGTACATTCTGAAAGTAGCATGTAATTTTAATCACCTCTTTGTAATCTTTTCTTATACCTATTTTCTTGCTACCAGTTGTATCAGCAAGCAAGACCTTGTCTAATCTGGACAAGTTCTATGCTTTAATGATATTCTTTTCGCAAAGATTTGCATTAAATATTCTTGAAATATTGTCAATTAATTCTGACATGAAATCAAAAAATTTTTTAATTAGAAAAACAGCAATAGCTAAAATCAATAGCTGTGAATTGAATTCTTTATGATGTCAACCGACAATGGTAAAAATGAATAGAATTAAATTTGAAGTTTTGAGTTCACTCACTATTATGTCTATATTTGATGCTAGTTTTTTTATCATAGAAAACGTAGTCGAATATGCAGATATTATCAAGCTATTCCAAATTTCTCAGATAATTTTTTGGACGTTGATTTCATTGATGTATTCAATTGATTTACATATATAGGTCACTGTTGAGCGAGAAAATATCTGTTTCACGAGAATTTCCATGTATGTGAAAATGCAGTAAAAGGACATATTTACTTTAGCAAGGTATATACATTCTTGCACTATGTAATTTTGCATTGGTAAACCAATACATTTTTTATACATGAATTTTGCTACTAACATACTAATTAACTAATAGTTTCTTCCGTTTTTAGTTCCTATACTGTTCAATAAAATTATGAATTTAATTATCTTCTTCGAGAAGCCATTTATACCTGAGAAGTGCTTCAAGGCATAATTAAAATATACCGGTTTTACTGTAATGTTTCCTTTGAAGTTTGTAAGTACTTGAAGATGTTTTATTCAGTCTCGTTTATTCAGCATACTTTGCTCAGATTTCTTCGATAATTTTACAACCCCGATTAACCCTTTGAAGGTTATTTAATAATGTAGATGATAAATCGAAATGTTTGAAGTAAGAAAAGTATTCTATTTTTTGAAATACTAACAACTTGATGTTATAGCAATTACAGAGGTTCAAAATTATTAGATTTGAATTGAGTGAAAGTTGATAAATATTATTTATTTTTAGACATACTGTTAACTTGAGATTAATGTTATTAAACTATAAAAGAAATGAAATTGCGAAATAAATTAAGCCTAACAAAAAATTGCATCTTTTCTCATCAGCTATAATTCAGTGCAAGCTGAGGAGAAAAGAAGATTAAAACAACGGGGTGGAAAAATTCAGGAACAGTTTAATCATAATAATTTTAATTACGCAAGTGGCGACGTAAACTCGACATTTATCCCAATGGAATTGCAAACCACAGTGTACACTACCATGTGAACCAACCCACCTGGAAGATTCTCAAGACCATATGCTTGCAAATAAAATTCACAATTTTTTGTCACAATAAAAATTAATTAGAAAAATACCTTTGGCCAAACTGCTCATAGCAGTAGACAAAAAAAACTTAAATACAGTGAAACCATAAAAAGCTTTGATTTAACTTACAGCAATATTTGTTAGATTAGTTAAAAGTTTGTGACTTCCGTACGAAGAGGATATTCTATTTTCTTCCACATCCTTTGACAGCTATCTGTAAAGAAAACAAGAAGAATATTCGTTATTAAGAGTTAATAGAATACGAAGATAGAGAAGCAACAAAAATTGGATGAAAATGATACTGTCTTTATTAATCTCAAAACCTTGATATTTGGAAATTAATATCTTTGAACATGGAATAATAAAAAATTGATAATTATTGATGAAAACAGCTAAGATCATTTATACTTTTAAACATACACAAGAATTGTGTTAAAATATGCTTAACTAAGTGAGCTACTATGACGCTTATAACTGTCTAGTGCATCATGAAAGATTATGTTAGATTTCATATGAAATCCGAGGATTTGAGTGGTTATGTAGACCACAACTTAAAAGCTCAGCAGAATATTTTTTCCTTTTTGCATCGTCACATGCAATGCTTATCGTGAAAATCGATTATAGCCAACACTAAATTGATGTTTATTCAAATTTATCTACCAATTTAACTTTGAGAAATTTTGGGAATGGCAGCAGACTGAAAAAAAATGTTATTTATCAGTATTTACTAACCTGGTGTCAGTAACTAATTTATTATGGCAAACAAATATTATATGTTACGATATTACATAAAATTGATATACAATTTACTCATTTATGACGATATTTATATCGGCCAATCAATCGAGTTTACATAAAATCAAGTGATCCTTTCATGTGCCATTAATAAGTAATGTAATTATGTAAAACGGAATATGAGTTTGAAATCACTCGGTTGAGACTGTAAATTATGTAATAATAATAAGATTTAATGAGCCATCAGCTTAGCATAAAACAAAATTTAATTTTCCTAGTGCAATCGCTGATTAATCAAGCAATAAATTAGATCGTTTATCTACTATGAAGATTATAAATAAAAGTTGGAAGAAAAAATTCTTCAACATTTTAATCGGTATAAATGTATAATAATGAATGTGGGTTAATGAGAAGATGAAAAAAATTACAAAATTTTATCGAGAAGTTTCTGTCTACAGTGGTAAAGAGGTACGTAAAGACATAAACACAACTTGTGGAAACTGTGAGCTTTCTCTCAAGATATAGCCGACTGTAGATTACTCTAGAAATTACCAGTGTCCTTTTGATATGTAAAACATGTTGATAGCATGCCAGAGGATTAATTAATGATAACCTTACGAGCTGTTTGTTGACATAAATAAGAAGAAAATTACGAAAATGGTTATTACTTAAACAATGGATAATGATAAAAGAAATTTTCAAGTTAAAATTATACTACTATTTAAAATACATCATTCAATGATTTTCCACTTGAATTTGACTTTGCTTAAATGAATGTGCCAACAACCAGCACCTGAGGTTGTCGTTGGAACAAGTGAAAATACGTTCTGTGAATAATATTATGCAAAGTTCATTAAAGCTAACCTCTTGAACCATTCGCGCACCAAAAGTAATTCTGCATTTCTATCCTTCGCATTCGCTTTCTCGTGCTCCTTCAACAAGAACACCGTGATGAATAATAACCCTCCCTTGCGAGATGGCCAAGGACCACGCCCGGCAGCGATTCCAAGTCCCTACTGACCAACCTAACAGTCACGCTTGAAAACTTAGGGCCACGTTCTACAGAACTAATCCCTTACTGGCTACTCTGCACTTCAACTTGAACTTTCTGTAGTTTGTAAACCAACAAAATTTTGTTTAATGAAATTGTACATACCATTCGTATTCTATTCTATTCATCATTTTAATTATATCATGAGAATAAAAGCCACAAGAAAGGGTTCACTTATTTTATTTTCAAGTTTAGAATTCTCGTTTTCAACCTGATTTCTGGAAATAATTATTAATATTAAATTTTTCATTGTATTTTTTTGTATTCGTTAAACATTCATTAGGTCTTGATAAAAATTAAATACGTGCTATATTTTTCTCTTTACAATTTTCTTTTTAGTCAGAAACTAGAGGAGTTCTTACTTTATAGACTGAAATATTAATAAATGTAAAATGAATTACCATAAGAAATTAAAGTTTCAATAGTGATTCAAAACTTAAAAATTTAATTTGTATCTTTTTTAGAACGTTTTTTTTTTGTAACTTCAATATGAATGCTAAATTCTACTAAATTCAATAGAAATATTAGCTTCATTTAAAGCAACTGTGGAATATCAAATAGTAATATTTATTCTGCATATTTTGTTACTTTATTTTATTTTATGATCATCATTTTATGATATACACGTGAAATGCAAAGTATTTTTCCATATTATAATGATGTTTGTCACGTCTTATGATCGGCTTGAACGTCAAACTGAAGGGAAATGTGACGAGTTACGCATTTGTATGGTATATGTCACGTTAACATGCGTTTGATGTGTGTAGAACGGTGGAAAATGTGGTTTATTTATGTGAGAATTTTATTTTGATGTGCAATGCAATGATTTCTTGCTTATTTGTCAATATAAAAGTGTATTTGTTAGATGTTAGATACTTTTTATTTTATTTTTTTTCTTCAAAAACCTGAATCATTATTATTATGACTATTATTACTATTTGATAATGGTTGTTTGAATTACTGCTAAAAACAAAAATATGTTGAATACAATAATAATCAAAATTATTGCAAATAACGAAGTTGAAAATATTTTAACTTCATTCTCAACAGAAATTCAGAATTGAATGGAATGAAATAAAGCAGTTTACAATTCGTAAAACAATACAACAATAGAAATGGTGCTATATTATTCAATTTCTATTAATATTTTGAAATTCTAGAAGAATAATTTCACTCAAATTTATTAATTTACGAATTTGATTTAGATAATAACAACATCTGGAAGATAGTCTTCAACAGAAAGAAAAAATGAAACAAGGCTACAGCTGCAGAGTGACATTAAAAATTTCAATAAAAAAAATTTAAGAGGAATAATCTGGAAAAATTCTCAGTGTTGATGCATATGTGTATATACATCAACTAGATAGTGGAGACTTTTTCTCTAAAATGCATCCATAAGTAAAAAAGATGTCCGGGAATATTCACTAATAAAAAAGTGCTACATCATCATTTTTTTGGATGAAATTTTTAACGCATCACCTATTGAATTATTCAGTCTACTTCAAAAGACACAGATAATCAATTGATAATTTTACAAATGACCTTTCAAATAAATCCAAGTGTTGGATTGATAATATTAAGATATTTCGACATATAAAATTATTAAACAGAATCAAGAAAATACTTTTTTAAAAAGAATTAAAAAAATTATTGGCGGTTTATCGATCTACACGTTAGAGAAATTCTATAAAAATTGGCCAATAATTCCAGAAATAACTGACCATTCTAGATAAAAAGAGAAATACAAGAATAATTGTGTTAGTATTTCACATTATTTCGGAATGAAACATAAAAAGCCAATCGAATGTTGGAAACAGTAAAAATAGTGTGGTTTGTTGGTAGGAAGTTGGAATTGAATTGAAAAAATTTTCATTCAAAAAAATAGTTGGAATGTTTTAATAGGATTCAAAGAAATAGCACAAAAATAATTAATAACAAATATTTATCCTCATAGTTACATTGTTTTTGAATGAAAAATAGCCACAAGGTCTTTACACTCGACTCTATTCCATTCAACCTTCTGGTATCCACTCAAAAAGGTCACTAGCTCAAGAAAGAAAAAGTCTAAAAAAAATCAGGTCGTTTTAAGATCCAAGTACTAGCTAATCGCACATGTCAAGAAGGCCTCCCAAAAATAACAAAATGAACTTTTGTGCATTACAGAACTTTTTTCACAAACTTTCTAATAAAAAAAGCCACAGGAAAATACTGATCTAAAAAAAAATTTAGTTAACAAACGAGATTGAGACTTTATTTATTTGATTGAACGCTTTCATTCGATTTCCTTGTGACGAAAGTAGAAATAATAGAGAACTTTAATTTTTGAGTTCCATATATTATTGATAAAGTAATTAATGAAATTATTATTTAGCTAGTTGATAATGTTATTAGAAGGGAATATTCGATTACTATTTTGAGAAGAATATCTACAATTAGACGACTGGGTATATTTTATTAACTTCAAGTTTGTTAATAATATCTCTCTACACTTTTGACTTTATGGTCTGTCTTGGTATACTAAAAAAGATCATAAAGACAAAAACTTTGTTAAGTCAATATAATATTTTATAGCAACATTACAAAGAAATGTTATATAAATTTTGATAGAAATTTTACAGTTTTTTTAAATTTTTCATATTTAAAAAAAAAGTAATCACGAACATTTTAGTACAAATATGAATCATGTGTTTGTGAATATGAACCATTTAATCCAATATTTTCAATAACGAAATAAAGATTTTCATAAAAGTATTATTGAAATAACTCATTCAATTTATTATGATACTTCCTATGTTACAAAATATACAAATATTAATTTTCCATCTATTGCAGAATTAAATTTTTATTTTCTATACAATTTCAGCTTTTCAACTTCTACATTGCACTATTCTTCTCATTATCGACTGTTTTTTTTTTTAGCATATCGAAACCATCACATTCATAACTAGCTCATTTTAAAAATCAATAACAAAAGAAAAACAAATAAACAATAATTAACATTAACCAGTCTAGTTTTGCGATGGTTGGTTTAATCATAGATGAAACACTAGTTTATCCCAAAATTGATGAAAAGTGAAAAGTACAGATACAAGATGGTATTATTATGGAAAACTTGCTTGTTATGATGTTGAACTCTTGCCAAGAACTAGACGAGTTCTATATCTATTTACATCTCTAGAATATTATAATATTTATCCAGACGTCTATCGTTATACCTCAACAGTGATGCATTTTACTCAGACCATACAACTCTCACTTGTCAATTCAAAATTCTGCGCTCCAGAGCACTGCACCATATAAAGCAATATATTCTGATACAAATTATATAGAATATCATGAAAGTGGTATTATTATACTAGAATAATTTTAAAAAAAAATATTAGCCTGTATTACTTTAAAGATAAAATGAACCTCCATTCTGTTACTTTCATAACTGATTTCAATGTGGCTCAGTGAGTGTTTTGTGTATGAACAAAGTTTACTGTAAATACTGTTTATTTAACCCTCCTGAAACTTACTCAGAACTTAAACATTGAATTTGCTTAGGTCCAGCTGGACATAATTACATCAAACTCGAGTTGAAAAGTAGCAGATAAGTTGAAACTAAAAATCATTGAAAGTTTCATTGTCAAACATGTCCCTGCGATTTACTTTCAGAAAATGGTTTGGCTTTATTAACAAAAGAGAATAGAACGTGAGGCCTTGTTACTCAACTTCTCACTTCAATGTCTTTCAACATGGTCATTTGGGTTCTCACATGCATACCGGAATTTCAAGTGTATTTACATTTCAAGTTACTCTGATACTCAAATTTAAACAAACAAGATAATTAGTCACAATATCAATTACTTAATTCCTGACTAATAATTCATCATTTTCATCAATGTATACTCATGATGTATTATTAACCTAGATGATGGGTGATTATTTTTTCCATCAATAAATTTTTTATTTTAATAAGACACTTGAATAAATAATGAAGAAAATATTAAAAATAATTCTCAGAGTAAGAGAATGGTGTCATAAAAGTTTTATGTTCTTTATACTTCTATTGATTTTATTTTCATTACAGTTTCATTAAAATTCGCTCCAACTATAAGCAAAAGCGTGAACTCTGAAAAGTTAATCTCTCTTATTCTCAACAAACAATTTATTTATATTAATAAAGTGCTGGCTGACTTTGGACTCTAGCATGAAATATCGTTGCTATTCTGTTGATTCTTTGAATATGAATTGCTTTTAATTAATCAAGACGTTTATATTAAAATTCATTAATTAAATATTCTCTATTAAATTATTCTCTAATAAAATTTCTAATTGAATATTTTATTGTTATTGCAGATGACTAAAAAAAGACCACAAACCCGCGGATGGGGCTAGATAACATAGATCACCTGTGAGCAGTCATGTGGCGTAAGCAGTTTCTGATGTGCTGCTGGTTCACCCTGCTGTCAGCATCGCAATCTCATTCAGGTACGTGCTTTTACAGATTCATATGTTTCAAGTAGATCTTCATTTCACTTGATTCACTTATACGAAATTCACTTAGGTTCATGCAAATCAAGTTGATACACATGTTAAATTCGCAGTAGCTCGCCTACTCAATGAAGGCTAAGTGAAGTCTTGTTACCTAACCAAAGCACTTACAAGTCCTTTAATCCTTAATTACTAAGCTACTTTACTGAATTTTGCAATGAATCAACGTTTGTTAATTGACTTTTGGGAGAATTAATTTCGCAAAAGATCCCAATAAAAACACTAAAGCTAATGATGAGTCTTCATGTCTTATATGGTGACATTTTACCTTTATCTTCTCTCTACAGTCCTGAGAATTCCTACTACTTGGACGTTATGCAAATAACTTTTCTTTACATGCAGCGACCTAGCTACTATACAAGGGGAAACGTTCATTTACTGTCAAAAGGAGCTTTGCCTGGAATGCTTTGGTATCTCTCTTGTGCAGAACTTGGTCAACGTCTACATGGTTGATGCATTAACCGCATGTAATTCCCAGATATTTCCTCAAATGTTTGGTCAGACATTTTTTAGGCCAAGCTTAGTTTTTGAAGTATTCTGTTAACCACGATAAGACGTAGTATCTCAGATAGCATCTCAAATTGAGTTTTCATTTCTTATTTGTTTCAGTACACTATAGATACAATCTAATTTAATTTATTCCAATGGAATAATACATTTTCATTTATTTTAATTGAATTAATTAATTTCAAATTAGTGCAGGAACGATTTTTTAAAAGCTTCGAGTCATATTGATTATTGATAAGAGTACATTTCTTTCTCTCAATGGAAGGAAATAAAAGTTTCAAATTTTATTAAAAAAAGATTTATGAATGAAATAAAGTTAAAATGAAAAATAACTTCTCCTTTCAGTAAGGTAAATAATTGACGTTTATAAATCAGAGGCGACAATCCTTAAAAAAATTTTAAAGTGCTAGGAATTGAGTTCTGGCGTCTGACCAATATTGACGTTACTACTGGCCTATGTCCAGCATACTAGAAGGTATCAACCTGACATATGTTTTTTCAGTAAGATGTGAGAATTTTTAAATATATTGGAGGTACGTTTAGTTAAATTGAATCTCCGTTCATCGGGTCATGTTAGTGAGAAATTTATCTATGCTACAACGCAAGCAGCAAAAATATTGGAGTCGTGCCAGATCCGTTACTTTTTCCTTAGCTGACTTATGGCACCAGTAAGCTGCATTTCACGGAGGAGCTTTGTTCTAAGAACTGCGTATGAATTGCTAGGACTGCTTGAACAGAGTGACCTCACTTTTTCACCAAGGGATCGAGGAAAAAAAAAAGAAAAGAGACAGAATAAACAAAGTTGTGGGTTCTTCCACTTTTCTAAATCGTTTAGCGATTGACATAAATTTTATTTTTCTTTCAGTTTGTGAAAACAATATCCTGGTAAAATACTTTGAGGCACTCTTCGATTCTAAAAAAAAAATACTATAAATATTTTATAAGGATATTTATGGTGATTGTTTAGTAAGAGACTGTTAGTAAAAATGCTATAGAATGGGAATTTAAAATGGTTAAAGATACTAAATAAAAAATTTTCAAGTTTTTTATCATCTTATCTATTAATGGCTTCATAACCAATTAGTTATTAATTGATACAAAAAAAAAAATATTGTATTTATATAGAACAGTCATAAAAATAACTATCTAGACATTCATCATGTTTATTGATCATTTTGTTTTTATAGATAATATTTTATAAATATTTAAAATTTCACTAAAATTCAACCACAAACCAACTGCAATAGAATCTTTAATGATAAATTTTATTAACTTTTTTGTGAGGTATCATAAAATGTTGTCTATGCAGACGATCTCAATCTCTTTTATTTTATTCAGTAAAAGCTAGAGAATGAAAAAAAAAATATAGCATTTAAATGTCTCTCAGTAATTATTGATATAATTGGAAAAAATTAATTTTAAATTAACATTTGAGTGAGTTTGCATATTTATCAATCTTGCAATCAAGCGTCATATATTTTAATTATTCATAAAACAGTCAGTTATCAAAGAGAAATTTGAATATGACAGAAAATAGAATTTACTCAGGTTTATGCGAAAATCGTTATCAGAATAGCAAAATCTAAAACTGAACAGAATTTTTTTTTTCTCATCCATAAATATCTTCAAGAGGTACTGATGTATACTGACGTATACGATATACAAGTACTTGAGTATATACATCCGCCCACTCACAGAAAATAAAGTTTTACGACCGCCCAGGAGATTTGAGACAGGTAGAAGACCTTCGATTATACTCGAAATTCTAGGAGCACTCGGGAGTATTGACTTAAATTGTTTTTTTTTTCATCTAAATAAGATAAAATTTGATATTCAAAGAATCTAATAATTTTCTTAACATCAAGAAAACACTTAAATTTTATAGAGTAGTAAAATAACTTTTATGGAATAAGCACAGCTCATTTTCGAATGATTTTTTTTAACATGAGAAGTCATTAGATATTGAAGTTTAAAATGCGCTATCAAGAAAAATAAAGAGATTTCTAGTGAAATAAAAAATTGGAATAAATTCTTAAAACGCTATATTTCAAAGATAAATCAGTGTATTTTGATGAACAAAAAAAGCAATCAATAGTTTATTTCCAATGGAGTACTTTAAAGTTCTTTTTTCTTCGCATTTTTTTTTGGAAATCACCAAATGACTTTCTTTCACAAAGATATTAACTGTTAAAAGTAAGAACTTTACTTTGAACTTTAAACTCTAATAATTTTCCAAATAAATGTCACCCAGTAATGAATCTAATATCATTAGGAAAAGCTGAGAGCATCTTCTTTGAAATGTTATCACTAGATGACATGAAAAATATTTCCTGAATGCTGTAATTTCTTTTTACAACTCTAGAAAGTTGTTGAATTAAAAAACAACTGCAAAGATCGCTTCGTTTGTTCTTTTTCATTTTTTTTATATAATGATAGGCATTATTGAAAAATTTTTATGTAATAAAACATTCAAGAAATAAAAGACAACATCTTTCAGAAGTACTATGAGGTAATCATCAGTAGTGTGATAAATGTTTTAAATTATTTTTGAAAACAGAAACAATTTAATAATTAATCATGTTTTTCCATTTCCAGATGATTCAACGATCTTTTAAAATGGGGTATTTGTGATTGATCACAGGTTAAAATTTTTGCAGCAATTGCATGAATTCACTCAATTGATGGGTGATGGATGTTTGATGAAAATTCATTCAGCTAATGGATAAAGTATATCTTCAACAGTTACATGTTATCACGTTATGATACTGGGAGTACTTAAAAGGATATTGTTAGTAAAATCGATACACACGCAAGTAAAGCCGGAGGCAAATTTTACCGGATGTACAACTCTAGCAGCAGAACTTTATGACTACATTATTGAAGAATTGAAATTAAATATACAGCTATTGAAAACATTAAAACACATATGCATTCATTGAAACATGATGTAATTATAGTAAAGATTTTTCTTTCTCTCTAATTTAAATATTTCAAAAGCATACAGGAAGAACGATTTGATTTGAATGAAAATAAGAAAATCTATAGAGAAATGTATGAATAGTTTTCTCCATAAGAATAATATTTTCACGGACTAAATAAAATTCTTTATTCGCTCATAAATTTTTTTTATCAATATGCAAAATTCTTCACTTCTTTAAGTGATTCGAATGATTATATTATCAAGGTGGGAATAATCTAGCTTTCATCAGACTTAGTAAATACAAATTAAATTCGTTAAAAATTCATATGATATTCAACTTTATATTCTGATGTTTAATTGAAATATTCATAAAATTGTGATAAAAAAATCCATCCAGTAAAATGCATCACTTTAAGTAGGTTCTCCAAATCCACATCAAAGGAAAATTTGTCTAAAATATCTACCAAAAGTAACTTCTTCCATCAATGATTTAGCAGTCGATTGCGAATTATTGGTTTTAAGAAAAATCCAGTGAGAGATATAAGAAGAAAAAAAAACATAAAAGGTTTTCCCACGCAGCTGCAAGTGCGCTTAACATCGACAACAATTCAAGTGTAAGATTGAACCACTGAAAGGTTGAAAGAGCTAGTAGTATAAACCTAAACCGTACTTTACACTCGAGTAACTCCCACAACGAATTTGACAAGAAATAAAAATAAGAAATACAGTAAGAATCAAGTAACGGACAGATGAAGTAGAATAAAAGAAAATATTTTATTGTTTTGTTAAGAAAGTACCTATATATAAACGACTTCGATATTATTTGAGATAGTATCAGTAGTACATATCATGACGACAAAAAAATAACTTGGCATTACATTGCTGTGGAACTTGTTGAATTCATATGGGACTAAATTGATACAGACAGCAGGCTGTGAAGACAGGGAAGAGTGAACGAAGGGACTAGATAAATATGGATGAGATTCCTTCAGACTAGGTTTGTGTTCATTCCACTGGAATAACGTATGTAAACGAGATAATGATAAGCGTACACAAATCTAAGCATTTATTTCAAGAAAATTATAAGTATTATGTTCAACGAACCTACTCAATTCAACTTATCTTTGTTGATGTTTCAACCATGCCTATTAAATGCTCACCAAGCGAAAAACATCAACACAACTCCATCATCAACTTTCAGCATAATAAGGTTCTGAATGGTGCTGATTATGATTACAGCAATTATGTTGAATATCACATCCTTTGCTTTAGAAAAATGATTAATGCGAATAAGTACAATAATTTATTCCAAGAAATATTCAAATATTGTATTCAACAGAGAAATTCAATTAACAAACTTCTTTAGCATTAGAAAATTGGTATTAAGTACTGGGAAATAAAGTAAAGTTCTAAAGAACTGATCAATTAAAAAAGAATTCATGAAATAAAGCTTTCATTGATAATATTGATTGTATAAATATCAAACTCTTAATTAGATGATTACTTATTGATGTAATTTCCTGACGTAATTTTATTCACTTAGATTCTACGGTTTTCATTAACTTGTATTATACACCCACCGCGTGTTTAATTTATTGATCATTATGAACGAATGCTGCAAGTTATGACAACATAAAGTCTGAAGTTGGAATTATTGTAAATAAATATAATAAATTTAGATATCCATTTAGAAAATGGAAGTTAAACTTACTGGTAATTCTATATCAATGATGTAGTTGATTATTTAGTGCTATAATGAGAGCTCTATTAGCTCAATTGGTATCACCT
This sequence comes from Chelonus formosanus, assembly GCA_028641665.1. Lineage (NCBI taxonomy): Eukaryota > Metazoa > Arthropoda > Insecta > Hymenoptera > Braconidae > Chelonus > Chelonus formosanus. Next base: position 21,967,732 of record CM054002.1, read on the forward strand.
ACTTGAGAAAATATCCATGTTTTCTTTGTTTTTTCCCCAATTAACTTTACCTTCCAATTAAATATATCTTTTGCAATTTCTTTCAGTAATTTAATCTTGATCCTCTCTCTTAGCGATTCCCCTGGTAATAAATACTTGACAGGACTGTAGAGTTTTACGTTTACTTAGTCATTAACCAATGATTATTTGAGTCTAATGAATTAAACGTAAGCTACTGTTCTTTATTTTGTTTGGTAGAGAGTTTTTGCTATTATTTACTTGTTAAAAATTTTCTTCCAGCCAAAAACAGCCTAGCTCGATACGACATGTTACCGAAGAAAGATATCTTTGAAAATCCTTGGCACAGAAATTGCATCTTGACTCTCTCGTTTTCACCCTTCCTTATTTCTTTCACCCTAGTATATTTTCTATCCAGACAAGAAGGCTTTGGAAAAGAATGAAATTACACCGGCGCCAGTTCAGAAAATACTGAAATTTATCTCACACGCTTTTTTTTTCCTCATAAACTATTTTTCGACTTGTCTTCATGGTTTCTATAGTCATTTAACAATATCTTCTATCTATTATTAACACTAATGACATTATTTATTTTTTAATGATGTTCAAAATAATGGCTCCCATATGTTGAAATAAAATATTGCTAATTTCATCATATGAGTAAATATTCAAAAGTGTTCAAAAATCAGGTTTTGATTAAATTCTCTTTGACAAACTGAAATAATTTCATCATAATATAAATATGGGTGTATATTTATCCAAATATTAAATTCACTCTATACATGTGTTAAATTTAACAAGAATCAGAGCACTGATTTTGCTTGACGAAGTGATGGCGCGTAAATATGAATAAAATATGAGATGAAGTACATTCGTGCATGCAAGTTATTTACAATACGGAAATTCGACTCTGAAATTATGCACAGTTGTGTCTATCTTTCATTCAACATTCTTTCCGTGACGAACCAGCCTCAGTAAATCCACTTTTTATCTCTTTACTCATGAAGAAAAAATACAGAATGAACTTATAAAAACTTGAAAAAAAAATAACATCAATTTCGACTTTATTCACTTCTGAACCACCGCAAGGCAGATTTCCAACCTGTTTGACATAAACACTAGGTGACAGGTATACACATTTCATTTTGCGCTATATAAGTTAGAAGCTTCACGAATCGACATAGAGATACATCCATAACACATACATTTACAACGAAACGTTCATTTTAAATACACAATAGTAAACGAAATGAGAAATTTTTTATTTGAAATTTTATTATTTTCTGTGCATTTTTATGATTGTCTGTGGGTGTTAATTATGAAAAATTCCCTGATTCATTTCTAAAAACATAAAAATGAATTACATGTAAATATGCAAACCTTGCTTCACATTGCGTTGATGATAAAAACTGAAATTAAATATTTAATTTATTTAAATGAGGAAAGTTTCATTCTCCCGTTAAACGCGAAGTTATCAATAATCGATTGGTGAACAAATAATCAAGCATCATGTAAATGTACGATAGATAGTTTATTGAAAAATTAAAAAGAGAATAACTCATTTTATGAAACAAAAAGTTAATTAATCATTTCAATGATTATTTGCAATTGATTGAAAGTCTTATTTTAGTTGTCAAAAGTGATTAATGAGGGTATAAAAAGCCTGATACATCGAACTTGTCTGTCTATTATTTCTTCAAGTAATAATTCTGGAAAAATTTGATGGTGGAAAATATCCAATAAGCACGATAGCTACGACAAATACGACAGTCTATCGACACAATCTCACGCTTCAAGAACTTAAATTAAGGTGAGAGGAACCTTCACGGGCCACGAAATACGACAAAATAATTTTTTTCTTAAATAATGTACTTGATAAAATTGGAGAGAATCTAGATGAAATACCATATTTCTTCTATATAACAAACCAGTCTCCAGTCTGGATATTTTATTAAAAAAAAAATTATCAAAAATAACTGAGCAGTTGAATGTTTTATATTTCCATTAAAAAAATACAAAACTGGTTAAAATAATGAGTTTCTATCTACAATCTAACAAGGATAATTAAATCTACATTTTTATTATGCATTCGATATCAATTAAACCTTGTTGAAAAAAGGAATTATTTTTCATTATTTGATATTCAAGCACTGAATCTGACTTAAAAAAGAAGAATGGAGTATAGTTAACCTGATATCAATATAATTATGGTCTACTTGTTTTAAAAAGTTGGAAAAGAATAGACCAAAAAATTACATATGTATATCAGCACCCGGAACACGCTTTAGACATCACTCCTAGAATTTTTATAAGTTACTTCCCTGCTGAACTGAAAAAGGAATTTCAAAAAGAAATTTAAGAAAGAACTGCAAAGGAAAAGTTACGTAAATGATAAGAATAAAGAAAGATGAAACGGTACACAATGTTTTTAAATTTATATGAATTAAAATATTCAACTTTTATTATTCATACCACATAAATATTCATTATTATCATTCTTATTTTACTATAAAACTGTTCTTTATTGAAACAATGTGTTTATAGAAACACATTTATTTTAAACGATGTTAAAATAGCCATGAATTATTTCTCTACTTAAAAATTACCCTGTAAATTAGATACTCATTTTCTAGAAGTAAATTGTAATTGTACTAAAACAGCAGGTGTTTTAAGTGGAGGTATTTCTTAGTGTGAATAAAGAGTCTAAGATCGGTGAAGATAATATAGAGTCTGTACATAGAATCTGAATAATTTTGTAATGTTCATATATTAGATTTCAAATTACCACGAACTGCCTGCCAAATATTTCAAACTGAATCAAGCAGTAAATTTAAATTTTCCATTCCATTTAGAAAAATTCATCTTTCTATGTATTAGTGCTTTTGTCTCTTCAGTATTTTTTCTTCCATTATTTTACACTACTTTATCACTCTGAGCAATTTCCAACTCATAAACACATATCAGTGAAATATATCTTCAACACTAATATAGAGAATAGAATTAAATTTTCGAGGTGAGAATAAGTACAACATTCAAGTGATAACAACAAAAATCTTCAAATGAATTCCACTCACATCTAGCGTTTTTCTATACACACTTTGAGAAATAATGCAAGAATAATTTTCTGATAGTCATAAATGTGGTATAAAAATCTGAATTTTAGTTAAGAATGAAATGAAAGAAATGTATCACAAGCCAGGAAATCTAAATGTGCAATTATTGTAATAGTGTTCTAACAGAAACACTAAGTTAAGACTTGAGAGTGGATATTCAAAAGAAATAAAGAACTTGGAGAATGACAGTCAAACAATCATGGCTGACAGTTTTTTCCTATTTTTTTCTATCCTCTCTAGATTTCACTAAAAGATTAAATTCAAATGAGAGATTTTACTAGATTTAATACCGTGTATCTTCGCTTCTACTATATCATCCTGCCGCTTTCTATAATTTTTTTCTTTTCCGAACGAGTAATAAAACGTCTAACTATTTTATCAGTATGCCTCACATTAAATTACTTTTATAACTATTATTATGATGACACAGTTTACATAAAAAAATAATTAGCCATCTCTCAACTTTAGTAATTATGTATTTTTCTTGTCTTCATTATCTCCCATATCTGTAACTACTAATACCCTGCATTTAACTCTGGAAATCATAAACATCACGAAACTATTGTATGCCTAGATGGAACTTTAACACAAATGTCAGAAAATGCCAGAAAGAGCTTTTGTTAGAACAGAAGCATGTATTGTGTTATGATATTGTAAGAAATACAATACGGGAATGATTCTTGCAATGACCGCCTTCAGAAGTTTCTAGATTTTAGGTCAAGCATGAAAATCTTTCATCAACTTCTTCATTTTGAATACAATCAAGTGAGGAATTATTTATCTCTATAATTGAAGAATAACTTTAGATTGATTCACGTATTCATTAATTAGAGCTATTTCAATTTCTATTTCTACTAGTTGGTTTTAAGTCAATGTAGTTATTTGTAATTTATTAATTATCAATGTTATTGAAGCTTTGCTATTTAGTCATTAATAAGGGCAATATTTGATAAATAATTATTTGAATCAACAGAATGTTGTAATACCAATTAGAAATTAATCAGTATCGATTTATCATATGTTCTGAAATGCTATCAGCAAAATAGCAACATCTTCTGATATCCTGTAAAAATCTTGAAATTCAGGTGAGCCTGCAACTTTCCAAGCGATTAAATCGCTTAAAAGAAAAAAGCTTACAGTGGGATGAACGTTAGTATATATGTATGAGAGTGAAAAGAATTTGTAAGAAAGAAAGCAGAGCATTTGCTATAAAAAGATTTCAAAAACTATTCTCATTTAGGTTTTCCTTACTCTTTTTTCAACTTCACCCCGAGAAAATTGTTCATTAATCCTATCAATGAAGAGACAATGATCGATGAATGCAACAGAGTTCAAGCTTTTGTTCATGAGAAAAAATATAAGTAAAGTATATACTGATGAGTCCCTTTTTTCGAAGAAAGTAAACTTTATTTTCCTCTCATCAACAACATGTATCGTGATGCTGTGATGGAGAAGTAGTAAATTCAGAATGTTGTCAGGCAATGAACTCACAACATGTGGGAATTGAGTTTAATTAATTTCTTCGGTATGAGTGATTAAAAGCAAAATAGATTTTTGGAAAAAAGTTTTCTGATAATAGTTTACTGAAAAAAATATTATATTGACGTAATAACTTTACTAAGTTTCTCAATAATTTATGAATAAGCCAGAAATTTAATTGATCGTTCAATATTCATGAATTTAGTTGTTTGGAATAATTAATTAATTTACAATTATCAATTTGTCTACAGCTGAATGGACTAATTCATTGGATATCAATCATTTGTTTATCTATAAAAAATATCCATTTATCTGATATATTTGCTAGTTAGTTGCTATCTCGAGAACCAATGGAAGGATTTGGGTGTGGTTTACTCTATTCGATAGCTTAGTCCCTTGAAACGGTTTTAGTCTTTGAGTGAGATGGGTTAATTAAGTCTCGAGTCACAGCAGACAAAACCGTTGATGTTTTACATTGTATTAGAATTTCAAATAGGTAATATCGTTACTTTCATTAATTATATAAATTTCCTAACATACATAACATCTTGAAGTTTTAATTAATCATGTATTTTTTAATCTGTTACATTTATAAAAAAATGTTTATCAGAAAAGTGATGTAACTTCAGTTAAATTAAATAATTAGTAATTAACTGACCAGTTTCACTCATTTAATTAGTTAGATTCACAGCGGTATGCCTGAAACTATTTGAATTAGTAAAGATTGATTGACAATTAGTAGCCTCTACTAATCCAATTTACAGAGGAAACATGTTATTTATCATACTTCAAATTATTCATCTTCAATTTAAGTATAAATTATAGGAAATTTTGAAGTTACAAGTAATTAAGAAATAGCTATGTACTTAACTTCAACTTTAAAGTTAAATCTTGAGACTCTTAAATAGGCAAAAGAGTCTTAAAAAAAAAAGCTCAACTTCATGATAACTACTGTTTAAGACATTTAACTATTAATTAAAATGACTCTTTCAAGTAAAAAAAAATTGTTGTTTTATAGTTACAGAATTATCAACAACAGAATCAACCACTACAACATCTACAAAGGCAGCCAAAGTAACAACCACTGCTAAACGCTCCATTCCAACGGATTCACCAATGCTCAACTACATATTTGATATCCACAGTACACTAAACAAACATCAACATCACAGAGATAATCGTTGGGGTCCTCACTTTGAAGGAGAGAGTCAGAATGTAACAGCTCAAGCTGGTGCAACAGTTATGCTTGACTGTAAAATATCATTACTTCAAGGGAAAACTGTAAGTGGTTTATTTACCAAAGTTATTTCCTTAAGCATACATACAAATCATGTCAAGATCTTTTTAATATTAATTTCAATTTATTTCTCACTGTTCTCAATTGTATTTTATTTAATTTACCCTAAATTTGTTTTAATTTATTCAATTAATTATGATGAAATTCATAATAAAATATTATTTTCTTCCTATTACAGCTATTGAAAAATGATTCCATCTCTTCCAATTGGCTAAATAAATGATGTAACTAATGAAGGGAATTTAATCCGTTCAATTAATGGACTCAATCAATTTCACCAAGTGGAAAAAACTCATACAAGAATAACAATATTAATAGGGTCATATTGAAACTTGTATTGCTCATTATAGTACTATAACTGTTCTATGATTAATTATCTTGCAATATTTATGTAAATTCCGTGATTAACTTGCTGCCATTTGATTTATATGATCATTTACTCAAAGTTAAACATCAAAATTCAATAACAGTAGTATTAGTTTGATGGAACGTACGATCATGAAAGTTTAATTAATCAGATTTTTCCATTATATAGAAACGTTTTTGATTTAAATACTTAAAAAAAGAATCAAAAAAAGGTAACATAAACGGATTAACCATCAATAACCCGTTGAAGTAAATCTAGTAAATGAAAGTAAATTCAATAGTTCAAAACAGTACAAGCGTCGAAATTGACGCCCATGTATGGTCTGACCGTCGTTCCTTGTTCATGCAATGATGTCCATCAGTTGACGACCACTTGTATAGAAGAGGAGTCGGGTATTTCACGTGTACAATGAACCTATGCGAGAACAACATATTGTCCAATTGCATAGTTAGCTAAATAAATAGCTATGCTATGCACAAGTAGAACTACTACTTCTGTCTATGACCGTCAATTGTTCCAATCAATACGATTATCACTAATTCTAGCCATACCGCTATCGACCTGTAAAAGCTCTTCATCACGTTTAAATTGCGCTACCGGATATAAACCTGGATTTGAGAATTATCGTTAAACATCACTGTGTCGGAAACGTATTTTTGTAATGAATGGGTTACTAAGAATAGCTCTTGTAATAAGTTTTTATACTGGGTTTTAGTGTTGAAGATTACAAACGGAGTTTAAAGTTCAAATGATTACAAAAACATGACTACTCAATTATTGATGTTAGAAATCATTAAAATAATAAAATATAATAAAAAAAATGGCAATATTAAATTTTATAAAAATCAATAAAATGGGTCATATTGGTTTAGTTCAAATAAATGAATCAAAATACATATTTTTAATTTACATTCCACAGGTATCTTGGTTACGAAGACACGAGGATGGTGAAAAAATGACGCTTCTTACTTACGGTCAGCAAACGTACACTGGTGATCCTAGATACATGGTTGACTTCCAATATCCTGATAACTGGCGCCTGAAAATAAAAAGTGTAAACAGTAGTGATGAGGGCCAATATGAATGTCAAATAAGCACACATCCGCCGATGACAATTGTCGTTAATCTTCACATTAATGGTAAATATTATTGATTATCAATTTTTTCAATTTTTAATTTAAATCTATTAGTTAATTTATTATTAAATCAATTGAATTATTTTATTTCTTGGTTCAAAGTCACAGACTCACTGAATGATAAACATCACATATTTTTCAACAGAAAAAGAACATTACAGCAAAAACAAGTCTGCCAGTGAAGTAAATATTTTTCCAATAAAAAATCTATCAAGAATAAATCAAAAATTGAAATGAACTTTTTTCTATTCTAAAAAAATTATCCTGGATCAAGCAGCGTAATTAATTATATTTTATTTTTTCTAGAATAGTTTTGAAATTCAGTGGCTAACCGAAAAAAATAAAGGTGTTGGAAGCAGTTTTCATTTCATGATATATAGTTCAAGTATCATTTCCGCAACTGCTACAGCGATAGCATCAAAGAGATTCCTTTAAAACCGTTCAACGATTCCCCAATTGACCGAGTTAATCATCTTTTTTTTCTTCATCAAGCTCAAGTTTGTGAATTGCACCAAAGGTAGTAGACGATCTAGTGTAATGCTTTGAACGATCAAGTACGCAAGACACGTGAGAAATGGAAACGCTAGAAACTTCATTCCGTTGAGTGGTCCAATGGGATTGTATTAAATCCTACTCGAATATCCATCTTTCAAACATCGATCGATTCATCAGAAAAGTTTTTCAGATATTGTCAACTTTTCAAAATAATATTAAATTTTATTTTATATGCTTTGGAAATATTTAAACATCCATTTTATAAGTTTAAAAGATTCAAATATTAGAAGAAAAACAATATTAAAATGTTTCACAAGGAGTAACATCGATTTATGAAAGGATTGAAAATGATATAAAAGTAAGGAATTAAACAAATACTACACCGAATTAGAACAAATTTTTAATCTGATAGTTAATCAGTATTGATATTATTTTTGTCTATGATTATCAATTTTTTACTGTTTATGTTAACACAATATTTTTATTTACTAAAAATAATAACTGAAATATTACGCTGCTACTCATTAGTCTCGTTACAAGCTGGTGAAAAAATTATAATACGCTTGGTTATCAAGTAATTTAAATAGAAGTACTTAAATATGGAAACAAATGCAGAATGTGATCGAACAATATCAAAAATAATGAAAAAATTGGAAAAAAGGATGAACCGAACGAATGAGAATAATGCAAGGAGCTTGCATAATTGCAAACTGCAATGAGTAAAGACGAGGCTTTCAGAAATTACGAAAAGATTCCAACGAGAATTTTTGCGTTGCAACGAGAGCTGAATAATAAAGAGTCATATATTAAAAATGTGAATGATGGAAGAAATGAAAAGTATGAAAGAAAAATCATTTTGACATCCGAAGTAAATAGATAATTTTAATGAATAATTTCGCTGTTCATTCAAAAAATTGGATTAAATATCGTTCAGTTTTTGTATATTATCTAACGGATTAAATGAATTGTATTATGTGGCTGAAATAATGATGTTAATACAATCTGGAGCAATATTTTATTAAAGCCCATTATTATAAAGACAAAAATTAATTGAATTGTAATATGAATACTAGGCCATATTTTTCCTACGAATATCTGTTTTATGAATGAGAAGCTGCTAAAAAAATAAACAAAGAATAATTCGATGAATTTTAGTGGAATAAAAGCAATTGAGTAATGAATTGATTTGAAAAATGAGAAGATTATAAATTACATAAAAGACTCACGATAATAATTTAATAATTGCCAATGGTATCTACTGTTTTCCAGCAGTTAATTAAGTTTCTAAAAAATTTCTGTTTTCGAACAAAGTTTCTCACCTAAATACACTTTTCTTACAAATTAAGCTGCACGTGCAAGCTGCAAGGCAAGCTCTTGAGTAACACTGCTGATTATTTCCTCAGCTACAATGCTGATGCAGCATTAATATAAAACGTGTACAAGAGCAAACGCAAGCATCGGAACACTTGTAGAAAGCTTAAGTGACAATCACTTTCTTAAGAAACTTCTTCATTAAGAAGTTTATTTATTTCATTCATTATTAACACAGTTTTCACCATACATCATTTTGTAATCTACTCATACCAGAATAGTTATATTGAGAATTTGAAAGAACTTACATACAACTTAATAATCAATAGTTTACGAATATTTTGTTGTTTACTCATGCTAAAACTTTTGTTTCAATATTCATGATGTTCATCAACACAAACACCTTACATGGAAAATTTTTGAAGGATAATCTTTTCGTACTTTGCCATGTACTAACCACAAGATAAAATCTCTAAGATTACCAAGTTTATCTCGACTTAACCGTGGGGATAATCTTTTAATCTTTGAAAACATTTTAATAAATATTATTATGAAGCTTTTAATATAAATTTTTAAAAATAATACTCTACTTTTAGTTAATTTTTCATTTAATCTTCAAATGACAAAAATAACAAAATACTACAATTATATAAAAATTGATTGAAAAAGACATCACTACTTACATTAACATCTAGAGTATTTTATTAAATTTTGCTTTTCAAAATACGTTGTAACACTAAAATTTTATGATGATTCGCACATGATAGAGTTATAAAAAGCTTGAGCATTACAGCTGTTAATAAATAAATTAATGGCGCTATCAATTTAATAGGCCAAAGTATGAAGCTGTTGCATCAGCAGAATCCGAGAAATTGATTTTAAAAAATGAAAAGAGGTTGATAAAAAAAATTTAAATATCTGACATGAATAAAAATACCAAATAATCGTAAAATTTTGATACAATAATAAAATGTAGAAGCCAACAACTATAAATATATAATATCACTATTCAGGAAGTTCCAAGATAAAAACAAAGAAGTATTGCAAACAAGCTGACAGTAATGTAACCATGGCATTCAAAGGATCTTGCATTCCATACAGATACTGAGAATCGAGCTTGACTATTATATGAGGCATATGATAAAATCCAGAACGATCTGATGCAAAAGACGTCGGGAAGAAGGGTGAGAAGAAGAATAGACATTGAGGAACGTAAGATCTTGAGGGCACTTCCTACATATTTATGAGTCATTGCGCTCCCGGTATTTCTAAGACAATGAAAGGAATGAAAAATTGACAATAGAAATATCTCCGGAGATATGATTATGTGGCTTACGATTATGAATTGAACTAGTTTTTATAAAACTCGAAAAGCAATAAATAATGATAATAAAATAAATGGAGATTAACAAATAAATAATGATAAAAAAGGATTAAATCTAGCTGCTAAAATTACTCAATCTTGTTGAAATAAATAGTTTTATGCAATTAAATTAAAAGAAGCTTTACGAATATCGACTTTTTTTTCTCATGCTAATTTTATTGGTGATTATTGTGATGAAAATAACATGAATGCTTTTTTTGATGAATAAAAAAAGTAACAAGTAGAGTTTAATGTTCTGTGCTTAAGAAGTAAGACGATGACTTCATCAATCAATGGACAAAAAAAAGATACTGCACTCACGTCTTACAATTAATCTTTATACGTACTTGAAAAAAGAAAGGATCAATATTAGAAAAGCTGCTCAGCGTCAAAAACGAATGGAAAATATTCGATCGAGAGTAACACAAAGAAAAAAAATCCACAAGGTAGATAGGTACTCTCACAGTTTTCAAGAGATCTTAGAGACAAAACTTTTTTGCGACACAGAGCTACTGAAACTTTATGCACCTGCGACCAGGATAGAGGCTGGATCACAAGAAGGTCCTTCGGGAGTGTGAGAAAAAAAGATACTTTTGACGAAGGAAAAGCACGCCGTGTAAAGTCTGACTTTGAATCCCTGTTCTCTTTTTTTGTTTCTCATGAGATTTACTCTGAATTTCACCTTAGCGATGTTTTATATTTGATCCTACCTGAATGCTTGTTTCAAACTTTTTCTTGCAGTTTTCATTTTTTCACTTATTCCCTAACCTGGATTTTTTGACTTTCAGCACCCTCGGTGCAAATTGTGGACGCAATGGGGGAGCCACTGAGAGACAAATATTACGAAGCGGACAGCACTATAGAACTGTTGTGTGTAGTTCGACACATGGCAATGCAAGTACAATACAGTGTGGTTCAGTGGCTTCATGGCAATAGGATTTTAAATTATGATACTACCAGAGGTGGAATTAGGTAAGCTGTGGTACTTAAAAAACTAAATGTCATGAGAGAGAAAAAGAGCATAAAATATAAACTTGAAAATGTTCACTCGCCCGCATCGAACTCGATTAAAATTTTACACACATTTAATGTATCCTGTGGTTCATTTCCCGAGGAGTGCCCGCGCACTAGGAGTTTCAGAGTCCACAAAATCGTTATAGTTACTCTGAAAACCTTAACTCACCAACTAACTGTTACTTCCGTCTGCTTTCAACTAACGGATCTGAGCATTTCTACTTACAAGGGATGAGTTTTAGAATTTGTGAAAAACTCAAATACGTTTTTAATCGCAGTTACAGGCATTGTCACATTTATTTAAGTTTTTAGATAGAAAATGAATGTAAATTATTATAAAAACTAACATTATAAATCATAAGTTGATATATGGAAAATGAAAAGCTTCTAAAATTAAATTGCAATTACGGTTTTACATTGAAAAGTGATTTTAAAAGCTTTTTTATTAGCTATAGGTAAATAAATGTTTCAACTAGCAATTTGATAAAGTTCTAATCTATTCATCATGTTGTTCAGATTATAAAAAAGTATAACGTAATTAATTAAAAATAAATCAAAGTTGAAAGAAATATAAATAAATAAAATTGAATAAAAATTAGAAGAAATTTATGGTTGTAATTCTTCATTTTATCATCTCTACTTGAGGTAAAGTCACTGATGGATAAGTGTAGTAATTAAATGATAAAGAAAAAAATTTTTTACAGCATAAATTAGAATGGAAGCTTTTAATAAATATTTCAGAAGTATTAAAAATTCCAATTAAACTTAATTTGATAGAATCCAATAAAATATTGAATTGTGAAAGGTTTCGAATATTTTGTAGAGACTATTCCGAAGGCATTAACTTTAATCGGTTCGATAAGTGTCATTTAAAAATACTTGAGAAAATTTGAATTATTCAATCGAATTTCCTTCTTAAACAAAGTTTAACTCCCCGCATTCTAATAGAAAATTTTCAACATTACAACGGTAATTGCACTGTAATAAAGCTACTTTTCCAAGCACAGTGTTCTCTCGTTAGGAATCCTATTGTCAAGTTCTTCAAGTTATCCGTTGTTTCGCAATGACTGTAGAATTCCCCCGTCTTGGTAATAGTATCACTTTATTCACAGTCAAGAGCGAAGAAAGATCTGAGAAGAAATTTACAGTCTCGTTATTTTATTCTTCATTGAGAAGTAAAGTAAGTGGTTTAAATAGTTAAATATCACCATGATAAATGTTTTCATCATTTCGAAGGATCTTTATTGTTAGCAATAACTATGCTTTCACTGATTCTAAGTGAAAATCAAGTTGTAAGTTGACGAGGGCAACGTTAACGAGTTTCCTCTCAACAACTGGACTTCTTGGTCGTTGAATTTACTTCAATAATTTTCAACATTTCTTGTTGACCTTATTCCAACGTCTTAGTTTCATCAGAGTGTTCTAGATCTTGTGATTTCCTGATTTTCACAGCTTTGGAGTGCCGAAATGATTTTTATCTCTACTTCTTATACCAACACAATTCTTTTTCATTAGTGTGTAATAAATATTTTTACAACTAATTAAAAAAATTCTACAAGAAACATTCCAACAGCATACTACAGTTTTAAGGAAATTTTTGATCAATTTGTTACTGAGCTGAAAAATCTTAATTACTATTGAAAAATATTTTTACATTCATTTTTATCTGTCTTAATTTCAATTAGTTGTACATGAAAACAAAGTATTAAGTAGAAACAAGAACTCACATTAAGAAAAACCAATAAATCTTCATGAGAAAAAAGTGAAAGAAAAAAAAAGTGAGTAATTTAAAATAAATCTTATCAAGGAGAAAGATCATCCTCTACTAATTTACTTAATTACTCAGCCCGAAGGTTTCATTTAGATACCTTTTAAAAGGGTTTCTTTAGTTGACTTGACAACTTGTTTCAGAAACATTGATATTTTTTTTTCCTAATGCAAATTCTCTTTAACATTGAGTATGCATTTTCTACAAATATTTCTCAAGTCATCGAATTTTGTGAGTTTGACGGAATATTAAAAATAAAATTAAAGAAAGAAATGAAAATATAGTTTTGTATACTCATGGTAATCCAAGAACGTGAATATGCATTCACAACGCCAATACTACGAGTGGTTCGTTACTGCACAGTAAACTGTGTTGATCGAATTATCGCTAAATTCGATAAGCATAGCCAAACCCTAATAGATTTCAATAAAACCAAACGCCAATTCAATAAAATGGAAACTTATTCTATTATTTACTTCATACTCATATTTGAATTCACTTCAGTGCATACTTTTATGATTTATTATTGAATGTGTCAAAGCTATAAATTTTTAAATGTTAATTTTTTGAAATAAACAACCTCAACCTGTTTTATTTGCAATTGTTTTATAAACATATTGAAATATGACTGATAGAAAATGGTCTTTGAAATAATTTATTGGAAGCCGCCGTGCATGAAAATTGTATTTTCTCAATGGTGGTGAACCTTTCAAACAATTCTAGCAGAATAAACTCGGGTCAGTCAAATACCATTGATCAAAAAAACTTTTTAGCTATTTGAACTTAGATTCTAAATAAGATGCTAATATTTAACTAGAGTATTTATTAAACCATGAATTAGATAAGTAGACTGCGAAAAAATTTGAAAAGTAGTATCTCAACGAGTAAAGTGAATGAATATTAAGTATTATTTAACAACAACAGTAAGCTAACCCATGGAGCCACTTGTAGATAATGAATGGATAAGTTGTGAGAAAAAGTTTTTCAATTAAAGTTTTGAACTGAACCAGCAGAGGTAGAGTCTACTATGCAGCTTACGAGAATTCACGCCATAGCCTCTTGTTTGTTAGTCAAGTTACTTATTTATCATTGTTTTTATTCTATTCAATGTACTTACATGGAGGTTAATTTCAGTTCATGTGGTATCTACCACTCATCATAATAACTATAATAATATGGTTATTATAATAATTATTATGATACAAATTATTATCACTACCATGATGATTATTGCTTTTGTTGAATATATTAATACTGCCACTACTAAAGCAACTGTCAACTCTGAATATGAGTTTAAAATAAACTTTTAATTAATGTTATTTTAGTGTGAAGACAGACTTGATGGATGTTGGTGCAAATTCAACGTTGAGTATAGCAAGAGTGGGACCAGCCGACAGTGGTAATTACACATGTGTTCTCACTACCATGCCAGATCAGCCTGCAATTGTCCATGTTCATGTACTAAACGGTGAGGGCCAATCATTAAAAATTTTAATAACCTCTTTCAACCTCAAAGAAGCTTGTCTATCAGACATTCTGGCTCAATTTCCTATTTTTCACTATTTTTATGACAATAAAAAATTTTAATAGTCCTGTTTAAGCAGTTTTTATGCCATCAAATTATTCAAAGAAATAGATGGACCATTTTTCTTTCAGGTCATTTAATTTTTTTAATTATTTTTACAGAAAACCAAGATTTAAATTTAGTACCTTTGTAGACAAATTTAATTTAGAAATAATTGAATTCTGATTAAT
Organism: Chelonus formosanus; assembly: GCA_028641665.1. NCBI lineage: Eukaryota > Metazoa > Arthropoda > Insecta > Hymenoptera > Braconidae > Chelonus > Chelonus formosanus. Next base: position 21,982,827 of record CM054002.1, read on the forward strand.
AAATGATACATATAATTCATGTGAACTTTTGGATCATTTATTCGCCTAAGCATTTTTACGCATAACTAATTTCCATAGCAATTAATACATCATAGCATTCTATTCAATTGATCGACTATTTGAATACGAAATCATGTTGAATTGAGCTGAAACTAAACATCTATTTACCATCAATAAACTGAGTCTTAATATTAAATCTGCTTCATGCTAATATCACTAAATCGTCCTGTTTCAGATGAAACTAATTAATAATAAAAAAATGTCTTTTAATATGAAAAGTATTACTGGTACTAAATCACAGCTATTTCTACTGAAACAAAATTATGACTTTGTATATATGAGAAATTTTCCAATCAATTCCATAATAATTTAAATGAAATTTCAATCGAATGATTGTGAATAATTTATCTAATTAAATAAATACTTTAATTCATTAATATATTACGCGTATTAACAAAAAATTTTTTTAATTATCTAATGAATCTGTCAATAATCATTAACACATTTATTTCTCTGAATAAAATTTCAATTCTGGACGAATAATTCTTTAGCATAATTCAACATCAATGTTGTTGGATAAAATATCAAATATTAAATTGCGGGGTAAAAAATTTTCAACAAAGCTTGAATGAAAAAATAATATAATTCAAGGACTTTTTTTTATAAAAAACCAATGCCGTAATTTTTTGGAATAGTTAACACTCCCAACTCTAGTATCTCCTATTGTTCTTATGCTAGACCCAACACTTGACAGCTTGAAGACAAGGTACTGAAAAGGGTTACAGCCCCTTCTAACAGTCTACCTATCACAAGAACACTCAACCGAATAGTCCTCAATGATGTTCTTTTGTTTGAACTTTAGTGAGTTTAAATTCACTGTTAGATAGCTATAAATATCCACTTATTCTTTACCCTTAAATATTTCCTATACGAAACAGTAGCATTTTCACTTTCAAAGCACGTTCTATTTTCTTGTTCCGTCTTATTCATCAAATAAAAGAAGCCTCTTTGATATATTCTATATTTTTTCTAGTAATGTGGACATGAAAGAGATGAAATGTTTGAGTGACCTTTTTTTGTTTCAGGAGAAAGTCTAGCCGAGTTACATCATGGCACAGCAAACGTGCAAACAGTCCAGGACACCTATCCTCTAGTTTTCTTTAGTTTTATCCTGGCACAACTGCTCTTAGTACCAAGATGAAGAATCGTCAATACCAACAATTCTATTGTGAAGACGATAAAAAAAAGTGACAGTCTATAGAACGATTGAAGTGAACGAATCATCATTCTTATATCATTAAATAATTGACAAAAGTGTATTCGTGAAAGACAATTTACGGATGTTTGAATAATTTATATATTTATCGGAAAAAATATCTATCAATGATAAAAATTGATGATGTGATTATTACATTCATAATTCAATATCGTCATCACCAAAAAAATATATGCGAATTTTGTAAAAAAAAATTACAGTTAAATTCAGTTATCGAATTATTTGATTGTTCTGTTTTTTGTTAATTGTCTGAAATTCTTTTTGAATGATGTACATAATTTATAGTTGAATCATGATGAAAGATATAAGGTTAATGTATAAAAAAATTGTTATTATTTATTGAGGATTAAAAAAAAAAAAATAAATCGTATGAATTTAAGTAACTAATATTTACATACTATCAACAAAAAATTTGTAATTACTGATAATATTGTATTGTTATAGAATTTACTATAAATCTAGCAGCAATTCAATTTATGCTCTTCGATGGTATGCAAAATTAATTTAATGTGTTTTGATGCATGTAAATTTCAAGTTAAATATTTTACATAGAGTCTGAAGTCAATTTCAAGAGTATGGTGATGCCTATTTCAAGTTGTTAGTAAAGTTCATGTATGACATGGAGAAGAAGATTAGAGAAGTTCGTGCGAAGCGATTGTCTTTGAAGAAGAATATTTCTTATGCTTCGGGAAATCTGCACATGAATACGAATGAAGTTTCAAGAAAGGTAAGAAAACTAGAACAGGCAGGAAATTTGTACAAAAATATGGAAGAAACGTGGGAACACATTAGAAATAAGATGACACATATCTACAAAAACTACTTGCACAGAAATTCAGATAAATTTGGTCACATGAACCTCAGCCAATTTTTAAACTTCACTGATCTAAAATTTAATATAAAAAAAATTCTATCCAATAAACAATTAATAATAAAATACTTATTTTAGATGTGAGATTTACGAGGGGAAGTAAAATGATAATAAAAAAATCAGTGTGATAAAAAATAAGAAAATGTTCGGGAACTTAAACCCACACTTCAGTGACTCCCTGCTTGCTTTACAAGTCCCAATAGTACAATTGCAAACGACCACTTCAGACTCCAATGTCATGCTGAGTATCACTTCCGAGTTTTTCAAAGTGTCAACAACGTTTTTAACAAAATGGCGGTCTAATCGCTAATACTCTACCATTAACAACTTTATTGTAACTTTATATAAGTTTCTAACTTACACTGAAAATAACGGAATCATTCCGATGGTACATCGTTTTCATTATTACTTATATAACGCATTAGCGCTAATGTGTCACGTAGCCGTTCTAGTTCTTATGGTAAAAATTGCCATGTTCTATCGATAATTAAACCAATCGACTTTGTAGATTTTCAGCTGTTCTATTAATTCCAAAAAAATGAAGAACTAAATATATTATTTACTCGACTTTAAATTAATAACAATAATTTTTCTTACGATAATATGTCTATTAAGCGATATCACTTATTATTTCAATAAAGCGGAGACATAAATATAAAATTAGGACGGCTCTACTGCAATAATGTATCCATGACACTCATTCATAAAAAACGTAAGAATGATTCCGATGTACGTTGGGTTTTAATCCTGCGTTAACTCATAACTGTAGCTACGTTTATTTGGGATCGATTACTTTTTATACCACGGAATAAATAATACGATGGTAAAACTTATCCCTAAATGACTCAGTTATCTGGGAGTCGCTGCTTAGTTTTATAGGAATGGTTCCTATGTTCTTCTTTTAGTATAAAGAAATAATATACAAGAAAGTAGCTACATTGCAGTTTCTGTATAATATTAACAACCACTTTCTTTAGATATTTTTTTCTCGAGACGTTTTAAGTGTCCTATAAAATATAATAAATTTTTTTGATTAAAATGGTTGCGGTTCCGAATAAAGAAGAAAATGCATTCATGTATTCCACGCTGGCTGACTCTTGAAGTAATTTTTACTTCTAGGACGCTAGTGTCCTTGCGAGCTCGCTTGGTAAAAATTATTCTCTTTGGTACGGTTGCATGTAATTTTATACCACTAACGTATTTTTCTATTATACTTTTAACTTCTTAATATTTACTGCTTTAAATGTGAGCTGAAAATTGAAATTTTTTAATTAGTTGAATACTCTAACTCAACTGACAACATTCCACTTAGCTGAAAAAATGTATAATATTAATCATTTTCTTACCATAATCTGTTTGTAATTATTCCAATAAAAGATATTGGTTCTGAATAGTTTCATTAAAATGATCAAAATTTAATACACAAAAAAAACAGTTAAAATAACGCAATTGTTTTAATGGTTTTTTAATGATAGAAAACTTTTAATGTTAAATTATACAAAACAGTAATTAAAAAAATTGTTATGGAAAAGTAAGTAAAGTGAGGTTAATTAGAATATTTTTATCTGCTTTTAAATATTTTTTTGTTGGCAAGGAGTTCACGTCTAATTATCACAATTTGTGTAGTTATTTTGTTTAAAATGTTAATTTTTTTACAAATTCATGGACCAAACAAAATTTTCTGTTAAACAATGAGTTTCTTTTCACCTAAAAGAAATCCTCAAATAACTAGGGAACATGGGAATTTTTCTTACGTTATTCTTCCAGTGTAATAGAAAAAAAAGCGTAAGAATACAAATACACACAAGAGCAAAAAAAACAATCAATACAAAACTTCTTTCCAATACAAGCAGAAGTATATCTCAATATTTTTTATCGACTAGAATATGCAAACAATAAAGTTGAAAATAATAAACTAACAAAACAGAGCTATTCAAAAAGTTATAAAAATAGAAATGTATACACTCAATATTGAGAAAGTATCACTGATACTCTACAATATTTTATTAATATATTTTATGTAATTTACTTGTAATTGGATAATATGAAAAATTTACCGTTATCAGTTATCAATGATAACAATAAAATTATCCGAATAACGTGAAATTGGATAATGTGCAATGATAACATTTGATAATATCGGGAAATTAATATTCGAACAAGGAATAAACACTGTTAGCAATAAAACATTAGTATTTAATTATTGTAAAAGGATTCATTGAACAATGGTTTCATTACCAGAATCATATACAAAACTTATCAACGCGTTGATAAGTTATTAGTGTTCGCGAATACTCTTAATTTTAAAAATGTTTTACAAAACATTATTCTGATCGTTATTTATTGCATGATATATCATATTTATAAGAAACATTGCTGGAACAATACCAAAAATGTAACGAGATATGAGAAAAGTCGATTTAATTAATTTCTCTGTATTCTATTCGTGTCATTACAATTGTTTCCCTCTGCAAGCTTGAAGTATTGAATTGTACGAATAGGAAGAAATTCACACGGTTAGTGTGTTATACATTTCGAATGAACAATAGCCATACGCCAAGTGACACATACGCTATAAGTGAGAATAACCATTTGTACATATATATCATCAACAGCATACGAAAGAGCAATCGAATAAATTGAAGTAACAATATAACTAGCAAAAAAGGTAAAATTGCTGTCTTTTTGAATTGTAAACGTTTATTATATTTTCTCAATAAATCGCCCTGTACAAATAGACGTGAAACAATGGCAAGATCAATATCACAACCACAATTTATGAAACAAACAACCCGTTAAAATCTTTTTTTCATGCTAAACCACTAAAACACTTTGTTGAAATCGTATAAAGAGTACTTGTTGAACAATACCTTATCAAAATAGTTTATCGAATTAGAAATTTATTAATTGATCATCAGATTGTAATATTTATTTTTTTATGCTATTTGTTAAGTTATCCATGTCATTTGCGACAGTCCGTTACATTGTTAATTATCGCAATAGGTAAAATGTTTATTTGACGTGAAATCAATTATTGAAAATTGTAATGCTTATTTCAAGTTATTTATTAATTAACCATTAAATATTAGCTAGAAGTGTATTGATTACAAAAGTTAGTGAGGCATAAAATTTTATTCAATTACTTGTTTTTTTTCTTATTTTCGCATTATTGTGGCGGATACCGAAATTTATTCGATAGTTTAAAGTCTCAAAGTTCAATGAAATAATGTTATCGCAATGAATCCCAGTTTTATTCAATTTATTTATTGGAGATTAATGAGTTTATTAATTTGATCCATGGGCCATCAATAAGTCGTGTATGCAATTTGATATCTCCGAGATAAGTTGGCTGTTTCTTATAGATTTTGCAATGAGGAATCCGAATTCGATGGTTATTTTTTCTAAAGTTGCTGGTTTTTTTATTGTAAACAATTTAAATGATTAAATCCGATTTACGACTCATCTATTAGAGCGTATTAACAGCGCTCAACAGAATAGCCGTTTCAATTCTATGAAAATTCCAAATATTTAGAACCTCTAGACAGAGGATCAATTATGTATTTACCTATATAAAAATAATATAATAATGCTTCAACTTTGCTATGCTCCAAAACAAGATTATTACTATGTCTCATTTGCACATTTGAAATTTTTTCACAACAAACTTTTTTTTTAATTAAAAAATATATATAAATACTAATAACTTTTTATAATTTATTTATTTGAATTATTAATTCTTTTAAACACACTGAAACACAAATTCAAAATGCTTAGACGCGTTAAACAACTTTTCATCATGACAATAACGAACTTTTCGAAAAAAACCAGCGACATCAACGGTGTCCTTCGAACTATTTATGCAGTTTCTTGGTCCGGTCCGGCTTCATTTTATTGTGAGAACACAATTAAGCTGTGTGGTGAATAATATGATACCAGACATGTAGTAAGGTATATTTGATCCACATTTTAAATATATTTATTTTATAAATAAACTAACAGATGGTTCTTTATTTGCAGTATTTTCATTTTACAATAATGTTCTATCAAAAGTTATATTTACATGGGAAGGATGCAGGAAAAGAACTAGAATACGATTAATATACCAATATTCTTTATCAGATGAATATTCCTCTAATTGCATAATTTGTTTGCCTCATAAGTCTGTTCATATTGGGTAATTATAATTCTGAATGAAAATAGATAAGCTTACATTGCATTTGATATCTGAAAATTCAAATAAGGTAATATTTTTTATTTTCGTTTATATTTTTTATTCATAATAGTTTGATTGGATAATGCCATATTGAATATTTTTACCTTTATTTTTTTAATTATTTAAAAAAAAAAACAAAATTCATGAGATAAATTAGCGAACGGAGGTCAACTTTTATCATAATTATAAATTTGTAGAGACCAAACCACAGAACATTTCATTCCAATTGTCACTGTTTTTACTCTAGTAATTAAACCTTTACCAAAATTTACATATATGAACTAATTTAATGATATTTAGTCTTTAATTATCCAAATCCGCAAAGGCTAATCGATATATTCAAACAATATCTTTTACCAATAGCATCATTTATAGAATGAACATGTTTCTATTGATATTAAACAAGCCTTTATTACTCCTTTAATAAATTACTAAAACGTCTATGGGTTTAAATCAAATAATTTAAAACTAATTTTTATCAATTAGTATAATTATATCTATTAAATACTTTTTAATATTAATCCATGAAAAATTCTACATCTTAAATTGTCATAGAATCTCTTTACAACCTTAGATTATTTCAATTACCATTAGTTCACCTTAGAGAACGATCTTTGTCGCTTTGAGATCAGTTAATCTCTCATTAGCATTACATCATCCCTATTTTCTCGCAGCATTGTCAAATTTAGGTTAATTCTTCAAAGAATTTTGGATTAGTATAGTTTATAATGTTCTCACTTGTAGGAAATAACTAACTTAGCTGCATTCATCAAGACGTTTTATTTCATTCAATTAAGAATTGAATAAATTTAGTCACAATTTCGCGTCATTAGACCCGATATATAATTCAATGAATTCTTCCTAATGAAATGCATGAACAAAAGTTGTGCTAAGTTAATTTAATTTCTTTCATTGACTGTAATGTTCATAAAAACGAAACTTGTTTCAAGAACTTATAGAGCTGAACAAAACAGAATACGTTTGTTTGTACAAATGTAGGTATATATGTATACATGTATATATATATATATATATATATGTTACAAGTCATCTAGACAGAGTGGAAACACTCTCCCAATTATACACTGCACGCGCTAATTGCACGTGCCCAAGTTCTAACCAGTCTAGTACGCTGCCAAAGTTTATTCGCGATGGACGAAGCCAACTAGCACGTGTCTCACATTGTAATATGTCTAGAATAAATTCTACTTACATACTTGTTTTAATTATTTATACAATCATTCATTCAACTCAGTTAAATACCATAGCTTTAATTACCTACTACTTACAGCAAACATTTTATTTTTGAAGCCACATGAAAACTTGGGAAAAATTCGCTGGATAATTATTTTTTATATTGCTTGGTGTAATTCTAATTGGGTAGAAATATTATAAGTACTTGTTTCACAGCCAAATGAATGAAAAAAAATCTGTCTGGGTTTTCATAATGTATTTTAAAAATACTACATCAAAAAAATTCAACATATTTTTAATTTTACTTTAGTGTTGATTAATCTATAACTTTAGTTAGTGCAAAATAAACTTATAAACGAAGCCAAATGGTTATGGGATTAAATTCAAGTAACAGCTAGAATTTCTGTTTTAATTTACAGTTAAAATCATTTAGTTTTCCAGTAATTAATACTTTTTAAAGTTCATACGTTGTTATTAAATAAAAAAAAATTTAGAATATACTATTATTTGTACTAAACAAGTTGTAAATACTTAATGTTTCCTATAAAACCATTTGATCTCATAAATCACTAGACGTTGAAAAACAAAATAAATAACCATAAAACAGCAGGGAGCATCGGAGATAGCTTGAACACAAGCTGTGATAGTTGCATGATAAACCTATTTAACAGTCATTAACCTGCTTGCTTCAGTTTATTGATGCATCAAACGTGACCATAGCTTCCTGAAGCTTTAGTCACTTGACCAACAGGTATATAAAACGTGAATGACCTATATAATTTCTAATACATATATACATGATACAGACAAGTTGTAACTCTAAGATGCAATTGTCTTTTATTCAAGTCAATTCGTAACAGTAAAAAATCTCTGTATTAGCATTATAATGAAAAATCATTTCTCAAAAATAGTTTTTCTTTCCATACAGCCTTCAACTTCTTCTATGTGTGAAAATGATAATAAGTAAATAAATGGAAGTTTCTTGAACCTCTTCAACAGGTCACGACAGTTAATCTAACTAGAACTGGACTCGACTCTTACTCTTATTTCTCAAAAGAGCAAAGAACTTAAGAGAGAAGTTTGCCAGCTTGGTGTAAAATTACGAGATATTTCGACAGCTGTAAAAGTAGTTAAGAAAAAAATAACTCATGAAAAACGACAAATAACTGGAGTAGTTGGAAAAAGTTGTGTAATTTTTTTAGATGGAAAAATAATTAAGAGACTAAAATATAAACAATAAGTTTGAGGAAACTTGATCAATGGTTCATGGGAACGATAGCGAAAGGTAATTTTGTTATACCATTCCATTTAAAAAGTTAAATAGGAAATTTTTTTCATCAGCTGGACAAAGTATTAATGAAATCAACCCATGGAATGAAAATGTTCTCCATGTTAAAAACTGATCGAAACTCAGGTGTAAATGTAAAACTCAATTTATTCTGATTTAATGAAATAATGTAATATATATTTGATTGCAGTGTAAACAATAATTAAATATTTTTAAATAATTAAAAATAGGGTAAAGTGTACCAATAAATGTTTAAATGATCAAAAATCAATGTAATGGATAATTAATAGAGCGAGAATTTAAATTTACGTGTTCTTGATTTTGCAGTTGATAATTAGAGTAAAATAATGAGTAAAAAATACTGAAAAAATATTCATTGTGAATTATTGTTAGGAGGGATAGAATAAATGGTACGTTAAATAGCTTTATTGATCAATTAAACGTAATAATAAGCCATATAATGATCTATTGAGTCATTTTTTATAAATTGGTTTCAGTGACAAATATAGTTATTCGATGTGACTATAAATTATCAAACTGCTTGCTCATTAAATTCATGACAATCAATAAATGTCGTGCATCATAATATCATAACTTCACTTCACTACTGAAGTCATGTATACAAATCTGTCGATTGCGTAGTGAAATTTTAGTAAACGTGAACTTTACATGATTTAAGTTTGATAAGTTTGCAACTATCGCGTGGCTGTCCATCGGCCGACGAATTACTTACTAGATCTAGGCATTGAGCAAAAACGTGATTTGAACTTCTTTACTCGGTATTGTTTAATAGGTAATTAAAAATCACTGCAATCAATAATAATTCTGAAATAGCTTACAGAGAAAATAATCAATACAGAGTACTTCTAATTGTTATAACAACAAATAATCTAATTAATGTTAAAAAAACAGTTGTCAGATGTTATTGAAGAATTTCAATGATAGAATGGGAATAAAAAGATATTTTTAAAACGTTTTCGTTTATAATTAGAACTTTAATTAATTTATTTCAAACTAATGTTCATAATTATTATTGTTAGTAGTCAGTTAATTTGCCAGAGTGGTTATCTACTAATATTGTTAATTTGGAAAGTGCATATGTATTAAACTGATAATCTTCATTTGTCGTGATTACATATATTGAATAAAAACGTAAATAGGTCATTGCTAATTTTTTTCCAATTTTCTGATAGCTTTTCAATATATCCAATATGCTCTGTAATATTGGAAAAAGAATAAAGAGACGGTCATCAATAATGAAATTTTGATTATAACAGAATCAAATTATTTTCATCATATGTAAAATGTCAAATTAGCAAATTGAATTAATTTGTTCTATGACGAAATTAAATTCAAAATTTTTCAAGCTTATAAAACTGATAATGAAGTAAAGTAAAAAATTCAAAAGAAATAAAGACAATAAATAGAATAATTTTTTTTTTATGAAAATTGTGACAAAATCATCTTAAAGAGCTCCTAAATATTTCTTGAAAGAAGTAAAAAATCCAAAGAAATGGCTCCCCTTTGCTTGCAGTACCTTTCTACTTTCTCACCACCAATAGCTATCCTATACTTTTTCTTTGGCTTCCCATCGTTCGAAAGTACATTAACGGGAGCCCATTAAGGTTTCTTTCCTTGGTAACAAATACTTCCACAGCGTGAACATGTCTTGGCATATTGAACGTATCCTAGTTCACCAAGATTACTTCAATTTATGCGAACATTTTTAAAAGTTTTAATATGGTTATTAGAGTATTAATCCAAGTAATAAATATTCACAATACGTTTTTTATAATTAGTTATTGATTAAAATATGCTTTGAATAATTTTTATCTAATTAAAAACATTAATTAAATTAAAATCTCTCATAGTTTCCAATCAATTATGATGTTTTGTTTATTCTGTAAAGCAAAAATAATTACTTAGCTAAAATTGAAACGATTCTAGTTTACAATTTGCGAAAAATATTTAATAAAAATGATAGTTATAACAAGTATTTATTTAAAGTTCATAGTAAAAAATTGAAAGAAAATGCAAATGTTTTCTTAAATTGTTCTTTATATAATAAAAATTGTAAGGCTCCACTAATAAAAATAAATGATATCCAGATATGATTCTCAAAAAATCAGACACTTACTGCACAGATGGAACAGCTCGATGTGAGAATAACACGTACCGGATACCTTTTCGAGAAGAATAGTTATGAGCTAAAAACGAGGAACATTTTCTAAAGTGTAAGATTACCCTTTAAAATTCCGATGGTTTAAGAAGCTCTGAAATTTTTTTCTTCAGATTACGGTGATACTGGATCTAAAATAAACCTAAAAAAATCGAAGAATCTTATATAATAACTTTGAAAGTAGCGATTTGAATAACTTAAAGCTTTCCAGTACACAAAAGGTTGATTATTGAGAAAAGCATATCTGTCATCTTTATCTGGCATTAATGCAGTCAAAGGGAAAGAGATGAAGGGATGAAAGGAAACCCAAAATTTTTAGAGGAGCTTCTAAAATAATGTCGTGAAAGAAATAAAATGGCTTATACAAGTCGTATAACATCATGTAACACGTGCTAGCAACGTTGAATGACTACATAAGAACCCGCAGATTCGCTTTCTGAGTTCCACACTTGTATTTCTGCAACTACTTCATGAAATCTCTCTACATATATGAAGCTAAGAAATTGCATACAACATTCTTGAGTAGCACTTAAGCATTCCACTTGCTTACATAATAATATGGCCAAACAATAGATTTTATTTATTTTTATTTCCTGCACTTATGTGTTTTATGATACATGGTGCAATTTGAACAAAGTGGATGATTTAATTTTTGGCGAAAAGTATAAAGTATTCATCAGTTTACAAATTTTATGTACAAAACATTTAGAGAAAGCTTTTGATAAGAATTGTATCCAACTTTTGAATGATTCTCAGCTCATTGTTTTGTAATTGTATTTTCAGAAGTTATATTGTAAGAGTTCAAAGTTGAAAGCAACGTCTTTTCTTCAACGGTCAATAACTTGATTAAGGAAAGTTGAACAACATTTGCTAGGAAAAAGCATTTTGTAGCGAGAGAGTAAGCTTTTAAATGCTTCACTTAAATTTTTTTCCAAAATTTTTTTCACGCTATAGACGTTCTCAAAGCTTTGATTAAAAAATTCAAGGTTTATTTCTTCTTTGTTCTAAAATTTTTTGCTAAATGATAAGAAGTGAGAGAAAATTTTTAATTGGAGATTGATTAAGTAAAGATTACAGGTAATGATAAATCACAATAAATTCTTAATTCAAATAATATTAACATCATCATTATTATTTATTAAAAATCTTGAATAATTTTAAACTAAAAAGAGAAACAAACAAAGTAACTTTGCTTAGTGTTTATAAAAAAATCTTTTATGCATCAGTTTTAGTGAATTGTTTTTTATTTAGACATTTTTTGTTATTGATGTAAATAAATGTGCATAGAAAATGGAAAAAAAAAATATTTAGCTTTGTGATAAAATATTTCAAAAAGTATATTTCATTTAAGCTGGATTCAAATTGTGACGTGTTTCATATCAAAATTGATTTATAAAAATCTATAAAGTCGGTAAAAAATAAAAAAATACATCATAATGTTAGAAATATGCAAATAAAATCTGCTCGTAGTAAAATAAAAGCGGTCGTTTTCCCAGATACCTTATTCAAGGCTCAGTAATATGGTAAAATTTATTGTCGAACTGTAGCAGTCAAGTCCACTGAGCATTCCCTCTGTGGCCGATTTCATTGGGAATCGAATGCATATTCTATTGTTACATTTGTAGGCGGTTGATAGTTTACGTATACTTGTAATCATATAAATGCAAGAGGTACAATTGGTACAAGATATAATACATAAACATTTCTTTGTATTAATATAATAGTAAATTTATTATATCGTACACCGTATTTAGTCAGTATATACATTGCAATTAATTACATTCATTTATAAAGACACTTAGGATGATTCAATAAATTTTCACTGTCAAATATATTTTAAAACAATTATTTTTATTAATAATTTGGGGTTATAAATAAATAGCATCACCAATTAAACGAATAAATTTAATAAAAAAATCATTAATAAAAAAATTTAAAAAATTTTGAATTAAGGATAATTACTTTTTATTTAAGAATATTAAAATTAATAATGAAATTTTTTTTGATCGAGGAATATTGTTGTTTCTCTGTACTAACTAATGGCCCCGTCTTATTTTCTTTTTCAAGTCTGAATTTACTCTTCTATGAGTGCCATATCACGCAAGGTGTCTTAAAGATTAAGTGGACCATGATCGAAACTCCGGATTAAGGCCGGATTTAAATTTCTATCTGCAATCACTAAATCATAAGGATATCTCTAAGGGTAGTTTTGGGCACATATGAAGTAGTTGAATGTTTTATTCTAACCTAAGAACCTAATTGATTTATTATATTTTAATATAACTTATTCAGACAACTATTTCTCATAATAGATAATCTTTTTACTCAGTTACCAAGTCATATCACAGATTAAAAAAGTTGATAAATCATTGAAATAACAACTTTCACAGCATAAAGTTTAGTGTCATTGTGACTCTAATGGGTTAATACTGTCCCCAGTCGCACGGGAATTTACTCCAATTGCGTTTGCTTAATTTCTCAAGGGAATGCACGTGAGCGCGTGAAATTTTTTCCATTTCATCCCTCAGGCAAGTGAATCCTATTGATGATGAAATAAACATTGCTTTCTTTGAAAATATCCAATGAGAATAAATTTTTCAATGATTAATTTTTTTCCCTTTTCTCTTTCACGATCTGGTATCAGTTTGACTAGCAATGAAATATGGTCATACATGGTCCTGATCATGTTTTCCTACAGTATACCATATTATTATTGAAATGTTTAATAATAACATAGAACTAACTTATTACTACTCATTTCATAAATGAATTTATAAAGGAGTAATCCTTATAAGTGCCAAATCAGACAAGATATTTCATCAAGTTCATTTATGAATGATCTTTGAAAAAATTATCAATTTTAAAAAATCAAAATTGATTATTACACAGATGTTTAGCAAACATAATAGAATTTTAATTAAACCCAATAATTTAATTAGCTATAATTGTAATTTATTTTAACTCCTTAATAATACTGATCATTAAGACGAAAAATCTTACTATAGTAATGAAAAAAAAAAACAGCTTGAAAGTATTGTGTAGTAGTCTGATATAATGATTCAACCATCTGCTGTAGCATATTACATCTCACTGAATTTTTTATAGCTTCCAAGAGATAAATGTCTTCAAATATTATTAATTACCTATTAACTGCAGAAAATATTAGAACCACCAAGTACAGACAAATAAAATAAAAATGATTTGGAAACATAAAAGATTATTACAGACAACTATAAAAAGTAGATGAATTTATTGTAAAAAAAAAAAATAACATTTATTGCAACTGCATCACATTTTTGTTGCAATTAATTCTATGAGATGTTTATGTTATGTATGAGTCATGTAATGAAAAAGACCGAATAACTTATAACGGAAGTGTTATTTAAAAATTGAGTAAGAATGAAATGATTCAACTAGAACACCTAACCGCAGTAGTTCAATTTAGTTACATAAGCACAAGCATGAGATTGTTGGAGTATAACACCGATTTAAAGTTATAATAATACATTGAGAGAAAAACAAATTTATTGGAAGCGCCATTCTTTTAGTTAATTTCCTTTACAGCTAAAAAAATCATTTTTAAATTTGATGGTTCAGTTGATTAGGTTATTAATAAGTTTAAACTACATTCTATGAAATTAAACGAATTTCGAGATAGTCATTGTTGAATAAAGGAAAGAATTTTCAAAATAAACAGTCTTAATGTTATTGAAATTTATTAGCTAATTTAATTGCTCTTAGTTTGATAAAAATATCCTTCAAAAGATCAATAATCACCAATAGCTTGCAGAGGATAACTAGTGCATTCGGTGCTCACGTGTATAATTGAAACTAATTAGAAGCAATTGTTAGAAGGAATCCAAGATATTGATTGGTTTCTCTAGAAGTGGGAACTCCTTTACATAATGACACATAATTATGAGTTTAATTACGATGATTGGCTAACCAGATCACCAGAGTAACTCATCTTATTTTTTCTATCACTGCTTAAACTTCAATAAATGGATTTTCAAAAACTTGCAGTTTTTTCTGATAAATTACTTCTAATTAAGTAACTGTCAAAATTGAAGATATAATCAACTTTTATTCATTTTATTTAATGAGTTGAATGAATTTATTGAATCGCCAATTGCTAGATAATTAAAACTGATTTAATAAAAAGAGAAAAATTTTTTAAGTTATATTTAATACATCGCTTCGAAGCGACAAACTATCCTTGGTGAACTGCGGATGACCAAATAGTGATCCAATTTAACTTTTGGTGTGCTCAGATGTGTGGTAGTTGTGAAGCCAAGGTAAAAGTCGAGAAATCTTGTTGTCTTTCAGTCGGATTTATGTGACATGGATTGCCGATTTTCTATGATTTACCAACTCTCATGAGAATTTGATTTATGCAGTCGACAGATAGATATTAAATAAAATAACCAGTTATAAAATAGGTATAGTAAGTCACTTTTTTATATTTTAACATTTATCAAATTTACAAATAAATCTTTCTAAGTTTTATCATTTAATTCATGATTATTTCTAGGTTTCAAATTAAAAGAATGCAATATAGTGGTCCTATTTTATTCTATATATCCTCTTTTAAACTACTATTTAAAGTTTATAACGTTATAAACTAAAAGTGGATCAGGGAGATGTTTACCATAAAAGACTGGCAAGTATCTTGGAGTATGTTGCTCGTAAAGCTCCATTGGTCTACGATACGGTGTATTCCACTTTTATGGGGAGTAAGTATCACTCGTTCCCAAGACAGTATTCTGTATATTGTACCTTAGAATTCGTACCTTTATCTAGAGTGTCCCAAAGAAATTTTAAATTACTATTAAATGTGAGAGTGATAATTATTTGGTAGAACTATCAACAATCATAAATAAGATTCATCATTAAGATTTAATGATTTCTGTTGGAAACATTTTTTTAATACATACCATGTACTTTGTACGTGATATCAAATGAATGAACAAAACGAAGAAATAAAATTTCTGGAGTGGTGAACATTCCTTTCTTCTGTTTGCTATAAAGTGTAATGTTCAACGTGACCACAGTTAAGCTACAGATGATCTGTTGTAAATTTAATTTCTACGTTTTCCTGATTTATTTGTAAATGGACTTTTTATGCTGGAAAAAGTAACTGAAACAAAAATACAGATTTTATTAATCACTGAAACTAATAAAAAAAAAATATGAAAGCAAAATAAAAAAGGTTACATTTTATTTATCTTGAAGCTCATTGAGTTGGTTGTACTACTTTTAAATTAATTTTTTTTTTATCTATTGAAGAATCTGTAATTCGTAATACATCAAAAATCTTCGGAATATCATACTAATAGCTTTGAATGAAATTCTAAGATACCCATGAATGTAGTTCGATAAATATCCGTAATCAAGATGTGTCAGCCTTTGATTCAAGAATCCAAAAAAAAAATTGAATGGCGCCGGACTTCTTCAACTGGAGTCTTTTATCACCGAAATGAACTTGGTATAAGAAAATCCCATTGGGGAAATGTTTGCTAAAACTCTTAGAATACGGATTTCAAAGACAACTCAAGCAAAAAACAACTTATTGTTAAGAGAATTACATAGGATTAAAATGTTCAAATAATCCATAGTATACTACAAAATAATCAAAGTAGAGTTTTCTTTCAATTAAATCAACATTAAAATTTATAAAAAAACAAGCCACCTTCATAATCAGCTTTTATGATGTACAAGGGGTTATTTTGACCAAAGTCCGATCATGCAGGAAAAATATCTATTATTTGAAGCGAAAGAGAATTTTTTAAAGCCGTCCTATGATGACACAGTGATAAAATGCAAAGTTAGGTTTCTGAAAAACAACAGTATGAAGATGTAGAATGAATCCCTCAGATATTTTACTATAATAACCATATTCAAAGCTCTACTATTTTATTATTCCAATCTTTTCACTGATTTACTATTAAAAAATACGAATAATTAAACTTGAAAGATGTATTTCTAATTTTGAAATTCCCTCATAA
This sequence comes from Chelonus formosanus, assembly GCA_028641665.1. Lineage (NCBI taxonomy): Eukaryota > Metazoa > Arthropoda > Insecta > Hymenoptera > Braconidae > Chelonus > Chelonus formosanus. Next base: position 21,999,853 of record CM054002.1, read on the forward strand.
AATTTTTTTAAAAAATTCTATACTAATGCATACGTGGCTTTCATTAAATTTTCCATCAACTCTTTATAAAATATCTGACATCTATTTTCCTGATCATGAAAAAATTTCACGTGATATTTGAGATGTAGATGTAGATATAAACATACAAAGGTCTTCATTTCAAAGAAGTGTACGCATAATTATACATGCCATCAATTTTGCAAATTTTTCAAATCCTACACACTTTCACCATGAATAACATCAAAGTTCACAAATACCAACTTTTTCGTTGAGTGTTTTCCCCCAAGGTATTTCGAGAACGTCAGCGATGCTGTACAAAGTAAATTCACCGTGTTATGTAAAGGTATCAAGGGACTTGGCAACAGACTTATCGCAGTCAAGATGGAATATGCAGCAATTCATGAATTCAAAAGTACTAGTATACTTGCACTGCTGGAATCAAAACCTTCTTATGCTGCCTTGATGCTTTTTTTACTGCATTCAATATCTTTGTCAGCATTAAGATGATAGAAAATAATACCTACAAATTACTCTGACTTGTTCTTATCAAGAATGAAACTAAATATGATTAAAAAATACTTAATTGATGATAGTATTTTTTATTGATGAATACTTGATACTTGCTATCAATAATTTTCATAAATTATACTGCTTATGTTTAAGAAGTCAATTATTTCTTCAATTTTTCCCCTTATTATAATAATTTCTCCGACGCATCTGCAATTAATAGCAATTAGAAAGCTCTTTGAAGTATTTCCCAAGCACTATTTAGAGATTAAAAAGATACATAACTACACAAAAGGTAGAATAGAAATAATTTAAAGTCCAAATGTCGACTTTTAAATGAACAATAGAATAATAAAAACTTAACTAATATCTGCTATTTTACTTTTTCAGTAAAAGAGAACTAATTTCCGTCCAGGAGGGTCTAGACATTCAAAAGCTAGGAATAACTGAAGGACTACAAAAGTATTCCGAGAAATTCATAAAGATTAAGTTGCAAAGCGGGTAGAATAAAGGTAAGGAGAACTATGTCAAGAAGCAAAGTGTCTTAACAAAGTCTCTCTGCAGTCGGGTAAAGTTTACACTTAAAGAATGAGAGACGATCAATCTAAAGCTAATGAAAAAGGTGGTCAGTGCTAAACGTCGACGCTGAAGAAATTGCCATTTTGCTGGTGATAGCATGTAGAATGACAACAAAGAAAAGACTACTCATGACTTATACATCACGAATGTCCAATATAGGCACGCTATAAAGGAGCGGCCGTCTCATGAGAATAAGAAAAAAAGATATAACTGATGGTCAGGATAAAAGTGGAAAATGTGAGAGATATAATTTAACACAAAATTCTTAGAAACTTTTATCTAGAAATTTTTTTCCTCAACTTACAATGAATATTATTAATTGATTGATCAATAACGAGTTCATTATGGTAATATGAAATAAAAAAAAACAATTTATGGGATCCTTTTATAATGAAGATTGAGTTGATTGAAGTAAGAGAAATGAGGTACTACTCTTAATCCTTATCAAACTCTAATTGAATACTATTTCAGATGTTCAATCTAGTTATTCTTTTTAAATATTTAACTTCACTATAAGTTTAATAGAATAAAAAATCACTTTACAAAAATATTTTAAACAAATAACTGTCCATCATTAGTGATTTTTTTGATTTATACAATTTTATTTAAATTTAAATACTGATGGCTATAGGATAAATTTTGAATAAAAAGTATTCAACGATTTTTTCAAATTTTTGTTTAGCTAAATAATGTGTAAAGTAATCAGAGGGTCAAAAAGTTCTAGAGAAAATTTTTCAACGATTTTTTTGTCTCTAGCAGATAGTGAAAAAAAAAGTAAGATAGCTTCTATGCTTCGACAGCTGACATGAGATATACTACCGTCTATTCGTCCGTGAAGCTGAAATGTGTTCGTTGAAACAGCGTCACGCAATGCGGCCGTTCAATTAATTGCTTTTCGTGTTAGGAAATATGTGTGAAAGTAGGGGCTTTCTGTCACGTTTTAAATAAGTAGTGTGTAAGCATATCCCACCCACTATAAATGATATTTAAATAAAAAAAGAAAAAAGAGATCAAACTTATCAAACAGACATTATCTCAATTAGATATAACATTAAAAAAATTCCTACGATATCATTAATTTCACAGTGTGACAAAATTTGCAAAGTTTTTAATTAGTATTCTAATTGAATAGTACAAGTATTTTAGTTAACATCAAATTTAAACATTATTTTTAATTGTTATTATTATTAATTCAAAGTAAAAAAAAAACAATTTGTGCAAATAGTATCTTTATGAGAATAAATAATTTTTTATTTAAATAAGTAATGAAACAAACTTTTGTATAATTTACATAACTTTGAGCCATTTTCTTTCATTGTCTATTCGTAGACTTGAATGAAGGATGCCACGCTTGGTGGTTACACCAATTCATCCTTTCTTCTCTTAATGGACCACGAAATTATACGACAACCCACAATGGTCAACCAAGTATTCTATCCACAAGTCTTCGTGGTATAACTATGTCGATCAGTATTTCATATAAAATAACTGCTATCTAAAAATCTCTCTGAAGCATCTGCTGGAAAACATTCATAAAATAATTGAGTTTTACTTGAACAAAAATCCAACATTGAAAGAAATAAGAGAAAGAATCAAATCTCTATTTAAATTTCCATCACAACAAATACGAAAATGACATAATTTTATGCTTGTACGATTACAGAATATTGAGTTATTTCCCTGAGTAAGTTAAACAACTTGTAGTGATTCTAAAAAAAACATAATAGTGGATGTTATGACGATGGTTTAATAAAAAGATTTTTTTTTGACAATTCATACAAAGTCTAGGAAAAATATGCAATTAGAGATTAAGGATTTTATGTATACAGTTTAGATGTAAATATGACCTAATTTAACGAGATGAGCTTTCTCTTCAAATAGTTTTTACGCTTGATATTTTTATCAATTGAATAATACTCGCTCTCTACACTTTTCTATAATAAAAGGAATATGCAAATATGCAATTTAAGATATTTTATTCTTTATATTTAAATATATTTTATAGTCGCATAAATAGGTAAGTTTGAAAGAAGCAGCTAATTCAGAAGTTTTTATAATTTTTTTTATAGCTTCTTTCTATTCTTTTTTTCTCTTGTTCAACTTGGCAAGTTTTAGAAGTGGGACGAAAATTCTCTGCACTATATAGATGGCAAAAGGTTGAAACGTCGAGACTTTGTAGTCTGTTTCTTCATTGGAAAAATCTCATCGTTTTGCTTCAGTAATTCTAAAAAAGTCTAAGAATAGACTACGCTATAAAATTAATCAGTTCCATTATTTTTACATCATATTAAGAATTACGATGAACATTTGATACTAATATTAACTTGGAATCGTAAGGAAGACGGAGAGCAAAAAGTAGGAAGATATCAGTTTGATCAATAGTTAATAACAATAAAATTGCTACTTCTATTTCTGATCTTGTAAAAAATTTCACTGTGAAAATTTCCTTTAGATTTGAAATCAATGTATTTCTTTACTTCAAAGAAAAGTGGGCATCTGTCCCTTTTCTACTTTCTTACCGTTCTTCTGTTTGTTGACTAATTTTTCAATTATATTTCAAATTCGATTGCTCTTTATTGATAATTTTGTTACTAAGAAAAAGATTTTTGTTTTTTATTAATTATTTTAAAACAAAAATTATGTAACCTAAATTAACAAAGCAGTTTATTGTAGTAATATTTAGTTTGAGCAAATTAATTCATCATCCTTGTTTGCAATTGTGTAATCAGGTGAATAATTATTTGAAACTGATGAATATTCTCATAATATCAAATTAATGACATATATTTGTTGCAAATTTAATATTTAAATTTTTTATCACTTACATATTTCCATACTTTTTTCATTATAAATGTTAGGAAATTTATTAAATCGTCGGCAAACAAGTCCTTATTATTTTCGCATCAGCTTACCTTGCTTTATTGAAAAAGCATACATATGCTGAAGTAAGTCATAAAACTTTTACAAGTTCTACAGAGTGTTCAACACCGAATAATCAGAAATTTTCAGCGTTGAATAGTTTGTTGCTCACAGCTTATTTATATCCAGTTGTTACTTTAGCTTGAATGATTCTTTATTTAAAGGAAAATATTTTCAACTAAAATACTTTATAAATACTATATCAATTTAATTATTAATTTCTCCAATAAAGAAATTTATTTCAAACAAACAATATAAATAATTATTTTTATCTCAGTAAATATTAATTTATGCATAATTACCATTTGTTTATATTAAGTAAAGGCATTGGCTATTGATATAAACTCGGCAAAATTCTTTTAATATCAATATATGGAAATTGAAATATATAATTATGGTTATCATCGGATGTCAGAAGTTAATTTAGAAGCAATCACTTTATTTCGGTAATTTATACACATCATTTAAAAATTAATTAATGCCCGTTAATATCTGTCAGTAATAAGCAATCAATCATTCAATTAATGCTTGACAAGACTATAAGCTTCGAAATCATCAATATTTAGATCTAAAGGTTTCATTCTAATAATACTCATCAAGACTTTTCGAATAAGAATTTTCTTTAATAGTGGATAATCAATACGTAAATAATCTGAAACATTGTCCTCAGTCAAATCTTTTACTGGTATGTCAATAAACGACAGCCAAAATGGAGCTGGAGAGTCAAAGTAATCCCCAAAATAATTAAATGTTGTTACTAAAGCAGTTTCATTACGGGTGCTTACTTTTTCATTATCATCACGATAAATACTAGAAATAATCCCAGATGGAAAATTATCTACAATGAATTGGCCATTACTATCTGTAATTTTATTGACAATCAAATTGCGATGTAAAACTGAAATAACAAACAAATGGTCATGCCATATGACAAAATGATTTTTCTCTTTATCATAGAAATATTTCCCAACGAATAAATTATTCCATGAAAACTGATCTTCTGGAAAATTTTTCGATAATATTTGTTTCGATATGAGATTTTTATAATCAATTTGATACCTTTCAACTGATGCTGAAGAAATAATTTCATTAGTTTTCCTAATTTCAAATTCAGTCAAACTTCGACGAATAACATCAAGAATATTTCTTGTGCTATCCAATATTAACAATTTTTTATGATATTTTATACAAAAACCATAATAAATACCATCAATCTCATCATATACGTAATCCAGTATTTTAATTGTCTTATCAATTGGTTTAGGTTCCACTTCAATCGGAGATATAAATGAGAAAAAGTTTTTGCTGTTATCATTCCATATAGTTCCTTCATTTGATGCTCCAGTACAATAAACTTTACCATTAAAAATAGCATAGACTTTTTTAACATCGCTGAATCCTAAATCTTTAGGGTTTAACATCATTACATCATCTCTCAATCTAAAAGGCAAACTTCTCATTCCATGTGAAGTAGATTTATAAATTACAGCGTCATCTTTAATCATTTTCTTATTTATCAAAAATTGCTTGATGTTGTCTGGTTTGAATGGCTCACACTTTTCTGTATCTTGGTCATAATAAAACTTGGTTGGTACTACAATTTCGTGATCTTCAAAGTATTCTTTCAGGCGTCTACCAAGTTCAGGTGGTCGATTAATCTCCGTTCGAGGGAAAGCAATGTTGGAAATCTTTGAAACTGGTTGAAGTTCTTTAAACATTTCATCACAACTTATTTTCTTTGGCGAATTTCCATCAAAACATGATTCTATACCATAGGAATAATTGAAGATAGGATCATTATAGATAAGTATTTTATTAGGTTCCAGGCATTTCTCATTTCTGCATTCTATAGATTTATCAGGCATGTAGAATATGCCTTTTCCATCACATGAAACCATGTATTCAACGTGGGTGCGACAATAACCATAGGAGTCATTATTAATACGGAAATAAAAATCATGATTAGTATCACAGTGATTCAATGGTATACATATAAGACCTGCAGCATGCTCGAAGTTAGGATTAACTTTATGATTCGGTCCACATTTTCTTTTCTCACTCTTGCGATCTTTACAAATGTAATATTCATCTTGTTCTAATGGCTTATCTGACTCATCATTAATTAAGAACCGATGTACACTATTATCTTCACGGTTCTCACATACATCAAATCTCTTGCATATTGCATTTACATTTGCTTCTCCATTTTCTAGAGGAAGAATAGGAGATAATTTACTCTCATCATATGGTTCTTGTGATATCTTGACAAAGGTATTTTCAGAACATGATTTAATGATTGGCTTTTTTTCAGCTTTTGAGCATTCGATGTACAGTCTTTGGTGTATCAGGTTACTTGTTAGTGGGGTATGTATGGTGATAGCAGGATTTACAATTTCACCGTAGCGAGTATTTAACAAAGGTATTACACTATTATTGTATTCTGAACAAAGAGGGTCTGCAATACATTTTCCTTGTTCTGAACTCCAATACCACCTAGGCGGACAGTTCAATTCAACTCCAAGTCCAGCTACTTTAAAACCAGTCTTAGTAACAGTTATATCTGCTTCTCCCTTCTTTTTGGATAACCATTCAAAGCCATCAACATCCACCGGAAGATCTTCTATTGAACGTCTATAACTACCATCACTATAATCTAACCTGTATATGACATACTTGCCATCAGGTTGTCTGTCATATGTAAATGCTTCCGGAGGCTTCTTACGATCTTCATATAAAAGTTGACACAGTTTTTGAGGTGTAGTATTAGATGAGTTTATAAATCTTTGTGATGGATGATGATTGTAAATATAAACAAATGTTACAAGTAAGAAACATATAATAACTATGATAATAAAAAATGTTTTTGACTCATGTTCTTCCATTATGACAATATCTAATTATTCTTTAATGAAGTGTGTTATTTTTTTTCAATTGTCATGTAACTAATAATATCTGAAACTTAGAAAAAATATCCAATTATATTTAGGAGTAATTTATTATTTGTGTTCTACACTTTGTTCCATTTTTACTTCTTTACAAAAATACTACGTATTACATGCTTATCAATGTATTAATAATACTTAAAGGAAAATTAATTGATCATGTATTAGTAAGTGAGATATTTTTTTTATCAACAACTAAAATTCCAGAACAGTAGCTTTAACATATAAAAGAGATTTCTTGCTTATCGATAACAATGTAGGGAAGTCTCTACTTTATCATTTAGTATTATGAAAGAATAACATAACAACTTTAAATATCCCAAAATAATGAATAAAAGTGATTTTTTAATAAAATAGATAAGAACAATGGGAATGTTTTAAGGAAAAGCACATTATTAAGTACAGTTCAATGAAATTTATTTATTTTTGGAAATTTTAAGAATTATTCATACTGTTTCTAATACGACAAAAAAATTATAATAGGGATTATTGGAAGGTTTGTAAACCTGTTATCTTTGCTATTCATTTACCCATAGATTGAATGATTTCAAGAAAAAATATTTTTCCAACAAAATTGAATTCCGAATAAAATTGATCAATTTTATTCTTTAATTTAATAATTTTATTATTCTCTAGTTTGATTTAAATAACTGATTTAATATTCAGGAACTTTATTCTGTGGTTATTTAATACATGAGTGTCAATATGTGGTAGTGTTTCTAAGGTGAAATGTGACATTCATTGAAGTTCACTAACAGTGTTTAGATATAATATATTTCATGCGTTTAATTAGTTCAATAAACTGTGTTGACTTCAATTAAAAACAGATTTTTTTTAATTTCACAAATACAAGCAAAGTATTTCGATATTGGTTTTAAATAAACTCTAATAAACGTGATCAAGCTTGTAGTCAGATTTAACCTCCACTAAGTGCTTCAATTTGCTTTATTTTTCATTGCCATCCTCGTAATTACATCTATTTCAAGTAAGTTGATTAAAATAAATGATTGAAAGTTGTCTTTTAGCTGGTTTAAATTTTATTCATAACTTAAGAATGTGATAAAATGCAATTAAGGTTGTAAAAAAGACGCCGAATTTTTTCAAGATGGGGATAGTTATTATGAAGTAGTGGGGGAAGAACTTTCCTCCAGTTCTTCAAAGATATAAGTTATTTCACTTGGGAAAAAATAAAAGTTCTTCTTAATACTTCGTACTTAATAACGGTAAAACTTCCTGGGAAAACCCCTATACAAATGATGAAGAAATTAAAAATCTATTTAATATAATTCATTGATGTTTTTCAATACTTTTTATTTATTATACTGAGTGATCTATTATTCTTTTCTTTTATAGGATGGGAAGCAGTGGACAATTATACAGTCTATCATGGGGAGAATTTGGTACATCATTAGCCTCAGCAGTGCAGCTTTTAAGAGGACATGGAGACCTAGTGGACGTAACATTGGCAGCTGGAGGTCGTAGCTTTCCTGCTCATAAGATTGTCCTGTCAGCTGCCAGTCCATTTTTGTTAGATTTACTCAAGGTATTCTCATCATGAAATAGTTGTCAATTCAAAATAATCATTTCAGAATACTTAATGATGATATTTATTGTAGAGTACACCATGTCAACATCCAGTTGTAATGCTTGCTGGCATAAGCTCTGATGATTTAGAATCTCTTCTAGAGTTTGTTTATAGAGGGGAAGTAAGTGTAGAACCTTCACAATTACCCTCTTTGCTCCAAGCAGCTCATTGTTTGAGTATTCATGGCTTGACACCACCAACAATTCTAACTGAGGTAAGTAAACCATACTAATATCATCACTTAGGCTTATTTCATAAAATTATCACGTTTTTTAGAATGGCGAAGAAGTACCCGTGTCTGCAATTCCAACTAATACTGAGCCAGTGACTCGAGAAATAATGAATTCTTGCATTCCCATTCATCGGCGTAAAAAAAGAAGAAAATCATCTTCTTCTTGTAGTAAATGGCCTAAAATGGATAATACCACAGACAGTGAGGATCGACATGATGGGCATGGTGATGATGATCGAACTACAGACTACGATCAAAAGAATGATGATGGTGGTCATGATGATGGTAAGAAATGTTTGTATTTACATTTATTGATCGATTCTTGAGATTCAATTTCAAATTTACTATTTATTAAACGGCTGCTCCAATTTTTTTTCAAAACGTTCACAATATCAATTTTCGATAAAATTATTGATCCACTATTTAAAAATACAATTCTACTTTAAATAAATAAAATATTAGTCATTATTACGTTTAACAGAATAATACTAATATTTTTTTTTATTTTAAATCTTCAATTTTGTGTTTTGTGTCCGCATTGACTACTGTCCTTGCCATCGAGAATTCAACTCGTCGGCAAATTTTGTGACGTGAAACGGACACAAGCACAACCATCAATTTGGGTTGAACTGCAGCTTGTTATCTAAAAAAATTTGAACATTCTAACGAATCTCCACATGGTCACTAATTTACCAATAGATATTTAAAACAAAAATCAGTTCAGCCCCGTATGGTAATATTGTGTTTGTGTCTGTTAACAGCAGGCGAGCAGTCGGAACACTCTAATCATCGAGGACCAAATGATTGGCCAAACTCCATGCCTCAACCAGCATCATCACTAGTCATTACGGAAGTTCCATCGCTGACGCAGGATCACTTAACAGAAACGAAGCCTTCTTTGCATACACTAATGGCTATGCAACAACAATATTCACCATTACACATTCCTTCATTTCCTGGATCTCTTAACATAGGATTACCCCCTGGATATCCTCTAATTCAAGCACCAACATCGACTTCCTCAACATTAAAAGTTCGCGGGGCGTCTGATTGTCCTGGAATTTGTCCATTATGTGGAGCAACTCTAAGACAAGCCAGAAATCTTCGAAGGCATCTTCTTTCTTCCTGCAAATATCGACTGAACAGCTTTCATACTCCACAGCAGCCACCTGATCAAATGATTGTTGAAATAAAACCGGAAATTGAAATAGGTGCATTCAGTGGACAAAATCATGGAACTGATAGTAAAGATAACAGCAATACAGAACAGATAGTTTGTCATCCAAGTCCGCTTCCATCGCCAACGCACAGTTCTAATGTTGTTAATTCCCATCAAAACATCTCTGAAACTATCGCCAGATGAGATAAATAAAGTATAATATTTATAAGAAAATTCAATCTTCAAGATAACGATCTCTTGCAATTTGTTAACTGCAAATTAATTTTAAATATGTTTTCTAAGTACTTAGACAAGTAGCTAAAGATATCAATTATCAATACGCATGAAGAATTATCAAAGTAACTTGTATTAAATCATTTTTTTACATTCATATATGCTATTTTCTTCAGATATTTATCATATATATTCAACTTAATCTAATATTCTAGGAAGAATGATTAGTTTTCTTGTTTTATTTGCGTTATTTAAGCTAAATGAATTTTTTCTGTGAATTCAATCGCCAAACAAATTAATGAAAATGATGTAATATCTTCTCGAAAGATATTTCGTATATGCCTTATTATTATTACATTTATGAGTACTACTTTATATCATTATTATTATTTAATGTCATAAGAGTTTTATTATTAGTAAAATAATTGTAGTATTCATTCCTTCGCATCTGTAAATAAACTGCGTGTATCAATAATCAATTAATGTTTTATTAAATCTTAGTTTATGTAAAGCATCCAATTCCTTCGATGTCAAATTCATGAGTTAGAACATCACTCTTACAAATTTTAATCGAATTTTAGATGGTCATTACAAAGGTAAAAGCTCATCGGATCTGCCTACGACTTGTCCTTTGTGTGGAGTAACCTTACGGCAATCGAGAAATCTTCGCCGGCATCTAGAATTGCTCCATTTTAATTCGGGAAACAATGGTAAAGCATCAGTACGAGTTCGTCGTCGTAAACATGATTTTCATCCACCAACTATGGTACCTCGTGCTGATAGTTTACGAATATCAGAAAGCTCCGACTTTTCCACAACATCTCTATCCTTTACATCAACGAACTCTGGTCTGTCAAATTTATCTGGTAAAAACAAATTATTAATACTGCTTTTTTATCTTGATAACATTCTATTCACTTTTTCTTAAAAACTTAGAAAATATTCAATGAGTTTTTGACGGTCCGTATGAAAAAATTTCGTTCCCTGAACGTTCCCTATATATTGTCCAGTAGGGAAGTTCCCCGACGTACCCCTCGTGGGAGTAACTTAGTTTTCTGCGAATAACTCTGGATCTATAAGGCCTATATAGAAAATGAGGATATCGATAGATTCGTAAGAACGAGATCTTTTTATTGTACTAGTTAAAGTAATAATTGAAGCACAATTTATGCAAAAATTTTTGCAAAGTTCCGGTTTTACCCCATTTTAAGGGTGAAAAAATGGATTTTTCTTATGTTTGACCTGATTTCGCATTTCTACGCGTCAAGACGAAGAGAATGAGTGGTCGATCGTCAAAATCGGACAACTTTGATTTTTCGACCCAAAAAAATGGCAAGTGGTACCCCTTTCCATTTTTTTTGGCCAAAAAATAAAAGTACTCCGATTTTGATGATCGAGGACTCATTCTCTTCGTCTTGATGCGTAGAAATGCGAAATCGCGGCACAACTTAGAAAAATTGATTCTAACACCCTCAAAAAGGGGTAAAACTGGATACCAATTACTCAACATCATCTCTCTAACTTTAAACCCTTGTAACTCATGAACGGACAGTCGAATTACCTTTTGCTTGGTCGTTTTAGAAACCTCAGATTCTAAGCTATAAAATGATATCTGCGAATTTATTGCAAAAAATTTATTTCCTCCTCAAAATTGCTAAAATATAAAAAAAGTCATCTTTTTTTTGGGAGTTTGCCAACTATTTTGGTGATTTTAAGGGTGAAATCATCATTTTAAATATTTTTCATGGATATGTATTTGTAGCGGAGATTCTGAAGTTTCTAAATATTCCTTGAAAATCATTATTAGAAGCTTTGTTCAAGAGTTATAGACGTTTAAAGTCAAAAAGTAGACGATTTTTTTCCCTTACTTCGACTTTAAACGTCTATAACTCTTGAACAAAGCTTCTAATAATGATTTTCAAGGAATATTTAGAAACTTCAGAATCTCCGCTACAAATACATATCCATGAAAAATATTTAAAATGATGATTTCACCCTTAAAATCACCAAAATAGTTGGCAAACTCCCAAAAAAAAGATGACTTTTTTTATATTTTAGCAATTTTGAGGAGGAAATAAATTTTTTGCAATAAATTCGCAGATATCATTTTATAGCTTAGAATCTGAGGTTTCTAAAACGACCAAGCAAAAGGTAATTCGACTGTCCGTTCATGAGTTACAAGGGTTTAAAGTTAGAGAGATGATGTTGAGTAATTGGTATCCAGTTTTACCCCTTTTTGAGGGTGTTAGAATCAATTTTTCTAAGTTGTGCCGCGATTTCGCATTTCTACGCATCAAGACGAAGAGAATGAGTCCTCGATCATCAAAATCGGAGTACTTTTATTTTTTGGCCAAAAAAAATGGAAAGGGGTACCACTTGCCATTTTTTTGGGTCGAAAAATCAAAGTTGTCCGATTTTGACGATCGACCACTCATTCTCTTCGTCTTGACGCGTAGAAATGCGAAATCAGGTCAAACATAAGAAAAATCCATTTTTTCACCCTTAAAATGGGGTAAAACCGGAACTTTGCAAAAATTTTTGCATAAATTGTGCTTCAATTATTACTTTAACTAGTACAATAAAAAGATCTCGTTCTTACGAATCTATCGATATCCTCATTTTCTATATAGGCCTTATAGATCCAGAGTTATTCGCAGAAAACTAAGTTACTCCCACGAGGGGTACGTCGGGGAACTTCCCTACTGGACAATATATAGGGAACGTTCAGGGAACGAAATTTTTTCATAAGGGGGTGTAATTGGTTCACACATAGCATATCGATTCATACTCATTAATAATTTAATCTCCTCTTCTAGCATCAATTAATTGGAACAAGTATTCAGATTAAACCGGAACACTATTAACAATAACAGATCATGCAAATTCCGGTTTTGACTCGAATGCCTTTAATACTATCGAGATGGTTTAAGTCCTTATGGAATCGGTATGAATTTGGTATCAAATTCATAGATGATTGAAAGCTTAATTAAGAAGAGATTTATCACGATTGCAAAAAATTTCAATCTAGTTAAATAGCTTTTTAATTTATTCACTCAGTTAATTACATATATTCGATCATATTACCTTTTACTATAGAAGGAATTTATGCTAATTTAAACTCCTGAAAAGTGAAGTGATAACAGAGCTTGGAATGTTAACGAAAAACCCCGGAGCCACACGAAAACATCCGATAATAGAGAAGAGCTCTTCGTGTCTGCTATTATCCTAATACGAAAGAAAGACAAATGCTAAATTTCTGTATTCATATGTAAATAAGGCTCATGAACCTAACTAGAATTTGAATACACATTATTCTACACTTTTAAAATAACTTTTACAGATGATTCTAATTTATTGCAAAATTTTTATTCATTTTTTACTCCAAGAGTAATTTTTCATTGGATTTTTATATATTTTTTATCGTTTAGGAAACTTATCTTCTTCTGGGTCAAACACTTTACTGTCTAGTGAACAAAACAGTTTCTCAAACGCTGGGATACAGCCAGGATCTTGCAGTACCGGAAATATGCCAGGACCTTTAACCAACGGAATTTATTCATCAGAGTCTAGCGCAAATATATTAAGTTGTCTATTGCCAAACATTTCATCATTATCTCTACCTCATGATGTCTTCCGGCATGGAGAAATGTTGAAAGCTGGCATTGCTTATCATGATTCGTCAAGACAACATGTTAGACATATGCAACGAACTGACGTTACCTAAGTATTTATATGAATACTTTCCCTTTCATTTAATGGTTGGTCTGAGAGCATTTATTATTTATAATATAGATACTAAAGAAAGTAAAGAAAGAAGAAGAAGAAGTTGATAAAATAATATTAACTTACACTTCTCATAGTGTATTTGGCTTTCAGAACATTATCAAATTGAAGTTAGTAAGTCTAGATGCCTATTATGAATAATTAATGAGATACTCATTTAATGTTATTCTTAACTTAAATAATTAACTATTGTGATATGAAATTCAAATAACTAACGCAGTTAGATATAATGTAGATTAAGAAGTAAATATTTTGCTTAGCTATTTATCGATATTCTTGCAAAAAAATAAAATAATACATATTAAAAGAGGGTACTTTTTTTAAAGAAATCCTATTAACAATAATTAGATCGTAGTTGTGTTTATTTGCTTGTGTTTAAAAGGTAAGATTAACCACGTATTTAAACGTTTAGCATCTTACTTTATTACATTGATAATGAAAGACAAACGCAGTAAGATAATAGAAACAAACGAACAAATGATACAAAAAGATGATAATGCTTTCAGTATCGTACTATTACACACTACACGTCATTTATCATAAACATTACAATTGTCAATTCTTCACTTGTGATATTATATTTAAGTCAGGCGGAAATTGACGAAATATCTCTCGCAATTATACACAGATATTAGATAAGCTCAGATAGAGCTTAACAACTTATTACGTTTATTATAAATCACAAAATTATTTTTTTTTTTACTTGTTAACATTTGTTTTACAACATGAAACAACATTCGCACTACACCACCGTATGATGAGGATATTTGATTTCATATAGTTAATCCTTAAACATTTTTCTTTCTTTTATTTATGTACAGCCTATTTGACAATTGGAAAGAAATACATAGGATTGATTACACCATCAAAAATTTTGAGGCCAATGTTATGTAATTATTTTTTTTATTAAAAATCAGTAAGACAAGTCACTTATATCATTTATTATGAAGTAATGACTATGAATTAGGTTGCATTTACTCCCCCTTTTGATAACAGGCAGCATTTAGGATTTTATTATGTCTATAATTTACATGTAAAATCATATTCTTACTAATATCATAGTTAGAATATATCATTATTCTAATTGGTAACGCTAGACTGCGTATTGATTGTCCTACCAAGCTCTATCGTCTCTAAAGATCAATACGACCCTCTTCAATAAGGACTCCAGGGACTGGTGATTCAAATTTTCGATTAATTGATACACAGCTTTTACATAAAGTCATTTTTAGTTTTAAAGGGGGAGTAGTATCGTGTTTTTTTCCTTATTAAGTATATAATTATCTATCTAATTAAACTAACACTAATGAAATTATGTTTATTAATTTACACTCGTACTTGTTTTTAATGTACTTTCTTATTTTTTTATGTTTTGCTTAGGTAGTTTATCGAATTCAGGAACGGCTTCAAGTAACAAGTGTAAAGCACATTAGGTAGGCATCTACATTTTTCAAAAGGACTAGCCGCGATTATGTCCTCTTGTTCGTGACTAGTCTTGAAGGTTCTTTAGCTTAGCTGTTAAAAAAAATTTCGTCTTCATTTTCTCTCTTCTTTAGGTTCAGAATTTTATCAGCAGAATTGTATGCGATTATTAAAGTTTTGAAAATGATTCATGCGATACTTATTTTTTTTTTTAATTTTATTTCAATGTTTTTTTTTTTTTTTTTTTTAATAATTATGAGACGAATACGCTTATTTAATGTGCATGGATATTATTATCTAATGATAATAAAGGTTTAAATGTAGATACACTATTTTTTCTTTTATACACATACTTTGTTCCCGCTGTATATAGTTGAACACCTAAAAACGTAAAACTGTACATACGAGAGTATCGCCCCCAATTATTGGGATTCCGCTTATTAATTTTATTCATTACTTAAGATTATTAGATTTTTTACATCTACTTATACTCTACATCAATAATAATCGCCTACAGTTCGTTAATTCTTGTTTCTTTTTCATATTCATCATCAATCATTCTTCTAAAGGTCGCAATTATTAATATTTTATACACGATTTTTTTTTTTATTTTTTAATTATTTTTTTTTCATAATATTTCGCTCAATGTAAACATGATTTTTACTTCTAGAGTATGCTTATTATTACATACAAGTTTACTATGGGTATTTAATAATTAAAACGAGATGATTCTGTAGAGAAAAAAAAAGATGAATATCTATTTTATTTTTCTCGATGTCAAAAAAACGCTCAACACATGCCAGCAACATTATTATAATTGAAAATTTATTTACGCTACAATGTTATTTTTATTTCAGTCATTTCAAGCGGATCATTAATCCGATCTGCGTATTATTTAAATTCTCATAATCATATCGTGGCCTGAATTGACAAGTAATTGTTTAATTTTTAATTGTTCATTGATTATTATGTCTTCTTTTATTTTATTTTTCATTATTTCTATTTATTTATATATTTATTTAGTTTCTACCATAGGTCGTTTTACAATCTTCCGTTTATTTTTGAATGATTATTTAATAATTTCTAATTTTTTTGTTCTCATACAAATAAACAATTGGCCCATTTATTATTAGTCAATTATTTTTATTCATCATCGCATAACAACTGAATATTTTAAGACCAAAATCATGAATAATAACATGCAATATGTATTTCAGTCTTTCACACCATTTTTATTATTTTTTTTGTATGACAATATTTTCTTTATTTCATTAACTGTTTTTTTTTTTTTTTTTTATAATAATTGCACAATTTTCCTGACATAAAAAAACCTGAGAAGCAAAAATAATATTTTTTAATACATGATACAAAGAGTTAAATAAATAAACATGCAGATAATTTGTAAATTTTTTCAGTTCAGCTGAATAAGTTAAATACTGAATCATTGATGTTTTAAGTGGACGAAATAATTCAAAGTGAGATTACTTTCATTAAAAAATTATTCTCAATTCAATAATACAAAGGCAGTGGTCGTAATTGTTTTAATGATTAATGCATTACCCTTGAGCTTTTTTTTTTAAAAATTGATAAAATCACCGATAATAGTAGAGAATTTATAAGCGATGATGATCTACTTAAAAATAAAATGACATATAAACTAAATAATTACGTAATAAGCACATGCTTACTTTCATAAAAATATACTTTTTATCAAGTTGATATTTACGTTTTTGTATTTAAATAATGCAATATTCTATAGTATAATTGCAAACGTTGCATTCATGTTTAGTAATAGCGATGATGACAATACGAAAAAAACTGTAGTTAGTATTAAAGAAAAATTATTATTATTAATTGTTAATTCTTATTATTGGAGATCTAAGTAAGACAGTGGTAGTTTAATATCACAATAAGACTACTCAGGCCTCGTGAAACTTGGGCATCTGTAATTCATGATTCTCTCTCTGAGGTCTTTATTCATCCACCATTATTCGTTTATTTTATACAATAAATTCCCTGTCGTTACTTGAACTAATCGATGAATCTATAGACTGAAAAATGTAAGAGTGTAAGTCTATCACACGGTTTTTATTTCAGACTATTCGGAAGATCAAACGACGTATTTATATTTCTTTTTCTACCAGTCTTAGTTTGATTAGCGAAATTACTTTATTTCTTTTATTTATTTTTTTAAATATTTTTTGTTTTGATTATTAAAAAAAAAATGTTTTTTAACTTGTCAACCATAATGATACAATTTCTTTTCCAACATTATTATTAAACATGTGTGTAGACACTCATCATTAATATTTTTTCCTTTTCTCTTATCTTCACGTAACGTTGCTACCTGGATCTACTTTAGCCTCTTAACTCTCATTGAATGCTGCGTGACTAACGACAGTAATTACACCTCGATTTGAGTTGATGGAAAAAAATGTCGAGCTACTCTAAGTTCTCTTTTACTTCTACAGCCCCTACTCATATATTCAAGCTGCACATCACCATCGCAGGCCGGATTATTCTCGTTGCGTTGAATAAAAATGGATAAAATTAAAAAAAAAGAATAGATCGTTGTCGTCTTCGTTAACCGGCCCAAGCATTTGAGTATTATTGTCGGAACTCACAGTCACAGGCAAATGAATGAGTTTTGTGGTCCCGAACAGTGCGAGAACTTGGTACCGATATAGTGTCGAGGACGATGATGATTTAACTGCGCGAGTCTACGTCCTGAAATGAAGGAAACCATTCAGAAGTGGCTGGCGCAGACGCGGCTTCACAATATTGGTGGCAGGAAAGTTCCAGAATCATCGAGGTTGGGATCCAAACTCGCAACGATGTCACCAGTTGATGCGTGTCGAGAAGCAGCTGGTTGAGTTCCACTCGCCAAGGCATGACTGCTTGCACTTCCATTAAGTTTGCTCTTCACAACGAGTGCATTATTGTCAGCATTATCAATTGCTGTAATCTTTGACATCATACACTTTCGTCCTCGATAAAAACTATACACATTATATTTTTGATCAACAGACGAACAATTCTCCAAAGTGGTAGCACGTTGTCTTGGCGCAGTTACCGAGATTGTGTGAGCGTGACTGGTTTGATTAGTTGGTTCGACCAACATCTTCATTGATCCTACTACTGATGAACCCATTGAAGATGACGTACTCAAGTGTGAAGATGAAGATGAATTGAGCCATTTGTGCTGCATCGCTTCATCCGGTGTCATCCTGTCTTTAGGATCCCATCTGATGGAAATAATTTCAGCGAATTAGTCGAATAAAATTATGGTTTGATGAAATTTTTAATAGGAAATGCTGAGATAAACTTACTCTAAACATCTGGTGACAAAATCAATAAACAGCGGGTCAGTAGAACGAAGAGCCATGGCAACATTTCTATGACCAGGTCTTCGTTTTCTTCCTTTACTATTAACTATACATCTAGGATTACCCCTGGAGTCGAAAAATAGTCTGCGACGATTTGCATGTGCGATTAGTGATTCTGGTGGCGGCCCCAGTACCTCCATAATACACGCAAGCTGTTCAATCTCATTTTCTCCAGGGAATAAAGGATATCCGGTGTGTAATTCAGCAAGAATACATCCCAGACTCCACATGTCTATTGAAGTATCGTATGGTAGTCCAAGAATCACTTCAGGGCTTCTATAAAATCTTGATTGAATGTACGTGTAGACACGTTGATGACTATAACATGATGATCCAAAGTCTATGACTTTAATCGAACTACTTCCACGTTGTTTCAAGAGAACATTTTCCTAGAAAATAAAATTGATTCATTCAACTTTTAATTTTAATTTAGTAACACTTTGTGATAAAAAAATTTTCAATTTATTTTTTGAACGCTGTATTTTTAATATAAAATTCCTTAGGTATTTATATCATTTCTCAAGTATTTTTGGTATACTCAAATGTATATCATGAAATATTACCCATAAATGTGTATGAAACAAGATGATAGAAATACTTGTACGAGGATAACGACGGCTTTCGTCATGCTCATCAGACACGCACATAAATACTTGAGAAATGCCAAGAAGTATCTAAGTGCATAGAAGAAGTTTACACCGTGAAAATGTGCAAATTGGTGCACGTTAAATTTCTCTCTTTGTATTTCTATATCTTCAATTATAAACCACTATAGAACCTTCATTAATGTATTCTTAGTTTAAATACACTATTCTATGCTATTTCCGTAGGACAACTGCTACAAATTTCTCACTTACCGGCTTTAAATCGCAGTGGATTATGTTCTCACGGTACAGCAGCCTCAGACAGTTTATGAGAGAATTAGCAAAACGACGAATTAAACTCAGACTGAATCCGTGATAGTTGTTCTTTTTGATCAACTCATAAAGATTCAAGCTAAAACATATTTTGTGGTTAATTTTTTCTCATTTTTAAGGTCTATTTTTAGGCCTATTTATTCCACTTAAATTACCTCATAAGTTCAAAACTAATGCACAAATGGTTCCTGAAGTAGAAGTACTCCAGCATGTGTATCACATTGTGTTGAGAATCTGCCTCAAGATCTTTTTTTCTCAGATGGTCTAGAATTCTCACTTCTATTAGAGCTTGATGATGGAACCTCTTTTTATTTCTGAAAAAAAGAAGCAATTTAATATGTGAGTGAAATAAAATAAATCATCTTAATTAGATTTATTGCTATTTTACCTAATTATCTTGATGGCGATATGCTGACCAGTCTTATGATCTAATGCTCGGATTACTTGGCCAAAGCTTCCTTTTCCTATCACTTCTAATATCTCATATCTATATAACATAGAAATTATAATAAATAATTACAAAATGAAATAATTTGCATAATTAAAATATTACTATCGTAGTAACGGTTCATTTTTATATAAAAATACATCAAATAAAATTTTATTTCACATCTTTTATATCATGTTTGTACTATTTGAAGGGATTAACTTCATTATGTAATATAAATAGAGTACTTTAACGAATATGAAATGAGTTTTATGAGAATTCCGGTGATGTAATTGTTTTTTAATAACTGACTTTTCATGAGTTTAATATTTTATTATAGTGAATATGAATGATTCTGATAATAACAAACCTGTAGGAAATATGATCATGAGGAATTTTGTGGTAACTTCCTGTATCATCATCATATCCACTATTTTCGGCACCTTCTTCTCCATGAATTTTGCATGCAGACAAACCCAAGTACCAAATCTCTGAGTACTTTTCAATCTCCGTGCGCTCATACTCAGTCAGTCGTGATCCGTAGTACTTGGTTGCTTCTTGCGGTGTCATGGGCAATCTACGTCCTACAGAAAGAACAAGTAGCAATTAAGAAAGACATTCAAGATGATTGAACAAAGAACAATTATGAAGAATGTCTCAAATGTTTTATTGACTTTTCTATCAACCTTAATTTAAAGTTCTTTTTTTAGAGAGAATTAAAAAAAATTTTTAAGTGTAGTTGTAGTTGAAGGTCTTGGAAAATTAACTCAAAATTTCAATTAAATTTTGATGAAATAACTGCTGTATTTAAATTACACGATTATTTTTTTTGTGCTTATTATTTTTACTCACCATAGGCATCAATGTGTACACTTGTGTTAAGTGGATCATGCAACGGCAAGTTGTGAATGTTGTTAGACGTCGAGTGATTTCCATTGTTGTTATCAGTCGTGTCTCGTGACGGTTTGCTATTGCTGAGTGATGGTAATTTCTGGAACAAAAAAAGTTGTTTTAAATATGCATTCCATTGTTTGCAATCAATATATAGAGAATTTATGTTTTTATCAATTATTTTATATAGAGAATTTAATTAAACGCTTCCTATAACATCAATAGATAAAAAAAAAACGTTCATTTGCATTCAATGTATATATTTTTTAATCTACCTAAATGGAAAAAATGTTGGCAAGTTTAATTTCAATTTATCAGATATTAAAATTGAAACAAAAAAATGACCTTTCAGTTTGAACAGAAGATGATAAATTTTTTAATTTATCATGTATAGAAGTGGATGAGGATTTAATGAAAACTATATGTATATAAGTAAAATAGAAGCGTGAAATTGTCGACTTGGCTGAAATTGCGACCTATTTTCAGCTACACTGGGTGAGAGTTTATTTTTAGGTAATTATTTCTTTCACCCCCTCTGAGAAGTACACCAAGAGTAATGGAATAATTTTTTCTCGTTACCTTCGTTTATTTTTTCTCTCTAACACTTGACTTCCAAAACATCTGCATGAAAGTGTAAAAGAAAAAAAAATGGACACAAAGTTTAAGCCATAGTCACCAGATTCAGTCAAGTGATGAATGTCACCGCATAAATCTTTTCATTATCCATTTAAAAAAATAATCATTCTTCATGTAACTTTCCAGATTTATTTCAATAACCTTTTCTCATGCCAATTGACTTTGTACAATATTTTACAATCAACATGATTACTTCCCGAAACTCGAAATAAATAGTGCTGAGTTAGCCAACTATTTTTTTAAACTGTCAGGACTAATAACAAAAATGCCAGACTTTTTAATGGACATTGTTCTACCGAAGAACTTCACCATTTATCAGCACGTGAAACAACAACTCCCTAAAAAGCAACTCTAACATTTTCTAGTTAGTATTGATTTACAAAAAGTATTGAAAGCTTTTAAGAATTTTTTTAAAATCCTACAGATTATTATCTTAGAAATGCCGGCAAAAAAAAAAATGGAAACAAGTACCACTTGTCATTTTTTGGGTCGAAAAATCAAAGTTGTCCGATTTTGATGATCGAGGACTCAATCTCTTCGTCTTGATGTGTAAAAATGCGAACTCGGGTCAAATATAAGAAAAATCCATTTTTTCACCCTTAAAATGGGGTAAAACCGGAACTTTGCAAAAATTTTTGCATAAATTGTGCTTCAATTATTACTTTAACTAGTACAATAAAAAGATCTCGTTCTTACGAATCTATCGATATCCTCATTTTCTATATAGGCCTTATAGATCCAGAGTTATTCGCAGAAAACTAAGTTATGCTGCAGCAAAGCATAAAAAAACCTCTAATCGCAAGTAGAGAATGTTTAAAGTACGTTTAAAGTAGAGAAGGACATTCTTATATGTCGGTATTTGAGGCATTGATGAGAATGTAAATGAAAAAAAGTTTTTAATTAAATATTCTTTTCAATGTGATAGTAATTAATAAAAATAAAGAATAGGTTGTTTTGGAAAATGTGTTATATTCAATCATCCTACGTAATTAGAAAAAACCAGTTATGAAACTATTACTCATGATATAAACATTTATGCATATAAAAGACAGCAATAAATATACATAGTTGCATAAAGTAGAACAAGTGAACTATTCAATCATTTAAATGAAGAAAAAAATATTAAAGTGATAATAATTACTAATTAAAAATAAAAAAAAGACATTTTTAGGATTATTTTACTGCATATACATTAATGAGTCATAATTCTCAATTAAAATAAAATTTTTTGTGAGAATACAGTTGAAAGGTTAGAGTTGAAAGTTCGTATAATTTTTCTGCTCCATCCAGCCCCATCATCTGCGTCGAAAAATTGTGTAAAGTTGGTCAAGCTATTCAATGTTTACATATTACTGTACTCCAACAGAGTCTGTCAACGACCCTCCCACATGGTTAACGACTCCGGAAAGTCTCTCAATAGCTTTTTCCGTATTTCTATTACTCGATTACACTTGACGTCGCCATATCATGTGATTATAATCCATGGCTATTCTCTCTCAGGTGCTTTTCTAGACTCGATGTCTCTCATTAGGATGGATGACATTCCTTGGCGAAGCCAGTGGGTAGCCCTGAACAGGCAATTATTCTTCGACGAATATGCGGTTTACCTTGTGCCAGCGCATCTCTCTCACCACTGGTGTCCAAGCCTTTCTAATACTGTTCCTCCTAGCTGGTTGCACCGTGCGACTATCTATTCATCCAAGTACACATACGCATTTCATAGAAATAACTGTTTGTACACCTACTAGAAGTTTATATCGCGTGTAATGAACAGACACGTGGGTTATGTTGACGCCAACACACTCACTGACTCGTGTCAAGTAAGAAACAGAAGCCTTGTTAGGAAAAACTGATAATGTTGTCAATATAATCAACCAGACTGACGTTTTAATTCAGACTTTATGAACTATTTTTTAAGTATTGGCTGTTATGTAATACCACTTATGTTAGTAGGAAAAAATAATCAACTTTCTTTATAAAAGACTTTGATTTTTCTCAATGAAGCCTTGATGAAGCTGATGAAATTTATTTTATCAATTTAAAACTTAATTATTCAAAGCATGTTGTGTGAAGATTTAATAAAAATATTCAATAAAACTTGAGGTATTGAAATCGTGATGATTTGAAATAAATAAATAAAAGTTTGCTTGTTCAAAGATGTTGAATAAGCTAGGCAATGCAATCATCTAAATTGATGTCTTAACTCACATCTTGTAGATAACTTTTTATTAATTGATAATTACATCATAAAGTTCAAGGAAAAAATGAATTTCTATTGCTTTAGAAGATTGTAATATAAATTCATTTACCACATTATTGCATTTAGATATGTAATATGTGATTTAAAAAAACTAAAAGCATTGAAGTAGCACAGTTATTTAGTGACTAGACGAAATAATATAAAGTTTATTAATAAAAAAAAGCTAAGTGAGTCTGTCAATGTGATTGCATAAACTGACTCTTTAATTCACATTTAATTGAGAATATTTTTTCTTTTACGAAAAATAGGATTTCAGTAGAAAATTTTAGAATGAATGGTGTTTGATGTTTAACGATGTAGTTTTATTTCACGACTAATTAAAAAAGTTTAAATTATTTTAGTCGTATTTGGTTAAAGCTTAATTTTCAAGAAAAAAAGATTTTACCTAACTAATTAGTGAAGCCAACATTTTAATTTGTAATTCACATTGAAACTTATTTTCCAATCAATTTAACTTAACAAATTAAATTGAAAAAGACTTCACTGATATTCACTGGATTAAACCAAGAAATTTTATCACATTTATTTTTATTGATATTTATCGTTAATGAAAAAAGTAATATGAATTATTTTCAATAAATGCCGGCAGTCTTGTCAATATAATCATTCAGGAGTTTGGAGTTGAGCATCATTTTATGTATTACAATGAAAAGTTTAATAAAGTAAACTTGGTGTAGTTTAAAATAAAAAAAAAACACGTCCAATATGCGGTTGGAAAATTAAATTTAAAAAAATGATTGTCATAAAACTTATCAGCATATACGTGGATAGTTTTTTAAAGTCAATTTCCCTGAGTTGGAGTACAAAAGGCCAATACTTGAGGGCACCAATGAATGATTTAGAAAGTCTATTCAATTCTCTAACTCGTCTTGGTTCCCTTTAGGCTATTTACCATAATTGCATAAAGAAAATCAACTCCTAACAGATCTTATATTCACAGTCTATCAGTATTTCTCGTATCCCAACAAATAAGTCTTCGACACTTAAGTAAATTCTACCAACTGCTCAACGTCTGATTCAAGATAATCTCCCTCATTTCTTCCTACTAAAAAATTCAAAACACTCTTCTAGTGGTTATACACTTTGACTTGACAAATTTTCCATTGTGTCACTTTTCGTATAATACAATGAACAAATTTCTTGGTCTATCTTTTTTAAAGCATTCTTGTCAGTTTCATATCTTTAGTAATATTTTTTATTATTCCCCTTCATTCTTCGACTTATATCTCCAGAATATAAAAAAGCTAGGGTTGGAATTTCTTTCCCATAATTCATGTTCACGTGGAAATGATGAGGATTAAAATAAATTAAATGGATGAATCCTCTAGAGGATCTATCAAAAAATAATGTAACTGTTGGAAGTTGTATTATACCACTAGAGTTCCTTAAGAAGACAATTTTATGCTTCATAAATTATATCTATTGTAGTAGTAAAAGCCACACAGTAATTTTTTACTTGGCATTTACTACAGAAGCCACCGTCTGATGGGTTGTAAAAATTAATAGAGTATCAACTTGTTTTACAAGATGATATTTATCATAAAATCTTGCTTTAATTTTTTATCACTTGATAATTAGATCCAACAATTAGATAGATTTATTTTATGAATTTCTTCTTTGATTATGAATGATTGCCATCAACATAATTCATTCATGTTGATAATTATTTATTTAATTCATATAAACAATAATTAATCATTGATATTAATTCTGCTCAATTATGGACTCAATTTCTCCCCAAAACAATATTCATTTTCAATATCATCAAAACTGTTATCCAGTCTAGACTCCATTATAGTCTTTAATCTCTCACGATGAGCAGGCCATGTCACTGGTAATCAAATTTTTCATACAAGTTCATTATCTCGAGTCAAGCTGCAGAACCCATTGGCTTGGAAAACTGTCTATAACTCATTCTCTCTTTCTTTTATCCTCAAGGCAATGAACATGATCGTACACTCGCGTCTCGTGGTCAACCACACTCATGGTAAATTCGTAACAATTAATTTCAATTAAACTCCCATTTGGTACGGCGCAAATAAATCAAATGGAACGACACCAATGTGCCTCGAAGTCTCGCCATATCGTTCAACATAAGTTGTCGTTTTAATAACCAAGACGTTCATCTCATCCAACATCTTCTTTCTCCTCTCTTTATTTCATTTCTGTCATTTTTACCTCCTTCACTTTGATCATATGCGGTGTCATAGATCATCCCTGATTGCGTGAAATTCAAGCTTCGATCCACTCTCTTCCGGCTCAAGACCTGGTGTCTTCAGGCATCTCCATACTTTTTACTCGCTTCATACCGAGGTTCATTACACTCTACCTCAGTCTCACATTTCCAATGTACTGTAATTTATTTTCATATCAAATTGTATATTCATCGATATCCGAGTAATATCATTATAATATATTATTCCTAAGTAAACGTAGAATCAGTATTTAAATCAATTTTTCAATCATTGCCAGCTATTTAGCTCATTAATAAGTACACTTTCTAGTGCATAACGTGTTAGTTAAGATAAAGTATGAGACATAAAAAAAATTTCTGCCAATTATTAATAGATTTATTGGAAATAAATAGTATATTTATCAACGTTTATTGCTAGCCAAAATGAAGAATGAAAATTAAAGAGGATATTTTTAAAACTCTCAGTCACTTGATCACGTAAATTGGGTCAAAATAAAAAGTTTATTCAGAATAATTCATACAACAGTTCATGTTTTATTTAATAGATATTTACCTTTTCATTTTTAGCTAATTAATTGAATTAAACATCAATAAATAACAGATTATTTGGTGAAATTATACTTCAAGTTTTAAATATCAAATGAAACTTTTTTATGTCTATCATTTCTTTCACTAATCAGCTGGCATTTCTACCAAGTCTAGCAGTTTATTTGTTGGTGGATTTCATTTAATGAAGACTATTGTAAATTATATATAGGCCATTCGGTTCTACAGCATTCAATATTCATGTACAAATCTGATTGACTATCAAAGTGTGTTTTGAATTGATATTTATTTATCAGCATGAATTCGAGCTTGCTGTGATCTTCAACGAGGTGTAATTAATATCCATGATCTCACATTTTGCACAGAGACCTTTGATAAAGGCCAATAGAGAGTCAAATTTGGCGGGTTTGTTTAGCTCACATGAATAGATATCTGATCCATCAAGGTTTATCGAGTATTTTCAGCATCATGTTGAAGGTTAGGACATCAAGGCAACTGGTTTCGTTAAAATAGCAGAAAATTAGACTATTTACAAAAGTATTTTGCATTATATAGACTTATAATCATCATCAACAATTGATCATCTAGCTATTGTTGACCCATTTTCAAATGACTAAGCAGATGTAGTCTAAGCTTTGTGATCTAAGGTACATCGATAATTTTTTTTTCCCTTGCTGAAAGCTCTGGTTATCTCATCAGTTTTTCCTTTGTGATAATCTCAGTTGATTATCAGGTTACAGTGAATTATTGCACTCTGTTGAAAAATCAATAAAAAAAAGATATCAAATAAATAAAAGTCAAGAATTAAATAAATAACTAGAAGAGAAAATTGTTTTCAAATGAAAAAGTTGGTGATTGAGTTTTCTATCTAGATTCCTTAGTTCATCTTCTGACCGACATACAACCATTTAAGGACCGAGAAACGTTTCAGAGACGATAGAAAAACAAAGAAACAAGGTCTGCTTTTCCACCAGCCATGGAAAACCGGACGTATGTCTTTACTGCAGTGAAGAAATAAGAATGAGTCAAATAATAATGTACACTGGGAAGAATCCAAGGCAATTTGTTGTTGAGTTTTATTGTTGAAAAAATTTATATGACAAATAGTAAGAAAATATTTTACAGAAATTTTTGCTGGAAAGAAAGTAGATAATCACTCGGTTTTATTACCTAGTTTCAAAATTGTATCATAAATATGTGAAACTAATTCTTAAGAAAACGTTTCTTTTTTTCTTGATTATCAGGGAAAACAAGAAAAAAATAAAACTGAGCTATAAATTAATACTTGAACCTAGATTTTTCCAGTAACAAGACATTCTTTATTAGAAATAATAATAATAATAAAATCCTTTCATACTTCAAAAAAAGTAAAATAAAATTTTTAGTTCAATACTCTTGAATAAATATATCATGAAATAATCTGGAAAAAAAACTAGATGGAAAGTCGTGTACAGGAGCTAAATATTTAGCATCTGAAATAAAGTCAAGTACCACATTAAATAACTCTGAGAGAGCTATCACAAAACACTTCTCTTTGTTTCTATCTTTTATTCTTATCCTCAGATATAGTAACGGGATTGAGTTTCAATACGCAGAAGCCTGCAAAGACAATTCTAGCGGTTTGCACTGGATCCATTTACAATAATTTTCAAGCAAGGTCTTAAAACACCGAGCTCCCGTTGCATTATTCCATTCTCATTCGCATTCGTCATATGATTATGAAGTCAATTCAAACATTGAAACCCAACAAGATATCTGGCGAATATACATATGTAAGAAAGCCAAAGGTCAACATTACATTTGGATCACTAATGTCATGTATTTTATTTGAACAAGAACAAGTTCTAGTTGAATATGTTAAGACATCAGTAAACAAACTTATTTATGTAAAGAATATTTTTTATTCATCATCGGCAATCCTTTGAGAAAGTTCATGTACTTTTTCTAGACTTAGCCTAGATGGTGGTGATTCCAAAAATAGAAATAATAATGGACATTGCTGTCTGGTTTACCAAAAAGTATTTAATGTGCCTGGGGGCTTGTTTCAGTATTTTTGATAATACCAACAAGCTGGGGTTTTCCTTCTTTGTCTTTATTTTTTTCCGATTTTTTTCCTGTTCCTGCTGTTTGGATGTACTTGGACTGGATCCAGGGAATGCTTTGAGAATGCAAGAAAAACAGTCAACCTTCTCTGGAGTCACGATGGAAGAACTTGACTTGGATAACGATGTTCTCTTGTTGGTGGAAATAGCGTCTACTGGGCCATGAGTACAGGCACTTGGCATGGAATAATCTGTTTCCAAAGAGTTCAAGTCTTCTTGTAGAAGTTGATTAATATTTTATTACTCAATACATTAAGAACAATTTAATAATAAATCAACATTTTCTAACGCGTTTCCATCTAACTTCCGTTTTTTTATTATTTTTTTTAATAAAATATTTTTAATTATTCACTAAATCCGGACTTTAATTTTATCTTTTTATTCACTCCTACCTGCTACTTTCAATATTATTTCCTGGAAACTCTACAAAAGGAAAATAATCGTATTTAAATTCATTAGAGTTTGACAAAAAGAATGATAAAACTCTGTCATGACACTGTTACTTTTTGAAAGAAGCTCAATTATAAAGTATTATAGACTGGAAAAAAAAACATCAAATTGATATTAAAAACGTGTAAAAATTAAATTATCATTCACTATAATATAACAGAAGTAAATTTCCATTATTCCTATCTTTTAACATGAACTCTCTACTAAAGCAAGCTAACATTTTCATTACAATGTCACATAAAGAATAGATTATTAGTTAAAAAACAAATAAATTTTTATCAACAAGTTAAAGCTCAATTGTATTATTAATTGTTAGGCCATTTGGAAAAATAAAATAAAAGAATTTCTGTGAGCATAAAATAAAACTACAACTAGCTAACTATTTATAAATTTGCAAGTCATTTGTATGCACAAACGGCACGTGAATACAGATGAAAATGCGTTCGAAGTACCCATTACTCGACCATTTCACGTACGAATGCTACACCGGAAATCACGTGACTTTGGCAACGGAAACGACACAAATGCGGCATCGATGGGAATTAAACAAACAACTGTACTATAGGTCAAGAGCAGTATCGTTATGATAAATTTCATCAACCCTATACAACTACTGCTTTTATGAATAATTATGAAGTCTAATGTAATTAACGATTTATTCGAAGCTTGTATATATAATCATTGTTTGAATAGCATAACATGATCGATTTATACTAAAGTATATAGAAATTCAATATCTCCAATATAGGGGAGATGTTGATGATGATAAAAACGAGTGTTAAGACTGGGAAAATTACTGGCCAGGTGATGATACATATATGTATATTACTCATAACAATCTATGGTACAATAACCTTTCCTTTTTACTATGCTTATCATCAAGTGAAACCGGTTGGTATAGAAACTCGTCGTTACAAAAAAGCACTCATTTAACCGTGAGAATAGGATTTTTTTTTTCAATTTATTTAAAAAAAAAATAATAATTTGCTCTTCAGTTTCTTATCAATTTGTAAGCACATTTTATTTACTTTTGGAATAATTTTTTGGCTGATACAGCTATGTAAGGATTTGCTGAAGACATCGTTAAATATCGTTTATTGGATAAAATGCATTGCTTCTGGAAGCATGTAGATAGGATAGTCTGGAAAAAAATGAGAGGTACTTAAGAAAATCAAATGTTCGAGGGATCGTATTCAAATTTTTTGAGAGGTAGTTTCAAGAAATATTATAGTTATATAAGATGTTATAAATATCGATTTTTTACACTTGAAAGAAGCACCAAAAAATTGTGGAGAATTTTTTTTTAAGGTCATTTTAAACTTAATGAGCTGTAAAATTTCTGAATGTTGCTGCTTGTTATAAAATGTTGAATTTATTATTAATTATGAAAAAAATATTATTTTTTAAAGCACGGTTATTGAATTTTTTAATGATCATTCAACTAATTTATATTTATTAAGGAAAAATTAATTTTTTGAATGAGGAAATGTAAAATATTCCAAACGCAAAGACAAAAAATTAGAACAGAAAATGCATTTGAATTTATTATGCAGTCTCCAGGGAAGTATATTCATTGTTATAATTGTAAGATATGAGTGTAATACTTCATTTACAAGCATAAAAAAAAATCAAGCTGTTAATTTTTCGAGAATTTTACATACACCCCATCACACCCTAGGGCTCTTCACTTATGTCTGCTAATTAACTAAACTGAAGTAAATATGCATTACTCCAACCTACTCAAAAAAAAAATTTCCTTCTCTGTAACTTTTGTTAATGAAGAATAATTATTTTCCTACTGAAACGTGAAATTTTAGTTTCAAAAAATATTTATTTAATAATTTCAAGTATCTCTTTCGAATTTCCGTCAATGATCGATAAAAAGTGAAATTAATCCCGGATGAGAATTAAAAAGATAATAAAATAAAAATAGATAAACGTGAGCCCTAGGTCAACGTGGTATTTGGAAGGATATACGACGTATAATATACACAAACGTCGTAATAATCGTCTATAATTCCGCAACCTTCATTGGTAGGATACATTTCCGGAAGTTTGTCAAGTGATCGTTAAAGTTCAAAGCGCGTAAATATAGAGTCAACCTCATCTAAAGCACATATATGTGTAATACCTCAGGATTGTAACGTGGGTCTTATTGGCTTCGTGTTATCTCCGATGTTTAGACGGATTATCGAGAAAAGTCGTGAAGCCGTATCGATCTGGACGACGACCTCGTTAATAAGTCTAAGTACATCTCTATTCTTGTACTAATTTTTTAACGATTTAAGAATACTACAACAATGTCCCTTATAATTCTATTTTCATTCCAAAAATATTGAAACAATTCATTTTAATAATCAAAACTCTCAAAAATTATTAAAAAACATTTTCAGCATTAAACAACAATAAAAAGTAGTACTTTTAAAATTTTTTATTAAATAAAATAGAAACTGAGAGAAAAATAATGAAATATTTCTATTATATTTTATAAATATAAAGCTCATACATTCAGACTCTCAATTCACCGTTAAACCAACATGCTTCAATGAAAATGATAATAAAACAAATAATTGAACTCTCCACTTCCATTTTCAATCGAGTTTTATCGAGAAAAAATGATGTAAAATATACAGTAATCACAACCCTGAGAACACGATTGCATTTTTATGACAGATAAGTTATGTGTTGTGCTCCTTGCCCTGTTGATAATTTTCTCTGCAGCTGGTCAGCTCAAGATACTGAAGAGCAATGACATACATAAGTATTATCAAATGCATCATAGAGGGATTCTGAACGAAAATCAATGCATAAATACTTAATAAAAAATATGAAAAACCAGTTGAATCTAGATTTTGAATTTCAGGCACAATTTTATCTTTGCTAAATGATGGATTGTTGGTGGTTTTCAAATTAATGTGTCATTATAATCTCTCGGGAATGCAACTTGCATATATATATAGAGTATCTAATCTACTTGAAAATGACGGGAAGCTTCGTCAGAACATTTATTCATTACATGAGTCCATTGGGAATTTTATTAACGTTTCATATGCGTTGCTATGGCAACACTGTGGTTAATTTGTATCCACAAATTTTGTATATGCTATCGTAAAGTTAACAAATATCTGAACATTTTTTTAGAGATATTTTCGATTTAGTGTTACTCTTCATTCGACCTAGAAATTTTTTTTTCTACTGCTTAGTAATAAAAATAAAATTAATTAACAAAAAAAAATTTTTAAGAGGAATTTTTATGATTGTTTTCAAGGCAAAATACGAAAAATATTCCTTTTTTAAAGAAAAGAGTAGTGTTGAGAACTTTGAAAGCAGTTTTTAAAATTCATTAATATCTAAAAATATGGTTTTTTTTATTGATTATTTATTGCAGTTGGTTCAACAGACATGTTTAATGACCATTGAAATTTTTATAAAGACCTTAACATCGATACTTCATTGATGTAATTACCCACTAAATGTAAATCTATAATATTCAATTGATTATAGCTCGTTTAAATTTAATTCTCAATCCATTATTATCATAACTAATTGTCTTTTAAACGATACTGTTAATACCGCGTTTGAAGGTTGTTGAAATCACGACTGTAATAAATACAACATTCATATTTATGTTTATTTTCTTTCATTTTGATTACTAATGATCATTCATATTATATTAAATAATTTTCATCAAAAAAAAATGTTTTAACTCAATTCCTGGATATTTGATGTTTTATTGCCGTAATACCGTTCATTGTAGATTTTTATTTAATCAGTTGCTAAAGTTTGGCGGTCGGTGACACTAAAAATGACCTTGTGCTTCAAGTAGTTCCACAACATGTTTAATTATAGAAAAGAGCAAAGACCAAAGACATGTAGATTTTTTTTCCACTTCGTCTCTTTATTTATTATTCCTAGCATTATGCATTTACTAATATTTCTCATGTTTAATAATAATATTAGACATTTTTTAACAATTTTCATTCAAATTAATCTAGCAAAAAAAACAACTTATTTACTTTTCGACAAAAATATTATCGATGGGATTCTTTACTTTATATTTTTAGCTTTTTATTGGAGCATTTTTGTTTTCATCTATTGTTTATTAAACAAATGAAGAAATAGATTTTTAAAATTATTATTTGTTATGTTGATTTTACGAATTAATTTGAAAATTTACACTTTAAAAAAAGCAATAACAACGTTTAAATGTTTATTATCAATCCTCAACTGAATTAATAGAGTTTAAAATTGATTGATTATTCAACGATCCTTGTGATAATGCAGACGAAGAATGTATTTGTCCATAGACAAAGTAAATCCTTACGACAATCGATTGAGTTACGTCTTCACTGCGTTCATGGTTCATATAATGATGTTAATTCAAGACAATAGGAGTGTCTGGTATTGAATTGCAAAGATCTCCTTGACTCTGTCGCAAATATTACTTAGATGTCATTATTATGGATGTACAACTATTATTAAGGAGCACCTGGTAACCTTTTTAAAACACTACGAAAGGTAAAATTAACGCAACAATTTACTCTTTACAATTGGAATTAAAAATGAGTATTTCACCAATATGACATATTGATGATTATCCCAGCATAAGATTGATCTCCATATAATTATATTGGAGCTTTCAATAATGAATACTATTTCAACTTTATGTTGATACCTTTCATTATCTCAAGTTTTTTTTTGATATGAAATAGCAGTCTATTAGTGTCATTTCCCAACACTTCTGTATTTATTAAACTTAAATATGCGATTATAATAGTGTTGCTGTAACGGTCTGTTGACGTTCTTGGGTCTTTATCCTACTGACTGCAACACTGACTAATTCATACGTGAATTTAGAAAGTTCAACGGATAAAAGAGAGACTTATACTGCAAACCTAATTGTATGGACTTGTGTAACAGCTTCTCTTGCAGCTGCGAGAGAGTTCCGCGTGCATTTTCCGTAGCTGCGTCATTATGATTTTAAATGCAGGAAAAAGTCTAGAGAAATTTGTTTACTTAGTTTTTTTTTTTATTTGAAGAAATATTCTTTTTACTCTTGAATTCGTTTCAAATGAAATAATCTGCTCTACAAACTCCAATAATGAACATCATTTTCATTCATGCTTTGATATATTATCGATGAAAATTAGTACTTGCGATTTTTTCTTCAGGGATGAATAATTTATAATGGAATTTTTTTGTTCAATTAATTGAAGAGACTATATAA
Source organism: Chelonus formosanus (assembly GCA_028641665.1). Classification (NCBI taxonomy): domain Eukaryota; kingdom Metazoa; phylum Arthropoda; class Insecta; order Hymenoptera; family Braconidae; genus Chelonus; species Chelonus formosanus. Next base: position 22,034,251 of record CM054002.1, read on the forward strand.
TCATTTGTTTGCTTCAGGGCAAATGAAATTGATGATTCAACTAAAATTCTGCTGTTCAATTGCACATTTTGTAAATTAAAATATTTGCTTAAAAAAATATGTTTATTTAAATTATTGCAAATAAATAAATGGTTTCTGATGTATTAGTTGATAATTTTTATACTTTTTTAAATACACATTGTCTGACAATTTTTCTTCATTGTTTTCTCTAGTAAAAACTGGGTAATAATTACATGATTACGATTGTCAATTGTTTTTTTTAAGATAATTATAACAATTATTAAGTTAGTTAATTATTTTTCGCGTCAACAATAAACTGAAATGAGTGTACTTTGGAATGAAGAACACTATTAAAAAAATCCACTGACCTATTTCAGTTCAATTTCAATATTTTTTTAACGAAAATTGAAACACAAAAGCAAAGAATACAACAGAGAAAATGATTCCAAATAATATGAATTATGTTTTTCTCGTATTATTATTGTCTTCAAAGTTTCTCAGATGGAAAAGTCATCTCCTTGAAACGTCATGATCGATCTGACATACATTCCTAGGTCTCTCCGTGACGGCTACAGGTAAATCGCGATGGTGGATTACGTAAACATGTTGACTGCAGCAGCAATATGATAGATCATAGGCATAGTACTAATACTCAGGTGTGGTTTTACTTTCAAAGGTACTTGGTCTCAAAGATAATCGAAAGGTCTAGGGAATGATGTCGAATTGCCAAACATTTTTCATCACCAATCAAAGTTGATACTTATTCAAAACACGCCTTTTATGTTGCTATTAAATCTTTTATATACTCAATGATTATGGAAGTGATTAAAAATATTGCTTCATTGATTTTTATTTTTATCCTACAAGACAATGGAGCCAGTGATTATAATAACTTACCTCGTGCGCAGTTGAATTGCTTTTGCTTCTATTGCCATTGGACGTATTGTTAATTGTTGAAAGTGCAGTAAGGGTTGCAGAACCCACTCCACTAACGGGTTTGCCGCTGACTTTCGTCCCGCCACCCCCCACATCCTTGTGAAGCGTTCCAGGACTCTAAAAAATTAACAAAAAAAATCTTTCTTCAGTAATTCAATCATATTTATTACAGTTGAAATATTTTTTTTCAATAAAATACTTTTTTATTATTTAAAAAATAATGAATTAAAAAATTTTAACACGATTATTTTAAAAATATTTATTTCATTGAATAAAAATAAGAAAGTTTGATTTAAAAGGTCATACAGGCGATCCAAATATTTTATAGCGATGATAAAAAATATTTACGTAACAAAGTAATTTTAATAAAACACCTAATATCTACTTCTAGTTTTTTACAATAGCTAGCATAAAACATACACATGGTGCTTGACTTTAAATTGAATGACAAAGAAAAATTATCTACAAGCTTGTACACTGTACAATTACAGTCTATACCTCCTCGACTACAATATTAATTACACTACATGGGATATATTTTTTTTCTAATCATTTGGCTTTTGAAAATGTTTATTACATAAGTGAATAAGTTTATGGTATACACAAGTAACTCATTGATTAGTTATTGAAATATACATTGAATGATGTTGCGAAGATAAGAGTTGGCAATGATTGATAAAAATAACTTTTTTAAGAATTAATTAAACTTAAAACCTTGGTCTTATTGAAGCACAGACATACGACGATTATATCACTGATAGTTGGATGAGTTTTCATGATGGATACTTATTATTTTTATTTATAGTTTTAAATGAAAGAAGTAGTAATAATGTACACGCATTGGTCAAGTTGTAAAAGCACACTGATGCTCCATCGATGATACTACTTGGTTTATCTCAATGATTCAATATGTTTTCCTTCCAGTGATCAGATATAAAGATTGATAAAATGTATTTCTAGAACTTTTGTTATCTTTTCTAAATTCAGAAGTGGTTCTTCTATTTAGATTTAATATTTGATTAAAAGCAGTTAGTTTTAATAGTAAAAAATGAATCATCATTAGATAGTTGAATAAATAAATTGAGCTTAAGATTAAAATAATAATAAATGAATTTATCATTCAATTGAATAAAAAAAACTTTTATAAATTTTGTCAAATAAATAAATTGAAAAGGAGTTGGAAATAAAATTAAATGGATGAATTAATCGAATGAATAAATTGAAAAATAAAAAAAAAAATCTAAGGGTTTTAAATTGGACCTTTAATTTCTATTTCTAAATATAGACAGAATTATTAACAGTTAAATAGAGGTCCTTTAAAAAAATTATTTCTCACGGTCAAAATTTCAGGTCAGACTCCCCCTGACATTAAAAAATCGAGTATTTTTTTTAACTAGACAACTGTCACTTTAGTGAAGCGTAACTATTTTTTCTATTTTAGTATTTGACAAGATCGAGTGCTTCAAAACTCTAAATTTAAAAATAAAAAAAAGGATTTTTCAAATGCATCAACGTATATTCTCCTCTTCTTCAAAAATTTTGTATAAATGACTTTCTCTTAGGTATTACATTGCATTAATGTACATTTAATTGAGTTATAAAATTAAATGGCGAATAAGGAAGAATAAAAAGCAAAGGTTTTTAATCGTCAGAATGACATTCGGGTCAGTTGACAGAAGCTGATATGGCTTGGATGTGAGTGAAGTGAACCGTTAGTTTATCAAGCTTTCTATCCATGAAGGAATTATAGTGACACTGGATGATATTGATTAAATCCAACAGGTAAAAACTTTGAACTCTAATAAACAATAAACAAAACTGTTGATTCAGATGATTATCATCAGATTAATCAATTAATTAATTTTTTTTTTTTATTTACTTTTTTCATGTTGATATTTCTCAACACATACAAAACATAAAATAAATGTCCTTGAAGTATCTTTTTTTTTTTTTTTTTTTAAATCTAGGAAGCGGCCGCTACAATAAACCGTTCAAAAGAAAAATGAATGATGAAATAAGATTGGAGGTAAAAAAGACTCAAGTTGATTAATATTCTTTTCACTAAAATCTGAAATGTAAACCTAATTCATGGACACAATAAATCAAATAAAAGATTTTTTAAAAAGTGTTTCCTTTGCGCAACAGCACAAGGTAGGAAAATTTTGAAGGTTAGATATTAGCAACGAGTTCAAGTTACCACCAACCAACATGGACACATGAAAAAGAGAAGGAAGAGGAAGAGATAGAGATAAAAAGAAAACTTGTTTACCCTGAGTACTCACGACAGCTGTAGGCCAAGATCAAAACTCTTAGTCTCCCGAGACATGAAAGTAGCGAAAAAAAAACTCCTAAGACTTCACAAGCCTATACTATCATTAGCACAACTTTTGTTTGCTTCATACCCACCTACATTGCCATTTCAACTGATTTGTTAGGACCCATTAATAATATTAGACACCTGGTATATACATATTTAATGACAGGTGATGATGGAGATTTTGCGAAAATCACTGCTGTAATACATATTAAGCAAAGGGAAATTTTGTTTCTTTTATTTCTCGGAGGGTAAAGGCTATACTAAGTCAGCAGATGTAGTGGACACCTGCCAACCTGCAGCACAGAATAAAAAGAAACAAAATCATAATAATGCGAACAACGCAAAAACGACGTATACCTCCACTAGCCTATCGACAGCTGCATGCTGCTCAAGATTTTCATTTTATTCACTATTATTTTCGAGAGAAAAAAATCTTTAGTGAGATCGAATTATTCTTTTTCTTTTCCAGATGAAATTGATATTCAGCACCTGCTGGGTTCAATATTTTTTTACCATATGTTACTGAAGAAAAAAATAATTAAACATGAACAAAAAAGAATCATTTAATGCTGCTAATTAATTATCTGCAAAAATTGAACTTCAACGAAGAGAAAAAAATAATACATAATATGATATTTGACACTCACTTAGTAAGAGATTGAAACAGAGCTGATATAATATATAAAACCAATTAAGAAAGCTTGTTAATTGCTAATTATTATGAGTAATATTTAATTAAAAGCTCAACGTTATGTTTTTGTTATGTGTAATGTCATGAATTGCAAATATCTATGACATTAGACATGATAAAAAAGAGAAATTGGAATTCATTTCGTCAATCACCATCACACAAGAGATATATCTATGAGAGGAGTGGCCTTGTAATTACACGCGGAAGCCTCTCACATTTCTCTATTGCATTTTATGCATCGGAAAAAATCGAGGACGCATCTAAGCACTTGGTTAGTGACCTTACGAGTCAATTTTTATCTGATTCAACACTCAGATGTATAAATCTCCGTCGTCTTTGTTTTATTTCATACGATATGGATTTCTCTGCTTACTGTTAAAACCTGATTGTGTTCACTGGTTAAACCAAACCTGTGGAGTATCCAAGATAAGGTTCATTTAAAAGGAGGTTATCAAACGCCAATTAACAAACACACTAATATAAACTAGAACAGGTCGATACTTATTAATCAAGACATGGTCTGAGACAATAAGCAACAAGGGGTTAGCAAGAACCAGTTGGACAAATTAGCAGACAATGAAAACTGTAGGAAAAGTTGCCCATATGTAGGCTATCACACCATTTCATTCTTATCTATTATGATATGTCAACGATATTGCATCTTTTTTTTCTCCATCTCACAACTCATATTTGTTGACTTTCTGAACTCTTGGAACTCGTCCAGCTACAATTACCAGCATATGGCTTTATCTCGTATCTCATATTGTGTCAGTAGTAAGTTCTAAGTAATCTTGTGGTTTGTCTTTTATGATAGATAAATATGGCATATAAACACTAGGATATATATTTAACAGTTAAGTTATTTCACATCCAGGCCGAGGGAATTGACTTGACTAATTCGGAGGATCTATTGTCTCACGTGGGAAAATGTAGAAAAACTGTTTAAGTAATATTACGTGAACATTAATTATTTATTCGCAACCTCGGCCTTCATCTAATTCATCAAGAATTGGAAAAAATGTGTAGGTTTGTTTTCATGTCTTCCAGCATTTTTTTCTAGCATTTCTAGAGTGATGAGTCATTATTAATTAGTAATGTTAATTGTTTTCTTTGCTAAATTATGACACGTTTATTACTGTGATCTAGACATTTATAGGGCAAGGTATAAATCATTAAACAATTGTTTATGATTGGCTTTTTTTTCTATTATAGAGAAAATTAATTGAAGATGTTGATTGATGGTTTGTGGTGATGATGGTGGTTGAAAGTTTGGCAACTGAGGGTGTAATTTTGGTCGCATAACTTTAATGAATTGAGGTAGGTAGGCAATGCGGTCTACATAGGTTGGTTAAGTTGAAGCTTTATTTACAGGTGTACAAACAATGTGGAACGTTTCACAATTCGCAAATGGCTTGAGAGTTTAACTGTCCAACGCTAATGCGTCCAACGGTTTCTCCGATCGATGTGCACCGCTCTAATTGGCGCTTGTGAAAACGAATCCGAGTTGTATGAGCAGGGCAACAAGAGAGTATACACAGTAATATCATGTGTGAGACCCCAATTTTATGTTGATATATTTTCACTTTTTTTTTTTTTATATTTATCGTACGATGATTTTTACACTTTCCTCTAAGTTGATTATTTATTATCATGAAGATTTAGATTGATGGATGTTGAAAAGTAATGTGTATTTAAGAGGGATAAATTTATTTTGCTAACAGTTTTTAAGTGATTCCAGTTAAATGAACTCAATTTCAAGTATTGCTAATTTATACAGAACTAGACAGTAGAGATTTCATTCTTAATCTTTAATTTGAGACAAATTAATTTCTAAATTAATATAATGATATGATTATTTGTTTACTGTTATTTTTTAATTTTTAAATTATTCTTTCATTATATTTTATTTAATTGAATTAATTAATTGTCTTGAACAATGATAAAAAATGATATTTGTTATAAAATAATGTAAAACACGGTATTTCTAATAGAAATATCAAATTTACAAATTCATAAAATAGTTATCCGTTAGTTGGAAAGGTAATCAAAACCCGAGCACTTGATTAAGAAACTAAGATCGTTAATCTAAGAGACAAACGATAATTACTATATGAGCCGAAGGATATTTACGTCAGAAACCATCAGGGACAAAGTCATGGTTGACTCTACAACGGGGTCGAGTTATTCGAGAAGAGTACTATACAAAGAAGTAGAATAGAAAAAGAAGAGAGGCAAGAGACAAGAAAAATTGCGACGGCGACCCTTGTGGGGGTCTTTGAGTGGTGTTAGGGTGCGACGAAATGGGCTCGTCTTGGATAGAGTCGAGTGTGGGTTGACATTAAGCCGTAAAAGTACCTCTGAAAGAAAGCTGAGATTCAATTTTATGGTAAAAAAAGATACTTGAATGATTTTTCTCAGACTTGAAAATAGAAAACCAATGTTTTCCAGATCATACTCCTTTATTTATTAGTCTTGAAAGCTAACATAAACACCATAAATATCTTTCTGAATTTTAAAAAAAGTATCTCCACTCAATTCAAATTTTTCGGAGTAAAAAAGATAAATAACACTTCACAATCAATTTCTCGAAATAATTTTATTAGCTCCAAAAAAATATTCTAATATTTCCAATGTTTGCAGGCATTATTCAAGGATTTCCTAAAACTGAGAACACTTCGGAGAAGAGTGATGCAAAAAGTAGAATATATAGTAGGGAAAACATTGACTAATTTTGCATTGTAAATCGGATGAATAGATAAGATAGATTTAAGTAGAATTTTCTAGAATAATATAGTCATGGGTATGATTAGGTTGGTGAAATGTTAGGCCTGAAGGAAGACTTAGTGGTATTTACCAATCTACTTTGCACATATTCAGATGCTTCTCGCATCTTAAAGAAAAAAAGGTGAGCAAGTAGAGACCTGAGACTTGAAGAGCAAGCCGGAACTTTCACGGCCACGGGCACTGACGACCTGGTCACTTTAGGCCAGGCATAAGAGGTCATTTGATTGCAGTCGAATATTCAGGACAGAAAGACTACTCTGCATGGAAGCATTAAAAGAACTGAAGAACAATGGAAATCAAACGGAAAACATTAGACAAGAATTTTAATTGTTTATGTTCACTTCTCTTAAAAGGTTTACTGACTCTGTTCTATTAAATTCAATTGACTTGTCACAATGTTGTGTTTTTATAGTAATTTTTATAAAACATCAACTCTATAAAATCAGACATAACATACAGACAGATATTTATGGATAGAGGAGACTTATAAAAATTCGAAGAATTTCCGAACCGGAATGACCTTTTCTAGAATTGTATTTAAAAGAAAGAAAAAAAGAAATATTTATGTTTCAGAAGGTATATGTGTGATAATTTAGCTATTTAGTGTAAAGCGTTGGAGATAAGAAAAGAACTCAAAACGAAGTGGAGATAATACTTTTAGTATTGTGTATTTATAAACACTCACTTTCAACTAGAATGGTTGTTGCCACTCTACTGTCGACTCTTTCACGATCGTCCTTCAGAAGAATTTTCTTTTTTCTTATTGATAATCCAATCGATTATTTGATATAGTATTATATCATCTATTTGAATTCCTATAATTATGCAATTACTCAAACATTCATTCTAAATTTAATTCCCAAAATTAATTCCTATGAAAAACTTCTAGGGTCTTTCATCTGTCTCTCTGTTTATAAACACATAATAATAAAGATCTATTGAATGATAATAATGTAAAACGAGCAAATGTGTATTCTATAGCTCAGGAAACATTTATAATCTATTAATCGTAATTAATTGGATAATATTTTAGTATTAAGAGCAAACAGGATCATCCACTCAAACTAAAACGATCTATAATCTATAAAATAAATTTGGAAAGATAATTATTTGAATAATTTTATTATCATGATATTTAAATGAAATTATGGAGTAAATGGTTGAAATTTATGATGTAAATAAACTTTTTGTATGACATGAAAGAAAATTGAGGAGTCAGATAAAATGAATGAGGGCAGTAAGAAAATTTAACATAACACCCGTCACTGTCAATTATTATTTTTTTTTTGTTCTTACCACCCTCGTTCAACGGCCTCATACGCATTGAAGAATGAGCAGTAGGTTAATGCTCTGACGACTTGTATTTAGATTCTTTCTATCTTTCTCTTTGACGATACTTTAACGATGCAACAGAAGCTTGAGTGCACGTCCAAGTGAATCCATTGTTCGTCTGTCAATTTTACTTTGCCAACTAACTACCAACAATGGACCAATAGTCAAGTGTTCAGAGAGACAAAGATTTCAATTCTCTCAGTTTTTATGACCATTCTCCTGTCATATTTATAGTATTAATTGAAATAAGAACATAGTTGTCTACAGGTAGTTTTTCTCCTTTATTAAAAATCAAGAAAGAAAAGTCTTGAGAGTTGGTTTCATTATGAGCATTATTAGACTTAATAACGACAAAATCGTGGAGAAGTAATTAATAAGTGAAAACAAAAGAATAATAACTGAATGAAATAGTTACTTTTTTTGTTACAAGATTGGAGAAAGAATAGATAACTTATTGAGAAGACCATCTCTCTTGATGTAACAGTAGTATGATAGGTTAGGAAGGATGTATCAAAAACTTGTTGATTTCTTGATGAACACTCTACATTGAAATAAGACTCAATGATTCATCGATAATGATTCCTAGTAATATAGACGTTGTTTAAAAAGAAATATTCGATAATTTAATGATTACTCACATTATAAAGAGACTTGAGCTTCACGTGGTTGAGTGCAGGCACGTCCACCATGGAACACTTGAGCAAAATTGTCGTTGTTTGGCTCGGCATTTTGTCAACGAAATTTTAGTTTCGTTCGTATATATCGACAATTATAAATAATGGTATAAAAATATATCAAATATAAACGTCACTAAACTCACTAAGGTTATTTATTTTCTACTATAACGCTTCTGAGTTTACTACTAGACGAACTTCTTACACAACACGTCTACAACTGATTCAATAACCTTCTTCTTCTGGCAGTAAATTTGGCAGTGTTTTCGATAAATTCAGTATAACCTCTAACTCAGACTATTCTCCACTATAAGGCAGCACGTGTTCAGGTTGACAATACTGACATTTTCGTTACTCGACATTTGAATTTTTCAATGAATATTTCACGAAAGAATAGAGTAAATGTAGAAGAAGTAAATAATATTGAAATCAAGAGACGCGACATGTGGACTAACAGCCAAAGGCGCACTATCGCCTCGCTGTGCCTGACTGACTGACGACTGCTTTTCACTAGCAGTCACTTTGAAACTGAGTGGAATCGCACGTTTCTCCCTTCCCTCGCAATCCACAGCGCCCTCTTCATCTCTACGTCTCTTTCAAGATCCCGCAGTCACTGATCCTTCCTTTCCTCTTACTCCTTTTCTGAATATACGCTTTTTGTCCGTGAGGACTACCTACGATGTTAGACGTGTATTTTGTGAAATATAAATAAGAAAAAGAGATGCTATATACGTTGTAGCCCCCTTTGTATCAACCACGCGTGCAACAGCTGCACAAGTGCTTCAACACAATCTCCATCTTTGTTGTCTTGGGGGTACACGTGGTTTTACCTCTCAATGTAAACCTCATGCCGTCATTATTATAATGAATTTAAGTGGCAGTATCCATGCACGAATGCTCCACAATTGTTTTTTTCCTTTCTTTATTATTCTTTTCATTTTAATTTTGTAAACAAGAGGTTTTACATATCGATACACCACTCAGTACAGTACACTCGGTTAAAAATTTTACGAGATCGTTAAAATAGCGAAATGATATTATTGACTTTCCAAGAAACTAAGAAAAAATTAGACCTCGCAAATAACAATAGAATAATTAGAGTTACTACTTTGTGTATTATACTTACTTGCTAATGCTAACTAATTCTATATCAATTCTTTGACAGTTTAAATTCATTTGCATTCCAACTTAAGCTATTGTTGCCGTTAATTAATTATGATTGATTTTATGTGGTAAATTGAAAAGAAGACCCAACTCGTATTGAATTACTTTTACTAATTATCGTTCAATAGTACTACTAAGTCTAGATAAATTGATAATTGTTGCTATAAATTCTTACAATTTAATCAGATTAATATTTAGTTGATAAACAATTGACATTCCTTGATTTCCAGAGTATAAATGCCGTTTGGAGTAAATTATTATTATCGTCAAAATAAATTTATATAATTATTTTAATTTATTTGTTGAGTAATTATTTTAATTTATTCTGCTAAATATTTGTTATGAAATATCATAAAATATTCATTTAATTTTTACGATTGATATTAATAATTGGATTAACAATAAATAAAATTCAATAACTTCTTGTTCTAATTGAGAAAACATAAAATTTATTTTCGTTAAAATCATTAATCTATCAGCATTGATAATGAATAAAAATTCTCTAAAAATATTCATACCAATTATTTCTGAATAAAAAATCAAATGACAATCAAGCAAAAAATATGATAACAACTTGAATGAGCCATACGTATTATGATTATTGATAAAAGACTGTCAAGGACTGAAATTTATTACCAAAATTTTGTTTAATATTAAAAGTGAATTATCATTGAGCCTTTTATAGCTACATTAAGTCGATTTTGATGCTTTTAAGAACATTGGTATAATATGTAGATTAATATGATATTTATTTAATTATCAAAATGATATTTTTAACTCATATTATCAATAATTTGGTTATTCATAATGCGATTAAGGGCTTAAATTATTGTAAATGACACGATATAATTCTATGTAAGTTGATTTGCCTTTGAAATCCAAGAAGAAGAAGAAGTTGATGCGACTAATTGAATCTTTTGCTTCGTCGATTGCTAATTTATCTGCATCACTTTCAAGGAATATTTGCAGTTGTAATTCAATTGAATCATCTAAGGAATCGGATGTGTTTTCTTGTGGCTTCTAGGAATTTTTTGTATCATTTTCCATGATTATGATGATATCAACTATACTTATTTATGATAACATCAGTGATGATTATATCATAATGTTATTTAATTAAACAATAGTAATATATACATAGTACTTTTAATTCTTATTATGTTCCTCTTATTACTTTCATTTTGTAAGCGACATGTGGGCGAGTCTACGAGGTCAAAGCCTCTCTAACATCGTCGTCGCGACTTGTCAATCTCAGGACTACACCAATAGGCACGTATGATGTATCATTACATGTATTTTACCTACTAAATGAGTTAAAAATAATCACTACCGGGTCAGTTATCTAATTTAACCTCATGTAATTGATGAAAAAATTTTTAATTGTTTTTTTAATTATTATTATTATTCCTAAGATTGTTGTAATTTTATTGTCATCATATTTTTATTTAATTTCATTTCATTGTATAAAGGAAAAAAATAAAATAATTGCTTTTATTGCTGATAAAAATTTCTATTATTATATTTCTAATCGTAATATAATATTTTTTTCCTTTCAGACTCATTATTGAGTCTTACTTAATTTGTTATTACTCATAAAAATTATCTAAAAAACTGTCTAACGATTTTTTGTATAACAAAGTCAGTGTTTTACTTTCGTCTTTAATTGGATTACTCTTGTCTTTATCAGCTTACAAAAAAAAAAATTCGGTTTCATGAGCATAATAAAAGAGGATGGCTATTAGTAATTGAATGACTGAACGGAAGAGATTACAGGAAATGTGAACCATGACTCGTCGGCCATGAATTGCCATGTTCGAACGGTATTCTATGACTCTGTACTTTCTGACTCACACTCTGCGTTGATAAAAACCCATTTGCGTACTTCTTTTTTTTTTGCACTACATTATCCCAACTTTGAGAATAATGGTTATCTATTTTCTCGCTAGATTTATGTGCAAAAAATTTTCGATCTTTTCAGATCATAAAGATTTATTCTACTCTGAAGTAATAAAACCGAATTCTGGAAAAATTGCAAAAACACTAGACTACAGAGTAATACTTTCTACTTATTTAGATTTATATAATCTTTGTTGTAAGTGATAAATTGAATTTTCTTGAAAAATAATTCAGACGTAATAAATTGCCATAAAGACACAATCATTTAAACAATGTTTGAGGAAAAAATTCTGGAAAATGTGTGTCAGAGTCAGATGTTGTTGTAAAAGAATTCGGAAAAATAAACTGAAGAAAAAGAAGATGAAAGAAGTACGGTTATAAATTTTTTAGCAAATACGGATGTGTGTTTATGGATCTTAAAAAACCGCTATCTTTTACTTAACTTTAAACTGGAAAGTCAGCAAAAAGGAAAATTATTGTTATAACTGTCATGGCTTTCACTCATTTCAATCTTCATTAAATTTATCCATCCGCGTCTTCATGCGTCATGCAATAATTTGATATAGAATATAGCAGTCATTTTACTCAAAGTCGTCGTTAAAGTTAATTATTTTGAATCACTTTCTACTGATCTATATCTCCAACTACCACACATATCTTTTGCTAATTTTTTTTATTATTATTATTACTCGTTAATACGTTCTAAAATAATTTTAAAAAAAATTCACTAATCATAAACAAAAAATATATCATTTAAAATTATTTATTGTGTACTTAACCTTCTATTTATTTAAAAGTAAATGGAAAATAAGTGTTTATTTTTAAGAAAAAAATGTATTTTCTCAAAAAATACTGACATAAATTTAGTAATTATATGCAATTAAATAACAGTACTTGAATCATATTTGATGATTTTATCATCATTAATTACATTCTAATTAAAGCTATGCACATTAATTAAGAAAATCTTCTGTCAATGTTGCAAGATAAAAAATTTAATTTGATTATCTTCCGATTAATCTTCTGCTGTTTCTAGTATAAATTTACTTCAAGTATAGATTTACCAATTATCAGTATTAATTAATGAAATATTTCAAGTAATCGTACGATAAAAATAATATTTACCTAATGATAATAACCTTGAGTTATACTTTTGAATCATTATTAAGCCGATTGTTTTAAATACATCGATTATTTTTATTTATAGAAATTGGATTTAGGGTAATTTGTTACGAGAATTCATTTTTTTTTTATGTTCATCAGTCACACTTGAAGCTCCAGTTACCGCAATAACGTATATATCTATTTTAATTAATTAATTTTGTTATTTTCGGTGCATGAAAAGGTCAGAATGAAAAGTTTAATATGTCGATTCATGCAAAAAGACTTTGAGAACTTTTTTTTATGTAAAAAAGTTATTTATTTAATTTTATGACGTTTGTAAATAAATCAAAAAAATCTAAAAGCATCATTTTGGTGCATAAAAGTTAAATAAATATTTAAAAGCTTGTTAGAAAGATTAAATTTAACATTTTCAAAAAAAAATCTCGGTGGATTACATTTTATTTTTCCGGTAGAAAATAAATATTTTATTTGTTCAAAATTTCTGTGAGAGTTAATTTATTTTTATCCTCACTTCCGTATGTTTTCATGAAAAAATTTTTATGCTTTTCGAAGTGTATGTCAATTTAAAATTTACTTTACAGTGGCAGCTGAATCAGGTGTATCTAATTCACATGTCAACATCATGGAATAAAAAAATGAAGACATTAAAAATGTTATACTGTATCATTTTTTTAAAAATAAAATAAATATTGTAAATTTAAAATAATTATTACCAAGAAAAAAAAAATGAAGAACAAACTTTAATAAAGCATATTCCTTTAAAATTTTTATTGTTTATGAATCACAAAAAATAATCCCCAGAAAACTTTAATTCCTGTATGAGTAATGTAAAATGATTTCTGCGAAAAATGAATGCAATTTTGAAAACCGATGAATCCGCGAATGAATCCAACGTTGTTTACTCTCACGACTACTAATTACATTCGTCATCAGTAGATGTATGCCAGGTTTATATTAAAGGTGATGAAGTCTTATATACCAAGACGATACGTCGCGCGATGACTCATGCAAAATGCAATGCATAACATTACATAGACAAGAGATAATATGAATGAAAATTATGACGCAATAAATGGGAATCTCTGACATCCGCGCGTCACTGCTTTAACCAGGTGGCACAAACGTACAGATATATACAACACTCTTATAAAGTTGTACCGCTTAAAAGTCCCTGCTTGTGAATGGACCAAGAGTGTTAGTAGACAACATACATGTGAATGACATGATATGTGTAAAGTCAATACTCAAAGTTGCTCTTCTTACACACCCACGTGACTAATTATCAGAGATAGTCACCTTAATTAGATATCCATTAATAATTTTTTTCATAATTATCCTCTTATCAAAAATCATAAATTGCAGTTTACATGTAAATTACATCAACTGTACCATATTTTATCAAATTAAATGAAAATGGAATTTTTTTTATGTAAATAATGTGTATGATTATCTTTCGTGATGATTAAAAGAGAAAGATAAGATGAGAGAAAGGAAAGATAACGTGAAGTAATGATTAGTTGCAAGTAGAACATGACGTTAAATCTGTAAATCCGTACCACCTACGCCTCATTTGTAACAGAGAACTTAAGACTAATGCGTATTCTATTATAATGCAACTGTATAGATCGTAAAGCATTGTTTCATTTGTGATTCATCGACTTTTATCCATGTATTCTCACTTACATTAGAACTTTCTAACGAGTAAATTCAAGAAAAATCCCGGATAAAAATTGTTGAGGTGTGTCGTTAAATTGGAAATTTGTTTTTTTCTTCACTACTATATCATTACCGTTATTAGTTAACTTTTATTTTCAAATAAAATGTTGAGAAACAAATGTCAATGAATATTAATTAAAGTTATTCCTAATTGTATATTAATGTGAAATCATTACAAATCATGAAAAATTACTTCAATAATTTAACTATTTTATAATCATTGATAAAAATAAAACTAAAGTTGTTGTCTATGAAATAAAAATTATATTTCTTTCTGATAATTAATTTAGTGCTATAATAAAATGAATTTTAATAAATGCATGACAAGATAAAGATTAATATTAATTTGTCGTAAAAGATTTATTAGAATTTCTTTGAGAATTTTTGATTATGTTAATAAAACCGGAAACATCTGATTAAAAATAAAAACAACTTTTTTTTTTTTTAAAATATTAAAAACCTAGATTGACATTTGTTTCTCATTTCCTCTTAAAAGTGAGAAAGTCATACGATGAATGACTGAATATTTAATATTTCTGATGGAAACTTATATTTTTCAGTGTCAAATGAGACATTCCTTTGAAAGAGAAACGTAACTTCATGCCTTTAAAAAAATTTAATTGACCTACGAGTGGAATAAAAGTAAAAAAGATGTTCTCTAAAAATTTATAAACCAACGAACTTTATAAAAATTTGAGAAAATTGTTAAGTAGGTCAGAGTATTTTTTAACGAATGAATAAAAAGGATAGAAAAAAAAATTATGAGACTGTATCCTTTGATAAAAAATACAGTTTTTAACTCCTTTATCTTATCCTTTTTATCGTAGTAAAATTTTCTATTTTCTTTCTTTTACTGCATTAAATAAAATTCTACTTTGCGGATGCTTTTCTACATAACAATAGATTGAAGCATCTACTAGTATTTTCACGCGTAAAATTACGACTCACCCTCCCTTTATCTTGGTGGATGGCCGCACGTTCTTTGGATCTCCTACTCACCTGTAACAAAAACATTCAAAAATTAATGACTATTTTATTTTTTTTATATTGATTTATTCAAATAAAACTCTATTCATTAATTAATCTTCTCTTGTAAGGCCTTTCTTATGGATAAAACGAGCAAACGTTAATTAAAAATGGCTTAAAACAAAGACAAAAGAAATAACTGAGCTGACAGCATGAGTCATGTTATCTCATAAAGTTCAGGCTTTTGTGTTTTTTTTTTTACTTCTTTGTCAAAAGTAATTATGTTATAAAATTTTCTACGTGATTCAGTGCACTAATGATAGGGATAATAAAAGACTATAAAATTGGTTTTTTCCATGAAAATATAACTAGTAATGAGATTTCGAATTTGAAACTGATCAAAGGTTTATTGGCTGCATGATAATGAAATATATATAATGATTGAAGTAATAAAAACTGATAATAGTTACTTTTTTATCTACTTAAACATAATCTATTCATACATTCATAACACTTGTTACTAAAAACAAATTATCATAGTTCAACTTTTAAATTATTAATAAACACATAAAGTAGAATATAATAATTAATTTTAACAAAAAAGAATTTTTTTTTTTCAACAACTTTAGTATAATTTTATTTATTTTTATTTAATTGTAATTCAACGAAAATATGTTTTGTTAAAATGATATTAGTTAAATAATTAAAAATAATAATGTATGTAGTTTTTTTCAATTATCTTTTTTGTTAAAATTTATTTTATTAATATTAAATGTTATTAAAATTTTAATAATTTTTAGAACCATTGTTATAAAATTTGTAAATAAAAATAAAAATTTTCATTATCTCTGACCTCTCACACATCATAAATTGATAACATTTATTGAGAAAGTTTACGGAAAAGCATACTCCCAGCACTCACGATTTCTTATCATCATTGCATCCATCGAGGCCACAAGATAATAAAGAATTGAGTGAAAAACTTCCGAAACATTTTTATTTTTATTATCATTTGACAACAAACAATAGCAAGAAGAGAAAAAAACAAATATTCATTTTAAAGCATTTAAGGGATGTAAATATTAATGAGATTATGTAAATGAATGATAGGTCAAGCCAGGTCACGATTATCATTGTTTAGCTTAATTAAATATAGTATGATAATTAAGTGTTCGATAAGCACACCAAGATATATGTGATTATTCTCTGTAGAAATCTGTCACGACATCAATCTAGACCTTTGTGCTAACGAGAGGCTAGACATGCAAACGACGTAGCCAAGTGGACCCTGGATTAATCAGTCAATTATCGACTACGTCAATGCGCAATTCGTTGGGCGTTAATCAAGTGGATTAGGTGGCGCGAAGCACAACTGACTTGCAATCAATCTAATAGAAACATGTTTACAACTTTAGATTGCAGTTTTAATCCTATTAAAATACTATTAATGCCACTAATACTACTCTTTACAACTAAAGTTTAGTCTTCTTAATTCTTGACTTTTTCCCGCTCACATTCACGTGAGAAAGCCTACGTTGATATCAGATTTATTTTCAGAAGACTATTTTTTGTAAAGCAATCATCATAAGAATAATTAAAATCATTTTTTTATCAATTAAAAATTTATTTTTCATAGAATTAAAATAATTAGAATGATCATTAAAGAGAATTGCAAGAAATCTTTATGTTTAATTATCTATACCTAAGTATAAAAAAAGTTTGTTTCCATAATACTTCCTCAAATAAATTATTTCACACAACAAGATGATTTATTGTTGTAAAAAATTCGTGAGGAAATAATTACGAAATTTATTTACGGTGTAAGAATGTATTTTTGAAAAAAAGTTTGATGAAGTTATAAAAAATAAATAGTTTACTCCAAAACTCTGTTTTATTATAACTCTAGAACCTGTGTAAATAATGAAACTCTGCATTCTAATCAACTTGATGCACTATTAATATTAAATCACATTTACATTCTTGATTATTTACGTCATTATCATTAATGATTCATAAATTTGTAAGAGTTCATATGTCGCTAAGCAAAAAGATTCAACAAAATGATTGTATACACTCCAAAACATCAATTACCCAGGAAATGGATTTAATTATTTATAATTCTCAACATAAATAGCAACTTTTAACTACAATTTTATTAATCAATCATTAAATTATTAAAATCACTCCCATTTTATTCTAACAATAACGCCGACTTTTCTCAAAGTAAACAATGCACTTTTCGAACCTTAAAACTTATTTCTCTTTTTTATCAACAATTTAAAGTATACTGCTAGAATGCTATCGTGCAAAAATGTTCCTTAAAGCACCTCCACCGACGTGAAAAGTGCAACATGGGAATTTTTATGGATCAAAGAATTTGAAGAAAAATGGAAGTTTAATGTTTGCTGATGCTTTCATACACTTTTATGAAAAATAGGAGGCATAAAAATAGCAGCAAAAATTGATCAAATAAAAGGAAGTAAGATTATATACATATACATCAATGTTTATATCATTCAATTGAAATATTTTATTCTCTTCCTTATTAGAATAAAATAAAATATAATAATAATAATAATAATAAAATAATCTATAAAGACTGCTAAAATGTATACATTAAAATGCAATTCTTTAAGCTATATAATAATAGTGATAGTAAGTGCGCAATAAAACGGAGTTAAGACGTCTTTATTCTTCTTCATTTCATGCAGATTGCGCGCAGGCGGTTGCACACGATTCAACTGTTATCATTGAAATTTCAAATGCGTTTCTAGTGTCATTTTATATAAATACAATCAATAATTAATATGAATATGGATTTTCTACATAAATAAAATGATGCTTTTTGTTTTTGTATCTTTGAAGAAGCTCACCGAAGTGAATTTGACGGTGAAGGATTCAAAATACTTGACGAGAAACTTCATGGTGTTTGTAGACTTGAATTTTGACGCCACTTCACTCACAGTAGTTGACTCGACAACGAGGGATTTCCGCTGTTGATTATTATCATAATCATGTTATAAAATATTATTATAGTTAGTTTTTTGTTTTTAAGATGATTTCGGGTATTTTTTTTTTTACCAGGAAAAAATGTAAAATTTTATTCAAACAAAAACAAATGTAACTTCAGAAAGAAGGTTAATCAAATACGTGTGAATAAATATTAATGGTACTTTAAATTAGATCAAAGATATTGGGTCGTTTATTTAAATACACTCGACCTTTCAAATCTCTTTTTAAAATTAAAAAAACCCCCAAAATCGAGCAAGGTCATGAAAATTTAAGCCAAGATCGTCTGGGATTAAATTAATTTCTCAAATGCAAGGTTGTTCCTTTGTTATTGTTGTTAAAAAGAATATATTTATTTCGAAATTTTGATTGGAAAAAAAATGATATTTATTTTTTCAAAATCAACAACGTAATCTCTTACACTATTTATCATGTTATAGGAAAGCTTATTTCTTTTATCAGGCATTTTTTTTGT
Source organism: Chelonus formosanus (assembly GCA_028641665.1). Lineage (NCBI taxonomy): Eukaryota > Metazoa > Arthropoda > Insecta > Hymenoptera > Braconidae > Chelonus > Chelonus formosanus. Next base: position 22,053,336 of record CM054002.1, read on the forward strand.
TTATTTTTCGACAAAGTGACACACACACACAAGATACAGAAGTGAACTGAATATATAAATCCGGAAATAGATCACTTAAGTGTAACTCACGCACTGACCAAATTGATACTGAAATGTTAACTAGTATCTAACAAATGATTGTAATAAACAAAGTATTTGTTGATTATTTTGCGTGTACACAATTTCATTACGCAAAAGATTGACTCGACAATCTTTTGTCCGAGGTGTGCTTAAGTGGTCGCGATACTTATTCAAGTCAGCCAACGACAGAATGTATAAGAGAGACCAACGATGTGCACGCATTCTCGTGTGTGCTACATTCCAAACTTACGCAATCTTCCACATTTACTTGCGGTGATTCTTCAGTTCAACACTGAGACAAGAAGTTCATCTTCCGCATCATTTTATTCTCCAGAACATTTTTTATACAGCAACTTATAAAGAATTAAAAGACTAGATAATTTTTTTTGTTAAAGATTTTTTCTCTACAGTGACGTAAAAGGTGATTTTCTGAATAGTAATGTAGACATAAAAATTGAAAAGCCTTTCAAATGAACGTTAACTCAGTTCCAAAAAGATTAAATTTTTTAGTCTAAAAAGTATGAGAGTAAAAATGATTAAAACTGAATTTTAAAATGCCATCAAAATTTAAGAACAAATTATAGAAAAATTTTGGCTCTAAAAAAGAATGAAGCTCTTTGTTCCAGAAGGACTTTAAAAGTTGAATTGGAGCTTTACAGAAATATTTTCATTCTATTTAATTAGCCAGTGTGAATTCAAATGAAATTATGAATATTTCTTTCAATTAGAAAATAAAACTAATGCAAGAATTATTAGTATAAATTAATGAAATTCGTTCTAATTAGATTTAGATCAAATAAAACATAGAAACAGTGTTTTTGTTTGGGTTGAGTGTTTCTAATTATACATAACAGTTTTATTCCACCACAAAGATAAAAAAAACTCCAATCGAGCTCTTTCCCATTTCATAATTGAATCTAAAGAGAATTACTGAAGAAGAATAATTAGAATAATCTCATAAGAGTAAATGAAAGATAGATAATACATCGTGATTACAATTCAGAGTTCTAAATTAACTCGATAAATTCCTTTTAGTCCTTCATTTACAACAAATTATTAATAAATAAATAACTTTACAGCAATTGAATTTTAAAATACAATTCTACATAATTGAACATTGCAATTTATTTGTTAATTAAATGAGGGTACAACAACAACAAAAACAAAAGTACAAAAACAAAAATTGGTTGAATACATGTCGATACAATAAAAATAAAATACAATAAAATACAATAAAAAGAGTTTGTAAATTAATTTTATTTAAATAAACTCTAAAGTATTTGTGGTTTCGAATCAATTCGATACCTTGCAGCAACCACAATAGTAATAAAAAGTACAGATGCAGTTTCTTATTATTATCACTTTGTTATCGCCAAAATGTACAAATTGAATCTCAAGTAGATGTTGAGAGTGAAATAACTCCAAAGTGATATTGAATGGAATTTTTCCTCAAATGTTCGTTAATTAAAAGTTAGCAAAAACTTTTTCTTCAATTTAATCAAGATCTAGATGAAGTTTTCTATATAATTAAAAATAGTTGTTAATAAATTAACTAAAAGAACTAAACATTGAGTTGTTTTAATTGGAATGTTTACATATTTTTTACGTAATATGATGACCAGAAGTAAAAGTAGAAAAGTGTATGGATCTAGTACATAATTTAGGTCTTGAGCTGTGTGCCAGAAACGAAAATATAATTCGAGTTGACTCTTTTGCTTCCCTGTTGCGCTTATTCGAGAGGAACTTAAACTCTGAACGTGGGCCAGATATTAAATAACTCTCAGTAGACTGTTATTATTATTTTACGTTACTACAAATTCTTATTATCATTATTTCAATGAATGAATCTTGATCATAATACATTCAACCGAAATGAACGAACTTGATCAAGTTTATATTTATTTTTTTTATACTAAAATAACTTTTACTACTGGACTTTTATATACTGATGTATATTTCTCTTTGATTTTAAAGCAACGATTGATATTTTCGATAGTTTAAAATCCGCTAAAAATAAAGATAGAAGTAAATTTATTGTGTAAAATAAAGAGTGAAGCATATTAAATATCATATTTCGAGAGATGTTATGAAGTGAAAAATACGTAGAGCAGTTTAAAATTTCAAAATTACTGCCCTTCATCTCACACACGTCAAGGAAAATTCTTTTTTTAATATTTATGGACAATAAAATTGGTTACATTGGATACAAGAATAATTTACAAAAGATAATTAACTTTATTTATAATTTATTAAAGCTATTAATCACAAAAAAAGTTTCATTGTTTACTATGTCAATAATATTTTTGTAAATTATTAAAAAATATTTCTAAAGCATTAAAATTTTTAAATCAATTAATATTTACTAGCTATTAAATTGTCATATGAAAAATTAATAGAATTAATGTAATGATTATGCAATGAATGAAAATTAAAAGCTTCTATTGAAATTTTAATTTCATTTACTTGTTCCAAACTCTATTTATTCTCATAACTATTTAAATTTGTCATCAATATTAAAAATTCATAAACAATATTATCCATAATAATTTTATTTCATGTAAAAAAATTTCCTAGAAACAATAATTTCACTTATTAATAAACATATTTTTTATATATACACTTATTACATATTAGAGTAATCATTTCATCTATCTAAAAAAAATTAACGATCGGTTTTTTCCATGAACATTGCTTATTATGAAGTGTGTTATGTTATTTAATTGCTGTTTATTCCTATTTTAGATCGATGTATTCACGGATATTATATTTTCTTTATACACTAAGAAATCTTACAACTGAAAACTAGAGAATTGTAATTGAATTACTAGACTACTAGAAAAAATGAGTGAATACGATTTGATATAAGCTATATTTTATGTATATATTATTATTACAATTATTGTAGTACAGTCACGTGAAAAGTATTTGCATTCCTTGTGTATCTAATATGATTTAAATCACGAAGCCATATTGGGATCTGTGAGTAGATGTTTTATTTGCAACATTATCGTTTGACTGCTGTTAATCCTTACACTACCCTTGAAAAAATTTATCAAAGCTTTTTCAATGAAATTTAAAGGGATTCTAATTTTTTATTCTGTTAGAAAAGAAGTATGTCGATCAAACATATTTTCCGAAATATGAAAAATGCGAGAGTCACAGATATTTTTTTTTATTATGCTTTTAAACTTGTAACCATTATATGATACCCAAACAGCGATTTTTTAAAGTTCAAAGCTCTATAGATTTGCAATCGAATTTTTGTGTATCATCTTCTTCGTAGTTATTGTTTAGATTTATTTGATTGACAAACGTTTATAAAAAATTTCCTATGGATCGGATTTTTAATAATATTTCTCACTTTACTATACAACAACAGTCAAACTATTGTTTTAAAGACAATAACGACAATTTTATTGATTAAATTTTTTTTTTTTCATCTTATCTTAGACAAACAATGATTGTATAATTTTTTTTTCCAGATTGTATAATCATGGCTTCAATAAAAAGAAATGTTTCTGTTTGAAATTGAAAGTAAATTAAATAAACTGATGTTTTTTTAAGCGTAAAAAAATTAAATTGTAGAGAGAATAATGACGATAATTATTTTTATAAGAAATCTTTGTTTCAGAAGGGTCAGAAGAAAAAAGTTGGAATTTTTTAAGAGTTGTTGAAGTCAACTTGATTCATTTGTAAAAAAAAAAAAAAAAAATAAAATAATTTTTTATATTCTAGAAAGAAGAATTTCATATCACTATTCTTTGTCTCTTCACTTTGGATAAATGCAGGTGCAGATTTTATACACATTGTTTCAGCAAAGAGCAAGGACGCACTTTATTTCTTATTCGTTATTTCTTCAACCTCTTCTTCACTTTTTATCCGAGTGGATAAACCGGTTGTTCGCAAGCTAACTTATCCTTAGTACTTGAAGTGACGCTTCACTCTTTATATTCTTGACTTGTTAAGGGTAAGTTAAAAAAACTTATATATTTCTTACTGACTCGAGTATTTTTAAAAATTAACAAGAAAATCATCAACAGTAGCTATCTCTTTCTATTTATAAAGGTATGAATTAATTTTTAATTTTTAATATGAATGAAAGAGTGGAATGACTTTTTACCAGGATATCCTGCAGTGAGACTGGCATGAGTGAGCACGTTGTCATCCTCAGATAATCAATGAGATGAAAAAATTTTTTTCACGCTTTTAAGATCACTTTCACAATCAATCGATAAGCTTGCATTAATTGAGATAATAAATTTTACAAAATAATTAATATAACCAGCGACAAAAATAATGGAACTAATTTTAAAAATTTTTCCAACTTCTATCACTTTTAATGAAATATTATTAAATAAAATGACATTTAATCACAGAATTTTAGCGTTAATTAAGTTTTCCTTATATTTAGTTGATATGCTTCCGGGTGATGACTAACTGTCGACAGACGAACTGTTAACATCCGGCCAGCTAGTCGTACACTGTCCGTCTCGATTGCCCACAAAGTCAGCTCAAGAGTCCGGCATCTATATTAAATTAAACTACAGTCTATGCCGACTTGCAATTTTTTTCCTCACGCCCCTCCATACTTTTCAGGGATATAATCTAATAAATTGGACACTGGCTTCAGTCGCGTGTCGTTTACAATGTGTATTATTAGTTAATCTTATCTTATTTTTAATTAAGGAATAAAATTTTTTTTCATGAAAATCAACACAGTGCATGAAATTGAATTTTACCGTTGATGAACTCTAAGAAGAAGATAGACTTAATGCCCATGCTTAAAAAGAAAAGTGGACATTGACCTAGGCAATAATCTTATTTATTCGTTTTTTTTTTTCTTAAGGAATTTTTTTCATTTTATTTTCATCTCATTATAATATTGAATTATTTGAAAAAATCTATTGAATATTTATTTTATTGTATCTGATATTCTTAAGTATTTCGAATTACCACATTTTTTCTTAAATAAATAATTTTCTTTCAATGTATTTCTTAAGAGACAATTAAAAATCCTATTTTATTTCTTTGAAGCATAATTATTTTTTTGCAAAAAAATTTAATATATGTAAATTGAATGGATTCTTCAATGTTTTCTATCTCTAATTCAACTTTAGATGTATTTATATGCAGTGAAAAAAAATATAGAAGAATAAAATTTTATCTTTGTGGTCTAGTTTTTTTTCCTTGTCAAGAAAAGATTCAGATGAAAATTCAGAGGCACTTTCTAGCGGTAGTTTGCTGTAGGCTATGGGTACAAATTTGATAACGAATCAATGAATATTCAACGAAAAAAATTGAGTTGATAATGGAAATGAAGTAGAATAAAAAAAAAGGAGTGAAAAAAATAAGAAAAAAATATATATATACATATAAGAAATATCTCGGTTCTTGGTTCCAAAATCGATGTTGCCAAGGGACAAAATATTCTTATACCACATCCAAGATTTATTATATACCACTAAAAAGAAACTTTAAATTTGATTTCATCTTATTTTTTAACATAAAAGATCGCCGAATTGATATAAGTCGACTGAAAGGTCGTTGGACTGGAGAGCAAAAAAATTTAAAACCATTTTTCTCAAACGAAGACCTAAAAAACGAGTGAAAAGGATCAGTTTGCTCCAAGTCTAAGACGACAAAATCTGTGATTGGATTCTTATTATCAAGAATATAAAGACAGAGATGAAAGTAGACAAAAAATAAAATAAAAAGTCAACAGACATTTCAAGAGGTCAAGCCACTCTTGTTTCACTCGTAATTCGATACTGGCTCGAGGCCAGACCTGGCCTCAACCGGAAAATGGCTCGATCGGTAGTCCCTCATTTTATACGTCTTTCCTATCTATCCTCCCTGTTCGGTATTCTTGTCTGTTGATACGATACGTACACGCCCCAACTGTTACTACACCTCGAATAATATGGCATGAGAAACGATACCGATCAACCATAAAACAAAAATAATCATCAACAAATTATACTCCAAAAATTTTTTTAATACTTTTTATTAACATTAAAGTTAATTTATTAACTCCCGCGAATGAGTAAAATATTTAATGTTAATCGAATAAAGAAGATTGCCAATTGAAGTTGCATAGTTTTATTGAGTGGAAAAAAGAGTGTGAAAATAATATTTTAGATGAAGTAATAAAGATACATCTCTCAATCATAATACTCTCAAGTATTGACCGTTAGATTTTGTGGTTTTGCATTCACACCAGGTCAATAATAATTTTACAATTTTTTATAACGTCAAGTGCAATCAAAATATAAAGAAAAAATTGAATAAAATAATTCCGATATAATAATCTCAACTATACGGATGGATGGCTGAAACTGTAGGTCGATATTGATCATATACGATGCACACACACACATTATTATAAGTGTACAATTATATTTTACCGTCACGGTTATAAATTTATATGGGAGACGAGAGGATGCATTATGGATGTAAGTAGAGAAATTCATTCTCATATAGCTTGAATTATCAAGGAGTCATAAATTATATTAAAATATATTTTTATCAGCTTATAATTGAACACGTAAATAAAAGGCTAACATAAATAAAGAAATAAATAAACTAGTATTTCTCCTGAAAAATACATTCCAATAAAAAACGAATAATATCATGAAAGTAAATATTTCATAACGATGCGAAAAAAAGCAGTTATTGATTAAATTAAAAATTTCCATGTCTAGAATTGAAGTAATTCGCAAAAAACTCATGCGAGAAGAATAAATTAAATTCACAAAGTGTAATAAGAGCCGATCACTAAAAATAAATGAAGCTTTTGTTTAATTTTGTCTAATGGGATTGTAAAAAAAAAAAAAACGTGCCACAATATTTCTACGAACATTTTTTATTCTCTAAAATTAAAAAAAATCTTTTCTGAAAATAATTAATATTATTTCAGTAATAAAATAATTGTCAATTAACAAGTTTACATGCAAATATAAATATTTTTATTTCTATAAACAGCTACGTAATAGCAAGCAAGTTTTTAATGATTAGATCCATTTTTAGAATAGCGATTTCTAGAATTTTATTGGCATGCTTCGAACGTTGAAGACATTAAAGAGAGGATTATCAGCAGTTTAGGAAGTCGAGACAATAATCCTTGACTCGCGTGATATTTGTTTTCAGTTTGATGCTTGACGTCTATGTGAAATTTGCAAGTGACCTGATCAAATGTCAACTATGCACGTGTTAATAATTTGAATATTTGTTTTTTTTATTGCAGCACATAGAAATGGACGAGCTTTTCTCTTTCAGCCACGTGAGAATTCTAAACAGGCTTCGTAAATCTTGTTTATTAAATCTACTACGCATTTCATCGAAGACATTTAGTATGTCATTTGTAAAAGCAATTTATCGTTAGTAAAAAAAGGTAAAAGAATTTTTCATATTTTATATTTTTTTATGCAGAAATTCACTTATAAATTGCAACATTTGTGAATACCAAGGTTACTTGATCTACATATTTATATCAATGTTAAATTGCGCCGTGTCAAATTGCAATAATCATCACGTTTCTGTCATGAACACATCATGGCCTTCCTTTCAAAATATACCTTTTTAAAAATTATCAACTGCTGTAAATATTCTTCTATTTATTTATTCACTTTTTTACTCCATTTCTGTCATTCACTCACAGAGAAAATCAAGAGCATAAAAGAGTCACGCACATCCTGCGTGACTTTCAGTTGTGCGTGATTGTCAAGGAATAAAAATTGTAATTTGAAAACTCCTGGAAATAAAGTTTTTTTAAAAATGGCAAAAAAAATAAAAAAATTTACGTGACTATTGAGTCTTCAGAAACAAATCCAAACGGCAACGATGAAATTTTTAAACTGACATTGAATTGTCAATATTGAAGAGCATGACAATTTTTTTTTTATATTGGTATGTATTAAAATACCAGCCATAAATGAATATCCATTAAAAGGTTGTCCGAATACTTTCCCTCATGAGATTGAAAAAAATGTTAAGAATTAAATGAAAAAAAGCGAAATTTGTCTTCAAACGTGTTATTCTGACCGATTTTCTCATCAGTAGGTCATGCAACATCCAATAGTTTCACTCATTCATTAATAAAAAAACAAGATAATATTATTGAAGTACCGAAAAAAAAATTTCCATTTATCCTCAACTTAGTTGATTATCGAAATTGTTGCTATAAAATGCACTTAATTGGTCTTTCGGTGGACCGAGATTCAAGGTTAATGCTCTAATTTAGTAATGAACCTGGCCTATTCATAAGTTAGGTCATGTCCCATAGGAATGAAAATTGGGTATATAAAAAATGTGGTTGCGCATGCGTGTGTAAGTAGTACTCATGTACATGAGATCTAAAGGGAGAGAAACCGAGACAGGCCGACACTATATCGATCTGACGACTGTACCACTTGGTATGTGGGCATCAGCGTGCGACGCACATCAGTGCCAGTGGGTGGATGGGTGAGAAAAAGCGTGATGGTACTCTGACAACGTGAGGCATTTTAAGTAAATCCAATATTCGGTCACCCACCTATACATTATGATGTTATTTTTCCTTTTATTAGGAGATTCTTTGTCATTGCCAAAAAGACTCGTTTATTTCGCTCTAATTACATTCATGGAAACTTTTTAATTGATTTCACACTTAAAGATGATATTAAATATGCCATTGGGGTAAAAACATTGTTTTTATTTTCTTTTATTCTTATTATTGTCCTGACTGGCATATAATGTGCAACAAAATTGCTTATTCAAATCATCTTTTTTAATCATTTATTTAATAATATAATCCTTCAACCTTTGATACGTATTTTATTCCATAATAAGCCACAAGAAACTCAAGAAAAACAAAGTGTTAAAGTAACAAAGGTGTATAGTCTCATAAAGCAACCACACAAAAAATCCTCTGCAGACTTAGAAAAAATATTATAATAAAGTTTTTACCTCTTCATAAAAAAAAACCTTTTCAAGCTACACGAAAAATTAATCAGAATAATTTTCTTTTATTGCGTTATTTATCCTGAGATTTAAAGACTGGCGAGACGTAATAAAGCAAAATAAATCATAACAATGAAAGACGAAAGAGAAGGGTGTAATTCTATCTAATTCCATAACCACGAGATGAATAATTGAACAATTTATTCGAACAAGAAACTTGAAATGATCAGGATACCAGTCAGAGCATAACGCATATTGTCCGGAGAATTCTATATACACTAAAGAGGTAGAATTTGAAACAAGATTGCTCTAGTTTGATTAAACCAGTGAGTAATAGGCACTTAAAACAGACCTGAAATTGGACTGATCAATAATAGATCATGTAATGTGATTCAATGGCACAGTCTAAGCATAATTGAATGCATATATATCTAGCAATCGAAGTCTAGAACTCACCACATGTGCCTTGTGATGCTGATGATGTATAGTATGATGATGATGTCTCTTCTCCTTGGTATGATGATGCTTATGTGATTTACCTCCTCGGTGGGGTGGATACGTGTGGTAAATCATGTTGACTCCAAGACAAGGTTGGCGTCACCTTGCCTCAGCGATAGGACATTTGGTTCCACTGAGCTGCTGCTGATTACTATCAGACTGTTTTCGTTCAACTTTTGGTCTTTCTTCCAAAGTTTCTCGTGAATCTCTGTCCAGAACGCGGCATAGAGCTACATCAGTGTCATCAGCATCAGCTAGTGTACCACGATGATGACGTGATAAAAGTTTGACTCCAGATGCTATTGGAGTCACTGTAGTTGTTGGATCTAGTTTCACCAGGGCTGCTTGCAGACCCAGTGTATCCATATTGATTTAATTAATGTCTATTCACTTTTTTTTGTCCAATGTCAGTCGTTAGATCTCTCTCGTTTATTTCACTTGGCAACACCAACTGGATGATTTCCAACTTAACATTTTCTCTCTTGCTTTATTAACAATTCTAATTACACACTCATTTCCATAAACTATTGGTAATTTAATCGATAATTTCATCAATGTATTTCAACCATTTTTTCTTGTAAAATATTTTTTTTCAAGTATTTACATACGTTGAAATTTCTGAAATAAATGTGTCACTTTTGTATATTTAATTAGAACAGATTTAGAAATACACTGGATAACTTTTAATGTAAATCTGTTGTTCTATCCTTGTATTTAATTCTTAATCAAAATATTAAATTAAAATTGATTTCTGTAAATGTAATTATGAAATTGAAAATAGACTTGAACAATGAACTCGGATATTTAATTAGTAATTAGATCAATAATGTGATTATTTTTTAATATCACATCAATTAGTCAATGAAGCCACTATAAGTTTATTGTTATAGTTTACACGCAAACCGTTTAAATTGCGTGACAAGGTAAGTTAAACTATTAAATAACCATCAACTTGAGTTAGAAATCACTTGATCACTCAATAGACACCTCACTTATATTCTTGATTTATTCTTACATTGATTTCTATTCAAATACACTAGAAATCATCATCATCAACTTTAGAAGTTTCTCTAAAAAAATTGATAAAAATAAATTATAATACCTAACACTTTTTCATCATTTATTATTTTTTCTAACAGAAACGGTGATCAAGACAATTTAAAACAAGTCATTAACATACTCTCAGGCCAAATAATAATTCTGGGAAAAGATAACGACAAATTTGGTAATGCAATTAGCGATATTTCAAAGAGTCATGTCTAGACTTGAGACATCAAGTATTATGTGGCTTTTAATATCAAGTTGATTGTCGATGAAATTTTTTCATTAATCATATTGACGGGTTTCTGAGAGGTTAGAAGATGAATCTACAAAGGAACGAAGACACCTTAGTTGCCAAGACTTTCTTGGAAGCGCAACAAGGCAGTCCCGACCTAATCTGGAAGTCAAGGACGTCGACAAGCAACAAAGAATTGCATGTCAAGACATTTAGAAGCTCCCGCTGGATGTACAGAAATAAATAATTGAACAAAGTTGCATTATTCTTTAATAATAGAGCAAAGGAATTTTATATTATGATAATTTATCTGTGCCATTAATACGTCTGGAACTACACATTACCCTTTTTAGCTCGTTATATATTTTATGATACTTAAAGAAACGTTTTTCTACTTTGCATCCAGTTAAGCTTGGGAAATACTTTTTGGCTTCAAGTCTTACTTTTTTCCATTAAGTTGTTGCTAAAAATAATCACGAAAAATTTTATAAGTACGTAAAAACTTTGATACTAATAATTTATAATAGACAAATAACTAAAAATAAAGTTGATAATAATAGGGGCATTTTTGCATGCAATTTCTTGATGATACCTGAGAATATGATATGATAATGATATTCTATTATGATTACTATGTTATTAAGTTAATGACTTTTTAATAGTTTTACCTTAATGAGTGATCTAATGAATTTTTTAGCAAATAGAAAAAACCAACCAATGTCAATTTAATGTAAGTAACATGTCCAAGGATAAATTGGGTGATTTTTATGAATACTTGTAGTTTAATGAACCCAGATCATTGACCGTCATCACTGACATATTCAAATAAATGAAATTTTAAAAGAAAGATTAATCGATCAATCATCGTTGAAATGTTTAGTGGACGAAAAAGGTGCGGCCCGAGCATGCGTGAACCGGATGCACCGGAGAATGACAAGAGAAGTCAGAAACCCTTCGCCGAAATCGGCATTGAGAATTAAGACCAGGATTTCCAAGGATTTCAAGCGAACATCGTGGATTCTTGTCTCGTAGTCGATTGGAGGAAATAAAAGAAGCGACTGAGACTTGAGGGCGATGCACTCAATGAGCAAGTCTTTGTGTCGCTCAGCTGGACTTCTGAATCCATTAAGAGAGGGTGCCTCTCTCAGGCCGCAGATTCACATCCCACGTCTTCAACGCCTACTTACTGACACGGTAAGTCTTCTTTAGATTCACAACCTGAAAATTTCTGATAAAAATCAGTGTAAACTTTTACTCTGGTTTTTTTTTGGGTTTTCTAACTTAAGTTTAACTGATTAAGATACAGAGATTTGAATGATTTTGATAATGGACATTGATAAATTCGATTGTTTAAAATGTTATTAAGAGTTTTACAGGACCTGAGTACTTCTTTGTTTCTATCTTCAGACTTATCTTAATAATCAATATAAATGTTAATTATTGTTTTTATAAGCTATTTCTGAAAAGAGTAAATTAAAAACAATAGGGAGTCTGAAAATATCAAATAGTTTATTGAAAAAAATTATAAAATAATAGAAAGGAAACGTTGAATAATAACTAAAACATTTCTTTGTTTTAATTTCAATAAAATTAATATATTTGAAAAACAAAAAAATTAAATATTTAACTAATTCCTCTCAAATCACCTTATTGACATTTCCACATTCAGACAATTTTATTTGCTATGCATATATGCACTATTTACGTAGTTTTTTTTTAATTTTATTTTCCATATAAACAATACAAAAAATTGAAACCGATGTCATGCATACAAACTAACAGATACAATTTCAATGTATATAAAAACATTTCCTCAACATCGTCTGGCTTTTAGAGTATTTGTATTATGATGATAGAAATTTTCTCTCATTCTTTTTATCAATACTTCGATAACGGAGATGATAAGAAAATGAGAGAATGAGCAGAAGATTAAAGAAAAATAAAAGATTAGTTTTGGTTATGTTAACCTCGATTGTCTAACATTTGTATGTATATCATCACGAGATTGAAATCGAAGAAAAAGAGTCTATATGACAAATGATGAAATTTTAAACAAAGATTGAGTTGTAAACTCGTTCAAATATATTATTTCTTATCATTCATCAACAAAAAAGCTCGATAAATTGGTTTAGAATGATATATCATGAATGAATATCATCAAAATCACCATAATTATCACATTAATATTTTTATATTTAATCATCAAATAACATTAATATTTAAATACTTCAAAATAAATCAAACCGAGATAATGAAAATTAAATAATTACTATCAACAAAAACAAAACCTACTTAGTAACATCTATCAAAATAAATCAGTTAGAAAATTACTTTTAGCAGTTGAAGATAAACAAAAAAAAAATATATTTCTAGCTGATTAAACGTACAAGCTACACAACATGTCGACGAAATGTTCAAATGATCTGATTGATAACTACGAAATGTATTTAACGGTATCACTAGGGATAAATTGTGTATGTATATTTGCTAACGGTTGTCCAAGTGAACACGAATCAGACTGTTGCTTTGGTACATGAACAACCCGTTTTAAAATAAACCAACTTTAAATGTCTATAAAATATTTATCGTCAAGGAATACCCGACATTGACTGATCATCAAACGTAATAGATCTATCGGATATCTTATTACTCCTCTACCAATTTACGTAGTCATACAAATAAAACGTGGCGCGTGTCCCAGCTCATTACTCAAGTCTTTTCAAGTCGTAAACAAGGTTACTAGAATTTCTATATTGTATATACCTAATAAATCTATCCACACACACGATACAAACCCTTTTATTTGCTAACTAATACAATTAACTCACTTTCCTTAGTTAGTTACATTTAACTTTATTTTATCAAAGTTATTGTTGACTTATTTCCAATTTTATCACCAATTCTTGCAGTCAATTTATTCTTGATAATTCCATGGATTTCACACAATAAAGAAACGAAAGTTAATTAGATATATTCATTATCAAAACCAACTGATTTTTATTCTTCATTTTTTTTCTTGATTAAAAAAAAAAACAGTTTTTTTTATCAAAGTTCAGGCTAATAATTGTTTTCAATCGCACACTTTCACTGGTTGGAATACAAAACAAATATCTAGAATATTATGGGGTTTTCAATAGGATTAACTAGGGAATTTGAGGGTGAATGAATTTTAGGAATAAAAAAAATGCGTTTGATGTTGTGAACAAATGTAAAATAGAAAAAATAATAATCAAGTATTTTAATACACACTACGTTTCGATTGAAAAGCAAGAGACGACGTTGCTGGACCATCCGGAGCCCGCGAATCTGCGATTCTGTGTGATGAACTCATACAAGGGGTGTTGGTACGAGCAAGGGGATGGGATCAATATGAGGTTGGTCGAACGCGGGAAATTCGCGCGCAGGTCTCACTTTCCCAAGAACATCCCTCTATACCCTCGTTGCCCCATTCTACTACTCTCCAACTCTGTCTCTCTACAGTCCATGACGCAACTCCACCCTCTACGAGTCCTTTGGCTTGGCTCTTTGCTCGTTTTATTCTTTCTCCTTTCCCTACCCTGTCTTCTACGGATTCTTCTCGCGCCCTCGTTATAACACTAGTTGGCCTCTTATCCCGATGATTTAGCCCCGATTTTTCTACTACCCTAAGAAAATCAAATAATCGATACCTATTTTTCCCTATTTTCTATCTTGCATCGTATTTATGTTGTGTTTTGTTATTCATCATATTTTACTATTCAAAAAAAACGAGACATTTTTTTCCATTTCTCGTTGTTTTGTTCTTCCTAGTGTGTTGAGGGTGAGAAATAATTTCGAAATGTCAAAGAGCATTTGTGGATATTTGTTGAGACATAAATAAAAAAAAGAAAGCCAAGTCACAGCGGTAGAGGCGTTGAAATAGATTTTCAGCATGACATATTAAGGCAAACATTAAAAGAAAAAGAGTCAAAAGAAAAATACTAGTAGGCGACAATGTGTGATAATAAAAAACTAAATTGATTGATATAATTGTTATTTAATACACAAAGATAATATTGAATGAATGTAATTAAACTTTTAGAAAATTTTATTGGTTTGAAATAAACTAAAGTATGAAGATATTATCATAAGTTTTATTAAATATATAGAAAAAGTGAATGGAGTTGATGATTGAATAAAAGAAATGATCGAATATGGATTTGGGATAAAGTTTGGAATTATATTAATTTTTATATTCGAATTTCACAGATGTCTTTACACCCTTAGGTCAAAGACTTGAGAAATCTTTATTTTTCGTTTTTCTAACCCACTCTCAAAAGATTCCACCCTGCTGTATATTCAATTTTTTTTTTATTAAAAAAATATATTACTATTCACTAGAACAGTTTGCATGTTTTTTAATCTTTTTTTTTTAATAAAATTATCAACTAGAAATATTTTTAAAAATATTTTTCATATCAAAAAAATTTTTGAACTATCAGTAAATTTAACTAACCATTAAAAATTTGTGTTGAATATTTGAGTGTTGAATTGAAAATAATAACTTGATTCAATCTAAAGTAAAAGTTATAGAGGAAATGAATTTCTACTGTAAATTATTTTATTAATCTTTTAATTAATTAATTCTATTGTAATTTTTATGAAATATCCAAAGGATATCTATTTAATACAACAGGTATTATATGTTTCAAACAAGATTAATTAATTCTGAATATCGAAGCAATTATTCCTGATATGTCGATCGCAGGCGTGATCACCTGATGTAATGAATCAGCTTTCGACACCCGGATATGGAACTAAAATAATTGAGAATGTAATATCACCATAGATCAAAGTCGTTGACCATTTTAATTGCGATTAATGTTTGAATTCTATTTCCCCTCTACAACAAATTAACGCCTACGTATTTTTCACACACCATCTAGAGGCGTTAGAATTACTTTAAAGTAATTAATGTGTGTCGATTAAACATTAGTTTATGTCAGAATGAATTTTATCAATACAATCGTAACAAATAAACCGAAAAAAAATATCAGCGTGACCGATACGATTGTAAGGTGAGTGCGTATTGAAATAATTTTTATTGTTTGCTTTGGAGTCCAAGTCGAAGTGGAGATTACATAGAAATAATGATTGCGTAAAGCTAGAATATCTGGACCTACCACAACCCACATAGAAATTTTATTATGACATCACAAGGCATACCGTTTCGCCTGAAGTGCTAGTAAATATCTAAATCTTGCTCTACCAACCGAGAAATGAAAATCATATTTGATACACGCATCAAGAGTTCATTATGGAATACATGCTTCTTGAAGGCGTTGAGCTATTACGAAAGGACGAATACCGTTTGTACTAATGATTTTATATTATGTATACTTTTTCAAACACGTCAAGGTCTTAGAAAAGATATGAAAGTTATCAAACAATTAATTCTGATATATCCACTAAGTGAAGCAAAAATGTTTTATAAATTTACAAATAAGGACATCTAATGTTTATATAAAAATTAAATCCATTAGTAATAATTACAAAAAATTAAGTACATTATCATTGAAAATGAAATATTTTTAGGTTTTCTAATAATTAAATAATTATTCATTAAGAATTGTAATTATTTAAAAAATTAAATAAATTAAAATTCTATTAACATAATTTTTGGCTTAATAATAAAGTTCTGTTTCAAATCAGTGTAGATTGAAAATTTAATTGTTAAAAAGGTCGTTAACCTAGTAATAAATGAATTTAAATATTGTTTTTTCGAAGAAAATTAAAAATTAATTAGAACTTAGATTAAAAAATGTTTTAATTAATGATGTAATTATCGTGAAGGTACAGGATTACTTACAGCTTGTTATCATTACAGGAGCGTAGGTAGAAGATGTACTAACGTGAGGAGGAAGGAGGAGATGCAATAAACTTTGAAAAATACGAGCTTTCATTATAGAGAACTCTTGACAGTCGGGTCAACAATAACTTAAGCACTGTGTATATACAAACGGATCCTTAACAGGATAACAAAAAGATTTGAAAAATGTCTCAAAGATTTCGTTTTACTTCTTTTAAATCGCCAATATAACTTTTTTATACTGAATTGTTGGCTTCTATATTCAACTTGGTTACTTTTGACCTACCAAGCAACTTCTTCATATCCCGTTAGTACTTTTTCATATTTAAAACCACTCAATTATTCTTTTTATTGGTTTGTTGTAACTAAAAACATCCATTCAATGTATTACAAGATGTGTCAGGTTAGTTCATGCATGTTGTTTTTTATTTTAACTTTGAATCCCTTGCGTATTATTCTATACAAACAACACAAACTTTTCCTAGTTTTCTTTAAAAATAACCCAGTTTCCATTATCCATCATGAAAATAAAATACATCCGAATAATTGTCTTTCACGTAATTCCTAGCGACAAAAGTAATTAAAAGATAATTACAGCAGTAATTTTGTCACACTGCTGAATTAATTACAACGCACCGTGAAGACATCATTGAAGACATCTAGCGGCGAAGAATCGCTTGGTAATTCGTGCTCTGTCGGTCAAAATGTACTTACCATCCGAAAATTTTTTGTCTGTTGATAACGTAGTGTTCTGTAATTTTATTCATAGAAGAAAATGAAAAAAAAGTTAGATGGCAGTTGATAGGCAAGGAGATGGTGAAGAGTCAGGGGAATTGCGGGTGATTAAACTCTAGCGAAACGGCGGTATTGCTCTTTTTTGTGGTTTTAACGGCTCATGCATAAACTTGTCTCGATTATAAAACGATTAACGTAGCTACCGTAATTCAAATGCTTCTCTTGGTTAATATTTAGCGGTTTTTTTTTCTATCTTCAAAAGGTGACTATGTAACTTATAATCTTATGAAACATCAACAAAGTCATCAAGTATGCTTTGTTTGTACTTTTGTGGGTTAAGTGGAAAAATTAAATTCTTAACTTTTCAAACATAGATAGGTCAAATAATTTTTTTCTAATTTTACTTAAATTATAACTTGTTTATTTACTTTCCTAGCAATTTTTTCTCCACTCCACGATATAACCTTTACTTGATGTGTTATTAATTCATTAAATATACGAAACGCCATGAAGAATAATTACCAAAGTCTTAAAGAACTGGAGATTCTAATAGAAGATATACTTTAGGTTATTGGATTAATCAGAAGATTTGTAGTAACAAAAATAATAATAAAGGAGGAAAATTATCATAAAATAAATGGAAAAAATAAATTCACCCAGTAAGTATTTAGCCTAAAAGCTAAAGAATTAGTGATCTAAAATTAAACCCACGTGCCCCCTAGGAAATATATTTTATATATTTTTTTTCTTTTTTATTTCTTCCGTCTGATGTTAGTCAATGAAATAATATTCGATCTATATTTGGTTGCAGAAACGTGGAACGCCCAGGCTAGTGTGTGGTTCAGAAATAGTTGTACAGCTCTCTCTCTGCATGAAGAGAGTCACGATACACATGTTTTACCTATTCAAATACTCAAAACTTATTTGCACAGATTAAATATGTTAACTTAAAACATAAATATACTCAAGTAATACATATTGGATAGAACCCATGAATGTGGAAAACTAGAAGAAGAAACATTATTTCTTGAAGTCAGAAAAAAAGATATTAGGATTCTTGAGAGGTATGCTGATAAAGAGAAAAAGGACGTGACTAGGAAAATATAACAGTACCTAAGGGAAAACTCTGACGAGTTAGAAACTTGAACCTTCTTTCGTGACAATTAGAAAATATTTTAGCGCTTGTGGATACATGTTCTAGACTTCTAAAGTATATATTTAGAATAATGGTGACCAAGAGCCCGTGGAATGTAGATTTGTAGCTCAGAATTGTTTGTTTGTTGCCCAGTTGTCTACAAATTGTCGTAAACTATGTCGATTGTGTGCATTAAAGAAGCTCTCAAGTTACTTATACATCTGTTTTGTTAAATCGTGACAAGATGACAAGTAAATAACTTGAAAAATCAAACTTTTCACTTAATTTGTGAATGCCATAATGAGGCACACTTTGAACGTTATCATCACTCCAGTGTCTGATTTTCAAAATAAATATTTATTTCAAGATTAATTTGAAAAATTATGTTCAACTCATAATTAATCATGATGGAAATAATAATAATCGTCATTGAGAATAATTTAGTAGATTGTATAATTAAAAATATCCATTATCTACAAGAGAAAATATAATTTCATAACTCAGTGATTTTGTAACTTCTGCAAGTAAAATGTTTATCGATTGATCACAGAAAAAAAGCAAGATTGAAATCACTTACATAGAAGTACATAAAATCTTATGGAAGATATCGAACATAAATCTTGAATGATCAAAGGATGTCTGTGATCTTGCAAATGAGGGATGATGGAGCTAATCTCGAGTGGTTCGGACTCTTTTACATTGCGACAGGTATGTTAACATTATCGGACATTGAACGAAGCCAGGGCGTGGACTTGAGAGAGAAGTGAAGATGAGAAATACACGGGAAAAGAAACGATAGAGGATTGGCCTATCTCTTTCTGACTGTTTTTCTCTCTCTTTCTTTTGACCACAGTGCATTTCAATGACGATAAATCACCCTCATTCGATGGACAACGACCGACCCCAAAGATTTTGCCGTGAGATATTCACATCGTCGGTCTATCTTACTCTTTAGATCTTACAAGCCACCAGCACCTCTTTCCTCATTCTCATTGCCAGCCTACTGGACCTTCTATCCCTAAAAGCATCTTTTTGTGATCACAAATCCGTCATAACTGTTCAATGATCTCTGAGAGACATTCTTTATTTATTGATAGGTGCATTTTACAACGATGATGGTGATTTTGTTGACACAAAAGACACACGTCGATTAATCTCAATGACTCAACAAACCATTGGGGTACCACCATGATTATCATCCTCATGATCAGATATTGATTGTCACCAGACATCCATTCATGTAATCCACCTCATCTTGCCCGCATTTACTAACTGTTTTGAGGGCTTTTAAGCATGAATTGTAGTTTCTAAACTTTTCTTATTGATTTGTGATGTGATGAATTAAGTCTAAACGAACCAGATCACCGAATGAAAAATTGATGTACGGAAAATCAATTATATATTTATTTGAATATCATTTACTTTCTACTTTCTATCTGAAGTAATATTGTTATGCAAGCTCACAATAGAAATAATAGATCCAGGACCAAAAATACTGTTATCGATTATTATCCAAACTCATGCTAGACTTTTTCATGAAAAAATAATATTCTTTGTTAATTTGGAATTGAAAAGAAGAAATATACCTATATAGACTAGAGATCAATAAACTACACGACATAGGAAATCTTGAAGCACGTTACATTTTTATTTAACAATAGATACCAGTAAATAGTTTAATTATAACTTACTCAATATTATTCAAGCTCTTAATCTTGAACCCTATTATTAAAATATTTAAATGTAGGTTTGAAAGGTGTAATTAATTAAAAAACAAGTCTACTACTAAAAGAGGTTGAGATGAATCACAAAATGAACTGATTTGAGAAGAAAAGAACGTTAGAAAAAAAAAATGTAGGGGCAGGAGTGAATGAAAAAAATAATTTATCAAGCACAATGGACCTAGTGAGAGTCAAACAATGACTCTAATGAACTTAAATACAAGCACCTTCCTTTTAATCATTACATACTAAAGAAATCAGACTATCTAGCATGTTTTCTTGGATGAATTGTTCAGATATTTTTGATGAACGGTATAAAAATGATGAGAATTGTCTTGATAATGATGATAACCATTATGTAATTCAGTCACACGTGAAAAGTTGGTGAAGAAAAGTTCGAAGATTTTGTGTAAGATATTGAAGATGAAGAAATAACACGTATATTTTTCACTGTTAATGCAGCTTGAAGAAAATGATTTCTCACGGATGTTTTGAAATCTGGAGATGGGTATACAGAGAGTTCTTGGGTTTTCAAAACTAACAATTGACCTAACAGAAATGGAGTAAATGGTCATGCTACGTTTGACATAACATCAACTGACCGTAACATCAATTTTGTTCCAGGTGCTGTATTAGCATAAGGTACCAAGTTAAGCTTACCCAAACGATTGATGAATAATACATCATATTATTAGAATTCGTGGTTGCTATTAGACAAAATTTCAATAAATCGAATAAAATTCTTGAGACAAAAATAGAACAAATAATTTAATATTGGTTTTATATTTTTGTCTTCAACAAAAATAAATATCAACAATGAACTTTACATGCTTTATCTCAACTACACGGTCGAGTTATAAAATCGATAAACAAGCCTGTTGTTGTCTCTAACCATCGCGATTTGCTTGGAAATTCACGAATGAACGACATAAAATATATCGGATGAAAGATATCGTGAGTTGTATTGTTGTTGTCAACGTTTTTTTAAATAATTTTTTTTTCATTCTTCTACTTTGATGTGAGAATCGATTATGTTATATCACTGCAAGCTTTTCATTTAGTTATTTCTTTAGTGAATAGAGTCTAATCGATCATATTTTTACCAAATACAGTACATAAATATTTTCTTAGCAGCCAAGTGGAAGGTAATATAGTTTTGTCAAAGAGAAAAACATGATGTATTGACATTTCATTGCAATCAAAATCATTCACTTATATCCTTTAATAAATTATTGTTTAACTTGCAAAATTGAATCAATATTGGAATGTAATATTTCTTAGTAACATTGAAAAAAATTTTTCAAGTTGACTATAACTTTCTTCTTATTCATGAATAATATATTTGAAGACATAAGGATTTTTTTTAAATTAAAACTGACAAATGGTATAAGTACAATGAATACTGAAGCAGACTCGAAATTGATTAAACTTCATCGAGAGTTCTTTCTCTGATGGTTTTCTAAATAAATGAACTGTTTCGTCTAGCCTATTGCTCTCTACTCTATCTCATACTTTGAAACAAAAAGAAATCGTTTTTTAACTATCAAAATAATCTATTTTTCAGCATCTAGTATCTCCAAAGAAATCGTTAAGAATTAAATTGGTCTATTATCATGATATAAATTCCATAGAAAATATAATTGCAACTAACCAACGCCTATTTGGTCAATTATATCTATATATATTTCAAGACTCATCATCAACGTCAAGGATCAACGATTCATTTCGACATCACCTACTCGTTACTTGGTATTATCTAAGAAGAACAAAGTTAACGATCTATTAATATAAATTTCACAACTACTATACTGAATTATGTGTATATTAACAAATTTAATTTAAAGTTATTAATAGGCCTGATGAAATGAATGAAATGAAAAGAAGTAAAAGTTAAAAACAAGAGAGAGTATGTCTTTTTTTATAGATAAATCAATGTTCATTTGGATACTCCTTGCAGACATTGCACGATTGCAAGACAAGATTCTCATCGGTGATTCCCCTTCGCTCACGATCTTTATTACCATCGTGAATGTGATCGATTTCGAGGAAAAGATATGTAGAGCATTGCGACATTATCGTGATTGGAGAAATCGTTTTCAATTTATTGAAAATTAATATTTATATGGATATCAGTTTTTAATTGTTTCCTATCTATTTGAAACGGTTGAGATATTTTTGTTGTATGAATTTATCAAATGAATCAAATGCATGATTAATAGTCAGCGGTTGGTAGAAAGTAAAATATTTCAACTAAATGACAATGCCGTTTTCAAATAATTTATAATTTTAAATATTCAATGAAGTAGTGAGAATATTATTCTCGACAGAGACGATTTAATTATTGGTTTTTACTGGGTGTAATTAATGGATTTAGTGGAAAAAATTAATGAATAAAAATAAATTGAAAGAAAAACTTTTTTTTTGTAAAAAAGAAATTATCTGACTGATACGAGACAGTTAAAATACTGAAAATAATTTGTAAGCTAGCATTATTTATCCTGAGGCGTACTTTTGTAGCGCAAATTAAAGTGAAATGCATCGTCGGATAATTGGAACAGAAAAAAGCCTTGCGACGATAGATTGGTAAAAAAAATTAATCAGTGCCAGCTGAGAGAAGATAACGTAGATCCAATGTTCTGTCGCGTGTAGAAATAGACTGCAAAAAGACTTGGGGTGGAAAATGGAGTTTGCGCTCCATTGAAATTTTCTAAGATACAAGTTCACGTCTTTGTTCATAAAAATAAAATAAAAAGTTGATAATACTTGTACAAATTCAACGATCAAGTATAAAAATGGAAACTTCGTCTTTCTGGCTATAATATAAAGTTGAATGCTTGTTGAATCCTTGAATATTTAAGTACTTTAAAATGAGATTCAACGGTAGAATAGAAAAAGCATTATCATCATCGTTATTTAACTAGGAATAACTTTAATATTATATCCTTTTGAGTCATTAATCACTTACCTCATCACGGAAGGACCTCTGCTGCATGTTAGCCCAGCACATTCTGCAAGGACACGCTTCTCGTTCTCTGCTACTTTCAAGTTTCTCCTTCTCTCGAATGTTATTGACCTCCGGGGGTGGCGGTGGAGGTACTGGAGGTGGAAGTGGACTTGTAGCTACTTCAAGACTATCCGAGCTTGAATTATGTCTTTTTGGTGGTGTTATATTTTTCAAATTTCTCATACGATTCATCATTTCTTGCTTACTTTCTCTAGATCTTCCAACTCTCAATCCATAATCTGGTGGTAAATTGAAGTCAATTGAACATTCAGATGCTGACTGGGGTTGAGGTTTTAGGAAATCATCCAACAGATAGAAACTTTGAGCTCTTCCAGACCGAGTTGAAGTAACTCGTGCTTCAACAGTGTGACTTTTCTCACATTTAACTTCTGTTATTGCTTTATCTTTACATTCGTCTTCTGAATGTCTAGTTTTTCTCCTCTGCTCCTCGCCAGCACTCTCAGACTCTAGATCTTGATAAAGTCTTCTACTGACCTTGCTCGACCTTGTTTGAGAAAAGTCCCCACTGTCTCTGTAAGTATCTCTACTAGTTCTGGAAACTCGAGCAGAGTATGAGGTAGGCTGAGGGTATTTTAAAGCCTTCACGGAAGGGCCGACTGTTGCACATTCTCTAAAGCTCTCGCTTGCTCCATTCTCAATCATGGAAACACTCATGTTCTGACCGAACGAGTTTTGACTCACGTGCGAGCTGCTGGAGGTTGTTACAGGGGTCCTGAGAAGTGCCCCGAGGGATCTCCATTTTCGATCCTGACTGGTAGACGTAGGTGATACTGAAGCACTCGTCCACTTCCTCTCATTGCTTGGCGAGGTCACAATCGAGTTGCAGGACCACTTACGCTCACTGGTGGGGATTGATCCAGGTGGACCAAGCCACTTTCTCTCAGACGTAGACGGTGGCGTCATCGGTGCTTCTGACCACTTCCTTCCTTCAATACTTGATGGAGTAACAAGGGAGGTACCCAATTCCTCACGTTGTTTCGCTTTCCACCAAGAAGATGTCGAAGTCGTGAAGAGAATTAATGCTCCTTTCAACGGGTTTTGGTTCTTTGGAACAACCTCACGTGCTTTTGACGCTTCCAAAAGTTCTCGATCTTTAATTTTTGACGACTGGGCATAAACACACTCTTCACGTTCAAATAATTGTTGGTGTTGACGTTCTTGTTCCTCACGTAATATTGTTGAATTTGTGCTACGAAGTCTTGGCCTTGTCCTAACAAATCCGTAGTCGTTACTATCTGCAAGGCAATCACTCTCTAGATGCCTTGAATGAGATAACGCAGTAGGCTGTAGCGAACTAGGACCCCCGTAATGATGATGTTGAACGGTTGTTAACTGAATATTTGGCTGCTGAGGAAGTGTTGAAGTTCTGGCACGATGACCTCCGTCAGATGAACGTTGAAGACATGAAAAACTTGCCGAGTGTCTTAAACTAGAAGGTGGATTGCTCGGCTGACTCACACCCAACATCTTTCTCCACCTTTTACACACTTAATAATGTCTTTTTAGTAAGTATATTATTAATTAAATTACCCAAATAAACACAATCACTAGAATTAACACGAATGATCAATCTCATCGTTTGTTGAATGAAATCTCCTTAATTTTTTCACGTTCTCTTGGTCCTTCCGATGGTTTCCAATCAGACAACATGTTTTTTTCTTAAGGGCAGTTGATGACTGGGGCAGTGTTAGTTGTTGGCAGTGTGTCACATTTATTGTCGATGGAATGTAACGAGTTGTCTCGCCAACGAGTAATGTAAGGAAATCTGGAACACAAATTAGGAATAGGATTGGGGACTTGCAACTCAAACAAAATAGTAAATAATTAATGACTAATGATAATAATAATAAGAATTAATATTAATATAATAATAATTAATAATGACAGTGACTATTGTCAGAGACATTGCATGACGAATAAAACAATCATGATTTATGATAATATAAATATTAATTATTAACAATACATCAACCCAATCGCAGGTATTTTATTTAATTAAATTCATTACACACAAGGTCACAACGACTGGGTTAATAAATTATTGCCAATTAGTATTTTAATGAAATATGAAACCGGTTTTAATGATTGAAATTAAACATATTAATGATCAATTGAAGTGGTTTAAAAATGATGATGAATATATGGATTGTGATTTACTGATTAAATAAAATCGAAGTTGAATAAAATAGTAAATAAAATAATAAGCAAGGGATAGTAGTTAACTAATTAAAACAAAAATAATAATTGCAATATTCTATGACTGTTGGATGTAAATAAGTGAGGCTCAAATGTCCACACTAAAAACTTCCCAGTATAAAATTCGTAAAAATTTTTATTCATTCAATTATGATAATAAATATCAATCATTTTCAAAATCATGATTTTTTTAATCCAAGTAAAATATAATAATTAAATACCAGAAAATATTTTGTATCATTGAAATGATTTTCAAAAAGGTGTTCACTATTGATCAGTAGACCAAGTATGGTACGGTATAAATTTATACTAAAATTTTTATTTCCGGTAATCGAACCAATTCCAACAACTTCCTTTTATACTGGGAAGTGAATGAGTAAATAAAACAATGAGCAAATTAACTGGAATAGTATAGCAACTTAAAAACCTGATCAGAAGTCAGTGGTCTAGTAAAAAGGATATATCCTTAACTTCTCATCCCTGCGTAGGTTTCCATTTAATTTATTCCGCGCAATTAGCAGTCTAGACCGCAATTAACGTGCAATTATCGTGCCGGGTGGTCGCCCTTAATCTTGTCTGCTTGCCAAAAGAAAATATATTATATAAAGAGAATAATATCTATAAGAGGTGTCCATGTCGTCTGCAAAGTATACCGGTGAAAGGTATATATAATCAACCCAAGAAAGTAACACCCACTATATAGATATATATTATATAAATTATACACGAGTGTATATGTGGATTACATATACAGATGTGTGGTCTCCATTGCGGCAAACGTAAAAGACAAGGCCGTTTGTGGTCTTTCTGTGTCTCTGGCACTTTTTGCTCTTGCAGTTTCTGCTGCTGCTGGGATTGAGCTAAAGTTCACTGCATTTATATTACAACATACGATCGATTGTCGTAACTAACAATGACATGTAATACCATGAATTCTTAACTCATAACAGTCATGACAATAGAATTTTAAGCCATTTTTCTTAAACCACCATTCACTTCTCATTATCTTTTTGTCCTTAGCACAGAAAAATCGGTTTCACTTGACTCTGACTTTGCCAATCGTTCATCACATTAATAAGCTGTTAATTAATAGCTTTGTTCTATTGTTTGATGTCGTACAATATTTATTTGCATTTAATCTTTATCAACTTCTCGCTGACTTTTCTTTATTCATGGTAACTTGAGTAAAGAGTGAATGGAGAACATCTTAGAACCTTTAGCTTTAGATTTTCTATTTTTACTTGATAATTATTTAACATTTATCCAATACCATCCAATATTTTTTATCAAGCTTATCATTATTCATGATTGTTTGATATTTAATAATTATTTTTATTAATTGAGTAATATTTTATTTTATTAGTAAATCATTGTTATTCTCAATTCTAGAATTTATTGTTGGTAATGTTAATGATGATTATCATTGCAAAAATTTTTCTAATGTGAAGCATAATATATTTTTTCTCCATGCTCTTGTTTATCAAATATACTTAATAAGTAAGTGCGTAATGACGAGAACACCACGACGTACGTAATCTTGAACATTCGCGCTCTGGATACCTTAAGTCACCTGATTCGTATAATTGGCACGGATCCTCCACCCCGTAACTAATTGTTCCTGTGATTATTTATTGATGAGTTTGCCCCCGTTCTGCATTCATCGTGTCTCATTAAAATTCCTTCAGTGAAAATATATATCATATCTTACTTATTTGTATGTATCTTATTTTATTTTTTACAAATCACTCAGTTAATAATTATGTTCATTGAGCAAAAATTTTTTAACTAGTAGCGATTTTGTGATGAAATGAAATTTATCCTGTAGCAATAATTTCAAGCTTTTTCTTCAGAATTCTCGAGATAGCAACGCGATGTTGACATTTTTATAGATAAATCGCGTGCACACAAAACATCAAGAAGATTAAGTGAACATGTCATCTATATACATTCAAATACTCTGATTTATATATGTACCAAGTTAGTAGCCTTGATGTTGTTTCAAGAGCAAATAATATCAAAACTACAAGCATTTTACATTTTCATGAAAAAAAAAAACATGAAAATAATTGATTGATGAAAAATATTCAGATTATTTTATCTTTTTTTTTCAATAAAAATGTCTTACAACCACAATAAAGTTCAACATTTTTCATAAAACTACATCGAAGAATGAATTGATGGTTTCATTTTTTGTCAGCCAGGGAAATTCATTGGTAAACAAGAATTCAAAGAGGAAAAAAAGAGAAAGATGATGAACGGAAAGTAAGTGTCAGACGTCTCAGTGATTTCAAAAAATACTCTCTCTATTTCAAGAGTAATACTAGACTCAGGAAGAATGAATGAGGAAAAAAAGACAAAACCACCCCCCCAATTTATCGCTTGGGTAATCACCGACAGAATCCATTTCATCATGAAAATTTAAAGTCATAATTGGAAAAGAACCGGAACCGTCTTTCTCGGTTTTATTTTACTTAATTTCCTCTTCGAGTAATTTGAGTATTTTAAAAGTTTTCTCGAATAATAATTGGCCAAGTAAAACATTCTTCTACAAGCAGAAGAATTGAATGAAAGGAGTGACAGTTTAAATGGTAGTGGAAGACAATTGACAGTAACAGCATGACATGCCCTCTGTGTGTATATACATGGTAGTATACAATTTACAAACATGAGTGAGATCGAATTAAAATGGTAGGGGATGAAAAAGGATTAATGGTAGCTGGGGACATTCCCCAGTGGAACTGTAGCCCAGCTTGTCGTTCATTTAGTCACGCAAACAATTTCAACAAATATTGCGACAAGTATTGGCTTCTTCTAAACAACAGTACGTGGATATTTAAACTTGTGATTTTAATGAGTTAATAATTAAGTCAATTAAGATGGAAATTAGAGATAGGATTAGACTTGGATTATGATGCTAGGGCGTGAGAAAGCTTGATTATCCCTGGATGAAGAATCAGCATAATTTCTTCTACATTTAATCATTTTCAAATACCAGCTAGTTTTATTTTTTAGAACAATTAAAAGCCATATTTATTATTAATTAAATTCTTCCTAATGATTTGAAACTTGCAAAAATATTTAGAGCTAATAATTAAACATTTTAAATTACTAATTACTTTATAAATAAAATGTTAATATTGAAATAATCATTTTTGTTGGATTGTTTAGGGAAATGATCTTTTCTAACCATTAATCTGCGGCAATGAATTAATAATAATAACTGTTAATAATATATTTAATGATTTTTTAATGACTTCTCAAGTAATGACTATTTCAAAAACATTAGAAATAATTATTTACGTAATAATCTATTAATTGTTCAGTTACGTGTATAATTAAATAGAACATAACCGAGTTAAAAAAAGACAATGCCCATGTCTCTCATACGCTTTCTCTGATAAATTAATGAAAAATTTTAATACGCATCGTGATTAAGGCCGCAGTGAATCATCAGTCCATGAGTTAGAAATTCTCGAGCAAGCAGACCGCTACTTGCTATTTAGCACTCAAACATTTTATTACAAGTCTTTTGTATATTTTTCCTTTTCTTCTCTAGAATGCTCTTCATATAACGTTGTTATGTTGCATTTAGCGAGTTTCGTATATCAAGTAGTAGCTATAAAATATTTCTCGTCAGTGTTTCATACGTTTCATATAGGTATATGTAATCCGCGATGAAACCGAGACGAATATACATTACCTACACCTTTAATGCGATATAATGTGGTTTGTTAGACATATGGCAGAACGTAACGTAATCTTTAGTTGATACATAGTAGCGTTGAATAATGAATCTGATAGTTACATTTTCATGAAGCATTTGATTACAATGTTATAATAAATAATTCATTTGCAAAATGTTTGGATTATTTTTCGCATATAGAGTTGGTATTAAATAAGCTTTAAATACTGGGAAAATTATTTTCTCACATTTTGTTCATTGATGTGGAACAAAAATTATTATTGCAATTAAAATGTTGAAATTCTGTTAAATAGCAACCATGATTAATTTTTCCTTAAAAATTCTCACTAATAATAGCATCATTATAATAAACCATTTTGATAAATATTCATAAATAATTTAATAAATATTTTTATTAATAAATAAAATAATTTTATTTATTATTGAGTTTGAAAAAATGATCAATAAGAAAAATGATAGAATAGTTATAATTTTTTGAAATAAAGATTAAAGAAAGATTGATTATTTCTTGTTCATAGACATAAATAATGTAAGCAGTAAATTTTTCTATCAATAAATAATCACCCACGCTCATAAATAATTAATAAAACAAACATGCTACCAGGTGTTATAGTTATTAGTTTTTCAACCAATCTAAAAGTAAAACTGGATTAGTTCAAAGCTATCGAGAAAGAGAGACCAAGAGTGAAAGAAAGCAAGATAAAGAATAAGTTTCTACAACTGGTTGTCTCATTGCCAACGATGTGGTAATGAGTGCGACGTCCTAGGATGGATATAAAAGCAGGAAAGACTATTGAGACATTGACGATATTATCCAATCTCATCGGTCATCGTGCCCTACGACGTGAGTGAATCATTAGTGTATTTTCTACCAAGAATTAAATTTAAAAAGATCGAGAGAAAGAAAGAACGAAAGATCAATTGAAAAAAAAAGTATGAAGTAACTTTAAGTCTTATCATCACAGTCAATTGCAGTATACTCGAGTCATTAATGTCATCCAAACATTTCCGTCCTCACTTGGCACGTAAGAACTCTATTAAAACTCGATCAGCCGCAACCGGTTACAATCTGACCGATAAAAATACACTTATTGACTTGATGCAATCATTTGTTTCAAGCTTTCAAAGTGTTTAATTAATGACTTCTCCTTGTTATTTATTTGTTATTTATAATTATAATGATTATTGTAATTGGCATTTTAGCCACTACTCCATAATTATATAACAGGTTATTTTCTAAGGTGAGGAAAGAGTCTAAAATAATAGGAAAAATATTTATTTTATTTCACAGCTTATGGAAACAATACTTGTGAGACATTGATGGAAAAATAAATAGTTCTTTTTTACTAATTGAATAATTTTAGTGAAAACTCCATTTTGGGTGAAAGATGAATAATTTGTTTTATGGTATCTTCGATGTGATTTACGAGCTGCCTCGTTATAAAATCGTTCGGCTTTCGTTAGAACCCTGTTTCTGATGTTCTTTACACATTCAGAGATCCTAATCCGATAGCAAGCTGCCATTACGAATGGTGAAGGAACCGAGGCCGTACCACTCTCTTTATTTCCGCGTTCATATTACTTGGATTTGTTTATTAAGGATTTTTCATTTTTATCTCGCTGGATTATCGACATTATTTCATAATCTTCGGAAGAATTTTACTTTGAAATAATATTCAACTGTTTACCGACGTTTTTTCACTCCTGGTATCTATTTATTTTCATTACTTCATAAGGTAAGTAGTATAAAAAATTTTTAACCATCCAAAGAATTTTTTTTTCAATTCAAAATTAATTGGAATTCTTGATAACAAAATTTATCTATTTTTAAGCAAATTAAATAAATTTCTTGGTGCAGAAAAAATTATTCAAATGTTGATTGAGTTAATGTTAAAAAATCTTGAATAAAAAATAAATTTACATATAAATTTTATTAACAGTTCCAAAGATCTATTTAATGAAATTCCAACAAATTCTCATTTACTAGAGTATTTTGTTATCTTTAATAATTAAAGGAAATGTATTAATTCAAAGTATTTACGCAGTGGAAACACTCCTTTCCTTACATTCATCACTGAAGATATAATACACCTGGAGGAAGTTAATGAATCTAGACACTTGGAACCTACATCTCTAGCGTGACGCTTGAGGGATTGAGTAGACTATTTTCTGTAAAGTTTACGAAGTAAAAGAGATAGGAGTGGTGATGTAGACACCTACATATTTATACAATACCGCCTGTAACCGCCCTCATGGTGTTCGTAATTGTCTGAAGATTTTCATGCCACTATTTTACCTAAACGTTTAATATTGTTATTATGTTGGACGAATTATTATATATATTATATATTATAAATATACTGTAGCGCCTACTCTCGAAAGTCAACTCTTAACACGCACTAAGAATCAAATTGCTGACCCAAATTAATCTAGACTGTGTTAACTATTCGTGCTCGAGGTCCGTGTCATCATAGTCACTTTTTGCGGTCAACTATAACCACTCGTTTCTCATTTTTCTTCAATTTTAAATTTTTTTTCGAAAATTTTTACCACAAAATTAAGCTCATTAAATAACCTAAAGATATTTAAATATGCTTGAAAGTTTGTTTGGATTATATTTTTTTCTTTTACTGAATTGGAACGATGGTTAAGTGCCTTCCTCTTTTTGGAATTACTTTTTTTTCGATTTAAATAATTTTTTTTTTCCATTTCAATGATCGACCTTTATAAAAACAACAATGTTTGAATAAATTATTTAACATCCTATTATACCGGAAAATTTTTTTTTCTAGTGTTAATCAATTTTCTTTTGTAGAAATTGAACTCATTTGTTATAACTATACTTTGTTTCCATGAAAAGTAATTTAATTATCATAAGTAAATATTGAAAAAAAAGTTTTTTTTAGATGTTTGAAGTAAACACTATTTATCAGAAATATTATTAGTCACTTGCAAGTAATATTTTCATGTAAATAAAGAAATAATATTTTTTTAACGACACATATTTCACCCTAGTTAAATGCAATCATTAAAAGTACCATTTATAGAGTTCTCTGCATGAGTATGTGGCTGTTCTCAGCATGTGGATGTTGATCACAGACTACTTAAAGATTAATTTTTGAAAATAACTAATGCTTTCTAAAGCCAGATGGTCGACTCCAGCTTATTAAATGTTGACTTAAATAATCTTCCATTATGAAATGAGTTCTTGATAAATAAGTACCACTTCTATAATCATAAATTTTATAAATAAATAATCATTTCAACTATTATAAATCCAGCTAATGCTTAATAATTTTTCTTGAATTTTAAATAACGCATTCAAATATTCCATCACTTCATTTAACCTCACTTCAAAAGTTCATCGTATTAAAAAGGCAGCATAAAAAATAAGTAAAAAAAAATTGGATAACAATTTATTATTAAAAAAAACTGAGTTAATTCAAACTGGGAATATTCATACAAAATGGGTATTTTGTAAGGGCATAAATTATGATCTGAAGAGTGTTACACCTGGCACATCAAAAGATCAGATAGGCGCAGATCTTCAATTAAAATATTGCTATACTTCATGAACTAGCGACAATACTAATTAGGTCAGTTTGCATGTCGTACAAATTTGAAGAATGCACAATATTAAGTTTTACCAGTGAGTAGAGCTATTAAAAACATACATTTTCTGACAGCTTTAATTTCAAAAATAAAACACTTCTACAATAATAAATCTTTCACAAAAATGTTATTCTATTTTTATTAATTACAGTGAATAATGACTTTTAAGTTTCATGATAAATTAATATTTTTATTTTGACGAAGTCATAGAAATATGAATTAATTACTGCATATAGATAATTAAAGAAAGTTTTTATTATTAACATTATGATTGTATCAATTAAAAAAGATGTGAGAATAATTATCAATTAACATTTCATCAACACCAATTTTTTTTTTTTTTTGTATCTCAATCACATTTATTTCATCAAAAAAAATGAATATAGCAATTTCAGAAATAAATTAATTTATTAATGATAAAAATTCGTAAAAGGATCATTAGATAATTAGTGGAGTGATACAAAATTCGAAAGTGTTTAATTAAGATACAAAAATAAAATGATCTCTTGATAAAAAAAAAAGAATGACACACAGGTAGTGTGATATAAGCTGTGAAAGGTAATAAGAACGTGGGTTAAAATGCATCAAGATCATATACAAGTTGATCCAAGAGGTGCAACATATTGTGAAACCTGCTCTAATCCTATCTGCGTGGGTGTCGTGGCCGGTAGGACCAGATGTCTTTGTTTTTGCAACCTCTGAAGTGCAACCTAAAGTGCTATGTGTCTGAGAACAGATTCCGCAGTAGAACATTAAACTTTGAAAAGAGATAATAAGAGTCGTGTTACAAAGACTGTCTGCAAATTATTTCGGAGTAGACCGGAACAATGCAATTTATGTTTCAAGGCCATGAATCATTTTATTTTTCTATAAAACCTAAATGATTGCTATTTATATTTTAGCTTGTTCTTCTCTAGATTTATTTTTTTTATATTCGACCCCGAAGATGCGATTTCCGATGGATAACACCTGCCACTTGGAAAGAGAAGCCTGCTCTTTCCGGTCATGCAATCTGTCCTTTTCTATCTCGCCTATTTGATTACCACATCTCTTTATCTCTTCTGTACCTTTATCTACTTACGTACTACACGTTCACGACTCATATAATAAGAGCTTCGACGTTCTATCTCGGGCTTATAAGAGTCTCCAGGCAGGTACTCATCTAACGTTGTACTGTAGTTATATGTTGGTTATATAGCGGTTATGAGTTCTTGTCTGGTCCATAAGTCGAGACTTGAATACACCGTAGTGTACAGTCTCAGATAAATTATTATTCTATTTTTGAATATTTTGAAATATAGATAATTATCAGCTTTGCTGATCAATTTTTTTTTCTTTTTTAAATATAATTATTATATACTAATGAGGGAAATTATTTTATCTTAGGAAAATAAAATGATTAATTTTAAGATAATTGTTAATGGCAATTTTAAATAACGGATATTAGATTTTTATTGAATTTTTCCATTTATAATTGATTCATTAAAATTTTATGGTGGTTATTGTTAGATAAATTTATTTTATTTTTATTTGAACATTTCAAGTATACTCAAATGTGTTGTGTACAATTAAAAATTTATTTGGCAGAATTAGATTCAATTGAAATTCGTTTGATTGAGTTATATAAATAAAGTAAATAATTTAGAATCTAGTAACTAGTTAAAAAAAATCAAATTTTTTTATTTATCAAATATGTTTTCAAAATAAATTAATAATATTTTTAAAATCATATTTTTCGTATCATTAATGTTACTAATTATTAATGCAACAAAATTATTAAAGCTATTGCAAAAAAAATCTTTTTTTTCTGATAGTTAAAAGAAAAAAAAATTGAAAGATGATTCAGCAAATAATTAAATATAAATAAAAAAACTATTAAATCCTAACTACAATATAATTACATTAAATGAAAAAAAAATTTTCCGCATGAAAACTCCATCCAACTAAATTAAAAAGTAGCTATAATAACTATAGAAAAAATTTCTATATCAGGCATTTCCCTCTCAGAATGAATAATTGAGAGTCCGATTCACCTAGGGCACACAGCGGAACGAAAAAAAGGAATTAAAGGGGTACATGAAACCCATGTATAGACACGAGACAAGGGACGGAGTTGAAAAAAAAATGAGTACTCAAGATACAGGAGAAAAGCTTGGATAGGAAAAGAATAGACAGAAGATCGGACATTAGATTTGCGTGTCGAGTGGTTTGCTCGTTAGATCCGGCATACGCAACACTGCGTGTCTCCTGCGAAGGTAATCTCGTCGCGTCCAGTATATACTACTAGCACACGCGCGACTGCACGCGCATGTTCCTTATATTTTTAATGTATATGACGAGGGAAAACACTTTGATGTTTTGTGAAAGCGATTAATTAAAAAAAAAATTGTAGCTCTGATATTTAGAAGATTGTAATAAGTGTAATAAAAAATAACAGATGGGTAGAATCTTTCTTATTTTATCTCCACAACTAGAATTTATTTTGATATAAAAATAGAATAGATGATTTTATCATGTTTACACAGCTTAACGTGATGTACTCCCAAGAAAGTTTAATACGTTTGATTTCTCATACTATCTCTGCTGAATTAAATAAACGTTAATTATTAGTTCATTAAGAAGTCGGTGAAATTTCAAGGGAATTCCGCATTCTCGTTAAAAAAGCGTTTTATTATTTATTTTATTAATTTTAAACTCAAGTCTTTTTATCACTATATCTATAATCATTTCTAGAAAATTATTCCAAGAGTTTATTTCTTTCTAAACTTCATTATACCTATTAGCGAAAAAAATCATCATTATGCATTTCCTTTATGAAAGTTCATCTTTACAAATTAAAAAAAAAAAAAAAAGCTTTAACAGTCTTTTCATTAAATAAAAAAAATTATTACAGCTCATTCATTAAATGCAAAAAATAATTATTTAAAATTTTAATCAATACAACAAATGATTTTAACATTTATTATATTTATTTTTAAGTTGAATAAAAAAATAATTGCAAGTTTATCATTAATATCAGTAATCGTTGAAGGTTTTATTAAAGAATAAAATAATAATGATGAATAATTAATTTATATTCAATCGTTAATGATGTGATAAAAATTTTTCAAGTTACTAGACATAAGAAATATTCAATAGATTCTCGTTTATGGAAAAAAATTTAACAAATAGACAAATGAAGACTTAGATATTTTTATCATGCATTCAAGATGAATAGAGGCTTAATTGAACAACGAGCCGAGTGTCAGAGAGTCATGACAGAGTCTTTCTATATCCCTATCCTCTACCTATCTCACTAGCATAAATATACAATATATGTGTACATGTTTAGTCACGTGTTACGAAATTCTCACGAAGCAGTATTTACTTTCTTACGTGTTTATATTGTTCTGTTTCGCACTTTGATGACGTATAAAGAGCAAAAAAATATCTCTTAATTTGAAAATAATTATTTAAACAAGATTTAATCAAAAAAAAATTTTAATTAATTTCTTTGATGGTGTAATTATTTTTAGAGCTTTCAACTATGTTGCTTTTAACCATTAATGAATAAGATTTTTATAATTATTCATAATTACAAAATTACATTTTATTAAAAGAATGAATTCTTATTAATATGAAGAGTTTAACCTAATTTAATTATTTAAATAATTCAAAAATTAATTGAATAAAAAACACCCTTTATGTCCTAGTAAATTTATGTTTTTGTTATCGAAAATTCTCAAGAAAAAACAGCAAAGTAATTAAACAAAAATAATTGCTAGTTTGAAGGATTTTTTTATAATGAAAAATGGTGAATAATAGAAAATTGATTACATATTACATAATTTTCATTCCTTTATCTTTAATCTGTATCCTTCTTAGATCAAAAGATAAAGAATTGACATGTTTTACGAATAATTATTATTATTTATTAGTAAAAAAAATCTCCCTCTCACTAGAAATCATTTAAAAATATGAAATCACTTCATCAGTAAATTAAATTATCTAAGTTTCAAATATATTATTTAACCACAAAATAAAATGAATAAAATGATGAGTTCCTCATCATATTATTCTGAAACTGATTAAATAAAAATCTAAATAAAACTCCTTTTGATTGCTTTTTATTAAATCAATTTTTTCTATTAATCAGTGAAGCTAAAGGACAAAAAACACATGACATGTTCTAGGTTTTCCAGTATATATTTTTAGATAATATAAATGTGAAAGAAAATAGCAGAGTATCACGGAAATTACTTGCAAGTGTCGATGATTTTTTTCTTTAATAAATTGACTGGAAGGAAATTTGAAGTCATGGTGGAAAAAGAAGAAGAAAAAAAGGAAGAAGTTATCCGCTAGTATTCAGATACGTGACTAGGAAACGGGTACTCACTGACCCATGACTAGTTCAACGGATGGGGAACAAGCCCGGCCAGGGAGAGGATCACGCCCGTTCTGGTCAACTCCCACATCTCTCCCTAGTTATCAGCCATGGCAACTGGGTTTACTGTAAACTCAACTGCCAGCTCAATCCCCAGAGAGCATCCAACCACCAACAATAAACCATTGATGTCTATACCAATACTTGAACTCAATATTTATACAATAGTCAATGAATTCTCAAAGTTGAAAATAATATTAAAAGCTCATTGAAAAAAATGATTAGGAATATATAAAAATAGTATTGGAAGTAAAAAGAAGCAGTGTATAAAAGCTATTGTATTTTATAAATAATGTAAATGATAAAAAGAAAGGCTTGTTCAGGGCGACACATCGATAAATGTCTACTTGAAGAGGTCAAGAACGACTCGGCATCACGCACACGAGCTTCAGTAAGAAAAAATGACAGTAATGGACTTCCGTGACTATAAGCTACAAGATACACGTGTTGTGCTGTATTATAGACATTTCAACTATTTCCTTCGGAGTGAAGGTTAAAGCAAGAAATATACTATCAACTCAATACCATACACACTGTTTGCAAGACTGTAATATATTTCTGCAGGTATTGTTGGCTCCAAATTGGTCATGATCAACATCATTTCACCATTTAGTAAATACATTAATTATGCATTTTTCATCTCAAGTCTATGTTATTATTGAGCCGTTTGAATAAAATATACAGGCACTTGAAGTGAGTGGAAAATTATTTTGCAAAGATATTCATGTTTAAATCATTCTGGAGTTAATCTAGAAGTCAAGTTAACTGGGATTTGATTTTTTTTTTAATTTTTCTGTGTAAAAATGAAAATATGGATTTTGAAGAGATTTTTAGATTTTTTTTGTGAGATGTAAAAATGTGGAAAATTTTTCATGGAATTGAATTTAAGCTTCAACTCGAGCTTTTGTGTACAATTGAAAAAATAGTCGCAGATTATTTTTAGATACTAGACAATAAAAAAAAATAAGAGGACTCCGTTTTATTTTTGGGTTATAACTTCGAAAAAGATTAATTCAGACTAGAAAAAAATTATTTAAAGTAGACAGTTCAAGTTTTTGAATTTTATTTTTAATGATCTTCATAGTAATTTAAAAAAAAAATTAAGGTTTGTTCTTATCCCCGTTCTTTTTTCTAGAAAAAAACTTTCTTAGTAAGTTTGATGTAAATTTTTGTAATAATCCGACAAGCATTTAGCATAACCTGAAGAAAGTTAAAGTGAAATATAAAAAAAAGATGTCTACAAGTTTAGATAATTTAAATAATTATATCCTAACTAGGTCATTTATGTTTTGATCAAGATCTGATCAGGGTCTTATAAAGAAAATAAAAAAAAATCTTTAATCAACTCTAACCACAAAATGGTTAAAATATGGTGTAAATGTTATTACTGCAATGGAATATTATTTTCACATACAATTTTTTTTCTGTGATACTTGTGGTCGTAATTTTAAAGGGAAAAGTTAATAGCTGTTTACATTATGTTATCTCTTAAGAAATAGGATAAATATCTCCGAAAAAAGTTTGCTATTAAATATTATATGCAACACTAAAAGAAAATAATTATGACAATAAATTATAATTTTTTTAATGACATCTCATTAATAAGGAAAATAATTTGAAGAAGCTTAAATTAATTTCATTTAAAAAATTGAAATATTTTTCCTTCATAACAACTCCCATCATCACTCTAATTATTTATCTATAAAATTTTATCATCACTTAAAATGTCAACATAAATTACAATAATCCAAAATAAAAACATCTCTATAAAAAAAATCCCATAAAACGACATCAGTAGACCCTAGAAATTATTGATTATCCATAAACCAAGTGAATACGGAAGCTACAAAAATTTAATATCAATAAAAAAGGTCTAAAAAAAATGTCACCGACATAATAATATCAATAGCAACGTATTTCATGAAGTAAAATCATCTACAATAGTCCTCAATAATAAAAAGAAAAAAAAGCATTGATGTAATTCAGTGTGAAAATGTATAGCAGACTTTCTCGCAATTGACTTTACAAATTAAGTTTCACAGAAGGAAACAAATATGACCCCAGTGCTCTAGATCCCTTTCGATGCATTCAAGAGAGGAAGGGTTCATATTCTATGGGAAGTCAGGGGCAACGCATTGCCCGCCCTATTATTTTAAATTCCCATACGGTGCACGCGAATTTTCCCGGCGTCGACGATGACCAGTCGTCTGCAATTACACCGAATAGCTCACATCCTCTATAAAGAGAGAGTCTAGCGTCGAAGCTGAGTATTAGTTGGGATAAGAGGACGAGTAATAACCAGGGGAGCTATTGAATCTATACCACCTATTATGATGATCAGAAAAAAGGTAAAATAACAATAGTGATCCACTTATCTTCTTCTTCAACGCCCTACAGATAAAATTAACAATTTTTAATAATTATATACACAAAGTTGATGGTTTGCTAATTTTTTTTATCCTAGAAAGTGTATTAATAACTAACAACATACTTGGAGTCAAAACGGATGTACTCAACAGTCTGTTTATTTTTATTCTCATCTGCTCCTCAGTTACAGTTGCAAGCAATTGGAAAATAAGAATAAGTAAACGATTGCTTTCACAGTATGTATATATACGTATTCATAAGCGTCCACGCAAGCGTTTTGTACCTTTCCCACGACTCGCGTGACTGGAAACTATACCACGAATATTTGGCATCAGTTCATTGAACTGATCGACAACTTTTGCACATATATATATATATTATTGATTCTAGTTTCTCTCTTCTGATGATAGGTCAGTCTTCTTTTTCATTAGTGAGTGAGTATGAATAATAGATGAAAAATGTTTCTATACCCAACGTTATAACTTTTAGAGTTTGATGCTTAGTAGATATGGATCTTGACAAATTGATGAGATGAGGATTCATTGACCCTAGACCCAATGACAAGCAATTTTTCTTCCTTTTTTTCAACTGTCATTTGCATAATCGATTTTTTCGAGTCTTGAAGGTCAGGGTGATGGTCAAATTAACCACAATGTTTATTTGTGGCAATAGAAATTTTTAAATTATTAATGATAATTGTTTGTGATTTATTTAAAAATCTATGTGATGATATGTTGAATATTTAATTTCCTATTTTAGGGTAAGTTTTAACTATTCATGAGAAATTATCATTTTTCAAGATTGGATAAATTTTTTTGTTTTGAGTAGAAGAAATTTTAACGGATGAAGAACCTTTCTCTTCGCCAGAAAAAAATTAATCAGAAAAAATTCTAGTGAAAAATCCTGTCAGGAAAAATGGTGTCTAAAAGGAAGATTCTTGAAATAAAAATCTACCAACCAAAAGAAGAGAAAAAAAAAAGAAGTTTAATCCACTAATTAAATACTTGATTTAAAATTTCAATGAGGAAATTGATAATTCTTCTCTGATCATTGATTAGAGTTCAAAAAGGAAGGATCAGTTCTTAAAATTTTAATTCCCTCATCGAATTATAAATTTCTATCTTCACTATTTACATATCAAGTACATATCCCATGACATCGGTTTGGTAATTTTAGCTTCATCAGATTGCCCTTGGATACCTTATTGATAATTTGATGTAATACATAATGTAACGTGACGTGACAAGGAAGACAGTAAATATTCTTGAATGTAAGACAACGTCTACTAAAGTCATTTATCGTCTCCTCACGTGTCTTTAATGCGACACGCTTTAACTGTAACCGTTTTCACGTTTCATCGAATTCACGTGACCAGCGTAACTGACCACTCACACGATATATTTTTATAAGCCTGGATGATGTGTGCGCGTTAAATATTTAATTGTACTTAACAAGTGACCGCTTCATCATATCACTTTCGTGCGCTTTAAATAATTAAAACAATAAAATAACTACGTACGAATGATGATGAAACAATTAATAATGACAGCCTATTATTAACTCATCGTTTGCCAATGATACGAATGGAATATCCAAGATCAAAAGTCTTGCTATATTCCCGATCAGTCAATGCCATATTCTGATCGTTATAAAATGATCAAAGTTGAGATAACAAATCTGCGTAACCGTGCGTGAGACGGTTTCAAGAGATTGGGTTCTCGATAATACATAGACCAGTATAAGAACGAGAGTTGAATCTTTTCTCTTTAGAGATGGAATGAAAAAAAAGAGATATTCTTTTAGGAGAGAAAAGGTAATAATAATAAGTGTAAAGAATCGAAAGAGGAAATCATCAAAAGGCTACACATAAAGATGAATAAGGTATGATCAATAGAAAAGAAGAAACTTATAACAATTAATTTTCAATATAAATTATTAAATTTATCTTTATTTTAAATCTTGGATACTCGTTAAATTAACAACTATGAACAAAAAAATTTATGTAGATAAGAATATTTCATTGGAACTTAATAAAAAAATTATTAATAGGATTCAAAACATTTTAATTCAATTTAGACAATGGAAAAAATTAATTAAAATGTTTTTTTATTTTGTTAAAAATTTTATTCAAATGATTGAGTTAATAATTAATATTTATTGATTACTATTTTAAATATTTATTAATAAAAAAAAAAAATTGAAACTCTGGAGTGCAAAAAAAAAATTGCATTAAATCTTTCGAGTAACAAATACCTCAAGACCGTTATAAACTCATTCATTGGAGTTGATCTGGATAAAAAAAATAGCATGCAAAATCCGGAGAAAGTGCATTGAAGGAAGGATTTCTTTGGGTTTATTAATAAAGAGTTAACGATAGACAATGCAATTGAATGAAAAAAAAAATTTTTTTCCTCCAATGATGACTCGTGGGAATGTTTAATTCCGATAGGAAAAATAATGACTGCAGAGTCATGTGGCATACGGACTTATAGAATATAAAGAGAGCAATGAATATAAGAAGAGAAAAGATGCAATAATAACGCGTGCAAAACTACTACTGGTAAACCGTGGGGTATTATATTAGTCGAGTTACTCTTTGGCACATCTGAACGTCACAAAGCGAAACAAAACACTTGGAAGAGTTGTACGAGGTGGCAATAAAACGAACCTTCAAGATGGCAATCGCCTTCATCCTTTCTCTCTTGCCTTTGGGACACGAATATAAAGACTGGTTGTATGGTGTACACGTGCGTGCTTAAATGTGATCACCGCGTGAGACTGTATCTTCTTTCTATCATTTTAATACCAAATTTTGTTTTTATTATCCTCATTTATAAGCATAAAAATGTCTAAAGTTTCAAATAAAAATAGAGTTAAATTGATTTTTTGATAACAAGGTGTATAGATATTTTTATTAAGAGAAAATTTCATGTAAATAGACAATACAATCACATTTAAACTCGTAAATTTTTTCGATCAATTTATTCGTTCAAGCTGAATAACTGATGGAGTAAATAATTGAAACATTTATTGCAATTCAATTCAATTAATTTTGTTACGTAAAAATTTTTTTAAAATAAAAATTTTAAAAGCATAACAAAAATATACTGAAATTTAAAAAATGCAAAGAAATGGGAAAAATATTCGATAAAATATTTTCTACTCTTGAATGTTAATTAAAAATTTTTTAACGAATTTTTAATCTGATTTTATCAATAAAATTTATAGATCAACAGTTGCAAAAAAAAATTATTGCTTCCATGGAACTGCAGTTACATAATTTGTTCCTTGACTAAAACATTAAATTATTTTTTTTTTTTTTTAAATGCAATATTAATTATAAGTTTAAAAAATCCTCAACTGCAGAAACTAAATAAAACTCTTGAAAATATTCTTCAATAATTCACATGATATTAATTAAAATTCTTACCAACCCCTATAACTTAGCAATACAAACTTTGTCATTGAATAAAACTAAATGAGCTAATTATTTAAAGTGAATAATTCTCCGGTAGTTAATTTACAAATCGCAACATAATAAAATACCACGGACGAAACTGAGCAAGTTCCAGGAGTGGAGAAAAAAGGGAATTAATGAAAATGGAAGAAATATAAAATGAATAGTAAGAAGTTGAAGAAGAGAGTAGTAGCTATTTAGCGAATATAAAGCGTCGAGTAAATGTTCTACGTTCAATCGCCTTGGGAGCGATTCTCGACGGCGCGAGGCCAGAACCAATCGGTTTAGCGGCTAGCGACCTCGCGCCTTCTCTCTTTAACTTAATCTCACTCTCTCAGAACTTTGTCCTCACCTAACGCGTATCCAAGCTGGTTTTGAGCCGATGGAAGATGCGCCTATGCACCAAGAGAGCAAAATTTTTTAAATAAATTTCTACAATCTCATAAGACACCATTTAAGATTATATCCTACATATTATTCATTTATGTAAAAAGCTAAACAAGTTTTCGGAAAAATTCTCAATTAATTCAGTCTATTTTTATTTCTTTCCAGCTGCTATAATGTATGCAGGATCACTAAAGAAACCTCTGGGAATCAATTCGTACATCTCAGATGAGGATCCTCAGAAGAATAAATTTTTCACGTGAAATAGACAAGCCACACGCAATAATTCCAAGTCAAAAAAAAATCTAGCCAATCCTCTTGGGTTTTCAAATACACATGACCGACATCGTAAATTATTATTTCACAGATTAAACATCAAAAAGTCGGTCTATTCTCATTTATTTAACCCTGAACAAAATATTGAGAAAAATATTCGAAAAAATATCTCAGCATGTAAAATCGTTGATTAGACTTGAAAGAAGCCGTTCTTTCTTTCGGAAACTTTTTAAAAGAACTGACTCATCCGAAAATTGCACCAGAAGTCTTACTCATCTACTTTACTCTAAAGACACTTATTCATCACTCGAAATAAATTGAAAGTAAATCTCAATGTCCTCGAGAGTTTAAGACAATGCACTTAGAGAATGAATAGAAGTAGGCGCCAGAAGAAACTTATTATCATCATCATCAACACCATCGTTGTGCTGTTATTATTATTATCATCATTGTTACTTGAATCAAGTGCTTCGGGATGTCGTGGGAGAGCTTATTCTCATAGATTTTCTGGTGTTTTATTTATATCCGATATGAAGCCCGATTGCGCCTACTCATGCGAAATTCTCGACCACCTGCTTTCGAAATCTGAGCATATACAACATCATAAGTCCTTTGTTTCGGATACATATATATACTCATAGTCTTCCTCTTTCGGACGTTAATTTTTACATCGGGGATATCAAATGATCCCGTGGGAATAAATGCTTTTACCTAGGAGCAAGGTTGCTCTGAAAAAGGCTATTCATTTCCGCACTAAAAT
Organism: Chelonus formosanus; assembly: GCA_028641665.1. Classification (NCBI taxonomy): domain Eukaryota; kingdom Metazoa; phylum Arthropoda; class Insecta; order Hymenoptera; family Braconidae; genus Chelonus; species Chelonus formosanus. The sequence goes on from CM054002.1 coordinate 22,097,749, forward strand.
GTATGATTGAACAAGCTATCAACTGTCTAGCCTTTGGGGGGTCACTATACTTTGCTCGTGATTACAACCGTAAGGTAAAATTTTTGGAATTTTTTATCAAACAATTCTATCATAATCACTTCCCCACAAAAAATTCAATTTATTCTTCACGTGTTAAAATATATTCATTAACAAATAAATTAACTAAAATAATTAAATTTGTTTTTTTTTAATCAATAAAAAGCATAATAAATTATTATATTGTAAATTAATGGCAAATCAAAAAATATGGGAAGATATATTTTTATTAATAGCATTGTTTAAGATAAATTTGAAAATAAATTGGATATAAATAAATTTTTGAAGTCATCAAAATATTTCCCCAATTTTACTCAAAGTCACAATTAAATTCTAATGATAAATCTTTGTTACTTTCAAATAATGATAATGTTTGATAATATATTTGCTCAACTGACTAATCGTTTACTCTAAAGCTGTTAGTCAAACTTTTACAAATATATATATATATATTTAGACTCAAACATTATAACTAATGTATATATAAAAAGGCGTTGGACTGTCAAAACGATAAAGAAAAATGTAAAATTATTATTACCTCACAACTACCTTCTTGTTTCTTTACTTGTTGCTCACACATATTATCAATCAACGCTATTCCAATGCCATACAAGTACTTCCCGCTAGCAGCTACTTTATATAAACATCCCATGAAATCCCCCGTGTCGTCATAAAAGCTGAAAATGTTGCTCATCGACATGCAGCAGCTTCGTCTTCCCAATCATTCTATTATTATTTGTTTTTTTTATACAACTTGGAAAATAAAAGACTCTGACCCGAAAAGAAGGTATGAAAATCGAAAAAAAAATTACGGGAATTGAAATAAAAAAAATATAATAAGATTACTTAATAAAGTTATAAAGCAAGAGTTTAAATAACTTTTTGTGGTATTTGAATGGCTTCAAAATGAAATATAAATGAAAATGTGTGAAATCGTGAATCTTTGGGGTTTGTAATATAATAAAAGCTCCGAAAGAGAAACAGAAAAAAAAAGAAGTATAAAGAAAGAATTTTCTTCTGCATATAACTACTTGGTAGTTCAGTAAGAATGCCATTTACGACTTTGTGGTAAAACGTGAAAACCTTGCTATGTTATTTTATGAAGCAAAGTCTCGTAAATAATCGTAATGTTACTATACAAATTCCATCTAAAGTAATCGCGTGCGCCCACTGTTAACTTTTTAAAAAATAAATACACCCTCAGAAACTTTGGAAAAAGTTTGAAAATTATTTCTTTTTATAATACAAAAAAGAATCGGTACCTCGTTAGCAATAATTATTATTATAAATTTTTAAAGATATAATTTTGTTTTGTACTTTCTTTCTAAAAATAAAAAACAAAAGTTTACTGGTAAAGTGCATGAGCCTATATCGAAGTCACCTGAGGGACACACGTAACCGGTTACCGTGCATGAATAATGCGCACATGCAAGAGGGTAACCGATCGGAAGTCGTCGACGCCCCTATAACGAGTGTCAATGTTCATTTGCTGTGAAAAATAAAATGTCGTAACAAACCGTATGAAAGATATTTATTACGAGTTATTCGGATTTTTATATAAAAGGTACGTAGGTGTAAGGTATATAATAAGAATCTTCTTACCTAATAAAGTGTATTGAAATCATTCCAAAAAAGTACAAAATGCCAATTCACTTTCATGCATCGCTAACTTTCGATACGGTCCGTTAATGAGTCATGAATAATCTGTACATCTTCGGGAGATATTACATTTATATTACGATTATTTTTTATCATTTTATAACATATAAAAAAAATGTGTGTACTACATAAATCAACAATTTAATGAGAAATTTAATTTTAATTTTATTGCATATCTACGATAATTAACAATAAAAAAAATTATTATTTAATCGGTTAAAAATTTATTACGTATTATATAATGATTTTTTGTTAATTAACAATGTTTTTTTTTCAATTAAATAAAATAGTTTTAATTATTGATAAGAAGCTACTTTAATAGAAGACTGTTTAGTTATATGTAAATAATAATTAGTAATTAATCTTGAAAAAAAATTCCACTTGTGTGCTTTTAGAAAAATAACAATATACATTAATGTTTGTATTTTATAACATTCGCCGGAAGTTAGGGGAAAAAGTGCAAGTAAATGTGCGCACTGATGTGAGAAGTAAAAAATAAAAACTTTTACTTTTATAGAATAATCACTGAGACATAAGTGGAGAAAATAAAAAAATTTATATATATAACATAACGCACGGACTAAAATAAAATCCAATCACAAATAAATTAAATAAATCGATAAAAGATCTCTAAGCTTAAGTGACTACTGCGAAGGAGTTTAGAGTAAATCCTTAGGAAGTAGAAAAAATTTTTCTTCATCCATAAAAGTCAAAACGATAGACAACGTGGATAAAGCACGCGACACTCCAGGAACAGGTTTACCAACTGCATCAGCAGCAGGTCTCAACAGGTCGGCAAAACCTAGTGTTTCACGTGAGTTAGCAAAAGTTGAAGTAGTGTTGGAGAATCTACTACTGTGAAATTTGCAAAAGAGAAATCGAAAAAGACACGAAGCAGTTGGTCAGCAGGATGGCAAATTGAGTTGGCCCTCAAGGGAAAACTCAAAAATGTGTCCTGTAACTCACATGTGAGATAAACAAAGACACCAAGATGTTAAGGTATATCTGTCTCTGTCTGAAACCGGCTTGCACCTAGACCCAACCGCGTTTATAGAAGATGCCAATAAAGCAAAAAAAGAACCGAGAAGATCGCGCACCGACTCATGGAGTTGAGGTGCATCTGGCAACAGTGCTGGGTCCAGTTGAGTCCACGCATCAGGACCCAGGGCCGTAGTCGTTGGATAGAACAAGAAATTTATATATAAATGATGCAATAAATATGTAATAAAATAAGAAAATTATTTTTAAATAAAGAAAAAAATAATCTCATGTAATTCGATATATTTTATGGTTAATTTAAATTTTGTAAAATCAGTAATATCATTTCAGTAGTATGCTAAAGTTGGCGTACACCAATTGACAGACCTTACAATTTAGCATGACATCCGAAAGAAGTATCTACTGAAGCAGAAGAAAAGTATGAAGATGGTAGCGCGCATCCGTCCGTAGTAATTTGAATACATCTTCACAAGACCTATAATTTGTTACACGCGTTCAACAACACATGCGGTATATAACGCAGCCGTGTGTCGAAGAGTCCCCTCAGGCCCATTTTATTCGCGAAATTAAGATCGTTGGTGGATCAAGAGTTGACTTGGATCACAATGAATTACTCGGCTGGATAAATTATTTCTTATCCACTGGAATTTTCCCAGTTATTCAGTGCTTAATTAAAGCACTCGACAAGAACAAATTGAGATATGTATTGGACAGGAAATAAACCGAAATACCTCGGAATCAACTGGCAGCGAATGGTAAACAAAACCATTGTTTCGTTGGTATTCAATGAAAATTTCGAAATAATTTTAATTGAAAGGATAATTAACTTATTTTTAGAATTGAAAGACATTTTTTTTTTTTTTGAAATTTAGAAGAAAAAACGAAGAATCACAAGAAAACGTTTAATTGGAAGATGTTTTTCTTTTTTAAAAAAATCCGTGGGAATGAAGAATTTGAAAAAAAGTTGAAAATAATTGGTCTGCACTTTTCAGGTTTAAAATAGATTTCTACCACACAATTTTATGTTTTGCTTTTAGCTAAATTATTTTAATGAAAAATTTAAATAATGAATTTTTGAAAAATAACTTCTAAATAGGAAGTTAAAAATAATGACTAAAAATGCTATTGTTCTTTTGCTGTATACAACGATCATACTTTTTGAAGTTACAACTAATTTATCGTGAGCAAAGAAAGGTTCATTATTATCATTAATGATTGTTTAATGATCAATTAAATCTAAAATAAAGTTTGAATGATAAATCAATTGTTCTTCCGCACGATGTAAAAAAGAAGTCATGATTGTATATAAAATCTAAAAGCTCATCTCACCATATAAGAACCTTTCCTTAGACTTCACAACAGCTAAGTAAAAATCCCATTACATACTTTGGAGTTGCGGAATTTAATGAATGAATACTTGGGGATTCCCAATAAAATGGTATAGAAGATGTTGGAGGAGATGATTACACCAGCTCATGTAGGAAAACGACCTCAGCTATAATTGTCCTCGCGTGTATCGTACAACTGGTAGGGACAGAAGAGGCGAATTCAGTTTCTCCCTTTATTACTCATGAGTAGAATATAAAGCGCATGTGTATCCACGTATTACACTCGGTCTCCCTAACTTCTCTCGGGGATGTCAATGACTCTGTATATAGCTCAGTGCTCTACACATGTGTCGAGTCATAAAGGAAAGAGATATATGACGTTAATACGATGATGCACGCGACGAAGACCAACATCAAGTCAAGTGTTTCGGCCATAGATGAAGATGAGGTTGTACCTTGAAGGGCCAGATGTCAAGTATACTACCATTCTCCTCTACACATTCATATAAGAACGAGAAATACCATCTTTCATCTGCTTTTCCATGGCTATTATTTCTTCTTTTATTTCTCTACATGTTCAAACGTTTTTAAATCAATTGTTCGAATGTAAAAATTTATAACGTACTAGGAGCTGGTATGGTACACATGCCACTTAATACACTACTTTATAAATTTTAATACATTATTTTTTGATTATTTAATAAAATTGAATTGGTCAAAGGATTATAAAAAAATATGTTCCAGTCATAGACACTCTAGTTATTGAAAAACTCGTAAGAAAATATATATCCGACCCTCAATGAAAAAAGCACATAAATTTTTATTACTTTGACTCCAAAAATTTTTTGAAAGATATAACAATCAATTTATTTCCACATTACCACCCTTATTATACCCTTCAGTAAAACCACAGTAATTTTGGTTGTCCAAAATATGGTCGTAAATAAAATAATAAATGTATTTTAACGTGGATGACACATCGATGAAAGTCTTGGACATAGAAGTGAACTCTGACCAGGGTACAACTAGAGTATTAAAGCCAGAACTCGTGGGACCATTTTCTTATTCTGAAGAAAGGAAGAGAGAAATTCTTTGAGAGGGCTTAGTCGTAAATCGCATGACCCCCTGCACAACGTATGGCATCTCTTGGCGTCGTCCACAGAGAGTATTATCGTCGAAGGAACCAGTGAAGAAACTTGATTATTTTCTTTTCTCCCTTATATCCTTTCTTCTTCTTCCGAACGTATCACTGAGACCATATATGTAAGTATATACATCCTATCCATGTATGTATATATATATATATATATTTATATGAACAGACAAACGTTAAAGTTCATAACAAATGGATGACATTAATCTCTCGCACCTCATGCTAAGAGCACGTGGCATCGCATAATTATGATCATGTTTGCATATACATATGTACATGTGGCCTTACGTTGTTGTATCATGAATGTATGTATGTAGAAGGGGGGAAACGAAAGGGTGAAACACCTAAAATTCATTTTCTCCTTCTCCCACCCTCTATCTTGACACTTAAAACGATCACTTCCTCACCTGGGCATTAAACTTTACGTACATGTAACTCTCGACCAAAATCCGGAGAGGAAAAAATAAATATCATGATTGATGATCACGTTCAATACTTTAAGAAAATGTTTTAATCTTTTTATTTCATCTGCAATTTTAGTTGTTATTTTTTTAATCAAATTCACTGATTAGACATGTTTTATTCATTCGTTAAAATTTTTTAGTTTAATTTTTATTTATTTAACATTTTTAAAATGTTTTTTTTTCAGCTACTATAAATTTAAAATAATAAACATTTATTTTTTTTTTAGTTAAGTACTTAACAAAGTGTTTAGAAGAATTGTTTTAAATTGGCTTGAAGACAAATTTTTAATAATTTATCTCCAGGCAATAAATTTAAATAATTTATAAACTTAACGGAAATTTATTGAGTTTTATTAAATAAAAAAAAAATCTTCGACCAAAATTTAACTGTAACAGCAGACAACTTACCACTTTATCTTCAGTATAATTTCAATCTAAACTTAATATAACATAAAGTTTTGCTGAGTTTGATCTACTGATTAGAAACTTTCTTACTACTGACTCAAGAAGAAATGATTCTCAGATACGTTTCAACAGGCTCGACTACAGTAGATGAGAAGAAGGGAGGAAAGAAAAATATAAAAATAAAAAAAAAAAAATCTGGATGAAAGCTATTGGGCACTTAAAGAGTAGTAGTAGTGATACTTATATTTGGCAGAAGGAGTTTTGCGATAGGCTCAGGGGGTATCTAAAACATCGCTATGTTATTTCCGGCTCGACATTTTATCGATGTGTTGCCTGACGTATATAAGTGTTGGGAAGCATTCTGAGTGTCTGCAAATGTTTATGAATAACATAAATCCGTTAGAAAGAAATAAAAATAAAAAAGCTTAGTTTGATACATGGCAATATTTTATGAGTATTTTTTCAAATACCTCACTTCCTTCAACTCAATCAACAAAACATTCTCTACTTTATTTTACAATATTATTCTTTCAAGTATTCTGAACAAAATTCTAATTGAAAAGAAAAAAAAATTAAATCACTATTTAATAAATTAATTTTATTTAAATAAATTATTCTTCAATGTTACCATAGAGAAGCAATAATTAATTATTGGAGATAAAATGTTTTTTAAAGAAAAACGTTTATGTTAAAGAATGATGATAAAAATGATAATGTTTATAAGCTCTTGATCTACATTAACCCATAAAACGTTTTAAAAAAATATATAAAAGCAGTAAAGTTTAGGTAAAATAGTAATAAATATAACGAGCGAAAAAGATTCAAAATTGCTACAATGTGGCATTGAAAGTGGAAAGAAGATAAAGTCGAGAATGGAAGATTATCGTTGGAACATCAGGAGGAAATGGACGATGATCCAGAGAGACTGGTTTGGACACGCGTGTATGTAACAGTCGCGATGCCAGTGCACTCTCGGGTGCATATCTGCTACAGCAGCATTGAAGGAGAAAGGAACGAAGAAAAGAGAGAGGGATAGCAGGCGATCAAATAAAAGAAAGAGAGAAAAAGAAATGGTTAGTACAGGGCAGATATATTTAACCTTCTCGACTCAACAGAGAAGGAGTTAAGTTCTTATTCTTCCAACGCACTTGCTCTCTTCTACAATTTAAATAAATGTCAGTGGCTCACCAATGCTGATCATTGTTTTACTGTTATCTGCCTGATGGCAATGTAAGTGATTTTAAAAACTAAAGAATTATAATAATAACTAAAAAATATTTAAAAATCTAAAATGAAAATGGAAACGAGTCTTTCAGTTATATAGAGAAGAAAGAGTTGAAGACAGAATGACTCATGGAGTTGGTCGATTCACGGAGAAAATAACTTAAATACCCGGTCCTTTGTGTCGAGAAGATAGAGCGAGAGAGAGAGAGAGAGAGTAAAATAAGAGAATAATTGGCAAAAGTTGTTTTCAATAAATTAAAAGATAATAATAACAATAATCATAAATGCCAATAGTCATGCTTTATTATACTTTACTCTTTCATTGAATTTAAATAAGATAATAACATATTTTATCAGTTTAATTATTTATAAACACTGCTATCCTTTGAAGGTTATTGACTAATTAATTATTAAGCCATTCATAGTTAATTGGAAACAGGAAACGGAATTTGAAATTTGAACCAACAAAAACTTGCCTCCTATTCTCTAACATTAATTACAGAAAATGAATACTCTATTAAAATATTTACAATAAATTCTGTTCATTTTTTTTATCAATTAATTATTGAAATATAATATTTATTAATAATTTAATTAATACTGGATAAAAATATTTAGTTACTCCAATTAGTATTTTTTCTTTTTTAGAGTTAATATTTTTTTTTAAATAATTTTAGACAGTTGAAAATTTCTCCAGTAATTAATTTAAAAAAAAAATTAAGCAACGTGCTATTCATTGCCTTGAAATACCAATCAATATTTCATGAATATATTCTATGAACAAAAGTGCTGAAAAAGAATTCAATGGATGATAAACGACTTAAAAATTAGACAGAAGCTGAAAAGTGTCTTTTCAAAGATATTCGTTCTAAGACGTGAAACAAGAAGGAAACGAGTTGGTTAAGTGGCATAAGTGGTATACGTGTCGAGTGCTTGACCACCTTGGTAGGAAGTGGATGGCACTCAGACTGATAAAAGACGTGACTTAGGGAGCACACAAGAACAGAGAAATAGTTGGTATATTAACATCAATGATAGGAGACACATTGAAAACAAAAAAGATAAAACTAAATGCGAGTCTCAAGTGATTCTATCTCACCTGTGTGACTAAACCATCAGCCAACTAGACCTCATGGTTACACAACTAAGCCAAAATTATTTCTCTGGCACTTGATTGAACCATCCTATTGATCCCGATTTTCACCTCAAGGATAAATATGTAGACCTAATTTTTTCATCATTCCTTAAATTATCATCTAATTAATAACCAGCAGGAAGAGAATAGCTGTCAATTTTAGCAGAGGCTATAAAAACATATTGAATGAGTCACATTGAGGAAAGTAATTCGAATTAACGCCTACTAGATTGAAGTTTCTCTGAGAACCTTGGAGCTAGAGGACTTTTATGTATCTAAGAGGATCGTTTTTGCGCAACAAAGTGGTATAAAGCCGCGTGTGTGTGTGACCAACAGTATAAGAAAAAAATCACTAACTTTCAAGCCATCAAAAGTTGGATTTAAGATGTTGAGAATGGAATAAAACATGTAAAGTCCAATTTATGAGACTTTGTGTGATAGAAGTGAATATTTCAAGGTAAAAGAATATTCTTGTGGTTTACTTCTCTATACCATGACGAACGTATAGTCTCTTCAACAGACGCTCACTATAATTTTTAGCCCTTGCGATCTCCTTATCCACGCTTCACGTTCTTTTATGTACCTTTATCCAGTCATTACTTATTTCTTTTTCCTTCACAGCTTTATCTCTGTACTGAATTTGAGCAGCAAAAAATTAGATCAAAGTAGCATGAAAAATGATCAAATATAATTGAAAGTTCATTTAAATAATGTTGATAATAAAATAGTCATTATATTATTAGGAGAACATTTTTTTTTACAGTTAATTAAAAATTATTAACTCTTCATTTTTCTCTTGTACTTTCTATTATACCATGCTACTATCGAGTTAGCTTTGATAATTCATTCAACTCACGAGTATTTTATTAATATAACTCTCCATTGCTAACAGCTAACAACTTTTTCTTTCATTTTAAATAGCAAAAAAATGTATGGTATTTTCACTGACAACAATTTTTGTTGATAGTTATCCAATAGCTTCAAGTTTATAGTGCTAATAATAATGAAGCTTGCCAAACGTATGTGTTAGTTGCTGTCACAACTTACCAATCAACAACATCTTGACATAAAAAGGTCTCTAGATTAATGTCAAACTCAGAATGACTATTTATACTTCAAGAAATTCCTGTTTCAGTTAGGTCAGGAGTTATAAAACAAATACTTTACTTCTATTTCTGACAGCTTCAAGATCTTGGTGATCATAAAGATTAAAAATACTACATATTGAATAATTATATTATCGATGCTCTTTTCAATAGAAAAAAAAACAGAATTAAATATTTAAACCCTAGAAAATTCCAGTTGAATTAAAAAATAATTATTTTGTAATTTTTAAAAAATTGAAAATTTCTAAATGCTGCAAGTCACGAAACCATTAATTTATGTCCAACTCTTTCTCTACGATTAAAAAGAAAAATCTGAATTTAACCTCAGTAGTATTAATTAATTATTTAGCGATTTTCAACGATTATTTATTTCATCATAATTTGATATCGCAATAATAATAAATATAGGGAAAATGGGGATTTTATCAGGATATTAAGTCTAAAAAAATTCATTAACCAATGTAATCAAAATGAATTTTCTTGATTACATATGATATCTGTTTACCACGACATAATAATGTTAAAGGTCTTTCAAATAAAAATATTTAAAATTAGTATGAAGTTAATGTCAGATAAATGAAGCAAAACCATTACTTTAGTCGCGATAAATCAACTGCTGACTAGTAATCAACATTTATCATGATATAAAATGTAAAATGTCGATGACAAACTAAAATATCTAAGTATATCTAACGGATACCATACAGATATATTAATACACTAAATAACTGATGATTAAATTTAGTAACATCAACCATACAGTCATATAGGAAATGTAATCTAGGAAATCAACATGCATCTAAAGACCCTACATTTGAATGACAAAGAGTCTATGATTAAAGAAGAATGATATCTACAACACAAAATACTATAAAAGTAATCGCATGGAGTTTTAATGCTATCATTATGCGCCCGCCATAACCACCCTTGGTCTTTGAAAGTGCAATATGACTAAGAAATACTTACTTTGTCGTAAGATACAATCGATTGTGTCGAGCCATGCGCGTCTTTTATTCTTTAGTTCCCTTAGTGATAATGGAGGGACAAAATACAAGACAAGGGATTCACTGGACGAGCACAAACAATAGAAGCATTGGTATTGTGGGGGTGAAAATCTCTTAGGCGTGATGAGAGAGGTGTGCTACGGATATTGCAAACTTCACAGAAGTGTCAGAGACACTCCTTGAGTACACATAAACAAGAAAGACATCAATTGAGCAACTATTGGAAACGCAACACTTGAATGAAAATCAATCGGAAAATTGATTTATATTTTTAATAAACTAATGGCTTAATAGTTATTTTAGTATGAGAAATATCTAGAGTGGAAAGCTCGAAGAAGGTTGAAGGTATTGTATAAGAAATACTTGACCTCTCAAAAGGATCAATATGAAGTAAATTCTTTCATGAAATATTGTATCGCGATTCCTAATACAGGGGATGGAATGAGGGCATTCGATAGAATATGATGGAAATAATATTGGAGTAATAAAAGTGAGAGCTAGGGAGGAATATAATAATTCAGAAAACCAAGTAATTTAACATCATAAATTATTGCTATAATTAATGAGATAAATAATTGTTACATTATGGTTATTTTATTCAAGAACATGCGTGTTGTTAAATATTATTTGATTGCTATGCACTCAGACACTTTATAAATGATATTTTAAAAAATTCCATTAACACCTCGAAGAGAACTTTCCAGAGAAATTCATTGTTAGGAATGCAAAACTGTAATAATATTTTTCCTAAACTTGACTTAAAAATATTAACAAATAAATTCAATGAATTAAAAGAAAAAATAACATCGGAATAAATTTAATTAATTGAAGATTTAAATAACAAGAATTACTTTGAAAACAATAAATAAAGTCTTTACATATCAATCATAAAAAAAAATGAATACGTTTTTAATTTCTGCTAAAAATGTGTTGCTTCGTGAAAAAAGTATATTTCACCGATGAAAAAATATCAATTGTTCATGAGATTAATCGGAAAACGAAATGAAATATTTTTTCAATGCGTCAACAGTGTTCCATAGCAGCTAATATCGATTGTCGTACTGCGACAGTCGACGTATAGGGGTTGGCACTAGTTGAAACAGGCGTTTCTACCATAGAGCAATAGCATACAGCATCAAACATTCTACCCTTCTTTAAATTGAATTGTCACAACTCCTCGATGCCAATTGCCTGTAATACGATTGGAGAGACACTCAATGACGAACAATTGTCTATTGAATTGAAAACTCCTGATTCTCAATCGCTCAATCAATTTATAAAGGATGAGAAAAATCTTACTACTGGTTAGTATCTAATTGCAGCTCATTTACATATTAATGATAAGCTCTTTAGCATGTTTGCTCACGAATGGAGTGTAAAATACTATCATGATAGAAATCATATAACTTGAGTAGAATGATAGAAAAAGAATTGAACTTTTTTCTTTTAATAACGTATATAAATAAATAAGAAACAATAAAAGAAATATCATTTACTCCTAGACCTTCGTGATTTACGGCGGAAGTGGTGAGATAAACCAGTATATAATATCAGTAAGGTTAAACTTGTAGTTAAAAATGTCTTTGATTTTTATTTCTGTCATTCCTTAAGTCAAGAAAGTCATCGAAATGACTATAATTTATTAAATCACCACTTTTTTTTTATTTATATAATTAAAAAGATAAAAGAAAGAAGAGGAAACTACACATAAAAACATTAACACGCAAGATTAAAATGGTCTTCATAAAAAAAAAAGTATATTACATATAATTAAGCTTCCAGTAAACTCTATTTGCTTTTCTTCATTTTAACAAGCTACTCATTTAATAATAATATTTTTCTTTAAACATTTAAAGCCACTTTTGTGCTTATTAAGAAATAAAAAAAAAATAATTACAACTTGAATACAATAGAACTTGAAACTTTAATAAAGACCTTTGGTTACTAGTAATAATTGCATAAGCTTCAAGGATATTCATTTCAAACAGTAAAATTAATATTAAATTGCTTATAGAAAAAGAATTTGGTCTCAATAAGTCGTCGAAGGCGTTAAGCATTTGATTGTAAGTCAAGCGAATCAATGCACACTCACCGCCTCTAGTTGTATGCAATCGTTTATAGTCTCGTATCACTTTCCACCCGGCTCTTCGGGTGACTCGACTATATATATATATAAATATAAACACAATCACAAAGTATCTACGTGTCGAAACTCTCTTAGGCAGGTACACTCCACTCTACGCGTCAGAGAACATAAGATATTATTTTATTCCATCATTTCGCGTCAACAAGTTATCAATTCAAGTCAAAGAAAAGAAATATGTCGCAAAAATCTCATAAAGATTTTTTTCTTGCTGAACATAGAACCTTTCTGAAAGAAATATAAAACCACCAGTTATAACGGTTTATTATCAACAATTGTTTTACTTGTTTTATTTCATATATACTTGAAGTTTTATTAGCTTTTATTACTGATGATAAAAGACTACGTATTGAAATATAAAGATTAAATTAATAAACACTAGTTTACATTATTTTTTGGAGCATTCATCTTACATGTGTATTTTAAAGACACCTTGATTATTTTTAATTATTAATTATAGTTGCAATTAAAAATTTATTGAACCTTAACTTAGGTTGTAAAAAAAATGGATATGTAATATTATATAAGAATAATTAGGGGAAGTCATTTGTAGAAAAAATAAAGAAGAAAGTATGGATCACAACCTATCATTCATCTACCCTTAAACGACTTTCAGTAGGAAAGAAATGAGTAGTAATTTATAACTTTATTTTCTTCTGTCTTTGTAAGAAGTAAGCTAATCAACTCAAGATTAACACCATTCAAAAGAATGTAAGTTACTTTTATGTGATGAAAATAAAAAGAAAAAAAATTGCACAGTATTTAAAAATTTTGAATTATTTTATATAAAATGAATTTGATTAATTGCTTAAAGTTCCTAATAAGTAGCAGCGTCTAAAATTACTGCCGGTTTCTTTTGAAAAATAAATATCGGTCATTTCACGAGATTACCAGTAGCTTATAACTTTACTTTTCGTGAAAAATGTTTCATTATTTTAGATTTCGACACATAAACAGCAAAATGTACTATCTGTATATAGTCTTTGATCACTGATTATGAAGAAAAGTTTTACTGAACAATTTTGTTTTATAACTGACAATCATTTTTCTAAGTAACTTACAGTAGTACGAAAAAAAAAAAAAATTCTACTCACCATACAGACGATTTACAGGACGTTGTCACGGCGTTTCTAACCTCCAACCTCCACAGCACGTCCACACGAAGGAGTGATTATCCAATAAGACGCCTTGGAGTCGCCGGATCATGAAAATTTCCAAATTCGTTAACTTTATTTAGTTTATTTTTGTGCAGACACGATAATTCTATAGAATCACACGCGAGGGCTATCGCACGTCAACTATTTTCGATAAAATTTACCGGCAAAAATCAAGACAAAACACGAACGTAAGAAATAAAAAATGAAACACAATTTGCGACACAAAAATGAAGGAATTCATACGCTCAATCATACCACGCGCGAGTTCAGCGGCCGACTGAGAGGATGCAGTTGCTGTCGTCCGCCATGGGACGCTCGTGGGCAACCCCCCACCGCGTAGCCGCACAGACAAAGCCATTGCGCGCGCAGCTTGCATATATTTTTTTTCCTTCGTCGCTTCTCTTGCTTATCCTTTATTTCTATCCTCTTGCAACTTACCAAATACATGAATACATACACTCCGTTCGGTGTTACATATATATGTTGGGTTATGTTTACATACACAAGCAACGAAAGCTCCTCTTAACATGTTTACATTCTTGAACTTTATCTTACAGCTTACACCCTCTTATTGTTGACCAATACAAAGTTTCATTAAAAGCTAAAAGTTTATTTTCATTTTTTGAATCAATTTGAGTCAAAATTTCATTAAAAGCTAAAAGATAATACCTTTTTGTGACCGGATGAACATCACATAACAATTCAGTTACTGGAGTAATAAAGCAGGGAAACAAAGAGCCTAGTTAATATTTGTGTTTAATTGCTTTTTTTTGAATAATTGGCATTTAAATTTTACTTAATGTCATATAAAACGATCAATAAAATCAACATTCATATTTAAGTCATTGTATTTATCGTTAGATAACGATAAAAATCATTCTTTACTCCCAAAACATACGGGACGTTCGAACTGCTCCAATGGCTTCATCCAACTGAATATCGATAACTGTAAAAAGTGATAACGACGGTTGAGAATCATAGCTGACTGCCGGTATTACAGTTATCTGTTGTTCGTCTTTAGATAAAACAGTTACACAAAATAATTTTTTTCTTAAGGCTGGGCCAGAGACAGGTTCTCTCTGAAATATAGGAATACAGATATTTAGCAATAGAATTTTTAAAGAATAAAGATATTTAGGGCGAGTTCGACCATGGTCGATTAACTAATTGGCCGATTAACTAGTGTTACCAATTTTTAAAAAATTAAACAAGAAACAAGTGCCTTTCCCTCATTGCCTATTTCATTGTTTAGAAATAGGTAGTACTAGTTAATCGACCATGGTCGAACTCGCCCTTAAAGTTTTTTTTTTTCTTATATCTTTTCCAAAAACAAGATGTTACAAGTTTACGGACATCTGACTTTAAGTCCATAATTTCAAGAATTTTTTGCATTAGAAAATTTTTTACCCAATCAAAATTTTAATGTTTAAATAACAGAATATCAATTAGCCTGAAAACCTAATAATCGTAAAATGAAAATGATTGACTTATCTTAATACAATATTAGAAACACTAATCGGTTGACAGCCAAATAATGAAGAAATTTTTAATACTGTAAACATCACAATTCACATATTTGAGTGTGAACAATTTTAAAGCACCATAGAATCAGGATGCTGAAAAGATCACAATGTGTTATTATTTTTATTAGAATTTACTATCATTTATTAACATCATGTAAGTTTTAAATGAAGCATATATTAATGCATAGTTCATACATAATATATAGTGGGATTGATTAACTTTATTTTTTATTTCAGGTGTTGCAGGAAATCAGTATCAAGATGTGATAGCAACTTTTCGAGGACCATTTCAAGATCCATTTATGCCTCTGCAAGGTGAAAAATTTTATGAAGAAAAAATTTCCTGTGATTTAATGATGGAGCCAATGGAAACTATTAGAACAGCTTTAAATCAATTGGAGGTTTTAAGAAGAAGTTATTGTAATAACCCTGGTGTTTCGGAAAGAGGTAAATGATGAAAATATTTTTGACTCATTTCGTAAAATTTATGATCAATGTTGTCCGTCATGTTTTAGAGCCAATAAATCTTCCCATCCTTTCTACAGAATCACGTAATTTAGGTACTTTAGATTCAGCTAAAGAAGACGACAATAAAGGTATTGATTTTTTTGCGACAAATGAAGATTATCCTGTAAAAACAACAGAGAACCCTAATGTTTTATCAACAACAATAGACGACAATATATTAACTACTCGTCAAAAAACCTCCTTCAAAAGGCCTAAAAAAGTAAAATATATTACTGCTATAAAACTGATTCTAATCTTATCTTCAAAAAATAGATTAATCATATGAATTTTCGTTTTTCACTTCATAGAAATGTCCACCGAAAAAAAAGGCTCGTATTCGTGCTGGTAGAAAAAGTGTTCCATATACTTTTTATGAATTTTATGACGATCTTGAAAATCATGATGAATATTTTGAGAATGCTTATTATTACAATGATATTAATAAATAAAACATTGCTTTCTAAATGTTGAATTTAATCTATGAAAAGATTAAAATACTGAAATTACGTCATGTCATGAATAAAATATGGATAATTATTGGAGTGCAGAATGATTGATATAAATACAGGGTGTCGAATGAATAAATGATATAATCAAATTTTCATACAAACAAAACTGTCACTCCTGAATAGATTTGATATCAACATTATGAAATTTACAAATGTTGTCTTTAGTAACCAATATTTTTTATTCATCATTTCATGTCCTATTTATGATGAATTTTTTTTCTACACAAAAAAAGGTAGAACACTTCATTATCATCAATGTCTACTCACAGCGCTACATATAGTCGGTTAATGTACTACGTACTTGGTGAAATACCTAATTCTGAGTTTGTGCTTCTGTCAGATTATATTCTTTGTCCAACAAAAAAGATCATGATAAATAAATGTATGTGACAGTTCATAGTCATATGTAGTGCAAACAAATTATTCAATAATTTTAGATAATGTGCAATCATTAAAATTTTTAATAATAAAACATTGATTTTGATCAAGATCAAGTTTAGATTGATCCCCAAACTATGGTTAATTATGATTTTGCATTACTCATAAAATCCATCAATAACAGTAGATAAAATACATGAGTCATTAAAACCTAGAAGTAAGTATTAATTTTATCTTAATTAATAAATTACAAATTTATTCAAAAGATCTTTTTATCTTCATTTTGTAAAATTATATATCTATAAAGGCCATATTTTTTCAGTTGGTCAATCAATCTTCCTACGTCAAAGATCAATTAAATATAATTATTGACTATTAAAAAAAAATCATTGATTTGAATAGTTATTGATAAAATAAAGCAAAAATGAATTACGGCGTTGATTGGGATGCAGAGCAACGTCAAACGCTCTTGGATACTCGAGCAACATTACACCGAACTAGTGAATCAGTTTTACGATCACAAACAGTAGCAGCAGAAACTGAGCAGATTGGTCAGGAGGTGATAACAGAATTAGGAGTGCAACGAGAATCCCTCTTGCGAACCAAAAGACGACTGTCAGAAACGGATCAGGAATTAGCAACATCTAGAAAAATGATGCGGTTGATTACACGGGGAGTTTTAACTAATAAAATAGTATTAATTTTGATAATTATTATGGAAATCTGTATACTGAGCCTTACCATTTATCTAAGATTTATCCATAAAAAGTAAATTTAATTATGAATTAATTCTATAAGCTTTAAACGTTATAACTTATAATGTATAATGGGAATTCATTAGAACTGTTAACAATTATATTACATACAGTGCATCGACTTGTATATACAAATATTTTATTCTATAATAGAATATAGTATCGCATCATTTCCATATTATCATAAGATCTTAGAGTGTTACTGTATTGTAAATATTGTAATTAAACACTAAACGATGTCAACATCAAATAGAATTCAAATAATTAATCAAAATCGTTAAAAGATCACACTATGGACATCTTCCGGCATTCTATTTTTCTTATCGAATGTATCGAATCAGAGAGAAGACTGAATAAAAGAATACTAAGGTACGAAGAAGTCCAAAGGAGCCGGATTCCGGTTTCCCGAACCCATCGTACGTCCCCCGACTACGTGATGTCGCTAGCAGTCCACTTAATAATGCGCCGATAATAGTAGATCAGCAGTCGTCGGCGGACCGCCGATGGGTACGGACACAAGTAGGGATGTATGTCATTTTTGACGTAAAAATAACAAATGAGTTTTTTTATGATTTTTATGCGCAAGCAAGTGATCATTGTAGTCGATAAATAGGTAAAATCAAAGATAATCTTTGAATTTTGACATTGAGAAGTTTTTTTATAAATACGATTGCAGATATATAGAAGACGACACCAACAATCATCATTGAGTGTATTCAATTATTACACAATACCGTCACAATTTTAATCAAATATCTCTAGAGCCAAACTATGAATCCGGATCGAGTTGAAGATGGACATACATATTCTTCAAATGCTAGAGAAAGTGTATACGTATTGTAGTTCGATTATTCGTTCTTGTATTTTTTTTCTTACCATGTACGTACCATGTACCTGTACCCAACAAGACACAGAGAATAAATAGGTATGACAATATCGAGACTTTCAACAGATTTATCTATTGTAAAAAGAGAATCTGTATTTTTCATATTCTTTAGAAAATAATTATGTGGAAAATGGAAAGAAGAAGTAATTATTGTTAAATTAATCTTAAAATTTTTTCCTAATCGTTTAGAGTCGTTTTATCGTTTTTTTCTGTAATTGACCAAATTTGTATTTGATTAAATTCATACAGAATAAATTAAAAGATGAGAGATAATAGAATCAGGGCAATTCTTTAGGGCTAAAGCTTTAGAGGTTTTCCCCGTTGTCTTTAACCTTATTTTTGAACTATTATCACTAATTAGTTTTTTAACAGTAGGATAGCTAGAAGGAATTATTGTTAAAACTAAATCAATAAAAATTTTGTTTTCTTATACAACACGTAGGGTTCAACGTCTGATTAAAGCACTCGAAAAATTTTTATATCATTTTTATGCATTATTTCTATTTAAATACAATAAATATTACACTTTTTGAAACTACAAAAGTTACAATTGTTATTAAAAGAAAAAAATACTACTTACATTCTTGAATCCTTAATAGGAAACCGATGAAATGTCAACTCTGGATTGTTTTTCTTTGAATTTTTTCATCCTTTATCGACACAAACACTGGCAGTTCCAACGGAATCGAACCCCGACCGGCAAAAGGGAAACTATGTGCACTATTCACACAGCACAAGTATCGGGAAGATATCTTTTTGATATCTTCTTTCAGATATCCTCAAGATATCCATGAAATAATGTCAAAAAGATACCTTTTTTCAGACATTTTTTTAGATTGATAAATAAAGGCGAGCAAATTGATTAATAAATAGTTAATTAATTAATAATTCATCTAATTACCAGTTTAATAATTAAATACAGATACAATATACAGTAAATCTACAAAAATAAAATAACCCATGTGGCACACATCTCCGAATCATATCTTTTTAAGGATATCATTTAGATATCTATGAAATGACACTAAAAAGAGATCTATTTTCAAACAATTTTTATATCAATACAAAAACTCAAGTTAGATGATTTTTTATTATCAATCAGTTAATAAGTCAACTTATTACAGGTTAGTAATCTAATTACTGATTTGAAACAGTAAATTCGAGGCAGTATAGCAAATTTTGGAAATTGATGATTTTACAATTAATAAATTTTTTTCCCCCATTAGAGCTTACTGTCAAGTTTAATTCGAATTATTATGTTTGACCACTTTTTTTCGGTGAAATCCAATTGTATATTAATTTAAATTTCTCATTACATTGATAACGAAGGAATAGCTTCAGCCACACAAATAGACGATTCAAATAGCATCGTAAGTTTTCCAGTTTGGCGCAGTAGTCAAGGTTCAAGTCTACCGTTACAAAGGTTCGAGGATAGAGTCTACAACAGTTTTCAGTGTTTACCTCAAAAGTTATATTTATCATTAGTAATGAAACAATAATAATCAAATTAAATTTTTGTTTTTTAATTACTGTACAATTTATTGAAATTTTTGTCTTAATTGATATTATTGTAATCCCCAAATCGTTTATTGCTTTTAAATTAGATGCCTTTTTTTTATCCGCAAAAAGATGACGTACGGATATCCCCTAGCAGATCGCATCGACGACGAATATTTCAGAAATTCGATGCTTAATCGATTTTATTTTTGAGGTGAATATAACATCGTTTTTTTTTAAATCGATAAGAAATTGTGGTCGATTACTTCATCAACTTTTTTATAAATCGATGTACAATCGATGTGGAATATCACCGACATCGAAATTGCCTCGAAAATGAAAAAATCGATCTAAAATCAATGCGAATTTTTTTTAACATCAAGTTTGCCTCGAAAATGAAAATTCGATGCAAAATCGATGTTAGATTACTTAAAATCGAATTTGCCTCAGAAATGAAAAAATCGATCTAAAATCAATGCGAATTTTCTTTAACATCAATTATACCTCGGATATATGAAAAACAATGTAAAATCGATGTTAGTGAAAGTCTAACAGATAGCGCCAATCACGGCTGGATGAAATACTAAAGTTCATAATGCACACACATTTGCCTGTCTTGCATACCTGAAACATATGAGTTTATGGCCGCAATGGATTTAAGTAAACCGGGAGAATACGCGTACAATTAAAAAATTATTTAGTAATAATAATTATATGGTATGACAATCGTCTTCTCTCAATGTAACTTATTTCCTTCAGGATTTGAAAATCAGAGGCGATTTAGTAGAGTATCAACTTGCTCATTAAGGAGCCGGGCATGATTTCTAAGGATATGAAAATTCACAGATTTTTTATTTCCCATAATTAAGAAATGATAATTAACAGATATATAAAAAAAGACATTTTGAACAATATAAAACCTTGTTTTTTATTTGAACTTAATATTAATAGTCGTAAGGCAATTGAGAAGAGCATCAACTGGCCCATTAAGTACGCAGAGCACGATTTTTGACACTAAAAACTCACATGAAAAATTCAAATCATCGCGATAGTACCCATCAAATATCTAGATCATCCGATTGAGAAGCTGTAAGGTATTCATGCAATATCCAAATCGCCAGATTGAGAATCCGAGAAGTATTCATGAAATATCAATATCATCCGATTGAGAATCTGTGAAGTATTCATGAAATATCGATATCATCAGATTGAGAATCTGTGAAGTATTCATCAATTTTCGATATCATCCAATTCCGAATCTGTGGAGTATTCATGAAATGTCGATATCATCAAATTGAGAATCTGTGAAGTATTCATGAAATATCTAGGTCATCAGATAAATCATCGAGATCGAATTCATAAATTATCTAGATCATCCAATTCAGAATCTGCGATGTATTAATGAAAAATCGATATCATCAGATTCCGAAACCGTAAAGTATTCATGAAAGATCGATATCATCAGATTCCGAATCCGTGAAGTATTCATGAAATATCGATATCGTCAGATTCCGAAACCGTGAAGTATTCATGAAATATCGATATCGTCAGATTCCGAAACCGTGAAGTATTCATGAAATATCGATATCATTAGATTCCGAATCCGTGAGGTATTCATGAAAAATCGATATGATCAGATTCCGAATCCGTGAAGTATTCATGAAATATCAATATCATCAGATTGAGAATCTGCAAAGTACTCATGAAATATCGATATCATTAGATTCCGAAACCGTGAAGTATTCATGAAAAATCGATATCATCAGATACCGAATCCGTGAAGTATTCATGAAATATCAATATCATCAGATTGAGAATCTGCGAAGTATTCATGAAATGTTGACATCGTCAGATTCCGAAACCGTGAAGTATTTATGAAATATCGATATCGTCAGATACCAAAATCGTGAAGTATTCATGAAAAATCAATATCACCAGATTGAGAATCTGCGAAGTATTCATGAAATATCGATATCGTCAGATTCCGAAACCGTGAAGTATTCATGAAATATCGATATCGTCAGATTCCGAAACCGTTGAGTATTCACGAAATATTAATATCGTCAGATTCCGAAACCGTGAAGCATTCATGAAATATCGATATTATCAGATTTCGAATCCGTGAAGTATTCATTAAAAATCGATATCATCAGATTAAGAATCTGCGAAGTATTCATGAAAAATCAATATCATCAGATTGAGAATCTGCGAAGCATTCACGAAATATCGATATCGTCAGATTCCGAAACCGTGGAGTATTCACGAAATATCGATAACATCAGATTGAGAATCTGCGAAGTATTCATGAAATATCGATATCGTCAGATTTCGAAACCGTGAAGTATTTATGAAATATCGATATCGTCAGATACCAAAATCGTGAAGTATTTATGAAAAATCGATATCATCAGATTGAGAATCTGCGAAGTATTCATAAAATGTTGATATCGTCAGATTCCGAAACTCTGAAGTATTCATGAAATATCGATATCGTCAGGTACCGAATACGTGAAGTATTAGTTAAAAATCGATATCATCAGATTGAGAATCTGTGAAGTGTTCATGAAATATCGATATCGTCAGATTCCGAAACCGTGAAGTATTCATGATATATCGATATCATCAGATTCCGAAACCGTGAAGTATTCATGAAATATCGATATCATCAGATTCCGAATCCGTGAAGTATTCATGAAATATTGATATCATCAGATTGAGAATCTGCGAAGTATTCATAAAATATCGATATCGTCAGATTGAGAATCTGCGAAGTATTCATGAAATATCGATATCGTCAGATTCCGAAACCGTAAAGTATCCATGATATATCGATATCATCAGATTCCGAATCCGTGAAGTATTCATGAAATATTGATATCATCAGATTGAGAATCTGCGAAGTATTCATGAAATATCGATATCGTCAGATTGAGAATCTGCGAAGTATTCATGAAATATCGATATCGTCAGATTCCGAAACCGTAAAGTATCCATGATATATCGATATCATCAGATTCCGAAACCGTGAAGTATTCATGAAATATCGATATCGTCAGATTCCGAAACCGTGAAGTATTCATGATCTATCGATATTATCAGATTCCGAAACCGTGAAGTATTCATGAAATATCGATATCGTCAGATTGAGAATCTGCGAAGTATTCATGAAATATCGATATCGTCAGATTCCGAAACCGTGAAGTATTCATGAAATATCGATATCATCAGATTCCGAATCCGTGAAGTATTCATGAAATATCGATATCGTCAGATTCCGAAACCGTGAAGTATTCATGAAATATCGATATCATCAGATTCCGAATCCGTGAAGTATTCATGAAATATTGATATCATCAGATTGAGAATCTGCGAAGTATTCATAAAATATCGATATCGTCAGATTGAGAATCTGCGAAGTATTCATGAAATATCGATATCGTCAGATTCCGAAACCGTAAAGTATCCATGATATATCGATATCATCAGATTCCGAATCCGTGAAGTATTCATGAAATATTGATATCATCAGATTGAGAATCTGCGAAGTATTCATGAAATATCGATATCGTCAGATTGAGAATCTGCGAAGTATTCATGAAATATCGATATCGTCAGATTCCGAAACCGTAAAGTATCCATGATATATCGATATCATCAGATTCCGAAACCGTGAAGTATTCATGAAATATCGATATCGTCAGATTCCGAAACCGTGAAGTATTCATGATCTATCGATATTATCAGATTCCGAAACCGTGAAGTATTCATGAAATATCGATATCGTCAGATTGAGAATCTGCGAAGTATTCATGAAATATCGATATCGTCAGATTCCGAAACCGTGAAGTATTCATGAAATATCGATATCATCAGATTCCGAATCCGTGAAGTATTCATGAAATATCGATATCGTCAGATTCCGAAACCGTGAAGTATTCATGATCTATCGATATTATCAGATTCCGAAACCGTGAAGTATTCATGAAATATCGATATCATCAGATACCGAAATCGTGAAGTATTCGTGAGATATCGATGTTATCATATAAATTATCTGGACGGTATTTATAAATTATCTAGAACATCAGATAAATTATCTGGATAGTACAATTAAATTATCTAGATCATGAATTGCATAATCTGGATAGTATTCATGAATTATCTAGAACATCGGATAAATTATCTGGGTAGTATACATGAATTATCTAGAACATCAGACAAATTATCTGGATACCATATATAAATTATCTAGATCATCGAATAAATTATCTAGATAGTATTCATGAAATATCGTGTCATCAGATTGAGAATCTGCGAAGTATTCATAAAATATAGATATCGTCAGATTCCGAAACCGTGAAGTATTCATGAAATATCGATATCATCGGATTCCGAAACCGTGAAGTATTCATGAAATATCGATAACATCAGATTGAGAATCTGCGAAGTATTCATGAAATATCGATATCGTCAGATATCGAAATCGTGAAGTATTCATAAAAAATCGATATCATCAGATTGAGAATCTGCGAAGTATTCGTGAGATATCGGTATCATCAGATACCGAAATCGTGAAGTATTCATGAAAAATCGATCACATCAGATTCCGAATCCGTAGAGTATTCATGAAAAATCGATATCATCAGATACCGAAATCGTAAAGTAATTATGAAAAATCGATACCATCAGATTGAGAATCTGCAAAGTATTCATGAAATATCGATATCATCAGATTTCGAAACCGTGAAGTATTCATGAAAAATCGATCACATCAGATTCCGAATCCGTAGAGTATTCATGAAAAATCGATATCATCAGATACCGAAATCGTAAAGTAATTATGAAAAATCGATACCATCAGATTGAGAATCTGCAAAGTATTCATGAAATATCGATATCATCAGATTTCGAAACCGTGAAGTATTCATGAAATATCGATATCGTCAGATACCGAAATCGTAAAGTATTTATGAAAAATCGATACCATCAGATTGAGAATCTGCAAAGTATTCATGAAATATCGATATCATCAGATTTCGAAACCGTGAAGTATTCATGAAATATCGATATCATCAGATACCGAAATCGTAAAGTATTCATGAAATGTCGATATCGTCAGATTCCGAAACCGTGAAGTATTCATGAAATATCGATATCATCAGATTTCGAATCCGTGAAGTATTCATTAAAAATCAATATCATCAGATTGAGAATCTGCGAAGTATTCATGAAATATCGATATCGTCAGATTTCGAAACCGTGAAGTATTCATGAAATATCGATATCATCAGATATTGAATCTGCGAAGTATTCATGAAAAATCGATATCATCAGATACCGAAATCGTAAAGTATTCATGAAATGTCGATATCGTCAGATTCCGAAACCGTGAAGTATTCATGAAATATCGATATCATCAGATTTCGAATCCGTGAAGTATTCATTAAAAATCAATATCATCAGATTAAGAATCTGCGAAGTATTCATGAAATATCGATATCGTCAGATTTCGAAACCGTGAAGTATTCATGAAATATCGATATCATCAGATATTGAATCTGCGAAGTATTCATGAAATATCGATATCATCAGATACCGAAATCGTAAAGTATTCATGAAATGTCGATATCGTCAGATTCCGAAACCGTGAAGTATTCATGAAATATCGATATCATCAGATTTCGAATCCGTGAAGTATTCATTAAAAATCAATATCATCAGATTAAGAATCTGCAAAGTATTCATGAAATATCGATATCATCAGATTTCGAAACCGTGAAGTATTCATGAAATATCGATATCGTCAGATACCGAAATCGTGAAGTATTCATGAAAAATCGATATCATCAGATTGAAAATCTGCGAAGTATTCATGAAATGTCGATATCGTCAGATTCCGAAACCGTGAAGTATTCATGAAATATCGATATCATCAGATTTCGAATCCGTGAAGTATTCATTAAAAATCGATATCATCAGATTGAGAATCTGCGAAGTATTCATGAAATGTCGATATCGTCAGATTCCGAAACCGTGAAGTATTCATGAAATATCGATATCATCAGATATTGAATCTGCGAAGTATTCATGAAATATCGATATCATCAGATTTCGAAACCGTGAAGTATTCATGAAATATCGATATCATCAGATACCGAAATCGTAAAGTATTCATGAAATGTCGATATCGTCAGATTCCGAAACCGTGAAGTATTCATGAAATATCGATATCATCAGATTTCGAATCCGTGAAGTATTCATTAAAAATCAATATCATCAGATTGAGAATCTGCGAAGTATTCATGAAATATCGATATCGTCAGATTTCGAAACCGTGAAGTATTCATGAAATATCGATATCATCAGATATTGAATCTGCGAAGTATTCATGAAATATCGATATCATGAGATACCGAAATCGTAAAGTATTCATGAAATGTCGATATCGTCAGATTCCGAAACCGTGAAGTATTCATGAAATATCGATATCATCAGATTTCGAATCCGTGAAGTATTCATTAAAAATCAATATCATCAGATTAAGAATCTGCAAAGTATTCATGAAATATCGATATCATCAGATTTCGAAACCGTGAAGTATTCATGAAATATCGATATCGTCAGATACCGAAATCGTGAAGTATTCATGAAAAATCGATATCATCAGATTGAAAATCTGCGAAGTATTCATGAAATGTCGATATCGTCAGATTCCGAAACCGTGAAGTATTCATGAAATATCGATATCATGAGATTTCGAATCCGTGAAGTATTCATTAAAAATCGATATCATCAGATTGAGAATCTGCGAAGTATTCATGAAATGTCGATATCGTCAGATTCCGAAACCGTGAAGTATTCATGAAATATCGATATCATCAGATATTGAATCTGCGAAGTATTCATGAAATATCGATATCATCAGATTTTGAAACCGTGAAGTATTCATGAAATATCGATATCGTCAGATACCGAAATCGTGATGTATTCATTAAAAATCGATATTATCAGATTGAAAATCTGCGAAGTATTCATGAAATGTCGATATCGTCAGATACCGAATTCGTGAAGTATTCATTAAAAATCGATATCATCAGATTGAGAATCTGTGAAGTATTCATGAAATATCGATATCGTCAGATTGAGAATCTGTGAAGTATTCATGAAATATCGATATCGTCAGATTCCGAAACCGTGAAGTATTCATGAAATATTGATATCATCAGATTGAAAATCTGCGAAGTATTCATGAAATGTCGATATCGTCAGATACCGAATTCGTGAAGTATTCATTAAAAATCGATATCATCAGATTGAGAATCTGTGAAGTATTCATGAAATATCGATATCGTCAGATTCCGAAACCGTGAAGTATTCATGAAATTTCGATATCGTCAGATTCCGAAACCGTGAAGTATTCATGAAATATAGATATCATCAGATTGAGAATCTGCGAAGTATTCATGAAATGTCGATATCGTCAGATTCCGAAACCGTGAAGTATTCATGAAATATCGATATCATCAGATTTCGAATCCGTGAAGTATTCATTAAAAATCAATATCATCAGATTGAGAATCTGCGAAGTATTCATGAAATATCGATATCGTCAGATTTCGAAACCGTGAAGTATTCATGAAATATCGATATCATCAGATATTGAATCTGCGAAGTATTCATGAAATATCGATATCATCAGATACCGAAATCGTAAAGTATTCATGAAATGTCGATATCGTCAGATTCCGAAACCGTGAAGTATTCATGAAATATCGATATCATCAGATTTCGAATCCGTGAAGTATTCATTAAAAATCAATATCATCAGATTAAGAATCTGCAAAGTATTCATGAAATATCGATATCATCAGATTTCGAAACCGTGAAGTATTCATGAAATATCGATATCGTCAGATACCGAAATCGTGAAGTATTCATGAAAAATCGATATCATCAGATTGAAAATCTGCGAAGTATTCATGAAATGTCGATATCGTCAGATTCCGAAACCGTGAAGTATTCATGAAATATCGATATCATCAGATTTCGAATCCGTGAAGTATTCATTAAAAATCGATATCATCAGATTG
Source organism: Chelonus formosanus (assembly GCA_028641665.1). Lineage (NCBI taxonomy): Eukaryota > Metazoa > Arthropoda > Insecta > Hymenoptera > Braconidae > Chelonus > Chelonus formosanus. The sequence continues at coordinate 22,125,728 of CM054002.1, forward strand.
AGAATCTGCGAAGTATTCATGAAATGTCGATATCGTCAGATTCCGAAACCGTGAAGTATTCATGAAATATCGATATCATCAGATATTGAATCTGCGAAGTATTCATGAAATATCGATATCATCAGATTTCGAAACCGTGAAGTATTCATGAAATATCGATATCATCAGATACCGAAATCGTAAAGTATTCATGAAATGTCGATATCGTCAGATTCCGAAACCGTGAAGTATTCATGAAATATCGATATCATCAGATTTCGAATCCGTGAAGTATTCATTAAAAATCAATATCATCAGATTGAGAATCTGCGAAGTATTCATGAAATATCGATATCGTCAGATTTCGAAACCGTGAAGTATTCATGAAATATCGATATCATCAGATATTGAATCTGCGAAGTATTCATGAAATATCGATATCATGAGATACCGAAATCGTAAAGTATTCATGAAATGTCGATATCGTCAGATTCCGAAACCGTGAAGTATTCATGAAATATCGATATCATCAGATTTCGAATCCGTGAAGTATTCATTAAAAATCAATATCATCAGATTAAGAATCTGCAAAGTATTCATGAAATATCGATATCATCAGATTTCGAAACCGTGAAGTATTCATGAAATATCGATATCGTCAGATACCGAAATCGTGAAGTATTCATGAAAAATCGATATCATCAGATTGAAAATCTGCGAAGTATTCATGAAATGTCGATATCGTCAGATTCCGAAACCGTGAAGTATTCATGAAATATCGATATCATGAGATTTCGAATCCGTGAAGTATTCATTAAAAATCGATATCATCAGATTGAGAATCTGCGAAGTATTCATGAAATGTCGATATCGTCAGATTCCGAAACCGTGAAGTATTCATGAAATATCGATATCATCAGATATTGAATCTGCGAAGTATTCATGAAATATCGATATCATCAGATTTTGAAACCGTGAAGTATTCATGAAATATCGATATCGTCAGATACCGAAATCGTGATGTATTCATTAAAAATCGATATTATCAGATTGAAAATCTGCGAAGTATTCATGAAATGTCGATATCGTCAGATACCGAATTCGTGAAGTATTCATTAAAAATCGATATCATCAGATTGAGAATCTGTGAAGTATTCATGAAATATCGATATCGTCAGATTGAGAATCTGTGAAGTATTCATGAAATATCGATATCGTCAGATTCCGAAACCGTGAAGTATTCATGAAATATTGATATCATCAGATTGAAAATCTGCGAAGTATTCATGAAATGTCGATATCGTCAGATACCGAATTCGTGAAGTATTCATTAAAAATCGATATCATCAGATTGAGAATCTGTGAAGTATTCATGAAATATCGATATCGTCAGATTCCGAAACCGTGAAGTATTCATGAAATTTCGATATCGTCAGATTCCGAAACCGTGAAGTATTCATGAAATATAGATATCATCAGATTGAGAATCTGCGAAGTATTCATGAAATGTCGATATCGTCAGATTCCGAAACCGTGAAGTATTCATGAAATATCGATATCATCAGATTGAGAATCTGCGAAGTATTCATGAAATGTCGATATCGTCAGATTTCGAAACCGTGAAGTATTCATGAAATATCGATATCGTCAGATTCCGAAACCGTGGAGTATTCACGAAATATCGATAACATCAGATTGAGAATCTGCGAAGTATTCATGAAATATCGATATCGTCAGATTCCGAAACCGTGAAGTATTCATGAAAAATCGATAACATCAGATTGAGAATCTGCGAAGTATTCATGAAATATCGATATCGTCAGATTCCGAAACCGTGAAGTATTCATGAAATATCGATAACATCAGATTGAGAATCTGCGAAGTATTCATGAAATATCGATATCGTCAGATTCCGAAACCGTGAAGTATTCATGAAAAATCGATAACATCAGATTGAGAATCTGCGAAGTATTCATGAAATATCGATATCGTCAGATTCCGAAACCGTGGAGTATTCACGAAATATCGATAACATCAGATTGAGAATCTGCGAAGTATTCATGAAATGTCGATATCGTCAGATTCCGAAACCGTGAAGTATTCATGAAATATCGATATCATCAGATTTCGAATCCGTGATGTACTCATTAAAAATCGATATTATCAGATTGAAAATCTGCGAAGTATTCATGAAATGTCGATATCGTCAGATACCGAATTCGTGAAGTATTCATGAAAAATCGATATTATCAGATTGAGAATCTGCGAAGTATTCATGAAATATCGATATCGTCAGATTCCGAAACCGTGAAGTATTCATGAAATATTGATATCATCAGATTGAGAATCTGCGAAGTATTCATGAAATGTCGATATCGTCAGATTCCGAAACCGTGAAGTATTCATGAAATATCGATATCATCAGATTTCGAATCCGTGATGTATTCATTAAAAATCGATATTATCAGATTGAAAATCTGCGAAGTATTCATGAAATGTCGATATCGTCAGATACCGAATTCGTGAAGTATTCATTAAAAATCGATATCATCAGATTGAGAATCTGTGAAGTATTCATGAAATATCGATATCGTCAGATTGAGAATCTGTGAAGTATTCATGAAATATCGATATCGTCAGATTCCGAAACCGTGGAGTATTCACGAAATATCGATAACATCAGATTGAGAATCTGCGAAGTATTCATGAAATATCGATATCGTCAGATTCCGAAACCGTGAAGTATTCATGAAAAATCGATAACATCAGATTGAGAATCTGCGAAGTATTCATGAAATATCGATATCGTCAGATTCCGAAACCGTGAAGTATTCATGAAATATCGATAACATCAGATTGAGAATCTGCGAAGTATTCATGAAATATCGATATCGTCAGATTCCGAAACCGTGAAGTATTCATGAAAAATCGATAACATCAGATTGAGAATCTGCGAAGTATTCATGAAATATCGATATCGTCAGATTCCGAAACCGTGGAGTATTCACGAAATATCGATAACATCAGATTGAGAATCTGCGAAGTATTCATGAAATGTCGATATCGTCAGATTCCGAAACCGTGAAGTATTCATGAAATATCGATATCATCAGATTTCGAATCCGTGATGTACTCATTAAAAATCGATATTATCAGATTGAAAATCTGCGAAGTATTCATGAAATATCGATATCGTCAGATTCCGAAACCGTGGAGTATTCACGAAATATCGATAACATCAGATTGAGAATCTGCGAAGTATTCATGAAATATCGATATCGTCAGATTCCGAAACCGTGAAGTATTCATGAAATATCGATAACATCAGATTGAGAATCTGCGAAGTATTCATGAAATATCGATATCATCAGATTTCGAATCCGTGATGTACTCATTAAAAATCGATATTATCAGATTGAAAATCTGCGAAGTATTCATGAAATATCGATATCGTCAGATTCCGAAACCGTGAAGTATTCATGAAAAATCGATAACATCAGATTGAGAATCTGCGAAGTATTCATGAAATATCGATATCGTCAGATTCCGAAACCGTGAAGTATTCATGAAATATCGATAACATCAGATTGAGAATCTGCGAAGTATTCATGAAATATCGATATCGTCAGATTCCGAAACCGTGAAGTATTCATGAAATATCGATATCATCAGATTTCGAATCCGTGATGTATTCATTAAAAATCGATATTATCAGATTGAAAATCTGCGAAGTATTCATGAAATGTCGATATCGTCAGATTCCGAAACCGTGAAGTATTCATGAAATATCGATATCATCAGATTTCGAATCCGTGATGTACTCATTAAAAATCGATATTATCAGATTGAAAATCTGCGAAGTATTCATGAAATGTCGATATCGTCAGATACCGAATTCGTGAAGTATTCATGAAAAATCGATATTATCAGATTGAGAATCTGCGAAGTATTCATGAAATATCGATATCGTCAGATTCCGAAACCGTGAAGTATTCATGAAATATTGATATCATCAGATTGAGAATCTGCGAAGTATTCATGAAATGTCGATATCGTCAGATTCCGAAACCGTGAAGTATTCATGAAATATCGATATCATCAGATTTCGAATCCGTGATGTATTCATTAAAAATCGATATTATCAGATTGAAAATCTGCGAAGTATTCATGAAATGTCGATATCGTCAGATACCGAATTCGTGAAGTATTCATTAAAAATCGATATCATCAGATTGAGAATCTGTGAAGTATTCATGAAATATCGATATCGTCAGATTGAGAATCTGTGAAGTATTCATGAAATATCGATATCGTCAGATTCCGAAACCGTGAAGTATTCATGAAATATTGATATCATCAGATTGAAAATCTGCGAAGTATTCATGAAATGTCGATATCGTCAGATACCGAATTCGTGAAGTATTCATTAAAAATCGATATCATCAGATTGAGAATCTGTGAAGTATTCATGAAATATCGATATCGTCAGATTCCGAAACCGTGAAGTATTCATGAAATTTCGATATCGTCAGATTCCGAAACCGTGAAGTATTCATGAAATATAGATATCATCAGATTGAGAATCTGCGAAGTATTCATGAAATGTCGATATCGTCAGATTCCGAAACCATGAAGTATTCATGAAATATCGATATCATCAGATTGAGAATCTGCGAAGTATTCATGAAATGTCGATATCGTCAGATTTCGAAACCGTGAAGTATTCATGAAATATCGATATCATCAGATATTGAATCTGCGAAGTATTCATGAAATATCGATATCATCAGATACCGAAATCGTAAATTATTCATGAAATGTCGATATCGTCAGATTCCGAAACCGTGAAGTATTCATGAAATATCGATATCATCAGATTTCGAATCCGTGAAGTATTCATTAAAAATCAATATCATCAGATTAAGAATCTGCAAAGTATTCATGAAATATCGATATCATCAGATTTCGAAACCGTGAAGTATTCATGAAATATCGATATCGTCAGATACCGAAATCGTGAAGTATTCATGAAATATCGATATCATCAGATTTTGAAACCGTGAAGTATTCATGAAATATCGATATCGTCAGATACCGAAATCGTGAAGTATTCATGAAAAATCGATAACATCAGATTGAGAATCTGCGAAGTATTCATGAAATATCGATATCGTCAGATTCCGAAACCGTGAAGTATTCATGAAATATCGATAACATCAGATTGAGAATCTGCGAAGTATTCATGAAATATCGATATCGTCAGATTCCGAAACCGTGAAGTATTCATGAAAAATCGATAACATCAGATTGAGAATCTGCGAAGTATTCATGAAATATCGATATCGTCAGATTCCGAAACCGTGGAGTATTCACGAAATATCGATAACATCAGATTGAGAATCTGCGAAGTATTCATGAAATATCGATATCGTCAGATTCCGAAACCGTGAAGTATTCATGAAAAATCGATAACATCAGATTGAGAATCTGCGAAGTATTCATGAAATATCGATATCGTCAGATTCCGAAACCGTGAAGTATTCATGAAATATCGATAACATCAGATTGAGAATCTGCGAAGTATTCATGAAATATCGATATCGTCAGATACCGAAATCGTAAAGTATTCATGAAATGTCGATATCGTCAGATTCCGAAACCGTGAAGTATTCATGAAATATCGATATCATCAGATTTCGAATCCGTGAAGTATTCATTAAAAATCAATATCATCAGATTAAGAATCTGCAAAGTATTCATGAAATATCGATATCATCAGATTTCGAAACCGTGAAGTATTCATGAAATATCGATATCGTCAGATACCGAAATCGTGAAGTATTCATGAAATATCGATATCATCAGATTTTGAAACCGTGAAGTATTCATGAAATATCGATATCGTCAGATACCGAAATCGTGAAGTATTCATGAAATATCGATATCATCAGATTTCGAAACCGTGAAGTATTCATGAAATATCGATATCGTCAGATACCGAAACCGTGAAGTATTCATGAAATATCGATATCGTCAGATACCGAAATCGTGAAGTATTCATGAAAAATCGATATCATCAGATTTTGAAACCGTGAAGTATTCATGAAATATCGATATCGTCAGATACCGAAATCGTGAAGTATTCACGAAATATCGATAACATCAGATTGAGAATCTGCGAAGTATTCATGAAATATCGATATCGTCAGATTCCGAAACCGTGAAGTATTCATGAAAAATCGATAACATCAGATTGAGAATCTGCGAAGTATTCATGAAATATCGATATCATCAGATACCGAAATCGTAAAGTATTCATGAAATGTCGATATCGTCAGATTCCGAAACCGTGAAGTATTCATGAAATATCGATATCATCAGATTTCGAATCCGTGAAGTATTCATTAAAAATCAATATCATCAGATTAAGAATCTGCAAAGTATTCATGAAATATCGATATCATCAGATTTCGAAACCGTGAAGTATTCATGAAATATCGATATCGTCAGATACCGAAATCGTGAAGTATTCATGAAATATCGATATCATCAGATTTTGAAACCGTGAAGTATTCATGAAATATCGATATCGTCAGATACCGAAATCGTGAAGTATTCATGAAAAATCGATAACATCAGATTGAGAATCTGCGAAGTATTCATGAAATATCGATATCGTCAGATTCCGAAACCGTGAAGTATTCATGAAATATCGATAACATCAGATTGAGAATCTGCGAAGTATTCATGAAATATCGATATCGTCAGATTCCGAAACCGTGAAGTATTCATGAAAAATCGATAACATCAGATTGAGAATCTGCGAAGTATTCATGAAATATCGATATCGTCAGATTCCGAAACCGTGGAGTATTCACGAAATATCGATAACATCAGATTGAGAATCTGCGAAGTATTCATGAAATATCGATATCGTCAGATTCCGAAACCGTGAAGTATTCATGAAATATCGATAACATCAGATTGAGAATCTGCGAAGTATTCATGAAATATCGATATCGTCAGATTCCGAAACCGTGAAGTATTCATGAAAAATCGATAACATCAGATTGAGAATCTGCGAAGTATTCATGAAATATCGATATCGTCAGATTCCGAAACCGTGGAGTATTCACGAAATATCGATAACATCAGATTGAGAATCTGCGAAGTATTCATGAAATATCGATATCGTCAGATTCCGAAACCGTGGAGTATTCACGAAATATCGATAACATCAGATTGAGAATCTGCGAAGTATTCATGAAATATCGATATCGTCAGATTCCGAAACCGTGAAGTATTCATGAAATATCGATAACATCAGATTGAGAATCTGCGAAGTATTCATGAAATATCGATATCGTCAGATTCCGAAACCGTGAAGTATTCATGAAAAATCGATAACATCAGATTGAGAATCTGCGAAGTATTCATGAAATATCGATATCGTCAGATTCCGAAACCGTGGAGTATTCACGAAATATCGATAACATCAGATTGAGAATCTGCGAAATATTCATGAAATGTCGATATCGTCAGATTCCGAAACCGTGAAGTATTCATGAAATATCGATATCATCAGATTTCGAATCCGTGATGTATTCATTAAAAATCGATATTATCAGATTGAAAATCTGCGAAGTATTCATGAAATGTCGATATCGTCAGATACCGAATTCGTGAAGTATTCATGAAAAATCGATATTATCAGATTGAGAATCTGCGAAGTATTCATGAAATATCGATATCGTCAGATTCCGAAACCGTGAAGTATTCATGAAATATTGATATCATCAGATTGAGAATCTGCGAAGTATTCATGAAATGTCGATATCGTCAGATTCCGAAACCGTGAAGTATTCATGAAATATCGATATCATCAGATTTCGAATCCGTGATGTATTCATTAAAAATCGATATTATCAGATTGAAAATCTGCGAAGTATTCATGAAATGTCGATATCGTCAGATACCGAATTCGTGAAGTATTCATTAAAAATCGATATCATCAGATTGAGAATCTGTGAAGTATTCATGAAATATCGATATCGTCAGATTCCGAAACCGTGAAGTATTCATGAAATATTGATATCATCAGATTGAAAATCTGCGAAGTATTCATGAAATGTCGATATCGTCAGATACCGAATTCGTGAAGTATTCATTAAAAATCGATATCATCAGATTGAGAATCTGTGAAGTATTCATGAAATATCGATATCGTCAGATTCCGAAACCGTGAAGTATTCATGAAATTTCGATATCGTCAGATTCCGAAACCGTGAAGTATTCATGAAATATAGATATCATCAGATTGAGAATCTGCGAAGTATTCATGAAATGTCGATATCGTCAGATTCCGAAACCGTGAAGTATTCATGAAATATCGATATCATCAGATTGAGAATCTGCGAAGTATTCATGAAATATCGATATCGTCAGATTCCGAAACCGTAAAGTATTCGTGAGATATCGATGTTATCATATAAATTATCTGGACGGTATTTATAAATTATCTAGAACATCAGATAAATTATCTGGATAGTACACATAAATTATCTAGATCATTAAATGCATTATCTGGATGTATTCATGAATTATCTAGAACATCAGATAAATTATCTGAATAGTATTCATGAATTATCTAGAACATCAGATAAATTATCTAGATAGTATACATAAATTATCTAGAACATCAGAAAAATTATCTGGGTAGTATACATATATTATCTAGAACATCAGACAAATTATCTGGATACCATATATAAATTATCTAGATCATTGAATGAATTATCTGGATAGTATTCATGAGATATCGTGTCATCAGATCGAGAATCTGCGAAGTATTCAAAAAATATCGATATCGTCAGATTCCGAAACCGTGAAGTATTCATGAAATATCGATATCATCAGATTTCGAATCCGTGAAGTATTCATTAAAAATCGATAACATCAGATTGAGAATCTGCGAAGTATTCATGAAATATCGATATCATCAGATTCCGAATCCGTGAAGTATTCGTGAGATATCGATGTTATCATATAAATTATCTGGGCGGTATTTATAAATTATCTAGAACATCAGATAAATTATCTGGATAGTACACATGAATTATGTAGATCATCAAATGCATGATCTGGATAGTATTCATGAATTATCTAGAACATCAGATAAATTATCTAGATAGTATACATAAATTATCTAGAACATCAGATAAATTATCTGGATAGTATACATAAATTATCTAGAACATCAGACAAATTATCTGGATACCATATATAAATTATCTAGATCATTGAATGAATTATCTGGATAGTATTCATGAAATATCGTGTCATCAGATTGCGAATCTGCGAAGTATTCAAAAAATATCGATATCGTCAGATTCCGAAACCGTGAAGTATTCATGAAATATCGTTATGATCAGATACCGAAATCGTGAAGTATTCATGAAAAATCGATATCATCAGATTGAGAATCTGCGAAGTATTCATGAAATATCGATATCATCAGATTAAGAATCTGCGAAGTATTCATGAAATATCGATATCATCAGATTTCGAAACCGTGAAGTATTCATGAAATATCGATAGCGTCAGATACCGAAACCGTGAAGTATTCATGAAATATCGATATCGTCAGATACCGAAATCGTGAAGTATTCATGAAAAATCGATATCATCAGATTTTGAAACCGTGAAGTATTCATGAAATATCGATATCGTCAGATACCGAAATCGTGAAGTATTCATGAAAAATCGATATCATCAGATTGAGAATCTGCGAAGTATTCATGAAATATCGATATCGTCAGATTCCGAAACCGTGAAGTATTCATGAAATATCGATATCGTCAGATACCGAAATCGTGAAGTATTCATGAAAAATCGATATCATCAGATTGAGATTCTGCGAAGTATTCATGAAATATCGATATCGTCGGATTCCGAAACCGTGAAGTATTCATGAAATATCGATATCGTCAGATACCGAAATCGTGAAGTATTCATTAAAAATCGATATCAGCAGATTGAGAATCTGTGAAGTATTCATGAAATATCGATATCGTCAGATTCCGGAACCGTAAAGTATTCATGAAATATCGATATCGTCAGATTCCGAAACCGTGAAGTATTCATGAAATATCGATATCATCAGATTCCGAATCCGTAGAGTATTCATGAAAAATTGATAACATCAGATTTCGAATCCGTGAAGTATTCATTAAAAATCGATATCATTAGATTGAGAATCTGCGAAGTATTCATGAAATATCGATATCATCAGATTTCGAAACCGTGAAGTATTCATGAAATATCGATATCGTCAGATACCGAAACCGTGAAGTATTCATGAAATATCGATATCGTCAGATACCGAAATCGTGAAGTATTCATGAAAAATCGATATCATCAGATTGAGAATCTGCAAAGTATTCATGAAAAATCGATATCATCAGATTCCGAAACCGTGGAGTATTCACGAAATATCGATAACATCAGATTTCGAATCCGTGATGTATTCATTAAAAATCGATATCATCAGATTGAGAATGTGCGAAGTATTCATGAAATATCGATATCGTCAGATACCGAAATCGTGAAGTATTCATGAAATATCGATATCGTCAGATACCGAAATCGTGAAGTATTCACGAAATATCGATAACATCAGATTTCGAATCCGTGATGTATTCATTAAAAATCGATATCATCAGATTGAGAATGTGCGAAGTATTCATGAAATATCGATATCGTCAGATACCGAAATCGTGAAGTATTCATTAAAAATCGATATCAGCAGATTGAGAATCTGTGAAGTATTCATGAAATATCGATATCGTCAGATTCCGAAACCGTGGAGTATTCACGAAATATCGATAACATCAGATTTCGAATCCGTGATGTATTCATTAAAAATCGATATCATCAGATTGAGAATGTGCGAAGTATTCATGAAATATCGATATCGTCAGATTCCGAAACCGTGAAGTATTCATGAAATATCGATATCGTCAGATACCGAAATCGTGAAGTATTCATTAAAAATCGATATCAGCAGATTGAGAATCTGTGAAGTATTCATGAAATATCGATATCGTCAGATTCCGAAACCGTGAAGTTTTCATGAAATATCGATATCGTCAGATTCCGAAACCGTGAAGTATTCATGAAATATCGATATCGTCAGATTCCGAAACCGTGAAGTATTCATGAAAAATCGATATCATCAGATTGAGAATCTGCGAAGTATTTATGAAATGCCGATATCGTCAGATTCCGAAACCGTGAAGTATTCATGAAATATCGATATCATCAGATTTTGAAACCGTGAAGTATTCATGAAATATCGATATCGTCAGATACCGAAATCGTGAAGTATTCATGAAAAATCGATATCATCAGATTGAGAATCTGCGAAGTATTCATGAAATATCGATATCGTCAGATTCCGAAACCGTGAAGTATTCATGAAATATCGATATCGTCAGATACCGAAATCGTGAAGTATTCATTAAAAATCGATATCAGCAGATTGAGAATCTGTGAAGTATTCATGAAATATCGATATCGTCAGATTCCGGAACCGTGAAGTATTCATGAAATATCGATATCGTCAGATTCCGAAACCGTGAAGTATTCATGAAATATCGATATCATCAGATTCCGAATCCGTAGAGTATTCATGAAAAATTGATAACATCAGATTTCGAATCCGTGAAGTATTCATTAAAAATCGATATCATCAGATTGAGAATCTGCGAAGTATTCATGAAATATCGATATCATCAGATTTCGAAACCGTGAAGTATTCATGAAATATCGATATCGTCAGATACCGAAATCGTGAAGTATTCATGAAAAATCGATATCATCAGATTGAGAATCTGCGAAGTATTCATGAAATATCGATATCGTCTGATTCCGAAACCGTGAAGTATTCATGAAATATCGATATCGTCAGATACCGAAATCGTGAAGTATTCATGAAAAATCGATATCATCAGATTGAGAATCCGTGAAGTATTCATGAAAAATCGATATCATCAGATTGAGAATCTGCGAAGTATTCATGAAATATCGATATCATCAGATTCCGAAACCGTGAAGTATCCATGAAATATCGATATCATCAGATATCCAATCTGCGAAGTATTCATGAAATATCGATATCATCAGATTTTGAAACCGTGAAGTATTCATGAAATATCGATATCGTCAGATACCGAAATCGTGAAGTATTCATGAAAAATCGATATCATCAGATTCCGAAACCGTGAAGTATTCATGAAATATCGATATCGTCAGATTCCGAAACCGTGAAGTATTCATGAAATATCGATAACATCAGATTGAGAATCTGCGAAGTATTCATGAAATATCGATATCGTCAGATTCCGAAACCGTGAAGTATTCATGAAAAATCGATAACATCAGATTGAGAATCTGCGAAGTATTCATGAAATATCGATATCGTCAGATTCCGAAACCGTGGAGTATTCACGAAATATCGATAACATCAGATTGAGAATCTGCGAAGTATTCATGAAATATCGATATCGTCAGATTCCGAAACCGTGAAGTATTCATGAAAAATCGATAACATCAGATTGAGAATCTGCGAAGTATTCATGAAATATCGATATCGTCAGATTCCGAAACCGTGAAGTATTCATGAAATATCGATAACATCAGATTGAGAATCTGCGAAGTATTCATGAAATATCGATATCGTCAGATTCCGAAACCGTGAAGTATTCATGAAAAATCGATAACATCAGATTGAGAATCTGCGAAGTATTCATGAAATATCGATATCGTCAGATTCCGAAACCGTGGAGTATTCACGAAATATCGATAACATCAGATTGAGAATCTGCGAAGTATTCATGAAATGTCGATATCGTCAGATTCCGAAACCGTGAAGTATTCATGAAATATCGATATCATCAGATTTCGAATCCGTGATGTATTCATTAAAAATCGATATTATCAGATTGAAAATCTGCGAAGTATTCATGAAATGTCGATATCGTCAGATACCGAATTCGTGAAGTATTCATGAAAAATCGATATTATCAGATTGAGAATCTGCGAAGTATTCATGAAATATCGATATCGTCAGATTCCGAAACCGTGAAGTATTCATGAAATATTGATATCATCAGATTGAGAATCTGCGAAGTATTCATGAAATGTCGATATCGTCAGATTCCGAAACCGTGAAGTATTCATGAAATATCGATATCATCAGATTTCGAATCCGTGATGTATTCATTAAAAATCGATATTATCAGATTGAAAATCTGCGAAGTATTCATGAAATGTCGATATCGTCAGATACCGAATTCGTGAAGTATTCATTAAAAATCGATATCATCAGATTGAGAATCTGTGAAGTATTCATGAAATATCGATATCGTCAGATTGAGAATCTGTGAAGTATTCATGAAATATCGATATCGTCAGATTCCGAAACCGTGAAGTATTCATGAAATATTGATATCATCAGATTGAAAATCTGCGAAGTATTCATGAAATGTCGATATCGTCAGATACCGAATTCGTGAAGTATTCATTAAAAATCGATATCATCAGATTGAGAATCTGTGAAGTATTCATGAAATATCGATATCGTCAGATTCCGAAACCGTGAAGTATTCATGAAATTTCGATATCGTCAGATTCCGAAACCGTGAAGTATTCATGAAATATAGATATCATCAGATTGAGAATCTGCGAAGTATTCATGAAATGTCGATATCGTCAGATTCCGAAACCGTGAAGTATTCATGAAATATCGATATCATCAGATTGAGAATCTGCGAAGTATTCATGAAATGTCGATATCGTCAGATTCCGAAACCGTGAAGTATTCATGAAATATCGATATCATCAGATTGAGAATCTGCGAAGTATTCATGAAATGTCGATATCGTCAGATTCCGAAACCGTGAAGTATTCATGAAATATCGATATCATCAGATTGAGAATCTGCGAAGTATTCATGAAATATCGATATCGTCAGATACCGAAATCGTGAAGTATTCATGAAAAATCGATATCATCAGATTCCGAATCCGTGAAGTATTTGTGAGATATCGATGTTATCATATAAATTATCTTGGACGGTATTTATAAATTATCTAGAACATCAAATGCATTATCTGGATAGTATTCATGGATTATCTAGAACATCAGATAAATTATCTAGATAGTATACATAAATTATCTAGAACATCAGATGAATTATCTGGGTAGTATACATGAATTATCTAAAACATCAGACTAATTATCTGGATACCATATATAAACTATCTAGATCATCGAATGAATTATCTGGATAGTATTCATGAAATATCGTTTCATCAGATTGAGAATCTGTAAAGTATTCATGAAATATCGATATCGTCAGATTCCGAAACCGTAAAGTATTCGTGAGATATCGATGTTATCATATAAATTATCTGGACGGTATTTATAAATTATCTAGAACATCAGATAAATTATCTGGATAGTACACATAAATTATCTAGATCATTAAATGCATTATCTGGATGTATTCATGAATTATCTAGAACATCAGATAAATTATCTGAATGGTATTCATGAATTATCTAGAACATCAGATAAATTATCTAGATAGTATACATAAATTATCTAGAACATCAGAAAAATTATCTGGGTAGTATACATATATTATCTAGAACATCAGACAAATTATCTGGATACCATATATAAATTATCTAGATCATTGAATGAATTATCTGGATAGTATTCATGAGATATCGTGTCATCAGATCGAGAATCTGCGAAGTATTCAAAAAATATCGATATCGTCAGATTCCGAAACCGTGAAGTATTCATGAAATATCGATATCATCAGATTTCGAATCCGTAAAGTATTCATTAAAAATCGATATCATCAGATTCCGAAACCGTGGAGTATTCACGAAATATCGATAACATCAGATTTCGAATCCGTGATGTATTCATTAAAAATCGATATCATCAGATTGAGAATGTGCGAAGTATTCATGAAATATCGATATCGTCAGATACCGAAATCGTGAAGTATTCATGAAATATCGATATCGTCAGATACCGAAATCGTGAAGTATTCACGAAATATCGATAACATCAGATTTCGAATCCGTGATGTATTCATTAAAAATCGATATCATCAGATTGAGAATGTGCGAAGTATTCATGAAATATCGATATCGTCAGATACCGAAATCGTGAAGTATTCATTAAAAATCGATATCAGCAGATTGAGAATCTGTGAAGTATTCATGAAATATCGATATCGTCAGATTCCGAAACCGTGGAGTATTCACGAAATATCGATAACATCAGATTTCGAATCCGTGATGTATTCATTAAAAATCGATATCATCAGATTGAGAATGTGCGAAGTATTCATGAAATATCGATATCGTCAGATTCCGAAACCGTGAAGTATTCATGAAATATCGATATCATCAGATTTCGAATCCGTGATGTATTCATTAAAAATCGATATTATCAGATTGAAAATCTGCGAAGTATTCATGAAATGTCGATATCGTCAGATACCGAATTCGTGAAGTATTCATTAAAAATCGATATCATCAGATTGAGAATCTGTGAAGTATTCATGAAATATCGATATCGTCAGATTCCGAAACCGTGAAGTATTCATGAAATATTGATATCATCAGATTGAAAATCTGCGAAGTATTCATGAAATGTCGATATCGTCAGATACCGAATTCGTGAAGTATTCATTAAAAATCGATATCATCAGATTGAGAATCTGTGAAGTATTCATGAAATATCGATATCGTCAGATTCCGAAACCGTGAAGTATTCATGAAATTTCGATATCGTCAGATTCCGAAACCGTGAAGTATTCATGAAATATAGATATCATCAGATTGAGAATCTGCGAAGTATTCATGAAATGTCGATATCGTCAGATTCCGAAACCGTGAAGTATTCATGAAATATCGATATCATCAGATTGAGAATCTGCGAAGTATTCATGAAATGTCGATATCGTCAGATTCCGAAACCGTGAAGTATTCATGAAATATCGATATCATCAGATTGAGAATCTGCGAAGTATTCATGAAATGTCGATATCGTCAGATTCCGAAACCGTGAAGTATTCATGAAATATCGATATCATCAGATTGAGAATCTGCGAAGTATTCATGAAATATCGATATCGTCAGATACCGAAATCGTGAAGTATTCATGAAAAATCGATATCATCAGATTCCGAATCCGTGAAGTATTTGTGAGATATCGATGTTATCATATAAATTATCTTGGACGGTATTTATAAATTATCTAGAACATCAAATGCATTATCTGGATAGTATTCATGGATTATCTAGAACATCAGATAAATTATCTAGATAGTATACATAAATTATCTAGAACATCAGATGAATTATCTGGGTAGTATACATGAATTATCTAAAACATCAGACTAATTATCTGGATACCATATATAAACTATCTAGATCATCGAATGAATTATCTGGATAGTATTCATGAAATATCGTTTCATCAGATTGAGAATCTGTAAAGTATTCATGAAATATCGATATCGTCAGATTCCGAAACCGTAAAGTATTCGTGAGATATCGATGTTATCATATAAATTATCTGGACGGTATTTATAAATTATCTAGAACATCAGATAAATTATCTGGATAGTACACATAAATTATCTAGATCATTAAATGCATTATCTGGATGTATTCATGAATTATCTAGAACATCAGATAAATTATCTGAATGGTATTCATGAATTATCTAGAACATCAGATAAATTATCTAGATAGTATACATAAATTATCTAGAACATCAGAAAAATTATCTGGGTAGTATACATATATTATCTAGAACATCAGACAAATTATCTGGATACCATATATAAATTATCTAGATCATTGAATGAATTATCTGGATAGTATTCATGAGATATCGTGTCATCAGATCGAGAATCTGCGAAGTATTCAAAAAATATCGATATCGTCAGATTCCGAAACCGTGAAGTATTCATGAAATATCGATATCATCAGATTTCGAATCCGTAAAGTATTCATTAAAAATCGATATCATCAGATTCCGAAACCGTGGAGTATTCACGAAATATCGATAACATCAGATTTCGAATCCGTGATGTATTCATTAAAAATCGATATCATCAGATTGAGAATGTGCGAAGTATTCATGAAATATCGATATCGTCAGATACCGAAATCGTGAAGTATTCATGAAATATCGATATCGTCAGATACCGAAATCGTGAAGTATTCACGAAATATCGATAACATCAGATTTCGAATCCGTGATGTATTCATTAAAAATCGATATCATCAGATTGAGAATGTGCGAAGTATTCATGAAATATCGATATCGTCAGATACCGAAATCGTGAAGTATTCATTAAAAATCGATATCAGCAGATTGAGAATCTGTGAAGTATTCATGAAATATCGATATCGTCAGATTCCGAAACCGTGGAGTATTCACGAAATATCGATAACATCAGATTTCGAATCCGTGATGTATTCATTAAAAATCGATATCATCAGATTGAGAATGTGCGAAGTATTCATGAAATATCGATATCGTCAGATTCCGAAACCGTGAAGTATTCATGAAATATCGATATCGTCAGATACCGAAATCGTGAAGTATTCATTAAAAATCGATATCAGCAGATTGAGAATCTGTGAAGTATTCATGAAATATCGATATCGTCAGATTCCGGAACCGTGAAGTATTCAAAAAATATCGATATCGTCAGATTCCGAAACCGTGAAGTTTTCATGAAATATCGATATCGTCAGATTCCGAAACCGTGAAGTATTCATGAAATATCGATATCGTCAGATTCCGAAACCGTGAAGTATTCATGAAAAATCGATATCATCAGATTGAGAATCTGCGAAGTATTTATGAAATGCCGATATCGTCAGATTCCGAAACCGTGAAGTATTCATGAAATATCGATATCATCAGATTTTGAAACCGTGAAGTATTCATGAAATATCGATATCGTCAGATACCGAAATCGTGAAGTATTCATGAAAAATCGATATCATCAGATTGAGAATCTGCGAAGTATTCATGAAATATCGATATCGTCAGATTCCGAAACCGTGAAGTATTCATGAAATATCGATATCGTCAGATACCGAAATCGTGAAGTATTCATTAAAAATCGATATCAGCAGATTGAGAATCTGTGAAGTATTCATGAAATATCGATATCGTCAGATTCCGGAACCGTGAAGTATTCATGAAATATCGATATCGTCAGATTCCGAAACCGTGAAGTATTCATGAAATATCGATATCATCAGATTCCGAATCCGTAGAGTATTCATGAAAAATTGATAACATCAGATTTCGAATCCGTGAAGTATTCATTAAAAATCGATATCATCAGATTGAGAATCTGCGAAGTATTCATGAAATATCGATATCATCAGATTTCGAAACCGTGAAGTATTCATGAAATATCGATATCGTCAGATACCGAAATCGTGAAGTATTCATGAAAAATCGATATCATCAGATTGAGAATCTGCGAAGTATTCATGAAATATCGATATCGTCTGATTCCGAAACCGTGAAGTATTCATGAAATATCGATATCGTCAGATACCGAAATCGTGAAGTATTCATGAAAAATCGATATCATCAGATTGAGAATCCGTGAAGTATTCATGAAAAATCGATATCATCAGATTGAGAATCTGCGAAGTATTCATGAAATATCGATATCATCAGATTCCGAAACCGTGAAGTATCCATGAAATATCGATATCATCAGATATCCAATCTGCGAAGTATTCATGAAATATCGATATCATCAGATTTTGAAACCGTGAAGTATTCATGAAATATCGATATCGTCAGATACCGAAATCGTGAAGTATTCATGAAAAATCGATATCATCAGATTCCGAAACCGTGAAGTATTCATGAAATATCGATATCGTCAGATTCCGAAACCGTGAAGTATTCATGAAATATCGATAACATCAGATTGAGAATCTGCGAAGTATTCATGAAATATCGATATCGTCAGATTCCGAAACCGTGAAGTATTCATGAAAAATCGATAACATCAGATTGAGAATCTGCGAAGTATTCATGAAATATCGATATCGTCAGATTCCGAAACCGTGGAGTATTCACGAAATATCGATAACATCAGATTGAGAATCTGCGAAGTATTCATGAAATATCGATATCGTCAGATTCCGAAACCGTGAAGTATTCATGAAAAATCGATAACATCAGATTGAGAATCTGCGAAGTATTCATGAAATATCGATATCGTCAGATTCCGAAACCGTGAAGTATTCATGAAATATCGATAACATCAGATTGAGAATCTGCGAAGTATTCATGAAATATCGATATCGTCAGATTCCGAAACCGTGAAGTATTCATGAAAAATCGATAACATCAGATTGAGAATCTGCGAAGTATTCATGAAATATCGATATCGTCAGATTCCGAAACCGTGGAGTATTCACGAAATATCGATAACATCAGATTGAGAATCTGCGAAGTATTCATGAAATGTCGATATCGTCAGATTCCGAAACCGTGAAGTATTCATGAAATATCGATATCATCAGATTTCGAATCCGTGATGTATTCATTAAAAATCGATATTATCAGATTGAAAATCTGCGAAGTATTCATGAAATGTCGATATCGTCAGATACCGAATTCGTGAAGTATTCATGAAAAATCGATATTATCAGATTGAGAATCTGCGAAGTATTCATGAAATATCGATATCGTCAGATTCCGAAACCGTGAAGTATTCATGAAATATTGATATCATCAGATTGAGAATCTGCGAAGTATTCATGAAATGTCGATATCGTCAGATTCCGAAACCGTGAAGTATTCATGAAATATCGATATCATCAGATTTCGAATCCGTGATGTATTCATTAAAAATCGATATTATCAGATTGAAAATCTGCGAAGTATTCATGAAATGTCGATATCGTCAGATACCGAATTCGTGAAGTATTCATTAAAAATCGATATCATCAGATTGAGAATCTGTGAAGTATTCATGAAATATCGATATCGTCAGATTGAGAATCTGTGAAGTATTCATGAAATATCGATATCGTCAGATTCCGAAACCGTGAAGTATTCATGAAATATTGATATCATCAGATTGAAAATCTGCGAAGTATTCATGAAATGTCGATATCGTCAGATACCGAATTCGTGAAGTATTCATTAAAAATCGATATCATCAGATTGAGAATCTGTGAAGTATTCATGAAATATCGATATCGTCAGATTCCGAAACCGTGAAGTATTCATGAAATTTCGATATCGTCAGATTCCGAAACCGTGAAGTATTCATGAAATATAGATATCATCAGATTGAGAATCTGCGAAGTATTCATGAAATGTCGATATCGTCAGATTCCGAAACCGTGAAGTATTCATGAAATATCGATATCATCAGATTGAGAATCTGCGAAGTATTCATGAAATGTCGATATCGTCAGATTCCGAAACCGTGAAGTATTCATGAAATATCGATATCATCAGATTGAGAATCTGCGAAGTATTCATGAAATGTCGATATCGTCAGATTCCGAAACCGTGAAGTATTCATGAAATATCGATATCATCAGATTGAGAATCTGCGAAGTATTCATGAAATATCGATATCGTCAGATACCGAAATCGTGAAGTATTCATGAAAAATCGATATCATCAGATTCCGAATCCGTGAAGTATTTGTGAGATATCGATGTTATCATATAAATTATCTTGGACGGTATTTATAAATTATCTAGAACATCAAATGCATTATCTGGATAGTATTCATGGATTATCTAGAACATCAGATAAATTATCTAGATAGTATACATAAATTATCTAGAACATCAGATGAATTATCTGGGTAGTATACATGAATTATCTAAAACATCAGACTAATTATCTGGATACCATATATAAACTATCTAGATCATCGAATGAATTATCTGGATAGTATTCATGAAATATCGTTTCATCAGATTGAGAATCTGTAAAGTATTCATGAAATATCGATATCGTCAGATTCCGAAACCGTAAAGTATTCGTGAGATATCGATGTTATCATATAAATTATCTGGACGGTATTTATAAATTATCTAGAACATCAGATAAATTATCTGGATAGTACACATAAATTATCTAGATCATTAAATGCATTATCTGGATGTATTCATGAATTATCTAGAACATCAGATAAATTATCTGAATGGTATTCATGAATTATCTAGAACATCAGATAAATTATCTAGATAGTATACATAAATTATCTAGAACATCAGAAAAATTATCTGGGTAGTATACATATATTATCTAGAACATCAGACAAATTATCTGGATACCATATATAAATTATCTAGATCATTGAATGAATTATCTGGATAGTATTCATGAGATATCGTGTCATCAGATCGAGAATCTGCGAAGTATTCAAAAAATATCGATATCGTCAGATTCCGAAACCGTGAAGTATTCATGAAATATCGATATCATCAGATTCCGAATCCGTGAAGTATTCGTGAGATATCGATGTTATCACATAAATTATCTGGGCGGTATTTATAAATTATCTAGAACATCAGATAAATTATCTGGATAGTACACATGAATTATGTAGATCATCAAATGCATGATCTGGATAGTATTCATGAATTATCTAGAACATCAGATAAATTATCTAGATAGTATACATAAATTATCTAGAACATCAGATAAATTATCTGGATAGTATACATAAATTATCTAGAACATCAGACAAATTATCTGGATACCATATATAAATTATCTAGATCATTGAATGAATTATCTGGATAGTATTCATGAAATATCGTGTCATCAGATTGCGAATCGGCGAAGTATTCAAAAAATATCGATATCGTCAGATTCCGAAACCGTGAAGTATTCATGAAATATCGTTATGATCAGATACCGAAATCGTGAAGTATTCATGAAAAATCGATATCATCAGATTGAGAATCTGCGAAGTATTCATGAAATATCGATATCATCAGATTAAGAATCTGCGAAGTATTCATGAAATATCGATATCATCAGATTTCGAAACCGTGAAGTATTCATGAAATATCGATATCGTCAGATACCGAAACCGTGAAGTATTCATGAAATATCGATATCGTCAGATACCGAAATCGTGAAGTATTCATGAAAAATCGATATCATCAGATTTTGAAACCGTGAAGTATTCATGAAATATCGATATCGTCAGATACCGAAATCGTGAAGTATTCATGAAAAATCGATATCATCAGATTTTGAAACCGTGAAGTATTCATGAAATATCGATATCGTCAGATACCGAAATCGTGAAGTATTCATGAAAAATCGATATCATCAGATTGAGAATCTGCGAAGTATTCATGAAATATCGATATCGTCAGATTCCGAAACCGTGAAGTATTCATGAAATATCGATATCGTCAGATACCGAAATCGTGAAGTATTCATGAAAAATCGATATCATCAGATTGAGAATCTGCGAAGTATTCATGAAATATCGATATCGTCAGATTCCGAAACCGTGAAGTATTCATGAAATATCGATATCGTCAGATACCGAAATCGTGAAGTATTCATTAAAAATCGATATCAGCAGATTGAGAATCTGTGAAGTATTCATGAAATATCGATATCGTCAGATTCCGGAACCGTGAAGTATTCATGAAATATCGATATCGTCAGATTCCGAAACCGTGAAGTATTCATGAAATATCGATATCATCAGATTCCGAATCCGTAGAGTATTCATGAAAAATTGATAACATCAGATTTCGAATCCGTGAAGTATTCATTAAAAATCGATATCATCAGATTGAGAATCTGCGAAGTATTCATGAAATATCGATATCATCAGATTTCGAAACCGTGAAGTATTCATGAAATATCGATATCGTCAGATACCGAAATCGTGAAGTATTCATGAAAAATCGATATCATCAGATTGAGAATCTGCGAAGTATTCATGAAATATCGATATCGTCTGATTCCGAAACCGTGAAGTATTCATGAAATATCGATATCGTCAGATACCGAAATCGTGAAGTATTCATGAAAAATCGATATCATCAGATTGAGAATCCGTGAAGTATTCATGAAAAATCGATATCATCAGATTGAGAATCTGCGAAGTATTCATGAAATATCGATATCATCAGATTCCGAAACCGTGAAGTATCCATGAAATATCGATATCATCAGATATCCAATCTGCGAAGTATTCATGAAATATCGATATCATCAGATTTTGAAACCGTGAAGTATTCATGAAATATCGATATCGTCAGATACCGAAATCGTGAAGTATTCATGAAAAATCGATATCATCAGATTCCGAAACCGTGAAGTATTCATGAAATATCGATATCGTCAGATTCCGAAACCGTGAAGTATTCATGAAATATCGATAACATCAGATTGAGAATCTGCGAAGTATTCATGAAATATCGATATCGTCAGATTCCGAAACCGTGAAGTATTCATGAAAAATCGATAACATCAGATTGAGAATCTGCGAAGTATTCATGAAATATCGATATCGTCAGATTCCGAAACCGTGGAGTATTCACGAAATATCGATAACATCAGATTGAGAATCTGCGAAGTATTCATGAAATATCGATATCGTCAGATTCCGAAACCGTGAAGTATTCATGAAAAATCGATAACATCAGATTGAGAATCTGCGAAGTATTCATGAAATATCGATATCGTCAGATTCCGAAACCGTGAAGTATTCATGAAATATCGATAACATCAGATTGAGAATCTGCGAAGTATTCATGAAATATCGATATCGTCAGATTCCGAAACCGTGAAGTATTCATGAAAAATCGATAACATCAGATTGAGAATCTGCGAAGTATTCATGAAATATCGATATCGTCAGATTCCGAAACCGTGGAGTATTCACGAAATATCGATAACATCAGATTGAGAATCTGCGAAGTATTCATGAAATGTCGATATCGTCAGATTCCGAAACCGTGAAGTATTCATGAAATATCGATATCATCAGATTTCGAATCCGTGATGTATTCATTAAAAATCGATATTATCAGATTGAAAATCTGCGAAGTATTCATGAAATGTCGATATCGTCAGATACCGAATTCGTGAAGTATTCATGAAAAATCGATATTATCAGATTGAGAATCTGCGAAGTATTCATGAAATATCGATATCGTCAGATTCCGAAACCGTGAAGTATTCATGAAATATTGATATCATCAGATTGAGAATCTGCGAAGTATTCATGAAATGTCGATATCGTCAGATTCCGAAACCGTGAAGTATTCATGAAATATCGATATCATCAGATTTCGAATCCGTGATGTATTCATTAAAAATCGATATTATCAGATTGAAAATCTGCGAAGTATTCATGAAATGTCGATATCGTCAGATACCGAATTCGTGAAGTATTCATTAAAAATCGATATCATCAGATTGAGAATCTGTGAAGTATTCATGAAATATCGATATCGTCAGATTGAGAATCTGTGAAGTATTCATGAAATATCGATATCGTCAGATTCCGAAACCGTGAAGTATTCATGAAATATTGATATCATCAGATTGAAAATCTGCGAAGTATTCATGAAATGTCGATATCGTCAGATACCGAATTCGTGAAGTATTCATTAAAAATCGATATCATCAGATTGAGAATCTGTGAAGTATTCATGAAATATCGATATCGTCAGATTCCGAAACCGTGAAGTATTCATGAAATTTCGATATCGTCAGATTCCGAAACCGTGAAGTATTCATGAAATATAGATATCATCAGATTGAGAATCTGCGAAGTATTCATGAAATGTCGATATCGTCAGATTCCGAAACCGTGAAGTATTCATGAAATATCGATATCATCAGATTGAGAATCTGCGAAGTATTCATGAAATGTCGATATCGTCAGATTCCGAAACCGTGAAGTATTCATGAAATATCGATATCATCAGATTGAGAATCTGCGAAGTATTCATGAAATGTCGATATCGTCAGATTCCGAAACCGTGAAGTATTCATGAAATATCGATATCATCAGATTGAGAATCTGCGAAGTATTCATGAAATATCGATATCGTCAGATACCGAAATCGTGAAGTATTCATGAAAAATCGATATCATCAGATTCCGAATCCGTGAAGTATTTGTGAGATATCGATGTTATCATATAAATTATCTTGGACGGTATTTATAAATTATCTAGAACATCAAATGCATTATCTGGATAGTATTCATGGATTATCTAGAACATCAGATAAATTATCTAGATAGTATACATAAATTATCTAGAACATCAGATGAATTATCTGGGTAGTATACATGAATTATCTAAAACATCAGACTAATTATCTGGATACCATATATAAACTATCTAGATCATCGAATGAATTATCTGGATAGTATTCATGAAATATCGTTTCATCAGATTGAGAATCTGTAAAGTATTCATGAAATATCGATATCGTCAGATTCCGAAACCGTAAAGTATTCGTGAGATATCGATGTTATCATATAAATTATCTGGACGGTATTTATAAATTATCTAGAACATCAGATAAATTATCTGGATAGTACACATAAATTATCTAGATCATTAAATGCATTATCTGGATGTATTCATGAATTATCTAGAACATCAGATAAATTATCTGAATGGTATTCATGAATTATCTAGAACATCAGATAAATTATCTAGATAGTATACATAAATTATCTAGAACATCAGAAAAATTATCTGGGTAGTATACATATATTATCTAGAACATCAGACAAATTATCTGGATACCATATATAAATTATCTAGATCATTGAATGAATTATCTGGATAGTATTCATGAGATATCGTGTCATCAGATCGAGAATCTGCGAAGTATTCAAAAAATATCGATATCGTCAGATTCCGAAACCGTGAAGTATTCATGAAATATCGATATCATCAGATTTCGAATCCGTAAAGTATTCATTAAAAATCGATATCATCAGATTCCGAAACCGTGGAGTATTCACGAAATATCGATAACATCAGATTTCGAATCCGTGATGTATTCATTAAAAATCGATATCATCAGATTGAGAATGTGCGAAGTATTCATGAAATATCGATATCGTCAGATACCGAAATCGTGAAGTATTCATGAAATATCGATATCGTCAGATACCGAAATCGTGAAGTATTCACGAAATATCGATAACATCAGATTTCGAATCCGTGATGTATTCATTAAAAATCGATATCATCAGATTGAGAATGTGCGAAGTATTCATGAAATATCGATATCGTCAGATACCGAAATCGTGAAGTATTCATTAAAAATCGATATCAGCAGATTGAGAATCTGTGAAGTATTCATGAAATATCGATATCGTCAGATTCCGAAACCGTGGAGTATTCACGAAATATCGATAACATCAGATTTCGAATCCGTGATGTATTCATTAAAAATCGATATCATCAGATTGAGAATGTGCGAAGTATTCATGAAATATCGATATCGTCAGATTCCGAAACCGTGAAGTATTCATGAAATATCGATATCGTCAGATACCGAAATCGTGAAGTATTCATTAAAAATCGATATCAGCAGATTGAGAATCTGTGAAGTATTCATGAAATATCGATATCGTCAGATTCCGGAACCGTGAAGTATTCAAAAAATATCGATATCGTCAGATTCCGAAACCGTGAAGTTTTCATGAAATATCGATATCGTCAGATTCCGAAACCGTGAAGTATTCATGAAATATCGATATCGTCAGATTCCGAAACCGTGAAGTATTCATGAAAAATCGATATCATCAGATTGAGAATCTGCGAAGTATTTATGAAATGCCGATATCGTCAGATTCCGAAACCGTGAAGTATTCATGAAATATCGATATCATCAGATTTTGAAACCGTGAAGTATTCATGAAATATCGATATCGTCAGATACCGAAATCGTGAAGTATTCATGAAAAATCGATATCATCAGATTGAGAATCTGCGAAGTATTCATGAAATATCGATATCGTCAGATTCCGAAACCGTGAAGTATTCATGAAATATCGATATCGTCAGATACCGAAATCGTGAAGTATTCATTAAAAATCGATATCAGCAGATTGAGAATCTGTGAAGTATTCATGAAATATCGATATCGTCAGATTCCGGAACCGTGAAGTATTCATGAAATATCGATATCGTCAGATTCCGAAACCGTGAAGTATTCATGAAATATCGATATCATCAGATTCCGAATCCGTAGAGTATTCATGAAAAATTGATAACATCAGATTTCGAATCCGTGAAGTATTCATTAAAAATCGATATCATCAGATTGAGAATCTGCGAAGTATTCATGAAATATCGATATCATCAGATTTCGAAACCGTGAAGTATTCATGAAATATCGATATCGTCAGATACCGAAATCGTGAAGTATTCATGAAAAATCGATATCATCAGATTGAGAATCTGCGAAGTATTCATGAAATATCGATATCGTCTGATTCCGAAACCGTGAAGTATTCATGAAATATCGATATCGTCAGATACCGAAATCGTGAAGTATTCATGAAAAATCGATATCATCAGATTGAGAATCCGTGAAGTATTCATGAAAAATCGATATCATCAGATTGAGAATCTGCGAAGTATTCATGAAATATCGATATCATCAGATTCCGAAACCGTGAAGTATCCATGAAATATCGATATCATCAGATATCCAATCTGCGAAGTATTCATGAAATATCGATATCATCAGATTTTGAAACCGTGAAGTATTCATGAAATATCGATATCGTCAGATACCGAAATCGTGAAGTATTCATGAAAAATCGATATCATCAGATTCCGAAACCGTGAAGTATTCATGAAATATCGATATCGTCAGATTCCGAAACCGTGAAGTATTCATGAAATATCGATAACATCAGATTGAGAATCTGCGAAGTATTCATGAAATATCGATATCGTCAGATTCCGAAACCGTGAAGTATTCATGAAAAATCGATAACATCAGATTGAGAATCTGCGAAGTATTCATGAAATATCGATATCGTCAGATTCCGAAACCGTGGAGTATTCACGAAATATCGATAACATCAGATTGAGAATCTGCGAAGTATTCATGAAATATCGATATCGTCAGATTCCGAAACCGTGAAGTATTCATGAAAAATCGATAACATCAGATTGAGAATCTGCGAAGTATTCATGAAATATCGATATCGTCAGATTCCGAAACCGTGAAGTATTCATGAAATATCGATAACATCAGATTGAGAATCTGCGAAGTATTCATGAAATATCGATATCGTCAGATTCCGAAACCGTGAAGTATTCATGAAAAATCGATAACATCAGATTGAGAATCTGCGAAGTATTCATGAAATATCGATATCGTCAGATTCCGAAACCGTGGAGTATTCACGAAATATCGATAACATCAGATTGAGAATCTGCGAAGTATTCATGAAATGTCGATATCGTCAGATTCCGAAACCGTGAAGTATTCATGAAATATCGATATCATCAGATTTCGAATCCGTGATGTATTCATTAAAAATCGATATTATCAGATTGAAAATCTGCGAAGTATTCATGAAATGTCGATATCGTCAGATACCGAATTCGTGAAGTATTCATGAAAAATCGATATTATCAGATTGAGAATCTGCGAAGTATTCATGAAATATCGATATCGTCAGATTCCGAAACCGTGAAGTATTCATGAAATATTGATATCATCAGATTGAGAATCTGCGAAGTATTCATGAAATGTCGATATCGTCAGATTCCGAAACCGTGAAGTATTCATGAAATATCGATATCATCAGATTTCGAATCCGTGATGTATTCATTAAAAATCGATATTATCAGATTGAAAATCTGCGAAGTATTCATGAAATGTCGATATCGTCAGATACCGAATTCGTGAAGTATTCATTAAAAATCGATATCATCAGATTGAGAATCTGTGAAGTATTCATGAAATATCGATATCGTCAGATTGAGAATCTGTGAAGTATTCATGAAATATCGATATCGTCAGATTCCGAAACCGTGAAGTATTCATGAAATATTGATATCATCAGATTGAAAATCTGCGAAGTATTCATGAAATGTCGATATCGTCAGATACCGAATTCGTGAAGTATTCATTAAAAATCGATATCATCAGATTGAGAATCTGTGAAGTATTCATGAAATATCGATATCGTCAGATTCCGAAACCGTGAAGTATTCATGAAATTTCGATATCGTCAGATTCCGAAACCGTGAAGTATTCATGAAATATAGATATCATCAGATTGAGAATCTGCGAAGTATTCATGAAATGTCGATATCGTCAGATTCCGAAACCGTGAAGTATTCATGAAATATCGATATCATCAGATTGAGAATCTGCGAAGTATTCATGAAATGTCGATATCGTCAGATTCCGAAACCGTGAAGTATTCATGAAATATCGATATCATCAGATTGAGAATCTGCGAAGTATTCATGAAATGTCGATATCGTCAGATTCCGAAACCGTGAAGTATTCATGAAATATCGATATCATCAGATTGAGAATCTGCGAAGTATTCATGAAATATCGATATCGTCAGATACCGAAATCGTGAAGTATTCATGAAAAATCGATATCATCAGATTCCGAATCCGTGAAGTATTTGTGAGATATCGATGTTATCATATAAATTATCTTGGACGGTATTTATAAATTATCTAGAACATCAAATGCATTATCTGGATAGTATTCATGGATTATCTAGAACATCAGATAAATTATCTAGATAGTATACATAAATTATCTAGAACATCAGATGAATTATCTGGGTAGTATACATGAATTATCTAAAACATCAGACTAATTATCTGGATACCATATATAAACTATCTAGATCATCGAATGAATTATCTGGATAGTATTCATGAAATATCGTTTCATCAGATTGAGAATCTGTAAAGTATTCATGAAATATCGATATCGTCAGATTCCGAAACCGTAAAGTATTCGTGAGATATCGATGTTATCATATAAATTATCTGGACGGTATTTATAAATTATCTAGAACATCAGATAAATTATCTGGATAGTACACATAAATTATCTAGATCATTAAATGCATTATCTGGATGTATTCATGAATTATCTAGAACATCAGATAAATTATCTGAATGGTATTCATGAATTATCTAGAACATCAGATAAATTATCTAGATAGTATACATAAATTATCTAGAACATCAGAAAAATTATCTGGGTAGTATACATATATTATCTAGAACATCAGACAAATTATCTGGATACCATATATAAATTATCTAGATCATTGAATGAATTATCTGGATAGTATTCATGAGATATCGTGTCATCAGATCGAGAATCTGCGAAGTATTCAAAAAATATCGATATCGTCAGATTCCGAAACCGTGAAGTATTCATGAAATATCGATATCATCAGATTCCGAATCCGTGAAGTATTCGTGAGATATCGATGTTATCACATAAATTATCTGGGCGGTATTTATAAATTATCTAGAACATCAGATAAATTATCTGGATAGTACACATGAATTATGTAGATCATCAAATGCATGATCTGGATAGTATTCATGAATTATCTAGAACATCAGATAAATTATCTAGATAGTATACATAAATTATCTAGAACATCAGATAAATTATCTGGATAGTATACATAAATTATCTAGAACATCAGACAAATTATCTGGATACCATATATAAATTATCTAGATCATTGAATGAATTATCTGGATAGTATTCATGAAATATCGTGTCATCAGATTGCGAATCGGCGAAGTATTCAAAAAATATCGATATCGTCAGATTCCGAAACCGTGAAGTATTCATGAAATATCGTTATGATCAGATACCGAAATCGTGAAGTATTCATGAAAAATCGATATCATCAGATTGAGAATCTGCGAAGTATTCATGAAATATCGATATCATCAGATTAAGAATCTGCGAAGTATTCATGAAATATCGATATCATCAGATTTCGAAACCGTGAAGTATTCATGAAATATCGATATCGTCAGATACCGAAACCGTGAAGTATTCATGAAATATCGATATCGTCAGATACCGAAATCGTGAAGTATTCATGAAAAATCGATATCATCAGATTTTGAAACCGTGAAGTATTCATGAAATATCGATATCGTCAGATACCGAAATCGTGAAGTATTCATGAAAAATCGATATCATCAGATTTTGAAACCGTGAAGTATTCATGAAATATCGATATCGTCAGATACCGAAATCGTGAAGTATTCATGAAAAATCGATATCATCAGATTGAGAATCTGCGAAGTATTCATGAAATATCGATATCGTCAGATTCCGAAACCGTGAAGTATTCATGAAATATCGATATCGTCAGATACCGAAATCGTGAAGTATTCATGAAAAATCGATATCATCAGATTGAGAATCTGCGAAGTATTCATGAAATATCGATATCGTCAGATTCCGAAACCGTGAAGTATTCATGAAATATCGATATCGTCAGATACCGAAATCGTGAAGTATTCATTAAAAATCGATATCAGCAGATTGAGAATCTGTGAAGTATTCATGAAATATCGATATCGTCAGATTCCGGAACCGTGAAGTATTCATGAAATATCGATATCGTCAGATTCCGAAACCGTGAAGTATTCATGAAATATCGATATCATCAGATTCCGAATCCGTAGAGTATTCATGAAAAATTGATAACATCAGATTTCGAATCCGTGAAGTATTCATTAAAAATCGATATCATCAGATTGAGAATCTGCGAAGTATTCATGAAATATCGATATCATCAGATTTCGAAACCGTGAAGTATTCATGAAATATCGATATCGTCAGATACCGAAACCGTGAAGTATTCATGAAATATCGATATCGTCAGATACCGAAATCGTGAAGTATTCATGAAAAATCGATATCATCAGATTGAGAATCTGCAAAGTATTCATGAAAAATCGATATCATCAGATTCCGAAACCGTGGAGTATTCACGAAATATCGATAACATCAGATTTCGAATCCGTGATGTATTCATTAAAAATCGATATCATCAGATTGAGAATGTGCGAAGTATTCATGAAATATCGATATCGTCAGATACCGAAATCGTGAAGTATTCATGAAATATCGATATCGTCAGATACCGAAATCGTGAAGTATTCACGAAATATCGATAACATCAGATTTCGAATCCGTGATGTATTCATTAAAAATCGATATCATCAGATTGAGAATGTGCGAAGTATTCATGAAATATCGATATCGTCAGATACCGAAATCGTGAAGTATTCATGAAATATCGATATCGTCAGATACCGAAATCGTGAAGTATTCATTAAAAATCGATATCAGCAGATTGAGAATCTGTGAAGTATTCATGAAATATCGATATCGTCAGATTCCGAAACCGTGGAGTATTCACGAAATATCGATAACATCAGATTTCGAATCCGTGATGTATTCATTAAAAATCGATATCATCAGATTGAGAATGTGCGAAGTATTCATGAAATATCGATATCGTCAGATTCCGAAACCGTGAAGTATTCATGAAAGATCGATATCGTCAGATACCGAAATCGTGAAGTATTCATTAAAAATCGATATCAGCAGATTGAGAATCTGTGAAGTATTCATGAAATATCGATATCGTCAGATTTCGAATCCGTGAAGTATTCATGAAAAATCGATATCATCAGATTGAGAATCTGCGAAGTATTTATGAAATGTCGATATCGTCAGATTCCGAAACCGTGAAGTATTCATGAAATATCGATATCATCAGATTTTGAAACCGTGAAGTATTCATGAAATATCGATATCGTCAGATACCGAAATCGTGAAGTATTCATGAAAAATCGATATCATCAGATTGAGAATCTGCGAAGTATTCATGAAATATCGATATCATCAGATTCCGAAACCGTGAAGTATCCATGAAATATCGATATCATCAGATATCCAATCTGCGAAGTATTCATGAAATATCGATATCATCAGATTTTGAAACCGTGAAGTATTCATGAAATATCGATATCGTCAGATACCGAAATCGTGAAGTATTCATGAAAAATCGATATCATCAGATTCCGAAACCGTGAAGTATTCATGAAATATCGATATCATCAGATTCCGAAACCGTGAAGTATTCATGAAATATCGATATCATCAGATATCCAATCTGCGAAGTATTCATGAAATATCGATATCATCAGATTTTGAAACCGTGAAGTATTCATGAAATATCGATATCATCAGATTTTGAAACCGTGAAGTATTCATGAAATATCGATATCGTCAGATACCGAAATCGTGAAGTATTCATGAAATATCGATATCGTCAGATTCCGAAACCGTGAAGTATTCATGAAATATCGATATCATCAGATTCCGAAACCGTGAAGTATTCATGAAATATCGATATCATCAGATATCCAATCTGCGAAGTATTCATGAAATATCGATATCATCAGATTTTGAAACCGTGAAGTATTCATGAAATATCGATATCGTCAGATACCGAAATCGTGAAGTATTCATGAAATATCGATATCGTCAGATTCCGAAACCGTGAAGTATTCATGAAATATCGATATCGTCAGATTCCGAAACCGTGAAGTATTCATGAAAAATCGACATCATCAGATTGAGAATCTGCGAAGTATTTATGAAATGTCGATATCGTCAGATTCCGAAACCGTGAAGTATTCATGAAATATCGATATCATCAGATTCCGAAACCGTAGAGTATTCATAAAAAATCGATATCATCAGATTGAGAATCTGCGAAGTATTCGTGAGATATCGGTATCATCAGATACCGAAATCGTGAAGTATTCATGAAAAATCGATATCATCAGATTCCGAAACCGTGAAGTATTCATGAAATATCGATAACATCAGATTTCGAATCCGTGAAGTATTCATTAAAAATCGATATCATCAGATTGAGAATCTGCGAAGTATTCATGAAATATCGATATCATCAGATTTCGAAACCGTGAAGTATTCATGAAATATCGATATCGTCAGATACCGAAATCGTGAAGTATTCATGAAAAATCGATATCATCAGATTTCGAAACCGTGAAGTATTCATGAAATATCGATATCGTCAGATTCCGAAACCGTGAAGTATTCATGAAATATCGATATCGTCAGATACCGAAATCATGAAGTATTCATGAAAAATCGATATCATCAGATTGAAAATCTGCGAAGTATTCATGAAAAGTCGATATCGTCAGATTCCGAAACCGTGAAGTATTCATGAAATGTCGATATCGTCAGATTCCGAAACCGTGAAGTATTCATGAAATATCGATATCGTCAGATTCCGAAACCGTGAAGTATTCATGAAATATCGATATCGTCAGATTCCGAAACCGTGGAGTATTCACGAAATATCGATAACATCAGATTTCGAATCCGTGAAGTATTCATGAAATATCGATATCATCAGATTTCGAATCCGTGATGTATTCATTAAAAATCGATATCATCAGATTGAAAATCTGCGAAGTATTCATGAAATGTCGATATCATCAGATTTCGAAACCGTGAAGTATTCATGAAATATCGATATCGTCAGATACCGAAATCGTAGAGTATTCATAAAAAATCGATATCATCAGATTGAGAATCTGCGAAGTATTCATGAAATATCGATATCATCAGATTTCGAAACCGTGAAGTATTCATGAAATATCGATATCGTCAGATACCGAAATCGTGAAGTATTCATGAAAAATCGATATCATCAGATTGAGAATCTGCGAAGTATTCATGAAATATCGATATCGTCAGATTCCGAAACCGTGGAGTATTCACGAAATATCGATATCGTCAGATTTCGAATCCGTGAAGTATTCATGAAAAATCGATATCATCAGATTGAGAATCTGCGAAGTATTTATGAAATGTCGATATCGTCAGATTCCGAAACCGTGAAGTATTCATGAAATATCGATATCATCAGATTTTGAAACCGTGAAGTATTCATGAAATATCGATATCGTCAGATACCGAAATCGTGAAGTATTCATGAAAAATCGATATCATCAGATTGAGAATCTGCGAAGTATTCATGAAATATCGATATCATCAGATTCCGAAACCGTGAAGTATCCATGAAATATCGATATCATCAGATATCCAATCTGCGAAGTATTCATGAAATATCGATATCATCAGATTTTGAAACCGTGAAGTATTCATGAAATATCGATATCGTCAGATACCGAAATCGTGAAGTATTCATGAAAAATCGATATCAGATTCCGAAACCGTGAAGTATTCATGAAATATCGATATCATCAGATTCCGAAACCGTGAAGTATTCATGAAATATCGATATCATCAGATATCCAATCTGCGAAGTATTCATGAAATATCGATATCATCAGATTTTGAAACCGTGAAGTATTCATGAAATATCGATATCATCAGATTTTGAAACCGTGAAGTATTCATGAAATATCGATATCGTCAGATACCGAAATCGTGAAGTATTCATGAAATATCGATATCGTCAGATTCCGAAACCGTGAAGTATTCATGAAATATCGATATCATCAGATTCCGAAACCGTGAAGTATTCATGAAATATCGATATCATCAGATATCCAATCTGCGAAGTATTCATGAAATATCGATATCATCAGATTTTGAAACCGTGAAGTATTCATGAAATATCGATATCGTCAGATACCGAAATCGTGAAGTATTCATGAAATATCGATATCGTCAGATTCCGAAACCGTGAAGTATTCATGAAATATCGATATCGTCAGATTCCGAAACCGTGAAGTATTCATGAAAAATCGACATCATCAGATTGAGAATCTGCGAAGTATTTATGAAATGTCGATATCGTCAGATTCCGAAACCGTGAAGTATTCATGAAATATCGATATCATCAGATTCCGAAACCGTAGAGTATTCATAAAAAATCGATATCATCAGATTGAGAATCTGCGAAGTATTCGTGAGATATCGGTATCATCAGATACCGAAATCGTGAAGTATTCATGAAAAATCGATATCATCAGATTCCGAAACCGTGAAGTATTCATGAAATATCGATAACATCAGATTTCGAATCCGTGAAGTATTCATTAAAAATCGATATCATCAGATTGAGAATCTGCGAAGTATTCATGAAATATCGATATCATCAGATTTCGAAACCGTGAAGTATTCATGAAATATCGATATCGTCAGATACCGAAATCGTGAAGTATTCATGAAAAATCGATATCATCAGATTTCGAAACCGTGAAGTATTCATGAAATATCGATATCGTCAGATTCCGAAACCGTGAAGTATTCATGAAATATCGATATCGTCAGATACCGAAATCATGAAGTATTCATGAAAAATCGATATCATCAGATTGAAAATCTGCGAAGTATTCATGAAAAGTCGATATCGTCAGATTCCGAAACCGTGAAGTATTCATGAAATGTCGATATCGTCAGATTCCGAAACCGTGAAGTATTCATGAAATATCGATATCGTCAGATTCCGAAACCGTGAAGTATTCATGAAATATCGATATCGTCAGATTCCGAAACCGTGGAGTATTCACGAAATATCGATAACATCAGATTTCGAATCCGTGAAGTATTCATGAAATATCGATATCATCAGATTTCGAATCCGTGATGTATTCATTAAAAATCGATATCATCAGATTGAAAATCTGCGAAGTATTCATGAAATGTCGATATCATCAGATTTCGAAACCGTGAAGTATTCATGAAATATCGATATCGTCAGATACCGAAATCGTAGAGTATTCATAAAAAATCGATATCATCAGATTGAGAATCTGCGAAGTATTCATGAAATATCGATATCATCAGATTTCGAAACCGTGAAGTATTCATGAAATATCGATATCGTCAGATACCGAAATCGTGAAGTATTCATGAAAAATCGATATCATCAGATTGAGAATCTGCGAAGTATTCATGAAATATCGATATCGTCAGATTCCGAAACCGTGGAGTATTCACGAAATATCGATATCGTCAGATTGAGAATCTGCGAAGTATTCATGAAATGTCGATATCGTCAGATTCCGAAGCCGTGAAGTATTCATGAAATATCGATATCATCAGATTTCGAATCCGTGAAGTATTCATGAAAAATCGATATCATCAGATTGAGAATCTGCGAAGTATTCATGAAATATCGATATCATCAGATTTTGAAACCGTGAAGTATTCATGAAATATCGATATCGTCAGATACCGAAATCGTGAAGTATTCATGAAATATCGATATCGTCAGATTCCGAAACCGTGAAGTATTCATGAAATATCGATATCGTCAGATTCCGAAACCGTGAAGTATTCATGAAATATCGATATCGTCAGATTTTGAAACCGTGAAGTATTCATGAAATATCGATATCGTCAGATACCGAAATTGTGAAGTATTCATGAAAAATCGATATCGTCAGATTCTGAATCCGTAGAGTATTCATGAAAAATCGATAACATCAGATTTCGAATCCGTGAAGTATTCATTAAAAATCGATATCATCAGATTGAGAATCTGCGAAGTATTCATGAAATATCGATATCGTCAGATACCGAAATCGTAGAGTATTCATAAAAAATCGATATCATCAGATTGAGAATCTGCGAAGTATTCGTGAGATATCGGTATCATCAGATACCGAAATCGTGAAGTATTCATGAAAAATCGATATCATCAGATTCCGAAACCGTGAAGTATTCATGAAATATCGATAACATCAGATTTCGAATCCGTGAAGTATTCATTAAAAATCGATATCATCAGATTGAGAATCTGCGAAGTATTCATGAAATATCGATATCATCAGATTTCGAAACCGTGAAGTATTCATGAAATATCGATATCGTCAGATACCGAAATCGTGAAGTATTCATGAAAAATCGATATCATCAGATTTCGAAACCGTGAAGTATTCATGAAATATCGATATCGTCAGATTCCGAAACCGTGAAGTATTCATGAAATATCGATATCGTCAGATACCGAAATCATGAAGTATTCATGAAAAATCGATATCATCAGATTGAAAATCTGCGAAGTATTCATGAAAAGTCGATATCGTCAGATTCCGAAACCGTGAAGTATTCATGAAATGTCGATATCGTCAGATTCCGAAACCGTGAAGTATTCATGAAATATCGATATCGTCAGATTCCGAAACCGTGGAGTATTCACGAAATATCGATAACATCAGATTTCGAATCCATGAAGTATTCATGAAATATCGATATCATCAGATTTCGAATCCGTGATGTATTCATTAAAAATCGATATCATCAGATTGAAAATCTGCGAAGTATTCATGAAATGTCGATATCATCAGATTTCGAAACCGTGAAGTATTCATGAAATATCGATATCGTCAGATACCGAAATCGTAGAGTATTCATAAAAAATCGATAGCATCAGATTGAGAATCTGCGAAGTATTCATGAAATATCGATATCATCAGATTTCGAAACCGTGAAGTATTCATGAAATATCGATATCGTCAGATACCGAAATCGTGAAGTATTCATGAAAAATCGATATCATCAGATTGAGAATCTGCGAAGTATTCATGAAATATCGATATCGTCAGATTCCGAAACCGTGAAGTATTCATGAAATATCGATATCGTCAGATTCCGAAACCGTGAAGCATTCATGAAATGTCGATATCGTCAGATTCCGAAGCCGTGAAGTATTCATGAAATATCGATATCATCAGATTTCGAATCCGTGAAGTATTCATGGAAAATCGATATCATCAGATTGAGAATCTGCGAAGTATTCATGAAATATCGATATCATCAGATTTTGAAACCGTGAAGTATTCATGAAATATCGATATCGTCAGATTCCGAAATCGTGAAGTATTCATGAAAAATCGATATCATCAGATTCCGAAACCGTGAAGTATTCATGAAATATCGATAACATCAGATTTCGAATCCGTGAAGTATTCATTAAAAATCGATATCATCAGATTGAGAATCTGCGAAGTATTCATGAAATATCGATATCATCAGATTTCGAAACCGTGAAGTATTCATGAAATATCGATATCGTCGGATACCGAAATCGTGAAGTATTCATGAAAAATCGATATCATCAGATTTCGAAACCGTGAAGTATTCATGAAATATCGATATCGTCAGATACCGAAATCGTGAAGTATTCATGAAAAATCGATATCATCAGATTGAGAATCTGCGAAGTATTCATGAAATATCGATATCGTCAGATTCCGAAACCGTAAAGTATTCATGAAATATCGATATCGTCAGATTCCGAAACCGTGGAGTATTCACGAAATATCGATATCGTCAGATTGAGAATCTGCGAAGTATTCATGAAATGTCGATATCGTCAGATTCCGAAACCGTGAAGTATTCATGAAATGTCGATATCGTCAGATTCCGAAGCCGTGAAGTATTCATGAAAAATCGATATCATCAGATTGAGAATCTGCGAAGTATTTATGAAATGTCGATATCGTCAGATTCCGAAACCGTGAAGTATTCATGAAATATCGATATCATCAGATATTGAATCTGCGAAGTATTCATGAAATATCGATATCATCAGATTCCGAAACCGTGAAGTATTCATGAAAAATCGATATCATCAGATTGAGAATCTGCGAAGTATTCATGAAATATCGATATCATCAGATTTCGAATCCGTGAAGTATTCATGAAAAATCGATATCATCAGATTGAGAATCTGCGAAGTATTCATGAAATATCGATATCATCAGATTTTGAAACCGTGAAGTATTCATGAAATATCGATATCGTCAGATACCGAAATCGTGAAGTATTCATGAAATATCGATATCGTCAGATTCCGAAACCGTGAAGTATTCATGAAATATCGATATCGTCAGATTCCGAAACCGTGAAGTATTCATGAAATATCGATATCGTCAGATTCCGAAACCGTGAAGTATTCATGAAAAATCGATATCATCAGATTCCGAAACCGTGAAGTATTCATGAAATATCGATATCGTCAGATTCCGAAATCGTGAAGTATTCATGAAAAATCGATATCATCAGATTGAGAATCTGCGAAGTATTCATGAAATATCGATATCATCAGATTCCGAAACCGTGAAGTATCCATGAAATGTCGATATCGTCAGATTCCGAAACCGTGAAGTATTCATGAAATATCGATATCATCAGATATTGAATCTGCGAAGTATTCATGAAATATCGATATCATCAGATTCCGAAACCGTGAAGTATTCATGAAAAATCGATATCATCAGATTCCGAAACCGTGAAGTATTCATGAAAAATCGATATCATCAGATACCGAAATCGTGAAGTATTCATGAAAAATCGATATCATCAGATTGGAAATCTGCGAAGTATTCATGAAATGTCGATATCGTCAGATTCCGAAACCGTGAAGTATCCATGAAATGTCGATATCGTCAGATTCCGAAGCCGTGAAGTATTCATGAAATATCGATATCATCAGATATCCAATCTGCGAAGTATTCATGAAATATCGATATCATCAGATTTTGAAACCGTGAAGTATTCATGAAATATCGATATCGTCAGATACCGAAATCGTGAAGTATTCATGAAAAATCGATATCATCAGATTCCGAATCCGTAGAGTATTCATGAAAAATCGATATCATCAGATTCCGAAACCGTGAAGTATTCATGAAATATCGATATCGTCAGATACCGAAATCGTGAAGTATTTATGAAAAATCGATATCATCAGATTGAGAATCTGCGAAGTATTCGTGAGATATCGGTATCATCAGATACCGAAATCGTGAAGTATTCATGAAAAATCGATATCATCAGATTCCGAAACCGTGAAGTATTCATGAAATATCGATAACATCAGATTTCGAATCCGTGAAGTATTCATTAAAAATCGATATCATCAGATTGAGAATCTGCGAAGTATTCATGAAATATCGATATCATCAGATTGAGAATCTGCGAAGTATTCATGAAATATCGATATCATCAGATTTCGAAACCGTGAAGTATTCATGAAATATCGATATCGTCAGATACCGAAATCGTGAAGTATTCATGAAAAATCGATATCATCAGATTTCGAAACCGTGAAGTATTCATGAAATATCGATATCGTCAGATACCGAAATCGTGAAGTATTCATGAAAAATCGATATCATCAGATTGAGAATCTGCGAAGTATTCATGAAATATCGATATCGTCAGATTCCGAAACCGTGAAGTATTCATGAAATATCGATATCGTCAGATTCCGAAACCGTGGAGTATTCACGAAATATCGATAACATCAGATTGAGAATCTGCGAAGTATTCATAAAATATCGATATCGTCAGATTCCGAAACCGTGAAGTATTCATGAAATATCGATATCGTCAGATTCCGAAACCGTGAAGTATTCATGAAATATC
This sequence comes from Chelonus formosanus, assembly GCA_028641665.1. Taxonomy (NCBI): domain Eukaryota; kingdom Metazoa; phylum Arthropoda; class Insecta; order Hymenoptera; family Braconidae; genus Chelonus; species Chelonus formosanus. Next base: position 22,167,319 of record CM054002.1, read on the forward strand.
GATATCGTCAGATTCCGGAACCGTGAAGTATTCATGAAATATCGATATCGTCAGATTCCGAAACCGTGAAGTATTCATGAAATATCGATATCGTCAGATACCGAAATCGTGAAGTATTCATTAAAAATCGATATCAGCAGATTGAGAATATGTGAAGTATTCATGAAATATCGATATCGTCAGATTCCGGAACCGTGAAGTATTCATGAAATATCGATATCGTCAGATTCCGAAACCGTGAAGTATTCATGAAATATCGATATCATCAGATTCCGAATCCGTAGAGTATTCATGAAAAATCGATAACATCAGATTTCGAATCCGTGAAGTATTCATTAAAAATCGATATCATCAGATTGAGAATCTGCGAAGTATTCATGAAATATCGATATCATCAGATTTTGAAACCGTGAAGTATTCATGAAATATCGATATCGTCAGATACCGAAATTGTGAAGTATTCATGAAAAATCGATATCATCAGATTGAGAATCTGCGAAGTATTCATGAAATATCGATATCATCAGATTTCGAAACCGTGAAGTATTCATGAAATATCGATATCGTCAGATACCGAAATCGTGAAGTATTCATGAAAAATCGATATCATCAGATTTCGAAACCGTGAAGTATTCATGAAATATCGATATCGTCAGATACCGAAATCGTGAAGTATTCATGAAAAATCGATATCATCAGATTGAGAATCTGCGAAGTATTCATGAAATATCGATATCGTCAGATTCCGAAACCGTGAAGTATTCATGAAATATCGATATCGTCAGATTCCGAAACCGTGGAGTATTCACGAAATATCGATAACATCAGATTGAGAATCTGCGAAGTATTCATAAAATATCGATATCGTCAGATTCCGAAACCGTGAAGTATTCATGAAATATCGATATCGTCAGATTCCGAAACCGTGAAGTATTCATGAAATATCGATATCGTCAGATTCCGGAACCGTGAAGTATTCATGAAATATCGATATCGTCAGATTCCGAAACCGTGAAGTATTCATGAAATATCGATATCGTCAGATACCGAAATCGTGAAGTATTCATTAAAAATCGATATCAGCAGATTGAGAATCTGTGAAGTATTCATGAAATATCGATATCGTCAGATTCCGGAACCGTGAAGTATTCATGAAATATCGATATCGTCAGATTCCGAAACCGTGAAGTATTCATGAAATATCGATATCATCAGATTCCGAATCCGTAGAGTATTCATGAAAAATCGATAACATCAGATTTCGAATCCGTGAAGTATTCATTAAAAATCGATATCATCAGATTGAGAATCTGCGAAGTATTCATGAAATATCGATATCATCAGATTTTGAAACCGTGAAGTATTCATGAAATATTGATATCGTCAGATACCGAAATTGTGAAGTATTCATGAAAAATCGATATCGTCAGATTCTGAATCCGTAGAGTATTCATGAAAAATCGATAACATCAGATTTCGAATCCGTGAAGTATTCATTAAAAATCGATATCATCAGATTGAGAATCTGCGAAGTATTCATGAAATATCGATATCGTCAGATACCGAAATCGTAGAGTATTCATAAAAAATCGATATCATCAGATTGAGAATCTGCGAAGTATTCGTGAGATATCGGTATCATCAGATACCGAAATCGTGAAGTATTCATGAAAAATCGATATCATCAGATTCCGAAACCGTGAAGTATTCATGAAATATCGATAACATCAGATTTCGAATCCGTGAAGTATTCATTAAAAATCGATATCATCAGATTGAGAATCTGCGAAGTATTCATGAAATATCGATATCATCAGATTTCGAAACCGTGAAGTATTCATGAAATATCGATATCGTCAGATACCGAAATCGTGAAGTATTCATGAAAAATCGATATCATCAGATTTCGAAACCGTGAAGTATTCATGAAATATCGATATCGTCAGATACCGAAATCGTGAAGTATTCATGAAAAATCGATATCATCAGATTGAGAATCTGCGAAGTATTCATGAAATATCGATATCGTCAGATTCCGAAACCGTGAAGTATTCATGAAATATCGATATCGTCAGATTCCGAAACCGTGGAGTATTCACGAAATATCGATAACATCAGATTGAGAATCTGCGAAGTATTCATAAAATATCGATATCATCAGATTTCGAAACCGTGAAGTATTCATGAAATATCGATATCGTCAGATTCCGAAACCGTGAAGTATTCATGAAATATCGATATCGTCAGATTCCGAAACCGTGGAGTATTCACGAAATATCGATAACATCAGATTGAGAATCTGCGAAGTATTCATAAAATATCGATATCGTCAGATTCCGAAACCGTGAAGTATTCATGAAATGTCGATATCGTCAGATTCCGAAACCGTGAAGTATTCATGAAATATCGATATCATCAGATTTCGAATCCGTGATGTATTCATTAAAAATCGATATCATCAGATTGAGAATCTGCGAAGTATTCATGAAATATCGATATCATCAGATTTCGAAACCGTGAAGTATTCATGAAATATCGATATCGTCAGATACCGAAATCGTGAAGTATTCATGAAAAATCGATATCATCAGATTTCGAAACCGTGAAGTATTCATGAAATATCGATATCGTCAGATACCGAAATCGTGAAGTATTCATGAAAAATCGATATCATCAGATTGAGAATCTGCGAAGTATTCATGAAATATCGATATCATCAGATTTTGAAACCGTGAAGTATTCATGAAATATCGATATCGTCAGATTCCGAAACCGTGGAGTATTCACGAAATATCGATAACATCAGATTTCGAATCCGTGAAGTATTCATTAAAAATCGATATCATCAGATTGAGAATCTGCGAAGTATTCATGAAATATCGATATCATCAGATTTCGAAACCGTGAAGTATTCATGAAATATCGATATCGTCAGATACCGAAATCGTGAAGTATTCATGAAAAATCGATATCATCAGATTGAAAATCTGCGAAGTATTCATGAAAAGTCGATATCGTCAGATTCCGAAACCGTGAAGTATTCATGAAATGTCGATATCGTCAGATTCCGAAACCGTGAAGTATTCATGAAATATCGATATCATCAGATTTCGAATCCGTGATGTATTCATTAAAAATCGATATCATCAGATTGAAAATCTGCGAAGTATTCATGAAATGTCGATATCGTCAGATACCGAATTCGTGAAGTATTCATTAAAAATCGATATCATCAGATTGAGAATCTGTGAAGTATTCATGAAATATCGATATCATCAGATTTCGAATACGTGAAGTATTCATTAAAAATCGATATCATCAGATTGAGAATCTGTGAAGTATTCATGAAATATCGATATCATCAGATTTCGAATACGTGAAGTATTCATTAAAAATCGATATCATCCGATTACGAATCTGTGAAGTATTCATGAATTTTCGATATCATCAGATTGAGAATCTGCGAAGTATTCATGAAATGTCGATATCGTCAGATTCCGAAACCGTGAAGTATTCATGAAATATCGATATCATCAGATTTCGAATCCGTGATGTATTCATTAAAAATCGATATCATCAGATTGAAAATCTGCGAAGTATTCATGAAATGTCGATATCGTCAGATACCGAATTCGTGAAGTATTCATGAAAAATCGATATCATCAGATTGAGAATCTGCGAAGTATTCATGAAATGTCGATATCGTCAGATTCCGAAACCGTGAAGTATTCATGAAATATCGATATCGTCAGATCGAGATTCTGTGAAGTATTCATGAAATATCAATATCATCAGATTGAGAATCTGTGAAGTATTCATGAATTATCGATATCATCCGATTACGAATCTGTGAAGTATTCATGAATTTTCGATATCATCAGATTGAGAATCTGCGAAGTATTCATGAAATGTCGATATCGTCAGATTCCGAAACCGTGAAGTATTCATGAAATATCGATATCATCAGATTTCGAATCCGTGATGTATTCATTAAAAATCGATATCATCAGATTGAAAATCTGCGAAGTATTCATGAAATGTCGATATCGTCAGATACCGAATTCGTGAAGTATTCATGAAAAATCGATATCATCAGATTGAGAATCTGCGAAGTATTCATGAAATGTCGATATCGTCAGATTCCGAAACCGTGAAGTATTCATGAAATATCGATATCATCAGATTTCGAATACGTGAAGTATTCATTAAAAATCGATATCATCAGATTGAGAATCTGTGAAGTATTCATGAAATATCGATATCATCAGATTTCGAATACGTGAAGTATTCATTAAAAATCGATATCATCAGATTGAGAATCTGTGAAGTATTCATGAAATATCGATATCATCAGATTTCGAATACGTGAAGTATTCATTAAAAATCGATATCATCAGATTGAGAATCTGTGAAGTATTCATGAAATATCGATATCGTCAGATTTCGAAACTGTGAAGTATTCATGAAAAATCGATATCATCAGATTGAGAATCTGCGAAGTATTCATGAAATATCGATATCGTCAGATTCCGAAACCGTGAAGTATTCATGAAATATCGATATCGTCAGATTCCGAAACCGTGAAGTATTCATGAAATATCGATATCATCAGATTTCGAATCCGTGATGTATTCATTAAAAATCGATATCATCAGATTGAAAATCTGCGAAGTATTCATGAAATGTCGATATCGTCAGATACCGAATTCGTGAAGTATTCATGAAAAATCGATATCATCAGATTGAGAATCTGCGAAGTATTCATGAAATGTCGATATCGTCAGATTCCGAAACCGTAAAGTATTCATGAAATATCGATATTATCAGATTTCGAATACGTGAAGTATTCATTATAAATCGATATCATCAGATTGAGAATCTGTGAAGTATTCATGAAATATCGATATCATCAGATTTCGAATACGTGAAGTATTCATTAAAAATCGATATCATCAGATTGAGAATCTGTGAAGTATTCATGAAATATCGATATCGTCAGATTTCGAAACTGTGAAGTATTCATGAAAAATCGATATCATCAGATTGAGAATCTGCGAAGTATTCATGAAATATCGATATCGTCAGATTCCGAAACCGTGAAGTATTCATGAAATATCGATATCGTCAGATTCCGAAACCGTGGAGTATTCACGAAATATCGATAACATCAGATTGAGAATCTGCGAAGTATTCATAAAATATCGATATCGTCAGATTCCGAAACCGTGAAGTATTCATGAAATATCGATATCGTCAGATCGAGATTCTGTGAAGTATTCATGAAATATCAATATCATCAGATTGAGAATGTGTGAAGTATTCATGAATTATCGATATCATCCGATTACGAATCTGTGAAGTATTCATGAATTTTCGATATCATCAGATTGAGAATCTGTGAAGTATTCATGAAATATCTAGGTCATCAGATAAATCATCTAGATCGAATTCATAAATTATCTAGATCATCCAATTAAGAACCTGTGAAGTATCCATGAATTATCGATATCATCCAATTCCGAATCTGTGAAGTATTCATGAAATATCGATTTCATCCGATTCCGAATCTGTGAAGTATTCATGAATTTCGATATCATCCATTTACGAATATGTGAAGTATTCATGAAATGTCTATTTGATCAGATTACGAATCTGAGACGGATCTATGAAATATCCATATAATAATTATTACTAAATAATATTCCAATTGTATGCGTACTCTCCCGGTTTACTTAAATCTATTGCGGCCATAAACTTATATGTTTCAGGTATGCAAGACAGGTAAATGTGTGTGCATTATGAACTATAGTATTTCATCCAGCCGTGAATGGCGCTCTCTGTTTGACTTTCACTAACATCGATATTACATCGTTTTTATATACTCGAGGTAAAATTGATGAAAAAAAAAATTTGCATTGATTTTAGATTGATTTTTTTATTTTTGAGGCTAATTCGATATGTTAAAAAAAGTTTTACATCGATTTATAAAAAAGTTGATGGATTAATCGACTACAATTCCTTATCGATTTTAATAATAACGATGTAATATTGACCTCAAAAATAACCTCGATTAAGCATCGAGTTTCTGAAATCTTCGACCGCAATTTTGCCTTTTTTTCCCTTGATTATATCCGCTAGGGTCCGCAAACGACGCATAAGACACCTAAAAGATATCTTTTGGGAATGTCGTTTGGATATTCGTCTCCAAAAAAAGATATCTGTTAGATGTCTTTAAGATATCTTTGTGCTGTGTGGGTACTGATGTTATGCGCAATTGTTCTCAATGCAAGTTATATTCAAATTACATTATTGAAATTAAAAAAAAAAAAAAAAACGTTCATTGAGGAAGCTTAATATCAATTCATAACGCATGAACATATTATAAAATAATATAAAAACATTCTGTTTTCTTATTATTTATGTATACACTTTCTCTGGCATCTAATGATTGTGTAAGTCCATTTCCAACTTAATCCGTAATCATCAATTGGTACTAGAGATATTTGACTGAAATTGTGACAATATGGTTTTTTGATTGAATACACTCAACGATGATTGTTGGGGTCTCTTATAATATCTTAAGATCTTGGACAAACAATCAAACTACGATACGTATACACATTCTCTAGCATCGGAAGAATTTTAGTATTTTTTGACCGAATGAAAATTGATTTTGCCATTGGGATAAAACAGAAAATAGAAACCTGGATGGTAAAACAGGTAATGAAAACTTGACTGTTATACCGGCTCTTCTTGGCTTAGTAGTTCGGTGGAAGTGAAAAATTGGAAACGGGGGCGACATTCAATAGAAATTTTTTTTAAACGGCAATGCTACTCTCAGTCTTCTTTTTGGTATTCTCCATACATACATCTAGAATAAGGACTGGGATAATTACTCCAAAATAAGAATATATGTACAATATCAAAGTAGAGGTAATGGCAGATATCTGTGTAGCATTTATTATGACTACTTAATAGTCAACATGGATGAAAAGTGTCGTGAGTGTTTTAAATGTAGAATGAGCTACACTAAAAAATAAATATCACTATAATCTTACTTATCAGTGAAATAACAAAGTATAAAAATGCGTTGTATGAAATACTGGATGAGTACATGCCAGTGATACCAAAGTTGAGTTTTATCGATGTTTCTCTACTTGCAAAGATTATCTATTGACATGAGGATAGCAAGCATTTAATAAATATGCACATAGCAATATACTAATTATCAAGCTATAATCGTACAAATTTTCTTAAATGGTTAACAATAATGGATAAGTTGACAATACAAGATTGATCATCTGTAAAAATTATTGTGAGATTAAGTTCCATACTTATCAATCGATAAATAAAGTAAAAATTATAATGAGATAACGATTTGAGAATGAGATATAAAAGTGTTAACCTCCTCGGTTATGCAGCACTTACTCTTGTTCTATATGTGTGTGGTAAATATATTTTTTTAGCTCTATAAAAATTCTATGTATCTATAAATACTCGTTAAAATGAAAGAATGTTAATTTGTTTAACCTCAATTCTATATTTGAGATGATAAATAGTTTTTTATATTGTCGTACCAGATGAAGTCCACGGAGCTGGAGGAGGAGGTGGTGGTAGCGGAGGCAATGGAGGAGTATGTAAAGATTTGCAAGGACATACGTATACAACTGGAGTTTATTACATACCTGAGCCCTGCACTCTTTGTGTATGTGATAATGGCAATCCCAAATGGTGTAAAGCAGTCATATGTAGATTGTCACAAGTATGTACGAAAAATGAAACGAATAAAATAGTTATTTTTGATTAAGTTTAATCTATATAATAAATGTCTAAACAATTATTTGATTGACAGAAATCAGTACCAAAGCAAGATTGTAAATCATTTAGAATTGGAACACCGTGTTGTGAATTCATATGCCTAGATGATACTTTGTCTTCGGTGACCAACGACAAAACCGATGGAATCGAGAATAATAATGGTGATTCTAGTGCTACTTATGATTTAGGATTGAGATTAGTTGCAAGCTGTATCACGGCTATTTTATCTTTGAGTTTATTATTCTTTCTTATACACCGATTACGTCAGAGAAAAATTCGAGGTAAGGATCAATTTAATGTTCTCTCATATTTTATTTTGACGCAAATCAATAATAATCACGGAATTTTTCATATTATTTTAAAATTAATTAAAGTATTAATATCAGTTTCAACAAATATAAAATATCACTAAAAATGACTAACACACTTATTGTGTATTTTTCTGAATAAATAAGTTTGCATAGCAGGAAGACAAAATCGTGAATTGACAGAAGATCAACGAAGTTTGGGAAGTATGGGTTATTTGGAGCGAGGAGGCTTAGCACATGGAATGCAAATGGATGAAATGAGTTGTAGCGGTGGATATTCATTGTGGAAACCACCTGGGAATTATTTTCCAAGAGGAGAAGCTCCTCCTCCTTATGAAGAGGCAGTGGCAGCAGCTAGAGCTGAACAGGCATTGTTAACGATGAATCCAAATGCACTTTCATCACTAAATCTTCGTAATTCTTATTTAACAACGTATAGTAGTCATTCAAACATGTCTGTTGCTGGGAGTACGCAAAATAGTTTACCAGCGAATTCTCCAACTCCTTCGAATTATAACGCTACAAGTCCATCGTCTTCAGTTTCTAATAACTCTAGTAGACCTTTGAATGCCATTAATCCACATTCTTCTACGTGTCATCAGCAATTGGTTCAAACCGATGAAAACATGTCTGCTGGTCTTTATAATAGTGCACCAATTACTAATTTTAATAATTATAATGTGGACTCTAATATTTATGAAAATACGGTTCAAGTACCAGTACCATTACCAATAACAAATAATAGTCGATCACCAGAGCATTCGAATGTCCATGAAAATAATCACTCTCAAAATTTTCGTGATCCTTTACGCCATGCGGCTCTTCCACGTCAGGGAAGTGCATTTACTATCTCTTCAACGTTGCCAAATACAAACACTATATCAACTCATCGTACTATTCCACGTACCCTTACCACAAGTACTAGTCCACGAATACGGCATGATTTCATTAATCCTCAATCATTATTATCACTTGCCAATACGCCCGCAAAGGATGTTAAATCTCTTGAACAATTACCTCAATGTATACCTTCTGTTAGTTCTAACTCTCATAACAAAAATATTTCCACTGAATATCAAGATAATCAATCATCCTCATTACAATTAAAATTAGCAGAACCGTCTTCATCGCAAACTAAGGCTGCTGATTTCGGGGCAACTCCAAATAATAATAAAAAAGTAAGTTAAAATTATTTTATATTAGTTGACATAATGAAAGAGTTGAGTCTAATAAAATTATTATTTTTATAGCCTTCATTAATATTTGGTAGTAGCACTGAACAAGAAGGAAGTTTTGATTCAGTTACGTGCACGTGTAGCATACAAATTCTTCCAACATTGCACGATGATACTGACGATTATCGTAGTGAATGTGAAAATTGTAAAAGTACGACTGGTTCGCGTTACTACTTGGATAATGAGGATGAATTAGTTACTTCTCCACATGAAACGATGACATTACACAGAAGACCTGAAGAAACTGCCTCAAGTGTTACACCAAAGTATTATCGGACTTCACTTACACTGCCAACAAGTACCCGACAACGTTCAAGGTAAGTCAAATAACAAATTAAATTTTTTTATTTAAAATAATTATTTGCTGAGATGAAAAAAAAATTATTACAGAAGTACTGGTACTCGAGGTAATTGGTTTAGTTCTATGCCAGAAAGTTCCACTGAATCTTCCGATAATGAGTAAATTCAGATAATCTTTATGACTGTTTTTTCTCAATCTCTGTAATTTTTCATTTTTGTGGACCCGACAAATACTATAAGTATTAGAAAAATACTAAGCCACTTTTTATTGACTGCTGGATAAATATTAAAGATATTTATTAAAAAGAGAATCTCTCTTTAGCGATAAATTTTTAAAACAAAAATCAAGTAAATAATATACTTGTAATTGAATTCTTCATATAGCTCGATTATAAAAGTTATTAATTTTATGTTACCAAGTTGTGATAAAATTTTAAAAATATTATACATAGATTTTTTATCATTAACATTTTATAATAATTGAATATTTTACATATTATAACTCACATGTTATAATTATACAAGAGCTTTAACCATGATGCCAATGTAAACTAATACATTAATGATTTATATACATTTTTTTACTTAAATACGCTGTCATTTTAATCATTAAGATTAATTGTTTTTAATCGTTCATGATATTATTTATTAATATTAATAATTTTAACATTTTTATATTATAACGAATTTATAATCACATTTGTTTTTTAACCTGAGAAGTACGAAAAATACTATATAGCAGTCAGTGAAAAGTACGCTCGATATATATAATTAAGTCATTTAATTATAAAATATAGCAGTTGGTTGTCGATTAACCAATGACTGTATTTTTTATTTGTGATAAGAATTTAATAATATCTACAAATATCATATCTTTATTGAACCATCTATGATATAAATGAAATAAAAATTCATTAAAAAATAATAAAACTAAAAATTAAAAAAAAATATCGAAAAAATCATCTAACGTTAATAGTGCAACGAAGATCGAATGAACAATGTTTCAAGTACATGAATAGATGGATTTGCAAACTCGATAAAAAATTTGGCGCACAAGAAATATGTGAAAATAAAGTATAATTGATAAAAATATTATAAATAAAAAATTCATTATTATTATTATAATTATAATAAGAAAAATTACGGCAAAAAAAATAGTGTTCAATCATAAATCAATGTATACAATACACGTAAATTAACTGAAATTGAATGACCATCAAATAACACAAAAATGAATATCATAGAAAGTTAAAAATACTTATAAATGTTTAGAAATCAGTAGAATTTGTTCATTAATACTTAGCTCCATAATTATAAGATAATTTGAATTAAGTAATGCTATGATATTAATAGTTTATTCACGAAATTGTTACTAATCAATTTATAAAAGCTCGTTCTTACAGTATAGTCAAATTTTTCAATATGTATAACGTATAATTTGACTATTAACAGTATTAATTTTTTGTCCAATTTTACCATTTTTAATAACTGTCGCATGTTGTAAAAAAACTCAGATGCTGATATAATTGAATTCTACAATTTTATCGCTATTCACTATAAATATATATATATATATATTTATATATATATATATATATATATGTATATATATTTACACTATATACTAATAATATAAGAAATTACAATGATATAATCATTTTCTTTGACGTATCAATTGTGACAAACTATTTTTATTTTTGATACTATATTCTTTATGTTTACGATGTTATTGTATATCTTAACAGCGTTATCATTTTTTATTTTATTATATATTAATTTTATAGATAGTTAATAATATAAAAAAACTTATATTGATTACATCAAAATCAAAACAACATTTTAAAAGTTATTAATTATTTACAATGATTAAAATTCGTAATAATATTTCGATGGATGTTACGTAATTATTGAATATTGTATTGGCAATGATTGTCTATAATAATTGGCAAAAAAATATTTAAAAAGTGAATTTTTTGTCTCAAGTACAGTTATCATTTTATTAATTATTTTGTTCTTATTTTTATTGTATCAGTATACGTACTGTTCTTTTAATTTTATTAAATAATCAATGAAATATTAGCTTCACATGATGTCTTAATTACTGCTATTTGTGGATATTAAATTTTATTTGTTACAAATGTATATTTTCAAAAACATTTCATTTTTATAAAGACTTGGATATTTAGGAGTGATAAGATTAGAAATTCATTTTTGAACCATTTTAAATACGAAATGTCGTATTCTTTTTTTATTATTAAAATAACAATGACTAGATAAATGATAAAAAATCGTTTATTTGTAGTTATTCAACAATAATTTGCGTATGAAAAAAAGTTAAGTCATTCATTGTTAATAATACATACAAGATGTTTCGTCAAGCCATTTGGCTCAAATATAAAAGGAGTATGAATTACATAGTTTTATTCAATTTTCATTATAAATTAATTTTCTGGACTTTTTTAATTCACATGTAATAAATAAAAAAGTAACATAGTAGAATAAAAATTTGTACTTTATTAAGTGAGCCCCCAAATATTTTATAGATATATTATAATTTATTCAATACATTTTATCTACAATAAAAATTTTTTTTTTCGATTTACATATGAAATTTTTTTACTATCAACACATAAAATGTACAATAAACAAATAACAATAATAATACATAGAACCAATAATAATAATTATTATTATTATAATTTAAATAATTCATAATACGGTAAGTATTTATGAAATTTTTTAGTGTACAAGGCACATACAGTCTATGATATCTTTAAAAAATGCTAAAAATTGCGTATGGAGTAAAATTAGATTAGCATAAATTTTTATAGTCATTTAAAATTTAAATATCTTGCCCTCATAACCCCATTCAAATCAACTACGTTAAATTTGCAGTTATCGAAAAAAAAAGATAAATAAGAAAAAATTATTAGAATTCTACATGAATTATTATGATAAAGGTACTCGTGAATACGTTCTTCTATACATATTATCAATTTTCTCAAGATAAAATGTACCTGGAAACATCCCGTCAACAGGACTTGTTGGTTCATAAGGAACAACGTGACAATTTTTTTCACGTGATTCTAATATTGCTGTATAATCCTCAGGATTGATACATTTCCTCTCATCTAAATGACGTTTAACATATGATAAATTCGAAGTTAAAGTTTTTAATTGGTCTTCAGCTTTTTTAGTTTTCAACACCGTTATAGAATACATACTTGAAGCTAAACCTGATCCATAAGAAAATACTGCAATTTTTTCTCCCAATAATTCATTGATTGGTTTGTTGATTAATAATGATACTAATCCAGAATAAACCGATGGTGTATACATATTTCCTACTAGATTAGAAATATATAAACTAGGTTGTGTTTTTTGTTGGAAGGCATCAGAGCTTAATTGAACAAATGTTTTCTCAATATCTCTATCAAAATATGTGTCTTCTAGCTTGACTGAATGATATTTTTCAAGTTGCGGATACACTTGTAATACTTTGTCACTGCTTAAATTGCGGAAGTCATTATAGGCAATTCTTGCAAATGATTTTTGTACTAACTTACAGTAAGGTGAATGAAAAATGAATGCATCAAATGTTGCTAATGAAACAGCATTACCCATGTTTTTCTTTTCAACTTTCTCACGATATTTTTTATAGCAATTATCTAGAGCACTGAGGTAGCATTGAATTGATAATTTTCCATCAACTGTAGGATACTCTGATTTCAAATCTGGTTTATAAAAATCGTAGGCATTTTTCATATAAGATGCTCTGATGCCTCTATCGAATACAATTGGAGCATCAGGTCCTATGAGCATTGCTATAGCTCCAGCACCTCCTGTAGGCCTTGCACTACCTTTTGCATACACAGCATTGTCAGCTGCTACCACTACAGCTAATCTACCATCCCAAGCACTGCTCTCAATCCAAGAAATAGCATTAAAAAGAGCTGCTGTACCTCCATAACAGGCATTTGTGGTATCAATTCCTTCGATATCAGTAGCACCTGATGGTTCGAATAGCTGCATTAACACGGATTTAACCGATTTACTTTTATCAATGATTGTCTCAGTTCCTACTTCCAATCTTCCAATGTCTTCTGGCTTTATAGAGTATCGTTCTAACAAGCGCTGAGTAACTGTTAAACATAACGAGTTGATATCTTCTCTATCATTACAAAAACCCATTTTTGATTGGCCCAAACCAATGGTATATTTTCCAGCTGACACTCCATCGAATTTTTCGAGGTCTACTTGGTCCACGTATTGAGCTGGAAAGTATAATTCGATAGCCTTGATCCCAACGTTCTCTGGCCACATTTTTTTTCCTGATAACATACAATTACTTATTATTTTCTATTGAAGCAAACAAAGTAATAATTTTAATTTATAATTATTTAATAATAAAATATTGTTTTCATGCAATTTATTAAAAATTTCATTCAAAAAATTTATAAAATTTGTTATTAGTTGCATCATGGGTTAATGAAATTTTATAGAGTACTGAATCATCTTCAGTTGCGAATTACTCATCATAGGATTAATTTAATTTTAAAATAGAGTTATGAAAATGTTGATTACTAAATTAAAATTTTTATAAATAACTTGATTACGTGAAAAAATAAAAAAACTAAGTCATGACCTTTTATCAAAAGAATTTAATCTAGTGAAAGTGACTTTAGGTACTTAGAATAAATTTGATGATAATTAACTGAAAAAGCTTATTAGATGCAGTGATAATAAAAATAGTGATAATAGCAACGGTGATAATAACACCAATGATAGTAACAGCAGCGATACAAGTAATAACACCTTGACTTTCCCGGTAAAGACGTCAAATATTTAGGTTAGAAGTGAAACTTATTGATGAAAATTTACCGTTTTATTATGAAGCGATGTTTAATTTTTAATACTCGTGATTAATATTAAGTATTTCAATGGTAATATTATGTTATAAGTATAAAATTTGAGCAAAATATTGTCACTAGTTGTTTGGAGCAACAACCCTTAGAACTGATCGTTTGTAAAGAACTGAAGCTACCAGCCACTTTTTAATATTTATCTATGCTCCGAACCAAGTAAACCCACACATTAAATCATAAAGACACGTCACGTTAGCTAGTACAGATGTGTGCACACACGTGTAGTGTATCCACGATATATCCTATGAAGTTCATCCATTCGTTTACTATACTAGACTTGTGCTACACGTGAATAGAAGAGGGGATAACTGAATGCTCTTCAATTCCCATCAGAGCTTAAAATACAGGAAACTAAAAAAGAATTTTACTTTTTGCATTCTAATCTTATGACACTTGTAATTATTTTCATTTATTACTATTCTCCATGCATAAAACATTGATAATTGGATGTTACTGACTCTATTGAGGTTAGTATGATGTTGATCATTCATCATTTTTACAGCGAATGGAAAAATTTCACGTACTAAATTAATCTATGGAATTCAAGTTATACTTTGAAAATTATTTTACACATTGTTAAATATTTATTTTATAAAATATGCATTGATAAACACGTCAGCATAAAAATTGCATCACGATATACATTACTTGAAATTACAAATATTATATCACTCCAATTTGAATTAATATAATTAAAACAGATAATACAACACTTCATTTGATTCGAAATACTTCTTAATACTTTTTATACCCATAATTAATTTAAATATTATTTAATTTCTTTTTTATTTTTGATATTTAGTCGATTACTGATACATATATTATCACGTGAGTTACAATTAGTACAATAAAATTCACAGAAAATAACGGCGATATTTCTTCAAATAACTGACACAGTAAAATATAATAAATTTTTGCGAATTTATTTATCATGCAATAAGTAATTTTCTTTGCATTGCAATTACACCAATCATATTTAAATATTTTGTACGCATTCTTTAAACTTACATATTAAAATTGAATTCATTAACTAATATTATACTTATAGATATTATTATATGATACTGATTTGTATCAAACTTTATTTTGCTTAAATCATTTCTTATATATAAAATAATTTTGTTGACATTGGTGTAAAATTCTTGTTGCTCATTAAATTATTATCAATGTACGGTTCACACTGATAAAAAAAAATTATCATTCAACATTCAATATTAGGAATGTCCATTAACTTTTTAGCAAATGATTCTCTATTGTATAAGAATTTTTTTTTCAAAATACAGTAGTTATGACCTACTGACACACTTCTACAGTGATGAAGAAGTATTTTCTGCTATGCGCGTACGGTGAATTGATTATTATTTTATACTATTATAGTTATATTTTATTTCTTTTCATTTTTTATTATCTACCTTACAAATAACTGATATAATCTTACATCTTCTATTATTTTTTTAAATATTATCGAATAAATTTATTTTGTATTAAGTTAGCAATTATCATTTATCCTAAATTGATGGCAATTGAAGTAAGGAATCTTCGTGGAATAAAAAAGTTTCCAAATAAAAATGCTAATATCTTAATTAGAGAAAAAAAGATACATATTTTATTCACAAGTGAAAGTTGAACTATTTTCTTTTTATTTCTGCTCTTCATCTTGCGAAATATTCATCCGTAATCGATCATCCAACACAATAATGTTTTATTGGCACGACAATTGACTTATATAATATTGAGAATAAAAATTAAGTAAAAAATAGACAGTTATGATTAGTGTTCAATGTTTTTAAATAATATGCTACATCGTTTGGCACGTTTTATTTTCATTAAGAATAAATTTTATTGTTATGATTACGTATTAATATAATCAATAAATCGAATACACAATTAAGTTCGTTTCATTCGTAAGCAAATAACATTGCTATTATGGCAGTATTTAGTTTAAATTAATTTCATCATATCTGAATTAACAGCACATGATTATTTAACACAATAATTTACTTGCGAACGTGTTTTACAAAATTACTTTCAAATTAGTAGCATATTTTTAGGAACTAATAGAATACTATCGTTACTAAATAAATACTAGACGCTTTTTTAATGGCCTTCATACGTAAATCAAAAAAGTTGATTACGATAATTGAAAAAAAGTAAATAAGATATAATAATAATTGATTCACTGAACAAAGATACATCTAATCAGTTATATACGTATTTATATATATTGACAATTTCCTTCACTTTATGACCTAATTTAAATATTTATCTAATTTATTTATATCGTTGGCTGAATTGATGCATATTTAACTGGCGTTTTTTTATTCGAAGAGATAATTCTTCATTTTTTAGATTTTACTTACAAACATTCATTTCATTATTTTAGATCATTGTGCAAAAAATATAAATATAAAAAAAGAAATGCAAAATAATTGATAATTTCTGCAAACATATTACAGTAAAGTCCTAAGTTTTATAAATGACTATATATTTATACATTTATATATATATATATATATATATATATATTTACCATGTAATTTATGCTACTATTTAAGTAACAGTTGCAAATATAAATTTACTGAATATTATTTTCGTCAGCGCATGAGAATGTTAAAAGAAATCAATCAAAAGCCTGTAGAAAAGTTTCCGAGTTTTTATTATGAATTTTTCTAATAACTATTTATCTTTAATCATCTAATTATAATTCATTAATTATTATGTATAAAATTCCCCAATCTTATCAAATTATTTTTTACATAGAATAGTAATTAAACTGTGCACGACAGAGTCTGTATAACTATAATGAGACCGATTTTGGACTCGAGTCAATTATGGCTATAATATTTTGTAAGCGAAAGTTATCAGTATTCGTTATTTTCTCTTTTATATTTATCTTGTAAGTATTATTTTTGGTTGATACGATAAAAATATGAGTGTATTTAGAAGAGTCCTTTTTTCTTGCTTTTTTTGTCCTTGCCATCAATAGTCCTGAAAGGAAGAAATGATTTTAAAATAAATCAACATATTATGATTACATTTCACCAAAATATATAACAATTGAAATTTAAATTACAGATCGAAAATCATGAGTTAGCTCATGCTTATTATTTTATCCATTGTATCATGAAAAAATAATTCATGCGTTTAATCATGATGTAAAAGATTATCATCACTGCTACATGCTACAAAGCTCTTGAAGCATTAAACTGATTTCATAGAGAAAATGTTTTTTTTTTTTTTCATAAATAAATGATCTTTTTTACAAGATGGCATATGAAGTAGTAAATTATTTCAATATTTTTAATAAATATTATTACAAAATAAAATAAAAATGTCTTCATGAAATGTTGAATGATTTCTAAATTGGAGTACCAAATATTCAACAATAAAAATAGTTAGTAATTACTTATAAAAGCATTATGTTTATTTGCAAATTAATGATAAAATCGACAGTCATAAACTAATTAATAATATGTGTCCAATCAATTATTTATTGCTCCGTCAAGCTGTATATTAATTTATCAATAAACTTTATTTTATTGATCCATACTCTTTTTTTAAATTTTTCCTTATCGTTCAGTCAGTACGAGAAGAGTAGTAATCTCAAGTATACACAGCTTGTTCAGAGTTTACAATTCGGTATTTTTATATCAACGATAACCAGAGTGCATTTATGAGGTGTATTTGATACATGGCATTATGATAAATGACAATGTATATAATAGTATGTTACAGAAAATAAGATTTACCATTATTTACTCTATTCTATATAAATATATATAGATATAGATACACATTTATATGTATTTATTTTTTAATATAGAAATGTTTTAGTATAGCGAAACTGATGCACAAAATGAATTTCGAATGATTTATTAATTCACTACAAGCTCAAAAACAAATTTTTTAAATTAAATAACTATCCAAAGCGTAAAAAGTAACCTACAAACTCAATATTGAATTGCACTTTTCGTTCTAATTACATGACAAAATGCACTTTATAAATTCTGCATAAATTAATGTAAGCGATAACTAAGTATGCTTCTTCCAGAATAAATGTAAAACACCAAATAGAGATGAACTTTTTCTCTAAAAAGCTTTATTAATTAGAGCATATACGCTTTGGATAATTTTCTGTTAATATAGTGAAATAACATATATAATAATTTACAACCTCTAAAAAGAAATTTTTTTAATAAAAATATTATGCGAAGCTTTGTGGAAACAGCAATATAGCTAATGCTCTCATTTTTATTACTATTACTATTTAATAACATTTATTAAATACTTTTAGAGGTCATAAATAAAAGCAGAATGTAATGTATGTAATTATATGTTAATAAATATTTAAATTCCAATGATAAGACGAATAAAAATCTTGAATAAAATCCTTTATCATAAAAAGAGATTGAATTGATCCAATGATTGATTTTAAGGATGCTCGGGATGTTGTATTACAAGCTGTATCTGTGTGGGGTTGTCTTGAGGTGATTTGAAACTGGTGTGACGACGAAGAAGACTTCCGAATCCTCGAGACCCTCTTAATGTACCCCCTCCACCGCCAGATCCCTCAGACGATACGGAGCCCGTCCTAAATAATGGACACCGCGGTTTCGTATACACAGCAAACATACATTCAAACATATTTAAGCATAAGCTCTAAGTAGCACAAGCTTCAAAAATTATGAATATGAAAAATATTCATTGCAAAAGAACTCATCACATGCAGCTATACAAATTATTACGATACAAGCAGTAATGAAAGTAATTTTAAATTCAGTGATATTATGAAAATGCATTCTTTTAAATTTATTTTTTTTTTAAAAAAAAAAATCTAGTTTACGAATCTCATAATACGAGTGAAAAAGAATTCTACTTGTAATGAAATTATAAAAATATGGAACCGAAAATTTTTGGAGTAAAAAAATTTAACTTATGTAAATGTACTCAATTTTAACTATCCCTTTAAATAACGAGACTATTGGAGCACTTTTATCTAAATTTGTTTAAAAATAATTATACTTCACCGTTATAAAAAGTGTACATATGTTCGTTTTTAGAAAAAATCTAGTACATATACATAATTTTTTAAGAAAATTGAAGAAGAAAAGACTTCTGCAATAAAAAATATAGTTAAGCTCGGAAATAAATATTTATATAAATTGACTTACTCTTTTGAATTAGCGTCCAAACTACGTCTACGTAATTCTTCAATACTTTGACCAGTTTGCTGTTCCCATGCTTGTTTATCTGCTTCGAAAGCTCGTCTTTTTTCCTCTACTTCACGCAGCTGTTGCTCTAGAGAACGTCGCATTTGTTCATGTCTTCTTTGCAACTGTTTGATGTAACAAGTTTAATTATTATTTTTATAAATGAATAACTTTTATTTTAAATATAGTACATTCTTTGTTATTATTGAAAATAGTAGAATATTATTTTACTTACATCCGTTTCAGAATCTTTTAACTTTTGTTTCTTTTCACGGACTTTCATTTCAAATACTTGCTCCATTTCCATTTCCATTTTTTTCATTTTTGTATCATGCTCTCGTTTTTCTTCTTCCAATTGTGCCAATGGATTCCTGTTGAAAAAATATTTTTTGTTTTTCTTTATTAGTTTATTCCAAAATAAAACCATAACACTATCAAACTTATTCCAAAAAAATTCAACAACATATAAGTTGACAATGGTAACAAACACTAAACAAAGCTAAAAGGTATAGTTAATAAAATGAGCTTTTTTAGGACTACACTTGCTAACTAAGACAAAATATTAATAAGTGGGTGGTGAATCGATAAGTCTTGTGCACACAAAACCGTAATAAACAATCACAGCTTTGGCAAAAAACTTACCACACTGTCATGAAACTGTTCATCACTCCGGGAGGGCACAAACTAACCAATAAGAAAGGACTATTAAAATAATGTTCATGACTTTTTGGTAAAAAATATTTGTCTTCAATTCGCATCATCTTTCTTACCCTTTTTTGTTTTTAAAGGTAATTCATTAATTGATAAGATGTCGTCTTCAAAAAGTTATTTTTTTGGTTTTCCAATCTATCCAATAGTTTGCATGCACAAGCTTGTCATTGATTTTTTATATGATAGTAGAGCATATAAAAATAGAAAATATTTTCAGTTGTTTTTAGAATTTTTTAATGAGTAGAACGGATCAATATTCTTCTCTGTTGAATATTAATGCCTAATTTAATGTCACCGAATATTAACGATACCTCGTTTTATGTAAGCGAACTGACTGAGTTGATTTTGTGATGACGAATCAAAAAATAACTTTAAATCGACGATGAAGTTTGAAGTTTTTAATTAATATTTACCCAAATTCTTGAATTTACTTACTTATTTGTAACTCTTGTGGGTTTTCCATCAACACCAAGTCCAGCTAATGTACGACACCGGAAATTCTCATAATGAACATTATTTGTTACATCTTTAAGGTCCTGTAAATGCGTTCTTATCACCATGTTTCGCAATGCAATGAAGTCACAGTGCTCCAAGTTTTCCACTAAATAATGATGGCAATTAAAATAAATGAAAGTATTAAAATATAACTTATATAACTTTGAAATATTAACCTTCAGCAACTCCCCATGGATACTTTCTACCACGTATTTTTTTGCCGTCATGTTCGATAACAGTATTTGCACCAACAACGGCAAATGGTACTCTATCTCTTAAAAGTTTGTGCAGTTTGTTTTCCTCTTCTTCTTCGAGTTCAGGAAACTCGTAAATTTTTATCTTATGTTGTGCTATTTCATTCAACACCTAAAAAAAGAAATTATAAACAATAATATTTACTCTAAAATCATTTCAATGAAGCCAATCAACAGAATAAAGTAAAAAAATGATCTAATCTTCACCTGTTTCTTGAAGTGTGTGCATTCTTCTGGCGTCATAGTATCCGCTTTCGCTATGATAGGAATAATATTAACTTTGTCATGAAGACGTTGCATAAATTCAACGTCCAGTGGTTTCAGCCCATGACCCGACGGTGAAATAAAATAAAGACAACAGTGTACTCTGCTATCTGGTATTTGTTTTCTGACTATGCGAGACTCAGCATTTAAAAATTCCTCATACTTGGATTCTATATACTCAATGACTGGAACCCAACTGTGGGTAAAAAAAAATCGATGAGTCGATGAATCGAAAAATAATCGCTGAAATATTTAGTATATATTAATTTAAAATAATATATTACCAATTACTATTATCAACAGCATCTCCAAAGCCTGGTGTATCAACGACAGTAAGGGTTAAATTCACTCCGTTTTCTTTTAAAAGTACCTTACTCGTTTCCACAGCAACAGTTTTTTTCACTCGAAGACTAGGTCCTGGATGCTCTGCGCTATAAATATCAGCAAGGAACATGGAATTTATTAATGTTGATTTCCCCAAGCCCGATTCACCTGCAAAACAAAAAAAATTTCAAACATTTGTTTGAAAGCAATGGATTTTTTAATAAAAGAATATTTCCAATATACATGAATACATACCAACAACCATTAAAGTGAATTCAAAGCCTTTTTTAACAGCTTTCCTATAAACTTGATTTGGTAAATTAGCAAATCCTACATATCCATCAAGCTCTTTAGGCTTAGTTGGTAGAGCAGCCGGACGTAAATGAATTTGCAAGGCAGATTCTTTATTACTGTCATTACGGATGGACTCTCTTTTATTACTGTCTTCTAAATGATCACTTTGATTAGAATTAACGCTGTTTTGGGGTAACCGGGGTTTTACAGATGCTATCGGAGGCACTACTGACGAAGATACTGAAGTCGTAATCGCCGTCGTCATTGTTGTTGTTGTTATCGCAGATGTAGTAGTAGTTGATGTTGTTATAGAAGCTCCTGTCGTAGTCATAACATTTGCTGGTGGCTGTGGAGGTGGTACAGACGGTACTGAAGGTGATGTTGTTAATCCACTATCCCCTTTAAAGAATAACTCACGCTTTGTTTGCATCTAGAAATATAAAGAGTGTATTGTAGTTTATTCAATGATGTCATACGATGGAATAAGGTTGTGTTTTTATCAAATTAATAGACGGATGTATCTGGTCATTATGCAAGGAAAAATATCAACCATTTAAAAACATGTAGAAACAATATCTAATGATGCCTTACTAGAATAGAATAAAATAATTCATGCATTTAAAACATTAGTACGATAAAAAATAGAAATAAATAATAATAAAGTGTTAAAATTAGTAACAAAAAAAGTGACTTATAGTGCTTATATACTTTTGAAATGTAAGCTTTTTCAACGTCCTTGAATGCAATTTAAGAAGCTCCAACAACGAAACGAGAGACACGCTATGTTTCACAAACCACAGCTAGTACATTCCGTATAAATTTTCAAAGTCACTTAGTATTCTAAGTGTGTTAAAGTTAAGCTATAAACCTCTTTTTAAAAGCCAGTGCCTAATATAGCTTTTGACTAATGTATGAGAAATAAATATACAAGTCAGTATTTGGTAAAATAGTATCGCATAGAGTATAGCCAAACGACAGCCATGTGTTCTTTGACAGTGGTGCTCAATGATATTTATTGAAAAAAATTTTAAATCATTTCAAGTAAGTAACTGACCACTTGGTCTCATTAATTCATTGATTGTCGTGCGTCAATTAAATTCTTTCATGTTTTACTGTATCTCCTTACCGAGTTAGCTATTTCACCGTTGGCTTTTTCACTGTCAAGTATCCTTTGTCTCAATGCAAGTCTGTCTAAGCTTGCAAGTCTATAACTGCTTCCAGTTTCTCGGTCCCTAACAAGTCTGTCAGTGTTGCCGTTTGTCCCAGCATTGAAACTAGATGTGTACTTTGGCAAAGTAGGTGGTGGTGCTTGTCTTGATTTTTCTCGATTTAATGTGGAATTGCTGCTGTAGAGGAAGGATGTATTATTTGACGTTGTTCTTGCTGTGGTGATGGACGCTGTGATAGGAACGCTAGAAGTTAAGCTGCTACCGATGGCAGACTTTATACTTCCATTTGCGTGGGGTGTACTGCCGTTATGATTTTCCGTAGACATTATATCCTTATTTGTTGACAAATGTTGCTATATTCTTCTGTTTCTTTAGACGTACACAATTATATTGTTTAGCTGCGACACAAATATTTTTCATTAAAAAATAACAATTCAACATAAAATAATAATTATTGTACAATAACTCAGTATATCATCTGTTTTCCTTCATTATCAATTTTCAAGAATGAACTTAAAACAAAGTAATATAAATCTTGTATAGTTTCAATATAATAATTTTAAAACAAGAGTAAAACTGTTAATAATTGTTATAAATTACAATAAAAAAGTCAAGAATCATTTTTAATATCTTTTCTTGCACTGAATTGATTATGCTATCAGTACATCCCTATGCTAAACCGGCAAGCTTTAAAATTTTATCTACCAGTTTATTGAATCTTGGAAATTCAATGAAAATAATTATAACCTGATAATAAAATTATTCATAGATAAATATACCAATAATATAGGAATATTGTGAAAAATTAATAGATGACTATTTACTTTGTTTAGAGTTCCAAGAAAGTCATTCATATACATATTAGAAATTGTCTCATTTAAAGTAGATGTAGATTGATGTCCGAACTGGAAACACTGATTATGTTGTACTTGCCGATGATTCACGCCGACACGTCAACTCGCCAAATTTTCGGTTCACTTGTATGACAATTAATTTACAATACAGTCTACGTTTTGCATCACACATTCACTGTCCTCACCGATTAGAAGACGCTCTAGGTTTACAGCGTGTTTCAAAGCCGTAAGCAGTTGTAAGAATCATGAATAAATGACCACGCCTGCCGCAGATGTACTCTAAAGTGGGGGAGAAACTCGTCAGCACACACTAAGAATGTACGCTTAAACACACACAGCTTTTACAAAACACTATATATACAAAGTATGCATTGAGTTATATTTTTGCTAGAGACCCACAAATGAGAATCTGGCCCCGAGACAATTCCATCTGATTAGTTGAGTCATTTTTTATCTAAATCGCTTTATAACGTGGTAAAGTAAAAAGAGGAGAAATAAGTTTATTTTTCTAATCCTCTGATCGAAAATGGCGGACAGTCTTACTCATGAGGCTCATAAGCTTATGAGGGTTTCAATGCTTTTGCCATTTTTGGCTTCTATCCCTTTTTACCTTCTTTGACTCCTATCCGCACGAGTGCGACCGATGACCGTAGAAGCTTCAACCTTTTATCACTAGAGCCGCCACCTTGCACTCGCGTACAATTTTGTGTGCATATGTAAACCACAATTATTATTTATATGTATATATCTTATATTATGTCTTATTTGTACATAATGCTCATGAAGTATTAATTTCAATGCTTCAATTACTTATTTCTGCTGTAAATATAATATTATTTAACTCTGATGAAATAGAAAACTTTTTCACATACAACCATGTATTTAATGTTTTAATATAAGGATAAGAAACTATTCAAAGATTTACAATTCGTGTAACATAATAAAGTAATATTTTTTTCAAAATTTTTTGAGTTACTCCAAAATTTATTACTCCAAATCAAATTGCTCCTGTTATAAATAATATTTGTTTTTATTATGAGATAAATAGATATGAATAAAATTGCATTCTTTCACTTGATTATTCTTTATATCTATCATTGTATTTCCACAATTCTATTTATAGCAATTAATTAATCATTTTAATTTCCTTTTAACTGAATCCTTTACACAAATGGTATTTCAAATCAGTAGACGATAGATGCATTTTTTTAGCACTTTGTCACTTAGCTTTCTGTTACAATTTTCATAACATTAGTTAGAATTAGTACCCAAACTCTTATCAAATTAGTACGGGTTAAATGCCGGAAATGATGCATATGTGAATGCAACTATAATCAATGAAAATTATAAAAAATGAGATAAAAAATCTACCTTTGGAAGTGGTGGATTTATTGGATGCTGAGAGCTAGAATCGTATAGAGCCAAGATTGAGGGACTAAGGCGACGACGAATAGTTGCTGGACTTGTCATAGTTTAATAAAAAATCTCATTACACTGCTATGATAAATATTAATGGGTATATTGTTCTACATCTGTGGAAACTCATTAAAAATATTTTCAATCAATAAAACTGATATTATCATTTGTTAAAACAATTTAATTCAACAGGGATAATACCTATGACTTCTACGCAGACCGTTCTATTTACATAATAAAAACTTAATGAAAAAAAATCAGGCGTGCAGTATAATATATATAATGTCTGAAAGAACATATTATAATTATATATATGTATATATATAGATACTTATTACTGTTCTTTGTGGTTTTTTATCAAGAACTTACTGCTACTATGGAGACTGTGGCGTAATCATTGACGTGGCGAAAAAATCAGTTGTATTAATTATTTCATTGTCAACCATGTAATTGTTACATGATATTGATCATATCGTTTATTCAGATGATGGCATTGGTAACTGAAAAATTGATAAAAATTTTATGTACATTAACACGCTAATTGATAAAACAATGAAAAGGAAAATAATAACAGTCTTATTCACTGGAAAAATGCTTATTCAGTTGAAATTATTATGTATACAATTAGACAATAGATTATATATTTTCATATTATTCTATCAATTTTTTATGAAAATTTGTTTGTAGCATGGTTATTTTTTTTATAATAAACATAAATAAAAACATTTGATAATAAATAATACATATATGATATGTATTTACCGAATACATGATAATTTTAATTGAGAGAATTAGGCTGTAACGACATCTACTTGTGTTAGACCAAATCACATTCGGCTTTCAATACGCTGCCGATTTATTACCTACTGAAAATAATACCGGGAAATTTAAATAATTATTTAAATATTATTTATCTATTTACAATTGAATTATCACCTTTTTATCAATAATATGCAGACGAAATCTTATTTAAATAAATAATATTTTTATTTATTATTATTTCGTTGATCTAGAAAAAACAAAAAAATCATCAATCAAAAGTTGGGGGGTGTAGTTCTAAAATTTTATTTTCATTCGAGGGCGTTTTTACCCATGTTTCAAAAAGTATGGCTTTGTTGCCTCTCTGACTTTTCACTCCTTGCCAACGTCATCTATAGTTGATTGTCGCTCTCGTGTCAGATGAACATTTTTTATATTACATTTACAGTCTTAATATTTAACTTTCAAAGTATTAGATATTCATTACGATAATAATTACAAGTGGGTTGATCCCCTGTGGTAACTGTCAGTTTAATAGTTGATAGTTTAGTTAACAAAAATGGCTGATAATAAAGAACCTCCACCACTGTTTGATGATGTAGAAATTAATAAAGAAGAAATGGATGACGATGATGAAGATATTTTTGCTTCAGCAATTCAGGTATAATATTTTTAATTACATAGTCAATAATATCATATAAAAATTTTTTTTGTAATCTTAATGAGAATTCTATAGATTAATATATTAATACATTTTTTGCATAAATAGGATTCAAGTCCATTGATGAGCAATAATTCTTATAATGGAGTATCAACAGTTACAGCTGAACTTCCTAAATTATTACTCCGAGATGCTCCAGAAGATAATTCATACTCAACAGTATCCAGTCCAGCTCCTGGACCACTAAGTTCGCCTTTAGGTCTTCCAAGTGACATTGGAGACCTTCACGAAGTGCCAATAAACAACGATGCTTCACCGCAAGCCCTAAAACCATCTCAATCACTAGAGGAAGTAAGAAACAGATATCATGAATCATTGCTTTAGTAAACCGAGTTTATCTTTATCTACTGTGTTGATGCTTTTAGTTGATCATTAAAATTTTTTGTTTTTCATTCAAATGTAGGTACCGACAGAATCATCGGAGACATTTTTAAAAATTTTAGTTACATCTCCCCAAAAAATAAGAGAAGGAATGGGAGCTTATGTTGTATACAAAGTGGAAACCAAAACTAACATGCCAATTTTTAGAAAAAGAAGCTTCAGTGTCATAAGACGTTTTAGTGATTTTCTGGGTCTTCATGATAAACTTGTTGAAAAATATCTAAGAAGCGGCAGGATTATTCCACCAGCTCCAGAGAAAAGCGTTATTGGTAATTTTTTCTTTATACAGAAACTATACTTTTTTATATCGTATTGATTTTTTGTAAATTATTATTGCGTATTATGAACGTTATGCAAACGTTTGAATATTTTTGTATAAATTAATTATAAAAAACTATCATTCAGGTACAACAAGAATAAAAATGTCTGGGGATAAAAGCCAAGAACAAAATTTAAGCTCTACAGATTTTATTGAAAGACGTAGAGCAGCTTTAGAGCGATATTTAAACAGAACTGCTGCTCATCCAGTCTTAAGTGTTGATCCTGACTTCAGAGAGTTTTTGGAAGCTGGTAAAATATTTTATCATTATATTAAAGCAATGCTTCATTGCAAGAATTTGTTTATTTAAAATTAAAAATATTTTCAAGACATGGAGTTACCAAAAGCTACTAATACATCAGCCTTGAGTGGTGCAGGAGTCATGCGTCTGTTCAACAAAGTAGGCGAAACAATGAATAAAATAACATACAAAATGGATGAAAGTGACGCGGTGAGTTATCTAAAATAGATTAAATAAAAATTCTTAAACATGTTTGAAGCCTTGCTGCATGCAGTGAATATATGAGACAGTGAAATCATTTTCTGTTGCTTACATTAGGAGGGTAAGGTACGTTTATCATGAAATATCATCAGTGTCGTAATACGGCTTCATACAAATGCTTCAGTATTATGCAATTTTTATTTATTCGCAAGCAAACAATTATCGAATTCATCAATCATTTGTTGATGCGTAATTGGCTTTGGCATAAATATTTTAGCTTTATAATAATACATAAATAATTTTATCTTTAATCTATTATTTTTAGTGGTTTGAAGAAAAAACATCACAAATTGATTCTCTGGATACGCAATTACGTTCGTTACATTCAGCAGTAGAAACTTTGACGAACCAAAGACAAGAATTAGCCGCTTGTACTGGAGCTACTGCTAAATCAATTGCAGTTCTTGGACACGGTGAAGACGGTGTATCTCTTGGAAGAGCCTTAGCTCAATTAGCAGAGACATTAGAAAAAGTAGAAGTAGTTCGTCGTGCTCAAGCTAACAGTGATTTATATCAATTTGGTGAAATGTTAAGGGATTATGTAGCTCTAATTGGTGCTATAAAGGTAAATATTTATTAAAGTCCAAAAGGTTTGGATCAGATTAATTTAAATTCAATGTATTAAAAATTTCATTATATATTTAAGGACGTATTTCATGAACGAGTAAAAGTGTTCCAAAATTGGCAACACGCTCAGATGATGCTTAATAAAAAACGAGAGCAAAAAGCGAGATTAGAACAAGCAGGAAGAAGCGACAAAACAACTCAAGCTGCATCAGAAGTAATTGATTGGGAAGCAAAAGTTGAAAGAGGACAAGAAGAGTTTGATAACATTTCGAAAATGATTAAAAAAGAAGTGGAACGATTTGAAGTTCTTAGAGTAGAAGATTTTAAGAAACAATTAATCGAATATTTGGAAGCTATGCTACAGCATCAAAATCAACTGATCAAGCATTGGGAAAGCTTTTTACCTGAAGCTCGAGCTGTTGCGTAAAATCAGTGCAACTTTAAGAATTAAATGAACTGTTTTTTCTTTATTACCTTGATTTTACAAACGCATTTTTATTTGGTGCAATCATTCACATCTTGACATAAAATGTAAATTAAAAGTTTATCAATAATATATTACTTTATTACATGGCATGATCCATTTATTATACACTATAAATATAATTATTCTATAATTATGATACCGTTAGATTAATATTAAGTTTTATATAAATTAAATCACTTGTTTAAAAAGTAGCTGCCAGTTTCCATGTCATTTTTTGCTAATTCTCGGAAAATTGATTTTTCTATAGCAAGTAAATATTATAACTAAAGGATTTATTAGAAATTTCGTTAGAAAATAAGACAAAGTATAAACACATTTTTCCTGAAAGTTTTTATCAATTTTATGAATATTTGACGTTTGTAATTTTATTTAAATTGTACGCATCTCAAAATTATGACAAGTTTATAGAAAATAAATAGAATGCCTAATTTTATATATACATTTTTAACTAGTTATCACATTAATTATTTATATCATAAAACATTTCAACAATTTTCATCTTTTAAGTACTATCCAGGCTGGGCAAGTATTTAAATATAAAAATACTACAACACTTGTTGCAATAATAAAGACGACAAAAGACACAAGCAAAAATTTCTCAATAAAGTTTAGAATTACGGAGAGTAAACAAAGTTGAAAGATTTATATGGTTACTAACAATGTCTCTGCGATCAAAAGTTTTGGAGCTGTATAAAACGGTAACCATTAACAATGAGTATTATATAATATTATTCTACGAATTATGAATTGTTTATGTCTCTTATCTATCCATAAAAACCAATCTTGTATGTATTGTTCGATTATTTTTATTTTTCTAGCTTCTTTACATGGGCCGGGATTATCCTCAAGGATATAATTTTTTTCGAGAAAATTGTAAAAAGGCATTTTTAAAAAATAAACATGAAACTGATCCAGAAAAGATAGAGAAAATGATTGAGAGAGGAAAGTTTGTTATAAAAGAAATAGAAGCATTATATATGTTGAAAAAATATAGGACTTTGAAAAGAAGATATTATGATGAATCTAGTAACCCGAAGTGATTGTTGTTATAAATAGTATGTATTTTTGAGGTTGAACTAGAATTTTTTTTTCATTTCTATATTTGTAATAAACACTAATAAACTGAGAAATTTGTCATTGATCTTATTATTTTCTATATAATTTGAATAATTAATTTCTTAGAGTTAATTCACTAAATTTATTTTATAGTAAAAAAATATATACTTCAACAATTAACATTATCTTAACCTCATTCCTATAGTATATCTGTCATTGTCAGCTGATCAGCTTATCACATGCAATGTCAATAATTGGTAAAAATATTTAAACATTTTTCTTAAATAAACGACAGTTTTTAAAATACAATACATGAAAAAAAATTAATAATTACTTAATAGACAATGGCTGTTTGTGTAGCAGTCATCGGAAAGGATGTAAGTATTCATAAAATAATCTTTTCTTAAAAATCAGTAATATTGATTATATTATCTCAAAGAGTTCTTTATAACTAATTAGCATCATTTTTTTCACAGAATTCGCCGAAATTTATCAAATGTGCCTCAGAATCATGTGCAATTGAATTTCATTTTAAAGTACATACATCAATTGATATAATAGAAGAGAAATTAAATGCAGGCAACAAAGCTGTTACTGATAGCCGTGAATTATTTTTGGGATTATTATATGCAACAGATGAACATAAGATGTAAAAAATTAATGATTAATTTTTTTTAATAAGTACTAACATTTTTAATAATAACATTAAACATTTTTTTTTTGTTTTGTAGATTCGGTTATGCAACTAACACCAAAATGAAATTTGTTGTAGTTCTACAATCGTCAAATGCTTCTCTGAGAGATAATGATGTGAGAATGGTATGTTCGTAACATATATGTATGCAATATTTATTATTTTGTACTTAAGCAATAATATTTCTGAAACTACAAGTAAGTTTTATTAATTAGATTTTCAGAAAGCTACACTTAGCTTATGCTAATGCAGTGTGCAATCCTTTTTACATTCCGGGAGATGAAATAAAATCTAAGTAATTACTTGAAATAAACTTATTAAAACATTGATATATTTTTATTTTATTAAAATTGTTTTATTGTATTTCAGAGCCTTCGAAGCGGTAGTAAATGAAATAATGGGGCTAGCCTAAGAAATTATTTATAATATGTATCATAATTTACTCCAAAAATACACATAAATAAACAATTTTTACTTTCAAATAAACATTTTAAATAAATAGATTCTACACAGTGAATTATATCTTGGATAGTTTCTTTCTTATCTTGTTTAAAATTTTCATCCCCACTGTAATGTCCATTTGATGCCGGAGAAGTCCATCTAGAGGTTTCAAATTCTGCATGAGGACTATATAAGCTCGCATAAATTCAACGGTGACCATTGAACATTATTACTTCAAGACAGTAACAACTGCTTGTCCTAATTTTACTTTAAAAGTTTTTAATACACAAAACATTAAAGGTATTATATTCAATTATTTTCCAGTAATTGTTTAAAAAATATTAATATCAAAATTAACTCAGAATTTTCACATGTGAAATAAATTAATTCAACATTATGAGCCATAAAAATAGCAAGTGTTGAAAAGTGTTGAATGATTTTTGAGAATTAGA
The DNA here is from genome assembly GCA_028641665.1 of Chelonus formosanus. Classification (NCBI taxonomy): domain Eukaryota; kingdom Metazoa; phylum Arthropoda; class Insecta; order Hymenoptera; family Braconidae; genus Chelonus; species Chelonus formosanus. Next base: position 22,199,275 of record CM054002.1, read on the forward strand.
AATATTTTTTATTAATTGATTTTGTTCGCTGTTTAGTAAATTGACTTAAAAGATCAAATTAGCTTATAATTTTTTTTTGTGCATTGCTCTTTTCTGAATATCTGGATTATTTTATTGTTTCAGATGCCTAACGAGCAAGATAACCGTATAAACCAATGCAACCCAGATCATACTCCTTCTGGACCGGGGCACAAAGCGGGCTACCACGGAACAAAAGATAAAGCTGATTTAGACAACCATGGAAATCAGCTAAACCCGAATAACAAGCGTTTCCAGGAAAAGAAATAATCATTTCATAATTAAAGTTACAAACTCAACAAAATATTATAAAATATGTATTCTCTAAAATACTGTTTGTAACAATGATTTTCTAACAATACATACATATTTTTAAACAATTTAACTACATTTGTTTTTAATTGATAGCAACAATTTTCTACTATTCCCTTATCATTTCCTCAGCCTAAAAAATCTAGTCAATAAATTAATAAGTTAAATAATCAATAACATCATTAAATCTTGAAAAACGATCCATCGTATGTTGTATTGGTATCGATAGTTCATTGATTGGTCATTGGTTTTATTGATCGTTTGGTTGTGAGAACCAGTAGCCCCAGGAAGCAAAAGAAGTACCATTGTTCTCTTCATCTGGACCTCGAAATACTTTGATTTTGACTCGTGGAACTTCTGCAGACGATCATTAAAATTTTTATATACGAGTTTGATTAATCTAGACGATTTTTTCTTACCTTCTTCGCTGTCATCTAGCTTGCGTTGGATAATGCGGTGTTTTCTGAGTCTATGAAATTTTTTCTTTATAAATCTTGCTTCAAGAATCACAGCAGAGATAATAACTATAAAACTAATGAATAAAAACTGAAACAAACACGAATTTTCATAATTAAAAGCAACATTTGAGAACACTGGTTCTGAGTGATAAGATTCACTTGATCAGTAGTATATTTGAAAAAAAAAAATATTTACTTACTGAAAATCTCATATTGAAGCCAAAAGATGGATTAAAACTATGCTGGATGAATGACTGATTTATATAAATGATTTTCAGAGCATGTCCAGATCATTTCTATTGGATCTTCATCAAGACTATTGAAAGAGAAATAACTTTCACTTAAAATACTGTATCAGTTAGATTTTAAAATAATTCAATTATATTGGAAAGAACATCAGTGTGAGTATAAAGGTAATAAAAATAAATTAAATCTCAATCATGACAAATTTCCATAGTATATATTTTTATCTTCTTTTTTTTATATGGAAGCCCGTTACATCATTACAATCTATTGTGTACACTTGATTTTAACATTAAAGAGATGAAATCATAGAAGGCGCCAGATCATGTGGAACTGATTCGTTGTGCCTTACATTTAGGAGTTTTTCATCTCAATTACAATTTATTTTATACTTTATGGCATCAACTTATTTTATATAATTTTATTCTTTCTTTAAATATTAATATATTACAGGCATATAATTATCTTTTTCTCCAATAATTATTCATGGATACAGTACTATCAATAAAAGTGTAGTTTGATTTGTTATGTCTAACTACTCTCTTATTGATTCGACTGTAAATTGTACAATAAGTCATAAAACTTTATTACCACTATTGAAAAATCTTAGTCCTTCTTTTTACGGTCTAAAATTAATCAAAAGATTGGAATAGAAATCATGTAATACATTCTATTATTTTGAAAAAATTTTTGTTTACAAAGTAATTGCAAATTATTTTCAGTTATAATTATGTTGATACAAATTTATAATAAGCTTGGCTAAAGAACTTTAATTTTTAATGTATGGTTTTGTTTAACACAAGTAAACTTTGGATTAAATTAGTATGGAAGACATTGATTATTTAAATAAAAAGCTATTATGACTATTCGAATAGGTAATAAAATTATTTAAAAATATCTAATTACTATTGACAATAATAAACTTTTTCCATAAATAATTATTCACTATTATTCTGTGTTATATTTTAACGTATATAATTCTCTCAATTTATTTTATTCATCTGACTTAACAATTGATATAATTTGGTAACGCGCAATGATCTCGTTATTGGCAAGAGTTTAGTTAACTTTTTTTTTTATTTAATGGAAGACATTATTGGAAGACACAAATTTCAAATATTTGAAGAAATGAACAAATATTTTATTGTATTAATTAATTATCTAATATAATAAATGTAAATTTTCATAAACAATTAAAGGTATTTCTTTCACATAAACGAAGTGAAAACATATTCGGTTATGAATATTAAAATTGATATTTTTATCTTTTATTTTCAGTTGCTAAAATTCTTCTTATTATATTTTTGGGTAATCTTAGATTATTTTTCCTGAAAATAATCACATCATTCAAATTAAGAAAACACTATATTTAATAGTAATTATTTACCTACAATTAAACTCTTAAACTTAATTAATAATTGATCTATCAATCTCTCATGAGATTTTGGAAGACTTGGGATATTTTTATATTCCATTAGCATTTTGCAAAATGCTATATGATTTATATTATTTTCATTATATTATTGCCTCTCACATGTTGATGAAATTTTATTTAATATCATGAATTTTCATGTTCTAACATTTATCTACTGATAGTTTTTTTATATTTCTTATTTATATATTTATAGTATTTATAAATAATCGTAACTGTCTTCTCATGATACAGTTATAAAATCCAAAAACCTAATTAACAACGTATTGTTATATTCTTGTACATATTATCTTCTGCATGTGTCATTAATTTTTTATTGATCATCTTCGAAGAATTTTTACAATCACCATTATTTTGTCTCTACAGAACAAAATACAACTCAGTATAATGTGATTCTTTAAAAATATCATCGAATTTTAAAATATTCTCAAGTTTTGTTGATGCTTATTATTTTAATCAGTTAATAATAAATATTCATTTGATACTAGAATAATGGAAGACACTCGATTTAAAAAAACAATTACTCGAATTCAAGTATCAAATATAAAAATTAAATAATTAAAATAAACGGAAGTTTAATTTTAATTCTAGAATCAACTCGTGATAAAGCGAATACAAAAAGAAGAGTTCAGAATAGAGAGAATAAAATTTCTTTCTAAGGATATCAATTATGATGAATAAATTCATTAGAATTTTTTTTATCTTTTATTCATCCTCTGATAATCAGAGCTTTTTATTCTCTTTATTCAATTTAAAACGAGAAATCGGAATATTTTCTCAATTATTTTGGTATTTAAAATGGAAGACCAATTTCAAAAGCTTTTATAAGTGCTTTTCCTGAATCATAAACTCCAATAACACCAAAGAGGACTCCTAAAAATATAACAAAACAATCGTAAGCAACGTCTTTCATCTCCATTGAGCTCCTCTTTAGTTTTAAATGAAAATAACAAGGCCAAATGAAAGAAAGCATAGTCCCAGTAAATGATCCAATGAATCCCATAAGTATACTGAAATGAGGAATAAAAATAGCCATGAGAATAGTAAAAACAATTACACCAACTCTCCAGGCAAGACCCCAAACTTTTAGCTCATGATCAACAGTCCAAATTGTAGGAAAGATAGTTTTAGGCCTGCCTCGTAGAAAGGCTCTTTCTAGAAGTTCACAAGCAGCATAATAAGGTAGAGGATAAGACAAAATAGCTTTAATAACTAAAAAAAAGTTCACTAGCCCTTTAAAACCTTGTGAATGGAGATTATTTGTTATAACTTGCTGAGTGTCATTTTGAAAAGTTAAGAAACAGATCCAACCAAAAACTGATTTAAAAATTGCAGCTGCAATGTGACTCCAGTTTAACATCCAATCAAATCTAGATCTATCCATGAGATTTCCTTCTAGAGTTGGTAAAAATATGTGAGATGTGTAACTGAAAACAATTACTCCTAGAGAGATTGGAAAGGTTTCCATATCAATAGTCCATTTGACTTTAGACCAACCCCAATCACCTATTTCTAACAGGCAATAGCCTAGAATGATGACATTAATAAAGATGTGAGACATTGTACACCAAAAACTGAGTACTGAGACACCATGAAGTGATTTAAGAAAACCAAGTGGAAGAAGAAAAATTCCTATGAGCATCATCCAGCTTCTAGCATCTATAGCACCTTCTGGATAGCTTCCAATCATTAAATCTCCACAAACGACGACGTAGAGAATGCATGTCATGAGCAGTTCTATTATTTGAGCGATGTTAACAGCACGTGCTCCCCATCTTGGTCCAAAACACTCTTTTGCTATGGCCACATATGAGTCTCGAACACGAACTCTTTGTCCAGTCACGGTGTCCAACTCATAAAGGCACTCGACTAGTATTTTTCCTGTATAACAACAAATATGGGCTACTCCTACCATCGCCGCTATAGCCCAGTAACCACCACGAAGAACCGCAAAGGGAAGAGAGACTATAAACATACCCTAGAGAAATAGACAAACATAATTTTCATTGATGATTTATTAATAGCTTTTTAAACTTTATTTATTTTTTTTATTTTAGATCTTAATTATTATTTTTAGATTATGAAGGATAATTAAAACATTAAACATACCTGAATGGCATTGGTGACGTTCCATGCTGCTTGCCATTCGTTGATTTTTACTCCTGAAGCAAACTCTCCGCCGTCGTCATACTCGCTAAATTCTCCACTGCTCAAACTTCCACCTCTGACTTTATCACTGAAAGCAATTGATAAATCAATCAATAAATTTAATAATACTAATAATATAAAAAATGTGCTATTTAGTTACAAGAAATGTTATAAATTTTTATTATGAATACATTATAAATGATTTTATATCGTGAAATCATTTATCAAATTTACTGAGGTCTATAATATATTATAAACATTCTTATAGGTATTCGTTTAATATCTAATATTTTATCCTAATAAAGAATACACATATAACATTTTAATTATAAACGTACCCATTTCTCTGATAACTAAAAGAATCCTCTGCTATTCCCATACTATCTTGACCCCCAAACGCCTGCTCCCCATTCATCTCTGTCATTTCAGTGTGTTCTCCACCCTCTCCGTAAGGTTTGAACCCCTCTTCTGTTTGTCGTGGACGATAGCCAGGCTCAGGACCCCGAATTAATTCCATACAAGGGCTATTTTCTGGCCATTTAGCTTTTAATGTTTCCCACATCACGTTTACTGTTGCTCCGAATGTTGGAATATTAAATCCACGAAAATTCGCCATTTTTTGATATCTTTAAGAATAAAATATATTTTTTTTAAATAAATAGTATAGTAATTAATATTAAAAATAAAATAGTAAAAGTCAATAATTTAAGGCAAACTTTTTGCTGGCCTATTGATTTATATTGCAGCATCCTAAATTCTAATGATAACGTTGAAGGAAATATAATTATATAGATAAATTTGATCGATTTTTTGCAGCTAATTAGGATAGACTAATTGCAGAATTAAAACAGCAAAGACTCATTGATGAAATAAAATTTTATGTTAATATTGAAAATACTCACGTGTTTGATAAAATTAGTAAGAATTATTGATGAAGTTTTGACAAGAGAAAGTAAGTCACTTTATACTGAGAAACTTTGTGACTTTTGCTGCCCTGTTAATACGTCTTCTAGACTAATATAACTATTTTTGAGGCACTTGTACTGATGATTTTGATAAAATAAATAATTAGTCCGTTTAATTATTACTTTGACTGTGAGACCACATGGTTTACTACTGACTACCACGATATGTTTAGTCGATTATTCCAAAAATTTTAAACGCGACATTGACTGGAAGCGGCGTTTGGGGGTTGCAAATAGAATGGCCAGCATCACTCTTCAGCGCAAGACTCGATCGATGTGGTCCAGAAGAAAAGAAATCAACGCGCGCAGAGAATTTTCAAAATTATATTACACTCACGTGCACCTTATTAGTACTTGGAAGATTATTTTTCATAAAAGATCAAAGTTTTCTTGTTAATGCTACAATTTACAAGATTATCCATTGTATGCTAGTCCTTATTATAATTATAGTAAGTCACATTTTAGTTGAAAAAGTTACAATGTTCAGATTTGGTAAAATAAATGTGTTTTTTTATTTATATACACATGAGAATGTTATTTTATTTCCATCATTATGTTTTATGTGTTCCACACTCGTCTTTTGCATAATGAATCACAACTATGGAACTTATATTTAATAGTAAATGATGAATAATAATTAGCTCTGAATAAATTTATTAAATAATAAAGAATAATATAATTATTAAAATTTTTTGACATAATACAAGCATTCTCTTTAATCACATTATTCATAAAAATGGAAAAAAACATCGCTTGTTTAGAGCTATAAATAAATCTTTTCTGATTAAATGAAATAATTTGGAAATTAATTTTCATAAATTGTGGAACTAATAGATTTATTCCTCAAGTATGTATATATAACACTGAGAATAAGAATTTACAGTTTTTTAAAAATTTAGTCATGAAAACTTTCATTAATTAAACGTTTGTTAATTCAACATAAATTGTCAATTATTACTTTACTTTCATTACTTTGCATGCTCATTTTAACAATTCATAAGTTAAAATAAATGATACCCAACAGAAAGAATAGTAAAAAAAATTTTTAAGACAATTTTGCTATTTTAATTTTTGAGTTTCTACTTAAACTAATACATTCAAACGTGGCATTTCACTCAAATTCAATTAAAAAAAATAAAAATTATTAAAAATTTGAATTCGATTATCAGTCAACGCTGAGATTGCTCCCATTATTGTTCATTTTGTTAAGTAGATTTGGATTCCTTAATAAATTATTGATTAAATAAAATTTTTTGGAATTATTCGGAGTGCAGTTAGCTTTGTGAAATGCCTTTGTACATGGAGGTGTGATACAAATAACAATGTGTTATGTAACATGTAAGTAATGATAATTATTCGAAAAAAGTAAACGAAATTAAACAAACAGAAGAATAAAAATAAGATAAATTCTAATTTATTAAAAAGGTAACCCAGCAATTAAAAATAATTGAAATTAAACATATTTTAAATGAACCCAATAATTGTCTAATTTGGCTATCAATAAAGTGCATTTTTCGAACGTTAAGTGCTTATTTTAAAAGAATAAAATTAGGTTAATATTACATTTAAAAATTGCACAATTTATTAGTAATATTTATAACGGAAGAAAATATTCAAATTATTTAAACACTAAACCATAATCATAATAATACTCAAATGTTTATTATAAGAATAATTTGTTCTTTAACAGAACATATATAAAATAATTTGCACATAATTAACTGAAATAAGTGACTGCAATTTAATAATTAAATAATTAATAAATAATTATTTAATGAAATGTGATATAAAATCTAAACAGATAAAAGTTTTGAATTCAGTTCGATAATGCATGGACTTATTGGTTTTCATTTTATCAAGTGCACTTAAAACGTTCGTAGTATGGAAATTGATCCAACAAATAAATAAAGGAACAATTCTTTGAATGTAACTTTAATGCCAAATAGAAGTCTATCCACTTGTCACCCGTTGTGATTTCAATGAATCGCTGTCAGATGTCAAACATTCGATAGCACTATCTTGCTGTGAAAGTGTTTCTGAGCTTTTGGTTACCGTGTTTTTATTGATTTTAGATTCCAAACGGTTCGATTTCGGATTTTGATCCAACATATTTGAAGGTGACGTGGAATGTACAGAAGTATTCGATGTTGGCCTTTGACATGATAGCATTAACTCTGGTCCACCACCATAAATGTTGACAAAACACTGCCAAACTTCTTCAGATACTTGAGCACAATCAGACCCTAAAATAATCGTATAAAAATTTATAAATTCACACAACATATTTTAAGTAATATATATATACATTCAATGATCCTTTTTGATTGATAAACTTACCTGGTTTTAAATCTTTTTGCCCATTAATGTTAATTATAATCGACGAATTATCAATCGGTCCAGGTGGTTGAATTTCTTTGCCTTTAACAAAGTTTTGCCATTGTCGCAGCCATGACATTGCTACTGCATAGATAGCAGTAGAATTTTCCATGCTGTTATATCGTTGGAAAATTTCCATTTCGTACTGTCGACGTTTTTGAAGTGTCTCATACTTTTCTTCACAAGTTGGACACTCATACAAATGCGAACAAGCTGGTCCACCACCAAAAGTATTGTAAAGATACTCCCAAACTGCTTGAGGAAGGGGTGTACTTAATTTGTTTACAAATGCAGATCTGATGGGATTAACACCACCATGAGGACACAAAAAATCAGAATTATCTATCGGTCCAGGTTCTGAAAAGGTATTAAACCGATTAATCCATTGACGGGAGACGAAGAAATTCAATTCCGGAACTTTAGAAGACATCTCCATTAATTCCATTGTTTTATCGCGACATTGAAGCATTTCTGGCGAACGTTTTTTGTAGAATAATACATAGGCTTCGCAATTTCTAACTGTTTCTGACGATACTTGGGTAACACATTGATCGTCAAATTCAAACCATTGGTTGACGTCAATGTTTAGGGCATAGCAAGTGTAATGACCACCTCCAGCAGTACCATGATGACATATTACCGAAATCAAATCATAAGTAGCTACTTTAGATACGCACTCTTTATGTAAATACGGACGCATATCAAGCCCATCAAGAGGAAATGATACATAATTAGCTATTTTTGAACTAAACATCAATTCATGTCTAAATCTTTTTAAATGTATACACAATACTTCAGGTAACTCTAGTACCTTACAATATTTAATTCCATTACGTAACTTATTACATTTCTCACAGCTGTAAACATTGTCTCCTTTTAATTCATCTGCACTGAAAAATGCTGCCAAACAATCATGAAGGCTTACAACTGGTCCCCAAATCCATGATCGCAATAACTGAAAGAACCAAGAAAACCAACTTGATTGATTTGCTACGTAAACAACATCAGAACATGGTCCTGCTTTTTGTGGTGTTAAAGATCCTTGATGCAACATGTCTATATGGTCTCTACTTGGAATGGGTAATGATAAATCTTGGAAAGTTTCGACCCGAGTTGATATTCGATCACAAGTTAAACATTGAACACTGCTAAGAAGTTTTCCATCAAAAACGTCACTTATAATACTTCGCGTTTTTACAGGCTTTTTTATTCTGTGTTTAGCAGGAGAGCTTTGAAGTGATCTTTGAGGTTGAACAAAAGCTTCATCAACACTCTTTTTTATATTCCTAGTTGTAAATTTATTTCTCAGCTTTTCTGATTGTGATACTCGTGAGTATCTTCTTTTCATGCCACGTTCTCCATCATCACTTAGTGAACTTTGTTCACTAACTCCTGAATCACAAGTTTCATATTCAGCATCAGATTGACTGGAAGCATTTTCATCTATTTCTGTCTCTTCATCTTCTGAGGATTGTTCGCTCACATTTTTCATATTATAATTTATTTCTCTATCTTCTTCTACACGTTCTTTCAACTCTTCATGAAGTTGATCCATAAAACATCGAAGAAATTCTTGAGTGTCATGTTGATGATATCCTCGAAACATTGGATTTACAGCTCGGATTCCTGACAAAATTCCATTAGGAACAACGTATCCTCTAGTCTTCCTATTCCACATATCTTTAATTAAGTTCATGTAACTTAAACTCAATCCAGGTTTTCTATCCTTTGCGATATAATTAACCATATGGCCACACTCTAAAAAGAATTGAGTGAGGGGAACGACATTTGATAGTGCTTGAAGTGCTGCATTCATATAACACGTATTTCCTATATTCTGTAGGCCGACTAAACCTCTTGGTTTACCAGAAAAATCTTTACTATCTTCGGAGTCACTGCTATCAGGAGAATCTCCAGACCTTTCGTGAAAATATCTTTCATATTTTTGCTCATTATTGCAATAGAATCTGCAAAAAGTTTGAATTAGTAATAAGTTTAAATGAAAGAATATATGAATAAAAATTTTATAATTACCTATCGATAAGCACTCTTGTGTCGAATTCAACCTTGCTGTCTAGAATTGTGGGAACATCTCCAGAGTACTTTATTCTATCAAATTTAGAGTCCATTTGGCTAGGAGAAAGTGGTGGAGATGGTATATGCCTAGCTAAGACTTCTTTATTACAGATGTAACACCAGATTCTGTTAGACGTAAGGTTCATATGGGTACAATGAAGTGGATTTTTCGTATTATGGATTGTATTGTGATCTAAATGATTCTCGGAACATCCAACCCATCGACAGCCAGGATAAAGACATAGCCAAAGATTGGGACCTTCATTGTCACAGTCACTACACTTAGTGAATTTTTCTTTTTGGGCAAAAATTGCTTCGATGGTTGAAAAGTCTGAATGATTACACATATGAGGACAGTTTCTTGTAACGAAAGGCATTTTTAATGTTGACAGTTAATCTTATAATATCGACAAAAATAAATTGTACTGCTGCACAGGTTCAGAATACAATCATTTATCAAGAATTCTAATAATTACCGATTATAATTGATGAATCATTATTTTTCTTTGTTTTTTTTCTTCTTTTTTAACAACATTCAACGTTTTTTCTAACCTGCTGGATACATTTGTGTCGAATGTTGACTACGAAAACGATTGTCATTGGAGATATACCGTCAGCTGGTGTTATTTCTCAGCATAACCAACATAGAAAATGTTTTCGATACATGTATCAGCTTCCAAAGGTCATTTTGCGTTCATAAAACGTTTCCAAATTAATTGTTCTATTTAAATCCAATCTAATTACCAATTATTTATAATAGTATTAGAGACTAATGAAAAATTTATGAATTGATGGTTACTCCATTAACATCAAATTCCTATCAGAGAGAAAACTAAGAGTAGCAATGCCATTTAAAAAAAAATTTCCATTGCAAGGCGCCCCCGCTTCCAATTTTTTCGTTTCCAAGTCGTGTGAATAAGTGGTTGAGAACCAGACTTTAATTTTGTTTGCATGTAAATTGAGGATCACTGCATTCTTTTTCATCAGTCAACAGCTATACAAATTTCCACATGGATTTTTAAAGCATTTAATAATTTTTCAGCGAACATTATTTAGTTTTACAGGTGTTTAATAACTATTGAGATATTGTTGTAGTACCACAATTATTCAGGTAACCTCAAATTATAGTATTGTCATAATTATCAACTATTCTTTCATCTAACCTTAAATATAACCTCTAAGGTTACAGGAGTTAAATTATATATAAAATAAATAAATATTAAATTATAAAAAATAATAAAATAATTTTCAGCATCATGGTTCTTTCGTGTCGTTTTTATAAGGAAAAATATCCTGAGGTTGAAGATGTTGTCATGGTTAATGTACGAAGTATAGCAGAAATGGGAGCTTATGTTCATTTATTGGAGTATAATAATATTGAAGGGATGATTCTATTGTCTGAATTGTCCAGGAGACGTATTAGATCTATTAATAAACTTATTAGGGTAGGAAAAACAGAACCTGTGGTTGTTATTCGAGTTGATAAAGAGAAAGGTATATTATTTTTAATATTCAAGTACACATTATTTTTTCTTATAATTCTTCACTCCAAGTTGCGCAGTTATTTACTTAGATAATTATAATTTATTATTTTTTAGGATATATTGACTTGAGTAAACGTCGAGTATCATCAGAAGATGTTGAAAAGTGTACCGAGAGGTACGCTAAAGCTAAAGCAGTTAATTCAATCCTACGACATGTTGCAGAATTACTTCATTATGATAGTGATGAACAACTTGAAGATTTATATCAAAAAACTGCCTGGCATTTTGAAGAAAAATATAAAAAACAAAAAGCTTCTGCCTATGATTTTTTCAAACAAGCAGTATTGTAAGTTAATTTCAATACAATATTTTTTTCACTTTCATCTATTTAAGACTAAAAAAAAATCTTTGCCTTTTACTCATATTGTTTTAGGGATCCTTCCATTCTTGCAGAATGTGGACTAGACGAAAAGACAAAAGAAGTTTTGCTCAATAATATCAAAAGAAAGCTTACTTCCCAAGCAGTCAAGATCCGAGCTGATGTTGAAGTTGCTTGTTACGGCTATGAAGGAATTGATGCAGTAAAAACTGCTTTAAAAGCTGGTCTTGCTCTTTCTACAGAAGAACTTCCAATTAAAATTAATTTAATAGCACCTCCCCTTTATGTTATGACAACTTCAACTCCCGAAAAATCAGATGGTTTAAAAGCGCTTAATGATGCTATTGAAGTTATTAAAGAAAAAATTACGTCTCTCGGTGGTGTCTTTGACATTAAAATGGCGGTAAGTTAAATTTTGTAAATAGTTTTAATCCCTAAAGTTTAGAAAATATTATTAGTCAAAATTTTAATTGAATTTGTTTTGTTTTACAGCCTAAAGTAGTGACAGCAACTGATGAAGCTGAGCTAGCAAGACAAATGGAACGAGCAGAAATGGAAAATGCCCAAGTAGCTGGTGATGATGATGAAGAAGACAACATTGAAGGTATGGGTGAATTCAGTGGCAGTGAAGATGAAGGTAGAAACAGTAAAGCAGGTCAAGAATCTCAGGAGGAAGATTAAGCCTGACTATTAAATTGTACACGGATCGATCAGTATCACCGTTGGATGAATAATCGATTTAATATTCAATATTATAATAAAATTTTATAAATAATAAAATTCGTAAAGTATTTGATACCTATTTTCAATTATTTCAATATTTGTAAAAATATTAATCAAGAGAAAAATTATCAATTATTGATAATTATTTCAACTCAATTTAATATACAAAGTAATGGACTTTAATATTATTTTTGAGATGGAAGGAATTAATATAATAAACAAGTTTAAAGAAAAATTGTTTTATTCTTCAACTGTTATGAAAATTGACATATTTCATGATTTTCTCATGATTTAATCATTTGCAATGGTGACTTCAACTTCTACACCAGGTTCAATATTGATGCTCGTAATTTGTTTTACGATTTCAGAAGGTGAGTAAAGATCAATTACTCTTTTATGAATTCTCATTTGAAAACGATCCCATGTTTTTGAACCTTCTCCACAAGGAGTTTTACGAGTTGTGATCCTTAAAATTTTCGTAGGCATACGAACTGGTCCTTTTACCTTTAACTTTTGTCTTTTTGCACCGCTTATCAAGTCAGAACATACTGTAATCAATATAATCGATTGTATTGATCTACAACAATGTAAAGTAAAGTGTTTATAGTAAACAACAGACTCTACCAACCTTTTTCTAACGACCGTACGTTTCTTGAAGTCAACGTAATTCGGATACGATGAACTGGTGCTGCTTCTTGTCCTGGTTTTTCAGGATTATCAGCTTTTAAACTTGCCTAGAATAATAATTAAAAATTTTATAACATGAAATCTGATTATTTTGTAGGAATAAATAAGTATGTAACATTGGTCATGGTACACTGATTCATAACCTCATCCTCAATTTAAAAGTGAATAGTTGCAATGAAAAGGAAAAATTAAGAAAAAAATTTTTTGAAAAATCAATAAGAGGTAATAAAAAAATATTTACCATGATAGATTAATTAACCTGGTCGAGATGATCCAGTCCTTTTAATCAAAAACTGATCAGCGCTGAACCAGTGTAATACACGTACACGTGCTAACGCCAAAGAGGCCGGAAAAGGTTCTTCATCTTGATTTTACTGATTTTTGACCAACTTCAAGCAGTATCAAATGATGCCACGTCGTTCGATGTTTTTAGGAAAAATATCCTTTCCTACAGGAAGTTCTAAACTGAAATGAAATTTTATTTTTCATTTTTATTAATATGAAAACTCTTTTTCTTAAAAAAGCTGTAAGAAATTATAATAACTTTCTTATTGATTTTTTAATAAATCAAAATTTATAAACAACATCTTGAAAATTTGATGAAAAAACCAAAAAAAAGTTTATTTGACTATTTTGATTAACATCGAAAGTTAACATCGATAGCGGCTAACTATTCATCGTAGTTAGTTATTTTTATTCAAATTCTGATTAAAAAACTATGTTTATGGAATGTAAGATAGTATTTATATTAACTAATATTTTATTCCCTTATTTTTATCATCAAATTTATTAGGGAATACAATATTTATTTAATATGATAGTAGTGACAATTGATATTCGCGGCAACTATGTTAAAACATGATGCACTGCTAACTTCAAGTAGTAGAATTGCAGTCGCGTCGTTTAATTCACGGTTAACCGTTCACCAAACTGAGTTTCTTAATTTTTTTGCCGATATTTTGACCTTTCTAACATGCTAAAGACATATAAAGTGCGGGAAATATTATTATCAAGCTGGTATACAAATAAATAATTGGAAAAACATTTTGTATCGTAACGAATAAGTGACAAATTCAACGAGCGCCGTGTGTTCACGACAGATATATTTGCTTTATTGATACTTTGCGATTCATAGACCTTGCGGTGTCTATGCATATCTTACGGTAATATTTTTGTGTTAAATTTATTCATAACTAATTCCTAACCAATCCTTTTTTATTCATTTACCCTAAAATGTTTCTTTTCCATTGAAAACAAGTGAAAATATTAATTTGTTTACGTTACCAGTTTGTATACGTGTGCGTACACTGACATAACCTGGAAACCTACTTCAAGACAAGATTTTTTAACATTTTATTTATTTTTCTTGCAAATTATACCTATTCATTATCAATAAAGTACATGAATATTGGAATTAATCAATGACAAAATCAAAACTGAGTGATTAACATTTTGTTACAGAGTTTGGAAAGTGTTTTAAGATTAGTTGTGATTTAGAGTAGTAAGAAAGAAAGAAAAAATAGACAAAATGTCAGAAATAGTGTACCCTGCGGGGTGTAGACCAGTTACTGAAGATCTTGGAGCAGATGAATTAATCAGAAGATTAAAGGTATGCTGATGAATTCATTTAATTATTAATTTAGACTTGTAGAACTATTGTCAGAGTTGATATTGTTTTTTTTTGTTTCGTAGACGCTTGCCCATACATTGCAAGCCATGGGTCAAGATGAAGGAGCTTATCAACAGTACATTCCTTTAGCCCTTCATTTAGCTGAAGACTACTTTCTTCAACACCCAAGTAAAGATGTTCAGTTGCTTATAGCTTGCTGTATAGCTGATGTTTTGAGAGTTTATGCTCCAGAAGCTCCTTACAAAGATGCTGATCAAGTTAAAGGCATTTTTCTTTTTCTTATTAAACAACTGGCTGGATTAAAAGATCCTAAAGATCCAGCTTTCAAAAGATACTTTTATTTGTTGGAAAATTTGGCGTATGTCAAGTCCTTCAACATGTGCTTTGAGTTGGAAGATTGCCAAGAAATATTCTGTGCTCTTTTCTCTCTTATGTTTAGAATAGTCAAGTAAGTAAATGCATCTTTGTGTAAGTTGACATTTATTTTATTATTTTTAAAATTAAATGGTTGGATTTATTTCAGTGATGAACACTCTGGAAAAGTTAAGAGTTTTATGTTGGAAGTACTAAGCCCGTTAATCACAGAATCAGATAGTGTTAGTAACGAATTATTGGACATTATTCTTATGAATATCGTCGATCCAAATAAAACTCATAAGAAAAATGCTTACTGGTTAGCCAAGGAATTAATTATCAAGTGTAGTGAAACCTTGGAACCATATATTCAAGCGGTAAATATTTTTCATTGCCCAGTTATATAGTATAATAAATAGAACGCTGACTTCAATTATTTTTTGTGTTTATATTACAGTTTTTCAACCACGTTTTAATTCTTGGAAAAGAAGAAAAAGGTTTACAAATATGTAAAAAAGTATACGATTTAATCTACGAACTCAATCATATATGTCCTAGTGTGCTATTATCAGTTCTTCCGCAGTTGGAGTGTAAACTAAAATCTTCTTCAGAAACTGAACGATTAAATGCTGTAGCTTTATTAGCAAGAATGTTTTCTGAAAAGAATTCTCAATTAGCTACTCAACATACTCAATTATGGCGTGCATTTTTGGGAAGATTTAATGATATCAGTGTTGCTATTCGTATAAAATGCGTTCAATATTCTATGCACTTCCTTTTAAATCATCCGGAGCTTCGTAAAGATATAACAGAGACTTTGAAAATGCGTCAACATGATGCAGATGAAAATGTGCGTTATGAAGTGGTAATGGCTATTGTGTCAACAGCTCGACGTGATTTTGAAGTTGTTTCTGATAGTGAAGATCTATTAGAGTTTGTTAAAGAAAGAACTTTAGATAAAAAATTCAAAATAAGGAAAGAAGCAATGTCAGGCTTAGCAATGATCTACAAAAAACATTTAAATGATGCCGATGTACCTCAAGCAACAAAGAAAGCAGTGACTTGGATCAAAGATAAAATTCTTCATGGCTATTATATGACTGGAATGGAAGATAGATTACTTGTGGAGAGACTTTTGAACACATGTTTAGTTCCTTATCAATTACCACCGGATGAAAGAATGAAAAAATTATATCATCTTTTAGGGACTATTGATGACCATGCATCTAAGGCTTTTGTAGAGCTTCAAAAGCACCAATTAGCTGTTCGTCGAGCAGTTGCTGAATGGCTGGAACTCGTAAAGAAATCAGAGAACAATACTGAATTGATGAGTAAAATTTTACAAATATCGCGCTTTCTTCCAGATCCAATGAAGGTTTTAGAATTTCTCCAAAAATTCAGTGCTCACATGAAGAAAGATTCAACATTATTACAAGGAATGGAAACGATTGTTCGACCGAATGTATCATGCAAAGAATGTGCAGATACGATTTCAATGGTTTTAAAGAAACTTGGTCAACCAGTAATGACAAATCTTTATTATAATACAGTGAAAATGTTACTTGAACGTGTATCATCAGTAATAATTGATGAAGAAGCTATCAGAATATTAATAAAATATGTGGAAGATTGTTTAAGAGGTGGAAATACTATAGAGGAAATAGGACTAAACCCAAATAATGCTGGAGAAAAAGGATTGAGACTTCTAGTGATTTTATCTTTCGTCTTTGGCCCTCATTTTCTCCATAATGATATTCTTATGCAGCTTGTGCAACTCTTAGAGCTAGAAGATGAAATGGTAGGAGCTTTAGTACTATCTATATTCACATTTCTTGGAAAGTACAAACCTCTTTGTGATGTTGCACCAGATATCATGAATTTGATGGTTCCAATTTGTAAGAAATTTGCACTCACAGGCACTCCAAAGCAAGCTAAACAGGCAATTCGTTGTTTATTTGTCAATATGACAAATATTCATGATACAATCTTCCCTGAAATCATCGAGAGAATTAAAACAACACTTATCCCTACGTCAGAACATTATCGAACGTCAATTGTTACATTAGGACACATTGCTTATAATCTTCCAGATAAATATCATATATCAATAAAGAATATGGTGTCCAGAAAGATCGTAAAAGAGCTTTTGGTCAAAGAGAATAGTGAATCAACTGCTAATACCATTGAAGGTGATTGGTGCCCGGAAGAGCAACTTCCAGAAGAAACTCGATGCCGTTTAGAAGGTCTTAAGTGTATGGCTCGTTGGTTATTGGGCTTAAAAACTGATAATTTGTCTGCTCAAAAAACTTTTAGAATGTTAAATGCTTTTGTGGTTAATAAAGGAGATCTTCTTCAACAAGGAAGATTAAGTCGTGCTGAAATGAGCTGGTTGAGACTCCAGGCAGGATGCTCTATGTTGAAGATCTGTGAGCAAAAAGGTGTTGGGGATCAATTTACTGCTGAACAATTCTACAATTTGTCTCAATTGATGATTGATGAAGTCAAAGAAGTCAGAGAAGCATTCAGTAGTAAATTACATCGTGGTTTAGGCACTGGAATTCCTAATAAATGTCTACCACTAGATTTTATGGGATATTATGCACTTGCTGGTAAAGAAACTGATAAAAAGTTAAAATGTCTGTTGAAAACTTATATGCAGACTGATATCAACAGAAGAAGGGATTATGTCAAAGCTTTGTCTTTAGGGACAGCTGAAAGAGCAATGGGTCAATTACCCCATATTTTACCAGATTACATGCTAGTTTTTGCAGTTCCAATTCTTGCTCATGATCCAGAATTTACTGATAATATGGACGTATCGCAACTCAAAGTTATTCAACAATGTCTGTGGTTTATTCTCGAACCTCTCATCACCAAAAATGAATATTATTGTTATGGATTCTATAAAAATCTTGTAGAACGTATGAAAGTTCATAAAGATGCTTTAAGGCCTGATGATGAAAGTATGAACCATAAATTATGGGCAGTCTGTGATCTTGCAATGAATGTTATTTACACTAAAACTACAAACTTTGATATGAAAGAATTTCCAAGTGAAACGCGAATTCCAACAATGTACTTTAAGAGAACTGATGATTTGATATCGAATCAAACTGTTTATCTTCCGACAGAAATGCAAATTAATATGACGAGTTCAAAGGGTAAAAGTAGTCTTAATATTCACAATGTTAGCGAGAGACCTGCTAGAAGGACAAAAGGAAAACAACAAAAAGAAGTTGGAATTGGACCTAATGAAACTGACGCTAGAGTAAGTATTTTTTTCTTATTATTCAACATTTATTATTAAGCTTACTTGAACTATAAAAAGTGTGCATATTACACATTTGTATCATCAAGATGCTTATGACATTTTGTTAATTGGATAAAGTAACCTATTTTTAGCAAAGTTTTAATTATTAACACTCTTGAAATAGAAAACGTTAGTTTCTAAATTGATGTGCTATTAATTGGATACTTTATCTAAGTAATAAAGCTTTCAAGTTATTGTCATTTACTTCGATTTTCAAGCTGCAAATTGGAGAAATGGAATGTATTGATGCTCAGGTAATGATTTTTAATAAGATAAGTAAATGTTCGCGGTATCCTTAATTAGTAAGATCAATGTAAACGTAGTAAACAATTTCAAAAGTAGCAGAATAAAAAAGAAAATTCTTTTTCAGCCTGCTGAAGCATCTGAGACTAGAATTCAGCTACCAGGAATGGAAGATGAGGTTTGTATATATGGAATAATAATTAACTTCAAGTCATCTACACTGAATTGAGTTTTACATAATTATTTATTCAATCCAAATGAATATGAAAGTATTAAATTAAATATATTTGTATTTTTAGATTGACGAACCACCAACAAAGAGGGCAAGAGATGAAAAAGTAAAATAATTGTATGAAATGTATGCTGAACAAAACTCAAGTGAAAATGAATTAATTTAAGGCTATGATAAGCCGGAAAAAACCTAAAAGCACTTTACAAATTAGAAAACAGAATATTTTGGTTATGTACAACAATTAATACACCTAAGTCGTTCGCGTATTCTTAGACTATAAGCTGTTAAGGATATACATTCAATCTTGAACAGGACATTTTCATTTTATTATTTCTCTTTATTTTTTTTTTTTTTTCAAATTTTCACTTTCATTTTTAACAATTGTTACTATCAACTTGATCTAGAATGTCTGTTAATCTGGATGATTGGAATTATGACTCAAATTTTAATGCATTTTTTTTAATATTTCACTTATAAAACTATTTCTTTCGCTTTTGCGGATTCAAAATAATATGTAAAAAATGTGTTTGATTTTTTATAAATTTTTTTTTTTTAATTATGAATAATGAATGCGTTTTGATTTTCTTTTTATATTTAATTAACTATTCACCATAAATTCTTTCAATTGATTGTCTGAAGTATTATTTTACTTGAAAATGCTTTGATTTCTTTCAATTAAAATAAAATGGAATATATTTTATTAAATAAATAATTTA
This sequence comes from Chelonus formosanus, assembly GCA_028641665.1. NCBI lineage: Eukaryota > Metazoa > Arthropoda > Insecta > Hymenoptera > Braconidae > Chelonus > Chelonus formosanus. The sequence goes on from CM054002.1 coordinate 22,219,061, forward strand.
ATATGTTAATACTGAATATTTTCTGTCACATTTGGAGAATGTCGATTTATGAAAGAGACAATATGATTGTGTCGCATGTTTTAAAGACATATATTAATTATATATTTTATAAAAACAATCAAAAACAAACAAAATGATTTACATTGCAACTGAGATTTTTCAATACAGTGTTCCAGACACTACTGATACATAAATAATAATTCTAGTGTATTAACACAAATAAGTTTATTTCTTCTCTTATGGGATGAAGAATAGCCCACTCATTACTTCTTTTTCAATTGTAACCGATACAAAAGTACTAATTTTAACTACCAATATTTTCTGTAAGTGCACAATTTCTTTAATTCACTTTGTTATAATTTTATTTAAATGAAAGGAAAAATAATAAAAAAAAAAATAGAAAATTGTTTATTTTATGTTATTAATTAATTGTGATGTTACAAAAAGATTGATGAATTCTAAAGAAAATGATGAACAAAAAAAAAATTTTTAAATATAAAATTCGTGATGAAATTGGCATTCACATTGGACAAATCCATTTTTCATGGGCCTAGGTCTTACAATTTATTTTTTAAACATAATATAAGATTATGATAGGTATTATGTAATATTAAATTTATGAGCGAGATTGTATAATGAGTGAACGAAATGATTAAAAAGTGTGACATTATTTCATAATTATGATAAAATAAAATCCATAGATCTCTTCACAGAAGTTTCAAATGTTATTAAATAAGTTTTTAACATTAAGACGTAAAGTGAAATGATATTAAAAAATTTCAGTACTTTTAGAGTAACTACTACTGAAATATGGTCATATTATGGTCAGTAACTGTATTGTAAATCCATTTTTTAATTTGATAATGAAAATCATACTTAATACAAATATCAATAATAATTATTATGATAACAATAATGAACTTATATGCTGATTTCTGTGATCAGATCATGGTTTATCAAATAAAACATACATGCAAAAAATCAGATGAACATAGTACTATCCGTTTCACAATCCGTGACGTAAAGGAAGTATTGTATTGGTTCTATAATAAAATGAAAAAACTACTTGAACAATCATTTAGATGAGTAAAAAAATCTATTTGATAATAAGATTACAACCATTTACAATTAAGATGTTTATTTTTTACTTTCTTTTGTGTTTTTGAGATGTTTTTTGACCTGGTTTTGATTTCTTCGATGATTTGCCAAATTTTTGCTTTTGTTTAACGTTTGCTCTGCAATAAAAAACAGAATTTTTAATTAATAATATTTACAATACTAATATAGTATTTTTAATTTTAAGATTAATATCTATGGATTATTTATTAGTCTATTCTATTAATAGAATTGCTCTAATTTATTATCTTATTCCGATTTATTTAAATACTTACTCATATCGTAACTTCTTTACTCCCTTTTTACTGACATCAGTAAGATCAGCAGCAAACGAGGATTTTGCACGTTTGGAAGATCCTAAAAAAATGACAAATTAAATTCATTTTTCCCATTTTGATCTCTAAATAAGATTTTAGCGAGAAAATTACCTTTTTGATTAAATGATCGTTTATCTTTGTCTTCAACAACAGTTCGAATTTTCTTTAATTTATTTTTTCTCTTTACAAACCGAGCTTGATAAGCTGCTACTTTTTCTAACTCTTTCATTGCTCTTGCTTCGGCTGGATCCATTTCGGGTGCCTTTTTCTTCTTACCTTTTTTCGATTTTTCTTCGACTAAATTACTTGGCAGACCATTGTTTTTCTTTAACTTTTTCGGCTTTTCGCTCAGTTTTAAGCTTGCTAAAATTTTCAATTTGTAATTATATTAATAAAATTATCCTTTTGAATAAATTGAGTTCACTAATTATATTTAAACAATTACCTTTTTCTAATTTTCTTTCTTTACTTGTTTGGAACCAACTCCTATTGTCCTTATCGTCTGCTTCTTTTAATATTTTTTCAACCCGATTCGCTTGATTTTCAACCTTTGCAAGTTCTTTCTCACTTTTCTCTTCTTGCAAAATTTTCTCTATATCCTCTTCAAGTGCTTGTAGTTTATTTGTATACTTTGCAATTATATCTGAAGGAATAATCCTATTTTTGACTGGATTTTTAGCATTCTTAATAATCTGTTTCACTAATGAACGTTCTTGTTCACCAGCAAGCGACACGGATACTCCAACACGACCTGCACGAGCAGTACGACCAACTCGATGAATATAATGCTGAAGCGTAGGCGGCATGACAAAGTTTATCACAGTCTTAACTCCACTAATATCTAAACCTCTAGCAGCTACATCTGTTGCTAACAAAACATCGATTTCTTCATCTTTAAACTTTCTTAAATTTTCCAAACGTTGAGGTTGAGTTAAATTACCGTGTAATTCTCCAACTTTAACTCCTAACAAACCTAATAAAATGTGAAGTCTATGAGCTTGTTTTTTAGTTTGTACAAAAACCATTGTATGATCATGAAAAGTTCGACAAATTAATGCAGCTAAAACAGCTTCTCGATCTCCTTCATGCTCTTTCCTAATTCTTATAAACTCTTGACGTAGAGTGAAAGCAACTTCTTGGTTACTATCAACAAATACTTTAACAGGTTTATCAAGAGAAACTGCTGCTAAATCTTTAACTTCTTCCGTCATTGTAGCAGAAAATAAGATTGTTTGGCGGCTTCTAGAACACTGCTTAACAATATGTTTCATCTGTTCAGCAAAATATTCATCTAACATCCGATCTGCTTCGTCTAATATCAATACTTCAATATTATCAAGCGAGAAAGTTGGAGTATTCGCAATATGATCGATTAAACGTCCAGGAGTAGCAATGACAATATCTGGATTCTTTCTTAAAACATTTTCTTGAACTTTTAAATCAAGACCTCCAACTGATAATCCTATTTCTACGGTTGTAAATTGGCTTAATTGCCTTGCTACCTGATACACTTGGACTCCCAACTCTCGAGTTGGTACCAAGACTAAAACTCTTGTTATTGCTGGACCGTCCACAGGCCGATAAAGTAATCTCTCCAAAGTTGGAAGCATATAAGCTGCCGTTTTACCTGTTCCAGTAGCAGCACAACCACAAATATCTCTTCCCATCAAAGCTACAGGAATTGTAGCAGCTTGAATAGGTGTTGGATGAACAAAATTCATAGCAGTGACGGCTTTCAATAGCGGTCGTGACAAATTCATTTGATGAAATGTAGCAAAATTATCTGCTGGAGCACTTTCTTCAAAGTCCATAAGTTCCTCTTTAACATTTTTCTTCTTCTTGCCTTTCTTTTCCTTTGTTTTAAATACATCTTTTTTCAAATCTTCATCTGACAGATAAATTCCATTATCTTCCTCATTTTCTTCAATTTTTATTTCATCTTCCAAAAATGTGTCTTTACGAAATCGTTTAATTCTATCATCAAGCTGCGCTTTTGCTTTCCTTTTTATATATTTACTCAAATCATTCCAAGTATCTTGATTGTACTCCGATGCATCAGATATGAATTCAAAGTTGTTATCAAAATCTTTATTTTCTTTTTTTTTCTGTTTTCTTGGCTGAAACTATTTAAAAATACATTATAATTATAGCTGAATAAATAAATAATTATTATTATAATTGTTAATACAAAATTATGTGAAAAATTAGATCGAACAACGTTACTTACGTCATCTTCTTCATCAGAATTTTCTGAAAAATTCTGAACCTCCTCATCATCAGCAATTATTTTTATTAAATCGTACTTTTTACTCATTTTTTAACTAAAGTTTATGAAAAATTTTGAAATAATTAATTTATTTATACATTTTTTTTAGGTTATAGACAATTCTCACGTGTTAACATGAAGACTATAGACAAGGAGTCCAAACTCGAGGGCATCGCATATGGAAAATTTGTCCCGAAAAATTTTTAGAGCAATAGTTCTAAAAACAGCCACCAGCCGCGCTGAATTACGTAATGTCAGAGAAGAGAGACCAGTACTGAGACCTATATAGTCGGACTGAGAAGAGAGTTCCTCATGTGCCCTTTTGTACGCTTGCGCAGTAGCAAAAACGTGGTAGAAAAAATCAGTAGTGGGGAGCCCTAAGCATTGAAGCGACTGAGGAACTCTTTTCTCAGTTCGACAATACTGGTCTCCTTTTTCGGGTGTTACCACATGTCATCAAAAAACTACTGTTTATAGATGTCGCCCAAAACAATACCTAACTTTTCCTGAACTGCTTCATGGCGCGGGAAAACTCCATAGAGGAAGCATTTCTGCGTCTTTACAATTATTTTAACCCATCAACATAAGTTTTTGTAGATTTTTATTGATAATTATTAAAAAATAGTCAAGCAAGCATGGGAATTCACGGATTATCTAAAGTTATTGCTGATTGGGCACCAAGCGCTATCAAAGAAAGCGAATTAAAACACTATTTTGGTAAGTAATGATTTATTTGATATCATATAAACATTTTATGTATGAGACATTATCAGAAACATTTTATTAATTACTTTCACATTGATTTTTAGGCCGAAAAATTGCTATCGATGCTTCGATGTGTCTTTATCAATTTCTAATTGCTGTGAGAAGTGAAGGAGCTCAATTAACATCTGCTGATGGTGAGACTACAAGTCATTTAATGGGGACATTCTACAGAACTATCAGATTAGTAGAAAATGGAGTGAAGCCTGTTTATGTTTTCGATGGAAAACCACCTAATCTAAAAGGAGGTGAATTAGTTAAGAGAGCTGAAAGAAGAGAAGAAGCACAGAAAGCCCTGGCGGCTGCTGAAGAAGCTGGAAATACAGAAGATATTGACAGATTTAATAGACGATTAGTAAAGGTGAATGATAATCATACTAGAGAAGCGAAACAACTCCTTACTCTCATGGGAATTCCTTTTATAACTGTGAGTTATAATTAATTAAAAAGTATACAATATTATTTACATATTCAATTCTTTAGCTGCTTTTGAATTTACTTATAATATTAATTGATTTGTAGGCTCCCTGTGAAGCTGAAGCTCAATGTGCTGAATTAGTCAAGGCAGGAAAAGTATTTGCAGCAGCTACTGAAGATATGGATGCTCTCACTTTTGGTAGCAATGTTCTTCTTCGACGATTAACATTTAGTGAAGCTAAAAAACTCCCTGTTCAAGAAATTCATCTTGATAAAGTTTTATCAGAAATGGAGTTGAACAAAGAAGAATTTGTTGATCTTTGTATTATGTTAGGATGTGATTACACAGGAACCATCAAAGGAATCGGTCCTAAAAGAGCTATTGAACTTATTAAGACTCATCGTTGTCTTGAAAAAATTGTTGAAAATTTGGACACTAAAAAATATGAAGTACCTGAAAATTGGAATTATAAAGATGCAAGACAATTATTTTTAAACCCCGAAATTGCAGACCCAAATGAATTTGATTTCAAATGGCAGGAGCCTGATGAAGAAGGATTGGTTAAATTCCTTTGCACAGAAAAACAATTTGACGAGCAACGAGTGAGAAATGGTGCGAAAAAATTATGCAAAGCACGAAATACATCAGTACAGGGTCGACTTGATGGATTCTTCACAGTTGTGTCATCAACATCAACAACACCAAAACGAAAGGTATTATTTTTGGAGCGATTGAATATTTTTTTAGATCCATCAAGTTATTTCATTCAATGTGACAGTATTCTTTGTACAAAATCAACTTTTTCAGGCTGATGATAAAAAAGGAAAAGGTCCTGCAAAGAGAGGAAGAGGTGCTGCAGGTGGTAGCAAGTTCCGTGGAAAGCCAAAATGAAGTATTAAAAATAATATTTTTTTTGACTATTACAATTCTAAATTATTACAATACTCGGTATTTAATAAATTAAGGTATATAACTTTTCATACTCAGGTTTCCAAAAGCAATTTTTTCTATAAAAGTTAAAATAATTATTAATCAATGATTTATTTCATAAAATAAACTTCTAACATATGTAATAAACGTAGTAACATTCCTCATACAATTAATCATTGCTTTGTAAATATCATTTTTATCAGAAGACTGAAAATTTATCAAATAATTACAAATATTATCATCGTTATTAAATCTAATTTTACATAATTTTAACAATTTACTGTAGGTTGGCAGTCATTTGAATTTAATAATAGTACTACCGATGACATCAGGACTTAGCACGTGATTTAAGGCTTGTTCTATATGGTTAGGTTTGAATGCTGCACCTACAACACTCTGTAGTTGATCAGCATCAACAAGCTCTCTTAATATTTCTAAATAAGTTGATTTTATCTTTGAGCCTTCGTTCCATTGATAACGACTACTTCCACACATGTATTGAAATAATAATCTTATTCTAATACATCCAGAAAATATGCTTCCAGAAACAAAACCAAATGAATCAGATGCTAAGCTTTGAGGAATTGTTGATACAAAAGAACCATATGGCTTTACTCGTCTCTTTAGTTTGTAGTAATCGCTTGGTCGATCGTTCGTATAAAATATTACATGGTACCTATAAAAAATTTTTCAATAGTTAGAATTTATTTTTAATTTGAACTAATAAAACTTTCACATACTTATCATAAAGTTCGAGCTCTTTTTCTATATCGCAGTCATTTAAAGGAATAATATCGTCAGCACCGAGAGCTTTAATTACTTTAGCTGCTTCAAGTTTGCAAGTAGCTGATACATGGCCACCCCAAAGCTTTACTAGTTGAACCAAAATACATCCAACTGGTGTTGATGCTCCATAAACTAAAACTCTGATTAATAGCCTCAATAATATTTATTTTTTATTGCATTTGAAATAGCTGTGAGAAGTTTTTTTTTCATACCGTTTGCCTTTAGCATTTCCTTCTTCAATTCCTGATTGGTTTACTAAAGCATCCCACGCAATGCAGCCGTTGTAAGGTAAACAAGCAGCTGCTTCATGTGATAGAAGCTTTGGTTTTTTGGCCACTTGATTCTCTGTGGCAATTAAATACTCTGACATAGTACCAGAAGCCCATGAGGGAACCGCCAAGAATACCTCATCTCCGACATCAAATCCAACGACACTTTGACCAATGTCCACCACAACTCCGGCGCAGTCTCGGCCCAGAACAACTGGCAACTCCTTCTGTTGCTAAATGCAGAGTATACACTAGGATATTAATGGATAATGCCGATCTATTCTGAATCGTTGAACACTCACGCCTGAATTTAGAACTCTTCTATAGGCCTTTGAATACCCTGAGCATATTTTTGCGTCCACTATGTTCACTGAAGCTGCTTTAACTTGAATTAAAAGCTCGTTTGATTGTTGTAAGGACGGCACTTCTGCATCATCTATTACTGATACTCCCTGAAAGCATATATAGTGAAATAGTTTTACTCCGAAAAATTGGAGTCTCATCTATTGGAGTATTTGATGTTTACCTCGATGCCACTATAATGATGGCAAATCACAGCTCTCATATAATGAATCCGTTTCACATTTTGTCTCCAGTTTAAACCAATGTTATAACCAATTAAAGTACCAATAATTAAGCCTACTGTACAAAAAGTCACGTCTCTCTTGGATACTGAAATAGAAAAGTGAATAAATAAATTTATTATATTAAATGATCATGGAGCACAGAATTTTAAATTGTATACCTTCACCAGAAAATAAACTTTCTATTTGTCTGTACAACTCTCTAGAATTTATTTGTGCATTGTAATACCCAAATTGAATTTGATCCCAAATTCTTTGATTCCACACAAGCATATTAGAGCCTAAGTCTTTTAGATGCTGACCATATCCTTCATTGCACATGCTTTGCAATGCTTGTTGACTTTGGGACAACCAAGAGACAAGAAGGTGATACATTTGTTGAGCTGCTGCCGTACCTTCAATCTATTATTTATTCACAAAGTATGATTATTATGTAATTATAAATAGGTGTTAAGTATTATTTACAACTCATAAAAATTGTAAGTAAATGTATGAGGTTTTGAATTACCTGAAGAACTTCAAGCTGACTGGATAATCGAAACCAAATTTCATCCATGGCTGTTATCTTTTGGTTGTGAAGTTTAATTAAAAAAACAATTGTCTTTTATCATAATCCGACATGCACTTTGCAGGCAAGGAAAGTCGAGTTTGCGGTTGATAGACTGGAAAAATAGCACAGTGATATAAATAACTGATTAACACATTACGTTCAATTTGAAATAGATGATGATTCGTAATGATTCTACTAACCTTAATAATTTTGCCTGCATTTCAAATATAAAAATATCACAATGTTGAGTATTAAAGATTAGACAATACAACTGATTAATTTCATGAAGGTCCACTCGTAAATACTCTTTTCATTACGACATGTGATTTTCACAGGTTACTTTTCACCTAATTAATATCAACTTTGTTTAGTTTCACTTGTGACGTAATTGACTGTTGAGAAGTCTGTGTTCTAAGAATTTTATTTCTACTCCATCTTATAATGATCTTACCTAGGATTGTTAGATAGATTGTACACATTACAATTCTTGGAAATAGTGATAAACGTCATTTACAGCTGATATTTATCTCACTTTCTGTTTAAGATTTGTTCTCGATCAGCAGTTGATGGTCTAGAGTAAGTAGGCCAACATTTAGGAATTTTAAAGAGGAGGTGTTGGAGTTTGAAGTTGAGAATGAAATAAATAGATAGCACTACGGTCGCATTTAATTGGGCTTTTTTATTATTTTAGTTTTATTTTTTATAAATTTTAATATTTAAAAGTTAGCAATTGATTTATTTTTTATAATTATTGTTTATAAAGACTCTTTTGAAATTGATCTTAATTTAACGTCATAATTTTGAAATTCAAAATTTCGCGCATAATTAATCGACGCGCTAAAAAACAATTGCGGCGCTGATGCGAATTATGCGCATTAGTTTTTTCTTAATCGCGTTCAATTATCGGGTCGTGATTTTTTTCGGAATTTTATTCGATTTTTATGAGTTTGTTCGCGTTTACAGTGATTAATTTATTGATAAAAAACTTTCTTTATGCATAAAGACATTTTGTTGATATAAATAGTTATCTAGAATCGATCGATGACATAACAAATTAATAAAAAAATAGGTAGCGTCTTTTTTGTCACAGGGACGCTACTCCATAATGGCAAATAATATGATGAGCTCCATAATGTCTATTTTTTTCAAAAAACGGCTGAAAATGCAATGAATATCTAAAATCATGGTGGGATATGATGAGAATCAATGTTACAGTTTTAGTGTTGGGAAAATATTATTTCAACAGATGATTACAGTTATCATAACTATGGAGCAAGCTTGGAGTTTCCGATATAGCTTAGAATTACTTAGATGAAAATCTCATTTTAGATAAAATCCATTAGATGGAAAATAGCTACCATGGCTATCAATCAAAATTACATTATCCCAGGGATCTATTCAGCATTAACATTCTGAAACATTTTATTCGTAAGAATTATTCGAAAAAATCATGATGATTCTTGTTAAATCCTTAATGTGGATACTTTTCGACATCTCAGTAATTACAAATAAAAGTTTAGTCATTTTAGATACTTGAAACAACAGGTATAGTAGTCTCAATTGCATAAGAATAATAAAAGAAGTTCAACAGAAAACTTTTTATACTAATTAGTAAATAAATAGTAATTAAATTTTGTTTAAGGTGCAATATCGTCCAGCTAATTTATTTTTGGTCTGGAAAGTACAACGTATCATGAATTGCTGTGATCAGAGGATTCAGCGATGGATTAGTGGATGTGTAAAATGAGTAAGTGTTCACGAATGTATTTGGTTGGGAGTAAAGTAGAAAGGGAAGTAGACGTTGGGTGACTAGGGTTGGGCGGTAGCCACAAGTGTCTGCCCAAGCGCCCTCTCTCATTAATTCTCCACCCTTGTTGCTTGTTAAGGAAGAGGGTGGCCAAGCTTCATCGTTGTCAGAGACTCTCACCCTCTTTCGTCCCGCGTAACAGTCGAGCCGTGGCTGACGATAGAAATGCTCTCTCGAGTGTGTGGAAAAGGGCGCGACGCAAAAGCTAGGGGGGAATGAGTGAAGAGATACTGGGAAACGAGAGTCAGGACTCTTGCGCTTGCTCTTATACTTGAGCTGGGGGAGGAAGATTGAGCCTCTGGATGTATTATGTATGTACACCCGTTGAAGGGGCTGATCCAAGTCGAACGTCAATAGCAAATCGTCAACTCCAGCACGTGCCAATAAACGGGATGATTGTGCGAAACGCTCTTTCAAGTAGTCCACTTCAATTGTCGACCACTGAACATAACCCACGATGAATTTAACGCCCAATAATCAGATCACATTTCTTCAAATTAAATGATATGAATGATGAAGTCCCCTATAAAATTAATGAGGATATTACATTTATTATATTTTTATCTGTCTTTAGGTTTGTTTCGATTTTATTTGCTATTCAAGCCATCAACAGAGAATAATCTAGAGGCTTAAATACATTTGAATTTACTTTAATTTTTATAAATAGAAAACAATAGAAAAATGGAAATACATTTCATAAATCAAAAATAGAAATAATTGTACTTTGAAAAAATTTATTTCAAAATCAATACTATATAATTATATCACAGTATCATTGAACATGATAAGTTTAATTTAACGTTGATTGAAGTTTATTTTTATTCACTATAATCATTTTACATTGTACTGAGTAAAATGATTTACATACTAGTCAGATTTCTTTTTTGTTTTAATATGATAATTAAAAAAAAAAAATTCTAACTATTATTAAAAAATAAGCAGTGCAAATAATATATTTATAACCAATTACAATTGTATTTTTGATTTATAAAATAGTTAACATTTGATTAATATTTTTATTTTCATACTTAAGTATTTTCATAAACAATTTCTTTAAAGTAATTCAAATATTTCAGATGAATTTAAAGTATGTATGTTTTTTATTTACGAATATCATTATAAATTTAGGGTAACCACGAAAAATAGTACACAGACATGTAATTGGTTTACCCAAATGTACCATTTGTAAAAGTATAACTAAATCTAATAAGGTAACTATGATAGCATGTCAATTATCGAATGGAGGAATAAAAAAAACTTTACACCAACATAATGACAAAATGAAATGGAAATTAATAATTTATGACATTGAGATGAAGCGTTATCTTTCTTTTACGCTTGCTCGCTTTTCTGCAGTTCTCCTCACGTGAGCTTATGTCCTCACGTTTCATAACTCTCGTTGCCTCTCACACTTTCTTCTTTTTTTTCTAGTCGTGCTTCGGCGTTTTATAACCCTCGAACGTACGCCTCCGGGGCCTGAACCCCTCCCAACTGATGGGAGAGAGCTGTGCGTTGAATTAATTTGCGCTTCGTCGAAGGCCTTCCGTTCGTTTCGTTCACCCGATCTCTCTTTTCCCTTGTATATTGTGTTTCTATCTCACGTGCAGCTCTTTGCGCTCTCGCATCTTCTCTACCCCATACTCGTTAAGTATTCGTGAGCGCGTCGTACTCTCGCAGTTTTTTTCCCTTCTACTCGTCCTGCCGACTCGCCTTCCCCTTTAGCACGTATCGAATTTCGTTAATCCTCCTTTTTAAAAATATTTTTCACGTACAACATGACTTTTGGTGCTTCCCAATTTACGTTCGATGTTTTTCTTTATATTTCAATGTAAATATGGAGTACACAATACAAAATCTCGGTTGAAAAATTGGATGATAACTGATTAAACATTGTTAGAAAACTATTGTGATTGCTATTGAAAGTAAGTTAGTGATCGGTATAAGAGTCAGGCGTAAACATGCAGTACTACTAGTACTTTAGAAGCATCGCGGATGAATAGATCCGGGCTAAGCCTCTATTATTAGCAGATGGTAGATTGTATCGATTTTTTTTTCTTTCTAACAGCGACCCCCTAGCGCTTGTGTTCTTCGTTCAACCCTCTATTCGCTCTTCAACCCAGTCGACCACCCACTCTCTGAACAGTTTCCCCTTTTCCGCAGTTTATGCCCCGATAAACGCATTCCCGCGCCAATTACTCGGCCGGGCGGCAACATTTTAGGGCATTAATTGATTCTCTACACCACCCTAAAGAATTTTCAACAATATCATTCTCTATTGCTCTACAGTCTAGCTCATCTTACACGGATGTCTTCATTAAAATCTTTGCTTTTTGTATGCTTGTATAGTTTTCTTTTTTGGATTCTCTTTTTTTCTCACGATTAGATGCTTCATTTATTAAGAATGCACTTGTCTGACTTAACGTCATTTACTGTTGATTGATGATTTTCATTCTCAAGCTCTTGTTTATTTCTTTGCTATTGATTTGTTGAATCAATATAACTAACAAAATAGAGTGTTTTTTACTGTTTTTATTTTTAATTCTGATTGATAAGAAGCAGAACTGTTTTTACTGAGGTTTTTTTGTTATCATGAGACATCAGAGAAAGCATCATTAGCTTGAGATGATCCAGGGCTCCTAAAAATCCCTTAAAAAATTTAATTTCTTTCAAAAGTAAAAATGTATCAATCAATATTATCGCATATGGATTCCAGTTATTTTTATTTTAGAAAAAAATTTAATTGAAAAAAAACTTTTGGTGTATGAAAATAATACTCTTTTAACAAGCAGATAATACATTTAGTATATCCAGGCAACAATTCTAATCATTGTAATAATAAAAGGGACCATTTTTTAAGTCGTAGGGTGATTTAAGTAGTACTTTGCTTATTCTGTGAAGACTAATGATGTAAAGTTGTAGTTAAAAATCAGCTTGTAAAAAATCCGCATGATTCAGATATTATGGTTTTACTTCAAAAGAGATGATCAAACGTACCAGTGGGTCATTGTGGCCACAATTATTTTTTTTTCTCATGGAACTTTAATTTACTTATCAGAATGAGCAGTCAGTTATTTGATTCAACCAATTGATTTTACAATATATAGTAAAAAAAAAGTAATCACAAAACAATTGTTTATCGTATCAATCATAAATATAGGAATGTTTTGAAATAATACTCATTTGGAACAAGAAATAATTCTTTTTTGACGATCAAAAAAATTTCTTTATGAGCATCGATTAATTTTCTGAATGTAATTAAAAACCATTTATTATCTTTGATTAACTTCAACTAAAGAATTTGTTTATACGATATGAATATTTTTCTGCCATGCCCAAGCATACGATTTATATACGATAAAAAAAGATCGTTGGGTAAAAATAAATCGTGTTCTCGGTGCATGCATACAAAAAAATTTATAGAAAATCATAATAACAATGATAAATCTGAAAAGCGGAAGACGATAACGGTCTGTAGAGTTCGTTGGTGACCCCAACTATACAACCCTCGAGTTCAGATCTCGATCCCGTTGTTTCCTAGCTGGACCACAGCATCTCTCAACTGGATGGGGTAGTTCCGACTACCGGACTTGGTTGTTCTCATCTCTCGCCACTCTGTTGGACCACTGGGACTTGACGGGAATGAAATCTACCGAAAGACCTCAGGGAGTTGTTTTATATTAAATGTTTCATCAGAAATGTTTCGCTACTTTTAACACTTCCCACCATTCTTTTTGTTCTTATTATTCTGCACTTGGAAATTCACAATAATCTTCAGCTGGAAATTATTTTGAAACTTTATTAAAGGTACCACTCTCACGTTACTCGAATATTTATCGATCCTTTGATCCAAAGCACGTATTATAAATATCCAGAAATAGATTTCTGGCGATTCTATTCGTAGCAAGTAACCAGTATACGTCGCGGACGATGAACTTTATATAAACTTGACGTATACCTGCAACCCAATTACTGTTTTATAACGAGCTGAGATACTTGCGCGCATCGTTCTCATCACCTATAACGACAAATCCTCCCCTAAGGAATACCACGTGCTGTTATTAACTCGCCTGATGAAGTCTTGCTCATAAAGTGATAGAAAACGTACGCCAAAAAGACAAGATGTATTTACTATGTTGGTCTAACTGTATGAGATGTCATTTCGTTCTTTCATTGGTTCCAGTGCTTATTGCTGTATAAATATAAACAAATTAGTTCTTTTCTTTAAAATTATTCCTTCTTGATAGTTGATTATTCATTAAATAGATAGTCTGTTCAATAAATAAGTAATATTTATAACAATAGAATAAGGACAATGTAATTTTGCATTTATTTTACTCCAAGTCTCTTTAGACGACAAGATTTTTAGTGACTATCACAGCATCAACAGAGTGAATTAATTATACGTTAGTGATTCTAAATCAGAATTTAGGTTCTTTGTTCAAGGTGGAACTGTTGACAGTCTTGAAGAACGTAAAAATGTTGATAGCATTCAGAAACCTTTGGAGATATAATTTTACAATTACAATAAAATTAACTATTTATTCTTCAATAATTTATTGAATATAAACTATCAAGACTTGAGATTATTCATAGTAATGTTTTGGTTTCAGAACCACGTCATCTAATCAAATGTAATCACCACAGAAAGTCAAACTCTGGATAAAGATGTTCATCACCCTAACAAAAGTCAATAATTGTCATCAATCATCAGAGTATTTTCTTGAGTTATGTTTATTATGTAGAAAAAAAAGACAAGTTGCACTTAATCGTGAGGTAGATTCTATCGAGATTCATCTAATAACAGTAATGGTAGGGTAGTGATCTGATAGTCTAGATGGTGCAAGGGAAAAAGGTATGCCTGAGGGTAGATTTACCCTCAGTCCCATTACATAGCAGCTTATCGATTGCGAACCAACTTCTTAGTTTAAGTTTATGATGCACTCATAAACAAGCGGTGCAACCATAATGATGAAAAAATGAAGTACTTTGATTGGCTTCCAATTAATGAATTTGGTGGTGATGTTCTAGGTTATCAACATAGGCAATGCTCCGTGCTAGAGGCCATGACTCGTCTGCATATGCATTATACATAGACGTAATTGCGTAGCCACATGTATCCACGTAGAGAGCCTGGGGTGGAATTGCATGGCAACGCCAAAACCTGCTCTCTACCGTTCGCTGTGTAATCCTGTTAGGGACTTGAATCACTGAAAGCACATTGGCCTGGCTCGCTAGTTTCCCCTAACTGTTCTAATTAATATAAGGGTTTCGATCCTGCCAAATCGTTTCTACTCTGTCCTGTAGTTAGACCTTATGTCTATCCATTGATCATCACCATAATGACTTACCTTTAATTCTATTATTTTCTAGCATACTTCAAATATAAACTGCTATGTCGGTTATACCTAAAAGGTAGAAATAAATCCCCAGAATTTAATTCCTTGCTTTATCTGATCATACACAAGCTTCAGCTTTTAGATTGCTCTGATAAAGAACTAGAAATTCATTTTTGTGTAACAAAGCTACAAAATTCTAATTAAAAAAGTTTGGATTTTGCTTATCTACTGTAAAATAAGCTAAAAAAACTTGACGTCGAAATAGGATTTACTACAACTGATTGCTACGATGTAAAAGTCTTTGTTCATTGTTTAATATTTTATTTACTAGAGTCCATTCACCAAGAGTTATACCTAAAAGAAAAATTAGATCTTAGTTAGGTGAAAATATCTATAAATAATTCAGGTGTAATATTCAGTTTTAGCTGAGTTAACTTAATTTGTTTTATAAAAAAATTTATTCTTATATTTTATTTGCTTGCTCATTCGAATTTCAAAAATTTTTAATCAAAATATTCATTGACATTATTATACATAAATTATGTTTTATTCACATTAATGATTACATTGAATTCATAATATATAAATAATTTAAATCTAAATTCCAGCTGTTCTGGATTAATTTTACCAACATATTGTTCGTTAAACAAAATAATAAATTTTAAAATTAAAGAAAACTTTTCCCCTTTTTTATGAAGTATATATATATATATATAAATTATTTGAGCTTTATAATTTTAGAAGCAAAGCTTACAATTTATGTACCTGACTTTACAATTTCTTTTTTTAAACTTGATCAATTTGAGCTTTTGACCCAAGTTGAAAATACATCTTCATTTTTAGTAGTAATTTAAATAAAATTATTCATCAACTTTCTATTAATAATTCACTTGAAATTAGAAATAAAAAGGACCAAGTCAAAAGTCGTGATGGTCATGACAGAGTGAAACATTTGAATGCATTTGATATAATGATAATTCAAATTTGACCGATTTTTTGATACGAGTGGCAATCGAATGCATATGATGCCATCGAAATAGATGCTGTTGGTGACACAGGATACCCGCTTAATAACGTAGCCAATAATGCATCACGATGTGTCGTACCGCGCATTGCTGATTCCAGCGACGAAACGGTCGTAATTACATCTTCATTAAAATGATGGTCGACCTGCTGGCACTCGAACATGTACCGCGGCATTTCGTCCCGCTAGAAACGCCAATGTGGCAAGCCCGGACGGCGTTAGAACGCTAACATGTAGTGGTGTAAATGTAGGTTCGTGTTTTCACCCACTCTCAGCTATATCATGCTTCACTGCAGGCATACGGTGCAATACGGACAAATGCTTGTCGCTCGTGATATTCGCGAAAATTTTCACTGTTAAAATGTTGTAACAAAGCACATAGAGAAACGTCAGTATATCCTTTTATTTCACGAGTCAAATTTTTTTATTTCAAAGAGAAAGTCTACTGCATTTGTAGGATTGATCGCTATGTAAAATGGAACTTCAGGCAGTACACCACTTCAGGCAGCTGATACCTCGCCCGAGAAATTTCCAACCCTTTCTGCTTTAAACACGGACACGCCCGACGCTCTGAATTATATTCTAACAGCAAATTCCAAGTGCTAAATTTCCCGAAAATACTCCATAGTCAAATACGAAAATGAGGGATGTGAAAAGGGTTGAAAGTAAACTTACTTGGCCCGTTCCAGGACTGAAAACCTTCCGGATGTCTACTATTTAGATTGAAATGGAAATGAACTATTTTACAATTGCACAAAATTTTGCTCTACAAATTATTTCATCCTTCTTTCTCAAATATCTTTCATTTAATTACAATCATCTGATAAACAATTTTCCTCCATTTAATTTAAAAATTAATCCATTTCTCAAGAGATCATTTTTTTTTTCCATTTTTATCAAAGAATATTCAAATAATGCAAATGTTTTCGATACGACTTTTAGTATTAACAAAACTTTTTACTTAATCTTTGCCATTTTTCCATTAACAAACCATTGTTTATATATATTTTTTTATCGATTATGTTATAAATTTTTTGGATTGAATAAAAAACAAAAGGAAAGAAAGGTTTTAAAGCTAAAAATCCTAGTATCAGCATGAAAGGTAAATAAATGCAAGGCAAAGAAATAAAAACATAGATGATAGTATGATTAGGAATATATGATTTCTATGTTCATCTTTAATTTCACGTAGATATCCTGTGTCATTTCTCTTACGTCTTCATTCACTACGGATCATTTTCCATACCATTATCAATCATCAGTTATTTCTCTACTCCAAAATTCCATCTTTTATCCTTGGTGCTCGGGGAAATTTTTTTGTTCGTCAGACTCTACTTCATTTTGATCAGAGCTGTGAAAAATAAAAAAAAAGAAACGTAGATAGCACGAGAGAACGACGAGAGATTGCGAGCAACTCTATCAGCTATCAGATAATGAAATAAGGGTTGTAATAGCCTCGACAGAGTTGCTTAACTTGGTCCTGGATGACTTTGACGTATATACAGCTTAACTTTATACATACATATATATCCATGTAAATGTATATGTCTATATTATAAACCCTTCAAACTCAGTGGTACAAAGCATGGAAATATTGAGCTTGAGTTCTGCATCTGGTTCAGAATTATTTAAGAGCCCAGAGATCATTTACGAAGGATCCGTATTGTGTGTAGCGATGCTTTAGACTGAGAATTTAAAAAAAAAAGTCATCTCTCATTTCCCTAGAGTACACCTACATTTTTCATCGCCATTAGCAACTGTCACTTGCTCTTTTTCACTCATAATCTTTCTACAACTTTCCGTTACCACTGTACTTACAGTTAAATTAATCATCTTGCTCTAGAGATTAAGAAAAAAAGATAACAGCAATAAAAATATTTCGACAATAATTAAGTTAACAAAAGTATGAAAATAAAACTCAAAAAAAAAAGAAAGATGTCACCATCGATCATTGATTGACAGTATCTGCAACTCTCATCCGAGCTTCCTTCTTTTCACCATTACTCATCTACTCTTTTTTTTAATCCGCTCGACGAATTCATCCCTCTCGTACTCAGCTCAGTCGTTCTATATACCATGCACTTTCTCTCGACTGCGCTCTCGGTCTCTGCAAGTTTCACACACTCGGGCTTGGTGTTGGCTCTCATCCAGAGATGGGTTGCGATTCCATCTCTCGCGTTCTCTTTCTCACGCTTTACGTTCTCTATCCATTTTACCTCTCACCTCGCACTTTTCCTCCTCTGCCACCGACTCTAACGCGAGCAAGTTTTACACACCACGGATTCATGCCGGCATGGCTCCACCCCCAACGCCAGCAATGTCTCTGGCTCCCTCGCTGTTCTACTACTGCAGCTTCCAACCGTCTACCACATTCTCCGATATCTCATGCATTTTGTACTATCATCCCTTACATTTCTACCCCTTCGTTTGCTTCCGAGATTATTTGACACTGCAGATATTTTTTTTTTTACATATCCAAGAACTTTAATATTTTGTTTCGAATTCCACCCGATGACGCCAAACTTTCTTATCGTTTGTTTTTATTTTTAGTCTTTGTTTCTTGAGTTTTGTTGGAATCGACTGGACACTAAAATTAAACAGTAAATGGCAGTAGTGATAGGTGGCAACAGGTTGAAACTCCTCGGGCGTCCTCGATTCCAGGTGAAAGACGAATCAACGTCTTTACTCCCCTCACGTCGCTTCCGACAAAACAACCGAAGTATTTATACGTCCACGCCTGTTGAGTTTGCTCGTCGACTCGAACTTCAGTTAATTACAACGGTCCGTTGGAGAAACTGTGGGGTGGGTTTAAAGAGGTGAATATCAGATGGTAAAAGTTAGATGAAGCCGTGAAATATCGACACTTCTAAGTGTACCTTAAGTTTAAGAATTTTGAGGTTTTCGTTTATGGTGGCTCATAGTACTCCGATAATTAAATGCAGTGATTAGAATTACTATTTGTTTTTTTTTTAAGATAACATTGAAATTTTTAGTGCTTCTAGTAAATATTCACATCATTTATTTTTTATTAGTTAAGTCTTGTTCACAAAAATTGCAAAAATACACTAAGAAAACAATGACTGTGAATAAATAATATTTTTTTCAATTAAAAAAATCAAAATTTTAAATAGTCGCAATGAAATATTTTTTTAAAATTGACATGTTAACGTTTTTATTGATTCAGTTCTGATGGTTATTTAAAATAATAAAAAAAAAATTTATTGAAAAAATACATTTTTATTATACTCGATTGTTTTAAATAGAATTGATTCTGGTTTCTGGGTATTGGTTTATTCTACGTATTATTAAATTAATCATTTTTTTGACGATTCATGGTATCTTAGCATGCTAATTCTGTACACAAGTAAGCATTCTTGCAAATAAGAAATAGTCTAATGTCACCTGTATTTAAACTTATCATAATTTTAAACCAAATATCAAAATACATTTCGTTAAATTCAATAAAATATTTCAATGCGAATATTTCTCATTCTTTTCATTGATTAAATCAAAATTTTTTTTCATAAAAAATTTATTTTTCTCAGTGTATAACTTCTTTATGGAAAAATCTTGCAAAAAAAACTTCAATCTTTAGTGAAATTATAAAGAATAATTATTCAGCTTTGTGGATATTAGAACTTTTGTTCTCAGTGGAAAATAAATGTGTAAAGAATTTACATTACAGAAGAAAACTTGGTTCAAACAATTTATATATCAGTTTTTCAACATATTTTACTGTGACAATACTTGACATATATATCGCAATTTTTCTAGGTGAGAATAATATCGAGTATCGCTTTTATAGTGAGACTAAAAATTTTTTATCATGCCTTTAGAATAACTTAAAATATGTTCCTATTATTTTTGCTATTGAACATTCACTTCGTGATTACTTTATCCTAAACTCCACAGAATTATTGTTATATTATATTCTTTAGTTTAAACAATTGCGTAGGTGTTTCTTATTTATTATTGACATAATTTTTATCAGCTAGTAAATTACTGGAACAGTATACTTAAGACCAAAATAATCAGTGAATATTCATCAATGCATTCTTAGAGAAGATAATTAGTTAATCAGTAACTCAAAACATTACGAGTAATCAGTGTTTTTTTATCATATATTTATATCAAACAATTACATAAGTTCTTGAATTACATAATTTTTCCAATTTTCTTTATTACTTTTGATTATATAACAATTTCTTTCAATCCTAAGTAGATCAGTATGTTGCAATTAATTCATGACGACTTAAAATTTTTTATATTAATTCAAATGTCTTTATTCCATTAATTAATCATAAATGAATATTTAAAAATTATTTAAATCAAATAGAAGAAGCCAAATGTATAGAAAGCTCTCTCGAAATAAAGTATTTCTATGTGTTAATTTATTGATTATTTTCTTCAAAACAGCGAGGAATTTTTTCTTCTCTAAAAATGCGATTAATAACCAAAATTTTTTATGTAGTTGGATATTAAAAAAGGAAAAAGACCATTAACTAGTATCGTGCATAATTATTCTCAAGCTCGAAACGCTTCTCACGTTTCGTGGAGGACGTGGGACGGCGGAAATTGGCCGTGGAGTTGGGTTGAAGGGAAGAGAGCAGTTCCGATCGACCCTTCCGATTATATCGGACGTACCAACCCCATTCTAGGACCAATAGCATTGGTGGATGTATATCTATATACTCTCGTTTTTCCGTGAATCGTCCGCTGTTCTGTTCGAAGCCTCGTCTTTCCGTCTTCGCTTTCACTCTTCCTATCTATATCTTTCTCTCTCACTCACCGATAATTTCGGCTCAAGCTTTTATTCCCGGGATTGGATTGGAGCGACGTGGAAGCAACGAACGCCGTCAGGAAACCTACTACAGGGAGGCGGGGGTCGGTAGGGAGAATTGGGATTGCGTGGCTCGAGTATGCAGGGTGGGAATTGTTGCCGCCACGTTACGGCAACTACCCTCGCTCGTTCTCCATTTATTCTACTGCTCTCTTGCTTACTCTCGTCCTCTGCAAATCCAAATTCTCTCGGGAACGACCCTGTGTATTTTCCGGACTGAGAAAATCCCGTTAACTTATTAGTAAGTGGGCTCATCCCCGTATTCTCGCCTGTGCAAGCGTCGAACCTGATTCCCTGTATTTTAGCTCTTGTGTGTACCGTTTCGAGGATGTTTACCCTCGTTGGTTTGACATTCAACCACTTAAATTATTTTCATTGTCGTAAACAAGACTTTACATACGCAGGAAGAAGTCTACATTGACTTAAGTCAAGCCACAATTGTGGCTTGACTATTACTTTTATTTTTATTCGTGGCTTCTTTCAAATAATTTTAATAACAAATCCTCCACTTTGAAGACTCATTTCTACTCTTTACGTTGTTATAATTAATTTCATATAGATAATATAATAATATTTTTACATTCACTTTTTTTTTTTACATCTTTCATCTTCTATGATCCATAGATTATTTCTTACTTACATCATTTGGTTGCAAGTTTAATTTTGCTCTTTCCCTTTTTTAATCTTTAGGTTGAGCTTTCGTTGATCATTTAATTTTATTTTTAATCTGCTTACACTTTTACTAGATATTACTTTTTATTATGTCTCAGGACTATTTTTTATTCTTCTTTATATTTTTTATTTTAATATTTATGTTTTTGTCGATTTTATTAATTAATTGATGATTTAATGAAAATTATATTTACATCGGATATTTGATAACTGAGAATATGTCCATTTTGATAGAGATGCCACATCCTGGCCAACACATTAAATGATATTACACTCATGCAGAAATTTCTGCAGTATTGCTGATAAATTTACATGCTTAATGTATACATATTTATGCTTTGGGTCGGAAATTAAAGATTTATTAATAGGGAAATTGTTTATTAGGAAATTCACGTTACTACGTAAGAAGGAAACTTCATTCCTCTTCGTTATTTCGATATCAAGACATATTTTCTTTTTTTTTAAACAATCGATTGACTTTCAATTGATGTCATTTTCATGGATAAAAATATCTACAATTCTATAAAAACTGTCATTTTTTTATTAGCCATAATCAAAAGACTTCTTAGTTAATTAATTCCGATTTTTGTTAAAAGCCACAATGAGGTATTTAGAAGATGGATAATATCATTATCATTTGTTAATTTATAGTGCAAGCTTTTTAAAAAAATATAATAATTGATTTATTACACTAGATTAGTATGTTCACTCGGGTTATGAAATCCAACATTAACACAGAGGGAAATTTTTAAATAAAAAAAAAATATAAATGAACGTGGGACAGATGGCCCATCATTAGAAACATGCAAACATATACCCTAGAGATATTTTTCCGACTAATTAATATAAAACAAATGATGTGCTGACTTTATCTTTAATTATCTTTAGTAAACATTAATTCCAATTAAAAAAAGAAAAAATGAATTTATCATGAAGTCCTAAATAAAATGTTTTCCTGCAAAAATTCAAGTAATTTCTTTTACTGTTCAAGTATAAGTCAATTTTTCGTAATGAATCTTAAAATATTTCCTTTTGACTCTAAAGATGATAAAATCATTACAAATAAATATTTTACATTTATTTTATTTTAAAAAAAATTAAAAATAATTGAAGGCTGTTAAATGATGAATTATTTTATTTATGAGTAAGAAAATATTATTTGGTCATTAATTGTAGTATTGTTAGAGAGTATTTTCAATGATAGTACCATCAAAAATACAATTGAAATTCTTAAAATCTACTCTGGAGCCTAGAAATATAAGGGTGGAGACGAAAGAGAGAAAGGATTATAGGGTAGATCGGGTTGAGGTTGCTGAGTAATTGAGCCACACAACTGTTGGGGAGCCATAGTAACTCAAGTTTTCCTCTGGTTAGAGTACTAGTCAGCGAAATAGACAAGCAGCCATTTGTAACAACGATATGCCTGAATCTGACTTTTTCGTCTAATTATACGTGTTAATTAAATTGAAACCATTTCGCATTAAGTACACGAGTGATTTGAACATTTGACATTGACACGAGTTCTCGACTGTTACGTCGCCTATTACAGGGAAGGCACAAGAGTTTGTCGAGTATTCTATGGATTTCTCTATCGACCAACCGCATGATTATAAGCATGTTGGCAAAACAGCCGATGGTGCTCGAGTCGAAAAGCCACGACGGTTCATCGACTGTTGTAATTATAATTTCCCGCGTCGGCTCGTTAGTCGTATTCGTATATGATTCAGTGAGTGAGTGCAGTCGTGCAAACATTATTTTCCATTCATGCTTTTTTATAAAACAAAATAAATCAAAAAACCGAGTAAAAATGGTTAAAAAATTAAAAAAAAAAAAAAACATATATAAAGAGGTCTAGCAAAAATTCTAGGAACTTCTCTCAAGTCATATAAATGTTTAATCGTCGCTCTCACACAGTTCTGTTGGCTCATTAGTAAGCAATTAATTGAAGAGAAAAATTATGTGAGTTTCAATGTTAGAAAAAAAAAGGAATACGTGCATTTCCTCTCAGAAGTTGTAGAAGTGAGTGCAGGAAGTACAGAGACGTGACTCGAGATTGGGGAAGTAAGAGAAGAGCAAGTGGATATCTTAGACGTAGATCGAACAGCGGAAGTGCAGAATGAAGTAGGGGAAACTACCAACTCCAGACGGTGAAAACGTGTAGAACGACGTCGAGCGTCTCCCATGATTACACTAGATATCAAGCTCGAATATTAGATTGTGATAGAAATACATTTTTTATCGTTTTTTTTTTTTTATTTTTGAATGTTAAATTTTTGCATGCAAATATTTGCAACAGTTTGAGCTACATGTTTTTTTATTCACAAAAATTAAAAAATTATACTTTGAAGTTAATCGAAAAATTCTGGAATGTATTTTTAAAAAAGATCATAAGTAAATTATTTCATTTGATATGAAGATTCATTACTTGGAGAATTTGAATGATCTAAATGTGAAATTAATTGAATTATTTTATCAAATATTTAATTCTTAACAGTGGTTTTGCCAACCATGCATTGATCAATGTTTCATTCCGGAATTATTAGTCGGTATTTTGGCACATGGCCCGAGTGTCGATTCTATACTTTGGTAATATTAAAGAAGGAAATGGAATAAGAGGACAGTTTTTATTAGTTAAATATCATTCATTGATGAAGAAATTCCATGAAGTAATTTTAATACTATAATTCACCTAAAATATTTTGATCGGCTTATTCTTCCTTTCAAAAAATCATCAATTCTGATGGAAATTAAATAATTGCATTGCATTTTAAATAATAAACGCCAATACACAAAACAATAAAAAAAATCTTTTATTATTAATAATAAAAATGATGTTTCTGCTTTTATTTACATTTACCGCCATTCTTTCATCAATAATTAACCCCTTAGAAAACCTTAGAAAAGTCATCACATCAAGTTTACCCTAACTTTATACAACCTGACAAATGTCCCCCTTGATCACATAAGTCATACTTGCAGCCATCACCATCGCACTTTTAAAAACACGACAGCAGGAAATATAACAAAAATATTGGAAGTTGGGTAATTTAGTACAGAAAATAATAAAACGTTTGATAATTCAGTAGGTAGGATTTAAAACAAGTTAAAACGATTTGTTACGTCATACAGCGGATTGTCAATAGGCTCACGCCTGTTTTCATTTGTAAGTGAGGGGTAAAGTCCGGTCGTGCGAGTGAAATTAAACTTAATCGCTCGAATTAGTGTCGGTGAACCGATGTGGGCGACAGGAAAGCGTGGAACAATCGAATGGGCATTGTAGTAGAAGTTGTTCTCGAGTCTAAAGGCACAATACATGAAAATGCAGCTCAAAATACATATATGTGAGAAAAGGGAGAGAGAAGAGGAATCATGCATAGAGAGCTAATGCTCGAGTTGCCGGGTATCGGTGGCGCATATCAATAGGGGGTGCGTTTCCATATCCCCTTGTATGCGGTCCGGCCTATTCGCGAATGTTTTAGAGCCCCCATCGGCGTCAGGGAACACGAGAGTGGGACATTCAAGGGTTGCTAGAGATATGTATATACACCGCAGGGCTATAACGCAGTCACTAGGGTGATAGAATGGAATAGTGGTGCTACTGCTAATGTTGGTAGTGGTGGTGACTAGAGTCGAGGACTCATATTCCCTCGAGGCTTACAGCTGTCGCGTATTCGACACCTTCCCTTTCAAAAAAGCGCGTTCATTCAATCGTATTCTAACGCGTATTAATCAAATTACTGCGAAGCATTCGAGAATTGTGGTTTGCTTCGATTTTTCTCTTTTATCATTTTGTTTTTTAAAGCCAAGGGAATTTTAAAGTCTAATTAAGACTGTGAAATTAGTGATATTATCATTTAAACCAATTTCATAATCATTAATGGCATGGTGCATTGTTATTATTGTTATTATTGAAATTACTAATTGAACGATATGTTTAATTATTTAATTAACAAAGCTTTTACAGTTATTTTAAATATTATAAATAATATTTATTGTATTTACATACTATTATTAACGATGAATAAATACCAAAATTACGAATTTTGTCATTATAATTTTGCTGAATGAAGAACAATGTTGTTAGCAATTGAACCAGTTGCTGGTTTAACTTTTAACTGGTTCAAAAGAATATTTTGATGATTTATGTCAAATCATTTAATTTAATTTTCTTCAGATTACCTTCGATAATTTGAGTAGACTAACTCGATTTTTGGTTGCTAAACTTTCGAGTTTACTTTTTTAACTTTAGGGGGATGGTGAAGTTAAAAGATTGATTTTTGATTACTTCACATTTTGAAATACGATTATCATGTTCGAATAGTTCATTCTATCTCTATAGGTCTCTAGAATGAAACAATTCATTTAATAATTCTTTTAGATAGAAGGATTGATCCTAAAAAAAATCAGAAACTGATGATGAAATGTATCTTTATTTTAGCTGAATCAGGTCAGATATAAGAATAGTTTGCTCTGTAGGTTTGATTGTTGAACGAAGGTCGTTAATATGTGGGATGTCTAAATATGAAGGGCCCTATTTATTTAGTTGTCTCTCGACCATGTGGCTTCAATGAGATGTACCCTTCTTCCATCCCTCAGATGAATGGTCGAGTCATATTTAATTCTTTTTAGAGTAGTGATGTTTAGTTTTTTCTACTGGAGCTTTAAATAAATATTCATCAGATATTTTCATGACTTTTTTACTTTTTTGTTTATAGCATCAAGAATAAAGTGTATTATTAAAAACCTTTGAAATAGTAGAATTATATAATTCATATCATTAGCTCGAAACATGATAATAAATACTGATTATATTAATGCAGCAATTCAACCCAAGTTATTTGAGAATATGCAGTTTTTATTGATTTTGATTCAAATGATTATCCTGTTTTGACCCATTAAGTAAGATATGTAATATAAATAGTCTAGATTTCAATTATTAAATATTAATAATGATATTTGAACTAAGAGAAAAATTTTAATTATTTTTTACTTAAGAAATTTCGATTGCTCCGAGCCATATCAAAAAAAGACTCAGGTCCCTTTGAAATAAAATTGTCATTTTTTATTATATATACGCATCAGCTTTCTGCATATTGATTAATTTGTCTATTATTTTGAAAAACATATAAAGATTAAAAGAAGAAGGTTAATGCCTATTTTATAAGAGAGTTCAGACTAAAATTACTAACAATAATTGATTTTTTTTTGACAAAGTATTTACTCTCTAAAAATGAAATAGACTGGAAAATCAGTGAATGTAAGATCACTGATTTGAACAATGGTTTAACTTTTAATGCAAGCTCAATGAATATTCACTGATTTTGCCGACTATTTCACTTTGTCTTATTTTCACTGTTCTATTTTTTGATAGTATTAGAAATGCATTTACACTACATAACTGTTTTAAGAAAACTACAGAACCGTTTTTGAATAAATGTTAAAAAAAATCTTGTCTTGTAGTGAGAAGAGTGAACTTTGATTTCGAGAAACTCGAGTTCTGAAAGATTAATTAATTTTTTTCATTAAAACAAACATTTTAAATTCTAATATATTAAAAACTAAAATCTTAAGAAAAAATTAATCTGGATCGAAATACCTTGACGAAAATTTGCCATAATTTTTTTTTTAAATTAAACTTTAGAATTTAATATATTTTTTTTTACAAAAATTTTTTATTAAATATCTAAAGGATTAATTTTAATCATTGCTTTGTTGAGACGTTTAAATCAATGGAATTGAATATTTATAAAACAAAAGCATTTATTATGAATCCGAAAAAAAGAGGTCACTTGAAACAAAAAAAAAATATTTATTCTGCTAAATAAAAGAAATGTTTTTCTCCTGTACTCCAGAATTACCTTTGCTGAAGATTGAATACAAAAAATAACAAAAGTATGAGCCAGAACGACGTTGTAATGTTTGAAAGGAAGAAACCTACGAAAGAATTCCATTCTAAAGCGACTTTAATTTTGATTCATGGGTAGAATCTGTTATGCTTGGCCGAATACATTTTTTTCATTGCCACCACTCGCGTTTGCGCTGTTTCTCGTCATCGGATAATCGAGGCTCGTAAACTACCACTGGGGATGCGCAATTTTCTATTCGCCGCACGACGATTACGGTTATTTATTTCCTGAAACGTGAGGGACGTCACTCCAACGTCGTAAGAAAAATTAATGCGGTTTCTTATAACTCAATAATTATCACGTACTTTTAAAGCTTTTACACTCAGCCATTCGACACTTCTCGTTTAATTAAAAATATTTGTTTTTTTTATATTCAACAGTTAAATTTTTTTATTGGTAAACATGATAAATATTTTTTTTTAAATATACAAATTTATTTCTGGTTATCGCCCTTGTCTTAAACTCATTAATTTCCAACTTACTGACTGCGTCTCATTGCGATGTACAGAGTCTTCCCTTTAAGGAACTAAATAACTAAACTCATGTTTTTTAAATCATAGTCATACATTATTCATTTCAAGTTAAGACTGCGATTTTTAACTTGAATATCGTCACTATTGATTTTTTCCGCTTATTAATTATAAAATTTATGAATCTTAACATAAGATAAATCACTTGACATTTGAACTTGAAATGATTAAAAACCTAAAGCTGTGAAATATTAAATTTATTTATTTTTTCAAAAATGATTAAATCAATTAGTTCTTTACATCTTCAGACACCGAAAAAAGCATGGAAATTTTACATACCCCTCCAAAAAAAGACAGTTGAAATCTAAAAAAAAAATTTCCAATTCGTACTTCTAAAATTCTCGGGATTTTTCGTTCCATTTTTACTATCTGGATGGGGCAAAGTTGTCGGATTCATCAGACGTCACAACGAAAATACGCGCAATTGAACTTTTCAACCCCTCAAACGGCGACAGAGAATCGTACTCTTTCTATAGCAGTCTACAACAGCAGTAGCAGCAGCAACTCTCTCTCTGGCCGTCGCGCGTTCCATTTACCACGTCGGGGTCTCAAGCAAACTCCTCGCCAAACCCCTAACATTCAATCCCTCTTCCACCCTCATGCCATGCCCGGGTATTTCACTCTTTTGTCACGGCCACCTTTGTTCATCTTGTCCTACTCTATTTACTATTCCCTTTAGTTCCTTTCTCTCTTTTTCCCTCTCATCTTTATCATGTCATCACTTGTCATTTTCTACTTACTGAAATTTTATTATTTACAGAACTGTATTATTTGGAAGAATACAACAGTTTTAACAAAATATTCGATCAAAAATGTTTTATTTACGTTTTGTTTTGTTTTTTTTTTTTTTTTTTTTTCGTTGATTGAGAAGTACAAAAAAGTTATTTTCAATTTTTCACCATTTATTTTATCATGAAAATAAGCTTTAAAACAATTATTTACGTGAAAGATATATCCTGTTGATAAAAAATAAAATGAAAAAGTGAAATAAAACAAAGGTTGGATCTGTTAAATGCAACTTTGGATTGTTGTACATGCATATTTGATAACAAATCTTTTTTTTCCATTAGTTTAGTCATTGTTAAACCTGGTGTGGTTTTAAATTTTTACAGTATTGTCAAAAATGTTCATTCACATTCCAAATTGTATTAATTAAAAATAATCTTTATTATAAACAATTGATCTACTTAAATTAATGATTAAATTTATAATATATAAGTAGTCAACGAAATCCTGATTATTAGTAGTTGATATTAACTAAAGGTTCGCAATCAAAAATAATTATATATTTTATTCAATATTTTTTAGAAACGAAAATTTGATAATTCATATCAAATATCAACATCAAAATTATTAATGCATTATTTTCTATAATAATTCAAAAATAAATTCATTAATGTATTCTATTTTCTCTCAATACGATCAGATGATGGATTTTAAATTTCGATTATTATCATCATTTTGTTTAATATATTCATGTATTTTTAACAATAAAAAAATATATTAACGTGCAAAATAGCTCAATTACACAAAATGAAACATTTCATAAACAATAAATAAATAATCGTAATTTTTTTCACCACGGATTATTTTTTAGTGTCCCTTTTTCAACACAATTCTGTATTAGGGGACTTTGATCACATCAAATTGGGATCTTCTGTGTAGCCAAACATAGACCGAACATGATATAGAAGAGGGAAAAATTGGCTGAGTGGTCCTAGGTCAAAAAAATTGTTCCAGTTGGCTAGAGATATCAGAGAAAATAAAAAAGATGAACATTTTTCCCTCCTACGACAGATGACATACGTTCGAAAGATAGAGATTCACCCAAGAGGTCGAATGTGACATTACTTTCTCACGCGAATACCACCATCCCATTGGATCAAACCAGAATCTTCCACCCCTTTCGATCTCCGGAGATCTCAACCCTCTACAATTCTTCTCTACTCTCGCGGGACCTTTGCTTGACCGTTGTCCAGTTCTCAGCTACTACAGTACCAACAGCATCCACTCTTCCTACCCCCTCTTTGCTTTTTTAAATTTCTCTTGCTATGGTGGTCCGTGAGAATTCACCAAGTATCTAAAACTGGTCTAGAGAATCGCGAATTAATGTCGGAGGGGATGAAAACTTATCTCCTGGCTTTGAATCATCATCTGAAAGATCAGTCGATGTCTCTACGTCCAACTGATTACTTGATCTTGGATTTGTTCATCTCAGTGTCCAAAGTGATCAGTGTTTAAAGTGATTTCAGTATTGGATTTTATGTTCCACAGTGCTCAGAAAGACAGTGTTTTTTTCCTTATCCTTTTATTTCTCTTATTTTTTTCCAGGGATAGAAATATTTTTTTTTTATTAATCATTATTTTACAGCATTTCACGAGAAAAAAAATTCATTTAATTTTTAATTTTTTTTGTTTAATATTCAGTGATAAAATTATTACTGATACATTTTTATTTCAATTATTATTTACACTAAATAAATCAATTGATGAATAAAATAACTAACACTCAAATGAATGCGTGGTTGATGAAATAAAGAATTAAAAATACGCTGAATCGAATTTTTTTTTCTTTATTGATAACAAAATGAAGTATTCAAGTATTTTTAAAATTGTTTGTTTTTAATTATTTTAATTAATAAATGTGAACAATAGTAGAAATAAACAAATCAGTCAATTAGTAAAAAAGTCAGTAATAAATTATCACTGTTATTTTTCTTACTCTTTAGCGAAGGTTCTTGGTCGATAATCGCATTAAAGCTGTCGTGATAATCAGTATTCCAGAGAGATTTATTCAGATAATATTAAGCATCAGACCTGAAGTGTATCTCTTGCAACATCAACTTTCAAACTTCCTTGCTATCGACAATTTTTTTACTGCGCCCTTCCATACCAATTTACCGCATGAACAAAATTTCCAACACCCACCTCAATCTTCTGGCAGGTCAACCACAGAGTCAACTTGGTGAGGGCAGAAGGTCGAGTAAAAAGTACAAATAGACGACAAAGTTGAAGCCCAAGTTTTACAGTTAGCGTTAGTGTGAATGGCAAAAAATCAAATAGTAAAAAGCTATTTAAATATTGTTGAATGTATTGGATAACTATTTTATCAGTTTGAATCAGAAGCTATCACTTGGAATAGACTATTCTCTTGTTCTTTGCTTATATCCTCTCTATTCACACCGAATCCCGGAAGTCAAGTTTTCCCCAGCAATTTCGTTGAGCTTCCAAGTCATTGTTGGTGTTGGTGGTACGTGACAACGACTTAGTTGCTCATGTACGTGATTTTCACACACACATGCAATGTCGACCCTTGCACCATAAAGTGTCTTAGCGAGTGTTTCAGGTTTTAGGCGAAATCGTGGGTGTGAGAGAGTGGCGTTATCGTCGTTGACATCAAGTCTCCAGTGGCTGAGTATATTGAGTAAGAAGCTGAGAGAGAAAACGAGGCATCGGGTCAGTGTGCGGCCACGTGAATGTGCCGTGTCATGTTCCAGTTTGAGAGCGGAAAGGAGTGGAACACTTGGATGCTTCTGCGAAAGCCAAGAAGCTTTAATCCGTTGAATGTTGGCGTAAGTCCAGAGAAACGTGGTGAAACCTGCCTACGAGTAGATAATATGCTGACGATCCGTGTGATTCCTTTTCTTGGTGATTGGTGAGGAGAATGTAATTAGTATATCTCCAAGTCTCTACGTTTCTTTTTCTTTAATCTATGACCGTTGCTTCTGGGTGTCAAACATTTTAAACTCACTATAACGTGTAAGACTGTTGTTTTACAACAGTAGTTTTATAGCTATCTTTTAATGCTACTACCATATACATTTTGTTGCTTTCTTTTTCTGGTGAAAGAATTCTATTGGAAGTCTATGACGGGCTCCAATGATTTTCAAAATTCCTGTAATAACTTTTATGGACTATAGTCGATGTACTTTGAGGAAATGTTGGAATTCTCTTGATACTAGATTTGCCTTGATAAAGTTTAGATTTATGCATTGAAAAATTCTCAGGGTAAATATTTCTATCGAATATAGAATGAAAGTGACTCTTTAATCTATCAACCCTGTTACATCAGGATATTGAAGAATAGATTTCAAACAAGTACTTCATGTCATGATTTTATATATTTCAAAAGCAGACATCTTCCTCATTGTTGCTAAATATAGGTAATATTTTATGGAAGTATTCCATAGTACTGTTTATGTCAATGCTTTTTATAATTCTTTTTGAATAATTAATCAGTTCATTGACGTTAAATTCTGCTCCAAAAAAAATTCAAAAAAGCTTGAGTGGAATGGAGGAAGCATCAAAAGGTTCTCTACTGGTGAATTCCTATAAACGTGCTAGCTATCTCACCAATTCTTTTATTGGTCGCCTCATTGATTTACAGGCTTTTCTGGAATGTTTTATTGTATTGATAAAAAATAATTAAACGATTTCATTCTGCTTGTATAAAATAACACTTACCGGTTACTTTTTGAGGACAGCCATTAATTCTGTCACTAAGAGCAGACTTTTATCTTTCATTTGATTTTTCTCCTTTTTTTTTATATTCGGTTTTTTTTACTGAATTATTCAAGATGAAAGCCAAAACGTAAATGTTCATAACTAGTAGACTAATTATCGTACAGACTTTTATGAAAATTTTCCAGGAGATGTCAAATTATTTTCGCTATATTCTCATTTTATCAACGCAAATGAGAGACTCATTTCTATATTTCTAGTTGATATATTTTTTTTCTTAGGATAAATATGTATCATTTAAAATTGTTTTCCATTTACAAATGACTTTAGTTTTTCTGTCTAAAAGAGTAAACTTTTATTTTAATTCAGTTTTTTTTTCTATCCCCGGCCCAAGCTATTTTTTGCAAAGTTTTTTAAGATCAAAGTAAAAGTTTTCTTTATCATTGAAAAACCTTCATAAGTAGTAAATTAATTATTTCAATGACTTCAAAGAAAGTCTCTAAAAAATTATGCAAGTATGATCTTGGAAAAAGCATTTGTTTTTGCTGTTCGAAAAATTTCGAGAGCTTTATTGTTCTAAGAAAAAGTCGTAAAAAATAATAGTTGCTCATTCACATACAGAAAATTTTTTTTTACGGCCCCTGTTCGTCGTCTTTGAGGTGCATTCATCTTCTATATACGGCATAAACTGTAATTTTTAACTTTATTATTGAAACATTTTTTTTAACCTAACTGATTTATCAGTAATGACATCAGTTGTGTCTATTTTACTGTTACAGACCCAATTTTTTAAATCTACAATATTGTTCTATTAACAAAATAAATCAACACTGTAACAT
Organism: Chelonus formosanus; assembly: GCA_028641665.1. Classification (NCBI taxonomy): domain Eukaryota; kingdom Metazoa; phylum Arthropoda; class Insecta; order Hymenoptera; family Braconidae; genus Chelonus; species Chelonus formosanus. Next base: position 22,252,474 of record CM054002.1, read on the forward strand.
ATAAGAACTTTCGATCTGTTATGGCGACAAATTATTTTTTTTTGTGCAATAATATTTGGAGTTATTCGAATAGATGTATTTTTTTTTTTTTTTAGAAGCAGGTAGTAGATTAGTTGGGTGAACTGTTGTAGCAGCTACCCATGAGTCAATTCTTTGTGTGTTGAATTGTGCAAGGTGCCGTTGGATGAGAACGTGACCGCATGTTGCGGGTTATTTCACCAGCAGTGTCGTCTACCCTTATTATCCCATGTAATGTGAGCATTTAAATTTGAAATAAATCCAAAAGATACTTGCTTGCGTGAAAAAACATTAATTTTTCATGAATCCCTATTATGTTTGCCCATCGAAATTGTTGACTAAAGTAATTTAACTTTGAAAAAAATTTTTTTCAAGACATTTGAAATAATTTATTAATTTTGGAGCGACATAAATCGATTACAATCCACTTATCTTCTCACTGCTCTAAACTCAACACAGCTTGGCACAAAAAAATAATTAGATCAGGCCACTAAAGGCACAAATGTTTGTCATAATTTGACACAGTGAGCACAGTCTGCTTGATCCCTTTGTTTCGTTAATAGACAAGATGGTAGTAACTATCACTGATATTACCACTCCCTAACGTGTTTAAGTGCCAAATTTTTACGCTTACCTGACTTTGTCTGGCTACTCATTTTTGTATAGCCGTACACTTTTTTTTTTAAATTAATTTAAATATTTTTTAAACATTATAAAAATCATTAAAAAATTTTTTTCAACATCATGCATTTTTATATTAACTTTTTAATTACTTATTTAATTATCATACAGCTAAATTCATCAAATAAATTGCGTAAACAAGTTCATTAACGGTACAAATAATTTATAAAAGATATTTGACTATTTAACACAATCAAATATTAATATTTTTTGTTTTCAAATGATTTATAAAATGTTTTTTTAATTTATAATTTCATAAAGAACGAACTTTTGAAAAAATGTTATTCCAAATTGAAATCATAGTTATTTTTAGAATGCCTTATCAGTGTTCCCATCATTCTTAGCTGTTCGATTTAACGTCTCACTCCTAAGCAAAACGAACGTAAAGACAAAAAACCGCAATTTCATGTGTCAGAAAAAATGGAGTCAGCACTATGTGACCATAAACTACTTATTTACTCGGGTGTGTGTTGATATCAAGTTGCATCTGGCTTGGAAGTAGAAAGAAAGCCGAGTACACTTGGTTTTTTGCACGCCATCGGTCAGTACTTGAGAAGTCAGTCGTCCATCTCTTGCACGATCGATATCACTCATTCTTTAACGATACAGAACCATTACCCACGATTGGCCCGAATGAGTGAATGGGCGCCAGCGTTGATTGGGATCATTGTAGAGGGGCATTTGATCTGCTAAACATGGACCACAGTTCTGTATACATACACATGTGCGTTAGAAAGACAGACAAAAAGTTGGGGGGAGTTGTATACGAGGAGGGTCCGCCAGTTGGCTTATACGAAAACTTCTGACATAGTCGTTACTGTGAAAACCCCCTTCAGAATTTTAATAATCCTAGCTGGCGTGTATGGGGTCCCCCTTTGAGTCTCGTGCCTAGTGTTATAGAGCACCCGCCTCCTACCGAACAAATGTCTTTCTTCATCCTCGAGTCTTTGACTGTCATCCATTCATGTGTGATCAGCCTACACTAAAGTAGACTTTACTAAACTGTACTATTTTTCTAAGCGAAGAAGAATGATTTCCGCTGGAGGATAAATTTCATCCGTAAAAATTGAGTATGTTGGGTTTACAGTTTGACGCACTCGGGTTGTATTTGTCAACGCTTTGAATCGTTGGATCGTTGATAACTCCCTCGGGTGTTTAGCTTGGCATAGCAACTCGTCATGCAGCCATATCATTGAGCTCGAGTCATGTTCTGTATATGTATATAAAATCTGAGCAGTTCGAGGAAGTCGTCCGGATGTTTAGAACACTCGAGTGATGATGTGAGAAGCGACACGGGAAAGACGGTGAAGTTTTCAAGACTATAAGCAGCGAGAGAGATAGAGTGAGTGAAAGAGAGGAATGTTGCAGTTGAGTGAAGAGTTAAGATTCGATATGATCGATCGATATCGATCAAAAGCACGACGATGCCAAAAGGAAACTCTGCCGAGAAGCCGTTGGCAGTCCTCGTGATATGGTATTGTGGCGCGTGCGCGGGGGTGAGAGGCAAGAAACTGGAAAAGAGTGTGCTAAAGAACTCGAGGAGTGATAGAGAGAAAAGAAGGATATCGTGAGGGTCCCGGAGTAGGAAGCGAGAAAAAGAGGTCCCGCGCTTGCGGAAGAGAGCATCGGGGAGTTGAGTTAGAAAGAGAGCAGCAGTAAAGTCTGGCCTGGCGATGTGTATGTGTGTGGCTGAGCGTGCAATAGGCAAGAGAGAGAGTGAAGCTTGGTGAAGCCAGGCTATCCCGTTGCGTCGCACGCTCGCCACCCGCTATCCACAGCAGTTTCAGCTTGGCCGCCAGTGTCCCACCGCACGCCGAACCGTTTGCACTCAGAAGCTATCACTGAGCAACAAAGAGAGAGAACGAGTATATTCCCCTCTCCACAGTCTCCGCCACTATTTCCTCCAACACCCCCTCCACTATCGTCGCCACCAACACCACATTGCTCGCCGTCTCGCTTACGCACCCGGCACTCCCTCTCTTGCTCCCTCCAGCGCGTGCTTGCGCTCTAACTCCCCGCTCTCCACCAAACTATCTCGCTGCCGTCGTGTCACGATTCGTGAGCTCTTCTCTCTCGTATCGTAACGCTGCTCACTGCTGCTCCCGTGCTACCTACACTCCCTGCGTGTCACCTGATTGCGGGACGCTTTTCGCGGGTGAGATACCGCTTGACCGGCCAGACAATTGTTCTCCTTTTTCTCTCGTTTGGACATAACTTTTTGTTTTTCAACGATTCTCATACACATTCAGACTTTCTGAGAATTGCAACGCAGTGATAACAACAGTTTTCCAAGTGTGACAGTACGTGACAAGTGACGAAAGTACTTTGAAAGTGAGCCTTTGTGACTGTTAAATAAAAAAATGATTTAGACATATTTATTATGTTACTTCATTCTCATTAACTCGATTATTTGGGTGCGGTGGATTAGAATATAGATTACGATAAACTAATCATAAATCTTCAATAATAATACTTCACAGGTTGGTATTTAATGGTTTTGTTTTATACATACTTGTCTCTTCCATTTGATCCCGCCGCGTTTACGATACTTTAACACCTTGGAAACCGATGGGAAATCCTTATCACGCAGCTGTCTGCTTTTTTTTAACGCTCTTCTATCGACAGTGTCGAGGTCGATTTTTTTCTTTTTTACAACCAGTCGTTAACTCGCATGGTTTGAGTCTCAACACTTCTTTTTGCTTCTTACGAATGGGATAACGTTCAACAGTAGTGCAATCATAATGCTTTCATCATAAAAGAATCCATTATCAAGTGTAAGACAATGACCCAAGACATGCTACTAGAGAATCATCGTGAAATTCGCGTCTTTATGAGTCTCATATTCCATACAAGCAGCTGTGAAATGACATATTTTATATAGCACGACGTAATTAATGCTTCGTGGACATATCGTTAACATATGATCGTACACGAAAGACAAACGGGTGATAGGAAAAGTAGGTATTGAGTGTAGATTTGTCCGGGATTTCAAAATACCGGGAATTCTACCAGAAATGAGAGGACACGAAACAGATAGTAAAACGCGCGCGAGTTTTGTTGGCGTTCCGGTGCCCGGCACGGGACGCCTCTCTCTCTCCAGCTCACAACACCCGCCCGTTTGGGAATTCAATTTACTGCCGGTCCGTGTACTCGAACTCCACGCCAAAATCGTCTAACTGCATCCAAGCTAGAGGGTGTGTTTGAACGCTTACAAGGTTTTTTTCACGTTGCTAGACCCTGTTGTTTGTTGAGTTGTGATATATCGAAACAAAGCTTCTTTGGATCTCTTACAAATACTCTTGTTTCCACTGCTATTTTATACCAGTGAATGCATACGAATGGAATTGAACGTTCTAAACTATCATATAGATAGTATTTTTGTTATTGATTTTGATGGGAAATTTTTTTTTTTGAGCTTGAGTGTTAGTTTCAAGCAAAATTATTATTTGTGGAGTAAAACAATATGACCATAAATATTATTACGTTTTAGAGCAGTATACGGAGATCAGTAGATAAACAAGTTCATCAAATACTTATTTAAATTGATACAATATTTATTTCTATGAATTTAACTGGTCAAATTTTGTTTAAACATTCAAAATGGATTTTTAAATTTTGTTATCAAAAAGGCGTATTGAAGAAAAATTCTCAATAATTATTTAATGTCTTTTTTCAAATAATAAATATATTGAAATGTAGATATAAAAAAAAATTATATCGGCAATTTTTATTAATAAATAGTTCACTTACTTTTAATTTACATAAAAGAATTGTCCATAATCGTTAAAGTTTCTAGCAATCGAGTGCATTAAAGAAAAATTGTAATTAAATAAAAATATAATTATATAGCTTGTTCATCAATTGATCTTTTCTTGCATGACTGCATTATCAAAATCTATTTTTCTCCAACAGAGATCCTGTTTTGTCCTAGATATTTTTCTTTGTTATATGCTCACGCTATAGTTTGAAGCAATAATGACTGTTAAGACTGAGTTCATGCTTGTAATGATGATGACAATTTTACAACTAATAAAACGTTTCTCTGACTGTTTTGATATTAATCTTTAATGAACATCATACAGAATGAATCTCCACTACAATTAATAGCATTACAGAAGTAAAAATGCTCATTATTTTATAATTATAGTTGATAGTTACTTTAAAATAATCAATAATAATTTTTTTATCGAAAAATTGATGATAGAATTTTTTTTGATGGAGAATAAAAATAAATACTATCAAATTCATGATTGATGTTGATGATGATTCAAAGAAGGTGGTACTGATCATAGGTAAACTTTGGAATATTTATGCAATAAATATTGTACCCAATGGTAAACTATAGAAAGGGTAAAATGTGTATACGTTCGTACATTGAATAAATAAAATATGATTTCGATAGATTCGTATTTGATAAATAATCCAATTTGGTGATGATTATAGGTTGACACAATGTTTATTTATGTCAATCACCCTGGTCACTCATGACATTGATTCATTACTTGAAAATAATCTTTATTAGCCTCTTTTATTTATTTACGTTTAAGTTTCTGTTTCAAACACAAATTTGGGCTTATAAAAATATAGTTTAATGCAATAATATCATTCAGAATGCATTTTTTTTCTCTGATTTTGAAAACATACTTTATCAAATAAGTTTTACAAGGAATCAAAGATATACATATTACTCAGACCAAGACGTAAATGGCTTTTTATAAATTATTTGTTAATGTTTACTGCAGTGTTGATTTCAGTTCTGACCTTACCAACATTTTTTATATGATCTAATTAATTATGAACATTCATATCCATGTCAAATAACAGACCTGATAAACCTCTAAGTATTTTACATCATAAAATCCCACAATTTTCCAAAAGGAAGATTTTAAAGGAAATGATAATTATAAATTTAATACGTTATTAATAATTATGTCAGTCATCATAAATGGACACATTTATGTCACATAACGGCTCGGTAGAAAATTTTCGTGATAAAATTCAGAACAATCATTAAATAATTCCGAAAGAAAATAATTACAAGCAGCAGCAGCATTGGCACGAAAGGTTCATTAAAATTGGAAGGAAATGTGTACTGGTAGAAAATAGACAAAAAAAAATAAGATCTCAGGAAGAATTATCGATAATTTAGTAGGCTGATTACACTTTGTGATCACGAGTGTCCACGAGACATAAGTGAGGAGGGCGGACGTAGTCTTTTGTCACCGCGTATCAGAGTAGGCAGGAAGCACGTAGCGTGACACCACAGCCCGTTCGTGGCCGCGCTCACGGGTATACCCGACGGCTTATGTCGCACACAATATGTATATGGGAACACGCGTCATAATACGCCCCGCGTGCTCTGCATAGAGTATCGTGACACGCTAGTGAGCCTCGAGCGACGGAGCGAGACAAAGAATGAGACCGAGAGCTATGACTGGGGACCCTACTGTCACGGGCCGTCGCACCAAGGAGCGAGAATCTCGTATGGAATCTATTGTACACTTATGTATGTTGGTATTGGACACTGCTGTGCTTCTAAACCATACACTATACGATTGCATTTATATTGAATCACTTGCGGTCCATATGCTGATGCTATTTTTATTGTTCCTAAGCAAGTTATCCATTAAATATATGATTAAAGGTTTTTTTATACCAGTTATGGATTTTTAACTATCACGGAGATTATAAAAAACTACACCCATAAAAATACTCAGTTGACGGATTTTTTGCGTTTGACTTTTTGTGTGATTTATCGCTTCCAGGTGTTGATATTTAATTGATAAAATATTCCAAACAAAAGTTTTACGTAAAATTGAATTTTTAATCATTTCACGTAATTCATTTGTATTTCTAGAGTTTTATATTCCTGTATATTGATAGTGCAAATTATTAATGAAAGTTTAAAAATATTTTCTTTTTTTCTGAGTAATCAGCAAATTATTTATATCATACTACTTGAAAAGAATACGTTGACAATTTTTTTCCTTTTGTAAGTGTACTAAATAAATTTTTATTCTTGTAATAAAATGAAAATGTATGTAGTTTGATAGAAATCTTATTTGCCACCTCATTTAAACAATTTAGTCGGCAACTTTCCATTACTCCAAAAACCAGATTTAACGGGACATTTTTTTTTCAGAAGAATGTCGAATATTTAGTCAGTTGTTAAATAATTTAACTCACTACTTGTGTTGTAAACACATATGTGTCGAGTATCCATATGTTAAATCAATGATGAAAACCAAGGCGAAAAAAAATGGTGTAGATCTGCGAAGTGTAAGGATTTTGAACTGAGTGTCAACAAACCGGTTTTCCAATTTTTGCGGACATAGCGTGTTGCAGATACTCAGAAAGTCTTCTCTTAGTTCCATATCGTAATCGTCTCACTCTCACCTTGGACTATTTCGCAGTCTTAACGAAACGGAATTTTTATCTGCCTTAGGGCGCTCGTTAAACTTTGAGTCTCGTTTCAACGAGGCCAGTGTCATTCCAACAACGACAACGGCAAGGAAGGAATTTTCTTAGTGGTGAAATACCTTGCAAAGTCGTTTACCAAAGCGCGCAAGAAGGGTCGTAATTACTGTGATGAGACTGGCAGGGTAAACAAGATTTTCGTGATAGTAAAGAGCATCGAGTCACACCCTTCGACACTTACTATTTAATAAGTCAAAGCCAATTTGCTCAGTCTAATTCCACACATTATATTCCCGCGGTTCATAATCAGCCCCTCGGTAGCTCGCGTGGATCAGCCCTTCCCACCCTTTCAACAATCTCTCATACCTCCTGACATTGAACGGACCAGTCCATTAACGGGCACCCCTTGTATTTAAACGCTTCCGCAATGTAATCGACTGCTCAGTTAATTTTCTTCATCACTTATCAAACTTTTTCTTTTTTTTCTTTTAGGTCAAGAGTCTCGTTCTTTTTTATCCTGGGACACATCCGGGATCTAGATCGTAGGTTTGTTTTAAATGAGATGTCGTTAAATCGAGTGAGAATGCCACAAAAAAGAGGAAAGTAACAAAGTGGACGGTGTGAACACAAGGATCATCGATACGATCGTCGATTTGTGTAGCTTTCCAACAAGAAATCGCTGGGATTAAAAGTTAACGAGTAAGAACAATGGCAAGTGCAACTATGGGTTTACGTCGTCGTGTACCAGTCAACAATTCCCCGTCGCCTGCATCCCACCAATCTACTACGTCAGCGAGCAAGCGCTCGAGGTCAGAGAATAACAACAATCCGTCCCACGGTAATCTCAACTCATTGAGCGGACGAGACGAGCCAGTTACCAAGAAGTCTCGAGGGACTTCCGGATTGTCAGGGAGAGCTAATGCCTCGGGATCTACAAGTAATGTAGATGGGAATCACGGATCAAAACGGACATCGGGGTCTAAATCAAGAGCTAAAAGTCCTCAGACTTCATCGTCAGTCACATCAGTGGTTTCTACTAATGCTTCTATGGCTAGACATGAGGCTGATTTGAGTGGGGGATTTAATGTACTGACTTCCTCACCATGGCCTGTACCAACAACTCTCTCAGCTATGTCAGGCTTGAGTGTTCCTGGTGGCCAATCAAGTCTGTGCAGTGCAAACCTAACAATGCCACCAACTATTCCCTACATGGCGACCTCCATGGCGACCTTCGTCGGTAATGCAACAAATCTCAGCAAGAACTCGTCAGTTTCATACCTTGACATATCCAACATGACTAGCGGTTCTCTTGGCAACTCTTCAGCAAGTGGAATCAACGGTTACGGTTCTTCTGTTTGCAGTAAACCATCTGCAGTTCCGGAAGCCAAGTCTACAGTCCCTCTGGCGTTTTCCGGTGTAGTACCAAGCCCAGGAATGTCTTATAACACGAGTAAACTTGCTGCTCAACCAAGTGACAATGTCAATGTTCCCAAGTTTCAGAACGATGGAATGTTTAACGCGTATCAGCCATGGGTTATTAAGACTTATGGTGATCTCGCTAAAACTAAGACAATTACAATTAAAAAGTATGCCAGAATATTACGCACTTTACGTGGTGAGGAGGTGAACAGCGCGGAGAATAGTAAATTCCGGTTTTGGGTCAAGAGCAAGGGTTTCCACATTGGTCAGCCGGAAGGTTATGATGCCAAGCCAGCAGACAGGATAATCGGCCGTCATGCTGTCACAAGTCCGGGCTTGGACCCACCTCTCTACGTGCCCACGCAGTTGCCACACAATAAGGTAAGCCTTTAACATTTTTTATTTTTTATTAACTATTCTTATAACTGCACGATGACTAAGGATGGTCGTAAAAATATCTCGACAAAATTCAGCCAGGGGATTTTTAAAACTTGCATGAAATAATTCCCATGATCCTGCACTTTATCATGGCAAACCAGTCGACAATGACAACGTGGCTGGCGACATCTCTCCATGGGTTTCTCTTGCATATACAGCACATCCTCTGCATCTCACTCGTTGGGTGGCGTGAAAAGGCAAAACGTGATGAGGGAGAAGCAGAGAGAGAGAAGGATAGCAGGTCCGGTCGGCTAGTCATTAGTCACTTTCCGAAGCAGAGGCACGGACAGGCTGTGCCGCTATTTTCCCTCTCCGTTCTCCATTCCACTCGATCCTCTATTCCATCCACGTCTCGCCGTCTCGCTGCTTCTCTCGCTCGCACACGTTGCACTGAATTTCTGCCGCTCGTGTTCACCTCACGGTGCTAAGCCTCTCACGCGTCTATCTTGATTGAGCTTCCCTGCAGGGTCGCGCCTAAGAGAGATGGAGAGAAACAAGATCCAAGCTATACAGCAACCCAATGCCATAGACAGAGATGTTGAGAGCTTGTCATTGATCGTCCCGACTACTCTCTACTACGACTCACCAGCCACGTTAAAGGTCCCGTACAGGGTATACCTATATCCAATGCTGGTGTGTTTCGTACATAACGTGCCCATATGTGGCCGCACGCGATTACGCGCGTAGGTATCAGAGCTTGTATGATTACACACATACACCAACGATACACTAGCTCCGTCGATCGAAATACCGTTCTGAAATTACTTGGCACTGCGTCCGGTTCATTTCATCATGAATTCACAAAACTCAATACTTTTTCTCCGAACCATTTCATTTCCATTTTTACTGCTATTGCTATATTCACGATTTTTATAACTATCAATTGATGGATTAATTCATGCTCAAGGTAAATCTTATACATGACAACAGCTTCGGATTAATGCCAATCACCGACTTCTATTATTCGCAATAAAATTACATCAATCAAAAAGTGTTTAATTGATTCATTATTGCTTATTTTTACCTACCCCATTACCTGAGCGTCGTTGGATATAACCAAGATAGGAATATAACGAGAAAGTTCATTTGATAATATATTTTGAATATATTTGAGTTGAAATTTTAGCATTTGTTATCTACTATAAAATCTCTCAATTCCATCTAAAAGCATTCTCATCAATTTAACGATTTAAATAAACACACTTTCTATGCGCATACTTTACACAAAATAGTAGATATCATCTTAACTAGATAATAGGTTAAAGTCCATAGTTCATAACAGGTTTTTGTGGCTTTACATTTGTAGATATATTTTGTATGAAATCATACAAATTCGGAATTATTGTTTTTGGAGTTATGGAGTTATTTTGACTGAATATATCGTCAATTGGTTTTTAAGTTTATTCATACGTAAATACGTACAAGTGGAATTTTAAATTTAAAGTATTCAAATTATTTTAGTTCCAATAACAAAAAACTGAACCTAAATAATGTGTAATAATTTTCATTTTTTTATATTTAGTTTACTTTTATTTACTTACTTATCTTGTGCGAAGAGCATAACATATTCAACAAATAGAGAACAATAATAGCCAAGTTGAAGTACTCGTAGTTATTAAAATATAAGCATCACAATGACCAGCGTTGTCCAGATATCATCAGAAATCTTCTAAATTTAAAGCAGCCGTCGCTGGAAAATTTCTCGCATATAAATCCTATCAATCGTGATTTGATTTAAATTGTCTTGTGTATACGAATAAATCCGAGCAAGATTCAAAAATAGAACCAAAAAAAGGCAATAATTCAATATCTAAATCTCTATGCTGATAACAGGTTTCGTTTGTTTTCCAATCAACTAATCGCCAACCTTTATTTTTTCCGATAGAAACACAATAGACAGGTATTGCATTTAGTTTGTCTTTGATTACAAAAAATCCAATGTCCTCTTTTAATCCCATAAAACCATACACTTGGAACGATATAACAAGCATAGATATAGGTAAAAAGTCTATAAAAGAGTAGTATAGGCGAGTGTCACGCGTTAATGGCGCCCCTCAGTTTTACGTCACCCCTTTAGACCCCCCGGACGGTCACGGACTCTCGCTCGATGATTATCGCCGGTTGGATGGATGATGAAAGTAGATATACACGCACGTGCAGACCAGAATACGGGGGACGAGTGAATCGTGAGGGTAGCAGTAGTTATGTATACACTACATATACTGCTGGCGGTTCTTTTACACGGTCCGGCTGAGTCACGCACCTAAGAGAGAAGTAGCCCGCAGCAATATCTATATGCCTTCTATATGTATATAGGGCGAACGATAGAAACGAGAGAAAACGTCGTTCTTTTTGTAGAGGAGAAAGGGAGTGGAGAAGAGTTTGCTCTCTCGAACCCTCTGAGCATTTTTCTCTCTCGAGTATAAAATGCTCGTGGCGATCTGACGCCTGGGGATACACACACTCTTGTTGCTGCCGCTGCTTGCACGTTTTGCAAAAATGTTCGCTGAGGCCGTCAAGAGCAAACTCCTTGTAACGAGACTCGCATCGATTTTTCACGCCTGCGGAAACTTGAGCGACTACGACGACGTAAAAAAATATTACTTGTGAAAAAAAGTATTCTGCAACTTATACTTTCGAGAGCCGTTGATCTCGAGAAGATAAATTGTGAAAAAAATTCTTGACTTGAGAGTGTGGTTTTTATAGGGGAATTGAGGGTGACTAATATTTTTAATTATTTATCGAGTTTTTGAAATAAAATATTCTTTTTAAGATGTAGAAATATTTCTATTTTGAATAATTGTATTTTATTTTTATTAACCATAACAAACAGGAAAAATATTTTCATGATTGTTTAAAAATTAATTGTGCTGTCAAAAAAAATTGTTATCATTCATTATGACAATCACAATTTATAAACTGTTGGTATCTTTATTTTATTGAATGTTATTGATTTTATTTTTAGCTAACTTATATTTAATACTTATTCATTGTAATATAATTTTTTACAAAAACAATTATTCTTGTTAATATTTCCTTCGATTAAATTATTACAGAAAAGAGGATTTTTAAAAAAAATTTATTGAATAGTATGGAGCTCATACAACTGATGATGTTTACTAAATACGATTATTGCAAAAATCTCCGATAACTTCATCTACTCATCTTCGCCAAAAACACTTTCAAAATGTAAACACAAAAAACTGCTGTTAAAAGTTTTAAAAGTAGTGAAAAAAGAGAAAAAAATGGCTCATAAGACTGAAGTAAATTTCAAGAAAATTTTTTGTTTCTATTCGAGAGAGAAAAGAAATAGGATTTTCTACTTGAAGTCATCCGTAGTTCTCTTGATCTTTCCGACAGTTATAGCTAAGCGGTTACGTGCCACTTATCGGCGACCTCGAGTGCCAGCTCGGAGTGCACACCATCAGGTTAGCATCGTCAGCGAGGCGTCGCCAATTAGCTAGTATATATTGTGCGTCTCGGTTTTATTCCATATCAACGGACTGGCTCGTTGGCGCGACTCCATTCACGTTGATTCGATAAGCATCAAATAGACCTCACCCTGTTTAGAGCATCATATCCATGTTAATTAACTTCAGTAGTACCTGAAAACATGTGCAATGAAATTTTTATCTGTTTTGTAATACGAGACTAATCACAACCTTAAAATCATCTCTCATGCGTGATATATTGGAGCATTTATAGCTCGTGATAAATCGGCTTGACATGAGGTCGTGACATGAACGGGTTACGGCAAGTATTTCTGGTGTGGACGTGCCTATCCAACAGCACTCGATCGTCTGGCCGTACAAGCCGATAAGTGTGTAGAAAAAGTGGGAAGAATGAGCGGAGGAAGATAAAGAGGATAAAGGGAGAGCGAAGTGAAGGGAGAAAGAACATCAGAAGATAAAGAAAGCGTAGTGGGTCGGCAAAATGGTCTGAGATGAGCGTGGTTTAGGTGGCGGTTTATAACTACAAGCAGTCACGGCTATAACCCTGGGACGAAGAGCATGACGGCGAATGTGCAGAGTCGGGTGCGTGGCCCACGCGATGCTCAGCGGCCCGTAGCCAGGAGCGGCTGGCGGCAATTAGTAGCGGGCCGCCAAGGGAGCCTCAACCTACAGCTCTTCCAGAATCCAACACTCATCCCACTCTCCATTCGCCGAGAGACTTGATAGAGCCTATCTCAGCTTCTTTCACTCTTCTCTTTCTCCTCTCATCCACTCAAACGTTTCCCATATACTCTGCTTGCACTTCTCTCTTTACTTCTCTCCCTCACGTGCGCGATCACGTTGCGCACGGGGTAAAGGGGGCACGGCCATCTCGTCGGCAGCGTAAAAAGAGGTGCACGGAGGTGAAAAAGAGTAAAAAGAGAAAAGAGATGTCGGGTGAAAAGAGAGGTCCAGGGGAGTAATGCCGCAGGCTTTTTGTCCCGCCACCGTCGTTCTCCCGACTAAAATAGACGCCGTTTGGTTGGCAAAGAGAGACCAAAGTAAAGGAAATAAAACGAGAAAAAGTGAGATGCTGGTACACATCGTTGACGATGATGCTCTGTCGCGGTGGTATATTTTCTTCATCGTTTCTCTTTTCCGCTGGTATCCCTTGTTCCGGGACCTCGTTAGAGTGTACTACCAACCAGCAAAGTATGAAAAAAAAATTATAAAATCATAGAGTACAACTTGACAATTTGATGACTACACTCAAATTGAGACTTTGAAATCCCAAGTGTCTATATTCCTTCGCTCTGATATTCTCTGTTGAGTGCTAATTATTTAAATCACACTATCCACCTTTTCAATATTAATTTTTTAACTCGCGATGGTTATTTATACTACGCACTGCTGATTCTCTTGCTTTGTCGACTCATTTCACTCTCGAGGTGATCATTCAAATAACTCAACGCTTTCTTACATTATTTCTTGATATAAAGAACACTTTGATAAAAGTTTTACATTTAAAATTACTTAAGAAATATATATATATATATATATATATATATATATATGCTTAATGGCCTGATGAGATGTATGACTTTACTGGCGATAATTTTATTCAACCGCTAAATTGTTGAGATTTTCAGATTGACTGTTTTTTTCTTCTTGCTAAGTGGTCGTAGTAATGACTTTCATATATTCTTTATTTTATTCTCAGAGTGATTATGACCTTTGGATTGATAAAAAATTATTACAATTACACAGAGAATGTTTTATGTAAAAATTAAAATAAATTTTAAAACATAGTTTGTTATAATATTTTTTGAATATAAATCAATTAAAAAAACTAGAAACCTTAGGTACATAGGAAAATTTAATTTATTGTTGCAAACGAATTGTTGAAAAACAATTATATGTTAATTTTTATAATCGTTCTTTGTTTTTCAAATGAAGAAAGTCGATGTCTCGATGACTGCTTATAAAAATTGCTAAATGTAAATTAAAAATTATTGTCTGCTGATTGAGATTGAAGAGAAAATAGGGAACAATCGTAGAAGAGCATTGAAATACTGCAATAAATTTTCGATAAAATTTTATTCTACTGAATGCCTTGTAATTTTTTTACGAAAATTATTCTAATACAATTTTATCTACGTCAGACCATACAGTCAATACAATAAACGACTATTAATCTCCAATCCGTAACAGATATTTTAAGGATGTGATTTCACAATCTCTGTATTTCATAAACGTAGAATTCTATAAAGTGTTCCAATAATGAGCTTCCTTTTTATGAAAATGATATTTACAATAAAGTAAATAATATTCTTCAAATATCAACACAATTTATCCCAAAAATCGATAAATTTTTAGTGTACGAATAATCGAATATCAAAAATATTAGAGTAACACTGAATTTCGTGATTAAACAAATAACAAAATATTTGTAATTTACATAATTCAAAGGTTTCCTCCATGAAATTCCCGTTATTTCCATATACTATTCTCTTGTGCCACAAAACCGAGTGCAATATATGTATATCCCCGGGATTGTTTGTCGACTTGCACGTGACTGGGCCGAATTAGGCTCTCGAGAGCGATATCGATCGGCGCCGCTCTTTTGTACGCGACCAGGCGATGTAGTTGGTACGATCGCGCCTGCTGTGAGCAACTGAAGCCGACGTCGATGATGATAGAGATGGAGAAATGTGGATAGAATATTAGAGGAAGCAAGAGAGAATGTTGGTTTTGTACTGGGGCGATTGCTCCCTCTTGAACTACTACTACTGTCTACGTTTGGATCCCGTCGTTTTGGCATATATCCCGACGCGGGTGTTGAATCACATCTCTAAACACAGTAGACCGAGTCTGTTTGCTCCCGACTTATCCATTCAGGATATCGTCGTCCTCGCTACGGGAATCCTGTGAATCCTTTGAAGCTCCATGTTCACTTTGAATCACCGTGAAACTCTGGTGATGATGGCAACCAAATATATTTCAAGTCTATTCTCCATCTCAGCCTAGGGCATCTCATACATCGAATCGGCCAATTTAATTCTAGGTCACGAAGTTTTCTCACCGGATTATCGATTGTTTCGTCCCCCGTTGACATATCAGAGAACAGACTTGTCCAAGAGAAAGAGAGTTTTCTTTTTGTTTCCCTTTGTCATTGAACTTTTTTTTTTCTTGTACGGCCTGTTCCACTTGCAATTCAGCACGTGCGACATTTCAAAGGGATGTTGTGTTCTTTAAATGCTACTGATATGTGAGGCTCAGTAATTTATCTAGCGTAGATTTCGGAAATTCGCGGATAGCAATACTACTGAAGTAGAAGTAAAAGGGAGGCACCGAGAAGAAGAAATGCAGAGGAACGGAAGAGAGAAAGAGAAAGAAGCGGCGGCATTTAAATCTAAAAACGACGGGCGGCAAACTCAGTACCCGTGGGTAATTGGAGGGTCGTGGAATTCGCTGGTAGAAGGCGAGAGCAGCTAAAATACGAGCGACGGTTTACTGTGAGAGGGAAAGAGGCGTAGAGAGGATGTCGACGGCGAGAAGAGTGAGAGGATTGAACGGAGGGGAATATGCCTGGGTCGCCGGCGGCATCGGAAGGACGTGGAGGGGAGGAAATGCTCGTCGACAGAGTGTGCGATGCGGGTGGTGTGGGGTGGCGGCCAGATAGCAACGACCGAAGGGAACGGGAGGAAGTCGGATAATCGTGTACACCGCAAATCCACAAGCGCCGGAGAAAGATAGAGTTATATCATCTGACAGAGATGCAACCATAAGAGTAGTAGGAGAAATAAAAGGGAAGTAGAAGTGCGAAGCTTTACGTGTAATTGGATTCGTTCCTTTCGCAGCACATTTCTTTCCATTTCTCCGCAAGCCTTTCGTGTGAAATTGCACCAGAGGCGAATTAAGTTTCTTTTTCCTTTGTACTTCTTGAAAAGCCGGCGTCAAGTACTCGACGGATATGCCGGCGTCACATCGACCACACAGCTTCTCTCTTATCGTCCCTAAACTTTTCCGTTCTCTCAACTGACGTCAGTATCGCTGCGGCAGCCGGCCGAGTAATCTCTCTCCTCTCACTCGCCTCCCCGACGACCTGACTGCCGACGCTCGACTTCTACTCCTCGCGGGGACGTCTCTTCCATTAGGAACTTCGAACTTGCACGTAACCTGTCCATCCAGCTTCGTAAAACTTGCACAACCTCCATCTGACTCCTCGACGACGTCCAGGTGATGTGGGTCTGTCCAGACTTCCGGGATTAGTAGTCCCCAAAGGACTTGACATAAGTCACTGTTTGTTTAATCATGTCACACGTAAACTCCCTCGAAACTTGGCAAACATGGAAACTCTATAGAATAGTCGTAAACCTTTTTTCTCCTTTTTCTTCCACCAAACATCCTCTAATTCCACCAATTCGGTTCAAAGGCCCAATTGTTTTCAAATTTCTATTTTTCCTTGGAAGATATGGCAAACTTTGAATTGCCTTGAGATCAAACTCCATTCATCGATTCTTATAATGCCATCAAGTAAACTTTCAGCTCCATTTATTTCCGAAAATTTTCTTGGAAGTGTGAAAAATATTTTCGATCTGACCCCAGAGGGTCAAACGACTCACAAGTAGTTGGTATTCCGAGCATATTCAACGATGATTGAGAATAATTCTCAAACTCCAAGAAAACCTCCTTTAATGTTAATTTAACTCTTGAGGTTTCGACGAGTTTCTTGGAAAAAAATATGCCCGGGAGTGCCGAAATTACCCGATATAAGCCTCGGCACTCCTGGGAACGTGACTCGAGGCGTTTAGCAGGCCACAATCGTCCGGCTGGCGTGTTGATTCTCTGCTGCTTTGACTCTTCGAGGTAGCAAAGTGTATATACACAATACAAGTATATACGTACTACATTGGCAGACTTAACCGACTCTATATCTATCCACTTCTCTCTATACTCTTTGCCATACATCCCCCTTTCTCATTCTCTTGTATTCCCGCAACGCTAACGCGCGGTTAATGAGCCACACGTACACGCACGCGCGCAGTCTAACCAGTCTGGAGGTTTTCTGCTTTCGTTGCTCGTATCATCCGCCTCCAAGGCACAATACACGATCTGCTCAGCCAACGCGTTAATGATGTACTTCCAGACTTTGTCGCACGTTTTATCAGCCACACTAAATCACTTGTAAAATATTCTAATATTCATATTAATCTCTATTCATCAATATCTCCACAGTTCCATTTGACATTTTTTGTTTTATTTATCATAAGACACTCACGAGCTATTATTTACTTTCAACTTCAATTTCGCTATTAATCATCGATTTACTTTTCTCACTCCACAGCTATTTACTATCCTAAATGCTCATGAACATTTATAGCTATTGAGAGCATAGGTGTTAAGCTGGAGAATCCATGTTGTTTTTTTCTATTTCCACACGCTTCATATTGTCAGTTTTATTCGTTAATGAAGTCTGCTCTTGCAAGAAAATTCCTCTGTGCTACAGTGTAGACTGTGTAATTATGGAATGATTAGTGAAGAGTTTTATAATAAGAGAATAAATAAATTACGGTAATGGTGATTAATGATTTTATTTAATTGGAAGAAACTATTTATTAAGGGAAAAGTTTTTTTACCAGTGCTTACGTACGTTATTGACATCATATTTACGTACGTGTGCCATGTTTCATAGGATCAGTCGTACGTAAGATTGCCGTTAGAATCTGTCGTAAGCATGATCACGAGATCATAAAAGTTATAAAATAGATCTTAATAAAACAGTTCCAAAATACTGACTATCGACATTAATTGAACGCTTCTATGCAAATTATGCTATGAGGTTAATCGAAGGCTCATGTAAAAGATCTGGATGTGAGGAAGAGAATTAATACCCCCTACCTAAAATACCTCGTCAAAAATGCCGTATCTCTCATAGTTTTCGAGTTATGAGCGTTTCGAGGTTTTTTTACGCTTCGCTGCAGCATAATTTAGTTTTTTGCTGGTAACTCTTGATCTATAAGTCCTACAATGACAATACGCATATCGATGCATTTACTAGAGTGAGAGCTTTCTAATCACAATTAGAGCATAATTTACGCTAAAATTGGAGAAAGTTTTGGCTGTTTTTTGGAATTTTATTATTTATTACTAATTGATCCGGATAGCTGTTCGATTTACTATGACACTCATTCGCAGTCTTGTTGTGTTTTATTGTTTATTTATTAAGCATAATAACAAAACCTATGTATCAAATGAACTTCTATTGAGTAATGAATCTCTATTCGTTATTACAATTAATTTTTTACTCTCAGCAAGAATTAAATGTTTATTTTAAAAGTATTGATACATCAAAGATTTATATATATAAAATTCTAAATTAAAATCAAATCTTTCTGTCAAGCCTATTGTCATTTCATTTTCTTTTGGTAATATTTTTTTTATTTTCATTTATTGTGAAGCAATTTAACGATCTTTATCAAAATTTTTATTATTGTTAGTAGTATTACTATGATGACATTATCCGAGGTAGAATATTTTTCAACATTTTTGCCATTACAAGAACGATCGTTTGACTTTAAGGTTTAATACCTAGTGAAATTCGTCCAGCATTATTACGACCGACGATCTCTTGAATCTCTTTTGCTTCTTACTACTCCATTTTACCTAAACAATGATTCGGATTCTTGAGTGAAATCTGATATTGCGAGTCACCCGGTAAAGTTAAGACGACGAGGGTGTACTTAGCTGAGACGAAGTGGTAAGGAGAAATGTAAGAGGATGTCTACGGTATACTTCGATGAGTGTGATTATTGTCTTTTTTCTCGTTTATCAGTACGATCGAATACTTTTAACTTTGACGAAATCATCTATTGTCGTGGCACAAGTATTTTTTCTTATTGAAATTTATTTGTATGATGTTTCATATTACAATTTATTTTATTCATTCCGATATAGCTTGAGGATAGATAGATTCTTCTGGTTTCTTACGAGTCTTTGATATTTTATAGACGTATAGAGCAAAAGAATTGTATTGAAAATTTTTAGAAATAAAAAAAAAAATTAATTTTTCGATTTCATTTGGGAACTTAGCAGTAAAGAGTAATTTTAAAAATAATAGTATTCTGAAAATAGACGATTTCTTTAGCAATCATGATGTCAAGTTTTCAAGTGATAATTAAATAATTAATTCGCGATTTGAATAGAAACAGAAAATAGGAAAAAAATTATTTACACTTGTATGTAAAAATGATGTCGTTCATGAATGATTATTTGAAGAGGAATGAATATATTCTCACTAACATTACTATAGCATCACTACTTTCTATCAATCGTTCGTTTCCGTCTAATTACCCATACGTTTGCGTACTTTTTTTTGTTTTTATCCTCTTTTACACCCCTTTACCAATTTAATCTCCAATTATTGAACAGTATTTTCTCTCAGTAATCCATAATTCCACGTATTATCAATTCAAATAATTCCTACATTCTCTCTTTTAGGTGTAATAATATTCATCGACTTCTTTTAGTCCACAAATTAATCTGCTGAATACAATAATTCAAACGAAAAATTAATTTTAAATTTTTTGTTCTATGAAAATGCATCATATTTACTTTTACTCGTCACCAACAATTGCTTTCAAGTTTTCTAATGTAAATAAATGATGATAGTTTCATCACAATAATATTTCTTTGGAGAGGAATCAATACGTGATGATCAGTAGGCCATGAGATACAACAATATCAATTGCATCTGAAACATATGGTTTAAATCTGAAAGCATTTAGGCATGAAAAAATAGAGTGTGAGGACCATGAAGATAGAAGCGGTCGGTGGAACATTAGAATAAGCCTTGGCGTGGGTCGTGTCGTGCGAAAAGCTCGTTGGATCGCCCTGTAAGGGATGAACATGGTCCATCAATCTTTGGAGAAGTCGGGATGCACAGAAAACGAGGCAAGAGCCGTCAAGATCCATCACTCGACTCGCCAACGCGCGAGACTCAAGTTGTTCCCACTCTCATCGATCCTCAAGTCGAAATAAAGCCTAAGGCTAGAGAGGCAGCCTCGGTAGGTATAAGTGAAGCAGACAACTCCCAAGTCTTTCGGAACATTCCAAAATATTTGATCGGAATTTCAATCGCGGCTTCTCACGGAATCGTCGAGTTGGAATGGAAACCACCAAATCGATCACAAGCTGAGCTCAGACCAGCTTTGCTACCAACTCTGCCATAGTTCTGACGATGTCATTTCAATTTTAATATTTTTGGCTAACGGTACTTGTCAAAGAGAACGTGGTATTCTTAAATGAGAGAGAAGCAGTGTAGATAAAAAAGCACATAAAAAGATATCTTGGACATATATGTACTGCGAAACGGGTGCGGTTGGATGCGTGACGCGGTAGAGCAAACAGAAATCCGACACGCTAACCAGACGAGTAGTGTATACGACGCCAACGGCATAGTAGTTGCAGCATACACAAGGCATTTGGAGGGGGTGTGTGAAAGGTTAGAACGAGAGAACGCGTTGACTGTTCCCTCTTAGCCCCTGGCTTCCAGTGTCGTTGGCTGTTTGTTCGCCTGTGGGTGGAAATGTGAGTCGTTTTACAATAGAAGCCTTTTGGTGCTCATAGTCAAAGTGTACAGAGAAGCATCAGTTCTCATGGGAACATTCGATTCCGGATCAAGTAGAGGGATACCAGTCATTGTCAAGTAGTGGTAGTCGGATGTTCACTTGAATTTTTTTTTTCTCCATCCTCAGATAGACTTGAGAATTTTTTGCCATGGCGAAAAGGATTGATACGTCCAGGGGAACGTGGTAACGAGCAATCTCCAGAGCCGTCCAGACTGCAGTTATCCCATCCGAACCTAGACCCTCATCCTCATATCAGAAGAAACTCCCATAGTCCTTGGCGAAACTTTTTAGCGCTTGGATCTTTGCGGGACAGCCCGTTCGGCACTCTCTCACTCGTTGCGAATTCCGTCCGGGCCGCAGAAGAGTCTACCCCTCCTTATTCGTCTGGTATAATACGCGCGGCGACGGTAAGCCGGCTGGCAGCTGCCTTCCGTGCAACCAACAAGGCTGGCGGTCTGGTCTGGCCCGCGCCACGACTCTCCATGCGTGGAATCTCCAGAGAATCTCTCTCTCTTTCTTCCTATCTCTCCTACTCCGTGGTTAAAGTACCAGTCACGCTCTTGCATCTCCCACTCGACTCCCACTCTCATTGATGGAGCTCCCTCTCGCGCACTTGACTCCCACACTTGCGCACAGCCCTTGACTCCCGCCATCACCCACACTCCTCGCTACTACGGTAGGCGGCGGCTGAACACCACCGTAAGCTCTCTGATGCCGAAGTTTCGTCCTTGTCGAACCATCCGTGTGTCTCACCGGATAACTATTGACGGCATCCCGTCCCGCTTCGGGCGAGTTGGGGTCCCGTTCGAAGCCAGGGAGCTTTGAGCGCGATATGAATCTTTTTACTCGTCGCTGCCTTGTATTTCGCTCTCTTCTCATCTCTTCTCGGGTCGTGGCTCATGCTCTGAAACGCCACCAGACACTGACGACTTCCGAGGTGAAGAGAATGAACTGACATCCTGCGCGACGAGATTGTAATAATTTATTTGGTTTGGAGAGCAGTGCGGTCGAAGGGACTGAATCATGTGCCACCACTGCAAGAGTTTGTGTCAAGAATTGTCTAGACGGACACCGAGTGTTGGCTTCGAGGAATGAGACTCAGGTAGTTGGACAGATTACATTACTTCTGACTCACTTGTTCCCCTTTGTCAAAAGTCACTGATATCTACATTCATTTCTGTTCTTATTTACTTCGTAATTATATTATAACAATCGTCCACTGCCTTCATCTTTTCTCATGAAACAGCAAAGCATTACTTTTATTGATGTTAGAGTTTTTTGTCGAATTCACTGGTTCCAACTTCAATTCTGGTTTTTAATATTTAACACCTGCGAGTGTTGAAATTAAAATTTTTCATTTTGGTGCAGTAATGAAGTAACTATTGAACGAATGATTGTTGAATTAAAAAAAAATTATAAAAGGCTTTGATGTCAGTGATGTATTAATTATTCTCTTGAATCATCCATTCATTTTATATCTATTATATTCGTTATAAATAGGAAAAAGATGTCATTGATAAAAAAAAAGAGTAAATATCAATCATGATGAAGTTTACAAAATCAGTTTGAATATAATGACGTTAATCGCAGCTATTAAACAGTCTGATTTACAATTACAAAATAAGTAAATAAAATTAATGATTTAATATCAAACAAAGAAAACCATTGCAATCATTTCCGGCTGATAAAATAATACTTGATAAAAATGGTACTGATTCAGATTCAGCTAAGGCCTAAAGTTAGATAATGAGGATCTGTTTTTTATTGGCCTATAAATTTCGCTTTTTTGCGTAAAAACAATTTATTAAAATCTCTTCCAATTAGATAAAAAATATTATTAAACAAGTGTTTGTATTTTCATGGTCGAGTGAAGACAATGAGAAATAGACGACTGTGATCTTGATTTTATCTTGACATGATGAATCAGGTTCAAACACATTTTTATTTTATTAAATAAAACATTTTTTTTCAATCCAATTAAAAATAAAACGAAAACAATTTTTTCTAGTGAAAAGTACTTCTGAATAAAGTTGTTATAGCTGTGAAAAAAATTGTTAATCAATTTATTTTTTGTTTTAACAAAAATTATATTAATCATCAAGTTGATGATTCATTTTCTATGACTCTAGAAATTCTGGAAACTAGAAATAAGTTGAAAAAAAAAATTATTTCACAAAGAAAAAAAAAGGATAACCGATTACAATGAAAAACACATCTCGACGTTTACAAAGAATCTCCAATTTCCATCTACCGACGCTAGCTTTTTGGCACGATTAGTTTTTTTTCCAGCGATACAAAAATAACGATTGACTTCCGGTCAGGGAGATTTAAATGTACATACTTTTGTATATTTTTATCCCCATAATATTTGTTGGAAGCAACCTTATCGATTAACCGTACTTGTATCTGTGAACAGAATCTTCACGAACAAAGCTCGCGAATGATCGATGAAAATCCTGGAGCAAAAGTAGTATAAGAACGATTGGCAGTAGCAAGAGTACGAGAAATAGTAAAGCTTCAATATAAATCCGTCGATAAGAAATGATTCGAAGACTTCTTTGTTCTGTCGCCAGAGACTAAACACTTTTTATTTTCTCTGCGTCGAAGATTTCTCTCTTCATACTCAAGTTTTTTTTTTGTTTGGTCTTTTTCTTTTTCTTGTATTCCTTAGTCGTGTCTGGTTGAGACGCGGCGTATCTCCATCCCTTGTGCTCCCATTCACCTTCTCCTCCTTCACTTCCTTGCGGTTGTACTCAGAGAGAGAGTGTATATCTATACGACTATTTCTCTGGCAGGCATCCCGCTCGCGCGCGCGGCACTCAACAGGGGTCGGTCGTTTATCTAAATGGCTACTGGGTGGCCTGGCTCAAGCTTCAACTCACTCTCTCTCTCCTCATTCCCCTTCGACTCTCGACAAACCAAAACTAACCCAATCGTCCTTGCTGTTCTCTTTTACTTGTTTCTCTATACATACATCTCTCTTTTCTCACATTGGTTAACTCACGTTTTTTACACCTCAGTCCTTTTTGTCAACAATTTGTATAAAAAATAGGAGACAAAAGTGGCTAGATTGGATGTTTGGCGGAATAGGATTCAAAAGCAATCGAGAGTTCGGATTAATTGCGGCTGCAACGATGTGGGAGAGCAGGCATCAGGGTGGTAGGAATAAACGAGCAGCAAGAGCGCTTTGCGAACAAAATGAATTTATATCACCAAACGGTACACAACCCTCTCACTTGGTCGCTTGGGACACAGCAAAATATATACACACGCGTCAAACGCGCTCTTTCCACCTCTCAGTAACACCACGGAAACGTGCCTATCCCTTGCGAATTTTTTTTTTTAAACCGATTCGCAAGCGGCCATTGTGCGTGCTTTTTCCACCAACCGCGCTCTCGTTTAAATTGCAAACGCGCATACAACCAACGTCACGTGGGCTTTTAAACCACCGTACCCGTTTACCATTTTTATCTAACATTTTCCACGTATAGACTTTCCTCCTTTTTCTTTTATTTCATTCTCTATTTTAATCATTAATTAATCACTGGCTTCATGGCGCATTCTTGTTTGTATTATTTGCACTTTTTAGTTATACTTGGAGAAAAAAATTCTATCAATATTCAATAGATTTATTTTTTTCATTTTATTTAGAATATAATAATTGATATAGTAATATTCCACATCAAAATACTCTTCTAATTAAATGTCTGATGTTTTAAATAAATTACAAAAAATTGTAAAAGTAGAACATGTAATGTGTATCGATTGATTAATTATTCAATTATTATATTGTCATTTAAATAAGACCATGCTTCAAGTTTTAAGCTTTTTACAGTTTAAGCTGTACATAAAGTAAATAACCATCAATATAGAAATTCTACAATAGAAAATAATTATTTGCAATAAAAAGACCAAAATAGCTTATTAGTTTTCGTATGAATTACTTCAAATTTTGACAATTTATCTCTTCACACAATTAAAGTCAGATCCAAAGAACTCAGTTCACTTTGGTCCATCTCCTTTAAATACATAAAAACTCCGGAAAAAAAGATTGCAAATGATAATTTATTTAATTTCAATTCAAACATAATTATTATAATGAGCAAGTTGAAGAGAAATACTCACAATTACGTCAATGAATCCTGCGAAAATGATGGGTTTAATCAATGTACAAACGAAGGGTTGAATTATCAGAATTTTTTGTCCCCTCAAATTGGTGAATTTCGTGGAAAGTCACTTGGAGAGTAGAGAGATAATTTCGCAACATTGAGAATTTTTTGACTTTATATGGTCGGAAGAGTCGAAAGGACATGTGAGGTAGTATGTAGGACCAATGGGATCGTTTTGACCTTTTTTTCCCCCACCTTCTGGATTTCCGGGAGGCCCTTGAGAGTCACAAAGCCTCGAGGGACTGTGTGGAATCTCGAGAGCATGTGAGAAAGCACCGAATCGCACGATGGTTTCCGTGAAAATGTTCAGCGGCGCCGGATAGTCGGATGAATCCCTAGGCACTCAGTAACGTCATCCATTGGACCTTGCTGGCTTATCAGTATACTTTGGTCACTGTGAAAGCCAGGCGATTTGAGGCACAGTAGAGATTATGCTTGGACTTTATACTATCTAATGTAGTGGCTCTCTAAGCTATTACTCTCACCGCGATCGATCATAGCAAAACATGAATATTAACGACGATTTGATCGTGCTGGTTTTGAGATTGCTGCTTAATTATCGTTATTGCTAAATGGCTAATGATATACTATATCATATCGATAAAAGGACTTACACTCGAATTAATTATTGCAATTAGTTGTTAAAAAAACATTTATTAATATCATTCATTACATAAAGATAAATGTTATCTTTTTGTTTAAAAATTTTACAATTAGTTAGCTTTTGTAAATTAGAAATTTGCATTTAAATTCCGAAAAAATGAATCATGTATTAATCTTACTAATTTGAGCTGGAAATTTAAGAGGCTCACGAAATAGCCTTTGATTGAAGCAAGTCAAACGTATCTATATTCAATAATGATCAGGATCAGGATGAGTCTGTCAACATTATTAACAAACATGCGAATGTTAGTAACAACAAAGTTTAATTTTTTTTAGAGAATTATTAATTTTCGTAAATTTATTTATCAATGTACACATTAATAATAATAGTTATTATTGAGTTACAAATAATTAATTATCAACATTAATATAAAATTAGTCATCCAATGAAATAACCAAAAATATCTGAAAGGAAGTTTTGAATAAAATAATTTAATAAAATATTCTAAATAAATAGAATATGGTGAACAGTTGTCTCGAGTTAAATTTAAAAAGATATACTACACTCAGAGAAATTTCTGGTTAACTCAACTATTTTAAATAGTTATTTTTTATTATCAAAAAAAAAAAAATAGTCACTGCTAGTAGTCCTACTATTATTTCTAGTACCAGCAAACACTCCGTAGTTATTTTAACTAGACAAACTAGTTAGTATGACTACTTTCCGATACTTAAAACAAAGTAGTAGCTGTACCTATTTCAATTTTTCTCAGTGTAATCAGTTAAATTGTACTTGTAAATATAAAAAATGTAATCTGGTGTAATCGAAAATGGAAAAACATTGCATATTTAATACACATATGAATAATCCTTACAGCTGTCAGTCTTTAAATAATGAAATAAAATCGAATAAAGAATAAGTTATGGATTCCGAGGTGATTACATTAGATTATTATCGCTGAACAGTGGGATTTGTTTCAATCAATTGGTTCTGAATATAGCCAGTAGCAAACGGAAGACTGAACTCTCGGGGCGTTATCGTGCGCTTTTGAATTGATCGATAGCTCGCAGGCGATGTGTAACCGCGACATTACAAAAACAGCTGCGATTGCATCGCTTGGCAATGTATGTAGTCTCCAGCCTGTCGCTCTCAATTCGTCCGCCTGCATGTAGTTTCTCTTCCATTCCCTCTAGATTCTCGTTTGCATACTCCCGCAGCTCGTTACATCCTGATTTTTGTCATTCAAAGCCATACCAAAAGACACTGCTATTTTTCGTGAAACTTTGGAAATGTTTCGATTCTTTTCGTAAATGTAGTTTGTTTAAAATATATTCGATGTGCAGCAGAATGGGAAGGACTCGGAAGTAATGCATTTTAAAAAGGTTTTTTAGAAAAATCATTTTAATAGAAGATTATTTCAAAAAAAATTATATTTCATTCCAAATAAATGAAAAGAAATATCCTTTAATAAATTATTTATTAGCTTCTCATCAGGAAGTAATTATAATGAAGTCGATTTTCAAAATCCAGAATTTCTAATGACTTTAAGCAATTGTATATTGTTTATATAACAATTTCAACTTATTATAGTTGAAAAAAACTAAAAGATGATAAAATTATAAATTTCAATAAATGGAAAGTTCATTGTCAGGGCACAAAGTGCGTCAAAACCCAATTTTTATTCATTTATTGTTATATGCGATATAAATTGTAACGAATAATTATATTGAGATTAAAAATATTCATTATTTATAATTAAAAAAGTTACTTCAAATTAGAATTATCTGTAATAAATAAGTTTCTTCTTTTATATTTTATAGTAAAGTTTCTGTCTATGTGTTTGTAATTATCCTGCTTCCTTTTAATTAGTGGTTTTCTGATCTATTAAATTACTCATCGAACTTCCGGAAGTAGCTTGAATGGTTTTGCCTAGGGTCACACAGTACACTTAGGATCAGTTCATAAAACAATGAGTAGCGCATAAAAAAAATGTACATTTAAAGGATAAAAAAAAAAATAGAATCAACTAGGAGTCGTGGTAACTAGATGGTTGAAACATCTACTTATTTATTAGAATAATTATTACTTAAAAGAGAATACCTGGTTTCCTTATCAATATAAATTATTAAAAAAAAACAATTGTCACATTTGCAATAGATTATACGATATTATTGGTGTTGAACGTTTTTTTTATTTCACCATGTTCGGAATGTTTAACATATTATGCAGTTATTAAAATCAAATGGCTATCTTTAAAATTAAAAGTTTGTAGTTATAATTATTTTTATTCATGATTGTATACTATTAAAATACCTAGCTGTAAGTGAATAGCACGAAATGACAATTCTCTGTGTTCTACATACATTTTTTATACGAAAATTTACTTAAAAATCATATATCTAGAACATGAACAATAATCTTTTTGATTAAGTTAATGTTTTTTTATTAATTGGAAATATCCTACAACCTTTGAAGACGTCAACTGCAGAAAAGACTTTTGAAATAAATTTAGATTCATTTATCTCTGAAAAAGTATTAATAATTAACTTTAAAAATGATTTTTAATAGCTTTTTCGAACTATTCGTCGGATAATAACTATTTTTAAAAAAGTCATCTACAAGTAACGTAATAGCATAAACACCGATAAAAGTTGTGAGTTAGCTCTGAATACAGCTTCCGTCAATTCTTATCATAAAAGTAAAGCATGTCAGCAATAAAAAAAAAGCATTTTCCCTCGAAAAAGCGTAACCTAAGAATAAAGAGCATTATATAGTTTTAGTTAGTGATGACCTCGTATCCGTTGCACACGCTCGTTACACCCCCAACACGCATTGCGTGACGTAGGGGGCGACAGAATGCCTAACACACGCCTCATGCATTCAGCTGTGAATACCCTTCACACCCTTCCTCTGTGGTATTCCCTCTCACTTGGCTATTATAACTCCTGTATATCGGCCAAGCACACGCTCGTATTACTGAATATGGCGACGATATATTCTACACGTGCATATACTGCTGCTGCTGCGGGTTATCGTTGCTCTCAAACGTTGCCTACCGACCCGATAGATTTGCTTGCCACCCAGTTTCACCCCCAACCCTATTACCACAACCAACCAACTGCTAGTTTCGTGCATAGAATATCCATGACTGATGAAATTCTACGCATTCAATTCACTTGGAATTTACATTTTATCAACTAGATAACAAGAAATATACTCAACTACTATTCCCTTTCATTCTTTCCACTATTTACAACAACCAAATTTCGGCTTTCCAAATGTTTTAAAATACTTTTGTATTTGTTTTGGTTGTTTCTTTAAACATGTAAAAGTTTTCGTCACAAGTTGGAACAAGCGGTCACCCTAAATATGAGGGAATGTTACAACGGTCTGACCGCAACCCCTTAATTGGACTCGTAAGCTTCCCTGCACGAGTTCAACTTTACTTCAACAGGTGTTTAGGGAAATACAATAATGTCACGCAAGCGCATTCTACATCTTGAGAGTCGTAAAGTTTCAAGTTGAATAGTTAGGTATATAGTAAGGTGGTCAGTCTTTGTCTGATCTATCGATTCTTCTTCCACTAACCTCCATACATCACTTTCACTTCGATTTTCATTCATCCCCCAACTCTTCACGTCTATACTCATTTTCTCTTGCAATAAACAACTCAAACTTGACAAAGTAAAATAAAAAAACAAAAAATTATCTTAACAACTTATTTAAGACCGATACTTTTTGAATAAAATGAAAAATTCATTTACTAATAAAAAAAAAATTAATTAATGTACTTAAAATGTTACGTTTCATAATAAAATAAATATTTATTTATTTATAAAGTTCAAATAGTTGTTTAAGGAATGTAAAAAAAAATTTCTATCACATAAAAAATCGTCGTCCACTTTGCCGACCCAAGGTTTCTGATCCATTCCAAGTATCTCGAGTGGTAAAGGTAGGAATCCCAGTCCTGAGGGTTTCTACCCTTGGTTTCCACCCTAACGTAGTTCAGCAGCCCTCCGCTAGAGGTCGGATTTATACAGTGAGTCTTCGGACTGAAATTTAAATTTTCGAAACATTGATTTTCTCCAAGCATTGAGCGTAAATTTAAAATAGTTTCATTTGTTTGATTGCAGGCTTTAAATGGTGCAGAAGGTACAGTGCCTGGAAAGGTCTTCAAAAAAGTAGCCATAGTGGAGAACTTTTTTGACATCATTCATGCCGTCCACGTTGATCTAGAAGGTCGTCCTGGGAAGCATGCGGGTCAGAAGCGCACCTACAGAACTGTAAGTCGATACAAAAGTATTTTAAACAGCATACCCGAATAATCAATACTAAAAACTACAAAGAAAAATGATAAAAAATTAGTAAACATTTAAAGTTGTTGAAGAATTAAATTAATTCAATTGAAAAGCAAAAAATAATGATTGAAATAATTTTTGGAACATAAGAAAATTTATTTTTGTTGATAAAAATGCAATTAATGATCCAATCTCCTAGAAATATTTCCTCTAGAAAATTAAATCGACTCACGCATGTAGACCATATATTCACACGTCATCTCCCATGTTTTGTCGCGCATTCGCGAAAACATCTCTTTAGAGTACCGTATCGTTTCTTCTTCTTTTCTCATCTCTTTTCGTCTAGCTCATTCGTTCTCCCTTGCTCTCCTTCCTTTGGTCTCTTTCGCTCACTAGTATACTGCGATCTGCTTGTGATTCAAAACCTCAGGACACTTGTTGCATTGCCTGCTTATACACAACCCCCCCCCCCCCCCCCTACACACACATACACGTACACATCGAATGTAAATATACATTTGAATGTTCTCACAACGATGAGACTGTTTTGCGTAAGGTCGACCTTACACGTGTACAAGATCTATTGAACATGTCCGTGAATCTCAAGGATCTAATATATTTCGGTGAAACTCTCGGACTTGTTGTTAACACGAATAACTAATAAATTCGGAAGCGCAACTTGTCCATTTCTCTTTTAACTAAAAAAAAAAGAAATATGTTTGTTGACAATTTGAATTAAAAAGCAATTTTATTATAATTCATGTTTATTTCGTGCTACGTAATACACTGGAATATAGAACCCCCAGTCTTCCTGGGAACAGAAACTCCTCTCGTCCTTGATTGAGTTACGCTACCCCTTACACCTTCTCAGAGAGAAACGTTTCCTCTTAAGAGGCAGAGAACATGCCTCCGGCCGCATACTTTCCTCCGGATGACATCAAAGTTTTCCCAGCTTACTGACAGTCCTTTCTTTCTGTCTCTCTTACCTCTTCTCCGGCTTCTCATCTGTTCTGTATACGTCTTAAAACCCCTCTGGTGCTGATATAATGATGTAAAATCAAAGAAATGTATATGAACACAATTTCTCTTTGATAAAATTTTAAGAAAAATTCAAGATATTTTTTTTTAAAAAACACAAACCTGATTGATAAGTATGTATTTATTATTTCTGTTTTTTCATTCATTTCACTTATGTTTTTAACCCTTCCAATACTTTACTTTTCATCCTTAAGAAGCAATCCGTTTTAAGCACTTTTTTGCTTTGTATTCCTTTTAATTTTCTAATTTAAATTTGAAAAGAATTCCATCGAATGTTAATTGAGTTTTGACTTAAATGAAAGTCAATTTTTCGAATTTATATTCATTTACTTTAATGAAAATTCATTTTTGTTTATGATAAATCCATGTGGTTAGTGAATGAAGAATAATTTTACACTAAATAACATTCAAAGCTATACATCAGAATTGAAATGAATTGATAAAAATAACTGACTAAAAAGTTACAAAATCTTTTTTTCTAAATGGAATTTTTTGCAGATTAAATTTTTTTTTCAATATTCCTCATGTTTTCACTTTAAACAAAGTTTGAACATCAAAAATAAATTTAAAATCGCAATGAAAATTTAATGAAAAGTGATACTCAAGTATAAAAATTGATCATAAAAAATAGCTTTCTCAATTTCTTACATAGCCATAAAAGTCGTAAAGTATTGTTAGATTTTTTGATTAAATGTATCGAGATGTAAAAAGAGTTCTATTAAAGATAGTTGTTGAGGAGGGATTAAAAATAATTCAGAGTAAATCCATAGAATGTGTTGTTATGTCTAATTTTTTTTGCTCTAGATAACGGAAACTTATGCCTTCTTACCTCGAGAGGCAGTGACAAGATTTCTCCTAGGTTGCACAGAATGTCAACGTCGTCCTCGAACTCCAAGCCCAAGTAATCTTCCTAATCAATCGCAAGCTGCAGCGGTGACGTCAACGTCAGTAGTGGGTACTACAACAGGAACTGTGACAAGAACTCCTCGGAGCCCCACACCAGCTACTGCTCTTTCAGCATCTCCAACACAAAGCATCCTGCGACCAAGAGAAGCTAGTAATCCGCCCGAGAGTAAAAGTTTATTCAGCTACAGGCATCCTAAGCATCATAGAAGTGCTGTGGTTTCTAGTGAAAAGGTGGACAAAGACAAGGAAGTAGAGAAAGAAAAGGAGAAGAAGAAAGATAAGGAAAAGGAGAAAGACAAAGAAGAAAAATACAATCCTCTGAGTATCAGTAATTTGTTGAAGAAAGAACCTTCAAATAGTTTCACATCAACATCAGAGAACTTGGTAGAGTCCCGAAGCACACCAGAGTCTGATCGAGCAAGCTCGAGGAGTTCAGCATCTTCTAAAAGGAAAAGAATGCTTCCGGAAGGTAGAACACCATCACCCACACTCTCGTTACCACTTCCTAGACCATGGAGTCCTGGTCTAGATCCTAAAGACACTCCAGTAGACTACAGTCTTCCCATTACAACAACGTACCTGAAGCATCAGCAGAAAATCCTTGCTGAGAAGAACAAAGCAGCTGCAGCCGCAGCTCTAGAGGAAGCACAAAGAAAATCACCAGTTCGCGAGACACAAAATGAAGATAAAGATCGTTTCTCTCCTGCTGCAGGACTGATCGATACCAACCTCAATTTACTTGCTACTATCCAACACTTACATTGTCAGGTCATGATGGCTTTGACTGAGAGACTTAGACCCTCAGGTCTTCCTACGTCTTTAATGTTACCACCAAGTACTCCAGTCATGCCCACTGGATTTATCGCTCCAGATATGACCTTTTCTCCCGCCTTTACACATCACCAATCCTGATGCAATCGGCAGAATTCTTTTACTTATTATTCCTCATAAATATTTATAATTCACTAGTCTCAGAATTTTTTATTACTTTTTAGTTTACTTCTGGCATTGAAAAATGTTACATAAATTTCGAAATCTATTGAAATAAAAATATTTTTCTCTTATATTTTTTGAATACAAAATCGACATTTAGAATTAGATGAATTAACAAGGATTAACTTGGTGGAGTTGGCCTATAGACTTAATGGTTGATAAATGTATAATTTTCTAGTAAAAATAAATAAAATGAAAAAAAAAAAATTGTAAATTAAATTTTCTTGGCGTAAAAGTGATTTAATAGTTAAGTTAAAAGCCCATGACACAAAAAGAATTACGGGTAACTTTAATAGCTTTGTAGAACGAAGTTTAAATTTTTCAAAGGTGGTATCATCTTGGTGTTTTTTGTGTGTGATATTTCACCAAAGTCATCCACACGTAGAAAATGTAAGACGTGTTACACTGCATAGTAAAGTACTTGCTGTAAAGGGCCAACTTCATGTGTAGCTTATTTTATTTTTATTTTTGTTTTCTCTAACATTAAGTCTTACTTCTTCATGTATTATTGATTAAGAACAGCTTCTTGTACAGTAGAAAATAGTCGCTATGTGATGATGAATTAAAGTAGTACAATAGTTATTTAGGCCTTAAGATGCTTGTAATGTACTAAAAAAAATGTTTATATCTAAGAGAAGTCTAATAATTGTCGTAAAATATTAAAACAGATCCATGCAATATTGAATAAAAATAATTATTGATGAATATAAAAAAGAAACTGCACAAAATGAAGATTAGTTAATGAAAGAACAAATTATTATCATTTTTGTACATAATCATTGTAAAAATGGCAATTCTATCATAGAATCAACTTATTGTTCATTATTAAAATTGTTGTTAATACCATTATATTAACATAACTACTATATTTAAATTGCAAAATAAAATAGAAAACTCCTAATGTCAAATGAATACATCTGTCTTCCTATTTATTGATCAATTGTTTGTCATCAATCAAAATTCTTTTATCTATCACTTGATCT
Organism: Chelonus formosanus; assembly: GCA_028641665.1. Lineage (NCBI taxonomy): Eukaryota > Metazoa > Arthropoda > Insecta > Hymenoptera > Braconidae > Chelonus > Chelonus formosanus. Next base: position 22,286,499 of record CM054002.1, read on the forward strand.
CTTTCCTTCCTATCTTAATTTCTGACCTTGGTATACTTAAACGTTCATCGACATCACCCTCATACTTAGAAAGTTGAGCAGGAAATTTAGGATCTGATAAACAATACATTTCACCAATATAAGTCTTCATCATTATAACTTACCATTGTTTTTGATAAAAATTTATGAATTTTCTATAAATATTTATTGATATTAAATATTGTTTTATTAACAATTGACTTGAATAAAATGATTGAAAAATATTAATTAGTTTCATTCATAATGAAATTGGAAATAATTTTTTTTTTTTTTTAATACACAGTTAATTTAATTGAAACTTATTTTAGTGCATTTCATAGCACATTTTAGTAACTTTAATTGTAAAAATAAATGACTTTAATTACATAAAAAATTTTTAATTATTTATTATCAACTTATTTGGATTTTAATTTATATCTAATGAATGCAGTGATCATGCTAAAATGTTATTTTTTGGTGGTCTCAATGGCTTTGTTGAAAACAAATTCCAAACAAAATTTCAACGCAGTGGGATGTGACGAAAGTGATTGTTGTTGATGACAGGACTAATTTTATGATTGACGATATAGAGAAAATGTAATGAGGAGTCTGAAAAGTTGGCCGTGTAACCTGTGTCCCTGCTCATCTAGCCGCTGATGTCGACGTTGTAGCGTCCTCGTTCCATCAACTCCTGCCTTTACTTGACTACTTTTCGTTGAACCCTCTTGGCCTCTTTCCTCATCCAGCTTGCTCGTCCTCTCATACTTCCTCCCTTGCTTTTACTCTTGGCCCTTAGGAAAACTCACCCCATCCTCTCAATTCCAATAAGGCGGTCCCGTTTTCACCCTCCCAATGCCTTTCCTCTTCTCTCTCTAGTTTCTCCCCTTGAAGCCGCCCACTGGCAACGCCGCCTTCCATCCTCTAACATCTCCCCAAGTCCTATAGCTCCAAACCCCTCGACAACTCCCTCACGAAACCAAGCAGGAGGCCTCGCTTTTATCACGGCATTGTTGCTATCGATTTCGGTCTTCTACGTGTTTTTCTTGAATATTTCGCGGCTTTTCTAGATACTATCCTGATGGTATGTTACTTTGTTCGGGATAACGAGGATGAGGGTGAAAGATGAGGGTGACACTGTCTGATCGTCCAATTTTGTCATGTCAATTTGTTAGTTGATCACATCTATGGATCGCCAAGCGCATGCTTCTCCATTAGAGTTTCGAAATATCCAAATCGAAGTAAAAATCGATCCATTATTCTCCCGATGCCATTCTCCGGTACTATTTTTACTTTTGTGTCTGATTAATAACGTCCGTTTACACTTGAACTATTTATCATCTGCTTCCTCTGTGGTTGTCTCGTCGATGCAGAAAAAATATTTCATTTTGAGTTGTGATGATAATAGCTTTGTAATCAAGTCAGAAAAAAGTTGCTGGATAAACATCCATTTTGCTGGTGAATCAAAAAATGTGTTGTTTAGGAATTTATTCGATGGGAAAATTTTTCAAAAATATGAACAGATTTTTTCAATGATAAAAATTTTTTTATCCATATTTGTTTACCTTAAGGGTAGTTTTGAGCCAAAAGGGAATTTTTTTTATTTCAGGTCAGTTGCAGGTGGATAATTATTTGTTTTATCTTTCTATTATTCAATTGAATAGTTACAAACAATTATTTTACATATAAAAATTGGTAAAAAAATGAATTTTATTCTATTGTATTTGATGTAAACTATAAATCATAAATAAATATTCTGATTTTTAACGAAACATATTTTATAAAAACAAAAAAAAAATCAATTAAATTTCTTCTATCAACAATTATTATGGAAAATTATCCATGTGTTCAAATGGCGTTATGAAAACCGAAAATTAAAAGTAAACAAAATTATTTATAAATTACTGAGCACTGGCAATTATCGATACTTAAACGCAAGCATATGCTTTAATATCCATTTTCGTCAAAACTGTTAATTTAGTTAATCGTTGTCCGAGATTCGATAAACCAGAAAATAAATCGACCAATGAAATAATTCTGTTCTCAAGCGGATATTTACTATCTCGATATCTATCAGAACTTGAGTTGCAGTATTTATATAAACGAATATATTTTTTTATTGTTAAAGCGATTAAAACGTCCTTGTGGGCTGCACCCCCACGCGGTGCGCGCAGTGACCACGTTATTGGGGTTTAAGTGGCGTAACTCTATTGAATGGAGATGCTGCATTTTCCCCACTGGCAGTCTTCCACTCAGCCTGAAATCTATTGTTCTTCAGGGAATACCCGTGAAATCTGTCACGTTGGTGCTAGTTCATGTGTCTCTCTTCCACCTCCTCCTCCTCCTCCTCCTCCTCTTCTTTCTCTTTCTCCTTGTCTCATTGTACTTTGAAAAGCTAATATCGTACATGGAGCTCAATAGTTCTCTCTTTAACTCGGTCTTCGAGTATCGAGGATTATGATTATCGTATATCCATGAAGCTCGTCGAACAACGAAATCCCATCACCGCCTGCCTAGTGCATACATGAATGTATATACAGAACATACATATTCCACACACACCAAGTGGCTTGTATCCGAAGAAATGTCGATTTAGTGTTCGAGGATGGTGAAATAGTGGAGTATGAGAAGAGGAAAGTGTACAAGTCGTCTAAAGTACGAAGAGAGAATTGGAAATTAATGCAAACCTTGTGACCAGTATAATTCGCATCAAGTAAAATCGCGGTGTGGATCTCTTATTTCCTCTTTGTTATATTCTAGGGTCGTATAAGAGCAGGAGCTTTTGCTATGAGGAAGAGAGAATGTACTTGCAAGCCTGTCCAAGCCCGAGGGTAGCAGCACATCTAGTTGCACACTAGTGTGAGGGATGATTTTGGAGATAGCTCGAGGGTCGCTCTCACAACGTAGGAGTTGTTGGCGTAGAGGCGGAGCGGCTGCGCGGGGAAAGAGGCTAAAGAGAAGGGGTGACAGGACGGAATGGGATGGGATGTGGGTGGCTGGGCTTGCGAAATGGGAGTCGGGAGTTAGGGTGGTTTACGGGAGACTCTGAAGCAGGCAAGGGAGATGGAGGTGAGTCTGCAGAGTCTCAGGAGGGTGAGTTTGGCGCCGAGGTGTCGGTCTTTCTCCATGGCGCGGCTACAGCTCCATTCCCTCCTCACTACTACCGCACCCGCTTTTCTCTCCTAACTTCAACCCAAACTCCCACTTTACTCCCACTAGCTTTCATCTTCCCAAGCGCTTTCCTTTCTCGTTCTATTCCTCTCCAACTATGGTCTCGACTCACCCTTCGTCTATACTTCCTAGCTCTTGTGCGAATCTAAATAAATTATTTATAGACGCTAGAAGAACCTCAGCTATTCACTGACATACTCCACATTATCTTCTACTTTGACATTTGACAAATCAACTACTTCTAAATCCACCTCTTCCAATCATTACTAATTCTCAACATATTTCGCCAATTTATGACTCCTTTCTACCTCATATTTATAGTTATCTCATTTGTCTTTTGATATTGTCTGCTTTTATGGGATCAATTATTGGAATGTTTGAAGTGGGATTTTTTTTTCCTCAACTACTTGACTAGAAGTTAATTTTTTTAAAAACACTTATTACCATAAGTTTGACGCTTCTCAAATAACTTGGAAGTAATTAACTTGTGTCAATAATTAATGCAGGTAACTTTCAGTAAAGTGTGTAAATGATTTCATTTGTAACTAACATTTAAATATTCTAAAAATCATGTTTAAACTGTAATATTTATATGAAGAAACTTGATACAAAAATATTTTTAAATGATACAATTCTTTTTAAATAATTACTTAATAATCTTTGAACACCTCTATCAGCTTTAATTTTTTCTAAAAAAAAAATAAATCCAATTTTATTTATTCAAAATATGTAAATGAATCGTTAGCTTCATTTAATTCATTTAACACATAATGATGATACATTTATGAATGGAAAGATTAAATTTAAAATAAAAAAGACCCAAATGAATTTCTGGTTTTCAGTAAAAGCTAAAAAAAGTAGGTTACTCTCCATAACATCATAAAAAATATTACCTATTAAGATTTATTCATCCCTCGCCAAAATACAACTGGAAAAAAATTCATTTAAAACCTCTAATAAAAAATAAAATCTATATTAATACTAGCATTTCCATTGTTCATTTCACTGTGTTATTTTATCGCTCTTCTTCTCTTTTTGTGTTATTTCAAATTAAAACACATTGTAAGTACTTTTTTTTTTACCACCTCCAAGTGTTTACTGTGTGTTTATGTGAAAAGAATATGTCATGTGAAGTATTTAAATAATATACTCCATAAAATTATCATTCTATTAAATTAAATAGATCTTTTATGATTAAATAATTGTTGCTAATGCATAAATGATTATTCATTATCATAATAATCTAACTTACAATCATTAACAAACATAAATAAACAAAAGATTTGGGTCACTCAAAGTCATTCCCAATAACTTAAATATTTCATATTATTAAAGACTGTTAAACTCCATCTCCATGAAGACACAATTTTCGTAAATTTTCAGAACTATTCGCAAAGATAAGACGAAGTAAAATTCCCAAGAGTAAAGCACGAGTTTCATCGTGATGAAGGGATGAAAACTTGGATGGTAAAACGAAAAGGGTGATAGAGAGAATGGGGTTACTAATTCTCGAATAATGAAGGGACGAATCGTCAACCCTTTCCTTAGACCATCAGCTTTTACATTTCTTTTTTCTCCTTAATTCAATTTTTATTATTTCTCGACCGACACATCCAACCTTAAATCTTCCAATGCAGTGCATGTGACACTCTTTTGTCCACCAAACATCCTAGAGTTGACTCTCATTTTTTCCCTAATTCTTCCATTGCCATTATTTATATTCATCAAAGTAGAAAAAAAAATCACTCCTGAATTATTGTGTATTTTTAATTTATTTGTGTGTAGAGAAATTTTATTTTTTATTATGCACCTTTCTAGATATTGTAAAGATTCAAAAGGAATATATGAATGTACATTTTTTTTTTTTCATTTATTTGGTAGGTCTGGTGGTTTTGAATTCTTTTTAAATCTCCTTCACTATTAAGTTGTGTTCAGCAGGTCTATGGTAAGTTGATTTGGACGGTTGTCAATTCGTTGATGGTAATAAGTGGTATGCTGTTGAATTATCTCCTTTACTGTCATCATCTCAGGGTCTCTATTGATGTTATCAAAAAATAGAAATGAAAATAAAACATCTTTGCACCATAGAACTCTCACTTCATTCACATTAAGTGACGTAATTAATTTGAAAAATACTACTGCACTAAACTTTAATAAATTCTTGTTTTTATATTAAATAATTATTTAATCATTGTAAAAAAAACATTATAGTTTTATTCAAAAATGTAATAATTTATTTAAATATTTATTATTATTAAAATAAAAAAAAGATACAGAAAATAAGAGTTGAGGAAGAATCAGCTAAATCTGTTATAATATTCAGTTAGTTGAAAGAGTATTTCTCTTTATTTCTTTTCTTGAAAACTCTTTACAACGATTAAGAAAACATAGGGGGTAAGATAGAGATAGGATATTTAACCTCGGTTGTTCACCATTTGATTTCTCTACAATCTTTCTCCCTTCCTCGACATCATTTCCCTTATTTATTATTATGTAATTTATTCCAGTGCCCCTGCAGCATTAAAAGGCGCACCCCTGTACTTTTCACTCTTACTAATTTCATCTCCCGAAAAGCCTTGAGCCACACGGTGACTTGAGAGTTTAACAATGATCCATCAACCAACCATGTATTTAGCCAACAAGGGTGTGAGGTACTTCAAGTATTAATTATCTCCTACAGTTGATGGTTATTTTATGTTTACAAATGTACTACAATTCGAGGACAATAAAAAAGTATTGTTTTCACTCAAATGATTGCTCTCTTCATAAAAACAATCATACTTGGGTAGTTATTTAAAGGATTCTTGTCTACGTGCAAGTAAATAAAGTAAAAAGCCTAATGTATAGAGTGAAACATTGACTTAAATGTAATTCACTAAAATGTTGATTGTGTCATAAGCAATAGTCGTAATGGCTTTTGGGTTGATTTTTGAGTTGGTCTTAAAATAGAGTAACTATGTGTTGTAATCTAAGACAAGAAATTCTCAATCTTTCACTTGGAGTGTAAATTCCTTGCAACGCAAAAACGCAACGAAGCAAAATAGGAGGAAAAGCGCGTAACGCCTGGCTCTCACCCGGAAAGCACTTTTCCTCGTATTACTTAGCGTGGTGGAAGCGCTACTTTCATTGGAGCGGGACGTGCACGATGCTTTTGAAGCATCTCTGTGCAGCCCCTGTAGCTCTTCTCTACTACTCCTCATCTTTTCCCTTTCTCTGTCTTCACTTATATAACCTTCTCTCAGTATATATCGCAACCCCTTTTCAGCACACCTGCACATCCCACATTACACAGTTGAGGAGTATTCTACACTTTCTTATGCATAACTTACCCTCGGTAGAGTGACTGAGCTTCAGAACTGTCTTCAAGATCTTTCACAGTCGAGAACAGAAATTCAAGTAAAGGTCAAACTTGTTCAACTCTGCCAAGTAAGAAAAGTTTTCGAAGGTATCCATATGGTATCTAAAGCACCTGATGATTTTTTCTTATTTTACCTTGGGAGGAATATATAGAGATAAAAGTAGTAGATCTGAAATGTAGAAGGAAGCCACCCTCGTTACCTTGTCTCTCTCTTTTTATCTCTATTTCTGTCTCGCTCACACTCTAGTTTTCAACCCTCTGCACACAGCCCTGCAGCCGGCGTTCCAACTACTACCCCAACCCCTTAGTGAAGGTGGGTGCGCCCTACTGGCGCCTGAATCATCCCGCCGGAGGCCCCACCACCCCCTCGACTCAGTTGTAGGGGTGAGTGAGTGACTGAGCTGGGGCTTTTGGCCGTGCTACGAGGATCGCAATGAACAAGAGAGATAGCATGATGGCGTCGAGCTAAGAGCGGGACGAGGGTGTGAGACGGGGGTGCGTTGGCAGGGTAACGCGGTTCGAGGGGAAACGGGGACAGCACAGGGTGACGAGACCGAAGCGATGAGGACGTAGACGAAGAGAATTCGAGCACAAGGTATAACCGTGCTCCAGAGGGTTGCAAGGGGACGAAGTAGCAGCGAGGGGGAAAGGAGAACACCCGGAGGGGTATAAGGCTTCACTAATTATTTTTTGTCGGCCGCACGACAGGGGTGCGCCTGCCGGGAATGACTGAAATTAAATGAATGAGTACCCGTGAGCACCGAACAGGAGGAAAAATGGAGAATGAGGGTGAAACGACTACTGGGGGAGCGAAATGCTTTAGCAAAGGATTATCTATAGACTGTTCATTTTTTTTAATATTCAAGTGCGATATTATTCTATGCTGTCTGTATACCCTGTGAGTTGCATTTATTTATTTAATTTTTTATTTATCTAGAGTGTGACAATATGCATTTTCATGTATCAAGCTTGAAGAATTATTTTCAATCAATTAACTCAATGATCAGTGTTTTTTCGGGTTTACAGGAAAAATATATGATATTATTTTGGTGTCATATGTCATGTGACATAAATGTCCGAGAAATAGTAAAAAAATTCGACGTCGATATTTCAAGTTGATCTCTCAGTCGGACTATTTTTACAATCAAATCAAACAAAAAACCATAACTTTTTATTAGAAAAAAAATAAAATTCATTTCGTATTTTTTTTTTCGTAAATGTTTAGTTATTGAGGTTTATTGTATTACATCATATAGAAGTGAATATTTTTGGTTAAATTAAATTAACTCACATTCTTTTTCTATACAATTGTAAAATAAAAAACAATGCATGCTAAAGAGCGGTTAAAGAGGTATACTTTTCTATCAGGATTAATTAATTCATGACGCAAGTAATCTAATGAGCTCTGACAATTATGGATATCTAATGAATCAAAAATAAAATGATAATATCACAGTTTAAAAACATTTCATTAACTTAACAATTAAAATTCCTTGACCATATTTTTTGATTCTTGTAACTCAATTAAAATTGGAATTTATTCCAGTGTGATTCATTTTATCAATACAATAAAATACATGAATATTATCTTTTATCATTATTAATCATCAAAAACTGATAACTTTATTCGCTACATCATCAAAATGATTTTTTCGTTCATTAAAAAAAAAAAAAATAATAGAGAGAGACTTTTTTATTGCAAAAAATACTATCATAAACGTATCTAAAAAAAAAATTGACAAAATCATGTACAAAAATATTTTTTCCTCTCCATGAAAAAAAAAAAAATAACAAATTTTGATGAAACAAACTTTTCCCAATTCAAATCAATACTCCAAATATATCACCAATTCAATGACAATTTAAATTTGACATTTTAACTCAATGACGTTTTAACCATTTGATAATAAATTATTTTATTCAATAAAAACCATTTTATATAAGCTCTTCAAACATTCATAATAATAATCACGATCAAAAGATAAATTATTCAACAACTCAGTCGAAAAAATATTCCATACAGAATTTCTAAAAGTATAATAATTTCATCATCAGAAAATGACTGATAATCAAAAAGTTCTTTGTGCAAATAACCCATTGGTATATACAATACAACTGGTATCATGATCGTTACAGTCAACGCGATATGCGGTAATGCCAGTGGACTAATCACAATGCTGCAGTTGTAGATGCCATTGGTGGTTAGAAAGGGTGGGTAACGATAGTATGTAATCCAACCGCCTGTACGTCTAATTGGATGCTACTTCTCTGAACAAATGCCACATCGATAGATAGATCAATAGAAATGAATCGATTTATACCATTTTAAGCTATAAAATAATCAGTTTAATACCTACATCACATCAAAAGTATTTGTATTGTTTTAGTTTTAACTGAATTTCATTTCAAACTGAATTAATTTCCTTGGCATTCTCCAAAGGAAGAGTTAACCAACTTCTTTACTTCAAAAAGAGTTGATGGAAAGGAATGAAGAAGTAGAAGACAAAGCATTTTTTTTCTGGAGCTGATAATAACAATGAAGTGTGGTTAAAAATGATTTGTTGAAGAAAATATTCATTAGTTAAAGTTTAATAGACAGATAGATAGATATATGTGTCCCGAGTACGATTACGATAATAGCTCGGTGAAGATAATCACTTTGGTCCTTAGTAGGTCACTAGTATTGTCTTATGACACGTAGAAGCAAAGTTCTATTTCCTCGGCTGTCGTGATAGGGTAGTGCTCACACGTTAGACATCAGCCTGAGCGAACCGGAAGGTAGGAACGTCCCTTGAACGTCTCACAAGCATAGTCAGAGTAGTGACTTCCACCTTCGCTTCTAGCTGTCTCCCTCCCCTACGCTTTCTGAGTTCGTAAAGAGGGTGGCAGGATGCTTGCTGCCAGCGCCTATAGAAGGGTTGAGAGAGGGTGTTTGTTCGGGGTGATAGCATAAGACGATGGTGACGTGCAAGCCCTGCCAGCCAGTCTGCTATGCTGCCTGCCTGCCACTGTAACTCGAGGGTCGTTTCAACTCTTGGTTTTGCTGCTTCGCAATGTATTGGTGTAAGGAACAAAGTAGAGAATGCTGGTATGAGAGGAAATATAACACTCGCCAGGGGCCAACACAGCTCTAGCAGCTCAACTTGGTTTTAATTATATTCTCTTCACGCGATTTCTTCGTTATCTCGAACAGCTCCGAGTGCTTTATTTTTTTTTTTTAGGATAAGGTACACTCCACGAATATGGACCATCAAGTTTTTTACATTTTTTTTTTTTGGTTTTTTGACATGTTGGGGAATAAATTATGTAGTTATTATCAGAATTAATCGATAAAGAGGTTGTTGAACAAGAAAGATTTCATTCTTTTTTATTTTAGTTGAAGAATAGGGAGATACAGTGATAGTCGAAATTTAAAACATCCTGTAAAAAAGAAATTGTTTCTACTGAGAAAGATTTTTTTAAAATGATACAAATTCGTAAGTTGAACTTTAAGTTCTTATGAATTAATTAACTTTCCATAAAACGGAGTATGTGAAAGTTTTTTTTAAAGATAATATTTCACGAATAATTCCAGCTCGATATAAATGTTTCATGGGAGTTGTAGTTGACTCAGGAGGAGTTGACTAATGTCTCGTTCTCATAAAGCACGAAAATAAGTGAAGAATAAAAATGATAATGGACAATGAAAAATCAATGACCACCTGTTTCCACTCTTTCGGACACAGATGCTGCAATTTGAATGGTCAGAAAAGATTAAATCCCCAGTCACGAGGATATAGCGTGAACCCAACAGTCCTGTCAGTTTACATCAGGATGCAAAACCGTTGGGAGCATGTTTGCCGGAACCCTATGGTTTACCAATTGCCACCCCCGGTACTCATACCGTTCTGCAGTCCAGCATCAGAGGGATGTGAGCAAAATCATCCGCTCTAGGCTCGCAGTCGTTTCTGCACCCTCCTCTCCCGTTAATCCAACAGCATCCACAGTAGAACCAAAATCCACGTCACTTCGCATACGAACATGAGTGCGCCTAAATGTGGCACAAACCACCCCCTCGGCCACATCCCTTTGGTGGAATGCGCTTCCTCCGTTAGAGGGTCTTCTGACAGTAAATCGATCGAACGGTATAATTTATACCACCTCCTGTTGCCTACGAGCTAGAGCGTCACAGACCCCTTCTCACCCTCACCCTTCGTCTGCTCTTCCTCTTACTCCTCTTGCCATGGTCTCTGAATAGTCATCGAACGAGTGTTCGGGATACGAGGGCAGAGGGATGACGGTGCTAGCGGTCGAATGACTGTGTAGGTATGCGTCAAGTGGATCATGGGGTGGCACGTTGGTCATCGGTGAGCTCGAATAGCGCTTCAACGTTCTAGGGATGCGCAAGGGGTTGAAGAGGGTGCTTGTCACTCTTCAACGGTTCTGTCCAGTATTTACGGCCATATTCCTATATACCTACATGTATATATATCTGCTAAATATATATATATATATATATATAAATACATGCATGAAACCTACGTCGGTCTCTACAATCATTCGCTTTAATTTGCGGTGGTACCAAATCCTACAACCTCCTCTCGTCATCCTATCATTACTTAGTACGTCATTGGAAAAATAATTCCAAGTATTGATCTAATTGCAATAAAGTACAACCCAGACATGTTGGTCTTGAAAAAAATCCCGTAATCTGGGTACATTAGTTTCGTGTCCTTGATAGAACTATCAGACAGTTGTGGGAATCGTTCAAATGTGATATTAGCGGCTATTGGGGTCATTTGAATCAATTATGTTTCCGGTCGTTGGAGATAGTCGAGGGAATTAGTCACTATCGTCAACCTTCCCGCCCCTTTCCACGTAAACTTTGATAACAACCCCTTTCTCCATTGCTTGTGTAACATATAGCTCCTGGGCTTTGGGTCAGTTTGAATTCGACGCCTCGTTGATTTACACGCGTGCGTATGCCTGATGCTTCGCCCTCGGTGACTCAATATGTGCAATACCCAATTATGGTAACCATTTCATTTGACAGTTGTAATTACTGTTATCACTCACATTAACTTATTACTTTTTTACTTTTTCAATTCATTCATCGCCCCTGATGATATATCAGAGAACAATCATATCAGATTTCATATAAAAATACGATAAATTTTAGGATATTTCAAGCCTGTCAAATTTATTACAGATCCATCAACAATACCGATTATCTCATACCATTATGAGTTGCTGTTGCATCAATTCCTATGTGTTAGTAATTCCACCGACATTGGTGGTATTTAGATTATCTTTACTACGAGACCCGCTAGACTGTAGAGAGAGGGAGGCCTTGTTTAGTGTGTTGCCATTGAAAAAGGGATGCGGATGTGGTCGATGGATGATATTGAGTAAATTCGTCAGTAATATTCTGCTACCTGTTCAAAGAGATTGCTTACAATCCTTTATGTTATAATAATCTTTTGTAGTCATTTTTTTATCATGCTTTATGGTCAAACAAAATTTAATGATTATTGAAAATAAAATTTAGATTAACTAAATAATAAAATAATTGAAAATAATTGGCTCTATTTGAGTTGAGTCTTTATTTGGTTTCATAGAAATTTGATTTAACTTTTAATTTATTGAAAATATTTTATATAATCATTTATAATTGGTTTCATTTTTTTGATATTTTTGATATGAAAAAGACCATGCATTCTTTTTTGTAAATAATTTATATGTATTTTTTTTTTTTTTTTTTTTTTTGAAAATGGTAATTGAGTTGGTTGGAATTTTTCTAGTAATATTTGAGAAAGTGGATTAGTAGGGAAAAACAAGGTAGAGTGAGATGTGGAAATACGGTCAAACACCAAAAAATTCATGGTAATCTAGGTCATACATCACAGTCCAGGAATTTTTTTTTTTTCATAAAAACATTTTTTTTCTTTTTTTTGGATCAACAAATTTATTGTTTATATTTTCATTCATATCAGTAACATTGTCAGTAATCATTTGTTGACAAAAGAGTTGCTAATTATTTAGAATATAAACTTTAAAAAGAAAATATCAATAATTCATGAAGCTTTATTGATCTCACCCAGTTTTCGGTGTTTTTATTCACAAAAAAAATGTTCTTCGAAACATTAAGGAATTTTTTTTTTAAATTCTGGCTTATTAAAGGTGAACAACCTGATATCATTTCATTGTAAATTGAGAGTTGATTCAAATTTATTTCAAACGTGTTAAATTTATTTCACACACCACGGAGAAGAGTAGCCAATGGACAGGGAATTGGTGTGTTAAGAGTAGTGTGGGGAACTTAGGTTAATTGCATCAATATCCTAAATAGTTGAGGGGAAATAAATGATTGGAAAGAAAATTAGTTAATATTTCGATTTTATTCAAAATATTAATAAAAAAAAAAATAAATAATATTAATCATCTTTCATTTTTTATAACTTATCGTTTAAATCACTTCCCCTTTAATAAGCTCTCACATTCCATTGTATTTTGATTTCTTTAATTTGTGTAATAAATAATAACAGCATGACAATTGATAATATTTTAAGATCATTAAAAAACTGCCTTGATAATGATGAAATAATTATTAAAAAAAAAAAAATTAATGATGAAAGATTGTCAAAGAGTGCGCATTTCAGGTAAATTAAAATGAGGTCCTAGAGAATTTTTCGTAATTATGGATATAATTCGGCGAAGCAAGAAAGAACTGAAAAGGGAATAGGGATGAAAATGACTGGGCGAGTAAGGGAGGTAATAGGGAACAAAGAGTGAAGCTCAAGCTTCGCGCGTCTGCCGTCTTTTAATTTTAATTAAAGTAAGTTTCGGTTGGGAAAACGCCGTCGAGGCCACATTTTACCAATGACGACTCGACGGGAGGGTTAAAAGGAATGGGATTCAGTTGTTAAAGGTGCTGCCTCTCCAGCGAAACAGATGTCTGACGTTACCTTCAAGTTGGCTTGACGCTGATGCAATTTTTTCTCTTCTCACTGTTCAAAAGAGTTTTTTTATAGATACACGTCCACCTGGACGAGTTTCTGCCAGTGAATGTTAAAAAAAAACAAGAAGAAAAGAAGAGAGAAGTCGGAATAGAAAAAAAAAAAAACAAAACAAAAGAAGAAAAAAAACATAAATAAAAGATGAATAATAATTTGATTAAAAATTTTTGGCTGTTTTTTTGTGCAAGTGTGAAACATTTCGAAATATAAAAAAAACGTTGACTATTTGAACCTTCTGTATGATATGACACATGCAACAATTCGTGGATGATATTCAGCGTTTGAATTTTAAAGTGCCTTAACCACGGGGTTGCAACACTTTGCCGAGAATTGAACGATGACGCATGCATGCTGCTGCTGAAGCGTGAGGACCACATCGCACACTGTACAGTACTCGACGATATTCAGAATTTAATGCATTTCAGGGTATGAGAGAGAGTATGGTCATAACCGCCCCTTTTATGGGACGATGGGGGAGGTTTGAGGGGGGTTCAAACACCCCTCACATCCACGCACCCTACACGTGGCCAGGTCGATATGCATGCAAACGCGCGCAAGGACTCCAATCTATATATAGACTCTACAAAATCTATAACACCTCCAACCTTTATTTTTATCTGGCTCTTAATTATTCTCATCTTCAATTTATCACTCTCATCACGAGCATTACGAGTACTAAATCCAATTTATGATGTCAAAGATAAAAGCGATGTATATAGGTATAGATGAAGAGGTGAAAAAAAAACACACACAGGAACATCTGATCGAAATCAATAAAGGCGCCACGAAAACGCGTTCCATTGAAACTAATAGGATGATTTTATCAGTTGGTTAGCTACATTGGGGATCGATTGCCTCTACGTTGGAATCATTCGTTATCGTCGAATCGACGGCTAAAAAAAATAAGAAGGAAAAGTCACACGCCTGGAGGCTGACTCGTGCACATCAGAGTAGCACGGAACGAAAAAGAGAGGGATAAAGAAAAAAGAATAGACAGAGAAAGAGTGAAAGAAAAAGAACATATAAAGCGGAAGGGAATTTCACCCCCGAAGCATTTAATCCGTAACTTTGGCATTTCCATCCCTCCAGGGAAAGTATTCTCTTTGGTTTTCCACACGCGACAATAAGTTTTCCCCGATGCAAGCCCTGTCAACGAAGACACAATTGGCGCACGGGTCCATCTCTCTCCCTTTCTTTCTTCATCTTGACTATACACGACTATTCTACTATCACACAACCGCACCCTCTCAGGGCTCATCCCATTCCCTGTATGCTGTGATTGCACGACCCGAGGGCTATATTGGGGTGCGTATGGATCGACACAGGGGTACTCCATTACCTAACTCGCCCTCTTTACTTCTCTTCGTTCGTTTATGACTCTCTTCATACCCTTCACATCGACATCTTTGACGTCATACTATACCCTCTCGACTTTATTAACAAGACACGTTGAATTACGTGAGTAAATATTAGAAAAATTTTCATTTCATCTTTCCGGAAAATAACGAAAAGAATTTTTTCTCTTGCATTTCCATCATTGTCGACCTTTTCCATCCCTTACTTCCATCCCCTTGAACACGAAAAATGGCTCGAGAAAACCCTCGTCGAAGACGTAGGTAATATACCTTTTTTCCTTTTTTTTTTCCATCGATAGAAGTTGCCATTTGGTGGACAGTAGTAGACTCTCACCCTCTCGGGATACTCGGCCTTCACTTTCACCCCCTAGGATGATCCTAGATTGGCGTAAGGGTGGTATAGAAGCGGTAGTGGTGTAGGGAGGCAACCCTGCTAACTCCGACCCGGGGGAGATCGTGGTTCATAAGGGGTAAGGGCAGAGGGATATTACGGACAGGACGCCGAGATATCCTACCGCCCCTCGGGTGTAGAAGAAGACTTGAAGCTCTAGGATAGCGACAGATATAACGTTACGCACGATCGTTCCAATGCTGAGTTGAATCTCCAATGACGTCATTCTCTCTTTTCTTTGAAAAAAGTTTGAGAAAATAAAAAATCTTGAAACACGGTTTAGTGTCATAAACACTTCTTTTTGTTTTACTTCAGCTTTTTAAACTTATTTGTTGAAATTGTTTTATTTAGAAACGCTATTGATTGGTTTCACGAGTAAAAAATATCGGCTAAGGGGAATTTTATAAAAATTCTTCTTTTTTTAAAATAAAATTATAGCATCGATAAAGTTTGTTACGTTGTTTTTTAGTTAGAGACAAGATGCTGTGATAGGAATATTTAGTACAGAGCAATGGAAAAAGTATTATGTAGACATAAATAATTTATTTCAATAACCAATTATTATTAAAAAATGAAAGAATAATTATTTTAATCATTTATAATTGAATGAAAATATACTGTTAATTGATAACTAGAATTTTATTTTCAATAATAAGCTGTGATAGAAATCGTATTCCTTCGTACGTCGAACTCTGTGTATCGAAGAATGGATAAAGCAAGCACGAGTGTCTATAGCTCGTTGATAGTATTTTCTATTGAACATACTTTGTACTAACTATTTTAATACTTTTATAGAAAATAAGATTTGCAATGTGATTACACTCGGTGGATGTGTAAAAACAAGTCCAGTATAATAAAATAAGCCTTTAATCTTGAAGAAAATCGATTGCTTCTAGTATTTTATCCAACAAAATCAAACCAAAAACCAATTCGATATTTTCTAAATCAACTACACTCAATTGAAAGCATTGACAAAACTTCTTTAAAAATATAATTAATGTTGTGAAGAATATTTAAACTAATTTTATCATTGTCATTGTATTTTTTTTTTACCTGGATTAGATTATCAATTAATTCATTTTATAACATCCCCAGGACAAAATTAAATGCAAACAATTATTATAGCATACATTTTCAAAAGATTTCGCTCTGAATAAAATACATTTATTGCTATAATATAACATAAAATAATTTAATTTCATGTAAACTAGTCTACAACAATGCTTTTATGTATCGACATAACATTTTACAATTATTATTATAATAGAAAAACAAATTTCAAAAGGTTTATGATATTTTTCTCTACATTCTAAAATTCGTTACAAGCAAAGCAATGCCACCACCTGAGGGTTTTCAGTTATTTTTATTCTATTATCCAATTAATAAAATAAAATGTTATTGAATAATGCAATATATTTTTATCAATTTTTACCAATGTCATTTAATTGGTTAGATATTTTTTGCAATTAATACATTAAAAAATTATTAAGATAAATTAAATTTATTATTATAAAATACTAAACTACTTCAATGTGAAATATTTAAACGAAAATTTATAAAAACATATTTATTTTTGCCACCACGTTATAAAAATATCCCTAAAGTAATGTAAATTTTACTTTATTTTCAAGTGAAAATTCTAATATTTTCTCATACTGAAAAAAGTCATGTTGTTTCTCTTTTATCTACTCTTTGAAAGTAATTTTTTATTAATCTTTCAAAAAAGGTTTTTTCTTCTATAATCATTGAAGACTTGGTTAAAATAACTATCAAGAGAATTCAATTAACTATACTGGATTAAATCAATCTTATAATTAAGTTTAATCAGAACAAAATGAATAAATAATGCTAAGTAAGATGGTTGATATCTCTATTATCTTTTTGGAGTAAATATTGTATTAAACAAAGCATTGACTATCCTGAAACGACAAATAGAAAAATCCTAAAAGTTATCCAATCATGAATATTCATTAACAATTAGATTCCATTTACACATGACTATGATTCGAATGTACGCTTATTCATTGTCAGGCCAATATTTATTTTAGATCTTCAATACCACGTCAATGTGTTGTCACGTGTCATGTAGGGTGCTATTACGTCCAATTTAAATTTCGAGAATTGTGTTCACACGTTAAGTTTTATCAGGATGTTTATTCAATACAACAAATGAAGCTTTTATCATGCTTCATGCTCTTCATGCTAGTTGTAATTGTAATCCTTTCTTATTTTAGCTGACACAAATATTTTTAATGAAGATCATCTATTTATTACCTAATCCCTAACAATCAACCAGAAATCAAATAACTATTTTTTCAACAGATTCAAATCACTTGGGTTCTATAAATATATATTTATTGATGATGGATCAATAAAAAATTTTTTATAAAACGTAAAAGAAGTTTTTTTTCATAGAGAAAAAAAGCTTAATCATAAAAAGCTTACACTTTAGTGATGAACTTAATAAGTTAATTGCTTACAAATGAGGGATGAAATAATCGTGCGAAAAAAAAAGTAGGACAAAACAAAAATTTTCATATAAAAATAATAAGTCAAGATAAAAAGGTGGTAGTGATAGTAAGAAAAGCAAGGTGTTGTGAAGCCGTGTGTTGCATCCTTAATGTCTTCCTGCCTGAAGGAAAATGGGAGGTAAGTTTTCGCGGCTCGTAAAGCATCTCCCTCTGGGCTAGTCCGTAAGGTCTGAACTCTGCTTGTGTTCAGTTCGTTGAAATCCCCGCAGCAACACCAGGGAGATGCCTAATCATTCTGCAAAGTTTCGCCCTCTCGCTAATTACTCGGTGAGTCAGTAACGAAGAAAAGTAAATCGAAAAATCGATAAGGCGTCTTCATCGCTTTTCCCGTCTGCAGGTTTCATTTTTCAACTTATGATTGATGTTATACTTTGACTTGCCTACTCATTGTAATACCAAAAGATTACGTCTCTAATCCTTCCATTTTTTTTATTTACAACAAGAAAGAGCTTTGCTCATCTTTGTCTTTGTCACAAAGTGACCGAAAGAAATAGAAAATACTTGGAGTATACATTTCTCTGGCAGCGTGAGCATAACTGGGGGATGAATCAGTGCTCCCTGGACCGCACTGGACGTAGCCTCCACCCACATTTCTACTTCGCCTCGGCAACTCCCTCTTCCTCTTCTACCCCTCAAAGCCATCAGAGTAGAAGAGCAGAGCTGTAGAGAAAGCCTCTGGCCTGAACCTTCATCAACGGGTCTGCCGACCCCACCTTTATCAAGAACCCCCAGTTCTCTGAGCTCCTTTTACCCCTCTTAGAGCTTTTCCCTTCAGCTCTCACCCGCTCAATCCCCTTTTCTTCGAGAAGGTTCTCTCTACTGCTACTACTCTCACAACTATTCTCTCCATTTCTCGTCTTCTCTGCTTGCTTCTCTTGGAACCCTAGATTAACGGAACCCTTCCGTCAGAGAAAAAGAGGGAGCCGTTTCGACTCACCTAGCGTGAAGGTGCTCTCTCACACGAGAAGAGAGTAGAAAAAAGAAAATACAAGGTTAGATCGGACAAAAGCAACGCAAAAGCTTTGTGCTTTTACCGTAAACTATTTTATCCTGATATTTCTTGGAAATTTTTATTTCATTTTCTTTAATACTTTTTTTTTTTTCTAAATATCGAATTTATCATCTAACATTTTACTATTTGTTTACGTGTGAAATTTCTACTATGACATCTTCATTAATTGCTTCTATTCACTTTAATTCTTAAAGAGATAAATTCATCACCAAGTAACCGTTTATAAAAAATGTTTAACATCATTATTTTAAACAAAAGCTTTAATATTGTTAAACAAAAACACAACATTTATTCATTGTTGTGTTTTATTTTTATTAGATGGTATTTGTCATTTCTCAAAGATCTACAGTAGAAAACCTCTCTATATGGTTTGTGATTATTTGATTTCTTCAAGTACTTTATTTCATCAAAAATCTTCCCATAGTTTACCACATACCATGTTTTTCATTTCTTTTCAAATCAAAAGATCGAATAATGTAACTCAAAAACTTCTCAATTTTTTAAAAGTTCTATTTAATCGTTTCCGAATATTTAACATCAATTATTCACATAATTAAATTGAATTGTATCATTAAACTCAGGTAACAAAAGGAAAAAAATCATTATCGAATTACAATTAAAAGAGTATGATATTTATATTTATTTATAAATGATCAACAGACGACTTTAATTGTGTAACTCTTCATGTCAACGTTTGTAAATAATTAAATCAATTAAAATGGTTACTGCTAATTACAATATAATTGAATCATTTATTTATATTAACTCATGTAAATAAAAACTATCATCTCATTTAAAAGCACTTAAATAATCATTATCTTTTATACTATCACTTGATGTTTATTTAACAGACTTCAAATAATTCATGTTTTTTTTATTAATAACAATGTAATTCTCATATAATTTTTTATTTAAACATTTATTATGATTAATTCATGAAATGGATACCAATCATAGTGATGATTATTTTTTATTTGTTGCTTATGAGAATAATGATGATCAAAATACATACCTGATCCATCATCACGAAATTACTAATTAATCGGTCTATTCTGAATGGACTGAAATACAGCAAAATCTCTGCTGGTTTAAATTTAAAGGAGGAGAAGGAGGAGGAGGAGAGTGAGCTTTTTTGAAAAAAGCACCGATCAATAGCCCATAAACGAATCAGATGTCTATAAAAGTAAGCTTGAATTGAAGCAAGAAAATATCAATAAATAGTCGAAATAGTTGGATAAGGAAATTCATCATCAGTATGATTTATTCGCAGAGCAGAAGTCCGGTTAGCATTTCATTCCCATTAGAATCTCGAGTCTCGACAGCGGCCTAAATTCATGGCGATTCGGTAGTGTGACGGTTAGACTAGATGGGTTCGTATTGTGTACAGACACATAGACAATTGCGAAGCCTCTTTGCGTTGGATAGAACAGTGGTCCGTATGTACGATCAGAGAGTGAGCTTGGATCCTAGTCGTATTTCAATGGCTTTTCGAGGAGTATTGGTGCATGTAGGTCTCTCTGAAATACGCGTCCTAATTTTCCTTGACGACGCATCATCACGTGTCATTGTTGGCGACCATCAGTACGACATAACAGTTAAATCCATAAGCTGCAGTAACGCGTTTCCACAATAGACTCTGTCAGGTCTGTCTGGAGTTTGCCGAAGACTCTGTGTACACACTCACATATTTATATACGAATGAAGAGATACATGTGGATACGTCGAGGCGTATATTAGCGCGTACGAAGTCGTATCTAGCCGTAGATTACGTCCAATTTGATAGCGGATGGCGCAGAGGGTGCATGAGTACAGACGAGTTGGTTCTCATGGAACTAGGGTGTATGTATATGTGAAAGTGGTGGCTGTATGTAGGCTATACACTCTGGCAATGGTACATGGAAGCCAGCGCAAATGGGTAGATAGGGTCGAGCCAGAGAGAGTAGTTAGGGGTGGAGAGGGTGCAGGCGAGAAGGTGAAAGAGGGGAACACGGTGAACATAGTTGGAAGGGTAGTGAGGTGTGGTTACTTTAGAGGTGCGTTGAACCCAACACAGGTAGCTTGACATCCGCGTGCCTTGTCCCATTGAAACGTGCGAAATCTATGCGTAATCTACAGGGGGTAATCTCCCTTGATACGAGAACGTTACGTTGTCCAACTGGGTTCTGTCTCTCTATATATCCATACTGAATACAACTTCTGTACATTATTTGTCGTAGTAGTCTCCAACCAATTACTATCATGTATGATACCAAGGTTTACCTCCCACACATAATAATATAAAATCTGTTGGTGGCTAGAGTATTTTTTTTCTCTTTTAGACAAAATATATATTTACATTATTTTATTTTTATTAACGATCTGTAACACGTCCTACAAATTTTACGATGACTCGTTTACTATTCTCTCTCGCCCTACCCTTGTGCAGATATCGAACGAGTAATACCACGATAACGCGGATTATTGCAGATAGCAGGATTGTCGGGTTGCCAAGCAAACGTGTAAACACAGATGCTAAAGATTTAATGAAAAAAAAAAAAAATGACAATAATTTTACACTTGATGTTAATAGTATATTTATAGCTGTTAATGTAGAGGGTGGTTTCTGTAGACAATTTTGATAGATGATGTTTATATATATATTTGGACTCATAAATGTTGAAACGCAATGTAGGTATGTTTTCAAAGAGAATGACGGGTCAGGCAAGCAGGTTGGTTCTCCGAATTGACAGTGGTAAGCGTAATTCACCGGTACCAGAGTGGGTGAGAGAGAAAGGCCGAGTGGACGATAGGGTAGTTGGGGATGGTTTGGGTGGTTTTAGGGATGGTTAGTACGCTTCAGTGGGATACGTAGATCGAAGGAGAGAGGGTCGAATTGCTGGTGCTGGACGTAGAGAGAAACGATGAGAGGGTGAGGATGACGAAGGTAGAGTAGAGGGTGTGAGGGGTGGTAGCAGTAGTAGTAGCATGGGGTTGTTTGTGTGTCAGCCGCGTTGGGACTCTCTATGCTCTCCTTTCCCTCTTGCCTACTATTCCCTCTATTTCCCACTCAACTACCCTACAGCACACAGTGCTATGGACGCACACATCCTGCTTTTACCCCCTCATCCTCGCCTATATACTTGGCCCTCTCTATATACCAGGCATTATGTAAGCAATACATAGAGAATATTGTGCCTCTCTGTGCACGCACAAGGCTACCAGTGCAAAGGGTATAGTAGTGTAGAGAGATGGGTGCTGATCGCGTGTGCGTGTGCTGTTGAAGGGGGTGGCCAAAGGGTGCTCTCGTCCACCCATCAGGGTGGTTGTACTACTGGGTTGGGTTCAACGCACATGGCTTACGATTTACAGAGAGACAGGTATCCTGTGAGACCCACACACCCTGTTGTGGGAATGCTATGTAGTTATACACCAACATTATGTACTGGAGGACACACAGAGAGTAGTCAGTAGATAGAGAAAGCTCCAAAGCACTATCTATGTGTGCAGCTTCTAAATTAAAGTGTTCAAGACAAGACCAGGATTTGTATACCTGCATTGGTGTAATTACACTCAACGCTCTTTGAATTTTGTCCTAAAACTAAATACTCTTCTTTCTTATTTGCCTGTTTTCTTTTTTCGGGATAAAAAATGAGGAAAAAAGCTCACATCACCTCGAAGATTGCACAAGTTATGTATTTCCTTGATGTGTATATATGTATATACATAGCGTGCTTGAGGATGAACAGGAGCTGGCAGAAAAGGGGTGACAGAATATAGCTAGGAAAGCGAGACACCCTTTTCTGTTTCCCCTTTCTACGAGAAATGGAAGGTATTGCAGCCGGGAGCGCGTTGGCTCAGCTGTGTTTTCTGTTCGTGGGGTGGTTGCGGCGTGGTTGCAGGTCTCTCTGTCGACGGGGGCGGCAGAGTGGGTGGTGAAAGGGGGTTTATGAGGGTAGGTTCGTTCGTTGGATAGCTGGCAGGCAGGCACGCAAGGGTACGTCGAGGTCTGTAGTATGGGTAAGGTTGGCTCGAGTGTAGGAGGATGGGCTGCTTTGAACTAAGCCGGGCTAGAGGTAGAATACGCGAGCTAGAGGGTTGTTGAAGGGTAAAAGGGGTGCATTACTGTGAGGAAAACCCAACGAGAAACTCGAGAAACGTTGGGTGAGTACGCAGTACAGGTTCCAAGTTGAGGATATGGAAGGTAGTCCTGGACACCACACTACACCTAACTGCGATCCGCTATTCTAAATAATTCCACAGCAATACGATTGTACTGTGGTCTCTTGCTAGTTTTCCCGCTGTGGTTTTCTTTAGTACACTCGTACCATTCAGCTTCTAGCTTTATTCATATAATGTTATCCCACTCTTTTTTGCTTTCAAAAACATTTAAATTACCCTGATAATAATAATACCATATCTATGCTATTATTTTATGCATCTCTTTTTTTATATTCTCTCTTTTTCTTTCAGAGTATCTCCATGCTAACAATGGGGTCAGTGTTACTTTCAAAACCAAGGTCGCATTTGATCAATAATGTGTAAGACATTCGAGGGTTGATCTAAAGAAAAATGCAGAGGACAGTAGAGAGATAAATTTGACGATGTGAAGAACCGCTGACGCCACAAGCGGGTAGTCGTTTCGTGACACGGTAAGCTAAACTCCATCCTCTCTCTTTCTGTTGCTCCACTTCCACTCTTCTATATTGACCTCTCTTTAGACCGCGTGCACAATAACGTCGGCTTAGTTTCCCGGGCTTTTTGTGGATAAAATATTCCTAAGAATTGTTATATTTATCCAAACTCTCTTCGCCAAACTACGTATAAAAGTTCTGTTTATTTTCATTCTTTTCTATTAGAAATTTCATTGTCTTTTACATTTTTATTTTATTTCTCTCAACATTATTTGTAATAATCAAATTTATTAAGTGCTTATCAAGTCTTTAATAGTCATGAAACAATCAGTATAAGTGAAAAAGTTTGATAATTAATATGTATATTTATTTAAAAATTTTAAACTCAAATAAAAAAAGAGATGATTTAAAATAAACTGACTTTATTGAGTTTACTAGTTGATACTATAATAAAAATAATAGAAATTTTTTTCTGCAAGTACAATATTTATTTAGTTATAGAAAAAGAGATCATTCCTGTCAATATTGTTAACAGATATACTATTGATAATATTTTTTTTTACTAGCATACAAAATAATGTCACTTTTGATGTTAAATATTTATTCGTAGAATTAGATTATATAGTCATAAAAAAATATTACTCCAAAATATATACATTCACATTTAAAGACTTGATGTCATTGATATTACTTATTCTAATTAACTTAATACATTAAAACTTTCTAAAAGAATGTTTTTCATTATTTATAATATCAATTTCTATCATGCATTGATGTTTTTCGAGAAGTATTTAAAGAAAATGACCAATTTTTCTATCTAAAAAAATTCCCCAATCTTCAATTCTTCTTTTCTAAAGAAGAAGTTTCTAAAATATTTGTTAGTCTAGCGAGAGCAAATAATTCTTACTCGTAAATGTAGACATAAACCTATAAAGTGTTGAAGTGCGAGTCCAAGCAGTAGACAGAGTTGGTCTAGAAGATACTTTACCAAGGGATAGCCGAGGTCGAATCCCTGGGGTCGTCCTAGGTGGGTTTCTACCCTGTGAATCCTCTTCGTTGGTCTAGGGACGAGAAAGCTTCCTTTAGAAACCACACTACCTTGGCAACGGAGATAGGTCCTCCCAATTCTTAGATCCTCTAGTTTCTCAGAACCATGTGAAAGCTTCAAACCTTGTCTGATAACAAATAAGTTATGTATCATCAACAATTTCATCAATATCTTCTTTCTAAAATTCCTCCCCAAAAATTTTAGACTTTCTGCTTCATCATTAAAATCCACTTTAATTATTTACTTTAAGAAAAATGTGAAAAAAATTCCAACTTAAGCTTCTATTGACTTTTGATGGTATTGTAGCCTTCACTCTCTACCTAACTAACGTATCTTTCTCAGAGAATTTCTTGCAGCAAAGTCTGCCTTTGCCTTTGCTATTCGTATAGAAGGTGGAAAGCATCTACACCCAACTTCCAAATCCAAACGTTCTCTCTCATTCCATTTTAACGTGAGGAAAGTTCGTAGCTCTATTCTATGTTACACAAGTACGTACAGTCAATGACTTTCTGTAGCTTTCCTAATCACATAAACCCTTTTGAAGGTATTACTATTATTATTATAATGTATTTTTTATCATTAACATCTTTATTAAATTTTTTACATTATTTCATAATCCTTACATTCTAGTGTAACAAGTTAAATTCTCTACATTCTTAATTACATCACCTGAACTGCTGAATATTTTTGCAAAAAAAAAAATCAAAGCAAAGTATGAATAGCAGCTTCTTGAATGGAAAGTTTTAACTGATGATCTTGGTATAAGAAATTTGAATGTAGACATTTAGGTTTTGGTGTTTTTAACTCACTTTAAATATTTCCATTGTCATCACAACGTTAATATACATGAGATCAAGTGGGTCCCTTGGATAGATGATTCACAAGGGGATATCAGATTTGCACCCTTAAGTTTATTGACGCGATCGTAATCAAGTAATTGGTATGAATGTATTCATCATAACAACGTTAGATGTATTGCAATCGATTACTTGAAATTTACATTCATCTATATTTATAATTATTTCTGATGTTTGTATACTGTGCGTGATGACATGGTTTTTCTTTGAAAAAAAAAAAGAGAGAAAATTGTTTCCTAGAGTGATGAAGTACGTTTTTCAACGCTTTTCCCCACGGGGACCAGAAGAGAATGACTTTTGTGACAGTTTTGCGAAAGATTATACTGAAACACGTAAGTCAAAATAGAGGAAAGAAAAATTCAGGATGGATCGTTAGCTGTGTCGTCACACCCGCATGTGGTGGGTGTCGCACATTATACATACATGACAGTTATAAATACTCGAGATATGCTTATCATTTATTTATCTGTTTACTTATCTGTCGATGAAAATAAATAGAAATTTTTGACGAGTTAGGGCGGGTGAATTAAAGCTGAGTGAGTCGAACGAGTAATTTTGCTGAATGGGGGTTAGTTCAACTGTCAACAGACATTTTTTTTCCCAAATAAAAAATAGCAATAATGTTTTTCATGTATTTTTTTTTTTTTTTTATTTCACTCAATAAAAACTGCAGAAAGTATTTAAATTGTTAATGTGAAATAAATCATTAACAAGAGTTGTGAAGAATATATATATTAAGAATACATCAGTAAATTTAATGAGATAATAACAAGTTTTATGAAGGGGTGTTTTTAATTTTTTTTTCAGTAAAAAATAAGTGATGTTCTCAATGAATATGAAGAGAGATTATCTGACCGATAACTTACTTAACTCAACAAAAAATAAAACCTGTTTGGTTTCTAAAAATAAACAAATTTTGATTCAAAGTAAAAAGAAACTAAAATTAAATGGAACACATGTTGTGGATTTTTACCCCAAAATTTAGTAATAAATCAACGACTAGGGTGATGAATATTTAAAGTTTAATAAGACAAATTGAAATAGTGCTAAAAGGGGATAAAAATATAAGATGATTTATATTTGTGGTTGATCTAGTGGATTATCGAGGTGTTTGCTTGATAGACATATTGGTTTCGACGTTAGGAGCATGTTCAAATAGGCAAGAGAGATTGTAAGTCAAGTTAACTAGAGACGGTGTTCGTCTGCAATTTGGATTTGAGAGAGATGCCAGAGGTGAAAGTAGTTAAAATAAAGGGATTGTTGAAGCAGAGATAGAGTTTTGGTGTTGAATTTAGCAAAGTATGAGCACCACTGTGAGTTCTGCCATGTTGGCTAGCATGGGTCGGTTGAGCTTTTGCTCGGGACGAGGCTGTTTCCGGTGTTGGCGCGGGGTAAAAGCAGGTACATCTAGATAGTATATATGTACTATGGCGAGCCAGGCCCTCGTCCTCGTTCACCCCATCCCCCGTGAGGTTTGTGGGGGAGCTTTGCGAGAGGGAATCCGGGATGGTAGCCTGTGGGAGTGAGGGGTGAGAACTGTAGAGCAACCAGAGTTGAGGGTGCGGGCAAAATGGCCGCCTGTAGTCGACCCAAAGGTAAAGAGGATCCTGGTATCGCTGGGAATCCTCTCTTGGTCTTGCGCCTTCTAGAGACCAAACTTTGAGCTCTTGTCAGAGCCCAGATTCAAGGACATTCGATACCCAAAGTCTTCAACTACCACAAGGCCTTTGTTGGATTATCTTATCGTGATTGAAATTGTTTCCAACTTTCCCTCAATACTTTAAACAGTCGAGAGTTTGATGAACTAATGCTTGAAATCATCTTTCACCGAATTCTCATAATTGATATATTCTTCACTAATGGCACACCAATCTAAATTAAGGTATCATTTAAAAGGGAACACCAAATTCTTGGTTTTTTATGATTTATTACTACATTTATTTTCATGGAGAATTATTGAAATATTAATGAACTCGGAGGGTGCATTCATTTGTTGTGGCATTGATTTTTGACGGGTCAGGACATTAGAAATAAAAGATTGCTGCAACTTGTAGCTTGGCATGAGTTTAAAAGTCATTTTTATCAAACAACAATGCAATTATTATTTATAAGATCACTGGTATTTTTTACACAGCAACTGGTAGATAAAAAACATTTCCAGTTTTATTTCATTTCGAAGGAATATTCAATTATTATTGAATTTATTATTCTGTACATTACTTTGAAAGTGAAAATTTCATTCACATTTTTGTAATCGTTTTATTTCGTACTTGAATACTTATTCCACTTCTTTTTCTTCTTTACTATAACTTTGAACAATAAAAAAAAGCACATAAAGATTCATATTCATATGAAACTTCATTTAAATTCATTTTTACAGTAACATAATTTTAAAAAATGTGTCAAAAGTACAAAACATTAAAATGATGAGCTCTATTTTATTTCATGGTCATCAGAATTATGATCAACAATACCATCAATGTAATTCACAGCACATCAGGGCAAATATTGTCATTTAAAAAACAATTAAACCAAAATCTATCCCCCAATATCTCATTTTAATAAAGTTTTCATTTTAATATACAAATGATGTTATATTTATTAACACAATTTTGTAATTACCAGAATATTTATGAGTTCCAATTCGATATCAATGTTTTACCAATCTCTTTCAATTCTCAATAAATCATGTAACTTTTAGTTAGTCATAAAATCTCTATTACATTTCTCATCGTTGTAGTAAAATTGTCCACACACTAATTTTCGTACCCTCGTACGTTGATTCACCCTATTTTCGCTCGAGGGAATGATAGCAGTCGTCTTTCTCTTTCTCTATCAAATATACGAAGCGTTTGTAAGCAAATGGAAAACAGCGAGGGTTGAAATGCAATTGGAGAATGAGTAAAAGTGAAAAGACAAGAACTGGAAGAAGTATAAATTGTTCTGTGAAATAATCGTGTCATCGTTTTGTTTATCTTCCGTATTATAATGGCATTGGTAGACTGAGTATTGTGCTAATGTTTTGCTTGAAAGAAAATAATGTTGTTATTTCTTTATAGTACCCTACTGACCTAAAAAAACCTATTTACCCATAATCGGTGGTTTAAAACAAAGCGAGGAGCGATCACGAAACATATTAAAGGTTCCAACGGTGGGAAAAATGATTTATTACCACTTCACACTCGGAGGGTTGTATGCTCTTGAATTTATTGCGCTCAGCTATTCATGTCTTTGTGGACAGAATCATATTCGCAAGATTATTTTAGTGTTATTTGCATTTCTTATTTTTGTTGACAGGGTTTCTTAAACATTAGTTTATTTTTAAACAATTTTTTATTTGAAAAAACAAAGGAATTTAATGTTTTGTTTAAATAATTTTTTTTATTTATTGTTTTTTACAAAATCTATTTGTTATAAGACATTTGTAGAAGTGTTAAAGGAATTTATTAATGTTTCATTTCTAGTATAGGTATATAAGATATAATATAAAGTCATTTTCATTTACATCTGTATTTTCATAAATAATTATATTTTTTTTTTAAACAAAATATCAGTGGTCTTTATTGATAAAAAAATGAAGATGTAATTCGTTCAAGGAGAGATCAAATGATGTAACATTCTCAATTTTTCTACACCTTTCAAAAAGTCAATAAGTAAAAGAAGTCTGTGGTTGTGGAAAAAAAATAATCTGTCACTGTTACAGACTGGTGATGTAATTGTGGTTTAAAAAAAACTGTTGCAGTCAGAAATGAAATTTGTAAGAGAAGAGAATTGTTCGACTTTTCGTGTTTACGAACGATTATTGTCATGACATCGCACCTTCTTCCGGTCTCATCCCCCGTAGTCTACCCTGTCTGCAGTCAGCACCCTTGAAAAAATAATCGCAACGATGAAAAATCTCGTCTCATATTTTGTGATTTCTAATATTTATTTATTTTAAAAATGATATTATTCTTTGAAGAAATGCAAATTCCTTATTAAAGGAATGATCTTTCGTGATAATTCTCAGATATAAACAATATTTATTTTTATTTCTTTCTCTATCACTATCATTAATACCTCTGACCCTAAAATTTCCTAAGTTTTCGTATTCCATTCTGTAACCTTCATTCTTTAGAATATTCACGAAAATCCATCCAACCTCTGGGACAAAAAGTTCATTCAAAAGAAATTTTAACGAAAAAAGGTCATTATTCATGGCGATTAAATAGTCAAATATAGTCGAAAAAGAATTTTAAAATGTAAAACTAGAATTTAAGAGCATCATATGTTACACAAATTAAGGATTAGAGTATCAGTATTCGACTTAAGATATTCTAAAAACACAGTACATATGAATGCGTTGGAAGTTGAGTTGTTAAAACCTTTATCCTCTCAAAACCCAAGTTCGCGTTAGTCGACTAGCTAGTGCTGTCCACTCCCACAGACTAGTTCCCTACCCCTTTTGATCCTTCCTCGTTGTTCAGTTGGAGGCTGGGCGATCTGCACCAGCATTACCGCAACCCCAGCGTCAGTATATGCTCTGCATATTGCATTCAGGTATACGTTGCCATAGGGGCAAACCTGAAACATACACTCATGACTAAATACATGTGCATTCATGGAAGTTCATGAGAGATAGAGAGTGGGGTTGGTTTCTGTTATTTCTCTATGCTAGTCTTTGTGGATTTGTCCACGTCCATGTATCCGAGTTGCTATGCTTTAAAGCAATAAAATCCTCTAAAGGGTTTACATTCACTTAAAAGAAAGGAAACACTGATTGTTTTAGTGTCCAATACAGTTGGAGCTTTCATCAGCAGATGGACATGTCTGGACTCGGTTTGACAATTCATGGCAAGAAATTCACCCTAATTTTGCGACATTTCTTGGGCATTTACGTTTGTTGAAGAGGGATGAAAGGGGTCTAGTGTAAAGGATGCCGGGGGTGAGTTACAATGGGATAAGAATTGGGAGTTGGGTCGACAGAAGCTTGAAAGGAAGACAGAAGACAATTCCCTTCGGTATTTCATCCACTCGTGTGAATCTAACAATAAGGGAAAGTGCTCGCTTGCAAAAAGTTGCGGGAAAAACACCCGAAGCAAAGACGACAAAGTTCGTGACTTTTCCAACGATCCTTGGAAATTTTTTTCCTTTTTGTTAACGTGTTTTTACCATACTGTGTACAACGTTAGAATTCAGGGAATCATTATATTCTGTATAGTATTGCATAAAGAATTTGAGGAGATTTTTTTATCATTTCTCTTTCTTTCTTTCCTTTTTTACATGAAATTCCCTCTTCAAAGACACAGGCGATTAAAAACGAGTGAAACTGGATCACAGGAAAATGAGAAAATCCCAGAAAGGAATAAAGGATGGTGAATATATAGGTATATATAAAGAGAGAAAGATCTTGGTTGGTCGGTACAATCATGGCCAAGACTCTGAGGAATATCTTTTTGTATCAAACCCACCACCATCATCACGACTACCCTCTCAGCTTTTTCTTGGATGCTCTTAGAGCTCCCTCTTACAGAACTCACTTTTCCATCTCCCTTGCTCTTTCTTCCATCTCAAATTCAGTCGACCCGGGTGGCCGGCTTCTATATAATTCCAGCTTTTCTCGATCGGAGAAAGAAGAAAAACCGCGCTGTACGTCGAAAAAGCAACGGGTGTGGCAAAACGCGATGAAGAATTTTTTTTTTTTTTTTAACATCCAAAGAGAGAGGGATGTGTCTTCTCAAATCGCACGTCGATCGCAGTAAATTTCGTTAAGTGGCTTCTCTTTTCTCTCGAAGAAAGTACGTTAAAAAAAAAAGAGGCCGAGAAAAAATAAAATTCAAGCAGAGTACAAGTTGGAGGGTTGATTAAAATTATTTAATTTCCGTGCTTTCTTGGCGTCCTTTGAACTTTTTTAAGCGTCGTTTATCTCAAGTAGTAGTGGACTAGCTAAGAGAGGGAGTGCGTGGTTGAAGAGTACCGAGTCGATAAGACACTGCAATGAGTCAAGGTTTTGTAAAGCCTTGAAAAAAATAACCCTTCGCTTGGTTTCTATCTGTGTTGGACGCTTCCACCCCCCCGTCACTCTAGTGAGCCGACAGCTACCCCGAACACTTGGACTCCCCTTTAGTTGGGTGGACTGCCAGGTTTTTTGCCCTGGGGTGACTCAAGAAGGGGTGAGAATGCTAGGGTAGGTATGAGAGGGGACGAAGACCTAACCTAAGAGACTCAAGACGAGCTGAAGTAGAATGAGGGCAGCCGAGGTATTGGGAGAAAACTCAGCAAAGATACGAAAGAACGAGAACAGAGAGAAAAGGATCCAAGGGGACCACATAGCAGTAGATATATAAAAGAGGGTGCAGTAGCTTGGTATTTTCACCCTCTCTATATCTCCAACATGTTCTTGCGACCCAGCTCCATAACGTTTCTCGTAGATTCATATATTGTGGCTCGTATATTACGCTGCATTAGATCGCGAGGCCAAGATCTTCCAAAGAAAAGAGGCAGGATCATGACCGCTGGCAGACACTCTCAAGGCAGTTATAGTCATCTTACGGTTGGCACCCGGACACATGAGCAAGAAAATCGAGGACGAGCTAAATAAAGGGAAAAAGTGAGAGAAAGAAAGTAGACTATGACTGCAACATAACCCTCCTCTAGACTAGAACTTCTCTATGCCACTTTCCGCTTCTATTGTGATTTATGCTCACTATGAGGGTGGCTATGCGCCGGCTCTATACGGGTTTATGTATTCTTTTTCTTTCTTATACTTTCATCGGTCCTACACTTACTCGTGGTCTAGCTTCTAGGTCTTCGGAATACCTCCCTACTCATCCCGCGATCTTTTTTCAACAAGATTACAAAGGATCCCGTTGGCTTCATCTATAGAACCAGAGACGTGAAACGGTTCGAAACGCTCTACTTTACTGTAAGCACGACTACTCAAGAAGTATCGTTTGGGTATGTGGGTAGATAAATAGTCGTAGCTGCTGCATCACGTGGAGGGGAATCGGAAATTTAATTTTCCGATAGTAGCTAGCTTTTGCCCAAGTATCTTCAAATTATTTTCCCCTCTTCGTTCTACTTTTGTGTAGGCACTTGATTTTATAGATTCGTTTGGGTAAAATCGAAAATTACTTCTATTTTTCTTTTTTTTTTTCTATGAAAAACAGTGTTTTTATAAAAAATCATCGAATTTTAATCAAATGAAGTGCATTCTAAAACCTGTAATCTTCATTTTTCAAATCTGACAAAATATTTTCAAGAAAATTTGAGAAATATGATTTTATTTCACTGATAATAATTAAAAATTAATTATTTAATATTAAAATAGTAAATTTTTAATTTAAAAATCATTTAATAAATATTTGATTGCAAAAAAACATTTGACATCATTCATGCAACTGTTCATTCGAAAAATCTTTAATGTACTTCACTCGACTTACTCATCCAGCTCTTTAATTTCCTCAACCAATGTAAGCAACACAAAAAACCCTTTCTATAGTGTTCATTCTCCATCCACATTCCTCAGCATCTTTATTACAATTTTAATGCAATGAACTCTGCTTAGGAAAAACTCTGAAATAAGCCTCTGGAGATGTGGATAAAAATATTGTAGACAATAGACAAATCTTTCTATTTTCTTGTAGCAGAAATGAAAAATAGTTCTGCTCGACGACTGGGTTTCACCTCGAAGTCACCCTCGAGATCCATATCTACCCTCTGTAGTACAAGAGGACCCAAGTGAAAAAGAGAGAACGAGAGACCGAGAACAGCGCAACGATAAGATCACTTGTTTAAACTTTGAAATTCCAAATGAAAAGCCAG
Organism: Chelonus formosanus; assembly: GCA_028641665.1. Lineage (NCBI taxonomy): Eukaryota > Metazoa > Arthropoda > Insecta > Hymenoptera > Braconidae > Chelonus > Chelonus formosanus. The sequence continues at coordinate 22,319,624 of CM054002.1, forward strand.
AGTAGTGAGTCTCGCTTGTATATGGGTTGAGAGTTAAACCGAGACGCTGTCGAGTGCTTCAAGAGGGAAAAGTATTAAATTAGGGACGATTTAGTCTTGTGAAATCTTAGCTCTTTAGCATTGTATACTTCTAGCCTCACTATTACACCGCAAACATGTTTTTTTTTACAATCAAAAGTATCTGTCTCTTTTTTTATTCGTCTTCGTACTCACGTAATTTCCTTCAGTCACAACTGCAGCAAAACCAACAAGATATCGCAAACCCCAAGCTATCTGAGGACTCTGTGGACTCAAGGAAAAATTGTCAGAGTGTGTAGTCGTCATTTTGGAGTGCATTGCAGCGAGAAATTTCTCGATCAGAGAAAGAAGCAGTACGACTAAAAAGTCCATAACAGCTGGATAGAATCGTAGATTTTTGTGAAGGGTCATGTTGTGGCATTGGACAGGGTAAAAACGTGCGTATACGAATGAGTATTGGTACACATAGATCTATATATACATGTACAGAAGTGGTTTATATCCAGGCCATAGAATAGAAAAAAGGGGATAGTGAAAAGTAGGAAAAAGAGAATCGTGACAAGGGTGAGTGTGCCGGAGTGTTTATGTGTGTAAGGACGAAGAAGGTCGGACGAGAAGCAGTTTCAGTACCACACAGACTATCCTCTATATTACCAAGTCTTTCTATCTCTGGCTCCACGTGCACAACCCTCTTTCCTAGTTCCCCTTACGCCGCGAAATGAAACCCAACTTCTCTCAAACCCTCAACCCAACTACGTCGTCGAGTCCTTTGGGGGATGAATCGCAGCAAGAGGCACCCGAGGGAAAGTAAGGGGGTGAAAGAGAAACTGGAGGACGGACATGGTAGATGGAAGTGCTGGAAAAAGGGAAATGTACTGGAGAAATGGTTTCGTTTTCGAGCATTAATGTCGCGTTAATTTATTTGGAATATTTTTTATGTTCTTAGTGCTGAAAGGTGTATGAAGATGGAGACTAAGTTTTGAGTTTTATGTATGAGAGATGGTAGAGGAATTCTGTTCGATATCAAGAAGTCTTTTCTCTGCCTGCCTCTTTCATGTTACGGACTTTCCAGGACTTTGTCTGGTAACGGTCCACTCCCTCTATCTCTCCCAATGGCCAAGAGCCATCTTTACTATGTGCTTGGTAGAAACGTCAGAAGGGTGGAGTGGAAGAAGTCCAATAGGTGGAGGAGCTTACCAGCTCTAGCTAGAGGATCAGAGTAGCCTGAGGAGCTAGAGGAGGAGTTGAAGCAAGGTAAAAGGACGCTAGAAAGAGCTTGGAACCTAGGCGCCTCTACCCCAGGCAATTCCATCCCTGGGCAATATTAATTTCTCCACTACTCTCAAGCTTCTTTTACGAACCTGCTAAATTCCTTGAATTTTCGACCGTACATTTCGAGTCACCGAGTGTCCTTAACTCTGTACTCTGGAAATTGACAAACTGCCATGGTTTTTGGGGTGATCAAACTATTCCATAAAATACCGTTTTTTAGTGCGGAAATTAAAAGGAAAACTCTTTGGATAAATTAATTGATGAACATTAACTATCTTCTTTGATCAAGAATTCAAAAATATATTAATCAACTCATTAACATTTAGATAATATCCATTAACAATGTACAATATTACTAAAAATATTTCAATTTCAAAATAAATTGAAAATCATCATCGTGATCAAGCTTATAATGAATTTAAGTTTTGTTATTTTTGTTACAACCAAATTTTTGATTAATATATTAAAAATGACATGGTTTTGGAGTCAAGTTAAAAAGTAAACTTGTTCCATTTATGAATAAATGGTTAATAACCAGTTAAAAAAAAAAAATAAACGCTCACCTAATGCAAAGTTTTATAAATCCTCTCCTATGAAAGCTCATAAATCTATAAAGATTACTAAAAAATGGATTAGTTAAATTCTTTAACCGTAACATAATCCCGAATAACTCAATTAAATAGTTAAAATCCCATCATCGATCTCAAAATTCATAATCAATTTATCTCGTCCATTTGTTCATTATTAGGTCAGCTATTCCAGTATTCCAATAAAAATTTTCTCATCTCACTTCAACCAAATAAAATCAAGATATTTAAAAAATGTATAATCATCTTCCAAAACTTTAAAAATTCATTTCATGTTAGTTCATCATTTCATTCACAAAAACTTTTCTTTAAATATTTCATTTCACTTGAAATTTCATGTCTTCTATTTTAAAATAAAAACTTTGTTTGATAAAAATTTCAGTAGTGTTGGAGTTTGTAGAGCAGAGGCGTCTTGAACGGAAGTAAACGTGAAAGGTGATATGATGGACCTGCTGGAGCTAGGAGGGAGTTGGTTGGACTACCAATAAGTCTTGTGATGTCGGGATGTGGCTTCTAAAATTAGCAGGACGACATTGGGGTCTGCGATCGTGACTTGAAGACCTTCAGCAGTAAAAAGGAAAAAAAGTGAGTACTATATCCGAATTGTGTGAGTAGGTGATCACGTGCTAGGGTACATGCCTGAGGCTGCAAGCCAAACACCCTCATGCTTGCTTATAAAAGTGTTTCTAACGAAGGTGTGCAACAGCAGGATGTATAAATTGTGTGAGACTATTTTGAGATATCTTAGGGCTAGTTTATGCGGGGCGTTAGGTGCTGCAAGCACACGCCAAACTTGCCAGCTATTTTTTATACGCTCGTTTCCCCCCTTATTTCTCCTTTTTACTTTCCAGTCGTGCCTGCAAATGCTTCGGTTGGATATAAATTGTTTCATTCAACGTTGTGGTACACTTGAGTCTGCTTTACATCCTTGCTAGTCAACTGGAATTATTTCCTTTGTCTTTTCAGTATTTTTTATTTGCTATCAATTCATTACTATCTTGCTAATTGATGATTCAGTCACATTCCTTTGGCTCTGGTTTCAGGAATGAATTGATAAATTATTTAAGATTGCCTGGTTTAGAATCTAATTTAGAAAGAACTATTTTAATTATCAAAAGTAGAATTTTTGACTTATGAATTTCTGACTTTGATGTTGATTTAATTTCACCATTACTTACACAATTAAAATTATTTTATTGTTCTAATTAATATTGATATGTTCCTAAATAATGATGATAAAGTATGATCAACTGAATTGAATGATAATAAGTATATATATATATATATATTATAATATAACATAGATTTAACTCCAATAATTTATTTTTTCCTTGAATCAAACTCTTCTTAAAACCTCGACAACTTTTTCCTCATATTATGCAGTCAACAGCAAGACTTTATTGCACTTAGCATCTGCACCTCCGAAGGAATAGAGTGTATGACGTGAAAAAGAGAGGAAAAAAGGGGATAGAGCTCCACATCTATCCAGCTGCCTTTGATGGGAAAAAGCTTCCAAAAGGGTGTACGGGAAAAAGCCGAGATGGACGTCTTATGGATGACTGCGTTCGAGGCACCTACTTCTTTTGCTTCACGCATACAAGAAAAGTGAGAAGTATGTTGAACTTCTGTGGTCGTACATAGATCAAAAACACACCGAGTTCAAACTTTCCTTCTCCTTTTCTGGTATTTGTGAGATCAAAAAGATTGATAAAAACTTACCAATATGTAGTTAAACATTAAAACAAACTACCAATACACAAACATACTCACATATACTTATATAAATATCATTGTTGTTATTATTATTATTATTATTATTATAATAATGATTATACATGGCAAGCAACTACTGCACCAAGCCCAGCATGCCTAGGGTTTGTTCCAAGCATATTCACCATTGAGTATAACAATTGAGAAGCTTGATACTTATCTGCCGATTGTTTCACAACAACGACAAAACTCTCGCCGAGACTACTGCAATCCAGAACGTTTATCGACTCCCAATGGTTCCAACGTTACGTCAAATTGGTTGCGGGTGTTAGGAAATACCTGTGTGGGTATTTCAGGGAATGAAACGAGCAAAGGGAGTTGCTCTCAGCAAAGTTTGAGTCTCCTGGGGTGTCTGAGTTGGAGCATTTGCCCAAGGACATACCTTATAACTTCCGTGTCCTATACTCGATGTTGAGTTCAATCAAAGACTGGTCGTTGATTACACGCCATGTCGTGTTTGTAAACGACAACTTAATCAACTTTGACAGGCTTTTTTCTTATCTTCAAGCCTTTTGCCGTCAGATTATTTCATTCAGAACTACTTTTTATCATGCATATGCCAAGACACTGCTGCTTCAGTAATTATCATTACACACATCTTTAATTGTATGTTATTTTAATTAATGAAAAATGATGAGAAAAAAAAATTATCTTAACATATTCTTTAATCAATTTTAATTACTTGTCTTATGTTTGGTGCTTGGAAAAATTCTACAAGTATTTTTTGTTGGTTGATCATAATGGAATGTTACTTTCTGGATAATAAAACGTTTTGAGTGAAATAAAGCTATGAAAATGGACCTTGGTTGATTTTAATTGTGTTAGTTATTGCTTAATAATGGTAATTGAAAGCTATCTTGTGATTAAAATGATATCATAACATTAAAAATAATAATAGAGTATTGATTTAAAGCAATTAGGTGTTTATTTATGTGGCAGTTTTAAGTTTTCTCTTCTCTCCTATTGATTAATAGATTTCATTTTCTATCAACTAATTATTTGTTTTGTTGTTTTTTACATGTTCATAAGGTTTTTAGTCATTTATGTAGGATCTTTTTAAAAATGACATGCTCAGGTGTATGAAAGTTATTAAATTATAGTTACGTAAATACTTAGAAACGTAATAATTAAGCATGATAATGAATTAGATGCTGTAGTGAGCAAATAAGATAACCTTTTGTCCAATCAAGTAGGGTTTATAAGATAATTCTTAGAAATTAATTGATGTTTGCATTATTTTCCATTATAAATTTTATTTAAAATTGTTACGTCTGGTTAAAAAACAACTATAACTCATTTAAATAATGAAATTGTGATTTAAAAATATTTTTCTAAACGTTAGAACAAAAAAAAAGATCCACCAAAACCCAGGATATTAAATGAGAATTATTTGATAGATTTTTAATTATTTTCAATCGATGTTTTATTTTGTACAGTAGAATTTTATTGGAATGAATTTCCACAAAAATAGTAAATGATCAAAAAAGTGTTCCAAATAACCTTTTGATTTTTTTAGAATTATTACATTGTGTTATAATCGTGTTTGTAAATCAATTTCATGGACATGCAGATATTAACGTATGTATACACAAACTTAATAAACAAATTTTCTCATGCGTACCAAAAATTGATGACAGTTCGAAATTACATTGATTTCGGTTTATAGAAGTTTTTCATGGAAGGTCCAGCGCAGCATATTTTATAAATACGTCCTGCAATCATACGTACCAATATGATATCATCTACCTACACTCATGTAGGTACTTTCTAAAGGAATGATGTATAAACATGAATTAATCCAAATTCGTTGCCATTTTTTTTTTTTTTTTAAATTTTAAAATATATCATTTGTTTTGAACTAATCATCATTTTTATAGACCATCGTCAAAACATTTCTCTTTCTCTTTGAACAGAAGAAATTCTTGATATAGAGAATATAATAAAATTTAGTATATTCATTCAAATTTTCTGGAAGAATCTTATCAGCAAAGTACATAAAACACAATATTTTGTCTTAAGAATTACGATAGTACATAATATATCCTCTTTATTATGCTACTACAATAAGAGTTTCATTTTTCTGTGTTTTTTTGATTGGCTTAAATAAAATGCAATTGGTCTTTTGATTAAATTAATATTTATAGAATAATAAAAAAGTATTTAAAATAGTAAAGTACTGAAAAATATCAATTGCCTTCAATACTGTTTTTACTATTATGATTTCTAATATTGCTTTAAACCTAAAATTAAATTATAATCATCAGATTAAATCATTACAAACTCTCACTATTTTTTATTTTAATCGAAACTTCATAATTGAGTGTTTGCAAAGCTCTGTCACGGTTCATTCTACGTATATCTAAAAATAATCAATAATTAGAAATACCTGTATCCCAACTTTCTAACTCCAATCATCTCCAGCTCACATTTTCCTCTTCAAAATCACTAGAATCAACAGATAACAATTTAAAACTAATTTTTACTCTAAAATAATGTCAATAATCTGAAGCTAAAGAAACAGATGATGTATTTGATGATTATTAGGTACATCATTTGACAAATGACATTGGACTTTCTCTGGATGGTCATGCATAGAATAGAGGACAAATGATGGAAGATTGATTCTCAACCAAGTTGACTAAGTATATACATATTGTACATATTTGTGCGAGTGATACCGTTATGGCAAAGGCATATATTTATGCTTCTGTGATACATAATGGTTGTAGCGTTAGATATCCCAGTGATAGGGGGTTCAGATAGTCATCTAGCGGTCAATGTAAAGAGAGAAAATAGCAGAAGAAATTGGCACGTACTCTCTCGAGTCATCCTGCACAGTCGTGCCGATGGTCCGGTGACTCAAGAATTTCTATCGTATATACGACGGAAAGAGAAGTCTCGCACGTGCAACATAGAGGGTCGACTCCTTCTTATCCTCCTTTTCCTTCTTCGCCGTATGGTATTAACGCTGGGAATGCATTAGAGGTGGAGGTGCTGGAGATGGCAACGTGGCCACCATGTGTGCGGCCCACAAGGGCAACTCGAGGCAAACTCAAGTCTTTTCTTGCATTTTCTGTCCTGCTCTTACACCATATTCTCATTGCCTTCATCTCTTTTTACTCTTTACTATCTGACGGTTGCCGTCGAGTAAGAATAACGACTCTCCCCTCAGTCTTGCTCATCTCGCCTGTCCGCCCAGTCCCTGATGAATAAAAACATCATGAAAATGGGAAACGTCAACGAATTTCTTCGCAGATCTTTAATTCAAACGTACTTAGTTTTTTTCACTTCGACGCCTCACCAGGTTCATGACTCCCTTCTATTAAACACGTTCGTCTTTAATTTCATATTTTACGAGACTTTATGCATATTTCTCTGGTATTGCTGGCAAGAGATTGACATCTTTTTTTGGTCGTCAACCAGAAATTGAGTGAGTTTGATAAAATAAAGACATCTAAGTGAGGATTTGTCAATGATTTAATCGAATTGATGAAGTTCTTTTAAAATAAAAAAATAAATAAATCTTTTAAAATAAATATGATTTTATGGTAATTATTATTTTTTTTATCTAAATGAATGTTTCCCTTTTTTTCTTTCAGTTTTTATGATCTTTTTACATGTAAATTAGAGTACATCTAAAAAGCATAAATGTGATAACATCTCACTTATTCTCTAATTTTGTAACTCACAGTAGCGTTTGTTTTTTTTTTTTAATTCTAATGTGCTTTAATTCGTGAAATCTTAATACACAATTTTCGATAATTTTTTTATAAAAACATACCTCATTAAGAAAATTTTTTAATTCATATTTAAATTCACTCTTCACCTAATTAAGAAGCCTTTTGAACTTTACTAATGACAGAGATTCGAAAAAAGCTATTCTTCTTTAATATAAAAAAAAAATTATTGTTTCTCGAGTTGTTAAAAAGACCATTGTTCCTTACATTTTTTGTTAAATATTAAAATTAAAAGAACTCATTCACACTATATCATTTTTTATCAAAGAGAAGAATAATTTTTTACTCGTAAACACTTTTATCTGATAAAACTAATTTGAAAATGAAATGAAAATAAGTAAGCAAATGAATGATATCAATAACAAAAGTAATTGGTAACATTAGTTTGTTGAAAAGGAGTTGGATCCATTTTGCAATCTCCAAAAAAAAAAAAAAATAAAAGAAGAGAAAAGAAAAAGTAGAAACGTAGAAATTTGGTGGGTCGATAAAATTCTCCAACATAGATCCCAGACACCTAGAAAATGAAACTCGAGTTATCAAAGCAACCTAGAGATTGAGCTTCACTGAAGAGCTTTGGAGAGAATGCTCGGGCAAAGGTACAGATGAGTCTTTGGTAGAAAGAGCGAGGGTGTGTGGGAAGAAGGGAAGGAATGAAAGTGGAAGAGGTGGAGGAGTTAGAGAAGCACACGATAGCAAGAGGGTAAAAGGAGACGAAGGGATAATATCCCCCGTTGCGCTCGTACTGGACTTGGGTTTTTTGCGAGTTGGAGTGAGCGTCGAGGGGCGAAAGAGACCAAGTGAGGAACGGGGTGAGAGAGGTAACGTGGGTTACAGGGGCTGCACTATGGAGCGAGAAACACAGGAAGGAGGAAGGCGGTGGCGCAGCAGCGGAGGTGACTGCGACGAAGAGAGAGAGAGAGAGAGAGAGAGTGAGAGACGAGGAAAGGGTGGTTCTCTAGCTTCGAGATCCATAGGGGTGCCCAGCTAAAGGGTAGGGGACCACCGCCCAAGGCTTCCAAGACCCTAGGTCTGTCTAATACCAAGGGGACTTTGTTCACGCACAATCGATGAGATAAAGTGCTGGTTTTCACTGTTAACTAAAACTCGACACTCCTCTGCCGACAGTTAACCTGGTTAACTATTTATTTATCTTATCTTGCAGACTGCAACTACTCCAAATCATCTTGTCTCTGTTTGTGATCTCGAAAAAAACTTTACGGGACTTTCTTTACTTAGAATACTTGATATTTTCAACTAATTTCCCTTCTACGCAACCACAGACAAACTGTTGCTCCGATCGCATTCATCAATTTATATATATTCTATTACTCTACAACTCTACCACCACCATCCACCACTACCACCACTACTCTTACTCTACTTCTTCTCCCTCATTCTTCAGTAGACTTTTCAAGTTCAACGACGAAGCAATCAGTCACACATCCCTCCTCTTTATTCACATTTACACACTCTCAAATACTTTTTTGATACATTTTAAATTCTTCATTCATCTTCTGTATTTCCTTTACTCATTGGAATCCAATTTCAAACAACTCTTTACGATTAAATGATTCTCTTCGAAATTGCTGTGGCTTACTCATTCAACTCTATCTCTTCTGTTAATCCTTTAAATGGTAATAAACACAACATTATCTCAATAATACTTTATTTTTGTTTTCAGTGTCATTTAATCCCATAATCCTATTACATATTCTAACCTGTATCAATCAAATTGCGATAAACATTATTATTTCCTCTTTCTCTGTCAAGTGCTGAGATTCCTAATAAACTTGGTGGTCATTTAAATCACTTCGATCGACGAGTCATCAAATATTTCTAGAATAAATTCCATCTTTGCTATCAAAGGTTATCAAAAAGACAAGAAAAAAAAGCACAAAAGAAATAGTTGAAATAAATGAATTGTCCATGTAATTTTTTCAGAGTCATTCTACCACTGCTCTGTACTTACGTAATTATTTTGAGTGACGGCAAACTGTCATTGTCCTCTATGCGGGTCAACTTCAAGCCGAATTACCTTATCCAACACTCGAGTACTTCCCTTACATTTCCAAGAATGTCAGTAGACCCGGTGTAATTTACAGTACATGCAAACACGTTACTTAGTAGTCAGTACAAGAGGAGCAAGTGAGAAATGGGGAGAGAAGTAAACGAGAGGAATAAAGAGCAAGAGAAAGATAGAGTGAGAGAGGGAATGAGTGAAGTTTCCCCGATGGCTCGTCCACATCCCACGTTCACGTCGGACGGTGTAACGCATACATAGTCCATCTTTCTCTCTGGACGTGAAGAGAGAATCCGCGTGGAAGCCCCTTTCGGCCGATGAGTGTTAGCTTCTCCCCTCGGTCCCCCTCACTATACCGCACCCCACATCACTACCACGTGCCTCTTCCGCCCTCCTAGAGCTCTTCTACGGCTCCTTCTCTCCCGCTGTGCTGCTTCTACACTCGACCCCTCACTCTGACGGTGACAGACCCTACCTTACCGCCGCCGACGCCGCCGACGTCGTGGCTTGGCGAGGGGAACACCACTCTACCACGAGAGTCCACGAAGAGAACGTTTGAGGGGTGAGGGACGTGGAAGGGCGAACCAAAAGGTGGGGGATCGCCGCCGCGTCGCCAGCCGTTAGTTCGCCGTGTGCGCTCGTCACGTGAGGATCTGCTGTTTTATTAACTATTTTCACTTCTTGCTCTTTTCACGTCCGGATATTGTTGTATTATTTATTTACAAAGAGCATTCGAGATCCTGACGAGGACAACTCGATATCACAGGTGAGATTGGTTCATCGAAACCATCAAATAGTTATCAAGAAATTAAATATCAAGCGAATTAAAAAAAAGGTGAAGCCTGTGATCAGTTCTGCAGACGGCATAAACTTGACAGAAACGTGTGACACTACTTTACTTGAAGATCTTTTAGCTCTGCACTTGAGACTTGTAACGTGGGAGTTTGAAATATCGTTAACATGACTTGGGATGTTGTGTTTTATTAACTGGCGGTCGTTTAATATACACGATCAGCCATTGGCGAATGAATACAATCGCGTGAACCGGAAAACGCGGATTGCGCGCGGTTTGTGGTGCGAATTTGACTAGTGGGAAAACTTTTACGAGACTTTGCACTCGGACCACGCACCCAATACGTCGTATAGTTATTATCGTCGTTGCGTCATGTGTTAACGTTCTAACGCTTTTTTTTTTCTCTTCTTTTAATCTTCATCACCTTCAGCGCGTTCGTGCCTTTTTCATCGTCTCAAGCCGGCACTTAGTGCAGTCCAGCTAAGGCGTGTGTTGATTGGACAACGAGTTGCTGTAAAACAACCAAGAACCCGCGATTTTCTACGTGGGGCCAGGCCTGAATATGTCAGCGAAGCGAAAGGCCACTGCCATCATGCAGCACCACAAGGTGAGTCGACGAGTTTCTTTGTCTCTTTCTCTTTCCTTCTTTTTCCTCTCTCACCACAACTTCGTCACGTCCACGTGATCTCCCTCTCTACTTAACTTCGCACCCATTATCGCATATTATAGGGGTGCTACCGTTTTTTTTTTTTTTCTTTACGATAAAAAATACTTTTTACTCCAAAAATTCCAGATGGAATTTGATTAATACTTGCATGAGAATAACCATTACAGGAGCTAGTGATCAGTTCATTAACTTTTTCAAAGTATTAAATTCTTTAAAATTATACAAAATAGTGTAGAAAAAAACGCTTTGTTGCTATTTTTTTTTATCTTGATTTGTCTATAATTTACAACAAAAATCAATTTATTGCAGTTTTATATTTCTTTCTTTTATTCTTTAAGCTCTTATTTAATATCAAAACTTGTAAAAGAATTATTATATCTTTTTCAAAAAATCTTCCAAAGAAAAAGCTTTAGCGTAAATCGATTAGCTGTAAAAATTTTTTCAAACTACTTAAAAAGAGTTAGAGAATATATATTTCTAAGTGATGAAATTAGAAAAATTTTAAAATGTAACAACTTTTTACATTAATTAAAGAGAAGGTTGGAAAAAAAAATATTTAAGTATCAGTTAAATTTACAATTTGATGTACATAATTAAAAAGGCATTAACCAAGTCTCGACAGAGTGTGAAACAATAAAAAGAGGTTGGGATGCTTAGCACTATTGATGTTAAAAAAAAAAGAGAACATTGTCATGTTTACACGTCGGTAATTGAGCGTGAAGATCGTGTAAATTATATCGATCTCCTGACAACCAGTCAATGTATATATAGTCAATTATATCTTCGGATATCCTGTACATAAAAAAAATTCCAAAATAACAACTTTACAAGATATTTTATGAACTAAATCATAATTTACGTATTTTATTGTATTGAATTTCATTATATTTATCAGCTATCTGATTTTTCTAACAAGTTTTCAATTAATTGTGTAAAGTGCGTGTTCTTGACGATTCAGGCAACATCAAGTCCATTTATTAAACAAACATAAATACATTTCATTATTATTTATAAACTTTAGTTAGTAGAAAAAAATGCAATTAAATATAAACAACTAAATTGTAAATACTACACTACTTCCATCAAACTCATTTTTATTTTCAAGTATCGAGTATGATTTAATCTTATCATTAATTTTTTTATTTATAGTGCAAATCATAAAGTTTTTGTAACTTGTTTATGAACAATGATGGATTATTTAACATTCTTTTAATAGTATAAGAATACTAGAAAGAATTATAATTTATATTTATAACATATTTATACCAAAATAGCCACATTTTATCAACACATTAATAACAATTCTATCTTTAATCACAATTATTAATCTCCTTAATAATTAAAATGACAAATTAATGAAGAAAATGAAGGTAATAATTTGTTAATAGTTGAATGTGATTAAGAATGAATTTTTGATGATATTTTATTTAAATGCAAATAGGCAAAAATAAAAGGCTTGAGTGTAACGGTATAATCAGTAAATCATAAAATAAGTTGAGACAAATCGATAAATTCGTTTGATTCTTCAATCGAACCACAAAAATTACATTAGACTTGGGGTAGGTTCGGGATGATCGTTTATCTTTGTCTCGCCAATATCCAAGTTGTATTCTATCATTCTTGTTGGTACTTTTCGCTCTTTCTACCTTCTTTCTCATTCGCCCAACCAACTATTCGCGTACTTTGTTTCTCTTCCGTACGCTAAAAGTTATCCTAGTCGCTCTCGCACAGCAGCAGTTCACTCTTTGGCGGTCCAACAGGTTATATTTTTCCAGCATCTCCCTCTCCTATTTCAACGTCCTCTTGCATCTTTTTCTTCCTCACTTCTCTTTCCTTTACTCTTTTCATCTGTCCATCTCCCTTTAATCCTCTCTTTGCCCTCGTTTCCTCTTTACCTCCTTGTCTCTTTCTCTCTTCCTCGTTCACTTTTTTTGTCGTACCGGAGGCTGTCCGTAGATTTAAACTTTTTACGTGTGCGCGAAGTGGATAATAGGATCGTCGCGACTCGAGTCTTTTCCTTTACACGACGTCTAAAGGTGGACCATAGAAAATGCCGATGACCTCTTTAGAAGACTCACAGTATCCACTGCAAATAAAATACCACAATCATTCTTTGAGCCTTTTTCCTATTAAAAAAAAAAGCTATACTTTTGATGTAAAAACCGTTGGAAATATTTTAAAAATCTATCTTTTTAGTATTTTCATCAAACAAAAACAGGAATAACTTTGTTTCATGACAGATGAATTTCTTTATTTTTAAAGATACCGATAAATTCTTTCGATTGAGATTTTTATCATTTTATTCAAAGTATCGCTAAATATTTCGCAAGAGACACAATCTTTATTCAGTTACCACTATATACACTACAAATTTTTGATATAAATGTATTTAATGGATGACGTTTTATTAGAACCCATTAATTGCATTTAAATAAAACATTGCGATTTGTAGTGATACTTTGGATCTTTAAATAATTAAACTTCATTTTTAAAAATAGAAAATTATTATACTTAAAGTAATTGCAATACTTGTAAATTAGATAGCTGATGAAAAAATCATTTTAACAAAGAAAAAGGTGAGGTATTTTTTAAAAAAAAAATTAATCATGATGTTGAATATTCACAAAACAATGAATTTTTTATTTAGAAATAATAGCCGCCAGAGTATTGGGTGTATTAAAAAATACCTTAAGTCGTACATTTTTATTTATAAAAAAAAAAAAAATAGAAGGAAAAAAAAACTGTCACTATCATAAAGCTCTTTCTTCTAAATCCTTTGTTTTCAAATCGATCACGAAAAATACGGCGAGAGGAAAGAATGACAATGAAAGGAAGGAAAACCCTTGAAAAGGGTATGGATTTCCCATAAGATGAAAACTTTAGCGAGGATAAGGGTGTGCCTCTAGAATGTCCAGATCTATTTGTGCTGGTATAAAAGTGTATGAGTACATAGCATACCCTTATAGCAGTAGTGTGTAGCACGAGAAAGAGAGAGAGAGAGAAATATTACCAACTCGCTCTCATTTCCAAGCGGACAGTTACCAGGCTTGTACACACACACATCCAATATACAACGTTTTGCGCTCGCGTGCTATCCAATCGACCAACCCCCATTTCTCGTTACTCCGTTCATCCCCTTTTGAAAGTAACATAAAGGGCACGAAAAACTTGTTTTTTCCTCTTTTTTTCTGATAACTGTCATAACGTGAAAAAAAAAATTATCATCAATTTTTTCTCGAGTTTACCAACAGATTCGATGATAAATCTACTTTGGTCGTGTTTAGAGAAGCATTTTAGAAAATAATATCAGACTGTGTGGTAGAAAATAGCGAGAATGGAATTTTCTAGCCAATAATCTACTCCTCCTTCTCGCTTGGACTCTGCACGAAGGCTTATCGACGCCGGTGGACGCGGCCGGTCGACAACCGTGAGCTCACGGGTCTCTCATACACACACATTGATGTACAATCGAATACACACCGGAATTGCACGCGGTAGGCGTGTGTTGATAGCAGAGAGCTGATGTTTGTTGCTGGCAGCATCGTCCTCTGTGTAAAAGCCTTCTCCTTGCCTCTCGCTCACTGTCCGCACACACAAGTTGGGTGATTCAGGGAGCCATCCGTGTCAAGGTACACCGCATCGATGTCCACATGCGACGCCCTGTCTTTTTTTTATGGCTATGCCAGTTGCGAATCGTCTGATCGAATAAAAACGACTCAAATTCAATGCTTGCTATTTCTTGTCGACATCTAAATTATTTCTTGTTCAACAACTGAATTCTTTCTCTATTCTTTTACTTTGCTTTATTTATCATTAATTCTATCGCTTCATGAATCATTACTTTTGCACGAATTCTCAGAAGGTTGAGGATTCTTTAGCTCATTATCGGTTACGTAATTAGTAAAGAGACTTTTCATTTAATGTTAGTCATGCTCTTTTTTATTTAGAGATCATTCTTTTTTTTTTTTTTTTCTTGAAAGATTTGAGTTGCATTTATGCGAGGTTTTTTTTTTTTTTTTGTTAAATAAATAGTTGGCTGATCGATCAAATTGTTCACGAAACTAGGGTAAGTCGACCACTAAGTGGACAGTGCAGATAGTTGAATTAATCAGAGACATTTAGAAATCTCTTACAAGTACCGCTATAAATATTTAATTCATTAAAAAAGAGGGGAAAAAATTTTTTGGAGTAAGTATTTTGTTCCTGCTACAGAGGTCAGATAAATAATTGCTCCAAACATGTATTTCTCTCTGAAAAAAATGATAAACTTTTCGGTTTTCACGTTTATTTCGGTGAAAGTTCATAAAATATCAGTTATTACAGTCCAATAATAAATATGAATTTCAATAATTACATATTATTAAAAATAATAATTTTAATTAATAAAGCAACTATAAATTACAAATATTCATTTCGAGCATATAAATAAAAGCTGTTTCATTATCATCAATCATCATTTATTATATTGACTTTTCTTTATTCACTGATGCATAAATTATGTACAACTCTACAACAACTGCATATAAATTTTTGAAAAGCACACTATATAAATTAATACATCTTCAACTATTATTTTTTTTTAATCTAAAAGAAAATAATAAATTCATTAGTTAATATAATAAAACAATAGATTTTTGTGCAGCTTTGAATTTTAATTTCCTCGTCTCTCCGGATTTGAAGCCCATAAATCCGACAGAATAATGACACGTCTCATAAGAAATTCCTCGATGCATTCCTCTAGTTAAATTCACTTGTCACAGCGCGAGAAAGCATACGAGATAGTATAAAATAATCGATTTTCTACCAGCCAAGACTCGATCGAATTTACTTGACAGACTCTCGTCTTTCTCTTCATTTGATATGTCCCGGACCTACGACTACATCTACATATTCTCCCTCGTCATGTATTCCGGGTTAATTTACCGTAATAGACGTGAGGGTTTTAGGCCCAGAATACCATGGGGAAGGTGAAAGGATAATAAGAGAAATGCAAGGATAGAAATTTGTCGCCTTTCCTCATTTTACATCACCGATCTCTCGTTGCTAATCGAATCTCCATAAAGCAAATGTGAGAGAAGGAATTGTTCCGAAATTGAGGATGGTCGGGGATCAAGACCGGATGCCACGCTCGCTAGGCGGCTAATTATTCGAGACCGTGAAACTTAATTACGTAGGTTCCTCCACGGTAGTACGCGACCGCGAGGTCACTCCTACCTTTCAATATTCTACAGCTTATCGTTCATTCTCAAACTTATTTATTCAAGGAAAATGAGATGAGAAAAAATTAGTTGAGTTATTTTTGTTAGGGAATTTTAATTAAGATATTTTATTTTATTTTTTTTGTAAATTATTTTAGAAACTCTGTCTTCTGTTATAAAAATGACGGTGACGGATTTGGGTCGGATACAAATGCAAACATGGTTTGTGCTTCACATGTCTTATATTATTCGTTAATATTCGACGTTGTATTTAAATAGACATAACAGTTCCATCAGGAACTACATTATTCATTTTATTAGCCAAATTCATTAGAGTTTTGACTGTTCTATATCTAACTTTTGGCTACAGGTCAATAGTTTTTAATAAATTTAATTTATTACATTTGTTAACGCAAAAATATTTCAATTAATTCTATTCTTATAATTAGTTTACTTTAATAAAAATTATGTACTTAAATTAACATGATAGAAAATTGTTTAATGGATGAGTAAAAAGAAAGTACCTCAGTTTTTTTTTACGCTGTAAAATATTTTTTGTTAAAATAAAAAAATAATACACTTTGACATTTTTGATATTCAGTTAAAAAATACGACTTTGATAGTAGCATGGATTTTGAATTGATGTATGAAGTTTAACAATCAATTGCTCTATACAACAAACAAAGCATATTGAATATATTTTTTTATATTTTAAAAATATTCAACAATATATCGTCATGTATTTTCAAACGAAACATTACATTTTAATTAAATTGAATGCCTGCAAAAAAAATCATTGCATCATAAACTGAAATAAATGATAAAAAAAAAGGAATTAACTGATGGAAAAAAATCGTTAATAAAATTTTGTTTATATTTAATTGTTTA
The DNA here is from genome assembly GCA_028641665.1 of Chelonus formosanus. Classification (NCBI taxonomy): domain Eukaryota; kingdom Metazoa; phylum Arthropoda; class Insecta; order Hymenoptera; family Braconidae; genus Chelonus; species Chelonus formosanus. The sequence continues at coordinate 22,336,574 of CM054002.1, forward strand.
ACACTGAGTTTGTATAGAACGTCAATTAGCTGATAATTAAGGCACGATAGCTCCGAGTAAACGTTAATGACTCAGCGAATTGGTAAAATGAGAAAAAAATAATCACCCAATCATTAGTAGATATCTTGATAGCAAAAAGAAGGAAAGAGACAAATGCGATAGGCCTTGGTAAATGTAATCGTTTGACGTAGGTGACGATCTTGTAGCATCGATGCATGGTAAGCTCATAGGTGGGCGGTCATGAGTTGTGGGTGGGTCGTGCGATAGTTTATTCAGCAGATTATTGACGGGTGGTGTGTACGGATCCTGGATAGCACAACGATCACACACGCTTTGCTCGAAATAGCCACTGGTAAACCCTCTGTCCTCTGTACTCGATCGCTTTGGAATATATTTCGACCTCTCGGAATTTATTTGGAAGCATTCGATCTCTCGTACACTCAGTTGACGCTCTCGATATCCAACGATAGTTTGAGTTTTTGCGCTCGAGTACCTTTTATTTTTTTTTTTCCTTTCTTTCCCAGCTTCCCAAATACGTCAACGAGTTTTACTAAAATGTTTTCATCGATTTCAAATATTCGTGTAAACTATGCAGTGATTCAATTCCACCGTAAATAATTCAAGTATTCATAAAAATATGTTTACACGTTAGTATTTTTTTCCAAGTGTTTTATGATATTATTTTAACTCAAACCACTTCCGTTCTCTCTATATTACACTCCTATCACCTTCCTTTTAATTAGTTAGAGGAAATTAATTGTTAAAAAATTTTTCTCTCTTCATGAACAATTAATTTTTTAAAGCTTCCATTAAATTAATATGAATGTAACTGTTAGTATATTGACACTATTTAGAACAAAAAAATGACGTTTGAGATGAGAAACATTTTCATTCATCGGAATAGAATATTTTTCTGGTATTTAAATGAATTAGTGTAATCGCGCATTTAAGCACGTTATATTCAACTGTATCAGGTAGATCTTAAAAACGATTTTATCGAGATATTCTTGCACTGACAGTAGAAGAACTCATTTAAATACAAAATGTGACCGCAGATGACCTGAGTGAGTTTTAGTGACAGTCAATTTCGATTTTTCATTTATTTCCCTCTTACGAGTTTAATCTAATGAAAAACCATCTATTAATAGACCAAAAGTACTCGAACCGCACGTCTAATAATTGAGTGAAAATTTTCATTTGATTGAATTGTATAATTTTATTATTAAATATTCGAGAATATCTTTTTAATCATTAACATACGAAAATTTGTAAAAATACTTTTATCAACTTATCAATTCAGAATGTGATATATATCTTCTAAAAATAATCATGCATTTTATTTAAATAAATTTGATAATTTGAAATAAATATGTCCTTTCTGTAAGTAAGTCATTTTAATTTTAATAATAATTTGAAACTGAAGATAAATTTTTCATACTGACTAAAGTATTCAGAAGTTCTAATTAATTTGATAATAATAATATTAATAGAGAATAAATTTTAAAAAATCATTGTTAAAAATTAATGATTTTATGGTACAATAAAAGTTCAATCGATTGTTTAAAAAAAAAACCTAATGTCTTCCTGGTAAAAAATGATTGTTTATCGTTTAATTTCTTTCCAACTTTCTTTTAGAAAATTTTCCCATCAATAACACTACTCCCAATTGATCTGTTCAAATAAAAAAGCCCTAACTTCAAATGAAAATTTTTTTATTCCAAAAAAGTGCTTTTTATTCACACAAAAAACTATGGAGTGAAAAAGAAATCTAGTTCCCCCGAGAGATTTAGCAATTCGAAAATAAACTGAGAAGTATCCAAAGCTCCAATGTGCACAATAAATTCTAATTACAGTTAGTGAGACATAAGTACTCGTTAAAGTTTAATTCGTGTATATCCAACTGCATTCACAGCAGAGCAGAACGTGTGTTTTCATTAGTCTTCTTGTACCACTTTGCTATCATCACCTTTATCATAATTACATCCCTTCAAAAACCATCGTAGCTAATAAATAATTCATACCCTGGTGGTCTTTTTATACCTCAATGATGAATTAAATTAATTCTATTAGCGTATTAAAATAGGAGGAAAAAAAAAGACTTGACAAAGAAAGGAAGCAAAAGTAACGGAAATGGATGGAGAGAGAAAGGGAGAAAGAGGTGGAGGCGAAACTTCCGCGTGAATCGATAGCTAATGGCTTGCCCGTTGTAATTAATGCAACAAGTTGATACCTAACACTTATCTACGGCCACGCTGCCGCGGCAGCTTTAAACGGAACAGCTCGCCTCGAGCTACGAAACGACTCGTTTCTATAGACATGTTCGTCCCTTTCTCCTTCACCATTCGCTATCCTAATATTTTGGCTAATTTGCAATCGATTACTGCCCTCCAATCACTAGTTGATTCGTTTGCATAACTTTATTTTATTGTTTTCATTATGAATAATTGTGCCGAGTAATTTCATTCATTTACATTAATTTGTTCCATTTAGTAGCTTATTTATTATTTAGTTTTAATATTCAATTATCAGGGCTTTTGTTTTCGAGAATTATGAAGATATTCGGGGAATTTGAATGTTATCAATCGAGGGTTTATCGTGTTTCTATTTAATTTCTCAGTTTTTATTTAAATTTATATTTTAATGTCTGCTCTTTTTTTTATTTGTTTATTAAAAAATATTTTTTCATTATTATTATTAATAATAAATAATTGAATAATATATTATTTAGTAAACTCTGTCATTTATTAATTAGTATACTAACTGATAAATGGAAGAGTTTATTGTAAATTTAAAAAAATTTTTAAATATTAATAACATTGATATTTTGTTTATTATTTATTTATTAATTATCATTAAATGTTCATTTGTCATGCAATACAATTCTTACTGTAATGACAATGAAAAAATCATTACAGTAAAAGTTTTATTTTTCAAAAATGAATTTTTTAATTTAATATTCCATTTTTAAAATCCATTTTTGTCATTTAGTCATTTGTTATTAAAAAAAAAAAAAAAAAAAAAAGAAGAAAAAAGTAAATAATGGGAAGTAAAACTTTATATCACTTGGTTCTATCGAGCTTAAATATTTAATCGCAAGTAAGGGTTTAAGGGAAATGTATAGTAGTACTTCTGGAGAGCCAAATGATTCCAGCCATTTTCTTAAGAAACTTCCGTTAGGTATTAAACATTAGCGTACACTATTCTGGTCTTCAAAGATTTTTCGTAGCATATACAAGTCACATAGAGAGACTGAGCTCTTGGTGTCAGCTTCCAAATGGGACTTTGGGACAAAGTTTTTGGCAACGAGTAGTAGCAATACTTTGCTAAGTTGTGGCTACAAGTTGTAGGCAAGGCTAAAGACCAACATTGGGATACCAAGTTAAAAAGACTACTGATATAATTACCATTAATTAAAACCTCTGTGGCAATAGTCCAAGTTCACCTTTTCTCCTCGTTTTCTTAAGTATTATACGAACAAATAGAAGCTAAATTTCCCTCATTTTCCAGTATCAGAGATGTCATTAGTCTTTTTATTTTTATCCCAACGATTAACATCGTATTTTTGTTGGCCACATTAGCGGCGAGAATAAAGAAGAATATCACAAGTCTACTTAGCCTCTTTATTCATCATCCTTTATGCTATAGCGTTCTAAGTCGTCGCTTACTTGACTGCTCGACTTGCTTCGTTTGCAACCGTCCCGCCTGTTCACTCGTCTGTGCCGCCCTTCGTTTTGCTGGAGTACATTATATGTATATTTTTCTCAACTTTACTCTCTGGTGGGCCGCATTTACTGCCGCGAAAAAGGCCCACTGTGAACTTTAAGTGGAAGAAAAACCGTGACGTTACGCTTAATGATTGTACTGTCTATTTTCTGTGAATTTCTTACAGTCAAGTTATTTATACCAAATTATTCGACCTGGATCTTTCTTATTAATATTAAATTAAATACTCGTGCTTTATTTATCATTTGGAATATCTAAAAAAAAGAACAATGTCTCTACCATCACTACAAAGAAAAATGCAAGAGTAGATGTGTTATCATCACTTTGAAATAACTTTTAGTCTCCATATCAATAACAGACGAGGCAGCTTCTTGATTCGACAGTGAATATTTTTTCTCATCCAACATGATTGCTTGTGTAATATATATATGTCGATTCTAGAATTTGTAGTGAAATTCGCTAATTAAATGCTCTAGAGACTAGACTAATTGGCTGATTTAAAAAATGCATTTATTTATACCAATTGACTATGGTTCTCTAAAAAAAAAAAAAAAATAAAATTTATTGGTCACGAGAGAGACTAATTTTACAATCAAAAGATTCAAGACTTTATTTTAAACAATTTTTTATTTCATACTTAAAACTTTCCTATTCTCTTCTTGACTTCCTTCTTCACATGATTTTCCATGACTTACTTTACTAATTATCCTTAAATAAATTGAATTTAATTTTTAATCATCTTTTTTTTTTGTCTTCCAGGTAAATGTGACAAAATAGATGTGAGAATCTACTAAGAAGGAACATGATAATTGAATAAAGTAATGAGGTATTCATTCAATCATTAACTGATAAGATTATCTTTATTCGAAGATCTTGCATCATAACATAAATGAATAGAAAATTAAATAACTCGTGCTAAATAATTGTAGTGGATTTAAAAGACGAATTAGTGCTCTTCTGATTGACTTTGTTTCACTCGTTTAGTGTGAGTGTTACCTTAAGGCATTTAAACCACATGTGGGTAGTCAGTGGGTGCAACAACATGGCGGCCAGTCATCGTTCCACGTTTATACTCCTATGCATTATATGCGAATTGTCTGTGGGTGGATTAGCATTCCGATTTTACCAAATACACGAGACCTTAATATTGATTTGATCGTCTTATATTAAAAATTCTCACACATATTACTGATCTGCACTTTCATTTCTTACCGGTTTTTTTGGAAGGATTTCTTTATCGTTTAATGCTTCAACTTTTATTTAAAATCATTCATTTTGAGAAACATATTGGACCAAATGGAACAAGTTAGATTCCATTGAGAAAAAACAATAAATCAGAATAATTTTAAATAATTTTTTATACTACTTTTTGATGATTTTATTTTATTGAACATAATAAATTGAAATATTAAATTATTATTTATTGGTAGATATTATTTATTTGACATATTTAATTGATAGTAATAATTAAATGAAATAATTTGTCCAAGAGCTTCTCCAATTTGACTACAACCATAATACTCTGAACATGTCAAATAAATGTTTAAATTTTACCTTTAACATAAAATCATTATTCCGCAATTATAATAAAGCTATTTAGAGGAAAATGAAAAATATACACTCGATGAACAGGAATTAACTTTCTGTCTAAAACGTCAATGTAAATATGCTAATCGCAATTCAGCCGTTATTTACATGGTCGTAACAGCAATTGGAAAACTTTACTACAAAATGTATATATAGATTTTTGTAAAAGATTTTTTCACAAATATTATTTACAAATTCTAGAGTAAAAAAAAACCTTGGGGGGGAAAAAAAATAAATGTACCGTTAAAAGTGGTAGAGTTCTATCGAAAAACAATTGGCCAACATACGATCGAATGGACATATCATATGTGGTAACACGGCCACGTTTTCCGTGACCCTAGATCGGCTTGTGCAATTTTTTTTTTCACGAATGTTCGTCATACAGAGGCCTCGAGGATCGATACTTAACGCGAATACTGAAGCCAAACTGTCGTCTGGTTGTACATAAAACGCACTATGAATGGGACGTAAACATTCTTTATGTGTCAAAGTTTAGAAAAAAATGATTTTCAATTTTTATTAGCTTGGTTTATTGCCCGTCGCGGAGTATCTGAAAAACCACAAAGATCACGCAACACTGTCGTGTGCAGGTGGCAAGATAAGATATATTCTGTGCTGGCAATTGTTTTGATATTGTCTCGAGACAAAGGCAATGCAGTAACTCTTTTCGAGAAAGATCGTGACGTAACTGACGAAGCTCGCCAAATAGTCGACGATTATTACCTCGAGAAGAGGCACAAGAAGTAGTTGGAATTTTAGCGGGTCGACTGGTTGGCACCCTTGGGGTAATTTCCCTGTCCGCTACGTAGATTGTTGATAGCTCGCGATTATTTATGGGATCCGAAGGTTACCGGGAAGGGATAGTGATGCACGCGAAACGAGGTTAAGCATGCTGAAGGAAGAAGACTTCTAGTTTTATCTTCCGGATTGCCGAGCAACTTGAACTTTCACCTCAATGATTATTACGAAAAGGTCAACCGTGAATCCTTGCATATTTATTCCTACAGCTCGGATTATTTTTACATCTTTTCTTATTTTGTTTCTAAAATTTTTCCAAATGTTCATTTCTAAGTGATTTTTCATTGTCACTCAGAGCGATCCCAGACACGTGAAAATTTCACGCACAAAGTAAAGTCGAAGTCGATGCACCAGTTGCAGCCAGTCTTGTTCTAATTATATCTTACTTTGTTTGAGTACAACGTACCTTTAGACGCTACCGTCAGCGTAGGTCGGATATACCCCTCCCACCTGCTTTCTTCCCTGACGTGCAATCTCTCGTCCTCCCAAACCCCACCGGAGTATAAACCAACTTACGATACGCTGCATACCGCTCGTCGTCGTCGTCTCCAAAGGAGACTTAGCATCGAACCTATTGGAGTTGCGCCAAATGGAAACGCTCGTCAAATCGAGCATTGAATTAAGAAAATTTCCGGTTGCACCCAAGACACTTCAGACTTGATTTCGTATAGCTAAAATTAGTTATCTTCATTTTCAAGCTTGAATTTTCGTTATTACGTGTTAAAAAGTTCCTCGTTGTTTCCTTTTTTTTTTAAATTGTCGTTTGTTATTAGATTTTAGTATTTTATTATTGGATTTTTAAAAATTTTTGTGGATAAAAACAACCAGGCAATGCCATTTTTACGAGCTTATCGAGTTATGAAAAGTTTTTTTTTGATATTAATTAACATCTGGAATCGAAATAATGGAAGTTTTCTGTCTACCTGTGGAACTTTATTAGTTAGATAGTAACATGTTAATGAATTTATGAAAAAGATAATTAATTAGTTAATGAAGTTGTATTTGATTTTTTTTTAGTTAATTTTTTATGAGGTTTCTTATTATTCTTAAATAAATATAAAAAATTCTGCACATGTTTTTATTTATTTCATTACAAATGAAATGTATTTTTGTAACAAAAAGATTTTAGTTTAATTTAAAAAAAAAAATTCAGTCTTCAATTTTCAGTTTTCTTTTTAATACATTTTGACTTCAATACTTCAATTTGTTCACCAATCCAATTACTTCTTCAATAGCTACTCTAACTATTTTCGAATGAAAAACATTCAAAAAAAATGTTTTTATTCAATACTTTTGAAGATATTAATTCTTCCGATTTTTTAATAAAGCAATTAATCGAAAAATCATCCTCTAAATATCCCTTATCACTACTTAACTTCACCACTTCAATCCAATTATCTATTGAAGTTTCTTTTCGAATCATTCAAAATTTTTTCATGTTTACCATATAACACTTATAGTGTCAATTATTTTTTCTACCATCATCAAATCATCAAGTAACAATCTTCAATTAACTTCAACTTCTATTCAAAAAATAATCCACTTACACATATAAACCTTTCCTCCTCAATTCGTTGCAGAACTCTAATTATAGTAATTTATTATCCTGGCACGATTGTCCTACATTATTGACTCCACAGTAATCATGGTCAAAAAAAAAGAAAAAAAAATTCGACCCAGTAGCCTCGTGACAGTCGATTTTTCACAACGTCATCCCTTATGAGCGTATTGGTGTATTAGTGAAAAAAAAAATATATGAGGTGCAACACACGTTCCATAGCGAATTAACGAGAGGGAGAATGCAAGCGAGACATGTAACGGGTGCTTGAGGGTGCGAGAATTAGCGAGGGTTGTGCTCGTTACATATACGAGAACGAGAGAAAAATAAAAAAAAAAAGGAATTACACGGACAAGCGGAATAAAATGAGCAGCTAATCGATATCAGTTCATTGAGTTTCAGTTTCAGCACGTGTATACCCAGTGTAATCTACATATCACATACACACATGCAGTCACATAAAAATCTATATATATATATATATATAGATATATTTTCAGCTTTTCTCTCTTTCTCTTTCTATATCGTACCGTGTGTCGACTCCGCCGCACATTTATCACGACTCTTTTTCCCGCCATTAGAACAGAGGGACGGAGGCAGGAAGGTCACATGGGTTATCTTTCCACACACAACGCAAGTGCTTTTTGCGCGTCAGTCGTCGTCCGGTGGACCTTCGTCGAGTCGCAGTTTAAATATAACATCAGGTATCCGCGTGTTCTGCGTGCGTCGGTGTCCTCTACTCTACCCACAGTTTAATGTTTTACCTCTGCTACGGTCTTTCTTCGTTTGTACACGTGTGCACCACGTTTAGAAACCTCTCGCACACCCAACAACTTGAGGGGAAAAAATCTCGGAACAAAGGCGACGAGGATTTTAAACTCTTCTGAGAAAAAATTAAATAAACCTTTCAGTTAAGATTTTTTGAAAATTTATGAGGACAATATTGACAGCTTCAGATGCTCACTAAATATTTTTTTTCATCTTTACTAGGGATATTTGTCGGCTTCCGGTAGATTGTTGGAGTTTGGAGAAGTCTCCAGGATGTATGTAAATCAGGGCAACTTCATTGGAAAAATGTTGACATACAGTAGGGATTATTTACAGATCTGTTAATGTCGAGAAGTCGTTAAAATTTTTTTAATAAGTTTTATTCAATGACGGAAGAACGATTTTTTAGGAAATTATTAGAAATATAAAATAGATATTTAATAGTAGGTGAGGAGCTATTTTTTTTTTTAATTTTCATCAAAGATGAGAATTCTAGAAATAATCTAAAATCATTCATAAATGATTTATTACTTCAAAATAATCAAAGAAATACTGTTTTTTTTTTTTTCTAAAAGCTCTCAAGTTTAATTTTGCATTTATGATAGAAGTAAATTGAAATAAAAAACATGAAAATAGAAATATCTCTAAGGAGAAATAATCGAAATTTTATTCCAAAAACGAATGAAAATAATTTCTAAAAAACCATAAAAGTGTGATGTATGATTTGAAAAAAAAAAATAGCTAAAACATTTTTTACGCATTCTCGTATCTTTTTTTCACCCTTGGTACATTGAACCTTCCCTCTCGCGTGTCTTCAACGCCAACACATAACGGCCGGCAGTTTCTGGCCCCATTCTCTCGTCCAGCATTCCCATTGCCGGAAGATGAACTCCTATAAAATCTCACTGCCGGTTTAAGATCCCCCTTTCCAGCATACTACCACCCTCCACTTTTCTCTCAGTTCTAGCAGCCAATACCGCACCCGGGTACTATTCCAACGTACATATAACCCCTTTGCCAGACGCCGCAAAGACGATGGGGAATGAGAAAGACTGAACGATCGAGGTACACGGCAGTTTATCCAGCAGAGAAGAGATTGCTACGGTGGTCTAGGGTCGCTTGAGACGCATGTAGAGAGATCGTCCTTGATATAAAAGAGAAAAAACGAGAGGAAAAAATTACATTCTTGAAAAATACCATGAAAAAGGAAATTAATGGTCTAAAATGTCTACATCTAGATCTCTTTTCTTAATTTTCAAGATTTCATTTTTTTCTTCCATCTTCCTTTTTTATTTATTAATTGAATTAATTTTTATTATCAACAGTTCAATTTATTTCACGTCTGGTATACATAATCTTACGTTATTTTCTACTTCATTTCTACTACGTTGTCTCTTTAATTTTATTCGTATAACAAATCCAACCTGATCCCTGTCTGTTGGCAACGTAAAGCTGGTTCGTAGCCATTGCTAGTTCCATACTGGGTCTTCCCTCGTGAAGAACAAGCAAAAGAAGAGAAACGTGTATCGACCTCGGTCTTAGGTGTGGGTCGAAGTGGTTGGAAAAGTGGAAGGAGAAGTCCAACGGTCAAGAGGGGTGCTGGAGAAATAAGAGAGCAAGAGATTTACTAGTCTGGCGACTTTGTAATAAAAAAAAAATAATAAAAAACAAGTTAAATCATTCGTACAAAAAGTAACAAAAAGTCAAAATAAAAATTTTCTTTGCTATTTTATAGAAAAATAGTAGAATTTATTGAAAAAAAGGAGAATATTTGATCAAAAACAGCAGCAGCAGCAGCAACAGCAAGCATTAAAAGTCATTGAAATAATTTTGACCATGACAGTATTTATTTTTTCAACGTCAATCATTGAGTTGTCTCTTTAAATATTCTTCAATCGCACGATAAATTGCCACAAAAACCTTTTAGGTATGTTTACTCTGATACTCTGGAATGTGAAGAACGTGTCCTTCATCATTGACATCAACCTGAATCTGCGATTCTTCCGTGGTCACTGATGTTTTTGTCGTCTCCAATGCCACATATCTGATGAATAATCCACATGAAGATTGAATTGACACCTGACAAATTTGTAAAAGAGTGTAACATGGAAGGAAATATTTCAAGAATACTTTGGAAAATATATGTAGCTCCAATGTTGAAGTCTCGTCTTTATCCTTCTTCTCAACAGCTAGCTATTGAATGCATCTCCTTCTCTTGTTCTGGCTCATACAAGACCCAGACACTTCTCTTATACGCATGTACACGTCATCGCCAAGTATATAATGTTCTCTGGCAAGCAGGCTACTCAGATATCTCTCTCAAGTTCAGAGGAAGACTTTAGCGATGGCTCAGAGAGTAGTTCCCCTCTTTATAGAAGCAGTTAAAAGATTGACTTGCGTTATACTTTTTCCTCTGGTACGTCAGTGAATCATTGAATGAGAGAGGAACGCTATCAGAAGACGAGTGTAGCAGTTGAAATTGATGATTGGAGACCATTGGAGATGATTTGCGACGAAAAATTGAACGCTCTACATGTCTGAAGCTCGTTGGCCTCGCAATCGTCGAGTGGAGGCTAAGCAGAGAGGGGGAGAGGTCAGTCACGGTTATACAGAGACAGTCACACATACGCAGTGTACGACACACCCTGGGAATAATGGATGTGTTACACGGCTACAGGGATTCAGAGAAACACGGACGGTGGCAGACAGCACCAACATTATGGAGGAGGGCAGCAGCCAGACGAATGGGAGACTGTTACACCCAATTGTCCCTCGTTGTGCAGGGGTCAAGTAAGGTAGCCAAGCGAGCACGGCAGACACCATCATCCGTGCATGCTATTGGATAAATACGTTCAGTTGGAGAATATAAGCATATACTACATTGCCTCGAGGCCATGTGAAAACACTTTCACGAGGTATTTCCTACTACATTGTCATAGATTAAACCTCATTGTCTGCAACTTGTCTTCTTAACAAATCTAAGTGTCATGATGACTTCAATGCTAGTTAGATAGTAACTTGCTAGATATGCAATCCACATCTTTTTGTGGTATTGTTCAAAACTTGGAGTTGCTATGAGACTAAACATAACATCCTGCTTTATTTATATTTTATATATTGATGAAGAAAGTCTGGCAGAATACAGTTATGAACTATGGTGAATATTCAACGGATCCCAAGCAATTTGCACAGATGATGCACATTAGCACACCTCAGTACAATCATGTCATAAATTACTAGCTGGTTAGCCGCCGCCAGGGGTCGTCGAGATTCAATTTTCAAGCTTGATTCTTTCTTTTCTCTCTTCTCCTTCAATGGACCCAACAGTGATGCCAGATTAGAAATAACCTGGTCCCGTTTGGTAGTGGAGAAAATTTCAGTATATCTTGTCTTGTCATACCGTCACCACAATTTTTTTCATGGTCACACACGTGTAAGATTATTTTGCTGATGTTGACCCTATCATCATAATCATCATCATTGCTATTATCTTTTTTTTTCATGATAAAAAATATTCTTTCTTTTTTTTTTTGTCAATTCCAACCTCTCCAATGAATCTCTCTTCAGAACTAACTATAGATTTTAAGTCCATGAAACTTGCTAGTGATCTCTAACAAGTTCCCCTGACGCAACCTGCCTTCTTGGAGTCACTTTGGCGCGTAAGTCAACGCTGACGTCAGCTTCTGCCGGCCTTTTGCCCTATTTGAGTTGTAACATGTGCTAAATACACTTGCTAGAGCATTTTCTTCAGCTTTATAAATATTTGAAACATTTCAGAATCTTTTCATTTATATCTCTTGCTATTTTATTTTCTTTTATTGTACCATGAATTATTATTTTGAATTCAATTCAATACTCAAACAATATTTGATAACAATTGGATAAATTTATTTAAACATTAAAATTATTATAGAGAATAATTACACAGAGATATGTATAATTGATACGAATGATTAAATAGATTAAATAATGATATCAATATGGTCACGCAAATCTGGAATTCAAGAGCAGTTTAATCTCCTACTTGAGAACACAGAGGTAGTAGAGCACGGCAATGGAGATCGAATTTGTTAGGCAAACGAGATCAAATTGGGCGTCTGAACAGCATAACTAAGTATCAGAATTACGAGGTTTCTATAAGGAGCTTGGTGGGAAATCACTAACCATCAATCTTTAATTAACTTTTAGTGATTACCATGATTAATTAAAAAAGCCATTGATCTATTTCAACACATAAAGCTTATTTGTTATTGGAGGATATTGAGTTTGGTGGGACTGGTTGGTTCAGTTGACACTACAATCGTATGAGTGATCTCTGAGCGTGCTGATTGGTGAATACCGTAAGCATCACTAGCTCCTGGACCCAGCTGACCCTCTGACCCCAGCAACTCGTTCGCTTTTATCGTCTGGATTGATGTGTCGGGTGGTGCTGACTACGCGGTACAATAACGCGACTCACGTTGGTGGGAGCGGAATTCTCTACCGAGCGACAAACAATTGCCGCCAAGTGGCTTAATTGCAGTCAACTAAACAAATGGTGTACGTTAAAGTCCCTGGACGCGAGTTTGTATGCTTCTAGGGGAACGTTGATGACACCCGGTTGGACAGGTCCGCGAATATCGTCATCATTTTCTCAACCCAACCCTTCCCATTTGTTGGACCCTACTTGTTCCCACGTCACTGCTTGACCTCCAGTGTGAGAGCCAAATGATAGGCAACTGCGTCACCACCTTTGTATAGCTTCTTAACCAATGCGTAGAAAATATTTCAACACATTCAACAACTCATCATCTATTTGGCCGTTTTAAATATCCCTGGAGTCTAAATAAAATTGTCTGTTTACCAAGACTTCCAAAGCTACTGGTTAGGTAGTGTAGGTGTACTACTGAGTGTACTCTGGCTTTAAGAGAGATTCCCATTTATCAGAGGACATCCGCCGGAAGTGGGGCGGCCCCTGCGTAGGTGAGAGAACAACATTGCCATTTCGTTATAGTCTTACTCTTTCTTTTCCTCTTTCTCTCTGTTCTTCGATAAACTTTAGACCTTTTTGCGTTCAAGATAATTCTTTGGATTCTTACTAGAATTCAGGTTATGCTTCATTATTTTAGTCACTGCTTAAAATAAACTTCCTCATTTTTGATGATTCCATTTAGGAAGATAAAGTACACCAGTCGTTGTTATCATTTTTTATTTATAATTTGTGGTAAAATTAGTCACTTATATTTTAATTCAATTGAATTCATAGTGAAGTTAGTTAGGTTTCATATCGTCATTTTAAAATTCATATTTATGTTCAACTTTTTAAACGCTTTATAAACATTAAAAGTCGATGAAGAATTTTCTTCTTAAACCAGTTTTCTTTCAAATAAACTTGAAAACCACAAAATTAAGGTTAGTACCTTCAATAATGAAAATTGATCTTCAAAATCGCTTTAGCAAAAGAGATGAAAATTATCGAATTAATTGAACTTTGAAGTGAAATGTCTTATGAACTTTCTAATTATGAAGATGAAGATATTTTGATGACAAAGTGGAACAGAGGTGAATTATTGGAATAATAAATGTAAAAGAAGAAAATGGCGAATTAGGTGATGATGACGAATGATGATAAGATGGTTGGTCTGAGGTGAGAGATTCTTGTTTGGTTTTTGGGTCGCGGTGTTGATGCCTTTTTCATGGAATGCTAAGATATCCTACATTGAGTCCATACCACAAGTCTACGACTGCAGGGACAGCACTTGCGGTGGGATATCAGTTAGTTGCTTATATGTGCAAGCGAATGGGGAATACCGGTCGACCTTCTGATGTTGCAACGAACTGAGACCTGGCACAGATAGACCACCTATAGTTTTATGTATCTCGTCATTCTCTCTTCCATAGGTTGCGCAAAACTTGTCGACCGTTTCTATGGGAAACCCCGTTAATTTAGTATAGGAATCAATCAGAGTTCCAAGCTAGAGAGAGTCTGAAATCGATTGTGGACGAGTAGAAAATCGAGGATGGTCTGTGAGATTGTGGCACGCGATTGAGAGTTGAAAAATACATAGTAAATTGATGGTATATAAGAAACCCGGACGAAAATTCTAACTTCTCTTGCTTGCACACCTTCAATGTGGAGACGTCGCCTGGCGCGCAGGCGATTATCCACTCCAACGATTTGCATGCGAATGGCTCACGTCACGATCCAGACGCGTGGCTACCTAGCTAACTTATTCTTTTTTTTAATAAACTTATATCCGTTAAAATGTATCTAGACTTTTGGATAACGGTTTACTTGTTGGATTGTTGCAGGAAAACATTTCGACTCCGGAGCCTGCTGATATTACAGAAGACGATCATTATTCCAGTGAGCATTCTTTTTTTTTTTTTTTATATCTTACAATCAATCAAACGTCCACATTAGTCATGTTTTATCTTGAAATTATTTTATTGAATTTAATTACTGTCGAGTGAAACCAAGGTAAAGTGAAGTGTTGGAGTAAACTGAGACACTTTTTTTCTTATGATCTTTTTTTTTTAAGTTGAAATATTTATGGGCAATGATTGAAAAGTAGTTTTTTAATAAAACCCATTTTTTAAGCTAAATAAATATTGGAATTTATCGATGAAATAAATTCAAGAATTATGATAGTAATATTGATGTTTATTTATAGTATCAGTAGTAATCATTACTTATCAGTGTTAAAAAAAAAAAATCAACTATTCTACAATTGTATTATAATTTCTATTCATCTCTAAATTGCATTCTTACATTTTTAATTAGTTAATCTATTAAAAAATTATCATCAATTCCTGTAAAAAATTAATCTAATAATCCATTGTTTTTAATTATTCAAGAAGAATTAAATTAATATCATTAAATAGATAGTTATCTCAAAAATGATTTTATTACTTCAATAAAGCAAAGTCTAATTTTTTTACCATTTTTAAAGCTATTATTTTTCTTATCATTTCAACAAGTAATAAGAGTTATACATATGTAGACATTGTAAATAAACACCTGAATTAAATTTAAAAGAATCTTCATAAAAACAAAGAGTCTCATTTTACAACAAATTATTTATCAGTCATAATAGAATATGATAAATTTATCTTGGTTTTTTTTGAAACAATTCTCTAACATTGCATCAAATATGTAACTCTATTAATGCAGACGATTGATGGAAATATAATTAATGATTAATTTCATTTTCGATGTGCATCGAGGGCCAAGAATACATATCTTAATAGAATGAAAAGCATTAAAGTCAAATAACTAATTGGCTGAAATATAACGTTGGTTTGAAATAATATATAATTGAGTACGCGCGGGCAATCGAAAAGGCAAAAATTAGTTCTCTTGGTTTCTCTGACTCTTTCTACTGAGAGAGTGCCAACATCAAGCTAGGTCGTCGCGTACCGTTTTGGGTAGATGACCTAAATACTGACAGGAACAGGAGGTGTCTCATCACCGCTATCGGGTGTGCTTGAATCATTTACAAGAACCGTCCATGCATCCTCTGCTGTCATGTATTTTACCCTTTAACGATCGATAAATTTCTGGCTTTCCTACTCCCAACCTTTCCTGGCACATCTCTTGCATAATTTATGTATTATATTATTTAATCAATTTACCATATTTACCCTTAAACATTTCACACTCATTTCTTCGTTTTTTTTTTAACAAAAAGTCATTTTCTAACGCCTGGCCTGCGTTTTATTGATTTTTCTATTATTTTCCAGTGTCTCACTGTGTGTGTGTGTTTTATGATGATAAGAAGCTACTGATAATTCTGGCCCTTAGATGTCACGCTTATTTTTGATTATGTTAATAACACAGGCCTACTGAAATGTATTTATTATTCACTAGTTAATAACTATACTATTAATAAACATTAAATATTTTTTTCATTACTATTTAATTATAACAAAATTGCATTCATTTTATTACTTAACGTGCCATTGGTTTAAAAAAAAAAGATTAAAACTTGTAAAGTATAAATATTTGTTGGCAAAATTAATTTTTGGGTTTTTAAAAATTAGTGAAAACAATATAGGTTTGTTGAATAGTGATGACAAAAATAGTTAAATGTTGCTAACGAATGGAGATAATTGCTGATGATAAAACAAAGAGTACAAGTTGTAACAACAAAGGGATGTAGACCTGTGTAATTAATAACTTAAAAAGAAATGCTAATAACGTAAACATCAATTGGCACTATTGTTTGTTGAACTCGGCAGACGCGCTCGTGAGAGACGCGGATAAGCTGAAGTTGATGCTGCTCGCGTGGAATTATAATCTTCAGCAGCAGGCACAGGCGCAGGCTGCAACAGCAGCTTTATCACCGAATAATTCCTCAACAACCACGTCCAACACCATCGGCACACCTGTCACCAGCCAATCAGCCATTTCCACGGCAAACAACACCATTAACAACTCCACACTTACAGGTAACACTTTTTTTCACCAATCAATCTCAACTGTTCTTTTGCTTGTTCAAAGTGTCTATCACTATTTTCTATTTAAATAACTCTATCCTTTGTATTCATAACAATAATCAAATAAATTATTTCAATGTTTCAAATTTCATTATAAACAGTCAAATAATTATTTAACAATGAATTTTAATGCACAAATGTATCTAATGGCGTCATTAAAGGATAGCATCAGTATATTGTAATATAAAACCTGCATGCTTGTGAATAGCCATGTGCTAATGTCATTATCATTCCACATTGCCAGAAGTACATGATCAAAGAGTAGAAAAAGAATAATAATTTTTTTTCTTGCTTATGATGGTCAAAACCATATGGAGAAGTGTCTTGAGCGATTAAATCCTCTCGTGAATCACCTCTACAGTGTAGAAACAGTGATGATACAGAACGAACAGTGTCATATCAACCTGGGTAATCTCCTGCTTATCATCGCCCATGACATTTGAACGATAAGACTTGAATGGATATTGCGTTGAATGTAAGCATGGAGTGAGCATATACGTAACATACATGTTATCCGATATATACATTCTGTCTTAGTTCAAGTCGTTGGACTTACTTTACGGAAGGATAATTCACCCTTTTTCTTCAACATCTTCAAGTTCTTTATTCTTTCTTTGGTGTCTCGCTCACTCTTTTTCTCTACCTTCTTCATCATCATGATGTTTTCTTCTATTTCGCCTTCTTCAGCTGCTTCTTTTCCTCCTCCAATAGTATCTACAGCTCCTCGTGGCCGGTCAGATGCGAAACTGGTTATGCTGGCTCTTCTACCGCGTCGCATACTCGTCGTTGCGTAATGAACCAGCTTTCGGCATGGTCTTAAGAGCGACTGGTCTCTTCTCCATTCCTTGCGATCATGGTCAAGCGGTCATAATTCAACTTAAAACAACTCAACAAAAAAAGATATACCATTTTTTTTTTCACCGTGTTATTTCTCCTTTAAAAGTCTAAGATAAACACGCAGTCCTCGATATAAAAAAGACTCTTTAATATGATATCAACTTGTTTTTGAGTTAAAAAATTAATTAACCAGTAACACACAAATACATTCGAAGAATTATTTTATAAAATAATGATCAAACAATTATTTTGGTTGTATTTACAAATAAACAATGATTGAGCAATAAAAATATTGAGAATAAAATCACATCGTAATGCAATTGACGTTTACTTTACTTAGATAAAAGTGTGTTTTTTAAAATTTTTTAAATCAAAGAGCATTCTGGTCTCAAGTGCGGGTATATCAGTTTTCTTAAGTGTAGAAGTATTACAGTATCATGGTAAGAAGTCAAAAGAATAGCCCGAGGACGTTGGCACAGGATTTCAGGTTCAGACTCGCGGCTAGAGCCAAGTTGTCAAACGAGCCGGCGAAAGGAGAACGTGGATCTTCGTAACCGGCTTTCTAACCAGCTCGATAGTATGGGAACTCCTTTAAGCAATAGCCCGGGGTGTTATGTCCGTTCAGAATTGTTGAAACAACCTTCAGTACCTTCTACTTCTGTTGAATACTCTTGCTCTGTGTTTTTACTATTGAAGAAATGGCAACCAATACCTCAGGGTTTATTTCACAATTCCAACCTCTGACGTAATCCATCGTTAAATAAAATCTATCAAGGAGATGCTATCCTGATGATACCATCAGGCATGATATTTTTAATATTGCTTCATCATCATTCATTCTGTTATACTGAAGAAATAATGGGTTAAATGTGTCGTTTTTTTGTGTCTAGACTCTCGAAATGGCACGTCAGAACTTGGAGAGTTATCAACAGGCGCAGTACCAAGTCTGGGAGCTGTGGCTGGGGTCGGTAGTGAAGACATGGCATCTTTGTGGGCTTCATATGCTATGGGTTTAAAAAAGACACCGCCTCCTGCATCATCTTGCACACCATCACGTTCAGATCGTGATAGAGAGTCCAGTCCTGCTGGTGGTGAAGGAGCTGGTAGTGCACAAGACGAAACAAGTAGCAGTGGAAATAAAGAAGATGAAGATGACGATGATGAAGATGCTGATGAAAGACTTGATCCACGACATCATGATCCAGAACGTCTTAAAGCTTTTAACGTAAGTCATCCTACCTTTTGCGGATCCTTTATTCTAAAAATATTTCCAACGATAAAACTTTACTACCTCCCATTTCCTTATTAAACTTCAAGTTATTCTAGAACATATTATTCAGAAATTCCTGGAGGAATTTTATTTTGTCATTGTTATTGTGGTGTTGGAAAAATAATAAAATCAATTCTCTATACATTGAACATATTGGTTTTATAACATATCAGTTTTGAAAAATTAGAAATGATTGTTTATCAATATCGATTGTAACGATAAGCGCCAATAATAAAAATAAAAATTACTACTGTACTTCTGTCTATAGTTTACCAATGAAATAACAGGAATTTTGCTATCAACCATGCATAGCTGTAATGCGTGTCATTTTATTGTCACTTTTGAATAAACTAGCACCTTTATGTATTCTATTCGATAAAGATTAATAAGTAATCATTAGAAATCATCACCAAGTCCTTTGTTAGCATTTATATAATTTTTCTATTATCTATAATGATTCATTGATTAGTCAACAATTAGTCTATTTCATCATTCAATTATACAAATTCAGATAAAACTAAATTAGATTAAATTTGGTCAGAACTAAATATATGTTTTACTATAAAAATTTTTTATAAAGAGGAGTAATATTGTAATAATTAGTTACCTAAAGAGTAGAATAATCATAAAAATGTGCATAAATTTTGTAATATAATTAATCTCTATTGCTATAAAGTAATTTATTTTATAGTTAGAAAAACGTTTTGATGTGATTTAATTTTCATTTTAAGTGTGTATTTTGCTGTAAAAAAGTTTTTTATAGATCAAGTTTATATTTCCTGATTAAAAATCATGTTAATATGTAAATTTGACCATTTTTCTTACAATTACATTGATATCGAGTCATCTCTCTAAACTTACAACTCACAAATAATA
The DNA here is from genome assembly GCA_028641665.1 of Chelonus formosanus. NCBI lineage: Eukaryota > Metazoa > Arthropoda > Insecta > Hymenoptera > Braconidae > Chelonus > Chelonus formosanus. Next base: position 22,356,469 of record CM054002.1, read on the forward strand.
AAACAAATATAATTTTAGTAATTAGCAATCAATCACAGTTGAATAAAATGTTTAGAAATGTATGTTATTTAGAACTTTAATAAACTTGTTAATTTAAAGTTTTTTTACTTGAAGATTTGTTATAAATAAGAACTTATTAATCAACTGTTTAAGACGTTGATCTTAGTCATTACTTTTGCAATCAAAGTAGGATTAAATCATCATTGAATAAAAAAGCCTCCAACAAATAGAAGCATAAAACTTGAACCTATAAAAATTCAATTACATGATGAATTTCCAGGAAACTGGTTAAGTGAATAAAAAGTCTGTTTTACATTTTTCGTCAAGCTTAATTATATTTTTACACTAGCAAATGCTTTGTAAGAGGAGCAGAAGCATCAGAAAGCCCTCACACAATGCTCGCCGGTAGAGCAGCTTCTTAATTAATTACAATTAGTTTAATCGAGCTACGGTAGGTCCCCCCCTATCAGTTAAATTCTTAATTTCTTCCACAATGTTTCTTTCTAAAGCGTGAGCAACTCCTTTCCCCTCATACTTAAACATCAACATCACCACCACCACCACCACCAGTATCATCACCACCACCCTATTATTCTCATTGTTCTTCTCTTGATTCCGGCAGATGTTCGTCAGGCTCTTCGTCGATGAGAACTTGGACCGCATCGTCCCGATCTCAAAGCAACCTAAGGAAAAGATTCAAGCTATAATCGACAGTTGTACACGACAATTCCCAGAGTTTGCTGAACGTGCGAGGAAACGAATCAGGACGTATCTGAAGAGCTGTAGAAGAAATAAGAGAGGAAGAGAAGGTGCACCGTGGGACGCGGTGAGTTGATACAAATTTTTCACGAGCCTCTTTCTTCTTTGTTCTTTACTCTACAAGGATTAAAGGACAAAAATGGGACAAAGAAGTCAGCTAGATTCTATACTCAATGCACATTTTCTGAATGCTTGGAATGTACATCTCTTGGAAGAAGCTTTTTTCAAGTGATTTCTCTTTTCCCTCTTTATAAGTTGTTTTATATTTTTATTTATTCACTCGTCTTGAAATTTAGTTTTCTTATTTTATTTCAGGCAAGACCAACGCCGGCTCACTTGACCTCGGTGCAGGCGGAGCAGATTTTGGCAACGGCTTGCGAAAACGAGAGCGACAACGCGAAACGCATGAGGCTGGGTCTCGAGCCGGTCTCACAACCCATGCCTACATTGCCAGCGGCTACGGTGAGTAAACCATTGAGTGGAGACTAATAACTCACGTCGACTTCAAGTCCGCCTCGTATCGTTCTAATTTCGTTCCATAAAAAATTGTCTATACTCCTGCTGCTCTTTTTATCCGAGAAACAGATATTTTACATCGGATTTTATCGAGTAGCAAATGAAAAGAAGAAAAACACGACTCCTCACGTAAAAGAGTAATTTATTGTTTAATAACAATTTTTTTTATCCGGTACATAATAATAAATAAGATAAATAAATACTCGGTAGTTTATTTAAAATAACTGTTTTTTATTTCAAGTATATGAAATATTATTCATTTTTCTGTATGATGGAAAGTTGAATGCATTTTATATGGAACTACGTGAATCGGGATGTAGGTATATTGAGTAAAGGCACACACTGATAACCTCATGGTTAGGTCGTGCTTACCTCTCCCACTCTTGGAATACGCGCATACCCAATGTAAATCGGCCGTGCACTCTGGCCCCTTGGTGTAGAAAAAAGACACTAAAAAAGTATGTAGGAGAATCGAAACGATAAAATCGCGTATTCTCATTTCCTTATCACAACTCACTTGATCAATGAATTTACCAAGACATTGCTCTGTTCGCAATTTCATTATAAAAGCTACTGCTAGATCTACCTTCTAATTCTCAGTCGAGATGATGAATTGCCTCAATACTTACTGAAGACGTTGGTACTATCTATTTTGAAAATCCCTCCAACTGATAACCTCAGACGACCTAAACCTAACCCATTAGAGAGACCAAGAATCCCTCGTCTGTCGTCTCTGCACCTATATAATTGACGTCAACGCCATACTGCTCGTCTTTCATAAAAACACCTCCCTACATCCGGCCCAACATCTCCAACTCCCCTCCAACTCCCTATCTCTCTCTTTCTCTCCTGAATCATCTCCAGTCTCAATATTTTTGTCTTCTACTTCATCTTCTCTACCCGAATTCCCAGTTACTCAACTTTACACTCACATCTGGTCCCCTCCTCATTCTTTCTCAACATCCACCAGTTAGTTCTTATTTTCCATTGCGACTCAACTCGTTTTCTTTTCTTTCTTTTTTATCTTCATTGTCTTCTCTCCCTCTTCAATCTCTATTTTTTTTCACTTTTTCCTTTCTTCTTCATCACTTTCCATCTCTCTATTCGTACTGATCTCTCCTCCACCTACTGTCTTTTTGCTTCATCCTCATCTCTGTCGCCGTCGTCGTCATCGACCTCATCGTGGCGGTTGGTCGTTGTCGTTTGTAATCAAGCGAGAGTCGTGGCAGTACGAGTGAACGCGTACAAGAGGCAGGAAGTAGTGGAGAATAAGCAGAAGAAGGAGAGGAAGGAGAGTATAATATGCAAGTGGTGGCTATGGTTGTTGTTTGTGAGCAATGAGGAATGATGTCGATGGTCTATCGACGAAGAAGTGATTGTACGGAGATTGAGTCACGCTTGTTTCGTTGGTTAGTGCGAGACGACGTGCTATAACCCAACATGACGAAGTGTAGTATTGGAAATGATGATCGATAACGCAGCCATTTCAATGTGGGATTAATCATCAACCTTTAATTTTTAAAACCTTTACTACTTACTCACCATCAGGCTTGGAACTCCAACATGAGGAAAAAGAACCTGAGAGTTGTTCATAAACAACAGATTTGTGATTACTCTCAGGATCATCAGGTATTAATTCTATTATACCACGTTGTATTTCGTCGTTTAATTATTCATTCCCCCAGTATAACTGTGAAAAAAATACGCTAGATAATAAGTATCAGTGTATGAAGAAATTGACACAGATTGACGTTGGCATAAAAATATATCATGATAATTTGAAAGACCTAAAGCTGATTTAGAGAATTAAACTTTAATTAATTATAAATAAAAGATTATTCTTTTGCTTTAATTAATATATATATATTTTTTTTTGCTAATTAAATGATGACTTTTTGTTACAGCAAACAGACGTACGAGCAAGTCTAGATCACTTTTCAAGTACTCCAGTTAAATCGCTCCCTGGTAAACGAGAAGATACTCCACCAACGTCGATGACATCCCTTGCACCTTTGACTAGTTTGGCCAATCTACCTAGCAACACCCTTGCCTCAACGCCTCTCTCTCTAGCTCCAGCTTCGAAACTATTGACACCCTCGGATAACAAGGGTCTCATGAGGTGTGTTTGCAAAAGCATTGACCATGTTATTTTGCATGATATAACTATATGGAGGGCTTGCGTAAGCTTCTGAATATAACGACGTTAGTACGGTACTTAGTCGTGCTAGAGAAACTCGGGATGTTGATAAAAGGTTTGGTAACAATGTAAAATCTCTGCCTGTGAACAAAATCATATATGAAAGATAAGAAAAATGATTTAATCAATGTCAAATGATAGTATTCTTTTCATCTAAATTAATTATGTGCTTTTAAATTATGAATGCTAGATAATCAGTTTTAATTTTTTATTTTCAAACAATCTTGATGATTAAATATCTATTTTTAGTATCTTTTTTTTTCGAATCAATAATTGTTTTAAATCAATACAAACTTATACTGTGAATTAAATAATTACTGTTAAGTGAACATTTACCTTGACTAAGATTGCCTGATTCTCTGTGATTGACGATTACCTAGCACGCGCGACATTCAATGAACCCGTTGATGGATAAATTTCCTGAACAATTTTACAATTGTGATTTTAGCCAGGCGACGATAGTTAGCTCGTCAGCAGTAAACGGCGTTGGAAGTAGTGGAGCACCAACAGCTATGTACAGACCAAACTTTAGTCAAGCTTTCCAACGTGCTGTACCAACAACTGTCCCACCTACCTTGTCAGCTGGACTTTATCCCACTCAAAGCTTTACTTCAGGCCTGTTAAGCAACGGTACACAAAGTAATACTAATGTTTTTTTTTTATTTATTTTAAAGTACAAACTTTTTCTTATTTCGATTTTTACACCAACTTTTCTTATTTGGTTAATGTAAATGAAAAAAAGAAAAAATAAAATATCAATCTATCATTTTTTCCTCTTAGTTAATTAGTAAATATATTGTAGAATATTTGCTTTAACCCAATTTGAAAGAAATGCACAAAAATATTTATTTGATTTTTTTTTCTTTTAGGACCAACGGACCTCAGTATGAAGAACACGAAGCCGTTGCTTAGTCATAAATTGAATGCAACGGAAATGACCGCCGTGAGGCAACTGATAACTGGGTATCGAGAGTCAGCAGCATTTTTATTAAGGTCTGCCGACGAGCTTGAACAACTGTTGCTGCAGCAACCTTAACTTATGATGGATAAAATAAAATGTTCATTGGAGCTATTACCGATGCTCCATCAATTATATTAGCAGTTAAGAAACAGAAGTAGAAAAAGTAGGAGCTGAAGCAACAGTAGAAAATTTTCGAATGAGCTTTCACCAACAGGGAAAAGTTCTTCAAGTTTAATTCTGGGTTAAAGCCATTACTCAGTTCATTTACCGACCGCCGTCGTCGACGTTACGTCGACGATTCTACTGCTGGCAATGAAAACTTTCGCTGATCAACGAAGCACCTCTGTCTGCAATAGAGAGTTCCTTATCACTGCAAGTTCATTCTCTGGATATTTAGCGAGCTGAAAATTTGATCGTCGACAAATCTGCGAGCCAAATTTGTCAATTTAAAATATAGCAGCTTAATGTATATCTATCTTCGCTCGGTACTTGATTTTTCCCCACTTAAGCTTTGATATATAAATTAATGGAGAAAGTGAAGAGATAACTGGATGAGCATTCATGTAGTTTAGAGAATAAGCCAAGTGTTTCGATGTGCGCAAATGAAGCATTAGTTTAATAATTAAGTCATAAAACATTCATAATACTGATACAAAAATTATTATAATAATAATAGTTATTATAATTATAGACTCTTTAAATTAAGAAAATTATTGAAAAAAACAGGGTGTATATAAAAAAATTACGAATATTTACTTAATTATCGTTAAGATGTTTAAGAAAAAAATACAATAAATGTTTGATTAGTGTGAATACACATGATTGCTTATATGCACATATAAATACGTAACAATGAGCATAAAGCCATTTTTGTAATGATTAAATTCTTAATGCATTTTTTTATCTCTTGAAATGTCATAACTCAATTCATAAACAAATGTAAAAAGGTTTTTTTATTTACAATTTTTATGCTAATTTTATATTTTTCAACAATTTTACACAATATTTTCTCTATTAAATTCTTGGTATTGTTAATTGAGAATCATTTTTAAGATGATTGAGCTCTAAAAAAATTTTTCTTTAATCATTTCAAGTTTATTTTCATCATTTCGAACAGAAACAAAAGATTTTATAATTTAAATATTTAAAATTTCATACTATAGATCAATTGTTATAATAATTGGAAAAGAAAACAAATGAAATAATGAAGAAAACGATTCGTAACAAATGAAATTTATATACAATCAATTCTAAATTTCAAGAGAAACGTAGAAATGTCATTAATGTATTGATTTTATTGTGTATATAATAAAATAATAATATATGCATACAAATGTCACATTCTCGCTAATCGTGTAGATATCAGACACGACGATAAATGAATATTAAGCGCTTAAATAGCGTAAAATTATCGATTCATAATTAACACTGTATGTATATACACGATAAATATAAGTACATGATTGTGAGGGAGACTGAGTCTCATTGATCATCTTTAAGATCAATATAAATATTATATACGTAGATTACTCTATAGAGTAAGAGAACTTAGTTCATTTGGTATAATCATAATAATTAATGATCACAATAATTGAATTAAACAATAAAAAATTAAACAAAATAATTATGTTTGGCGATTGGGACCATCTCGTCACCATCGGACAATACGCGGTACTTTGTATGGTTCCCATACTCACCGCCGTGCAACCAAAGAACACAAAAAAACGATAAACAAATAAAAAAATTAGTCGTAGTAAATCGTTATTGTAGTAGTTAATTAATTCTTTATTTTCATTTTGTCTTATTTAAGTCGTTTTTTATTATCAAAACTGTGCAAAGCGAGGAAAAGTACTTTAAATCTCGAGATTAGAAGAGAAGTATAAATTTAAGATAAATGTCTAATGAAAAAAATCGATATTGATAAAAAATAAATAATAAAATAAAAATGTGAGAAATGTGCATAAATTAAAGTGAATGGAATTGGTTTATGTCAATGTCATCGTTAGTTTTATTCTGTCGTTGTTTTGTACATAGTTTATATATTGGAGGAGTGCATATATTGAATATATTAGTGTTTATTTGATATATAGAAACATATAATAATATAAATATATTTAATGCGACTATTGAACTGCTCTTAAACACTAAAAGAGAGGACACAGAATTCTAAGATTATCCATTGCAGAATAAAAAATTTATTGTAGTATCAATAATACACATTCCATCTGGGAAAAATTGTTAGCTGTTAAAAAAAAAATAGATTCGAGTGTTCTTGATGGAAAAAATTACTTTACTTAAAAGCAAGCGTACTTTATTCAATTTCCTTTTTTATTTATCTGAAAAAAAAATTAAATAAACGCTTGATATTTAATTATTGTCGTGCCTCGTTGAATAATACAATTTTACTTAAACTTTTATTATGTATTGTAGTCTATTAATGGCTAATTTATCAATTAAAAGAGTTTATTATTACATTTTTTTAATGTTTTTCTGTTTCTTTTTCTTGTCTCCATTTATAATTTCATCAAAGAACAACTTTTTTTAAAGATTTTGTTTTTGTGAAAAATTTATCTACTTATGCTGAAAAATTTATGTAACTCAATAGAACCGGTATAAGAATTGATTGTACAAATAGAAAAATATACAGTATGCTAAAATTGATTACATAACAACTACATAGTCATTAAAATGAATGGATGTGAGTGCACTTCACGCGTAGCTTATGATTATTACAATTATTCTCTGCAATTATAAAATAGCAATAGTAATTACCACGGATTATAGCGACCAAACATTCGTTAGTTGCCAGAATGAGGTAACTCAAGTGTCGATTCCTCTGTGATAAAAAAATGAAAATAAAAATAAAGAAAAAAAAGTAATTTCATTCTTATCAATACTTATATCGCCGAAATTTTTATAAATTAAAACTTGCGATTGTAACAAATTTATTTCCATTTCAAATATAAAAAATATGGAGGACTAGAATATTAACTAATGAATAAAAATAAAAATGAAATGATATATAAATGTGAACAAAAATTTATTTTTTATTTTTCCAAAGCTTGTTATTGATTGAACAAAAAAAATTTTCAGTTCAAGTGTGCCATTGTTTTTATACGTTCATTCTCGAACAGTTTTCATATTTTTTAAGTACTGTAATATGTAAATTAGTTCTTCTTGTAAAGTGGCACTTGATTATGTATCCAAAAAATAATTAATAAAAAAAAAATAAAAGGAAATAAAATTGTGTACGCAACACTCGACAGTAGGATAAAAACAGGGACACTTTTGAATTAGGTGAAGATAAAAAATTTTTAATTAATTAACAAAATTAGTCCAAATTTTATCTGTTAATCATTAATTATATAAAGTATTTTAAATTTTAAAAAATGAAAGTGTCCGTTCCTCAATCCATACGGATTTACAACTCTACAGTTCATATAATCGCGAATTGATGTATATTAAATAACTATTAAAAAAAATATGTATTTGTTTCTGCAAGAATAATATTTGTAGTAATAACAATTATATTATTAATAAAAATTAATTGAAGATAATAAGAACAATTAACATTAACGACAACTAATTATAGTAAATATAATAATAACTGATAACAATAATATTTAATAATAATTATAAATCCTATTGATAAAAGTAATTTGATGGTATATACTTTCTTATGAGTGACATACTACATGATTAGCTGTAGAGTTGGTACAGTCTTTGACAATGCCTTGCCTGTAAATGTAATACGCGTTGAATGACAAAAGAAAAAAAATTATTACCTTGTAAATGTTTTACCAAATATAATCAACCATTAAATTTATGCTTACTTAACCATGTTTTCATTTGATAAAAAATAAAGGCATTAGTATTTAATCAAGTATTCCATGGTTGATCGAATTGTTTTTTTTTTTTACTCAATAATGATAATATAATGCATGATAGAACCTGATTGATTTTTTATTGATAAAAAATCGAGAATCAAGGCCTGAAATATTGAAATTATTATTCGTCTGCTACTGCCTTTATTTATAGTCATGTTTAATGATCCTACCGATTAATTTACATCAATGCCACTGCAATAACAAATGCATGAAATTTTCAAGGAATAATAACCAAATTATTGTACATTAACTTCACAACAAAATTGATATGAGTCATTTATTATAACTTGAATGTAGATATTTATTATTTCAAAGTTTTTTAAGTGAGTTAATGTAGTGCTTTGAAAGAATGTAAATCTGTTCCATATAGAATGTAGACTGTATTCAACAACAACAAAAGATGATTTGTTTTATTCAGAAAAACTTACATATTAGGTACATCGATCGTTACAATCAATCATGAATGTTTTGATTTATAATGGAATGTTTCAGATGGGTTCGTGATTCTCGACACTTGTCTAGCGCGATTGTCAGTGAAATATAAAGATTTTATTTAACTTTTAAATTATCCCAACATATTGACCTGCTTATTTTTAAACTTTATCTTCAATACTTCAGTACATACTTTATTGTCACATATCAACTTGTCGCAAAAGCATCTTTCGATCTATCACACATCAGAATATTCACTAACTTATCCTGCCATTAGTAATCTAAATGAACTTCTAAACGTAAATCTAGTACACTTGGTCAGTGTAATTTTGATTACAGTTGATGTTTATGATAACAATGGTGTCTCTTTGAAAATTATTTAAATACTAAATCATTATTTTTCATGAATATACAGTAATAAATTTTTTCTTCATGACATCAATAATATCCGCTATCTAACACAGACTTTACATTTCTTTTCATTGTAGTCTAAGCAATATTACTCGCTTTATTTTATGTGCTCTCCTGACATTACCAGTGCTCGTAACATAAATATAATCCAGAAGATATTAACGTTTGATAAAGTGGGAGATAAAGCTGGATATTGTCATCTTATAGATGACCGACTTTTACTACAAGCTCCGAAGCAGCTGCAATAGACTTGAGAGATTGCTAACAAGTACTGTACAAGCTTTAATTTTACAAAGCATCGTTTTATCTTACAATTGTTCAATTGATAAATGATAAAATCATATTTAATTACATTCAATTATTTAGAGCGAAAGTGAGATGATTGTATAGCAATTTAATGATACGTTAACAAAGATATTTTTGAAATAATATCATTATTTAAAGAGATGATTGAAATTTTTTACCCTTTTACAATGTGTATGTACTAAATTATGATTTTTATCATTTTTCAAACAGCCTTATAGTGAGACTTAATATTAGGTTGTTTAATAATAGATATTTTACAACTGAAATGCAGTTATATCAAAGTTAACTTCTTTTTTATGTACCTACAAAAAGCAAAGCTAGTTAATTTTACGAGTTATTATTTTTTTTTATATTTTTTCAAAGTTTTATTAAACTTAAGATACGTAACTAGACGTAGTAAAAGTTAAACAGCAAAAGAATTTTATTATTTTATAGTTTTTTTCCTGAGCTAACGGCGATAATACATCTGTTTTTATCACATAATTATATCTAGTCGAAATACAAAAAGATTTATTTAAACTTTACAAAATTTTACATCATTGATTGTACGTTCATTTTATTGTTGCAGACAAAAAACTTGATTTTGTCATATACTTTTCTGGGTTCCTCTCAATTTTAGGTCGTTGAGCTTAAGTCAGTTTAATTAATTTATTAATTATATCTCTGAATCAAGGTAAGTGTTCAAATTAAGATGATATATTTGACGAAATTCAAGTTTTGTCATACGACGATGTATTTACTGTACAATTTTATATGACTACAAAGTGAGTATGTGGCATAATATCTAGTTCAGTTTGAGAAATAATTTTATAATAAAGAAATTATTTATAAATGTAAATAGAAAGCATTTTCATTGTATTCTATTTTTTTTAGGACAATTAAAATCAATGAAGACCTAAAGTTTGCAATCTATTTTCACTGCAAGTTTTTTAATCAACATTAAATAGTAACATTTTTTTCTTTCTAAAGGAAATAAATATTGTAACGAATGATACTTTAAATTTGTTAAGTGATTAGTAATAATCAATATAAATTTAATGCACTTTTTTATTAATTTATTCAATTATAAATAATTTCACTTAATGATTTATAAGTTACCACGATGTTAACATATTGAAGTTTATTATTTTAAAATGAAAAAAAGAATATTATGGCAGTAGTAATAAAAACAACTTGTAGCAGTAAAAAAATTTCACTTGTAAAGTTGGGAAAAACATTTTTAATCTAATTTACTATTTCACTTGAAAAGTAAAAAGTAGTTAGTATAAATATTTACCAGTTTTATTTAAATAGCAAACAATTCAAGCAAAATAAATATTTATCCATAACCACTGAAAAATTTCAGATGAAAATGCAACGTTTTCCAAGTGTTGTTATTAAACCTGCAAACTTTAGGATTATGAATAAACATCTGTAAAATATTTTCTTAAAGATTTATTCAAGAAATCAATATTTACAATTAATTTCTTCAAAGCAATATTAAATGAAAAAAATTCTGATATCATTTTATATTGATAAATATATCAATTTCCTATCTAAATAGATCTTTGCCTTATTTAATATGAGTAATTTGTCATGCGAATACTCTCAGTATAATAATGAAATGTAACATGGTGTCACGTGATCATTTAAAGCTATGCAATTGACTCCGGTATGAAGAAGCACTTAGTTTTAATAGTCGTGAGAAAAAAGTGATAGTCAATAGCAAGAGGAATATATACGATTAAATGATATAGCAAGATATAAAAGCAATCGCGTGGAATTACGACTTACCATTTACTTGAAACTTGGATGATCAACCTTCAACCAGGATCATCATCATCAGCATAAGGAAGAAGAAAGACGTTATTAGGTCAACATTATATCAAGTAGATCCAGTAAAAAAGATGACTCTTCAAGTTTTAATTTACACTATTCAGTAATTTGAGTAGTTTGTTAATCCAGGAAGCATTTTTACACTGACTTTGACATGAATGTTCGATAGATTATGATGATAAGATGTGGGCTCCGTCAGGAGGATGCACTTTGCTAATTAATTGGCAGCTTTTCTTATCCGTGTGTCTGTTTATATATAATATTTATGAATATAGATAATATTATGTTATACTGTATATTGATTGTTAATTATTAATTCATTTATATAATAATAATATTATTATTAAATAGTAATCATCATTTCATTCATGACTCACAACTTTTGATTTTCTTTTCACCCCGTTTTACTTTCAATAACAATTGGGGCAAATTTATTTATTTACAACTTTTTTTGCAGCTCGTGCAGGATCCCTTCATTTGTTTTTAAATAATAATTCAATTGTTAATGAAAAATAAAATGATACTCTCATACATAATGATAATAACCATTACTGGTATGCATTTTATTAATCACAATTGACTGAAGCGTAACTAGATTTTTTATAGCTACGTGATTTGTCGGGTGCAAAGGTGAGATCGAGTATTACAAAGGGTAGAGCATGGAAAAAATACATATATTAATTATTAATTATCAATAATAATTTTGTAAATAACATCTTCGTAATAACATCACCACTGCTCTATCCCTGTATGTATTATATTTTACTTTAAGAGATTATATTATCATTGGCATAACAGATTAAAAATATTTCACTAAATCTTTGAGTTAATATAAGTTAGGCCTAGTATTTCACAATAGCACGGACCTTATTTTTATATAATTATCAACCCTCAATGATCGATCTACGTCTCAAACGAGTTTCTCATTAAAAACCAACTACTACAGACCTTGTGGTTAGATTAAGCTCACAAATTTTATGTTAATTAATTCGTTAAAATTATAATACATTTTGATTACACAATTAATTTTCTATATTTAACTTACATTTAAATACTTTTTTTACACGTCATGAATATAAAAAAATGGTGTCATCAAAATATACTATAATTAAATGTAAATACAAATTGACTTATATTAACTCTACTAGATATACTAGAAATAAATTTACTTCAAAGACTTGTAATTAGTAATTGATTATAAAAAAAACATAGCAGAAAAATGTAATAGAAGATCATATAAGAGACGTACATCGTTTGACATTAAAAAAATAAATATTGAGGGTCAATGAATATAAGAACTGCAATAAATTTAATTAAGAACTCTAATTAAAAATATTCAACAATAAAATATTATCATAGCCCTTTAGATTAAGTTATAAAAAGAGATCAACCATTATAATTGCATTTATAACATGAAAGTTTTCAATGTTCTTATAAGAAAATCGAGGAATCCCGAATTTATAAAAATATCCTCTATATAGCCAACCCGTTATAATTATTGGCTTATCCAGAACAGCCATATAAATATTTGCGCGAGCTGCTGGGAATATATTTTACAAAATTTTTGTTAATTAATCAGCCTCGAAGCTCGTTCATCATATTTTTTATTATTAAATTAATCATTAATTATTTATCACTATTATTAATTATTTAATCATTATTCGACATTAACATAATCAGTTAAACATTCTGCCAAGTTAATGACGATTGAAAAATTCATCTATTTACAAAGATTCTCAATAACTGGAGGAGTCATTATGTACATAAATATCCTCCTCTAGTTTTTTCTTCCGTTTTTTTCATCAACTCTATAAATATTAGGCGCCGCAGGCTACACAACATTTATTGTTACCATGTTATAACACATTGGGGACGGGATTTTGCCGGAAGAAATAATTTTTTGATCAACAAGGCGTCTAATATTTTTTCCTCATTACTTAATAATCCAATCGTCACTTTAGTTACATTTACCATTAAATTTGATATTATGACATTCTTCTGATACTCATTTACTTTTCCAATCAATTATTATCATTTTTTATTATTACAAACTATCATTTTTAACCAATAAATAATAATAAAAAATAATAATCTATTTAATAATAATTTTTTTTAGCTCTTTTCAATATTTTTGTAAGAACATGAGAAAATTACTGATAAAAAATTACATTTCCCATAATAATAAAAACATATAAATATAAATTAAAATTAATCAGGAATTATTTCTACAATCTTCTCTTACAATTCTGCATCTTAACGAATAATTATTAGCCAAACTCTTAACATTTGTATTAATAATAATACTAACTTTTTGCAGACTTATAAGTAATAATACATTGCATTATTATATGAAGATATTGCTAATACAAACGCGATATTTTTTCATTAACTTTTTTTATGAATTATTTTTATTTAATATATTTATTATTTCAATTTTTACTTTTTTCATCTTATTGTGTAAAACTTAGTTAATTATCATCGCAGTGCTCAATAAGATTTATTTATTAAACTGCCTTTTTTTTATTATTTTAAATTTTCTACTCTTTCACTTTTGCACGTATAATTAAATCAGTCATTTGAGCAATCTATACATCCTAGGGAATCCCGATAACGTATTAATACAATCATCTGAAATGTTTAGGTAATGTAAATTCTCAAATAACAATGAGAATTGATTTTCATCAATATAACATTCACATTTTTGAATATTTTCACTCATTCACTCACTCTCTACTCTCATGTTATCTCACGCTTCAAAACACACACGTTACATACACGATAAATTACGACCGACTTATTTCGGTTATAAGCAGAAGACGCAGTATTAATGACGAGCAAGAAATCGTCTTGAGGCACTAGGAGGCATCCAAGGAGAGACACTCAGCGAAGAAGTCCTCCATGGAACGATAAGCGTGCTCGATCACACCCGTTAGAGCATGATCCTCATCCGCATAGCTCTGCAATAATATTTGTTTGACTTAAAACCATTAATTAATATTAATTATTGACTCATCATACATATTCAAATATCCAAATTATGTAGGTTGAATAAAATTTTCGAATTTTAAAAAAATAGTCTAGATTTATGTTATAAGCTTAAAAACACTTCTACATTGAAAAAAATTCACTGAATTCTTAGAGCTGAAAATTGTTTAATATTATTTTTATTATTTATCTCTCTTAATAAAAGTAACTCTGAAAAAAAATCGTTTTTATCACTAATTTTCTTAGTAGAGTTTTATTCTAAAGTTGAAAACTTTATTCATTGTAATTAATAGTTTTTGTTAATTAGATAAATTTTACAATTAACACAATGATATTAATAATTTTTCTTTTAGTTCTTAAGATTGATTTCATATACAAAAGCTCTATCACTGTTGAAAAAATTGACTATATAATATTTTATGAAGCTTGAAAGATCAGGTATAGATGATCAAAGTACTATGGTAATTTTTCTTCATACAGTAAAGATAGAATCACGTTACCCTCAACTATTTAGTAATTTTTTCAAGAAAGTTTTTTCATTATAGATGAGATGTATTCATGCCAAACAAACACATCATTTAACTTGGCAAAATATTATTTGATGCAACAAATTATCATTGGAATTTAATAAACTTGTTTGGAATCCATAAAATATTGCACATTTCAGGTGAGTTATTAACGAGTGTAAACGACTGATTGATAACATTGATTAATTCCTATAAAATAATCCACTTATACTAACGAACTTAGTTCAGTGATTTAATATCAATGCAACAGATTTATATGAAATATAAAAAAAAAATTATTAATGACGTTGAAATAAAATTGAAATAAATTAATCAAAAAAGAGAAATATACCAGTTGGATCAAATTAGAATCTTTAGAAGTAAAAGTGTGTGTGACAAACAAATTCATTTCTACAAAAGCTGTATAAATTATACTTAGTTTTCCAAGTTATTGAGAAAAATAGTCACGAAGATATTAAAGAAATGGTTGATAAGCAAAAAAAAATTCAATGCAGACAATTTTTTGCTTGAATTTTTTACATAAAGTATGACAAACTTAAATTTTTAGCTTGAATTATTTAATAAGTTCACTTTTAATATTTAAACGACTAGGATATAATTATCAAAACAACTTGGAGATAATACTTTTAAATGATACGTCATCAAAAAAATTCAAAAGAGATAAAACTTGTAGCAAATATTAATAGAAAAAGTTTTATTGAGTAGAACAAGGATTAGTTGATGACGGTGATGATAAAATTTTATTAATAATGGATTATAAAAATGCTTAAATATTATTCCAAGAAGAAAACTTATTCAGGGAGAAGCTTTTATCAATATATTACTAGGAATGTGTGCAAAAGTTTGATCATTCAGCCAAGTGATTTATAGTCAGTAAGTTCATCAATAAATAATACAGAAGGAAAGAAATAAATCACTTGAACAGAACGAAAGAATAATTCACAAAATGACAGCTAATAATTACTGAATAATACTTTCAATTTGTCTTAGTGAACATCGGCTTGAAGAAATGATAAATAATACTGCAATTTAAAAATGAAACTCAGAACTAGATATACAAGAAGAGCTTCAACAGCGAATAAATTTAAATCAAATTATTAATCTATGGAATATTTTGTAGAGTGACGTCAAACAGTTCTTCGTTATTGGTTTTTTTACAACTTAGTCTCGAGTTGATAATTTAAAAAATGAAATATTTCTTACCTGATACCTAAAGATAACTCCAGCTTCAGACAGAGCTTTAGCGAAGGCTATACCGTGTGTATAAGGCGCTGTAAGGTCAGCTAGACCATGAACAAGGTAGAGGCTATGACTTGGGACTAATCTTGCACGTTGAGTTAAATCTGCCTCAACATATCCCTTGTAATTCTCGATTGGTGCTCCCAATACTCGTTCCGTGAATGCTGAATCTATTCAATTGATTGAGTCTATTATTCCAGTCGAAAAGACACAGCTTTTAGGATTAAAAAAGATTAATATTATCGACTCACTGTAGTACAACCAGTCTGCGATGGGGTTGACTGCAATGCCGCATTTGAAAACATTCTGTTGGCTGCCTAATACCATGGCAGTGACGTATCCGCCATATCCCCATCCCCAAACACCAACTCTCGATTCATCTAGATACTTCAGAGTATCCAATAGGTACTGCAGCACGGTCAATTGATCCTGCACTTCTACTCCACCAATCCTATGAAAAAGTGCACGCTTCCCTTGTCCTCTTGCTCCACGCACATCCAGCCTCACATATACTACGTCATTGTGACTGGACATGTATGTTCCCCAATCAATTTGAAATTTATCGGTGACTGCTCCGCTACCAGGTCGACCGTTTACTTCAACGAGAACTGGAAATGCTGCATCTCGCAATTCTTCACGCCAGGATGGCGGCAGTTGAAGTTGAACTTGTGCTCTCCACCCTTGCGGCAAAGGTACCTACAAAACAAAAGTTCATTCAGTTTTCCCCTAATCGTTCTTCCTTTTTCCCCTCTTTTTTCTTTTGTGGCTTGTCGTTTCTTCCCCTATTACTTGTTATCATTTTTTTTTATTGGGAATCGATTTTACCTCAAAACTTTTCCGAGTTGGTAGAGCTAATTGAGCTAATCTGTCAGCATGTTGGATTCTAGTGTCATAGAGAACTCTAACCATCTTATGAGTTGTGACTGAGTGAACTCCAGCAAGTGGCAACCCGGGTCCTTCACAGTAAAGTATGTAATAACCTTGCCTAGTCTCAGTAGAAACACTAACCGAAGCTCCAAAGTGAGTACAATTGGTGTAATAAAACCTGCCGAGTAGAACACATAATTTCATTAGTGAGCAATGAATTAAACACATTCAATAAAGATCGTTACAATCATAAAGTAAATTATCCAGCATATAAACGTTTATTTTATTGAGTTTGTGTACATTAAATAAAAAACACAAATACTCGTGAATTTTGTAATAAATACATGTTGTCAGATTTGCTCGGAAATTGTGAATTTCCCCTCTGTATCGTGTTGAAACTGGAATGAAATACTGTCGGTATAGCATGAAAAGCTATAAGAATTAAAAAATTCTAGCTATTAAATCATTCGTATGCTTTTTTGATTCTGCTTTTTCACAAAATCATTTTTAGTGTCACTAAACTATAATTTATAACCGACAATCAGTTATCTAAACCATATATAATGTTTTAAATATAGAACAAATTTATAGGCCTTGTTTTTCTCAACTATTATTAAGCTTAAAAGGCATGTCGAGATTGGAGATAAACTGACCTAACTCCGAAAAATTTTTGACTTTCTGTTCAGATTACTGCAACATTTTCTATCTGTAAGATAAAATATGATCAAAATAATATAGATAGAAAATGATTAAATATGAAAAATGTTTTCTATACGAAATCATGTGTAACTCTGAATGCAACAATATAAATTTGGAACTGATAATTTATTGTTGTAGATCTGACAGTAATTCTTTTAATCTTTGGGATTTTTTTTCTTTCGAAACTTGAGATTTATTATCTTTGGGCAGTTGTGGATAACATTGCCAAAATTTCGAATGTATATAAACAAATTTATAACTTGTGAATAAAACACTTGAGCCATGTTGAAAACTTCTCTATTTTTGAATACTTCTTTTAGTTTAGTACGCTTATTTATGAATTAAATTTAGTCCATCAACAGTTTTACATAAGAATTTATGATTATAACATAAGCAAATGTTATTTTTATAGCAAATTAAAAGATTAGGAATATTGTTATTTTTATCAAACGATTGTAAATTAATATCTATTGTTTACGTTCAATAATAGATTAATTTTATTGTTATTTTAATCTTTATGAGCTAATAATGAAAGCCAATCAATAAAGATGAAATATTGATAATCAAAGCAACATGATTTTAACCATAATTTGCCATTGAGCAGATTATAAATTCAGTTTTATAAATGCTTTCAAAAAAATTTATTTAAAATGTAATATTAAATAATTCTTGATTGAACATAATAAAAAAAATTTTTAAATTATATTGAAAAAAATAAAGTATTCAATATGTTAATATACAGATTTGTATGAATACTTTTTTTCATTTCCGTTTATTGATTCCAATCCTTTTTTATGCATTTCTTTTCTAAATCATCTCTATAGAAATTCAATTTTATAAAATTGAGTACAATATATAAAAATAGATAAATAGTTTTCTTGGCTAACTACTGCGCGTTTTATCAATTCTTCACGACTGACCATACTAAGTTCATCATTTTGACTCCAATAAAAATGCTAATGTACTATTATTTAAACTAGAACATGTCTGGAAATTGATATCATTGAAAAGTTATCGTGTTTTTTTGTGATTCAATTCATAGAATTTCTAGTAAAGATTCATACGGAACTTACTACTGGTATAACTGGGTTAAAAAAATATTGACTATTCACTTTTTCAAATAAAACTTCTAATCACCCGGAGCACCGTCTGGTCAATTATTCAAAAGCACGATTGTTTTTTAAGTTGTAGTTTATAACTCAAGTTTTTAATTCCACTTACCGACTACTCCAAAGTACATCACCCAAATCACAAGTGATACATAACGGTTCCAGTCGTCGAGGATCATCTGTCGTAGGATCTCTAACCACATACAAATGTTTCTGTCCTGGTTTTCGCTCTCTGGTACCAAGGTAATAAACCAAATGTGCTCTTGAGTCCCAGGCGAGTATCTCTATGACTTCATATCGGCCATGTGACAACACGGCAATCCTTTGTTGTGTGAGAGTAACATGCTTGATATGAGTGAAATGTTCCTGTCCACCTTCCTGCACAGCAGCCAGCAAAAGAAAACTATCACCATCTGGTGCAAACACTGGATGTGGCTGTGCATCCAACCACTGTCCTTCAGGAGCACGTTCTGAATGAGTTTCCTCGCATTCCCATTTGGGTGCACGACAAGCGGAAACTACCGATAAATTTTGTGATCTTGTCATCCATACTACACTAATTTGATCCGAGCTTTCACCCACCCACCCAGCGGAGATTAAGTAATAATCCCTGAAAAAAAAAGTTGAACAACAATGGATTATCGATTGTAACTTTATTTAGTAACTGATACTTTCTTATTGAATTTATTTAATGAAATCAAAATATACTCTATTTATCGCTATTTTTATAAGTCTACATCTAAATTTTCAACTACTCTAATTAATACCTATTAAATCAGAAATAGATAAAGATAAATTGATTTATTGTTGGTATCTAGACAGATTAATATAGAAAAGCCACTAATAACTGAGTATATTGTATTGAATTTCAGTTGACTTACTGGCCATCAAGTATAAGCGGTGGTCTGACTTGAATTCTCTCAAAGTTTGTACCCAAAGATTCGTTAGTAGCATCACTAATGTTGGTGAAATCTATCACCCACAATTCTACTTCAGGATTCGGTGATCCGGGAATAGGATATCTCACGGATTTGAGTGGTGGAAATGATGCTTTCCTAGAAATACCTACTGGACTTGAGCTTGGGCCATTCTGACCCAATGGATTACCAAACCAAGGAAATTCAAAAGACGTGACCTGCAAGCATAATAAGAAACGAACGACAGTTTAAGTAAACTAACAAACAAGTTTATAAGGGTGTTAAACCTACTTTCGTGTCATTAAAGCTCGCATAAAGTAGTTGTTTGCCGTCGGGGCTTGGCCACAAAGCCTCAGGTTTCGGAAGTACTTCTTCTTGATACAACCAATCAGGGACTCCATTGTAAATAATTCCAGGCACTCCAGTGTCAGTCAGTCTCTTGTCTTCTGGCGCCGATGGCGACATTCTTAAGAATATATTGTTATCGGATATCATCAATAGTGAAGTAGTGTTGCCCAACCATGCAGTATATTGCAAACGAGTTGGCTGGACTCGTGGAGAGGCGTGAAGACGAAGAGGAGTATGATGGCTTTAAAAATCATTTATTTTAATCTCATATATCTCTTTGGAATCTGATAAACAATTAATGGAAGTACTTACTCATTTGTGACGTCATAAACCGTGTAGAGAGCAGTGAAAGTGTGTCGAAATACCTGTCATAAAAAATTGATTGTTTTTACAAACGTTATAAAGTTTTCTTTATTGTTCAAAATATTCGGGTCAGATAATGAGAATTATTTCTAACCTTCAATTGCCATTGTTTCACATATACAGACTTTCAATGTTTTCTAAGTACACATACTATTTTTTTTTTTAGGTTAAATAGTTGTCATTCAAAATTATTTCAGCAACTTGAGAAAATAAATAAGCGGAAATGTGGTTTTATCAAACTCGAGTAAATATTTTCCCTTATAAAGGAATAGTATTTAACTTTAATGAGTTTAATACGAAGAAGAAAAAATTATTTACAGACTCATTCATCATAAATGAGGTATAAAAATTTTTCCCAAAAATTTCCCCAACTGTATAGTATATTGATTACTCTCATGAAGTAATACAATTAATTCTATCAATGATTTGCAATTTTTTTCGTTCAATTCATCGTAATTAACCATTCGTGAAATTTATTTGAAAGCCTTGTATATTGTTGAATACGATTCACACTTTTTTTCAATTAAATTATTCGAATTCAACGAAAAGTAAAAATTACTCATCAATTGTTCTACAGTGAATAAATCTACTTACTGGTTTAACATCGTGCTTAAAAAGCACATAACGTAGATTATAACTACACTGATAGCCTTGCACATTCAATTGTCTCTGTAATAAAGCATTCCAGCAGTTAATTTATTTTCATTTTATTCTTTAAAATTAGTAATTGTTTCATTAAAAAATGAAGAAAATTTCTTACAAGTGTATGATTAGATACAAGCAATGAAACAGAGTTATTTGATGTATCAAGAAGTGCTAATGAACCATCGTCAGCTTGATAAACAAATTTGTCATGAGTTACCCAAGCGGGTGGCAACCGATGAGGTGAGAGGTCCTCTCGAAGGCACTCTTCCAATGTAAGACGTCTACCACTCCAGTACAAAAGCTCATCGACATATCTACATTATTCAATAAATGGAATTATTAATGTCCCAATAATTAATAGCCATTAATTAGCTTCCTTACCCAAGAAGATAAATAGCAGTCACAATCCCAGCAATTACGAACCCAATAACCAGCAATGAAAATATTATACTTCTCCAGTTATTGCCACTATCTCCATACAAGTCCTAGTTTAATTAATTCACAACTTGCTGTTAACTTTAATAACTATTTCATTATTAAACATAACAAAGAACTTCATTATTAACTCATGCCTACGGTGCATGGTATGTTAATTTTAGCCTAAAAAATTTCATTAAACTCAATTTAATTTTTTTTTTCACATGACATTCTTTCTTTTTTCACTAGTTTTTCTTTAATGTGCTCTTTTCAATTAAAATTTTTTTTGGCTGAAGTAGTTCAGCCAATTTATAACTAATTGAATTGAAATTTTAGCCTGTTACTTAATTAGCAAATGAGATAAAGTACTTGACTATCGATATTATTTAAATAATGAATGTAAATGAGTTTCTCCAAGAGAATGTTAAAATCTATTATTTTATTGAACATTTAAAGATACATTATATAAATCTCTTGAATTCATTACATAGAAGAACGATCCATTGGAGAATAAAAATAACTACTAATCTTGATATGTCATGGCTCTTTATTAATATTTTTTCATCATAAAAATACGGATTTTTTTCCAACGTTTAATATCATTTTCCATTAGTGAACGTTCGTGAAGCAAAGTCATCATTACTGAAATACTTTCATCCTAGCAGGAATTCTTATTTTATAGATAGAATTTTATTCTCAAAAAAAACGCTTGATTTAAAATAGCTAAATTTAATAACACTCTCAGGAAAAGCAAAAAAATTCACGGAATCAGAGGCATGATTTAATATTGATAAGTTTCCAATAAAATTTCACTTTTTATCTAAAGCTCTTTCTTATCAAGCATCTTATCACTTAAATATCAGACTGTAATAAATATTTTCCCGAATTTCAATGCATTAATTGAAAATAACTGGCAAAGCTTCAGAATATTTCTTTTCAATCAAACAACCCATATTGTCATTATTATTATTATTATTAATAATAAAGCCAACTTCAATCAAAATATAATAAAAATAATTTCAACAACACTAATAGTAATTGTTATTGTGACGGTAATAATAATAATAACAACAACTAATGACGTCTAAAAATGTAAAACGTATCAAAAAGTTTTTTAAAACTAATCTTAATCCTGGTATGCTGCCAAAATACATCAATTGCTGTTTCGTTTAGAGAAGATTACAAAAGCAAAGACGTTTCCATTATTGATTAAAATAAATTCTCAACAAAGTATTAACAATCTGATCAAATAAAATATCATACTAATTAATTCAAACAAACTCATAAATCAAAATAATCCGTCTAAAGTAGCTGAATTGAAGAGTAAACATAATTGAAATGATTAAATTACCTCTTTGACCTCTGATTTAACCCTCGGATCGCCAACCTGGACGGTCTCGTCAGGAGGCAGCCGCCAGGAGTTTCTTTCGATATTTACGCTGGCGTTCATATCGGGTTTCTCCACCACCCTCTACTACAGCCACTCCAAGCAGCTTCTCCACGTGTGTTGGCCTCCAGGTTCCCAGTTTCTCACTTAAAATACCTCTCGTTCTTGTCAAAACCCAACTTGCAGACTTAACTCTCTTCTTTTTTCCTATAAATTAATTGTATTACAAACTTTTAGATAAGGAAGTATAAAGAAGCAACTAAAGTTTTCTTTTCATGTTTTTCAGGTTTGTGGCGACTCGCATTTTCTAGGTACTTGAGAAAGAGTAAAAATTTAAGTGATAAAGTTAGAACCTGAATCATCAGACGACGTCTCTCTAAAACTAAAATAGAACTTTGCATACCTACACAGGAATAACTGTCGTATTTCCCACCTCTGTCAACCTATAATACCTATGCATAGACTGCATAAAAGCGACAGATCATAAATCGTTGGATGCTACGAACCACAACAGGTGCGAGCTTACGATGCTGCTGTCAAACTTAGATACTGATAGCCTCCGTATTATATAATAATAATAACCGATATTGATCAGATTTAAATTTAAATTCATGTAATAGTTAATTAAAATAACTTTAAGTAAGTTTTTATGTTTTAGATGAAAGACTGGAGAGATGAAAAAACAATAAGAGAATGGAGAAATGAATTAAAATGTTTGAAATCTTCATTTTCTTTTTTAATAACTTGACTTTATTGTGAGAGAAAGCAAATGGAAGTGAGTTATCTACATTGAATAAATAATACCACTGACGACAGAAAAGAGACAATGCAGCCGGCGAATTTCACAACCCTCGTGATAACACGTTCCAAGTTCGTTATCACTCGACAGGAGATGGAGAAACTATGTAGATCACTGGTGAATACTCAAATCGTCTAGAATATGGGATCTAGCTTTTCTACAACTTTAAATACATTTGAATAAGTCCATGTGCACATAACATTTGGTATGGTAAAGTGCTTCTGACATGAGCTCTCAATTTTCTTCCATTTACTTCTTACTAAAATAATATCAATATCATCAAAGTCACCACAGTTTACTTGGTAATACTTTTTTTTTTTAAATAAAAATGTTTATACGATAGAATTTATTTATTTTTAATTAAATTTGATCTGTTATTTTTGTTTGAGGTTCTTTGTGTAATCGAAATGTGCAATGAAAACTGATTCTCAGCCAGTGGCAAAAATCCTTTGAAGAGCTTTGATAGAAAAAAAAAAAATGCGCACGTCTGTGTGACATAAAAAGACATAACACAGTGTTTCGTAGGGACGTGTATTCATACATAACGCATTGAGATAGAGGTAAAAAGACTATAGACATGATGTATTAAGAATAGAGCAAATGAGAGCAGAGATTGAGGGAAGAATGCTTACTTTTAGACAAAACGACGATTTAACATCAGCCGTTGATGACGAGGATTTAGAATGAGCGCAGTGATCCTGAGGGAATCGAGGCAAGCTCGCCCGGGCGGCATGACTTCCTCCTTCTTCCAAATCCACCCGCTTGCTGCGTGCTCGCGTGTCCGACCTTATCCTTCTTTTATCACTTTCTCACTTGATATTATTTTTTAATTGACTTTTGAGGACCTTTAATATCTCACTATTAAGCGGATTCTAACTAATTAATGGTAAATATCACTTTAACAATATCATCATAAAAGCAATAATAATACGAATATGAATAATTATTTAAATAATTAACAATATTGGATAATAGTAATAATATCACTAAACTGTCTGACAGGTTGGGCTAATAAATACCCTGATACTGCTCACATTTTGAGTCTACATCACCACAAATGTCTGCAGCACAAGTCTCAGTATGTACAAAGGATCACCTTAAATGAAACATGAATCGTCGCGAGGATAAAAAAAATTTATTAGACAGATAGAAATACAACGTATCGAGTTCAACTGGGCAAAATGGACATTATGGTGAGTTTAACAAATGTTTTTATTTCACACATAATTAAGTGTATGTTTCAGTGTCAGTGATATATTATTAAAAGTTATATCTTGTTTTAGATAGAAGAAAAAAAGCCGATCGAATCCCGTGATGACGGGATTCGGACATACGACACGATGGCCCGGCCACTGCGCCGACACTGAGGGTACGCCGCAGCCTCGGCCTCCTGGTGCTGCTGCTGATACTCCTCCTTCCCTCCAACCTTCACTACTATATTTGCTATCTCTACCAACACGCCCTCTCCCACATATTTCTCTCTTTTACACGCTGACTCCCTCATTTCGCCACCCCCAATAACTCGTCTATCTCACTTCAATTCAATGTCGTACTTTTCTATCACGTTATGTACACACCTACATAACTGCTGTATACCCCTTCTCTCATTCCCATTTTTGTCTTTCCTCATCCCCTTGGTTTACAGCTCATGCTTTTATCCATCTCTCGACATTTTTCCGGCTTGGCATCTGCCTCTCTTAGGCTATCACCGACTCTCTTCTCCTTTTCTTTCTATTTTACCCAATTCCCTAGCCCCTTTCCTACTCCCTTGCCATACACATGACCACCAAGCTTCGTGCTACTAAGCGATCTATCTCCTCTACTATATACCTTCTCTTTTTCCTTACCTCCTACGAACTTTTCTCTTTCTTATAACCTTTCCTAGACATTCCTACCATTTAAATCCTGTGGCCAATATTCATTCAAGTGTACCTCTTTATTGTTCAGAAAATCTTGTTCTAAAATTTCTTCGAGATGCTTTCCAAATTATTTTTCCATGCTTTGATTTTTTTATCTCTTGTTTAGGAACTTTATGAGAGCAATATGCAAATCGTCTTCATTAATATGCATGTGGATGTCTTTACATTAATAAAATCTCAGATTATTTTTGATTTTAATTTCATATTTATAGCTAGTATTGTTTTGAGGCAATTTTTGAGCTTTATTATGGCATTTTTCTGTAAACTAATTGCATGAAAAATAGGGCAATAGTATTGATTTCAAAGTTTCTTTTATTCACAGAAATTCTGAAGAATAGAAAAATTGGACAAAAGATTTAATAAACTTAATTATACTTTCATTGATGGTAAATTACATTTTTCAAGTTTTAATTTTATTTTTTACATTTCATTTTATAAGTATGCCCTTGTATGCCTCTCTAATCTTTTCAATTTACTGAATCATCAATTTACTCTGAACTCGCACTCATAAAATTCGATGATTTAACTACAGAAATTTTTTATTTCACTGTAAAACTTTATAATCAATTATCCGACCATTGTTTCATTCAAGTGCTTTTTTATGATTAAAAAAAATCGGAAATTCTATCTAAATATTTTTAGAAATACAATTAACTTTTTTCATCTCTAGTTTGACTCTTAAATCATTTTCAGAATATTTCTTGATAAAAATAGTACTAGCATACCAGTATTATTTCGTAACTCTTCAAAGAATCTGATTTTTTTTTTCAAGATTCTTTTAAGAACTTGATCAATCAACTTCAACTAGATTATTATGTCATACCATACCCTATAAAATAGTTACGCTATTTTTTTTTTTAACTTTCCTATCGTAGACGAGTAAGAAAGTTGGAAACTATCTTATTACTGAAATTATTTCATCAATATGTTTTCCTTAGTTATCTTTTACTCCTGAAAGTTCAAAAGAAACAAAGAAAAGTTTCTTTATATATTTTTAATATATAAATTGCTCAGCTATTCTCATTTCTTTTGGTTATTTAAAAATGGTTTAAGTTATCTTTCACAGGGATTATACATCTAATATTTATATTAGGATCTTCAAGCTTCTATAAATCTTCTAAACATTAAAACTTTTCTTCACCAAGAATTTTCATTGTTTTTTGAATTTTTCTTTTTTTAAAACTATTTTTCTAATCTATTTTTTCGTTCTAAACATTGTACATGAAATTTTATATTTACGTAATCATCAAATCGATATAAAAAGCAAAGTTTCGGTAGATGACATAAATAAAAAAAATCAGCTCAATTTTTATATTCTTTCTTGAGTTTTCTTTTAACGTTCACTCTAATAATAAAAATTATACAATCAAAATTTACGCATTTAAAAACTTTAGCAAATCTATAAAAGCTGAAGAAAAAATAGACAATAAATAGAAAAATGTGTCTGATTTTATGATTTTCTTTTACATTTCCACTAGATTTAAAAAAGTTGGAAACAATAACATTTATAAGTCGAGTCAATAAGATTAAAAAAACGATACTTAAAAATAAGTGATAAAATTAATAGCATGTATGTTAAATTTGAAATAACTATGTCAAAACTCTCATCGCACAGTCATAAAACGCGAAATTGCTCGCAATGTTTCACCTAGCAATGAATATTTGTATTAGTCTGAAAAGTTCACGGTCGTGATGTATGCAAAGTAGATTCTCGTCATGCTTTCGCCTGACCTGTTCTACAATTTCGATCTTTATCGTTATACGTAGCGAACAATTCCTTCTCAAAATACAGCCTGGATAAAATACATTAGGTGTGTATATCTTTAAAACAATCCGACATTCGGCTGAGATTACATTTAGCAACTATGCCATACCCTTGAATTTCGCTAGCTTTCACGGGTCAAGGGTGAGCCTTGTGTAGTTTCTACACTTCGAAGGTTTAATTGTTACACTAAAGAAGAATTTACAGCACCAGCGAGACAGGACATAGGATATAATAACCAATTGCGTGCTGCAGGGCTGTTTAAGAGTGATGTCTGACTTGTTGGACTTGTTCTACTTACAAAGTAGCGAAGCTTGATAAAATAAATTCAGTCTCTCCGCAATCATTGAGATTCATCATGCAAACAATAGGATAAAATAAATTATTCGTGGTTTTAAAATGTATATAAAGGATACGAATAGAGAAAGCCATTTAAAATGCAATCACATGTTTATTTCAACGCACACAATGTTTATTTTTTAAAGAAGATTTTAGATTTTTTTATAATAAAAATTTTCTCACTCTTGTTTTTTCCTTTCAATACGTTTCCCTAAGAAGTTTTTAGACAAATGTCGCGCACTTTTTAAGCTCATTTGAGAATAACTCATAATCATTAATCACACAAAGATTTTTATTACCTATCAATAAAATAGCTTAAATAATAAATTTCCTATGTAATATCGCATTATTTATGTTGAGATATACATACACATTATGCAGCTTAAATCTCAAAATTCATTCAAAAAATATAATTTTCGAAATTTATACAAATTGATTATTTTTTATCTAATTTTATCTTTCTCACAGCAATTAATTAGTTTTTATGTCAAGTGTTTACAAAGAAAAAGATAATTTTCTTTTAAAGAATCAAAGAATTAGAATTCAAGGAATTTACATCCTCCTCATCTATAAATTGATTTATATTTCAGTAGCGATTTTGTATATTTCTATTATTATTATATTTAATATTTGAACTAATAAAAATCTCTAATTTATTTATGTTGTCATGAATTTTATTAATAATAATGATCAATATTTTCGCTACTGTATAAAAAATATCTACGATATTCATTTTGTTTATTGGGATATCCATGACAATAAAAAACCATGAAATATTTGGCAATGACACTAATGAAATGAGAGTGTGATGCATCATTAGTCTACTTAGTTTGGCGCAGTGTGATTTACAATAATAATTCATTAACATTCATATAATTTAATTGGATCTACTTACAATCTAAAAATTGTTATATTAATAATAATATAATAATAAAATAATAATAATGATCATAATAAAATAATAATATTTATATTTATATATACTGTGCAGCCAATTCACTGAAAAGTTATTCACTCAATTGTCAAGAGGCGGAAAAAAATTGCTGCAAACGTTGCACTGTCCTCCGATCTAGAGCACACAGATCGAAGTCAAAAGTTTTCCGTGTAATTTCATACTGTCCAGTAGCTGCTATTACTTGTACAACTCTTTGTAATTCTTGATTATCTTGTAGTGTCATGATTTTCTGTTGTAAATCTTTTAACTGAGAAACATAGTCTTCGGAAAAAACGGGTGGTTCATCATTTTCTGATTCAATTAGAACACTATTCGTGGAATCTGGTGCTATCTGTTCACTTTCAGCTTCAAAGTCTTGCTTAGGATGAACTGCTTCAACCTCATCAGATTCAGGCTTAACATTATATGCTGCTGCCATTTCAACAGTAACTGGTGATTGACTTGATGAAACAGGTTCAAGAGGTGGAGAAAATCCAGTATCTTTTTCTCTCTTGACCGGAATTTCATCATCACCTTTACTACTGCTTCTCTTTTTTCTTTTACGGCTGCTCTCTCGTTCTTCATTTCGCAGAGGCTTTAGTTTTTCTTTCTTAATCTTTTCAGTTGGTTCACGTTTGGCATTCTCTGGCCCTGATGGTGATAATGACCTTGGTGGTCGATTATCTGAAGTGTGATTCCTCGCTAGCTCTTGTTCCATTTTAATTCTCGACGAAAGCTTTGATTCTTCTTCATCAGCAGAATTTGCTGAATCACTGCTATCCCGATCAGGAACTTCAGACAAATGTGTCGATAAAGAATTTGATTGGGCCACACTATTACTACTTCCTCCACCATCTTTTTCAAGATTATTTTTCTGCTTATCACGTTTATCACGTTTATCCCTCTCTTTACTTTCATCCGACTTCTCCTTCTTTTCCTTTTTTTTATGTTTATGCTTCTGCCGATCTTTATCACTTTTAACGTCCTTAACCTTTTCTGTGACTTCTATTTTTTCACTTCTAGATTTAGAACTACTGCGATCACCTTCCTTAACAGGTCTAGGTGATTTTTTCAAGTCTTTTGATGATTTACTGGTGTCCTGTATTTTTTTCTTGTCAGATTTTTCATGTTTTTCAGACTTTTCAACAGTTTTTTTCTCAAGATTTTTCATTTCTTTTATTTTATCACGATCCTTATCACGAATTTTATCTTTTCGTTCTGTACTTTTATCATCTTTATGCTTTTTCTTTTTTTTATCATTTTTTAATTCTTCTGATGATCCTTTGATACTTTCTTTAGACTTTTCTTTCTCTCTCTCCTTGTCTTTATCATTTACAACCTTTTTATGCTCTTTTTCGCGAATTTTTGGAGACGAGGACTTTGGAGTACTTATAGAGCCTAACGGACTAAGTTGCTTCTTCACCGCCACAGGTGAAGGAGGTCGTTTACTACTAGGACTTTGATAACTACTTTTACTACCTGGACTAGGTGGCCTCTTACTCTTCTCTTTGCTCCTTTCCTTCTCTTTAGAAGCTTCTTTATTTTTTCTATCTTTTTTCTCTTCTCCATTTTTTTCACGTTTACTATCTTTATGAGGACTGTGCTTTGATTTGTTCACTTTTTCTGTCTTTTCTGATTTATCTGGTGGAGTTTTGTGGTATGTTTTATCCACAGAGGATTTTTTATTCTCCGGTGAGACTTTAGCAATCTTTATGGAATCACCAAATATATCATCGAAATCATTTGATGATTTTGGCTCAGTGCGATGCTTTTTACTTTCACTTCCACTCAGTTTCGGTTTACTTACCATTGGTACTAATGATTTAGATTCACTTCGATCATGCCCTTCATCGACGTTCGACATTATAACCTAGAAAGAATAATTTTTCATTTAATTTCATGGATTGCTATCAATTTATTAAATGTCATTCAATACAAATAAATCATAATTCTTTTAATATTTTAGAGTATTAATAAAATGAGAATACTTACACCTCCACCTTTTAATAATTTTTTGCGAAAATCATCACCAGGACTTGTAAACACTTCAGTATATCGAGTAACATTGTTGATAGCTGGCCCTCTTTGTTGTAAATGCAAATCGTATTGAATTTGAACTCTTTTTGGCTCATCTTTATTCTTTAGCCATATATCAATAGGAATCATAAATCCCGCGTAACCTGACTCTTTTACCACATACGGAGGTTCTTTTAGAATACGTTTAGGCTTAGGAAATGTCTCGTGCAGATGAAAGACAACTGGAATAAATAATAAATGAGTTAGCAATGCAAGTATTGATTTACAAGAAAACAGCTATAAGAAAATTGATAGTGATAGCTTTTGTTATAATTTGGTAAAGAATAAAGATTTACCTTTTTCTACATAATGACTTATATCTGTATTATCAGCTCCGCGAACAAATAATTCCCAATCATGAGTATATCCTTCAGGAGTTGTCCTGACCCTTAACATAGATGCATGTCCACATTCCAGGGTTATTTTAACTTTTTCTAGGGCCATTCTTGCCTAAAAATACATTGAATGGTTTGATCATCAAGAAGATTGATGAATATTCTCCTTGAAATACATTGAATGTCAATGTAAATAATAAATACCTAAAAGTTATCAACAATTGTAACTAATTTTCAACAATGATTGATGATTTTCCGTTGACCATTTGATAATACATGAAAATAAAGATTTCATTGGTGTTTGTTCACGCGTCATTGCCAGTCTTCAGGCTTGAATAATATTTTAATCCTCTGTGAATACACACCGTCAATTAGGAAGTAAAAAAATATATAAAAAAAGACAACTGTTTTGAACTCCAATTTTTCAATAAATAACTTTCAAATTATCACAGAACATTCTAGATGCTTATACACCTGTTGAAAGGTATACAAGTGCAAAATAAATTCATAACAAATGTCAACAATAAATGGACAAAATTACTTTACAGCTTCATATAAATAACTATCGTTTTTCCATGAATAGTACGAACGTTGGCTACGTGATAACTGATATGGCTACTGTACCCATGGAAGTTATTCTTTTCGGAGCGTAGATAAACTTTACTACAATCAGCCAATGACACCGACTCATCAATGAAGGTAAGAGCCAATGAAATGTCTTGATTTCTGATGGCAGCCAACTTCACGACACTTCCAGATAAATATAGGGTCAGTTTTCAAGACATGCGGCGGTTTCCCGGCTTCCATCTTGGATTATGTTCGTTTGAGAAGCCGGGTCCTCGCGAAATATTCGAGTTACGTGGATCGAGCGTTTCGCCATAATCATCTTAAACGCTGTCTTAGTATTTCTTTACAATAATTCAAATCGTCAACAAGGCATTTTACAATATTGGTGTTCGGTATGCTTTAGGTAAGACTTTCATACAATCAGACCATTCTCTACGCAATGATCATGTTCTTAATGCATGATTTTTCTGCTTATGTGGGTGTGTAGTGGAAATTGAAGCTAAGGCTAAAAATCTCTTTCCTTAAAAAAAATACTATCAATAATAATTAATATCTATGATTAACAATTCATTGGTAATATTTCATATTTATTTCAGCATTTAAAGATAAATTTTCTTCTAGAGAGTAGTTTAAACTCTAAGTTTAAGGTTAGGATTACCAGACAACAAATATCTCGAAAAATCTCCATCTTTTTGTTATAATTTCACGGTAATTATTCTAGTTAACTTTCTTTCCATTATTCATTGTAAATAAATCATTCATTTTTCCATTTAATTATAAAATAACATCATAAATTTACTGTAATAGCAATTGTCTTGATTGTTACAGGGTTGACAAAGCATCTATATGTTAGTCGTTTGGTGAACGGCTATGTTGGTGTAGAGGGTCGTCGTATGTTTCCTATAAATCGACGAAAAGAAAGTCCATTGATTAATAGTGTTAACGATATAAATAACATTTGTTCCGACATATACGACAGAATGGCATTACCAAGTAGAGCACGTGTTTATGCCGAAGTCAATTCACACCAAACAAGAGAGTATTGGGACTATGAATCTTACGTAGTAGACTGGGGGTAAGTTATTCTATAGATTTTTTACACCTAATCATTAACAAGTCTATTACAGAAAAATCAGTGAATGAAAGCAACAATCCCCCAATAGTTCTTATTAATATCTTGATAATCTATTTACCTTCACCCATTGATGCAGCGTCTTTATCATCAATCATTAGAAAGTTCAGCTGATATTTTTAAAATAAAATATAAATTATGTTTACGTCAAATTCAAATTATCTATTGATTTTTGAAATAAAAAAAAATAAGTTTCAATTAAATCATGGTTATAAATCGCTTGGAATATTTAAATTTGAATGTAAAATTATTGAAAAATAACTCAATTAGAATATAATCAATATTTACTATGATAGATTATATTATTTTTTTCAATTTGCAATAACTTTTATATTGTTCAAAGTGAATGGAATTCGAGGGTATGATTAATTGCAATTTTTTCATTTATAGACAACAAGACGATTATCAGTTAGTACGAAAATTAGGAAGGGGAAAGTACAGCGAAGTATTCGAAGCAATCAATATCACAAACAATGAGAAATGTGTTGTGAAAATATTAAAGGTGAATTATTGTTGTCCTTGATAAAAATGATAGAACTAAACGTTCAAATTTAAATGAACGGGTACACCCAATTAGATATTGACGCTATTCTACTCTATATTTTAGCCTGTGAAAAAGAAGAAAATTAAAAGAGAAATAAAAATCTTGGAAAATCTCAGGGGTGGAACTAATATTATAACACTTCAAGCGGTCGTTAAGGATCCTGTTTCAAGGACACCTGCATTGATATTTGAATATGTCAACAATACAGATTTCAAACAACTTTATCAGACGTTGACAGATTATGACATTAGATATTACCTTTATGAACTCCTCAAAGTAAAATTTTTTTTGTTATTTTTAAATTTGATTCTTATTGTTAAGAATTAATTCTTATATTTAATTATTATTTAGGCATTGGATTACTGCCATAGCATGGGCATTATGCACAGAGATGTTAAGCCGCACAATGTTATGATTGATCACGAAAATCGTAAGTTGCGCTTGATTGACTGGGGGTTAGCAGAATTTTATCACCCAGGACAAGAGTACAATGTACGTGTAGCTTCTCGATATTTTAAAGGACCAGAATTACTTGTTGATTATCAGGTTTGTATGTAAAATTATATAACTTTTATTTCATTTCTACATTCCTTTTACTATTAGTATTTTTAAGTAACAAAAAATTCATTGGTTTTAATTAGTTATATTGTTTTATTATTACAGATGTATGACTATTCCTTGGACATGTGGTCTCTAGGTTGCATGTTAGCGAGTATGATATTTAGGAAAGAGCCATTTTTTCATGGTCATGATAACTATGACCAGTTGGTAAGGATCGCTAAAGTTTTAGGCACAGAAGAATTGTTTGAATACCTCGATAAGTATCATATTGAACTTGATCCTCGATTCAATGACATTCTGGGCCGTCATTCCCGAAAACGTTGGGAACGTTTTGTGCATTCGGAAAATCAACATCTAGTATCGCCTGAAAGTCTTGATTTTCTTGACAAACTTCTCCGCTATGATCATTATGAAAGATTAACTGCGCGAGAAGCGATGGATCATCCATATTTTTGTGAGTTGATGGATCGCATAGTCGAAATCAAAGTATGAGATGAAAATTTGTCTTACTACTGAATATTTTTATAGATCCTATAGTTAAAGACCAAGCTCGACTTACAATGGTCTCGCCTTCACCTACTCCCATGGCAGGCTCGATGCCTGTAGGTGAGTAGCAACTCAGGTAATGTCACCTCATTTATTTTCATACAAAAAATTCAACTTCCCCATACATCTTTTTTTTTTATTGCGCCTCGAACAGAAAAATATGAATATAGAAAAGTGTATGGACCTTTGCTCACTTTTTTCGTAGGTATTATTTTAATTTATCTGTTTATTTGCCTCAAAATAGTGCGCAAAGGTCCATATACTTTTATATATCTATATTTTTTAGCTTAAGGCGCTTTCAATTATATTTTTCTTAATAATTGAAATTTTTTAGGTGCCCATAACGAGACTATGAACTCATTGCCAGCTTCTGGATCGACTGGACAAGAAAATATGAGTGGAGTAGCCGTAGGCATGGGCCTCTTAGAGGAACTTGCTTCACTTCAGCCGATACCACAGCTTTCAAAAGTTCAACATTAGTCAAAGTCGAGTAAAAAATAAAACATCCAAACATCTTCATTACACCCATATATGGATTAAATAATACCATCGACAACAGATACTTTTAATTAATGGCATTCCGGCTTATCAATTCGACGGCAACAATGTTTTTCATTAAGACTGAAATATGTCATTGATCATTTTTTAAAATAGCTGTCTGGATTATAAAAAAATTTATAAAGTACTTAGTTGATTCGACAATATAACACATTTAAACAAAAGAAAGGGGAAAATATTAATAA
Organism: Chelonus formosanus; assembly: GCA_028641665.1. Lineage (NCBI taxonomy): Eukaryota > Metazoa > Arthropoda > Insecta > Hymenoptera > Braconidae > Chelonus > Chelonus formosanus. Next base: position 22,391,513 of record CM054002.1, read on the forward strand.
TTATAATGATAATAAATAATAATAATAATAATGATGATTTCATATAATTAAAAAAACTGTCTATAATTGTTTGGGTGATCTAACTGGTGACTTTATAAGCCATCAAAAGATCAATCATATAGCTTGCGAATTTGATAGCAATGTTCCTGTATCTGTTATGTTTACATCATAATGCCGTTTTTATTTTCTGTACGATCATAGTTGATAATACAGTTCGTTATAAAGCATGAAAAACTGACCAAGAGACAGCCAATACATTTATAAGTATAAAATAAAATTTACATTCACTCTCTTATTTGTATATGTATACACGAAAAAACATTTAGTAAATTTAATTTAGCTTGTTTATTAATATTCAAAAAATCCTCCACTTATATCAAATAACACAAGATCGCGGAATAAAATGTTTGTTATAGCCAAGAGTTCATCATCAATTATATAAGATTTTATTATATATCTCCCAATAAATTCCCAATTAATAAATAAACATCTTCAACAATTGTATTAATCCCACTATTATCTTCTGATTAGAATCCAGATTGTTGCCAGAATCTTGGTGAATTTATTTTTTAATATAAATCATAATAAACTTTCAAAGGTAATAACTGATTTGATAAAAATATTTTTGCAACAATCCAATAAGTACGCTTACATTTTAAATTTCAATCTTTTCAGTTCCAGTGTGAATATTTAACATAATTAATTAATTAACTATTCAATCTTATTTTATATTATTTATTACTTTAGGTTATTGGAATTTTTTATATCAAAATTAACAAAAACATGACACAAGTCAAAAATAAATGAAAAAATGAAAATGAATGAAAGGCAGCTTAGAATATTGTTAATGTTGTTGAATTATTTAAATGTATGCTCATTAAACAAAAATTTTTCTAATTGATGTAAAAAGTAAGGGTTGAATGGGTTCAATTGAAATCACACTCTTTATTTTGAAAATCACTACTTTAGTTATAAATGAGAATACTTTAAAAAAGTTTTATGAAAAAATGTCGATGGTAATTTTATATTATGAATACTGTACATGATTTGTTTAATGGCAGACTTGTGCAGGCTCTTATTTATACAGGAAAACATGAAATAAATCGCTTATCGCAGATATTATAAGTTACAAGATTATTCAAAACATTTTTCCGTTAATTTCCTTATCATTTTTCTTTTCTGTAAGAAAAAATATTGCAATGTAGGACAATTTTCAATATTCGTTAAATATAAGTAATTAATTTTTGTCTAAACAGCACATTATTTAAAGTTCTTGATGTTGATCATCACTTGTAGAGCTTGTTGCGCTATCATCTTGCTCATTTTCATTCACAGTAAACGTTTCCGGTAATGCACTTTCACTAATTTTGTCGTCAGCCGCTTCAAGTATTATTTGTTCTTCTTCAGCGCCAGTGGTGCTATCAGCCGTTGATTCAGTCTGATTATCTTTTGCTGCTTCATCAGTTTTTTCGGTTTGATTAGAAGCTGTTTCCTGTTTGGGTCTCCATATTTTTGCTTTGTTCACTAAATATTTCACTTCACGATCTAATACAGCCATTTTATTTGCAATATCTCGAACTGAATATTTAATAGGTTCATGGAGAGGAGTCTCTGCGGTGACTCGAATAACCGTCTCATGATATTCCTAAAAGAGAATAAATTATTTTTCAATGATGATCAAAACCACTGTTTAATTCAAAACAAATTCAGATATCATTTGTTACTTACGACTGTGTCATTGATAATTTTTTCAAGTTTCTCAATTTCAATTTGTGTGAAAATTTGATTATTGTCAAGAGTTTTCATGTTATTCAAGAATGTATTACTAGCATTCAAGATTGAGAACATTCCAGCTAAAGCTTCGGGTCTTTCACGATGTTCAAATACACGTTCGTAAAGATCATGTGTTCTACTTTGTAAATCCTGCAATTTTTCTTCATAAGTTTCTGCCGTTGCATCAAAGCCGTCTTCATACAACCAATCAGAAGTCTTTTGACATGCATCAGCAATTTTCTCAATCTCTGTTGGAGCTGCAGCCTTTATGTATTCGTCTTTTTTCAAATCTTGCTGTGTGTTGATTACAAATGATTCGAGATTATTGAGAGCTGTTTCACGACGTTTCTTTTCCAGATCACGTAGTTCCAATGCCTTTATTCTGTAAAATAAAATTTAGATTATATTTATCGCTTACGATTTCTATTTAACAATAGTGAAATATTACTTTTCACGTGATGCTTTCAATTTTTCATCTTTTAATTCTTGAGGACCGTATTTAACTTCAACTGACTTAATAGGCTCTTTCAGAACAGTCACAGTCATCTTTTTATCAGTTTTATTGTCGGCTGTTTGATTATTTGGTTTTTCTTCCGTTTTAGTTTCATTTTCAGTTTTTGGCTTTTCTTCAGCTGCAGGTTCAGGTGGTTGTTCTGGTTCTTCATGAACAGGTTTAACATTCTCTTTTGGAGGCTCTTCAGCCTTTTCTACTTTTTCACTATCATCAGATCCTATAAGACACATATTTTCAAAGTATGAGTATATCAAGGTACGAAAGAACTGATAATTCAAACCTGAGAAGAATTGGGTAATGGTTGAACCAAGTTTAGAAAATGTACCCTCATCTTTAGCATCAGCAGAGATGGCCTTTTCACCAACCAATTCAACATTGAGCAGATTTAGAACGCCACTTTCATCCATAACAAAGTGTGCTTTGATTCCTTTACTTTCTGCTCCTTCCTTGATGTGCTTCTCCAAAGCTTCAGCAACACCGGATAGGAATATTGTTGATAGATTCAAGTTTCCAACAGCTCTATTTTAAAATATCAGATAATTAAAATTAATGAATACTATTTTAATAATTCTAAATAAAGACTTACTTAATTTCATGTGGTGGTAAATAATCTAAATCCGCATAATTGACATCAAATGAGAAATCTTCTTTCCGTTTATTGAAGGTAATAATTTTTTTTTGAGGATAAGAATTCATTTTTCCAAATAATGTGCGTCGAACCTGTTTAGGCTTGTCATCAGTAGATTTATCAAAGACAATTTGAATTGGAAATAGAACAGCATCTTTTGTAATAAATTTTGTAACTTTAAATCCTTGACTCAATTCTGCAGCTTTATAAACTGCACCCATGGCTGCTGCTTCATCAGCATTGATACTCTTAGATAAATCGCTTCCAACATATGCAGTCAAGATGTCTTGAATTTTAGGCATTCGAGTTGCTGCCCCAACCATGACTACTTGTGAAATAATGTCAATAGTCAATCCTGATACATCTAACGCCATTTTGATAGGATTAGTGACTCTTTCGAATACATCAGCACATAATTCTTCCAACTTTTCTCTTGTAACATGAAGTCTAAAGTCCTTATCATCAAGTAAACCTTCAATTTGAGCATAATGATCAGCATTAGCACTGAGAACATTTTTAACTCTTCCAGCTTCTTTGAATAATTTTGCCATGGCTCTTGGATTTTTAAATACAGAGTTAGGAGTTTTCTTCATTTTATCAAATTCATGAGCTAAATAATTTTGTAATTTAATTTGAACTTCTAATCCTCCAAGTGTTCTATCGTACCCTACACCCAAAATGCTAACTTGAGGACTGGCTTCTACAATGCCTCTGTCTTTAGTTTTAACATTTTGGTAACTAACAACTGCTGCAGTCGTTGAACTGGCCCCCATGTCATAAAACAAAATATAATGAGCAGTATCATTGATTTCTTTCTTATGAAAGATCCCGTAGTTTAATGCAACAGCAGTATAATCGTTAATTAATTGTAACACTTTAAGATTAGCAAGGTCTGCTGCTTTGAGAATTGCTCTTCTCTCAGCCTGGTTGAAAAATCCAGGAACTGTTAGAACAACTTCGTTTATTTTTTGATTAGCAGAATTTTCTGCCATTTCTTTTGCTGTATGAAGAATTTGTGCTAATAGCTCTTCGGGAGTAAAATATTTATCTTCATTTAATTTGAAAATTATTGTATTTCTCTCTTCATCTGGAATTATATCATAATGAGGAAATCTTTTTCTGTACAATTCAACAATAGGATTATCTATAGATTTTCCAACAAGATCTAAAATATATTGAAAACTGTTTTTAGGAAATCTAACTCCAACTATTTGGGCATCTTCTCCAAAGAGCCGTTCATCATCTCTAAATGCACTTATTGTTGGAGTTTTTCGCTTAGATTCCTTATTCAAAGCTATTTCCATTGGAATACCAGGCTGGAATAAATACATGATTTTATAAATTTGTAAAATTAATTCATGAAATAAAATTAGACATTAATGGTAATAAATACTTACAGATACAATTGCTACTTTGAACCATTCACTTCCTAAGTCTACACTCATGACAGCAACCCCATTGATGTTTCCAACGAAACATGATATTATTATTAAAATAATGGATGAACAAATAACTGTTACAGACTTCATTTTCATGTATTATGTGGTTGCAAATTTACGCAGACATTCAACATACGATTGGAAAACTTTATTATTATTGATAGAGAATGTAGTAAGCTTTCAACGTTTCAAAACGTCTAGTCCAGTCAATATAGATGGCTCTGTTCCATTTGTATTAAAAATTTTTTTACAAAGGGCAATTTTTAATTTTCCATCGTCAAAATATCCGCAATAACCTATAGAAAAAATCTGCCTAAAAATGAAAGTGAACCGATTTTTTTTTTCTATCATTTTTTCGCGTTTTTAGTGACCCGGTGTATCTAAGCAAGATAGCGCTATAGGCAGCGCCGCGTGCTAGAAAAGGACATAATTAGTCAAAATGTAAGCAATACATTTTTTATGGGAAAAGTCTTTTTTCTTTTTTTAGTGATTAATTTTCTATTTTTTTCCTAAAGAAACATAAAAAAAATAATTCTATGTAATAAACATATAATAATCATTAAAAATGCATGTCACATGTAAAAAAGGTAAATAAATAATATTCTACATGTTTCTATAGAAAAAAAATAGAAAATTAATCACTAAAAAAAGAAAAAAGACTTTTCCCGTAAGAAATGTATTGCTTACATTTTGACTAGTTATGTCCTTTTCTAGCACACGCCGCTGCCTATAGCGCTATCTTGCTTAGATACACCGGGTCACTAAAAACGCGAAAAAATGATAGAAAAAAAAAATCGGTTCACTTTCATTTTTGGGCAGATTTTTTCTATAGATTATTGCAGATATTTTGACGATGGAAAATTAAAAATTCCCCTCCGTACAAAAATTTTAATACAAACGGAGCAGAACCTCGTACACTACCCGACATAAATTCTGTCAGATTTTTTAAAGGTTATACATGCGATTTCCTATACTCTCTTATACCAAATTCAGACAACATTTATGTCACGTAGTGTATATTGACTGGACTAGTCGTATAATCTCAATCTTTAGAGATTTATAAATTTCTTTTGTATTATACATTTAAACCTTATAAAATTACTGATAATAATTACATATGGCTCAAACAAGAGATTGTAATCAATTTGATTTAGTTTATTCAACGTCAAACACTTATTATCGAACTGAAAAAAGAGTTCCTCAGTCGCTTCAATGCTTACGGTTCCCCACCACTGATTTTTTTTTTTTACCCCTTCTTCCACGTTTTTTGCTGCTGCGCAAGCGTACAAGAGCACATAGGGAACTCTCTTCTCAGTCTGACAATACAAACTATCGCAGGTGTATCGGCAACATGAATATTGTCTTCGTCTCTCGTGTGGCAGGTTTTCATTGGTTCGAATGGATCTAACTATAAAAAGTTATTGGTCCGCGTTGTCAAATTGGAACTGTAGATCATTGAGAGTTTTCCAGCGAAAGGTACTGTGCCGCACAGTGCTCTTCGCTGGAAAGCTCCCATTGGTTGATCATTTTGTTTGCTTCTTTCTGCGAGATCTTTTAATACATTGTATAGCGAATTTAAATTTATATTAAGAAATTAATTGAGCTTTTTCAATTCTTTCCTAAGATTTTTGAAATTCTGAATTTCCCTCAATACCACATTATAGGAGTTTTTCAGGGAGATAGGCATTCGTCCCCAAATGAATGTCGCTCAAGAGCAATTCTCTCGTCAGATCAATTCAAACCAATAAATATCAATCCTTAAATATTTATGCTGAAACTCTATAATATACCTTTTTCAATTTCGACATTTATTTGTATACGTTATAATAAATGTTTATTATTGTCAAAAATTTAATTTATATTGAAATATTTTATTTTCCAACAAAAGTTATTTTAATTGATAACAAGAGATAAAATGACGACGTGAAGATGATTTTTTTTATACAGCTACACGAATAGCAGCATTCGTAGCAATAGAAAATTTTCAGTTCGACAATAGTAAAGATGGCGGCGGCTAAACTAGCATTGTTGTGTTTTCAATGTGTCGTACGCTATTCTGACCGAGAATTCGTGCGTTGAAACTAAGAAAATAAACAGAACAAAGGATTATAGCTCTGTAAATAATGGTATGTCAGTAGCTTGAAATGTCAAGCCGAATTTTTGTGGTTTCATCGTTCTCACCTTATTACGTACGTCATCATAACCTCAACACACAAATTAACATATGCAAAATTTAATATTTTTTCTTTTGCATTAATTAAAAATGATGCGAAAATGGTAACACTGTTATTTTTGTTAAGCATTAGAAAATTATAAAATCGTTTTCCAACAGAATCAACTTGGGGGAAATGATGGAGAGAATAGCGATGATCCAGAGGGATCTTCTTCATCTATTGTTCAGGCTGAAGATGCTCTAGCAAGTTTTCGCGAACAATGGCAAAGAGAACTTGAAATTTCACCTAAAAAAGAAGCACGAGGATCTTCATCAAATAAACTAGTCAATGTTGAAAACAATAAAGAAGATGTGACTATAGAAATCAAAGTAGTTTTAACAAGAATCTTTTGTTTATTTGTAGTTGCCAAAAATTTATATTTACATTCATTGATATTTTATAGGCTCGAGATTTATTTTTGAAAGGGGTGGAGTATGAGCAGAATGGCGAATTATATGATGCAATAAGATTTTATAAACGTGCTGTCCAATTGGTACCAGACATTGAATTCAAGTTGTATGAGTCAATGAAACCAAAAGTAAGGGACAAATATGAAAGTACAGATACGATTGAATTTGAACGAAAAGTCACTGATGTTCAGGAATGTACTGAAACCATCAATGATATCGACGACGATGATCTTATTAATAAATTATCTCGAATTATTAGTCGAAATCAATACGTTTGCTATCCTCGTTTTGAACAAATGGTAAGATACAAAAACTCGTAAAGGATATACGCATTTTGTCAAAATTACTTAACTAAAATAATTTGCTAATTTATTTTACAGACAACGCACATTTCTGCATTACCTATGGAAATAATTTTGTATATATTACGATGGGTCGTTTCATCCGAGCTAGATCTTCGTTCTTTAGAATTATTTTCTAGAGTCTGTCGTGGGTTTTATATATCTGCAAGAGATCCAGAAATATGGAGACTTGCTTGTGTAAGAGTTTGGGGAGTAAATTGTGGTCATTATGAACCGAAATATCTATCATGGAGAGATATGTACTTGAAAAGGCTTAGGTTACGATACAATGGATGCTATATAAGTAAAAATACATACATTCGACATGGAGAAAACAGTTTTCAAGATCAGTTTTATCGGCCTTGGCATCTAGTAGAATATTTTAGATATCTAAGGTTTGTATAAAAGAATAATTAGATTTTATGAAAAGATGAATAAATCTAGAAATTTATAAACATTGGAATCAATTTAATAATCTTATAATGTATTTTAGATTTTTTCCGGAGGGTCGTGTTTTAATGCTTACATCAACTGATGATGCACAAAGCTGCGTGAATGCCTTGAAAAATCGCAATCCTCGAAATCTTTCTATTTTGGTTGGTCATTTTAGACTTCGTGATAATCGTGTAACTCTAGTGTTAAAAAAACAAGAATCTAAGAGTAACTCAGTTACGTATAAGAAAAAAAAGCGAGATGTGGTGCATGATAGTGGAGAACAAACTTACCATCTGGTAATATATTTTTAAATTAATTTTTGATTTACTGTTATTTAACACTATGTAATTATTGATGATAATTTTTTAGGAATTTGAAATTCAAACTCATCACAGAAAAGCAAATTTTCAATTGAGTTGGATTTGCTATAATATTTTTACTCAGTACAAAAATGGACAAGAAGGAAGTATGTGCTTGAATGTATTAAATAAGTATCCGTGTTTTCGGTTCAGCAGAGTCAAAAGCTATACTCAAGAAAGTGAAGCGCCTTTACAGTGAATTTTTTGTTACAATTTTTAATGAAAAATTAGATATTTATTAATTGCTTTTTACCCAAGAAGATGGTAAGATTCTTGTTTTTATTTATTTTATTAGTCTTGAAAAATATCGCTCATGTTTAATATAGTCACGATATCTAATATTTTATAGAATTCCAAATGAAAAAAAAAATGAAACGTTATAAATATAAATATATATATTTATGAAATAAAAAATATATTATTATATAGGTCTCAATAAAAGAAATTTATTTTGGTGGTGCGATTTATTTATTGCTTTACTCTATCACTTTACTCAAAAATTACAATTCAATTTTAACATTAGATAAATTTCTATGAATAATATTTAAAACTTTGTAAATATTATATCAGTTGGATCCATACGAAGGAAATTCAACATATTATTTCCAACATAGTAAATTTACTCTATTAAATTTATTCTATTAAATCACAATCAAATGTGTAATAATTATTTATTATCATTAATACCTACGTAATATTTTAATATTATCTTCATCAATAGTGATAATAGTAAGAAAAAAATTAATAACAATAGTAATAAATAATAAATAGTTTTTTTAATGTGCAGTTCATTTTCTGCATTCAATGATTTATGTAGATTTTTTTTTCATATTTTTCTAGTTTAATCACAGATTTTATCGTATATCTCTGAGATTTCAATTGATAATCACAGTTTTCTTCATGGGAATCATTAGAATCAAATTTTATAATTCATCATGGCGAATTATTGGAGAAGAAGAAAAAGACGAAGAGGAAGTAGAAGAAGAAACTAGACATACTGATGGATCCATCATCCATTTAATATCCTGCATCGTTGCTTCGTGCATTGACCAAACAGCAACAACTACTATGACATGCATTATGTTATGGGAATTTAACATAAAATCTACTTGACCTGGTAACCATTTTTCTGGTATCCTCAACGCTCCAACTGTTCCACCAATTACTGCGACGAGATCCTGAATAATTAAGATATTTTATTAATTTAATTAGTTTACTTAATAAATTTTAATTGAAAATTATCATTTAATTTAATAAATTATCCTACTTGAAGTATGATATGTGTAAGGCCATCGGGTGCACCTCCACCAACATTAAAATATCTTAATACCAAAAAGATCATGCGCATCATAAATGGAGGCGAAAAGCAAAGCCTTCTCTCCCATGGTGATTTAGCTTTCATTGCCTAAAGAGAATAATTGCATAATTTTCATGTCACAAGTTCTTTGATCAAGTCATGATTAAATAATTTAAGCTTTCTTGCTTGCCTTTAATAGACCCCAGAGGCTCAAGAAGACATATATGAGCATTGTTAAATGCCAAAGAACCGCTGGAAGACAGTGAACTGATGCAGATATCATTGGCACTGCGCCTGTAACATCATTCAATAAATCAATTATTCAATTTCAAGTTTTCTTAAGACCTCTTGCTCCAGTTATATATAACTTTCTTTCGAACAATACAAGCTAATATATATATATAAATTCTCTTAATTAATTTATGACATTTCATTATGTTCAGTATTATTTTTTTTACTATTGTTTTTTATTAAAGAAATTTATCGAGAATGAATGAATACTTTACCAACACTCTGACAGACCCAAATTCCCAACATATCCAGTTTGAGTAGTTTTTTGTAGAAAGCTTCGCCATAGTTTAAATTCATAAACAGATGATAAGTAAAAGAACCAATCCATGGGCTTATGGCACCAATAAAATGGCACCAGGAAATAATTCCCAGATAAACACCTTCGTCCCACCATGGTAAAAAATTTGGAATTCTCAATAAGATGTATAAAATAGCTAGACCTAAATCAATAGAAACTTGTTAGTATTACATTGTAAGTTATTGATGAGAAATTTTTGTCTAGTTGTTATATATAACCATTAGTTATTATATAAAAATATCTATTGACATTTCCTTTGTTTATATCAAGTATAGTCATTTTTAAAAAATTCTAAACTTTTTAAACATTTTCAAGTATATTATTTTAGGATGCATTGTTTTTTTTTCAATTAAATTAATTGAATTGTTTTCAGATTTCTATATAATCCCGGAAGTTGACCTAGAGATAGACCTTGACCTTAATCTTATGGATCCATTTATGGCAATGCAGTTTTCGTGCTTCACAACGAGGACAAAGCAATGAGAAAAAAATGATAATTAAGATTGAAAGCCAAAAGAGACTTACCGTGAGTTAAAATATTGACAGTTTCATTGTGAAAATAAAAAAGGCTCACGAGACATCCTTTGATATCAGTGATTGGTCGGTATCCCGTCTTAATGTGTGGATTAAACTGCAGATGCGTTGGCATTTCACTCCAACTTTTAAGATACACATCTTGGCTGTTAGGCTTTTGAACATTTTTCTCAACTGTTATGTCGGAGTCCGCCGTGATAGCTGCGAAATTATCAGCAATATCTTGTCCGCAAGCTGCGAATTTCGCAGCTACAAAGCTTTTGGTCACCTCTCCCGCCAGTTCTGTACGCACGTCCGCATTGCGCGGCTGCCGGACCAACAATGTGCCCGCAAAGCTGATGGAATATCTTAGAGCGCACGTTGATATCCACACCCTATTGGAAGTTGCATTTAAACCAAGGTTACACTTTGAATTGGTGATGGTGGTGGTGGTGATAGTCACCCAACCACCCTGCTTTCATGCGTCAACTTTATCTGCTTTGACCTCTTGGCAAGCATCCTTCTGCGCTTGCTTCCACAGGGAGAAATTTCATCGATCTTTTCTTAAAATACAATTCCATTTGATTGAATGTCACCAACTTACTGGCTGCATAACAAAGAATTGATCTCTAAAATTAGTAAGCTTTTAATGAGTTAGTAATGAATATTGGAATATTTCCATGAATTTTAATTGTGAAAATTTTTGAAGCGCAAGCGTAGGAGGGTAACATACTAATCCAAATCAGTGAAATCTAGTGGGTCAATCGACATGAGTCAAAGATGATTGGAAGAGTAACAAGAATCATAACAAAGTTTAAAGATCAATTAGGACAAAAGGTTGACATTTATAAGGTGAATACATTTATAATATTTTATGATATTTAATTTAAAAAAATATTTAAATATATATGTTACATTTTTTATAAATTGTTTGAAATTAATGTTTTATGATAATAATGTATGTTTTAAATTTTCAGCCACGAGATAGTCAATTAAAAGGACCTTGGCAAAGAAAAGGCCATTTTGATAGATGTAAATCATCACCTAATTTTGAAAGAATATTTACTTATCCAAGCTCGTTGTATACTATAAATTTTCAGGTATAAACAAAATTATATTTAATTGATTGTAGTTGATAAAAGAATTTAAAAAATCGATCATATAATATTTTTAAATAATTGATAAAAGTTTAAGTAAGAAATAATAAATAATAATTTTATAAATTTAATTAATCAATTAATTAATTGAAATTCATTATACTAATCCCGCTTTGCATATAGTGCCACCTATAAAATTTTTTATTTGGTACGCGGGTTCACCGACATTGTTTGGGCCCCGAAACCATTCTCAAACTATCTCAATACCAAATAACGCTACACATGTTTTTCGATGTTATCATTTGTTTTATAATCATATACATATGTATTGACGACATGTTTCGTGATTTTTTCCACTATTTCTATGCGACATTTCATAAAATTTACGAATTCTGCCTTCTAACACAGGTAAATCAGTTTTTTGCTTCTTTATTAAATTGTAATAATTACAAATAACAATCTATCATAAGTGGTTGAAGATTTTTATAAGATAAAAAAAAATAATATACTTATGTTTGACGTATGGTAATGATACCAATCTCAACATCAACCTTCTAATATTAGTAAATTGATTAAATAATATATTACACAATAATATTGCCATACCATTAATTATTTTTTTAGTATTCATTAGTATAATCAAATCAAAATGGCGTATCATTTTCTAATTCAATCTATTTAGAGATTTATTAATAAAATTAATTTACATATCAATTATATTTTATTTCAAAACTTCTTGATCATAACTCGACTCAATAATTTTGCTGGTAACTCAATTCTTGAATAATTTTCTGCTCAAATTATTATTCAATTTCTATTTATAAGTTATTTCTTATTTAATTATAATATATATAATTTTATTTTAACCTTTACATCAAGCACGTGTATGTTAGGAACAATTTTTTTGTTTTGACTTTCCCGCCATTTTTGTTATTTTACCGGGAAAACTTCGCCTACCTTCGTAGACAATCGGATATAATTCGAGCTATAACGATTTCAACCGACAATGAACGAACAAACCAATCGCATTGATCCAATGTCCACGTCGTTGACACACAAAAGTGTTTTGCGTTCTGTATTTTCGTGCTCTTGGATATCGTATTTTTTTAATTATCTTTGGGACCAAGTGACTTTCTTTTATCCTTGGAACGTGAGTAATATTACATTCGTTTATATTTAAATTAACAAAATCATTAAGAGATGAAATAATTTATCAAAACTTGGCGTTTCCTTCCTTGTACTTTAGAAGATTCCGTAAGGCATTAATGTCGCGTTAACACGCGCGTGCGTTCTTCTCTCCCTTTTACTCTTATTCGTTTTCTATCTAATATACCTTTGCTGATATGCCTATACTTTGTATATTTTCCAAGATGGCTGCAACTGAACTGTATTGCCTTATGGCGTACATAAAACGACAGTTTTGAGCAAAAAATTAAGTTTATTTTTAAAAATTTAAATATTAGTGTATTTTGTTGGTATTTAGTGCTTGTTATCAACAACATCCAACGGTTATTCAGATTTATTTGATCTTCAATAAAACCACCTCACTGGATGGTTCATTTTTTATTCAAGGTTGGAATAATGGTGCTCTTCATCGATCTTCTTAAACATCTTAACTACACTTAGCGTTATTTCATTTTTCATAATCATTTTTTTCATCAAAGTATTTCGAAATGCTGACAGTTTAGTTGACTAATTTCTAATTATCTGAAACTAAAAAAAAATAGTCAATAGCGACATTTTCATAGTTTTTTTAGCCAATGTCCTCTTCATTGCTGGAAAAAAGTATTATACCTCAAGCATCATCTTTACGATCGTGGATTTCATTCATCTTCGATTACATTTGGGGTCAAGCAAGCATATTTAAACTTTCGAATGTAAGTACGGGTTATTCAATGTCGGACGAAATTTGGGTCTACTTATAAATAAAAAAAACATCTAAAATGCTGTACTCTCCATTTTATTATAAAATTCTCTGTTATTTCCTGTATCCATCAACAATTATTTTATAATTATTTTTGAGGTCATTATTGATTCTATTTCTTAGCATAATTCGCAATCTACCGACAATTCTAGACTTCATGACATTTTTCGTCATTTTATAAACTGTCTTTCTCATTTATATTTATATCCTATATAAAGTACTAAAATATCCAATCATTTCTCTCTCACTTAGTCGAGAAAAATCTCTAATCCAAATAAATAATTGTTAATATTATATTGATGTAATAAAATTTTTTAGATGCCGAGAAACCGGAGGCGTCATCGCTCTCGGAGTCATTCGAGGTCCCGTTCTCATTCAGCAGGATCACCGAAGTACGAGCATAAACGTAGGCGTATGGATTACGAGAGTCCCCAGAGCAAGGGTACTTATAGGTAAGCACACAATACATTGGAATTTTTTAATGAATTTTTTTATATAAAATAATAAGCCTAATGCAATTGTAATTATTCTTCACTCACCGCCTCTACTTTAGCCTTGTTGATTAGCCAAGAATCCAGAGCTGTGTTGAGTGGGAAGAATATTTCTCGTTTCAAGAAAATTATTTCCTTTTCTCAAATTACTTAGACTTTGACGTTGGTCATGACAATTCAACTTCCGGATTGTTACCAATGGTATCAGTTAAAAGGCCAATGCTGTTTCTCTTGATCTCCCCTTCCATAAGTCTCGCGCGATATTCCTCATGTTATATTCAATGAATGTCCATCAGTTTTAACGGAGCGCTTGAGTTAACGAGAGTAACATTTATTAACTCTCGGTTTTCATCTAGTGTTAGCGTTCAATTGACTTCATTATATTTGAAATTTTGTTCGGTAAAAACATTTTTTTGACAAAACAATATTCGTTTATGGAGCTTGGTAGCTTATTGAAAGATTTTTTTTTTTTCATTTCATTTAATAAAATCTTGGTATAAAAATTTTCTTAAAATTATAATATATTTAATAATAATACAGCAGTGATTAATGATTAAAAATTGATAATGTTCAATAAGAAAAAGTTCTTTTTAAGTTCAGTATAAAGTTTATTAAGTTTTATCTCAAGTTAACGAAATTGTGTCATTGTTATCTTATAAAATTAATTTACAATGATATGTAATTTTTTGCCATTCATTTCTATTCTATTCAAACGCAATTCTTTTATTCTTATCATTTTTTTGTTTACTTCATTTTCATAATATATATCTTAGTTATATAAAAGTTTCCATTTTCATATTATTTCTGGTGCCATCTGTAGTTCACGCGCATTGCCTATACTGATATAATCTATATAAATATAATGGAAATAGTTGATAATAATCGATAAATACATTTCTATTCATTACTTTCTTGAATTTATAAATCATTTTTATTTATCTTGAATGTATCAATTATTGAACTAATTTAACTGACTATTCAACCATGAAAAATTTTCTTATAACTTACTTGATGACAAATGATAAAAATTCTTTAAGTAAAATAATTGACCGTCAACTATCTAATTTTGGAAGTAGCCGGAAACACTAAGTTAGATCTTGAATAAATGTTAAATTAAAAGAAATCATAATATGAAGGTTACTCTGTTAGTATTCAAGTGCATATACTATTTTCAATCCTTAAACAGTTTCCAATTAATTGTTCTAATTGATTATATATTTTTTTATGTCAATGAAATAATTATAAAATAAGATAAAGAATCAATTAGTTTTTATCTAAAATTAACTTTTTTTTTAGATAGTTAAAACACGTCAATAACTGCAGAAACAATTCTAACGTCTTATAAATTATTAACGAGTTTGTGTTATCAAACGAAGAAGAAAAAATATAAGAGAATACTTCTCACGTATACAATAACAGCTCTGATTAAATTTATAATGAAATTTCATCATTATAATAGAAATAAGTATCATAAATCATTGATCACATATGTATTAAAATGAGTTTGTAGTTGACAAGCAGATTGCTGGAAATAAATGACGAAAAAAAAATTAATAAAGGAGAAGAATTATAATAACATTAATCTTGACTATATCTTGCAGCTGTAGATAAAATCGAGGACAAGTGAACATGAACCGAAATCTGAGTTAACGTCATTATGTTTTCATGATCAATAGAATCCATCTCTATTAAACATTAAATGGTTTTGGATTTCTTAAGATCATTCTCTAGTTGTTAATTATTTTTTAATTCTTCCTATATCATCAACAATTCCATCGAGTTATTATCGCGGAACGATTTCATGCTCACTCAAGTGAATATTTCACTTGTAAAGGGAAAGCGTTTCTTTTCTCTTAATAATAAAATACATTTTACTTTTTATTGTCATGTATACTTTTTACAAATCATTTCAATTAATTGCAATGACATTGACACAACGATAAAGAGGAATAAATTTAATGTGATAAAAATATTTCTTATTTAAATATTAAAGTAGAAATCGGTGATGCCTGTTCTGTACGTTTTTTTTACTTCTGCTTGGATGCTAAGGTATTGTATATGAATGAATACTAATAACAGTATTTTATATATATATATATATATCGTATTCAATTATTTCAGTACTTTAACTAAATTACATAAATAAATTAAACAGAAGCTAAGATATTATTTTTCCTTGTCCTTATTGCAAACAAGGAGAACAATAGGCTCTTATTTTAGACTTGACTTATAGAAGTTATCATTACGTTCACCTTTTAGGATTATTCTATTTTTAATTCTCTCAATCCTTATTCATTCTAGCTTTCAGTGTGTTATGAATAATACTTTTCATCTTATCTTGATTAATGATATCTAATTAATTTAATTTATTTTTTTTTCAGCGGTGAAAGAGTATTAAGATCTCGTCAACATGAACGAGGAACCAGCCAAGAGAGACGTTATAAACGCAGTCACAGAAGATCACCAAGTAGTGGTCGTCATCATATAGATTATGATACAAAAGATACAGCTATTTTTTCTCCACGAACCGTCAGACTACGTGAACGTGAACGTCGTGATCGTGATAAGACACATACCACCCGTTTGACATCACGCGATGCGAGACGAACTAGAGCTCACCGACACCGGGCCTCATCATCCGCAAGTCAAGAATCGTCTCGCCATCGTCACAAGTCTCCATCTAGAAGCCAGGTCAGTATCTAGTCTATTTTATTGTAGTTTTTTATATTGTTGATGCCTGACAAACAATATACCAACAAATGATCATTTGTTATTATTATTATGATTATTTAAATTTTATTATTATATTTAAAATTCAAAATTGAATAAGATCAATCTATTAAATGAACGACTCTTACAATCTCTTTTGCTATTATTTATTCAATGACTATTTTGATTGGATTAAAATTTTAATATACAAACTATCCGATTGATTAAATTGATTAATTTATTTTTAAAAGTAATTTAAAAAGGTAGTATAAAAGCAGCCTTTTTCACGGACTTTAGACAACTTTCAAACAATCATGAAGAATATTGCTATTACTATTTTCATGTTAGTAATGGAGATATGGCTTATTGTAAACGATAAAGAGCAAGAAGAAACAAGAAAGAAGAAAAAGATGTAAATATTGAGAAAAATTATGAATTTATGAAAAAAAATTATTTGATACTCCAAAAAAATCAATTATTTTCTTTTCAAATAAATATAACATAAAGTTACATTTGAATGATTGAAAAAATTCAGAATATGAACGAGTTTATGGTATACCACAAATCTGAGTAAAGATTGTGATGATTCTTTTCTTCATCACAGTTTCACGGCTATTTTTGTCTAAGGACTATTTTCGTGGTGTGGGCCCCGTCGTCACACCCTGATTTTCCACAACTGATTCTCAGTACAATTTCTAAAGCCAGATGGCCGGTGCAGACTACATCGTGAGCAACTGGCTTGCGACCTTATTCCGTTACGATGGACAGATTTATCGAGACAATTTGACAATAACATACGACAAAATTATTTCCTTTTAGTTCAAACAAATACTGCATTAAAAGAGTTAATGAACAAAATTGTGGTTATAATTGGAATGATTATAAAATTAATTTTAGTGTGATCTTATGGTGATTTAAGTGATGGAAATCAAAAACATAACAGGGAGATGTCATAAAAGAAAAATACCCACGACTTCAATGTGGTTGATTCAGGATTAACCGGTCAACAGCCTTAACAACAATGGCACGCAAAAATAATGGATTGTTGACACCAGGTACTGCCGTGCGTCTTAATCAAGATGACGTGGTCGTTATTCATCAACAGAATCAAAATTTTTGGAACAGCTGGATTAAAAAAGTTCATGTGAAATCCGAGTCTGATTTTTCTACCTGTAAGGCCGAAAAGATATCTAAAAATACTCAGGTTTATATTATTTTATTTTATTGTTAATATTCAATTTCTAAAAATTTGTAATGTTTCACTTACCTTCACAATTTACAATGTCAATGTATTACAATCAACTTGACATTAAACAGACAATTCTTCTTCTTCATTCATCACTTGACAATGACGAAACAAAAAAAAATCATATTTGTCATTTGCGTGGAATTTACCTCAACTCTTCTTCATGCTGTTGTCACTCGACTGATTATTTATACTCAGTTTCTTTATAAATCTTGGTAAAATCATCAACTCCAATTTGTAAAGAAGCCGAAGAGGAAACTTTTCAACCTTGAAATATACTTACTCGACAGATTATTAATAGTAAATGGCAAGTCCATGAAAACTGCCCACAACTTTTCAATAATTTAAGCTCTTGGAAAAGTCTTCTAACCCCCAATCATTCGTTTGGTGGTCATAATCGTGGTAGTTTGTCAATCGAATTTGTTTTCTTTTTTCACTCAATTTATCGCTGTTTTTTCTATTGGATTCTTATATTTCTCAATACTATTATATTTTATTAAAATATATCTAGTTATTTGAAAATTATGAATACGCACTTTGATGAAAATAGATAATTTCTAATATATGTAAATCATAACACAACTTGTTAATTAGTCAACAAAAAAAAGTGATTGTTAAAATTAAATTGGCATGATCAGTTGAACATTAGTATAATTATTTAATATTTTTCAATGATTATTCATCTTCTTTTTTAAATTTCCCCTCTTTCTTTTCGAGTGTCGATTCAAGAGTGTGTTGCGAGAGGACGCATTATTCGTTGGAGCACGGTCGTTCTGCCGATATTTTTAGTACGACAGTATTTGGCGCGACATACGCTTTGCCCTGTTCTTCATCGTCATCAATGTTCACCTAGTCTTCGACTACATGTATGTGTAAGATATTAGTAAGACATTTAGTCATCTGTGCGTGGTTCATAAAAATCTTTCTTACTTATGTATTTTTCTGTCAGATTCAATTATTTGAAAAATAATGCCGCTCTCAAGCTAATCGCTTATGATGAACTTAAAGAAAAGAAAACACCTGCTGTATACAAAGAATAAGTGCTCCAATTTTTAGTGTATCAGTAAGTCTTTATTAATGTTTGTTTTTGCAACACGCGACAATATGTCGTCAAATCGTCAAGGGGTTACAACAACACGACGAAATAGATATGCTAGATCATCAACAACTCATAGTGTAACTCAATTATTAAGTGATTCATGCTCAAATCTTTTACAACGTCTAACAACCAGAGTTAGACTTCCTTCTATGAATAATGAAAAACCTATCAGAACTTCACCGATTATCAGTCGAAGTAACTTTGCAGCAACAAGAAATCGTCTTGAGGATAAATATGCTTCAATTCTTGAGAGGTATACAAAAAAACGTGACGAAGAGTCTTTAAATAATTATAAAAAGCATCAAGAAGCTCATTTATCTTTAAGCAACAAAAATAGTCCGTTTAATAGAGAAGAAAAAACACTAGAGCCTTCGTTACCTCGTTCCATTGTTAAAAGTGCTACAACTAGTTTTTTATTAAGCGAAAAAGCATATCCATATGTAAGTACTTCAAGGAGAGAGAAAACTCCAGGACGTAAAGACAGCAAAAGTTCTACTAATTCAGAAAAGTATAGAAGATATGGAAGACATAAATCAGGACAGAATGAAGTAAAAAGTCGTAAAGTTAGACCCAATCGTAGTGGAAAAAGCGAACAAATTGAAACTTCAAGATTAAAAAAACAAACATCTCAAGAATTAACAAGTAATGATAATGAACTTGATAAGACGTTGCCACAAAAAACAGTTGATATTGAAGAAGACCCTGTTGTTACTGAAAGAGCAACTAAACGAAAAGAAATTCAAACACTTATTGAAAAGTATTCAACTATCGAGGAAGCTTATGGAAATTCTGGTGCTAATGTTGATGTTAAACCATCTGCTGCTGAAATAATCGCTTACAAGTACCAGAAGAATGCAGGAAAAATTAATTTGTCTAAAGCGGGATCCAAAGCAATTGATTCAAACGCGATTGTAAGTTGTCGAAGTGCGTGATAGTGTTGCCGCTCATAAAAATTCATTAAACAAAAAGTGTTTGATTCTACAGTTTCTCTCATTCTTGTGTCTAATTCAATTTTTTTTTTTTTATGTATATCAATATTTATTTTTGTTATTATTCCTAGTTCCTTGTTTCTTGAGCTTAAATCCGAAAATTTTTCGACTTAAGACAGACTGACTAATATTTTAAATCATTCATTAATTTAATCAATTTTATTTATAATTGAGAAACGAACTAATTTTAGTTTTTTTTTTTGTTTTGTTTCATAAGTTAAAAGAAGACATTAGTCAATAGTCTTTGCACGGTGTTTGATATTTGTGAGAGCTCGGTCAAAGATTCGTGTGGTTTGGATCTTACACACAACTCTCTGATCACCGGTGAATCTATTTTTCAACACATTTCTTACGTAATAACATGATATACATTTTTATACTAGTGTTGTAAATAAAAATTCATCTGTGATTGGTTAATAATTTATACTTAAAATTCTTGATTGAATATAATGATATAAATAAACAAGTGTTTAAAAACTATTTAAAAAATCTATGACAAATGTTGGTCAGTCAAGAATTGTAATGTATAATGAAAATAATCATAATCAATTACTAAAATGATCATCTTGTTTGGCATTATTGTGGTAAAACGTTGACGTGATGTGTTATTATAAACTAATGCGACACGTTAAACGTTAAAATAAATACGTAAGTACTGCTAGTTTATTTCAATATTTGACTTTCATAAAATTGAGAGAAAAAAATTCACTAGAGTTTTTTTTAATAAAAAAGAAAAGTAATAATTAAAAATATTAAAACGATATATATATTGAAGCAGTATTTTTTTTCTTTGTTGATGATCAATTCAAGTTGCTTAAATTTAATTATTTGTACTTTATTTTATTACTTTAAATTATTTATTGATCCAATTACCTTATTTTTTTATTTTTTTGAAAATCATATTAATTTTTAAAGTAGATAGAAATTAAAATCTTAAATTAAAGTTACTTTTAAAAATTCTTGTCTTAAAAAAAAAAAAAAAAATTAATTAAAGTAATAAAGACATAAAACTGCTTCAGAGAAGTCAAATAAACTTGTTGTACAATAAAAGAAAAAAAAAGATATTATAATAGTGTAACGTAAGAAATAGTAATAGAGGTTAATATAATACTAATAGTAATAATTAAAAAAGCGCTTTGTGCCGATTGGTAAATTTCGTAACCGCACCTTTTTGACTTGGCAAACTATTTTGCCCTCTCCCCTTTCTCTCTGATTGTTGGGTTACATCTCCGTTGTAATGGAATGGTCATGGAATGGTCGTGGATCGACACACTGGTGGGACCACATCTCCTCTCGGCCGGTCGGGATGGTGATGATGGGGTCGGTGTGGATGATGACCGTGATTGGAATCAACAACCTACTTCCCCTCACGTGCGATGACGATGAAATCTCGGTTCGGTACACACACTACAACTCAACGACGCGATAACACGTGCTCATCAACAACTACAACAATCATCTACATGGTGTCACTCCAATGATGTATGGGGCTCATCAACCATGGAAATCATTTGTACCTGGCCTGGATCCTGACTACGACGCAACGCACTATGTGGAATTGGAACTATTGGCAATGTACCTTGGTAACAATAACCGGGGCTACGCAACACCGGTAACCCATTGGCCGAACATCTGTCTTGTTATCGTCGATGTATTTGCACCGACAATAGAGCCCACGACCGCCTTCCGTTGAGGACGATGAAGACGGCCACCTTGTTTACCATTCTGGCGACGTCCTGGCAAATAGATGTTCGTTAATACGTGAATACACTCATTGTAGTAGATTTAAGAACATTTATGCTGATCGATTGGCTCGATCATTTCTCCGGTTTTTGTTTTTTATTATTCTCTTTTTTTTTTTTTTTTTTTTTTTATACTTTTTTACTTTTTCTTCGGGTTACTTCTTTACATTCATTCTTAGTTGATTAATTCGAGTGTAATTTATTATATTTTTTACTAATTTTTTTAATTTTACAACAATTAATTATAAAACGAGTCGAAATGATTTTTTTTATTTTAATTTAATGACAAAATTACTTCTCTATATGTGTAGATATTTGTAAAATATATACATATATATTTTTATGTATATTTGAAGATATTAAGTCATTATTATATTTGATAAAGTATTGAGATGTAGTAATCGGGAACCCATGGAATTTAATTGTATACTTTATGCCCATACTTTTTCAACCCATCTTTTTCAGATATCGACAATTGTCTCACTGGATTGTCGCGACAACAAGTAGTATAATAACGCGATTTATACATTGTTCTGGCATTTCGTTTCAATTTACTTACAGTAAACAAATATAAATTGTCTCATACGAAATTATTGAATCATATCTTTCTATTTCTCATACATAATAATTATTTCGTAGAGTTTAAAAAAATTTATTTATTATTCTATTGAAATGCCTAGACGATGTGCTATTCTTATCAACATTCTCTTTTTGTCATTATCAACAAAAAATACATTATTTTTTCAATCAATGATACTCTGAAAGAGTCATGAATTTTTCAAGTTTTTCGAATAATTAACAAGTTGATTAAATATTCGAACTTCATAATGGTAATGGCAGAGAGAAGATGTTAATTATCTTGGGTACTCGTCGGTTGAATCGACAAGAAGTCAGAGTAAATTAATAATATTTCGAGACGATTATTAAATTCTTATGCCGATCAGCAGCTATTTTTCGTCTATTTTTGCTGCGCACGATTGAAAACTCGACCAAGCGAGAGCAGAAATCATTTTTTTAACTCTATTGAATAATGAAATTTTCTTTTAATTTTACAATAATTACAATATTTTAATTTAAATATCCCCTAATTTTTATTTTGTTTTTTTTTTCTCAATAACAATAGAGTTAATAAACAAAATGATAAAGTATGCACTCGCGAGGTCTAATAATGTCTTTTTACTTATCTAATTCTCTTAAATTACAGATAAAGTACTGGCCACCCTGGGGGAAGGTACTTTTGGAAAAGTTGTCAAGGTTAAGGATTTACAAATGTAAGTTTTAAGGGCATTTAATAGGTAAAATATCCAAGAATGGGGAATTTTAATAATGTGCGAAATACTGGAGAAACCTATGTGATGTACATCTGAGGATTTGAAAATAGTCACTAGTTAAAAAAGATTGGAATTGTAATTAGAGACTGGCCTTGTGCCTAAAACAGTGAACCAGTTTAACGATTCAAGATGGTTTCATCATCGAGATTTAGATTAATTCATTAAAAATATGGATATAGAGAACTAATATTGAAAAATATCGAAATAATTATCATTATATTTATTAACCAATTGTTTTTTTTTTCTTTTATTAGGGATCACGTAATGGCTTTGAAAATTATAAAAAATGTTGAAAAATATAGAGAAGCTGCTAAACTTGAAATTATTGCGTTGGAGAAAATTGATTCAGAAGATCCAGATGGTCAACAGTAAGTAACATCATTTATTGTTCTAAGAATACCTTATTATTAGTTTTGATATACCTAATTATATCTCCATTTAATGTAACTCAATCCAAGTCAATATGTTGCAATAATTTTCTTGAGTTTTATTATTCAAATATTTATTTTCATAAAAGTATTAGTTTTTTTTTTTTTTCAACGACTAATTGAATTTACTATTTTAGCTTATGTGTAAAGATGCTGGATTGGTTTAATTACCATGGTCACATGTGTATTGCATTCGAGATGCTTGGACTGAGTGTATTTGATTTCTTGGTAAGTAAAAATCAATTAATTTAAAAAAAAAAAAAAAAATTGAATATGATATTAATATCTCTTTTTTTTTTATAGAGAGACAATAATTATCAACCATACCCCTTGGATCATGTAAGACACATTGGATATCAGCTATGTTATGCAGTAAACTTCTTACATGATAATCAATTAACACACACAGATCTTAAGCCAGAAAATATTCTTTTTGTTGATTCAGATTTTGAAGTTACATATAACACGAAAAAGGTATTACTTTTTTTACCAAAAATTATATATATTAATAAAAATAAGTAATATTTTATTATATATTTTTATTTTTTAATAACGATTATTAAATTAACGATTTATTCGCTATCGAATTTAAGCATAAATTGTTTAAAAAGTATCTTTTATTTAAGAGAAGAGACGTGCGTCGTGTAAAAAGGACGGATATTCGACTCATAGATTTTGGTAGTGCGACCTTCGACCACGAGCATCACAGTACAATCGTCAGTACAAGACATTACAGAGCACCTGAAGTTATTCTTGGTGAGTATTAAACATTCTCTGAGTGTCTATTAGTTGAAGACTTAGATACTAGTTGAGGATAAAGTCCAAGAGTGAATCTATTATTATCCTTTTGACAGAACTTGGATGGTCACAGCCGTGCGATGTATGGTCGATTGGATGCATCCTATTTGAATTATATTTGGGCATTACATTGTTTCAAACTCATGATAATCGTGAGCACCTAGCAATGATGGAACGTATTTTAGGCCCAATTCCACATCGTATGGCTAGGAAAACTAAAACTAAATACTTTTATTATGGAAAATTTGAATGGGATGAAAAAAGTACCGCTGGCAGATATGTCAGAGATAATTGCAAGCCATTACATGTAAGTCAATAATTTATTTTCCCTAAAGAAAAAATATTTTTATACTCCTGATCGAATTTAATATTATTTTAATATTTTTTTTTTTTTTTTTTTAGCGCTACATGTTATCAGAAGAAGAAGAACACAGACAATTATTCGATTTAATCCAGCGAATGTTAGAATATGAACCATCGTATCGAATTACTTTGAAAGATGCCCTACAGCATCCGTTTTTCGATGCATTGCCGGCTTCGCAACGACTAACAGATGTGAAAGCCGGCAGCGATGCTCAACAGACACATGAACGATCACATTCGCTCTCACGATGAAACTAGGATTGGGACAAAAGTCCTTGCTGGTTAGACACATCTTTTACGACATTTTGGATACAACTTATTTTGTTTTTATATATTGAAATTTTTGGAAAGGTTCTGCTAAGACAAGTTAATTACTTGAATACGCTGATAATAAATAATGAACACAAATGATGTGCCTGAACAGCATGTGATTGTATATAAAGTGTTTACTCTAAAGAAAGAAAAACATTAAATATCGGTAAACATTTTATAATACCTTTGTACGTTTTGTCCCTTAATTATTTTATCATAAGTAATAATACGGCGGTTATGCGTTCTGAAATCGAGGAGATGAAATGAAAAGAAGAAAAATAATTAAAAAATATTCATAAATTAATTAATTAATTGATTAATTAATCTGTTGATTAATATCGTGAGAGTGAGACTAGAATACTTTTTGTTGTAAGATGATTTATTAAGAAAGGCATAAAAAATAAATTCAAAAACAGAAAAAATGGCATTACCTCACGACAACGTGATAAAATTTATATGAATGAATCGATAATGATCATTCACACATAACTTGAAAATCAATATAACATTCAAATAATTTAGATGAAAATGAAGTCGTGAGAAAATAAATGTATTTTACAGAAAATTATTAACACTAAAGTGTTTTTTCCTTGAGCCATTTGTTTATTCGCTGTATTAATTAATTATAGTCTAAAATAGTTATTAAAAAAAAATGTGAATTGATTTTATCTGGAAAAGACAATTGAAAAAAAAAAAAGAAGTCGAATAAGTAATTTAAGTGAATTTTCGTACACCATACGATTATTTCATTATCTTGTATTAATGATAAGATTTCTTTCCTTTGACATCACTTTCTTCGATAAATATCTTTAGAAATGCATAAAAATAGAATGATATTTGTACGCTATACATGACGAATAAAATTGTATTTTATTTTAATTATTTGTTACTTGTATATACATAACAATTGTAGCAGCGTACGAAGACATCGAGTGTATCTTACTTAAAGTTGTAATTGTTTCTAATTTTCTTCTATTAAATTAAGATAAAGTATTAAATACAGTGTCAAGGTTTTTTAATTAAAATGTTACGTTTTTATTCATTTTTAATAATAAATAATAATCCTATTGATTAATTTTATATTCAGGCAAACATATTTTGTTGTGAGTATTAATCTTTCGTATTTTTGCGTTTATTGGTTTATTTTTGATGTTATGTTTTTCTTATTATTTTACAGAGAGAAAACTGAGAGTAGCAATGCCATTTAAAAAAAAAATTTCCATTGCAAGGCACTCCCGTTTCCAATTTTTTCGTTTCCACCGAACTAACAAGCAAAACAGAGTCGGTATAACAGTCAAGTTTCCATTATCTGTTTCACCTCGCAGGTTTCCACTATCTATTTTATCCCAATGTATTATATTAGATGTTCATTTTTCTAATTTTATAATAACAATTACAAATTTACTATTGCATATAAATGCAATCTGTGAAGGCTAATATTCAAAATAAATTATATTTATGATTTTTTTCTTTTATTTCGAAATTAAAAGCGGAAGAGTAACGAAATGTTGATATGGAGTCACTAACCGCTTTGAACCGCACTAAAAAGTTTTTTTAATTAATAAAAAATTAAATTGATCGTATTAAACAAATGAGCATCACGTATTTTTAATTAGCGTAGAAACAAAAAACTGAGTATGGCGTATTTAACGCATATCTCTTCATTGATTATATCGTAGATAAAATAGCCCCTGAAAGTGTGTTCTGGCGGAAATTTTTTTTTAAATGGCATTGCTACTCTCAGTTTTCTCTCTGTTATTTACATGCAAATAACAATAATAATAATAATTATTATTTGTATACACTTGAATTCATTTTATTAGGGATTATAGATGTCGTAGTAGTTGCTGAAGAACGAAACTATAGTAATTTTGTGCCGAGATCGCCTCATACTAAAAATAAATACTCAATTTACAAGTTACAATTTTCATAACATTATAATTATTTTAGTGAAGTGTTTAAAACACGGTGTAGTTTGATTAAATTCTCAATGATTAAATAGTAATTATTGCAAAAAAAAATCGACAACGGTAAAAAAAATCATTTACTCATAGAATATATCTTTTTCTAAAGAGGTTTTGACAAATTTTTGGCACTAAAGATGGTAAGATTTATGTTTATAATCGAAATATATACAAAATTCTTGAATGTTCATTGTTTTTGTTGATGGTATTCTTCATATTTATCCCACAGTCTCATACAATATTGTTAGTACAACCAGGAAACAGACCAGAAACACGAACATATTCAGACTATGAAAGTGTAAACGAATGTCTTGAAGGTATTTACATGCTATTCTAAATTTGTTCAAAATATTTTTATCTATTAATGACATATCATTACTGTATTTTATTGTTCTAGGTGTGTGTAAAATATATGAAGAGCATTTAAAACGAAGAAATCCAAATACCCCAAAGATCAGATATGACATTAGTCAATTATTTGATTTTATTGATCAATTAACAGACTTATCGTGTCTAGTTTACCAAAAATCAACGAATACTTATGCACCATACAATAAAGACTGGATAAAAGAAAAAATATATGTTTTACTGCGTCGAGCAGCTGAACAGAGTGAGTGATGGTCAATGAAAAAAGTGCTTAAATATATTTTATTTTAAGTATAATTATGCAAATACAAAACATCATAATCAATTTTTTGCTGTTTATAATAATAACAATAATAATGATAACAATAATCTACACTTTGTTGTATAAAAATTAATAATTATCTGTTCATAACCCACAGCTTACTTTTAATAAATTTTTTATAAAAGTATAATGATGGAGCTTAGTTATATATTGATGTAAGAAAGTTCAATTTTTTGAAATTGCTAATTTTCTAAAAATCAATAGCTGTCATGAAGTATATGTATACAAAATAGCTGGTTGTTTATTTTGTAGTAGTGCGGTTTGTTTTCGTATTTTCGCGGCAAAACAAGTCAAGTTTTGACGCCACCTATATTTTTTAATCACAAAAAAACTATAGCAAATTTATGTTTGTCGATTTTTCTCGAAAAATAAATATCCAATAGTTGATTTTCATAATATTGTGATAATTACTGTGAACTAAATGTAAATTTTTTATACGTGACAATATTTTATTGAATTTTTAATGGTTAGACAATATTTAACAGAAATTTACATAAAGATACTCAACGCAGTAAATTATAAGATAGAAGGTATATCACAAGAAATTTTGAAAAAAGTTTTGTAGGAAAAAATGGTAAGTGTTTTTCTATAAGTCACTAATCAAAAGATAGAGAAAATTTTTAATGTTTATTCTTTATGTTAATTATATTTTTTACATTAACTTTTTAGTCACATACAATATTATTAGTACAACCAGGAAACAGACCAGAAACACGAACATATTCAGACTATGAAAGTGTAAATGAATGTCTAGAAGGTATTTTACATATTTATATTATTTTTTATTTAATCACATTTTCAGATAATAATAATGTATCATTATTGTATGTAAATTAAAGTGAATAAATAAGAAACTTTATTTCTCTAGGTGTACGAAAAATATATGAAGAACACTTGAAAAGAAGAAATCCGAACACTCCTACAATAACATATGATATTAGTCAATTATTTGATTTTATTGATCAATTAACAGACTTATCGTGTCTAGTTTACCAAAAATCAACGAATACTTATGCACCATACAATAAAGACTGGATAAAAGAAAAAATATATGTTTTGCTACGTCGAGCAGCTGAACACAGTGAGTGATGGTCAATGAAAAAAGTGTTTAAATATATTTTATTTTAAATATAATTATATAAATATAAATTACGATAATTACTTTTTTGCTATTTATAATGATATAAATGTTTTGTATAAAAGTTAATACTTATTTGTTCATAGCTCTCAGCTTTTAATAAATTTTTTATAAAAGTGTCAATTTTTTTTTTACTCTAATCAGAATTTTTTGTTAATTGTTTCTTGAAAAGGTAAAAGAATTTTTACAAACTATCCATTTGTTTTTGTGAAAGTTTAATTTTATCATTTACATACACATTCAGATAGAGTAAGATATTACACAAAATTATCACTTTAATTTACTTTCAATTTCGATGCTTTTAAAATATTTGTAAAATTTTCACATGCTCATTTGATTTAAAGTTATATAATCACATAATTTCATATAATTTGTATTAAAATCTTTTGTTGTAATTACTCTTGTCACTATTTTTCATCCTGCGATTTAAATTTTAAAGTTTAGGCCATGAATACGTAACAGGTAATGCAGATTTATAATTTGTATCGTATAATTGGTCTTTAATAAATTCTTCATAATTTGTTGGTTCTGGATAAACCGTTGCTAGTCCTATAGTTATTACGAATTTTTTGTAATGAAAATAAATAATAATTAGTCATACAAAATTCATTTAATAGATAGAATAAATAATTTACCTTGTTTAAATGCGTGATTCATGACTTTAACTGAAATTTCAAGGGAACACTTTCGAATGTCATTAAGTGGAGGATAAAGATTTCCCGAATCCAAATCCTCATTTGTAACAATATCAGCAAGTGCATTTGCAGCTACTAAGAAAGTCTCTTCAGGAATTACACGCATTCCAGCACATATAGCACCTAAAGCAATTCCTGGAAATATGTAACTATTATTTCCTTGTCCTGGATGATATGTTTTTCCTTTATAAGTTACTGGATCAAATGGTGAACCACTTGCAAATATACATCGTCCCTAAGTAATAAAGCAATTAATTATTAAAGGATGAAGTTTATAATGTTTATTTGATTTAAATAACTAATCATTAACGTACATCTGTTGCAGTGTAAGCTTCTTCAGCAGTACACTCAGCTTTGCTAGTTGGATTACTAAGGGCAAAGATAACTGGTCTTTCATTAAACTGTCCCATTGCTTCAAGAATTTCTTTTGTAAAAGCACCACCAATAGCCGCAGCACCAATTAAAACAGTAGGTTTTACAGTTTTTACGACTTCAACAAGAGTATCAATAGGTGCATGGTCTCTTGCAAATGGCTCTTTATGCTCTGTAATTCCTCCAGACGGACGATTTTTTACTATTAAACCTTTAGAATCTACCATCCAAATTTTATTTGTAGCATCCTTTTCGGAAGTTCCTTCTTTCATCATTGCCATCACACAAAGGCCAGCAATTCCAAGAGCAGCCTATTAAAATGAGAAAATAAAAATTGAAAACAAATATTGCAATTAAGAAACATTGGTAATTATGAAACTTTTATTTCAATTACCTCTCCAGCACCTTGAAATACTATTGTATTATCTGACAATCGAGTCTTTGTAATTCTCAAGGATGCCAATAAACCAGCAACGGCTACAGAAGCAGTACCTTGAATGTCATCATTGAAAGTACAATAATGATCTCTATACTTCTGTAACAGTCTAAAAGCATTCTTGTTTCCGAAATCTTCAAATTGAATTAAAGTATTTTGACCGTATCTTCTAACAATAGCGTTCATAAATTCATCTATAAATTCATCATATTCAGCACCAGTAACTCTTTTATGTCTGTGACCGATGTATAGAGGATCATCGAGCAGCGACTGGGTGTTGGTTCCAACATCGAGAGTTATTGGAAGACATTGATGAGGTTTAATTCCTGCAAGTGCTGTATATAAAGATAGTTTTCCAATAGGAATACCCATTCCATTAGCACCAAGATCTCCAAGTCCCAAGATTCTTTCGCCATCAGTTACAACAACCGCTCGAACATCATGTTCGGGCCAGTTTTTAATGACATCGTAAACGTGACCTTTATCGTGGATGCTGATAAAAAGACCTCTTGGTCTCCGGTAGATGAAACCAAACTTTTGACAAGCCAGACCAACTGTTGGAGTATAGACCAACGGCATCATCTTCTCCACGTTCTCACCAAGCAACCGATAGAAGAGTCTCTCATTCCTATCCTGTTTTATTAACATTTTTCACTCAATAAGGACGTTATTAAGTAAAGGGTATGGCTAATCACTCAGCCGTAAGTCAAGAGTGAGGATCAAGAGGAAAGAAGGGTACAAACGAGTAAGCTCGTGAGGTAGATGTACTTGGAGAGGTCATCTGTGTATCTGTCCAAATTTAGCCGGCACAGTTCCAACTGCTCCTCCTGAGTTTTTACCGCTGCTGGAAGAAGCCCATGAATTCCTAGTGTCTGTCTCTCTTCAATACTGAAAGCCATTCCCTAGAAAAAAAAAGTAAAACCATGATACGCTGAAAATCTTCCATTGATTAATTAAAAGTTATGACTTTTAAAAAAAAATTAATAATATACCAAAATTAAAAACCAACATTATTTCATTATTTTCGAACGACAGTATTATTCCAACTCATTAAAGATGAATGTTTTTAAAAATTATTCCCCTGACACTGATTACAACTTAGACATAGACCATTTAAATGACCTCGTTCCAACTTGCTTTTCAATACGTGAATATAGACATATTATACAACTTTATTTGTATCTTTTAGCATTTAATTTATAAATATATTATCTTTAATAGCTGATAAAAAAAAACTTTTATGTCTATATGCATTCGAAAAACACAATTATTGCTGATTTTGATTGATAACTTGCATTAATAACCTCAGGCCTTTTTGAAAGGTACATCCTTGTTTTTTAAATCAGTTCAAGGTTTAAATAATCTAATTTATGTAAAAAAATAATAAACAAAGAATTTTTTCTTTGCTCAATGAGTCTCAAGGAAAGGAATAATTTTTTGAATTCTTTTATGGAAACAATTGAAACATATTTATTTGAACAATTAATTACACAAAAATTCATGGAATATGGTGTGAAAGAGATAAGCTCGAGTAATTAGTGGTAAAATCATTGGGTTAGAAATCTTTTTCATCATTCCATATATCAGTGCGACCTTGTGCACTCATTAGAGATGACAAAAAGTAATTTAATCATGTATTCTCACTCAAGTGTTAAATTTGAGCAAACTACATAATAGTATTTATCATTAGCAAAAAAAAATGATTATTTAGAGAAAATGAAATAGTTTTACTGTTTTTTTTTTTTTAAATTTATTCTTTTTTTTTCTTGTATCACAATTAATAAAATGTTGTTAGTTACATTATGAAGATTGAAATCATTCGAAAAGTCTATGTAATTGTTTTTTACGCTTCAGAGCCTCCACTTTCACTCAGCTTAATCTCTGTAATAAATGATAATTTGCTATGCAATGATCTCGAAATGTAAAAAAAATTAATTACGTTTTTTTTTTCATTATTAGGTAATCTAAAAATTTTAATTTAACATGAACTATGGATTATTGAAGCTTGACATCATCAATAAATGTTTTTTTTTATCTTTCTGCAAGATTGATTTACTCAACAAACAGAAATAAAAAAGTGTAGACTATGGTAGAAGCCTTAAACAAATTTGGTAATTTTCCACTGGAGAGTCAAATCATCAGTAAATATAGTCAGAGTAGTAGTTGGTACTACATTTAATCGATTGAGACCCTTCACTCAGATCCGGTGTTAACGACCTCAATATATTTAAATAACAGAAATGAAATTTAAATGGTCGGAAATATTTAAAGAAATTAACAGATTATTTACGTTCATTTTATTCCTCTATGGGCTATAAACTTTCTTTTTAACTCCCTTCATGAAAAACCACAGTTTTATATCTTATCTTGACGTAAAGTCTGTAAGTACAAAATAAATTCTCATGTGTGCTATAAAATAATCCAAAAAATTATTCTCATATAACATTGGATCAATTTTTCATTTATTCTAATTTATATTACCAATTAAATTGAAAACTTATTTTCCCTAAAAATCTAATAAAATCTCTTTTTACCACTAAAAGTGAAAAATTGAAGAACAAGTTTATAATGAAAAGAAGTGATTTTTATTGAATAATTAATGCTTCAAGTTTATAGCCTGTAGTTTGTGCTAGAAGACTGAGCTAGAAATTTTTATGTTACTTTAAAAGGAAGAAAAGAAATATTCGAAAAGTATTTGTAAATCAAGATGAAAAAATACCCTTCCATCGATAGAAAAAAGAGCCTCAGGTATACCAATCCACAAATGCTCTTTGGACACTAGCGTCCACCAATCTTTCTCCATGTTCACTATCCATACAACTCTTTGAACTGTACTTCATGAAATCTTAACAACCCTGATGTAAAACTCCCCCTAAACCTAGTACAATGCATTTATAAGCGTCCGTGGATACCGTTACCTTAGTGTTACTCTATGTACTTAAACTTTATGAGAGAGAAAATTCGAGCGATCGATAGTCTCAATACTTGGCTCAGTACAGTACTACACTTTGTGTCTCCATGAATAAATGAATTATTTAAATATTAATAATCATAATTAAATGCACACCAATACAAATATTATTGCATAATGGGTTATTTAAACAAATTCAGCAGACATCCTAAATGTATGCAATTTTATTTTTTATTCAAGCTGTTGTCTTTTTTTTGATCTTTGACTGATGAGGTTAATCAATGAATATCAAGGAATTTTCATTGATTGTTCAAAGATAATGTAATATACATTTTTTAATGTCATTATCCATTTACGTAAATTAACTAAATGAATTTTATATAAAAAAATGAATCATTTACAATGAGTTGTATGAACTTTTGTGTGGTTTCAGCCAGAATAAGGACATCCTGACGGTTAAATATATTTTCCACATGTGGTTTAACCACAAAATTATTATTAATAATGTTATTGTTAATATTTTTCTGTCTCATATTTATTAAAATATTAATGATAAATTTATTTTAGAATTATAGAATGAAATGGTGATATTTTAATAGCTGAAAGAATATAAAAAAAATTAGTAATATCATGATGATTCCTGTAGATTTTATAACTAATTTATTAATCTTATCTGTATATCTAATCTATAGATCAATCTTCATTCATAAAATTTTTACAATAATTTAATTATTAAATCGATTGCAACTTTTTCTCTACATGACGCAACATAGAAATATATTTCTGTCAAGGTTACGCTAAGCTTAATAATAAAAAAATAATAAGCAATGTATTGTAAATACAATTTGTCTAATTTGATACTTTTCACTTTGTCTATAAATTAAACTTTAAATGATAATATACAAACTCACTTCAAATGCTCATGACCTTACCAATATGCATTTTCTACATTACACAGCATTTTTCAAATGTATTATGATAATGATAACTTGAAACTTGTCAACAAATTTCAGAAAATTTATTGATAATATATAAAGAAAAGTAATTTCATTTCTGTCAAGTGTAATTAAGTTTATTAAGCTATATCGAAAAATCACTTGTTGCATCTTCTCAAATAATTTACACGTCTGAGAGTTATAATTGTTGACATATCGATAAGTAAATAAAATAGAAAATATTGAAAGTATTACTCACTTTATTTAATTGAGGATTCCGAAGATGATCTAAACCTCGAACATTGTTGACAGAAATTCCATCACCAGGTCCTCGTTGTCCTAGCTGATCTCTTTCAAAACTTGACATTGTATTATTTGAAGGTTGAACTATGGTTTCAAGTTGTTGAGGATCTCGTTTGTAATTTTTCTCACGGTTGCTTATATTTCGGACCCTAAAAGAGCCAAACGCAATAAATGAACACTTGAAAGTGAAGTCTCAACGACTCACCGAAGCTCCTGTTCGTCAAATTGCCCGACGTGCTGTTCGTTCAGGAGGGAATGGTGGGGAGAATGAATCGTTTGACGGTAAACTAATATAATGATATTGTATATCTATACATACATGACGTACTAAACTTGTGTGTGTATTTAAACTATTCCGAAGCGCATGCGTGACGTATCTACGTTCCACGTAATTTGAAGTCATTTCATACATTATTGGAGAAAGAATGATGATGGAAAATATTTGGAATTTTCTGATGCAATAAGACCTGTTAGTTATGGCCCCAAATTTTTTCTCTATTGTTACCGAGTCTTGCAAATTAAATTCTCATTATGTTTGTTCATTTATTTATTTATCTTTTTATTATTAAAAACATTTCGAAGAATGATCATGCAATATTTATCAAAAAATAATTTTTTGATATTATCTACTTAAAATTATTTTCCTCAAGATAAGAACACAATTTTGTGATAGCTGTGTTATTTTGATTGTTATTCGAAACCAAACTTTGTTACCAAAAAAATATTTAATTATGTAATGGAAGATAATTATTTTCATCCACACATAAAAAGTATCCATGACTAGATGGTATATTACCAATAATCACGATAAGCAAAAACAATGAATTAACATTTTATCCCTAGCTATTAAATATTTTATGAGCAAGAAAGATGTTTAAAAGTGAAGAATAATTAATTAATTATTCATTGGTACAATCATAACATAATTAAAAATGATAACATAAATAATCAAGAGCAGCACAAATATTGCAAATATTTAAAAAAAAATCATTTTAAAACTAAAAAGGGTATAGGTTGATTAAAAAAAAAATAATGATTGGTTAAATACCTAGCTTGAAATATCTGATTACGTTCCAACACCGAAAAGTCAAGGTTACGTGTAAAAGTACTCGTCCAAGCATTTATTTTAGATTTAAATAACGGAAGACACTGGGATTTAATGCTAAACAATAGTGTTTTATCAAAGAACATGATTCTGAATATGTTTACAATATCTTGAAATGACTAATTAATATACTGTTGTCTATGAAAGAGAGGAAACAAATTAAAAATATCAGTGAATAATGTCTCTCTCAATGAACGAAGTTCAACTGGTCTGATTCAGCATTTATCATTGATACAATAGTCATAGTCAATGCTTTTCGTTTTCATTTTTATTGTTTTTATTTGTTCATACGTTGATGTTTTCAATATGATAGAAAAACTCTTAAAAATATTTAGATTGTATGCAAAATCAATAAGATACCTTTTTTTTTTATTTTGAGGTTTGAATTTTACAATATGAAAATGAAAGTTCAGAACAGCTGATAAACAGCTGACTTACTATATCGGTATATCACCACGCGTTCAATCACAGTTGCATTCATACAATAATAGAAATATCTTTCTGCTTGTAAAAAATAAACCGGTGTACTTGGTGTGACATTTTATGTTCAGTTTTTTTGTTTTTTTCAATAAATCGTATAATTTTACTGTCATTCCAAAAAGTCGTGTGTGAAATTGTTGTTGTTGTTTTTTTTTTTTTTTTTATGTATATATAATCAAATTACGTACTACATCTAATTAGTTTTTAGACTTACAATTATATTTCAATTTCCAAAGAGAAATAATTTTTGTTAATTATAATTAAATTCCATCATTGATTTTTAAAGAAATGATTTATAATTAAATATTAGAAAAAAAAAATTGGGGTTAGAAAAATTAAAAATCGTCTGAAATGATGAAAATAACTAACAATAAGTTTTTTAATCGTAACAATTTAGAAAAAAATAATGAATTTTTTAATTCTTTAAAAAATTATAACATTTTAAAGTCATAAATGTCATACACATTCTCAATTCACTTCAATTGTAATTAATAAAAAGTTTTATTGTGTTTTTAAACATACGACTTTTTAGAACTGATCATTAACTCATTTTTAAACAATTTTTTAATATCAATATAACATAATGTTCCACAAAATACTTTATGACACTTGAATCACTTTATAATTATCAAGAAAATGTTTCTAGTACTACGTAATGTTTTTTATTATAAATCTTAAAAAATTTGTGAATAATTTGTATGTATAAAATAACTTTACAATAAATAGATAGTGTTCATTTAATCCACTAAATGTGAAAACATATATAATAGGTATGTGTAAAGGTGGTTTCATAAAAATAATAGTTTTCTATCTAAATTGTTTACGTTTGATTGTACACTGCTATTGATTGTTAAATAAATAATGTCAAGAATAAATGAATAAATTAAAAACTTACGAAGGAGCATCACCTGCAGATGGAGATGCAGAACAACTTTTTGGAGTTTTAGATTGAATACTACCCATAGTTGATCACTCTGTAATTAAAAACAGATTAACAGCATCAGAGAACAACTGCACTAAATTTTAATTGTATAAAAATATGAAATGAATTATAAATATTTAATTGTTACCAAGAGATAATTTTTTTAAATTAATTGTCAATCTCAAACAGTATTAATTTATTGTTTGACACATTTACTTGTGTGGACAGTTCACTAGTCAAATACGAATAAAGTGATTCGCGGGCACGACAGTCGATATGCCACATAATCTTTAGAATTACAGCGAATGGTGGCAGCAGTGCTTTGAATTAGAAAGGATTGTAATACCCACCTATTATAAACTTGCAATCACTCTCTGCAATCTACACTTTATCCCCACATTTATTTTCTAGATGCATTCTCCATGTAGATTGATGATCTATCTTCAATGTTAACTTAAAAAAAAACAATGGAGCTGGAATAATTTTGTAATATCTTATTTTTCAATCTGATGCATAAAATTTCTTTTTTTTTCCATAACTGCGAGGTTCAAATTCATTATATTTATCATGAAATCAAAAATAATTACAACTAAGCAATTTCCTTTGTGCTAACACAGCTTTCAATTATTTCAAATGATTTTATTTATTTTCGCACGACTAATTTTTTGTTGAATAAGTTTTTTCTGTTTATTATTCACCTATAGTTTGATAATTTAATTTCTTGACACACATAAGAATAAAAAGTGTTCTAACATTAGTTGAGATTAAAAAAATATTCGAAAAGAAAAAAATTCTATTTACTGACTAACTGTTTGGCTTTAGAAATTATTCTATGGGATAAATATTAAATTTTTATTTGCTGAAATAATAAATTAAATTATCTTGAGCTTGTACAATGAATAGTCTTTAAGAAAATTTGTAAAAAATTATAATTATAGAAATTTTTTTACTACCAGGTATTTTATTTATTTAAAATATCAATGTAGATTCATAACAAAATTATATTTTAGTTATTTGTATTTATTTTTTTTTTTTTATAATATAATAAAAAAATAATTCAACAGATATTGACAATGCCGGCAGAGTGGGTCGTATAACGCTTAAAAATCCGCGAATTCCGTTGAAAAGGTCTTTCTAACTGGTGAAAAGCCATAAAATAATGATGAAAAAAGATTAAAACATATAATAAATTATCTGTTCTTGGTAGGAAAAAAATAATTTTTGCAAAAAATTTTATTTCCCACTCATAATAATATAATTCAAACGCGAGCATATTCACCATTTGCTACTGCTTAGAGATGCACTAGAGTTGTTAGTTAAAGAGCTCATATTTTTGATTAAACATATTTAATCAAGTATTGTGGGTAATTATTAAAAGTATACAAATATTTAGTATCAATTACGAGTAATAAATCATCAAAACTGTCTCTGGCTTGTTAAATTTGATGAATTCTTGATAGTGATTGCCTTGGCTGTGAACTTGAGTGTTCAGAGCTTGAGGCAATTTTTCATCACTTTTATCGAGTTGAGAGTTGCTTTCTATTTGTAATAAAAGCACAGGATATTCATTGATGTACTTAAATAGGTAAAAGATGAATAAAATGATGTTTCACTAGATAAAATAGGTAAAGTTTATAGGAATCGGTACCACAATGAAGGACTATCGGGCATTTGCTAGCGCACAAGGTAGTCGCGGCCTCTCTCCACGGTCCGCGCACCGATACTACTTCACTTACTTGAATGCTCGATCATCAGACTATAATATTGAAGTAAAGCTTGCGCGTGTGACTTTATAAAGTTCAGTGAAGACAAGCTTATTTTTCAGCAAAGTTTATTCAGGCAATGACTGATACAAAAACA
Source organism: Chelonus formosanus (assembly GCA_028641665.1). Taxonomy (NCBI): domain Eukaryota; kingdom Metazoa; phylum Arthropoda; class Insecta; order Hymenoptera; family Braconidae; genus Chelonus; species Chelonus formosanus. Next base: position 22,430,362 of record CM054002.1, read on the forward strand.
AATCCAGTAATCATGACACCAACAGCCAATTCCAACGTTCAAGTCAATCAGAAGAAGACAAATCAAGCTAAAACAAAATCACCGAGATCCAAACCAACGCATCCTAGAACTGCAGACATGGTGAATGCTGCCATTAAAGTATTGCAAGATCGCAATGGATCATCACTACAGGCAATTAAAAAGTATATTACCACAACCTACAAAATAGATGCGGAAAAACAAGCACCGTTCATCAAAAAATATCTTAAAGCTGCTGTTGAAAGCGGCAATCTCGTTCAAACCAAAGGGAAAGGTGCTGCTGGATCATTCAAGCTTTCGGTACGTAAATCCGAAGTGAGCAAAGTCAAGAAGAAACCTACTTCTAAGTCTGCACCGTTGAAGAAAGCTGTTGGTGTTAAGAAGCTTGTTGCTAAGAAACCAGTTAAAAAGGCTGAAGTGAAAAAACCCTTAGCAAACAAAGCCAATGCTGATAAAGAGAAGAAAAAAGCTACTAAAGGGCCTGCTGCTAAACCACCAAAGGCCAAAACCACTGCTAAAGCCAAAATTGTAACGAAAACACCACCGAAAAAAGCTACAGCGGTGAAGAAACCTGTTATCAAAGCAAAAGCGAAAAAACCAGTGAAAAAATCTATTGCTGCAACAAAGAAGAAGTGATTTTGATGATGAACATCAACTGAAATTCCAAACACTAATAACGACAATTACCTTAGTCTTTACCTTGCGCCTTAAAAAAAAAATAAACTCCGTTAAAGACGGGGTAATGATTGTTTTACATACATATGGTAGATCTCAGAGATTGAGTCTCTTTTTGTTCAATTTTAAATATCAGATGACATCTTGGTGTTTATTTTTCAAGACTAAAACTTTTTGTAAAAAAATTTAATGTTATAATAAATAGTTTATTTATTTTTAATAAATATATTTTATTTTTATTTTACAATTTATAGATTATAGATATGTATTTGATACATGATGTGTATATATATTCATACATGTTTTTTTTATTACATAAGTTATCTAAAAAAATATAAAATTAATAAATGTCAATAATACTCAAGTTAATGTTAATAAAAATTTTATTTACCTTTAAAATTTGATTATGTTGAATTATTTAATTATACCTTTTTATGTTTATCATTATACTGATTAAAATGATAATATGTATGTTTAGAAATGGAAATAATGAGAATTTTATGATGTCGACGAATTTTTTCATTTTAAATTTAGTTACAAATTTTCACAGTAGAGGCGTTCACGGCAACCGCCATCTTGTCATCAACAACGAAACGTATGCGCACTCTACAAAATGTTCATTTGCTTGTGATTCTCGTGACTCGATTCCACTTATTGATTGGTTTTTGCAGTGACAGCATTTACGTCAGTGTGAAATCAGCCTTCGATTTAGATACCTCGCCCAAAATATTAAAAATCAAACTTGAGTGAATAATTACTTTTACATTAATTAACATCATCGTCGACGTCGTTCTAAACGACGAGGCGATTAAAGACTGAAAATATTATTTTTCAACATTTACAGTTTCTATTTACATAAACCCGGCAATCGAAATTAATAAAAATGGGCTCGCTTTTTCGGAGTGAAGAAATGACCTTGTGTCAGCTCTTTCTGCAAAGTGAAGCAGCTTATGCATGTGTATCTGAGCTTGGAGAACTTGGGCTTGTTCAATTTCGTGATGTAAGTAAAATAAGTACCAGTAATCAATAATTTTGTATTAATAGGCAATCTAAAGTTTTCTCTATAGTTTGTAGCGATTTTCAAGGCCTTGGAAATGACCTTTATTACATACTCATGATTAAATTCTTTTTTAGCTGAATCCTGATGTAAACGCCTTTCAAAGGAAGTTTGTAAATGAAGTACGGCGGTGTGATGAAATGGAACGTAAGCTACGTTATTTGGAAAAAGAAATTAAAAAAGATGGAACACCAATGCCTGATTCTGGAGAAAATCCAGAAGCACCACAGCCACGTGAGATGATTGATCTTGAAGCAACTTTTGAAAAGTTAGAGAATGAACTTAGAGAGGTGAACCAAAATGCAGAAGCTCTAAAACGAAATTTTTTAGAGCTTACTGAATTAAAACATATTTTGAGAAAGACTCAAGTATTTTTCGACGAGGTAAGCATTTATTTATTTAAATGTTTGGTTTATATTCTGTAACATTAATAGTCTTTTTTGATACTAAATCGCTAATTAGGGTTTAAATGAACTAATCAATTATTTAAAAAATGCAAAATAGTATTTTAAAACGAAAAATCCATGGCTCTATATTTTCTTAACAGTGTAATTTTTTATTTTTTAATACATAAAAAATAAACGGGTCCTAACTTTAATGAATCAAAAGAAGAATTAGTAATGAAATGTGTAATATTGAAAAAAAATTTTCTAATATATATTGTTATCAATAAAGTGAAAGATAATAATTATTTGAATAATTTTATCACAAGATATTTTTGAAAAATTGGAAGGTGCATGAAAGTTTCATAATTTTTGCTAAAAATGGCTGAATTATTGGCTCCACATTTACTATTTGCTAGAATATTTCACGCAAAAAAGACAAAAATTAGCACTTGCACTCAAGAATATTTGATCATGTAAATTTCATAATTAGCAAGAAATAAAATTTTTTTTATTATAAATTAATATAATATATAATAATCAAATAAAGGTAGTCTACAATTGTCCCTTGTATTATTAATAATAATTTAGATGATTTTAGGGACTCTTAATGTGTTAGTCGCTAACTAACAAAATGTTACAGTACTGCAGTGAACACAAGTTACCAATGCTTTGTCTCTGATATTTATTTTTTTATTATTTATCGAATGGTTTATCATAATTCAAAATAATCTATAAAAGTATCGTTGAAAATGTGACATTAAGAATAATTATAAAAGTTTCATTTTGGCGAGACTTGGCATATGAAAATATAACATGTATTCATTACGAAGCTGAGCATGAAAGTGTCATGTCGCAGATGGCAGATCCAAGTCGCGAGGAAGAACAAGTCACTCTTTTGGGTGAGGAGGGCCTCCGCGCTGGCGGCCAGGCTCTTAAACTCGGGTAATTGAATGTGGTCTTCATCTCCACAACTTAGGATACAGTGATCTTCTAATCCTAATTACTTTAAAAAATATATTAATCAAAATTATACATATAATCAATGAAATTATTCAATTGGTTGATAATTATAAAGATCACTGTATCCTTCATTATAAAAATTAAATAACCGAGATTCACACGTGACTGCATGTTTTTTTAATTAAATAGATAAATGTATTCTAAGTTCACTTATTGCACTACTGATATGCACCAGTGTGTTCTCGGTTTAAATGGCTAAGTCTTGAGATGAAAATACCCATACGAAAATCAGGCAGTCGAGTGAGAAAATATTAAATATGTATATTTTCAAAAATTTTGTCAATTACTTTTTCATAGTTTTTAATATAAAGTAGAAATTATTTTATCAATGAAGGTGCACTACGAGTCTCTATTTAATTAGGAAGCACAATAAGCCAGTGTATTCTATGGTTACAGCACCTGTACACTGCAGCAGACACCGTAGGAGCCCACTATAGGAATCCCCTCAGGCAAGCTGTTATCAACAGTTATTTGCGTTTGCCAATTACATTTTTTTGCCTCAATGTTTGCCTGTTATGCTATTTCAGCTGACTTTTAATCAACAAAAGATCATAAAGGCAATTGAATAATCAAAATTTAACTTTTTTTAAATTAATTAAAAATTTAATCACCAAAAAGTCATAGTATGCTTTCAATTTGCCTTCTTTGTCTAGAAAAGACAATTGAGACTGTTTATAATGTAGTCATATGATTATTTATTGTTATGAAAAATACATTTATTAACAAGTAATATCATTAATATTTAGTAGTAATAACAATTCAATTAATTACATAAATATTGTGAATAATATGGATTTTGCAATGTGTCAATGTAAATCTCAACGTCGTTTAAATTATTGAAGAAAATATTTTCATAATGTTGAATTAATATTATAAGAATTTTTAATTGTTGACAAAAATTGGCAAAAAAGTAATTATCTAAATAACAAAGATATTTAAGCAATCACTGCCTCATAAATAAACCTCTTAGTTTTTTTTTTTTTTAATTATAGGATTAGCATTTTTATATTTAAGTTAGAGCCATGTCATGTAAATAACAATATAAATGATGATGGTGTGGCCATGGGTATGTATATCAATTTTTATTCCAATTAACAAATATCTCTGTAGTGTTTTTATCTTTTTTTTGATGCATCATTATTGTCTTAATTACTTTGCTTATTGTATACAAGTCCATTAAAAATAGTTATAATGGGATGACCTACCGATATTATGATGTAACTAAATGAAATTATTATGCATCATTATTCTGTAACCATATGCACCATGCCTTTGTCTTAAATAGCTAACTGCTTATCTTTTTTTTATTTGCTAGAACATGGTAAATTTATTATTTTTGTCATTGTTAAAATTTAGATCATATTTAATTATAATAAATTATAATAATGAGTTTAAAGTTAGATAAAAGGGGCCCGTAAGATACACAAATAGTGAAAAAAAATAATTACAACATACATTTAAACAACTTCCTATAAAAATTAAATGGCCAATGGATTTTTATTTTAATTAAAAAAAAAAAACAATCATAATTACACATATGTACATTTTCTTTCAGATTATTAAATAAGAATTGCCATTATTATATTTTTTCATTGTTAACTATTTCAAGTAACGTACATAAACATAAATTTTTCAATTGTCATGTTAAAGAAAAAATAAACATTCAGTTTGGCAATTCATATTTAGATTATATGTGGTGTAATTACTAAATTCTCGAACTGAATAATTTATTTAGATAAAAAAAAATATGGTAATTCTACAGAATGTATTAAATTTCCAAGAATAAAAGGAAAAATAATTTTTGTAATTGCAAGAAAAAGATAAAAATGATCGAGGATTTAGTTAACACCTGCACGCACACTGAAGGCCAAGCACCCATATGCAACGGCATCGAGTGGCGTTTTATTTGAGCATTGTGGTCCCGTGTCTAGTGTGCTAATTATAATGTGGTTGTGTCTTGTCTGTTGTGTCGTCAGCAAGAGCACGCAGGCTTGAACCCCACCGAGTCCATGACACGCGCGTTGATTAGTGATGATAATATCGCCCGCCAGTCCGCCCTTGGTCCTGTCCAGTTGGGGTATGTACCTTCACTCACCTCCTTCAAAACTAGATAACACCTGACCCTATTAAACTGACTTCTCTATCGAAATCATCCTGAAAAAATGAATACTTTCAACCGCTAACAATGACAAAAAAAAATTTTTATCCAAATTTTGATTAATTTTTGAAAAATAAGTTTCAGAAAATTCCTGTTTCAATTCTAAGACGTGAATATCAAAAATATTTGATTAAAAGCTTGACAAATAATTTCTGTGGTATTTAAAAGTATTTAGATCTAAATATTGCTTGTATTTTTAATCCTTCCCCCCTTGTTGAAATTAGTAGAAATTTTGATAAATGTAATAATAATCATATAAATAATTGATATAAAGCAATAATACTTCTTATGCCTTGGTAGTTTACTCCACTTATTTATTTGTTTATACTTATTATTTAATTATTTTGTCATTATTTATAATTATTTAATTACTATTAAATTATTTTTATTATTTTATTTATTCTATTTCTTGTTTGGAATCTTTGGAATGTATGTAGATTTAAAAAGCACGGATGATTATAATTTGTATCGCTTCCTTTCACCTCTATCTAATGCCCAAAAACACAAAGTAAAATGATTAACGAGTCAGCTCTATTTCTAATAAAAAAATAAAGCCTCTAAATATTCCAAATGTTTATCTTTATGTTATAGTTATCATTCATATCGTTATTCATTATTTTAATAGTTTTTGATATAATATCTTTGTAAAATCATTCGCATAAAAATATACTGATGTGCAGTATACATTGTATAAATTTACAGTTTTTTTGTCATGTTTATCGATCATTACTGATCTTACAAATTATAGTAATCGTTAATAAAATACTTTTAATTAATGTTTAAAATGTAATTTGATTTTGGTTAAAAGTGTGGTAAAGTAGAATTATGTGAGTTTTCATTATTAAAATAAAATATATACTTGAGTGTGGGTTTGTTGTTTATTGTCAATATTTAATATATGATAATTCCCAGCTGCATTTTTTAAAGCATCTTTCATAGTGGGGTTATTCACATGACCATCTTATTTTCAACTTTGATTATTAAGGTATGTAAAAGACCATGGCTACAAGAATCATCATATGCTTTCACAGTATTGCCAGACATGGCTTCAATATAGTGTTGAAAAATCATGAAGACTTATCTTTATCATTAGTCCAAATTAATGAGTATCAATCAAACAATTTAAATCTTCGTGAACGGTTATTAATGATAGAATCAGTAGGTATAGGGCACTGATGGAGTGTGTAAAAAAGCATAAGCAAAAGTCATACAGGTGTTTTAAAAAGAGATTTCAAGTTACGACGTGCCGATTTTCATCAATTAATTGCTGTTTGCCCCAAATTAATCAATTAATTTTTTAATTATAAATTTACATTCATTATTTGATGTATGTATCTTATCTGGCTCAAATTTATTGAAAAGTTTCTTATTATGAATTAGTTTCGTCGCTGGAGTTATTTTACGAGAAAGGATTCCAGCTTTTGAACGCATGCTATGGCGAGCATGTCGAGGAAATGTTTTTCTTCGTCAAGCAGAAATCGATTCTGCATTGGAAGATCCATCCACAGTATGATTATTAAATTATATTTTTTAATAAATCGTTATAATTCAATATTAAAAATTATGTACTGTTTTACAGGGAGATCAAGTTTTCAAATCAGTTTTTATTATTTTTTTCCAAGGAGATCAATTGAAAACTAGGGTCAAAAAAATATGCGAAGGCTTTCGTGCTACTCTTTATCCATGTCCTGAAGCACCTGCTGATAGACGTGAAATGTCTATGGGTGTTATGACACGTATTGAAGATTTAAATACCGTAAGATTTATTTCAAAAATGATTTTTATATATATTTTAAATTGACATTAAATTAATCACTCTGGGTATTGTAGGTTTTAGGACAAACTCAAGATCATCGTCACCGAGTACTTGTAGCTGCTGCGAAGAATATCAAAAATTGGTTCATCAAAGTTCGAAAAATTAAAGCCATTTATCATACTTTGAATCTATTTAACTTGGATGTTACCCAAAAATGTTTGATTGCTGAATGCTGGGTTCCAGTTTTAGATATCGAAACCATTCAGCTGGCTCTTCGTCGTGGAACTGTAATATACATATTTTTGATTCTAATGCTTTAATATTTTTTAATAATTATATTAATGTTATTAACAGGAACGCAGTGGGAGTTCAGTACCACCAATTCTAAATCGAATGGAGTCATTTGAGGATCCACCAACATACAATCGTACTAATAAATTTACAAAAGGATTTCAAGCATTGATTGATGCATATGGAGTTGCTACTTACAGAGAAATGAATCCAGCTCCTTATACCATTATTACATTTCCATTTTTGTTTGCTGTGATGTTTGGAGATACTGGACATGGTTTACTCATGTTCCTTTTTGGTCTTTGGATGGTATTAAAAGAAAAGCCACTTACTGCACAAAAATCAGATAATGAAATATGGAATATTTTCTTCGGTGGTCGATATATTATCTTCCTTATGGGTTTATTCTCCATGTACACCGGTTTTATTTACAATGATGTATTTTCCAAATCCTTAAATATTTTTGGATCTTACTGGGTAGTCAACAATGATTGGCATGATATTCATACCAACAAATCAATATCATTAAACCCTGGGCCTGATTACTTACAATATCCTTATCCAATTGGTATGGATCCAGTCTGGCAATTGACTGAAAATAAAATCATATTTTTGAATTCCTATAAAATGAAGATATCAATTATATTTGGTATAATTCATATGTTGTTTGGTGTTCTTGTGGGTCTGAAAAATCATCTTTATTTCAAAAAACGTCAAAATATCATTTGCGAGTTTGTACCACAAGTCATTTTCCTGACTTTCTTATTTATGTACATGTGTTTGTTAATGTTCATCAAGTGGACATCATATTCAGCCGTCAATGAAGAAAAATATGGTCCTCATTGTGCTCCATCTATTTTAATCACATTCATTAATATGGTGCTGTTTAAATCCCCAAACGAAGTGGATTCAGAAAATGCAAAAAATGATCCATGCAGTGAATTCATGTTTGCTGGACAGTTTGGTATTCAAAGATTCCTGGTTGTTATTGCATTCCTTTGTATACCTTGGATGCTTTTAGCAAAGCCTATTTTATTAATGCGTAGTAGAAAACAACATTATCAACTCAATAATCATGGACAAGAAAATGGAGATGTTGAAGGAGGAGTTGGTGCTATGCCACCAAATCAAGGACTTGCAATGGGACACAAAGAAGAAGAAGATATAAGTGAAGTTTTCATTCATCAAGGAATTCATACAATTGAATATGTTCTTGGAAGTGTATCACATACTGCTTCTTATCTTCGTCTTTGGGCTTTATCTCTTGCTCATGCACGTAAGTCTTCCGGGTAATTTATTGAAACATTAATTTTTTTATTTATTGCTATCAAATGAAAATTACTACCTATAAAATTTTATTACCATAGAATTATCTGAAGTTTTATGGAACATGGTGATGAGGAATGGATTAGTTCAAGAAGGTTGGTTTGGAGGCATATTTTTATGGATAGTTTTTGCTTTTTGGGCTGTGCTAACTGTGGGAATCCTTGTTCTAATGGAAGGACTTTCAGCTTTCCTACATACTCTACGTCTTCATTGGTAAGAAAAAAATTAAATTAAATATAACTTTAATCATTAAATTTTCTAACTAAAAATATATTTTTTAGGGTTGAGTTCCAAAGTAAATTTTATGCAGGTTTAGGCTATACATTTACTCCATTCTCTTTCGAAATTATTTTAGAAAGTGCTCAATCAACAACAGAAGAATAAAAATATTAAAAAGTAATATTATCGTATTAATATTTAATCTTAATGAGCATTAATAATATATATACTTCTTAACATTTACATAGTTAAAGCCGAGTTAAATAAAAAATAAAAACTTTCACTTTAAACAAGTTAGTATTAAATTTTTTCTTCATTCTATTATATATATATATATCTACATAGAAAACTAATGTATTTAAAATCAACTGTACATGAATTTAATTAAAAAGTTAAGAAGTGACAAATAATAATTGTTAGATCTGAGATTTCTCAAAAGAGCATAAAAATATGTTTGAAAACGGCATTATGTACGTTATTGTATTCTAGCATTAAATAAAGAATCAATAAATAATCTATAAAATTCTTTTTTGTATTTATAAGATTTCTTTGAAATATAGCTTGTATCGTTTAGATAATAAAATATAGGATTTAATTCAATTATTACCAAGTACTCTAGTGCATTATGGCATTGCATCTTTATATTCTTCATCGATCGATAAATCTTACATCACGTGTCTCCCCCACTTTGTTCCATTTCTCCCATGAAGTTGCCATCGTCAACGTTGCGCGTTTGTTCTGTCTTCGTTTCTCTGCTACACCATTTTCCACTTCCAGTAGACATCAGCATTGAACACTCGACAGTCTAGACTGTTTGGCTGATCAGCGCTCCAATTTTTCTTAAATTTTAAGTGTAATTAATTCATTACCAGTTAAAACTGTTTAAAATTAATATAATCAATAATGGCAACTAAACAACGTGTGTGTATCATTGGATCAGGAAATTGGTGAGTTTTAATTCATTTAATTCCACTAAATTGGTAATATAAATAGCAAAATAGTCACGCAATATCGTCAGCATTATCAAGTTTTTGTAGATATTTCCTATAATTTTTATAATTTATACAATAATACATTTTAATAGAATTGTTATTATAAAGTATTCACAAAAAATTTTGTTTAAATTGAATTAATTCAATGAAAATTTAAATGAATAATGACAGCATCACAATTGGAAAAAAATTTCATTTCTATAAATAATGAGATTACAAAAATAATGAAAGTAAAAAGGTATTTTCTTCTACAATGTTATTATCATATTCATTTTTATTATTGTTTAAAATCAGTGACGATATTTACGTGGCCTTGAACTTTGTTCTATATATTATTTTATTGAATAACCACCCTTTTATGCACAAAATTGGCGTAGAACAATCACAATTATAGTTTTAAATTCTTAAGAATCCCTGAATTAGAATTTATATCACTTAATTTTCATATTTTATGTATCATTCGATATTATTTAGAATTTTAAATATTATAATTTATCAGGGGTTCAGCGATAGCGAAGATAATTGGAGCTAATGCAAAGCAGCTGGACAATTTCGATGATCGAGTGACAATGTATGTTTATGAAGAAATAATAAATGGAAGGAAATTAACAGAAATTATTAATGAGGAACATGAAAATGTCAAGTATCTCCCAGGTCATAAAATACCCGAGAATGTGGTAAGTTATCAGCCTATAACTGATAAGAAAAACTTCACAGATCATGCCAAACAGCTTTTGAAAACAAATACAGAGATTATCTGACAAAATAACAAACAAATTTTTATGTCTCTCAATGATCATGAGACAACTGACAAAAGTTGTGTATTCATATTAATCATCATATCTGTGATTGATTAAAATCTTTTATAATTTTATATTTCTAAATTTTCTATAATATTTAATTATATAATCACTTTCTACTTTTCATAACGTATAAATCTACTTTGACGTAGAAATGATTGTTATTCAACGTTATGTCGAAATTTTGTCTAATATTAGGAATTTTTTATGTGTGCTATTGAACTATTGTTTTAAAATATTTCTTATTGGTTTTGAAATTACTGATATTTTCAATAATATGATAAAGAGTTACTTATTAATAGTTACAGCAATCATATTAACTTCACTTCCTCATTTTACCTGAATAAGTTTTTGTTATGTTCATTCATTATATTTCCTGACATCACTTATTCTTTATATCTCATTTTAACTAACATTTATCTACGTCATTTATCTGACGTGCATTTTCCTCAAGGCCAATAACTATATATGTATATATACATATATATTTTCAGTTACTAAGTTATAACTTTTGAAGTTTTTTGATGTAACATGACAAAAGATGAAGAGTCGCACATTCTATTCAGTTTAAATATTTATTTTTATACAATTTTCAGCTTAGTGGAATTTATTTTAACACTCCTGACCTTCATTTTGTATTTATCTTAGAAAATTTAAGATTTTTATTGACGTATGACATTCGTTTTCAGATTGCAGTTCCAGACGTTGTTGAAGCAGCATCAGATGCTGATATACTTGTTTTTGTAGTCCCACATCAATTCATTAAACGAATATGCAGTACTTTACTAGGAAAAATTAAACCTACTGCTTGTGGATTATCCTTGATTAAAGTATAAAGTTATATTATTATTATGATTATTATGATTCGAATGGTATTTTAATTTTTCATTCATTTCACAGGGATTTGATAAGAAAGAGGGAGGAGGTATCGAGCTTATTTCCCACATAATTGCAAAGGAATTGAGTATTCCTATGGCTGTATTAATGGGAGCTAATTTAGCTTCTGAAGTAGCTGATGAGATGTTTTGTGAGACGACTATTGGTAAGACATAATTGAAAGAATGTCAGACTCGGCCATTCTAAATATAAACATAGAAAAACTAAAAAAAAAACAAATTAACAATAGTTCGGAAGTTCTTTCGTGAAAGAAAAGATTATTGAGATAGTAAGATTTTTAGAATAAATTTTATTTTATAGTAATTGTTGTTATTATTTTTTAATTAAACTTTTTTATTCAGTAATATAAATAACTTTTTAGAAATTTACAATTGAGATAATTATAAATCCATAGTTTCATCCAGCTTATCTGTTTGTTGATGATTAAATATATTTTTATAGGATGTAAAGATAACGCGATGGGCGCAATTTTAAGGGATATGATTCAAACTCCATTCTTCCGAGTAGTAGTTGTTGATGATGTTGACTCAGTCGAATGCTGTGGTGCACTTAAAGTAATTAAACAAAACACTTTTTATTATTCAATAAAAACTTTTCACGCTAATAGCTTTTTAATTGTTCTCTGTTTCTTACATAATTTTTCATTGTTTAGAATATTGTAGCTTGTGGTGCTGGCTTTGTTGATGGAATTGGACTTGGAGACAATACAAAAGCAGCTGTAATTCGATTAGGGCTTATGGAAATGATAAAATTCGTAGACGTGTTTTATCCTGGAGGTAAACTAAGTACATTTTTTGAAAGTTGTGGTGTAGCAGATCTTATTACAACATGCTATGGTGGACGAAATCGTAAAGTGTCTGAAGCCTTTGTAAAAACAGGAAAGGTATTTTTTTATTTTCTCTAATTCCTATCTATTTATTTCATAATCAATAATATTGATCAGTTTAAAAATAAATTTCAACAAAATTCAATTATTATTTCAGAGTATTGCTGAACTAGAGCAAGAAATGCTCAATGGACAAAAACTCCAAGGACCTTTTACTGCAGAAGAAGTCAATTATATGCTCAAAGCAAAGAATATGGAGGCACGATTTCCTCTGTTTACAGCAATTCATCGAATCTGTATCGGTGATTTAAGACCGGTAGACCTTATCGACTGCATACGAAATCATCCCGAACACATGTAAGCTCAAAATCTAAAGAAAATTTATCAAATGAATAGTCCCTTAATTCTATGGTTGAAGAGGAAATATTTTTTAAACACTTTTGAATATATTTGTTTCTAAATTAATTCCATTTTATTTATCGCAGTACAAAATAATTCTTTCTGTAAACTTTAGATACTGTCTCTATACAAAAATATTAATTTAAATTTTAGTAAATGTACATATAGAAAAGCTATCATTTTAGAAGATAGTCCCTCCCTTACTGCAAGATTTAAAGAAACAATTTTTTCAAAATTTCTTTATTTTAACGCCAAGTCTTGTCTATTAAAAGCTTGAAAAATTTATAACTTTTAATGAGTAAAACTACTGCTTTTAATTTTTAAATGCATTTATTGTTCTAAACTTGCATTTTTGAAACGTTCTAAACGTAAAAAAAAATCGTGCAATGAATTAGATAATTTTAGTACCAAAGGACTTAAGTACCAAAAAAAAATATATAAATCAATTAATGAACCAAATGATAGGAATGATTCTAGTAGAGTTTATAAGCATATTTTTGTAGTTTTCAGTTAGTCAAAAATTTTTTGTTGAAACATAAATAAATGATGTAAATAGAGATTTTTATTTAAAATATTATTTTACAACTATTTTAGTTAAAAAGTTTAAGTAGTAAAGTTACTTTCTCTTTACAAATCTTAGAAATTTTAGAATAAAGGAAAGTAAAAAAAGAATGAAAGTCACTGAAGAGGATTAAAGTGATGTTTTGTTGTGTAATTTATTATGAAATATTGTGATCGAATTGTTATTGATGAAAATAATTGTAACTGCGAAGATAAAATATAGTTTTATTGTCTGTTAATTTTATGAATCTCTTGAATATTTAATCTTTCTATTACTAACTTTTCAATATCAGTATATTCATATTCAAGCTTCTTCATGCATGTTTTATTGGGGAAATTTAACCAATTTCATATGACTTTATTTCAAATATTTTTTAACTAAACTGTCATGATCATGATCATTAATTTTTTTTATCATTCATTTTACTGCACATCTAGGTTTGACGGTGATGAGAATCTACCACCAAAGTGCCATCTTTAAGTCATTCAAGAACGGAGTGTTTATAGAGAAACTGATTTTCAAGAAAACCAAATGAAGAAGAAAAATAAATATATTTTTCATATGTAGGTGAAATGATTAATTTCATCTGTGCCATTATAAAAAAATTTTTTAATTCTTTATTGATGATTTTTTGTTATTGATGATTAAAAATTATATTTTCTTTTTATGTTTTCGTTATACAATCATATACAAAAGTATTAAAATTGTGTCAATGTCGAATAATTGCATCAATTGTACATATAATAGTATGTAATTATCATAGTGATGTTAAATTTAACATTGGCCAAGTACCCTAGTGGGCTGGGTCTTTCATTACTTTGGAGAGGGTCCAAGATTTATTCAAGAACCGAATTTATTCGTTAGCTTGTTGTTAAGGTCAATAGTAAATGAGTAGAGCGAATGTTTTAAAAGCAGTTAATTGATTGACATTGATCAAAACAGAAGAATTAATTAAGAAGAGACAATAATTTTTTCAAGTTTTCGAATTGTTTTTTACAAGTATCAGTGTGACAGTTTGTTGACAAACCAAATAACTTTTTTACAAATATAAAATGTCGAAGAAGAAGATTTGCATCGTTGGCAGTGGCAATTGGTACATACAATTTTATATTATATAAACAATTAGAATAATTACATTTGTTGGTAAAATAATAATTATTATTTTATTTTAATTGTATCAAGAATTCAGATAATCTCTATTATCTAAAGCTGGATTAAATATAAATAGATTTGAAATATTTAATAATTTATTAGATTAATAATTACCATTGCAAATGTTAACAAAAATTCAATTTTAATTTATTTTCAAAAGGTTAAATATAATCAATTCATTAAAATAAATGAATATTAAATAAATGTAATCTCATCTTCCCACCAGGGGCTCGGCTATAGCAAAAATTGTAGGCGCCAATGCTACAAAGTTCAATAACAAATTTGAAGAGACTGTTACTATGTATGTATATGAAGAAATGATTGATGGTAAAAAACTCACAGAAATAATCAATCAACAACATGAAAATGTCAAGTACTTACCAGGCCACAAACTTCCATCAAACATCGTATGTATTATGTAATATTGTTTTAATTTTTATTGACACATTATTTTAATTACTTATTTATAGTTTCTATTTATCTGCATAATTAAATATACTCATTCTTTGAATTTTCTTTCTTTCGTTAAGAGTTATCAACATACTAGGTCTAGATAAACAATTTTAAATGAATTGTCACTTTTTGATACTATTTAAATTTATTAAGGCTTATTTTTATTCAAGTTTTTATATAATGAAAGTATAAAAGTATGTCATTTATTATCATTAATAAATGATAAATTTATCGAAGGTGATAAGAATAAATAACATTTTTTAATTGTGTTAAAGAGAAAACATTTTTTGTGTAATAGTGAAAAAGAATAAATTTAATAATCAGTAGTGGTGCGAACATAAACTTTTCCTGAAGGCATGCAAACTTTGTCAACTCCTCCAGGGAAAAGAGCTTCTAATTCTTTTTCAGGAACAGTCGGCAAAATCATCACCTTTTCTCCTGGCTAATAGAATGAAAGAAAAAAAGTTCAATATTTTTTTATTCGTATCCATTAAAGAAAATTATACTTACTATCCAATTAGCAGGTGTAGCGATTTGTGGTATACGGTCAACAAGTTGTAGAGAATCAATAACACGAAGTATTTCACTGAAATCATAGATAATTAGTCATAACAATTAACATCAACATTATTTCCATCTAAATATGGAATAGCTATGCACGCATTCATGAAAGTATAATTAATAAACTACTACATATCATTTGTATTCTAATCTTCATAAAATTAATTTTATTTACTCGACATTGCGACCAGTAGACGTAGGATATTGCATGCTCAAACGAAGGTGATGATCAGGATCAATGATATAAAGAGAACGGACAGTCAGAGCATGTTCTGGATCATCTTTAGAATCCTCATCAATCATATCCAATTTGACTGCTAGACTACGGTCATCATCGGCAATAATAGGATATGGGAATGATCCAGGAATGTCCTGACAGTAAGATTTAATGTCCTGAAATGGCAAACAATATATTAAAATATATTATGCGAACCGAAAATTTCATAATTATATTATTTATCATAAAGAGACTAACATTGACCCAATCGACGTGATCCTTAAGTTTATCAACTGAATGAGCCAGTAGCTTCACATTTCTCTTTTCAAAATGAGGGTAGTGAACTGCAATTCGGCCAAGCTCTGTTGTACAAACTGGAGTGAAATCCGCCGGATGTGAAAATAAAACTACCCAGCTATACAACATGAAATGACAAAAAAATTATAACTTTAAATAATAAATTTTTATTTTATTTTTTAAATTAATTTAAAAGCTAATAAAAAAGTTTAACTATTGCATTTACTATTGCATCATGTAGTGCATTGCTTTTTTAAATAATTTTTGAATATTTATGATCCATAAATTTGAAAGGTTTTGCTATAGCGAAATATAGTAAAATGAACAATGACTTACGAATTTCCCTGCCATTCATAGAAGTCAATTGGACCTTGAGTTGTATCAGCTTGGAAATTTGGAACCACCGAATTAAGACGCATGGTGTATAATATACGATGAAGTCAAAGTTTCAACTGAACCAAAAGTAACGCGCACTTTATTGCAAGTTTGCTAGAGAAGTGATGCAGAACATTGGTTTGGGCGTGTATTTAATATAAGCTGTAGCTATAATGGTATGGGTTACAAAGATTATTACTGTCATTGTGTGAGACGATAAAATAAAATTACCAGTACAGAAAGATTTATATTAATCAGTGGACATCTGACACAAAATTTTAGATTACATTTTTAAATATCATCTTCATCCGGATTAGAATATTATATAAATTAATCATGATAACTATATCATAAAAAAAATAGAAAAAAAATGTAAATATGTTGGAGTGGTTTTTGAAATAAAACAAATGAATTTTGTAACTGGGAGGAACTTTGAATGTCGATCATGATCAATTGGCTAATAGACCAGACTTCCGCTTAGCCGTAGTTGCATAAGCTTCTCACGTTCGTTGGATGCACACGGAAGCACATTGAGATGCAGCTGACCTTCAAGACGTTGATGGATCGATGCCAAAGTTAGAAAACTAGTTTGGAAAAAAAAATAGTTGATAAGATTTAATTTTACTTATTAACAATGAAAACAATATTAAGATGATATTGTAAATTATTTGTAATATTTGATGATTTTAGGTCGCAGTTCCAGACGTTGTTGAAGCTGCTAAAGATGCTGACATTTTAATTTTTGTAATACCACATCAATTTATACGTGGCTTAGCAGCTGCAATGCTAGGAAAAATTAAACCCACTGCTGTCGGGCTTTCCTTAATCAAAGGATTTGATTCTTCAGATGGAAAAAGTATCAAATTGATTTCTAAAGTAGTAGAAGAACATTTGAAAATTCCTTGTTATGTTTTGATGGGTGCCAATCTTGCTAACGAAGTTGCAGAAGAAAAATTCTGTGAAACAACTATTGGTAATTTTTCAATTAATCAATCAACCAGTGACTTCCAATAGTAACATAATTTTAAAGATTAGTTAGAATTTAAAATACTTTATAATTTTTTTAGGATGTAAGGATAAGCGACTTGCTCCCATTTTAAGAGATTTAATGATGACACCCAACTTTAGAGTTGTCGTTGTAGAAGATTGCGAAGCTGTTGAAGTTTGTGGTGCTCTTAAAGTAAGTCTTTCTATTTTAAATGTCGTGAGAAATTGAAAATTTTTTTAGAAAAACTTTATGAAAACTTTTATAATCTAATTTGAACAATAAAAACGTATTAATAATACAGAATGGGAAATTTTCAGAATATTGTTGCTTGTGCTGCCGGTTTTGTGGATGGTATGGGACTTGGAGATAACACGAAAGCCGCTGTAATTAGATTGGGTTTAATGGAGATGATTAAATTTGTTGACACTTTTTACGGAGGTGCTAAAATTGCAACATTCTTTGAAAGCTGTGGTGTAGCAGATCTAATCACAACATGTTATGGTGGTAGAAATCGAAGAGTTTGTGAACAGTTTGTAAAAACTGGAAAGTCAATCAAGGAATTAGAAGATGAGTTGCTTGGTGGACAAAAACTTCAAGGACCAGCGACTGCTGAAGAAGTGAATGGAATGTTAAAAGCACAAAATGTTACTGATAAATTTCCTCTATTCACTGCAGTTCATCGTATTTGTTCACGAGAGCTCAAACCAACAGACTTAATTGACCAAATACGTAATCATCCTGAGCATGCGTTAGTATATTATTTCGTTTTAATTTTAATTATAGATGATTATATTAATTATTTACTAGAGTTAGTTGATGTATTAATTAATTAATTATTAACCCAAAGGGGAGATAAATTAGAATATCTGACAAAACCGAAGCTTCACTTTGACATAAAAATTTACATCAATTTTAACAAAGGACTTCGTTAGTCTATTCAACAAGTTTTTGTATACTGAAGTAAGTAACACTAGAGAAAATTCTATTTCTCATATCTCAAATAATGTTCAATATGTTCACAATAGCTAAACAATCACTATCATTATCAATTGACATCAAGCAGAACTGCATCAGCATAAAGTTGAGACAATAAATCAATTTTTATGGTAGCTTTTTCGTAGGAAGGCGAAAAAGTTTTTTTCGTCTAATACTCTGGCTGGCTATATTTTTCTCGTGTTTCAAAGGAATAGACTAACGACGTTACTATTACGTTAAATATATAACAATTTAAAAGTTTAGCTTATATATGTATATGTTCTAACTGTTTTTTAGTTCAATTTAACTTTTCTACTTTATTAACATCATCGATATTCATTTCCATTAGATTTTCCTTTAAAAATATTTATTTTCATTGAGCTTCCTTGAACCTTTAATTTCCTTTAGAATCCTTGTCTCACGCTGGTAAGTAAATATAACATTTTACAATAAAATAACATAAGATCATTCAATTTCTTTATAATTACTTTTAGGATGAAGATGGAAGTCATTGAGGATTGACAGTAATTGTTCTTGATGTTTTTGACAACTGCATATAAGGCTATTATAGACAACAAATAATACTGCCAAGTATTAAATTTGGAAAGAATTTAAATATGTGAATAAAATTACTATTATAACTGTTATTATTAAATAAATAAATGAATAAATACTTTAAAAAACCTTTCTATTATTTGTGCTATAATTTTTCGTTACTGAATTCTCGTCCTTTAGAGCTACATTTTCGATTAGATTTCGAAAATGAACTTAACGGTAACGTTTTATTATCTATTAAATGATCTTCTCGAATATTAAGTTCGTATGTTCCTGGTTTTTTTTCTATCGCTTGAATTACGGTTGTTTTTAGTTCGTGATCTACTTCTAATGCTAATTTATTCAACTGTAATAAAAAATATACATAATTAGTCATTTTATTTTATGTTAAAAGGATAGCTGCGTTACTTACTTCTTCAATAGATTGTTCATCAGTTACATGTTTATTTTTTTTAAATTCATCATTTATTTTGTTTCTAACAACTGAAAAAAAGATTTTTAATTTTATATTCTACATGGATGACTGATGCAGTTAACAAAAATATACTTACAACTTAAAGCGCGTTCATCTCCTTGAAATGTTATTTTTCTAGTTTTATGTAATTTTTTAAATGTCCTGAGAACCTAAAATATCAAGAATTAATATAGATGCTTAGAATGTCAACTTAATTAATGAAGCTATCTTTAAATAGAGTTTACCTCTCCTCGAAGTCGATTATTCATTTTAATAATATTTTAAAATTTAAATCTCCTTTTCTAATGTTTGAAGAAAAACAAAGATGTAAATTATACATCTACGTCTAATTATAAATTATAGGTTATCAAAACAAACTCACATTAAACACAATTGTTTGACGATTATAATTCATCCAACATTTTTTCTATGAATTTACATAACCATATAAATTTGTAAATATATTTATTAGACCTAAAAATGATGTGTTATCATAAAATCTAACAAATTTTTATCATTGGTCTACTAATCTTCTGTAATCGGGCGCACACGTGAGTCATGTGGATGTGTGAGTGGTAGAAACTTTCAACAGCGCCGCCACTCGTCAATAAACAAAAATACAATTGTTCATTTACCTCACGATGACGTGTTGTGTACATGTGTGTATCTATTTTATTTATAAGTCACATTTATAATCGTACTAATTTATTAGTTTTTAAGATTATTTGTCGTTAAAATGAATCATAAGTATATATTGTGTTATTATTTGAAGATTTAATATTTTAATTGTGTATTGTAAATAATTGAAAACAAGTTATGGATATGTGTATCATAGTGTTTGATTATGTTTTATATTTTAACCTAAATAATGTAAATAATAAAGTTTACCATGAATAGTAAAATTAAATTAAAGAATCAATGAATGTAAGTAACTGTATAATAAAGTGTATAATACACAGTTTGTTGTAAGAATGAGTGAAGACTGTCCTAACTGTGGACAATTGACAAATGATTCGTGTTCTCGATTAATTGAAGATTCTTGTGGTCATAGAAAATGTCGTATTTGTTTATTATACGAAGAACAAGGATGCAAAACATGCGAAAGAGAAAAAAATAAATTCGTGAGAATAGGTAATTATCAGTTATATTTGTATTAATAATCATTAGTTGTATATTAAAATACGTAAGAACTATAGAATTTTAATGTATTGATTTCTATTTTTTAGATGGTGAGTCATTGAAAGCTAACGAAAGAAACGATCATGAACCCGAAGAAAGCTCGTTAATTACAATATTAGATGTTTCGAATGCCCATTCCGTTAAAATAATAAATCAGAATGGGGAAAATGTTTCTAATGAAATACAAACTAACGGAAATATCAATAAATCGGTTATTAAATCAACGGAACAGACAATTAATGATTCAGAAGATATATCTGACCAATCTAAACCCAGAAAACTTTTAGATCGAAGTCATATTATAGTAATACCTGGAAATCCAGAACGTTACAAATGTACCTTATGTGGAAAAATATTTAGGAATAAAAAAGGAAAGTGCTACCATGATGCTTGTGTCACTGGAGTTCGACCATATCACTGTAGTGTTTGTGATCGAAGTTTTGTAAAAAAATCTCACTTCGAATATCATGAAAGGGTTCATACCGGTTATAAGCCCTTCAAATGTGAACTTTGTGAGAAATCATTTCCTCAAAGGAATAAACTTAATCGACACATACTGTCTCATAGTCGGGATAAACAATTTTTTTGTACAAAATGCGATAAGAAATATAGTAATAAAGAAGGTCTTAAAGCTCATATGATGATTCACACAAGATCACTACCGTATGTCTGTAAATCTTGTGGAAAAGCTTTCAGAATACGAACTAATCTCAATAGACATATGCACATTCACTCCAATGAACGACCTTATATTTGTGATTTTTGTGGGAAAAGTTTTAAAGTTCAATCACTCTTGTCTCGACATAAACGTACACACGGCAAAGAACGACCATATTCCTGTGCTCATTGTCCACGAGTATTTTTATCTAAAAGTGAAGTTCGACGACACTTGACAATTCATTCTGATGTTAAACCGTTTAACTGTGAAGTTTGTCAAACAGTATTTAAGAGAAAAGACAATTTGACTCGTCATATGAGGCATCATCATTCAGAAGATACTCCATATGATATTGACAATAATATTAAAAAGACTAAAATTGTTGAAAAAATTAAAAAGAAAAAAATAAATAATTCAGCAAAATCCAAAAGTAATCAAGTTACAAAGAAAGTATCAAAAATAAATAATGTTAATAATTTATCTCAAAAACTTCCAATTAAAGACAATGTAGCATTGGGAAGTAATAATAATCAAATAAATTCAAGGATTGATTCCATGGGGAATATATTACCAGTAATTAGAGCACCAGGAGAGTTAAGTAATGCCGTTTCTGTGATCAATGGACCCATAAGTAAATTAAGAAGTGATGATGTGAAAGGTGGTGATGTGATAAAGAAGAAAACGTTAACGTATACAGAGCCAATTCCACCAGCAGAAGCAGTTGTTATTAACCAACGGATTGAAGAGAAATTGTATCATCAAAGTGTTAACAATAATTCTTGTTTTTATCGAGAATCTAGTCGGATGGACCCACATTTATTAATACCAAGTTTACCACCTTTAAGACATAATTCACTCATTAAAGCTGTTCCAAATATTAAATCTACGTCAGAAAAAGTAAAAGATAATAATTTTTTGCCACCAAAAAGCGGAACTTTAATTGAATTGAAGAATTCAATTGCATCTAATTCGATTATGCACAATATCGATGCAAGGAATAAAGGAATTCAAATTGATGAGCAACCGAGAGGAAAATGTATTGTGGTAACTGAACAAATAGTGGATTTGACAATCAAGAGTGGTAGAATTCATGAGAATATACCCGTAGAGGAAACGAATTGTGTTTCAACAATCAAAAATTCTGTTCCAATAACAGAAAATAATTCTATATGTAATTTAAAAACATCTAAAATGCACTGGAGACGAAGAACTGCAGAAATTTTAAAACCTCACTTAAATTAATAATTCTTGAAGATAATTGATTCGACGCTTATAGAAATATTTTAAATAGATAGTAATATGAAGAAAAAAAAATCATTTTATTAGTCTACTTTTTCTAAATTAATTAATTTTGTGATATAGTGTTTATAGTGATGATTTTAAAGTTGGAAAATTTTTTTTTAGTTTATTTAAAATTTATTTATAAAAAAAGTGCGTGTGATTTTTAAAAATTGCAATAGTAGTTGTTGATCGGATATTTCTACATTAAGGAACTTGATTAATGAAATTGTTAAAAGTTGTGTTGATATTTTGATATTTGAAATTTTTATTGTGAGTATTAGTGAAAAATTGAGCTGGCTTTAAGTATTTCAATATTTTGTCATTGTCGTTTTGAAAGAATAAATTGACTTTTTATTGATAACTTTGTCTATTTTTTCGCAGTTAATATTCTTTAATGATTTATGTTTTTGAAAATTTAGATAACTGCTTAAAATTCAGAGTAATGGAACACGCATTTGATTGCAAATTATGATTTTATTCTTTTTTTCTGAAAAAATAAAAATTCAGCTGTATTTTTAAGTTGACTATTACACTTTATGCATAAAAATATTGAAATGAATAGTTTCCTTTGATACTTTTGAATCTTCTTTCCATCTTAAATAGAATAAGTTTTCATAATAAGAATGAAGGGTTAAAGTTGAGTATTAAAAAATCGGTATTTGATCATTTTGGTCTTTACACATTCTTTTTTTAGATTTAAAAATAAACTGATGATAACATCACATTTTTGTTTTTCATTGTTCTAATTAACGTGTTTAATCTCAAAAAAGTTACATAGTGGCAGCTCCATATAATCCTACCGTATACAATATGAGTATTTAAAATGCCTCTAATATTTTCAAACTTGATATTCTGTCTGGTTTTTATATCAAATTTTCTATCAAAATTGAATGTTTCAAAAATATTTAATTCATAAATAAAATAATAAAACAAACCATTGTAAATCATTTTTACGATTTTTCATAAAAATGTACACTTTATTGGTAAAAAATAGAAAATATTCAAATATTGAAGAAGTTTGTTATTATTTTTCGGTCAAGTAAAAATAAAAAACATGTTGATTTAATATTTTTACTGGCGTAAAAATTTATCTGCTGTTAGAAATAAATGCTAGTTTATAGAATTTAGTGGTTAAAAAAATATTTGTTCAATTTTTATTATGGTATTAAAAGAATTAAAAGAGTTGTTTTGATCAATAAGTACTTTAAAACAGTATAATTATCGGAAAATTCATACCGAAAGATAAAAAAATACAATATGTTCCGTAATTTTGGCAAAATATGTATTAAAAAAATAAATAAGATAACTAGTTTTTTTTCTTAATCTTTGTTGGCTAGAGAAATGTATAAATTGTCATAAATTATGCTAACTAACGTGTGTTAGTTTGACAATGCTTAGACGCACATTTGTTTTCATTAAATTCAAACATTCAAGAAAATGATATAGTGAAAGATGTAAAAAAGGGGTGAGTTCTATCTGAATGCGCACGCAATCCTGAATGAACGTGCTTTCGAACCTCAGTATCACTTGCGGCGTTCTTGAGATCGGTAACCATGTCCTGGAACTTGAATTTCTTTATTTATTTTTTTTGTAATCTTCATTAATTAAGAAAAAAAATCCTTCATTAGACGGATTGATACTTTATACAATTGTATCTCAATTATTTTTTACTTTTAATTTAAGGACGTGTTAAAAGTTGAAACAATTGTAGTGTAAAAATGTTTCAAATAAGATAATCAAAACAATAGAGTTGGCCAAATTTAATAATTATTTTATAAAGTAATTTCTGTAGTTATTTCACTTATTGCTATTTTAAATGCATTTATTGGACTCAATAATAGCTTAAGTTTCAATCGGTTTTATACATTGTGGAGAAAACGTGAGAAAAGTTGTATTTTTCTTTAACAACTTATAAATCCAAGAATCGACATTGTATCTGACAATACCTCTGTACAATAAAACAATAGAATATTAAACAAAAATATTAATGATGAATGTTATATTAATGTTACATAAAGTAAATGAAATAAAAGTACCTTAACTATTAAAATATGTGGAGAAATAATAAAAAAGAATTTTAGTTTTGGAATTAAAGTTGCAAAAGTTTCATAATGTTTTTGGAATAATAAAAAAAAATGAATAAATGAAAATCTCATTGTTTTATTCCAAAACAAAATTTACATTGAAATATTATTGAAATAGAAAATATATTTACCGCAAAATAAATAAAAATATTTTTATAACACAAAAGTACAACAATGAATAGTGACAGTCTTATAAAATTATACAATTGCAGTGCAATAGTGTTGAAAGAAGATATATCAGTATTACTTGAATTAAATCGTAGTGTACTTTTATCTGTGTTGGATCAAGTTCTACTGAGATCAAGTGAAAGAGAGCTTTTACGAGCTAATCTTACGGATTGTCTATTCACAGGTCAAGAACGACCTTTCGATTTACCATGGTGGCAGAAACTCTCGTGGTCAACCATTTTCGCTGTTATCCTTTTGGTTGCAACTGGCGGAAATATCATCGTTATGTGGATTGTGTTAGGTATGCCATTGTAATATGTAATAGCTAATAAATTAATGTGATTTCTGCATTGTTTTGCCACTGTATTAAAGGTACAATATAACTCAATAATATTCGATATTACTGTCGATATCTATTAACAACCATAATAATAGTTATGTTAATGATGATCCTTTGCCATCAAATACTGT
Source organism: Chelonus formosanus (assembly GCA_028641665.1). Lineage (NCBI taxonomy): Eukaryota > Metazoa > Arthropoda > Insecta > Hymenoptera > Braconidae > Chelonus > Chelonus formosanus. The sequence continues at coordinate 22,455,612 of CM054002.1, forward strand.
CAAGTGTATAAATGAATGAAGCCATGTAGTGGTCAAAATGCTCGTGTGATAGACCATTCACATAAACGTTAATTGTGGTGATGAATACCAAATTGATTTCAGCTAGATAGTTATCAATATTGGTGATAAATATTCTTGTTTAATTAAGCAAACTGAAAATATGGTTATCAATATAGCTTCCAATTACACATAACACATATTTATAGTAAAGATGACAAAAAGTTAAATGAGTCATGCATCTATTTAATGACAAATAAGTATTATTTACAATATTAAATATTGTTGAATTGGAGTATAAATTGTAAATGAAAGAATAACTCTATATGCAATATGAATAAGTATTTAGACACATTGAATTTAGACAAATTTAAATAGAAAATTGGTATTAATATTATCAATTTCATTTAGATAATTTATACATAAGCAAGGAAAGTCATTATCTCATTTATGATTAGAGAGGAAAGGTAATATTGAGTGCTATGTATTAAGTTTGAATAGTTTAATGAGCTTTATTAGTAGATCATTTTGCTAAATTGTTATCAATTAACATCGTGTTTGCTTATTTACTGCTTAGTAAATTTAAATATAAATAATGTTAAAGGAAAAGAAAAAAATGCGGGAAAAAATTTATTCTTTGATTTAAGTTATTTCGGCATGAAGAAAAGCAACAGTAGCATTGCAATGTATACGGTAGTGATAACCATATTTCAACAATGCTGAGTCATATTTGAATAAAACTTTTATCTTGCGTAAACTTGCAAATTATATGAAGCGAAAATCTTATGTTGAATTATTCGGATCATAATAATTTTTATTTCGATAATATAATAAATATTGAATTGGAAAAATCCAAACACTTTTTAATAAATTTAAAATCAGTAATCACAGTGATGTGTATGATAGTAATTAGATAATTAGTTTTATTAACATTTTATGAATTTGCCAGTTCATTTTGTTGAGATATTTTATTAATGCGATAAATTTTAATAATATTTTTGATATTATTCTATGAAATATCGATGTCGTTTAATTTTCTAGTGTTCAATAAACGACTCGGTTGAAAGATGATTTACATCATTGAATTTATTGAGAACTTTCAATAGCTATAATGACTCTACTACAAGTTTAGCTCCTTATTCATTTTATGAATGAATACATCAAAGTAAAACGTTGATACTAAACCTTAATCTGATTGATATTATATGGTACTTTTTTATGATGGCTTCATTTCCTGAATGTCTTTTTTATTAGATACATCTTTTGGAATTGATCTATATAAAAGCTTCATTTTACCAAGTATTTAGTGTCAAATTAATATCAAATAAAATACTGTTTTTATTGATAAGTTTTATTGCTATTTAAAAAATAGCATAAAAACCCGAATGTCTTTTTATGAAATTATTTTTGCTATCATATTAAATATTGAATTTTTTCCTAGTCGTATGGTGATAATGGAACTGAAATACATAGAAAATATTTCAGAAAAATGTAACTTTGTGAGGACAAAAAATTAAACGTAGAGATATATATCACTTTAGTTTATAAAAATTCATTCCATGTTCTTATTGTATTATATATACATATATATTATCCACTAAGATAATCCTTTTTTTCTTCAAATAATATATCTCGATTCTCTACAGTCCATGAAAGATGGAAGATTTATTGGATCTATAAATATATCTATAGTTAAAAATTATTTGAGTTTTTCAATGATAGTCGATAAATTGTTACCATAATGTCACATATATCGAACATATTTGATAGCTATTATTGTATGCGTAGAATTGTTTGCGATATTTCATTGCTGAAAATTCGATTATTATCATAAGTATATTAATTACTTAGACATTTACATAATAATTCAATATTGATTGGTGAGAGTATTACTCATGGAAGGATGCAGTGTATAAAATAGTAACCCAATATTCAATATACGATTAAATCGATTCGTGTAATCAACATGTCAATTCACTATAAAATAATGATTAAATTAATTTCAATTCACAAATTAAATTATGTATCTAACGATAATCGCTAGAAATTGAAACAGTTTGTAATTTTGAATTTAACCTCAATTTGTTCAACCTGTGAATGCACTCAGAAATGAATTGAATTTTGACAGAAAGTCTTTTAAAAATTCTGTAACATAATTATCATTAGTTTCTTCACGAAAAGAAACTTTGATTAAATTAAGGATGAGTTTTAGGAAAATAACTTTTTTGTTGAAAGGATGTGGTAAATAGGGTATTTATCTAATATTCAATTTTTTTTTAATTTGTATAATCCGAAAAATGCTGACCTTTGGTTGTCGTTATCACAAGTTTCACATATAAAGTACCAAGTGATCCTTATGGATTATCTAATTCCCTCGGGAATTGGTTGAACTCCTAAAGTATGTTTTGGGATAAGACGATATGCATGACGTTTTGTGATATTCTTGGTAGCATCAGGGAAAGTATATGATCAAGTTTCAAGTCTGGAAAGTCAAAAATACTTATAATGACTATATTAAATATATTTATGTCTATTAATTTTCTGACATTCACCGTTGACTTTATAAATACTTAACATATTTATTGTTATTGAAAAATTTTTCAGCTGTCATTAAAAAAAACTTTTATAATTATTTTAATTTTGAATCAAGTTTTTGAGAATTATAAAATAAGATTGTTTATGACAACATTAGCTATATTGGGTAGTAATTGAATTGAGTAATGAACATTTCATGTTATACGTTAATAGACTTTGGTCATATATTTATATTGAAATAGAATTTCTCTATTACAAACACTGATGTATTGCATAAATCAGATTAAATAAGTAATTTAGGTAATTTCATAATTCTGGGAATTTGCTGTTTACATAGATGAAAATCAAATTAGAATCTAAGTTATTTATAATCGTTGCTGCAAATAACATAATTTTGATTAAAAATAAATTAAAATGTAACTGCTTTTATTTTCGCTGATCTAGAATTATGTTATTCAGTGATATAGAAATAATTGAGAAAATATTATCATTTAGATAATATTTGTACGAATAATAATACATTATTAAAAAATTTATGAAGGAAATATTTTAACATAATTTTAATCAAATATCGTTGAATTAATTATTAATTTAGCAGATTAAAATGGTTATTTATAACAATATTATTTCAACTAGATGTGATGTTGCAATCTTCCAAGATTAAGTGCATTCTTATGATGAAATTTCTTGTGTATAATCGCCATTAGAAATGACATGGGACAATATAATAGCTGCTTTTTGTGAGGTTGTTACTGTTATTGTAGAAAACAGAGATGAAACGTAAATTATCTCGAGGAACTTTTTATCTGTACATATATGTAGAGAGAAGTAGAAGTTTGAAATTTCTCCAATTCTTTTTATACTTGGAAATTACATAATTTAATTTACAACTTTTTACTCACATTATGCCTACCTCGAAATTAGTATAAAGAACAGAAGAAGTTTGTTTATAAAATTTATACAAATAATTACTAATTCAATTTCATGATTTAACTACAATTAGAAATGGAATTAATTTTGATGCATAATACTGATAATGTCATTAGCAATGCTGGCTAACTTTTTTAAAATTTTTAATTTAATTTTTTTTTGAATAAAGTCATTAATATTAATTTATAATTTTTTAGACGTAACATTAATTTTAGGACAAACTTGAGCAAATGTATTAATGTAATTTAAATTAAACTTAAAAATAATCAAAAATATAAATAGTTTCTTTATGTTGTATCTTAGTGAACGAATTAATCTTCTTAAGCGCAAAAATCACTTACTCTTAAAATACAATTTATTACTTTCACTATATTTGCATGCAGTATACTCTGATATTTTTCAAAAAGAACTACTGTTTTTCGAACAAGTTGATATTATCATATGTTATTATCATAGACATTCACGTTGATTTAATCAGAGAATCTACTCTTATTTTTTACTCATATTGGAACTCTGTTCCAATTCAACACTGTAATTATTCTTTCGTTTCCACGTGTTACAATGGAATCGGATTGGAATTTATTCAACTGTTGTTTTAATCAATAATTCATGAAAAATTATTTTATCTTTTCTATTTTTTTACTATTCTCCAAGCACTCTAATTACACGTCCAGGAAGTTTTTTTCATGAAAAGATAACATTTATTGACTTACAAGTTGAGTTATACTCATAATTTATTGAGCAGAAATATCTTCCTATGAACATAAATACTTAAATCGTTGAGTATTTGTCAAAAAGAAATGATTGAAGTAATGAAAATTAATTTTTAATTGGTTAAAAATGTTTTAATTGCAATTAAAAGTTTGTTTAATTGTTATTTTTTATTTATAGGTTTTGTTTTGAAATTTCATAGCAGTTGTTAGATAGAATTTTTAATTTTCTAAATATAATATTAATGCTAACTTCCCCAGTAATTCATATCACATAATTTGGGTGAATTCTAATAAGGCAAAAAGCATTTGAGATATGTCTGATAAATCCAGAGTTATCGAAGTTGCTGATAGTAATTCTTGAATAATTCATAAAATAATAGTGAAATATATTCGCACTAAGCTTGCTTGTACTGAAATGATAATTGATGTTAATATTGCCCTTATTAAAAATATAGGTACAGTCAATACGAATGATCCTACATCAATTCAAAACATTAGATGAACCAGATAAACTCTGTGCTGGAATTAAAAAGAAAATTGGATAATTTAATTAGCTTACCAGTATACATTAAATTACTAGTTATGTTCTATCATTAGTGATTATATTGTGAAAATATTTTTATAATAATTATACCTTCTTTTACATTCGCTGTATCTGCTGTTGTTTCTCAACCATCCATTAGAGTTTTTTTAATTACTTCAACAGGTGCTTTTGTTTGACTTGATGCAAATGAAATGATTGATATTAAAATTAATTCAAATTAAAAATTTTTCAATGTTCTTTCCATTTGTTAATTACATCACAAGTTCAAAGTACTAACAAGAGCATTGACTCTGGTTCAGTTGGCACTTTGAGATACTACAGTTCCTGGTATTTTTGTTGAATAGGATAATCAGCCTAATCAAATAAATTATTTTCAAATAATTTTACTTTGCTATAGATAAAAAACTTACTTAACATCAAATAAACGTAGATGTATTCATTTAATGTATTAAGTACTTCCCCAAACCATAAAATGTGGTTTAAAAGGAAATGTAAAATTGGATTACATTAGTCAGAATACAATTTTTAAATCAATATATATTGAGAGAAACATTTTGTACAATTTTATGTTTTAAACAAATGTTCAGAAAGAGCGATGTAATGCACGGAAGGTCCATATTATTGTTCTAACAGGTTTTAAAATAAAATAAAAAGGGTAAAAAATAGTATTGAGGAAAATATCGAGGAACTTGTCAACATTGAATGAACGTTTGTGCCGAGAAAGTCGTTTATCATTTGTATCTGTTAAATCTGAAATAAAAACATTCAATGTGAATAAATTATCAATGAAAATTGTACAAATTGTATGTCAATCATGAAATTAATACCAAAGTTTTGTCCTTTTCATTTTCAAATAATAACAGAATATATCTGTTGTTGAAAATGGAAGGACAATAGATATTCATGAAATTTTCTACATACAAAAGTATATTCAAGCATTGTTATTTGTACCTGTCTCTAAATTTGATGATGAATAACTATTAATTAATATTTCCACTGTTTCTATATCCAATGTTTTTGAAGAAATTTTCACTGTATTATCCCCACTCTTGGATAGCTTATCAAACGAGTTGATGTTTCTGAACAATGAAGGCAACGAAGTTTGAAGGTTATTTTTTAAACTTTGTTGAAATTTCTGTGGATTTTTAATTGTTTGACAATTGGTAAGTAAAAAAAAATAAAATAAAATAAACCCCGTCAAAAAGTTAACTCTTGATAAATACATGATCAATGGACTAACACTTTTTTAACTTGTGTGCAAATATGTTTGCTTAAACTCGATATCGTTTTTTTCCTTATTGTTGTCACACATAAGTCAATATGCATATCGATAATACGTAAAACTCATTATGTATAATTTTTCATTTTTTACATTGTTATGACTAGAAATATTGTAACAACAAACTTGATACAAAGAATTGCTTCTATTTTTTACATAACTTGATTTAAAGTCTATGATAAGATTGTTGAGTTTCGCCATTATTTTTCGTGATATGATTAATAATAAAATAAATTTTAAAAATAACATAATTATACGAATTCCTGTAGCTTCATGCTTACATGATAAATCGTGGTAAATTTTACTCCTACTATAGTACATGTCCAGTTGTATTTTAAGCGTTAAGCACGTAAAGGTATTTATTTTAACTTTCAAAATCCATAGCTTAAATGGTAAACATTTTAAACATGAGTTATTAATTAATTAAAATATATTTTTCGAAACAATTATTCTAGAAATAAAAATGCAGTTTAATTTCATTGTCAAAATTTTTTTTTTATTTCAAATTTATTACAGAATCAATATAATGAATATGAATGTTATTGAGATCAATGTTTCAGCTTCTTTCAAAGCTTTTTCAATCTCTAAATCTTTATTAATGATAAATTTCCTAATAATTCTTCCACGTCATTTAATAAGCCATCTACTGCAGTTTGTACTTCTCCTAATATTGATGCTAAAGTCGTTCCTAAACCTCCTGCACCCAATTCTGTCAACAGACTCGCTATTAATGCTCGGAGAATCCACAAAATAATGTTCAATAGTATTCCCACTATTAGAAGAAGAACTTGAACTAATAAAATGACTGGAGTTAGAAGTGCTTTTAATCCAAAAACAAGTCCTTTGACAATGAATCCAACGATAAAGTTAATGAAATCTTCCATATTTGTCATTGGTATTGATTCCCCTAAGTCAAAACATAAAATTAACAACTGGTTTTGGATATTGAAATATAAATAAATGATTAATCAATTGCAATAAATGAAACATACTTTTTTGCATCGTACCCAGTTTTACATTTGATGGATTCATTAAACTGCCACCTTTCAACAATGATTCAGCTGCTTCCAAAGTCTTTATATAAATCATTGCAACTTCATTATCGTTAAGTTGTAGTGGTTGATAAAATGCTGATATATTTTTCAGCAATGAAGGAAGACTTTTTTCCAGATTATTCTTGAAACTAACAGCAAATTTCTGAACATCTGGACTCGTTTGAGATCTAACTGTCGAAATGAAGATGACAGCAGCAAATGCTACGAAAAAGTTTACTTTTGATAGATACATTATTACTGCTAATGCAAATCTTCTACTGATACAGAAATTTTTTTTTTTCACCTTATAACCCATTTATTTAACGTCTTATCATATGTGAATTGATAATACCGAACTCTCATTATGTATAATTTTCACGAATACTAAAAATATTGTCTTATACTTCATGCTCAAGTTAAACTTGTGACTTTGAAGTAAATTGAAGTGCCATTATATAATTTATTGAGAAGTATTTTATTCATTTATTAGAATTTACATGTAATCATAGCATAAATATAATAAGTTCAATGTTAGGTAACCACATTTGTTATTCGGATTATCTCTAAATTGACATTGACACAAATAACTTCAAAGTTGCTACAATTTTCTACTATTTATTAAAATTAAATAATTACTCATTTGTTCGAACAAAGAATACAAAAAAGTAATTCTTATAAAGGATTTCAATTTTATTAAATTTTTTCAAATACGATATATACAAAAAATTCATATCATAATATTTATTGCTTTTCCGTTGCTACAAAGCACCACTGGTATCAACATCTAAGGATTATTGCCACTCAAAGATCTATAAAATATAAAAAGATCCAATTGATATGGTAATTTTTATGTAATTTATTCCATGTACTTTTCATATTCGAGAATTTCTTATCACTAGTCAATGGATTTAATATTTTACACTCGACAAGAAAGGAGTAGATAATTCAAAAATGCTGTTGAATCTTACTTGTTCATATATTTCATCCCTCGATACCTCTAGACTGCAGTCTCTACATGTGTGTAACATCCTCTCTGACAAAGGGAATAAATTGTGAGAGAATTATTTGGATATTAATGATCGATGTGAAATGAACGTGTCTTCCTTATTCGAAGAGCTGAGCTTCGATTGAATTTAGTAGTATAGCTCAATCATAAGCCCGTCTTCTGCATCAATTTAACTTTCGTTATATTCAGCTATTTTTAGCATTGCATTTTCAACTTAAGCAAAGTAAAAGCCATTAGCTAAAGGTTAACAAAACTATTAACTATTATATTAAATATTGTAAATATATTAGCTTTTTATTATCAATATTATTTGTAGATTTAAATAAACTGTGTGAATGTCGAGAATTTTTTATAGGAATGTACAATATGGATGTTTCAGAAATAAAAAAAAGGCTCGTTCAACCGGACTAACGTACTTGAACATATCCTCTCTGACGTCAATACCTTCGACGATATATATATGAGTATATATTCAAGAAAAAAATAGCAGTATAAGATTTCGGTGTAAAAATCGAAAGAGAAATTTATTGATAGAAAAAGTGAATTTTACTGGTTATCAAAATCTCTTGTAATCTATTGAAATGTATAATTTATTTAATAATACAAAATTTATCGACTTTGTAAATTGAATTTGTGTCAAAATTATGCACAAATTAATCGCGCAGAAAATTATGCAAAGTAGGGAGAAATATCAATCTTCATTTTTTTTTACTGACTATTGTTTATGGTTAGAGGAAGGAAGGGTAAAGTGAAAACATAAAGAACAAGCGTAAATTAATAAATTAGTCAATATATTAATTATTTTTAATGCATTAATAAATTGAAAAATTGGTAAACAAAAAGCTCAATAAGCGTGTTTAATTTTTTTTTTTGATAAATAAGTGAATTTTTCTTGACATATTACACTTGTTAGTAAATGAAATGTAAATAATAATAAAAAAATTCAATTATCATGTTAATAAATTCGTGGAATTTGTAATTGTTTCAGCTCACCGGAGAATGCGAACAGTAACGAATTACCTTCTAGTAAATCTGTCTATTGCAGATTTAATGATGTCGTTACTCAACTGCATATTCAACTTTATTTTTATGCTCAATTCAAACTGGCCATTTGGAGTAGTTTATTGTACAGTGAACAACTTTGTTGCAAATGTCACCGTGGCATCTAGCACCTTTACCTTAGTCGTTATATCTTTTGACAGGTAAGAAAATTCAAAACAAAAGTGATTTTTAATAATACAGAATATTTTGATGAAATTTTTATTATCTACCAATCAGCAAGTAGGAGCATAAAAGCACGGTGGCATAGAACGTAATTAAAATTTTCATTTGTACTTTGACTTATTCATTGTTGTTTGAAAAATAGTTGTAATTATAGAACACTTCAGGAATGAAAGGAGCTATTTTCTCCTGGTGTATTTGGCTTAGATTTTTTATGATAAAATTAAATGCTCAACTTCTCTAAGAAGCAATGATAGAGAGAACAAAGGGCACGAGTTTCTTGTTGTACATCAAAACTTCTGTTTATATCCCATTGTACATTCTTATCATTTAGTCACTTGCGACTCATACAGTCACTAAAGTATTTCTTAAATCAATTGTCTATTATTTATTTCGAATTTATATGCACTGATGATGTCAAACATTTCTAGAAGTTCTCAACACACAAAATATCATAATTATTACTTGTTTTTTATTTTTTTATTACTCAGTCGACAAATGACTTTCTTCCAGTGACTGAAGAAAAGATTTCACAATACAGACGTCAAGATCCTTTGCCGTTATTTTTCACTTCTTTTTAAATCTCTATGCCTGCAACGCTTCACCTGGCATATTATTGAACAACGTTTCAGTAAAATGGAGCAAGTTATTTCAGAACATCGAGAGATAACTGTCATTTAAATAAGATTCTAGTAATTTGCTTCAATAAATTCTGTTCATGTAATCGTCCAATTATTATCAGTATTACTAACGTCATTGTAAAATTTTAAGATTCATTCATGAAATGGAATTTATCAAAAAAGTTTTGATACATTCTTATTGATCCTAAAGAGAAAGAGTCTTTGTAAACTTTCGGGAATTCATCACATTTATCTTTTTCATTCACTGAAGGTATTAAAAATGAGGTGTGATAAATGAGATTCTAATTCATTCATTTACAAGGGTTAAATTATATTAAAAGTTTAATCAAAAACAAAATCTAACAATCAACACAATTATTTAAGCAAACTAATGATACATCTTTAAAATGATTTGTTAGCACTAGAAACTTTATAAGTATTTATCTAGATGAACAAGACTTGTATAATAAAATTTCTTAAACGTTTATCTTCTTACTGAATATTTGTTTCATTTTAAAACTTTGAATAAGTTTCTACGTTGATATAAAAATAAAAAATATTTCAAAACATTATTTTTTTAATTCTTATGCGGAAACTTTGAAAGCAAAAAAAATTCTAAAACTTTAGTAATGAGAAATATTTTCTCCTATTAAGGAGATTAAATTTTAGCATTACTACAATTATTATAAAAATTGAAACACCAAGAGTGAGTTGAAAGCATATATGGTATCGAATCACAGAGAAAATAAAAAATCATACGATACCATTTACTCTTCTGATAAAGTTATACTTTTTATAATATGTCAGGCAAAAAGGTGTTGTTTTTCGTAATTGTTCTGAAAAATTGTCAAAGCTCGATACTTCTTAACTGTCAACAGTGTCATGATTTATATATTGAAGAGAATTCTCTTGTATGATATTATCATTATAATTTGTAAGAACATCCATTCCTTGATATTATCACTGTATAATACAAAATACCTCAAATAAGAGGAAAGTACAAAATGATCAAAGCTATTTTTAATAAAACAAATAGTTGCTATTTTTTCATTACGATTCACAACAACGATTACTTATTGTATCCCTTTTAAAGTTTATTTAGATTACTTTATAACTGATCAAATAATAAACAAAACTATTTTCAATGAAATTTTTAATTTAGTTCTATTTTTAACCAAGTAGAGGAAAAATAAACATTTTTTAGATAAAATATTTAATGTGACGAAAAAAAGTGGACAAAGGTGTATCTATGTCAAAGGCATTCTATACATTTTATAATATTGAATTTCTGATACAAAAAATTTACATCCATTATTGTTATTATTATTAATCTAATACAGTAATCCTACACAATTTATCAATCATGAAGTTGTAATATTTTCAAACTCTCTTCCTCTATCTTATTTCAATTAATCTTGATCGTTAGATGAGAAAGTTTTTAAATTATCTCTCAGTTTTTTCTACTTTAATATCTAGTAGACATTGATGGAATCCTAGTTGTGGTAAATATACACATGTATATAATAGTGAACATAACACTATATAAGAGAATAATTTTGCTAAATTTGTTTTAGAAAAGGTTGAAAGTTATATTAAGTAAAGTAAATATATTTGTGGTTATAATATGACAACTAGGTACGTTACATAGTAGACACAAGGACTAGATAGACACTGGCACACAAATAAATGAGTCAGCTTTGTTTAACCATATTCACAAAAGCTCGGATAACTGCATGAGATGTACGAGGTCTATATAGAATTTAAGGGTTGATGTATTTCAGTTAAATGTACCAAAGTAACCTGGCACTTTATCGATCTTCTCGAAATAACTTTGTGAATAAAACAATCTTGCACTTAATGTATGCACCGAAATACGTGTATTTAAGTCTACGTATTTAATTCTAACTGCATATTTTTTTTTAGAACATGAAGGAATTATTACTAGAAAAAATTACATGCTTCTGGATTAAAGCATAGATTACATTCGAATTACGATAGAATAAGTTAGTATAATGCTCTCGAAAAAATAGCCTCCACTGGATTAATTCTTGAAAACGTTGGTGAGAACAAATACAATAAAAAGGAAGTTGAGGTGAAATATTATAGCTTGAATTAAATTCTTTTTTTATGATCTTTAGAAACGATGTAAACTGGTATATATCATGCATCAAACTTGAAAAATAACGTTTAAACTCGAAATAAAATTCAAAATTTACCATTTTGCCTGTGGATGCAATTAATACTTTGTTTTATTTAGTTACTTTTATTAAAAAGTTTTATTCAGAAATAGTGATGTAAATTTTTTTGAGTTAAACCAAAAGAAATTACTGGTAAAATATTCGCATTTCTCCTTTTACATAAAGAAAGTTTTAACATTCAGACAGGAATTTACTTAATGTTAACTTATGTATTTCACCACGAAAGATATCTAGATGACAGCATTACGTGCCGAGCTTTCGAATGTTTATGTCTCAACGGGCATTCTAGGTATCATATAAGCTTCCAAAACATACCCGAATAATGATATAGTCTCTCATATAGTGTAATCATATGTGGTTGAAGTTGTTATTATTATCAGTCTTTTATAACAGACGGTTTACTAGTTGACAAATAAAAAACATCTGTAAACTCAGACACATGTTGCTTATTTTGTCTTTTTATTTGCTCTTCTTTTCCTAACATGTATGGAGAAATTTCATAAGGGGGATTTCGTAGCAACAATAATAGAATAATAGCAAGATTGTCACCAAGGAGATATCAAACTAACATACTCTCAAGGGAGTCGTTATTGAGTTCAAAGCCATATCTCAAAGATCTACATTATACATACGTAATTGAGAAACTTCCTCCAACTGACGATACCCAGAGAAAATCCATATTCAGATCCTTGAAATACTGTCTACAAATTTGTAAGCAACATTTGTTTATAAATTTACTGTTTTTCAATTATAAATAAACCAATCTTGATTAATGTTGTATTCCCAATTACTAGATGATATTTTAATTAAAACTATTCGTTTATTGGCAAGTAAGTAAACAGATGATGTTACAGAGTATTTGTTGGATGAGTAATTTAGAAGATCTGAGTAGTTCAAAGGATAGATTCTAAGTATAGGAAATTAGAGATAAAAGGTCTCTTATCTAAGAGATTGACCAAAAAGTCAAGGAGACGGGTTGAAGCCTAGCTCGTAGGGCTAGTGTAACTGGTTTTATTCAAGAGAAAGTTGGAGATATTTGATGGAGCCCAAAGTTCGACTTTTAGAAATCAGGGGTGATATAAAAAAGGGTTTTCTGTAAAGGACTTGGTATTCACATAAAAAAAATGGTATTTTCTGTGGAAAAATGATGTGAATTAGCTGTTACTTCATCACTTCCCCTGTTTATGACTTGAGAGTTTTATGACGTCAAATCATTTGTAGCAGATTCCAGGATAATTGTGGTTTGTTACTCATGAGAGATTTAATGAATGATAGATTACATAAAATAGGAAAATTTTGCTTCATCACATAAGTACACTATTGAGCTGAGGCTTATTGAACATAATTTGTTTAATAAAAAAAATCCAAGCCATAAAGATCCGATGGGATTTTAGATATCAAACATTTTTATAGAGATTTCATAACTAGGTTATTTCTGAATAAAAATTTGTTTGAAAAGGATATTTGTAAAATACGATATTGTACCAGGAAAAGTGTTTTGAGTTTATATACATAAAACGTTCAATCTTTTCCACGTATGCTATGTTGTACTTGAATATAAATTCGATCCTTTGTCTATATTATCCGTCAATTCATGTCAACGTAAATCCACTTTTAGCTTAAAATATATATATATATATATAATAGAATTTCTTAATCTTTCTCTTTCCTTCTAGGCAAGTGGAATTTTTATTTTCACATGTCCTGCTGTCATCACACTGAAACTTCGCAATTTCGCTATTAATTTATTTTTAATTTTCAACGCCAAATGTCTTCATATCAACGAATGTATTTGTCCAAGCTTCTATGCTTATATATTTTTCCAAGTGTTCTATGTATAACAATGTTGTAATAAGAAACTGTTTGGAGTGTGTTTTGTAGTGTTGTGGGATACATAATATATTATAATCATCCAGCTGTTGGATAAATAACTGTTTATATGAACTAGACATACACAATATGCTAACAAAGATCTTTACTCATCCATTTTTCAACTTATTGGATCTAAAGCCATTGCTTTTTTTCTAAGAAAATGTACTATTCTTCATAACTCTATTTTCATCACAACAAGTTTGATAAATTGCCAACTAAATCAACACTTAAATTTACTATTCTCTATATGTATTCGAGATTTGCTATCTGTTTCTTACATTTATCAAAAGAAAAAAAAAATCACTCTTATTTATGAAATACCATACAAAAATAAATATATTGTATATCTTTATTTCATTATTGTTGAGCACAAACGTATGGAATTGTTACTTTTTTTTATTTGAAAAATGACATCATGTTTAGCATTAAAAGGCAATTTTTGATTTTATCAATTTTACATAGTTTTATAATGCCACTGTAACTTATAAAAACTGTTTATTACAACAAAAAAATGTATGATGAATAATTTAAAATAGTAACCATAAATTTTATTCAAAATAAATTTGTTTCATGTTATCATCATTTATACCAGCAATAAACAATTTTAAAATTTAATTTACGTGATACAATTATAAATCTATTATAAAATGATAGATGGTGAAGAGCTTGTTATTTTTTTTAGGTCATGTGCAGAAAAAATTGTTTTGATTTCATTATATTGATGAAATGATCTAATTCTTTTTAAAATGGTTTTATTTGATTAAATATTTTGATGAAAATAATCGAAATGATGACAGATTCCTGATTACTTTTAAATCTTCAGTACAATGAAAATGAATTAGAAAAATGTGTATTTACAGATCTTATTAATGCTGAGACTTGTATAATAAATATTTTTCTAGATTAATATGATAATTGAAGCTGATTGTTAATGATTTTGTACATTTTTGTTGACAGATACATGGCAATTATGAGACCACTACAACATCACATGTCACGTAGACGCACAACAGTTGCACTAATTTTAATTTGGTTAGCATCAGCCTTGCTTGCTATGCCGTGTCTTCTTTATTCTACTACATTGACACGAAGGTAATTGGATAATTCTTTTTTTACTATTTTTTTTATCTCTATGACCATCTCAATGGCGATCTGATGCTTCTATAGTTTCTCCAGAGCTTTTATAACTATGCAGAAAATACAATTTTAATAGAATTTTTATTGAACAAGAAATTCGAAACGTTTTTTACAGATACTCTAATGGAAAATCAAGAATCGTTTGCTATATGTTATGGCCCGATGGAGATTACTTAAACAGTAGAAGCGAGTATATGTAAGTTTCTGAATTATTATTCCATTCAATTTTTAATCGTCAAGTCATAAATAATCTAATCAAATAAAAGTATTACAATTAACACTATAAGTTTTGTAAATAATTGCAACATTCGTCATTTATATTCACAAGGAAGGTATGAGCTTAAAAATAGTTTTACCAAAAAATATATATCAAAAGTTTTAATCATTAAAGTCCTGATTTCCATTTTTTTCATGTAATAAAATTTCATTAGAAAAGCATACAAATTTTCTCACTTTTTATTTTGTTAAGAAAATATTATTTTTGATAATAACCGTAAAAAACATGTAAATTTATGGAGGTTTCTGCCTTTAAAGCCACGAAAAACCTTTAAGGGAAATTAGTTGACGCATGTCATGACAAGCTATGACATACCGCCACTACTCTAGTGGGAGCAATGAAAGTGATTCAATATAATTAAGTTCTACAGTTACTGATTCAATGTATGAAATCAAGGATCAGTTGATTCATAGTACAGTCCAAAGCAATTATAGACAAATTGAGTAGATCTGTAGGTTTGGTCAATTTATTCTGCTGACATTTATTAATCTGAATTGATTAATTAGTCGTGAGAAAATAGAACTCCTATTTCACCTAAATATCCTTCTATTGTCTCATGAATAAACAACAATCAGAAAAAAAAAGTTATTTACAATAGTATTTGATTTTATTTTTCAGATATAACTTAGTTTTTCTCGGAGTAACTTATCTCATCCCCATGATTGTGATGGCAGTTTGTTACACTTTAATGGGTCGTAAATTATGGGGTTCAAAATCTATTGGTGAACACACACAACATCAGAAGTATTCAATGAAATCCAAACGAAAGGTATAAACGTCAATAATAGATCATTGAATTCACCCTACATTGTTGAATAACATTTTTCGAGTTAATTGATCTTTCATTCTATTTGAATATGAATAATTCTGATGAATTCCAAGTGATTAATACTAAAATTGACATTAATTACACATGTTACATAAGTTGCACGTGTTGGTACATTATGATATGGACTAGATAGCTTTCAAATGTTAGCAGAAACATAATAAATTTATTGTCATTCATCACTATCAAACACACTATGTTTCAGGTGGTGAAGATGTTTATTGTCATTGTAACAATATTTGCTGTATGTTGGCTTCCTTATCACGGCTTTTTTATATTTCTGTACCATTACAAAAATATTATGGATAGCAGTTACGTTCAACATGTTTATTTAAGCTTTTACTGGCTTGCAATGTCTAATGCGATGGTTAATCCACTAATATATTATTGGATGAACAACAGGTGAGCTCACCGAATTAATAAAAGTAATTTCGTTGAGTGAAAAAGCCCTTTTTTCTCGTTCTTTAAAATGTCTCATTATTCTCTGACAAGTATCGTTAATCGATTGTCGATAGTTTTGGTATATAGATATACATCTATTTTAAGTTGACTCTGCACTTTCGCTAATCGTTTTGAATGAAACTCTCAAGGAAAAATTATTTTTTTGTTTTTGCAACGATGAATAGCATACTTTGAAAGTATAACTTTTTATTTTCTCGATAGTCATTCAAGCGATTACCCAATCTCTTTTATAATTATTCTTCTATGATGGTTTTACATTTATATTACTATAATATTACCTTTGTAATATTTTTAATTTTAAATTACAAGATTTATTGAAGTCTCATCATCTTTTTTCTAAAAGAAGAATATAAATTTTTACTTAAGAAAATGAACTTTTAGTATAAGTTTTTTCTTTTAATTATAATAAGACGATGTAAATTTTCTATAATTAATTTTTCATCTTAATTTTTCAATAGACCGTAAATTTTTATTATATTTTATGAGTTCAAGTCAATGTTCAAAAAAAGTTTTAACTTTCTTAAGTGTTATATTTTTAACATCATAATTAATTAGTAATTAAAATTCTACACCAAACTTGAATACAAAAAAGATCAAATAGCATTTAAATTTTGATCATAAATCATTTCATAATATTTTGCATGAAATATGGAAGAGATTATATTTAGCATGCATCAATAATTTAAAAAAATTGAAAGTAAAAAACACACTAGATCAAACTTTGTGAGGAATCTGAAGAATTTTATCTAGCAAAAAGTCTTTCCCTAGATTGAAGTATCTACAAACGAAAGAATAAAAAAGTTTCAAGTGAAAGTTTAGAGTAAAATTAAAGATGAAGGCAACAATATCTAATTTAAAAAATTCTTAATTTTATTGTATACTTGACATCCATTTAATCAACATGTCTTTTCCTCATTTTTCTACATTTCCCCTATGATTGTCTTACTAATAGACACAACAATCAAACCGTCCGACTAATTTCACACTTTACTACTTGTTTGTTCAAACGTCAAGCACACTAATTATCAGTTTTGTTTCTGTACAAAAATTTTCAATAATTAAAATTGATTCGATTTCAGATTCCGGATGTATTTTCAACAAATTATCTGCAGATGTTGTTTAATGAGTCATACAAATTCGAGTAATTATCAAATGCAAGAAATAGGTGGCTTGCGGCATTCTGATACTGCACCTTCTCAATCAGGTATGAAGCAAACACTTGAAAAATACATTTAAACGTTTTTAACAATAAAATAAGTCAAGTACAGGAGGTAACTGAATCAATTTTAATTACACAGAGAGGAATCAATAGTAATTTTTACTCCAATACATGGTAACCTGTCGCTTCGGGTTCAAGAATGGCTAGAAACAATTTTTTAATTGGAATACATTATAATGTATCCTAATTAAAAAGTTGCTTATTACTATTTTTGCACTTGAAGCGACAGGTTCTTTTACAGAAAAAATTATATACCTTTATATTTTCATCACATTTTATATAATCCTTTTCAAAAATTACAATTCTTTTTTCTCCATGATGAATCAAACAATATAAAGTTACTGTGAATTTTATTTAAAATATAAGCTTATCAGACTGATGTAATTTTATACAATTTTGATACTCATTATTCTAGTAATTATATTATTAAAATTATTGTTTATTCAAATAATAAAATTATAATAAACTCATAAATAAGTGTTTGAAAGTAACTAATAATAAAATTATTTTCCATTACTTTTATTACTGTTGTCAACTTTGGAAAGATTCATTATACATAGTAAGCATACAATCCACATACTTTTTGAATGTAAATTATTATATCGCCAATTAAATTGAATACCGAAAAGTTTTAGTCCCCATGGAATCTGAAAATCTTGAACTGCAATATCAAATATGCAGTTTAAATAAAGCTCTATTGCATAGAACAAAGACAAAGTTTTTTATTTTATTATAATAACTATTTCTCTTTATTTTTCAACACAGCCCAGTAACATTTAACTTTTAATGATCACAGAATAATTAGTTTTTGGAAACATTAAAATATTTGTTGTCACAATAGTTGATTACTTGAAAAATTAATTTTTCTGGATATTTTAAATAGGAATTTGTATGAAATTTAATCAATAATATAATTGCACATTTAATTACACTAAATAAGTGAGCATACTTTTATTTTTATTGAATAAATGTAACCTGTAGCTTTTGTAATTTATATTCCCGAATAGAATGATTCCGTTTCAACTACAAAATATACATATTACATTTACATATATTTGAAAGAGTATAACCCAATTGTTGGTTAAAATTAAACACAATATCGTTTTATAGCACATTCAAATTCTACTGACTTTTCACCGATAAAATTGGTCACAAAAAGGAAAGAGAATCAGCGAAACAAGCTTACTGGAATAAAAAATTCATGTTATATGAGATTATAAAAATAGAAATTTTATTCTACTGAGCTAGATTTTTCTATAAATGTGTTTTGATTTAATTTAAATAGAATATTAGATAAAGAAATTGCATAAAATTTGCCACAAAGTTCCAATCATACTTTTATTTATGTTAAATCAAAATGTTCATTTAAGAATACATCCTTAATATAATATTGTTAAAACTTTCATTATAGATAGTATTCCATTCATTTGTTTCAGATCGATTCAAATCAATGTCGATACGCTGGCGTCAGAATACAGCTAAAAGCCACGTTCAAGCTTTAAGAGTCAACTCTCGGTCAATATGTGACAAGATTCAACATCAGAATGCTATTAATATCTGAGAGATCATTATAATATCAATTTGCAATGCATCGCCAGTGACTTCAATTATGTATATATGTATATAAATTTTATTTTAAATTAACAAAGTTTTCAGAAGAAAGACAATGTACAAATATTTATGCTTATAAAGAATCTATATCGTCATATGTTTAAATAAACCTGTTTATGCTCAACTTTTTTTTAATTAAAACATTCTTTACTAAGTCATTGTTTGAAATTTAATAATACATATATTCAAATATATCTTCATGAATATTTTTTTAATCATAATGTCTATTATTTAAGATTTTAATTTAAAAATAATCTTGCTTGGTAATTAAGACATGTAATAAGTAGAAAAAAAATTACAATCAAAGTGAAAATATTTTATATTTTTGCTATTCACAAATGACATGGAAGAGAATGAATTAAAGCATTCAAGAAATAACATTATGTAAGTAGGAATTTTATAATATTTATTTTTTTCTTGGAAGATATACGACTGTAGGACATTCTGAGGTTTACTTTGCAGTTGTACATAGTGTTTTTTTTAAACTTGTGGACTAAACATCCAGACAGATATATGTTATTCATCATATACTTTAGAGTTGATTACTTATCAGGATACAAATAAAAAAATTACCGACGATAATTAAGTTTCTTTTTATTTTAAAAACTTTTAATTACTTATTTTAAAAAATCTTTCTTCATCACTTTCAATATTTAGAAACAAATATTCTGATTACAAAAATCATCAATATTCTATTCTTCTGTTGTTCTAATTTTCACGATTAATTATTCATTCAGTCCATAAATTGCAGGGTATTAAAGTGAAGTTAATCCTATGTAATAATTACAGATCAATTTTCATCAATATTCTCTAATTATTCAAATATTTGTTTGTTAATAATTAATGAAAGCATTTGAATTTTAATGAAAGATATCATGATTTAATGATGTTTTCTGAAATATATACAATTCTTTTATCAAATATATTTATAAGAATATCACCTTTGAAAGCTGTGAACAATAGAAAAAATTTATCACCTGCCAGTTTGAATGGAGATGAGTGATATAAAACTCTGTGTCGCAAATAAAATACGTCCGTTATCAACGTCAACGAGTGATTACATCGAACGATTCATTTCTTGATGTAGGTAGCATGAACCATTCATATTTTCACCGTTTTTGCTATTTTTAAAGTAGTTATGTGCACACCTAACGATGTTATGCGGCGAAAAATAAATAATTGATTACTTTCATGAATTTAAAAATTCAAGTAACAGTCGTATATTTAACTTTTATTTCAATTTATTTCATTCGTTTAACTGCCAATGCATCCATCAATAATGAAGAGTATTTGATGTTCATAGCAATTATAAATAATTACCAGCAAAAAAAATAGAGAAAATTCTGAATGAAAAGTAAAAAATGAACATCAACTTCTAACAGAATAAAAAAATTTGTATGACGATGCTTAAAATCGATTTAGAGTTGTTAAATATTTACATTGTGCACTGAGCCTACTTAAGTTTATTAATTATGAAGAGGTTTAACGAATACTGATTCATGTTATCCTCAAGTTTGCATACAAGTATTATATTTACATCGTCATATTGTAAATACTTGGAATTTAATTACTTCTCTTATTAATCACAAGAAGCATAAATAAATTATTTCAAGTAATTAGGGAGCATCTGGTACACTGATGCCAATAATGAGCTAAAAACCTTGCAATTTTTTAACGTTCTAAACATTTATTTAAACATTCAGCAGAAATTTATTTGATATTCCTTCGTAACACTTCTTACGAATTTTTATTTGATAATTAAAGGAAATGCTCATTTAAATTACAACTTCCATCAAATATCATCATCTAAGTATGTATCAAGTTAGCTTGTACTGAATAATTAGATGGTATACCAAATGATGTTATTTATTCTATGATCACAAGGAAATGTTTATTGAGAAGATTTTATAAGTTATTTTTGTCTTTATTAAAATTTCAGAAATATCAACAACCTTCAAAATGTGTGATTCGAGATTTAACTTATTATAATATATTATTCTTAAATTTACATCATAAACAACCAAGATTATATGGAGAATCATTTTCCTTCCTCTAGTGTAAAAAGTGACTCCATTTTTCCTGGCCCACGTCAAGTTTTATTTTAGAAACCTACGATTTTTTTTATGGCACAATTATTTTACTTGATTCGATTCTTTTTTTGGTAATAAAATTTTCTATTTATGTAATTGTTATATAAATTATACAATTTGTAGAAATAAAAAAAATCTAAAAATACGAATATCCCAGTGGCAGAATTTATAAAACCTTGAGGGAGCAATTATCAGTCAGCTAGTTGGATATTGCAATAGAGCAGTAATCAATATAAATTCTTTATTATCCGGAAACTCTGTAAATTTTACCACAATGAACGTATACATATGGTTCCAGATTAAAGTGGTATCCATTACAATGAATCAAATTTTATTTAATTTCTTATTTTTAAATTCTGATTGGTCATATTTTATTATATTTTAAAATAAAAGAAAATCTCTGTGCTCTTCACTATTTCCAATAATTTAGAAATTTGAAATTATTTCATCTATTGACAACGAATGAAAAATAGTTGAGAATTTTTTTTACTGTTCAATTACTGCTTCTTTCACTGGTCAAACAACACAAATTCCTAAACGAATACTTAAAGTTGGAATCTTCTTTGAACCTTCTATACCTCTATATGTATATTCATCATAATAGTCAGAGGTATTCGTTAGTGATATAATGAATATAAAATATTCTATAGAACATCTTTATGATCATGTCAACAAATGGTAAAATTTTTCTTTACCTGTAACTAACGACGTGTTGTTTTTCTAAACTTTATTTTCTTAGTGCTGTTGAGAAATCCAACACAAGTTGTAGACATAAATCCTAGTAAGTAAACTCATCCTACAGAGGAAATACTTGGGGTGCGACAGAATAAATGGTCGAGACCACTGAGGTCTTGTATGGAAGTAATATTATTGTTGGTATTATTTTATTCAAGACTAGCATATAGTATAAAGCGATTGTATGTTACTTTAATAAACAAAAAGGCGTTAAAAATAATGAATTTTTTAAATGAAACAAACAAGAAGATATGAGAGAGAACAATAAATAACGACATGGGATTAAGATTAAAATCATATGTACATTCATCAGAATGAAAATTTTTAAAAAACCATCTTCTCATTAATGTTTTTACATAAATTTGAATTGTAAAAAAATTATTCAAATAAATACGAAAAAATATTTTCATACTCCTAATGGTAAAATAAATGCTAATTTGGAAGCTTTTAAATTGAATTAAAATTAAATACTACCAAAATTTACTTTCATCTCACGTACCAATGTGGGAACATGTTTTGGCTTCTTTTAAAGTGTCAATATGATGTAGTTGATGGTAATGGCGAAAATTCCTGATCTAAAAGTCAAGAGGGGAAGTTTGAGAAACAGTATTATGTAGAGCTGGCGTTGAAACATCTGGTTAAATCATTATGTAGAATGTGGCAAAAAAAAAAGAAAGAAATGAGTCTACAACAACTATGTAGCCTCAGTTACTTGAATCATACAAAAAATGGGTTACAATGTTAAATCAATAAAGAAAGTTTTGGAGTATGTACTTATATTAGAAAAGTAAGCTCATTTTGAAGAGGGTGTACAACAACAGAAATAAAGAAAATGAGCTATAAGATAATTGAGATAAAAAAAGTTATTGGATAGATATAATATAATATCTATTAGATTCAAGGATCCATTTATATTTAACTATGATCTTTAAAATGCAGTGATTTTTTATAATAACTTACTACATCACATATTAGCACTACTTGAAATAAATGCTCCAAATAGTTTGCAGAAATTCATATTGCCAACGAAACCAGTTATATACAGGAATGATATTGATCCATGTTCTAGAAACTGAAAGATACCTACAAGTGGTTCTGGATCCTACTCTCTGGATAGCTATTTGTAGATAATTTTAATCTCTGGATTATTAGTAGTCAGTTAGTCCAAGTGATGAAAGTGAAAAACCCTTTCACAAGTAGCTAAAAATTGAAGTTTTAGAGTGGAGATGATAATAGTTGATAATTTAGAAACTATACAATACCAAGAGGTTGAATTGTGCCCAAGTCATCACTGCTATATACCGTATGGTATTAAAATCATTCAGGATTATTACATCTAGGTATTACAAGTCGGAAATGTATATAACAGAAGTAATTATGTTGAATACCGTATTCAATTCTATAAAGCAAATGAGTTGAGATGGAATGAAGAATTTTTAAAATTATGAAAAATAAAGTATTGAACCATTTGAATGGCAATCAACAGTTATTGAACATCAAAGAACATGATTTGACGTTAGGTTGTGGCTACCAGCCAATATTCAACTAGTGGTAAAGGCTCAAAGTGCTACTTATAAGACCAACAGTCTCATTAAACTTCAAATTTAGTCGACGATTAAGTACTCTGTGTATTGTGCTACATCATCAATTGATTTTAGAGAATAACAAGTTGAAGACTCTTACGTTATTCTAGCAGGGATGAAGTTTATTAAGTCAGATTTAGAACAACCTTCAAATGAAAATTCTATCGATTCATCAGCCAATTGCCTTCAGCTCTATAAAAACATAAGTATTTTCTTCTCACTTGTAAGCAAGAATGTTTGAAATCTGAAATTTTTCAATCTCTGGACAAGAGATTGCAGTGCCCTACTTGTCAGAAAATGTCTACACTTCATTTATCACTGTAGAAAAATACCATTTCTTACTACTATTAATAATCATTTTTCTTGTTAAAATTAGTATTTATATTCTTGCTGATCAGTATAAATACATATTTATTTTTTCATAAAAATGTTACAAGTAATCACTTAACAGCTATGTTTATATATAAGATACATAGCTAACACATATGTACATTATTTTTTTTTATGTATTTTCATTGAAGAACTTCAACTAAATTATTTTATCATACATATTTATATGGAATTGATAAATACATATATGTCAGTAGTAATTTAACATACATTGATCATACAAAAAGGTCAAGTCAGTTTGAAAAATATGTTTATTTGAAGCTACATCACCATTCAACGACTCGAAATGGATTTTTTTTTATTTTTAAGACTCGATAAACACTTAGAGAGTTTCAAACAAATTGTATTAATTAGTCAATAAAATGAACTCTATTTATTTTTTGCTTTTGACATCTAAAATTTATGTTTGGTATACGTTATTAAAACTTTTATGACAGAATTTTATTATTGATTGAATGTATTTTATGTTAATAGAGTGCTAGTTTTATATGAAATAGAAAATTAATTGAGTCAACAAATAAATGAAATGATAATAGACTGAATATTTTTCAGAGAATACTACAAACATTCTTTAATTAAAATCAACATATTTTGGCACAAAATTATATAAAATTCCATCAATATTTGGAGGAAAAAATGTACTGAAATATTTCATTCAACCCCAAATCATAAAATAGGTTTAATTATCCGCTAAAGTTCTATATATATATATATATATAAATTGGTTAAGCAATAAATTAATAATTCAACAATTTTTTTTTGTCATCTTTACAAATATATTTACAGTATTTACATTACATGGGTTTATTCATTTTATGATCCAGCTCTCATTTTGTCAAAAATATGAACTTCTTTTGAAGCAGTAATTGTGATTTATTCAAATATGTGTTAAATCTCGTATTAGTTGGTTATTTATAATTTAAAAAAATCCAAAAGTTAGTGATAAGAAGTGTTATCTTAATAAAGAGAAAATTTGTTGCAGAATATAATTGATGGCATACATAAATTTGAAAAAGTAATAATGAAACAATTTTTTTTTTGTATTAAATATTTTAGTATGTAAAAAGAATTTATTTTAATCTGTAATTTGCAATTAATTCCTGCATTAATAAATAATAAATAAATGTAAAAAATAAATGAATGTGTAATAAAATAAAATAAACGAAAAATTTAATAAAATTGATCTGTTATTATTTTGACATATTGTTGTTTTATAATAGTTGTAATTTATATTTATACCATACTTATCGATTTTAATATAATTAAATATCAATAATACAATAATTATCATTCACATGTAAGCACCTATTTCTTAATCATTCTTACATATAAAAAAAATGGCATTCAATTATAATATAGAAAATTTTTCTGTCTTTTAAATATTGCGGCAGTAATTTAGCTATAAAATAAAAAACAAAGACGACATAAAATTTACAAAATATGAAATTTATATTTATAAACATACATAAGTCAATTGAATCATTGTCAGTTAATAAATTAACTAATTATATTTCATAAAATAAGCTGACTTTGAAATATTAGAATCTGCATCAATGAAGCACATCATGTTTTCAAAGTGAACTCATTTTCAATTACATGGTCCGCATATTCATAACAATTATTAATAAAAAAAAGAATATCGGACCAGGTGAAACAATTAACTTAAAATATAACAAATGGCTATTATTATTAATTATTGAACGATATTTATTCTACAAATAATTCACGTTTGTGTATTAATATGGAATATTTTTAGCTACAAAAACACAGCCTTCGCTAAACAGATTTTTTTAATGATAAACACGGCGCAAGTTCATCAAATTCTTTAGAGGAAGAAAGTATGAAATACTATTGGAGGAAAGTTTTTTTCATTCAATTGAAATAATCTAAATTCACATAATTGATTTTATTTTCTTTCATCGATTTATTTTCTGTTAATGAAGCGCAGTATTTGACTCAGTTTCGTATTCTCATTTTACTTAAAATTAATGACTTACTTCTCTAGAAGAGCTTGAGTTTCTTAATACAATCTTTTTTTTTTTTTTTTTAAATAAACACTTTATAACCATTTATAAGTAGTGAATAAATTGAGTAATAATTTCTGAAAATTGAGAACACCTTGCGGTATTCTAGGGTTACATTTATTGCATTGAGAGAAAACATTACACATGAAAGAATTTAAATTAAAAAAATATTTTATCTTTAAAATATCACATGAAATATTGTTTTTATAAGATATTTATAACAATGAACTGTTTTAATTAGGAAAAATGATCGAGTTGAAGCATACTAGATTAAAACTTTCAACTTTTTTAAAATAGTTTTCTCTCTCAGCTTTCGGTTTAGTATTTTCATGTATTTAAAGTTTCATCATAAAACATAACATTTAATAACATTGTCTCGCATTTAACATTTCAATTTTTATTATCACTCTAAGCGCCGTGATATTTCACATACATCAATCGTTCAATACACTGCGTGCTTTTTACAATTCACAAAATGAACCTATGAAAGGTTCAATGTTCTTTCACTTAAATAATAATTATTTATCTTATATAATGATAATTTGAAAATTTACATATACATATATGTCAGAGGGCAGTAACGACAACAAATCGCATATTGTATTGACTATAATATAGACAGTTAGAAAAATCCACCCAACATTATCATCACCTCCATTTACATAGATGGACCCATTTCAAAATATCTTTGCAGTCGACCATCTTTTATTCATATATATTTATATATATATATAATAGTACTTTGCATTAAAATAATGTCGACTACAACATATGCACTTTAAATTACAACTAGCAAATATGATTACTTAAAAATCTAGTCTAATTAGAAACTGATAGAATCACATGGATTGTTTTTATTTTAATTAGTAAAGTCGAAAATTCTCGATTTTCTGGCTTTATAGGCACCTTCTCTTGAATTATTTTTATTGTTACATTACATGAATGTATTAAAAATAGATCACTCAGATTATTCAGCATACCATTTAATTTAATTATTTTATCGATAAAATTATTATTTTATTCAAATGCCATTCATGACAATAAATTACCTTTCATTGTATCCAATTGAATAGATGATTGATAAAATAATGTTGAAAGTAGATAATTATAATGGTTTGATCTATTTTTAACACATTTGCCAAATTATTTACCATGATAAAATACTCGTAACTTTTTCCATAGTTTATTTAAAATATACAGTCTAATAATAAGCGCCTAATGGCAGAGAAAATCGAGACGTCCGTCCATATAGTACACGAATATTACCTACGCGTGTTTGAACGAGTTATTCATGAAGAAGATAATCGATAGTCCCGAAAGTAGTTTTAGTAACTAATTAAACGCCTAATTGGCGTAAACGAAAGTTTGCCTGCATTACTCATAACGGCCATAGTATCGCATATACCGAGTTTATGCAACGAGATCGGCCCTAACTCGTTGCAACCCCCACGACCACGCGTTGATTATTACATTCAACACCCACACTTTTACACGTTTTAATAATTTTTTATATTACATATTGCACCATTATAAAGACAAAAAATTGTATAAATTATTTTATATATCAATTTGTGTTGATTTAAAATTATTTTAAAATATCACGAGAGAAAAAAATAAAATGTCCCTTTATGGATTATTTAAATGTATGGAATGAAAGCTGATCGAACAATTTTGTTAACATTGTACCACTGTAAATGAAATTTTATATAGCAGTCTTTCACAGAATCGGATTATTGATAAAATGATTATTTTATGACAATAAAAAGGAGTTTTATTATGAATTTTTATTATTGAAAAATAATTATCCGATCCCTTGGACGGAATAAAGCGTGTTATTATTTTCGATTTGTCTTTATAATAGCATCAAATTTGATTGAATATTTACAAGTAATTATAACTCTATTTTTCTTTGTTTAATATTTCATAAATATTCAGAGTTTTATAGTTAATCGATCAGCATTAAGGGAATTTTATTTATTAATATTAGAAAATAGGTTTGGTAAAATTTTAAATAATGAAATTTTTTAATAATCTTCTTTATGCAGTGGTATTAGAGTCCATTTTGACATTTTCAATCATACCTTGTTGTTTTTCATGTTCATGTAGGGTGTATATCAGTGTAATTGATTAATGAAAATATGTATTTCATTTTAAATCAGTTGGATTACAGTTACATTTGACGAAGCTCAGTTTACTCAACGCGATCGATCAGCATCCACTAGAACAAGATGCTAAACTGCCGTGGGGGCTCTTGATTGTCAGTGCCACTTTGCTTTTTGCGCAAATATGTCAGCACGGAGATTCTGCGCAAAACAAATCCCAAGAATCTGCGAAAAAATAATCATTGAAAATAAATTATCATTATAACGAGTCATATATTATATTAACATTTTTTTCAGTGTATAAAATAAATTAATCCCTTTATTTCAATAATTAATTTAATTCTTTTCTAATGATTACAGAAAATATTGACATTACTCAAAATAGAGGATTAATTTATTACGTTTAATATTCATTGATCGATATAAATTTATTTATTTAATGAATTGCTTTTTGAGGTGTAGTAAACATTGAACGTATCATGCACTAACAATTACAACATAATTTTTTCATGCATATACAAAACAATTAACAATGATAATATCTAGACTCCTGACATTAAATGTAAAAAATGAAGAATGACAATTATTTTAGCTAGAGTAATTAAACAAATATTTTTATTTGATTTCTTAAAGTATTTTTGAATTATTTAACTAAAATTCTTGGCTACAAATATACCTGGGCAAATGCTGTTATTATTGCACTAGTAGCAATAACAAGTAAATTTCGTTCAATCCATTCTTCTCCTGCTTGAATGCATCCTTTTTCATAAATTGTAACATCAGAATTCTGGAAAAAAATAAATACAACATCTACTGCTTACCGGATGATTGTTGATACACGAAATGCTTTGTTAATTTGCAGTTCAGAGTGAAGTTAAATTTTAGCAGGATTTTGTACAGGGAGATAGCGAGGATAAAAAATTCAAGATAATTCTCAACAATGTTGCTTTTATATGAAAAACCTTGTTGATTTAGGTTTATCATTCATGAAGCACATTATGTATTTTTTTGATACCATTAATTTATAATATGCTTGGATAGATATATATAAAAAAATTGTTATTGTAAGATTGCATGTAAGAATTGCATGAACGCAATATTTTTGCGACATTATCTGACGTTCGAATTTCCTCATAGACGTTGAATATTGCAATTGAAACATAAACCTATTATTTTTTTTTTATTTCACTCTTCATTAATCGTAACTTCTACCTTATATTACAACTTGTACTCTCACTAGCTTTTTATGAAAACATACTGTTATACGATTATTCAATTATTCAGAGAAATATTTTTTTTATTTCAACATTTTGTATAGAAAAATTTCGATCGCCGAGGTACCTGGCGTGGGACTATGGGGAATATTTAGGGAACAAAATTTCTTGTTTTTTGAAAAGTTTATCTCTCTGCTCCAAACGTATTTCAACTTGATTTTCTGCTAATAATAACTCTGGATATATAAGGTCTATATAGAGAAATGAGGATATTAATAGATTCGTAAGAATGAGAGTTTTTAAATGCACTCGCTAAAATCATAATTGGAGCATAATTTATGCAAAAAATTTTGCAAAGTTCCGGTTTTACCCCATTTTAAGGGTGAAAAAATGGATTTTTCTTATGTTCGACCGGATTTCGCATTTCTACGCGTCAAGACGAAGAGAATGAGTCCTCGATCGTCAAAATCGGACAACTTTGATTTTTCGACCCAAAAAAATGGCAAGTGGTACCCCTTTCCATTTTTTTTGGCCAAAAAATAAAAGTACTCCGATTTTGATGATCGACCACTCATTCTCTTCGTCTTGACGCGTAGAAATGCGAAATCGCGGCACAGCTTAGGAAAATTCATTCTAACACCCTCAAAGAGGGGTAAAACTGGATACAAATTATTGAATATCATCCCTTTGACTTTAAACCCTTGTAACTCATGAACGGACAGTCGAATAACCTTTTTCTTGGACGTTTTAGAAACCTCAGATTCTAAGCTATAAAATAATATCCACAAATTTATTGCAAAAAATTTATTTCTCCCTCAAAATCGCTAAAATATAAAAAAAGTCGCACTTTTTTAGGGAGTTTGCCAACTATTTTAGCGATTTTAAGGATGAAATAATGATTTTAAATGTTTTTCATGGATATATTTTTATAGCTTAGATTCTGAAGTTTCTAAATTCTCCTTGAAAATTATTGAACAATGATTTTTCTGGAAGTTATAGAGGTTTAAAGTCAAAAAGTAGATGATTTTTCACCCTTACTTCGACTTTAAGCCTCTATAACTTCCAGAAAAATCATTGTTCAATAATTTTCAAGGAGAATTTAGAAACTTCAGAATCTAAGCTATAAAAATATATCCATGAAAAACATTTAAAATCATTATTTGATCCTTAAAATCGCCAAAATAGTTGGCAAACTCCCTAAAAAAGTGCGACTTTTTTTATATTTTAGCGATTTTGAGGGGGAAATAAATTTTTTGTAATAAATTTGTGGATATTATTTTATAGCTTAGAATCTGAGGTTTCTAAAACGTCCAAGAAAAAGGTTATTCGACTGTCCGTTCATGAGTTACAAGGGTTTAAAGTCAAAGGGATGATATTCAATAATTTGTATCCAGTTTTACCCCTCTTTGAGGGTGTTAGAATGAATTTTCCTAAGCTGTGCCGCGATTTCGCATTTCTACGCGTCAAGACGAAGAGAATGAGTGGTCGATCATCAAAATCGGAGTACTTTTATTTTTTGGCCAAAAAAAATGGAAAGGGGTACCACTTGCCATTTTTTTGGGTCGAAAAATCAAAGTTGTCCGATTTTGACGATCGAGGACTCATTCTCTTCGTCTTGACGCGTAGAAATGCGAAATCCGGTCGAACATAAGAAAAATCCATTTTTTCACCCTTAAAATGGGGTAAAACCGGAACTTTGCAAAATTTTTTGCATAAATTATGCTCCAATTATGATTTTAGCGAGTGCATTTAAAAACTCTCATTCTTACGAATCTATTAATATCCTCATTTCTCTATATAGACCTTATATATCCAGAGTTATTATTAGCAGAAAATCAAGTTGAAATACGTTTGGAGCAGAGAGATAAACTTTTCAAAAAACAAGAAATTTTGTTCCCTAAATATTCCCCATAGTCCCACGCCAGGTACCTCGGCGATCGAAATTTTTCTATACGGGATTTGTTAACATTGATTTCATAAGTGAAGTAAAATAAATATTAAAAAAAATTTTTTTTTTTTTGGAGATTCTCACTGTTGAAATTTATTTATTTATTTATATGCATGTAAGTATTAAATAAAAATAAATCAAAATTGCAATGCTTTCGACTTAATTAATTCAGAAGTATTTCTATCACGAAAACAAAATTACCTTTCGTCAAAAGTAAGCTGATACATTCAATTAAAAACAAAATCAGTTATTAATTGAATAATTATTTCATTCTTTCTCGTAGTAGAAAAATATTCAATAACATGTTGTATTCATAATACTGTGATTTAATTAAACTTAATTTAAAAAAATAACTTAAATAATAAAAATAATGGCAGGCTTGACAAGTGCATATTACTAACATGTGCAAATTGAAATGATGGAAGATATTAAGAAAATATTTACTTGATGCTTTTTATTAACATTATAATACATAAACTATTTTATATATATATATATATATATATATATATTATTTACACACATACATGCGGAAATGATTTCCATTATGAGAAGTATTTGTCAATAACAAAAAAGTTTGAATCTATAAGCACAATCAGGAATTTTTAGAGTGGCTATGATACCTGAAGAACCATAGTGCTCACGACGATGCCTGCAACAGGCACGAGGTTCAATTCTAGCCACTCCTCGCCTGCCCTCAAGCAACCTCGTTCAAATATACTCCGTTCTCCTGGCTGCATTTCCAACGAAATAACCAGACATAATTTAGGCGCGGAAAATATTTCTCTCGCGAGAATCTCCGTTATGATGAAGGTACAATTCATGAATATTATGATAATAATTTTTCATTTTACATTTTTATGGGTCTAAGTATTTCTACAAATATAAATAATTGAATTAAAAAAAAAAATAGTCAACTATTTTATTATTTAAATAACAGCAAGAAGTCAATATTTAATTTTAATATCAATTAATTTTCCAGGATTACTTTTCAAGTTGTATTTATTCTTTAAATGGAATGTTAACTTGGATGTTTTTTATCAAGTCGTATGAACGTTATAATTTTCATAAATAACTAGCAAGGAAGTAAGCAAAATGGAAATAAAATAAAAAATTAATACTCTATACTTACATTGCCAGGTTTCCGTACGTTATAACCACACTGTTTATTCTTGGTGATTTCCTGCAAAATAAAATGAATATTGATGAATTTGTGGTTTACTTTTTTTGTTACAAGAGTTGAAAGATTTTTTTTTAAATAAACTGAGGACTCTCAATATGAACAATAGTAAACATGCATTGAGTTACACTCAATTGTGCTTTATTGATTTTGACTGATAATAATGAAGCAAATCAAATGTTGTCCTCAAAATAGACTGGTGGAACGAGAACATGAATGAGCATTCGATGAGCAATCAAAATTTAGTTTACACTTCT
Source organism: Chelonus formosanus (assembly GCA_028641665.1). Taxonomy (NCBI): domain Eukaryota; kingdom Metazoa; phylum Arthropoda; class Insecta; order Hymenoptera; family Braconidae; genus Chelonus; species Chelonus formosanus. Next base: position 22,488,616 of record CM054002.1, read on the forward strand.
CACGTTGGGCTCCCGTTTGCAACAGCTAAAAGGCACGCCGCAGGCTTCACTGGAACCAATTTCGCTTGAAGAACAGTTGAAATAGTTATTACGGTCCCAATCTTTTGGTCCTTCGATTCCGCAGCATTGCAACTGGAAAATATTTATTATTTGTAGTGCTTCTCTTTTCTATTATAATAAAAATAAACAGCAATAAAGAAATTCCAATAAAATGATAAATGTCATGAAAGAACAATTAAATGGAAAAATCTCATATCTCTAATATAAGCATGGTAGAATTGAATAAGAAGAATATTGAATAGAAATTTATACGAAGCACGTCAATCGTCTTCGCATATCTTTACAGCTCAACTGTCAGTTGACGAATCTTGAGATGATTTTAGCTCCAGGATGTAGGTCAGGTCATGTCTTTTAAAGTACGAACCTACATGAAATGATCAATCAATGACCCAATTATTGAGCAAGAGATTTAATCAATGGTTTTAATAGTGCTAGGATCGAGCATTGGAAATTGCCATATTTCCTAGAAAATCATAGTCTTGGAGTTGGTGATTAATTTATCACCTGTCAGTAGTCGTTAAACCAAGCAGTAGAATGTAGCTTTTGGTGGCTTATTGAGGATACGTTTTTTATTGTATCAAGTACTATCATACTAAGACAAGTTTTTTCAGTAAATTATTCCAACAGATTAAAGCATTTTTAAAACTACTTATCAAGCAATTTCACAACTCTTATTGCCTTTTGGTAAAAGCAATAATGATATGTGCTAAACAAAATTGTTTTTGCTTTCTTCTCAAAATTTCAAATAATATTGTTTTTAATTTATTCTATTTCATCAATTACATCAGGTTAGTCAATGAAGTGCAAAATTAAATCTTCAATACACAAGAGAATTGATTTTAATCAAATGAGCAGTACAATCCCTGTTGGAATGCTTCACACAGAAATATTCGATTAATAGGGTTCAAACGTGCTTGTATATTGGAAGAGGGAACCAATAGGAGGAAGATGATATACATGGTACCAAACTGATAGCACAACATCGATGGCTTTCTCCTAGTTACTATTGAAATTTCCTGAACCGAGGTTCTGCGGTTGGCTATTGATTGCACAAATGGCATTGCGCCTCTATGAGTTGTGTCTGCCAAACTTGTGTACATATATAAAATATCTATACAGCTTCCAATTTTATTTTTATTGATTTTTTTAATCACTTATATAATATTATTTTAAATAATCAAACTCACCCAGTCTTCTTGAATCCAATCTATGAGATTTTGTTGATCTGGATCATCTCGATAGTGAATGATGAATGCTTGAAAACCTCCTGTTGCTTGAGTTTTAATCTAAAAATAAAATAGAGAATTATTATCATTTCAATAAATCGTATTCTTTATAGAATCTTTTCATTTATTATTATTTTTATTAGTAGAGGTTCAATAAAAAGCTATTTCAATTATGATTACATATTCAATCAAATCTAATAAGATAACAACTATATATTATGATCATTATTATATTTATTAATTGATCTATAAGCAGGTCATAATAATAGTGATAATAATTTAATTTATTCATGAAAGTAATTCTGTAATGAATCACATTGTCAATGTTATCATTTTAGTATTTATTCAATAAATATGAAAATCTCGTCAGGTAATTACAGTGACACAGAAATGAATTTTGAAATAGAATTACGTTATTTTCATTTATAAAGGTACCTGAAATATTTCATTCCCTTCTAATTATTATTTATCTCTAGAATTCAGTGCATTTTATACCAATTAATTAATATATGGATAATTGTAAATAAATTATTCGGTGAATTCTTACTATTTATTGAATTCAAATATATTTAAATAAAATAATTTATGTTAATATTTGAGAAATATTTACCCAATCCTTGAAAATAAATCCTAGTATTCCAATCGTCATTTCAAGGAGTAGTAATGATCCCAAAAATACGGCATACTAGAATGTAAAAATGATTATTATTATGAAACAAGGTAGTATGGGATGTTAACAGACCATCTATTATTTTCTAGATTTTGAATAGTGTGTAAAAGATTGATATCTTGTAGTAATGGTCATTGACATACCCTTTTTTTAAATCAATAATTCCTTTAAACTTTAAACTTTTTTTTGATGAATATAATAATAGATTTACTGTTTTGAGTTTATTTTTATATTTCGACAATACTATCTTGAAATATGATTATATTATTAAAGTATTTATTTAGGACTCACAGCAGCAAGAAGACATGTATTTTCCCTGAGTGCACCTACACATCCTGTAAATCCAATAACCAATGTTACTGTGCCTGTAAAAAAAATAAAAATATTATGTCAGTGTCTATTTGGTGTTTTCATTCATCAGAATAAATTCTGATTTTCGATTCTTCAGTTATGATTAGAAATGAAAGGCTTAAAACTTCTTAGAAAATATAATTTTGATTGAAATTACAGGAACTGTCTGGATTAGTTAAATGAGAATCATGTCGTTGACAGTCAAGTACGTGTATGGGGTAGGCTTACCCTCGGATCCATTCGATGCCAACATCGAGTGTGTACAAGAGGAGAAACCAGGAAAGAGGAAGCCAACACACCTCGTTTAAGAGCATACTAATAAGTGAACATGCAATCGGAAGCAGAGGCTGTGATTCTCATTATTCAAATGATACTTGACGCTCAAAAAATTTACACAAAAATACTTGGTGCTGATATTTAGCAGATGAATTAAAATGTTTACTTCAATTAAGAGTTTCAGAGTGATTAGAGGAAATAGAGGTCAAGGAATTTTTCAATTTATGTAAAGAAGTGCAGATGAAGTAAAGTAACTTTTATTTAAAATTAAAAATCTTCTTTATCATATTAAAGTATTTCGATTGAGATTAATTTATTCTTAAGATTTTTTTTACTACATTAGGATTAAAGATTTGTAAGAAAATAACATTTTTGTTTTAATCAAATAAATATAGTCACTGTAAATGATGGTGTTTTATTTCAATGCATTTAAAGTATTTTAAAATGATATCACTTATTGGATTAACATTCATTAATAATAATTTTAATCAAAATTCTGCGATAAAACAGGATTTAACCTTTTTTTTTTTAATCTTTTTATATTATTTTAAGTAATATAAAACAAATAAATCAATATGCGGAAAGCTAGTATGTATATTTAACAGAAAATATTAATTTTATTTCAAACATCCTTGGGGTTTTTTTTTTGATACAGCCCGGAGCAATCGAAATACCTTAAATAATTTAAACTACAATTATATTTTCATTAATTATAAAAACTGTTAAATTTGTTAAATAATAAATCTTTTTGATATTGATAAAATAATTATTAACTGAAAATGAATTTTTAAAACTCATTAGTTAATCTGGAAAGTCGTTAAGCTTATATACATATACATATTTTGATATTCTTATGACTTGATTTTTATTCAACTACTTTGGCTTTCTATCCTCCTACCTTGGTTCATAATCCGTTATAACGATGCGCACGGGTGCTAATTTATTACCATCCGGTTTTTTACAAGTTTTGCTGTGAAATTACGTCTTACTTGTTTAAAAGATGAACAAGTTTTTCTCAGGGAAATTTTTTCTAAAGTTTTTATTATTATTATAAACATATATCTCGATAAAACACGTTAATATAAGTGTAAAGAAGACAAAAAATAAGTCATTTCCTATCTTTAATTCAATAGGACTCGAGGGAACAACAGAATGAACTTTACAAAGAGCTACATTTAGAGTATGATACAAGAATCTGTACTTCCGTTAGTTCACAAGTTTCTCTTTGGCTTGAGGGTGAAACTGTCGTGGTTGATTTTGTAGCACCTCACCGGTATATCGAAAGTCTGTCTCTCTAGTGTTGTGCCAGACTCACTTCGTTTCATTGAATCTCTCACACAAAGTCCATCATTTCAAACATCTCAAAACTTTTCGTTTCTGATAAAGACATTATCGACAATAACTACTCACCGACTAGAATGAGAATAAATGCCGGGTCGAGAGCGACATTTGTAAGACGGGAGAGGTTGTTGAAAGTGTCCTTCTCCTTCCATGCCCAAACACCAACAGCCATAATCCCAAGACCAAGCCACTGAAATTTAATATTTATTTTTGTCATCTCTGTATCATATAAACATTGTACTTTATTATTTATTTATCAACTAAAGTTAGTTAATTAAAGTAGCCTATTAAAAGATTTATCTTCAGTAATCGAACAGTAATTGATTTAGCATAGATTGGTTATTTTATAGTACTTGAGTAAAAGAATTATTTCAAACAACTCTTTGTTCGTTTTTCAATCAGAGTCAACTTGGTATCAAGCATCATCACAAATTAAACTCAAAGCTAAATCAGTTTTTGCCAAAATTTAACTACAGTTTTACATTTAATTATTAGAATTATTGCATTGACTTTGATTGAAGTTTAATTTGTACTCAGTGATTCAAGTAAACGTATTTAATTCAATGGATATTTGAGTTGAATTCAACCCTTCATTTTTCGAATAAAAACCTTTTTGAAATTAATGAAATTTTCATGCTCCAAGTTATAGTCTAAATCTAGTATTATTTGTGATTGACGAAAACCTTCTGACATATTTTCAATTGAAGATTATAAAAAACGAACTGTAAAATAAGTTGAGTAAAAAGGATATTTTACATAGATTCTACTTATTGAGTGATTAATATTGTTGAATCAATATGGTTGCTAATAATTTCACATGACTCTAAACAAATTAAATATTCTACTATTTAAAGATCGTACTACAAAGTAGCTTAGTAACCTTGCATCACTTTGATTTTTACGTGAACATGTTACTTTATTCTTCTATTAAACCATAATTAATTTTCATTAATTTTCTATGAAGCAATAATTAAAGAAGTGCACGACTGTCGTGTTTAATGATCGAAGTAAAGATCAAACATACTTGAAAGGCTATAGGCTTGGCATCTAGATTTTATTTTCCTAAAAATATTGACCTTTCATTTTTTAACATTAAAACCATTTAGGCTTACAACCCTTCAATTGTTTTTTTCTATTAGAAATTAATTGAAAATAAATTTAAAAAAGTTTTTATTGAATTTGATCAATACCCAACAGCATTGTGAGGTCTGATTTTCAAATGTTAGGATTGAGAAAGATTTTCAGATAATCTGCACGTGTTGCATCGTTAACTGCACTGCAAATTGCATTAATTAAAAGTGACTACAGGCTTAGAGAAGTGGTCGATAGTATAACTCGATTATCTTTCGAGATTCCACAACCTAGTTTGCCATTACCAAGATATACCTCTACTAGTTATAAATGTAATAATTTCATTGAATGAATACAATAGCTTGACTTTCACGTCATTTTCATTGAAGGATTCTATTTTTATTCAGTATTTCATAGAGTGACCTAACATACAATTTAATTGCCTTTTAATTCATTATTACACTTCATGTTTGGTTCCAGGAGCAGTTGTTCATGACAACTTGATTCATTGATTTATAGAGTTGGTTATATTGTTTGATAACTACCTATAATATTTTATGTCTTATCCTTACGAACAATTTGAGCTTCATAATTGACAATTCTTGATCGAGTTATTATTATTATTTTGATATTAACTCATTTGACACTTTTACAGTTTTAGATTACTTCAATTTCAATTCAATCATTCTCTGTTAATATCACGTCCATTATAATTACTTCAAATTTGCTGTGATGAACTGAATAAACTATCAAGTTTTTAATTAATGTTTTGTAATTAGTATAATGTACAGAAACATTTATGTATAATAATTTATTTCTGAGGAGAAAAATTGAACTAATTAACAATACTATTTTAAATCTATAAAATGTCAAAATAAGTTTTTATCATAAAATGTTTATAAATTGTGAAATAAAAGTACAAGTTTTTTATCTTTACTTTAAAATGTTTTTATAAAGTGCAGTTTCATTTGTCTTCTTATATATTAGGATTCGTATTACAGTAATAGCAAAAGTTGGCGACTTTATTACCACAGATTTCGGAAAACGTATTGCTACAATTATTTCCTTTCAAAGTATAGTATTCTGGTACTTAGTTTACTGTTAAATTACGCCAATGATTTTATGATTCTTTATGAAAACTTTTTGGCAAAGAAAAATTTCGAGAAATACTTGATGATGGAAATAAGAAAAAAAAATAATAAAAAAGATTTAAATTTGTGGTCCTTTACTGAGTGATTATAGTCAAGTAAAGGAGATCAAAAAGAAATGGACACAAGTCAGAAACTTCTTAGTTAAATTAAGCTCAAACAAACTTTGGAGATGATTTCTGGTTGGATGAGAAAACATCATGAGTTTCATTTTGTATACTCTGTTGATTTTCATTGATCAAAGAAAACATACAAATGAGTGATTTCCTTTTATTGATGAATATTATATTAAATAATCATCTGAATCATTTTGTAAAATCAACAAAGAAGTAGGATTAATGAAAAATTAAAAAATATTACAAAAGATAATCTGAAAGAGATAAATTGATTCATTCACTTATACTTATTATGGTCTTTCTTCTAAAGTTTACTCTTTAGAATTTGTTGTCAACTCTAGAGAAACGATAATTTTATTCTAAAGTTTATGCAACCACCACGAACCCCTCATGAATATTTACTTGATACGCGAGAAGACGTTAGGTTTCACTGGGTGTATTTAAACTTTCTTTATCAATTAATAAATGACGCTTTTAATTAAACATAATTAGTAATCGGTATGAAATGAAAACGTTATAATTATTACTGAAAAACATTAGTTTTGATACTAATTGTGTTAAAAGTTTATCAGTTATTAAGAAGTAATACCTCCAAAAAATTTGGTTATGTATATTTATCAGAATTGTGTATCACTGGAAGAAAACTTACTATTTAATCAATAACAATAATTTCAAATATTATATATGGATCTTAAAAAAAACTGACCAATAAATTTTTTACTTCAATTATTTAGACTTTCCCCCATACTATCTTTAATGATACACAAGTCAAAGTTGTGAAGATATTTCGTTAGAGTCCGACAAAAAAATTAACAATCTTTCATGAGTTGAATGTTAATATTTACCTTTGCTAATTTCGGTTTCTATTCCTCTGATTTCAGGAAAATGCAAAACAAAGTTAAAAGAATGCAAATGTGTTGGTTGAACTCGCAGCCAAAAAATGTTTTACTAGTTAAAAAAAGCCAGTAATGAATTTGTTAAATAAAATAGACAAGAGAGAATGAGGTTGTGAGAATAGAAAAAGAAAAAAAATAACCAAGTGGATTATTATGGGTAAAATGCTTATCTATTGTAAAGAAAATATAGGCTAAAGATCATCACATCAAACTAAGAAAATTATGTATATGTAAATAGTGATGAATATTCATGAAAGGTTAGAATATCATGTGCATAACTTGGATCGTAGGCGCGCTAATTTGCAAATGCCTGACAAGCTACCATGGTTTACCGATTAATAATAATTCATGCGGTAGTAGTGACGGGGAGGAAGAAAGATAAGAGGGTGCAGGTGACTTTATAGATCGAAAGTTATACTGCGCAAGTCAGTTGAACAAACTTTAATGCATATAAAATCGTAACGCTTCGCTTCTCGAATAGGAAGTTCAACCCTTTCAGCCACGTCCCAAATACTCGATTTTCCATACATATTTCTCATTCGCCCGGCATCTCTACGTCTCTCGTCCAGGTGAAAATATAAATGCAAATTCAACGAATTCCATTCACGCATTTCAATTCTCGTGAACGTTATAACCTATTTTGTATTACGCATCAATCAAACTCTCCATGTGTTTTACTTACAACTTGGTATGTGTAAATGTACATAAAAAAATACGACCTAAAAGTCAACCACAAATGTTTTATGAAAAGGAAGACAGTCGAGATAAATTTATCTCGTGCGTGAGCTGGATTACCGATTTGAGTGACGCCTTAGGGATCGGATTTACATTCGGTTGTGACTCTAAATATTGACCAGACCTTTTTTTAAAATAAAAATAGAATGGTAAGGTTAGAATAGAAATAAAAAAAAAAAATTAAATATTTCATCCGAATTCATGCTAAAAAAAAACTCAGATGCAACGAGTTTGTAGAAGCTTTTAGTGGGATTAAATAATGAGAACATAAAAGAAAATGTTTATGTAGATATTTTTTCAACAACGATTCAGGACGATAGTTTCTTATGCCCCAAGTAGCAATGTTCAAATCCATTTACCTAGAGATAATTTTTCTTTTATTCTCCCTATCGATATTTCTATAAATATCATCTGCTGTCACCAAAATTTTTCTTTTAATAGCTATCTCTTTTCTTTCGTATTCTTAAAAATAGTTTTTCAATTTAATTTCATATGAGATATTCACTAATATTTTAATACACTTTTCGAAGGTTTTCAATTTGACTCATCAAACTTTGAAACCTGATGAACATGGAAATTCTAGTCCATCAGTATTTTTAGTTTTATACTCGTATACGATTGCAAATAATTCGCTTGCCTATATTTTTCACTGTATTGATCTATACATACTCTAATACAATTGAGTATCATACAAGTGCATCATATTCAGTTAAATAAAAATGTATGAATTGATTGTTAGCATTCAGTAAAACCAAGTACCCTCTTTATTCATTTTATGCTTGTTGTTTTGAAAAAAAAAAATTCAAATATAAAAATTTTTTTATTTATTTTTATGTACGTATTTACTTAGGCAAACGTTATTTAAATTCTTCTCTATGTAGGTAAATATCATACAATTTCTTGAAAATATTGTAGGAATTGATTTAGTTTTTTGGAAAGAATAAAATTCGAACGATCAAAAATATTGAGGTAAATTTTGTAAATGTAAATTATACGATACCCTGAGTAGAAACTTTATCTTAGGTCACATGACCTTTGCACTTCCAATGCACTTGAATGCGTTATTAATATAAGGTCATTTTTCGATTAATTACATCTTAATTTTTTTATTTTTTAATCGATGAAAATCATCCTAAAATTTAAAGGTGTCTTTTTAGTTTTTTTGCATTGCTTCCGAAAAAAAAACTAGAGTTACTCCAAATAAATAATATTTTTATTTTGATAAGGATATAATAATAAATACCTGATTTGTACTTAATATTGGCGTGCCCCTCAGTTTGATAATTAGGACCACATATGTCTTTAAGAATACCGAACGAATATTTTCACTCAAGGCATGCACTACCAAGTCACGTAAAATGTTGAGTTCTATTCAGAATAAAGAAGAAATCATTTGACTTTTTTACACAAATCCATCGAAACTTTTTCCAAATGTAAATGCAAACGTTTTATCGAATTTCCAGTTTTATTTAACCTGAAGCAGATGCAGAACAAGTTGAACAAATCATGGGAGCAGTAGTGTGTTCCGGATGCCAATATTTGCGGTTGCTAAAGACAAATCTTAAGGATACCAGAAGACAGATAACTTGGAGTTTCCTGTGGGCCAGATAAGTTCGCGTGTGCCGGAAGGATATACCATACGATGTTTCAACTTGATGGCGACAAATTCCCTCAAACTCGCGAGGATATAGTATGAGAAGAGTGAAAACAATCGGCGAAACGTGATCGAGAGAAAGGTCTCTTGGTGTTTGGCAAGTTACCAAAAACTTTACAGAGTCCTTCGTAACAAGTTTTAACTGAAGAAATGGAAGGAGTCGAGTAAACTCAATTGTAGGGCTAATTCAAATGAGTTGAATGTTTACATCAATGATGTATACACATAGGTATACCTCTGCTATTCAAAACTGACCTTTCAGTTTAGCCGGACTATATTCAGTGCTACTCCACTGCAAAACATCTAGCTACTGAAAGGCAACAGGGTGTAGGTAATAAAGGAAATGCACTCTGGAATATTCGCTCGTTGTGTTTCCTATCGATTTGCCAAACGGACCATTTAGTCGCACTTTTGAGATTTTCCACTTTCATATAAGAGGAAATTACATCAAATGGAATTGTAAATTGCTTCAGTGAAAAAGAAGGATCATGAGTTTATATAGATGGTGAGCAATTCGAATAGGGAATGTTTAAAAATGACGCAATCTACATTTCTTTATGTTTCTTTTCTTTTAACTCTTCTACTGGTAAGTCCGATGGTTATTTTCCCACAAATTACTCTTTTTCTGCTATCCTCATGATAGAGCTTACGATTGAGATAATCATTATTTAAAATGCATTTGCACGACTTTGAATTTTAAGCTCACCATTTTATTTTGCATCTCCAAATAAAGTTATCATTTTTCTATAGTAAATTTTTATCTCATTGTTTCTTACTTTTTCATTGTAGTATTTAATCATTTTCTTTTAACTTCCCATCAGGAAATTATTTTAATGGGGTTGATTTTTGAAATTTATAATTTTATCATATCTCTACGTTTTGAGTTATTTAAAAACATCTTAGGAAGAATTAAAAATGGTTTTAATTCATTGAATGATCATTATTATGATTATATTCAATAAATATTCATAAAATGTTCTTATAAATAACTTGATATCATTAAACAATCGTCAATTGTTTATAAAAAGAATCCCACTTATTTTTTATTTTATTTAAAATTAATATAAATAGTTAATTTATATGAATAAATGATAATGAAACCTTTGCCAATTCCATAATGCATTCTAATTTGTAATATTATTTTTTCACAGCCCCAGTGTCGAGATAAAAATGATGAATAGTTTAAAGCAGATTCATATCATGGGTAGAAGTGAAGCCAAGAGTTTGAAAAAATCGATCATAGTTTGAGACATTTATTAGAGACCGCGATTGGGTAAGAAGAAATGGAACAAAGAAAGAAGTTAAAAGAAGGAAAAAAAATGAATAGAATAAAGTGGAACATGAAAGAGAGCGATTCTCTTTTCTGGTGCTTCTTGGATAGACGATCGCCATTCGTGGATGGAATTTCTAAAATTTTGGTAGAGTTTTCTACCCCTATAAATCTCACTTTCCCAAGTGTACGATATATATATATATATATGTATAGCTGGAGTTTTCTCACGCAAACGGAAATGCACGTGTTTGAAAAGGAATGAGGGGTATCTGGAAACTATACATGCGAGTCGATGCACTCTACTCTCCAAGTCTTTACCTCTTCTCCATCACTCGTAAAGTCTACGAAAAAAGAAGCGCGCAAGACTCTTTACATCCTCAGGGTGAGATACTTTATTTACACGACGGTACAAACTCCTGGGCACGTTTATTTTCGAAAAGCTTCTTGGACTTATTGAAGACTTGAATGCTTTTCTTTCAAGATAAGCCGATGACATATATGAACGATTTAAAACAACAGACATTTAGCTATAAAAAGATGCAAACACTATTTTTAAATCAAAATGGAGGAACATTATTAACTAGTATTTTTTTATTTATAAGCCGAATCGTTGAAATTATCATGTTAAAGATGTATTGATGATAAATAAGCTCAATTTGTTGGAATGTTGATGATAAAGACAGCAGCCCAACAGAAAAGAAAATAAATCAGATATTCAATAAGGCGATGAGGTATTCAAAATAAAGTGTCACTAGATAATTTGATACTGAGCAAAATGTCTCCGGAGTGTTTGTTCATCAAGCACTAGTGTAAATTGGCATCGGCGTCCAGGGATCGTTAATTTCCCAAGGGCTAAACAGCTCAAGTAAAACGATCTCGTATGCTTCTATTTACATTTTAATTTCATTCTGTATATAACCGCAGACCTAATCTCGAAAGTTACGAGACGAAAACAAATACCACACGGTATATGTGAGGCTATTCATCAATGTTGTTGGGTTTTTTTATTTTAAAAGTTGAGTGTAAAGATACGTGGCTGGTAGTGAAGTCGATAGATTGTTATCTTTTTTTTTCTTCAAGCCACACTGGAAAATCGGCTTTTGTAACTACCGAACGATGTTAATCATGGTCAAGTGCTCCGTCACGACTGATTAGGCTTCTACTAGAATTTTTCCAACAAACTAGCGATGACGGGAAAACAAAAAAGTGAACATGCACTTTATTAGCGTAAAAGGTAGTTGTTAATTTTATCAAGTATTTCACGGTCCATTAGTCACCAATTATTATCGTCAATACTGAAAATCTGAGTGTTTGGAAACTAAATACTCTTAAGTGTTTGTAATGTTAAACTTCATTAATTAACTATGGATATTTTGTAGACGAATTTTAAGGCTGGGCTTTACTAATCTCAAATCACCTCAAATTTTTCTCGTCAAGCTGGACATTTTTTGTGAATTCTTTTCATGTGAAAAATATCAATCTCTGTTTTCTGATGTGTTTAACATTTTTCTGAAAATTCATAAATATTTCTTACACGAAAAAAATCAATAAAAAATGCACAGTTTGACGAGAAAAATTTTAAGGTGGTTTGAGGTTAGTAAAATCTAGTCTTAATCCCTTCTTGCTGTTTACCAAAATGCTATAGTTAATTTATGGCGTTCAACATTGTAACCACTTTAAACGTTTTATTACTAAACACTTAAATTTTCTTGGATTTAATTATTTAAAAACGTGCATTATCATTAGGTTGTTTATTTTATTTATTGAAAAATAGAAGTATATGATTACAAGTAAATTCTTAGATTACTTTTAGTTTCTATAATTAACACACACTTTTCGTCATTTAATGTCACTTAAAAGTTCCAACTATTTCCAAGCATGTGTTGGAGAAATCGTTTGATGATAGTACTAGTTTCTTGATTAGCAGAACCAATTACTTTAAAACCTAATTATCTTTAAATTTACTCTTATTGCTACTCATTATTTTGAGTACGTTTTCTCATTCATATTGATTTAAGAATTAGTTAAATGTATACATAAAACTATAATCTAATGAAGCCAATGCACGTAATGTTTTTGTATTTAGTCCAACAATTTTTTTTACTAATCATTTATTTATTCATTCAACAAGAATGTTTATTTCCACATTTCATTCATTAGGAATAATTTCAACATGTGATTATAAATGTAGTCCCTAGTATTGTTAGATTATGGCGTGATTAATGAGCTTATATACATTTCATAAAAATATTTACTCCTGTAAAATACAATAATTTATTATTCAAATAATGCAAAAATTATTCAAGCTTTTGCTTTTATTAGACTTTTAAATAAATTTTAACTTTATTTGTTATTCTAAAAATATTTATTCATTAAAAAAGATTGTAACATCTTGTGCAGTCTGTTTAAGTGAATTCACGAGGTGTATAAATGAATAAAAATGCTGTATTTTATTCAGTATTAATACAATAATTCTCACATATGAGATAAATAAGGAAATCGTGAAGTACGATATCCAGGGGAATATAACCGTATTTTATATTTTATTGTTTATTAGGTAGAGAAGAAAATTTATTAATAGATCTTGGTAATAAAGTAACTAATATGATTTATGAATAGATGACTATTTCTACTGTTAAATGCTTGTGCATATAGTATATGAACGTGACTCTATTAACCGTTATTATTCGTAATAATTATGGTATTATATTTCCCACTCTCGTTTACTCAAAGTAGAGCTAAAGCTTTATAAACGTCGAGGTTTGTGAGAATAGCGTGTGTAATTTCCGGCTAAAAGCATTGTGTCTGTGAATTCGACCCAGATTCCGTTCCTTCATGCACCGCTGGACCGTCGCGACGAATCGTTATGATGCGGGATATTGATCGATTTTAATTGCCCTTCTCTTCCTCTTTACTTCCTCTAACATTTACTAATTATGAAATGACGCACAGCAACTAGATTAAATTGTTCGTAAATTTATTATGTACTGATGTTGATAACTATAGTCTATATTAATAATCATTTTCAAACTGAGTTGAAACTATTTTTGTATACATATTCAACTGAAATTAAATTTATTTATGTTAAAAATTAATCATAAATCATGATATGAAGAAGACAGCAGCTGAGTTTTGTTTTGTGAACTTATAGAAAAATTAATTGAATATTTTGTATTGTAACTTTTGTTATTCTAAAATTACATTTTTTTAAAATTTTTAAACTAATGGTTATCCACACGGAAATACTATGTATATATCTGGATGATAAATGAAATCTATCTAAAATATATCCAATATAAAACTAAATGTATTTGGGATATGAACAGGATGTTTATCATATATTTTAAAATTGAAAATGTTTAAATTAAAAAACAATTCAAAAGACAGTAAATTTTTTTTTGTAATTGATCTTATCATCGAAAAAATTAGAAAATAATAGTACAACAAAAAAATGAGCAGAGATTCTCATAGCTTTTTATTGAATTAGTAGAAATCATTTTAAATTGTTCATCACTTGGCTTTTGTAATTGCTGTTAATAGTAGATTCGTGAGGCAAAACGGTTTTTCGAATTTCAAAATGTCTAATACACGTAATAATATAATTCGAGTAATTAGCATATTTTCATATCAGTTTAAACTCTCGTATCAACAGCTTCGCAGGAAACGCTGTGCGTCACTAAGTTATCAAAAATAAAAAAATCTGTTTTGCCCCGACTCCTCCTATCATTTTTTAGTTTTTTATTAATAAGTTTAATGACAAAAAAAATTTTTTTTCTTCTTTCCAATTACAAAAATTGTTATGAATATGTATAAAAAATATTCTGTTAATATCCAAAATATATTTCGGATATATTTCATTTATCTCCCAGATACATTATGGATACATAGAATTTCGATGTGGGTGGTTATTAAACAAACTAATTATGACCAATATTACTTTTATACAATCAAATTTCATTACTATTATTTTCTTACATTAAATAATAATTAATTGTTCATTAGTAATGATTGTTTTTTTCAGCAATTCGTTATTCTACTGAAGTAATTGAAAAAATAAATTAAACAAGTATTTTATAATCAATACAGCTATTTAATTAATCAACTGCTGCTATTGAAATTGATTACGGAGATAAAATTATTTAAAATTTATATTTAAAAGTAAATCTACAAATTAAATTATTATGATTAAAATGGCAATTCTTTCAAAGTATTTTTTATTTTTATCCCGACACAATAAAGGATAAATATTTATTTCATCTGTTATGAAAATTTAATTACCATATTTAGCCAAAATGATAGCAGATCTGACTAAAGTAATAACACACTTAATTAAGCACTATTCATTTTTTTCTGGCTCTATTACTTTACTATTTGATGCACTTTACAGCAGAAGAAATGTCATTTATGTCTATAGAATTGTAATTTTGTGTAACGCTCCGCATATTTTTCCAACTTGCTCGCGTGTAATTATTCACCCTTACGTATTCAGTCGGACGGTAAGTGAGCACGACCCTTTTTTCCCCGTCTAGTGGAAGGAAGTAAAGTGTTATGTGGTGGGATCAGCCAAGAAAGAAAGAAATGAATGTCGCCTCTTAAATCCCTTGTCTGCCACTCGACCTATTTATCTAATTCGAATTTTACACCACACATCAAGATACGTAAATATGTCCCTTACGCCAGTTTATCCCATCAAGAATTTATTTATTCCTATATTATTTAATAATTGAATACACTCAACGATGATCAATGGCGATTTCCTCAAATATCTCAAGATCCTGAACGAGTCGTTATACTATGATGCGTACACACATTCTTTAGCATTTAAAAATTAGAAACAGAAAATCACATAAATATAACAAGTTCTCGATTATGATAAAAATAAAGGGATAAAATACTTTGGAAAATGTATGTTCCATATACATTATAATTCCAATTTTTTTTTACAATTTCATCGTAATTGGTTTCAATTATATTTGTAAAATATGAATAATCACGATAAAAATTATTCTTTAATAAATTTGACCTTATTATTATCATAAAAATATAATAAAAAAATGATTCGGAAGAGATTGTAAGAAGTTAGGTTACAAAGAGCATCAATACGATATTTTGAACAACACGTTTTTACTGATAAAAAGTACGCATATACTATGAATAAGATGAACAAGTTATTTGTGTGTTATCAATCGAACCCACTTTAAATGTGTAAAATGTGTCTACAACGTTATACTCGTCTCATGCGTGTAATAGTAACACACTTGGATTTGCAGTGCGTGGAATTGGCGTTCTAAGGGGTAAGTTTATGCCGTGTTAGGATTGGCGAAAATTTAGGGAGTACGAAAAATAACGATTATGACAAGATTTAGTGAGACTGGTCATGGTAGCGCGTCATGTTAATCACGGAAAAATCGTCTAAATTAGTACATTCATGTGGCGTTTAAATGATAGAAATATTATAGGATATGGTTGTTCAGGAATGACAAAATTGTGAATGGATGGTCAAAACAGACGTTGAATTATCTTATGATATTTAGACAGTTTGAAGATTTGAACGAGTTTTTATTCATTAAACAGATGCGTATAAGGAAATTTCATTCGGTACTGAACAGATCAATTATTTTCTTCCTGCAACAAAGATGAATACAATGTGATATACAAGCAAAAACAAGTGAGCAATAAAAGTGGAGGGCAACATTGGGGCTTTAACGGCTAACCTGAGAGAACTCTTAGACTAAAAAAGTCAGACTCACGTTGACTATACGTACCGACAACTTTCAAGATTGGATAGTCGCTCTACGCTCGCCAGCATCTATTCCTCAGAGAGAAAGCAAAGTATAAAAAAAGTAGAAAAAAATAGTTTGGAGCAGACGTTCTTGTCCCCTTCTTATCAAAATTGCATTCAACGTCAAAATAAAGGAGGATGGAAAAATTTTCAAGCTTTAAAACAAAACTTATCCTTTGGGTACATTTAGTTGTTTCGGTGAAATAAAAATAGCAAGTTTGGATGCTTTGCATTAAACATTTTCGTGAGAATATTTTATGGATCCAAGGCAGGTGTTTGATGCCATTAGAAAAGACTTTTAGGATTAGTAACGCTCACAGAGCTTTAAAGGTAATGGCCGTAAGAACAATGGAGGCCAGATTAACTGGCTTCAGCAATGCAGTATTACGTTGCTCGATGACGTCGACGGTAGCAACCCCATCGCGCTTTAACTCTATTTGGACGCGCCGAAGCGACGTCGAGGTAAATAACGCCATCTCATGCTTCTAGCTGGTGTGAAAATCAGTCTTGTATATCATTTATACTACAGCTGAGTAGAATCTTTGTGTCATCTTTTAGTACATCAAGGAGCAGCTTGATGTTATGCTAAGATGGAAAATTAGTCAATTCTAGCAGCAATAGCAGTGAAGAATTCTGTAAGGAAGATGTTGGGGAATTATAGAAATGGCCTTTGACTTTGATATGTCATGACATAATATGGCATAAAGAAGTGAATAGAGAAAACACAGGGTTGCATATTAAATGTTAAGTAACATGTTTAAGACAACGAACCAACGTTAAATGTTTGTTGAAAGACAATGATGCCTAGGTTAAGCAGGTCTCAAGTGTCTTCAATGTTCATGAGTCAGCGACAGTAACAGAACACGGAGAAACTCAATGAGAAACTCGTGGATTAGTGAAACATGCTTTATGCATAGGATAATACATATTATAGTTATTAGTTAGTAAGTTCAATATTTAACTTGAAAACACGTTTATTACTAATAACCAAACAATGAAAGTTAGAACCGAATAGAAATACAAAACGTATTTTGTATGCTCTGAAAATAGAAAAGTTGTTAAGCTCTAGATATATCATCTGGTGTTATGTCATAAAACTTATGTTGTCAGTTTAAAGCTTAGATAATGTGTGACATGATGGAAAATATTTGCATAAAATTATTTACATATCAAAAATTTATATATCATATTGAGATATTTTCTACTGAGATTGAAATGTTTGAAAAACAACCTTTTTTGAATTATCAGAGGGGTAGCAAAAAAATCAGCAATCGTGAATATTTTTTGTTGACATAAAACTCGAACGTTATAACAAGATAAAGAATATTTACCTAGGATTATTTGTCCACACAATTCTAATACATTGAGAAAAGCATGAGTTTGCTGAGAAAAGAAGAAAACAGGTTGAATTGAAGAAGGAAAATTTTAATTGAATAATATTAGAAAAACATTCAATTTGAAAGTTAAAAATTGAAATGTTATTACATGTATCAAATATACAACAGTCATAAAAAATTTTGAAACTCGATAGATAATTTTTGATGATGGTATGAAACTTGTACTGTCACCACATGGAAGATCTAGTGAAAAATGCACCTGTCCCATGAGTGTACTACACCAGGATATACCATGTCTACACTAAAAGTCGCTTTCACATTACTCTAGCATCAGAGACATCTTCTTAAATGAAATGCACGTGGTGGTACACTACAACGGAAGAACCTCTAGGGTTTCTGAAAATTCTAAGAAGCAAGCCTTGAGTAAAGAGATGAAACTAACACCCATGGGATGTAATCTAGGAAGGCTACATTAAATCTATATGAATTTTTAATGAAAATCTAGTTGTAGGTGGTGGCAAACAGAGTGTAAATACTTGAATAAAATGAAATGAATAAGTAATGGCAAAAAGTGATATATATTTTAGATAATGAAGTCAAATATCCAAGCAAATGGTCTCCAAGTTTATGAAGAAAAAACAATGGATATGGAACTTTTTTACTCTTTCACCTTTACGTACTTGATGAAAAAAAAAATCCCAGGAAAGTAGCAAACAAGTTTGAGACAGAAGCAGACTCGAGTATTTGTGAAGATAAAATACGAATGAGAGTGAATGTGGTTGAACAAAAAAGGGTAGTTGGAGATTCAGGGTTGGTTCGTGGGAATGAAAAGAGTGTTAAAACCTCACTGGACACAAATGGCTTCCAACTCGGTAGTGGAGTGTGTCGAAAGAAGCATTGTTCGTTCAGCAATAGTGCCAAGGTTCTCTTATTTTCTAGAGTTGTGATAAAATGCTAGAATACGTGGCTCGTGGAGCAAGTCGCTAGCGTGATAATTTACGCCCCGGACACCAGTGACTCCGGCATGCTTACAAGCGAATTATCCTGTTCCGGTCGTTGCTGAATTCATGTACTAGTACAAAAGAGATGTGCGCATACAGATGGAGATGTGGCCTTTGTGTTAGATAGACGTTTCAACTTGCTGAAATTCAAGATTGCTTTGAGTGTATCCGCGAGTGTTTGGTAGACTTGGGTGGTTCACTACGCTCTCAAAGGTTTACCTCTCCGCCCAGTTTGCCTTCAGAGCCCTTGAGAAATTTGAGAAGTACTCTTGATCCACCAGTAGGTATATAGGATACCAGTATTCCTCGTAAAACTCCTACACAATTTGTGTCTGCGTTGATTTGCAATAATTTGCATTGGTATAACAAAGCTCAGGCAATCGTAAAGCGTTATTCGTTTGGAATTTAATCATCATAGACAGCTGACATTCAACGTAATTTCAAAATGATGGACTTCCATGAGTATTCCTGCTTATAGAACATATCAACATTATTAATATTTCATGTACTTGATAATATTCTATTTATCACTCTATCATTCATTTACTCTAATCCTATTAGTATTTTGCAATAAATCAAAACTTTCATTCATTTAATCATTCAACTTGATATAAAATAATTGTTCAACATTGTCGTTAACTGTTTGTAGAATTTTTTTTACTTTCCACAGAAGATGATTAATTCGAAAGCCAATGTTTGAATTTGATGTAACGTAAAGTAGTTACGTTAGTTAGCAGAGGTGCCAATGCGATTGGCAAATATTTTTTGCAAAGCAATGACGGAAGCTGCACGCCACGTTGAACGTTTTAATTCAATATACCAACCAGTCGTTGGAGAGTACGTGATTTTGTTGCCTTTCACGTTCGTCTATATAGATTGAAAAAAAAGAAACAATGTACAGAAACTGTCTCTTTCCACAGTCGTGGTGCACCATTATTTTTATTTTACTTCTAAAACAGATGAAATAAAAAATATCGTTGCACGTCTGGGATAATCTATTAAATGACATACAGGTTGGTGGATGTTGAAAAATTTATTTTACGCCATTCACGAAATCTTAACATATAAAAGAAGAAGAAAGGAAACCGTTTAACTTTGCTTCTACTTTCTTGTTACCTGCAACAATCCCTAGGTTCACTAGCCAGAAAGTGTTGATGTAAGGCACTTTACCAATCTTTTTTTCCGTACGATTAGAGTAATGTTAAAGGAGTTACATTTGGAATAGTTCCAGCTAACAGCGATGAAATTGTCCTCTTTGCACCATCATCGTCTGCCTCTTGGGACATCCTCGTGGACTGTTAATGAGATGAGGATGGGTCTATCTTGCTAAACCAACCTCTTAACCTAAATCCTCCAAGTGAACTGAAACATTTGCACGTGAACAGCTTCAAATACTATACAACTGTAAATTCACCTCATCATGTATACACAGCTCTGTTAGTCACACTTCAACTTAAACTCTTATATCGACCATTAACATGGTCATTTCTGTTTCAAAATGAGTCACGAAACCTATTTTATAGGATTACAATCTCTTGTAAATTGAAAATTAAAAATAAACCTGATCAATAGCAGTTTAAAATCTAGAAGTTGATTAGTTAATGATAAATGTAATTGATGTTTCTATTTGCCAGTCACTTTACGTTGCTATTAGTTTACTTGATTATGCATTTTGACATCAGTGAACATGTTCAGTGTATGTATTAAGCAGTACATATAGAGTTGAGCTAGGTGTGCAGGCTATTTAGTTCATCGATGGTTATATAACCTGAAGCATACAGATGGCATGAGTTGTGTATATGTAGGCTAAACCGACTAGGATCTTGTGGGATTACCTAGCGTCCCTACCGAGTGGAATTAGGTTGAATATCCTGAGAGAACTGACCATTTGCCCGGATGATTCTGCCATTTCACTTGAAACGAAAAATATCCTTCAGAGGACCAAGCGTTCTTGAGAAAATCCCTGGATCAAACTTGACGAACATGAAGCAGTAGAAGAATAAAGTGGACTAGAGTTTTATCACGAGTAGTTTTTTTGTGTAATTTATTACCTCCAGTGGATATATAGTATTGCGTATAATCTAAGGAAAAAGATCACATTTCCAGTATTTTAAAATTTTTTTCACTTTTATTTTTAATTACAAACTTTATGCATCATTAAGAAGACTGATGATGATAATAATTACTTTTGTATTGTGAATTTTTTTCAAGTCTAATGAAATTCACTAATTTTAACATATTTGACAATTAAAAGTTGGCGTGGAATAGTGACGTTAATTAACATGTCAGTTATAAAGGTCTTAAATATGATGAAGCGAAAAAAAAATTGATGTAAAAATATACCATGAGTAGGTGTAACCAATGCATAGTGAATAAAAATCTAGGTGTGGTTTTATTTTTTTTTCCTACATGCACGCAAGGTCTATTTCATTAACTCAAAGACGTTTGGTTTTAATAATAAAACGTCTTGACAATCTGATAAATATGACAAATGACATTAATGGATAAAATTAAATGCGAAAAATATGAATTCTCATGAATAATTAATAAAACTTGTTTGAAATCCGTAATTTTGCCATTTTTTAGTCTTTTTTGTTTATAAAAATTGCTATTATTCTAAACAATTGTTTAATCATATCAAGTTATTTACAACAACTTAAAAAATTTAAAAATCGACCCTATTACAATAATCTCTTAATGCAAAGTTAAAAAATAAAAATATATTTCGCTTTAATGAATTTGTTTTTTTGTACTTTAAATAAATGAACGAGATAATCTACCGAAATTAAAAATTAAAAGATAAATAAATAATATTATTATGGAGGAATTAATATTTATGTTAAAAAAATGTTAAATTAAATAATGATTATTTTAAACAAGCTTTGTACGATAAACAGGTCAGTTATTATTATCTTATTTTTTTTCTGATGTATTTTTTGTAAAGCATTTTTATTTTCCATAAAATGTATACAGTAAACCAACCCGTAGGGTATAGCTTGAACAGCGCCTGGCCAAAGTGGTATGCAGTCTAACACAAGGTTGGATACTTCACGTGTATAATACTTGGAAATACCCACTACAATGTCGAGAAATAAATACCTAGTTCAACCAGTGGTTTTATTGTTGTTAAAATATTTGAGCGTGGAGTGCAAAAGCGGGCTAACAAAAGTGGGTTTTAATGGAAAATATTCTGCGTACGGTATGTGTACACGTACCTTTTGTGGAAGCTACCAAATCACAAAATACACGGATCGACATAAAAGCACACAAGAATATAGAGATACTTTATGCATACCAATACATTTACATTAACACACAGATATATTTTATAAAATGTGAGCATGTTTCATCGTGTTGCGGATTTTAATAACGTCTGTATCTTCTTCAGTATCCAACCATTGCTGGTTTCTTTCTACTAAACCTCGCTTCTTTTTCAAGTATAAAAGATATTTTTTTATCCCCACAGTAATTTTAATGACGAAAACTGTATTAAAATTACAAAGTGTCAAAATAATAAACTTCATTAAAATGACTAATGTTTTTAAAATATTTCATTTCATCTTGTTAAAACAGTTTTGTATCATTTTATTTCAGTATTGTATCTATAATACATATGTTTGATAAAAGTTATTGCAAAACTGTGACCAAGTTCTATAAGCAAATCAAACTATACAATCGTTTGCAGTTCACTGAACATTCAAAACTTGGCCAATGTGCAACCAACACATCTTACATTTATTTTTCTTTCTTCTCGTCTACTGTTTTATCTACTCAAAATGCATGTATTGCTGGTGTACTTTGTATGAAGTATTAAAATGTGACTGGTTTGTTAAACCACTGGGTATTAGAGTATCAGTGATATCCAATAGTTCATGGTCATAGGGTGCACAAATATGTTATATGCGGTTGAAATATTGACCAGAGAGAAGTAGAATATTATATCTAACTATTTTGCAACAGCTGGACCTCTTTTCAATACGTAATAACACATTTATCACAAATTTTTTTTATTGCAATATAAAAAAAATAATATTTTAACATGAAAATTTTTAATAAAATCAATAAATTATTTATCATATGATGATTTAATGTTTTACAATATACAGATATATAACTGTCTACATAAGACTTAATAATTTATCAGTAATTTATATTTAGTTGGTAATTTTGATAACCAATAAAGCAGCGATGAGAATAATTAACGTTAGTACGTATAAAAGTATTTTAATATCATCAAAGCTTTAGACTGTAAAAATATACATTCAAGTTCTATCAAAATTAATTATCAAACGTTAATATTTGATCCTCTTAAACATAATTATTTATCATGTGGCTAATTTTCAAATATGCTTTTAATGTTATTAAAATTATAAGTACTTATAATTTTTAAAAATTAATTTAAAAGGTTTAAAACTAGGACACTTGATAAATTAAATTTTTGTTGTGTTTTAATTTTTATTTAATTTTTTTTTTTTTATTAATATACTAATTTGTATTCGATATCAATTTTATGCTAAGGTATATAAATTTACTAGTTGAAGTATTTCGATTGAAATTAATTTTTTTTTAAGATTTTTTTTAACTATATTAGAATTAAAGATTATTAAAAAATACCAAGTTTGTTTTAACCCATTACGACATAATGTTCGATAAATCGAATGTAAGAACATTATCAATATTGGATAAAAATAATTAAATAATTTAGTGGTTTTCGTTGCTGAACGAAAGTATAATATTTTTTGATATATATGCTAACTTTTTACTGATTGAACTTTTCATATGACCCTCGATAAGCCTTTATATTACATAAAAATCACGATAAGTGTTAAGCAAACTTCATGCTATAATGGATTATGCAAAAATTTTATAGTGTAAACCTTCTTTTTTTACTCTTTTTATATTTTTCGAAGTAATAGAAGACAAATGAAGCAACATGCAGAAAACTAGTGTGTATATTTAAGAAAAAATATTAATTTTATTTCAAAGAGCCCTGGATAATTTGTTTTTTTTATACGGCTCAGGGCGATCGAAATACTTCAATCATATTTACCTTTTTAACTTGGAACTGATTGAAGGAAAGTTGAAGAATCAATAAATAATTATAGAATATTCAGAACTCAGTCAAAAGTTGACCAGTAAAGAAAGTATTACTATAATTAGTTGTGAGCAAAGAAGAAGTGTACAAAAAGTGGTGAAACAAGCTGGAGTATTTTACAAAAGAACCCGATACGGTTGACCAATTACAATTGAGAGCGGGTTGAGAAAACTGCACATAAAGGGTAGACATATAGATGAAAAGTAGAAAAGAGCAAAGGCAATGACGTTGAGTCGAGGCGATACTCCGAGAACAACAGTCTTTTTGCTCGTTGTTGATTGTTCTACTTCCGTTAGCTTGTGATGTCATCGGATAAAATGTCCTTTGTCTCAGATCTCATATGAATGACCAGTCAGGTTATTTGAAAGGTACGCTTTTAACCTAAAAGACACTCTGTTGAGAGTTTGAAGAAATGAAATGTCACAAAACATTTTATTTTATTGATTTTCCAAAAACAATTTATTAAATTAAAAGTATTGAATAAAATTCCTTTTCCGTCCATGTCAATAGACAACTTTTATGGGGAGAAAATCGTTAATTATTTAAGCTCTATTCACTGATCAAACAGAAGATGAAAAAAATGATATTTAAATGTATCTAACCGTAAACACAATTACCAACGTTTGTTAATATTTTAATTATTTCCGTTTTTCATAGAAAAAAAATTTATATATTCATGACAACAACAAAATAATGAATAGAGTTAAAAACGATAAAGAAAATTTATAGTTGAAATGCGTTAATATGCTTAGCTGGAAATATGTGAAATAATAATCAGTGTGGAGAATTCAGCTATTCAAAATTAATATGAATTTCATTTGTGCAGTTGAAACAACTTCATCAGCAGATTTAAAATCATGTTTGTGAGTTAACAATAAAGTGTAAAATACAGGCTCGAATCTACACATGTATGTACATGGAGCTTGCAGTGAGATTAAATGGAAAATTACCGAAGTGTATTAATGAGAATGGAAAATTTACCGTCATAATTTCCGAGGAAAATTACAGAAGAAATGAAAAAAAAAACATTGATGTCTATAAAATAGAACAACTGCCGATCAGATAGTTGAAATATTGGTTTAATTAAAATATTTAACTGTGTAGTCCAAGCAAAGTTTTAATAGTTTCAATTTGTATTGAGTGTAATGCAATTACAAGCGACGTTGGTTAATTAACCATGAACTAAGCATGTCGATTAATCTGTTGCTGATCATAATAGCCATCGTGTCCTAATAATGTCTCAAGCAAACTGTATAGACACTGGTACCAATACATATTACGTGCTGGTAGGTCGAATGAAAGTGCCAGCAGGGGCTTGTTCAACGACGTCGATAGGGATCGACGGTGTAGATGGAGTGGCCGTAGTAGAATTCTAGACAGTCAGAGAAAGAGAGACAATTGAGTGAGGGAGTAGGGGGTATGAAATAATTTCCGGAACGTCGGTATGCCCAGTTGAGAATTCCAATTGAAGGCTGAGAGCATTGATCGCAGCTTGAACCAATTGCTTTTGCGTCATTTTATCTTCACCATCTAATCAAAATGGAAAAAAATTCTATTACTCTACTTCTATAATGACATTTTAAACCATCATCAATAAATATTACTCTACTAAAGTTAAGTTGTTTATTTTTTTTATTTTTACAAGACCAACTATTCACGTGACAAAATATGAGGTTTCTTGGGCACAGTAAGTTTGTTGATGATTCTCAAGAGAAACTGTACTAAAGAAGAACTTCCTTGGGGCAGAAACTTTTCTGTCCGTGGGGAACATTGTTCGCACGCCTGGCCACGGTGAAATTAATCAGTCAGTTGTTCTATCTGGATATATGTGAGAGACAATCAAGACTCCTTGAACAAAAAATCTCAGTTAACTCAAGACTTAATTTTTATACTTTTACTGGTATTATTTATCACCTTAAAATTCATATGGCGTTAGCTGGAGATGTACACAGTAGTCGACCATTACGTCAAATTAAAGTCTTACGTTGAGAAAAATGAAGAGAATGCAATGGAAAAAGAGTTATCTTTCTCTTTTTTTTTTCTCATGGAAGCTTGGAAGCTTTGAATAATAGAGTAGTGTACCAGAGGTTAGCCCTTGAATAGGATGAAATTCTAGGTCAAAGATGTTTGTGCACATTCTCTTGGTAAGCCTTTACATGTACCTACATCTATATAGACTGCAAATTCCTTCGTCATTCATGCAGAGTATCGTGACAAAAGTAATTAAAAATCTTTTGCAATATTTAATTATATAAATATATGCATACGATCCGTTAATTAAATGTAATGAAATTTCAACACTACATACTTTTATATTTTTTAAAATGGGTCTGGGTGCACTTTGTACTCACACGACAAACTTCACTCTTGATGCACTTGGAAGTGTTTTAAAAATGACTACAATGTTAATTAAACGGATGACATCATATTAAAACACATACGATATTAAAATTTTCGAAAATCAATCGCATTAAAATAAACAAACTTTCTAATGAGATGTAAATAATTTCCATTTATTTATTAATAAAAGGATATTTTTTAAAAAAATATTATTCTACAAAAAATATAAGTTGTATTTCAATTGTTATCGAATAAAATACACAATATGTTCCAATTTTCTGCTTCAATTGATTTATACTGATATACTCAACAAAATAGGTAAGCTAATCAAATAAATCAATACAATATTTTTATACTAGTTTATTATTTTATATATATATCTGTGAGATAGAAAATTTTTAACATTTTATAAACCTTTGGCATATTCAAGTATGCGACATTTAAAGTCGTTACTGCGAATTTCGAACTTTACTGGAGTAATTTCCAGTAAACTATTCGTAGCAGATGAGTACGTATGTAAAAGCTCTACGTGGTACGTGAACCCAAAAACGTACTCTGTCGTTCATAATACAAGTTCCGGTATGAACGCAAGTATACCAGTAACAGCTTATATACTCTGTGAAAATGTGAAACGTGAGGAGAACTCTGATACTTAACAATTCTATCTATGCTAGTGTTAGACATGCTGTTGTGGCCACTCAAAGCATATGATTGCACTAAATCTATTTAAATAGAAAGAAGCACCAGGTAATATATCCACTAGACTAGAAATATAGCTATGTTTTTAATACTTTGAAGTTCTGATTTCTAAGTATTTAAAATTACCAAATTATTCATAAAAGATTGGTCTTCAGCCACATCAGGACTTATTAAGGATTTTACGAAAAAATTTCAAGTATTAAAACAGACTTCGTAAGTGACAGAAATGATTTAAAAAGTCTTCAACAAGTACCTTTATTTCGACTCGGATAATATAATAACAAATAAATGATTGGAAAAATAGAAGATAAATAAATGATGATAAATGAACACTACGATGAGGATGACATCAATTGTTGGATATTTGCAGATGATAAATGCAAATTTTAGAACTCGGTTTGATTCAAATATTGCCTTAAGGTAACATTTCAGATCGTCTGTTTGCTAGGATTCACAGTATTTCATTTTCTACCGGATGGTACATGGCTGCCGGAAACCTTGATAAAATAATCCCGGCACAGGACCCTTTATTGCTATGGTATTTCCAGTGCTTTCGTTTCCTCTTCTTTCTCTACTTCTCATTCTCTCATTCACCCTCCGTGTAATCTCTTCTATCCACATAAAGATTCCTATACAAGAGCTTGAATTTTTACCTCTATATCTTTTTTCTATCTCCTTCTAACTCAATGGATACTCCAACAGTTTCTAGATCTATGAGTTATCTTTTAGTGACTCATGTGTTTAGTATTTATGCAATACATATGCATCAGAACCACTCATACGGTCAATATTAAATCCGATTATAGTACAAAAGCTTTGTGGAAATAACATGCAACTGGGTCGAACATCAAGGGTTCTACTATTAGCATTTATATAGGCGATCACTTGAGGCGTCACGTCGAAAATGCAACGATGCAAATCGTCCCAACCATTAAAATCATGTCACGTAATTCGAGCACGCGTACCGTTGGAGCAAACGAATGAAAGGAATTATTACCTTGTTCGTGGGGGACTGACTGTCATCGTAACTCTTCTCTATATTCCTTTCAACAGTGATTTTTACCTCGAAAATCGTTTTCTCCTATTCAACATCAGTCGTTATATCACCAAGATGACCTTTACCACAACTGCACACAGAAGCAGCAATGCGGAATCTGTCAAATACGATTGAGCTAATATCTAGAGGGCAAGTGGAATGTGAACGAGCATTGAAGCAGCTGTTGCTTCACTTGCTGAATTGCGCATTTCAACCCCAACGACGTCATTGTACCCTATGGAATATCGTTTAAACACTTCATATATACTGTACTTGAATATTTACACAAACTTTCTGATCAATGATACCTATCAGTTTTTTTTTTTTTTTTTGATAGCTTGACTACTGAAGAAGTTACTTGAGAATAACATCTCTTGTTCATGATAGACTAGTTTCTTTCAAAGAATTGTATATTTTCCTAGACAGCAACAATACTTACTCCAAAGTTTCTCACTTCAATGTCAATAGAATCCAACAACTATTGGCCAATTCAATAGCACAATTGTCCTTTTGGGAAAAACATGCTGGTATTTTCGATCAATCAAAATCCATTAGTTCCAAATTGGAATGCATTATTGTCAGAATGAATTTACTAACGAATGTTTGTCATCAATTTGAAAATATTTTATACCAATCATTTTATTGATTGCAATAATAAATGAATCATTTAATCATCTAATGGCAAATAGCTGTTAATAAAATTAAAAATGCGTATTTTTATTCATTAAAATAAACTGACAATGAGAGAATATCAACTGCAACAAATTGGAATACATTTAATTGTGAATTATTAATTTTCCCACTCGATTGTTATAAATGATAAACAAATAATAAACACAAATAATAAATATTTAATTATCATCAATGTATATTTGAAAAAGTTAATTAATTTTATCAATTCACTCATGATTTAACAAATTCCATTCTGTTTAATTTTGGTAATTGTATCTGAATCATTTTATTATTCACAACAGTATCAATAATAGAACAATAGTTAGTATGATTATAATATATTATGAATTATCTTTAGCATAAAGAATAAAACATAAAATGAACCAAAACATGACAATAATAATTTATTAGTTTATACTTTACAATCATAATTAATGAATCTCCAATGGACTTGCTTTTTTAGTTAATTATAATTTTTAAAATGTACGTCATTAAGGTAATTCAATGAAGCTACTTTATAAGTAAGTTTGATGTTGAAATACAAAAAAATAAATTTAGCAACTTCTGAAAGTCAGTAGAAGCTTGGTAGCTAAAGTTATAGAATCCTTTTAAATCACTTGCATTCAAATAAAAAGAAGTATTAAAAATTAGAATCATTATTAATTTAAAGCATGGTTTATTTTATTTATTGGCTAATTAAAAATGTCTTTATTACTAACTATTATTAGATAGTTTGATTGATATGTCAATCTGGAAAGAAATTGAAATTTAAGTTAGCTGTACCATGTTAGGATCTACTTTTATCATCAATCATTTAACAGACTCAAACCTTTTATGGGCAGATTTTTATAATTTTCCAGCTAGATAGCATAATGTAGAGGTTTTTATAAAACTTGGCATCGATCAACACACTTCAAGATTTTCTATATATTTCACATGCTCAATTTAAAACTATCCTAGGCAAACTGATTGACTTCAAGACTAGTAGAAGTACATTGAGGCTATAAGTCATGGGTTAACGCCCCTGGGAAATTACTCAGACACATCGATGGTCGTCTTTACTCTATATACAACCAATAAGTAAGTAAGTCTTCCAAGCTCTCTAAATAACTTCCTACACTACGACACTACTACTTATAGAGAAAACGGTTTATAGCATTAAGTAAGCTTCTTGCAAATAGCATCAATGTACACCACAAAAGTAGGATGTAATAATATCATTAATATTACGTCATCGTATGATTTATGAAAGTAATTTGTCATCTTACTTAATCGATAGAGTGTAGAATAATTGTAGCTGAAATTACTGTTCATGTGGTATAAATATAATAAATAGAGAAAGCCCAAGGCCATGTGTGTGCAACACTTATCTGATGCTCGTGGGTATTGAGTACTTTGGAAAAAGAAAAATCTTTCTCTAACAATATGACAGAAAACGAAATGAGTCCAATGGGAATCTAACTCACTGACAATGTAGATTGAGTTAAAGGAAAGTAGGATGGGATAATATATTTAAGATCCAATCGAACTATCAAAGACAGAAAAAAAAAAGAAAATTGATCACTGAATTATCTAGACCTACCAAGATAATTGTCTTGGATAAGATATAGAGCAATTAATTTTTTTTGCGTACTCAGTTAAAGTTAGGTAAAAAAATCATGTGAAAGTTTAAAAGAACATCTGATGGAATAAAATAAAAAGGGAAATGACATGGAAGGAAAAAAAAAGGAAAATATGAGAGTCGATTATCTTGGTGAATCTGGTGGTGGTCTTCTTTTATGTAACTTCAGTTAGATCACAGAGAGTATTTTTCGAGGTTTGTGCTCAACGGACGTTTATGCTTGATGCTAACTTTTCTACAAGATGAAAATTACTTATGCATTTATCACGTCGGCAAATCAGAATTCATGCACCAACATAATTCACATCTTTTGTGTCATCTCTTCACGCTTCTCCCCTAAAGTTCTATGTAATTACGTTTCAACGAATTATCCCAGAGATGCCATTATCCACCATCACGCGGCAGAAGAGCGGGAGAAACACGAGGTATCGGATTGGAAAAGCGATTATCAAGATGTGAATTCACGGTTTGCTCTCATAGAGCTTTTTAGAATGCCAGATTGAAGTATACTTGGATAAAATGAAAGCAAAAGTCTATTTATTAGCGTCTAGTTTACTGAGACTAATATCTGATTCACTGTTATTATGGTATACAGCCTGAAGCTCAAGTCAGTTGATCTAAGCTAATTGACTAGTCTCTAGAAATTGAGCAACCTCTCTGGCATTTACTTAGTTTGCTGCAGATGTGTCTTCAAATTACACATGACTTCCTCATCTAACACTTGGTTCAACATGAATTCAAAATCTATTTAATCAGTGAAAACGATTCTCAACTTCCATATTGAGATAGTCGTTTCTTGTTGATAATTCTTTTCCACTTAATCTATGATTTCTAATTTATCCTTTTTTTTTGTCGTCTCAGTTGAAAGTGATCGAATCGCTTTTACTATAATAAAGGACATTGATCTAGCTCTGCAATTATGGCTTATTGGTGACACAATCTCTTCGACATAGAGACAACGAAGACTTACGTACGTACCCGAGGGACTCATCGCCATTATTTCATGATGAAAAAGGAACAAAGACAGAGAGGCCAATTTCTGTCATGTTACTTTACTATAAAAAGGATGAGTAAAAAGCTTCCAGGCAATTGATTATTATTGAAAGTATAGTAAAAGAGTAATCGCTTATGTGCTTGTGTAATTTTATTATTGCTTAATGTATTCTCTTGTGATTTACTTTTATACTCTATACGATCTTTTTTATTTTATCAGTATAATGGAATGAATAAGAACATATATAAAAATGGACAAAGTGAATTGTTTATTTGTTATTGTTATTATTATTGAAAGTATTTGCATAATTTTTTTCCATTCGACATCAATAATTGTAGCATGTTGCAATCGCTGTATTTCCAAGCTATAATAATATATTGAGATTAAATAAAAAATAAATGTGTAGTCGACATGTATATTTTTTTGTTTGGATAAATTGATTAACGTAATAATCAACTCGATTTAAAGTACTTAGTTGGGTAATAGGTCAAATCAACTGATGTGTACTGAGGAAGTAAGTGTTTGTAAATCGTTGGCGTGATTGCTCTCAATTTCAAATGATTACACGTGACGAATATAAACTTACCATAATAAGTATGCCTACAGCTATAAAGTACGTCTTTTAACCTTTTATCTAGATTACTCACCTGGAAAAAAAAAATAAAAAGTGCGATTAGTTCACGTGGTTGGATACTGGAGAGGAAGAATAAGATTATATTAGAGAGAATAAGATAGATAATTCTTAAGTCATATTTTTTAGAACAGCGAGAGTACTTTCTCTATCGAGATCACAACGTTATAGTTAATATTATCAACCAAGTAGAACATACCTCAAAGGAATGAACTTCAAATACATAATAAATTTCATTCTTACTTTACATGAAATTTCAGCATGAGTTATTAATAAAATTCTTAAACTTGATAGTTTAAAAATGTAATTTCATGCGTACTTGAATAAATTGTACGTCAATGATAGGGTGATAATTTAAATTTTTTAACCAAAAAGGACAAAGTCATTCATTTTTTGACATACTTCAATTATAGACTAATTTTATATATCTATGTAAATTCATAAATAGAATTCTATAGATAAAGTTTTACTTCAAAGATATTTTCCATTGTTCTTTGATCAGCATAGAAAAGTAGAACGGTTGATAGTGTTGATATTAAGAGTAATAGGGTAATGAATAAAGATTTACTATTATAGTTATTTTGAAATAATTATCTTATTAAAATCTCTTAATGAATAGTTAATTAAAACAGCTACTCTATCATCATGAGTTTTATAGCATTTTTAATTTCTTCTGTCTCTGGAGAAACGTATGACTCACTTGGAAAGAATGGCTTAGTGAATGTGGAGAATTTGAAAAGCTATTGAATTTTCGGGCCATTCACCGGCGAGGTCATTTACGGAACAAGAATACGCAGCAGGACAAAACATACGAGTGCGGAACCAGATTCGTTGGCCACAACGAGCTGTATCTCTCAGTTACGGGTCACTGTCTTCCGTCAAGGTCTTTTTTCCTACATCCTACATGCCACCAACTGATGCGAGAAAACTCGTGATATCTTTTGTAACGAGTAAATATGAAAAATTTGAATTACGAGCAATATAGAGAGAATGTATTTCAGTAAAATAATAATAATAATAATAATAAAAAAAGTCAAAAATGAAAAAATATCATATAGATTATACATGTTGCAGTGTGATATTTTATTTGATTCAAACTGTGCCCAGGTTTCAAAATAAATTTCCGGAGAACAGGAATGAACGTGACGGACGATTCGTTTCCGTTTTGTCATCCTGTGTCCTATAAATAAAACAAATGACACTCATGGGAGCGTTTGAGCAAAAAGAATAAAAAAAAATTTAACTATTTTCTAACAGTATCGTATCGATCTGCTGAGGGGGACATTGTCTATTTACTAACAATCAACGTGTTCTATGTAGTCCATACTCTATAGGTAGACTAGTTGTATGTATATTTCAAACAGTCATCTCTATCCTCTTTTGGTTAGCTTTATTTCAAGACCAATGATCGAAAAATAACAACAGTCCAGTTAGATGCAAAATCGTAACGTCGTTTTTAGAAAAACAAAGGTCCATTTGTTGAACGCATTGGAAAGGCGAAACAAATATTACACGTGACATAAAAGCGTCAAGCTGGAGAACGAGAGACTGGCTCATACGATCCAATCCTTCTCGGTCTGTGTGTTCGAATATCGTATGCAACATGCATTTCTATTCATCTGATCTGCCTGGCATTTCTTTCGTTGCATATTCTAGTCATCTATAATACGTATTCGTAAATGAGCGGGAAAGCGAAAGGAAGAGAAGTGTAATGGCAGCTTGACGGTACCAAGAATTACCGCGTGCACACCTATTATTTACATCCAGTGACAGTCACGTTTTCATTTCTTTTATTCGCAAGCTACGATGTCAAGCTAAATAATGGGCTGAGAAAAAGAACAAAATATTGATGCCAAGAGACGAATGAAAATTTTTTTAACGACTTTTCGATAAGAATTTAATTGTATTTACAAATAAATCAAGTTACTTTCCAATCTATCATGAGTAATAGTCAATCAACATTGAAGTCCAAGTATTATAACTGTTTGTCAATCGGATCGATATCAAGAACGACTAAATCACCTTTCAAGATACTTACTTTTGATATTATTTATTTCTAGATGATTGCAATGTCTAAGTATGTTTTGCTCATGTAGTTGGTGTATCGTTTTAAGTACAGTTATGGTTTAAATCGGTTTTCCTCTAGAGAATAAGAGTAATTACATTGCGACAATGAATCGTTTTCAAGTAAAGTAAGCATCTCACAAAGTGATCAACGTTTTGTTCAAGTTTCTCTTATTTCGCTACTTGTTACCGCGCTTACTGGAAATCTCGTTGGAGGGTATTTGCGTCAACTGCACCTGCGTACTAAAGCTGCGTCTCCCTTCTCATATCGCTTTTGTGACGCTCGGACGCATTTAGGTTAAGGGTAGAGGGTCCTCAACCTTTATCGATCGAACAACTTGCTCTTGCGCTAGACGTACATTCAAAAAGATATTCAGCCCTCGTTAAGTCTTTAATGGCTTTTTATCAACAAATATAAAAAATTCATCAACCCTTTTTTCATTTCCATTATTATTATGTGATTATTTAAAAGAGGTTGACTCATTTCTCAATACAGATATAATAATAAACAATAAACTTAATTAAATTCTGTATCAACTGTAAGAAAAACAATTGTAATCCGAAGAAATGTATTGGTTATTTTTTGTGTATCCATGTTATTTCTTTTCTCTCAGCACCGATATTTTTCCACGTCGCGAAAAAGCTCTTGTTTGGGTTCTGGATTGGATTATATATACCTATAGAAGTCTTGGCTCATTCGCAAACCAATCTGTTCGAATGCCGTGGCTCAATCTACTTGCCTTTCCTCTTTGCAAGGGTTCTCGCGCCATCATTTCATCAACAGACATCTTGATCCATTTGGGGAAATCCGGCAATGGCTTGAAGCCAAGCCAAAAGTGGATAAACCTCAAAGTTACATCTAAAAGTCTAAACCTTATGACGCATACTTAATTTACATTAGTGCAAGTGTCTTAACATTTAGCAAGGATCCAAGAGCATCCAATATTTGAGAATATGTACATATGTATACATATATGAATTTATTGAACTGTAAAGAATTCTTATATTGTTTTTCTTGGAGCTTTATATTTTCTGTACTGATGAGCTATGTGTCAAGAGAAATGGGATAAAGAAAAATACGCAATAGCATATAAAAGTAAGAACAAAAAAGTTACATGCTCTGGTATAAGTCGATCGAATGTCGAAGAATGATGGTAGTAGCAAATCCAGAATACGATAGCACACATGGCTCTGCCGATTACCTTCAGTATTCGAGGTCGGAAATTGAACGTTTTTCCAGCTCGTTCGAGGCTCAGAGAAACACGTTTCAAAGCGATTTTCCGCGATGTCCCTCAACCAAACGGAGATCAAAGGTTTTACAAGCAGTATGGAGGTGAAACAGAACAAAAAGTGTGTTCTTTTCAATGTTAGCTCGAGGTAAAGACTAAAAAACGTGAAGGAAAAGAAAGATAGGAAAGCCATTGGCACACAGCTACCAAAGCGTTCAAGTGCAACGACAACGGCTTAACATTTGCACCTCTTGTTGAGGAGCAAACTTGATCTTTGCACATCTTACATACCCTCTTAAAGCATTTTCATCTTTACTATCCCACCGACTTGTAACATCAACGATGAAGGACATGGCTTTAAGATGAATTACATAAGTGCACTTAGTTCCTTTATGTTACCAAGTACATCATCTAGGCTTTTTGGTATGTTTGACCTACATTCAAAATTTTTTATAAAAGAAAAGTCACTTTTTGTTGGAATATTTTTTTTCATTTTAGGTAATACAATGTTCAATCTTGTTTCTTATAATAATATTATATGAAATGAAATTTAGTTAATTTGAGAGGAAAAATTTAATAAATGAAAATAAAATATCTAGAGCTTTTCAGACCTGCTGTTCAATTAATGATCATATCGTAAGTCTTTCATTTGAAAATAAACTCACACTTACGAAAATATATGGAATGTTTCAAGTACAAAACACTAGCTTTCAAGCTTTCAGACTCTCACGGGTATTTCGAGAGATGAAGAGTTATGTTGTATGACCCTGATGAAAAAAGACGGATCCCAGTATACGAAAACCTTTGTAGGTCAAAAAGATTTTCAGAAAATGAACATAAACTCATGGAAAATTTCGATTTTCTCTCGTTATTATTATTATTTTCTTTTTTTATTGAAATTTACTGCGAATTGTTTCTGTTGAAATAAACATTTCAATGTGTTCCAATAATAGCGGGGCTATTGATTTTATGAAATGAATCGGTTATTTAATTAATATTTATTAATGATGCTATCAATAATGATAATAATAACAATAACGAATTCATTACATGATGTTTATTTATTGATACATAAAGTATAATTAATAAAACAAACCTGTTTTTATGGCTTTTAATAATTTTTTCTCTAAAAATCAAATACTTTTGATAATGAATTTTAATATTGGCATTGACTGGCTCACAATTTATATAAATTAGTCTTTCTTTTACTTCTCATTAATAGCTGTTACATTCAACTTATAAATTATCACGACAAATCATATACACACATTATGTAGGAAGTTGTTTGAGAGATTTTAATAAAATAAAAAAAAATCATTACCATTTTATTTATCAATATGTGGATACCAAACTATCTTAAGACCGTGAGAGAAAAAATGAAGAGAATTTTTTATTCAAGTTACACAGAAATAATGCATACGACAATACTGGCGCATTGCTGCTATGAAACTATAGTAAAGAATATCTGGAAATAGAATTCCATAAATGAATATTAAATTCATTCTCTTAAAAGAAGGAAAAAGTACAAATGATAAGAAAGCAAAAATTTATTTATGACTATTTTCAAAAGACTTTATCATCAATAATGGATAATAATAGAGATAATAGATATATGAAGTGATGGTAAATAAATAAAAAATAAATTACAATAACTGAGAATCTGATGATTATTATGATATTGAATTGGAGGGTCATCCTTATTGAACAGACAACTTCCTGAGTTCTTTGTTCACTTGAGCAAATTGTCCAGGTTTGGAAGACGTGAAATGAAACTCTAGTACTTCGGCACAAAGCTGGATTTTCTCTCATAATAACTTCATAAATCCGCTATTCATTCGAGTGGTACTCTCACAGAGCTACCGTTTGCTCCTCATAACTCTTTTTCTCCTCTCTTTTGCGATCCAATTAACTTCGATGAAGGTGATCTTCGACGTAATGCTTATCAGTTAAAATGATCCAATAGCGCTTATTGCCTGATACTTTGAAGAAAATGAACTAACTTAAATAATAATAAAAAGATTTATCGTAACTTTTTTATTGATATTAAGAACACAATGAAAAGGAAATTCTTTAGCTTTCTTCTTTTATCTATTCAATCACTTTTAATCTTTAACAAATTTAATTGACAAATGGCTCAAATATTATTGAATAACATATTATTAAAAGTTACAATGTCTAACATGACTTATGCACAAATGTCTCTTCACTTAAGCTAAACTTTGAATACTTTTTATTTACTAAATCGTGTCTAGACTTCATTATTGGACTCAGTCAACCTACACAAACTTGTTCTTTGTTACTTGCCATTTTCTTAATGACTTGAGAAAGTTTTATTTCATCAGTTTTTTTTTGTTAACGAAATAATTACTTTGAAGACTATTCAATATTAGCAAAAAAAATTGTCATTTTTAGAAATATTCGAAATTAAACTTAAAAATTTACACCCAAAAGAAGATTAAATTGTCAGCTGGACTTTTATATTGACATATTTTATATTTTTTATGTCATTTTGAGAACACGTGCACCTTTTACAACCAGCTATATAATTTAAACTATGTTTCAGAATATGAGTCTTAACATACAGTGTAGCTACCATGTACAAACATGTGTACTTCTCGTAAATAAAGTGTATCCAGTAAAAATGTATGAGTGAATTTTCAATGAAAATTCTTTATTAATTAAGTTTTTATACTGAAAAATATTTTAAAAGTAAATATAATTGTAAAAAAAAAAATATAATAGAATAAGAAAACAGTAAGAAAAAAATCAATTAAATGTAATTTCTACTATTCTATCGATATTTTTACTCGAATATTCAGGTTTCATGTTATTCATTTTAAATGAATGTACGTTTAAATTGGAAACGTGTTATCAAAGTTTTCACTTTTATTTCGATCAATTTTTTTTTTTTTTTTAATCAAGAGAAAATGAAAATGAATATAAAATCGGTTTATTCCACAGTGGGATTGGAAAAGCGAATCATTTAAAGCCCGGACGAAGCTTTTAATCCGGTAGACCAGCCTATCGAATCCTGCTATGACGATGAGAGAGTTAGTTTGCGCGGACATGCTAGAGGGGAAGCTTTGAATAACGTGCTTCATGACACTTTCCGCTGAGCGGAAGATAGGGTACCACACGTGCATACTTAATCGCCCGTATGACTCATGGACATACAAAGGGTCGACGAACCTCGTCACTGCCCTTTTTACAAAAATGCTCATCGTAACTGGACTGGAAACACCTGGTGAGTTTACGGTTTAATGATAAAGGAATAAATTTATGCTTTTAAAAACACGCAAACTTTGAAGCTCTTTACGCGATTATTATTTTTTTCTTCTTTCAAATCAATTGAATGTTGGAACAAAAAAGAAAAAAAATAAACAAATGATAGAAGTGAATACAAGAGAGTTGGGGTAATTCATTATGGAACAATGAATTTATTATTTGAATAAAATATAAATCGTGTTGAAGAATGAAGTGTAAAAGAATGAAAATGTTTCTCGCAATTAAGAGCACGTTAAGTAAACGTAACGATCCACTTGGCCATCAAACGCAGAAGGAGAATGGGAAGAAATGGAAGTTTCAGGCGGTCTTGTGGAAAATCAAGATGGATCTTAAACTGAGGAGCTATATACGGCTCGATGCATTTCAATGAACATTATATTGACATGCTATTAATAATATTTGTATCAAGCGGAAAAATACATATTTTTCACACAAGAGAATAAGCAATAAGTTAAAATTTTGTGAAAAAATTATCACGTTCTATTCATTCACAAATAACTCTGTCATGTTGACATTAATTCTTGCGACAGAATAAATAAATTTTAAAAAAAAGTGTCTCCTATTGCTACTTAATTACACAACAGTTTCCAGGGAATTGTGGCCAGTTTGATCCGAAAAAGTTCATTTAAACTCGTACAAGACTCTAGAGAAATTTCCTTTCATCAGTATTCTGCAGAATAGAATGGATATAGACGAGAGTGGCCTTTTGAATCTTGTTCGATCGTTCGATTTGTCTCGTGGGATTTTTTAACGAAAATAGGGGATCTACGGTCTCGACACTCCCAAAGGGTGTAAAAGATCTCCCTTGTGATAAACGTTCCAAAGACTTGGATTTTTGTAGTTTTGCAAGAGTATTGTCGAACTTTAAAACTTGTCGAATTGTCTAAAAATAGTTCTTCCAACTTATACTTCTTTTTCGATGGTTTAAGTTATGTATACGGACCGATTTTATCCCATGTAATGTATTCATTTTCCTGACTTTACCATTATTCATTCGATTATATAAAAACACCATAAACCACCCCATTCTACTGATTCATATGATATGACAGCTGGTGCTAACATATAATATTATAATTCATATTTAAAAGTGTATCATTTGTGTGATGGGGTAAAAATAAATATTCAATACATTTAATCAATATAATGTCATTTATACTACAACTCATGTCCACCATATATGTAATAAAATTACAGTAATTTTCAACAGTTATGCATCGAGCTTTTTTTATAATAAGTGTAATGACTATGGCTAAATTATATAGCTCCTATTGCTTATACACCACATAATGACTCATGATGACTTTACAGGTGTCCATAATGACGGTAATTTTTGTTATAAAGAATGACTTTTATGATGATACTGATCGAACAAAAAAAATTTCGTCCAAGGTCCTTGAACGATATTCCTTTCAAAAATTTTTTTTTATTGTTGGAAATGAGATAGGTGTAGTTTAAAGTTACAACAAGAAATATATCTTACTGAATTTATTCATGGAAGAAAGAACCTATCTTTGCTCATAGAGAGTTGAATTAAGATTAAAGACTATCGAGGTTTAAAACTATATCTTTAAAAATAATAAACAAAGAATGATCTTAAATAGGATGATGGGAAATAATTAGTTTATAAATTATTATAACGAAATATCTCAAAAAATAGATGAAAAATAAGAAAAGTGAAACAACAAAAATGTTTGTTAGATGGTAAGGAACGAAAATTTTCTTCTGATTTCTGCATAACTAAAAAGTTATTAATGAAAATGTGTGGCTCCCAGCATGCAAAAATGTTTTATTATAAAAAAAACACAATGACGCGTACATTTTTGTTGCTTGCGAATGGTCTTTTAGGAATCTTTCGATAATTTTATATAAAAAAACCTTGGTCCAAAATGAAAATAAATTAATTTTGCATATATTCCAACATTAATAAAAAAATTATATCTAAAATCCAAGTCCCCATTAAATATAAATGAAGCTAAAGTAAAAATGTTTGAAACATAAAACTTATTTTTGCTATTCCAACATTTCTATTAAACAGTGGAACAGTCGTATAAAGAAAAAAAAAACAAAATCTTTTAAAATACTTGGATCAGATGGTTCAAGATCCACAAGTGTCTAGAAAGAAGTTTAGAAGCCTGAAATACAGTTCCAATATTTTTTACTTTGTTGTACTTGTTAAGTATTAACTAAAATCAATTTATAAAAGTCATTTTACTGGTTTAGTAGATTGTGCAGTTGTCCAAGGCTAGATTGAGTTATCAACAAAGTCTCAAGTGCTTGGGTGGACAAATAAAAAACTTACAAAATTACCAATACAGTGGAGAAAAATAAAATGTATACATAAACTTGAAACTTTTCGCCTGTTGCTCTATATATTGAATACAAAGTATAGAAAGTGCTTTTTTTGACAACACATAAGCCACATGTCAAACTTTTCACTGAAACAATAGGAAAAGTGGGAGAGTAAATCCTCTTAATTTATTGGAAGAGACATGAAAGTGACATAGGCACAAACAAATATAATTCTCATATGAACAAATGACAATTCAAGTTGTCATCGTATTATGGATAGAGTTTGTCAGGAGAATAGTGTAATGAACTTTTCAATAAAGTATAGAATACTAAAAGTACTTGTATAATTTACGTTTCTATGTGTGAATAGAATAGCATATACATCACGTTTACATGAATGTATGCGTAAATACAAACGTAGGTAAACAGATTAAGTAGTGAATTCTGCAAATGCGTACAACAGATAGTGAATGTAAGTTAGGTCATAACTTTTCATGCGTGCTAAGCTAAACTCCTCTTGTTTTTGAAATAGAATTAGAGCTTTAATATTGCTAGTCTTGGAAATGCAATAAAGATAATTCAGTTAATTTTCTCTAGCCACAAGTCTCTTAGTAGTTGGGACAGCCGAGCACTTGGTAAACTTGTAGTTACCGAATTATTCGTGCTGCTACTAAATATTATTTTGCGAATTACATGAGAAGTTGAATTATTACCCCTTCTTTTTTCTTTCAAAACAACAGCATTTATATTAGTATATCTAGTGATATCGAAATGCTAGTGACATAATTAATTGGTGTTGTGATTATAAATATTGCAAAAAAAAAGGTTTTGATTTAAGAGTTGAACTAAAACTGTCATTTTAAAAATAAAACGAAATGAATTCCAAAGAGACCCCTAGCTTCACAAATTTTATTGAGAGAGGGCTGCATGTAAAAGCTTTTCATCATGCTCTCGAGGTCAGCTACGTCCTTTTCAGATAAACCCTAAAAAAAATCACAATGAAAGATGATTGATGGTCTTTCAATTTCAAAACAAATCAATAACCTTTTGAAATTATTTTCCCGTTTATTATTCATACTTTAAACGTTGAAAAAAAAATAATGATCAACTCCATAACATAAATGGTTTATTTAAAGAATGGCCATTTCATAAAGTGCAGATAGCGATAAAAATAAATAGCTATGTAAAAATGTATTGTTGGAATATCATAGCTGTATAGTTAATTAAACTCAATTGATTCAAAGTATCTTCCGTGAGTTCCCCCCACTAATCAAGTGAACTGCAAGACCGCGCCTGGCATCGACCCGACCTCGGGATGCACACAAGGCCCAACAATAGATACGTATGTACTACTCTATTTGTATATACGTGTAATATTACGCATACACAGAAACTGATATACTATAGTTCATGATTCTATTATATATCTTTCAATGGATAAACTAGCACTGATGCAAATGCTGAAATTTACCAACGTCCAGTGCATATTATAGTTTGCCTGTGGTAGCAATTACTTCTAAAACCCTCCAGCCTCATCTCTCTTTTATTATTCCATTACCACTATTGTTTAATTCATTCTAAATTTATGCAACTAATATTTTGGATAATTATCACATTTGTTTTTTAAAAGAAAAATAATTAAAATCTCATCTTTACTCAACTGATAAAAATGTTTTTAACATTTAAATAAAGTAGAAAAACTTTATTCAAGTTTTGGAGTAAAAAACAAAAATAATCATCGAGTAAATAGGATTTGACCTATTTCACAATAATATGATGATAAATTCGACATAATAGATTTTAACTTGTACATTGTGATAAATATTTA
Organism: Chelonus formosanus; assembly: GCA_028641665.1. Lineage (NCBI taxonomy): Eukaryota > Metazoa > Arthropoda > Insecta > Hymenoptera > Braconidae > Chelonus > Chelonus formosanus. The sequence goes on from CM054002.1 coordinate 22,531,339, forward strand.
ACACAAGTCAAGATGAATATTTTTTCTTTTATCATAAAAATGATGAAAAAGTTTTAATAAAAGTATTCGTATTTTTGTTGAGAATATTTTAACACTGTTTTATAAATTCAAAGGCAAAGATTCAATTAAGTTGGCAGTTAATAATTTAGCCTACTTTCTTTTATATAATGAATATCAGAAACAAAAAACAACAACTGAAAGACCGAGTACTACTTTTACAATGTTGAGAATAAATTAATCTATATTCATAGTGTTATTAAAATCTTGGATATAATTACATTGGAAAGAATTATACACAAGGTTGAATTAAAAAGAGATTAAAGGAGAATATTTTTTCTTATTTAAGGTAAATGTCCAATATTCAAGTTTACTACATTATTGCGGTCTATTGTTTTCTAAGTTACAAAATAAGATAAAGAAGTAATAGTATTGTCTTCAACCTTAAAGAGTTATGATCATTTTCATAAGCTTATAAAAAACATCAGATAAGTATGTATTCATAAAATATTAATTCTATTTTCTATTCAATAAGATTTTTTTTCACAATACAACTCATACATTTAAATGAGTTATTAGTTGTTTTCATAATTCAAAAATTTAATAGTTCGATGGACGGAATTATGTTCATAATTTTGTTAAACATGTATTCCTGTAAAAACTTAATATTTTTTTTTTGAATTTAATTTTTATTTAGTTACAGTAAATTTTGCTAAAATTCTAGCTTGTATTTTTTCCGTGATATAATCATAATTTTCCAACAACCATGTAGGTTATCTTTATCTAAAAAATTATAAACAATATCAAATTTTCAAAAAACCTTAATGGCACGAAATATTGGTAATTTACCTTAGTAAAAATAGGAATAAATAAATTTATTAAATAATTTTTTTTTACATTTACTATCTCATTGTCGATTTCCGTTTGCCGCATCTGTTCTAGCTTATCGTTCTGTGCTACTGCTACTGCCGAAGGTGCATTTCTATAAGGTATGCGTTATATTATGGAGTAAGTCAAAGCATCTAGAACGTCTTCCAACGTCAGTAAGAATATTGCATGAAAATGTAGCGATGCGTATGAACACCAGGTAAGTACCTACCGAGGATGTTATATATATATATATAAGTGTGAGAACATCAAAGATGTCAACGCAAAAGCATTACCTTCTCCCATGAGATTTACAAAGTGACGTGGTTTTATCTTCTCGTGAATTTTACACTTCTCAAGTTCAAAAGGAAAAGCGAATTTCCTCGTGTGAAATTTTCATACATAAGCTAAAGCAGTAAATTAACTGTGAATTGAACGTACAACACAATATTACATTTACTGAAAAATTTATACTTCCAGTGCATGAATGTGATGAAAGATAAGGTGAAAATTTTTGATGAGATTTGATATTCATTATAAGCTTATTTTATTAATTATTACTTCACTGTTTAATTGAATGCCATTGTTAGAGTTTTACGTTACATTATCTCCAGGTAAATGACTCTAACAAAGACGAAATAAACGAGCAAAGAGGAAGATGATAAAATGAAAATGAACTTTTCACATTGCTATTAAAACCAATACGATCATAATCGCAATGAAAAGTGCGAAATATTTATTACTTGTGCTCGTATATTTCATTCGAACTCTAAAGTCATAAAGAGAGAAATTGAAATCTCCAAGTAAAGAAGATTATATATAGTAAAACCATTTTTATTTTTACACTTCTTTTTCTTTGTTATATCTTAACTGTTATTCTTTGCTTATTTTAGTGGTGGTAGAATCTTTTTAAAATTTAGGACAAATTTTTTGTTTACATGTTTTTTTGTTAAATTGAAATTGAGACTTGGTGTCAAAATCATGAGATTTAACAAAAAATTTTCCACTAAACGTACCACAGTTATTTTTCTTCTTTCAAATGGAAGAAATAAAATAAAAAATCTGAGTGAAACGTGACATGCGGGTATTTCTAACTGGCGTGTTCTTCATTGCACTCGACGAACCTTTACGTTTTTCTCAGTGGATTTAATCTACAAAAAAAATTCAAGACTTTGTGGCTAATTTCATTGAAATAAAAAAAAAATCCAAGAAGATGATGATGGGAAAACTTGGAGTTAAATCAAAGTTTGTATAATTATTTCAAGATACCAACATTATTTAAAGTATGGTACTATGATTTTATTAAAAAAAAAAAAAAATTAATGATAAATCAATTGAATAATTTACAATTTAATTTTAATACTCTTTAATATAATTTTAAATTTTAATTAGAGTTTCTCATTTATTACTCTTCATTTAGACAATGGATTTCAAGATAATAGAAACTTTAATGAGATATTATTATCGTTTAGCATAGTCACATTATAAAAGAATAGATAAAAAATTTTTTTGTTGAAAAATATGAATGTTAAAAAACATTTCGATCGTTTCATAGAGCTGCATGAATTGAGATTATTCAGTCTCTTAGGATTCGAGTGGGAATTTTTCATTTTAGTGATCCTGTTGGGAATAACTGGAATATATTCACAGGTGAAAACGCTTTCCTTAACTCAAATTTACTTTCAACGGTTGTTTCGTTGAATAGATATGTGGAATAAAAAATGTTTCAGAGCGAGATGCGGAGGCGGAATAATGAGGACAATTTCTTCGTTGCTGTATATAGGGACAGAGTGAAATAAGATAACCAACGTGGGCGAAAGAAGAAAGAGTCACTCTCAAGGTCTTCAAGTATTGATACCGGAAGATCTCGAAGCACGTTTGTTTTTCTCAAGAGTCAAGAAGACAAATCGGTTGGTGAGACTCACGCCTAACCTATACCTTTCCATATCTATGTGGTTGTTGTTGAGTGCACTAGCATTACCAATAGACGCAAGTGGTTAAAGGATGCAAACCGGTTTTTCGCAAGCAACTTTTATAATGAGATTCCTCAAACGTTTCGTCGATCAGAGAAAGAACTGAAGATAAGAGTGAATGTTGGAGTAAGAAAGAAAGACTTTATAAAGGGGCAACTCTGACGTTTACATAAAGAACAGTAGGTACTTCCGTGTACTTCCTAACACGGGTGTACACGCGACTCTGCATGTCCTCGTGTGCAAAGTCCATATATGTTTATGACAATTGTAAGACTGATGTTATTGTAAAAGGAAATTCGGTTATATGTATTTCAATATTTACTCAAAAATTATCATTCCATAATGCGCGAAATTGCACGCTGATGATGGGATAGTAATTTGAATGACCGCTATCAGGTATTTCGATTGAGATTAATTTTTTTTCAAGTTTTGTTTTACTAGATTAAAATGAAAGATTGTTAGAAAATAGAACTTTTAATTTTAAAAAAATCAATTAATCGTTTAAAACTCAAGTTGTTTGAAAACAAAGTTCCCTGCTCTCTCCATTCAAACCAATGGTAATTGACTACAAGATTAGGTTTTTTAATATTCATTCGAACATGGTTCCTTAAATTGTCGTAAAAAAAAATATATTGTGTAAATACATTTGTAATAAATACTCCATCAAACGAAAATCAAGTTTTATTGTACCATTTTTAAAAAAATCAATTATTAATAATAATTTTGACTTAAATTCTTCTATAAAATAGATATAAACCTTCTTTTGATAATCTTTTTATATTTTTTGACGCAATCGAAGACAAATTAATCAATATGCAGAGAGCTAGTGTGTGTATTTAATAAAAAAATATTAATCTTATTTCAAAAGGCTTTGGGTTTTTTTTTCTATACGACCCGAAGCGATCGAAATACCTGAAATAAATCAACAATATTACATACCAATCTCTATTATTAGTGTATAATAGGAAAATATTTGACTGTTATTTCAAAATTTCTACTACAACTCTGCAAGCATAATTTTTAATTACTTAAAAGATAGAATTTAATTACTACCTACGGTAAATAAAAATAGTAAGTTCATTAATTCTTTGACTATATAATGTTTTACTGACTTTTTGAGCTGAAACAAAAATTTTTCGTTTTCTGTTCAGTTAGAGAATACAATTCATTTCATTTCTTTACTTTTTTATGTAAAAAAAAAAAAGAGTCGTAGATTTTTTGTGCCGTCTAGTTTATTTATAAAACTCAATCATGTTTCAGCATCTTCAAACGATGGAGACGAGACGAAAGATAAATCATCCGGTTGAATGACTACAAACTTTAATGTAAATAGAAATGTCGAGTCTTTATAAAGTCAATAATTTGAACAAAGTTTAAATCTCCCTTACTTCCCATTGCGACTGTGAAGAGTCTTAATAAAGGTCATGTAAACGATAATTATTTTCCAACTACATAAACATTTGTTAATGAGCTAATTATTTATTATATAAACATATGAATGTGAATTTTTTTTCTGCACATAAAGCGAAAAATTTGTTAAATTATGGGTCAAATTGTTTTATGTCCCGTGAAGTTTATATAACGAAATATGACTACTATTTTTGTATTTATATAAAAATATGTTTTATGTATATATGTATACAGATAGAATTCACAACCTACAGCAATAACCAGACCGCGACGTACCACATGCAGTGCAATTGGACCAGCGAACGTTTCATAAGGGATACGATCTGTGCACACTATACCACTATACCACTACCCCTTTAGTCAGTTATAAACTTTTTTACTGTCTCTCACAGCGTCTGCCGGCAAAGTAATCTCTTTTTATTTCGCAGTGTTATAGTCACTTGCAAAAATAAAGAGTATATCGCCGAAATATAAAAGAAATAAAAAAAAAAAAATACATACAAAATACCACTTAATTGTTTTTCAAATTTTATTATGTAAATTTAATTTTTGATTTCTATTTAAACTCTATTTATTGTTATAAATAAAAACACAACGTAACTAGAACGACTGTTCTTAAAAAATATTATTTATGAACACTTTGATTGTATTTAAAAATGAATAAATTAATTAGCCAAGTATTTTATTCGAAGAAAAAAAAGACTTTTTAGTGTATCTTGAAATACTTTTGTTTTTAAATGACTAAGAAAAAACTCCAAGGTTAGATCAAAGATTTGTTAGACAATAGGTAATTAAATTATTAATTAAACTTGTTTATCAGAGTTAAAATAAATAGTGGTTTGTAATAGAAAAAGTAGCTCATAATGAAAACTCCACTCCAAAGTCAAGGTAAGTAAATAAGTTACGTAGCCTTAATTGTTTGGAGCAGCGTATGAATAAAAATAAAGTCAGTAATAAATTTACATTAGTTTAGGAATAAACTTTTATAATACAATATTATAATAAAAAAGTATAAGTTGCAAAAAGTAATAAAACTTACCCAAAACAAAACATTAAATCCAAAGATCACATATTTGAGACAGCAGCTCACTTCACTTGTATCCCTTCTGTACTTCCTTGCAGGCATGATTACGATACATTTATCTCCTGTTTCTGATTGCGATTTTCGCGCCTTCTGACTCACACGCGCACATGTGCACTTTTCGAAGAGCAATAAGAAAGAACACAAAATAAAAACAAAAATAAAAACAACAAACAAAATTAAATACACTTTGAAAACAATAACTAAACCCGCATAATTATATAGTGATCATGGCGGATCCATTTTTGTGTTCTACTTACTTTAGATATTTTCATTAACTAATAAACTTATTTTTTTTTTAATTAATTGTAAACCGGCAGTAGTCGTTGCCAGCTGATCAGCTGATCACAATATCCCACATAATAACGACTACTGCCATTGTCACGTCGCAGCGGCACACTGCTAGTGCCGGATCAACGAGACTACGAGCGGGTCAGACATTTCCCCTCTATCACTTCGTGTGTTCCACCAGCGCACAATTGCAGCCTTCCTTTACTAAAAAGACAACTTTCTTTCTCGCACTCCCCACTACTTATCAGTCTTCTCTCTCACTTTTCTCCCTTCTTTTCGACTACTTCGTTTTTCGCTTCAGTCACCTTTCATACCTGTTTATCTCGTTCTCTTTCTATTTTGCTTTTTAACCCTGTGCTGCTTCTTTCTTTACATCATTCTTATTTTTAGCTTTTAATGCGACCTCATTTTATGTTTATCTTACCATTTACCAGTACATTTATTTGTTATTATTATTATTATTATTATTATTATATCACATTTGTCTTTGGATTTTCAAGTTTCAAATGATAGCAATAGAAGCGGCCACCTTACCCTTTAGTCTTCACCTCACAGTTCAAACAACTCGACTCACTCTTGTACCATGAGCGTGCAACTACCTGCTGATGGTGCTTGGGTTCGCGCAGGCGCCACACGCATCCACCGTTTAACCCCTCCCGCTCATTTTTTCTTTTGTTTTTTCTTTCTTCCACATTTTCTTAGTTCTCTTGGACGTACCAAGAACCGTCCAACTGGACTGTGTGAACTAATTTTCTTGCTTATCCTCTTTCATCTTTTTTTTTTTCTGTTTATTCTCATCTATGTCATACACACTTATGTACATATCTTGTTCATCAAACTGATATGAACCTTACAAGTTTATTTTTAATTTGAAAGGTTAGATGGACTTTTAGATAGATACAAGTTGAATGTAGCAATAAAAAAATTTTTTTATTAGGTTTTAATAACCGGAGGCAGCTTTACCAAACAAACAAAAATTAAGTCCAGTAGCGATGGAGTAATTTCCAGTAGAGGTCAAACAAGTGTAATTAGATTCTAAGTAGGTCAAAGTTATATATGAGATGATGATGTTTCGGAATCATACGTAATATATTAGATAGGAAAAGGACGTTGCTTCATATGTGTATTGTTAAAATCTATCTAGCAACACTGTTTCACATTTCTTATGTTCATTTATTACACTGTCGTTATATTACAGCATCTATTGACTGTTATCTCTATTCTGAAAGCATTAGTAGTATGATTCTAATTTAATGGTAATCAATTCCCATAAAACCTGATATTTTATTCGATATAAAATAAATCATGTAACCTTTTTTATTTTATTTATGGATTAGCATAAATTACTTATTAATTTTCATTTGAATTGAATGGAATTTTTTTTGTATTTATATGATATTATTGATGTGCTCATTTAGCATTAATTCTTTTTTATTTTCAAATTTTCGTGCGACGCGGAAGTTGGTTCCATATAATTCCTTTGGATGTCACTAGCTGCTGGCAACTAGAATTTATCTATATTCTCTGCTGTAGTAGTTCAAAATTTCACGATCAGACTTCCTGTTGTTGTGGAAGGTTATGACACAATTGTTTTCTCTTCTAACTTTAAAATTAATTAATGATTTAAAATAAATTATCAATCAAATGAATATTGGGTTATAAAAGCATCAATCAATGATGGCATTGATAGTCAAAAATGTAAGTTGACATTGATTGAGAAGTAATCTTTATCAATATAACCTCAGAATGGTTCTGTTAATGATAAATCTTATTTATTAACGAAAACTTTTAATATTCCTTTTTTTCTTAATGAATCCATGAATGTTGTTTCATTTTCAACAAATAAAAGCTTCTTGTACTATCAATTATTGTTTATATAGAATAAGCGAATGCAACATAATTAACGTTTTTAATGAACAGGTCACAAGGAGCTTACAAATACAATCATGTGTGCAAAAACTAATCCATACATCTACAACACTTAATAAAACGACTTCTGGAAAATATAAATCTACTAGAAATCGAACCAAACCTCTCACATATGAAATGGCAATGAAACCTTGGGATATTGCAGCTAGAAAATCATGGAATGCATGGAACACTTGTGAGTACTTTGTATGCAATTTAATTGATAGATATCAATTGAAAAGTAAACAATTCTTTGAATTATTTAGCAAATGTATTGGATGGAAATCGACCTGCTGAAACAGCAGCAGAAGATGAATTTATTCGTCGATTTATGTATGGCACGTGGCATAATATTTTTGTATCACAATTAATTATCAAACGACAACACAATATTATTCGAATAGCCGGTATTGTTCAAAGAAATTTAGCACCAAGAAAAATGTATTTTTTAATTGGATATACTCAAGAGCTCTTGAGTTACTGGCTTCAATGTCCTGTTAAATTAGAATTACAATCAGTTGAGAGTAAAGAAGATGTAGTATTTAGATATGTATAAGTTATATTGAGATTTGACATTTTTTTAGAAATATAAATAAAATGTATTTAAAAACAGCCACTTACATTATTTTGAATCATATTAAGAATAAAAAAATTTTAATTGAAAATCAATTTAATATTTATAGTGAAAATAAAGAAAATCGTTTAATCATATTTTACTTGTTTTATTGTTTTATTAATTATTAATTATTACACTCAATCATGATGAAAACGTAGCCCACATACAATTTATTGCATTGTCAATAAAACTTGAAATATACAATACCTTTGAATGGATATTGAATTATCACGTTGATGAGATGTTATGATGGTAAAACATGATTAAATAAAAAATTATAAGACAAACGATGGAAACTACTAGATTTTTTCGTTTTCTTCGTAGCATGTCTTTACAACTTACATCATTCAATATCCGATCAGGCCTCGCTGAGCTATTTATTTGTACTTTTGCACTTTTAATTTGCGAGTATTTATCATTACAACATTTGTTGATAACTTTTTTTAATTGCAAACACCATTGATAAAAAATAAATTTATATACATGTTAACATATTCGTATATATGTTACCATTTAAATAGACAATACGATAGAAAATTAATTCATTTACATAATAATTGAAATAAGACTTAAATTTGACAGCAGTGTAGTCTATAAAAATTATTAAAAATTTTTTAAACTAAATGCGTATTAATTAATGTTAAAAAATGCACAGAATCCTTAACATTAAATTATTAAAATTCAACAATTACCTTATGGTGGAAAAGGATGCATCTTGTATTGTAAATACGTAAAATATTGATTATTTTTGTTGTAGCTTAACTACATTGTATGAAAAAGTGCAAAATGGTACCATAATAATAATAATAATAATAATAATAATAATAATAATAATAATAATAATAATAAATTTGTGATAACAATTTTTCTCGTTAATTGTGCGATTATTTCTTATATTAAAATTTTCTAGTGTATTGATAAGCCAACGCGAGACCCGATTGAATCAATATAATTTGATATTAAATTTCAACAGTATTATTGTGAATGATCAATTTAATATCAAAGATTTCTTTTTCAATATTTATTGTTAACATTATTGAATAAAGCTTTTCTTGATTTATGATTAAATATAATATTTTCCCGTTATTGAAAGAGGCAGTTACATTATACTATTTTACTATTATCATGTATAATTAATATGCTTCAATTATCACTCAATCTATATAAACTCGATGTGCATTTAAAGTCAATTAATAATTAATAAAGTTAAGTTGATGTAATGTCATCTTGTTGCCGATAGATTGATACTGACGAACCAGAAATTATCAATCAATAGCAAATATATGCTACACAGCATGATTGTTTGCTAAATTTTAAATGATAACTAGTCGAATTTTTATTTATTAAACCTATCTAGCTTGCATCGATTACACAATTCAAATTATTAATATCAGTATTCATATTCGATCATTTCACATAATTGAAAAATCCCATACAACTCAATGAACGATTAATTACCTTTCAAAGTTCTTTGTTATTGTTATAAAAGAAATAAAATCGGAAATTTATATCTTAATAATTATAAATAAGTACTTTTGTCTTTACTATTATTATATTACTATACTTATTGGAAAGAAGAAAAATGCCAAACGATCATGGAATCAATTATACAACACACTTATTTTTCATTATGTGATAAAATTTCCATTTTAATTTCCGTTAGAAATTCGTATGTCTTAACGTCTAAATAACAAGTCTGATATCTTCAGTGCATGCATGTGTGGCCTAATAATTTTTTTTATTATAAATACAAATTATATATCTCGAGTAAAATTTACTTCAATAAATGACAAAAAAGTCATGAAGATGTAAATGATGGTAACTTATCCTGAATGAGATATAATGTTGACAATACATTTAATTAATGAGTTTCCATTGTAATTAATTGGTAAAAGGATTATAATAAAATATAATATTGTCAACGTAATTCAAGAGGCTTAAATGGTAGACATGAATTATTAATTAATTAATTATCGTATTTAGATGGTAAATTGATAGATTACCTTCATTAATGAAGGTAAACAATACATGATGCATCTTGTCAAATTAGGCCAGAGATCAATTATAAACTGTATTCATTATAGTGATATCTTATTATTCAATTGCTCTAAATTATGGTATGAAACGAGCGTAATGAACCAATATACAAATATGGAACCCCGATTTTGTTTGATTCATAAAAATGGTCATTTATGTAATTTTTTTACAACATTCACTACAAATATTCATTATCTATGCAAAATTATATAAATTCACACAGTTACCACTTGTTGTATTCAGTTCGTTTTGAGTATCCAAAAAATGATTTAAAACTATTTTTACATCGTTTAAATTCGCTAATTTCGGAATCATCATTGATTAAAATTATTTACAATTGATCATCGTGAAAACTATATTCTATAAAATCACAAAAATGTCAAATATTTTCCTATTTGTCTTAAGAAAAATTGAATAATAAATTAGTTTCATAAATGAAAAATTATATCAATTGCATTCGCAAATATATTCGAAAATGTATATTGCTTTGGATAGAGTTAATTCATCATATTATTAATATATTCCTATTTGATTATTAAAAATTAAAAAATCATATCGTTTTGAAATTTATCTAACAAAATAATCAGAAACTGAATCAACAAGCAGTAAAATAATACATTTCATACGTTTAAGTATGTTTATATATAAATTGAATTAAAAAATGTTAATGAATGAATGACAACCGAATCTAGACAATACTACCATACATGAATATTATTACATAGTCATACATACAATTACATTTGTTATAATATCATCTATTTTTGTTTAATTATTATTTAACATTATCATTATCAATATACGTGGCCAATAAGAACAGATTTGTACTTGCATTGAAATTGTTAAGTCAACTCCAATCATTTCGCACAGCCCAGTATAGCGTGTATGTTCTCATATATATTTATTATATATATGTATATTTTTTTTCTTCTTTAGTCGTTTTTGTTTAAAAATACAATTTTTCAATGGATGGCAGCATTTTTATTAAAAAATTGGCTTGGAGATTGTTGTAATGACATTTAGGAAGATTCCAGAATTTTTCTAGTAGATTCTAAGTGTTTAATAAATATGTGAAATTGTTCCAATTAGTCTCAATATCACAGAGGTTTGATCGGAATATTTAATTTGCTTCTTAAATCTTTTTTTCTTTTTTTTTAAGTAGGAAAATAGGTATCTACATACATATTACCGTGATTATTAACGATGATATTCATAACTTCTTAAAAATGCAATACACTATACATGGGCTAAACGCATTACAACATGGCTCCCATCACCTAAATCATTAAAATTAATTGATTTTATCGGTCAGTTTAAATAGAATGTGCGGTAATGTGGAGTATTTGAACATTTGCAATTATTTCAATAAGAGTCTGTTGCGAGTGATAATCCTAGAGCCAGAATGTAAGGAGTCATCGGGTTTTCATAATCGGTAATCAGTTTTTGCTTTTTTATTTCGGTCTAGATCGGAGCAGCTGCTACCTGCGTGAAATCAAACCATTACTAGTCCCTATAGTCGGCGTCATTTCTAATTCCACTAGTAAAGGAAAATGATCTGCAAAAAACATTTAGTTTTTTCATTACATCCTTCTAGAGAAGTAAAAGGAAAGAACGTATTGCTTGATGATTTGTGAGTTTTTTTTCCTTATAACTAGATACCAATTTACTGTGGTTAAATTAATCGTTATATGTTATCTCATTAAATAGAATATTTTTTATACCTGAAGGGATATGAGGATGAGGACATCCCACAACCTTATGTTCTCTGAACCAGTCAGGACTTAAAGGCCCCAATAAACCTAGTGGAACCATACTTTGTTTCGAATAGAAAATATAATCAATAATTCCTTTGAAGTCGAATCTAAAAAATATAATTAATATATTATTAGTCAATATTCTTTATATTTTTTCTAGAATTTATTGTAGAATTACTTACGTATAATTCGTATACGGCATTATGTCTTCACTATAAGCTGAAGCTAACTTAAATGAATGGATGAATTCATTTGGTTTGTCGCATCCAGAAATTTTTTGTAAGCAAGATTTATAAGCAAGATCTTTGAAATCACGGTGATCAGAAGCAACTCTTCCTGACGTCAAGAATTCTATCACACCTAGAATTTCATCCAATAATTGATATTATTAAATTTAAAATTTTCCGCTTTTTGATATTTGTTAAATTATCAAATATATTTATTTACCTGAGTCTGGCAATGAATTAAAATCACCGCAAAGCAACAGTTGTACAATATTTGAGTCAGGCTTATGACCAGGTTTTAATTGTTGGCTCGCTTGATCAAGAATAGATCGTAATTCGTTACTCAACATCATTGTCTGAATTAATTTTACATCACAATACTCAGGATCCCAATGAATATGAGCAGTGCATACGAGAATTGGTTGTTCAATTTGAACTGGATCCGAAGGAAGCCCTGAAACAATAACATTTATTATAAAAATAGCTGAATTAATTTTTAAAAAAATCTTTAGAAAATTTTCTACAATTTTTAAATGGCACACAAACAAATAATGTATTTACTTGAAATGATTTATTCAAAAATAAATTACAATTTGTAACATATTGAATGAGTTATTATAATAACGATACATTTTTTAAATATAAAACCTAAGATAAACTACTTAGAAAATGACAATTAATGTAAATACACCGTAAAGCAAAAGACAAGGATATGCAATAAGTAATCGTTGTTTTTCATCTCCAGACATTGCAGAAAATAATCTTGATGCCGATAAAGTAGCCCATGCTACAGCAAGTACTGCAACAACTGTTCCTGCAGGTCCTTTAAGAGTTGTGAAAACACTAACTCCTGCTAGAACAACCACTGGGAGTAGACAATAGCCCAAAACAGAAGCGACTGAAGATAAAGTAACATTTCCAGTAGTGCTCATCAAGTATTGAAGCATGTACATTAAAAGACAGGATGTAGATGCGAGACCATAAACGTAACCAAAGTGAGCTTTTGATCCAGCTAATAGCAGAAATGCTGCAAGGACCAAACAAAAAGCAACTGGTCCAGCTAAATCCGAATCTTGCATTAAATAGTTTGCATCATCTGTTTGACCGCGTCTATGAAATGGATTCAATACTGCTAAAGTCTTTTGTATTATTCTATCTGGATCTATTCCAAGCTCTTCTAATAGAGGTGGTTCATCTTCCTCTTCATTGAATCCAGGTGCTGAAAGTTATTTAGCATTAGATACATTTAACAATCAAGGGTATCACTAGTTTACTGGCAGTTTAAGTAGATATCAAATGAATGGTAAATACTTGTAATGATTTTATTGCAATAATTTGGTGAAATACTAAGTTTAGTAATTGGTTATGTTGATGATAAAATATAAGTTATATTTACTTTTTTCATAGTCATTATCTGGATACATCATATCACCAGTATACACATTTTTAGTTGGATCCAAAAAGTTTCCTGGAGGATACGGAGAATAAACAAGTGATTGATCATCTGTGTATGATTGAAAATCAAACTGTTGGTTAGGTTGACCAAATCCTACAGCGTCAAAGTTATATTGGCCTTGGGAAGGCGAGTCCCAAGGAATATCTTGTTCACTATATCTTGCCATCTTATATTTTATAATTAATGATATTAATTATTGATGATTTTTTGTAAAAATGAATAAGTAACTCAACACCTTTGTTGACAACACGACAGTAATTATGATCAAACAGATGTTACTTCTATTTCCTTCTTTATCGACTGAATATTTTCGGGCAAACAATGCATAAGTTTTCGCCAGATGACAGCACCATATCAATTTCGCGCGCAGTCTAACACAATTTCAAGTTTCTAATTTTTAAATCATTCCAGTAAAACTATAGGTGAATAAAAATGTTAGAACTTTGTTTAAAATGCATTCATTTGAAACCAGTCTACCCAATGGGTATTATAAAATAGTTTAATCGATAAAACATATTTCAATAAAATAACTATGTTTTTCTTCCTTGCATTCAGTATTAATTGAGAAGCTGAGAAAGTAATGCGGTGATTCCCATTACAGAAATAAATCAGTCCAGTTTAGAATAGGTATCTCTAAGGTATCATGGGCGTAGCACAACCGGTTAAGATTCTCTCAGTCCAGTCAGAGTACCTCAACCTCCCAGACCTCGTAAATTACAGGGAATCAATATCACAAGAGTGGGCTTTTACAAGAAAGCTTTTATCGGTAGGTTGAATGAATGGCTAGAGTCGTCTCTACTGTAGAAAGAATTCTCTCTTTTTTAAAAAAAAATATTCTTTGATGGATCAACGCCTCGGGGACATCCAGACGTCAGTCTTTGTCTGTTTCAACTGAACAAGGAAGCCAATCATAAATTCTATAGCAGTCAAACATGTCATGGTTAATATCATGATGTTTCATAAAGACAATAAATTCCTCAAATACCATTTTTTTTAAAAGTCTTTGATACTTTTTTTTTTACATCACAATACTTAATGACTATTGACATAGCTGTTAAATAAGATAAAATATTTCAATTGTATATTAGTTTTTGCAATCATTTTATGAAAGTAAATATGAAAAATCTTTAGCATGATTTATGCTAGAAATTATGTAAAGAATATTAAAACAATCGACACGTCATGTATGAATGCTATTTAACCAGCAATACTTCATCTTTTTAAGAAGAGAATGCACGTGTATTCATGTTATGTATGTGTTAATACAACGAGACAAGAATAATTGTACAACACTTTGAGTCGCAAGTAATTAATTAAACACTTCTCACGCTCTTTCTCTTTCCTTCAACATAACCAAAGCTATCGTACTTTGCTCAGTTGGAGAATGTACTGCACTTACAACTTAAGATGAATACTGACATATTTCTCCAACTTGGATTCTTGTCTAGAAAACTACACCAATCAGAACTTTGATTCTGTCAAATGTGTTTTCGAAAACTTTAGACAAACAAAATTTCAATTATACATTACTTTGAGTAAGGATTCTTCAAAAAATAATTTAATAAGAAATATCGACATTATAAAATACAGTAAAATAAATGTTAGATGAATGGAAAGTCAGGAGCTGTTCACATAACATTTATGTATGTAATACATATTCTATAATCGAATGATTAATTCAATGATTTGACTTCATACTAATACGTCCTAATTCCAACCTAATCCTACACCAAATGCAGAATGCGATTAACGGCAACTATTATGGGGTAATTTAGTCTCTAGTTTATTGATGTTGATAACTATTAATCTCTTTTTTTACATCAATAAAGCATTTAAAAGCGCCAGAGTATTTCATTTTTCATAAAAATATATGATTTATGTTATGATGATATCATTTTAAAACACTTTAAGTGTATTAAAATAAAATACTACAATTTGCAGTGCAATCATTCACTGAGTTGATCAGTTTTTTTCTTCAAAATCCATGGTGTCTTAGAAAGTAAGAACTAATATAATGTCACTTGTATTTAAATCAAAATGAATTTCATTAAATTCAATAAAATATTTTATGGCGAATATTTCAAATTCTTTTTCTTCATTAAATAAACATTTTTTGAAATATTTTTATATAATTAATTATGTGAAAATAATTATCATTAATTTAAATTCCACTAAAATGTTTTCATTCCGGATACTTTTTCAACAGCGCATGTTAAATGTCACTAGTAAATAGTAGGGACATATGAAGATGAACCAAATAAGTAAAAAGTATTAGATTACGACAGCGTAAATTTATTGCTGAATACTTGTGTATATGTAGCAGTTTTCTCTGTGTCGAACTTGATCTTTCTCGGTCCACACTTGGTTGCGTGTCGATGCCAGTACATCCCCATCAATTACCTATGATCTTGCGTTAATTGGCTTGAATTACAGAAATGCGTATCTTGAGACTCGTTTACTATCCACAGTGCAAAATTATTACTTGAGAAATAAAATAAGGTAATAAAAGAAAAAAAGGTAAAAATCTTGAGACACGAGTGGTAAACGATCATCGTTGGATCCTTTAGCACTTTCCCCTGGCATTTACTTTCAAGATCGTTACATGTTCAGTATACTATTTGAGTTTCATTACTGACGAAATAAGAGCACTCCAGGAAATGATACACGATTATAGTACGAGTTTACTTGTTGGCATTTAAATGATTTCTCAACAACTCTTTGCCGTCAATAAGCCTTACAGCTTTAAAATATCCATTGCTACATCTCTCTGTTAATTTATCATCTGGACAAGGTAATTGATAATACATGCATTTTATTGTAAATCTGATTATATGCGTTAATGTCATCTGCCTTATCGATTCTTTAAGATAACTTGTTCATACGATTTAAAAACTATTGAAATTTATTTTACACTTTTTTCTCGACACATTCATTCACGCAGTTATTTAGTATTTTTTTATTCTTTTGTAGATATACACTGATAGAAGAGATTGTTGATAGTTACAAACTTTTTTTAACTATTCAAAATATTTTTTGTACAATAAAAAGTAATGCGTAATAGTTAATATACGATTTTATTAGGTTGTCCAAATATAAATCCGCCATTCCAAAAAATGTTTTTTTTTTCATTTAATTTAAATTGATAATTATTTCTTACTAACATATTCGCCATTGTTATCCACGATTTACTGCCAACAATTGCATGCTGGCTATTCCTATACAACCGTAGTGTAGATGTTTCCAAATCATTTTTATAGTTCTTGAAAGTTTGATCAAAATGGCAGATTCATGTTTGGACAATCTAATATATATTATAGATAATAGATAATATATATATATATATATATATATATATATATATATTTTAACTTAAAAAAAATCTGTTATCAGTGTATTCTTTTTTTGTATCGATATCTTTCGTTGGTAAAGGTTTTTAAATTAAAAAAAGTAGGTATTAAAAACTCATTTCTTTGTGAATTAAATGAAAAAAAAAATAAATAATAAAACAAAATGTATTGTATAATACTCACCATTATCCCAAGCTGCTTCGGTTGTTTTAAGCAAAGCTGCTAATCCGATATTATCCTTAGGCATAACTCTATTTAACATATGGTCCGACCCTTCGGCATTTGCCATAGCCAATTGATTAAATTCTACAAGATGGTCTTTTATCAAAGTAAATCTAAAAAAGAAGTAATAAAAATTTTTATTTCTCAATAATTAACAGACTAATGATCAGAATGAAAAATTGTTTCAATAGTTAAAGACTGTGAAATGAAAAAAATTCAATAAAAGAATTTTTTAGTGGCTATTCTTTAGGGTGACTTATTGAGTATTGGTTATGCGCATATGGGTTAATTTTTTTTCTCTGACAGAAAATCCAATGGAAAAAGTTTAATATCATCAAATATCAAAGTATCGAAAAAGTGTAACGTAAAATATGAAGTTTGGAATATAATTTCGTTTGACCATGTGACGCGTATAAGTTTTAGAACATACATCTACTATCTTTGTAACTGTTATAGATGGAGTTGGATATTTCCATAACTTTTTTTCATTTTATTTGTCTCGATAATGAATTAGTAGTATTAATTAAATGAAAATTTTCCACTCGAAGTAGTCTAGTCGATAAAAATAGACTTGGACAAATATAAATAGGCGTAAGTGATCAGTCGTTGTTAAGAATGTGTCATGTTATTATTCAACGGGTCACATGGAACATCGATAGTTATGGAGATATATACTGTAGCAAGCATTTAATAGCACTTGGAACGTAGGCAGATATAAACGAACCGTTACTACAGGGGGACATACTTAAATAGTAACCGCGAGAAGCAAGATTGCATATATGCTTGGTCTGGCTATACATCACGGTAATGGCCTCTCGTAGCTCGATAACCCGGAGCAACGCGCCTAACAAATATCGCAAACTGGACTTCAATTGCATCGCGATATTGAAAATAAACGCGACCTTTGGTACATGGACATATAGAAGCGGTCATGCACATACACGTTTACCAAGTGATAAAGCATACAATGGTTAACTTAATGTGAATGCTCTAGGGACCCTCCGTGAGAACGAGAGACGTAAAGAGGTAAAGTCGTCGCGTTATCGGTACGATTCTCTCTTCGGGCGGTACTTTTGCGAGCAATAAACTTACTCTGAAGGAAAAGAAAAGGTAAGACCAACTCTTGGGAGTTGAGATGGACTAGAATGGAAACTTTTCAAATTTTTCAATGCTAAATTTTCCCTTCCACTCGATCACCTCTTGTTTTCAAGTAACCCCAAGTAGTTTGGGACAACCGATTTATCTAGACTTTGTCGATCGTCCAAGTGATGGCTACTTTTTTCCTACATCATTGATCGACGAAAAGAAAGAAATAACCGTCGAGAAAGTTGGTAAAGTATTTTATCCTAACCCGTCATATATCCCGAGTCGATATTTAGGGATTTTTTTAATACTTTAGAGTCCTGATTTTTAAGTATTTAAAATTACCTCATTATTATTTATAAAAGAGGGGTTTTCAGCTACATTAGGACTTATTAATTATTAGCTTTATTAATTTTTAAGCTCTAATTCAACACTTTTTTAATATTATTAATAAATTCTTTTGTGTTTGCATAAATAATGTGACAAAAACTAAAAATTTATTTGCATTTATTCAAGGTACTGAGTTGAGAAAAAAACATGGAAGACAGTAATCTTAATAAGTATTTGAGAGACAATTAGTTTGAATTAATTTAGTATTATTCTTTATTACTGTTCTTCTTGTTGCTATTTTTTACACCTCAGTTCTTAAAAAATCTCAGAGAAATAATATTAAGGGTTGACGAAGAATTAAAACCGATAGAAAAAATCTCAAGAATTCAAAAGTTATTAAAATGATCTGAAAAAACTTAAACAAGTTCTTATACTTCGATTCGGGATATTTCACCATAAAAGTAAAGAGATAACAATTTTAATAGTGAAAAATGAAGAGATAAAAAAAAATTTACTTACTTGGCTGTTCTATAAAAGATTGCACAACCATCAACGTATTTTCTGTCATTTTCAGCCATCGTTTTAGCTCGAGACTTAGGAGAGAAAATACCATCATAGCCATCATGTTTAAGTTCTGGCAAGAAGAAGTTGTAAAATTGGTCCGTTTCAACTTCTTGGAGGCTTATCAAATCGGCTGCATAATGACGAATCTCTTGAAGAATTCCCTTCTTCCGGTATTCCCAGTCTAGTGCCCAGCTTGGACAGTAGCCATACATTTGACGTGTCGCATATTTATCGCATAAAACGTTGTAACACATTACAGTAAAAATACCTAAAAAGAAGTTCATAATTTACTTTAATATTTGCAAGTGAATTAATCAAGTTTTATTATTTTTATTGCTGTCGATAACTTTAATTAAATTACTACATTTCCTTGAACTCTTCTTTTCATCATAAAATAATCTTAAATAAAAGTTTTCATTCGAGAATTAATTACAAGTTCTCTAAAGTCATATCCGAGTACTGAAAATCTTTTATGGTCAAACTTTTGTAAATAAGACGATTTACAAGCTCATCCAATACTTCTAATTAAACCTTTTGGTATGGATGCTTATAATAGAGCCAGGAAATCTAATGGAAATTACTATTTATATGTCTGATTAATTTTTGCCAATTGAGATTGGGAAAGTTTAAATAAAATGTACACACAAATGCTAAAGCTTCCAGATAATAAACACACTCTGTTAACAAATCGACAGTAAAATTTTCTAATTATCATCAAGCCCTCTTTTCTTTATGTTGCTTGTTCATCCTTCAAGGAAATCTCTCTATGAAGATTTAACGTTTAGACAAATTTTTATTGAAGAAAACCGCGTTTCCCTGACTCTTATCTAATTTTTTTTTACCTTAAATGAAATATTTGATGTATTTAAGTAATTTAGATAAACAGTAGATCAACATAAAAGTTAATGTAAAGTCATAAAGATAATTATTAAAGTGACATTGACACTTGAAATTATTACCATTGGTTTTTATGTTATTTTACTTTAGTTTGTTTTTTTTTTAATTAATAAAAATGGAATTATTATATAAATATTATTGATTAAATCAATTATTTACTTCATCTACTTCATTTAAAATCGACCCCATTACAACAACTTTCTAACAGGAAATTAAAAAAAAAGTAATTGGTAAATTAAGATGTCTTTTTACCAGATAATAGTACAGAAATTTGTTGAATTTTTTATTTTAATGTGTTGAGATGTATTTTTGATTACAAGGAGGAAACAAATCTGAATCTGAAATAAATTTTAATAAAACAGCAAATGCAAAGATAAAATCCTTTACTTTAAATGAAGAGCCTTGATAGTAGCATGTCTCACTTTACCCAATACCATGAGCTCCAACCCACGGGGAGGATAAGAGGATCAACATAAAGTGAGCTGTCTTACTAACGTCGCGTTATACGTCTGTATAAATTTCACCCATCACGACTTTGCTCTCTCATCCTTTATCTCTCATGCATGACTGTATGTTATGTGCAAGGCTTCTAGGTTGACTTCTATGCGAGTATTTTCATTTCAGTTCCAGATACTGAAGATCAAACTCTTTGAATAAAAATTAGCACTGGCTAACTTGATTCCTACTTGTCAATTTTACTCGTGTGAAATTTAATAAAAGTCATCCACATGCAAATGTCTGCGTTTGTTTCATCGAAATGAAAAGCTCGAAAATATAATGTCTTTAAAATAAACCGACTGCAGTAATTGGATTTCCGTCTCATACTCTCAATAAAAACTTTTTCATTTTGGAGATTAATGAGTGAATGTACACCTGTGCATTAGCTTGATTACAGAGTAATATATATCTGAAAATGTAATGTATGTTTTCCAAGTATAGACCTTGGCATCAATTTCTCTCTTTTTCTCTCTCTTCATTCCTTTCTTTTTCTCATCAATGTTAAATGTCATTATCTGAACCCAGTGTATTGTAAATTTCAAAACAATCCACTGTCAATTTAATTCAAATATTTCACAGACGAATGCTGTTATGAATCTAAACGACTTGAGAGTCATTTGTAAAGATGACAGTAGGGACGAACATTATTTGAATTCGATGAGACGTAATATATGCATTAGTAATGAAAACAACCCTCCGGACATTCAACTTGAAATATTGCAACTTCAAAGTTATTCTATATTTCTACCAGTAAAACAAATGACAATAACGTTATTCATATTTTAAGTGCATAAAAAATTTTTTGATTAAAAATAAATTGGTTTCATTTATATAGTTAAATTTTGTTGATTAAGATTAAATTGATAAAATTGATCAACTACAATTGACTATAAATTAAATATTAACAATAATTAATACATGAAAATCGTTAGAGGAATATTATCTATTGTCTATATACAGAGCAAATAATAGTGTAGTTAATATTAATTTAGAATATTTTTATATAATTACATTTGAAGATTAAAGTAAAGTGGTTATTCAAATCCAATCAATTGTGCAATATATTATTACCATACCACATGATGACCACTTTTATTTTATTTGAAATAAGGTTTTAGGTTATCTAGTTTATCCATCAGATTGGATAGAGCACTAATGCGTCTGATCCATTTTAAACTCGTTACAATTGTAGGAGTGCCGATAAAACGTGTTCATGTACGATAAAGAAAGTATCGTCAATCGAGATAAGCACCGATCACGTACCCTTTGATGACCCAGAGAGTGCATTGGAGTTTACTTCACAAGATTAATCACTTCTCTTGTTCCTCTTTTTCAAGAGAAATTGGATTTCTAAAATGAGAATTTTTCTAGCAGACTATCTTTTACCTACTTTATTAAATATCAAATAAAGCTATAGGTTTTGAATTTTTTTTAATCCAACTAAAAAAGATATTCCTTTTCATGAAAAAATTTTCTCTCATATAACGTTTTGCAAAAAGTAGAAAATGTGAAGTTGTGGAAATGTATAAAAAAAAAGAATATGATAGTTGAGTGAAGAGAAATAGAGATTGGCCTTTTGTTACTTTACCCTTAGGGTATAACATCGATCCATACTTGAACAACGTTTATGTTGAGAGGGAATGGATGAAGAGAGAATGTCGACAAAGACAGAATGGACTGTGATGATTCTGGTGCTAATCAATTTTTCCCACTTCATTGCGACAAACATCTTGTTACCGACGGAACTGCCGAGGGAGTTGAAGGGTATGGAGAGAAAGGCTAATGAGATCAAGAACCACTTGGGAGTTGGAGGCTGTAACAAAGCGAACGTAGAAAATAAAGAGAAAGCAAATTCGATTGATTACCACGTAAATTAGTCGAGAGAACAAAAAAAAAGAGTACAAAAAAATTGATCGAATTAACGAGGAATGTAGATGTATTATTAGTCCATCGTGATGATTACGTTTCAATCATAGAGGAAGAATATTGATACAACTATTAGGAGAGATACCTAATACTTGTCAGACAGTTGCAAAACGTAAAGCCATTAAGCTGTGCACTGTAAGACAAGCAAAACGTTCGGAATGGCTGAAGGAAGTTTATTTAAATCGTAAGTCTCGAATGATCGGTAGATGGTCATCGATCTACGTCAAGCAACGACCAACACTGTTCGTGTGTAGATGCTTGTACTTTGTCATACGACAGATAAGTACTGTAGAGATAGGTCTGGTGGCGAGTTCAAAGTGTGTTTGCCGCAGAAGCAAACGATGCTTGTTGGTGCCCTGGAGCATAAGATGCACGACACACCGTGGAGAAACGTGCCTACGGAGGTAGCCAACCTGTTAATCACTTCAACGCAGTAAAGTGTTTACTAGAGAGGAATATACATTGCAGGAAGCCTGAAGGTTTTATGAGAAATGAAATACAGGGACAAAATAACCCCTACCTGTTTAGAGATGGAATAAAACATGATTGGTTGGATGGTAAATTTATGATCAGTACTCCTAGTTGCTAGCATAACTGCGTATTTTTCTTTTGTTCTAAAAGGCTTTTATGTCTTTGTCTAAGTGACTTTATGAGAAGTGTATTTCTTGGAGACTTAGGTAAAGGATGGAGTGTGCAAGGTCGTCTACTCTTGCACACTCCATCATGGCTTTATGGTTGGATAGCGTCGATTCGATGTTGGTCGTTGTCGCATTGGAAGCCACAGGAGGGTAACTTGGTGTCACGATCGATTCTCGATGGCGCTTGAAACGAGCTTAGCGCTTCGTTGCACAGATAAGTACATTATTTATCATTTTTATAACTGCTTTGAGATAATTATTATATTATTGCTTTACTATATCACTATTAAAAATATTCATAAAATGAATAACAAATATATCCCATAAGATTATTGTCTCTGCAGTCTGCATTGAATTAGACTTGAAGCCAGACAAACTGCTCGCATTGAAAAAGATTTGGTATAATAAATAATCGACTTTACGCCTTGTGTATATCCGATACCAAAATCGCTGCTTCTCTTGGTCGCATTTATCGCGCTATAAATCGACGGTTGCCCTCGAATCTTCGACGATTTATCGAGAGGAAAACCTGTAGTACAACAGAGAAAAGCCTGCTGAAGTACCGACGTACGCATTGCGCATTTGCACGTGGAGCAAAAAAAAAATAATTCCTGTGTGGTTGCGATTACGAACAGAACACAACAGAGTGGTACCAGTATGCCTGCACCCAACTATGATAATAATAATGATACTTGACGATAATGTGAATAATAATATAATCGTTTCACTTTGAAATGATCATCCACGTGGGCCGAAGATAATAACTATTGCTGCCAGACGTGTCCAAGTAATTATGATGCATCGTATCCTCTATATATACAAGATATACATATATATCTATCGTTAATTTTATTTCAAGGTATATACACTGTCGACTCAATCACCACACCGGCTACTACACCCTTATAAATCATATAGATTTCTCTGCTAATTTTATACTTCTCTTTTTATTTATTCCTATAAATTTTATCCTCATTTTTCTCCACATTCTGTAAATCATTCATATTTATATCTCTGTGGTTATCAAAAATTTATTTTAATTGATAAAATTGTTTTTTTTTTTTTTCAACGATTTATTTCAATGTAATGTAATAAAATAAATGTCGTGGACGAGAAAAAATGAGTTATATCAATTAAATTGACAGAAATGTAAAAGAATTAGTGTTTCTTAACGATAGTTATTTGAGCCAATGTACTAACTTACTGAACCGGTAAGTTTCGTAGCCCTGAAGCTAGTGCATATAATCCTCGCCTCTTGCAGAACTACACACATCGTCGACAGATTTATTGCTTGGGCTCTCGCTGGCTCATACTTGTTGTGGCTATATATTTGTTGGTTGCTACTATTGCTACTTCTATATGGACTGCCTTTGTATGCCCCAAAAAAGACCATTGTCAACTCGCACGGAATAGAA
Organism: Chelonus formosanus; assembly: GCA_028641665.1. Classification (NCBI taxonomy): domain Eukaryota; kingdom Metazoa; phylum Arthropoda; class Insecta; order Hymenoptera; family Braconidae; genus Chelonus; species Chelonus formosanus. The sequence continues at coordinate 22,555,873 of CM054002.1, forward strand.
ACCATAAATCGTTTCATTATGGTTTAATCTATTTATTATTTATAATGCATTCTTTTGCTTGGTACAAGTGTAGAAGCAGGAAATCCTTTCTCATTCGAATTCTAATGTCGTGTACATCAATTGTTCATTTTTTAAATGATACATTAGTTAGGATGATATATAAAGTTACATTCCTTAACCATACACTAAGCAATTAAAAATAGGATTGATAAAAAATTTTCATTATTCATCATTCTAACCTACAATGACCTATAACTCCATTGATTAGTGTAATAAAATTTTTTTATTAACCCTATTTTTAATTGCACCAGGACTGGACTCCATATCGAATAGGTTTCAATAATATTAGCCATAAAATAAGATAGTTGATAATTTATGTAAGTATAATTATCGTCTATTTATATTTAAAATGTTAGAATTAATAAATAACGTTTTACGACACCGTGAATTAATTATTGTGTTGTTTACAATTTTAATTAATCGAATAAATGAACGTCGAAAATAAAAAGATATTAAATAATATAAGATACAAATGATAGGTTGGAGAGTCGACTTAATTTTATATCCGGGCGGCTTGTTGATCTTCGTGCGATTATCAATTAGCCGCGGCGCTGTTATTATTAGAGCACATTAATGGCGTCACACCGAGACTGAGTTATGGACCTCCCCAGGCGGTTATTCGTTCCGGTTGCGAGTATAACGTGCGTAATGCATTGTTAGTCACAGAAATCTTGAATTGCCGCATGAGTACGATCTCAATAATCTTTCTCGCATTGACGCCGTTACGTCGACGTCTTTATAGCCTGTGCTGCTTTCAAGCTGTGGATATTAACGCAGTGTCTTTATATGCATTTGAAAATTTACATCAGCTGCACAAGCATTCAATGCAGCTCCCACCGAGCAATAATAATTTATATCTCTCTAGAACAGTCATATGTGAGAGGCTTCATCTATTGCTTCTTGTGAAATATGGTCATGTTAATTTCCGTTGAGTTGAAACCATATCTTTGCGTATGTATTTACGGAAAGATCATCATCATACTATCACATATCAATTTCGCTATACAAGTGTGATATCAAATCTAGATAGTAATAAAATCTGTTATATCTTGATTGACTGTCAAATGAATTGACGCTTGTGTTTCATAGCCTTCAGAATTTTTTGTTTGTTCAAGAATTCAATTATTGCAATGCAATCATCGTTATATAGTATGGCACAGAGTGTAGACGACTGTTTGCCAATGTCAATAATACTTTGTTTGATGATTAACGTTTGACTAGAATTCACCATTCTAATATACAAAATAATTTGATTAAAAATAATCACAGAATTATTGTCAATATAATTGACATACAATTTTCAATAACTATTTTAATAATTCATTCAAGAGTATTGATTGTTAAATAAATTCATTGACTTACATGTAGGTCTCGTCCTATTGGGTCTTGTCAAGGGAATCCATGGTCTCTGAGGCGGACTGTTTGCAGTTACTGAAACAAACAAATAGCACTAATTGATATCTTTGAAGATGAATTCTTGTGTTGAAAAATAATTTTATTTGATATTTTTAATACTGATGGGTATGACATTGCTATCTTACTTTAATGCTTCAGCTATCTTGACCACAGTCTAAAGCGTTTCAATAATGTTAGACTATCAAGACAGTGATAGATCTCCAGAAAATATCTTGACAAGTAAACACATCAAGTGTAGGCTTCGTGAGAGATAATATTTAAAACAAGAAAATCAACAAGACAGGTTCAGAAAAAAATATATACATAAAGTTAGTTTAAGTATTCTACACAAATTCTAGGATAATGTTCATAAGACCCTGGTTAGATGTTCATCGTTATTAGCATAAAACTATCATTACTCTGTTGTGGTAATTTCAGCAAAAAAGATACTTTAACTGATGTTCTTACTACTTCAGGGAAAAATAAAGTTCAGTAAAAATCGTGTCAAATAACTTTTAATTATAGATCTCCATTGAATGAATATCTTTGTAAAAAAAAGCTTATTTAGGAAGGGATGAATTTTTAATAAAGTATATGAATAGAAGATGGCACTTCATAATGTGAAATACAATAGAATATTAATAGAAAGATGATTAATATCATACTGTTGGAGAGTATTGTCGGTTCTCATATTTACGCCTTAAAGTCAGAAGCTTTCAACCCCAATATAGCCTTTGTGTCGTAATAGCTGGAATATTCGAAGCGTAGGAAATGATGGCAAATCTGATGAAAGAAATACAAAGGGGTCGTGTAGGTAGAGTAAGAAACAGGGTTGAGAGTCTCTAGTTAAAGGGAGAAGTGAATGTAGAGTGAGAAAGCCGTCACGAAAATTAATGCTTCCAGCAAAGTACTTGGGCTTCAAGTAGCGTCCACGATCGCTTGAGATAATCGGTTCTTTGCACGCGACGCTGTTAAATACTCTATCTAAGAGAAAGTACTTGGCCCACTCTATTTTCTTTTAAAGTCAATTATTTAATACGTATTTTATGCAATAGATAACTTTAATAAACAATTTGAGTAAAAAGTCATGCAAATTGAAGCTTTGGACAAAGAGATTGATAGAATGAATATTTTTTTTAATACTTCAAATAAAGTATTACAATGTTTATTAATATATTTCGATTGAAGAATAATTGACTATCAATTGAAGTTTATACAAAAATGTAATAATTTCGAAATATTATCAAAAAAAAAATATTCAAGACAAACACAATTAATGATTAAAAAAAAATTAATTATTAATAATAATTTTAAAGCTAGTGTGTGTATTTAATAAAAAATATCAATTTTATTTCAAAGGATCCTTAATCTTTTTTTTGATACGACCCGGAGAAACCGAAATACCTTAAAGCATGACGTACACTAGTAACTTACTTGGCATAGTTGTAAGTAAAAATTTTGATCATTTATGTTAATAGCAATAGTTTAGTGTTCCAGAAATATTGAATGTGTCTACAATCGATCGACAGAAGATTCAAAGACCCTTAACGACTTCTTGAAAGTCACGTTAACGACTCTACAGTTTCACTTGCATAATTCAGTCTTGACATAAATGAAGGTACATTAAGGGCAAGTCTCCAGCTCCGTTGTGTCTGGACGTCTAGGAGAATATAATCAGAATTAACAATTCAGAGTCGTGTTATAACGTCAGAAAGCGAGATAGGGTAGAACTAGACTAACCCTCATGGGTCCTAATACTAAAGAGGTTGTGAGGTTTCATCTCTAGCCTTTTCAAGTGGACATAGTTTGGTTACGAACAACTACTTTAGTTGCACAGACTATTTCTACTTAACTTAAATGTAGTCGTATGTAAAGCTGATTAGCTTTTACTTCGTGACTTCTCAAATAAAGTAGATATTATACGGTTATATAAATTTACTGCATATTCTTATCTAACTCTCATGTTGCATGTATTAGAATTTAGTTATAATAATATTTGACTTGACTTTTAAAAATACCATGATTGTATTAACTATATTTATGGAGCCAATTGAAAATAATATAGGCTTATGGTCATTTTCTTTATGTAAAATGTCTTGGATTTCAGTGCTATCAAGTAGATTACATTGATAGTATTACATTGACCACATTACTGTAATTAAAAGAATAAATCAACCTAGAGATGGTTAAAGTAGACAGAGAAAGAAAATAAAATAATTAAGAGCTTTTATGAGATCTTGTGAACATTCATTAAACTTGTTCATTACATTGAATTCCATCGACCTAGACACTAATATCTTCTTTTTCGTTAACTCTGTCATTATTGCAGGAAATAATTAACTCTTGTTTATAGATAGTTGACCCTCGCTCTTTGTTCTCTCCATTCCATTATTATGCTTCAGAAATTTCACGATTAGTTTCATCTGTATCATAAATTTATACACAGTATTCAATGCTGATGATTGTAATTCTTATAAAAATACAAGATAATTTTTTTTAGATTAAACGAAAAACAAGTAATTAGTAAAAAAAAATTGATATCTCTTTTTCATTAGCTAATTTTCTAGATGAAAACATCGTTCACAAGAGGATTTGTAGTATCAGAAGCGTCTCGAGAAACCATCAGGATACTCGAGGGACTATCAAGAAGATTACAAAGTCGTTGAGGGTGAGAGCTTCTGTACCCTATTCTATAAAGGTAGAATGAGGATGAGAAGAAGGTAGATATGCTAGAACCTTAAGATAGATCTCGAACCAACTATAGATATATAAGACCACAATGTAACCTCTAAGGAAATGGTTATTGTATTTGTTGGTGAGTCTTACAGATATAGAGAGGTCAATCTCGTCGAAATAAGAATGATGATGGATTTTGTTTATAAAAATAATCATAGAAAGACTTTGGTGGGTTTATTATTTGATATAAAGGGAATTCTTTTTATAAAAATTGGCAGACAGAAAAAAAAAGGAAAAAAGGGAGTTGATGGGTATGATGAGGAAATGTGAGTTGGTCAAAGTCTAGAATTCACTTTGATAATGAATTGCTTTGCAAACGAAGCGCCAGGAGAAGAACGAGACTAAAATTACTTGGTGTCTCTACCAAGCAGAATGACTAATTAAAGAGAGTTTAGGACTTTGCAAGTTGAATTTCCAAGAAAAAAAGTGTAAAATAGAAAAGAGAAATTAAATAACGTTTGATCATGACACTTGGCTTAATAAAATAATGTAAAATTCGTTTGTAAAGAGATGATAAATTTATTATAAATGCAAGAAGGGTTAAATAATGATGGCCAAGGGGTAAATTTTCTTCTGTGTTATATTAAATGAACATCCAAGTTCATTAACTCAGTAATAGTTATTATTGTAGCATTCCTCAATTTTTAGAGCTTATGAAAGTAAAGTAAACCTTTGATTATTTAGATAAAACTTGGCACTCGGAGTCTTTTGTGTAATATAACCGGCAAAGTTGCTACAGTGTTGTATTTACCCTTTACGCAGTAGAAAAATTATCGGAAACACGTAAAAGGATGCAAGATAGATCTTCGATATCCTCAAGACTGGGCTCAAATACGTAAGCCGATTGCATGCCGCAAAAGGAGGAATAAAAAAAAATGTAGACGGAAATAAATAAATAATCTTGAACGTTCTCAGAACGTATAGAACTAAGAGTAAACCCCTCCTTGTAACTTTCCAATTCCAGGCTTGTATTCTTGGTGATTTTGCGCAAAAAGTTGACTTGTATCCTTTTCTATCCACTTCTTCTCTAGCTCTTTCTTTTGGCTTGGTAAAGAACAGATAGGGAGGCGATTCGCCGAAGGCGTAGATGCGTTTGCACGATTAGACTGTTAGGTTGAGAGACTCGACATTCTTCGAAATAAAGTTAATTAAGATCTCGGTAAAGTAAGAAGGGAAAAGGGTTGAACCCTATTCGATTGACTTATGTAATGCATATTTATGAAAAAATATTCACCTTCCTATTATACTTTTAATTCTGTTATTGATACTTTTTTAACTTTAAATACTTATAAGCTCTGTTATTTAAACTTTTTAATATAATCATGAAATTCATCTGGACAGAATTCACTTTTTCTCCGAGACGGAAGTTGTAAAGAAATTAATTAAACTTAAACAGAGTATTTTTTCTTTCTTTCATCTATTTACCACTGAAAAATTAATTTACCCATACTGCTATAAAATAAACTATAAAATAATATTAAATACTTTAATTTAATATTATCATTAATAATTGATTTAATTAATAAATATTTGATAAATAATTACTCGATTTCAATTATTCATTAAATACAAGTTTTAAAGTTCATTGAAAAATTAAATTAAATTGTTAAAAAATTAATTATTGATTACTCGTTGATATTTACTTTAAACATTTCTCAATTAAATGTAATTAACGATTCAAGTTGGTGTAAAATATATAATTTAAACATTTATATTTTTAATTAACAGTGATAGAAATATTGTGCAATTAAAATGATAATCAGAAAGTAATAGAAATGAAAGATAAATTATAAAACTCATGGAATAGAAAAATAATAAAATTTAGTAAACACGTAGTATTAATGTCAGAAATAATTTAAATATGCAATTAACAATTATATCTAATTTATTCGATTTTCGATTTTATTAATATATATATATATATAGAAAGACGAAATAATAATAATATTTATTTATTTTTAAGACATCTTGAATATTGAATATATTAATAGTTATAAATTGGTAATATCTATTATGAAAGAAAGAGAATTCAATGAATTATAGTATGAAAATGAGAGAAAAAAAGATAATAAACGGATGCAGAGTTGCGTTAGGTTGGTGTCGCAGTGAGATTTTATCAGGGCACGTAGGGAGCGATAAATTTCTATATCGTGAAATTTAATAGCATGACAAGAAAAGACGACTTGGGTTGGGTTTATATATTACAATTACCCTTGACGGACGATATAAGCATTCGAATCCTGCTGGTAGAAGACATTTATATTGCTCGTTTTCACATAGCAAGTCGTGGAATACAATAGAGTAGTATTTCCGTTTTACTTTTCCTTCTCTTCTCTATTCTTTCTTTCCCTTGAGGAATACCGTTAACGCCCCCTGCGGGAAATATTTCTCGAGGGAGCTCTTTATATACTTGCTAAATATCTCTTCTGTTCTCACAAACTGTATTTATTATTCATGTAGTAGTATTTTCACCCTATCTACGCGAATATTCTGTTAATTTGTGTTCCAGTAAATTTATGCGATATTTACTGAGTATAAACTTAGGATAAGGGTAAGTTAATCAAGACTTGAAGTAGTAGTTACCTGATGGTATATTTTAAACCGGGCGTTACTACTTGCTGAGATGTTTATTGTGGATGCGTCGCTAAATATTAAAATATTGACAATTCTAAAATGCAACAACTTTTAGTTACACCCTAGTCCCATTTAGGATGCTGCACCAGTACCCAGATTAAGATTTACTACGTGTATAATAAATGCTGTTAGACAAGAAGTAAATGATCTTTTAATATTCCCGAGTAATCCTGTGTAAAGATTAGTGGATTAAATGTGGTATTCTTAGTGTCAGACACTGAGTTACTTTATTCTATGAAAATACCCGTTGCTATATATATACAATAGCAGACTTAAGCACTTGGTATAGATGAGAAAGGAAGAGAGATAAAAAAACAGCCAAGGATTACTCACTTAATATACTTTGAGATGTAATTTCATCTAGGAAAACTATAAATACAGTAAATCAGGGAAGGAATTGAAATATTTACCATGATTATCTTTGGAATAGACGATATCACAAAATGTGATCACGTCAAAAGAGCAAAGTTATTTGATAATAACCTCATGAGGATATATTGGTCATATCTTGGTTGGCTTAGTGGTTAAATCGAAAAAGTTTCAGAACGTACGTGCAAGCAGAAATACTAAAAGGGGAGAAAGGGTGAGAAAAAAGGTGAAAACAAAAATAGAAAAAAATCTGAAAACTTGAGAAAACAGCAAACAACTGGTATAAGTTCAAAAGAGGAAATATGTTTTGGTTTACTCTACGGAAGAGAATGAAACTGTGAAATCTTGATAAACTCGATTACGCCAACTCAGTGGTGTCCGGAGCAACTAGGGTTAATACCTGTTTTCCCTACGACGACTGCTTTATTAAACCTAAAGTGTCATTAAATTTAACACTAATTTATGTTTATTATTTGACAGCTAAAATTATTTTATCTATTGGAATGATAATTCAAAATGTGAACGTTTATGAAATAAAATTCAGAGTCTACTGCATCATCAGCTGAATTACTACTCCATGAATATTAAAATCAAATAAATGTCTTGGCAGTGCCAGGTTTCGTCAAGATAAAATTTGTTGGAAGAAATAAATATCACAGCAAGTAGTAGTAACACGACAGCTTGAACATAGTAATAAAACATTTATTATTTGTGAGTTTCTAATAAATAATCAGGTAATTTTATTATTTTCCCATTTGGAAGTTATTGTAATGGGGTTGATTTTTGAAATTCGTAATTTTGTCATATCTTTACGTTTTGAGATATTTAAAAGCATATTAAAATTTCAATTTCAAACACAAAGTAAGCCAAGACCCATTTTTTAAATTGCATTTCAAAATAAACTTTGTTATTACTATATCAATTATAATTTTTTTTATTTCTACAAGGCATTGTTGATATAGTAGAGTATCAACAATGAAATACGATTTGATGTTTCCATAAAAATAAAATTCACGATAGTAAACATCAACCTAATTATTCATCTTTTTTAATCATAATTTTTCATAATTTAAAATAAATAACAGCATAAACTTGTAAGTATTATTCTCATTTTATTTATGAATATTTTAATTATACATTATTTTATATAAATTACCAATGAAAACTTCCCCATGACGAAATTCTAATTAAATTTAATTAATTTAAAAATTAATTTAGATAAAGAATCCATGCATAGTATGAATAAAAGCGTCAATCCCTATCATAATTTCTATGAGTTCATACGTGGATCATTTAAATCTCACAACAAAATCCCTGGATGTACTGTGGAATAAAGTAGAATTCATATGTTTCAGGAAGCCGTATATTATCATCTTAAAAGTATTATGTTATATGAAAATTTTATATTTCAACATTTATCATTTCTGATGAGAAATATGAATTAAGAGTTATAACAAGCATAACATTTTTAAAACTCTCCTTGATAAATAAAACGAAAAAAAAATCAATCAGCTTTTATGCATATGCTGAATTTATTTTCATTATTGGTAAATTATTAATATTAATAATGAACGAATCGATGAAATTTTTGTCTGCATTAAATTAATTAATCATATTATAATAAGGACCGATTCAGTTTAATTAATTACAATAATAATATAACTAGTATTTTTTTCTTTCGAATACATCAAAGTGCATAAGGTATATAATGAATTAAACGATTAACAATCGTATTTATTTATTTGTCAGAAATGAAAAGAAATCTAATTTTTATTATCTCATCTATTTATTTATTTATTTATTTATTTATTTCCTATATGGTTATTTCTATCTATCTGTTCCGTGTAACACTGTTAAAAAATTCCAATTGTAAAACTATCAACGGATGCATATAGACGATATCATTATCATCAATCGTTGCTTGGAATACTTATTAATTAACCAAGGAAATGAAAGGGTATAAATAAATCATTTTGAATAAAATTTTTAACTATTGCGGCAAGATGAGATATCAAATGTCAATGTAAGTAATTATTTTTACTATTAAATGAGTTAAAAAACAAAAATCAAAAAGTCTTAATTTGTTCCAGAATTTTGTTATTATTAGCAGATTCAGTATTTACGAATCATGTTAAACGATGGAACAAAAATCATCAACGCAAGTGGATAGTTGATAATGAAGTGGTGGACAATGATGACGAAGAGGCCAATGTTTGTCAAACAGACGAGTGTAAAATTTTAGGTATGTTACAAACCATCATATCAATACTTTAATTAGCAAATTTTTTGATTGATTAGCTTGATGAAAACCACTGAATAAAAATCACATTTTAGGGAGAGAATTTTTAAAGGGTATGAATAAAAGTGTCAACCCATGTGATAATTTTTATGAATTTATGTGTGGAGAATATAAAAATAACTATAAAATTCCTGGATACATGCCACTCTGGAATAGACCACTCATGTTTCAACAGACTGTACATAGGAGAGTGAAAGGTAGATGAAAATTATAAACAATTAATTATCTACATAGATACTTATAAAGTTGGTTATTGAATAGCAATATTGGAAGTGGAACCCAAAAAGAGTGATATTTTGCCAGTGAGACTAGCGAAAAAATGGTATCAATCTTGTATGGATACAGGTAAGGAGGAATTTAGTTTCATTTATGAATCGATCAAGAATGAATTCCAACAGAAAGAATGATAAAAATTTCTCTATAGATACCCTTGAAAAAAGAGGTATTAAACCTCTAGAGTCAATATTAATGCAACTTGGAGGATGGCCGATGACAATAGATGTTGAGGAATGGGATGAAAATGGACATTCATGGCAAAGAATCGAACAACATTATTTCCATCTTACTGGTTCACATATATTTTTCGATATTAAACCGCTGATGGTAGACGATAAAATAATCATGGTATGTATTATCAAGAAATATCAAAAAAATATAAAATATTTTTTTTAATGATAATTTTTGATGGTAGATTCGAGCCAGAGATCTTCCTTTATTCGACAAACTTCCATTAAAATACAGGAAATACTCTACAAATAAATATGATGAATACATGAAACTTATCAAAAGAATCGTTCAAATATTTATTGACCATAATAAAGCTGATGTTTTTAGAAGTGCATTATCAGTGGACGTGGAAAATCTAGTTAACTTTGAGAAAAAATTATACAAGATCTTTCGAGCTGATGATGAGGATAATAGTCCTAATGAGTGGAAATCTATTGAAGAATTTATTGAAGCATATAACAATAAAGTCAATGCTACCCTAGAAGAATCAATTACCAAAGTTGGTTTAATTTTATTTCAATTTTTATCAATCATCATAAGTTCATTGTGTCATTTTGATCATATAAGTAATTTTGATTTTTACAGATAAATTTCAGGAAGCTAATTAAGAATGAATTTGATTTGATAAATTCAGAGGTGGATAATTCAGTGTCTGTGATGACTCATAAAATGAAAAATTTAATTAAACTCACTGATTTACTAAATAAAACACCCAAACGTACGATAGGTAAACGAACTAATTATTAAAAAACTTTTAAATACAATCTTTATTCATATTCAAAGGTAAGAATAATTTTTTGTGCTGTAGTTAATTATTTACATTGGTACTTTGTGAGTGATATGCTGACTTACACAACAAAAGAAGTGAAAGATGTGTTCTTTGAGTTCATGGAGAATGAGTTGGGTCTCACAGAAGCACAACCACGGTAAACAGTTATGATTATATTCATAAATTAAAAGTATTGATGAAGTTTTAAATTTTTATTAAATATAATGTATGTTCAAGTTGGCTTGAATGTGCGAATGAAATGAAAATGTCAGGAGCAGCAGGTTATGCTTTTGTAAAAAAATATTTTTCACCAGATGCTGAACATACTGTAAGTATTGTTTGATATTATTACTCTGTCTATTTTAAATGATAAAAAAATTATTCAAGGCTCGACGAATGGTTGAAAATATTCGAGCAGAAATGAAATCCCAAATTTCAGCAGCCTCTTGGTTGGATGATGAAACAAAAGATTTGGTTATTGACAAATTGGAATCAATGGGGGTATTGCTAGGATTTCCAGAGTGGTACAAGAATAAAACTCGTGTGATTAGTTTCTACAAAGGGGTAATACATAACAAATAATTACTATAATAATTACTTTCACTTGGAATCATTATGTAAGCTTGATATCAACTTTTTAGCTCATTATTGGATATGATTATTTCGACAATGTTTTAAGTTATAAAAAATACTCTGTTAAACAAAGCTGGCATGAAACAATGATTAATGGCAAAGACAAAGAGTATGTTTAATTACCATATAAATGAGATAAATTTGATTAAATATTGACTGTATAAAATGATTTTTGTAGATACAGTTTCAACCCGCTTGTTACCAATGCATTTTACAGATTTTCCAGAAATAATATAGGTATCAAACAATGCATGACATCATCATCAATTTTATTGACAAAAAATCATATTTCATTTATTTTCACAGAACTTCCAGCAGCTGATTTTCAACCTCCTCTATTTACATCTGAACTTCCGAGGTAAATTGAAAATAAATATAAATAATAACATTCTCTTGTATCTAAATCTTTTTTACAGCGTTGTCAACTATGGATCAATAGGAAGCATAATTGGCCATGAAATTGGGCATGGTTTTGACACTAGTGGTAAATTACAATTATTTTTATGATTAGTTTTATTACTGATTGAAATAAATTTATGATTTATAAAAGGAATAAAATATGGAAAGGATGGAAAACGTGCAAAAATATCAAAAACAATATTGGAATTATATTACAAACAAGCTTATTGTTTTATTGAACAATTTCAAAGTTATTACGAAGCTGCTGAAGCTGATGCTAAAGGCCCCATTCGAAAGGATTTTGTAAAATTTATATAACTTTATAATTATTTAAAGTTGACAGTGTTTGATTTTAATGCACTTAAAGTGTTATAAAATAGTGTTACCCATTTGATCAACATAGTGGTCAATTCTAATGAACTTGAAAGTGTTTAAGAAGTGACTAAAATATTTATTAAATAGGTGATGTCATATTAAATACATTAAGTGCATTGAAATAAATCACTTCGATTTGCAGTGACTTTAAAAAAAATTCGAAAGTATTATTTTATTTGAAGGGTAAAATGAAAGCTTCTATGACAAGTGGAGAGAATGTGGCTGATACAACAGGGCTTCATGCAGTAGTCAAAGCCTATCAGAATGCAAGAGTCAAAAATCCAGATATTATTTCTAAATTACCAGGTTTAGAGGAATATACTGATGATCAACTGTTTTTCATTTCATTTGGAGCAGTGAGTCATCAATTTATAATTATAATAAACTAATATTAATACAATTAAATAAAATTCATGATTTATTGTATCTAATTTATAGCTCTGGTGTCAAATTGAAACATCCCAGATGAAAAAACTTTTAGAAAAAAATGATTCTCACAGCCCAATGCCATTACGATCAATTGGTGCACTAGCAAATAGTGAAGATTTTGCGAGAGCTTTTAATTGCCCTCGAGGTAGTCCTATGAATCCGGAAAATAAATGTAACATTTGGAATTCTGAAAATTCTACCAATTTGAACGAGGAGATTCATCATCAATGGCTAGGATATTGATAGAGTTAAAAAATATACAAGCAACACTCGTGTCGAAAAAGTAATTCAACTATGGTTCGAGTATCAAAAGCTTACAAATTCGACATTGATGAAGTTACTTTTATTATATCACACAACACTTGATTTAGTATTACATCTCTACAGAAATAAAAAATATCGAAGATTCTGTTTTATTGTATTTAATCTCAGAATAAAATTTATTCAATTCAATGAAATTTGATCAGTTTTTTTTTTTAAACAAACTTAAAGGCTTCCCAGTTTTCTTAACCCTTGCTATTATATATTTATCTCTATTGACTGTAATATTTATTTTTTTATTAATAATTTAGGATTGATTAATCCGATGTATTCAACGATTAAAATTAATAGTAGGATGAAAAAAGAATGATTGATTATTAAATAGCGTAAGATTATAAGATGTATTGTTAAACAAGATATTGTATTAATTTATTGGAACAGGAATTTTCAATGTTCTATGTTAAGAGATGCTTTTCAATGCTAGTCATGAGTCGGAAATGATTTCAACTCTATAAATAACGCAAATCAGAGCTTATCAATTTTCTCATCATATTTTATGTAAGAATTGATTTTTTGCTTATTAAAATTTATTATTAAATAAATTAAAAGACTATTTAGATTATCAACGGATGCATATTGAATATTATATTTATCATAGGAAGTTCCTCAAGGTACATCCTTTTTTAGTTAAGTTTATAGAGAGGTATAAATAAATAAGTAGAATTACTAGGAATTATTTTGAAGCGTGCAGTAGAATATCTAGTGGTATAAAATGAAGTATCCAACGATAATGTAAGAATATTTTCTAGAAATTGTTTTAAAGTAAACTGACAATTTACTCTTTCACCACTAAATGATTGATTTGATTTTTTTTTAGAGTGTTATTGTTCGTTACCAATGCAGTATTTCCAAAACATTTAAAACATCATAAATACGTTGATTGGGATAATGACGATAAAAATGATTTTCAATGGCTACTTGATAATGATGATGACGTTGTTTATCCAAAGAATGAAACACAAAGAGTTTGTAAAACCAATGAATGTGAAATTTTAGGTACGTATTATATAATGATACTCTGTGTTAAAACATTTCGTTCCTCAAATTGAGGAATATTCATGGAATTTTATTTGTTGTTTTAAATAAAACTTTATATTTTTTATTACCATTTTACATTACTAAAATGTTTTTAAATATCCTCATAACAAATCTGCTTATTAATTAAAAAGTCATAAGTAAATTTACATGTTCACAAATCATAATTTATTATATCATTTTCAATTAATAAACAAAACTTTAATTAATATAACATAATAATAATTACTTTTTTTCAATGATTTGTTATGAGAATATTTGAAAACATTTTAGTAATATAAAGTTTCATGAAAAACAATCAATAAATGTCACTGCACTAAGAGAAATAAAATAATTGGATTTAGTATGTAATGTTGACTTTATATTAAAAATTTTATAGTTGAGTCCTTTGATAGTATCAATATTTATGTTTTCAGCCAAAGAATTTTTGAAGGGAATGAACGAAAATGTTGATCCTTGTAACAATTTCTATGATTTCGTTTGTGGATCCTGGCAAACAAACTACAAAATTCCTGGATATACTGAAATGTGGAGTAGGCCACTGATGTTCCAGCACACTGTATATCGTCGAATTAAAGGTGAATAAAAATAACTACAATCAAAGTGAGAATGAGAGGTGATCAATGTAAATAATTTTTGTTTAATAGGAATATTAGAAGTAGAACCTAAAAAGAGTGATATTTTGCCAGTAAGACAAGCGAAAAAATGGTATCGAGCTTGTATGGATACAGGTAAGGAGGAATTTAGTTTCATTTATGAATCGATCAAGAATGAATTCCAACAGAAAGAATGATAAAAATTTCTCTATAGATACCCTTGAAAAAAGAGGTATTAAACCTCTAGAGTCAATATTAATGCAACTTGGAGGATGGCCGATGACAATAGATGTTGAGGAATGGGATGAAAATGGACATTCATGGCAAAGAATCGAACAGCATTATTTCCATCTTACTGGTTCACATATATTTTTCGATATTAAACCATCATGGTGGAGTTCTGCAGTAAGGGTATGTTATTAGGTTTAATATTAATTGAATATTAGTTTAACCAAACAAGTTTAAACTTTTTTAATCTCAGCTTACAATAATGCTTTAAATTATTTTCAATGTAGGTTGATACTATAGATCTTCCTTTGATGAATAAACTTCCACTTAAGTACAGAAATTACACAGCAAATGAATACGATGAATATAAGAAACTTGTTAAAAATATTGTCCAGATGTTTATTGACCATAATAAGGCTAATGTGTCAGATACAATGCTAGAGAAAGACCTTAAGGACTTGATTGAGTTTGAAAAAGGATTATACATGGTATTTTTGTAGATAATAAATTTAAATAATTATTTTTATTCCTTGAATGAAATGTTTACATTGAATGAATTATTTGCAAGCTCGATACATCTGATGATGAAGAGGAGAACAATAATGATGATGATGATAATGATAATGATGATGAAGATGATGACGATGTTGGAGATGATGATGATGTTAAGGATGCTGATGATGTTGAAGATGATGACAAAAGTGGTGTTGGTTATGAAACTATTGAAGAATTTGTTGAAGGATATGACGATGTAGTTGATGCTCGATTGGGTCCAAACTCAGCTAAGGTCAGTATAGTATCAGTCAACTATCTAAAACTAATACTAACTTAATGACTTGTCCTCCTCAACAAGTAATTGTTCGATATTCCAGATCAATTTCAGAAGATTAATACAGAGTAAATTTGATATGAATAATATGCCTGTGAATAAATCTTGGGACATAATGGGTCGACCTTTGAGCTTCTATGCCAAGGTTACTGAGTTGATAAATAAAACTTCTAAACGCACCCTTGGTAAGTTGTCAAAGTTTCTTTATAAATATGTATTAAATTCTAGTGTCAGTAGATAATCAAAATATTGGTTATAGTAAATTACTTACATTGGCACTTTGTAAGTGATATGCTTATTTACACAACAGAGAAAATGAGAAATGAGTTCCATAAATATAAAAAACATGAATATGGTGTTACAGAAAGAGAACCAAGGTAGGTTTCATTTATCGTAGCATCTTGATGCTTTAAAATTATATAGTAAGTTAATAAATGATTAGATGGTATTATGTACTGATGATTTTTAATGATTCAGATGGCTTGAATGTACAAAAGAGGTAAAATTAGAATTAGCTCAAGCTTATGCCTTTGTCAAGAAATATTTTTCAGAAGAAGTTGAAAGAACTGTAAGTAAATATTTTATTATTATTTCACTTTTTTTAATTTAATTTCAAAATTCCTTCAGGCTCGAAAAATGATTGATAATATTCGTGATGAGATGAAAGAACAAATATCAACTTCAACTTGGATGAATGAAGAAACAAAAGCTATTACAATAGACAAATTAGAGTCAATGAAAGTCTTACTTGGATATTCAGAGTCATTTAAGAATAAAACTCTTGTTAAAAATTACTACAAAGGGGTACAAAAACTTGCTGTTATAAATATATTAACTGTCTTACTCTAAAAATCTGTTTAAACTAATTAAGTATTGATTTCCTTATAGCTCATTATTGGTTATGATCACTTTGATAATGTTTTAAGTTTTCGAAAGTACGAAACGAAAAGACATTGGGAAGATGTACTGAAAAATACTGAACAACCGGAAGTCAAAGAGTATATTTTTATAAAACTGATTTCAATTGAATAATTCATTAAATTTGATTTTTAAATAAAATATTTTTTATTTCAGTTTCAATGTGGATTCTCTCGTTGTTAACGCATTTTATTCTCCTGACTTTAATTTTATAGGTAAATATACAATTCATAAATGATACATGAGATGGTTCAATACAATTTTTTAAAATATTATTTCTTTTTAAGAACTTCCAGCTGCTGATTTTCAACCACCACTATTCACTTCACAGCTACCTAGGTATGTTAAATGAATTACACTCCAAACTTTTGATTATCAAATAATGTCTAAATAATTTTATAGTGTCGTTAATTACGGATTAATAGGATCCGTCATTGGTCACGAAATTGGACATGCTTTCGACATAAATGGAATTCACTTTGGAAAAGATGGAAATTTAACAAAAATATCAAAGCAAGTTATGGAGATGTATTATAAAAGAGCTGAATGTTTCCTTGAGCAATTCAATGAATATTTTGGTGTCACTGAACCTGAATATGAAGATACAACACCTCATATATTTGTGAGAATTATTACAATTTGTTCAATAAATAGATCATTCTTTATACTTCATTCTTAAATTGACATTATTTAAAAACAAACAGGGAGGAAGCAGGGGAAGACGAACAAGAGGAGAAAATATGGCTGATACAACTGGTCTTCATTCAGTTGTGAAAGCTTACCAAAAAATGAGAGCCAAAAATCCTAATGTTGTTGTTAAATTACCGGGTTTAGAGAAATATACTGATGATCAGATGTTCTTCATTTCATTTGGAGCAGTAAGTCATAAATAAATAATTAATAAAATTAATGATTTACATTGAATATTTTTTATAGTTGTGGTGTGAAAAAACAACACCAGAATATCAAAAGATGTCTGAAAAGTATGACGTACATAGCCCATCTCCACTAAGAGTTATTGGTGCAGTCTCTAATACCAATGATTTTTCAAAAGCTTTCGCGTGTCCGAAAGGTAGTCCAATGAATCCTGATAATAAATGCGATATTTGGAAACCTAAACGTAATGACGTATCAGAGAAAGTTAAAAAGAATTATCGTTATCCATGGGTTTTGAAGTGGTAATTTTCCATCTTTAGATCATCATTCTACGGCAACAATGAATAAATTTATCCTGTAATACAGTTGGAGTATATTTCTATTCAGTTTAATGGAATAAATCATTTATAAATGTCTTATATATTTGAATAAAATGAAAAAAATATTATAAAGCTAGTATTCTATATTTTTCCACATACTTGTTCATATTTACTGTTTCTGGAATCAGTTAATTTATATTTAACCATTCAACATGATAGATATTTTAAAGGAAATCAATAAATCATATTGGTTATATAAAATAACTGAGGAAATTGCAGCAAATAAATTAAAAGCTTCAATATTATTTATGAGATTTTCTGATCAGTACAAAATAAAAAAGTGCCTTCAATAAATTCATTCAATGGAATATTGTTTTTTTTTTTTGTAATATAATAATTAATTAAATACTAGAGAATTTATGGATAACATCAGGGGTTATTAGAATTTTAGTTGTTCATTGAATATAATTGTAAGTTATCGATTGTCTTTTTAAAAATAATTTATGGAATTTTTTTTTGATTAAATAAAAAGGATAAAATAATTGACAAGGTTTTTTCTATGATACATTATTTAGTTCAGGCGTAGATAAATAGGTGCTGATACAAATGTCAATACATATTTTTTCAATAATTTAGATTTGCTATGATAGAAAATGAAGTAGAATTTTAAATTAAAAAAAAATGATAAACGTAGTTGTGTGTAAACAAATTTTCCAATACTGTATAACTTTTATATTTGAATATTGAACTAACGATGAGTTGTAACTAAAAATTAAAAAAAATATAGAACAGTAGGAAATAATTGTTAGAATATTTTATATTTGCATTGATGTTAACATTGTTAAATAGTAAATAAATTATTCATATGAATACAATTCGTTGTGAAATCGATAGAATAAAAACAAAAAGAGTCTACACAAAAAATATCCACAAAGCTTTGTATTTGAATGATATATTTAGAGTATGAGTTTTTATAAAGAATCAATCAATATAATAAAATTTGTTAAATTCAATTGTTTCACAACATAATTAAAAAAGTTTTTATTTATAAAGAATAAATAAAATAAATAGTTTTCAATTGGTATATACACTTGCTATAAACTCAATAAAATCAATTCTAATGGCACTAAAAGAATAGCTATTCACAATGGATATTGAAGAGTAGAATGAAAGTGGATACTCATGGTGGAAAATTGCATGTTAGATCTATCTTCCTTGGTCTTACGTATTCGTTAGACATATTGTTTTATACTTTCACCACAATTGCATGGCAGTAATAAACTAAATGATTATATTCTCTGACAATTATTTAATGAACGATGAAAAATTACATGAGAATTAAAGTAATATTATATATTGATCAATTCAATTTAGTGAATGTAATCAACAACTCATCATGAACCAAAATAAACATAAAATGAAAGCTTATATTAGTTTTCTTTCCAACATAAAATTATAATAAATACAAAATATTATTAGTTAAATATTCCAATAAAATATTTGAAAATTTTTATTCTGTAATTATAATTATATTGATAATATTACGTAATTTATATCATTACCTTGCAATTGAATATAAAAATTATTGATATCATTTATTGAGGATGCAAGTTGCAAAATAATACTTATCATCGGAAATTCATCAAGGCTCATCCGCTTTTGAAATGCTTCAAATAGACAGTGGAGAATAATTAGCTACATTTCGTCGAATGTTAATCAAAAGAGTAGATGTGTGAATATAAAATTGATAGAAATGATTTTGAAATTTTTAATGTACGTATAAATGGTCAATATTTCAAATTAATTAACTACTATTATACTAATGTCACTCGTTCTTGAAATTTTATGATCGCAGTTTGCTGAGTGTCATTAACCATCAAGTTTTCTCCAAACATGTCAAGAAGTGGGAAGATGATGATTCTATTAAAGGACTTGGTTGGCTATTCGACATGGATGAAGGACCAGATGTTAAGGATCTTGTAAAAGGAGATGGATCTCGTGTTTGTACTTCCAAAGAATGTCGAATTGTTGGTAAGTAATATTTTTTTTAAATACAATAAAAACATCAATGATGATGCAATGATGCAATGATTTTACTAGCTAATGAATTCAAGAAAAGTATGAACAAGTCTGTGGATCCATGTAATAATTTTTATGACCATGTTTGTGGATCATTGACACTTGATATAATTCCACCATATCAAGCCACTTGGAATCGACTTGGATCATTTCAAGAAGTTATTTTCCGTCGACTCAAAGGTATTGTGATAGACTCGAATAATATTCACCTAATAATTTTAGATTCTGCTGACTTGAAATGTTTTTCAGAAATCCTTGAAGAGAAACCTTCGAAAAGTGAAATTTTACCTGTAAGACAGGCTAAGAAATGGTATCAAGCATGTTTGGATATAGGTTGGTATATTATTCCAAGTTCTATTTAAGATAGTTTAGTATTGACAGGCTCACAGTTGATAACTCTTTTTTTTAATTCATCTGAAAGATCATTTCTATTTTGGCTATAAATTTCTGTATGCCAAGCTACCTTAATATTGGAATAAAAAAAAATAAAAGGTTCGTTTTAAAATGCACTTTTTGTTGATAGATACACTTAATAAACGAAATCTAACGCCAATAGAATCAATTTTGATGCAAGTGGGAGGATGGCCTATAGCTATAGATCCTCAAGAGTGGGATGAAAATCAAAATTCATGGCAAGATATAGAACAGCATTACCTGGAAACTATCGGATCTTATGTATTTTTTACATTTGGGCCTGGATCAAAAAAATATCAACTAGCAGTAATATAAAAATTCAGATTTTTTTTTTCTACGTTTTGATTATCATTTATTTATTCATTTTTCTTTATAAAAGATGGTACCAGGAGAGCTGCCATTACAAAATAAACTTCCATCAGAATACAGAGATTATGATATTGATAATTATGAAGCATATGCTACTCTCGTCAAAGGTGTGGCAGTATTATTTGCAGATTATACTAAAGCTGATGTTACCGAGGAAATGATTGAACAAGATGTGCAAGATTTGGTTGAATTTGAAAAGAAGTTGTATATGGTAAAATAATAGGTTTTCTCTAACATGATTGAAAAAATGTATTTTAATAAATATAAATCAATTCTTAGATCAGCAACTTGGAAGGTAGAATTGCAATGCCATTTAATAAATTTGTTAAAGAGTATCGTAAAAATGTCACACTAGCAGCAACGTCAAGTGAAAAAAGCAGTCAAGAAGATGAAGATTCCGATATTCAAATGGTAAACATTAATTAAATTAATTATCATTTTAATAATTAATCATATTTAATAAATTTATCAATTTTAGATCAACTTCCATGAAATACTTTCTACTTTATTTGATTTAGTTGATTACAATCTTAATAATTCCATGATTTTGCATGTTCAAAATCCCGAGTATTTTATTAAATTAACTGAGCTTTTGAATAAAACTCCAAAAAGAACGGTGATCAATTACATGCATTGGTACTTCATCAGCAAAGTACTTCCATATACCACAGAAGACATGAGGGATGCAATTTTCATGTTGATGGACAATATTTTGGGACTTAAAGAACGTTCTCCAAGGTGAAATTAAAATTGTTCTTTTCATTAATCATGAAAAGTTTCTTTAATATTCATGGTGATTTTATAGATGGCTTGAATGCATAGAAGAGATGAAACTGATGCCTGCTGCTGGATATGCATTCGCTGAAAAATATTTCTCAGACGACATTGACAATGCTGTAAGTATTATTTATTCTCATTTTTAATAGGACTTTAATTTTTGATCTTATTAAATAGGGACACACAATGGTTAAAAATATTCGTAAACAAATGCAAGAAGAAATTCAAGCTTCAACATGGATGGACGATGAAACCAAAAAAATAGTAACTGAAAAACTTGAAAAACTCAAACTGGAACTTGGGTTTCCAAGTTGGTACAACAATCAAACGATCATTATTAACTCTTATAAAGGGGTAAGGATTGATAAAAATTAAGATTGATTTAAATTGTTATTAAATAACATGACTTGATTCTTTGTTCCAGTTGATCATTGGATCTGATCACTTTGATAACATGCTGAGCTATGAAAAATATGAATTAAAATTATGGCTGCGTATGAGATTTGGTCTAGATAATTTCGATTATGTTGGTGTAGCTACGTAAGTATTTTTTTTTGTTACTTCAATAATATATAACAGTACATTTACATATTTATTTCCATAGGACGTTCATGGATCCAACAGAAGTAAACGCAGCATATGATCCTGAAGCCAATACCATTTGTAAGTGAATATAATCATTGATGCTTTTTTATTTATTCATTAAAAGAATATTCGATTGAACTAATAGAAATATCATTTCATCAGATTTACCAGCGGCTGATTTCCAACCTCCATTGTTTACATCGAAACTTCCATGGTAAATATTAATATTATTATTGGACTAATAAATGCATTAAATCGATTTATTTACATCTATTTGTGTATTTATCCACTAGGTCTGTAAATTATGGAGTAGCAGGTGTTGTTATAGGTCATGAAATAGGCCATGCCTTTGATGATAGTGGTAAGAAAAAAAAGACTATCATCATCAATGAATTTTAATTAGCAAACTATCAACGCATCATATCAGTTAATTAAATAGAAGAATACTTATTTATAAAATTATTTTTATTTATTATCGCAGGAATTAAGTATGGCGAAGATGGAAACTCTACACAGATATCAAAAACAATGTTGGATATGTACTACAAACGTGCTGAATGTTTCTTAGACCAATTTAACGAATATTATGGAGTTACAGAAGCCAATTGTAATAGATCGAAATCAGAAGAAATGGTAAAAATATTTTTTAAGTACATTTTAGATTCATTCACCAATTGTTTGGTATTTCATTATAGGAACAAAGTAAAAGTCGACAAACAAGAGGTGAAAATATTGCTGATACGACAGGTTTAGATTCAGTGTACGATGCTTACATCAAAATGGTCAAAACAGAGATGAGTGGAAGTGATTACAAATTGCCAGGGTTTGAAGAATATTCTGATAGTCAAATGTTTTTCATTTCCTTTGGAACAGTACGTATACCACAGAATAATTTTTATGACTACCCTTGGAATAGAGCTTTTCTATAAATCAATAACTTGATGATTCAATTGACAGGTATGGTGCGAACAAATGACAAAAAAATATCAAGATTTAATGTACGAGTATGATGAACATAGTCCAGGACGTTGGAGAGTAATAGGTGGAGTATCGAATGTGAAAGCTTTTGCAGAGGCATTCAACTGTCCCTTAGGAAGTCCAATGAATCCTGAGAACAAGTGTAATATTTGGAAATCACAAGAATCTTCAGCTGCGAAGAAACAAAAAATGAGAGCTTCTCACAAAAATAGGAGACATCGAAGACGTCATCATCCATTGCAAAATTGGCTCTATTATTAATTGAAGTTGATTACAAAAAAAACTACATTCAATATCGATAATTCATAAAGCTGTACTTTGATTTTATCTTCAATATATAATTTTACAAGTCAAATTAGAGATTGAACTAATTACTATTCTTGTACCAATTGATTTCAACCATCATGAAACACAAGTAGTCAGAAATGAAAGGAAATATTCATTAGACATTGTGTCAAAGTTTCTAAATTGTATTCTTGTAAATGAAATAGTTAAGTTACATGAATGAGTTATCGCAATTTGATTAATTTTATTAATTAAAAAAGTAATAAAGAAAGAAAGATATTTCTTCAGTTTTATAGTTCTCTATTATTATCAATCTTTTGTGCATTTATTTATGTTCAATTAGATATGAAATATGTGACACAAACATAAATGATTGATGCTATCACACATGCATTTATCATGAGATATATTTCTTGAAAGAGATGGAGAAAAAGAAGAATGAATTCGACTTTTTGGAAATGGATAATTTATTATAATCATATAGTGTTGTAAAGAAAAATTTTTCAATGTAAATAAAAATATTGAAAAAAGTATAAATGACATTGAGAAGGTTTTTAAGTTAAATTTATACGAATTTATTCATATTATGAAGCAAGAAAAAAAATTTTAATTTGAGATACTAATAATAGATTAATAAAATTCTTTCAAAATTTTCTGCGAATTTATTGATGCCACGACTAAGGACAAAGAATTGTAAACAATAACAAAGGATTAAAGGTAATAAATCAGTCTCGATTAATATAAATATTGTTGTCCTTGAAAAAGAGTTGTGTTTTGGTTCCCCTTCTTTCTGGCTCCTTCGTTAACTCATTGATGTGATGTATTCGAGCATTTAAATGATGCTTGTAGAGGGGGATATGAATTGGTGGGGATCGAGGAGTCTTTCTGTAGGGTAACACAGCTATTGTTGTGTTACTGGCGTTTGATCGATGGAGATTTGTGATTACAATGCAAATCTACAACACAAAATATTCTGAAAAATTCCATCTTGAAATTAATATGAACCAAAGGTATTGAAAGATTGCCAAGGAATGGTGAAAAATATTTAAGGCATGTATGTCTTTAGAAAAGTATTCTATATGCCATTTTTTTATAATAAGAATAAAATAGTTTATATATTATAATAAATAATAACATTAATTATTATTAATTATAATAATAATTGCAAAATAAATATGATCGAGAAAAAATAAATTACAAATACCCCAAGTTTAATTAATCAAACTAGATATATTTTCCATTACGGATGCGTGTACCATGACGATAAGCGTAAGCTGATAGTATTCACAGACAGCATGCAATATAAATAGATCATTAGTTGTCATTATTCAGAGTTCGCATAATATTGTGTCCAATTAATTGGACTCTTTAACAAAATGTTGATTAAAATTATGTACGATTTGTAAATTTGTCTATTGTAATAATCTGTTAGATATAGTTGTTAATAATTGCAATAATGTTATGATTTCAGATTGATTGCAGCTATATCATTTAGAACTTTAGCTCCAACATATTCAAGAAAAATAACATGGGAAAATGATGCTAATTATTTAAACATTTATAATTAGCTCGTGAATATAGATGAGAATGGAGTTGAAAAAAATGTTGATCATCAACAAGTTTGTACAACACCAGAATGCCAAAAAATAGGTAAATCAACTCAATACATTAAAATTTGCTTTTATGAAATATCAATGTTAATTCTCGAATGAAAAAATATTGTAGCACACGAGTTTCTTCATAGTATGAATAAATCAGTTGATCCATGTGATGATTTTTACGATTTTACCTGCGGTAATTGGAATCAATCTAATAAAATTCCAGGATATCTTCCAGAATGCTCTAAAATTCACATGTTTCAAAATGTGGTCAATCTAAGACTGAAAGGTTTGTTGATGTCAAAAAAATGAGTCACTTTGTAACAATGATAATATTTATAGTAATATTAGAAGAAAAGATTGAGTCGCAGGATATTCTGCCAGTTAGACAAGCCAAAAAATGGTATCACTCATGCATGAATGAAGGTTAAGATGTTTGATAAAATGACTAATGATAATGAAGAGATATAAATAAAAATTTTTGTTCAATAGAATTACTTGAAAAACGAGGATTACAATCGATAGAAACAATTTTAATTTTAACTTTGGAGGATGGCCAATGACTGTTGATGAAGAGATGTGGGATAAAGAAGAATTTTCATGGCAACAAGTTGAGGGATATTACTTTCATTTGACAAGATCATATATATTTTTTTAATTTAAACCAAGAGAATTTTCATTGGATGACATTGGTGTGAGTTATTTCAATATATTATCAACTTTATTCATTTTTTCGTTCTTTATTAAATCATTTTTTAAAACCTCCTTCGTGGTAATTACTGAATTCATTCATTAATTCAGATTCTACCTGGTGAACTTCCTTTAATTGGAAAGCTTCCGCTTAAATATAGAAATTACACTGGTGAAGATTATGATGCTTATCAGACTCTAGTTGAAAGTGTTGCAAGGATTTTTGTTGCTGAAAATAAAGCTGATGTTTCTGAAGAGGTATTTCAAAGGGACGTGAGAGAATTAGTTGAATTTGAAAAAAACTTATTTACAGTAAGTTAAAGTATATTATTGTAAATCTTAGAAGTTTATTAATAATTTACTCTAATTAATCATAGTATTTTCCAATACAATATTTATAGATTCAAAATGATGAATATTTCAATTGGGAATTCGACACGTTTGGTCATTTTAAAAAATCGTATCATGATAATATAACAAAAATGATTGAAAATAATGGTGAGAGTAAAAATAATATTGTTTCTGATAATAAGGACGAAAATTATGTCATAGACTTTGATAAATTGATGGATAAGACGTTCGATGTGGTTAATGCATCTTACCATGATACATTGAAAGTTGGAGTCTCTGACAAAATATATTTTCTAAAATTATTTGAAGTTATGAGAAAGACATCCAAGAGAACAATTGGGTAAAATATTCATCATAGATGAATTAATATATATTTATTATTTATTTATATATTAATTTTTAGTTAATTACATTCATTGGCATTTTGTAAGTAGTATGCTTGAATACTCAACAAATGATATGAAAGATAAGCTTTTTGAATTGATGGAGAAAGAGTATGGCATTACTGAAAGACCTCCACGGTTAATATTTTATAGTTGTTAATCAATTTTATGCATTAAAATTTTATTATAGATTAATATTGATTTTTTTCAGATGGTTAGAGTGTATTCAGGAAACTAAAATAATTGATGCTGTAGCTTTTGGATTCATGAAGAAATATTTTACTAAAGAAATTGATAACAAAGTAAATACTCTTGATTATTTTTATTAAAGGAACATCAGGTAATTGTTGATGAATTAATGATGATTATTTAGATACAAATAATCGTAGAAAACGTTCGTAAAAGTATGCGTAACATCATCGTTACCTCGGATGTAGTAGATGAAAAGACACGAACAAATATGTTGGAGAAACTTGACACAATGGATTTTAATGTTGGATTTCCTGGCTGGTACAAAAATACTTCTGTCATTGTTCAAGTGTATCGTGGTGTGAGTATTTTGTTAGCGTTATCATGAAAACTAATTGACACTTATTTATTTATGTTATAAAATAATAAAAATGATTTCATACAATAGTTAACCATTGACTCTGAGTACATGGAAAATGTTTTGGCCTACAGAAGATTCTTAGTGAAGAGAGGAATGCGTCTACTCATTCAACCTGAAGATGTATGGTTAAGGTATTTTTTTTAATCACAATCACAATCTTTCATTGAGAAAGAAATTCAATGTGAATAAGTAATATTTTTTTTTTAATGTTATGCAGCAGCGAAACTTAGTTTTATGCTAATAACTTAGGATCTATGAGGCCTTTCCGGTTTTACCCCATTTTAAGGGTGAAAAAATGGATTTTTCTTATGTTCGACCGGATTTCGCATTTCTACGCGTCAAGACGAAGAGAATGAGTCCTCGATCGTCAAAATCGGACAACTTTGATTTTTCGACCCAAAAAAATGGCAAGTGGTACCCCTTTCCATTTTTTTTGGCCAAAAAATAAAAGTACTCCGATTTTGATGATCGACCACTCATTCTCTTCGTCTTGACGCGTAGAAATGCGAAATCGCGGCACAGCTTAGGAAAATTCATTCTAACACCCTCAAAGAGGGGTAAAACTGGATACAAATTATTGAATATCATCCCTTTGACTTTAAACCCTTGTAACTCATGAACGGACAATCGAATAACCTTTTTCTTGGACGTTTTAGAAACCTCAGATTCTAAGCTATAAAATAATATCCACAAATTTATTGCAAAAAATTTATTTCTCCCTCAAAATCGCTAAAATATAAAAAAAGTCGCACTTTTTTAGGGAGTTTGCCAACTATTTTGGCGATTTTAAGGATGAAATAATGATTTTAAATGTTTTTCATGGATATATTTTTATAGCTTAGATTCTGAAGTTTCTAAATTCTCCTTGAAAATTATTGAACAATGATTTTTCTGGAAGTTATAGAGGTTTAAAGTCAAAAAGTAGATGATTTTTCACCCTTACTTCGACTTTAAGCCTCTATAACTTCCAGAAAAATCATTGTTCAATAATTTTCAAGGAGAATTTAGAAACTTCAGAATCTAAGCTATAAAAATATATCCATGAAAAACATTTAAAATCATTATTTCATCCTTAAAATCGCCAAAATAGTTGGCAAACTCCCTAAAAAAGTGCGACTTTTTTTATATTTTAGCGATTTTGAGGGAGAAATAAATTTTTTGCAATAAATTTGTGGATATTATTTTATAGCTTAGAATCTGAGGTTTCTAAAACGTCCAAGAAAAAGGTTATTCGATTGTCCGTTCATGAGTTACAAGGGTTTAAAGTCAAAGGGATGATATTCAATAATTTGTATCCAGTTTTACCCCTCTTTGAGGGTGTTGGAATGAATTTTTCTAAGCTGTGCCGCGATTTCGCATTTCTACGCGTCAAGACGAAGAGAATGAGTCCTCGATCATCAAAATCGGAGTACTTTTATTTTTTGGCCAAAAAAAATGGAAAGGGGTACCACTTGCCATTTTTTTTGGCCAAAAAATAAAAGTACTCCGATTTTGATGATCGAGGACTCATTCTCTTCGTCTTGACGCGTAGAAATGCGAAATCCGGTCGAACATAAGAAAAATCCATTTTTTCACCCTTAAAATGGGGTAAAACCGGAAAGGCCTCATAGATCATAGCTGCATAACATTAAAAAATAAATGTTACTTATTCACATTGAATTTCTTTCTCAATGGAAGATTGATTTACAAATAATATTATAAATAAAGAAATTCAATCATTCAGTAATTAGGAGATGATTACAGTAAATGCAGCATATGGTGGTGGCACAGTGCGTAAGTTTTAATTTAATAACTTTTCTTATTTAAATTATAATCACAATTTGTTAAATTGTTAATGTGACTATTATTGAATATTTAAGAGGTTCCACCTGTTGTTTTTCAACCACCTTTGCTCGCACCACAATTACCAGAGTAAGAAATAATTGATTCATCTAATTAACACTAATTTTTAATTTTTTCTTGAATAAAATTCATTCTTTTGAATATATACATTCGTTAATTACGGAATAATAGGAACTGTACTGAGTCACGAAATGGGACATGGATATGATACTCGTGGTTTTGTTCTATCCAAAATTTATCACAAAATATTTTAATATTAGATTAGATGTAAATTTATATACACTTTGTGGATTGTTAGTAATGTCATATCACACTTATAATTGCTGATGGCCCAATAAATAACAAACAAACAAATTAATTTTATTAATAACAAATATATTACATTTAACATTATTTATTAATGATTGATTTTAGAGTTTTGTTATGCTGAAACTGACGCTGGTATTGAATGGATAAAAAAAGATAATGGACTATGGAAGAAACTATTTGATAAAGCCAAATGTTATGCTGATCATTACAACAAATTGTACTATGATTCTAAATGTGACTCTTTTGACGTAAAATAATACATTGAATTTAATGAAATGTTTATTGGCACACTGTAAATTTTAGTGTCTTATTTTAAAGCATCAAAATTGTTTTAAAATCGAGACAATATTAATCAAATGAGTGACGTCATATTAAAACGATTTTAATGTTTTAAAATAAGACACTAAAATTTACAGTGTATCGATTAGCAAATGAATGTTTTTTTTTAAAGGAACCAAGCTCAGGATTTCAAACTCTACGGGAAAATCTCGCTGACGCAACAAGAATCCAATCAGTATTTCATGCGTATAAAAACTTGATGAGTAAAAATGGGAAGGGTTTAAAGCTTCCAGGCTTTGAGGATTTTACTGATGAGCAAATGTTCTTTATTTCATTTGCTAACGTAAGTAAATTAAAGAAGCCCTTGAATGTTGATAATAATAACTAATCAAAAAATTTTTTTTCATCATAGATTATGTGTGAAGCTTCAACAGAGAAATATGCAGAACTATTGAAACGCCTAAATTCCCATAGTATTGGTCGTTATCGAGTAATAGGTGGAGTTTCAAATATAGAAGACTTTGCGAAAACATTCAATTGTCCTAGAGGAAGCCCTATGAATCCTAAGCATAAGTGTAACCTTTGGAAAGAGAAATCTGAACCAAGTGTCAAGAAAAATCTTACCAAAGTTCACAAGTATTCCAAATTAATTTATAACTACAACGCTGATGATAAAATGTAGCTCCAAAAATATGAAATCATTAATTGGACTATTTTAAATTTATTCCTACTTAAGATTTAATATCATTTGAATATTGTTTTACAAATGTCTGAATATTTGCAAGCCAATCCAATGACTATTTTGTATTACAATTAGTCTAGCTCTATAGTTCTATAACAATATAATAATGTCCCTTTGTGGCATGAGATGAATAATTTGGACTCAACTGAAATTGAATAACGAACAACTAAATTCTATTGTCAAATCATTTAAATCAGCGTAGTCCAATTCTTTGATGATGCAATGACATTTTATTTGGCAAGCAAATAGGGAATTATTTGGTCTTAAAAAAAGTATCTAGAAAATAAGAAGCATGTACAAATAAAAATGATATATTTGACTGATAGCATGACTACATAATAGTTAAAGTAGATTCAATATTCGGAGGTGGATTGAAAATCAAAGAAATTCCTGTCATAAGAGGTAGTTTTTTGAGAAATTATATTTTCCAGAAGACATAGATGGAAAGGTGCAACCAAGTTTTGAACATTAGTATGCAACTAGCATGACAACTCAGATACATAACCAGAAATATTATTCTGAAATATGATACCGAATACCATTGGCCTCCAGTTGCACACACGTCGTGCCAACGAATTACAATCCTTCGTATTCTTTGTTTAGTTGACGTTGGTACGATATGCTAAATTTTCTCTATTCCAGTTGAAATATTTTGCAAAAAAAAAAAAAGTCATTTTATCTGGGGGTTTTTTTTTTATTATCATCTATATATAAGGACTATGAAAGATCTTCAAGAGCGATTTAACACAATGATATTTGTGAGAAAAAATAGAGTTCATCTGAAACATGTTGTTTATAGTGACCAATAAAACGACATTGCCTCATAGATTCCAGGCCAAGGTTTCATTGTCGACATTCCTGAAGGATTTTATCTCGACGTCAAATTATATGAGGATCTAGATCCGACTGCTTCGAATAACACTAACGTTGACATAAACTCTCAGGAAAATGTGATGAAAAAAAAGTTTATGTATGGATATAAGATTTTGACGCACCTTATTTCTGACCGTCATATTATCAAGATATCATTCCCGCTCCAGGAGAATTGATTAAAATTTGTTAAATACTTTGAGGTCTTGATTTTTAAGTGTTTAAAATTACCCAATTATTATTTATAAAATATACGTACAAATAATATGACCAAAATTCAAAATTTATTGGAATATATTTTTATTTATATATTAAATTTATTCAGAATCAGTGAATAAAATACAACTGATTCTATCAGTGGTTCAATTTATATTGCATAATAAATGAATGTTCACTGATTTTGCAGCCTATTTTATTTTCTTCACTGTTACGTTTTAAGAGAAGATAGTTTCATCATGGATAAAATAAAATCACAATGTAAACGAAATTAAAATTCAACCCTATAAAACATAAAAGATGAGTGAGCATAAAAATATTCATAGGAATCTAAGGAAATAACTTTAATAATAAAATACTAAGATGATTTTCATGTAACTATAAGCTTTCAGGATAATGTGCTGAAAGTGCATTCAATTTGTATAACAAGATGCAAACTTGATTTGATGATAGCTCGTGAGCAGGTGCAATAGCCAAGATCTTTATTAATTCTTGAATGTATAGAATATGTAGTACATCAGTGGCACGACATTGCGTGTTTCTTAACTTACAACGTATAGCACTGTGAAAACTGAATGTTGCCAGTTGTAAATATATCTGCAGTCTGACTGTAGACAGTAAAGAACGAGGGCGTTTCTATGACCCTATGAGACATTACTCACAACTGTACCACTCGTTAGTTATATTCAACTCTAAATCCAACATTTTCCACAGTAATTAGCATAAACGTTTGTTTATCTTGCTTATATTTTAACATTAAATTTTAAATTTTTTCCTCTATTGGTTAATTCATGTATTATAAATCATTTCAGTGATAATATACAAGATATGAATTTAAAAAAAGGTACAAAGTATTTTAAAGACTTATTTAAATTAACGGATGATTAATAGAGATATGAAATTCAAAAACACAAATGATTTATTACAACTCACTGAAATCTTTTAAATAAATCAAAATTCTCAAGCAATTTTACGTCACTTGAGACAATTTAACGAAATTAAAATCAAAGTTTATTCGTTATATTACATAAAGAAAGGAAAAAAAAAATGAAAACTGTTTATTCGTGCTTTGTATTTTATCATTTTCCAAGAATGCTTTTATAAATTAAACTTCATCTCACGTACATTCTTATCATTACAATTCCGGAAAACGTCTTATTTAAGTAAAAAAGAAAATAGTTAAAAAAGTAAACATTGGAATGGTATTTTTAAAATGTAAAAGAACAATAAGAATGAAAGTAACTTTATCGTTATCTTGAGCAATTTTCGTGCTTTTCATTGGAATTGAGATAAAATATATATCAAGAGCACTTGTAACAATTGTACAAGAGATAGTGTGTTCTGGTTGTGACAGATTCGATGTAGCAAAAGCATAGCAGACAATGTAGGACACTCTTCACAGCCTAGAACTACGATCGTATCATTGTGTAATCGCATGTATTAACTGTAGCCCACTAGACTGTATATAGATTTTGCCAATGTTTTGTGCAACAACATGTATAACTGAGCATGACAACTTTAGAATGTTAGTGTCAAAAGCAGTGATCAGATGGTTTAGTTAGCTGTCGTGTAATGGAGACCTACCAACTGGATACCGACTTTTAGGTTTGTAAAAATAAACTAACTATTAATTCAGAGGAAAATAAACACAAATTTTTTTTTTTCGCATTGATGCTTTATAGTATTGGCGATTCGCAGCGATTGGCAAGGGGTTTTCCGGATAAATTGGCCCCGTTGGCCTCGAATGCGAAATCACTCGGTGCATCGAAGGGGTGGATTGGTGCGGTTACAATGCAAGAGAAGTTGCAGATAGAAGAGAATGAGTATGTGTACACTACTCTCTAGCGACCTAAACGACAACGGGCTTTGGGTTCGATTCGTATGCAACAGTTTTCAACGGTCTCGTCGCGTAACGCCCTCCGGGAATTAACGTTACTGTCGATTGAACGATACCGGAAATTGCAGGGTGAAACTTCGGGTCTCGTCACCAAGCTCTTCTCCTCCTCCTCTTCCTACTCTTTCACCCTTGCAATTATCGAGCATCCAAGTACTATTGGCAAAAAACTTGCAAGTACGATGTGCCGCATGTGTGCGTGTATCAGGCAGAAATCAACAAAATCAACAAAGCCGATTTCAATGTTTCAACGCGACGATAGATAAAAAGATTTTCAGTTTTTTCGAACTGAGCGATATGAGAGTGGGATAAAAAAAGGAATGAAATAAAAGGGAATGTGAATTATTTGAAATCGAATTTCAGCTCTTTGATATTGTACTAGGATTCTGTTTGTCTGATAAACAAAGAATATACCGAGATACAGAGGGTGGGTGAGAGAAAGCAGATTTAGAGAGCCACGAAAATCTGTTGATCAAACAAAAGAATACAGAAAGAGAAACTCTAGTTTTTTCTGATCAACAACAAAACAGATGAATAAATAAGAATACTGAACAATGAAAAATTCTCCAAAGTCAAACGACATCACGAGAAGATCAAGTACTCTTTTATAATAAAGCAACTCTTACAACTGGTTCTTCTTTGAAGATAGAATTGAACATAAACCTCGCTACTATACAATATTTGTGAACAAAAAAAAAATGATCTGAAAAATAAATAAAATACTGAATATACTTATTTTTGATGAAATCTTTCACATCTTTTATCATTTTTAAGAATTGTCTAATCCTTTGAGATTGATGATAATAAAAATAGAATATAATTCAACTTATTTGCCAAAGATATTGATTGTAAAATGTCAATACTTTTGGAATGACATTGAATTCATTTGTTATTCAAAAACTAAAATTAAAAAAAATCATATAGACGTACATTGTTTTATATGTTTTGTATTTTTTGACAAAATTTCATCTATGGAAGATGTACAATAGTATATCAAACAATGGGTGAAAATGTTTGATGTGACAATAGTTTTTATTTGTAGCAATATCGAGCAAAAAAAAAAACAAAGTACACATTCATTGCCTTGAATATTTTATCGAAACAATTTTGATGCATGTGCATTCAAAATTTTAGATGTTAATATTTGACATGAATTATGATTAATTTGTTGTTTGTATAAAACAATGTTACTTGTTACAATTAGCTCATGCTTCTAAAATGTTCCATTAAGTTGCTAAAAGCATGCAAACGAACCACTTTAATATGACCTACTTTGGAAAATATATAATTAAATGTTTTATTAAACGTAAGTAAACATATTAGTTGTAATTATTTAAACGACTTTACTGAACCAATGAAATATAACCATCTATAAGACGGATTACGTTTTCCTACAGTATACAGTAATGGTATTGGAATATTTAATAACAAGTCCAAACTACTCTACTACCTCATTACTACTCTATTACCATTTCAGTACTACCTATTCCATAAATAATTACTAATGGCTTTGGTTTTAGTTTCTTACCTGAACCTGAATTGACTGAATGACTTCTTTATAAATGTCATAACAGGCGAGGTATTTTAAAGATTGAGTAGGCCATGTTTGAACCTCCAAAATAGAACCAGACTTGAATTGTTACCCAGATTGTTGTTTTTTAATTTATTAAATGTAAGTTATTTCTTCCTTGATGTTTTCCTAGTGAAACTATGGGGAACTTTATTTTCTTTTGATTTTTTTAAATTTTTATCCCAAACGTTCCATACTTGCAAAAATATTGTCTATGATGATATCAATAAAATTTTTATAGATATTAATTTAATTAAATTTTTTGTCTATTCAAAATTGTACAATGAATGAGTGCATCTAGATTTTCAACACCATTACAACATTTATAAACCACTTATTCTCTAAATGATTCATTATACAAATATATGTATTTTTTTAAAATAAGTATGTGGATATAAGCAAGTAAATATCAATTATTTCTACAGTTCTATTAATATCTTTTTTATATCACAATGGATTGTATGAATTGTTTTTTTTATTTGTTTAAAAATATTAAATATTAATTTGTTGTTATTAATTATTATTTCATTTTGATTATATAATTAATTATTAAACTGTTTTGTAGAAAAATTGGGGCGCGTCAAGTGAACATTTAGAGAAGAAAGAAAATTACAAAAAAAAAAAAAAATTAAGTTCCCCAAACATTACTCATAGTCTCAACTTTTGATACGAGTTGTTATATTAGTATAATTTTGATTTAATTGCCAACAAACTCCAAGAGCTGAATAAATAACATTATAGTTAAACGTTCTACTTGATATGATCAACCATGTTCTGGGGTACTTTTCAAAGCATCAATCTCATTCAAATATTTATAAAATATGATTTAAATTAAATCAATAAAGTACACCTAACTTAATAGATCATTTACTCCATCAACATTCTGATTGCGTTTATATTGAATAAAAGAGTTTAAATTTATTATTGAAGTGACTATAATATTGATTATGCAAAAAAGCACCAAACAGGTCCAGGGTGTAATCTATCAGATGACTAAAGAATTTTACTTACTTCTCTCGACTCAGGAGAGTACAAGTATTCCAAGCAAAAGACAAAGTTCATAATACAGTTGGGAGGATATTGAAGGCCGTGATGTAAGTTACAAGAGAAGCTCTTGCATTTTGAAGCGATCGGTCTGATATGATCCGCCCGCTACGATGTGGTTGCGGTAAAAAAGGAAGTGAAAAGCAACTTATAGCTGGTTTTATATATGTATGGTATATAATGCGAGCAACTTTTTGCTAAGTTTGCCTCGTTAATATTAGTAACAACCCCTTATTATGAGATCCTTGAACTTTTTTCACCTTGTTTGGCCTCGTTTTGAGCAAAAAGAAAAGAAAATAATGTGATGAAGTAGCAAAGATAGTAGTTTTCATTAAATGATTAATAATTTAGCAACATTGAGAATAAAGTAGCATCTGTAAACGGATGTAGTAAGTTTTTTAATTCATCTTTTCTTTTCCTTAAAGTGAGTAATGAACAGTTTAGTTAGATCCCATAGAAAAAATGTCTTTTTTGGAGTTAAACTAATGTTTCACTGTTGCTCGAAGCTTCTTAAGATCAATGAGTCTAGCTCTACACACGTTACAAATAGGTTATAATCTAATTTTAATCGTTCAAGTATACTATTAGCATATTCAATCTACAAGGAAATTACTCTTCTGAACGTGTCTCATTTTGTAGTGCAAAAAGTACACATCGGTTCCTTTCAGTAAATTACACTGTTATTGCTTGGCTCCTATGAAACTGCGTTGAAGGGTTAAAAACTAAATAAGGAGGTTGGGTATTATATAAAAGAAACTGTGATACGAAAACTATTCTACACCTTATTGAAAGAACACACTTTCTTAGCTATTTCACAACTGAGTCACGTTTTACCCGTTAGCTTTTGAGCTTTTTTACTTCCCTTAGCCAATTCTTTTCTAGACTTTTTTTTTTTTTTATTCCACGTTGTGATCGGGTGCTTGGCCAATGTACAAACTCGAAATACAACCCAGAGATTTACTTGAAAACAAATGCAATTACAGAGATTTCATTCATGAATAAATATGTACTTTTTTTTTTATTGTAAAAAAGTGTTTTGTTTTTACAAATTGCTACTAAATTTCATATTGAGAATTTTTAAATATTTTTCTATTTATTATTATTATTTTCAATGAAATATAAAACCTATTCATCGATGAAATAATTAATAACAAAATATAAATTCACGATACAATAGATATTTTTTAATCTTCCTTTTTAAATTCAAACAATTTAAAATGAAAATTTATCTGATACATGAACGGAAATGATCAATATGGTAACGTGGAAAGTCTACTGAGAGTGATGGATATTTTTTTAATAAATATGTTATGAATATAATGAAACATAGTATCGAAGAAGCAAAAACCCTTGAGGACAAAATGGAAAACGTTCAAGTTAAAACTCACTCTCGCGTAGATAAAGATAAAACGTCTCGTAGGTGCAAAGTGGAGTGAGGCGTTATGCTAGAGGCATTTCAACTGATAAGAAAGCTCTCGACTTTATATTGTCCTATGGGAGAGAAAGCTGCACTGTATTACATTGGTGTAGTGCACCAGCTTTGTCCTATGCCCACATTAAAAATATTTTCTTCCAGCTAAAAGCTAAGTTTTTATATATTTTTTTTTTTGTTTTGTTAAAAATTTTATATAAGATATGAAAAAATATCGCCGCTTTTTTTTGTTTTTTTTTTTTCGAAAAAATATAAAATATTCTTTTAATAGCAAGTAATATCTTAAGCTGAATAATTATACTAATTGCTATTTATAATAATAAATGAATAAAATCTTAAAATAATTAATAATGTCTTATTAATTTATAAAAATGAAATATAAATAATTCAATGTTATAAAATAAATAAATAAATAAGTAGATATTTTAGTATTCATCTTAAATGCAATGTGATTGTACTAATTCATAGTTACTTAACACCATTAAGCCTCAAGGAAATAAATGATACAATTTTATCAGATGAAGAGAAAGCTTGCCCCTACGATTTAGCAGGTACATCTCATTATTTTAATCTCGAATATCCAAGTGCATCTGCGGCTTCGTTTCATATCCGTAGGTTGGATATCGTAGTAAAGACGCCATCGTTATCGAGAATCTCGAGCTCCAGTTTAATATCTTCTTGCGTGTAGAGAGAGAAAGTAGCTTCTACATGTTCAGTAAAGATAGAAGATACTCTAGAATTGTAAAATCACCAAGTTTCCTTCTTGCATTTGAGCATTGAGTATTACAATAATGTCTCCATTGAACAAAATGAATGGTCAAGACAATCCAATGCTATGAAGTTATACAATCTTCTCAATGTATCTATTGTCTTCTCAAAGCATCTTGTTGGTGAGATACAATACTCCCGAGTCGAAAAATAAGACCTGATTGGAAAATTTAGATTTGGTTTGGACGTCACTCTTCAAAATAAAATTATTATTATTCAAATTCTTAAATCAAAACCCGGTTTTGACTGCAAATTACCTGATTTAGATAATTTGAACTTGCTTTTGACGTACTTTAATAAAAAAAAATTTTTTTTATGAAAGCTACTAAGTCGAAAACAGGTTTTAATTCTTAATTGGAATACAAGATCTGCTTTGGACGTTGTTTCAATAGCGAATACAAGTGCCTGAGAATTACATTTTTCTTAATTAACATTTGAAATGTCTGGATAGTTACGCGAGTAAAGGCACTCTTTGAATTAAACAGTCGCAGGTTCGAATCTCACTGGAGGAAAAAATAATTCAGCTCTAACACTACTTTTCTTGGGACTATCTTTTACTCGATAGCTCTTCTAAGCGTTTGAAATATAAAATTAATAAAATATTCACCAATTAATGTTTTGTTTTATCAATTTTTAAACTTAGTTGATATAATGCAATGTATTTATACACATAAAAGTACATTTATGTGAAAAGAAATACAAATATTAAATTATTTAGGTCAACCTTTTTTTAAAGTCAAAATCAGATCTTATTTTTCGATTCGGATATTTGAGATGAGCTTGCCTTATATTTTTGATGAATGATATTCTGTGTGAATAATAAAATATTCAGACTAACAAAAGGCACGAGAGTAACTCCTGCGTGTGACCCACTGCAACGTGAGAAATTCTCGCCCTTGTTAGGAGCATCTCCTGGTGGTGATTACTTTGCCTGACTGTTCTATCTCTTCCCTGGCGTCTCGTTACGGTGCTACGTGACATGTCGCTGAGTGCCAGTTGCGAGAAACATTTTTACTTGACTGGGAAAAAATTTATGAGATATTATACACCATCACTAGTCGTTAATCTTCCTTTAACAAAGATTGCAATTAGAAGAAGTTTTTATCCACCAGTAAGTATATGTTTAACAGGCTACTCCAGACTTTATCGTCTTTCTAGAACAGCGTGCTTAGCACCTAAAACGCGTGCACGTTGTCAATTTTTACTGATCTTTTCTCGTAAACGTGAGCAAGTCTAACGGGAATTGAACCAGATCATTTAAGATTGTGAAAAGCCTATAATTTTATCGATAATGAAGCTAATTGATCTCTCATAGAAAGGAAGAAGAAGTTACAAGAAAAAGTAACAGAG
This sequence comes from Chelonus formosanus, assembly GCA_028641665.1. Classification (NCBI taxonomy): domain Eukaryota; kingdom Metazoa; phylum Arthropoda; class Insecta; order Hymenoptera; family Braconidae; genus Chelonus; species Chelonus formosanus. The sequence continues at coordinate 22,595,036 of CM054002.1, forward strand.
TTGTTGAATTTGTTTCTCAGTATTTACGAAAAATTTACTTTTGCTTTTCTTACAGAAAAAGAAAGACGAACCCTTCTCGGTGTGTTAATTTTCTACTTACATAAAATGTGATCTTATTGGCTCAGTTCCAAAAATCAATGCGAGACAGAATGCCACCATTAAATACGAGAGACATGTCTTAACGACTTGGCAATCGTGCTAAAAGAACGTGGGGTAAAGAAATACGATAAAATAGCAAAAAAAAATAGTTAGTCTAATGGTGTATATCATGTCAACACAAGTAGAAGAAATAAAACAACTAGGGTGTATTCAGGTAGATATCTAAAGTTGTCAGATATGCCAGAGTAACGTCCAACCTCAGCGATACGGGGGCGTGATTAAAAGTGGTTGTTAGATAGCAATCTTGACATTGGTATCAGTTTATATTTTATTAAGGACATTCTTGATTTTTTTCTGTTTTATTGCTACAATATTTAAAATTTTTACCTCGTTTATTTGTACTTGTTTAGGCATTAAATATAAATCATTTAGCAATAGTAATAATTTTATGATGTTATCAACTAATTAAGAGATTTGATCATTGCATTGAAAATAAATGAATGGTATTTGTAGGATTTATAGACAAAGTGTCATTGTAATACGAATCTTTTGGTTTCTGATCTGCAACAGTGACGTATAAATAAGAGACAAGCTAATCCAAAAGACTGGATACGAAATGTTTAATGGGGCAAGTGTCCGTTTAAATAAGTAATTGGCGTGGCTTTCCTGAGAGAAACATGCGACATAGTGAGGTGGAAGAGAAAGAGAGAAAAGGAAAGAAAATCCTCAACTGGTTTTCCAAGAGCGTGGCAGGAGGTCGGGAGGGTCTGGACGAGTTCCGAGAGTTAGTTGCCAACCGCGAGTGCGCGGAAATGTTTTTGCAGTTCTCTTCTTTGTCTCGTTACTATACTCTTAAGCTCTTCACTATGTTACAAAGCTTACAGTCGAGAAACGCAAATAAGAACAACTAAAAGTAAGCTTAATTCCGAAAAGTAATGATGGTCCTGAGAAAGTCCTTCCGCGGTTGGCTTCACTTACTCTAGTTTGTCATCGGCAACCAACCAGTTCTCCAACACCAGATACTCTCTGATTCCTTCTCAAACTAATTTGGATGATGCTACTCTGAAATGTTCTTTGAAACTTGATCTACTGTCGTCCACACGATACGATAATCCAGAAGGAAATGTCTTGTCTTTCCAAGACTCCCAAGTTCCGCTTCTTGGATACCGCAGGTGTGCAACGAGCCACGACTGATCGTCTCTCATATTCAGAAACTTCATTGGGAGCTACATTGAGCTAACGTATTTTGGATGGAGAGAAGTTGAAGAAAGGAAGGATTAACAATCACATCAGCTGGAATGAAGTAAGTTGGAACTACACGATAACATTGTGACAGATGGATAAAAAAAAGTGATAATGTTATTCTAAAATATTTTTTCTCTTTAATTTGAACCTTTTGTATATTTAAATGAATTCTGAAGCAAATGGTGAGTCGATCAATACTACAGACTTTTAACTTGTAATTTATTTAAAAGTATTTGAAAGAAAAAGTAATACTAGAGAATGACTCAGAATATATAAATGACGAGAAACATATTTAGATGAAATTGAACTAATTATTTTTATCATTATAAAAGCTAAACCACAAGGGATAAATAAATTTTTATTTGTTTCAAGGAGTAAGAAAGCGTTGAACTGTAACGGAAACGACTCAGAGTATGCTGGTAACAACTGCAACTGAGCAAAATAATAAATCCCCAAGTGGCACTCGAAGGCAGTACGGTACTAGCGCGTGACGATAGCGAGTAGCAGCAAAAGTAGAAGGAAGTGTTCTCCACGTGAGGTCTCTGAGGAAGGGCTATACTGTCATTAATAATTAGAGACATCCGTGTGGTCAGTACTTCGTTGTCTGACTATGCTATTTATTGCCGTATAATGATTATTTATTAAACAAAACCCATCAACGATATTGCTGAACGAATTTACTCCAACATTTTTCAGCTTTTTTTTCAGTATCTCAGCTGTCGAGGATATATTTGGATTTTGTTTTAAAGAATATCAGTATGTGACAGGCTCCCAGTTGACAACCCTTTTTGTTTAATTGATCTGAAAGATCATATTTCTATAAGTTCAGAGGAAAAAGAGATTCTTTTACCACATTGTTTGGGAGATTAGGAGATTTTAGAAAAAAAAAATCATTACTATTTAAATCACCAATATGTGGATGCCAAATTTCATTAATTGGCATTTTATAGAATAAACATGGAACTGAGAATATAATAAAGGAGATATAATAAACAATGAATTTTAGTGTTATTTATCACTGTATAGATCTAGAGATATTCATGGAGACTCTCTGACTACTGGCGTGACTGGAATTATATAATCGCTAACGTATACTGTAAAATATATTACGTATGAATAACCGTCGCTAAAACGTAAATTAATTGTAGAGTACACTTTAGTTGGTGGTAAAACACCTTCACACTCACCTTCGTCGCTGTGTGGACAAGGGCAAGGTCATCATCATCTTGCGTAACTCGCGTGCATTAATGTTAACCATTTAGAGATAAACATACCTGGAAAATGAGTTTCTTACACATCGTTAACGAAAGTAAATATTCAAGACTATATACTACAACATTAAATGCTAAATCTAATTATAAAATAGGTTCTGTTATTATTTAATTATTTTTCAAGACATTTATTGGTAGGATATTTATTCAATGAATATTCGATGATATCAGAGGACATAGCTTACAAGAAGAATGGATAGGACATGCAGGATTTCGTGGGTCGATAAAGAAGTGAGATATTTAGAACACGTAATAAAGATAGAAGAGAGACGATGTTGGACAGGACAACGGTTGTTCATGAATTTATTAAAGCTAGACCACAAATAATTGTAGTTGAAATTGAAGATCTGCTAATTGTAAAAAATTAATTAACTCTTAGAAAAGTACCAGATTAATATCTTTTATATTTGAAATTTAAATTGATATCAATATTAACGTATTTAATCAAACAAGTCTTACATTTATTTATTTATTGGCTTTACATTTCACCCTTGCGGCTCATACAAACGTAATGCCGTTCACAGGGTACTATTGAACACTACTGATATGCAAATCTGGTTTGTTTACGTCGCGATAACGAGAAGGATGCTCGCCACGAATGGCAATACCATATTCGTCGATTGTAATTCACATGCCGCCAAGTGTAAACACATATGTCATGCTTGAATACATGGAATATTTTTTGTTGCTTTTTACCTTCGCAAAAATAATGAATTTCAATCAATTGAAAGTGTGTGAAGGAGAGCTAAAGGTCGATAAGAATATTTCTAGATGGTAATAAAATATAGTCTTGATGGATTTAATCACGTTTTGCTATGGTGTAATATTTTCTTATTAATCTCCAACTACTCTTCTACCTTTCTCTAACTTCTAGCTGATGGTCCTGGTCTTGATAGCTCTTCTAGACTTAAATTTACTATTCTACAAGAGTCATATCAGGCAAGATGTCTTAAAGATCAATTGGGACCAGGTTCAGAACTCCAGATGAAGACGAGATTTGAATTGGGTTCATGATGTGAGAGGAACATGGAGATATAACAGAAAAAGATAAATAATTATTGGAGTAAATTTAGCTACTGATGATGAAAGTTAGCAGAACTTCGATTACTAATTTTTCTCAACAATATTGGAGCCACTCCTCAGTGAATTGTAATTTATTCAAAGCCGTTGATTGGTGATAAAGCTTCCCAGAAGAAATGAAACACAATGGAGAATTAACCTCGTCTGCAACTGTAAAATGTCGTCGATCTTACAGAGTAAAGAACTGGTGGACCTTGAAGAATTTTTTATTACAGTTCGATTAATTTGTACAAAGCAGACTATATCATGAAAATATAGTATGTTAATCTTTTTCAAGAAAATAAAAAAAAAATATTAACGATGTTCGTTAAAAATAATTATAGGGATCTCTTTGCAAGTTTTTGCTGCTCTTGAGCAACAAACAGTGTTGTGGAACAATGCTTCTGGTATTTAATCCTCTGATGTCGTCAAGGCTTTGCGCATTGTTCTCGCATTCATGCGGCGTTTCGTCGAGACAAGACGGCGACACAGTACTCAGATATCACTAAAATACTTGTGTCTTTGTTGTGGCCAGTGTGCTATGACTATTGTTTTAACTCAGATTTAATTAAGTTATAAATAATTTACTATAGCATTCCCAAAACATCCGTCAATTCAACTTAATTATACCTGAAAATTCAATTCAATCAGCTATATATCATTATTAGTTAATTAATTTACTTAATTATTTATCAAATTAATAGTCTCAATTATCAAAAACGGAATGAAAAAAAAAATAATGACTAAAACTTTTAGAAAATTGTCCTGCTGACCGACACACTTATGGTTTTCTAGCGGCACCGCAATGGTTACTCAACCACACACTATTCCGCATAATAGCAGGTTCAAGGTGGGGCAGACAGCCTGGCTGCGCCTACGTAAGCGCGGCATGTCCTTACACCGCAGATGAGAGAGCGGCAGTACCAGCGTGATCGTCGTTATTCATGAGCAAAGAGCAAGAGGGAGAGTGCTAGCAGTCGTATATGTCTACCTGATTGAAGTGCAGAGACATTGTTCGGACATTGTGCACGTTTAGAAGCGGCTTAATCAGCCATTGTTGAGTTCATTGTGTTCAACTGGACCAAGAGTATGAGTGAACTCTCGCAAGTCATGTAAACGTGTTGCACCCTTGAGAACTTGCCAGATCACATTGGTCATTCGTATTCGTCGTATCACCTCATCATAATCTATTCCCTTGCACCTTCACTTATCTCGCCAAATAAAGGGCTCATTATTCGCCAAATACTCCATCTTCATCCAGAAATATATCCTCGAATTGTATAAATATCATTTCTGCCAAGTCACAAAAATATTTTCAAATGTTTACTGACTATATACAACTGAGCTTTTCAGCTGGAAATTTTTTCTCGAGTATCGTCAATCTATCATCGTATTCAAGATCTTTTAAGTAATTTATATATTATTATGTCATATCATCAGTGGCTAATGCCATTTCTATCAACAAAAAGTTGCTTGGTCATCAAATATTTTTGTCGCCTGTCAGCAGAGAAAATATTGATATAGGGTGAAGAAAACCTTTCAGTCTATATGAGGGAAAGATAAGAAGAAAATGTCAAGCTTAATCACTAGAATAGAATGAGGCTTTTAGCAGCAACGCTACTAACTTCAATGACATATGGTAGGTAGGTTATAAGAGATGGATTTAGGCTTAAGAGCTGTGAATATTACCACTGTTACCATCTTCCAAGATAGATGTGAGAACCTTACATCAAGGTTTCTGAGTTACGCTTGGGCACGCAAAGTAAAAGAGGATGATTCCGTGTTTCATGATTAACGTCAGTGTGATGAGTAGGGTATTATATATCCATGGAGACGCTTACTCTTTATCGTGAGATTAGACAATGCTTGCGACCAACCCAGCTTGGAGGTAATTCCAGACTATGCTTTATCGCCCTTTTGCAGCTACTGGAAGAGAAATTTTGGTACCAGGTGGTAATATTCTTCAAATGGAGCTTGAGCTCTTGGGGTCCTAATTGTGGATGAAAATTATGACTGATGAAGGGATAAGATGCCGTACTTTGGTAAGAAGGTTAAGTATCCGGTAATATAACAGATGTGATAAATGTCAAAAGGCATGATCAATCGATGTTTCAACATCAACAAAAATATAGTGAGTTTGTTGTACATAATAATTTATTAAAGAAAAAATAATTCCATTTTATCTTTCAGAAGATATCAATTAATTACATCAATGTCATCAGCATTACTAATGTTGTTGAGTAAATAAATTACATCTGCTATGTTTATTTATGTTGCTGATATACAGATTCCCTTCATTTATTGATTGATAACTTTACTAAAAGCTCAAACTAACAAGTATATATGTCACTAATAATTACAATGACTACATCTAAAGTTTGCTAACGGCTACAATTTACTGGTTTCTTTAGCTAACCTGAGTGCTAAAGGAGCATTGTTCTTGCCCACGCGATCCATCCTCTTCCACATGGCTCTTTCTATCCACACTCATTGTACGTGTTTTGTAGCGTTAAAATAAAAATGTATGGATGAAAATAAAGTTGAAGGTGGTACACTACATCTATCATCCTCATTAAACTAAGAACTTCGACCTCGCGTGAAAGCGACGTAGGTTTTTCACGTAGTAGGTGACCTGAACTGATCTTCAGCACGTTGTACCATCACGTATTAGCTATTACAATATACCAACTCAACTATTTGAAATGAATCAAATCAGATCAACTGTCAAGATATTAGTCATCAGTATTTTTTATAAAAATATTTCTCATTCAACGTTCATGCTATTTTTCATTAGATATTACTGATCATAAACCTGATAAATGACATCATATTATTCAATAACTTGATCATGACTTTATTATATGCTTTTTTTGTGTTACTTCAAGTAATAAGGCAGCAATTTTAGCTTCAATAAAATTTGTTAAATGTACTCGATAAAAAAAAATCTATATTCATCAAGATACTTAATTTTATAGATACTTAAGAGTAATCATTTGATCTTTATGATTTGATCTATGCATTTTTAAAACCACAAGGGCAGTAGATACTCGTTAGTGTCTATCAAGTTAAACTATGATATATTGTCCGGAAGTGAAGAAGGAATTATAGGAATTACAAGAAGAATTTCTAAAACATCATCTTTCACGTTTGTTTTTAAAGGATGTATACATACATGAAGCTCCTTCAGCAGCAACTTGAGTAAGAAACAATGTACTATAACTCACAAATGTATATGCATACTTTTACATAATGTGCACTATTCATTAATCATTTACAATCAGAAAATAATATGTTTGAATGAATGAAATATTTTTCTATAGTTGGAATAATCAATAACTAAACATTTTTACATCTTGGATTTTTAAGATAGTTTGGCCTTTACTATTTTTTATATCAAGATGTTTTTACTATGGGCCAACTATATCGATCGTTGACAAATCATCAACTTCCGGTAAAATTGAATGCCAACATCCACCGAGACCTGGACATGGAAACAGTCCAGGAAACAATAAGCAAATAAAGCTCCAACTATGGAACCAGAATAAGTATTTATTCCAACGTACTCACAACAGATCTCTTTAATGAAAATCAAATCATAACAAGGTTGATGAAGTCTAAACTAACAGATTGCGTCAGTCGCTTCAACAATTAGATCACAGCCACTGAACTATTTCTATTTATTTTATCATGGTTATCAGGAAGTTTTCCCTTTTTTAAAGCCTGTCAATGCCAATAAAATACTCCAAAAATTTTTTTAATGTTAGAGATAGAGGTTGAGCTGTACTTTGATCATTTGCAATCAATAGATAATATATTTACTGAATAAAATTTTAATTCATTGCTAGAACAATCAATAAGAGGGTACGTAGGATAACTGTACTTGATATACGAGACAGAATAATATAAAAGTGAATTTTTTATTAAGAAAATAACTGAACTGCAGAAGATAATTGGATAAAAGTGTTAAGAGTAGATAAATAGATAGGCCGTTTGTGATATGCAAAAGAAAAGGAAAATAAATGTAAAGGAAATAATTGGCGGTACCTGGAATATGTGGCAAGCATAAAAATGACAGCAACAGATGCTGGATCGAGTGGTAGACAAGAGGATTTTCTAGTCAAGATGGATGAATCACACGCTTCTAAGATTAAATCTTCGTGTGTGATGGAGAGAATCGTGAGTAGTGATAATTCCATTCTGGGTGGTTTCACATGTTTGCTATCTATACAATTTAATTATCTCATTTTTATCAAATAAGTAATTACCTTTTTTTAACATCATTTTAATGCTTTCAATGTTATACAATTAAATGAGATAAAACCAAAATCATGCTATTATTATTGTTATTATTATTGTCGTTAAAATTATCTGCAATTTCCAGTGCTGGATATTTTAAACATATAAACATGAATGAAATTTAAATTTGTTATCGATCAGTATTTAATTGAAAACATTCAATGGTACTTGATAATTTTAAATAAATATGGAATTTAAAAAAAACCAACGAATACTTCTCGAAACGTTTTAATTGATTTCGTAACATATAAAAATATGTTTCAAAAGAGTGAATAAGTATGAAATGTAGTTATTAAATTAATGGCATGAAATGATTCTTCAAAAATGGTATGATGAAAAGGTTCCCACGCAAAAAAAATATTTGTAAATTAAAACTGTTGTTGCACAAATGAGAACTGTATGTTTCTTTGTATTCCACCGCTATTCGAATCCGATATTGAAGGTATTGAGACATTAAGATAAACCTGCAGGGAGTACTGTAATGACTATAAATCAAAGACGACACAATAGATAGATATAAAATGATGGTAGACAGGTTGGAACATTAAACCCTTAGTTGCTTCATTATCTTCTTCATCTTCAAACTATTTCATCTTTAAAAGCAAGCAAAATGTAAGTTAGAATGATATACATCTATGTTATGAAAATAAAAGTCAAATTTATAGGATAATACAAAAACCACACATATATAAGTGGATCTTTTTATGAAGCAAAAGGCGTCTAGTTTGAAAGAGCTATTCGACTCTGAGCAAGAGTATCCATTGTTCCAATTTCCGTCGACGTCTGTAGAATACCAAGAGAAACGTTTCTGCAAGTTCTGAGGTAAACCCAACTCATACCATTATACAAATGCTTTCAGAAGCCTCGACAACATACACTCCAAGATCTCGTAGCACTAGACCCATCAAATAAATTGAATCACAAATCGGCCTTTCCACTATGTCGACCGCCGTCTGCTTCTCAGCAATTACGAGCAAAAAAGAAAAGAAGAAAATTGAAATGTTATGGGATAGAACATGACATTTTAGAAAAACGGCCAGATACAAAGGCGCAGTAGATATTTTTCGAATTGGTCAGACGGAGTTGAAAGAAAAAATGAGAAAGAAAACTAAAGAGAAAGTGGGCGGAAATAGTAGAGAAGCTTTTGGAATGAATCTATATATAAACGTGTACCACTCAGTTTTTATCTTTCCATAAATGAAACTCTGAATTCCTTTCATCACTACTCTTTAATCTTTCACATTAATATTTCCTGTGTGAACAGCGTAAATTTCTGGCTGTTCAATATCGCAAATAATGAAAAAGAAAAAAAGGAATGTGGGAGAAAAGATGAAGTGAAAAAAAAATAGCTTAAAAATTATCAATAGCAGAAAGGCTATACACTTCTGGAGCGATATAATCGTAAAGGTAAAACGTAATATATTAAATTGGCATGACTACAATATTGGTAGACTTCACGCAATTCTTAGCGGTAGATTCAAAGCATCTTAGCCAATTGGCGGGAGTTTAACATGTGAGAACAACTGTACCGGTTTCTCTTGGTGTTCAATGTTAAGTTCTAGCTGATCAGGTGTGCCCCATGAACGCACTAAATCTGCACAAGTTACGTGCCGCTTGCGAATAAATGCTAGCTACAAGATTCATGGGCCAATTCACGCCACGCTTGATATTGTTAGGTGGTTAGATTAGCTCGGTTAGGAATACGGTATTAGACGCCGTACATCTCTTGCTCACTTGAATCGAGATACACCTAGATACATCTAGAGTAGGTATACATATTCCCCAGTGATATACCTACATCGGTTGCTCAACACTATTGAATATCGATAAACTCCAAGCTCTGATGAAGCTATGCTACATCTCAAGAACGAAAACCATATAAGTGGCTTTGATGAGAATAACGATTTCATCTGTATCCAACTAAGGGCAAACAAGTTGTCGAACCAGACTCTACTTCATTTCTTCACCTCATCAATTACCCTGATTACCATTTTTAAGCAGCTGTCCAGTCAAGAAGAAAATCCCGATAGCATCATCCAGGGAAACCGAGAGGTTTCTCGTTAAAAATCCCTTAGGTGAAACCTTGGAAATCCAAGACTCATCTTATCTACTTTCAGTCGGGCTTCTTAACATTCAGACCTGTAAGCAAGAAGGTTCTTTACTCTAAAAGGGGAGAAATAAAAATTAGCTAAGGTTAAATCGATAAACTGACCTAGAATAGTGTATGTTGAAAGAAAATTTCAACTTTCCTTCATTCTTTATCTCTCTTTCTACTAGAATAAAAATCTATATTTTATAATGTAATAGCATTATTGTCCTCAGGGAAATTTCTCAATATCCCAAGCTTCCTGACAACATCCCAGTGCAGCCGTTTTCTGATCTTCTATTGCTTCAGGTAATTTTCACATTAATATAGATATTTCTTTTATATTGTGAAAATATTTTTACAAATATCATTAATTTTATTTCATTTCAACATTTTTTATCATTCATTTCATGAATTTGTTTTTTAGCTTCCGATTAAGAAATTATTGTAACGGAGTCGATTTTTTTTTAAATTAACTGTCAAGAACTTATTCTTTGTTATCTTTTTGCGTGACAACTTTTGGTGTGATTATATATTTCCTTACTCTTTTTCTATCCATTTTACCGCAGTGGAAGGTTAAGTAAACTCTTGTGTTGATAAGGCTGTGCTACAATGACCTAGCAAGTCCAGTTCTGTGAACAGGGAGAGAACAGAATAAGCCCATTACAGGTACAACGAACAGACTGGGCGATACCTCAAGCTAAATATGTAGGCCATTGAGGGTGAATCAAGATAAAGAGTCCAGAGGGAAAATAAAATGAAAAAAGTTATTGGTCAATTATTATTGTTATTAGACACTTGTATTAGGGAAGGATAATTTTTTTTTTCAGTAGAATGCAACTCTACACATAACTCAAATAAATGAGAAACAATTTTTCTTTGTTATTCTTTGTCTGTTTACGTAGCTTTTGAGTTATTTTAGGCTGTATTATCATGACGTCGAATGCTATGACAAAAGCCCTATCACGCAAAAGAGAGTGTGTATAATATACAAGAGTTTTTTTTTAATTTTTTTCAACTCACAATTTATAATCTGCGGGAACACAAAGTATCTTCTTTCGTGTAATGGAACATGGAAAGAGTGAGGTGGGTGACAGTTTGCGGTATGGCGTTAAAAAATCTACGATGAAGGTCGTTAGTGGTATGAGTAGACTAAGATACACGAGAGGAAGATAGGGAATACATTTAAAGCTCAAGAATAGAAATAAAAAGAATTATTTTATGATAAAGATTGAATAAATTTCATAGTAAATTCAAAAAATACATCTTTTTAGCAAGAGCTGGTGATTAATTATAAAAAGATATGAATTGTTTTTTTTTTAAATGTAATAAATAAATTCAAAAGTAGTTTCAAAATGTGTAGATAGAGTCATTTGAATTCATTAAAAATTTTAAAAGTTATTTTTATGATAAAAAAAAAAACAAATAAATTGGTTTACATCAGCAAAAAAGAAGCTTGAAGCTTGTTATCATAATGTAAATAAGATATATAAGTTTTCAGTTATAGGCCCAATGACAAGAAACTTAACTTTTATGAGAAAAATAAGACAACTTAGTTGTCACGGTTTAATTTTATGACTTGAAGGTAGATAAGTCGAAACTTTATTTCTCTCTTTGTCTCAATGTAACCTCCTCTTTAAGTATACATAAACCTCCTCACACACGTTTTATACTTGCAATCTGCGTACACTTCACGACTATCATTTTACGTAACGTGCAAATTGTTTCTCTTGAAGATAATGGCGATTACCAGCTTAAGACAAATGAAATATTCTTATCTTTTATATCACAGTATCTTCAAATGGTTCTCGTAACAGCCTCTTATAGTGAATTTTCAACAGAATACTTTTTTATTGACATTTTTCGTTTTACAATTCGATAACTAAAATCAAAAATTCTACATGACGGATCTGAGATTTCCCGGGTGAATGCTTTCAGGTGATATCCATACAGCAATTGATCAACGACATCATTTTGCAAAATGCATGGAACGAGAGGTCTAGAGATAGAGGCAAAGTGAGAACGTCTATAGAAGCGTATCTCGACGGAGACGAACGAGTCGAACCTGTTCTTGCTGAAGGGTCGGTTTGACAAGCAAATTGAATCGACGCCAGTTGTCGTGTGTTATCAATAGAAGGGAAATTCGAGCGCTATAATCCAATATTCCCCTGTGGACGCTGAATCCTCAATATCGGTTATATTCTCTCTTTCACCCCATCAATTTTGTCGCGTCGATTCACTGAGACTTTACCGCCTACCTTTGTCCGACCAAAGAGATTATACCACAACTTGATTCTGTTAAAAAATTCATTTTATACTTGAGAAAATAATTTTAAATTCCTCAGCAAATATTTCTTTTAAGCAACATTCAATTGAAAATGGTGTGAATTCATTTTTTTTACCTCCAAATACTTATTTATAATTAATAAATTTAACTACATTGATGAAATGATATTTTTAGATCAAGTAAAAATGATTAGTATTTGGGTACACTTCAAGTTTCAATTATTTTTAAGGCCCACTACACATTTTTAGTGCATTGAAATAAAACACTATAACTCCTAGTATTATGTAAATTAGGAAAAAATTGATTTTTTAATTAAAAATTTGATTTCTATTATTCAAACACTACAAATCGTAGTGTTTTATTTTAATACACTTAAAGTATTTTAAAATGAGGTCATCCATTTGATTAACATTGTAGTAACTTTTAATGCAGGTTGAAGTATCTAAAAAGCTACTACAATGTTAATCAAATGGGTGACGTCATTTTAAAATACTTTAAGTGCATTAAAATAAAATACTACGATTTGCAGTGAAGTACTTCTAAAAATGTTCCTCCCAAGTTCTATTGTATCTGATTTTCGGAACATCCTCATGAATAACAGCTTTGGAACAAATTTTTTCTTGATCTCGGAATATCATTGTGTCAGTGTACAAAGATAATAACACTACTTGTGCTTTGCACAAATAAAAGAAAAAAAAAATCGTAACTTATGAAAGTACGATAGTAAAAAGAGTTTATTTCAAATCTACTCGGTCTAGACAATTACTAGAGTAAATCACGTGTTTAGAATAAAAAAAAAAGCCGAATGATGAATGGAAGTACAACGGACAACCTGCAATCCAGAAACAATGTTGTGAATGAATAAAAATGAGATAATAGCAGCCGCACGGCTGACTTGCGGTTCAACTAAGGGAAGGAAGAAAGAAGTATAGTGAGTTGAGCCGGGTGTTAGAAGCAATGTACTCAACATCCTCTTTGTTTCTACCTCTTCTTCGTCCTTCCTCTTACGCATGCCTCTTGACTCGACACGTTTTTCTTTGTTTCTTCTTTTTCCGTCCCTCTGTCTTGCTTCTCATACACCAGCGGCACTTATAATTTCATACAGCATTGTGGCGAGCAACAGCAGCCGAGAGGGATATAGCTGGTTTTTGCGAGTACAAATAAAACTTATGGTTCACTTTCTGAACCTCAGCTAGCGTTAACTTGCAAGAAAGAATGATTTCTTGTGTAGGTGGGCTCGACAGATACTTGTACAGAGTATAAGGTTATTATGTTATAGCTCTAAAATCTTTTCTTCGTCTGCTCTTGTGTTTTTTTTTTATACCTTTCTATATCACATACACGTGCCTCGAAAATAAATCCACTTGTCGACAGAAATATTCTCTTGAATTAATTTATAACGCCATGTATTTCTTTATAAGTCCTTCATTTATTTTTATTCGACAAATATGTGTGAATATATTACCCTCTTATTCATATTGTGTGCATTATAATATTTAATATGAATTTTTTCAGCGATGCCAATATTTAAATATTTTTAAAATAAACGTCATATTCATAATTATGTTGATGTATATTATTATGGATGATAATATAATGAAAAGAATCAATCAACGTGACAGTAATTGAAAGAATGAAATAAAAAATTAACAGTATACCCGAGACATGTAAAAAAGAAACATGGAGTGGATTGTCAATGAAAATCCGGAACGAGGATCTAGAATACAAAATTACTAGCTAATGGAATACTCTTGTTAAGTGACAGTTGTTGTAAATAAAACAACAGAGAATATAAAATAATTGATGTGTAAAGTATGAGATATTAGAGGGTATGGATATAATTATTCAGAAAGAAAGGAAAATGCAAGTAATTAGAAAAAATGACGTTGCTGATTTCAGTGATCTGAAAGTCATGATAATTCAGTTGAGTACAATATTCGAGTGGTTCTTGGAAGATCATCGCGACGTTCGTTTGTACATCAGCATATCGGATTACACGGGATGAAAGAGGAAATGGCCGTAGGTGCGCTTAGAGTACAAGTCAAGGCTTTCGTATACATAAATACGTATAAAGCCACTAGATGCTTCACGTTCCCGTCTAATTGACCCCTCTTTCCCTCTACTTGGTCACCCTTCGTCGTGCTTAGAGCATTTGAGAATGTGTCTTTACTCGACATCGTCGAGCACAAACGACCAACGATTTACGTAACACGCGATCTTACACTACAAGGTCTTGATTCTCAGCAATTCGATTTTCATCTCGTAATAATTTTCCATCATCGCCGCTGGCTAACATTCCACAAATCCCAAAGCTTTTCTACGCTCCAGGACAAGTGTCGTAAATTACAAATTCCATTTTTTTTTTTTTTAGTTGCAATCATGAATCAGTAATAAATAAGTCGTTCCAAAGGGAAACTGGGGAACGTCGTTAGCCCTTGAGCACTTTCACGCGTAAGATATCAGCTTGATACTCTTCTTCAGTTGAGATTGGACCATCGCGACGCATTTATTCATATCACGCATGTCTGAAGTCAAGAGAGATAGCAAAGGAGATCCCCTCTACGTCTCGTTCCCCTACCTCGAGACCACTAGGTAAATTGCGTGAGACAGCAGGTGTATACTTACATACTTGTTCTCATGTTACATATAGAGACCCCTAGTCTTTCAATGTTTTCTGCCACAGTCTATCCCTAGACGCGCTAATCTCTTTGGTACGTCTGCCCGGGTGCACTCAGATATACCGCCTATTAATTAAATACCTGTTTCTTCCAAGATGCTATTGACTTATGTCTCGGTATGCCGCGTAATAACGAACTTTCTTATACAGGTCGAATATAGTCACGTTGATTCTGACGATAAGTAGTCTTACTCAAGGAGAAGGGAAAATCGAGCACCATTATCTACTTATATATCTTGCCATGCTACTTGAGTATCTTTTTTTTCACTCTTGCGTGAGGTCCTTCGTGAGACTACAAAGTTTTTCAAAACTCAACAGCATTACTTTACCGAAAAAATAATCTTATTTTACACAGAGAAAAACAAAGTAAAATATTTATCAAAAATTATTTGAAAATCGAATGAAGTTTCGTTTTTTAGCTCATTAAATTAGATGCAGATCGATATTTTATAATATTTAAATAAATTGTTCTTTTTTATCATTGTTTCACTTTTATTAGTAAAATTTATAGAAACACTTGACTTTTTACGATATTTTTCGAGCCTGTTTTGTTCGTGTAAAAAAAAAATAATTCACATTATTTTTTCCTTTATTTTTCCGCAGAATAAAGTTGAATAAAAAGATTGAATTTTTTAGCTGATAACTAAGTCAATAAAGTTTAAGATGTGGAAAGAAAAAATTCTATTTGCTACTTTATCGTCTTTTTTTTCCACCAAAGCAGCTTACCATTTTATTTTTAATAATGGGTCAATCATTTAATAACGTCGCTCGTTTAATATTGGATTATTTATCAAGTAATTTATTTTTAGTAAAAAAATGTTTTCTAATTTTAATCAAGAAAAATACATTTGTCAATAGTCAACAAGTCTTTGAATGGTAAATAACATTGAAAAAAATAAAATAAAAGAATAATGTATTAAGAGCTTCGGTGGGTTTGAACTGGAGTCCTTTATTTGTATGCTTGCAAACACACAGTCATGTCCGACCACGCACCGGTTTCATCTACTTCGAGTTGACGCAGTACAGGGACTCACTATGACAATGAGAAAATTATACTTGATTGAATGTCGACTTCACACACATAATATACTACTGAGTGATATTTAAATAACCATAAATTTTATTCATTACCACGATGGAATAATGTACACTGTCAAAGCAATTTGCTGTCTATAAAATTTTTTACAAGCATTTATGAAAGGATGGGAATTATAAATTTTTTAATATCAAAATAAGTAATTTCATGTACAAGCAATCTTACCTTCAGATATCACGAGATCGAGGTCGTGTACTTGAATGCTCGCATCAAAGGGATAAATAGTTGTTGTTAATACAATGTTAAAAGATAGAATGAAATGATTGCAACATGAAATCTAGCAAGTATTAAGCAAAGAGAAATGTAGATGGGAAACTTTTGTATTGTTTCGACAAGTACAAAGTGTAACCCTCAAATGTTCATCGCGACAATTCAAGCACAAGCTACGTGTTATTATTATCACATCTCATTCAAAGCCTCCGTTTTGCATACAAAAAGCGTAGGTGCATTGTCACGTAAATTAAGATATAAATACAAACTACATCGTAAGTCAGAACTAAAGGAAAACTCAAGAGAACACTCTAATACATATGAAACTAGATACCAACTGTGATGCTATTCATGGCCGAATAATTAATTAAATAATATCAAAATAGTTTAAGATTTTAATTAATCTCTAATTAAATAGTTTAAGGGATTCAAAAAATAATTGATACTTATTTCCAGACAATTTATTATTGTTGGAATACAATTAATTAGTAATAAATATGCAACTATAATTGAGATAAATTATTAACGATGCTTGAATTCATTTGAGAACCCTTTAAATGCTGCTTTCTATTTATAGATCGTGTATTAAAAGTCCCATAAATATTATATTAAATGATTTTCCGAAGCTTGCTAAATTTCATTTCTGTGGCTATTGAGATCTAGTTTATAGTAAAGATATAAGAGCGTACTCGAGACGAGACAGCAATATCGGAAAGTTTATCGATTACGTCTCTATAACTTTTGTCCACTCTTGATACTTTTGTGGACTATTGGAAAAAAATGTAAATGAAAATAATAATATCATTGAAGAGGAGGGAAAAAAACCAGACAGTGAATGAAGAGAGAAAAAAAAATTAGTCTGTTGGAGATACAAGGACAGCAGAAAGAAATAATGGCACATTACAAGCGTGAAACGAGACATGGCACATGACGATGAATGCGCGTACGTGCATCGTGTGCTCATGACTAATGTAGGTATCTTTGATGAAATACTCGTTTTCACACTGATATTGAAGCTTTTTCATCAATTTTGCGAAAATCTTTATCCAATTATTTGTTAAGAATAAAACTGACTTATTTAAATTAAAATATAGGTATTTTTTAAAATAATATTGAGTCCTGATTGTTAAGTATTGCCTAATTATTATTTATAAAAGATCAAAAAGTCTTACTATAAATTTTAAGTCCTGAATTATGCTGCATATTTCCATTTTCAGTCACATCAGGACTTTCTTCATATTGTTTATGTATCTTTGATTACGTGTTACGATTTACTTTAAATTCATCACTGTAAAATACTTGTCAGGGATTTTAATATGATTATCAATTTTTGACATGACTGTTTTTAAAAAATCCATGGCTACAAGTACACATTAGTTCCTTAAAAATATCAGAGAAACAATATTAAAGGTTAGAAAAGAATTAAAACCGAAAGAAAAAATCTCAAGTATAAAACAGACTTTGAAAATGGCAGAAATGATCTAAAAGGACTCAAACAAGTATCTATATTTCAACTCTGGTATATTAATATAAATTATGAAGACGTATTTCTTAGTAAAAATAACAATTCATTCAATTACTCTACAACAGGCTTCATCTATCACATGTCAATAACCTTACATCATGCCTGAGATAAAAAATGTTCAGATTATAATTGAAAAGCAAAATCTGTAGGTTATTGAATGCTTTCAGAATTTTGAAAGTTAACAAAGTTAGGAAGTTAACAACAGCGAGTGTAGTGGTCGATGTTGACCCCTGACTTCTAATATCCATCGTACATTATTGCAAAATATCGGTATACCGATGTCGAGTAGGGAATGACTCTATTTTGCTGACAAGCTGAAACGAGGAAAGTCAAGAGTGAACCCGTCCTTATATAGCGTCCACCTTTCACAGCGGGTGAGTGCTTGTCGACATGTATACCCATGGGCTTTCTGAGTCAAAGAAAATATACTCTACTACATGCAGAATTTACATGACGTAAGTAACTAGAGGTATCAACTTTAATTTTAATTGTCATTATTTATGTAAGAAGAAACTCAATATGATGTTCATTTATTTTTCAACAATATTTTCTATGCTCAGGGAAAATATTTTTCTGCTGAATAATTAAGCTTTATATTTTCATATAAATTTTCGAGATTTTTTATAGTGCTATCATGGATTTGAAATTTATCAAAAGCTAAAGTGAGTATTTTAGTGAAATAATTTCACAAAATAGTTCATATCATTATGTATCAGGATTATCAAACTTCAAATTACTTGAGAGCAAATTACGCTTCATGGAGCTAGCTGTGAATGCACAAAAGGTTAAAGTTTCAATGCAGCATTGTTATAGCACAGGTGCATACATACATGCATATATACAGTAGGGTTGAATGCATATTCGCTCTCTTTTCCGCTTGTTACGTACCAGAACGAAGACCATCCAATTTTAAGGGTTCGCTTAGTCGAATGTTATTTTATGTGCAGTGCTGTTTCCAAGTAAAATTACTGAAGAACATATTCTTTCCATACAACTTCTAAACATACTTTTACATGCTCTATATGCTCAATAGAAACTACGGTAACTAGGAATTTATTCTGAATAAATAATGCCTTTTTGATATTTTATGAATGAATTCGTATTACAAATTTCAGTAAACGAGCTATATCTAATTTAAATTTACTATTCGGGAGCCATGAAAAGGTTCTTTATATTTATTATTTAACCACAAGATGATTGACAGGCTTACAATTGACAACCCTGTTTTTTTAATTGACCTGAAAGATCATGTTTCTGTAAGTTATGAGAAAAAAGAGATTCTTTTCAGTTGACCCACAGTAGAAAATAATAATATTGTTATTATATTATTATTATTGTCCTTCACTTTTGTTATTATTATTCTTCTATTAATGCCAAACTATTATAAAAAATGAAATTGGTAATAATAATAATACTGAATGGACATTCATTGATTATTTTAAATAGGAACATGTGATATACTTCTTCGATTAATTCTGAATAAACCGAGATTAGTTGCTTCGAACAAGATTTAGTGATGATAAAAAAGGATAAAGATGGACAGAGGATATGTAGTGCAGTGATTGTGAGAAGCCAATTTAATTTTTGTACTCGACTATCGGGTGCAAGTATTGATTTGCTCCACTTTTTTGTAGATACATATGTACATTGACAATCCCTCTCTTCTACCTTTTACCAGCAGCGAGAAATCAGAACCACCTTCAGCAGGAAGCTCGTGGCAAAGACACGCTTGACTTGGTCGGTGATTCGAGTTGAGTTGAAGGGTATTTGAAAATATAATAAACGATGGAAAACTTCTCTGTCAAAATGTTGAATAAATGTGACCTCTTTTCAGTCATTCCGTATATTTATATTGTGATAAAAACAGTCTATTCGCAAGACTTTTTATTTAAACTTTTATATGTGAAGTAATCAGTTGAAAAAAAATAAATAAGCTTACAAGAATAAAATTTTTCAAGTATTCTTCTGCATTGTGAATACATTAATGTAAGTCAGAAATCACTTTAATTGAATGCAGAAATAAGAAAAAAAATTGTTTGGTTGAATATTTGCATTCACATGTTTATAAATGAATATTGAAGTTTAAAACTGAATGAATTTATAAGTAATGCGAAGGAAAAATTTGATTCTATCATTTATACTTGAAATTTATTTAGCAAAATTTGTAAATTTAATAGAATCATCCTTGTAAAACTAACAAGAAGATAAAAATCTATATTTACATTTTGATAGGAGAAAAAAATAAAGTAAACAGAATCTCCTGGAAAAAAACATTTACCCCAAAAGAATATACAGAACCCACTCGTTTGTAGAATAACAATTGACGTTGGAGTTTCTTCGTAAACGATAAAAAGGCCCTGGTGTTTTCATCCTACGCCATCATTGTTCAAGTATTATATTTAAATCCCGTACGTAGGACGCACGGTGACAGTGATACGAGTGGAATACTAATTGCCCCGTTATTTTTATCCGACCTTCATCCACGTGGCCATCAACAAAGAGAAGAGCTAACAAATGTGTAAATTAATCTTCATCTTGTTTAACTTTAATAATGACAATTGCTAAAAATAATGCTTTATTTACATATCCTTATAATTAAATCAAAATGAAATTTATTCAAACATCCAATCAATTATAAATAATTGCTTTTTTTTATTCAATATTTATTTATATTAAATAATCATAGAAAAATTGTGTGTCTATTGTTTTGATTCGGATAAAATTTTATATTTCAAGAGTTCTACACTTTTTCAATAGCACTTTTTCCTCTACATTTTACCCTTTGAAATATTGATGAGTAGTGAATTTTTTTTATCACTTTTAAAGGCACAGATAAATATTTTATAAGATTTTCTTTGTAAAAATATCAAAGGAATTTGATAAAAATGCTTTCAACGTTTTTTTTCAGATAAAAAATGACTTTTTTGTAATCCAACGAGACGCAAACCAATTTTTAAATTTAGAGCGAACATGATGAAAAAAAATCTTATTATTTAAGCAACCTTTGAGGAGTGGATTTTTTTTTTTTGAGATAAAATAAAACATTATTAAGATTTAAAAGAAGATAAATGTGGTTAATTTGAAGAAATTTAAGAGGGTGAACATGCGAGGACGATTGTATTAAGACTAAAATAAATGATCTTTTGAAGTATTTTTTCTTTAAGTAAATTCTAATTAAAGTGAAATGAAAGTATAATAATGAAAAAAAATTTATCCATAAAATAATCTTTCATACAGAATAAAAGTTAACTCGAGACGTCTATGATACTCTAGGGAGCACATCCACAGCTGTAAAGTAGAGCTTTTCCTGAACTTCGATTACTTTTTTCTTTATCTCCACATACAAGATATATATTTTTTTCACTATTCAACTTTAACGATCCATAGGTTTTGTAAGTTGCCGTTAAACGTTTGTGAGCTACTGCACTCAACGTCATTGCACTGGGAATACTCAAAGTCTGTGAGGAATTTCAATTTTTACTGAAGAAGTACGAGGTAAAGAGGGTATAGGTCGGAGAATTTATAGCATGATTCTATAGGGATCTCTTGGCTTTTCTTCGTGGTACGCAAAATCATTGTATTAACGAAGGATAAGTAAAGTTGTGGGAATTGAAATAGGTGCACTAACGTTACTCATGAGTCATAAAACTCAAGTTAACGTGTTTGACGACGTAAAAGTCTTGTACGAGCATGGGGTAAAAGAAATAAAGATAAAAAACAAACGAAGAAAAATAAAAGACTGTCTCAAGAATTTAATTGCTATGTTTCGGTCATTAAATTGAAATTAATTTCAGGTCTGGAAATAATTAAGAATAAATGCTACAGATTATATGTAGTGCTGTTTAATGATAATATATTATTAAAAAAAGTGCATCCATCACTTATGATTGAGTAATTTTTTAAATTATTACTATTAATGAAATATTAATTCTAAAGTAAATGATGCTAATAACTGCCTAATTAAAGTTTAATAAATATTAATAGAATTACCTTATAATACCTAAATAAGTTTCATCAAGTTAAAAATGAATAAAAAATATGAAAGATAATTCTAATAATTATTTAATATAAATAAATGACCTGGTGGAGGGAAAATAATCTTAGAGAAGAAGAAAATGAATATTAATTAACCGATGGTAGCACCTCTGAAGAAAGTAAATTGGGGTGTGTTCGTACATAGACTGGTCGCAACCTTGTCTGTTTTATTTGCACGTGGTCACTCGTGTCATCATGAAGCCATATTTCAAGACTTATGGTAATTACGACCTACCACCCAGAAGTTACATTCAACGCGACGACGCGAACACAACAGACCTGGTGATTCTTTGTCACAGTCGGGCATCATACTCGCATTTTTTCTCTCACCATTCTGAATATGCGTACTGCATGACCCAGCAATAAACATACGCTACAGCACACATTGCTTTCTCCGATTGCTTTTAAAAAATTCACTTAGAAAAAAAAAGAAGAAAGAAATAATAAAATTCTTTTATCAACATCTAATTTTAAAATAAAATTAACTCTCATATTCTCTAGTAATTTTAATCTTTGAAATTAATATAAATTTTTTTAAAATCAATGTTTAGTCATTTCCAATACTCCTCTAACTGTATAACGAGAGTTCAAAGTCCTATCACGAGTTTCCTCGAGTCACGATAGTTGAAATGAGTCGATTAAACAAGAGCAGCTCGATAATCTTCACTTTAAGAGACTTTATTTTACGTAGGTTAAAACTATTAGAGTTAGTGCTAACTACTATTTTTTCTTCATTCATTCACTATTTTCTTTACTATCTTTTCCACAATCTGTGCACGATCTCACTGGGCGATGAGCACACGTTTGCTCGATTAACGTTAAAAACACGATACAGTCCTTTTGTGAAGAGAAAATCTCACAGTAAATGTACGCGATCAAGACGCGAATGTTAAATAAAATTAGACCACACATGTGGAATGTTTATAGTCATCAAGAGTTATTTTTGCTACGCAAGATTGTTGATAAGATTAAATATCCCTTTTAATGTGCAAGTCTTTCATGTCCTTGCTGGAATTTTTGCATTGTAATCAAGGTTGGTAAGTGTCTGAAGGTGATTTTCAAGCAAACAGTTTATTACAAGTTCATTTTTATCATCGAATATGTTTAGTTTGTAATGCTCAATGACTCCAAGTGATATCAACGAGTTCACTGGTTGCTATTAGTAATGTATATGCTAAAGGTTTCTTCGTGATGCTCGGATTATCGGATGCAGGTAACGGTTATCGAGGTCGAACGCCAGTTGCTGAAGCAGAAGAACGTAAAGGTGAGTAAAAAGACCTCACGTATTGTAAGCTAAGCTTATCTTTGATAACGATAACGATTATATAATAACGGGAAACCTGAAATCTGAGCATAAGCTACCGTATAACTTTGATATATCTTCTTAGACGACTTTATTTTTCAATCACTCGTAGATATCTCTGTGCCGGACGTTTCTGTTTTGCTGATGGTTAATGCAAGATATCCAGGTGTATAAAAGTTACTACACGTGCTAGAAATATTCGATATAAAAGCCACACAGTGATGGACAAGCAGACACATTGACGTTAAAATATATTCAACGAGTATGCAAAGACTTGTCTACTCATACGAGCCGATTTTTCATGAATGTTAACGCTAGAATTGTGAGAAGGAATATCTTGGAAATAAGACCGATCCCAGATGCTGATAGAGAGTAGTAGCTCATGTAAGGTGAATAAGAACATGGCATTTGTTAGTGACAATCGCGGCTATCACTCGAGATGACAATGGATCCGGTTTTTTATGACCGGGTTCGTCGGCCCTAGAAGTCAATGTAAATTCGCTGCCACTTTGTTGTAAGGATCATCCAAAAAATATATGCTATGGTCGTCGTAGAAATATTATTCACATGTCAGAAAGATAAGTAATAAATCTTGACTTACTTTATAAAATCCTTTATATTTTACTTGAATTTTTTTGTCAACTTTAAATCAGCTTACCTGCAACAGAAAAGATGTTGATATGATTAATAATTTATCAATTCATCGTCAAGTATAAGAAATTCGATGATTGGAATCATTTTTAGTTGTTGGTAATTAAATAGAATAAAATGGTAAGTTTGAAAGAGCTTCGTTTGTAATGCCGTCAACCATAACTATAAAACCAACCCTACATCGGCTTCACTTCTATTAATACGAGCAAAAACTAGCGAGAGAAAGGTGAGCGAATGAAAGAGAGAGAGAGAAATCATAAAAAGAAAGAAGACCCAAGGGATTTCAAGTATTGGCATAGACGATCGATACACGTTACTACATTGAATATACTGTGTCTACCCGATAGCTATATACAGCAAGGAAAAATAGATAAGTAACTGTGAAGAAAAGAATGAGTATAAAATGATATGAGAGATATATAAGTCTGGCTATAGAAGACTTCTTGTAGTCTTGATCAAAAATTCATACTCAACTGTACAACGTACGACACACTAGATTATTAAATAACCCACCAGTATGTTTCACGACAAGTTTATCATCCGTCGAAGAGAAGCAGATAGGGTGAGAAGAAAAAACAAGTTTGCCACAAAATTCCACTGACTTGGTAGAGAAGTAGGGAATTTCTTACTCCACTGGTTATTTGGAATGGAGTTTCATCATCTAAATTTCATTAATGAAACATTTTTGGCTGAGAGGAATTTTTTATTGAATTATTTTGATTTAAAATTTAGTATTCAAGATTAGACATAAAAAAGAAATACCTTTTTTTCCTTCTAGAAACACTGAAAATCCAAGCGTATAAAAACTAAACACTTAAAATTTTTATAATGTTAAATGCTATAAATAAACTATACAGTTAAAGCCCTCTACAATAAAGTTTTCAGGACTAGAAACGTTTTCTATCATGAAATTACCAACACTAGTCTATTTCCCTTCATCTTGTTATTGCACAGCTCTCTATATATTTGTTTGAAATTTGAATTTAAATATAAATTAAATAAACATTGTGGAAACTCAAGCATAACTATGAATTTACGGTCATATTATAGATAATAAATATTCAAATAAAATAAAGCTCTCGTGATGTATTTTGATCAATTAAAATATTCCATGTCTACTTTTATGAATAAATCATTTACATCCTACGATAAAGTTACAATAAGTAAATGTTACTGAATTGATGTAAATAGAATTCGTAATGGTGAAATTCCATTAAATAAATGAAATATTTGTGTTCCAATCAGATAGCTATTGACGTTCAATATGAACTTGTGAAGCAATAAAAAAAAATTGTATTATTGAATATTTAATCATTCATCCGTATTTTCAATTGTTTGTTATGAAGTGTTACGTTAATAATAAACGTAAATAAAAAATGAATAAAATTAAAAATATAGCATAAAATAATGGGTTTTTAATTATTGAAATTGACGTCAATATGATTTCAATGTTTCATTAAAAATTTCAAATTATTAAATTAATTTGGACATCAATGTCAATCAATGTTTCGTCAAAATTGAAATCGTATAAACAAATAATCAAATAAATTATAGCAAACGTAAAAGAATGGCATTCTCCACGGAAATTGTAGGGGAAGTTTGTTGGTAAATAATAGTTTTGAAAAATCATAGGGAGTCATATGAGTAATCTTTGTCTTGCTGAAGAATTACTACTCACTGGTATGGTAATCGTGCATATTCATCCTGAAGGTAATACGGAAAGTAGTAATTTAGAGATCGCGATCGAGCACTCGAATCGTAGAAGGGTTGTGAATAAATTTATTATATAGTATTTACAATACATATAGTATTGTAAATACCATACTCTTAGCATATACAGGCGCTGGAAGATTGAAAAGCAATTACTATGTTACATGATAATAGAAAGGCTTTATGTACCGCTATTAGATGTCTTGGATACGTCTTATTAAGTTAGCAGGAGAATTCATCAAGCATGGATTGAATAAAGGTTGTAAATTTTTAGAATTATAAAGATGTTTAGATATAAAGTGGGGAGTTTTTTTTAAAAAATAAAATAGTGAATACATCAATCACTAGAGAATCGATGAATATTCACTATTCCGTTGTGATTTACAATGATTTTTACTGCTTCATTTTTGGAGAGCAGAGAGAAGAGCGTCGCACGGACAAGATAAAAGACACTTTGATAATGAAACAAGGCGGTGTATTCCAATGATGGTAGTATAGTCGGCGTGACGAGATTGGTGATGCTATCGGGTTTATCTTTCTCCCTGATGAAGGCTGTAACCTCGGCCAGAGCCCATTTATTAAAGTGTCTGGCAGCAGGCGAAGCCGTCTCGCCTGAATTCAAGGCGCGAGTGCTGATTCTGCAGCAGCCTTAGTTATCCTTCCCTTCCTCTCAGTAGATTACAATCAGTCATATTAGCTAGACACACCTCAGATATGTGCGACCATCTGGAACTCAAACCCTCCTGTTGAGGTGTGGGATAGAGATGGAAGAAAAAATAAAATCAACTACGGCAGCTCTGACTTATAACGGAACTGAAGCAATCGTATCTCATGGAGCGTTATCTAAGTCCAATATAATGCCAGAGATCCACCTTCTGGAAAATAATTTTGGTATAGAAAGGATCGATCGCGTATCGGCCACGGCCGCACCTCGGATATACGTGCTGGAATCTCGTTCACGATAGCCCTTGGATAGGGGACCAATGCTCTATGACACTTTGATCCGTTGAAATCACCTTCTGGGACAACCGTTACGTATTCGAAGAAATGATGATGATAGCTCTCGACCATCAGTTCTACTCGGAATCATATTTATCAGTGAATTTTTCCAAATATTTCACTCTTATCGGAAAAACATCTATTCTATTATTAAATTTCAATGACTATTATTAATTTAAAACTCTTTCCAACCAAATGACTTATTTGTCAAATTTGTGCAAATGTGAGTACACAAATTTTTCCTGAGGCACAATGTGGATGAATATCAAATGTTTATGTATTATGTATGAGTGCAAGCTATTAGATGATAACGGTGTCTTGTTCAAATTTATGGATAGCGTTTAAGCAAATTTGCATTATTACAATAACACTAAGAAATTATATCCTTAAATTTTCTCTTATCCTGGATTTAATCATAATAATATAATTTATTTAATAAGAATAGCTGGTAAATAATCATCTGTCAGGCTTTTTTGAAATTATACTTCTTTTGGCGCATTGAGGGTAAAATTTTCTCTGTCACAAAAGCTGCGCACGCAGAATTAAACGGAAATTAGATACTATAAAGTGAGCTGTCAAAGTAAATAAGCTAACTTCAAAGCGTCCACTTGAAAATAATAATATGTTTATTTATTAAATATATTCCTTTACATTAAAGTACTTAATAAGCAAAACATTAGGTGATTTATTTCTTTTTATTTGTAATATAATTAATTTTTAAAAAAACGAGAAATAAATCATGTTTAACATAAAAATTAAAAATTTTCGCGATTAGGTGAGTAGACAGGCGTGCTTAAAATAGCTCGTCATTCAAATATTATTTTATTCTTTTAAATTTTTCATTTTATTTTCGACTATTATTTAAAAAAAAAAAAAAAATTACCGTAGGAAATAATGAT
Source organism: Chelonus formosanus (assembly GCA_028641665.1). NCBI lineage: Eukaryota > Metazoa > Arthropoda > Insecta > Hymenoptera > Braconidae > Chelonus > Chelonus formosanus. Next base: position 22,622,484 of record CM054002.1, read on the forward strand.
AATCAACACAAAATGTGTATTGAATGAATAAAATGCATTCAAGCTACGTGAAAATATTGCAATAATTTCATATGATAACCTTTGGCTTTGAAGTTCTTCAATTTTTTTTTTGTTGCTTCCAACACTACTGTGTGATCTAAAGAATTATGAACGGGAAACTGTCGAAATGAATTATGCAACGACCAATTAATAAAATTCCAATCACATCCGTGGCGCGCGTACGCCGTCGCTGTTATAAACGGTCTCACACCACAGTATTCACTTTAAAGCAGGCAAAAGCACATTAAAGAGTTGAAAATATTCCAAAAGAATATTATGTCGCACGTGTATTTGAATTACTTGCAAATGTTTTGTACAATCATTTTGTAATACAAATAGCTTAACAATTTTTATTACTACAAAGTACTATTTAAATCAATCAATTTAATAACCACATGAAACGTTTCTTTTTTTTGTTTAAATTTCCAACAGAATGTTGATTGAAAAATAATCTTTATATTAAATCAACTTTTATTTATGATGGTCGATCTTTTCTGCTAATAACCAATTTATGTTACCAAGTGAAGGAATATGCAAGTATTTTTTATTTTGAATAAAATTATAGTAGTGTGCGAGAGAAGTGAAAAATGAAATTCGTACGTGCTCAAGAACTGTCAGAGAAGTAAATAAATGGTCGAAAAAGTGAATGCCTTCACTTTCAAATGCGAAAAAAACCCGAGAAGAACATACTCAAATATACAGTAATGCTCACAAGTGAAGTATGCACTAAAAGGTGAAATATTTAATTGCATAGAGTCTAAAATTGCATGAGACCAAGTGTAAAATCTAAAAAAAATATAAAAAAATAATTAAATGAGATTGGGGTAACGGAAAAAAGCTTTGTAGTGCGTCGAAATTTAACATCTGCTACTACCGAGTTTAATATAAAACTAGTAGAGATATTAAAAATTTTTAATTAACAACTCTTTTAGTGAACATTACTTTTATGTTATAGCTAAGTAATAAAATAGAAAGTTTGTTCATTCACTATGCTTTCAGGTCTTGCCTTTCCTTTATGAAGCGAATAATTAATTCATTGGAAAAATCTTTTACGGCGTTGTGAAGGTTTACATTAATCACTTTATGTAAACTCCAATCTCATGTTGAATATATAAAATATACTCCCGTTAATTTAATCAACTTTTTGACTGAAAAATTATTATTTTACTTTTTAACTTTCTTCTATTTACTTACGGTAAATAATATCCGAGCAAAAGGTGAGTCTAATGAAATGAAGTTATCAGATAAATGAATATTTTAATAAGTTATTAACTCTATCAAAATACTTTGATTTAATTTAAATCGTATATTTTATGCATTAAAGTCAATTAGGTATTGTTCAATGTTGCATGAGTGTGATATCTTGTTTAGTTACACAAGACTAAGTAATTATGCTTGGCTGTATTGATTTCAGTGTATATTTATTAGTCGAATACAAATATTGAGGCACGTCATAGATTAGGTATGCTAATAAACTAATCAACGTTGTGAAGTTTATGTAGAAATTGAATAAACTTGGAATATATTCAGTTCACTATGTATGCTTCGAGTATTTTCATTTGTGTAGTACATCCACTAGCAAGTTATCTTTTTTCTTTTCTCTACTCTCAATATATATTACCTCATAAACCTAATAATATTACATTTCTGTGTAAAATTTGAAATTGAAAATATTCTTTTGATTTACTCTTATCATTTCAAGTGCACTTGTCTTGTCAATCTTACTCATATTTACCACTAGGTATGATTTTAAAATAAGCTTTATACCATCATTACTTTATTCAATCATTATTTATTATTCATAATAAGATTTATTTTACTAACTTTATGAAGAGTATTAAACCATACAATCTTCAAATTTGAGTCACTTGAGTACTTACCATAGCAACCATTTCTGTAATTGGATCTACTAGACTTATTTTTAGGTCTCATTCTCATACTCCCCAATTACTTTGTATTCTATTTTTATTAAATTTTGTTGCTCCAATAACTATAATAAATGTTTCAATATTCTACTCGAGTAAATAATTATTTCAAACCCTTCCTCTATTTAAATAAATATGGCATCTTTAACCAGACCATTTGAATATATTATAGAATAATTATACATCTCCATCCATATTTGAATTTTTTGTTAGCAACGCTTGATTTATTTGTTTATGTTTAGTTTCTGACTGAGACTTGAGCTGACCGGTCATTTTTCCTGTCATAAAGATTTTCCAATTGATTTAATAAATGTTTAAAGTTATTTTACAATAAATATTTTTTTCATAAAATATAATATAATACAGAGTATAACAAATAATATTTAAACATTAAATAGACTCGGTCATAATTTCAAAAATTTTTAAGATGTATCAAAACGAGTATGTTAACCTCTGGACCCTTCTAAGACGACTGAAGCTGACTGCAATCTAGATTAAATCAGTACGTGAGACGAAGTAATAGCCATTATGCCAAGTCCGGTGGCCCCTCAACTGGCTAAAAGACCGCAACAACGTAAGTGGATTAGATTATGCCGCGTACTTGCACTCATGATGATCGTCCTTGCGTCTTGTCATCGTACTTATACGATTATATCTTCTCCACGCTCTCACGTACAACTCTTTATGTAAATAGCCGCTGGGGAAAGCGCGATTATTCTACACAAATTATCAATGATACGAAAAGTACACGTCTAATTGATTATAACCTCTGACAAAAGTAACATCTTCAAGAACTTAAATACCGTTATTAGTGTTATTGCCAACTACATGTCATCGATGTTACCTTCTCAACCCAACATACTTTATGCCTTCAAACCATACTTATTTCTTAATTATTGTAATCTACTCATCGCTTGTTTTTACTACATTTTTTGTTGTTTATCTGATTTCAATGAAAGTGATCGAAATCTTGAAGCATTTTGATGCTTTGAGATCAATGATGTGACACGTTGTAATCATAATTTACCATGTTATCAATCAATTATACTATTTGCGAAATTATTAGAAAAAAAAGAAACAAATATGTATGCACTTTAATCCAGTCCTGATGCATTTAAAAAAAGGATCAACAAGAAATGTAATTCAAATGATGTAATGATTTTTCTGATGAAAATTGCACCAGGGCTAGACCATTTCCCATTAGCAGTTTCCTATGATACTGAGCACATTGACAAAACTTATGCTACATGATACAAGTTTCTCTAAGCTTTGTATATTATACCATCTACGCGTTCATAGTACGGTGAAAGGGACTACTGAGTCATATAAAACCACTCAGAAATTCCATAAATTTTTAGAAACGTCTCATGAAAGTTCACCTTTTCAAAGAGGAATAAAGGTAGTAAAAATGACAAAAATGTCTCGGGATAATAAGGTATTTTTACTTTGATCTATATTAAGTCATTACTATTTCATAAATAAATGATTCCTCAAGAATATCCATATATTTTTTTTCTTTATCTCCAAAGACTTCATATCGTGTGTCCTAGTGATAAATATGAAGGTTTACGTGTGTCAAACATTAAGCTCGACTTTACACTATTGGATACACATGGTGTCATTTTATTTTACGTTAGAAAAAATGTCATAGCCTTTTTTTTATTTTATCTTCATTCTGATAAAGGTCAATCGCTTTGTACCACTTGCTGATAAATCCTGAGATGAAATTTTTTGTAATGAAAATGAAAAGTTCTTTTGATAAAATCATTTTCCAATGCTCTTCATCTTGCTGGAGTCTAGAATTAATTGATGATGACTGAATGAATCACAAATATGCCATCAGATAGAACGCTTTTGAAGCATTTTAAATCTTAAAGCGTCGCCTGTGTGTACTTTAAGATAGTGATTAAAGAAAGGAGGTAAAAGCAGAACGATTAAACGGAAGTCTAACGAGTTTCAGCACGCGATATCGTGCCACCCGAAAACGGAAGTTCATTCTCAAGTGCCGTCGTGGTTATAAGAAGATTAACTCGACGGCAAATAAGGCAGTAAATATTATACCCAACTTAAGTCTTTTTCTCGCTCATTCTCTCCATTTATTTCTTCCTCACGTTAACTAATAATAAACCTTTCCTAAATTCTAAAAGTCTTAATCGAACTATGTAATTAATAAAAAATGTTTATCTGCAAATAATCTAGAAACTTTAGCGGATATTCATCCAGAGGAATATTCAATCGGTATTTGATAGGTACAGAATATTTTCCGAAATATTCTAGAAATTTCAATGTTATAAATAAATTCTAGTAAAATGATAGCAAAACTGCACTGATAGAAGATAATCTTCTTTACGTGTGTCTTGCCTTTGTGTTCCGTGAGGGAGAGTAGACGATTTTTCACCCTTACTTCGACTTTAAGCCTCTATAACTTGCAGAAAAATCATTGTTTAATAATTTTCAAGGAGTATTTAGAAACGTCAGAACCTAAGCTACAAAAATATATCCATGAAAAACATTTAAAATCATTATTTGATCCTTAAAATCGCCAAAATAGTTGGCAAACTCCCTAAAAAAGTGCGACTTTTTTTATATTTTAGCGATTTTGAGGGGGAAATAAATTTTTTGTAATAAATTTGTGGATATTATTTTATAGCTTAGAATCTGAGGTTTCTAAAACGTCCAAGAAAAAGGTTATTCGACTGTCCGTTCATGAGTTACAAGGGTTTAAAGTCAGAGAGATGATGTTGAGTAATTTGTATCCAGTTTTACCCCTCTTTGAGGGTGTTGAAATGAATTTTTCTAAGCTGTGCCGCGATTTCGCATTTCTACGCGTCAAGACGAAGAGAATGAGTGGTCGATCATCAAAATCGGAGTACTTTTATTTTTTGGCCAAAAAAAATGGAAAGGGGTACCACTTGCCATTTTTTTGGGTCGAAAAATCAAAGTTGTCCGATTTTGACAATCGAGGACTCATTCTCTTCGTCTTGACGCGTAGAAATGCGAAATCCGGTCGAACATAAGAAAAATCCATTTTTTCACCCTTAAAATGGGGTAAAACCGGAACTTTGCAAAATTTTTTGCATAAATTATGCTCCAATGATGATTTCAACTCGTGCAATAAAAAACTCTCATTCTTACGAATCTATTAATATGCTCATTTTCTATATAGGCCTCATAGATCCTGAGTTATTAGCAGAAAACTAAGTTAAAGTACATTTGAAGTAGAGAGGGAAAATTTAGAAAAAAAAAATTTTGTTCGCTAAACGTTCCCTATAGACCCGCGAGGAGAACGTCAGGGAACTTCTCTACTGAGGAACTTTTGGGGAACGAAATTTTTTTATACGGGTGAATTTCATTAATGCAACCAACACAGTCCATATTTTATTGTGGATTATATGGTTTTCTTAACATAGAATGGCATCATTTAAGATGAGGTTAGGATTTGATTCCATTTTTTTTTAGTAGATTCCATTTTATGCATATTTCGATTAATAAAAGACATGAAAAAAAAATTTTTTTTTAAGAGTTAAAAATCATTTTTAACAGTAATGAATCTCTTCTATTAGTGTAACAAAATAAAATTGATTTTAAAAAATCGAGTTGACTTTTATGGAGTATTCATTTTTTTACTTCTCTGATAAACCTTTTTTTTTTAATAAAAAATATTGATATGCAAATCACCTGAGAACAAATTGAATATTTTTTATAAATATACGTGATTGAACATGAAATATTTATTTTTACGTTTCATTGGTAATTTTAAAACTACTTTATCATAATAAAATCAATTACGTTGTGTCTATGGACAAAAAAACGTTCCAAGTAAATTGATATTGATTAAAATGTATAACAGCGATCCACTGGATTCAAGTCCAGACACTGCCTGTAATACCATAAGATAAATGTTAATCCCTTCTTCTACTTTTCTTTTTTGGCACAGATATATTATGTCTGATCTGTCTCCGTATCTTTTCGGTCTCTTTCGAATTATTGCACTTGACCTATATTTATATTCAAGTCGTTGACCCACAGTTATAGTTTATCATTTTTTCTCATTTGGGTCAGTCTCACACGAAAGTCCGGAGTAAAGAAAATAACTTGGACGGAGCTCAGAAAAAGTTTGGTAGACAAAATATTCTTCTCGTAAAACTGAACGAACAGAACTTTCAAATAAGCTTATGAATAATCTTTTTGAAACTTTATGCAATACTTTCTTGACTTAAAATGATTAATAGCATTTATATTTTTTAATCATACTCTCTTGTTCGATAAATTTTTTAAACCATCTATCTATTAAATGTATAGCATTGCTTTCAATATATTTGAATAGATATATTAATAGCTACAGAGAATGAAATTGTATTTAATAATAATTTAAATACTCCAATTAATTAATAGAGATTCAATCCAAGATATCATTGGTGCAATACATTTATTTGGTAACATTTTGTTTTATTAGTTTCGCCAATTGTTATTATTCTATTATTTTAGTAAAGTTCAATAGTTTTCCAAATGATAATAATACTGTTAAAACTATCTGCAGTGCTAGAGGGATAATACATCTCCGTTGATAAATAATAATTTATGATATATGTTTCCAACAACGTACTATACCAATATTAGATCTGTTTAGAAATTGATGATAGTTATTATGATCATCATGTAATTGTTATTTATAATGAAATACAAATGCTGATCAATTCATTTATAGAACTGGTTTTTAATAGAAATAATTTTAAAATTCAAATGAGCCATTGTTATTTTATAATTTTAATTTTTTATTTCTATCGTTAGTCCCTATGACTGTCTTTAATTTTTTATTTATCTAGAGAAGTCTAGTTGAATTTGAGCCTCTATTGCAGCAATTATTGAATTCGAATGATTTGAATGTGAGGAAAGGTTACTGAAAAATGAAAAGAAAGTGCACTTTAGTCTTCTTGTCTATGGTGTTTAAATTTTTTTTTCAAACATCTCTTGAGGATTTCCTCAACTCCAATGTTCTCTTGGCTGAGCACTCTAGGATTTCGTGATAGAAGAAGAAAAGAGTGGTACTCAAGTGAAGCAGGTGGGTAGTAGTGCCGTAAGTGATTGTGTCCCATTGGATTACTTTCAACAAGTTTCCGGGTAAGCTGCTCAACCACCAGGAAATCTATTGTGGAATATCACTTATTTAAATAGCCTTGCAGTATTTATTCTAGTAGCAGTACAATTATATTGTGTACATCATATAATGAAGACAGAAAAGACAGCTGAAAGGAAAACTATACATTTAGTACTAAACCACGAGAGCTTTGTAACAGCTCTGAAACACAGTACTAAGTTGTACTGTGTAGTGTAATCAGTTTCTCAGTGGGGAACGTGGGTACATAAATTCGCGGTTGACCCCAGCTACAGAATCTAGAAGTTTGGTTAACGTGAGAACGATGTAAAAGCACTTGTGGTAGTAGACAGCTTGTCAATATTGTCCAGACATGCCTTGAATTTACTTCATTTAACCCTTTGAGTCTAGTTTATTGATGTAAAAGAAAAAATTCTATATCTTTCAACACACTCTCTCTGGCCTCGACTTTATTATGTCACGATTAATTGTTTTTTATGTCAACAATACCCAAATTGATTTTCGGTTGGAAAGTAATTAAAAATAAATTTATTTTCAGTTACTTCTGGTCTTAATCAAAGTCAAATAAAAAATATAAACGGCTCGAAATTGACTGCGAATTTTTTATAATTTTTTCAAATGAAATATATCTTCTTTTGTTTTAGTTTGAAATACTGATTAAATACATGAATTTAAAATGTGGATATTGGAAAGAAGAAACGACCATTAGAAAAAAATTTTAAACGTTTTTCTGACAATCAAAATCAGTTTTAATTCAGAAAAAAAAAATATTAAAAAGCTTTTGTGTTGATGGCAGGTAAATTAATTGATGGAGGGTTGTGCAAGATTGACGTGGGTAAAGACAGTTTGAATTTTACGTCAAAATTTAATTTTTAGCTTTCAATCGCCTGCAAGTTAGTGGTAAAGAGGATAACTAGATTGATGTGTTGGACTTTCAATTTGTTCAAAGAATCGTTTAGAATTTTACATGTCGATAAAGAAAATATCCACGAAGTACATCAGACTATGCATAATAGCACGCTCCACTGGATCTGATTCACTTGGTAGATTACACCACAATGAAGCTCAAGATAATGATCATGATATTGCTTCTGCGTACTAGCTTCGTTGTACTGACAGGTTCTTTTTAAACTACAGAAAGCAATACCAGTCAGATCAGATAATTAGCATTGAGCTGAAGCAATACGATAGCTTGATGTCTAATCATTAGCATCTACTTCAAAAGATGATTCTAAGCGTGAGTAGACACACTGGAATAGTTTATTCTTATTTGCAGGTAATGTTGTGGAGATTAAAAATATAGACAACAGCCTCCATCTGATAATAAAAACAATTAAATGATTGCTATACAAGATGTGTATTTAAATATTATTAATTTATGAGTTTGCAGCTTGAATAGAGAATTTCTATCGATACACGTTTATTTGAATGGAGGAAAAAAAATTAAATTTATGAGGAGTGTTAAAAATAATTAACATCATTTATATTTATATTTAGATTAATAAATATTCATTGAAGAAGACTAAAGTATTGGAATTGTAGGAAGATAGAAGTAAAAGGATCTTTATACAAAGAGCATTAATGAAGTTAAATTTTTAGCAATGATTCTCTCGGAATTCACTAGTATTTGAGGAGAGAAAGGTCTCACTATCTTTCTCACGTCAGAGCGACAGATGCAATGATAGAGCCTCGCCGAATACCGGATTATTACCATGGAATTTCGTGTCATATACGACGACAGAATTTTAATTAAACGTGAATCAAGAGGACGCCATCAAGATGGCCCAGGACCACAGAGATGTTCTGCGAATAACGGCTTCTGGCATTTTTATCAGCTGAAAGTATGTTGTAATTATCGTTCTTAGTTCTTGAATACGTCATTACATAGAAAATATTATTTTTTAACTGCTTTAAGGAATTAAAACTTGGAATTTCTGCAAACTTCATAATTTACTTTTATTTCAACTATGTTATGAATGTCATCTTTAAAATGACAGATGATCAGCATTATATTGGAACCAATAATAGTAGAGTACACAAATTCATAGAGCACAGTATAAATTTCCATTAATACATCTTGCATGTATTACCATCATCATCATCATCATCATCATCGTTGTCATCATCATCTCTCTTGAATACGTAGCAGACTAGATCTGTAATGGCGATAGAAATTTTAATTAGGCTCAGTGATTAATTCCGGTCACAAACGGAAATTCAATTCGAGCGATCGATTAATTGGCAAATTGGGAAATGGTTCATTCGACCGTGATGACAACACGCAAGGTTGAGAGTCAATTGAAGTATTTCGTTTTATCGTAAAAGAATTAGTCAGGCGGATCCATCGGCAAATTAACTACGATCTTGAGAAAAACATTTAATTGCCAGGCTTGCATGTAGCTATGTGCGTGTTGATGGTGATACCATCAGAAATAAACGTGATTGAAATAGTAGTTTATTCGACTACTGTCATGAAATTTGGTACGAAAATAAGTTTGGTATACAATTATTTTAAAATAAGGTCATTACATAAATATAATAATACTTTTTAAATTTATTTTTCCTATTTTAATCCCACTTTTCCTCCATTTGTGCTAAGTTGAAAGCAAACCCATCATAAAAATAAATTTGACAGTCTCTCCAGCTATGAAAAACCACTTGTCTTCATCATCAACGATAGATTACTCTGATCATTTTCTCAAGATTAAATTCTTACAATTCTATTTCCCCTCTGGAATTGTATTTTCTCGTATTCGAAGACAAGAAAATAGTAGAAAGTGTAATGTATAACTTTCATTATTGCAAAAGTGTTTGCACAACACTTTTAATGTATTAAAATAAAACACTAATATTTTTAGTAGACAGACAAAAGGCAGAATTTGTTGTTAACAACGTGTGACGGATTAGTTTATATAATATTTGACCGAGACTAACTTAGATCAGAAATCTTTTTGAATCTGTCATTGTTTATTTATTCTAATAAATACCTAAATTTCTTTTATTAAAAATTGTGGTTCTCATGTTCTCACATTTTACAATGTATATCCATCTAAATATGCTTTGTTAATACTCTATATATTTTTGGAGTGCGATTTTATGAGCGTATAATAAATGTTCACCAAACAAACTACAAAATACTTTTAATTAAATACTTTCTATGAAAAGTAATGAACATCAGACAATTCTGACACTAATCGATTCTAATCGAAATTGATGTTCATGTTACGCATCACTGCTAGCATGATACTCACCGAGTTTTATGCTTAAAGACAAGTGAAATAAGATAAAAATCGGCTTTATGAGGTAGTTTGTTCTTTTTTTGGTTTATTGCAGAATAAAACAAAAAATTCACATAGCGGCATGAGAGAGTTTGTGACTCGTTTACTCGTTCCGCCTTTACATTCCATGAGTTCTCTGGGCGGGGGCAAGAGACCTCTTCAAGTTAAGTTGTCGGGAGATAGAAACACATGGTGAGAGGTTAGTTGCTGGTGTTATCGCGACACACGGATCGTGGCATGCGCCCACCTGCTCACATTAGCTCTCGTCCAGTCTCTTCTTTCCACGGCCACTGCCCATTCCGAACACTTTATCAGGGTGTAATATCAATTGAGACTTCAAATGATGAGAAACAAACCTCAATTGAAGCTAAATCATTTATCAAAAGTATAAAAAAGTTACTTTTATTTTAATCATGTCAGGTTTTGCGTGAGAAACTGAATATCGTGCATGTTCATTCAGATACAGATAATGTCAATATTTCGATATGTTAATGAAAACTGAGATAATTTACAATCATTTACAATTAGCCACTCTGTATGTGGAGAAATATTTCCAAATATATGTCTAAGTGAATATTCTAAAGTTAACTAACTTCTTGATGATTAAAATAAGTTACCTAATTATGCTTTACATAATTAAGCCATTTAAATAATCATCTAGCCTATTTAAATCCGTGCCTAAGTTTATGGAAAATGAAAACGATGAAAGTTGAGGAAATTTCAAAAGTAAGGAAGACGAAAGAGCACTCATTGCACAAACTTGCTTTCTGGTAGCCTGGCTGAATCTTAAAGTACTGCCAATGACATTTCTACGAGCATGTCCTTCAGTCTACTTGAATTGTTAAGTTAATATTTACACAAGAACTTGACGAAATGCTTCGTCGCTTCACGCATAAAGATGAAAACAAAGTCATGAGTTTAATTAAAATTATTGTACGAGGGATTTTTAAGTTATATTTTTCAAACTCTAGAAAAAATCCATCTGAAAAATGTGTGTTTATAATTCACTAAGTAAGTTATAATATGATAATTATATCAGTAATGATTCCTGCTTTTATTACACCTTGCGTGCTGCATGTATTGATAGCTTTGATGATAACGTTGCAACTTATATAACATTACATTCAATTCTATATAATACTCATATGTATATGAATTGGCATGAACATCTGATTCACTCAAACGATTTATTCTCAAGGATGATCTGTCTGTGATAAATCTCATGATAAATTCCATCCCACCTGGAACATTTAAACATCAAAAGCAGCCATCATGTATTTTCAGTTAGCGTGGTAGATTGACATCAGACTTGAGTATAACCCATTTCCCCAATTAAATACTCATACAATCTTTTTTTTAATCACTTTAATTATCCAAGTGTTTATAATTCCTTTCCATAGCAAAAACATTATTTTTGTTTTCTTTGTTTTTCTCCAGGGAATTAGTTCAGTGCTGAATAATTTAGATGTTTACAAATGTATACTGATTCAACCTTGAATTATTCAACACCAAAATAGTTTAAAGAGGAAAAAATATAACACTGCAAATAATCTTTGTGTTATTGTTTTTTTTTCTTTATAGCAATTCTTTAGGATGAGATACGCATCTTTAAGTGATCCACTTACGTCATGGTATACCATTCAAAAGAGTTGATCCGCGTGAGAATCAGGTTGAGAAACCTTGAATAAAGCTAAGTGTAAGTAAACATATTCTTAGCTTTTATTTTGATATTTCTCTTCACTTTTTTCTTCTTTATTTATTTTACCTTTTGTTGTGTTATTTATTAAATTCTTTTATAATTCACGAGAAGTAAAATATTTTTTGTTATTTTGAAGCAAACTCAGCCTTTATTAAAGAGAATACATTTTCCATTACTCCAATTCTTTAATTCGCAGGGTACATATTTAATTTATTTTATTGAAATATCGCTATTGAGATTATCTTAGTGCTTATAAGGAGAGAAAAAAAGGAAATAGTTTTAAAAGTTTATGAGAAAGTATTTAATCTTAGTAAAGTGACTTTATTTATAAATAGTGCAATAGTATGGAACATAAGTCGCCATACTCAATACTTAAACTTTAGTAATTCATTTTGATATCGCATCATGCTTCGATGAACGGTATATATTCCAGAACATATCCTGTATCAATATATTACAGCATATCGAGAAGCCGAAAAAGTTTAAATGCATAAGCATGTCTTATGTTATTAGAGCATACACTATATTTCGTAACTTGAATGTTATGTACATTAACGCACTGCAGTGGTTCCTCCGATGAACCGCATTTATTTATACGTAAAATGAATGAATCAATGATCCATGTAGTGTAATTTATTTCATGTTCATTCACTATCACTTCCTTATACCCAAGTGATAGAAGTAGTATTTATTTATTTATCGTTTTTAATCAATTTTGTTGTCTTTATTTTCAACTGGTGATAGATATTAATGCGTGTACATTTCAGTTTAATGAAATATTTAGTAGATATGTTATCATAAACCAACTCAAGTATATTTTAGACATGATAATTCAGTTGTTTTAGTATAATGCACCCTTAACCATAATCGTTTAATGAATATTCTATTGTTTAATAATAAAGATGCAAATTCTAGGTAATTAATGAAGATTTATCGCTAATTATTATTTAATAATAATTTAATTTTAACGAAACTGCAAATCGTAGTGTTTTATTTCAATGCATTTCAAATTTTTTAATATAACATCACCTATTTGATTACAACTGTCATCAATTTTTAAATTCGTTCAAGTGTAATGAAAGTGATAATAATTATAAATAAAAAATATTAAAATCATATATGAACAATTTTTTTAGTCTGAATTGAATGTAATTAATGTATGATTCTATTAAATAAACTCAATTTATTTAAAATATTTTTTTCAATGTATTTCTATTGAAAGCTGTTTGATAAACATTTAGTCCAAGTTAATCATTTAATTTGAAATTAATCATGCATTAATCATATAAAATTCAGACTAAACAAGTTGTTAATGCATGCAGTAATTTTCAGATAAAATTAACATACAGTCAATTTGCATACGATTCTTATAAGAATCAGTATTTATTTGTTTTCTAGAATTACAATAAATTTTTAGACTAAATAAATTTCATTTATGAATAATATTTTAAAATATAAAATCTATAAAATACTCAGTGATTTTTCCGTCGAGTTTTTAAATCCAACTTATCTGTATATATATAACTCGTAAGGATGTCGGCTTTCAGAAAACGTCACCCAGTGGACCATGGCCAAGTCTCGAGTGTGTTACAGAAAGAAAGTCAAGTGGAAAGGAAGAGAAACTAGGCGAAGACATTTGGATTGAGCTTAGTCGGATATGTCAGAAACAAAAGTCGTTCCCTAGAAAAAAGAGGAAGTAATATCGAGGGATTCCAAGTGTATGCAACCCCTTAGAGATACGTGTATACATTCATATAAGGAGCTTTACCAAAAGAGAGATAGCTGAAGAAAAGACGCTTGGCAAAACGTCAGGCTTGGAAAAATTCTCTCGATATGAGTAAGACTATGGTAATATATGTATTTTATCCAACATAAGTATTTTCAATATTTCCATCTGTTACAATCTAGCTGACACGAAAAAAAAATTTTTTAATAATCTTTTTATTATGTTAACACAAATATTAAAAACTAATAAAGCTCCTTCACGTATTTACACTTTGTGGAACAATAATTCCTGATTCAAGAACATTTTACAACCAACAAGAAGAAGAATGTGCTTTTTATTTTGATTATTATTACATTCTTTTTCGTACGATTCAAGATTTCAGACAATTTAAAGTTAATACATAATCGATTTCCAAGGAAAACGACTCGTAATCGAGACTATAAAGCTTGAAAGAAATTTAAGTGGATAATTACTGCAATAATAAAGTGTATTTCCGGTGAATTCACCAAGTCCAGACATGATGGAGCCAATGATTTTTTCGTTTATTTACCTTTAATTCTCTCATGTACGAGACAAGATGAGTCGCGACTATCATTACCACTGTAATTAAGAAAGAATTCTTAACGTTTTACTTGAGAGTTAACTAACGATTCGATGCATCGACTCTCAGTGTAATTTGATATTTTTTTGTTATAACACAACGGCATACACACCCACAGTTAAGTACTTTTTATCCTCAATTCTCTTACTTCTCGTCGTGTGCCGGTGTGGTAATAGACGCCCGTTTAAATAAAATATGTCGTACTTTCCTTAACGGATGCACGCCTTAACTCCTTGGTGCACTTGCGCTCTGTTAGTCTCTCTCGTACATTTTCTTCATGCTGTGGTACGTTAGATAAAGCCAGTGGTAAGCAAGGCATTACTCGAATAGGGAGACCCCACGTAAAGGATAAAGAAGAAAAAAGATCCAAGAGGAAGAGAAGCTGAGTAGTAACGACAAGAGAGACTTGAAGATGAAGAAAGAAAAGAAAAAAAGTAGATGGTTGTGCTGAGTGCCGCCAACTCTTTATGACCCTTACGCGCCCATGAGGTTTGTCTGTCCGCTGCGATTCTCCCTTGTGATTTTTCTCTGTCGCCTTTTTTTTTCCCCTCCACCAATGAAAAACTCCGATGGTGATAACACGTTAACGAGCTAGGGATATGGTTTATTTTCTTATAAAAAGATGCTTTAACATTGAAAGAAAAAAAAAAGTAAAATTAAAATACTTTTATCTTCATTCCTCTGTATTCGAGTGTATAATCATACACACACGATGAAATAAATTGAAGAAATAAAGACGAAACTAAAAAAAAAATAAATGAAAAATTAAAATTGTAGTTACTGTACGAGTATATTATACGAGTATAACTTGAAGCCAGAGAAAATGTTACGCAGGCAAATTGTTCTGTAGATGCAAGGGAATTTTTCGTTCTGTCTATTAAAAATTCTATGCATCCACGAGTGACTACAATGCAGAAAAATAATGGTCGATGGGACGCATTTTCCTGTATCAAGTCCCTACAAGAGACTGTATTATTCCCTAGTATTCCTTAGAGTTACGGTACACACACTAGCGTACTATTTTGAGATATAAAAGAATAAGTTTCAGTGGATGTCATTCGTCAGTGAAGGTGAAAGAGTAAGAACTTAAAGATCTACCTCAAAATATAATCCTTTTTCTAGGTATCACATTCCTCAGATTCTTTGTTAGTAATATAAAATGGTACTTCTCTGACTCTCAAGATGTATGGAGGCATGAAAAAATGCGAAACATTCTCGAGTAGATTAGAGTGTGGAAGAATTATGTAGATGAAAGGTTGAAAATAATTTATCAAATGAAAAGAATCAATCAGAATAGTTTTGTTGATTATTTTATCAAATTTACTAAAACTTTGGAGATGATCCACTAGTATTACAAATTCATAGTAATTCTTCATGCTATAATTTTTCCATGTAGAATAAGATATTGTTCGGAAAGAAGTCTAATATTGAAGATAAACTTGTGAAATGACTTAGACATATTGACTGAGCTTTATTACTGTGACATATGAAATTTCGAACGAATTAGATTGGTAATTCAGCTATTGAGAATTTAACAAAGCTGTTCGTCTTAGTCTGGACTTTAAGGCAATCCTTTATCCTTGGACTGAGCTTTCATGATGTAACTCGTTCGTAATGGAGTACAATTGGCCATCTAATTCAGGAGCTATTGTCGAACCTGGGAAGCTTTCTACATGACTACCAGGAAATCCAGATAATGGTCGCTCACGTAGCCAAGGCAGAGAATGAGAGATGGATCTGAACTATGAAAACGCCAGTTCATTTTACACTTTAATTTCAAGTGTAACAAGAAATGTTTCCAGTTCATTTTTATTCTCTCTATTATTTCTTTTTTAAAACTAACTTCTAATGATGTTACACAAATAACTATCTCACTACAATATCATTTTTACTACCCAACACAATAAGAACTGTTAAAAGGAAGTGGAAATATGTATGTTTCTGGGTTATGATGGTAAGTCGTGATTTCTGATCAGTGGTTTCTTTCAATGATGACTCATTTCTTGTCCTTTTGGTCACGCGGTTCACTTGCCAATCAAGTAAACCACAAGCCTTGTCCAATCATTCTGACAATGGTCTTTCTCCGATCCCAACATTCTAGACCCATGATCTTGAAAGCCATCAAATTCTTCTCTACATCTAGTCCAGTTATTTTATGACCCTGGCCTTTAATTATTGTTATGTTACTTACCTTTACACTTCTTTTTTTTTTTTTAATTAACTACAATTTATTGACCGCAATAAAAAGCAACTATTCTTTCAATGATCCCAATAATAGTGAGAGATGAATTGGAATTCAATTAATATTGTTTCAAGATGTAATGAGATGATTGATACATAAATTAATCTTTAATTAACAAGCATAGCTGGAGCTTGTGATCTACTAGCATATATTTTTACCAATCTACTTAGTCATGGTTTTTGTTTTTTTTTTTCTTATTTCATTTTGTATGATAGTTGATTTTTGTTTTTCAAGTTTTTCCTTTCTATTTGCTGGTTTCTATCATGTTAAGCTTTCTGGATAAAAATAATAGCTCGCGTGCATCGAAGTGAACAGGTAACGTTAATTTACGATCGTGAAATGAAGGGTAAAATTAGATAAAGCCCAAGGATAAGTTGTTTCAGGTTCAGCTAGAAAACTCGATATAAGCATTTGTTTTATTTACTTCTTACTTAAAAACGTTTTGTTTTTGTATTACAGCACTTTAATTATATCGCAACTATAAACTACATTTACTTTTTACTAAAAGCAATTAATAAATAAATAAAAAAAAAACAAAAACAATTAATAAACGAGGGTCACACACGTAATAAGTCTCTATCTCTATATCTGTCAACATCTCTCTCTACACACAACTTCGGTTACCTGATGTTTGAAGTGAGCGGCGCGTGTGCGAGTGCGAGCGAGTGTGCAGGATTTTTTGTCGTGTCTTGCGAGTCGCCACTGTGTGCCCGGCTAGAAATCTATCTATACACACTATCAAGCGATATCAGGTGGGCTGAGTGGGGGGGGGGGGGGGGGGGGGGATCTATTATTATTATACTTATCCTCTCATTGGAGGGGGTTGAGTGTTTGTCTTGTATTTTGTTTCTGATACCTATCTATTAGGTTTTTTTTTTAAGCAATGAAGGGGTTTGGGGGGTGTTTTATGTGGGAGAGTGGAGGTGTGGAAGGGTGAGACGCGAGTGTGTGAGGGTTTGGGAGAATGGGGTTTGTGGAGTCTACAAATATACAAGGTACAAAAATAAATTCAAAATCATAATCTCTATCTGGTGTCGGGGGGGGGGTGGGGTGGTGTAGGGGGGGGGGGTAGGGTGGGGGAGGGAGGGGCGTAGAGAGAGAGTGTAGTTATTGAATTACAACATAAACAACACACACACACACACACAGGAGCGAGAGCATGGTGTGGGATGGGGTGTATTTTTTAGTTTTCTAGTTTATACAGTTTTAAGAGACAGAGAGCATACTATAATTCTTATGAGGGTGAGGAAGAGGGGTGGTCACACACACAGGTATAGTGGGAGTGGGGGTGGGGTGGGGGGAGGGGGGGAGGAGGGGGGGGCATCTAGTCTACAGAGAGTGCGTAGATACAAGAGGTGGATCAGTAAGAGGGGTTGGATCTAGCGGGGAGTGAGATGCATGGAAGTGGTGAGTGAGTGAGTTGTGTAGATGGTATTGATTTGGGGACACATGATTGGGGGGGGGGTGGAGGATGAGGGGGGGTGGGGGGGGAGTGGTGGGTACATCATAAAATAAAAAAAAAAAGAGAAGGCACAATGGAGTTTAGGGGAGAATTATGAGGGAGGTATTTGGGTGAGATGGGTTATTGGGTTAGGAGGTGAAGGGTATTAAGGTGGATGTTAGTATAATTGGGTGGTAGTTTGTGGGTGTTTTATGGGAGGGATTTGTGTTTTATATGAAGAGTGAATAGTGGATGATTGGGGGAATAAGTAATGTTTGATTTTGTATTGTGGTGAGATGTGTTTGTGGGTGGTTGGTTTGTTATTTGGTGGGGGATTTTGTTTGGGTGTATATTGGGGTGTGTGAGTTTTATAGTTATTATGGATGTGTTGGAGTTTTTATTTGGGTGTTCTGTAGTTTTAGCACTTTACTGTGGTCGATCAATAAATGATGTTTCTCTGTGGTAATACAGATCTAAAGTGGAATTGAAGTTATGGCTATACACGTATATGGGAACAGAGATATTCAGTTGAAACACAACTTACGAAGGGATCAAGGAAGTTACGATCTTGGTTGGAATAGAGATCAAGTAGTACCCACTTCATGAATATATCGAGAAGCCGGATAAGATGCTAAAAAATATCGAGTTCCATTGAAGATATATAAGCTCTACTAATCTTTGAATGATGTTAGGTAGAGGAATATAAAAATATTAAAGCTAATAACTTGACTACTGGTATCAAGATAAATGATAATGATATCTGTTACTCGTGTGCCACATAGAGATAATCTCTCTACTTCACTTGCACTTCAAACTTATTACTCCAATATTCGTTTTATTTTTGTGGTCAGGATAAAAATCACTTTGGTCAATTTCTGCTGATATTCATCAATAAAACAACGAGACGTCGCAACCGCAGACTTGTTCTTATTTCAAGACCTTATACCTTGGATGTACTTATAAAACTCGATTACTTCAGACAAATTATTCAAACAATGATGGGTTTATTGAATACTAATTACCTTCATTTTAAAAACATAAATCATTTGATGAATTATTATTATGAGGGACAAAATGGATTTTAAATGATTTATTTGTTCGAAATTTAATCTTCAGTAGACTTTGTGATGTCACATGATTACTCTCTTCTACTTCTTTCCCATGTCTTCAATCATACTGAACAGAATGTCGTGGTAATGCATATTAAATATTTTGCGTGCAAGTAGAGAAGATGGAATGCAATTGTGTGTCATGATATAGAAGAAACGAAAAGATAAATTTCAGGTGAAATTAAATTACCATTAGTAGCTCCTTGATAACCTATTTTCTGAATGTTACTTAAATGCCTCATCAATTATAAACTTGATAGGTTTTCTAAATTTATTAGTTCATTGTGAGCTATGTTCATATTGCAAGCATCTGCTCATACTACATTGAGTGATACTGAAACATTCAATATTTTCAAACATTGAATCAATTAACAGGTGATTTATTCAATGAATGTTGATTGGATAAATATAAATGTAAATCATGATGCATAATGGAGTATAAAAATTCCTAGAATAAATTTGATCACTAAAAATATATTAGCAGTGTGAAGTACTAAGCTTTGTACAGTTTTCCGGTTATGACCACATAATTCAGCTTTTTACTGAGTGTCTGTAGGCGAGTTCACAAAGAAATACCGCGAGTGGTCACGAGACGCAGTGGAGCAGACGGATTAACGGTTTCTAGTGGCCCCTACCACTGATGATGATGATGATGATGGTGATCATCATCATTATCATTGCTCTCAACTTCCCTTAGTCGACCCGATTTCCTGACCCAGTGCAACTAACGCAAAAGCCATTTACTCCAACTTCGATGCGTAACTTTTCCATTTACAACATCCTTTTTGTGGTCGATCCTTCAAGATTTTATGTTTATGAAATGGAATAAAAGTGTAGCTCGGTCCATTGAATGGGAGAGTTTTAAAATGAAAAAATATTTAATTTCCTTACTTATTTAACACATTGGAAATAATTTTTTTATGCGGTTGAATTGAAATTATATGGCAGATAAATTTTTATTCGTTTGAATAAAAATCCACTTGCTGCTTGATAAATATTAAAATTTTTTTTTATTTAAGGTAGTTTGATATCCACATATTGGTAGTCAAAATAGTAATGATTATGTTTATTTTTTAAAATCTATAATAATAATGATAATTTATAAGTTTAATTCAACATCTATTGATAAAAAGTAAAAGAAAGATTTTAATTAATATCAATTGTTTTGATTAGCATTACCGCCATTTTTCCTAGTCAATATGGTGTTGTATTGTTAACAGATTATCAACTTTCGGTAGAATTGAATAAAGATAGTCATAAGAGCTCGTGTATTTTTGTATCACTTCAAATAATTATTTCTCCAAAAGAATGTGGTAAAAGAATCTCTTTTTGTCTATCAACTTACAGAAACGTGATCTTTCAGATCAATTAAACAAAAAGGTTGTCAATTGTGAGCCTGTCAATCATAAATTATCTTAAGGGAATGAAAATGGAATAAATGAATTTTGTTTTTTTGATAAATATCATTATCAAAAGTCGAATTTAAAAAAAAGGGTTTGAGTGAAAGAAGTTGAGATTATTCATGTAATTACTTAAGCTCGCATAAACATGTAAGGATTGCATGAAGCTTGCATATCGTACTTTTGGTTCTCTCGGTTGAACACGAAACGACATCTGCTTGTGCAAATAACCGAGTCGAGTTCTAATTACGTTTCAACAAGTTAAATACTTACCAATTAGTTTCTGCAAAACGTAGAGCGTATAATTTCACAGAGAAATATGTAAAAAGAGAGCAGTGAAATGATTGAAATATTTTTCAAAATTACATTTCTTCACCTTTGTTTTAAATTCATTTTCATTATCTACAGCTTGTTCTTAATAAACTCTCTGAATAGTAATTGCTCGTTATTATGACTTTTAGATGAGGACAAATAGGATTGAATAAATATATTATTCATTTGAATTGTCAATTCTTTTTATCGTTCTATCGTTTCTTATAAATAATTGATAACTCGTCGGTGCATCGATGATTCTTGAGTCCAAATGAACTTGGTATTTATTAACCTCAATGTATGCTTGGCAGACTTTTTTTGAGTTTCAATGATGGATTTTCACTTAACCATTTATATCAACTGAATATCATGAAAAATCAATTTCACTGTTGGGTTTCATGAGTTTTAACTTTTCTGAAAGCAACGATAAGAATAGAACCACTTGGAAAAAAATGAGTTCTACGGTTGTCTATCACACCCGTTGCATTAACAAGAAGTGCTATCGTTGAATAAATGAATAAATGTGTTCTTCAGTTTTCTCGAAACTTTATTGAATTTTCTAGAGTATAGTTTGAAACTTTCAAATTTATCTGGACAGCGGAAAAATTTTACTTTTATTTTTTGTGTTAATTTAATTATTGCCTTAAAGAAATGCAATAAATTAAAGTTTATGGATGTTTAATAACATTCCAGGTTTATCCATTAAAATTCAAATAAAAAGTTTAAAACAAAAGCCGATCATGTTACGAGCAAGTAGCAGCATTGGTTGACCAGATTAAAACTATAAATCCGTCCATGGTATCCACCCGAAAGCAATAACGTCGCACAAACAATATTTCTTTGTTCTACTGGTCAGAGCGTAAGGTCTTACAATAAAAAAACTAACGTGACCAATTTACAACCGAAAGTGACGTCTAACGTCACTGTTAAAAATATCAAATACCGGTCAATTTATGAGCTTTTTTTTTTCTTTATCAATCAAGAATTTTTTTCAGGCGATTAAATTCAATATGACTTTTAGTGTGTCCAGTGGATTAGTAATTGTTAGTAGTGAAAGTAGAGATCATGGTTTACAAGTACCATTTTACAGCTTCTCCTTTTTTGTTCGTTGTTTTAACTACATCATCGAATATAAATGGTACAAAAATTTACGAGCATTTGTGTAGGCGAATACAAATCGGTGAATCGTGGATTTTTACGTCGAATTTGTATTTACGGCTTTCATGTGTCCTCGTATATTGTTGAATAGATATATCGTAGGAGAAGAAATTGATACAAAGTAGATGTAGGAGGAAAGGAAAAAAGTCAACAAGAAAAGAAAAGAGAGGATTTGAAACCGAAAGATATGGATATACACATAAATATATGTATATAATATTTGAATTCCCTCTTGTGAGAACGTGTTATTTGCTCATGAAGATAAATCGATTGTGCTTTGAAAATCGATATTATTATTTGAATTCCAATAACTATCGTGAGCAAATTCATCTTTTATGTCAGCTTGAACTACAATCTAAATATTATGAGTCTGATGACCCACTAAACTATCTCTATTATATTTAGATTTATAACTCTTTTTTAATATTCTCTCATTCTGTAAAGTGTTAAATAATAAAACACTTAAGTGTTCACAGTATTAATCACCATAATAGTCCAGTCAATATGCTTTAAAAATTTAAAGTCCGTTGAATGTTAATTGATTTCACTTGATAACCATATTTTTAGTGACGACAGACTACACTAAGCATTTGTTACCATATTTTATTAAATATCTTGAAAACTGCGCATTGGAGATCAAAATATGCTTAACACAATTTTTAGAGATTTTTTATAAGGAATGAAATGAGATCAGTTTGAATTCTCTACGATCAATTGTTCTCGAGATATTTAATTATTTATGCAAAAAGTACCAGTGTTTTTTAAACAATTGACTGTAGTTCATCAACAAATAAACTTTTTAAGGTTTTTTTTTTAATTGAAAGCTACATTTATGCTAAATATATAAAACAACTTGGTATTAATTAAATGTCATTGCTTTTTAAGATAAAAAAATAAAACATGTATTATGACACATTCAATTTAATTTGCACTTTCTATTATGTTGTTCGAAGGAAATTAGAATGTAAAGCAACGCTTTAAAAATTCCGACTTTATAAATTTCATTGATAAAATTGAATGTATTTTAGCAAACGTGACATTGAATTCTACCAAAGTTTAGCGACTTGGAGTAACGTCGCTGGGGCACATAACAGGCATAAAATGATGAAAGCAATCTCATTACTGATCTTGTGATGCCCACAGAAGGTGAAAGGAGATAAGAGGGAGACCAAAGTGGTAGTGAATAACGTGGTTGAAGCTACCGTGGGATCGGTGGTTTCACTAACCTACGATTGGGTGGAGAGAACTCAATGAAGAAATGGAAGATGAATAAAAATTAAAATAAAAATATATTTAAAATCTACTGTGTCTATTTTCGCAAAAAGGTCATATTCAAGAGACACTTTCCATTACTAAAATCAAAATTAGTCTGAAGATACCTACACTTTGATATTCAATCATTTACGTATACTTTAAATAATTACTTTTTCTAAAGCTCTGTAAAGGACTAAATTTTCAGTTCTACTTTACTAATAATCTTTTTTTTTCCTTTTCTGAGGAAAGGAAATTTTATCAAGTAAGTAATTATTTTTTACTCATGAACAAATTGAATTTATTTCTATTAAATTTCAATAATTCTAAATGAGATTATTTTAGATCTTTTTGAATACAGGAAAAAATAAATAATGCTGTAAGAAATGATGATAGAGAAAAATAAAACTCATAAAAGCGAAATATGAAAATAATTTGAAATTTTATGATAAAATTTAGCACGAGAAAATGACTGGATTGTAGGGGGGTGAAAAGATTGATTGATTCCTGTTATTGAACAATCAGGGAAAATAACGGTAATAATGTCTTGTTGGTTTTTCTACTGTTAAAATATTTAGATCACTGATGATCAATATGGTATGACGGGTATTTCTAGAGTGACTCTCAGAGAAGAAAAGAATTTCTTGAGTGTTCGTATTAAAATATTCTGAAAAACCCTAACTAGAGTTTAATATTTCATGGGCCATTGTAAAACTCGCAAATACATTTCCAATTTATTCAGAGATTTATTTTTCTTGTCGTTGCAAAACATTCTTGGAAAATCATTTAACTATCTCGTGGTAAATTTTCAAAGGTACCGACACTATTCAACGTCAGTTCTTGAACGGCAATCGATATCCGTAGGTTATTAAATCCCGTTTATACCGCTTAGTTTTCTTGATTTTATTCGTTCTGACTACAGCATCAATATTCGTTTTCTAAGAACAAGCCGATTTCATGGATAATTGAGTTTCTGAATTCATTAGACAGAAAATCAAAAGTGTTCAAGTATATTGGAGTATAAAAATAGTGAAATACTTTCCTAATATTAAAATAGTAATTGATTGACTCTCCTAACAGTAACCCTAGTAGAAATTTTGTCCAGGCATTTTAAAGGTAAAATCGGGTGACTGTTCAGGGTCTTGGAATTATTTTGATTTTTATAGGTAAAAGAGGAGTGTGTTTAATCATTAATCTCAATAATACTTCTTTGGAAAATCACCGCATTTGAATAATTAATTTTAAAAATAACTGATAAATAATTCTTGAACTTTCTTATGACCTTGATCTCATTATTTCCAACACCAGTAATTAGAAAACTCAAAGACTAGAAGAAAGGACATTTTAGAAGGTTCATTTTGGAGCAGTAAATAAATACAAAATGTCATTCTGGCGTCACTTGCAGACGTTTTTGGAGTAGAACAAAGGGAAGTATTTCCTCAAACAAAGTTACTTCCTCATGTCTTTTTTCCGTTATCCAAAGATTAAGTGTGCAAAACTTATGCAATGTAAGAACAGAATCCTTTTGGCTGGTCTTTACATTTACTAGATACGCAATCTCTTTGTCTCTTTCATCCTTTGCACGATGACTTTCGATTAAGAGGAAAAGCGGTGGTTTATGCAGCGCGAGCGTGGAGAATCATCACACTATAAAGGTACTGTTTGCTACACTAGTGTAGGAGTTAAAGGATGGTAGATGGTGCGATATTATCGTGCCAATGAAGTGCAAAAGGAAGGCACGTATAGTTGGAGAATTACACGTGCTAAGTGCACGTACAACGTTGAAACAGCAAGTAGTGACTTACAATAGTGTTATCAGAGATTCTCTTAGTGAAAAGGATCTTGAGTTCTTCTTCCTTCAAACTTTAACTCTTCTAGCTTTTACCTAACATACATCAATTAGTTACTCCTTGACGTTAAAGTATTTAGTTTGCTTTATCCCGTTTGAGTGAAAAGTGTTTACACTAGAGTTACTTTAAAAAATTCTTCAGCTCATGAATGTTATATTTATTAAAAATTATTATTATACTAAAGGATCATACCTGATAAATATTTATATCAGTCTGTATCTTTAGGTTATATCTTGGAAATAATTTAAAAATATGATTCTTTTACGGTTGAAATGATAGCAAACCTTATCGTAGAAGACTAATACCTTGGATGATAAAATGATAATGTCAAAAAGCTCTTCCATAGTTCAGTAATACCGATCATGTACGTCATTTTGATGAGAACTGACATTACTTCCAAGGATCTTCTTTACGACATGTTAAAGTTATAACTTATTTTATGATGGAACTTCACCTGGTTTTTTATGCAGTGGATTCGTATTTTATCATGTTAATATAATAATGTCTACCTGACATGTGCATCGATGTTTTATTATTATTTAACCAACACGTTTAATCCCAGATGTTGAAAATAACATCCTCGTAACTATAGACTTCGTTAGTAATAATACCTTTAATCAATGCCACATGATTATCAAATAAAACATTTATCCATGACGAAAAACAGTGAAATAATTTGTCTTTTAATGAAAATTGAATTTTTTAAAATGTAAATTAATAATAAAAAAAGAAATGGAATTATTTTAAAGAAGAGAAATCACACAAAGCCGTTAGTTTTCTTTAAAAAATAAATTACAAAGGAGTAAAGAATAAAAGGGCGGCACTGACAGCTTGATTTGTTAAAAACATTGTACGTAAATTAAGCTTTTGTTTAAAATTTCCTTGTCAAAAGACTGAGAATATTCAAATACTTTACTGCTCACAAAAACAAAAGTATTTCCATGAAAAGCAGACGATTGAATTAATGGAAGTAGAAATAATTGTTTAAACAGATTAAGAATTTTTTGAAAAATTAATTATTCTAATTAGACTTCCTTTTTACACTGGAATATCTATTTTAACTTCATCTTGTTAGAAATACTATAAACAGATATCTCTTATTAAAATTACTTGACGAAGAAATAACTTCTGTGCTCTAAGAGTTCAAATAAATTATTCATTTATAATTACACGGTGTCGACAGCACACTACTTTTGAAAATAGAATTATTTGAGAAAATTTATGAATAACAATTCATTCTATTGATTTTAGCTTTTATCATAATTAAGGTATGCTCATGGCATTCGTTTTATTTAAATATTATTAATTTACCAATAATGTATCTTTTGTTTTTTGTGACACTAGGATTTTTAGCATACAGAAAAATATTTATTGCAATAAAGTGTATGCATACACGTGATAGCTTATGTATGTAAAGAATTTATCAAATTAAAAGGAGTTTTTTTTTATTTGTGGAGATAAATTTTAATCAATAAACTAACTTGAAAAAGCCATAATACTTTTGTTACGACTGGTTCAAGTGTACAGCAAGCTATAAATTCTCTTTCGACGAATAAACACGATAGAACGTGGCCAGACTGGCGCTTGTACAGTTATACCAATAAACGATTTGTGCAGATTCGTGCTTGTACGTGACTTTAGTTAGTTATCGTAATAATACAATCCTGACTAAATGTTAAAACTACCCGAATGAAATTATGCTGAATATTTGACTGTAAAAATTGAATTATTTTAGTTAATACATCATCGATGTCTCTCGTTTTTTTCTTTTTCTTCATTACATCAGTTAATAAAGTTTTATGTTTCTATTCCACTTCTGGTTAATAATATTTGTTTTCATTATAAAAATCATTCCCATTTATATATTGACTTATTTATTTGAGACACAAGCAAATATTTATCAACAATTTTGAATTCGGTTTTATTTAAGACTTCTAATAAAGTATCTCTCCTGGGAAAACCTCGTTTTTCATGATGCTCTCTTGAAATGAATTTCCCGGGAAAAATTGTCAAGAGTCCTTGCCTTGAGCATTCGGTTGCTGACACGAGAGTTGAAAATTCATGAAATCAAGACTTGAAATAATTCAGAAGTACTTTACAAATATTTTATCTTATAAAGTTTTCCACATCAAAAAGAATGATTTTATTAACTCTCGAGCTTTCGTGTGGAATCTTTTAATAATGTCATTTTAAATATATTTTACGCGAATATTCGAAACTACTCTCTGACCCGTGTATAATTTAATATTAGATACTTAACCGATTTATTGGATTGGAATTTTAAATTTAATTACAAATCTCAACATTATTTTATCAATGAATAATTGAGTGAAAAAATTTTCAATATAATTTATAAATATATTTCGATCGTTTTGAGCTCTTTAGAATCAAATTAATATTTTTTTTATTGAATACACACGCTAGCCTTCTGCATGTTAATTAACTTGTTTTCTATAACTTCGAAAAACAGGAAATAAAAAAAAAAGGTTGATGCTTATTTTATTGAAGAGTAAACGCATTTCTATTAATTGTTTGTATTGTCGATAAAATATCCTTCGGAAGTTTGTTCCGGCTTTTCCTGCACTGTACTCTCTTTTCTATCGTCTTAAGAAAAAATTAATCTCAATCGAAATACCTTCAATTGATATTAGTAATTTTATGTCGTTTGTTTTTTTTTTTTTTTTTTTTTGAGAAAACTAGCTGCTGATTGTGATTATAGGAGAGTTAGCAGTTTCAACGGTGATTTCATATTTCGTTTATCTCCAAGTATACCTTTTTTTTCAGAATCATAAATACAGTACAATACAGTCACGAAGAAACGATATTTGCTTTCCCCGGCTAGTACTAGAGTCCAAGTGACGCTATAATCACTTGATACGAGCTGCAGACGTGAGATCGATAATTTCCGTCGATCGCGCGACTATGTCCGTCGATTTCCTGGCGAACGTGTCGTGGCAACTATTGAAGCTTATGAGTTTATAACGGTGTCTAGGGAGAAAGATAGGAAGAAAGCCAATA
This sequence comes from Chelonus formosanus, assembly GCA_028641665.1. Taxonomy (NCBI): domain Eukaryota; kingdom Metazoa; phylum Arthropoda; class Insecta; order Hymenoptera; family Braconidae; genus Chelonus; species Chelonus formosanus. The sequence goes on from CM054002.1 coordinate 22,650,649, forward strand.
TGGCTTTATATTACTCAGCAGAAGGGAGAAGAGATTGCCTGTCTAGTTACGACGAACGTCATCAAATGACATACAACTCTCTAGCTATATCGTCATTTTATTACAAACCTTTCTTTCCTTGCTATAAAAATATGAGTATCCTCATAAAACCAATTCAATATGATTTTATCATTTCAAATAATAAGCTAAGAAAGATTATTTTATACATAAAAATATTATTGGAAAAAAATTATCGTCAAGGTGTAACTTATTGGCAATCTTTGCTTCACTGAATCTTCATTACATCGCCAACTGTCGAAAGCTTGAACTGTAAATCTTTAACGAGAATACGTGCTGGACAAATAAGCACCTAATATAGATACAGTAATAAATTATCCTTACACCCTTCAATGTTACTTTTTTTTATTTTATTCAAACGTATTCACTAAGAAACCTGAATTTATGTCTACAAATATAAATACACTTGTACAGCAAAGCTGTGTATCTATGTGGTTTTGTGGTGAATTCTCGAGATGTTAACCAGAATAGGAAACCATGACCTCGGGCTCACTTTATGGTTGATCGTTAATAGCATCATAGAATTTGTGGTCAAAGCAATAACAATAGTTTCAACAAGAGAAACGTTTGATAACAAAGAAGAAGTAGTTTATTTATTTGATAGAGCTGCTAGTATTGGATCAGTTAAATATTTCTGACAATATTCATTAATATTCAATAATGGTGGACCTGTGAATTGATGTTGAATCCATTCGAACAGATAACTTGGTAAAAATAATTTCTAACCTAATAGTGAAATGCTGATATCATTAAGATACTTAATCAGTAGTATAAATGTAGAATTTATTTATTCGATGAGCAGCAACGAGGGCTTAATAGAAGACTTGGAGGAAAGAGCAAAAGAATAATTAAGATTATACAAGTATGGTATTAAGCATAACGAGGATTACTTAATGGAAAATATTGAAGGTACTTATCACTAGGAAAACCGCGGTATCCTCTTGGACGACGATCGAATGAACCCTACAATCCCGGCATCTGGCCACACTCCTGTGTGGTTGTAAACTACACTGAGAATCAATTTAAACGAGGTAATTTATAGCAGAGAGTGCTTCCGAGCACCGACGACTTTGCGTATTCATATGGATGAAATTTATGTTGTGGTATCGAGTGCACACACGAGTTATAACGCGACGAATGAGAGGAAGGGAGAAAGGATTGAGAGTGCTCGTGCGATCAGCTCGTTTCGATTGTCCGGAGCTCGTTATACGATTCTCGTCTCGGTCGTAATTAAACTGATCGTTATTAACACGTCACTGCAAGTTTGCTGGAATCAATGATTCAGCTCCAATACTTATTCCTGTTTTCCTGCCTTTTTTTTGTTCCATTTTTTGTTTTAATTTAGTCTACACGTTGACTACAGTCAAATCAGATAGTTTAATCGGTAATAACCATTCAAGTATGAATTATCAATTTTCCATTTACTACTTATACTTAATGCATTCATATGCCATCGAAACATTGTCGCGATTTAGTTTCAAATGGCCATCCATCAGTTCATATCCGGCCAAGTGATCCCTTCTGGGCAAGAAATAAAGCAGGAATGGTTGCTACTGATGTTACGAGTTCCTCCGTTCTTACAAGCTTCTATATGTATATCGACAACCTTTATTACTAAGACTATTCGATTTACTCGACGAACAGTGTCGACACAGGCCGTCTATTTCTCGCGGGCAATATCTCCATACCATCGACGGGAATACATCGATACGATGCAAGTCGCACGGATTTAGATCTACTTGCCGATCACCATGACTTTTCTTGCAACATCTAAGTCGGATAATTAACGCTATTTCCCATCTGGCTAGTTAATAGCCACAATCTTCTGTCATGTACTTTTCTTAGTTTTTTCTTGATCTTTAATAATATAAGATTCTTGAGTAATACATTTCGTAATGTTAATCTCTTCAAATGTACTATGATGTAGTCTTTCAACAGACTAGCTTAAATAGAGCCAAAAGAGGCAAATTGGGCATGTTATAAGCCTGAAATATATTTTTAAGGTTTAAATGGATCCGCTGTGGGCCTGAAAAATAATTTAAACTCGAATCGTACCTTTGAGCATGCTCCAAAGCTAATCATTTTCCTCAAGAAACTCACGTCAACTTTCTATGATTATTTTGCGTTAATAAATTAAACGAAGAATTTTCTAAACACAACAAAAACGTATTTCAAAAATAGAAAAGCAACATAAAGGTATTTCTTGTAATTTAACTGTCTTCAGACTCGTCACTAGTTCTGAGTGTAGATGTTAAATGAAAAAATAAAGGACACGCAGCCGGATGAGAACTTGCGAAGTTTACGAGTCGAAGATGGTGGACATGCACGAAGTCGTGAGTCTTGCGAATTGGTAAAAGAACGTGCGCAAGGCGAGGTCTCGTCCTCGACGTACATGATGTTGTGTACGCAGAAGGGGGTCGCCAGTAAGCCGGGTATCGTTTATTATCATTTGACGTGCTGCTAGTGTTCAGTAAACATATGAGGACGCTTATATGAAAGCATATAAAAAATGTTCTTTGAAAATTGGGAAGCAAGAAATAAGTCTGGAGGTGAATTTTTGCCATTCAGAAAATGCTTAAAGGCGAAAAATAATTTTTTTTATGAAAACGTTGGCATAAATATGTAGAAAAACAATTTAATTATTGTCAAACAACTATTAATAATTTTTCCCAACAAAAAGATTACAATTTATCATCAGGTGCATTTTTATTTAATATTATGTACCACAGAAAAATATTGGAGAAAAACAAATAGATATTTTCTCGGTGGAAAAGCAGTTTTCATGCTATTTTACTAGTCGAGTCATTTTTTTGCAGAGCACAACTTATAAAATACATATATTTATGACAGATTCTTGTAATAAATATGATAGTCCGCAAAATGTTGTTAAAATAAACAATTTATTCAGCTGCTTTTAACCAACTTAAGCAGAAAAAATGTGATGAGCTCTAGCTGAAAGCTTTTATTCGTTTGGTACTCAATTTTACGACCACTCTAGAGTATGTTTCGGTACATTATACAGCCTGTGACGCAGGTGAACGGTTGAAATTCACATTTTAAAATCCAATCTACTCTACATTCTCACTTTGTTATTACTTTCTAGTAAAATCAGATACTTGCAAATTTATAGATCGAACTAGTTAATCGTTCTTATTTGCAAATTGACTGCACAGATAGAAACACTATAGATGCGTATAATTTTTTATTAAAGAACTGAATGAAAGATTTGTTAGAAAATAGTGTCTAACAAAATTTTATTTATATTTATCACGAATAATAATAGTAATGATCATTCAATAAATTAAAATTATTTTTAATTGTTTATAATAAATTGAAATTATTATAAACAATCGACCCCATTAAAATAATTCCCTAATGGGAAGTTAATAAAATAATGTAAAAATAAATTTTATCAGCACATAAATCGAACTGAACATCATTTGCTTCATTTGTTTGGTAACACTTGATCGAACAAAAAATTGTCGATGGTCTAAAGAAATAAATTAATTATAGAAAGTTGTCACGCAAGGTGTAGTAATTGCATATAACTGTACCGAGAAAAAGGATGATATTCTTCAAGTAGCACTCATCATGAAACTGTAATAAAAACAGACATGAGATAAAATACATTCGACTCATTCATAATTTATACGCTTTAAGTATGATAAATTACAATAAAAAAAATTGTATCAGTCAAGAAAAAAAAAAGGATTGAATGATTATTGTTGTTAAACTGAACATAAATTACTGAAAAAGACTCTTTTGGGGGTGGAAGTAAAAAAAAAAATGATACCGAGATAGTAAAGATGGAGACAAGTAGTAAGATAAAATAAGATGATCAGAGGTTGGACTTAGTGGCAATAACTTTGGTACAAGTCTCGTTAAAGTTTACTTTGTCCTAACTCACTAAGGACATCATAAACCTTTATGTAGTATTATTGCAATTCACTTTATAGTGATCCAGTTTTCCTTCAAATGTACAGGATAACGAGATAAAAGCTTTCTTCAATAAAATGTAGAAATTAAAAATTTTTATCTCCAACTAGTCGTACATCCCAGATACTTTATGTTTATTTTTATTAGACTTTTAACAGTACTATTAAAATAATTGAACACTGTGAAAACCAACCTGTTCATTTTTTCATTGCTTCGAAACATGTTATTTATTTGTTAAGTAAATGATATTTTTTTGACATGAATTGTACTCTATACCTTTAAATGGCCTCAGGTTATTTTATATACCACCTACTAGTTGACGTGAAATACGATGGAGAGGCTAAAAATATATTTTGCAATGAAATGAAACACTTTATAAATTTTATTTAATATCATTTATTTGAAAGGTATGCTCTAATAGATCCACTTGAATAAAAATATCAAGGGATAATTTTTAAATGCAAGCTATACAAATAAGTACATACATCTAAATGGTAGACATGAGTCTGAAAATGAAAAGTAACTCTCTAAGAAAGATCGTAGAAACAATGTGGTTTCAGCAGAGGGTCGCGTGAGCTAGTGCCACTACTTAGAATTCTCGAGGGGATGATTTATGAAGAAGTCATCTATACTACCTTCCAAACTATTATTCAAGCATGACCAAGAATGTAAGGGAGTTGGAAGTCTCGTTGCTATTCGCTGATTCCCATGTATTTCATTCATTTCCTATCAGAAAAAAAAACTTCAAAGCATTCTAAATTCAGTAATTAAGAATAGAGAATTCTCTAGCTTATCGTAAAAGCCTTGCTTCACATAAAGGTCTTGAATTTAATTTCTAAGTTGATTGTTGAATCATGAAAGTAGTCAAATATGTATAAGATAAGTTTGACGCTTATCATACGGGATCTCCAAGGTTGTCAATTGCCAGTAGTTTTATTGCAAACTTTGTTGAGAATATGGCTGAAGTTGAGATTGAGAAAGTTGAGATGGGGGATTAAAAATCATGAAACATTTATTGACAATTGTTGTATTTATAGTAGCAATTTCATTAAATACTAAAGTAGGTGAAGAAAAGTTTCAAACAGTTATCTGTTGGAAAGAAAATAATTTATGTCGATTATAAGATCGTTTCATTTGACAGAGCTTAAAGTGGAGCGTATTTTACCGTTTTACCTTATCTATTCATCATTTGGCCATTTTTCAATCGACTGAAATATGTTTTTAAAGGATGAAAGAGTGAGGGAAAAAAGCAAATAAGTGTAAGGGTTTAAAAGCTCAGTTATATAACATTAGAGATAAAACGGTAGATCAGCATGTAACAACAGTCCTTTGGACGTTTGGACAAGCACGTGGGAGGTAATTACCCGTAACTGACGTGATCTTCATCCGGTCTCATTATCTATTCAAGATCTAGCTGTGATCCTGTCACCCAAGGATGCTCAAGTTTACTATTCGCTCCGGGACACCAGACCTTGCGACGAGAGCAGCCGTCTATTTCGCATGAGGGTAAGGATGGAACATCCTTGTAGATGGGTTTACGATCTCAACGGGATAATAACTAAGGTGCGTATGCAGTAGAAGAAACAGGAGCAAGTACACTAGCAAGAGCGTAAACATGTTGAATGGATTCATTCATTCTTCTACTCTATCTTAGCAAGTAGTGTGTTCTACCGAGGTGAATTGTCGTTTTCCTTTCACGACATTCCAAATGTGTTGAGCCGCCCCCGTCATCGTTACCAGTTAGAATAAATGCAGATGGAGTTGGTGTGTTTATGAGCATTCCTTTTTCACTCTTTACTTCTTCTACTTGCATTTCTTTTCCAGTTTATATATACTTCGTTTATAGTCTAAAGAGAAACGTAAATACCGATCTAGTTTATGTCCTTTGAATCAATTGAAAACTGGTTCAAGGAATTTTCCTGTAGCTGATGAGATGAAACTTTATGAGACGTTTGCATTCAGGAAATCAAGACTCAGCACCCGCACAGTCAGAAAGAACTGGTTTCATTTTAACGAACGTGATCGATGTATATATGTGATACTGTTCGGTGTCGTAATAATTTCTACATGACTCGTCTTCCTGTCGTACGTTACATGCCCAACCTCATCGGGTTCTTTTGTCGACATGCACGAGAAATGCGCGTAATAACTCTCGTTATCGTGCTGTGTTGCTATATTCAGGATTAATCACGTGATCGAGCCTTGGAACGACTTATTTTTTTAGCTTCTTCTTTGTATTCTGACAGACAGATTCATTAACAAGATAGTATGGTAGTGACTGACAGTATAAAATCAATGAGCGTAAAAGATTATTTCATTTTTCTACTTGAGTTGAAATATAGGTACTTGTTTGAGTCCTTTTAGATCATTTCTATCACTTTCCAAGTCGGTTTTAATCCTCAATATTATTTCTCTGATATTTTTTAAGAACTAATATGCACTTGGAGCCAAGGATTTACTTAAAAACAGTCATGGCAAAAAGTAGTATTAAGATTAATGTTCCTGACAAGTATTTTGAAGTAATGAATTTAAATTAAATTGAAATATATATATATATAATCAAAGACACATAAACAATATATTTTAATTAATTTGAATTTTGGTCATATTATATATGCATACACAAAAGAATTTATCAATAATACTAGAAAAATTTTTGTAAGATCCTTAATAAGTCCTGACGTAGCTGAAAACAAAAATATATAGCAGAATTCAGGACTTATTTGAAAAATTAAAATCCATGGTATATAGTACAGTATAAAAAATATTTTTTAACTATTAAGAAATATTTTTTTACAATAAAACAAGACTTATTATAAAATTACAAATCTGTTTATAGCCAAGATTTTTTTATTGTTACACAATATTTATTAACACATAAAAAAATATTGATTTTAACAATTAATAAAACTTTTCTATCAACGTACTCATGAAAGACTTTTTAATCTTTCATAAGCAACAATTGGGTAATTTTAAATACTCAAAGATCAGGATTCTAGAGTATTAAAAAAATACCTATATTTCGACTTCGGTAATTATTTATTTTAATTTTTTTCCATTTCTCTCATCAAATAACAATCTCATATATTGGACGGAATAGTTTTATTTATCTTCAGAAAATCTCAATGCAAGTCACTTTGTTATTCTAGTTGCATCATGGAAACTTCCATGTTTATGAAATGTCTGGAGGATTATAGAGGACGCGGACAAGAGGTAACGTAAATCCCAGTCGCCGCTCCCATACGCCCGGGGAGCTGCTGCACGACTTTACTACATTAGAATTTACTTGTTCGATGCAAGTTTATAACGAGCATATATACATGAATCATTCTGGTAAGTCTCAAGACGAGGCATGTGCTCGACACTCGAAGTGAATTGTTTATCGAAAATCCTTGATGCAGTGTGTCAATCTCGCGTATGAAACTTGAAGCTTATTCTTTGTCTTTTCAAATTAATTTCATGCCTGTGGAGCAAGATTGAGTTGTGGTGATCAAATATTTACACTAGGCAACATTTAATATTGACTCTCATCTATTTGGACAAACATTAAATATAATATTTTGAATGATAAAGGAGAAGAAAGGAAATAATGTATTGAAAAACAAAAAATTCTCAAGAATCATGAATTGGTAGCAAGTTGCAGGGAGGAATAAAAAATAAAGGGATGAGAAAAAAGTAACACGACAATGGTGGAAGAGGGAGTCAAGCACATTCGTGTCTCCGTTATATTACACTAGAGCCGAATAGAGTTGAGCTTAAATGTACCTGGTTTTTTCTTTTAAAATTTCCTTCTTTTTTCCTAATTTTCTCGAAATTTGCATAAAAATAAAGATAAAATCTATCTAGTATCAAAAACTCTGCTCACAGAAATATAATAAAATATAGCTTGATTTCTTTATTCACTTACTTGTTTTTATGATTCATATTTATCGGAAAAATGTATCCAGTTTCCAAGGCAAAAATTAATTCGCAATCATGAAATAAAAATATTTAACAACAAAGTCTGATTATTAAAATTCATAAAATAAATAGATGTTTGCAAAATGGAGTGGAACATCGTGTTGGAGTTGGGTTGAAGTATGAAACCATTTTGATCCCAAGAAAATTACTTTTAGATAGATACTTTTCTTTTACGCGTAAAAAGATAAGCGGAAAGGAAGTGACTCCATTTAAATCGAATTCAAGTAAGATTGTCTTGGCTATCGACCAGCAGGTGTCATGATACGGAGAGGGGTGTGTTGATCATTTTGCTATTTGCAATCAGCCAACATTTGATTCTTGACACTGACGCTACTAGAATCGTGACTAATCTCTCCAGTTGAAAAGCGTTCGCGAATATTTTAGCTCTTTTTCCTTGCGGGTATTATTCTCAATGAAATTTCTAGGCACGCTCAGCCATCCGATCAAGCGTACGCGGGCAATAAATCATCGGTGTTGGGTTATGGCTAGGTTAGAGGTGCGATTTTATCGTTGTTCAACCACGTCGCAGCTTTTATACCGTTTGCGCACCACACATATACTTATTCATCCTATTGTTATTAACGATTCTAACCGGGAAGTCTATTCACATGTGGCATTACGTCAGAAATGTGTTCGCAGCTTTTTCCAGTGACATGGTTATTTTTTTTTCTCGATGGTTTTTGTAAGCACAGGCCAAGCGATCTCATCAATTAATCACACTAACTATTGGGTATCCAAGTCTCTTTTCGTGTGAATTCTTTACGTATATATACATGTATGTATGTATGTATATATAACCAACAGCAAAAGACAGGAGAAGTACGATGCATTCGACCCACGCAATCATTCCGTCTCGTGACATCTACAAATTTGCAATGGGACGTGATTTATTTCCCTATTCATGGACATACCATGCAAATGCGCGCTCCAAGACCTTTCGTTTACAAGAACTCCTTTCACCCTCTTCGCACGTGTACGCGTCTCGCCCTCAGGCTTAGAATAAAGGCCGTACCAAGTAAGCGACATCACTTGAAACTGAACAAAAGTACAACTTCAAGATAAAATGGATAATGGAAAAATGCTTAGGGGTAAGTAAAGAGTTGTAAGTAACTCTAGATGTACTGTGAATGACAAAATTTATATGTTACAGTTTTAAATAAAAAAAATTTCAACTTTTCTTTTAGAAATATTAATTGCGTAAAATTGTAGTGAAAAATGTAGAGTAAAGAGTTCTTTGTAATTCTTCCGGTAGATCATTCTACAAAGTACTTAGCACTAATAAAGAGAAGTAATAAGAAAAAGACCAAGAAGAAGAAGAAGAAAAGTCGGTCTTATTCATATGAATGTGAGTACGGGCGATAAATCGTGAGGCAGCTTACCGTGCGAATGGGATTGTCGTGATTTATCTCGACGAGATTTCAACAGGGATAAAAATCATGAAAGAGTAAGAGCCACACCGCTCTCCTGGCCGTTGGTCAATTTTCCTTCTATACTACTTCTCCATAGCATATATGTATAATAAGAATTCATTGGCCAACTTTTTCTGCTTTTTATTTCAACTTCATCTTCCTTTACTAAATTAAATCATGAGATTAAACTAATTATATAACCTTGAAGTTGAGTCGAGACTTAAATCTGTAAGCTTTATACAGTTTAAAAGAATTAAAAACAATATTTTTGCATACAGAAAATTTTAATATGTTGGCTAAGAATGAATTAACATTAAATTAAAAGTGATTTATAACATCAATTTACTCTAGTCACACAGTCAGTAGTAAATGACAGATACGACCCATTTCATGCTCGACTATTTCAAGTAGCTTAGCATATAAATTTCATTTATAAATATGTACACTGTTTCTGTTTAGATGAAAAACAATTAATTAGATGAGAATTTTTTAAAAATAAAATACGACACTTTACGGTGTCTTGGATATAAAAACTTTAAACTTAAAATATACTTAAACTTTTTTCAAGATGTTACAATTTTAAAGGAAAAAAAATTTTTATTAACTTCCCAGTAGGAAGTTATTGTAATGAAGTTGAAATCTGTAATTTTATCATGTTTTTACGTTTTTAAATATTCAGAAGCATATAAAAATGGATGTACAATTGTTTCTATGTACGTCCGATTTTTTTTCATTTTTGATATCTCGAGAACCACTGAAGATATCGACTCCAGACTAATTTTATTCGAAAGATTATATAATAAAAAAGTTATAAAAAAAATTGCAACAAATTCGGTCGAGTCGTTTCTTTATAACGAAACGACTGTAAAATAAGTTGAGTAAAAAATACAATTGAAATAGATTCTACTTATTGCGTGATTGATATTGTTAAAAACTGAGATTAATATCAATACAATGTGGTTGCTAATTACTTTATATGGTTCTAAACAACTATGTATTGTTTATAACAATTTCTATTTGTTCTAAACAATTAAAAATGATTTTAATTTATTGAATGATCATTACTATGATTGTATTCGATAAATATTAATAATCGGTCGTTATAAATAAATGTATGTGATTAAACAATTCTATATTTTTTAAATCAATAGTAATTTGTTATAATAAAAAAAAAAAGAAATTTGTCGTCGGAGCACAAATTAAGCCCAGACCCATTTTTTTCAATTTATTATCGAAAGTTGGAGTAAAAATATGATGATAAATGATGATCTTTATTTTCAATTGGCTGTAAATTATATAGTCAAGTCAACGTGAAATAAGTGTAATATTACATAAATAAATGACGAGGGTGAAAAATTGAATAAAATAGGATTAACATATAATCCAAGATAATTTTAATACCTTTGATGAAATATTCATTTATATTATTTTAGGTAATAAAGAAAAGAAATAAATAGTTTTAAGCAAAAAAAATACAATATAACTAAAATTAAAGTGGAATTGAACTGTATCTTGATCTTCTTGGTAGTAAATTTACATAATTGCTTCGACCTCGCTGTCGTCTCAACAAGCAGCTGGTGTGCAAGTAGTGTGACAGTAAAGGTCTCCTTTTTGTGATATTGGATTTCGTAGCGAATCATTCAAAGATTCAGAAAACGAACTATAAACTTGAGAAAAAAATAAATAGAATATAAAGTAAATATAAATAGAGGAGAGATGAAAAATGATAAAGAAAATGATAAAAATTTTTTCTCTCCACAAATTCAACAGAGACTTTTGTACAAAGTAAAGATACTTGAAAACACTATAATAGACTTAACGTTATTTTGTTGGTTCTTTAACTCTCTGTGATCATCTTATTACCATCAAGTTGAAAAAATAATTAATAATAAAAAAAATATTATGAGCTCTTTAAACTTTACTAGTTGGTTACTGAAAAAAAATATCAGCAACGGTATCTCAGTGTAAAGATATACACCTCACCTTTGGACATTTACAAGCGCATAGAATCAACGGCCTGCACATATACATCCGTCTCCAGCCTAAGGCGATTTTATCGCTGCGTGAGTCTGTGTCACGGGAGTAAATCCGTCAAAGAGCACTCGATGTAAGCTTTCACTTCAAGACATGTTAGTACGTGGTATCGACAACGTTTAATTATCAAAGATACTGATGTAATAAATAAATTTTGCCCCATTAAACAAACGATTCAGGAAGTGAATTTTACTCCATACAGACTGATAAGTCTTGAGACTGATAATAAAGTTCACTGATAGAAGAGACTTATTACTGTTAAAACCCGATTCTTCAATTGTTAAAATCGAAGTTTTTTAATAATGAATAAATCTTACTTTATTCTAGAGAAATATATCTCAACAGTCAAAAAATTTTGAGTTGAAAAGCTTTCTTTATCATTACAAATCTGCTCAATCAGTATAAATAAATGAGAGGAGAGAGGAAAAAATATATTACTGTATCAAGTGAATTAGATATAGGATGTATAAGTAAAGAGAGTCAGGTAACGAGGTTGGTATAAAATATCAAAATGATATGTCAAGTTTTAAGTTTGAAGAAGAAGAAGAAGAAGAAGAAGAAAAGGAGCATGCCAGATAAAAATCAGGCGAGCCAGGTTTTCGTTTTCTATAGCTTCCTCGTGCCTTTGCCAATATTAGTCTTCAGGGTGAAAGGTAAAAGCATAGAGGATGTATATATATATATATATATATATATAAGTTAGATTATACAAACCGTGGATCTTTCAGTTGCCTCGACAGTAAGATGAAAGCCATTGAGATTGGCCACGTCATCTATTTTTTTCACTTTTTTCTCCTTCTTTTTCCTACTTAGACTTTGCATTTGTCAAAGAAAAATACGATTTGACTTCGGTTGGAGAAAGCCGTAATGGCTTCGTCCACTAACCGTTTGCATACCTTGCATTTCTTGACAAGCGGTAAAAAAAAGTCGAGATGAATTTTTTCCATTTTTTCGCGAGAAATTCTCAATGAAATGCAGTTATCCAAAAATTTGCTCCTTGACAACATGACTATAAATCTTCAAAGTAAGATATTAGCATTACGAATTTATAACCACGTAGAGTTGAATAATCCTTCAAAAATTAAAGCTATATTTTGATAGTAGAACGTGATTCAACATAGCTTACTTCCAACACTGAATTTTAAACTCATCCCACATGCTTTTGCTCTTTGAGTCTTAGAAGTAAATCGATTTGAGAAACGTTCTCTTGTTGAGACGGTGTACGACCCTCATGTGCACAAGATGTAGTATGCAAAAGGTAAGAGGGATGATGTTTCCACTCGATTGATCATGAGAAAAAGCGCCTTTCTAGAAATTCTTCGAAAGACACAAGTCGTTGGCAATGTTTATAAGTCGATTCATAAGCCAATGAAGAGGACTAGGGGAAACTACAAGATATCAAGGTAGAGACAAGGACGGAATTATTCGAGAGAGAGAGAGAGAGAGACTAGGAGAGTAACTGATGCGTTTTTCGATCGAGCCACCGATCCCACGACGTGACTTGGCAGCAAACTCAACTCGTTTCCTGGAAAATTCACAAGTATAGAACTACTTGGGACGTTAGTCTCTATCCCGGACCAAAAAGTACTCCCTACTTTCTCCTTTCTTATTATTTCTTCTTACTATCTCTCTTTTCCTTCTGTCTTAAGCAAGTTTCAATTCAACCACATCGTTATATCGACCTCCAGTACTTTGAACTCGATGAATTATTTACTACGACACAAACATGACGCCGGGATATATCTACATTTCTCGATCTTGTCATCGACCGCCTAGAGGTAAAGAGGGAAAAAGAACTGCGTGCGGCCTTCATTGTGTTACTGAACATGTCATGCAAGCGCAATTTGAGAATAACAGTTTTATAATATTTCAACTTCCTACCTTGCACGATCATGAAATTTAATGTGTCATTAATAAAATACATTATCAATATTTGAATTATAGATAAATGTTTTATTTTTTAAGAATACTCGGTATAAAAATGCTTTTTTCTATCTGCTTATCTCTTCAGGACTATGACTATGCATTAAATTGATTCTCTGAAGAGTTGGATACATAGGAGCAACACTGTAGCGCTTATTATCCACTCTCATTATTATTCATACTAAGCATTTGTGTCTTTAAGTACACGATATGCATAATGGAGAAACTCATGAATTCCTTGGTAATTGAACGCCTTGGATAATTTGCTCATAAGCCTCTGGCTACATTCACCCTCGTCTTCTTAATGCCAAAATAAGGGCAAGGAAAAAAATCCTTTTCTAGTTCTGAATGTGTAATGAATGAAAAAAATGATCATTTGTCATCGATACCATGTCTAATTTCAATTCTCCATGGCTTTAAAAAATAACACGTCATTAGTTTAAGTCTCAATAGATATTGAAAAAGCTTTGAAGAATGGTAGTTTGGCATCCACATATTGGTAGTCAAAATAACAATGATTTTTTTAGGTCTATTAAACAACTTTCTACATAGTATATGTATATGATTCGTAATGATAATTTATGAATTGAATGCAACAACTATTGATGAGAAGTAAAAGAAAGACTTTAATTTAAAATACAATAAATATATAAATAATGTCTAAGTAGACTATTTGAATACTTCTTTTTTTTCAATAATATTAAATCTCTCAAGCCAATGTCATAAATTGATAACAATTTGTACCTGTTGAAAATTTGATAAAATTGAGATCAGAAATAATTGTTCTTTATGGCAGAAAATTTTTGAGATGAACTGAAATAGCAGAGGAAAATATCTTCTTACTAGTTCTTTATGGATCACTCTTTCGTCGTGAATTATGAGTAACGTGTTTGACTCTCACGGGTGGTTAAGGTTCGCACATACAACGTGTGTTCCCTGTGACTTGAGCGTTTTATTTTCTCTTATTTTAGCTGACAAGGTCGATCGATAAATGCGGAAGAACTTTTATCCATTGGAATAGCCTGTCTACACTTCATGAAACACACAGATAGTAATGTTTGTCATCATATACTGACTGGTACATGTGACTTGTTTGACGACATCATCGACTAGTATAAGTCTCTGAAAAATTAAAACATGATTGTCAATGCAATCATAAGTAATAGTGAATTGAAAACAATATTAAAACGAGATTCCAATAAGTACGACTGAATTATATGATTGCCAATAGGGCAATAAATACAGCTAATGGTATGTTCTATTATTATTTTGAGTAGAAATACAATACTAACGCAGCTTTATGGAGAATGTTTATTAATAAAAAATAGAAAAAAACGTTTTTACTCACTATCACGATTATCTGTTTTCAATAAATACTTGATATCACTTGGTTGTATCTAAATACAATGAGGTTCACGTTTGTAGTCACACTCTACAGAATGAATAAAGTGGATGTTCAACTACGTTTTCTATGTTCACGTTGAGAGGATTTTAAGCTCCTCATCAGGTTATTTGTTCTCAACTATAAACTATCTATTTGATGAATTTGATCTCAAATACTATAATAAAAGTTTATATTTAGAATTCATTTCTTGGAAACAAATTTCAGGCACTACCGATAGAAGTGAAGACCTGAAATTATGAAATAACAATAATTTTTTTTCTTTCATTTTTCCTCTCTTCTCCAAACGTACAGTGACTTAATTTTCTGGTAATAACTCAGGATCGATGAGGCCTATATAGACGAATGAGGATATCAATGGATTCGTGAGAACGAGATCTTTTTATTATACTAGTTGAAATTATAATTAGAGCATAATTTATGCAAAAATTTTTGCAAAGTTCCCGTTTTACCCCATTTTGAGAGTGAAAAAATTGATTTTTTCGATGTTTGACATGATTTCGCATTTCTACACATCAAGACGAAGAGAATGAGTGGTCGATCGTCAAAATCGGACAACTTCGATTTTTCGACCCAAAAAAATGGCAAGTGGTACCCCTTTCCATTTTTTTTGGGCAAAAAATCAAAGTACTCCGATTTTGATGATCGAGGACTCATTCTCTTCGTGTTGATGCGTAGAAATGCGAAATCGCGGCACAGCTTAGAAAAATTGATTCCAACACCCTCAAAGAGGGGTAAAACTGGATACAAATTATTGAATATCATCTCTTTGACTTTAAACCCTTGTAACTCATGAACGGACAGTCGAATAACCTTTTGCTTGGACGTTTTAGAAACCTCAGATTCTAAACTATAAAATGATACCCACAAATTTATTGCAAAAAATTTATTTCCCCCTCAAAATCGCTAAAATATAAAAAAAGTCGCACTTTTTTAGGGAGTTTGCCAACTATTTTGGCGATTTTAAGGATCAAATAATGATTTTAAATGTTTTTCATGGATATATTTTTGTAGCTTAGGTTCTGAAGTTTCTAAATTCTCCTTGAAAATTATTGAACAATGATTTTTCTGGAAGTTATAGAGGTTTAAAGTCAAAAAGTAGATGATTTTTTACCCATACTTCGACTTTAAACCTCTATAACTTCCAGAAAAATCATTGTTTAATAATTTTCAAGGAGAATTTAGAAACTTCAGAACCTAAGCTACAAAAATATATCCATGAAAAACATTTAAAATCATTATTTGATCCTTAAAATCGCCAAAATAGTTGGCAAACTCCCTAAAAAAGTGCGACTTTTTTTATATTTTAGCGATTTTGAGGGGGAAATAAATTTTTTGCAATAAATTTGTGGGTATCATTTTATAGTTTAGAATCTGAGGTTTCTAAAACGTCCAAGCAAAAGGTTATTCGACTGTCCGTTCATGAGTTACAAGGGTTTAAAGTCAAAGAGATGATATTCAATAATTTGTATCCAGTTTTACCCCTCTTTGAGGGTGTTGGAATCAATTTTTCTAAGCTGTGCCGCGATTTCGCATTTCTACGCATCAAGACGAAGAGAATGAGTCCTCGATCATCAAAATCGGAGTACTTTGATTTTTTGCCCAAAAAAAATGGAAAGGGGTACCACTTGCCATTTTTTTGGGTCGAAAAATCGAAGTTGTCCGATTTTGACGATCGACCACTCATTCTCTTCGTCTTGATGTGTAGAAATGCGAAATCATGTCAAACATCGAAAGAATCAATTTTTTCACTCTCAAAATGGGGTAAAACGGGAACTTTGCAAAAATTTTTGCATAAATAATGCTCTAATTATAATTTCAACTAGTATAATAAAAAGATCTCGTTCTCACAAATCCATTGATATCCTCATTCGTCTATATAGGCCTCATCGATCCTGAGTTATTACCAGAAAACTAAGTCACTGTACATTTGGAGAAGAGAGAAATAATTTTTAAAAAAAACATTAAAAAAAATTGGCAAAGCAAAAATAATTTAATAATATAAATAATAAATGATTTATCTCATTACAAAATTTCAATGATCATATTAGCACACAAAGTACAAGCTAATGATTTTTTATATTAGTTTACTCAGCAAATTTTACTGAATGCTATTGACAGGCGAAAAAAGTCGAATAATTTATTACAGATTGTAGATAGAAAATCGAAGGGCGGGACTCGAACGTCCCTGAGGCGACGGAAAAAGTGCGCGGGTGCGCTGTTATAAGTAAGAAGAAAGAATAAGTAGAAAAGATATACTGTAAGTGACTATATAGTGGATGTAATTATTATAAATATATGAAGGGTCACAATGAATTATTGCAAGAATGCTTTTGTCTTGACTAATAATGCCGCAACTGAAAAGAATTTGCCAAGTGGTAATTTATAGCGTCCGCCCACTTTAGCTAAGAAGAGAGAATTCATTCATTACTTCACAAATATTCATCTCAATGGTGTTGGAGAAGAAAAACAAGAAGCGAATCTTATTTCGAGTTGTCGAAATTTTTCATTTTTATCGTCATTAATAAATTTAAGATGTGAGCAAATAAAATTTATAAAAACAGCTATTCGTTAGAAATAAAACTTGAAAATGTTGAAAGCAATTTCTACTTTAATTCATGATGAATTTGGTGTTAGAAATATTTTAAAATAATATTTTTAGTTTGAAAAATTAACAGTTCCTGAAAACAACATATAGGTCACTTGTTGTACATCTGATGACAATTGACAAATAAAGTTTTAATTAATTTGTAGTTGTAAATGCCATTAGTTTCATGGTAATCAGGATAGTGTAATTAATAAACTTTTTTTGAAAAAGTTTGATAAAACATGCTCTCATATTTTGAGAGAACAACAACCACGTATTTATTAAAATGAATACTAGAGTATCAAAAATTTATAATCAAAGTAGCGAATAAAATGTAATTATGAGGAATGAAAAAGAGGAAAAAATAAAAATGGAAAGGGGCGAGAAGAGTCTAGTGTGTGATGACAAGCTTCATCCCAGAGCCGTTAACCTTTTTCATGAGTTAATGCTGCTTCATCTTTGGACTTTTTTCATCCTCCTGCTTCACTGTCTATGCTTCTAGAAGCAGAGAGAGAGAAAGAGAGTTGGAGGTGGAGCTGGTTGTGATAATACGCAATTAGAAGGTACTCGGCCAAGGTCTAGACAAGCAGTGTTGACGGTTTAACGAGTCTTCATACCCTGTGGATGTATCATCGTTGGTCCGGTTGCCAAGAGCTTCCAAGTGTCTTGAAAGACTCACTGTGTAAATGTTCATATAAGGTACTCTTTAGTCAAGAGTCAAGTCTAGATAAATAGAGAAAGTAACAGAGTGCAGTAAAATGATTAACTGTATTTTGATTAATTACTAATTATAAATATTTCATTAAAAATTTTTCTTCAATATTTCAATTAAAATTTTGAAGTTGAAAATTTTCTATAATAGACTATAGTATATACGTCAGTTGAGAAATTATTACTCAACTAATCTAACTTCTTAAGCGGGATGGTAATTAAATTAAAAGCCAAGACTTCATTGATGAGCTATCAAGTCTTGATTAAAACCTTCAGCAAAAAAATATCGGAAAGTTAGATTTATGTCCTGATCGACAGTATTATTAAGAATTATCAAGCAGCATGGAGATCGTTCATTTAATTTTACAAAGACAGAGTGTTTCTTCGTTACCCTCATGAGCTCACATAATCGATCTTCAAAGTTTCCTCTTTTGTGTTAGCGTAAAAGTTACACGAGTTACATAACTCATGAACTTGGTTACATCAAACTTTCGAGAATTTAAGTTATCCTAGAGGCTATTCCTGACCATCGATCTCTAGGTCTACTGTCATTCTCACCACACGTTATATACAAGACCAATATGTAAAATGGTGGTCTTCAACTCTAACTCGTCTGTCGTCGTTTGATAGTTTTGAAAGCCACAGTCTCGACGATTTAATTGCCATGCGGTGTCAGAAACTCAGAAATGGATAGAAGGGTTTCAACTAATCGTTGTCTGTAAACGTGAAAATGGAAATTCTATTACTAGCTTGTGGATGAATGTGTCATGTTCATTCAAAGTTTCCTTTTTTTTTGTTTTAATTTAATTTTGGTTTCACCATTCAGCTCATTCAACACTCAAAAGTCACTAATAACTCTGATAAACCAATTCACTATATATATTTGGCACTTAAAATGGACTAAAACACCACTAATTCAAATTAAAAATAATTCACTTTTTATTACTTTATACATACTAAGCTAATTATCAAGGTAATAACATTTAAAATTCATCTTCAAAAAAATTGTTCTTCCAATTATTTGCATTTAAAATTTTTATTTTCATTGGGTCATAATAGTTTTTATGCAAAAACACTCACTTCCTGAGTACAGTTTAACTTTTATTATTACCAGAAAGTTTAAGCAAATGCTCAAAAAATTAAGATTATTTTTATCACACAAAAATAAATGATGTATTTTTTATTGGAGAAATTAAAAAAATACTAACATCCATGTACATGTTATCTATTGTTTTAACGTACGTAGTTACAGAAATAAATACGAATGTTCAATAACAACATCATGAAACATATTAAAGTATGTCACGAATTATCCGGAAATGTTTAAAACAGTAGTCAGAAAGTTTTTCTTTGTATGACCGCAACATTGGTTATATCTCCTGACTGACAATAGTGTCGTATATTTGCCGTCAAATATAGTGAACAATGCTGAACAGACCATTATTCGTAAAACGATCTCCTGTCTTTGGTTCTCCGTTACACGACGATTCTTGAGGGCTTCCATGTTGTTACTTCCTCGCGTCGAATCATAATACATAGAATCCAGCAGCGCGTGGGCGAATAATCGTCGTGATGAATCAAGACATGGTTATTTTCCGGGAATAAGATAGAAGATAGCTATCTCGTGCCACGTTAATAGCGAGCATCATTTGATGCTGTTTACTCATAAATTTTATTCTACATTTTTTCTAAATTTATTTTGAATATTTTAGAATAGCTAGTGAATCATTGGAACGATCAAAATAATGTTCTAAAATATAATCACCACAATAGAATAATTTAAATTCTATGATGAAGCAAATAATTTAACACTCACTAAGGAAGAATAATCTAAATTTATGAATATTCATTTACATTCACGCAGCATTTTGAAAATAGAAATGTATGTTAAATTACATGTAATGAAATATTACTGTATTTTCACTAAATTTCATGAAGCAGCAAAACTTTGAATTATAAATAATATCAGTTTATTCTATTTAATCATAATAGAGATAAAATATCATTTGAGTACGAATTTCAAATGCAACGTTGCAGTTTGGTTTTGATTCATTGATTATTAAAAGGATTAAGCCATAAAAATCGAACAAAATTCAATTATTTACAGTTATTTTTAGAATTAATATTTTTTAGTTGATTGTAAGAGTTCCAATTATTTCTTTAAACTTCGTTTTAATTTTTTCTAAATCTTCTTTTGAACAACAATATTTAAATATTACCATTAGTTTTTACATTTTTACCTGTTTTATCTTATCATGATTAATATTTCTACAATCGATTGTAATTAAATCGTTGATGTAACTTTAAAGTTACCTGATATTAATTCAAATAATATATTTGATTTCAAACAACCTAATAAAATAAAGAGAGTAAATCGTGTCCACAATGCCTAACGTGATTAACATAAATCGCTGAGACTTATAATTAATGAAAGAAAAAAACTTTGATTAAAATATTCGTTAATAATATTATGAAAAAAAGATACGTTGTTTGTCAGAACATTATATTTCATCTATCCTAACGACCTGTGAGGCCATAATACTTTATCAAGTTATCAGCTTCATTAAGATCTTATTGAAGACAAGATCTTATGATGGATAAACACATTGGTTGGCTTTTATGACTATTTATGCAGCATAACAAGGTGCGTGATGGTTGGATCGATTACGCTTACCTGTACCTAATCTCACTTACAACTACAAGTATTCATAGGTTTCTATCTAATTACTTGCAAGCTTTTGATCACTTACTTAATCATGGCATGTAAGAAAAACTAATATTTTTTCATAAATTATTGTCTAAATTACTAAGTCTACAGCTAATGCCAAGAACTCTCCGGAAGAGTACATTAACGTTCTTCATACTTCATAAAGTTATTTTAATCGATAACTTTTAAAACAATAATCCTGCATATTATAATGATTGATCTTGGTAAAATAAATTCAGCCTCACTAAGTTGTGATGTTCCTCCCATTATCAAAGAATTTTAATGGAAACTTTAATTAATTAAACATTTTTCATTATTTCTCGTCGAAGATTGTTTGAAACAATACTTTTTGCTTTTGTCAGTAATACAGATGACTGTACTTGAGGATTGAAAGCTCGAGATAATGAGTAAAGTTAGAGAATCAACTAGAAATTGACTGAAGAAGCAGTATGGTTGAAAGGACACAAATGGCAGCGCGTCGAAGGGGAAATTACGCGCTTTGCTGATGATAAATGTAACCAGACATATACGGGTGGTCCGGTTGGTACGGACAGGCTCGTACATCAAACCGGTACACTGACCTACAGCACTACTCCCCGCATCGTCAAGCAGCACTTGCGCGTACACGCATGACTCGAGACGTCCATTATCCGGAGTTCGCACACGATAATTACAACTTGCACCCGCGCTTGCTTCTATAGTGGCATACACCTCAATGTTCTGGTCGTGCGACAAGACACCAGCAATACGAATAGTTAGGTGTTGAATTCCTACGGATTCTATAGTGTTTCAGGAATGAAATGCTTTGCATAATATCTTGCCTACCAGTCTCCAGTTTACTGCTTCTGTTGCCCTCGACATTGTCAAGAGATAGAATTCTCTGTATCCTTAGGCTATAGTCTCTCTAATTCCAAACGTTTTGGACACGATCCAGAGTTCGAAGATGTCGTTGTTCGAGTTGCTATGTCAATGCATAGAACTCTAAATTAATTGTACAGCACCAGACTAATATTCCTTTGTAATGGCTGTGCTATTTTTATCAATAATCATCATGAAGTCGTAGTAGTAATTACTGTTTAGTACTCTAGTACGAAATAATCATTAGCAAAAGTGTCTTTTGAATTATTGCTGCTTGGTGGTAATTGGAAAGAGTTACAGCCAATGATGGGGAATCAAGTTGAACGAATAGAGTTATAATAATGATTTGACAAATAACAAAAATTCTCCAGCTATAAATTTACTGGAGACTCAAATGTGTGGTTCAATTATCCACAAATGGGAACGCAATAGTTGAGAAGGTGATTCAACCGGTGTTACGTCTGGCGTTTTGCTGTTGAAAAATGTCGTGGCACACACGAGCCGCCAACTGAGAGCGATAAATAGCGGTCCACTACGTCTCATGTAATAAAATACCACCGTGTCGCATACTGAGACTTGACGCGATACGCACGTGTAAAATGGATAAATACGTCTGTCGTTTTCATGAAAGTAACGATTACTTTAATTTCCATATACTGAGGGAATTTTCTTTGGAAAAGTAACCACAATGTGAGGGTCCAATTTACCAATACATTTCTGTATTAATTTTCATGTAAGATAAACACTTACATATATTATGATTTTTCATACGTGTGTTTGGTAAAATTTCCCTGATTTCGAAAGTGTCACGCGGTTAACCTAAAGTTAAGAGTAATTTGTCAAAGACAATTTTCTCAGGGTAGGGTTAAAAAAAAATCCATTATGGAAATCTTATTTTACGGAGCAATTTTCGTGACTTTTTTGATTGCGGTTAACGTACTTTACCTATTTCTCTATTTTCTTATCTATATTCTCTCTTCTCTACTTATACACTCGCTTCGACTTAGTTTACTTGGCATTTCTTTCTAGAAGAGGACATTCCATTGTTCGATAACGATTGCTAGAGGCAATACTCACTGGAAGAATGCTGAGACTCTACTAGAATCGAAAATCGTTCCCAAACGTCTCTTTCACAAGATGAGTTTGGCAGATCGCGAATGTAAGGAAGGAAAGATTTAATTTAATGGAGAATAGTGATAACAATGAAGACAAAAAAATCTATAGCGTACTTATACAATGAAAAAAAAAAAAAAAATACATCGTCTTTTTTTCATATTATTTTTCAACTTCTTTTAAATTACTTCCTACTACATTACAAGCTCAGTCTAATAAATATGTTTTCTCATTAATGAACTCAAGAATAAAATTTATCATCATACATGAGATTGTCATTACTCTTCAATATTAATAATTGCAAAAATTGTGCTAATAATTTATGATAACCTCTATCGTCATCATTAAAAAAATATGCACTTCTTATGTTAATGATAGCAATAAAAACAGGCACTTTGATTATTTGAAATACTTCTTCTAACCTAGAAAAAATACTCGAAAAATGGATAAACACTTTTCCATCTATTCCACACCTCTTCTTAAAATAATCATAATCTTAATTAAAATCTTATCATACGGGTAAAACGGATCGTCAGGTCATAGTCGAGGTAATGGGTTTGGTGGTAATTTTTCCTCCGCCATTGCTGGTGCGGTTAGCAGTATAATTAGGTGCATTAAGTATACGCAACGTGTAAAATCCGATATCTCTTACAAGGAGTGAAAATAAGAGAAGAGTATGAAAGGAGCAAGAGTATGTAAAAGTAAATGAAAAGGCAAAAGCTGATATCGTAGCCCCGTCATGTGGCTTCCCTATCTCGAGCGATACATTTCCTAGATGGCCTATCGTATCGGTTACTATCGCGAGCATGCACGCAACGAGGTTTAGTGAGCGAAGAAGCTACTGATCCAACAGCCACTATGTTGCCAAGTGTCATTGTACTTTATAAAATACTATCGCAATAGTTGGAGTGTGCGTCTGACCGTTAAGACCTTTTTCTACTGACTTGGTAAAAAAGATTTTCGATTCTCGGAACCGCCCAACTTCCGCGTTCATACATCTTCCTCGGCACTTTCTTATATCATAATCAAATGATATAAAGCGATGAAGCATAGCGATCTATCTCTGGAGCCCTTGAGACTGAATATCGAATCTGATAACGAGAGGAATTCATGCGTGACATTCACGGAGAATGGCGTCAAAGCGACTTGAGTTTAGCATCCCTAAAGACCCAGCAGGAGAATATTACTTTAAAGAAGCCGCAATGGGACATACGCTTACGCTCAATAGGACTGCATGACACTCGAGACGTGGGAGGCAAGCACGTGTCCGCTGCATCATTAGTGCTCCGATGGCTGTTACCCGGACGCTGTGGTTCTGCCTTATAATGACGCTGTTATTTTATACGATCCTACAACGTTGGACCCACGGCGCCATGCACGTATACTATTCAATGTCTCAGTGGGTGTCTTTTTCAACCCACTAACTGTCTATAATGCTCATTCAATACTACGGTTATGTGGCTACGTGTGCTATCTACTTACATTAGATGAGACATTAGACGATAATTAATTAAAGTAAAAATTTTGCGGTATTAATGTATCTTTTAAATGAACTTGGAATAATTATTTCTAGGAATTTTAAAATTTTATTTTATTTAAAAAGATAAACAAACAAATTAAATGAACAAGAAATTTTTTATTACAGAGATTACATTGTTGGTAAATGTAAAGGGATGCGAGCTTGAATTTTTTTCCACTTGCAGTCATCTTCAATTAATCCACTTGACGTTCGAGTGTGCAAAGTATACGTATAGTGGAGGAAGAAGTGGGTAGTTTGCTGAGAGAGAAATAATTGGTAATCCGAGACCGTAGGGAATTAAGTCCCAGACGACAAGAGATGTTGGCAATGTCGGAAGTCACGGTTCGCTACGAAAATAAGAGAAAGACACAGGCGTAGGTGTAAAAGTACGTTCTTAATTTTTTATTGAACTTGGACCATGGAAGCGGAACAAATTTCATGATATCACGATTTCTCGCAATATAAATCATGATTTTAATTAAATTTTTTCCCCTTCAAATTTATTTAAACAAAAGATTTGTTAATTAATACTAATGAAATACGTTCACTCAAGTAACGGATACCACTGTGAAACTACATCTGTCTATTAAATAATTGATGTATCGATAGAATCTGTTTGATAATAATAGTGCTTTGATATAACTAAATCAATGGAAGATTGCAAATGAGATAATTTTGAATATAGCACTTACTGATGCATCAGTTGCACAAAAGGGAGAAGATGAAGAGAAAAGGGAGAGAGAGAGAGAGAGAGAAAGAGAGGGAACATTATATCCAGTGTTATATTACTGATAGATGACGATGAACTCTATTTTACATAACTGTGAGTGGATTTAGAATCCTTTGGTTAAATTCTCACCACCAATTTGCATTTACGCGGCTCGATAACAAACGTAGCTTCACTTGGAGATCTCCTTCATGATGATCAAAGGAGAAAATACTCCAAGTGAAAACATGGAAACATGGAATAAAAAAGCAGTGTAAGAAGTCAATTTATAAATTAAAACTAAATTTTTTCAATTCTTATTTGAGAATAAATGCAGAGCGATATGAAATAGATATCTCTCATCTTTCCTCTTCATTTTAGTAATTGAAAAAACTACTTTTTACTTTCAAAAGAAAAATCGTCAGTATTTTTGTTTTTTTGCAATCTTTTAATGTTGCGTGCTCTTAATCGAGCCATAGAAGTGAATAGGACAACTTTAAGTACCCTTCCCTTTTGTTGGACCACCGAGCTATTTGGATTGTGCTACTTTTCGCACAGACATCGTGAAACGACTGGTTTCCGTGCACTTCCTGAATGTATGTACACATTTAGCTCACACGATGAAACATCAAGAGATAGAAATAAAGAAGAGAGGACGTACCGTCGCCTCTGGGTATTCTTGTAGATACTGTTAAACGGAACAAAAAGCAGTAAAGATACCAGAAGCAACATGACTACTTATCGGCATCTCTTGGTAATCGGAAACAGCATCTGATAAAAAAAGTTCTCACAACAAACTTGCGTATGATATGAACTTGAAAAACATGACCATGGCTTTTATGAAATAATATTTCATGAGAAAAATTATCTCATGATTGC
Source organism: Chelonus formosanus (assembly GCA_028641665.1). NCBI lineage: Eukaryota > Metazoa > Arthropoda > Insecta > Hymenoptera > Braconidae > Chelonus > Chelonus formosanus. The sequence goes on from CM054002.1 coordinate 22,676,450, forward strand.
AATTAATACCTTGCCAACTGTTATTTATTTAATGTTTCCTTGCAGAAAAAAAATAACCAAGAAAATATCTTAACAGGATGTATTTAGTAGTCGATCAAGAAAAATACTTACAAATGATTCCTCTTTTTATGTTGTGCTAGTTTCAATTACCACTATTTCTTTTTAAATTACAACTACACTTATGACAGTTGTCAGCACTGTAAATTTAAATTTAAAAGTGTTTTGAAATGACATCACTCATTTGATTAACATTTAAGTTACTCTTCATACACTTGGTAGTTTTTAAAAGTGACCACAATGCTAATTAAATGGATGACGTCATATTAAAACATTTCAAATGCATCAAAATAAAACACTACGATTTACAGTGAGGAAAAAAATTAGTGGAAATAATTCATGATTTTAATAGTAAAATATTTTCAATAATGTTTTGCAATATGTAATTACATAAATAAAGCAAAAAAGAATCTTTGTTCTACTTGCATCGTGTTTGAGAGAAAATAGGTCATGTAACAAAGACACACTCGCTGATAAAATTTACTTCACAATGGTATCATCATGTTCACTGTATCCAGAACAAATGAAAGTGAATAACGGCAGTAGCGCACGGGTGGACGAATAATGACAATGAGCTTCCAAGCGAATGCGTGTACCAAATTGGCCATCCAAGTTCCGTCGTACTCTCTTGTTAAAATCATATATCAAGCCTATGTCACGTTGTCCAGCCCTCTCATTCTCCAGGAAAGTCACGCGAAAATTCAACTCATATATTGTGCTACTATATAATCCTCAATATGGATCTCGAGTATTGGCTTTTGTGTATTTTCTGGACAAGCTCTTTTAAGAAAGCTTCTTAGAATCGATCTACTCGAAATCTCTAGATTCTATATCAACAAAAATCGTATGGAGCCTTTTTTTAATTTTACAATGTCTGGAAAGATTTATAGCTGAATGGGTATTTTTTTTTCTTTTGGTAATCTTGTGCTTCAGCTTGACTTGAAAAAAATTAAATTATTGAAATAATTTTGAAAATGGAGGATATTTGAATCAAACTAAGTGAAATATAAATAAAAAAGATGATAACAGGTTTTAGAGTAAAAAATTTTCGCGAATGTCAAATCTTTAGGGAGCGATAGATCATTTTTTGGAAAGCAAAAATGAATTACAATCTCATAACTTTCATGACAAAAGTTAGTTTCTCAAGAATTTCATCTTGTATGAATTCTTCCTGGTCTAGTGGTTAGAGATATTTTCACCTTTGATGTACCCCAATCGATCTTCCAACTCTCGAGAAATGTCAGAGGGTGTGTAGAGCTCCGTAAAAATTCAAGAAGCTTCTTCAGCACTTCTACTATTGTATATAGTTCTAAGTATTAAATTCCTTGTGAAAGCGAAAGAAATATACGTGATGGAATTTTATTCAGTAATCGGATTGTTTTCATTATTGCACCTTTTGATATTCAATAAATTATATCAATGCAAGTGGTATGATCTTTTTATGAATTTATTTATCTCATCACTACCTTCTTTACCTTATTTTTAAATATTGAATGATTTTTTTTCATCAATGCACGTTTGAGAATCACAAGTGTACGATGCTTTCCCAAGAGAGTTGGGTCACCTGCTGTGTTCTAACTGTGCTAACTCGCCTCAATACTCATAGCTCGATAAATCAAAATAAAACATGGTCTATAAATCATAAACGATCGAGCATTATATCCAATGCTGGGTGAGTTGCAAGTTGGATTTACGAATTTTTGGAAACCATCACAGCATTTATAACTTGAGGAGAATATTTCGCATGCCAGACTAGATGGTACAGATGAAAAATTTAAGTGTTTCAATTGAAGTAGCTGTTTCGTGTAATACTAGACGATGTGGAAAAAAGAGCAAACCAGGTCGTCAAGTCAACACACTCGATACCCTACTTATTTTCTTGATCTACGAGACTACACTAATTACCTACATACTTTATGGTTTGAGTAAGTTACAATTCAAACCACGTTAGAATTACCAAGACTTGTATTTTTCCATTTGTCAATTAATATTGACCTCTTTGTTTAGTATTTTTGTTGAAGTTTGTTTACCAGGTACAAACAAATGCCATGATAACTCTGGAAAGTTAATTATTGTAAATGTTTGTTCTTTGTTATGAATTGGTGGTTTTGTTGGTGAAGTGTTACTACAAAAAATTCGTTTTCAATTCAATTATACACAGATGTTATCAACATTGAGAATCACATTTTACGGTAGAATAATCTAAGAGAGTTAAATATTGACCCATAAATTCACGGATTCGTGACAGTCAGGAACATGAAGTGGAGGTGACGATGGTTGGGTGAGTAGTACCGCTACAACTATAGGTACTTGTTTAAACTTGGTCCAGCTACCGGGTACAATTATCTCAGTAAATCCTTGAGTGTTGTTACGTTTTACTGGAAAATGTAGGATGTTCCGTTCGTTGTTGGAATAGGTAAGCAATGTGGATCATTATAGAAACATTTGCACTGCTTGCAAGCGCGTTGAAAAACGTAACAAGAAGATGAATAAGAAGGACTATGCGGAACTAGATCGCAGAAGTGAACTGTTGAAAAAATAATCCGTTTTCCTTACGAGTTTCTACATCACGGATTGCTCTCTTTTTATTATTTGAAAGAAACCTTTTGTTCAACGACAATCGGATGAAAGTGACTCCTGAATCACGTTCTGTCGGCGAATATACCCAATGTTTGTATTTATAAAGATCTAAGTCACGATGAGATTCAAACGTGCGCGAAATTTAAAATATCACCGGTAGATTTTGTAGATAAAACAGTTTTATAAAGAAAAATCCACATTTTTCTTAATAACTTCTCTTCGATAAATCATTATTTGCTGAAAAAGAACCATTCTAAAAATGTTTTTTATTTTGAACTATTTTAATCCAACTTTCAAAACTTGATTAATAAAGTTGGTGCTCGGAAAAGTCTGACTAAAATGTTATTATTGAATTTGTCTTACATTTCTTTTATACAAAAATTGATTGATGTAAATTTCATTCGAACTACCTTTAATAAATTTCAATTAGATCGTAAATAGATTATAATGACTGTAATGTAATAGAATGTTATTATTTGTAAATCTATCAGTACATAAAAATAAAGATTAATTTTGTTTTTCGTTACTCTTCATAGAGTTGATCGAAACAAAGTTGATGAAGAAATAAAAGTAAGGGTTGATAATCCTTAAAAATGAATATTGAAAGCAAAAAAGTGATTTTTAAATAAAATTTAATAAGTCTACTTCAATTAAAATGTCAAGCATAATCAAATAATGTTGATGAGTGAATGCAATAGCTGCATTGCTAGAAAGTTGTTTGACTATCAGAAAATTTTATAATTATAGGAAAAAATAATGATAGTTAAAAACTCTTTGCCAATAGTTTATCCAATATTTATTCTAATAATTAGTTATACTAATTTCTTAATTGGAAATTTGAGTTGATATAATTTCATTTACCTATTTATTAATTGTTTTATTGAGTAAATAAGGATTACAAACTCACCAAACTACAAGAATAGCATCAAGTGTAACCAAATCGTGATAGTACTCTTACCTGCAACAAAGAAAAAAAAATATGACAATCATGAAGTTTAATTACAAAGAAAAATTAAAGTTGCGCACGATTAGAATTCCTAAGTGTCATAAAAATTTACTGAGAGTAGTGTATAGTTGTAGTTTGTTTGAGAAATTACAATGACCAAAGTTTTCACATCAAGAATCTTCTTTTATATTCTTATTCTATTTTAAAATTAAAAAAAGTCATAAGCATAACCATTATCATAATAAAAAAATGTGTAAATACAAAAAAGATTTTATGAATTGTGATTTATATTTACAAAAGTTTGAAACAAGATAAACAACTTTAAGAGTATCTCGTATAAATTTATGGCAGTATAAATAATGTGCAAAAGTCATCTTTTTTAACTTCACTATTCACCTATTTTTCTCTTCATTACATATTGCTTGACAACATACATGGTACTTTGTAATTATATTTATCAGATGCTTTAATGTTTCTCATGAAAAAAAACTAGTTTAAAAAAATAGCAAAATATTTTATAAAAATAATTGAGATGTGATACTGACATAATAGAACAACATATAATGAAGAAAAGAAAACAGAGATAAGATGAAATGAATTGTATTCGAAACAAAAAAACAAAAAACAATACAATGAGTAAATGAAGCTTAAACAATAACATACATTTAAAGTTTTTATGACCATCTGATAATATTATTACTCTGTAGTACAGCACAGCAGTATCAAGGAAACTATTAACATTCATTATGATTTAATAAGAAAAATGCATAGAAATAATTATTACTGTAATTAATAAGTATTTAAAGTAATTATCTTATAAATGCAAAGCTAAATAAGTATTAGCAAATAGATAGAGTAAAATAATAAAATGTAAATATTTACAAATAATATTGATCTTTAGACGTATTGCCATAAAATCGAGTTTTCATGTTGTTTGAAACCCATTAGCGAATACCAGCTGAGATATAACAAAAATATTTTACAATTGCAATTTATGTTTCCTTGAAATAGTTAATGCTAAATAAATAATATAACTCTTTTAGAGGATGCTTGAAATTTTTTATCATCGTAAAAGCAATGTAACATTGTTACGATTAGCGAGGATGGAAATAAAATAAATGTAGTTCTTACAAATACTATACATTAAGGTTCAATGAATTGCTTAGCACTGTAATCATTGAAGTAATCTATAAAAAAACGTAAGACTGGTAATTATAAACGCCTATAAATATTTTAAACGTAATACAGACGCAAATAAAAATTCTTTTATGTAGAGAGAAATATATAACTATTATTTGTTACTCGATATCCATAAAAGCCAGCGGATGCTCGGCACAATTCCGTACACAAGCGCGTTACGATTATGCTCAAATAACGTCTAAATGTATGCAGACATTTCCATGAAGCAAATAAATGAGTATCTAACGGCGTTTAGTTAATTAACTTGGTTGGGTATTTGTAGCTGAGATTATATGAAACATTATAATTAATTAAAAGTGACACAGTAACCTAGATGAAAGAGATCGTGACAATGATTGCGTAAAGTCTAAACGTAATATTTAATTTTTGCAACCAAATTAAATTCCAAAAGACCAAAAAGTTTTACTCGACATTTATTGATTCGCAAATCTATTAAACTTACCTAACTACAAGACAGTCACAAGAAAGGTTTTTTGGATTTAAAACTTTAAATTGGATCTTTGTAGCGTGAGAAAAGAAAGAGAGAAATGCGAATAAGTGATGAATCTATATACCTATATAGAGACTCCGAAAAACTTGGTGGAAGAGACCAATTTATAAATTTAACGTACTTTCAACGAATAAAGTCAAAAGCAATTACTGAAACAACCACGAGTATCTTACAACTAGGTAGCTTACTCTCAGCTTCATTCTAATGAATTTTCTTCCTTCTCATAGATATAAAGTTTGTCAAGTTCAGAGTTTAACTGAGCATGATAATAAAAAAAAGTATAATAAGTCGAGTTGTTAAATTAAAAAGTTTTTTCTTCCTCTATCATATACTTTTCATAATGCTGTACATCCAAAATCCAGTCCAGCTAATAATATCTTTTAGTAGTGCTAGTTAGTCCACTTAGAACGCCTCCAGGGATTTCAAAGCTACATACAAAGTGTGTATGTACAGTATAGTTATAGTTTATCCAACTACAATGAAACTACTTCTATCATGTGATTCAAAAAACGTGACATGTTTTAACAGCTTAATTGGAAGGAGTTATGATTTAATTTAATGCACATACATAAAACTAACTAGATTCACATATCATCTCTAATGTCAATGTTTCATTGACCGTTTGTTCAATCGACTGTTGTAATATATATGGTCTAACATAAGATGTACCATTGTCTTCGAATAATCGATAGGTTTTAATTGACTCACTGTAATTTTAGTGTCTTATTTTAAAACGATCTTGATGTTTTAAAATAAGACACTAAAATTTACAGTGCTGTAAGCGTTGTAACTAAATCGATAGTGCAACTTTAAAATCGCTGAATAAAAAATCGATTCAAAAACAAAACTTCACTTATAATATTGATATTGATTTAAATAATATATTCGATCCCAAACAATCGATTGTTTTACCGTTATCGTACAAACATAGTCCAATACATGAAAAGCTCTGTGGGTAATAAAGTTTCTATGGACCTAAATCCATATATTTTCTCATAATTACAAGAATCTTTGTTTTTTTTTTATCCTTTATTACGATCGCGTGCATAACTGAAGAATATATACACTTGGTTTTTGTAATTGGAATACAATTCGACTTACTGAAACAATGGCAACCATTTTGCTGTAAAAATTCACGAGTCTAGTATTTTTTTTTCTTTAATCACAATAATAAGTGGTTGTTAGTAGTAACTTCACATGTGTTTTCGACGTCTGTGAAGTTGGCGTAATTTATTTATCCTCAGACAAATGAGAATCAGCACAAAAAATAACCAATTCAATCGGGAAATAAAAAGTCAAAGCAAGATAATAGTAAAAAAACTAGTCTAATAAATAATTGATTAAATCTTAAAATGTTGATAATATTGAATAGTTTGTTCAAAGAATCAGATAACAAAAGGAAGTGACCTGATACAAGGGTTAAATTGGATTTATCTTCCACTCGATCAAGAATCACATCCGCTTTGAATCAAAACAGGATATCATTGAAACGTGCTTTGAATCATCGTTTTAGAAAGACCTTTAATAAATCCTCCACTCTACCTACTATTTTATTACTCAACTTGTAAATTGTACGTAAAATGCAAGTTTTTGTGTTATTTTTTTTTCTAACACAAGCTTTTAAAGTCGGCCAAATTCACTCCAAACTCATAAATAGTTATCGTTACTTCGGAAAATCACAAGATTTATTCCAACGATAAAACAGATATATTTACTTTTACTTTTATCCTATTCAGCGGAAGCAAATCACTACGCCCTTGTTCGTGATGTGAAACTATTAATTTTTTTTCAATCTCCTCTGAGTAATAATTTGGGTCAGACTCGACGTGTTTTGTAGATCATCTATCCTCATTATTCTCTTTCCTGCTGATTCTTGTAGTGGGTGGGACCTCCGTGCCCATACAAGAAAGACATTCTAAATGTTAGCTAAGTAAACGGAGATGATTACCAAGCGTAAATAAAATCCCCAAGGTGATCAATCTAAGAATTTTCTTCATGAGTTTTACTAAAAACTCAACAGTAAATTACTCATCAATCTAGAACGTTGTTACAGTTTTTTATTTGATAGAAAAACATTTTTGAAATTTTTAAGATGAATAGAAGAGTTGGAAAAAATTGAATATATTTAAATTCAGTTTAATTGATAAGTACTTGAGAACAAATAACTTAAATTGTCGGTTTAAATTCCCTTTTGTAATTTACGTAACGAACAAGGGCATAGAGTACTTGGAAATCTCTAGAAAATGATATTCTATAGAAACAATATGATGTTATAATATTATATTACACGGAAAATGATGAAATATGACAAGAGGTAGAGGTTTAAAATAAAATTATATTATCTCTCTGAAAGGCAAAGAGATACAGAATGTTGCTGTTAGAAACACTGAAGCCTTCATTCTTATCCAACCTCGACATGTCAACATTCTCGTTAGAAACATTTTCAATGGGGCAAGTAAACGAGATAACAAATAACTCAATCTTTATTCACAACATTACAAGTAAAACTAAACATTCCAAGGAGTAAATACTGCGAGAATGTTGTTGGTCTTGTAAGTATTATCATTTAGTTTCATTGAGGAAAATAAGATAAAAGTGGAAGTCAAACTGGTGTTGGTTGATGATGATAGTAATAAGGACAAAAATGTCACGGACCACTTGTGAAATAGCCATGTCAATTGTTATTTCCAACTCTTAGTGGTTTTACTTTTCACGATAATTACAGAGAAGGAAAAAATTTGATAGAAAGTAACAAAACCACATTTTCACACACATTGAGAATATATCCAGTTGTATATACTCAACTTTGAGATTCAGAATCCACAGGAAGTGCTTTTGCTTGTAAATTCTTTTAAGGTTTAATCCTGAACTGCTGTTTGATTAAATTCTTTTCCAGAATGATGGTTTTACAACACTTTTGACCTACTTTACAATTTCTCGATGTTAGAAATGAAGAGAAATAAGCCAACAGAGTGACGAGAAATTTTTTATGATGGAAAAAAAATAAAACGAATAATTTATTACTGAATATACAATGGAAATAAAAGATCCAGTAAGTTAAACAATAGCATAATGTATCTACTGTTCTCTTAGATCATTAGACTCTATGATACATGCCATGGGAAAATGTTGTAATTGTTAGTTTTCTGGATAGTAATCTCTGGTACAAGAGACCTATTTACTAGTATATACATTTCTTTCTCCAGAGTAATTTGAATTTCACAAGTAAATTGTGGAAATTGCCATTGCCGTAACAAATCAATTCAGATGCACAATTTAAATTCATTGAACATTATACTCTGCAGAGTCAAGTATATGTATCAATTAAAGCTGTCACTGACATCACTTGTAGTCAATTACATACGAATATACAGACCAGTTACTGGATTGATATTATTGTATTTATGCATAAAGAAATATCAAGATAATTATTTTGATAATGTTGAGGAATATCTGTCACAGCAAAGCACAGATTAGATGATAAAATAAAGTAACTCTGCTTTCCGATGAGATTTTATTTAAATAGCTAAAGTTTTTTGATTATTGGAGTAATTCGTTCTTTTCGTATTAATAATTGTTTTGTTTAAATAAATAATATTATTACTAAAATAAATAATTAGTTTAGTTTTCCAACAGTAACTGTTGAAAATAAAAAACAATATGCATTAGTGAGAGGTAACAATGATTTTATAAGTTTCAATTGGTTTCTCTTTCTCTAGAGTTGAAGCAAGTTTGGTTATCCACAGGGTGAGGTCATGTGATCGAAGAGTTAAAAAAATTCGTTGCATCTATTACATTATCGGTGAGTACTCTTAAGACTAGAAGAAGCACAAGACAGAAAAAGAAGCTTTGCAAAACTACAGCCCTATGAGTGTGCTCCTGTTTCCTTTACGAGAAACTCTTCGCCAAAGAGTTTCAAGAGCGCATCCGAAAGTGGATTCATGTCAACGGAAAAATGAAAGGTCGAGCATCCAGCTAGATGGAAGATATTTCTATCGTAGTGCTCCTTGAACTTGCATTTCTCTATTCATCTTCTCAAAATTATTTTTTTCTATTCTTCAACTTTTTTTTCTTTTAATTTATTTAATAATTTTCAAGTATCATATTGCACTTAATTTCAGTATCATCGGTAATGCTACAAAAAATAAAAGCCTATGTGTTTATAAGAATAAGTAAATTAATACAATACAGGTATGAAATTTTTAAAATTCAGTTTAAAAGATATTAATCAGAATTCCAGTCTAAGGTATTGATGATAATAACTCAGTGTACTTTCTTTCAAATACCAATGAATGTTTTTATCAATAAATATTGATAGTTTAGTTGCAAAGAATACGATGCACTAGAGTCAATGATTTGCAGAGAAAATAAGATGTAGTTTAGAAGTAATTCAAGCGTCAATGAAGAGGAACCAGAAGGTGCATTGTGCACATAACTATTAACGGTATACAATCGGCAAATGGGCCCGTTTACTTCTGACAAGCAGACCAAGCTAATTAGACAATAACGGCTACACAGTTGTATTTATGACCGTCGCGATCTACTGCTCCCTCGAGGCACGACTTCTTTTGCATTGCACGCCTTGCAAGTTAAGCCACTCCCTATCTTAAAGGCAACATCAAGAACAGACTAGTTGATCGACTCGTTGTTTTTCCAGACTCGACCCACAAACGAGCGAGAAGAAAAAGTAAGAGGACGATCGAAAAAGAAGACTTCACGACTCCCTCGGGAATCCTATAAATGTGCCGGCGTCGAAGAATCTGGATTCAATTACCGGGTAAACCTCGAGAGCTATTAAGATTCGTTCAAACGTGTAATTACATGTAACCATGAAATCTGTCTCAATAGAAAGAATCTGTGACGAATTATTTATTCACTCTTTCCTTATTCAATATTTGAAGACAAAATTCAAATAATCAATAATTGAATCATTCAATTTCGCTTCTTGGAATATTTTATTTAATTTAATTAACTTCTGATTAAGAAATCATTATGATGGGATCCATTTTTAATATTTGTTATTCTGTCATATCTTTATATTTTAAGAAATTTAAAAGCATATTATACGGTTTGAAAATAAACATACGATATGAATTTATTCTATTGCTGACATTTTTTAATTAATAATAACGATCTATTTTTTTAAAATTTAAAATTCTCAACTGACGTTTATTTATTTGCTATTAATTTTTCTAAAGAAAAAAAATTCCCTTAATTGAGAGAAAAAATTCTATTTGAATGAATGAATTATAAATACAACATCTATAATGAAAAGAAATGTAAATGTCTTCTAACAAGATCTTTGAAGCAGAAATGAGTTATAATTTTAAAATGAAGCCCAATAAAAATATCAGTTATTTCTTTTGAGTTCTCTAAGCTTTCTCGTAAAACTCTGCCCTTTGAGTTTTATCCAGTACATATTGTCTGTGTAAATGTGAAAGAAACGAAGCCAGGTGATTCTGTGCTATTAACCCCCAGTGTGACTCGTAAAAGCGTGCGCAAGAAAGCGAGCAGTAAAGCCGCTAAAAGCCTCGTTACGTGAATAAATGCGCATAGAAGTTGAGCGAAGACTTTACTCGACATTGGGTGGTCTTAAATTTTCTTTCCACTTCAAAATATATAGAAACGTCTGTCTTTCTGTGTTCCTTAGCTTGAAGAATTATTAGAACTCTAGTTGGCATATTTTTTACCATAAAATACTATGCTGATCAACACAATTTAAAGTGCAAAAAAAAAAAAATAATAAAATTAAAAAAATACTACTGAATAAGTTTCACGCAAATTTACAGCTGCATTTTTTTTTAATGAAGCTGAGTAGAAAGACGAGTGGAAGAAGGATGAAAGAGTGTGGGTGAAACTTTTACGTGGAGAATCGTTATTTTCTCATGAATGCTCCAAGAACGCGTTCCATTTTAAAATCACTGAGAAAAAAGAGACGGGATGAGAAAGCATTTAAAGTAAGGGCGTTTTCACTGGTTTGCCTCTTATGAATATTAAAATCGTAATGATCAAGAGGGTGAAAGTCGGCGCTGATAGAACGACGACAGAGGGAAGCAAAATACTCATAAGGGAGCTCCTAAAGGGCTCGTGATGGTGAATGAAGATGCGGCTGGGAAAATATGCGAGTGTAGTAACAGCAAGAATGAGCGATGGTAAGAAATGAGGGAATAGAATAGAAGATAACAGGGAGTTGGAGATGGAGAAGAAGCAAAAAGATCTAAAACATTTACGTAAGAATCTACTTTGTATTCCTTGGGCGTTAAATTCTTTAAAATAATCGTTACTCCAACCTTACTCGTATTAAATGTATACTCTAAATAACATTTCTTCTACTCTTATCGGATATTCACAGCAAATGCATGAAGTGATCGTATGGACGGGATTTGGCACAAGTGATACCACGTTGGAAAGCCATAGGGGATTGAGTGCTAGGATTTGGTAGAAACTTGTGCTTTCAAGTGAGACGGACTGGTAGAGGATCATCCTCTTGACTCTTCGACGTGACAGTTGCAGCTTACCAACACTCTTTCATGCTCTCCAGTCGCACCAATTCTTTCATACTTTTCTTTATGCTATTCTTATCTCACCAGACTAGCCTCACGCTTTTTTTCAATTGTAAATTTATTCGACCACTCTTTTTTTTTCATCTCTTACATACTTATCTAAATGTAGGTTACGTTGATAAATGATTTCCTTTCTTACATTTGTAGTGATGATTTGAAGGCAAACATAATCAACCTTTGCATTGGAACAATAATTTCTATTTTCCATGTATTGAAAATACTTGTAGCAGAAATTAGTTTAATAATTAAACAATTTAGATGATAATAATATCTCTTTTATTATCTTGAAAATTTAAAAGTCAAAAGTTCCTTCCATGAAAGGCTCTGGAGAACTGAGGCCAGCAGTACTTAGACTACACAATAATCAAGTCCACATCAGTCCTAGATTTTATTGAATATATTTTTTGTTAAAGTTGATATGGAAGATAAAGGAATAGTTGGAATAAGGCGTTATTAAATTTTGCTCATATTCCAACATCGGGCGATGAGATAAGGAATTAAAGAGAATATAAGGAAGTGATAAGAAAATACTTTTATGTGTCTAGAGGTTCTATCTGAATTGGAAAAACGTTTACACTCAAGACTAAGGAAATTGAGTGAAGAAAATTTGAAAAGTTTTTAGAGAACAGTTTCAAAAGCGTTCTTAACAAAAAGTGTTAGAATATAGACACACGCAGTGAGCTCAGACTTTTCGGTCTCTGTTAATTCAATTACATTTCCTTGGTCTCCAACAGTTAGAAGTGATCTTGTTACAAACTCGGTCTTTCACCTTCTCTTTCTTCTTATAAAGTCGTTGTACTTTGTGAACCCTAGAGACAGGTTATACAACCTAAACTTTCCAAACAACCTTTTCTTTTTTCCTTCTATATAAAATTTATATTGAAGAAACTTTTCTCCTTGTCGCGTCACTGACATTTCTTGGTCTCCAAAGCTTTCCTGGCTGGATTGGTTACATAATTTACGATTTGCGGTTCAATGAATACTATTTCTTCGATCAGAGCTTACAAAAATGTTTCTGATCAAATGTTATTACAGACATGATTGAAATTCTTCCATTGATAAAATATGGATGTGTTTATTCAATACATAAAGTCAAGTCAAACTATTTCATCAATATTTTTTATTGAAATTAGATTTTTAGAAAATTTGTTTACCAGATTTATATTATTTTCACATTATTTGAAAAGTTAAAAAATGATTAATTATATAATGGAGTAACTTTTTAACCGCTTACGAAATGACTTTAAAAGTAAAGTGTTTCAACCATCCTCAATTTCTTCTGAAAATCTACAGGTGATACTTGGGAATATGGTAGTTATATATTTCAAAGTAAGTTATAAGAACACTCTCAGAGGGTTTATATAACTCTTCACTATCATGAAGTCTCTTGATAATCAATGAAGTTGAACTAAATCTCAATGTAATGAAGTAGTAAGAACAGCTTTAAGTGTTTTACTAATGTCTATTAAATTATTACCAAGCATGAATGAGACATTTTCAACTGTGAGGTCAGTTAAATATTCCCAAAATGATGATTACTCTGAGAATTATATCTCCTGGGTAGCAATTACTCATTTAAAGCAATAAAAAAAACATATAAATGAGAAATGCATAAGGAAAATTTTTTTTCCCTGTTGACAAGAGATGTACAATGTATCTCTAGCAACCGTTAAATTCAAATCAGTTGCGTTATAATGGTCATGGTATGCTGCAATCAGTAAGGACGCGTAAGGCAACTGATTGGGGTGACTAGACATGGAGAAGCTGATGCGTGGGTGAAGGGGAACTTCAGCAACATGTATACCTAGCGGTTGTCTTCCATGCTGCATCTACATGGAGAATCGACGCCAACGGCATGATGTGCCTATCACAAGGAAAGATTTTACCATGAGTAGGGTGTCGAGTTATCAATGAAGACTTGCTCAAGTTTACCGTTAATTTACCCCAGCCAACGAGATGAAGAGAGAGAGATGAAATAATGCGTTGTACAATGTGATTGACGGTTCCCAAGTGCACGTACGAGTCTCAAAATCTCTAGAGTAGTAAATTAGCTATGGCAACTCAATGTAATTTCGACATCTGGTTATTTGGTTATATTACAATAAAATTATGGATAACTGACTGCATTAGCACGCACACAATACATGTCAGAGAAATGCAAATACGATGTTATCGAGAGATTTGTACGACTCCGGAAACGAATTATCTACCCAAAGCCAGATGCACTAAAGTGGTTGGTTATAGATCAGAACAAATCGTTACCGTTAACCTACCTAGTCACCTGGGCCCACGCACTAACCCATCGTTATTGTAGACCAGATATAATGTCATTATATGAGAGGATGTTATGATCTCTGGTACCACAGAGCACGTGCTGCTGTTGATGTTGTATGTATTCAGTGAGAGAAATGGCTCGTCTAGTGGTGGTCAATGACAAACGACACAATAAGTACGGATGCGAGCTTACATTTGTGCTGTGTTACGTATATAGTCCACCTGGACACAAGCATACATGGGATTCAGTTGGCATGAAAATCATTCACTTGAAGATGGACGTACGCCAAGCGAGAACTTGCTGGAATTCTAACAAATGAAGTACATGCAAGCTTGGGAAATACTTGGAAGATTTTGAGATGAGAACAATAGACATTTAATAAATTTTAACAACAATCTAGCTATCATTATTCTCAAGGTTTGTAAGAAAATTATGAAAATAAATGTCTTGGAGCAGTCAAAAAACATTGTGTAATTAATGAATTGAAAATCTCATGCGATTATTTTATTTTTCATTACATTTGTTGTCTAGAAAACTTGAGAATACATGAGACATTAAGTGGTCCGTCTAGTATTTCTTGTCTCAAGTGAGGGCAGGGTTAACGAGCTGCATCTTTTTTAGGTGTATCAGAGACAAGAATCCATTCAGTTGGATGATGTGATACAGTTAGATGTGTGTAAAAGTACTTTGATAACATCAAACAAACTTCAGATTTGTATTAATCAAAAGGAAAAAAGTCATCTGACATAAATCAGATGTAAAACATACAGTCAAGTTACTTCAACTATTTATCAAGATCAATGAAGCTGAAGTCTCTATTTTGGAATATTTTATCATCAACTTTTAATGAAGCAAATAAATCAGATATTAACAACTATTGAAATATTTATCTATCCAGTATGTATGGGAACAAGTTGGTTCTGTTTCTATATTTTCGTCTTTCATGATTCGAAGTCTAGCAAGAGCCTTTAGTGAAAGATCTCCTTTCATCTACACTGCAGTTGTTAACCTGGACCTTTACAGCGGTACACATGGTAACCTCCTGCGAAGCACCATCGTTTCGTTACGGCGGTGCGCACTGACGTATGCGGAATGTTAATTTATTAAGTGCCAGGATCCATAGTAGCCCCGTTGGAGAAACGAGGTATGGGCTCGCTGTTCTCTAACTGCCACAAGTACCGCTGCTGGGCAAACGTAAGTACTCTATAGAGCTGAGTTCTCTCTTGTGCTTCCTATTGCTCTTCAGTAGATTGCTCCAGCTTGTAGGGGCTAATAGGCATTCTCAAAGCATCAAAATTGTAAGCTCCCTTTTCATACTCGTGTATAAGTTTCAGCAGAACATACTGAATAATTATCCATACATAAGCATGAATCTATAGATCCTATGATGTTTCAGTGAAAATGTTATTCCAAAAGAACTTTAGAAGATCATTATAGTGCTAATGATGATTATAATCGTTTAAAAATACAATATATTATAACCATTCAACAAAATGGTTTCTTTTGAGATAAAAGTATTGAAATGATTCCATTTTATTTTTTCAATAAATAAGAATCTTTTGATTTGGAGTAATTATTGATGTTCATTTGGAACAACGGAAATCCGGTGGTATAATTTCTCGATTGAAAGGAAAGGATTTAACGACAAAAACGAGCATAGTTTCTAGAGAAAAGAAAAAAAATCAACTCCAATGTTTCAATGTGATACTAGAAAAAGGCGGAGACGTTGTACCATTGAGTCTAACGAGAGATGGGGAAATAAAATCGAGGATTCTTTGGTTCCGATTTCTTGTATAGTTTGCCAAAAGAATCTTTTAACAGAATACTGTTCATCCTTTTCCTTGCATAAAATTTACCGTACTTCTAGCAGTAGTACTTACTTCTTGATAAAGAGATTTTTATTTTTCTCTCAATATATTACCAAGTTAATAATTACACTTTGGCTAGAGAGTGAAAATTTATTAATTTTTTATCAACAGAAATAATCTGCTATATGTTATCGAATTTTTACATGGATTAACTTAATGCCATAATCACTCTGGCAGAGTGAAAATAAAATAAAACACTAAAGACGTTCATAACGGCAGGTGGAGTATATAAAACAAATGAGTTAACTGTATGGTGTAGATATAGTTGTATAAATCTACTGTGTATTAAGTATGAAACTAACGTTATCATATAATAGCTCTTTTGCATCCATTTGAATTTAAATTTTCTCTCTACTTCCTCCCATGAAAATTGTCCACTTCAATGCCAAATGTTTGACTATCAATTAATCAGGTTAATTATTTTCAATATAATTTTTTTAATTAATTCTTTTATTTTCAT
Source organism: Chelonus formosanus (assembly GCA_028641665.1). Lineage (NCBI taxonomy): Eukaryota > Metazoa > Arthropoda > Insecta > Hymenoptera > Braconidae > Chelonus > Chelonus formosanus. The sequence continues at coordinate 22,692,889 of CM054002.1, forward strand.
AGCTAATATTAACCTATTAATTTACAATAAAATTTGTAAATAAACTCTGAAAAATTTAAATTACAAAATTGTTTATGAATGAAAAAGATGTGAAAAATTGAAACTTCATTCTGGTGAAACATCACTAGTCAATTTCTATCAAAGTGATGTAGAAATTTGGAATGTAATCTCGAAAGTCATGAAAATTTTATGAGTAAAATGAAAGGCCTGAGGGCATCGAGTCAACTTATGTTGCACTATCATCCCTCGACAGTGGACGTTAATTGCGGTCGGTGCGAAATACCACCTCGAGCAGGAAGACTTAACGAGTCATCAACCTGTGTGTAGAGAATCGCAAGAAAGAGCTAGTAAAGAGCACCATACATGTACGATTGCCTTTGGTACACTACCGTTACATTCTATGCACGCACGTTAATGCATTGATCAAACGATATAGCCAGATCATCTTTGAATATTTCTATCATAACAACTATGCTATTTGCATCAGAAATTCACCTGTTAAAATCATATAATGATGATAACATTGATGATGATAATTGTGTGAGTACGAAAAATATCCATTTGCTAATTCAAGTATCATATATTTTTAAACTCTAGTTGGTGAAAGAACATATTTTAGAATTCATATTCATCACACAAATGAAATGTTGGTTAGTAGAATGAATGCACTATTCACCATGTTCTCATGTTGGAACTGAATGCTAATGAAACTTTTAAACCCCAACTACGTTGGAAAGTACAAAACGTGACGTTGTAAATGTACTGTGCTAAATTTTCAATTATGAATCACAAAATTACCGCTCATTTTATCTTCGAAACTAATAATAAAACTCGTCTTGAATAGAGTAGAATTAAAGAGCCTAAGTCAATGGGTTACTATGCAGCTTCAAGAGTGTTAACTTGGAAATACGTAAGTTTTTTATCTGAGATTAGCATTAATCCTAGGATTTCCGATGACAGACCAATTTTGTATGGTTTCTGATTGTTGATATCTGTGATAAATCATAAAATAATTTTATCATAAGTCATTTAGTTCAGTTGTTGATATTACTAGCAACCACATTGAGAGCTCAGCATGTGAACAACCAGAAAAGCTGTCAAAAAAGCCTTAAACAAAGATAGAAGAGGCTAATTATAATATCAATATCATATTAAATTAATTAGCGTCACATTCCAGATTCCCTGGAGAATGCTTAACGTCAACATTGCCAAGATTAATTATCCTACTACTTATGGTTGTCCACTTTTCAATGCTTAACACTAGTCTTTTCTTTTTCCACTACTTGCTTACTCTCAGTCAGTTTGCAGACATGAAATTACGATGCTGGACACCGGTCCGCCAACGATCGTATGCTGGATCAGATAAAATGAATAGAACTTCTCTCTTCGTTTTTCCCTATCTTTTCACTAAAAAACTCGATGGATAATCCCTTGCAAGGGTATATAAGAAACTCATACTAGTGTATCTATATTTTCTTGTTGTTATTTTTTGGTTTATAAAGCTAAGGATTTTAATACATGTAATACTTTTTATGAATAAAAGATTCAATTATAGATGGTCGTAGATGCGATAATATCAAGATTAAAATTTCTCATAAAGATATTTTGTTATTTATAGGGTTAAAAAAGCTTTATTAATCTAGATTGCTTCAGTGTGGTATAAAAAGACAGTAGTAATTTGTATTTAAGAGTAATAGCTTCATAATAAAGTAGTTAACTTTCATTTTATCTATCATAAGATTATTATGTAATTTATTAATTTTAGATATTCTTGTTTACTATGATATTAAAAATTCCTAGGCTTAGACTATGTAGGCGAATGAATATACACGTGATAGCATTTAAACGACTCTCATACAAGTGAAAAGACTATTTGATTACGTTGCAGGAAATTGCAACGGACGAATGAAAACAGTGAGTGGTCGACAAACACTGAATACAAACAGATACAAGTTATAATCATCAGTGGAACACGTTTTTTCGCTATACCTTTTTTTTTTATTTCCTCTTACATTGACTACCTACAAAATCTCTCATATTCTGCATTTGTACCTAAAACAACTACTTGACACGAAATTTCCGTTATAAACACTAACGTTATCTGAACATTTTCTATTTATCTACCTATACAAATTAAATACTTTTCATCAGTTTTTACATACTGACTTAAGTGCATGCTATTTTTTGCTATTTCATTCAAGTACTTCTTGCTTACATGCTAAAAGGAAAATTTATTCTTTCTATTTAATATCTCTTAGAGAAATTTTTAGATATAAATCAATGTTTAAACTAAATCGTGAATGACCTATTTTCAACTAAAAATTACATAAGGAAATAAAACAAGACAAAACAGTATTTATGTAAATGGATACTCCGTTATAGTATTAAATTATAGATATATTATTAGCTTTAAATTTACATTGCTTGATATTTAAATGAGAGGTTTTGTAAAGCCGGAATTTGTTGAGAGTGATACAATATAGGATTATGGTTACTCGCTAAAAACAGGATAAAATAAAGGAAGACTGAGAAAGCAGGAGATTCCAGTAATAATACTAATCATGAAAACAATTCTCTTACACTTAATTAAGATTAGCAGAAACGAATAGAATGATTTAAATTTCATTCGAAATGTGATTGATTTTCTTTTTGGATGCATGAGTTAGTTTATTATAACTATGTGAAACATGCACCTGATTTAATGCTTGACACGCAACGAAGATCACTAACTTGATCCTGAAACCACGGGAGTAAAAGAGAAAGCTCACTCGCGCGTACAAATCGCTTACATCCATGCTATTGCGCTGTGGTTATATACATGTTGGGAAAGAGATTAAATATTAACGAAATATCGAAAAATTAATACAATAGCCATGCAATTGAATTTATTAAAAATTATTGAATCAGTTATTGAATATTAAAAAATATTTTTATTTAATGAAATGTGCCAGAAGTAAATAGACAGTGTATTTAGAAAAAAAACACTTATTTGAAAAAAAGTGCATGCTTAATTAAAACACCAACGCATGATTATTAATAGACCTATAAATTTTTCATGATTAATTAATGTATTATATAGATAAAATTAAAATCAGTGTAGTTGGTGATTATTTTTAGAAATTTTTTATTGAAGATATGTATATAAATTTAAGTTTTTGGAGATAACATAAATCTTGAGTCGTAAGATAATTAATTAACAGTGGTAGACAAACAGACACTATTTCTTCTTCTAGATTTATGAACTACAAGACTATGAACAATTATGATTAATCGCATCAACAACATTCTTCATCCAAGTTGGCAAGTTGCTTTTAACGTCCGGCTTTGGCTGGACACAAGCAGGAAAACTGTCTTGAGCAGAATCCGCTTCCGGGTTTCTTGCAGTAAGAGTTTTGTCTCCTCAGTCACCCTTATCCGTGTTCTTACCAAAGAGTACTTCAGAGAAACAATGCAGTCACTCAGGAAACATAAGTCCAAAAGTTTCAGCGTTGACGTTACTTTGGGTGGTAACTGAATACAATACCAAAAGGTATTTGGTGGCTTTGCAACTTAGTTATGGCGTTAGTTACTAAGTTCTGAGCATTTAACTAGTATTATGTACTTTACAATCTTCAAGTTTCAGTATTAACTTGAAATCTTTCATTACAACAATTTATTATTAAATACATAAATTTAACTTTACTTATGTTGTAATTTTCAAAAGATAACTTAACTAACTTGATCAAATAATGGCAATTGCTTCTTCATGTAAGTCTTCCTCTAAAACAAATGTAGCATTCGAAGCCAATAAAATCGAAATCGGCCATAGTTTACTTGAAAACGTTTTTCCCTCATACTTTCAAAAGCATTTTAGCCACCTAACTTTTTTAATATTTAATTCGAAACCAAACCACAGTTGGTTCATTTTTTTAGAGTTTCAAACTGCTTTAAATAATTGATAATATTTTCAAAACTAATATTCAGTTGTAAGAATAATTAAAAAATGATTGTGATTATTATTTTCCAGAATACAAAGGTATTCTTTTATCAGTTAATTCTTTAGATCTAATCAAAGTTATCCAAACAGAGAATTTATGCCAATAACCAACTGTTAAGATAAGCTTAAGTTTGATCTAATAGCTTGGAAACTTTCAAGTTTCGTATATCTTTAACTGACTCACTCAACTCGGTAGAATATCTTCTGAAGTCGATTCGAAATTCTGGAAGTTGAGTAATTTTAAGGTATTATATCAACAGTTAAGATATATACTTATCGAATAGATGATTCTACTGAAAACAGTGATCGATCAGCAATCAAAAATCATTCTATCTCAACACGAATCTCTTCGATACAATTTATAATGATATTACCTATCAGACAAATCTACAAATAAATATTTATGAGAAATATATTGTTATCTTTGGCTGATATATAATTCAGTGCTCTCTGCACAATCAGGTCTAAATGAGATGTAAGATTATAGAGAAATTCCACATACATATTTCAGATTATTATCGAAGAATACCAGAGATAGAAAAAATGCTTTTATTAAAGTACGTATCACCCACTTATTCGAGAATGAATTGAACGAAAGCATTTTTATTCTATTGGCAATAACTTTAATTCTCAGAGAAAATGAGATGATGCATTTCTGGTCCAATTATTACCTTCTTTCTCAAATAAACCAAATGCACTAAAAGAATTAACCACAACGTGAGAGTAAATTTTTACTGACACATTTCTACTTTTATTTTCATGCGTTTAAAGGATACTTTTTACCGCCACTTTGGATCAAGTTTTCTGTTATAAATATTTTTTTTCAAGTTGTGTATATATGTAAATATTTATTTTAACTTTACAACTATCCGATAAAATTAATAATTATTATATTAAGAAGATAAAAATTCACGTGTATTATAATTATTCACACGCGTGATTGGTAAAATTTCCCTGATTTTGAAAATGTCACATAATTAATCCAAAATTAGGGGTTATTTTTTGAAGAAAATTTTCTCAGTGTAGGATAACATTTTTGCAAGAAAAAATTTGAGGAATAGCTTTAATTATGGTTAACTTTATTTTCCAGGCTGTTGAAATAGCTCATTTAAAGCTTTCTGTAATTGTCTGTTTTTTGCACAAGACATTAAAAAAGCTTTTATATATATCTCAACACTGGAATGCTTTCCTACAGGTTCAGTTTACTGTACCATCATTAACCCTTTCATAAAGATTTTTATTTGGCTTTGTACTATTTGTCTAAAGTTTATAGTTTACTTTTGTTTGTCTCACTAATTACTGAAGTATTCGTGAACAGGAAAAGCACGACATTAATGTTTCTGTTTTTAATCAAAATAATGGAATAATATGCAGTAAATGATTCTGAGAAAAAAAAACTGTTGCAACTAATTGGTATTTATAAGATTAGATTTATTGTTAAATAAAATCTTTCATGACTTACAGTAAAATTGTTATTGCGTGTTTTATGTACTAATTGTAAACATTAGTGAAACAAAAACGTGTTCGTGTGTTCTAAAAAAAAAAAAATATCCTGTCATCATAGCCATTTTCTTTAATTCTCACATTCGACGAAAAGTAAAACAATAATTCTTGTGCACCACACAAAGTAGTAATTCAGATCATCGTGAAAATTTTAACTCGCGTGGCTTAAAGTTGTTTATTTTTCTTCAGAGGTGCGTTAATAGAGGTATAACAGTATTCATTGCAAAGTACGTAATATTGTTTCCACATAAATGCATAAGTACAATACATCATTAAATGAGTGCCGTGTGCACTACCAGAAATAGACCGTGACCGAGTGCTGAAAAGACAATTCCCGGAAGGTAAAAATAAAAAAATACTTTGAGGATAGAATTCAGAGGTCGACGTATACTGAATCGCCAGTCAAACAACTATTTTATTATTGTTATGAATATAGATGATTTAGATGTAGAAGTTTCAATTAAAATCGAACAATGAAAACTTCATATCCTTCCTTCTTATTCACTTCCCATTAGGAAGTTGTTACAATGGGGTCAGTTTTTGGAATTCGTAATTTTATCATTTCTTTTCGTTTTGAGACATTTCAAAGCATATTAAAAGGTTTAAAAATTAACGTATGTACGTAAGTACAATTTTGATTTGTTGTAAACAATTAAAAATGGGTTGAAGTTATTAAATGATTATTGCTATTATTATATTCGATAAATATCAATAAAATATTATTTTTTATAAATAAATGTAGATCATTAATCAATTGTTTATAACAATAGCAATTCGTTATGAACCAAAAGATGGCAGAATTACGGATTTTAATGAATGGAAAGTTCGTCGCCAAGGCACAAAGTGCATTTTTTACTTTGAAAATTTCTCAAACTCGATGGCTCCAGATATATCTATACATCTATGCTTCTGAGCTTAGAGATAAAATATTTCTCACTTAAATGCTGTGGAAAGGCGCAACTAGGAACAAGCCCCAGGGATGAATTAGAAAAGACGAGGATGCTTTATTCCTTGGATGCAACCTTATAAATTTTAAAAGACATCCAATTAGTATGGGAAATTGCACATTCTTCTCCAGAAAAACTACCACTTTAAACAAATGAAATTCACTTTTTACAATTACTTATAATATTTATAATTAAAAATAAATGGTGATGACATTTGTAAATTGAAGAAAATATTTTCAATTCTTTTTTATAAATTAATTTCTATTAATTCAATTTCAATTTATTTACATATCCAAATTTCAATGGAGTATAATAAATAGTAATTAAAATAATTGTGTACACAATCGCAATTTTCAATTTTGTGAGCCAGAAGTAAATAATGAATTGAATTTTTTCACAACGAGTTATTCCTAATAATTATTCAATCATGTGGACTGAAATTGAAATATCATTATCGAATCTTCGTTAAATAATCACAATTATTATCAATTAAAATCAACAATAACGCCAAAAATTTATTTGCCATATGCTATTAATTGAATGACTTCATTGTTATTCAAATTATTGGGTTCATAAAATCATCTTTTTTTTGTTCAATTGAAAAATAAACAAGTAACAGAGTTGATTACATAAACAGAGATGTCAACTAAAATGAAAAACAGTATTGTTGTATCAGTCAATTATAAAATTCCACCCAGCTTGGGAAAGCAAGAGACTGCGTATAATTGATTTACAAGAAGTAAAACATTAGCAGATAACGATAATGATTAGTTTATCAGCTAATTAGAAGTTGGACATAACGAAATATTGAAGTTGTTATCAGACTAGGAACTTGATTGCCAGTTATTGGCATTGTTGGTGTGCAATCACTAACCATGTTTTACGCCCAACGCGCGCAAAACCGTTCTCTGATTACAGTCCTTGTTCCTTGTTTACACTATTGCCAAGTAAACTTACAACGGTATCATACTCTAGAACACGAGTAAAACATTTCAATAATACCTAGTGAAACAAAGCTGTTTTAGTTTAACAATCAAAATATTTTATATCATTTTACAGTATATTATACATAAAAAAGTGTATGATTGAAAACTAATTATTCACAAGAATAATGGCCATGAAACGATTGAAAATGTAATTGAAGTTTAATTATATACCGAAATTAATAAATTTAATTATAATTTAATAACATTTTGAAGGCATTTTCCATTAAATATTTATTAATATATCATGCATCTGGGTTTGAATATAGTAATTCATTTTTTTGCTATTGTTTATTAAATTAATATCAATATATTTTCAAGTTTTATTATTTAAGTATTTAAAATTATCCAATTATTATTCATAAAAGATTAATAAGTTTTTCAGCCACATCACGACTTATTATAAATCTCACAAAAATTTTTTATGTCTTAATTCAGTACCTTTTTACTATTATTAATAAATTCATTTGTGTATGCATAAATAATACAACCAAAATTTAATATTCACTTGCATTTATTTAAGGTACTAAGTCGAAAAAAAGGGTAATATAAAAGGAACTAATTTTTTCGAACATTTATTGTATAGATAAAAAGAAGAATAATCGAGTTTAAATGAACATGCAAAGAGACGAAATGAACTTTCGCTAGAGAAGGATGTCGTACTCGTACGTGTTTGCATTGCTGCTTCATCGAATGTAAAAGTGAGGTAAACTTAATGTCATGGGAATCACGAAAGACTGATTCAGGCTTGGGCGCCGTTTCGACTCGCCTGGCTGGTTTGGTAAGACTGCTTGAACTTTCATCGTTATTATTCTTCCGTATGCAAGAGACAGATGCGAAAAAAGAAAGAGAAATTTCAATCTAACGCTTCGATGCTTCGGACATCATCAATTGAGCATAGATAATCTTTTTGTCTATTCTACAAGTTCTTTATTTTTTATTGTACATTACTATTCACTGTGTGATCAATTGTACATTTCTCACAAATCTCACCTCTATTTCAATCAAGTTACTCTTAATGTTATAATCAAATTTATGCTTAAATTCAACGTAAATTAAAATTTATTCATCTGATGAGAGTTTTTTTATTTGAAGAGAAACGAAAAAAAAAAAAAATTAAAGCAGATAATGGAGTTCAATCAAGAACAAATTATTCTCCGTTACACGAAATCTGACCTTTTCTCAATCCTACTAAAAGGTCACTTTAACGAGGCCATGAGCAAGATCGATAATCAACAAGACTCTTGATTGTTATACGAGCTGACAATGCCACTGCCACAGATGCCAACTATCTGATCGTGCTAAGAAATATTGTAATAAATAAATCTATCATGAAACAACATCATGGTTTTATTAATTGATGCTATTAGTTTGATATGACACCACAATGTGGGCATAAATTGACTATCCACCGATCACTTTTCGCATAAAACTATCAAGTAATCACCATAAGATTCGTGACCAACAACTAATCCACCTCCTTTCCTACCAGATCAACAATTTATCCCTTAAACCAATGGCCGTGTTTACCCTATTCATGAAAAATTCATAAAATTTTTGCTTTCACTTTAGTTTCTCTCCTTATGAAATATGCATTACTAAAAGAAGACGAAGGATATTTCTTTGATATTTTTCGTGTATAAATAATACTAGTGTTTTAATTTTAATGTCATAAATTGAAATTAAATGATTTAAACAACATGGATATGATATTATTTGAGTGGATTAAATGAATAAATTACCTCCAAATATTATTTTCCTTTAATCTTGAAATATTTGAGTATTATTCAGCAAATATCTATTATCGCAATAAATTTAGTGAGGAATCCAATTGTGTCTACCTTTCTTTATATGCATAGTTTTGTAATGAGATTATAATATCCATAGACAATATTCTGTTTTCACGCGTATAATTTTCACTTGGATAATCAGCACATAACAATTTCTATCTCTATTTAGTAATCGATCTTGACAATGCTTAAATATCTAGTGTCACAATGACAGTGCTGATATATCAGACTCGTGGTCGCAATTCGTGGTTGTGTCACATTCGATTTTAGCCACGGACGTCAACCCCAATGTGGCAAACCGTATGGAAACTTAAATCCCGGACGTGCATGAACGATTTATCATGTCTCAATACAGAATACACAATTTTGCATTATCAGAAAAGCTAATGTGATTTAAATGATTAGATGATTAACCACATAATGCATTATTCAAAATAGGTAAATTAGCTTCATTTCTTTCTTAAATATTATTCAAGTATGTACTTGACTTATTTTTATTTTTTCTTAGCGGTTTCCTGCTTCTCTTTGTAACAGAACGATTGTTCAATTTGTTCACAGACCAGATCTACTTCACCCACTTCGCTCTCGAACCGCAAAGTAATCTTTAAGTTTTTGTACACCAATGAATGTCTTTGTCGACCGTTATAATGTGCTCTGTAGCTTATCAGTTATTCTTTAAACAAAGGAAATGTCGAGGTGTAATGATTATTTAATGATTATAAACTATTCCCACCAGTATTACCTGTAAGGCATTCGGCCAGTATAAAATCTGCAGTAAAAACTTTACGATTTCGGTCTAAAGAATTTGGTGATGATTTTTCTATGAGATTACTGTGAAAAAAAATTTTAAAATACTTATTATTCATAGTTCAGTTCATGAATAAGTAGCAAAAAAGAATTTTACTACCGCTAGTTCTATGGCTCATCTTCTTTTTCAATTCTGCAATGGTGCAGATAAGAAATGAAAAAAAAAATGAGAGAATATAATTCTGCATATCGAACTATTTTTCCTTTTTTTTTTTTTATTCAGAATCAATTTCTTTGTACCATATACTCGAATGGACGTATTTGAGTACCAGAAATTCAATCAAACTCGGGAAATCATTCTTATTATTCATATGCTCGATTTTTTTAGATTTGGAATAAAAATAGATAGAGATAATTGAAATTGAGCGAAACCTTAAAGAATATCAGTTTATGGTTATTTAAAGAATGTCATTTCCTAAAAATAGTATTCTTATAATATTAATTCGAAATTATTTCAATAGTCTATAATTAAACATTGGTGTAATAAAATTAAATTCACATTATTTGATATAAATACCATGAGGTATAAATTTACAGTCAACGAGTAATATTTTTTTGCCAACTAATAAAATAAAAATTTTGAATAGTTGTAATGAAATATTTTTCTGGAATTGACATGGTAACATTTTTATGGATTCAGTTTTGAGGGCAATTTAAAAGAATGAAAAAATACTTAATTCAAAAATATAAATTTTCATTGTACTTGATTATTTTAAATAAAATTATATTAGTATTACTTTATATCTTATTACTCTTATTAAATAAGAATGCTAATTAAATAAGACTATACAATTTGAAGTGTATTGTTCATTAAATTGATCAGTTTTTTTCAAGATTCATGGTGTGGTGAAATATTACAGGAACATTATTAGTATTATTTTAAATACTGAAATGTACTTGCGATTGATGATATGTAATTACATTAATTTAATTAAGGAATTTTTTTTCTCAAAAACATCGAAATTTATCAGCTACTTTTTCAATAAAGAGAAACTGGGAATGCCATTTCATGATAAAGCGTAGAATTAAAATGAATCAGGAGACGACCGGGTAATATTAAAAAATCTGTCGTCGACAGGTCGTCGTTGAAAAATAATTCCCTTCGTTCATTTTACTAATCCACCGTTTTCACAGAAATGGTGCAAAAGATAGAAATGAGATTAAACTATCTGAAATTGAATTAAATATATCTATATATATCTCATAGTATAAGCTAAGGTAATTGATTATTTTGGTAGATGAATAAATCGAATTATAAATTATTTGCAATAAAAGATATGCAACCAATTGCATTTAAAATATAACCAATTATTCATGATTAATATTCAAATCCATGTGATACAAGTGCAGGAAGAGTCACAATTGAATGTGTCCAGACAATAAATACGGATTTTAAAAAGATTTATACATTTATAAATTCGCATTGTTTCATTGCCAGGTCATTGACAGGCGGTTGGGAAATAGAAAAAATGGTCATTAATTTTTTTTTTCTCCTCAATACTCATAACAACAAGTACGTGTTATTTATTATAGCAATCCGCTGATTGTCCTCATTCAATGACAACGGTTATGGGGATATTAATATCCTTGACATTTACGAGGATGCAATGTTTCTATCTTGAAATTATTATCTCGAATATTGCCGAATACAATAATGAAATATAGAACGAGCTTTACATTTTTTTGTTTACTCAGCTATGAAATTATATTTTTTTAATGCAGCATAACATTCATAAAAAATAATAAAACATTTCGTTTCTTCTTTCTTATGAAATAAAATCTCAATAAATTTTATTCTTCAATTCTTTGGAACAAAATTAGAAATATGTTGAATAATTTAATTCATAAATTAATATTAAATCATTTTCGATTTCACATATTACATTTTATTTGCATTGATTGTTACTATAATTAAATGTCTTTTTTAAATTTCAATAAATTTAAAATATAAAACAATTTAAATGAAATGAAAAAACTTATTAACTAAGGAAAAAAGAAATAGTAAAAAGCGAGTAAAAAACTCTAGGATAGTCAGATGTTCTTAATTAAACAACTGTCGCAATCCACAAGGTTTTTATTCTTTGGTTAAAAAAATTTATCCCCTAAACTTTCAGCTGGTAAAATGCAGGCAAATACCAAGAACTCTTCCTAGTCTTTACTTGTACTTTTATTGTATCTTGGTGGTTTAAAATGTATGTATGTGTGTTTACATGTCATTTCAACCAGTGTTGTGTTTAAAGAAAATAGGTTAGAAATCTAATACATATGTAGTTTGCCGACGAAACGATTGTTCGTGTTAACCATCAAATTAAAAATGATGATGCCATAGTAATGCTGGAGTAGAGCTATTTGATAAGATGAAAAATCTTAGTACCTTTGAGCAAATCCTTCACATTTATATTCAGTATGGTAATTTTAGCTGATGGGTATGAAATAATACTGAAATAATTGTAAAATCACCAACTGAACAAAAAAGATTCTAACCGTAATTTTGCTGTTCATATCACTGTATTTATGTTGTTAAAAAGTTGAGGGGTAACGATTTTTCATTTAAAGTACCTTTCAAGCGATTTTGAGTGTTGGAAAGGCCCTCGACAAAATTTTTATTGGGGAAATAATAATGTCAAACATTCAATTATCAATGACACCTTTTTGTGTTCAGAAAAAATGGTAGCATTGAAGCACAAAAAAGTTTTTATTTTTATTCTCATTTGAATATTATTAACTTGATTTCTCTTCTAAAACTATCTCTCCTGTATTGATCACAGTTCTAATAGAACAAAATATGAAAAAGCAAAAAATTGAAAAGAAATCTCGCATGAATCGTTGAGTAAGTAAACACTGTTCAACAAATGTATTCCAAAGAGACACAAAAAGATAAAGAAAGTTTTTTTTCTTTTTTTTTTGTTCAACTGTCTGGCGTTTTGTTGAAGAATTATTGACTCTAACTCTCCCACGCAATGGATCCCCGAAGATTTCTCCCGGAAAAAGCGCATTCTGTCTGTTTCTATCTGAAAAACGACTAGTGAAAAGTAGACAAATGCATGGTATAAATACACTGGCATGAACTTGGGAACGGTAGCAGTTGAAGCTCTGACATAAAATGGACATCCGAAGGTACACAAAAAATATAATAAAAAATGCTTAACGTAGGATACAAAAAAAAATAAATATAAAAACAACCCCTGCCTCCCTTCTGTTTGAGAGACGAGGTAGAAAACATCGGAGAGAACCGATGAAATTTAGTGAGCTGTTAGCGCGCGACATTTTGGCCAGCTGGTCGCGTGTAACAGATTGCTCTCTCGGTGCTAGAATGGTTCGTTGGCCCTAACCTTGTGCGCCAGTTAGCAGTGCGAAAAACTACCTCTGGGTCGCTACACAAGTTAACCAAACGAGCCATGCTGAATAATGTTCTTTCAATCATATTTTTCCTCTGAATATTTTGAAATATTCAACAATACATCATTATAAAAATAGACTAATAAATAATGAGCTACCATCCAACAGAATGTAATTAATTTTTTTGTTCATTTAAATTCACAAAAGTCTCTGCTTCATAATTTTACTTTTTCCCATCAACATTGCGTGGATTAAAAAACCTTTACTTTGATGAAAATAAAAAAAAAGATGCCAAAAAAAAAAGTTTTATTAGAGCAGAAAAGAGAAAGTCAGAAAGTTTTACACTTATAGAAGAGGTTTATATTGGTAAAGAAGGCTTCTTAATTGTTGAAAAATATTTTATAATAGTTTTTTATTATCAAAATACTCATGTGTTCATAATCATAGCTTTTTTTATTATTATGAAATATCTATTAACAGTTAGAAAACATTAATTTTAATAATTAAAAAATCGTTTTTTAACAGTAATAAATCTCTTCGATCAGTGTAAGGAAAAATGATGTAAAAAGTTACTGAATGAAATTTAGCACAATTCAAAAGTGTTGTGTCACTTAGAATAAGAACAAGGCTTGGCATCACTAGATCGAGAAGTCTCTCGGATGTAGCCGTAGGTGTATTATATAGCTTGTCTTATACTCGACTTTAATAACTCTCCGGGACATATGTAGTACGAAAAATCTTCATCGCTATGTGAGTTTGCATACTAAGCGTAAAAATAACCGGGAACACGGAAGTAAAAGGTCTTCACATCATACCGTTTATGATTTATATGCATCATAAGGTAAGCGTAAAGAAAATTGGAAGTGGCCTGCTTTTCTCGCATTGATACTTAATACTTTATAATTGAAACTAACCTGAAAGCGCAACATAAAAGCCTTTCAATATAGTAATTATGGGATTATTCTGTAGCACGCAACACACGTGTATTTGCAACAGCTCTCATCGAGTAACTAGCTAACTATCGATTCAATACTAATTGTTGGAATGCTACCCGTTGAATCATTCACTTTTTTCTCTTTTTCTACACCTCACTTCTCTTTCAAATCTTCATTATCATAATTACTTACCAAGGCGATATACTTTATTAAGATGAAAACTGGGTGAGGAATTATGTTGAACTTAATTTCATAATTGTCTAACAATTATTTAGATCAATTTTTTTCTCTCAATGAACATTCAAACTTTTTTTTTTTTTTTTTTTCAATTGAAAAAAAAATATCATTGCTATTTTGACTACCAATGTGTAGATGCCAAACTACCTTAACATCAAAAAAAAAAAAATATGGAATATTGATATTGTTTTTGTAATGTTTTTTAAAACTCCATTCTTTTATGGGATTATATATAGAGACAGGGATATATTTGTATGGAATACGATAAGAGAAGAACAATGTAGGAGATGGAAAATGAATCTGGCATAAGCCCGAGAGACATTTGAAAAATATTTAACGGAAGTCCGAGTGCTTTTGTACATGCACAACAATTACATGGAAAGAAGGATAAAAAGGATGAAGATGGGAGAAATAAGAGAGAATAACGGCGAGTTTAAAGAGGAAAAAGAGCATGACCAAGAGTCAAATGGCGACGAGATGTCTCGACCGGGCACTAGATATAATAACGAGTGGTCCAAGAGTGGATAAAAGCGGTCGACATGGCACTAAAACGTCGTAATAACGCACTACTATAACTGTCGAGTGTAGTGTAATACCTTTACTTAGGTCCTGCAATAAACGGCAATTATATTTTACAACAGTCAACTTCACATGAAAAAAAAACAAGACTTTGTAGTGAGCTTTGACTTTTCCAGTTATCTTCCGGTAATTTTGATTTTTCAACTTTTCTAGAACAGAGAAGATTCTTAAAGCAGGAAACCTTCAAAAAATTTAATTACAGTCAGCTACGAAACTTAACTACAAAAAAACATCCAACATTATTTATATTTTTTCCCACAATGTAAATACATTTTAAATTAATTGTTTACTTCTCAAGCCTTTACTAATCCAACAGTCTTAATATTAATTAACTTCCAAACACAACGTTTCAATGACAATAATTATCATTAATAGGTGTAGAGTGTTGTGTCTAAAAGTTAATTAATATTAAGACTGTTGGATTGGCAAAGGCTTGAAAGATAAACAATAAATTTAATATATTATTATGAAATATAAACAAAGTTTAAATAATTAAATGAAAGTGCTGGAAACAATAACCGTGATCAAAAGTAAAGAGTAGAGAGTTCAAGAAGAAGGCAATATAACGTGTCAGAAGCTGCAAGTAGCTTGGCAGATTGGTACAACGGCGGATCGCAATTAAAGTTGACGACAGTGGATTTATGAAAATAGCTGTTCTCCACGATATTTATTATCCAGAAAATCCACGTTTCCCGGAGTCGAGAAAAGAGCCATATCAGGCTATATGAAGCATCAATATAGTTAGAGATTAAAATAGAATGCTGAGACAAATAAAAAGATGAGCTTTGGAAGCTGGTGAATTACGAAAGTTCTTTAAACCCAAGCACCATCGACTGTCATCTTTCTCGTATTACGCAACTATTTCTCAGTTTTCCTTCCGGCAGCAAGCTCTTAACCAACCGGTTGTAAAATATCCTCCCGAAGATAATTTTTCTCTCGCAAATTAGACTCGAAGTCATAGAAACGTGGCTATAGTGGCCTCTCCGACACTCGTAACGTTAGAGTTAGTAAGAATTATCGACTGGCGATACCACGATGCACAACTGAGTTGTGAAAATATCATCGTTAACTACATAAAATGGTAATATATCTATTTAAAAAAAGATAAAATCCCAAGTGTTGCCTACACGAAGGATGATTCGTGCGGTTTGCCACCTTCAACGTTGACATAAATGCAAGTTTTGCCAGTAAATAATGACTCTGTACATAAAGAAAAACATTCAAACATCAGAGTTTAGCTCTTGTCAAATGATTCAACTGAATCATGGTTCACATATGATTTCGATGAACCGTTACCTCATACTTATTTATGTAATTGAATACTTCCATATGTATACACTAAAAATATCACTTAAAAAACCGTTTTAATTATTTTCACCAACATCCATAATATATCATCAACTTCAGCTATTGATTCTATGCAGGATTTCATTTATGCTGGAATGACTATTAAGACAAAAATTTCAATGATATTAAACACTACTGATTCATAATTTATAGCCAATAACACATCTTCATTACCTTAACGTCATTTATAATATTCAAAATAATAATTTGGCTGATTTTTGGTGGAGGTGATGATTCTTAACTTTCCATTAAGAAGTTATTATAATAAGATTGATTTTTGAAATTCGTAGGTTCATCATTTCTTTACGTTTGGAGACATTGAAAGAGCATATTAAAAGGTTTAGAAATAAATATACGTATGTAGGTATAATTATTTCGAAATAAATATTTTTACAAAAACTAGATGAAGCTGGAATGAAAATTTGTAAAAGAATTTTTTCAAAAAGAAATCAAATATTGTGGGGATAATATTTGCTAGTAAAGGAAGCAAATAATAGACAAAATAAATGAATGTATTGAAGTATGAAATAACTGGGGAAATCATCTATGAAAATTGACATGTACCACATCATTTATATTCATAAAAAAATATTCAAGTTTATAGCGAATCTGATGCATCTGTGTAATGTGCAAACATTTACTCAGTGTGAATATTTCGTATTGAGATTTCCCAGGGGAAAATTGAGAATTCAGTTATCCAAATTTCTTTGATAAACATTTGACGTATACATGGTATATAGTTACAGAAGATTTTGATCGTTTACAAAGCAGTATGTTAGTATAGTTAAATTTGATTCGTTCGTGTTTTATGTCAACATGGCAATATAAATTTATTCTTTGGTTTGTTTGTAATCATGATTGTAATTTTTTTTTATTTTGTTTTTTATAAAAGAGAGAAATAAAATAAAGAAGAAAGTACTTTATAACTAAGAAGAGAAAGACCAATGAAAGATTCAAGGTCTCACTGTCAGGTGAAGACAGAATCGTCATTAAGACTAGAAAGCATCTGCGCTACTCCAGCTGTTCATCTCTGTACTGCTCTCGGTGCTCTCATCATTCTCTCTGTATGCGTGAGATGAGCTACGAGGTGGCATTCCATGCAGCAGACTATTCAAAGTCTTGACTCAACCACAGAATCGTGACGGAAACTCATCAGTCGTGCGAAAATTCGTAGGGGTGAGATCTCGCGCTTAAAGTCGTCTTGAGGAAAAATAAAGCAAAGAGTCTGTTGTGGGAGTGAGGAAAACCGCGCCTTGCTTTATAACATTTGCCTTTTTTTCGTTACTTTTTCATTCCATTCTTTGTCTTTCCTTTCTTCGCCATGATGACAATTGTAAAAGTTGGCAAGCATCATGTCTACAAGTGAGAAAATGCTAAGCAAGCATCCCTGCTTATCGTGGGAAAATCCAACATTTCACAATGTTTTGTTTTAAATCTTATCATGAC
Source organism: Chelonus formosanus (assembly GCA_028641665.1). Taxonomy (NCBI): domain Eukaryota; kingdom Metazoa; phylum Arthropoda; class Insecta; order Hymenoptera; family Braconidae; genus Chelonus; species Chelonus formosanus. Next base: position 22,710,778 of record CM054002.1, read on the forward strand.
CATTTTATTTCTACCTTATCGCCGCTTTTTGTATGTTTCACTATTGGAGATTAAGGTATGAGAATGTTGAATTTGTTAATAATTATTTCATTTTATTATTTATTGTTTTTATAAGTTTATTAATATAAAATTATTTAAGAGAAAAGAACTTTCATATTCAACTCACTTGAAAAAAAGCCTCAATTTAATCATTCATTTATTATTAATTTTTTTTCTTTTACTTATTATTATTTACATCTAAAATCTACTCTCTTTCGTTTGCATACCTTAGATTTAGCTTTGAACTGCGTCACAACCACTATGAAATACTTTCTTTCAATGATTCCAATATCCACCAAATTGTTTTCAACGATGCAACTTTTACTTCATCAAAATTATCTATGATTTCGCAATTTCCATAAAAGCAAATTATTTTCGACCATTAAATAGTATTAATACTAGTAAATAAGTTTAAAAAATATTATCGACTTCGATTTTGTAATTCGATTCACTAGGGCACATTTCAACAACAGCCACCATCCCTTTATTACTTCACTAGGTATAGTACCGTAAATTGTATTAAAAAAATACTTTCCAGTGGGTTATTCACACCTCGTATTAAGCTTGAATTCATAACTCAACTGTACACCGTCTGCAATATGCTCCACACAGCAACGGATAAATATGATCGGATATTCGGCCGGTGGTTCTCTACAAAAAGCCTTTTCCGGAACGCGAGTTTTTATTGCGTCGATCCATCGAATTTTGTTGGACTACGTGCACACATACACACGCTACTCTTAACTACTATCATATAGAGCTTCAGAAAATGAGCATTCGCGAAAAAAAAGGATCGATAAAAAAAAAATAAAATACAAGTCACACGTGTGTAACGATTATTCTTGCTAAAGCGAGGACTGCTGTGAATAGGAGGTAAAAAATTTCTAATAAAATTAAAATGAGCGAATTACCTTCTACCTTTATAAAATGTCTTTTAAATTTTGGTTTTTCACTTGAATAAAAAATTTTATTCAACGAAAGTGATTAAAAGCTCATTATTCATTATTATTGATACGCTTCTTTTAGTTTATAACGTTCAGTATTAATTATGAAAAAATTTAATCAATCATGGCCAAAGATTTATGAATACTTCCTTCATTTTTTTTAAAAAAATAATCTAGTCCTGGTACAATTAAAAATAGAGTTAATAAAAAATATCATTACAGTAATTAATCGACTTATGATGTTTGAGATCAAAAACTAAATCGAAATTTGGAAAAGTAAGGTAACCAAAATTTTCCTTACACTTCAAAGAACAAATTAGTTTCTATGAAGTATATTCAAATTTCACGTCCCCGAGAAGATATAGAATGAAATGTGCAGCTTCAGGCCAACGAGAGTTTATTTTTTTAGAACTAAATTCTCTATTTTGAGATTAAAATTTCACTAGGACTGGATAAATAATTTTCCGTGGTATACAGCTTCTAAACTTCCGCAATTTAGTAATTTATTCAAAAATAACTTGATAATAAGCCAGCCGATCGTACACGATACCGGTATGAACTTTTTTTTAATGTCATTGCAAGTAAAAGATTCTGAAAAAATATAAGATCGCGTGTTCTTTTCTGACGGTATACCCTACAGACAAAGTTGATTTCTCCGGGGGGACATCTTCTAACGGATGTTGTCCCCCTGCTTTCAAACCATCAGAGGAAATCCCGCCATCAGCTGTGTCACTTCCGGGTAACCCCTGCGGCTTTTCACCTCTGCTTCTACTTAGACGACAGCAACGACAACGACTGGCACCCCCGAGAGCCATTCAAGGCGAATGTCAACCAATTTGTTTCACCGAGCTACGTTCTCATTCTACTGCTTCTCAATGACATCATTCACAAAACTTTAATATTACTTCTTTATCAAATAATTTAACATTACTTCACTACTTACTATGTTCTTAATCACTTAATTGAAACAACAATTATTTTTCTTTTCACCTCTATCAATAATCCCAAAGATTAAACTAATTGCTAAAAAAAAAATATTCAGTGTGAACATCCATTCATATATTTATATCACGTCATGTTTATTTAACAAAATAACGACTTTAATATAAGTGAAATTTAATGCAAGCAGTGTAGATTATTGACAAGCATTGGTTTTATTTATATTGAAGGATGTTACATCATTCTGAATAAGCAAATGCTTTCATAAGTGAATTACAAAATTTCTTCATAAGCGAAGCGTAGAGAAAATTTTCTGATATAACAAAGATAATAAAATCCTTTTTTTTAATGACTTATTCTATATCGTTATCGAATTCAATCACTCTCTATATTTGGACTGAAAAAGCTATTTTTATTTATACACTCTAGAGGAGGAAGTGTAAAGCTATAAATTCTGGAGTGTATACAAACCAGTTGCGATTTAACCGATTTTAGATAAGCATCTCGATCATTTTGTTCGGGTTATTTACATACAAACTGGTATATTTCCTATGCGACTTGCAATAAATATTATGAATGTGATGATTTTGCATTCAATCATCAAAGAGATTTCTGATAATTAACAGCTCGTTTTTAATTATAAACTTATAATATATTCCTAATCAATTGACCCATAGACATATAACTTATCGGCCTACGATAAAATCTGAATGATTTAAGTTATCCAATTATACATATTATACATGTTCTTCAATATCAAAATTAATTGTCCCATAAGTCTTTGAATATTGAAATATTGAGTTGAAAAAAATTTCCTCCAGTGAAAAAATATAATTACACATTTATAATATCGATCTTTTAGTGATTAACCTTTTAGAACTACTTAGAATACTGACGCGATAAGAAAATCTCTCACGGGCTGTGCGCATGTGCAAATATTTCAATGGGTAATAAATTTATGTAGTTTTAAGAAATCTGAACATATTAAAACTTTCTTGCTCTATGCGTAATAAATATTAATTTTTACAGGTATCTATAATCTATAATTTTATTTATTTGAGAAACAAGTAAATATATTAGAGGTTATGAACACAATCATCAAGATGGCCGGTGCGCTGTTTACTACAGTAGGTAATACTTGTTGCGAGCCGAAATTATTTTGTTTTATTTTTAAATGTTTAAATGAAATTTCTTAAAGTGTAGTATCAAACATAATTGAATTTTTTAAGACTAAATAAAAAATTTCGAACTATCATCCTATTTAAAAAATTCCAAATTTATTCCTTAAATAACATATCTTACTTTTTTTAATGATGATCTAATAAAAACATAGAGTGTCATGTAGGACAATTTTCTTCCTCACTTAATTACAAGTAGCATCATTAGATTATTACAGGCAGAATTATCTTAAATTATAGCCTTTAGACTTCTTGAGTTCATGCTACTTTGTTCTACAAAGTTCACAATGTAATATCTTCTCACTTGTAATTTATTTACTGCATTAAAAACACTATTCAGTACATCTCATTACTGTTGTTATTCAATGACCTATATTTTTTCTGCAACACATCTTGTCAGTCTTTTTTATTTGAACGTATTGTTCTTGCTCTTTATTAATTACCATCTAGGTTCAGAGCGAATGTCATATAATTATTGATCATTCCCACTGTTTATAAGTATTTGTTTTTAAATTAAAAAAAAATTTAATTTCGTTGAAACGTCAAAGTGCAATGGATTTTCTTCCAAACAATACGCAAATTGAAATAGTACTCTGGCAAAGATGATTTGAAAGAACAGAGCAAAGATCAACGGTACAAACGACTCTTCTGTTCATGACATTTATTCCACGAATCTCTTTGCGATGCAAAGTCTCGGTCGTTGACGCGCCTTAAGCGGAAAACGAGCGTATGGAATATTTAAAGATATTTCTTTGATGGACGGTAGTCAGGAGGTAGAGACGGCTCTCGACATTGGACGAGTGGATTCAAAGGAGAGACAGCTTGGCGTAAATGGAGAGACTGGTATTTGAGGAAAAAAAGGTATCTCGGAGGGTGGAAAAAATTGAAGACTTGCTCGGTATCATGTCGATTCAAAGACTTGTCGGAATATAACTCTAACATTCCATTTCCGTTTACTTCCGTTGTGTTATATGTCGTGCAGATTTCAAAACACTGTTTGATGAATATACATCAAGCTTTCGAAAAATAGGGGAAAAATAGGCAACCTTTTACCTCATTGTACTTTTCAGGAAATTGCATTTTTTTTTTGCATCAATCAACGAGACAGAATGACAGGTGATTCATTCTAGAATTAAAATGTAAGTAGAAGTGAAAGTTGTAGCAACATGTTTTTTTTATTTATTTTCATTATAATTAAATGAATTTTTATGTTTTTAGCAGACTAGATAATTTTTTATTCGTTTTATTTGGTGTAGACTGTTATGCATGGTAAATTTTATTCATAAAATACTTTTAAGACCGAAGCATGCTGTATTGTTTCAATTTAAATATTATTTGCCTGATTGAAATTCGATCGAACGAAATAATAGGAATGAATCAATATATAATTTTCAAACAAATCCTATCAAAACTTTCCACGAATTTTTTTTTTTTTTTATTCATCCAACCGACAGTAAAACATTTTTAGTTTTTGATAAAGTAAGAATTTAATGTAGCAGCACTCTATATCTACTTATTTGGTTCTACGTAAGATGAACTTGGTCTATATAGAAGAGAGTGGTTAAAGCTCGATGAAATTTTGTACTTTGAAAACTTCTGCTTACTTCCATGTTTGCCTCTGTTGTTTTCAACTTGTGTGAAACCCCATTATGTATTAGATACAACATAAGCTCTGCTCTAATAGAGCTTTTATTTTTTTAAAGTAACGCCTTTTACTCTTTTATTGTCTCAAACTGAATGTCGTTGTGTTTTCTCGCACGTGTTCACGCATTGAAGTTTAGAGATGAGAAAAAGCGAGTCAAACTTTTCCTCTTTAGATACTCCAACTCCCCTCGTTCTCGGTGTCGTCAATTTTAAATTGTACGAGTTTTATCAACTGCGTTAATGGCTTGGCAAGTTTCGGAAAATTGAAAACCACGAATAAATGTGCAAGTTATGTAATCGAAAACGATAAAATGCAAAAATTACTGGAAATTTCATTTAAATACTCCATTTTGTACTGCCATTTTTAACTTTATCATATTTTCACCTTCTAAGACATTTAAAAGCATATTATAAGGTCTAAAAATGAATGCACGTAGATGAAGAAGATCTTAATGGAGTTGGAACAAATTCGGTTCAGTCGTTTTTTTTTTTTTTTTCAAATGGTTTAAATTTATTGAATGATCATTACTGTAATTATACTCGATAAATATTAATGATGGGTTATTATAAATGAGTTGATGTGATTGAATAATTGTGTATTATTTATAATAATAGTAAATAATTATAAACAAAAAAAAATACAACATTACGAATTTTAATTAATGGAAAGTTCATCTTCAGAGCACAAAGGAAGCTCAGATCCATTTTTGTCCAAATTTATTTATTAATAAAGAAATGACTTCTCACCATATTTGTTTAATACATTTTTTAGAATTTTCAGTCAAGTATATTTATGGCATAATATATAATATAAACGTCAGCTTCCTTCTTTAGAATGAATAGTAAAAACCTCGTTAGTAATTTTTTTGGCAAGTGTGTATAGTGCTATTCATGTTTTAGCGAATAAATTTCGTAGACAAGCAAAGTGCTAGTGAACGAGAAGAGTATCCGAGAAGTGATATACGTGCACATATAACCCTCCCCTCCACCAGTGGATATCTATGTGGCAGATTTAGGTCACGTCAATTTGCAGCTTTAGCAAACGTATGGCGCCGGGTAGAAAGATCGAAGCGCCAGTTTTGTGTGTAAGTATCTATGCTGTTACTATCCAAGTGATAAACGATTCAGTGAGACGACTTTCCTAATCTGTAAATGATTAATTGACTCACGTTTTAATGCTTTCCAGGAATAAACTTCACTACAAAAAGAAATAAGATACTTTGCTTTCGAAATTTCCAACTAAAATGATAAAGATTATATTTTCTTTAGCATTTATTATTATTCTCAAAACTTGAACACACTCTTAAGTAATTTATTTTTAAGCTTCAGACATACATCTATTGCACTCTTCTGAAGACAAAATGTTTTCGCTAATATTTCGCAAAGTGTCGCGTAGTAAAAACGGAAAAACAAGAAGCCACAGCTGCGTCACGTAGCTCGTAAAACCAAAAGTAATTTAACGATCACAGGAGACACCTGCCTTGACTTGTCTCACAACTATGCTCCTTTTAATAGAGCATTGAAATACTAGGTATAATAGATAGTAAGTTTTTAATATCATCATAAATATTCCACTGATACATTTACGTAACCTATGGCTCAATAATCAAGACAACTAGCAAAGGTAATTAAATATATTTCCAACATTTTCCTACAACTTCATCATTTTCTTTCATCGTAATTTATTTTCAGGTTAAGTAAATTTGAAAGTTCTACCTCAATAAAATCGTCATAAGACTCGAAGAAAAAATATCATTGTGGTTCCGAACTGCTTTCCCACTGACTTGCATAATTTCACCTGAAACCTCGACGATGTAGTCTATTGAATGTTCTTGTTCTTTGTCGTTACGAGAGTGAGTCTCTTGGAAACCCACGCATGCATTGAGATTGATGAAAAGCGCACACTTGTTGCATATCATCGTATAAGTACGAGTATTTCATAAAATCTTAATGGGAATAGTTCTATATTAGATATTTAATATTTCACATGTTTTACCTCGGGGAAAAAATTCATTCCCTATATTGATAACGCGAAGAAATTTCAATAATGATATTTATTCATGCTAATGAATTTATAACTAGAATACTGTAATAAAATTTTCGCTAATTTTATTACTATGAACAATGAACAAATAACAATAATAACAGTAATTAATAACAATAGTGGAAATAATTTATTAATATTAATTGTTCTTATCATTTAATAATTTAAATACTCTCAAATTAATTTCATAGGTGTGTTATTTTAAAACACTTTCAATATACAGCGTACGTGGTCTTTTACATCTACACATAAAATCTAAGTGAATTAAAATAATTCACATAAAGTGTGTTTAATATTAAAACTTTATATACAAACTATTACATTTGTAGTCACTTTTTACTCACTGTAAAGTGTGAGAATTTAATATTAAACATATTTTATATTATTAATATTGAGATACAAAGTGTCAAATATTATGAATAAAAGAAAACATAGTAAAATTATTTATAAGCAAAGTTTTTATCAGAGCAATTAGTGAATATTAATGAGCTACAATTAGATAATAATAATTCTGATATGTTCTACAAGAGTTTAATATGAAACTTTAATCTATCAGACTGTTTCAAAGATATCTTATAAATGAATGTAACGACAAAAGTAATATATTTATTCTTGTTTGATTATTTTCTATATCATGATTATTTATCGATTAACAAGTGCACTCGATAATTAAAAAACACATTAATACCATTTATTTTCTATCAAAAGAACTTGACGCAATCATATACTACTTGAGGTCCGTGGTCATGAGATAACGATATTGACAAAAAGAATTGAGAAAAAGCAATGAATGTTGTTTTTACAATTTTATAATGTGTGACAGGTGGTAGGAAAAAATTTCCTTGTCCATTATTTGCAATAATTTAGTGTCACGATCACTTTCGAATTCTCATCACGGTCAATGATCAAGTAGGTATCAATATATAAAAGCTCTGAATTGATATTCATTCAGAACAAATTAATAAGGTGTTATCGAGTTGTCTGATCGGAAGCAATGCGATTACCAAATAGCACAGTCGAATCGTTAGTAAGATAAAACCGGTTCCAAGTGTATTATGTATGCACGCCATTTAGTCGACACTTTGCCTGCACAATGTTGCGTTAGTCGGTTGAAGAATGCGACGAGGTGGAGGTGAAATCAGTTATCTAATACCTAATATCTAGCACTTTTTTTTTCCTCTTAATTCAGAAATAGTCGATCTTTACAACTCGAAATAAATAACAAATTTTATCGCATGACTGCTAAATTGAATTTATACGGGCTCAATTCTCAATTACGGTCGAGTAGAATGAACTGAAAATTGAATCAGGCACTGAAAACAAAATGACAATAGCCCTGGTCAAATTCTACATTTCAAATACTCTCGGAAACTCATTGTACTGTATCGCATGTTACAGATTTAAATCATTGCTGGCAGACCACTCTCACGTCATGTATTGTTGTATGCTGATTTGCGTATAAAATGACATTTAGCAGAAAAAATTTTTTTGAATATAAGCTCTAGAGTATTATTTGTTTTTTATTTATAAAAACTTGGCAGTATTTAAGATAATTAAATACACTGGGAAAAAAATTTTCACGAATCAAAAAAAATAGTCATTTAATCGAAAAAAAGAATTTAAATACAAGTGACATTGGATTGATTCTCACTTTCTGAAACATCATGGATCTTAAAAGATAACTGATCAATTTAATAAAACATCACACTGCAAATCATAGTGTTTTATTCCAATGTCCTTAATGTGTTTTAATATGATGTTACCAATTTAATTAGCATTGAGTAAACACTTTCAAGTGAATTAGAATTGATTACGATGTTAATCAAATAAGTGACGTCATTTGAAATACTTTAAGTGCATTGAAATAAAATACTTCCAGATGAAAAATTTGTACAGTGGAATAAACAAATCCTCATATAATTTTATTTGAAATAATCGAGCACAAAAAAAATGTATTTTTTCAATGAATTACTTTTTTATCATTGTAAAAAACCATCAGAACTGGATCTATAAAAATATTATCATGTCAATCCCAGATAAATATTTCATAGCAACTATTCAAAATTTTGATTTTATTAGTTGACAAAAATATTAAATCATGTAGTGATATCGAATAAAATTAAAAGATATAAATGTGTTGAAAGAAAGAAAATTTACAAAAGTCTATTTTATAATGAGTAAAAACGTATGTGTTTTACAGAATAGAATTTCTATTGAATGATATGTAATTTGCATGTGTAGAAGAAGGATTAAATGCGAACACCATATTCGCATGTGTGCGAACGTGGAAACATGCTCGACTGTGCATGAGAGGAACTTTCACTGAACATTATTAGATACGCGTTGGAATGCGACTACCGTAACTCACAAGCCGTAGCGGCAGCTCTTTCGATCGCAACTCGAACTCGCGTAAAATTGCATAATCGATTTCATACCCACCTACTACCAGCGAACAATTATCGTCATAATATTCTTATGAGGATGAAAATTAAGATTTTACGTAGCGTTTATAGCACATCTGAATTCATCAGCACGTTTTGTATTTTCAATTTAAAATGGAAAGTTTATCTGTAATTGTGATTACACTTAGTGCAACACGAATGTGTGTAATATATGTTTCACATCAGTAGAAAATTAATGTGAATTCGTAAAACAATGTAAAGCTTGCGTAATAGAAACAACTTGATCTCTTTCTCTGTGGTGACGGGAGAAAAGGGAAACGTCAGGTGGGATATTTTTTATGTTGAATGAAAAACAAGAATATCTAAGACAGGTATCGACCAACGAACAAGACGTACATCCTACTCGCCAAGCCGTTACTACCAAGGTAAGTCGTCTTACGTCAAGTCACTGACATATCGCTCTAGCATGATCGTCAGAGACTATCCTGTTTGACATGGCGAAACATGAGACTAAGAGAAAATATATAGCGTACGCAAGTTCGCGCGAGCCAAACACTATCAGCTTCTCTATTGCTTTCAGAAAAGCAGTCGATAAAGACTAACTGTCTACGATAGCTCACGATGGATCGATACTTGCTATTGGCGACTAAACCACCACTCTATCTACTGCAAATTCTTTGCTTATAAAGTTACTTATTGAAATTTTTTACGTTAAAGAATTTGAAATATACCAGCTACAAAGTACAATAAAACCGCCAAGTCGAAAGAAACTATGCTAAGAAAATGATTGAAAATAAATAATGGTTATTTTGTTTATCTTGAACACTAGAGTTATTACGTCAATGACAAATAAATAAAATGAAAACAACCATGTGACAAGAATTCATTATTATTATTGCTTACATTATTATGTATCTGTTACGTAGAGATATTGTATTTTTTGAGTATCATATGTAAAAAAAAAGTATTCTATATTTTTCGTTGAGATAAATAAATAATTAATTACTAAAAAAAAGATACTTCTCCCATGGCACTGCCTATAGCAGAATAATTCTCTTCATTTTTGTATAGTTTATTTATGAATTAAAATATACCATAGATTTCACAAACTCAGTACCAAGTATTAATGCAACTTAATTTATAAATACTTATTACAGATTTTTTTGTGTATCCTCAGAAAAAAATAATTTGTAGGTGTTACAACTACAGTGATAATATGAAGAGCATGGAAAAATAATTTTCTCATCGAATGAAGGTTTGTAAAAACAGTACATATTCTGTTGATTGATTTTTTTTTTGAAATAACGAAACATCACGTAACTTCAGGAAAAAAATTTCAAATGTCTTTTAAACTAGTAATTCTCGCCTTCCAGTTGATCAGGAAATGAATGGAATGGACATAAAAATCGGGCATCGGCGATATATGTTGATCAAGCTGAAAAAAAGGGAATTTGAAAGTGAAACAAAATAGTAAGAAATAAGTTAGAGGGAACAAGAGCGAAGGTCAGGGCAATCGAAGGTATGGAGGATGATTATGTTGAGTATGAGAGTAAGGAATCTCCACAGCGGGATGTATGTAGCCTCTCGGCATTTCGTATTAACTTTTGCGGTCGAGAAAAAGTCAGGAGGGTAATATTTGTATTCACCTTGGTGCAGACGCGTTGGAAACGAGATGAAAGGGAACGCGCGCGGCGTTGTTGGTAGAGAAAAGATACCAAGGAGGTGAGAGAGAAGGAGGGGGAACGAATAAGAAAAGAAACTACGATACACCTCCGGCTTTCTCGGACGCGTGATGATGTGGAGCATCAAGAGGCCATGGTATTCTGCATCATCTATCTTCGTACTGCGTGTATACACGCGAGAGTCTAATGTACACCGCTCTTAACGTGGCGCTGATTGCACCTGCTGCTTATGCGATTTGAAGGCCACAAGACTAGTTGGGTATCAATTGATAGGCCTCACTTGACTACCTTTCAACGCGATATCTTCTGTGACCAAGTTCCTTAACCTGACGATTATATACCTATGCACTTATCGACAGATCCCAATCGATTAACCACCGACCCTCAAGGCGTTAAAAGCAAACCTACATGACATGAAGATCGATCGTCTTGAAATAATATGTCCTCCATACGTATAATTGTTTTTTTTCCCCTACCTTTTTGAGTGACAGAAAAATTTTTATAACGCAACGAAAATATACCTCCACATGCCTGATCATACCGACAGTCAGACTACTTACTTATCTTTAAACTACGACAGAAATAAAGTTGCCTTGAAGAAAGTAAACAAACCAAAAGTTTCTCGCTAACTCGAGATTAAATTCAAGATATTTTGGAACGCAAATGTACTAACTTTCTAGTATAAACTCACTGAGAAATGATTCAGCTTATTTTAAGAGAGATAAATAGAGGAACGTTACTGAATAATGATGATACTTGTATCAATTTTTAGAGATAGGCATATTCATCGTATTAAGTATATTAATACATCGATTTAGTCATTTAAATGTATAGTCAATTATAAACTTGATGTTATAAGATTTTATGTAAATTAGCATTTGGTTTGTTTGACCGTGTGACGTACACTAACTTGCACCCTGAAGTCACGTCGGTCACGACTCCACTGAGACATTGGCTTTCATCTCTCTTTGAGAAACTAAATTCGCGTATTACTACAACGCTAACTCGTCTCTGGCGTACGAGAGCGTTGAGTCAATATTTGCAAATGTTAAATAGGATGGTATAGTACTGAATGGATAAGATGCAAACGGAGCTTGCGTTTAAGGAAGAGAAATTGGTCTACTGACTAGTGAATTTGCATTTCTAAGATTATTTTTCTTTTCAAACTCATTGAAATTCAATTATCTTGTAAATTAATATTTCGAATAAATAAAGATGATTATATTTGAAGAAATAAAAAAGAGATACTTTTTTATTGATGAAACTAATGAAGTATGATTGATAAAGAGTCAATTTCATCCAATAATTGTTTTTAAATTCGATTCGCTTACATCAAAAGAATTTGAAAAGAAATAAACAAATCAATTGATTGGAAATAATTTTTATCTCTCAATTATTTTATAATAAAGAAAGCGAATGGTAAGTTAATATCACTTACAAGTGATAGTTTATATGTGTGTAGTAACTTATACTACTTCTATTCTTCACACTACTTAACTGAAATCGTATCTTCCGGATGACCTCAAAGAAATAAAAGCGAATTGTGTTAAAACACTGCTTTGAAGGTTTCTAGCGTCATGTCAGACCAAACGCTCGTTGCACTCCTTTTATCCACAGAAAATAAAAGAAATCGTTAAAGAACTTTTGAACTTAAACTGTACTCTTTTGCAGAAAAAAAAAATAATCAAAGAAAACTAAAAGAGTTTAATCGAAGAGATTATCAAGAGCATTTGTCTCATACACTTTTAATCTCGTAAAAAATAATTACAACAATTAATCCACAAACAAACGGTGCTTGTCAGGGATGAGTTAAGTTCAATACTTTTTTTTTTTGATCAATAAAAAATACAAGTTTAAAAATCAATAAAATTGTTGTGAATTCATGAATGTTTTTTTTTTTTTTTAAGATTTTTTTAATAAGAAAATAGACAAAGTTAGATAGTAACTGTATTGATTTTTATATATTCGAGAATATAATGAAGAAAAGACTGGATTTAAAAAGCATAAAAAAAATAGGAGAAACAAATATTAAAGATTGTGCATATAGTGATGTTCTTCAGTAAGTATTCTCGCAATATCCTCACTTTTAAACAAGTAGAGCTAAAGCTGGCCAAGGCAAACTCTATAGCCGACAGCTTAGCACAACATTTGCCAAGTTTTGTGATAAAAGAAATGGAGAAAGAGTTTGAAAAAAATGCAAAACAATAATGAAACTCAACACGTAATGAGAAGAGAAAGATGTGTAGATATTGTCTAAAAAAATTAACGATATGAAAAATAAGAGAGAGCGAGAGAAGGAGTTGGCGAAGCGATACAGTCTATCAGAGCATAAATATCATCGACTGGGTAGGTAACGGAAAAATATTGTACAAACGCGATGCTCGTTATGGAAAATAATTCGAGCGTGGATTTCGATCCACGGAAGTAACTGCGCAGTATAACTATCTGTTGGCAGTAGACCGGGATAAATCTCAAACCGATATTATAACGTCTGCAAGCGTTGAGTCTATCGCTAAGCACATCGATTCAAGTTAGATAGAAGAAAAGAGTAGTAACTTGAAAGTACTTGCATAAACGATGCTCCCCCGGTGGTTCGGACTTATCTGTATTGCTGGATAACATCTGACATGTAAGAGCAACTCGATGATTCGTATGTGTAAAATAAAACCCAAGAACTTCTCTACACTTGCTAACGTTCTAAAGTGCTTTCATTTTCGCTGTAAAAGCATTCAACACTTCATGTGAATACTAAATAAAGTCAAGTCTTAAATATACAACCACAGTATTTTACACGAATATTTTGAAATAAACTATTCAGTTTTTCAACATTTTCTCTAGAAGTTTGAATTAATTTAACAAATAAATGCATTCTAGGATAAAAATCCTTCATAATAATTTTATAAAATTATAACTTGGTAATGAAAAATTTTTCAAATGGAGTAAATTAATTTATTTAAATATTTTATGCATTTTTTTTTTCAGATAATTATGTAAAATGCTTCAATAAATTATCACGTATTATTGTAAAGATGGAGTAATAAATTTTATCAGAACGTTTCATGATAAATCATTTAAAATAGTTCGATATATCAAATGCAATGAAAATCATGTAAGAAGGGGATTTTTTTCGTTCAAACGAGTCTCTTTGAAGATGTTTTTAATGTCTTTTTTAATATGTCACAAAGTTGAATATACAAAAAGGAAATAAGACAAAAAAAAAAACAGTCCGAGGTCGTAGTATGACCCTGACTTCCCTTTGTCTGTTCAGCACGTCTGTTACTACTACCTCGATCGATCACAGACATACCCAGAGAATTAAATATTTCACGTCGAGATGACTCATTACTCGTGACTTATTTATTTATTCATTTTTTTTCTCTTTTCATGTGATCTATTAGAGAGTGATAAAAAATGCAAAAAACATTACAACGAATAACAAATTGAATAAAAAGTTGAAAACATTTGATACAAATACAGATGCAATCAAATTCCTCGAACGATTTTCATCTTAATCAGATTGATAGTAATAAAGTTGAAGTCTCGTATCACTGTCAGCCTTGGCCTCTTTACTATGAGTGAGTTAAGCATGTAAGTAAATGCCTGGACTTGCAGTATGCATAAAAAAACTTGTGATCAGTAGTTGATCTGTTAAATTACCACACTGAGAGAATTTTCTTTGAAAAATTAATCACAATTTTACCGAGACATTTTTACTTCAATTTTCATTAAGCGTTTAATTTATTTGAAAAGCTGAAGATTTTTTTTGTTGAGGAAATTTTACCAAACGTACTTGATAAAATTTACCTTCGTGTCTTGTGATTATTCATACGCGTGATTGGTTAAATTTATCCGATTTTGGTAATTTTTTCAATGGCATTTTCTTGTAAATAACCAGTCATCTTTAATGCTCCCAATGACCTTCAGTTTAATGTAAACATATTTAAACTACATCATTCCTATCTCGAGCTAATGGGATACATAATGCATCCGTCTTGAGTTTTTTCATTCCTAAAGATATCACACTCGTAAATAGTCCTTTCAAAATGATACAAAATACATACAATTATCCTTTTTTTCCAGCTTATATTAGTCTATCTAAAGTGTGTGGTTGAATCACTCTTATTCAAAGATCACGTCGTAAATATCAATGAGAGTAAAGGGGTTTTTTAGAGGTAGGTTCGATGGATGCATTCACCACAAGATGGAATGGTGTGGCAAAATATACAGAAGCATGCTGCATCAAGAATGCACTTGAGAAGGGAGTGCGTAGGTTGCTTTAAAGGTATTTTGTGCCCGATTGCGTGCCCAGTGTATAATCAAGTAACTCGTGTGTGCTGAAAGGCGGAAGAAGGGTGAAATGCATAAAGGAATCAGCTCATAGTTAAGAAAGAGAGAGAAGGAAATTTCCGGACAAGTTTATAAGTAGCATAATACACCTGCCAACTCGCTCTCCATACGTTCACTCCTAGTCTGATTATGCAGTCGTGTTTCCTTCTAATTGCCTATTCGACCTACATCCTTTCATGATAAGATGTCCCAGACGAGTGATTAAGTCCTTTTTTCTAGATTCTTCGAAGCTTTTAAGAATAAGACATCATCGATTTGCTCAATTTAATGGACGATTAGTCATCTTGTTATTTTTTTTCCTTCGTTATACTCTCTTACAATTAGATATATCTCTCATACTTATCTCTCAATTGTATAATACTAAGAGTAATAAAATCATTCCGTTATCCACTTATATGACGATCTTATGTAAAATGTCATTGAATTATAGTTGTTTTATAAAAAGAAAATTTTATTTAAATTGAATTGACTCTTTTTTGCATGTTAGCTAAGATAATCATCAATCATGAGATGCTAGTGGTAATATTTGTTTTGATATTACAGAAGAGATATGTGTTAAAAAAAAATAAGAATGATGTTCAATTAAAATTTATTCTAATCTATTGAAAAGATCTGCTGTATGAGTTTCATTTATATTATGCTGATAAAAAATTCATCATCTAGTTCAAATGAGCCATCAAGTTTAATTAAAATGATTATTATTTATAGATGGAATAGAAAATGGTAATTTTTTGTTTGCATAATGTAATTTTTAATTGAGAAAAAATAGACTTATCTATTCAAGACGAGATAAAATGGAGAATGATTACATGCTGACTTTTAGATAACAACTATTTACTGATAGTAATGACTAATTATTTGTAATTATGTTCTGCGATAAATCAAGCACTCAAGGATAATAGGAAGGTTTTCAACGATACGTCAAGGGGTTGCTATCAGTAAAGGCTTGGAAAGGAGATCACATGTGTTTCTCTTACACTCAGGGTGTCTCTAATTTACTTCTGTCGCTTGTACATTACCAACATTCATGTTGTCAACTCTTCTAACTTTGGAATATATCTCCACGTTGAAACATTGGACTACCTAAAACTTTATCTCTACTCTCGACAAATTAAACAGACAACTATACACCTGAGCACGTCAAAAATTTCATCATTTTCGTTATACTCACTGATGTATCTTTAATGACACTAACATGCAGTCATTATTCAAAAGGTTAATTGATTAATAACCTATGATTAATCAATTTCATCAGGGTTTTTTTTTATTTTTGAGACAAAGAGAAATGAATAAATTAAAGAGTACATAAATTTCAAATAAAACTAATCGTAAAATATCTCTAACGGAAATTATAGCTAAGTGTTAAACCTTGAGAGTGAATATAACTTGAGCTCACCACACTGATATTATGTTGGTTGCATTAGAAGAGTAGTAAAGTAGACATGCTTCGGTTCAGGTGTCGACAGATAGCTAGACAAGTGGTAAAATTTTAGTACTACATGAAACAAGGTTACATCAAAAGTAATTTTATGAGTGTAAAATAAGTGTTCAGGACTGAAGATCTAGCTTCATTCATAAAAGGACAAAATACACCCGCATGAGAAACCTGTATGTACGGCTTTACAAGCTGGAAGTTGTAAATTATTTTTCCCTGGCATTTTCTAAGGCTTTATTTCCAACTGTCGATTAGACACATTATAAACTGATGCAATCAGCAATTCTAATGTTTAAACTTGACAACCAAGTATAAAAACATCCATATTTTGTTGAGGACGGTTTACGATTTTTCTTATCTTTCATTGTTTTATGAGTAACTTACAAAAGCTGTAAATCAAACGAGTTAATTTAAAGCTGATAAAAAAGTATGATATTTTTTAATAAGAAATATATCATTTTTGCTATGAAAACAACACTACGTTTTGCTTAAATAAAAATTCTTTGAAGGTATTTAGTATCAACTTAATTGTTAACTTCCTCGTGATAAGTTATTGCAATTAATTCAATTTATTAATGGCTAAAATTAATGTTTTTTAACTGCTAATAAATATGATAATAGTAAAAAAGCTTTTATTGTGAACTCATCAGTAGTTTTATAATAAATAAATCTTATTTTATTGTCAAGTAACTTTGCTTAAGAGTTGAAAAACATTTTACAACAGCTGACAAACTGGCATTCGCAACGCTACCTACCCTGATATCAACCAAAACTATAATATTTATCAATTCAGCGTTCATAACCTCACAAAATTTACGCAAAACTTTCATGCCTGATAATAATAATTAATGATAATAATATTAATTGATTTTGAAAACAAAATAATCTTTTCATTCTTTCCACTGGAAAATTGGTCATGTGCGCCTTTTGAATCAACTCCAGACCACCAAAGAGCGCTGATATTTTCAATAAATGTTTTGTTATGCAATAAATGTAAAGATAGTCTAAATCATCAACATATGACTTAAAAAACGGCAAAACATTTTGTGGTTTAACCTTAGTTCACTGGTGGATTTACGATGCTGTTATATTGTAGTATGCAAAACCTTGAGTAATAACTTTCAATTTCTAAATTCATCACGCAGGAGGTGAGTAAGTAAAAGTATGAAAAGGATCGTAAAACACAAAATAACGCACCACAAAAGTACATCATTGGACTTTTAGAATAACGACATCAGACATAAAGGAAGAATATGTTGGCTATATGGTAACCATCATATGCCCTTAAGGCCTTGGTATTTCCAGTTTTCAAACATGTGTCATCCTTCATATGACGTTGGTTTGTTGGTTCAGCAGTGGTGTATTTACGTGTACGTTAGGAACTAATCCATCCCAGACTCGTACGCAGATTAAGCTTGTCTGAAATGCGCGATTAGCCCGATTTACGCTCCAAGCGTGCTAGAGTTGCCGTGCAAATTGACTGCGACCGATCTCCAGGTATTTGCCTTTCGGGTATGAACACCCACTCCTTCAATTATGATGCTGAAAGCCGACGTCACTCTTGTTTAGCTACAAGTACTTGTCGGTACCTTCAAAGCTGTTTTTCACCAACCATCTCTTTTTCTCAAACATGTCTAATGTTTTTTCCTAGATGTCTTACTCATAAATAGTCTCTTAAACTTTTGATACTTGAGAAAATATTAAGAAACATAGGGAAATGATAAATTTTAGTCATCTTGTTTATCGGAGTGGCTGCGAATAGTAAAGCTAAAGTGTCATAAAACTTGTTCGTGCAGTGACTTATGAATTTTTCAGTAGAAGCTTCTGGCAAGAAGAGGCGAGAGTTTACTCGATCATGCAATCTAGACTTCTTCATAGTAGGTTTCATCATATTCAAGTTATCCAAGCATGAGTCAAGTATATAAAATCAAAAATGACGTATACAGGAAGTCAAGGTGTATCTTGTCCAACGTTTTGTTATTTGCATGATCGCATATTTTTATCATATTTAATAAATCACTTGGAATCAATTCAATATCATAATTATCATTCCCCACGATTATCTATATTCTATGTGTGTCGTACATAATATCATACGTTCGATTCCTTCTCTATCCTGAGAATTCAATTAGTTTAATCGCTTCGCAGAAGCATATATTACTCTATTGTGTTGATTCATCTCGCGCAACCTTAAAACGTACATGGAAAAATATTAGAGATATATTATTACGGTAATACACTTACTAGAAGTTAGATTTATAATAATATTCTTTTCAGAGAGATTGGAAATATTTTAAGATACACAGTGTATTTACAAGTAACTTCTATCAAATTTATTTTTAAATTTGCTTCGATTCAAATGATAAAAGATCACGAAAATTACAAATGTAGAAACTCGATACTGAAATAGCAGACAACGAAAGGAATAAAAAAAAAGTAGAACAGAAAAGTTCAAAAACATGAATCGGAAGTGTCTATAATATCATCACATAAGCCTACATGATCTAGCGCAAGAGCTTGAGACTCACGTGCTCTTTTATGCTGCACATGACGTTACCTCATGCACGCGATTGCCTAATGCTTAATGTAACTTGGAGAACGGGCAATTTGCGGTAAATCACTTCCCTCGAAGCTCTGCTGCACCTTCTATCTTTTTCCCTTACTTCTCTATTTTGCTTCTTATTTCTATTTCACTCCAACTTCAACTCTTCCAGCGAATCTGACACACATCTTTTACGTAATAGATTCGAGTCGCGATCGGCAGTACCACGTTACCGAGTCAATGAGCTCAGACGTTCCCGATTATATCGATACTTCACTCGCTGCAGTCTTAACTCAATTCTGACTCGACAACTATTGACTTTCACGCCTCGATAAAACCATCCTAGATTGATCGAAACTCGAAAAGCTTTTACGACTTTTACATTAGCTTTGTCTTAAAGATAATGTCATTTTCTTGAATAACATCGTAAGTTCGTAATGTGAATTATAATATGGTATGATTTAAGACAGCTCTGACCTTTCTATTGTTCTTGTAATCAGCTTAATTCATGAGCTTATTACATTTCATGACTTCTTGCTACTTAATCTTGAGAACTTATGTATTTAATGTTTGCTCTTTTGATCAAGTATAGCTAAATTTCAGTGTTTATCATTCAGTTATTTATGACTTCACGAGTGGCGTTGAAAGTTAGAAAATTTTCAAATAAAAAATGATAGATGATAGACATTTGACCGTTAAAATTGAAAAAAAATACCGTGAACCGAAAATAATTTATTATTCATAAAATATAATGTATGCATAAAATTTTTTTTTAAAATTGATTTACTTTTGAGAGTTGATTTTATTATAAAAATGTAAATATTATTACTTCTAAAATACAAAATGAAATATTTTATTGAATTTAATAATCGTAGTGTTTTATTTCAATGCACTTGATGTGTTTTAATATTTAATAAGCATTGCAGTAACTTTTTTAAACATCTCCAAGTGCATTAGAAGTGACTAAAATGTTTATCAAATGGATGACATCATATGAAAATACTTTAAATGTATTAATCAATATTTAAATAACTCTATTCAAAATAATTAAGCACAATAAAAATATATTTTATTCGATGAATTATTTTTTTATTATATTTTAAGTAACCATCAGCACTGAATCTATAAAAATGCTACCATGTCAATTTAAAAAAGAAATATTACATGTTCATAGTGAATGTTTTTCTCAGTGTATATCATTGAGAAATAGGCTCATTAGTAATATTCTAGAATTTTTAACACCACTACCCACATTTCTAATTGACTTGAGTCAATTTATCGAAGCCTGTTTATTTACTAATAGTGTGAGAAATTTTCTCATCACGCGATTATCTGATGTGAAGAGAGACAACATCAGTGACGAGTTAATTTCACATTCGTTCATCTTAATAGAATGGTGTAGTGATGCGTGTAAAGAAGGTATATTCAAACTCTAATAAAACCATGTTCAAATGATAAGAATTACAGCACACATTATAATGCATTTAATGTTCAGTTTTAAACTTGGTGGTAATTGGCATGAATTTAAACATTTGCACGAAAATATACAGCATTGTTGGAAAGCGTTTGTAGAAATATGTAACTTTATTAATAAAGTTTTTCAGCCAAGAGACATGAGAAAATCCTAGTGGCTTAGAATTAAAATCGGTATTGCCACGCCCTCGCAACTAAACGTGCAATCTGATAAATATGTAGTACAACTATACGTTGGACTAAACAGAATTTCTTGCGAATTAATTCTCCCTGTACACCTCACATTCTCAGCGAATTACCCGGAGAGAGCCTAACCAAGAGAGAAAGAGAGAGAAATCGTTTCCCGCGAGATTCCAATTACGTTGCGGCGTCACGATTTTATTGGCTCCGGTTTCGTCCGATTATCGCAAGAGCATTGCCCTCTCTCATTCTATTCTCTTTTATTATACAGTCGGGCCTACGGTTACGTCGTCTCGTCGCGTTATACGAGAGCGCATGGTACCTATATTGGCAAAAGAATAAAGTGAGATGACCGATTCCCACAATGGTTCACGTGCGACCACGAGAATCGTTACGGGTCGTCGATCCAGAGTATTTTTACGCTCCGATGGATCCGACTAAACCAAAATCATCACCGTCAATATATCTATAAGTACGGGCTATAAATATAATTTTGATTTACGCGTGAGATAAACAGTATCTTAAACTATCGTGTTTCTTGATTACTATCGTGAATCTGAGACGGTGAAAAGTTAATTGAACCAACCTAGCTAAGCCATTTATCATCATTCATCATCATAACGTCATAAGTATTCGAATATTGTACATTATACTAATGCGAAGTTATGACAGAAAGGACATTTAAAAGTTTGTTTGCTAAAAGTTTAGATAAGCAAAAATGTTTGAGGGTTACAATTAAATGGAGTCTCTATCAAGATAAATACTCACCTTTTTTTTATTTTAGCATCATGAAAACAAAGACGGTGAAGTCCACAAAATTATAAAATGATGATTAACGTTAACCTGGTATGATTAAAATAATTTTTTTTTTTCAATTTCGACACTGATCTATTGAATTATTTAGTGATTACAGTGTTAGTCAAATGGGTGACTCCATTTTAAAAAACTTTAAATGCATCAAAATAAAACACTACAAATATAAGTTTAAAAATGCTTATTGCACTTTTTTTATATCAATTTCTTAATTCATTTCAGTATTAAAAATGATTAACATTCATTAATATATATAGGTTGATTCGTTAATGTACATTTTTTCTTCGTGTCCTACTTTACCCCTACCTTCCCCTAATCGGCATCGAATATTTGTATACCATAAGAAGCTTTTAGTTTTGAATGACGAATTATTTATGTATGAATTGTTTCGTATTAAAATTATTTAAAAATGTGATATTGTTTCTAATCTTCATGTTTTGATTTAAATATAGCAAATAAGACAAATACGTGAAATAGAATGAATGCCCCTACACTTTTATCCCTCTTCAATGTTCATTCGCTAACTAACACATATCAAGTCCGTTGAATTTGGAATACTTTCAATATGATTCGAAATCATCTCTACATATTTTTAAATATATACTAGGATGAATAGCAAACTGTGATAATTTACAAGTGAAAAAAAAAGGAAATTTCGTCCGGATATCTTTTGAGTTGACCAATATTTTGTATTTTGTTATTTTAAAAATCCTTTGAAATGCCCGATGCTCTTAATCAGGATGTCGAATATGTACCTTTATACGGTGGTTGTGCACAGCCTTTTCCTATTCGGATTTACACTCGCTAATTAAATGAAAACCGCTATGGTTTGCAACAGCCACAAGTACCAAGTTGAGAGTGCTATCGTCAAATTATATACAAAAGAAAGAAAAAAATGAGTAAAAGAGCTATAAAAGCGAACGACGCAATCGACAATGCAAATTAATTATACGGCTAATTAACCGTAATTTTTATAATTTATCGGCTACGATAAATAAGGTAAATAAATCTCAAGGTATAGATAAAAATCGTATTTCTTTCTAGTGAGAATAGCACGGAACTAAAATGTGAAAAGAAATAAACTCCTGAGGGATTAATTTAGTCGGCTTTTTGGATAACGAGATTGCTCTTGAGTCCTCGAGAGTATTCTCGCGCCGACGGGGGCTATTGTACACATTCGTGCGGCCTGTGGACGTCACGCTCGCTTAATCTGCATAACCCCATAGAGATCCGTTAGACCGAAAGTAGCGGGCGGATCGCCGTAAGAGCATTCGGCCGTTACCAATGTGCTGAGAGAGGGTCGTGGAGAGGCGTGGAGCCGACCCCAAGCTAAAGGGAAGTTTGAAAAAATACAAAAAATAAACGATCGCGTGTGCGCATGCGCATCTTTATAAAAAAAACTTCAATATTGCTACTGGCATAAAACCAGTCCTGCCTTCTTGCCGTTTACCAACTTTTTATGACTCACTCTAAAATTTTCTTTCATTCTTTTTTCGCACGTTTTCATTGCAATAATTTTTTATTGATAGTAACATGATCCGCGAATATGAACAAGACATTCCGTGATTCTCTTGGATCTTATACAAGGCGACAAAGAGATGTTTAGAGATGTTAGTCCAGTCCGGGTGCCAAACGAATTAGGGTAATTAAGAAATTTCATATACTCGCCTTGCGATTGGATTTTTCTCATAGAAAAATATTTGGTATTAAAGTTTTCCAATCGATATTATGATAGAATTTTTGTATATTTTATAATGTAGAATATACAATATATTTATATTACATTTCGCACCCGGACTGGAGTATAACTCGTTAACTCAAGGTTATACGCGCATTCTTATTATTGCGACCACGCCGGGGGGGAATTACCCCTGGAGAGAAGTGAAAAAAAATCGCAAAGAGATCGCGAGCGACGGCACACGCGAGTTATGCATTGCGCGCGCGCATAGTAACCTTGAGAGAAGTTGGGTTGGATCAGTGTGATGAAGAGGGGAGAGATATACCCAGAGAGTTGTCTTGCTCTCTCTCAGACTCCGGCGACAGAGAATGCAGCAGTTGCGGGTGCAGGTGCCTCAGGAGAGGCGGCGAGCCATTAACCTACAGACGTGCGACCTTATTATCGCCTATCTTGCCTTGTCTCATGAAAGAAAACGAAAGGATCACGGGTGTGGTGTAAAACCCAATAACTTATTCATCAACCATCTTAATTAATTAAACTTTTAATCATAAATTTCCTGATAGAGTTGGAAGACGCGTCCATCTTTTTTTATCTTCTGATAGACCGCAGTAAAGTTGACTCAATATTTAAGATGTCCTATGCATACTTCTTAATCAAAAGCTAATTAATTGAGAAAATAAATAAGTTAT
The DNA here is from genome assembly GCA_028641665.1 of Chelonus formosanus. Classification (NCBI taxonomy): domain Eukaryota; kingdom Metazoa; phylum Arthropoda; class Insecta; order Hymenoptera; family Braconidae; genus Chelonus; species Chelonus formosanus. Next base: position 22,734,807 of record CM054002.1, read on the forward strand.
AATTAAGAATAAAACTTTTATTTCATTAAATAAGATAAATAATTAAATGAGAATATTTTTAATTCTATTTCCAACTTTTACAAAGTCTGTTTTAATTTGATGAAACGAATAAATTATTTACCATCTTTCTATTCTTAATAGTACAAATGATTTAATTATTCTTAGTCATTATTGTGTTTTATTCATTTTGTAAAATGGTTGAAGAGAAGAAAAAAAATTTCCTGAATCAGAAAGGACTTGGAGATTTTTTAGTACTCACACCTAGTTGATAAATCATGCTACAAGTAGAGTAGGATCAATGCGACGATTGCAGTTCTTCGTACGGAATTGAAATCTCCTCGTTCAGGGAACACCAAGCCTCTTTACATTCATAAATCGTGCAAGAGGATAGTATGCACAATTCCATTTCGCCGATTCCTGTTACCGGATCAGATTGAAATTGCACACCAGATTTTCTTGTCTATTTTCTTTCAGGATCGAATTGCCTTTAACAAACTTCATATATTTCTATTTTTTTTTTCAACGGCTTAAGTATAATATTTTTTATTTCAATTGGGTTCCTTGGAATGGAAGGAGCTTAAAAACATGTCGCTAATGAGGTAACATTTTTTGAAGCCTCTATACTATGCCGTGCAATTGTAGATTTTTTATAATAATTTAATATAATTATTATTGGCTTAATATGTGATTAGACTAGTGTAAAGAAATTTTGTTAAAAATAAATTTGAAAATCTCAAAGTAATTCTTTAGATGTTGATTATTGTATCGCACTAAGTAGGTTTCTAACCTCGAAATCACTATGTTCATCTTTGTCGAAGGTACAACTACACTTTTTTATTACGCAGATCGACTTTTTATTTGATTCCATTTAAGAAGAAACGTCTACCGATTCTTTTACTAATCAATTTTGATAAAAAAAATATTGATTATTTCGTTCATATGCCATATATTTATTTTCTTATTTTCAATACCGAAAAAAAAATCAAAATTGAAATGTTACATTTACGCAACGATGATCATAGATGGGTTAATGAATTTACTCCTTTATTTTTTGTAGAGAAATAATAACTTATTAGTGATACATTGAAACTCAAAAAGTTTATTAAGTTAAAAATACCTATTGATTCAGTAGTGTAAATATAGTTTTTTCTTATAATACTTTTTATACGGAAGTTTAATGAATCATTTGCAAGTATTTGAAGCGTGAAGTGCTCGCAAAAACAAGAAACCGTTCGACTTGGAATCGAGTTAGGAGACTGGAGTTCTAGAGATTTACTTGGTGAAAGTAAAGCGCGTTGAAGCATTTACTTTAAGTTGAACTTTAACTTGCCATCACCAATGATGTGACGAGTGTGTCCCGTTGGAGTTGTCAATTGTTGAAGGAAAAAAAAAAGTGTCAGCTTCTCACTCCTGAGAACTTGAATCAACATAACATTAAATTAAATGTATACATAAATCAATGAATGACCGAGTTAGCAAGTAGCGGTAACTAATTAACTACAAACAATAGAAAACTTGAATTTTGTTTTTATTAATTCTTCTTCTTTTCTATTCATTCATCATTAATGCCTTTTTTTTCATTGAGTTAATCTCAATTAAAATTCCGTTAAGTTTTAACATCAGCTGTCGTGGAACATTGACTTAAGATGATTCTTTTTTGTTGATGAAAGACAATATTATTAACACGAGAAGAAAAGGCGTATTTCATGCAGTTAATCGAAGATCAATCATAAATCATCATCAATCAAAGTCTCGATCAATTAAATACCGTCTTATTTAATTCATAATGCTTTAAAAAATCAATTTCATTTTTTTTGCTAGCATTTATCGAATTTTTTCCGCTCAGTGAACGGTACAAAAAAATTTTTTTTTCTCACGCATTGATAAAGTAGTTAAAAGATAATTATAAATGTTGTTTAATAAAAAGAAAAAATATTTTTGACAGTTTAATAGGGAAATTATTATCTCTATTTACATTCTTTTTATCACAAATACTTTGAATAATTTAAAAGTGTTAGAAAAAAATGTTTAAAATTATCTTTTAAATAAGAATGTCACTATCTATATATTTGGTGTATCTAGATTGAAATATTTTGTGTACCGTTTTTTTTTTTAAATTTCAATTTATTCAAACGGTTTTTCATCTGTCCCTCCACCTGACTCACTAGTCAAATTAGGTTTTTTTCGGCAGCTAAAAATAATACTCGGAAGAAATACAAAATACGTCGATTCCCTAGAGTCAGAGATCCCTTCATCAAATATTCATCGAAAGTGCGAAGAAAATAAGATAAAAGTTTAGTATGAGCATATATTCTTCTCAGACACTTGGAACATGATTTATTTACATCTGAAGTATACCATTGACAAAATCCTTCGATAAGTATTAATATAACTGTGAAATAAAATGGATAAAATATTTTTCAACCATGAATTCTTTTTTTTTTCTTCTTTCACTATCGCAACCAAACTTTCATTTCAGCTTTCAAGTATAAAGTTTTCTTAAAATTCATTCTTCTCTTTCTCTGCCATTTTACATTCAAACTTGTGAAAATAATATGGTAACAAAAGTTCACATACCATGTATAGAAATAGAAAGCAAACTAAATTGAGATTAACTGAAATTTGTTTTCTCCGTATGTTATATGAGTGACTGCATAGTACATTAACTTAGCAAGAAAGCGATAAATTAAGACGAAATTACTGTTTCAATAGCACAAAGTTCAGCAATTATCCATTTACTTAATTCCACCTCTATCACGTACGTTCAAGTAAAACCCCCTTTGAACCAGCTTAGCAGATCCCATTTTATTGAATTCCCAGAAATAATTTATCACTAATTAAAGGTAACGGCAATCAAATTATTAATACGGAAAATTATGCTCATAAAGCAGTTAATTTATCAATATAGAATACTTTCTATATTTAGTAACAGAAATTTTTATTATTTTATTTAGCAGATGACTCAAAAGATAATAAATGAAATTTTCAAATGGAACTTGTTCTTTAAAATGACACCTGTGTAATGTTACGCCTCAACTATCCTAGACTATTCAGGTATTGAAATTACAATGACATTAGTATTTTTATACTGAAAATCCCAAATTTAAAAGTGTTTTATCCCAATGCATTTAAAAGGATTTTAAAAATTACGTCACTCATTTGATTAATACTGTAATCACTTTTAATGTACTTTGAAGTATTTAAAAAGTGACTACAATGCTAATTAAATAGGTGACGTCATTTTAAAAACACTTTTAAATTTGACTTCTGTAATAAAATAGAAGTGATTAAAATAGCATATTATTGTGGACTCTAATAATCTTAGGTATTAAGCATTTAGTGCAATGAAATTTTTAAAGTGAAAATAAATTTGTATGTCAAAATTGACTGAAACTCTGAAATCTCTTCACGGGATAATAGTGAACAAGACTTGAGAATCTGAGACAGAGAAATTAGCTTTTCTCTGTGATTTTGGATGGAAAACTATAAATTAGTTCGGATCGTTACAAATAGTTGGAGTAAAATACAAGTGTTGATTTGGATTGTACATTTACAACAACTAATCAATCTGTCTATCTCCTTCGATCTCACCCAAGTTAACTGAGGGTAGCTGATATATAGAGTAGAGTTTAATTACCGAGACCAAACGTGTTCGCAATGGCTGCGACCGTTAATCGAGTTCAATCGGGTTTGATTGAGCCACATCTCACTTTAAACAAATGTTTCATCAATCATCATATCAATCATGATTCCTAGTTTTTTTTAACGAAAAAAAAAATTCAGTGATTTATACGGCAAGTAATATATTTGTTTTTATAAAGAGAAAATGTGATTGGAGGAATAAAAATATCATTAAAAAATATGAAGATATTCTTCGAGAATTTATGTACGAGAAATTCTATAAATTCATGGGAAAAGAATAAAGCAAGTCGAGCAATCTCATCAAGTTATGCAGCATATGGTAATGGCGATTGCTCGTAGTTACTCTCGCTCTCATGTGGCACTCTTTCATGCAATCCCAAGAATCGATTAGATTGCAATGTGCCGACAAGTGAGAGCAGAAAATATAAAAGCAACCGATAAGAAGTTGGACAGACTAGTGTTTTCTTTCTTTCTTCTTTTACCCTAGACTGGACTCAAAGAGACCAAGAGTGCAATTAAGTCTTGTGAAAGAGAAAAAAAAAGATAATTTATATGCTAATAAACTGTTGGGGAAATTGGAAATATGACGCCTCTTGTATCGCATTTGCAAATTTTTCGCAGTGCTTGTTTTTTGTCATTTTTTAAGTCACTGTTGAAATAAGAAATTTTATTATTAACCTTATCCTTAAACTTTTTTCAAATTGAATTGCAAATTTTGATATTTAATACAGATATTTTAAGAGCCTTCAGGATAAAAATAAAAAAGAAATTCAAATTAAATAAATCAATTTACCTTTCTATTCAAGATTACCTTTTAAATCATTCTTTTTTTTGTCCAAAGAAAAGTGTAAAACACTTTTTTTTTTTTAATTTCAAGTCAAATTTTTAATGAAATTTCTAGAAACAATTATCATAATCTAATATCAATTCAATTGAATGTTTCTCTCTTTCTTCTATTTTTTCTAATTTTCTGTGCTAATTTTTTATTTAAATTTTGACATTTTGGTAGAACGTTAATTAAGAAATAAAATTGCAGATTTGATTTATTTAATGGACGCTGTTCACAGTGGATTCTGTTTAATTGGATATTGGCTCAATTTAGTTTTATATTTTTATTCAAAAAGAAACACTCACTATAATTTTTATTCTATTCAATTCTTCATTCATAAAACTTGAAAAAAAAATTAGTTTTATTTTAAATGTAAAATGTTTTTTTTGTCTTTCCTCTATCAATAATCCTCATTAATGGTATTGAGCATGTTTTCACACGAACATTAGTCTCATGTTAGAAATAATAGTCTGCTCTTCATTACCAAGAGATCATCCACATGTGAATTGGCGTCACATTCGAGGGTGACAAGACTGGTTGCGCAAATGCTGTTTCATCTCACGATCAATATTGACTGGTGAGATACAATATTGCGAAACTAAAAGCTGTCGAAATTTCAGAACTATACAAGCACAAATATTAATCCATAGTTTGGCAGTAACCAGAAACGATTGATTAAATAAAATATCTTGACGAAATGATTGATGCTAAAATTATAAAAAAAAAGGTCTGAGCTTACGTACAATTATTCGTATGTATAATTGAACGTATGTACATAAATTAATTTTTGAACCTACTAATATATTTTTGAATGTTTTAAAAACGTAAAGCTATAATTAAATTATGAATTTTAAAAATCGACTCTATTACAATAATTTATTAATAAGAAGTTGAGAATAAAAAATATGTGATCGACTGTTATAATTATCAGATTTTAAACAAGAATCAATGCAGAAAAAATTTATTCTATTAACAGTATTTTATAAAGTACATCATAAATAATAATAACGTAGGTGATAAAAGATACTCATCAATTCACAAGTATATCAAAGAACTAGAGATTGTCAGAGATGAATATCAATCTTAATTTATGCAAAGTAACCAAGAGAAACTTAATGGAAATCCGTACAAAAAATTAAAATAGAATTAAAAATAAATATTTATTTTCATTTCTGTGGGAATTCGAAGTTATTTTACAGAAAGAAATAAAAAAAAAAACAAAATAATAATTAATGAAGTTTATTAATCAACGTAGTTAATGTGGTGAAGCATAAATATATGATAAAGTTCGATCTAATTTTATTGAAAAAAATATCCAAACAAAGCGAGTGAACTACGAGAACATGAAGTAGTTTCATAGAGCAGAGAAACTTAGTGAACTGTCATTAAAACTTGAAGTAAAACTATAAGCAACTAAGTTGACGATGAACCTGCGATATGAATCTTGTTACTAGGGGCTAGTTGCCGCCTTAAGCCAGTCCGTAACTTTGCTGGCATCAGGGGCTAATTAATCGAGCCGATAAGCTCGAGAAGGAGGAACGCAGGTGCGCACGATGACCTGTATTTAATTTATATCGGTTATTACAGAATATATTGATAAGATATAAGAAAATAATCATTACCATCATAATATTTATCTTTAGAAATTGTTTATATGTGAGTTCATTTTTAAATATTAATCGTAGTTTGCATAGCATTACCACTGGAATCCTATCTGACGTGAGTTTACCGATTAATTATGGAGATATTCCATGTTAATCACGTGCCGGTGGTCAGAGTCCGGTGATCTCATGCAGCTTTGTGGCATCAGAAGGTACATTCATGCAGGCCACAAACTCGTGGCCAGACACACCCCTATGACACCACACCATCCAGGTGTACACTTGCAAGTCAAATGTAATAACGCGCGTATTTCGAGTGCACTCTCGCGTAAGCCGCGGACATACCCACCAGCACAGAGACACTGAAACTTCAAGAGAATTTGAACGAGACTCCTCGCATGTGTATCCACGTCACATGAATATTCTACCAAATGGACTTTTGTGCATACACTAGACTTCAAAGAAAAAAAAAACTCATATACAAAATTGAAGCAATTCAAAGCTTCTAACATTATTTTCGCAGATTAAAAATTTCATGCTTTTCACATGATCAACAAATGTATCTCATCTAACGACCTAAAGAATTTTTTTAAACATTTTCAGTTTAATTTTCTTTTAAAGATAAAAATCATCAACTATTTGGGTGGACAAAAAAATATTCACCAAGTGTGTACTAAAAATTCGACTGGTATAAAATTTTATATTCTCGTTATCGAGATTGAAATAAACGGAAATGTCATCGTTAAGAAAAGTCATATTTTTTTATACTGAAGCTTTGAATTAAATAATAAAGTCCAATTGCAATGAAAAATAATTGCATATAATATAAAAATAAATATATCGATAAAAAGAATAATAATTTAGCGTTTATATAATCATAAATAATATTATTTATCAAACAATATTACAGGTATAAAAAAACATCATAAAAAGGGTGATAAAATAATAATAAGAGGAAACAGCATAAATCGAATATAAAGTAAAACAAGTTACGCTAAAGATCCCGCGAGCTATCGTAAATATAACTATGAAGGAGTGATATAAAAGTGAAGATATTTATTTCCTTAAGAAACTACTACTTTCATTTATTTCTGGAATTTTTTATTGTTTCTTATTGCAGAGGTGAAAATCTATGGAATTTTTAAGTAGAAAACCAACTTTTCTATGTTAAAACTTTTCCATACTGGTATACAAGATCAGATGAAGAATCCAAGTGACACTCTACCGTTACAAACAAAATATTACTAGTCAAAAGGAACCAAAACTTTGAATTTTATGTTTAAAATTTTATTCCTCAACAATAAAGAATAAATGTAGCATGAACATTTATTTTTACTATTCTTTCGTACCAAATACTGTCACGAAAAAATTTTTATTATATTTATTTTATATTTTTTAATAAATAATTTTTGTTTCTAAATTCATCACTCTTGCAATTCATGAATTTAAATTAATAAATAATTAGTATTTAAAATTAGAAATTTAAAAATTAAATAAGGTAATATTATTAGTTAATTGACATTAAAACGTATTTAAAAACAAGCATTAATATAAATATATATATTTTATCTAATTCTTCTCGTTTACTTTAATAGTTATAATTCTATTGCACTACAAAATCAACATAATTGACTATATACTCAATTAAATATCACATCACAACAATTTTAAATCATTTTTCACCTATTAACTGTCTCATGTGTTCTCGGTTAACATTTTGTACCTTAATATGATTAATTAGACCTCGTGGCCTCACATTATTTTATCACAGGAGCCAATACGAATGTGAATTCACCTCGGGAAAGCATTTTAACGTCAATCATATGACAGATATTACATTATCGTGTATGTAATGTTAATCGATAATCGCGTGCCGCGAATCCACGTGAATATATAGAGAACACGAAAATGGTCAGTAATTTCTAGTCTGAAACACAGGATTTCCAAGAGAAATTCTCGGCACGATTATAGGTACTAATTACAATATACACACACATATGTATGTCGAATTTGTTCGATTTCCGTCGACAGTGACAGTACTTTGTAATATTGCACATCCAACATTCCCCGGATATTAATGCTTTATCTAGATTTGAGTGCTTCACATAAATCAGCTACTTATTTATGGAACATCAATGACAAATTATCAATGAATCATAAAATATTTAAATTAGCTTCCAACTGATAATAAACCTCAACACTACTTTAACTATTTTTTTTTCCTCTTCAAATGAGTGTTGAACTGATAGAAACACGCTTCTAACGGGAGATTTTTAATCGGAAGCAATGAAACCGGCTTAAGAAGCTTTCAAACTGTCATACCATATTATAAATAAATGTCGCGACGAATAACTAATGCATTGATTGTTGCCCCGTTAATCTCACCGTTAGATAAATTTGGACAAATCTTAAAAGTTTCTAAATTGGTGAAAAAAAAAAATAAAACCGTCCAGGTGATTCTCATAACCATATCCGTATCGTATGGTTTGTGGTTTAGTATAAAACTTGAATGAAAATGAACTAGAGCATACACTGAATATGAACATACATCAATTTTAGTTTACTTGAATAATATATAATTTATGAAAAAAATTTTTTAATTGTAATAACTCACGAGTTAGAAAAATAAAAACATGGAATAAAAAAGTAACGGAAAAAAGGTATGTCTCGACAAAATCAATAATGGAGATGCTAAAAAAAGGTATGAAGATGCTGTGAGTTAAGACTATAGATATACGGGGACCATAAGAGAGTAAGTAAAGTAAAAGGATGGGCAGTTTGCAATTTACCAACGCTCTCGAAGAACCACGTCCCTTACCGTTGCGGCCTATCTAGTCGTGGCAAGGACGTACAAGGGGAGAGTAAACAGAAAAGATAATGGTTGATCATTACTCACACCTAGGTCCGCACCAGAACCACCAGCACACCGCTTACCTGAAACAACAGAAAATAATTACGTTAGTTGGCTAACTCGCTTTCAGAGTAATTGCTTCTACAAGAGCACAGCTATCTGGAGACTTTGGTTTATATTAAAAACGATCGAGGTTTCTATTTTTCAATGGAGCATATTTTTTTTTTATCAAATAAGCTAGAAATGATCTGCAATGTTTCATCAAATAAATTAATTGTCAATTAGCAAATGATAGAAAAGGAAAAGAGTATTGATGATGAAGACATTTCGATGCTAAATTGGAAAATCAGTTTCAACTTAAAAATCTTCCAATCCTTTGATACTGCTCCTAATTTTATTCCATTTTGAGAATCATCAACGTCATTAAAGATTTTATTCAATAAAGTCCAAACTCCTTTTAATATGACTCAGTTTTATTCAACAATTAAATAGAAACTTTTATAAATCATTTATCGATTTGTGAATAATGGATTTTAATTCAATAAGCAAAAGGTGTACCATACTGGTCAATTTGTCATCTTACATGTAATATGTCCATATATATAGTGGATACATGATATCAATAAAATTCAATAAAAATATAAATATCAAATCGAAAACATTTATCGTGAGACTGCAGCTAGATTGTCAATAGGAAATCAATATGAATTAGACTGATCTAAAGAACCTTATTGTGATCATCAATGTCATAATAAATTTTTATAACATTATTTGGATGGCATTGATATATTTTTGAGGTTAAAAATAAATTTTATAAGGTCCATTTTTAACCTCAATTTTGTTAAAGTGTACGTACCAACAAAATTGAAGTCGAAAATGAGTTTAGATTATTGGTATAATGATGTAATTCGAATTTCAACTTTAAAGTTGTAATAAAAGACTGTGATGTTAAACAAATATTTTGAAGTCTGTCTCGGTAAGTAGATTTTCGAATAGAAGTAATCGTAGTTAAGACCACGATAATTATCTTTCTGTAGAAAATAAAGTGTTGAAATACTTAAAATTTCGTAATGCACATGCAGGTAGTTATGATTGCTAAGATATAATTTAGGAGCAGGAACTCATCGTGGTTCTCTTTTAAATTAAGCACGAACGCGCTACTTGGCGAATAATCCATGACTAACAGGTCATTCCGTGGATAATGACTGAGGGATTATTTTCGTCAAAAAATGACATGCTAGTCTGACTAATACCCGTATTACCTACTTACGCACTCCCATGAATATTTTTTCCTCTTACTTCTCATTTCAGTTAAACATTATTTTCTTTCGAATGAGTATGTCAGCTATGCTGTAATGATAACCAAAATGAATGTAGTTGTAATGCGAACTAGATTTATAAATTAATCAGAGACGAAAGGAATGGCTGGGGTGTAATTTATCATGCGTGATAAAGTATATTGAATAGTTTTCGGGGGATAAGATGGAAAGAAACGACAGTTGTAGCCTCTAGCGTGACAATCACGATAGGTGTGGGGTCTAGAATTCTCGTGAGAGATGAGACCGAGTTGTGTCGTTAAACGAGACTAGACGATCAAGCACAAGCCAACAAGAGCAATCTATCTTCGTTGAAATACCGCTACTTGTTTAACTTGTTTGTCTCTACGGACGGATAACAACAACTGGACCAGCCCAAACTCGACGAGATTTTATTTCGATTGAACATCTCTATGGTCTGACCTTTTTGCAGTCCCATTTCCTAGGGTGCCTAGGGTCTTTCAAGCAACGGTCACTCGTAGTCGAGATACCTCCTCGGGCCTTTCGCATACGTAACGGTTTCGATAATTCGTACTCTCTCTCTACGCGGTTACGTACGCTTGACCCTCTACACTCGATTCGGCCACCTTTGGTCAACTTGGCAATTCTTACAGCACTCACTGCGCAACGTTCAATGATCATTATACCCGTAGGCATCACAAGAGAATCAGCTTCACTCGGCTCCACTGTCACGGACTAGTCACGATGCGTTCCTTCGAAATAATACGTTGCCGATCGTCCATCGACGCTGACAGCACCGGTAGACGTTGTGCCAGTATATTCCAAAGTCCAGCAGAAGAACTCTACGGCACTTAGAACTAGACGTTAGTGGGTCATTGCAGTCTGTACATCCACACTTTTCTTCGTGCCTGGGAAATACATTCTGTTTTCTCCAACATTTCAGAAGCCAGTGATTCAACCTCTGCACTATTGCATCGTTGAAGCAAGTAACAAGCGTCCTTGCTCAAGAATTTTCATACTGGATAAGTGCCAACACACTGGTAATGTGTGGTTTTTCTTCTTAGAATGTAACTCCACTGTGTCACTGAGTAAAAAAGGTATCTTATAAATATCCAAACTACCACACGATGCCACGTGCTTCTTTACGATCACTGCTTATTGATCCAGTCACAGCATAAAATGCCATTGGATTTGCAGTCCTCGAATTCCATCAGGAATAAATATGTTTGAAGAAAATCCATTACATACATTTGAAAAATATCTACTAATACGACTCTGATATAATATTTTCATTTTATTGAAATATGAGGGAAAAAGATTTTCCATGAAATTTTTTCAGTAGAATGAAAATTGGATAATGCAATGGAGTTCAATTAATAGAAACATATGCTGAATATTCGTAAATAGAAAGTTAGAATTTATTAAAAATTCCACAGATTTATCATAGCAGAAAATGTTTTTTTTTTTAAACTTATCAATACACAGAGAAAAAATTTAGTAGGAACAACTAATATTTTTTGACTAATAAAAATTTTGAAATGTCTTAATAAAATATTTTGTTTTGGAATTAACATAGCCCAATTTTTTTTTGATGATTACTTGAAATATTAATAAAATACTTCATTCAAAAAATACATCTTTATTGTGTTCACAATGCTAATTAAATAGGTGATGTCATATTAAACCACTTGAAGTGCATCAAAATAAAATACTAGCAGTGTACTTTTTCATTGGATTAATCTATTTTATAAAATTTTTAATATTTCAAATTCTTCTTATTGATTGAATAAACATTTCTTTGCATAGTAAAAATTTTTTCTCAATGCAATTATTCAATGATTCTAGTGCATTTTTTTGAGTCCACATACATACATTTACCTTTGAAATAATTCCCTGCTATTATTGGATAACTACTTTTTGCATTTTATTGGCAAATAAAAAACAAAGAGTTGAAACAATAATGTACTCATGCATGATATATCATATATGAACTAGAGCATGGCATACAAGCTACATATTTTGATTGGTTGGTTTCATTTTTGATACGACTTTTTTTTTCTTCTAATCCATATTTTCTTTTTCAATACTCATATAATTAAATGCTAAGTCAAGTGAAGTCTATTCTTTTGTAAACATTTCATTTGTTATTATCATTAACAAATAGAGACTTTAGATTTGCTGTGAACACCCAGTTCAAAGAAATTCTCTAAACATTCTAAACAATAGAAATATTCATGTCACTCATTGCTCTACAATAATATCAGTAAAGCGTCAACACATTGATATTTGTTGTTACTAATAGTGCAGTTATGATGTCAGCAATGTCCTCCGGAAGTTGAACACTCCAACAGACGGCTTACAAATCCTATATATCATGTGCTATAGGTAAAGAAACTTTGTAGGTAGCGATTGAGAAGGAGCAAGAGCACGGTGAACATTTACAACAAACTTTTCCGGTTGACGTGTATGAATCTATACATTTGAGTGAGACTTGTCAATATATACTCCTTTCTTCCAGAATAGCACACCATCAATACCCATTCAATTGAATAACTTTGAATAGCAAACTTAAATGAAAATTAATCAAGTACTACAATTTCAGCATTAAATATAATATTAATGCAAACATAAAGTGTACAGACACTTGAAAAATGTCTTACAACATCAAACGAAGAAAAATAAATGAAATTGTTGGATAAATTAAGTAAGATTATCGAAGGTTCTGAACAAAACCTGATAGAAGTCGTTTATCACTTAGAAACGAAAGTGCTTGAGGCAATTCTCTGAGCGCCGTTGTAATTTGAAAACATTAAATAAGGCTCTTAAGATACTATCTCATTCAGTTGTTGCAGTTAATTCATTTTTGCTGGCCTGGTTTTTCTAACCTAAGAGCATCTGCGTATCGGGATTAGTTAGTGAGGACGAAGACTATACATTCCACTACAAGACTGAGTGCTCTTTGCCACCTGGCAGTATTACATAGTCCTGAGGTTCCCGACTTTTACGAGCACACCCGTATTAGCTGACTCTGAACCGTTAATCCAAAAGGAACGTTAAAGACTCATCAGTTCACGAGTAGTCTCGAGAGAAAAAGATGCTCACATATGTGGGTATCGTTGGAAGAAGATGAGGGCGTTGATGGTTAACATTTATTGTCGTTTAATAAAATACTGCCAATAACTATCTGGTGTTTGTTGTAAATTCCTGTACACATGATCGTAGCACTATATACTGACTGCTAAACCATGTAGATTATTAACAATCATTGTCTATTATGTATGATTAAACAAATGAATGAAAATACGTTTAAATTAACCTAGCCTGTATTGACCAGTATGTTTAAATGAAATGAACAATACCAGACATGTTCAAAAACTAACATAAATGATAAAGACAGAGAGAAATAATGTTTAGCAAGCGCGAATAACTTTCGATGTACTGATTTTGCATATGCATAATCAAATACGTTTGTAATTCCTGTTTGTAGAATAATAGAATTGCTGGTATTTAACACAAGCCATTCAACAGAACTCCGCTTATGCAAATGTAATTAGTTCTCAAATCGTGACAGATTTATTTTGTAATCACATCAACTAATTAATTATCAGATCATTTGATTTTGATTATATTGATCTTTTTCAACTTACGAAAGCAATGAAAATTCAATCAAAGGTAGTATACATTAATTATCATGGATAACGATTTATGTTCGAATTCTCTGATGTTAACATTTTGTGTGGGTATTTTCAAATAAACTAATTCACTGCCATTATTAATTATATGAGAATATGTTGAATTATCGAGAATATAACATGTACTTGATCAGTATTTTTATCTTGCTGTTAAAAACACTCGTAACTATCCTCCAGGCATATTTTCATTCCAACTACTACATCGACCAATACACACAATACACTAGCAGACAAAATTCATCCTGAAGTCAATAACCAAAAATTCACTTTCCACCGAACTTTCAACTACACAGAGTACTATCAGTGATTGAGAATTTTTTTGAAAAAAAAAAAAAAATGATGGAAAATATTTGAGAGAATAATGCAGCTGCAGATTAATGATTGTTCTTCATTTGGATTTAATTACATTGAATTTATAGATTGATTTTGATTTTAATAAAATACATGAGTAATAATAAACGGAATGTTATTATTATTTTCGCTGAAATTTTAAATTGATAAACTATAACAATGAGTTGTAATTAAATTCACATGAAACGATTGAAATAAAGTATTGTATGTTTTGAATATAATATATACTGATACACTACATGAAATAAATGGCATCAGATTTGTTCAGTTGAGTTTTTTTAGTATTACAAAATATTTCTTCACTAATAAAAGATATTAGTAATAAATCTGTTTTATCAGAGTATCATTTTTGACAAAAATGTTAAATAATTTTCTGCTAGGAAATGAAAGAAGCAAAGAAGGTGGAATGTTGGATTGGTATGAAAGTTGATATTTGAAATGTTGGTATATCTCAGAAGACCTAGAGTGTAAATGGCAAACGCTCGCTCTCTTCAGTTAATTTGACGGTGGTATGCAATAACACTGGTATGTCTTACATGTACAACAGCACATGAAGAGAATTCAGGATAATTCATTCTAGTAGCAATGTAGTTACAAACATAGAAGGTTATGTCTCAAGTTGGTTCCGCACACACTATTGGCATTTCCGCGGCTATTTCCTAGGTAATCTCCATCTCACTAATCAGGTTCTAGTTTGCAACGGAAGTTCACCCTTATTGAAGCTATTCCATGAGGCCTTTGATTAAGTTCATCATCTCATCTCTAAACTGATTTACAAAACTTTTGTAATACTGAGCAAAAATTTCTTTATAAACAGTAGCAAAAAAAAGTTATTGCACTGGTATTGTTTTTTTTTTTCTTTCTGAATCTCGATTAATTGAAAAATATAACCAAGTATCTACATGTAGTTGAAGCTAGAATTCGATAGACTGAAGTTGAAAATAGATTACAGAATGCAATATATTTCTAGGACAAGGTGAAAATAAGATGCATGAAAATTTTTGCAAAACTTAACATCTAGTGAAGTCAATAACTTGACAAATATAGAAAACATAAATTTTTTATTTTAAATATTTGCAGTAGTGTGTTTATTTTACGTGACTAGATCAATCTTTTCGTTTCAATTTTTTTATATGTCACACGTACGCCATCTTGCTTATATTGCAAGTTACAAGTTTGCTCGAGGGAAAATACTTCTCGTCCCAACCAACAAATCCCCCAAGTTTCAACTGCACGATTGCTAGTGACAGCTGACGGCATTATTATACTACTGCAACTCCAATAATAAGTTATAAAATCTAAAAAACTATCGTCAATACAAAAGATATTGGATATTGTATATATGTATATTCTTTAGATGCTGGAGAATGTGTATGTGTATCGTAGTTTGATTATATATTAAGGATCTTAAGATAATTAAGGAGATCTTCAACAATCATCATTGGGTGTATTCAATTATGAAACAATATCGTCACAATTTTAATCGAATATTTCTAGAGCTAATCTGTGGATACGGATTTTTACTCATTTAGATTCTCTTTCATCTCTCTTTCATCTACTTACTCATACATTCTTCTTTCTTTTATCTATTTACTTATTCAATTTTCGATTTTTTTCGTTCTTTTACTAATTTACTTTAACTTTTTCTTAAGTATTCTCAATCACCTTTTTTTCTTATAATTAAATGTGTGAACCGATCGAAGACAAACAGAAAATCTAACCAAATAAATTTCAAAAAGGACACAATCTAAATAAAAGAGAAAAAAAAAGTGAATAAAAAAAGGAAACAATAAGTCAATGTGAGTTTGCGAAAGGAAGGAAAAAATTGAAAAAGAGGACTGTATGCGTAAGCAGATGGGAATAGTCCCAGAAAAAGTACCGGAAAAAGTCCCGGGAATAATATCGATGAAAGTCTGAAAGAAAGTAGTCCATAAGTAAATAGTAATTTATTTCTTAAAAAAATGAAAATATTGAAGAAATTTCATTTCCAAGTCCTCCAATATTATTTTCAAATAATATTAAAAAAAGCTGTAGAATTATTTGTAATTGTAAGTATCATTTCACGTGTGCGGTCTATTCGCGCTCAATAGACAAGGATAACAGCTTGTACATGTGAAGTTGTCTCACTTCAATGTTTACCTATTGTTACAGTTAAGAAATCAACTGGAATTGTTGCCGAGTGATATTAGTCACTTTGCAATCTTATACACGGTAATTCATTTTTCATCGATGAAGTCTCCCCTCTCTGGCTAACTCTGTCTTGTTATCTCCGTTATCTGATTGGTCGTTCATATTGTTCAATAACCCCTCTATTTTTGCGAATTTACAAAATTTGCAAACGCCAATCTGTTCCAAATTCTCTCTAGTTTCTACATGTTTTCCTTGTGATAATAATTTTAGATCACCCTGTATTTAGATTGTAAAATAATATCATTTAATAACACAAAATATTGGGAAATAATTTAAAACAGTATGTCGTGTTGATTGAAACTGATAAAATTTGACGATCGATCAGATTATCATACAAAGCTGCATAAGTATCAATAAATAATAATGATTGCATCTGATTATCAACATACCTCTGATTTCCCAGGACTACAAAACCTATTGAGTCGTGTACGAATAGCGATGCAACTGTAATCGAAACACAATTGTGTAGAGGCGGGTGCTCAGGTATTGTATTTGACGTTACGAGAGCTGGAGAGAACACCTTCTATAATCCGGGCGATCAATCGATTTAATATAATGCAAATTCCCACGGCCCATGATGCTCGTTGAGTTGGCATCGAACTGTAGAAATCGTAGCAACATAGCTAATCGGTTAATACCCTCTCGTATGGTGTTAAAGTACCACTAGTCCCTTTTCTCAATCTCACTTCTCTTGATTGTTGGGATAAAGATAAAAGCCGCAGCATCAAGTTGATTCCGATTTAATTGCAAAACGTCAAGAATTTGATCGCACTAGAAAGATATGTACCTATAATTTAGCAGCATTACTCTGGCACGCGGGGCTAAAGTGCTCCTGGTTCAATCAATGTCAAGGAATCTTGCACGCGCTGCTTGTACACTCAGCTTTGACCAGTTCGCGTGCTGAATGTTCATGGACAAGAAGGTCCGCTACTCTTTGCTCCTAACCGAGTAAATGCAAACCACTCAATTATGGTATACACTATGTGCACGAAGATCAAACTGTGTCTTTTGGTTTGACTATATTCGTACCAGTCATTCCCTTAGTAGCAATCCAGATCCCTTTGCGACCGCTGATCAACAAGATGCCATGTCCTCCAGGGAGATATAAGCCAGAGATATTTCCTTTTGCCTACCGGCTTCTGCTTGTGCCAATATTATTTGCCCGCCAGTTATGGATTCTCGTTTCCACTGATCACTGCAGTAAACACGCTGATTTTAAAAATATAAGGATTACATAGGGGTTACCATCTTGATGATTATCACGTCATGGATAGCGTGACGATAACATCAAAGCCTCAAAGCCTCGTACAAATATTACTGAATAAAACGTTGAATTTACTGCTTTTTTTGCTCTGATAATAAGAGCTCAGTTACATCTGTTCACTACTCATTATGTCATACATATTGAATGACTTCTTGTAAGAGGTAATAAGACATAATTAAATTTATATGTCAACACATCGTACCAGTATAAGTCCTTGCAAAAAGTATGTAATAAAATGAGCAAGAGTAGAACCAACAGGATAATAATAAGGTTTTACTGAAGAAATTAAACGATTTGCTGGATAAGTATCGATAAGAGTCTTCTTAATGGTATCCGGTGTACCCTTATAGAGGCTTCGCTAAAACCTGCTTCCGATGACCTGTAGTTAACGCCATATATCGAATCGTAAGTTCAGGAAATTGAACCATCTTGTCTAGACTTCCTTTGCCCGTCGTTATAAACCTTTTACTTTACTTCTCTCATTTTATTTTGATACACATGAAGTTGCGAATGGTGAAAAAATGATAGCATACAAAAAAAAATAAAACTCGAATTTAAAATTGAGGTGAATCATCAAGTAAACACTTGAATTATCCTGGATTTGTTGTGACTTGCATTTAAACTCATCATAATCTTGAACTGAATATCAAAATTTCTTTCAATAAAATATTTTGATTTTAAGCTATTAGTAAACATTTAAAAAAGTGTAATAAAACGATTAAAACAGATGAAACTTGATAATTATTACGGAAATAGTATCTACAGTAGCAGTGTGAAATTTTTGTCAGCATGAACACAAATATAAACATATGAGAAAATAAGTGTTTATGAATACAGTGAACATAGTGAAGTTAATTTACTGGTTACATTGTCGTGCTTTCTAAGGTTGACCTGCATAAATGTAAAAGCTTGTTGTAGAAGCGCATGCCAGTTGGCAATCTATCTCAGAAGCTGTCCCGTCGGCGGAATAATGATAATTATCACTACTGCTACAACAAAAAAGTTTCTGGGCCAAGTCCAAGTCCGATGACTAACTGGTATTGTACATTATTATCATTTCGTTGGTTTTATTTGATAGTTAATGATACTTTTATGACAAAAAATGACAAGGAATGGGGAAAAGTTTTCAATTATGTAATAAAATACATAATGAAAAAGGAGTTAAACAATAATGATATAGAATAAAGGAAAAATAACGTATGAGAAACGACAGCCGGTAGCAATCATTCATGAAGGACCGGGCCTGTAGATAAACTGCAGGCAATCAAGCAGTGTAATTTTCTCCCTGAGCCCGTGTTGATAAAATACCACTGGTCTAGATCAATAACGCAACCGTCCACCGGGAAATTAATTAATCTTCACCGTCGCTCTGTGTGATCGTCAGGAAAATTAATTAATACGACTAAAGTAATTAGCGCTCTCTTCCCGACATGGATATGCGTAATGGTGCTTTTGCGCGAGCGTTATCATCCATGGAGTTTCTATTCTCCGATGACGATGAGACGAATAAATTGAACTGCTCTGTGATATATCGCACAAGTGCAATTAAAACGACTGGCGACATTAATTCTCCCTATCTTCTCCATCAGGGTTAATGCCTACTGTGATTAGTTCACTGAGTCTCAAGCAAAGGCATTTATCATTCATAATCAGTAGAAAATAATATGTCGGAGATAACATGTAGTGCAAAAAAAAAAAAAAATTTTCACGACAAAAAATATTTATTTATGACACAGTACACTGTTGATAGGCACACTGCCAAAAATACCTAACTTTGCGCTACGACAATATATGTTTTTCATTCGAATTGCATCCAAATAAATATAATCACATCTGAAAGTTATTTACTAAATTTGTTGATCTGCATTCAGTCTTCTATCTCTTTGTCTCTAAACTATTCAATAATCGTAGTATTTGTATTTCTGCTGTATTCCCAAGTGAAACTAAATGGTCACAAAATGAAAAAAAGCCGAATACAAATCCGATTGAAGCCTAATTTTAACTTAAAAATATTTTCAGTTCCCAAAATAAGCCCAATACACACTTAAATTAAGCTAAGAGTCTCAAGTTAATCCCAAAAATATTTTTAATCTTAATTGGACACATTGTGAGCCTGTAAAATAATTTTGAGCTTTTATTGGGCTTTTTTTGAGTGCGCCCGAAAACTGATTATTACTATTCAGGATATTTTTTTTATTTTTCATAAATGTATTACTAATTTTCTACGAATTAATTTATTCAGACTATTATGAAAAGCTCTATGGAAAGAGAATTAGATTTGCTCTATCATTTTGTTTATTTGATATTCAATTAAGAAATTGATGTTGCTAAATTAGAAAAATTATTTTATGGTTATTATTATTATTAGTGAAAGTATGAATCATTAATGGTTTATTTAGTGCACAAAGTATACAAGAAACCTAGTGGGAGTCGTTCATGAGTTAAAGTTAGATGAAAAGCTTCAGTGAAGTAGAGGAGTACCTTTAGAAAATAAGGGAAACTCTTGCATAATGTTGAGCAAAGCAAACATCATTATAATTATTAACAATATCATGTCATGTTAGCTTTATTATTACGTCCTGTGAACTTTGATTGAAAGCTTGTGTACGCTGTTCCATGTCATAATGTTCATTTTAATGGAGTCAAGAGATATGTATGTCTATAAGCTTCATTATCATGAATAAAACTACATCCTTGGAATCTAACCTTTCATATATAATAAATCATTGATGTTCATTGCAGAAAACATTTTTTTCGCTATAAATGTAAATTTTTATATCATATCTCATATTCCATCTAAGTTTGAACGAAAATTTACAAAAAAAAAAAAAAAAAAACAGTAAATTATTAATTCATTGAAAATATTATTTCATCGTTTCTATAGACAGATTTTAAATGAAATTCTATGTTCAAGAAACAAAATGAAAATGATTATTCTTTTTTTAATAAATTAATTTTTTTACAATGAAAAGTAATTTCATGAGTCTTTGTTATCCTTGTAAAAAATAGTCTGATTAATTTTTATCAAAAGAAATAGCATTTTTAAATGTAGATTCTAAATAAAAATAATATGAAGTTATTTTCAAGAATTTAATAGAATAAAAAAACTTGGTAGCTTGACAGAATTGATAAAAACAAACGATAATTACAAAATCATTTTCAAGTATTGTCGTCTGTAATGAAATTCACCGATTGAAGTGTTATTGAGGAAAAAAAGAGCATAAAAGAAATTATTACGTTATTTTATAGCTTTGCAGAGGCACGTTTCAGGCAAGACGACAACGTTGAAAATTCTTGAGTACAAAACTGCTGACGAAAACACGCTAAAGCATTTACGAGTGTTCGCTAAGATTGTAAGAAGCTCCGCCTTCGAGCATTAGACTGAAATGTCGTTTCTTTCTGTACCTGAACAGAAAACGGTACAAAGTTTTATATATATGTATATATATATATATATATAAAAATATCTTGTAGGATAATTGGAAAAGGGTCTTTTTTCAAGAAGGATCGTAAACGATCGTCCTCTTTCGATTGTTCTTATTTTCAATTGACGCTTGAGGCATTTTCCAAACGTTCTCTCAATCAAGAACTCTCGAATCAGACCACACGCATCGACCACCCTCTTTGAAGCACTCTTACTTTCACTAAGGCGATCGAGAAAAACGTGTTCTATTCCCTCTGCCTGAGTGATTTTACTTTGAGAATGCAAACCCAAGTAATTACCAGTATAGATGCATGAATCACTTGACAAGTTAGCTTGTTGTGAATGTGCGATAAAGACTTTTTGTTCGAGCATAATGATTAGCGTAAAAATGATAGTTTTAATTAAGACTTTTACGTAATAACTTGATGCTTCTTAAATTTATCGTTACTCTGTAAATGAAAATCATCAGAGTGACATTCATGAATGATCATAAAAATTAACTAGCATTTAATAGATTCACTGACTTAAGGGTGAGTGAAATATCAAGATAACATTTTTTAAAATCAATATTTCAAGCCATCATTATTATTATAGAAGAATTTTAATTACATCTTATGCTGCATTTATATCAACTAAGCAGGCTAAAAATATAAAAAATAATAAGGTACATAATAAAGTCAATTTTATTTAAGGTAGTTTGGGTCGTCAACGGATCATCTTTTTTTTTCTAAATATTTAATAACGTACTAAAGATTACTCAAATATTACAATCATTAAATTAGTTTTATAACAGTTAATAATATACAAAATCTAATTACAAACAAAAATATTTTTGTTAACATCAGAAAACTGTAAATATCATAATTAATCATTGATATATTGTAATGATGATCGTTGACCTGCGTTTTTTTTTTTAAATTAATGCATTCTTCAAACTTTGAGCTTTCTTTTGATGCTCTACTATATTGCAAAATAGTTGTATGATTCTATCTATACACAATTTTTTTATGTTAGTTTATGAGTGAGTCTATTGCACATCAGACGTTATATTGATTTATTTGTATTAATTTTATCATTTCAATAAACCATTTAAATACTACAATATTTGATCATTGATTTTTGATTATTAAAGTCGTTGAAGCATTCTCAAACTAGCCAAAACATTAATTCGTATGCTTATCTTTAGCATAATAATAAACTTAATATTCTGAGTTTATATTTATATTTTGACCACACTACCGTAAATATTTGTTAATTTATAAGATAAAAATATCCATTAAGATTAAATGTTGGTTATAATTAATTAATGCACATGTTTTGAGTACATTTTTAACTAGATAAAATGAACAGAATATGTATATCCATAATATCATCTCGTGGTCTGTATATGCTAATATAAAATAATAAAAGTATAAAACTCTGTACTTATATGTAATGCAGAAAATATGAAGGCATTTTTTTAACATCATTACATTATGTTTTTGCTGGTTTAGTATAAACTCACCGTTATACAGAAGGTACTTAATATAACCAGGCTCTCGTATATAGAGTTTACCCAAACACAAACGATCCATCAATATTGACTTCCGCTTCATCTCCACAGTAGAGAGCCATTTAGATTCTAACTTATGCCATGCATTTATGAACGAAAATTCCTTAGTTGGGCTTTTATTGTATCGACATAAAAATAGTAAGATCGTAAAAAAAGTCACCACTTTAAATATCAAGTAGATAAAAAGTAAGAGCTTGTGAAGAAGAAATTTCTCCAATAAGTAAACCTTTAATAAAACTTATAGGTGGAAGAAGGTGAATAAAAACATGTAAGTAGCTCTTGTAGATAATTTTTATATCCTACGATAGTTCAATAATAGCAACTTCTACCTATTTATTTAACAAATTCTTAATTGAATGTTGGTACTATCTACATTGTAATCTCTCACGAAATGCCTACAAACACGCATAGGCAATAATCATGATTGTTTAGGATGCCTTGCAGGACGTTTATTAAATCTGAGTAATCCTAGAACACCTACAATATTGCAGCATATCCCAGTTTCGTATGGCCCAACAATATTTGTTTATCGTGTTTATGAAAGTTAATGGCATTCGCCTGGAGCGAAAACGTATAATTGGATGTCCAGAGGATCACCCAGCAAAGCCTTAATGGCCTTCCGAAGGTGTGGTTATTACTGCAGAATGTAATATTATGGTGGTCATGATGTCGTTCGGACACCCTGGAGATATCCAACGGTGCTAACGCGAATTTAGTCAAGATATTGCTCGAGTGAAATTGGCTTGAACGAGAAGACCCCCTGCCATCCTGACATCTTCTCTATACCCATTAGATACACATGGTTCATGGATGCTCCTGCTTGCTACGATTACTATTACGTTGTTACACCAGATACCGCCTGGTATCTATTTCAGTTCATAGTCACTCCATTAGACACCTCCAATTGCTTTTTCGTGCAATTGAATTTGTATTAAGGATGTTACATTTGTACATATCAGTCTTGAGTGTACTGTTCATTGTTAATGTGTTATTGATACAAACAAGTCCTCTGCCTTCTTCATAAAATAATTATATTTAAACTCATTATCATCGTGATTAAAATTTTTATTACTTCTTTTATGATACTACTGGTTGGGTATAAATTAAATTGATGCCTTTTTACGTTTAATATCTCTGAGAATTCAATTAATAACAAGCTTCTTGAAAAAACAAAATGATTAATGTTTATCAGTTAATTTTATTGAAGGAAAAAAAATAAAAATTTGTTACGATAAATTTTGTATTCTCCAGAGCTATCAATGAGACTTGTAATGAGTATCTGTAATGTCAACATAATGACTTCTTTTAGAACACAAAAAAAAAAATTAAAGCCACAAATAGCACATATTTCACCAATCTTACACTTCATTCAAGGGTCTTAAGGTCATGAACTTTAGCAGACAAGTTTTACGACTTTGGAGCTATAAAGTCTATAGGTTATCGGCATTAATAAACACCCAACGTCGAACTTTGTCGTCACCTTTTAATGCCGTCACGTTTAACGACGTGACGTTCGAGACTTCGTGACTACTGAGATACCATCTTTCTTTCATGCATTGAGGAAATGGTTATTAAAGCTTCATACATAGCCGATAATTCGAGGATATAATTAAATCTATAAATAAAATATGCAATTATCTTTTGTTATTTGATGATAATAAATCTAGACAGGAGAGAGTTGAAAACATGACAATACTTTAGATACAAACAAAGTAAAATAATATTTAGAACCCTAGTAATGACGTAATGACATAATTTAATTGATGCTTGTATTAAACAATACTTCCCTAAAATAGTATTTAAGGGTAGATGACTGGCTCATGTGAAGTTGTTATTAAATTTCTAGTGAAAATTAATTATCCCATCTGGTGAAAGCTGCATGTTCATGATTTAAAAACGATTAATATTATTAATACTTTTCAAAGAACTTTATTTTAAAAATTTATAGTAGAATTAAAATGCTTGAACTAGTCAGTGTTTCCGGAACAAACTGAATAGTTTTAAGTTTATTCGTACTCTGATTGCATATTTATACCGTGACTCTGAGTCACGATAGTTTACATGATTATGCTCATTCACGATCTAGTTCGAAGCAATTATTAATTCAATGCATACAAAAATACAAGATATCAATAAATAAATTGTTCATTCTTTTCAATTACACAAATGGCATTTTAATGTGATGATATAGATTTTTAATACCGTGTTTGTGTACAAAAAAAAGTTTTTCATGATTAAAGAAAAACGTTTGAACTACTTTTTTGATGAAAAAATCAATGACGAAAAGACTTCTCACACTTTTTTTTTTCAAGTTACTATTAATTTACATTCCCATGAGAAAAATGTATGCAAGCCACTCCTGACTAATTAGCATCATTTTTGCTTTATTACGAATACAGATCGTTCATTTCCTCAGGGCCACATAAAAAATTAATTGCAACGAACAACTACTAAATAGACATCATTTGCAACAAGTAATATGCAACAAAGTAAAACATATAAATATAAGGTTCCCGTAAGTGTCGATCGAGATAGCACCTTTGAGAGGATGTTACTGGAATACTTTTCTCCAAAGCGAGTTCCGGAAATACACTTACAATTAGTATACAATTACATTGATGATAATACAAATTAAATTCTCGCTAGTATTTATCAAAACTACAGTTTCGTTAACTTGATTCTTTTTCCAAGTGTGTATATATATATATTTACACTGACACGTTTCAACTTATACAAGTTAACATCACATGTACACGCAACAATGACTTTATGTACTTGGAACAAGTTCACATAGAGGCAATAGGACTCTAACAAGTAGAAAGGGTTGTAATATGTATCGAACAGAATCATGACCTATTCTTTCTTTTCATGCTACTCACTCGTTGCTCGCTACTGTTGATACCATTTATCTAACTGTTCGTGACATTTTACGAGAGAAAGGTTCCGTAAATAATGTCAACTTCACTTTCAATTGGTAAAATTGAAAGATAGATACTTATTTTATTTTCGGCTAAGTAATTAACGTTTTGTTCACAGTAATTAAACACTTTCATTTGATTCTGTCTAATTCAGATGAGAAATTATCCGAGTTTAATAATATTATGTTACAAATGTGACTATTGTTGCCAGTAACAACATTTATCGTAATTGATTTTTCTTATTATAGTTGGAAAAAATAATCAAATGATTTATAGGTGGAATTTTTTTTCAAGAAGGTTGGTATTAAGGTGGTTCGATGAAATTTAATATTTAATTGAGCTATTTAAAAGATTAATTTTTTTTATCAACAAACTTTTTTTGCCATATGATATTTAATTTCTTACTATTCAAATTTTTTATTAATTTTCATAGTACTTCAATTGACTGATTGCCAAATTTCATCTCACTATCTTAAGGTATTTCGATTGAGATTTATTTTTCATTGGATCTTTTGTTTTATATAGCCCGGAGCGATCGAAATGCCTTAAAAAGAAAACAAAGATCAGCGTCAGGAGGTTATTACTCAAAGCAAAGGTGACGGAGGACATGAGATAAAGAGGAAAGCAGTGACTTAAACTATCAGTGACGATGAAGCTACACTAGCGCGTATGTAGAACGTACGAATAGCTGTACACGATAGTTATTATAAGTAAGATCTGTAGCCATATACGATAACTGTGCCGTTCTCCAGTTATACGTGCCGCCTTGACTGCAGTGAAGAGCTCACAGCACCTTCCGAGCCTACCATATACATGTGCATGATGCTGCGGCACACATGGTACAGACGAGAGAGCATAAGTATATGCTCCAAGCCATACATATTTATGTAGTATAGCGTCTATCTCTCGGCTCAACTACCCTCATCCTTACTACACTACTTTTCAAATATCTAACGCATCTTCGCTCCATTTTGCTTATCTATTACCTTGTTCGACCGATTTTTCATTTATGGAAATTGACGAAAATAAAAGAAAAATGCCCTTTTTTTAGTAGGAGATAAACTTGTGGCTTCGCGTTACTAACACGCTAACATGAAACGCGAATACTAACTGTAAATAAAAATAATTTAAATACCATTGGCAGTCATTTTTATTTCGTTAATTAATATTAATAATTTTAATTAATAAATATGAAAATGAATAGAATTATTACTTGGAATGTCGATAGATGTTAACACTAGACTTAATTGACAAATTGTGAATTTTCAATTTTTAGTACTATAATTAATTTAAAAATTTAAACAAACTATTATTATTTTATAGTTTCAAGCTTTCACTTCTATCATCAGTCCCTATGACTGCCTGAAATTTTTTTTATCGTGATGAATTTTGAGGATATTCTATTCTCTTCTTCGCAAACTAGGTCAGATTCAAACTCAAGAGTTGAGATACAACTGCACTATTTAAGAAAATTAACTGTCCCAGGAGCTTTACATTCATTTATTCTATTTAATTCATTTGTCTCTTTTCATTAAATTCATTATACTTGTTTATTATCAGGAAGAGATGACAATTTTATAGATATCGAGGTTATTTGTATTTTAATATGTATTTACTGAAGATTGAAGGATCAATTTATGTAGCTTTACTGGTTCCTGAAGTGGGTAGACCGGATTGGATGAAACAAAAATTGAAGAAGTCTCTGATATTCTCATGTTGTTTATAATGCCATAGACCTAGATACTACCTTTTGGATATGAGTAAATAAAAAATAGGAACGATAATGACACACAATATTTGCTATCATATTTTAAGAAGAATGGAGAAATGATTTTAGAAAGAGAAAGCAAATGAGTGTCGTTGAATGTTCTTTAACACTCCATTAATTTTATTAGAAATCTTTCGAGAGCATCGACTCCTTCACTTGATCTCTAGCAATTGCACAAATATTCATAACAACGTAATACTTGGAATAATCTCGTTTTTATGTCGAGAAATTGCCAGCAATAAAGAATGAGTTCATATTATGGATGGAGAGATGAAAGTCTGAAATAATAACAATATTTTTATTGTGATAATTGCATTGAAATTCATAAATAATATTTTTATGGAGCGATAAATAAGTTTGACCTTCATGTCGAGTATTATTGTACTTAGTAATATTCATATTCAACTTTCTTATTCAATCTAAATTTAGATACATTGTTTCAGATGCTCTAATTTAGAACAATGTTAGTAAATAACCCTTTTCCAAAGGACTGCATTTCATTGCAATATTCACTTCGAATTTTTTTTTCATGGGATGTCAAATTAAGTTAGACTAATATCATAGAATAGATAAGTGTAATTGAACTGTATTAATTGTATAATGAAATAATAAACTCACATAATTAAAATTTTTGCCACTACAAATTATTACGAAATATTCACAAATGAATTCTACTAAAGTGCTTTATGTGTAATAGATGTTATACGATACTAAAATAGATGATATTTGAATAATTCAAACTTCAAAAATAAAAATTTTAAGTAGTTTGATATAATTTCCAATTACAGACGATTCGGTTACGATTGATTTCATGACATGCTTTACTAGACGAACTGAATACCCGGATGAAGAGTGATTTAAAAAATGTCGAAGTGCTCATATAAAATGTTAATCTCAATTAACATCAATGAATAGAAAGATCAAAGCTTTTACTAAACAAGGTATTGAATTGATTTGAAATATAATTCCAGCTTGCATGATTATGCATGTAAATGCGTGACAAATGAATAGCGAATTAAATTCTAAGTTAATATACAGTTGATGCTGCATTAAAAAAATGCAAGATATTAAATTTCATAAAACCAGAAAAACTTGATGAATTGTTGAAGTTATATGAAAATTATATAATAAAAAACTTCAATAAATTAGATGAATATTTAATATTTATTTAAATGTCATTTTCTGTATTTATTTTACTCTCAACTAAAAGATTTAAACTCATTTTAAAATTATTATAGAGCAAATACAAAGCTCTTAATAAAGTACATTAATTTTCAAATAAATAATGTTTAAAAGTCTGGAAATATTACCGTCATCAACCATTTATTCTTATCAATACATATAAAAAGTATGATTAAATAATTTCCAATAATCATGTTTCTTCTTTTAGCACACATCCATGCAATTGTTTCTGTTTGAAGTATTGAAAAAGCTATTCATAAACGTGTATTAAAAAAAAAAAAAACAACATATTGCATACGTTACGATGACTCCGCATGAAAATAGGGGAAATGGCTTGAATCAGGAAACAGCAATGGTTCACATATGAACATCACACAATGAAAGAGAGCGAACGTTTTAATTTTATGCCGAGTCATTTGATTCTCATTCACGTTCTCTCGACTTTATTTCACCTACTTCATTTTTTTTCTCCCCAACTCAAACGAGTCAGCTATTCCGTAAATTGTGCTGATGTAAATCCAGACAATTTCACTCTAGCATAAGTCACATTTTTTAGTATTTTTAATATCGATGAAGCCTTTTTTTATTTTTATTCAATACTTCTTCGACACTTCCTTCATGAATAATAAATTTGACTGTCGTAATAATTGGAAATAAAAAGATATAATTAAATACTTCTGTTGGTATATAAATAAACGGCAAAGAGTGTTTAAAAATCAATTAATTATAAATGATGAATAGAAGGTGTCTGGGTAGTTAAATGATATGAATGCTTAAGATGAATTCTATAACTGTATCTCAAAAGCAAGTATCGTGTTTATTTATTTGAATGCATTTACCATGCTTGGTGTTATGCGATAAACACGATGCACACGACACGTGACTTAACCTCAAATATAGTGGCGCCACAGAGAGCAAATTTTTGGGAGCTTGAAGTAACTGAGAAAATTATGGATTCACACAATAAAAAATCACACGTTACTATTCAAAGCGTGAATTCATCTTGATGGAACTGAGTGAGAGAAGAACAGGTTTTAGGTGCTCAACAAGCATGCTTGAAAGTGGTCTTGCGACTCCTAGAAGTACGTGCGTCCGGCGTAGGCGGTGAACGAAATTCAATGTCGGCACGGGAACGCACATGGAATACTTTAAAAGATGAGACTGTCACATTTGTGTCCTTTCTTTTTACCTCTCTATTAGTAAAGAAAACAATTTTTATATAAATAAGACGATCAGAGAATGGTTTAAGATAAGTTGGCGAAAAAATAAATATGGCATAAGATACTTCTGAATTACATCCGATTAAGTGCAAAATTAGCAACTTAAGCTAAGATTTTCTTTCTCTCTGGGAATATTAGAAGCCAAGAAGGATCACTGCCAAAAGTGTTATACCACATACCATAGTTTTTTTAGATCATCTCTAGTTTTTAATAACAGAAAAAATGATAAACATATGTCAACTCTATTAAATCCGATATTAATTTTTTATTATCATCTAAATATATCAAAAGTAATTATCTGAATTATTTGATAAAAAATATTTTTTATTTTTATTTCACCCAGTGATAAATTAATGGTAAAAAAAACATCACATCTATTAGATAATATAAATTATAAAGTTGTGAAAATGAACGATAATGGAATGAAACGTGGCAGTCACGTAGCTTAAGAAGGAAAATAAAATGAAAAAAGAAAAAATGTAACGTCCGAGATAGTAGAGAGAAGATTTCTTATGAGTTTTTATATACAGGCTCTTTTCTAGATCTAATTAATGCTGACATGTTAATGAAGATATTCGTGAAGTTTACCGGATATTGCTGTAGTTTGTAAATTACACAAGTGTATACAATTAACTAAATACTCACTATTTCAGCTCTGCCAAAATGTGTTTAACTACATTAACTTTATACACTTGCTTCTTTTCCGCTTACCCCTTTTACTTTTATCCCCTGATAAATTTATACTACGCTTGAGCCAAGAATTCTCTGCAATGCGCCTATGTTTACTTTTGGCTCGACGTCACTATTTAATTAACTCGTCGATACATATGTATCTTATTCTTTCGCATTCAATCCCACTTGTATTCTATGACCGAATCTACCATTCCTCTTGCCAACTTTACACATCTATTTCATAGTTTAACATTTTTTTTTTCCGTCTACTTGTCTGCTCTTTATTTTTATTTTTCTCTACATCAAGTTTTCAGTAGTCTCTAGAGCTTTAGTTACCGATCGTCGAATCGGAGCAATTTTCAAGTGGAAACACTGGGGATAACGAGAATAAAAATGTGTCATCTAAAGGTCAGTCTAGTCAACAACTGTTTGGCACCGTGTGTTCGATCCTCTACATGTGAATGGTGATTGATACATACATATAAGCGCCTGCTTGGATTAATCACAAGCATATGCTGCTACTAGTAAGCGAAAAGCCGATTTTCAACATGAAATAACTATTAACTGTGGTCGAAGGACATACTGTCAAGCTGTTTATCACACTTGCTTCTACCAATATCATATGGTTTTCCTTCCTTTGATATGAGAATTATAAATATACACACTCACAAATAAAATACTTCATGACCTATACTGACAGAGAAGATTTGAAATAATTAGAGAAAAAGGCTAGGTGGCGTTTCGAACGTCAGTTTATTAGCTGTTAAAAAATAATTCTTTGCGGTAAACAAGATTTATTCTTTATAAAGCTATTAATGCGTTCATAACCAAGACTTTTTTTTTTATTATTATTAAATATTGATTAACATTTAAAAAACGTTAGTTTTAAAAATTATTAAGTAATTTTTTAACATCATTAAATTTCTTCCTTCAGTGTGAGGATAAAGATTGAAACCTATTATTATTCTTGTTCATGAAAATAATTATCTGTTACTTGATATTTAAATTTTTCTACTCTTATTTCATTCATTTCTTTTAGTGGAAGAATATTGAATTTACGTATTGAAAAAATTAGCATGAATGAACGCGAAACAAAACGACATTCTTAATTCTAGACTAGCATTGTGAAGCGACATTTCATGCAAAACAGTCACGAACGGATTAAAAGCTACCGGAATAAAATGGTTGCTAAGATTACCTACCCTCCAAGCCGAGCACAGATTCAAACGAAAAGCAAAACGAAATTGCCAAGTACTTCTCATAACTTAGAGAACCTTTACTTCTAACTTGTGAAAATGATCGTTAATCTCCCAAACATTCCTTCTCTCATAACTTTTCCCTGCTTATCCTTCATTTCCCCCAAATTTTCATCAAATCGAGTTTTCTGTCTTCACAAAACAACAGCCATTATCGTGACTGACATTTAAATGAATAAAAATTCATCAACTTCCAAACAAATGACATTTAAATTTTACGAATATAAATTAATACCCACAGAAGGATCGGATGCGTTTACATGTTGGGTTGACGAATATGTAAAATTAACATGACCACGTGAGAGTAAACATACTGGGTACATCTGTATGAACTGAACACGAGTGATGAATGCTCACTTGACATTAACATGTAGTAATAATTAATGCACTAAATTATTTTGTCAACTGAAAGATCAATCGTTAATCATTTTTATATTAAATATTTTTTGGCAAGCAGAATAATAAAATTTATACAAAAGTATTTTAGGGATAAAAAGTATTGAAAAGTGAAGAAATAATGTGAAAAGAACAATAATATGTCAAGATTACAGAGAATCATGAATTTTCTTTTAGACGCACCCGGAAGGATACACTAGACTTGCCCAACAGGATCTCAAAATGAACTTTGACGTAACTAGAGCAAAATAAAACTCTTGAAGCGCTTTCGTGCCAAAAGATCATTGGTTTGGAGCTTCGAACATAAAGTAGAACAAGAGTTTTGTAAGCTTAAGAATAAAGAAAAGAACATTGACTATCGAGGTACGTCGTTGTTGTTTTGAACATACTTAGTAGTGTATCTGAAAAAAATACAATCACCTTTTACCAATAACAAATATTTTTCTTTTTAATTATCCACCATCTGAATTCTATATGTAATATTTTTATTAACTTCCCATAAAGAAGTTATGTCAAATAATTGTGAACAATTAAAAATGATTTTAATTTATCGAATGATCATTTTTACGATTATATTTGATCAATTTTAATAAAATATTGTTTTAAACAAAAAAAAAAAAAAATAATAGATGACAAAATTACGGATTTTGATGAGTGAAAAGTTCGTCGCCAATGCACAAAGTGCGACTCGAGCCATTTTTAATTTAAATATGTAGAATAAAAAATTCCAAGCTCCAACTTGTAATTAAATTTTTGAATATTTTTATGTAACAAGCATAAAAAAAGAAATGATTAAAAAAAACTTTGCTTTACATAAAAATTACTAGTTTATAATTACCACAGTTCCAGGCTTTATTTTAATATCTGGATATCAGGTTGGCTATTGGATTAAAAAAAATAATGATAAACACATCATAAATTGAAGTTAATTAAATATTTTCGAGAAGGGGGATAAAGATATAAAATAAAAAAAAACAGTAATCAAGTTATATAAACAGTATGCTTTATTTCAGTGTACTCTTTTTTTTATACTGGCTGAGAGAAGAGTCTAAACATGAAATAAGTAAAAAAACACGAACGTCGAACCGCAATGAATAATTCCACCAACAAGACAGTCTCGCCTGCTCCCGAAACACTTGCAGCTTAGTGTGCCGAAAACCTCGCTCGCATTTGCAAATAATTTCTTATACATATATTTTATATAAATACTACGGGGCCAAGATCGAAGTCGCAATGAATTCGCTCATGGTCCATTTACACATCAATCATTTTGTCTTAAATTATTCTTTTCTATTTATTATTTTTGTTTATTCCATAATTTAATTATTTTTTTTTTGCTTCACTTACATTTACAATAATTTGATCAGTGCGACGGCAAACATCACTAATGATTTCGCAAAAAATTTTTCCCATCTTTTCAGCATATATTACTCTTTCCTGTCTCTTTGACTTTGCAATAAGTGCCCTTGTTAACTGTTTATTTAATGATGATTATACTTGCAAAGTGGTGGACACAGACCCAAACACAAGAGAAAGAAAGGTAATGTGTTTTATCGGTGCATACTACAATTTGCTTGGGTCATTGTAATTATTTAACGCACCAAATATGGTAAAACATTTGCCATATTAAATCGAGGTTAACGTTGAAAAAGGAGAAAAAGAAAAATTCAAGTATAAATGTAAAGATCCCGAAGACAAGAGACGCCCGGTTGTTACGAAACATTGGGAGTCTTTAGCACAACTTGTAGACGTTGCAAATCAGATTCAATATCATTTTAATTTACAACCAAGAGCTGTGAGAAAAAATAAACACCATTTCTCAGTTGAATCAATTCGCTTCGGGAGTTGAAAATATTTTTTCTCTTTCTCCTATTGCACCGTTGTGTTTTACATTACACTATACAGACTATCACAATTACTTATCGCAATTACAAAACAAAAGAAAACTACAATATGTCTAAAAACAAAAATAGAAACAATCTAGTTTTCATTTGTAAAATACATTTCACAGAGTCCAATCATCATCAGCTTTCTTATTACACATTGTGTGGGTCGTTTTACTTGAGAAAAGGTGAGGAAAAAAAAATATGCGAACGATCAGTGTCGCTATCCGACACTTATTAGCGTAGCATAGGAAAACGGCCACGTTGAGAGTGCGAGCAATCAAGTGGAGAAAGAGTCGCCAGGCTTTTATTTAGCGTACAGACACGGCCAAGTATAATCTTGCCTGCGGCCGCCGTCAACGGAGGCCCAAGTGATTAATCATTGAGTGTGCCTTGAGCACAAATAAAACGAACAAACGAAAGAACTTCCCCTTCCGTTTACGCCTATCGGCATTTAACGAAAGAGAAGAGAAAAATAAAAGGGAAAGATTCACCCTCTGATGGCTTTCATTTTACTTCTCTTTTGCACTGTCTTCCTGCGTAATCGCTTTTTGTTTTTTACTTTTGTTTTGATTCTTAGAGTTCTGTAAAAACATTCTTAACGACTGTCCAATTTCAGCAAAAACCAAAGACATTCAGAGAGAGTTCTTAGTATTTATTTATATTTTTTCCTTAGATTTATTATATCTCATATTTTTGCTTCACATGAAGAAACGAAGACGCATGAAGATTGTATAAATGCAAAAAAACGAGCGGCGAATTGTAATGAAATTCTTGATCAGTGCAAGTATTCATAGTACCTTCGAACAAAGCTAATATTTATATTTACACACATATACGATCTAAATTAAAAATTACATTATTTTTTGCTCATTCATGTCAATAGTCTAAAACATCAATCTCCCACGATTATTTATCACGGGTTATCGACAAAGCGACGACGAGATCGCACAGCGAATTATTAAGTCGAGCTTAGTCACGAAAAATTTAATTAACACAGTCTGTAGATTAACAAATAATTTTTATATTCTCCATTTATCACTCAATTATTTTTTTATCTCACATTGAAAAATGTCATTTCGAACTTAAAAAATATATTTATATACATCAACACGGTAATTCAAATAATTACACATAGAGAAAAAAAAAAGAGTATAATTAAAGATGAATGAGAAAGGTTTGAAAGCCGAAGAGGGATTTGAGTGCGAATCGATTTCATCTCGCAATAACTCGTATATGTGTTTCGATATATCTTTAACAGTTGCAGTTAATCGAAATGCCAGAAACGTTCGACAGATGGTCATATTGACAGTTGAGAAAAAAGAAATTTTAAAATGATAGAATTAAAAAAAGTATCACGATCAATCGATTGTAATTAGGTGAAGTAAGATAAGTGTAACTGAACACCAAGTTGATCGTAAAAGATCGCGTTCGATAGTATCAATCAATCGACAAATGTAGATACGAATCCAAGAATAATAGATACCAAGGAGACATGCAATAGCTGTCTGTCGTACAAATTGACAGACAAGATATCTGATTTTCTTTCATACTGTTTACAAATGAATGTATTCACATGAAAAGAGTGTGTGACAATAAAGATAATTTTGAATTTTTTGATCAAATATTATATTAATAAATATTTCATATCAATTTCATGTGTATTAATAATAGTTGTTCATAAATGAATGGAAATAATTGAAAATAAAGTAGGTGTATAATAAATAAAGAAAAGTAAATGAATAAACTAAAGGGTTGATAATGTCACATTCGAGCTATAATATTAAAATGCAACGGTGCAAATAATCACGTGGGCGAATTATAACAGTTTACCGACCCACGTCGATATGCCGGTGCCATTATTCAAGTTTTGAAGATAGGATAAAGGTCATCGGCATTGATGTTCTCCAAGCGTCAAGGGTTTCATGCCAGACTGAATAATAAAAGCCCAAAAATAATAATATTTATGCTCGAATACACTAGATAATAATATGTAAAACGATATCCGATCAAGTAGTTGATTTTAGTCGAAAGTTTTTGGCATTTTTATTTGTTTTTATTTACAAGAGATATATATATATGGGTGTATATTGATTCGCAAGCATTGAATGTTTTTTTTTTATTTGACGTCGGTGGGATATTCAAAAAAATGGAATAGTCTTTTTTGTTTATCATCCGCCTAATAAAATCGAGAGATATGTGGGAAAGTGGAGCAGAAAGAAGAATGAAAGAAAGTTGTGGAGGATCATGAAGGGCAATTAGTGTGCAACGCTTGATGCGCCTGGGGCGGAAATGAGTTGCTACCATGAGTATTAAACGCGAAGCGGATATGGGGACTCCCGGTTTTACAAGAGATTATCGATGAAGACAGCGCGTCATTTGAGAATTCATCTCATATCACGACGACATTTCATTTACCTTTAAGCATAAGTGCGACTTCGTCGTCGATTAATTGCTACGTTATACTAACGATCACACAAACTACATATCTGATACGTTAATTAAACGCCGGGTGTGGTGGACAAATGCTTTGATGACAACAATGATGAAGATGGTGAAGAAATAAGATGGCATCCTGCATCTCATCTCATCATCTTCACTCTGATCAATTTTATCACGCAAATGACTAACACAGGATTTTAATATCTATAGATAATCTCACTTTCAGCATTTCATTAATCCTTCGACATGACAGAGAAAAATAATAATAAAGGAACTAAAATTCCAGGAGCTAAAGTAACCAGAATTGTTACTCTTTTTCGTCAATTCCAACACGTACTTACTACGTGTATCGTTATAAATAATTTTTAGTTTTTTCAAAGTAGATTATCTATTGATTTAGTGTCCATGCTTTTTGATTGACGAATTGTGAGACAATTTCTTGGTTGCAGTCTTGAATAAACTACCGCGTTTCTAACTCGAGGTAGCATCGAGCCTGAATCGTTACAATTAAATATTTCGGTTATATTACCGACACGAGTCGACTTTCGCACATACACGTGTGAGAGTCCACCTGTTTTTATTTTCATTGCTGCTCAGACTTAACTTTCCTACTCCACGCTTCGACGGTTTTCCAATTTCTATCTTCACTCCGATATCGATCTCGCTTTTATCACTCTCAATCTCTCTTTCACTCGCTCGTTCCTCCTTCCTACATTTTTTTTTTTTTTTTAATCTTTTCATTCATTCTTAATACACTTACACACATCACATACAGTTTAATTAAGTCCTTGACTGTTCACTCTTCAGCTTGCAACAATGTACGAAAGTCCTGCTGCAATTTTGACTCGTGATAACTCCAAATGTCACTGTAGTCCTCGTTGTCATCAATAAATGGTGATTTATCCTCTTCAGGCTGAACTGCACTCGGTGAAGATGAAAAGAATTTGATCTCTAAATCACGATGACCATTATGTGATGTTACAATTTCTGTAGAAACTTCAAGACTTTGACTACTGGATGCTGGATTAGCTAGAGCTGATAAACCAGATGCATTGATACCAAGTGATACGTATGAGGGACTGCCAGGCCATGAGCTTCGGCCTCTACCTATCTCTGTAGTTTGACCACGATCACCAATTACTCCCACGTCTCGACTTGGTGTACTGATTTGCTCGCTAAAGTAACTTGATGGATCACTCCAGCTACGTCTTAGTAGAACACCACCGGTAGATTCAAGCCGTTCGTGACGTGTTGAACCAACTGGAATCTGATGGTGGTGATGATGATGATGGTGATGATGATGACCTCGTAAAGGATCGTCAACATCATAATATTCACCGTGTTCTTGGCATCCAAGAGTTGATCGTGATAGAAATAATGGTATTTGAGAAATCTGAACAAAATCGTTGCCAGTACTTGTCGATGGCGGTGTTAAAAATGGCGAATAACCATCTTGATCAACATCCCAAATTAAACCGGAAGGATTACAATAACGACACTGACAAGAACCAGGATCATCGATAATATCCACTTTCTCACAGGTATCATAATTGTGAATGTAACGAGGCCCATTTTCATTGTGAATAGCTCGATTGATGGCATTGTTAACCGGATGACGATGGTGGTGATTACGATATCCCTTGGTAAGACCTGTCGTGCGAACCAGCACAGGTACTATATTCCGGTTGTCGTCGAGCACTTTCACTTGCGCGTGTCTATGCGCGTACCTCTGCCTCGTGTCTACAATCTCTTGCATTGGTGCTTGAGTTCTGCCGTAACTTTCCCTACAAACTGGTGGCCTCCGTTGAGCACGGTGAGCTGGTGGTTCGTACCTTGTTTCATAGCAAATCGGCACATATGGCTTTAGTGAAACGACACTCGACTGATCTGCTAATCCAGAATTAGTCGTAACCGGTTGATCTTCGGGTTTTGAATTTTCCGGTGCAATAACATTAGTAGGTTTTCTATCCTTCTTTCTACGTTTTCTTGGTTTTATTATTCTTGGTAAACTATTTTCACAATTGTTGGAGCTTTCATCACTTGTAATACTAAGTGAATCAATATTTGCTATGCTGGTGCCTGAAGAGCTATCTAACTTGGCATTTTGACAGTCACTTTTCTGATTGATTTGTTGTTGTTGCGGCTGTGGTTGTTGTTGTTGCTGCTGATGCTGTTGTGGCTGACATTTTCTTGAAACTTCAGCTATTGTTTTCTGATTTCTGACAGGTGCACAACGTCCAATGGACATTGTATTATTGTTTACGTTACAAAAATTGTTAACATTAGCACTAGCAATGATATTGGGATTAGAAATCTTTCCACGACTATGATAGCGGCCGGCTAGAATAAGAGGAGCACCCTGAGTATGAATGGCTAAACGCGATAGGGGACTCCGACTCTGCAGGTGTGAGGAAACCTGCTGGTGAGTCTGCTGATGCTGCGACTCGACCGGCGAGTGCTGCTGTTGACAAGGCGATGGAGAGGATCGTTGATTATTTCTTCGTGGACTAGACGTCATGGAGATTAAAGGAGCACCTGTCCAAGTTCCATACTGACGTTGATCATTTCCCGTAGAATAATTATTCTGAGTATAACAATGTGAATTGTTACGCTGACTTGATTGTAACTCTTTTTTCACAATAGTTTTCTGAATGTTATTGGGCCTCACTGTTGATGATATTAAACAACTACCAATATATCTCTCCACCTCCAAGCCGCCCTGAGAGGCACGGCTCATTTTACAATTTAAAACGATCACCAGAACATTAAAATATATTGAGGTAACCTGAATAATATCTCTACCTCAATTTTAACACTTTATACATCATTTCACCTCACAAGCAAAAAAACTCCTTCAAATAATTCCACAAAAGTAATTGATTTAATCAAAAACATTCATCCCATATCGTGTGAAATCGTATCAATGATTGATTTGTGGCGAAAAAAGTTGATAAATGTGAATGCGTCGGAACCGGGTCAACAAGAAAATCACGGAAATGCACAACTAAAATGGACTAAGTAGCTGTCCACCTTTCATAACCGCGGTCCGAGCGACACTAAAGTTCCTTTGCTCGCGCGCATCGACGCCGCCGTCGCTCAGTACTCTGCGACGTCGAGAACCCCACCACGATACTTTACCACCACCTCTTCATCTTCTCTGTCTGTCGCTCGTGCGCGTATTTTCCTCTTCCATAGACATCGCGCCGACATCCCCACCATTTTAGCTGATATCACATCGTCCTTTTCTCTTCATGAACTAAACTACGGAACCGCGAAACTTTGCCACGTCCGGTTCATACGATCAACGCGTTGTTCCTTCCGGTAAACGGCACAATTTTCCTCTGATTCTAAAACGACGCAAAACCCGCATCTAAATGAAATTGATATATACATCACAAGTTTATATTAATATGTCGCTTTGATAAAACTGTTAATTAAGATTAAGGTAATCAGATAAATTGTAAGAGAAAGGAACGAGTAAAGAGAAAGCGAGGAAAAAAGGAGGCTAGAGATCCAGGAGATATCTCGGATGATTGTGGCACCCCCGCATCTAGGTCATCGTCTCCTCAAAAGTGGGTCATGAGTCGTCGATCGCCGCTGGCGTACTTTGTACTTTACTTGCTGCCATGTCTCGACTCACAGTCGTCAGACTCCTCTTTACAATTATTCACTTGATAGTGAGACGTCTAAGCGTTCACTAAACTATTACTCGGCTTAATTTTCAAGACACAAAATTAACTCTCACGGTTCAACACTCTAACATACATCAAGATGCTCACGAGAATTAATACCTTAAGAATATTTTAATTAATGTCAACAATACATTCTTCAGGTATACTAGTATTCAAGCCAACAATTAGATAATTGCGTGGATACATAATAGAAAATTTTCGACATTGATCAAGACTGATCTGATTAATTTGGAGTGATTGAGGTTTAGTCATTGAAGCAAATAATTATTTATCAAGCCGCGATGTTATACCGTTGAGACGAACTGAGCGAATAGCTTCACTACACTCTGCATCATTCCAATGCATTATCTGCCCGTAATCTCTTGGTGTAATCCGAATTAGGTTGTACGGTACGCGTACATCCTCCCTTACGATAACACCACATAAATTGAAATTGCTGATAATACAGGATTCATTGCGTGAGCACTAATATTGCCAAATAATGTTTGATTTTAAGTCATTCGAACATATACAAGTTGAAAAAATTATTTAGTAAAAATGGTTAACTTTAAAAAATTTGTATAAATTCAAACAATTAATAAAATATTTATTTTAATGAACATGAATCGGGGAATTCATTTAAATTATTGCTACAAAAATAAGCTGTTATTATTATTTAATTATATAGTTAGTTGTAATGTTATTACCGATATCTATGACTATCCATATAAAACAAAATATATTTTATCTTAAGAATATATTGGAGTATATTAAAATATAATTTTTCACCTAAATCTTGTATAATCAAATACATTGAAATATAATTGAATATATATCTATTTATTGCCATTAAAATAAAAACATACTATTATTTTAATTCTATTTTTTTTTTAAATTTATGCAAATTTTATACAGTTAACCATTTTTTTCTTAAACCATTGCTAACAAAAAAGTACTTTTTGTAGATGACAAAAGTCAATTTAAACTACTTAACAATTTTAAATAAATTCATATTCAATAATTCTCCGATACAATCTTTAACTTTCTTTTTAGCTTCATGTCATCATTACAAGATAAATTGCAAACTATTTTTTTCACTGATTAGAGAATTGCAATTTATTTAAAATTTCAAATGAGCAAAAAAAGATAAGAAAGAACTAAATAAGCAAGTGAAACTAGTAGTCGAAAGCGTAACTAAAAGAGTAACAGACGACGTAAAAAGAAAAGGAAATGTTTCATATATAAGTGATGGAACTAGTACTCATCAGAACAATGACATTCGTTACAGTCGTAAAATACCGTAATATTTTCAGAAAATAATAGAAAAAGAAAATAGACAAAGTATTCGAGATGTCTATTCACAAAGAAAAACAGAAAGTTTACACTAGCGATACTGATTATTAGAATGTATTTCTCTTCGAGGAAGATGTACATTAGGATGATTGGTAGTTGGTTTATAGGTGGAAATACTTTGATGGGAATATAATTGCATCAGTTTAGAGAATAAACAGGCAAAGTCAATATGTTTTGAAATAAATAATATTTTCATATCATTATAGTCATTTTCCAAGACTTATTTTCGAAACTCTATTGATACTCTTATCAATGTACAACACGAGATTGAAAATTTTTAAGACTTACTGTCAACTAAATTCAAGCTTTAATCCAACTTTATAGATAACTCTAAGACTCCAACGATTTTCAGTTAATACTACTTTTTCGATGGATATCGTCACAGAATTAAATTTATTTTCAATCGTAAGCCATCGAATTTCATCTGGTTATCAATGAAAAAACCTTGCCAAATGCTACAAAAATTCTGTGTCAGACATCAGAATTTCAATGATTTCAAATTCAAAATAAATTGCATGTTTATTTTATTTTATTTGTGTGATATTTTTTTTAGACTCATTCAACATTTCATTAAGTAGAATATTTAGCCAACTAATTGTTAACAAATTAATCAGAAAAAAGGATCAATTCGCTAGACAAAGTCCAACAAAGGCGAAAACCTTATCTAAGGATAAGAAGGTTTATCTGAAG
This sequence comes from Chelonus formosanus, assembly GCA_028641665.1. Taxonomy (NCBI): domain Eukaryota; kingdom Metazoa; phylum Arthropoda; class Insecta; order Hymenoptera; family Braconidae; genus Chelonus; species Chelonus formosanus. Next base: position 22,776,931 of record CM054002.1, read on the forward strand.
AACATGGTCGTACTGATCGTAAATTACACTTGACAATAGATAAATAGCCAAAGTTCACGATCCCAAAGTTACAACAACCACTCCAATTTCCAGTAGACAATTCCAATATCGGTTTCGGATGAAGCATAACCCGGTCAAGCTCTCGAGAGGTTTAATGTAAAACCAATTACCACAAAAAAATACTCTACTTTATTTTGTTTGTTTTTTTTTTTTTTATATATATACATTCTACTGCAAGTTTGATATTTTCTATATCTAAACTTACGTTCGTGTACATACTGAAATTTTTCTATACTGCAATGTAATTTCTTGATGTACGGATGAATGCACTACAAATATTGAAATCTTGATTTTTATTTCATTTCTAGGAAAATTCAATCCGATCCAGTGATTTTATTTTTATTATTTGAAGAAAACTTTTTATAAAAACTAGAATTTATTTTTTATCAAAATGTCATTGTATGTAGCGTCATTTTAAATATGTACAGGGTATCCAATAGGTATTTTTACACACGGTTTTTTTTTGTAATTAATAGTAATAAAATAAAAAGAAAAGACTACTTTATTGTATTACAAAAATTACAAAAGAATTTCTTAACGAATAAAAATTATTTTTTAAATGGGAAAAAATATTATAACACCGTGAAGAAGTGTTGGTGGTAAAAAATTACTTGATTAATTAAAAAAGCCTTGCTTAATCGTAAAAAAATTTTTTTTTAATTAGACACCATTTAATGTATCAATATTTCTACCCGTTCCTATCAGACACCCTGTATAAGAATCTATTTTTATAAATTTTATAAAAAATATATATTTCGATGACTCAATTAAATTAATTTTTTATTCCAAGTAAATGAAATAATTGATATTTTAAGCCGCACGAAATAATCTACTGTGATAATTATTGCTCACTAAAAGCGAAATAAATTCTTTATCACAACTCCAAGTCATAAACGTTTATCATTTATTATCGATGAGCATTTAGGTCAGAATTAAAATGTCATAAAAATAGGCAATTCAACAATATATATTATTTTGTCTCACAGAGTGAAACTAATTTATTTAATTGCTTTTTTACTTGTCAATCCCTGGGGATTTTCTACGGATGTGACTGGAACAAAGTCGTGAAACCTGCGGCTGTAAAATCAGTCGTCCGCGCGAACAAGTCAAGCGACAAGAACGCGAAAAGAAAAGAGAGAGAAAACAAATCGCCAGAAGGTGAAATATAGACAGAGGGAAAATCGAACTAAGAGTGAAATGGCATTGTTCGACCATAAAGTTTACGGAAGTCACGCGGGGCGCAATATCCGAGTGGCTCTGGCAAAATTGCGATACGAGTTGGATACAGAGAACAGAGAAAAAGAAAAAAGAATCAAGAAAGAAACAACTCAAGTCCATAGGAGGTTTGTGCTGCTCTGTAGGGGCTCGAGATGGCTAACACAAAATTGCATTGAGCCTTATGAGCTATGAGTGAGACAGAAAATATAGAAAGAGAGTTGCAGTTCAACGGGCGGTAGATGACATTCCCACGAGTTACTCTGTACACGTCTGATGCGCACTACGAACATGCAATCATACAAATTAATCAATTCCAACCAATCATCACTAAACTTTTACTCACTTTATTTTATTTACAAGCCTAGCAAATTTTTATTGCTGTGATCAAACGAAATTTAAAGATAAATATAAAATAACAAAGAATCACGCTTTCTACTTTTCAAAAAGTACGTAGAAATTCAATTATTATCATTACTTGATGTCATGAAATAATTAACTTGGCTCGTGATAGGAAAAATAACATCTTTCTACCGATTATACATTTTCACATTTTACTCTCAAAATAAAAATAAATATTTAATCTTATCTGCTAATGTTATCAACAAGACAAATTAGCTAAAATTAGCACGATGTTCACATATTTTTTCTATAAGATAATAAAATGACTCTTTTTAGTACATATCTTATCAGTAAATACCCTAGTTTATTTTATGCATCAATATAAAAGAGCTAAAATCATGAAAAAATGATTATATAAAAGAAAAAAAAAATATTTAACAAAATTATTTTTTTTAGTAAATTTTTCACTTATTTTTTTTCTAAAAAAAATAACTTTATGCCATGAAATATTTTTATCTCGTGATATAATAAACCGTAAAAATGGATGAAAAAGTATTATAGTCAGAATAACTACCACAAATATTATGCACTAATAATTTACAATAGATAGAAAGTGGAACAAAATTTAATTCAAGAATTACTGAATAAGTGCGATTTTATACATGTTTTTATTATAACTATCAAAATTGACCAAATATACATCAATAATAGGTATTGTAATTATTATTCATACTTAAATAAGCCTTCATAATATTTATTGTGCAAATATTTCTTTACATAATTATTAGAGCAAGAAAATACCCTATAAAATCATTTATAGATAATAAATATGTAAAGACTTATTGTACCGAGAAACAGCTTTTCATAGTATTGTAATGTTAGAAAGCAAGAGCTTGATTGTCGAGGTCGTTGAATATCCACTCGACAGAAGAGAAGAAATACGAGTTGGTCTCAACTTGGCGTTACCATCACAACTCATCTGCTAGTGCAAAAGCTGCCTAAGTGGGTCAGAATAGCCAGTAAAATGCTCTCTGACCAGACTTTAGTTGTAGATTCAACTGCATATTGAATTTCAACGTTAGACCATGTATAGAGAAAATATATTCAACAACAAATACTGATCAACTCCAATGAAATAACTACATTCATGTCAAAGATGATAAACATTATCGAAATGGAATATTAATACAACTATTTTAAATTGTCAATATGATTTTTAATAAAATGGATCTAGACGCACTTTGATGATGGCACTTTCCATTTATTTTATCATCATTAAGCCTTTTTTTGTTCATAACGACATGCTATTGTTATAAACAATTGATTAATTACACATTACAATATTTTCTTTCAAACTCTTTGACTCGATTTTTGACATCTGAAAGGAAGCAATTATTAATCAGAGAAGCCTGCAAGACTTGTGAGTAACTAAAAAGCTCAGAAGCAGAAAAACAGAAGTTGATGCAATTTTATTTTTCTGTTGAAAAGAAAAGAATGACATGCCTGCAGGGCTCTTAGAGCACTCTTGGGACTTGGATGCATTCAAGAAATTTTAATTATAAAGACGTCGATTAATTCAGACGGAAGATAGAAGAAGAGATGAAACAAGCGTAGAATTGTGGTATTCACCTCCCACATCTTCTTGTCTTTTTCCCTCTCTACCTCCCGTACGTATTTCCCCAGAGTAACCGCATGCTGAGTCTTCAACTTTTCGTATATCTGGCAGGCACATACAGGCAATACACTTGCTGTTCTCTTTCATATTCTTTTCTCTCTTAGTTTTGCGGATGTCACTGGCTAATTCTGTTCACTACGATACACTAGAACAGACCCCCGAAGAAACGGAAAATAAATAACACCATTGCAAGCAATAAATAACAGTAGATTAAGCAATTTCATTAAACCGTCGAGTGTGAAAAAGAGAGAAAAACAAATCCAAGTTAGAGCTAGAGTCCAGTAAAAGTTTCACGTTTATAAGCAACCACTAGCAAAATTCACAAGCACATCCTGGATAGCTATAAGAGCCAGTAGTTAATAGCCCATCTCTATCACCTATATCCGTGCATTCTCTTTCTCTTTCTCTTATGTATCCCTCCGTCTCTCTTTCTCACTCTCTCTTCTCTGCTGTTGTTTATCTGTTCATTTCGCGCGTGTTAATGGAAATTCGTTAGTGTGCGTTTTAATATCAGTCGCAGTAAAGCTTCGACTGTATCCTACTGCACCATAAGTCCTAGAAACTACGCAGGCTTAGCAGAAAGAGAGACAAATACTTGGAAAAAAACGATAAAGATTTAAATTATTTAATTGCAATGTGGCCGATTGTGAACGAAAAAAGATTGTAAATTAAATGGTCTTTTTATTGTGATTATTTTCCTAAAAATATTCATTCACACTGATAGAAGATATTTTTAATGGTAAAAGAGGTTTCTTAAGTTTACTGTAACACACTTTGGATTTCATAAGAAATATAATGTAACGAATACAATCCATATTTTGTTATAGATTACATGATTTTTCTTCATAAAATAACATTGTATTAGAATGAGGTTAAGATTTGGTTCCATTTCATGCTTTTTTTGATTAATGAAAGATATGCGTAAGGCAAAAAGTGAGGTTATAACAGGTGAATTAATGAATATGATAGTTCTGGTTGATATAAGGCTAGATGGCTAGGTGTTAAAAAATATGTTTTAACTATTAAGAAATATTTCTTTACGATAAAACGAGATTTATTTATTATAAAACTACTAATGTGTTCATAACCAAGGTTTTTTTTACTATTATAAAATATTTATTAACAGTTAAAAGCCATTAATTTTAACAACTAATAAATTGTTTTTTAAGAATAATAAATTTCAGTACATTATTATACTAGCATTAATTATTATTTTTTTTATGTGTTAATAAGAAAGCATTCAAAGTTTCATTATTATTTTTTTTATGCTCTAGTTTTAAAAATTTTATAAACTATCATAATCTAGAAATAAAATCGCAGTTTTCATGTGGGACATTAGAATTGTCATAAAAATATATCATCTCTACTTTCATACAGATGGATAATGAAAAATGTGAGAAGTACTGGGCGTAAAACATGCAATGTTACTACTCCCTAGTGCTTATTCTTCTACTTTTTCTTTTTATTCATACTTTCATCTCTATAGCACAACCATTACTCTCTCCAGAGATAGGATGCCCGGTTTTAATCAGTCGGCTTCACACCCCTTGACGTGAAAGCAAGGGTATTATGTCTTTCTAAAATACAAGAATTCATATACAAACTAGATGAACGTACAGTTGATTAATAGATCACTTCATCATACAGGGTGTGTACTCCGGTGATTTACAAGTAATTCATGAATTTAATTGTTGATTACTAATCAATATATTTAGCTAACATCAATGTTCTACATCAAATGTAAAATACTATCTTCATCGAAATTATACTCTATTATATCATCTTTTATGTAGACTATTTTTTATATTGTTTACAAGTCATGAACTCAATCTTTCATGTACAAACATTCATACAACACAATATGGAAAAAAAATTATTGATAAATAGCCACAATCAACTCAACATACATCCATCAGGATTACTTATACTTTATCGTTACAATATCCACTGTACGTTGTTTTGAACATTAATCATCATTGCTGACGTGCATTTCAAAATACCAAAGACGTAAAAGAGATCGGAAGAGTGTTAGTGACTATATAGAAATCAGCTTTTAATCGCGTGTTCGATATCATGAAAAAGAGGGAAGAAAAATTCTCGATTATTCACTTGGAAAATACACTCCACCTTATTTTTATGTATATAGATATATTTTTCTGGTTCCTCTGAAATATTAATATACACTTTCAGGTAAAAATATTCGAATATTTTTTTTTCTATTTGCATACATAAAATATTACTGTTATATATTTTAATAAAAACTTTTTACCATTTATTTATTTTTTTTATTCGCTTATTTAATTTACGAATTGATAAACGAGTTTGTCAATTAACGCTTTCTATCAATGAATCTGAAAATATTTTTTCCCATCTATAAAAATGTATTTTATTTAATTAATCATAGCTGATTTTTTTCCATCTAATAATAGAGAATATAAATTATGTAATTATGTTGCATAAGGTCCATTTATTTTATTCTTATGTAATTGAAAAATAAAAAATTTCAGTCAGTCTTGATTTAAAAAATTTATAATAATTGGGTTATTATACTGTAAATAGCGAACTCTAAGTGTAAATAACACAGGAATAATTTAAAAAATACGCTCTACTTCCCATTGAAAGCTATCAAGATAAACTTGTAACCCAATGGAAAATGGTTTTACTGTCAATTTTTCGAAGACTGAAATATTCTATCTAAGAATATGCACACTATATCTAAAGATTTAAGAAGGTGTTAAAATTTTTTGGGTCACCACACAGACTTTGAAAAAGGTAAAGAAAAGAGTAGCGACGAAGCAACAGGTTTTATATAAGCCCCTAGACGACGACAATACGAGGAACGAGTTGGAACGTTGAATCTCTTGCTCTATTGTGTTTCGAACTAACAATACAATTTGAAAGTAAACCTTACTATGAAAGTAATAAACTCAAAATTTTCAAGGAAAGTTTAATTTAAAAAAAAAATACACTCGATCAAATTGGTAATATATGTAACGAAAAAAGAAACAATATTGAATATTTTCAACACTGATTTACTTGACAGTTTTTATTTTCAATTAGGAATACTGATGGAAAAAATTTTTAATTCAATAAAAAAGAGTGATATATCAAAGTGTTCCAGCCAATTTCAGTTATGAAAATATTGGTTTAGTGAAATTATTTGAGCATTTTTCAAACGCGAAGCTCTTCTAAACGAATCAAAATTGTAAACTCATATTACAAGTGGTTTAAAGTTATTTTCAGCATACTTCTTTAATAAAAATTATGACTAAATCACTTTATTTTACGTTGAGAGTAAAGTAAAAAGTTTTGTACATAAGTTTCATCGAATTTTTTTCAAAATTAAACTCATAAAGTTATTATTGATTTTTTATTTATTTCAATTTTTATTATAAAACTTGATTTTAATAGAAATATTATTAAAAAAAGAAAAAGCTTGAAAGAATGAAATGCCAACTCTGAACACAAACTTATCATTTTTCAAAACCAGTTCATCCTTCTATAATGGTACAATTTATCTCAAAGGAGTTGCCTTAAACGATCTTTTCAGCAAACTCTTTTGTCTCTCAGAAGTTGATTGGCATATTCAACAACAGTTAAGTATGAAAAATTCGTTTAAGGCATCTCATGACCTCATCTTAGGAATCGATAGATCAAGGAACATCCCCAGGATTTAGAACAGATCCCTGGGTATACAGAATTGATCACCTTGACGTACAGCTCGATAACGATGAGGACGAGATTCCCTTTAGGTAGAATGTCATTCGTCCCTATTGGAAATGTCACGCAAGAGGCTTGTGTATATCAAACTCTCTTAGTTCAATGGATGCTTTGAATCCTATGCGTATCGATGTCCTATCATTAGACTAAGAGTCGTGTCAACATACATGCTAGGAAACTTGATTACTATGTGTTGCATCTACCATTAATGCTAATTAACCTCTTCAAACGTGAATTTATTATTATTTTTCTAACTTCCCATTAGGGAGTTATTGTACTGAGGCCAATTTTTGAAGTTCGTAATTTTATTATATCCTTACGTTTTGAAACATTTAAAAGTACATTACAAGGTTTATGCATGTACAGATAATTGTACATACATACGTCCGGTTTTTTTTCATTTTTGATATCTCGAGAACCATTGAAGATATCCAATTCAGACAAATTTCATTTGAAAGATAAATAGTGAAATAGATTCCACTTATTGAGTAATTGATATTGTTGAAAGATGAGCTCAATATCAATACAATATGGTTGCTAATGACTTCACATAACTTTAAACAATTATATATTATTTATAACAATTTGTTATAAATCATTGAAAATGATTTTAATTTATTAAATGATCATTACTATGATGGTATTCGATAAATATCAATAAAATGTATATTGTTCATAATAATAGCAGTTTGTTATTTAAAAAAAACTGAAAGATGACAAAATGAATGGGATTTCATCGTCCGGGTACAGAGTACGCCCAGATCTATTTTTTACATTATTCTTTTCATTCATTCCATCCATATTTGATTAGTTAAAAATTCTTAGCTCCAATTAAGCTGTTCACAACGAATGAATGATGTAGAATATTAATGTCAATCCCAATGATGATCGACATTAAATGAAAATAATGACCAACGACATTTTGTCGTTGATATTGACCATTGATCACTCTCAACTTGAATATAGATGGGCGTAACCTGGTTATTTATCGTGATTTTAAACGACTATGCACTATTGAGATATATTTAGAATAAAAATTACATCAGTATTGGTCAGTTAGTTTAAGAGTTGTTGATGTTGGAGCACATTTACTTTCATGCTAAGATAGTTTGTCTTTCAAATTTATTTCCAAACAATTCTAAAAAGTTTACAGTCGAGATTATTTTGTGAAAATATTATCATCATTTTTCTTTTGTTTTTTCAATTATCTAAGCTTCGTCATGGCGAGAACATAAAGCAAATGGATATGTATTTTTACACAAAATTGTGGTTAACGTGGATTCGTTAGAACAACCACTTTTGTTCATATCAATTAACACAAATCACGTGGTTAAACCACATCATCCTTGGAATGGCTCATCTCTCACTTTCATAAGAACATTTACTTCATACACGTGCCAGTGACCACGATTGAATAGGAAAGAATATTTACTATTGCGTTAGATAATGAAAATATAAATGGATGAATATAAAATAAAATGTTATATAATTTTAATTGTCCATGAAAACGAATAGATACACACTTTCAAAGACAATATATACATATAGATCTCTTCACAACAACAAAGATAGTTGAGTGATTTTCAAACAGACATAATTGTGGTTAAAAACATCTTCGTGTGGCTGCTAAACTTACTTTGACACACGACGTATCTCGATTGAATCCCACAATTCCCCTGGTAAATGCTGCAGGTTCTATGCCAATTATCTTTATCCAGAAGCTTAATTGTTAAACTTACTGATGAGATTTTAGGACATTGGAGATTTCACTAGTTAATGGAATAAATTTTTTTTTAATGGATTATTAGCAAACTGAATTTCATAAATGGGATACAATGCACGAGAAAACTTTCCAAATAAGCTTACTAACTGATAACAAACTACTATTTATATTTTTTTTCAAACAACTTTCAACTTTAAAAAAGGCATTAACATTAAATTTAGTTATTCTGATGAAGAATGAGGGATATTTTATTCCTGTTGCCTTTTCACTTATGGCAGCAGTTGATGACTACAGTTAACAAATACATCAAGATTGTTGACGTCAATACATCTAAGAAAAGCATACGAAACAATTGGCGGTGATATAACAAAATTCTCAGTAGAAATGTCTGTGTTATAGGAACATTGAGACTGTATGATTTCTGATACGAGAGAAAACTATCGGAAATTCCATCGAGTCTCAGACACGCTTTGAATGACTCGCAGATGTTGAAACTGGAAACTTGTAAGAAGAAGTCTTGAAGTAAGGCGAGAAAGACCAAGAAAACGATGACCACCAGAGCTAGTCGGCAGAAAGTTAGTTTCTTTGGAAACAAGTAAAATAGAGTTGATGAACGATATCAAGTTACATCAGCAAAGGTTTGAAGCAAACTTTATTCTTCCACATTGTAGAAATCCCAAAACATCTCTGGGTATTTTTCTGCTAGTCTCACGTGTATATGTGACAAAGTTTGTAAATATATTTTCCTTTCTCGAATAGGTTGGTTCACTGCACGCAAAACTTAACATCAATATATATGATAAAGCTCCAACACTCCCATCAACGTGTAAATATACATGAACAACAGGAACATATTAAGACATTGGAGTATAAGACTCAATCTGACATATGGATTCGTAGCTATTATCAAGTTACCCTTGACGAATACCAAATTTTTTTATTATATTCTAAGTTATCCTTCTGCATTCTAGTAAGGTTGGTAATATGCACAAGCACTTGGAGACAGAAAGAAAGAGACAAAGATCATAGAATCGTTGGAAGATGTTTTCCCATCGTTACCTCGAGCGATAAGTCACGTGTAGAACGACGATGGAATATCATACGGTGCCGCAACATTGCGTATAATACATATACCAAGTGCGCGTCGTACTATTCTCTCGTGTACCGATCCATCCAGAAGCGACCCCTCCGATCGGGCGCTACGTGATTTCAATACTGAACGTGATAAAACGAACAAGATATGAGGGAACGATGAAGGGAAAGAAAACGTGGGACTTTCAGACAAACACAGCAAAATATCTGCTTTTATATTTTCTTAAAAAGAACATGTGGCTTCTTCTCACGGTCTTTTAGGTTTGTGCATTGGTTCTAGGGTAAGAGAAATATGTCAAGCCCGAGAGATAGTCCAGACACCATGGACTAGAGGGTGGGCCATAGACATTAAATGCAGGCGTCCACCCAACCAAGCTGACTAAGCTGCACCCTTAGAGTTAATGGTTGTATGTTCTCGCCTTTTCACCGTATGTCTCTCTACTCTCCAGTTCTCCAATAAACGTACATCGGTATTTTGTGACCACCATCTAAAGCTATCGCCAACTCAACCACTCCCCATGGCCACCACTCAAGCCGCTCCTCGTTTCACCAATATCCCCTGTCAAGAGCAGCTATCGAACGATAAGCAATGTTACTTTTCGTCCAATCACTAGCAAGACTATTCACTGAAACATAGACAAGGCTTCTTGCTTGATTGTTACAAGAATACCTACAAGGTTGATTTAATGACTAGACGGATATAGTACTCTAGGAGAAACCTATAAATTATTTCACTGTTCATATCTGTTTAAAAAACTATTCTAATTCTACAAACATTGGAATAATAATCATAATAATAATAATCTTACATAAAGAATAATTTCATTCATTTTAAATTGTTAGTAGCTTTGAAAAAATCATTATTTCGAATTTAGAAAAATATTCTATTGGGATTAGCCACCCAAAAAAAAAATAATCGATCAACCTAAAACTAATGACAATGATGACGTTTAATCAGAAAAATATAACAAGCAAATCTGACAAAAGTAGAGAAAGAATCAGACAGCTGCAATTCACGACAAGCAGCTGTGGTTAATCTAAATGATTGGAAAAAAGTCGATTCTCGTTTTTCAATAAAAAAAAAAAAGGCATAAAGCCGATAACTAAGCAAAATGATAATTTACTAAATATTTTTTTCCAAAAATAACAATTGACCAAAGTTTATGAAGTACGATGAATTTTATAGTTTCAAATGGTCCACCAAATTCAATAATTTTTAATGTCTGAAGTTTTAATAAACCAGCAAAGATAGTTTATGTAATAATCATTAACTCACTTTATATAGACATTTTTTTATCCATAATGCAAATCTTTTTCCGATAAAAACTTTACTAGAATATTTTCATAACAACTGCTTGTTTTATATTTTAAAAAGCTATAAAAAAACGATTTTTCGCTAGCAATATTTGGTCCCATCGACAGTGTATCATGTATTTACGAGTGCACATCACTCTATTGTTTGTGATGCAAGAAAGAAGACAAGAGACAGAGAGCAGGTTGCATGAACACATATCGAAACGTTGGCTGCACCGCCAAGCGTGTTGGCATTCGGCATTGCGCCGCATATTATCCAAGGATGCGCGAAACATTTTTCCTATTTGGCAGTCGAAACACGGGTGTCTGTTGTTTGTTATTGTCGTCAACAGTTTTCATTCTTGCATGTTTTTGTCTGGATGACGAAAGGTAAAGGCATCATACAGACTGTGGACATAATAAACCATATGGGCACACATCAAGAGATGGTTCTTTTCAAAGAGAAAGAAACATTTCCAAAATACCGCTACGTCAACGTCCTCGAGATCCCTTGGCCGTTTGAAATTCTACGAAAGTAAGTAAACACAAGGAACAAGAGAAGAAAGGTGTTCCGATATGTACGTGACAAACAATTGAAGTAGATAATTTTTTGACTATTATTATGATTGTTATTTTGATCCAGTGTGAGAGTCACTTGACAAACCGTCCGATTGGTTTTAATCGATTCAACGACTGATTAAAATTACTGATGAATTTAAGGTAGTATCTAAATCTAACTCGCTTGGACATTGATCATTATTAAGAATAAATTGTTAAAAAGATGATTAATAATAGTATTAGAGTTTTTGAAGAATAATTTAAAAATTTTAAACAAGCTACTTTTTATAATTTAATCATTTAAAGTATCATTGAAAATTAAATAAATAAATCAAGATTTTTTTCTGCTTTTAAAAGTCTTTCGCACATTACTGAAAGTTGCAATTCACTCTTTCACTAACAGAGGAAACTCAGTATACGTTAAATTTACAGCGAACAGTATGACGCGCATAAATTTTTCGAGCACTGCTCTTCCTCTTTCATAGGGAAGAAAATTTCCTTGAAGCAACTAAAAGACGTAAGAAAGGGGAGAAAAATTTTTTAGAAGGAATAAGAACTTTAAAGCGACTCACGCTCAGACTACACGTCATCCAAACTCTCCTGCAGGTGCCCAAGGAAAAATATAAAAAAAAGTTGAAAAGTAAGTGCTTTGATACTAAAAGGTTCGTGAATAATTTCCGCATCCTGCAAAGTGATCACACCATCGATTTTTTTTTTCTTTTTCAAATAAACTTCAAATCTAAAAGCGAGATATCGAAGAAATAATAATTGAAATTCATTAAATATGATACAAAGTATTGTTTTTATCTCTCGTGTTCCATTAAAAATTATCTTTTAAAAAATAATAAAAATGAAAGAATTTATTTCATAACAATGTTCATATAGAACAAGATAATCAATAATTAAAATTAATATTTTTATTTCTCGACTCATCCACTCTAAAAAATTGTCACTTACCTAAAAGATAAAAAAAGAACAATACATTAAAGATAAGAAGAAACTTTAAGAATTTTTTTTAATAATAATTAATTGTTATTAATTTTGTTTTATTAACGATCAGACGTAAAATATTTTCATCCACTAAATCCCTGATTGCTGAACCCAATATTACTGCCTGTTTTCATATGTTTTACTTTCTTTAAGCACGTGGGATCAAGGTATAACTTTTCCCTCATTCTTGACATACACTCAGTTAAACAAGAGCATGTACGCCCTTTCTATTGAAAATACTAACGCGATCGAAATTAACTCATTTTGATATGAAAGTAAATTCAAATGTCTATTTCTCAATTATACCTGATAAATGATCCATATTAAATCTATTAAATGGTCCAATTATTAAGAAAAAGTCCTTTATAAGTAATTTCCTATTAGAAAATGTTCATTTTAAGTCAAAACATAAATACGAAACGCAAGTATATGTACAACTTCAAATCTAAAATTTCCTCTGATTATATTACGAAGCACATATTGTATTATAAAGTGTTCAATATTGTCTACTATCTTCAATGTTTCTAAGTATTCCATATATAATAACTATGTAAAGCTAGCATTAACTTCTACTAAAGCTTCAGTTGCTTATTAATAAACTAAAAAATAAAAGGATATAAAATATTCTCCTGTGACAAATTAATCACTAAAGTTTATTGACTACATTTATCATAGAACTAGAATCATTGAAGTACTAACATCCTTTGATGTATATGCTCAATTACATTCACCACTTCAATCAAGGCTTTAATTGAACATGAACACAAACTTAGATTCTATTGAAATACGGGCTTTTGAATAGTTAACGATCGTTAACTATAAAGTAAATCCATCGATGATTCGATTCTAATGGATATGTTAATTCTAAAAGTACCAAACGATAATCCTCGAATATAATTGAGGATTAAATATTTTAGATCCAAATAGAGTATTTTTTTTTTCTCTACTTTAATAACACTTTATTCTCTGTTTATTTGCTATGCAAAATTCTTTTGAACATCAAAAATATATTCCCAAACGTTTTTTAGTAGGGGAAAAAAACTGATTCATCTTTCAATCATTTTTCAATTCATCATGTACTTCTTCTTTTTTTTTTTTTTTTTTTTGAAAAAAATATTATTATACACGTGAAGGTTTTATCAATCAATGTGGATAACATTCTAGCTTCAGGAAATCTCAAAATAGAAAATACAAAGTCATAGTTTCCAACAACCTCTCAAAACCAAGCAAGAATGAATATCCGGGAAATTCAAATGGTAAAAGCATTTGATATGAAATTCTGAATCAGTAAAGTAATGCATACAGAGCATGACGTATTCACATATTTAGGTAACATCACTAGTTACAGTTGACTGGTTGAAATGATTAAGCATTGTCTGATCTTTCAATATCTTTTAGAATCTCTATTTTACACTTTTCTTGTCAGTCATAATGGTTGGTTGAATAATATGGAGAACCTGATCAAAAGATAACACTGTTCTTTTTCTGAACCCCACACACATACAAATGGAAATTGCCATAGTTGATTAAATTAAAGCTCTATTTTATTAGGCTATAACTGATACTCTAAAAAGAGTATGAAATTTTGCGGCATACACTCCCTTTTTAATACAACCTTCATTCTAATGTCTCAACGAGACTTATCTGGATTCAAGGATTACTTGGAACCTTGCTAGGAGTTAATTACTCTGCTGTGGATGGAAAAAGAGAACGACATAGCAGCGAAAAAATGATATCATTTAGGGATAAATCTAGGAGTTTGATAAATAATACATAGTAGATTATCTTATTTACAACAAATGTTAGCAAAAAAAATTTATCTGTAAAGGAAATAACTTTAAACTTAATTCTAACTGTCTAAAAAGAATAAAGTATCAATAAAAAACAGTTAGTGTAAATTTTCTCCTTGGAATCATTTATAAATATAAACTGGAGCTCGCCAAAGAGATTAGAATAGCTGCGATATTTAATTAAGATTAAGATAAACAATTAAATTTATTTGTTGAAATTAATCTGAAGGAAAAAAAAGTAAAGTAAATACATCAATTAACTAGAGAACAAATGAAAATTTTTAAAAGAGTGATTTTGATGAAAAAAAAATTATTTCCTTCATGTTTATTCAAATCAGAAAACAAACATACTTATCAAGTGGAAATACAAACAATTTAAAAACAGTAATTATTTTTTTCACAAATAACCGTTACCACAAGTGATTGATTCGCAAACCTGCAATCGAATAAACAATATGTATCCATGAATTCTCTTTCATATGGAGCACAAGTTTAATTGACGTTTCGTATCCACTATAAATAACTGCACAAACGGCAATTGGAAGTTGTGGTTATTTACTGCACATTTAGGATCCTCTCATAGCCTCCTAATTGAAAATCAGAATAGTGGGTACAATATCGTATCATTCAAGCTTCATAACTCAACTCATCAGGATTCAACGTTCAATTTAACCGACAAACCTTCATTATAATTTTATTGAGATGAATAAAACTTTAATTTAGTAAAATAATAATAAAAAAAACTCTATAAAATAAATTTTGTGACTGGTTTATAATATTTTTTTTTGTAGCTTAAGTAACTTAGCTGGTGAAACTCTGGTTCTTCTCAGAACTATACAAGAAGCTTCATCGTATTTTTTCCAACTGAGTCTCAAAAGCACCTTCGAGACTACTATAAGGTAACTTTTACTAACTTATCTCACTTTTTGTATTTTTTGCTAATCCACAGAGGTATTTTATATTTACTAAAAATTATTAGAGTGTCTAAAGTAATTTAGAAAGTAGCAAAAACTAATTATCTTAAAGTACTTTGTATTTAAAAATTCACTATAAATAACAAATATACTATCCACAATGATTTATTTCATTAACGTTAATTAATAAATGAAGAAAATATATATTAAACTCTGTTCCAATATTCATTTAAATTAGTCAGTACATAGAATGTCAATTAGATAATTAAATTTTTTTCAATTGAGAACATTTAATATTAATAACAAAGTATGATAATTACTGGGTCAATTTATCAACTCAAAGTAAATATTTTCACGGTTCTGGTCGATGTTTTTACAAACAGAGAATACAGTAATTGGAAAAATAACGATTAATATGCCTAAAATAATATCAAGAGCATTAATTAATAAAAATTGAATATTAATTTTTTTTTGTTTTAAAAGAGACATAAATTATTCATAATTTTGTAGCGGAAATAAAAATAGTTTTATTTAGTAATATATTAGAAAGTAATATTAGATTTTTTTCTTCATGATTTAATTGTGATCAGCATAGGTAAAAAATTATTCAACTGATTTAAAATGATAATAATAATAATAATAAAATATTGATATTCAAGAATTACAAAGGTTGTCATGACCTAAAGAGGGTCATTGTTCTTCCAGAGTTCCTGCATGATATGATGACAGTCTACATATATAGTACAAAAGTGTTTTTTACGTTCTTATAAACCTGGTGGTTCTGTTGTAGGTGGTATAATGGTGTAGACGAGAGGACAGTTATTACAAGATGCAGCCACTGCTGGTGAAATAAATGCCACTCGTACCGAAGGAACACTCAAAAAAGAAATAGAAGAACGAGACAACTCAGGTCACTCTGAACCGTCTTTTTTTATGTCTTATTATATTCTGCAAACGTACAATAGCACAAAAGAGATGAAAAGTAATGAGAAACCGGTAGTGACGAAACCACAGCGTAAAATTTAACATTAAATTCGTTATGGAAGCAAAAGAAAATTTCAAAGTAATGTCACTGCTTGGGTATTTAATCCCCCTGCTGAGTAAGAAGATATTTGCGTCCTATTCTTTCAGGCAAACCAAGCAATGGAGACAAAAAATAATTAAAAAAGTTGAATAATTAAAAAAAGTAAAAAAAGGTTAAAACGTTAAGAAATGGAATACCATCAAAAAAAATTGTAATATGAGAATTTTTACACCTTTACTGTATTCATTTTACAAAGAATTACCGTTCTTCTTAGGAGTCTTATTTCACGGTACACAGACTAGATGTAGGAAGGGAAAATAAAGATGCATTAGAAAGAATATACTATAAAAGTTGGTTATGAAATGAAAATATAGAACGACTAAAGAAAACTTGCTACTTTTACGAAGAAAATGAGAAGATAAACGAAGGATAAAGAATATGGACCATAATAATAACAAAGACAAGAGAGAGGAAAATCTTGTCTTTACGGATTGTGAACCAATAGAAATCTTCAACTTGATAATATCGCGGTTAGTAGGACAATCACCGGAGAAAGTTACCTTCTCATTTCCCTTCATTCTCCTTCTCTTCTGCTTGAAAATGATCGTGTCGCTCATGACCTCATTTCACCTCCATCCCATACCCTATCGTATTTGTCTTAAAGAACCAATATTTAACTTTCAACTAATCTCATGTGCGACAACCAATTGATAAAGAAATCCACTGATTAGCAGGATTATTAATAAAGTTCAATTAAATTAGACCAAGTTTCATTTCTTATCCGGTTTCTTGATTTTTATGTGAAGTTTTTAAATATCATAAACTCGTTTGACATATGGATATAAGCGAGATCCAACAATTTCTAAATCTGGTACAGCCGCAGTCATGAATCTTTCGTTGGTCTAATTGGAAAAGTCTCAAACGTCGATAGTCATCCAAATTTCCAGGCACGTAGAGCGTTTGTTCTTAGAGAAAAATATCGTCGTAACTTGGCCCCAGAACTTGCATCCAAGAGGTAGGATTCTCTCACACGAGTCGTGACGGTATTCGTGTTTCCAGATTAGAGAAAGGAAATTCTCACGTTTCCTCTTTATAATTCGTTGCGCCTTCTGGTCCATTCCAAATCATACAAAGTGTCAAATCATTTAAATATAAAATAATAATCATTGAATAATTACTTTGTAATTAATTATTTTATTTTTTCATTTTTCAGCTACTTCTAATAAGACAAAAGTTTAGTCTAGTCTTAATATTTGATTTTTTTGCTCATAAATATTACGGCAAATTGACCAAAAAAATCACTATAAAAATATTATTAAGCGCTAATTTTAATAATTATTTGTTTAATTATTCAAATATGAAATAATATTAGGTAGATATTAACTTTATATTAATGGGTAATTTTAGTAAGCATGGATGAATTTATGCGTGTTTGATAATAACAAAAAAAATTGATAAATTATGTATCCACAAAAATGTGTATTTTCTATAATAGAATTTGATGGTATTTATGGCTTATCATAAAAAAAGAAATACTACCACGTTAAATTTACTTGCGATTAATTAGATGTAAACGGGATTTGTTTTATGCCCGTAGGCTGTTCTCATACTAAATGTACGTACACATATATAACTATATCTATATGTTATGATCGTATCTCGACGAATCGCACGCACCTGATCCTTGACATTGAGAGAACTTAACGATCACCGACCCCCGTTCGATACCGCGAGGATATTTTTCTCGAGGGTCAGTGGGAAATAAAAGATTTCTCGAGCCGCCACACTACACTCTACGGTAATGAAATAAATCACAACAGCTGCGTGTAAACTACAACCTAAGATGTGAAGCAAAAGGCTACGAGATATTTTGTATTTCTGTTAACTATAAACTAAATGTCTGATCAATCACACAATTTATTTCTCCAGATTAAACAAGCAGAAATACTCGCTGAAGCAGAATTAATGAGAGGAACAAAAAAATTCTAAGATATAATTTAGCAAAACAGACTTTATCGAGTGACTAAAAATTTTTAATGTTTCATTAATAATACACTTTTGTCGGTTTATTTTGTAATATTGCATAACACTTGGAATTTTTGCTCATTAACTAATTTACATAAGAGTATTCAAAAGTTTTTATAGAAATAAATCAACCTGAAAATGATGTTTTAAATTGTTGACTTCATTAGCAAAACCGTATTCTTAGATCAAAGATTATTCCATTCTCGATTATAATGTTCTCAAGGTAGCTTGGCATTGACAGGCTCATAGCTGACAACGTAATTGTTTGATAGATTTTAAAAAAATAAAAAAAATCATCATTACTATTTTGACTATCAATATGTTGATGCCAAACTACTTTGAATAGAAGAATTGATGCAGAACATTACATTAATTTTTTGTTATTGATCAATAAATAATTACAATTTATGTTTTAGATGAATAATAAATAATTGGAATGTCTTCAATTTTTGGAGGGTATTTGTAAATATAAAGAGTTTAGAAAACCTCTTGCCACCATCCTAGATCCATGCTCTTCTTATAATTATATTTAAAAATATTAACATCAAAAATAAAAATCATCTTTGATCCAAGAATATCATTTTTCCAATGTTCTTTCTCTTTCTTTCCCGGTTCATTATAAACATAAAAGTTTCGCGTGCTTCAAACAAATATAATTTAATTCACCTCATCGCATTAGAGAAAGTGAAATAATTATAAGAACGTAATAAAGTTGTTTCCATATTTGATGATATACTAAACAGTCATGAAATCTTGAATCTTAACTGTAGAATGTCGTGGACAAACTAATTGACAGATCTGATTTCTTCAACTTCTTCACTTCTAGTTACTTTTGCGGCTAGATATAAAAGGTAGAGAACCTTTGTAGCAGTCTAATCACACATTTCCGTCCAAGTAAGAGCGTTTTTTGTTCCGGTTATATATACCCAAGTGAACATAATGAAAGGACAGAACTCCCTTGTCGATTTCTTTGTTTCAGATCTCACTTTTTCTAGTTCTCCTCTAAATGTGTGCCGTTTCAAAATAGCTCTATTGTTTTTTATTTCCATCTGAATGCTTATTAAGTGTAAGTTTAAGTTCTTTGTCACGAGGCCTGTTGATAGATCATTCGTCACAGATGTTCATGATCTCATGATATTGATCGTGGAATTACCAATGATGAAATAATTGACTTTTGTTGGGAAAAATTATTCTTCCTACTTTATTGTTTGATAACGACATAATAGAAGACTATTGATAAAAAAAAAAAGAAACATAACAAAAATGTCATCTTGAGTATTTCTATTGTTGACTTAAAAAATTTCGTGAAAAGGTTGACGTACTTTAAAGTACTTAGAGAAATGTCTTGATGCTTCCTCAGCAAGAAAGTCACGTTCCTTAGACTTCCGGTTCCATACTTGACACGTCCGTGGACATCTTCAAACATTCATCCTGTCTTTTGGATGACCTAGACTTGAATATCTCGTTTAAACAACTAGAGTATAACGATCGAAAGTTAGTTTGTTATGTACGACATCCTCTTAACAATTTCATTCAAGTACCATATCGGCAATAGTAAATATAACTTTTGTAAGTAGGTACCCCATGAATTACAGAACAAATGACATCAGAAAGTACATAGAGAAAATATTACAATGATCAAACGTATACAACAATGCACACCGTGACAACTCTGAGTTACAATATATATTCTCTTCAATGCAAACACACAACAAACGCGATTGAAATTTACGTAATCTTTCGGAATTCAACTATAGAACAACAACATAGTCAAAAGGTCAATACGTAAAGGTGTTTTTCTCTATTTTTTATGTTACATTCTATTGTGAAAATCTAATCGAATTTAGGCTTTTTGTCTTTCACTCTGCAACGTTTGCGTCCAATATTAACTTCATTTACCATACAATGTTACTATTACCGGAATTTTACCGAATGAAAACTGCAAATAAATACCATTGTAAAACGAACGTAAAATAGAGGAAGTGTATTTCTTTGTTTTTATTTAACGAAAAAGAAAAAAAAAATATCACAGATCTGCATTCAATTCTTTTTTTTATCCAATGAACATATCTGTTTGCTATCAATATTCCTCATCACTAGAAATGACATTTTTCGGATGATTCAATACTGGAAAAAATTTTTTTACATTTTTTTACATTTTTTTTAAATTTAATAACCGAATTGTTTATAATGATTTAACCAATTTCAGTAACGAGAGACTGGTTTTTATTTATTGGAGTATGAACAAAATTCATTATTACGTTATTTTATAAAATAATTAGTTTACATGTTTATAATTTATAAGTAAACGACATGGTGCGTAAGATAATAAAATATATTATTATTAATTTCCCATTAGGATATAATTGTAATGGAATAATAAATGTATATACGTACCTACACTTATACATACGAACAATTGGACTTCACATAACTCTAAACAACTATATATTATTTCTTACAATTTCAATCTGTTATAAACAATTAAAAATAGTTTTAATTTATTGAATGATCATTATTATGATTATATTTGATCAATATCGATGAAATGTTGTTATTAATAACTTGATGTGATTAAACAATTTTATATTTTTTGTAATAATAGCAATTTGTTATAAAAAAAAAAAACTAAAGATGACAAAATGCATCCAGACCCATTTGGATTATTAAAATTGTTTAATTAATCATTAAACTAATCGCTGCTATAAGAATTTCCAATATTATTTTTCTAAACGTGGAAAGAAATAATTGGTTTACGAGTATAGATTGGTTTGGATCGTGTAGTTGAGTTGAAAAATGATTACTGAAACTGTGGTATGTCAGAATCACAGTATCCGATCGACATCTGTAAGTTACAGAGCCACAAGGAGTAAAAGATCGATATGTATCTCAATTGAAGTGGATTCGTGATGGTATAAATGTATAAGCTGTAGACAAAAAAAGACTCTCGCACCTGAGAAACAACTAACGAGTACTGTTGGTGAGTTTACGAGCTGCGGAAGAATCGTAGTCCACGATTTACACCGGTCATTGGGTCAGGGCCGCGCGAACTTCCCATAAATAGAAGAATAGACGACGAATGAGTACACTCAACGCGTTGGCTTTTGATAACCGAGTCACGAACGTAACCGCAACAAACGGAGTAACGACCGGTTGTAATTAGTTTCACGGCAATTTCCGATTGAACGTGATTTCCCGAACGATTCGTATCGAGTAATCGAACTCGAGCACGAGCAAACGAACGAGAAACGACAAAATTAAATGAACTAGCTGTTACTGTTGTTAATTCTTAAAGTTCGTTGTTCCAAAACAATGTACAATTAAATTAATTCTACTTTGTACAACAACGTTTGATATAATTATTATTTTAACGACATCTCAAAAAATTTCAAGATGTTTATGACATTTGTGTCCTTTTTTTGTCAGTACTGTTGATTTAATTATTTAAGTTTGAGCATTTTTAACTTCTCTGGTAATTACTAAACATTGGAGTAAATATGTAGATTAATATCTCTATTTAATCGACCATTAGTAAGCTTTTAATTACTGCTCCACGGTAAAGTACAGTAATTAACATTGAAATATCAATTTAGAATCATTTATATCCTATCAATTGAATTTTATTGAAATTCCGGAATATATATTGCGCTCTGAAGAAGGTATCTCTTCAACTTTCTTAATTTCAATATTTCAATCAAATACATTTTTGCCATATATTTTTTTTATCAAAAATAACCATTTTAATGCGCAATATCAATTCAATAAAAGCTTAGATTCCACTTCGAAATTGATTTTAAAGTAATTAAAATATTGATCCAAAAATTAATAATTAATTTTAAATACCTTGGACATTTTGTTAGGAAAATTCTGTTGAATGACCAAAGTAAATATTTTAATTAAAAAATTTGATGTAATTTCACTATTTACTCCATTTTACTCCAAAACTCAATGGATTTTATTCACTGAACCAAAACGAAATATAAATATTCGAAATAATTTCATTATTCGATGACAATAATAATAAAAATATATATTTATTCCAAACTTTAATAACCTGAAGTCTATAAATTTTATAAAATAAATAATAAATAAAATGAAACTTTTATAAATCAAAATGTACAGTAAAACTCATTAAATGTTTTAAATGTTGTAATTAAAATATATGTTGAAAAATGTATTCATTATAGACTGTGAAAGTTAAAGAGAACTGCAAACAACAAAGTTTCATCCAATATCACGACAGGCGGAAATTATACATTTTAGATTTACAATATACAAATATGGAGTTGATGTATGCACGACCACAAGTATACGAATCTCCAGGAGTGCATATTGCATATTTGGTGCAACACTGTGAACATATCCACTTCTAGAATTAGACTTAGCAATATCAGCTTTTGGTAGTGCGCGGATATTAGTCGCCGGAAACCACAGTAATGCGGCACCACTACCGCCAAACTTTCTGACCGAGTCTCGCATTACAATTTGCATTACTAATATTATACAGCCACCTTATATGTACAAATTTTATTCTTTCACTAACTCTGAAACTACATGAATATTATCTACAGCTGGACTTTAACTACAATTAACAGTTGAAAATATTACAAAAATTACTAGTTATATTCTTTAACATATATCCCATCCAACAACCATTGATTAAGCAACACACGCAAATGCAACACTAATGAAAGATAACTATTGAAACTCGTTATGTACGGAATGTAAATTATTGATTTTGCATGATATTCGATTCTAATGAGAAATGTGTCAATTTTACATATATTATTAAAAAGTACTCGTTAACTTTTTATCCGATTTAAACATTTTAAAATGGAGGCATACTTTTATCTTTTAAATATAGAGTGAATTCAATTTTCTAATTATTCACAACAAACCGTTGCTTAGATCGTAATTTATACTGTCTTTTATAATATATGAGATAGACTACCAAGTCATTCAAAGTAGTTAATCATAATCTATTTAAATCTCATTTAACAAACTGTATTTAAAATGATTACTTAAGAATAATAGCAATTTAAAATGATTATTTATTGATTAAAATTTGAAGGTTATTTTTTATGTTAAAATACTAAAAATGTATCAAACTAGATAAATATTGTATACTTTAATAACAAAACTTGAGTACTGTAATTATGATATTTTCAAGTTTTAGATTATTGAAATTAACTTTGGAGAAGGTTAAAGAAAAGATGAAATACTGAGCTGAGATGAAGTAAGATTATTTAAATGAAACTATATGCATCGGGAAATGTGTTTACAGCTACAAAAGGTACAAAAATAAGACTAGTATAATGTATGATTTTACTTTGAATACTCCTCTGTAAGTAATCATCAATAGTACATCTTGGTAGTCAAAATAGTAATGATTTTATTTATTTTTTAAAATCTATCAATAATAATTTATAAGTTTAATTCAACAGCTATTGATGAGTAGTAAACGAAAGATTTTAATTTATATAAATTGTTTTGATTAGCATTGCTGCCATTTTTTCCTAGCAAATATGGTGGAGAAACAAAAACAGACACCGAGTTGCAATGTTTAAACATGAATTAAAAAAAAACTGTGTAATAAATCTTATTGGAATTGAACTTAAATACGTTTCAAGTACTGTTTTTGATTAAAAAATTGAACAGCATTAATGTCCAGTACTGTATATTTTTGTAAATTCTCCTGCGTAACAAAATCTTTACATCAAATAAATTCAAACTATTCAGACATAAGAAACTTTTTTCAATTGTTTCTAGTTAAAATTCACACAAAAAAAGTCATTGAATTATTTTTCTACAGAATACTACCGGAGATAACATTGGTTTTGTTTCCTAAGTAAATTAAGAGTAAAGCTTTAGCTTGGCTACTTGAATCAATTTTGTAGAGAAGGCTCTTGTATAAAAAAAAAAAAAAATACTACTTGCAGTCTCGGAGCATATAAGAAAGTAGAGGTTATGCAATTGACAAAGTTCGGTAAACCTAATTGAACAGAATGGCTGACCTTAATTGACAGGTAGCTACCGTTGAACAAAAGCACGCAAGAAACAGCTATAGAAAACTACATTAAACTTTCTTGAAATGGTTTACACTGAAGTTGAAGACATTAATAGTAAGACTTGAGACTTGTTAAATTCATTGAATGCAAAGCACAAGGGAAAATATTTCGGGAAACATTAATTTTATTAAACGTGCTCTGGGTTTTAATGAAAATATATTACTCATCATTTTGGTGGTTTTCAACTTGGCAAGACTGAATTTATTCCTCAGCAAAAATAAATAGAAGATAAAATTCCTTTAGCATCCTTTTAAAAATATTTTGTGGGCGAATAATATTTCAATTTAGTTTTTCTTGAAAATTTTCAACCTTTCATCTAAATTTATATCAATAAACCACAAAGCATCGTCGTTTCTCATTTCACCGTTTCTCTAATCAATTAGACAGATTTAAACAACAGCACATCACGACCAAGTGCAATCTTGGAGGTTTTAGAAATTACCTCGTGGATAACCAGACTATTATTGTGATTTAAATTAAAACAACGGTTCGTTGCACCCGTTACAATAATTTGTGGGCCAGATGCAACAAGATAGGATGAGTAGGAAATGAACGAGAAAATATATCAGAAAAATTACTTTAAAGAAAAAAGGAAAGGACGTTAAAAAAAAAATTAAAAGTAAAATGGGGCTACAGACGATAAACGGTTTGGAATATTATCATCATTAATCAACGAAGACGTTCTAAGTGGTCCGGTTTTTCCAATGTGAAATTCCCGGGGATTGTAAGGTCTAATGCGAAATTCATTTGAATTATCTTCAGCATAATGCAAAAGCTGGTGCCCTCACATTATAACTCAAATCTAAAGGAAACCTGAAGAACAACAAAACGTGGGAAAAAGTTAAGGCTGGTTAGTTTTGCTGAGATAAGAGTCTCGTTTCTAATAGGACTAGAACTGCTGCTGTTGCCACCACCAACTACAACTGCCCACTATATCCATACATTTCTTGTC
This sequence comes from Chelonus formosanus, assembly GCA_028641665.1. Lineage (NCBI taxonomy): Eukaryota > Metazoa > Arthropoda > Insecta > Hymenoptera > Braconidae > Chelonus > Chelonus formosanus. The sequence goes on from CM054002.1 coordinate 22,802,372, forward strand.
GAGTGTATGTTTCGCCCATGCGCCGAGTGAATGTCTTATCGTTTGATTCGCCTCGTTTGCCAAGCTGCCTCCGGAGAAAGGCAGGAAATCGTGCCTCAGCCACGTGGGTGTGGATTCTCGACATCTCTCTATCGCTTCATGGCACGAGCGAGTTTAAATACTCACGCTACCAAAATTATCCAAAGATTCGAAAATAGACGAGTCATCGTTACTTGTAATTAAGTAAAAATGTCACGATAAGTAAAAGACTTAATCAAGACAAATGACTAGTACATAATCATCACCATCAAATTCTTACAATCACTTATGGTGAGAATTTAAAAAATAAAAGGAAATATCCTGCCAACGAAAGATTAATTATCTAAATTAAGATATCTTCTTATTATATATTCGCAAGTTTTAAGGAAAAATATCAAGTAAATTTGATGTGAGGGACCTACATTTTCGTTATAGATATTTTGTATTATAGTTGGTAGTAGAATTTCTAACAAAAATCGTTTGTAGTTGTTGGAAAATTTTCTTAGGTCAATAATCATCAATGTTTAGGAGTCCTCTGATCAGGTAGAATTACATCTAAAGAACTACAAACGATTACAATGATGTATTCCAGCATATTTGCAAGTTTTAACATGTATCTCTTCGATTTCGATCCAGTTTTAGCTTGTTATTTTTTTATACACTATTCTGGATCACCCTGTATCTTTATCATAATTACAAAAAATGGTAAGCTACAGTGAAAAATATACTGATAAATTTTTTCTTCTTTTTTTTTTCTTATTCCAAGATGCTTTTTAATTATCTTCATTGTTCATAAAGAAAGCGTAACTATTTAATTTTTCAAGTTTATCTTGAGATCCGGAAAATTTTTAAATTACAAAAAAATAATAATAAACAAAGAATGTGAATTAAAAAATAAGTATCTGTATTTTGTAGGTTATGTTATCCTTTTTGCTGCCTATCAGAAAACTTCGTTTTCTTACTATCTGAAACCATTTTGTGGGTACCTTTAAATTGCGGTTTTGTGTTTAAACTAAACCCAGTTTTGTCTTACTAAAACTATTTTTTAGTGTATTTCATTAAGACTAAAAAAAATCATGCATTATAGAATTAAAGTCAAAACCAATTCTTTGGTGTTGATAAAACCTACACAACTGAAATTTATCATCATAAAATATGAAGTTTACCAGCAATAGAAAGCTTGAAATATACTTTGAAAGTATTCCCTATCGATAATTCAAACTTTTTCAAGGTTTAAAAAATTATCAACACTACTTGTTCAACTTATTAATATTTTTCCAATCACTAAAAAAAAAAAAAAAAAATAATTAATCTATTTGATAGAAAATAAAATAAAGTTTGATATTTTTATTATTGCAAGTCGTACTGACCTGAAAAGAGAATTTTATAACAATTACAAACTTTCTAATGATCTAAATTAAGAAAGAGAAAACCTGGAAACTCATTCAATAGAGTTTTGAAGATAGACTTGTCATCGATTAGAAATAAGTGGATATCAAAAAATGTAGTCACTCAAACAGTGTGTCTTTCGACTAATATATCACACGTCGATGGTCCTTTGAAATGCGGACAAATCACCGTGTCGACAGATGTGTGAAAGTGGGACGGAAATGGGTCGAGTTTGATGCACGAGAGATATCCGTTTGCAAAGTAAAGGAGTTACGAAGATAAGGAACTACATATACACATCTTTAGTAATGGAAAGGTGAGAGATTGACGAGTTGTTTTACCTATAATAAATTGATATGAAAGTTTGTAATTTATTTTTCTCACGCTTTTATACTAACAATATTATCTTCCTGTTTGATTCAGCTTGTGATTAAATTTACTTCTTTTTATACCCTATTTTGCAGACAATGTAAAGTCATGTATTTTTATAAATGATTTTATCAACATTTTTACAACATGGGGATAGAAAATAAATTTTAGTATGATAGTAATAATTAATTAAAAAGAAAAAAATGTAAATATGATAAATTGTCTTGAAGAGAAAATTTAATACTTATTTTTTCGTACTCTTATTAAAATAGGAACGTTGAGAATTCAGAGTAATTCGATTCCTCTCGCTCCACTTCAATAAATTTGGCATCGATTTGGCTCTCGAATGTCTTTGTGGCCACAAAAGTAGATAGAGTAGGGTGAAGGATAGACGGGATCTCTTACCTCTTCACTTCGAGCATTTCGACTACGACAATCAACTATAGATTCACGAATGTCGATGATTCCATGGAATTTCGAGAGTCGTAGAATTCATTACAGTCATGCCAACGAGATTGTGAATTGGGGAAATAGTTGATTCCAAGTAAATTCTACTCTTTTAGTTTGAACATGAGAGGAAATAGAGTTATTAAGTGAAAATTGATGGTGAATGAACGTTGAGAAAAAATTCCAATCGAAATTAGACGAATGGAATCGAAAAAAAATATCTCAAAATCTATTCCTTTTCATTATCTATTTAATTATTGACGTTTTAATTTATTTGCTGCATATACAACGCCTTCTAAATCTTTTTTAAATACATTAAAACAATAAATGATGGGTCTGTTTTATATTCCTACTAAGGAACTTCATTGAAGATATCTTAGACTGATCAAGAGAACCTTATATTATTGCAACTATTTAAAATTTTGATTGAACAAAATATTCTTTCTTTACAGGTACATATTCATTTTGATTTTTAAAAATCATTTGGCTTCTTCTTTTTGACAAAAATGTTAATTTTAGACCACAATAAATTTTAATCAACTTCATCTGTGAAATTCGTCAGTTGCACCAAAAGTTGTTTTAATTTATGATTTGTTTTTTTTAAGGTATACGTATTGAAATTTTTTTGTCAGTCCCACAAACATAATTTAACACAATATTCTACGATTCTCTGATGCATAATTATTAAAACGATTGCGTTTGTCGTTCTCTTGTATAATTGAAAAAATAAAATTTACACAATTTATATTCAATACAATGCTACACGAAAATTGACAAAAAATTGTATTTAAATGCAATACTAAAGGTAAATAAGACCCAACGTGTCATAATATTTACTCTACTGAAAACGATGTTCGGTCAGTGTGAATGAGTTATACTTTTACGTAAACAGCATAAGTACACAACATGGATAACATCACACCAATGAGTTTCATCTTGTTATATATTTTATATAACACAAAATTTACGAATGGTGTTGGAAATTACGTCTACGAACACATCCGTTTATTCTGACAAGGTTTTCGTGAGTAATTTACTCCTTTTGTTCGTTCATTTTTCGGATCGTTGACGTACTTAGTATTGTCCCAAGACCTCTAAATACTTAACGATCATCATTTAGACATCAAAAATAAAATTTAAAAATAACTGTATGACCGTGACAATATTTTTTTCCCATTTATTTCTCGACTTAAATGAGAATAATTTTTCCACGTTAAAAACATAAAAGAAGAAATATTGATGAAATTTCAATGACTAACGAATAACTTAAGGTTCTCTTTGTTGATCACAATAACAAACCGTTTGAACTTCAATATAGGTTACGATTTTGACCTACATACTGATTTTTTTTACAGCTCGTTGAATAACAATAAAGAGGGCCTGTGGCCAAAATAATATCAAGGCCAAGGTTGCTGGTAAGCGCCAGTAGTTTTAACTTGAGTACGTTAAAGAGAGTCGAACAAAAACGAAAGTAGCCCAACCAGTTAGAGAGCGTTTCGTGAAACGGAAACACGCGTGAGACTTGATATAACATTGGTGCTTGCATGTAAAGACTAGGGAAAGTAGTCCGGACACCCGCTTGAAATTATATCCTCCTCAATCTGGCACAAGCGAATATATACTCTAATGAACATTTAATAATTTAACATCTGAACCAGCAAAGGAAAGTACTTATAGAATTACTTATTACTGAATCTAGCTTATAGAAAGCAACTATTCATTTACTCAGTAAGTACAAAGTTGTATGGAAAGTAGAACATCTACTCGATTAGGAACAGAAAAATCTTACCAATGATAAGGAAAAAATTAAAAACAATTTGTTGATCTTCGCTAAAGAGGTTCGAGCGATTCTATCGTTAAATTAGAAGTCAAGTTAATTTAAATAAAATTTTTAAAAATACATTCATTAGTACGATTGAAAATATTGTGTTAATTTTAAAAACATTATCATTGCATTGTTTTTCAGTAATTAAGACTGGGCTTCCCTAAACTAAAACTACCTCAAATTTTTGGCATCAAACTGTGCATTTTTTTTTTTTTGTTTTACCACTGTTTTATTTTATTTGTTTTTGGTTTTAATTAACCCACTTTTTCTGTTAAAGCCATCATTAATAACAAAAAAAAAAAAAATCGGTAAACAATAAAATGGATCTAAAAACAGCTGTTAAAAAATGTATATGATTTATAAATTAAAACCAGAAAAAACACAAATGTTAAAATAAGTGAATAAAAACATTTGTATGAAAGTTTTTTGTGAAATTTCTAAATGAATTTCCCGAAGATTTTTCAAACTACTAACAGAAAAAAAGAAAATAATAAAAATATATACATAAAAAAATCAGTTTTATAGCAATTATATTCCAACTCAATAAAAATAATATGATTAAACACAAAAAAAAGAATAATAAAAACAATTTTTATTATTAGAATTTTAATTGTCATGAAAAAGTATTGAAAAAGAAAAGATGAAAAAAAAAAAATTCCGATCAATACCGACTATTAGTTTTACTTTTTTTATTATACTATCACTTGGACCAGATGGTTAAATCCAACAACTTTTCTTTTTTCTATAATAACAAAGATAACGTCTGACTATCAGAACAAAACCTCTAACTCTCTATTGTGATCGATGATGTACGAAAATCCTAGATTGAAGAGTTTATCATAAAAGATAAATCGTCTAGGATAAAGACTGAATACTCTCCTCTATGCGTCTACTCAACACGATACGCCATTTCCCACGTTCCAGAAGTGGGTGGGAGCTAATCCGCTTCAATACATACAATTTGCATTGCCAAAGAAGAAAAAATACTTTTCACCATTTTAAAAGGTTGCCATAGCATTTAATGTCTGCACCTGATAATAATTCCTTTTCATTCATTTAAAACAATAAAAATCTTTCAACAATTCAATACAGATAAAACACAATTAAAAATAAACCTAATAATTGTACAAAAATATTTGATTGATTAAATTGAAAACGAAAAATAGTATCTAATTATCAAGTTCTATGTACTGATAGAAATCGAAATATATATATATATATCTTCATTCTTTAATAGTTAAGAAGATTTATTAAGTGATCAATATTCGTTGTACTGTAACGAGGTTATGTTTAATAGTTATAATATGATTTTTTAATAGTTAAAAAGCCTTCTTTATGATTACAAATCTCTTTTATCAGTGTGCATAAAGCAAAAGTTAGAATAAATTATATATTTCTGAAGTTGAAATTCATTACAAAACTTTTTGATGATTATTTTACGAAGCATTATTATAGAAATAATAATTATCTATACTTATACTTATGATTGTAAACAATTATACTCTCATTAAAGCCAGATAATTAATTCAAAATAAACTCACAATTAAAGTATAATTCATTCAACTCGGTAGAATACTCGTTCTTAAATTGTGTGTATTAATGCCGAGTTGATTTTGCATTACTAATGAGGAATCAAGAATTCACGTCAACGTCGACCGCATCATAACGATGTGAAATGGTAGAAATTTGAGAATAAATATTATGGCACACGGGGGAAGCCCGTATTCCATGAACGCGTAGATCTCATTGCGAAGCATGAAGCGTATGTAATGTCGAATAATGAATGGCGTTTGTTCTGTTCAGAATATCGTGCCACTTTCTCCTCTCGTCGGCTGCAATTTACCGGTTGGAGACGTTGTGGGTACCCTCTTAATTACCGAGGTAGTAGTGTAGAACGAAAGCCACGACAGTGCGAGACAGAGAGAATAAACCAGATTATTTTCGGACTTGAGAAGTCTTTTATTCGCAAACAAAAAAACACCTGCGCAATGACTAAAAGAGATGAAGACGGGAAACGGGAAAGAGAAAAATATAAAACCGGCATCAAGACCTGGATACTTGGATGTCGATATCTCAAGTCTCTTACCGTGACATAAAGTAAACGGCCTTTCGACAGACCCACTTCTCTTTGTCAACCACCGGAAGAGCAAACTTCCCAGCAAACTCATAAAAAATATGACAAAAATTGACAAAAAATTTCTAAACTTTATACTGTTTATTCCTACCATTTACTATGAAAAATATTTGAATTTCAGCCACCGGAGATAACTAATTAATTTCATTGACTTTTTACAGTCTACCTATTGATTATTTTCAACAGCTACATTCCAAGAAACTGATTCAAGCAATTTATTTACAAATACATTTGTAAAAAATAGGTCTGGGCACATTTTGTACCCTGACAATGAAATTCCAATTAATTTTATCATCTACTTTTTTTGTTTATAACATTACAATAACTTCTTAATGGGAAAGTGATAATTGAACTAGATCATTGAATGTTAAGAAGATGTAAAAATAATCAAGTAAACTTGAGCAAGCTAAATAAACTAATTTAATCATCAGCCAATTAAAATCACAAAAAAGGATTGCTTTCATCTATGATTAATCGATAATACAAGGCATGTTAATTATGATTACTATTAAGTGAACTTAAAGTAAACGTAGCAGAGTAGATTTAACAATTAACCTTCTAATATAGAATTTACACTGAGTACACTTATCAAAGCTTGATAATATGTGTACAAGGTGACCTAAATTTTCACTCGTTTCAATTCACAATTCATCGACGTGCACAACATGAGGACGACGTGCTGAACGACAACATTGCTCATGTTTCCTTTCAACAACATCGACGGGAACCTCTTATATTCTATACATGACCCTATATCTGATGCCAGTTACTGCAAGCCAACATCATTTTCTGCTGAAGAACCAATTTCGTCGAGGCATGCACCACATGGTTCGCTTGGCCGCGTGGAAATTTCAGAGCGACCGGGAAATCTGCTAGCGATTTCCCAGGCGGCACAGCCAACTCACGCCACAACGATAAAATATCTTTTTTCTAGTCCGTCCAACAGCTTTAGCTTTTCTATATCCGTAAGTGATGTCCAACTTTACATACCAATATTGAATCATTTTTACTTGTCGACTTGAAAATTAATGAAACTTATTTACTCTTTTGAAATATACATACAATTATATATTACTCTTTGAATAAAATTATAGTTCAATCAAATAAAAAGATTGGTTAATAATACACCATATTCTAATTTAGTAAGCAAAGTTTCAGTAATTATTAGCAACGATGTGTATGCACTCCTTTTCGAGCATTCTATGAATAATTATAACAAATTTCATCTTTATCTAATATAAACTACGTATTTTTGAGTTGATTGAAAATAAAAAAATTTTTTTATTGCAGGTGGCTTCATCGTTTGCACTTTCTTTAGTGAGGTCAAACCTATATAAGCAATGAATGAAAAATAATACTATTCATGAAAAGTGAAAATCAGCCATTTTTCTTCTTCTCAATTTTTTTATTTGGTACAATTTGGAATTTGCAAAATGGAACCCATTATAATAATTTCTCACTAAAAAGTTCATCATAAATCATCATTCAGTATGTTTCAATAGATCCTGTAGAGGATAATAACAAGAGAAACCACAATTTAAGAAATATCTGCTCAAAGACTTTTTAAAAACTGTGTAAAGATACTTGAAACGATTGAATGGTACATTCACTCACTATCTAAACGTATTTGTGTAACTTCACTTAAGCCAATAAAAGTAGAAAGCTTTCAAAGAGTCTTTGACCAATAAAAAAAATAATAAATAAAAAGTTATTTCAGCCAAATTTGTCATACTCGATAAGCTTCCTGCTTTTTTTTAATAAAAATATTGTTAGACTAATCCTGGAGATATTTTTAACATAAAATAACAGTCAATTATTCACTTTTACACGCAAATAGTGAGATGTGCTATTGTATATTTGTATTCTTATCCGTAAAAAATCTCGGGGACAAAATGAGAATGGACTATTGTAAAAATTCATAGGATGCTGAAAAGAGTTACTTGAGCAAGCTGCCGTGAAAATGGGTCAAGCGTTGAAGCAGTGAACGCCAAATCCCAGTTATACGAACTCCGTTAACTGCAGGTCACATTTAAGCCGCTTAACTTCCGTTTACAGGTCTTAAAGTCAAGATTTTAACCATAAGATCGTTGGTACTCATTACTTCTTGCAAACCTATTGCATTTCAAATGACGTACCAGTGCAAAAAACTTGAAAAAACAGTAAAGATATTGGAATGATTTGTTCACAAATGTCTGAACATTAAATAAAACCCATACTGTCATTTAGATAACCATTAAAAAATGTCCAAAACATGCTTAAAATTATTCATCATAATGATCAAGTTATTACATTTTTTCTATTCTTTTCATTTCTAAAGTATGTGATGTTCTTACTAACATCTTTATGTTCTTAAGTTCCATTTAAATATATTTTTATCTCATAAATATGAAAAAAGATGCTTTTAATGAATGAAAGAAACTTTATGAAAAAATCAAATAATAAAATTGCTATGTATAAATATTTCAAATTTATTTATCATAATATCATGGGATCTTTTGCATTGAGTTGGAGGCAATAGATGAAATGCCATGGATCATTTTCGAATGAACAAAATAAAAAAGTTAGGATAAAATTTTTTAATTAATGAAAGAAACAGTTTGATTCATAGCTAAGGAGTGTATGATTTTGTTAACGATAAAGATATAAAAGTCGACAAGTTCTATGACGAAGGCACATTTAACGATGCGCGCGAGTGATTCCGGTGGAGCGCACAACATTCACCCGGAGATGACGGGCGCGGCTCTGTGGCCAAATTGTAAAAGTCAGGGAACAATGGGTGAGTAGTAAGGGAATAATATAACCAAGACCTTTCAAGCAATAGTACAACGAGCAAAAATCACTGAATACAATGGAGAAATACGCCCTCCCTCTCAGTACACATGGCTCTCGCCATCCCTAGCCTTGAAGTTCCGCCGTCCACCCACCGCGCTTGCGTCTTGGCACACCCACTTGACCCCGATGAAAAAAGAAATGAAATTATGTAGGCACTAATGTGCTCCATGCCAAGCCATCGTATCTCAAAGCTATGCTAGTACGCACGACTTGTATGACTTTAAACTGATCGTGGGGGGTAGGTATCCTCCAGCTAATTTACTTCAATCCCCTCAACGTAAAATTGAACACTCATATGCTCCATCGCAAATTGAATCTTGCATACATCTACTACCGCATATGATAGATTTTATGTAACACAAGGGTTAGATCACTTTTAATAGACAAGAAAACGTAACGGTCAACGTCAGTGAACCACCTTATAATTGCCTGCGTTACTATACCAAGACAGCAGATTAATTCACAATTATCTTACATCTACTGTTCGTCTTAGTAAATCAAATATTCAGAATTTCATTATTATTATGATTTCTTTTTATGAGAATTGTTGACTAATAAATTCATTTATTATAATTGAGTTGAATTTACTACCTCACGAGACATCTGACGTAGTTTGAGGCTACTAACTGGTACAGTCGCGCAATACATTTACCTACACTTGCATCAGTACTTGAATTGAAGTAATTGGTTTACTAATCAAAATGTGTATAAACAACAATGTTAGTGTAATGCAATAAATTGACATACCTTGTAAATTGTCGAGCATGAAGGACAGCAACTTGTGAGTCCCGGATGGTTCGCCATAAAGTGCCATCACTTCTTTACTGAGAGGATTACCATGAAGTCCAAGCACTTGTAACTGGAACAACTTTCCTAACTCATACGGTAACACTCGGAGGTAATTCTGATTTAACAACAACTCTCTGCAAAAAGTTTTCATAATTATTAGAATGTCAAAGGATAGTTTAAGGATATCATAAACCAATGAAGAACGAAGCGATTTACACTCAAATTCAATTATCTAGTCGTGGACTTTGAGTATATCTAGAGTATTAAATTTAGTTCAGATACGAATCTCAAGTAAGTGGACAGAAATCAACTTCTAGATTCAATTAAAGCCTCATCCTCGATTGGTTTATGAAAGCAGTAATATGTAAAATATTACCTAAGGTAGATGAGATCTCCCAACTCAGCAGGCAAACTACGTAATTTGTTACTACTGAGATCTAAGGCTCTCAAATTAACTAAACGACCTATTTCAGGTGGTATCCTCTGCAAACTATTATCATTCAAATACAAGGCTGTTAAATGAGTCAATTGCCATATGTTAGGACTTAAATTTTTCACACTGCCTGTTATCTCCAACTCCGGCCAATAAGATTTCTTTCCAGAGTTTGCATCTTCAGTAGACATAATTGAATGCGTACGACGCGGATTAGAATTTTCATATTTGTCCTTATGATTTCGGGACATTTTGAATCCTGAAAATAATATTATACATTAATACATATTTAGTTTAATTCACTTATAAACTATTAATAATTAAATTACAATTATTATAATCATTGAATAAATCATGAATTAGGAATGAATTAAAAAACAAACATCTAGTTCATTTCAACAGTATGGTGATTGGTTATAAGCTTAAACAACTTCGACATACACTTGTATTAATGTCAATTATTCTGAGAAAATAAAATAACAAATAAGATGATAAAGTTTTATGTAAATATGACAGGTTCTGATTTTGTAACAAAGAAAGTTCTAGATATTTAAAGTGTCTCTAATTATTTTAAATCAGCTGAAAGTATATGAGTATTTTATAGATATTAAAAAAACTTAGTATAAAAAATATTCTTTTTGGAGTTTATCAAAATTGTCGAAAATATTTTAGCCACTTGAAGATGACATGAAATTTTAAGGTTAGATACGAGTGTAAATGATCAAAATTTTATAACTACTTAAAAAACAACAGAAACTTTAAATGTCGATTGTTTATCCAGACACTCAGAACAATATTATAAACCACATTGTTTAAAGATAAACAATAAATAACTAAAACAAGCGCGAAATCTATAACCTGCGCAATAGCAAACAAATACATAAACTATAATCATACAATACGGGAGAAAACAATTCAAATTAAAGATAATGTTTTTATTAATAATAATTAATATTTTTTAACTCATTCATAATAAATAATCAATGATATTATTGTTTTGACGATAGATATCTTGATAAAGTATCGTGAAACGACAAACATTTGGAACGGAATAATTTGTACCACTTAATAAAAATATAATACCGGTGAATAGAAAGATAATCTGCAAAATTTTTTACACACCTTCATCTACCTTTTAACTCACACAAGATTTACAAAAAGCTGATTCGAAGCTAAAAATTACGCGTAAACAAAACTACCTTGACAAACACAGAACCTCCATTTATCAACTGTACTACGTCATAAAATATGCAAAAATTGGATTTGCAATAGTCTCATTAGAAGCTTGGGTAGATTGTCATTCCATGCGGCAGACATTCAAACTACATCACAAAACCTCAATCGATAAAACAAAATAATAGCGGATTTATCGACAGAAGGTAAATAAATTGAAAATTTTGACTAGAATTTTTGATTCGTAAAGTTGCCTTCTTGGCAATTTATTCTGTGGTTATTCACCACAACTAGAACGAAATTGTAAAATGGCAGCAGCCGGTGCAGGTGAGAATTATTTTTTTAATTTTCTTTGTTCATTATTATCAGATAAATATGACATTTCTTTGTATTTATACCAAAATCATCAACAATTATTAAACTTTTGGAAAAAAATAAATTCTTTTAAAATTTTAAAGACATTCTATTGCAATCTACATAAAAATGTACAACACAATTGAACTTGATTATTTAATTATCATTTGGAAATGAATTTTTATATCTAACAATCATTTTTTTTTTAGTTAAAGCTTTAAACATTATTACTGCTGCCTGGCATCAAAAATTTGTTTTGGGATGTTTTCAATCTCTTCCACTTTTATCACAATCAAGATATTATGCTGCCCGGAAAGGTACTCGAGAAAAAGCGAAAAAGAAGAAAGTAAAGAAAGAAATTCAAAAAGTTGGATTTATCCCAAAAAAACTTCGAAATAAAGTCGTGTATGCATAATATTATAATTCATATTTTTGTCTGGTGATTTTTATTTTTGAATTTGTATCCATCAGAAATTTCGTTATCTATTTCTGTTTTTAGAGAAAATCTTACATTCGAAATGTGCCGAGGCCATGATCCAAATAAACCAGAACGAGTAGACAATGTGTGGATTGAAGAATATCATCAACCAAAAATTTATACTTTTGAAGAAGCCATAGAATATCATCGACAGTCTCATCACCCTAGCATGTACAATTCACCAAATGCCTTTGTACATGCTTTTTTACAACTTGATATGATGGTAATTGGTTCATTTCAAATTAAATATTAGAATACCATATTTAAAAACTAAGAAAATACCATTTGAAATTGTTTAACATAATTTTTTAGGGTCCAAGACCAACTAAAATGGTAGAAAAATTTTCAAGAACCGTTGATATGCCAAATCCATTCGATCATGGTGAAAAAAGAGCAATTGTTGCATTCTGTAATGATCCTAAGTTAGCTGATTTAGCTGATAAAGCTGGAGCATCAATCTCAGGTGGTCTGCCACTCATTAAAAACATTCAAGTAATTTATTTCTAAGTCAACGATATTTTTTGCCCTCAAAGATTCATTTTATTTATAAAAACCTTTCTCCAGACCGGAGTAGTTCCTATTGCTGATTATGATTATGCTGTTGCACATCCTGACATAATGACAGAATTATCAGTAATTAAAGGTTTATTAAAACGAAAGTATCCAAGCCCACGTGGAGGTATATAGCAATTTTATGAATTCATTTTGATACTCTTATGGTCAGATATTTTTAAAATGATATCAAAAGTCAATACAAAAAATTTTTAAAGGTACTCTTGGGCTCGATTTACCTCATTTAATCAAAAAAATACTTCATGGTATAAAATACGAAATTAGGCCTCATGAACGTCAATTGCAATATGGAACTGGAACGATTCTTTTTGGTCGTGTATGTAGATAAAGTATATTTTTCAGTATTGTTTTATGAATGATAATCAATGATCCATTTTCTATTGTATAGCTAAATATGGATGTGAAAAAGCTAGAAGAAAATTTTGCTGCTGTTATTAAGGATGTAGAAAAATTTAGACCCAAAAGAGACGGCGAATTTATCTTCAGGTAACAGTGAATAATATTATTAATCCAATTTTCAATTGTAAAAAAACTGAGACTGAAAACCATTTGACAATAAATTTTAGAGCATCAATAGAAAGCTATCCTACGACAGAATTATTGAGCGTAAATTTTGCAAAATATCTTGTTGAAGAAACGAGTGGAGTTGATTCTGACGATGAAGAAGAAAATGTTGCTGTCAACTAAATAAGAATCAATGACTTTTTACAATAAAATACAGCTAATAAATATGGAATTATTTCACAGATTATTTTTCTTTTGATTGAAGAATAAGTTCACTACCTGTCATTATTTAAACGTTATATCGGTCGAACAGGTCACAAGTAAGTTAAGGTGCGTAAAAAGGGAAGAGTACAGTAAAGAGAAGTAAAGCGAAGGGAAAGAGAATGGAGAATGGTTAGCGGTTGGTTTACAAAGGTGGAGGGGCAACAGCTCACCTACCTGCCGGTCTAAAGCTCAGTCGTTGCCTGCCAGGTTGAAAATTCACCACATCTCCTGGCCTGATGAGTGGAGTTTCAAAACGAATTGAATTGCGGTTATCGTAATATTGTCCTCTCCCTTTTCTGAGATTATTAAAACGTATCAAATTGTCCATCTTGAGTCTACTTTTATTATTCACACGAGTCACAAATTAATAAAAACAATATTTAAAATTTAAATTGACCAATAAATTAATTTTTATGTTAAAACAATTACAGTTCACTCGACATCGAGGTGAAATCGCGCTCTATGGTTTTTACGCGCTCGTCGGATAACAAAATTACAGTTTATATTTGATAAATTAAATGTGTGAATAGTGATTTGTGGTTTACTGTGTCTACTGTGATGACCGGAATGGTACTGTAACCTTGCTCATAAAGTCATGCCGTATAGGAATTAATATTTTCAGTCATGGTGAGTGAAATGTTTTCATTACTAATTACTTGTTTATATTGACTCCTTTACTTCTAATAATCGTCGCTATAATATTGTTTGAATAAAATCTATATATATCTTTCAAGTGTAACGTGTATTGAGCGTAGATCACCTTGAGCACGATCAGAATATTTTACTACAATCACTAATCTTAATTATTTACATCTAAGCAACATGACAACGAATACACTCAGTGAAATAAAATATTTCTATTTTAAAATCAAGTGAATCTATGTAATATTTTTTATTAAATGCTTAAATGAATAATTAGGCTTTCAAAAATAAGAAAGTATGCTATTCGAGTATAGAAATAATAGTAAAAAAATTTTCAAGCAATAAGCTATAAAGTTCTGAACTCTTGCAGCTGATTATAGGTCTTATATTGCAATAATTCTTTATTGATACTAGAGAAGCTAACATAGATCTCCGTTATGCCAGGACGATGCTGCACATCGTTTCCTCTTGCGAACTGTGTGGACCAACTAAAACTGGTAACATCACGATGAACCATCGACCCTCGCATAAATATTATGTTTCGCAATGTTGTCCGGATAGGTCTTATCAGTTCTGTAGTGTTCCGGCGCGTGTCGTTTCCGTTCACATGGTCCTTTGCGCTACACAAACTCTATAAAACTACAACTGGATAATGCAAACTTCAGATTGCAGTCTACGCGTAGGTATTTACAGGCTGGTTGGATTTTCATTTATTTTCTTTAACTTATTTTTTTTTGTTTCTAGTTTACAGAATATATGTATACTTTAAAGCTTGTAAGACTACTCTTTATAATACTATCATATTGATCATCAATTATCCTTTTACTTTATATTCAGAGAGCAGACTTCTTATGCCGTTGGCGATTCTTCGAAATTCGTGGCAGCTATCTTACAGCAACTTAATTTATGAATTAATGTCAAATTTACAAAATATAAAAAAAAATGATGATTTTTCATTAATTTAAAAATAATTCAAAAAAAAGTGAAATGATGAAAAATGTTTATAAGTGATAGGCAATGATTATTATCTTTGAATTTCATGCCAACTCGTTTCGTTTCGGTAGCGACTTTATAAATAATATAATACCAACGAGTTTTATATAAGTCTACATCCCACTTGGAACTCCGTACTGTCAGCTCAGCCATGCGTTACAGATCTGCTAGTAAGAAAAATACCAACGTTATAGAAGCTAATGCAAATGATATACCTCGCGGGCCACACGTCTTTTCTTGCAATTCCGAAGCTCAACTTGGCTCCAGCAGTGTTCAATGCTTTTCTTTCCGGATACACCAACGCACGGTTACACTAATTGCATTATGATGAGTACCGTGACTTCTCAGAGATAGAATCGTGCTTAGTGTGTTGTTTTACTCAATGACTTCAAGATGAGACGAGTTGTGTATCATCACTTCGATGATTGATTTCAAGAAAATTCATTCCACTAATAATACCTACTTTTTCCCCTCCATTGACTCTGAAAAATAATTAGATACAACTGAGCATAAAAATAATTATTTGGTATTAATATTCAAAATTACCGTTAAACGTTCAGAGATAAATATGTCAATTGCTAAAGGCTTAAAAAAATGAAAAGTAAATTGCAAATTAAAATTTCAATTCACATTTCTACTCTATAATTCAAACATTTTTTTTTCCATCAATTATTCTTTTTTATAACATAAACACAACCAATTATTTTTTTAAATAATATCCTTTATTAAAGTACTCAAACGTAATGCATAAAATAACAAATTGATAACAATTTGTAGTAGTTATTATATTGAATGCATTTACACTTTTGTAATATTTAAATCCCAGCGTTTGAATAAACACGCGATGCCACCTAAATAATAGTTTATATAAAGTTCGAATGAAAGTTGTTAATGAAGCTTATTGTCAAGCATTTACCTTCATAATTCTCAAATCAAATATATGCTCTTAAATCCACCTACATTCAATATTCTTGACAAACGAGCGATTCATGCCCAGCCATTCACATATTTATACTTTTATTTTCTTTCTCCATCGGTGCATGCTTCTAAATTATTCACTAGCTCATAACCAGTCATTTTTAGAGTAAAACCTGGCAATATCTGTCGTGGAACCTGCAATGCAACATGGAAAACATTTAACAAAATAACTAGTGAAATGCATGCACACCTTATTTAACTAAAAATTAATCATTATCAGTTAACAATTTAACTTAATACAGCTGTTTTATCTGACATTAAAATATAATTTACAAGTAGCAATAGAATGTTATTAATTCAAGAATAAAATTAATATATAATATGTAGAGTAGAGTATAAATATAAAAATATGTAATCTCAAATCTTTATTCATGATTTTTCGTTTCGGATCACGTACCTTGACTTATTACACGTTTTATTCAGTTACTTATTACTCTCACACCATTTAGCTCGATTCATTAACACAACTCTGCGGAAACCAAACTTCCTCTAGAGTGCAAGGTAGCTGAAGAAAATGTTCATTTACTTTATTCAAACGTCCGTTGACATCCGACTTGGATCGAACATACGTGTGTAAACAAGTGACATAGTATGCGAAACCAGAAGTGAATGATGAATCTTTCTTCTTATCCTATCAACTACACTGTAGTACTCGTTCTTGCTTTGTCATCTGCTACGTCAGGTCTTTCTGTACACTTGACCACCGCTTCTGCTAACTGACAAGCAGACAAGTCACCTGATAGACAAGAGACTGAATCCAACCATGTAATTTTTATCTAATTTATCCTCATTTTTAAGCCTCTAAATAATTAAATTTATTTGATATTTTTTATTAGCAATAAATATTAATTTTACATGGTGGAAAAAATTTGTAAACACATCTTGGTTGATGTGCGTGTAAGAAAATACTTTATGTCTTCAGGTCGATGTTCTTTCTCTTGATATAAATTGCAAAAGAAAGAAAGCGAAAAAGGATGTACAATGCAAATTCGCACAGTGCATGATCGTAGTTCGTAGGAATATAGGTAGAAGGGGATAGTAAATTTGCAAAGGTTCTCCGTAGATGCTTTGTGGAATTTTATCGTCAGTAAAACTCGTCCGGCTGTTTCTATATGGTATAGATACTGCTGGGCTCCAGTGAACAGTCAACTTTTTCCATCTTTGGTTTATGTACATGTGTCTAGATAAATAAAAACAATATATTCGTGACTACTGTTATTAGTAATTAGCAGTCAAATAATAAATAAGCTTATTTCAGTTTATTACTTGAATAATAAAGTGGCTGTTATAATCAAGGATTGACTTTATGTCTTTACTAAATCCTACTTATGTTTCCTGTTCTTGATATTACATCTATACTGATGATTCAGAGTCTTTTTCCGACATTTCCAAGAGCCACTAATGTCACATCGAGTTTTCAGAATCTTTAGAATTCGTAACGAGGAAGATTATAATTCCAAGAATGAACTCATCTCTGACCCATTTCCGAAATAAATGAAATTTTTAAATTCCTGGACATTTAAATAAGTTAAAAAATTTTCTATTCATGAATTTTTTATAAATATTATTATTATTAAAACATTGAGAGAAAATAGTAAATATAAACACATTTTCGAAAGTGTTAATAACATCAGACCTGGAATATAATCTAAAAATAAATGTAATATTTATATTCATGAAATAATTATAAAGGTAATAGAAAATGTTAGGTTTATTGACATTTGTAATGAAAAGAATTATTTTAAAAAAGTAAAAAAATAAAAACCAACATCTGGATAGCAAAAAAACAACTTTGCCCATCTCTCTGTTGCGCTCATTCACCTACCCACGCGGCTCTAGATAGCCAAGATCCAGCAGGTGCACCATCACGTCTATCTTGAAATGAAACTGGGAAGAAATAAAATCCAAGTGGTTCACCGCAGACCGTTCGTCAACATAAAAAAAACACCATTTTATATTTAAAGATAAAAAGAAGTGAAAAAAAGATTAAAATTGTCTTACGTAAGATTATGATAATATCTCCTAGTCATAAAAATGTTATCTCACGTTTTCTCTTGAGAATAGTAACTATCATCAATATTTTAGCTCATATAAAATGCTCATTGAATGACTGTCATCATCATTGGAAATTTCCAAAGTTGAGTATGTTAAGTTGTTTTATTTATTATACAGACAGGAGTTTGGAGCTAGTCTCTGTACATGAGAACATTAACAGTTATTCGAATCTTCAAAGTTTCAAGAAGAGAGTAAGACGATGAAGAAGTGATTCAAGAGAAAGGAAAAGAAGATAAGCCAAAAAGGAGGCCAGTGGTGACCTGGACGTCACCGTTATATCAATGCCTTAGGCATAACACCTTGGCGTTACCTCGATTCACTGTACGAAGATTGTTTTATTTTCTGTACTTGCCAATACTACCAAGACCACATGTAGCCAATACTGGCCTTTAACCTCTCAATTGCCTTCGGCAGTTATCAGCAGTCTTCTCGGCTTCCTTTCGATTGCACATCACCGATAATTACAAGATTAATTTCTGCAAACCTCCTACGTATATTTTATTTGCACAGGACATATCACATTAGTACATACTTTTGATACAACGAAAAGGAACACAGTAGATTGTGCGCATATATTGCTGATGATTGGGCGATAATTTGAATTTTATAGCCAATAAGGAAAAAGTCACTCACTTTCGATATATTTCGATTATTGGCTAACTTCATGCGTTTATGCGAGCTCGTAGATAGGATTCGTTGCTTAGAAGAAAATAGACCAGATGTCATATCAAAAAGTGGTTATTTTCTGTTACAAAATGTTCTTTACTTTGATAAATGCAGAATATACAGATTTATCTCTGTAAATATCATGAACTGTGTAGAATCCTACTTTCACGTGGCCTATAGTCCATGAGGTATATGTTAGATCGCTTTCTACCATCAGTATGAGGTTCAAAGTCAGTCTCTCATACAATGTAACTGAATTCTCAATTATTTCCACACTCTACAATCATTTCCATACTTATGAAAATCTCTTCAATCAACCAAAAGTGTTGAAAGTACTCAAGAGGAAAAATAAACAAACATCAAGGTATCCAAATAAAGTGAAGCAATGAAAATAATTCATACAAGGAAAATCTTGTACCCCCTACGTCGTGAGACATGACCGAGCATTGATAAATCCACTGACCTTCAAACATACATACAGGAGTAACACTAGCAGGTATATATGGAAGCTGAGAAGTACAAGAAAACAAATGGTGGACCACCTACTGGGCTTTCGAAGCTCCCGGAAGACCAGTGTCAACATGGAGAACGTGTAGATGTCTCAAAAAATATCCAGTATGGATTGTAGTCACGAAGCCTATACTCATTGCCTGCACCTTCACTTACTACTTACTAGGAGTAAGAATTTCACTGTTGCGGAAATCACGGCCTTCGCCATGTCACACACACTTTACATGGGTGAGAGATCTTACCAATTCTTATTTTTCGTATGGAATTTTCAAGCATGCTAAAAGGTCCCGCTTGGAGTAAGTCTTGTGTGTAGGATAAATGCATCAGTTTCCAACCAGCGGACGAGACATTCTACCGTTACACGCCGATAAGCGTAACGCTATAAGGGAATGCAAATATCGAGAGAAATGGTTCGTTCAGCCAAAGCTATTTCAATGTAGCAGGAAACTATTTTAGACTTTTGATTTTTGATTAAAAATAATCATCGATAGGACTATTTCCATGTACGTAACGTATTAATTCTAATTTATTCGACATCTACGTACATTCTAGAATAATGTTTCATTTTCGATAGTTTTATAGCAGAAAATAAGATAAGAACTTGTAAAATTTCCAAGATTCTATATAATTAATTGTCAAATTATATTATTTATATTTATTGACATTTATTTTTCTAGGTAATCACCAATATAAATTATCCATTGAAATATTGCCAATGTTTTTGTATCATAGATGGCGACATTTTATACGTTGCCTAGTTGCATTTTCCCAGCAGCGAAGGTGTATAATGCATACTGACCAATGTGTGCATGCAACCTGTTCATTTATTAAATTAATTACAAATTTGCATAACATTCAATAGCCAGAGTTTTTTAATTAAACATCACCGAAAGATTAGTATAATTTTTATGCTGAGTTCATTGATTTTTTAAAATTAAAAATAACAAAATTTCTCAATTGATTGAATGTTTTTCAATAATAAATTTAATCAAATTTATTAACCTTTTTATCGGTTTATATAATAAAATTGGAACTTTTTTATTTATTGTCAACTGGTCAGACTTGTCAAAATCATTCCAAGAATCTCACAATTTTTCTTAGCACTTTTTCGTCTTCCCTCTCATTATGCTCAGTAAAGATTTAACTTCGTAACGACTTTAGGACACAGGTAGCCAGGTGCAAGACGAGCCGAGTTGTATGGAACAAAAAAAAGCGAAGGTGAAGAGAAAAGAATCCAAAAGATGAAAGGAATAAGAGAATTTGAAAAAGGGACCAAAAAATATCATATAATACAATACACCTGAAATCTGTTATAAGGTTCTGGAGAGTGAGAGCTATACATCTAATAATATGTTCGACTTCCGTATCACAGGAGCCTTAATCTTTAAACTCTGAAGCGTCGACAGGTAGTCGTTTTTCGCATGTACAACAATGAACAGATTACGAGACAATTTTTTTTATTCTTTACCAAGGCTGAAGATCAAAGCCCAACAAATTTTCAGGTGATATATATTTTAACAATTGAATGAAAAAAAGTTTTTATTGGATGACCTGAGAATAGTCCTCCTTTTATGATGCTTGAGGTAGTTCTAGCACTGAAACGAATTAATATCTACAAAAAAATACCATTTGTAAGTATGATAGTTTTAAAATCTAAAAATAATGTCTCATACATTAGAGAGATATGCTTATTTTCTATCTTTATTGTTGAACTTTAAAAATTTATATACTATAGATAATTTTAAAAAACAAAATAATTATTTCTTAAGCAATTTTGTTTTTACTTATTTTAGAGAGCCTTCTCGAAATGCCTAGAACTACCGCAAATGCTCCAAATGGCAGAAAAATTATTCTATGTTTATTCTTGACATAAAAAGTAAAAAAGAACGAAACTTTTCCCACCAATTTTCTACTTCACTGGCTTAAATTGAGTTATTTAATGGACTTAAGTTATCAGTGTCACTGCGGTGGACTATAAATTAACGTAAAAAACAAGTGAGGTATCAGAAAATTAATTTTACTTTTAATTTAGTATTTAGAATTCAGAGAGTTTTCACTTTAGGCAGTAATTATATCTGCAATGTACCGTACAATATAATATGTGGCTTGACTCGAACACGTAGCTGGTATTAAATGAAAATCTTAAATGAACATTCGAGCTGTAAGAACAATGGCTGTATCTATTTCAAATGCCTTTATATTGCTTCAAATTAAAATCTATCCTACACTAACAATTTTCCGTTATTTTTCATTCTAATAACATGAACGATACTTTAATTGAAAATATGATATAACGAAATAATTACTTCAGCATAATGCTGTTAATTATAAGCCGTAATTTTCTCGAAGTAACTACACATATATTAGTGGATGTTTAATAATTCATACAAACCTGGAATTTTACAGCTAAATAATTATTGGTAAATTCTATCAGTACTTCAGTGTTAATTGGATAAAAATTATAGCTAATCATTTCTATCAAGTTAATTTCAAGTATAATTCTAATCAATTGAAACTTTTATTGATAATCAATTAAGAATATCTATAGATTCCTTCCTTAATTTAAATTCAACGCAAATTCATGTATGACTTGAATTTAAATACGACCCAGCCATATAACTCATCTGTCAATTGTCTATACATTGTCCAAACAATCGAATTAACATGTCAGAACATTAATCTTTATGCTCACGAATCAATAGCACGTGTTAAAAAGTCTTCAGACTGTCACGCATGTGAAATGGTACAGAGAAAGTTTTTTTAAGTAAAAGTTTTCTGGTTACCACCAGTTTTATTTCATGTTCGTTCTTTTCAAACTTGTTTTTATTTTGAAACACATAAAAAACAGGTTCAAATTTATATGGATATGAGTCAAAATATGACAGCACATGTCAATAAAATTGATGAAATACTTAAAGTATTTTTATTCATCACTACTGTCTCTTTGCTGAAGGTAGCTTGACATTGATAGGCTCACAGTTGGCAACCCTTTTTTTAAATTGATCTTAAAGATCATATTTCTGTAAGTTAAAAGAAGAAAAGAGATTTTTTTACCACACATTAATAAATAAAAAGCTTAAAAAAGCATCCTATAGATTAAATATCTCTAGATCTTGAAAGAACCCTCATAGAGTATTCAACATCTTGATCTTTATATGATATTTTATTCACAATCTTTTTATGATCCTATAAACTCGTGATGGTTGTGGATCAAGCTAGTGGATTTTGTCCACACCCGAAGCAATTCTGCGTGAGTATTTATGCACCTTCAAGCACGCAAGGGTGTGGCGTTGAAAAGTACAAACATGAAACAACATATGCCAATCTTGTCTATATTACCATGCGAATACTCAATGTCTTCTTTTCTCGTTCAATATTATATTGTTGGCTCGCTCTACCGTGCTTTATAGCTAAAGATATATGTGCACATACGCACTTGAAATAAGCATTATATGTGCTTTCATAGCTTTAGTTAGATATCAATTACCTCCAAGTCGATCGGTTAGCTATGGCATCTAGATGATGCACGTAGATGCATACTTGAATTTACAATGACACTTTTTGGTTTGAATATCACATACTCCATCGTTTTCTTCAAGTTTAACACCATCGTAGTGGACTTTACGACACGGAAATTCTCAACCGTGCGATCTGGCATCTCGTAAAAGAACCTGAGAAAGGAAATAGCGATTATTCTAACATGCAAGTGAAGATCTTATTATACGAGAAGAAGAAAGGACGTTTTAATTATATAGTCAGTAAAATAATTCAAGCGGGTTTTCAACGCTAAATTAACTTACAGGGTTTAATGATGTGTGAAGCCCAAATGTCTTGAACATGATAGTGATTTTCTTTCTTAATAATTTTATTGTCTGTTTTCTAAGAAAAAAATAAAACATCTCAATTTATTTATTTATTTATATTTTTTTTTTTAAATTAAAAAATGAGTTTGGGCTCACTTTACCTCATAATAGGAAGTTAAAAATATTTTTTATAGTCAGTTGTATTATATATTCCATGTGAAAAAAATTCTGATAATTTTACTGGCTGAAAAATGTCGAGGGATCTAGAACAAAGCTTACGTAATATACCACATGTTTGTCAATTTTATTTAAGTCAACATTTTACGAATTAAGGGCAAACAAATTTTGAGGACACTTCCTGCATCATTGAATTGCTCATTAAAATAACTTTCCTCCATAAACATTCATCTAATTCAAATATTTTTATTTGTCAGCGAAAAAGTTTATTCTAAATATATATATTTAAATTCAACATAGCTGTCATTTTGGAGTGTTGTAATAACTTGAATAGCTTGCAACAGTTTTAACAATTGAAAATAGTTGAGTGGGATGACATTAAGTATTTGACGATGTTTTTTTTCTTTTTAATTTCGTATTCACAGCTGAAGTAATGATGCTAATATGTGCAATTAAATTCCACATAGAAGATATTCAATTGATTTACTCTGTTGATTGAATATCTCTTTATGCAAAAGTATACAGGAATATATATTCTAATGATAAATCGATAAAATCTTTGGAAATCTTGCTGTATGTGTGCACATGTCGAATACACTATTCAGAGCAGATGAATGTTACCTATTTCCGGTTCGAAATGAACCGAAACAAATGAGTGGAATTTTCTTTAATAATATGATTCAATTCCATTGGATATTCTGTGCTATTATTTTTGCACTGGAGATCAATCTATATTTCCTCTTGTGATTTGATTTGTCATTATTTCTTTATAAATAAAATATCTAACAATAAAATGTGCAACATGTGTATTCTGGATTAAAATAAATTTAAAAAAAAGGAGAACGTTAATCTTCGAAAGACCTTCGAAAGGAGTTTGAGTATTATTGAGCTCGAGGCCATACTTCTGAAAATGGAGCACTTGAAAGAAAAAGTTGATTAAAATCGATTATGTCTCGACCATTCGTTTCATGTCTCGCATCTGCAACTCTTATAAAATCCACAATTACTGTACTGAATTTAAATCATTCCCTGAATAAATTTTATTCCAAGCATTGCAGTTAAAATATAGATTTTATTGAGTTTTTACTGATAATTGATAGAAAAAAGGAAGGATTAAATAGTTTTTTTTAAAATAACTTGAATCTTTTATCGACATTCTTAAATATACATACATTCATTCAAACCATTTTTTACCCTCCAAGGTATACGAGATTTCGAAGAAGAGAGCAGGTATTTCCGCGAGCGACGATCGGCCGGTTTTCAACTGAGATAACGAGACCATTAAGTGGACGTTCGAACTACTCAGTTGTATTGGAACTTACACTAGAGCTAAAACGCAAAACGCACCCGGTCAAACGACCACACCTCGACTAACGTGAATAGAAAAGAGATAGAATAAGAGAATGAAAAAAATCGACAATGAAAAATTTAAATGAAAGGGCAACGCTTCCATTAACTTAAAGCCACGTGGCTGTGGTTTTTTGCCTTGAGCACTACAACCTATCTTCACTTGATATTTTATGCAGTAATACTTGTAGTTATAAAGCTTTTTACACATTATTCGTTATTTTCAACGCATCATATATTTAAATCTCACTTTTCTCCTGGTATTGTACAACAATTACATTACATTCAAAAAGTCTAATTCATATCTTCAGAAACTCCCCTCATTTTGGAGTAATTAAAATTTAATTTTTTTTTACTCGAGTTCACCTAAACCTATACGGGTTTATATAGCTGTACATTGTTTACATAAAATATATCAATTGTTTAGAATATTTTCCGTTTCACTACATCTATTTAAAATTAAATATTACTTTAAGTATACATTAAAACAACTGATTTGTTTTAATCTATTTAGTTTTGCTTGGAAACGAGTTATAATTATACATCAAATCGTATCATTAAATCGTCCACTAAACGAACAATTAAAAAAGCATGTTAACATGAATGATAAAGAGCTTTGAGCAAGAAAAAGTGTTTCTATTATGCAAGTTTTGTTCACGAATTCGTTGAAGCATGACTACCAAGCTTTCTTGCATGTCTCAAGATGTAACATCTTTACTCATAAAACAATGACTAATTAGTAGACTTGCATGAACTCCACGCCTCATACCTACTGGCAAAATACGATTAATATGTCATATGTGTAGACAAACCGACAATTAGATAATTCTAGCATGTCTAGACGAGATCCATGTAAGGAAAATTGAAATTTAATTCTTTTTTTTTTTTAAGAAATGTGTTTACATGAACATATATTAGTTAACTCTTCTTCTTGTATTCTGTATAGTAGTAATAATACTTAAAACTATTTTATCAACCAACTAGGAGAAATTTAAAGTGTGTAGCAGCTTCTTGCAAACTGTAGTCATTACACAATTATCTGTAGATTAACTGTGGATAAGGCGTAAAATCACCTGTTGGATTCTTCATCTTATTTTTCATTTAAAAAATTGTCTATAAATGATAATGAAATGTACAGCAATCTTCTTATTATCTATATCAAGATTAAGAAGAATTAAATACGATTTCCGTCCAAGTAATACATTTATTTTAACACAAACTCGTATTTTTTGTTGAATTATACGGAAACTTGCTGATGCATTTAATACTATTATGGACTACTTGTCGATGAGATAGCATCTCTCATTTGAGCGTTATGACCAATCGTACATGCAAATAACCTTGTTCTAACTCGTGTGAAATTAATTAGGCGTGACGCAGATGTATAACCATGCTATTTATTCACTGTTTATTTGTTTATATCGTTTTAGTTATCTTACCATATTATTCATGAAATTATTTAACGAAATTACTTGTTATTAATCAACTCACTATTTCTTTAATAACATTCAAGAAAAGACAGAGTATCCAGTGCTGCTACTATTTATTAACATCATTTGATGATTTTTTACTTCACCAGTTTCGATAATAAATTCCAAAATTTTTTCTTGACACTGAAAAAATATTTTCTTTATCTGTTGATCATCTCTCCTCTTGGTGTTTCACTATCTGTTGTCCATCTTGCGGTGGTTGGAAATTATTTTTTAATTTGTACGAAACAGTCATTAAATCAGCCAAGTCCTATAATAAATGAGAAAGTAATTGAGAACAATCCAATTCGAATTTTATAATTGAGATAAAAAAATTACCAACCTTTATTTAATCTCAATTAAATGTGTTTTTTTTTTTTATAATTAATAAATAAAAGTAAAATGATGATCGAGAAACACCAATCGAGATTAATATGACAGCTTAAGCCTTAAGGCGTGTAACCCATAGTGATTTTTATAATTATGTTCTCAATAAATTGGTAATCAATTCCTTCAGGATCATTCGTTGTGTTGTTCGATTGGCGCCAAAATGATGTCTTTACTGCTTACCATGGAAAACGCATGATAGCCGTTACCAATGAAAAATTGGTACCCGTCCAGTTTATCCGGATAAACAAGTACGCCGACGCGGCCGCCCAGTTGCATTGCAATAGTGCAAAAAAAAAGGAAAACAAAAAAACCTACACATAGAATAAGTATATAGTAAAGAGGATACTCCAACTAACGAGCGACCTCCACAACTAATCTTACTCTTCGGCATCTTTGAAACGTCATCATCGATAAGTCAAACCAATCGCTTTCTAAGTTTCATCTATACTACATTTTATCTTTGATGACAGCTCATTAGTTATTGGCAATGACCTCATTAATACATCACAACACTGCACTTAACTAAAAGTCAGTTTTGTTCTCTTGTTGCTTACAGAAGCTGAATGTATAATTTAAAGCTTAGTTGACAATTATGAGTTCTCAATGTGCACATTTCCATGAATTTATTGGTTTGGTTTCAAGTTAAAAAGTGTCATGATATTTGTATAATAAAGCGATCAAAGTAATTAAAGGAAGAGATAATATTCACTAACAACGAGGGAAAGTTTTCAATGTATGTACAAAACGGTGAAAGTCTCGTCAGCACGGTTAATTATATCCTTTATCCATACATATTGCGGAAGTTACGGAAAGATTAATATACACGAATTAACATGTCGACACGATATCTTGCAAATTAAAAATTTCTCGAATTTTGAATCAAGATATAGAATTATTAACAGTAAGAGTATAACCCAGACATTCGAAACAGAAGATTAAAAATTATTTTAAAATCTTGTCAATTATATAATATAATGTCTGAGTCAGCGATCAACTTGTTATTATAATTCATTTAATTTACATATTTATGGTGGTAAAAATCTTATCTTATAAAACTAGATTTTCTTATATTAAACGTAAAAATGATTTTAAAAATTATATATCTTAAATATCAGTACCTTTCTTTAAAATGAATTACGAGATATTTTATATATATTCTGATAATTAAAAATTGAGCTCATAACTATAATTAATTTTTTAATACAACGATCCTTTATCTTCTGGAAGAAGAAAATAAATAGTAACTTCTCCTCGAGGAGTTTTGACAACTTCGTGGTGATGAATTAACTGAGTGGCCGCAAGTCCGTAAAGTAAAGTGGGAATACCTAAAAAAAAAATGAGAAAAAAGTGGATTACAAATGTGAAAAAACATTAAAATCGAAACATGAGTGGATTACCAGTTTACCAAGGTTAATTATCTTGATAGCCTTGTAGAATTTGTCGTCCATGCTGAGGTCCTCTTTTGCTCGTTTAGTACAGTGATATTTGATATAAGGAAAACATCCAGTACGAAGTACGTGGTAGTTACTGCTCCCAACTGACCAATTGAAATGAGACATGCCCCGTTGATCATTTACTACATCAAAGTACCTGACGAAGTAGGATGTCCATGGTGGCTCCTTTGTTTGTATCAGGTAGCTCGTTAAAACCTATTTACCGTAAAGACCATCAACAGTTTACTTGTCTTTTCCAGCCTCTGATCTGTCAAGATATCGCTATAGAATAAATGAACTAAGAGCAATGCAAAAGTGCCATTATATATTCTTTAGTTCATTTTATTCTCACAATTGTTAAGATAAGCATAAATCCAATTATGAAAAATTATTATAGTTTTAATCAGCTTAGGTCAATTAATTTATAATGTTCTTAATCAAATTAAAAATAAATATAATTGTTATATATAATGAAAAATACCTCAGATGCAGAAGGTTTCGTGGCTGAACTATTCTTTCTTTGTAATCCATGTTTTAATTTTTCAATAATTCTTGAATTCTTTATCATTAAATTTAAAATTGATATATACAATATATATGTATAGTATTACTGAAGAAAAAGAGAATTTAATGACGAGACGAGTATTTCAGTGATTCAGAACAATGTTAAAAGAAATTGAAAGGGTGCGCCCGAGATCTCTATTGAATTTCTATTGTGATGTGTTGCCTGAAGCTTATTCCGTTATTTACTCTTGTACCTTTCTAAAATAAACGTGAGCACGCGTCGCACGAAATGTCAAGGTTAGCCAGCTCGTGTACACGATCCTAGGGTTTAAAAGGAATAGAAGACCAATTGTAAATTACACAACTGCAATTTATAATTGCTAGAATTTTTCTCTGTAACATGTAGGTTATAATTATACAAAATGATTGTATTTAAATTACCATATGAATTTTATCAGATGAACTTTTAGATCATATGAATGGGATTAGGCAAGTTTGAAGTCAACTATGTGCAGAGATACAGTTAGTTTTTCAACATATTCATTGAATGCAGAGTAAACATAAATATTTGAATTTCTTCACCAATTTCTTACTAATTTATTTCTACATTTGCTTAAGCAATAAAATTGATGTCAACATGTTTTGCTTGCAAATCATTTTTATTAGAAGAGTCTTATTTCCTAAGAACTGCTGTCGTGATTAAAATTGCACTTGCTGACGTTCGAATTAATTGAAAATTCGTATGCAACCAAATTAACTTCGAAAGCAAGCGCAATGGCGAACTCACGAGCACGTGGACTTGGTGGCGCTATGAGTTTATGCCAGAGAGATGTTTTTCATGATGTAATAGTTGTAACAGTTGTTGTCTGTTTGTATTGAGTTGTTAAGCAACTCGTGTATGTACGCGTAAACACTTGAGTAAACGAGAGGAGCAAACGTACACGTTTCTTCCGGTTGTCACGTTCTCTAAAATCTTTAGTATTCGGATGACACGTAAATGCTCTGAAATTACCGACTGATGTTGTTGGAAGGAACATCCGAGACTGTACAACCGCAAATGAGGTCACGTAGTGGCTCGTTCGATACCTCGCAAATAGAAATAAAGAAAGATGGAAAATGCTTCGAGATATCGATCCATCAGCGCGCATCTTTTGATAAATGAAACCGTTTAATGCTTTTTATTCACCATCCACTTCATTTAACTCCATTTTTTTTTCCTTCTCTTTTTTATAGTTATTGACAAATAAACGATACGGTTCTGAATGTATGACTTAATTTTCAATTAAGATACATAATACATTTTCACGAAGAAATATAATATATAGATATTGCTACAAATCATAAATTACTAGCAATGAATGAAGGAGCATTTATTTTCCAAGTAATTTATTTGATAAAAGATTCATTAGATGTGATATTTAATTAATATTTGTTGTTACAAATAAAATAATACATAACCTTGTTTCATTTGAATATGATATGGAGGCAATTAATTAATAAATTATTTCTATTTGTTTCAGGTAAGTCTTCCTTTTGGATAATTCTGATTTTGATACTGTGGACGTCACCGGTATTCGTATATAGGTATATCATTTATCTTGTATGAAAGTAGAACAGGTTTGCATAACCTAGTTTCGTAATTTTGAAACCATATAAATTGTTGGTTAAATGAAAATTTTTTAAGAAAAATACTTGTATCATAAATGATATCATGTTATCATTAATTATCGAATCTATTCAGTTGATAAAAAAATGTATTTTTATAGCTCATTCATTTAGCTCGTAAAAAACACACTGTCACCAAGAAATGGTGATATAAGTAAATATTTAATTTATATGAGGTTAATTATAATTAAAATAATACACACAATCAGTAGCATTTGAAAAGTAATTAAATATCTACTAGTATAATAGTACTTTCTAGTAACAATGTATAAACAAGTGAACAACTTTTTTTGCTGGACGTATTTGTGATATTATACAATACGTTGACCTAGAATTATTATATTTCCGGCTTGAACGTATGTTGGCAATTATTCACACGTAAACAATGGCGATGTATAGTATTTTTTCGGCTACAACATCCTAATTGTTTGTTCTCGGAAATGTAATAATGGATAAAGAAGTGCATTTTGCGCTCTGGTTAATTTTCCATCTATGTAAATCCAGGAATTTCAAACACATTCATCCATGTACATATATAATACATAACGCATATACTGCGTTTTAACCCTATAACTAAATCACACTGGCAAAAAGTCACTTATTCATATAAATGGAATTCGTTACTATAAAAATTTTCTTTAGTTTTTTTTTCTTTCATCCAACGAAGAAGAAAAAAAAATTCCTAGAGAAGATGGATGACATGTTCAAGTATTTTTAGAATTTTATGCTACTTGGAACAATGACTTTTTCTCTAAGCTTTTTGATTTCTATTATTCTCATTTTTATTTCTTTTTTTTGTAGAATGCATGTATGCATATATATATATATATAATAAAAAAGACAATCTTATCAAAACATTCTTAGCTTATTTATTCTATCAAGCGCTATAATTCACCGTAATTAACATTCATTTGAAATCTGTTTTTCATTAGCGATTCGTAATAGCGAAATATAATGCAAATAGGAGGTTATACCCACACCTTTCATTACAGACTGCAATCTAAGCATGAGTGTAATGGGAGACAAACGTTATAAGAATCAAGTTAAATTCAGATAGTTGATATTGGTTTACTCACGTCTATCACGCGATCACTTTATTCTCATTTAACGATCACTGACGTTTTGATTTCCTTATTTGGTCAAGATCGATCTCAACGATCTATTGAGTTTCCAAGATCACGATACGATTCTTATTCGATTTTGTACTGCACTGTGATCGTAGAACCAAGTTTTCCCAACACCGGAATGCACACCGTTCCAGGTCATTTCGTTTAAAAAGTCACTTATACATCCATCGATTTATGTGATTAAAAAAATTCACTAAGCAACTGTAAGGGTCTAAGGTCTGTGAAAGACGTTAAACTTCAATTGCTACTGATTACGTAGCACTTTTCTCACCATGATTTCCTTTATTATTCTCACCATGGCAATCTCAATTGTGAGTATCTTGATAATTATTGAATAAAAAAATTAACATGATAATAATATTATAGTTAATCTTTTTGTTTATTATATTTAAAAAAAATATTGGTGAACATGAAGATTGACCTACACATCTCCAATGTCGATCCGTTGAAATTTTTTGTGTAACTGTACAAATCGTGGAAGACTGAAAACATTAGAGAAGAGAGATGTGTAGTTTAAAATGCATAATTACCATTTTATTCCTTTAGTAATTAATTATTTCTTTTCACTAGCATTTCTATGTTCTACAGTAATCGAAACCTGTTTTAAACTAATGTTTTTCATCTACGAGACTAGAGATAATTAATTTATTCATCTCATTGTAGGTAATTTTTACAAGTTGGTTAAAAGTGATATTACTCCATTTAATTTTTTTTTTTTTTTGCATCTCATCTTCAACCTGAGGCACTTATAATGATCTTTATGAGCCACAGGGTTTCTTATGTTTCTTTTTCCGCCAATTGATATTACACAGGTTAAAAGGAGAGATTCTTAAATGAACTGAGAAAGAAATGAATCACATTACGTCTAAGTAGAGTAATATGAGTAATTAAATAGATTTTTTATCATCATATTTGAATAATAATTATTATTTAATCTTGTATTACATTAAAAAAAAATTGCAGTCTCATTTTTATGCTGAAGGATTTTCCTTTCACTTTTTCAATAATTTGAATAATCGAATAAATGTATATGGCATTAGAATATGAAGACTTTTTTATCATTGTAAATGTATTTCTATTCCATTTTGTCCACAATGATGATTAAGATTTCTCTTTTGTGGTTTGGAGAAAAGATTTCAGATGAAATATTCATGTACTTTAGTTTGTTTCTCATTGAATAGACTTTTCAAATTACGAAAGTCTTATTTGTAACACAAAAAATAGTATTTTCTATAAATTTTTAATTTTATATCATCCATATATTATTGTTAATGTAATTAATATAAACGATCAAAGTATTGAGGAGTTTATAAGTCAAACTTTTGGGATAAAAGTTGGAAATTCTCAAGGCAATATTTCAAAGTATTATTTTTAGTACAACAAAAATATGTCATTCTGTTGATAAAAATTATTGGACTTTAGGAAATGTTTTATCTTTCTGTCAAGAATTGTGATAGCTCAAATGTTATTCATAATGTTTTACAGTAATGAAAAAGATTGCTTTGGACTGTGAGAATTCAATTTATTCAGAATACTTGCAGTACTTTGGATTCTTCTTTTCTTTTTTTTAATTATAGACCTTCAATGTACGGGGAGTATATTTTTTTGTTATTTACATTAAAAGAATAGTGAGTTTGCCTTAATGTAAAATTAATGTTGCGAGAAAATATAAGTTTTATTTTTACTGTCATGATTGTTATTATCATTGTGTCACGAAAAATAAAAATATCAAATTGTTATTTGAAAGTTTGGCAGCAACATTCAAAATCAATGAGAGTATTTCTGGTCGATTAATACACTTTCATACAAGTTGGAAAGTAATTTCAACTATCCAAAGAAAAGTTTGTTCTCATTTCCGGCATGTATTTTTTCAACTTTTTTCCTATTTTTATCAACCATAATTATACTTGGATATGTCAGTTTCATATTGTCTTGTATAATCCATTTAAAGTCTATTTTAAAATAGAGTATACTGTTATGTGTATTATAAATGTCTATAATTTTACAGAAAAATTTCTCATAATAAAGTACCACAAAACGGTGCCTCCTTTCGCTTTCTACAATCAAGCGACGCACTCAATAAGAGGTATAGAATTGCATCGATACACCACCGGGCTTTGTCTGTGACAGTCATGCATGGAAGACGAATTAAGTCAAGTAAAACCTCAACTTGAAGAAAACTAAGTATTAAAGAACGTGTTTGGATTTATTGAATGCACTCCCATGACGCAAATTTCTTGGCTCAATTGTGGGAACGAGAAAACTCTGTTATGCATCATGAGTTTACTATCATGGACACACGCAAAGTGTAGCGTAACTTGTGACCATTAACTAACATAATCGTTCATTAGAGCTCGTAGAATCCATTATTCTCATTATATTCTCATCACAAGACCACCTGAGTCTGATTAAAAACGGTCTTTTCTACTTTTGTTCATTCATAGCTATTTAGTATAAAAATTAATTTTTCTCTCAACATCTATTCTTTTTATAAATAACTCGATGTGATTAAACAATTGTATATTATTCATATCAATAGCAATTTTTTATGAACAAAATAATTAAAAAGTGACAAAAATATGAATTTCAATGAATGGGTAGTTTTTGGTCAAGACACAATGTATTTATAATGTTTATTAACAATAAAATCAATTAATATTTCTAATTTTATTCTTGGGAATTAATGGGTTAAATAGAAAAGAAGTAATGAATTCATTGAAAATTTTTTTGCCACTCAAAAGAGTTTCCAATAGAGTAGTTTTTTTGAATTGGAACCCATGAGTTATTGATGTTAACAATTCTAGTGTGATGGAAGACACCTGAGCAGAAGCTACTCTAGCTTTTGCGTGCGTAAGTTCATGAGTGTTGGCTGTGTACACTTAAAACTGGTTTTCGTTGAGAGTGCAGAGACACAACTTTTAATAGATACTAAAGAAAAGAAGTTCTCTGAAGCGTGTCGTAGCTTCGAATATACCTATTTAGAGGCCAGTCAACTTGAAGTTTGTAAGCGACAGTTTTACGACAGTGTCTACAGAAAAACAAGAGATTAAATCTCGAAATAATGCAACAGCTATCAATATGGCTGATAGATTAAGCATACCAAGACACGGTTAGTAAAAAAGCAATTACAATGGAGAAATACATGTTAGAATCATCGCGATGCAATCTTGAAATTCTTGGAGTGTAAGAATCTTTTACTAGGATGTCCGTGACGAAACTCATCATCATTTCTGATCATTGCGTAATTTCAGGCTTTCTCTGGCTGCTTCTCGTATTACTCTATCTAGCACGAAATGAACGTGAAAGAGGCGGTTCCCTCGTCACTGCAATCGCGAAGACACCTTGTAAAGGGAATCCCCATTAGTGAAGCGCATTCGTCCAGCGCAAATCCGGTTTACGCGGCTGATGTTGATGGTGAAAAGAAGAAGAAGAAGTATAGGATTCATCGTGAAGCTTATGCAGTAAGTTAAGACTTGAATAGACGCCTTTGGCTGGATACTAAACCAGAGAGAATCTAAGGATCTGTACGCGCCTTGGTACATCATTAGAGCATCCCGCATCTCTAGATATCCGGTGTGTAACGATTGCCGGCATCCATAAATCGATCATTCAATTGTGTTATCCTACAGCATTTAAACATCCTCTTTAACCAGTTATGTCTTTTATCTTTAACTGTATTTCTGCAACAAATTCCTCATGCTTTCACTACCAACCACTGTAACCTTTTGAGTTTTTTTGGATTCTTTCAAAAAATATAACATTTTCACTGATTGGAAACAGCCACAAAGATGATTGCAGGACACAATCGAGCGTTGACCCGGCATTCTATCGTCACGAAAGGTTTGCGTGATCGTTCGCTTGGAGACACGAAGAGGCTTCTCGACGTTGAACACGATGCATAAGTCAAGCTTGCGGTGAACTAAGTTCAGCCATTGGAGAGCACAAGAAGAAAGACGTGTACGCGGTTGCCAGGACATTGGTATAGGGGTTCAACGCAATACTCGTTTACGGTATGTGTATGAGTCGAGACGATATACCGACCGTAAGGTGCATGTGAACATAAGTCGACCAGAGAGATGATACGATGGGTCGAGACCGTGTTACGGTTTGAGCGTGCGCAATTCTTTACTAACTTTACCTACCTACCTGCGGCTAAGCGTGATCCATCCCTGCTGCTGTGGATATATATGAATGTAACAACTCTCGCTCTTCCTCGACGCGCCGGACAACTACTCGCTTATCATCTCGACGCCGCACGCACGCCGACGATCCGCCCTGGCGGGACCACAGACCTGCAATCGCGAACGCAACAAAAAAAAATTCTCAAACTAGTTCTTTAGGCGATAAACGCCGACACGAAAGTGCAGTAGGTCTCATGTTAGTTCTTCACCATTTCCAAATTATTTCCACGCTTTAAGGTATTTCGATTGAGATTTTTTTTCTACTGCATTTAAATGAATGATTGTTAGAAAATAAAACGTTTGTTTTAATACAAAAAAATTGATTAGAACTCAATTATACCATTTGCAAAAATTATCAATAATATAATCATTTTAATTTTATTTTAAAAAGCCCTGAATTTTTTTTTATACAGCCCCGAGCAATTGAAATATCTTAACATATTCACACAATTTATTTACAAAACAAATCTCAAGCATTTTAAAAGGATTTTCTTTCTCTTATGGTACATTAAAAAATGTAATAAGTTTGTGATTTTAAAATGCAGTTAAAAGAAAAAGAACAAATAATAGGTACAATAGTCATTCGATAGAATGTAAGAGATTCTTTATTCTGATATTGAAGCAATTTATTCACCAGAGAAAGAAGCAATTTTAAAAAATCTTCCATTTTTATGTATCTAACTAGTAAAAGTTCTTAAGGTTACTCACATAATTCTATGCTAGTGATATCATAAAAGTATATTTTCACAAAAATTAGATATACTGTTTTCGACAATGAACTTATTTATTTTAATAGCATTAACAAAAAAATCTCGACTTTTCTCAAGAGATACTTTTAAAATGGTTGTTTTGACTTTTTATTTCTCTTTCTTATTCCTAAAAGTCATTTAAAATTATTTATGGCTATAATTACTTGTCATAAAGAGATATTTTAGCTTTTAATAAAACAAAACAATTGAAAATAAAAAAAAAAAAATAGAATTAAAGATAACTAAAAAAATTTATTACTTTTACCATGTAGAGTTGTAGTTAGTTATTATTTACAAATGTGCCATGGGCATTCATTACTAATACCAGATGAAACTTATGTGCACACTTAATTAGTAATTGCCTTACTTAATAAGTGATACCAAACCTTCATTCAATTTTTTATTAGTCCTTACCAACAAAATCACCAAATCCACTTGTTCAACTAGCATGAAGTATGAAAAAAAATAATTATCTTGGAGGCAGTGCAATAATTTCTTATAAATGGGGAACGAAATTCCCTCTTGTTGGTTTAAGCCTGAAAGGAGATAAATAATTGTGGTATACTAAGTTATTTAAAAATTTTTTAGTTATTTTTTTCGTTACTTCTTATTCTTTAAGGGCAATCAAAGAATCGAGGGATGCGATTTTCTTCAACATTCATGAATGGAACAGATTCCATAGGTACTTACGTACCAACGTTTGCAATAAAGCATTGAATAGCTTAAGATCTTTCCCTTTTGCTCAGAGTTATCGTAAGAGAAGGCCGCACGTTTATTCTACGAGCTCGTACCTTTGCCGGCACCTTTTGCCGACGATCCGGTAATTATCAGTCCATATACAACTCTGCTATTTCGCAGTGTCAGACAGTAAATTGCGTTGGACTGAAACGTCTCAAAAGCCCTCGAGAGATTGCATTTTCTTTTTCGTAAATATGAGGGTGAAATCCCTTATTCATCAACAAAAATTATTCATTAAAAACAGTAAAAACTTGATACTTAACTTTTAAATTGTTATAATTATTTCATTTCTAGTTAATTAGTATTCATTTAAAGCTTCAAGATGTTGATAGATAATTAACACTTACGAGAGGACGTGAAAAAAGGTCCAGTAA
This sequence comes from Chelonus formosanus, assembly GCA_028641665.1. Classification (NCBI taxonomy): domain Eukaryota; kingdom Metazoa; phylum Arthropoda; class Insecta; order Hymenoptera; family Braconidae; genus Chelonus; species Chelonus formosanus. The sequence goes on from CM054002.1 coordinate 22,839,755, forward strand.
TGGCAAGTCGTAAAAAATAATTAATTGATAATAAAAAAAATTATTCTCGACTTATTGATAATAATGGATGTAGAGTAAATGATGCTGAAAAACTTGATGTTCAACTAATAAAGATATTTGACTTCTTATTTGTACTTTTCGAGACAGATTTGTTCATTTTGCACTGATGCAAGTTAGAAAGTGATGATAAAAATAATAATATTAAGAAAGATCTTGAATGCAAATTCCAAGTTGCGTCAAAGAATACTGAAGAGCATCACAGAGAGCTCGATGGACTGAAAATAAATACGATGCTTCGTCTTCGTCTAAGTATTCTCCACCTCCGTGCATATAATTTATTGCGTATCGTTTGACATGGGAAGAGAATATTGAGGCCCCTTGAGACTTGAAACTTCCTCGTTATTAATCAAGAAACATATTTGACCCTTTCTTCTTCTTCTTTCATTCCTCTTTCCAAGATTTCAGGGTCATCTTCAAGTCTTCTTTCCTGATAAGTTATTACATTGAATGCAAATCTATCGTATCTATCAGTTACTATAAGACTAGAATTTTAACATTGCGTGAGAGAAGCATGCAAAACGTTCAAGATTTAACGATATTGTTGTGAAAATTTCTCTTCCTTATTCGTTTTATTTCGCCGTCAAGTCGATCAGCCTAAAACTCAAGATTGACTGTCGGCAGTTCTTGAAATACCACTTTTCTCTGCATCTTCAGTCTGTTGTGTAATAACATCTTGACATATTTTCAGAGTTTACTTTTATATCATAAATCAAACCTCTGGGTCTGAAGGAGAAAAAAAAAGTTTCATATAGAAAATAGCCAGTGCTTTTCTTCTTTCATGTCGTTCTTTTTCATTTGATTTCTCGCACGATGTTCGTAACATTTGCGATGTTGGCGCGGCTGTAAACGTTCCCGCAGGACGATGTATTAACGTTTATTGCTCTGGCAATATTTATATTCCACCTGTGCATCACGATATGCAGCAGAGTAGAAAAGAGGGGCTACTAACCAATGAAATAACCGTCCGAATGGCTTTGATACCTGAAAAGGCACCATGGAGTTACCAACGACATTCAAGGTTAGCCACCTATATTTGCATTGTATTTTAGAATCATCTTTTATTTCTACTTTCATCCTTTTTGTCAATTCCCATCTTCCTTCTAAGTCTGCTAATTTCTACACCGTGGGATTTAACTTCAAGTATATTCTCCAAGGATTGTGAACATATTACTGACGATAAATGTCTCTAGAGTTATTGAAGATAACGTAATTCATTTTCGAAAGTTGCTAGAAAGAATCGAGAATGTTATGGTGAACATTGGCAAAAAAAACCTCATGCTGTGTCCAGGTTTTATTAAATTCCCAAAGGTACACTTAGTAAACACGATGACCGTTACAGTAACATTCACAAGAATATATTTATTTCGATAAATAGCTGAAACCTTTCATTTTATATATCAAGACATCTCGAGGGACGTCTTTAAAACATTACATTCAACTCTGGTGAACTCTTTTCCTTCTTGCGTAAGGTGTTTCTTTAAAACGCAATTTACCTTGTGTTACCGTAGAACAAAACAATAATGGGAAAGTCACACAGGAACAATAGGATGCCTCATATACCTCATGAGTCTTCTTCTCTTTTGACTTCACGTGCTTGGAGTGTAAATTTTATATGTGATTTTTCCAAGACATTCTCTCTCTTGGATTTATGCAAGAATTATCGACAACAAACAGTAGGATTAGAATCAATGATGCATCCACACAATCGTATGCAAAAAGTGAATAATCGATTGGATGTAGTTAAAGAGTAACAAAGGACAAAATGGAAGAACCGATTTCTCGTAATGATTCCAGGCGTGCTGTAGAATCAGACTCGTCGCAGGCGTTCGTGCTATTTTCTCATTAATGTCATTGAAAAGGATGCCCAGTGGCCTTATTTGTATAACTTAAACATATATCAATAGTCTTGGTGGCTATTTACGTTGAACGCCTGCTGTGGAAACCTCGCCCACTTTCCCGCTCCAACTTCTGCAGGATGCAGATGTCCAAAACCGGATTCAACTAATCATGACTTTATACAATACCACAACTAACAACATTCTAATCATTTCTATCTCCTCCTTCTGTCATTATAAAGCCAATAAATTATCGACATGTATTCAAATTTTATTATTGGCAATTCATAGGATTGTCATAAAGTGTGTGATGAAAGGATTCCTAATTTGCACGATTTGTAATGTCAGAAATGGGCTGTAATAAAAAAGAGAATTAATAAAGGAGTCGAAAATATCTGAGATAAAAAAATACTGTACTTTGGATACTAATCTGTTGCACGAGTATACGAGAACGATGACCAAGCAAGTCCCTTTCAACCGGTACTCTAGAGTTGTAAAACCAAGCATTTACGATTGACCATGATGTGAATTCTCTTCGAGTATTTTTGTGGACTTGAACATCTTTTGCATTCAACCGTTGTCTGTATGCTAAATAAAAAAACCCCCATCTCCACCAATCTTCTTGCTTATGAACTTATTTATTTAAGTACATGAGTTTCAGGCTCTTTCCTCAGAAGAATAGGGTCTCACAAAAGAACCAGATTATCATATAAGTAAGTATAGGGAACCTCGTGATCTCAATTCTTGCTCCCTTTCGTTCCCATTCTCCTTAAATGTATTCACCGCACAAGAAGAGTACTGATGCAGTGTTGGACCATTTTTGACGTTAATGAGCAAGAAAATAAAATAATAGGTAAAAAAAGCTAGCAACAAAGTTATTAGTAAAGTGTTTTAAAGCTAAAGAATTGACGTTGAAAGTTATGAGCACTTAAAATCCATGGCTAGCAATTAATGCCGAGGGCTTCTTTTATATTATACATCTGCTCATTTGCATCTAGAGTCTAGCTATGGTCTTATATACACACTTAGTCATTCGAATTAATCGTGTAATCCATTGAACCATAAATTAAAAGTTGATGGCCGCCCAAGCAACTAATATCAAGTTTTTCCACAAGATATTTACCATTGCGTGTCACAGGAAGCAACTAACATTCACACTTGCAGAGAGTCGTGCTCTAGCATCAGTTTGTAATCCTATGAAATTTCTTGATCTCTTTTTCATTTTATTTTTTAGCAAGCTAACTGTCCATTTTGTTGCATTTATTTATGACACATTCACGTTAATAAATAACTTTGGTACATAATACATAATATATTGCCATTCCAATGTGTACTAAATAAATCTTTTATTTATTTTAATAAACACATGATCTGATATTTTCTTTCGTATTTATGATATCACAGGTGTTCATTCTATGCTACATGAAATATATAAGGTCTCAGGAATTTCTAATCTTCCGAAATAACACTTAGACGACACCACTACGATATTGTACAGATAATTTCTACTCATAAAATGTTTATTCTATGTTTCTAATAGTTTGTGGAGAGATAAACTTAGTTATATTAACTTTAAATATTACATTTAATTTGTTTATATAAAATCAAAATTTACTTTTACACTATGTGTGATAATGAGTTAATATGAAATACTAAATTATCCTTATTACACTTGTCCAAGCTTATTACTCTGAAATGAGCATCACAATTCTGTAGGTTATATTGCTCAATCTTTTATATAGGTGTGTAGAATGATTATGAAAATATATTTACACTTTAAAATGTCAAAGTATGTAGACGAAAGTAATATTTTTTGTATTTGCATTCGAAATAACACACAGTTAACTTAAAACTAATTCTTAACCTTACTTTATAATCTGTGCATAACAAATGTAAGCAACGATATGTTTTTAAAAAGTTTATCCTGTAAATACAGATTAAGTATATTAAATGAGATTTATATGCATCTCACGTAGACTTTCATTAATAGCATGACTTGGTTACAGAAAAAAAAAAACATTTTAACAAGTTTAAATCTGTCAAAACTTATGTCAGATTACTTTATATTAATCCGAATAAATTTAATGCATTCAACTGAAGAAATATTAAATAAAACATAGTTTATTACCATATCTCCATTTCAATTAATTCAATGTAATTAACAGAATAATAACTTATCAATAATTGTTTGAGTTTGTTACTTTATCAATTCGATCATGAAATTATTTCATGAAGGAGATGTAAAAACCAAGAGGTAAGAGAATGTGTAGAATACCTTTAGAGAGTTACGGATCAGTGAGCACGATTCATGCTTCAACTGCATGCGTGTCCACCAAGAAGACTGCAATGGAACTCATAAACGTATAGCTATTGCTCTGAAGCACACAGCTACTCTGCAACTATACGTAATTCTCTGTCCTAATAGATCATCATAGATTTAACCGAACGATCTTAATGCTATTGAATATTAGAGTTGTAGAACAAAATCATAAGTGCCTGATTCACTGGTATCTCCAACGTGCTCTATTGACTCCATGAGGAATATGACTAATATAAGTACCCTAATCATATAAATATCAAAAGAAAAATGCTGCTATCTAATAAATGACTCTTTCCACTTATATTAATTTAGATTTCTGATGTAATATTTTATTTGTAATTAAAACAAAAATACGCAATTAACTGTTACATGCACTTTTCTCTATGTTAAACCAGAAATTCTGCCAGTTAATTCATTAGCATCAATCCAATATTTATCACGCCACATTTAAATATAAGATTTATGAGTAATTAACTAGATTTATTAAATACAAATGAATTCTTTTACGAGTGATAATCTACTAATACGATTGAAAATGAATACTGTCAACAGTCTAGTGTACTGCCGATTGTAAGTTATGTGATTGCTTAGAACGTTCAATTGATCTTATGGTATCCACACCTGTCTTTTCAACCAACGCAAAAGAATGACATTAAGAAACACTACTTACATATTTGTATTGTCCTGCTACCCCGCATAATAGTATTATATTTCAATAATTCATATTCCTAGAGCTAAATGTTGACAACGTCCACGTGCTTTAAGAAAACTCTTTTTATTTTTCCTCTCAATAAGTGTATCTATATCTCAACATTTCTCCTGGTGCAAATTCACACTTCCTTCTTGTTAGCAGTCAACGATATGAATCGAAGATTCATCTTGACACGCTTGAACAATTCTGATATTTGTAACAAGATTTCAAATCCATGCCTCCAGTGCTAACTATATCTCTATGAATAACGGATACTTTTACACATGAATAATTCAATAAAAATATTTTCTTAATAAACTTTTATAAAATTATTTTTATGGATCATTTATATATAGTAATCAATTGATTTAAAATTAATAGTTATAAATTTATTCTTTTTTTTACAGTTACTTTGTCTTGAATGAAATAAGAAAACAATAATGCATATCGAGAGAATAGAAAATGATCTCAAAAAAAAATATTTGATTGTCTATGTCATGACTCTCATCATTTTGCAATATGCTAACTCATCATCAATTACGTGGGAGGACGTTAGAATTCTCCCACTAAATATTCAATGTAACGGATTCAAAATGCATCTTTTTTTCTAGCTTCTTGCTTTTTTATCTTGAATTTAATGCTCAGAAACTTGAGAAAATGATGATGTTCTAAATTATACATTCAACTGTAAATATATTTGTTTGTACGTTCGTATGTTAGCATATGAAGATACGAAGTAGATAGTAGCTTTGTTGAATCTTATTCACTTGAAAGATCTATTGTTCTTACATTCTCGCGACTGAATGAATTGATTTCATAAGATTTGATATTCAATCAAAATATTATTCCGTTGATGAGTATTTGTCTTCGAATATTTTAAAATTCATAACTAGAAAAAAAAAATGAATCAATGAAACAGAGCAATTATTAAAAATTATTAGTAAGAAAGACTTACTTGAAAAATGACAAGTAAATGACCAAGCATGTCTTTAGCCTGAGGAAAGGGTGGTGGGTAATAAGACAAAGCGTATTTTATTCTTATATAAACTCGTTCTTATTATTAGCCAGAGGGATAAAGTAGTCTTAACTGGTGGACTCTTTACTCGTAAATCCGTTATCCAAGTAGGAATCCCAAGCTGAGAACCATCGTCTGAGAGACCATAGGCTGTAACTTTTTTTCCCAATCATCCTTGCGGGTATACTTGGATCGAGTCCAGTTTTTTTAACACCTTCCATACTTCAATGAGCTTGGTAAATAATAGTGTTTTATTCTAAACAACTTAGTTGAATGACTGCAATTAAGCTAAACATGAAATAAATATAACAAAAACGTGAGAAAAAATATAACATCTTTTAGAAGTTACTATTGATGCAATTTGTATTTATATTACCAATAGATGTGCTTTTTCTAGCGAGAAATATCCATCTTAACTCTAGTTATGTTGTCAAATCATATAACAGATAGTCTACATGTATTCTCCTTATTTCTACATTATGATGAATTATTACCATGATACAAATACACTTTGAGAATTTCCGAGTGTGAAAAAAAGGAAATATATAAAATAACAATAAAAATATGCCTAATCATATAAATAAAAGCTTTTTTGTATATAAATTAGAAATAGTGATGATATATGAATAGGGGATGTGTGTATTTCTGTTGCAACGTCTCAAGTTCTTCCTGAGTTCACCCAATAAATCATATTCAGATTCAGTTGTTTGCACATAAACCATCACCTAGACATACTTGACTACACGACTGGCTCATCGTTAGCCGATAGTTTCGCGCCATGCTATGCTGCACATGAATGTTTCTTGTTTGCTTTATCGTCAAGAATTACTTCCGGTTTGTCGTCGATGTAGCATCATTAGCGTATACCTCTAACGGTCTCAAGAGCTGATTCTCCTATATAAATGACTCTCAAGCTGTTGTTGATGCTTTCTTGACAGTTGGGACTTTTTAAATGTCGACACACTAATCAATTTTCCCCCAACAAATGCTAAATGGCTTTTTAATTTCTCTTTAAGGTTGATTAATTTTTCAATTTCTCATCAGATATATTATGTTGGAATAATTTAATTAGAAATAGGTGTTTATTGTAATTTAAAATCATTTATTTCTTTATCACAAGTCATGGTGAATTCTACACAACTTTCTTTTGTTGTATCATTTAGTTTGCATACTGTACTATTTAAATTTTATTACTCTTAGTTTGACCCACTTTCTGATACATTATTGTTTTCTTGACCTTTTTTTGGATTACCATCAAAACAAATATTTTCATTTAAATTGTAAAATAATTTATCGAGCTGTCGGATTAAATGTGTATTTATTGATATGATTTTTTTTTTTAATAGATTCAGAGAATCATAATTATTTTGTAAGATTATGTTAATAAATTTTCATTGGGATTACTTTATCCTAATTTATTAATCAGATGATACTCTTACACCCAAAAAAAATACACTCGAAATATTTTTATTAGGTTAATTAATTTTAGAAATAATCATCGGTTATCTAGGATAAATACAGATGGTTTTATTGTGAGGTTAAGTGAGCCATTTTACGTTGGTAGCTAATCGAAGGTCATTTGGTATGAAAAAAATATTTATTTATGATTAACTTTTGTAGAAGACTAGTGATAAAATTCTCCTCGTCACTTTTGATAGATAAAAATTATTATCGGTCGTATCTCATGAATTAGTTGATTGGTTCGTCAAATCATTTCCCCCAATTTGAATAAATAATTCCATAAATTGTTTTTCCTCATGATAAAGTTATCAATCAATAGACATTTAAAAGAATATAGTTTAAAAAAATTTTCAACGTAACTTTTGATCAAATTAATTACATAAATGAAATGATTAAAAAAAAAAAAATTTATTGCTGGTCTAGACGCCATTACTGTGACACTAATTTAACGTTGGCAATCGTTACACCTGTACTACCAACTTTACTAACTGAATCGAATTAATTATACGAATGCGTCTACGGTGAAATTTCACTTTCGAGACTACACGACATTCAGTCAACTCGTTCTCTATTCCAACATGTTACATCGATGTAACTGCAAGTACCTAATAATAAATCTGGTTGCACACATGAATCAGGATGATCGTCTCATATAGTGAAAATATACCGATACAAGTTCGCTGTCGGCAGAACTTAATAAATCGTGGGCGGTGGCTTGAGGATCTTATCGATATCTCGATCGCTAGGCTGCCGATACCTTGGTCGCTACGCAAAGTACACCCGTATTATAATGAGCAATAAATAATCGCGAACGACTTATACACCCTATTTCTCTTACCCTTATGTCGACAGAGAATTTGAAAAAATTATTTTCCAATGATTATAAAAAGGACAATGACCTCAGGATGTTTTCTATAGATATATCGATCCTATCAAATCGGATCGATGCCTTGAAATATATGAAATGAATGTGATTACGAATAAGATAAATGTTCTGTGTTACAAGCAATATTGATCAATCAACGCGAGCCAGGATACCTCGAGACTACTTTATAATAATATTTATTATCGAAGAATTATTGCTCACGTTTTATTCATAATTTTATTGCATCTTTTTAGTTGGATAACTGTATTTAATATTTTTCTTTCAACCAATCGTTTCTTAAAGTTAGCATTTATATTCTTTCAACAATTGCCCACATCGCAAATGTATTCTAAACGGAAGCAAGATCTTGGGAGTCCTGACGGCCAAGGGCAGGTGAATCTTTTACAAGTTTAAGAATGTATATTTACATATGGCTTGTAGCTCCTATCCCATCAAGTAACACACATGAATATTCTCGTGCCAATGCATACTGCTACTAGCATAAGTACATAAGCACTCCAGAAGCACGTCTGGGTCACGCGGACTCGTAATAACTGAAATGTAAAGTGAACAGCGCAATGCACTTGCCTCTTTGATGCTCTACACAATGTTGCATAATTGCTGGACGCTGGCTGACCAGTTTGTCGTTACGTGGGAACGACTTATAACAGTTAAAGGAGTTAGATATTTAAACATGACAACGACCACCTATGGAAATGTCCTTATCTTCAAAGGAAAACGTGCCGTTATACAACAGTCAATTGTGTCATTAAAACTTTGATAATTATCTTATTAATAAATCTAAATTGCTCACTTTGATAGTAGTAAGCGACGAAAATTAAGAATTAATGAGATTTCATTCACTCTACGTACACGACAACAAGTTTTTGTAATAATCTCTCGTGAGTTATTTTTTAGATTAAAATTATATGAGAGATTCTTTTTTCTATTATCTGACATTTTCCCAGAGATACCACCTCCTATTTTACAACTGTTAGGGGAATTAGAAAAGACATAGTTGATTTGCTTCCGACTCAGATAACAACTCGGCCACTCAGAAAGACTGCGGACATAGTTTTAAGATAAATAAGATAGATAGTAGAAAGTTAAGTAATTTGCTATTGTACTTTTTGACGAACCTAAATATTTATGTCTAATTTGTTTATTTGATATCCAACTTGATAAGGTAAAGGGCCATATTATGAGACACTCGTTCTAAGACGATAGAATATTTTCAATTGTTTAACATTGATTAACGTTTATTAATTATTTAGTTTTGCATTTTAAGGTTACTCCTATGTATTTCAAACATCGATATGATTTTTGAATAATAAATTTCAACTAATTAATAAGCAAATGAAGTGAAATAAGAAATTGAACACCGCGTCCACATTTATGAGACAACGTTACAAAAGAATGTCCCGGTGTCTCATAAGGTATGTCCCAGATTATGAAACACAAGAATCCAGTTAGAGAAATATAATTTTTTTTATTTGAAGACCCAAAAATATATACATATACATTTATTTCTGAAATATATATATCTAAGAAATATTTGAAACTAAAAATATAAAGATAAATATTAATATTGCATGAAATCATTGTTTAAATTGATTGATTTATTTAGCTTCTTCTTTAATTCTTGCTTGTATTGCTTTTACTCTTTGTTCTAACTGTTTTTTTTCATCTATTAACTTTTTCTTCTCTTCTTGAAGTTTTCTTTTCTTTTCCTTTTTTTCTTCTTTCACTTGCTGCTGCTTTTCTTTTTCCATATGATGCTGCCACCATTCATCAGAAGTCCCCGCAGATGGTAATTTTTCTTTGGTCGAATTTTCCACTTTAACCCTTTTCTTTTTAGGTAAGTATTTAACCGGAAAAGTAAATGCTTTTTTAAAATTTTCTTCCAAAGAAGCATTTATCCCTAAACCAAACAATGAATATATCAATATTGCTTCACTCTGTCTTCAAAATAGAGTTCTTAGTGCAAATCATTTTGCAGATTGTAAGTACAAACCTTCATTCGTTATCTTAGAATTATTGTTTTGTTTGAGCTCAGAGATTTTTATTTCCTCAACAGATTCTGTGAAAATGATTTTATGGTTTTTAATAATGTAATTGTTATTATATACTTTTTAGATTTAAATAAATTGACTTACTAACCTGTTTGACCATTGTCAGCAGATATATTTTGATTGTGTATTATTCCATCATTCTCTAAATATAAACTTTCAGAGTTTGTAAAGCAAGATAACAGAATACTGCCTGATACAGTATCACATGGCAATGCTGAATCCAAAATATTGTTTAAAAATATCTTCTCCTCTTTTGTTGTGGATTCTACTGAGATATCTTCTGAAGGACTATTTTCAGGTGCATGAAAGTTTCTAACGACTATTTCTTCATTTATTACTGTCTCATTAATTAGATTGCAGCATTCTTCTAGTATGTCAATGTTCGAACAAGCAATAGAATCATTTTTCAATAAGAGAGTGTTGTCATTATTCATAACTAAGCATTGATTGTTTTCAGAGCTTTCTTCTTGAGTTCCTTCTATCAGATTAACTCTATAATTATCTAAATTCTCGATTTTCCTAATAATAGGCTTTGGTTTCAAAATATCACCTAAATTTATAAATGTAATTGTTATACGGCATGATTTTTTCAATGATTACCAATATGAAGATCAGTAAAAAAAATTAGTAAAAAACATGATTAAGTTAACTTATTATATAAAAAAGTATTATTAAAAGTAATTATTAGAAATTTTTCTTTTTTTAAATACCAGTAGACATGTCGTTAATTTTTAGCCAATAATCAAATAAACCCTTTTGCTCTACATCACCGGTCCAGGATCCGTTCGAAGCAGCATCTTTAAATTGCTTTATCACTTCACCTGGTAAATTACTCTCAAAAGTTTGTAAATGTCTTCTTTTCTCTTCTGTTGCATTCTCATTCTGTTGCGGGTTCACAGTTTCTTTTCCTCTCTTTTTCTTCTTCAAAACATCATAATCCACGGCATTAGAATTAAATGGGTATAACCCAGATCCTCTAAAACCACTGATAACAACGTTTTTTTCTTCTTTCATATTATCTAAAGCAAATTTTAGAACTAAAGGAAAATCTTCTTTCTTTAATCGTCTACAATTGTGCTCGTTCTTCCATTTTGGTACTGCTTTTTTCCACGTTTCCTTGAATGGATGGAAAAAAGATATGTCAAGGGGTTGAGTCACATGAGTTGAATTAGGATAAAGTCCAATCAATTCAATCTGTTTTTCTCGACAAAATGATACTAAAGGAATATTTATATGCGAAGAGTGATTATCTAAATAAATGATGACTGGAAACTGTACTTTTTCAGTAAAAAGCCATGGATAGAACACATTCGTAATGTATTCGAAAAATGTTTCTGAGGTCATCCACCCATTTTCAGAAATACCAATCCCCCAGCCTTTTGGAGTATTTTCAACAATACTTTTCGGTATGTTTTCTTTATAGGCATACATCAACATTGGTGGTGCGCGAGCACCATTTGCACTGTACATGAATAAAACTGTCAGACTTTCTTTCCCTGCATCTACCACTTTATACACGGAGCGAGATCCTTTCTCTGAAAATACTCTCTCTGACTCAGGACATAAGACAATATTTGTTTCATCGCAATTAAAAACTCTACTTGGCGCAATGTCTAGTAGATTTTTATTTTTTAAATATTTCTCTTGCTCATTAAACCATTCCTTTAAATCTTCTCTGCTAACCGTTGCTCTGCTTAAACTCAAATGTTGTGGTTTTCGTATTGATAATTGTTGATGACGCTTTTTGAATCCTTCAAACCAGTGACGGCTTGGACGACTATCTACAAATGGAGTCTTCTTCTTCAAAGATTGCACATACTTTTGCACTGAATCTAATAACTCTGTCTTCGTAACAGGAGAACCTCGTTCAGCTCTATATAAGATCCAGTTGACGATTTCTTCCTCTTCACTATTTGATAAAACTGTTCCTGGTCCTGTTTTTTTTTTGATACTATCCAAATTTTTCCTTCTTCTAGCAAGTGTAGCTACAGGAACTCCGTAAGCAGCTGCTGCTTTTCTTAGAGAAATTCCATTGTCCAAAGCTTTGAGAGCATTCGAAACATTAGAATTAGAATAGTTTAATCTTGTCAGCTTCTTCTTTTTTGAATTATTGACTACAACACTAGGTTTTCTCAAAATCGTAGAATTTTTCACTCTTTTTTTGGAAGGCGTTTGACTACGTTTCTTTTTTGTTTCATTTATTTCACATCCTTTTTTATTTTTCATCTTCATTTTGATTATTAATAATAAAAACTCTCCTGAAATACATTCACTATGAAATTTATGACATTTTTTTAGGTTAGGTTTTCTATATATTTAAAAATGATGATTTACGTAGCTCACCTGACAAAAATTTAATGATATACGAACTTATTTATGTAACCGTCACTATAATATAATAAATATAATACAAATAAATAGGAGGAAATGCAAAACTATAATATTAACTGAGTTTTTAACGTTGTCTAATAATTACGGACACGCCATGAGTCTGAATGTCCGCGAAACATGAAACACGAAAAATGTTGTTCCATAAATGCGGACATCTAAAAAAAAAATGTACGCAATATGAAACAGCTGAATTTAGGACAAAATAGAACTAAAATTTGAAAAACTTAAACGAAATTACAATCTTTAACTCAACAACTTTCGTATAAGTTAATTACAATTTGAAGAAATTATCAAATTCTATCAATAAAATAGGAGCAACAAGTCATACTCAGCTACTTACTTCACTCTCAATATTCAGTGTTTCTAAATACACCTACAGTAACGTACGTTTAATAAAATTTTTTTATAGAAGAAAATTAAAAATTTCATTTCAATAAAATGAATTATAAAACGTAATAGTTATAAACATTTAAAAATCTAACTCTACAATTAGTAGTGATGGAAAATCTTATTTTATATAATATTTTTCGTGTAGTGTCTCATTAAATGGGACACTGTCTCATAATACGGCCCTTTACCTTAATTGTTTCAAAAAATTCACAATACTATGATTACATAAATTTTAATTATTTTTTTATTGATTTATTAACATTTATTCATTTCAACTAATCTATTTTGTTCATCTATAAATTCTTTGATGTAGATGAAGACTAAAGATTAATTTTAGTACGGGTAAAATCACATTCTTGGATCTAAAATAATTTCATTCTTAATTATGATATTCTTAAATAAAACAATGCATGTGTAACGTATACTGAGAAAATGAAATTTCAATTTTCAAGAATCAAAATTCCTTTTTCACGAATTTTTTCCAGACAATGTAGGTAATATTTCTACACATAAATCATCAGGTAATGCTGTCGAATTTTTTTTTTTATTTTTAATAGCACTTGGAAGTTAGAAACATGATTTTCATTTTAAAAAAAATCGATTAATTTGTTATTATAAATTAAATTTATAAGTTCAAATTTCGAATTATCCAATAATTAAATTTGTCATTCCTATCATCATCCTGTATCTGTACTATTCTCATCTTAACTTTATTGGTATTAAATTAAATAAATTTATTATTTCAATGATTAAAAAGTATTGTTTTTATCTGTAATGAATAAAAATAGTTCATTCCAAACCAGATGTCAATCTCAGAGGAAGCTATTGTTTTTCAATTCTTTATAATAGATCATCCACTTTAAAACAATGATAGAGTACACTTGCTGTGAAAAAAATATCAATGGATCCAAATTAAACAGCAATAAAAGAGATGTTATGATGCGTAAATAATCGATAATTCAAATGAAGTAGTTTCAATAAAATAAAAATAAATTATTCATCCGAATATTGCATGAATATAATCATAATAATTAAAAGCATTTAAGTGAAAAAAATAATTCTTTACACTAACATATTATTTTAATTGTAAATTGTCTGAGTAACGGATAAAAAATAAAAGTAATTGTACTGATTTTTTAGAATTTTAGAAAGTTTGTAAGTCAAACCATTTCTTTGAGGCGTGCCTATGCGAGATCACAGAGGTTAGCGTGTCTTGAAAAATGATTTTCACCGCTCAATGATTACCAGCAAAGTTCTAGTATCCCTATCATGTATTATGGAGAGTGAGAAGAGAATGAATGCACTCAAGAATCGATAGAGACTTGGCCTCGTGACGCCGGGAGCACTGAGAACACTCAGACTTTCAACTAGAACTCTCGTGACCTGACCTCTTTCTTTCTCTTTTCATTCTTACCCTTATCTCAGTTTATTCGTTCAGTTATCCTTCTTAGTCGGCTTTGCTTCCTGCACAAAGGAATAAAGGTTTGATTTTATAATAGAAACATCGATAGCACATGGAAGAAAGACTTTATCAAGAATACTACAGCATGCATGAAAATTATTATAATCTTTTAGAATCATTCTTACCAACTTTTGTTTTTACATTTATATTTTATAAAATGGTTTTAAAAATTTGTAAAGCTTATTTTTACCTTCTAAATTTACCTCACAACTAATTATGAAAAAATATGGAGTTGATGAGACGAGAAAAAAAAGTAGTTCATTAAAAAGTTTTTTAAGAAATACCATATAAACTGAGTTAAAATAATGATCACTCGTGCCGCAAACGAGCTTGGTAGTTTGACAAAAAGCAAAAAAATCTCACGGTCATGAGCATGCAGGTTATGCTATTATCAATGCTGGTTGTTTAACAAACTCTGTGCCAGGTATTATGAGAAACAAACGGCGCGTACACGCGTGTCTAGGTGAGAAACACCCTCTGGCAGAGTACCGAAGATTTCATCGAGATGATAGCATTGTTTCCCCTCATCCGGAAACTTTTATTCACCTTTAGGTCTCTCTGGACGACGCGCCAAGCCTCGTTACTTCGATATGCGCTACGTTTCAAAGGCATTAGCATAATGCAACGGAGTTATTTGCTATTGATCTTGCGTTTTATAAAGAAGCCATTTGTTTACAACTGTAAAAACAAACAATGCAAGTCAATATTCATTGTATACCTTATTTAATCATAAAAAATAAAAATTATAACATTTTTTACTCACCTTGATTGCATCTAAACGTTATTTTTCATCATTCCATATACACAGCATATAGAAATCATTTTTTCGTGATTAAATTATATAAAATAAATCGATATCTCATTAATGGACATTAATAATTAATCATACTACTTGATGGAAACCGGAAACAACTACAGGTTTTCTTATCTTGCAATAATTCTCTTTTAATAATGTCATATAAGCAACTTCATTTGTGAATATCATATTCATTTATTCGAATTTTGATAAATAAATAAAGACTCTAACGTGGAAAGTAATCATTTTTTTAATTTTATTCCAATTAATAAACATAAAAGATATGACATTATCAATGATATTCTTAATTATAATATTTCACTCTTGATACAAGAATTGATAAATGTTTAAATATCATGTTTAATCACAATAATAAAGTAGTTAAAGTTCTAATTGCAATATTATATTATTAATTGATAGTTTCGATACATAAACCGGATGTCATTGAAAACTATAGACTCAAATATGTACCAAATATATTAGGAATCTGTTTTGTACCTTTCAGAACTTGCTAGCAACTATTTGCCAAATTTTCGATATAATTTAGATTAAACGGTAATTGAACATAAAGTTTTTGCCATTAATTACTTAAGGTCAATTGATTAAGCACAAAAAAAAAC
This sequence comes from Chelonus formosanus, assembly GCA_028641665.1. Lineage (NCBI taxonomy): Eukaryota > Metazoa > Arthropoda > Insecta > Hymenoptera > Braconidae > Chelonus > Chelonus formosanus. The sequence goes on from CM054002.1 coordinate 22,855,733, forward strand.
AGAAAATCGCAGGCGAAAACATTTTGAAAGAAACTTGTGAAAACCTCAGAGGTATTCTTGTGGTAATTCTGGTAATTCTAAACAAATGCAACATTTTTCTCTGGCATCATTCTACCACTGAATAAAAGTACCTATTTTCGTTCTTTATATGAGCAATATTTTTCTCCTCTACGATTGAGGTCAGAATGTTTAGGTTATGTCGGACAATTCACATAAATTTTTTAAATATACATACGTAGGATTCTTACATCTTCATAAATAAAATATAAATATATGCAAGAGACATTTGCAAGAGAATTTTTGTCTCATAATTGTCGAGATAAGTTCAAAACGATCTTATACGGAACAAAAATGTAATAACGCGTTATTTGTTTACTTTATAGAAGAGGGAAGGAAAACGGATTATTTAAGAAAATTAATATTTTAAAATTGTTTGTAAAAATATAACTCTAGATCAAAAGTGTACTGTTATTCATTTCCTAATACAAAAACAAATGTCAACTAAAATTTCTTGGTACTCCGTTTTGTTTCTTAGTAGTAGCTTGCCCTCCCCCCACTCTTCGCCTACTCAAGCATGTTTATACTTTATAACCTATGGAGTGGGCAAAGACTTTTGACCGGTAGTATCCATAAAATTATCATCGTCATTGTTATCATTAACTTCAAAAATACTTAAATTATTTGCACTTCCAATAATTTTATTGTATTGTAAAAACTTCACTTTAATTTCATCACTCATCGCACCTAAAGAAGTTTTAACTTCAAAAATAAAAATAATTGTTTTCTTGTTTATTTCAGGCACCCTTGACCATTCATTGGGTCCTCAGTACGCTGTGTCTGATTCTGCTACCACACAATGTTATTTCAAAAGCCGGTAAGTCAAAAAATAAATAATATATGTTGTTGTTTATTTAAAAATATTTACAGCTGAGTGCAATGGAATGCTACCTTTCTCACGGCAATAAATATCTGGTGGATTAGCAATTATATCATGCAGAGAAGTATATAGCTACGGATTCTAACAAGGTTTATCGTTAGAATATATTCTGTACATAAACGTGTGAAACTCAGTATTAAGTATAGTTAGGGTGTACAGTAAATACACACTGATTTTCCTCTAAAGCCAACAGATCTATATAGATAACGAGGGATGCCATTCAACTCTTATATATACTTTGAAACATCTCTGTTAGTGCGATTTGAGTGTAAAGCTGGCGATATCTAGTAACGAGCCATTCTCCATTGCACTTTACACGCCCCAACTGATTTAAGTTCTTACATAATCGCCCGATATTCATTCTGGCTTACATGTGCGATATTGTACCCTCAGATATCGTGGGAAATACAGTCTATTTGTGTCGACCATGTATTTCCTTTTTTGCGTTAAATGTACTTTAACCACTCACACACTGTCGGTATTTTTGTTTCTAGAAAATTTAAAACAGTTGTGATTGGAGAAAATGAAAAACTAAATTCCAATTGTTCAATGATATTTTTATTTATATATTAGACTATTTATATTGAAAGATAAATATTTTTATCTTAAACTAGTGCACCTGCACATTTTTATTCATTGTAATTATTAGAATTTCTTTTAGAAATAAAAATAAGAAGAGTGTAATTTGTTAGATGTGAGTACTTTACAACAGTGAAAATTGCAAAGTACGTCACGTTCTCTCGCATCCATGTGTTTCTTTCTCTTCGTCATCATCTCCATTTTCTTTTCTTGAATCTCATCATCACATTAGCCGCGTGCCAAAAGAGAAAGGTTCAAGCATCAGAAAAATAAGTACTGACAGTTACGTGTGGGCTGCAGTATGCAGCAATGCTATTAAAATGTTCAAACAAACGGTAAATTTTGATTATCCAATAATTCATAGGGAACACGTTTAATTATTGAACAAAACAAGATGCTACTATCGTAATTGTTAAACATACATTTGTATATAACCTATATAAAATACCCAACAAAATTTGCTCTTACAACTGTTATGTTTCAATACAACCAACATGATTCAGTCGTTTGTTCCTTGTATGTAATGTGCTCTAATAATATAGATAGAACAGATACGTGTCTAGCTGAATATAGATCTGGTTCTAAAAACATTATTAAAACAGTGAAATGTCAACGAGAACATTAGCAGTCATTTTGTGTATACTTTCACGGTGGTATGAATAAATTAGTGATCATAAAAATAGGCATTGGATTTTTATTACTTAGTAAATCATTTTTCTTGCTAAATAAAATGCTAAGAAACTTTGGTGAAATTGATGAAAACCAGTTTAATCAGTATTGCTTATTGCAAAATCCAAAAATACATATAATCACATCTTGACTTGAGTATAATAATTATCCAATCAATAATTTAAACATAAAATCAAAATTTTTTGATAATTTAAATTAGTATTTCATATTATTATTATCAAATAATTAACTATATATTACTTTTTCATTGGAAACACTTGATTACTCGAGTTAAGTAATTGTTTAATGAATATCTGAACTTAAGGTTAATACTTTACCATGAATTTTCATTGATTATAAATTTCCAATCTTTAACAAGTTACATCAGATAGTTATATATTGAAAATGATATTTTTCAGGTTTATGTGAGGAGTCGACAGGGCAATCGAACATTATCCTGGACATTGAGGAAAGTCGTGGTGATGGTAAGTTTATTTAGCAGTCGCTGCAAGCAATGAAAAGCATGAAGACGATACTCTTGAGATGTTTAGAAAGGTGCATCAGCCGTGTCACGTATCACAACTACTAGTCTGAAGAGCATGCATTAAATCTCTTCATACCAACACCCTCGCTCTTTTCTCTCTTCAACTACTCTCCTTTCTCTATACCAATCCATAAATTATTCATGAAATCACATAAACTCGCGTTGTTTGCAACTCAATTTTATTGACTCATCTTGCCTCTGTAACACGATAATTGAAACTCGTTTGAAAACAAAAAATAATTTAACTAGAAGTTTGATCAAACCGAAAGTTGATCCAAACAAAAAGAACCAGGCTAATTAGATGGTGGAAATAATATCGAAGTTGGTCTATTTTCAAGTCATAGTCATATCTAAGTAAGGGCAACCTCAATTATCTTTTGCCCAATGAGCCTCTGTATGAGGAAGTAATTTTCCAGACCGTTGGTGTACTAGACGTTTTATGGGGATTGAAGATCTTTCTAGCTACCTGCCTCATATATACAACTTTCATACATTCGTCTTCAATGATAATCTAGAACTGTAAAATCATTTTCTCATTAACAATTCGCGTGAAGAAGTACCAGTAGTCATTATTTTGGATTTATGTGTGCTAAATCTTTCGAACTGAATAAATCTTAATCACTATTTTTTTCCTCGTCAAGACGTCTTTCTTTAATGATTGATTGAAATGAGGTAATCAATCAATACATATTCATAATAATTTTTTGCATGTGTTCATGAGAAATATAAATTGATCTAACTTTCATCAAAACACTTTCCATTTCCATCAATGACTTTTTACCCATCAAAAGTATTCCTAAAATAATACTGTGATTATATTTTGACAGAATTCGGGCAACCAACAATTCCAGAAGAACTTCCGGTCTCAGGGAATCCTTACAATGAGACCACCTTAGAGTTGATATTTCCCGGAAAGGCGCCACTGTTTGCCCTTGATGGAAAGAAGCTCCGGCTCCTGAAACCACTGGACAGGGACAGCGAGAATCTCTCACACGTTGTATTCCAGGTAAAAAATCCTTTTCCAGTTTTTACTCACGTGCGTATCGATGTAGGTAATTAATTGCTTGGTATCCATATGCTCTGACTCATCAGTCTTATTTAGCAAACATTATAACGGTACGCAAATCTCATTATTTTCTTTGACTATTTTTTTTTGCACGCTCTTCACTGTCAAGTCTCCAGAAGATTACCAGTGAAAGGATCCAATTTTTATACTCAAGATTCTATTTTGCTTTCTCATAATGTTCTTTCCTGTAAATGAGGTTTTTTTATGCTAACATTTTTATTACTTTTCTGCTTACAGTTGGCATGTACAGTAAAATCGAGCAATAAAAAAAGAATAATACCTGTTATTGTCAGAGTGTCAGATGTAAATGATAATGCACCGAAATTCATCAATACACCGTATGAAACAACAGTCCCAGAGGTAATGATAAAATGAATTAGATTTCAATATTTACTATCGATTTTAACTGATTAATTTTTTTACCATTAATCTCAATAATAGGCATAATTTATACTGGTATCGGATGTTCAATACTCATCAATACTTCCTGCACGTCTAAAAGTATAAATGTATGAAATTACATAGAGAACATTAAATTATCCTGCCTTAAAACTCAAATGATTATGAGTTTCTATTACAGGATAATATAGCATAAGAAAGCAGTTTTAATGATTATTATGATTATTATTTCCGACATTACATTCTATTAAAGCACTTGCGATAATCAACAAGCTTATAAGACTATTACACATTGTATGTAATAGTTTTAACGGTTCTTCATTTGAATCATTGTCAATTAACTCAAATTTTCTCAGCTTCCATATGTCAAAAAAAATCATAATTACTATTAAAAAAGTTGATTTACCTTCATTTTCTTGTCGTTGTGGCATTACATCACTAGTGTAATAGAGTTTAATTAGCCAGAGCGCGTAATTGCAGGATCCATCATGAAAGAGAACAGAGAGTCGTCGTCGTTGGCACGTGGAATGATTTTAACAAGCTGGACCCAAAGAGTGATATAAATAAAAAACATTCACGAGTTTTCCATGTTTTAAAACCGTTATAACAGAACCACCATCAAGTTTTGCGTTATTAACTGTCCCTGAATACCGGTTTGACGAACATTTATCGGTCTTTTCTTACGTATAAAATTCACATTGCTTTCAGACGTCATAATGCAATTAAGCGACAGCGTGGAAATTAATGTTTCTAATGTCTCATTAATTTCATTATTTTCTTTATACACTTGTGTTATTTATTTTTATTTTTACGGAGTATTAAAAGCCTGCGATTTCGTTTGTTTTATGGAAAAACATGCAATAAAATATTTCTTGTTCACATTTATTTTATTATGTATCATAAAAAAATAAATACTCCATTTATTTCTAATAAATTATTTTAAATGGTTTTCAGCTTACGCCGGTTGGCTCGACAATCTTTCAGAATGTTATTGCAGTTGATGCTGATGCTGGAGTCAATGGGCTTGTCGAGTATTCAATAGCTCCGAGAGATGATAATGGAATTGGAAGCTACAATGGTGTTGGCAGAGATCGGATAACTACAGCCGATGGATATGGTTACTTTACTATTAATTTACCACATCAGGGACAGGTTACGGTCAACCGTACACTGGATTTTGAAAGAACTCAACGATATCTTGTCACTATTCTTGCATCGGTAAGTTCCATATATTTCAATTATATTTTACAATCATTCTGCTTTTTTCTTTATTCAATTAGAAAATTACCATTTATCCAGCATAGAAATTGGCCATTATTTTAAATTATACTCATAATTCGATTGTTTAGAGCACTATAAATCACATATTTTTTCTGCCAACTAGGATTTTGGTATTTGAATGCTTTTATTAACTTCCCCGGAAGTTATTGTAATGAAGTCGATTGTTGAAATTTTTAATTTTATCATATCTTCACATTTTAAGACTATCTTTAGATTACTCAATCGAAGCTTTACACCATGAAAGCAATAATTATTTATAGAGAAAACAAATGTTGGATTTTTTATTTCTCTGAAGATCTACCGAAGGCTCTGGTAATGTCTGATGTGAATTATGCATTAATCCTAGTAAAAGAGCGATGATGTTATCGTCTTTGAGACTTAAGCAAAGTAGAAAAAGTCAGCTTAACTCAAGTATAGATTTGAAGTGTCTGTGAGAAGAAAGCAGAGACACTAGTGTGTGACATTGGTCAGATGATGTAGGCAGTTGTGGTAGCTTGTAAGAGAGTGAGTCACGTCCCTATTTCTTCGCCATATTCTGCAGACTTCCCTTCTTTCTTAACTCGTACAGGTGTAGTCTTGCAGAATTCAATTTATTGCATTCTGTTTCACAATTGTCACTTTCAAGAACACTCCCATAAATGATTCAACTTTTAATTTCTTTCGTCAATAAGCAAAAAATGTAATGAGATACACTAGCATGTATATTACTGATAGTAACATGTACTTACGAAAGTCATAGATTAGAACTCACCTCGCATATGTCGTACATTCCTATTTGCATATCGCTTCCTTCGATATTTTATACTTTGTCTCAACTTCTTACCTCGTCTTAAGTCTCTAAGAAAATCACTCGGTATATTTCATTATTATACTAATATATTCATACACTTGGCTATAGTTTGGAAATTGTCAATCGATTTTTCTATTTTTATTTCTTCAACACAATTGCCTATTTTTCCTTATCATATCCGTGCATCTAGATGTATTAATTGATCTATTTATAATGTACTCACCGGAATGGTGTACTTAAGCATATATCTCCAATGATCATTACGCATGATTCTGTCCTTATCATATAGCTTGATTATTCCATTCACGTTTGGTATAGTCGATCTACTCGTCACGTTGATGTAACTTGGTGTGTATACACGGTCATCATAACTGTATAAATTTTCTTCTTACTCTATACATATACCTGATGGTCAGTCATGCGGTAATGCATTTCGAAATGGAAGATTTATCAACGTCTTCCATTTCCTTTTTTTCTCCAAATTTTATATTCATGAATAATGCTTCAGAAAATATATTTTAACAAATTTATAATTTATTAACTGAGTTTATTTTTATCATAGTCGATAAATTTTTTGTTATGCTCAATTAATATAGTATAATATATCATTAAAATGATACTTTCTTCAATTAAATTCAACCTACATTTTTTTTACAACCCAAGTCATAATGATATGAAAATTTCAAAATATCATACAAGTGTCAATATGCAGGCACAACTGTGTAACTATTTTTTTTTTTAAGTTGTAGCTATTGTAGTAGAATTCAAATGTTGAGGTGTTGGTGCGTCATTGCATTAGTCAGCTTTCAGACTCAGTACTATCAGTAGTTAACAAATAGCGTCTAATATTATTTCTTATAAATAACATGAATAGTTGAAATAGTACATGTTAGTTGACATCAGTAAAAGTTGAAGTGAATGCTCATGGAGTAACGTAATTTATATTTATTAATTTTTCTCAAGTGTAATCAGCCTTCTTGAGAAGTTGCTTGTAACAAATCGCTTGTATAAATTGCCACTGGTAACTTCAACTTCCCACGCAAAATCGTCTATCGAATTTGTCTCTTTTTCTCCATGAACGTACCCATAAGATACGTATATGTATGTAATTATTAGTATCCTGATCTTCATGGAGGTCTGTAGGCGGTGTATGAACTGCAAGAAGTACAAAAGTGTCTAAAATGATTCTCGACAGTGCCAGTGAAGTTTATTTTAGCACCAGACATCATAACTATTGATTATTAGCGATTATCTTAAAAAGTAGTGCAATCAACTTCTTCCGCATCACCAATGCTCCCAGATATATCATATAAATGTAGCATACAATGACGCGACAGATCATAAAATAAAGTAATATACCTGAAGAAAATCATGTGGGCATAAAATTATATAGCAATCATCGATAGGAAAGCCTTAGATGATCTTATCACAGAAGAACGATTATGGTGAAATTGCGTAAACCAAAAAAAAAAAAAAAAAAAGTGAACACTAGCAATCGATTAGGTGATATTTCCGGTAGTATCGTGTGCTCATCTGGTGTCGGGGTCTTTTAGTCTCTCTAAATGGTTCATCAATCAATTGATTGTGAATGAGATTAGATGGAGACTTTTTCTAATACGATACTTCACGCGAAAGGTAGACAGAAAAGCCGTTTGATTCTAGGAAAAATTTACATTTTTTCTTGTCATTAAGTTCTTGATCGATTCTGTAATGAATTTGAATTAAAAGGAAGAGAAAAAATTATCCAATTGGTGATGCTAATAATTCAATATAAACATTAAAATTCATTGGAAATAAATGTTTATGTTTCATTTTGATAAAAAAAAGTTTCAACTTTACAATAGAAAACAAATGTACTATGTATTTTTAACTTATATAGTAACTGTTATGATATTGACGAACAAAGTTTCATTAAAAATCACCAGAGTTTTAATATGTTAATCATTGTACTTTGCTTATTATTTTCTAAAATGATAGAGTTACCTTTCATAGTTATTATGATTTAATAGATAAAATAACTGCTGTGAGCATACATTAATTTTTTTTATTTAAACTTTATCATACAGATAAATTTTCACAATGCAATAACTAAACGGTTATGATCCATATAAAAGTGTTAGTTCAAGTCTAAACTATTAACCCCATTAATTATATCAATTGATATAAATAATTACATAATTTTTTTTCACTTTTAATTTGCCATTGGGGTCAATTCGTAATTTTATCATATCTTCATTTTTTAAAATATTTAAAAGTATATTAGAAAGTTAATAATAGCAAGTTCGTCGTTAAGGCATAAAGTAAACCCAGACTCATTTTTTATTTTATACTGTTTTCAACTCAGAGCAGATATTAGAAGAATTATGTTGATAGAAAAATAAGAAAGAAAATGGTTATATAGTTTGTGACATAGACTGACCTAATACTGATCTTATAATCTTGAGAACAATGAATCTGATGTTAAATTCAGTGAAAGTGGTGTTTCTCCAGGTGCTAATAAATGCCCAGATAATTAATAGCATCAATGAATTTCTAGTGGTGAGTAAGTTTTAGAATGCTGTAGGATACGCCCAATCAATATCGATGTCGTCTGAGTCTCTGACCAAATATAGCAATAAAATGATTCTCCTTTTTCCTAGTCACTTAGTTTCAAGTACAAGCATTATTTTAGCTCCTCATTGTCGAAGTGAAAACAAAATAAACTTATCCTCTTAAACCAGAATAATCTCTCAACTGTTCAGTTAAAGTTTTTCAAAGTAATTAAATAAATTTGCAAGATTTATTGGATTTATTCAAGTGAGATATCTCTTTACATTTCTAATACTTGAAATAAATTAAACGTAAATAATTATTGAAACTTTGAAGTAAAAGCAATATAATTAAAAAAAATGAAAAGTAAAAAGTTCTACTTAAGTATTTCGAATAATGACTTCTGCATTTAAGTCTGTAACGAAAGTTAGAATGGACGATAGTCAGCAAATAGATGAACTTCGTCAACGATACAAGTGAAGTGTACTTTGAGACTAATATAATAAGTAAAAGAAAACTTTTATCTACCATGATAATTCTATTTTTTCAATTTATATTTCAAGCGGAAAAAAATAAAGTAAATAATATCATTATATTTAGACTAAGTCACTGGATAATAGTAAACCGCAAACTGGACTTGAAAATAATATGTCATTATCAACTTAAATTGCTTGAAATACCTGAAAGTCTGACAGAAAAAAATGTTTAGTTCGAAAAAAAAATTTTTTTTCGTTCAAAATTACTTTATTTCTAGTCGTAATTAGTCTTTATTCGAAATACAAATTATTACTTACCAGTCTTCAGATTAGATGCCTAAAAAAAATATCAAATATAAAACATGAAACTACCGTTCACATTCTTGTTGGACGTGGTAATATGCAGTCAATTAGTATTGATATAGTAGTAATAACTCCCCTGTATGCATGGTTAGACACGTTAATTATTTACCAATCAATTTGTCCTCAGGACCGTGCGTTAAATGTCTCGGAGAGATTGACTTCAACAACAACATTAACCGTCAACATCAGAGACGATGATGATCAGGACCCTTCATTTATTTATCAAGGATGTATGTTGCTTGACGGTGCCTGCATCAATCCTGAATATTCAGCTTCTGTAAGTAATCTTTTAAAATAAATATAAAGCTTACGGAAAGATTTACAATATCATCGTAGCGGTATTTAGAAATTTAATACTCATCTGATAAAAAAAATAAAGTAACAAAACAAGTAAATCATTTACCGCTAATACAACTCAGATATATTCAGTTCAATTTCATTGCTTTTATTAATTAGGTATCGAGTGGAGTTCTGTCTGGCATACTAAATATATCTCCAGAGAAGATACAAGCTGTCGATATGGACAGCATTAATGCACCAATTCATTATTCTTTTTTGAGTGGAAACCCAGCAAATTATCGAGATTTTTTTGAGATTAATCCGAATACTGGTGCAGTCAAACAAGTACGAGCTGTTGACACTAGTGTTACCAAGAAATTTGACATCATTATAAAGGTATAAATAGTGAATTACCATTCTATACCATGAGAAATCCATGAAAAAAATTTCAGTCCAAGATTGTTGATCAATATTGTTGAGTACAAAAAAAATGTCAGACAAATAATAGTGGATAATCATGTAGAGTATCGCGTGAGAGTAAAAACTACATACCAGAGTAAGTATTGCAATAATTACTGAATGATTTCTTTTCTTAAAGGCTGTAGAAGAATCAGAAGCAAAGCGATCAGCGACGGCAAAGCTGACGATTACCGTCAAACCGGTAGACAGCAATCCACCAGTTATTACTGCATCATCTGTAGAAGGATTTGTTGATGAGAATGCACCAGTTGGTACTAAAGTTATTGACAAAGATAGAATTCCTATTAAACTCACTGTATTTGATGCAGACTTGGTAATTTACATTTTGTGTTAACAAAAGAACCAAAGAGAAAATAATGGATACTCAACGTATACTCATATTACAGGCACCTGAAGATCCTAAACCCAATTACACGTTTGAATTGACAACCAACTTCTTTAACATCGATCCATCAGGAATTTTAGTTGTAAATGAAGAAAACTTGGATCGTGATCCACCAAGTCCTGGACGCTTTCGATTCCAAGTGATTGCTCGAGAAAAGACTGGTATTGCAGCATCAACACCTTTATCTTTTGTCGTCACATTGAATGATGTGAATGACAACGCGCCTCAGTTGCCGATGGTATCACCGATTACAGTTCAAGCTGGAGAAGCTAAACGGGAAATAATTAAGGTAATGCAAGTTAGAAATTTTTTTTACCATTTATTTATTATATCCTGACATTCAGATAAAATTCAACTTTCATCTTTTCTTTGTCACATTGTAATATTTACATAATGTTTATGCAACTAATTGTATGCAATTACGAAACTTTCTTTCATACTTATACAGATTTCATTGACTTGACTTTGATTTACTGGATATTAATTATATTCTTGTTCGATCCAATTTAAATTCAACTCTTATATACCTTAACTATAATTCACTGACATTAATTCTTATTACCACATCGTTAGGTGGAAGCTGCAGATAACGACGAGGGCGAAAATGCAGAAATCACTTACAGTATCTACCATGTTTCCAACAACGGTTTACAAAAATTTAAAATTGATCCTAAAACCGGTATTATTGAATCAGTGAGGAAGCTTAATGCAGGAGAACAGTACAGTATTACGGTGCAAGCAACTGACAAAGGTGGGAAATATTCACAGACGATTGTAGAGGTCAACGTAATACCTGGACCGAATACACGAAGTCCTGTTTTCCAACAACCAGTCTATGAAGTTCAAGTTAGTGAAGGAGCGTCAATTAATTCTACAGTTGCAACAATTACTGTAAGTAGATAAAAAGATCATTTGTAGAATCGAATTAAATCGTTTTCAGTCGATTGATTGTATCAAGAATTTTTTTTGACAAATAGAATTTCATTAAAATTTTTAAACAAGTTTTTTTAAATGAGATACTTTAAATTAAAATTTTTTTGAAAATTATTACATTCAATTATTAATTTATATCCAAATGTAAATATTTATTTTTTGACTTGTTAATTTGTTCATTAAAATGAAGTAAATATAGTTTGAAACCACATTTATGCATTAATCAAAAGTTAAATTAATTTAAAATTCTTCACTGGTAAAAATAGTGTCTATGAAAAGCAATATCTAATGGAATCATAAATTTACGAAGCATGTTTTTCTCAGTTTTTTATGAATTATTACGGATCAATAAATTCTCCGAGTGTATTATGATATAAATTATTACAGGCACTCGACCCGGAAAATGATCCAGTATCATATTCAATTCTTTCGGGCAATGACTTGAGGCAGTTTACGATTGGTGACAAGTCAGGCGTCATTACCGTTATAAGGAAGTTGGATAGAGAAGACTTGACGCGCTATCAACTGGTAAGTGGTACCAATGCCATCAATGGAGCATTTTTTACGAGTACTTTTTAATATTATCTTAAAAGTAGTCAATGATTGTATTGTTTTTTTACATTTACTAATGGTTTGAAAATAATATCTTTTTTACAGCTAATTAAAGCAGAAGATAGTGGAGGATTATCAAGTACAGCAACTGTTAATATTAGAGTAACTGATATTAATGATAAAAATCCTGAATTTGAAGGACTTCCATATGAATTTGAAGTGAAAGAAGGTGAAGCGAGAAAGTTAATTGGTCGCGTTCACGCTGAAGATGCTGACGAAGGAATTAATGCAGAAGTCACTTATTTTGCTCCTGATGACATCCCTTTTACTGTTGATCCAGAAACGGGCGATGTTCTCACGAAAATTGCATTGGATTACGAACAAAACCACGTAAGGAAATTTACTTTTTGGTTGGTCAATTAATTATGAACTTTTATTTCAATTTCATAAACACATAATTTCTAATAAATATTCAATAACAATTATTGTTAAAGAATTGACTTATTTGATAATAAGATTTGACTCTTCACCAAATGAACAAAAAATTTCATGAATAAAATTTGAATAAACATTAAAAATCATCTCACTGCTACATATTTTATTTCAGTATTGATATTTAAAAATATAGCTTTTCTGTTCAGTTATATAAACGGAAGACTATAAAAGAAAAATTTTTTTATCGAAAGTAAAAATTTATAATTTATAAATTTTCATCATTCCAGGAATATAAATTTGTGGTGACTGCAAGAGATGGAGCTCCTGATCCTCGTCTTGCAACTGCTACCGTATCAGTGAAAGTTATCGATGTTGAAGATGAAGTACCTATTTTTCATCAAAGTAGTTACGAAGCCAAAGTTAAAGAGAACGTTCCTGACTATATGGTTATTCAAGTTATGGTAAATCAATATCTCTAACCACTAAGAATTGAGGTGAAATAAAATTAATCGACGGAGAGAATTAAATAAAAATGATTTTCAGGCTGATGATCCAGATACAAAAAAACAAATAACATATGTCATCAAGCAGGGTGATACGGATCTGTTTAGTATAGATTCGAAAACAGGAGTAATAAAAACAATTCGTGGGTTAGATTATGAAAGAGATAGTCAACATATTTTAATTATTGGAACATTAGAAAATACTAGTGACCTTCCTGGATCTACAACCAGAGTAGTCATTAATGTTCAAGTAATTTTACTATAAAATTTTTCATTCATGAGATAAATCAAAGTGATAAACTAGGATTTAATGTAACAAAAATTTTCTCAGGACATGAATGACATTCCTCCAGTATTCACTTCCGTACCTCGACCCATCACACTTGATGACGACGTCCCGATTGGTACAACAGTAATCAATCTTTTCGCGCAAGACTCGGATGGAACATCACCAGGGAATCAGGTGAAAATTCATTTTAATTTTTCATTTCATTAAAAATTCTCATCTCTAATATATTAATGTAAGCTTGAAAAATATATTAATTCATCTAAAAGCGGATAAAATATAATAAATTAAGTCAATTTTTGCACTTAAACAATCCAAAAGGAGGATTAAAAATAACAACAGATAATCAATACCATGTTTCGAGTCATTAAATAGCTTAAAATAGACGAGACAATAGAGGAAACAAGCTTGTAATTTGAAATATGTTTTCCTGAAATTAATAAACTATTCAATGACTTTTTAATCTATTTGTATTCGGAATTAAAGCTTTTCATTTGAAGAAATGAATCTCTCACAATATACTTTTTTTTTGCTCACAACAATATATGACATGAATGATATCAACAAAAAAGATTCCTCTCACTGAGAAATGAATCACAATTTTTCTTTGAATAATGGGAAATAGTATGATCCAATAATACTTCCTTTTCCAATGTAATTATTCAACAATCACTTATCCACATTTGCTCATTTTTCCCCTTGTAGAGAAAATTAAGCCAATTAATTTAACTATTTTCATTCAAATAGTTTGCTCATTGTTGTTTACTTATTATTCTTTCATGTTAAATAATTTTTCCAGAACTTTTAAAGAATATTTTAAATAAATTAACTACTAAATAAATTTTTTTCACATTGAAAGACTATTCTTTATCCATCTAACTTTAAAACACTCGAGTATTACGAACGCGAAGTAAAAAAAGATGCTTGCCTACAGGTGATAGGTCAACAACCTAAGCAGAAATATAGGTCAAGTTTAGAAATCCGGAGAGAACCGATAATCAACGAAGATGATTCAGACTCAATATATGTGCATATTGATGCTCAATAAGACACAATAGCAGAACCAATGAGCATTTATCTCATATCAATCAGTCATATTGTCTTCGAGTTAGCATCATTTATTTAATTATTGCTGCATTAATATTAACTGGTATTAGTTTATATTAATATAATTGGATGAAGTACTTGAAGTACTAAGCGGTATAATTTAAAATGTGTAAACTGGTTCAATGCTGGACTTCAAATAGACTTTATTCAGCAAAAGCAATAGATTTTAAGCTTTGTGTCGATACATATTGAAGCATAAATTACTTTCACTGGAGTAATAATTTCTAAATATACAAGAACATAGATTAAACTAACATTTTATCAGGAAAATAACAATCCAAAAAAATAATTAATGGATTCATACTGATTTTTTAATTAAAATAAATTGAAAAAAACTTGCAGCTTTTTTTTTTATGGTAGTTAACAAGTGATCATGTTTTAGGTGCGATATGAAATAATTGGACGTGGGATAGCAAGCAAATATTTTGTAATAGATCCAGACTCAGGTATCCTGACTGTTCGTGATGATCTGCGGAAGGAAACTGACTCAGAATATCAGGTATGAATTATTATTTCCGCTTACTTAATTTATGGATATTAACGTCATAATTATAGTGAGTGATGCTTATAAAGAGTCTTTAATTAAAGGTGGATGTACGAGCCTATGACCTCGGAGAGCCACAGCTCTCATCAGTAACAACCGTTCCAATTTACATCCGCCATGTCGCGACTGTTGCTCCGGAAGTTGGTTTAGGCTTTGCTGAAGACTCTTACAATGTGGACGTGCCTGAAGATGCTAGTGACGACACTCTTATTAAAATTTTGACTATTATTAATTCACATACTCATGATAGCACCCCTTTGAAGTGCGAAATATATGATGGTAATGAGGATGACATTTTTGAAGCAAATATTACTGAAGAACGAAATTGTGCTTTGAGACTGAAAAAAGGGATTCTTGATTATGAGACTGTTGAATTTTATCAGATTAAAATTAAATTAGAATCATTATCAGGATTACTGAATTCACACAGAAATACAACGATGGTAAATTCATTTTTATACTATTTTTTAAATAAAAAAAATATTGTACCATTCTTATTTTTTCATTTATTCATACATCTAGTCTTGTAGTTACTTTTATATACGTTTAAAATATCCTAAATAATTATTTGTCTGTTTCAAAATCTCAATACATTAATTTTTAAAAGCTTTTATTTGAATTTGTAATCAATATACTTTCAATCAAACAATTTATATACTACTTTCTATCCATTCAGTTGAACTAATTAAAAATATATTTGTTTTATTTTGTTTGTTGGTAATGTATAATAATTTTCTGGTACAACTTGAATCAGAGTATTTCATTAAAAAAACATTTATATCATAAATATTAAATGCAAATAGTATTTAAATTATTTATGATCAGCATGAATAATCACAGTAGGTGTAAAGATGTTTGTATTATTATAATTATTATTTTTAGGTAAAAATTCAAGTCATTGACGTAAATGACAATAAGCCGGAGTTCATATTTCCGGAAGATCCTCTTGGATTAAGAAGAAGACGATATTTTGCTTCAATTCCCAGGAATGCACAATTTTCTTTTAGCGTTCTCCAAGTGAAAGCTCAAGATAAAGATAATGGAAAGTATGGAAAACTTGAATATAAAATGTTGAGTGGTAGGGGAACACAGTATTTAACAATTGATAGTTTTACTGGTATTATAAAAACAACGGCAACATTTGACAATGTTCCATCAGAAGAACTACCATTTAAATTTAATGTTCAAGTGCGAGACAATCCAAATTCCACAGTAAAATACAATACAGTCGAAGCTCCTGTAGTAATAAATTTGATCGGTGAAGAAAATCTTCTAGTGCTTGCTATTCAAGATGCATTACCAGAAAGTGTGCAAAAAGAAACAACAAAAATAGTGAGAATCTTGGAAGAAAAATCTGGCCTCTTGATTGGTATTGACAGGATATCAATAAAAAAGACTTTAACAAAAAATGGAACCATTGAAACTCATCCTCATGGCTCGGATGTCTGGTTCTACGCCATTGATCCAAAGACTGAAATAATTCTCGATCAAAATAGTTCATTGTTGCAGAGGTACCAACCTATAATTCATTTTTTATTCTCACTCTAGTGGAAACTAAATCCTTGAAAAAAATTAATACCACGGTTACGTTCAATTACGTATTGACATTCGGAAAATGTCAACTACAAGTCTATTTATTTTGTACTTTTAGAAAAATTATCAAATTAGTTAATTTATTATTGTCATAAGCATTTATTTATGTCTCTTCACCAACACTAGAGCTATTTTTTTATTCATATTTGGTGTTTATCAGTGAGAGATTTATTCTCTATCGTTTAATATCCATGAATCTTTTTATCTTCATATAATTTATATGATTAATCTTGTGATTCTTTTTTGTTTTTTTTTTTTAGAGTGATGTTAGAAAAACCAGCAATGTCGACATTAATTTTCGATGTGTCTACAGCGATTCGAGCGAATGCTATTGACGTTCACGCACCTGTGACAGCTTCAGAACCAACTGTTATTACACCAATTGCTGTAGCATTTAGTGGAGAAGTTTTTCCATATGCTTTGATTATCATTGCCTGTGTAATTTTAGTACTTGGTATAGCTGGAATCGTTTACATATGCATTTCTTGGTCTAGGTATGTTACAATTCCTATCTTTGAAAAATATTATCTCTTACAATTCCATTTTTTCAATAAAAACACATTGTAAATTTTTTTTTTTTTAAGTAGACATATGAAATAGATATGATAATATTCTGTTTCGTATTTTTAAAATTTTACTTCACGTGTAATATTTCTTATTCTATAAAAGTAAACTGATGTAGTTCAAAAATGACAAAAATTCATTGAATTTGAATGTTACTAGAAAATGCAATATTATATATCTTGACACATATTTACCGCGATTTAAATTCTTCATTCATATTTACTAAAATATTTCAGAAATAGCACAGAAAACATTATTTCTCAGAATAGAATATTGTTGTTAAAATTCATTAAGGTCAATCAACTCTTCCGGCTTGTCTATTTCCGTTTTATATTCGACAACACAGTAGCAAAAAATAAATACATGAATTACACACTATTTTTTTTTTATAAACTAACTAGCCAATTTATCACACATCCTTTTTATAGATATAAAGCTTACCGGGACCGTATGCAACGTATGTATGTTGTTCCAAGATATGATCCAGTATATGTTGAAACCGATTTGAAGGAATACGAAACTCAAGTGCTACGAATGAGTGTGCCAAACGATGACAATGATAGTTACAATGATTTACAACTTGACTTTAGTAATAAAAACCACGCATTCAGTCTTGATAATGTCAGCTATATTACCAAAGATCATGGCGGAAGTACTGGTAAAAATTCAAACCAATAATGTTATCTACAGATTTGTTATTTTATTTTATTGATAAAAAAAACATATTCAATTCCAATTATACTATTCGGAATTAAAAAATATCTCTTTTTAATCAATAAACCAATAATGTAATCAAATTAATGAAATATTTATCGATTCTAGTTTTTTTTTCCTTCAATATACAGAAATACTTGAAACTCTTACTTTTAATTAAAGTAACTCTTGGATTCCGTCTCTGACAAGAATATCTTTTTTTTTTTAGGTCAGCAGAGTCCTGTCAGTTCAGAAGCAGCAACGACAGTACGTGCTTCAAGCATAGCAGGGAATCATCCTGATGTTAATATGCAGTCCCTTCGTCGGTCTACCTTAAGTCGTAAAAATACCAATACAACGAACAATATAGATACTCCTGTATTGAATCCTTTGTTCAATCACAACGAACTCCTCAGTGCAAGTCCTTCCAATGATAATGTAACGTTTAGAGAGAGGAAAGACTACTCTCACCTGGGATTCACGTATTTGAGTGAACAAAGTCCAGTTGAGACAACTACCGAATTATAAATTAATTTAACTAGAAAATATAAAAAAATGTATTTTTTATTAAAAGAAAATTTATTTAGTTATTGTTGTGTGTAACACTATGTGAGTAGTAAAATAATTTTAAGTTCATGTTGAAAATCAAATACTCACATAAGATGTCCACTGATAAGTATGAATGGAAAAAATGTATATTTGCTGACAAAAGAGAATTGTGCCAAGTCAGCTGCCGTCCAATAGTTATAAGAAATAAAAGACAATATATAATTAATAATTAATAAATAATTACTTATTAAATGAAAGAGAAAGAGTGTATTTCAGTATGAATGGTAACATAAATGGAATAATTGTGATTGTAAATCAGTTCATACCTAGTAGATTATAATTAATTGATTGTTTAAATTGTATTATAAAATCTTAATTTATATACTTGTGTTATATATTTTCAAGCTTTGCTCATATAAATAATGGTGATATACTTTTTTTATCACAAAAAAATATGTGTAAGGACTTGCCAGAAATTACAGTCAGAATTAACTTAACTTCTTTTCAAAGATAACTTAATAACTGCCGCTATACTATCTTTTATTATTATCGGCAATTACTTTAAAGCCTCTTGAAACTTTCTGAAGATCAATAACTTTTTGATTTTGTTCTTTTTTTTATCTACTTTTGAATTTTATATGCCTTAGTTATTGTATTCTTTCATTTATACTTTTCGTCTGATAACAAATCTTACACAATTTTTTTCGCTCTTTCTTTTCTTTATGTTCTTATAAAATTGAAAAATATTTCTCTACATTATGACATTGTAATAATTAAAGTGTATTTTTAAACTGATGGTTGAATAATATTTAAGATTAGCTAATGTGAAAAAATATGTAAAAATTGTTAATACTTAAATAAAATACATTTATTATAAAATGAAGTCTTGATGTTATTAATACAATGAAAAATTGTAATTGCGTTGTCAGACAATAAGTAATTGAAGCATTGAATAATATTCAAGTATTTAGAATAAAAAATTATAAGTCAATATGATCGAATGTGAGATTTCCCCATGTACATAACTAAAGTGTTAGCGCTGCTTCTCCATAGCGCAGCCGCATCTGGACCATTTGATTCCATACTCTGGAGGGGAGTGTATAGAAGTATACGAGTTGAGAACAAGTAGGAGAAAGACAGTATCACCTGGACAGATGATAACGCAGTTGGGGTATCAACACTACGCGCTCAGTATTCTTTCGTCCTTCTAGGGTGGAAATAACCGGGCTTAATGAAGCGAACGTTTGCTTGTGAGTGCAACAGTTATGTGAAATAATTTTTCAATCTCAAGTCAATGTTTTTGGTGAATTTCAATGGTAAGGGTGTGAACTTTGGAATAAAAGAAAAATTACCTATAAGTTTAATATTTATTCTAAAATGTCAAATGTGTATTTAAAAGCTAATTACTTTGAAAATGTCGAAAATAGTTGGTGAATAATTATCGACATGTTTTCTTTAAATTTCGTTGGCAGAGCTTTCAATACTATGTCATCGGGATAATGCCACCTGTAACTCTGAAACTAATTAGGCCACTTTTATTAACACGCATTTCAATATATAGATGAGATAACGTAATGAATAAAGAAATAAAGTTCATTACATTATCTATTCAGTAATTATTAATCGTTAGTTTGTAATTAAAAGAGTAGAAAAAAAAATATTGTAAATACTCTATATCTTAGAATATCATCTTTAGCATTGTCTGACTGTTTTTATCTTCACTACTGAATAATTAAGTGCACTTTGTGTTTATGACAAGCTTACATTTTATATGCCTACACCGAAGAGATCGTTCTCGTAGTTGTTTCTTTTTTGAAATTAAAAAAAAATATTATTAAACTTTTCCACCGTCAAGCAATAAATTCTCTTATTACTTTAATATATTTACTCTAAACTTAAAAGGTAGATTAATCTTTTATTTTCCCATACAGAAAGCTTTGAAAAATGGTGTGCTCTTTCAAGCTTCGACGTCATACAATATATTGAAATATCTAATAAAATACTCAACCTTTGATTACAACAATATTAGAAGAACTCAATTACTTTGACAATATTCTCCAATCGATGAACTGCGTATGACATAAATAATCATAAATCATGAAGTATTTGAAGATCGCCGTTTTTATTTTCAATCTTCTAATATGGGTAATTTTGGAAATCTATTCTACAATTCACTAAGATAATTAATAGCCAGAAAATAATCAATACCATGTGATATTATTATTGATGATTTATAGTTGACTGGATTTATGGTGATCGTGATGGGCACTTGGTTAATGTTTGACCCAAGTAGTGAACATTTGTTAAATCTATTTGTCAAAAGTTTATCGCCTCATCATACTGTTCAAGTTTTGTCTTATATTCTACTGGGTGGTGGAATAGTTGTCTTGATAGTAGGTTTTCTTGGATGTTGTGCACCCCTCCATGGAAGTCAATGCATTCTAGCTGTCGTAAGTAATAAATTTAATGTATCATCAATTTCATTATACTCATTTTGATAATATTCTTTGCCAGTTGTTCAATTCTATCATATTTTATTTGATGTGCATACATATATGTTATATGTGTTATTATAAATGCTTTTTTTCAATTTTGTTTTAGTATATTGCAATGTTAGTGGGATTAATAATACCAGAATTAGTAACTGCAGCCGTTGGTGGTTTTTTATCTTACCGAGCACTTTCTGGATTAGAAAATAGATTATTAGAGCGATTAGGTGATCATTATGGTCACGACTTAACGAGTGATCTTCCTTTTACTCATAGTCTTGATTTCGCTCAATATAAGGTAATTGAATATTGATTAATCTCTTAATTTTCTAACATCAGATTCTATTAATAAATGTTGTGACACGAGAATGACAAGAATTTTAGACAAGTTGAAAAAAATAGGTATCAATTAGTAGAATAAAAAAGTAATCTAATATTTATAGAATGAATAATAATGATAGTCTTTCGTAGTTCAATTGCTGCGGAATTTATGGTGATAACGATTACAATGGAACTGCATGGTGGAGGGATGGAAAATTGTCTGGGTTGAGAAGGAATGTTCCTCTTACGTGTTGTGTACTCAAAAACCACGAGGTAAGATAGTGGAATGTTTTTAAATAACAGAAGCTAATTGAATTAAATTAAACTGTTAATTAAATGTAGTAGGATTTATGATTAATTAAAATTCACTCATTTATTTGTAGTCCAAAAATGTTGGCAGTCCAATGAGTGTTGTGTCGAGAGTTTTTCACAAAGATGTGAGTATGAATATTATCAAATTGTCATTCAAAAATTTTCGGAATTTAAATCAAGATAATTATTCATTTAATTACGCTGGACATTGACTTGATGTAATGAAAGTTTGTTGAATATTTGGCAGTATGAAAAACCATGGCTACATCCACAGCCGAAAGATGAAGCTGCTTGCCAAGCTGGTGAGGTTGAAGCACATAAAGAGTATCGAAATAAAGAAGTAAGTTTATTATTTGCTCATCTCTTGTTTACTATCATATATTTTATCATTTTCTTCTTTTATTTATTTTTTGATATAACAATTTTCTAGTATTATCAATAACTATTTCAGGGGTGCCTCGAACGAGCTACTGAGTGGCTGCGCAATGAAAGTTTAAAATTGGTTTTTCTTGGCATAGGGATGGCTGTAATTCAGGTAGAAAGCAATAGAATAAAAATTAAAAGTTATCAATTACATGATGGGTTAACCTAGTTTGAAAATCCAAATGTTAACCTATATTGACTATTGTCTCTGTTTAAAGTTAAAAATAATTATATGCTTGAGTTTAACATAAATGTAATTTTTTTTAATTATTTTCATTTTAGACTTTTGGAATAATAACTGCAACGATTCTCTGTCAAACATTTCGAAACAGAGAAGCTGAAACCAACTAATGTACTGCCGTTTTTGTTAAAATGCATTGTTGATAGCTGTAGATAGATAGGAAATTCATCTTTGTGTGTATTTGCAATTGTGTAAAATTCATTAATACACATGTACTCGCAAATAGATTGTGATCAATAGAGCCAAATCAGTATGAGTGAGTTTAATATGTGTGACAACAAAACTATTAAAATGTCTATCATGCAGTTTATATCTTTTTTATTTTATTTTTAACATGTTTATTTTTAATTCTATTCATTATTTTTCATAATTGATACTTATTAATTGCTCAGGTCAACACTTTATTTGGTGCACTAAAAAATTTAAATTGTTTTGAGGTTAATGGAGTTGTTAATATAGTAGTTGGTGATTAAAATATGAAAGTAATGTAAAAAAAAAGAAAATGTGATGCTATAATTAATTCAAATGCAAAATTACATAATTACATTTGTTTTCTATAATGATAAAAAAAAATTTCATTCTATTAGCAAATACTAACTTTTGTATATTATGTAAATTGCACGAATCGTTATTAATATTATAAATGAGTTTAATTATTGATTATTGTTGGAATAATTGAATTGTTCCAATTTAATGCAGTGTTGGATTGAACAAAAAAATTACTTTTATTTATTACTCGATAAAGTATTCAAAATATTGTACATTTATTCAGAATGAAATGAATACTATTTTATGTATGTAAAAATGTTACACTTTTTCTGAATTTTCTAAAATTCACACATCTTCGTACACACATTTCTAATAATAAATACTTTTTATTTCTTTATGAATATAAATATTATATATATATATATATATATATATATATATATATATATATATATATATATATATATGTAAAGAGATGAAAATTTTTTATTGGATTTTTGTTCGTGATGTCTTAAACCATATTATGTACATAATAAATTCATATTGATAATCATCACGTCCAATACCGCCTTTCAAAGTATTTTTTGCAAAATAAAAAAAAAAAACTAAAAAGATATATAATAAAATAAAAAAAATTATAAAAATAAAAAATACGAAATGAATTATTTTCACATATATATATTTTTTTTATCAATGGTCTATTTGTTATTTTTCTTACATATTATTTCAATTATATAAATGTGATAAAGATGATAAAAAAAATTCAGTGTACAGTAATAAAAAATGATTGTGTAATTATAGTGGATCGATGATGAAAAAAATATTGTCCATAATAAAAAATATATGTATTATAAAAACACAAAAATATATATATATATGTTTATAACCATATTGTGTTGTTTGTGGGTTCTCTATTAGTAGTGGAGATTAATTATTTTCAATAAAAAACACATGACGATTATTTAAACTTTGAATAGATCTTGAATTACGAATCGTTAAGCCATTTGTTGAGTGTAAATCACAAAATTTCGCCATCTGAGAATACAATAAAGATTGACTCCTTAGAGATAGGAAATGAAATCCTTATTTAATTATATAATCAAAAAATAAACTAATTTACTTGCAATGAAGATATAACTAATGGCTCCGGATGAATAATCCATGTTACAATTTCACAGTAGGGTGGTTGAGTTAATGAACCTTTATAACTATAATATTTACTTTCGAATAAAGGCAACACACTATCAAGATGAATCGGAGGGATATAAACTTTTGAATAAGTTTTTTCTACCCGAGATAGATTCATCAATATTGGTTCAAGTAATGCATTTTTTTGGTCTTTGATCTGTGCCAATGAAGATAATAAAATAATAAAATCTCTCATTACCATTTAATTTAATTTATTATGATTTTTTTTAATAAAATAAATGAAAAGATTTACTTGAAATATGTAAGAAATAATAGCAATATTATTATTATTTTTTTCAGTATTATTAGGTTTCATAGCTTCACTCAAGGATTTGAAATTTTCTTTCACATGCATCACTTGCATTTCAAGAGGATATTTAACGTTATCAAAATTATGTTCGCTACCATCATTATGAAAGCTTTTCCAATGAAATGTTATTGAATGAAAGTAATACCGACTATTCAAGAGTCCTCCTTCAATGTGAGGCTTTGATTCTGTCGACCAGAACCCACGTATTGAGACTTTAAAATCAAATTAAAGTTTTTGAGTTTTTATTATAATAAAGTTGTACAAAATATGATTAAAAAATATTATTTACTCCAAAGTAGTTATCCCACGAGAGATTGTATAAAAATTTATTTTGTCTCAGCCAAATAGAAATAGACATTAATTATATATGAAAAAAGAATATCAAATAAATATCTAAACTTTCATGAAATTATACTTAAAAATTGTTTTTAATACAAGTAATATTCAATACTATCTGGAAAGTATGATGATTGAAAAATCTTATTTATTGCAAATATCTTAATTTCTAGGCATCTAAAAATCATGCAGTTTAAAAAACATTGTAAATTATTACTTTCGTGGGATAAGCACCTTAATATTCGATAATAAATTTTTTTTAAATTAAATATGGCTCTAAAGAAGAATTTTTATATAGACAGGAATTACTTGAAAATAATTATATTATAAAGAATAAAAACAATAGTCTTTCATTATAACTAGACTTGAATGTCGAAGTACCTGTAATGCCATCATTGTTCATTACCATAGCCGTTGGTAGAGCAGAATATCCGACCCATCTCAGTGGTTCTAAAGTTTTAATTACTATTGTATTGCGAGTAATGATATTGATAGGTGATTGGTTACTTCTTCTATTATTTGAAAATAGTTCTTCATAACTGTATAAATTATTATTGAAGATATGTTCAAGGGAAACAATTGGAAGTTGGTTTTTCTTGGTTAAAATGAATAGCTCAGAACGGCAAAAGATTTTAATAAAATATGAAATCACTTTATACGCCAATAAAACTGTTCAATTCGTATATATATATATATATACATACATAAAAAAATCAATTTGAAATTGATGTAATTTTCAATTCATTTTGTTATTAAATTGAATTTATAAAACTATCGAATTTTTGACTAATATAAATTACCTAATAAAAAAGTATATCCATATCGAAGAAAGAAATTAAAGTAGAATGAATCCATAGTCAATTTGATGCTTATTTAAAAAATAGATATAGAAATGCACAAGTACTGGAGGATTTTATTTTAATAAAAAAATCATCGAAATGATGATGTTTGAAAAAAATATATTAACCATAAAAACGTAGAAAATAAATGAGAATCTCAATATTTATAGGTATGAGTTAGAAATTTTTAAGACTAAATTTAAAAGGAATTTTTTATCATTTTTTTTAGCCACGGAAAAAATGAATTAAATTTTTATAGAATCTGCCATTGCCATTGGTAAATAAATTTTGTTCGATTGAATTATTAAACAAATCTTGAATTATTGAAATAGACAATATGTCGATTTCAATTTAAGAGTGAAGAAAATCTGGCTTTTCGCCCATCGATATTAAAGGTGAAGTGACAAGAATTTAAAGCTTTCCTTCGTTTCTTTATTTTCATATTTACGCATGCGCACAATGATTGGAGGCGTGGCTACACTCGATCATAAACAGCGACAACTATTGACCGACTAATAGAAGGTA
This sequence comes from Chelonus formosanus, assembly GCA_028641665.1. Classification (NCBI taxonomy): domain Eukaryota; kingdom Metazoa; phylum Arthropoda; class Insecta; order Hymenoptera; family Braconidae; genus Chelonus; species Chelonus formosanus. The sequence goes on from CM054002.1 coordinate 22,881,742, forward strand.
TCCGCATTACCAACGCCAGGTTTTATTTGAAAATTTTTTGTAATGATTTAGAGGTTAATTTTTTCAATTATGTACACTACCGGTTTGTTCTAAAAAATAAAAAATCATCTTGCATGTAGAAACTTACGTGAGAAATAAAATCAACAGAGAACTCATTTATTCGTGAAAGTATGTACTAATTTTCATATATGTAAATAAATGTAATTAGTTAGTATTTAAATATTAATTTCAAATTAAATGAAAACAAACTCTGCAGCTTTCATGATCGCTAAAATTATGTAAATATTTTTAAAAGATCTAGATAAGAAAAATGACTGCAGTCCTTGGAGGAGGAATATCTGGATTAGCTGCAGCATATTATGCTCTGGAAAATTCACGACTTGGTGCAATAACAATTCTTGAAGCTTCTAACCGTGTTGGAGGTTGGATTCGAACGTCTCAATCACCATCAGGAGCTATTTTTGAGAAAGGTCCACGGACAGTTAGAAGTAATGGACCTGTTACAAATACCTTAAAACTCGTTGAAAATCTAAATTTAAGTGATAGAATTTTGCCTTTTACGGTAAATCATCCAATCTCAGGTAAAAGATACATTTATTCAAACAACCAATTGTTATCATTACCAAGTGGCATGATGGATTTATTGAAACCAAAACCCCCATTTAAACGACCACTAATTACATGTCTATGGACTGATTGGAAAGCACCAAAAGTTCAAAAAGAAGATGAAAGTATTTACAGTTTTGTATCACGCAGACTTGGTCAAGATATCGCGGATTATCTTATAAGTCCATTGATCTGTGGAATTTGTGCAGGTGATGCACATGAAATTAGCGTAAAATTTTTGATGCCAAAAGTGTTTGAAGGAGAACAAAAATATGGGACAATTGTTAAAGGATTAATAAAAACTGGGAGAGAAAGAGGTCAGAAAATATCGGAAGAAGGCCGTGCGCTGTACGAGAAATCAAAAAAAGAAAGAGAAGAAAGAGAAGCAATGGCAAAACAAAATCCCAAAAATAATGACGAACAAATAAAAGAATTTAATGATCGAAGTGTCGAAATAAAAACTATGACACCTCTAGTTAAAAGATCAAGGTTAGAAAAATGGAATGTATGGACTATTGATGATGGTTTGGAAGTAATTCCTAAGACATTAAAGGAATATTTAGAATCTAAAAATGTAAATATATGTTTAAATAACATTTGTGAAAATATTACATTTCAATCTGATTGCGTTGAAGTACGAACAAATGGAGAGGCTAAAAAATATTCAAAAATTATTTCTAGCTTACCAGCAAATCATTTAGCAACACTCATTGAACAACAACATCCTCAATTAGCTGAAGAATTAAGAGGTATTCCATTTGTAACTGTAGGAGTTATAAATATCGAATTTTCAGGAGATGTTTTACCAGTAGATGGATTTGGATTTTTAGTTCCACCGAAAGAAAATCTACCCATTTTAGGAGTTATTTTTGATTCTAATCTTCGACCTGGATTAAATTCAACAGTATGTTTCTATTTTTGTTTTATTAAAAAAATCCATAAATTGCAAAAAAAAAAAATTATTACTGAGCGTTTGTATTTAAAACACTAACAGGTACTGTCAGTCATGATGGGCGGTGTATGGTTCGATCACTACTTTGGCCAAAATCCAACAGAAGAATATTTATCGTCTATAGCACTTGAACATGTAAAGCGTATTTTGAAAATAGAAGAAGATCCTTTACACGTGCACGCTTCGATCCTCAAGGATTGTATTCCTCAGCATATTGTTGGTCATAGTAAACGCATTGAACGAATTCGTGATTATATTTCCACCAATAAGTTACCCTTAGCACTTTGTGGTTCTTCATATCAAGGCGTTGGTATAAATGATGTTATTCTGTCAGCGAAAAATGCCGTTGAAGACTTTGATAAGAATTAACTTATTTTAAAACCAATATCTCTGGGTGAAGTAACATTAGTACAATTGAATTGCATAAAATTAATTATGAATTTGTTTTTTATATTAAATATTGATAATATAAATATTGTAAAAACGTTAGAATTCAACCCAGAGATTAAACAATAATTTAATAAATAGTGATGAAAAAACTGATACAATACTTGTATGATAAATTTTTGACTCTATAAGCAAGTTTGATCAGCAAATCAATGTAGTTTGGTTTCAAATCATACATTACATGCATTTACATCATGCATTTATGCAAATATTTCATGTAAACGACAATAAGATCATTGACCGTGCTTAATATATTCTTGAACAAAATCATGTTTTATCACTAAGTTTAACATACCTCCATAACACAATCAATGCTGCTTTTATTAGATAAGTTGAATGCTAAACTTAAAAAATATTTTCATAATACGATTCAGAAAAAAAAATTGTAAAGCAAATAGTCTTCTATTCTATTGTGCTAAATATTTATAGAATTCATCAAAATACAATAATTAACAGCATAAAACAAAAAATCAATACATGCTATCTTAGACAGTATCTTGTGGCAATCAGCATAAAAGAAACGTTTATTGAGTAATGTTACCTGCATATTTAACTTCATCAAATGCTTTTCGAGCCTTTTTTAACTCTTCGTTCATAGTGAGAAGATCTTTTACTCTTGCATATTTCCTAGGATCTTTTCTCACTAAAAAAAATAATAATCAATAAAGAATCGAATTTTGTACTTCATCATGTTATCATATTATTGTAATTTATCAACTTCATTTTTACCTAAAAATACAACATCTTCAACCTGCACTCGACCTGTTCGTCCAATTTCCATTGCTCTGTGGGTCATTTCAGTTATATATTCAATCACTAAGTCTTCTAATAAGTCCACACTCTCTGTATAAGGATTCTGGTCATCACCAAAGCCATACATCATACAACGAAGTTCTTTGGAGAATAATCGTTTACGTCCACTAGGTAATGTTCCTCCTATTGGCAATTCAGATTCTTCATCCTCAAACTGAAAGAAAAAAAACGATCAATGTAAAATTTAATATTTAACTGAAAAATTAAAAAAAAAAAGATCTTGATAAATGTTTACAAAAATAATTGCTCGTAATATTTAGCAAACATGCAACGTTAATAATATTTAAAGATGAAGTTTGAGTATTATCAACGATGTAGCTAGATAATTATAGCAAAATATAAGTACACTATAATTTTCATAAAAACGAAGTTACAAATAAAACAATACTAAACAGATAAATTTTGTAGGTTAAGAAATGTTTACATGTATTTACCTGTTCAAAGTTCTCTTCAGTAGCCATCACTGTAGTTTTTTCAATTTATTATAAGAAAAATTAATATAAACTATCGTTTTAAATGTTATAAAAGAACTTTTTTACGTGTTAATTTGTTTTATTGACAAACTAATTATGAGTTATCAAAATATCTATCAAATGACAACTGACGGCAATCTCGTGTAGTTTACAAAAGTTACGCTAGAGGGTTTAGTGAGATAGCGTTTGGACATGAAACCGGAACACAAGTATTTCAGTGAAAAAGTTTGAGAAAGGTCAGACATTTGATTAACCGCAATCTCACGCAATTACTTAGTACTATATTTGCGAGTCAGTACAATTATTATCAGATATATGAACTTCATGATGCCCTTGAAAACAATAGATTATCCAAACTTATATTGAATAAAAACGCGCGCACGCTCGAACTCAAGTTCAGTCTCGTCTATGTATACAAACTAAACGCTACTCGAAGGTTCTGAACCAAACTCATGATGAATAAATTTATTGTTTACTATTATTATTAATAACTCAGATGTGATATCAAAAATTATCGGTACTATGAATGATTTTTTAAATGGTTGACTGTGACAAAAGTATATATTTGAGGTTAAAATATGAAATATTTGTTTACTTTAATTGGATTATGTGGATATGAATTAATCAATAAATTGAACGTGAGTAAACACAAACTAAACAATCAAATGAAGTAATAAGAAATAATTTATGTACATATTTGGTTATACAGATTTTTATAAATCAATTTTATAACTATTTGCATAATTAAAAACACAATGAAATGTCTAAAAGGACTCCAAAGGCTCTGTAAGTGTATCATATAATTATGTAAATTTACTTAATTGCTGAAAACTTTGTCTCAGAGGATATTTTTAAGTAATTTGTCATACTTAGATTGTCAAAAGAAAACTTAAGGAAGAAATCAATGATGACAGTTCGTCGGAAAACTGATGTGATAGATAGTAGCTTTTTTCCTGATTTAAGTCCCTCGCGAAAAAGCCCTTGGCCTGCTATTGAAACTGCTTCATCAAGCACAGATATTAATAGCAGAGCAACTTCGTTCTCATGGCCGGAAGAAATAGAAGAAGCAGCCACACGCAAAGTTTTGGACTTGTGGCATGCAGTTGAAAGAACTTTATATAATGAAAATGAGCCAGTGACTGTTGAAGATGTTGTTGAAGAATGTAACCAATGGAAAACACAAATTCCTCATTACAGAATTGTTGGTAAGAGTATGACTCTTCAAGCTGAAGATACTGAAACGGTTACAAATAATGAGGAGAAGAATGATTTTTCTACTCTTAAATCATCAGACATTCAATTTTCTGAAGATATTTTATTTCAAAAGGTAAAATAATTTTTTCTTGTTTAATTACTATTATTCTCTTGAAATATTCAAATCAAAATCAATGTTCCAGTCATGTTAATCACTTTAATCTTTACTCACGCAATATTAATTTTTGCAATCTTTCCCTCATTGTTTGCATCTCTTTTTCTTCATCAGTATTTTAAATATGGAAATTTGTCACAATTCAAATTAAAATGTCAATTAAAGTATTTAATATAGTTGAGGAAATTATAAACATAAAGATATAAATTTTATTTTACCCTTCATCAATGGATAATGCTGTCATTAAAAAAAAACTTAATTTTAATAGCATTTTCCGTTATTGATAATAATTGTTAAAATGTGAATTATTAAATACAACTTAATATACCAATTTAAAATCAACATCTTAATTCAATAACTAATTTTTTTTAGTCTTCAAATGATTCTTCAAAAAATCAACATTTACTGCATGAAAAGCGAGAACAAGTAATTGATCGGATAATAGAGTATATTTATGGAGAACTAGAGAAAAATTATGACGGGAATGATTTATTAAATAAGAATTTAGACGAAGTATTAAAAATTACACCAGCACCAACGTATAGTGGACGAAAGAATGGTAGAGGTACAATAATTAATAAAAGTAACAGTAGAAAAAGTAGTGCCAATATGTTTCAATCGTTCCAATTGACTGAACGAATATGTAATAGCACTGCTTCATCGAAAGCACCTAAATACAATAAAAACGCTAATTCCAATAGTATTGTTATTGGTGATGATGATGGCGTTGATGATACAAATGACGATGATGATAATGATGATGATAATGATGTTGAGGTTAAACTGAAAAGACATGAAAAAACTCCTCAGCATGGTAGAAATAAACTTGGTACGGTTTTTAATAAGAAAGTTGTTGTTAGTCCTGTACCTTTCGCCGTATCGACCCGGGAAAGTTTTTGCACTTTACAAACTACACCCATTCGATATGCTGGACATCTTTTAGAGCTTTCTACACCTCATGGTGAGAACTTTAGAGCTTTTTTCATGCTATAAAAGAATATAAAACATATTTAAAACTATTTCATAAACATATTTAAAAATATTTTACTATTTTTTGCCCATTGTCGGAAGGTTTTGGAAGAAATATGAATTCAGCATCTAAACTCCAATCCAAACGTAAAGAGTCATCGTTTCGTATACCACAGAGGCACTCGGCATGGCAAGCACCTGTTTGTCCCGCGATTTGGTCAAAAAATATCCGTCTTGCTCCTATCGATCCATCTCGACTACCAAGCAGTAAAAATAGGTAAACAATTATTCTTCATGTTCGTAAATAAATCTAGTAAATATATGTACAAGATATATATTTTTAAATAAAGATAATAATTTTACAAAAAAATATTCTCTATTTTTAGCTGTATTAATAATCAGATAATAGAAGTTTTTTATCAATTACTCCTTTCTATTTTTTATCATTTAAAATTTTTTAACTTTTACTTTAAGTAGTGTAACAAGTCGTGACAAGTGGTATTATATAATTATTTTTATTGTTAATATACTTTTTACTATTTATAAAATGGCTCGAAAAATAACTTTTTTTAGGTCATCATTCGCTACACCTGCAATACCACAACGTGGACGCAATTCACTCAGTCCAATTTCACATCCATTGAAAGCGACAAAAGAATGTTTAAATGGAGATGAATTTTTAGAAATTCAAGGACAACAACTAACACGTTCAGCTGAATTAAATCGATTTAAGACTGGATGGGACCATGGTTCTAATACTCACAAGAGTTTAAAAAAAATTAGTAAAACTAAAATTGAAAGATAGCCATTTTTATATGCATAGAATAATTTTAGATTCATTGATGTCAATCATGAAAAAATTAAATTGTTATCATTTTTTCACTTGTTAAATAATGCATCAACTAGTGTGATTTAATTGATGTGTACTTCTACGAAGCACACTCAACTGCAAGAAGAAAAAAATTCAATCAGCCACTTAATATATTTTAACACCTCTTTATTACGTCAGTATATTAATAACATCGATATTGTGCAGTGTTATTAAATCATCTACCTCATTTTTCTGGTTTTTTTTATACTTCATAAATGAAAAATTCAAAATATGTATATGAAAAACAATGTAACCACCTTTAAGTGTATTTTTGAAGCCATACCATGATTATTATATAAAAAATAGAATAAAAAAGAAAAATTGGTTTACAATTGAATGGCTTTTTTCTATACTTCATATCCGTAAATTAGGATAGATTTATATTTTTATTTAACATTATTTAATGTAGTTAATAATTGCGAACAAATATTTAAAAAAGAAAAAAACATAATTCGTAAAGATTTATTTTGTTAAGTTAAAAGCACCGCTTACTCTTAGTTTGTAGAAAATAATCGGTGAAATATTTATTCCATGAATTTTTCCGGGTATCTGCTTTACTATAAGAAGCTCTGTGAGATACTTAGCTATCATATGAGCTCCAATAAATCTTTCATAACAACAAAATCAGGTATAAAATTCTGATGTTTTATTCTCAAATAAAGACTGCTATTTTCTAAAGACAAATAGCAATATTATTATACTCTTTGGAATTTTTTACATAAAAAGTTATAAAAAATAAACAGAGGAAGACAAGCGCAGAATCAGATCTGGAGGTAGAGATGCTGTGGAAGCTCCAAGCTACTCTGTAGTTCAGTAGTGCGCGATCGTGTAACGGGAACACGTGCTTTTATCATCTCTAAAATTTACTCCGAATCTGTACTCCAAATCTAGTGAAAGCTTACCACAGATTGTATATTTTCTTTCCAGTATTCAAAATAAACCTCACCTCAGTTTTTTTTAAAATTCAAGACACGTTCAACTGACAGTTTGACAATGCTGGCTTATAGTAAAGATTTTGAAGCTACATCTGATCCTAACATGAATCCTGAATACACCAGATCATTTGAATCAAACCTTGATATATTTATAAGATTTTTAGGAGTATCTACAGCTATTGGTGAGTCTAAAAAATCAGTTTTTGGTTAGTTGATAATACTTTTTTATTTTTTTATTGAAATAAAAATATTTTTAAAATCATTCTGATACAAAATATAATTTTTCAATTCAATTAATTTAATTAGTTAAAAAATTCTTATAAAATATTTAAAAAAAGTATGAAGGTAAAAACATGTAAATTGTGCTTTTTCAAAATAACGAAGTACATATTATTCATGAATAGCATGCTATAAAGAAACAAAACAAGATGTAATGGTTGAAGGAGATGGAAGAATACTTGGTAGATTGAAGTAGCAGAATGTAGAAGATGTCATTAAAGCATACAGTTGGATCAACTGGGTGCACTTTACCCTACATATCGTGGGGGTTTGATTGGCTGCAATGGTTGTATTTCAGAAGATCGTAATTGAAACAAACATCTAACGAAGCATCTATGTAGGTTTAAGTGGAGTAGAATGTATTTGAGTGAGCTTATTTTACATCTATTCAGCATTACAACAAAACTTCGATTCAAGACGAATTCTCATGTTGTTTGACTATTGTATACATAAATTTCATCTACCTTGCTTTCTTCAGTGTGTATACCAGCAGTGCTGGTTTATTCATTCTTTATTCTCGTCTATAAACTACTCACTATAGTTTTATTGTACATCAAGCATAAATTTGTCTTTACATTATTTTAGACAACAAAGAAAGTCATACTCTTGAATCACATTCATATAATAACAATCTTTAAGTACTTCCATCCATACATTCAGGTCTTCTGCAATACAATGTAAGGTATATAGGTAACTAACTAGTTTTTCTATCCTCCTCACCCAACATTCTGGTGATTGAGAGTTGAAAAATTTTAAAAATGTAACAAGAAAATGTTGCAAGACTTTTTATACAACCCAATAGCACAATATGATCGAGCACTTGTCCAAAAGATAACTGTTAGACAGAACATTTAGAGATATGAAATTATTGTAATAAATACCAAGTACCTAGATGGCCAATCTCAACTATGATAACAGTCAAAGTAAATTAGATTAGTTTACAGAGTTTTGTCTTAAAGTTGGATAGATTGATTGAAAAATAATTTTGTCTGTTAGATTTAAACGTAATCTTAAAATAAATAATAAGTATAGATTTATTATTTAATTTAATCATACGTTTTATTTAAATATACGATTTCATAAAAATTTTTTATCACAAACTCTTGAACAATTTTTAATGAAAATCGAACTCAATTATTATTTATAGTTCATAGTTGGTTTCTTTCTGTTTCACAATGTCACAAAATAAGTTTAGATACTAAAGAAAACAAATAGTTCTCTGGATTACATATTCTATAGCCAAGACTCAAAAATTCTATCGCCAAAAGCATAAATACCCTTGCAGGAAGGAATATTGACGCCAAGTTATATGTTATCGCATAGATAATATTTATTCGCCGGAAAGAGAACTATGTATTTATATTCCAGACATTTGAATTGGGAAAATCGCATCAGTTTCATGTTCCAATAAAAGTAAAAAATATTTCTGTATCCTGATGTTCAAATAGTTTTATTACAATTTATTTTTTTATTACTTTTGTTATAATAAATTTCTAGACAATTGTAAAATTCCGTGTTTTTAATACATTAACAATTATGAAAGGCTCATGAAATTCTAGCGAACAAAATTTCTCAAAGTGCTGGTAATTAACGGTAATTGGCGTTGGTTCAATTTCCCTATACTTAGTGACCGAATTTTTTAAATTGGTTATTTTTCCCTAGTAATTTTCAAATGAGTCCTAGTACATTTTTTATATTGAACATTATTCGCATGGATTTTTATTTAAGAAAAAAAAGTTCAAGAATCGTCTCAAGAGTAGTCTCGATAAGTACTTTCAATACAATGCGAACAATTCATTGCTCCTCTATTTGTCTAATGGATTTAATCATTTTATTATCCACAGTTACTTTTGCTAGCTAATATTGAATTAAAAAAAAATAATTTCCTGAGAAATAATTTTCTGTAGTCCATAAAAAGGCAACTTCAAATACATCAATATTTCTACGAATCTATCTTCATGACGCATAACCTCTAAATGTCTGGGATCAGACCTGATGTTATAACGACCTATTTTGTGTCACAAAAAAGTCTTGGTTTTCGCTTATTTTTGCGCGTGAGCCAATTTCTCGAGGAAACCGCGAGACGTGATGTGGAATAGACTACAAGTTTATGTTGCACACTTGCTTCTCAAGAAAAGCTTGAACTTCTTCATGTCATATATATATATATATATATATACATATACCAGTAATACGCACTTCAACAGCGACAAGATGATGAGAAAATAGATCACAGGATAATACTCATGATCCGAAAAAAATGGACAATTTATCTTGCAAGCAAACACAATGGAAGCAAACTAGTAAATTTATTTTATCATCGATACCTTAGTTTGACAGTTTCTTTTCTAAGTTATTTCATGTTGAGCTTTACATCAGAAAAAGAACGCTATTAGAAAGAAATAAAAATTTTATTTTCTAAAATAACATTAACAATTTTTATAAATTACTCTTTCGAAGTTTATAGAATTTACTCCAAGATTAATTGACGCCATTTCCACTTGCATAAACGCTGGTAATGTGCATTCGTACGTCAATATTCCGATAACGGTACTAATATTACTCGTTGAATGTGTATATGTATAAAGGAGATATGTTCGATAAGATCATCTAGTACATTGAACCTCGATGACCAAAGTCAAATAAAGATAAAAGGAAGCTATACATCAAACATACAATGACACAATGGTTAGAAAAAAAAACAAAGCTAATATTGTCATCATAGCAACATACATCATTGGTAATACTTTTCTTCGGAGTAAGAATTTAATTAACACGTTTTCAAATAATCCTCCAATTCATTTCATTCTTATTAAAATCAGTGAAATTCCTTCAAGTTATTCGTATAATTCGATCACTATCGAACGCTCCAAGTAGGAAAGCTCACAATTTGTTTTTCAATTTACTTAGTTTACTCGGTAAATTTAAAGTTGAATTTCGTCAGTTTTTAAGTACTTCAAGATTTAATTATTGATCTTACAATAAGCAATATAGCTTCATTTGCTCTTGATATATCATCGAAAACAACCATGAAAAATAATAAAACTTTATAGAGCAATATTTTGAAGATAGTTTGACCGATTTTAGCCACCAAATGGATGATCGATATGCCATAAAGTGTTCAAGACCTCAGGAAATTTAGACCGAAACATGTCAACTTGTTTTCCAGATAGCTGTATGGATATTAACAAAGAATATTTTTAAAAATGTAAGATATATTTATTTTAATATCTTAATTATTATATATTATTCAATATATTTATATCATGTTTATTTAGGTAATGTCAAGAAAGGCAACAAAAACAGAGTAAAAATGACAGAATAAAAAAACTATAATGGAACCAAGGTAAAAGACATTTTTAAAAGATAAATAGAAAGGTTTGGCTCCAAGTACGATGAGATAAAAGCTTTCACCGATTGCCAGAAAATACAATGAAACAATGATTTTAATCTTTTAAGTGTATAGGTATTTCTTGACCATTTCATTGGTTGAAATGTAATAAAGTGGATGAATTGACATCTCTATGATTAAAATGATATTATTATGGAAATAAATAAAAATCGAAGATCATAAACGAAGACAAACGAAATAATATGAAAAGAAAATAGAAATGGAAAAAGGTCAAACATTGATACGAAAAGATCGGTATATCTGTTTGTTAGTCACAAATAACTACTGAGTTGGCAGCAATCCTCCTATTCTAATTAGTTTCAGAATCTATCCTGAACCAGAATCGCATTTACGAATGAAGAGAAAAGCAAAGAGAGTCAAAATAAAAAAAATTACAGTGGGAAATTTACCACAGATTACTATAGAATCCAGAAGAACTAATCAAGAACGACTGTGTGTTCACATGGTCCACATAGTGAATTTGCAGATAAAGCAAAGCTTCAGAGAATATAAAAGAAACGAGTATTAAAACACAGAAAAACAATTGGAATTTCATATAAATAAATTTTATCTTTCAAATGAATACGATATTTACTGAAAGAATTATATTTGATGTTACAGCATTTGCTGTTTTAATTTTTTCATGTAAATAAAAACCTTTTGTTAGATACTAGTTACATTGTATTTAGTTATATTTTCATCTTTAACATGTCTATAAAAAGTATATTTAAAAATCAACACTTAGAAAAAAACTTTTAATTAAAATAAATAATTTATCTTTTATGTCTTTTGCTATTTTAAAATATAATGAGATAGTAATATAGTGTAAATTTCAATGAGAATAATTTTAAATTTAAGTTTACTTAATATGAGTTCATTATCTAGCGTTAGAACTGTCTAAAGAAGCTCCAACAATTCAAAGTATGCTGAATATACCCTGATATGCTACCAAAGATGAAGTTGTGAAGAGTTAAAACTTTATTTATGATTTTTGGAGTAACGCTATAACGTGAGGTTGTGTTAGAAGAGTTTTGGAGAACCCAAAATAAACTCTTCCTTCTAGTGCATCTAAGATCCACAGTTGTAAAATTATAACTGTACTCTACATGAGGTTACATATTTTATGATGAGGGAAAATATTTACTAGGTTTATGTGGTTTTCTATAATTAGAATCAGTGATAATAATGTTAAAATATTAATGTAATATGAGGTTGAAGAAATAATGGACATGGTCCATTTATTTTTTAAGATGCCTTATTTGATATGGTAGTTATGAAGGAATAAATTCAGGCCAAGACTACCTAGTAATTATTTATGTTTATGTAGGGTAGTTCTATGGTAGTATTGAGATAGTAATAAGATAGCTCAGTATTATTATTAAATGTCTAAATAACATGACGGTACACCGTAGGAAAACGTGATCAGGCCTATATTTCATTGCTACTCAGGTCGATCTAAATGTAAGAATGAATATTCAAGTTATACATCACTTGTGTTTGTCTTTCAGTTTGGCTAACGAAGGGTGAATAGAACATGTTAGTAATTATGCCAACCACTGTGGCAATAATATATTCGACGTGTCAAGGGCCACATTCGCTATTCGTATCAGAGAGTGCGACCCCCAGCTAATTTGCCTATGAATCCAACGCGATTACGTTTCTAGCCGACGAATTAGTCTGGATACAAATCACATGAGTCTCTAATAATACAACGTAAATATGTCATTCTAGTAATCTACAACAATTACACTTATCATGCCTGTAATGAAATGTATTATTTATCTTGATTTATCATCTGGTTGTAGAGAAGGGTGACCCATTGATGTATTCATTTTATTTTGAGTGACAAATATATTTCAATGTGTTCAACTCTTCCTCAAAGTGACAATTATGTCTCATTCTGGACAAAAAAGCAGGAGTTTATATACAAAAACGGATACAAGTCGGTTTGATATGTCATATACATATATAGCACATAAACCATACTAAAAAGGTGAAAGCCTACAGGAAACAGGATGAGAGAATGGGTGAAGATGAGACCGTAAGTGGTGACAATAAATTTCGGGAGAACATTGTGCACTTGAAGTTCACAACTGCAACGAATTCTGTGCAACGTACTACAACATCTTATGGTAATTTTGGTCTTAGAAAATTGTTGAGAAAAAGTAATTTAAAAATTATAGTTACCCAACATTGAAACGTAAAAATATCTGGACATGAAATCAGAGGCTTTTGGTATTGATCAATAGGCGATAAGTAGAATAAGTGCAGCTTGAATCAGACGGCGTCAAAACTGAAAAATAATATATGAGAAAAAAAAATAATAAGAATATTTGAACACTTGTTATTATCCATAAATCTTCTATTCATAATACCTCTTTAAGCTTCATAGACTCGGAATGCTAAATGAGCTTTAATATGTAGGAGTCTTAATGTAACAAGTTCCAAATTTGTACGATTGAAATTCCATGGATTGACGATATTTTTATGTAACTGAGATATCGCTCTCATGTTAGAATGTTCGTCGCAAGATTTATTTGCTTGATATGTGAAAACTTTGTATGTACTTCCAGGATTTGAATTGGATTTATCGAAGCCAAGAACTACTAATACTTGTATAAATCTTAAGGATGCTGAGGGATTACATTTTTCTTTTAAATTCAAGTGTAAAGTATATGTAATTCATTTTTATCCTACGCCATTTCAAAAATTCATCCAAAACTTCTTTTTTAATAATAAAAACTGGTGAATGAAATTGTCTTTATGACCGTTCATTGTGGAGATAATTTGCTATCTTGAAAATCCAAAGTCAATTATGTCTCATAGTGAAAATTGGATGAATACAACTGTACATTCAGTACAGCTGTGAGTTCTATCTTTTGTTTTCTACAAGAATACTACCAACTATTGAACCACAAACTCAGCTGGCAAAGTTACTGAACTGTAACCGTAAAATGATACCATACAAAAGTTCAAATATTTGAAATGTGAAAAATCAAAAAAACGTAGAAAAATAAATAAAATAGATAAATCAACAAAACAACATTGGAATATATAAAAAAATTGTTTTATACATAAACTTTTGTTGAATGACCTTATTTGTTTTATTTTTGTGTGTTTTTCTTAAAACCTTGTGACGGTTTTTTGCTTCGTAATAACTTGATTTATTTCCTCGTCACGATCAACCTTATCGGTTTGTCGTAAAATAATGTTCATTCGACTGTACGATCTGTAGTCACTTAGAGAAAAACTGAGAAATAAAAAAAATGAAAAAGTCATAAAAATCTCAAAGATCTAATGTATTTTACGAAATGTCAGCAATTCAAGCTTCCACCATTGCTATTTTTAGTGACATAAACGGTGAAATCGTCACGGTGTGGCAATTGCTAGAATCGTGGAAAAGGGTAAGTTTTCTCTTTTTCATTTCCAGTCTCATTCGTCTAAAGCAGCTCAAGCGTTTCTCTTAACTATAGCTTTCAGTCGTCTCCCTCGAGTACAATGTATTTAGGGAGTGCGATTTCGTTTAAAGTCACGCGAACAATGAGTTCGTTATTTCTCCTCTTCTGATGCTTCTCCAGTTACAGTTTCAACTTGTTTTTATCCTTCATTTTCCTTGATCTTCCATTTCCTCTTCATCGTACGTTCAAATTTCTCGATACTTTCTAGTGATTTTTATTCTCAAAAGAACTTTATCAAGTTTTTTTTTTTATATTTAATTAGCTTCCACTATCAGTAATAGGTTAAATTAAAAACATATTGAATTTCATTGTGATCTTCTGACTCTCAAATAAAATCTTCATCATTAGCACAATCCTCTTAAATTTAGCTTTTATCTTTTCGTCAAATTGTCATTCTCAGATGGGAATTTCTCTAAAACGTATAATCCAATTTAAATGTAATTAAAAGATAAACTTTTCAGATGAATTTCATGTTCCTCTTGTGCATATACGATATTCATATTGATTTAATAAATAAGTTTCGAATTTTTTTCCATTTCAAGTATCTTAAATCACAGTGATTACTTAGAAAAATTCTAAAAAGTTATTGAAGCTAACGAGTTGGATGATATTAAAAAACTTTTAATAAAATTTCACGACTGTTAAAGATATTTTGTATTCAAGAATTATTTACAATCAAACTCCTTCTAATTTTCAATTTATGTATACTAAATGTCAATATACTATAGGTTAGTCCAGGTGTTAACAGAAGGCCCTGCCATTTTTATTTTTAGAAAAAGTTGCATGGAGACGTAATAATTTTGAATATTATTTTTTTTATCATAAATTTACAAATGAATAGATATTATTGATTTCTATTTTCATCTCGTGTTTAAGATTGTTTCTAAACCAGTTACATTGCATTATTGAATAATGTGTTGACAATTATAATCAAGAGCAATTATTTCACAACTGGATGACATCATTAGTGAATCTCGTTGATATTTTATTTGAAAAAATGAACAATATTCAACAACAATTTCTTTGAAAGCCACAAGAATGGAAGCTTGATCGACGCTTTAGCAACCGTAAAACTCGACTCATTTATATGCTAATGAACAACACAAGTTGTCCTGGCTTAACCAATTGGTGACACTCGACACAGCGTGCACTTGACGCTAAACTCCTAGGCATAAGTTTTGTGCTGGTTGCATACCTTTAATGATCGGATGTGCATGCAGCGCATTAAAAGACGTTTATATTCGAGAACCCTTTCGAGAGAGTATTCAATGGTGCTTTATTAATAAATCCGTTTTTGCCTGAGGGACTGCGTCAAAGCATCAATAATCTAAAACGCTGAGAACAGAAAAAAGGAGATAAAGAAGATCTTAATCTTTAAGAGCTTTCTGTAATATGACCACTAGTTCTTAATTTTTCTCGTAAATCCAAGCACACTGTACCAACTATACTGATGTCAAAACCAACATTATGTGCTTTATGCTACAGGATATAGGTAATCGATATCTCACAGGAGGAAAACTATAATAATCAAGCTGTCAACAACACGCACCTCATGTCTGATCGATCATTTTGTTCTATGATAAAAATTATCAAGTTAATTAACGAATGAATTTTTTTTCATATTAATTAATTGATTCACTTCAAAGTCTGTTGAATATATATTTTATTCATCAAATAATGAATGTGATAGTTTCAATTTTTGCCCAAAGTATTTCCAATTTTATTTGAATATAACTATCATTTCAGTATGATCAATTGAACAATTTTATTTCAAGTGGGTGAATGAAAGAGTGCGAATAATTTTTTACTGTGAAATTTTTGCGAAACCTGCATTTTTCGCTCTCTTCGTGGTTGAACGAATAAATGGGACGGAAGAGCGTACGGAACTACGTTTGTGCGCCAACTTCCGAGAGGTGGCAAACGTGTTGGAGTAGGATACAGCAGTACGTTTCAAGTGATGAAGAACAAAGATAGAAGAGAAGAAAAAGCTTGATGAAGACTGGAGTAGGGGGATGAAGAATTTGTTGCTCGTAATCAAAAGCTCTCATCATGGCAACAAAAGTTGTTAAATGCTGTATCAACAAAAAAAAAAAGAAAATTGAAAACATCGAAAATTGATATTTGACAATAAAAGACCAATGGATAGAAATTTTTGTAATATGCTCATGCTTTATTCTTCAACTGAACATTACAGACACCTTGACTAATTCAATGTCAATGAATGAGCAATTTATTATAAAATGATTGCTATTCTACTCTTATACAATTAAATGTTCATCGAATTTAAAAATATCTGAACGTTCGAAAGAATTATTAGAATTAGACGTCTTTCATAAGAATTTCTTATATTTGATAAGTTTCTTACAAAGTTTTATTCAAGTAATTATCAGAAATCCCGAGTTCCAATATTTTTCTCAAAAATTCATAGCTAGGCTCTAGAGAATCATTTTTGTGGTAAACTTAGTGTAAAATTTGCGTTCTAAATGGCTAAAGTCGTGCTTTGTTTCCTCACAGATACCCCAAGGTTTAAATTAAAAGTCATCCTTAAAGTTTCGCCTAACTCATATTCATAGTTCTTTCAGTCTTTTTTCCTAAAAAGATTTATATGCATACAAAAAAGCTACTTTTATTATGTTTTATCTAATATTTTGTTGAAATGATGATTTATTTGCTAAGAAGTTTCGAAGTTAAGTAAAACTACTATTACACTAGTATTACTATGATTCAATTAAGCTAAGAAATTGAAAATTGTTTGATCGCTAAATTAAACTATGATGAAATGGAATGAATTTTTTAATTGTACTTTCATTAACAACGATTATGTCGATTTCAATCTATTAAAATTTCTGAAGTATAACATTATAACACATAATAGTTGTAGTGATTACTCTTGGTCGACTTAGTATGTTGAACAGCAGGATGGAACAAGAGAACAGAAACTTGACTATAAGTTAATTTACCACACTCTTACTATTGTGAAGATATTGTATAGGTTGTATTCTGTGTGGCCATGATAGAACATGGTAAACCATGTGCACATCATGGATTTTGTGGTCATATGATCATTAAAAGCCAACTGATGCTCATAAATACATGCTAATGTTGGCCTAACTAAGCATCCTTATATCTCGTTGAAGTCACAAGCAGAAAATTCACTATTATTTCTTCATTTTAACTCATTATTTATCGTGATATATTTCAATGAATTGAATAAATTTCATTTGATGACAACTAAACGATTCCTGTTCCGTATCATAATTTCACTTTTTTTTTCTTTCTTGCTGACAAGAGATAGTAAACATCAACCTTTCAACTTGTCTAATGGGGATTATATCACAACTTGACGTTATCTCCAAACACAATGAATAAAAAAATTCTTGATAATAAATTCATCAGGACGATAATTTATTCATTAAAGAATAATTCAATGAAAAAAGGTGTAGAAGGAAGAAGAAAAAATTTCTAGAACTCATGTACATAACTTGAATCAATTTCCATAGTTACACAAAATTAATAATATCATTGTAGTATTGATCTTGGGAACATTCCATTCAACAGATACTTATTATTTTTAACTTTTAATATATGTCAAAATATATACCGCTAGTTTATTAAAATTTTTATAGCCTGCATAAAGTGTTATTTAGACTAATGTATAACATCATTTTATAGCTTATTAGTAATTAGAATTAACGAGTCTACACCACACATAATTTTGCTACATAAAAGGTAATAACAAAAAATTAAATATTATGGAAACAAATAGGGTAATTTGATAAATATTTGTTCGGGCTGCACTAGCTGCAGTTATAAAAAAAATTATTTCTCTAAAAGGATGACTATTTACATAAAATTAGTGAGACGTGTAACAAGCATATAAATGCTAGGTATTTGCCAGGACTAATATTCAAATGCTTAGTCATCCATGCATTTCATTACACTGCTAGTGAACACTGTTCAATGTTTTAATCTACAAATTATCATCATGCACCAATAATAAGAATTTCAAAAAACTTCATTTGCTTCCAATTATAAAACAATAATTTCTGTTGATAATTGGTCATTCATATCTCGCTAATAATTAGCAGTTTTTAAGTTTAGAATGATGTTCTTGATAAAAATGAATTATCTAATTAGTTCATCGAGCAAACCATTTTTATGTAATTCAATTGGATTAGGAACAATTTCGAATTTGAGTCTTGAGTATGAAGCTAAGATAAAAGTATCTAGGTCATTAAAAATCAATATTTAACTTCTACGTAATTATACAAAAAGACTGAAAAGGACTGATAACTAATTTGGATGCATTCATGCATGAGATTCAAGAACGATTTTATTAGAAGACTTTTTTTTTTTTATTTATTTTAAACTTATTCAAACTGATGGACTTGTCTGAATTGTCACAGTTGTTAGATGAATTTCAACAAAATATTCGTAAAGTTGTCATGAGAATAAGAAAGATGCTAACTTACTTATTTTTAGGACAGAGCTTCTGGTTCTTAGATAGATCTAAGAGCTAGTGGATGATTTACATAGTTTGTCCAATTTCTGAAAGCCTTTGCATAGCATTTTGAGAATAGTGTTGTCACAACAGCTGAGAAATGTAAAATAGCAACGGATGTATTAGATTCCATGTATCCTCAACATAAATGAAACACGAACTTTAAAATAATGTTTGAAAAATTACAAACTGTACATCATTTGTTTTCGAATTATCCGGTAAAGTACTCTAACTACCAAAAAATATTTTGTTACTTCAAATTATACTATTAAAAGAGTTCATTGAAAACTTGAAACATGCAGTTACTTATCTTAAATCATTGAAGCAGTTGAAAAGTTATTCGAGGAACGGATCTTTTGTAAGCAGTCACACAATGAGCATGTCAAGAATGAGTGGATTACGTTAATCCAAGTTGTCGGTAATTGAACGTGCGGGAGGGAAGAACTGCCAAGTGGAATAAAACCTTAATTATTCTAAAGGCTAAGAGTTCATATAGATGTGTCCTTCCAGGTACTTGTGCGCAAATCCTGTTAAAAAGTCTTTTTGGATAACCGCCAACTTGGACGACGAGTGGAAATAGAAAAATCAGAAAAAAAAATCATTTGAAAAAATCATCCAGGAAAAATAGTTATAAATAGCTGTGCCAACTGTGAGGATTCATTTTAGATAAAGTAGAGAAATAAAAATGTAGAATAAAAGAATAGCTATTTTAATTGAAATTATATGAATGAAGTTATTGAATTAGAATTTTATTTAGTATCATTTTCATTTCATTTTATAAAAATAAAATTATATTGATGAATTTCTTGAGATAGAACAGTTTAATGAAATAAATATAGTTCATGCTTAACAAGGACAAAGTAAAAAACTATAATAAGAATAAAGTAAGATGGAAAAATGAAATGAGATTTAATTTGTAGTCGTTTTATTTTAGCTCTTGATATATTCTCATTTTCTACTAGAATAGTTTAAGGATCATATTTTTCATATTACACAGTAGATATGCGACACCACCTAATATTTCCAGATGAAAAAGTGGTCCGTAGTGGAGAAGAGATCTGAAAATGAAGGAAGAAAAGCACTAAAGGCTCTATGAGCAGACTGTATGAAAGTGTACAACTGACAGAATTCAGAAAAAGGACACTTTTAAAAAAAAAAAATGATATCTATCATATATTCAGATGCATATTCACTTCTTTGTATCTACGTAGCTATAAATAAAAGAGAATATCATGGAGCTCTGTATTAAAGCTTTCTGTTTTTCATTATATATCATTCTAGACTAATGTGTAAAGAAGGATAATCTTCTTTCCTAAAAAGCTTTATTATTAATATAAAATATATTTTACTATTTGCATTTCAATTATTCATTTTAAAAACTGTTATTTACCAATTTATTCTTACCAATTAGACCATCAAGGATTAGATGCCTCTAAATAATTAACAATACTGCCTTATTCCCTCTTCAGTACTACTCATTACAGGGATAATGACTGAATAGTCCTGGTCTTTTCAGCTCGTTTGAACCTTGATTTATACCCCTATAAGTGCTATATCAAATCAGACGTCTCAGAAATTAAGTGAGTCATGTTTAAGACTTTAAGTCAAAGCTGGATTTGAATTGCTATCCAAGTGTACAAAAAATATTATGATTTATAAAACCTGCTGCGAATTTATTCATGCAAATAATTTCTATATGAAATATCAATTTTATTTAATTTCAATTTTACAAATGTACACGAAGTTATTGATGTTCTATCAAGTTTCTGACAATGTAAACATTAAATTCGACAACATATTTATTTATTCACTAAAAATAGAGGCAAACGTTATGCATGCAGCACAACAATTATATCAAATTAGCGTGAACTTTTGAAACAATGCATGATAATCAGTGAAATAAACTGAAATATACCTGAAAAGAGATAAAATATCAACTGTTGCACTCGGAAACTGAATTAACAAGGATTTGTAAATTTAATCTTTACTATCAAGTGATTCTGCTGCTGTAGAATTTGTAACTATTATCTCATATCAAAGATTATGCAAACTATGTTGAATATTCCAACCATACTACTTATAGTTACCTCGGTTTAATAGTCCTTGTTATTTAAGCGAGTAAAGTATTTCCAACGGAGCAATAAAGTTGCCTTAGATACGCGGTCGAACATCAAACCCCTGGAGTTTGATTCATTTACATGAATATCACTTCTTCCTCGTATTTCTCTTGCTTGTGACCACCAACTATTTCCTAATTGTTGTTTATTTTCTCCAACAAAAACTTGACTACTTATCACTGTTATCTTTCTTCTTGCTAAAATGTCTACCTTATTCGCTATAAACAATGTTATAAAAAAAATCTTTTTTTATTGTATAACTTCACCAAGATAAACGTGCCATTAAGAGATTCATTATTACAATGTTATTTGCATTTTTTTATGTTTGGTTTTATGATTAATAATTTTTATGTTCACATGATCATAAAAGCTTCCAGTTCCATTAATCAGGAAGTTTATATTTACTTTGTTTTATTTTGTTAGAATGATTTTTTTTCCAATAGATAGTTTAGATGAAAATATCATTTATGAGATATTAATATTTGATCATGTTTTTTTTTAGAGAAAACATTTGAAAAGAGCACTTTCTTAAGTAATGAATAAGATATTGAAGGGGCTCATGGGATAGTCAATAAGAGGATAACATTGAAATTTTAATCTGCCAGGATATTTTTCCACTCGTTGACAGTATTCCCATGGAACTTATGCGGTCCTTGATTCAGGATCAAATAAAAAAATGTGAATTTACAAAAAACTTATTTAAAACCGTTACTTTAAAAATCTTCTTATTTTATACATGAATTTAAAAATATTTTAAATTCAGATTTAAATTTATCGTTTAAAATACTTTACGTTGTATTAATTTTTTTCATAAATTTTTATTTTAAAACACTTTATCGCGAATTTATTTATTTCCCAGAGGTGTAAGTAAGTGACCCAGATTTGTACTCTTTTATTATCATGTAAATATTATTCGTAATAATAAGTAAAAAATTTTTAATATCATCATAAACGAGATTTTAAAGTTTTATTGAGTGGAAAATGTATGCATTACAGCTCTTAGTACAATTGAAAAAAAAAAATACTCTGATCCTTCTATTGAATATTGTCAGTGACTTGGATGTCTTTCTATAGAAAAACTGCATTAAGTATTGTTACAATAAAAGTTGAAAATCTTCTCAAGCCAGTGGAATTTCTTCTAAAAGAAGATTTTATGTTCTTAAGTGATTTATTTAAGATATCTGAATGTAAAATTAATTTTTGGAGCACTGGTTAATTTATAGTTCGTTAAAACTAGATGCCCGTTAGGGCTAAAAGTTATAGATCATTCGAAGCACGTTGGATATATATTATCACTAAAACTTCAAGTTGAGTTGGTCTACACTGTAGACTCCAAAGCCACAAGTTGTTCGTTTCAGGTAAGACAGATAGATCAAATCAGAAAAGTTGCCTCCAAGAACTTTTCTGTTCTTAATTTTTTCATTTTATTCACTTTGAAATTTTATTGCTTCTTTCCATGAGTTTATGTGACGATGGAAGTTGTATTATTATAGGAAATTTAATCATTGCGGCTGTCACCGGTGAAAAAACTTATCGGAAATGAATTTTTCCAGGCTTTCGATGTTTCTTCTGACATCCGAGTAGAATAATTGAATCTAAAATCATTCGAGAAATCTTAAAAAACTTTAGCCATCTTGATTGAAACTAGAACTTATTCACGAGTACGTGTGAAGTAATATCAGG
Organism: Chelonus formosanus; assembly: GCA_028641665.1. Lineage (NCBI taxonomy): Eukaryota > Metazoa > Arthropoda > Insecta > Hymenoptera > Braconidae > Chelonus > Chelonus formosanus. Next base: position 22,904,606 of record CM054002.1, read on the forward strand.
CTCTATCAGAAATAATAAAATACACTTTATTGTCATCAGAACATTTATTATCAGATCATAAAGTGATATATTCTATTCCGCCTAGAGACGAAAAATCGTTTGTGCGCATGCCCAGACACGCGTTATCCTTCTCTTTGAGAGAATGTCCCTTTTCTAACCTCAATGCTGTTATCAAAAGACAACAAACTTCAATTTTAGACGATGATATGACAAAAAATAGTATGTTGGTCATAGGAGCAAAGTAAGATACCCTTATCTAGGATAACCTCATTCCTACACCCTCACCTTCGATTCGGAATGCAATCTTACATTTAGGTTAGAATATTATACTTTGCTCCCTTGGTTAACAATCTGTTATTTTTTTCATTGAAAGTACTTGTTTATAATTTTTGTAATGGTTGAAAAAACTTTTATCCAGATAAATCGTTTTTGTACAGGCTCACTATGCTAATACCTTGTTAAATTACTTAGTTAATAGTATATTATATGTGCAATCAAAAAGTACGCGCGTTTGGAGCGAAAATAATGTTTTAGATATACGTGTTATGCCTCGGGGAAATCACGAGGAAAATTCGTGCGACAACTACGTGTCAAGTATATCAGCGCCATTAGGGTGTAGGTGCATTTACACTATGATTTATGAGTTATTGTATCTTGTGTTATTTATTGACATTCATGTGAAAAATGGCGAGAAAATGGTTGTAAGGTTTCAGAAAATTTTTAACTGACTTACAAGGATATAAGGCGTCCTCTTGGCAACAGTGACATGATATTTTATATACTTTTTATGTTGACTTTAACCAGCAATAAATATCAATTATATTACTTTGATAAAATTAATCAACATAACTGTGAGAGATTGTTGACATTTTCTGAAGCTAAAAGAACGTCAAATTAAACAGAAAACTCACTTTGTTGTCAACAAGACGTTTTCTTAAATTAAAAATTAATTTCCCGATTAATTAAATTGCTGCGTATAAAATCTTACTGTATAAACAACATTCTTATTTCAATGTAGACTAAAAATAATTAAAGTGTCAACGTAGTTTGCGGGGTAAATATGTACTGGAATTTTCTTCCTTGAAACGTTTTGTTCATTTTAGAATTTCTACGATGGAAAATAGTGAATCATTTATTTTTAGAAGAGGAAATTAATGTACTTTGTAATTGCGGTGTACAAAGACTAACCTATTTATCCAAAATCCAATAGCAAGATTATTGTATCATGTACATTTATTTGACATAAAAAGTTTCATAAATTAATTACAATTGATTTCAAACGAGTGTGCATTTCAGAATTATTGTGTACACAGATTACATGCTATTTTATTTTATGAACAATACTACAGAGGATTTATCTTATTTAATTACTCAGAATTACCAATTGTTAATTAGAGATTAACAATAGCAGTGACACAAATAATGTAACTTTACTGATATTAATTATTCATTCACTCGAATTAATTTATCATAGCTAATGATCCTAATTATATGATAATAGACTTAACGATATTTACTTTGCGTTGAGGTATAATTTACTTAAGAACTCAAGACCAGTTGTTCGATAAATGATTCACAAAATAAACAATTGGAATCAAAAGAAAGCTAAAGTCACCATGTATATATGTGGAGCAAAAGTTTCTCTGTTCGTTTTATTAGAGGACAAAAATTGTGTACAAATATATATGATCTGATTGAATAATATTCTTAAATTTTGTAATATTTTCTATTCTCCATAATGTTTTTCAAACTTTTTGTAATACTTCTTCTTCACTTTCAATGTTATTTTTGCTTCCCATGGGTTGACCCCGCATTTGAGGATGTAAATCTATCAGGAATGGTAACGATTTTTACTCAGTGTCCAGAAAACTCCAATTGTAATGATAAAATTAGTACATATCAATGTCAAGGTTATGTTATTCATCCAAGTATTGTGTTGACAATTGCAGATTGTGTACCAGAGTAATGTTTACATTTATTTGACTAAAGTTAATTATTTTCCTGTAGATATTTAAAAATCAAAAATTAATCATTAATTGATGATCATTTACTTAGAGAAAAATATAAAGAGTTGGTAGAGGTACGTGTGTATGATTGGAAAAAATATCCTGAAGTAACAAATGAAACTCCATTTATTGAGAGAAATTTAGTAAAAATAATCCATCACCCATTTTACAATAATTCCGCTGGAGAGTCTAATACATATACTTTGGTAGTACTAATTCTCGAAAAGCCAATTCATTTAGCAGCAGTAATGAAATTACCTGAGTTTGGACGTAATTACAGTAATGACTGCACTTTAATTCATCTCAGAGGAGATATGACAAAAGGTTTGCAAAAAAATATTAATATTGATTATTTGGTTATTTTTTTTATTTCGCCTTAGAGATTTTAGTTCATTCAATGAAACTTATTGTTATATAGGTATCAGTGAACAGAGATATTTCACTGGAATAATAAATGAATCCCATTGTTTCGACTTAGTAAACACAGCAGAACCAAAAAATCGACACAGCATTCACAAAAATATTTTATGTGCTGCAAGTGAAAGAACATTTCCATGTGGAGTGAGTTGAAAAAAAAACTTTAGTTAATAAACAACAGTTTAATCTTTGATATTTTTATTAAAAAATAGTTTCAAGTTTATTAAGATTTTTTCTAACTCATCAACAGGGAAGTCGAGGCAACCCTCTTATGTGCTCGTATCTCAATGATGATACACTCCATGTCCTTAGAGGAATTTTAATAAATAGAAGTGAATGTATTACGGAGTATGTAAATATTGAACACGTGGTTGGCTGGATAGATGTAATTAAAAATCATTTTGACTAAATTTTTTTATAAATAAATCAAATAATGTTTATACTTTACTTTATATGTGTATAATTTGCTGATAAAAATCTCAATATTTCTTTTTTTATTCTTATTTCGAATATTACTAGTTTATATTCCACGTATATTTGGTAGCATATGTGAAATATTAACACAGAAATCTAGGATTATATATTATACCGCAGATAGTGGACGTGCTGAAAATATGCACGATATAAATTTTATCTCACATTAAATTCATTGTGTTTAGTTTATTTTCATTTAATCGATTTATATTTTATATTTTTTTTAACATTTATCACCTTATTCACTTTAAGTCCATGAAGCAATATAAAACCTACTTTTTATTTAACTTCAGAAAAGTAAATAAGTTAGTTTATTTGTCCTGCCAACACACTCTCAATAAGAGAGGTAACTTCTCACATTATTCTACTGACAGTTTCAAAAACTCCAAATGTAACTTGTGTGTGGCCTTTCATAAATGCAATACATGAAGTGACATACTTAGAATAATTGAACAGAATGTAATATGCTTTTTTTTGTTCTGCTAACTAAGAAATCGACATAGAGAGGCAAACTCTTCAAAAAATTGAAGTAAAAAGTACATTTTCTATCAATTAATTTTGAAAAATGTTTGAATAGTAAAATCTAGTCTTATCTCCAATGCAAATAGATATTGATTTTCAAAATAAACTTTTTCAATTCCATCATCCTTTCTTAAATATTAAATAATACTCTAACGTTTATTTTCTTTTATTTCCATAGTGTTATCTTGTAGCATATCTACTGAGAATACTAACCCAATTCAGAACATAGTATACAAATGTAAAGAAATAGAAAATGCATTATTCATAAAGGTAACCAACAAAATTTTAATAAATATAAATTCTTACTGTATCTGAAAGGTAGTAATATAGACGAATGAACCATGAAAATATTTAAGAAATCTCTATAAAGTTATTGAATTTTTATATAAATGATATTTGTTAAATAATATCAATCTAGTTGAAAGAAAAACAAAAAAAAGTGATTTCAAAGTAATATGGACCTGGTTAAGGTGCGGAAACTTCGGCTGTGCTTACAAAAGAGGGTCTGATGTTTGGTCTTGCAGATTTTGTGATTGGGAAGTAAAAAGGATTGAGCATTTTCTGTGCTGTCGCCAAAGTAGTGACATTGTAGCTTATATTGACAGATGGTGTGAGAGTATGAGAGAAGACATGTCAAGAGAATCAGTTATCATACCTGAATGGCGCTATCGATAAAACAATTTGCGAGTATTTTAATGTGATAGATAGTAGAATAAAAAATAACCAAGTGATACCTAGTTTATCTAATGAAAAAAAATATTGTTAATGTCAATTTAGTTTAAACAGCATATTACAATAAATGATAACGATTTAATTAAGAATGAAATAATTTGTTTCAGTTGTTTGCGGTGTTGGAGCGGATGTGGCATATCATCGACATATCATGGGTTATTACGTTACGTGAGGATAATTCAACATGCACTTGTAAATCGATTCACGCACTATCACCACGTCCATTCTCATAAATGCAAAAATATACAATACCATTTTTGTTGATAACAATACACGACTCATTCTAAACTGAATATTGAAATATTAAACTGACTAAATTTCTTTTTCAGTTAAATATGACAATTAATTTAAATCACCTCATTGATTTTGTAGACCATGTTGTTTACTATTACTCTATATTTTAATACATTTAATATAAAAAACAGTATTATTTTTCTTGAATAATTTATCTTATATACTGTTCATCGTTTATTTCAGAGTGGCATCAGCTATGATTTTTTTCCTCGAGATTACTTGGGCTATCACACTCTTCGTACAGATTTGTTTGAGGTACGTGAGTTGCATTTTATAAACCATGTTAAGATTAAAAATTTTTTAAAGAAAGAAAAGCAATCTACATTCTACGTTACTACCCTTAATATGGATATTGTTCTAAAAATAAAAGTAATAAGACAAATCATTAATATTAAGATAAATATATATCAATACTTTTTGCAGGAACGACGAGACTTATTGTACCCGGTGTTGGGCATCCGTTTTAACTATAACGAAAGGCTGGTATAGAGCTTTGTTCTATCTTCCACTGTCATGTATTTTGGCATGGAAACCACACAACTTGTGGCTCTCCTTTGTCGCTGGTAAGAGAGAAAAAAGCAACAATTCTCCCCGGTAGTTCTTAATCTTCACTCAGACGTTTATTTCCAAGTCTCATAATGAAAAAAAATCTAAATAAAAAATGAAATAAATAGAAAGTCTAAATTAAAATAAAGCACCATGGGAAATTAAGTGTAAGATAATCCTATATATATATATATTTATATATTTATTCTTCTTACAGCTGGGCTTTTAGCGGCTTTATCTTTGCTCCATATTATATCATGCTTATTAAGTCGAAAACGTTTTATCCGTCCTACCAGAGATACCATGGGTGAAAGTCTTTTAAGTACAAGACCGGAATTATATGACCGATTTGAAGAAGTTATAGTAAGTAAATGAGTCGTGAAATTAATTATTTCGTCATAAATAATTCTATTTACAAATTAAACTCATTGAGATTGTTAGAGTTTTTCACAATAATTAAAATTTTAAAATAAAGAAAAGTTTCTTCTCAACTAACTTACCAAAAATTCTTAGTTCTTCATAAAAACTCAGCTAAAACCTCTTTCAACTTTTAAACTTCTCAAATTTCAACAAAAAATATTCTTTAGTTGAGGATGCTTTTCGTCTTGAAGTCACGAAGGTCCTAGTTTTTGTCATAAGCATCAAACTCGTTAATAAGTCCTTCCTCCTAGAACCATTTTCATAAGTTAATTGTAAACTTTACGATTAATAAATGAATAGTGTTTGTAATTAAGTTTGAAATTGTAGTAAAGTTAATTAAGAAATAAGTTTAGATTACATCAAAATATAATAGACAAGTCAACAAAAAAATCAAAGAAACCCGTTTAACCCAAAATAAAAAATAAGATAATTTAGACATTTAAATTAACATTTTAATATCGTTGATACCTAATTGGTAACATAATCCATTTGATCAATATTGAATACAGCAAACAAAATTATTTCCAGGTATCTGAAGTGTTGGATGACGGGGTTTCCGGTCCAATTGGTCGACCAGGAGACAGCGATGCAGAAATATGACATGAACGTCAGCCCTCATGGGCAAGTGAAACAGATGAAGATAGTGAACCTGAGCAAAGGACTTGCCAGATTGCCACTTTATCCTAGTTAGAACTAAACGATGTAGATACATCGATTTTAACATCGTACTCAAGGCTACCTTCAAATTATCAATGTGTAGCAAAAGAAGCGAGTAATGAAGGTGCCTTAAGATTACAAGTACGAAATTTACATGTCGATAGTCCTCAAAACTCCTACAAAATTGTCAATTGAGTATAAAAATGTACCAGCCCAGTAATTTGGAAGATGAAGGAGAAATTTTTTACAATAAAAATTCAAATATGTGAATATTAATAAAACTATAAGATACTTATTAATAACGAAAAAAAGGTGACAAAGAGAATAATTTTCTCTTTGGTGAAGCAGAAAAACATTTATTGTATGGCAATTTTATACGTAACATTGATAAAAGTAATAATCATAATATATATAATAGTTAGGCAATGTATACTCCATTATAATATTGACATAATGAACTATAAAATTTCAATTGCTATTATTGTATATTATAATATATTATATATTATGAGTAATGTATTGAATAAGCTATTAAATTATTAAGTTTCTGGAGAAATACTGTAATTATATTATTATAAAATAAAATAATTATAAAATTAGTGACTCTAATTATTGAATTTATAGATCAAACAATAAATTGTACTATTTATTTTTAATAACGTTAAATTATTAAATAGTTCTTCTATCATTAGGATAATTCAAGTACTGTGTATACACAATTATATTATAAATAAAATCTGATGGTGTTTCGATTGTACAATTTGTTCAATTATAATAAATATACAGCTTCACAAGTCACAGTTATTTAGTTAAGTCAAGCAAAAAGCGTATTATTGCCATTTGAATATTGTCACAGACATTTTGAATATAATTGGCACTGTAATTTGATTAAATTACATCCAGGTTTTCCAGCAATCCTAATTCTTGAGAAATAAAAAATTTTCTATACCGTGTTCCTATTTTATTATTTCATAGAATTGTCTATAATTCAATCTGTTGACAAGAAATCACTTTTTACATCTACTAACGACTCTGTATTCTTTGGCCAAAAACTGAGTTTATCTAAAATTTTCATAAATGATGGATTTCCGCCCAGTCTTTCTACTTCTTTCCTTGCTTTCTTATCTAGATCCTCTAGAACAGATCTTGTGTAAGCAAATGATCCAAATTTTTCCAATAAACTGACACAATATTTTTTTACTTCTACGTCAGTAGTTCTTTTACGTAAAATATCTATTTTATTATTAAGAAAAATCTCGGAGTGGTTTATGATAAAAATTATATTGTTTATAAAAATAAATAAGTGATAGTCAAATCTACTTAAATAAATGTTATTCTAAATACCTATACATCAATTTATCAAGTAAAAATGTAATAAATGAATCATTCAAAAGGATACTTATTACTTGACAATCCTCAGGATGTGTTTGTATTGCATGGATTATTGGAAAACTAAATTTCCCTTCAGATAAGTCCTCACAAAAACTTTTACTCTCCGAATACTGTAATGTAAAAATTTATTCGCGATTAAGATAACGCATTGGACTATTAATAGAAGCTCAATTAAAAGTGTGAAAAAAAATAAGTAGACTAAACAAATTTAAATTACCAACTGAAAATCAAAACATCAAACATTTTTATAAAAATGCATTTATGTCAAATTTTATAATAACTTATGAAAAATTTACCTCTCGCATAACTAAATTACAGTAGTCATCTCTTATTTGAAAATATAATCCTAAAATACCAGATAACACTGAAAAGTCTTCCTTACAATCTGAGAACAACTGCATGAGCCTTATAACTAAATTAAAAAGGCCACCTGTCTCTGAAATAAGAATTAAATAATGTAAATAAGCACTTGAGATGAAATGAAATAATTTTTGTTATTACTTCTTAATGTCATATCTCTGTAATCATCTTCAGTGGGACAGAGGTAGTTATCTCGCCAGTAAAGTTCAAGACCTTGACCCCTGTGAAGCTCTAATAGCTGCTCAGTGAAAATTTTTGAAGCCTAGGAGCGAATAATCACTAGAATAGGGTCACTTTTCGTTGACTATAGACTTAATCTGCGACCCCAATGAATTTCACGTACCTCCGGATGATTCAAAGCTATAACACGCTCGAGAGCAATAAATATCCCATAATTCGCTGCATTAATTGTACTTGCAATTCCATAAATTGAATGAGCTACTGGAATGCCTCGTCGTAAAACCGAATTATCCTGAATGTCATCTAATCTGTAGAAATATATCATTTTTCAATATTACTTCTATTTTATAAATTTTCTGAAATTAAAAATTTCTTTACCTACGTGTGCGTGGTGTGATTATATTTGTGTGTAATTAACAGAATTAGAAAAATATCATTATTACAAAAGTAAAGGTTTTAAATTCTTATGATCAAATAATAGCAGGAAAATACAGAGAAGTTGCTATTTCTTAGACTTACAAAAGGCTTGAAGTATGAAGTATCTGTACAAGTTCACCAATCGCATTCATTTTAGTATCTGGAATTTTCAACCAGCAATTCATAGCGTATGCTAATGCAGCCCTTATTTGTTTACCAGGAACTTGAAGGATATAAATAAATGGTTGAAGTAACTTCTGCAAAATTAATCATTGTTATTATCATATTGTGTTACAAAAGAAACTTAAAAAAAAATTGTCAGTTATTATCAGTATTGAAGATAAATTCGATAATAATGTTTCATTGATATTTAGTAAATAAATGTTTATTAATTTAAATGCTACACGAAAAAATCATGTAGTATTGCATTCAGTTATCACTGAAAAATACTGATTAAGAACATTATCTTGAAAAACATGAATGATATATTATTTTAATATCAGTTAAACATTGACGATAAATGGAATTAATTATTAAAAATTATATAACATTAAATGATAGCACTTTATCGATCGTCAAAGAAAACAATAATTAAATATGAATTGAGTTTTTTTGTAACTGATAAAGAAAATTAACATTGCAATTAGTCTATTTCTTTGTTACAATTCTTAGACAATTGTTCACGTATGCAAAAATAATAAAAAATAATTGATTTTGTTGAAAAATTGTTTATATTTTAAATTATTATACCACAATAATAAAATACTAACCTCATCCTGTTCTTTATCTCCACTAAACGAGTACGGTATAGATTTTTTAACTGATTCCATAACTTTTTAGAAACAATCGCTTATAATTTGATAGAAATTTTCAATTCACAATGAATTGTTATCAAAGTTTACCTTTAATTATAATTCCGGTTATGTACACTTGACATCAGTCAAATGACATGTAAACGAGTATGATGGTCGTGTTAGAATAACATGAATACCGAAGAAAAATATACACGATACTCGCGGCAATGCAGTAATCTTAAGGCAAGTTTAGAGTAAGCTACCAACCATGTAATACTCATGAATTAACGATTTTTTGAAGAAGTGGTGGAAACTGGACATAAGTTGGTGATGTTTTATTGGACTTTTAATCATTTATTGCTAATAAGTGGTGTCAGTAAAAGCAGATAAGGATAAAAATAATTCTTTCTTTTTTCAATGTTCTCAAACAATCAAGATATAGATTAAATCTCGTATTATTTATGTTTCAAAATTAATTAGGTATTCTTATCATAATTTGTTGTTTAATCTATCCACTTTTCATATCTATCATGTCTCAATTTTGTTTCATATAAACATTCATTACTCAAAATTTTATCTAAGTTGTGATTCAACACTGAAAATCAGTCCGGTATCAATTCCTTATTTATCAACGAATGAATAAAATTCAAGTCAAGTCACCTCTGCCTGTAACTCTGTATGACTTTTTAGCATTCATGTTGACCACTGGAGGTTCAAATTCTTTGAGTTTCTGAGCTACAACCGTCAATATACAAATGTAGCATACCCTTTACCGGTATAATAATATTAGTCCTTTAAAATGATGATACATTGAATCCAGTCCAGCTTAAAGAAGCACATCATGAGATATCGTATAAGTATATAATTTATCTTCATTTTCATAAATACATTGAATGCTTTCATAAATATAAAATAGTGTACTTTTATATTTTGACAGGTGAAACTGAAAAAAAATTAACCTTTTCATTTTATATTGGATATTTTTGATATCAAACAAAACTGATATTGTTCTGTACCCTTTAATATGGCGCAATATACCACTGAATTTTATATTAATACAGTCATAAATTGGAATCGTATTATTAATCGTATAAAATCAACCTACATACTGATCTAGAAAACATTTTACTGTGATAGTAAAACCAATTTGACATAGTTGATGAAAAATATTCTATTAAACCAGATTAATTGATATCATCTCTTGTTTAAGTCAATCTATTCAGTTGCCCAGTATGATTAAACATGAATTTGATCTTAATTAATCCTAAAGGAAGATGATGACCTGGATAACGTGATAGGAAAGGTAATGTTGAATCATTATTTAAATGACTTATGGTATAGAAATTTATCCCCTATAGATTCTGGCATCAGAATGTAATATCCCTCGTAGAATCCCCCTAGTACAGAAGCCACAGTTTTCATCTTATAAAATGATTTAAAATGACATTTCGTTATTTGCTTCCGTTTAATTCGCTTCATTTTTTCAGCCATTTGTAATTAGGTATTTGCGAAGCTTGGTCAAATGCAATAAAGCTTTTCTAGGTAAAATCCCTGGAAAGAAACCAATGCAAGGAAGAAGAGATGATGGAGGGGAGAGAAACGAAATGAGTGACTCGAGATTCACTTACTTTCCACTCCCTGCATTCTGTTACTCTCTTTTCCATCTTCTAGCTCTTACTATTTTGTTTTCTCTCCCTCATCAGAGTCTAGTCTCTTAGTAAATGCGGAAGCGCGCAAGCCCCAGATCGATCGTCTATTGCCATGGTTACGCCTCCTCTCTCTTGTACAGGCGTACGACTACCTCGTCCTCACGGCAAGTCCGCACGGGCGAAATCCACCCCCAAAAAAGCACGTCGAGCATCGGATCTGGACCATCGACGTTGCGATCCCAAGTTAACCTTTCTTGTTTACTTCAGTCAACGTTTTAATTGGATATTATTTTATTTTCAGTGTGTGTTAAATGCAAGTGTAAATAATAAATACGCTAATCTGGTCAGTGGAGTAAACGGAAACGGAAAGCAAAAAGAACAAAAGAAAAGGTGGCGCACGGGCGCATCGCAGAAGAGGGATATTGACATTTTGGGCTAGGGGCGCTGTTGGGTTTCAAGTCTGCCCTGATCCTTTCTCCTGGAGTATCCATGGCTACGCTCCGAATAATTCCGCGCGAAACCGGCGCGCGAATAAGTCGACAAATGCAAGAATAAACGAGTGATAAAATACGACCAAAAGTGAAGCAAAAAGCGGTGAGTGAATTCCTTTAACTTACCTTTATTTTTGGTGTTGATACGCGGAGTGAAACATTGTGGTTTTGATAGAAGAAAAGAGTGGCATCTCTCTCTCTTTCTCCTAGTCTATCGCTCCACCCTTGTTGTCCCTTTACCCCGCTTCTCCTCATCTCGTGTGCTTTGCTCTCTTTTTCATCTTTATACCTTCTATTCATCTTTATACCTCTTTCACCTGTTTTCCTCCACCTTTGTTATTGTACATCATTATAAAGGTGATGTGTTAATTGTGAATTTACCACGCGAGGATGTTGATGACTGTAAGTTATTTACTCCTTGCTTCGTGCTTTAAAAAATTTCTTTTTTTTTTGCAACAGTTAAATAACTACTTCACAATTGTTGATGAAAAACGTGACAATTGGAGAGGATATATTAGACCACAACGTACAGAAATAGGAAGTAGTTCTATTTTTGAACTACCTTCATCTCATATATTTAGTCTTTTCTTCGTTTCTCTTTGCTTCTTTCTCGAGTAAACGGTCCACAAGAGGTCATCGTGAGGAAGCGAACATTGACACTTCAGTTTGAGACTTGCGTAAATTGCATCGAATGGTGAAACGATTTTTGTTTAAACATGAACATGGATTTAGTGAAATTCATGTTTTTACAGTGCTATTATTTTGGAGTCATTTTATGTCAATTTATTGTTTGTTTCCTTCCTTCCCTCCAATCTTCCCTATCTTATTTTTTGTATTGGGCGTCGTCGTTCGAGTGAATGTGATGCACCCTCTATACATATATATCTACGTACATGTATATATATATATATATATACTGTACATATACACACACAGATGCATTTTCAGGAGTCGTTGGCATCCATTTTTACTGTACATATGTTTAATTTAAAATCAACTCCCAGAATGATGCCTTTTTTTCAATCGATTCAATAACAAAAACACAATGAAATCAATTAGATGAATTTGTAGAATTGCTAGAAAAAAATAAATCAGAATCTCAATTAGAAACATAAGAAATTTAAATAATTCATATAAATATAATGATAAATATATTTTAAAATATTTTTAGATATGTCTTGTGTTATCAGTTAAATAATTATTGAAAAATTTTCAGGAGCAAATGTCATGCTGATAAAAATGCATCCAAGGAATTATTAGAAAGGCTGAAGAAGTAGTGGAGATGAATAAAAAATGTTAGTGAATATTAAATTGATAAAAATGGTGAAATTGAAACAATGTTGAACAAGTTAAATAGAATTTGGAATTTTTTATTAAATAAGAGAAACCTAAGGGTATTGCAATTTTCATTGACAAAAAGGGGGACAGGTGAACGCATTGGGAGTTAAGATCGATATAGCGTTTAGGGAGCTCGTTTCACCCACGCGTACAACCCGAGTGCACCTACTTCGCCCTAGTCTAGTAATCGGAATCCCGAGAGTGTGTTAGAGAAAGAGAAACTAAGTGCTTTGATCCTACACCCTGTTTCCAATATTTAAAAAGTTTGTGCCCACGTTTCAGTATTGTATCGATTTTTCAATCAAATATTATTTCAATTCTATCAAATAGAGTCTACTTTTTATTTACTTTCGTTAAAGTATCATTATTTATGGTTCTCATTGTGTTTCTGATGTCAATAGATAAACAAAACTAATAACCACCTTCGTGACACAAAATGTAAAGTGTGATAATTATATAATTAGTACCAATTATGATAAGGTTTATATTATATTTAATCATGAATCATCTGTTATCGCCACTCGTACCACTTGTTTTCTAAGAATTGAATAACTTGTAGCTAAATGATCTTGGAATTTAGACAATTTCCTAATGTTAAATGTTTGTAATACTCTTTATTAATCAAAGCAGTTATAATTTAATAATATATATCTAATATGCTTCAATAATTGATGATTAATGAACAGCAGTTAGTTTTTGAAATTTTTAATCGAACAAAATGTTTGACGATGATTTTCATTAGTTATTATTTTTTGAAAATGAATCAATAAAAATCATTTTAAACAGTGAATATTCACTGATTTATTTTTATAGAATACGTTCAACATTCAGTCATAAGAATAATCTAATCAATGCATAAAACTATGTTACATGTTTTTATCTGTGTTTTACATAGGTTTTTGCGAATTTTTTTTTCAATCTATTTCACGTATTTTTGGCTTGAATATTCTTGTGAATAAATGAAAAAGCAATAGAGGAAGACTTACAAACAAAAAGAAAGAAAAATGAGATCCAATGCAGTTGCTATGATAGTCCTGCGGATTTGGACATAAATTTGTAGTAGTGTATATGTACATGAAATGATCATAAATGATATTTGTAATTTTGAATTGTTTCACTAAATGTCTACTCGAGTATATCTACCACATTAATCTCATTAGTTTTATAATAATTTAATAGTAAATAATTATGAATTCTCAGTTAATATTTCTCCTTTATAATTTAAACTTTCCACGTGGTATTGTAACTATTTATAGTTACGTCAACTTTCAGATGTAACTATTAATAAGGATGATTGTATCATAGTAGTAAGAAAAAAATAACGCTTTATCACTCTATGTAACTTGGGTGCTATCTATTTTCGTAGACTTTTATATATGTAGATTTTTTTACTCATTATGTATTTATCTAGAAATGTCTATGAATACAAGCTGTAATAATTTATGTAACATTAGGAAATCTAGTTAATGTCACCGGTAACTTATAATATGCCTTGCGATTTCATTATATACTTTTGCTATAAGTCACACTTTTGCAGCAGGTTTTTATTGACCGTTGCCGTGAACACACAAGCATAAAAGAGTCTGACTAGACGGGGAATGCTCTACTTCTTTTTTGACGCGTTACTACTGAATTAAATACTCGAGTAGATATGAAATATTTTCATCGATAACTTTTAAAATATAGCAATGCTGTAAACATTTTGGTTTATTGGCTATTAGATATTTTTTACTCTAAAAAAATTGATTCAATTAAAAGAATGAAAAAAATATAATTTCCACTAAAATTGTTATTAAACTTATTAGATAAAAATGATTAATTTCAATATAAGTTATAATATGGATATTTTTTTTTTGTAGTAATCATGCAACGGAGAAGCTGATAGCCACCGTCGCTAGCAATGATGTGACAATAAAGATACCTCTGTTTCTTCTCCGATCGGGAACTATAACCGATCTTCTGTAATTCTCAGTGCTTCCGAATACTAAAACAATTACCTAATTTACAAGGAAACATCAAGAAACATTGATTCATTTACGGGCTGGAAACTTAATGAATTGTTCTTCAAACTGGTGCCAAAGAAACGTAAATGAAATCCAAAAAAAAAGTCAAAAACTATCTTAGAAACCAAAGAGCCAAATAAATTGTGTCAAAGAGTTAAGACATTGAGAGAAGAAAGACTAACATTAAGTTGATTTCAAGACGTGAAATCAATAAGTATTTGTGAAAAACAAAATTTCATCATTAAGAATAAAAAGTAAACCAAAATGGGCAATAAATTGTCAGCATGTAGCTGTGCGCCTTTATCAAAAAGAGGCTATCGTGATGAAGATTCACCTTGGCAAATTGGTGGGCGAACTGGAATGACTCAAGGTGGTGGTCACAGAGGAGATTCTGGTCACATTCTCAGGTGCGGAAGCGTAATAGAGAAGAGGTGCGCAATCATTTCATTCGTGCATATACATCCGATCACTCTGTCAAATATTTCGATGTTAACAGCACACCCTTCAATATATAATTATTGAACTTGCGGACACCTTGCTACACGCGGTTCTTCCGCACATGTTCCCTCTATTTTTATTCTTTTTAAATATATCCCAGTGTTTCATGTCATATATGCTGCAACGGAAGTCAAGTAATATCAATGTCTTTTTTTTAAATTATGACATCAGAGTTTCTTTCTTTTTATCTTTAAGTAAATAAAACAGCAATCAAGTTGAATCACATTTTGAAATTCTTCAATATCGTATCAAAATCTAATTATATTAAACTTCTTATTATGTTTATCATGATTGATGATTATTTATTTTAAATATATGATATTAACGAGAGTGATTTCTTTCATAAATATTATCTGTGGCCATGGGTTCTTATTTCATTAAATCACGCACATTTATGCACATTCCATCGTATTCTATTTTTGTAACTGTGTGTATTTGTACTGTAATTGATTTATTATTGATATTGAAACTTTGCAAAACTTATCTCTGAAAGATTTTGTTTAATTTTTTATTGAATTATTAACTGCATGTGCATTTGAAGCAATTAATTATAATTCTTTTGATGAAATACCTTTTTTTGTGTGAGCTTCTTTTCTTTATTATGTAAAATACCATGATTGACATAATTATGAGTGCTTTTAGATTGTGGGCGGAAGTTTTTCACGTGAGTGGAAGTGCTGGAGCTGTTAAGTGGCAGCGAATCTCTGAAGATCTTGTTCCTGTAAACATACGATGTCTTCAAGATTCGCCTGAAATGGTCTTCCATATTACCGCTTACAATAGTCAAGTTGATAAAATCTTAGATGTACGACTGGTACAACCTGGTAAAGCATACTTTCTTATTATTCGTGAAATTTTAATATCTAAAATTGATAACATTGTTAATTATTTATTTTGTTACATATTTTTAAAATGATTGCAATAATACTAATAAATATTATTCATCAATGAATATTATAAAGGTACGAGACTCATTCAGCTATCAGATTTCTTTATCTACTGGAAGGACACAATGACTAATGACACGTGGGGTCTCAACTTTACCGCTGCGATTGATGCCACACAGTTCAAAGACTGCTGCGTAAGTATCCCTTTAGTCTCGATTTATCAGATATCTACCTGATGTAAATTAATTGAAAACACAGTTTCATAGATGACATTTATCCGGTTCGATGATTGACATTTTATCTTTGGCCTTTTCAGTCACGCTCAACGAAGACACCCAGGAAGGCTCCTTCCTCATATTCCCTCAAGTTGGAAGCGCCCAACAAGCAAAAGGTCAAACCCCGTATAAAACCACTTTCAACGCCTGCTTCACCTAGTAGATCCAAACCTCCTCAGTGCACATGCATGGGACCTGAACAGTTGTCAAGATTCAATCGCAGTCGTGATCAGAGATTTTCTGGTCCTTGCAGTAAGTTATTGTCACTAAAAATTGAATACACATGAGAGAAAAGAATTAGTGTTTAAATGTGATTCAATATCGTGATCATAATAATAAAAAAAACGATTAAGTTTACTTAAACTGCAAATAGTGTTAATAGTAAGTTGATACAAAGATAATTGAATGCCGTTGTGATAGAAGGATAATATATTGTTTGACGTTTGATGTGCAATTAAATACAGTTAATGTTTAAAATAAATGATCAACTAGTCAGTTAATTTACTTTGGTGCAGTTAAAAATTAATTCATCTAAAAGTAATAGATAAATTTGTATATTTAAATCATTCAAACGAGTTATTTTTTGCTGGTTACTTTTTATGGTTTAATTTTTCAATAGTGACGTAAAATATCGTTTATATAAAATTATTTATAATCTTATGCCTCAGTTAAAATGTCTTTATTAAGATTAAAAAGGTTAATTGTATGAAGAATAATTTTTTGTTCGGATAGTAACAGTGAGATTAAATTAACTTGTAATAAAATATCAATAATGAGGTTAATTATTTAATATTTTATTATTAATAATGAAGATCAAGTACTTTTGCAATCAAAAAAAATATAAGTAATAAATTTCAAAAAAGAATTTACTGATAAAGTTTTTGATACTTAAATATTTTTCTATATAAGAATAAGTTTTCTTACACTAAGGGGGTATAAGTAAACCTTTTTTACGGTACACTGGAAAGACTCCTTGTTTATAAATGCTAATAGATGCTCATTGGAGGATTATTAGTTCTAAGTAATGCTTATGTATCTGTTCACCATTTTTTATGCTTCATGTAATATTGATGGGTAATAGAAAAATGTTTGGCGCAGGCGCTTCAACACTACCAAGAAGTATGAACCGTTCTTCAGATGTAGAGATGACACCAGGACGTGACAAAATGATGAGTGCGTTATCGAATACATCGCTATACGATAATGTTAATGGTACTATCAAAACGTCTAGTAAAATGCCCAGTTCTGATGATTCATCTAAACAGAAGGATAAACAGGGAAACGAAACGGGTCAACAAACGAAAACTGTTAATGTTGGCACGGGTACAGCTACGGTTGGATCTCAGGTATGATTCAGGCTTCATCGAATTACACTCAAGAATAGGACTACATTAATTAAATGTACTTTTTATTCATACTTGACTTTTCATTTATTAATTATTCAAAAAGATTTTTTTTTCTTATCTTTGAATAATCTTCAAAATATTTTCAAATAGAATTATTATATTTTATCAACTAATTTATATATTGATAATAATGCAGATTGACAGTCCTGACGATAAAGGAACATCCATTTCTCCAAACAAATCACTTAAACGTCAAGACAGTGCGACTCAGCAGAATGGAAATGAGCGAGAGACTTTAAAATCTGAAAGTACACAAGCAGGAGGAACTTTAGGCGGTAAATCATTACGAAAAGAACAGTTACATCATACTAAATCGGCTGATTACACAGAACTTGAATTGCAAAATGGAAATTATTTCAATATTGTCAACAACAATCATAGTAGCCGAAAATCTAGAAGTAAAAGTACAGATGATATGAGAATTGAAAATTCTCAAAATAGTGCTGTTAATATTGATTCAAATACACTGAAAAA
Source organism: Chelonus formosanus (assembly GCA_028641665.1). Classification (NCBI taxonomy): domain Eukaryota; kingdom Metazoa; phylum Arthropoda; class Insecta; order Hymenoptera; family Braconidae; genus Chelonus; species Chelonus formosanus. Next base: position 22,922,838 of record CM054002.1, read on the forward strand.
AATGCTCAAACCAATGTCAAGTATCGACAGTCCAGCTACTTCGCCTGAAATGACTCGAAAACGTCATAGTCACAGTTATCATTATCATCCCAGTAATAATAATCAAAAGTATATTCAACCTGAAGTGGACAATGAACATTATGCTCATCCTTACACAAGTCCATACAATAACAAATTTCAAGGATCCAGAAGTGTTCATGATATGGGCCGTCAATATCCTGGTATATTTTTTCTTTAATTAATGTTACACATTACTAATACATTCATTTTATAGTATTTATATTTAATCAAATTTAGAAACTGTCAATCTTGTAACGGAATAGAATGATTTTGGATATCTAGAGTTTAGATTTATGCACATGCACGGGTTTTTTATGAAGATTGTTTCAAAATTAGATTTTTTATTGTATATAATGATGCATGCTGAAGAAATCAATTGCTAGCAGTGCATTGATTCACATGTCATTCATCTTTTTAAAAATTACTTGTACACGGAGAGAATTTTTTTATTAAATATAAATGCAGGAAGTGACTAGTCCACGATTCGAAGTTTAAAAATAAAATCTTTCTAGTCGATAGTAGATTTTGAGTTCTTGTAAGTTGATACAATGACTTGATACTTGAGAGGTGTTGTAATGAAATAATTACTTAGGATAAGTAAAATTCACTGTTGAACAGAAATATTTATACTTCTATTATTCCAAAAGTGTATTTATCGTTTTTTACTTACGGTTAGTATAAAAATTCTCTCTGCGTAAACAAATAATAGATCACCGCACCATATTTTGATTAATGATAAAAATTCGTCATAAATTTGATAAAGTTACATTGACATAATATGAAACATAAAAATTATCATTAGTTTGCATAAAAAATATCAATTTATTGGTTCATATCATAAATATAAAAATAATTGTCGCGTAAAATCAGTTGATATTATATTTAAAATATTTTTTACATTTCACATACTACAAAAAGTAAACTCTCATAAAAACATTGAATGTATTCATTCAATTCATCTTTATGTACTTTTTTACTCTCACAAGTTTTCATTACAGTTGTAATTATAGATGATTAACTAAACTATTTCCTATTTTCACTTACTGCATTTAAATTGGAATTTTTCAAAAATAATAAAGATAAAATATTTTACGATGACTTATTCAAAAGTCAATACGTGATGATAATAAAAAATTTCATGTTGTTTATAACTTATACTAGATAGTGAATGAAATTAGAGAAATTTAGATGACCTGCTGCACCATTTCCAAGTATTTGCACGTGGTATATCTGCTCTGTCTTAGGCGGCAGAGGCAGGATGTACTTAGATTTGGAACATAATCGGTGCACAGGTGACATGTCTCCACCATCAGACAATGTTATCTTCGACAATCAGTGCTATGCAACGACGCCAAGTTCATCTAATGGTAATTCAGATATGGAACAACCCAACCACTGCAACTCACGTCGCTGTAATGGCCAGACATATCAGCAGCAGCAGCAACAGCAGAACATGCAGTCCATGCCAACACCTGGCAGCCCAACCAGTCGATTGCTTTTGGAGTATGAAATGCATTTGAGGAACACTTTGGCCAAAGGAATGGATGCTGAGAGCTATAGCCTTCATACTTTCGAAGCACTTTTATCCCAGAGCATGGAAAATCTAGGTAAAAAATAACTTCTTTTTATTCCTAAATCAAATTTTATTATTTTTTTTATTACTTCTATTATCATTTATTAAAGATAATTTTTTTTATTCTATCGGTGAATGGTACCATAGATGAAAAACCTCCAGGTATACAATTAATCTTCTGTGATTTCGATCACAAGTATACAAATTTCATACCAATTTAAATAGAGGATTTAGTTATCTGTTGTCATTTAATTAATGAACCAGTTATGTAATCAGATTGAATTTCATTAAAACATTTTTTATTTATATCATTTAAATATTATTTTATTTTTTGACTGAAAATAAATCAAACATATTCCAAATATCATCGCTTTTGCTTCTATATTCTTAATATTGTTATCCACATTTGTATAATTAAAAAATTTCTGTTGTAATTAAGCATGATTGATAACTAAGTTATTTATTTCCTTTTAAATAAGTATTATTAAATCTTTTTATTAAACATCTTTTTCACCGTATTTATAGTTAACTATTTTCATATAATAAGCATTTTATGATGAAAGTTTTTTTAATCATTTATTCCGTTAATTATATGAAAAATGTTATAAATAATAATTAGTAATTCATTATTAATTGAACTTTTTTAGAATTTGCGGAAAATATCCCCATAAATGTTCAACGTTCGTCTCATCCATCGCGCAGGCGTGAGTATAATAATATTTGCTTCAACTTTGAAAATAAACTCTTTTCAAGTCAGTAATTAATTGTAGTATCGGTAATGAGCTTTTCTCGTAAAGAAAGAGCTTCGTGTTACATAGAATTCAAGTCACCATCACGTGTTACATGCAAAATATTTGCTCAATATGAACGCACTTATTTTGATGATTATACTTCCAATGAAGTTGATAGAAATAATGTAACTAATATTTCTGCTACAGGTTCAAACTCAAGCAAATCTTCAACTCTACCACTCTCATATCGATACTGCAATGAAAGACAAAATAGTAAGGATCGTGATGGTTACTACAGTGATCGGAATGAAATAATTCGGGAAAAAAGAGAACGTGATGCAGAAAGAGAACGTGGATATCTCAGCGATTATAATTCAAAATATGATTCAAAGTAAGAGATGAACTACTTTCATATTTTACAGCTATCATCATATATCTGTAGCATTTTATGTTTATTACCTACATTAATAGACTGAATTTGTTTACTTGTACTCCCCTATTGCCTAAATTGTAATTGATAAATTAATTCATTTATACCAAGAAAGTTTTTCATTAAATAAAATGTTAATGTCTGTGAAATATTTGCAGCCGGTGTTCTACATGCTTTGGTGAATCCGCTAGAGCTCAATGGTTTCGGCATTCTGATGGATGGCAATCTGGTAGTTCAACTTTAGGATCACAAACATCGAATTCTGTATATTTTGGATACGGAGGACATAAAAGAGAATCTCCTTGGGATTCTTTACCTTCGTTACGTCATGAAGGAAGCCTTAATGATAGTGGATATAAATCCAATCGAACAGATTCGTTAGAGCAACGGTGAGAATAATTAATTATATGCATGCTTAACTTGATTGTATTATATATTTTTAATTTAATTAATTTTTATCATAATTATTTTAGCGGTACCTTTGACCGACAAGATAGTGTGAGATCAGATTACTTATCTGATAGAGAGAGTAGGTACGGAATTGTGCAACAAGCATCATTGGAGAGTACCGATTCAAGACAATGCTACTTGACTTCATCAGAGGTAAGTGCCTATTGACCTCATCAAATACATTATTGAAATTTTGGTTCAAAATTTTCTTTTTGATGCTCGATAGCTATTGTATTTGTATATTGTAGTTTGTTCAATTTTCTCAGGTATGATTTCGGTTTTTATAAAAAAATCCTTTGTTGTTATAACTATTATAAAGACGTTGAAGAAAGAAGAAAACTAATAATAACTGCAGAGTTATTAAAAATAAATAATTTCTATGGATAAAAAAATTCAAGAATTTTTTAACAATCTAAAGTAGTTCTTGATATTCTAGAATAAAAGATATACTGGTAATATAGCCTTAAATCTATTTTTGCAACTGGACTAAAGAAAAATATCAATAACCTATTAACCTCATGTTAGAAAAAGTTTTCGAAGAATACAAAGTAACTACAGTGGAAAATTGAAATGCCTATTCATATTTGATATTTCAATAATGCAAATTTACAGTTTACTGTATCTAAAGTTCAATATTGTAAATCTATGTGAACTTTTTTCCTGACAACATCAAAGGATCACCGTGGAACCGAGAAATAAAAAGAAATCATCCCAACTGAAAGAAAAAAAAATTATTTATCAATCAATAGATAAATGTTTCCTACTTGATTCTGTTATTCCAAAGCTCCAAATGAAATATTCGTAGAATGAGAAAGAAATGGAGTAGCAAAAACTTCTTTCTTCTTAAAATAATAAAGCTTAATTAGCTTTTAATTATTTCCGTAATTTGGTAGGTTGACATTTTAATTAAAATTTAATATAAAAGTCAAGCATATAAATACATAATTCTTTCATATCGTTTTGATAATGAATTCATAAAAAATTCATGAAATACATCTGGCAACTGTTTCCTTGAAAATTATTTTATTTCAATCAATTATATAATTTCTCTACAAATGAAAATGATAAAATGTAAACATAAAAAAGAAACATTTTATTATTATTTATTCTTTGAACCATTAAAAGAATCAAAGAGTTTAAATAGTTTCACCTTTAAAGCTTTTTAAAAGCTAAGCTGTAATATTTGCTGACGACATCCCTCGTTTATCCATCCTTCTGAGTTTATTTCTTCTAGAACTTTTTTTTCGCATCACATCCTTTTTCCTTCACGCTGCATTTTTCCTATATAACCTTTCCTAGTTTTATCTATCGTATAGTGAGACAAAAATAGGGGTAAAGTCGACGCTGCCAACAGTTGGTGGCGCGTTGCAGTAATTTTAGGATATGAGGAGGGGAGGATGGGATGAATAGAGTGAGTTTAAAGCGCATGCGTTCTGAAGGCTGGAGTTTCCTCAAATATAAACCTCCGACGTCTCTTCCACCGTTGTTGCAACGGTATTGATTGTCATTAGAAGGTAGTACTGAGCGCCAGAGCGACCCATCTATTGCTTCTTTTCTAGCGCAGTCTGGAGCAAAACACGATCGCGGCTGGAAAGCAAATTTTATGAGCAAGCGCTGTTGATGTGTTTGTTCTTCTGTTCTTTTCTCTTGTGCCTCTGCTTACTTCTCAATTCGTTTTAACACGCGTAGTGTACATTTGGAGATGCTGAGAATAAAAAAAGTTCAGATAATTATTTACAGAACTTGTAATTAAATTAGATATTTCAAGACTTTGAGATAAATAAAATAACCTATCAAACGTTTGTAAAGATGATTGGAACAATTTGATATTTCGTACCAGTGAGTGACGCTGTTGATATCTAGAAAAAACTTTGTGACAAATTTCTTCAGTAGTTGATAGAATTATGTTCTTGTTTTATTGAAAGAAAAAAAAAAGAATCAAATTAAGGAAGCAATTACGTAGATAGCTCATTTGATTTGAAGAAAGATTTCTCGTAATGGTAACTTCATGGACTTGTTAAACAATAACTTAACAAGTTGCCTCGAAGATTGGCACGCGGTCGACGTCCAGATATTTGCTGCGTGTGGACGTCGACCGTTAAAGATCCACAAAGGAGAAAGCGGCTTGACTTGCGCCGTAAAATACTACTAGTGACTTATTGAAAAAGTTTTATTGTAAAAAAAAAATTAGAACATTACTGTGATGCAGACAAGTGATTAAGATAAATAAAAAAAAAATCAATAATATGAGATATATTTCAATACATATTCTTTTAATAATTGGCGAGATGTAAAGCGTCAAAAAAACTAGCAAAATGCTGGTATGTTTTAATCAAAAATAAATAAAAATTACGCGCAAAATATTAACAAAGTACCTGGATTTTATTTAAATAAAAAGTTTTATCGACATTGAAGTAAATGGAAAAATAAATTGAAAATAATTGTTACAAAATCAATAATTGATATGTAATGGTTTAATCATTTTTCGTAATTTGCAAGAGCATATCGATTTCCGGCTACAGCAATTGATTCACTGTATCTATTGGCCGATGTTTTATGATGTGCATTTCCATTTGTCCCTTTCTTCTTACATTTGAATTTCTACAGTCTATTAAATGCTTAATCACTAGAGATTATATATGAATAATTGTGAATAAAAGACCGGAAAAAACGTTAATTATAATATTAATCTGAAAAAAGTCTTATGATTGAAGAAAAGAGAAAAATATAAAAAAAAACATTATTTTTATATGCAGAGTCTGTTTCGACACTTGAAAGATTATTCTATTTACAAAAAATATGAAGAAAGAATTTGAATAATAAAATTAAGAAAAAATTGTTTAAATATAATTTAACATGAAATAATAAATAACATCCCTGAAAATCCTCTAACATTGAATAATCAAAATCTCTTCACATAGTCCAGGGAAAATAAAATGCTCAGAGCTTATAGAATATTTATATTATATGTTATGTACATTTTAATCATTTGTGTCGTTAAATTTACTATAAAAGAGTTTCCATATGTAGTAAAGACCTTTATAAAGTACACAAGTTGAGTGACTAATTGTTTTTTAAAAATAGATGAAAAACAATCACAGCAGTTTAAAATATTATCAATGAATTGTCATTGCATCAATTAACACGTTTTGTCAAGAGAAAAGTTTAATTAGTTATACCTATCAGTTCTGAAATTGTCTTAAATTTCAGTCATTTGGGTCGCTTTAAAGTCATTAGTATGATGAAAGAAGAATAAAATATCTTTCATCTGGAAGTGAGACTACTTTCATCGTCTCTTTGAAATACAGGGTAAACCGTCAGCCATCAGAAACCCTTATCCACTACTATTTAGTGCTTTTTCATTCATTGAATCAGAGTTGGCAGCAACTCGACGATGATAATGGAAACCAGCCGAGATGAGGAATCCATCCAGTGTTATCAACGATGATTGTGAAAATGTAGGCCAACGGCTAAGGAAAGAAACAATCGGTGAATCTGTTGGTGGGCATATTTGCCTAGTGTTCTTCTTCTTCATCAATAGACGATACTTAATGTCTAGATAAAGCATGGTAGATCAGGGATGGCCACTTGGGTGTGCGTCTAGTTTTCCAGATTTGTTGGCAGTGAGCAGTCAAAGTAGTCTTGGAGACGGTTATACTGATCTTAAAACTCTACATAAGAAACAGTGCAAAAAATTGCTTTGCCTTTGTAAACGTCATACCATAAGTGTTATAAGTATTAACGATACAAAGAAACTTTATTGGTACAATTGTAAAAGTGTTGAAGAAAAGGTTAATCAAGTAGGGTCGGAAGGTTATTATTGTAAATTACTAAAAATAATAAATGGTGCTTTGAGTACTTGGGCACATCGTTATATTGATGGTTTAAGTCACGCAAAAAAAGGAATCATGTATAAAATAAATGGTTCATCTAAAAAAAATATGAAACTGTTGAAGGAGAGTTGTTATTGTCATTATCATCCGCATCTAACTGCGGATGATTGTAATGCAGAATTTCTAAAGAAAGTCGTTAGTTTTAATCCTGAAATTAGATTCACTAATGGAACTATAGGGAAAAAGGTATATTAATTATAATTAAGTAATTAATCATTTAACATGTATATTGTATATAAAAGCTTGTATAAGTCTTTTGAAATAATGAAAATGTACGTAATTTCTAAAACTAATATAAATTTATTAATGGTTCTAGATGTCTGATGATGATAGAATGTCATTAACGACTGCAGTGAGTGATGATGATGATGGTGAAAGCGTTATTAATTCACCATATCGTGGGAAACAGACTGGTACTGCTGCTGCATCATTCAACTGTACTGGGGCTGTACGAAAAGCAGGGTAAGCTTTATTTACTTAGCGTGTTTACATTCTCTTAAAAATAAAACATGATAAAAAATAAAGATCAACATTTTTACGATCAATACACAACAAATAAATTATATAATAAATGTCAGTAGAACAATTGTGTGCTTTTATGAAACTTTTTTTCAAATTAAATAATCTTAATTTAAAAATTAAAACAATGAGTGGTAATTTACGACAATCTTGGAATGTCAAGTATGTCTAATTTCTACTATTAAATTCGTCTAATAGTTTTAATTAATTTAATTTGAATTAGAGGTAGTGGAGAATACGCCCCAATTCTATTCAGGTCTATTAGCTATGACGCAAATCATTTTGACTATTAATACTTTTTTAATTAATAACTGTAATTCATAAGAAGATTTGAATTATTTTTTATTTATGTAGATATACAAAGAAATAAATAATTAATCTTTTTTGTTTTATTATTTAGATTTCTCAGTGTAAAAAAATGGTTGCTTCGTAAAAAACATCAAATAGAATTAGCGAGAAAACGTGGATGGAAAGGCTATTGGGTTTGTTTAAAAGGCACCACCTTGTTATTTTATCCATGTGATTCACATGAAAGCAGAGCTGTAGAAACAGCACCAAAGCATCTCATTATCGTCGATGGTGCAATAATGCAACCAATTCCTGAGCATCCAAAGAGGGATTATATATTCTGTTTAAGTACAGCTTTTGGAGATGCATACTTATTTCAAGTAAGAAAAAAGTTTCGTTATAAATTATTTCATAGTCTATAGAATCGAATAAAATTGAGTCAACTTGAAGAATAAGTTTTTTTTATGTATGGCGATCGTGTTTCAATAAAAGTTTGAGAGTTTCTTATCTAAAGTATCTATTTTTTGTTGTATCAGTAAAATACAGAAGATACTTAGTCTTTTTTATGAATTTCTTTTTTTTATTTGGTCTCAGTCAGAGACTTATTGACGATTATAATATAAAAAGGTAGAGAAAAAATGTCGTGGGTTTTTGTTTTAGGCTCCATGTCAAGTTGAACTCGAGAACTGGGTGAATAGTATTCACTCAGCTTGTGCAGCTGCCTTTGCACGGCACCGTGGTAAAACTGGTACTCTACATCTCCTTCAAGAAGAGATCTTCCGGTTGGAAAAAGCTATTGAGTCTGTAAGTTCATTCATCAAAAGTATGTAACTTCTTTATTGATTTAGTGATGTTATTTTTCAATTGTCAGGATTGCAAGTTGAAACACATGGCAGATCTTCAGCAATCAGTAGTTTCCGATGTTGACACAAAACAAGAAATCAATAGTCAAATAATTCAATGGGAAGAGAATCTTGAACGACTTCATTGTGAACAATTCCGTTTAAGATGTTATATGGCAAGCTTACAAAGTGGTGAATTACCTAATCCAAAAGTAAAAACAATTCTAAAATTAATATACAATCAACTGTTATATTTTTACTTTTATTTATGATTTTCTTATAAATATTTCAGAGTCTATTAACTCATGTTTCACGAGCTACCAAACAAACTCTCAACAAACTTGGCGTATTTACAGTTTCTTCTTTCCATGCATTCATTTGTGCACGTAGTCCTTCATTACTTAATAATTTATTAGCTGGCCGTGGTGCTACCAAGAGACGACCTCCTCTTTTGTCCAGGTCTAACAGTGGGTCGAGTCGAAGATCTCTACAAATGTCTTCTAGAGATGATGAAAAGAGTGTAAAAGTCTCTGTTCCAGAAAATCAGGTAAAATAAAAAAATTGTCATTTGAAATTCAAAAAATTAAAATTTTATTTAACGTCTTTAAATATTCTTCTTTTATAAAGTTCGTATCAGTTTTTCTTCGAGACGGAATGACTGTCGAAGAATTTTTGGCAAATGCTTGCAGTAGAAAAGGTCTTAATCCAATGGAACACTTTGTAAGAGTAAAGAAACGCCGAGACATGGAGGATCATAATTATTTTGTACCCCACAGAAGTGACGGAATAGAAACTTATGTAAGTTATTATGTTTAAAAATTTTCTACTTAACACTTGTCGACAAAAGCTATTTATAGATTATTTCTAGTGACTTAATTATTGATTTTGCGGTTGCTTGTTTTTTTTTTTAATTGTATTTACGTTTTTTTTTATAGTTGCATACCCATGAAGTAGTAGAAGTTTGCGCAAAAATTCTATATCAAGTTGAACTACAAAGGAATACTCTAGATCAAATGTGGGGTTTCTCTGTTGAAGCCGAATTGATTGAAAATTCAGATCGGCAAGATGAATTATGTTGTTACGTCAGTCGTGTCGAAGACAAGAGTGTAGCAATGCAAAATGGTAAGCAATATTGAAAATTTTTATCTTCAGTTTCTATAAAAAATAAAATTGAATATTCTTGGGGATAAAAAGACTTTAGAGATAAACGATTATCATGTAATCGGTTTCTTAATTTAGTCTGATAAACAATAGTGGGAAGCTTTAAAGAATAAATTTATTAAAAATGTAGGTAATGTTTAAAAATAAATAATGTTATTATAAGAATACTCACTTGTCCACGCACGAGGATGGAAAATCGTGCTATCGGGTCTGAAATGATTGATTTTCTGTCATTTACTCTTCAATAGTCAAATAAAGATGAATGACGCATGCTTCAATGAACTGTATAAAATATAAACTAAGTTATGGTACTCACAAGAAAAATATATGCGCTCAACAGAAGAAGTATTTTAATGAAGAATCACTTTATCATTAATACTTTATACTTTCGTACATTAATTCCTTATGAATTTTTATAACTGTTAATTTTATTCAATTGGGTCAATATTTGTTTTAAAAATTTACTTTTTATTTTTAATAATCCAGAAACATTCGTACGTGACTATCCATTTTTAGTTCAATTGAAAAAACATTTTATTGTATTCAAATTTTTTCAAATAATTTTGCTTTTGGATTATCCTAATACAACAAAAGAGCATATTCAAAAGGGTTATTCAGGTGATTGTAGTTAACACCTTTAAAGCGTTAAATAAACACCTCGTTAACTTGGTGTTATTAAATTAGCTATTTTTAAAAAGAAATTTTTTATAGTTTATCTTTCATCATTGAAAAGAATGAAAATATACATTTTTCTACTTTTAAACTTGTACTTAATTATTCAACATTTGAAAGGTATGATTAATTGTATAATACTATTACAGGTATTATTAAGAGTGATGAAATTATGGTAATAAATGGAGCTATTGTGAGCGATCTTGACATGATGTACTTGGAAAGTGTATTACAAGAGGAGCTTGCACTTTGCATGATGATGCGTTCATCTAGAACAGAACCACCAGATCTTTCAGGTATGATGAGAGTGACAGATGATATCGAAAGTTTGGTGTGTCCTCCACCACCAACCGATCCTCCAGTAATTAGTGAAGAAATGATCTCGGGATTAATTGTTCCTGCTGTTCCAGGATGGAGTGAGTCTTTTATCAGTTGATTAAAACTGTTTTAATTTCTTTAGTTTAAATTATTAATATGTAAATAATTTTATTAGGTAAAGAGGGAATTGTGCAGGACTGTACTCCAGGATCTCATTTAGATAGTAATAAACAAACATCTCGAACGAATTCGTTTGAGATTGAAAATTTATTGAAGACTGCCGAACAAGTAACAGGAATTTGTCGATCCCCTAGCGAAACTAGAAAATCTAGTCCAACTGGAAGTGTTGTCAGCTCTCATTCACAAGTACTTACCCCTAGTAGGCAACTTAGTGATGCTGAAAAATTGAAAAAAGTTATTTGTGAACTTATTGACACTGAACGAACCTATGTCAAGGTCAGTCAATAAGTAAAAACTATTTTTATAATCAAATTGATATTAATTTATACAATATTTAATATTTCAGAATTTGAATAATTTGTTAGAAAATTATTTGGAACCACTGAAACGAGAAACTTTCTTGTCTAATGCTGAAATAAATGCTCTTTTTGGCAATATTCAAGAAATTGTCACATTTCAAAGACAATTTTTACAAAACCTCGATCATGCTATTGAAATGGAAACGAATTTCAACAATTTTGATCATGCAAGTCAATTCAAGGTAATTTAAAATTTTAAATTGAACGGAAAACCAAAATTTCAATAAACTATTCATATAAATCTACTCTTTTAGGATGTCCTTTTTTCTATTGGAAGTGCCTTCTTACATTATGTAAATCACTTCAAGTTATACAGCTCATTTTGTGCTAGTCACTCGAAGGCTCAAAAAGTTTTACATCCAAGTAAGTTGTTTAATTAAAATTTTTTTTTGTATTCTTATGAACTTTAATATGACATTAATATAATTATTGTATTATAAGATGAAGGTAATCAAGCGCTACAAGAATTTTTACAAGCACGAAATCCACGACAACAACACTCGTCAACTTTAGAATCATATTTAATTAAACCTATACAAAGGATATTGAAGTATCCATTACTTTTGCAACAGTTAAAACATTTAACAGATGAACGAAGTGAAGAACATCAACATCTAACAGGTGAACAATTTGTATCATGAATTATAATCACACAAATTAACCATTATAAAATGATTAATCTTAAAAATCTTTTTTATTTTTAACAGAGGCATTAAAAGGAATGGAAAAAGTAGCTGAACATATAAATGAAATGCAAAGAATTCATGAAGAATATGGTGCTATTTTTGATCATCTATTTAGACAACATCAGAAATCATGTAAACAGGTATATGTCATTGAAAACCAGTCAATTTACTATCGATAATCGAGTAGTTTTGCAATTTCGATAATTGGATAATTTTGTTTTCAGCCAATTGACTTAAGTCCAGGTGATTTACTTTATTATGGTGGAGTGGAGTGGCTCAATATTTCTGATTTTCTCGGTAAAATTAAAAAAGGTCTTGAACTTCACGCTATGTGTTTTGTATTTAAATCAGCTGTTGTATTTTTGTGTAAAGAACGATTGCGACAGAAGAAAAAACTTATGGTAAACATAATACTTACGTTAAACACTCTCTATTTAATTAAAATATATAATAAGTAATAAATAAAAGATGAACTGAAAATTTTTAGGGTGTTTCTACGAAAACAAATTCCAATGAAGTAGAAATTATTCGTTATCAAGTACTCATTCCTGTGACAGAAGTACAGGTTCGAGCAAGTTCTGCCAAAGATATGGAGTCCCATTTCCTTTGGGAATTAATTCATTTACGAAGTCAATTACAAAGACGGTCAGAGAAAGTTTATGTTTTATCCAATAGGTAATATTACGTATTATTGTTGGAATATTTTTATTGTCTTCTACTTATAGATCAATTTGTTTTATTAAAAATAATTTTTATTCATTTTTTTTTTTAGTACAACCGATTTTAGAAATGCATTCCTTAAAACTATTCGCCAAATAATACGTGAATCTGTTAGAAATATGAGCATTCCATCAACAAAACCAAATATAACTCAACCGCCAATTTCAATGGCACCACGAATGTCTACCGGTCATGTGGAAAAGTTTGAAAAAATTCAAAGTCAAGGACAAAATGGAAACATGCAAAGTACAACTGGAACACTGTCTAAGAAAGCAGCAAAACAGCAGTTTCTAGCTAATACACTGAATTCGAAAAGAAAACATAGTCAATCGAAGGTAGTCGAGCATGAAAATTCTGAAGACAGAGATAGTGAAGATCCTCCTACAAATCAACCAATGTCTTTTCGTACTCGCAGTAAAACCATCAGCGATACTTCAGGTATCCATACGTCACACTTATAATAAAAATCTTTGATTTAGATTTTTTGAACATTTAAAACAATTTTAATAACTCAATACAGTGTTAGAAAACAAAATATTTTTCGACAAATCTATAACACACTAATTCTGTAAATAATTCGATATTATTTAACCAAATTTTTTTGTTTAAAACGAAAAATACAATGAGTATTGTGTATTCTATAAAAAAAGGTATTTTTCGTATTATTATTTAAAATCGATAATTTTAGGTGAAGTAAAGATTGATATGGATTCAGGAACAAAATCAGAAGGAGAAGAAGATACGCAGGCTTTTTTAGGCGAGAAGAAGACTAATCTTGGTAGGACACCAAATCATCTTACTCTGAGTACGGCTTCAACTATTTCTGCAGGCAGTACTGGTAGCCAAGCAAGACTTATACAGTCATCACATCAACCTGAGAATTATCAACCGATTACTGTTAAGGAGCTTGGTAAGAGACGAGTCAAATTGTCTAAAAAATATAAAACTTTAGATCCGTGTAATGAATTGCCGGTTTAGAATAATTATTATCATATTTTATTTCTAATTATTCTGTTTTTATTTACTTTTCTTTCACAGAGAAACATTTTAATTTTAATTCATTCATGTAGTGTAAGATTACTTCAGTTATTCATACTTATAATCGTAGACGCGTAGATAAGAACTTGAGTTCTTCTATTTCGTATTTATTATTCATTTATTATTTAAAAAAAAAACTAAAAAAAAACAATCAAATTATTATTCAGTTTTGATATCGTAATTTGCATGTATTTCTCGATTATAGGCGTCGACTTTTTGGATTTTTTTAAGGAACAATAAATAATTGCACGTTTCCATGTATTTACCCCAAAAAGTTTAATGAAATTTGTCATTTTATGCTGCATTGTTCATTTATTTAGAATGTTCAAACATTATTATGTATTCAAAGATCACTATGTTGTCTTTGAAAAGTAAAGAATATTATATTAACAGATAGTTATATAAATCTAATTACCGAGTACATGGTATTATTATTTTCAGTTAAAAGAATGATATTATTGCTTGTCCATAAATTTAATTCAATTAAGAGAGGTACAAATATAGCTTGATTTTATTTTAGAATATAGATGGGAAGTAATCGTTAGTGCTAAAATTGATCATAGTTTTAATAATAATAATCATTGTAATAGATTTAGAACTAGAATATATTAGGTTGTTGCAAACCAATTTCACTGTAAAAGAATCACTATGATTAATTCATTTATTGTTAAAAGTTATAACTATTAATATGCACATAAGCAGTATTCAATTTAACATTACCATTTATTTCAATAAATTCTAATGAAACTTCATAATTGTAAATATTACATTTATCATGTTAACATTATTAAATTAAGTTTATATTAAATAGTTAATTATATTAAATTATTATAAATCTTAACACTATACTTAGAAAGTTTTGAATACATATTACTATTGATGACAATGTGATGTAAAAAATAACCTAAAATCTGTAGATCTATTTAATTAGTCATTTTTGTCTTTAATTAGCTATTCATATAACTCTAATAGTTATGATGAAAATATAATAGTTGAGTAAATTGATGACAGTGATAAACTTCTGGACATTTAGCAATGAATCCACTGTATTTGCAGCAACCTAATGATATTGATAAACTAATGAAAAAAGTCGGCGCCTATAAATGAATATATTTATCCAATAGTAGAAAATAACGTAATTACATAACGCATAAGATTGAATTGAATTAAGATACAAAATAATTCGTAAGAAGAACGTGAACAAAATTCTCGCTGTCAATTAGGTTCACCAATTTGGAAGCCGCGGGAACTACCTTCACTCGGGGAGGCCACGACGTTGCCGCGAAAGGGTAAGTCGGCGGGTGAATACTCTGATATAAATTCGGCCCATAGCGCCTCCCGAAAGTCATTAATAGAAATCAATAATTGTGCTCAACAGTCTAACTTTAATAATCACGTTTAACTTGATACAAATTCAATGGAGATGATTAAGTAAAATTATTAAAATGGAGAAAAAAAAAAAATAGAATATTAATTCATATAACAACTATATTGAACTTATACTTAAAAATAATAAATAATAATATTATAAATTAAAATCACTAAAGTAATATTACATATTACCAATCGATATTACTTAACTAGAAAGATAAATTTTAAATAGAATAATTTTTATTGCTGTCCGGGCTGCAATTCATGAAATATCTGGCTTTTCAATTTTCTACTTCGATTTAACACTGAATCTTATAATAAAACAACAAAAAAAAATGACAAAACGTATTAAATTAACGAAAAATAATATACGTAATAAAGATAAGGAATTATATACTCAGGTTGTGTGTGTATATGACTTGGGTGTATTATAAAATTGAGTAACTATTTTAAACAAATTTATTGAGCAAAGTACAATAGATTATTTTATATCTCATGACTTGTTGCAAAGACTATCGCAGGAACGATTAATAATCCATTTAGATGTAAAATAATACCAATTTCGTTAATTGTAGAAAATAGGGAAACATTACAGGGTTTAATGACTGTTGTGGTTATCTTTTGCAAACTTCAAATTTTCTAAAATACAGATACTTACATTTTTTTTTTGTTTAATGAGTTTCTAAATTTTTCAATACAATTTTTTCTTAATTTTTAAACCAATTATTAGAAAAATTTTTCTATTACAGTATTTTAAATATTTATTGAAAATCAATTCTGTTATTATTATGGATTATCGTAAATAAAATTATTAAAAGACAAAAGAAAAGAATACATGAAAAGTTGAATAATTTATACAACACGGACAGCAATGATAAGAAATCAATTCTGTATATAATATCTCAATTATAAAAATATCTTTAATGCTGAAAATTACAATATAAAAAGTGGTTGTCAGTACAGATTATAATAAATAAATAAAAAGGATGAAAAACGAAATGTTATAATTATGAATTTATCGATAAAAATATTCTGAAGGTCGTGTGTATATTTATCCATGGATATACTCACTTAGGATTATATTTACACGTATATTAATTGTTAAATACACAAAGGGTACAGTTGAGATAAATCAGTATTAAAAAATATAAACTTTTCCATTTTTTCCTAAATTAATTTTTTTATTTTAACATAATAATAATATTGAATAATATTATTTAAAGATGACTCTGTAGTAAAAATCTCTACTATAACATCGAACATTATATTCTAGTTTGTTTAATTATTCAAAAAGAAGAAAAAAATATTTAAAATAAATTCAACAAAACTCTTTATCTAAACGATTACCCTGATGTAAAATGGAGCATTAAAAACTAATCTACGAAAAGACTTTTTTTTTTGAAAAAAAAGTTTAAACATTTTACAGTAATTTTTCTAATTGTGACTGAAAGTGTTTTAGTCTTATAGCGAATTTATTTTTAACATTGTTTAAATTATATAAAGACTCAAAAAATCAGTCACAGTAGAAAAATTAATATAATAATAAATAATATAATAATTGATTAATAGAACTGAATAAAATATATGTATGTATTATGTGTATACATATTAATTAATATATATGTATAATATATACACATATTCGATAAACCATAAATAAAAGTAACAAATGGAAAGTGTTGGAAAGAAAAAAGCTGGCAAATTGTGGCATTGATTGTTAAAAAAAATAATAAAATGATTTCTATATCAAATAAAAAAGTTTGTTCAAATCTGAAATGTAATATGTATTGATATCAATCAATAATGACTGGATTAATTCGTGTAAATTAGACAACAGAAAGTATTCATAAATAGATGAGTGTCTACAAAACAAAAATAAGAAATACATATATAAATATATACAGTTAGATTATACTTATTCTCAGAATAAACGAATGATATTAATTATCTCGTCACGCGCGGTTATCTTTTGTAATGAAATTATCAACGACTGTATTTTATTCACTCGTTTTTTCAATAATAATTTAATTGTTTATTGTAATTATATATTAAATTATTTGTAATAATTCATTCTAAAGCGCCGACTTTTTTGCACTGAGCATTTTTGTTTCTCAATGCATGTATGTTAATATTTATAATATTTATATATTTTTAAGAATTGTATACCAATGATTGATTAACTAAAATTTTTAAACTTTATCTAATTTAAGATATTTTATTGCATTTAATATAAATCTATACTCTACAAATGTATATATCTTTTATGCAATGAATTATATTTAAATTTTTAGTACAAAATCATGAAAAATGTCAAGCTTTTTAGAATGTAAGCAAGATGTTGTAATTTATATTAGATATAACTATGCACAATTTATATTTAAGTTATGCATTTTAAAGTCATTGTAAATTATATATTATTTTATGAAAAAATCCATTTTGTCAGGATAATTTTTACATCGTTTTTAATATTTTTAATATAAGTTTATAATTAATATTATTTATTTATAGTAATATTTAGTTGACTAATTTTACCGAGTGTGACGAGATTAAAGAAATTCGATGAACACGAAAAAGTTGACCGCGATATTCTATAAAAAACGAAATTATTATTAGATTTTTGAATAATTAACTTTTAAATATATAGATTGAATTAGAGAAGGTTTTCGCGCTTCGTCATATTTTTTGCTTAATCATTATTGATATTTTCATATAAGTCATTATTCCAGAAATAAAAATGTCAGAATCTAATTTACAAAAATAAAATTCCAAATAATATAAATGAAAATAAAAATAATAACGCAAATTATGAGAAAATAATATTTACAAGTTATTGTTATGAATCATATAATTTTTGACTGAACCGAGACACATTTGAAAAAAGTAAATAAATGCTATATAATTAATATTTATTTATTTCTGCATATTATTCAAGTTGTATTTATTTTGTTCAATATTTATTATTTCGAGTGTGTCTCGAGTATAAATAAATTTCCACGCGTTGTGATTGATTTAAAACTGGGTTTCACCAAGGCCTGTTAACACCAATAAGACAACTAAAAAGACTTTGATTAAGTACATATAATATAAGTGTGAAACCAAAAACGATTTTAATGCCGGACCATAGAGAAATTATTATGATATACGTCTCGAGGGCTCAAAGTTGAAAAATGGATAAATAAATAAGCAAATGAAAAAAAAAATGATATAAAAATAGAGATGAAATTTAAAAACGAGCATTGACTGCACGTGAATGTAAAAGTTAAAAAACAGTAAATTAAATAACTAATAAAAAATTGTTTAAACGATAAGGCCCTTTAGCTTAACTTTATTTAAATTTATATTGGCCATTTAATAAAATAATCATTATTTGGAGAAGTCTAAATTGTCATGAATTCAATGAAACTGACTTAATGCTTATGATTAGGCAACAAAAATACATGAGTAATGTCTAATTATTAATTATTATAAGCAATTATCACACATGAATATTGGAGATAAAACACAAATTTTTTTGTTGTCAAAATTATTATATTATCACCTCTACATATATTTTATGTAAAAGTTCTGGCGAGGCGCAGCCTCCGATCGAGAGTGTTTACTTCTTTTGAATGAATGTGAAGAAATATACTAAAAAATTTATCAAAAAAATTTTTCATAATAATAATAATAATAATAATAATAACAACAATAATAATTCTTTATTATGTAATTTCTCAAAAAAAGAACAAAAAAATGAAAGCTTTAATACCACTTTTTACTTTTCTTTATAGCTTCTTAATGTGTTTAGCTTTAAAAGAATGTATTACAAATGGACAAATCACAATGAATTAAGTAATATTCCAAATTTTCTACCACTTAAGTCTTTCGAGATTTTGAATTTATATTTTATTTTTGTTCTATTTTCCTTTGTACGACAGTTGATACGAAAATAATACCACATACATATACAATTATTGACAATTGACAAAAAAAAAATGTTAATTATTACTACAGAAAATGTCATGTAACTCATTAAGCTCTATCTTTGTGCACATTGGGATTGACCTTAGTAAAATATGGGTCGAAAGTTATTATCATTAAGTAATTTAATAAAAAAAAAAATCTTTTATTAACAAGGAAAGAAAATTAATATTGAAAAAATGAAGTGAAAATTGGTTGAAATAAATGGAGAAGAAGAAAACAAATATGAGTATGTACTGACATAAGACATTGAAGTTGGAGTAAAAGTAAAATGTATCAAAACCCTCTCGATTAGAGGCGTCCCAATAGTTGGCCTAGTACCGAGCATCACATTTTCACCCTCGTTGCCACAGATTATAATTAAATTATCGTCTATTATTGATATACTTCGAGAAATTTTATTGATATACATATAAACTTTATTGCTACCGTTGACGATGTATTTGATGATAAGAACGGGTAATTACTTGAAGATAAATGGAAAATGATAAAAAATAATCATCTTGAATACGAATTGAGATTAGAGGAATAAAAATAAAGAAACTATGTATGAAAAATACAGGAGAAAAAAAAGAATTATTCTTGAAAATATATTCCTCAGATCTCAATGTGTTCAGATTGAATAAAAGTAGATTTTAGCTCACTTAGAATGATCGTTACACTAAAAAAAAGTGTATGAATTAACAAAGAAAAATAAAATTTAAAAAATAAATAAGTCTTTCTGAACTGAAAAAAAAAAAATTGAAAAATGTTTCAAAAATTCATAAAAAATGAAATTTTTTTTCTTTTATTGGCACATTTGCTATGTAATGAACCAAAGAGTGTATTATAGTAGTTAAAAATTTTTGAATAATGTCTTTGAGTTGAAACTTTCTAGTGAAAAAATGACATATGGTATTAATTGCCAGTATAATTACAATTATTGATTATACTTACTGTATCTATTGTTATTGTTTATGAGTTCAGGAGGTGACATTTACGAGAGATCCATTTGTACAATCATTGCGTCATTAAAGTATGATTATTCATTATCGAAAATCTTTTTTGCTTATAAGTATTTACCTTACCTTTCATACATATTGACATAAATAAACTTGACATACGGTAAAATTAACTTCTTTTTAAAAAGAGAGATATATTACTGTATATATATCAGATAAAAGCTATCAAAAAAATATTTTTGATAGTAAATTTTATCCATTCAGTATCAATATAAAAGTAAATAGTATATAAAATATTAATGACTTCATAAAGTACTATCTGTTGTTTTATTAAAGATTTTTTAAGCTTATTTCTACACACCTGTCCGATAAAAACATTCTTAAAATTGATAAGCCGATGGGCTATTTATGATTATCGCTCTAAAGTTCACTTCATAATTGTCTTCATTTAACAACAGTTTGAATTTATATCCAGAAGTCAGGAACTATTGTTCAAACATTTCAAGAAAAAAAAAATGAAGACAATAGTTTTTTTTTTAATAAATTTGTGGATTTTACCGGTATTTTCCGATGATTATACTTGCGTTTGGTATGGAGATTGTACTCCAAAAGGAGGAAACAAAGTAAAAAATTGTCCCTATCGAGGGCCAGCACGTTCGATTAATAACATCACTGCTGAAAAGATTCTTAAGAAACGATGTCCCCATTTTTTTGATGACACAGGTAAGTTCAAAGAACTTTTTGTTGATTCTTGTGATTAAAATGATACAATTCTATTCAGATTATCCTAAAACATGTTGTGATGTTCAACAAATTATTTCAATGCATAATAGTATGGACATAGCTGGATCGCTATTCAGTCGTTGCCAAACCTGTCTCAGAAATCTGTTGAGTTCACTTTGTGATGTAACTTGTGGTCATGATCAAAGTCGGTTCATGGTTGACAAAGTAATAAAATCTGATCCAGCTACAGGAAAGGAATATATTGATGAGATAGATGTAAAGAATTGATATAAAACTAAATTGATTATTTTATTGAATTAAAAAAATGTATTTATTAACCTCTTTTTTAAAATTATTGATAGATATACATAACAGAAAGGTATCTAAATGCCACTTATGATTCCTGCAAAGGAATTGTGATGCCCAATAGTGGACAATACGTAATGGATGTAGCTTGTGGAGGTAATGGAGCTGTACTGTG
This sequence comes from Chelonus formosanus, assembly GCA_028641665.1. Classification (NCBI taxonomy): domain Eukaryota; kingdom Metazoa; phylum Arthropoda; class Insecta; order Hymenoptera; family Braconidae; genus Chelonus; species Chelonus formosanus. The sequence goes on from CM054002.1 coordinate 22,944,234, forward strand.
TACTCCAAAACTGTAAGTCTCTATATATTTAATAAAATTATTACTACTTTAAATTATCATTACACAATTATTCTTTACAGATGGTTCGAATATATGGGTGATCGCCAAACTCCTTTTGTACCGTTCCAAATTAATTACATAACCCAAAATAATAATAACCACGAGCCACTAGATCCAAAAACACTGCCATGTAGTGAAGCATACAATGTATGATACATTAAGCTACTTAATGAGAATAATTGACTAGAAAAACAAATATTATATTAGTAAATCTTTTTAAAGAATTCAACATCTTGTAGCTGTGTCGATTGTGAGCAGGCTTGTCCTTATATTGAGTGGAAACTCAGAGAATGGGAATTCAAAATTTTTGATTACAATGGATATGGAGTAATTGCAGGAATCTTAGTTATAGTTTTTAGCCTTTTTTATACTCTAAATTATTTATATCTCTCTCAGTTTTGGAATAGTAAGTTATTTTAATTGGTTATAAAAGTTAAAACACTAGAAAATGTTCGAATTTGTAATTTATTTATAATTAATTTAATTTATTTTTAGATGTTTGTATTCATATGAGCTGGCATTCTTCGTACTGTCAGGGTTTTTCAAAAAAAATATTTTTTTATTGGGGATATTGTAAGTATATTGACATAATTTTCAAAAAACAACCATTTATATCACAAAGATAAAAACTTATAAAAATTTTTCTCAGTTTTTGCAAGATATCCTGTGGTTTTACTATGCCTTATATCATATGTTGTCGTTGGTTTGATACATGGAGCATTATATCTTAAAGTAACTGTCAATCCTATTGAAATATGGGCAGCTCCTGCAAGTAGATCAAGAGTGGAAAAAGATTACTTTGATAGTCATTTCACTCCTTTCTATAGAACAGAACAAATTTATTTGAAACCAGTTGGTTTAGACAATGTAAGACCTACTAATCATTCATCCTAGAACCACAATATTAATTAAATATTTTTTTTCAGATAATATACAATGTACGGAATGATACAGATAAATTGGATCTGGAATTCAGTGCAGTCTATCAAGAGGATTTCCTACTGGCTGCCTATCAACTACAAAAACAAATTACGAATGTAAATGGTCAAAATAAGATTTCATTTTATTTTCAAATGAATCAATATTTGTATTTTATTAATCGGTTTTCTTTATAAAACAGATCACCCTAGACACTGGTGAAGGCTTTGAAAAAATATGTTATGCTCCAGTAAAAAATGATTTTTCTACTGAAAATCCCTTAGATCTTTGTACAGTCCAAAGTATTCTAGGATATTTAGAAGCTGACGAAATGATAACCGAATCCTCTTTAGAATCTGGTTATCTTGATACTTTACTCAAGTGTTTCGGGTAAATTATGATGGAATATTATAGTATCCAATCGGAACGTGTGAAAACTAATCAATGCTTAGTGCTAAATACGTGTTTCTATACCATTGAATTCCGTTGCATGTTAATGAGGGATGGGAGACAAGTTTAGTTTTCACACGTTCCTGTTGGACATCTTTTATCTTTCATTCATTTTTGAATTTTAATAATTTATTAATAGTCAATTTCTTTTATATATCTACTAGAAATCCATTCCAGATTGATTGTCTTGCACGATACAAAGGACCGATCCTTCCTGAAATAGCAGTGGGTGGATTTCCTCCAAATCCTTATGGAAATTACACCAAAGAAGATTACATAAAAGCAACTGGTTTAATTTTGACCTTTGTGGTTAAAAACTCTTTGAATAAAACTGATTTAAATTTAACATTGGAATGGGAGAAAAAATTTTTAAAATTTATGAAAAATTGGACGACAACAGATCAACCTGAATTCATGGATGTTGCTTATAGTGCTGAGAGATCCATTGAAGATGAGTTAGATAGAACTTCTAAAGCAGAAGTACGAACAGTGATTATAAGTTACATTTTCATGTTTTGCTACATCACACTAGCTCTTGGAAAATTCAAAGCCTCTCTTCGATGTTTTGTAAGTATCAAACAATTATTATTAATTTTTTGCTTAAGTCATGCAATGAATAAACAAAACTTGTAGATCAGTAGCCGATTTCTATTAAGTGTTGGAGGTATTATCATTGTTCTGGCCTCAGTTGGATGTTCTCTTGGAATATTTGGATATATTGGAATACCTACGACTATATTAACCATTGAAGTAAGTATTGTTTAAATTTATTTAATAATAATTTATAATCAAATTAATTTTTTTGAAAAAAGAATCTTTCTCTCCTTCAAGGTAATTCCATTCTTGATATTGGCTGTTGGAGTGGATAATATATTTATTCTAGTCGAGACTCACCAAAAAAATTCACCTAATCGTGACGAAACAATACCAAATTACATGGCAAGAATTTTAGCAGAAGTAGGTCCATCAATGTTACTGACAAGTACATCAGAATGTTTTTGCTTCTTAATTGGAACTCTGTCTTCCATGCCTGCTGTTAAGACATTTGCACTTTATGCCTCAGTGTCTATTTTAATCAATTTTTTGCTTCAAATCACTGCATTTGTAAGCTTATTAGCTTTGGATATGAGACGATATTACGTAAGTTGATGATAATTCATTGTGTAAGATCTCATAGAAAGATAAATTAATAGAAATTTATTTGTATTAGGATAATCGAGTTGATATTTTTTGCTGCATTAGACTGAAACTTACCGACAAAACTGAGAATGAAGGAATAGTTCATTATTTCTTTAAATATTTCTATACTCCGTTGATAATGAATAAAACAATTAGCACAATTATTCTATTTTTTTTCACTGGAGTTTTAGTACTTCACTGCATTGTAGCACCTCATGTTGAGATTGGTTTAGATCAAAAGCTCTCGATGCCAGATGATTCTTATGTTTATAAATATTTCCAGGTATTTACAGAAAACTTTAATTAATGGATGCAACTTTAAGATGGTATGAATAATCTAAATGAATTTTTTTATCTAGTTCATGGATGATCTGCTTTCAATGGGTCCACCTGTATATTTTGTTGTAACGAAAGGATTAAATTACAGTGAGCTACCTGATCAAAATGTAATCTGTGGTGGATCAAATTGCAGTTCTAATTCTCTTTATTCCCAAATTCATAGTGCCCATAAACAACCACTAGTGTAAAATACAAATCTTTTCTTATTTGGTAATTTTAACTTTTAATTGTTAATTTAACTTTCAATTTTGCATTTTAGATCATACTTAGCAAAACCACCTTCATCATGGATTGATGATTATTTTTCTTGGACTACAATGGACACATGTTGTAAATATTTTCCCAATAACGGATCTTTTTGTCCTCATGTTCATGGTAAATTTATTCATATTTAATCATTTCTCATTGAAAAAATTTTGAGACAAATTTTTATTTCAGATAAATGTAAAAAGTGTGATATCATAAAAGATGAATCAAAAATGAGACCAAATGCGAATAGTTTCCGTAAATATACAGAGTTTTTCTTATCAGATACTCCTGATGCATATTGTGCACAAAGTGGCCGAGCTATGTATTCCGATGTACGTGCATAATTTATTTTAATTTCCCAATAATTACTTATATTTAATCAATCGAATCTTACTTCAAAAAAAATGTTCTTTTTTTTTTCTTAGGCTGTAAAATACACAAAAGATAAATATGGAATGATTGATGTACATGATACCTATTTTATGAGCTTCCATACACCTTTAAAAAAACAATCTGATTGGTATGAAGCCTTATCTGCTGCACGTTTCATTGCTGATAATATTACAACAACAATAAATAATGAGTTGTTGAGTAATCAAACAATCAAAGTATTTCCCTACAGGTAAATTTATTGATTTTTAAAATACAATTAAAAAATTGATTTCATAATTGAAAGATCATCAATGATTTTGCAGTGTATTTTACGTGTTTTATGAGCAATATCTGAATATTTGGATAGCAACTATAGAATCTCTAGGACTGTCATTGCTTGTCGTTTTTGGAGTCACTTATTTACTCACAGGATTTTCCATTTTCTCAGCAATAATAATTTTACTTACAGTAACAATGATACTGATCAACATGGTAGGACTTATGTACTGGTGGAATATTTCACTTAATGCGATCTCTCTTGTAAATTTAGTGATGGTAAATATCATTTTTTTGCATGAAATAAATATCAATTTATCATTAATAATAATACTGTTTTGGTATGTTAGACAATTGGGATATCTGTTGAGTTTTGCAGTCATATTGTACATTTTTACTTGACTTCAAAACATCAAACAAGACTTGATAAGGCATCAGAGGCCTTATCGGTTATAGGAAGTTCAGTAAGTTTACTTATTCTGTTTACTTTCCTTCTGATTCAATAAATTATATTTACACTGTATTAATATGTCATTAACTGTAGGTATTCTCTGGAATTACATTAACTAAATTGGTAGGAATAATTATTTTGGCATTTGCACGGAGTAAAATATTCAGTGTTTTCTACTTCAGAATGTACTTAGGAGTATTGATTATTGGAGCAACCCATGGATTAATATTTTTACCAGTCTTGTTACGATTTGTTGGTAAGGCCAATAGAAAACCAACTACATTAAGTATTTGAATAAACAATAATTAACAGACTCATACATTTTTCTAGGACCTCAAAATTAGACAGCTATATTGATAACTAGCTGATGAAGTATTTTAAAAGAAATCAAATGTTTATATTTAAATCAATGGAATAGGAGAAGTATTTTTCAATAGATATTTTTGTAGAAAGAAATAAAAATATCCTTTTAAAATTTGATTAATGTGTATTTTATTGTATCATCAGATTACAATGTGTCTAATTGAGATACTGCATTGTAACGAAAGAGATAATTAAAATGTGGAATGAACAATCGAAATAATATGAATTCTAAAATTACTATTGATGTTTATTCAGATTTCTTTTGGCAGCATGATTTAGCAGCCACCTCGAAGACGCAGGACCAAGTGCAATGTAGATTCTTTTTGGATATTATAATCAGAAAGAGTTCTTCCATCTTCTAATTGTTTACCAGCGAAGATGAGACGCTGTTGGTCTGGTGGGATACCTTCCTTATCCTGAATTTTAGCCTTGACATTTTCAATAGTGTCAGAAGCTTCTACTTCTAGAGTGATAGTCTTACCAGTTAAGGTCTTAACAAAAATTTGCATACCACCACGAAGACGTAAGACCAAATGTAGAGTAGATTCTTTTTGGATGTTATAGTCAGATAATGTTCGTCCATCTTCAAGTTGTTTACCAGCAAAGATGAGACGTTGTTGATCGGGTGGAATGCCCTCTTTATCTTGAATTTTTGCTTTGACATTTTCAATAGTATCTGATGCCTCCACTTCTAGGGTGATGGTTTTACCAGTAAGAGTCTTTACGAAAATTTGCATTCCACCTCGAAGACGTAAGACCAAATGTAATGTTGATTCTTTTTGGATATTATAATCAGAAAGAGTTCTTCCATCTTCTAATTGTTTACCAGCGAAGATGAGACGCTGTTGGTCTGGTGGGATACCTTCCTTATCCTGAATTTTAGCCTTGACATTTTCAATAGTGTCAGAAGCTTCTACTTCTAGAGTGATGGTTTTGCCAGTTAAAGTCTTAACAAAAATTTGCATACCACCACGAAGACGTAAGACCAAATGTAGAGTAGATTCTTTTTGGATGTTATAGTCAGATAATGTTCGTCCATCTTCAAGTTGTTTACCAGCAAAGATGAGACGTTGTTGATCGGGTGGAATACCCTCTTTGTCTTGAATCTTCGCTTTAACATTTTCAATGGTATCTGATGCTTCCACTTCTAGGGTGATGGTTTTACCAGTAAGAGTCTTTACGAAAATTTGCATTCCACCTCGAAGACGTAAGACCAAATGTAATGTTGATTCTTTTTGAATATTGTAATCAGAGAGGGTCCTGCCATCTTCTAATTGTTTACCAGCGAAGATGAGACGCTGTTGGTCTGGTGGGATACCTTCCTTATCCTGAATTTTAGCCTTGACATTTTCAATAGTGTCAGAAGCTTCTACTTCTAGAGTGATGGTTTTGCCAGTTAAAGTCTTAACAAAAATTTGCATTCCACCACGGAGACGTAAGACCAAATGTAGAGTAGATTCCTTTTGAATGTTGTAGTCAGAGAGGGTCCTGCCATCTTCTAATTGTTTACCAGCAAAGATGAGACGTTGTTGATCGGGAGGAATGCCTTCTTTATCCTGAATTTTAGCCTTGACATTTTCAATAGTATCAGAAGCTTCAACTTCTAAGGTAATAGTTTTTCCCGTAAGAGTTTTCACAAAGATCTGCATCTTGATACTGTAAATAAAAAAAAATTTGTCTTTTAATTAATTAATCCTAATTTTTTTGTTACTACTTTATATAATCATGATGCAGCTGTTTTTGTTGAAGAGAAAGTTGAGTCTACAAAATGGCGTTTGTATCCGAACAAAGAAAATCGTTGTAAACTTCTTCAAAAAGAAATTCTTGTCAGTAAAAATCATAAAATTAACGGAAACGTGATAAGAATTTATAATTGTATGGAAAAAATCCTTTATATTTAATCTATTTACATAAATTCTAAAATGTATTGATCGACCCACAAAACAACACGCCATGAAAATTTGAACTTGGTCTGTTTGGTTTTACAACTAAAATTAACGAGTATTTAAATATTTCAATTAATTATTATGTTGATTAAAAGATTACTTACATAAAATTGTGCAAGTTCAATCAATTTAATGAACTTAATGAGCAATGATTTATAGAAATTCTAAAGAGTTATACAGCAAAATCAACTTCGATATATATCCCACCGAAGACAAACAGCGAATGATCTAGAAGCTGGGGTCCGCACGCAGTGCTAAACACATGCAGCCAACTGTAGAACAAAATAATGGTATATTTTCATTCTCTAGTGATGCCAACTACTGAAATTTTTTTATCTAATCGTTACCAGAGAGAAAACTGAAAGTAGCAACAAAGAATACAGACCAAGAATCTCTGATCATCTAAACCGCCAAAAAAAAATCGTAACTATTTCTAATTAGCGTAGAAACAAAAAACTGAGTATGGTGTGTTTGACGCGGCCAGATTCTTCTGCAGACGATCAAGAAGAGATTGGGGGCCTAAAAAAGCCGGATCACACTTTCAGGGGCTATTTTATCTACGATATAATTTATTTTAAATATTAGCACTCACAGATTGCATTTATATGCAATAGTAAATTTGTAATTGTTATTATAAAATTAAAAAAATGAACATCTGATATAATACATTAAGATAAAACAGATAGTGGAAACCTGCGAGGTGAAACAGATAATGGAAACTTGACTGTTATACCGACTCTGTTTTGCTTTGTTAGTTCGGTGGAAACGAAAAAATTAGAAATGGCGGCGCCTTGCAATGGAAATTTTTTTTTAAATGGCATTGCTACTCTCAATTTTCTCTCTGTCGTCACATCCTATACTCAATGCTCATAAAAATTCATCTTCACGCTTGTAAAAAGAATATCTTTGATAATTCCATCCATTTTTTGAGTTTAGAATTTAAAAAACTAGATAAAGAATTAATAAACACAGATGATTATAAAATAACAAAAGAATAAATATTTCTAAATTATAATTTTATTCACGATTCATCTCCTAATCATGTAAATGTGGCTTAAGTTTGTTGAAACGATCGTCTCAAAATGGTGACTGAAATGTATTATGATCTGATCAACTAAATAATTACTTATTTAAAAGAGCTCTTCTTTAATTATTCTTTAAAAAAAAAAAACTTTTATATTTATTTATAATTTATCGTAAACGTTTACATAATTATTTGATCATTAATAAGTGTTTACGTAGTGTATAATATTAATCTAAAGGAAAATACACATAAATCCCTGTAATAAGATAAAAAGTATTCAAGTTAATCATTGGAGCTGTTGATTCAATCCGAGAAACCTTCTCAACGAATTTATACAATAAGAAGATGATGCTGTACTTTAGTGAGGAATTTTAAAACGAAACAACACTGAGGTATTCTCAATGTCAGGTAAATTGTTCATCAAGTATTTATCTATAGCACATAACCTAACTTGTTCAGATTACAAGTACTTGCTGTGTGTATAACTGAGTAACTAGTTGCATGCGTACAATTGTAATTTACAATAAATGAATAATGGTATGACTGATGTTAGTTTTTGAATAAATTTTTTTCAATACTATTTTATGGTTACGATGATTGTTTACGATGAATAATATTTATTTCAGCTACATAAGGAGGACAACAACATCTGAAAGGGTTTCGATTGGTAACGAAAGGTTTTTATAAGTAAAAAACTAAAGCGCTATCATCATTTTTGAAACTTTTACACCGGTGAGTTCCAACACAAAATATTGCTTCTTCGAAAAGCGGACTCAAAGCCAACTAACCATGTCTGTACAAAGTGTTGCTCTGGCATCTCTCACGGCCACCTATACCGACTCGGAGGGCGAGGACGGGGTGGATGACGACCTTCAGGAGAATTCAAACACTCCCCAGGGGGCCGCCCCGCAAAATGCCCAAGTCGGTCAGCCCCGGGCTCTCACCAGTCCCCAATCTGGCAGATCAGCCTCAAATAGTCCCAACGTTGCCTCCAGTGTTGGAGGAACTTCTAATAGTAACTTATCGAATCCGCTAACTTTAGTTACTGATGTGTCAAGGGTGCAGCGATTGGTTTCTTATATTGATGATCCAGTTCTCTCCGATGACGAGGGGTTAGCGGCGGCACCAGCTGAGAGCCAACCTGCAGAAAATGGTGGGCTCTCAGCATCTGAGCAGTCGCCCTCACGTCAAGGAGAGTTAGTTTCAGATGGAGAGGCAGATCAATATGGAGTTACTATTCCACCTGAACCGCCTGGTCAATATCCATCTGAATTGCAGGAAAAAATTACTCAACTTTTCAGGAAAATGGAGTCTGGTGGTTTGGATATGAATAAAGTCATTCAACAAAGAAAAGATTTTAGAAATCCGTCTATTTATGAAAAGCTTATTCAATTTTGTAGCATCAACGAATTAGGTACCAACTACCCTCCTGACAGATTCGATCCATTCAAGTGGGGGAAAGATTCTTACTACGAGGAGCTTGCTTTGGTTCAGAAAGCTGAAATGGACAAACTCGAGAAAGCAAGAAAGGAAAAAACGAAAATAGAAATTGTTTCTGGTACAGCAAAACGGCCGAACAGTTCTACAACTACAGTCGAAGAAGACGCAAAAAAAAGAAAAAGTAAGTGGGACCAAGTAGCTACTGGTACTACACTTACTGCCCAACCCGCTTTTTTATTATCTCAGCCAACTTTAACTACATTGACCTCTTCAGCTACTGGCACAAAAGCAACAGTGATATCAGCTTTTGGTTCGTTACCAAAGAAAAGACTGTAACATAAACATATTTTGTAAAAATTTTTGTGTATATATAGATATTTTCATTTGCCATTGCCATTTTTTTATCTGTATCGCATACCAAAAAATACAAAGCCACGTATGCAACATATAATGGCAAAAATTCACAATCCATTATCAATTTGATATACGCATTTGTCATGTAAAATTTATTTTGTAAACTAACTATTGGTCTTCATAATTTATCATGAATATTTTCGTTCTCTTTGTAATTTTACATCAGATTTTGGCAAAAAATGGTTAACATTCCATTTGAACTTAGAAGTGTATAACTAAAATATCTGAGAAGTTTGCTATGTTTCATATTCATTTTTTAAATAAAATTTTATCAACGTTATGTGTTATTGATAATTTTGCCAAACATGATGAAATTTAGCTTTTATTTCATTAGATGATTATTTAGTAGTATAGTTAATTGAGAAGTGAATCGACTGTTCTTAATGATCTATGTTGAGAAGATAATTTGAATGACATATTGTATCGATTATTTTCGCGACAATTTTAATAGTTTCTTGTGTCATTACACAAGATTACACAATGATTAATATTAACAAACTTCTCAGGAATTCCGTTTCAGATAAAATAGATGAACCGTTACTAAAAATAAATAATATTATTAATTAAATATAACTAAAATTTGTGGTGTGAAAGAAATATATTTTTGCAAAGAAAAAAAAGTATAAATAGCATCAAATTCTTCGAGTGTGCTATGATACTGCCACAGTTATTAATTCTTTGTTGATATTAATGTAATTATTAAATAATGTAGTAAATAAACAATCAATGATAAATCATGTGATAAAGTTAACAAATGAAAATTAATAATAAAACTTGGTTTCTGTGTGCTTTTAGTTTATGTATGAAATTAGTATTGAAAAATGATATCATGAAAAATATATATTATAAATTGCACATAAGAAGCGAAAATATTTTTAGATAGAATCGTAGATTTAAATTATTTATCAGGTATTAATAAAAGTAATTTTTGAATTTTGTTAAAAATACCTGATACAATATCAGAATTCAATAGTGTAATTCTTTTAGCAAATTGCAATTAATCATTTTTTGTTGTGTTTAAATTCAGATTAAGAACAGTTATTTAGTTTAAGTAAACGAAACTATGTGTGAGTTATATCTATTGTTTAATTTAATGAACAACAATCGTATTTCATAATTATATATTACAAACAAATTTATTATTAAAAAATCAAACTAGTTTTAAATAATTTTATTAGATTTTTATCCAGAAGGATGATTAACTAATGGAGGCATGAGTAAGTTTTGGACTTAATTATTCAATATATTTCATTTATTCGATATTCGAATCAAGGTGAGTGAACCAAATTCTGCAAATGACATTCGAAACTGTACATTGATTACTAATTATTTTAATTGCTTTATGAAACTATAGGTTTGATAAACTAGTAAATGTACAAGTACATATATCAATTTATAGAAATGTGAAAAATAATTTTTTTAAATACTTTATACTGATTGTTAAATTAATATAGCCTAGCAAAATATTCGTATTGATTTTGATAATGTAAATACATATTATTCAAATGGGAAAATGGCAAATGAGATTCAGAAAAAAATATTTTTGAAATAATCCATATCATAAATTATTTATTACGCATTTGTTTTTTTTTGTGTTTATTGTAAAAATATTACTTAGAATCATTCTTAAATAATAATTTTTTGCTATAATTTTTCAATTGCTTTCAAATCAATTCATTCAAGTTTTCTTTAAAACATTCAATTATGTCAATTAGTAATATAAAAAAATATACAATTATTAAAAAATTAGGAGAATAATAAATAACTATTTAAAAATTTTACAATTCAATCATTTCAATAATCAGTAATTATCAGGATCTAAAGTGAGAATTTTAGATGATTTTGAATCATCAGATTTCTGAAAGAAGTAAATTAATTTTTTTATCAAGTTATTTTTCTTAAAACAAAGAAAATGAAAAAGTTGTCGAACATACCACTGCTAGAATACCAATAAGTATATCCGCATGTACCATTAACGTTTGATTGAAAGTTGCGTAAATAATTTGATGTGATTTATTCAACGTCTTGAAGTATTCCACTATGTTTTCGGAGTGAACTATATCTAAGGGTGCATCAACTTCATCAAAGAGAAGAAGAAATGATGAATCGACTCTGAAATAAAAATATTATGATCATTAGAATTTTTCACAGTTTTACGATATTTTTGTTAAATATTCTAAAACTTATATATTATTTTAAAAAATTGATATTACTTCAAAATAGCTAGAATGAGTGATATCATTGCTATCATTTTTTCCCCTCCTGAAAGCTTACAGTGGCCATAAAATTTGTTTCTCCTTGGTAAACAGATATATTGAATGTCACCCAAATAAGGTTCTTCTAAATTCGTGGCTTCTAAAAAAGCATGGGCATCTTCATCTCCACATAATTGCTAAAAAAACATTTAACAATAAGATATTTAGAAATTAATCTATAAAAATACAAGTACTACCTTATAAAGTTCTTTAACCCGTTTAGAAATGATATCAAAACCAGTCATGAATTTTTCACGTCTTTTCTGTTTTATTTCGTCGAAATTAATTCTGATGTTTATCAGGTTTTTATTTAGTTTATCTATTTGCTGATTCAATCCTCTCACTTTTTCCATAATTTCTTCCAATTCTTGTGACCACTGCGACATTAATAGAATCCAAATTGAAATAATAACTATGATATTATGCTTACTAATATAAAAAAAAATATGAATGTTATTGAAAATTACCTGATTACTAAGATAAAGTTCACAAATTTTTCCATCTATTATTTTTAATTGAGATTTATATTCTTCACACATAAGTTTAAGACTGTCAATATTATTATTGGTAATTTCATTTGTAATCAGACTATAATCTAGTTGAACAGAGAGTTCTGGGCCCAAATGAAAAGTTGGAAATTCATCACTTATTCTATCATTCATTGCAAAATCTTTATTTTTATCTGAATCGGATGAGCTTTGAATTAAATCACCTGCATCTTTGATAAATGATAAATTTTTTGACTGAAAAATTTATAAAAACATTGTCATTATTAATTTCATTAATGTAACAAATTTATAAAAATGGAAAAATAAAACTTACTCGAGCTTCGTTTAGTAAATGATTAAATTGTTTATAATATCGTTTGTACGAATCAGCACACCGTTTATGACTATCAAATTCGGAATGAAAAAATCCATGTATTAATTCTGATAAATACTTTTGTGATTTTTGTACATCTTTTTTTAATTCCGCATTGTCAGAATCGATCTTTTCTCGTTCTCTTTGTAACGGCTCTAACAGCTTTATCTTTTCATTTTCTTCCTTTTTTAATGTTTTATATTTGTCTGTTTCCTCCTGCAGTTGCTTTTTTAAATCATCACTTCTGAGTTGATAACGTTGGAGATTGCTTTTTATATCATCTCTTTTTTCTTGTTCTAATTCATCTTTAATTCTTTTCATATGATTATCATGTTCCTCTTGGTCTAATTGCAGTTTTTTAAATTTTCTTGAATTAAAAAAAATATGTACATATATAATAAATAGTATGAAAATAATAAGAATAAATTTATCGATAAGAAAATATATAAATGATGTCTACTCTATAAGGTCTTGAAACTTGGAAATATTGGTAATATGATACTTTTCATAAAATTTCTTAAAAACCGAATTTTCATAAAAATTCGTTACATCTTTAAATACTTTTGCTTCTTTATCTAAATTTTTTATTTGTTGTTGATCTTTTTCATCCTTTGCCTAAAAAATTACAGTATATTCTAAATATTATATTTATTTCATCATCACAATATACTGTAACAAATGCTTTACCATCAAATTAGATAATTCTGATTCTAGCTGTTCTTTTTTGTCTTTCTGTTCATTATACCCATCCATTACATCTTTTATAAAAGATATTTTCTTTTCAATAATTTCAGATTGAATTTTTGATAATTTTTTCATTTGATCATAATCTATCAGTTGTTTATTAATATTATCCATCTCAACAAGTAACTTGTTTCGAATATCCTTCAAGCTTGAGATATCCGGGACATTTCTTTTCATGGTAGATTTATTTTTGAATATTATTCCATTGTTTTTGTAGTAAATGCCATTCAATGATATACACTGAAGAATTAATAATAAAAAAAGACATTTTAAAAATATGACAGTATTGATTATTTTTACAGTAGAAGACTTACATCATTACGTTGCCCAGATTTCAAATTGTATGCAACCTGGAAAGCATCATTTGGAGTTTCACATACTAGTGTCTTTTTTAAAGCAAATTGTACAGCTGGTCTTATTTCTTCTGGATATTTTACAATATCGATTGCAAGTTTCACATTCTTGATCTCTCCATACTCATTATTATCCCTAAAACATGTGGAAAAGATAGAAAAAATTCTCTACCATTAATTCTTTCAATATTATAATTCATTACTGTAAAGATTCTCTGATGTTTTGATTTTTCAACAAGTCAAGAGTTAAAAATTTTATGCGTCCTGGCAAAGTTTGTACTACAGTATGGCATAAATAGGCTGTTTCTTCAGTATCAATAACAATCGTTGAAGAGTGTCTTTTCAAAATAACTCCTACAGCAATTTCGTATCGATTGTGTATGGGCCGACAAAGATCACTCAGATATCCATACTAATTGAAATAGTTAAATTGAAAAAAAAAAATATTATTTGTTTTAATAAAGAAGTCAAAAGCAGTTTAATTTGACTTACCACTCCTTCTTTTATCTTTTCTCGTAAAGATTCCATGATTGAAATCTTTTTTTTATACTTTTCAATATCAGCTTTATGATACTTTGAAAGTTGTAATTGTTCTTCAATATTCATTAATTCTTTTTCCTTCTCTCTATAAGAATTCATCAATTTTTCTCTTTCTCCTTTTTCTTCTTTTAATTTTATAAATTCATTGTTCAAATTTTTAAATTGGTCGGAATATTTATCATAATTTTCTAAGAATGAGCTAATTTTTTCAATTTCAATCTGCTTTGTTGATATTTCTATTTTCCGATTAATAATATTTTCGCGTAATCTTCTTTGTAAAATTCTCATTCTTCTTAATTTTTTTGAAGAGTCACTACTAAGTTTTGATACTATTTTTAAATAAATTTTTTGATATTCTTCTTCCTATGAATAAAAAGAATGTTCAGTAATAACATATTAAACACATTAATTTATTGAAAAAAGAATTCATACCATTTTATTAATATTTTTTTTCTCCAATTTCTTAAGTTGTTTTTTTGTTTGATTATTGAGTTCCTCAATTTCTTGATATTCATCTTCAAGTTGCTTTATTCTCTCTGTTCGTAATTTGTCAACTTGCTTAGCTTTACAAATATCTTGTTTAACTCTATGAATGCCTTGTTCAATTGTTTTGATTTTGATCGAAGAATCATGCAACTTCTTTCTTACAGTTGAAAGTTCATTTTCGTTAGCATCTATTAGGCTTTTTAAATTGTTTATAATTCGTTCATTTTCAGCAATCATTTGATTTGTCCTTTGTATATCACCTTCAGTCTTTTCTCGTTCTTTTTTTCTATTAGCTTTTTTTTTCTCTAGTATTTCAAATTCTTTTCTATAATTTTTCATATTTTGTTCAGTAATGTAGAGTTGTAGAAGATTTACTTTTTCAGTTATTTTTTCCTAAGTATAGAACAAAGAATTGTAATTCATACTTCACACATAATTTAATCAATTCATGCATTAAAAAAATTATAAACATATTTACAAATTCAAACTGTAATTCGAGTCGAGTTATTTCTTTTGCCTTATCTAATTTTTGATTGGATAATTTTTTATTAAAAATTTTTTTTTGTTCATTTAACATTTTTCGTTCATGCAATTGTTCCTCCAGAGATTTTTGCAAAGATTCGTATTTTTCTTTGTACTCAACTGATCCAGTAATTTCTTCAAATCGAGCTGCCCTTTCTTTCGGTTTTTCTAACAATGATTCAATCGATTCTCCTTGATAAATTATAAAGTATCGTGTTTTTGCATTTATCCCGATTTTATTTAATTTGTTTAAATATTCTTCTCTATTAACGATCTAGATAAAATTGAAAATTTTTTTTACAACATCAATGTTGACATATTAATCAGCAATCTACTTTTATAACTCACATCATCGTTTATTGTAAAAATATTTCGATTCTTTCGTAAAGTTCTCGTAAATGTTATTTCTTCCATGTCATATCTGAATGTACAAGATACAGAGCATTCTCTAAAAATTTAAAATAATTTTCATCATAAATATGATCAGTGAAAAAAAAAAATAATAATTAATCAAAATAAAAATCAATTGTACTTTTCATTATTACTGCATACTGAATTAAAATAATTTCCAACTTTTGTTGGTCTGGATCTAAACTTGTTTTCTCCAAAAGAAAAAGCGATTGCTTCCATCAAGTTGGATTTTCCTATAATTTTTTTTAGTAATTTATAAATATGAAAAAAAGGCATTATTAGATAGAAATAATAATCATAAATTCATGCTTAATATTATTTACATTAATCTTACCACAACCATTAGATCCTATTACAATATTTAAGGATTCAAAATTATTCACACGAACAATGCCAGCGTATGATTTAAAATTTTTTATTTCTATTTTTATAAGTCGAGTAGCCATTTTTCATTTATTTTAAAATTATTTTAAAATACAGTTTGATACAAAGGAATTTTTAAAAAAAGTTTGATGTTTCATTCGATGCAGTGTCTACTTCGTTTGAAGCTTCAGTTGCGTATGGATGTTTCTCGAAATGTCTCGCAAGAAACTACTTGTTTTTTCGCGGAAAATTAACGAATATTTAATTCTAGGAACAGCATTTTAACAAAGCGCTACTGTTTTAAAAATATGCCGATTGGTATATTATCAAATAAGATAATAAAAAATCTACTTTATCGCCACGTAGTAACGAGTATGTAGAATACTACATTATCGATATGAAAAATTTCAAATCACTCTCAGATCAATTCTTCACAGTTTATAATTGTTATTATTCCATTATATATAATTGAGTATATTTTAAAGAACGAATAATAATAAAATGACGTAATCATTTATTTTAATGAATATATATATATATACATATATATATAAACCACATTAAAAAAATTCAATTAGACGATTATTTAGGTTAGACATCTACAAAATGATAAAAAACCTTCTAAACAAATGTAATTGACGATGTAAAAATATTCAATTTTTATTAATAACAAAGAAATTACTGTTATTAATTTTATAAAGTTAATAAAAAAACATTAAATATTTGAGGACATCTTATCAATATTACATTGACAGTTAATGAGTTATTTCAGCAAGTACTTCTCCATGTATTAATCAGATTTTTGTTTTTTTATCAACATGATATTAATCTGGAGCATTCTATATATATATATTGGTTTGTATTACTTGCCCACATTAAATGATTAGTAGTATAACACAATTTAGTTAATAAGAAGTCAAATATACCGAAAGTTCTTTAAAATATTATTTAAATCAATAGTTAAAAGCCATCTTTTCATAATCATTTATTGCCATGCATAACAAAATTTTTGTCTTCTTGTTTTATATATTAATTTCACACGCTTTTGGAAAGTTAGTACATAAAAATAATGACTGGATTCTTAGAATTGTTCATACAAATGACATGCACTCAAGGTATTTTAAGTTAACTTCTATTTTAAATAGTTATTCAACAATTGTAACTATAAACGGAAATGTTTTTCATCACTACTTGTTGTAGGTTTGATGAGATCTCTTCTACTAATAAAGTATGTTCTCCAGAAGATTCAGAAGCTGGAAAATGTTACGGTGGCTTTGCTAGAATTGCAACTTTAATCCGAGAAGCAAGAAATTCAAGTTATCCTACACTTTTTCTAAATGCAGGGGATACATATCAAGGAAGTAATTGGTTTTTTGTACACAAATGGAAAATTGTATCTGAATTTTTAAATATTCTACAACCAAACGTAATTGTAAGTTATTTAAATTACATCATTAAATTAGAAAGTCAACTTATTCCAATAAATCTTATATTTTCAGACACTGGGAAATCATGAATTTGATGATGGTGTAGAAGGATTGATTCCTTTTATAACTCATGCCCAGTTTCCAATTGTTGTATCCAACTTGGATCTTTCCAAAGAGCCATTACTGAGTGCTACAAAGATAAAAAAAAGTGTAATATTAACTGTGGCTGGTAGACAAATTGGTGTGATTGGGTATCTAACTCCTGATACTCAAAATACGTCCAACACTGGCAACGTACAATTTTTGGATGAAGTTCAATCAATAAAAAAAGAAGTGAAAAAACTTCAAGCTATGGGTGTAAATATTTTAATAGCACTTGGCCATTCAGGATTTTCAATGGACAAAAAAATAGCAGCTAACGTTGATGGGTTAGATTTAGTTATTGGAGGGCATACCAATACATTCTTGTATAATGGAAAGCCACCGGATTCAGAGAAACCTGACGGTCCTTATCCTGTCGAAGTTGAACAAAAAACTGGACGAAAAGTATACGTTGTTCAAGCTTATGCTTACACAAAATATTTAGGAGATTTATCTATTAAATTCGATGCAAAAGGAGAAATTATTAAAATTAAAGGGAATCCTATTTTAGTGGATAGTAGCATTCCAAAAGCACAAGATGTAATAGATGAATTGGAAAAATGGAGATTAGCAGTGGAAAATTTGAGTACTTATCCGGTTGGTTCGAGTAAAGTATTTTTAGAAGGCAAAAGTACAATCTGTAGAAAAGTAGAATGTAATTTAGGCAATCTTATCGTTGATGCAATGATTGATTATGTAAGTAAAGATGATATCTTGTACTGATAGATTAATACTCGACTATGAACTTAATTTATAATTATTTCAGAATATAAAAGATTATAAAAATGATAAGGGATATTGGACTGATGCTGCAATTGCTATGCACAACAGCGGAACAATCAAAAATTCAATTAATAAAATGCCAGATGAAAATGTAGAAATTTTAATAAAATATAATTCTTGCATAATTATTATTAATACTTGGTTTATTTTAGATTACTGTAAGTGATATTATGGCAGTATTGCCTTTCAGCAATGATCTAGTAAAGCTTGAAGTATCAGGAAAGCAGATTCTCCAAGTATTAGAACACAGCGTTTACCAGATGCAGCTGAATTATACCGAATATTATTCTGGAGCTTTTATGCATTATTCAGGAATTCAAGTAAGACATCCATGAATTTAATGCTTGATAAAATGTAATTATAATTCTTTATTTTTTAGGTAATATATGATTTGACTCAACCAAGTGGATCAAGAGTAGTACCAGGTTCTGTTTATGTTCGCTGTGCCTTTTGCCATGTTCCGATTTATGAAAAACTTGAAAATAACCAAATGTACACTGTTTTGACTATTGATTATCTACGAAAAGGTGGTGATGGTTATAATATGTGGACAACAGCTAATTGGACACGAACAGGTACACTTGTCTATTTTATAAATATTTTATTATACCTAAATTAAATTTTTTTTACCAGGAATTACAACAGATGAAGTCCTTATTGATTATTTTCGAAGACGAAGTCCAGTTGTTTCAGGGGTTGAAAGGAGAATTCAATTTTTAAATCATGACAATTGATAGAAATATTTGTGTATATTTTTTAAAGTGATAAGAGCATGTAGAAAATCATAAATATATGTAGTAATTGATCGAATGAGACCAGAAGGGTAAGAGTATGACAACTACAAGATCAAATAAAAGATTTACACTTCTTCATTGAAAATTATTAGGGTGGTATAGCCGGATGGTTCACCTCAAAAGAAGACCCCGAATGATACCAATTATGTCATCATCGTCGTATACCACAACCCCACTGTTGCCATTCTGTTCGACGATGGCACATTTTGTCATCACTATGAGTTCCGCCCGCATGTCACCTCCTTCTCTACTCATTTTACCCTTGTTTCGTATGACATAACATCCCGCAACGTTTCATCCCCTTATATTGAGAATAAGCTTCGCTAGCTCTTGTATATCACCAGGATATCAACAATATTAATCAAATATAAACATCAGTTATCCTATATACATAAGAAAAATCATTCTTATTATTATTTAATGCTATTTTATTTATTGATGTCAATATTTGGAATACATTCAGTCATGATTACACAAAGACAATCATCTATTATGCTGATTAATTTAAGCTTTTTTGTATCTTTAAATTTTAGACTGTTTTTTTAACCGACTTGTAACAAATACCTTCTGCAAAGTATTCAAATACAAATACTCTAAGAGTATTTAAATACTTTTATTCAAATACTTAATAAGTATGTTTTTTAGTTTTATATTGAAATTCATTTTGAAAAAAATATTCACATGTGAAGAATTATACGATTATGTATGAATAGAAAATATTTCAACAAAAATATATATAAGGATTTGATAAGGTGAAAGAAAGAATAGAACGACGAGGACAAGTCACAGAAGGGGAAGATAGATAATCAAATAACCTGCACGCACCGTATAAATTATCAATCAGAGCGCGATTGTGCAACCCCAACGGAGGTCACCGCCTCCTAGAGTAAGGGTTGTTACACTGACATAGGGATGTTCCATGTTTCTGTTTCGGTAACACTGACTGACCTCGCTTATCTTCTCTCCCTTCTCGACATGCGTAGGCGTATGGACGAACTTCTGTTGAAAAATGGATTATCTGACACGTGTTTCGTCATTGAACTTTGACTTTCCTTACCTAAATCTCTCACACTACTATTAGGATAATATTACACGTGTTTTATCATTCATATTTTTTTCTTTATCACTTGTCAATCTAACTGTTAATAAAATTTAGTCGTGTGCTTATTGGTGAATTAAACTCAATTACTTGCTATTTTGTTACATTTATACGTATGCATATTTTATCAAGTAAAAGTAGTTAAATATGAGTCGTATTGTTTATCTTTTTAAATGTTTAATCTGTAAATGAACAAGTTAATTTTATTATGATAAACTAAACACCAAATTAAGATGCATTTCTATTAAGATTAAGGTCTAAATACGAATAAAGAGATGAGAGAATTCGTGGCACGTTTCAATAGCAGGTGAAGCGAATGCACCTATTAACAAATGCAGCCACGCGTTCAAACAAAAGAATCTCCCTTACATTTAACGTGGGTATCTTATATGGCCGCAGGCTAGGTTGTGTTCATTGAAATAATATCTATCTAAAAATGAACTTACGTATTTTCTCACGTTTACAGATGGATGGCTCCTTAGGATTTATCTTACACAAGAGTTTAATACGCATCAAACATTTCATCTATATTTAAAATAATGACTGACTTGTAGAAGAGCAATGAGAGATTTCTTTCTCATTAAATTATCACTTTTTCCAGGATCATTTCAGACTTGAGTATATCTAGAAAAATTAAAGGAAATTTAGGATAATAATGTTAACGAGTTTGTTATTTTCGTGACCCTTCGTAGAAGAAACTAACAACCACCTTATGTCCATTTCTCTCTTAGCTCCTGATTATACACATCTAAGAGAATATAAATCCCATTTACCCGTACGCTTTATATCCAATGCAGCGCATAAATTTACCAATACTAAACCATCCAGCTCACATGCATACACTCAAGTTAGTTTGGCTCTTGGTTAGTCTTTGACATTTGGCTGTTTCCAAAGTAATTCAATAATCCTGAATCCTGTCCCTTTGCTCCTAGTTAGATCGTCAGTCTGACAGTTCTCATTACTTACTCGAATGTTATTCTTATACAAATGCTGCAAATGATCCTCAATAAAAATGGCTCCACTTAATGTCCCAATTAAAGTGCTTGAGTAAATCGATCATTGATATTTCTCACCAAATTTCAAGACTTGTACTTATAAACTGGATGTCTTTTAATTTGTTTTATCATCTGAAAAAAGGATTGAAGATTATAAAGTGAAAAATAGGATGATTTTTCATTTATAAAAATGTATGAAGTGTCAAGTTATATAAATTGATCAGGTACATTCGAACGTAATTTTAACAGTCCAGTTGGTGGAATAATTTTAGCGGGGACCTCACAAATCATTAACACAAGACTCTTACACGTTGGCGAAATCACGAGGGTGGGCATTAGTCGCGGGAGACTCCTGTGGGTGCCACAGAAAATAAACGGTTGTAAAAAAAGAAGATGTGAGTGAGAAAAAATAAACATCACTGGTAGTAGACTACAAGAGAGTAGTATAGCATCTAGAGAAAGAGTAAAAGATTACCGGCGACATAAGTCATTCTTGGACCTTGAAAAATAATCAAAAAAAGGTTAAGTTCATTTTTAAAAGTATAGAAGATACAATTTTTTACGTGTATTAAGGGATAAGAATGGTGAGAGAAGTGTCCCCGAAAAATCGTGAAGCCTACGCGGACACGAGATGGCTTCAATATATTTTATCCACTGACTCTTGGAATATTTGCGTCTCCCACAACCACTTTTGTACACCGCACACCAGTATTTATGTGTCGCCGCCTTTCCTAAGCACTTGATATATGAACTATGAAAAGTAAAAATGTCCTTTTGCAGTCATCATTTGTCTTACTGCTTTGCGAATGTTTATTTAAATATGTGGAAAATGAGTGATGGATTTTCAGAAAATTATCATCATTGTTATTCATCAATCCATTCTTCTGTTTCTGATAAAAGACATCAACCTTGTCTAGGTATTTTATTTTATCTCTGTAAAAAAAATTTATATTGAATTTTTTTTTTGTTTATTCAAGATAATGAAGATACTACTATTCAAAGTCGCTAAATTTAATTGTATTTCATAAAATACACACAATCATGAAATTTCTGTAAATTTACACATTCAATTTCGAATCATCTGTCTGCTTAGGAGAACAAGCTCATTAGCAAAACAAAATACCGCGTTTGTACATTGGTCTTATTCTTTTTCTGACAGTTATTATTATATTTGCATAACCTAACTTATTCAAACGTAATTTTCTTACAAAATGTATGAAATAATGGTCGTAGATAAAATAAAAATACTTATAGGAGAAGAAAGTAAGAAGCTTTGAGATAGAAAATACAAATTGTGAGGTTATATCTCTACCAGATGAATTTTAAGTCAAGAGAAATCTGAGGACGAGGGAGTCGACTCCTTGATTAGGTTAGTACTCACTTCAGTGATTGCCGTTTGTAAGTCCTTTGCCATTTTCTGTATTATTATCTTGATAATTATTCAACAGAAATTTATTTACAATTATTAATGAACGTTTCGAAAAATTGAAGGTTATATTTATATTTTTTTTTAGGATCAAACGGAAGTTGAAAAAATAAAGGTAATCAATACCAAGAAGATAATTAACGTAGTTGTAAAGATTGAAAAATAAAAAGTCATTTATAATGCAGTTTCTATATCTATGTATAAAATTTTGTAATCAACTATGCAAACGATCTTTATAACGTGACAGAAATGACTGCTACCATCGTGCATTTTTTGCTCGTAAATGTTTTCTGGTAAAATATAGACGCGGAGTTCTTGTGTAATAACAGACTAAGATTTTAGTTTACATTAATGATACATTGGCTCTTATTTGTCTTTTATGTTTCTTAATAAATTCTTATGACATTCGCAGAATGATTAGTTTATATAGAAAACTAGTCATTACAATTAAAGAACTTATATATACATTAAATAAAATGTAGCTACTTTATACTTGCTAATGATAATTATAGATATTTCAATCATTCGTTTTATGTTTGTGTAATTTCGAATCTCTT
Source organism: Chelonus formosanus (assembly GCA_028641665.1). Lineage (NCBI taxonomy): Eukaryota > Metazoa > Arthropoda > Insecta > Hymenoptera > Braconidae > Chelonus > Chelonus formosanus. Next base: position 22,967,472 of record CM054002.1, read on the forward strand.
TTTCATGATGTTCATAAAAAAATAATTTATATCAAAAGAAAAAAGATTTAATTTTTCTTTTATCTTTTCAATTTTTAAAGCACTAGGAAATGAACATCCGTTCTGAAATATACGTAAAATTAAGATTAACTTTGCTTTGAAATCAGATAAATTATTTTTTCCTTGAACTTAATAAAAAACAATGTTATAAAGTACATGAGATTAATGTGAAAACGTTGATATTTTAGAAAAGACGATAAATCAATTAATAAAATGATTCATAACAAGTTAGCTGAATTTATAATATTGACTACATAATTTAAAAAATGAATTAATATTCATAGTTTTTATTCATAAAACATTGAAATAAAATAAATATTTTTCATTATGTTAAAAATTACATAATTATTTTTTTTTCACTTTTTGATGAACGACATTACATTGTGAACTGTACATTATTTATTTAGGCAGTGGTAATGAGATTTTTATTTATACGAAATTTTCGCTATGGAAATAACTTGGTAGTAATTTTTCGCATTCATGAACCAGACTCAAGTCGTCGGATGACTATAAATTATAAATCGAAAAAACGAAAAGATGAGCAGTAGGCGGCGAGTTACGGTTTCATGTTAAACATAAAATACTACAACCCACGTCATACTAGTGATATTAAGTAGCTGTTTACCATATTTTAATTAATGTATATTAAAATTCAAATAATTAACTTTATTAGCTATTTTTATAATTGAGCTAAATAATTTAACATTATTTGTTCAGGTGAAAGCCATAGTACAATTTTTCCTAGATAAATAAATAATTTTTTTAATAATATTTCATTTTAAAATGTAAGCGTTGATTTTTATTGAAGTTATGATTTGTTTTTGAGGATTATTTATGATCAACAATCTCACAAGTTTTACAACTGAAGAGAATGAAAATAAACTCAACATTTACAAGATTTAGTTATATGAATGCCTATTAAATATCTTATTAATATTATAATAACTTCTTAATGCATGTAAATCTTGAATCAGGACAAGGCCACCTTGGAGTTTGTTTTATGAGAGGTTTTATAGATTTTTCAGTGCCGCGATCTTCGTCCTAATTTTATTGCCCAAATCACTTCAGTTTTGATATGGGTGAGATTTTGACCTATCTGAAGTATTTAGTAACCTTGGAAAAAACTTTTTAAACTCCAAAAAATGATCAATTTTCGCTAATAGAATAGTGGAGTATCAATAAATATGTATTTACTGTTATTTTAATATATAAAAAAAATTTCCAACAATGATTTCATTGATCTAGAATCTATAAACGTGCTATTAATCTTTAAACTCAATAATGATGTGTGAGAAAAAAATGATAAATAATAAATCTCAAGTGTATAAGATCTATTGAAGTAGTATGTCTAAATGTATATACTACAGGTACCTGCACACCTGAATAGCAGCAGGTTCGAGTGATGGTGCTAGTATGACGATGTAAATTATTTATTCACTGGAAGACTATGAATAATAGCCACGTCTTAGATGCTAACGCATTCGGATATGTTATTGATCACCAAAATATCACAAGTGGGCGTATCAATCATGAACAGAGTAAAAATGAGAAGAGAGAGTGATAGAAGCTTGTTGGGAACGACTGTTGTGATATGGATGAATCCTCGATTGGAATGCATCTTCCCAGGTGATTCACACCTTCATCGATCCATCATATTAGCTACTTGATTTTCAAGCCGTGGATCATTTGCTACAATTTGTGTGCATGATTTGAAAATTTTCTTTTCAACACTTTCAATAATCCTCTTATTAACGTACTATATTATGTTCTGTTACTTTTCTTATTATCTCTCATTGATTTTTGTTCACCTCAATGATGCACGTGGTTTTTTAGTCTTATTGATAGCATCTGTGTCAGACAGGTGAGGCTTTGCTATCAGCATCAATCTATCTTTTTGTCCAAGATAACTGCATCAAGTACACGCAGATTAGCTGGATACATCTGTGGGGAATGAAACAATTCTACTTTTAAACCACCAATCATCAAAAAATTACATTGACATTCAGGATTATTTTTTTGTTCCTTACCAAGTTATAGGCATGATAAGATTATATGAGATAAAAATTCCCTAGATGTTTTAATTGAATAAATACATTCTCCCTTCAACCCCAAATGCTAAATAGAGTGTAGGATCGGTGCTCAGTCAGACGTTGTAATTTTTTGGTCACGATCTCAATATACAATTAAGTAATCATGTCTGCCATGGTGAAATTAAAAAGGGTGATTGTCGCAAAAAATATAGTTCTACAGACCAAGTAAATGATAAAAAGCATCCCTTGGGTGACCCAGGCAGGACAAGACTAGGCCCATGATTAGATAAGAATAGTAGAAATATATAACAGACATATTATTGGGCCAGCATTGGGACTGGCGCGAAGTTATCATCCAGTAATGGTTTTGTACTCAGCCATGATTGGATGATAATTCCATTTAGAGATAAGACTATTTGATGATCAATTGATTAATGTTAGCCTGATAATGACCCTGTTGTCTATTATTGTATCACATTAGCATCAGCAAAATATGAATTTACTCCAAAATTTAAGGAAAAATGTTGATGTAGATTAAAAAAAGAAAGGAAATAAATACCACATGATGCTGGTCTGGAGATATGTAGAATGATAAATAATCTGAAAGTGTCGGTGTCGGGTGGGATCCACTCTCAACAACTGCCGAGACAAATCTGCGTCGATTAATCTTAGCTTCGAACTATCATAGCAGAGCCTATATATTACGGAAGAATGTTCTGAAAAGGTTAAACGAATATTTATGCATATGTAAGCAGAATAGTCGATGACCATCCGAAGGAGTAAGTTGAAAGAGTAGGAATGAACATGCATCGATCAGGTTAACAAAGTGCCGAGAAAGCGTTATATTAGATACCCCACATGGATTTACATGTTGATGGTTTTACCACGTGGTCAATCGTGATACTCTTGGCTGGCGCGCGCTCTTCACAACGAGGGGTAACCTACTGTCTCGAAAATAGCCCCCCAACTGAGCACACTTCTTTTATATTTTTTATTTTCTTCACGCATGCCCCCCTATGGAGTTACCTCTTCATTTTATCCTGCTGACTCTCTTGCAATACAAAAGTGCGTCCTCAATCCTTTTTTGCTCAATTGATGGAACAACCGACAACTTTGTAATAAGCATATAATAATTGCACACCATATACATTCACTGTGTCTATATGGTTACATTAAACGTGCTATTCTGCTGAATTATTGACTAACTGAACTTTATTTTCTTCATTATGTACAAATGAAATCTTTATTGATTCAATATCAACATGCATTAAATTTTTTCATTAATATTTTTTCGTAATTTTTAATGATACATTACAAATAATGTTGTTATTAAATATTATTTTTTGCAAATGCTGCAGAAAAAAGAAGAAGAAATATAAAACAGTGATCAAATGGTATATGAAGGTATTCAGTATGTAGAGGAGTTACCACGGAACCCAAAAGAAACATTTTTGATTCTTATTTCTCCATAAATAATTTTAATGACACGTCGCGACTGTTCGTATATGAGGTGGAAGCAAGTCTGTAGATTTTGTATCGCTAAAGGCAAAGATTGTATTATTTATTATACATATATGTATACTTATAGACTGGACCTCACACATGCTTTACATATGTGATACAAATGCAGGTAAATGAATAGCCTACATATTTTGTGTGAAGTGATAATGTAATGTTTAATAAGTTTAATTGAACCAAATAGAAGGTACATCGAATGGAATAGTTATTGAAGACATTTCATGTCAACATGTCACTATCAAATAACACTTTATTGTTTAGTTATCATTTTTTTTTATTATTGTGACAAACAATAAATATTTACTGATTTGATAGTGGATGTAATATTTATTTAAATCAACTTATATAATAAATTACATAATCAAGTAGTGGCATTGTTTAAACTATAGTAATAATTAATTGCGAGTGAAAACATTAGTAAGATAGAGATATCCGAGACGAAGATTGATAACAAATATACATGCACACATATACCACCTTCAGAAAGTTTGGAAGCATCTTTTTGAATTTTAATATTTTTAAATCATGTTACTTGGCAATGTCCCCTAAACTAAAACTCCAGCTGCCCTTTAGCATTGACACACTAGTCGCTAAATCTAATCTCCAAGCTTTCCACTTTTTACTATTATTTTTCAAAAACTGCAAACTTAACATATGAACTCCCTTCTTTATGTCTATGTCACATATGTTACTGTCTTATATCATATAAAACTGTCACTAAAATCAATGTAACTAAACATATAAATATCTGTCAATCTATATGTATATTTTTCAGCTGTAATAAACCTCATTAGAGGATTGAAGTGCTTAATAACAAAAAAGAAAGTAAATTAAAAACTTCAATGTCTGACTAAAAGCAATAAAGACTACTGATTTTAATAATGATCTGAATTTTTCTAAGATGAATAAATAAAAATGTGCAAATGTAATTGATTGTAGAAAAGGAATGTATAAACAGGATAATAAATAATGATAAAAATCAAAGGTTGTGAATTCAAAAATACATGTTGTATATTTATCGGATTTTCCTCAATATTTTCAGACCCTCAATTATCGATTGCTTGACGTTGCCAGGTGCGATTCACCCTACACCGAGATTCATCAGCATGAAGGAGAAGTATATAAACGGTCGTATCTCGCGAAATTGTAGGAATGATGTTTCAGGGCGGGTTTAAGCAAAAAGGAGTGGTAAAATGGACCAATGAGAGTTTCATGAATCAATGGTACGCCCACGGTATGTTGAAGCTCCTCCTATTGAATGAAGCTAAGTGTACTGCGCGGTGTAACTTCACGGTTCTATTGAGCCCAGGGATTAATACTCAGCCGCGCGTTGAACCATGGTTTGATGTTAGACCCGCGCGTATCAGACACTGTGTCGCGGCGACGCGTTATCGCTATTGTGTTTGCAACATTGGTATTGCCAAAAATTTTATTGCAAAACATATTATTATTGAAAGAAATATTAACAATGTTGGTACAGTCAGTGCAATAATGTTAGCCATCAGTGTAGACAAATTTTGCAAAGTAGTTGGTGAAGAGTAGACACAATTTATATTTTTATCAGTCTTATTTATTTTTATGGTGATTAATTAATTTTAATCTAATAAGGAGTCTATCATTTTTAAAAGAAAAGGATTATTGTCATGAAGGTAATTATAATTGTTTCTGTAATTAATTGATTTAAAAATAATTAGTTCCACTTTCTTGTACTGCTGATAGTAGGTTAAGATTGCACTGCAAATCCAAGATTTCACTAAGGTGTTAAAATAACACACATAAAGCATGTTCAATGTAAAATGCCTATAAACAAATTATTATTAATTTTTTAATTAATTTCATTTAAGGAACTTATTTTAATAATTTAATTTTTCTTAGTATGCTTTGACCAAATTATTTTTGAGTAATTAAGGCATTCCATTGATGCCATTAAATTGTATTAGATTTATCTATCGAATTGAATAATGTAATTCTTGAGAGTAGTTTATCGACACTAGTCATTGAAGTTTCTGTTTCAATGGTTTCAATAGTTGCAAATACATTTACCAACCTTCAGCATTATATTATGCACTAAAAGTATACATTTCAACATGAATCGAGATTGTAATGAATGTAAATAACAAAAAAAAAAAAAAAACAAGAGGACTCGAAAGTAATAATAAATATTTAACATATTTATGTGTCTGGTCCACAGCATAAAAGTTGGGAGAATTTATTGATAATTATTCATTCTGTCAGGTGAGTTAGATGAAGAAACTTGCAAATATGTTTTCGCCAACATTTTACTCCTATATGTCCTGTTATCTGCCGTGTGGCTAGTCGATTTATGGTGTATTATCACCAGACTACTCATGCACATATGCATTCTATAATGTGTATTCTTCCCTTCTCGCCTGCGCATTTGCATTTTATTTGGATCGACCAAAGACCAAGTGTGAGAGTCACCCAGTTCATGTACAGTACAAACATATGACATTATCGCTTTAATATGTGCTGTCTGATGAAGTTGATAAGCGTTGGTGGACAACTGGTACCATGTGTAATTCGTGAATCCCCAAAGTGTCCAGTTAATGTATATACCTTACTCTTCACACCATCATTTAATTCACAATTAAAATGATAACATAAATAGTGGGTAATAAAAAATACTTTATCTGATGATGGAGATAAATAATTATAATATTTTTAGCATATCCAGAATCAAGCATAGCTGATGGTCATTGATATTGAAATAATCAAAGAGGAAAGAAAAAAAAATGTAGCAAGAAGTAAAAACCACGATCATATAACTTGAGATCAAGACTTGATTCGCCATTTTGCGCTTCACTTTGAGAATTTACTGTACGAGGCCACACACGCTGTAAAGTGGAGGAACGATAAGATGCTAAAAGAATTACACCGACAGCCAGAGTAGTAGCAACACTAGAGTTATATCGTGTGGGACGTACAAAGTATTTCAAATGAGGCTCAAATGTGTATTTACGATTTCGTTATACAGATCCGATTAAAAGAGACACGAGTCGACCAATTATTTATACACCTCAAGTATTTAGTGAATGTTTTGTCAATAAATAGGATCAAATTCATGGGATTATGTTTCATATTATTCAAACTGAATCACCTGTATATGATTGTGGATACTTAAAGTAAATATTAGTAAATTAGTATGATTAATTTTGACTCACTTTTCAGAGAGTGGATTTGAAGGATCAGCAAACGAGACAGATGTTGAAATTGGATGAGATGTAAAGCTTTTAAAAAGTAGCCATAAACGTATTTGTATTTTATTGAATGTATAATATCTGAAATTGATCGAGAGGCGAGTACATAATTCAACAATACAAAATACGTGAATCGATCTGTATTCGTACAAATCGGTACGGGTGCGCTCGTGCTTTTGATCGTTTTGTGTGTACTAAGAAAGTCAAACCGATGATGACAATGGATGAACATCGCAGTGGTCGATATAAAAATGAGACGCGTGACGATGGCATCAAGAGGCGTAAAAGCCAGAAAACCAAAATCGGATAATCATTTAAATGGATTTCGAGTACCCTAGAGTGCCATGACTCCCTCCTTCTTCCCCACTTGGGGGTCCATTGTCATTTTTAAGAGATATTTCTTCGTCATGAAAAAGGCAAAGAACCTGGCACGGGATAAACTCATGGAAATTTTTTCTACGAAAGCGCCGTAAAGAGGCTCGTGCCCCTCGTCTAGCTTTTCAATAAGCTAGACTTTTGAGGAAACAGACAAAACTCGTCTGAAAGTGGATATATATAATGTATAGCTTCGCGTATTATTTTCGACATTTTTCCCTTCCATTTCTTCTCATCGGTCATCTTTCTTTCGTCTATGACTTTTAAGAGTTTTATGCTAAACCGTTTTGTCAAGACATCTCACCTGGTGAGCTTTATAATATTATAACATCTAAAATTACCAAAAAAAGTCAAACATAAAGACCAGAATGTCCTCCTGGGCATTTTATCGCTCACGCATTCTAGAAAATATTTAAGTAATTTTTTATTGATGGCTTTTTATTCTGAAAGTTCCATGAAAAAGGATCCGAAATTTCTGCAAACAGTTAAATATAAATAGACATCAACGAGTTGCTTCGGTGTCTAAAACCAAAAATGAAATCGTTTAATCCTATTATTTTTAATAAACTATTTCTCTAAAACATCTCTTATTGTTCTCATATATTTTACAATATTGTATATAGCTCTCATGGCTGGGCCATGAATCCTAAAGCAAACATAAAAGTTCCCAAGTATTAAATAATCCATTTGAATAAAAACTTTTAAAAATGATAAAGTCAAAAACTTACCTTTTATAACTGAAGAAGCGCATCAATGTGAATACTTGAGTCCATCATCATGTCTGTATGTGTCCAGATGACATTATTACATATTGCGGAAATGAATACGTAGGTTAGTGTCACTAAATGAATGCTGCTATGAGACAGGTATATCAAGTCTTTAGGCTAGTTAAAAAAATAATTCCTTTAAGCCTCGCGGAAGAAGTATCAGTTTCAATGGATTTACAGTTGAGCAAAGGACATGAAGAGAGAAAAAGTGACATGAACATGCTACGGATTTTGTTGTCTGCATGACTTTGTATTGAGTTTCTTTGGCGTGACCTGGCATAGGTAAAAAGCCTACAGTGGACCACCACAAGACCCCCCGTTGGTTGGATTTTTGGCTTTGAAAGTCATATCCAGGCCCCTTTTGATAGAGGTGAGTGAAGAGAAACTGAAACCACTCGAGATCCCAGAATGGACCCTTGGTATTCATTTGAATAGATGTACCGAGAATAACTATCCCTTTTCTCTAAACTTTTTCCTCCTCAATAGTAAGTTTGGTGCTTTTACTTACATTTGACCATCCGCTGTAAATAAGGCAATAACATTCAGAAAGAAGAGATGAAAAGTACTTGTAAGAGATTTTTAAATCCGCATCATGGGATTTGTTATAAGAAACCATTTACTGTCTATAACACTGCCAATTCTCATGAGATTCACAAAAGAAAGATGATGATTTTATATTCAAGATGTATCGTGAAAGTCTTTCACTCTTTATCTCTTACTCCAAACTGATGAGAGTAGCTTTCAAGAGTTTATTATACAATGAAACATTTTAATAACAACTATTCACATTCACTTTATTTATTTATTTTAATTAATTACCAATTAATCCTCTATTCACTTTATCAAATTTTGTCTTCCAAAAAATATCAACCCTACAGCTGACACTTGGTGTAAATAATAAAACTTGAATAGAAGAATTCAATAATTTAACAACGAACACTGTTATTATTTAGAGAATTCAAACTTGAGGTAGTTCACACCGTTTTTTTTGGGGTGTTTCATACAGAACTGACACATGAGATAGGGTACATTCTGAACGTTGCTGATTTCCAAATGAACCATGGTCTAGTTTTTCTAGAGCATTTCAGTTGAAAGCAAAAATCTATAGAGTGAGTTAAAGTTAATTAAATAGGACTATGGAGATGATGCTGAGTAAAAGTAAATTTTAAATAGAATTTCATTGATGTCTAAAATATGTATAATAGTATTACCAACATCTCTCACCAAGTTGATGTCGATACCTTTCTGTCCCTTGACAGTATACCTTTAATAACCATTTATCGGACACGCCCCAATCATTGGAGTCTGCGCGACACAAGAACTAGGGGTTGTCTATTTCGATCTTTCTCTCATTTTTCTCGCACCCCTTGTGCTCCAAAGCAGTAACTGTTCGACAATTTGATGTAACAAGACCGCTAACACAGCCCAAAGGGACATCCTGTCGGTCTGTATGAGCATTATGTGCTTTTACCATGTATACAACCAGGGGAAATATACCCTGAAGAAAGAGAGAAAAGATGGGCTTGAAAAGATCAGAGTGGAGAGAATTCAGCAGCTTATTCATTTGTCTGTATCATTCAAAAATGTTGTACAACCTCAAAGCTATATGTGTGAAATAGAAGAGGGGAGTTGAATGACTGCCGGTCGTTGATGCGGTCGGATCGGTGGCTTTCCTCACTGCGGGATACTTTTTCGCTTGACCAGCTGGTTCAAACCCACACGATTAGACACAGTCGAGGTGCAAACTCTTCACGACACTCCATTTCGTATGGCTGACACTCGAAACTAAATTTTCAGCTTCATGAAGTTATTTATATGTACTTTAGTTCCCTCGAATCTTTATTGAAAATGTATTTATTGAGAATTGACTTATTCTATTGACTTTCAAATAAAAGTATACAAGAAAAATCTTTTTTTGTATTCAGAAAATCAATCAGATATTTAATTTATTATTTATATTATCACACTGTTGGATAAATAAATTATGTAGAAGAAATATATGGTATTTTTTATCCAACTTAATATTAATCGATTTAGCTTGATAACCATATTTTTAATGATGACAGACTTCAGTAAGCATTTGTTATCACACTTTATTTATATTTCATTAAATAACTTGAAAACAACGCATTGGAGATGAAAACATATTGCATATAATTTTTAGAGATTTTTATAAGAAATAAAATGAGATCAGTTTCAACTTTCTAGGATTAATAGTTCTTGAGATAATTAATTGTTTATATAAAAAATATCATTCAGAAGCTACATCTATGCTAAATATATAAAATAACTTGGTATTAATTAAAAATCATTACTTTTGTGAGATACAAAATAAAATATGTATTATGAAAAATTATTATTATAAATGTTTTTAGACTGAAAGTGAAGATACTGTACCAGAGGGAGAATGTGAAGGTAGCAGGTCGACTGTAACAGCAACAGGAACGACCACTGGAATCATTCCGGACGTGTCTTCAGGAGTAATGGAGTGTGGTGGTTGTGGGGAACGAGTCCGCGAAAGAACTGTCCTCTGCGTCGGCGGCCGAACATGGCACTCAAGGTGTTTAAGGTGTTGTGCATGCGCCCGGCCACTTCATGATCAACACTCTTGCTTCCTTAGAGGGATGAGACTTTATTGCAGGCACGACTACGCTTTGTAAGTATTCAATTCTTTCTTTCATTCTAACGTATGCTAATTAACACCTCTCTCTTGCTCTTCAATTTTGTCTTACGACTAATTCCAACAATTACATTCATTGTATCGTGAAAGCCACTTGCAGTAGATATAAATTTCGTTCAGTATATTCCTATTTCGATGAATTTTTAGTCATTATATAAAATTAGCATTGAATAAATATGAAATGAAAGTATAAATTTCTTAAGCTGCCCAAAATGACTGGCTTACAAAATGACTTGTCAATTGTGTATACAGGGCAAGCGAGATGGTCCATGAGAGATTGTCCAATGTGTTTATCCAACTGTCAATCAGATATCCCTATAAAGAATACCAAATCTCCGATAATAAAATTTTCCCAAGTCACACAGACGTTCGATGACCTTTATTATATTGAATTTATGGTTTAAAAAATAATAAATATTCTCAATTCTTCGCTGACACATTTAAGGAATTTATAATAGGCAAAGCTGCCATCAATTAAATAGATGTGAAAAAGTTTTTTATATAAAAGTTCTAATGTGTGGCGCGATGTTGCTGAGACGTTATTATATATGAAAAGAACCGTTTCATTTTCTTTGATCGACGAGCCAGAGTGCTCGTGTGGTCATATGAAACCTCCATGCGGGAGGTCCAGTGGAATTCGCCTCGTAATTTTACCAACGTTATATCTACTCTACCCTCGAGGTCTCGTCGTCTTTCTACCAACGATCGACAGGAAGTCAAAGGATTCAAAGGTCATGTAGAGATTCATCGCGACAACTGTAAGATATTTTTTTATTCATTTATTTATTTTTCATTAATTAACATAAGTAATATTAAATGATTAAATTATAACTTACTACTTAATGTTAAAACTTTTGCAGAATTTTTCTTGCATTCAATGATAATATAATCTTATATTCAATCTTGAAAAGAACAAACGACTTAAAATTCAAATCCTTGATCCTCATCCAGTCATGTAGGCGTTACATTAGGGAGAGAAGACGTTGTAATCTTGGAGTTTAGGATTCACCCACGTTTTTGTTTATTTTTATTTTTATTTTGGAAAACAAAGAGCAGGTAATTATGAATTGTCTAATCATACTAAACAAAAATTTCATTCTCAAAGCAGGAATAAAATTTTACAGAGGTCACATACACGCGTGTATTTATTGATTCTAGAGCCTAGAAGTGAAGAAAAAAAAAATAAAAATCATTAGTGAAAGAAGGAAGGAAGAAAGAAAAGATAGGCTATAATAAACGCGGGAGGTAAAGTGAGGGGAAGCCGCTTCAGTGCATCTTCACGTTGGAATCGGGATGCACTTTCCGTGTTCATGAATATGATAATGGGCTAATGGCCACTAGTCGTTGTTTAATTACTGGCCACCAGCGGCTTACCCTGATCCAAAGTGAAAGAAAGAGAAGAAGATGAGGCGAGAGCGAAGGCAAGAGATAGTCGCGTCGATGGTGTTTGCAACAGAAGATTCTCCCGGTGCATAAAACTCGTTGGCCATTCATTCGAGAATGCGTGCGTGTGCCGTGTCGTCCAGACGCCTCAACACGGCACCCGGCTACCGTTTACAACGACCCTGTCTCTTTTCTTCTGATCTTCCTTTCTTATATTATTCCAATCTTCAGATCTTTAATGATAAAACTCCATTCCTGTCAGTATTGATGCTTTTTTTTTATTTTCTTCTAATTTATTATTATTATTAAAAGTTATTTGACCCATCTTAATACATACCAAGTGTTATTATCATAAACAAAATATTTTTCTATAATTAAAATGTTGGAAAAGAATTATTTGAAAATTTAAAGAGGTCTATATACAAAGTTATTTGTGTTTTATTTGTAATGTAATTATTAATTACAATTGTTTCGAATTGTAAAAAAAATTGTTAATAATACTTTCCAGATATTATTGAATATTACTAAGATCATATTATAAATAATTTTCAGATATAATTTCACGAAAGTTGTTTAAATATTTTTTTTCATAGACAGTTAATTCTATTTGGCTTATTTACTTTAATAAAATAAAAATTTTTAAAAAATTTTATTTTTAAAAATGAGTTTTCCTTTCTTGGTGAGAGCACATCGGTCTTGAAGTTACAGTATATTTGCGATATTCTATGTCTTTATAAGGATGTCCGATAAATGACCAGTCGACTTATCTGCAAAGTTACTATACAGAAAGTCATAAAAAAGTCCATGTTAACGTATATGCCACAAGAGTACATTAATACATTCGTTAGTTGAGAGCCAACTACAGCCATTAGTTTTCCTATACAAGAGATTTATAAGTAGTTACATCACATGTAGTAGCCTTATGTGTGTATCTATAAGTTAGCATGAAGTTTTTATGATACTTCTAAACAATTCTGTCAGAAAATCTTGGACTTTTCAGCAGCAAAGTTGTCTAGGAATAAGAAAACCAATAAATAAATTGTTCATGCAGCTGCAAAATAATTAACATGAAAAGCAATAATTGGCTTTAATATATTTAAGTAGAACATATTTGAGGATATCTTATTTATCAGTTGGATAAAACATGATCAACTTGTACCTTCGATTGACCAATCAAATATGTATCTCTGAAAGCTTAAGTTCTGTTTCAACCACCCAAAGAGCTATTTATCGCTTAGTTGATTACATATTCTTCGTCACAGTATATTTTAATTCAATAAACATATCACTGGAAGGTTTTATTAATTTTTATTTCAATTAGAAACAAGTGTTGAAGAATATTTAGAATAAGTTTATATAAGGTTGAAGAAGTTTGAATAATATTATTTTGTACAGAGCATTTGGTGCTAAATGTGCTAAATGTGGACGAAGTGTTAGTGCCGGCGACTGGGTAAGAAGAGCTAGAGAAAGGGTTTACCATTTGGCATGTTTCGCGTGTGACGCTTGCTCCCGACAACTCTCTACCGGTGAACAATTCGCCCTGTTGGATGCACGATTGCTATGCAAGGCTCACTATCTCGATGTCGTCGAGGGCAACAACACCTCGTCTGATGGTGAGATTTCTCATGCCTTCACTTACTTGTTCTCTTATTTACACGATCAATTTGATACTTGATTGTTTCGTCATTGATACTCAACAGCCATAGAAAGTCTAATGAAAATAGATTGGTTGAAAAAATTATTTTATCTATATAAAAGTTATTGAAAGGTCTCAAGTATCAATTGGTTGCTTATAAAGACCAAGACAATGGTGTTTTATTTTTAGAAATAGCCAAAAAGTATTAAGAATTATTTTTTATAAAGTTTGCTAAATCATTGAAAATGACTTTTCACAGAAGGTGGTGACTCGGAGAGTGGTCACAAAGGGGGAAATAAAGCTAAAAGGGTCCGAACAACATTTACAGAAGAACAATTGTCTGTTCTTCAGGCTAATTTTCAATTGGACAGTAATCCTGATGGCCAGGATCTCGAAAGGATAGCTCATGTGACAGGGCTTAGTAAAAGGGTTACTCAAGTCTGGTTCCAAAACTCAAGAGCGAGACAAAAAAAGCATTTACATACAGGCAAAATGAAAGGACAACACAGTATGCATAAATTAGTTGATTATATTTTAAAAAAATTTTATTAATTGTAATGTAAAAAAATTTTCAACCATATTTTTCAGCTCACCAATCACCACCAAGTTCATCAGCATCTGGAGATTTTGGAAGACATATTAACTTACACTTAACATATTCATTTCAACATCAACAACAGCATCAACATAATCAAGGACACCAAAATCAACTTAGTCCTGTGGCTTGCAAGAGTCCTACTCCTTCAATATATCATAATCATAGTGAGTTTATATTTATTATTTAAATAAACCACTTTTTAATTAACTTTTATTTATATTCAGTGATGTTGATGATCCAGTTGTTCATTAGTTATTGATAATTACAGTACTTTCAGGCTCGGAACAATCGATGGATGAACTTTCTCAAGACTCTATGATGTTAACAATGTCTAATGAAGTCTAAGGAAAGTGAATGATTGTGTTATAACTTCATTTCTATTTGTAAATATTTATAATTCACGTTACTCTTATAAGATATACATTGAAAAAGCGGAAAGTGACTTTTTATGCACTGTGTAGTAATTGTGAGAGTATATAAGATATTTAGGCCAAAATAAAAGATGTATTTACATCAGGATCATAATGTATGTGATGCTGAATTTAAAACTGCTCAATTTTCAAGCATTTCTAAAACGACTGGATGAAATGTAAGCTGCAAGTGTAAGTCAATCTGATTGTGAGTGTACTTGATTCGTTATCAGACTGTAAAATATTATAAATCTAGACTTTTGAAGTCGATATCTTTGATATTTATAAAAAAAAATCTTGTACTCGCTTTTAAAGCTTATTTTTCTTTGTTAAAACCAGCTGCATTTAAGGAAGACGAATTATTATAATACGCTATTTCCTTTGATGTGATGATATTTAAATTTATAGTGAAGCACACTGTGACTTGGTGTTTATGCTTTCGAATCTTTAGTCTTTCTTATTGAAATATATTCGAGGATGTGGAGAATAAAATAAATCTAGAGTAGATAATTATATGTATTTTAGTCTCATGTAAATATTGTAAATTAATGAGTTAATAAATGAATTGCAATTCACATATAAATGAATCCTTATAAAAAAAATGTAATTTCTTCTCTTTACACCTTTTTTTTTAACTAGATAATAAAATCATGTCTAAAATGAATATGAGGAATATTTAAATAATTTTAAACATTTGTAATTTATTTATATAACAATAAGATATGATTTATTAATATTAGTACGATTACTTATAACATTGCAACTGTATAAAAAAATTTTGTTGACAAATGATTTTTATACTTGTTAAAATTTGATGAATGTAATTGATTAATTACATAATTAAATACTTAAAAAATTTAATAAACTGACAAATATTTAATGATTATTATATAATATATACACAATAAATTTAAAAATAAAAATATACACAACTTGAGTCAGTATTATCCAAAGTGATTAATAATTCTATTGAATGTCAGATATATATTTACAATAGAAGAAAAATAGAAAAACATTCAACTTTGTCTCCTGCGGAGTATTCTCAAGATTACCTGAGCTCGAAAACAATTGTTATACATACATATTTTTGAGTTCCTCAAGTATCGTCAAAAGTCTTTTCCAACCTCTTAAAGATTTAAAAAGCAACTGGTATTTATATTCTTCTTTTTTAGTAAAGGAGGATCCTCATAAATTATCCCTTCTAGTGGCAAAATTGGGGTTGCTGCAAATGGGTAGGCGTCGTTGGGGTCAACGGTGTCAATGGAGTCAAGGGTGTTAGGGGACTATCAGGACTCTCACTGCCGGTGCTACTTCCCTGGTAGTTATTGAAGTAAGAACCTACCATATTAACGCCCCCAGGATATAGATCGTTTGGATGATGTTGGAGTGGTGGTGATTGATGCACTGAAAGAAGTAGATTGAAAAATGGTTAACTTTAGTCACTTTTTAGAAATCAAATGAGTCAAAGAAAAAACAATAATAATGTTTTACTACATTGAGAAGAAAATTTATGCATTTCTCAGCAAACTTTACTGTATCCCGCAGTGAATTATACTAAGTTTTAAAATATTTCCATGCATAAAGTTTTACTGAATAATACAATGCATTTTTAAATATAATATTTAGTAATATTTTCTTAAAAAATAAATAAAAGAATTAATTCAGAAGAATTGACTGAAATGACAGTGTATGATTCTAAGAAAATGTTCAACTGGAGCTTAAAAAATTATTTATTATTTTAAATAAAATTAATTAAATGAAACTTACTTTGTGTTTTAACTTTGCCACAGTGTTTCTTTTGTCTCGCTCGTGAATTTTGGAACCAAACTTGTGTAACTCTTTTACTAAGACCCGTAACATGTGCTATTCTTTCAAGATCTTGACCATCAGGGTTGCTGTCTAGTTGAAAATTAGCTTGAAGTATTGACAATTGTTCTTCTGTAAATGTCGTTCTAACTCGTTTAGACTTGCTACCCTTTCCACCATTCTCTGAATCACAATCTTCTGAAGACGAAGTATTGTTTCCTTCAACGATATCTAAATAATGAGATTTGCAGAGTAATCTGGCTTCCAGAAGAGCAAATTGTTCACCAGTGGAAAGTTGTCGAGAACAAGCATCACATGCAAAACATGCTAAATGATAGACTCGTTCTTTAGCTCTGCGTACCCAATCACCAGCTCCAACACTTCGATTACACTTCCCACATTTTATTCCAAACGTTCTGAAAAAGTAAAAAATTATTTCAATTACAAATATTAATTGATAAATCAAATTTAATTTCGTTTTTTAATTGTTGTGTTCTGATTTACTATCAATGAAGTTGACTTGGAAGCAAAGTTATGGTACAGGATTCTTTTCCAAGATCATTCATTTAGAGCTTTAACTCCAAAGGTATCCAAGTGAATCAAATTCATTCAAGAAGTGAAATTGGCCACAAGTATTAGCCTCATTATCATACTACTCTATCTTGTTCTAGTCTCTTAGACATGATTTTTCACAGCTGTAGGTAAAAGGTCGTCATTAGGATCACTATCGATTTCTAACTTAAAGGACCATGAAATCAACTAATTGGTAAATAGGTAAGTGATACCTTTGAGATAAATATTATGATAGATTTCATTATTTTACTAGTAATTAATGATGAAAGATAATTTATTATCTTATAACAAAAAAAAACTATTACGCAGGTATGAAAAAATGTGAAAATAAATATTTTTTATATTCATTGTATGGAAAAATATGTTAAGTCAAGGATCTACGGCTGAATCAACATGTGAGCATCAGAAGAATGCAAGTCATCTCAGTGATACTTTTGACTATCGATTATGATAATCTTAGATACTAGGACACGCCTAGAAGTCTCTAAATAATTTAAGACTTGAGATTTTAAATACTAAACATATTATTTTTTATCTTTCATTTTGCAATACTCTTCCATTCTTAGAAAATCATTTAAAAATATTCACAGCAAAAAATTAATCATCAATCATTACAAGTAAGTGCATTCATTTTATTCAGTAATAAATAATTAAATATCTTTTTAGTTTTAATAAAATGTTCTTCACTGACATTTTTATAGATAAATCGAAATACATAATTATTTTTATGAATGAAAAAAAATTTATCTTCTTTAATTTCGATTTAGATAGAAAGAAAAAAAGTGCAATATATATTCCATTAGTGTTTAAAATTCGTTTGCATAAGTACTGGCGCCATGGTCGGATGGTAATGTCTTTACGATGAGTATCATATGCATGTGGATGTAAAAGAACAGAAGAATTTGCACATAGGTGCCTAACTCCCATATAGATGAAGGTGAATTTACACATATGACAGGTATATGTGATTGTACATATAGTGAGGATATCGGTGCGAACATGTAGAGGTAGTTGGAGCACCGCCTTGAGGTTATCTATAAATCTTCAAGGGCTGTACGCCAGCTACCATACCGCCCCGCCCTAATTTATTCATTTGTTCTTTCATGGGTCGGCCCTATAACTCACTCGAGGATTAAGTCAAACCGTGGACCGAGATGTTGGCACAAAAAATTATCGCTTCGATTTTAGGAACTGTAATATGTCGTGGATCGAAGGCTTTTCAACGATTTTTGACGACACTCTATCCCGAATAAATCATCAATATATTTACATCCGTATACCCAAGTCTAAATATAGATATTTTTTTTAATAATTAAAAGTCCTGATTTTTAAGTATTTAAAGGACATTAATCTTAATACCAATTTTTTGGCATGACTGTTTCTAAAAAATAAATGGCTTCAAGTACATATTAATTATTAAAAAAATATACGAAAAATGATATTGAGGGTTAAAAAAGGATTACAACTAAATGAACAAATCTCAAGTATTAAAACAGACTGAAAATGGCGAAAATAATCTAAAAGAACTTAAACAAGTACCGATATTTCAACTCGAGCACTTTTATAAGATTATTTATTCGATCCAGTTGTTAAAAATAAACTTGGACTTTAAATTGATTAAAAAATTAGATTTGCCATGAAGAAAATAGCCAACTAAAAACGAAGGTGATAAAGTCCAGTTTAGGAATTGAATCCTTAAGAAAATATAAATTCGAAAGAAGCAAATAAAGTCTCAAGGGTTATTAAGAATCAAAAAGAAGTGAAAAAAATGTGAGTATTTATTAATTTAAGAGGCGGCTCTCACGCTTAAAAGCAACTCGCGTACGTACATAAGATCAAAAGGAGATCACAGCTGGCCGCACGACCCTTACAAGGCAAATTCTTCTCTTACTCTTCACTCCATGAAGTCTCTTTTCTCTCCTGACACTCTACGTCCTGACTCAACGCCAACCGAGAAAGAGAGTAAGAGCTGGTAGGACGACTTCTTCGTGACTCTCGTGATTCGGCACCCACGCAGAGGACGCATTGACTTTGTGCAGACACAAAACAAGGACAACGTATTCGGTGTGAGGTCTTTTCGATTTTTTTTTCCAATGCAACCATCTCACATTCAGATGTATTGACAGACAAGTCGTATCGAAGTTAAACCTTCCTTTGAGAAGTGAATGTAACTTGGTTTTCAAAATCATTCAATCACTCTTTACATATCTGTTTTTATTTCAACTCTATAGTCGATCGCGATTACGACATTCATCTTGAATTCTAAGAAAATATTTTCTTACCAATCCATCCTTTATTGGCATCAAGTCCATTGGCATACATACGTCAATAAAATATCAAATATTCCAGAATTCAAGTTAAAATAAAGAAACAGTTTGATAAATGCATTAGTTATTTTTCATAAATTAGTTAAATAACATCAAAGGAATTGATGATGATGATGGATTGGAGTGCATCAAATCATGATTATCTTCTGATGAATTTGATTAGATGTTTAATCTTAATTATACCAATTGTTTTTGTATAAATTACAAGTGTTATAAATGATGTTCATCATAATGACTACATCATTTATAAAATATCAAATATTATTCAACAACTTCTCCTTTTTAAAAACCATTTTTCATATAGTAAATAACGGATTTCAAAATAAATGTTCTATGATATAATATTACAAGCACCACTTGGTTTCCTTCAGTTACCTTTATTGTATTAAGAAATGTTTTCAAATATTAAAAATGATTGGAAAATGAACGTTTGAAAAGTTCACACTTTCTCTAGACATCATTTATTAATAACAACAGTATCATGAACGCTTCACTTTGAAGTCTAGGATTTGACTTGGAGGTCATGTGACCTCGTTCATTCAGAAGGATCACTATATTCTATGATATTTGACACGAATAGCTATCACAGCATGTGAGGTCCATAAAATAAAGTGTCAAGAGACGATTGGTATTCGAAAAGATCATTAATTATTTGATAGGAATGCTCTTTATGTCAATAGAAAAAAATAAGCAATTTCTTGATTATTAAATGGTAGATTAGATAAAACTGCATGTGTGGTATATTATATGTATATTCAAATTAATTACATCATCTGCTTTTAGTCATTGCAAAATTATTCTTCAATATTTTCTACCAAACATACCTTCTCAAGTTAAGGAAATGATTTTTCAAATGACATTTCTCACCAGTTTATTACATGATCTACTTTCTTTTCAAGAATGACTTGAACTTTTACAAAATATTTCCACCAATTCTAAAGACACCCATGAAAATGATTTCCTATTTTTTTGGCAAGTCATGCATTAGGATAATCTGCATTTTCATTCATGGGGTTTGATCTTTTTTTCAATAATTAAAGGTTGAGTTACGAATGACAGGTAAATCTAGAAATATCACTCATGAAACTGTCATGTGTTACAGTGACTTAAGATGAACAAATGATTCTTCACGGCGTTATTTGACTACTGAGGTAGTCAAAAAACGTCTGCCTAAGCTGAAGATCCAGGCCAATAGTAGAGATACATAAATAGGGAATAGTTATTTAGATACCTTGATAGTGAAACCAAGTATAGGTCACGGTATATATCAGTGTGAAACGATCAATGAATTAGTTTAATCTGATTATGTATTTCTATTTGATATTTATCTTGTTTTTGAGCTACTTAAATGTGTAACTCAATTAAGTAAATACCATAACATAATTCTCTTTTGATCACCATCTATCTATTGATGAATTTACAGATTAAAAACAATCATTTAATCCATCACTTTATTGATACAACCTTCTTTTGAGACTTTCTAATTTTTATTTATTAAATACACATCATCTACAGCTGATAATTCACCATTAAAATGGCTTTAAATAATTGTAGGTAAAAAAGAATGTCTACTTACAATAGATAGTCATGACGACAATAGAGTTTCATGCCTCTGAGAAAACAAGAATGTTGCTCATGAAGTGATCTAGCACAAACATAGCATCTGAGACATTTGGAGTGCCAACTTCTTCCCCCAACACATAACACTGTTCGTTCCTTAATACGTTCACCACATCCACCGCAACTCATATCTACATTGTCTTTGTACTCATCATAGCCACCAATTGTGCTATCAATTACTGCTTTCTTCACACTTGTAACATTTTCAATTGGATTGATGATTTCTAGATTTTCTTCAGAAGAAATTTCGGTCTGCAATTTAAAAATATATTAATTATTAATTTATTAAATTTATTTTAGCATAAATAATTGTAATACATCAAGATCATTTTCATAAATAGTAGATGGTTTTTGTTGTAAAAATAGATTTGAAGATTCTAGATACAACATTTATATACATCTTAGAATGCAATCAACTCATAATAAAGAGGAATAATATAACTAATTTTTCATGTATGGGGTTGGTGTTCTTGGAGGTAGACAAGCAGACAAGATGAAAAATATTCTAGTTTAACGGTCAAACGATATAGTGTTGCTGACTACTGCTTGTAAAACATATTAATCAACTCCTTTTTCCTCTCATCGTCTATTCAATGAATTAACAAACTATAAATAATTTACTTTGATAAATAAATAAAAAAATTATTCTCCTCATTATAAATATTCATCTCATAAATGACAAATTTAGCAATCAATCGTCGTTATCCCATCAAAGAGCACATGGAAGCTGATTAGTCTTGTGATAGTAAATTGGATAAAATTGTAACTAAATCCATATCTTGCTCATATAGAAAAGGGCTGAATGTCCTGCCAATTTTCATTATTCTATCCATTTCCCTCATAGTTATAATTAACTTTCTACTACGCTTTAATCCAATTCAACTAATCTATTCACATTTGGACTTACTTAAAATATAACCTATTATATTTATATCTAATAATATCCTCAAGTTGTTAAAATAATTCTAAATATTCGTCCAAGCTTGATCTTTATTCATCCGACGGCTCATACACGGAACTGTCATCATTGGTGTTCAATAAAATAACATGCAATAAAAATTATTATCAAAAACAAAACATACCTTCATAGTGATGAACCTCAATTACTTTGATGACACTTGATGATAAATATTTTTTAATCCAAGGCAACTACTAAAACGGAGCTGATTTCTTCATGCTCATTTTAACTACTTCAAAACGACACTTGTTTGTTAATGTTCTCCAATAAATGTATTTAAATGTTTCCACGTACTGTTTGTTTGGTTATGTATATTTTCAAGTAAATAGAAGAAACGATCAACAGAATGAATTCAGTGGTTCAATGATAAAATAACTTAATAAGTAAAACGATCAGAGAACACGTTAATATCAAATTCATAAGGATCTTCACTGACTCGTGGTCGGGAAAAGACTGGTTTCCTCGGTTCTCCCCTACTACCAGAGTTTGTTTCGGCGTGACTAGCACGTGCAGCTCGCAACACAGTAGAGTGTGCACTGATCAGTGGAGTGGGGGCACCCAGTAGGGAAGGAATATATAGATCAGACATTTCTTCAAGCTCAATATCTTGGGATAGTATAATTCTTCCAGTATTATCGAGTACTTGTAACTCTTATCACAATGTTCTAGAATTGTTTGTAGACATTTGACGGGGGTTTTTTTTTTGGTGTTCATGTCTTGAGATTGAAGTTGCAAAGAACGGTGCCAAAGAATCCAGTAGTATCAGTTTGATTCTCACCCCTCGATTGAATCTACAAATGGTGGGGATGCATTGGAGGGCGCGATGTGAAGAGAAAAAACTGACTGTATCTAAACTCCGCCTTTAATCACGCCTCTTCTTTCACGTACTATCTCTTTTTAGTATCAATTTATCTTCTTTGCTCTGAAGTACTTTTATTTGTTTAATATATAAAATTCATAAGGTTTTTAAATAGGTATGTATAAATAGAAGCTTTAAAAAAATTAAACACTCCTTAGGGTCGAAGGGGGATCATTAATTAAATTAATTTAATTTGGAGGGAAAGAACATATTTGCAAGAATTTTTTTAGACAATATAGGTAATGCTAGTTCATTGAATTAATTGTCCTTTTTATAATAATTATATTATGTATTATATTTTTATATCAATAATAATTATGTCTGTAAATATTAAAAGTTATGAATAATAATTCTTTATTATTAGCTAGATAATATTTTATTCGAGGAGAATTAATTTTTATTAGTTAAGAATTAAGCTGTGTGAGTGTACTATTAATACAACTATAAATATTGCAGTAAAATATCCAAAATACTTTTGAAGAGGCTGCGAATATCAGATTCTATTATTATAGAATAGCTTATTATAACATATTCCGTTGGCAGAAATGATTGATTGTCCCTCGTGAATAAATTACTGATACATGTGAATTATTTATGTCGAAATTGAACACGAGTGCTGATTCAATTAAATGTCTTTAACAAATCATCAAGATTGGGCATAAGAGAATATTTTTTTTTTCGAAAAAAATATCAACAGCTTGAATAATAAAATGGAATAATTTCATAATATAAACAATTAAATCAATAATTATACTTTTACTACTACCCTATTAATTCTTTTTCCGAAAATTTAATTTATCGATAATATCTGATCTGTCCCAACTTCACTGTGTTAGTCTATTAAAAATAATCAAATTACTTTACAAACTTTATGAATTTTTTTTCTTTATGTATAGATGAAGAAAAGATTATTTTTGTAAAACATACATATATCATTTAAATGCATATAATTTAGAGACAAAAAATATCTAATGGTGTAAGGATTGATGGCCATGTAATCCTACTGTGAAGCAGTTCTGATCTCGTGGACTATTCTGAAAGCGTTAAGAATTTTTATGAGAAAAATAGCAAAGGTTCAAATTAGAGGTAGAGAAGTTGAAAAAAAAATAAATAAAAATAAAAATTTCATCCACAACCCTTATATATATTTTATTTTCTATACTTTATACATGTGTAAGATATAAATACCAAATATTTTATTTTCTTCTTTTTCATTTAGATGAGCTTGGGCCTCTCGAAGGATGTTCGAGCACCTGTTTGTATTTCTGCCGCGCCGACACATAAATCATCGATGGAATGGACTAACGCCTTTTATCACTGCGTCCCCTGCTCAGTCGAATAAACTTTCCACATGAAAATACTGACTTGTCTTGTGGGTGTTTCGATTCCCATAGAATGAAAGATATTTGGTGTCACTTCTATTCTTACAATATAATGAGTGAAAAGTGGCTTTAGTTGTCATAAACTTTAATAAATAAAATAGAAAAAAAATAAATAATTTTTAATTGCATACCCCAAAGATGGTGCAATGCAGTTAAAGATGATTCGTCAATTTATTTGTAATTACTGTTATGTCGTATAAGAAATTCATCAGATGTAGTAGTATTGGATGTTATGCTTGGGAAAGATGCATACATACAGACCAAGTAATTATGAGAACAATGATACCTTCCTGGCAAATAAAATCTTGAAGCTCTTAAGACTTAACCGCCAGATGATTGGAGTAGAGTCATGGTGTGATGATGCAAATAGGCTACGTGTATCCGTTGATTGTCACAGTAAATCAACCATCAAGATTTGCATGTCATATCCGCAAGTGTAAGAATGATACTTCTTATCCTACAGTAATATATCTGAAATAGATAATAAAGAATGTATGTAATAAATAATTATATCCAAGAATATTTAAGTGGATATTTTTGTTTCCCTTTAAAATAATATAAAAATAAGTATACTGAACATAAACAAATGCAAAGGAATACATTTTCTATTGTATTAATAATCTGTATCTTGATATTACATTTTTAAATCTTATTGTATACACATGCATATGATACCAAAATACACGAAATGATTAAAGGAAGCAAGAATTCATGTAAAAGGAATGATAAAAGAGAGAAGCAAGCACGTGGAGATGAGTGGAGTCCAAGTTGCCCATTAGTAACGCTTACCCGGCATAATACGAGAAAAATGGTGGTCGAATTATTCCACCAGCATGGGGACAAGATGAAATAAAAAAAAAAAATACTTACGAATCAACAAGAAAAGGAATGGAACCACAGGGTGCTCAGTTGATCGGTAGTTGATCGAGTTCTTCTCCATTCTGCTGGTAAATGTGACAATTGATTGGTGAATTTCTTGAGAAATTTATCTAAAATGAACGTAGATATTTTTAGTATCATCTAGGATATTAATAGTTGAATGAATAATAGAAGAAAATAAATTTGTTTGTCAATACTTACTTCAGGTGGATGTGGAATAGTAATACAGCTCCAATAAATTTACATTTCTTCTAAATACAACCTATTCTTGTCCAAATATTTAGTTTAAAAATAAACTTCTAAGAAACTCATTAAAATATTTTCCATCGAAATTCTTTGCAGGTTTCCACGTTCGCACTAAATTTTCCCAATTCTCATATAAATTTCAAGGCACTTTTGAGGTGTCAGTGAGTCTATTACCATCACAATGTCATCACAAAATGGTATACAAAATATGCAGATATATTTTCAAATTTAAAATGCAAATGCATCTCATTCAAGTATTTATTTTTGCATAAAATTATCACCGATTTTCTGGTCTAATTAAATAGTTTTCACCTATTGTCTGTAAAAAAAATAAATAGATAAATTGATGAAATGTACATGCAAATGTGTATATTTAAGATAAATCGATGCATACATACTTTATAATTCCAAGATTTCCATTTTCCACTTCCTTCAAAACTTTCAGTACTGTGTGGTATTCAACCCCTTTAGGAACGGGCGTTCTCGTACAACTTCCTGCTTTGTGATCTTGAGGCGTCTGAGTTTCATCTCCCCACCAAGTTAGCTAACAGCACAGTAACACAATGTAGTCGTGATTGCGAATCCGCTCGTTATCGTCAAAACTATATCCTGTAGAGCATAATATTCATCCCTACGACATCTGATAAGTATCTTCCTTTGTAACTTTATGTACGTATATCTGTTGAATTATAGGTATAATAGATAATTGAGAAACCAGACATTAATACCACTATATTGATATCAATTTTACGATTACTTCTGTTTACATCCTTTTTTACAATATCCACATGCAAAATATCCCTTTTAAAAAATGTCTTTTTACATAATACCCTTGTTAAAAATATCCTAACTAGATGTTCATGACGTTTAACATTGTAAACACTTGAAGTACTTAGTTTCTATACACTTGGATTTGGAGTGTTTATTAAAAATATCTATTACCACTAAAGTCCTTCTTCCGGAAAACATACAATACACAAAATTTGTTTAGAAGATCATTCCATTTCAAACATTTAACACACACTTCCTCCCTCCCACTTCACATTTCTAACTCTCTACTTATCTACACTGTAAATCCAAGTGCATTCTTGTTATACATCTAAACATTTTAAAAATGACGTCAGATGGCCGACGTTATATATCTGAACATGTTAAATATGACGCAATATGCGTGACGTCATACTTAACACGTCTAGATATATAACAAGAATGCACTTGGATTTACAACGTACTGACTGTAAATGATGAAAAATAATTAATATTAATTAATATTATATAAACAACCGTTAAAATTTCAATTTTGATTTTTTTAGTATTGAAAATAAGAAAATAAATCTATGACATATAAACGGAATAATTCATATTTTAGTTTACTACAATTTTCTCTTATCAATTGTATTTATAATTATTATAAACAATAAAATCAATTAATATTTTTATTTTCACTTTTGGAAGTTACTGAATTAAATCTGGAATCAAAATAAATTTAATCATTTCCACAATCACCATTATAATATAATCATAAACTTGAAATTATTGTTGAAAGCTTCAAAGAAAAATGTAGATTTGATAGATTGATGATAATAAAATGTTGAAAAAATAGAAGAAACAAATGTCTGTTTATAAATGATTCATATTTGGTTTTGACATGCTCCCACAAACTTAAGAATAACTGTATAAGTGACTACAGAATAGGATGCATGATGTATATAAGGTTAGTGAATTGAATATGGTACCTTTCCATTATTGACAAGAATATTTTAAGAAGTGTAGAAAGCCTAAGAACCTGATCTGTTTTCATAGCTAAGCCACATTTATATTGTGTATATCCAATCGAGAAAAGAATAGAAGTCTATAACACTACACGATCATCTTTGATCATTTTATATATGCTTCCTTCGTATCTTGCCGCATCGTCTGCAGCTCTTTCTATCTCTCATTCAAAAGAATTTATAGTGCTCATTTATCATCGAATCTATCGGACAAGCTTGAGAAACATTCGCAGCTCTTTCGAACATCTTTGATTGTATATATTACACCATCTCTTGAGTAACCGATTAATCGATTATTTAAACTCTTAATTTATCTTCAGAATCATTGAAAAATATTAAATATCAATTTTAAATTTCATTTCTTTTTTTTTCGTCCTAATAAAAAATTTATATATGTTCATCATTCTATATAATAAGTTCACTTTTTTTTTTCAGTGATTAGCATTTCTATAAAAATGTTTTCTACTCTAAATATGAAAGAAAAAATGATGAATTATTGAACAAATATATCTGTTAACAGTTAATGCAGAGTCAATGAATCATTACACATCGATTTCGTATGCAATCACGCTCGAGGAGTCCGCGTGAGACCTTAGATAATTCGCATCACCAATGGAGTCACCTTTTGGTCCAGTGAATACTCTTGTATGTACATCTAAACACTACCATTCCTCGTCAGTGAAGCTTGTGTACGTCCAAAATGCGTATAAATAATAGGAGCCACGTGTTGGTCACGTGATTTTGAAACCCCTAAGGTTATGGCTTTTAATCTTGCCTTAAATTACACAAATGTATTTGTCATTAAATTAGTCTTAGATCTAAATGTCTCAATAACTTGATAATCAAAAGACTTCTATATCATTATTCTAGAGACTCTAAAACCAGTAACTCTTTGAGAATAAAAAAAGTCAATATAATATAAATTGTATTTACCGTATTTTTACTGGAAATATTCAGTTTTTCAAATCAGTAAAACTTTGCGAATTATTGCTGACATTGAATTTCATCCTGCATCAGTAATAACTGCGACAGTGGGTATTAAATACTAATCCGATTATTCATTTTCAATGCACTTACAAAAGTTGACAATAAATAGATAGTCATGCTTTGGAGCATAAATATAAGTTATAGATATTATATCGACTTATCTTACACTGAAATATGTAAAGTAGCAATTTATTAGTCTAATGTTTTTAGACAATGACATTTTTACAAACTAAAAATATTTGAATGTAAAAAAAAAGATATCCTTTCGAACAGTTCTAATGTATACAGTCTTCAGGGAGTAGCCTTTTAAATTGGTATTTAAAAATATGCATGCAAACAGATGCAGTTTCCATGTCGTGCGCTCCCAGTCGCCCCCATAAATATGATAAGGGCCCTATTGAGCGATATACAAGTCTATATACTGATTTTTATATGCGCATGCCACCTAATATATCTATCTATCGAACTCGTATTGCGAAAAATATAAAAATGCTACGTATATTGTGCATAACTAGAGATCGCACTGAAGTGATAACACAGAGACCGCCCATGTTTTTATATCCATCCAGAGGGAATTCTTTTAAATACTGTAAAATATAGCGAAATGAATACTAAATTTTTAGTGAAACCAATTAAAATGATTATTAAAGATGAATAAATTATGACAGATTCAGAAAGATGTCTGGTCAAGGCTAGTCTTAGTTAATTACAAATTAGTCGTTTGTCAATTAATACACAGATGCAGACATATATTTATGTTATAATATAATTATTTTTATTAATGAAATATTTATCATGATTTTGTCAAATGACGAAACAATTAAGCTGGACCGTATCAAGAGCGGTACTCTTTAAATAAAGGAAACAGTCATGGCAATACTGTTGCTAATTTTATTAAATTGTTAAATAATAGATTTTATTAATATAAAAAGATGAATCAGTATACATCATTGCGAAACAGTGTATGTTGACTGATTTATCTTTGTCAAACCATACCTGTTTAAATCGGTGCTACCATTATCACTGCAGACAGTGAATATTCACTGATTTATTTCTAGAGAGTATAGGTATTAACAATATATTGGGTAACTGCATGAGTCTTTGCAAAAAGTGAATATTATAGTGAATTTTTACTTATGCAACAACCTAATATTTTTTCCAGTGGATAAAAGTAAAATGGTCTCCATGAGTGACAGGCGCGGACTCAGTTTGTGTTGATCGATAGCGACGTCGCGACGCTGGGCGTGTCCAGAATATGCCACCTCTGTATGTCTACCCACGAATTGACACGTGCAGTGAGTTTTAAGCAATAAAAATATGAACAATTTCGATTTATTTATCCAAATCTACTTTTAATAACTTGTTTTCCTCATATTAAAAATGAATTTTTATTCCTTCACTACATTCTCAGTCTAATAACGTTAACTCATCCGATATATTCACCGTCGGTATTCTCTAAACTCGACGACAAGGTAAACGGATTAGGTAGGTTCTCGTCGGATGACTAAGTTTTGAAGCTGAGAAGTGAGGTAGGACTAGAGAGAATGCCAAGCGCTAGTAAATCCAATTTGATCTTAATGTTAACTCGATCCTGCGTACGGTTACACGCTGAATTAACCGCGGCCTATGGAGGATTGTCACAGTAGTATAGAAAGTAAAGAGAAAGCCAAGGACACCCCATGGACATCCTTTTTATCGTTCACAAACGGGTAGCTATTCATTTAGTACTTTTATCCCCTTTTTCTTCTAGCAAAGAATAAGAAAAATTATTCTAAAATAAATTGCACTTTGTGTAAAAAATAAATAACTATTTATATTTTTAAAAACTATTTTTTTTTTTTGGCCTAGAGTATAAAAAATAATTAGGCTCACTAAAAATCTGTACTGAACATTCCATTAAAGATTATAGAAAGTAAAAAAAATCTAAATGTATTATATTATGATAAACGGTGTGGTAAGAAAGAAACGTTTATTGAAGTCTGAAACTCTTAATAAAAATGTCATGTCAGCGTGCATGATTGCCGTCGGACGGCTTACCATACATCTATTTTAGCCGGCCTCAATTTCTATTATTTTTATTTCAAAAATATTTTATTTATCATCAGAACAGTTTACATATTTCTTTTCATGTTGATATTATATTTTTTCTCAATAAAATGTAGCTGTATTTAAATAGTAATAATAATAATTATAGTGATGAAGAGAATTTTTTATTCAACACCTAGAAAATGTTTTGGGTTGATAAAAAATAGTATAAGCAAATAATTCGAATGTAAATGAATTTCTCCAAGAGTTCATTCTTTCTAATTTTTGTTATTGAATTGACTGAAAAAGTACGTGACGTTTCATATTGCACATAAAAACAAAAATAAAGAAAATAAGGTGAACGAGGTGAGCATGATAGAGGGTTGGTAGTATTTGGAAAATTGGGGAGAACAAGGGTGAATTCAGTCCGCTCGAGTCCGGTCTATCGAGCTGGAACAACAAGCGGCAATCAGGCATAACTCGATCATTTCATTCTTCTGCTTCTGTGAAGCCACCCTCTCATTCTCTTTCATCCTTTTCTCACACACTGCATATATTCACGCCATGTCACGAAAACGAAATTCCCCTTGGATCGAGATCTACAATATTCCCTTGACGTCTCTCTTATATATTTACTATTTTTGCTATATTTTATTCTTTCGTCTTGCTTTTGTCCTTCAGGTGGCTCAAATCGTAGAAACCCCAAATACATCTCCTGCGTTCACCAATTGCGTGGTTCTTTTTTAGGCAAGGGATGGAGTGGCAAATTTGTGTAAATAAGACAGTCGTAGAATATCTTAAACAATATGTGAGTTGAATAAAATATATCAATACATAGATTTTATAAATAAAAGTTATATTATTTTATTTCTCATTACTGGCAATATTTACGCAACAAATTGTAATTTAAATAATAAGATTATCAATAATATTAAATAAATAAATGAGTACGCAGTTGTTGTAGCAGATAAATAATATACAGTAGCGCTCAAGAATATTTTTACAACATAAAATTTGTTGTTATTTTATTTAAAATAAAACTGCATTAAAAAAAAGAAAGAAAACACTAGTGTAACAATTCAGACATGGGTGAAAAGTTAAATGTATGCACCCTGACAGTATTTAAGCATACAATTGCCCAAGCGGTAACTGGTAAACCCCGTCATTTCTTATGCGATATAATTTGAGTTATTCTCCATGGAACAATCGATTTGTGAATTGTGTTACAGAAAATGTTCAAAGGGCTAACATTAAACTACCCACCGTCTGGCATCTAGACATTCCTGGTCTGCTAAAATGGTTCTATAAAGTGATGGGTAGAATCAGAGAAATGTCAGCGTAAACAATAAGAGGGTGGTTTATTTTTATTTGTCAAAAATACAATCAACTGACAATAGTATATTGTTAATCAAAATTGACTTTATTATAAAATAAAATTAAAAACATTAAATTATATAAAAAAAAAAAGTTGAAAACAAAAAATAAACAAAAAAATTTCGACAACGAAATTCTATTCTATTTATACAATTGAATGTTTTAGTGCTGCGAACATCATCACTCGATCCACTTGTTTCCATCCCTCGACAAATCAACTCTTATCCCTTGTGCGCACCTCCGACCCTCCCTCTAATCCTGTTACGCACTGCGCAACTCGTCTCTTTTCTCCTCATGCACACGTACAATCAGATAAACTGAAGAACTGCCTATACTCTATCTTCTTTACGTTTCTTCCTCCACCCACTCTTTTATTCCCCCTTGCCTCTATCCTGTCAAACAATCGACTTGTCCGGATTGCGTGGTGCATAATCCACAAAATTACTATCGCCAAGACTTTCCATCGAATCCTAAGCTAAACAAAAGAAGTTACAGTTCGTATTCATCCGATTAGTTTTTAATAACTATTGTTTCAAACACTGGCTTTAATTGAAACAAATGTAAAAGAAAGAATAAAGCTCTTTTTTATATTAATTCTTGATATTTTTTATTAAATAAAAATATTAGAATAAAATTAAATGAATGGGAGTTATTGTATTGTATTGATTATTGTTTTTTTTTATTTATACATAATTTAAAGTTTCAATTAATAAATAATTAAATGATTGAAGAAATAATGCAGCGCAAAAACGACATTCATTCTATCGTAAATTACAGGGTGGAAATGGAAAAAGAGTAAAAAATGTATATCGAATGCTTCAGCTAAATCCCTTTGCTCAACTTTCTTTTAAATTGAGCAACTCATTTACAAGGAGAATATTACTGTTTGACAGGAAGAAGAGAGAATGTTGCAAGGGATAAAATGAACGATAGGGAAGAATCAAATGAACTACTTTTTATTTCTTTTTCCTAATTTACATACAATTTCTTTTAACTCTAAAAGTCGACAAGAAATTCTTTGATCTTTATTTAAAAACGTTGATTAACATTTTAATTTTTCATACAAAAAGTATTTCTGATTGTTAGTCTTTAATCCTATCTTAAATATTAATACATTATATATTGTTATGTATTTTATGTTTACATTGACACACTACAAATCCTAGTGCATTCTTGTGACACATTTAAAGGTTTTAAATATAACTCATTCATTTCTAAATGTGTAAAAATAACTTGTGTAAGCTCGAAATCGCTTTAAAAAATTAGAAAAGAAACATTTAATAATCATTTTATTTAATAATTAATTTCCAACTTATTGTTTATTCTTATTTCACAATATATTTATAATAAATAAACTACAATCATTGATATCAATTATTTGTACTCCAACATTATCAGCAATATATGTTTCAAATCCAGCACTATTGCTTTTAATTTACCCCAGAGTAAAAGGGAGTCATTCATTCTCGACACACAATTGATTTCTAGTCCCCGAGGATTTTCAACATCTTCAGTAGAGAGTATTTGATAGAATTTAAAAAACGATACACGAAGAGAATAGCACAACGATCATTAGGTGAAGTAGAAATACAACAGCTAGAGAAAATCTGTAAAAAATAGCAAGCCTTAGGCAATCTCAGCGGGGGTGCGAGTCGTACTTTGGTCATGCGATCCCTTGTCTGTTATTACAGTTGTAAGTCTTGGATTAATCCATGCTAGGAACTGGTCACACAGTCCAATCGCTTGTCATGTAATCCAGTAAAAATGTAAATTTATATCACCCTCAATCATCCAACTTATAGACTGTTTGAATAAGTGAAAAGATCATGCGTAAATGTGATGTATGTATTGGTGGATTTAGATTCACAAATCCAAACGGGACAAAGTAGGCTCCAAAAAAGAGGTGTCATATCTATGTACATGTGTAGAGTATGGGGCAATAGGTTCAGGGTAAATATTCGCAGATGTATGGTTGGTTCCTTTAGCTACTCGCACGAACGAGAATACATCCTGAATTGTTCGAATGAACTTGCGGGTCTCTAACGGGATTTATTTGTATTCGTAACCAAAGCACAGAGTAAAAGAGTGAGAGGGAAAATGGAAAAGCTTCAACATGCGGGAACTCACGCCCTCGGTTGATGTGTGAGAACAAGTGTACATATGTACTTTGTACGAATCAAAATACATAGTCAAGATACAGTTGCCATATGTATATACATATAGAGAGGGTAACGATAGGATATAGAGATGTATGTTGGCTATATGTAAGCATTGTAGCGAACAGTCAGCTAACTAACGGACTACCAGTTCATTAGAGATCGCTAAACTTTAGGGTATGTCTAACACGCCTAGAAATTGCTATTCTCTGAACGTTTTAATTTATTTTTACATAAACTAGAGAAAATTAGAAAAGTTGAGAGCAGGTGTAACTTTTATTTAGAGTTTAAAAAAGATTGAGAGGAAATTTTTTAATGTGATGAATTATTTGAAAAGTATTTAAAATAAATATTAATCAAGTATAAACAAGCTCTTCATTAATAAATATATTTTTTGATCATTGGAGTAAGAGAAAGTCTATTAAAGTCTATCATCACAATAATACTCGATTGATAAATTGATTAATTAACCCAATGATTTTGAATAGTTAAGAAAATACTCAACACTCAATTTATAATTTATAGCCTGCGATTTATTATAACTTTCACCGATTTCTGATAAACAAAATTTTTATGTGTCAAACTTGATTAAAATGAGTGTTACTATCAATCAATTACAAAGTTGAATTATTTTATTAGTAGAATATAGTGGTTGTTTTAACAAAAGTAGATTTAATGAACTATAAAAGATGCTTTTCAAAACATTCAAGATATATAAATAAAAACCAATGTATATGGGACGTTGTCTCAATTTAAACATTTCATCACATTATGATAAAATTTTAAATAGATATCTTGAAAAAAATTATTACTAAGAATACTAAATTATAAACTAGTTCAAAATTGCTCTGGTACATTTATCGCATTCTATAGTCTGATGAATTCAAGATTAAAAACTCCAAAGGCTAATACAAGATCACCTGAAACTTCAAAGGATAACGAACACACAGTTAAGCTTGTAAATCAAGTAATCAACCGCTATAAAAGTCCACCTACACAATTATGGTTTTGGAGCCATTTTTATGTGCGTTTGATTCCAAAGGGTGTGGATCTGAATGATTTTTTGTCAAGCTTTTTTGGCTTCAACGTACCATTTTTTTACATTATTTTCTTACTTAGCTTTATAGCTGTGACACATGACCCTTAATTCGATTCGTTGCGCTTACGATGGGATATTGTTGCGCCAACAAAATCCATTGACAATGACGTGAAGAAAAAAAAGAGAACTCACCAATGTACATCTCGTTTTAATATTTCACAAGTGCATATATAACCTGAAAATACAGTGACACTATGAAATATAGATCAACTAATAATTTTTCCAACAGAGCAAGCAGTTATTTCAATAAATAATTACCAACATAAAAAGGTAAAATATCAAAAATTATCAACACATTTTTGTTTTAATTAATTTTTTTTTACTAATTAATGGGGATTAATTTCATATAGGTACCTCAGTGATTCAAATAAAGTTAGAATGTATGACACTGATAGTTGGATTTGAATGCCGAATGATGAACGAATTATTAGCAGTTGATAAAGTCAAAAACTATTATTCCTAATGCAAGAATCATACCATTGGAACTCTTCAAGAATCATGATGCAGAGACTGATCATTTGAAGCGGGAAGGTCCATTTCATCACATGAAAAGATCTTGGGAGCTTCAAGAGCATTTTTGATTTCATTCAGTTATAAATTAAACCGTACAAGTGATTGCTTCAACATTTAAAGTGTCCAGTAAATAAATATAATAATCTTTCTAACATCAGATTGTGATTATTGAATAAAATATTACCAACACTTCATTTCTGAAAGGTATGAAATTTTTATATTGTTTTATCATTTTTTGTTACAATGACTAAAATTATTGTAAAGAATTGACTAAAAATTTAAACATCTTAGATTAATTTAAATTTTAAATAAATTGAGTTGATAAATTTGGCTTCATTATAATTAAAAATAATTCTTCATTGAAAATTTGGAAGTTATTTGATGAAATAAGATTTAGTGCTGAAGTTGTAGTTTCAGTGAATGATGATGTCATTGAATACTTTGTAACATTATATGAGATAAACTTGCTATAACGGGAATATTATTAAAGACCATTTTTATCAATGTATATGAAACATGATGATATTAATCTCTGATACATAGAGCTAGAAGTTCTCTATCTTAAATTATTTACTCAGTGAAGACAAAACAACCAGTAACAATAGCTTTTGAATAATATAACTATTAGATATTTATTATTTATATTCTATAAACAAAAATGGAACTGTTGAAGATGTTTTGTGTGGATAAAAAATGTTGTATAGTTCAAACTCTCCACTTGATCCAAACCAGAAGAGTAATAAAATTCATTAAGAAAATATCCTGTGGAAATTTTAAAGAGTAATAAACCATGTGGTTCTTGGAGGACAAAAGATACATTGAAATCATTTGCAATATCTGCAAGCCACACAATATTTTATAATGTATAGTTAGTTTGAATCATTGATTGTTAATAATTTTTAGTTAGTCTCCTGATGATTATCTTATATGAATTATTTCTTAATAGTAAACATTGCATCCAAGAGTTTGCTCATGTAAAGTAACAATAACTATTTTAATAAGTCATTTTTCTTATCATCTAGATGACGATTTCAACCTGTTGTGGAATCTGTTCCCTGAGAACTGGAACGATTGTCATTGCTATTTTGAATCTGGTCAGTATTAAACTACCATTAAATGAATTAATTCCAGTAAAAATCAGTAATAACTATAAGTTTTTTCTTTCTAGATATGTGGAGTCTCAGCATTGGTAATAACATGTTTAATGCTCTTGACCATGTTCAATCCCTGGTATCAAACCGAAATAAAATCTATCGGTGGTGGATTAATAAGTTATAACTTGATGGTTTTAATACTGGCATTATTACTCATTGTTGGAGCTATAAAGGTATATAATCAAAAAACCTATAGAATGATAGATTTCTGATAGTATAATTTTTTTTCACAGAAAAATGTTTATTTAGTGTTTCCTTATGTGTATCTGAGTTTTGGAAATATTCTGTTGTCTATTGGAGGCTTCATCTCACTTATAATTAATTTTTGTATACAACCGTATATACCAGGAATTGCGATTTTTTTAGTTTTTTTCATCACTGGAATCCTATTAAGTAAATATCTTTATTGTTCCACCAAGTAAAGTAAAACTATTTAATACAACTATTTTCATTTATTTTTTTAGGTCTTCAAATTTATTTCTGGTTGATAATATTTTTCTTTTACAAGCAATTGATTGGAGAAGAAAAACAATCAAATACTGGTCGAAATAATCTTCTTGAAAATGACCTATCTTGTTGATTTAAAAGTAAAAATATCAACCAACGCTCTCTTTCTGTAAACTTAAAAACTTAAACCCAGAAAAAAATGTTCTCAGTTGTAGTTAAGTTTCTGCTACAGTCTATTTGAGTAGTAATAGTGCAAAATTACAAATGATTGGCGCTAAATCTTAATATATATAACGTATTTGAGCTTTTATACCAGTTATTTGTACATGTTACAATTGTGAACACATTTGCATATCCTCCAAAAACAGCTATTTTTTTAATCAAGGTTTTTATTTTTAATTTAACTAATAAGTGTAATCGTTAGATTACTTTTTTTATAAATTACAATATTTGAAATATTTTTACTGTATTCAACATTTAATTAAGTGAAAATCTAAATAAATATAAAAGAAATATTATTTCTCTGTAAATATATATTTGTATTGAAAGCATTCCACTATAATAATTATCTATACTTGTGAATTGTGCGAATAAAATTATAAATATTCTTACTCCTAAGAATATGTCATGTTTAATGATATTTTATATTAAATATTAAATAATATTTTTAAAGAATAATTTTAATATACTGATAATTGTGTTCAATTTGTTGCTTGTTAAAATTCTAAGGAATAAGCATTGAGGAAGTATTAAGGAAATATTTTTTATTATCAAAAGATAAATTGTGGTCTTGATGTTACTAATATTCTGCTAAAATATAAATTATAAAAAAAATGTTATGCATAATAATTACAAAAATTGTAAATAACTTGATATTTTTTAGATGAAGCTTGAGAAGTTTTGTGGATGCTGTTCTTTACGTACAGGGTCGTTGATCATTGGAGTCCTCAATCTTGTAAGTAATTAAATAAATATTTACTTAATTTTTATGTTGGTTTTTTCTTTCAAGTATTTTACTTTATAGATTTTCGTACTAGTAGGATTAGTAGGAATATCAATTACGATCGCACGAGTTCAACATGTAATTAACTATTTTAATTCACTCCAAGATAATCAGAATATGTACAATTTTCAATTAATTAAATCTCTGTATGTTGGATTCTTACTTTACATTCTCGTATTACTAATGATAGCAGTAGTCTTTATAGTTGGTATTATCAAGGTAAGAATTGAAATTAATCTAAATGAAAATACATGAATCTGATTTTTACTGTTTATTTTTTTTTAAAGAGACAATCTCTATTGATTCTACCATGTGTCAGCATTAGCTTCGTGAATTTTCTAATAGCATTTTCTGCAGACATTGGTGTTTTAGCATTAGTATGTTCAGTTTCATATCTGTCTGGAGGAATTATTTTTTTGACATTTGTCATCGTGATCATCAGCCTGAGTAAGTAAAAAAATCTGTCACACGCTACTATCAATATATTTTATTTATTACATTATAAATAAATTATTCCATAGGTATCCAATTTTATTTTTGGCTAGTAATATTTTCTTTCTATCAAGAATTAATCGCTGAAAAATATGGACAATTTCCTGCACATAGTGACATTATTCTCCACTAAAATCATTGAATACGAAATATTTAAATGATTATTTATGAATTTTTTTTTTTAAATTATGATAAATTTGCATTATGAATATCTGATAATAAATATTTTTTGTGTAAACATTCCTTTCTTTCCTATTGAATCGATAATAGAAAACTATACGATCTTCATTCGATATATTGGTTATGTCACTAAGGATAAAATATTTTTAAATGTTATAATAAATTAGACACATTTTTTCCTTAGAATTAATTTTTTTTAACATCTGAACTGTTATTTTTATATTATAACCCTACTTTTGTAATTATAAATACTTTTACACATAATAAAGACTACATTGTATGTTTTTCTTTCCATACTCTAGCTGAGAAATTTCTAATTTTCATGACAATATTCACTATAAGTGGCAAGTAATTACAAACGATTTATTTATTATTCATTTTTTAGAGAGTTCATTGGCCAGACTTAACCTTGACCATGAGTGCTCCACCACCCGATTACAGGCACTTTGAAACACACTGTTTTCTTGTGTGGTATTTATAATATAATCTCAAATTGGATACTTGTTAGAAAAATAAATTCTATTTACTTAAAATGAATTGATAAAAAAAAATTTACCCATAAACACAAATGCAAATAAATATTTTGCATTTAAATGATCGATATCGAAAAAAGGACTGAACGCATGCGCATAATAATGAGTTGTGTTGCATTCAAGTAAAGTCCTCGGTCTGCTAAACAGTGCCAAGTGGTTGTATACAAATAGTGAAACAAATTTGAAACTGTTGCTTCTAATTCATCAACAGCTTGCCATTTCACTTTTCAAGGTATTTATTTTATTATTAAATTTTCGTTAATTAATTTAATTTACTGGCATAGTATGTGTTATTCATTAATTATTATTGTAAATAAAATTTCTCTTAGATGAAAATAGCCAAGTGCTGGTATTCTTTACCATCTCTCAGATTAAGGGAAGGATCTACAATTTTTGGAGTAATTCAGTTTGTAAGCTCTTATTTCATTAAAGACTTGTCTATTTTATTTGTCTGTAATTAATATTATGTCATAATTATTGTAATTTTATTAAATTCAGAAATAAAATATTGATAAATAATTAGAGATTAAAAAAAGTATTTTTTTTTTAAAATTCATCAATAAGATTCGTACTATGATAATTAAATTATTGTTCATTTTGGACTATTTCAATCAAATTTAGCATAAACTTCATTACAGATAAAGGGGATTGCATTATTAATATAAGATAGAAGATATAAAAATCGAGCGCAAGCGCAAAAGGATTGTCATCATCAGCTGCGTAAATAGTCTTGGTATCCGAGTGAAAAAACCGACTTCATTAGTTAAGTGGTGAACTTACCAAGTGATGGAATAGAAGTTGAGTGCAACATCTAACAGTGTCACTTAAAATTTATCAACGAATATTGACCAAACCATCATCAAGGTGATCGTTTTTCTTGATATTCTCCTCTTTATTTTTTACTTGAACAAAATCAATAATATACTCATAATTAAACGAGAGCTTTTTGACTCCTGAAAGCTTTTTATGACATCTATAGAAGCAAATAAGAGGTTGTGGGTTAATATTGTGACCTTCTATATTTTTTCTTTCTCTAGTTCCTTCGAAATTATAGCTTGTCTGGTTCTATGATAGTCTAGAATATTTGTTATTGTTATTTAAAATAAAGGAACAGGCATTCATCAAAGACGTGATATAACATAAAATAACGGATCAATAATATATAGATACAATGACGAAAATAAAATATAAATCGTCATTGAATGCAGTCTTTTTTATTATATAATTGTTTGAATGTCCCACTAATAAACTCTTAATCAATTAAAATCACATTTAATATACTTCCGGTACAATTTTCATGATGAAATCATTTAATTGTATTTTTTTTCCTTTGACTAAGTCGAAGAGCAAAAAAAGAACATTCCAGTAATAAAAATATTATCATTTTCATAAAATTATTATAATAGAAATTCAAAATGTTTGTGACACCATCAGTATTATCACAAGTTTCTTGAAATATTCAATAATCTTATCGACTAAAAATATGATGTAATAAAATGTTAATATATTTTTATGGATGTGCATTGATGTCGTCGACCAACCAAATGTTCAATAAGTAAAAATGAATGTTAAACAATGTCATTCTATTTTTAAGATAAATATAAAAATAAATATATCTTATTAATTGAGTGAAAAAATGTAGACATGAATAGCTTTTATGTTTAACATGAGATACGAATCAGCAAAGTTATACTGAAACTTTTTATAAATAGCACCAACGATTAAGCCACGAATACCAATACAAGTTCAGTATTGTTGATCAAACAACTTTTCTAACTCAAAGTATGTAAATTTGAAAACACAATACCAGTCATAAACTCATTTTTGTTTATTTTCAGATGAGAATTACTTCGTGCTGTGGGTGCTGCTCTTTGCGGAATGGATCCATAATTATTGGAATTTTTAGTCTAGTAATAAATATTTTTATTAAACAAATTTATTCGTCTTCCCATCTTTCATCAAAATACAAATGTACTTATTAAACATACATATTTTTTAAGGTGTCTGGGTTCTTCTCATTAATATCACTCAGCATTTTTGCTGCTCGAATGGAATATGTATCTTTTAATTCAGAATACCGTATGGGAATGTACTTTGTGACCAAGGCAGTCATTGCTGCATGCATATCTTACGTTATTCTCATGTTGATCATCACCTTTTTATTTATTAAGGGGTCAGTGAAAGTGAGTGAAACAAAATCTTCTATAGTCAGCCCATATTAATATGTTAATAATTATTATAATCAAATTTTTAGAGACAAGCAGCCTACATATTTCCATTTTTATGTATCAACTTTGCAAATATAATATCAACTGTGGCAGTGGTGATTGGCTACTTAACATATTCATGGATCTTCCCTGATACACCACCAATAGTTGGTGTTTTCTTGCTTTTGGTTTCTGGATTTTGTTTAAGTAAGTCAAAATTGTTATTCCACCAATTCTATATCAATGTATTAAATATTTAATAATGATTACAGCTCTTCAAACATATTTGTGGCTGGTAATTTTCTATTTCTACAAAGAATTGGTGGCAGCACAATATGGACATTCTCTCGACAATGGTGGTAAAATTTATCAGGAAAAGTATCCTTACGGAGTATAAATTCAGCCAATTAATATTATATTCAAAATATATTACATAAATAGATTTTAATATGTTATTTAAAGTATTTTCATATTTTTTTAAAAGTCTATGAAAGCATAATATCCAAAAAAGTAGAAATATTTTTATTTTTCACTGGTGATTTTAATTGTGCATTTTACAAAACGAATTAATTCTTTTTTCTCATTATATTTTACCCTGTACCATCAATATAAATATGGTGCACTCTAATTTTCAAGCTAAAGCTCTGTTATACAGTGAATATTAATATTTACTCATTAATGGTTAACAAATATTATATATATATATATTAATTATTCTATTGAATTGTTATAAATATTACAGTACTATATAATATACAAAAAGATAAATGTTTTTTTTTATAATTAAGAATTTCAAGTAAATATATACGCACAAGATAAACATTCAAGGTTTTATGTTTAAATGAAAAATTTGCAACTTTACCTATTTATTTTAATTCATGAAAATCTTTAGATTTGGTAAATGAATAATTTATTCATTTATTCGAAAGTTTTCCACTGAAATTGATGACTTCATGATAATCAATGCTATTATCATTATTTAAAAATAATCTGAATTAAATGACCTTCTATAAAATAATTCTGTGATGGCTTAAAAAATATTATAACAACACATATGTCTTTGGAGATCATAGTTATCTTCATAAACATGAACTTTGGTTAACCAAAGTATCGTAATTCAAGCAGTATCTTATGACTTTTTGCTGAAAAGCCACATTTAGAGAAATTTCTTAACATTTTATAGCTTTTATGTAGTCTCAACTATTATTCTCACTTTCTCATGACATAAATAATATCCTACAGATTAGAATACCAGTCAGTAATTTATTATACTATCATATTATATCAAATTTTAGAAGAAAAAAAGCATAACTCACGTGCGCCTTGAAGCATTTATAGTAAATCATTTAAACATTCACTTCTGTACTTACATTATATTCTCTCTATTCATTGATTCATCTACCAGTGTGTGTATCAAGTGTAGGTGTACATGCAGTAGGTGTAGACCATCGTGGTTTGGTACGGCTCACTGTTCTTGGCACAGTTTCAGACCATCTTCTAGTGCGAGTGGAGCTGGACCTGTGTGTAATTCCCGCGGAAAATTTTGTTTTTTTTTGTACGTTGACAATCTGTGTCTTACGTTATTGAATAATAACTCAAGTTATTTTTCAAATTTATTCCAGTGTTTCAGAGATTTAAATAATCTTACATACAGAAGATATTCTTCATAATGGAAAAGTAAATATAATTTTTTCCTTGTAAAAATAACAATAAAATTTATGTTTACTTGGATATAATAATCCTTAAACAGTTATTAGATGTATCTATTTGAGTATAAATAAAATAAGAGTCTTTTGAACTGATGGTCTTATACTTAAAATTAAATGTCACGGGATGTTGATTTCTATATTTAAAATAAAATAGAGCCTGCTGCTTTTTTTACTCATAAAATTGGGTTGAATTCAACGGGAATTTATTTATTTTAAGCTTAGTGACGGTAATTAATCAAAAGTGATGATATAATTAATGAAATTAAACTACTATCTATGGATAAATTGTTCTAAATCTATTCAATTAAATTTTCTACATTGAAGTGTTAGTTATTCATTGGATTTGAATGGGATTTCATTAATTTATTTGATATGTATTGAGCTAATTCACTCAAAGAATATTTTTAAATTTTATTTATTCTACAGCTGAGTCATCATTTAAATTTAAAATAAAGTATCTGTGAGATCATTGCAAATTTTTTGCTAAATATCCACGTCGACGACTTGAAAAGTGCAAAAGATGTATATAAGCTTTTATATTTGAATACTTGAAGACAGATAACACGTTTTTGCACAAGTATTTAAAATTATGTGAAATGAATAAAAACAACACTTGCGTCTTTCTGATGACGCAGTTGTTTTTATGCGAGGTAAACAAGAAGTGAGAGCAAATGTAGAAGAGTGGAAAATTAAAACAAGGAAGAATCAAGTTCGTGTTTCCTTATGGGGGGGGCTTCTCGATGGACCTCGACAAGTTTCATGGCCTCTCGTGACTGTCACACTTATCTACTGATCTCTCTTGACGATTAACTTTGCCTTGATTGAGAATTCAGAATTGTCAAGAAGGCAGTGGGAGTACCAGTATTTGACAATGACCTATATCTTACTTTTTCTTAGCGTATTTTTGGCTCACTTATAAACTCGAATAATGACCTAATTGATGTTCTTATTAAATATTATGATTTAACTTTTATTTAATGACCATTTTATATCATTTTACCATCATTCTTATTTATTCATTATTAACTTCAGAAGACTTCAGATCAACTCCTGCTGCAGATGTTTTTCTTTAAAAACAGGAACAATCTTCTCTGGAGCATGTGGAATTGTAAGTATGATTTATCTCAAAATTATTTAACATTATTGAAATATGAAATCATTTATTAACAAGTTCTACTTTCACTTTTATAGATACTTTCCATAATTACATTAATTCTTATATTTACCTTAAATATTGAGCTGAAGATGATAGTACTTGATATTCTTGACAAAACAGTGGTAAAGATTATTTTTGCCATTAATCTCTGTATGACGATATTGATTTCAACATTATTGATTATTGGAGCATTAAAGGTAATTTTAAAATGCAATTTATATTCATTAAAATAATAAGTACTTATACTCAGTGTAATATGTTTGATGATTACATTATAATTCTCTCTTTAATTCCAGAAAAACACTTTTATGATGGTACCTTGGGTCGTTCTAGGAATAATGTTAGC
Source organism: Chelonus formosanus (assembly GCA_028641665.1). Classification (NCBI taxonomy): domain Eukaryota; kingdom Metazoa; phylum Arthropoda; class Insecta; order Hymenoptera; family Braconidae; genus Chelonus; species Chelonus formosanus. Next base: position 23,011,929 of record CM054002.1, read on the forward strand.
TATTGGAGCTTTAGTGAGTGTTTTATATACTTCCATTCAATACATGGTAACAAATAAAGTCATAACTGGCGTCATTTGTTTAATACTTGGCCTAATTTTCGTTGGTAAGTAATGTTATAAATATTTTCATATTTTCTTGAAACATATCAACTTTTCTAATGATTGTTCTATTTGCAGCTGTGTATACATATCTCTGGTTCGTCGTGTTTAGTTACTTCCAACAGTTGAGAAATGAGAAAATGAGTGGTAAAATCGGACCATATGGACGACCATATAATTATCGAAGACCATAAATAGAGAAATATTGATAAATCCGTTGGTATTCTTGTCTAGCGGTATGAAAAAATTTACCAAAGCCCTGCCACAAGTGCTCGTCGCAAAAATTAAATCATTTATGTGAGAAGTAACCTTTTTTGAAACATTTATTGAATCACATCTGGGATTTCGTCTTTTGTCAAAAGTAGTCGACGTAAGACTGATAAGAAATGACTTTAAATCAAAATTAAACATTAAATAATAATTGTTATTTTTATATAAATGATATACATCACGATAAAATATTTATGTTTTATAATATAATTGAAAATTATTTATTGAATATTTACCATAAGTATGACTAATTGTAAAATAATTTTTGTTAATGTATATATCAAAATAATACAAATAATCATGAGTTTGCTCTGCTTTTATAATAATAAGTATTGTTATAAAAATTTATTGACAATTAAATTATTATTTTAATTATTTTTTGTGCAACATAACGAGTATGTCACTGTAAAATTATAAAATGATGTCAAATTGAGTATGATCATTACAAGCATAGTGATTAGTGAGTAAAGCATTCCATCCTATTATTCATCATTTGGAGTTAAATAATTTTCGATATATGCTCTAATAAATAAGCCTAATGCAGCAGCAGCAACTCCAGATGCATGACTGTCACAACCATGGTCCATGAGGCTCGTTGATTTTTTAGTACGATGTCGAGAGCGTCGATTCGGCCTAAGCAATGGAAAAAAAATGACCACTAATTTTTATAAAATAAGCATCACTAAAAATATTGATATTGATTTTTACTTAAATGCAGAGAAACATCCATAAGGACTTCTCCAACTCATTACAAGATCGATGTAGTAATTATCAACAAAATCTAGATAGCCTTCCATCCCGCACAAAGCGACTGGAAATATTTAATTTGATAAAATAAGTTTCCTTAAAATAATTCTATAGCTTACTTTGTTCCATCGCTAAATCTCTAGATATTGATGGAAAATTGGATGAATCTAAATCAATCAAATCTTTAAAAATCTGCTCACAATATTCTTTGACTAAGATGGAGAAATTGATATGTGAGGGACGTTTACATTGTCGCTGTATGATCCAGAAATAAAAAGATTTAAGAAATCGTTGGAAAAGCTATGATAGAATATTTTAATGCTTACCGCTTTAGCGACTTGGATCATCAATAACCGATGAGTCAATGGATAGCCTCGAGATCCATCTTTCTTCAATAAAATCTCAGTGCAAGTATCAAGAAGTTCACAGTCATTTTTAACTAACATTCCTAAACAATAATCACTTTCACGTTCTTTTGGAGTACCATGAAATATAAACTCAAGTGTTTCATATTCAGGAATGGTAATTTTTTCCCTAGTTTTAGTCGCTGTAAAGTGACGTTGCCAATTGATTGGATGAATCCAAATGACAGAATCTAAAATCACTTCTATAACTATGGAAAAATAGAGATGATATGTAAAATAAAGTTTATGGAATTATTGGAAAAAATATTTCCTTTTTATTACTTACGTTTGTTAGATGGATATTTTAAGAGAAGATCTTTCTTTCCTTGTGCGCAAGATGTTTTACACAGTTCAAGAAGTTGATCTAAGCGATATCGTTGATCAATGGTGACAGATTCGACATTATTAGATGACAAAGCAGCAGATAAGTGTGCTATATTTAAAAATTACTTATAAAATTGAAATAATATTAAATAAAATTCATTACATTCGATATCTACCTTCTGCTAATGATAAACCAAAAATGGTATCTAAATTTACTTGTTTGGGTCTATCATTTAAAAACTTTATATCTTCGTACAAAACGAAGGTGATGTTAGCTTCAGTGAAACAAAGAAATTTTTTGTTAATAGAAATATTATTTATAATTCATGAAATAAAAAGGTATACATAAGCAGAGTTAGAAAAATAATACAACCAAGATAGCTGATAGTAGTATCTAATGTGAAACACTTTACACTGTGCAACATCAACCAAAGAAGGAAACACTCTCGAAGAATCATCTCTATCAACTGTTTCCTCTTAGTGAAAGCAATGGAGACTATTGAGAAACAAAAGCTACTTAATATCAATACTTGTATCTCTAGTAATCCTTAACATAAATATTCTTGATTTTATTGAATTCTCGGATGTTGAATAAATGTCTAAACACATTTTCATTACACTTAATACTGAAATATTACCGGCAGTTCAAGTGGCACTGTCAATAAAGACATTTTCATTTTATTCCTAGTTAAAAAGTTCATCTAGAATCGTTAATTATTTATTAAAAAATCACTGATTAAAATGTAACTCAATTTTATTGAAGACACTTTTTATGAATAATACATTCATTTTCAATGACAAAAAGAATTTTGGGATTGAATAATTGATTAAATTTTTTTACAAACAACTAGGATGATAAATTTTGATATGAGATTGAGAAACACATCCTTTGACATCTCTAGATAAGTTAACACATTGTCCTGCCTCTTGTTTTTTCTACAAAAATAAAATTTTAAATCATAAAATTCTTTTTGAAGAATATTTATTTGTGAATGAAACTTGCCTCATAGTAATCAATAAAACAAGATATTTCAGCATTTGAATCCTGAATGCTAGGCAATTCTTTTCGTATAGATTCATCCTGCGATAATTAAAATTCTTAAATAAGTATACAATATGAAGATTAAAATATAAAAATGAATTATTTAGAATATTTACCGGTAGAAAAATTAAATTATCATCTGATTTAGAATGTTTTGTACTTATAATATTATTTGATAAACAAAGAACAAACCAAAGACTTATTAATAAAGTTTTCAATATAAAAAACATCTCAATGAATATTGAAGAATCAAAAAATCGTTTCAATTCAACAACTTCTCGTTAGATCAAGATACAAGTCGAATGTATGATCCTTATATACTTGAGTAGAAACCTTATGGTTCTTTCGATTAAAAACAGGGCTTCATTGATTTTGTAACATGATTAATTAACTCTTCAAAAATTTGTAGTCATTATTTCTTGTAATACTTGTATGATGTTATTTACTCAACTGGCTCTACAATCTGATATACAGTCGAAAAAACATTAAAATAGAACATATTACTTAACAGAAAAAAATTTGCACATTTACAAATAAATTATTTTGAATAATCAAATACTTTATTTTATCTTTAGGTAACGTATGACATGATATCTCACTTCAATTTGTGAATTATGATATTAATAATTATTTTTATATGCTGATTATCAAAAAATAATAAAATTAGTTTATAACGATAAAATATTAATTCTCTGGATTATCGACATTAACATGGACATCAATCTCTAGTTGCATTCTCACATCCATCACAACGAATGCAGCTACCATAAGAACTGGCAATCGTAATCTTGATTTCCATCCTAACTTTAACATGAAAATTAAAGCACGATGAAAAACTCCTCCAGGAGGTAAAATCGATATTGTAGCCATATTATTGTGTATTTTGTATTAGCATCTTTTGTTCTCAATTTATTTTTGAAAACTTAACCTCTAAAATAATATAATCACCATTCATTTTATTACCTATAAAAGTTTATAATCGCAATAAATCTTATTTATATTTTTATTCAAAATATTTTAAATTAAATTAAATTTTACCTTAATGTATTGTAACAGATGGATTTTACATCAGTACAAGTGTTTTCAAAATAATAAATTTGTATTCTTAGTTGAACTGATAACACTATTATTCAATTACTCCTAATAATTTTCTTATTTATTTTAATTTCTGAAAAAACTCCTTTTAAAGTAATTACGTTTTATCAACCACAACACTGTATTAAAAAAATATTCTGTAAGCATATAATTGTATTGGTATCACAAAATTTCATCAGTTTCAAAAATATGGTTCGTATGACGTCAGATAAAATCGAATATCTACCTTGTTGGATAATTTTGAAACATAATAATTCAATGTTTATAAATGTAATTTCAATAGAAGAACAATTGTTATTTGACGTATAAGTATTTTATTTATTTTCTAGTTATACACAAACGAGCGCAAATTTAAGGTGGCGCTTAAATCGACATCTCCGATAAAAATATTAGGATAAAAAATTATCATATGAACCAATGAATTAATTGTAATGCTCCAAAAGTAGTTTTTAGTCTTTTATTAAAGTTATCTTTTATTTTTTTTTACAATTATCTACGTAGTATTATAAGTATTGTATATTTAAATCAATTAATTATCTCCATAACAATATTTTTGTATTTTTATACTAATTTAACAATATGTAAATGTTTATGAGAAATTTTTACATTCACTAAAAATACCTAATCTTTCTAGATTTATATTGATATAAAAATATAGCATGCACTTTGCTCTGTTACACAAGTAACATTCTTATCACTGAATATAAAAGTTAGATCGTCGTCAGTAATCTGTTAACATCTAAATACTGAATAATTAAACTCTATTTCAAACAAAAATAATGGATATTTCATTTGCATCTAAACGTATCTTGGTTACTGGTGCTGGTCAAGGTAACTATCGTTACAAATAAAATTAAATTGTAGTTCACTAAAAAAAAAAAATTGATAATTATCTTACCAATTGAATAGGAATCGGTAGAGAATTAGCATTACGTTTATCCAAATGTCATGGAACAGTTATTGCACTTTCGAAGACCAAAGAACATTTGGAAACTTTAAAAAAAGAAGATCCAAAGATTCAAATAATTACTGTTGATATTTCTGATTGGGATGCTACACGAAAAGCTATCAAAGGAGTGCTACCAATTCATATGCTAGTTAATAATGCTGCTGTAGCTTGTCTTCATCCATTTTTGGAATTAACTCAAGAACATTTTGATTTAACAATGAATGTCAATGTAAAAGCTATGTTCAATATTTCTCAAGTGGTTGCTGCAGAAATGATACGTCTAAAATATCCTGGAAATATCGTAAATGTTTCTTCACAAGCAAGTACAACTGCTATAAAAGATCATACTGTTTACTGCACTTCTAAAGGAGCAGTTGATATGTTAACTAAGTATTGACAATTATTATTCTTTTATCAGACCTAAATTATTTTCATTTAATTGCAATGAATACATAAATTATTTCCAGATCAATGGCTTTAGAACTGGGCCCTCATAAAATTCGAGTAAATTCTGTCAATCCAACAGTAGTTATGACTGCAATGGGCAAATTAGGATGGGAAAATCCCGCAAAAGCTAAAACTATGTTAGATCGAATCCCACTAGGTCGATTTGCTGGTAAGATTTCGTGTAGTATTTGTTTTTTAAGGCTTTCGATATTAATAACTATTTATCTGAAATATTACAGAGGTTGATGAAGTAATAGATGCCATTATTTTCTTACTGAGTGACCACAGTTCAATGACTACTGGAGCAATGTTGCCAGTTGATGGAGGATTTCTAGCGGCATAAATAATAAAAACCTGACAAGTTACGAAAAATCTATGTTATGTTTGCGGATGTATTTTTGGTATACATAAATAAATCAAGAGGATTTTAAATAAATATATGCAATTTTTCTCCCAATCAGTTTACTTTCGTTCCAAAAACCTATTATGTACATATACATACATTCATTCTCTCAGACGTTCCATCAGTAGTAATTGTAGTAGACAAATATAATGATCATGATCAACTATAATAAACATAATAATATAGAATAATTAATTAATTAAGCGACACTTGATATTATTATAAGATCAACATACAGAGTTTTTAGTTTGTCATGGAAAATGAGAATATGTATTATTAATGCGTATTGCACGCTATCATGGAAAAAATAAATACATGTATTTAATAAGAATCATTTCCACTGGTATCATCTGCAAGTTTACCAACTCTTTTCTATTACAAAACATCGATTATATTGATCATAATATTATTATTATAACTATATAAAACACAAAAAAAAGTATAGAAGTAACTCGATTTGCCGCAACGAAAAATACAATAAAAAACGTATAGAAAAAAATATTAGTAATAATATTAACGATTATCAGTAATAACTTATTTATCAAATGGTTATTGAGTAGCATGATAATAACATATTGACTTGATATTTTTAGTTTTCGTATAGTACACAAAAAGTTTACAAATCAGTTTACAGACGAGTTTTGTTTTTTTTTACCACGTTGCACGTTTACATTTACTCTTTTTCTTTCATCCTTACGTTAGATTATTCTACTTATCATATATATCCTTAATTGTTTATTACTTTTCATAGTATAAGTTGTATATAATATATACAAATTGTTTGATTCGTTACAGTGATTATACATTTAAAATATATCATTGCCATTACCACTATTTTCGACTCTTATTCAATAATTTCTTAAATCCTGCCAGCATTATTGTATGCTATTTGTTATTAGCACATTTTTCTTATAGGCCTTTGAAAAATTTTCAAATGATTTTGCTTGATTAAAAACAACAAAAATACTACGTTTTATTCACCAACGTGTAGAATGAATACAAAAAATACTGGCAAAGTTAAATGAATTTATTATTTGAAAATTCAATTTCGAAAGTACTGTTTTATATTTTTTTTTTTAATCAATTTTTTACTTAAATTATCAATTTTACTAATATCAAAAGTTATTTAAGCTAATATTATAATTTGTTACCGGTCACCTCGAGACGACTACCGGATATTTAACAATTCTCAAGACAAAGACAAGAAAAACGTAACAATTTTCAAGTAATCAGTCATTTTTATGAAGATTGAGGACAACTTATGAGACGAATCATAATTGCGCATGGAATTATACTGGCAGTGTTTTATGTATATTCAATTTTTTTTTTAATATTTTATAATTTTACTACGTAAAGTTAATGAAAAACTTATAATAATAAATTCAATTATAAATAAAAGATCATAAAAATTTGTAAAATTAATTACTTCTATCTCAGGAAAACCGGCATAAATATATTATAGTTATAATGTAGCGATGACAGTTTAGCGAATGGCATTAAATATAATAATTGCGAATAGTAACAATAATAGCAGCAGTGATGATTTATCGCGCACGGCCAGAAAAATGCATCATAAATGTTTGTATCTATAAAGAAAGTTCATGCTTCAGAATGATGTATTTTTACATGTTTGTTTTCACCATTTTTCCAAGTTTTTTTCCATCTATAATGCATTCAATTTTTTTTTTATACAATTAAAATACTTTTGTAATTATAAAGTAAATTTTTTCAGCGTTCAAACAATTATTTTAATGCTACAAATTCAATCTGCGGATATTATTTTAATTTTTTCTCTCTCACATAATATCATTTTAATTATTTTTTTTTTTTGCTTTTTTTTCATAGTTTTAATTCACACGTTCATTTATTTCGATGATAATGATATAATAATAAAAGCGAGAGCTTGTCACTTGGTCAATAAAAAATATTTCAGTCGTCAAGTTCTCGTGTCTTCGACTTCCAATTTTACAATTAATTTTTTGTTTTTAGTTTTGGAAATGACAAAATTGCATAAAATGAGCACATATATGTTCCACTGAATGCTCACATGTTGAGCACGTAAAAACATACAAATATTGTATAGAAATGAATATAAATTTAATAACACACACTGACAATTTATCACACGTTATTGAAGACTTATAAATATCAAATACGTTAAGTGTCACATACGAATAATCCTCCAGTAATTATCAAATAATGATTGTGAAAAATAAGAAAAATTGAAGCAGCTATTTAAAAAAAGGCATCGAAACTTAATCAACTACTTTCCTATTCTTGATATTTATACTCCTACTTCTTCATTTTAGGTATGTTTCGCACATTAATTTGTTAATTTTTATCGATCAGAAACTTCAATTACTCGTTGCTTTATTTATATCAATTAATAGTTCGTTTGGGCACCACCATCACCATCACAACGGAGTTGAAGAAATTCATCACATTGACGCTTTCAGTTTTAATGAAATACACATAAGGTGACATTAAAATATATATCACTGTGTTAAGCTTTCAAGACAATCTGAAACTGTCTGTTTGTTTTTTTGTTTTTATAAATATTGTTTATCAAGTCTGCAAATAAATGGTCTACCACTTTTACTTTATTTTCAAGTAAACGAGCGGAAAAGTAATCGAGTAACCATCTTTCTCTAAAATTTCACGTTTCAGTTTGATATTATTTACTCAAGATATTTTTATATAAACTTTTACCTTTACAATAATAAACATTTTTCTCCATGAAATGAATAGATGATTTTTTATCATTAATCTTGTCAGCCCTTTACGTTTTCGAGCAAAATCTTTTATCATGAGCTTCAAAGTCCGTTTTGCTACGATAAAAGAATTACTTTTGCTTTCCTTAACTCTATTTTGCAGCGAAATATTTGAAAGAATTTTAATTGCATCATATGTTCAACACAATTTTGATTTACACTAGAATCGTAGCACACAGATTACCTGGAAGAAGTAATGAAAAATGTAATTTTTGTTCAACATTTAATATAATCTTACCTTAATTTATAATGTTTTCAAAATTTTACTGTTTAAAATTATATCAATCTTTTAACTCCACATGTAAATATTTAAAAATTATCAGAATACTTTAAATTAAAAAAAAAAAAAGACAAATATTTATTCGACATTTATTTTTAAGATGCAATAGGATATGATTGCAAGCGATTTATTACTTCAAAACTACGTAATTAAATTAGATAATAAAGAAATATAGGATGATAATTTAATTTTAACAATAACAATTATTATAATCAATAGCTTTACCATCATCATGAATAAAATAAAAATAAATAGCAATGTAATGCAGTACTCTATCAAAACAGAACCGAATAACTTAACTTGTGCTAATCAATTCTATGTAACTCACATTAATTTTGGCGCTTGTCTACGATGCACTCGCATGCTGCTCGCTCGATAGTTATGAAGTTCCTTACCGGTTGCTGAAAGAGATCATTCAGATAAAACACAACTCTGCAAAGGAAGCCAAAAAAAAAAAGGAAAAAGGCAAGACATTTAGTACATTAGAGCCATTCTGGAGATATTCTTTTGATAATAAATTTGAGCTCTAATGAATAAATTCTTGATTGGCATCAATATTACTTTATAATTGGGTTCAATGCAATTTTTTCATGCCTGTTTAAAAATAAATTTTTTCATCCCTTTAAAAATATATTTTTTTCCAAGATTCATAGTTGAATGATTTATTAATGCTTTTATTATATTGATCGTGCATTAATCCAGTATTCTTCTTATTATAATATTGTTTAAGGGTCAATAGTCATGCGATGATAAAGGTCGAAGCAATAAACAAAAAATTCTATTCAACACGAAGTTCAAAAACTGTTTAAAGTATTCAAAAAATACCCACCACTTAAACCCTATTTTTATCATTACTTAATTGTGATCCTTTTTTAGTTTCTTATAAAAATAGTGAAAATAAACTTTCACTAATTAAATAAAGGAGGATCTTTCGCGCTTGGCCGTTCAAATGGAAAATAAGAAGAACAATTGGAATAAATAAATATGTACACAATGTAAAAATGATTATGAATTATGACTGTAAATTGAATCTGTTTGAATTGGAATTTTGAATCGTAAGCGAGTGGTTTTTCCATTCAAGCCAAGAGAGAAAAATTTTGACAAGGATATTACAATAATTTCGTGTGGAATACAGTGAGATAAATAAAAAAAAAAAAAAACAAACCAGTCCTTGAATGGAAAAACATTTATTTCTACTTTCTTCAGATCATCCTTAAAAACAGTCATTTTACATAAGATGACATGAAAAACTTATGAAAAAGTGAATGGGCAAAATAAAGAAGAAAGAAACACGTCTTAATTACATAATTAATGAAAAGAAAAGAAGTAGAAAGTAGGAAACGATCATTATTTGTGAAAATAAATGAATAATTAGTTATTATTGTAGTCTTTAAATTCGTTAAACAACATTTTTTTCCTCTATCTACTTCAATTCTTTGAAAAAAAAAAACCATACAATTAATGAACTTATGAGCGAAAAATGTATGTAATAATAGTGACATGAACACATGTTTGTTTTTAAAAATATTACTAACATAAAGTAAATGTTTAAAAAATTTTTTGCCAATTAAAGGCTACTTAAAATCAGTCCATTTAAAAGTATTCTAAAGAAATAGTGATTAGAATACATGAAAAATCAAATCATCTTGATTAAACTACACGAATCAAGAATATTTCTTTGATGTATAAATAGAAGCACGATTATTTTTTTTATTATTACGTGTCATCAAAAAATTAATAGTAACGATTGTTTATAAGTTTCAAAAAAAAACTTACTTGATCTATAGGTTTGGTGTTATTTATGTACATAGAGATGAGTATTTTTATTTTTAATACACAGTACTGTAGATATTTTAAAATTTGGCATATGACTTGTATACGCGTAGATTATTAACTTAAAAAGGCTACAAAAACAATAATAATTAGTCAAGTATTATTGCCTAAATATTGACGAGAAAAAAATTGCATTGTAATGTGGTTAACCCATAATTATTAATCAATTACTTATGAAAATAATATTCACTAAGTAGATATTAATGATCTACGAAATTCATTTAAAGAGAACATTAATCTAAAATATATAAAGACATCACAACATAGTCAGTTTGATTAAAAAAAAAAAAAAAAACAATCAAATGACATTGAACTTTGATTAAAATATTTTTCCTAAAATATCTAGGAACGAATGATATTTATGTGGTATTCAACGATGGTGAAGAGAGGATCGGTTTAAATGCAGATACAGACAAAAAGATCAAACAAAATTCCTTTTAAAATATCCATATTTCCTTGTGGTTTAATACGCCGAAATGAATCTACGTGGCTGCGTACATCTAAATCACCATGAACATTCCATTCTAAATAGTTCTTTTCACCATTAATAAACTCTGCAGTATTAAAACCATCAGCTTGGTTCTGTAAATTTTGTATATAAAGTCGTCCTAATTGACTAATAGAATAGCCCATTTCTAAACTATCTTTATTACCGCTGGTTTCATTAGTATTAATGCTTAATTTGTCATGTTCTTTAACAGTCTTATTATTTTTCATTTCAATCTTAGAATTGTTTACTTCATTAATATCACTCGATTTTCGTTGTATTAAATGTTCCCGTTTCGGATGATTTTCATCAAAAAAATCACTCTTCAAATCGAGCGCTTTAATATCAAAAAAATCTCTCTCTTCATGTTTCTGTAAAAAATATTGATCTTTTTCGTGATCATTTTGTAAATTATCAGTACATGAATCATTTTGTTTTAATAAATCGTGATTTCGATCGCGATTTTTTGGTAAAATGTGTAAACTACGTCCGACACGTTGAAGAAAACTCGGTCGTTTACGTTTAATATTTGAATTTTCCGATTTTTTAGATTTTTGAGCTGAATCTAAACTTCTTTGTTTGCTATGACAAAATGGCAATTTTGCAGTATCATCAGGAAAATTATCAAGACTTTTAGCATCCATAGTAGCATAGTCAACACTTCTCTCTAAGGACTCTAAACTTTTGTGAATTTTATCTTTGCTCCGAAAAGAAAATGTCCGTTGTTTGGATGAAGCAGCGGCTTGTAAAAGTTCTATACTACTTTTTTTGAAGATTTCCCCTTCTCTTTCAGTGAACTCAATATTACCTGAGTCACGTTGTTCATAAATCAGTTGTTTTCGACTACTCATAATCGATGTTGTACCGTCAGCTAAGTTGTCTCCTTTTTCCGACGCATCAAACAAATGTGTATGATGATCATTTTCATGTAAAAAATGCGTGAATGCAGTTGCTAGTCTGTTTTCTGTTGCTTCCGCATTACCGATAAATCCCTCAACCATCGTCGACGTTCCACGATCTATGTTTTTCTGAGTTTTATGCCCATGAAAAAAATAACTCTGTTTGTCCATGCGATGTGCTTCCGCGTTAGGACTCCTTTCAGGAAGTCTTGTAATCGATTGATAATAGTTACGTGATTGTCCGGAGCTATATTCAGCTCGATTACGACCGATATCGCGTTGTCCAAGAGAAAGACCCGTTAAATCTAGAGATTCGGGATCGGGTGTAGCTTTACTAGGGCTAGATTTGAATGTGCTGAATCTATAAGCACTTGCAGTAGCCGTTGGATCATGGCTTACAGTTTGCGACAGCCCACTTGTCGGTGTCGCATTCCTACAATCGACGATTGCTCGTTGCTGTCTAGTGCATAACTTTTGGTAGAATTGTATTTTACCTTGAAGATCGCCCTTTTCTTGGTCCTCTTGATCTGCTTCAGGCTTCTGTCGACATCCAGAAGTGCTTACTGTTGGTCCACCAGCTGTACCCGAAGCATTTGCAAGACATTGGCGTGTGTAAACCCTGAAAAAAATTTATCCCAATTGAATTTTTGTATTATAGAATTTCGCTACACAATTCACATACTCATTGACGATTCATTGACCCAAGACGACGAAAATAGATTTCGCGAACGCGACATGTTACTATTTATAGACTTTGAGTTTGAACCAGTACGTCGACACTAAGTAAATCTAGTTATTTCATTATGATGATCAATAAAAAATGTATAAACAATTGAAATACTGACCTAGACGGGTGTTCTTGCTCGTTATTAGTTCCTGAAGATAGTGGAACATTAGCTGGCTGTGAGTGAGTAGGCGCCTGCTGTGCCGCTGGTAATGCTTGTTGTCTTGCATTACCAAACTTGAGCATATTCCAGTCAAAAACATAATCATAGGTGAAAGTCTCGTGATGAAAAAGCGTGCGAAATAGCTGCCGTAAATATGAATAGTCTGGTCTCTCTTCAAAACGTATCTGTCGACAGTACCTAAGGTACTTTGCAAACTCAACTGTTTAAATTTCAAAAAGCTAAATTAGTAACAAAAAAATATATATTTCAAACTAATTAATAGAATTATTTATACCAGGATATCCTTTGCAAAGTTCATCAATAGGTGTTGACATTTTTTTCTCAGATATTCGTTCATATTTTTGTCTCTTGGTAGCTGCTTTAAGTCCTTGCCACGGTAAACTACCAATATTAAAGTACATGAACACATAACCTAATGATTCGAGATCATCTCTTCGGGATTGTTCAATTCCCATATGTGTATTTATACTTGCATATCTAAATGTATTAGTCAAACTCAAATTAGAATTATAAACAACTTCTAAATAAACCAAACCAATCATTCAAAAATTAATAATATATACTGACCGTGCGGTTCCTGTGAGATTCTTGTTTTCTCGATACGGTATATGCCTAAGAGTGCGACCATCACGATACTTTTTCGCCAACCCAAAGTCTATAATGTACACAAGATTACCTTTTTTTCCTAATCCCATTAAAAAATTGTCAGGTTTAATATCGCGGTGGATAAAATTACGACTATGAATGAAATCAGTTCTGCTTATCTGAAAAAGAAAAAGATAAACATTAAAGTATAAGCTTATTGTGCTCATAGATAGCTCATTATTGAAATAATAAAATGTTTACAATAAAAGTAGATAAAATATTAGAGACCTTGTCAAAAAAAAACTGATAAGAATATACTGCATCGATATTATGTACACAAACGACTCATATGGCCATGTCAATAACCTTACATTGTTGAATAATGCACACATTATTGATAAAGCTATTCAATGAATAAATTGATTATTAATTAACTGTCTTGTGTGAATCTGTGTTACCGTCTATGAGAATTTTGTTTTAGTATTTAATCTATACAATTTCACTACAAAAAGGCCAACTACAATAATGATATAATAAATATTATGAAAGAATTTTCAATTGAAAAGAATTTCAATACTTTAAAGAAATTAATCAACAAAAAATTGAGTGAAATCATGATAGGTGTCGACAGCATATAAGGATTATTTTTTGTCTTAGAGAACTTGTTACAGACAGCAACAGATTGGAGTAAAGCTAACATGACCCACTTGGATGTGAGAATAAGTAGAGCATAACTTAGGTAGACAAAATTTGAATTGGTTGCGTGATAAAAGCATTCACTTGCTAGCTGAAAAACGTCTTAAAAGTTGTCTTAGAATGTGGTCCTTGTAAGGTCTCGATTATGATGACTCACCATTTGATCCGCTAGAAGTAGAACCGTTTTGAGTGTGAACCGACGAGAACAAAAATTGAAAAGATCTTCTAATGATGGGCCTAGTAACTCCATCACCATTACGTTATAATCACCCTCTGATCCGCACCATTTTACGGTAGGGATCCCAACTAAAAGAAAATAAATATCAATATGATGTCTACACTCTTTACTAAAAGCATGATTTAAGTAACAACTGGGTTGTTGTCATTTTTGATTACATACCACCACCCTGCATCATCTTGTAGAATCTTGACTCTATGTGTAATTGTGGATGTCTTGTTTTTATACATTCCAGCTTGATGGCGACTTCTTCGCCTGTTGAGACGTTGGTGCCTGATGTAACAAAGAAAAAGATTCATGAGTTGTGGATTGAGGGTGGGGTAGCAACTAAGTAATGGAAAAGCAATTATTGAACAATATAAATGGCTTATATCCAACAAAATTGAAATATGTTCAAAGTTTACAGGCAATAAGAAATACTGTGTTTCGATATAGTGAAGATGTTGAAGGAGACTATGATAGGTGGGGGAGCAAGGAGATTACCAAGGAAGTCATAGTTACCTAGATAAATGTCGCCGAAGGAACCGCTCCCGATTTTTCGCCCGAGTCGGTATCTGCTGCCGACGCGGAGCTCCATACCTGGTGCAGCCTCTGGCCGCGTGCTGACCGAACAACGTGCGTCTATCTTGATGCTCTTTGGATCCGCGTGTCGTCGTTCACAGTATAAGTTTCTACAGTGCCGCTTCAGAGGGTCGGGGGGGCCTCGATCTCCATCTTTGATCGTGCTTCCGCTCGTGAACTCATGGACATTATTTTCTTCTTTCTCCGTAACTAATCTTTTCTTGTGTTGCACGTTTGGGGCGTTGCTGTCTTGCGCTATACTGGCGCCATCTAGTTATTAATAATAGAGGGCACTACTAATCGTAATCAAAATTTTCAAATTCTTTATTCAATTACAAATATTTTTTTTACGTATTTACGAACTGAGATAAAAAAAATTATTTATAAAATAAATTATTCTTAATTTTGTAGAAACAATTGAATATTATTTATTACTTTATTGAAATTAAAACGATTCAAAATTCATACATTTCAAAAAAAAAAAAAATAATTACTATAAAATGAAACAGGAAAATAAGAAAAGAATGAATATATACAAGAATAATTTAATATTAACTTTTTATTTATTGTTGCAATTTTCGGTACCATTATTCTATGGCAATTATAATTTACCGATATCATACACATGTTCAATTATAAAATTCGGGACCTCATTGAGTAATAGTAACATAAATTTCTTCTTTCCATTTCGATAATTGGAATTTTTTTAAAAATAAAATATTAGAATAATTTTTTCATCGGCTAACAAATGTAGAATCGGTAAGAATATATATCTACAAAGGCCCCCAATCAAACACAATTAATAAAATAGACAAATTAAAAATTTTAATGAAAAACTAAAACTAAAAAAACGTCGTAAAAAACATATAGTCATAGTTTAAAACAATCCTTGAAGAGTATACAATCGTATCCCATTGTAACCCTTAAATGATTACAAATTTTCAGTAATCTTAACATAAGAATGTATTTGTCTACATTTATTTTTTTATAATAAAAATAGGTGAAATAAGATATAAATTTAATTAATATTAGTAATGTTAAAAAATAGAGTGTCACTTTTTGTTTTAATAGATACAGTCACGAGCTATGAAAAAGAGATAAAGACTTATAATTATGTAATGTTAATAAAAAATATACATATTTTAAATTTTATCTTTTGTTTATAATTAATTCCGTGGCATTTTAATTTTTACTTTATTTTATGTTAGAACATAATAAAATTAATGTTTTACAACAATAGCAATTTATATAAAAAAAATTCAATTATAGAATTGAAGCATCGTGAGCTGCGCTTAACTTGAAATACTGTTCCATAATGTATTGGTTTTCTTTTAATTTCTTTCAAATATTTTTTATCGTCAATAAATGCAATACAATATAAAGTCTATCTAGGCCGACAATTGAATTTCACCCATTGATTCTGTAAAATCTGTCTAGTTTGGTGTTATTCAGCATATCGACAAATTTCTGTATTTATTGCATTGATATAAAATGCATAAAAAACTTGGTCAGTTTAGTTCTAAAACATTTGTTTTTTTTTTCATTAAAAAAATTTTTATCTCGTCTTAAGTTGTCAAATTTTCCATACCATTGCTTATAAGTATATTATTATTGTGTAGTAAAAATCTAGACTTTCTTTTAAATAAACTCTATTGGTGTATAAATTCTATCTATCAATGCTGTGTACACGTTCGTTTAAAAAAATTTCAAGAACCAAACCTTTTTTGCTTTGGTTCTCATTTCGTGCATGCATGATCGCACCGTTGTTAGAGAATTAATTTTTAATAATATTGGAAGCAATTTTAAGAGCTAACTTCTTCAGGTCTTGTCATTGGAGTTTTTGTTTTTTCAGTGGTGATTGTGGTTGTCTGAACTTCCAAATTTGCAAGATCTGCAGCACTAATCTATAAAAAATATTAAGAATTTATTTAATAAACTTATATATAATAATTCATATAATATTTCAGTCATAAGAATTATATCAAATGATAAAGGTGAACAACAAGACCGACAATGAAAAAAACAGTGAGCAAAACACAGCAGAAGCAATTAACAATAATAATTGATTAAAAGATATTCAAATAAAAATTAATGAAAAAAAAAATGTATGTCAGCTGACCTCAACATTTGGTGGTAGTGTGATAGTAGCATGTGTTGTTGTGGTTTCAGTACCAGAATTTATTTCTCGTTCTACGGTAGTGCCTATGAATTAGAATAAATATAGGATTGGGAACATAAAAATATAAATTAAAATTATTATAGAATAACAGATGTAAATTAAATTTTGAAAATAAACCTCTTAAGTAAATAAAATGTAAATTAAATCACAACCGTTATTTCGTTTAATCTTAAGAATGTCACTCACTATTAACTTGTTGGGATTCACTTGTCTGGTTCGTTTCAATCTCACCGTTGGCAGTGCCGTTGCTTGAAGTCTGTGAAATTATAGTCGTTGTTTTAACCACGAGTGATTGATTTTGCGTTGATATCTCAGATGTACGAGATGTTACTTCCATTTTTAGTCCTGCAAGTCGATTATGTAGATCCTCAGAAGATGTAGCATTTCTGAAAAGCGAACTGTTACTGCCAAGAGATGGCGAGTACACAAAAAATAAAAAATAAAAATTAGATAACGAACAAAATAAACAAAAAGAAATAAACATTCTAAATTTGTGAAAAATTTTCATTAGTAATATTATTCGAATTATGTACTTACAGTAAATGATCCTTAACGCTGTCTATTGTTATATCACCAATAGAACTTATGTCTTGGCGATCTTCTTCGCCATTAATATCAGTATTGCTTGCTGTTGGTCGAAGGGTTGAATTCTTAGATGTTTCACCGCTACCTGCTAAAATTTCATCCATCAAAAAGTTTCATTATCACTTCTGTTGCACTTTCTTTTCAATAGTTTTTTCTAGTCTTTTCACAACCTTTTTCCATTTTTAAATTAATTTTTAAAAAGCACATAAGCATAGCAAAACAATAGATACATTGTACAGTATAGACGAAGCTTTATGAATGTTATAAGTAATGTAAAATATGACATTTTGATATCTTTACTATAATTCAGTACACATAAATATTAGCACATATTAATTTGATTAAATTGGTTAGAAATAATAGACTTACTTGATTCCGCAATACCATTTTCTACAATAACTTTAGTGGAAGGAGTAGCTTCATTTTCTTGCGTTTCTGTTTCTTTTTTAGAAACTGTTTCAGTAGTAGCTTCCTCTTGAACTTCTTCAGTTGCTGGTAGTTCCGGTGCTGAACGAGCATTGGGTGGTAAATTTAAGGCACAGTGCGCTTTTGTAACTTTTGTTGCTGATAAAGAAATGCGTTGGAGTTCTGAACTGGAATGGAGATACAGAGCTTCACCTCCTTTTGTGAATGTTAACGATGAAATGCCATTAATATCTTCTCTTTTGATAGCGGCAGCATTAAGTTGTCTCCTAAGTTCTGGAATTCCCAAAACGAGACAGTCTCCAAGATTTGTAAGACACAACAGACACGTTTCTTCATGGGTACCAGATGGTTCTATAGGACATGTAAACTTGGCAAAGCCAGTTTTTCGTACTCTCGATCCTTCATGAGCGGTAAGTTTATATTTGCAGAAGGGCTTTAATGATGGAAGATTGAATATCTTAAATTGTTCTTCACTAGCAATTACAACTCGATGAGGCGCGGTCATATCCGGTCCCGCAGTCACGCCCTTCTCCGCCTCGAATGGTTCCGGTAATGGAACATTCGAACCATCGAGTATTGTTATTGCAATTACGGGAGCGCGATGTTTCAATTGTATCTCTTTTCCGAGTGTACAATTTACATCTTCTTCGTTCCGCCTCACTCCAGCAGGAATAGCGAGTGTAAAAACGTACACTGTACCGTTATTAGTACCTGCCCAAAGAGTAGGCGTCGTATTCTGCATACTGATTATAAAACTACGCGCGAAATAAAGACTCCTTACCATTGAACCTAAAGCATCATCAACTGGACGCGCTTCTACTTGTCGTTCGACTGGTTTTATATCCACAGGAGACATATCCGCACTGGGAGAAGCTGCTACAGACGATATTTCTTTCTTTTTTTCAGCTGTAATAGTATTTCTTGTTGGACTGGTATTAGCATTTGGTCGACGTTGTGATCTACCTTTTCTAAGTCTTCTAAAAGATTCTCTCAATGATTTCTTAAAGGATTTCCTTCGAGATATCGGTGTATCACCTGAGCCGGATAAATCATTGGGATTTAATGTACATTTAACACTCACAGCTTTATTTCTGATATAATCAAATACTGCAAGACCATGAGCTGTGCCTGCAGCTATTAATCCCCATTCACTGTGAATAGCTAAAGCGGTAACTGCAGCTGGAGGATAAAGTTGAAGTAAACTTTGAGGTTGGAATCCAACAGCAAATGTAATTGATGCTGTTCTTACTGGTAAATGATCATGCCCTTTCCATACAAAACCATCTCTGTCATTTACAATATTCATTGTAACAGCTTTTATTTCTTTCGTTACACTTTCAGCAGAAATATTTGCTGTAATTATATGACCAGCAGTACCAGCAACAACAAGGGTTGAAGTAAGTGGACAGAGCATGACTTTTTTTACTGCAAGACGTGGATCATCGGAGTAAGGATCGAAAGTACCAACTTTTCTAAAAGGTGGCCACTCATCTTCTTCATCTTCTTGCGGTTGTTCGAGTACATCAAGATGCTCACCAGTGAAAATAAGTGAAGAGTTATATTTATACAATGGTGTAAGAGCTACATCTGAAGCGTTCCAAAATCTAATAGTTCCATCCTCATGGCCGGTTAAAAATAGTTCTTTATATTTTGAATTTTCATTTGTAGGCTTTTGACAAAGAAGTAAACCACCATCAATTGGCCATTCTTTATTAGAATATAAATGCTCTGTTTGAGATTTTCCTGCTGATACTATAGAATCCCATAGTTCATTCGAAATGTTTGGAACATGTTGAGAACAAGTCACCTAACAAAAATGATTACAAGACTAATTTATTCAGTAAATATTTTCGTTTAAAATTAAAAATAATAACTTACAGCGCTGGCGTGAAGAGAAACAAGGTATGGTAATGCCATCATTTTCCAATCGGGATCGATAAGATCAATAGCAATAACTTCTTCTTCCGCAAGTATTATTAATGCTTCTGGAGATTTTAATGACTCCTTGTCGTCTTCATCAATCTTCGGCATAATCACAAAGAAGTCAATCACCTTGGAAGTCAAATCAAAGACAACATGTTTCGTTTTTGTCATTGCTGTAATAGTGTGACGATCTCCGTAGCTCGAACGTGGCATTCCACCCGAGAATAAAATAATCTCATCATCACTGTAGAGTTAAAAAATATCTATAGTACATAGTAAACCATTGATGGTAAAATTACAAAAAGAAATGTTAACTCACTCTGACGTAGCATATACTAGAATTTTAGTTACTGCTTTGCACGGGAATGGACCATAAAGTGTTGTCGGCTCTGATGTAACATCACTTCCTGGACTCCAAAATGTATAAGATCCATCATTATGCGATGAAACAAATTTGTTTTCCGACACCCAGTGGACTGATTCTAGTTGTTGTGCAGAAACGAATGTCTGTGCACGCGAAAATAAACCCATCAGCTGCACATTCACGTTCGCCAAACCCACCAAACACAAATAACAACAAAAAACAATTTACAACTGACTGATAATAATATTGTCTCGTAATTTGTTTTATATGATATCACAAACACCCATTTCTTACCTGTTGAGCTCCAGGTGTGGCTTTATTCCACAACACCATCAATCCTCGATTGTAACCAATCAAAATGCTATCTGGATGTCCAGGTTGCTCTGCAATAGCTTCTACAGCACCAGGATTTTTCTTATAATCTTCAGGAACACTATTAAATAAAAGAAAATTCATTAAATAATGATAATTTAAAATAAAATATTTTATCATAAAATTAAGGAACTTACTTTTGCATAACGACGTCCTGGTATATAATATTATCAGACATAGTAAACGTTTTGACATTGAGAAGATATATATTTCCACCTTCTGTACCAAGTAACAAGTGTTCACCGGTTGACTCCAGACACATGGCAGATATTTTCTTCAGTTTACCCTCCAACGAAAGTGATTTAGTTTCGACAACAGAATTTTCATTAATTTCCCACAAGTGCAGAGAATTATCATCGCACAGAGAAACCAGTCGGCCCTAAAAAAAAAAATTACAGATAATTATAAAAATAAATTAGATAAATGAACAACTTGCTTAGTGAATTTTAATTTTTAATTTATTTATTTGATGAGTTAATAACTGTTTTTTTACTGCTACTATATTCTTAGTCAGAGAGCATGTAATTATCATAATGAATTAATTTCATTTAGGAATCCTTTTTTATTTTCAAACAACAAATAAATAAATTTTTATATAAAAATAAATTTATAAAATCATCCTTCCAAATCATTTCAATTAGCTCCATATTTTTTACAGGATATTAATCATTGATAAAAAGAAGCCTTTGGATTTTAATTAAATTTAAAACAACTCCAACACTTGAGTATTTTTAGTTTTTAATCGATTTATTTTTAGCGTCATGTGTGTTAAGTTGAGCTAATTCTGTAAAATTTACACATGCATAGTACTATAAATTTTTATTATAAAAGTTTAATGAAAAATGAATCTTCATTCACCTAAGTATGTATTTCTCTTTGATAAATCAGATTATTTGACCCACTACTTATGTATAATCATTGACTTCTGAGTCTTAGCCGTGTTTAGCTAAAAGGAACGATCTAATTAGTATTATCCAATTAAGATCAACATACGTAATACTATTTTTCTACTGCATACGACCGAGTTACCAGCTTGAAATGTATGCATTCAAACGAGTTGAAACTTTTTACAGTATTAAAACGAATTGAATAATGCGTGGAGGACATAAACAAAGAGAGGGAAGGGAAATGGAATGTAGTACAGAAATTCACATAAGCTGTTAATAGCACGCGTAGCTGTCATGCACATCAGTGCGTATCTAAACACATGGATGGAGGTTTTTATTTTACCCCGACTAGACTTTCGTGATGGTGGCTATAATAAATGATGCTACCATCTTCTTTACGTGCATGTATATTGGATTGCATAGTGCACGCTACCGTTACACTACCACTGCATCCCCTTGAATTACGCAATCAACATTTTACCGAGTTCTTGCAACCGTAACACTAGGTATCGCGTTGCTATGCGTGTGATTCTTTAAACAAACAACACCAGCCCCTCTTGCGGCTTCTTTTTATTGTCAGAAAGAACTCGCACGCGCCGCGTTTATTCCCAATAAGACAATGTATATAATAAGTCAGACAGCACACTTAGCTCCCATAATTACAATTTAAATAATAGACTTTCTTCATGAAGAATCAAGTGTTTTCATTTTCATTTTACTATGCCAATTAGATTTGCCTGTATACATTCATGTTTAAATAAAGTTTTCTATTTTAATATTATGAAAGTTGTTTAATTGAACATTTTTGGTCAAGTTCGTAGATCTCGCTAGCAACATGACTAGCAGAAAAGATATCTCTACGTCATGGGAAACGGACGTTTACCGTTATTCTACACACAAAGAATCGTTATAAGCCATCGTGTTAACGTTTTGATTTATTTATTTGTCTATTATTTATCGACATTTGTTCGTTTCAATTAAAAAATTTTTCATTCTTATGAATTACTCTTTCATCAAAATCATTTTCACATTAAATTCATGATTGGAATAGAAAGTATTTAGATTTTTACATGTAGCGGTCTTGAGAATAAATTTCATCTACTTTAGAAGCGTACAGCTATGGAATAAAATAAATATATGTAATTATGGTTGAACCATAGACTTGTGGTTTTATATTTTAACAGCTGAAAAATAAAACGTATCATTAAACATTGAAATTATCTTTAAGGTAAGTATATTTTAATTTCTTCTACTTATTGAGTTATTTCCAATTAAATAAATTTTTAAAAGTGTATATTTGCTTTTTTAAAAATAGCGCAAAGTATGATACACTTACCTTAATTATAATACCTGACATGGTTTACTTACTATTAATAATTGAAATATAAAACTGAAATATTTTTCATAATAATCTAATAGTAAGTATCAAAAATAAGTGGCTATTAATCATAAATTTTTTTTCTCACCTCATTTGGCAATGGAACAATTTTAGTGACTGCATTTTCACCACTTTCTGTTGCATGTTGGCCGTAAAATTCGACTCCAGGCCTTCCAAAACTATTTTACTACAGTCAAGGTTCATACATTATGCATTGATTGTAGATAATAAAATAAAAAAACTTAGTTACAGACAAAAAAAGTTGCAAACATGAAAAATTCAATGCTATTACACGCCGATGAGGCACATTGTTGAGCTTTAGCGTCACTCACTTTCAGCTGCTACGAATAGTCATGAGCAGAGTTTCTCAAACATAAGATGCATCAACATTAATAAACTTCTGTCACTTGTGGTGTATGTATTAATTAATTAGTTTTAATTGATAGGATCATTTAATTACAAACTTTAATCATCTCTCAGTTACTTCAAAGACAGCTAAAATTATCACACGCAAATAACAAAGATAGTTTGATGAAAAACAAAAAAATGAAGTATCTTATTTGTTAGATTAAAAAAAGAAACTGTTGAGTAGTAGTAAAACTTTAAATTTAGAATTACAAAGTGACGTTCTTTTTTGTTTTGAAATTTTACCGCTATATATTGCTTCTCATGACTAGGTATAAATTTTATCAATGATGTCATGAAGACCTAGTCCTCAATTTTTCAGATAAAAAATTAGTAAGACAAAAAAGGATACACTTTGATAGCTCCAGATGCTGTTCCAATAATCATCAACCGTAGACTTGGATCCCAAGCAAGAGCTGTTGGTTTATTTGGGAAACCATGCTGAACAGTCTGAAATGAAAATAACAAACTTGGTAATATTATATTATTCAACAAATACTTTAATCAATTAAATATAAAATATAATTTAAGAAAATATTCTTTTTTAATGAATGTTGATGTTTTAGGATATTTTATTCTGTTGGAGGAAATAAAATGGAAAGTACAGGTTTTGATGGCTCATCGATACAAGGTGACTCATCAGAAGATAATTTATCACACCGTATTACTTAATTTTTGTTCTCTCCTGAGTACTATATTTTATATTGCAATATCAAGGAGTTTATCTTTATTCACAAAAGATTACAAGATCTCTTGGTGAATTAAAAAAACTGATGTGTACTTGCCGCTTAATTGAAACTCAAGTGGTGTAGATTAGACAAACGAATAAGATAGATTAACAACGAAAAGAAGTTGGAAAGTAAATATTTTTATGACAACAAAACTTGAAGAGTTACATCGAAATTTTTCAGTACAAAATATGGGTAAGGAAGGACTCGAGAAGAATAAAAGGAGAAAATTTACAAAAATGTTTAGTTTTTAGGAACACACTAGGTGGTAGTTAATGAACAGACACGTTTGAGAAGGGAACAGAACCTTATACCTGCACAAAAAAATATTTCTTCCATTTGTTCCCTACATTTTTAACTTATTCTTAAAATATGCAATACATTTCAATATTTGTGTATCAGTTTTTTCATACAATATTCAATGATTGGTATTACTGATATATGACAGGTAATAGTATAACTGCATTTTAATTTAATTAAAACCTTTGTTGATACATAATAGAATAATATCAAGTAAATAAAATTATCTGTAGTCAAAAACATTGGAAAAAATGAACAAAAGTCAGTAAAAGCAAGCTTTGAAAAATTGTTCGAATTTGGGTGTGTCTATTTGTTTATCAATTCAATTTTGACCACGAGGACAAATAAAAGATCCTTATCATGGTGTGGTGTTCAGTTAAAACGATAAGATAGGGTACATATATTCGAATGTTCTACACCATTTGTGTTTTAATTAAGTTTTTTTTCTATTTAGTACACTATTAGACATCAACTTAGGCATTAATTGATTTATGTCATAAAAAAAATTAAATTCAATTGAAGTTTCACATTAAATTTGACTTTTGATCTACGAAATGATAACAAAGTTATAGTATATGAAATATGACCAATAATCATAATTAAAGAAATAAAAAATACATTAGTAAAGTATGGCTTATCGATCTCGTTATACGTGGGAAACACTAGAACATTCAAATAACCATAGAGTGGCGTCTATTTGTTTTACTATTATGTTTTGACGTATGCATTTAAAAAATTAACAAAACTACCTAAATAAAGGTTCAAATATTTTATTTAAATAATAATATTATATTTTAACAATTAATGTAATACCTTATAAAAAAGATAGCTTAAGCATAAACTATTTTTTAGTAGAAGGATTTCTTATTTAATTGACTTGATATCGACCTGTTGATTCCAAGTAAATTGAAGTCACGTTTATGTGAATATCCTACGAATTTTTCTCAAGTTTATTGATATTATATCAATAAATATTTGATAAGAGAACTTGGAGAGAATTTTTTTTAAACTGTGGTAGATATAAGGAAACAAGAAAATTTCCAGAAAGTTTTGAAAGAAGTACGTAAGAAGGAAGTGATGTTGAGGAGACTGAGCTCATGTTTCTGAACGATTCTTAGCACCGAGTCGCACCTGAGAAAGTCTGACACGCGATATAGGATGAGGAAAACGAGAGGATCGGGGCGTCGTTGTTGCAGCCACTTTGATGGTTTAACATTCCAGCTTGCGGTTATACTAGACCCAACTGGATCCAACCTTTACCTTTCTAAATGCGAAGAGATCCTTTTGCAATTTTTGGCGTTCAGCTGTTGGCTGCTGACCTTTTCCTCTGATGAACTTGAGCATTTTGTAATTTTATGATAACGCGACTGTCCTCTGTTTCTTAGATGATTTATCAACTCCACCTTTACCTTTCACTCTCGTTAAAAATGCAAAACACTGGAAGATAATCTTCTTTGTTACTATTGAAGCTCATAACACATTTAAAACTTTTATAATTTTATTTTTAATGTTACAACAGTGGTGTTTGTTGAAGCACAATATACGCAATTAGAATATTCTTGAATGAACAGAAATTCGCGCGTGCAGCAGTGTACGATGTCGTTGTATTTGTCCGTATATGTCTGATACTCTCGCCACCCGCAGCATGTCGTTCTATTCCACTCTGATATGTCAGCCGCAGTTGTTCAGCGGCTGTTGCACTCAAAACTAATGACTATTTGATTTATATTTAATTTCCAGAATTTTTTCTATTAAAATCTAATTATTTTAACTACTGATGCACTAATGAAACACGTCAAACAATTATAAAAGCACAAACAGGCAG
The DNA here is from genome assembly GCA_028641665.1 of Chelonus formosanus. Classification (NCBI taxonomy): domain Eukaryota; kingdom Metazoa; phylum Arthropoda; class Insecta; order Hymenoptera; family Braconidae; genus Chelonus; species Chelonus formosanus. The sequence goes on from CM054002.1 coordinate 23,038,339, forward strand.
CCGGAAAGTCATTCCACGTCTCTCGCGTGTGTATGTGTCGCCCTGTTCGATGTGCAGCCGCGTCGTCTCTTGAAACTATCCAAACTTCGGTTATTTTCGTAATCTTTCGGAAGTCATCGAGTTTGACCGGTTACGGGCGCGTCCAAACGTACGATGACCTCCATCATTGTTGCCAATCTTTTCTTTAGAAAAAATTAAATTCCATCAAGACTTTGCTTTGATTGAAGCGCCTCTTTTCAATAAATAGATGTCAGCACATGCTGGATGATTGGGCAGTATGATAACTGGAATGATCTTGAACCCAAACATTACCTATTGTATTCACATTTTCAATACATATAAGTTTTATTATTTTTCAAATAAAAATTTTTTATATACTTATAAAGTAAAAATGAATTTTTATGACTTAAAATAAATATTATAAACATGTTTGTAAATACGTTTATATTACTTTATGCATCCATTAAATAATTTTTACGTAAAAACAAAAATATGTACATATCAAAAAAGAGTAAAAATGTCATCAATTTATTATTAGTTTACACATCAAGTGCAAAATATGCAGCAATAAATACTCGTAAAATTTTATTTAAATTTTCTATTGTTACCATATCAATATTAGATCTATTATCTTCTGGACGATGCCAAAAAGAAGGAAATTTAGACGGAATTATATGAAGAATAGGCACATCTGTAAAAGAATTTAAAATTAAATTTTAAGCAAATATTGATTTATACAATAAAAAAAAATCGCTATTTATTTTACTTTTACTGTAGAAAGGTATGTGATCATCTTCAACTTGAGATGAAACGGAGTAAGGTTTGAAATATTTTGGATCTGAAAGATCGTGCGGATAATTTTGGAGTAATGTTAAATTACTCAATTTTTCTTCTGCTTGCATGAGTTGTAGATACCAACGAGCTGTCTCATCAAAATAACTATAAAAATACATATCTGGAGCCCCTATCAGATCCAATAACACTAACATGTCCTACACAAGAAATTCAATTTAATTGCCTTATGTGAACTCGATGAAGCATGTCACATAAAATAATTTACCATTCTATCTAAGTTGCTAATATCATTTTCAGTTCCATAAGTACGTTTTACATTATGCCATTTTTTAGCTAAGTGTCTAGCTCCATAAATTGAATCAGTCGGTCCCCAACTCTTAAATGCTTCTTCACCATCGAAGAATATGAACATCAAACTAACATCTGTCTACCATACAATAAAAAGATTTATTAAATAAGTGAAAATCATTCGAATTTAAAGGGAAATATGTTAATTTTTGATGTAGTTTATACTTACAGTCTTTAGAGGTTCTAATTGTTTTTTCATGACAGTAGCTAAATTTATTAGTTGTGCACAGGGTACAGCACTATCTGTAGCCCCTACAAAATTTCCCTCTTCAGTATATTTAGAATCATAATGACAAGCTAATGCTAAATATCTTCTAGCATTTGGATTTAATGTTGCTATGATATTATCAAACTCAAGTACTCCAAAAATTGGAGTTGGGTTTTCAAAATGATCTATATCCACATTCCAGTTTAGATCTTCCATCGACCTACGTATATACTAAAATTTATGTCCAATAGTAAGTATAGTTGAATGAGTTTTCCGATTTCTCATACAGAAAGAGAATTTTTATACTTACATCCCTAACTTTGTCATGTCCTGGACTTCCAACATTTCTTACCACACAAATGTTGTCCAAAATTTCATCAATGTTTGTAGCATTAGATAAATCATTTAATCGAATAATTTCCTCATCAGAAAGCCTTTTCGCCGTATGAAGTTGCTACAAAAAGATATATAAAAAAATATGAATATTAACTTAAACACGAAAAAATTGAAGTAAACAACAGAAAGGTTAACATATGTTACAAACTTTCTCATTCCGGAAAGAAGATTTTAAACTTTGTTGAAAAGCTATACAACTTGTTATTGTTATGAAAAGAATCAACCACATTCGAAACATTTTACTAGTACTAGCTTTAAAGTTACGATACTACTAAATTCTTTGAGGTGGAAAGCATCACGGATTAACATTAACATATTGCAACCAGAAAATGTATAGATATACACAGAAATTCTGTGACGCACACAAAAAGGATGTCTATTGTCGTTTTCGGTTTACTGTTCCGAGAACCAAACCAGAGATATAAGAAAGAAAAGAGATGGTAGAAAAAATCCACCAAAGAAAAAAATGTAATTTACAAACAAAAGATGGCGCTACGGATCAAAAAATTTCCAGGCAAATCAGATGAATCTTTCAATTGCAATTGGCGATGATGAGCAGATTCCCTAGTGGCAAGTTGCAGAACTCATGTATGACAGATAGAAATACGAATATACCGTTTTGTTCATAATTGTTTCATAATTTTGCAAGAATTTCAAAAAAATTGTGCGATCGATTACAAAAATTTAAGTGTTAAGATGGATACAAAGAATAATAAAAAAAAAGGAAATACTTACTGTTGTGTTCCTCAATGCAATAATTATAATAAAGAGGGTTTAAGTTTTCATATTTTTCCTACTGATGACAAGTTGAGAAAACGTTGGAAAAGTGTTCTTAGATTAGGAAAACCTTCATCAAATTATATGCGAGTTTGTGTTTAGGTATTGCGAAAAGTAAACGAAAATTAAAAAGGGATGTTATTCCAAGTAAAAAATTGCCTGTAAGACAGCATGACAAACAGCTGACTGTTGAAAAACAGTTATGTATTAATCAGCGTTCTGAACGTGCACAAAGAAAGCATAATTCTTCAGTTTCAGTAAAGTAAGTTACATTTACACTCCAATCCATAGAATACTCGCACTTTATACTTTTATATGGATAGAGAAATTTATGATTTCAGCAATGATATTCAAAAAAATGAAATTGAAGTTAAAAATCCTATTCAAGAGGAGGAATTTAATTTTTCTGAACCTATTACTTCTGCTGATTGTACTAAAATAGTATTATCTGAAAATGCTGTCAAAACAGATGCTGTAACTCAGACTTATCTTAGTCCTATTCATCTTATAATTACTTCGAAGGCTAATTTATACTGTATTACGTTGTATATCTTAACCAACTACCTTTGATATTATATGAAAATATTAATACAGTTATATAGAACGTGCATTTATACAAATTTAATGAACTTTATCTTGAAATACCGTTGCATACTGAAATGTTAACATGACAAAGTATATAGCATTGTGACTTCTAATAAATGACACAGACAGCTTTTTTGCAAGGTAAGAAAATATAGATTATACAAAAGATAAATTTATTCAACTTTTTTCACATCAACAATATATAAAATACATTCTAAAAGAGGCTAGAAAAATAATTAAGATAATGTATTATATTATAAAAATACAAATGATATTAAAACCTTAAAACTCCATTTCAAAGGTAATATAATCATTTAATTATTGATATTTTAAGACCCAAATTCATGATTAATCTTTATTTTTAGGTTTAAATTTAGTATCAATGACTTCAAATTTACTTATAAAAATATAACACATTTACCTAGCCCTATATTTTGAATTCAGTCCAAGTCTCATTAGTTGCTATCAATTATTTTGTTCCACAATATGATAACCCGGTGGGGGTTCATGTCTTGATGAGGATTTTTGTGATAATTTCTCATATCGAAGATCCGATAAATTATTCGAAGTTCCTTGATTGGAACCAATTAAAGTTGCCTGAAGTGAATAAGAATTTAATTATTGAAGCTTAATTAATTTTATTGAAAATATTCATGATAAAGCATCATTTCAATTAAATTATAAACTATCACTCATAACACAATAAATTAGAATTAAAAACTTGAACAAACCTGTCGAGATAGAGTAGTCGATACCCATTCATTAGCTGCACGTTCTCGCCTTTTTGCGGCTTTACGATGCAGCCACCAGAACCACAAGTGTGCTATTGTTGCACTCAATAACATCAGTAGCAATAGAATCCCCAATAAAATTCTTCCATCACGAATTCCAAAGAGAAGAGCAATACCTGCTCCCGCCAGTACCACAATTAAAATCAATGCTGCTGCCAATCCTGCTATGAATACTCCATATCTACGTTCTGAAACATTTTATTTAACCATTTTTTTTCTTTCCTCTCAGATAACAATATAGCAGTTGGACTTTAATTTGTAACCCAGTTTCTATTGAAAGAAAAAATAAAAAGGTAGTTGACGCTGTCGTACTTGTATTTCTTTGGCAACTTGGTCTTCCATACAAAGACGATTCGTCTATACACGTGAGACACTGACACAGCTGAGAGTACAATCAGTTACGAGTATAAACAACACTTGAATCCAACATACGTATTCTTCATCTACAATTTATTATGCTACATTTTTTGCCTAGTCTTCCAATTATTATTTGTATAAAATATTTTTCCAGTCAATCGGATAAAAATTTTATTACCAATTAATCACCAAGATGATCATGATAATAATGATGATGATGACAAATACTACTTACCACTTGTTAGAGGAGCTGCTTCAGTTCTATCCATTTCACTTGGTGTATTCTTATTCGCCATCTCACGACTTGCCTGCAAACTATCAAAACCTTGACTTTTTCTTGATTATTTTTTACTTGTTCTCCAGGTGCAAGTTTATGATTACTGCGTTTTAAAGGTAAATACTTAGAAACACGTGTATTTACATAAAAAGATTGGTGATTTTATCAAAGGATTACGCAAACATCGATCGAAATAATAATTTAATACTGATAGTTTGTAACATCATCTTTTCAATCACTTTATTCATTCCCACATAAGAGTCTTTATAAATATTTTAAGATACATTTTCGCAATTATATACAATTAATATAACATTTCCTTTAGAATCTTATGTCATTATTTTTCAATACCAACCAACTTCATCAAAATGCTCACACTCAGTCTTCTCACATTTGATAATCAACAGTTTTTAATACTCTAAAAATCTAATTTAGTATTTAACTGATAAGAACAAGTTCAAATAAATAAATGACTTGATTTTTATGTACATTTCAAATTAATTTTAAATTTATAGTTATACTAATTACTCGATTGATTAATTACACATTTAGTTGATAATAATATTATTAACAGTCGAGCATCGAAACCTTTTTTCATCACTTGTAGAGTTTATTCAATATGAATGAACGATAAAACAGATTTTTCGGCTTTAATATCTGGATTTGAGATGTGAATAAGATTCTTCTCTAGTTCAATTTTTACAATATAAATGCAATAATTGCTTAAATAAGTGTTAGGTGTTGATACCAACGAGTTCACTGGGGTCAATTCCCGGTCAATTGAGAATAATTGGTCTTGATGCTTGTGCCAGGAGCTTGACATATCACTAAGGTTAAAGAATTTACTCATCACAGTGTCATTTCAATGTTTCTTATTCCAAAATAATTCTGACAAACTCGAGAACTCTTACTATTTTTTCATGGACGGAAATCATTCGTGAGAACACTTTAATTTAGCTAAAAATACTTGAAAAAGCACAAGATTATGTTCATTTATTATTTCAACTCTCACTAAATAAACACTTTTTGATGTCACTTAAAATTGTTTTTTCATGTCGGAAAATCATTTAAACCAAATGAACTCGAGCTGGAGTTGGTGATGGTGGTGGCGGTGGTCCAAGAATGGTATTCAAACTCAAGCTAGAATATCTAGGCGCTTCATCCATCAGAGTTGCTTGCTCATAAGTTGGTGGTAAATCATCTCGTGCTGCTAGCTTTTGAAATCTTCTTTCCTGTCGACGTTCATCAAGTGCTCGTAAGACTATCACCGCTGGTCCTAAGACTAACATCACTGCTCCAACAGCAACCATAGCAACAGCTGCAGCTGCTCCACCTCCACTCAAATGTGATAATCTAAGTCGTCTTCTGGTTTCCCAAACACTTGGCTTTGATGTCGATGATGCTGGAACAGTTTTATTCTCAAGATGATCTTCTGTTTGAAATATATTCACGTGAGTACTTTTTAAAGATACATCATCAGTCTTCTCTGAAACTCTTTGGTTTTCTTGATCTGCAGCACTTGAATTTAGTAGATTTTTATTGTCCACTAACTTCATAGAAGAAAAACCTTTAGATTTATTACTTGGAATTAACTCATCAGTATCTTTTTTGTATGTATCATCAACTTTTTTTTGTTTTACAGTCTTTTTTAGATTATTTATTTCCTCTAATATTTCTCTTTGTTTTTCCAGCTCTTCTTTAGCTAGTGGATCAACACTCTCTAGCACCTTTGGTCCATCGATTTCTTCATTGAACTCTGGAGTCCCCGGAGAATTAACTTTAGATTTGTCAGTAGGAACAACACGATTTATTCCTCCGGTTTGTAATTTTTCACTCGAAATACTATTCTGTGGATTGGGATTCTCTTTCACCTTTGTATGTTCACTGATGATGGGAATAACTGAAAGATCTTTGTCTTCTGACGGATGAAAACTAGGAGAACTTATAGGAATAATCTACAAATTAAAATGAATCCAAATTTTTAAATATTTAATTGAACCACATGCTTTAGTTGAAAGCTACAACCGGGCTTACCTGACTAATATTTCGTGGCTCTGATTCTTTCTGAAGCGACGACACACCTTTTTGCAACAGCACAATACCAACAGCACTCCATGCTGCGAGTTGTAGAATCACCACAGCCCTTGAGGCCCACTTATTTGTTCCTGATGTCATGGCCATCACAGTGCTTTTTTTAATCTGCAGGATTATTCACCGAGCTCACAAAATATAATATTAAATCTTGCTACATTTTTTCTTTCAATTATACTCCATTGTTCATTTTTTCTCTTCTCTCTTCATCCCTCCTTTTGAAATAACTGTTTTTTCTCCGCTATTCACTTCTAGTCTGACGTCTCTATTTTTTTTGCACGCAAGAATATCTACCTGAAAACAAACCAAAAAATTTGCAAGTATTATCTCCTGACCTCTGTCACTTCTTTCATAATACTTATAATATACATTCCCATAATACTAATTATTTCCGTTTTAGAAATATAAAAATACTACAAATATGCATACTAATTATTCTATTTACTTAGTGCAAATATCAACTGTACTATCTTTTGTTTACCATTACAATTCCGTACAAACTTTATCATTTATCATAACAACAAAATAAATCTTTCAATGTATTATTCAAAAACTATTTCAATGTAATTATTTATATTACATAAATTATTTTTTCTTTTTAATTTAGAATGAAATAATTCAATGTCAGAACACCTGCTGAACAATAGTCGATGAATTTTTTTTTGTAAACTTTCTTTTATAGAAGTGAAACTAAAAACTAAGTTGTTTTTATTATATAGAATTTATTATTCCTTTGATTTCCTTGTAAACTTATTATCTACCGTGACGTCTAGATCATTTAATATTACATATAAGCAAATCCTTGGCAATACCACAAGTCTGTTCACATTCTACTCACGTGTCTCTTTTATCTTACTTCTGTTTTTCTTTCTCTTTTCAAGAATTTTTCATATATTTAGTGGTATCTTTTGACACAATCATTTTGCATTTAAGAAGTACATTGATGCGTGTGAAATGCACGCATCTCATTTCCTCAAACTTTATCATATTTATCAGAGAAATATTGCGAATAATTGCCGACACGATGGCATAAGTGGTATTCAGTATAATGTACGTATGATTGTTGTCGTTAGCACATGTGCAACCAAATGGAAACGTATGTAATCGTGTCCTCGCGTGTCTAGTCAATGCGATCGGACCAGAGACAAAAGTTTCGCTCTATTTAACCAGAAAATATAAAATTTCTTTTTTATTTTATATCATTCATTTAAGAATGTTAATATCCGAAAATTCTTTCCATTAAATATACATTATCATTTTTAATTATCAACTGTACGTTTTGCTGATATCTCTGAAAGAAAATTATCATAAGGAAACATTTACTTGTGGTATTTTAAGCGAACCTACTGAAAAAAAATACAATGCAAAAAATGTAAAAAAAATAACTGTCTTAATTATGATTTACTTCTTAGAGATAATAAAGTAAACGTCAGGTTCATAATAAAAAATAACTTGTTAGAGGTGTAAATCAGAGAGGAAGTTATTTTATTTTCAATTTTAAAATAATTCCTTGGATTTAAAGATTAACTATAGCTCAGTTGAATTTGAGTTAACATAAATACTTTTGTAAACTGTCTAGATCCATCATTATTTTATATTCTTTCCAACTTTAGCACAATGCTTGGCTACATGTATGTTGATAACATCAAAGCATAAATCAAATGCCTACAAGACTGATGCATTTTTTCCAGTTGCTAAGTTAATATGTTCTCCAAAAATACTTTTCTCTTCAAGGTTGTGACTTCATTTTTAATTGAAGAGCACGTAGCACCCACGCTAAGCTTAAGAAGCTTCTGTCTACCATAAAAATTTGTTTTCAAGTGATTTCCTTTTATTAGCAACATTAATGATAATAATAATAATGAAAGAGTATCATTATCATGAAAGAATGGTGATGCTTTATTTATTAGTATCATTTTAATATGATCAGTAATTTATATTTATCAACACCTTGGAAGCACACGTGCTTATTAGTAGGATCAATCTCTTCTCTTGTGCCGATTCTTATTAGCACATTGGATTTCTTGGCCTTCATTCTTAATTATCATTGATCTTGATTAATTCACGGCATTTTAATACGGCGTAGTCGATACTCTAGTGCCTATTCTGTATATATTACTCACTTAATCTGACATTCAGGTCTCTAACTAAATATGACACTGTCAGCTGGCTCACTTGATTTGATGTGACTAAATCAACACCATTTCCCCTTTGGATTTAAAACCCTCCCTCACAGATGTTTTTTTCCCATGTCATTTTTAATTAGGAAATCCATTTTATTTATCCTAATTATTGATTTAATAAAACTGTTGAAAAATATTTTTAATTCACAGTTGGAAGTAAGACAGTTATCATTGTTATCATGAAATAAAAAAAAAAAGAAAAAATAAAATTGTCATCACTTAAACTCACTATAAAAATTTTATTCCATCCTGGAGTGTTTTTAGTTGAGATTGGAGCAGAGTCACTTGATAAACTTCACATTATAAAGTCAATGTGTGTTAAAGGATGCTCATAAATTGTTTTCACTCAGTACAAAAAATTTAAACTTCACCTCTGAGACTTTTATCATCAGTAGAAGAAGGAAGTTGCGCTCAGACTGAGAGTTTGGCGACCAGTGCACTCGTACTATGTGCCCCAAGAACTTGCGGAGTGTGTGACTCATCCCCCCCTCTTACCCTCAACCTCCCATCGTTGCTGGTGACTCTCCTTCTTTGACACCACCACCACTACCTTTATTTTATATTTCATTCGCCCCTGCGTATCCCCCTTTCCCTTGTGTGGTCACTTAAACGACATAAAAAATTAAAACAATTAACACACACATTTGCTTGATTGGTGATGCTTGAAGATGCTAAAAAATTATTGATCTTTTTTTTTCCTGAAAGAAATAGGACTACTACTGGTTGATTAAACATTCTTGATTAATTTCCAATAGGATAATAATGATGACTGAAATAAAAAGAAAAAAATTATAAAAAATATTACGATTAATTGAAGTCAAATAATCTTACAAAACATTTTATCAAGGCTGAGAGCAAAGCTAGATGTTCATTATATGCTCTATAATTTTATTTCCCGTTAATTAATTTTGCTTGAAAATAATTTTAAATTAATTTTCAAGTCTTTTCTATGAAAAGAATAGTAAAAATTATTTTTAAAATCTAAGTAAAAAAGCAATGATTCAATCCAATAGATAATAAATGAAAATTATTTCCTGTTGTTATTATGCTGAAAACTTTTTAGAAAAAATTAGTCAATTATACTTCCGTTGTGGCTTTGAAGATGTTGAAATTAAATAAAAATAAAAACTCAAGTTCTAACTAGCGAAAAAGAGTTAGAAAGACTTGTTGAATAAATCATAAATATCATTACAAATAAATCAATACTGTTATACACAAAATGATAACCAAGACAATTGGGTCAATTAAAAAATGTACTTAAAATACATCAAAATAATATGAAAGCACAATCAATGAATTGCTTTCAGAAATTACTAGAATTACAAACAAGATACAACATTTTTATCAGACATTTTTCAATACTTAATATGCAATCATAAATTCTGTGCATGATCGGAGAGCAATGACAAGATTTTTTTATTGCAATATCATCTAAGAATATACGAGAAAGAAGTGATAGAAGTGAAAGAGGAAAAAAAAGGAGCGATATTCTCACTTAAGAGGCCATAGCCTTGAGTAAACTATGAGTTGTGTGCGATCGTTATTTTCGAGGGGGTCTAGTGCATCATCGATCCACTAACAAAATAAGAACTCTATGATTCTCCCTAAGAGAAAAATAGTTAAGTAAGCTTAACATGATTTTGGAGCTTTAAACAGCTGAATAGAGTACAAATTTAACTCTCGAAATTATTATTATCATTTTACTGGCGAACTGTTGCTATAAATCTCTTAATTATTTTATAAATAAAAAGTCCAATAAAATGGCTTTTAATATTTTTCTTATAATTTCGTTATTTATTCAACAGCTTAATATTATTTGAGTGTTTATCTATCATGTTGATCATTAATCTCCATTTATTTGTTCTCTTCTTTTGAAGTTTATCAAAAAAAAGCATAATAAAAAATATTATTCTTCACTTAAGCCTTTTCATCTGTTTAAATAATTGTATTTTTTTATTGACAATTTTTCTATTTCCGTAGCATCAAGTTCGTTTATTTCAATTTCCTTGAGAAGTCTTATAAGCAGAGTTCCATATGTTGACCATCCAATCAGCAAACTTTGAGAGGAAATATGTAACGTCAAACCTCTCAAGGTTTCAATTTCTTTCTTCACTTTTAAACCAAGTTAAAAGAACCCTTGGAAAATAAGTAACTAGACTCTAGACCTTCAGGCAAAAATAATTTCATACTTCTTCCCTTGATAATATTACATATCGCTTTTTCATCATTCAGAAGTTTCCACTTGCTTCATCTATCTGTGTCTAGAAAGGATGATTGAGCACATGGTTATATTAATTGAAGAATGTGCCTCTGTCATATTCCTTCAATTACAAGTTTCGTCAATTTTTCATTCTCCAACATCAGACTGGAACAAGCTAACGTTAGTGGAGTAAGAATAGCTGCTTATTTACTTTAACCTCGGTTCATTTTGACCCTCGACTTCATCACAACAGGAACAGAGATAGTGAATCGCCTCGAATATTCACCCCTACTTCATTCTTGGTCGCGTGCCAATAACTATCCGCCCTTTTCATGAGTCACTTGTTAAACTCTTACCATAAATTCATCTATGTCACATTTGGAATTTTTTATTCTAAAAATTTAACAATAAAATCAGTTGAAAAAGAAAGTTCAATTCATCTTTTGTTTGCTGCAAAAAAGACATATGAATTAATGATTTGTTTATTTTTATTTCTGTCTCGTGCATTGATAAGAATCCCGCGAAGGTCGAGAGCAGTAAAATGATTGCGTGATTAACACAAATCCCCAACTCTTTAGCTGTTAAAGTATCAAATATTCTGTATACCAGATCTACAGTTAATCTCATTGTATAAACGGCACAAACTTGACTTTTATTCTATATATCACATGAGTACATCAGCATGATTAAATCAAAGGTCAAGAAAAATGGAGAAATCATATTCATCATCATTGGATCTATAATAGCTAGCTAATTGTGTCAAAGAGTTATCAATCGTTAGCTAAACTGATACAATATCTTGAGGAAGTTTTGGTGAAGTAGTTGAGTGTTAATAACCGTTGATGCGTTAAAGGACACATTCATTGTCAAGCAGCTGAAAAGAAGTAGTATTAGATAATCGATTTGCTACCAGACTTGGAAGCAATAATATAGGAAAACCTTCAGTGTTTTTATTTGATAGTTTTTTTTTTCATCAATGCATCCGTTATTGAATAGGTTTCTTTAGATCATGAGGGACGATATTAGTATTATCAAGTATTTTTACTTGGGTTTTTGCTGTAATCAACTAGATGATTGTACAAATCTTAAGAAATAACTTGCTCAATAGTATCAAGTCTACGATTAGATCAAGTAATTAATAGTACTTGGTAACTAAATTCCGTAAGTCTTATTACGCATGCTATATGTACACTTGAAACTCTGAATGATTCATAATATTCTGTGACATTAATTCGAAGCTTCTCTTATTACTCAGGAAGTTCATGACATTAAAATTAAATGTGATTCATTGGAAGAAAAAAAAATAGAAATAATTGTAAGTATATAAAGGTGTTTTGTATAAAAATCTAGTAAATCTTGCCTAGAAGTAATGAATCGAGTTACAATTAAAATCCTTGGTTTATGGAATTAAATAACAGGATACTTTTACTTCCGTTCTATTTTCTATCTTTGCCAATTGATACAAGAGGATGCTACAATCATTTATATTAATTTATTCAAGTCTCGCTTGGAAGTCTGATTGTTTCTTACCAGGTGGACTGCAGGTGTCAGCAGGATGTGAATTCTTTTTTGCGTCTTGGCTTTCTTTCTATTCAAGTCACGATGATGATGATGATTATAATTGACTTTACATTTAATAGTTGCCCAATTGATACTTTAATTAATTGAGTGATTACAAGTATTGCACTGGTTGTAACATCTTTCAAGCTGATAATGAGGTAGATGACCTATTCGTTGTGGGTTTGACACTTCAGCTATGATTATAAAAACACTTGATGCATTAATTTCTTCAATAAAATAAATGATAAACTAGAAAAGAACAACGGAAAAATTGTTTTATAACTTTTTATCTAACATAGACTGGAGTTATGCCTATCATAAAAAGTGTTTAAAATTTTTGTTATCAAACTATAAAGATAAAAATAAAATATTACTGATGATTTTTAAATGTAAGCATGGAAGAGAATAATTAATATTCCATTAAAATCGATATTTAAAAATATTGATAAATTAAAATGAATCACAGTAATCTGGTGAGATATTCTTTCATATTGCAATAACTTTTTTTTTGTTGGAATAACACGTTGTTTACATTTATTCATTCTTTCTTTAATTAAAATTGATTCTTTACGATATTTTCATTGATGATGACGTGGTCTTAATAACAACAGCAAATGATAAGGAAACAAAATGAGGTGGGTTGGACAAAAGGATTGCTACATTAAAACTATCAATTATTCCTTTATTGTCCACGTGAGAAGGAACAAGTGCTTTGAAAATAGCACAATTTCTTCAAGCATCGTTGAACATCCTGTGATACTAGTTAGCAATTATTTGTAAAAAAAAAAAAAATTTATTGACAATGTAGTGACCATATCAATATTCATTTCCTTTTTCTATCACACTTACAAGTCACTTCATAACACAAATGTCATTGACAGGCAGCTAGAAAAGAATGAAAAGAATCAGAGTGGGAAACATAAAAAGAGAAATAAATGGAAAAAGAAGACAAGTGCATACCAAAGTGCTTTTGCGATTTGAATTCTACTGTTGAAGTTGAACGTAAGTTGTCGCAAGTTAAGTTCTTGTATTGTTTCACTTAACTACTTACAATGTTTTACATGAGTGGCTTTACTTTGTTATCAAAAGAACAATATTTATTCCAGTCATAATATGATGATTACTTTTTAATGACTTATTACAAAGATCGTAATTAGGTCAGAAAGTTAATTTGTTTGAATGCCTTGACATAGAATATTAAAATTAACCAAAGAATTAAGTTCAAGAATCAAAATAATCATGTGTTCATCGATAGTGAATAAAAATATCGAAGAAATAAGAACTTTTACTGTCGGAGTAGTATTGTTCTTATCTTATCTTTAAGAACAGAGTTACACTAAAATTAATAATAATAACAGTAAATAATATTAAGAATGATATTATGTAAATTGCAAATATCTTTTTTCTTTCTTACCCACAAACTGTGCAACAAATGTGGTTTAGTTTAATTATTCTAAATTGCAGATTTAATGAAGTTGAACGAAAATCTTGTATTAACAGGAAGTCATGATGAGATAAATAAAACCAGGATAAAATTGAGAGAATTCTATCTTCCTTATTTTTACGAAGAATTCAACATGAAAATTAACCTGGAATAGATACGGAAAAAATTAGTAATGTTGATTACTTAGTATCTAAATTGTAAATATGTTTTTCACTTACCCAAATGAGAAAAACACTGTAGAAGAAAAAATCTGATGAACTTGAATAATAATCCCACATTTATAGAAAGAACCGATGAGATAAATGATGTCAGAGTAAATTGAAAAGCGTCTGGTCTGATAAAATATTGTTGAGATCCCCTTGATGTTGACCGATAACGTATGAAAATTTTACATGCCGATTACGATCATTGATCTCAATTCTTGAATTTTTTACTGAATGGTTCGATGTATTTTAGTAAATAAAATATTCACAGTGTCATTCATCTCGTGTTGTTAATTATAAATAGCAATGCTTCGTTGAAGAGTATGTACGACATACTGGCGCCTACGTCATTCTAATTTTTTTTTTATAAATTAAAAAAGGCAATATGACCTTCTTTCTATATATTTTCTATAAATTAACTATGATTAGTCATCTGTTATTGTTAGATTCTAGACTGTAATTCTAATCTTTTAATTTGTCACCCAAAAGTCTATCATTAAATTAGTGAAGCACATCATCAGCAGATGTTTTTAAATATTTGTGTATATTTATATCAGCTTTTTATGACTGCAGAAAGTCCACTTTTTTATTTTCATTATAAAATCTCTGTAATTTTTATTCAGGTAAATAATATGTATTCAAGGTTGAATATAATATACAAGGATAAAGCCTACAGTTGTAATAATTAAAATAAAGTGATATGCATAGTATATTCCAACAAGTACTGCAACGATCAAGACATCAGATGTTAAGTAATTATTCAGATAGTTCTAGATCTAGATTTGTTTTACTGTTTATTTTTAATTATGTAACGGAAGGATTAATTACAACTGAATCAGTTATGCTTCATATGATTTATCTCAACCATTTTCATGTTTATTTAGGAATATGATTCATGAGAAGCTTTCACGTTTAGCAAAAAATACGTTGCTTTGCTTATAAATTCATAAATCTAGCTTTCTTTTATTTTACATAAATTATTTGGCTAAATAAAAAATTTCATGTTTTATGTATATAAATTTAATTAAAATTTTTTCCTTTCATTTTTATGGCTCTTAATTTTTGTGATAACTTCACAGACTTTTTATTTTGAATAAAAGTTCTCTACTCTTCAGAACTGTTTATAAATAATGCTTGAAGATATTCTGCAGATGAGTGAATACTTGTATCAACTTTATGTTAATTTGTGTATGGATAGGCGAATGTACCTCTCATAAATTTGCTCATTTGCTGGCACTCATTCATTCACTAATGAGTTTGCTCTATTGACGTGTCAGAATAGCGTAAACTTATGTGCACTACATTGTGACTCAACTTTCTGGTAATTAAGATTGAAGTCCTTAATGTCAGACTATTGTTTATATCATAAAGACCATAAAAAATGTGTAGTTAGACGAATACAGTAAAGCTTTATGTGCAGTATGACCAGAAAATTCAAAGAGGGTTTATATTTTTATGTGGTTTACATCATGCTAGAAGTGAGTCAACTGAATGACTTCAACAACCTGCTATAGAAGAGCTCAAAATACTTTTTACTTAATTAATGTAATTATTCATTTACTTTATAATGCATTCTATATCAGAGAAGAGAGATTAGTCTCTCTTCTCTGTCTATATCCTAATATGCTGATCTACTATTATCGGCGCATTATTAAGTGGACTGCTAGCGACATCACGTAGTCGGGGGACGTAGTATGGGTTCGGAAAACCGAAATCCGGCTCCTTTGGACTTCTCTGTACCTTTGTATTCTTTGCCCAAGTCCATCTCCAAAATGCCAGGATTTGACGGGTTTCAAGTTGTCAGGCGTGGAAGATTTGGAAGAAGACGTTTTGTGCCCCGAGTTCCTGGTCCTGTGAGAGTCATTGTAGAACCTCAAATTGATACGGAGAAATTGCTACGGTGAGTTGCATAAAATCATCGTTTTTAACTACTTAAGTTGATGTAGTTTGTCTCCAAACTCGCGCTTAACCTCAACGTGTTTTTTTTACCAAAATGTTTTCAGCACAGTCCTTGATGCTGTCATATTACTGCGGAATTCTCCATACAGACAAATAATATACAACGGTTTGGCGGAGTCCTTGAATATCCTCAATAAGGAAGTGATACCAGAGATTGTTTGCTATGGTTTAGGCAACTTCTCAGAGTGTCGAGCTGCGAAATATCAATTGGCTGCTTTATTAACCATAAAATCTCGCTACCAAAGTCGAGTTCATCTTTACGATCCAGTATTTTTTTCTAAAGAAATAGAAGTATTAAAGACTCTTGGTTTATCCATGATAGAAACCAATGAAAGAGCCTTAAGAAAAGCTGACGATAATCTGACACTTTTTTATATGCCTCACCTTTGTCAAGGCCTGATTGCAAATTGTGTTTATGCTAATAGGGGAATAGATCTCAATAACTGTATTTTTATGACCAACAGTTTTACTGAAATAGCCCAAACTATTGGAATTGATGAGGATTTCAAGGACTCCGTTGAAATGATTAATAAGCTGACTCCATTTGTCCACGAAATTTCTATAAATAGTGATTCAATTAATACAGAATATCCATTAAATCATGCATTTAATAGTACTTCGATTCATGTATTTCCTAAATTAACTCTTTCAAATGTGCCGGAAGAGTTTTGGAATTCCTTGAACGGGCCTCCCTATTCACCATCTGATGAGATTAATCAAAGACGTGATTAATTTAATAAAATTTTTATATAAATTTTGATATCTTTATAATAAATTTTATTGAACGGTAATTTTTCTTATTTTAAGATAATTAAATAATTCTCAAAACAAAATAATTTTATAGAATGATAATTTTCCAAATTGCAGAGACTCTAAAAGATGAATTCTAATCTTCAACTGATTCGTTCTCTACTTCGAGAAATTCGTCATGTAGCCAGTGAAGGCAAAATCAAGGATAATATCATGGTTCAGTACATTTTGGAACAAGCCAGAGCTCACAAAGAAACTTCAGAAACTCTTTGCAAAGCACGCGAAGAGTTAGAGTATCTAGCAAAGACTTATAATTGTTATTTAAGCTCACAACGAGTTTATAACGAAATTCAAACTCAATACGCTGGTGTAGGAGAAAGAAGTATTCGTGAAACTGCCGATTTAGTTGGATTCAAACTTCCTCATGATCCAAAATAAATTTAAGAACCATGCAATTTTTTAATGTATTATAGAAACAATTTAGATTATCTTCAAAATAATATATAAATGGTATATTATATGAAATAATATCTTAAGTTTTATTGCTTAACATGAAAAATTTTAGCTATTAAATTGTTATTAGATAATTAATGAAATATAAAAAATTGATCGATCATATTAAGATTAGTGATTTGATTTACATTGAATATACATCAGTATTAATTCAAGAATATGCCTTTCGGATTTGTTTAGCAATGGTTGATAATTGCATATTGCTAGTTCCTTCATAAATAGTTCCAATCTTGCAATCTCTAAAGTATTTCTCTTGTGGGAAATCTGTTGTGAATCCTACTCCTCCCATAAAATCTATACATTTAGCTGTTACTTTAAGTGCAGTTTCTGGAAGAGTAAACAGATTCATTGGTCAAACAATGAAAGTTTATTTATTATCTAAAAGACAAGCTAGAATGTGATGTAACAACATACCAGATGCAACAAGCTTGGCCATTGCAGCTTCTTTAACAAAGTCTTTCTTAGCTTCAACTAATCTTGCTGCATTATAAACTAATAATCTTGCAGCTTCCAATTCCGTGACAACTTGAGCAATTTGATGTTGCATAGACTAAAAAAAATTGTGTATGAGTTTCTCAACTGATTAAAATGTAAATTACTGTCAAGTAATTATTATTTACTTGGAAGGAGAAAATATCGTGACCGAATTGCTTTCGTTCAAGTGTGTAAGGTATAGTAGCATCCAAACAGCCTTGAGCAATTCCAATCATTTGCGCGCCAATACCCACGCGACCTTCATTCAAGAATCCAGCAGCATACTTGTATCCATGTCCAAACTGTCCTAAAATATTACTTTCTGGTACTCTGACGTTCTCAAAGTGGACCATACACGTTCCTGAAGCCTTAATTCCTAATTTATCTTCAGGTTTTGCTACAGAGAGGCCTTCCATTTCTCTATCTACGAAGAATGTTGTAATCCCTCGATATCCCTGTAGAGAGAGAAAGTTACTTTGTTTACTTATCAAAAGTTTTTTATTTCTGATGATTAATTGTTCCTATCAAGCCAAGCCTTAAACTTTTTTTCCCCCAAGATTAATTTCGAATCTGATAAGATACTCAATGTCATTAATATTTTGTCAATTATTACATATACTGGCTAAAAAAATCTTCTCTCTTACATCTGAAGGATTAGCATTTGCAAAAACAAGAAACACTCCAGCAATATCTGAGTTTGATATCCACATCTTGGTACCATTAATTACATAATGATTACCGTCTTTTTTTGCTTGAGTTTTGAGAGAGAATGCATCTGAACCTGATCCAGGTTCCGTTAAACAAAAACTGCCAGCCTGAAATGGGCAAAAATAATTCTGTTTAAATATTTATTCTATCTGATATTTTTTTATATGCGAAAAGTCAAAAATTACTTACACACTGTTGAGCTAACTTGGGTAAATACTTGGCTTTTTGTTCCTCTGAACCGACTTTTATGATGAGAGAATTAACTAGAGTATTATGAATATCAACTAAAGCACCAACAGAACCGTCTACTTTTGATAATTCTTCTACTGCTAAGATGGTGCTCATGAAATTAGCATACGCTCCACCATAATCTGCTGGAATTTCCAAACCCATTAGCTGAAAAAATTTACAAATTACAGAATCGATTTAATGGTTTGAAAAGAGTTAGTAATTAAGTTTGATTATCTAATTTCTTACTCCATTTTCAAATAATTGCTTTAATAGTCCATCATCAATTTTTCCTTCTTTCTCCATCTTCTTGACTAGAGGACTAATTTGCTCTTTAGCAAATTTCGCAACTGTATCAATAACAAATAATATTTATTGATAATAATCAATTTTCTTTGATCAATTTATTTTATAATATTTTTTTCATACCAGTTTCTTTCATCATCATTTCGTCCTCAGTAAATTGGGTCAAAGGTCCTGAAGAGTGATTTAATACCACGAAAGAGGCGTGCAATTTTTTTCCTTTTACCCACTGTTGTGGAACCTACATAGATGATTGGCAATAGAACATAAATCATTGAGTGATGTTTAATGTATCAAAAAAAGAAGATAAGATTTTTGAATTAACAAAACTAAAATTGAATTCGCAGAAAAAATTCTTTATATGTAGATCAAGCCCAGGTCAACTCGTCAATCAATCCATTTCGAAAGTCGAGATCATAAAGGACAAAGGGAAATAAAAAAAAACTTACTTTCTTAAAAATACTCTTGATAGAATTCATGTTGACCACGTTTTTTTATTTAGAAAACAAGTCCTTGAAATTTAGTATCTTGAAGAAATACCACTTTTGATCTTGCTCCTGAGGTGACAAACCACACTAATAATTAATACTCAAGACACCGTCTGCCCAGCGACTGATCGACGAGGGCATAAAACGGGTTGTTATATAATAATAAAAACAAGTATCTCGAGTAGCTCGAGCAGCCAATGAATAAGTCAATGTAGCTCTGAAAATTTGCCATGCTATCATTATCATGTAGCTCCCTACCAGCTATGCCTTATCAAACATTTGTTATCTGAAATGATATATATTCATCAGTAGCCTAGTTTGGCTATTAATTCCTCATTAGATGGTCATGTATGCTGTTCATCATGCTTTGAGTATATTCTTTTTTCCTTTGAAGTATGAATTAAAAAAAAGAAATAAAGTATTTCTAAAGGATAATTTGCCAATTTATTGCTGTTGAATTCTTGATTAGTATCAATAAAAAATGGTTTATCTCTTTCTTTTGTTGCTACAAAGGAATATGTTTTTTCACTATAAGCAGGCCGGAGGTCATTGATTGAAAGATACATGAATTTTGTAATAATATACAAAATTTGTTCATTCATGTTCAATAAATGAATTGATAATTATATAAACCAGAGCTTCTTTTTATCAAAGAAATAAATAATAATTTGTAAATCGTTGAAATTAACACACGGACATTATGAAATTCATTTTTTTTATTTCACTGTGATAAATAAATAAATGAATGAATAGTTGTTAATTTATATTTAAATAATTAATAGTTGTTAAATAGGTGTTTTGTATATAGAATTGCAAAAACATAATGACTAGACTAATTAATAACTTAATTAATTTATCACGAACGGAAGATAATGAAAAAAACATTCTAAATAGGTCAGAGAGCAAACAATTGAATAATTTTTTTAATTCACTTGATGGGACTTTTAGTCAACTATTTAAATTATGTTAAATTAACAAATAGAGAACATTCCATTCAACTCCATCTTGCGTAAATCATTTAAAACATATCAACAAAATTTAAACCTTACCGCTAAAATAAATATCGCCATGACAGTTTTTGTCAGCCAATCAAATTAATTTGCCATTCAACCAATCAAGGTTTCCATTTCCGTTGGCTTGGATATCTGCGCAGATCATTCAAATAGAGAATGCAGATGAAATATCTGTTGTTCTTATCCATGTATTGTTCTAAAAAATAATTGATTAAATTAATCGTCTAAAAATATCTTTATCTTTCACTAATATACTTAATATCCACAGTTACTAATGCTGTATTTAATACTGAATCATTGAATAAAGTTGCGCATTAAGCTGCGCACAATTCACGAGTTTGATAAGCGAACAACGTCCGATCGATTTGTGTTTTTTTAGGCAGTTGGAAATAAAGGGTTAGTGATGCAATTCAATATGAAAAGAGCGAGTCTGTGATATTAAGATAGCTTTTAGCGTAATTTCTAAAATAGCCAACGTGTACTTGTATAAATATATGAGATTAATTGATAAACATAGTGAAGTGACAGTTTAGTGAAGCTTTGATTTAGGAACCCGGTGGGAAGGTGTCCGCCGGAAGGAACGACAACCGCTCAACCGATACTCGCCAGTCCAACGGTGTTTGGTGTACGAGATAGAGTGTGAGTTGTGAGTGAGGAAAGAAAACCGGTGTCTCTTGACAGGTGAGTCAGTTAAATAAATTGTTTAATCAATCATTTACAATTCATGAGCAAAATTTATTCGTTAGCTTGATTTCTTCTGTCATATCAGACGATCAAGTTATTAAAAAGTGAAAATAGCATATAAAGAAAGAAAAAATAAGAGCGAGTGGTGCCTGGAGAGAGTGACGTAGGGCAGAGGGGTGTGTCACTTATTTGTGATAGCATTATTTCTTACCTTTGACGTTAAGTTAACGCAATAAAGTAAATTAGATTTATCAAGAATTAGTAATCAATTATGCAATAGCATTGTTACTTTAATCAATCGATTAATTGAAAATATTATTTCTTTTTTCACGATTCCGCCATTTGCCGCCCTGCTGATTACTCGTCTACGGCCCTGAGGTTTCTGAGTATAATAAACAATTTTTTGCACTTTCGAGTATTGTTTCTTTGAGGCGAAAGTGTTTCTATGTATTATTTATCTTTGTCTATTATTTACTTGTGATTTGATATTCAATGTAAAAGTCAAATACAGAAAATGAAAGCTTTCTGTTTAGATAAATCTGACGATTAATATTTGGTTATTTATAACCGTCTTCATGGCAGAGTTATCATGGTTTCTTGTCAGTAAACTCGGTCAATCTCAAAGAATAGACGATACTTGTGTGATTTATAAGCATGATAGAATTTTATTTTATCTTTTAATATTGTTCTAATTATGGATAACACTAGTTTATATAAGATTATTTGTATAAATACATGGAAATAAAATTACTCAAGATATCTTAAGATCTCTTAAGTAATTAACTTGCTGATAGACTCAATAGATTCTCAGCATTTTTTGTGTATGACGAGAGGTATTAATTGAATATTATGTCATTGGGTGTTATATTAGGAAAGAAGCATATCGTTTAAAAATGCTTCATTTTCTTCAAGTGAAACTCTAATGTGCCTCGTACCTTTTATGTCAAGTGTAGCTCTCAGAAGCACGTGTTCTTCAGGGCATAGTCACAGGTAGTAAATGTTGTAGTATTTTATTAATTAATTTTTGTAATAACATTTTAATTGTTATCACGAAAAGTGATACACTTTTAATGTTCATTAATAAAATATTAAAAATTAATAATGAAATTTTATTGAATTTCTTAACAATGTGATATAGTTAATTGTGATATTGATTCCATTCTGAGTAAATGACAAAAGAGTGGAAGTAATCAAGTAACAAAAAAAATAGTAAATAATAAATTTTGAGAAAAATTTTAGTAATTTCAAGTAAAATATTTAAAAAATTATTATTAAGATTTGATAAAGTTCCAAGATTATTTTTAAACTATGGCTCATTAAATTTTAAATTTTTATTACAGGTGAAACACTTGTTTATTTCAATGAATATATACTAAGACCTATTTTTTAATTTGCACTAAAATTATTACACTAAAATAAAACAAATGTTTCATTCATTGGAATAATGAGTGAACTCGCCTACGCAGGTTGTTATGTCAGTGTCGATGCATATCATGATGGTCAAGATAGAGCATTAGATAAATTTATTTTAAAATAGATTTATTAGACTTGGATGATTATTGAAAAATTAAAAGTCATTTTTTTTAGCAATGAATAAATGTCGAGGTTTATTTATTGATAAATAGCAAGAGACAATTGTCTTGTTGCTTAAAGAGTGTAGTTGAATACATAATACACTCACAATTTCTTATAAAATGTGATGTAGTGTAGAAGTAAAGGATTGTGTGTGGAGAGAAAAGAAAGAGGGGCTTTCCCCTACTTAAACGTAACTTGAAGAGGCGATCGAGAACGACAAACGACCAGACGATTCGAACGGGCGTGTTTCGTGGCGTCTTCTCATCGTGTACATCGCACTAAAATTTATCTGTAAAAAAATATGACTTGACTGACCTTGTGGCTTGTGAAGAAAAAGTTTTAAATTTAAAGGGTTCAAGTGTATGCGTGTTAAATAAGGAGAGAAAGTATTTGGTTCGATGATTTTAAGGTGTACTAAATTGTGAATTTTTGCTTTTAGTTCATTTTAAAACTTGTCAGTACGACAAGTGTTTATTACGTGCCTTTGATATTGTGAATTTCCTTCAAAATTGTCAAACTGGTGAGACTTATTTTTATTCAAAAAAAAAATTACTTCTAACTTGATATTATTTTTTTCTTCTATAAATAATTAAGTTAATCACAAGGTAAACAAGAAATAAATTTGAGAGCAAATATTGTATTATCTAGTGATACTAGAGAAGCAATGCGTATCTTATAATCAAGACGCATTGACCAGAAAGTTGGTATATTAATTACAATTATTTCTTACAATCAGGCTTTCAATTAATAATAAAATCACGTCTCTTTTAATCTCTATAACATGTCATTAATACTTGTTGTGTATAATAATAAATAGAATTTATTGAAAAATCATGGATACGTGAGTGTAAGAATAAGTAACAACATGCTATTCCACCATTTGTCGACGCCTCGTTATATCGCCGCGTAGGATAATCTCTATGTTTAACCGTGACATCATCAGGACGCGAGCCAGCGGACGAGTGAGTTTACACAGTTCTACGGGCATTAATAAAAATTACATATTTCCCATTCATGCTTAAATTCACTTCTCTCTTCATTCGTCTCTATTTTAAATACACCAGTAAATAAATTATTTTCATCACCAACTCCTTCTACAAAAAGATCTTATCTAAAACTTGAATATTCATGTTTACATTATACCATGTAAATATTTATACTAATTAAAATATTACAAAGGTCTAGGGATTTTTTATTTCTATTTCATCAACTTGAAATAATGATATTTTTAATTATTACGTCAATTTGTCTACTTTTTAAATAAGATTATTTTTGTTTTCTAATGTGTTTAGATATTAATTGGCCATTGTCAACACTAATGTTTCCTAAAAAACAATAAACGTCAGTTATTTTTAGAATTAATCATCATTCACAATAATGACGATCGTCTTATGTCACATATAAAAATCAATGTTTAAAATTCAAGACACATGGGTTCGAGGGAGGGAAAAATGGCATTTATAGATGCGTCCCAAATGCTCTAATAGCTGATAGATTGCGTAAGGAGCAGGTATCATCGTCAAAGGGGAATTGGTGTTGTGTGTGTGACCTCGTATGAGTGCACACCAAGTGCATCCGTTAACTCTCCCTTTACTTTTTATTGCAAACGAGAGGATTCATCCATGACTTGAAGGCATAAATTTTTTTTTTTTTTTTTTTCAATTTACAATTTTATTTCGTGCATGTCATTAATCAGTAAAAAAATTTCAATTCCCCTGGTGTTACTTTCACTGAAAACTATTATTTTATTTTTCACTTTTATCATCCAAATCATCAGAGCTACCACAACAACAAGCCGCCGGAAGCTTTTAATTTTCAAGAAGCATAATTGAATACATTTTGTAAGACTTATAATGTTTTTGAGGCATTTCCTGGAATAATTGCGTAAAACTAGCGGTTACGTGTGTGAATATTACGTCTAAAGCATATTTTAATGAAAGATTTTATGACATATTTAAGATATAATTCATGTTCATTGAGTTTTTTTTTTCTTACACCAACAGGGTGCATTCACCTTCATGCTACGGTACCTGTATATATATATATATATATTTCCGGGTATTTTATCGTCGTCCAACTGCCACCAGGTTCTTTTGAACAAAACAGTCAAGTTGTTATACCATAGATAGTCAACTGTGTAAGAATGTCAACTGAGAATTTTTATATTATTTATACACCTGCACAGTAAATGATATATTTCAATCCGTTTTTATTTATCGTTAGATAAAATATTCATTTGTTTCAAATTAAAATGTCAATGATGTGCTACTATTTTTGATTGCAAAAAAAAATTAACCATTTTAAATATTAAAATTGTTTGAATAAGTAGAGTGAAAAGTAAATATTTGACATTCAAACTGAATTTAACTGTAAATTTATTTAAAAATTTTTAATGAAGATAAACAATACTTTTTAATATCAGTAATTAATAACTCTAGAACAATTTCTATTGTTTAAAAAAAAATGGGTACCCTTTGTCAGTGATTTTTTTCACAAACCCATGATGATATAGAACTGCACGAACGGTTTTGAAAGACACCGTTATGAACCACAGCCAATTAACGCGAATCTAGTCGACTTGAAACATTCACTGTAGCTACTGTTCTTTCATTCACTCGTACTCGTTTTTATTTAATTACTATACTTATTTTTCAGCAATTAAATCATTATGTCAGATTACTAAATCATTCATCAGTATATATTCAAAATTTACTTCTCATCATCACAAATACCAACCATGAAGAAAAAAATTATTTATTTGATACGCATTCTAATTTAATTGTGTAAGCTTACGTCATCTACACTCTGGGAAAATTATCGAGCAAGGTTATCTGAATATTTTAAAGTACTTTTTGAATATCTCATCATTGTTGGTCTTCGTAGAAGTTGATTAATTTTCATGTAAAGTTTAATTTTATTAACTGTTTTATATTTGAGTTATCAATTAATCCTTAATTGTATTCATATCAAACTAGTTTTAAAAAATTCTATACCATGATCTATAAATAGTTAACTCTGAACGTGACCCACTCACGTCATTCTATACTCGAGATGTTTGATGAAGAGTTTACAACCTCTGTACGAAGCTCTGCTTAAGAAAAATCCGTTCAGCGTCTTTTAGAGCATCTTTAAACTTAACTTAAAAAACGAAAAGCCATGAAAAAAGGTGATTTATTAATATTGGAATATTATTTTATTTTTTATCTTAGATAAGATTGGTTGGAAATATTTTATTCAATGAACTCATTCAAATGAAAATACCTTGATAAGTCGTTATTACAGCAAGAGAAGATAATACTTATATTTTTAATCAAACTATTCCTAGTATTTTGAGTAATGTTATTGAGTATAATTGGATTAATTGATATTTTTTTATTTCTTAGTATTTAGGGTAAATGCCAGAAGATTGTTGTAAATAATAAACAATTGTTTGTAGATAAAATTAGATAACATAAAAATATTTATTATCTTTAGTTATATTAGATAATGTTTTAATGTTTTTTAGGCTTGTGGTGTTAGTTCAGTCTATTTAGGAAGCTTTGCTCAATTTGTGTTGAAACTTTTTCAATCGTTTTCCCAAGTTTTGATGATTACAATCTGGACCTTAGAGTGGTTGATATTGAGGAAGTTGTTTTAGGATAAAAAATTGGGGGATTTAAAAAGATGAAAAATATTTAACCCTACATTCAATCCAGTGACATATATGTTACAAAAAATATTATGAAAAACAGTTCTAAAAAATAAAAAAACTCAAAAAAAGATAAAATATCGATTATTTTCAATAAATTCCAATAAAATAAAAAAGGTGAATGAGAAATTAAAGGGACAAGAAAAAAATCTAATTAAATATTTCATAATCAGCCTCTAAACATCACTTAAGCATACAATCTATCATCAATTATATCAATTAACTATGTTTTTTCCTTTAATAACTAGTAATTATGATTTATTCGCAAAAAATAAAAATAATTTAAAATACTTAATCAAGATTTATCTCTTCTTATAGAGTTGAAATTTTTATTAAATAAAATTTCTAAATCATGAAATACCACTTTCTTAAATGAATAAATGTGATAAATGTTAACATTATTTGTTCTGCGGTGAAATTAAATAGATAACGTAAATGAATTTCTCTGAAAGCACGTGCACATAATGACGCACGCAACTAAATTTTGTAAAGAATTTTTTGTTACTTAATGTTTCATCAATAGTCGCGTGTGTCTTTTACATTGATCATTTTTTTTCTTAACTTTTTTATTTTTACTTAAACCATTACTTCTATCTTCTTTGCAATAATAAGGCTTTTAATGATGTCCATTAAATACAAAAAATTATTATTCTCTCACAACGATAATATTTTTACTAGACTAGCACAGTGAAGTTGGGACAGATCATATATTATCGATTAATCAAAATTAAATTAATTTAAAATTAATTTTAATTAAAATAATATTACTATCTTGCAAAATTATTGAATAAAACTATTTTTACTGAGACAAAAAATTTTTCTCTCCATGCACGTACGTGCTAATAAATTCTGCTTGATTTAAATTTATCATAGCTTGATTAAATTCTAATTATTTAATTCTCCAACAAAACAAATGAATTAATTCATTCTCTGAGGACTTTTTTTTTTGATGGATGAAATACATGACGGAAGACATCACTTTGCTTGATATTACGTCCCTGAGAACTTTGCAACGGTATATAAAAGATAGAAATAAATGTATATCACAATCAACATGTTCTTGTCTAACTAGTACTAGCAATAAACGTTTGAGATGTTTTCAGTATTCTGAAGATATATTTTTTTTTGTTCTTCATTTGTTTTCTTCAACTTTAGCAAGACATATCAATCTTTGTTTCCATGTCTTACAATCGTCTCGTCATTTTTTCATTGCCAGACGATCCTGCTCGTTAATTGGGACGTGAAGCAACTTCAGTCTCAAGAACTTTTACGCCACAAACTACTACGATCGATACTTTCCGACTGGCTGCGGTTAGAAATCCGTTATATTTCTCCTCAGCTTTCATTGGTTTTCTCTTCTGTCTCATATTCATAAGAATTGCATTTTGTTTGATTTCTTTATTTATAATTCGTTGGAAAATAAGACGATGATTGGGAGATTTTATAAGTTTTCTAAGAACTTTAAAAGTATTGGAATAGAGAAGATGAAAGAAGCTTTTGCAGATTATATCTCATTTTAAATTCATACGAGTTGTAAATAGAAGACCTGAAAGCTCGCGTGCCACCTGACGTTTAAGGGATTATTTCCATCCGCGAACAATGACCTCTTTGCAGTCATACAGCAATAAAGCAATCATACTTTCTGCACTTGTAAGCCACATCATTATCATACGTGATTGGAATGGCTAGAAGTTCAGGATGGATTTTGAATTTAAATATTGATTTTTATATTGTCTGCTTAGAAACAGAAATATTTCAATCAATTATTTACATTTCATTATTAAACTAAACTTTGAAAATAGATTTAAATTAAATTAAAATGATTGCATTAAAAATAAATAACTGTTTTAAATTATAATAATAATAATTTTTTAAAAAATTACTCAAAATAGATTTAATGTCAAGCTTTATAATTAATTATTACTTCCATTATTTAGGTTACTGAAAAAAGATTTAAAGAAATTTTCATTCTATTTATTAAATTTATTTTGGTTCTAGCAAGTTAAAATTCTTTCGTTATTATTGAAAATATTGAAATAAGAATTATAATTAAACGATATAATTATTTAAATGGAATTTTAGGTGTCAAGCAAAACAAAATGAAGTTAACTGTATACAGTTTTGTACATAAATTTAATAGTATAGTATAATAGGAGAATAAAATGTCTATTTGAAAATAAGTAGTTCTGAGAAATGTATAAAGAACAGCTATTATAGCTCAAAATCACCGTAAAGTTATTCATACGATGAAAAAAGTCAAGCTTTAACATCGAATTTTTATTAAATTCACTGGACTTTAATGGTGTCTGGTAGGGAAATAAGGATAAGCAGAGAAACTAGGAATAACGTAAGTTGAGATATGATATGTACATGATGTTGAGAACATGATTAGGTTTATCTGTGAAATCTCATGCAGCTGTTGCAATTCAACCTTCTCATCATCTTCCATTCGTTTCCGTAAGATACAAAAGGTCAAGTTTCTCATACTAGTATATCTATTATATAAATTTTTTTTTTTTCCATAATCACATCTTTTTTTTGGAGTATAAAGTGTAGATAACGATCGACAGAGCAGTGTTTTCAAATTTAAAAGGAGATTTTGGTTATCTTTTTTATCTTTCCACGTATTAGTTTCGCTTAATTTTTTCGCTAATTGTCATAGTTCAGATGTTGAGCCATTTAAAATCATGTTTTTTCTCTTGAATATTTCTACTTCATTTACTCTTCTTGCATTTCAAGCATTCTCTATTTCCGTCGTTCTAAATAAATCGCCACTGAGATCATGAAAAATAAAATACATAGCGACAGTTTTAAAAGGTTAATGAACTTTTCTATTTTCAATCATTTGCCATGTTTTATTGGGTTAAAGATTCGAGTAGAATATTTGTTATTTTTAGTAAAAAAAACTTTTTGGAGCATGTATTAATTATAGTGAAAATGAAAATAAAAAATAGGAAACATTTTTTAGAAGCATATATCGAAATATAATTAAAAAATTTTTTTATATTCAACTGTACAAGATTTAGCCGAATAATTATATTTTAATATATTTTTTTCATATCGGAATACTCGGATAATTCTATTAAAAATAATCAAACACAATAAAAATATATTTTATTTAATGAATTATTTTTTTATTATTTTAAATAACTATCAAAACTGAATTAATGAAAATATTATCATGTCAATTCTAAAAAATATTTTTATTTTATTAGTTGTATTGGAAAACCAAACTAATTACTAAGATTTATAATAATATTATTTAAAAAAAAAAAATTATTAATACAAAAATAATTTATTGACTATTAAAATTTAATTATTGAACTGAAATATTATTTTTAATTATCAAATCTTATTGGAACACGACAGTTCAAACAAATATTATTTAATAATAAACAAATGAATTAGTAGACTAATGAATGGTGTTCTTGAAAATAAATTTAAAAACATGATTTCTTAATGAAATTAATTATTTTATGTGCAAAGTATTGATTAAAAGTTATCTTTTTAATTTTCAAATTAATTAATTCAATTTTATATCTAAATTAATATTAATAATAATAATAAATGTATGTAATTTATTTTTCATTAATTTTATTAGAAAAAATCATCAATAAAATTTTAATTTAAAAGCTAATTCAGTTTAACCAACTTATGATTATATAGCTGACAGGTCACTCGATCAAGGTAAACACTCTGATTTACATAATAGTCAGTGTCGGTCCCATTGAGCTTTTCATCGCACTAGAGGTGTGAATTTTCATTCTCCATGTCAAGAACACCAACAAAAAGGTCTTTTTGTCTAGCTTCCTCTCTATCAACTCAAAAAAAAAAAAAAAAAAAACTCCATGCATTTTTAGAACAAAAAATCTAGAAAAATGAACGTTATCATGCTTTCTGAATAGATTTCCTGTCATAAATAAATCAGACTAATCTCCAGTTCATGATAACGTCCTAGATTTCTTTACTCTAAAAAAAATTCATCACGATAATGAGTAATTATAAAATAATAAAATATGAAAACGCACTTTCTCTCATTATTCTTGATCTTGACGTGCTGAAAAACGGTAGTTACATTTGCAGACATCTCGACGTTGAACCTTGGCGATCAATACATCTATGTCCCGGCAAACTGACGCCAGAACGCAACCATATAACCCCTGAGCGAAAGCGTCCAGGTTGGAGTAGTAGTGTATACAGGAGTGCAAATTTAGCTGAATATTCTCGGCCAGGGACTGTTCAATTCAGGAAGCCACGAATTCGGGTTAATCACTCTTTTCCGGTATGCTGTCATCGTACTCTTACTTCCGCCTTTTTATCGATTACCCTTGACAAATTCCTCATATTTCTAGTGTTTATATCTTAAACTCCTTCTCCAACATTCAATAATAGATTCATAATGCTCCAAAAAAGAATTAGCACTTCTTTTGTGGTGCTGCCAAGATATTCGATAATTCTCCTTCCAAAATCTGCTGGCAACTTGACAACAGCTGTTAGAAAAAAAAAACCCCTTTAAAAATATTTTCTTGTGATAAAATAAAATTTTTTCATTCAAAACAACACCACAAAATGGTTTCAAATTCTCCACGCACATCCGAGGGCTGACGTGAACTGGTCTGAACAGTGTTTTTAATACAGCAAGCTAAAGATACATAATTCAAGCTTTTTTATAAAGCAAATGATTTTTTAGTCTGTAATTACTTGAATGTGGTTACCACGCGTACCATAATAAGACTTAAAACTGGAGAATAAGAAGAAAAAAAAGTGGTTGAGGCTCTTTTGTGCTCTTAGTTCGTCACGTGGCTAGTACGGGCGCAATTTTCTCAGCCGAGTAACCCTTCAACCTCGCCTTCAAGTTCCTCACGCCAACGACGTAGCTCGTTATTACATGTGGGTGGATATCCCAAGAATACTCTTGCTTTTTTTTTTAACAGAGATTTTAATGACTATTTTTAAGTCATTACTTGAGTCCAATATCAACATTTAACTTTCAATTGTTTAATTAATGAATTGATGATAAGATTTTAATCGTGGTTGAAAAGAGAACGTGAAAATCGTAGGCGTATCCTGCGAAATGCTGGTGAATTGCACATGAAAAACAGAGTCTACAGCTGACTCATCCTCCAACCAAGGGAATCGAGTCCAGGCGTGCAGCAATAAAGAGAAAGAAAGAGAGATTAGTCTCACTTGTCTTCCTTCTCTTTTTTCTTTTCGTACATGAGATTATACAAGTCAGACGTCTGCTTGCAAAGTAGGTTGGTCTAATCGTATGCCTTTCACTCACTGCATCGATTCGGTCGATTACCTCAAAGTACTTGTAATTATTCAAGACAATGCCAAGTTCTTTGACTAAGTTTTAAAATTTTAATCTGCATTGAAGGTTCAAGAGACCAGGCTAAGATTAATGGCTCAGATAATCGATCGTTAGTTAAGTGATTTCACGAAAATGGGAAAATAATTGTTAGGTCGATGATCCTTGCCAGACAGCGTAGGCTTATCTATGTCTGTTTATGGTGAATTTTTATTTTTGTTGTATCACAGAGGAAGTTAGGAGTGCAAGTCAAGTATCATCTCGTGTTTGTTGTAATTATTCCAATCAGCTATGATAAATGATTTATTTATATAAAATTGAGGAAGAGAATTGTTTACAAATAAAAAACTAGCTATAGAATAATTTTTTTTAAATAATGTATTCAGTGTATAATCTTTTTTTTTTTTATTTTTCTTGTGTATTATTCATGAAGTCCAGCGGTGTTTAAAAAAAACTGTAAATGAAGTGTGATTCAGGTTATTTTTTGAAGACTTCGTTAAATATTCTTCTCAATTTATATCTTCAGAAAATGAAGAAGTGTACACATAACAGCAATCAAAACTTTGCTTCTCTTTTTCAAAAGATTCTATATTTGGATCTCCACTTTGTAGTTATTTATTACAGATGTTATTCAGGATAAAAACATTCCTAAAACTATGATTCAACCTTTTTGAATCTATTAAAAAATATTTTCAAGTTATTCCCTTGATTACAGAATGAATTTTTAATCGATTTATGTAATTTATATTTCTCATTTACATCTTGACTATGACGAATTTTAATATGAATGAAATGAAGACAAATGTTGCTTCAGAAAAATTAATTACAATGTAGAAAAAAAATAAAATAAAAGGAATGTCTATGACTAGGGAATAAAATTAATCCATCCAATGTGGCTTCGTTGTCTCAACAAACCTCACACCCTTATGATTTTTTCCCTTTCATTCTTTTTTTTTTCCATGCAATTCAACCCTCAACAAACCAAGCACTTTTTTGGATTCATGATATGCTAGACACTGCGTCATCAAACAAATGAATTTCCTTCATTTCTTGGTTTTTTTTTTCATCCAGAATTTGCCAACACATCAAGTCTAGACGCACTTCTAATCATGCGTAATACTATATCTAAATCCAATTTTTAGTGGAAACAAATTTTTTTCCTCTGAAACTCTGGACTATGGAACAATAAATGATATTGATATGATTAAAAGTATGGTGGAATAAATGTTCTATTTATGTTTACACTTGCAGACACATGTTGCATACAGGTTGACAAGATTAATTCATTGTTTATGCATCACATCAACATAGATCATGATAGAAGCTTATAAGAATGACCCAGATATATCTTATTAATAGCTCAGAAGAAAGCAATCAGATTGAATGAATGAATAACATGTTACTCTTTTTCATTTAGAAAAAAAAAAACAACAAATAAATCTATTAAGAATAATACATTACTTATCAATTATCGATATGTTAACTTTAATTATTAACATTCATTATCTTTTGCTTTCACTTTTTTTTAGACCAAGAGTGTCAAAAAATAGTAACCCATCACAATTAACAGATAAATAAGATTTTTCGTGGTGTCCTACTATTGATTTATGCTGGCAATCAATAATAAACCTCAGAATTAAATTTTCCCTTTTATAAACAAGCTTATGAACTTGTCCTTGAAGTTAATTTTTCTTAATTTATCAAGTATATCATATTTTATTTCTATCATACCACTAATATTATACCACTAAGAGTTATTTTATCCAACATTCTTCAAACCAGACGGGCGCCATAAAGGCGATGGGGGAGGAAATAAAGTCGAGGGTTGAAAATTGCCACAGCATGGTGGGGTGAAATAAAAGATAAAAGGTACCAAGTAGAAAAAAAAATGTAAAGACAATATATCTATAGATGTATAATAATGGTTTTACTACTGTGTATTTTGTGTACTTATATAGTAATGACACGTGCTAAGCTCGAGTCTTCCTATTGATCCATTGCTGGTTGCCAGGTAGAAGTTTCCTTTTCACTACGAATTCCGGATACCAGTCCCATCGACACACTGACCTGTGCGAAAAATCCTCATTTTATGGTCTATTTGTCATCAATTACAAACAATTATATCTCTAATAGACCTTGGAAGGTGCCTTTTCTATCTAATAATCTCCAACGAAAACAAAGAAATCTTATTTCTAAACTGCCCTTTCCTTTATCTATTTATTTAGTAAATCACACAAAAGAATCTGTTTTAATCTAATAAACTTCTCAATAAATAACTAATTTAATCAAAGAAATATTGACTTAGATAAGAAAATATAGCCCAAAAGATATCCTAGCAACGAAGTAGAACCTTTTATCGACCGGAATTAATATTTCTGATAGAAAAATGAAAATATTCATCTAACTCCAATGATTAAAGCAGTTAGAAATGAAGGCGTGGCGTCTTTTTGTAGTATGATTTCCAAGTTTATTATTAGCTTGGAACTTAGGACGGATAAAATGCACCATTTACTTGTGTATTTATCCGAGACGCCTGCACAAAACCTATCGCCTTGAGGAATAAAAGTCATCTCAAACGATTCAAAGCAATACTTTTTATTCCACCAGGGTAGGATTTTTTTATACGTATAATAGTCCATTTCTTTATCTAATCGATTGATTAAAAAGAACATCAGAAAATAAAACATGAAAGGGATAGTCTCAGTTAACTATCACAAGACGATTAAATTGAATGAATTAATTGATTATCCTGATAAAATGTACTTTATAAACGATCAGTCACTAAGAGGGACCATAAGGCTTTAAAACTCCGAGGTAAATTTACTAGGCTCAATTTAAATCAACAAATTATGTCTGACGTCATTTCTCGTTTTGCCACTTGTGATAAAGGTCATTCACGTCTTTGTACTTACTACGATTGTAACTGTATGTTGGTTGGAAAAGAGACACACGCGAATGAAGATGCATGTCGAGAGATTGTAAGAGAAATACTCTAAGAGATATTGCTCTTGTTAATAGTGATAACCAGTCTCTGATACATAATTTCCAGTGTAACAATGTAATAAGCACTAAACTGGGGAATGGTAAACTGATAAGATGATAAATTGATTATTTTTCCATGTTTAAGATTGTTGGAGAATCATTGATATACGATAAAACACTTGCTTGAGTGTGGTATTCAAAGATAAATAAAGAGATTGAATTTTTCATTTTATTCATACTTCAGATGTAATGATAACTAATAGCTTTGGATATTGGACATTTTCCTGCTATGTTTAAAGTTTAAATGCTTGGTTTTTTTTTTAAAACCAATAAAACTCGGTCGAATTGATTATCGTTTAGCATAAGTTTGCCTGCTGCGACAATGCGCAAAGGAGAGCTGTGATGTAACAACTTATATGCTAGATGCCAAAGGCCTCCTTATCGGTTTGCTAGTTTGTTAGAAGCTCTTATAAGAACTTGTGCTATCGTTATTTGCTATCATAGAATGAAAATTAATGGATAATTTTGTCCTTGTCCAAAAGAAAGTTTGAAAAAAAATCCATGACTTTAAAATATATTTTTATAATTGGTTTAAAAATAATGAAAAAATGATACATGCTACGTTTTTGGTTCATATGGTGAATCAAGCTTTTTTAGAAACTTTAGTAAATAATACAAAATACATTTTGGAATATGAAAATGACGAGGTTCGAGAGGATAACAAAATTTAAATAGACTAGAGTATTATCAATGTAAAGCCAAAGATAAGCCCAAGACTTATAGATACTGATCAATGTTTCTTTTGCTTTGTCAACAGTCGCTGTTATCTGGGGGAGGCCCAAGGATGGCGGACACAAGTCAGCAGGAACTATCCGAGCCTCACACAAATGGTGTAGTGGATGGACTTACAGAAGAAGAGAAAAGCAAGATGAGACCAGCTGATATTGATGCTGTAAGTATTTCTCAATCCCAATAAAGTAGAGCAATTTGTCTGATGTAAATCTATAGAATGTATTTCATTCAATTTCCTTTTTCACAGGACATGAGAGAAATGGAAAGAAGGAAGAGAGTAGAACTTATAATGAATTCGAAAATGTTTAAAGAAGAATTAGAACGTATTATTGAGACACAACTGAAGGACGGATCAGGTCCTTCTGGACTTTTACAACAAATATCGGATATGATGGGTGCTCAAGGCGCTCGTTTTAACTCTAATGTGTTCAAAAGTAAGTCCAAAATCACTTCAGAAGGTTTCTTTAACAAATGAACGTCAATTTATTGATTATTTATTATGTTTTAGACTCTAACTGCGTGGTGCCTATTAATGATATTCGAGGAGTTGAAGCAAAAGGTTACGAGAGAGGTGAAAAAGTACTTCGTTGCAAGCTGGCTGCTGTTTTTAGGCTCCTAGATTTGTATGGATGGACTCAAGGAGTTGGTGGTCAAATAACAGCTCGATTAAATCAAGACCAAGAGCATTTTCTTGTTAATCCTTACGGTTTACTCTACCACGAAGTTACTGCCTCGAGTTTGGTGAAGGTCGACATGCAAGGTCAAGTCGTAGAACAAGGCACAACAAACTTTGGTGTACATGTAGCCGGTTTCCAGCTTCATTCAACGATACATGCTGCCAGACCTGATATTAAGTGCATCATTCACATTACGACACCCACTGTCACAGCTGTGTCTTCCTTAAAAGGTGGCCTGCTTCCTCTTGGTCCAGAGAGTGTTGTTATTGGTGAAGTATCGACCCATCAATATATCGGTGAAACAGTTGAACCTGAAGAGCGTGAAAAAATCACAAGAAATCTTGGCCCCATCAATAAAGTTATGCTTTTGACAAACCGCGGTGCTTTGTGTTGCGGTGAAACTGTTGAAGAAGCATTCTACAATGTTTATAATACTGTCCTTGCTTGTGAAACACAGTTGAAACTTATGCCTGTAGGTTTGGATAATCTAAATCTTTTAACTGAGGAAGCAAGAAAGGCAATATTTGAAGCATCGAGAAAACCACCGGTTCCATTTTCTAGTGCAATCATAGAACCATCACCGTTGGCTGAGAAATTAGAAAAACGTTGGAGAATCGGTGGAACTGAATTTGAAGCTCTTATGAGGATGCTGGACAATGCTGTAAGGATATTTGATTTTTTTACACTTTTTTTTTTATTATAACTATCTTTCTAAGATCTTTTAATATCTTGGTGCTTTTTTTTCTTAGGGTTTCCGCACTGGATACATTTATAGACATCCATTGATTAAGAGTGAGCCACCAAGACCTAGAAATGATGTCGAAGTACCTCCTGCAGTATCATCTCTTGGATATTTGTTGGAAGAAGAAGAACTTTATAAGCAAGGGTAATTTTTACTTTTATCTATTAAGCAATGAGAATGAATAATCATCCACTATCAAGTAATATTAATAATAATTTTTTTTTTATCTTTTTAGATTATGGAAAGGTGGTCGTAAAGGAGCAGATAGATCACGTTGGTTAAATTCTCCTAATGTTTATCAAAAAGTGGAAATTCTCGAGACCGGCACACCGGATCCCAAGAAGATCACCAAGGTAGAAGTCATTACTTTTGAAAATAAAACTGAGTAATTCTCTATTTAAAGATTTAAGTTAAACATTCCACATTGAAAGAATTAGTCAACATGATATAAAATTACGCAGTGATCAATAGGTTATCAATATTTTTAAGATTAAACAAAACTGCGATACAATTTTTATTCTCAGTTTCTATGAATCAGAGATTAACGTCAAAATTTCATTGAACAAAAATTCACCATAGCAGCTAGTCAACTCTACTCTAATTTTATCAAACAATTAGAAAGTACTAAAAGTCAAAAAAAGTTACCTAGATTTACCTCAAATCAATATTACGGAAAAGTATAATATTTAATCATGGTTCTGTCATACATTGAATTTAAAGAGTTTAATTACTCAAGTGTTGTTTAGATT
Source organism: Chelonus formosanus (assembly GCA_028641665.1). NCBI lineage: Eukaryota > Metazoa > Arthropoda > Insecta > Hymenoptera > Braconidae > Chelonus > Chelonus formosanus. The sequence goes on from CM054002.1 coordinate 23,076,190, forward strand.
GAAAAAAAAACAAGTACGTAAATCAAATGAATTATCAGTCTATCTATATATACCCTGACTGTTTTTACTCTTGAAAAAGAAACAGATTTTATATAATAATGAAATTCATAAATGTTTCTATGTGTTATGCTTTGATATAATAATCTATTAAAATGTCTACGTGTTTTTACTAATGAGATTATTGTGCAAAGTAATCAGAAATCATGCTTATAGTAAAGCCTAAAGCTTTTAAAAATATATAAATATATAAATAAATATATCAACAAGTTTAAAATATACACAGATGATGTATTATAAAACGCACGTTTATTCAAAACAATTTTCAATTGATCGATTGGTGATGCTCATTCAATTCTATTCTCATACATTCCATTAATTTTTGATAAAAATCTTTATACACATTCCAATGATGATTTTTGTAAAATACGTTTGGATAGATGTGCAATATTAAAAGCTATGATCTTTTTTGAGTGAAAGATTATTCAGAAATGTCAGTTGATATTAAAAAAAAATATCAAAATGATGCAAGACATCGAATCATGTACAGCTTCATGAAGCTGCTATTTTTTAGCTAAATCATCATCATGATTAATTGCTTTTAAGCCCAGAAAAAATTCTCTAGATACAGTAAATACGTTAAAGATAAGACTGTCATTGTTTATTTCTCTTGTAGCTTTTCGATATTATTCCAATAAAGGTACAATCGCTATTCGAAAGTACGAGTTGATGATTTCATAAAAATACTATTAGAACTTAGGGCATGCGTGTGAATGTGGAGTGAAGAATATAGTTTTCGGGTATTAAATCGTGTTATGAAATTAAGAATATTTTTTTTTCTTTGACTTTTGATTGTTCTATCATTTATAGTAAACGTAGAGTCATTAATTACGACCTGTTTCTAATATTATCGTTTTCTTGGCTTGTTTTTATTTATAGTGGGTGGATCAAAACGCTGAGGAGGTAATCACAATGACAGATTACTCGGATTTTAATGGATTAAGTCGTTAATTAATTTTTTATTATCATTACTTATTATTATTCATTTATCTATTGCTAAAAGTCACTGGTCATGTTTTATTTCTCTGATTTTCTTTAGGTTAAAAAGGGCTTTCGGCACGCATGTGGATACATTGATTGATTATCTTTTAATTTAATTTTTTCTTCAGCGTTGATTACTAATCAACTTCATCATTCATCTATTTAATAACAACACTTCATATTTTCATGATCGTTAGGAAACTTGGTATTTTTTCTTGTCATAGAACACATTGAAAAATTGATTCTTTGACTTTGTACTTATGATTTAAGAATTAATTTACTTTTTCAATTACTTCAGCAATAAAATTAATTAATTATAACCTTCATAATTATTTCGACTCATAAACTTAATCAGGCGTTACACGCATCCGTAGTTAATCATATCACAATGACTCTGAATGAATGTGTGCCTGTTGGTCATCATATGACATTCTCGGTGGCCTTGGTATACATCCACTGCATTGACAAAACCAGATTTGTCGAGTTTTCAGTTGTAATAATTTGTCATAAATATTAGAATGATTTTTGCTTTTGAAAAGAAAACCATCGAGAATCGTGATACAGGCACACATTTTATCGAGTCATTTTAAACAGCTTAATTATAGCGCTTTTATACAGACAAATGATTAAATATTTAATCGGGTTTTTTAAAAAATTCTGGTTTTGTCTGCAGTGGGTCTCTGATGGATCGCCAACTCATAGCAGCACACCAGTAAGGATTGATAGTGCCCTCCAATTTGTACCGAAAAACACAAATCCAAAGGAGTTTAAGCAACTACAGCAGCAGGTATGTATTTTTACACTTATTATAATCACACTTTATAATTCAACTTATTATCATTTATTATTGTAACTAATTTAATATACATCTATGAGACAAATAAATGAATTCTTTCCAAACATTTAATTTCAATAGATAAAAGATTACCGCCGATCAGAAAAAATTTCAGCAGGACCACAATCACACATTCTGGAAGGTGTGTCTTGGGAAGAAGCTAAGAAGATGCAGGTAAAATAATTGAACACTTTTTCACAAATATTTAGCCAAGACACTTAATACATAGTGATGATAATAATATTATTTTCTATATTAATATAGGACGCAACAATAAGTGGTACTGGGGAACAAGTAGTTTTGGTTGGCGCCGCCAGTAAAGGCATTATCCAACGTGGATTCCAACATAATGCGATGGTGTATAAAACTCCTTATGCCAAAAATCCTTTCGACGCTGTCACGGATCAAGAACTTGATCAATATAAAAAAGAAGTTGAGCGTAAAACTAAAGGAGATTTATGTAAACCCTATTATCAAGAAATATCATTTACAAAGTGATTTAACTGTCTAGTATTTATTGTCTTCGTTATCGATTAATTTTACAGATGACGAATCTCAATCTGAATCAGAAGCATTATCGTCATTTAATATTAGTCGAGCAACACATGAATCTAGCACTGCCAAAAGTCCTATCCAATCACCTATTTCTGTGACATCAGAAACCGAAGAAGAAAGCCGAGATGGTAATATTCATTTTCTACCAATCAAAATAAATTTAATGAATATTTATAAATATAAATTATTTTATTTTAGAACCTCGTGTACTGCGGATAGAAAAGAAACACGTGCCTGTTCCAAGTCAAGCAGAAGTTGTCCTAAGTGATGGTATATTTTTCAACCTAATTAATTTATATTTCCTAAATTATTTAATTTCACACGTAGTTACCGAAAAAAAAATTTGAAACATACAACAAACACATTTATACACTCTACAAAAATTTGAAGACATTTATTAATGCATGCTTTTTATATCCACCCATCATTATGCATGAATTAGGAAAGATGCATGTGCATGATAATGTTAAAACAGCAAATTCAAATATTGCTGTTACGGTGACGGTACCTCCTTCATCTGATCAACAGCCCTTAATTCAGAAAAAACCTGATTCAGCTTTATTAACTAACCATCACAAGATTGGAGGTAAGAGTGTTTGGCCGAGTCAAAAACAATTTTTAAACGTCATACTGTTTATTTATCATTTTTTTTTTTTTTTTTTAATATTCAAAATTTAAAGTTATGTTTCAAAATTAATATTTGCATGCACTTTTATTTTTAATTTGTAGCGGATGCAACGACAGAGTTTTTGAATGAAATGAGACGCAATGCTATTGATTCAAGGAATAATCGTAAGCAAGGTAAATTGATTGCTAATTATTTCATTAATGAGAAATCAATACTAAACTTGATTAAATATTATCACAACTGCATGTTCCACATGTAAATAGAAAAATCCACCGCTTTATTTTCATTTAAATATTTATTTTATCATCAATCTGCTATTAAACATCAATTCTATCATCAACTTATCACTAAACGCTCGCACTTTGCTTGGATAAATGCTTGATGTCAGCTTCATATTTAGTCAATTTTGCTTCTTCTTTTTTTCTTAATACCTTAAAAATTTTTCTTTTGTTGTTAAATAAAATTAATTTAAATTAGTACTGATGGTGCGAGCGGTTAGTGAAGCAAAAAGCCATCAGTGTGTGAAGATTTTATAACAAAATATAGAGCGGTCGCTTTAGGAGTGTTTGGACAATGTGCTTTTCCAGATGAGTCGGGCGATGACAGCAGCGAGTTCAAGATGCAAGAATATGCTTGGTGGCGCGTGAAAACCTACGAAGAAACACGTCTAGAGATGGCTAAAACGGGCACTACTGCAGTGCCAATGACCCCTATTCGTTTAACTATACCTTTCAAAAAGTATCAAATTAATAATCGTAATGAATTTTCATCTAAACTACCATCGAGTCCGCGAATCTTGGACAGACAGTACTTTTTCGATCAGTATGATAAAATTTATAATGCTTATAAGAACGGAAGTCATGATAGTCTTAATCTAATTCTTAAAATGCCTATTCGCAAGTATTCAAATATATTTATCAATAAACCAAATAATAATAAGAACATTGATAATAGATTTGCATCAAATAATGGAACAGTTAAGTACCTTATTGCAAAATATTCTTTTATTGACACTAAAGAGTGCAAACAGTCTATACAAAACCGAAAAAGAAATCATGTATCTTCTAGTTTGAGTCCAAATTATTCTAAATTATCTTTGTCTAAAGTTCCACGGCTGGCGCTTTCTCATGCTAGAAAATTAGAAAATTTAGAAAGTCCTCGTTTAGTCGAAGCAGCTATGAATAACGAGAATTTGCGTAAAAATAACAGACAGAAAAATATTTTAGATAATGAATATCTAACACAGAAAACTATAAAGATTGAGAATAAAATATTGCCAATAGAAGAAACGACTGAAATAATAAATACAGAAGACCTTAATGGTAATGTTAATGATAATAAAGAGATAGCAGAAAGTTTTGATAACACAATAAAAGTTGAAGCTCATGATGAAAATGGTAATTCTGAGACTCCATTAGACGATACTCAAGTAAATCAAGAACTTATTGATACAAAAGCTATAGAAACTACTGGGTCTCCAGAAAAAGATCAAAGTTCTGCTGAAGATATAGTAAGTCAACAAACTGTTGTTGAAAGAAAAGCAATAGAAAAAGAGCTAGCCTCTGGTAAAGATTTTATAGAAGCAGTCCCACCGATTGAAGATAAAGAAAAATGGCTAAGTGAACTAGCTGATGAAATGGAAGATTCATTTCATCGAGAAATAAATGAAAACCAACCATGGAGATATTCGTCACCGATTAGTAAACATTATCAGAGAGAAGACAGTATGACTGAAGTAATCAATAGTATAAATGTAAACTTGACTCCTACTAAATCATTATCGATTTATAATTTTCATCTTCCAGATACTGGTGTATCACTAAAATACAATCTGAATTCCAATTCTATGAGTAAAATTTATCGTTTAACTCCAACCGGTATAGACGACGACGATGATGATGATGATATACATAAAGAGCATATTACTTGTGGTAACAAATGTTCACAATGTTTAATTCTAGATGATCCAGTTGAACTGGAAAATCTTTCTCCAGACGATGTACGTGATGAATTATCTCCCTTTAAATGGGATGAGCCTTTTGTAAATAGATTGACAAAAAATCCCAAAGGAGTTATAGATTTAAATAAAACAATAGATCTCTTTGATAATTCTATTGAAATGGATACCGACAGTCGTGAAGAAACTGAAGAAAGTGTGTGTATTAAAGACGAACCTTGTTCCCTTGAGGAATCAGATTTATTGGAATTACCGCATTCAACAGTAGCTGAATTAAAAGAATCCGATGAGGCTACTTTCCATGAAGACATCACAACATCTGTGAATGAAATAATTGCAGGTCTAGGGGAACGTGAAGCTTTGCTTAAAGCTGCTGACATTGTTGAGGATGTTATCTCTGTAGCTTGTTCGAATTTAGAAGAAGAATCTTCTCAAGCTTGTAATGTTGAAATCAAACAAGAAAATCAAGAAGAAAAAGAAGAGATTTGTGAAATTATTCATAAAATTACTCAACAGCCAGTTGAGAAGTCCAATAACTCTGATGATAAAGGAACAAGAAAAAAATGTATTGTTATTGATGAATTAATACACCATATTATTGACAAAAATTCTTCCCAAGAAAGTAATTCAACTTCAGAATCTTCTACTACAGAAAGTTTTAATATCAAAAAAGTCAAAGAAAGTGTAAATACAGAGCTAAAAGAAATGCAAAGTAATCTCAGTGATAATAGAAACATAGAAACATCTGTAGATGGAGATTTAAATGATCAAGAAATATCAGATGTTGATGGAGGTGATACAGAAAAATTAATCAATGACATAAAACAGATTATTGATGATATTGACTCTAATACTCCAAATGAAGCAGTGATAAGAGACGAATTTCTCAGTATTGTTGATGATTTAGATGAACAGCAACTTTGCTCTGATCAATCTGACGTCTATCAAAATCAACTGAAATTAATCATAAAGCAGTCAGCTGCAAATTCGAATGATCAATCAAATGCTAACTTGCCACATTCATTTGATTCTTTGAATTCTAATCATTCACCTGAAACCATGATATTGGTGAATCATTCAGAAGCTGTTCAACAGTTTAAGGAAGAATGTGAAAGAATTTTAAATAATCAATCAGACAGGAGCGAAGATTCTAGTGATACTATATTCAATTTAAATGACCAAACTCCTAGTCATACGGAAATAAGTGAAATTTCACCGACAGAAGTCAATGTATCGTCAGACAAAGAGGCCATTGAAGAGCATGAATTAACTGATACTGTTTCAATGACAGATAATGACACCAAGTCTGATAATAGCAAAGAAAAAGTTGAACTTCCTGTGAGAAGAATAAATTTTTGTTTAATTGAGTATGAAGGCAAACAAAATAGAAGTAAGAAATATGAAGAAGATTCAGAAGATGCAATAAGTAATGTTGCAGAAAAAGATATTACTCAAATATGGGATAATAATGAAGCAGAAATAGAACGTAGCTGCAATGAAATTCGTTCCAACGATGTGGACGGGTCATTTGTAGAATATGAAGCAGTAGATGATGTAATAAGTGATAATAATATAAAAATGGCCTGTGAATCTTTGACCTCAAATGAGCATATTTTATTATACTCAAAACTTAACATTGAAACTAAATCTGCATTATCTTCAATTACTGAAGAGGCTGAATGCATTGAAGAGGAAAATAAGAAGGAAGAAGTGATAGATAGAAATAAATTCATGCTGCCTGCTATTGAGGAAGCTGATGAATTAACAGAAAAAGAAGATAATGCACTTATTTCACCGAACTTGGAAGATACAATGCCAGTAGAGGATACAGAAGATGAAGAAAATGAACAAGAAGCTAATGATGTAGCAAAAGAAGTAGAAAATACCGAGCTGGTTCATACAGAGACTGTGATTGAAGATGACAAGTATGAAGAAAGTTCTAATGAATTCCAAGACGATGAACTCTGCCAAGGTGTTCAAATGTCAGAGTTTTTTAAAGATGAATTCAATGATCCAATCCAACAGAATTCATCTACGGAACAAGAGAATTTTAGTAATGAAAGTAGCATGATTTTTGAAGAAACAGAAAGTCAAGCTATAGCTAGTCTGCTGCAGATTTTAATAGAAGAAGAAACGCCAAAAATAATTGAAAACGTTGATGATTCCGTACTTATTATAGAACCAGATCCACTTGAGGTAAAAATAATTGAAGTAATAGATATAGATTCAGATAAAGATGAATCAATAGCTATGTCATCAATGACTACGAATTTTTATTCTTGCCATGACACTAGTGTATCCATGCAAGCTAACCAAAGTAATGAGATAAATTGTAGAAGTGTTGAAGAAGATGATCTAGAGTCTAAATACTCAACAGGAGTAAATAGTGAAGATACTTATACAATAAGTGATTATAATTCAGAAACAGAACGAGATATTACATATAGTGCTGATATTTCGTCTAATTTAAGAAAGTCTGATTCTTTTTCAACCTGTGATTTGAATCCTTGTGATACTACTGTTAATATGGGAGATGTTTCTTCAGCCTATGAAAGCATCGATAAACCTAAGAATTCAGAGGAACCTGAATTAAAAAAATGTTCTGTTTGTACGAAATATTTTAAAGCTTATAAAGAAATATATAATAGAAGTAGCATGAATTACGAAGTACAAAAAAAAATAGAATACAATGAACTGTCATATGCAAGTGTTGATGGTAATCCTTCTGATGAAGTATGCAGTACTTGTATCATGACTTATTCGATGGAAACACGTGATTTTATTAGATTAGAACGAAATGTAATTGGTGGAGAATTACATTATGAGAAACTTCAAGTATCACCTTTAAAAACTCCACCAAAATATGAAGATACTACTTTATGTCAAATTGTTGCCAAAATTAGTTTAACTGATTCTTTAAGTAGTAGTAATAATAATAGTTTAAACTCTGTTGTAAACGTTAAGAAATAGAGAAAACCGTTTAGACATAGTTGCGTTTTGTTTTTTACATATAATTAAACAATTTTTAATTTTAAGTTTAACTTTTTTCTTCTTTATTATTAAATGTTTATGAAAATGATTGAAATAATTTTATGTTAAAACAATTAAAATAGCTTAATGCATTGAGCTTAATGTCTTTAATATTTTTACTTTGTTGCTGGGCAAGATTAATATTTAACTGATTAAATAATAAATAACTTGGATATTAGGAAAACCTAAGCAATTTTAATTAACATTTCTTGTGTAAAATCACTCTTTGTATTTTCTATAGTAATAAATCAATTTCCTGTTTATTTCTTTTTCACCATTATTTTATTATATTTCATGGATATGAAAGAAATAGTCTCATGCAAGCTCTTTCATACCAAATGACAAGCATTTATGTTTGCCTGCATTATTGCAACTTTTCACATTAGCACGCACGAACCTTTGATTCGCAAAAAATATTTGAACATCACCAAGCTAACAAATTTCATCTTGAGGTAAGGTATTTTTCCACTATTTTCCCACACTTACAACGCAATATTTTTTTCCCTTTTTTTCATTAAAAAATAAATAATAATCATGTAATAAAGATTTTTATAAGTCGCTTGGATTTATAAAAATAAAAACTAATGTCTTTTTTGTGTTATAGGGGAAAATACAGTTAATGGAGATCATTCAGATGCACATCACAGTACATTTTCTCATAGCAGCAAGGAGGTTTGTTTTATTTCAGATTTATCTATTATTTATTCATACTTTTTTCAATTTATTTACTAATTCATAGCACACACTTCATCTCTCACTGGTTCTCAAGACTCTCTTCATACTATTTACTAATCATTTTTAGTATATTCTATTGGAAGAGATATTTCTGTCTATTAGAAAAAAAAAAAAAATGATAATTATTTATTGGTAAAAAATTTTATTAAAATCCAGGGATTTTTAAAGACTTTAGACTCAATAAAACCTGACCAGAGTATTTTTCATCTAAAAAACTAGGGATATCATGGCATCAACGAGTATTGAATGAGGAAAGTCTCCAACTATAATTGATCATCATCTTCATTCACGTATTTCTGTTTGTTTCATTGTCATTTCCATTCATTTATCTACTTCGAATCATTCCATATAATATAAAATACTGAAATAATTTTTAAACTTCTATCATAGAGCTAGATATTTTAATTTTAACTTGGAAAGAACGATTTATTTAGTGCCACTGGCTAAATAAAGCTGCTTGCATGAATTATTATTATCATAAATTCATTTCAATTTAAAAAAAAGAAATTAAAATGGATAGATTGCATGTGCATGAGGGTTTATGTTTATGGTTGGGACCTTCCATGTTAAGGGTTCCATGTCGCAGGACGTGAGCGTTAGCGAGGAATCACCCAAGAAGGAGAAGAAGAAGAAGAAGGGTTTGAGAACGCCATCCTTCCTTAAAAAGAAGAAAGAGAAGAAGAAGCCTGTCGAGGCGTAGGTAGTTCTTACCAGGGTATGTATTTTTTTTTTTTTAATTAATCTTTCAGTTTGACCGTAAATAATAATTAATTTGTAACAAATATAATTATGAAAGAATATTTGCGATCTTTAAGTTGCATTTAGAGCCAATTGCATAGGATTTTTTAGAAGTTCTTTAGTAGAAACTTTTTTTAATCATTAATAAATTAATTAAAAGTGATAAGATTGAAGTTCAGTTCAGAGACATTTATAATAATTAATTGAAATAAGTTAAAAATTATTACTAATTTTTTTTTTCATATCTTTACAGACACTGCCACAAAAAAAAGCTTACCATAAGTAAAAATTGACTCAATATTTAAATATATGATGAATAAAACCACGAAAACGAAGAAGATAAGGAACATAAAAATAAAATAAATAAAAAAAAAAACCGCCTGTAACAACCGAGCAACAATCACAGCATCTTTCCAGGACTCAAGACTGCCATCACATTACATCTATGATAGGAAACTATATTGTATTGTTAATGTTTTTACGTTTTTAATTTGTTAATCATCGCATGATGTATTTAAGAAAAAACATTGAAATCATAGCTGTCCCATTCCCAAATAAAATTCTCATACGCACGAGAATAGTAATGGAATTTCTGAATCATGATAGGGAGTGGACAAGCCAATAATAATAATAATACTATTAAATAATGATAAATAAATAAAGCATAAGTAAGATGGAATGAAAAATCAAGACATGTTATATCACTGTCGTCAATAAATCAGTATGATGAATTTATGTACAATATAAAAATGTATTAATTTTTTAAACGATTCATTGTTATTTTGAGCCCTTTTGATTCTTATATTTATTTGTATTTTTATTGACGATAGAGATTAATGAAATAACTTTGGAATGGGCAATTTATAAATAAATAAAATGAAGTATAAATAATTAAAAACAAATTTACTTGAATTATAAAATTTAATCCAAAAAACTTATTGAAAAATTATGCAATTTTTGCTGCAATCTGTTGTAATCATAATAATCGGTACTGAAATTAAAGAAAAGAGGATTAATTAATTAAAAATTTTAAAAAGCCGCGTTTGGCTTTAAGCTGGTACAAATAATAATCAAGTTAAAATATAAAAGTGAGATTTGGAAGGTGATTTTATCGGAAATTTTATTATACATTAGGGAATGACAAACGTTTCAGATACTCTTTTAATCTTAATCTAGCTTTCGTATATACAAACAAATATAATAAAATTCTAATTCGTTAATTATACATATTTTTACTTCAAAAATAAAACAAAGAAGAATATTCTTCATTAATACTTTTAATAAATGGCCTAGCTTTCTTGCACTCGCGCGCTTTGCATCGAAAATTTAAGAAGAAAAAGAGAATTATTGGTGTGGCGTCGCGATTAATTATATATAAAAAAAGTGTGTGTTGCTTCTTCATTGTTCATTTATTAACAAATTTTTCTTCTTTGTTTATAAAGAGTATTGTTTTTTTTTAACGTATCGTTTATAAAGCGACTGGAACACAATGAGAAGATTGCAACGTTAATGGTGCCGATGCATCAATTGAAACAATTACACAAAGTGGAGAAAAGATGTATGAAAAGTATTAAAATAGTTTAGAGAAATGAAAAATGTAGAAATATACAACTTGCATGTGATGATGGACAGTCTAATATAAATTTTAATCCTGAAATAATTATCTCGGTCTAAAGATAACATCAAACTTAACAAAATTTGTTTCATTGATAAAATAATTACCTTTGTCTTCTAATGAATTACATTCTAATTATTTGATAATAAACTGAACCAAGTAGTTTTTATATATCCTGAGCTAATTAATTTTATCATAACGAGTGCTCGGATAATTGATGATTTTTATTCTAATTCTGAATAATTAATTTTTACTCGGCACCAATCGTTGTGGATATTAATTGTATTATGAATGACTAGAGCGTAAAGTGAAAAGAAATATGAAAAAAGAATTGTGTGATGTAACTCCCGAGAAAGTGCGAGTTTATCTTTTCTTTGTACAAAGTATAAGAAATAAATACATTTTTTCGTCAATTTATTGTTAGAGTAATAAAAAGATAATAAATGAGAATAAATAATTATGGAGGAGATATTGTGAATTGAGTAGATCTACTCTACTCTTCTTGTTGCACGCTTGTACACGATTAATTATCATTATTACGAAATGAATAAATTAAAATAATGAAGAAAAATAAAACAGAAAATGCTATGGAAAAAAAAAACTTAATAAAATGTACACAATCATTGAATAATACGCTCGCGGCACATACTCGGTGACGAGGCACACAGAATAATTATTGTACTATTGAACAATGATGATGATGAAGATTGCAAGCTACTATTGTAATAGTTAATATATATACATATATATTATAACAATATTAAATATATAACAAAGTAATTTTAGTTACGGCCATGATTTTACATTACTTATTGTGCTTCACACATTTTAATATTCTAAAATAATTTTTTTTCACTTTCAACAATTGTATATATCTGTACTGTTTAATCAACTAAGAATTTTGACAATTTTCAAAAACGAAATCTAAAAATCTTTGAAACCGTGATAATTATTTGGTTCTTCTTTTTATGTTTTATCCTAAATATTTAGTAGTTAGCACAAAAAATCTTTTTCAAGTGCACTTATGTTTTTTTTTAAATTGATCAACGAGTATGTGGTAATTAATTTTTAATTATATTAAAAAATATTTCATTAATTAATGAGTAAACGAAAAATTGTTATGAAATCTACCTTGAGTTTTATGTAAAAATAATGAAGAAATTGAGAAGAACTTGAATAAAATAATTTTAATTTAATTGTACAAGGTTTATTTTTATCCTTCTAAAACGCATTATTAATTATTAAAATACTTATTAATTAACTGTGGAAATTAGGAAAGGAATAAATAATGAATAAAATCCATAGAAATTCAATTCATGTCATGTATTTTCCATCGAGTAAAAAAATTACTTTGATTTCCTGAGTTTTAAAGATTAAAGAAGCAAATCAAGGAATGTTGATAGCAGCTGTGTTTGAAGTAAAAAAACGTGTGCTCGATGGTTCATTACCGCTGGAGTTTTTAATATTCTTCAGCACCTTCACCCTCGCCTTCTGCTGAGTCCATTCCGACTTCTTCGTAGTCTTTCTCGAGAGCAGCAAGATCTTCACGAGCCTCTGAGAATTCTCCTTCCTCCATACCTTCACCGACATACCAGTGAACGAATGCACGTTTGGCGTACATAAGATCGAATTTGTGGTCGAGACGTGCCCAAGCTTCAGCGATGGCGGTGGTGTTAGACAACATGCAGACTGCACGTTGAACCTTGGCAAGATCTCCGCCAGGTACTACGGTAGGTGGTTGGTAGTTGATGCCAACTTTGAATCCAGTAGGACACCAGTCAACGAATTGAATAGTTCGTTTGGTCTTGATGGTAGCGATGGCGGCATTAACATCTTTAGGAACAACATCACCTCTGTACAACATACAACAGGCCATGTATTTTCCATGACGTGGATCACATTTCACCATCTGGTTGGCTGGCTCGAAGCAGGCGTTGGTAATCTCAGCGACCGAAAGTTGTTCATGGTAAGCCTTTTCAGCTGAGATGACAGGTGCGTAGGTGACGAGGGGGAAGTGAATTCTTGGGTAGGGCACCAAGTTGGTCTGGAACTCGGTGAGATCGACGTTGAGTGCGCCGTCGAAACGCAGTGAGGCTGTGATTGATGATACAATTTGACCTATAAGCCTATTGAGGTTTGTGTAGGTTGGTCTTTCAATGTCGAGGTTTCTGCGGCAAATGTCATAAATAGCTTCGTTGTCAACCATAAAAGCACAATCTGAGTGCTCCAAGGTTGTGTGAGTTGTCAAAATAGAGTTGTAGGGTTCGACAACGGCAGTAGAGACTTGTGGAGCTGGGTAAATGGCGAATTCAAGCTTGGATTTTTTTCCGTAGTCTACTGAGAGACGTTCCATAAGGAGAGATGTGAAACCAGATCCAGTACCACCACCAAATGAGTGGAAGATAAGGAATCCTTGGAGACCAGTACATTGATCTGCGAGTTTACGGATTCTGTCAAGAACTAAATCAACAATTTCTTTGCCGATTGTGTAGTGTCCACGAGCGTAGTTGTTGGCAGCGTCTTCTTTACCAGTGATAAGCTGCTCTGGATGGAAAAGCTGGCGATAAGTGCCACTTCGAACCTCGTCTGAAATGATTCATAATAAGTGTTAAAATACTGAATAATTATATTAAAGCAAAAAATTCATTTTTATTATAAAAAATTGTTAGTAGACATACCAACTACTGTAGGCTCCAAATCAATGAAGACAGCTCGTGGTACATGTTTTCCTGCACCAGTTTCACTGAAGAAGGTGTTGAAACTATCATCACCACCTCCGATGGTTTTGTCAGATGGCATCTGACCGTCAGGTTGAATGCCATGTTCCAAGCAGTAAAGTTCCCAGCAGGCGTTTCCAATTTGGACTCCAGCCTGTCCAACGTGGATTGAGATACACTCACGCTGAAAAAGATTAAAAAAATTTTAATTATTATTCACTCATACAACACAAGTCATAAAAAAGCTATTCCGATTGTTATAAACTAATCAATATAAGTATGAGTCATCGTTTATATGTATAGGACCGGCCGGCGTTTAACCGTTACAAAATGGCGTTCAACTATCACGAAACAACGCGATGCAATTTCACTCAATTCATCACAATATTCCGGCAAATTTTATTACAATATAATCCAAATGTAGTTAATAGATAAATTTACTTACCATATTGAAGTTTTTTAAGTTTTTTTTCGTAGAAAAAGACGGAAGATTAGGTAGTTAGCGGAAGCAGGCAATGGAGCTTCTGCAAACAACTGTAAAACCGTTTGTCGTACGACTACTCCGCGCTAGCTGATCGTCGCCCTTTTATAGCTTCGGTTGAGCGTTATTCAGAGAATCGTTGATTCGTCAACCGCACCCAGCTTTCGTGCTCTGATTGGCTAGTTTTTGACCGCAGTACCTACGAACGTCTGTTATTAACCGTTACTACGCTTAAAAAATATTACCCGTCATTCATTCAATCAATCAATTATTTTTATCAAGCATGAATATATCTATTAATAACAATAAATAATACAAAAAAATAATAGCTATAATGAGATATTAATAGTTATTATTAATTATGACGAAATTTTTTGATAATTAATTTTCATTTTCAAATGGAATTTGACATGGTCGGTTATTTCCTATTTAGGACAGAATATTTTCTCTTCTGTCATTGCAGCAGGAGGTTGAGTTTACCAAATTAAGATTTTTATTCAGTCCTTATATGATGTTATGTTAATTTATAACATGATGTCCATCAATCAGGAAATCATCATCAACATTTAGAAACTTGTAGTTTATTTTACATCTAAAATTTTAAATCAATAGCTTGATGTGTCATGCCCCACACGTTTATTTTGTTCTGGAATCTAAAAATGGTTACAATTTTTTTATTCCCTGTATGTAGGAGAGTTTATATTTTAAGATAAATAGAATGATATTTTGTAGCTTGGAATTTAATTATCAAATGTTACTGCAACAGAAAATGAAAAAAAATTTTAATTAATTGGAAAAACTCTGAAGAAATATTTTTGACTTGAAAACATAAAATTGTTGATGTAATTGGAAAAAGCGGTCAATGACTGGGAAATAATTTACATGAAACAGAAAATTATTAGAACATGAAACAGCAGCCGGCGAATTGGAAGGCTGAAATTCGCATGTTACTTCCTTCCTGACAAAAATCAATAGTATTTGATTACTCATATCCTGAAGACTGCAAAATTTGGACAATAATACTAGCAGCTCTTTCTAAGGTCATCTTTTAATAAGATATAAATATCAAATTATTACGATGCTAGATTAATACTAGAATTCATGAATAATTTAATTTATAAATAGTTTTTTAATAATTTGATGATGATTTTTTATTGAAATAATGTAGATCCATAAGAAAAACAAATAAAAATATTCTTCTTGTAAACTGAATTTTAGGTATTATGTCATGATCAAGTTTCATAAGGAAGTATATTATTACATTTGTAATTTAAATAAAAGATGACTTCATATACACAATTTGAACAAAAAAAAATTTATGAAAAAATTATTTTGAATTAGTATAAATGTGGTATAGATGTTTATTGAATTAAAGACACTATAGATTTCCCACAATGCACTGCGGGTGTCTATGCGACATAACCTCTCCATTTAGGTTATGTTTTACAGTGTGTGCCAGAAAGAAGCTAGTTGATGAAAATATAAACACGTGTTACTTATCATGGATTCAGATATTGAAATTGAAGGGGAAAATATTGAACAAGAAAAAATAAAAAATTTTCATGAATTTGGATTGGATGATAGAATTTTAAAGGTAAGTTTATGATTATTTTTATGTAATTAATACAAGAATAATTTGTTTACCATTTCCTTTAGGCAATAGCAAAGCTTGGATGGGTAGAACCTACTGTTATACAAGAATCAACGATTCCATTACTAATTGAGGGCAAGGATGTATTAATAAGAGCACGAACAGGATCAGGAAAAACAGCAGCTTTCGCTATTCCACTGATTCAAAAAATTCTCTCTACTAAATCTCTACAAAGTCATCAAGAAACTAAAGCTCTCATTTTGGCACCAAGCAAAGAATTATGCAAACAAATTCATCAGGTTTTTATTGATTTAACAATTAAATGTTCTAGAGAAGTCAGAAGTGTCGATGTCAGTCCTCAAGCTGATTTGAACACGCAGAAGCCTTTGTTAGCTGAAAAGCCAGATATTGTCATTGGTACTCCAAGTCGTGTCTTGCAACATCTAAAAACAGGAAATATTAAACTGAAAAAAAATCTAGAGACTCTAATTATCGATGAAGCTGATTTAATGTTTTCATTTGGCTACGAAGAAGATGTGAAAGCAGTTTTGGGATATCTTCCAACTGTTTATCAAGCAGCTTTAGCATCAGCAACTCTTTCTGAAGATGTGTTATCACTAAAGAAATTAGTGCTTCATAATCCTGCTGTTTTAAAACTAGAAGAACCTCCACTGGCTCCTCCATCACAATTAGCTCATTACAGTCTAGCTGCTGAAGAGAATGATAAAGCTGCTATTTTATATGCACTTTTGAAATTACATCTTATTCGAGGAAAAAGTATTATATTTGTCAATACTGTGGATAGATGTTACAAATTGAAATTGTTTTTAGAACAATTTGGAATTCCTACTTGCGTATTAAATTCAGAGTTACCAGCATCATCGAGGTGTCGAGCAGTTACGCAATTTAATGTTGGCACTTACGATATTATAATTGCATCAGATGAAAAAGCTTTGGAGGAGCCACATTTAATTAAACAAAAGAAGACTAAACGAAAGAAAGATAAAGAATCTGGAGTTGCTCGTGGAATTGATTTTCAGTATGTATCAAATGTTATTAATTTTGATTTTCCATTAGATGTTAATTCTTATATTCATCGAGTTGGAAGAACTGCAAGAGGAAAAAATCAAGGAACTGCTCTGAGTTTTATTTCTATCAGAGAAAGACCATTGTTAAACGAAGTAGAAAATCAATTAAAAGATAGTTATGGTCGTGAACACTTATTTAAAACTTACCAGTTTAAGTTGGAAGAAGTAGAAGGTTTTAGGTATCGAGCTAGAGATGCTTGGAAAGCAGTAACAAGGATTGCAGTAAGAGAAGCAAGATTAAAAGAAATTAAACAAGAAGTATTGAACTGTAATAAACTTAAAAGCTATTTTGAAGATAACCCAAGAGATTTGCAATCTCTAAGACAGGATAAAGCATTACACACCGTCAAAATTCAACCACATCTAAAAGATGTTCCTGACTATATTGTTCCACCGTCGTTGAAAAGATTAATAGGTCTTGGGAAAAGAAAAAGAAAATTCAATCGTGAAATTTCAACATCGGTTACTACTGCTACTAAATCTAAACATGATGCCAGAGCTTCTAATCCTCTAATTAGTCTTAGTATACCAAACAAAAAGAAAAAATAAATAGATTATTATTGAAGAATGAATGTGTAAATTTTTATATTTTTAAGTATAAAAAATACAAATTAAGATAGAAAAATTAATTACTGTGAATCTGTTGATTTGTTTTTAGTGCTAAACTTATCTCTAATACCATCATTATATCCTTCTCGATTTCTAGCTGTTTCTATGGCAAGAAATTGAATTCTTGTTGTCAACATACTATTGGCTTCAGAATAATCTCCTGTGCAATCTATTCGAAGTAAAGTTCCCATGCTGTAGTTTTCTACAATGTTTTTGAATTGCTCACAAAAAGGTCGCCATTGACTCTTTCCTACCGGTGATTTCATTTCATCTTCATTTATTGTTGCTATTGATAAATTAGGAAATTGTTCTCTAAATGCTTTATATATTTGATCATCATGGGTAGAAATTTTTAAAATTCTAGGATCCACAGAACATAAAATCTGTTGAATATTAATTAATTTAGTTATATATAATACATTAGCAACTATTCTTTATATTTAATACTTACATTAAAATAAATTTCAGCATGCTCGCCAGCTTTCATTGCCCACAATGCTTCGATAGTTTGCTAAATAAACAGAATTTTTTCGATTGAACTGTTTAAAGAATGATAAGGATCTAATTATAGTCAAATATACTCACGTCATTTTCAAATTCTTCTGCCGGTCTTGATAAAAGACTGGACCCTGCTATCAATTGATCACCTGTCTATGAAAAATGATAAAATATTAATTAACTATTAAATCAAGGAAACATTTTATGATAAGAATTAATTATAATCTTAATCATTCAGACAGATAATAATTAATATTATTATTGTCTAGAACACTTACTACTTTGCCAAGTGGATCCATTCTAATACCTAGTAAGAATAATATTTACAATTTTTGGAGTAAGTTTCATGCACGTGGATGACAATGAAAGTTCATATTGTACAATATAGGGGGTAGCACCTACCAGGTCTGATTAGAGTCCCTCAAGACCGAGTCTGGCAAGACGACGCCATATTTCTCGATTCCTGCCTAAAGTCCCATAAGAACTTGAGGGATTTTAGTCCTGCCTGACTCTATCTTGCCAGACTCTGTCTTAACGTACTTAAGGTCTGATGAAATACATGTTTTTAGAACGTCAATGAAGTTTACATTTGTTTTCAAATGTATGGAAAACTTTCTTTTAATAGTTAGAAATAAAATTTTATTTAAACATTTTCAACGAATGTTCATGTTGAAAAATAGCTGATAAAGTTTATTGTAGTTATGGGTGAGGAAAGTGCAAATAATATTCATCAAAGTGCTTTAAAGTTAGTCAAAGATATACATTATGGGTAAGTGAAAAATTTTTATAACCTAAAATTAACCTAAATATTACATAAAATTTAATAATTCAAATTTTTCTAATAAATTAAACTCTTTAAACTTTTTTCATATCATTTTTATTATAGGAAGCTCACGGGTACTTATAATATTGTAGTGGCAACGATTCGAATACTGAAAGAAATAATTAGTACAACAGAATGGGATACCGCAAAGTAAATGATAGATTTTATTGATAATTAATAAGATAGAAGTTTTAAAATGACTCACAAATGTATAATTGATTGATAATGATTTTTTTTTACTTTCTAAGACAACTTATGGAATTGATAGTATTAAATGGGAAATATATTATCAACGCCATTCCTCTAGAGGCATCAATTGGTAATATGGTTAGAAGAATACTTCAAATAATTAGAGAAGAATATACATCAGAATTGAAAAATAAACCTGAAGATCTAGATGCTCA
Organism: Chelonus formosanus; assembly: GCA_028641665.1. Lineage (NCBI taxonomy): Eukaryota > Metazoa > Arthropoda > Insecta > Hymenoptera > Braconidae > Chelonus > Chelonus formosanus. The sequence continues at coordinate 23,095,532 of CM054002.1, forward strand.
AGAGTCACTCCATAAAATAATTACTTCTGGGAAGGACCGAGATATTGACTTCAATCTCTCTGTACCTTCTCTAAAAGAAGCTTTAATCGAACATATCGATGAGTTTGAAGTTGAATTAGAAACATGGTAATTTTCTTATTACGTAAGCTATTAAGTAGATTTATATTCTTAATAACCAGAGATTAATTTATTTCTAGCTCGGAAAACATTACACAACAAGCATCAGAACATATTCACTCGAATGAAATTATCATGACACTTGGGAGATCTAAAATGGTTGAAGAATTTTTCAAAAAGGCTGCAGAAACGAGAACATTCGAAGTAATTGTAGCTGAAGGAGGTCCATTTTTAGGGGTATTTTTATTTTTATTTTTGTTATATTATTAATATCGAAAGATATTTCAACAAAACTGTTTTAAGGGACATGAAATGGCATCAAATCTAGCAAAACATAAAATAAAAACAACTTTAATATCAGATGTTGCTATTTTTGCTATGATGTCTCGAGTAAATAAAGTGATAATCGGTACCCACACTGTGATGGCAAATGGAGGATTAAGAGCTCTTACTGGATCTAGAACCGTTGCGCAGGCTGCTAAACATTATTCTGTTCCGGTGATGGTTTTATTGCCTCCATATAAACTCTCACCCTTATATCTCTGTTCTTATGAACAGAATGCTTTTAATAAACACATTGCACCCGTTCAAGGAGTTATTGATGGTGCCAACGCAGCTCTTTTGGAGAGAATTCAAACTCATAATCCTGTTTTTGATTATGTGCCTCCTGAATTAGTTGATTTATTTATTACAAATACGTAAGTCATCTTTTAGTTAAAATATTTCTTCTAAGAATCATAAATAAAATAGTTAAACCAAAAATAAATATTTTAACTTTTCAGTGGCGGCAATGCACCTTCTTATATTTATCGATTCCTAACTGAACTTTATCATCCGGATGATTATGAATTGTAATAAAACATCCAGGAATTTACGAAATTGACAAAAAGAAGATTGTAATTTATCAGACTTGTAAAATTTGTTTATTTTTAAGAATTCAAAATTTTTTTAATCCATAAAGTTAAGAAAGATCACATTGAGTTTTTATTTAATGCTAAACATATGGATTCCAATTACTACCATCTTCTGGTTGTAAAGAATTCGTTACAAGTAGAATAATATCAACAATCCACCAAACTCCTAGACCTCCTAAAGTTAATAATTTCCCTACGGCAGTGCCTGTTTGTCCAAGACAAAATCGATCCATACCCAAAAATCCTAATAATATACTGTACAATAACGTTAATGTGAAGTAATGCCCGCTATATTTAATACAAGGTACACCATCACGGAAAAATGTTCTAGGACCATAACACTCGATATCAGGTAAAACGATGCAGGTAACTTTAGCTTTCTCTACGTCTTCATATCGAGCCCCACCAAACTGAAAGTTAAAAAATTATAATCAGTATAGATTTATTTATTTAGTAATTAAATTTGTTTTTTAAATAATAAATACTTTAACACATCCAAATCCAGCTTCATCTTTAGCGGTTTTGTTCCCTTTGTGATCAAAAGGCTCTTCACATTCAATAAACTCAATTGGTCTGAAATAATATTAAAATTAAAGTTTTTATTGCATGCAAAAAATATTATTTATCTATTAATAAGTAATTATTTACAAAAAAGAAGCTTACAGAAATTTGCATTTAACTAATGGACCTTCTGGGCGATATTCCTGTTGATTTTCGTTAGTCTTATTAACTGCAGTCAAAATTAATGATTCAGAAGAAAGTAGAAGACTGCTGATTGTTAAATATATTAATATTTTTTTCATTTTTTTATTACAAACATTGTTTTAAAATATTCTATTTTTAATCAATACATTAAAGATGTGTATGATAGGTAAAAATATTTATAAATAATTCAATCTACAGGTTATGAAAAGAATTCTATTCACGAATTCCAAGAATGCTGTATACCATCACCGATGTTTTAGTTATCCACTTTATCTACTCAAGATAGTTTAGTTTCGTCAAAGAATTCTGTCTCACTGTAAGACAGTATTCTTTGGTCTCGTGATTTCTAGTTCACATGAGAATCAGTAGGTGAAGTGTCATGCCAGACTTGCGCCTTTTACATCCTCATGTCTGAGTTAAAAACGCACGAGGTTGATGGTTTTTAATTAATTTGCAAGTAAAAGTTTTTAAAAATAGTATCAATTGTATTGTCATAAATCATATTTTTTAAAAAAATGCACTAATAATTGTGATGTAATTAAAATAATCAGAAACACCTTTTTTTGTTGGTTACTATATTTCATTGTTGGAGAAGATGTATTCATTTAATTTACCTCATTTGGTTCGATTATTTAATCACCAAGTACCTCATTCATCAATTCACAAAACTTGGTTATCAAAAAATAGTAGATTTTACGGTAAATATAAAGGTTACGGTCGTAAAATAAGTATATGGTTCAGTGAGCAGAGTTTACAAGTTGCCAAAAAATTTACAAAACAATTTGATTTTATTGCTGACCAACGTGTACGTCGTAGCTTACAATTTTTTCAATTATATGCAAAGATCTTGGATGATATTGCATTCAAGAAATTTATGAGATCATGGAGAAGACGTTTAACAAAGACATTATATACCAGAGAATTTTTTATCAGTGCTGTTGGAGTTACTATGTTTAATTGGGATGAAGAAAGAATAACAGACGAAGAACTTTACGGGTATTTTATTTTAGATCTATTATTTACTCCTAGCCTATTTACTTCTATTATTATCCTTCATTTACTAAAAATATTTTTTTTAGCTACGCCAAAGAGATAGAAAAGATTCAAGAGTTGTGCCGCTCTACTGTCGTTTGTAAAGATTGCAGTTTACGATTAATTATTGATCATAAACAACCTGATGTTGAATACTGCACGTGCCATGGTTCCAAACCAAACATTGCAGTTGTAAGCGATGGTAAATTGCTTTGCTAATCATGGCTTATCTAAGGAATAACAATAATATATTGTTCAATAAAATTATTGAGTCTAATCAATCTGTGAATTATTGCATAGAAACAGAATGGCAACCATTTATCGAACGTCAAGATATGTTAATATGGAGAAAGGAAGATAAAAAAACTGGATTGTATGCTTACAAAGTTTTTGGTATATACTCTGATGTTTCTGCTGAAGAATTTCTCCAAGTTCAAGTGGATATAGACTACAGGAAAGTTTGGGATCCAACTGCTAGAGAACTTGAGATAATTGACACTGACCCTAAATGTGCTTCTGCCAAAGATTATCATAATGATGTTATTTATTGGGAAATGATATGGCCGGTATGATTTATTTTTCTCAAATAATTTCTTAGTGATTGCAGAAATCATGTTTACTATAAAAATGTATTTTTTAGAGGTTATTCTCCAATCGTGATTACGTGTACAAACGGAAGTGGATTGCAGATAGGGACAGTGGACTGGTGGTTATTGCTAATAAGAATACTAATCATCCTAATGCTCCAAATAGACCAGATACATATAGGTATAATAATTCATTTAATAGTTACAAGTGATGTTGGAAAAAAATTAATTGAACCATTGTGAATTTTAGGGTAACGTCATATTGGTCTTATACGGTAATAAAATCTTCAGAAGATTTTAATAAACCAGGCATTCAATTTGTATTGACCTATTTTGAAGATCCTGGAATTAATATTCCAGCAGCTGTGACTACATGGGTTGCTGCGAGTGGTGAGAACAAAATAAAAATGACTAAAGTTTTACGTTAATTTTGCTTTTATTAATTTTTTATGATTATTCAAAACTAGGACTGCCAGATTTTTTGTGCCGAATGAGACAAGCTGCAAAAGAATATAAAACTTATGTTCAATTACAAAATTCATCAGATCCAAGAGATGAATCTGAGGAGACGTTTGAAGGTAAGAATATTGATACACCATCAAAAAATGTTAAAAACGATGATTCAAGAATAGATAACAATGAAATGGATAGTGGTGATAGCACATCAACAGAAACGACTTTAGATAGTAAAGAAGATAGTGAACAAGAACTAGAAAGTGATATAGAATTAAGTTCTGAACAGACTGCTTTGGATCAACCTGGCTTTTTTAGATATTATTTTTTAACAAAATTGTTTGCCTGATAATTCTATGTATTTTCGACGCCTGACTTACACGTAAGCGACGAAAACAGCTGAAGAAAATGAAAGAAATATCAGACAAATGTGCAACCATTATTGCGATATGGTTGGCAAAAAACAATTTTGGAATATATTCCTCGTGCAAAATTCAATTGTAAAATCATGTTATTTTATATTCTATGTCTGTATTTTATACATCATTTACAATGACCCCATCGCAATCGATTGCCTGTGAAGTTTAGTTAATTTTTATCGCTACTTTTGAAGACAAAGTAATGGGATTTGATGAATGTCATGAAAATGAGTCGTTGAATAAGTTCGAAACTTCTGAAGCCGAAGTTTTGATTGATTGTAAATTTTAATTTTAACTAAGCCGCGATATTTCAATTGTATTTATGTTTCTATCAATTGTGTACATAATTATTTAAGTATAGTCTAATAAAGTCATTGAGTTGGTATGTAGAATGTTGAGGTAATAGGGCAAATCAATGAATATCAATGAATGTATGATAATAAACTATATTGTTTACTGAAACCTTTGATAAATATCATACTTAGTTGTAAATAGTAACAATAATTATAGAAAATGTTTATCAAAACATTACAAATTTTTCTTCATGCAAATTTTGTTTCTCACAGAGAATATCAATTTTTACAATCATGAATATATTCTTCTTATATACAATCGTATGAAGATATTTAAGCTGAAATAATTACAAATATTCTTTGGAAATTGTTTAAATAGAATCGTCAAAATCAGGTAGATTTAGAAACATGTCATCATCTTCTTCATCTAATAAGAAACATATTTCAGGAGGTAAAGGTATTGGATTAGATTTAAAGTTAGCACAATCTTCTTGGTCATGACATTTTTGATAAGCACATTTTTCCTTTAAATCTACAACGTAGAAAATGTGATTGCTTTTATGAGCTCTACCGACATTCGCGCAGAATCTATAAAAGAAAATTGCAGAGTTAAGACTATTGAAATATTTTTTAAGTGCAAAGTTATAAATTCAATATATTACCTGTTGCCAATAATTTCGTAGATTAATGTTTTGGTATCATTAAAGTGTTTAGTAACTCTAATGGTGCCTGGATTGACTAGATTTGCTATGAATTTATCAATAGCTGGATAAGGCGATGTTGGTATTTCACGTGTTCCAAAGTAATGAGATCGGATTGGTGAAGTTTTACAAATATCTGGTATTGCATCTTCACCTAATTCTAAAAGTAATTTTTTTTCAGTTTCTGGATAGTAGGATACAAGAGAATCCAAGAATATTCTCAGCTCTTTATCATGACTTTCTTCAATAGGTACATATTTACATTCAGGAGCAATAATCAAGTGAGACATTTTTCCTAACTTAGTAGCTTGATAAATCCTGAAATGTCTATTTCTTGTATACACACCAGTGTCAATAAAAATTTTTTTCCTCTTTCCAGTTTCTATATACAATTCTTCTAAATCTCTTCGATTGAAATAACTCAAAACACTATCAAATGCAGCACCATTCGTTGCTAAATATTCATCTATTTCCGCACAAATACTTTTGATAAATCTTCCGGCATGAATGTTATTCTTGAAAGCTATATTCTTGAAACGGAATATTATATGCCTGCTGAATTTCACTCGTGTTGTTGAATCCAGGTTGATGACATTTTTTTCATCGCAAGAAATACTCCAGTGTTTTTTGAAATATCCAAGAATAATTTTTATTAGAGTTTGAGTCATATGTGGCCCATCTTTAGATGGATTTAAGTCAGTCTGAAACTCTAGGTCGAGATATAGCGAACATGGATAGCCTTCTGGAATAACCTACAATTTTTTTTTAACATTAATTATTGATGAATAAAAGTATATTTTGTTATTTATTTTAAATGACTAAAGATAACATTCTTACCTCATATGCACATCGTCTTTCTGGGGGTTCTTGCCGAAAGTACCACCAATAAACTTCTGGATGAGCAACTATAAATTTCCTGTGACCATGGTCTGGATGTTCATAAACAAATGTACAAAGAGTATCTGTTGAAGTACTGTGTGAATGAGCATATTCTAAAGCTTCTACTTGTTTATAATGTTCACTCCAGCTTTGAGTTGGGCCCAGTAATCGCTGTGGCATTCGTTGAATATGATCCATTAAATATAAACTTTTACGACGTCTTTGAATAGCTTCTATTTGTTTTTGCACTTCACCATTATTGCTATAAAACTTGGTCACTGGTACTGGAGGAAGACGTAGTTTCATTTGTGACATGTTGATTAGTTTACTTTTTTTTACGTTTTTTAAAATTTTTATATTTTTTTTGTTTTTTTTAACAGACCATGAGAGTTCTTCTCTAGAGTATGATCTAATAAATAACCGTGTTTTTTAAAGAACTGCTCGAGAAAATATCGTTTATACATTAATGACACTTCAGTACTTCATCGAATCCCGCCAGAAACTGACAGTTGGGCTCGACAAGTTCAAACAGGTATGTTCATGAAGGTTATTTATTATTGATCTAAAATACGGTAAAAATTTAGAGAGGGGGTTTTGTTATTTTGAGATGATATTATAGATTTGATTATTATCAATGATAGTTGCACAAAAGAATCAAAGAATACTAAGGTACCTTAGTATTCTTTGAAAGAATACAATTTTCATTTGTTGGTTAGAAAAAAAATTTAATTCTTCAATCCTAGATGGCGCTAGATCTCAATTTTGCATCTGCGCATTAATATTTCCGAGAAAATTTAAACGTTTGTTGATTTGAAAATGGCGTCTAATTGTAACGTAGAAAAAGTATTCTCAAACATAATTCTAGTCATAAAATAATTCAGAATGATCAAGTCGAATTATTTTAGAAGAAAACAATCCTTGAAATATAACTGCACTTACGAATTATTGTATTTATATATAATGAGGTTATTTGTTGAAATTTACACAAAATTATTTTTTTTTCCTAATACGAAGCCAAAGTACTAAGGTATTTGATGACGACAAATGACTCGGAGTGCAAAGACGAATTTTCTGATATGATATCAAGATTGATTCGATATAGAATCAACGATATCTAATACTTGCATGCGCGTGGATATTCGTCGAAGGTACGGCCAGTTGATGCGTGACTTGTCTGACGATAAGACGATTCTGGTTAAAAAAATGGTAACAATTACTCAGAATGTTTTTATCAATATTTACGAAAGTACTTAATTATTCAGCTGCAGATGTTTACTTCCAGTATTGAATTATTTGAAAACATGAATGAACAATTAAAGTGAAAAGACAACAAAGTGTATGAAAATAATTAATCCATGGGTTCAAGATGTGTCTCGCAATTGACTGTGACATGGATAATGATTATACTGATGGATCCAATGATGGTGAGCTCAAGTTGCCGAGAAACAAAGTTACCTAGAGACTGCGAAGCACTTTGTGGCAAAAACCGGCGGGGTTTTGTATCCTGTGAGTTAAGAGCAGCTGTTTTACTTCCTGCAGAAACGATATTCGATATTTCTCTGCCAAAGGTTCTTCCCGTCTTAGGTAAAATTGCCGTTGAATTTTTTTTCGGTTTTATCAATTTAAAAAAAAGCATAAAAATCAATTAGCAATAACTCAGTGACGGAAAAATGCTTTATTTTTTTATAGATTTGGCAGTTTATCAAGTGAGAGCTATGAAAATCCTTCCGAGTTGGTTAGAACTTAAATTTCTTCCTCAAGATGATCATTGTGATGCTACTTATGCCCAAATAGCGGCTATAGATAGTTATGCAGAGTGTGTTCATTTATTTTTAGGACCGGCGTGCGATTATTGCGTAGGTGAGCTTATTGAAATAAAACAAATTATTGAGTGGTATTTTTCGCAGTAATTAATTAGAAATAGAAAATAGTTGACTTTTTGATTTTTTATTAGCCAATGTTGGAAGAGTGGCGAAGTTTCTTAATGCACCACTAATTACAACTGGTGGATTTACTTTTGATTTTACTGAGAAGAAGACTGTATGCTCTGATGAATACTTTATGACTACGAGAATTGGCAGTCTGGCTTTTAGAGATATTAGCAGAGTTTTTTTATCCGTTATGGATCGGTAATAATTTTATATATTCATTAAAAAAACTTGTTCTTCTAAATCAATTATCAACATCTTTTGTTCAAATTTATTCATAGGTAATTTATTTAATAGAATTTCATTAATTAATATTTTTTATTTGATAGCTATAATTGGACAAAAATCCATTTGGTTTATGATCCAAATGGTCAGAGACAACTTGCTGGGAAACATACGTGTCAGTTAATGATGAAGTCAATGGTTCAATTTATCAAAAAACGTCAGGATATAACTTTTGATAGTTTTGATGTTGAAACCAAGGCTCGAGAGGATTATAGTGAATTATTGGAAACCAACGTGGGAAACTCCTATAGTAGTGAGTGAATGATTCATTATCACATTAATACTTCGAATAATTTATCATTACTACACATGAATAATTTAATGCAGTCCTCTGATTTTTTTTCCATTCAAATTTCAATTAATGAGCATATTTGCTGTGAAATGAACATATGATGAAGTTGTGAGGTTTATAAGAAAATTTAATGTATATAACACATTTTTTTGTCGATGACAAGTATTATGAATTGCTTCGTTATGGTTTAATGAACGAGGCATAATATCATCAAAGATTGAAAGTTTATGTCATAATAAGGGATGTTTGAAGAAGAACGAAGGTCATGGTTCAGTTGGTTGTCAATAACAAACGGTTTCATATTTATAATTGGACAGTATTAACTATTACATTAATCGACAATATTATCAATGAGCTTCTACGAAATGCCATACTTTGAAGGTGATAGTACAGTTTGCACATTCTTGAGGGAAAGATAGAGAATGAATCATTAACTTAATTAAGTCAAGGTTGATTGTTACTGGAACTTTCATCATGACTATTATTTATATTTAATTATTGAACCACCAACAAACTTTAATTAAATTTCATTTATTTCATAGAAAAATATTCTCTTTCAAAATTGATTTAAAAATAAATTAATACATTTTGATAGTTAATCAATTTTTAATAGAGTATTTTAAGTTTTCATCTTATAATTATCCTCAGGTTATTTTAATCAGATATTTGAGAATATTTTAAATCGATAAGAGATTTAGATAAGTACATTGCAATCATTTGATATCTATTTATAGACAAATTTGTTTACTTTGATTTGAAAGAATTTATTCAATTATTTACCATCGTTTTTAATAGGAATGAAAAGAAAAATATCAATCAATGTTTTATATTAAAAAATAAAATGAAAATAATAATAATAGGTAATTCGATATTTGAATTTAGTTTAACCAAAGGAGCCACTTAATTATTGTGAGCTGAAAGTTAATACTCGTATTTTCATCATGTAGTTTACTTTCCTAATTAGTTGCAATCCCTAATCCTCACGAGCGACTACCCTCTTTCGCATAATGAGGGATTTCCTCTAAATGTATGCTTTTGCTGAGTATATCAGAAGTCCGAAATTTAATACTAGTTAAAAGTATTTCGTGTACTGACGTGTTATAAGTATTACGTATATATTACATTTTATACGAATCGATAAATAACAGACTTTTATTAAACTCGTTATCACTTCTTATCATTCTCATCTTTTATCATTCAGATGTTTATTTCAAGCTAAATATTTTTGCCTTATTTTGATTTTTATCTCTCTTTCTTTTTGAATAACTCAGAAATATGCCCTTTTCTTCACTTTCTTTACATCAAAAGATATTAATGGCATATGATTTGAAGTTTGATAACAAGATAAGAAAAAAACTGAGTTTACATCCAGTGAAAGTGGATTTTAGAGTTCCTTTCAAGCTTTAAACTCTATCTCCGCAAATTCTCGTTTATTTAATCTCTCACAGTGAATTTTTTTTTTATAAAAAATTCTTGATCATGAAAATAAAGAAAAAACTTGCATAGGTAAAGAAAGATAGGAAAGTTGAGAAATTATTGATGTCATTAAAATAAACTTGATGGTTTTCATTGATATTTTTTTTTTCGACATCGTTTAATCAAAATAAAATTAGTACTAGATTTACATGTAAGAGTTTTATTCTAATCGTATGTCTCTGTATCCAGTATCTTGAACCCATTAAGAAATCTCGTTCTTGTATTCTATTTAGATAAGTAGAATGCTACTTGGTATACAATTTTAAACATACGAGTATATGAGCTTTTATGTTATCATCTAGGGAAAGCACTAGAATGTCTCCCATATGATCTACACAATAATATAAACTTGAGAAAGATGTCGTACTTAATTTATCTAGGGGATTCGAATAAAGTCAAATTAATTTAAGCTCTAAAACTATTCTACTTTATTATGTGCTTTTTATTTCTTAGACTTGGAATGATTACCTTGATATATTCATGCCTTGGAATATTAATTGAGCTTCTGCCCCGATTTCTCTTCATAAGTAGATAATTCTTAGCTGTCAAGACATAGGTTTTAGAATATTACTGATCTTCATAACCGTTGATATATTTTAAACATTAATTTTTTATTAGAAATATGTTTATGAAAGGTTGGTCGATTGAGTTAGTTTTATTTTAAAAAATTCATTCTAGTAACAGTTTTATCTTGAAATAGATTAGAGGAGTAGTTTTCTCTAGAAGCATCATCTGAAACTCTATTCAACTTTATGAGCTCAAATTTTATTGTTTTTCAATAGCATCTAAAGAATTGAATTAATTTATTTATCAATATTAATCATAATTTACTATTTTTAATGCTGCTATTTTAGATCACTTGCTGTTTTAATTCCTAGTTCACTGGAATTTCTGATGTAAGTTTTATTCCACTAGGTTTCAATACCATTTGTGTTAGCCAATGAATGTTAATATTTAATAAATCTTAAAATAAACTAACAAACTAGGAATTACAGTTCCTTTTATTCAATTATTTATGTTTTTTTTTTCAAATTCTAGGTTGAAATCAAGATTTAGTCATTCGAGTACTATTTAAAAAAATACACACTTTCCTAAATGTGTAGATAGAATTGAAAGTGATAGAAAAGAAAAGTTTAAGAGCTTTTTTACAACCATAGAAAGGCATCTAATGTTCTTGGTAACATATTCGAAAGGTGAATGAAGGAAAGCACGTGTGAATGACCGTGTAGGCACCGAGTGGATTTAGTCTAGTGGCAAGAGGGTTGATATATCTTTGTTAAAGTGAGTCTGGTTCATAGGTTTTAGATAAAGAGCAAGCAGGAACAAATGATAATAAAGAAAGAAGAGAGAATACGAGCGCGTGCGCGATTTTCTCCCTCTCTTTGATTCTAACACGACGTACACCTCGTTTTGGCTGGCGTCGAAGTCGCAATAGTGCTTGTGTGAAAGGTGGTGGTCGTAGAGGGTGTATATCTTCCCCCAGTAGAGATGACGTAGTGATAAGAAAAAGCGGGAAAGGATGAATAATTATTACAAAATTTGCTAATTATTCATTTCAATTATATTGGATTTCTTCAATTTTAAAATGTGTTGATGTGTGATTTCTCCTGTTCAATTGGTTGTGAAAAAAGATAAAATTTCATAAAGAAAATTTATTGGGATTAATTTAGCATTGATCAGCATTTTGAAAAATAGATTCTAATTAACTAGATGGAAATTAAGCTAATTAGTTGAAGAATAAAAATAAAGATTCTGATAAAAAATGATCCTTAATCATCTTTTTAAATGTAAAAGTTCTTACAGAAATTCATTGAAAAGTAATTGAAGATTCATGAAGTAATCATCAATGATGTTGATAATTTGATAGTTGACTATGAATAAGACAAGTAGATCCATCATAATCTAAATTCATGATCATTGGCATTATTTCGGGAGTGCAGTTATGTGCTTGCAGGCGCCAAATTACGTTATGAATTTGATGACTCAAATTCGATGCACGTGCACAAGATTTGATGAATTTTCATGAGGTATACACAGACTAGACGGGTTTGTTTAGACAAGAAAAATTTCTCCATCTGTTTGAAAGCAATTACTTCCAACAAAGTTTACAAATTTAGAGATATCCATTGTCCTATTTTTTTTCTTATCATAGTAAAAGCTTTGAGGTGTACGACGAACATGCTGAAATTGTTCGTGTCGTGCTACCTTAGCTGTACATTGAATTCCTTTTATCAGTTTTATTCCTTTTATCCTAAAATCTGGAGATAATTTTTTATTTAAATCTACATACATATTCTTCTATTTCTCCCCTCTTCAAGGATAACAGAAAAATCAGGTCTCTTAGATAGAATTTATTTTTTAATTATTGATTGAAATTTATTATAATATGTGATGAAAATTCATATTCTCACCACTTTTACCTTCGATTAGGAATTTTAATAATGTTCCATTCATCAGGATCATGAGGATTGGAATTTGATTCACACCAAAGGGCTGTTCTTGACAATCAAATTTTTTTCTTTTTTCATATACTTTATCGTTTTTATCACCATGTTGTCACGTTTCGTCATGATCAAGGCTATTAGCATTATTCTACAAATTACTGCTTTCATTTAAAATAAAATGACATTGGGTGAAAAATTTATCTCTAATTTTTTGCTCTTCCACTATTACATTTGCTTTCCTCTAACGCTTCATAGATTAATATCTCACCACCCACAGTTAAATCGTATTATTTATAAAACAAAGAAATAACCTTGATCAATAAATAAACATTTTTAGAATGAAATATTTAAACATACCATCTGTTATGTTCTCATTAAGCTTTAAAATTTTTTTCTCTCCATTCAATGAAATTTGATTCTCTTTTTTTGATGTATTAGCTCTACTGTTATTATTTTCATCTCCACAATAATATAATTATTTTATTTAACACATTTATTTATTATTAGAAAACTTAAAATTGAAAAACAAGTTTTTTTTAATTGAAGAAATTATTTTTCATCAATACCTAGATTATTTTTAGCATGTCAAGCTAAAAAAGAACGACTATTATTTATAAATACTTATTCCTTGAAAAATATGATGAATCTAAAATTGCTGGAATTTCATTTCTTTCTGTCGGATGAGCATTTGTTACATGATATCATCTGATTTTTCAAGCTCCCAAGATAGACCTTATTCTTTTCGCTAATCATAAAAAATATTTATAGGATAAGCTTTTACCTATTTCATATACCATTTTTCTATTTAATTTTTCATTGTACTTATCCAAGTTGTTTTTTTACAGTCTTCCATCCATGATTATATTAGTAAAGAGCTGAGTTTGGTCATAAATTTTGGCTTTAATATGCACGTATACTTGTAGGATGTGGTATGAGGAGAAAGCCGACATATAGACGATGTAATTTGCGGTTCAACACGAAATTCACCTCAAATGTATGACATGTAGGTACACATCATACTCAAAAGACAATAGTCATCATCAGTATTATCCTTATTAAATAAATATCAATATCAGTTCTTCAATACATTTGCTATAGTCTACCTTTTACTAACATGATTCTTCTAAACTTTTGTATATTTTCAATGATGCTCAATCTTATCTTACTACTAAATGTTTGATTTCTACTTCGACATCGACCAAGTTATAAGTAGCAACCAGAAAGTGAAGGATCTAGTTCCTTTTTTTCTTATTTCTCTTTCTATCTACTTTTATGTGAATTCTATAAGCATTTTCAATTTTTATAGTTTTTGTTTGGAACCTCATTTCTTTGATTCCTTGTTTGAAAATAAGTTGGAGAAATATTTTTTTTATCAACTATAATAATGTTACAGATGCCAGCGAACAATTTTACATATCACAAAAGGTTTATTTGTAATTTTGTATACCGAGAGAAAAAAATCTAAATCACATTTGAAATAGAAGAGAATAAATAAAATAAATAAATCTTTGCAAAATGATGTCATCAAGTATTAATGAATCTAGTGACAACTATTTTGGAACAAATTGAATGACAATGAACGACAAGAAAAGAACATTTTTACGACAGTGGAAATTGTGTGAGAGTGTGGTGATTATTTTAGTCGTTGTTTTATCAAGTGTAATTAAAAGTGATGCTGTGATAGTTTCGGCAACTGGTGGACCACCGAAACACTGGTCAAGCTTAAACGCTAGTAGTTTATCAAGTGATATTAATAGACGAATAGTCAAATTTGGTGTTATAGCTTCTGCTGATTCACACCATGAACAAAGTTTACCTAGGATTTTGCCAGCAGTCGAATTAGCTGTAAAAGCTGTCAGCTCACCAAAAGGCCCTCTACCAGGATGGAATATTTTTATTACTTACCGTGATTCGAAGTGTTCTAGCACATATGGTTCTTTAGCTGCCTTTGATTTTTACATCAATCGAACAGCAGGTCATTTTTTATTTTTTGATCCTCTTTAAACTACAGCTATTCCCTACTTCTCTCTTCAAACTAAAGAAGTAGTCTTGCAGCTTTTTCATAAAAATTATTTCTTCTTATATCTACTTATAAAAACGATCAGGATGTTCGCTTGAAATAATTTAAAATTAAATTTTATTTTCAATTCACGAATGGAAATGAACTGCTTGAAAATAAGGAAATGAGCATTTAATTTGTTAATAGGTAATCGTTGGTGCATAATCATTTATTAAACTCTGTGGTTAATATCGGTTTGATTAAATCTACATATAAGGCAAGTAATGTGTAAGATCAGCAATTAATTGAAAATTTATTGAAAATAGACATCATTATCTTGATAATCACCATCATGACTTTCTATGAAGTGACAAAAATGACACGAATAGAAACAAAAATAAATACAACATTTAAACGACAAAGTCGATGTTTATTTCACGATTTTCTGCCAAGACCATTAACGTTCATGGTTATTGCGCTTGCTTATTACTCAGTAGAAGACGTAAATTCTACAATAACAGATATTGTGATGATAGCAGAAATGAGAGGATTTAATAAATTATTATCAGATTTATTATTATATGCTATACACATGAAACGAATTTCAATACTCTAAATATCATCTTTTCAACTGATTTTATTTTTAAAAAAACATTAAATATTTTTTTTTGTTTTATTTCAACATTTGAAACAAATGTTGCAAAAATTGCCTACAATAGTTGAATATTAAATTATAAAATGTCATATAATAATAAAGTATGCATTTTTTTTTGTTGCATATTAATTAAACAGTGTGAAAAAAATTAGTTAGCATATTGGACGAGCTAGAATTAATTGTAAACTTTTTTTTATTTAATTCTGAGCATACATGCACAATAATGTGAAAAGTGATATCAGATATGAAATGATCTGCTACAAATTTTATTGATTAATCTGTCAATATTATTTATTTGATTGTTTGTAAGAAGATTATAAATATTTCTGGGCTTGAAAGATATGATTTAATTATAAGTAAAATCACAGGAAATGTAGAAGTTATTATTTTTCATTCAATGAGATTATTTGTCTGATATGGTACTTAAAGGTTCCTTGCTGCTCGTTGATGGACAGATAATTATTTCGATGTCGATATGAAATGAATATAATCAAAGAAGTAGTTAAATTTTCTTTATGCCAGGTTTCTTTGAATGTACACTCTTAGCTGTACAACTTATATGAGTATTAAAAAAACGTTAATCTAAAGTAAATTAAATTGAATTCAATTCAGTATTTTTTAACATTAACATTGATAAAAAAAGTGTTGATCGTTGAAATTTTTAATTAACTTTATAATTAATAATATAATTTACTGATAAAATATTATTCTAATTCTATAAGAAAAATAAAATCTTAAATATTAAAGTGAGAGTTAATTCTTTCGCTAAAATCATTTCACTCTAATTCGCAAAGCAAGATTATATTTGTTTATATTTATACACAACAAATCATCATCCTATTCATGAATACAAGTCTTTGAATTTATCTTTAGCAATATTATTATATAAAGATAACGTAGTTTAAAACAAGAGTACAATACGAAATAGTTCTACTAACACACCATTACTCGAAATAGAAATATCATAAGAATTTTTCGTTTATTTAATGTATTTTCTATTAATTAGCAGCAAAAATAGATAAGATAAACTCAGCAATTTGTGTTGAATATAAAAATAATTAACTTAGGCGCCAAGAGAAGTTGAAGAAAAAATAGAATTAAATAAGGGAGAAAATATTATTTTAGCGCACAATTCTGTTCATAATTCCTCGTTAAATATCATCAATTAATCCAACCAGACCCTTGGGAGAATGAATTGCGGTACGTTTGACGATGTAGACTATTTACAGTATTCTTTTAAGATAAACTAAAGACACTATCGCGTTGTATATTTGTTTCACCACAAATGATGTCATTTGCAGCTGTTGTTAGCCCTTTTAGAAAATACATGCGGTCACTCAACCAAAGTCTGTCTGACTGTATTATTTCTTTCTTTTCTTCATCTTCTTATTCTTCGGTTAGTTTTTTAAATGACTTGACAAAGCTTAAATACCAACGTTAATTTGTTTAATTACTCATAACCAGACCGTTCTCTACTCTAGGTCAATTGAAAAAACCTTTATCTCCAATAAAGCACTTTCATTAACCCTGGGAAAGTGCATGATTTTTTGACAACAAAAAAACGTTCGACTATCTTTATTTTCAATTTTCACTCTCTTTTTTTTACAAAATAGCAAATACTGTTACTATACAAAGATATTTGATTTTCTTCTGTTTCCTTTTTATTTTTGTAAGAAATATTCACTTTTTATAAATCAGGAAATGTGAACGGATGCTAGAATTTTTCACTTCAGTATAATTTTATTTTCAGTAATTTTTTCCTTATAATAATAATAATAATAATAATAATAATAATAATAATAATAATAATAATAATAATAATAATAATAATAATAATAATAATAATAATAATAATAATAATAATAATAATAATAATAATAATAATAATAATAATAATAATAATAATAATAATAATAATAATAATAATAATAATAATAATAATAATAATAATAATAATAATAATAATAATAATAATAATAATAATAATAATAATAATAATAATAATAATAATAATAATAATAATAATAATAATAAATTATTCATAAAATGGTAAAGATATGGGCACTGACTTTTCCAATTAAAAAATGCAAATATATTAATGTTTCTTTTTAAAAAGGAATATTGTAAAATGAAGTAATCAGTTTCATACAATATATTGCCATCCACTAGATTCATTTGCTGGTACTTGTCAGTGTCGATAAGCTCTTAGAGCTTCAAAATGTCTAGATAATTTAATAATCCCGTCATTCAGTTGATTTTATTGATACTTTGATTATGCTTATAGAATTTAAAAGCTTGCTAATCACATCGAATCAGCACGTAACGGAATATCAACTAGTCAATTACATAAATAAAACTTTATTTTATGGCTTTCTATTGTTAATTATAAAAAGACATCAATAATGAAATTGTGTCACTAACATGATAATTATGCTGTATATTGCGATCAATCGATAAAGATAATAGAATGTTTTAACAATAATTGCTCTTCACATATAAAGGTTCATTAGGGTTTATCGTTATTCATCAACCATTGCCATTATTAAAGTCTTAATTAATTTCCTATTGTTAATTACAGAGAAATGTATTTATTCTTTTTCTGCTTTTACTTGTTAGTTCTTTCCAAGTTAAAGAGTACAAAAACTGATCAACGTTGACAAAATAAGTAGACTTATACATCAATCCCTCTAGAATTTACAGTCAAATCGCATCGTAAATCTACTGAAAATCAATAATCTGTATTCTTGTTCAGAAATTGGAAGATTTTATTATGTTAGAAGATCAAAGCTGCTTTATTTTGTTCTTCGTTCCTTTTTTCAAGGGGATTTTAATAATTGTTCTTTAAATAATAATAAGCAAAACTTAAACATTTAAGAAAATGTTTTATAAATAAATTTTTACCTCAGGATAGTTTATATTATTAAGCTTCAGGTGGAATCAGTTTAGAAAATGATTAAACATGATTTTAACCACTTTATTGTAACTGTCAGATGAACATTGCATTAAAATGCCTCTAAGCAATCTGCAAAAGAGCAAAACAAAAGCGGATAAAATCTGTTGAATATTGTTCTATAAACTGGGATGTATAATGGAAGTAGAAGTTTGCTTAAAGTGGATGTCAATGGAAAATATAAGTTAAAATCCAGTGGAAAATAATGATAAGATGTAGTTGGAGATGATCGTTGATGACTAGCTTAAAGTGGAGAATCCTGTTGAGGACAGTGGAAACCCCAGGCAATCTTATAAACTTTATCGTCTGCTGTGTACATGGATGGATCAACTGGACTAAATATCCAACTCATCTTTACAATAGTTGTCAAGATATCTTTGAACTGGATAACAACATTGAATTGATGAAAAATTGCTTCAGAGTTTTAAAATGGAAAGAAACATTCTTTTTTTTACATTTAAAGATGCTAAATCTATTTTAAAGTAATTCAATTATTTAAAGAATGGCACTGAGTTTAGCAAGTTTTAAAATACTTGAAGAAGAAGGAAAGGAAGGAAGTAAAGATCAAAAACAGTGAAACAGAAAAATTCTGTAATTAAATTTTGTGTGACTTTGAAATTATGCTACAAAGTAGTTAAACTTCCCTACGAGTGTTACAACACTTGTTGCGGAGTTTAAAACAACAAGAATTATTTAATTGTGAAGGAAAGAGTCTTCCCGAAAGAACTTTATAGTAATTTATTATTCAAGAGTTAGTTTATGATAACTAAATTTCACTTTTATTTATAACTTCTTAGTTTTATATTTCTTTAAAAATCATTTCACTGCTTGTTTTAAATTTAGAATTTAAATCAGTGTCAATCCAACAGCAGCAAGATTTTTTATTTCTGTAAATTGATTTATTTTACATCCAAATTACATCCAAATCAAAACTAATACTAAATTCCATGCCCATAGATATCATGTAGAATCGATTTTGAATATTTTTTTTTTTTATATTTATTGCGATTATTTTTGTGGTATTGAATGATTGGTGGTTATAGAGATTCGATAGCTAACAGTAAAATTCTTTTTTCATAAAGCAAAAAATATAAATTGTTAAAAGTCAATTAAATCTCATAAAATGCATCATTTTTGATATTGCAATAGATTTATCAATCAAAAAATAGGATCTATAATAAAACAAGCGAGCATCCTGGTGTCTAAAGTAATCTCCTTCACCCATCAGTATTTTTCTATCACTTAACTT
Source organism: Chelonus formosanus (assembly GCA_028641665.1). Taxonomy (NCBI): domain Eukaryota; kingdom Metazoa; phylum Arthropoda; class Insecta; order Hymenoptera; family Braconidae; genus Chelonus; species Chelonus formosanus. Next base: position 23,114,910 of record CM054002.1, read on the forward strand.
GAACTTGTAGACAAATCAATGCTTCTGTTTCCAAACAATAGACGCATTTTTGGGTCCTATTTGTGATTATGCGATTGCTCCGGTGGCTCGTTATGCTGGCGTTTGGGGAATCCCCGTATTGACAACTGGAGGTCAAGCAGATGCATTTCGCCACAAGGGGGAACATTATCCAACTCTAACACGAATGATGGGATCACATCGTCTCGTTGGCGAAGCTCTACGGCACATTCTCCAGGGTTTCGGTTGGACTACTGCAGCCCTCATTTACCACAATCATGCTATGGAGAGTAGTAAAGGCCATTCTGAGTGTCACTTCACTCTTAGTGCGGTATTTTCAGCTCTTAACAAGACCTCCGTACACAAGAGCTTCAATCAAGAGACCAACAATATAAATGACTACCGGAATCTCCTCACATTCGTCTCTCAATCAGCTCGAAGTAAGTTTCTTCTCATTGTTAGAAGACACAATATATTTTATATTTTAAAATAAATTTTGTTCTAATATATGCAAGAGCTTCAAAATAATGAGATGAATTTTCTATAGAATGTATCTGTATGCTCTTTGGTTATTTTATGTTATTCTTAAAAACGTGACTTAGTTCAGTTGCTCTTTATAATGAGAATTCTAAAGATAAGCAAAAAGATTCACTGTTTTATGGTGAAATGTTTGCTTTCTATAACAAGAGATCATGTTGAGCTATTTTTTATTAAATAGTTTTATCTCAATATCTATTCAAATTGAAACAAATCCAATATTTATTAATTTATTATTATTGTGGTTAATAATCATTTATTTTTAGACACATCAAGTCTAGTCTGTCAGCTCCAAACCTTTTGTCTGAATCAACAAAAAAACATTTATGGAACCAAGTTCATTGCATCCAACAATTTTTGGATAATGATTTCATTCCTGTCACTGCATAAAACAATGAGAACATTGATGTTTTGATTTTGAAATGTTTTTGAAGATTAATTAAAGCTCTGCTACTTTGTTGATTGAATTGATGAAATGATAACTCCATAAATAATGTTTGTGAGTTTTGAAAAGGATAAACAATTTTCTTTTTTCTTCTCTAACTCGCCTGACACTTTTTTATTACTGACTATGAATGTTAAGAATAAGCTGTATATTATATGTAGCCATAAATTGCAAAATGCTAAATTTATGGAAACATTTTGTCTTAGTAACATTGAGGATTTTATTTTCCTCTTCATATCTCTTCAGCCAACTGTATTTTTATTCTTTTTTTATTTCATTCCGATTATTCTTTATACATGTAGGCAAACTACAGGAATTTTGCTGAAGAGGACAAGATATAAATATTTTGTCGATTGCTCTGATGACGTCGGATAAATTTCTATGAATATATCATGAACTTTATTGATAGATCATGATTCTTTTGCTAATGTTTACCTTTACCTTTTATTTCTTTAAAAATATCCAGTTAACTAATAGCTAACTTTATTTAGACAATTAATGATGCTGCTATTTTAAATTTTCAAACATAAACTTGATAATGAAGTGTCTTATTTCATATTCTCATTTTACTTTAGGTCAAAGTTAACACTTTGTAATAAACTCGTTGGCTTTATAGCTTTCGATCTTTAGTGGTTTTTTACATTCTTTTTTTTCTCTTCTGATTCACCTCAATACATTCTAAAATAATACTTTCTTCATTGTCAATGTTTTCTTTTAATTAAAAAAATTTATTTTTCATTAGTTTCAATTACTTGAAAAGTGTTTAAAACTTAAACAAAAAAATAGTTTTCAATTTATAAACGTTTTTTTTTTAAAAAACCTGAGCTCAATATCAATACAATATGGTTGTTAATGACTTCACATGATTCTAAGCAATTATATATTGTTTATAACAATAGCAATTTGTTATAAACAAAAAAAACTAAAAGTGCGCCCAGACCTATTATTTTTTATAAAAATGATGCAAACGTACTGATAAATTTAATTATTAGTATTATTGTCAATCATTAGCTGATAATTATTAGAGATCAATTTTCATTCATTTTAATGTTTCTAAGTTGCCTTAGAAGCTCATCAATGCTTTATCTTTCGTAGATCTTGACATAAGCGAGCGTGTCGACAGTACTTGGGGTAAGTCCCAAAGTTGCAAGCCACTATCTATTTGCCTAATTATTTTTCTTCAAATATAATGATCACCTTTCTCTTCTCTTCTTCACGGATTATTTTTGGTTTCTTCATCTCACTTTTTCTGATGCACGTTTGTCTATCAGTCTGCCTTGAAAGTGTCTTGACATAGTAGATAAACCCCAGACAAAGTCAGACAGAAACTTGTAATGTTATTAAATCGAACTCAATATTTACATTGACTTGCTTATCACTATAGAGATTGTACATTAGCTCCAACTTCTCTTTCAAGAGCTGAACAAGCAACTATAAATAAATATTATCTAACTTCTAATTAATGAATATACCTCTTAAAGATTATATTTATCACAAGAAATGATGATTATGTTTAAAGAGTCCATCTCTTACTTCAAATTCCCCTCACATTCCATTCCATCTTCATTCACGACATTCTTGGCTTTCACCGAAGCTCATTTAATCGCAGAGACTACAATAAAACCTCTCACAAGTGTTGTCAGAATACACGGGAAACCCTCGTTACTTTCCGGTAGTTGCAGCAGCTGGTCTACGAGTCCCGTCAGGCTGAAAGAGGGTGAGGGACCAACAGTTATAGCCAACATATCTATAATAAGCTTCCCTTGTGGCCCTTGGACTTGAAGACTTGAGTCTTACTTTATTTTTAACTCACGTTTTCTCACTTTCATTTTCTCTTTCTGCTAGACTTAACCCTTTTTCTTCATTTTTTCACCCACGTAGTCTAGATATTTATCCCATTTTTTTTACTGCAAATGTAGCTCGAGAAAACGTTTAATTTTTTATTCTTCGATCCTTATCCAAAAGGATGAAGATTTTTTGATACCAGAAAATTTATAGTTTTTCATAATTATGAGACAATGAAAAATGATCTAGATCTATTGAGAATTTTTTTTACGTGACTTGAAAAATATTAAGAAATTAATTAAAACTAATGGTTGTGAATGGTTTCAAGTTGGATATGAATAAGAAAAAGAGAAAGGTTAAGGGAAGGTTAATAATATTTCAGAAGGGAAAATAAAATTCTTCACTAAATGATGATCATCTCATATCAACTGTCAAATTTTAAGTTAGGGGAGATTGGTTAGTGTGCTAGGGGAAGTATGAAATTTAGTGAATGTTGGCTGTCTTGAAGTATTTAGCTATGGAGCGTTTTTCCGCTCCAGGACCTTATAGTTATTTTATTCAGTGAATAAATACATCCTGGAATAAGCAGGAAATAGGTTTGCTGTATGAGGATATTGATGATTGCTGGACGCTGCAAAAATAGGGTGACTCTTGTGCTAGAGTGTGAAATGAATTTCCTAGAAAAAAAAAATTGGCTGTTAATATTTTTAAATCACCTTATTGGGCTTTTTTATTTCAGTCAATGAATATTGAGATAATTTAAGAGAAGACAAATTGTCTTCAACGTTCAAGTCTACTAAGTTCTATAATCGATCAATAAAACATAAGAAACAACTGTGAGAAAAGATTGCGTTTGGTGATAAAGTTTAACTTTTTTCGTTTAACTTTGTTCATCTCAACTTTCCCTTTTGTTTTAAGAGTTCTTTTATAAGTTCTGAGTACTTACCACTTTTTCTATCATCGATGATAATATTTCTCCATTATCGTCTTTCAAGAAGAAAAATAACAGCAAGTGGATTGTAGACTTGTTCTTTTATTTTAAAATATTTATTTAAGGGAAAATATTGAAACTTTATTGCTATATTATAGTTTAAATTTGCTCTCGAGTTGGCAAAAAAATTTTTTTTGATACGTCCACTGATGTTTGCTTGTGGGAACTCTTTTTATCTTTTAAAGACTATCATTCTGCTCTGAGAGCTCTCGATCTCTTGAAGACTGCGGATATACGGATGTTGGATACTAAAAGGATAAAAGTTTTTTATCTTTTAATTCAATGTCTTAACCAGCATTTAAGTAATTTCATTGATCAACCTTATGTAGTTGTCATTTGAATTACAAATATTATTCAATAAAAAGAATAAATAAAATATTTATAAAAGATATTTTATAAATTGTGTACTAATATTCATATTTATTTATAAAATTTATCTTAACAAGTATTTATTTGACTGAATATATATTTTCTAGGAACCAAATTGCAGACTAACTTCTCTTTTTACTTAAATTGAGTAAAAAAAATTCTACTCAGCATGTTGTGTCAACAGAATGTTCCCTTTCCTGTAACTTTTGCTGTTCTAAATCCTACTAGTCTGCCAATTAAAATAGTCCATTCGTCGATGTGACGAGTCGTAAACGTTTTACGACGGTGTCTTGGGATAAATGTTTATCATTTGAGTACGTCGATCGACCGTAGTATATTATTAGCCATTATTTTCTATGAAAAAAGTGTAGAAATGGAGTTGACACAGTTCTCGACATGTTTAAAAAATGAAAGCATGTGAAATATTAAGATAAAAGTTGCTCGATGTTCTTTGACAGCAAAATCACGTTTCTCTCTAGTAATCCAATAGTTTTTGTAAAGAGAAAAATGTTGCCCGAGGTCACGATCAAATAAAAGTCGCTATTCATCGTGTCTCAACTTTAAACGATCAATTTATAACTTTGTCTTAAAAAAAATATTGTCGTTTTTCAATAAGTGAATGAATTAATTGAGTAGAATAAATATTTTTGTCAAAAGCAGTTGGTTTCATTGTCAAATTGAAGTTTCTTGTGACAGTTTCATATTGATTAGAAGCATATGGTTATGATGGAGCATGAGAAGTCAAGCTTGTCAGTATCCAGTGGGGAATTATTTGTATCAAAAGATCTAACATAGAGGAACAAAAGCCCCACTTTGCTTTAGAGACTAAGTAGGAAGACAGGTTTGATACCTTTGAGTTTGAGATATTGGTCTCAAAGACATGTGACTTGAAATAAGTCAAGAAGATGTATACTAGAACAAAAAGGTAATCAAGTAAAAGTATTACTTTCAAGTTTAAAATTTTTAATTATTCTATGTTTTGTAACAAAAAAAACTCTTTCATTCACATGTTTAAAACCATTGTTTCATCCTTATGCATAAAATTACTACTTATATTAGCCAAACTATCTCTGATCTTCCAATTCTTTCATTCTATATCAAGCGTGGTTCCGTGTTATTTTTAGTTCAAGAGTCAGCTGTTATAAAAATCGAAACATAAAAGAGTGCATTTATGATAGAGATAGTGATATCGACACCTTACACATGACTAGACAAGTTGAAATGAGAAATGCTTACATTTTCTTCGTACAACTCGAATAGATAAGAGCTTCATCTACCAACATTTTCACTTCTGACTAGTACAAGAAGATGTTGGAAAAAATGTTCACTGGACAGACATTGAATTTGATTGAATAGGGAGCAAGGGGATTCCATTTTCACACAATAACACTATATATTTGAATGTATTCTAAAAAGCATCTATATATTCAACAGCATAATATACTACTTTTCAGTAATATGTCAAGCAAAAATACATTATTCCAAATAAGTTAGTCTATTATAAACATTTCTAAAAAAAAATCCTTTTCCATTATCATAATTTATTGATTTATTTTTGTTGCAGTTGTTGTAATGTGTGCAAATTCAACCACAGTACGAGAGATACTTTTAGCTGCTGAAGAACTTGGAATGGTTGATTCAGGGGAATACGTATTTTTCTCTATAGAACTTTCCTCAAGGTGGGTTTATAATTTTAAATTATTCATAATTTCATAGAATATTTGTTTTAATAAAAAACTTCTTCACTATAAAACCTAACTGGGTGATAAAGAAGTTTGTATTCTTAAAGCAAACGCTCCATGTAGCTTTTATTGGATCAAGTTAGACATATAGATAAAGACCTTTCTGCAATGTATGTTGCATGGCTTTTGTATGACAAGTTGAAGCTTTCTACGTTTACAAACTCAATAGTATTTACGAAGCACGTTGACGAAATTTGCCAAGCATGAGAATTGAGTTATCATAGACTTATTCATGTTATTTAAACTATTAGATAAATCAGTAAAGTTCGATTCACTAGCTTAACCAGACTTGTCTAATGTTTACAATCTACTTATCAACTGAAACACTATGTGCCTTTATTATAACAAGTTATTCAATTAAACTTTTTGTTATAAATTAAAACCATCACTGAGAGATCAGTAGATGACTTTTGAAGTCTATATGATCACTTGTGACTAGAAGTAGTTTTTAAAAGTTCGTCAGTGTTTATTAATCAATTAGTATTAATTTTATGCATGATTAGGTGTTAGCCATTCATATTATCTTCGTCTTCCTGAATTTCATTACGATCTCATTATATAATTTGCCTGTATGCATGTTCGATATTGCGTAAATTGCTTATTTAATCCATTCTGAACATGTTTTGTGCAGCTTGTAATTATATTGCTGGAAATTAGTAGTTAATTAAAATAAATCCTTTCTTTTAATCTTTTTAACAAGACTTTATAGAGATAGTGATTCATTTTTCATTTATGTCAACATCAATTTATAAAATTGAATTTATTGTGATGTAATTATATGCAGGGAAAGCTACATGGTATAATTTAATAATATTTCATATAGATTAAAAAATTTTAATATAATTTATAGACATTGTTCTACAATTGTTGAATGTATAATAAATGATAATTGAATTTCATTTAGTATTTATAAATTTTACTTTGTTAGTGCTGTAAAGATGAAATAAATATTTATAGTGCTAACAATCTCTATAATTTTTTACTTTTCTGTTTGTTCTCGGTATAAAATACCATATTCATTGATAGAGGTTTTTTTACCAACAAAAATTTACTATGATTCAATAAAGAATTCATACAATTTACTCAACTCTGGATTCAAATATTTGCTACATACTCTCATCAATGCATCTGCACACTCATCAGTAATAAAATATAATTGATCTACACAGAAATTCATCCATTTAAATATTGAAATGTTTTTAAAATTTTCTCTCTTTTAATATATCAATTGAAAATGATTTTTTTTAAAAAACTCTTTGTGAAAACAATTTTTGAATGGACAATAAATAAAAAATTATTTTACATTTAATTATTTTAATTTTTTTTTTTTTTCTAATAAAGCAATAACACAATTTTTTTTTCTAGTGACAATAATTCAAAAGAACCTTGGAGAATGGAAGGAGACACTGATGAGCGTAATGAGAAAGCAAGGAAAGCATATCAAGCTTTATTAACAGTAACAGCTCGTACACCAGACAATGAGGAATATTTGAATTTCTCCCGCGAAGTTAAGTCGCTTGCACAAAGAAAGTACAACTACACATTTGGGAATAGTTCACTGTCAACATTTGTAGCAGCTTTTTACGATGCTGTATTTCTTTTTGCTCTCGCGTTGAAGGAAAGTCTTCCAGAAATACCAGAAGAAGTCAACTTGGATGGTGGAAATTTAACAAGAAGAATGTGGGGTAAAAGTTTTAAAGGTAAGATAGAAGGAACAATTATATACTTTTTATTTTTATCATTGAATCTTCCCAATTTATTGGATAACTTTTTGTTAATACTTATGACACTGAATTACTAGGGTGTTTCATTCATTTTCCGGTAAATTTATTATCTTCGCAAAGCCTAATAAGATTTATGTTAGAGTATCATCACTGATACTGATGGGTCCTAATGTGTATCATTGTGGTTGTGCTCAAAGTATATTTTGTATAGGAGGGACAGTAACACAAAACATTTGACTCATATGAAGCGTAAAATAGCCAAGGGGAAATCTTGGTTTTTTTAGGACTGACTGTGTACACATCCATAATTTATCAATTTTCTCTTTTCTGCAAAAAATGTACAGAAAATATAAAATAAATAAATATAAATTACAATAGTAGAAATAAAAATAAAATAATAGCCAACAGTAAATTGTTCAATTGTGAAAATGTATTTATTATTTGAATAATATTCATCTGAAACCTCAAACAAAATAATAATGATTATTCAGGTGATAAAAGGTTGAAAGTTCATTGAATTTAATGGAATAGTTTAAATGTTTGTCCCTGTCAAGCAAATAAAATTACAACTTTGCTATTAGTAGAACTTGTTGAAATTTAACGTGATTTATTATTATCAGATAAAACTTTTATTTTATAAACAACTTAATTAATAAATAAGTTTTTTCTAATTCATTAATTCCATCATCAAAAAAATTCCTTTTTTATTGTACGGTAAAATATCTTTCAACAAACTTCTAATAGCATATGCAAAATTATTCATACAGTACGAAAAGCATAATTGAACGAGTAAGCTATCGTAGAGATTGAATTGAGACCTAACTAATCGATGGATTATTTTTCCAGGCATAACCGGAGATGTAAATATTGATGAGAACGGTGATAGAATAGCGGATTATTCATTACTAGACATGGATCCAATAACATCTAAATTTGAGGTAAATCAGAAAAATGTACTGTTTCTAAATCGACATATAAATTAGTTAGAGCAGATTAAGCTCCAATTAATTAATGTCTGTTAACCTACTCTATAATCGTTGAATCAGAATCTACTAAGCAAACTTCTCCACAACAGAGAACGAACATAGTCATCATGATAGCTAATCAAAGCTAAGCGTTTATCTTCTCTTGTTCTAGATTGTGGCGAATTACTACGGAGCAAACAAAACCTTGGAATACGTACCAGGTAAGCGAATTCATTGGTCTGGGGGGAGGTTGGAACCACCTCCTGATACACCAAAATGTGGTTACGATGGCTCTTTATGTCCAGACAACAGTAAGTACTTACCTACTGTTTTTTATTTTGCCATGCATTTTGTAGTCTTGAAAAAAAAATAAATAAATTATTGGGATTTTTTTAATACAGCTTTGCCGGGCTATGCTATCCTGTCCATTGTTCTTAGTTCTATTGTCGTTGGACTCGTAGTGGCTTCAGTCATCATCTACAGGTGAGGATAAAAATTTTCATGGGTCAATGTTCAGTTGCGTGATTGCACAAAAATACACCAGTCACGATTCGACCCAGTTTATCTGTCAATATCACTTTGAATCTATATTACATTTTTTCAACATTCATGAGAAAATTCAAGCTTTGAGATGTTCAGCTTTTTTATCAAGAGTTGTGAATTCATCATTTCTTCCTGAAAGATTCTTACGTTATTAATTTTTCCGACTGAGTATGGAAAAATGAAACAAAGATTTTTGTAAAAAAAATTTGATCGAAAATTGATGTTCTACTACCCATTATCCTGTTTATTGACTTTGGAAAAATTTTCTTTGATGTTTAAGAATCTCTTATTTCTGACAAATTATCTCTTCACATTTTTTTATCATTGAGTTGTATGACAAGAATTCTTTGAAATTTTATCCTAAAATTAGGTATTCTTCTTTCCTTTACTTTTTTTTTTCGATCATCGTTAACGAAAAATGAACTTCGTTCTTTTGAACTCGACCTTAATGTTAAATTTCACGAATGATCACTTATTGCACTGTTATGGGAATTGAATTTTTTTACAAAAACATTGATTACCACTTTTAATTATCATTGCTTGAATGAGCTATTTTAAAAATGTCATATTCAGCTGGAATTTACATTTATTTAAAATGAATTTGAAACATTTTCACGCTACCATAAAAGAAAAAGCTATCCGTTATTTCATTATAAAAGAAGCAAAAAAATCTAGTAGTTTATTTCAGAATTCTTTTTTTACTGTACTCAGCAACAACAGGTTGGTCGATCAATTAATTTTTAGAACCTTTTTTTTCAAAATACTCCAATAAACTTTATTGTAAAATTGTTCCTTTCATGGGAATATTTATTTAATAATCCATTGTAACATTTCGTAGTATAATAAGCCAAAGAATTATATTATTCACTTGAAAGACGAAACTTGAAGAGAAATGACAATTAACCATTATTGGTAGAATAATTAATTTCATATGGTTATAGATAGTAACATACACCAGCCATGTTGACAGAATTTTCGATGTGTTCTAAGTGTGCAGATGAGTACCTCGCTTTCATGTAATCTACCATTTTGGTCACTGTTATTTAGATTAACTATCAAGACAACAAGTAACGCATCAAGTACTTCGAATGTATACGTAATGCACTTGCAACAAATAATACATCTCCTTTGTCTATTCTTTAGTGTAAAATATCTTAATAATGCAATTGATAAAAGCTATAAATTTTATTTTTTAAATAAATGTATTTATATTTTGTTTTTCCTATAAAAGAAGTGCATTTTTAATCATTTAAAATAAGTAAAATAATAAAAATAATAGTAATAAAGATAAAAACAATAGTATTCATATAGATTGAAATAAACAATGATAAAAATGCTCGTTATTTGAATTACTTTTTACTTTATGGGAATGAGGATTAGTTTAAGTTTTTTATTATCTGATAAAGTGATACAATTATAGGAAAATTCTGAGCAAATGAGGTTAAATCAGTCAAACAAGGATGTTTGGTAATGATAATTATTATAATCTATCATTTAATTACGGATAAAATCAAGAATAGGACTTGGAGCTTAGTGGATTAAGGTTGAAATGATGTAACAAATAGCTGGAGTATACTGAGATGACATGAGTTGAACATCTTAACGTGATATGGAAATCCGCTGTTGGATTATTCTATTTTAGGGTTTAGCTGGTGATGAAAATTCAGCCGTAGGGTAGATATATGATGTGACTTCACTATCAGGGTTGAAGTTGGTAGGGAATAAAAAAATTGATGGGTGAGACCGGATGATAATGTTTATCTTCTTTACTATCTTTTATTTCACAGACACTACAAACTAGAAGCAGAAATCGCGTCTATGACGTGGAAAGTACATTGGGAAGACGTATTAGTAGTTCCTGTTGGTGGAAGAACTAGGGGTTCGATGCATTCTCTTGCTCCGAATAAACAACGTGGTAGTCAGTTGGTAAATATTCTAGATTTTCCAATATTATTTTTACTTATTATGTTTGTTGGTATTTTCTTTTTTAATCTAATTATTGTTTTATGTATTTATTTTCAGACAATCTATTGGGATGATGATGTAAGCTTGCCTGGTGGTGTAGATAGAAATGTATATATACCTACAGGAATTTATAAGGTATTTTATCTCGGATCCTCAATATTTATTAATAACTTAAGATTACTTCAATAATAGTATGTCCTCATATTTATTGGTATTATTGATAATTCTTTTTTTTTCTAAACGTTTTAGCATTATTAAATATATGATTAGATAATTCTATAAGCTTTTGATTGATTGTATTAATTGAAATTATTATTATTGTTCGTTTTTGAAATTAAATGCTTGAAATAAATCATTTCATTCATTCATATTCGTGCATATTCGTAATAAATATAAAAATAATCAATCAATTGAATAATTTAGCTATAAATATTGACGGAAAAAAATTTTTCATTTATTTTTTTCCATCTTGGATGATGGATTTCTGACATTATTTGAAATTGAAGAAAACACTCAGGTCAAATCTAGATCAATTTACTCAAAACTACATTAGCAAATACTAAATGATAAAGTTAGTTTTTTAGTAAGGTAATTGAATTGAAAAAAATTTGTAAAATTAATTCTAACTTGAGGTAAATTTTATATTCTCATTTTTCTCGAGAATATTTTACTAAAAAAAATCATTTACGTCGAGAGAATAATTAATTGTTACATAATGAAACCAATATTGGTCGTTTGCAAAATTTCTCATCAACTGTTTTTTGTTGCATTGAACGAATATTAAATCATTTTTATTACGATTTAATTAAAAACTCTGCATTTTAATAGAGTATTATTTCCAAGTAAGCATGGATTAAGTAAATTAAGATTTTTACATAAATTTTATTAGATTTAGTTTTCCTGATGGTAATTTGCTTAATACGATATATGAATTTTAATAAGGTATTTTTTTTATCATATTTTTATTGGAACAGTTAACAAATGTAATAAGAATATGCATTTTTATCATTCTAATATATGTCTGCAAACTTTTATGAACCATATAAAAGATTTTTTACAAAAGAAATCGAATCTCAACAAGCAAATAATAGAAATATAAAATTTTATAGTCATAAAAAGTAGTATAAGTCAACCATTTGTATGACAGCCAAGCCTATTTTTCTATTTTTTTATTTTCTTACAACAAGTATAAATCTTCTATTAAATTCTTATTTCTTGTTATTAGCATGCCATAAAAAAATTACAATCCTGTAAAAAATTATTTCTATGACTTTTTAATAAAAAAAAAAATAAATTAACTATTTTAATAATAAGTGTCATAAAAAATTTTTACAGAATTCACAAGTAGCAATAAAACCGCTCCCTCGGAATAAAGTTGAGATCTCAAGGCCACTTTTATTGGAACTGAAAAGAGTAAGTATTTGTTTTTTCTCAATTGAATCTAGTTAGGGGAAATTCTTATGAATAAATTAATTGAATAATTCTATCAATCTTTATTTGAAAGCATGTGATAATGCGAAGAATAAATAACTGCTTTCAATTTTTATCGATTTACAATCAAGATAAAGAACTATATGGGGATTGTGAAATCTAGAATATAAAAGCGAAGTGCATGCGATAGGTCGTATCTATTCATGTGGTTCGTGGTATTGTGACTGTTGTAGATGAAGGACCTTCAGCATGATCACTTGGTACGATTTTATGGTGCTTGCGTCGAGCCACCTCACTGCTGTCTTCTTACTGAGTACTGTCCTAAGGGATCACTGCAGGTTTAACTTACTACTTTACTCTTTTTTATATTCTTATAAAAAGTTTTTTTTTTATTTAACCAAACAACTTTTTTCTGTCTTTCATGTCACTCTTTGATGCACTAATTAATCTGTTACTTTGAAGGATATCTTGGAGAACGATCAGATTAAATTGGATCGAGTTTTCCGAGGTTCTTTGATCCACGATATTGTAAGGGGTATGGCATATCTTCATGCATCTGAAGTCAAAAGCCATGGCAACTTAAAGTCTTCCAACTGTGTTGTGGACTCTAGATTTGTTCTAAAAATTACGGATTTTGGATTACACGAACTAAGAAAACCTAGTCCTGGAGACTCTGATGATGACATGGATAGTTATGCTCATTGGAAAAGTAAGTTAATAAATAATAAATTTAATCAAAGCAAATATTGGTTTAGAAACATTCTCAATAAAAATACTCCTTGTATATCTACAATCTTGTTTCCATAAAGCTGAAAATCTAATAAGACAGCACTGATATAAAGTTTTATTAGTCCTTTTATTTTGGATATTTTCCCTAATATTTACATTACAAAATTTAAATAAATAAAATAAAAATTGATTTCATACAGAGCAACTTTGGACAGCGCCAGAACTGTTGAGGATGGAGAGACGACCGCCTGAGGGTACTCAAAAAGGAGATGTCTATAGCTTCGCTATAATCGTACATGAGATCGTGGTACGCCAAGGACCATTTTACTTAGGAGAAGACAGCAACTACTCCCCAAGGGGTAAGTTCTTTTCTTTCAACTGTTACTTTACTGTTTGGATGCTTTTTCCTGCATTCGAAGAATCACTCCAGAGAGTCATTTCCCTTCCTGTATCTCGTCGCATATCACCTACTATTTCTAAATATTCTCCAACTTTTATTGTGAAAATATATCATATGTTTTATTATTATTATCGGATTCATTTTAAATATTTTTTTGATATTAAATCTTAAAAGAGGTTTTTAAATAGCTTTATCTATTATTTTTCGGGTAAGTAGATTTTATTTGATGCTAGAATGCAATTTTATTCCTGAATGCAACTTTTCCATCGTCAAACTTAGAAAATTTACCGTTGAAATATTTTCATACTCTCCAGTGAATTGTGATATTAAAGCAATAAAGAATAACGAGTAAATGAGTTTTTTTATTGAAAAACTTCTATATGATGAATAGAAATACTTTAGATGTTAAACAATTAATTTCCAATTCGATCGTTTCTATTTACCACTAGGGTCCAACTATTCTTCAGTTGATTTTCATTTTTAACTCATTATTAATGAAATTAGTTCACATTCTAAAGTAATAAAGAATTTTTTATTTAAATTTATTATCACTCATGGTCATATTTATTTTTATATTGTTTTCAGAGTAGCTCATGATTGCGTCTTAGTGCCACTATTAAATATAAAAGTTTTCAAAAATTTTTTATTCAGTGTAGCTTTTTATTTATGTGCAGTTCGTTTGACACTGAAACACACTTGATTATGCTAGATTTTAAACAATATAAAAAAGTTTTTAAATCTGAAAAATATCTAGTAATTAAAATTAATTCAAGGTAACATAAGTTCAAATTAAATATTCCAGTTAATATTTAACTTTTTGTGCCAGAAATTAGCTATCTAATCTGCTACCTCATAAAATTCAACTCTGCTCTACTGCCTTTAAACTTCTTCATGATCAAAACGAGAATAGAATTTTTATCAAGAAACTGGAAGATATTTCTTTTGTAATATAATAGGAAGTTTTTTTTTATATTCACTGACGCATTTTATCGTCTGATTTGCAAAGTTGGATCTTCAATCCCTTGGGATATCCACACAATTCATGTGGACTGGTAGAATTCTCAGGGACTCTGATGAAAAATTCCACATGGGTCAGCATAAGTTTTCTGGTTTCTTTTCACATTTGTACGATATTAATTTTCACAATTCCATTGTACATGGTATTAAGTATTATCTCATATAATATTCTATTATAAAAGAGTAACAAAAAGTGTTACAGATATTTTTCTATACACTCTTTTGTTATTTTTTTCTTGATCTTCATCATATTCTATGTCCATTAGACGATCAAGTGTTCTGATATCATGACTTTTTTTAATTCTAGTCACGTTTAGTTGACGTGGATTTTTTCAAGTATTCAATGTCTAAAAGTGATCTCACTGGTAATTAACTGAATAGGTTTCTCATTCAGACATTTGTAGAACGAGGTCATTTATATGATCAAGTGGATTTATTTTCATTTTCTTTTTACTTTGTTATACTATAGATTTTACAAGATTCATCTTTAAACAGTCTCTTTTTTTGACTTGTCAACTTTTACACAAGCTAATGTTTATTTGAAATTTTTGTTTTTAATTTCAAGAGTATTTTCTTGACATTTTGAAGATATCTGTTGGTTATTTTGAATTATTCTTCGGTGTTACAGCATGATTTTTTATGGCTTCTGATTTTTGTAATCAATAAAAATGATATTACACCCATCATTTAAATATAGAGAAACCCCTTACAACTCTAGAAGTATTTTAAAATTTTTTGTCCTTTTGATTGACAACTTTTCTAAGCACTGAACCATCAGTTACGCTATTTTGTTGATCCCGACTATTTCGTTTAGGAGCTTTAGAATGTCGATAGGCGTTCATCCTTCCACATACCTGGTATCCTGAGCATCTGTCTATGTTGATATATACATTGTTATATCTACCAAAAAATTTATTTTAAAACTATTCAAGACTTAAAAACAAAAATTTATAATGCCTTTGTAATTTAATTTAATTGTAAGATACTATTTTATGAATGTGGTTTTCAGAAGTGATACTTAACTGGTATATAAAAAAATCTCAAGGTAGCATTGCTCATTTAAGACCAGACCATTATCTATATAAAAAATTTAAATGAAAACACTTGAGTTGAGTATATAGTTGAATTAGTAATCATATCTCTTCTCCAAATTGAAATGTTCATATATAGACCAGCTATTCAGCATTCAGGATGAATGAAAAAAGCTGTAAATGATTGAAAAAAATTTTTTATGAAGTATTTTAATTGAAGAGATATCATGTGACTATTTTAGCTCAATTTTTTTATTATAGGATTATTATTGTTTAAATAGCTATAAGGAGCTTGTGAACAATAAAAAGGATTTAAAATTATATATTTATATATTTTTATTATTTTTAATTAGATGTTTAGTTGGAAACAGTTGGGTATTTTGTGTTTTTTATACAAGATAGTCTGATACAAATTCAAATCTGCAAATGCCATGTTGTATTATTAAAAGAGAAATGAAGCTTTTCGGAGTACAACAATGAATCAATCTCTATGTAGTAATTTAATTTATCTAAGGAAATCGAAGTTCCATTAAATTTTAAAATTCAACTTGAAAAAAGCTTTCTATGCTCCTACTGTCATTACTTGACACTTCTCTTCGTAAATGAATACTTGGACGTATTCAATTGTTTACAGAGAATGCAAGATTTCATCTTCCTTAAAAGCTTGCATCAATCACTACACTAATTATTAATTTATTAAAAAAAAAAGTAGTAAATATCATTTTATCATCTTTTAAAGTTTAACCCCATTAAAGTTTTTTTATGTTGACTATTCATAAAATCTTGAATAATAATTAAATAGTTTGTTAACTAATAAGTCAGAAACAAAGATAAAAGTGTCACAATATTTACCAATAAGTTACAAACGATTGCAATTCATACAAATAAAAAATTTCCTATTTTGAACTTCATACAAGGGTAAACAAAGGGTAGCTTACCCTCAAAGAGGATAAACATTTTCCAGAAGTCGATAAAAATGTGTTTTCCATTAATTGACACTGGATTCTTTTACCGACTTTACACGTTATTTCTAGTAGGAAAAGAAAAATTCTACTTAAGGGATGAAAAGCTTCAAGGGTTGTAAAATTTTAGAATCGATAAGGACGCGCTCTTGAATTTTACTCAACGCTTTTATCGACGAGTGTCGCTTCACTGAGTGTCAAACACAAATGTAAGGGGGTGAGAGACAGAGTGAGCTTTGTAGAACTATGTAGTACACAGGGGTTGAAAGTTCAGTCAGAGCTTTTACGCGTTCGGGCTCGCTTGTATATTTGATGGCTTGTATAATTTCGCGATCACGCGAACAGTGTTGGTGCTATGTTTTTCTTCATATAGTAGGTTGTTATAGAGTTAAAAAAAATTTTTTTACATTAAATTCTTTCAATTTAAAATTCTTCAACACTAATTCTCTTAAAATTGAAATAAACAAAATTATTTTCAAATAAAAGTGAATACTTTTGTAGGTTAAAAAGAAAAATTGGATCATTAAAAAATAATTGATGTGCTTTTTTTGATCATTTTAATTAAATATTATCAGTCTCAAAGTACAAATTTGAACATGATAGTCAACTGGACCTTTTTATGGCTTCCTCTATTTTATCCCATTTATTCCTAAACGACAACAGCAAAAAAAAAGAAACATCAATATACCTCATTTTTTTCTCGGTTGAATTTACGATTCGATAACTTAATCAGAAAAAAACCAAGAAGAGAACAGAAGAATAAAACTTGTCATTTATCTTCATTTTTCTCGGCTGTTCTTTTGCTTGGTGAAGTTCAGCGACCTTTGACAATAGTTTTCAAAGTCTCAAAATGATCCGTTATATTTGAGGACCTAATTTATCAACCTTTTCTCATTCACCCATTTGAATATTTTATAGTCTTTTTCGAGTGTTTCTAGTTGAGTACTTCCATATTTTACACCTCCAAAAGTATTAGAGAAGCCATCTAATAACTCTTGACTTTTTATCCTCAGTCATCAAGGCTAACAATAGATTTTAATCACAGAAGCCTGAGATACATAAACAAAACATTTTGGATTCACTCAATAAATTATAGTATTGTTAAATATTCATTTATTAACAATTTAATGGTGACACTGGGATTACTATGACATAATAATGTGTTGGATGACAATGAACACAAGAATAAAATAAATAAGAGAAGTAATTTTTATCTGTCAATATAACCTGAAATCGAATGTATTTCATTTACGTTTGAAGGGCTGTAAAAGATATCTATAAGTTGGGTTATACTAAAATAAAAGCGAGAGGAAGTTAAGGCCACAGTGAGGGTAAAGTTCAATAGAGGTTATAGCCGTCTTAATGTTGACGTCTTATGATGCAATAGAAGAGGGTGTTGGAGAAATTTTAACCTGATAAAAAAAGTTATGCTGACTTAACCTCAACAGATTGTTTGAATTAAAGCTTTTTTTTTCTCTCTAAAAAATCGGGAAAACATAAATAAATCTGTAACAGAATATAAATTGAATTTTGCATTTTTGAAAGATGAAATAAATTGAAAGAATTTGAATGCTATTTATCATTTTTAATCTTACAGTTTTTTTAGATTAGGAGGAAGAAGTAAACAAAAGTATAAAATATAAGCAAAAATGGAATAAATGAATAAAATCAAATAAAGTTGAATTTAAATTATAGAGAAAAATCATCAAGGCAGATTAATTTAAAGACTTAAGTCAAGTAAAATAGTGATTGAAAATATGGCTGAAAGAAGTAATGCTTCGAGCTCAAGCTCTTTAGCTTTACCGTCATTACAAGGCGCGAGTCCTGATGGTGGTGCCAGTCCCAGAAGAGCTGTTAGCCCGTTACTTGAGGTACGAAGACCTCATTGCACCCTCAACTGTGACTCTTGCAGCGCTTACCTCGAGGACATCTACAGGCACAGTACGTTGAGCTTCCAGCAAGGTTGCTAAATTATTCAAAGATATTACCTATCTTTTTTGCATTTTTATTGTTCAGCTTTCACCTAATTGTTTCTCATGTTAGACATGTATAACTCTTTATTAAATATTTATACAATTATCAGATTAAAATTAAGTAATAATTTGTAAATAACTTGGTGGAGTTGGAGATGGTGTAATTAGAAAAAGTTTTAATTGGAATGTTTGTTTGACTTTCATTACAATGTAGAGAATATTTGGTTAAAGGTATGCCTTTAGAGAGAGAATAAATTTCTTTTGTGGGTGAACAATTGTTTGTTTAAAAATATGTTGTTTTATGATTTTCATTATTTTGTTTTTTTTTTTCATTTTTAGGAAGTTAAAAATACTCTTGCCGATGGAGAAATATGAGTAAAGTATGATTGTTTAAAGTTCTATAGAGATTTATTGGATAATCAGTATTCTAATGGTCCATGTTCACCAATCACGAATGAAAATGATGAAACTCAAAATGCCTGGTAACGCAATTGTTCCTAACACACTACTAAAATTCATGAATTATAAAATAAGCCACAACAATTCAGTGCCTTTATTGGGGCGATAGTATCAGTGCTAAAACATCGATTGTATTCATGGCGAATATTGGCTTAGCAAAGTAATTTCATCCCATTGCGTTTACGCTGTATTATATTAGATTCTGTTGGGACAAAGTACGGGTTGAACGGATAATCTACATTTCTACATGGTTCCAAGGTATATATGTGTATCGACACAACCACCAATATATACATGAGTGAATATCTCAGAATGATTTACCATATAAACACATATGTAACTTTCTGCATAAATCTGAGAAAGTTAAATAGATTGACGAAGAAGAGACAAAAGCATTACACTTGTGTTTGACTTTTACCGATTGTATCTACTCGCATTAGTGCCGCGTCGAGTAGAACAATCTTAAACTTAGTCAGCCAAGTGAGCATAAAAAATGTGATTTTATTTCAAGGACAAATAAAAGACAAGTTTGAGTGACATGATTCTCAATGGTTTGTTGAAGAATATAAACTAAGTTTTCTAAAAAAAAAATTTGTTTTTCCTAGAAGACTGAATTTTTTTTTTGATGCTCCTTTGATGATTTAGGGATTGGTTAGAGTGCTTACAAAAAAGACGTTTTGTAGTGTGAAATTGAGGATTAAAGTGAAAGGATTTTCCGTATTGGGAAATCGAAGAAATGGTTGAAAGGGATGTATTGAATGCTTTCACTTCATTGTCTGATAGATCAGCAAGAGAGGCTGTATTGAGAATTGACGTAGCGCAATATGAGGTTCTCGACTGTTTCCCACAAAGCTTCTCACTCTTGAAATCGATATCACGTCTCTCGGTTTGCGTCGGACTATCACGCGGATACCAATAATGACCACGAACGAGTCTCATACTGTCTATCAAAGCACCACTTCTAAGTGCTAAGATGAATTTCGTGATTTATAAAACATTCTCTAGAGGATTAATGTCTTCAGGAATTTCGGATAGAACTTGATGAATGCATCACATGTTGAAGTCAATACAAATCGAAATAAACACAAATCATTCCTTGCAAAATGGTTATATTTCTTCTTTAGAAAAAAAAAGGTTGTAAATTTTAAATATCAGGACGTTTTGATGGCAGTGGAGATTAAGTTAGGGAAATAAGCAATGTATGATCACGTAAATAGATTAAACTATGATTGAAATATGATCTTTTAATCTAAAGAGTCTAGATTATTCTCCCATGTATAGGTCCATATGAAAAATCAATGGAATAAATTTTCTACTAACTTTCATAACGACATTTTTCGATTTTATCATCCACTTGGTGGTGTTTAAATGTATCTGATAGACATTACATACTTTTTGTTTTAGAAATCGTCGAGGGAGTCAGGAGAGGAGGAGGATCTCCATTAAGACCTTTGCTTGATGAGGCAGCAGTAGAAGAAGAAGTGAGTCATAAAAACTTTTTTTTTACTGATATCTTAAATTATATATTTAAAATACATTCCATGGGATACATCAACCTATTTTTCGTCTTACTTTGTCATTAAATTTAACCTGAATGTGGTTATAACTTACATAAGTAATAGATGTTTACATGACTATGAAGTAAGAGTATTTGGAGGTCATCTCTAGAGAAATAATGTTATATGATTACTTCCAAAATGTATTTGTTATTTAGAAAGATAAGAGGGAATACTCTTCATTCATATGTAAGTGAGTAATATCTCCAAATGGCTCCCTGCTGTCTTTCATGGCATACATTATATCTAACCTGGATAGTTAAAATATTCAATGCTGAGGTGCTAAAATGACGTATATGTTCCAATAATTTTCAAACTTGACTTGCTCGATATCATACATTTACATTTCCTTTTTATGCTTCGATAAACATTGAATTTTCAGTCAATTTTTACTCCAGAGTTATTTTCTTTTATATTTTGTGACAAAAATTTTCTATGGTAATGAATGTTTAAATTTTCTATCACAGTGATTTTTTTTATATCTTTTTTTCATGTTGGATTAGGTAGCTACTTTGATGAGACGTTGCTGGGCGCAAGATTCTGCAGACCGACCAGATTTCCATGCATTGAAGCACACGATTAGGAAAATCAACAAGTGAGTAACTCTCTGCTAATTTAACATTTTTTAGTATTAACACTTGGGGTAATTAATACTAATCAACATGCTCATATGTATGATAATTCATGCTCACAATTGTGAAAAGTGAAATTAAGCAATGTTTATGTGTTAGAACAATAGCAGAGAATTATGAAAAACAGGTGTTGGAGAATTTTTTTTTGAAATTATTCTACTGGAATAATTTTATCTGGGAAAAATGGTTAGTAATAAAATTTTTAATGAATTAATTATAACTTACTTTTTGTTGAGTTATTAAATTGACAAAAAAGAAATTAAAATTTTTTTAGCCTTGAAAGAGTTCATATACCCTTGATCATTCTCGAGTTTTTATCGTTATCTAGTTTTTAGTCTCATTAATTATCACTCCAATCATTATGCTCTAGTTTTTTATATTCTCATACCACAACAAGTATATTTCATTATCGATTAAATTTCTATATAAAATAAAAGTAAAGAAGGAACAAATTTACTATAAAAAGTTTATTCATAACATTTCTTGATACCTTTTTTTGAAGAAACTGTTCTTCAGAGGAAACTTTATTTTTTGTCTGAAATTCTTCTTTATCAGATTTTTCTACTGGGATTCTTTCTCATGGGATTTTTTCTATCGAAATTTTTCCCAACATTCTGAATATAAGTCTGGAAATTTTTTTTTATTATATTCATAAATCTTGTGTCATCATCAAAAAACAGTTTTGTGAATATTAGAATCAAAAGTGATCATAAAAAAAAATTGAATCATGAAGTGTTTGCGTATTTTATCACTAGATATTAAATATATCAAGTAACATAAAATAATATCATGGATAAACTATTAAAAAAACGACTCTTTTACTTTAATGCCAATAAAAATTCGAAGTTCAATTTTAAAAATAAAAAAGTGTTTAAAAATTGGAATTCTATAAAATTTTAGCACATGATATATCTATAAAGTTCTCAAAATACAGAAATAAATTTCTCTCAGCTGTCGAGTTGGTTTAACCTTTGAGTCTGGAAACAGGTGACATGTTTATTTCAGTGATCGTCATGGGATTATTCGAGAAATATTACCAGATAAAATGATCAATTACTGCTGTAACAGATAGCTAAACTTTTTTTTGCTGATGACTAGTTCATTTTAGCACCATATGAAATATATACCTAAAAGCAATATGGCCTTTCACATGCTTCATATATATTCTAGGAAGAGAAGTTTAATCCTGAGAGATTAACACAAGAGTGTAAATGAATAATGAAGAAGAAATGATAGAAAATAAGGTACAAGAACTATTTGCTAAATTGTGCTTAAACCAAAGTACATCATAAATGTTCAATATTTATTTTTCTTCAGGTCCTTTTTTAACCCCATGTATTTTACTCATTCACTTTATTCCTTTGAAAATTTTAGCTTTTTTATTCTTGTGCATAAATTAACCCACCAGGTCTGAGGAATTTTTAATGATGTACTTCGCAGCTTTCATTACTGTGAAAGCTACCGCCTAGGTTTTTAGGTATCGTTAAAGCATGTACGTATAAGTTTAGTTCTATACAAACGACAGATATGCTTTTACAATTCAACTATAAAGACCTTTATGATGTACCAAGCTTACATCTTTCACCATTTCTTCAATCATTTATTCTAATTATTTTTACAAGTGATTTCCTTCTTTAATGATTCAGATTCTTCAACCATAAATCAATTTTTAACTTTTATTGAAAGATTTTGTTCAATAAAAGTCCATAATTTTTTTCATTCAAGTCGCTTTAATACGTCCAGCCAGGGAATCAAACGGTGACAAAATCAATTTCAAGTATAGAGGATAGGAATGTGTCCCAGAAAATGGCGTCTCCTGTTGAGATTCAAAGTGGTCTATTGATTTTTCACGTAACTTGCTAGGTCAACAAGTATAGGGGCAAAAGCCTCAGATGATGGTTATAGGTAGACGAAGGTAAAAGTAGGAAAAGAACTAGGAAAAAGGTCATCGAGCTAACTAAATCAGTTTGTTAATATACTTTGAAAGAAAATAAAACATCTTAAATGATCGTAATACTTTTTTCTGTTCTATTCTCGTGATCTGAATGTTTTTGTCAATTGAAAAAAAAAACTTCAGTTACAGAAAAAGATAAAGCCTTTCAAGTTTCTTGATCCTCACTAATGTTAGAATAATTGATGATTTTGTGAAACTTGGGGGTAGATCAAGGGAGAAACATTTATTTCCTTACCATGAAAGCTTTTTTGTCTTTATTGAGTAATTTTTTAAGCCACATACATATAGATAAAGTAACCTTTTAAGTATAAATTTCATTTCACATTTTTTTTAATAACATTTTACGACTAAAAGCAAAAGTTTGTTAACATCAAAGTTTTATTTTCACTTTATTGAAGTCAATTATAAGATTTTTTCAAAAGTTAAAAAACATTCATTTCCCTTCAGTTCATTGTTAATAATCTCTTCGAAATTGACTTCAAACTATAAAATAATATTATTTAAATGTTTTAGAATCAAGTTTCACGATATCGTTTAGAAAGCAATCTCTTTCTAGAACAACCTATTTTCTAGTAAAACATATATTATTGATATTTTCTTACATAGAGTTGTTCTGTTGAAACCTGGCATACTCTTTTATGTCAAAGTTCATATTAGTAACCAAATACTTAAAAAATAAAATCTCTTTATTTTCTTTTACTCCTCATCATCAACTCATCTAATTATCATCTTGGAAACTACCTTCTTTTCAATTTATTCAATTTAATATAATATTTCTATGATGTTGCTACTGAGAAGACTGATTAATTTTTTTACAACGGTTGCTTACAATATCCTAGCCTTTCAGGATCAAAGTAGAACCAACTCCAATATTGATGTAATAAAGCATGATTATTATAGAAAAAACTCTCTAGCCAAAGTCCAATGCAGTTAAAAATATCCTTAATCAACGTCAGACAATTTTACCTAAAGGTTGAAGGGCTTTGGTCTTCACTGTCTGATAGTGTGGAAGCACACAATAATTTTATTCTGCATTTTCTATTTATCTATGTACTCAATACCAATACAATACCATTGTAAATGACAGGTATGAAAATCGAAAATCAATCTGGATTATTAAATTTTTCTTAATACTGATGGGGTATTTTTTAATTGAGTGTATTAATAAACTAGAAATTCATTATTTCAGTTGACGTTGATAAGTTAAATTAAAATCCAGAGTACCGGTTGATAATAAAATGTTGCATTTTCAATTATTCAGCAGAAATAAATGTTATAATAACAATCCTCGGTTTTTATATGAATATAAAATTATTGATTGATAAAGAGTTATTAAATTTATTCATTTTTCTTTTATTTTGAAGGATAATAATTGAAATCATCAAAAATTATTGATTTAACACGTTTGCATGATAAATATAGATGCATAAAAGATCACTGCAAATATTTTTCTCTTCATCAAATATTTGAATACAGAATGAACTGATGATGAGCACAAATATTTTTTTTCAATGAAAAGAAAATATAAACGTGTAATGATGAAGCAAAATAGTGATAAACAATGACTGGGGAATTCAAAAAGGTGAATGCACAAGTAGACGTTATTATCTGATATCATTTTGTATAAGTTTAAAACTACATTTCCATAACATTGAACATCAATTCTGACGTCAGGTACTGGTTCTGACGTATCTTTTTCATCCAGAAAAGAAACTCAATTTACAAAACAACTTGATCAATTCTGTTGACGTCCAGGAGCTCAATATTTCTGTAGCTTCATCACCAACTTTAGACTCAAGCTTTTCTAAAAGAAAGCTTGCAAGTGTGAAAAGTTGCATTATCCCGAGTTGCAATATTTCTGACTACATTTATATTGCAGTGTCAGGTGTGAATAAATAATGAGAAACTTGAACTTGCAAACTTTTATTCTTGTCACTTGATTTCCTTTTTTCTACATCTCAAAGGATTAGATTTACATGAATATAAACAGAGTAATATAGATATTATCTTTATTGACTGGTAAACTTTAAT
Source organism: Chelonus formosanus (assembly GCA_028641665.1). Classification (NCBI taxonomy): domain Eukaryota; kingdom Metazoa; phylum Arthropoda; class Insecta; order Hymenoptera; family Braconidae; genus Chelonus; species Chelonus formosanus. The sequence continues at coordinate 23,140,148 of CM054002.1, forward strand.
GTGACCTATAAATTTAACGATGATACAATCATCTTTGAGATATAATACCCAAAGGTATAATCTTTTATTATCCCTAAAATGTTCTTATAAAATTTATTGTTAATCTGACAAGATATCACGAGCTGAATAAGTGCACAAATTATATTTACAATAAATTTATTATATTAAGAATGTTCTACATTATTAGCAACATAAAACATATTATGAAATTGAAAATCTCGTTAATTTTAAATAAAGATTGAGCTAATGATAAACTGTTGAATGGACAATATATTTAATATTTTTAAATTAAAAACTCGTTATGAATAAAAAGTTGCTTTCAATAGCAGCATTTATTAGTATTAAATGTACTATTGAAATGATAAATACGTACGTAATTTATGTTTGGTAAATATTGTAGAGCTCATAAATTGAAGAATCAGTAAAAAGGGGAAAAAATACGGTTTTTCGATAAAAAATATTTTATTATTAATTATCAGATGGAAATATTTTAAAACATTTTTAATAGATTAATTTTTTTTCGAGATAGTTTTTGGTAGAAATTATAAAAGCTCAGCTTCCCTCTTTTAAAGTACCTCTATGATCATTTTTCAGCGAGACATGAGCTCTTGAAGTGAAAACATATACTCTCAACTTTGAACGATTATAACTTCTACAAAAAAAATAATGGTGTAACAATTACTCAAGAGTCATTACAAATTTTTGAGTACTTTATAAAGTGATACACTTAATGATTAAAGAAAATCTGAAACTTTTTTTCAAAATAATTAAAAAATCAATAGATAAAATACATGAAATTAATTTTTAAAGAGAACCATTTATATTTATCATTATTTTGTGATCTTGTGTAATAAAAAAAAGTTATTCTCGTTTCTATAGGGATAAAATTTTCAATAACAGTAAATATTATATTAGTAATTTATATAAAGAGAAAAACATTTAATCAACATCATGAATTATTTATGGACTCAGTAATTATTTCTAAATAAATAACTAAAATGATTTCGTTTATGTGCTAGTATAGTTATTGATTATCGAATTTACCTTTAAATTAGTGCCTGTTATTTAAATGTCAATATCAGATATCATTCTTTTAAATATATACATCTATTTTATTTATTTATAATAATAGTAATGTATAATGATGATGATGGATATTAATTATCAGTGTTCGTAACTTGTAGTGAGAAAAACAAAAACGTTGCAAGTAATCTAATTAACGCAGTTGGTCAATGTAGAAACATTGTATTAATCAGTGGGGTTAATTATCTACATGTTCGTGGGAAATGACATTAAATACGCAATCGCTGAACAAAAAGTGCGTGTACTGAGTGAATCAATATCAAACTTGACTCAATAGGCTGTCTATTGAAAGACAATGACTGCCATCGACAGTACAGGATTGAGTTCGACATTTGCAAAAAATTGAACTAATTCATAGTCAAGAGACGTGAGGTGGCTGATAAATGGGAATTATGGGCAGCCTAAAATGTCAAGACAATTCAAAATAATGCATTTTCGGCTGAATAAAAATTTATGTTGATCAAAAATTATTGATAAATATATTTAGCTTCAACTTTCAGTTAAATTTTGTTCAGTGAAACTTTAGAAGCTACCTAATTTTTAAATTAAATAATAATCAGTAGATATGAAATAATTAATTAATTATTTAATCAAGTTTTTAATGAATTTTTTTCACTTATTATTCTTCATTACATTATTTTTCCATTTATTTTTCTCACTTCATCAAAATGAAGTTGAATATGGAAATGAATTTTACAATCCACATCCATCAGTTCTATTATTACTATTTAACGCTGATATATCATATTGATTCCATTCTATATTATCTATTTTCATTCCCACATATTTTAGTGAAAAGTTAATAAAGACATAACAAAGCACCGCCATCATCGTGATTAAATCTTCCTAAATTATTGCTTTATTTATCTGCTCTGGATCAAAACAAAGCTGATTTGGTATCAGATACAATAAAGGATTATTGACTCAGTGATATTTATAAAAAACTTTGGGAACTGTTCAATTGTGATGAATACCAAATACTTGAACTACATGTGATATTTGATCATTAAATAAAAATTTTTTAATTTCTATCAAATAATTGATTTCAGAATTCCCACTCAAAATAATACAGCTAAACTAATGACAAAAGAAGTCTACTTCATTTGAAAGCTTTAATCTCTCTTTTGAAGTTGAAGATTCACTCCTACACAATCACCAAAGCTTTAAAAAGATTCCTTTAATTAATCTGTTGAAAAAAAACCTTCTAAAAATATTATCTCATGTCAATGGACACATAAAAATATCTTTCTGCCATGTCATTCATGAAAATGTCCAAGTAATTTATTCCTTAGATTCCATCATGATGTTTGGAAGCTTTAATTCTCTTAAAAAGCAAGATAAAACATGAGTTAAATTGTGGGAGAAATAAGACTTGAAGGAAATGAGGGTGGATAAGTAAAAAAACATGAAACATCGATCACATGGAAGGAATTAGAATGACTTAGAAGATTACTTTTTTATCATAGACATGAAGGTAACATTATGAAAAAAATTCATTCTCTATAAAATCTGATATAAGCTCAAGATAATGGAAAAGTATGACATGAGAAGAGTATATAAGTAACATGGTTAGTGTATCTCTTTGATATACTTTATTGCGGTTTCATTCGCTTATAAGTGTGCGTGTGTACATGAACATAAGCAAGAGAATGCTTACAGCTGATAGGAAAGAGCTTCCAGAGTGATGTGTTTTAGTCTACTTAGCCAGGTGCACACTTAGTAAGCTCACTCTGGTAACACAAACATGTCTCATACCATAACATGCCAAGTAATTGTCTTCTCCAATATCTCATAACTAAATTCCATAGATTGGCAGCTAATTCATGTAATTAATTATTTAGGTAATAGTGAATTTGATTAACTACTCCACTGATGGAAGTCACCATGATAATTTTGTTGTCATCCTAGCTTTGAAATAAAAAAAAATTATTTTTATGATAAATAACAGAGGATAGATACTTGATAGTGATTTATTTTATTAATTATTCAACCATAAATAATCACAATAACTTCCTCATAATCCATGGACAGTTGAAAAAAACTTCCTACGTGAATAACAGATGTTTTGAATATTTGATAATCTTAATATTCCTAGCGAATATTCATTAATGTAGTCACAACGGTATAAGCAAATATGCGGAAAAAATGATGAGTGAGAAAAATGTGATCTCGTGGGAATTTTATAAACGTGTAGATTTTATTGATATTGATTTGAATGCTAAAAGAGGAATTCGTAATATCAATGTTTCTACTGCATATAATAAATGATTCAAGATCCAATGAAATTTGTTGTAGAAAGCTATCATTGGTATTACCTGAAATAAAATAATTCTGGAAATGGCAATATAAGACGATTTATCTATAACTCTTGAAGCAATCATGTGACAGAAATGAGATTAATCACTTCCGCAAAGAGGGGTAAACTGTGTCAGGAAATTGCTTCGTACGAAAGCATCACGTGATCGTAACTTGTCTTTTAGACGTATGGTGAGAAGATACGATGGCCTATACACGAGTTCTTGACATCGTACTGTTATGTCAGCAGTACACTTGTGTATCCTGCTTGTGGTGTTATATAAATGTTGAGGTAGTGGGATCATAAATATCGATTCCTCTATGGGTAGTTCCTCTACCAATGGACGGCCAAATTGCTTGGGAAATTCAAGATTAATTGAGATGAAAACTTACTACGGGAAATTTGTTGAAGAATGACTTATTGCTATGGATTAATTATAACTTCCATTTATCAACAATTGGTAATATACAAGATCAAAATGTATGCTAATTTTCCCAAATTGTTCCAACAGATTAACTGATCCTCATATTATTAATTATGCTCAAGTTAGTTATGCTTTCAAGTCACAATAGTGCAATTTCGCCCTGAATAATAGCTGTAGCAGTTATTGTGCGTAGTAATAAATTGTTGCAATAAGTTAAAATAAAAGATGAAGCAGGAGAGTGCTTTTGTAGCTGCAGGTTAATAAATTTTAGCATTATTAGTAGATGAGAGCATTACTTTTCATTAGCATTATCATTACTATTGTACTCATTTTGATTATTTCTATTATTATTAATTCTGATTAATGACGTGGTAAGTTTGCTATTTTTTTCACTCAAAGCTCTCTGCTGTCGTCCACCATCCAGTGGGTTGATGAATCAAAGTGTATTAAAATATCAAACATTCTAAAAACGAACTCATTAAGTGAGTCAAATTACTATCAACTTGAAAGGAAATATATTCAAATTTAGCACACCCACAATTATTCTACAGTAAATTCTCCTTAATTAATTTTAAAATTACGGTGTACAACCTGAATGAGTGGAATTATGTAAGAGAATGATACAATAATTCGAGACGAAGTGTTTAATTAACTTAATTACAATCTTTACCAAAAATAATTTAATCCAATATCTCATGCATTGCCGCTCAGAGATTTATTTGTGTACTAAATAGCTATAAGGAAGCATCTCAAGATCCTCACACCAGCAGAAGGATTAAAGTTTTAGAAGCATGAAATTCCTGGTAGAATGGTTATTAACAGAGCTAGATAGAATTTGTTATCCTTTGTTGAATTTATAACGTCATTCAAAACATAGCTATATGTACTTAGTTCATATTACGGTTTCATAGAATTCATCAAAACCAAAACGGCCGCAGGCATTTAGCATTTTCAGTAAAGCTAAAACATAATTTAAGTGAAGACTGGAGAAGGTTGTGTCTCAATTTGAATGTTTCTCTGGTTCATTCATATGTATGTAGTACAGGAGCCAAACTATAAAACATATGTTTGTGTAGGTTCATGAATGGCACACATTGACAACAAATACCAGTAGCTTTCCGTTGTTATATTCTTGTAGGTTATGAGAGGATTGAATAAACGGGTCAACTCCTTAAGGAGATTGCTTAGCCTGGATTTTTTCTCGACATTTCTAGGATTTAAAGTCTATCTGACGTTACGCTACTGTTATTATATGTATATATACTTATATATGAATCCTTTTCTCTTCTATATTTGTCGCTAGAGGCCATCTTGACGTTATTGTGATTCGCCGTTAGGATTTCACGATGCGGAAATTCTCTGGAGAATATCATGCTTCCAACTTCACCGTAGGGATAATAGCAAGAATATGAATAGAACTTTAGTTATACCCAGTTATTCCAAATCCAATTATTTGATTTTGAATACTCTTTTTCCTTTTGCCAGGATTATACCGAAAAATTGTTAGAAAGTTTGATTAAAGCTTGAGAATGGTAGATAACAGAGCCTTTGGAATTAACATCATGGAATTGTTAAAGATGGGAGATCATCAGTGAAATTAGGTTGCAAACATTTTGATCTACCAGAAGAATGATAATAATTTGATTAAACTCACCAATTAAATAATTAGCTTAAGAGTACCAAAGAATCGTCATTTGTGAATAGGCAATCCATCATTTTTATCTGGAAAAATATTTTAAAAAGTTTAGTATTGTATTTAGTAATGTAAACATGAGAGCATTAAAAATATGAGTATTTTACATTACATTCAATTCCTCATCCAGACTTATTGGCGTCCTCCTCTGTTTTCTTTACATTTTGTTTTAAACTTGGCATTTACTATTGGACCAACATGATAAAACATTTTTTTCTAATAAAACAAATATTTCATTTCACAAAATAAATATTGTTATTGTATTTATTAAATCATAGATAAAAAATTTGATTGGATTTTTTCCAATAATCATAAGACGAGTTAGTATTTAATCATCTAGTTATTATATATAAATTTCATGTTAATAAACTTGGCCGTAATTTAATCAATGTGGGTATAAAAGTTGAATTTTATCGATAAAAAATTTGTATCTAAATATTATAATGTGGATATACATTTATTAAAACGGGATTTACGAGTAATTTGAGTCCGTAATGAATCTGCAACCTAATTTTGCATCGTAATATCGAATATCAAGTTGTGAACAAACAGATAATAATTATTCGATCAATCAAAAACTCATTTGTTATTAAATTCTATCGTGGATTTTAACGCTGAAAATATTGCATTTCATCGTTAACTACTATCTTAGTTTGAAGTATCATTTCACTTAAACTTTCTCTACATCATTATCCTAATTTAACATGAAACATTGTAATAATGATAGCAAAAATAATTAAAAACAAATAATCCAAAAAGTTTCGAGTAATCAGCGATAAATTCAAAAGTTTGATGTGCTACTTGATCATTGCAGAGACTATGAGAGCAGTAACATTCTGGATAACTTGCTTTCGCGCATGGAGCAGTATGCAAATAACTTGGAAACACTGGTTGCTGAACGTACAGCTGATTATCTCGAGGAGAAACGTAAATGTGAAGAGTTGCTATATCAGCTTTTGCCAAAGTAAGTATAAACTATTGTACATTTAGAAGTAGATTAACCAAAACTATCCACCAGATCAACAATATTTCCATCATCGAACTTTGTTCATTTACTTTATTCCAAAAGAAATATTTGTGATAAATTTATTTTTCATTTTCTCCATTTCTTAAAGTTATTTCCCTTGGGATTAGAAGATTTTCACTGAGCAATGGATGATAATTGAAGTCTAGAGAATCTCTTCAGCTTGAAAAGGGATGAAATGGTCATGGGTTAAAACAAAATTAACAGAATAAAATATATCAAACTTTTTATGTCTAGATATCTTAGCAAATACTTTATCTCTATGATATGATAGTTTATTATAAAATGCAACAGTGCCAATAATGAAATAATTCACCAGTCTACATACCTCTAAATCAAATAGTCTGATTAATAGTTGGAAATACAAATAATGGTATTTCATTTTTAGCAGCAAAATATTGAAATACTTTTATTATCAAAATACATTGTTTTTAATAATTCTGAATGTTGTTTTTTGAAACATATGAAAGGTTATATTAAAAAACTTTGTATTAAATCACAATAGTTGATTGATTTACAACTTATCAAAAAATAGTTTAAGTTATTGATTAATTTGGAGTCGTTCTGATAGGTTTCTCCAATAGATAGATCACATTTGGTAGTCCGTTCGGTATAAAGCAACGAACACGGTAGCCCACAGCAGCAAGAAAGTTAACACCATCGATTGCACTTGCTAAAATTTGTAACAATAGTAGAGACTTTTTTGTTCTCAAACAGAATTTATAAATATTTATCAAGTGTTAATAATTATTTTAAAAATACCTTCAAATACTTTTTCGCCCGTTGGACTATTGTAGTTTCTAAATGATCGAGTCATTGCTTCCATTTCTTCTCCATTTAATTTATAGCATTTAAATTCACTGCCATGACGATGCAACTCCACATAATGGTAGAGCTTAGCTTCAGGTGTAATTTGGAATTTGCCTTCCATATTATCCTTGGAAACAGTGAATACTTTTTCTTTTAAATTTTCAATATGACAAAAATAACGTATTAGATTGTTTCAATACAATAAAGGTATAGTTTGATATTCTATGGTAATAAGATTGATATCTCTGAGGTAAATTTCGAGTATTGATTGATTATATCTATATTTTGTTTTGAAATGTTGTCAGCAATGAGTCATTAACCTTGAAATTCCTTGTTTACAGCCATTATTATTTTGTGGAATGATACACATGAAATAAAGTGGTTTGAAAATATTATTGATTAAATATTATTCAAGTGGTAAATTGTTTTATTTAAATATGAACATAAATACATTAAAACTTTATTTATAAAGAGAAATAATAAGTTCTTGACATAAACCACGTGCCTTACGACACGTGGAATAAATGCACGTACATTAATAACAGTTCAGTAAAAATAATTGTGTTTAATAATTGAAGTTTATTGATATTGATTGGCTATTTCATTATTTTCTTTTCTATTGTTGTTGTTAATTTGGTTTTTGTTAGTCATTCATGAGTTCAACGTAAATGAGAGGGTGAACGTAACTCAACTTAATCGCCCAATTAAATCAGTACAATAGAAACTGAGAACTAAAATGCCAATCGATACTCGATTTTATATGAAGAAACGACCCCATTCAGAGAAACTTGTCTTAAACCATTACTATAACAATGAATAAATTTAGATTGCTAGTAGTTTTCTTAATGTTCTTGTTATCTATCTATTATCAATTTGAATTCATTCAATGAGTAATTTATTTTTAATTACAACTCAAAAAGAAATATATGACATATTCATTTAATTGTTTTGCTATTTAATTTAATCATTTCAGCATTAAAATTCTATAAATACCAATTTTGTGACAATAAATTAATGACAATAAATTTCCAAAAACTGCTAGATGAGCTAGAGACTAATACATGCATTTAATTCTACAATTAAACTTAGGAAAATTATATATTTTATTCTTTCATTTAATTTTCTTATTTTATTTCCAATTACTTTCAGAGCTTGTGGCTTGTTTTTTTTTTTTTTTTTACTTTTTATTCCCAACAATCCACAAGAGAGCTATTGTTTTTTTCACCAGTGATTAAACGACGCTCGTTGCGGTGATGACAGCGACTAGTCTCATCTATTCTTTATTTTCTTTGAGCACAAGCAATTTTTACTTTCAAACGTGACTAGAGTTTCGCCAAGACTTTCTACCTCAACTGTCATTTTGTTTAAAATTAATTTCACCAATTTCTATCACTCTTATTGTGTTCATTTTGTTTTTTTCAGGTCGGTAGCTTCCCAATTAATTCTTGGACAAAGTGTCATTGCTGAAACTTACGATCAAGTTACAATTTACTTTAGTGACATAGTGGGTTTCACCAGTCTTTCTGCTGAAAGTACACCTCTGCAGGTAGTGGACCTTCTCAATGACCTCTACACATGTTTCGATTCAATTATTGAGAACTTTGATGTCTATAAGGTGAGAACTATTGCAATGAATTCAATTTGTTGAATTCACTTTCGAATTTTTCTTTGATAAAGTTCTTACGAAATAAGAAAACTTGTTAAAAACTATCTACATGGTTTAAAGGAACGATAAAAAAAGATATTGTGAACGTTTGAGCGATTTTGTAGAGTAAAATCCTACCTCTATTACTGCATTGATTTTTTTTAGTGAAATACATCCTGAAAGTCTCTTTTAACTTTGACATTTTTCCATTTTTCAACAACACTTTGATGTTTGAAAAATAGAAAATAATAAATAGAAAAATTTTAATTAAAACTGTTTCACATAAGAGTGGTTGATAAAGAGTTCTAGTTTCATGTCACTGTTTACAGATATTGTATTACTTTATAGGAAGTCAGTTAATGTCGTAAAATTCTCCATATATGTACATAGTTTTCCATTAACAACTATTTTATTATTATGTGGTGCTATGCAGTGAATTAAAAATAAGTGTTGGCAATTTTGTTTACTCAACCAACTTCATATTCAATATCTCTTCATTGAATTTTGATGTTCATGATCCAACAATAGAGGTAGTTTTGTCGTCTATTGCATCTATATCAATTGTCTTGAATGGCAGTGGGTTCATTCGTTAAAGTGAACAAAATGCAATGAAAAGATGGAACTAATGAAGACAGAAAAATACTCAAGCAAGTTTAAAAACGAGAGCTCGATGAATTAGGTCAACTGGCTCGTTACCCTCTGCTTTCTCATTTTTTTTTTCTTCTGCTATTTTTATCGGTTATCGTGGAAATTTTATCTTACTCATATGTGTTAGTTTCATTGAGGTGACGAATGTAGTGGTGAATTTAATTTTCAAAACTTTTATGCCATCAACTTCATCAACTCAATAGGTTCATTTTTCTACAGGAGCAAAATTTTTTTCTAAAATCACATAAAAACTCTTGATAAGGTATGCCTCCTCTTCTATAATTAATATTCAAAATATGATTTTATTCATTTGCAAATGTGTCACATTCAAATAAAAAATATTTCATTATTTTATATCATGAATTCATTTATTTATTAAAATTCATTGTATATCTATATTTTTATTTTATCAACGAAAACCTAAACATTAATCCACACAATTTCTGCTACTCATTCATACTGAACGTATAGACATTTTTATCACGAAATGAAAATAGGTAGAAAAGTGAGAAAAGATGAAAGACGAGATCATTCTTGTTACAGTATTAGGTGACGTGTTGTGTCTTAAAAAACCAATATAAAATTCCTGTCAAAATTATTTATCAGATATCATCGAGCTTAACATTCTATTTTATCTTCTCTTGATGCAACTCAATAGACCAAAGAAAGCTCATGTGTCACAGAATTTCTATACGAAACATTCTTGTACTTGGATACAAGGATATTTTGGAGATAAATCAAAGCTTACGTGGGAGCGAAGGAGAAAGAAAAAAAAAGGCCAAGAAAAAAATGCGTAGGAGATGTAAATTCTAATGAAGAGTCCTGTGATATTCATTCAAATGGATATAAAGAAAGAAATAAATTGAAATGACAACAGACAGGAGTTGTAAAGAGAATAATATGAGCAAGTAAAAGGGAAGTTTGTAAAAAAAAGCAGAAAATAACTCAGATAAAACTCCAATTATATAAGTGTTTTATCTTATTTCATTTATTTATTTTTTTTATAAATAATAAGAAATTACATTTTATTAATTAATTAAGATTTTTAACTAAGTAAATTGTCAACCTCCAAAAAATAAAAAAAAAAAAATTAAAAATTTTAATATTCTATGAAATGTTTTATTATTCATTTCAATTTGTTATTTGATATTGTATATAAATTTTTGAATATTTGATTCGAATGATTTTAATCTATTCAAAAGGAGTATAGTTAAAATCAGTATTTCTGTAATAATAAATTTCATGCTTTATTTCATCTCATTACAAGCTCCAATCATTAACTGAAATTCAAAGCTTTCATGAAAATAACATGAAATTACATAAGCTGTAAATAACATACAATAACGTAAATCATTTTAAAGAGCCACGTGTATTTACAATGACTGAAATTACATAATTAAACTCAATTCTCTTGTCCTAATTTCATGATATAAATAATTTTATTTTACTAGAATAATCATGAAAATAATTAATTAAATATTGTATTAGAATGTAAAGTAAGGCCACAGATTTAATTTCGCATGCATATTATCAGGTACTTAATGCAATAATCTTATTAGAATGTGCTAGTCAACCTTGACCTACACTCATACATTTTTTATTAATTATGTTAATTAATTCAAAAGTCATGGAATAATAACAAATAAAATGATTATTTTTTTTTGTTCGTTATTATCCAGGTGGAAACAATTGGAGATGCTTATATGGTCGTATCTGGATTGCCAGTTAGAAATGGCATGAATCACGCAAGAGAAATAGCAAGAATGAGTCTTGCACTTCGTGACACTGTCATGACATTTAGTATTCGTCACAGGCCTAATGAACAGCTAAAGCTTCGCATTGGAATGCATAGTGGTGAGCTTTTATCATAAATCAATCCATGTCACTTAATGAATTCAGCTTCAATTAAATTTAATGCAAATCAATTTCCCTAAGCAAGAATGAAAAATTTTATTTCTTTTTTTCTCTATTTTTTTATTCTTGATTAACTCAAAAAAGGTATTTTTAATTGGTGTTTTCTAAGAGAAAGATCACCTTTTGTGTTTTTTTTTCATTCTTTTGGATATAAGAAAAATACCTTGTTCTATCAAAGTAAAAGTGCTAAAGTATCAGGTGGAAAAAAAATGAAGAGGTTGACACCACTTCAGTGAGCTTTAATTTAAAAGTTAATTACTTTTCCGATTGGCTTGTGTTGGCAGTGTGTGTTAAGTTAATATAGATGAGAGGTTATAAAAAAAAAAGAAGTAAAAATGATGAATTTATTTAAAAATTTTAATTTTATGTAAAAATATGATCATTTTTTTCTCTAGTTGGACGAATTTAATTTTTCTAAACATCTCTGAGTAATACAATTCATTATTCTAAATATTTACATATCTTTCCAGGGCCATGCGTAGCTGGAGTTGTTGGACTTAAAATGCCTAGGTACTGTCTCTTTGGAGATACAGTTAATACTGCATCAAGGATGGAGAGCAATGGAGAAGGTAATTTATCTCATAAAAACAAAAACCGTCAACGGGAAATATAAATATAATCCAATAATTTAACGCTGAGTGAATTTTATTAAAAGGAAGAGAAAAAAGAAATTGGAATGTAATTTCTCTTTTAATAAATATCGATTCACTGAATCGAGAAATCATAAAAACAAACAGAACAGTGAATATTCATTTTAAAATTTAAATTGAAGATTTATTTTTTATCAACAGAAACTTAACTGTTACTATATTTTTACTTTTAATTATTTTTTCTTTTTTTTATTCAGTCATAATTTATTCAATTAGAATTTCAAGATGTCTACTGTTAATTTTTATGCAAACTACTTCTTATCTTCACCTTATTTATTATGAACACAAAAATACACAAATTCTCTTTGTATCAATTTGTAGAGGAAACTTGTCTGTTTATCTAGAAAAAATTTCTATAAAAAAGATCTTCAGCAGATTTCTCTTACATTTTAGTAAAGTTAATTGGAGTCGACGTTTTCATAGAGCTACTAGGTATTAAAGGTCGCGTTAACTAATGAATGCACCTGAAAGGATCTTTTGCATATGATGTACAAGTGTTACATCCTCTAAGAGGAAAGTTTTGATGAATATGATAAACTATCAGCATCAAAGCTTATTTAGTAGAACAAGTGTTCACACTAATATCATCGATATTACTGAGCTTTGATTTTTTATGACCCAATTAACTCTGCTTTGTCTCCTGTGTTTACAGCTTTGAAAATCCACGTCAGCCCCAAGACTAAAGAAATATTGGATACTTTTGGAACTTTTGAACTCTGCTGCCGAGGGGAAGTCACGTTAAAGGTGATACTTTTATAGAAAATTGATATTTTAAAAAGATTATAGAGGAAAGAAAAGGAAAAACATATTGACCTTTTTTATGCTGTAATACTTATTACATATATTAGTAAATAATTTCCAATAGAAAAGTATTAGCATTTTTTATTAAATTAAGAACTTTGTTAAATTATTCAAAAAACTTTATAAGTTTAAGGAAATGAAAAAATTATAATTAAATTTTATCATCCATATTTATTTCCTCTAGCTATCACTCTCGAGTCACATTTCTCTTCAGTTCAAAGATCTTTTTGTTCGATTGAACTACAATGAAACTCCGATATTTTCCATTCTAGAGAAATTAAATTAATATTACTCTATTTTTAATTTGTTTATTCAATGCTTTTACTCACTTCTCTGTTGATATTTTTATAATTAGACTCTCTAATTACTATTTACATTGTAATCAAAATTAAGCTTTTACTAATTCAAGGAAAACTACATTTAACAATATAAATTAGAATTTGAACTTGTTAAGAAATTCAATCATTCGAGTTTCATTAAAAAATTAATGTGCACTTAAAGTTATTTATATTCATATTTTAATGAAACTAAAAATTTATTAGCATATTAAAATTTAACAACTCTGTCAATAACATCAGTTAGACAGCAAAAACGACTGCTATCAATTTTAATCCAAAAAAAATTTTCTAATTTTTATTAATTCAATATCCTTTTTTTTAATTTTATCAGACTTTTTTCCGGCCTATATTGTGATAATCTTGAAAATGGCTTAATATTCTTAATGTGGTACTTAACTTTTATATACTCTTGTCGATTTAGAGAACTTTATAAGAAGCTCCTTATTAACGAGTGATCTTGACATGTCGAAACTAACTTCCTCACCCTTCTGCTCTACTTCACCTTGTCGGATTGATCTTCTACTCAGTCGTCAAGTATTCTGTGGTGTGGGCACTCAATCCGACAAGGCGGAAATGTTGAATATCTCTTTCATTATTATCATTATTACCTTTATAACTACTTTCTCGTTCTAATTTGTAACAAAATTCTCTAGGGAAAAGGCAAGATGACAACCTACTGGTTGATTGGAGAGAAGCCCATCAATAACAATGTCCAGGAGAATACCTCGAGCACCACAAATGATCAAAACCCACAGCAGCAGCAACAACAGCAAATCCAAGGCCAAAATAATTGTACCCGTAACTCATTGAATATGACGGGAAATGGAGCACCCAGGAATCATTCACTAATGTTATCTCCTTCTCATCAAAGAAATTCCAACAATACAGCAACCACGCACTCCGGAACTGCAGTTCATTCAAGTCTTTCTAGTGATAACGTACCAAATCATGCGGAAAGTGGATCAAATACTCCTCTTCTGTTGTCAACAGGATCGATTCCTAGGGCTTAAATAAGACTGTTCGTAATCAAATTGTCGGCAACTGTCACAATGAGGTGCAGGCACTTCTGCTACTGTGAACACATTAATTCAACGAGTGAAAGAGATAAACGAACGCGTGAACGATTGAGAGAAAAAGGGTTTGATGGATGATTACTTGAGTTGAGGTGAGTTATTGAAAGTTAGTAAAAGATTAAGATGAAAAATGAAAGAGGTGACCTATGGTCTCATGTTTACATATTTAAATTAATTTATGTTATAATCAGATGAGATAAAGATGTATTTAGAATGCAGAGAAAAAGTTATCGATCAATTTAAATTTTATTTATAAATTTTTTGAAATATATAAACTCAACGAATACTCACAAACGAGAAATAAAAATGGATCAATATAGTATATATTGGAATGTTGATAGTGTAGGAAAAAACAGCTTTAGTTAATAAAGAAAAATATAAGTCTTGTCTTAAAGGTGCTGAACCATTCCTATGATAAATTATCGGGTTTCTATAATAATTAAGAAATCGTTTAGTAGATCGATGTTAATGTTGATATTCTTAATAGAAATTTCTTTTAGTCGTTTATTATTTACGTGATAAGATTAGAAAAGAGAAAATGATCTCGGTACAAAAGGAATACCGGGACCAATTTTACCAATAATTATTGCTATAAATCAATCACAAAAGATTGAAAGAAGGAGGATGAAGTGTATAGAAGATAAAAAGACAAGATAAATTGTTCAGGTTGAAAGAAAAGTCGAGAAGGTGCTAAAAATCTTGACAAATCGTATAGGAAATCGCACGGGAGTGACTGTTCGAGATTAATCGATCGTGTACAAGCGATAGGAGAGTATTCTCCTTTGAGCGCACAGTGAGCCATCGAATATACTAAGATAGACGCATACAAGACAGTATTATATATATCTACTCACCTTTGTCTACTCTATCGATTGCTTCAAAGAAATTCTTCCTGTCTCATTTGTTTCAATCGAATTCACCCTTTGATTATTAATTTTAAATAATTGCCATCTGATCGTACAACATGTGATGAACTTGCGATCACAAAATATTATTTATATTGAGATTAAATATTGTAATTCCATAGGATCTATTGATCTATCGATCTATCTTTAATAATACGATTATAAATAATAAGATAGTGAGAAATTTTATTAGTTTTAAATGTACACATGGAAATTTAAATAATTTCAATAACATATTAGGTTATTATTATAATAATAATATTAATGTATATATACACAACAATGTCTATGTATACAGGAAAAATAGAAAGACAACAGACATTAATTATTAATACATTGAGAAATGATTGACGTTTATGTTATAATAGACTGTTATATATTGAGGCTGGGCCTCTTTTTTGTGCGGTTGAATGATATATTCTATTGAATGTATGCTAAGCGTGTGTCTGACAGGGTGAATTGTCACTTAAATGTTTTGATGTGCTAACATGATATATAATAATGAAAAATATAAAGGCACAAATTCAGCTGAGTGATAAGAAATAGTGCAAATAGACGCTCGAGTTATCAAAAAATGGATCGATACTTTAAATGTGGCAAGAGTGCAATTATATATTTATCTCAAGAAAAACTCTTTTAACGATGTAATAATGATCAATATTACTGAAATAAAGTTTAATTGTTTTTGAATATTTTTCTTATCTAAAGTATCACATTCATTTGAGTTTTTAGAATACTGCATTGGCGAATATCCAGTCGAGAAAAGCGTTGACTCGTGTGTAAATACCAGGTTGTCCAGGCTCACCACAACGCATTCCCCAAGAAACTATGCCGATATTTACCCACCGACCATTCCCTAATTGGTAAACTAGAGGTCCACCAGAATCGCCCTAAAACCAATTCAAATCAGTGAAAAGATTGTTCATGATAATATCAAGGTACATGTATTTATGGAATTCGTTTAATCAATCTCGATAAAGAAGTAATGAGATTTGAATATTGAATTATATATTGTCATGTTTTATTTCTCGTTTCATTAAAATTCATCTAGTTATTATAACATTACATTATTTCATTTGTTTAATTTATTCCTTTGAGAATAATATTTTCTAAAGTTCTATTCTTTTAAAGTATACAAACTGGTATTGATAAAACAGTAATTTTTTTGACATAAAAACCATACAAAATTTTCTACATAACTGCATTTACAAACTTCATGATCCATGAATAATGGAGAAAAAGTTTTACAAAAGTTTAAATCATTTAAATTACTTTTATGTCAGTATGTTCCAATATTTCTTACACAATTTTTATGACTTCCTATCACATAATTAGTAAATCCATTTGATTTTTTTCCTTAATCAGACCTACCTGACAAGAATCCTGACCACCTTCATAAGCTCCCGCACACAAGACGGTGTCTGGAAGATCCCGACCCAAACTCTGGACGCACCTGTTGTGAGACCACACTGGTATGGATACTTCCATCAAGATTGAACTCGACGGACCAGCGTAATACTGACTACCCCATCCTGATCATTGATAACACATACACACATTAATGAAAGTAAATATACCTTTTTTATTTTTCTTTTACTGACAAATGGGATTTACAACCAATGTTCGATTGGTATCATCAATACATGTCCAGGACATTAATTTGTCTAGATTGTCATGCTGATTCTGGCGTACTGAAAGAGGATGTGTAATAGGTATGTAATTAGAGTTAAAATGGGATCGAAATATTGAGGTCTTTTATTGCCTACCGGGCTTTTGCAATGAAATACGTGCTGTGAAAGCGTCGAATGCCAGTTATTCACTTCGTTAACTGGAATGTAAGCACAAATTATTCTCGTCCTTCTGTGCTAAATGATAATGCTTTGCCTGCGTTAATACAGTTGGAAAACTCAGCGAATGTTAAATGACTCGATTCATTTAGTACAGTGGGTACGCATAAATGGACAAAGTTCCATCAATAATCATGAAAACTAAATCGTATTTCAGTAAAGACCGATAAAAAAGATATAAATATTTCTATCCAGTATCATCATTTATTTATGATACGTACCAGTGACTATTGCATTTTTATGTTCAAATAACTTGTCCTCTGGCGGTAGACAAATTGGCCAAATGTAGTTGTTGAAAACTGTTGGTCGATGAATTTTTAAAATGGCAATATCGTTGTCATAACTCGATGGATTGAATTTTTCATGAATCCTCATATTAACAACTTTGAAATCCAACGCACGATGCTCAGTCTTTTCGGAAAAATCATACTCGCCTAATCTTACAATGATATCCCTTTCAGAGATCCTAAAAAAAAAATTTCATTCAATAAGTTTTTATTTATCATCTATTTTATGTTTTAAATTATTTGATTTTTTATTCTTATAACACATTTTTCTATCACTGTTTCTATTTTATCATGTCTTCAAAAATGTACAGGTGTACCAGAGATACCAAATGATACTCATATAATGTATGTGTTTTTGTACTGTAATGTTTGTTTTATAATTATTTATCATCAGTTTACTTAATTGGTAAGTGAATGTCATATATTAAATATTGTTTTAGTGATAGTGATCAATGCATAGAATTCAAGATGAACAATTAATTTTTACAGATTTATTTATTAATGAAATTAGTTGATCAAATTTCAGATTATATATGTAAACACGAAATAACTATAGCTTGATAGTCGTAAACAGCAAGAAGTCAGAAGATTAATGACTCATTGCTGACAACATTTTGAAATGAAACTTAGATTCATTATTACTTGTAGTGCCATTTTAGTAGCATCATATTAGTAACGAAAGTTATTAACGGTATTGGTTAAAGCATAAAGTCTATCTGTTGATTTCAAATTGAATACGTAGTTTATACAATTTTAAAAGAACGATAACCAATTCTAGAAGATTAAAGTTGATATTACAGTTTTAATTATGTCTTCTACTCCTCCTGAAGAATCTTCTCTTGGAGTTGTTAATGAAGAATCTACTCTGGCAATTCGTACTCCCGAAGAGTTTACTTTTGATCAGTGTTCTTCGATAGATTCTCTTCCTCTGGATACTCTTCTTTTAGATCCTCCTAAAGGATTTTCTGGTAGAGGAGCTTCTCCTAAAGGATCTATTCTCAAAAAATCTACTGCTGAAGAATCAATTCCCAAAGCATCTACTGCTGAAGGATTTATTCTCACAGAATTTGCTCCTGAAGGATCTATTCCTGAAGCATCTACTTCTAAAGGATGTATCCCCAAAGCATCTACTTCTAAAGGATCTATTCCCAAAGAAACTGTTCCCAAGGAACCAACTCTACAAGAATCGGTTTCTGAACCATCTAATGTTCAGGAATCTACTTCTGGATTACCTATTTTTCGAGCATCTATTCGTGCCCCACATGTTCTTCCAGAATCTCTTCCTGAAAATCCTCCTCAATATCAGGACGTTCCTCGAGCTAATCAAAGGTTTCATCAGATAATGTTGGTTGGTAATGAGAATGACTTTATACCTTACGGATTAACTCCGGTAGAATTGCAAAGACTGGGTCCATTACGTACATATGATGGATATCCTCCTTCTAATGAAGTAGTTATTAAAGGTATTTTGATTTTTGAATATTTTTATAGTTATTATTATTGTTATTTATTCCAAACCTAGTAGAGTGACGAGAACATTATTTAAAATTTCAGGGCCAACAATTATGGCTATCAGTGCTTTAGGTCATCTGGGCTACCATGTTGTTGCTTCAACTCGTAAGAAAGATTCAAATAATGTCATCTGGGTGTTAGAAAAAGTCATCGACGACGATATCTTTAAACCTCCTCTAAAACCCACTGAAATTTTGTTTTCAGTTTAGAATGCGAGAAGTAAAATTGAAAAAATGAATTGTTGTCATGCAGTAAATAATAATTCCATGTCATTTTTTATTTTAATACCGAAAAAATGGTGTCAATAAATATATTTCGATCTTATAAGTATTTCAAATGTGTCTTCATTGTTCTTATAATTCGTTATAAATTTTTTTGTATAAAAAATAGATTCATGTCCGTTTTGAAATAGAAAATATGACATATTAAGTCAACCGAAAACTCTCGAAAATACCCGAACAATTCCGAAATCTTCCGCATTCCCGACTGTGTGAACTATGTAAACATACATAAAAATACAAATTTCGACACATTCGGTTTATCAAGAAGTATAGCGATTTCTATTTTGAAAACATCAATAATTGAAAGGAAATCAAAAGGTTTATGACTCATGGCTGACAATATTTTGGAATAAAATTTGTATCAAATTAATCAACAATTGAAACCAGCCTTAAATTGATCGACATTATCATTCTAAAATATATATGGCGTTCACTTTAGCCATTTTGTGAAACGTGCAATCTTTTTGAAAAATCCAAACGAATTGTTCAACACTTCATAAAAATTATCAAGAAAAAGAATCAATCCTTCTGAAAGGTAAAACTAAAAATATATATTTTAAATCATGGCTGGCTCCACACCTAGATATCGTTATCTTCAAGTGGTTGGTGAAGAGCATTATTTTGCGCCATTTGGATTGAACGACTATGAATTAGCAACCATTCGTGAATATTATACTCAAGTTGAACCTCCACGGAATGGAGAAATTACAACACGTAATTAAAATTTGATATATTTTTATAATTATTATCTATTTATCACAACAAGTGATTAATTTTATTTTGAATTCCAGAACCATCGATCAAAGTCATCAACATTCTAGCCAGTCTAGGCTACCGTCTTGTTGCTATGACTCAAAAACACGATTCAAATAAGGTGATCTGGATGTTGGAAAGACCTTTATGAAATTTTCTACTATCATTGTAATTATTATCTTTCCAATTCTCATCAAATAGAATAATAAATAATATAATATAAATATATAAATATTTTAATGTTTTTTAATTCCAAAAGATCTTGGTAATGTTTTATTTGTTTGTAGATCCGTGAAATAGTTGTGACTTTTCGAAAATGTGATTGAAATTAATTAATAGAAACGTTGAAAATTGTGAAGATTGAATAACAATAGAACCTGTTTCAGTTGGAAGCACTCTGTTAGATCAAAGACGCATTAGTTACATCCAAGTGATATTTCCATAACAAAAGGGTAGAAAGATGGGAGAAAGTCTACTGTCTTGATAGTACAGTGACTTGTGCTAGAACCAGAAAAATATTCACGTACGAGTATTGTGTATTTGTGTCGTACATTAGATGTTGACTTCAAAGATGAGCTGGGAATGAATAGAATATTCGATGGTGGCACGCGGCATGAAAACTTTTTTAAAACGTTCTTCTCATGAACGCTCATGTAAACCGCGGGCTACTTATTTACGTCATTGTCATTTCCACTGTGGGATTTGCTAAAATCGTGTTTATGTGAATTCGCCATATAAAAGGTAAAAGTCATAGACAGAGACTTTCCAGTGTATTACAGACTGTTAACAACTTTCATATAATCTTCTAATCATGTATTTATTTGTTTACCTGGTATTTTAGTTAATTACTGTTATTTTTTGAAAAATAAAATATGTTCTCTCACCTATAAAGACAATGAGCTGCAGTAAGAACATGTCTATCAGTGATCAAAACACCACCGCAGTATTGTCGAGATCCTCTTCTAATGAGTGCAACCATCCAAGGCCACTCTTTGGGGTCAGCTGGTTGTCCACCTACTACTCTTGTTCGACTTTTAGAAGCCATTCCGCAACCTCTAGGACCTCTTGGCTTTCTCAGTAAGTTATCAGTTAAATTGCTAGATAGATTATCTTTCTTTAACTTTATTCTTTCTTCAATTATCCCGTTATCACCTAAATTATAAATTTCAAACATAATTAATTATTTTATTACCTCATAAAGTTTGGAAAAATTTATCCATTTTTTGATGAAAGTATTAAATTGCCAATAGATTATTAATTGATTAATTAATGTTATTTAACAGAAAGTGAAAAACAAAAAATTTAGTTCTGTTTTTTGGTGTGAAAGAATTTTTTTACACTTTTTTATGGAAAGTTTCAACTAAATAAAGCCACTCACGAGTCATATCAATGGTAACAGGGTCAACATGTTCAGAACTAGCTTGTCCAGATTCAAACAATGATACTGTCAACAGATGAAACAACATCATCACCGCAACTCTCTCTCGTGTATGTAGTCTCATTTTTTTTCCTTTCATTCAACGCTGTTTCAAACTCACAATTGATTAGCAGTGTTGCAGTGTAGGGCTGTTATTCTCCAGTTCACTTGTTATTGTTTCACGTTTAAATAAATTTCTCTGTCCTTTACACTTTAAAACAGACGAATGAAGCCAAAATACGAGAGGATAGGTGCTTATATAGTAAGCTTATACATGGGTGTAATCTATTGCTTTCGTCCCCGCTAGTTTACAAGTTTCTTCAGTAGGAAACTGAAAATGTCTGACGTCCACTTTCACACCTACGATTCCAAGTAACTGGACCTATCATTTTATCTTTAATCCTCTTCTTCTAGCAAGTCATCTTGACTTGGAGTATCATGCAAGTACCATCTTTTAACTTACAGTGCATTGATCTTTGTTTTGACATCAAGCATCATCAATGTCAGTTTCTGAACTTGATGCATTTTAGCTGAGTCATTTTACAAATTATTTTTTTCAATATTAAATCGAAAATTTAATAATATTTTTTATTCTTTTTTTTACAGTTGTCAAGCGAGTTTTTTTCGTTAATTTTCTACCATAGGATCCTGGATATACTCAACAAGGTAGAAAATGAATCTACTTTCACGCGAAAATTTTTCAAGCGTCAGCGCTGAAGTTTGTAATAGAGTAAGAATCTTTTTTATTTCAAGCATTTCACTATTTCAAAGCTAACTCGACAATTTCTTGACCCTGCACGTTTTCTCCGTTACTTTTTTATATTTGTCCTTTTTTTTTTTTATCTAGAAAATTAAAGTCTTTCTTCACTAAGTGTCACAAGGATGTGCCAAACAGTGACATGAATTCTGTAAATGTCAACGAAAGACCGAGAAAGAAGAATGAAATGAGAAGACCTCGGGGTCCAGTTCACACCTTTGAGAAAACACCCACATGCTTAACACGTCGTAGACTGGAATTTTCACGAGAAGAAGGTAACGGGGTCTTAACGTACGTGTTGTACTGTCATTACATATATTACATTCTCATTTTCTACTCCCAATATGTTTCGTGATTTTTTTACTCACGAACAATATTCCATTTATTTTGTACATCTCCAACATGAAACTCTAAGGTATAGCGTGTAAACTAATCGGACAATTTCAAAGCTCATGCGACGAATAAAAAGAAAACAAGAATTTACATGAGAGAACAGTCACGAAGTCTATTAACTGACTTCACTGCTGTGACCCGCAGTCAGCTAGAAATCAATCGCATTTATTATTTCAACTCGACAGTTAGGCTGTAGCTATTTTCTACTCACGTATTATGCCATCTATTACTTTTTAACAATAAGAAAATCAGTCCATGAAAATAGTCAGGATGAAAATAACCACAACTTCTTCTCTATTCATGACAATTTTTTGCCAGACTTTTTTTTCCTAACATATTGTCTCTATTTCTATACACTCTAATGGAAAAATTCCATTTTTAAAATAGGTTTTTTTTTGTCATACACATAGCAAAAGTTGTGTTACGCGTAAATTGAAATTAGAACAAGGAGTTATTTCACTGCAAATAAAATCGACGAAACCAAAGTTTTAATCCTGGAATCGATATAACAATGTTATCAAGCAGATTAAGAGAGTACAACTCTTGCATAATTTTTATTCATAAAAATAAAAACCAAATACTTATAAAAATAAATATAAAGTTTAATTGATAACATTAATATATCAACTCAACAGTTTATCAATATCTAAATAAAAACTTTCTATAATAATAAATTTAATTTTTCTTTCTCTCTAGAATTAAATGAAATAAAGAAAAAATTTTCATTCATTATCTTATTATTTGTTTTTTTTAAACATAAACATGTATATTTTTTTAATATCAAAAAAATGAGTTCAATTAGATACATCTGAGAAAATGAAGATTTTAACTATAAAATATTCTATAATTACTGTTTAACGGAAATATTCGATTATTTATGGAGCTTCTTATTATCATTCAGAATCTCTTACAAAGAACTGATGATTATGGTAATAGATAATTCTTTTTAATTTTAAAAACTTGTATATTTAGTAATTGACAGACGCATCTATTTATAAATTTTGTGCTCCTTTTTTGATTTTTATTTTATATACTGGTTTCTTGATAGTATTTCAGTGGGTATAATCACTTTCAGATTTACGACTAATATTTTTCACCAACAGTAGCAAGAACACCTCCTATAGACCTTGTCTCAATAATTATTATTAACCGTTATGTCTCTATAGCATCTAAAAGATCCTGCTACGCTTTAAATGAGAATTCGATCTCTGTAATATGTTATCATACTGATAAAAATTATTTAAATCAAGTACAGTCGATGGATATCTAAAAAAACTCAAATTGATTAAGGATAACAAACAAATCAGAACTTAATTATTAACCGATCTGTTTATTATCAACAAATGTATATCAAGAGATATTTTTATTTAATTAGATCCAAGGAATTTGATATATTAATAATTAATTCTTGAAGGAGTAATCATAGTCAAGTGATTTTAACTAAATTGTATAAGTTTCTTAGCTTGATTACCTCAATCAAATCAGTTGAGAATTGTGTGACAGATTGTGATCATTTATGTATATGAGCAGATTGAAAATCTTGGCACGCATTGAGGGTGTCATGCAAAATGTGTGCTTGCCATGGCCTCATTGTAAGTCATAAAAGATATTCGCTGTTAGACGATAACCGATAAGTGTGTCGAGATGTAGTTTATGGAAAGATACAGAATATAACGCCCTTACTAACCAGACCATGTAGAACGATGATCGTATTCCAATTTATATTCTCCATCAGTTCGGAAATTAAATATTAAATTTTTCTGTTAAAAAAGCAAGAAAATAATAAAAATAAGGATGTTATTAAATTTGATCAGATAAGCATATTTTAAAGTAAACTTTATATCGAGTAAGAAATATTTTTATGGTGACAGAAATGATTAAAATGCTGTGTTATTTTATGTTTGTTGAATTTTTATGTTAACCTTGGAAGAGTCGGGAAAAGTGCGAAATTTCGTGTCGACCACACGCTGGTGAAGTTTATAGCTACGGGTTACATTGGTTTTCTCTTCTTTATCTCATATGCTTTCTCTCTTCAAAACTCATGAGGGTCCTGTATCTCTTACACATACACCATAATTCCAGCTTGAAAACTAGTGTCGTACTTCGTGCAACCATTTTAATGGATGCTATGAATTTTTTAACTCACGCAAAACCCGATCTTCGTGATCATACACACGACAGTGACAAAATGCTAAGGGCCTGAAGGTAATTAATAATTTCCTGATAGTCTTTATATAAAAAAGGAAATGAAAATAATCTCTTAATGATTATATACCTCACAGTGTCTAAGGGTGTATTTCATATTTTTATACATCTCAAATGATTAATTGAAATGCTAATAATAATGGTATTAGAAAGCATAAATTTATTACTATCAGTTTATCTACTCAGAAGAATATATGAATAATAATTGCAATTACTAAGAACATCAATTACATACGTTATTAGTAACATTTGTATGTATATCGTTAAATTATACCATTGACTCCAGTTAACTTTACAAAAACAAATTCGCCATTTAAAATATTATATTGATTGTTTCGACATATATAAGCTATTAAATAAATAAATGATATTCTTGAAATCCATTCACGTTGCGCCAGGTTCACATCGATAAATATCAAAAACTTTTGTATCTTCTTCTTTACGTTTTTCCAATTCTCAACTCAGCGAATACAGCAAGCTTAAGTCAAACAATTTCTTGTCCGATAACTTCCCGGGCGGCAAAGTAGCAGCAAAACCACTTCTTGCCACGAGTCCTAACAGCCATCTCCTTTCGTTTCTCCCTTGAATACACTTTTTTTATCCTTTTCCCAGGTAGCACTGATGTGAACGCTTAAGATTCACCCGAAGTCTCTCTTTATTTCTCCTCTCTTTGCGTCCTCACACGCGGAGAAAATTCCAAATGCTCAGCACGCGTCTACCGTCCTTCTTTACTTCTCCGCGTGACCAAACATTCTATCTTGTTATATTGCTGGTAGGATTTAACTCAAAGTGGTAAATAAATCAGGAATATTTTTTAATTTCCAGTTTATTGAGTTACTTTCAAATAAAATGTGTCCTCGTGTTGGTTTGATTATTTCTTTTCACCCAAAAAATTACTTATGTAATCAATGGATTCTTTTTTTTATCTTTTCAAAGATAATAATGCAGAGACTTCAAAACTAAAGTCCTTTTTCGATTCAATTTATTATTTATATGAAATTTCAAAGTCATTCAATAGAGGTGAAGTTCTTAAATCATCAGGATCTTTATAGCTTTTGTGATACTTTATATATTCATCTGTGAGAAAAATTAATTTGTTTTTTTTAGAGTCTGAGAAATGCCTTTCATGAAGCAGTTTGTAACATTTACTTTCAAGTCATTGAAAGATTTTAAAGGCAATTTAATAAAAAAAAAGCTTTTATTAGAGGAAAAGACCTTGTTAATATATCTCAACAAGAGCTCTAAATAATGTATTATTTCATCAATTTTTCATTCGAATATTTTCGATCAATAATTCAAAAATAAATGAATAATGAATTGTTTACCATCACGAAATTGATAGCTTCGATCTCAACAATAAATGAGTCAATTTGCATTATTTTATGAATATGAGTAAATGGACTAATTATATTTGTTTTGATTCTTATTCATATAAATGACTAATACACGTTTTGTTCTCAATTAATACAACTCACGACGTCTCATGCTGTGTTAAGTGAAACTCATAAACGTTAATCTCATTAGTTAACGTTCAAGAATTGTTCCCATTGGTTCGATCAGCCGTGCAAATCGTATCGGATGACTTCCGGTATTAGCACTTCGGGTTGTTTTATTCTTTGTAATTAAACACATCTTGCTGTATGTACTTTCTATTAACACTAACACTTGGTAGTAATTTTGAGATTAAACTCTTAATTACTGTCACTTATTTCATTGACTTAGTTCCAAAATTAGAATTTAAATGGCTTTCATTTTTATTTGTGATTCAATATCACGAAAAGTATTCTAGTTGAAGTTGTTCAAAAGTTTTAGAACATTCAATAAGCAGAAAAAAGAAAACTTTATGAAAAGTTTATTGGAGTATGGGAAATAAGAAAAAACTCACTTGAATTCAATCAACATGCTTGGATTATTAATTCAAGAATAACATTTTTGGTTGGAATAAATTATTTGGAAAAATAATTCGCTCTAATAATTCAACAAATCATACTCGAATTATGGAATATGTAAATGAGGCATTGGATTGTTATTGATAGAATAAAACCATGAGAATTATTTGCATAAAAGGGAAAACATTTATTGATCAAAGATATTATACATAAAATCATTATATCAATTCTAATTAAAACTTCCTGGGGGACCATCACTTACTTCATGACTCTTTAATTCACAATTTAAATCAGAAGAAAGACTACATTCATATTTTCTAATTGTAGTTTTGTTTGTTACTGAATCATACTCAATTATAGTTACGTATTTCACATTGTTAATTATATTCTGGATTACAGTTTTATCAACACGGTGTCCATTAACATATTGGGAAGTAGAACTTGTTGAAGAACCACTTACGATATTAGTTATTCCGTTAAGATCTGGAAATAGTTTCAAAGAAAATTAATCCAAATTCTGAAATGCGAAATAAAGTCAATCGATTACCAATACATGCTGGAAGTTCTGAGGTGAATGCATCGATTCTACTTAGAATAACAATCATTCTTGGCATGTAGTTCAATTATAGATATGAATAAAATTCTAGTCAATGATGCTTTCACTTCAAATTTGATATTTTTATCACAGCTTAAGGTAAAATGCAGTGAATATAATGCTAACCTTGGAGTCCATTTGTTCCATTATAAGCAACTTTGCTTATTTGCTTCATTTGTTCTTCTAGATTTTTTTGTGAATTCTGTAATTGTTGTCCAATAGCTTTAAATGTTCTATCCATTTGTTGTTGGTTTTGACGCATGTCTTGAGTCATTTTTTGCATATCTCGTTGGAAATCTACTACCCAATCTGGAGTAGGAGCACATTGGTAGCTATAGATGATTCTGGAATTTATTTTGTTTTTTAATTATAATTGAGAAAAAATTTCAATTAATTCTTAATATTATTAAAAACATTTATTGCATTAACTTACGTTGTTAAAACGAAGATTAAAATGTTCAATTTCATGGTAAATGATGAGTAAATGCTTCCGCAATATTTGTGAATATTATTATAACTACACCGTTTACTGTATTGTAATGATTATTTTGCGTGACTGATCGCGAATGTTCTTGAAAATCTACAGCAACAGCTTTTATTTTATCACTGAGCTGCGTTACACTTCTCATAATACCCCCATCTGCTGCCCAAAAGTGTTTTTCATCTGTTATCTTACACACTCTACAAAAAAAAATTCAATTTCACTTCAATATGGATACACTAGGAATGAATCATTCTACGAAATCGTTATATAAAGAATAGTAAGATGATAGACTACAACTTCCGCTAGCTATTTGGAGTACATGTCTATTTTTTTGCTTGGTGTACTGCGCAGTAATTTAGATAATTATTAAATTATTTAATTACTGAGAAAAGATATATAAAGTCTGCATCTGTAAATGAACAATATAATCGAAAATGGAAAATTTTTTTTAAAAATAATTTTTTTCCGGTAGTCCATTTAAACCAAAAATTATCTAGTCAAGTCAATTTCATTTGAAGAATTGATTATAAAATATTTTTCAGTTAACTGCTATCTTTTGACTTAATTCTTAATTCTTAATATATTCATATTCATATTCTTAATATATGAAAATCATATGTATCAACACTTCTGTCTTGAAGTAACTTTGAGTTGCTGTACCTAATTAATATTAACAATTTCACGGATACAATTATCCAAACTGGACTCTAAATACTATTGAATGAGCGAATTATCATCTCTAGATGCATTTCAAATAACAGAATTATTTGATGAAAGTTAGATAATTAATCCGAATTTAACAAAGTCCTATGAAATCCCAAACTGTAAGTGAGAAATAGATTATTCGTCATGGTACCAAATCTCTGACAAGTTTTGCTAATGAGACTTTGTAAACAATCCAATCCTTCATTTCCTCACTGCTGAAATTTAAACCACGGCTTTGAATCTAAATTTAACTAGCGCTTTTAATCCCAACACCTACAAGAAAATCTACTTACAGTTATTTTTTTGTGGTGAAAAAGCATCATTAGTGTGATTACGACTTCTTGCCGAGTTATTTGTCATGTAAATATAATTGTTAAGACGATTCATTTACCTTGATGTCAAAATAATCGGTACAAGAACATAAATTGGTAGTTTGTGTCAACATTTGTTCAAATTAAAAACCGGCATTTATCAAATTATTTTTTTATATGGTTAATTAACCTTGATAAGTGCCTTATTACCATCAGTTAGGTATACACTCATCCATCGATATCAGTAAAAAAATCTGGTCTGAGAGATAATGTTATTCGTATGATAAAAGAGTAAATAAATTTTGAAATATTTTTTGAGTTTAAAAAATATTCGATTTAGAAGTTACTTTTGGTTCGTTTATTATTTTTAATGACTCATAAGCAATTTTTTGTATATCAGAACAATTGATGTGTTGGAAGAATAAAACTTTTTTGAAGAATCAATATGACCATGAGAAGAAAAAAGCTGAACAAAGTTGATTAATACTTTTCTATGAAATATAACAGTGTTAATTCTTATCAATATCAAGTTATTTATTCGATTATGAGGTTTTTCCATTACATGAAATAATTGAACTCAACTTATTATATCATTTAAACTTTATTTATTCAATTTAAAAATTTTTCTTCAATTCTAATATCAAGATTAATTACAACGAAGATACAATAGTTTGACAATTATCAGTTAAACATGAAATCATTTTACGAAGAATGATAAAAATTTTCTGGGGGGCCATCTTTAACTTCAACAGTTACTATACATGAAGAATTAACAGTAATGTCACATTTGTATGTTTTAATTTCAGTTTTGCCTGATGCAGAATTATAGTCAGTTACGATTTGTTCTCGAATATTGTTGATGATTTTGTCGTCAACGCGATGATATATGTGACTTCCATTAGGAGAATAAGAATTATGAAAGCCTATCGAAATTCCATTCCCTAAAAACAGTTCAAAAGAGAATTAATACAAATTCTAAAATATGACGCAAATTTTTACAAGTACAGTTATTCATTGAAAATGTAGGAATGAAAGTATTGATTTTGAGTATAAGATTAATAATTGTTGGTTTGAAACTAGTTATTAACTATGAGTAGGGAATTGATGATTGATATTTTACTTCACTTTAATATTTTCAATTACAGCGAAATGAAAAATAAAATTTAAACAATACTAACCATTTTGACTTGCTGTTTCTAATTGTTCATTCAATCTTCTCATGTATTCTTCTCTTTCTAATCTTGCTTTTTCTAATTCTTGGTTTGTTCTTTCTTGATCTTCACGCAATCTCTTTTGCAAATCTTGCATTTGCTGGTTGAAAGCCTCCCTCCAATCTAGATACGGAGCACATTGGCATCCATAAATAATCCTAGAATTGGTATTAACATTATTATTGATGTTTGAAATTGTTTAAAAACTGTATAATGTTATTATCATGTTTTTCAAATAAACTTACGTCGCTAAAACGATAATCGCAATGCTCAACTTCATGGTAGATGATGAATAGATGTTCTAATGATACTTACGTATATGTATGATTAAAAATAAAAATTTCTTGTACTGTAACGTTGATTTTACGTGACTAATCTCGAATGTTCTTGTGAATCTTCAACGACAGTTTATATTTCATTACTGAGCCACGTTACACGTTTTATTATACCCCCATCTACGGCCCAAAAGTATTATCTATATCAACTTCTACATTGTGTAAAAAAATTTATTTTTTTAACACTACATATGGATATAATGGATATAACTTATAAATCATTATACGAAATTGTTATACACACAATCGTAAGCTTCTGATAAGCTACGACTTCTTCTTATTATTCATTCCATTTTTATACTCAAATCATTAATAAATTGAAATGAATTCAATAATATGTCTTCTTACGAATACATATTCACATATTGTTTCAGTTTATTGCGTAGGAATTATATAAATATTCTATTGTCAAAAACAGAAACACAAATGTTTTACGTTTTGTTTGTGAATTATATTATCAGTCATGAACTTCCAAGAATATATATTTCGCTAATTTTTTAAAATTATTAAAAATAGAACTTTCAATGCCAAATATATTTTAATTTTAATGATCCAAAATATTAGAGTAAAAAATTTATTTTAATTCCTAAATTGAATTTTTCAGATCTTCATCTGATAACATGGTCAACAATAATTGGGAGCTGCAATTATTTGAGAGGTAAAAATTTTTCATTGCACTTAACAAATATGAATTTATAAATACCATAAATATGATACTGCTAGCTTATGGAAAGGTATAATCGGTATATAAAGTAGAAATTAAGATACCGTCTGCTGACGACACCGATTGGTGAAATTCGATGATGGAGCATAGCTTGAGGGTTCCATTAAAAAAATAACCAGATAGTGATTATCTTATAAAAGTAAGCGAAAACAGTCTGCGAAATCATTTATTTCATGCAAATGACAATACGGAAGACACACCCACGTGTAAAAAAATCAAACTATAAAAAATGTGGGCATAAATATTCCATCAATATCTTGGGGATAATTAGCTATGTTATCGAGACACTTTGGTGACAGATATGTAATATCAAGTCTCTACGACACCCATACTTTGGGCTGAGATCATCAGCTAAAAGAGAAGGAAGCAGAGTGAAAAAAGAGGATCGATCAGAGGATTGATAATACATTTATGGGAGGCCCAATGGTCTTGTCCTTTTTTTAGCTTCTTGTGCTCTTCAAGCAGCTGGTTACAACCTCTGAGTCTTGCATTCCTACTGGGTCTTACGAGCCTCAGGAACTTTGATGGCTATCGTTGAAACTTTTCGGGAATTCTCAATCGTATAACTGACAAATGAGTCTTAAAAATTGCTTGAAGAGTTATGAGACACTTTTTAAATGTTTTATAATAACCTTGAGGATAAATGGCATTGTCTAAAAAAAATGTTGAATTTTGAGGATCATGTATAGAATTAAAAGTACCACTTCAATAATTAGAAGGTTGTGTAGAAAAAGGAAAAATCTTGATTATTTTTTAAATTGTATTCTTACGGATAAAAATAGAATTTTGATATAAAAGGATATATGTGAAATTCAGGAAAAGCTTTTTGTTGTAAACATTAGTAGCTTGTCAACAATTTCTCGCTTTATATCATATGATATACTTTTTATATTTATTGATATTTATAGCTGAGAGACTTTTTTTTAATTTTGTGAAGTTAATCAAAAAATATATTCTATGAAAATTAAGTTTTGGAATATATTTTTTTTTTATATACTCAAAAACTAATAATTTTCTTTGATAAACATGTTTCAAAAATTCCATCAATATTAATGTTCTATATAGCAACGTAGTAGCGATCAAAAGTACTGAGGACTTCCAAATGTCCAATAATTCTTCATTCTTATAATAACCACGTGAGTTATTGATTGCTTGAAAAGAGCAAAAACTTAACAATTTAATATTGCATTAGAGACTTTTTTATTTTTTCTTTTAACTGTGGAATTTCGAT
Source organism: Chelonus formosanus (assembly GCA_028641665.1). Taxonomy (NCBI): domain Eukaryota; kingdom Metazoa; phylum Arthropoda; class Insecta; order Hymenoptera; family Braconidae; genus Chelonus; species Chelonus formosanus. The sequence goes on from CM054002.1 coordinate 23,172,389, forward strand.
ACCATTAGTCCTTTTAAAACACCTGAGATACCATCGTCTGGATGGCTACTATTCTTTTTACTTTAAAAACAAAAAGATAAGAAGGGAGAGTTTTAAGTGAAAAGGGAAACGAGATAGACCATGGTGTAATGTTAAAAATATTTTCAAAACTTTGTAATCTAAATGTGATGAAAACATAAAGGAAAAATGTTCTTGACATCTATTTACTTATCTAATATCAAGTTAATATTAAAATTTTCCATGTTCTTTTAAGGGATTACCAAGTTAATGAAACATGAAGTGAAAGTAAAACTATAATGGGTTTCCATAAATTATTTTCCATTTTAAATTCTGTTTCTTTAACCTGCGGTTGAAACACGTGTATAAACGTGGATGTTGTGCCTTAAAATCTAGCACATCCGTTAGAAGACTTTGTTATTCTTAGATTCCATTGCATGTTATTACGAAGAAAAGTCATGAAACTTGCTATTAACAACCGTACCACATATGCAGTCCGAGGTGCTCGTTAAAACTCATAACTATATCCAAACCTACATTCAATGTTGATAACAAAGTGCTTCAATCAATAAAACTTTCGAGTTTTGTTACGCATTCAACTTATAAATCTAATTAGTGTTGATATTTTTATCAGGTATTGGCTAAAATATTTTCAAACGTCAATTTATAAAATATTCTAGTTCTTATACAGCAAATAAATGCAAACCAAAGAGTATTTATTGTTTATGTAAATCAGACATCTTATGTTTTCCATCAAGAATTCTAACTTCTATTTCTGTTTAACATTATGCACTGGAACAAACGGAGCATGAGGATCAGTTAAATCTCTAGTAAACTGATATGTTTCCATCTTATCAGTGGTAGCATTATAATTATGAATAGTTCGATATTGAATATTATTGATAATCTTATCTTCAATATCACGATAGTAAGGTTTCCCATCAAGTCCAGTTCCAGAGAAAATACTTCTGCTCACATTATTGGAATTGTTAACTATAACTGTTTGTCCATTTGTCGACATAGGTATAGATCTAACTTGATCTGGAAAAAAAATATCAAGGATTTAGAAATAGCTAATAATTATTAAAAATATCAGATGAATGTAATGTATAATTTAAGTTGTATGGTGTAAAGTAATAGAATGAGTCAGGAGTTGATTTTAAAGCTGAAGGTTGAAGCGTTGATTGAGGAATGACCAGTGAAAGGAGAGCAAATAGAACAATCATGGAAGCATATGTATGCAGTGATTTGCTTTTATTTCGCTTGAAGCTTGAATATTTCCATTCCACCATCCATTTATAGCGGGTTAATGACATTTTATTTGTGAAAAAAAGTAAAAAAAATTATTACCAATCAATCGATCTACTTTAGACAATTGTTCATTTACAGTTCTGTCAATTTGTTGTTGGGCTTGTTGCACATTATCCTGAACTTGTCGATTTATATTTTCCACCATCGTATTTATCCATGATAAATCAACATACGGAGAGCATTGGCAACCACAAAAAATACTGTAAATTGTTTCCAAAAGTTATTTAATGTGTGCTGACTCATGTTGGCAATGAGATTCAAAATATTATTAAACATTTGAGAAATACTTACGAAATTAAGAGAAAAACAAAAATACTGGACTTCATTTTGAATTTATAGTCAGTATCCACAACCAAGATTTAACAATAACTTACATAGGTTCGATAAAAAAAAAGAGATTCTTGTTCGTTATTGCAGCAGCAATTTCGCGTGACCGATCTCTTATGATCTCTTACATACTCGACAACAGGCATTATATTAACACTGTGCTACGTTGCAACTCTTACTCCCGTCTATCGACTACACCAACCTATACATAGAAAAAAGCGTAATTGATCCGCAAATATGATAGTGAACGGATGATTTCATTGTTGAAGATGAGAAAAATTCTTTTATTTTTCTATGTCAAGCTAAAAGGATGTATTTAAATCACTAAAGTCTAGATAATTGATAATTACATTTGTTTTTCTCACTTTCTAGTGATTATTTGAGTATTTTAAGAACACATGAGAATTTTATTTTTGTAAAAAAGCTATAAAATGATTTAAAAAACATTCTTTTATACAAACCTTTAAAATCTTTAGAGCAATTAATTTTTGTAGAAGTCAAGTTCTATAAAAACTTAAGAAAAGTTAGATTAGCTTTGAAAGCTTGTTCAGAGAAGCATAATGTTTTTAATCAAGTCTTTCAAGTCATTTTATTAAGTGACTTTTTTTCATCATTCTTTGTTGGAATGCTAACATTTATTTTTGATTCCTATTTTTAATAGAATTATTTGAAAATAAAAGTAAAAATTAAACTCACTACTTTAAACTTATTCAAGCTTGGTTGAGGCTTAAATACTATCCTTCGTTTTAAAAACTTTTTACATTTCTTATTATAACAATTAATAGCTAACGTTCCAACAAAAACTGGTAGAGTAAAAAAAACTACACACAGCAGGTAAAAACTTTTCCAAAAAAAGGAAACGAATTGTTTCTCACAGTATAAATTGTGATGATCATTTTATAGCTTATTTGGGAGAAAAAAGATGATTTAAGTTTTCTTTAAGAAATAAAAGGAAGAAATAGAAGTCATTAAAAATTAGGCAAACTTATGAGGCATATTTTCTAGAAGACACAACAATTATCCCTTGGTATAGTGCTGCTGTTAGATCATCGCCTCTGATCTTCTGACATTTTTAACTATCGTCTTTTTAATCGTGCCTGGCGCACCTTAATCGTTTTATCCGTGGGTCATTCCAGGTAACGAGCGATGTCTGATTATTCTCGTCAAGATTATGATTGAAGTTGGGCTATAATATGGAAAATAGAAAAAAAAAATAATTAGATTATTTCGGTCTGAATTAAAAATTATTTTTTGATGATTTAATTATACCTACTTCTGTATCTAAATTTTTGACGTAAAATTAATTCGTTGATCATCCAGAAAGTCGTAGAAGAAAAGAATCATCGAATTTTTGCTTGAAGCAGGCGAGAACTTCATGTAGAAAGTGATCTGCATTTTGTATAAATTTTTCTCATTCACTAGTTTGTTCGGTAATAAATTATTTATAAAGTAGATAAAGTTTAAACGTAATGAGAGACAGCACTCCAGATAAAACTAACAGGCGAATAAATTCACTCCTTGTTCTTTAGCTTTTCTCGTTTTATAGCCATTCCCTACCACGAAGTTCATGAAGTCTTTTGACTTTTTTTGTAGTTAAACGTTTCTGTTCTCATTTCCTGTATATTTTATAATTTATACTCTACATTTTACAGAAAAACTTGAAGAATGTAGTGACAACAATTATAAAAGAGAGCATTTATAAAAATCAATAACTTAGTCTTGATCATAAAAACATTACATAATTTTTCATGCAACTATTAATTAAATAAATTCCTCCTCTTGATTCTAATAAAATCATTATCTAATATTACAGGTATTTATTATCAATAACATGGAGTAGATAAAAAACTTTGTATCTTTCAATAACAGATGTGTCAGTTTTATTCTCTTTTGCAGCAGTCAGCCCCAGGCTCTTCATTTGTTTTCACTTATTTTTAATACACTAGACTTTGGTGACTAGAGACTGCAGAACTCATTCAAATCAACAACGATCTTCTTAACTTTGCAACAAAAGAAAAAAAAATATTCTATTCATCCAATCTTTAGACAGGTTCTGACTTATATGAAGGTCCAAGATATTTTATACTTTAATTTCAACTTTTGTCTAAATGACAACTGTGAGATTGATAAATTATCTGAAATAAAAAAAATTATTTAATTCATGAAAAAAAATTAGTTTATCCGTTTATCGATTTGACTGTGGGCTATCATCGAATTCGCTAAATATGAAAATAAACGAATAATAGGAGTCAGGAAGAGAATATATATGAATTAAAAGTGAGGATAAAATTTATGATAAAATGAGAAAAAATGGAAATTTATCAGATGCAATCGAGTAGATCGTGTGCTGTATCCCACTGGTGGCAACACTCCCAGCAGGATTAAATGCCTGGAAGTGATCGCTGACGCTTGTTGGACCCATGCCCGGAAGGACTTCAACTCGAATGGAGATCATAAAACACTTTTGCGAAAAACATGAGTCTCTGAGGTGTTGCAAGGTTGATGTTCAGGTTTCATGAAAGATGACCAAAGTGAGGGAGTTCCTTAGACATCCTAGAAACGAAGGAGAAATTGGGAAGAAGGATGTTGTTCTACTGATTCGGAAGACAGAACAGGTTTCAAGTTTTCTTTTTTTAGGCCACACGGGGGATTCAAGTATTTTTTTTTCTCAATCGTAAGAGAGGAAGAAGAATAATAAGAAGGTCGAAGGATCGATTCTAACCGTCCTTGATGGATCCTACTTACCTAAATGCATCATCTGAAAACCTGTAGTCTTTTAACTCGTAGATGTATCGAAGCAGGTAGCCCAATGCTGGTATAACGGATGTGTAATCGTATTGACCCTTCTTGAGAGAAAAAGATAACTTGGACAACTCGTAGAGTTGTAACTTGGACCAATATTCCACTAAATAAATTAAAACTTTTTCTTTTGATATGGTATTGAAAGTTTTTTTTTAGAATGAAAGTCTCGTTAATCATGTCAACATATCAATATCAAACATTACTTCGCCTACATGTTGTTAGCATCACAAGATTTTACGATATTAAAACACTATTGAATTCTTAATATTCCATTGAGACAGACTGTTTTCAATTTGATAATGATGATGATGATGATCAACGATAAATATGATGAATCAAAATCTTATATTGAACTCTATTGTCTTAAGTGTAAGATTAAAATTGGGGACAGTTTTGATAAAATCTGGTTAACTGATTAATCTCTCCTCTTGGAAAGCTTTCTCCTAGAATGGCTGGTATTAAAATAAAAAATAATTACTACCAGCTCGTACAAATAGATATATATTATTAAATAAAACAATCATTACCAAGACAAATATATTTTATTGACTTTGTCCTTTGTCAAAGGGGCTCAGTGTTGTCTTTTGTCTACCCAAGATCCACCAGGTCATTCTTAATGGCAATACGCTATGACATTTCCTCTTCAACTCGCTATGGGAGGCAGAAAATGCTTTTTGTCCTGCACTTAAGTTTGACTGTCAGAGGCGGGAGTGAACCTAGAAAAAGGACAAAAGATACAAGAGTGTCGCCACAATGTCCTTCTTAGGCATCTAAAGGCTCCTAGAAATTGACCCATTGGTCTGTAACAATACTTTTACTCCATTTCTACTGTTAATGGTTTACTCACAACTCAGAAATTGGACACTTAACTCGATTGCTATCAGACTTTCATTATGAAGAAGACATGTAGCTTCCTAAAAATATCCATCAATGATAGATTTTAAAAAATTCCTGGAGAGATGCTACCACAAAGTGGAGTAATTTATTTTTATTGGTCTCCTAGATTCTGACCTTCTCAACATTCCTAGCTTTATTACCTTCAATTTTTAAACCACATCAGTAACTTCAATAACATACTAGTATGTGATACCACATGTCCAATATTATAAAAAGATATTGCAACTTTTAATGGCTTTTTAACATCCATGAACTTTTATTTTGCTCCAAAACAGGTATATAAATTCTCTATTTCATTTATATTTTATTTTTCACCCATGTCAGTCAAACGTTATCTTGTTTTAATGAATTTTTAATGAAACAATCATATTCCTTTTATTGTTGCCACGTCTCTCTTTATTGTTTGTTATATTTCAATTATTTAACACGTGTTTTAATGGGCAACCTTAAATTCAATTTATTGCTTTATTAGTATTCATGCATGTAACTATTTTATAATATAATTTTATGTCACATATTTATAACAGTTTGTGAACTTGAGCAAAATAACTCCATTTTTCAAACTTAAATAAAGAAAAAATACATTTTCTTTACGTTTCTTTTAAAAATACGAACTCGTATATTTTTTTACATCCATTCCAATTCTTTTCTGCGAATCTCACTTTTCAATGGAACAAAGAGTAAAGTTTTTCTCTTTATTCTGGTGTTAGTGGCTAAAATAATCGTATTTTCAGTCTCTGGTAGGATACCATTTGCATATTAAAAACTATCCAGAAGAATGAAGTCAAGCAAAAAAAAATTTTTTGATTTTTTTTTTTTTGTATCAAAAGCAATTGTTTGAATTAACATTTTTTGTTCCAGTTGTCATCGTTGGTGGCTACATCATATGTGCATTCTACACATCCTCACTGGTTTCTTTGGATGACGAAGATTAGGTAGGGTGAGTTTAGGAGGCTGTCGACTGGCGCCAACCTGGCGGTCGAAGATGGAAACTCAGGCTTTCTACCATGACGCTAACTTTGAAGAGTGGGGAGCATCTATGAGGCTCGCGCATGCTCTTGCAGGAACTCGTGACTCGATTTGTGTTCAGTCAGTACCAAACTACGGTACCTAACCTAATGCCGTGATAAAGTTGTTGCTCTCGTGCTCGTGCGTCAAGCCTCGCGCGCGATTCAAAACATAAACAAACAGTGTGGATAACAAACCGAGTGCCATTTTTTCTGAACATTTGATGAATCTGTGAAGTTTGAAAATATTCTACAGAACTTTTGAGTGTAGTTGAGTGTTTGGAGCATATTTAATGGAAGATTTGACGCTTACTATTCACTCAACCGTATAAAGTGAGACATAAGCATCGGCCTTGCTATTACTTAGCGTTCACGTGTTAACCCCAAGACTTATCGGACTTGTTTTTACTCGTGAATCGATCGTCGACCTTAATATCAACATCTCAGTGGCTCCAAGAAGTTACAATACTGCCTGATTCATTGGCAACATGTGTATTTTGATTACATCTTACTTCAAGAAGACCACCGCGTCCTAACTTTCATCTTCAAAAGGTTAGTTTATGATTGCAATTCATTTTATCAATATATCAGCATAAGTGCTTTAATCTTGCTGCTCAAAGACTTTGTGTAGATGTAAATTTTTGAGAGCTTTGATTACAAACATCTTCTGATTACTCCTAATTGATTTACTCCAAACAGCTATATTTTTAAAGTCAAATTCGACCAGTTCTATTAAGTTGTTTATTCAATAATACTCATTCTTAAAAACTACTTTGCTATGCTTCATTTGTGTTTACCTGAGCTAATTCCTTGATAATTTTCATAATGATAACTATTATATTCATTCCCCTGACGTAAAATGTTTTACAATTTGGACATCATTGCCAACCATGTGTTTAACTTTCAAAGTCTCCTATTATTTAGGTAAATTAGTTGTACGAATTTACATATAAACATATGAACTTTTTTCATCATCTCAATGTTACCTAACTATTTTCATAATCACATCGAATATGAATAATCATTAGTAATTTTCTTCGTTGTACCAATAAAAGCATCTAGACATTTATACATAATACATAACACTTTGCCCTTGATATAAACATTGAAGTCTTTTTTATCATCATCAGTGACTGAAGCTTAAAATTTTTCTAAGAACATTCAGAGAATTTTTTTCTAACTTTTTATTTGTTCAAAGTATTTCTTCCCATTTACTTGATTAATGTATTAAACAGTTTCTGTAATAATTATGATGTAATTAACTGGTACATAATTACAAGTGTTTATTCGATCAAAGCCACGCACGGAAGTGCGAAGGTCGAATTTAAAATCTAGTCTACACGCGACAGTAGTCAATAAGAGCGGATGTTTATAATGTTACCAGTATCAGAACATTTGTTCATAAAAATTTAGCTACAACTTCATCACAACATTTTCACTTTCATAATACGAAATCGAAAGCAGTTTTAGCCAACCATATAGGACATGTAAATCCAAGTTTTTTTTTCTTTCAATTCTTGCATAGAATATTTTTTTTTTTTTTTGCTTTGATCGATGGAATTTATGAATAATCAAGAAGATCCAGTGATTTTAGCCGACTGAGTTTGCGTTTTAAAAGCGAATCATTCGTCGAAATACGGCATGACTGGGTTTCTCTTGGCTTATTCTCTTGTATCAGAGCTATTGGTCGCCACGAAAAGACATGAATTATTTATCATGGCGTGTCCGACCATCGAGAGTTCGGCGCGTCCACTGACTTCGTATGTACATGGAGTAAGATAGAAAAAGAGAATGAAGGATGAAAAGTCTTGATCACGATTCTATGATACCCGATCTTCAGTGGTGTCTTCCGTCAACTCGTTTGGCCAATGGTCCCGTGTGCCCACGACTTGTTGAATAACAATAACAGGCGTGGATGGCGTTAATTGGTACTACAGATTGACACGCGTGGTGCGAGGAGAGTACTGAGTAAAATATGTTTTAAAATCAAAGCATGTTCAAAGACCACAGGAACTGGTCTAATGTATATTTGCTTTTTGACTACAACTCATTGGCGTAAAATCTTTTATTTTATGCATGTTTTTTTTGGTTTAAAAGCCTTTTTCAAACCTTTTTGTTGAATAGACAGTTTAATTATATAGTGGGAAATTTTTTTGTTTAACCAGTTAACTTTTTCCCTGTTAAATTTTCCATATTTTTTGTGCTAGAATAGCACATCCTAAGAAGTTGAAAGTCATTTAAAAATATTTGTGAGTTGAAAAATGACTTTTAAAGTCAAGTATTATGTAGAAGATGAACTAGTAATTTTCATAGCTAATGTTTTTTCAAATATTCTATGTCACGTATATTTGCTTTAAAACCTGCGGGTATTGATACACAATAAAATTCCCAGATCCTTCATTAACGAAGGTTCTCAGACAGAGTTTCAGCTCATTAAAAATGCGTTAAGCAGAGTTTTCACATGAAAATTAGAGATTACTTTTGTTTTGATTACGAAGAACTCTCTTTTGTTATTCTCCAATTTGTTTTTGGAGTCACTAGACTTTTAGTGTAGGGCAAAAAGTTCTTTAATTGAAAACCAAACATTTCTTCATGTGATTTCTGATTTTAAGTATTTCTCTATGTTTGGAATTACGTATTTATTTTATGACAAACTCCAGCAGCGTAAGTTTCATTTTTACAAAACACACTCTCTCTCACTCATTTGTTTTAAAATTACAAATAAAATTGTGGAGCTTCTAGTCTTCAATAAAATCGATGTGTGCTATAATTAGCCTAGACTTTAGCTTTTTTTTTCCACGTAAGATTCTTATCAATATGATTCTACATACACCTGAGACACACCTGAATGACATATTGAGTCTCAAGCATACATAAAAGAGTATAACAAGAAGACAAGTGTGTAGCAAAAAAGAGAAAAAACATGCAAGGTTTCACAATCGATAATTCAACGTTCTCTGAAGGCTATTAGAGGTCGAAATCCAATTATATTACGCTAAGTTGATAATTCAAATTCGACGCCAATGTGTACCTACCTCTGAAGGTCTTTGAAGAGTGAAAAGGGAAAGGCCCAAGTACCTTCCCCATTAGTTTATTCTCTACTCTTCTATCTCTGTTACTCTCTTTATTTTTTAACTTCTCTCTTGCTTTTTCTTTTGAAAAAACCCCCTGCAGGCTTCTATTGTGTATTCTCTCAACCCCAAATTCGAAAACTGAGTATGCTCACATATGATTCGCAGCAGGGCCTCTCATGCATTCGTGACCCAACAAATGGCAAGGATCACTATTTCCAGTCGATTTATATTTTTTTCTAAATACGCTCGTGATTTGCAGCTGCGAACCTCACTCGCGAAGTGATCTTCCTAATCGTTTTAGTCTGGAATTATGAGTGATTTTCAAAGAAAATTGATGGAAAAGGTCGAGTGTTTATGTCATGTCACGTAAACGTTTAAGACAGTTTATCTTTTAATATTTTATTTTAATATCAAATGTATAAAATGAATATTTTCCAAGTCATTTTTTGCATTTACTTTTTTTAGTATTACATAACTTTCAGATTTAAAAATTTTTTTTTAATCTTTTTATTTCATAAAAAAATTCTTAAATAATGATTAGTTTTTTATTTCAATATTATTATTATCATGGTAATAAAAATATGTTTATGGGTTTTTATTTTTTTAACTCGAGTTATTTGAAGTCTTTACAAATGGAAAAAATTTACTGAAAAGTAACACACTATGTGTGTCATTGTTTTAAATCAATAACGTACTTGACATTGATTTGCAGGTAAAAATTACTCGACGTGACATTTAGAAATTGCATTCACCAAGATATTTCTGTGAAGAGTTGTAAAAAATTTTTCTCATGAAATTATTTCTTATAAACTTGGTTATTATCAATCAGTATTACTATTTGACATTTTAAAGAGAATTATTTTCTAAAAAAAAATTACATTCCTTTCACTTCATTTAAATTTTCATAAAACTTCAATAATTCATTTTTAATAATTTTTCTTCATACGTTAGATTATCAATTCTACTTTTTTTTTCTTTCTTCAAAAACTATCTTTTGATTATTTATCCAACATTTATTTTTCTATACACAACACATTTGTGTGGTCTGTACATCTAACTTTTATTTCACTTCTTATATTAGACCTGTTTTGTGTGTAATCTTGTAAAGAATGCCACCGCTTCCGTCTCCAAAAATATTTCATTGATGAAGAAAAAATAATACGCACGCTTTAGATAATATAAATAGGTAAAGTTATACACATAATAATATATTGAGTTCTGACAGTCGATGTAAAATAACTAAAGAATAATCTTCCTCTTTCTCGTGGTGTCAACAAAATTTCAAAAGAATTTTTACTCTTACGCGAGTGAAAATAAATTTATTCAAATTCATCTTTATTATAAATTCTATCGAGTATTATGAGATAACCATAATTTAAGAAAAAAATACTTTGATAACAAATTGGAAAAGCGAGGCAAATTAGAATAATCTACAACGGTGTGATACTTATTAATGATTGATACACCTGAAGTTCAACAAGATTTATGAGTTTTTAACGACTTTTATTAAATACTGCATAGATTAAAATTAAAACTTAATTGACCCGATTGTTTAATCAAGTCTAAACTAAAGTAACTCAATAATAATAATAATAATAAAACAAGTTTATCTCATTTTTTTTTAAACCTTTTTTGTGTGTGTGTGTTTTTTTAGAAATGATAAAGTTTGACAAAAAAAAAGAGTTAATGTAAATATTTTTTTTATTTATATCATGCACTATTCTTGAGTGTCCGTTTATTTATTTTTTTTTTCTTATCAAAAAGCCTCGAAAGTTCAACATTAACTTAGAGATACAAGATTAATTTTACGTTTAAAACGAATTGTCAAATTTTTAAAGTTGATGTAGGCTTTACGTCGTAACGCTCGTAAACTTTATTTTCGTCGCAACATTAAAGTGATCCCTAGACGATATTTGTACTTATTCGTCCTTTGGCTTCCATAGAATATTTTTATTTCGACTTTTATATTATGTCTGATTGCCGCTTATCATCGAGATTAAAGTAACACCAAGTGAATCTCATAATATACGTCGAGCCATGCATCGTAGGTTTTATATATAAATCTCTTTTATTTTCGTTTCTCTCATCGTTTATTTTCTCCAGCTTTTGCTGTCTTCTTTTTTACGATCCTTCTTAACGTCAGAACCTGTTTTTGGAGTTCACCCACGCCGACGGCAGCTTCTCTCGACCCGCGCGTTTTAAATTTTCGAAGGTCGGATCAGTAGGGTCGAAAATGGAGAAAAAAAATCAACGGAAAAATAAACTAGTGAAGAAAACAATAAAACCACGAACACGTGCTACACATCTGGATCTTGTGCACACGTCTAACACCCTAACATTTCGTGCAAAAAAAAAAAAATGGATAAAAAAATTATTATATGAAATGAGATCATTTTATCCATCTTTTCGCTCTTTAACGCCATAAAAAAATTGAAGTGCTTTCAACTAAATCAGCTGTAATTTTATTGGCTACAATTAAAGACACGATGCATTTTCAGTGATCTATTTATCGATTGTTGATAGATTTTTTTCCTCATGTCATCGAACAATTGAATAGTTAATCTTGTTTGATCTATAATCATGATCAAAGCAGTCTAGTCAATCTCAGACGGGTTCATGTTTAATTGCATTTTGTCGAAGTAATTTAAATTGAAGTAAAGTTTATAATTTAACAGAAATGATGTGAGTGGTATCTAATTTCATGTGGGATTTTAGGTTGATGTTAGTTGGCTGAAATTGACCTGGAATTAATCTTCTAAGTATGTCGGGTAATTTATCTCCTTTAAATACTTCTTAATGTGTATGGAGAAAATGTTTTATAAAAAATTAACCTCTGATTCGGGATTTCATTTATCACGTGATAGCCTTAAAAGGTTCCGGTATCTCTGTGTAATTCACTCAAACATTAAAATTGCAAAAAAAATTATATTAATTAATAAATCATTAATTTTTACCATAATGTATTTATTTATTTTTACTCCAAAAAAATTATTTTCTTGAATTTATTCATTAGTTAACAATAAAAAATTATTTTTATAGAGATTGTAGAAACGTTTTGTCATATTTCTAATGAAATTTTATTCCTCTTATAAAGAAACAGAGACGTGTGATGGAAGAATAGTGAATCTATTCAAATAAATTATTTTTAATCGACTCCAATAAAAAAAATCAATCGAATATTTTAATTAAAATAATTTTCTATCGAATATATTTTATTTTATAGCTTTATTCCTGTGTCATTAGACAATAATCTCAAGCATAATTCAGAATAAAAAACTATCTAAAATCTTCTTAGAAATCAAAAGAATTTAGTCTTCGTCCTAGTGGTCTTATCTTAGAGCATCTTGTGTTCTTGCTTCTTCTTCCTCGTCTTGTTGGTCTGCAAAGGAGGATTATAGCGCGATACGATGTGCCCATGGCCGCAAGGATCCCGTATAAGGTGATGGCCTACTACCTCTTGTCTGCTCACGCATACGGATACTCACGTTCGTCTCGATAACTCCGCGACTCGTCGGCATCACGATGGAGACCTAGAGTTTGCCGACTTTGCCAACTCTTCTTCTTCTTCTTCTTCTTCTCCTTCTTTTATACGATGCACACGCTTTACTTATTATTATGTATCTGGTTGCTTTGCTCGCGTTAAATAAATGCACGTACCTCTAATCTCCTCAAGCCAGAAGTCTAGATGTCTTTTTCACTTTTTCCTCCAATCATTTTCAGCCTCTCATCTCATGTTGTCTCTTATTTAGCATCATACGCACTATGGCAAGTATTCAACGCCTGTGGGGTACTTTCTCGCCTGTGGCAAGGCAACCGCAGATATCTAGGCTCTTTTAAGCAAGCGATCGCTTTCCATAAGAAGCATTAAGACTACATTTTAAACCTTACCTCTCAGCAATCAGACAAGAACACATTTTTTTACCGCTTAAGTGCTTAGAAATTATTGCTTTACTCCTTGTCACAAGGAAGAAGATGTATTAATTAATATTAATATGATTTAAATGAATTTTCAATTTGAGGAATTGATTCTTCTTTTGGTGCTTGCTTGTATCAAACTGGTTTGAGTAGGCTTGATGGATTGAAGAGAATAGTAGTTGTGGATAAAAGTGGAGTGGAATTGAAAGGTTAAGAAAAACTAATCCTTATTAATTTTTTTTTTTTAAGTACTAGATTATAGACAGGAAAGCTAGGATTTAAAAAAAATAGAACATGAGGAAATAATTTAATCGAGATACTTATTACTTAATTTATTTGATTTAAAATTGAAGCTTTAAATATCATTATTTAGATCATGAGGTCTTCTTAAGTATATTAAATACATCTTTAAATTATAGACTGATGAAGAATTTTTTCTCGTGTATTTTATGAAATAAAACTTGTCTATGTAATGATTAAATTATTTTATATAACAAATCCTGATTTCTGTGTCGAATAATCAACTTGTTGAAAGAATCATTTTTTTTATGACTTGTAAAAAAACTTTTGGCAAATAAGGTCTTTAATTGAGTCTGTATTTAACACTAATAAATTCAAAATAAATATTTTACGACTGTTTAAAAGCTCATTAGACTCTATTAGCACAAGCATAAAAAAGTTCATTAATCAGATGATAATACTTTATAAACGATTTATTAAGTAACTAAAAACAATTCTTATTCTTTAATGATCTAATTTGATATATGACACCAAACTATATCGCACACTCCTATCCTATCCATCGAACGATAAATTAAATTTACCATTCAAGTACCCTTTTCAAGCGAAAGATTATTTAAAGATAAATTAATATATAAATAAGTCTTTATCTACAATAATTGTGTAATTACTGTCTTAAACATTATATAAAGACGTCATAAATAAAGTGCATTAATTAATGGGCATTGTAAGGAATTCGAAAATAAACTTAAGCCGGAAGAAAAAAAATTCTTATCTCAAAAGGCTAAAATATTAAAATATTTATTTTATAGCTGATGTGTGTCTAGTGTTAAGTGTAGAAACTTGACCAAAAGTCGCGATTACGCCAAGATTTCACGGTGTTGACCTTAAAGGCCATCGACATATTCCCATAGTTGCAAACATATACACAGTCTTTATCTTGTATCGTTTTCATTTCTTTTCTTCATTGCTTATTTTACAGCGCAACGGGTTAATTGAATTGTCCCCGTCAATTTCCTCTGACATTCAATTTCAAATAGGAAAGCGCAGCAAATCACATTCGTTACCCTTAGAAATGCTCTTTTATTTTCTTTATAATTAAACACCATAATTTGCGTTTAACTTCCTGTTGACATGATAACAATCTTACCTCACATGAGAGACTGTTGTTTTATATATTTTTACTATAAAACGGTAATATTCTTTTTTTATAATGTTTGAGTATTTTTATTTTTTTCAATACAACAAATATATTACTTTCAACACTCTCATTTTCTTGAAGATAATAGTGATAAAGGATAATTAAATAATGTGTGATACTTCTACTAACTGATAAACCACGTCTGATAAATTTAGCTTAAATGACACCTGTATCCCTTTCTTCGTTATATCGTTTTCTGTGTGATATCGAATCTTACAGTCAATACTTTATTTTCTGTATCTTGATATATCTGTATACTCTGATATGTCGATACGTGATATAAATTGTCTTTGATTATTATGTGTTGCAAAGTCCATAGAGGTGAAGGGCCGGAATATATAGTTATCAGTAAAGTGTTTGAATTAAATCTCACAAGTTTGAAAATAAAAATTTATTTCAGTTTTTTTTTTTTTTTTTTTTTTTTGTTAAATCGATTTTACGTGAGGAGAGTGTTGAGTTCAGTGATTTATTCTATTTTTGTCAATCCGAGTAGAATAAGGGAAAGTAAAATATGAATTCGTTATAAATTATTTTAAAAAAAAAATAAAATTCTTTGAATATTGTGAATATTGTCTAGTATATTTTTATTCATATTTCTATATTGATATGTCAATTTTTTTTAGTTATTTATTTATTTTTTTTTGTGGAAAAAATTGCTTCATGTTTTTACACTGTATAATTTAGCAGTAAATATTAAACTTTTTAAAAATTTATTTTTCAAAGTAGAAATATAATGTCACGAATCGTGATACAATTGATAACAGCATTAACAACATGTTTTTAATCAGAACATTTAAATATCAAAACCCATAAACTATATACATATTTACAAATTACTTCCAATTTATTCATTAAACACACTTCAATTTATATTTCCGCAAACAGAACGAAACATTTTGAAATGTGGTGAAAGTTAGAATAATTTATATTCTTATGTCCAGTATTTATTTTAATAATAAATAAATGCCTAAAGTTCACTTAAGATCTAGAAATAATACTAATTATTCATTAGTTCAGACAAGTTTTAAGTTATCTGAATGGGGAGGAAAAAAAATTATTTAGTCAAATAAAATAAAAGCAGACACATTTATTATGATAAGTTTATTTTATAAATGATCCTAATAGTGAGGAAAAAAAAATAATATAGATAATTGAAAAGTAGTTATAGAAAACGTCACTGTAATTGACAGATTTTTATTTTGAAGTCAGGTATAGTTATCGAGTTTTATTAAACTTTAATGACTTTTCGGACACTGAAAAGGTGAATGTAATCCCCATAAGGAAATAAGAAACTAAAATACATAAATAAAACTAAATAATGGTCATGTCTTGATACATACGCTTGTAGTTTGAGCACGTGCTCATACAAATATTCATAACGCTTGTGCAAAAGTCTTTTATATCATAACACTCCGTGACCCATTTTGTTTTTCTTTGGAACAAAATCCAAAGCTTTTGTTGACAATAATGTAACCTGTGTGCACTTTCTGTATATTTTTTGTTATTTTTTGCAAAACGAGTTTCGTTACGAGACTCGAGGGCACACAAGGAAAAAAGAAGATTGAGAGAGAGAGAGAGAGAGAGAGAGAAACAAAAGGATAAAAAAATATGATTCTAAATGGTCCTTGGAGGGATCGCGTGCACCCCTCGAGCAACGACAGACGTTGGTTTCTATGCGAAAGTTAAGTCAGACCCTCCCAGATGGGTGGAATTAATGAAGGGACTGAGATTCCATGTAGATGGTCATTTAACGCCCCGTGGTAACCATAAGTTTATTCTACTTTTTTTTTTCTTTTTTATTCAGATTAAATATTTTTTTTCTTTTCATTTAGGAGAATAATGCTGTCTTATGATAATGATCCTAACGATTTTGTTGGATCTAAAAGTAAAAATTATCAGTTGTTAGGCGTGGCTAAATTATTTTTCAGGCACACAACGCGCCCCATTTCATTTAAAAATATTTTGTAGGATCACAAAACGCCTAATTTATGCCTAAGAATATTTTCATGTGCTGATTGATTTTATGAGCTTCAATTGAATCTGTATTGTGCTTTTTTTCATTTTGGACATCTTTTGGGCTCGTTTCGAACCTATTTAATTTTACTCAGGAAGTATTCATTTTGTTATAAAAAAGAAAGTTCTTTCGATTGATTCAAATTTGAGTAATGGTAGAAAGTAAATGTTAAAATAATCATGAAATGTTAGAGTAAGTGAGATATCACAATCAATCACTTGAACATTTCTAGAAAATATTAAATCAATTGTTTTCCCGAGAATTGTTTCTATGCTATTGAAAAGGTCGAATTAATCATTACATGTATATTGATAAAATTTTTTTTCTTTTCTTATCAATCACTCAATTTTATTCAATGTACAATGTTTATGAAGACTTGGTTATGATTCATATGTGAAAGAATCCCGATAAAAACCTGGCGACAAGCAGTCTCTTAAATACAGGAAGGATTAAAAGATTATTTTCTCTTTATTACCTTGTAAAAAATACTTCCTACATCGGAATTATCAGGAGGAATAAATTATTTTTGCTCTTCTACTCAGAACAAGAGTAATAAATCTCTGTGTATCACAGTTGCATCTTCGTGGCCTTCGATCGGTATGTGTTCAAAGCCGGATCTCTATACGGTTTATAATTAATGCAGTGAAGAGTAAGCCGCATTATGCTGCCAATGATTCGTTATCTATCGGTTTCTAAGTAATTTCCAACACTTGTTCTTATATAATTGTTATCGACAAAATATCTTCCTTTTTTTTGTTTCTTAAAATCTTGGGATTTCTTAGCTCATGATTGATATCAAGTTGTGACAATTTAGATTACATAGAAAGACTGATAAGTATTGTGAAATTAAACGTAAATATTCTAATCGATTTCAAAAAGATCACTTTCAAAGTAAAAATGTAGTGTTTTTATTCGGGAAATTAACTCTTGTATTTTTTGAGAATAATTTTATTAAGGAAGTGGAAAAAGATTAAATTGAAATAGGAAAGTATTTTTATCTAAAAGAAAATATAATAATTGTCATCATTTATTTAATGTCATTATTTTCCTTTAAATTCTAAAAATGTAATTTTTCGAAAATAAATATATGTGTTAATAAGAGTGTAAACCTGATCAGAATTTAAGTAGCATTGATGAAGTAATTTATTTTTCATTAAATTGGAATCCAAGAAAAATTTATTTTATCAATTAATGGTACATTTTTGCTTGAAGACACGTTTCACATAATTTTTTACTAATCAGGAAATTATTTTTCATGGCCCTAAAACTTTACACAATTAAACGTTGTTCATGAAAGTTTATTTTTCAATATAACTTTTATTTTCCCATAATTTTTAATGATTCAGCTATTCAACGAACAGTGCTCTTCTGTTTTCAAACTTATCATAATTTCAGTCTCCACAGTACTGTTCTTCATCCAGCTATTAATATGACGTTGCTTATGAAGAGTAAATATCCCTCATAGTAAGAAGCTTTCGCCATAATAAACTCAAACAAAAATAATGTAAGAAAAGAAGATGACATAAAAATATTGAATGCTCATTTCAATCATCAACACAATTAATAATTATTGACAGTTGATAAAAAGTTGGTGAAGTTGAAGATATACAATTATTGACGCTCATCAAAGGGACATTGATAATCGATTGGACCTCCCATGACGAGTAAATTCGGCATTCTGTCGATATATTTAACTCAGCTAGTATACATTGGCACACACGAATAAGCATCGAAACGGCAATTTTAATATTCATCACTGTAATAGAGTGATGGAGAGAAGAAGAAAGAATACGATAAAGATGAGGAGAGAAAGAATGAACGAAGAAGGAGGAGTGGATTCATATTATTCCGCCGTCGGTGTACATACCGAGGCGGTCGCGTTACTCGAGAACGTCCCTCTTCGACCCACCGCAGAGTCTTGATGGTTTTACTCAGCAAAGTAAGAGGAAACGACGATGAGAACTCGAGAAAAACGATTAAAATCTTCTGCGCATCACCGGAAATTAACTCCTCGGAAGAAATGTCACTGATCGGGTTTCTCATCTCTAAATCAATCGAGTGTGATGAGGAGCATTTATCTTTTCTTGTAATTGATCCTCCGCAAAAATAAAAATTCTTGTTACGAGTAAAACACGAGTAAGACTTGTGTATATAAAGAATAAAATACAGAGCGAGTGGTTTACACTGAGAAATCACGTTTAGCTGGAAAACATGCGAGTTGAGTCGACTACTGCGGTAGATAAACATGAGAGCACAAGAGTCTGACGGCATACACTTCATCACTAGCTTATCGAGCATATTAGCACGTCGAGTTGCTGGAGACTTGCTTGTGCGAATAAAAAAGTTTAATCTCCTGTGAGTATGTATAAAGAGAAATAAAGAAGAAGCCACGTGGTATATTGTGAGTCACGAGTCAAAATTACTAGTGATTCTATCGTCTCTTACACCTCGTTGCATCGTCTGTAATTTCACTGAGATTATGGTCGTCATGCAGTTTCCACGAGATACTCTCCACTCTGCTACACAGTCCACAAGAAAACAGAATATTCGATAGAAAATTTAATATCTGCCTTGTCTAATGTGTAAGTCCTACAGAAACACTAGCAGTATTGTGGTTCTTTATGCTGCTAGAAGAAGACATAAGTAGTTGAGGGTTAAGTGTCTGACTTTCTTGAAATGAGACTCCATTTGCTAACACACCGGCTCAGGTTTCGTGATTCAGGTTCGACTTTAATTTATGTATTTAATAGAAAATAAAAATAATCAATATTTACACTATTTAAAGAGATTAAAGAATCATTTGGAAATGAACTCATTTATTATTCATTCTCTAAATTAAAGCTTATCTTAAGAATTTTTGAGTGAAGAGCTTATGACAAATATACCCGCCATGCTTTTTATTGATGACAATTGTTTTAAAAAATAATATAAATATCTGCTAATAGTTTCTCCTCGTAGAGTTAATGTTCAAATGAGTGTCCATTAAACACTTGAGCTCTATACGATGAACAAACAAATTACATTTTTTGTCTTCACGCAAGAGTGAGCACAAAGTCGAAGATGTCAACGTTATGTAGAATATACAGCAAGACAGAGAAGTTTATTTTTTATGACAGTTTCTATACTTGAATTTTTTTATGCTATCGAAGAGCAAAAAATTTATAAAGAGAGAGTTGTATGGTACTTATCCGCGTGGAAATCACCCGTTACTGTGTCGCTCATCGTTCATCGTTGGCGAAGACATACGACCAGAAAATAAAAGACAAAAAAAAGAGTCAATAAGAGAATGTAATATCTCTTAAACTCAATTCGTCATTTTCTATTCAAGTTCAAAGCAACGTATTTTTCTTTTTACCAAATCAGAAAGACATAATAAATGGAGTGAAAAAAAAATTCCTATGAAGGTTAAATTATTTTTTGTTTTACTTTTTTATTCGTGTTTCAAGTCAACAGTAAACTTTAAAGCTGACCATGTACGGTCAGCCGTTCTCATAAAATTTCTCTGTACGTGCACAGTGGACAAACGAGTGTACAGATATACTGTACAAGAAGATGGGGAAAGAGAAAGAGAGAAAAAGAGCTTCCTACGCTTGCAAGATAAATCGCGTCAAAGTTAACGCGAAGAGACTGCATGCCACACCCTTGTAGAGGGAACGGAAGGTGAAAGAAAAAAAAAGTGTGATGGGGCAAATGTGTGGCCCAGCCTCTGAAATTATTTATTTACTATATGTATTATGTGTTCAGGGAGTAGACATAAATTTACCAACTTTCCGAAAGCACTGAGATTACTTATGGATTTTCTTTAGAAACGGTATCTCGTGTTTCACAGATATGCTTAAGTTATTTACCCAACGAGGATAAATTTGTCGTTGCAAATTGGTACGAATGGGCTTTTTTCAGCAGTGTATTATGAAGGTTGTATATTAGTTGTGTGGTTAATTCATTGTCATTGCGATCAACAAACGAGTTGACGGTCAATTTACGGGGTGAATTTATCGACTATAGATAATTATAATTATGTTCTGGTACTAAAGAGGTGGTAAATCTTTTTATATTCTTATGAATTATTCTGGATCGTGAAATGTACAAGAATGTAAAGAGACAAAGTGTTTAGCAATTTCATGGTAGTTTTAAGGTTGAGGAGAAGTAATATGCTCCATGAAGTAGTTTATTTCGTGAACACAATGCATCTTCCATCAGCTTACTGTCTAATTGACAGAAAATTTGAGAAATGACAATTAGTTTAATTTAATTTAGTGAAAACAAAACCGATTTTCCTACAACAACTATTTTCGTAGATCAATAATAATTTCATTATTGATCACAATATTCTTGAATACTGAAAATATATATTATCTACCAGAAAATAATAATGCATACAATGAAATTATCCTTGATCCAAAAATATCGTTTGTTCATTGATGTCAACTAATTTCAATTTTATTGTAAAATGATAGTTGATCAATCATCATTTCTACTTATGTCATTCTAATCATTAGCTAACGATTCTTACGTTTATTTTTGTACAGATATTAATAAATGGAATAAAATAAAAAAAAAATAATCCTTATAATAGTAATTGAAAAGAATTAGTCACTTTTTTAATGAACTTATTCACTTTTATCTCAATGATTGTCATGTGAATCATTACATTTATCAGAAAAAAATATTCTTTCGTCATTAGAACGTGTTTGAATGATTTAAATGGTTTAAAGGCGATAGATCAACATGATAAGTAATAATTGGTCATAATACTTTTTCTTTTCAATTTAAAATACAGTTAGCAACAGTGCAATGGCTATTACGAAATAATTAAATTTCTTCTTTATGCTATATTGTATTAAATAGAGTATTCAGATTTAATTGGGTTACTAATTAAATCATTTATCTCACTATAATCTCATATTAAATTTCAATCTAGACATTATATTGTACGATTTAGATTGAAAAGAAATGCTCTAATTACTGTTCGATTCTGCTAGGTAAACATACAATCTACTCTAAACCAATTTCCGTTGGTTTCTCTTGTTATGCTTACAATTAACTCCCTACTCTCGTCGTAAATACCACTTTAAATTCCTGATTAGTAAAAATGCTCGTCAAACATAGTAAATTGTTGAGATTAACCACGAACTATGTCACCGTCAAATGAGATATATAATCCAGTGATAAAAATTTTTGTGAATCACTGTGTCCTTTATTTATTTAATTACATAATGTAATGTGTGATATTTTGCAGTTGGATGAAAGAATTTAATCTGTCCAAGTTTAGTTGAGGAATTTCTTTAAAAATACCAGTAAATAAATAACACTTCAAAATTACTTACTTTTATTGTAATGAAATGAAAAAAGAAGATAATAAAAATTGAGTACCGCAGTAGAGTATTTTATAATTTCATTTGCTAGAATAATCACGTGATAAAAAATTCAGTATTTATCCTACAATATTTATCTCACGTCATTTTATATATGAAGAAAATACCACAAATTGCAATACTTTTTGCTCCATTTTTCTCCGGATATTTTTCAAAGCACAAATGAAATAAAATTGCGAAAAAATTCTAATCAAGTGTACTGCAATTATTCCTTTCATTACCAAGAGTAAAATTAAATTTTTTGAACTTTTTTACACCAATAAATTAATTGTTAATTATTAAGAATGATTGAAACAAACCACTGCTAATTTATCACATATCAAAAACAATTTTCAACGAAATAATTTCTTTATAGAGGAATTATGATTCTTTCTGAAACAATTTTTTTTTCTTTTGATACACTTGAGTTAATAACACCAGTTGATATCTATTCTATTATTACAAAGTCAGGCTGTCAAGTCAATTGAAGAGTGAGAAAGAGAATATTTAAAGTGATCACTGTGATCATTGCCGCTAGATCGATTAATTCTCGCGAATCAGTCAGTCACGGGTCAAGGAAGAGGTTACTACGTGCTTCACCTTGCCCTTCATCGCCACCCATCGATTAATCGTCACACTGAAACGCTAAAACATTTGATGGACGTCACACATAAACGTCCGATGGGTAATTAATCATAACATTTTGATACCTATGCCTGATTAAATATATATTTAGGACAGACATGGATTTCTATTGGCAATTTTTGGTTCACTAACCTTCAATGGCCTTTAAAATATCATTTTTTAATGATTCTTGCACTCGAATTAATTAAAATACATTTTTCTGCATTGAAAAATGGAAGACAAAATTTTTGTTTGGGTTTGAAATTTTTTTTTTTTCAATCAATTAAATTACTGATTTTAAATGAATACGTTGTCAGAACATATGATCTTGGTAATTGTATTTGTCATTAATTTTCAAGGTTAATAACCCAATGATATTCATTAAAAAATAAAAACAATCTTACAGAGTACCGTTTGAATGAAATAAATATTGCAATCGATATGCTATGCTTTGGAGATATGCAAAATATATTTCTTTTTATCATCTTTTTACTTATAATTTTATATTTGATATTTACGACTGTGTGTCGTATACCTTTTCATTTATTCAAATTGAAAAATAAAATTCAATTCTCTCGGTGAAAAACGACACTGATATTCAACTCGAGCGAATAAAGATATCAAAACCGTAAAGCTGAAGTTTTGAATACAAATGTATAAGCAAATAAAAAAGTTTTCATATAAAATTTGATATCAAGTTTAAATTTTCCATCTTCTGGTTTATTAATTCACATAACTGTTAACTTGATAACCGCCATTATTAACCATAATTTTAATTGTTTAATAATTGCATTTAATTATCGAAAAAATAGTTAAAGTCACTTAAATAAAATTACGCTATTTTATCGTAGACTTTCGGAGTTATCGTCCTTTTATAAAAGGTTTTTATGGAGTTGACCCTTTATGTGAGTTTGAACACGTGCATGTTCCATTGTATTTTCCTTTTTTTTTTTTTATTTTCTCTCGATTCCTCCTCTTCTGCTTCGTTATTGTATTTTTAGTCGACGTATGTTTAACTTATAATGACACGCCCAGAGTCGAGGCTCTTGGAAATTTAAGAAAGTTTTAAAGTCAAAAGCAATTTTCACACGTTCTTAACCTCAACATCGCCTTGATTCTTCCAGCAATTTAAAAACAATAGGAAATTAAAAAATCAACTCTGACGGTGCATGAGAGGAAAAATTTATTGTATTAGTAAAAAAGACTTTTAATGAGTAGTTTATCAAAAGGAGTAATATTATTTGTAGAGAAATAAATGAAAAGCTAGAGTATAGCATAGTCATTTTTCAGGTCTTTAGTTAGAAAAGTAGATGATTAAATTTTTAGAATTCTCATTTTTAAACATTTATAGTTTAAATTTTTAATTTCAAGAACAATAAGTTAAATTTTCTTCATTATAAGTAGAATAGTCAAAAATTTAAAGAGTTAAAGAAGTCTGATGTAAATCATGCGTAAAGATGTAAGGAATGTGTGATAAAAAAAAAAAAAAGAATCTTTCGACAGCAGACGATTTATTTTCGCCCTCGATTTCTCTTCGTCTTCGTGGCCAGACTTTGAAGGTCGTTCTTATATATATCACATTCGCACCCTCTTTCATGCTGAATGGACATCATTGGTCTTAATATTTTTTTCATCTTTCATCTTTTCTACACTGAGTATACGTGACTAATTACACGCATGCTCAGGAAAATTTCACTTTACACTTGGTTATCCCGCGAATGCCGCTGACAGTTACTTTTTGCCAGGAGGTATATACAGTCTTTGAGTTCATGTCCACACGTTTTGCCACATGAGCAACGTCAGATAAGAGTGCACTGCTCGTCGAAGTGACGTGGGGAATGCGAATGACTGAGACAGAGAAGAGAGGAACCAATGATGGTTGAAAAAAAATGCTAAATCTGTCTTACACTTAATACGAGCTTAATTAACAAGAATGAAAAAGCATGACGCGATATTTGCACTCCGTTAGATTGCAATTGACTGAGATAAATTTTACGTCGAGTTTCTAAACGCTTGAGGTCTTCAAGTACTTCAAGAGGGTTAGAGGAAGAAGAGAAATCACGCGAATCGTGCACCAACTTGATGTGCCTGTATTTCATCTCAACATTTGTCTGCTATTATATTATCTAACAGACTGTAGTATACATGCGTTTTTACATTTCGAGAGATATGTATTTATCTCATGACTTTGGTGTCTTTGATGAGATAAATCAACGGATACAACAGGTCGATGACACGAATATTTGAAACTGACTGCCTAGGTGTACTGACTACTTTTATCTTTCCTTTTTTCATAATAATAACCCAACGTGTCAATGTTTTGAGTAAATACAACACTCTATCTTACTCTTCTTGTATACTCAGCAGACTCTTTACTTTGAAACATGAAAAAATTCAACATCATAGACCTTGTGTCGTAAAAAATACACTTAAAATCATTTTTATCATTTATTACTGGGTATTCTTTTTATCTTGAAGCTTTGCAATCATTTATGAGGTTCATAACATTTTTCAGAAATTTGTCATTTTGTACATAAAACAATTCGACGATTAGAAGAAAAAATATTCATTAATTTTTTATTTTGAATCCTTCATAGGAGTTAATGAAGGTATCTTAGTTATTAGGGTGTTGAAATAAAAAGATATAGTAATCTTGGTTCTCTGAGGTAGTACGATAGTAATAACGTCATAATTTTATTATTTATGATCAGGTCGTCATAGATTTACGATTTACAGTTGGCTTGTCGTAAGGTTAGTTATTATTCATCATTCCTATTGTTATGTAAATTTGAAAAAGGAAATTAAAGGTATATATATATATATATATATATTTTTGAACTTGAGAATCATAAATCTATTTGAATTTAATTAGCATCAATGTCAAAAAACTTTTCTTTAAATATTTGGATAGATGATTGTTTCTTGCTATTTAAATTTATTTAACTACATCTGATTAAATTCTCGTATAAAAAAATTTAATTCCCCAAACGTTCCTTGCATGTTCCCTCGTGGGACTGTGGGGAACAAAATTTTTTGTTTTTTGAAAACGGGAACTTTGCGAAAATTTCAGCATAAATCAGCCTCCAATGATGATTTTAGCTCGTGCAATAAAAAGATCTTGTTTTCACAAATCCATTGATATCTTTATTGTCTATATAGGCCTCATAGATTCTAAATTATTAACAGAAAACTAAATTAAAGTACAATTGGAGTATAGAGGAAAACTTTTCTAAAAACAGAAAATTTTGTTCCCCACAGTCCCACGAGGGGTACGTTGGGGAACTTCCCCACTAGGGAACATACAAGGAACGTTTGGGGAATTAAATTTTTTTATACGGGTTGAATTAAATTTGCATGTATTGTATTTTTATTAACGACTTTAGTTTATTTTATTAATTATTTAGTGATGAATTGTTGAGTATAATAAGTACAATCAATCACTAGCATGAACAAATTTGAATATTGATAGTATTTAAAATTAAATCATCAAATGAATTTCAATAATCTCTGGTTCAGAATTAATTAAACAACTATTGGAAGTGAATTTAATTTATTTCTTCGATGTTTGAATGGCAGTGTGGAAGTTTGTTGAACGTTTAGACTAACGAAACATTCTGATCAGTCACGTAAAAAAGAGTAATTGAACTGATTGATTGATAAATAAATAAATCAAATGTCTTTCGTCTAATCAAGATTCA
Source organism: Chelonus formosanus (assembly GCA_028641665.1). Taxonomy (NCBI): domain Eukaryota; kingdom Metazoa; phylum Arthropoda; class Insecta; order Hymenoptera; family Braconidae; genus Chelonus; species Chelonus formosanus. The sequence continues at coordinate 23,198,850 of CM054002.1, forward strand.
CCTTCTATATAAAAAAATTCGTTAAGTGTGAATATAATGTATAATAATAAAAGCCTTCTTGACGAGTTTATCAATAATTTAATAACGACCATTTTATTTATTAAAACAATAACAAATTCACTAAATTCATCAAGCTTTTCTCCATCTCATTTTTCCAGAGAAAAAAATCAATGCATAATTCATTCCTATACAGATATTTCTCCTTCATTTCATTATCTTTTTTCTCTGATGTTAGAAAAAAATGATAGCGGGTTAGCTCGTGAATGGGATCATCTGATTAGCATTTTACTTGGTGTGGACTATAATTTTTTTTCTTGTCACGTATCCCATCCCCTTCCTGTGCATTTGTGACACTTCCTGTCGACAGCAAATGTTCTTCAGTTGGTCTTCTCTTATGCGAATATCTGATTAGACCCATTCTTTCCATCATGAACGTGAGATCTTCTTCCGTTTCAAAGCGTTCAATATGTCTACTTTACCAAGATAGCAGTTCATTCTATACAGCTCATCAATTTCCATAAATTAACTGCAAAAAATACTATACCTTCTTTTTTTGTTCTTTATTCTTGATAATAACATAATTATCTAGGTTGTGTTGAAGCTGTTGTAGTTTGTTTTTGTTTTACTATTTGTGAAAAGAAACAAGCGGAATATGCAACAAGCATCTTGTTGATCATCAAGAATATCTTGGTAACGGCGACTTGACGCCGAAACAAGCAGTGCTCAAGGTTTTCGCGTGGTTATGTTTACTCGCTGTGGTCTTCAACCCACGCATCTTCGACATATAAGTTTCTCTTGTGTGCTTCTTATTTTCCCTCTCTTATTCATGTGTAGGAGGACGCGCGTGTCCTGTAGTGTAAACTTACAAAACAAGAAGGACTACGATGATCTTTCAGATCTGCAGCATCGACTAAAGTGGTCCTGCCTCATAAAAAAATTTTAACTTACATTTTTTTTTTAATTAAAATAAATTTTTTTTTATTCATCTTAATGCTCCTTAAAAATAATTAAATTATTTTTTTTAGTCATTTTATTATATTAAAATTTTAATTTTAATCTAACAGAATTATAATGAGTGATTTTTATTTATCAGTAGTCTACTGATCGGGAATTTTGGTGAGATTTTACACTTGATCGTTGGGTTTATGAGTTAATTAATTTTTTTAAAATAATCAGCTCATTATCGACTTATCGGTTTTCACGAAAAATGAAGAGAAATGATATTAGTCGTCATTTAGATAAATAAGTTTTTTTTTTTATTCCATTATCAGCTTACGACTTCTTCATAAATGTCTCCTAAACTTATCACCTCATTATCTTTTTAATTATTAACATTTGCAGGATATTCAATAAAAATTACAGCAGTATAATCTTGGTGTAGATATGCTGGATATTTTTTACCAAAATTAATTTCGAAATCACAAATCTTTTTAATTCTTTATTATATAATGTTTATCAAAAAAAATCGACTTTTAAAGAAACTTATAAAATTGAACAAACGTTCGATTATCATCAAGCCAACACATCACTTTTCGAAAAAGTTATCTGCATGTAATCTTAAAAAAAAATCACTTTGTTATGTACAGTTGAATCCAACAAACTCATTACTATTGTAATTATCAATTTATATGCTGAAAATAGTACATAGAAAAGCAGCATTAGTCATCGTCTAGATAGTATTTTTCATTCTTACGAAATGACTTTTCGTAGCTACTTTTATCTCGATGTTGTCGACAATTCAAAGGGACACCCACAAGCCATTGTCAACCAAGTGCATTGGTCGCCTTCATGTTTGAAAGTCCCAAGTGATGAATCGTCATGTGGCACCCACTAAAATTAAATGTACACACAATAGACAACGACTCATCGATTTGTCAATTGTCTAATTCCAATTCAAACCAAAGGATAAGTTGAATGAGCTATAAATTGTACGAATAGATTTGCTTAACTGTCAATTAAAAAAATATCAAAGTCAATTAGCAAGGCGTATAATTACATGGTACATTATTTTTAAATGAAGAGAAAAGCACCTGGCCAAGGCGTGAACTGTCTCAATCAAGTGGAACAGATAAATAGAACAAAAATGTTTAGCACAAGAGTCATGTCTCCTACTCAAATGTCTATCAATCAGCTGGGTGTAAGGAAATGTTAATCGCTCCTTCGACTACCGGATTCTTCCCGTTAGATCTAGCACGTCTAACAACATTGCTAACGACAGATTCTATCTTCTCCTTTCTCAGTATAATTATTATGTCTAGTCCATCGTTTTCTTAAACTTGATGGTACGCCTCTTACCATCGTCTTTAACGACCTACTCTTAACATTTGCCCTCGTCACTAAATTAACTCGCAAAACGTTCATGATGAGTGATTATTAATACTTCATTTTCCGCTTTTTCTTTGACGATTAACGATATTGACGTTTTTATCAAATTAAATAGACAAATGTTAAACACTTCCAATAGCCTGGTAATGATAACGAAAAGATAGGGATGATGTTAGATAAACTCTAACGGTAAATACTCCTTTTATTTATATCCCAAGAGGTGTGGCGTTTGGTATTATTAAAATCCTTACTTGATTTATCATTCTTCCTGCTCATAAGAGCTAATATCTGTAGAGTTTTTTTTTCTTTTCAAAAGGGCCATGCGGAGATCTAGAATTATCTATGCTATTTTGGATAGAAATAATTCAACTTCCTATACTTCATTATTTATTTTTGATTTAGCAAGCTTTCTTATCTAGTTCATTTCCCCTCTTGTGTTTATTAATGGCCTGCTGCATCATAGACTGAGGGGATTATCATTTTTATTTATACTATCATGTCGATGGAAAGTTTAGAGATGTTTAAAAGTTGCCTCGAGACCTCCGCAAAGTTGTCAAATAAATAGAATTTTCAGTGTGAGGTCGTGGATCAAAATAATAATACTTTGTTTTACTTTTAGTTTGTTCATCAACCAGAGTATACCCCACGTGGTGACTTGATCCAAAATAGCAAATGTCATGACCACGTAGGTCTCTTGGTCAATTTATTCTTCAACTTATTTCTATTATTTATGTTGTCTAGTTTTTGGAGTTTAATTAAATTGTTTTTATTGAAACAAAAGAGCCTTAAATTGTCCAGCTTAAATGACATAAAAACTTAAGAAGAGCTTGGAAATGTGTCGTCACATTGGAAGAAAATTGCTTCCACCTGTCACCACGTCTTGGCCTTTTATGCAGTGAAGTGAACATGTTTCAGTATATATCCTAGTAAGGAGTAGTAGCAAATATAGAGGCTGAAAGCAAAGGTTCATTGAACCTTCTTCTACTATGACTCTTCTTTCTCTATATTCCCTTGTCCTAGAGGTCCTAACCTACGATCATCCTCTCTCTTTCTCCCTTTTTCATCATTTTCTTCAAACGTGTGTTGGATCATGTCGGTGCAACTGGCCCCATCTTACCACAAAGCTCAGGGTAAAACATCAAGAAGAAGAGGAATCGCCTGTTCGACGAGACATTCTCCCCGCGATTTCCCAGTAATATCGCTCGAATACTCACACGTACTAGGACGCGATCTCCTTCCGTGCTATGGAGTATGTCTTATTATAGTGGGCTTTCAGCATGCTCTCCCGCATACTGATGATGGGATATCGATCTTTGATGCAACACGATCCTTCTTATGGTTGCGATCATCATCAGAGATTCTTTAAAAAATTTTCCTTTCATCATTCTCTTATTTTCATGATTAATAACGTGTCACAGGTCTGGGAAAATAACTTTTAAAAATGATATTATTAGCTTCCCATTAGGAAGTTATTGCAATGGAGTTGATATTTGAAATTCGTAATTTTGTCATTTCTTTACGTTTTGAGACATTTATATATGATTGATAACAATCCCAATTTGTTATAAACAGAAAAAAACTACAAGTGTGCCTAGGCCTATTTTTATTACCAAGATCTCTTGCCTAGTGAATGTAGTAATAAGTAGAAAATTAAAACATTCCTCAAATGATTATATTATTCAAGAAAATTATTAAAAAACTAATTAAAATGAATTAAGATCGTTAAAATAGATATAAGAATTTATTTTCCGATTAAAAAAATAATATTTCCACTTAAGTTAATTATTTACATGATTTTATTTTATATTAATTCAATAAAGAGTTCAAATATAAGTGGAATATAAAATCAATTAATAATCATTACAAAATAATGATGAATAAATAAACTATTTTATTGGGAAGCTTCTTGATTATTTTATTCTTTGTCTTGACCACAAATAAAAATGTAAAGGGTAATATTTCAGTGACATAACCACCAAGTGAGTAATTAAAACTCAAGAATAAACATTAAAAAGAAAAAAGTTCTTAACATTTTACAAACACGCTTGTTGCTTGATTTAATGAAATACAATACAGAGGAGTCGAAAATTAGTTGTTGGTTGTGCGTAAACGCCAACACGATGTCGTAGTTTGGCGTCAAATGATTACACTCAGCAATATTGTAGCGATCGTTTCGCAAGAGTTTGCCAAAAAAGGTGGCGAAACTCTCTCGAGTTTTCGGTGACTTGTAAGCAAACAGTTATGTTGAATACCATTCGAGATGCGGGAGAGAAGATACTATGCCCTTTATTGGTAGGAAATATTGTTTATAGCTGCCATCATTTAACTGTGCCAACATCATGATAATGTATATAATCCAAGTGTAATAAAAAAAATTTTTGGGTTACCCAATTATAAGTCGATGAGTACACTAGTGATCAATCATAATCGCACTTGGCAAGTGTTATCTCTTACAACTAATTTTGCATCGATGAGCGTCAGCAGTCTTAGGCCATATATCCAAGCATGCAAACTTGCTAATTCACTTAAATGTCAAGGAAATTACGTCAAGTATTTCTAAGGTGTTAATTTATTCCCTTGCGTAAACATGAAAAATAGCATATAATTAACAATCTGAAAAATAAATTTAATTATAATAATAAATATGAATAATTTTGTTCTATTTTAGAGGCAAGACTGGGGACGGAATGGCTGCTACAGTCTGGCTCCAAGTCATCCTCATACTATGGACTCTAGTATCAACAATAGCCACAGGGGACTTTCGTCACATTTCCTACGAAGGTAAGAAAGAAAAGGCCATACTACGCATAATTAGATTAAAAACTGTACCTCATATTTCATCAATCATTTTTTTATCCAAGCTCATTATAATCACACACCTTCCGTGTTTATGCGTGAGTAGGTAAGAGATCTCTTGGATCAAATTGTCCTCCTCCTCTTCCTCTTTCTTGCGACCCGTTGCGTTCTACTTCGGGAACAGGACCAGCGAGTTTCTACGGAGATACCTCCACCTCATCATCCTCCCCCTCTTCCTTCTATCCAACATGTACATCATCCCGCATCGTGTATATTCTTGATACCGCTCCCACGGAATCATGGAAATCCACTTAATCCCACCCAATAGATTCCATAGGATGTGCCTCTATTTTCCATCGATTTATACTTTTTCAAGTACTTCCCTCTCGCGTAATCATAAACGATCCCTACAATCATTCGAGAAATAGAATCGCCCTGATACTTTTGTAGAATGTACATTTATGTGGTGGAGAAACGTAGCGAACCGGACGCCTGCAGTTAAAAGACCATGGAAAACCCATGCAGCGTTAATGAACTCGCCCATTTACCGTTTTATGTCCGACCTGATTCTTGTTCCAACCATTCGATGCCTTAGAAAAGCCCCCCCTGGTGATGATCAACCGCAGGGTAGCACGTTGCAACGCTTCTGCTTCTTGTTTCTTCCTTTTTTGTCCTTTGCAATTTATGATTTTATACAAGACTGATTCTTGGTGAAAGCTTAGCTTACAAATTAGTTGAGGTCTTTATTTATTTTTATACTGTTAAATTATTCTTTTTTTTTCTCCATACTTAACTTGAGAAATCCATCTTCTACACTTCCGTAGGCATGTAAAAATATATCCAAGTCGTATTTGAATCATTTAGAAAATTGTTCTCCATTAGGCATGGGCGTTGTTCAACGGTTTATCGGAGTATCAATGTTTGCATCGGTTTCGATCTTTCAACCTCAACGTTTATTAAATGAAAAAAAGTTATAAACAGTTCTTTTTATTTGTATTAACAATTGAAGTAAATTCTTATACATTGACTTTTATGGAGATCACGTGATTTTTTATGAAATCTACGTTATCATACCAGAAGATATTAGTTTTAATAAAAAATTACATGATGTTTTCAAAATTACGAAACTATTTTAAATCGTATTGATGAATATTTCTTTATAATTTTTTTGAATGAACTTGGTTCCCAATTTAACCATAGAAATTTTCGAACCTCCTTAAACAGTTAAATAATATTGTGAAATCGTTATTGAAGATAGTTACTTGGTGAATGTATTCTTTTTTTTTTCCTTCAATTAATGAAGATGATTTAAAAAATGACTGTAATAACGGTTGACTTAGTTTCTTTAGTGCATTTATAAAATTTAATATGCTAATAATATTGGCGAAAGCGTGCACAAGATAAAATAAGAATTGACTTAGCTTTCTACAAAACAATGCCACTGATTTCAGTTCTTTAACGACGGATGCATATTAATATATCGATAACGATAATTTCTTAACGATTGTACATGCCATTTATGGATATAGGGGTGACTCAGAGAGTATCAAAGTCGATTTCTTTTCTAAGTATATTTATCAACCAATACAAACGGATCTTGTGGACTCTCTCTCTTTCGCGGCGTGACGTCGTTATACTCGATACCGATCATCGATGACCACAGTTCTCTGAGGTCACGTCCGTTGTGCTGGAATACCGTTCTAAATCGATGTTATTAAAAGCTGTCCAACCGGCACACTAAGCTGATCATTTGATATCGCATTATTATCGTACAACTTGAAAGTTGTCGCGTTCTTCCGGATTCATTTGCGACTCGACTGATAGTGATCATGGCGCCGTCAATCCGTTAAAACATTTCCGATTATCTTCAATGACATTATCACATAATGCATTTCAGCCTCGAGGTTACTATTCTTTCATTGGCAGTACTGTTTATTATCATAATGAGATAATGACCTATATATTATGAGAGAGATTCTTCTACTGTGAGCTATTATATTCTAATAATGGTTGGGTTGGGAAAAATTTATATTGTGAATTGCAACAATGATAGTTTTTATTGACTTTATTTAGTTTATTTCAATGGAATTATTTTTATACTTCATGTGAACATTCATTAAGCTGATAAATGTATTTTTTTCATTTAATTGTTTAATAATTGGCCAATTAAATTTTTTGTTGTTAAACTACATTTTATTGATATTGACCTTAGTTTTTAACAATATTAATCAAATAGATTTATAATTGTTGTAAATACAAAAATCAATTAAAATTTTTATTTTCACCCTTGGGAATTAATGGGTTAAGCACTTGCCAAATCTAATTTGGAATAAAACTTTTCTTTCGTAGAAATTTTCAAGTCGAGTTATTCTTGATGGATTTTATGCCACTGGGATTTTTCTCTCGTCAAGTTTCTACTAGTAGGATTTTTATTGGTGAAAGATTATTCTTGATTCACAAATAAACTTATAAAATATCAAATGCGTAAGAAATGATTATTTTATCTTTTTAAAAAATAATTTTCTTATTATATTGTTATAGATGTACTTAATAATTTGTTAATCTCTTTTTTTGCTCTTCATCATAAGCCATAAATTCTTGAAGAGATTTAAATAAAAAATATCTTGGAAATGAATTCTTCATAATATCCTTACCAAACTACTGTTCTCAATTTAAAACTACAATTTAAAAGCAAGCAATTAAATAACGAAATAAAAAATCAATTCACTAATAATAAAATCCACATGATAATCTGAATGGTTTTCTTAATCAGCAAAATAGCCTCTTTAAAACTAATCTGGTGTAATTAAACTAAAGAAGAGCCAAGTGATTGATTTTATTTAAATGAAACTAATAAACGAAAATGACTGGTCAAGACAATTTAAAAGCAAAAATCTGTTGCAGAATTTTAAATACCTCTATAATCATTAAGACATTATCTGAACGTGATCGTATAAAGAACTAAAAACTAAATATCCCACGGTATATATTGTGGAATTAACATAAAAGTTAATACTTTACTAGAATTAAAAGAATCATTGAACGATAAACTGAATAAGAAATGTGACACAAAAGACTGTATAAAAGGTTCTTCGTTTGTTCCTTAAAAGATAACACGAGAACTCATGCTAAGCGTTGTATACTAAAGCTGCTTGCACGCACTATGAATATGTAATCAAGTATGTGGGCTAAAAGTTCTGTGCTTCAAAAAGCAAATCAGGGAATATTCATGAGCTACAATCTATGCACTACTATTCAAACAATATTGACGTTGACTTGAACGTTAAATTGTGATGATAGAATGCGTGCTAACTTTCTGCTATATTTAATCTCCATTTTATGTCATGTCAAGTACTTGGCTTATTTATTTTTCTTTTATTAACGTTGTTTTTCTATTTTATCACATGAGAAAATAGTCAGTGATGACAAGGAAAATTTTATAATTGCTGGTTACTTCATGTCTACCAGAGATAATTGATTGTCATAACTTTTTTTAAAGTTTTAATTGAAATGTTTTGATTTTCATTAGTGCTAACAAGTGAATTGAACTGGAGAATAGACAGTAATGTTCAGTTATTTCAAATAAAAAGACTTTACGAGTGTGTTTGACTTTGTTAGTGAACCTTTATATAGCTTATATTGTGAGAAAACAGTCATTTTGATAATTAATATTGGTTGTTATTATCAGTTATAAAGTTTACTTTGTTCAGATCACCTGAAAATAGAAAGCAAAAAAAAACTTGACAACAATAATAACTTTGCAACAATATTGGTAATATACTTTAATAACATCCCTTCAGCATAATCATTTTTGGCTCCAATCAACCAGTCTCTTTTCAATAATGTTGACATGAAAATTAGAGTGCTGACCATTAAATTATCAACTGATATCTAATATAACACTATGTAGCAATAATCCTCACGCAATGCAGAAACCAATATATTTTATTTCAATGCTATCTTCAAAGACATATCTTCTATCACCATCAATGCCTAAACATAACTCTCCATCATGAGTGAAAAAAAAAGTTCCTACTTACTTAAACGTGTCTTTTTCTGCTTTGAAGAACATATAATCAAACAATGAACGTCACGCACTTGCAGTGAAGCAAATGAAAAAACCTCAGTGATTACCTTGGAAGACAATAGATGACAAGGAAGGGTGTGGTATGGTGCTGAAGGTACAAATGTTACATTCACGTAGCAGCTCCTTTCGACAGACTCAAGATTGACAGAGTAGTAAATCTTTGAATCTTGTAGTAAATCATGTGGATATATCTTGAAACCTTCAAACAGCTTGTGTTTCTTGGGAGTCTCTTATTTTAGAGTCATAGCATGCTGAGAGTGAGTATCATCTAGGCGTGCTTAAACAGTGCCACGTGAAGCACATGTAGCCCACGCATTTACTAACAAGCCAGAACATCGCAAATTTCCATTGAATTCATTCTCACATTCACGGTGGATAAAGAACATTTGTTTTCATTGACAAATGTCATGAAGTAGGGGAGCTTGGAATTTGATGCTATCATGATATCGTGATTCTTGTTCATACAGATTGGTTTTTGATGAGGAAAGAATGGCGCTCGCGTGGGTAAATCGACGGCACGCGCCTCTCACGTTGCGATTGGGTGGTAGAGTCTTCGGACGACCCACGTTCACTTCTTGGAGCCGCACACGCGTTGCCGTCTACACGTATAAATTTCACTTACATCGTTCTTTCTCCCCTGTTCTTATTACTTCAACATGCTGCTGCAACGCTGCACAGCACAACGGGCGGTGTATTTTACTGCTCATACAACCGTAAGAAAATCATTGACGAGTGAATATTTGCGTGCATATAATGCAATATATTAGAACGATTGCTGTGATGTTGAGAATGGGAGAAATAATATTTTATGATGTCGGAGATACAGAAAATGTAGAACTTGATGATAACTCATTAGTCATTATCCACCCTAATGAAGAAAATAAAAGGAGTTGCTAGATATATACTCTAGTTTTCGCGTGCAGGAAGTTGAAATGATTTCCTTGGAAATTATACCGTAAGCAGCACAAGGCATGGTGGCTCATGTTCATGATGTTTTATTATATGTATAGCTAACAGAGTTGTTACAAAACTTGGAATTGATTCTTTTTGCTGAGTAAAAGAAGAATAAATCTCCAGTTAGTATGGACGGAGTGACTTCAAGGACTTAGTTTTATAGTCTGCTGTTACCCAAAAACGAAAACCAAGCAACCTATTTGACTTGCAACTCACGACTACCTTGTATAGCAGTCAAGAAGAGTCAGCATCATAAAATCATCATCAAATCAACCCTTTATGTTCACTCATTCAGATGAACCTTCTCTACTGTTTTTCTTAACATAATATGGAAATGGTGAGAATATTCTACAGTGTTGTTTATTTCCTACTTTTATTACTGGTAAGAAACTAAAATAGAAATTCTATCAGAGTAAAAATTGAAATTGATGTATTCTAAGTGTTTTATAATTTATTACTACAACAATCTTTTTTTTTCCAAGCTGTATTCATAAATTTTAAATAGCGGTTATGACAAGGAAGCTGTAAAACTAAAAATTAAATATTTTACACCCACATATTAGTTCCAAACTCATTTTAGTTTTATAGCTAATTGGTAAAAAAGTATTTTTCTTTTTATAGACTGAAAAACGTTGAATGAAAAGAAATTAGACACTCGTATTTTTATAAAAACCCCACATTATTTTTTGTTCTTTTAGGCATTTTGTTCTCATTGAAAGACTATTCTTTTGTTCTAGTGAAGTATAGTAATTGAGCAACACCTGAATGATGTTGAGTTGGAGACAATGAAGATGATATCCAAGTAGTTTGATAAGATATTCACGAACTCTTGATTAAAAATGACATGATTTTTTTGTTGTTGAAATGAACATTCTTACTTGACTTGCTAGTAAGTTCATGGGTAGTCATAAAGAATTCAAAACAATAATTATCTGATCCAATTATCCCAATCCGGTCTTGCGTCTCTGAGAATCCTCAAGGCGCCTGACAAGCGATGAAGAAACAATCCTTATGCTGTAATAATGGCAAAATTTTTTTTAAATATATAGAAGTCTATCAAGGTCTTTGACTCTATTAATTTCTTTTTCATTTTTTAGCATAACATTTTTTATTGACTTCTAAAGAATCCAGCAATTAAAGTACAAGTCTTCAATTATCGCATCTCTTCAATTGGTTGGTATGAAAGCGAGAAAGTAGTTCCAAGTTGATCCCCAAAGGGACCAGTTATTTTTTTAAAATAGTTTTGAGGATCTCTCGACCAAGATGCTCTGAATCCAGTAATTAACCAATCCAATTATCGTGTCAGTTCAAGAGAAAAGGATCCACTTGTGTTATAAGAGGTCATGGAGTTGATGGTTTATTTCTTTCATTTTAGCAGCCAAAGTTTAATGCTGGATCATTTCCTTACTTTTCTTCAACTCATTGGTGATTAATTATCCTGATCATGATCATTTGATATTTATTTTTAGATAAAAAAGCTAAATAAAGAACAAAAAAAAATGATACCAAATGGAGGTTGAGTTTATTTATTCCTACATCTCAGGTTTCATGAGTGTAGGAAGAATGAAAAGACATTGCATGTCGGTACAAAACGATCGGGATCAAGTCTTGTGTACGTGAAACGCATTCTCTAGAGTGGCAGTGAGAAGCAGGGTAGCTTGTTGGACAGGTCGAAGACCTGGTTCCTTAGGCGAACGGCTGGTACTTATTTACTGGTAGACGATCCTGAAGAGATTCTTCTACTTGTGCTAAAGCGTACAGCAACATACGAGAGCCCGTGATTGAGATGCGGGTGATTTTTTGCCAGACAAGTGCCGAGACGAATGCGCGCGGGCAGATTTGTCGCGCCATACGATGCTCGGCATCAACCATTGAAAGTCAAACCAAGGCCGACAACATGCACTTTTTACTTCAGACCTTATAGCTCTCAATTTTTTAATTGCGATATATTTATATATTATTAGATGTATTTAAAATTATTTAGAAGCATTATTTTTTTTATCAACAAAAATAATAAATATTTATTGTCATCATTTGGTATCAAGACTGTCATCAAGACCTGGATGAAGAAAATCTCGGCTTAGCTATGGAAAATATTAGATTAAATCAGTCCAAAAAACTTAGAGTATCCTGGATGAAATATAAATGACAAGTAAATTGTGCTAAAAGAAATTTTACAAAAATGTACACATAAAAGTACCATTTTTTTTGGCTCTTTAACTTAAATACCAGCTTGAGTTATAGCCTTAGAAAAAAAGTATGTGGAACATAAATATTCATACATGCTTTTTTCAGAAAAAATTTCTGAACATGTTTCTAAAAAAATACATTTTTCTTCCAGCTAAAATATAACACACCAAGCTTTAAGTTGAGTTAATTTCTTTCATTTAAATATTTATATTTATTAATCATCTCCACCATTTGAGTGCTCTAATTTCTTACCCACCCAAACAAACCCATTTCTCTGGTCACATATTATTTTTAATTTCCCATATAAAAATATCCAAAGAGAAATGGCAGAAATTTCTCAGTAAGAAGAAACCTCAAATGCTTATTTAACTTGAATAACATTACCATAATATGAGCATGCAAAGATCTTGTGAAAACCACACGACAACTGCAGCTGATTCCGGGTTTCTTGCTGGAGGTGATCGAACTTCAAGGCTGTTTCATTGAGAGCAAAGCATACACCGGGACATCCTGATGCTCTGAAAGCTAAGATCGATATTATGTCTTCAATCACTAAAGAAGGAAGAATCCTGAGAAAGGTGAAAAAATAATAAAATGGTGTGGATGAGTAGTGAATATATGAAGCTGAAACGCGTGATCTCAAAGACGATCATTAGTGTCACGCACCGGCGTAGAGGAATAAAAAATGTTGTGAGGTGGCGATCAAGTATAAAAGAACAAGTAGGAGGAACAGATCGAAGAGGCGAGGCTGCTGAACTAATACACTTTAGTGTCACGCAATTCTTTTTTCTCTCAAATTCTGCTGATAAAGCTGATGAAAAAAAAGAGGAGAAATCTTAGTAATTACCATTTTATATCAACGACATTATGATTAAAAAGATCAAGATCTTAATAAATTCATTGCTTATTACAAGTTTCATTTAATAAATTGGTCAAGGGAAATTTTGAGACCTAAAATGAACTTACTTGGCCATTGAGCAAGTTTTTTTAATTTAAAAGAAAGGAAAATGTGCGTGTGGAAGACACTCGCGTGTACAAGATAAACGACTGATTGACTCTCCCGGGATCTCATCGAGATCAATGAGAAGACTGCGTTGCCTCACGTAGTTACTTCTTGTTTCTTTATTCGTCCCTTTTCCAGTCATATAAACCCTTGAATTCTTTTTCTGATACCACCAACTTTAGCGTTTTCTCTCTTTTATATATACTCCTATATTCCCCTCTTTCAATTTCTTCTCCAGCTTCTGCTTCAGCTTGTCGTCGGCTTCTTCTTTTACTCTGTAAAGCCACACCGCGGTCACGTTCTAAGAAACAGAATACTGTATTTTCTTCAGGTCTCGTTGACGGCAAATAAATAATTCAAGTTAGATCAATCGTTATACTTTTAACCCTAAATTTCTGTGGTTATTCAAAAAAAAAAAACAAAAAGTTCAAGATTAGAAATAAATTATCTTTTTACTCTTCATTGGTTGTCTAAGAAACTTTAAGAAAGTGCCTGAAGTTGAGAGGATTATCCTCTTGAATCACCGTGACAGGTTTAGAGATCGTTAAGCTTTTTTTTCTTTTCCTTTTATCGTTGAGTAATATTTTAGCAGTGGGATAAGGTTGAAAAATTGCTGAGTACTTAACTAAAAATCAAGTATCCATTTAAATCTTAATTATTTAGCGGTTCAGTTGAATGAAAATACAAATTAAATCTGATGCCTTAAGACATGGGATAAAAATCGTGTAATCTTCAAAGAGATTTTATAATTATTTATTTATCAATGCTCTTTCCCATTATCATATTATATTTCTTTAATTAAAATGACCTTCATTTGTTAGATTTCATTCATAATAGTAGATTTTGCATTTTTTATTCTTGATGGTAAGAAAATATTTCTAATTAGATTTATCATGACCTCACTAGAATAGCTGTTTCTTTATGTATCTATCAGATATCGAATCATTTGAATAAAACATTCAAACACTTTAATTATTATTTCATCTCCAAAAACCTTCCTAAATCATCAACATCTCCAAGTATCTAGTTAGTTGAACAAATACATGAAACTTGTTTAAACCAAGAAAACATAAATGCTACATATTTTGAAGTGGAGTAATTTTGTTCTTGGGAGTTTTTTCAAAGTAAATGTTGCCGGAGGTCATGGATAGTGTTGTTTTTTCACTGGCGATTGATTTTTATTATTTTTAAGCAAAAACTAGTGAGTCTGAGAAGCATCATGAGGAGGTGGTTCCATTACTTGACCATCAATCTCTGGTTCTTTCTTGTTTTCTCTTCTTTGGCTTGGAATAGGCACTGGAAGGGCGTTAGAGAGGTGAAGAGGAGTAAAGAGTAGTGGCCACAGGGTCTTGTGAAGATCAGGTTATGCTAACTGGAGCCTCCGTATCCGACGCATACTTATAAGCGCTGGTTGGACTACCTTTGTGGAATCGTTCACCAAAGGTAAGACAAGGAGGAAGACACTTGAAAGAAGATAAAAAGAGTGCACTATCTCGAGCATATAAGGGAGTAGCTTGCGTGCATGCAAGAAAGCAAAAGACGTGCAAGAGAGACCAAAAGCCTGAGGCAAAGTTGAGAAAACCAGATGAGAGCTGGAGATGGATGAAAAAGACAGAAGAAAACAGCATCTCTTGGTGGATGCACTTGGAAAGAAGCAGCAGCGTCCTTGCCAACAGATTCTGTTGACTCTCCTCCACTCGTGGACCATGATTGCTCACCGATTCATCCTCTGCCTAAGGACGCTGAGAAGCCCCCATTCTTTATCGTTCTTCCTGTATCTTCCTCTCGAATTTTACGCGGAGACGACTCTTACACCAATTAGCTCTACCGTGCTCGCTCCGATACAAATTATCCTGATACTCTTCTCGTTTTATTTTCATGTCAGCGTCATAGAAATTGTTGTTGAATATCTAATGATATGGCATGCTTTTAAAATTTCTGGAATTTTTTTAATATAGACTTTCAATCAAACACAAACTCAAGTACTATTGAATTAAAAAATGAATCAATATGGTATGATGGATAAAAAAAATTGTTTAGAAGAAAAATTGAACTGCCATTTAAAATGTTAATGATTAGTAGCAACTAGAAAAACAACCTTGAATGTCATACCTCAAGATCTTCAAGAAAATGTATGTATCTATAATCTCATATTTTATAGAATAAAAATTAATTATATTTATTATTGAAAACAAAAAATATATTGAATAATTCTAGATTTCAACATAACATATAATAATAATTTGTGTAGAAATTTGTTGTAAGCACAAGATGATATTTAAATACTTGAGCTGATAATATTGATATGGAAAATAATATTGATGTCTTAAAAAAAATAATCAAGAATATTAATTGATAGTGAAAAAGTAAATTGATCCATTTTGTAAGGTTTAATTAATATGATAAAATGAAATTTATCGTTACTGAATGATAAATAAAAGTTTTAATAAACAATTAAGATAAAAGAATTTATGAGATCGATGAAACTATTTTATTGATGTAATGGTAAGAACATCAGAGGAAGGACGTTGGCAAAAAGTAGAGAATGTTTTAAACTTTATTGTTACCAATAAAACATGATAAAAAGTTTGAAATTTCTTTTCATGTAATCTGGAGGAAAATATCTACGGAAAAAACATGATGTTGGATATTTTTAATGATAGAGAAAAAGTAAACAGAAAGTAGAATGATAGTATGAAGGAGATAGAACGACTGGAGCGTGACTGTCAGTATAACTGTAAAGTTTCCTTGTGGCTTAGTACAAGGACGAATATATCAGGACACTGGTTGCACTCGTAAGTGTCGATTACCCGTGAAAGTTATCAGAGTTATCTAGAGATGAGGGTGTGCATCTCGAGAATACTGTACACTTATACTACACTATCTCAAGTATTGGTTACATTAATGATCCTGACAAACCACTTTTTCTTGCACGGATACGTTGGTCCATCTTTCACGCCAGTTTGTAACTCGATATCCATCCCATATTCTCTTACGCATTCAACCGTCTGTTGTTATCCGGCTTACTTATGTAAACGTTTTTGCAACATTTTTTATTCCATTGTCTCCAAAAAAAAACGCAAATCAATTTGAGTCATATTATTGGCCACTAAAAGAAGATTATTATTAGCTTCGTTTTTATTCAGAGTTCATTTTTTAGTTTAATGGAGATAATTTGTTTTTAAAATTCCATTTTTTTCTTTCCTTTCTGTCATAAAATAAAGGAGAAAATGGTAATGAAAAATTAAGAAAATAAATACCAAATGTATTTAGCCTTACAAGTATCAATTGACCTGATTGAAGTGATGGTAAAAATCGATTAAAGCATTTTGGAGAAATCTTGAAAAATTCTTTTCTTTCAAATATAATGATACATTCAAGTATTCACTATGCTGTATATTTATCTTGAGCTTTATTTTATTTTTAAAAAAATTTGCATTCTTTGATAAATTGCGACTACTTAATGACGTGATCGTTTATTCAACATCAAATGTTACAGTTCAGGTTCATATAACAAGTCAACGATGTGATAATAAATTGCAAAAATTGGCACTAGATAAATTTCATCTATACTATTATATTTTACATTCATTAATGATTGTATTATTTTATATTTTATATCAAATATATTCAACAAATTTTTTTTTAAATCAATAATTTTGTTTTGTATTAGTTCCATTAGAGTAAATAAGACAAAAAAAATTTAAATGCCTATAAAATCATTATTTAAATGTCATTGATAAAAGCAGAAGACAATAAATGTCAATTGAGTCAGTAATAATAAATCAAAAAATTATATATCGTGACATTTTATTTATCTTCATCTACTACATCTCAATGCACTCTAATAATCATTTATAATAAAATTCTTTTTCCAAACTGTTCTAAAACAATGCTCCAATATTCCTAAAGTATCTCCAATGGAGATCTAAAAATAAAAACAAATAAAATCTTGATAAATTATTTCCAGATGATAAAAATATTTTAATAAAACAGCCAAGTCTATCAACTGTCAACATATCTAGAACCTAAAAAATCATTGTAGATAAAATAACAAAAAATATTATCTCCAACAATTAAAATATAAAATTCTATCTAGCTGGTCTTTGGAGTACTGGGATGAGATTAGCTGCAGCTTACTGGTTCATGGTGAACTGACGAGCATATCAGAGTTCTAGGAAGCTTCTGCTGGATTAGATTAGATCCCTAGTCTATACTATATAGAGCTCACTCTGCTAGATAGAGCAATAGTGTACTGCAGCAGTCAGCAGACATGATACAATCGTATCTGTATACAAGCTCGTGAAATAGACATACATTTCAACAAACAGAGAGGCTTATCCAGTGGTTTGTTTAATATCTCCAAGATAAAATGAAATCAAAACATAAGACTCGAGCCGGAATTACGTTTTAAAATTCAAACCATGAACATGTTGATGAATCCAAGTCAATGAAACCATTTGACCAAAGGTGTTGGAGGTGTATATAAGAATGAGGACTTGGTTCTCCTTATTTGCAAATCACGAATCGTCGACGTCGTTAATCGACGACGATTGTATGAAGGCGTTCGATCGCCACCCACATGGCTACATGTACCTCATACTGAAGAGTTAAAAGGGTAATGGGATACAAAGTAAGATCCCTTAGAAAGTGCGACGCCTGCGAATTTCGTGGTTGATGCAACCTGTTGAATGCTTTTAAAAGTCTGCGTTGGAAGGAAAGACTAAAAAGATCGGGTTTAGTTGGTTTAATGCAATTATCCGTATTAAGATGCCAAGCATGGTGGTCTAACTGTTAGTGTGGTCTTTACCATGTGTTTCACACTAACTTTCGTATCTTGGAAGTCTAGTGTTGACAAAAGATCCAGAATAAAATTGCATAAATTATCATGCTTGTTTTTGTACATTTATTACATCATTTTTCTTTTTTGCAAATCGTTTGTAATTGTAATTTGACTGGCTTTGATTGTATTTTATCGACCAACTGATTTTACAAGAGTAACTTTCATGAAGGAAGAAGACTACCAAATGAGAGAGGGAAAATTAATGAAATCGAACGCGCAAAGCATGAAGATAAGGAGTTCTTTGATCATTAAAACTTTGCCGAATTTTTTGGAGTTGATGGAAAGAAAAAAACGAATAAGTCTTGTTTGGAGATAAAAGTTAAGAGGGACTGATTATCGATTCCCCTTCAATAATCTTGAAAGACTTCCAGAGATGTTTTGTATACCCCATTTGATCATATTGAGTTCTTTTAGATTTAATTAACATCAAAGATTTCATCACACCTCTACTTGTACTTTGTAACATTCCAGTGTTAGTAAAGTATTGCAATGCATCGACTGATGGGAAATTTCAAGATTTTACTACCGCACGTGTGACTTTATCTCGATTGCATTCTAAAGATTCTGTTGAGTTTTTATTTTGTTGTGTATGAGGGGTTTTTTTCAATTAAAAAAATGCTTTTTAAATTCTTAGTCAATTAAATAAAGTCTATTATCGATTATGTCAAGTATTTATGTCAAACTGATTTATCAAACATTTACTTATGCAATCTTTAATCTTATCATTGCTAACATTCATTTTCTTTTACTTGTGATAATAAAAATATTTACTTTTTCATTGTTATGTAATTGTAAGCACTTGAGGGAGATTGAATTTTTCCAAGAAAAATTACATCAATACCTTAGTTCATTAGAATAATTAGTCTTTATCATATACAGTTATTTATTAAATAAAATTTTAACACAAATTCCAGATAAGTTTGTTTGTTCGAGTTTTTCAATTATTTTTTAATGATAAAACTTTTAATCGTAAGATAATGGATAAATGTTGCTAATTAACGTACTTTTGAAGATAAAAAATTAACACTATTTTTATTAAACAACTTTAAAGTTTTAATAAGGAGAAAGAAAAATGCCCAATTTTGTACTGGGTAATTTAAATTTCCTTTTAAGGATGCAAGTTTGTTGGGGAGGCAAATGCAATGGGTTCAGTTTTATTTAAAAAAATTGTTTTCTTCATTAACATGACCCAGATCCAATATGTACGGATGAATAAAAATAGATTGATGGTTAATGAGATAATTATATAGTAACAAAAATTACTAAATTTCTTCTGAATAAAATAAAATGTTTTTTTCAGCTGAAAATAATGGAGTAACATTTAAAGACACTTTTTGAAATTTTTTGTCAAATTATAAAGAAGTTAACCAGGAAATTTATACCTTAAAGCTATTAAGTAAATTAACCGAACGAAAAAAATTGATAAAAAAGTTTGGATTTCTTTTGACATTTAGGTACTAAATTATCATTAATACTTAGGAAATGAATAATACTTTCATTCAATCTGTGATATTAAATTATTATTATTTTTATTTATTCATTAATAAGCAATAGAAACCTTAGTAAAAGTTTATATTAGCTTTAAGCAACGATATTGATCATCTTACAATACAATTTGGATTTGTTTAATTGGATTTGAATTTTAGATTTTAAGTTGTGAATATGATATAAATGAGAGAAAAGCTATACCTTGATCCTGCATGTCTGAAGAGAGTGAAACATATGAAGACAGACAGTAATGTTGGAGATATTAAATGATTGTTCCTAATTACTTATTCTTCTAGCATTTAATATGTAGACACATCATCTTGAGTGTCAATGTATCATTTTAAAAACAAAAGTAATCACAAAACCATTAGTAATAATTATGAGATAATCTAAAAATACCAAGGAAGTTAAATTAAAATGATTAAAATAATTGAAAATCACTTAACGTCATTACTCACCTGGAAAAACCTCATTTTCACAAAGTAACATTATTATTACTTTACATTCACTTTACAGATAGTTGATGAATTATTGAGAAAATAAATCTGATCATATCTATTCACTATCCATTATATCCTAATAGTGCATTAAACTGTTTATTATTCCTCATTTCGAATGGTTAATATCCGTTTCTTGTTCTCAATGTGTTCTCCATTGTGCTTGGAGATGCTAAAAGAATGTCATGATATTTTATTGTTATATAACTAAGCGTGGCTTGAGAAAATATTTCCAATTATTCCAAGAAAAATAGCAATTCCTCAGGAGACTTGTCGAGTTGTAGAAAAACAAGTTGGAATCAGAGGAAGCGCCGGTTTGATTCCGTTGACATTACCAAGAATGAAGAAAACATGAAAAAGAATAGGAAGAAGAAAGAGACTCGTCAGTCATTAGTTGGTGAATTGAAACGTGCTACGCATGTATGGATACACGCGTTTCTTTTTTTCTTTTTTTTAATTCAACGTATATATTCCACAGTATCATCTTCTTCTCCTATTCGAAGAAATCAAGTCGAAGAATCGAAGGTTACTTTACGAGTTAGGTACTCATGCTCATGACGGCTCGTTACGGCTTGTCGTCATATATATGTATCCTGTCTTTCTTCATTCCTTCATTTCTCTCTTTTTTAAAGGGTAATATATGTGCTCCACGAAACGACCGTGCCAAAGTGGATATTTCTGCGTCCAAGTCAAGACTTTGGTGACGTTTTAACACACCAATAAAGTCCTATTATATGAAAGTTTTGTTGGAGGGCAGTCTTTGTTAAAATGAGGGAAGATTCACATCCTTATGACTAGAGGATTTCAAAGTATGGAGATAAATTACAAACACTTCTCACCTTTGAAACTTGACTTTACTTTAGAGTGATCGAAAAAAATATTGCTGTTTCTAATTCTTTGCTATTTATCATCGTTGGATCATGCAAAATAAATTTTAAAAAATGACTTCCAACAATCAGAATTATTTTAAAATACTGTCATGATTATTATTAACATATATTTTGCTATTATATTGCTATGTTGTTCATAAATGATTGTGATGATGCTGATGGAGAGTCTAAATCATCATTACTCAGCCAAGAAAACATCAACTATAATTGATTCTTCGAAATTTTCTTCACCAATTTTAAAAATTACTAGCTTCCATTAACTTTCATTCCAATTCGAAATCCTTGTCAATAAAAAAATTATATTTCCTGATAATCAACATGAATTAGCACTTAAACTTAAGTAAATATTCATGCAAACCATTAATTAATTATACAAATATTATTTGCCAACAAAAATGTTATTTTGTAAAATAAATTTTCCATTCCAAACGAACTTTTAAAAATTAATTCAACTTATCATATTAATAAATCCTAAAATAAAACAAAGCTATCTTTAAATCTAATTAAACATTCATAAATAACAAACCGTAATCATGTTAATGTATAATAAAAGCAAGGTAATAAATAAAAATATTTTTTATTGCAGATATAGCGGAAACGAGTATCCTCTTCCAAGATGATGGTGTGACAACATATTCGCAGTTACTTTTTGACGTGGCTAGACAACAAGTCGTCGTAGGCGCAAGGTAATATTGAACTAAACATTTAAAAGTAACTATGTAAAACTTGTTTTTAATCAGATCAAAACTTATTATCTATCTTACAAAACATTTAGCTTATCTATCTAAATGACTCTGATTAATTCGACGATCATGAAATAGTCGCGAATATTCGCGTGAAATTCATGATTCCAAGGCGTTATTACGTTAAGTACAAGAAGTAGTCAACAAATCTTGGTATTTAGTTCAAAGTGGATATACTTGACAGTTTGTAGTTTGTTTGACGTTGTTTAATGCCTCGGTAATAATCGAATTGATATTGATACGTTTAAAGTAAACCGATTTCCAAGTATTTATGCGTGAAAGTTGAATCTAAGATATAAAAAAAAAATATTTCATATTAAATATAAATAAAAAAATGTTTATAAAAATGATAGAATATATATAAATGTAACCTTTGATATCAAATCATGACCGAGATATTTTTTTAGAATAAAAAAAAAAACAAATCGAATAAATCGTTTTGTTAAAGCTATAAATCCATTTTTGCATCGTCACCATTATTATCTTCTATTCTTCTCTTGAGAGACAAACAGTCGCCGCGATCGCGATAAATGTTATCTTTTAGCGTTTCTTCTTTCTGAAAAGAGAAAGAAATAAGCCACAAGTAAATATATAATACCAAGCAACAGTGTAAAATACTTGCGTGCATCTCCATAGAATTCGATCTTCATCGACGTTGTTGCGTTGGGTTATCTTCTATTGTTTTCTTCTCACCCCTTGGTCGTTGCCCTCTTAATGTGATGCATTGAAAACCTTGCTTACATTCAGTTAACGTTATTGAGATGGCTTAAACAGTAGTCATGAACGGAAACAATTGTATACAAGTTCTAAAGAACACACCCGGAAGTCAAGACCAAGTTCGACGACGTTTCGACGCCCCATGATGTTGTTCTGGCTACAAGCCAATCGGTTTCTTCACGTGCTTGGAATAGACTTGTCTGTAATTGGCAAAGTGAGTTTTGTTCCTTGCTGAGAGGAGGAAAAAAAAAATCCAGTCGATAAAGAAAGCTTTCGGCGCTTCTGGAAACAAAGCATTTACTTTTTAAGCTACTTTTTTTCTTCAGTTGAGATTTTGCCAAATTGATTAAAGTTGGAGAACAATTTCTCTAAACGTTTAAAACAGATTTATTGAACCAACGATTGATGTTTAATTGTTTGCTTTTAAAATAAAATAAAAAATCTTGGAGTTTTTTTTTGTGCAACGATTCTTTCTATATGCAATTTATTGAAAGTCAAAGTAATTTAATGTTTCCCATAAAATCTACGAGACTTCTATCTCGATCAAGAATTATCTGTCGTAAGAATATAACTCTTGGTGGAGCACAGCGTACCATCGTCCTGCAGTAAATTAAATTTAACGTTTCTTCGACTTCATTTTGCCTTCTTGTGAACGTCAACCCACGCGGTCTTATATACCAGTCGGGAGCCATTGTCTACTGCACTCGCATGAATCTTTTCAAGAAAATTCGCGTGATCTTTGTAGCCGAAAAAAAACAAAGTCTTGAGAAATATTATCCTTCTTATATTATACACTGGCACCGAGTCAAGAATCTAAAATCTTTAACCTTGTTCATGGTCTGTAACATGAATGGGATGCTACCAAAAATTTTTGGTTGGAGATCAATTTCTTCTTCTAGCAGCAAAAACAGTCACATTAGCAAGTATTATTCTATGGAAGGAGGAATTTAATAAACTAGAATAAAGTAAAACAATTCAACCCAATGTGTTCTAATAAAGACAGCTAATTTTAATTAAAGCTAATTTTAAAAGATGGTTTATTAAACAGCGTAGCATTTCCTACAAAGTCTAAAGAATTGTTTTTGATGGTTTATTTAGAATTGTTCAATCAATAAACAGCTACTTAACAACCTCTAGCATAACACCTTGCTCAGAAATAATCTTCCATTAAATATAATTATTGAAAAACGATCAAAACTTTTATCAAACAAATCGTTTGCATGATAGGTTTACTAATATACATAAGTTAGCTTGTTAATTATCAGAAAACGATTTCCTGGTGCATAACATTTAAATCTATAAACTCAAACCGGCACCTAGGCTCTTGGAGGATGCTAATGTTGATTATATATTGCGTGTGAGATAATAGAAAGTGAGCACAAAGAACATTGAATAAGAAAAAAGCTTGGTGTAAAAAAGCAAAATATGATTGACAACTTTGAGCCTAAGTAATAAGCAATTATTCAAGAGCTGAGATTAAGAGGATTAAAGGTCGTGGAAAGAAATTACATCGACATAACGATTCTGCGAAAGAAAATAAAATAAAAGGTGAGAGGATTTACGTCAGATAATGAGGAGCAATTCCAGCAATAGCGTAGGTGTGTTTTTGCTTGGATTCACAATAGACTTAGAGAATCTTAGATCAGTCGGTAGTTGTTAGAAAAATATATATAGATAAAGTAAATAAACAAAAATCATGCTTAAGAAAAATAAAATTCCTTTGCATGATTTGTTAGAAGAAACCTAGACTTGGATATCCCTTGGTTAGAATAAACATTAGCATACACAGTCAACGATTGTGATTGAGGAGAGACAACGACAAAAGAGAAAGAGACAAAGTAGAATATAAAACCGCCCACTCAATCCTCATTAACCTCATGCTGATGTTAAAAATTTCCATGTGGATACTTTTGCATAGAAAAGTTTTGATTGAATTCATGTGACAATGTATCACAGTTATATAATGATTTATTCGGTTCGATTAATTCATCTAGATAAATTTTACATTCAATTGGATATTCATGTTTTGAAGATAATTGAATTTTATTCTAATTATATACTATTATTAACACAACATTATCTCTGCTTTAATCAAATAAAATGATCATTTTGATGAATAATTCTGCTAATTCATTTACAATTTTTTTCTTCATTTTCAGAGCTTGATCAGCTCTAATGGAAAATAATTAGTTGATGATGTTAAGAGTAGAGGAAGTGAAGTTAAAAAGTTCATTAAAATGGAGTAATATTAAACATCAATGTTGTTAGACATTAGAGAAAGGAAAAAGAAACGTTCTTTTTCTTTAGTGATCTCTTTTATTTCAAACTGCAGAAAAATATAGCTGCCATAAAATATTTGAAATAACTGTCTTTATAAAAGCAGAAAGAATCTAAAATAAATTTCTCATAAGTATTATATTGTCAGTCTCAACTTCTTTCTTTCTCTTACTGAAATATAAATACATTATTGTAGCATAATTTACTTCACTAACAATATCGTAAGATGCTGATGGCGTTGATCCACCCACTAGGTATTCGACCGTTAAAACGGATTTGCATTTAATTCTGCAACTCTGCCTTGTTCTTTTTTATTTTGCTCTTTTCTCTTTGCACCTTTCTGCCTTCATATCGTACCGTAAATCTGGTTTGGTGAAGGCGGATTGAGCCAAACTGCCTCTGGATCTACGCAGATTGCTTCTGATGGTGAAGGAGATCATGACGAGAAAAAGATCATGAATCCACTGGTGAGATTCAAAGACCAATGGACGAGGCACACCCTCTTGCTTCTATTAATAGTCTGGTTATTAAGTACAGCCTACACGATTGGCTTGTATTCACTACCATTTTGTCAAAAGGTTAAGAGTAATGCATGTAAAAAATACTTTAGCCTCCTCTGAGGCTTCAAATAAAAAACCGCAGCACGCAAATTCTGTAACACATACACACTTTGCTCTTTTTTATCCGTCACTTCTTGTGTTACACAAACTGCTTTTTTACTTATTTATTTATCTCTTTATTCTACATATTTTTTCTGCATTTCACTCTTCACCAATCTCCTTTTATCTTCGTGTCGTTTTCTTTTTTTTGCATACTTTGAGAAAAAATTCCAGTCATGAGCAATAAAGCCACATGATGGAATATCGAAGGAATTATAGAAGATAGAGGAAGAAAAAATTGATTTTCAAGTTAGTAATTGTACGTGGTGGAAATTATAATAATATTGAAAATATTATCAAGTGATAAATGATTATAATTATAAGTGAGACCTAATTGAAATTTTTATATTTTATTTACAACAATAATAATAAATACTGAACCAAGAAAATAATTATTTACATAAATAAAACATTCGATTAAATCATCACAATAAATTATTATATTAATTAAATAATTTTTTGCAGTTACAGAATGGAATATTTTATCAATATAATCTTTTTCTTGGTGTTTTACAATTAATACAAAGTGTTTATTGATATAAATCTCTTGAACACTAAAAGAATTCCTACCAATATAAATTACATCGTCGAGTTGACTAAACATGCAATAATATTAATAAATGTTTTTACAATAAAAAACCATTGTAAAATGGATGAATTTTTTCTAACACTCTTACTGCACAATTCTCTGCATGTAGTACAAGGTTTTAATATGATATAAATACCATTTAAATTGAAATTTAATTAATTTATTAGAACCAGTAGCCACCAATAACTCATTCCTGACCATAAATATGATGTATGTAGCCAGAAAAAAATTTTTAAATATTGTAAAAAAAATTTATTTTCCAATTCTGCATAAGAGAATGTCGTAGTTGGCGCCAGCACGTACGCAATATACTCACATGTCTGGATCAGGATTTATGTATTAATCGGCGGCTTATTGATCCACAAGTAACCATGCCACCTTTAGATACAGACAGGTCTAGAGGTATATTGACGTGAACAACTGGTATTATTTGCTCCATTGCGTTGTCTTTCCCGCGGGAATATCAGGGCTACTCTACTGTAGAAGTGAAAGGAGAGAACGTTAATAGATAGACAAGTGAAAAAGAGAACAGAAAACAAGTAATCCTGTGGGTAATGTCTCGTTTTAAAGACAAAGCTGTCACTGTCTCCCATCTAAATATACTCTTTATCTCAAGCAAACTGTGGCATTTATGAGACGTGATATCAAGCGGCATTTTGTGTTTATTAGCAACAATCTGGACGACAAGTCGATTGGAGAGCAAATGTACTTGCGAATTACTGTTCCAACGGCATTTGGATTCGTGTGGGTTGACTTCTACCCACGTGTCGAGAAAATTGCCTCTAATAGATGAATTATACTCAAGAGGGCATTCAAAAATCAGCCATTAAATGCTTGGGAAGAAGTGTCTGGATTGTTTTGATAAATAAATAAATATTAGCATCTATTTCAACTACATTTCAGGCCATTAAAACAATTTAGCTTATCAGAATTGGCATTACTTCAGTGATAATAACAGCATTCCTTCACCAGTTGATAAATATTTTTATTCAAATTAAATAAAAAAGATCTAACAAAAAAATTTCAAGTCTTTTGGAGTGAATAAAGGAATATTGTCGGATATAATTTTATTGTTTATTGTGGTTAGTACTGTTGGTAGAAGGAATATCCAAGGGTATAGTAAATAGAAAACATGGCTAAATTTACATAGGTTTAATTACTTAAGTTGAATTAATTCCAATTCTCTAGCCATTGTTTAGTTTACTCAGTACTTATTTGTTCATATAATTACTTAATCAACTAATGAATTCACCATGAATATTTTTGAATTTATTTTCATTATTTTCTGGACTTGTAAAATTTAAAATGGAATATTCTGTACATAATATTGACAGCATCAAGCTTGTAATGATTTAAATAAATTAAAACAAAAATATAACATCATGCAGCCATTAAATTTTATGTATAAAATATTTCATCACGAACGTCATTTCCATAATCAAATAATTCTAATGATTCAAAATTTAAAACATTGAAAAATTGAGAAATTATCAAAATGTTATTCAAATCATATTATTATTATCATTTGTATTGAAACCTGTCAAATATATTTTAATATAGTTCATAACATTTCCTAATTTAGCTAAAATATCATTTTTCTAAGAACAAATTTCAATATTGTATTTCAACTGACGACTTCATTAAAAAAAATTACTACAAATTTAAATAATATTTTTAGCTCATTAAAAAGTGAAAAAAAGTTTGAATTTCGATGTGAAAATGATAAATAAATCACTGTGTCATGATATATTTGTTGAAAAAAGAATAACAAGCAAGTTGACGATTGGGACATTTCATTGAGAAATAGACAAACAGTATCAATAGCCTATTTCTCAATCCTTTCTTTCTAATCAGTCTTGTATTTATCGTTAATTAATTAAAACGCGTGCCTTTAAACTAATTACCGTAGTGTTTGTATACACGTGTAGATCATTAACTATCTAGCTTTTACATAACTGGAATTTTTATCCTTCTGACAGATCGATTACATTGTTCAAAAACTGGAGAATTTGATGGATGTTGTAAATACATGGTAAAATAAAAATAAAATACGAGGGTATGTATAATTAATACCTAGAATTAAAGAGAAAGTGATTGAAATCAAGGCGCCGAGATTTACGTCTGTAGATATTAAGCAGGAGTTTATTTATCAGAATGGACTATAAAAAATCTATATTCAGCGATATAATTTTGCATGAATGGAAACGAAAAGTTGACAAGCTTGTTGATGTCGCAGTAAAAATGTATGTCTGGTCGATTAATCTCGAGATCGATGTGAGACCGATATGGCTATCGAGGTCGCGTGAGAGCGATAAATTAATCGTTGGGATTGCTCCGGTAGGTGTCGATGGCAAACGAAAAGAGAGCCGCAAGGTGGTTCAAACATTGAGTTCAAGACTATCAGTTACGTGGAGGTGGACAGGTTGGTCTCGTGGGAAGCTCGAGAGTCAATGATAGATAAGGATAATATTATAGGAGAGAGTAGATATTTCGAGGGTGAGAAACAGCCGCGAGTTCTTACTACGTTGAAATTAATACGTAGAAGAGATTCATACAATGAAGAATAGCAGAAGAAAACGAACAAGAGAAAAGGAATTAGGAAGAAGTCAGGTGTGACTTTATCAAAAATAAAAAAAAAAATTCTTTTTTTATTCAAGAGTTTAGCTAACTTTATCATCGCGTTCTTGTGCTATCTCACCACATTTTCAAGATACACCGGTCACAAACGACCCACGCTTTTGCGTTCTTCAAGCATTGTATGTCGAAATCGCGAATTATGCGTATACACGCGTACACTCGGTGACGGCACGCAGGTAGACGCCGGCGATAGCACACGATTCCAGAGCTAAGCGTGGGTTTCACTGCGTGAAACTGAGTTTGTAACAGCTGGCGAGAGCGCAGGGTTCTCTTGCAAAAATTTCCAACTTACTATCTATGTAGAATGGGCAAATAAAATGAAAATATTACTTGTAATAAATATGAGGTATGTCATAAAATTGAATGATATGTGTGAAGATTATTATTTTCTTGTTGGAATTTGTTGACTGCTATTGCAGAAACAGAACAGTTTCATTTTATGGAAATAATTAAATTTTTTATATTTATGCTTGAACCAATTTATAATAAAATTCAACTGAATTTTATTTCTGAGAGGAAATTATTAATCATTTTTTCATAAATCTTGCTCATTATTAGAAATAAATTAATGTTTTCTATTTATTACTAGTCAATAAGATAAATTTTAATTAATATTCCTATCTCTAATTTCTTTCAATTTCTCCTGATCACCAACAAGATTTATTCATCATCATTCATCATCAGATTAACATTTTTTTCATGACAAATTTCATCGCTATACCCTGATGCTCGTTGGACTCCTGCTGGTTCATTCAAGACAATTACCTAAATATTAATTGACATTTTTATCTTCATCTTCATTTTTATATCGTCAATTAGGAATAATTTTCTTCAAGAAATGAGGATTTCTTATTTTTTAAGATAATTTTCATGACTGTCTTGACAAGAAAAATTAATGATAATACCAAAGGATCTTTCAGTATCTTCAATATAATAAGAAACTCGTGTATATAACTAAGTCGTCAACATCGACGACCCTTAGTCTCAAGTAAAGAGTAGGGTACTGCGCACTGAGCAGGAAGTAATCTGTTTCAATGTGGCCACTTTCTGATAAGTAGTGTAATAAGATCCAAGTAGTCAGTGTGTCTAATACACTTCTCTTGTCACTTGACTCATTCAATTGGAATAATTGAATTTACTACAAAAAAAATTTTCTCATTTTCCTTGGGTTGATCTTCCTTTTTAACAGCTTCTTGATTGATATCCCTAAATAAAATAACATCATATTTACAACTAAGTATTAAATAGAAAAAAAACCTCATTAATGCCATTAAGTTATGATGATCAATTCTAATAAATCATCAAGACTGTATCGAGGCCATAAAAACTAATTCCAAAATATTTCATTTTAAATCAAATACATACCATTTTTTTGAGGTTAAGTAGGATCAAATTCATCACAACTTTCAAAACAAATCAACTATTCTCCATGAAAAAAAATGTAAACTAATACACGAAGAATATTTTAAAAGTTATAGTATTTCTCAGTCAATAGATAAGACATACGTCAACAAGAAAGAATGCTAGAAGTATTCTCTGACAAGGAAATTCCAATTTAATCCTTTTTTCTAATCTTTCCAATCCCTTGAGGTCTTTTATACAGTATACATTTTCAATCGATTTAGTTTCAGTTGATTTAATAATTGAGGGCTGCAATGGACAGTTACGAGAAGGATTAAGGTCCTTCAGAGATCAAACAAGCAGATACTGCTGCAAGGTGGCAACAGGTTCGCGCTACAGTAATACCGACGAATATATAATCAGCTGTTCACTAATCATCTATACATGCTTGACATCCTGTAACGCCAAACTGTCAGTTTCGATATTCAGTATGATTTTTGTAAAGTAATGACTTTTATTTCTGTCATATCATATCTACTGTTTAGTTTATGTAACATGAAATATTTTTCGAACGGCCTCGAGCCGTCCTCTCTCGTGTTTCACTTTTGTCGCTTGCGAACTGGCGACGACGAGAAACCGGCAACGAAGCATAAATGGCGCCTACGTGGGCGCACTCGCCTGCTCTGACAACACTCGAAGGAGATAGTTTAACCGAGTAATTATTATAAAGTGGAATATAAGTGCGCTTGGCTGCTGTTGCACGCCAATTAATTATTTATTGACGATAGTTTGCAATTCTGGAGAAGTTCAATTGGTATGGGAATCCAATGGACACCTAACCTCAACGGACTCTGCTCTTAATGCATTAAAACTTCAACAATTTATGTCATGCAATGTTTAATTAATTTTTGGAGTAATTTTTAATTTGATTCATTTATTAAAACGATGATTAATTTTAGGATTCAATTAATTTAATTACGTTTTATTTCTTAGTTGGAACTATATTGCCTTGGTTGGAACGAAATACCATGAAGTGGAAAAAAGTAAAGGTATTATTTATAAACAGTGAAGGATGACAAACGGAATTGCGGAAATTAAATTATTTCTTTCTTTGATGGATATAGGTAAAAACATATCCGTGCAACGAATAAGTTAATTTTAATTATAATTGGTTATTATGAATGCAAGTATATTTGTTTTCATGAAAAAATTTTTAAATTAATTTGAATAAAATTCATGTTGAATATATTTAATCATGAAAATGGACAAAAAAAAAAATTAATGAAGCTTCTTTCAAGATCTTGGTCAGAACAAATTAAGTTTGTTTTCAAATGACCAAGCCACGTCTTCTTATCACTGGTTTGATTTAATTACTACAAATTTTTTGCTGTTCAGTGATTGCATTCTATAATTATTAAATCAACTGAAATTGAATTAGCTTGATACAAAAACTTGAAGAGATGAGAATTATGTATCAGAATCAGGTGGTCTGTCGATAAAACTTACATAAACGTCATACGAAAAAGAAGAACAAAATGAAAAGAGAAATATTGGTTCTAAAATGAAAAAGTGAAAATGGTAAAAAGGAAAACATTTAAATAAAGATCAATTTTTATTAATAAATATTTCATAAATGCAAACTTAACTTTACATAATTACATTTAATACAAATCTACAATCACCATTTCATAAATATTATAAAATAAGCTGGTTTGATCAAATTAAAAAAGGAAAGTGAAAAAGGATAAAAATATTTACATCAGATAAAAAGTTTCAGTTTGGAATATTATTCAAAACTAGAAAGATATTATTCTTTTTCTATCTCTATATATAGTTTCTCAAACTAAATCAACCCTTAATAATGTTCAATACCTGTGCTCAAACAGCTTGTAATGAAGATAACAGCTTATCCGTAAGTCGCGAGCAACTAGATTTTTATTCAGAATCTCGCGCGACGACTCTACAGCGCCAACGCGGTTTATTTATAAATCGGGTGATAATTTATTTATCACACGCACTGTCCATGGTGCTCTATATCTATCAGACTTTTGCTCAACCTACTCATAAGAGTTGAGAGGAGATCGAAGTCGATCAGTTGGTTTCGATCGTCGCCTACGAGGAGTAAAGGAACGCGGGTCTTAGTAGTCAAGTGGGCCGTTTTGGAATGTTGCTCTCAAGTCACTTGACTTTGTCAAATGCTCCACCAGCCTACTCGAAACGACCTGCCGTAGCCTTTGCTCGAGGTCGGCTGTTGAAGAACTTTTGATAATTCATATAATCGATTTTAAACCTTAATTTATTACCAAGCTCTCATCTTCTAATAATACATTTTGATTTCAGGGACAATTTATACCGGTTGACGTTGAATTCTCTGACGCCATTGGAACATGCGATTTGGCCGGCGCCACCCGAAAAAGCATCTGTTTGTCAAGACAAAGGTCAAACAGCCCAAGATTGCCACAATTATATTAAAGTCCTGCTCACCAATGGAAAGAAGCTCTTCACCTGTGGCACCAATGCTTTCAGTCCACATTGCACCTGGCGAGAGGTAATATCTCCCGTCAGATTAATTCCTCTCTGTCTCCATCAAGTCCTGTCCCTTCTCAGATAATTAATCCATACATTTGCATAATGATCTTTAGCATTGGATGCTACACTATCTCACCATAAGATAAAAATTCATTCCAGAGAAAGTCTTCGTCGACTATTCTAAATTTATTATCTTTTATATTACAGATCGAGAATATTAATAATGTAACAGACTCATTGTTCGGTGTAGCAATATGTCCATATTCTCCACAAGCAAATGTCACTGCTCTGCTTGCCAAAGAGAATGCAGGTCTTTTTGCTGGAGCACCGACCGATTTTTCTGGCACTGATGGTATAATTTATCGAACATTAGCGTCACCCAGCCTGCGTACTCAACAATATGACTCGAGGTAAATGAAAAGAAACTTTGTACAGTGTAATTAATCAAATTAATTAAGTTGATAATTTATATGTAGGCAGGATGAATTTTTTTTATGAGTAATTACGTGAAGTTAATTGAGACATTTACATTATAATTTACAGATGGTTGAATGATCCGCAATTCGTGGGTAGTTTTGAGACCGATGACCACGTCTACTTCCTGTTTCGTGAGATCGCTGTGGAGTACATAAATTGCGGCAAGGTATAATGACAAACTAACGTGTGTTAATTATTAAACAATTAGCAATAATCAAGAGAATTTGTAAAGATTTTTCTCTTAATATTTAATACAACAACGGGTTCTATCTCTGGATGGAGAATATAGTCATGACGATTCATGCTCGGAGTAATTACATAATTGCATTACAATTATATACCTATGGAGTAAGTGTGCAAAAGCCCGTGAAACGTGGCGTTGGAATAATTGCTGAGCGTAGAGCTGAACAGCTGTTCCGCTATGCTGAGCATTAAATCGCGATTGATTCACTACATTTATTTAAAACCGCAAAAAAAGTTTAGATATTCAAATAAGAGTAATACTAACACCTAGGCGAAGCACTAAAAAATGGTTTGATATTTTTTTATTGCAGAAAATCTATTCGAGAATCGCACGAGTTTGCAAGAGAGATCCAGGTAGTCCAATGGTGCAGAGAGATATTTGGACGACCTTCAGCAAAGCTCGTCTTAACTGTTCACTTCCTGGAGAATTTCCGTTTTATTATGACGAGATCCAAGGTGCTGCATACCATCCGGATGAAGGGATCGTCTATGCTACATTCACAACTCCAAGGTAAATGGTTTAGTATTCGTTGTGTCTTTTCAATGATTAACCAATAAATAGGAATAAATAGAATCTTTTCTGTCCTTGCATTCACGTAGGACTCTGAAGTGAAATGTAGGTAAAGCATTAATTATCATTCTTCACTATTCCAGTTGTATTGAAAGTCTTGAATTAAAAAATATGAGTTTCAATTTACAATAAATCTTACTTATGTCAATATTGATGAAGTTTAAGTAGGGCATTTAATAAATAAAAGTAATTCTTTATCGTGAATTTTTTTTATCTATTTCAAGTATATTATTCTAATAAATAAACTTACAAATTGACATGACAATATTTTTTTCATTCTACCTGCGTTATTAGTGATAGAGTATCTAATAATTATATTAAAATAATCATCGCTTTGTGTATTGAAGTATTTGAGTATTACATATGGTAATCATTAAAATTTTTTTTGCAACAGTAACGCTATTGCGGGTTCAGCAATCTGTGCATTCAATATGACAGCTATCACATCAGCTTTCAACGGGCCTTTTAAACATCAAGAACACTCCAGTGCGACATGGGAGAAGAAACGAGTGCCGAATCATTATAGACAACATTGTGGACAAGTAGAGAACACAGCGGCTCATCAAATATTAGATAATCAACGGTATTTATTGATGGATGAAGCAATTCAAGGTACAACTCTAAGTCCACTCCATACAACTACCATGGAACGGTTTACTCATATTGCTGTTGATGTAACACCTACTAAGTTACATCGTGGAGTGACTATTTTATATGTTGCAACAACTGATGGGCTCATCAAGAAGATTTCTGTACTGCCAAGGACACAAGATACGTGCATTGTCGAGGTCTGGGGCCCATTTCCTTCAACTGTGATGACTTTACAATTTCTAAAGAAATCTCAGAGCCTCTACGTGGGCATGGAAACTGGTCTTCTCAGGTATCTACTTTTTTTTATTTTTTTTGATAACTCTATCATGTTAGAAGACTCACTTGATGAGGTTGAAAAACCTTGAACATGATATATAAATGATTTTAATGATTTACTCTACATCGTTTATTTAATTTGTTACTTATTTTTTATTATTTTTATAGGATTCCAGCAGCTCAATGCCATCGTCATCGAAAACGTCAGGCTTGTTTAAATGCTCAAGATCCTTATTGCGGTTGGAATGAACATTTAATGAAGTGCGACCAAGCACCGTTACAAAACTATTTGGCCAATCACTGGCAACAAGAAGTAACGAAATGTCCAGTACTTACAGATCCAGTCGATGGTGGTTGGAGTGCATGGAGTGCTTGGGCTCCATGTCAACATGGAACCTCCGAATTGGCAACTGGACATACTCGATCACACTTAAGACCCCGTATTGATAATACAGAGGTACAATTTACCAAACTAATTAACATAAATTACATGAAAGTTAAATAAAGTTCAATTTACTGACAAACTTTAATTATTTTTTAGAGCTCAGATACTTGTCAGTGTCAAATGAGAGAATGTAATAATCCACCTCCTCAAAATGGTGGAGCAGGCTGCACAGGATCTAAAATAAAAGTAGCTAATTGTACGGTTCATGGTGGTTGGACAGCTTGGTCAGCCT
Source organism: Chelonus formosanus (assembly GCA_028641665.1). NCBI lineage: Eukaryota > Metazoa > Arthropoda > Insecta > Hymenoptera > Braconidae > Chelonus > Chelonus formosanus. The sequence goes on from CM054002.1 coordinate 23,234,250, forward strand.
GGTCAGCTTGTTCACAAACTTGTGGCTTTGCTATTAAAACTCGTCGTCGTTCCTGCACCAATCCAGCACCTGCCTTTGGAGGCCGTGTTTGTGTGGGCCACGATCATGATGAGATTGTTTGTATTGATTTACCACCATGTCCAACTCCAGCTAAAGTTGCACCGCCACCGCAAAATGGTCAGTGGTCGTCATGGGGGTCATGGAATTCATGTTCGCGTGCTTGTAACGGGGGAATTCGAGTAAGGAAAAGAACATGCGACAAACCGTCACCGCGGGAAGGAGGAGCTGAATGTCCTGGGTGTGCATTCCAAATTGAAGACTGTAATACACATCCTTGCACAGAAACTCGAAGATATTCCGCATGGACACCTTGGTTAGTGGTCAACGGAAGCCAACAAACTGGTATAGGTCATACAGAAAGACGATATCGATTCAGCTGTCGTGCACAAACAGAAGATCCTACGAGCGTTAAAGTCCAGCTGTCAAAAGAAGATGAGAGATTTTGTAAAACCGATGGTACTTGTACTCGAGTGAATAATAATAATGGAATTTTTAATCCAGATAATTTTGATGGAGGATGGTCTGAGTGGTCTCCTTGGTATGCATGCAATCGTGCATGTGGAGGAGGAACTCAACATCGAGTAAGAACATGCGAGGGCTCTTACTGCGATGGACCAAGTACTCAAACACGCTCTTGTAACGAACATCCTTGTACCGATGAATTTGATGCAAGAGGAAATGATTGGTCTTGCTGGACAAACTGGTCTAAATGCTCGGTAACATGTGGAGTTGGTTTCCGCACAAGAACGAGAGAATGTTTCAACTCTGAAGGATGTCAGGGACCTCAGTTGATGAAAGAAACTTGTGAAATGCCTAGCTGCGAGTCGCAAATTGGTTGGGACACCTGGTCAGCTTGGTCATCTTGTGATACCTCCTCTCAACAGCAAGTTAGGAAGCGACAATGTCAAATAGATCCCGATGAAGGAGGTTGTGTAGGTCCAAACCGAGAATTTCGAGAATGTCTTCCTGAATGGGAGAGTGAAATTTTATCAAACGCATTACCAAGAAGTGTTCACGTGGCTGGAGTATCTGTGGGAGCTGTTGTAGGTGGATGTATTGCAGGATTTATCTTAGGATTAGCCGTTACTGCGCTTCTTTGCTTTTTCTATTTGAAACGACGTAAGCCTCGAATTCCTGGAAGTCCTCACTACATCAGCAAACAAAATCCTTATGTTGCGGTTCCACTAAAAGAGGTATGTTCATCTTTATGAGAGAAAGTATGTAATAATGATAAGTTATGAAAAAGGTGTAATACTTTAACGGTAATATTTTTTGTCTAGGTTAACGCTAAAAGGCAACCAAGTTTCTCGGGAACAAGCAATGGTAATGGAACGTTACGTTCCAAGACAAACCCAAATGTTAACGGATTAGGAAGCCCGAAACTTTATCCAAAAGCTCTTGATTATGAATCAGCGACTTTGAAGAGGAATAGTCATGGTCAGCAACATATTCGTACAGATTTAGATCAAGAGAAATATTATTAAGGAAAGTAAAAGTAAGATTTTTATTGAAAAATATTCATATCGACTGATATTTAGTTAGTAAGATTGTACAGAATACGATCTACTGACTCGTAATTGATATTTTCAAATGAAATTGCTCATTGAGAGTATAGACGCTTAACAGCATTTTAGATAAAAAAAGGAAGTCAAAGGACTGTGAAAAATTTGACGATTATGTGGAAAATGTTTTTACGTACGAGTTCAAAGTTTATTTTTGTTTTTGTAAATAACTTGCAAGAGTGAAACGTGAGTATAAGAGATAAGTAACCAACGCTTGGTTGGGCATTTCGATAACATTTGTATAAAATATCATGCATTCATCGAAATTTGATTCCGAAAAAGTTATTAATTAATTAATTGTTTATAAGAGTATTAACACATTAACGAAGAAAAAATTATATTAATAATTGATCATTAAAAAAATTAATACAAATGAACATGTAAATATATCATTATTAATCATTCATTAGTTGTAATGAAAACAAAAATTAAGAGAAATAATGTATTGTGAGAAAAATATTTTAGTATACATTTAAAAGCAGTCGTGCCATGAAGGAGAGAATGTAAATAAATTTTTTTTTTAACTTTAATTTAACTTTAAGAGAAATGAATGTATTAAAAAACGTTCGGAAACGTTTATCGGCTCACATTGAGTCATATAAATTTTATTATTTAGAACGCACAAACAGTTGCTTTTGAAATAGTCTTAAAAAATCTATGTTCCACAACAAAAATATTATCGAAGTATATTAATTAATCAACTATAGAATAATACCAAATTTATCTATACCTTGTTGTTTTTTTTTATACAACATTTTTTATATTTATACAATATTTCCTGTCAAAAAGCATATTTTGTATTTCGCAAGTACAAACTAATACTTGCAAGTTGAACTTACAATTTTTGTTTCTACATAATAAAGAAATTTTTTTAATCAAATATCAATGTTTTATTAATTATTTAATACAATATATAAGGACGGTAGAATATATTTTGATTATTAAAAAGTTATAATTTCCCTCCAATTTTTTCGATTTGTTCTACAACGAAATTCATTGATGCTACATTAGGCGGGGGTACACAGCAGACTACCATTCTAAAGAAATTACCAAAATTCTTTTGTGTTAATGGTGTGTAACCGATTAATAAGTGTCCATCTAATACTAGAAGTTCTTTAATTTTTGTTGTAATGTAGTACAGCTTTTTCCACCAATCTTCTGTCTCTTTCTGACCTCTCATGCTAGGTGGAATGTACCTAGAGGAAATTTATTCTTTTTACTATCTTGCTAAAAAATTGCACAGCAATAAAAATAAAAGAGTTATCTTACCAAAAGCAGACAGTATTTCCATCGTATTTTGGTAGAACAAGTCTAAAGCCTTCACGTGATTTAATTGTTTCGAAAAAATAATTAATGGCATTCATAGCAACATCAACTGACTCTCCAAGTCCTTTTGTACCTCTTGCTTTCCACATGACCCATAATTTTAATGCATCAACCTGAAAGAAATTCAATGAACATTATTTATATATCAATAAACACTTTAGTTAATTTAGTATCAATAAAAATCATGTAACATTTTCTAGAAACTTAGCAAATAAAATAATAGCTTGAATTTTTAAAATTAGTTACCTAAGTTATCTAACAATTACATATAATTGAATATAAATGAACAAAACCTTTTTAAATAATGTACCTTTCTACCACATTGAACGCTTTTATCTCCAGTATCCCAGGAAACATCATAAAATTTATCCTGCTGGAAGAGATACGTTGCACCAGAGCAATTTGCTTCATGAAGTAAGTTTTTCCTCTTGACTAGAAACAATGAGCATTGAAACGGAGCTCCGAGCATTTTATGCGGATTCCATGCAACAGAATCTGATCTGAAAGAGAATAGTAATTTTCTAACTATGAAAGTATCTTCTGTTTGAATAAAAAATATTTATGAGTTATTAAATAACTGGATACATACAACTCTATGCCTTTCAGCCTATCTTTATATGTATTGGAAAGTAGTAATGAACCTCCTAAGCAAGCCTAAAAAAATAATTGTCAATAAAATACTCAAATTTATAAGCATAAAAATTTCATACAAACATCAATGTGAAGCCAAAGGCCTTCTTCCTTGCAAATTGCTGCAATCTCTTGAAGTGGATCTATGGAGGCAAGTACAGTAGTACCAGCAGTGGCATTTACAAAGAAAGGAATACTTCCTTGCGACCTTGCTTCCTTCACTGCTCTCTTTAAATCGTCTGGTAGCATACGCCCCAAAGCATCAGTTTTAACCTTAAGTATCAAGAAAATAAAAATATGTGGAGATTGTCTTCAAAGGTAAACCAAAGCTTTTGAATTTTACTTACATTGTATACATTTTCTGTTCCTATTCCAAGCCAGTGAGCAGCTTTTAAAATTGAATAATGACCAAGCTCACTCGAGAACATAGCGAGAGGTAGCAATCCACTAAGACCTTTTGTTTTTATTTCAGGAATCCTTGAATATCTGGCTAAAACGATGCCATACATATTTGAAATACTACCACCGGGACATAAGATCCCATCAGCATCAGGGAAGTTTGGATATTTTATCAGTTTAAGTGCTTGATCTAAGACTTCTCTTTCCAATAGTATTGAGACTGGTGCAACTTCATATGTATATCTAGTGTAAGTAAAATTTATTTATTTGTTTTGATTTTTCATTCGTCCACATATAGGAACTGTAGCTTTTATAACTGCCAGTAAAAAAATTCAAGAATAGTTACTGGCTTGTGTTAAGGCTTTCCGTGATGAAAGAACCGGCAAGTCCATAACGATCTACGCCTGCGTATAATTGGTTGTGGAAATGAGGGCTGGATGTCTTTACGGAGAATTTAACAATCTTGCGAATAGCTGTCTTGATTTCTTCGTCTGTTGCTCCATCATCAACAAGACTCACTTCTATTTTTTTCTGATTAAAAAACGTTTTGATTACACTTATTTTTATTTATCATTATTTTCATATGCTTCACATTACGCTAAGTTTCTTTTCATGAGAAATAGAAAAATAGATTTTTCTATGTTCATCTTTATCTTATCATTAAGACCCATAGCTACTCTATACTTTGTACATTCATGATATATTTGTAAAATATACCTACATGATGGAAGTTTATTTTATATTCATTAATATTTAAAAAAATAATTTTTAATTAATAACCAATCATTAATTAATTATTACTTGGTATAAATCAGTTATGAATAATTATGATCTATGACATATCACGTTTGTTATTCAATTAAAGAGATTTTAAAATAATATATAATTAATTTCAATGAATATAACAACTTGATGTTGTTGAAAATCTATTAAATAGAAAGAAAAATAAAATGTTCAGTATCAATTAATCATTATGAATAATTATTTATGCACAAAAAAATCATATGAATATATTATTTGATTTATTTTTAACTGATATTATTTGTAATATGTGTAAAATAATCTAAAAGCACCTGGAGTTCATTTGGATGCAGAAACTGAACGACTGGTTGGTCACTGGAAGTATCAAACACATTCTCTTCTTTGAGTATTTGTAAAACATCTGAAAGAATTTGTGAGGTTTCCACACTACCTAATGCTGCCATCGCAAAACATACACTGTCATGCATGTGGTAAAAACAGTGAGACAGTGTAGTGAGTGATCCCCACCGTCTAGAAATGATCGAGACAGGTCCATTTTTATCTGTGTTGTATCATGGTTGATATAAAATACATACGCAGGAGATAGCTATGATTAAGTCAGGATCAATGAATTGTTTCGTTATCACTTTCTCATATTGCAGTTATTTATTTTAATTAATAATTTATATTTTTGAAATAATTTACTACTAGTTAGAAAACCATTTTTCATATTATTCACATTCTAATAAACAATGACTTACAAATTTATAATAAAAGAAAACTTTTTACTGATGTTTTATAAATTATAGATTTATCATAATATTTATATATTGCGGAAAGTTTAAAGACCAATGAGCACTAGATAACAGAATAAGACGTTGACTTTTTTCATGCAATATTTGCAACGAGTGTATTGCTGATTGTTTACTAATTTATGAATGGAATTATTTGCTAGTGTGTATATATTAAATTCAATGATAAGATTTTCATTTATGTATTTATCTAATTTATGTACGAGACGACCCCAAAGCATGACATTGATAGAATTAAGAGAGTTCATTAATTTATTAATTTATAAACTTGATAACTTTTCCCTTTTGATTGACTTCGTTAATTGACTTTTTAATTAACTACTGTTCCAGAGTCTGCTGTATTTAACACATCGATTGGGAGTCGTGGAGATAATCCTCTCATTGAAGCCCACTGTCCATCACACAACTCATGAAAAGTTAATTCTATGACCAGTTTCCCACCGAATGTTCCAGGTCCAAGGCACATCGCACCAGCTCCAGACTGCCAGAAATTAGTACGACTTGTATTACTAGTATTTGCTTGCATGTAATACTTTCTTCTTAACCACATTGCAAGGTAAGCCACTTCACAATCGCAATGCCATGGATTTCGAGCAAGTCGCAGCTGCTGAATCATTTGAAGGCTGTCAAAAAAACGTCCTGGTACATAAGATAGTTGATTGCTTTCCAGCTGTCTGTAAAAAAATAGAACTTTCATCTGTACATAGAACATTGAGTGAAAGAAATTTTCTAAGAAGACAATTGGTATATTGCAAATTAGTATTTATTTATACAAGAAAGTATATTATCCTTCTTCAAGTTTAAAATAATTTTTAAATTTGACTATTAGATATTTCAATGTGACTGTGATTACAATTTTAATTGACAATTTATTTTAAACTTTTATGAAATGTAAATATAATTAGAGAACTATTTTTAACAATTATATAATTTAAATTAACAACAATGAAACGTATTACTATAATTGAAGAAAACTTACAGTTTTCTTAAATTGGGCGTATCTTTCAAAATATCTGATCGAAGGTATTTTATTTGATTAGAATGAAGGAAAAGTGAGGTAAGGTTCGTTAAACCTTGAAAATCACCATCGGACAATTTTTCTAATGCATTAGCATATAGAACCAACTGTTGTAATGCTGGTGTTGAAAGAAAGATGCCTTTAGGAAGACTTTTGATATGATTCTTACCTAATCGTAATTCTTTCAATGATTTTAAACCGTTAAAAGCATCCTTATGGATCTAAAAATGGTGTTAAACTATTAAAAAAGATCTCTTATTATAAAAATATTAGTTTTAATTCACATTTACCTGATTTATCACATTACTAGAAAGATCTAAAGCAGTTAAAAGTTCCAATTTAATAAATAAATTAGCAGGAAGTGTTTTTAGTTGATTATCTCGTAAGTTCAATTCAATTAAATTGACTTGAGAGTTAAAAATCCCCAATGGAAGATCTCGTAAAAGATTTTCTTCAAGTCTCAGACTCTTAAGACTGTATAAATCTTTCAATATGTTAACATTGAGGTAGGACAATCGATTTTTTGAAAGCAAAAGGTCTTCTAAATTTTTTAAACCACTGAAAATGCCTTTTGGCAGTTCAGTTAGTCGATTAGATGAAATGTCTAGAAGAAGAATAGCTACGTTCGATGTGAATAAACCTTCTGGAAGAGCTTGCAATTTGTTAGATGAAATATCTCTGAAAAGAATAGATCATTTTAAAATGAACCAGTTTTACGAATGTTACTAGAAATGAAGTAATTTCTTACACAATTTCTAAATATTCCATTTTACTAAATTGGTTTGGACTTAAGTCTCTTAAAAGATTTCTACCAAGTCGTAAGTGGGTCAGACTGTTTAAAAAAAAGAATGCATTCAGTGGTATGTGTTCTATCATATTATTACTTAAATCCCTAAAAAAAAAATTAAATAATTAAAAAAACAATCATTGAAATATATCTAAAATTATTGGATTACTTACAGATCAAGAAGTTGAGTTAGATTTCGAAAAGTATCTTTGTGTAGAGATGATAGCTGATTACTTCCTAAATCTCTTAAATGTAATACATTCGTCATTAGTTATCAATTAATATTTATAGAATTATTATTTTTCGAATAATCAATACTGTAATTTTTTACAGCTTTAATATATCCCGAGGAACAAGCTGAGCAGCTGGAATATCCAACAATCCATACTTCCAACAAGAAATAGACTTCATTTCTGGTCTACATTTGCAAGGTCCTTCAACGCAAATCTCCCAATCATCAGGTCGTCCACTTATTTGCCATACTTGAAAAAAAAAGAGTAAGTTAATATTATTTTTTAAATAAATTATTAGATAATAAGAATTGATAAATAAAATTACTTGGTTGTTCCATTGCTCGAAGGCGCCTTTCCAGTCTTGAAACTCGACTCTCTACATCTTCAAGATTAATTGAAAGCTGAGATTCAGTTTGTTGATTAGAATCATCACATTTCTTCAATGAATCAGGACAAACACTTGCGTTACTTAAACAAATTAATAAAATATCAACATAAATCACAACTAATTTTTTGATCATTAAAAGATGAGTACAACTTTTTTTGGATCTAGACATTGTACAGCAGTAAATCTCGGAACGTACTGGCTTCTGCTCCAAGCAAAAAGGCATCCTCATTATTGGTTAATTAATGTGTTCAGTAAACACATTTATTGAGACTCTTAATATAGTGAAGTCTTAATTTATCCAGGATGTTACTTTTAAAGGGAAGCTTTCGACTCATACACAATAAATTTATAAAACATTGTTGATGATAATATTGCGAAATTTATTGATTTAATTAGTAAACGTATATTTAATGTTCAGATGATTTTAAATATAATCTACACAATAAAGTAATTACATGTGAATTAAATTAGTACATGCATAGACGATATATTTATGGTGTGGAGTGTAGTAGAGAGAGCATTGGTTTTATTATACAATTAAGATAATCTGACTCCATCAGATCCAGGACATTCACCCTTATTTTTGACAGCGAGTTCTGAAATAATAAAATGATTAACATTACCACCATTGTTTAATTAATAATTGCTTCTATAACTTGAATACATATTTTTAAAAATATTTTTATACAAAAATTAATGACTTGAAAAATTTCAAAAAATTTTTAATAAAACTTACTCCATCCCATTTCACATGCAACAGTTTCCATCGCACATTGGTTGGAGAAAGTTCGTGGTTTAAAACTAGGGTTGGTTATTTCATGAGCACAGACAGGTTCGTAAGTAGCTTGACAGTTCTTCTCACACTCTTTCTTTGTTCGTTTAGCATCCTTCAGACTTTTGTTTACATCTTTAGCACTCTTTGGTGTAGTTGATGTTTCTTTCATATCTTTAGCTTTGTCATCTGATGGCCAGGCATAGGCATCATCACAGATGGCAAAAATGCAAGCCGCAACCAAAGCTGCAAAATTGCGAATTTTTTTCATAGTAAACATAGTCAACTTACTTGAATATATTTCTAACAGTAAAGCTTTGTGAATAAAATTAAAATCAACAACAAAAGCAATTTATCACATAACTTACCTAGGATAATAAAGGTTCTCATGTTAATAAAATACTATTGTATAACAATTCACAGAAATATCAAGTGTCTTAAAATACTTCTTCTATCTCGGACGATTTAGCAAAAGAGACTGGTTTCAGCAATGCTGGACCATCTGCGTTTATAACCAATTGTATGTATGACCCCCCACCTGATAATGTAAGCATCATTAACAACATCGCATAGAAGTGACCGGTGAATACTGGCTACTGTCGTCTTCTATCACTCTCACGAATACTCTCATCTCTATTTGCCACTGCGATGTTACGTGCTTACACTGTTGACCTGGTATTATCAGTTTGCCAATTTGCTACTCCATTCATATGAAATGATTAGAGATTAAATCACGTGCAAACCTTTGTTATGAAAGGTTTATGACTTAGTCTGACGTTCAGAAATATCTAGGAGCCTCGAGTTGAAAGTTTATCCTTGAAGATATTTCTCAGAGCTATCATGATGAGTCATACAATAAATGAATAATAAAAAAATCGTAAAGGACAACTGAATAAACAATCAGCTTGTTTTTCTCATGTTTACTATCTTAATATAGAATAATCATTAATTATACTTCATCAATAAATCTATCAAAGTGTTGAAAGGTATGTGAAAGTAATTAAAAACGTTTAAATAATTAATTATTATTTTAATAACTATTTTAATAACTTTAGCCAAGTAAAATGACTTAGGAGATAGTGCCAATTGATAATGATGATTGAATAACCCAGACTATTGTACGGAATCAGAGGTTATTAGAGTTTGTTATGCACATTCAAGACTACTGACCCAAATTTTTCACCAACGGAAGTGGGGTGGAAACTTCCCGTCAATTGGACGAGAATGCTAAACAAATCAAAATCATTTCACGCTTACCATAAGCTTGATTTAAAAGGCCAATCTGTCAATCTTCGTTGGTGTGCTCTTTGGCACTTTGTATTCGAGTACACTATGCCAATTACAATTTTACGTTTCGCTGTTATCTTGCAGCTCTAACATGACCACGCTAGTCCTCATTTAAATTGCAAAATAAGCCTGATCTCCTTTTCATCGCTTGTACTCCAGGTTGAAACATTCTACCTATCTAGACCTGAACCCACTTGATATCGATATCACCTTAGTTGACTTATCGATTTTAAAGCGTTTGAGTTCAACCTTAATTCAGTTTAAATGCTACCATAACACATTCAAATAGCATTTGGCAAATTAATTAGATAATTAATACACACATGAATTTAATTTGAATTATTCTACTAGAAATATTGCATTAATAATAGAATATATTTTTGAATAAATAAATAAATAAATAGTATAATTACGTCGATAGATATCAATACAAATTCATAAATTAAATTTCAACACTACTGTTTAGTTCACTGTTAGGTTTTTTCTATTGAATTTTCATTTTCTGAAATTTGTTCTTCAAGTAGATAAGCTTTCAACAGAGATATTTGATTTGTCCATGTCTCTCCTGATTTTAGAAATCTGGCAATCCGACAACCATTATTGGTACATTGTTCCCTTCCTTTATGTTCCTGATTTTCATTCTGATACATTTCAATAGCATCCAGGACATTGGCTGTTAGAGTATTAAGTTGTTCAAGGGCAGAATAAGCTGTAAAAAAAAAAAAAATAGTTTAAACTGCATCAAATTCAATTTTCTCTCATGTAAAAATAATTCGCTGGCTCGAACAACGTCAATTTTTTCAATAAACTTCGCGTTGGTGGCGGAAGTGATTTTTCTCAATGATTACGACATTTTTAACCAGTTTAATCAAGCATAAAAACTAGTGCGTAGATGGTATAACTATTATTGCATTAAGTAGATAATGCATTTATTAACTTACGTGTCTGTATTTTTCTTCCATCATCACTCTCAGAGTCATCATCTTTATCTCCCTTCTTTATTTCCAATTTTGGAATAAAAAGAAGTAAGCAAATAATCGCTATGAATTTCACGATCATTTTAAAGATAACAAGTTTGAGGAGTATTTTAGCGATTGTGAAAAAATTGAACTTCAAAGCAAATGGCCAGGAAAAATCGATAGTTGGCAGGGCTGGAAGTTGAGGAACAGCGTAGCCATTCCATCCTGATGTTCCATATCCTAAAAATTACAAAAAATCTAAGCTATATGATTTTTATGAATAAATTCAACCCTTTCAGTATATCCATTGATTAGAGATAAAACTTTTAAAAAAATACTCAAAAGTTATTAGTGTTATTTGTGATTATAATTATTCTTTCAGCAATAAAATAAATAATATTTCTAATGAAATAATTTTATCCTACAATTAAGGAGTTAGGTTTTGAAAGGGTCAATGAATTGAATACTCTACCTCGAATCTCACCTTGCTGAGGTGGTCTCGGTGGTAAATAACTATTCTGGGGAGGACCATAGACATCCTGAGGCATTGGTGCTGGACCATAATTCGTGCTGGGAACTCTATAGCTGACTTGGGGAGGGCCATAAGATGTTTGACTGGTACCATAAGGATTCTGCTCGTTAAAACTTCCAGACTGTTGAATCGGTAATGAGTACGAATCACTTGGCGGTGAGAAAAATGACCCTGAAGACCCGCTGTGGGTTATTCGAGGATTTTTTATTGTTTCTTCTACTCCATTCGGTAAGCCGTAAGTTGTAGTTGGTTCTTTTGGAGGACCATATTCATTTACTGGACGATATACTGGACTTTCGTATACTCGTCGAACGACTTTTGGATACTTTGGTTTAGCACTTATTCTGAAAACTCCCTCACGAGGGTCTTTACTCTTGTGTGAATATTCTAATGCTTCTAAATAACTATCTTTCATTGAAGGTTTAATGTTCATCCTCGAGTAAGTATCAACTGGTTTTTTTAAAACAACATTCGATCGAACATTAGGGTAACTAGAGTAAACTGGATAAACTTGTTGTGTAGAGTTGATGGCTTCATTATTTTTTGCTACATGTTGACTCGTTGGTTCCACTTCAGTATTCAGAGTTGATGAATTTGTGTTGAATGAGTCTAGAGGTAATCCTGTATCTCCATTTATTGTGGTAATAATCCCTATTAAGAAAAATAGAGTTGATGAACTCAACAAAGTTAGTCTTGTTCCCTCCTTCATTTTCATCTCATAAACAGTGAAAATCCGTGCTTCAAACCTGGAATCATGTGTGCAACTGTTGATTATAATATATACTACTCTACTAATAGAGTTAAAAAATTAAAATATTCAAGTACGCGGAATGACTATAAAGTAATCAAAAAGTTTTCCTGCCTGAATACTGAATACAGTGGTTAACGCTCTGCATAGTAATACTTCTAACTGTTCTAACCCTTGTATACCTTTCTATGTTATCTATGTTGCTTGTATAGTTAATTAATGTTTTATCTTATATAGTTTATAAATCTTTATTACATCTGTTTTAGACAACTATTTAAAGGAGAATTATTGCTATAATGATAAAGTTGCCATAAATCAATGCAACAAAAATAATATTTAAGAAAAACAAAATTATATTAATAATCTTACCAACAATAAAAAATTATTTTTGTTAACAATTAATCCAAAATAGAAGTCATACGATTATTAACACTAATTAACATGAATTAAACATATCTAATTAAACAATTGACAATTGTATTCTCTACTTCAAAATCACTAATAATTTATTTATAAAACACATCATCACTTATCAATAAACGGAAATGAAATAAAAAATTTCTGTCTTCATGCAGACTATATATTCGTAGAAAGGTGGTGGGGACACCCCCATGGATTTCACCGGTTTACATTTTCAAATCAGACTTTTTAATTACTCTTATGACCACTAGGGAAAAGAATAATTATGAAAAAACAATGTCTACAATTTGAGGGTATTGCATAATTAATAAATTTGTTCCCGTTATATCGATTTTTAGCAACAAGAATGATAAATAAATAAATAAATTTAATACTTTGATCAAGTGGTATTTAGAATGCGAAAGTGTTGAAGACATATCAAGCTTTTTTAAGGCGTAGTCCCATTGTTATGTATTGCCAGTGTTTGCGATAACGGTCCCACCCGCTCTGTAGCTATGATTCGTTGATCCAGTGGCATACTTACCTTCATCAATGACACTTTTTGTCTAATTTTTGTATGATAATCGAACTCTTCAATACTTTATTCCACTTAATTTCATGCAAGAACTAACTGTTTATGTTAGATAGTAAAAAAATCATTCTTTTCATAATTTTTGTATTTTTAACCTGAAAAGATGAAAAAAGCCTTCTAAGCATACAATTATTTTTGTTAACTCCTAATAGAATTTTATTGCAAGAAAATCAGTCTTCCATTCGTCATCTGGCTATAATCAATAGAGAACCCGGTTTGTTTCCCAGCAACGCATTAAATAGGTTTTATCATCTAGATGCCAACAAGTGAAGTCAAGTAAAGGAACTGATCAAGAGTTTAAACTATAAATATATTTATTTCCTTTATTTTTATAGATGGGTAAAATTTGGAAAAGTTCAAAATATTGCTTTCCTGGGAAAAGAAGTAATAGCAATAGCTTCTGGTGTTCATGTGGTATTCATCAATTTAAATACAAAAGATGAAAAAGTAGAGAAATTTGATAGCAAAGAGCGAGGAGAAGGCGCTCATTGTTTAGCAGGACATCCAGTAAGAACATTTCTATAAATTCAAAAGAACAATATTAATTGATTTATATTCATAAAATATTTTTTCTAGGTTGTACCAATGTTTGCGCTTGCAGAACGTGGTATAAAGCAAACTATATCAATTTTTACTTACCCTGCCATTGAAAAAATCTCAACATGTATTTACCAACCAGTGGAAAAAAAAGAAAGCAGTAATTTCCTTTTTTGCGTTTTTGGAGGAACTGATTACCTTTTTAGCCTTACTTCGTATCCTCATTTTAAATTAATAGTATGGTCATGGAGAACAGGAGAAAATTTGAAAATTATTGATACAGGAATTAAAGATAATTTCCAACGCATGATGTTAGTAGCCTATAATCATTTTCAATAGGTTTAATGATCATAATTGTACTTAATTAAATTATTAACAATTAAATGTATTCAACTAATTTGAGTATTAATTTATATTTATTCACTAGATGCTCAACTTCATCTCCATTGTTGATTTCACAATTGGGAGAAGACACAGGAAAAATAATTGTGTACGAAATGAACATCTGCTCCAAAATAATTTTATTAACTCCAGTAATCAACTCTCTGACTGAAAAAATCTCATCAGTTTCATGGACATACGATGGGAATTTATTACTTTGTGATGAACTTGGGAATGTTTTTTGCATGCAGAGTGATGGAAAACGTCGTTACCTTGTTGTAGAATCAATTATCTCTGAGAAACCACAATGGAAGCCTTTAATTACTGATTTCCGTGGCGGAGTTGCAGTAGTCAATTCTGAATCTCGTATCCTTGTAAGCCTTGTAAATTTATTCGGAAATTAAGGTAAACCTATTTAAAAAAGATTCTACATGCTCAAGCATATAAAGTTTTACAGAAAACTGTTTGGAGAACGTATTAAGCATGGGAGTTTTTGGAAGTTTGTTTGGGAAGTAAAAACAATTTCTCATCCAATTTACATGATTCGTCATCCACAGAGGGACAGTCTTTTATTTTGTACATCAACTGGAGAAATCGTTGAAATCAGTGTTGGAGATGATGATGTTCCTCGAATGCAAATGATTTGTAACCAAGGATGTGGGTATTTATTTTTAATGGCTATCAATCCTAGAGGACTCCACATTGCAGTTCTTGATACTTGTAATCGTCTCCTTATCATTGAAAGTCAAACTGGCAGTTTATCAAGTACTTTATCTCTCAATGAGTATGGACAAGGTGAGTATCATTTTTTTGCCAATACCTACAGAACATAAAATCAAAGTAAATTGTCGTAAATAAATTTGATTCTGTCTATGCAGTTTTGTATTCATTGGCACATCCTGCTTTACCAATTATAGCAGCAACTACAGCAACAGGGACATGCAATATTCTGAATGTTGTTGATGCATTGAAACCTGTTTTAATAAAATCGTTATTTTTAATTAAACAACCACTGGATAAAATGAAATTTTCCCAGGGTGGTGAGATGTTAGCAGTAGCCAACCAGAGTGATGGATGTTTATTCATCATGGGTGGCTTTAAGAAAGTAGAAGTTGAAGTGGAAACATTCATTAAACTTTCTTATCAAGTAACATACTTATATTTATTTTTATTCTAATGATTTATTTCAATTACTTTCATCTTCAGTTTATTTTATGAATTCTCATCATTTTTTTTAAAACGTATTACTCAGCAAAACTTAATATTGTAGATTGCAGATTTTTTGATTTATGAACTGAACGATCAGCATTCAAAAATTTTGGTTCTTGTAAAGTCTCATCCGTTAATTAATATTGGGAAATATTTAGTTGTTTATGGTCTTCAAAATAAAACTACAATTATGGAAAGAATTATTGAGTTGCCAAATATTTTCAAAGACTTACATTATGGTGAATCCATTTCAGATATTATAGCCAGTCCTTACTTGACAAAGCAATTATATTTTTTTAAATTAACTGTAGGTTCGACTCTTTCATGATGAAACAATCGAATAATGAGTTTGTCGATAGTTAATTAAATGAAAATATTTTACTTACAGGAGCACATGGCCGCTATCAACTTTATCGGTTGTATATTTTCTAATCACAAGTTGAGAGATGTTAACATTAATTATTATACGAAAATATTATTAACATTTGGTTATGATGGATATGTTATGATAAGAAAAAATTCAAGCATTAATCAAATATTTACAAAGCTCCTAACTCATCATCGTCAAGAAGGAGGAGTGAAAAATGCTATTATTTGTGTTCAAGATAATATCATAATTAGTCTAGGTAGAAATGGAAATCTAGTTGCTAGTCAAATGACCTCTCTTCCAACTACATTTGACCCAAATAATCAGAATACGAACTTCATTCAATCACAACAAGCTCTTTCTAGTTTTGTTAGAAAATCAGATCTGAAAATAAATGAGTCGTGGGTTGAATGGAAGCGCACTATGGAATTACAAGAAGAAAGAGAAAAAATGAATAGTGAACGTCTAGCTATAAAGACTGATTTTATGAATTTGAAAAACAAATTAAAAAAACTTCTTGATGAAAATGAACTTGAAAGTGAAAATAACAGATTATCTATAGATACATTTGACTTAGATGAGGAATTACGAGGACAGAAAATTAAATTAAATCAATTAGAATTAGAAAGAATAAAGAAAAATTTTGAAATTCAAATTTATGGTCAAGATAAAGTATCAGAGTATCTAAAGAAGTTTTATTGGGATTCCATGAGTGTTCCAGAATGTGTTTTGATATCATTAGATGGAAAAACTCGTGTGAAGAATTATATGTTGACTGTAATACTTGAAGATGACAAAAGGTGGAGAATATTAGAAAATTACTTTTCATCCAGGTAAATAGAATAGGACTTCGAACAATAATGTACTGTTTATACTCAATTATTATATTTATAGTACTGAGAAAAATGATGTAACTTCATGTTCATCGACGACAAAAGAAGAAGTTAAAACGAAAGGTGTAAATAATGATGAGGAGAATGAGGAAGAAAAATTAGCATTAGCTGGCATAACTTCATATCGCTGGATTCAAGAGGATTCTCATAATATCGTCAATCAAATTACTCGTGATGGAAGCTATGCTGAGGGTGTCAGAATGAGTTTTTTCAGCAGAATACGAGAGGAAAAATTAAAGGTGACCATTATTGTAAAAGTTATATTGATACTGAAACCAGAATTTCAATTCTATAAAAAAAATTTATTAATCTTTTGCCCATAAATATTATTCATAATATAATTTAATACTTTAATGTCTTACAGAATTACTTTAATAATTTATTTGAAAATATGCTCATAAAAAAAGAAGAAACCATAAAATTAGCAAAAGACCAGATCAGTAGAATAAACCACTGTTCATCTGAGTTAAGAAAAGTGTTTCAATTAGATTGCTCTGTAGATTTTAATTGGTTACACCTTGAGTTACACGATAGTGAAAGACCACAAACAGTGGTGAAGGTTGAGGACAAGGAAGTTTATAAGTCTATCGATGATTTCACTCATGCGACACACTCTGATGATATGAATAATTCAATAAGTTTAAATGAATCCAGCACTGCAGAAGTTTTATTCCGCGAGGAAGCTTTACAAAAGATGATGGGTGGTGTCCTTGAAGTCCGGTATTTATTACAGTAATCAAATTAATCAAAGATCAATCAT
Source organism: Chelonus formosanus (assembly GCA_028641665.1). Taxonomy (NCBI): domain Eukaryota; kingdom Metazoa; phylum Arthropoda; class Insecta; order Hymenoptera; family Braconidae; genus Chelonus; species Chelonus formosanus. Next base: position 23,251,642 of record CM054002.1, read on the forward strand.
TTTTATAATATTAAAGGCATAAAACATTATTTTATGATCAAGGTGGGAAGATGAAATAAAAAAAGATATCGAAAAGCCACAATGTTTATCAAAAGATCCACAACATTATACCGCAGATGATTTAATTTCTATAAAAGAATATGAGAAGGCTGTGGAGAGTCTAAGAATCGAAAAATTGAAGTATAAATCAATTTTAGAAAATGAGATTATTGAAATTCATAGTAAGTTTTTTCTAAGTTTAAATTGAAATATCAGAGGTTATTTGAATAAAAGTGTTGATAATCCCGTAGATAAAAATAACCGATAAAATGGACCCATTAACCACATTTAAATAAGTTTTTTTCACTATTCTTTTCCTTTCTATTTTCTATCTCAATTAAGGATTTATTTTCTTAAAAGAAATTGTTCTTCTTGATTATATAAAATTTTCATTATTTCCTTATAGAGGCTTTGCAAGAAAATATCAATGAATTCAACAGAAGTGTGGAAATGTTTTTCCTTGAAAGAATCAAAATAGAATCAGCAGTTTTGCAAGAAAGTTTGATGAGATTGCAAGAATCAAGAAGGCATCAGTTGCGATTAAAAGGAGTGGAAAAAATCAAACAGATAGAAAACAATGAACTAGCACCAGCTGTGCATGAATTTCAAAACCTTATGGAAGAATTGCCAATGTTAGAATCTTCAGTAAATGATACAAAAAATCGTTACGAAAATCTTTGCAAACGCGAGAAACTTCTAGAAGGGAAATTGCGAGTAGAATTTTCTGATTTAAAGCAACCAATGGTAGATTATCTCTTAAGACATTATAAAAAAAGACCTCGATCAAGCCAATTAATTTGCACGTCAATTATCTATCTGACAGAAGTCAGTAAGTGTATTTTGAGTGGAAACAAATCTCCAATCCTTCCTCGTGAATGCTTGGATTTTCTGGAGGGAATGAATAGTTTAGATATCATGCCGCCAGGGCTTCCAACTCAAATAGACAGCAATCACTGGTTCCTTCTCTGCAAATTACGACGAAGTAAAGTAGAAATAGAAACTAGGGTGAGTTTGATGTGTTTAGCATAACAGGTTTAGTCATTATCCTATTATTTGAGAACAGGTTCAGGATTATTTGACTAATAAAATGATACCGGATAATTATAAAATGATCTGTTTAATTTAATATTAGTCTAAATTAATATTTTGTTGTTTTCACTATTAAGATAAAATGTGCTGCAATCGAATTGGCTGAAGCTGAACAAACATGTGGCAACCATCAAAAAGCTATTCAGAATGTTCAGAATAGAATTCAACAGTTAAAAGAATTAATTGAACAGTTGAAACAAAAAAATTCTGAAACTTTACATGATATGGAAATACAATTGGTGTTAAAAATGGGGCAGGTCGAAACAAATTTATGTGGGCATCCACGTGAGTTCAATAATTCTGTGCTCGTTGCATTTGATCAAGTGTTTCGAGTCAATTCCTCTATTGTTGAGGCTGGTCGAAAAAAGCTAACAGCGATGAATCGAACGCTTATTTTTCGACGAACTATTCAATGGAAAGAATGGTGTCACAAATGTTTAAACATGACATTGAGAGATATGAAAGAAGAATTGAAGGTTTTACAGGATGTTAAGGTAAAAATGACTTATCAATAGATTTATTTTCAATTTTATTTTTATTTTATCACGATTCAAAAATTTAGTATTTTCAATTCAAATATTCTAATGTAGTTTTTTCTAAAAGTTTTATATTTTATAACATTTTTGTACGTGACTACTTTGATATAAAATGAATTTTTCAGGTCACGAAAGAAATACAAAAATATCTGATGCGTCATTTGCATATCGTCGGGTCGGAGAAGGACATGGAAGCTTGGGAGAGGAGTATCATGTCGACCAAGAAGGTGAGCTAGACGTTGAAAATGTATATATTCGTTTATATTTGTCGATTTTTTATTCCAAGTCGATATTTCTCGTTCACCACAATCACAAAGAGTTGTCTCAAGGTCCCAAGGATCTAAAATGAATTGGAAACTTGTTTCAGAGATTTCGTAGGATGCTTCAAAATGAAAAAGAATCACTAGCCAATGTTGCTAAGAGGCTTAATGAGTGGCAAAAGAAAAACAATCAACTCAGTGATGTAATTGAAAAAACGAAATTAGTTACTTTCAAAGTATCTCTTAAAGCTAATGATGAAGAACGGGACACTGACAAGAGATATCGTCGTGCTAAATTAAAAGCAATTATGAAGAGAAATAGACTAATAACTAAAGTTAGGAATAACTACGAAGATTTATTATCCTTACGATCTCAACTCGAGCTACTACGATTAAAAACTTATCCAACTTTAAGATTAAAAAATGCTAGAGATAAAAAAAAGAGAACAATCAATGTCTAGAAAATTAATTGAACATAAATCTAATTGCAGAAAAATAATTACGATAGTTGTAACTCAGCATAAATATTTTTTTTTTTATTTTAATCTGATTGATGACTAATCCGACGAGTTCAGATTACAATATTTGCCATGTGATTTTTCAATTAATTTCCATTCTAAATATGCATAAATTCATTGATCTTTATGCTAATCTAGTTTTTATTTAATTATTTTCCTGCATTAAGTGTATAATTAAAATGCAAAAGACCTTAAAAATATTTATAATGCATACAAAGCAAATAGATGTAAATGATACCATTCAGTAATGGAGTTTAGTTAAAATTAATCAGTGCCACAATTATGTAAAAGGCTTACTAAAATTTCAGAAGTCGTTCGATTATTATAAATCAAAAAATCTTGACCCTAGGCTATCTTAAGTATTCTTCTGACATCAAATTACATTTGTTACTGCTCATTTTCCTCCTTGCATAATGTTTATTCTAAGAATCTTCAGATATCACTTTACTCCCGTGAAGTACCGTTTTTATTTGTCTGAGCTAATCGTAACCTTGATATCTTGCAATGTAAATTACTTGTACGTGCAATGGTTACATATTTTAATAAATAAACACAATTATCACTGAAAATATCTCATCTTCATACACTGACCATACGTATTCGATGCCATGTGTCTTTTACTGCAAGCAAATCATATTGCAGTAGTAAAATTTATTAATATTAAATGTGGTGGGTATAGTACTTTTTATCAATATTGAAAAAGGTCATAAATAAAAAATAAAAATTATATAACTGGATTATTCCCAATAATGTGCAATGTATTCAAAACAGAGGAAGATATAAATTGCAAAAAAAATCTGGCGTGGGGATGCGACCACAAGGAGTTGTCTCCCTCTCTGCAGTCTCATTGGAGGAAGTGGATATAAAAGGATGAGCAACGCAAATATGAAGAAAGAAATCTCGCAGAGGTGTATCATTAAACTCACTGAACAATTTTTCTTATCATTATTTTCTCGTCTGACTGATCAACTTTGTTTACCACAATGACATCCAGGGGATTAACTCTAATTGTTGCCCTGGTGGCTATTTTCAACAGAGTTCAATCAGATTCAACTACTCCAAGTTCAGTTTGTAAGTAAAATAAAACGGAATATTTACAGTGATTATTATTTCATGATTAACTAAAAAAATTGAATTATTAGTTACAATGTGTATTCCTGAGATCTACTGGAAAGATTGTGTAAACATGATGAAAGACTCCGAAAGCAAGGGAATCCCAATTGCTTGTGTGACAGGTCGTGATAGGTACGAATGCATTGAAAGAGTAGGAAAAAAAGAAGCTGATGTCGTTGCTGTTGATCCTGAAGACATGTACCTTGCAGCAAAAAATAATCTTGCTTCGTCAGCTGGTTATAGCGTTGTCGAACAGGTTTGTGATACGTTTTGTAATATAAAATCATTTTTATATTGTTGATTTGAAAGATAATTAGTCATGAAGTTGTCTAATTAATTAAAGAATAATTTATAAATAGATACGTACGAAAGAAGAACCAGATGAGCCTTATCGATATGAAGCAGTGGTCGTTATTCATAAAGACTTGCAAATATTTGATGTTCATAGTCTTCGGGGTTTGAATTCCTGTCATACTGGCGTAGGACGTAATGTTGGCTATAAAATTCCTATTACCAAACTTACCGCCATGGGAGTTCTTGCTAACATCAACGATCCTGAGTATTCTGCAAGAGAAAATGAAATTAGAGCTTTAAGTACACTTTTTAATAAAGGATGTCTTGTTGGAAAATGGTCACCTGATCCAGTAATTAATAAAAGAATGAGTAAGTAACTGTGATTAATTTTATAAACCATAAAATTTATATAATTCTCTATAATCGTTCATGTTAAAAGATTTAGTGAAGAAATAAAATGAGATTTTCTCTGTTGATATTTACTAAAAGTAAAAAAGATTGTAACATTTATTTTGATGTTTTTTCTTCTAGAGGAAACTTACAGCAATATGTGTGCTCTTTGTGAACATCCAGACATCTGTGATTACCCAGATAAATATTCAGGCTATGAAGGAGCTCTACGCTGTCTTGCACATAATGGTGGCCAAGTGGCATTCACCAAAGTCATTTACGTTAAACGTTTCTTCGGGCTTCCAGTTGGAAAAGGTCCTGCAGTACCCACTACAGAAAATCCCAATGATTTCATGTATTTCTGTCCTGATGGTACTAAAGTTCCTATCAATGCTGAAACTAAACCATGTACCTGGGCTGCTAGACCGTGGCAAGGATATATGACCAATGGTCAAGTGAAAAATGTTGATGCTGTTCAAAAGGTGAATTTTTTTCAATTGATATTTCTTGAAATATTTGACGAATTGAAAATTGCAAAAAATAATCCGCTTTTGTAGGAACTAACACAATTGGGAGCACTTGGTGAAAAAGAACAAGCAGATTGGTGGAAAGACATATTGTTATTGAATGACAAAACAATTGCAATCAAAACAAACGCTGTAGCCCCTCTAGAACATTTGGAGACAGCAAAATACTTGGATGTGATCGAGAGAAACTCAGGAGCACCTGAGAGAGATGCTCGTTGGTGTGTCTGGGATAACGATAGTTTTGAGAAGTGCAAAGCACTTGCAAAAGCAGCACACTCAAGGGATGCAAGACCTAGATTAGATTGCATTCTAGAAAAAGATCAAGAAACTTGTCTCACTACACTCCGAGACGAAGGAGCTGATCTAGTTATTCTGGATGGTGGTTCTGTAAAGAAAGCAAAAGAAGAATTTAATGCGGTCCCTATTGTATCGGAAAATTATGGCCCTGGTCAAACTGAATTTAGTGAAAGACCTGCAGTTGCTGTTATCAAGAAGGATAGTCCAATTAATAAAATAGGTATGTTATTAGCTATTTTTATTATTAAAAAAAATAAATGATAAAAGTGAAATGAATAATTAAAAAATATTTTAGCTGAATTGAGAGGGAAAAAATCGTGTCATACTTTCTACAAAAAAGATTTTGCTGGGTGGTTGGCTCCCATGAAAATATTGAAGGATTCCAACTTGACAACATCTGAAGATCCAATCTCTGAGTTCTTCGAAGCATCTTGTGCTCCAGGCGCTGCAATAAAGGGAAGCCTCTGTCAGCAATGCGTGGGTAATATTGATTCGAAAGACGATCAAACTATGGCTGCAACTAAATGCCAACCCACTCAAGCTGAAGCTTTTAGTGGTGGTAAAGGTGCACTCAGGTACATTCCATTTCTATTAATTCTATTCAAATCTAACATTGAAATTGGATTTAATCACCTACACACATTTTCAGATGTTTAACCGAGGGTAAAGGAGATGTAGCTTTTGTTCCTTATACTGCTATCCAACAGTTAGCTAAAGAAAATGTGACTCAAGGCGCTATTAAAACTTCTGATTTAATGTTACTTTGCCCTGGCGGTGGAACAGCTCCAGTAGACCAATGGGAAAAATGTAATTTAGGTCTAGAACCACCAAGAATTATTGTCAGCCACGCAGGAAAGACCGCCAATGTCTTAGAAGAACTTACTCATGGTGTTTTAACTGCTACTACTTTGTATTCGAAGAGACCTGATCTTCTTCAAATGTTTGGTGCATGGGGTGGTCAACGTAATATTTTATTTAAGGATGATGCCATAGGATTAGTTTCTGTTGATAACTCATGGAACCATTATGATGATTGGGCTTCAACACAGCAGGCTTATGGTTCAGTATAAATAATGCTACATGAAAGAGAAGTTATATCATTTATTCCATTTATTATATTTTTATTACGCTTACAAGTTAATAGTGATAAAATTGGAGTATAATATAATGTAATATTAAAATTATTAAAAATCTTTTTTATGAAAAATGTATAAAATGTATTATTCAGCTGAGCTATCTAAATTTCACAGAATTTTTTTTTAATTATTTTCGTTATTTGATTATATCTCATTTTCTGATATTTTTTGAATACAATGTTTTCCGGTGAATTAATATTGAGAGATTGTTTTATACCTAAAATTAAGGCCGTGATGATTGATTTTTTTTCTGCTTCTGGAAATCTACCATGAAAATGTAGTTAAATAAATAATTAAAGCCTAAAAGATCATAATTAAATAAAAATCTTACGAAAGTTTTATTCGGTCTGGAATCCAACAATCTATTTCTTTTGTATCAAAATAATCAGTTGTATGGTTTATTAGAATTTTTGTAAGTGAAGAAATAACTCCAGCTATAAGTAGTGATGATTTTTGAATTATTTTTTGATTGAAGAGCAAAATGTCCAGCTATAAAAATAAAAATAATGACATTTATAAAGAAATTTATGAAATATTTTTCACTAATATGACCTACCATATATGCTCCAACGTAATAATAAGTATTGAAGTTTACATGTGTATATTCACAGCCATAATAAGTTTTTACGTTATACATTATTATTGATGTCAAATCTGGATAATTGATATGAAAGTTGAGATGTCTTAAAATTTTCCATTCACAATCAATTAATTCTTTCAGAGTAAAAAAGTAGTTAGAGTATTCAATGACTTTTTCTATCTAAAATTTAGTTTGATATTTTTTAAATTTATTATTAATTATAAATAAATAAAGTTTTTACCGTTGGAAGTTTACTGTAAAGATAATCCTTTTTGGCAATCAACCATAGTGCTGTTATTTCAACTAATCGAGGAGGTTCATCACTTAAAGCTCCCATAGAAAGTAGATCATCCATGATTCTAACAGCATGATATGAAAGTGCTGATGGGAAATGTAATTTTACCTGTAGCAAATATAAATCAGTTAATCTCCATAAAACAAATCAATGGTCTTGAGAATAGTCTTGATCTGTTTACAGCTAAAATGATGATGTTATGGACGGAGTTTTTCCAATCATCCGATGAAACCAATCGATATTTGAGACGAGAAAAAATTCTCTTTCTCTCAAATTCCTGTCCTTCATAAAATTGGATTATGTCATCTGAGTACTGAAATAATTGGGCTGTGATGTTAACGGCTGATTTCTGTTGTAGTAGTTTACTACGCCTGTGTTTGACTTTGATCTAAAATACCAAAACAATATATTCGAACACTATTTGAATGTCTGTTCAATTAAAATATCTAATCAAAAAAATTTTTGGCAACCTGAATTCGTAACAATATCATGCAGAAATGAAATACATACTGGTGTGTAAGATATTGGCTTATTAAAAACTCCTACAGGTGTTTCAATTTCATCTACGAAATTCTCGGCTGTTTTAAGCTGTTTAACTCTTTTATGTAAGAATTGAGAAACTTCCTTATTGGTACATAATTTACAATGATTAACTCTTTCATATACCTCAACTAGAGGCAATATTTTTTCAGAAAAACTTCTCCTCAATCGAGTTCTTCTTGAACCATTAACTATGTACGGATTTTGTTGTTTGAAACTATTTTTTTGAGAATGAGAGATCTCTTTGTTTGATTCAGTTTTTTGTGTTAATTTTTCTTTAATAACTGGAACTTTACTAGGATTAAATGCTTTCGTTGAACACGAAGGATTGGTATTCATTGACGGATTGTGATTAGCTTTCAATTTTCGTATAGTTATATTTTCATAATTCTTCTTTTTCGGAGTTAATGTTAATATGATATTCTCTTTTTCATCCCACTGGAATTGAGAAGATGAATGTCTTCTTGTTACTTCTCTTGGCATGTTGATGTTTAATATTTTCAATTTTTCAAAACACTTTAGATTTAATCACAATTTAATTAACAGTTTTCACTTGAAAATTTGGATTTAGACTGCTGATGATATTTATTTCAATCAGTTATCGTAAATCCTTAACCGTTGAAATAACCTTGCCCTTTCAATATTGTTTACATTTATCTGTCAACTATACTATAAATAGATAGGCTACTTGAAACTATTATCCCTACAAGATTAAGTATAACACTTATCTATCACAAATAAAATAAAATTATTTCTAGAACATTATTCTAAAAAATTATTATAAAAATGTAGTTCTATTTTTCTGAATTTTTTTAATGCACGTTTTGAAGCCAATTTTCGTTTTCTCCTTTTCACTCGTTTTATTATTTTAACTGCTCGTTCTCCACACATCAGAATAATACTTAAAACGGTAGAAGCAGTAACAACTGCTATAAGAGAAAAGATATCAGTAAGTTCTACCACTGCCCAAAGTCTTTGTTCCTGTAATAATAAAAAAATATAAGAAATGTATATCTTTAATAAAAGACTTTTAGAGAATAATGACCGTAAAGTTATATTACCTCATCTCCAGGATATTTCCAGATAGAATCCAATAACCTTCGAAGTATTCCACTATTTCGCATCATCAATATACTAAAGGAAAAAATAATAAAAAACAATTGATTTCTTTTATAAGAATGAAATAAAGTGGACAAGTAATAACATTATTATGACTCTAACTTACTTATTATTAATGATCTCACGGAATGGATTTCCAGGTCTAAGAGCTAGACTAATAGAAACTTCAGCGATAGTATTTAATGGAATCACTTCACAGCTTAATGATTGTTCAAGCTCAAAAACTGCAGTATCTAATGCCATTAGAGCATATTTGTTTTCTTTACAGACTTGTGAGAGTCCAACTAAATAATTTAATGGTAAAGCATCTTCCTTTGACAATATTTCGTTAAGAAAACGAACCATCACTTTATCTGTAGCATTTTGAAAAAACCCATAAGCAGATTGAGCCATTCCAAATCGATAAGTTCCATCTCTCAAAAGACCTTCTATTGAATCGAAAGGTTTTTCGTAAACGACAATCGCTAATGAACTTATTAATGCTGCTGAATATGCCGCCATAACGACCACTCCAGTCAAATGAATTACAAAATGGACAACACGAATTGAATTCAGTAGTGACATATCCATTCCTAAAAAGTTTAGATTATTGTTTATTGAATTTTTTATTTGAAGATGACTGAAAAATAATTAAGGCTGTATTCCGAAATAGAACCCAGTATACTGGCCAGTGCGAATGACATCATAACATCGACGTCATACTGGTGATTGGCATCACCTTATTGGCCCACCAGTACAATATGGCGTCAATTAATGACATCATTTGCATTCGCCAGTATACTGGGGAACATTTCGGAATACAACCTAAGTATCTAGAAAATATTTTTATAGTTTAAAAAATGGATACCTTGACCACACAATGTTCCAAGTACATCAAAGAAGACATGGTAGCTTTGAGAACGATCAGTATCTTCAATGCTCTTATATATTTTAGGTGTCACGTACTTAATGATAAGAAGAGAACCAGTAGTTGCTATTTGTATTATTCCAAGTGTAATCCAGATACCTGCTGCGAATGGCATGATGAACTTGTCCCACAATACTGAATTTGGTGGCCTTTTAATATATGTACGACATCTAAAAAATTATTATAGATAATTTATGAAAATTTTAATCAATTGCCATTGAAAATAATATAACTACTTGGTTGAATAAAGAGGAGTTGAAAATTTAATAAAGTCTAAACGTTGTTGAGTCATCAGCAATTCTGCAGCCAAAATATCGGAATTTCCATTTATCAATGATCCGATCGCTCCAGTCCAGGTTCCATTGTCTAAAAGTTTACCCCATTCATCTGCTGCTTGATAAATTATGCTGGAACAAATCATTTGGTCAACATAAAAAGTTCGAAACTAGCGTTTTCATCAATGGAGGTAGTATAAATAATGATCCAATATTTAAAAAGTTTAGAGAAAAAAAATCTGAAGTACAATCATGGCTTGGTATTGATTAGTATAATGTGAATTTGCAGTTTTTGTTATAAACAACCTATTTATCTTCAAAGAATAATTAAATTATAAATTAAAAAATTATTTTCTTGCAAATAACATGCTTCGTCGTATTTTATGGTACAATAATAGAATTCATGGTGAAAGTATATTTGGATTGCAAAAATTTTATTCTGAACGACGAAGACGTAAAGGAGATGGAACAAAAACAGATATTTTTGAAGAGAGATCCGCTGCAAGTCAAAATGAATATTTTCGTAAAGAAACTGCACGTCAATTAAAAGAAATTAGAGATCAGTTGGAGAGGTTGGAGAAAAGGCAACTTGAAGAAAATAAGAAAATGGGACAAAAAAAAGAAAGTAATGAGAAAGAAGATGATGAATGAAAATATAAATCTTCAACAAGCTTACGTGCAATTCATACTTTCTTGTAACAATTCTATAACTCCACCAAAGAAACCAGCAAGGCCAATTACCTGATTTTTTTTATTTCGAATTATTATGGACGAAGGTGGATCCTGTTAGAGTCGAAAAAATTTACTGGCTTAATACATCTAAAATAATTACAATAAAAAATTTATTGCTAACTTATAGCTGAGTGAAGTTTCTAATTTATCAATGTGCAATACAATAAAAATATCCCTGCTATAATTTATGTGACTTATTTGAAATTAATTGAACTATTTACTTCGATTGAAATAACTTTCAATCGATGACCATACAGATTATTACGTCGTTGATAAAGAGTTAATTTAGGAAATTCTATTCCTGTTCTTGCATTCCAAATTGCAAAAGTTTGTTCACGTAATTCTTTTCCTCTATCGATCTGATAAATTTCTGTGATCATTTCTCTGTTTTTTGAGTATGTATAACTCTTGGAGATCATGAATTCACAATCAAATGGAACATAAATATGAGCGAAAAAATATTCAATCATTGTTTGATCACGAAAAAATATCAACCACTGAGGATAAGCCATGTCTGTCCAGGGTGCTATCATCTAGAAAAATATAATAATTACTGATTCATAAAATTTCATCGTTCTAATTTGTGCTTTCAATTATTGAATACTTACAGTAGTGAATTGTGTTCTGATACCACTAAAGTCATTCAAAAATACAAAAAGTGGTCTCATGATGTGATGAATACTCTCATTGACCTACAATAAATGAATGATACAATTTTTTAGTATGATGTCTAGTGTTCAAAGGGAATTTTTATACTATTGAAGTATTTTTACTCCTAGCACAAAGGTTTCAATATCCATCACCAGTGTTCGTATCTTAAGTTTGCTGAAATATTCTTGGAGATCCTTTAGTTTTGTACCTTGATCAACATCTAGGAGAATAAATAAGGTAAGAAATAATTTATGCTTTAATAGACATTATTTACCTTGAATTATTTCTGAAGAGGGTGTAGCATAAATTAATAAAATGCACTCATTATTATAATATTTTTTGATACCATAGATAATTTGTTCATAAATGTAATTAGGTCTTATTAACTGGCAATCAATAGCTTGCAAAATTATTAAAGATAGCACTAAAAATTGGAGTATCTTCATAGTTATTTTTCTTTAAGTAGTTTAGAAAAACAGGACAACAAGAATGATGTACCTTTCTATTCTAGAATATTCCATTAAACTGATAAATCGAAGTGATGGTCATGAATTGTTTCCATACTTATTCAGAATAAAATATTAAATCATTTCATTCCAGTATTATTTCAGTCAGTTTAACTATTTCCTAGGTCAATATTATTGACTTTATTTACGATGTTAGACAAAAGTTGGACATGATATGGATTTCGTTCGATACAGTTATAACATCCTTATCCTCAACGTCAACCCTTTGATCGTTACATTGATATTGTCCGCTATTTTGAGAAGTGACGTCAATTCTATGGCTATGAAAGTGACCATACCTATCAGCTATTCCATGTTGGTCATTGCTAACTAGGTAGCAGATCTAATTAATGGTAGTCCAAGCATGACAAGTAGACCTAAACTGATTAGTTTAATCCTTTTATTATCCTTTCAATAAAAAATATTAATTTATTAATGACTTTTTAAATTCTTGGCATTACTTAAATGTATTTTAAAAACTTTTTTGATAAAAGATGATAAATAATGGTAATATATTTCAGTCAAAAAATTGTTATTATTTTTATTCTTCCATAAGTTGAGTTTTCGATAATACTTCAGTAATATTATTTCATTATGTAACTAAATGAAGCTCACTAAGACAAAATAATTTGTAAAAATGTTGTCGTGAGCTAATAGTAAAATAACTTGGCCGTAAGTTATAAATACTAGAAGGTAGAATTGAATTTTTCATTAGACCGATAACTGCTGTATGTGCATTTCTGAGGCAATTTAAAGAATTCAGCATGTTGGGTCGTTTAAAATATGTACTGGGAATTTTAATTTTTTCTTTTTTTCTTGCATCAATTGCTCAAGGACAAGGTAAGCTACTAATTTATTTTATCTACATGTTAAGGAAAAAATTACATTCAATTTTTGGTTCCAGGTATGTCAGGTAGTGATGCAACGTCTGCCGCGGCACCAAATCTAGCGATGCAAACAAGAACATCTGATGGTGTAGTTGGTGGTCTCCTGAGATATTTAAGACCATTTAGCCGTGTCGTTCTTCAGTTTATAAACAGTGCTCTAATACGTACAGCAGGAGTTCAATTACCCTGCACGATTTACAATTTATCGAAGATGGAATATTCTTGTACACCAGTTAAAGTTAATGTAACTATGGCTACAGCTACTGAACCAACTACTACTACTACTACTAGCAGTTAAAAGTTTTAAGAGAAAGAATAATATTTTATGAACATAGTTTTAACCAAGCTAATTTAGTGGTAATAATAAACAATGCACATCAATGACTTTTTTAATTATGTATTTATTTTATTCTATAAGTAACCATGTATAAACTGATAAAACTATCAATAAACTTAAATAAAACTTTTAGTAATAGCGTTTTGAATCATTTAATTAATTCTATACTAATGTTTTTATGAAATAAGCAAACTTTATGGAAAATATTTATTGCAAGAAAACTATTAAATTTAACATAGAGATAGTAAAGTAAAATAATTGAACTAAGATTATTTAAGAATATTAATTTGTTTATAAATGTAAAGAGCTTTTTAAATTCATTGAAGCAATTGCAAGCATGGGATAATAATAATTTATTGCTAAAATGAATGATGGTCATGAAAATTCATTACATTGTAATGAGTTAAGGATATTTGCAGCTCTTCAATGTTAACATTTATTTCTTAAATATAAATTATGATTGCAAGCTTTAGTTGAAAAATGTTTCCAACATTTAAAAACCTTTTGAAGTTGACTATGACTCAGTAACAAACAACACGATAACAATAGATAAAACCTGACGTCATTTTGCGAAAAACAATTATAAATAATTAAATACACTCTTGGCATTGATGCTTGAAATTTGATAAATTATATAATATTTACCTACATGAATAGTTATCAAATGTTTTTTAATATAATAATTAGTTTCCATAATTTTATAATGACTGCACCTATATTTCAACAGTATTTCTCTGTTTTTTTCAATATTTATCAATTCTAATGAGTCTACTGTACTGAAATGTTATATTTTGAACTCTCTCTACAATTATTATTTCATAACATTATCAATATAATTAAAGCCATTTCTGGTAGTTGAAGTTTTTGACCCTTTCTCGACAATATACCTGAATGATTCATCAAGTAAAAAGTGATTGATTCACTGTGAAAATAAAAAGAATAATTGATCCGACATATTTGTAATAACTAGTATTTTAGTGATAAGCTTGACCAGTAAGAAGGGGACGTATATTGCGGATTGTAAAAAACTTGTCATTTCTATTCTTTAGAATAGGACAATAATGTCGAAGTTAACATTGCTTGTGTTCGTGGTTAGTTTATTAGCTTGCACATATGCAGCTACCAAAGTGAAAAATGATCCGATTCCAATATCTGCTATACCTCCTCCCTGGTACATGATACCAGTGCATCCTAATAAGCAGAGCCCTAGTCTTTATGGCATGTAAACTCATTTTTTATTATACCATGATAGATCATATTACTCAAGCATTTATTGTTTTTAATTTATTTGAATATATTTTTTATTCATTTTCTAACGGTGAGTTTTAATTTTAAAGGCGATGGAACGTCTACGTCGCTGGAAGATCAAAGAAAGGGAATTATTGGGTTTGTTCTTGAAACCGGTTATAGTTACACTCTTCAACCGATTGTTAACATAATATCACCAATACTATCCATCATGCTTGCACCTTTCAACTATGTGGGTAGCTTCATTGGACTGACAAAAACACCACCACCAGAAAAGCAAAGATTGAGAAGAGAAGCTGGATCGGAACCTGAAGCAGACGCAGGCTCAGAATCAACAGAACTTCAAGGAATGGACATTGACACTCTAACCGAACTAGCTATAAAATCAATTGAGTTTCTTCTGAATGCCTATCAATATATGATAACATGGATGGATATAATGATGGATACACTTAATGCAGATGATGACATGGATTTTAACGAATTACTTAAATTAAATGATGTGGATTTTGATCAATCCATGACTTATATGATGGAAATAGGACAAGAAATAGCATTAAGAATCAGCATACGGCTATGGAGTGTTATAAAATCTGATCTACTTCCACTTTTGGATTCTGCAATTGTTGAATTCCAGGATTCTGATTTGTTTTCAGATGATATTAAACAGATGTTATTATCTTTACATACTGGTTACCAAATGGCTCATATGTTAGATGTTATTTGATTATTAGAAATTTTTTACATATCATGTAAATCAAATTATCTGAATAATTATTAATAAATTTTACTTAAATACATTTATTAAATCAAGCTTTTTTGATTGACCTTATTTTAACCAATAATTTAATTACTATTTTATTTTGATGATAAAGAAAATACACACGATAGCAATTTTTTTTGAGTTTTTATTTATTTTCTTATACAAAGCACATCAATAACTTATAAAATTACGTATAAACTGTCAATTTCCTAAACATTAATTATAATAAAAGTCACACTTATGCAGCAACCATGTTAGGTAATGGAACTCCTCCGAAAATAACATCCAATGTAGGTTCAGCCAGTAAATTAATCATAAATGTGATTATATTTTTTATGAATTGAGGCATTACAATACCAGGTATTGGATCCATAAGTGTTTTAACGAGATCGCTAAGTTTAGAATTAACGGTGGTACCAGAACAGACAAGTCCAGACTCCAAGGAAAGCGTACAAGGGAATGCACCTCCCAAAATTCTCCCAACTGCACCATCAGTAACATCCTGAGCCCCTTGATATACGCCGGTAACAGTGTCAATAGAATATCCAAAAAGACCCCCAACAAGTGGAATTTCTCGAGTAAAATCTATTACACCAACTACTATTCCAGTCAGTCCACCATTCTCGTCATCATCATCTTCATCACGTTTGACAACTAAAATTAATTAAAATAAATTAATTATTCTAATGTTCGTTTATTGATAAGTGTATATCTTACTCACTTCTGCCGTTAACATATCCCAATGCTAAAATTAAAGCAAAAGCAGTCGCCCAATGTTTATTTGGATGTTTCATTGTGCACAAAAAGTTCGACAGGCACTATGAAAACTTAAACTTAATTTGACTCCTCTTTATAAGCTTGGCGAATGTAAATGTTAATATTTTCTATTATCAGTGTTATAGGGCACATTAACTCATACTAAAAAAAAAAACCAAACTGCCTAACAACTTGGTAATATAATTATTGAACACATTGAAAACTCAATGCACGTTTCATTAGCTAGCTTATCGCTTTACCTTGCTTTTCTACACAATTATGCAATTTATATTATTCATTTTATCTTTTACGTCAAATAAGTATAGAATTTTTCTTTTGAAACATATTGAATAATAAAATATCGATTTTTTAAAATAGTACTATCGCATAGGTTGTTAATTAATCATAAAAATTGAATACAAAACTTATTTATTGATTACGTATAGGTTATTTAAATCTATTTTATCAAAAAAAGAAATAAAACAATCTCAACAGTTATTCATGCAGATTAATATTTTTGACTATTTCTAGCGCTTTGAGCATTGTGAATACAGGTCGTAGCTGAAATTCTTGCTGATGATACTGATTTATGTAAGTTACTCATAGGAGTTTGGAAGCATCGAATTGTATCCACTTCAGCAGCATTTGAAACTGAATTTCCAGTACTCTTGAGCTGATTTGCTACCGATTGGTAATTTTGTACTGCACCGTTAGCTTCAGGCATTTTTTGTGCTATGCAAAGCTGTACGTTCATCGGTGAACCTGCTGAAGCACAGCTAATAGCAATACCGTCCAAATTAGACAGCAATAGTTTTCCATTCTATAAATATGGACGAAAAGATTACTCACAATCGAAAAAGAGTAATTTTTAATTTTATCAATCAGAAATACTTACAAGAAGATGACTGTTAATATTTTGTTGAACTGGTTGTAAAGTTTTCAGCTGGTCTGATACACAATCATCTAATTGTCGGAAAGCAGTTTTACTAGCATCTGCTAGCAGACTTCTTGTTGGTTCATAGCAATGATCAGCATGTTTTCCTTGTTTTTTGGCTTCTGCTATTGCTTTCTATTTATAAATAAAATATAATTATTATTCAACCAAATTCAATCATTATTTATTCACTTCATATCGAATTATAAGTTATTTAAAATTCATTCAAGCTTACACGAGTATCGTCAAGAGCTGGATTAACTGCATTATTAACATTTGTCATCTGAGTCAATTTAAGATTACTCAATTTCATGTTGAGATTGAATTCCAGATTATTATTATATCGTGTAAGATCATTTGACACTGAATTAACAGTATTTTTCAGTCGAGTTATAGCTTCAGTTGGATTTAATGCCAAAGCCTGAAATAAAATTTAATTAAATTTGATTTATAATTTATGATATTTTCGAAATGATTTAAAATAATAAAAATACCTTAATACTGAAGAGAGTAATCAGCGCGAACAGTAAAGTTAAGCAATTCATTATCACTTTGTCTCTATTGAATTCAACAATAATTAATTACAAATTGAAATTAATATCAGAACGTTTGCTAATTTATATAAGAGCAGCTCCACTTTTTTTGTATCAAATGAGATAACAGAATACTGATAAGACATTTGTTGCAAGGAATCCCCGGCCATATCATTTATGTTTGCAGATCATACATATAGAATATTAACAAAAGCTTTTGCTCATTGCTTTTTCCAATCTAATAATTATAAATAATACATACAATATCCGAATGAGTTCACATGAATCTTTTTTTACAGATTTTTATTCGTTATACACAATACATATTTTGTTGTATATTTAAAAAAATTCATTAATTTATGCTTACATACAATCAAAAAATAGGATTTGTTAATAAATTACTAGTCAGACTTGCATAAAAATTTCGAAATAAAAACACATGGACGTTTGATGGCAATATGAAATGACATTATTACTATTTTTTCTTGATATTTTAGTCGTTCTTGTTAATATTTTTCTCTATCATCTTAAAGAAAAATATTTTGTTCAACCATCATAAAATATTTATATCGACAGTTTAAAGTCATACTATAGATAACATTCTCGTTAATAACTTATATAATATAGGCACACGAACAGAATTATATGTATGGAAACATCGATAAGAAACATATTTTGACAGAGAACCGATGACTAACTCCATACAAACATATAATTTAAGTCTAGGTGCACAATGAAGAAACCATAGTATTCCTACATGCCGTTCTTTAACAGGCTGTTGTGATCATGTCACTTAAGAAATTCTACTAAACTTTGATTGAAATAATTTAAATGAAAGAATTCAATGATTTGTTCTACAGACATTTAGGTACAGTTTTCGACATTTATCAACTATTAATACCGCTACTATCCTTAAGACTAACATTTTCTAACATTTTTTTTTATAACATCTTGTATAAAAAAAAAGAACACTGATCATGACAACAGGATACTAATGATCCATTCTTGAATTACAAACAAAGCTAATATTTTAGTTTAACAAAGGCACAAATGTTATGGCAGTGAGTTCGTTTTTATCATTTTTCTATAATTAAAACAGAGAGCACAATTTGATAATATTCAATGCTTATTTAAAACTTTCGAACTCAACTTTCTTCTTACACAGTTTTTTACTTCTTAAAAACTCCTCTTTCAAACGGATTTTTTACGTACATTGTGCGTTTACGGCTTGGATTAATTGTATACAATAATTATTTACGACATAGAATAAAATTTATGGCTAAATTAATAAGTTATTAATACTAGAACGAAGATGGTTCAAATTCCCATTCTTCAAACGCGTTATCATTGACTTACTAACGCATAAATCACTCGAGGTGGACAACAAACACTTGGCAAGCCCATCAGTCGATGATTCTTATTGATAAAATTAATTATTTATTTTATTAATAAAAAATTAAAGCGACCAAGGTGGTAATACGTCAAGTTTTAAACCTATACTTGGAGTACAAAATCCACAGTAACCACCACATTTTCCATAAACCCTTTGATCATTCTGCAAAACAAGTTTTTAATTATAATCACATTTTTATTTTAACCTGGCATTAATATTAATGGAATGTTTACTTACAATTCTATTAATGGCAAGATGAGCTCTGGATTTCAAAGGCTTCCATGTTACTTCAGGAACCAGTCTCAGAGAAGTACCACTTAAATTTATACTAAACCACCCTTGGGGACAATTTAAAAGGCTGTAACAGTCACCGGCTTTGCCATATTCCACTCGGTTTGCTCCATTTGTCCAGGAGAACGTGTAGTCATTTGCTACAGAGTAAAACAAGTTAAATTAATAATTATTTAAAATGTAAATATATGGTTCAATTTTACTGCAGCAATAATAATAGCTTTTACCTATGATAATTAATTTTCCAACATCAATTCGAACTCGTTTGAACATCGTTCTTCCTGACATGGTACCAGAGTCATCAACACAATGACAACTATCATTCCTTTGACCATTGTAAGGACACTTATTGGGATCGATTAATCTGGGAAATGAAAATGATAACATTAAATATTATTTATTGAGTTTCATACCAGCTATAAAAAAATAATTACCTCCTATCATAAATCTCGGCATAATTCTCGCGATCTCCAGCTGGCAGTGTAAGATATTCTCGGGGCTCGTTTGTTGCCATAGCATGGCAATAAATAGACATATTTTTCCCACCTACCAGAAGAATGTACTCGCCATCCTTCGTTGATTTAAATCTCTTTTGCGCATCCAAACAAGTTAAAGGTCCGCAACGTCTCTGGTTACACTTACGTTTCCTTTTGGGTTTGAATTGCCGAGGACAATTGTACCTTGCTACTTTTTTACCAGCTTTATCAAGACAAAATAGTCGGCGAATTTGTCTTCCTTTTCTGCCACATTGATGACTACACTGTAAATCAAATGAAAATATCAAGTTGAATGATGTTAACAGATATAAAATTTTAGAAAAATAAATTATTCAACTCGAAGTAAATACCTTCCTCCATGGACCAGTGGTCCAGTAAAATTTATCCGTACACTCTTGTAATTTACATCGCTGCTCTCCTTTAGGTTTCTCACTAATAGGACATCCATCAGTTGGCGTAGGATCGATCCAGCCATACCGATTAGTCCTGTGGCACGTAACGGCGCGCCGTTGAGTTCCTTCACCGCATTCTGTTGAGCACTTGACAGACAAAAAAGAAATAAAATTATGACCTACAGATTATTAATTCTAAGAAATGTAAGAGACAGAAGAGAATTCGAGAAATCAATTTTTTTTTTATATTAATTATCTCTTCTCCTCTGTCTATTAAATAGATACCAATCTATAATACCATGCACATGCTCAGTTTAGAATCACAATTAGATACATTGATAATTCCATTTCTAATAAATTTCATAAAGACGATAATGTTTGAATGCAATTTAACAGTCAATAATTATTTAAACAAATGCATTGGCATTCCAGATAGAAGATGGAATCATCGGTGCTGATTAAAGATTAGAAACAAATGTTTAAATGGCGTCAAGACTATTCCATATTCACACGGCATTTTTTTATCATGACAGTTGTCTTCATTAATTTTAATAAACTCTTGGATCAAGTGTTATGACATAAGATTAAATGCAGATATAGATTGGAAATCGCTACACCTTGACATTGTATAGTGGTGTTGAGAAGGAATAATTCTTTTTTACTTTTGTTTAAATCTTTTAATCATTTCTGAGTAAATTAATCTGATTATTACAAATGATTGATAGACTGATAAATATTGCAAGAAATGATATCAAGACGTTGATGTGTACCGTGTAAATATGCTCCAAGCCTTTCTCAGAACTTCATACATTAATTAAATAAAAATAAGTCTTATTACAGCGTAAATGAATATCTAAATACTGCAGAACAAATTTATTTCGCATTATTTATCGAACAAACTCGCATTAATGTGAATCAACACTTGCTGTGTGGCCAATTTTGACGAATTTGTTGATGTTTTATAATGTCCATGAATTTTTTTTTACTGTTGCCCAATTCTTGTTGTCCAATTGCCCAAGTAATAAAATGTAGCATTCAAAAAGCAATTATTATTTTATGGAACGATACTTTTTTACTACTTCTACGATTATTTCTCTGGTACCGAACCCATTAAATATTTTTTGGTAATCAGAGTTAGCATTAAACGGTGTCAGGTTGTTTTTTCAAGTTAACTTGGCTATCTTTTTAGAAAAAATCATAAATTATTTAGTTATTAAAACTCCAAAAGTATTGATCGTTTTTCTATTCCATCGTTATCCAACTGAATTAATTTGTCACTAAATTTTATAGAGTTAAAATTGCTGTATAAAATGAGAATAGTGAATAAAATCACAGTTTAAATCGCAGGTTATTATTAATTGGACCTTTTACTCCACCACTCATAGTAACTAACTCTGATGTTCTATCTGATTGTCGAGATTGATTTCCAAGAAAAAAAAATCAGTTAAGAGTCGCAAATGTGTTGAAGTCTATTGGGGTGAATCATGCATGTCAAACTTGATTCGATAATCTACGAGTAATTGATTTCCCAAGAAAGCAGTTGAATGGTACCAAGGATAATAAGATATATGATAGTAAAATTAACAAGCCATAGCTTATGATAGGGATGAATACGAGAATGCGGTGGGAACGACCAAGTGATTGAAATTGCGAGGGTTTTAGGGCTTCAGAGGTACCTCAGACCAGCTGCCCTCTTGCCAAGTATAGTCACATGGTATTCGTTGACATGGTCTTTGAGATCTTGGTTTGACAAGACCAAATCTTGTACACTGCTCGTCCTTCACTGGTTGCTCAATACGTCCTGTCTTGATAGTACACTCCACTCTTCGCGTTTTAATTCCACCGCCACATGATTTAGAACACTGTAAAATATTTATTTCGGCTTTGCATGCCTTCACAATCCTTTCAACCTTTATGGAATTCATTCATGTATCTTCTATCGAATTTAATTCTTTCAATTGTTAGGGAAAATTTGGACAATATTTTATAGCCAACGAAAAGCAGAAATTAGAAGACGAGATATTGATTGATTATACAGGTATTGAAAATCTATTATTAAATTAACTTACAGGAGTCCAATTAGTGGTACGCCATCTGCGAGAATAGCTACTCTTGGAGCTAGGATTATTTATACGATCGGTCACGCAATCCTTCCAGCACTTTTTCGCGTGTCTTGGCTTTTCGATAGTGTTACATTCCGTGTCCGGTAGAATATCGCCCCTTGGGCTCTGGCAACGGACTTGACGATGCTGGAAACCATCTCCGCATTTCACATCACACTGTAAAGGTTCCCAGAAACAATAAACGAGCTCATTATATAAACGAGATTGACCAAAGGCATTCATATAGGTAGAAATTAGCTAATAGTTTGGTGCTGACCTGACTCCAATCTCCAGTATTCCAGAGAGGACAAGCATGTCCATTACAGGGTAGAGATTTTGCTGGACGTAGATGAGCATAGCAGTAATCATCTGGAGCTGCACTATGCGTTTCTTTTGATGTACATTGGACTATTCTATATTTTATTCCTCCACCACAAGGTTTTGAACACTGAAACCAACAGAAAATTAAAACAATTTGTTTTTTTAAAAAATTTCTATTAAGTTGATAATTTATTTATTCGATTTAATAATCCAATTATATCCATGCTTGATAATGTACTCAAGTAATTTAATTATTCAAGAGACAGAGTTTACGAGTTAGTTGAGTAAAACCATCAGGCAATAATTTTCGTAATGAGATTCAAAAGGATATGCATGCATTTACCTCTCCGAAAGTTCCTGTACGCCAGACATAGCCAGAATGAAAGATTATACCATTGCTATCTATCTCATTCTCTTGCTCAGAAGACTCGCCATGAGGCGGATCTGAGGAATAAATGACTGGAGGGATACTTGCCTGAATAAAAAACATATTTATATTATTTAAAAATTTACCTCATATTCTAGATAATTTGCTTTTTATGACTTACGACAGTAGGACAAGGATCTAAAGTACACGTATCAAAGCTATCTGGTTTCATTGAAGCAGCACAACCATCATCGGAAGATCCATCAGCTCTCAAGCAAACGACTTTTCTTCTACGAGTTCCTTCTCCGCACGTGACCGAGCACTAGAAATTTAATCGTTGTTTAATTCAGGTCGATCGATTGCACATGAATTGCGTTAAAGATTCTAGCTGATTCACAAAAAAAAAACTAACAGGACTCCATTCACCAGTAGACCAATTCTGACAGGGACCTGCATTACATTTTTTTTCTCGTTCTGATGGAAGACCATTGCAAGAGCTCTCACTCACTATTTGATTTTCTACTTGACACCAGTATGGCCTTACTTGCGTGCCTATTCCACAGCTTACTGAACACTGTAAAAAATCGAGAATTAATTACACCGTATAAGAAAGGTAAAAAGAAGAAACGATTGTATGATGAAAAAATTATGACTCACTGGCAACCATTCTCCTAGATGCCATTGTGGACATGTTTCTTGTCCACAGGATCTTTTTAATATTTTTTCTGCCGCATTACACTTGCTATCAGGGACCATTCTACCTTTCGAATCAATGCAAGTTGCTGTTCTCATTTGCATTCCGCCTCCACATGATACACTGCAGGGTCCCCAATCCGTATATGCCCAGTGAGCGTCTTTACATGGTCCGATACAAGTTTTATTTTCGCTAGGACGATCTAAATGAGCACAAGCATGAGACGGAAGTGAATAAATACGTGAACTTGGACTTGCTAATATTTGTACACAGCGGAATGACAACATTCTTGTACCAGGACCACAATGACTTGAACATTCGGATACTGAAGTTATGTGCCATCTGTAACAAATAATATTTAGTTGTATATTTTCCTTAAGAACTCAGAAGTTATTACAGTAAGTGTCATAGTTACTGTAGTGTGCAATGAGTGTTGCATGATTGACTTTCTTCCCGGGGTTTGTCTTCAGGTTTACAATAATCGTCTGACACAACATCTTGATGTTCTGTACTCTGGCATTCCGCTCGTCGATGCTTTTTACCTTGGCACATGTGGCTACAGCTTGACCAGTCATTTAAAATCCAAGTGTAGTTGCCAAGAATCTTCTTCGGCACCGTATATTCGTATGTTATTTGAGGTGGAACAACACCTCCGACAGAGAGAAGCTAATAAATAATATTATTGTCATTATAAAGTATACAAGTTGTTAATAAATTATAAAATATTTTCTTAAATAAGTCACCTCTAAAATTAAATCTACACCTATGGGTCGAGAGCTATTTAATCGTTCAACAACAGACCCTGGACCACTGTATTCAATTGCTATTCCTGGAAGAACGATGACTTTTCGATGCATCACCATGTAGTTTCCATTAAGAATATATTCTCCACGTTCTCCAAGCCGTAAAGCTGAGACAAAAAATATCGAAAAAAACATTTTTTTTATCGTTTTAATGAAAGAACAATCAATCAAGTTTTAAAAGTCAATCAATTTACCCAGGTAGTTGCTGTCATTGTGAGAA
Source organism: Chelonus formosanus (assembly GCA_028641665.1). NCBI lineage: Eukaryota > Metazoa > Arthropoda > Insecta > Hymenoptera > Braconidae > Chelonus > Chelonus formosanus. The sequence continues at coordinate 23,275,984 of CM054002.1, forward strand.
CTTCCCCAGCCATATTGTTTGATGTCAATGTAACTACTTCCTGCGGGAATTTTAGTAACTCTTCTATAGCCATCGACTCCGCTAGAGTTGAAGGTTCCAGTAATACGTTGACAGGTCGAATTGTCGCCACGACAAACACCACAAGCGTCTAGCTCGGCGGTTGAGTTGAGGACATGATCACAACCGGCGGGCCTGCAGCGACCGTTGACGCATATGTGAAAAGTATCAAGTCCGCAGGGTGTACCATCGATCACCTTGTCTCGTAACATGTAATACTGATTGCTTTCTACCTGGCAGTAAAGCTTACAACGATCTTCTGGTGGTACTGAGAAAAAAGAAGACATAAAATTACAATGACTTTGAAAATGTTCATTTATATTATCAATAACTTTTTACATACCTTTGATATATTTCGCATGCCATTTTACATTCCTTGGTAAATTTTGAATGTTGTGATTATTATAATTAGACATTGCACATTGCTGCTCACTAGAAAAAAAATCAATAATTTATTAATCGTTTTCAACAGCATTAATTTATGTTTGCAATAATATAGATGTAATTCTGTTACATAATCTAAAATTGATGTAACTATAAATTGATTGATGAAATTAATGTTTATTAGCTTTTTCGCCATAAATATATCATGTTTTTAAAAAAAATCATTTTTTGTGAGAATAAAATACTTGATAATAAGTTATTATCTTTTAAACTCACCGGAAATCTGGCGTTCCCTGAGGACACTCTTTAGTTCCACAACTACGATATTTAACTCGCTCTCCAACGCAATAATTACCACCATTCTGCGGTGGTGGATTATTACACTCTCTGTATTTCTTCTTGACTCCGCCGCCGCAGGTCCTAGAGCATTCACCATAGCGTCCCCACTCGCCCCACTGTCCATCAACTGGCGCCAGGTTTCGTCTGGATACACATTCACCCCGTTGACACCATTTGCCAGCAGAACAAGGCGTACCATCAGCCCAAGGCATATGTTGGGTATGACATTGGGTCTGATTATTCCAGGATGGTGTGGTGCACCATAGTCTCTTGCACACTGCCTGGCCGGTAACCAACCATTGACTAAGTTTACCTTGCTCCTTAATCTATCATTGTCATCTTAAGCCTACGCGATATTTGGACTATGGCGCAATGTCAGTGACATTATTTACACCAAATAGAATCATTCTTAAATAATTATCGACTAATGCTCGATGCATGTTTACTCCCACGGACTATTTTCAATTTATGATTAAGTGGGTGATATTTGATGTAGCTCATTAATCAGTCTGAATCGTATAATAAACAAAATTAAATAAACGTGACTTACCATCCTTATCCATACGTGAACAGATTTTAGATCTTGGACCAAACACCAACTCACATTGTTTATTTTCAGAGTAATCTTCACCAGGCAGCCGTCCAGCATCAGATCTTATCATGTCTCTTGGCTGATCTAGCAAACAGTTGGCGTAGCCGGCTCTGTAATTAAACAGTGTCCTGTCATTCTAAATGTTTTTTGGCACTAGGGTACTAGTGTGGCACGCGAGATAAGAATGCCGAATTTCTAATACAAATACGACTGTGTGAAAAAGGCATTGCCGAATAGAGAGACGCAGACAAACCTCTATTCCCTGACTCGTGGAACCGGATTCCTCAACAAGAGCTCTCTCAGCTCTCTTTACTCGAATGTATACAGAAAAACTCGAATCTGAGGCTTTTTACTCTAGACTTTAACTAAGGCTCCATCAGAAGAAGCTGTATCCGGTATAATATTGTGTATTTTCAATTGATTTGAATCATCTATTTATTGAATTTTAACCAATTTTTTCCTCTAAAACTAGACTGTATTTTATTTTTGAAAACTTTATATACAAGTATTTTTGTTCATTACTAGATAGAGTTGCATTTCCAGTATAGCAAAAAATTCCATGGCAAGCTGTTAAAATGTTTTGCTACTGGAAATAATAAAAAGAGAATGACTATTGTCCTTTATCTTTCTTGACAAATTTCTTTATGACGCAATTTCACCCGGAAGCTTTGTCTAGTCATTCTATCTTTAGGTAGAAATAAAAAGAAAATAGAAACTCCACTTACTCTAGAAACTCAGTGACGTAGTGTCGAGAACACTTGGACCATTCCCAAGGAAATGTGTTGTCGTCCAGCATCCGCGACATGACTTTATAAACTCGAGAACGATTGCGGTATTTCGCACACTTAGAATCGTCATCATGTGGCATGTTGAATCTGAGAAGAAAATCAATTTTTACTACTGTTATTGAACTAAGATACTACACAATTTTGTACTTACACGTGACCAAGCTCGTGGGCGATCGTGAAGGCCGCAGCTAGACCGTTATCTTGGACAATTGCACATGAAGATCCTGGTGAACACATCCTGCCCAACTCAGCTAGACCCAAAGTGTCACATCTACGTTGTCCTGGATTATGGCAAAGATTTTCCCTACAGAAAAAATTTAAAGAAAGTCATAAAAATGATTTGTAAACTTGAATTATTAAATTCCTTAATATAAAGTCGAATTGAACAAGAAATAAAATTGATTATTCATGCGCATAATAAATTTCTCTATAATGATTTGACATTTATTGAATATCAGCAATCAAGAATAGGGAGTGGACTATAAGATTGAGGAAGTTTTCCCGAGGGATATAAACATGCTGCTGGTGGTTATAACTAGCTTCCCAGTCAGTGAAATTGTCGTTCTCATTATTTTTCTCTTTCTCATCATGACTCTTTATACTAACCTCGTTAAAAGGAGCGCCGCATCATGATGCTCTGGCGACGGCTCGTCCGGGTTATTATGTTTCTGCCAGTAGCAAAATCTCTTCAACATATCTGCTGCAGCAATTCCATCAACTCCATCATGTTTTGTCCCAAATACTTCATTAGTCTGTATAACTTTGGTTACTGCGATACTTATTGGATTACCAATCGATGGATCTTTGTAAATCCTCGATACCTGGAAGAAGATAAAAATCACAACTAATTTCCATGCAAATAAACGAGTAGTCTCGCTAAAATGCGAGACTAATGTCCAAGAATATATGTAGAAAGTATACAGAAAAAAGAATGTGACCAGTAAAAGCATAATCAGAAGAAGGCGGAGTTGAAAATTCGTTCCAAGACTCTCGCGGCACGATGAGAGGACACGCAAAACACGAAACTAATTAAGATCGTGCCGCACATTGTTTATGCATGTCCTGCTGAGTCTTCTGACTCTTATTTCAGGCCTCCCTATGTGGATTTCATCAGAAAATTTACAAGTATTGCATGTAATATACTACATGGTACCAAAATGTCCACGGAATATTTAACATCATAATTTGTAGTCTCATTAAATTTATTATTAATCATTATTTAATGTTTTCTCATGGTAATTTTTCAAGTAGTATCCATATTAAATATTTTCGAAGCAAAGCTTCATCATCATGTATTACATGTTTGTGGATAATTTTTAGCTTCGAAGAAATCTTTCAAACATCTGTATCGATTGAAGTAAATCGTCGTCTCTTACCAATTTATTCAACTTGTATTTTCTATCTTGCTTTTTCTCATTTTCCTCAAGTACTCTGAAGCATGTCTCCTGATCACACTTGGACTTTTCAGGCTCGTGCAGACGATCATGAATCCACTTTAACCACCGGTTATGTTGCAACCAAGCAACGCGGTTGGATTGGTCAATTATAATCCAGTTAGATCGGGCGTTAAGTTGCGAAGCCAATGTGACATATACATCATATATAACTCGCCAAAGGCTAAACGAATTTTTGTATCGCTTTTCATTATCAAATAATTCGGTCAGAATTAACATAGGTGTCATTATCTATCATCAGAACCGGTTCGACTTGTCTCTGACATACTCCAAGAGGAAGAATCTTGCAATCACAACAGGAAGAAACGATGAATATCAATCAGGAAACTTACTCATTCGTTTTCTATCTTGATTCTAAGATTATAGAATCAGATGTCATGATCAGTATCAACATAATTGAGCTCATAGAATTGAAGATCATGAATTTCGCAATAATAAAATTGCAAATAGCAACAATTATGAGTAATAAGAAAGTTTATTTAAAAATTACTAATTACAGTTAAATATATATATATATAATTATATTATTAAGCAAAATAAAATTATTCAGGCAATTAACAAATTTTTCTTTCTTCAATTAACAGTAGTAAACATTTTTTTTCAATGTCAAGTTAATACTGAAATTTCTCTTTAACTGTCACGTTGAAAACATAACATTCTACCACCTTTCAGGTTGAGTTCAAGAGATAAAGCCGAGTTATTAGAGAAAATAATACGATGTACATCGAACTACAATAATGGAACGATAGCATTTTAATGAATGTTCTGCTTTTAAAATAAAAAATTTTAATTTATTAACATCACTTTCGAAGAATTATGATACAAAAATTCTTGAGTATAATGATTATATAGCAAAACATAATGTGCACATTCATTCTTGAAAATTTTTAAAATTCATTTATAGCAGTTTTTCAGAGTGTAGTGGTATCAAGAGAAAATTAAGAAGCTATTTAAAGCTTCATAAAACATCGTGTATGTTAGTATAAAATCTATGTAATAAATCCTGCTGTTCTGACACTTCTTTTTATCGCACGCGATATTTAACGTGAATAATACACGACCTGAAATGGATTTCCACATTTCAATGATCATTGATCAGTGTGAGTAAAAAATCAAAAGGCATCCAATCAAATCTTAGAGATTAATGATATAGATTTTTTTTTGATTGATTTCTATAAATGATTTTTATCTAACACACAGAATTAAATTATAACTATAATTCCACTAATTAGAAAGTTGTCTGTAAAAATATTGATTTATTGATTTGAAGTAGTAAGATGGAGAAGATATTATCAAAGAAGTAAAACTCAAAAATCTCGTAATAAAAACAGTTTCTCTAAGAAATTGGATCAAACCCAGAGTGACATCCACTTATGGTCAAATGGGTTATCATCTATATTTATTGATCAAAGTGACGACATGTATATCTTTTTTCACTCTTCATAAATGTGTTCAACATCTTGCCAATACTATCGGCAAAAGTAATCGATTTACGATGATCGATCCAGTTTCTCTTGACACCTTCTCACACCTGTCGATTAAATGATGTTTAATGGATACTGTCATTGGTTTACAATGAAAGGACATCAAAGGATTTTTAATGCAATCTGTCAGATAAGGTATCTCTCATGAGTGTAGATGCTTCAAATGGAAGTTGATTGAACCAACGATGTGTAAATTCATTCCCAACAGCATTTAAAGTACTAAGAAAGTGAGCGTCTGGATGTCTGGTACTGTGAAAACTTGAGACTTAAACTCGTCCGAGTAGGTCTGATGGTAATGACCTCGATACTTGAGTTAATATTTTGATTATATAACTGGCAAAATAAAAATTTTCAAACATTTTTATTAACACCTGCTTCAAGCAAAATGTTTTTACAGAACATTGACGTTGAATAACGAAAAAAATGTATATTACTGCAAAAAGTATTTATGATTTAAAAATAAACATTTTCACAACTTTTCTGAATAAATAAAGTATTATTAGACAAGTTTGTATGATCAGAAATTAACCAGCAATAAAGATAAATGACTTTTTAATTTTCTGAAGAACCTTAAGTGTTTTTATTGGATAACAAAAATGGCCATTAACGATAAACAAGTGATGGATTTGTCATTAATTTAAGGAAAAATTCTAAAACCTTCGTGTTAATTTATGGGAAAGCAGGTTAATGGTACATAATCGCTAGAAAAGGCGTCAGACGGAAAATCAACTAAAAAAGGTGCTAAAGGAGCGTGGGATAGGAAGCAAAGTAAAAATCAGTGATAAACTACAAAGTACAAGCTCAGTCAGCTTAACTTCCTTTGTTTACTTGAGTCTAAATCAACGTATCTTTCTTGCTGTTGACATTTTGTTTAGCTCTACTTGATAATTGAAACGGAAAGAAGACGTTCTGAGATAAATTTTATTTCTAAATGTAGTGTTGATGACGCAAAAGACAAACAACAAAGAAATATTGTCGACTTTTTTTCAAATATTTTATATCGATTTGCTAATCGCTAAAACATGCAAATGCACTACGTGCATAACTGACAGAGCGTATCGTATGTAGCAACCAACGCCTTGAACGTAAACTTTACTCGGTAATTATCATTTTAGTAATCCGATAAAATGTATCATGGAAGAAAACAGAAAAAAAATGAACAAATAAAAGTTGATAAATTTTTTTCAATCAATTTACCGTGCTCATAAGTATTAAGACGTAAGCCACAAGGTTATCGCCATGATATTCTATCATTTTAGCATCAGCAACAACCATAATCTCGATAAAGTATTCTTGGGGAAGAGCTCGACGAGGTCTCCAGCTAGCAAATACATCAGAACTGCCGGAATCTTCGGTTTCCTTGTACCTTTCTCTCACCTTGTTGTACCTGAAATCAACGATGACCATCAGTACTAGCTCTTAATTAACTAAGAGCAATGCAAGAATAAATCATGTATAAGCTATGAGAAATAAAAGACACCTGGATACAATATAAATGCACCAACAATAATGATAGATAAATGTTCATAAAGGCGTTATATTAGAGACGAATATCAAATCAACTTGATAAATCATGTGTCCAAGTGTATGTGATAAAGATTGACATACAAATACAAATGATGAAGGCCAGTCCATTCTCCTGTGGCGAATAAAATCTACGAATAATCGCGAGCTGTCATCGCAACCCGCTCGCATAAACGTGCTATGGGTGTGGTAGAAAAATAATGCTTCAACCCCCCTTGATGCTTGGCGCCAATATCTAGCTCACCAAATCAGTTCTGAGTGGTTTATTTGATAAATTATACTTTGATATGAAATACACGCTTCATTGGACTTTATCAAATCGACATATTGATGACATTTTTTTGTCTGACCACCCGCGAATTATCGGTATCACTTGGATTAAAAACTCATACATCCTGCTCCAGGTCTATGACTAGGCTTGAACAACATTGTTACGCTAATATCAAAGCGAGTTATAATTTTATGAGCATTCTACAAGTTGTGTAAGCGTTTTAAAATTAAACGAGATGAAATTAATGTGAAAATAAATTGACATGATGAGGATAAATATTAATGAAAATAGAAAGTACCTAGTTTCTGGTGAATCTTGATAAGAATACTCTTTATGATGCTTAACAAATTCTCCAAATTCTCTAGTACTTTCATCATCATAATCATCTTCATCTTCTATAGAACGATCGATGTAAATTTTTTCTGACAAAGATCGTCGTTCTCGCAAGTGGTTTTCGATGTAGTCTTTCGCAGGCAAATCATCATTCAAAGGCGCCGGAACATCATCAGTAGTATCATAATCTGTAATAAAAAATAATTATTAATTTCATAATAATTATTATTAGTTATGGACAAATTAATAAGTAACTTCAATGTCACAATTGTCAGTTTGTTGTCAGGCCATTAAGTTATCAGGTCAATAGTTGAATTTTTTTCTCTATGGTTCAATGATAATGGATTAATCAAACTGATCAATGATCTGCCTTGTTTGATCATATATATTTTTGCCAATCGATAACTAGTGTATAAACAAGAAGGTAAATAAAGATATTAAATCATAAATTAGTTGATTTTATCTTCAAATAAACTCAAAATATCATGACAGTCGTTCTTTTGAACTCTTACCAAGTCAACCTACGCTTGTAATAATCATTAGAAACATACTTAGTTGACCACGTTTGGTGTAGATGAAATAAGTAAAAGGTTCGTGTAAATATCTTACGATTAAGATGTAAAATACTTAGTGGGACACTTAAAATAAGCTTATATAAAGTGGGATAATTGAGTTGATTCGCCAACGCTGAAGATAGAAATTCACAGCAAATAAAAGATAAAATTTTTTTATACTAAAGCATTCATGAAGGTGGTAATTAAATCGAATGACTATCTCACAAAAGCTATGAAAGGAGAATTAAAAGACAAGGGTAAAAAAATGTACTGTGGTAGGTCGAGGAATGAAGAAGACAACAAGTCTGATGCAATCGTAATGATCGGCTTATTATCCCAGGTAATGGATACAATTATGCTTGTGCTGATTGTGACGGCATTGTTTTATAGGCTTCAGAGCTTCAAGCAGCATCTAAGACTCTAGAGACTGTTTATCTTTTTTGTTTTTCAGACTCGCACATCCGCTTAGCCAGGTGGTTGGTCCCATGATAAAAAAGCTGTTGCAACGCTCCGATAAGTCTTGAATTCAAGAGGAAGAGAGAGATCTCTGGTATTTCAATGAGCCGTGGGCGGGAACCTCGCCTTAGGAGCGGCTTTTATCATTCTAATTTCAATCATTATCCTTCTTCTAAAAGGATTTTGCGGGTCTAGTTATTGAAATAACAGATTCTTACAGGAAGTCTAGTAAAAGCCGCTTAAATGTTTTCAGTAGGTTTGCTGCTATGAAATTAGTAGTAAGGAGCTTATAACATCCAGTGAATCTAGTGGATACTTGCACTGAGTGTGGGTGGTATTAAATCTGGGATGGGAGACATGATTTCCTGGTGTAGTTACGAGTTAGCTTGCGTGCGAACCCCACACTTTGAGAGACTCTACATGACCAGCGACACAATTTGCACTATAAATACTCTCGTAAGTATATTTATCTACCCACTGGTTTCACTCTAGTTGCATCAGTTTCAGTAAACGTGCACTTTCACCCGCACTTCCCTCATTTGCTTTAAATATCTGTGTTGAAAGGGAGAATAATTTATACTGATGGACTAAATAATTTAATTATATGACACTTTTTCTCAACTCATGTCTTTTTTATCACTTGAAATTAAAATTGAAAAAATTCCAATTTACTTCATGATAGTTTATTATCGATAATTCACTTTATAGACAATTTATTCTTCATTTATTCAAACCACTGTTAAATAATGTGAATATTTTATCGAATATTGCCAACATAGTCTCCTAGTGATGTGTTATTTCAGCTTAATTAATTTTTTTTTCGATAATAAGTTTTTTTCTGCATAAGTACCGTAACTACATAATTACTATAATAAATAAATTTAAAAAAAAGGCTTTTTCATTGCTACCTACGCAACTAATGTGGGATTTCTTGGGAGTTGAGAAGGAACAAGTAGGAGCGGCTGTTGATATTCCTATTTGTCTATAATTTTTTATAACTGCAATTTAAATCAGTATATGATTAATGATGTGATTTAATAATGAATGAAGTCGTGATTGATCAATAACCAATTTTAACTTCTTGTTCAGTATAAGTAAGAATGGATCATAAAATCGTTACCATATTTACTAGATTATTATTGTCAACTATACAACTGATTGTGAGCGCCGGATATTTGATATTCAGATTCAATCGGCAGTTTATCATCTGAATGAGGATTAAAGTGCTTTTCAGCATCTATTTATTACGTACAACTGAATCTCCAATGCAGATGAGAGAAACTCTGTTTGTTTGTATGAAGTAATAGCTAATTTTTTTATTTTAATGTTGAAAATAATATTGACTATTTTTTTTCATTGTTAAGAAATAAATAAATGTTGAAATATTCATCAACTTTTTTCTTATTATCCTTCATCTCTACAAGTTCTTGGAACATTTATCTGCTGTTTGCTGATTTGAGTAATTTTTTTTTTTAATTCAGTCAAAGTTGATGATACATTTGATGAAATTTTCTGAAAAACTACATGACAATTTATTTATATTAACATGAATGAATAAAATATCGTATAGGAAAAAAAACTGAATTTTATGATTGCAAAAGATATATGAAATTATTCATTGATATTCTGCTTTCTATTAAATTTATAAAAATAATTTGACGTCTTATAATTTATACTCAGTGAGAAATGCAGAATAAAAAGATGAAGGAGAAACTCAAGACCGGCATCTTTTGTCTGCTTAATGGGACCTGTTCGTATCTTACCACAACATCACTGATACATCCTTTGTTGTTGGCAAGTAAGTACAGATACTGATGCACAGTAATAGTATGCATTTATGTGTATAGATACCTTATAAGAAATAGGTGCTACGATCGACTGATCATGATCGGTGATCGCGTTGTCCTCTTAATAAGGCAGGTGCTTTTCTACCGGATTGAAACCACCCAACAGTTGAGTTTTATAAATCGAAAGCACTTAAGACAGAATGGAGTTGACGATTCAACGTCTAGATCTCTGACAAGTCATTTTTTATCAATCACTTTATGACTTCATGCTTATGAATTAGCCCATTTGCTCATTAATTCTCAAGTTATTTCTAATGCATTAAATAACTTGGGGTAAATTAAACAAGTTATTACTTAAATTATGCATTTATATCAAATAGATTCACTTTCATTCGCTCAAGGGTAAGTAATTAATTGCAAATTGAGTAAACTTGGTTGAGATTTTGTTCATGTTACTATTGCAGTTGATTATTGCAAGATTAAAAAGTATTATAAAAAGTTCATATATAGATTGAATCAATTGATTTATTATATAAATATTCTTTATAACTACTTATTAATGTCATAAGAGAAACGATGGAGATATAACATTGCAATCTTGGATCAGTAAGAGTTTTGATTGTACTGAAAATAAAAGAAATATACGTAATAATTCTTATATAACAGAAATGATGAATCAAATTAATGAATTAAAAAAAAACTATTCACAATATTGGTAATTTTTTTAAGGCTTGATATGAATATTATTTTGTTCTCAAATAGGATCAGTGAAAATCCAGGGATTATGCAGAGTGTTAAATTGAAGAAGAAATTGCGCAACCGATAATACCTTTTTCGTGGTCATTTATCATACTGAATACTCTTTTAAGGTTCTACTGATTTCATTCCTGGAAGTATTTGCAACTGATTATAAGTGTCTTTAGAATGATGAGAGGCATTTAATATATCTTTAAGTTTCTGGCACTATCTGAGGGAAACTCCGAATTCCACTCGACCGGACAGGTTTCTACTTAGGACTCGTGAAACTGGTTTCGAGAATCTCGACCTTTATAACGCCGTCACGTTACATGTCCGGATGGATTGGACTGCTTGACATACACTTGGGAAATTCTATTTTTTTATTTCTAAACTTGATGATGTGCAGAAATAATAAACATGTGAAAATATTACTGTGAACATTTTCGATTTATATATAAATTGATAAGACCCGGTTGCTTATCGTGATGGGATTTAATTCGATGATAAATCAAAAGTTTTAAAGAAACAGAACTTGACTGCGTATGACCCCCTGGGGGTTTTAGACAATCTCCTGAAAGATCGGAACGACTTTTGTTTCTTCCTTTAAGGGTCATTTAGACTATTTTGAAGGGTTATCTCCACTTTTTTCTGTTCATTTTTTCACAAAAATTATTGATCAGATTGATGATAAATCAAATAGGGTAGAAGAAGAAGAGCGATGAGAATAAAATAGAATCAATTAATTGAGAGACTACTTCATAGTTTTAATTTTTTACTTGTCCAAGTGATAAGTTGTAACTTTTATGTGCAGATATTCAGTTGGTGATGAGTTGAAAGCTTTCTCGAGTTAATTACAAAAGGAATTTTCGCATGTATCATCAAAGAAAAGGACAAGATGGGCGTAGCTCTTTCTTCATACGAAGACGCGTGAAATTCGCATACTTGTTTATTTTTATTAGCATCAAGAATGGTATCCTGGTCATTGAAAAGAGATATTAAATGACATAAATTATTGTCCCTGTAAAATAAATATAAATTACATTTAAATGAAGACTGTCAATAATTGACTTCTTGCAGTTCTTGATAGATCTATTACTGATACCCCGCCTCCGAAAAATTGCAAATCGTGATGTACGCAATGAACTTTCGCTTGGTCAAAATTATATGGCATCAAGATGCTCACCAACTTTCTATCTTACGTTTTTCATGGACACAGAATTACCTTCACTCGAGGGTAAACTTATTATTTAATTAAAAAAAAAAATTGAAAGAGATTAAAAATAATTGGAAAAAAGTGCAAATTAAATTTTCTCCCATTCAATTGGTGATGTACTTTGTAGAGTTTAAATAAAATAAGTGGTAGAGCATCGAGACATGAAAATTAATCAACGACCACTTATTTCGCCTATGATTTTATGAGAACTCGATCTCAGCTCTCTTGCCCCAGCGCGACGGGGTAATTTATAACGAACGACCTCTGAGAAGCCACCAAGGCACTCGCGGTTACAAGAAAGATTAAATCGGTAGGAGAGCTCTCAAGACCGCGTGCGCGTACTGTGGTTAAATAAAAATAAAACTCAATTTAAATCTTCCTGCGTGGGACACTCACACATTCCACCGACTACTTTCTTGTGGTCTCTATATTATTCATCGTATTCCCAACTCAGGTAATTTTACGAACCATGCAGTCATCTTGTCATGTTTCTTTTTTATTGCTTAATACTTCTATCACGAAAATTAAATCGTCGGCACTTTTGTAAATATTCAATAGCGTTAACTTCTATTTAATTAATTTATTCAACGAATTTTATTTGGGTAATTGAGCTTGAAAATCAATAACGGTTAATATATATATATCCAGTGATGCCGAAGAATGTTAAATAACTTTTAAGCTGATTGTAAATTCGAGTCACAGACCGAGGAAATTTGAATTTCTCACGTGGATAAAACCATGAAAATTTATCAGATAATTTTTTCACGGTGTTTTTACGGCATTTTGTATTTTTTTTTTTTTTTTGCAAGTGAGTCATGAGAGTATTTTTCGGTGTCTTGATAACTCGAGGCGTAAACACGCAGCCCAGCATTCTGGCATTTTTTGCATACTCAATGATCGACGAAAAGTCAAATAGCCCTGTGATTACTGAGAAATTTTTTCCTGATCACAGGTTCATCGTCTCAACAGGTTCAACAAGTCTGCGTATACATATCCGCAATGTGTCGAACCCTTCTCTCTGATGCTTGAGGCCATTAACGCACGCTCTCGATTCAACTTCGATCGTGTACCATCTCTCCCTTAGTATGAACGATACACGCCCACGAGGACAATGCCCCGCATTTTCGTCTGCATCAGAAGATAAGAAACTTCTTTCTCATTATCAAAAGGGAAAAAAAATCTGAAAGACAAGACAAATAAATGAGCAAATATTCTCATTGGTCTTAAATCACATTATTTATCATCACAATTTATTAAAAGTCTTCTTTAATAAGCAGAAAAAATAAACATGGAATTTTAGGAAACCGGTAGACGATCGATTGGCTTCCAAAAATATAATCAGTGACATAATGTCATAAAAATGAGTGGAGGAGGGAAGAAGGTATCAGTGTGGTGTGGCAAGATGACGTGGATGGTATTTGTCCTCGAGTCAGCGTGAATTTCGTGGGTCCACCTGCCGCGGACGCCAAGCAGTCTACACGTTTCTCCATTCCATCTTTCTGTTCTCTCCCAACCAGTCGTGACGCCTCAGGCTTTGAATACCCGGTCCTTTACACTTTCTATCTCTTTCCTTTGTGGTTGGATACAGGTGGCTTACGATCTCTCGTGCCTCAACGGTGCTTGTCCAATCGCGGTGGTCAAGACGTTTCTTTACCTCTCTCGACCTCCGCCTGACTCCAAACCTTCTCACAGGCGCTAAGACTCACCACAGAATCAATTACTTCCATGAACAGGTATAAAGGATGATGACCAATTGACGATAACGAGCGTAGGATTATTGCAATGTATTTAACTCATTCATAAGTCCTTCATAGATCTTACTTGTAGGTTAATGATTCTTTAATTATTTTGATAGAATTATTCAACCGTAGATAAAGAAGAACAAGTTATTTTAGTTGAATAAAATCTCTAATAAAAATTATTTTGTCAAATATTTCTGATGAAATATCGCCTTAATTCGAGAAATGTCTTCGCAATAAATTAGCAATAAAGACACATTTTCTCGTGTTCTAAAATACATAAAATAAAGTCATAACGTAAATCATACGATGAGGAAGACATTTTATTATAATGAAATCTTTTTTCCATGATTTGTTACTAAAAATAAAATATTTTATGATTCACACTAGTGTACCAATAAAAAGATTCAACTAAATGTATTACCTTTTTCTCAGATATGACCTCAATATTATTTCTTTTACAACTTTTCTACATCAGAGTTCAATGATTTTTTGTGGTTTGAGTAGCAATTGCACAAGTTTATGATTAAAATAAAACATCTCCATGTAATCTCGTGTTTAAAAAAAATTATACACACCTATAACACCACAGTTATGACCCACGTTGTCAGGAAGGTCGACATCATTGGTGTTGGTACGTGTTGCTGAGACACGATAGATTGCGTGCTGGAGAGAAGATACTGTGGCAGAAGTGTCTTCGTCACCTGACCAATTAGTTGTTGGTTTAATAATGTAACTCCCTGTCGACGTCTTCATGTGACCAGTCTGCAAAGACATTTAAATTTATTATTATTTAATCAATTACAATATATTTTTTGTGAGGATAAATTGACCAATAGGTAGATGACAGTAACAAGTTGATTAATGACTTATGTGTCTAATCATAAAAACATCTTTACCACACGTTTTTTAAATAGATGATCTCTCAATCTTTATCAACATTAAAATGTATTCACGTGTAACTCTAATAGTAAGCTATTTTTCTTTGCTAATTTTAAACATTTCTCAGTCAGCTTCTTCTTTTATGCTACTTTTTAGACAACTACAAAGGTCGTGGTTTGACCGTGTGAATCATAGCAGCATGATGTCAGATGCTTTTAAGTCTCAAGTAGTCCGGTTTAGGAGAAAAAGGGTGAGAAGCTTTTGAAACCCAATCTCCTACAGATGTGATCATGGTCATCTAATGCATCTCATTCGTAGTATTCTTGCTAGACAAGTAACAGAGTATTGGACTACTGTTTGGTTGTAAAATCTGCTGATGAAATAAATTATCTGATACTTGAACTAATCAGCAGCCACGTGGATTGAACGGGACACAAGGAAACTGGGTAATATTTTTCACACCTTATGTCTATCAGAAATGATAAACGAGCCCTCATTCGACTTGAGAATTCCCAACAGCTTCTATCAACTTTATTTCTGCTTTTTATTTAAAATTTTCCTACATGAGATCGATGACTTGTTAATGTTCGATGGAGAGAGAGAACCGGTGGGATGTTTAGAAGAAGTAAAGACAAATAGATTCAAGAGATGATTTTTTTTTCTGTATAATTTCCAGACCCAAAGCACCATGAAAAAAATTTACAAGTGTAGCTAATAGAAGTAAAAATAAATTCTCGTAGTTTTAAATGTCTTTCTCTATTTTATGTGGCTCATATAAATTATTAGACCGACTCTCGCATATTTTTTTTCTCTTTCAATTCCAAAGACCATTAATTTAAGATTTATTAACTGCCAAGGTTGCAGGAAAAAATACAATTTTGGTAATAAAAGTGTTTAATTAATCATAAAAAGTTGAAATAAATGTAAATACAGTGATATAAGTATTATATATGTATGCATATATCCTGGAGTAGGTTTCAAAGGTGGTATAACAAATTCAGCCTTCACCGGTGATGTTAAACGAGAAAGCTGAACGAACGATTAGCGTTCAAAGGCCTATTTATAATAGTATCGCTGGGGATTGCCCTGCAGTAAGCTTCCTCGCTTCTCCTCCAGCTGTATCAGGACTTAGAGGGTGAGAGAGGGGCACACGCACAAGGTGGACGAGACGCCCCCGCTAAATATATACCGCCTACGTGCATTCCGTCGCGATCGCGAGCTCAGATTGAGAAAAAGAATGGAACGAGAATAAGGTGGAAGAATGATTCGAGAGAAGCATTGAACTTGAACTTGCTCGTGTTCTTTGCCCCTTCCCACCAACTACCAACATTACTCCAATCCTAGGCTTAGAGCCAGAGGCGTCCGAACAATCAATTGAGTTCCTCTAATGTCAGATACATTTTTTTCCAATTATTATTTTACATAATAATTTATTTATCAACAACATTACCTTTCTAAACAGTGATTTATTGAACATGGAATTGGGTTAGATTTTTAAATAGAAGTATTGTTGGATTCAAAGAATATTAAAATTAAATTCGTGAAAAAAGTGGATTTTATGATCTTGTTCTTGGATTGAGTTCAAGATTTTTGTTGAAGGTAATTTATTACATAAAAATGTTGATGTAAAAGAAAATTGATCTTAGTAGTAAATATATATATATATATTACTGATTAAATTAGTTAAATGGACTGTTGTGATCAGTCATAATATTTATGCAACAAATCTAAGAGTGAAATGATCTGATTTTATAGTTAACATTCTCAATGATTAGGTAAGAACATAAACATCGATAAAATTATTATTATTTATAAGAAATAAATTCTTATTTTATTTAACAATCATCATAAAATACCTTTTTTCCTCACTCTTTCATTTTGATACTTTCTAAATCCATTAAAAAACTACAACAATTCTTTTTATATTTCTGAAAGAGATTATTAAAAAACCAAAATTACGATTAGAGTTATTTTTATTCATCAATAATTATTAAAGTAAAACTGTTATTAATTTTTTATAATCGGCTTGCAGTGATAGCCGTCAATTAGCAGTTTTTAAACAAGTTATCAAATATAGCCTGATGATAGTAAATTAATTCACTGTGAAATTCGACATGTTGCTCAATAACAGATGCAGATCAATTGTATGTCAGTTATTGCTATATTAAAGCGAAATAATAATAAGATATATCAGTAATTAATATCGATTGTTAGCTATCTTACCAGTGCTAGTTAGATGTAGGAAGTGAATATTAGTATTCATATGAATAGATAGCCAAATATATCATTTTTATAGCATTGCCAATTTTACCATTAATTCAAAATTATTGAATTTTTCCTACTATCAATGACAAAAAAGTTATATATATCGTTTAGCATGCCTGTAACTAGCTTTTGGAGACCACTATATCAGAGTCTGATTTTATCACCAAAGTAATTATTCATGGTAGATTAGAATGTTAAAGTGAAGCATAAATGGTTCAATATGATGTCAATTATCACAATTACCTAGCTTATAAAAGGGTCCATTTACCTTTCCCTATCACAATTTAAAAATTCTATCATATTTCCTATTCATAGTGGAGTAAAAATATCTAAGTATCTGTCTCAGTCAATTTCCCTCGTCTTGTTAATGACAGAAATTCAAGTTGTGATATACTCTGAAGCGTCTGGTTGCTCAATGATGCGGTTCGTTAAGCGTATTACCGTGGTTGGTTAACAGCAAGCTTCAGTCGAGAAACGTTTTCAAGACATATACTTATCTTAGTGGGATCGAAACACCTCGATTTGTTGTATCACGCGTGAGGAGAGTACAAACTGCATTAGGAGTTAGAAAAAGACTGATCTAAACTAGAGATTAGTACGGTGACGACTTGAGTTAATTTCTTGCTGATATTTTAGTTTACTCTTTCAAGCATGACAGCAACATGTAACAAGTTGTAGTTCAGGTTAAAAATATAATTTCCATTTGTTGTCAAGGAATTAGTTATGGTTCATTAGCACGAATTCTTGAATAATCTGTTGAACTCAAGACATAAACTGGAGGAATAATGGGAATCGATCAAGACTTGAAATGAAGTTAAATTGAATCTGGTGTATTCAAGAAGTCAGGATGTACCGAGTTCATTAGTGTCAACAGCTTCGAGACCAAAGCAGTCTTATTTATGTTAAATAAGATTCTAAGGTAGATCCTCTGATACTTCTTGACATGAAGGGGTAACTTTGATACGATTCAACATTCTCTACAGTCTTTTCTGGCTTTTGCAGTCTTATTGCATTCCAATACTTTGCATCCTGCATTCCAATGTGTACACTACCTTAGGCAAGAAGACATGGAGATGAGAATTACGAAACGATACATTGAGGTGCGAGGTCTTCCACCTCGGAAATCTAGCTCTGAGAGTAAAGGGTTGAAATAAAAGCAAAACGACTTGTTTAAAATATATAAATACTCAACTGTTACATAGTATGAGTATATGATAGGCATCCTGGAGTACGAATTAAAAAATAGAGTCATCGAGTACTGGGGAATGGAATTAGAAAGAGAGAAAAGTTATAATCTCGTCATTCATCGACTGATTATTTATTCTGACGGGCATTACGTTATTTATATTACTTCAACTCTGCCTCTAGAGGATTACAACATTTTCTTCATAATTCTAATCTGCGTGCTGATGTGTGAGACTTTCATCAACAGCACACCTGTAAGGCGACGACAAGACGAGCCTCCTTGGCGCCAACATCTGGTCAGTTGTCATTTTTTTTATTTATCATATTGGTGTATTGCTGATGTTCATTGAAAAGTTAAATTAGAAGAATCAATATAAAAATCAAGAAATACTGGCTTGTAAAATTTTTCATTTTATTATGTGTCCTCAATGAAAAAATAAATCTGACTAATTTTTACGATGTCAAAGATTGAATAAATTAATATTTTAACAGCACATTTCGAGACATGAAAGCTTCTTGTATTGATCCAATCATATTTTATCATAATAAAAAGATAATGCCTTAATTAGTGGTATTATTAAAAACAAACAAGATGTTGTAGATTATTTACACTGAACAAACGATCAAGAGTGATTTCATTCTGGATCATAATATTCTTAAATAAAACAATAATACTTGTACAACATAAGACTAATGCACCCATCATGATAGCAGGATCAGAATATTCTGCCTCCAACCAACTATTATTTTGGATTCATTCTGTTTTTTCCTGTCTCCATACTACCTAATTATTTTGTACATGAATTTTTGATTTATTGAAGAAATACTATGATTAAGAATAAACTTATTCCAATATAATTTTTTTAGTGCATGATAATGTTTGCAGAAAACTCAATAAAAGTAATAAATATTTTTTCTTAATACCGAATAATTACCTTACGACTTTGATGCAGGTTTTATGAACCAAAAATACTCTAGTCACGATTTTGCAAATAATAAAAAGTTACAACAGTCGTGAATAATTCAAAAATGAAATAAAGTGCAAAAATTTATAAAGAAGATAAAATAAAAGAAAACCTTTACCTTGAAAAAGCAAATTATCTACTAATCCAAAAACATAATATCAATACATATAATTCAAAATACCCACTAATAAATCTTTTTTCGCACATAAAGTACGCGAAAAAAAGCGAGTGATGTGTAATAAAAATATACAAGAGTTTCAACCTTCAGGAATGATTTTTTAAACATTTATCCCAATTTTTTTTTTAATACTCCTAAATTTAACATTTCCTTCGCCTTTATGACAGTATAAATTTTTGCTAAAATACAAAAGTAATATATACAACTCATGAAGGTTAATTACAAATATAAATTCATTAACAGGCTAAAAAAAAAACCTCAAGAACTAATGCAAAATTAAAAAGAATTAGTGTCTGACTCATTACTAGCCGTATCTCCTATAGAGTAATCATTAGGATTTCTAATATAAAATCGAATAAAAGATAAAAAAATAAAAAAATTTGTACAGCTGTTGCTTGACATTTGTTTTTTCATGCCTCCTGTAGAATTGGAGGCGAATGGTTGACGATAAAGAAAAACATAAACCTCAGTATTAAAGATAGCAAGTAAAATCGAGAAGATGCCGAAGGCAGTATCATCCAGTCGATTATGTAGAGAAGAGGTTTCGCGGGTTTATGTAAACACTTGAAGATATTCTTACACGATATATACGTGAGTAAACTTACACAGCTTGATATCCGTCCCTATACTTTGCTCACCTACTTATCCTTAATTATCATTTAACAGAAAACATAAAATGTGGATCTCGTTCAATCGCACATCTCTTTATGGTAACTACTACTTCTTGAAACGTGTGGAAATCCGGTTCAAAGGTTACTAATTATTTACACGTACGATTTAAATTAATTATGTAATCCCTACTATCTTTATCAATTATGCTAATAAAACTTTTTCACTTACTACCAACTTAAAACATCTTTACATTTTTATACATCTGTATTAATAAGTTACTAAAGTCTGTTAGTGCTTTTAAATTCATAATAAATTTGTTGTACATATAAATTGCCATTTTATATCTTGATTCTAAGTAATATAATTTTCAAATTTTCATTAATTAATTTGATTTAACTTAGTATGTAATTAATAACAATAAAGAAGGTTTCTTTATTGATCACAGGTGTCGATTACATTGTCAGATAAGAAGATAAAAAAATCTTTCTCTTCATTTAAGACTAACTAAAAAAATTTAAGAGTCATATATAATGAAAATAAATTAACCATCGAATATTTATTTTGATTAATACAGTAATTAATTCTTGAGTCTATCTACAGGTATTAATTGAACGTCAAAAAATATTTATCAAGGATTTTATGATGTTATTTGTAGAAAAAGAAATATCCTTCAGTATCCTTCACTTGTAAAATAAAAATTATCTTTTCAATGGGTCCTGTAATTGAATTGAAAACTTTTTCTAGACTGTTTACATGTGTATATATTACGTGGATTAAGTGAGACATTAACGATCATTTCTATTCATTTCAGTACCAAAAAAAAAAAAATGATAATACCACCTGTACATGTGTTTGTACATTAGAGAAAGATATCTACTTGATAGGAAGAAGAAAAGAATTCCTATATATGTATGGACGATTTGCATTCTCGTTCTTCTTATTCTCCCTCAGTTAAAGCACAAAGACTGACTTCAGGGTTACCAAGAATTCCCTGTAGATCCATTGCTTTTTCCTTCTTTTTCAATGGAGTATTCCAAGTTTTCACTGGTCTTGCACATAAAGAGGATTAAAAAATATACTTTTTGATTTTGATGATATGAGTTATTCATTTTTACAACAATCCTTCTTGTTCTTTTTCTTTTTTCTTTATTATTAAATGTTGAAAAAGTTGTTAGTATCTTTTCTTGTTGGAGTTGGCAAGTTTGAATAACATAAATCAATGTTGGTAAAGAATCACTCATAGAAGAAGCTGGTGATGCTTCTTTGCACGTGGGTGGAGAAGGAAGAGATATGAGACCAGATGCCTGGTTGTGTCTAGAGAAGATTTCATGTTTGCACACGCTTATGATCTACACTAAAGATTGACCATGTGGTGATGGTTTTATCTAGAGAATTCTTCTATTACGATTCCATTTGCAATACTCTTGAATTTATCGTGATTATCAACTCTTGATGCAATATGTAAGAGGAAATAACCGGAACGCTTATTGAAAAAGGAGGATTATTTTTATGTTATGAATTTTATCAAGGGTTTTATGACGAAGAAGTTGGTTTTGGTACGTGGAGTATATATAAAAATTCGGACAAAATTTACCGGGGTCATTGGAGTTCCTGCCGTGATTTTATTCAATGTACTTTATGTTCAGGGATGTTTAACAGACACAATGAAACTCTCGGGTGGCCTAAAGGGCATTGGTTCCTTCTGCTTTGTAATATTCATCATTTAGTGAAAGAGTAGGTTTGAAGTTTTTTGAAAACATCAATAAAATATTTCAGGAAATAATAATAAAGTTATATTTCTCGTAAAATGGAGTTTTTTATTGGAAAAGATAAACGTTTTTTTGTTGGTTTTTATTGCTTAAAATTTTTAGAAATAGTTTCAAATAATTAATTTAGAATTTGAATAAAATTGTTCTAAACAATTAGTTGATTTATTAATGAAAAGAAATGATTAATTGTTAAAACAGCTGATAGAAATGGTGAAAGTATTTATTTTTAAAATGTTGAAGTATTAAATACGGAAGCCAAGTTGAAGCAACTAGTTCAAGACCGTCTAACCCTTCAATTGAAAAGCATGCCAAGTAGTAGCAGACTTTACTATCCAGGCAATTTGCCCGGCGGGGGCTTGATTAAGATCTCAACATGCGAGTCACGATATGTCATAATCAAATGCAGTACTTTTGTCAGTATCTATTTCCTTAAATTTATATCTTCAGTTGTCACTGTTTATTTAAATTTTCTCTTCTTTTATGAATGATTCATTCATAAAGTTAATTCGATTTAAATATTTATCACTAGAAAAGAAAAGAAAAAAACGTTTGCAATCGAAAAAAGAATGTTTGAACTTTTAGAATTGGAATAAATAAATATATATCAATTGGTCCAGAAATAACTAGAGAATCTTTAACCTTGAGTTTGATTGCTCTTTTAAAACAGTAACACCTAGCAACGAAATTAGTTCAACCTAAAAGCGAATCAGTCGAAGTCAGTAGACAAATTGCAAGAAAATTGTTTAGGTTTCTCGATTGGAATATTCAGACTGGTCAAGCTTGCCTGACAATGAACCAATTGCTCATTCAAGTTAAATTCATACCATCACAGTTACAAGTTGGAAACAATCCAATGTGCATCTCCAACATTGGTATCTTTGTTCTTCGATTGCAGAAGAAATGCACAAAGCCTTGGAACTATAAAAAACCACAGAAAAAAAAAAATGAAAAACCAGTCTCTGCTAAAATTCCTAACATTTATGGGCTTTTTTTAGGCCTATTGTCTTCTACCTAGGTGGTTCACTCAGCACTTCATCTTGGAAATTCGAGAACAGAATGGACTCCTGCTGATTCTAGGGTCGAGAAATCAATTATGTGTGGGGTTCTTTAGGAGAAGCCGCACTTGTCGCTTTTTCGACGACTTAACATGACAAGATGTTTACTCAAGAATAATTAATTGCAGTCCTACTTTAAATACTTTTTTTTTATTGCCATTTCGAGGTTTTATTGCAAAAAATATTTATACTACATGCAAGGGTAAGTATAAATTTTTTTCCTATTTTTATTATACTATAAATTTCGCAAGGTTTAAAAAAATTTATAGTTTTAGAAACTTTCATCATCGTGATATAAAAGTTTCATAAGATTAACGAATTACATCAATTAGTAGAGAAATCCTAACTAGTGTATCTGATAATTTGTATAAATAAAGCAGTTTGATTATTCAAGACTCTGGAACTTGAAATTAAGTTCAATAAAAGAAAGTAACAAAATTATATTTCAATCAGCTTGAAACTTGCTTGAGTTTTTTTTTCAACTTTTTAAATTTATTATCAAGATTTTTTAGATTTTGCAATAAATTCAAAAACAGAGTGGTCGAAGTTGAAAATCATTTTTTTCTTTAGACAGCTCATAACTTGGTAAAAAATGACGGAAAAAGAATTCTAAAAAAATCATTTTAAAGAGGAAAAAATAAGTATTCCAATGCTTTATTTAGATACATCAAAAAAATTTTTGTTTTTAACTCAACAAAAATATTTAAGTTGATAAAAAAATTTATTCTTATTCAGACGTTTTAATATAATACTTTTCTATATCTTGAGTTTGATTTTTATTTTCACATAATGAATTTTAATTAATAAATTGCATACAGCCTTCAAGTAATGACAGAAATATTTTATTTACTTGATAAATTAATTAAATTTTTTATTCCATACATTTATAAATGTTCTCGATTATTCCAATTTGCAAGCGAGCAACCTCTCAATGCAGACAAATATCATTTTAAGTACGGCCGCGTGTACGATTGTCGTAATTAATTGACCCCATAAATATTCTGATCATACACGAAAACTTGTTCTGATTCTTAGTGCCAATTTTCGGTCGCTTATTCACTCCTGTTATAAATTCCAATCGAATTAAATAAACTACACATTGATTATAAATCTCATATTACTCATAGGACCATACTCAACTTCTAACGTCGAGTTCTCTCTACAATTTAAAGAGTCGTAAAAATTTTATGTTCCAAGTTTGTTTGATGTTTAATAGACCAATATGGGACGTTTCGTAGTGCGACATTGATACTTTAAAAACCTTGACGATTATAACATCGAAGTAGTCATCCCGATGCAATGAATTACACAAAGACAAACTCAACAAAGAAACTACTCTCGCCTCGTCGAGATTGCGAAACAACGACGAACTTTGTTGACGAGTTCATGACCCTGGGGGTAAGAAATAAAAAAGTACATATTGCATGTCGATGATACTACTAACTGTCTCATTCGTCATGCCACGAGTAATTGAAATTACAGATTCTTTTCATTGAATTTTAATCAACTATTTTATTAGCCAATCAAAAGCAAATAAACGCCAAGATAAAAAGCCATTTTTAGGAACATTAATTAAAAAATTTTTTCCAGTCATTCACTGACGATATTATGGCCACTAGAATGTCTTTTTAGGTTCTTTTTTCTCGCGAACCCTTAGAAACGTTGGAGAGAAGCTAACTGCAGGTCCATTGACCTATCACTGGACCTCCACGTTCGCCATTTAACGACGTTTTTGCGTTCGAGGGTCCCGTCTAAATATCAACGACCCCACTAGTCACTGTTCATCTCTCTTTCACGTCTTTTCTTTCTATTTTTTTTTTCCAGTATCCCACACATTCTTAACTCGCGCGTGCCTCACTCGCCTGTATCCACTTTAAAGGATCCAAAGACCCAAGATGTTCATACTTATGGTGCTTTGTCATATACTTTATGAGGTCCATGAATTACGCAAGATTCTCAGCTTACATGAGAAATCAGGTATAAACTGAGTCACGGGCATCTTGGTGTGCACGAAACGCTAAACCACGGCGACAAGCAGGCGGAAATAACGAGGGGCAATGTAACACTGTGGAAAACGAATGCAAATTGAAGTGAAATAAACGGGTGCGCACCGACAAAGACATTTCTTGACACTTGATTTTTTTTATTCTGTGCATCATGAATTTATGAAAATTTATGGCATTTCATTACACTGAGATTTAATATTTGTTCATATTGACTTGTTTATTTGTTATCAATATAGTTTTTTTTTTTGCTGCTTTGGAATAATTTATTGTTGAAATTATAACAGGAAATGAGGCGTAAAAATTTAATCATAGCATTGAAAGATATCTCTATTAGTTGTTGACACAGCGAGGTTACGGTTTTTATTCAATATATAATGTGCTTATTATATAAATTGTAGGAACACATTGAGATTTTTCAATGTTTTGCCTATGGGGAAAAAATGATACAGTTATAACAGTGTTACTAGAAATAGATAAATAATAAGATTTATTAGTAACATCAGTTGAATTGATGAAATAATTATCTCAGTCAATAATCAAATGATGTATATTTTGGTTTTGATAATAAACTGATGTGTAGCTCAAGAACTCTAATTTTATTGATGATTTAATAACTAATTGCGAATAAAAGTATTTTTATCGAACGAATGATAAAATTGTTTCAATCAATATTCTGTTTTTTATCATTTTCAGGAAAAATGGAAATAATAATCGTGAAATGTTTTCAAGTATCATTTAAAAAGTAATTCTGATAAAATAAATCATAATCAAAGTTTTCTTTTAATTCTTTGCTTAAAAAAAAAAAATTATCAAAATAATTCTTTTTACTGAGATTAATTTTTATTTAAAGCTCATCAAAAACTACTAAAAAATATTATCAATGTTTCAGATGTTTTTTTTAAATTTATATCGAGTCCATAAATAAGTCATTTCATTTATTTGTTTCATTCACTTCAGTTTGAGCCACGCGAAAGAAGCATCTGAAAAAAATGACAAGCAAAAAGAAAGGTTACTAATCTAAACCACAGTATAATTTTCTTTTTATACATCGGAAGACAATTTAATACGTTATTTACTTAACTACTTAATCAACAGTTGTAAGTAAAAAGAGAATTGATGAATAGCAAAAAAAGATCTTATGCCCAGGATCAACAATTAGTAGCTTTACTTTACATCACTCCCACGCGAACACTCGTAAATCATGACATTACTTTCTAGACAGCTTGAACAAGATCGTCTCGTCATCTTTGTAAGTTTTTTTATGTGTGAGTGTTGAAAAAAAAAATGTATGATGTCATGCTTTTGGGAATGGAGATTCCTTGCTGAACGAGACTTGCCTACTGATTCAGCGCTCAGACTCTAGAAAAAAATTAGACAGTTTTAGGAAATATTTGGAAAGAAATTCAATCTTCTCTACACGAATCATCTCGACGCCTAGGATTGCTACTGATGAATATATTAGCAAACTATGATGAGTTATACTATGTATATTTACTCAGTAATATTTCTTTAACACTTCCCATCCATTTTCTGTAATACACGTGGTCAGATCAAAGACCTTCACCTATTTTCTAATCTTTATGATTCCGCCAAAAATCTTTGGCAAACTAATTAATACTTTCTTCGTGATCTTACACAACTTCTGGAAAAAAATTTTTGGGTAACATTTGAAAGAAATTCGTTAAATAATTTATAAAGAAACAATTACCATAAAAGTAGGAAACGAATGGTTGACATATTTTTTTTTCAGATTCCTTACAAATTCCACACAAATTTCCAAACGACTCTTCCATACAAAACTTGCGCGACTTGGGGATTGAATAAATTTTGTCATGAAATGAATGCATAGAAATTCTTTAATGCCTCCCTGACCGATTCGATACAATCGAAAAGAACATAAGCAAACTTCCAAGAAGGTATTTTCAAAGATATAACCAGCTATATTGACTGCACATTATTTTTCAAGTGAATGTTTAAATTGTCCTTATTCAGTTTATTCTATCGACTCGAATGGCCTATTATCCAAATACAAAGATACCTTATATTTAGAAGAATATAAGAATATGCTAAAAGAGTACCTTGAAGAGATTAAAACAATTTAATAGTCCATAAATATTTTTTTCAGAATTATCTCACACGTTGCCTTGAACAAGTTATCTACATACAAGTGCAAGTGATTTTTTTAACAACTAAAAATCGAAGAATATAATAAGTGAAAGTGGTTTGGAGAACACCAGGTCTCTTTAAACCTTAGAGACTCTCCATAATTAAAAGACCCTCTTCATAATACTTGACTTCAAAGATCAGTTTCAGGCTTGCTATTTTTAATTACACTCCACGTTGTCTAGGAAAATTGATCATGAAGGATTCGAGTTGATTGAACTCTCAAATGTGAATTATTCTGTATTCAAGTCTTTCTTGTATTCTATTATACTTCTTCAACATCCAGGATGCAAAATCAATTTATTATATTCATTCTTTTTTAATTAAAAATTCTTAGAATCGATAAAATAATTTACAGATTAAAAAAACAATATATTCTTCAGCGTCAGCACCATTTAGTAATTGAATTTACGCTGCAACAATCGAAAACAACATTTTTCAATCAACTAATATTTCCATTTAATGTAATTGCTGTCTCTTCATAAATTCTCATAGAAATAAATCACAAGTCTTGATCAAGTGAAATTTATCAAAGCAATCCAAGAGCGAGATAATTCGCTATATAGCTGCGGTTGATCAGCGAAAGTGGCTGGAATATGAAAAGGCCACTTTTCATCATCGTCACCCCTCATAACAGACTGAAAAGAGAAAAAAGATTTATATCAGTAGATTCCTATCTACCTCTGTTTCCACGCTAGCGAACAGCGGCGTCTGGTTGACTGCCACATTCTCTTCTGACGACTTTGACGAGTTGGACAACGATTCTCTCGAAGCCACCAAGTCTCTGAGTAGAGGGTCCTATTATCTCCCTACTACAATCGGAATCGACAAGGCGAGAAGCTAAGGCTTTTCAACGTGCATGGCGTCCTCACGTCTGGACAGTACGATTTATGGAAGTAGAATAGAAGTGTTTGATACCGGATGTAACAGAGTATGAGCAAAAAAAAAAGATCTAACTGTCCATATGATTTTGTATGATGAAACCTTGAACTGTAACTATTTTCAGATCGCTACAGAGTCGTCGACTGGTCTGGTCTGCATTTTTTTTTTACTCCTCTCACTATCTTTTTTCAAGTTTTTCTTACTCTATAGCTGGAGACTTTACTTGTTAAAATAACAGATTGAATGGCAGTTTATAAGATACTTTACAAGTTTCTCTAAAACCAAAAGATGACTCCAAATGCACCAATGGTAAAATTGCAGTTTCAACTATTGAAACAAGGTCATCAATGTCCAGAAGAAGATACTCGACATAAATTTATTCGCAACTGGCTCTAAAATCTTATGACCTCCGGGTCGAAAATAGTTCCTTCGGGTATACCAAACTTTACGACGCTTTTCTCGATAAAAGCAAACGATAACACTGTAATGTTTATATGAGATAAGTACAAATTGAAATAGATGGCTTCTTTTTTGATAATAAATTGCAAGGACTTTGAAAACTATTAGTTTTTCAAGAATTTCCTCAATTGTTTAAAGTGATGTAATTTTTTACAACTTGTATTATTCAATTAATCAACCTCATTATGATACGAATTAATCAGTAGTCTCAATAACAAATGATAATTTTTGGAAGAGACTAGAATTATAATTTGATAATAAATTAAACAATCAACTTCTAAATGAATTTGTAACCATGAAATATATTGATAAGAGTTTGGATAAAAAAGACAACTGATAAAAAAAAACAAAGAACATTTTTTTCAATATGTAAAGATAAAGAAGAATGCTAATTGAGTAATGCAACAAAATTAACTGATTGTTATAAGGAGTTATAATTAATAACTATTATTGTCCAACAAAAAATAATTCTTTGAATGTGTGATGTTAATATTTTCCTCAAGTATTAAACGATGATTGGAAAAGTGATACTTCATAATTGTGTGCAATTAATTAATTGTCTGATTGTAAAATATTCATAAAATTAAATACATCGGTATTGTTCAGAAGAGAAGATGACCTTGAATTACTGAGTAATTTCATGCGCAGTAAAGCAGGTGCGTATGCATCCTTTTTCTTGGGAATGTCATTTCTCATAGGCATTACAGTTCTCTCGTTCTGCGAAATAGTGTCTATTAACTGCAGCATATGATATTGCATTTCCCTTGGCGATGAGCCAAAAAACAAAGTTCTCCAACAAATCTCTCAAGTAAAAGGGTATGCTCTTGTCTGTTGTTTAGTTTGATTTCCATGTTTTTCATCTCAAGATTAATTTCTGAATATTAGCCTGATCTTAGGATTTACTGAAGGAGAAATTCAACGTCGTGTTTCAAAAGTCCTCGTAGCACTAAATCTAGACGTCATCAGCTATATTAAGATATCAATGAACAATTGATGAAAAATATTTTGTAATTTCTATGCACCAGACACTTGGGACGGAAGTCTATAATTCAATCTATTCGACTTGCGTACGCTATTTCGTCATCGTAAAATAATATATTAAACTTTATACTGAGTGAATACTCAATAGAATTATTTTTAGAACAAATCTCTGACAATTCTCAATCATTGCTGCTAATTTTGATTTGTATTTGCAATGAATTTTTTTTTCTGTCATTTTTAGACTAAATAAGACTTCATTGAAGATATGATGAAAACATTCGATTAATTTTAAACTGAATAAATGTGAGTGAAAATCGTGACCGTGTTTCAATCGATGTCCTTCTACTCTACTCGTGTCTTCTGTTGAAGTTGGTGTGGATACTTGGGTAGATTAGCATAATTACGATTCGTCTCTGATAGGATATACTCGAATAAACGTATGTGTAGATGTGCGTATGTTATCGGATATTTCTCCAGTGCACACGCCCGGAATGGTAGGCCAATACATGAAGGAAGGCCACCAGGACGACGACATTCATTTAAAAAATGATCTGCGCGAATCGTACCATCTTGATAATAAAATTCAGCTTTCATTGAAAGTGATAACGATCAAGAAGTGATAAATTAAATCCCTTGTTAATTTGATTGCAAAATGACTAAAGAAAAAATAAATACAAGTGATTGTTTAATCACACCATAAATAATGATAATCTTTGAATTACGATTAATTTAAAGTTTACTGACTGAGAAAATAATCCATTGTATCTATTCAGTTGAAAAATGTCTGTGACATTTGATTATTTTCTTGTAATGAATAGCAAATTAATCACTCACCATCCCTTGACAGAGACTGACAGAAACGACAGATTTGGGGTCACCATCAACGACACCACTGTAGTAACATCCCAGCTGGTGACCTGGATGCTCCCACTTGGTTTTGTTTTGACTTACATGCGTCACCTGAATATACAGATATTTTTAACTCTTCATCTGACATTGATTATCCACAGAATATCACATTAAAAAAATCATGATTCAATAAATTCTTGAAAAAATACATATCCTCTTGTTTTACCTTGATATTCTGAGAAATAAAACTGTTGTCATGGCTAAGCCTAAGTCGAAACCGCTTTCCAAAAGCCGTAAATTCATATTGTGGATGTGGATCCCAAACTTCAGCCTTAGAATGCCTAAAGTGACCAGTGTGATGACGTTTGGAGCTGGTAGATTCAGTAGCTGTTGACAAAAAATTCTCATCAGTTACCGTATTATCATCACTAATGTAAAATAAAAATTTTAATGAATCATTGGGTGAAAATAAAAACCAAAAAAGAAACCAGTATTCTTCTAAACCACTAATATTTTCTAAATGATATAATAAATTAACGACTTAAAATACTATAAATTGGTTTTAAAACAACACATCATATTATCAACTGGACCAGTTTATCATGACTGATATAGAATTGAATTTTAACTCTACAAGTTATGTTATTAAATACTACTCCCAGTTAGTAATAAACACATGTTGGCGATTTAAATCTTCATCGATGAATAGTAAATGACAATTGATTAGATCGATAATATCAACGATTAAGTACTTCCTGGATGCGATAACTCACAACAAGACAATTGATAGTATAATTATCCATCCATTCCGTTTCAGTCACTGAATGTTAAATTCATTCATTCTTTCTTCTCTCTCTCTCTCTCTCTCTCTCAACCAGTAGACAATAGAGTCAACTTACGAGGATCTTCATATTGATTCCGACTAATTTTCAAAGGCCTCACATACTCAATATCACCCTTAAAATTAGGCAGGATCTCATCTTTCCATGATAAATTATCTGTTTGCTCCTCGAGATCTGAAACTAAAGAAAATTGAATTAAATTAAGCCAATTTCCAGCTGATTTACTAGGTGATTATCTAATTATTTCTTAATAATAGCAGAAATAATTTTTACATACATAGTAGATCATGCAGGCTAAAAAAAAATATTCAGAAGCTACTATAAATAACTGTTAGATTACTTTCATTAGGTTATCCGTTATCTTAACTTGCGATTATACGTAATTGACTAGAATCTATTTTTTCTGCTTCTTTGATGATCCAGAAACTAGAATGATTAGTTCAAGCCTGAAGCAATGCTGATTATTTTATTAATGTAAACTAATTTATGATGTCCAAACAGAAATAAATGAAAGTTCAATTGAACCTTGAGAAATTATTGTATCCTTGACTTGTGACATCTGAGAAGCCTGAGAAGAATTAGCAGAAAGTTGTAGCTCGAATATCGAATCATTTAATTCGCCTCAGGGTGGATTAAAAGAATGTCTTTCGTCGACTTTTTTCGACGGGCTATTCTATACCTACAGATTTCTCTTCCTAGTAAAAGATGAAGAAGCTCTCGTAAATCCTCTCTATCTTACCACTCACATACTACCAACATCACCTCGACATTTTCTGCACCATTAATCTTTATTACAGTCAGCTAAGCGCATTCACTAAATACGTAACTCCTGAAACACCTTGCCGCCAAAGTTTCCTGACCATAATCTGAGATTTAAACAAGAAACGTCACTTGCATACTTAAGATTGTTCCAAAAATATTATTGATTTCATTTAAAAAAGATAAGCTGGTTAATTTGATGCTTTTTTTCATCGGATATCATACTAAAGTGATGTTTTTTTTAGATGACATTGACACTAAAAAATTGGTTGTCAAAGGCAGCTGATGAAGGATGGGCTTCCGGAGAGATATGCGATCGCCCGGATGTCAATTTGAGTTGCATCGAGTTGCTTCCTTGATCGTAACCGCCTTCCAAGAATGATAGTCCAAAGGAAATATAAACTATCATTGCAGTGTCTTAGCACGTTACGAGAACTGCCCACTTTAGAGCAACCAGCAGTCAGCTTTACTATACTGCTCCTACAGTGCATATATTCAATAACCACTTACGATGTGCACTACGTGCAGGTATGGTTATTATGCTGACAGCTCCGACTAAGCGTCAAGGACCGAATAACACATTTACATTGAATCGTGTCTTCTGTATTATAAGTGAAATTTATTTGAAAAAAAATCGACAGTTTCTATGAAATGTTTGTAGAAAAAAACAATGTCTAAAAAAAGTTCAGTAGGAAATCTAAAAATATAATATAAATTAATTTAGAGCATTTTATCAGTGGGAAGTTGTGATAAAAAAAAATTAATTAATCTTGCGATTTCGAGAGAAATGGCCTTTCAGTTTGAGACTGATATCACGCGAGTTTCGAGTCTTAGGTCAGGGTTACACATTGGATGATGAATTCTCGACTTTACTGGTTAAATACGATTACTAACATGATTCGACATATATCATGGTACGTTGTGTAAATAATATGAATAAATTTTACATAATGTCTTTCGCACAATTGTAATTTATAATATGCCAATAGCAGAAAATGCAGAATATAAACAAAATCTCTTGATGCAGATAATATCTTATCTGTCTGATGAATAAGTCACACTTTATTACATTGACCATAGTGATTACAAGAGATCCACATGTGTATGTCTATCGATTCGTCCAATGAACTTACAATCGACCAGTTGTTGCTGGAGATTAATTTTTTCCCTTTGAAATAACCGACCACGTTCTATTGCTTCTCATCTCAACTGAATATGAACTAATTACTGTAATATGAAAGAGGCACTTATTTAATTTTCAACTACACTTTTATTATTACATTGTCTAGTTCTTATATGACTCATGGATGACTGTGAAGTTAGCAGACAACCGCCAATTGAAAGATAAGTAAAAGATATCTCCTTTAACAACAAAAGTTACTAGATTTAAAAAAAAAGCATGTTTTTATTTTTTTTTAATTTAAAACCGCATTTTTTAATTTTTTAATTTTTTCGATTTCATTAGTAAATATGCCTATTAGTAAAATTTTAGACTCGTATATTTACCACAAATATTATTGTATTGAAAATTGCAAAAAATCACTACTTTATTTAAAAAAAATCTAAAACCGTATTTTTTTAGTTTTCAATTTTGAAAATTTTATCAAATAATATTCCAAATAATGATAGTTTTTCTTTTTAAACAAATATATCATCATAAAAAATTATTAAATTAAAAAAAGCAAAACAAGTGATTTTTTGTCTTTTTCAAATCTAGAACCGCCTTTTTTTAATTTCAAATTTTTCTGATTTTATTGGAAAATATTATAAAAAAAACTTCTTTTTATCTTTAAATAAGTGTTACGATTTGAAGAACACTCAAATAAAAATATGTACTTGAATCTTTTCATTTATTACTCCAAAATTTACAATTTTACAGAACTTACTTATACAACTATTATAATGTAATCTAAAAATACTCCAAAATTTACAATTTTACAGAACTCACTTATACAACTATTATAATGTAATCTAAAAATAAATATACTTTTATTTATTCATTTCCTTAACGTTTTGATTGATGTGTCAATTTCCACTCAATGCAAAGATCACATTCATATATAAAATTATTGTTTTCTATTTCTTCTATTGATTTTTGAATGTGGCTCAAGCAGGTATAGTGAGTCCACTTTGTACAGTTATTACACATGACCCATCCTTTATTTCTTCGTGTTTCCTCTCGTCCACAAACTAAGCATCTATCCTTTATGTTTGAACTTTTTATGATACACTCTTTCTTCAATTCTTCTCTCATTACCATTGGATCCATTTCTTTTATTCTTTTTAAATTTCCTTTCGATATTTCTTTCATATAGTGGATTACATAAATTCCACAATTAAAACTATCTCTCTGAGTGGGGAACTTATTAAACTCTCTTGTCCATTGAGTTTTCATTTCAGGAAAAGCTCGATTCCAACAATAGCAAAAGTTTTTAAATATAGTTTCAGGTACACCAGATTCACACTTCATGGGATCCATATAATAGATGTTTTTATTTTTAATGTCTACATATACTAGTACCCAGTGTACTCCACTGATATTAAGTGGAAAAAAAATAGTTTGTTTGTCACACCAATAACTTTTTAAATGTTTTAAAAAATTAGGCACAACAGACTTCTTTAATAAAATAGAACAACTTTGCTCACACAAAGTATATGCTACCGTACTATTCATTGTTAATTCTTTGAAAGAAATATTTGCGCAATAGTCAATTATCGTATTATCTAACCATTCTTCACCATATAATGTATTGTAGTTTTCGCCATTTAAATATATTAGATAGGAGTCATTGATTTTTTGAGTTAAAGCTACAAAATAATTTCGAAATACTTTCGGAGCATAATAATAGTTTTCATTTCTTACTGTATTATTATTTTCATCTAAGATAATGAAACTATCATTTTCTAACGCAATTTTCTTAATATTATGTCCACTCTGATACGTCGTTTTTCTTTTTCTATTCTTACTTGAACCACGATTCCATACTTCTTCTGACATTAAATTGTCAGGTTCACTAACTCGATTTAAAGCTTTACTTTTGAAAACCTTTGGTATATTAAGATTTAGTTGTTGATATGCTGCTTTTACTGACTCTCCATTGATATCAACGAAACGTCCAACTTTTAAATTTTTATATTGTTCCATTTTCACTTGTTTAAAATGATTTTCAGCAGAGCTGTTGGTGTAATGATTTTTTTCTGAAGTGAGAATTACAGACCAGAAAGGTAGAAATGGTATCAAATTCTCCATTAAGTAATCAGCAAACACTGTTGAATAATACATATTATTTGTAGCTTTATTTGCACCAACTTGTTTTTTAACTTTTTCTTTAATAATTAAAAAATGTTTATAAAAAGGGCTGTTTTGATAGACACTATTAGAAATTTGTTCATCATTAACAATTAGGTCTTCCTGAAATTTCAATTCATCTAAACATATATTTTTATCAATGGATTGGTTAAGTGATAGATCTTGCCATGCTGTAGCAACGTATTTGTTGTTATTGGGTGATAATAAAATAATAAAGAATGACTTCATCTTCTTTTCGAATGTAGCTACATCATGACAATGCACTAGTACTGCAATTGCTTCCAAAAACACTTTAAGTTGAGGTTTTCCAATTTTTTTTGAAGATAAATATCTTGAAATCATCTTCATTAAATGAGGGTAGCATGTGAAATGAAACATAAAGTTTAATGGTTTCGGTGCATCAAAAAACATTATTCTGTAAGTGAAATCTAAATATTCACCAACAGAAACATCATTCCAGGCATTTATCACAGCATTAATACTGGCCCAAGACCAGTCTGTTATTGTACTTTTGAAAGGAGGCCATGCTAAATTATTTTTTAAACATCTATCTTTGAAGTGGATCAGGAATTCAGAAATTGATAATGATGTATGATTATTGGTGATCATCTCTAATACAGGATAGATTTTTTGCTGTATATTAACTACTCCTGCATAATAATATATCCGTTTTGAGTCCGGATAAGGTTTACGAATAATTGATCCAGTAGCATCAAAATGAAGTAATAAATCATTATTTGTTTTTAATAAATCAATTTGTTCTTGAATTCCCAAATAAATTGTGAAAGGTGGTACGAATTTTCTGATATAAAAATGGTCACCATTTGCCCGCACATCTTTTAAAATAATATCAGTAATATCATCCGCGTGACAATCGTTTTTACACATCTCTTCAGACTTTCCTTTTCGTATTACTTCCTTAGAATAAGTAAATTGGTAGTTGCCTTGATTTTTGGCCAGCTCTTTGTCCAATTTGTTGATTAATCCATTGTGAAATGTATTTGGCTTTACATTTCTTAAGCTTTGTCTCACTATTTGGCGTTGGACACCCCGTAATTGATATGAAAGAGATAGAGTGTGTTGAGATGAGGGGTCCAGAGTGGAATATATATCAATTTTAGCTTTTAAACCAATAATCAATCCATGGAATTTGAACTTCTTTTCACATTTCGGTTGATTGCAAAATGCATAACTACGAAATTTTCCATTTTTACCAAATTTAAAACCAGAAAAAATGATGTAACAAGAGACATTTAATTCTTGAGGCAATTTTAATCGAAGATGATGATTAAGCCAATTAGATGATATTGAATCATTCTGTGAAATTTCGCAAATTGGAAATTCTAGCACTCCGAGGTGCTGGTAATCTGCTTTTTTTTTCACTAAGATCGGTGAATCCTGAAGGACTTTTTTAATTGGAGCTTCTTCAGAAGATATCGAAATAGAACTGAGATGTTGTGATAGCTCGTCCGCATCATCATTACTATTATCATTGGTTTGAAAGTTTTTTGATGAACTATTGTTGTCTTTCAATTTCTTCACAACTCCGAATTGTTTTTGTACTTTACTGACAAATGAATATTTGTTATTTAGCCAAACGAAATACAAATTTGTTTGAAATTGTTTAATTTTGTTTTTTGTTGTCAAAGAAAAATGTTGACATAGTTTTAAAAATAGACGCTTATTTTTTGCAGGATTCTCTATTACATCAGACTTAGTTTCTGCATATCGCAGTAAAGCAAAGTATACAGCTGTGACATCAAATTTCATTGTTAGTCACTTTTTTAAAATTATTTTTCTATAAAAAACACTCTTTTCAACAAACAAAGGAACCGTAGTATATATTAAAATTAAATAAATCAAATGTGCGGCTATTGCAGCGCCCTAAATAACTTATTAGGACAAAAAATTTAAATTTTACTCGGTTGGTAAAGAAGATTTCAATTAAAAAAAAATTTTAAAAACATTGGCTACGTAAAACTAATTTTAAAACAAAATTAATACTAAAAATGGTGATTTTCAGGTTGATAAAAGAAAAAAAAAGAAGATGAATTATTTTTTATAATATTTTCCAATAAAATCAGAAAAATTTGAAATTAAAAAAAGGCGGTTCTAGATTTGAAAAAGACAAAAAATCACTTGTTTTGCTTTTTTTAATTTAATAATTTTTTATGATGATATATTTGTTTAAAAAGAAAAACTATCATTATTTGGAATATTATTTGATAAAATTTTCAAAATTGAAAACTAAAAAAATACGGTTTTAGATTTTTTTTAAATAAAGTAGTGATTTTTTGCAATTTTCAATACAATAATATTTGTGGTAAATATACGAGTCTAAAATTTTACTAATAGGCATATTTACTAATGAAATCGAAAAAATTAAAAAATTAAAAAATGCGGTTTTAAATTAAAAAAAAATAAAAACATGCTTTTTTTTTAAATCTAGTAACTTTTGTTGTTAAAGGAGATATCTTTTACTTATCTTTCAATTGGCGGTTGTCTGCTAACTTCACAGTCATAC
This sequence comes from Chelonus formosanus, assembly GCA_028641665.1. Classification (NCBI taxonomy): domain Eukaryota; kingdom Metazoa; phylum Arthropoda; class Insecta; order Hymenoptera; family Braconidae; genus Chelonus; species Chelonus formosanus. Next base: position 23,313,383 of record CM054002.1, read on the forward strand.
TCATGGACCAATGATATGGCGCCAGAAACAATAATATGGAACAATAAGAAAATGCAAAATAAGAAATGATTCATTAATATGCACTCATATTTACCATCATCATTGAAACTAAAATTAATTGAAAATAAAAAATACTAGTCTTGTTTTTTTATTGAATTATTTATAACATGTATTGAGTGTTATTAAAAATGTAAGCAACGTTATAATAATTAATAAGAAGTTGATAATGAATTTTTTGTACACTGACAATTGTTTATGCAAAAGCATGATATATTAAAAAGGTTAACAGAATAAATTTTTACGGACAATGAAAATAATTTAATACTTAATTCAACCATTGTTAAAATTATATACGATGTTGAAATTAAAGAATAAGATATATTTAATTCTTCAAAGGTTCATTTGAATCAGTTATGAAAGATTCTTTGGAAACTTGAATATCAATTATAAGTCAGAACTATTTTCTATTCATTTTTAATCAGAGTCGTTTACGGAAAATGACGTGCTATTGAAAAAGATTGACAGAATAAATAGCAACCAGACTCAAGACAGCCTTGCCATTGAGAGAAACCATAAAATGATGATAAAAAATACTTGTTTTCAACTCAAACTCAGCAGGAATCAAACCCTAATCAGGACCTTATGCAATTGATTTCTCGGTCTAATCAAAAAATAAAACTTTTATTATTCTTCAAAAGGTTGAACTAAAATGAGATTTAAACAATTGACCTTGATGTCATTTAAATAGTTTTTTTCATGCTGAATTGGACCCTTGTAACTCTTAATGAGATTGAACATTTTTCATTGTATTATTTAATACATTTAAGTGGAGAGTCAGAAAATTGTTGTGCGCGCCAACGATTCTTTTAATGATTCATCAATTTCTCGATAATAGTTCTTTAGACAGAACATGTAATCCAATACCAATTACACATAATTTTATCGTGAGCTAATTTACTTGAGCTCATCAGTGAGAAGAAAAATAATAAAACATTAGAGTTTAAATAATACTGTGATCTCTAAACAGTTAACTGTGCTTTGTTCTTCTACAGATTTTTGATCTAGGGTTTCCAAGTAGAAACTTGATAGGAAAGATTCTCTGTGTTTCCAGCCTAACCCTAGAAAAATACTGAGCAATGGATTTTTGTTTTAAAAATATATTTATAGAAATTTTTCCTAGTTTTTCTAAGCTAAAAGCATTTTATTTTTAATATAATATATATAACATATCTTACGTTCGTTCTAGTTTCATTGTTTGTCATAAATATCTATCTTTAATCAAGATTTGTTAATTTATCTTTCCATCTAACTACATCTAGGAAGCATTTAAGATGCTGATCATAGTAATTCATAGCTTCTGCGTTGTAATAAAATAATGAAATGAATAAGAAAAAAAACGGATTCTATTTTATTATCGTCAATTAGACAATTTTTTTCCATCACCAGTTTCACATAAATCATTACAATGAAAAAAAATGCAAGCAAAGTAAATTCTTTCTTCCAAGAATGATTTTTCTGATCACGATATTGAAATAAGTAGAAATTTAATTGAAATACAATGATAAAATAGTAGATAGTCATGATTTAGCATCTTGACTAATAGATAGTAGAATGAATGAAAAGAGAATGAAAGTCATGGAGCGAGGCGTTAAATAAATACATCAAAAATATAGATGGTATGAGGATATGAATTGTCATTCTATTGCTATTATTATAACTTCATTCCAAGCAAATATCAAATAGTATAGTTGCCGGCAAAGAGGCGCCTTCCGTTGCTCTCAAATGAATCAATTTTATAGGATTCAACTTTGTAGGGCGTCCACCCTCGACCTGCTCACTGATCATCATGATCTTTCAGACTTCTCTGCTATAAACATTTCATATTAAGAATCACTTCAACTACCAAGATATGCTTTATGAAGTGGATATGAATATAATTATGCTTTTCACCTCATTTCATTACTGGTGGATATAATGATAGCTAAAAGCAAGTTTTGATGTTGAAGATGTCTAATTAAATTATACACATTTTAATATAATCCTTTATAATCTGTTTACTCTTTCGATTTAGTCTTGTTCATTTTTCTTCTACATTTACCGCACTCCAGGATTGCAGTTTAATTGAAGTCGTCCCTCGGGGCGTGTTCGACGCGCCATCGAGACTCCTGATCTGTCAAGATAACGTGCAACGAAGATGGGTGGAAGAGGAAATTCTTGCAGCTTCATAACTCACCAGAGGATGTTTACTGTTGTTCAAAATGCGGAAGTTACAAGCTTCCAAAACATTAGAGACCACAATCATTACTTTTTTCTTCTTTTGAAGGTATTAATTTAAGATGATGAGATTTTTAACTTAAATGGCCTTGATTAATCATAAACTTGTAGTCTAAAAACGTTCTTCAACATTATAAATGAAGAGTATATGAATAAAATGCTCATTTTTATTCAGCAAAGCATAAATGAATATATCTGTCATTCATTCGATTTATTTCGTTTGCAAACACATAAATCATTGAATTCTTTTTGCTAAATATTTTCATACTAAGCTATCTATCAGGAAGCATTTCTTTTGTTCATGTCAAAACAATAAACATGTTTTTAACAACAATTCCAAAAATTTAAATATATCATTTATTTTTACTCATCAAAGTTTAAATTCAACCTGCTTATTTTAAGTGATTTTCTCACTTTCCTGGCAAAGCACAATATGGTATAGACTCACTTGAAAGCTCATTCAGGATTTCCCGGATGTTAGCCACATGGTTGCTGATGTATTCCCATGATGGTGATAATAATAGTTTCCAGTAGCAGCAGAAATTGACACAATGCCAGGTTCATTATCCTCAATTTTATTATCAATATCAAACAGATGTAAATATTTTAAAATCAATCATCAAGATCGTTGACCGATAAGATGAAGCATTTAAATAAAAATTGAAATCAAAGAATAGAGTATTGGATCATAGAACTGAGTGTTCTTTGGTAGAGAAGATTAGAAAGGAAATAGTGAGAAGAAAAGTGTTAAGGCGTGGCTTTGGCTCCAAGTTATATATGTCGGAATATATAATAATGTGCTCTTAAGAGTCATTCATCGATTGTCACAGTTGATTTCATTTGTCGATACCTATATAAACACAGAATAATAAGTACTCTTTGTACATATATTTCCGTAACCATTGTCTTGTCTGTACTATACACAGTCACTTCTCTACTCATTCATTTAGTATTATCCCATGCATGAATAACGTCTTCGATAACGCAACCCTGTTTCTGTCCTTGTCAACTTAACAAGCAATACATTCGTATTCTAGACTCTTTACTCCCGGTCTAAGAAATGAGAACAAACGACAAACTTGCTGATGACGCAGGAAAATTGCCAGTAAATAAGGTCTTGCGCATCGTTTAACATTTTTTCATGCAATGCCGAGTTTAATAAGCGTATAAGGAAAAATATCACTACAACTTAATTACACCTTTTTGCCATCATCAGGAAGCCTTATTGGTTAGTGATTTGCTATTTAACAAGAAAACATTTGTACATTCTTTACTTAAAGAAAAACAATTGACACGCGATAGTGATTAGATACTACTTTTTATAGATCTGTTTATCCTTCTCCTGTCTATCAAAAAAGACGACCAAGTGACAGGATACTTGGTGTTTAGAAATCACACGTGTTTATTCTTATTTAAGCTCTGTCTATCAAGATGGGCTGATAAACATATGTATTTGCATTAACCTGAAAGGTTTATTAAGTTCTTCGCTCACAGACAGTTTGAGACTATGAATTATTTGAGTAAGTTTCAGTTTATTTTCTTAACATTGTTTATTTTTTTCATTAATACTTTTCTAGCAATTGCATATTGACCTGGTCGAATAAGTTCAGAGATTATTGACCGTCAAATTTATGAGTTTGAGCTTCTGGATGTTGGGAAGCTGCAAGTTAAATTGGTAACTCGTTCTCAAGCTCATTTTTTATTCCCAATAAATAAATTCAATGGTTTGAGCTCATGTCGATGAGTCAGCTAAAGTTGAAGCCTAAAATTGTCTGGCTATTTGTTTATGCTTCGAAGACGTGCATATGCCACGAATCACTTTGAAATTGTTCGAACGCAATTTCCAAGCATTGGGTTTATGCTCATCGGCACGTTCGCCATTATGCTCGTGGGAAAAACCAACGATCAAGTTCAAAATTGGCACAACAGGCGATAATAATTATTGCAGCGTGGGCCAAATTGTGGAACTACTCTAATATTGGTATTTTGACATAGCAATAGATTCGTGTTAAAGCCTTGTAAAAGAATATTATAATTAATTATAAAAATTTAAATGCAGTTAGTCAATAACCTTTCTATTCAATAAAAAACATTTTAAGAATCCTAGCTTGAAGGAAAAAAATAATTTCCATATCAGAAATAATTGAATAAAGGATATTTCTTTATTTCCCAACTTATACTGGACACGGTCACGTGTAACAGGAATACGAAAGAAATCGAAAGCAAAAGAAACAAAGCTCGTAGGTGTCATTGTTCACCAGAAAGAGGATACGACCTACGTATTCATGTATATTTTTGCACATGCTTAATATCAATGTTTAAATTTAAATAATTCAGAGTTTCATTGAATACTTTTGAAGCTATTGATTAATTTCGTATTTAGACATTTTATTTTTAAAACATTCAATAGATTATCAAATACTTTTCTAGACATTCAGGTGTTTCAAACAATCATGCCGACAATAAAAGAAAATAATGATACGTGTTGAGGAGCTATAGCAGTACGTAATAAAAAACGTTGAGGAATATTAAGTAGAATGATGTTTTATCACTTGTGGGTTCGTGACAATCGTAGGCTATCTCACGCGTAGCACGAGGCTGACGTCAAGGAGATTGTACGCCGTAAGCGTTTTCCGAATTCGCATGATCATTACTTATATATGAGTATAACATGTTCGCACAATTGTCAAGCATATATAAACATGTTAATCGAGTGGAGTATCTGATGTTAGCAAGCTCAGTGCAATTGGTAAAATAAGATCGGTATTCCAGGATCAATTTTGTTCGTGACTCTCCTCCTATGGGTGTCGTTTTCTTTTCTTGCAGACTTATAGTAATGTCGATGACCTCACAGATACTTCATCTTTATTATAGATCAACCTCGTGGATCAAGATCAATTTTCATCGCGATCTTTTTCTTTATATTCCAGGCTTTTATTACCCTCATAAACAAGACGTTCTAACTCGTAGCCAATAGAAATAATTGACTTTTCTATGAATCGAAAGGGCTAGTAAAAAGTGGAATAAATGATTCAAGAGTTCTGGGTATGAAAAAATGCTTACTACCTTGATAACACGATATCTCGGAACAGGATATGGGATGCGCGGTTGGTGATAGGTATACAGAAGACAGTGTGGACGCTTGTAGTTGGTCACACGCCGAGCAAGGACGGCAAGACGTGCCATTGACGCTATAGGTTAGCGACTGTCTCCAAGGTGTGTCAAAAGATACTTGTATAAAGTACCATGAGCTTACCAACTGTAAAGCATATTCCTTAACGTCACTACTATTTCAGACTGTTTCTATTTAATCTGTTTCTACTTGAACGCCTGCAAAACTTGAATGTTTCCACGAGAAATGAATGAAATTAGCCACGTTTCAGCTTCATAAATTATATTATTTATAAATGAAATCCTTGGAATTTTATATAGTTTAATACTAACTTCAATTCACAATGGGAATTGTCTTAAATACTTTATGGAAATAAAATCTCATTTGATACGAGTTCGATGCAAGACAGGAGACTCACGACTTCATGGTTAGCTTGGCTAAATAGATTTCTCATGAAAACTGTTGCTAATTTACAATGGACATTTTACAAATTAAATAAACACAGTCTAGGAATATGTAGTTTGTCAACGTGATTCCCATGATACCAAGAGTTGCTGCGCCAAGTGTCGTTGAACCTGGCTCGACATTGTCTGGCGCATAAAACGAACGAAGAGAGATAGAAACCGGCATCCCTTCGACATAAATATTTATTTCTTGGCACCGCGAATCATTAGTGAATTCTCCCCTCTCGCCCCACACACTTGCATCGTGACTCGGGTAATTGACGCTCGAAACTCAAGACACGAGAATGATATACTTTACGATCCGTTAAGATCGCATCAAGATCAACCAAACAGTCATAACATACTCGTCTGTTGAAACGTTTTTGTATCTGCTCTGTTCTTTAGGGCAACGCATATCCAACAGCATCATCATTTCGTCTAAATTTATGTGGACAAATTTACCCCCCAAGAGCTTCCAGAAAGTTTATGTTATGAGAGATGTAATTGTCCTAAAGAACAGTTGGCAAAAAACATGCTCGAGGTGGTAAGATATAGAATAAATCATCAGTTTGGGAAATATAACAGGCTAATTTGTGGAAGTTTGAAAGTTAAATTTCCCAAGATGGGCAGAGGATCTTGATAAACAATTTAATTTGATGATTCAATGGTTGTTATTTAATAGAGAATTTAATAAGGAGCTGCATTGATAGAAAAGTTTATTGAATGATCATAAATTTATTTATTTCAGATTTTTATTAATAAAAATTTATTAATTACTTAAAAAAATTCACTTGGCTTCAATAAATCTTTCTAAATGAATCTTTTATTAACTGTTGAAAGTATCAGTTTCATTGGTGCATTAATAAAAGATTCATTAAATATTAATAAACTTCATTTATTTTAAATAAACTCTTCAATCAGTAGCTGAATTAAAATAATTGATTTTGTATGCACTTTCTAATATTAGGAATTTTTTTGATATGTTAATATCATACTTATCATCAGACCAACTTATTATAAATGTCAACATTTTTTTTTGCATTCAATAGTTTAAAAAAAGAAAATTAATCAAAAAGTTTTAAGATAAATTTTGGAGTCTAGATTGACTATTATCTATTTGTCTTAACTGATAATCTATTAGTCTATTTACCCAACTTCATGTCAATATTTTAAAATTCAGTCTACATCAAACCCAACAAAACTATTGAACAGATAAAAGAAATGTTGAAATTTCTCTCATGCATCAAAATTAAAAAGCTAAATCATTTTCATTAGTTTCAATTCAAAGATTTATTAGAGTAATCCCTCGCGCCAATACAGGTCTAGACAACATTGTCATAGGTCAGCAATTCGCCACAGGGAAGGGAAAAAATGATGTGTAATTTATTTGATAACCGTGTAATTTGTAAAAAATAATAATCAAAGTCTTAAAGAGACTTAAGCGAAAAATTAATGTCACGCGTGGTAGAAATGATCAATGGATTATGGAATAGATCGGTAATCAACTACTTTCACCTTTTGGAGTAGGGTATTAAGATACGTAAACGTAGTAGTAATACTTAAGATGTAGAATGGAGTTGTAAGCATTTATATATGCATTTGCTTTCAGGCGCTATTAATAGGCTGTTCAATTGACAGACTCCAATATAATTCATGATCCCCCCTAAAGACAATTACTAAACGTCTTTTGCTACAATAAGAATTCTTCAAATACGAAATACTCAATATTTTTTAGTTTGACTTTTGACATGAAAAGTTTTTAAACCAGATGTCAAGGTCTTTCTTATCAACGAATAACAAATTGCCAGTGGAGAGTACTCTGACTTATTCATAAAGTAAACAAAGATGCTTGTTAAATGTACTTCTGCTTGATATGATGGTATAATAGACAATCTTACTTAGATCTGTATGATATATAGCTTCGAATTGTTTGAAATTCTATGTTGAGTCAATAACTAACTGATAAAAAAAATTTCTAATCATTTTTTCTTCTTTTCAATTATTTAAATATCTAAATATTTTGTAGGTCAATATGAATAACCTGAAAAATAGAAAGAATTTATTTTGTAGCACAAAATAATTATATCGCCGAGTTTGATGTTTTACAACACGTGATCCTGATCTACTTAATACAGCAGAAATATGAAACTAGTGCTAAATACGCGTTTTTCATTTTTTTTAACCTGAGCTTTTTCATGTTACAACGTATACTGATGTAGAATTCAGTCAGTTACGAAATTATTAATAAATAAAATTAAAAAAAAAAGATTGAATTTTATTCATAAAAAAAAAAAAATAACACTCACCATCGTTTTCATTTACGAAAAAATTGGTATTAGGGCCGGAAGTTATTAATTGAGAGCCAACATTTTGTTGTTTATCTTCAAGAAATATTCGATGTGGTTCTGACAAATTATTCACTTGAGATTCATTCCCATAGGCAGTATCTGTGGTTCTTATACTTGTCCAAATAATCACAAGAAACACTATGAGAAAAATGATCGCGAGACCGGCCACGATGGTCGATATACGATTTGATATTCGTGACATTTCTGTCTATCAATTAACAAGTCTTTTTATCAAAAATAAAAAAAATTAACAAGTCTTTTTTTTTTTTTTTTTTCAAGAGTCAAACTTGTTTTAGATTGACTCTTCTATTACCACCTTGTCATTGTTGTTTCTCTAACTACTTTTTTGACTTGAAAAAAATTTTCTTTCAACTTGGCAGTGCGGAGTGGTTTGACGTACATTGAGATATTCCAAGTCATTCACTAGTCGAAACATTAGTCATGATTTTGAGATAAATTCATTGTGCATTTACTAATATCACTTATTCCATTTCCAAAGCTTGTTATAAAAATGACTATTGTCTATTGTATAAAATGTTTAATGCCTCTAGTTTATAACTTTAAATGCTGAAAAGTATCATTGAGAATACTGCGATAAAAAATTTCAATATAAAATTGATGAACACGTGAAAGAGTGTTTCCAGATATCTTTCAAAATTTCGCGCACTACACACTCTGATAAAACACTCCACGCGGTTTGTCTCCCTCGCATATCAGACCAAACTAAAAATTTCGTTTTTCTCCTTCCTAAAAAAAGAAACAAAATAAAAAAAATCAAAAAACAACTCATGAATAAATCAGTCTTGTTCATAAACTAACCTACCTCCTATGAAAAAAAAATCCATTAAAATTTGAGGACTGATTATTCTTCAACACCTTAACTCACTCGTTCATGCTAATAGACGTTAGTTGAATATATTTTTTATTGAAATTATTGATCGTAAATAATTGCAATAATTGACAGGCAATGAGCATGTAAAAAATTCACAGGTAAATTTATATGAAGGTTTGAAGGATGTCAAAAATTGGTCTGAGGAAAAACAATGATAAGTAGTAACTGACAGAAGCTACAGACAGTGAGGTTGAGGTCGAGAGGGAGACACGACCGGCTGGCTTCGCTCGCATGCACCGACTAAACTCAGTTCAACGGCGAATCCTCGCGTCCTACACGGCCAGCGATCTCGCGAACACCGTTTATCCCTCCTACTTTCTTCCTATCTCACTCCCTCCATTTCTCTTTGTTTCTTCAATTCTTTCTATGTTGTCTCTTATACCGTCACCTGCGATACTATTCTTTACAGCTTCTTACACAGTAGGCTTCTACAACTTGTGACTAAAGTCTGTTGGTTAACATTGATAACGATAAACATGATTTCAGTTACGTAAATAAAACATTCTTCAAAACAAAGCAGACGTTGTACTGAATTTTTATATTTCGTAAAAATGTTTTATTTAGCATCTTTTTTTAATATCACATTGCACACTTGTTAGCTCTAAAATGTTTACTTTTTATTCACTTGTATGATAATTATACCATCAGAATAAGATAAGAAATAGTCTGTCAAAAAAAACTCAGGTTTCTCTTACATTAAAGTGGGCGTTACAGGTAATTCAGTATTAATACTGAAGTACCAATTATCTCAGTGATTACAATTAATCATTTTTCACAACTAAAATTTGAGCTTCATTCAAGACCAAACAACTTGCTTCTATCACATTTCGTCAAGTACTGAATATCGAAAAAGAAGTTTTAATTTTTTATCATTTGTCGATATGATTGTAATCATTTTTATCATTCAATGAAATATTTCTACTGGTAAACAATAGTTGGTAAAGTAGGAAATCAATTGAAATTGATACGAAAAGATGATAAAATAGTTGATCAAGGTAAAGCTTTCAACAATGTACGTTGCGTGGCTACAATAAAACTGATAATAAATGGTAGAGGGACATTTAAATGCAACAAACTTGATGAGAGTTGTAGAATAAAAACAAAAAGAATAAATAATTCAAATGGAATATATAAACGTAGCTCAGAATACTTTAGAATAATTAAAAATACCTGTTGGAATTATTTAAAAGAGCGAACTTTTAGCTTGAAAACTTTTACAAAAGCTTTTAGAGATAGCTGAATATACTGGCATAAATCCGTTATTGTCCAAAGCGCGCGATCACACGACGCCTAATGTAATAAAGCTTGGCAGGACTTAATTAAATCAGCGTGAATGCGGCTTGCTCCCTTTTAGCATTCACCCTATAGCTTTGAAATTGAATAGGATCGATAGTGAGCCTGGAGAGGCTCCTCTGAAATAAATGTCTACCCTTAAGCAATATTATGTCTGTATATAAAAAGTATATATAAACGTTCTGCTCGACTGTGAATATTCTTTGCTATCTTTATTTTGCACCTTTCAGAACTCAGCAACTATTCCTTCAGTAACAGGACAAAGAACTCCTTTTCCTCGTACTTGCATTTGAGCCTTGCTCATTAGCAATTCTAGTGGGAGAAAAAAAAACAACAATGCTTCTCCGAAGTATCTGTTGACTTATGATCGACGTTCTTCGTAAATATAAATGTTAATGTGCCTCTTTTGTTATCCACACTTTTGCATAAATTAGATCTCATGCCCTTTTCACAACTCTTTGATATATTTACTCTTCAGCGTGACGTAACGTCATTTTCTTTTGATAATTATGGAAGAAAGAAGAGCTCACCATAATAGTTGAATATCTTATCCGAATATTTGTCAGGGTGGAAAACTTAAGAATTTTCTGATGAGATTACTGACGGAACAATAAAGCCGCGACAACCCAACTCTTAGGTATACCGAGGTACATTTTATCTCTCTCAAAGCGTCGACAAGGATGACGCCCGTCCGTCGACTAATTACTTTAGACTTAAAATCTTTAATTTACCGTTGAAAGGGTACCACTCTGCGGAGGAGAATAAGAAGTCTTCTTTCATTTCACGCTCACTGACTAGAGAAAAACTCTACTTACCATTGCTGCACAATTTCTCGTTTAATGAATTGCAAGAAAAAAATGATGACGAAGAATCACCATTACCATCACCAACGTCTGATCGGAAATTCCATTCATCTGCATTCTTATTAATTCAAATTAGCCTGAAACAAAAAATTATTTGACTTATTATCTAATAATATTCTAAAAGTATCGTAATGGAATAATATTAAATATTTTATTTAATTTTTCTTTCAACTCAAAAATAAGTAAAATAAAACATCTATTTTATTTTGATAAAGTACTAAATCCTATTTCAAGGTGAATAAAAAAAATCCCAATGAAATATTATATTAAATTGTCTAAATGAATTTTATAAAAAATTATTTTAATAATAATATTTCATGAGACGTGGAGTGGTGATCACGTTGTACTGTTTTCAGAAGACAAATCGTAGTTGAAGCCGAAGTTATTCTCACCACCTTATATTAAATCGTTTCGACGTCAACCCTTTGTCTTCTGACACTGTGGTTACAAGACGACAGATGTTTCTAATACATATTCATACAGACCTACGTCCTTTCCCATTGCTGTAATATAGCCCTCGCACAATTTCCACAACAGTACCATTATTACAAGAAATGCGTATCGTAGTTATTATTAAAGCTCTCGTTTCAGAAATTTCCCTAAAATTTCCTGGCAGATATTCACGGGTGATTTTAAATGAGTAGATGTCTCGAGTATAACTTTGTGATGCTTTTAATTTCCAGAATCTGTTTAAACAAGCAGTTTAGCTTGTGTGAATATCTCTTTGACTGTAAGTTTTGTGAATCCGCCACTTTCTCCTGACGAAAAGTTTAATCAAACGTCCTTGAGATGAGCAAACAGTTCTTAATGAATTACTTACTCTTTCTTCTTGATAGATCCCTTTGAATAGCATCTAGATACACTTCTTGCATCATCAAGGCTCTTTATAAAATGAAAAGGAAACTGATTTCAAAAGATTTCAATCCAATATTTTAATATTGTGAATTATTCACGAATTTTCTTAACACGATTACTTGTTTAAATTCATTATTTAATTGTAAAGCAAAAGTATTTACCTCTCAGTAGAGCCAAGCTTTTGTCATTCCCAGGCCAATGTTTTTAGCAAGATATTAATTACTTTTTATAAAAATTAATAACATATCCATTCGAGTCCTCCTCCGCTTATAATCTTGTGTAATCCAACGTAGTTAATTAAAAATTTTCTTGTGATAAAATTAGAATGAATACAAACAAAGCGCTTGATGTTCTGATCAAAGCTTTCTCTTATAATTTCACAAAAAAATCCCACACCAACAGTTTTATAATTCCATTACTCTTTTAAAATTTGATATGGAAAGTAACTAATCATTTTTCGAGGTCTCTAAATTAAAAGAAAGCTTTTATTCCAGTTCTTCAAAGCCAAGTGCTCTCTTAATTATTTAGGCAAGTCTCTAGTTGAAAATGGTAGATTAAAAGTCACTACTACAATCTCCATTTTCTCTCTAAAACCCTTAAATTATTACACTCAACGACTAGATGTTGACGACTCTTGAAAAATTTTAATCGATCGTCTGCGTAAGATTGACTTGCAAATCAGGTGGGAAAGTGGCGCCTCGTCAGTTTGTAAGTTACTCTTGCTATCTTTAACACCTCGTGAGTTGGCGTTGAAAAGTTAAGGAATCAAGCCCAAAGTCTTTATACCTGTACAACAGAAAAATAAAAAAAAACGAATAAAAAAGTTTCGGTAAGCCCGATCATTGAGACTCTACTCTCATCGTCTCGATCTCATAAATAACTCGCAAAATTTCTGCACAAGATACTCCCACCCATGAAAAATAAAATCCTTGAGAAAAACCTCAAGTACTTTGGCACCGTAAAACTTTTTATTTATCATTTCACCAATGGGGAAAAGTTTTTCACAATGGCAAAATTCATTTTCAGTTATAACATCATATTTTACTTTTATTTATTATGTCTTTGTTTCAACACTTTCAATAGTTGATATACGAATGGATCCAGTGCAACAACCGGTTGCTAGGTAGTGTTTGTTCCCGTAGGCCGCACCCTCTAATCCATAATGGGTTTAACGCGCCACTGGGAACTTGTTATGTTGCTCCTTTGTGCTTTTGCTACATCCCTAGCAATATAATAATTGGCGCGTGTGTTTTTAGAGAGTATCATAGTCATGATTTTCACAATGTATGGATTAATAACTTAAACATACTTGAAGTATAAGAATTCAACCGTGGAATGAGTTTGGAATAGTAATCAGTATGTAGAATACAATTCTATCATTATGAATATACTTACATACTTTTTGTATCCAAATATCCAGCTTAATGAGACAAAACAACAGTAAAATATTCTCCTCCTGAAAGAGAAAAAAATAATTTCCGTTATTACATAATATATCCGAAGCTTTAGAAGAGAAAAAATAATATTTTTGTGTGCAAATCACGAGCATAATTTTTAATTTTTTAAAAGATGGAGAAGAAAATATGTAGAAAAATTGAGGAAAAATCATGGTAGATAATAACGTGGGTATTAAGTTGGAATTATAGGTCTTTGTTCGAGAAAATTCGGAGCTTAACTGACGATGAGCAAAAGAGAAAGTGAAGAAAGTAAAGAGGAAGAAAGGAATTATGCTGATACGGAAACGAGAAAAAAAGTATGAGAAGTATGAGCTAAAGGATAAAGACCAGGAAAAAAGGCCGTATTGGATCAGACATAGTTGCCACCATCTAGTCTTTGTCATCTCTTACTCTTTCTCTATCGACAATTTACCAAGATCTTTGCGTTATTGACTTCTCCCTTCATCGGATATCAATCAAAACGCCATTGACACGCCTGCTATTCCCTCAACAAATAAAGGGAAAGTCTGTACACCAGTCTAACATTTTCTTTCTTCTTTTTCCCTTTGCAATTCGTGATATTTGATATTTAATTTCCCTCGTGTGTTGTCTATTTCACTCTCATTCCGCTCTATTTCTTAAACAAAAAATCGCTAAAAAAGGATATTAAAGGAATATTTAAAAAATCCAGAGCTTCGTAAGCTTTTGCTTGATGGAGGAGATAATATCACGACAATCTGGTAAGAAGGGATGAAGATGCCATGGAAAAAAATCTGAGATAGATCTTCAAGTTGTCCTCGTCAGCAAACCCCGCAATAGGCAAAAGAGAGAGTATTCAAGTGACAGGAAGAGTCGAATTCAATAGAACAGAAGCACAAGGCGAGATAATATCTGAATATTGAGGTACTGAACACAGCCTGTCGCACTCGTAAACCAAGCTGATATGAATGCGGATTGCTCAATTTTCCTCACCCAAAAGACACTTAAACATCGCTTGCTAAAAGACTTATTGCCAAAGTTTTATTGCAGTGAATATGGTTTGAATTGAAATTTTTTTCATCAAACTTTGTTCAAGGATCTCATGAAAACTGGAATCTAAGCAACAATTAATATTAATTTTTCTTCTCCGGAATATTTCAACTGATAAATGAATTCTTTTTCTGTAATATAAAATTTGTTCAAAAGATTTCAATTTTTTATATCTACATGAGAGCTTTATGCTTAATACTCTCAAATTTCATCTGATGTTCAATTTCCATTTTACTATAACCAATATTATTCTCATGTTTTCTATTTTTGTATGATTGAAAATCCATTCAAGTTTTCATTCTCATGAATACATATTTTTTTTATCAAAGCTATTATTGTCAGATTGAAGTACAGAAAACCGTTTCGAATATTAAACAAAATTCATTATAAAAAATTATCGATAAAAAGCCTTAATAAAAAAATTTTTTAAAAATCATTTCTAAATTATTATAAAAGTTGGTGGATTTATTTTTTTGATGTGCATTTTTGTGAAAATGAGAACAGTTATTTACTCTCTGTACGTTACAAAAGCCGCAGGTGTTCGATAAAATGAAAGCTAAAAGAGAAGATATTAAAGAAAAAAAGTAGCTTTTATTTTATTTATTTTTTTCTACTATGAACGAGTTTTAGAAAGAAAATGTGACGATAAAGAAAGAATTATGAGCGCAACCAGGAGACACACAAAACATTTTCTGTAGGCGGACTATCTCTCTTTTGTTTCCATCCCTCATATTCCTTCTCCACGAAATTGCTTGTTCCCTGTAAAAGTTAAACCCAATTGGCCTGTATTAAAGAAGAAAAGAAGACTTACATTTTTTTTTCATCATTTCTTTTTTTTTACAGACAATTTCCATCTCGAGTGGAGCGTAATAAAAAGAAAGGAAATAAAATAGAATATGAAAATGATGGATTCTGATAGCAGTAATACTAGCAGTCCTACCGAGAGCGAATTTAGTTTCAAACATGAAAAATCAATTGATGAAGAGGATACAATGTTAGCTAGTACACTAAGAGAAGTTTCTACTCCACCACTTCAGCAGGAAGAAAATCAAGTAGAATTCAGGAAATTACTAGAGTCCATGATGGGGTCTAACAGCGAATCTGATGAAGAAAATAGTGACAAAGATCAACAGAAAAATGAAGATGATAAAAAAGTAGATCCCGATAAGCTAGCTGAAGGTAAAAAAAAATTATATTTTGCGATTAAATAAAATATATTGGCAAAATTTTTATGAACATAAATTGGTATGATATTCATTCTGCTATCTAGTCTACACTAACAAACCACCAATTATCAAATTTTTTGCGTTGCGATAAGCTTTTACCTCAGGCGCATAAGCCCAAAACCACAGAGCATAAAAGTTCACTACTCTAGCTCATAAATCATGAAGAGGAGCTCGAAAAAGCTCTTGATATTAACGCGAGCCTCATAATGTAGAGAATTTTTTAATTTTATTATTTTTATCTAGAAAATTTGTTCAACAAGAATGTTAAAATAACAAAAAAAAAAATCTATGTAACCTGTTGAGAATTTCATCCAAGGGTGCGAATAGGCAGAGCAGAAAAAGCTTGCTTTAAAAATTTCCCAGACACGAAAATAGGCCGTGAAAGAGATTTTCGATGCTTACACTATACTACACTAACAAGAGAATATTCTTCGAAATGAGATGAGATTGAATTTTTTAGTATCTAGTCTACATTCGTTTTTATATATATTTTCTTAAGTTTGAGAATATAAAGAGAATATTATAGTGAAATGAAGCATTGAAATATCTTAATCACAAAGCTTTTTTTTTTTTTATTTATTAGAAAAATTATGATAAACATTGTGAATAATGTGAAATTAGAAAGAATTTTCTTATGTATTATCGTAATTTATGAGACAGCAAGTATTACTCTTTGTGTTCACCTGATAAGACTTTCACACAAAGTTTGAATAGATTTTTTTCACAATATGGTCAAGATAATAATTATAATACTGTCATGATAAAATTTATCTTATATCAAACGCATTTTTCATAAGTTAAATAAATGAGAAAAAAAATAAGAGGAATTTTTATCAATAAATATCAATTGAATTGCTTTCAATGTTTTCAATTGCTTAAGGCTCTTTGTGAATAAATTTAAGTCTAAGGCAGTTTGGTTTTCAAATAAATGCCTTGTAAAATTGAAATAAAAAATAAACTCAATTTTCATATAATATTCTCTTCATGTATCATTTATTTTTATCATGTTATTCATCTCATTTTTCTGTTCAAATGGCCAATAAATATCAGGAGCTTATCAAAAATTGACACACGTCAACTTTAATGTAGCTTATAGCTTATACGTGAAGGGCAATTATTATCGGTCAGAAGGTTGATTAGTAAAGAGCCTGAGGAAAATGTATTCTATCCCTCCTGTTACCGGACACGTCAGAGCTTGTGATTCCCGCGTGGCTGCTCACGAAAGATTAGCTCAAACGAACCAGTGCTAACGATTTTCACGAGAACAGAAAGACTCTTGGCTAGTCACACAAAATCCAATCCCCAGCGGACTACATCACAGTAACTGATGCCATTCTGAACTAAAAAAAAAGAAATCAAAAGTTTTAAATGAACTGTATTTTTGAAATAACATACCTAATTTTTAATCAAAATAAGTAAAAGTTATGTAACAAGATAAATAAAATTACTAAACCTAACATAATTTTCTTTTTATAGAAATACCTAAGTAAGTTTTTGGTACTGCTGAAGTACTGAAACAAAAAAATGAGCTCGTTTTTACCAGAACTTTTAAATTAATTCAATGGCGAATTAAGACTAAGTTAAATCACTAAACTAACTTAGCGCATGTTTAAATATTTAAATAGACAAAAATGAACGAACATGAGAACGAAACTGAGAATAGTCTGGTGGAAAATTAAAGTAATAAAACCTGTGGAAACCACACAACGGCGACTACTTAGCTTTACAAGCACGCATTTGGCAAGGTGGTTACACGCTACGCGATTCGTATACGAAACTTTAGTGTACCTCCTAGAAGGTTTTGCAATGCAGTAATTGGAATAATAAATTACAAACGTCCTCATATACACTCAGTAACAACTATAATATTGAACTTGATTTAATTATAAAAGAGTAATTCTCAGTCCATTAGTCTTTTTCCATTGATCATATTCCATTCCAATATATCCGAAAGGCAATATTAAATGTCACATATACTTCAGAATGAAATATGAAATGAATAAACGTGAATTTAATATAATGTTTCGATAAAATTTACTACTATAGCATCTTCTAAGATTATTTCCGCTTGCGGAAATCGAATTGTCTTTCTCGTATCCCATGTTGTGTGCCCATGCACTTGAGTACAATATTCACGACGCGTGCATATTTCTCTTTCTCTTCTAAGATCTTGAATTTCCCAGTCGGAATTCCCCTTTTCATGTGAAGTTTCCCGGAATCGCAATATGCGATTTGCGATTACCATAATGCTGCTGCTAACACGAAGAACCAAGTCATCTTTCTCGCCTATTCTCACCCCCTTCAACTCTAGTTTCTCCAACAAGAAAAGAACGTCTTAAAGTCCCCCGATAGAAAGTTTGACGTGTTGTTCCCTCAAGAACATCCGTTAAGTTCAAAACGAAAGAGACATTTTCTCTTTCCTACATTTTATTTAGTTTTTTTCTAACATAAGATATGAAGAATCGTGACTAGCTGGTCGTGGATTTTGACCGCACGTCCAAGCGTAACCGAGGAGAAAATTGGAAATAGCCTTGTTGGAACGTGTGCAGTTTTCCCACACCTTTGGGTGACGAGGGACAAACGAGGGTGGGGGACAGCAAAGAGTGAAATCCCAGAACCATGAGCAACTTTTCAAATAAGTAGTGAGCTTATAGATGCTACAGAGTTTACAAAAAAGAAAGGGGAAAGTGTGTAGAAAGAGACGTGAAAAATGACATGAAGTTCAAAAACCTCTAAATAAGAAATCACTCTCAGCGTTGGAAGCACATTATTCATTCCTAAAAGTCTAAAGTGAAATACCAAATTGACGTAGGTAAAAAAGAAAGAAAAATCTGCACGGTCATCAATTTTCAGGCTTCAAAAGTAAATAAACTCAGTAGTTACG
This sequence comes from Chelonus formosanus, assembly GCA_028641665.1. NCBI lineage: Eukaryota > Metazoa > Arthropoda > Insecta > Hymenoptera > Braconidae > Chelonus > Chelonus formosanus. The sequence goes on from CM054002.1 coordinate 23,332,038, forward strand.
TCCAGACGTCTCGTCTGATCAAGTCGAACATTTTTTCTACTTGCTCTATATTTGAAGAAAAATATATTTATTTTTTTTATAAAAATAAGTGACCCGATCTGAAAAGATTTCAATCAAATTCATTTACCATTAGATTTTATTTTAAAACTTTTATGAAAATCTATTGAAATGATTTTTTCTGAGATATTTTTAATCAAATAAAAAATCTCAGATTTCATTTACGAGAAAATATTCTCTTTTTTTAATTTATTTTTCTTCCAGAGAAATTCTTTTCATCCAACATATTTGTAAACTCATATACTTTTCATAAAAATACCCCTCGAGCATTCGATTCATCTCAGCAGAAAATCTTTTGAATTACTTTCTTACTTCGTTATAAACTTGGACATTGTCGCGGTTCAGATAACTCTTATCTATAAAAACGACGAAATCCGTTATTAAGCCAGGGAAAAAGTTTTCATTCGACGAAGCGAGTATCCGGTACCATCATAAGTTGACATTATTACCTGAATAAGAACGAATGTGCACATATAATTTACGTAAAAAGCTGCGGCAAAGTGAGACGGAATAAGAATAAGATAATAAAAAAAATAATGTAAGAAAAAACACTACACTAGTATAGTCTTACTCTAACGACTAGGGCAAAGTAATTCAATACGCTTTAACTACAACAAACCAAGATGTTCTCGCACTCCTAATTCGTCAGAGAGCAATTTCCCACAAAATGAAAACTACTTTTTTCTTCCTTGGACCCCGTGCGTTTGGGGGTACTAAACAGACTCATCATCTCTTTTCCCCCATCAACTGCAATACCCTAAAATAAAAGCCATCTGCAGATTCCACATCAAATATTGACCACGCGTAAGAGATGTTATGAAAATATTATTTATCACTAAGAGGATTACATTCTACCAAACCTCTAGTATCTCTTCTTAGGATTTCCATATCTTCCATTGTTCTAATTTACTTATTTATATTCACACACGGGCTCAGGCAAGCAGAAAGCATATTTTCTTCAATTTCTTTACAGTGAACTACGATACACCTACGACTACTCAACAGTAGAACAACTACTGTCGCAGTCAGACCGCACAATAATCTTCTTTGCTTATTGATCCAAGCTACAAGGGGGTCGCATGAACAACAAACATAATATTCCGTGCTATAAATTATTATTTCGTTATTGCTGAGCTTTGGAGGATGGCACAGAATGACATTATATTGTTTCAACAACAATAGTAATTTAAACTTACGGGTAATTTCAGTTTCAAACTATTAAAATATATAGCTCACCCATTTTCAATAAGCTCTTGTTACTCTTGATGTATTTGGAACATTTATTAGTCAAAGATGTATACTACTTCTACAAAATAATAATTATATCAATAGAACATCAATGTCTGAAACAGCTGAAAAACTTACCAGATCCGGAATGACCGACTTGGTACCTGCCACTGTATTACAAATGATCGCGTGCAACGTCAGTTGTTTCTTCATCCAGAATATTCCGTGCGTTACGTGACAATAGGGTCGACATGCGACCTTAGCCCAAAGACACATCTCATTCTGTTAGACCAACCAGTTCTGATTCAATTGTTAAATTTTAGCCATGCAAAACTGACTTGAATTCTATCTTCAAATTTCTGAATTAAATGAAAAGAAAAAATACAATATATAATTTAAATATTTATTAAATACATAGATAGTAATATTTTAAACTTACCGTAAGTGTGTTTTTGAAGAATTAGAAATAATGGCGGGACCAGAATCACCCAAAGATCATCGGTTGGAATATCTGGGTTCTTGTATACAAAAGTCATTAAAACTCAAACCAGAAAAATGGGGAAGATTGTTATTAACTGAAGAATATCGAAATGCTGTAATTGACTTTCTTGATAATCCGTATCCAGCAGCTCTCTTTGTTGTTATGACGCCTAATGCTCAACTCGTTGCGTCTTGTAACTTTCCAATTCCATGTCAGAGAACAAAAGGTATGATGCTATTTTTGTCCAATTTTTTGATTTCGATTTTATACATGAATTTTCATTATTTTAGGTACTTTTGCTGTTAAAATACGAATGACGCCGGTCCCCAAAGACGCTGAAGGATGTGCGTCTATGTTGATTATAGGGGATTTATCAAACAGAATTGTTGACGAACTTGCAACTCTTGTAGATAATGTTTTCGCTCCACTGCTTTGTAAATCGGAAAATCACAAAGATTTACCGGAAATTGCTATTCAAGATATTAGCCGTCAAGTACATCTCATACGAGGAACTTTGTATCAGGCAAGTACAGTCCGTAATCACAGCGACGAGCTTTCAACCATTAAATAATTATGTTCAAGATGGCGTCAAAAAGACATCTTTATTTAAATTAACGACAATCCACGCCACCGCGGAAAAAATAGATAACTACGGCTGTGTTCTGAAATGTTCACCAGTATAGTGGCGAATGCAAATGACGTCATTAATTGACGCCATATTGTACTGGCGGGCCAATAAGATGATGCCAATCACCAGTATGACGTCAATTTTATGACGTCATTTGCATTGGCCAGCATACTGGGTTCTATTTCGAAACACAGCCTACATCTTTAAACTTTTTACGACGAATTTGAACGTGTTTTTTTGCACATTTATCATGTTATTTCGAGCCATTAGTAGTATAGAGATCATTAGTTGGTCATTAATCAAACATAGTCTTTTTCTGTTTGTAAAAAAAAGGTTAAAGGTCAAGTAAATGGAAAGACAGTTTTACCTATGCCAGCTGGACTGGAAAAAGTAGCAGAAGTTGAAAGACAAGTGAGTGAAGAAGGACCTCAAGCAGTTGACCTTTATCTAAAAAGTGCCATTGAAGGTGTTGTGATAAAGTGGGCTTATCTGGTGAATGATGTGGTTACTCAGGACTCCAGTGTTGCTTTTGAAAATGGACAAAATCCTACGCCATATGTTGAACTTGAATATTGGTCTAAGCGTCTCACCAACTTGAGGTATTTTCAATATCAATTTGTTGATTTTTTAATATATTTAATTATCAATCGTTAAAGGTATATTTTCGATCAACTACGAGAAGATCGGGTACGAAAAATGGCAATAATCCTCGAGAAAACAGACAGTGCATATTATCCTTGTTTTCGCACTCTTTTTGGGAATGTCGTATCCGCCCTCGCAGAGGCAAAAGAGATATCGTTGTACTTGACACCCTTAAGGAGATGCTTCAAGGCCATCGAGGAAATTGATTTTTCTGAAGCTAAGCCCCTAATGGCGACTGTGATCCACGTTGTCGGTTTAGCTTGGGCAAAAGCTCGCTACTATCAGAACTCCTCAAAGTTGATTATTATGTTTAGGCAAATCTCCAACCTGTTGATACAGGAAGCGCGACAATTTCTTGATCCTTCTTCCATCTTTCAAAGTGATGTTGATGAAGCATTACAGCGTGTACAAATTTCTCGAAGTAATATTCATTAGCCAATTAATAGCATAATAAAAATAATAATGTTTTTATGTATCTAGGTGTATTAGAAGAGTTTAAAATTCAATTTGAGTTTGCAAGAGCTCATCCAGGTATGAAACCAGATTCTCCACCATGGACATTCAATTCTACTGTGGTATTCCATCGATTAGATGCTTTCCTGAAGAGATTAGCAGATATTGAGTGGCTTTTTTATACAGTCTTGGAATTTTCTAAACTAGAAAAAATAGAAATTGGTGGAATTCTAGGTCGTTCTTTAAGTACAAGAATTGTTGCAGTTGTAAAAGAGTTTCAGCATCTATTTGCTGCATTCTCAGCACGTGCTAGTGATGTTCTTGAACCTGACGATGAATCTTTTGCTGTCAACTGTGCCAAATTCAGCGAATCAATCACAGACCTAGACAGCAAACTTGCTGCAATACTTTGCCAAGCTTTTGATGACTGCAGCAATTTGGAGAGTGCTTTCAAGGTTGAGTATCTATTTCGATATTTTTTTTTTTTTTTTTCGAGTAGTATTGTCTCTAGAATATTCGAAATATTTCCCAACAGCATTTTGTAGCATTAATTTATCATCTTTTCAGCTGATCAATATCTCTGGAACTGTGCTGAATCGACCAGTGATTCGCAAACAATTTATGGACCGTTACACTCAGATATACGAACTGCTGAATAATGAATTGACAATGGTAGAGATACTTTTCCATCGTGGCATACGTGAATCCTTCAGTGATCTTCCCCCCTTAGCTGCAGCACTGCAATTTACCAGTATGCTCAGACAACGAATCAATCTTCCAGTGCAGTCATTCAAAACTCTTCAACACTCGTGGGTAGATGTTCATTAACCTTTGAGATCTGAAAAAAATAGTATTCATAAATCAGACTCTGATTGCAGTATTGTAGAGAGCAAAGAAGGACAGAATATTTTAGCGCGATATGAAAGATTTATTAATTTACTGAATGAAAAAGACACAGTCCTTTTTGAAGAATGGGCTCAGCTCGTACCGCAAGCAGTTGAAAAAGGACTCCGACGAACTTTATTGACAAGGGATCGGGGTTCTATTCTTTTAACGGTTAACTTTGACTCAGATTTACTTGCGATTCTAGAGGAAGTTAAATATCTTAAACAAACGGCCCATGAAAATATTCCTGAAGTTGCTCTACAAGTATTTTTTAATTTATTTTATTTTAAATTAATTTTATCAATGGCGACGAAATTAAAGTTATTATATTTTAGGTAGCAGAAAAAGCTGAGGTATTTAGAAAATTTCGAGCTTTTCTACATATTACTGTGACTTCATACAATGATATAAGAAGAACTTCCAGACAAATAGAATATAATCTTATTGAGTTGGAAGTAGCAAGAATCGATTCCATGGTAACGCGTGGAGAGAAGGAGCTTTGTTGGAATTCAGAAGGACTAGCTGATTACATCAATGAGCTGGGAGTACTTGTGCAAAATCTATGGAAGAGACTAAAAGCAATTCAAGCAAACGTTGAAAAGATTAAGAAAATCTTAGAGCCATGGACTAAGACTCCACTAATTGAACGGAAAGATCATCGTAAAGATACGTTACTCGCTTTAGATGAAAGGGCGGAAAACATCGCAAAGCGTTATGGCGAAATTCAAAAAGGTGCTGAACAAATTCACGCTCTTCTTAAAGAAAATGAACTTCTATTTGAAATTTCTACAGAAGTTCAGGATGCTTGGAAAAAATATGTTGAATATGTTGATGATATTGTTGTAGAGTATCTTCGTAGAATTGTTGGTTGTTGTTTAAGTTATCTTTCAGAAAATATGGATCCGGCGGGACAAAGAGAAGCTTTATTCGAAGCTAAATTAGAGCTTCGCGAACCAGATTTATATTACGAACCTTCATTAGAACCAGATGATCCTGAGGGGCTTGAACAACTAATTGTTAGTCTTCTGAATGATATTATGAACATGGCTTCTTTAATTCCAAGATTAAGAAGTGACGTTGAAGGATATAGAGTTGATATAGAACAAGACGTAGACATTACTGCTATGAAAAATGAAATTTTATCTGGAGTAGGTAAAGCTATTGATGAAGCAACTGAATTTTGTGGAATTTTTGAAGGTGATTCATATAATATTAATTATAATTTTCTTATAATTGAATATTTTTTAAATTAATGTTCATTTGTTTAAAGGATATGCTTATTTATGGTTGGAAGATCGAGATACTGTGATGCAACAGTTTCTTGAATACAGTCGTCAATTGACAATGGATGAAATGGAGATGATAGCAATGTTAGACCCAAAAGCACCCCAAAAAGCTTCCCCAAGAATGGAGCAATTTCGAGAACAGATTGACTTATATGAGGGTCTCTATCTCGAGATTGAAGAGATGAAACCATCACGAGTTTTTTGTGGGTGGTTCCGAGTTAACCTTCGACCCTTCAAACAGTCACTACTCAATACTGTATGCAAATGGTCCAGTATGTTTAAAAAACATTTAGTTGAACGTGTCACAAGCAGCCTGTCTGATTTAGGAAACTTTATTAGGTAATTTTAAAATCAATAGACAAATTCGAGATAATAAAATAACTTTCAAAGGGGAAATTGAAAAAATAATTGAACAGATTATTCAGAATTAGCTAACAATGAAAAAACTTCGACTAATAATATTTTGAATTTAATGAGCAGATTAGCTGACGAGGGTTTACTACAGCAGATTCAACCTGGTGATTACGTGGGTCTCATCGCTGTCATGGGATATCTGATGCAAGTAAAAGAGCGTCAACCAACAACAGATGAAATGTTTCAACCCCTTCAGGAAACTATTGAGCTTCTCAAATTCTACGATCAAGATATCCCAGAGGAAGTGAATGTATTACTCCAAGAATTACCCGAGCAATGGGCTAATACAAAAAAACTTGCTCTTTTAGTCAAGCAACAGGTTGCACCGCTGCAAGCTGGTAAGTTGATGATTAACTAATTTACTTTATAATCGTATTCATATAATTATTTATTGTAGGTGAGGTTTCACGTATACGAGGAAGGATATCTGCATTTGATACTACAATTGGTCACTATAGAGAAGCCTTTCGCCGTTATAACTTTTTCAAGTATGACTGTCAGAACGCCTATGGACTGTTAGATGAAGCAGATAAAGAGATTTGTATGCTTGAGCGACAGATGAATGATATCCAAGAGTCAGCATCTCTCTTTGAGGTGACAGTACCAGAGTTCAAGCAGTTGAAACAATGTAGGAGAGAACTTAAGATGCTAAAACAGCTTTGGGACTATGTTTATATCGTTAGAAGCAGCATTGAAGGTTGGAAGACAACACCCTGGAGGAAAGTTGACGTGGAGAACATGGACATTGAGTGCAAAAAATTTGCTAAAGAAATTCGAGGTTAGATATTATCTAATTATAATTTAAATTCACAATTCTCTTTTCATAACTGTCTAAAGTATCCTATTGAATTGTAGCTCTGGACAAAGAAATGCGACCTTGGGATACGTATGTTTCATTAGAGGCGACCGTGAAGAATATGTTGACATCTCTAAGAGCCGTGGGCGAACTTCAAAACCCTGCCATCCGTGAAAGACACTGGAGACAACTGATGAATAGCACAAAGGTATCCTTGAGATCCACAAGGTGTCAAATCCTTCGTTAGAGTCATTAATTAAACTGGAATATTTAAATTCTTGAAATACTTTACAAATGTTCTTTAGTTGTTTAATGAATTTTATGAGGAATTTATAGTTTAGTTGCACGGCTGTATATATACGCTATGAATGTTACAGAGATTGGGCGACATGACTCCAGAAGAAACAGTAAGTCCACTGTACATAAATGCACGGTATGATTATTATATAAATATAGAAAATTTTAATATTTATTAAATCATAAATAACTAGATAAAAATCAGTTGAAATTTTTAGTCTCTTTCACAAATCATTTATTATCCATATTTTAACACTGCTCAACAATATTTAATTTGCAAATTATTTTATAGATCAATTAATCAAGCAATCATTGTAATTATATCATAAGGTAATAAAATGTAAAATAAAAAAATATTATCCATCGCCTTGCTTATCATTCATTCGCCTGTTTATATTCATTTCATAAAAGCATCTTATTTCTCGATAAATTCTTACTTAGTACAGCGTAAAAAAAAATACTTTATTGCATAAATAATCTGTAATAAAATAATTTATAGTGGATCTTTATTGCAAATTCAGATAAAAAATTATTTATTTTATTCCATTTTTTTTAATCGAAATAAAAATTTAAAGAGATATGAAATGAGTTAAAAATTTATAGAGACATTTATTAAAATTGTACTAATTAAGAATTACAAAAAGTTAATAAAGATTTTGAAGAATTAATTAAAACTGTATCAAATAGGTCCGGTTCGTAATGGATGAATCAACAACTCTCGCTGATTTGCTTGAATTAAATCTTCATGATTGTGAGGAGGAAGTTAAGAACATTGTTGATAAAGCAGTTAAGGAAATGTCAATGGAAAAGTATCTTCGAGAACTTAATTCTACTTGGTCCACAATGGAGTTTGAACGAGAAGTTCATCAACGAACTGGAGCAACTTTATTGAAGGCTAGTGAAGAGCTCATCGAAACACTAGAAGAAAATCAGGTCATTAATAATCAAATTCAATTATATTCTATTACTATAAGAATTTTAATCATATTATCTCATTTTTTATTCAAAAAAATTCTATCAGGTTCAATTACAAAACTTGATCACATCAAAGTTTATTGCTCATTTCCTAGAAGAAGTTTCATGTTGGCAGAAGAAGTTAAGCATTGCTGATCAAGTAACAACTATCTGGTTTGAAGTACAACGAACATGGATGCATCTAGAGAGTATTTTTTTATCGTCAGAAGATATCAGAAAACAACTTCCAGTCGACGCAGAACGCTTCGATAGAATCGATGAAGAGTTTAAGAAAATGACAGTAGAAATGGCAAAAACTCCAAATGTTGTACAAGCCACAAACAGAGAAGGTTTGGCAGCAGCACTTGATATTTTGCAAAACGAGCTTGTGCTTTGTGAAAAAGCATTAGCCGAATATTTGGAGACTAAGCGACTTGCATTCCCTCGGTTTTATTTTATTTCTTCTACTGATTTGTTGGATATTCTCTCAAATGGAAATCAACCTGAAGTAGTAGCAAAACACTTGACTAAGCTATTTGATTCCATGGCTAGACTTAAATTCAATTCAGATAATTCGAGTGTTTATCGAGCTGTTGGTAAGATAAAAATTCGAGAAATGAAAATATATTATTTTAATAAAAAAAATTCCAGGATTGTGAAAAAGAACAATTTCATGTATATTTCGATGTCTTACGGTTAATAGTTTTCTCTTATATATTCAGTATTCATAATTTCTTTGAGTGAAATTTTTAAAATTAATAGTATCAATTAAAAAAAATTAAATATAATAATATTATATTTTATTACAGATGGAATGTATGCAAAAGATGGAGAGTATGTAACTTTCACTAATTGCGAAATGGTTTGTGAAGGAGCAGTTGAAGTTTGGTTAAATCGCCTGCAAAGTGCAATGCGTGTATCAATTCGTCATTATTTTAGTGAAGCTGTCGTTGGTTATGAAGAGAAACCTCGAGAACAATGGTTATTCGATTATCCAGCACAAGTTTCTCTTTGTGGAACTCAAATTTGGTGGACTTCTGAAGTGAATTTAGCATTTTCTCGATATGAAGAAGGATACGATAATGCTCTTAAAGATTACCTTAAGAAGCAAATTCTACAACTTAGTACGTTGATCAGTCTTTTGCTTGGTGAATTGAGTAAACAGGATCGACAGAAAGTCATGACCATTTGTACTATCGACGTTCACTCACGAGACGTTGTTGCTAAGCTGGTACAAGCTAAAGTAGAAACTGCACAGGCTTTCCAATGGCAAAGTCAGCTGCGTCATCGATGGGATGAAAAAGAAAAAGATTGCTTCGCTAATATTTGCGATGCTCAGTTTAAATACTCACATGAATACTTAGGAAATACACCCAGGTACCGTAACTATTCAGAATTTTAAATTAAATTTTTAATTATCTAAATTTATTTTTCTTGTTCTTAAGTAATAATAAAAAATATTTATATTTATTTCTCTCTGTGTGAAGTATAAAATTAAATAAAGATAAATTACTTCCAGGCTTGTTATTACTCCATTAACTGACAGATGTTATATTACTCTAACTCAATCGCTACATCTAATAATGGGTGGAGGACCTGCTGGTCCTGCAGGAACTGGAAAAACAGAGACCACCAAAGATCTAGGTCGAGCATTAGGTATAATGGTGTACGTTTTTAACTGCTCTGAACAAATGGATTACAAATCATGTGGGAACATTTATAAAGGTCTCGCACAAACTGGTGCTTGGGGATGCTTCGATGAATTTAACAGAATTTCCGTAGAAGTTTTGTCAGTTGTAGCAGTCCAAGTGAAGTCTGTTCAGGATGCAATCAGAGATAAAAAGCAAAAATTTAATTTTATGGGAGAAATAATTCAATTAGAACCGACTGTTGGAATTTTTATTACTATGAATCCCGGATATGCCGGACGTACTGAGTTACCAGAAAATTTAAAAGCTCTATTTCGACCATGTGCTATGGTAGTACCTGATTTTGAACTAATCTGTGAGATTATGTTAGTTGCTGAAGGATTTCAAGATGCTAAAATATTAGCAAGGAAATTTATTACTTTATATACACTCTGTAAAGAATTATTGTCGAAACAAGATCATTATGACTGGGGATTGCGAGCAATAAAATCAGTTTTAGTGGTGGCAGGAAGTTTAAAACGAGGAGATCCAGGAAGACCTGAAGAAGAAGTACTCATGAGAGCATTGCGAGATTTTAATATTCCAAAAATAGTTTCTGATGATCTGCCAGTTTTCATGGGATTAATTGCAGATTTATTTCCAGCTTTAGATGTACCGCGAAAGAGAGATGTGGAATTTGAGAAAACAGTAAAACAAGCAGCAGCTGATTTATTACTTCAACCCGAAGATGGTTTTATTCTCAAGGTCGTCCAGTTGGAAGAATTGTTAGAGGTCAGACATTCTGTATTTATTGTTGGCACAGCAGGTTGTGGAAAAACTCAAGTCTGGCGAACTCTTTTTAGAACTTACCAAAATATTAAAAGAAAACCAATCTATAATGATCTCAATCCTAAAGCTGTAACCAATGATGAGCTCTTTGGAATAATAAATCCGGCGACACGAGAATGGAAAGACGGTTTATTTTCCGTAATAATGAGGGACCAAGCTAACTTGGGCGGTGAAAATCCTAAATGGATCATCCTTGATGGTGATATAGATCCAATGTGGATTGAATCATTGAACACGGTGATGGATGATAATAAAATTCTTACCCTTGCAAGCAATGAAAGAATTGCTCTGACACCAGCAATGAGACTATTATTTGAAATTTCAAATTTGCGAACAGCAACACCTGCTACTGTCTCTCGTGCAGGAATACTTTATATAAATTCTCAAGACCTTGGTTGGAATCCTTACGTAACTAGTTGGATAGAAACCCGAACTATACCAGCAGAGAAATCGAATCTCGTAACTCTATTCGATAAATACATACCAATATGTTTAGAAACACTGAGAACAAGATTCAAGAAAATAACTCCAATTGCTGACATGGCTCATGTGGAAATGTTGTGTCAACTATTGAACTGTCTACTTAAACCAGAAGTTACAGCACATGAGTTTACAAAAGATCATTATGAGCTGTACTTTAATTTTGCAGCAGTCTGGGCATTTGGATCAGCCATGTTTCAAGACCAAAATATTGATTACAGAGTAGAATATACTAAATGGTGGGTTAATGAATTTAAACAAGTGAAATTTCCATCTCAAGGTACAGTTTTTGATTATTATATTGATCCAGAAACGAGAGAATTTATGCATTGGAATGAACGTGTTCCTAGATTTGAATTAGATCCAGACATTCCTCTACAAGCTGCTGTAGTTCACACTGCAGAATCGATAAGAATAAAATATTTCTTGGACCTTTTAATGGCTGAAAAGAATCCAGTAATGCTCGTAGGTACAGCAGGATGTGGAAAAACAGTTTTAGTGTCTGAGAAACTTCTTCAACTTTCTGAAAACTACGCTGTAACAAATATACCTTTTAATTTCTATACATCATCGGAAATGCTGCAAAAAATTCTCGAAAAACCATTAGAGAAAAAAGCAGGAAGAAATTATGGTCCACCAGGGAATAAAACGTTGATTTATTTTATCGATGATATGAATATGCCTGGGGTTGATACCTATGGTACAGTTCAACCACACACACTCATTCGTCAACATTTGGATTATGGACATTGGTATGACAGGACTAAATTATCTCTAAAAGATATCCATAATTGTCAGTATATCAGCTGTATGAACCCTACTGCAGGTTCTTTTACAATAAATCCTCGTCTACAGAGACATTTTATAGTATTTGCTGTCAGCTTTCCTAATAATGACTCGTTGATGACTATTTATTCATCAATTCTTTCTCAACATTTAGCTAACCTTGAACACAGGTAATTGGTACTCTATTTTTATTGAAAAAAAAAAAAATAATCATCATTATTTTATCTTGATAATAATCCTCTCAATTTTTTCAATTACTTTGGGTTGCTAGGTTTCCATTGTGCGTGACAGAGATGGGAGATAGCATCGTCCAAGCCTCTCTTCAGCTTCACAATCGATGTGCTCAAGTTTTTCTACCTACAGCCACAAAATTCCATTATATTTTTAATCTACGTGATCTCTCAAATTGTTTCCAAGGCATGCTATTTAGTGGAAATGAATGTCTTCAGTCATCTTGTGATATTATTCGTCTTTGGATGCATGAAACTCATCGAGTTTATGGAGATAAATTAACTGATGACAAAGACATTGATAGTTTTATTAAATTACAAATCGATATATTGAAAAAAAATACCGAGGAAATTGATGAAAGTGCAGTTCTGGAGAAACCAAATATATATTGTCACTTTGCAGGTAATTACTAATGAATGATTATATTGAAAATTCCATAAATTAATTATAAGTTCATTGATTTAACCTTGTCAGGATGACGTAATGCATGGATGCTTTTCTATTAATGTCCAATCGTTTATTCATCAAGTTAGTACAATAACTTCAACTCCTTGATGATAAATAATAAATATTTTTAGGTGGTGTCGGTGAACCTAAATACATGCCAGTGAAAGATTGGACGACACTTAACCGTCTATTGTCAGAAGCTCTTATAAGCTACAATGATTTAGTTGCTGCGATGAATCTAGTTCTCTTTGAAGATGCAATGATGCATGTTTGTCGTATAAATCGAATTTTAGAATCACCAAGAGGAAGTGCTTTACTAGTTGGCGTTGGGGGTTCTGGAAAACAAAGCCTTTCTCGCTTGGCAGCATTCATAAGCTCTCTAGAAGTCTCACAGATTCAATTACGAAAGGGATATGGAGTAATTGATTTGAAAATGGAACTCGCTGCTTTGTATATGAAGTCTGGACTTAAAAATATAGGAATTATGTTTCTAATGACTGATGCACAGGTGCCTAATGAACAGTTTTTAGTTTTAATTAATGACATGCTTGCATCTGGCGAAGTACCAGATCTTTTTCCGGAAGACGAAGTTGAGAATATAATTGCGGGTGATTTGTCTTTTACTTGTCATTTATTCTTTACGAAAAAAGATAAAAGGTCTCTTGTAAATATCCTATTTCAATTAAAGGTGTTCGAAATGAGGTAAAGGGTGCTGGAATATTGGATAGCAGGGAAAATTGTTGGAAATTCTTCATTGATCGAGTTAGACGACAGCTAAAGTAAATTAAGAGTTTATTTTAGAATTTTATCGTATAAAATTAAATTAGAAAATATTTTTTAATTAAACTGCATTTTTGCTAGAAAAAAAAACATTAATTAAGTTACTTTTAAAATTGAAAGATTTATCTAAGTAACTAACTCGAAAATTCAATTTTCAGAATTGTTTTATGCTTCTCACCAGTTGGATCAATATTAAGAGTAAGATCAAGGAAATTCCCAGCAATAATAAACTGTACTGCAATCAACTGGTTTCATGAATGGCCTCAAGAGGCTTTGATGTCCGTTTCAAAGAGATTTTTAGAAGAACTCGATGAATTACCAGTAGACTGCAGGTACTATCAAGAATATTATAATACTAAATGATGTTACTGTAATAATCAACGATGCGACAAATAATATTTTAGGGAGTCAGCAGCAAAGTTCATGGCCCATGCCCACACGACCGTGAACGCAACGAGCCGTCTCTATTTGGCGAGTGAACGACGTTACAATTATACTACACCAAAGTCATTCCTGGAACAAATTAGTCTGTACATGAAACTTCTTAAAGCTAAATCCAGCGAATTAAGGGGCCGGATCGAGCGGCTGGAAAATGGTCTGGCGAAGTTAAGATCAACAGCAGCTCAAGTAGCTGAATTGAAGCAAAAATTGGCTATACAGGAAGTAGAATTACAGCAGAAAAATGAAGCTGCGGATGCTCTGATAGCTATTGTTGGTGTTGAAACGGAAAAGGTTCAGAAAGAAAAAGCATTAGGTAAAAGATAAATTTATTTCATTATTTCCCCCATTGAGTTGAACAAAAGACTTCACATATTGGAATTACGAAAAATAAGTCTTAAATTGGATCGCAAAATCCATTAATTAATTACTTCCAATAATACTAATGAACCTAATAGACTGATAAAAAAATTACACACTAATGTTTGACATTGTTTAGCTGATGAGGAGGAATCAAAAGTCGCTGTAATTGCGGAGGAAGTGCTGAAAAAACAAAAGGATTGTGAAGCGGATTTAGTAAAGGCCGAACCAGCTTTACTAGCAGCTCAAGAGGCTTTAAACACTCTTAATAAAGCGAATCTCACAGAATTAAAGTCGTTTGGATCTCCACCGGGCGCTGTGACCAACGTCACCGCCGCTGTAATGGTCCTTCTCGCACCTAATGGCAAGGTGCCAAAGGATAGGAGTTGGAAAGCTGCCAAAGTACGTTTGTTTTAATGACACATCATTCGTTTTATATCTAATTAAAACCCTTAGTGAAGTTTTTAATTATTCTCACGAATTTTCTTTAGATCGTCATGGCTAAAGTTGATGCATTTCTTGATTCTTTAATAAATTATGATAAAGAAAATATACATCCAGAGGTCATAAAATCTATACAACCGTATTTGAAAGACTCTGAATTTGAACCAGAATTTGTACGATCAAAATCCGCTGCCGCTGCGGGTTTATGTGCTTGGGTTATCAATATCATTAAGTTTTACGAAGTTTTCTGTGATGTTGAACCTAAGAGGAAAGCCCTAGCGCAAGCAAATGCTGAATTAGCAGCTGCTCAAGAGAAATTAAGTGGTATCAAACGAAAAGTTGCTGTGAGTATTTAATTTACGTCTTTTAATTACATAATTACTTTTATTTTTCATCAAACTTTGGTTTATCTTTCTTTTGCGGTAGAATTATATTCTTTTGATTAAAGCAAAGAATGATTGCATGAGATTTTTATCATTATTATCGTTCATACTTTTTAACTATAAGATTAAAAATAATAATAGGCATTGTTTAACGTGAATATACAGAAATAAGATAAAACCATTTTTGTTTCACAAGTATGATATATTATTCATCTCATTAATTGATATAATATCGACAAGTAAACAAATTCAACTTGCTATAAAATATTATAAAACAAAATAAATCAGTTTTCATTTACTTTAAGTCACTAATTGTTAAAAATAAAGATGAATGGAAGAGGTGAATTTTGATAATACACCTCTTCCATCATCATATTTATCAATTTTGAAAGCATAAATTGTTTTCTATAACATCTTAAATAATAGAGTTGTTATTCATTTTGAATTTACTAAAACCAATCAGAAATATAGTAGCTTGATGCATTTATTTAGACAATTGATAACATGATCATTTAATAATAGAACCAAAATAAAGTAAAACAATGAAGTCAATTGAAAACATATTCTCGAAATGATTATGTCAAGATATTAAATAACAATATTTTTTGCATTAATTATTTTTTTTTTTTTTCAACAAACACTTTCCTCTTCTACTTCTTCAACTTTGAATTCGTCTTCTCCAACTCCATCGAGCTACTAGACCCCACTAAGTTGTTAAACATTTTTTACTATCAGCTGTTCTTCATGGCCAAAGACTGTAACGTTGACTCGAATCGGACGATTCCGTCTTTTCTGTAAACAAATTACATAAAAAAATTAAATTATCTACATACATTAAGTTGTTATTACTGTAGGTTTCGTAATTTACTTACTGTTGTCATACACCCAGAATACTGGTGGTAACATATCCGAATTATCAGGTTCTACAGGTTTTGATATATCCCATTTATTTTCCCAATCAGACGGATAAACATAATCGGAATCTGCTACCGTATCATTTTCATCTCTATTACCCCAAAATGGTTTTGCTTCAGCCCCTGCAGTTATAATTTATTAATTTTAATAATGGTTAGATAACGAATTATAGAACTTATTTAAAAATGATTCCTATATAGATTGATAAATATTTAACAAATTTATATTCATTTAAGAACACTGGTTGTTGTGGATAAATATGAATACAGTTGACTTACACAATGAACAGACGAGAACACCAACTATGAGCAGAAAGAGTTTCTGTTTCAACATTTTGGCTTCTAATGAAGATACTTTGAAACAGCGTCGTTTTATATTGCTTGCATACACTTATCTGCTGATTTATCAAATAAAATCTTTATTAATCTTTTAACACTTTCTTTTTGAAACAATCAATTATATACCATTTGATAATCAAATATTGATGAGAATAGATAACGTTAGACATTACTTGTGATTCATTATAGTTCATTTTTTCTATTACTTTCACTTCATATTTAAATAGTAGTATAGAATTATAAGTAGTTAATGGAATATAGCAATTCTTGTCAAGTATTGATAGAATTATTTGATGAATTTATCATCTTTTCTCTTATTTTTTTGAACAAAACTATTGACAATATCTCTTCATTAAATCATGTTGAAATGAAGTACATCAGAAAATGAACTGAAAAAACTAAAACTTGTGAAGTCAAATGTTCCTTTAATCGAATAAAAAATTTTGTTTTCTGTTAAAAATGAATTAATGATGATTAATTGCACTTCTTAAATTTATTCAGTCATTAGAAGAGCAATTAGCGAAGCTTACAGCTGACTTCGAACAAGCGACATCCGAGAAGCTCAAGTGCCAGCAAGAAGCAGACGCCACTAATGCAATCATCGCACTAGCTAATCGATTAGTAGGAGGTCTCGCCTCGGAGAATGTTCGTTGGGCAGATTCAGTTGCTGAGTAAGTCCATTTACCTCAAAGCTTAATTTCATTAACTCGATATAATTTATTGATCCTTATAATTATTATGCAGTTTGAAGCATCAAGGAGAAACTTTACCTGGAGATGTGCTTCTAGTTACTGCGTTCATTTCTTATGTTGGATGCTTCACTAAGTCCTTTCGATTAGATCTTCTACACAAGCAATGGTTACCTGCTCTTAAAACAATAGAACCACCTGTTCCTATTACTGATGGCCTTGATGTTCTTACTCTCCTAACAAATGACACGCAAATTGCTAAATGGAACAATGAAGGTTTACCGAACGATCGAATGAGTACAGAAAATGCTACAATTCTTTCTAATTCAGATCGTTGGCCTCTAATGATTGATCCGCAGGTAATTAACTTGCTCGCCACCGTAGCACAAAAAAAGTAGACTGATATAATTAATTAATTCTTTAGTTCACTTTATGTCTGTATTTAAACTTTTTTCTATTTTTTAATCATTTAATTATTGTTAAGAGTATATTTATTAGTTGCAAGGTATCAAATGGATAAAACAAAAATATGGAGATGACTTACGAGTGATTCGATTAGGACAAAGGGGATACTTAGATGTAATTGAGCAGTCTCTAGCGGCAGGTGCTACCGTTCTAATAGAAAATATAGGAGAAGCAGTAGATCCGGTTCTTGATCCTCTTCTCGGAAGGAATCTCATTAAAAAAGGGCAAGCGATAAAAATAGGAGATAAGGAAGTTGAATACAATCCTAAATTCAGACTTATATTGCATACCAAACTGGCAAATCCTCATTACAAACCTGAAATGCAGGCCCAAACAACTCTTATTAATTTCACTGTCACGAGAGATGGTTTGGAAGATCAACTTTTGGCTGAAGTTGTTAAGGTTGAACGTCCAGATTTAGAAGATTTAAAAGCTGAGCTTACAAGACAACAGAATGATTTTAAAATCACTTTAAATAGTCTGGAAGATTCGCTTCTTTCACGGTCAGTCAGAAAAATATAAAACAATTTTTATTCAAATGATTCCTTCATTTTTTTTTTTTTTTATTTTTATCTCTTTCTGCTTCTTTTGTAGATTATCTTCAGCGGATAGCAATGTTTTAGGAGATACAGCTTTAGTGGAAAATTTAGAAACAACAAAAAAGACAGCAGCAGAAATAGAACGTAAAGTAACAGAAGCTCGTGGGACTAGTAAAGAAATAGATGCAGCAAGAGAACTTTATAGACCTGCGGCAGCAAGAGCATCACTTCTCTATTTCATTCTCAACGATCTTAATACTATCAATCCTATATACCAGTTCTCTTTGAAAGCCTTCAGTGTTGTCTTTCAGAAAGCTATTGTCAGAGCTGATCCAGCGGCCGACGTGACAGGCAGAGTAATGAATCTTATTGAGTGTATCACCTATTCGGTCTTCATGTACACAACGAGAGGATTATTCGAGTGTGATAAACTGATATTCACATCTCAGATGGCCTTTCAGATTCTTTTAGCCAAGAAAGAGATAACTACAACTGAACTAGACTTTCTGCTCAGGTTTCCAATTGTCCCCCATGTCACGTCCCCAGTTGATTTTCTGACCAATAGTAGTTGGGGAGGAATAAGGAGTCTAGCTTCTAGAGATGAATTTAGGCAAGTTATTATTTAATAAACTATCCAAGTGGATGCAATAAAGAAACCATTTTATCTTCAGGAATTTAGATAGAGATATTGAAGTATCAGCGAAACGGTGGAAAAAGTTTGTGGAATGTGACTGCCCAGAACGAGAAAAGTTCCCTCAAGAATGGAAAAATAAAACATCTATTCAACGTTTGTGCATCTTACGAGCCTTAAGGCCTGACAGGATGACCTATGCTATATTAGTGTTCATCGAAGAGAAGCTTGGTGTACGATACGTCGAGGGTAAGACTGTTGAGTTTTCGAAATCCTTCGAAGAAACCGGTCCTTCGACTCCCATCTTCTTTATCCTTTCTCCGGGAGTAAATCCACTCAAGGTATGATTGAGACTTTTATCAAGATAAATAAGAATAGAAAAATATATATATATATATTTTGTTTTCGTTAGGACGTTGAAGACTTAGGACGTAAAATGGGATATACCTCGAATAATCAAAACTTCCATAATGTTTCTCTCGGTCAAGGTCAAGAGACAGTAGCAGAGCAAGCAATGGATATAGCATCAAAGATGGGACACTGGGTAATATTGCAAAACATTCATCTAGTGAAAAAGTGGTTACCACTTTTGGAGAAGAAACTTGAAGTTGCAGCTGAAGGATCTCATCCAGACTACCGAGTCTTTATGAGTGCAGAACCGGCAAGTACTCCAGCAGGTCATATAATTCCTCAAGGCGTACTTGAGTCCTCCATCAAGATCACGAATGAGCCGCCCACCGGGATGCAAGCAAATCTGCACAAGGCACTCGACAATTTCACGCAAGAGACTCTCGAGATGTGCAGTAAGGAGGCGGAGTTCAAGGCTATCCTCTTCTCTCTTTGTTACTTCCACGCTGTAGTGGCGGAACGAAGAAAGTTTGGACCTCAGGGCTGGAATAAAATCTATCCCTTTAACGTGGGTGACCTCAACATTAGCGTCAGTGTGCTTTACAACTATCTCGAAGCAAGCCCA
Source organism: Chelonus formosanus (assembly GCA_028641665.1). Taxonomy (NCBI): domain Eukaryota; kingdom Metazoa; phylum Arthropoda; class Insecta; order Hymenoptera; family Braconidae; genus Chelonus; species Chelonus formosanus. The sequence continues at coordinate 23,351,534 of CM054002.1, forward strand.
AGGGTTCCATGGGAAGATTTGCGATACCTCTTTGGCGAAATCATGTATGGAGGACATATAACTGATGATTGGGACAGAAAACTTTGCGTATCTTATCTTGAAGAATTAATGCAGCCTGACTTGGTCGATGGAGAACTTCAATTAGCACCAGGTATTTTATATTACAAAGTGGGAAAGAGATAACATAATTAAAGTAATCTTGGAACGATCAAATTCAATTTATAGAATTAAATGGGCAAATGATGAATAATCATTTGAATATAAATTTATTATGTAAATGTAAAAGTCTGATATTTGATAAAAATCATTTATTCAAAAGCTTTTTTATAAATTATATATCTTTAAATTGAATTCTTTTGAAAGGCTTTCCGGCTCCTCCAAACACCGACTTAGCCGGTTACCATGCCTACATTGACGAATCAATTCCACCCGAGTCACCCTACCTTTACGGCCTACATCCAAATGCAGAAATAGGGTTTCTAACGACAACCTCGGAGAATTTGTTTAGGACAGTCTTTGAAATGCAGCCTAGAGATGCTGGCGACTCTGGTGGTCAGACAGTAACAAGAGAAGATAAAGTATGTTTTACTAAACAACTTGACATTTATTAAGAAAATAATGACACATTTTTTTTTTTTTTTTTGACTTTTCAGGTAAAACAAATTCTAGATGAAATAATGGAAAAATTACCAGAAGAATTTAATATGACAGATATAATGGCTAAAGTTGAAGAACGAACCCCTTATGTAATTGTAGCATTTCAAGAGTGTGAGAGAATGAATTGGCTGACCGGTGAAATGAAGAGGTCACTTAGAGAACTCGATCTTGGATTAAAAGGAGAATTAACTATCACTTCAGACATGGAAGATCTAGAAAATGCTCTTTTCCTCGATCAAGTTCCACCTATCTGGTCTCAAAGGGCGTATCCATCTCTATTGGGACTCACAGCTTGGTTTGTTGATCTTTTATTGCGACTCAGAGAATTAGAAACCTGGTCAACTGACTTTGCAGTAAGTCAATAGACAATAATTTATATTTATGTTCAAACAACTTTACTGAATGAAGAACCTGGTGATTATTATGTAAATATTTTTTCTCAGCTTCCGGCTTGTGTATGGTTAGCAGGATTTTTTAATCCTCAGTCATTATTAACAGCAATTATGCAGTCGACAGCAAGGAGACATGAATGGCCGTTAGATAAAATGTGCCTTCAGTGTGATGTTACAAAAAAGAATAAAGAAGAGTACACGTAAGTACTGTCATCATCAATCAACGATAAAAATTCATTATTTATTTAATTATTCGTTTTCTTTGTAAAGAACTGCACCGAAAGACGGGGCTTACATTCATGGAATATTTATGGAAGGAGCCCGATGGGATGTTCAAGCTGGAATTTTAGTGGACTCCAGGCCGAAGGAATTATTTCCAATGATGCCAGTGATTAATATACGAGCAATAACTCAGGATAAACAAGATTTGCGAAATATGTACGAATGTCCATTATATAAAACACGAACACGTGGTCCTACTTATGTATGGACATTTAATTTGAAGTCAAAAGATAAACCAGCGAAATGGACTCTTGCTGGAGTTGCCTTGTTACTTCAAATTTAATTCAATTAATAAAGTCACTTTCACGATATAAACGTTATGCTTCGTTTATAATTAATTAAGGATTTCTACTCAGTCTGAAGTTTGTTAATTATGAAAAAATGTTATTTAGATAAAGAGGATTGAGATACTTTATAACAAATTTTATCATAATAATTTTTCCTTCATTCAACTCCCTCGGTTACTAAGAGTCTCTTGTAATTAATGAAGGCAAGAAGAGAATTAGTATCATGAAAAAAAAGAAAAAATTACTTTCACTCACTACAGATACATATTTTATTGGGATTGAAAATGGATTTATTGAAGTAAGATTTGATAAATAAATCATCGTAAAAATTTCATTTACTAAGTTAAGTAAAGCTAAAAATGGCAGAGATTCAAAATTTGTTTGATAAAAAAACATTGTAGAAAAGAAGATTAAAATTGCAGTAGATTTAGGAGGGCTGTACCAAAAAGATTTTTCAAAACAAAATGGATTTTCATGAAACATTCAACGGTTATTAGTTTTTCTCATCCCTTGATGAATAGTAAAGAAGAATGTTCGTGATCTTGAGTTTGATTTAGGTTCACTCACAATTCACAAGACTGACTCTTCCCTCGTTACTCTTGAGGGAAAATTCTCAAAAGGCTTTTATCGGACGATTCGGTGATTAGCCTCAGAACAGCTTTGCTCGGGTTCCTTTGTCCCACGCGACGAACCACGCAGATCGATCGCGCTCACGCCAACCTCAATCTCAGTTTTCATTAGCTCGTCGAAACCCTCCGGTCTTCTTTAATTCATCATTACAGTCCTTATCAAGAGGGTCTTCTCTGAAGAGTAAATAAAAAATATTGACATAAGAGCAAAATGAAGAAGTAAAATATAATAATAGATGTTGTTATTATTTATTTTTTATGATGCAGTATTACTGACATTATTTAACGTAGACTTTAGGTAACAGCTTGGTTGACTACCATCAACGAATTTATACAAAGAACCGAGTAATCCGAGGGTGAGAGACCAGGGAATGGAGACCGCGCAGATCACAGACACGAGTCACTAATGGCTCCTTTGTCTCGAAGGAGGTATAAACCATTTTTCATGCCTGTCGACGGCTTCAGTGTCGTTGGATAATCATTTTAAAAAAGAGCCGCAAGCAGGTGCCCCACCTGTCATACACTTGTACATAAGCCAACCATTGCATTGTACCAAATTGAAAGCCTGTATGTGGCGTAAGAAATTAAATTTTTCGTCTTTCAAGTCAAACGAATTTGAGATAATTAAATGACCGCCTTAGGTCATAAGAATTTATTCCACTCACGAGAAAAACATTAATATTTTTTACAGCTTTTCACGTTATTTATTAATACTATGAAAAAAATATGAATTTTCATCTCAGTGACATGGATATTCATCAAACAAACTTTTGTATAAAATACTTTCATAATTCTCTCACCCTCGAAGAATTCATTCACTAATGCTCTTTGTAAGGGGAAAGTTTTATTGTTAAAAAAAAAATGCAAAAAGTTTTGATATAATTTGTAAAAAACAAAAAAAAATACGAGTAAAGACTATACGAAAAATAGTTTTATCAATCTGAAATCTTATCTGCTTTATTATCATCATTTTGGAAAGTTGGAAAATGTTAATCGTTAATAATCTAAAATATAATATTTTTCTCCTCATGATCTGTTTTCTTCAATAAAATTTTAATGATAAGGTAACTCTATCATTAAGAAAGGGTCATTTAATTGACAGTAACTACAAATCAAGATGACATGATAAATAATAAGAAAAGAGAAATTTTTAAGTTATTAATTAGTAATTTTGGATAAAAATCAGACTTACATTTAAATAATGCCGATGAGATTTTTCTACATTAAATATATGTTTTTTAACATGAACAATGTTTTTGTGAATACTTGTAGTAAAATTCTAAAAATAGAATATATGATTTCTAAATTGTACAGCGATAATGTTTGTTTCAGAAAAATAAATACCATGTTATTGTTAAATAAAGTTGACGAAATTTAGTGGTTATTGAAAAATATTTAAAATAAAGTCAATGATCGATAATAATGTTACGAAAACTATTGCGTTATCTTTTATTTATATTCAATTGTGTTTTAAAGAATTTAAACTACGTTTAAGTATTTTTTATCTATGATTTTCATCACTTTTCAATTGAGTGTATTTTTCAAAGATCAACTTATGCGTGATGATAATTTTCCTTCAAAATATTTATCATTAACAAATAATAATGTTATTATTATATATCTTGACATACTTATTTAGTGAATATGTTTTTAATTAATTTTATTGTTTCACGTTATTCTTGATTTATTGTTAAATTATCATCTAACCTGCTGTCTAAATTTATGAATTAAACTACGATATTTTAAATTAATTTTTAGGAAATTCAAAAACAATATTTTTTAAAATGTTATAAAAAACATCTACGCCTTTGGAAAATGATGAATATATTTATAAAACCGGTGTATTATCAAAATAGAAATTATCTCTATAGTAAAATGATTTTTTTTTTTTAATAGCTTTGACACACATAAATATCTCAATTTAACGAAATTAAGAATATTCTAAGCTCCCGATCGATAATAATACTCATAAGTCATTAAAACTATCGTAGGAAAAAAAATGTTCAGTTTTTTTTCATTAAAATCCATCATGTTCGGCCGTAAAGAACCTTCGTTTGACAGTCATTCCACAGGTAGATTTTTAAGTTTATTTCAATTCTATTTGATTAAAAAATCTTATTATTATCTTGTGATTGAAAATAAGTGTATTAAAAAACTTTTTGATTTTAGTGTTTGAAAACAACAATAGTATAGACGGCAGCAATGGAAAAGATCAAAATGACAGAATGGATGTGGAAGGAAAAAGTGATAATAGTGAAAAATTAAGCGACGAGGTAGAAAAGGAGATATTAAAAGGAGACCAAGATGCAGATGAATCTGAAGGAGAAGAAGATGGGGAAGAAACAGTGGAGAGTAAAGAGGAAGATGCCAAGGAACTTGGTGAGAACGAGAATGAAGAAGTAGAAGATGAAGAAGTAGAAGATGAAGAAGAAGAAGAGGAGGAGGAGGAAGATGATGATGGTGCTTAATAAGGAAGAGGTCAATATTAAGTTGATGATAAAAGTTAAAAAAATCTACAAAATGATTTTGTCAATCACTGTTCAACTATAGAGTTATTTTGTTTAATAAACTACTTGTTATTTCTTCTTGTTTCAATAAAAATGATTTCAATCCAAGTTTAATGAGCTCATTACACATATCACTATCCAATAAATATATTAGGTCATAGAAACAATAGACTGTAATTAACTATGTACATAAAATTGTATAAATTTCTAAGAGTTTAAAATATAGTAGATTATTATTTAATGAAGCTAAAAAATTTTTCAATACCCAAACTAATATTTTAAATATTTGGAGTAAGTCAATGATATATTGACATTATAACAAATTCATTATCTTTAAATAGAGTTACAAAATCTATTATGTTATCTATTGCCATTGTTATTTGAATATTAAATGATATGTACCTATTGTTCAGGACAGAAATATTACACGATTCATGAAGATTTAATTTGATAAATTAACTGATAAGTACATGCAAGCAATATAAAAAGCCGACTTTTTCCAATAGTTTCATTCGCATTCAAAATGTTCAAGTATACGATCTGTCTGCTCCTCATCACCGCTCTCGTTTTTTCACTTGGTAAGTTAACTATCAATATTAATTATATATTTCTATTTATAGTAAATCAAACTATGTAGAATCCATTAAAATTAAACTGTTTCAAACCAACAAATATCATTCTGAATTGAAATCATTTTTATACATTTCATCAAATTCTTTGTTGGATTTTTATTAAAATGAATGATATATAATTGCAGGGGTCGATGCAAGACCGAAAGACAAAACCCTAAGGGACTATTATGATACTGAGGAAGAATACGATGCAGCATTAATAGCAGCGTATGGTGATTTTAATGCACCTTTCGATCTAGAAGCATTTGAAGCTAAAGTGAACTCACGTTTGTAATGATTATGAAATTAAGACCATTTTGACATAATATTTCTGTATCTACTTTAATTCTGTAAACGAAAATTACTATGAACTTAGTTCTATTAAAGTTACGATAAAAGTTACAATATGATAAAAATTCATAAAATGAATCTATAATAACTGAAAAGCATTTCTATATGTTATCAACCACTTGTTGTTCTGTATGTTACAATAAAAATAATTTCAATCCAAGTTTTATGAGTTCATTTCATCTATTTCCATCAAATAAACGTATAATCATACTTGTTTATTAAGTGACAATTATTATATTCTACTTTTTGAATATGATTTAAGCCTGCACTGCAAATCGGAAATAACTCAAGTGTTTAGTGATGAATCACTTAAAGTGTTTAATGATTAAACACCTAAGTGATTACAATGTTGAACATCATAAACAAACTATAGCAGTTTGGTAAACGGCAAGAAACGTTTAAAAGTCGTCTACAAAATTACTATAATTCATTTATGATGTTTAACATTGTAAATACTTTAAGTGTTTAATTGCTGAACACTTGGATTTGCAGTGTGTAGATACAATAAAATGTAATAAACTATGAATAAACATTGTATGAAATTTTAAAATATTGAAATATCATTATAGTATAAATTAATGAAGCTAATGGAATTGACAATTCCTACACTGATTTATTGAACATTTACAAAGTCAATACTATGCTGAAATTGTAACATTACCGTGGATGGGTAAATATAATTACAAAACTTGACATCTTATCCATTATAATTCTAGTTTGATCAATAAATGATATGCAATCCATTGTTCAGAACAGAAGCATTACAAAATTTATGAAGTTTAAATTGAATTGAATAAATTAGCCGATAGGTGCATGCACTATAAAAAGACGATATTTTTCAATAGTTTTCTTCGAATTCAAAATGAATGACGTGATCTTTCTGCTTATTATCAGCATGTGAGTAAATTACAGTCATCTTTATTTTCGACCGACTAAAAAAATCAAAATAGTTTGATTTACTATATAATTTTCAATACAGATGATTTTCTTATTTTTTAGAAATGACTATTGTAGATAAATGTTTGACATATTTTTGAAATAAAGATAATTTTGAATTAACATTTATGTACTTACTCCAATCCTATGGTTCAAAATTGCTATTAAATAAGTTTAATTGGATTTTTAATTTTCCTAATTATCTAATCAATAATTAATAATGGTAGATTGTGTAGCTTTGTTATAAAACTCATCATTGCATGAAAATGAAACATGAGTACATGAGAATCTAACAGGTGCATATGTCAAACCTGATGAATGTTACCTAAACCCTGAACTCCATTGAAAACAATTCGTATCAACTCAAGTCTAATTACAAAGGCACAAGCAAATGATCTTTTGAACTGAATAATAATTCTCAGTTGAAGAGGGTAATGTTGTATGAATAGTAGTTTAACTCAAGATTAAATACTCGAGAATGATTTTTCAGTTTACCTTTTGACATATTTTGAACAATTCAGCACATTATCTGAATTTTACCTTTAAAATTCATTAAAATACAACAATATCTGAAACAAGATATTTGTCTTTAAAAATGTTTCAACACTTTTACACAATTTTTAATACAATATTGACCAATTATTGTTAATAATAGCTAACGCAACATCATCACAGATATTTTTTAACATTGTAGAAAGAATTTTATTTTTCCAAGATTATTCTAAGCTCTTGTAATTCAATAATCCAGTAACACCATCTAGCTTATTTATTCTTAAACTTTAGCTCTGTTATGATAACCCTACACCTAGATCCAATTGTTACAAAATTTCTAACGTCATTGATAGCTACGATAATATTAAATAAGATGCTACATGTTGCAATCTTCTGTTTATAACAAATAGAACTAAACCAACAAAACTCTGATATGACGAGTAAGAATAAAATATATAAAGAAAGAGTGCCGTTGGAGTTTTAGTAAGAAAAAAAATGTTGAAAAGTAAAGTTTGTTATGTCCTTGCTCTAGCTTTAATTGACTCTCTATGTAAGTACAAATTTTTCATTTATAAATCAAATTTTTTGACTTATATTATTCATACTATCTGTATATTGATTGTAGGGGTTCAAGCACTACCATCTATTACATTTTTCGACGATTATGCCATTCATAATGGCGGAAGATTTAGATCTCTAGAATGTCCAGACAATGAATTTTTAAATCACGAAGGAAAGGCTTGTGAGCCTACTTGTGAAGATCCATTCCGTCCTGATCTATGTGAAGAAGTGAGTATCAAAAACCAATTATTATTGCATTAAGGTCATTAATTTTAAATTCAATTGTAATAAATCAATTTTCATAACTGCAGAAAAAAGTCATCGCTTGTGAATGTGATGATGGCTATGTAAGAAATGCTACAGGTGCATGCATCAGACCTGAGAAATGTCTTCATCAGCTACCTTCAAAAAGTGAGAACACCGTGTCTGCATCGAGATCTCATAAACACAGTGGAGTGATGATTGAAGTTGTTGAACCAATTTCAACTGAGCATCGAGAAAATGATACAGATATTGAAAGTCAACTTAGAGAAGGTGAAGCTTATAGTTTAGAAGATTTTGAAAACGTTGATGCTATTCGAAGTGAAATGGAATTTGATCCAGAATTTTTGGAGTATTTATCCGATATCCATAATGAGTATCATAGAAAACACATAACAGAACATCAACCAGATCAAAATAAACAAGACGATGAACGTGAAGCTGAGATACAAAAATTTTTGAAAGAAGTATTTGGAGAAGTTTATTATACTCCTGATAATAGTAATGAAAATGATGATAATAATGTTGGAGTAGTAAATATTGATGATTGGGTTCCTACAATATTCAAATAAAATTATTATTAAATAGAAATGAATTGTAGCTTGTTATTGTAATAAAAAAAATAATAGAATTAATTTTTCTTTGATTACTTTTATTCTTGATGAAACTTTGAAATTCAATCAAATTTTTTTCACCTCAAAAATAAATCATCAGCCATTTTATTCAATCAAAAAAGTTACAAAACTTTTTCTCCATAACAATGAGCCAATATTCTATGATTGATGAGAATCAAATAAAGTATCCTTCACTGCCTGGATAGTTAATTATTCACTGATTTTTAATTCATCCAAAAAAAAGGTAGAAAATATAATTTATATCAATACTAATAATTAAAAATGTCTTCCCTACGGAGCTACTAATTTATTTTCGTAATAATAACAGAAGAGTACCTTTAACTTTGATACTGACTACCGTACCCAACGGTCGTATCTCATCTCATCTCCTTTGCCGAAGATTGATCATGCTTGGAGCAGTGAGAATAAAGAAAGAGTATGGGGAGACAATGTCCGCTAATGTATTCCTGTGCTGTAGTAACTCTCAGCAGTTATCAACCAAGTGGATCTCAATTTCAAGCCCTTCATACCTTCATGGTTCACACAAAGATCATAGGTATAGACTCAGAAAGATGCTAAAGTGTAGTTATGAAACTGGCAACCCCTGGTGAAGTAACCCTTGGCCTACAATTCCGTTTCAATTAAAGTAAAATGAAACTCTGAGTATCGCATAGTCTCCACAGGGAATCTTCTCATTTTTTTTCTTTTCCCTGCTTATTGCAGAGAATTATACTTTTTTAATTGGTGCAACTTTTCCTTATACACCCAAGGTAAATTCCCTATTGTCAACTGAGGTTTATTTATTTTTTATTTTCCAACAAACTTCCAAGCCAGCTCGGTGGATTAGCTTGATTAACACAACACACATTAAGTAGAAGGTATTTAAATTAATCCGTACATATACAATCAATAAATTCCAGCTAAGACGCATTCAAGATACGTAAGCATTAAGGAAATTAATTAAACAGGCTTTTACGGGCTGAATAAATGAGAGTGAAAGGGCTTGAGAGAAGGCACATCTGCCTTTGAGTATCAGTCAATCTTGGGATCTCTGAATCAATCAACGACTTATCGATATCTAAAGTTAGATCTCAGGTCTCTTTCCCTTGATTACATCCGCATCATTTTATTTGATTACGTTGTTGTGTAAGTTTCCACCATCAACTCTCTTCGTTTGCATTCGAGTGTCATCACTTTTATGTAATTACTTCGACAGGAAGTTCTCACCAGAACTGAATTAGAAGCCTGATCACTAACACTCCCTTTTCAATTTTTCGATTGCAAATGACGCCGCAAATTTATTAAGTCATGAGTCATGGAAAATAAAACGTTCTCTTGAATGTGATTAATTCAGTGAAATTGATCATGTACTCTGAAAAAATTTTCTTTGTGTTCGAGTTAAAAATTTTTTCAAAGTTATCTGGAGATTTAATGGAAAATAGATATTTGATGTCTTTTTGCTTGTCTTTCACTATTGTACTTAAATTATCACAGTCTACATTGTTTCATCTTTGTCTCTCAAGCCGTGATAATATTGCCATAATTAGCTTGCAAGTCGTAGTAGATGAAGAGCCATTATTTAACCATCGTTAAACAGATGGTTTCAGTCATTGTTGGTTCAATCATGCTTGCTTTCACTTTTTCTCTCATTTTTCTCATTGTCTATCCTATTCTCACAAGATTCGCTAGACCTGTCTGTCATATCTGTCCGTGGTTTTCATGATGAAAGAGAATGTTTGGAGACATCTAATTATTTTCTCGTCTCTGTTTGCTCCTGATATTTATTCGTGATGATTCAATGCCCTTTCAATCTCATTTACGATTCATTGAAATTAGAATTGAGTACGAAATAATAAATGTCACAAATTATGAAAATTAATTATATTTACTTTATGGCATATTTTATTTTTATGTTGAAGAGATATTATTATTTATATAGAGATCGGTTGTAAAATAATAAAGAAATATGCATACTAAATAATTTTCTCCTCATTTTAAATTTAAATTTATAATATAATTTTGAATTTAATGTTGTCTTTAGAAAAGAATAAAACCCCATAGATGGTTGGAATATTTCTCCAAATATTTTGCTTAATGTTAAACATATTTGCACTCTCCCATGATGAATATTAAAAAAAAAAAATAAATACTAAAAAAAATAAAATATCCTTCAATGTTTTCCTTTTTAAACCTGTATCATTTTTTTGTTGTAAAGTGCAACTTTTATTATTATGTTATTAGGGCAGTTTTTGACGCCATCAAACAGAAAACTATTGCGTCGTCAAGACCATTTTAATGGTCGAATAGAAACAGGCTCGAGAACCTGCTGTTCACCCCTTTGGCTAAAGGGTGATGATGCTAGTAGAGAGGGGATATATTCTCCACGTGGCAGAAGCGAAACAGAAGATGAAAACAAGAAAGAGAAATATACATTTTAAAGCGACAACTGACCAGCGAGGAATCAGGATAAATCCATGAACATTCACGATCCCCTCCTCATATACAACCCTTTTGAGTGAAATCCGAAGCGTTATCGCGTTTTGCCGATATATAACAGGGACTTTTGTAAATATATAGGGATAATCTTTGCATAGTGGAAGACAGGAAATACATCACTATGTAACAGTAGACACTCACAACTGTCTGTATTAAATCCTACCAAGAGCTTTTGTCTATTTAAGTCTTTCAGGTTGACTATTAACGTAGAAATAATTATTCACGATCCTCTAAAGGAAAATTGCTCCAGAGGGTACCATGTCTCTCTTTCTGTACTGCAAATGTTGAGAGGAAGTCTCTCATTTCTCGTTTGCATAAAATTATAGGCTGTCATAAAAAAGCCATGAAAAGCCCGTCCAATATTACTGCAATAATAATTACAAGGCTTACAAAGTATGTGAAATGAACGTACAAGTTGATTGGCTGACAATATGCCCATCTGCTCGACCAACTGGATCATTTGAAGGGGTCGTAGTTGCGCAGATAAAATGCGTTTACGAATTTAAGCCAAATGGGTGTGCACACGTTACTTTTTTTTTCGAAGGGTGGGAAAAATAGAAATAGAAGGTAGAAAAACTCCGTTGCTTTTTAAGGGGTAGAACAAACGACCAAAAATGTTTACCAATACATGAAATTTCCGAATTCTATGTGTAACCGTTGACTCTCGAAATACTCTCTAGAACCACCCAATCATTTTTCCAATCGATTTCCCAGTTTTACTATAGTCACTACGTGCACTTCTTTCTTCTCTCTTTTACTTGCCAAAGCCACCCTCTAGTACTCGTAGCGCATACAGAGACGCTCTAAACAGCAAGGGGGATTGTACGCTCTCTAACGAACCACTTGTGGGTCGAATGAAAATTCCAACCCCTGGACTACTTTCAGATCGCACAGTTCATCGACAAGCATTCACTTGAGAGCCATCGACAGTAAAATTCTCCACATCGATTTCCTCCTCGGTCAATTGCTAGTTGTACTCTTTACCTTTAATTTTATGCCCAGGGGCTTGATTGTTCGAATAAAAAATACTCGGCTTCGATGTTTAAATTCGTTTAGAAGTTTTAAATCTTACTGAAGCATTTATAATAAATTATATAAAGGGGTGAATTAACTGTGGAGACATATAAGTACATTTCAGATTCATTTGGAACCCTGTGGTGCATTTTAAAAACCAGCATTTGAATGTCATGCTAAATTTAAAAGTCTAGGTTGATCAAAAAATCAAAAATAAAAACAAAACTCGATAAATATTCTGAAGCGTTGAAGTCTTATCAATAATTTATTTAATAAAGTACTTAAAATTAGTTCTGAGTGATATAAAAACAAGATAAAGGTTTTTTGCCATTAGTAAACCTAATCATTAATTTTCTCTCTTAAACATAAGTAAAATAAGAATAATAGCACTTAAGAATATACATTCCAAAGCTATTAAAATATTATATATTTTGAGAATAACTTTTATGTCAAACTTTATTCTACCTAAGAAGTTTATAAAATGTTATTGAAACTTTAAAAATGAATAAATTTATATTTAAAAAAAAAAAAAATAGAACCATTGCAACAACTTCTTAGTGCTGAAAAGTTTTGAATAAGAAGATAAAATATTAAATTACAATCATAATTGTAGGGAATATTTGAAACAAAATTTGTAGCCTGCTTAAAAAAAACACAGTTATTTTTTTTCCTAAAATTACAACAAAGTAAATACCTTATATACATATTTTTAGGGGATTCACCCACAGGGTCAGACCCTATGCTCTCACACATGTGTAAGAGGCATGTATTCGCATATATGCCTATCGCGTATTTTGAAGCGCACGAGGCATATTTGCAAGCGAGGAGGCAGCAGTGGAGGGTAGTACGGTGGCCATGGTGGTTCCCAATTAAACAAATGCCACCCAGTTTGCGAAAGCAACCCCTCACCACACATAGGGTAAAAGCAGTCCGAGGGTTGCACGTGTCGACATCGCCCACCCTTTGCTTCACATTATATTTTACTTTTAAGTTATAGTATTACCTTCTAAAAAATATCAAAGCTCGTTTATTACTTTTTGTGCGAGTGTCACTGTAAAATCTCCATGACAATTTTCTGATGTCAAATAATGATTGATATAAATAATATTCAATTTATTTTTTGAATTTTTTTCTCATAGTTGATATTTTATTGTATCAATAGAATAAGGTAATAGGATTTTTAATTGAAAAATTAAATTAAAAGGGGTTAAATAAATAAAAAAATATTTACACAGACTCATTTGAAACACCACGCACTTGCGAAATCCTTTATTCAGGTACTTAGGCCGCTCTTCCAATTAGTACATTAGACGTACAAATATTGAAGTATCCCTTGTTCACTCAATGAAACTGTTTGACTTTAGGTCTGCTCTACGCCGATCTTTTTTGCAGACATTGAGTCAGCATATCTCACGGTCAATAGAAACATTCATAGACCTCTTTTTGTCATTTTTTTGTCCTCGTTTAAATCAAAGATCTGTCTGATTAAATTCGTCGAAATAAATTTCAATTATTAATTGTCTAGTGGGAAGTTACTGTAATTGGTCCAATTTTACATATCACAAATTTTGATATGTCTCCACGTTTTAAAATTCCTAGAGCCGAATGCAACAGTTTTTAAGTGGACTTCTATGTGTGTGTATATACGTATGTGCAGAATCAAAAAACTAAAAAAAAGGTAAACTAGCTGAATTTTGCCATTTATTTTTATGATAAATAGAACATATGGTATTTTTATTCTTTTCACTGGAAGTAAGTCATGTGGACCTCATGGGTAACATCTAGACTATTTTTTACATAAAAATACTAAATTACGTCAGAGCAGATATTATTTCTCAATAAATATAATATCAAAAATTCAGGTGTTCTTGTGATACAAAAAAAACAATGGAATTTATACAAAGCGAAATTCACGAGCGCTTTGATATTTTAACAAGTGTTAAGTTACTTTGATATACCATTGCTATAAAATTTACTATACGTTAGATTATTTTTCGATGGAATGTCGAACAATGAGCAGTTGATTATTAGTGAAATCGATAAGTGTCGCTAATCACTCGAAAATTAAATATAATAAATACACATTGAAAGATATAAAAAGAAACCTTCTGATATCAGCGTCATTCTAAAAAAATATGATGGAGAAAAAACTTTGTCTAACTCTCATTGTCTTCTTTATCGACTTTATATGTAAGTAAAAAAATTTATATATTCAATTTAGTTGCTTCCTAACTTATTATAAATTCAATAATTTCACACGTGTGCAATAGATAGTGTTTTTTGAGTGAACATTTCATCAATATGTCATAAAAAACGCCTTTTTCATGTTTCATGTGCATGAGTCTATGTATAGAAAAGTGTTAATCCTTATTTTAATTGGACACACTGAAAATAATTTATAGTTGTCGGAATAATACCGTATCCATCAGATTATCTTTCTCATTGGATAATTGCAAGGACTATCCAAATATAATATTTGATAACAATACTTGAAATTGTTCCTACAATTATAAATTTTTTTTAGTGTGACTGTTATTGGATATTCATAATAGCCAAAATAAAATTAGCAGCCTATTGATTATTCTTATTGAAATTATGTTATTAAATTATTGGATAAAACGTACTATGAAAAGCTGATTTGAAAAATATGAAAGTGTTTTAAAATTGATGACGAACTGTCAAACTTTTGTTTCTTTAATCAAAAATACAGATTAATTGTTTTATTAATTTTCAGATGCTGCAAAGATTTTAATTAAAGATGATGATCAGAGTATAGATGATAATTCTTTAACGCCATCACTCATCTGTGGATCGAACGAAACTCTAAATACAATCGAAAAATTTTGTGAGCCAATTTGTGATTTACAAACTCCATCATTACAATGTGTAGAAGTAAATCTTTAGTTTAGCTGTTTTTAATTGTTAAGCTTTTCAATAAAATTATCATGATATAATTTTAATTTACAGAAAGCAGCTCCCTCATGTTCATGTTTAGACAATTACGTTAGAAATGTACTAAATCAATGTATTTTATTCACTGAATGCTCTAATGATAATTTAAGTGAGAATGATTTGATAATAAAAACTAATTTACAATTATCTCAGCATACAAGTTTACAAGAGAAAAAAAATACCACTTTATTTGATAACAATAACTTAGTTTCCAGATTAGTAGAACATCTGACTCTACAATTGGAACATTTTTTAAGTTCTCTCAATAATAGAATGAAAAAAAATCCTGGCAGAAATGTACGACAAACTAATGTTACTAATTCAAGTGATGACAATAGTTATCGAGCTTATGAGATACTTTTGCGTCAATCACTTGAATCAAATTTGTAATGTATGCATGATGCAAATAATTTACCAAATATCTTTATAATTGTATTAATTTATTTCAACGTACTAATTTTTTACGTAAATAAATTTACGTCACTTGTTTTTTTAATACAGAAATTTAATAAAAAAATTTCAATCCTTTTTCTATTTAATGACTAATATTTTTTCTTCTTCATTTTGAATCATAATACAATATCTTGTTTTGGAATAAAACAATTATAGACTTAGTTGAAGCATAACAATTATCAGTAAATTTCCCCTAGGAATCGTCTTTTACAAAGTTCATTTGATGAATGTAATAATATTTGTGACAATTTTAAAATTATATAATAAAGATATAATAATGGATTTTATTTTCTCACTATACGGGTTTCAAATATTGACAAAATTTTAATCAACAATGAATTTTACTAATCAAATTTTTTTTCCTAAAATTCAACCTATCAATCAATAACTTGATATCGTAATCCAATTTTCATTGAAGAAGTATTTGATAATAAAATTGTATTATTTATAAAAGAAAATTTTTTAAATCATCTAACATACGATAACGTATATCATCTATGTAAACACTCTAAAAGTCTAAATTTATCATTTACTCCGCCTTGGCAATAAAGTCATTAACGATAAATATAATCATTCCAACATCTAGAAGTCCACATAAAAATATTGAACATACAAGCTTTAACAAAGCCACAGGTGTTTTAACGTAAATTAATAATGCTAAAAAAATTTTAATCGAAATTTTCGACACTTTTGTGTTATTTTGACAAGTGTCATACAACCACTTTAAAAAAACGATAGTTCTAGAACCTACTTTGCAACAATGGCTGTTATTGGAATATTAACGCTGAGTAATTGATTATTCAAAAAGGTAAATAATACTAACTTTATAAAAAAGTTAGTTTTAAAAAAACAACAGAAAGATATATAAAGCAGAGGAACGTTTAAGAAGCTCAGTTTAAAAAAATGTGGAGTCTACTTTATTGTTGCGTTATTTTTGCTATTGCTAACCCTTTATGTAAGTAAAAAAATCTATTTACAAATATTATTTATCATCTCTATGTCATTAATAAGCTATTAAGAGTATCTTCCAAGAAGTGAAGTGAGAATTCCTAGAATAATGCTAATATGAAACTCATTGGTTGATGGAAAGAATAAAAATTGATTTATTCTGTATGATAACTTGATTTTTTCAGGGGTCCAAGCATTACCAACTAATATTACATTTGAAACAATTGCCACTAACCACACAGACTTTGAATCACCACCAAAATGTCCAGAAAATGAATTTTACAATCCTTCAGCTATAGCTTGTGAGCTAACTTGTACTCTACCACTTCCTAAAGATGAATGCAATGAAGTGAGTACTATACTTGATGTTTACATAAATTCTTTCAATTTTTAATAAATCTATTATTAATCATCATCACCAATTCTAGGTGAAAAGCCCTTCTTGCCAATGCATTGAAGGATTTGTAAGAAATGTAACAGGCGAATGTGTCAATATTATTGAATGTTTAGACAATGTTTCATTTGATATTGATCCTGATATACTGGAATCAACATCTTACAAGACATTAATTAATGAATTTATGCCAAGTATAAATGAAAATGGAACGACAAATGAACCTAAAAATACTTTTTTACCATCATATGACTTTAATGAATATGAAGATTTATTTAATGATCCCGAATCGCAAGAGGAAATTGTAATGCTTCTTCTTCAATTAAACGAACTAAAGAATATCGATGTGGCGATGAAATATTCAGAAATTATTGCATTACAAAGCAAAATTAGAAATCAAAAATTAGCTCAAAATGCAGACTATTATGAAGGAAATGATGTATACTAATTGCTAATTAACTAATTGGTATATAACTATTAATCACTATATTGTATTTTTTTAATAAAATGATTTATTGTAATATTTGTATAGCTACGGAAAACAGCATTTGGTTTGTTGAATAAAAATTTTATTATAAAGATAAGAACTTGTGGTCATCATTTATTATAAATATGAGACTTGACGAAAACAAGCAGTCATATTTGTCGGTAGATAACTACCATGATAATCGAGTTTCTCATTTAATTCATTGGATCGATAGCAATTACGCTTGGTCTGTTTCTAGAAAGATTAGGAAGTTACCCTCGACTCATCAAATCCCCAGCAGTACGAGCGATTATCTTTCTGAATCACTACGACGTACGTCAGTCGACTCCAATGTCTCTCCCACGGAATCCACCAGGGACCTCATAAATGCTCTATTTCTTGAGCTCTTTTCTCTCGCGAATTTTATCCTAAAAATATCTTACATCGTTGATGGATCTCTTCAAACAGGCAACCAAGTAATACTTCAATGGATGTTTTTTTCTTATTACTTGGTAATGCAGACTTTTTGATCAGATACTCAAAGACCAGTTTCAAGCAAACATTATTAGACTGTGATGTTATTTATAAATTTTTTCGTTGATATAAAAAATAATTTTATTTACATTATTTTTGATGAAAAGTAAATTTTATGATCAGCTATAAACACAAATTATATTCTAAAGGTCTTGTTGATAAATTCCATCTTTCTTACAAATTTGTTGAACTTTAGGTAACGAAACAAAAGGTATCTTTAACAAGACAAATTATTCACTGATTAAACCTTTGTAATTAAAGTTCAGTAAGACGTTAATAGGACATTAATTGTCAACTGACAAGTTGCTTGATGAGGAAATCTTGCGCCTTAAAGTTCCGAAACGTGCTTGCATCACTCTTGAACGAGAAACACTTCGATTCGTTCTCAAATAAATTTGTCACTTCGAGAGTGTACTTCAGACTGCTTTTGACTCGAGCTTTCGTCACTTGGTGAAAGTCAAGAGGTGAGTATTAACAAACCTAACTTTGTTGAACATGTATAGATATATAGATATTGGTGTATAAAATTATACAAACTTTTGCTGACAATTACACTTTATGATGAAAAAAATCGAATTTACGCCCCTTTTCACTTCATTGCTGTTTCATCTTAAGCTTCCCCTTATTTCCAGTGTTCTGATTGGTGAATCGGGTCAGTAGAACAGTTTTCTATAACGAAGAGAATTGAACCACCCGTACTTTTTGTTTTGGACCCTTCTCTTATGGAAGATGATTGTGATTCGATGCCCACAATACTGCTGTTTTCACCCTTATTTTTGTTATGAAGTCTTCCATTTTATTTGGATATTTCCATCTTATCTTCCTAGTTTGATGGCTGATGAAAATTTCTCCAAATTGTGGATTCCTCGTTTATTGAGTTATTTTAATTGAGATTCATTAGATTCTCGTTGAGTCTTAGGAAGATGTCGATGGCATTGTCTTCATACTAATCAACAATCATTTCAAATCATTTTATAAATATTCTTTACTATACTTGCTTACTAATAACTTCAACTGATAGACTTTTCACTGTAAAATATTTTTAAAAAAAGTTGATTCATAAGTATAAAAAATAAATTTTGTGGTTATCACTGACTTTACAAGTTTTAACATTCATCCACCTTAAAATATTTTAAATTTCCTCAATTAATCGACTTCTATAAATAATATTAACACTTAAAACCCACATTTATGTAACTTAAATACTTCTTTATATATAATAAACATTTTTGCAAACAAATAAATGCTATGTATTCTTGTCAAGCGAGTTATTAACAAAGTTATTAAAGTTAAGTGTTGTTTTACACTTTACGACTAATGGGAATAAAATTGAATGCTTCTCAATACTGTCATGGCCGCATTATTTCTCGATTATTTATTTGCGCCACACAATAAAAATAAATACATGCAGTAATTTATGTGCGTAATATGACTACAAGTTGTCTCAAGAATGCTTGTTGTCCCAAGACTAAAATTAGTCTTTCGTGAACTGGTTTATTATATACCAGTTATTATAACTATATATGTATATGAATTGAATGATTTTGTAATGTAATCTCAAACATTTTTATTTTACGTTTTATTAGGATATCTTTATGGTAATTGATAATTGTACATTTGATCTAAAGAAGATAAGCTTAAGTAACTCAGACTCATTGCAAAAAATAACTAAATTAATCCAACATGTTGTAAACAGTTTCAAATTAAATTCGACAGTTACATAAATTTTTGACAATCAAATAAATAATTTGAATGAAGGAGTTTTTATTTCAAAAAATCAACTCGATTAGCTAGTAAATTAAGTGCTCAATAATTTAGAATTTAATTTATACGATAGAGATATATTTTTTAATCGATAAATATTATTGAATCATAGACAAACCTGTATGGTTGGTTTTTTTTAATTATTTAGAAATTTATTAATAAATATTATTTTTATTGGATAATTAATATTTATCTCTACTAAATGATATTTGTATGGTTTTTAGATATATCGAAGTTTATTTCTGAACAAAAAAAAAGTACTAAATTTAGCATATTTTTCTTAACCACAAATATCCCATGACTAAAAAATTGATACAACACTGAATGAATATTCAAATGTACATATTTACAAGTGTTACAACAGTTTTATCAAACACATTAAATTTCATTTAATTGACAATTTGAATTTTACTCAATGAGGGGGAGTTTCATATAAATACATATTCATCCAGGCATTTATAATATCATTGTAAAAATGTTGAAGAATAATTTCAGTATCGTTTTGTTTATTACTTCAATCAACTCTTTTTGTAAGTAGGAATTTTTATTTACAATTCTCAATCTAAAAATTATTAAATTTTTATTATTGATATTTTTTTCAATTTTCGAAGATTATTTATTGAAAACTAATATTTTAGGGGCTTCTACTCTTGGTATTGAAAAAAACGAAAACATAAATAATTATCAACATCAAGGTGACGTGGTAAAAAAAAATTTCGGTTTAGCAAAGCAAAGTTCTGTAACTAATGGACATCATGATTCTCCTCAGCAACAACATCTATTAGTTAATACAATTGACGGACAAGAAAAAGATCTTACTGTAATTGGATTAGATCATGATGAACGTAAGAATGGATATGTGAATTATTTTTTGTAGCAAAATTGACTAGATCCTTTGAAAAATTATTTTGAAGCTGAAGACTATTTAGAAGATGAGAAACATTCATTTTCTGTATTATTTTCAGTTGCACATCCAGATAAGATGACACGCGAAGAATTTGAAAAACTTTCATTACATTATCTCAGAATGATAGAACCAGATGACGTTACTGAAGTATCGAGAACAAAAAGGAAACGAAGAAGAAAAAAAAAAGTTTTAAAAAAAAGGAAAGAAAAAATTGATAAGAAACAGGCAATTAATAAAATAAATAAGCTAAGGTGATACAGATGGTTTTCGGTTTTTAAAAATAATTTAATTGATTAGATAAAATAATACATTTTTTTATTATTGCTTTTGTTACATAACCATACGTATATTGATCTACCTTTGCCTGATAATAGTATCTTTCAACAAAATTCAAATAGATCAACAATTTCTTCAAAACTTTTCTCAACTAATGCACTGGTAATTGAGTAAATAAATCAAGAAAATCTGAAGAAAAGTATAATTAAATTTATTTAAGAATTTTAATTATTTTCAATCATCAATAACTCAAAAATAATTAATTAATTACATACAATGTTGCAGCAGACTTGCCAGACTTGTTTTAAATAATTATTCAACAACTACTGCGTTACGCTAAAAAATTTTTTTATTTTTCCTCAACATCATGAAGAATTAGTTCCTATGCTCTTTTCCCTAGCAAAAATAATCGGTCTAGAGTAGTGATTATATCACATCGAGTAATCATTACAGTAAAACATGTTTGTCATTAATTGATACATAACATGAACTATAGAAGGCACTTAATATCAATCTGTTGAAAAAGTTGAGCTAGTAGATGAAAAAGATTGTGTTGATCTCGCTTTTCATTTGATACACATGTTATTTATCGATGTTGCTTGGAGAATTTATTTCTTGATTTTTTCGCTTTAACCCCTCCTTACAATTCTGACGGATATTAATCTGTCAAGAGGATTAATCGTTTGATTCTATATATACATATATATGTCCATAAATTGCAATCCGTATGCAAGCTACTCAATGAATCAAAGTAACGAAACGTGAATTTGCACCTGACACTTCGATCAAGAATCGTAACTTCTATTTAACATTCCTTTCTCAAATCTAACTTTCAAGCACCCTATTAATAGTTGCTCTATAGAGAAGTCAAAGAAAAAAAGCACCTGTGTCTCAAAGAAAAAAATACCAACGAAAATAGAGGTAAATATTGTTTTAAACATTATGCAAATGAAAGATCTTCTTTTTTTTATTCATATTTCAGTCTTACATGCCATTAAAAGGTAATTTTGACGCTCAACTTTTTTGGAGTAAAATAAACATTTACTCTGGAGATAAATAAGTATTAATATATTCACGATAACGTAATTATTTTCTCAGTTGATCGTAAAACGCAAATGAGAATGGAAACACATCTAGACCTGCATGATATTTAAACACAGGGTATAAGGGAGGTGAGTACGAATATTTAACAGTTACCAAGGAGACAGAAACAGTTATAAAGCTTCTCTGAGTACACGTGGCAAACTAAAAGGGATGATAATTATATTTTACCCCTTTAAAAGGGTTACCCGTCGACGATCGAATCACTAAATCTAACAATATGATACATTGTTAGCTATAAAATAATTACATTTCGTTAAAACTGTTTGTAAATGTTTCCTTTACATTCTACGCTCGTTTATTGCAGTCACTACATCTAGGAGTTAGATGTATGCATCGAGAGGTGCACGAACTTAGTGACGTAAATAGTGGGGAAACTTGTATAGTTCTAGTGCCAATGCTCTCTTGCCTTGAGCTAGTTGGCGATCACGTCGGACGTTGCCACCGGCATCGTCGAGTGTGCGTCCCAGTCAATAACGTCAAGCGATTCTACACGCCGCTCGCTTGCATGTTATCTCATTGCTCGCCTCAGGTATAAATGCGGGTTAATGCCTCTCCTTTTTACATTTTTTATAATCTTATTTGTGAATGCATGATCAAAAATATGTCAAGCTTAATTAATGCTTCTAAAAAATATATATCAGTATATTTTATTTTTTTTTAATTTGCCAAAAGTAGTTTTGTATATTAAAAAGAAAAAGATATTAAATTTTAAGGTGGTTTATTTAAAACTGTTGTAAATTTATTTTTAATATTTATTCTTTTGAATACCCCAAGGTTATGAATTGTAAGAATAGAAATAAAAATGTTTAAACTTTAGTGGTATTGAGAAATCTTTTTTGTTATTTAAATCATTGAGTCATTGCTGTAGTAATAAATGTAATAAATCATTCAATAAGTGCGAAAATCTGGACAGAATTATTTATTACAAAAATTAATTAAATGAAATCTTAATAAATCGTTGAAATATTTATTTGTTTACATAAGACATGAACAAATGTTTATTTGTATTGCACAGAAATTTATTTATCAAGGAATTGATAAGAAATTTTTTTCTACATCAATAATTTTCAACAATAGAATTATTTCAACATTAAAAAACTGAAATTTTTATGGAAATAACTAATTTTTTATTGCAAAATTTAAATTTAAAAAAAGTCTTTTTAATGAGTATAAATTATCAATTATTCTTAATAAATAAATTTCTATAATTTCTTTAATTAACCGATTGAAGGCTTTAGAATTTAAATGGACAATGAGAGAGATTTCAAACTAGATCTTTTTACTACCTTTGATCATTAAAAAGCTATCTAAGGGCATAAGTGTCTATCAAAAATGTGTTAGCGTCTCGTTTAATGACGTCCAAGTATTTGTTGATTTTCTTAAAAGACTTATAGTATTTTTATTAAATAAACTAATTAAAATTCTGTTTAAGAAGTTGAGAAATGGACAGGGAAGTCGATGACTATTGACATAGCTGCACGCACAATCGATGTGACATTTTCACAAGACAGTTGTGCGACCACCGCCTTTCACTACAACAACTTTAAAGCACGCGGGTCCATTTAATTCAACTGTCGTCTCCTTGTGTCGTGCGAATAGCTCACAGCACACGTTCGTAAACATTTCTGTCGGAATAGAGTCCAAGGATTCACACGCGTGTCGGTTCAACGCCACATGCACAATATAATTGCGGATCTGACATCGTTTCTCCATGGGTCACTGATCTCTGACTTATACAAGAGCTGTTAATACTGCATTAATTATCTGTCCTTCACTACTACTATTTTTATACTTTTACGCTTGATATATCTAGAGAAAAATGAAATATCAATGCTATTTTATTTTTCAGTCATCGCTTTGCTATAATTAACTAATTTGTCATTGGAAAAACATGAGATTTTTATCGAGATTAAATCTTTCCATGTCATTACACAGGAGTTTGATTTTTTGTAAACTATCCAAAAATACGATGAGAAAACTGGTATTCACTTTTTGTGGTTTATCTTCACAGGAGGAAGTCTCTAATTTGCCAATGAATCAGCAAGCTGCTTGGCTAGTATACCTACAGGTTTCATCACAGCTGCTGATCTGTTGACCTTGCTTCATTTACACATGAATTAGCTGATTTTGAAATATGTATATATATATATATATCGATTGGAAATGATTCGGTAAAATCGGTAGGTTTAGAAAAAACCAGTTTGCAACAGAGTTTTTTTTTTGTTGCGAAATTTTAATAGCTTGAAATTGTTATGTTGATGTTATAGAAATTTGTGAATTATGAGGAAAAAAAAATTGGGAATCCTTTTCTGACCTTTTTCAGCATGAGAAACCTTTGAAAAAATAACACTCTCTTATAACCTTGACCCAGCACGTGAATAGACCAATAGATGGACAGTTAAGGTCAAAATATGAACAAGAAGGATCCATGTATGTTAGAACATTTCAATGGAATTAAAAATATTCAAATTATTATTCAACTTTAATATTTGACTTATTATGTGATGCTGAAGAGTTGTGTACATCTATTTATTTTGAGAATAAAAATTTCAATTTCTCATTCCAATATCTATCAAAAAAACTATTTTTATAAAGTTACTATGAAGAAGAAAACTTTTCTGTAGTGATTTGTTCAGTTCTGTTGGAGATCTTGTAGCAAATCGTCGCACAGATACACTCATTATCGGAGAATCCGGATGAATTCGGATTTCTGGGGTAGAGTAAGCTGAAGAGGGCAGGATCTCTCGGCAGGCGGTCTTGTCGTTGAGATGAGCTCCGGAGAAAAAATCATCCCCTGTCTACGTTAATGCCAAAGTAATGAGTGGGGTGGCGAAGTTCAAGGGCTCTCGAAGTTCCATCCCTGAGTAAAAAGGGGAGGGAACTTTGTTAGGTGTCTAGAAAACAAGAGTGGGATTGGAATAAAAGTCTCGCGCCCGCTGTCGATGGCCTACGTCAATCATCATCATTCAAGGGCATTCGTGCGTGTATGGAGACGAGAGGATGAGAACAAAAAAAAATATCCTAACGAAATCCGTACGTTTACTCAACCCGTGAATAATCCTACGATCCATTTGCATGCAGATTCCAAGGGTTTTTGATCGCCACGCTTTGGCAACGCATGAAAACGTTCACGCGGTTATCAGGTTAACGGAGATCGATTATCTAAGGACTTTCTGAATGTCATGTCGTATTTTATCCGAGGGTTATCACCCTGGTCCAGCCTTAGATAAACGATGAACACCAACGAGGAATAATAATGTCAAAAATCCTTGAATCTTCAATATTTTCATATCATTAACTGCTGTTGTATTATTGCAAAATTTTTTTTTTACAATACATCTTTTGAATTTTATTGTTACTCTAAGACTAAAAATAAAATTGATTTTACAATAATTCACACCAGCATGCAAACATTTCAATTGTAGGTTTATTATGAATTTTGGAGTAATATTTTTATTTTTTTATTTCGGTAAGACGGTTTATAATTCCTCAAATTGTTCGTAAATTCACCTGACCAAGACCTTATCACGCCCTTCTCATTTTTGTTAGAGTAGGTACTTGAATACCTATTTCCAGTTAATATTAGAATTCCAAGACCATACCAAAGAAGCCTGTCAAGGTTCTCAGTAACCACGAAGCCGTATCAAAGAAACCATGCTTATCCATGCGAACTCAAGGAACGAAAATTATTCATGCGCATTAGTGCGTCATCTGGCTTTTACGAATTTCCAAATGAAAATACAAAAACATCAAGCCAAAATAGGACGAGAAAAAAGACGTAAGCACACAAAGAAAATGAAGGAAAGATATTTTACAAAGTTTCGCCAATAATTTAGAATTAAAAATCGTATGTTGATCTAAGAAACATTATCGCCCCATCTATAGACCACCCAAAATGCGTTCACGCAAGTAACAATCCTAAGGGGTTAGCTATAATACGACGTAGAACGCATCAATAAGAAAATTTATGAAGCCACAGACGCCGGATGGGACGCGGCTTCCTCTATCGCTTCTGCCGTTTAGGAAATCGTGCGTAGCTTCCACCTGCTCCCTTTAATAACCCATGTTCGCTTCCTAGTTTCCTATACATACATTCATAAGCAGAGTATATGTCTATAATAATCCATACATTTTCGTTAGCTCTACACATTTACATGCTCCATATTTCTATTTTACCGACATCTCCATCATCTCATCACAACTAATCATACACACGATAGATATTTTCCTGTAAAAATCAGTCTATGACGTAGTATAAATCTCTCCAACTATTTCTTCAATTCGAAAAAAAAAAAAATATTTTAAGAATAAATTAGAGAAAAAATTTAAATGGAATATGTTCAAAAATTGCAGCGCCAGCATGTGAAAAATTTATTTAGCAAAAATGTTGATAGCTTTTTTTTCAAATTAATATTTTATTTTGCTATGTTACCATCAAAGTGATGCCTCTATAATTTTTTTTAGCTTTGAAATAAAAAAATAAAAACCCCTTCAAACATACTGGACTGAGTCCAACAGTAGCCCTATAATTTTTTCGTGTCCTATAATTACAAAATTCATATAATCATCAATAGCCTGGAGATGTAATCGGCTGTCAAAAATTTTCTCCAAGAAATAAACGATTTATTTACCCTTGCAGGTCACGTGCACGTCGCTTAAATGGAATTGAAAAAAAATATGCAGGTGACACGTACATAAGCAGATAACTTTAGAGTAAATACCAGAATTGCTCAATTCCGTAGAGCAAAGGGTGAAATATTCTGAAAGAGAGTGAGGATTTCAGCCCCTACAACCAGTTCTTCTCTGCAGGAGACAGGGTCAACTGAAGAACTCTGTAATTCACCGATCTAATAAAGATTTCCCGCTACCCCTCTTGCTGCAATCACCAGTCTCCTAATGGCCATGTTTTGTTGGTAACATTGGAGAATACAACATGTAGAGCTAACGAGGAGCCGACGACGTGCACTGCTTGTGCAATGAAACGATAAACAAAGGTGAGAGACTCATGGATTTATTCAAGACCAGCTGTGCCGGAAGATCCTTCTCGAGTTCCGACAACTAGTGCTCCGAGTCAAATGCCACGCAAAGCTTCAGTTTTCAAGATCATAAAGTTGATACCCGAGATATAGATCGAGCATTCAGATTACGAGTAATCATGCTTTATGCGATAAATAAATCGCGAAAAGGCGTGCACTGGTCGTATACATTGTTTGGGAAAAAATCAATCAAATGATAGCTTTTTTTTGGAATTTTTATAGTCATGGAAAATGATTATATTTATGACCCGGAGGTTAGAGTAGCAAGTTCATGCAGATAAAGATGGAATAGTTTTGATAGTATGTAGAAAAATAGAGTTTTATTTTATCAAGTAAATACGTTTGAATGTAATGAAAGATTTTTTTCTCCTTGTGCTTTTGTTTGTCTTTGTTATTTAGTTTGATCTTTCTAATTTATCTTTAAGAGAGCTACCTGGAGAATGTTTAGTAAATATCTTTGCTTGGAGTATTAAGGAAGAAGTTTGCTAGACAATGGATCTACCTGGAGAAAAAACAGGGAGTTGGAACCTCATCGAGTTTTAGAGTCATCGACTTTCGTATGAGAAGGATAATAAATAAATATAAAGATTGCAATGATGCTAGAGCTATCCTGAAGCTGCCTGAGTAGTCTAACAATCCGAGACTTTAAATCTTAACTGAAGATTATGTAAATATTATAATAATCAATTACAATAATAAAATTAAATTATAATAGTTAATAATAATTGTAATTAATTTGTGATTAAAAAAATCTTTGAAGCGTTTTCAAACTTTCTATCATTTTTTCTAGATAAAATTCTATATCAATTCACGAGAAAAATTTCGATGCTTTTAAATTATCTTTTCAGTATAATGATTATATTTTATATGCAGTGCAAATGTTTGCAAAAATGAGTTATAAATATTAATATGACAGTCACGATTGTAAAGTAGATTATATTAAACTTTAATAGAAACTGTAAACTTTTTATGACTTTTCTCTGGTTGTCATTTTAATAAAACATCTTCATGGGGGCGGATATGTCTACCCACTGCCCTCATATGCAATTATTATTTGCAGAAATTAAATAAGTAAAAATTGTTAAATAAATTAAATTTTAATTCCTCGAAAAATGATTGGTAAAAAAAATACAAGTGACGATAGTCAATCACTATTTCATTCCATTTACTAGATAAACAAAAAAATTTTTTCTGACCACAAGTTAGTTTAGCGGATATGACGAGAATAAAATACGCTCAGCGAGGTGTGCAATTATTTCTTTCGATTGACTCCCTCTCTCTCACAGACAAATGATTTTTCACAAAAAATTGCCTTTTAATTATTTTTCTCTATACATCCCTACACAGTCGCATATATAAATACAGCATTAGTTTGACTCGTGACCATTTATATTAAATCGAAGAGACATTTTTTTTTTGTTCTAATAAAAAATATGAATCGTTTTATTTTATTTTAACCCGCAAAAAAGAATTGTTATTAAACGATTTTTCTCTTTTCATATCCATTCCAAACATTTTCCAATCCCAAAATTATTCCAATAAATTTATTTGTCCGTTGAATTTCCAGATAAATTTACTTTTTTTCTGAGAAAAAGATGATTATCTAACGAATTACGTAATAAAATATAATAGAAGTTCATATGATCATACAATTTTCGTATTTTATGACAAAGAAAATGACGAACATCTGCTTCATGTGTTGCTCGCTCGTGCGTGTATATATATTTCATCGCACATCTGAGGTATTAAGCTTGTAAGTATTATAGTAGCGGATTCATCTTTTCCTTTTATTCCCTTGGCGTCTGTCTCGTGCCTTACATCTTCTCCTATCGTCTGCCTTTCAAAGACACAACTCTAAGCCATATAGTCAACTGTGGTCCCTGTTTATGTCACCTTAGAGAAAGAAAGACAAGTCGAGGAGCACGTGGAGATTTTGATGGGGACATGAAGTAAAGTCTCTACCAGTATTGACTACATATATCTACAGTACATAGTGCAAATGCATGAGGGGTTAGAAGTGTCTTTGAATTGATTTCATTGTTGGAGGCATCAAAGAGAGATTCTGGCAGGCAATTTGGTTGGAGCTGTTTGATTATTGATGAAAAAAAAAGCGATGCCTGATCGAAAATGTTGATGAAATATTACGTGATTCATTTGGATTCAGACATTGAATTCAAAGGCAGGAAATGAATGGAAAAGTAGAAGCTAATCGCGGATGTTGGTATATCGTTAATAAAAATAGCACCGGCGCAATTGGCCACACGATACGTATAATTTTGGGCAATAATTCGTGACTATGGACGATTGGACGAGAAGTGACGCGTGTTTCCGCACGCCACACGAAATCCCTTAGACAAGTAATACCAAGCCCTCCAATAGTTCATTGGAAGAGAGGGCGGGAGGAAAGAAAAAATCGAATGAGACCATTTCGGTACGAACGAAACTAAGAGAATGAGAGAGAAAGGAAACCCATAAAAACGAATTGTGTGGCTAAATCACTGAGATTTCCGAGTGGCTTGAGAATATACGTGAGGTTCGCATGAAGAACGATGGATATACACAAGAGATACTGTAGTGTATAATGTTCTCCATTGCCAAGGAAGGCGGTCTGTCTGGGACAAAGGGTAATAACGCCATCGGAAAGTTCACCCTTTTTTTGGATAGAACTCAAAAAGGAAGGGAGAAATGTTTCGGAGAAATTTCTCGCCTAGCTGTTCTCAAGCCGATCGATTCTTCTTTTTCAATTACTACCAAAGATTTATAGGTTTACGGGAGAACAAAGGAAGACATCCAGGTATTTATTGCCATTTAAAAATATTTTCCATCAACTGATTTGATGATATTAGGGAGGGAAAAAAGTTTCATTCGGCTTTTTTGACGATTAAATGTAACCGTTT
Organism: Chelonus formosanus; assembly: GCA_028641665.1. Lineage (NCBI taxonomy): Eukaryota > Metazoa > Arthropoda > Insecta > Hymenoptera > Braconidae > Chelonus > Chelonus formosanus. The sequence goes on from CM054002.1 coordinate 23,381,355, forward strand.
GTTGTGTGAGGGGAGGAATTCCTTTCTTTCGATAATATTTTATTCCCCAGTATATTTTTTTTATTTGAATCGCAATATCGTATTAATGCAAATATCTTTGAATTATAGACAATGTAAATATTAGGGAAAAAAATTATTCTAGTTTGGGACATAGATCCGGAAGTTTTGCCTGTGACGTAACGAATGATCTGTTTATTTTTTTTTCTAGGCTGTTTTAGTGAACCCATATCAAAACATTGACTTATAACTCTATTATAATAATCATTATTCTTTTTTCAAATAAAATCAGAGCATTTCAGTGAGCTTAAATTAAAGTAATAATTAATATAAATGAAAAAAGATATGAAATAAATTGATAAAAAAGATTAGTGAAATTTTTCAATGTCATCTTTTCATGAAAGAAAAAAATAATAATTTCGCTAATGTTTTAATTTTTTACATCACTCGACATGAGTGTCAGCAAAAAGCAACCTTTCTCCTTGCGACCTTTTGATCTTTTTGCTACAGAAAATTGACTCATTTGTAAAGAATAAAAAAAGTAACATTGATAGATATAAGAAAGTACCCCTTATTCTTTATCATGGTTCATGTAATGTAAAATGTATAATGCCATATAAAGCAGACAAATTCACATCTGGGTAAGCGCCTCAATGCATCATAGAAAAACCATAAGGTTCTTTCAGATCTCAGAGTTACTCTCACCCTTGAAAAAAATCACAGCCGCTAAATTAGAAATCCGGCGCGCGCGTGCAGACCCTCGCATTTATCAAGCCTCCAGAGTCTATAAGATTTCAGGGATTGGTGTTAGTCTGGGGGATGGGGGTTGTATACCACCCTGGAGACTTCGCGGGTGAGCTGAGAAAACGACGTTCCGTCTTTTGCCAAGCATACGTCTAACAACTTTTCGATTACCTTTCCTGAAATCAAGAGAAATAACAGGACTTGGATCCGATAACGAACAAGTCAAAGAAAAATTTGTGTGAAGTAAACAAGAGGGTCTTTTATTCTATTTACCATTTCTCTAAGATAAGTAAAAATGTGTATTACATATAAATAAATGTTTACCAAAATTTTCTTGATCGTTTTTTTCGATCCAAAAATGAATGTGAACTGCACTTAATGAGTGTTCCCATCATCATCTTCATCTGAATGTTTTCTGTGGAGATTTTTTCTCATTCTCTATACCGTTATTCGATCTTCCCCTTGATTTTAGATCGACTTGTGTAACGATCTTTGGATCCCATAATAAGATGATACAAAAATAAAAAGGTCGAACACGTGCTGCTGAAATTCCAGCTCCTCCTTTGGCTGACTTCAAGGTTTTTAGAATAAAAAATAACGACTGCCTCTCTGGTATTCTATCTCTTACTGGTTGTTCTTCGTCAGTGTTGACCCACATCTCGTTTATAAATGCGCGTTTGTGCCTGCGATACTTACGATTCGGTTTAGCAACATGTGTGGTGACGGTTCGATTGCCGAAAGAGAGTTAGAAGGACGCTGGAATGAGCAAAAAAGAATACACGTGTATACGATTCGCATTTGAGAGTCCCCTGTCGTAAAAATTTTTTGGGGCCTGCTTTTATCTAGTTGGCGACGAGACTGCGTCATGTGTAAATGTATGTAAATACGTGCACACACTTCACACACTCCCTATTAAGAACCACGAGAACCAAACAAGAAAGACCTTGAGGGGATTACCCCCGTTCCCGCGTTGAGTCTTTCAGCTGTTGGGCCTCTACTACAACACAAGACACTCTGGTAACGGCGACGTATACTCGAAAGAAACAGCATGTGGATCCCGAGCGGATTCGCCGCAACCTTGAAGTCCCTCATCAAAGTCGATCACGCAACGTCCACACGAAATTCTGCGGCGCTTACCACTTCCTTCTTATTTAAACGCTCTGGAATGTTGTTTACTTTCTTCAAGGCTATTCTTTCTTACATCTGATGGCATTACCACATGCTCATGATTTTATTTACAACTATAATTTACTCCAAAATACTTCAAGTCCTTTTAAAAGCACGTGAATGTCGGAATAAATATTCTCGTTCGTGTACAAGTATGATAAAACGCTAAAAGTAATAAATATGTTTTAGCTTTTTCAAGGTGTCAAGTGGAATTAGATGTTAGGGCTTGAAGAACATCATATGAAATTCAGATGCTAGGATTATTTGGGCAAATCAAGAGAAACGTTGCCCTATGGAGTTACTGAAAAATATATTATGTATTTTTCCCCTCGAAATGACTCTTTCAACATTGGATATACGTGAGTGTTTATCTATATCTGTATATATAGAAAAACAGAACGTTGTTCATATATGAAAATGACGAGTACATATGACAGAGTGTTTATGGCTAAATCACTTTTGTTTGAGAATGTCTCTCTTCTACTTGGACCCTTGCTTAGCCTTGATTCTATTTCGGAAGGAATTCTTTCATTCCCTCAATCTTCAACATCGTCGTCGTCGTCGTCGACGTGCTCGTGATCGCGTGTAGAAATGAGCGCTCACTTGAGATGAAAAAAGAAGAGAAAATTTCAAAGTACATACCGTAATTCTCTTTGAACATACACATGAGGGGAAAAGACGATTTCAACGATTGAAACTGTCGTTTCTGTATTTTCCATATGTCTCACAACTAAATTTATTGAATCTTTATGAAAGAAAAAAAGTCATTGACTTTTTTAAAGTCTATTTTATCCTCGAAAGATTCTCGCAAAGTATTATTAAAGTTTCCACAGAGATAAAAGTTACCCTTAGAACTATATACACTAGTGGGAATATCAAGTCTTAAGCTGAAAACCCATACAAAAACAAAATCGAGTAATATTAATGTAAATTTATCTAAGTAATAAAGTTGAAGCTTTTTATTCACCATGTAACGACTTTAAAACCAAAACAAAAGAATATTTAAGTGTTTTCATGAACAAGCAGACGGTTGAGGGGCATTAAATGTCAATTAAATATTTTATAAAAATGTTGGGATCTGATAATGTATGAGGCAGATGTGGAGGCCAAGGCGGAAAAAACATTCGATTAATTCCATGAATTTTATTTTATGTTAAGATGAATAAAATGTTGTGTAATGTGACTTACCAGTCATCATTACTGGCATTAAATAATTAATGTTTCGAGATCATCAAGAAGTTTCGGCATAAAAAAACACCAGGCCGGATATGTATTAATTTGTACTAAGTGTATAAAATTTCATTATTCGGTGATTATCTTAATTTTTTTATTCTCCGTATTAAAAATAATTCTAAGAACTTGTTTTTATAATATTTCTAAGTACTTAAAATTCATCTAAAAAAATTCTATCAATAATAAATAATCTATGATGAATAAATCAATTCATATAGAGACAGAAAACAATTTTTTTTGCAGCATTTACAACAAAAACATAGTCTGTAATTTGTTTCGCGTACAATAGATCACCAAAACGACATTTTTGAATGATGATGACGAAGGCAAAGATGCAACATGTCTTAAAAAAAAAAAAAGGTGAACGATGATTTAACGATTATTGTTAGTTTGTTCACACGTTTAATTTACGTTTCTTCTTTCTATTCTTTTCTGGATCTTTTCAGTAGTATTTTGTCCCTTTCGTTCGCAAGGTTTTTAAACCGGTATGCAGTAACAAGTCCCTGTTCCTCGTTACTCCTATTATACTTTACCTATTTTTATGGTATATATGCAGTCTTTTCGCGAGGTTGGTTAATAACGGCCAAGCATATAAGGTGGGAAAAGAACCAACGAAAAGAAAATATATCAGCAAAAAAAAAAAAAAAACGCAGTAAACTTAACTCCAGGAGGGGGTAAAAAACACATACCTGGATTATACCTGGAATACATTGTGTGCAAGTGGAGCAGTTCTCAAGTTCTTCCACTTTATTCATCTGCTTTTCTCAATGGAGTACCGCAAAGGTCATTGTATAGTTTTTTATGCTCATGTCCTTTTTCATTCCTCATCTTTCTCTGTTGTCTATATAGACACACAGCAATCTGCTTGTGAGGTACAGATCCCATAACATAAACCATCTCTTTTGTTTGATAACTATCGCCAGACAGAATCCACCAGTGCAATCGTTGGAAAAATGCCGCAACAAATATATCTGTATACAAACAAAAAAATTTCCGTGAATTTTTTCAAAGAGAAAATCACTAAACTTTGGTTGTGTTGTGTACCAATACAAAGCCAAACATTCATGAATTTTCTCATGAAAAATTTTAATCTCTTTTAGGAAGAATAAGAAATGATTGGTTTTTCAGAGAAATAAATTAATTTTTAATTAAATTGTAGATACTATGCATAAATTAATTATTTATGCTAATTGATTGAATAATTAATGCAGATTTATTTTACGTAAAGCACAAAATTGCATTTTTTATCAAGCTTATTAATTGCTTAAATATTAGAATGAAGGGATTGAATTCTATTCAATTAAGTTCTAATAACTGCTGCAAAAGGTCGCAATAATTTTTAAATCATATCTATTTTTTTATTATCTTTGTAATAAAATTCCCATTATAATTTCATTATTTCCCAAATTTCCATTAGAATACGTCTCTAATTTTTTTCTTTCAATATTATCGTAACATTTTTCTTCACAGATTAATTAATAATAATATCAAAAGAAAATTTATTATTCCCAATAAATATTATTGATAATAACGAAATGTTATTATGTATCTAACTTAATAAAATAAAAATACATTTATATTGATCTTATTTTTACAAATACACCTTGATTATAAATTCCATTATCTCCCAGACTTTCATTAAAATCCACTCGCAAAAAGTTTCTTTTGCAAAAAAAAGGGTATGCTAAAATGTAAAAAAGGTATCTATATCTTGAAAATGAATAATATAGATAATAGTCGAAAAGCATCATGAATAATTTTTTATGTCTCAAAGTTTCAGCTATTTTGACCACTATTGTCGATTTATATCTGCATCTAGTAAATTATATTTGCGGGTACGCCATAGTCGTTGGCATGGCCATTTCTCTCGAGTACCGGTCTCTGCATTTACAAGACTTTTTGGCCATAGTAACCACCAAAGTTTTCGCTCGTAAATATGCCGGACGCATTTCCAAGGGAGACCACCACTTTGTTTGCGAGGATCTAAACAACATGAATAAGAGAGACTGCGGAGGCAAAAATAAGACAAAGAGAAGTAAAAGGGGATTTTTTCTTAACTCTTAGACGGAATAAAAGAGTTTGGGTTCAAATCTAATTATCAATGTGCAGAAGAGGATTATTTATGCCTGATTATTTGTCTTCTTTATAGTCAGCCTAAGCTCCTTTCATTCTTGTTATCTGAGTTCTACGTATCCCTCGTGCCTAATGAAAACACCCGATACTGGGTTATCTGATCGAGGTTTCGCGAGTTAATTATATTTCCTGAATTCTGTCATGCATGCCAATTGACTGGATTTCTGAAGAGGGTGAGTTCGTATTCGACACAAAGGAACATCTATATATATAGATATTCCAAGGAAAGTGGTATTTTGGATTCCTAAAACGTAAAAGGGCGAGCATACTTCACGTGACGTGATAACGTAACGCACGAGCACATGAGAAAAAAGGTACAGAAAGGAGAAGGAGTGGTGGGTGAAAGGAAAATTCGCGAGACGATGTCGAAGGCCACGACCATTAGATATAATAAATTTCTTCGTCTCTCAGTGTAGTCGGAAGGAGCTCCCCTCGAGTATATTTGAAGAGATAGAAAAAGAACGAGGTGTAGTAGTAGTGGTGGTGGTCGTCGTAGTAGAATAGTAGGGGTGAAAAGAAAGAAAACTCGCGAAGGGTCTCTCAAGAAAATCCTTCTCACTCTTTACTCCATCTCTTTCACTCATTCTAGCTAACGGTAAATCCAGTGACAAAGGAAAACCGTCGCGGAGCCGCGTGGCCTCCTCCGGAACTCAAACTCTACACCCTGACTGCGCGTGTATTCACTCTCCCTTTCTACATCCCTTCCTCTCGATGCCCTTGCCAACTCGTGAATCGAAGTCTATATCTACAACGTAGCTCACGAGACAAAGAACCAACGCTTACTCAGAACGCATGCGTCAGACATTGCCTGACACTCTCTTTCCCTTAATGAAATGCGACCTTTAAACAAATTTAAATTTGACAGGGGGGACGGGCTGCACACACTTGGTTTTAAACGCACGAGTCTTGATGGCAGTGCGCACGCGTGAATGCATCTGCGATGAAAAATGTAGGTCACTTGAAAGGACACCCATTAATGTTGCAGGCATTACATTTCCGGAGAAAACGTCTGGACGATTGGTATCATGAATTTTTTTTCATATTCTCTCAACAGCCGTTGGAATTTATTGGCTTATTTGCACGATAGTGTGCGTGGCGTTGGTGAAGAGGAAAGTAATGCAAAGAACTGAAGGGGTCGAAGTTTCATTAAGTATCGATACATATCGGTATCGACGGTGATGGATAGGCTTAACTCTCACTTTTTCCACGCTACCAAGCGATTTCCGGACCGCACAATTCAATCGATAAGCTACGAGTATCGCTTTTGCGCCAAGGGATTTGCATGTTCTGTGCGCAAAGGCAAAAAATGAGAATCGAGACCTCCTGTCCCTAACCCAATGGTTGCTATTGTTATATTGGCTTGTATCGAGATGCAGCAAGAGAATGAGAGAGGAAAGCGGTCTTCATTATTCATTCGTTTGTATGCCCGGGTTTCTATTACGCATATCTTTGGGTTGAGTTTATTCTATGCATCAAATAGCAGATCACTGTAGTATTTCATTTAGTATAGTAGGCCTAATAGAAATTTCCTACAAAGCTTATTCAAAGTCTGGATGTGTATATTGAAATCCAGTATTCAAAGTTGCATGATTGACATTTTATTTTTTTACCAAGACTCCCTGAACAAATTCATTTAAATTCAATGTATTATTTTTTAATAGAATACCAACTGATAAAAATTCGTTTCGGATCATTATAAATTGTTGTTTTATGTAAAATCAAGATTCCATCGGTTTTTATTCGCATTCGATATACTACCAAGAAAAATTTGACGTAAATCGTCCTGTAAATCGTGAGGTCGCTTTTCCGATTAGGCTTTTGTCTGTTGGGTTATCGAGAGTAAAGAAAAAAAAAACAAATTGTTTAGATAAAAAATTTATGTACTAAAGTTTTTCTTTAGAATATTTTACTTTTATTCTTTGATATAAAAAGACTTTTATTAGTTATTAAATAATTAATGCAATTTTCCGTCGAAATAATTTAATTAATATCTACCCAAAAGATGACTTCTTCACCGAATAATTGATGAAAATATATTCCCATCCTTAATTACCACTAACAAATCATTTTTCTACGTAAAAACCAAGCTAACATGTTTTTTTAACGATACAACTTCTTCTTAAAATATGTATGAGAGTCACGAGAGAGTGATGTGGGGTAAACTGACTCGTTTGACTATATCGGGTGTCTCTAGAGGTCTAGAGAATCTCCTAATCAATTGTTTTAATAATTAACCTGCCAAGACTCGAGAGAATCATTCACGAAAAATAAAAGAGATCAAACAATTGAGATAGAATCACTCCCTTTTTTTTTTATTCAATTTAATAGCCCTAGAACAAGAGAGAAAAAATATTTTTAAAATTATAACCAACACATTGTTGGATCATATCTGATGATCTCTGGAGAAACTTCACACACTGGAATATTTTTTTCAGACCTTTTCTTTCTCTGTCGCATGGGTCTTATTGGATTGCATTTACTATACGGCGATGCGCAATGAGCTCGATGGCATCATAAAAGAGGCAGCAGATCTGCAGCGCATAAAGACCCGGTAGATTTCAATAGCTAATGCTTTTATATACCTTAACCATTCTTTTTGATCATAAAAAGTACGTATAACCAAGACTCCTGTATGTGTAAATGCAACGGAGTTGGCTCTCGCCTTACATCGTAAATCAATGCTCCCTTATATTTTTGTAATAGGCATACACAAACGTTTCATTACACCCCAACATGCATGTGCAGTATAAGTGCAGTTATATGCGATATTTTCTCATGAATGAGAGACTGGTGTACGAATTGTTTAAAGCAGCAACAAAAAAAAGGACGGAAATAGGATGAATGATGTGTGGAAAGCGCGCGTTGCTTTAAGCGCAAGTCTCCAAAGTCTTTGTTCCAAAAGCTTTCGGGTGGCGCCTTCTCGGGATCGACCTGAAAACGTATATTCTCGCGCGTATGTTATGGCGCAGACTCAGTGTTGATGTTCTTTGTTCGGGAAAGCAGTACAGAAAAGCGTGCCTCTAATTTAGGAGAACTGTCTCTTTGTCATAAACTCGGTTATGAGCACCCTAGAACCCCAGATTCAATTCTAGGGCGTGGCTGATGAAACAGACGATTAAATGTTGACTTGATATATACACTTGGTGTTTTTGGAGACCAAATGAGTAAGTCGATGACAGGAAAACAAAGAATATTGATGAGAGAAATATGATGATGAGTTGAAAGGGGTAAGAAAGAGATGGAGATGAGTTAAGTGGAGGTGGTAGTAGAAATTGCAGAAGGGGTTACTGCGCGTGGGTGGTCGACGACTGACGTCACACAAGGTGCAGCAGGGTGCATACAAGTAGAGGGATGGCACAGTAGCGAGTGAGTCGGAACTGGGCCAGTGGGTCTCCGGCAACCATCTGTGAATCGTTCCTTTGTCTTGATGATCGTTCAACTACCGAGCTCGTGATGTTAATCTCTTTGTATCTTTGCTATGGTCTCTCTCGCGTGCTCGACACCATAGTGACGCCACCATTGGCCCTCGTACCGCAATGACTCACCCTAAACGGCTGCTAAACTACCCTTGGGTCTATTTCCTTTCTTTATGTCTTCCCCTCTTGCCGGTTTTTTTCTACGCATTTCCGATCGCGTCGCCTTATGTGCACTGGTACAAGTGCCGGAGTTCCGGGTGATTGTGATAACGTGATTTATTGAATTTTATATGAAGAATAATTATTTCCCAGTACTTGGGAATGTGGTGTTTTTCTGATCATCATAATTATGATTATAGACAAACAATAAGATAAGTCGACTATTTTTTTTTTTTTTTCGAATAGAGAATGACACTACCATTTAGAAAAATTTTCAGGGTCGTATTTTACATTTAAATGTTCACATTATAATAAATTAATTTTAATTTAGTAGAAATTTTTTTTATTAAGTGGAATTTTTTCCGCCTGTTCACATAAATGCATTAATAATATTGCATTCTTCAACTCCAGATGTGTATCAATAAAAATTTTGATGCATGTATATATTTTTTTAATAATTATGTGCAAAATATCGATTATAAAATTTCTATGGAATGAATAAATAAATGAAAACTTTCTACTATAAACGTTACTGTAAAAAAATGATTAATTAAATTATACTATGTATTTAAATATTTTTTAAACAATAAAAAAAAATTTGTCATCATAAAAAAAATTATTTTAATATTTTTTTACTCCGAAAAAGTGTAATAATGTGAAATAATGTTAAGCAAATAAAAACGTTATAATAATCAATAATGAATATAAACAAATTAACTGAAATTACCTTTACATTGAAAACTCACTTGCTAATAACCAACAATTAGTTTCACTTCTGAAACTCACTCGTCTACATAATAATAGTAATTAAAAAAAAATTGAATAACCAAAATTAAAAAAATCTCACTTCTTTTTAAAAGACTAATTCTTGACAATATCTAATTAATTTGCAGCTTGCATGTGCAGAAGAGTTATCGAATATTCAGCTGCCAGGCAATTTTCGACACGATCGTCTTGTCGCTTGACTAAGTTTGTAAACGTGACATGCGAGCGGTAGTTTAATTAAAATGATCCCCTTTTGAGATACACGTGCAAAAAGATCGGTTAGGTAATAATATTGCTTAAATTTCTTTTCATAAGTAAAGTACTTATTGTGTGTACACCTAAAACGTTTAACTAAAGTTAAGCTATAAAATATGATGGCCGTATACCTCTCATCGACACACATGCATTATGCATAAAACACGGGTTGGACTTTGACAGTTAGACCGCGTATTTTGTTGGATATTTATACGAAAGATATAAAATTACATCGAGCATACATAACGAGTAAACGATCTCTCTTTATTGCTACATATTTTTATTTTTCAACTAGTGACCGTGATAGAATCCAAGTATCAGTGAATTCGTCTGATGAGTAATCATTAATTACACAATCAAATAGTGTCAAAAGTCATGGAATATTTTTGACTGTGGCGCAATTGACAAGTACTAAATCATTTTGTATCGCTCTAATTTGACTAAATATCTAACGAAAAAAGAAAGATGTCTATTAACTGGAATGAGAAAAAAAAATGATGAAGAGAGTTTATTATTAACGGTTCCAATGTCAAGAGCCTGTTTTCTCACTTCAAGTTAGTTGATGTCGCGAAACGGTTCACCACGCTTCAGAACCACTAATAAGATTATCATCCTTTTACTTCCGCGTGGCACCAAATCTGGTTTGCCTCAATATATTTAATATCGTACAAAAGAAGACACTTATTCACCACATATGTTTTTTTTTCTTCCATATCAAATGCATCATTTACGCTTGCTTACATTCTATCTATATAAATTCATTCATTATACATTTTTGCAACAAATTAACTTCCGGTTTATTATATTGTTGCAATTGAAAAATAAATTTAAGTGGCAGTTTCACTAGCATACCATTGTTCTTTCCATCTCTTTGACAATACATAATTGACTGCTAAAATAGTAGAGCAAAATGTTTATTTATGTTCCATTTGGTGCATGCATGCGTAATGAGCTAATGAGGTATGAATCGCGTACGTGAGCATAAGAAAAAAGAAGACTTTGCACATAAAATGGAGACCACGCATTTTCATGTGATGCAAGAGAAGGGAACACGAGTCGCGAGAAAGAGATACATGAAGCAGAGTGGGACGTATGCGGCCAACGACCTGTCGGCCTAGTTTTCAAAACCAAAACAAATCTACCTCTACTTTAGTATATGGCAACTTTTAACATATAGTGGTTCAACGTATAGAACTTTCCAAGGTTCAAAATTGCGCGTTATTTTTCTTTTATTCTCTTTCTCAGGCTGCCCTACACACCTTATTAAATATCACAAACGGCTGCATCCACGTCCCTTATTTCTTCTGTGTGGCCGAAGTGGCTTTTACGACCTCGTAAAAACGGGCATTTCTTTTATCTACCTATGACTGCGTGTGTGCCACAACTTCCCTGCGTATTTTTCCTGCGGTGCCGGATGTACGTTAAGATTCGTTTGAACAATCAACGACGACGTGGCTCATTGATTTATTTTTCATTCTCTTTAATGTATTCCTTTTTTTTTTTTGTTTTTTTGTAATAAAAAATATTGTTTTAATTTTATTGCATGCTCTGCTAGACATCAGTTCGTTATGGAGAACTACAGAGAGAATTTAATTATAGAAATAATAGAAAGAAAATATTGAGATGTGGTGGTAAAATTCAATCAAAATATCACATGAGATAGAAATTTTATTAATTTTTTTTTAATTCATATAAAATTTTGGTGAATTTTTTTTTAATAAAAGTGAATTGGAGTCTGGGATAAATTTTTTTCTTCAATGAAAATTTGACCGTGAGATGAAAAATTATTTCTGAGAAAAAAGGCCTTGGAAATTGAAAAGAAAAGAATGGAAAAGTAAAGTACTTTATTTTTTTTTTCTTTTATCGAAAGAAAAGAAAATTAAACGATAAAATTCATTGATAAATTGAAAAAAGAATTTTTATTTTTCTATTAAAAAAATATTTTTTTCATTTTTTTTATAACAAATTCTATTAAAAAAAAAAAAATGAATGAATAAAATCTATTACATTCCAATTCAAATTTTTTTCTCAATGCGTAGGTTCATTTATAAAGCAGTTCTGACAAAATTCATATCTAAATAATTTATAAACTCTCGTTAAAAAAATATTAAACATGATTTTAATATGATCTAAAGATATTTCATTACCATATTAAGAAGCCAATACCAGAGACAAGTTGCATAAAAATAAAAGAAAAAGTTGACCATTATTTCGTGATGAATGTTAATAAATAAATAAATAAAGTTATGCGGAATTGCAATCCATCAAGAAAGTAGTTTCACCTACGTAAATAACTCAGTATTTATAGCGGAATACTGTATGCACTAGTGAAGGTAGAGTAGCTTATAGTGTAAATAAGTTGACGGAAACGATCTCTCAAATATTTTTTCTAATCATCTGTACAGTCAACTCTACACGCCTTGAGTAATTATTTCCGATCAAGCAGCTGTAAACTATCGACAATAAATATGAGCGCGATAAAAATAAAAAGTAACTAGAGAGTTGTTGAATAAGTCAGCTATTGGTCATTTCTCAGCCAGTTTGGTCGGTCGTTGTTCCGTAATTATTACAATCGTATTACTATCTAATCGTGAGTGTCGCGCAACTCATGGTCCCACGATTTTCTGTATCTAATCGTGCAAAATACGTAGTCGACGCCTGTGGTGAACGTAATCACAGAAGTTAGAAAAGCAGATAATACTATTTCATTTATGCTACACTCAAACTTATAGCTGATAAGTCTGTCAGTGCGTTATTCCTTTAAAAGGAATAATATTATTTATAGACATAAATGTTAGTACGAATTAGACACGAACATAAAACAGAGAAAATGTAGAACTGTAATCTGGAATGAAACTTATGTGGCTGAAACGAGAATTCTCCAAGGTCTTTGGAATGAAGGATCATCGACATTCTACTTAATGGAATTTCTTCAGACTCTTTTCTGCTCTATATCGTTCTATATATTTCGGTTTGAGAAGCCGTTTGTTTTTCACCGATCACTTGCCGAAATCCCAGCGTTCCTTCATCTCCTCAAACTTCGAAATAGGAACGCCAGGAATCCTTTCGACATACCTATTCGTCCATGGTGAATTCTCGAGTACACAGCAGCAAACGAACAAGCGGATTATTGCGACGTATATAGTGGAACAATAAAAAATTCAAGTGTACTCTCCGAGTTAAGGTACATAAATGTTTCATACATACTCTATATTGATTCTTGTTTATGTTTCATGATTCATACTATACCGAGAAAAAATATTACGCCAAAAAATTTTTTTCTTTATCAATCTTAAGAATATATGTTTCTCTTTAATTAATTAAAAATAATTGCCATGAGAATTCACCCAATTATGGTTATTTAAAAACGATTTTTTTGTTAATTATAAGAATTTAACTCCCATTTACGAGTGATTTAAATGAGAATATTAATTTTTTCATAGACAGTGAAAAGTTGTAGTGAATGTTAGGCGTGCAATGACCCTTTTTCTAATGCTGATAAAGTTCTTTCCCGGTATAGAAGGTGGGAAACATTTTTTTATTGTTATTAAAGTCACGGAGAGTTTAAGAAAAGCTAGTAACATGAAACAATAAAGATTAGTTTCAATGATCTCTAGTATTATCGGATCAATAGCTCGTCTATAGAGAGATCGATAAACTCAAATATCGAAATTACTAGAATTTATTGTAGACATAAATTGATTTATGATCAAGTAATTAATTCTATCTAATTAAATAAAAAAAAAAAAAGCTTTCACTATATTTTTAAAACATCATTTTATATTAAAATTATTTTTTCAAATAAATCATCATCATTCATCTTCTGCATAAAAAGCAATATTTGCAATGCAAATTAATTATTGAAATGCATCTTTTTATTAATTAAATAATTTTTCTATCAACATAAAAAAATATTAATCCTTCACTAAAAATATTTATAAATAATAATGGAAAAAAAATTAATTTCCTTTAATCCAGGAGTAAAAAAAATATCCTGATTAATTAATGATTTATGAATTAAATATTATAGTTATTAAAGCAGATAGACAAGTTTGTGTTGATAAGAACAAGCCGGAGGCAATAAGAAGATTGGCAAGAAACTTATGAGCCAGCTATACATTATTTTCTCAACAGTCCAATGACACATGTATGCGTTAAACGCCAGCATTGCATAACGTTCGGGTCAATGTATCTAGTGAGCTTTACGCAATTGCATTGCAGTATGCTATGAATAGCGATAGATTGACTAGCGATGGCTGTGAGTGTACTTAAAGTCTGCACGATAGTCTGATAAACTTACTGTGGTGTTCATACGCCACTAAAGAATTATAGATAAATAAAGTCACACATATTATCAGAATACGTAACGTCGAATAAAGTGAAAGCTAGACTATATTGATTAGTTGTTCTATTCATTCATATAACATTGTTGCATTGCATTACATGAGACATTAAAGACCATGTAAATATAATGTATGTTTTATCAATCATAACAGATTCCTACATGTGAATAATTAAACTGACCTTATCCACATCGTTAAGTCACTTTTTTTCACGATAAATAGCCAGTCGTTGTAAAATGTGTTTCTAATGGCAACAAAGTAGGAAATGAACATTTTTATTCTGTGCAATCCACAGACTAATAACAATTACATAATTTCGACATAGAAAATAATCGAATGCGTGACTCTAGTCGATAACAAAATTTTTTTTTGCAAAAAATTGTACGATCATAATCTTTATTAAATGTAATTATTCGAAAGAAATGAATGGTTTATTGAAAGGTTGCGGTTTACATCATTTCTCGTCATATCAAATAGCGAGTACGTGACCATCGTCTCGTTATGTCTATCTAATCGGTATAATTCTTTGAAAATTTGATATTTATTACAGACCTCGGCTTTCATTACTGATGATAAATCATCTGCACCTTTGACTAAGCACAAGTAAAGGATATGAATTATTGAAAAGAAAAATAATGAAATAATTAAAAAGATTTTTTTATCGAGTTTCAGAGACAAAAGAAACCTAAATCTTGTCCTCTCAAAAAATACAATTGGGCTATTATTGTCGGACCATAGCTATTTTGCCGAACTCATACTCTTCTCAGAATGAATTATGTTATGTTTACGATGGTATAACGGAGCGAGCAAAGCAGCCGTAACGCGTATTAAATAATAATTCATTCCAGGAGGGACCAAAAGGGCCCAATGTTGTGAGGGTGGCCAAAATTGGTTGGTTGCGTAACGAGTAAAGGCTCTCGCGAATGAGCAGCCGCCTGCGGTTCCTCTCTTTGTCTCGCTCTCACTCAATGTAGTCTCTTGTCGATTCTCCACCCGTTTATTTCATCGGGCGTGGTCGGCAGATCGTATTATAGCCTTTCGTGTATTCGTATCATCCAGGACGAACGATCGACTACTTTGCCGTTATATCCTTTTTTTTTTTTTATCTTTTTTCCCACCTTCCCTACTGCTCTCGCTCGTCCTCTTACTCTTCCTTACGGTCTCCTCCCGCTCTTTATTTTTTTCTCGCCACTGCCTCGGGAACTTTGTAATACCTCTTTCGGGCCGTCTCAATAATTCGCGGATACTCGCTTACAAAGTGCTCGATTATGATAAGCGATTCACAGAAATCCCAGGACTGGATTTGGCTGTGGATATTTTTTTGTAATGAATTTTTTTTTTTTGGGTTATTAAATAGTTAATTAAAAAAATCTGGAATAAATTAGCGAAATGTAATAATAAAATTCTTAGAAAAAATAATGCGTCATTCCTTGAAGTATAATCCAACTGTTCTAGATCTCACGAACTTTATGGGAACATTTAAAGGGGCACTGCGACTTAGTTTCAGCATGAGGTTGGCAGTGCAGTATATAGCATGATTGAGTAGGGGGTGGAATGCGGGATGTAACGAGCGTGCACGAAATATCGATTCGCACAGGGTGAACGTCGGTCTCACCCTCTCGACCGGGTAATTTGCGATCCTGACGAGACCGGGCGCTGCCCGGTATAGAGCAGCAGGGGATTTTCGCGAACCCCCACGTCTACGGTTTCCCCTAACCCCCCGAGGAGGTTTAAATACATAGACATACATATACCAGGGGTGCTTTCAGCGAGGGGTTGCTAACCGACGTGGTTGCATCAGACATGCGCAGACAGAAACTGAAAGTGCACGCCCACTAGCAATGCCAACCTCTGTAGAACCTAGACCTACACATTCCCACCCTTCATCCCTCAACACCACCCCATGGTCAACCCAATGCCCCCAACCTTCAGGCGTCTATCTCTCTTCTACCCGAGTTTCGTCTCTCGACTCCCACCATTCCGGTATCACAGACAAGGATTTCAATCTAGAATGCCAGATATTATACCACGATGATGGCAAAATTACAAATTCATTTTAAATACTTTTTTTATGTTTCAAAAATTCTCTAGACATTTTAAAATTTATTTTAAAGGCTGATGAAAAATTAAAACCAGTTATCCTGATTAGTGAGTGTTTTATTTTAAAGTAGATTATGAAAAATATTACAAGCAAGTAAGAGAGAATGAATAATACATAATTCGCCGTTGAATTTTATCCCCTTTATATGCAGAACGCTCGAACGCGCATTTTTCGATCAAGTATAGTCTACTGCGAGTGAATAGTAACTCAACAAATGAGAATGAATGGGAATCGACTTTGATATATTTTAAAGGTACGTCCCGTTGCACAGCGCAATTGTGAATTATAAGCTCTCGACCCTTTTTTCCAGAACACATATATATGTATGCACGTTTTTACTGTCAACTGAGTTGTATGATAAATCGTAAAGTCTTGTGAAAATTGAACTGGCGTCACGGACCGATTTGTACATTTATTCTTCACGGTTTCATGTTCGACAGAATCAACTCAAACGTGTCTGCAAAATATTATTGCGACATCTGGAATCCTAAATCTTATAGTGCGACGGAAAAATATATTGTTAAAGGAAGTAACGATCTAGTCATTCATAGCTAACGTCCTAGAAACCTGAAACGATCAAAACAACTTTTTCATCTCGATCTATCTCCAACCATGTGAAAGGTGGGGACAGAGTGCGAGAGAGACCAAGAACGAATAGATTATCCTTTGGGTACTACAACTACACTTACTACGATCAAAGAGGGGAACCCAGCGAGGGATGGACCTTGAGGCATGGAGGGGATTGCCTAAGTGCGTAACACCCCAATTCTAAAATCTTTCTTCTCTTTTCTTCGTTGCTTCCATCTCCGTTAACCAAGTCCCAGGGTTGGCAGTGAATTTTTGAACGACTGACCTGCTTTTCTCCCTCTTAGTAAGAGCCCCATATTTGGATCTTTATATTTACGCGATTTACGTCGAATGTTCTTACTGTAAAGAGGCCCCTTTATATGCAATTTCCAATGGCCAACGACTTGTACGTACTGTTTGTACAACTCTGCTCTTTGTCTCGAACCCTAGTTTCGGGCTTTCATCATGCTACGTTTATTGACACAAAAACAGCACATTTGAGATTATCATCGTCATTTCAGCGGTAGTCGATTATTCACAGCCTTTTATTTCCGCTGGTTATTTGCATAAATGTAATTTTTGAACCCACACCATCATGCATTATTGTCATCATTTCAATGTAATGCATGACAATTGATTTTTGTTATTAGATTTCACCGTTATTATTATTATTTTTATTGTGTATTTATGTATTTATGACTCGAAGTAAATTAAAGGTGCATTTTGGAGCTTATTTATTTTTAAAATCAACCTCTGGAAACAGTAACAGACCAAAGAGTATTTATTTTTTTTAACTCCACCAAATTGAAGTAATAAAAGTTAAATACATTCTTCAATTATTTGAATAGGTACATATTTTTCATTTAAAGTCAATTCAATTGTGTTAAATAGATATTTTAGTTGACCTTTACATGTGACAATGGATTTTGTTATTAGATATTATCACTATCATCATCATCATCATAATAATAATTATTTTCCATTGTATACGAATGTATACACTTTAATTCGTAATTTTCGATGTTCGGTTTCGCCTTTCAAAGACCCTTTACGATCGGCAATAAAATTATGCAACGTGTAACACAAGTCGTGTCTTATTTCAACTTCTGTTCCAGGAACGTCACGTATAATAGGAAGAATGTGTGTAACAGCACACGTACGTTGAGCTACATGGTTCTCTCTACAGGTATATATGTTGGAAGAAGGATCAAAATTCATCGCAGCCAACTCCGAGTCTGATCTTCGTTTAGGTAAGCGAAATCGAAATAATTATTCCTATTACGATGTGTAAATAAGACGAGAACATTCCTTTCTCTTATTTCAATTTACAAGTACGTACGATTTGTAAATGTTATTGCGATTATGATTCACTGTGATAATATTACTGATTGGACTGTTAATCTGATCAATGGATTAATTCAGTGATGCATGAATGTAAATTTAAGCATCACAGTGTAAAGAAATTGATTTGCAAAAATCATTCAGTTGTAACGTTACGATAAAGAGACACTACACGAGTATATATTTATGATAAGCCTTGACGTAACATTTATTCACGATAAACAGTTTTATTTTGGTTGCGTTTGTTCTGCAAATTTATTTTAATATTGATATAAACCACACGTACCACAAGTTTATCGGTTAATTTTTTTCTTATCGTGTAGTTACCAATGTTCATTTCATTA
This sequence comes from Chelonus formosanus, assembly GCA_028641665.1. NCBI lineage: Eukaryota > Metazoa > Arthropoda > Insecta > Hymenoptera > Braconidae > Chelonus > Chelonus formosanus. The sequence continues at coordinate 23,399,920 of CM054002.1, forward strand.
TTTATGATTTTATGGACACACCATTTTATTATTATTTAATGGAAATTACGAATTATTTTTCAATTCATAAATCACCAAACGAATCTCGTAGAATTTATTTATAACATAAAGCAATAAATCTGCTCTAAGATATTTATTCATTACGAAAAACGAATTAATTAATTGATACTCTGAGTTCAATTCTAAAGCAATTATTTATTCATTACATTCTTTAAAATCGTGTTTTCATGTTATTTATTACTCACATATTTCGCATATTTATTTTTATAAAATTAAATTTAACCTTGATCTAAGTATCAATTAATTTTCCATTAAAATAATGACTATTAAAAATTTTATTACATAATGTCCAATATCGGAACATAAATATTTTTTGCAATTTTCGTTTTAGCTTGGATACTTCTCCAAAAGTATATTTTTATATAATTTCAAAACCTACGGGACATCACACGAATTTTCGTAAAATTTACGTGTTTGGCGTGGTTGACGATACTCTAGAGCCGTCGTGTTACGATAAATAAATAACTCTACTGGGGAGCATCCCTGTTGAGGAGATAAAAGAGTAAAAGAGGATGAAAGAAAAAATTTGAAAAAAAAAGCCTGATATTCGCGACACGATCGAATTAGATGTTTTTAAAAAATAAAACCGTCCTGGAGAGAGAGAGAGAGAGAGAGTATAGACGAAGTATAGTCTTCAAGTGACCTTGGGCTAAATTTAAAAAGGGGATCGTTCGCAATTTAGCGACACATCCGACTGTACGAGCTGAATCTTTTGACTATCTCGCTCTTATACTCCTCTATCTCGCATCAATAACACCACACGCAAGGCAGTTAGTTGAGCAAAAAATTATTTTAAATTTAAAGGAGTATTGGAGATGTAATCATTTTAATGTGTTGTCAATTATTTTTTATTATTCTTTGGCATAAAAGAGTCGAATATAAATTGTCTCGTGTGAGGATATAGTAATTGTGAGATTCAATGACGAGTATATCGAGTCGTTTTGCTTTAATGTATTTTGAATATAGTTACCGGTTTGGAGCATGGGAACATAAATAGACTGGTCTATCAGTGATAGGTACGGAAATGGTGAAGAGATATAAATATCATCATATGATACAGTTAAAAAAAAAATCATTTTTGATTCTAAAACATTTTAAAAATTTTAAAAACCTCTTAATTTTGTTTTTTCATTGAAGGAAATTTCAATCAATGAAAGCATGTCTGGCTAAATAGCCTTATCTACTTGAACAAATTTGTTAGAAAAATTGACAAGAAAAACTTTCTGATATAACTAGAAAAATGTTATTTTATTTGACTTTTTTTTTCTTAGTGTAACTATTTGAACATGCAACTTGTCTAATCTTTATATTTACATTGATGATGATATCACAATAGATAAATCAATTGAGTTAAGGTTTTTTAAACCGTATAGTTCAAAGCAACAAAGTAGTTTAGATCTCTAAACTACATTTGAACTCATCTAATTGACTACAATTACAAAATGTATTTTAGTTATGTCTTCTACAATGCTAAATTTTTTTACTAATTTACTAAAATAAATCTTAAACATTTTATCAAGTTGATTTGTTTTCTTTAAACTTAGTCAAGTATGACATGAGAAAATATTGTTATCTAATCTTCAAAATTAAATAGAGAGTTTAAAAATATTTATGAAACTTGTTAGGTTATCGAAATCGTTTAATCCGGATTTTTTATATTCTTCTTCAGAGAATAATACATAATAAAAACAAAAGTTAGATAACATTTGGTGGTTACACTTACATTCATCAAAACTGATTGCAATAGGTCTATTGTTTGGCCTTGAGAATAAGTATTTTCTTTACAATTGGAGTTCTTATGCATTATTATATGTATATATCATTAAACAATAAACATTGCACTGTCGATATCAATCACAAAACATTAACTGAGTCGAATTAATTACTTTGCCATTTTTTCCTAGTTAATATTTAATTTTCATCTGTGATAATTATGTAAAAATAGATAAAAATAATTTAATTTACATGTTGCAATTTATTTAGCAACAATGTCACATAAATTTAAAATGTAATAAATAAAATGTACCACTATTTCCTATTTAATATTCAGAAAAAAGGTAGATAACCTTTATTGTGAACTTAAAGCTGAAAATGTTTTAATATTTTATCTTATCTACACTTTCACATATGCAATAAACAAAAAATTGCAATCTCTTTTTACTTTTTATAAATTAATACGAAAAAAACGTCTATGTTTATTTACCTTGTATTTAACGTTTATCAAACGTTTTGGTTCCCAGGAAATAGTATTTGAATAATAAAATGTCACACAGTTCATTCAATTTACTTACATCTTTAAAAATGATGTTACCTTGAGCGTCTAAAGAGGTTACTTTTCAAGGTTTAGGTTTAGAAATGTGAAAAGACGATTATAAAATGCGGAAATATCGAAAAAAGATTTCAAGAAACCGTTATAATCTATTCACAATGAAAATTCCACGAAAATAATATTATATTCAAGAAGATTCTACCACTAGCATCGTTGTCACATCGTCACTAAACCAGTCATTTTTTTAAACTTTCATTTCTAGTAATTGAGAATTATTTACTTAATTTATCAACAATACAAACTAAATTCTCCGTTTAATCTAGTTTTAATTTTTGAAGGATAAATTTCTAAAAAAAAAATAACCATTTCAATTGAGGTTTTCGACTAAAACTTCTCTTAAAATAACCTCGTTTTATCGATCATCAAACTATAGATGTAAATATATTGGAGCGCTCAAAAAACTTTAATAATATCCATGATTAAATAAGAATTATAATATAACCGACTAAAGATAATAAACATTAAAACTCACCAAACACCTAAAGAGGAATAATAAATTCTGCAAAAATCAACTGAAACTCAGAGGGTAAAAAATGATTGGAGCCATTTTCTGCCGGTAGTTAATTGAGATGACGCAGGTTCATACCTGCAGCGCATTTGTGTTGATGGATTAAAATTTTGGTTTGTATACAAAGAAAAAGAAGATCAAAAAAAGAGAATGAGAGAAACTTATAAGAGCATAGGTGTAGGCTGGTACCACGCACAAGGGGACTAAAGTTTCGGCGTATATACGAAAGAAAGGGCAAAAGAAACACGCGACAAAAGCGAGACAGTCGATGTTTACGTGCAGAAGTGCAAGAGCACCAAGGAGTCTCTCGCAATGTCGCGAAGCTTCGAGCGGGGGACGCGTGCATCGATTGGCGCGCTAGCCGTGACCCCCACCATTCGCTTTCGCTTTCACCCAATAGGGTCTCACTTTCGCGTTCGCCCGCGCCGAGGCTCAAGCCGGCACGCCGCATGCTGTCCACCGTCGTCGTCACTCTCAGTGACGGGTGCGAGCTCTACGTGAGAAGTTTAAGCTTTATGCAAGTGTGATTGTTCACGCAGCGCCACTGACGCTGTCGTGTTTTGCGACATTTTATTAATAAATTTGAGTTTAAAAAAGGATAAAACAAATCATCGAACAATTTTTAGTGTAAAAACCGGCGTAATTTTGATTGAGTTACTGGAATTATTGTCAATAAAGTTGGATAATAGAGCTGTATTGGTATTTTGTTGACGAAAAATACGTCGCTGTTGGAAAGCGTCTAATGATCGATCAAAAAAGCGAGAAAATTTAAAACACACAAATAATACAACTGAGATCAACAGCACGTCCGCGCACCACGGAACGGTGACCCTGACATTAGTGTTTACGACTCGCGCCAGTCAAGCTGCTGCTCCTTGTGCCGGTACGGCAAGTGTTGTAAGTACGTGTGTTTTAAAGTCTACAGACAGAGCTTTGTTTAGTTTAGTGAATAAAATTGTCATTTTCATTTGATAGTAACATTTAATATTGATGATAACAAATAGCAGACATATCAGGTGCGTTGAAGAGAATTATAAGACAAAGTGTGACGTAGTGTTGGAGTAAAGAAGTAGAATAAAATAGCATTTCGATTTTTTTAAGATAATTGAATCATTGAATGGGAAAAAAACGACAACTTGCTTTACAGGTGCATACAAATAGAGTGACGATCGAGAATGAAAATCAACTGACATCGAGAGAAAAAAACAACGTGGCTAAAAAATATAAACAGTACTTTTTGTGTGATCAACAGTCATCTGAAAGCAGCAGATCATTGAATAAGTCGAAAAAATATACTGTATTGAGTTTTAGTGTGTCACCGGGTATAAGAAGGTCGAGGTTATGGCGCCGAGACGCCACGCCGGCAACAGTCATGGTCTTCTCGAGGTTGGAGTGAATCAAGACGTCATGGAAAACATAGTAAATCATCAAACAATGAACGGAACAACTCGCTGCTGTACTCCATCTGGAGAATGTCTTCGTGGTGATGCACTTATTAGATTTAATGCTCTTCAGGACACTGTTAAAGTCATTTGTAACAACGAAAATTGTCCAATGGGACAATTCATGCATCGTGAATGCTTTGAAGCATGGGAACAGACTTTGCTTACTTACTTGAAGAATTGCGGAAGAGCACGTAGCTGGTCTGAGAGACAACGTCATCAAAATCTGTGGACAAAAAAAGGTTACGACTTGGCATTCAAGGCCTGTGGATGTCGATGTGGTCGTGGACATTTGAAGAAAGATTTAGATTGGATGCCACCAGGTTTTGGTAATGCTCCAGGCAGTCGTGTAGATGAAACTGAAACAAAGAAAAAGAAACGACGCAACCGCCAAAACTCACGGCCAAGCCTCGCTGGATCAGCAGGCCCGCCAAATCATGGTAACCATAGCAATGGCCGTGGCAGTGAAGCCCGAATGATAGATTCGAGCAGAGGACGAGCCGGCTCCCTGTCATCGAGCACCGGTTCTAGCTCTCCACCAGCAACTAGCGAGCCAAGCATCAGCCCACTTCATCAGCCTCAGGCAATAGTCAAGAAGAAGAGTAAGGTCGACTTTTTTGGAGATCACAGGATTCGGTAAGTTGTTAAACATGATAAAATTTTTCTATCGTCTCAATAAATTTAATCCGACAGACGATCGGAAGCCAATTCGGTGCTGCTTTGAAACTCGATCTTGGGTCGAGAACTTAAGTTCTAACGTTCATGTGAATTTACCTTCGTTTGATAGAATATATACATTCCGTCCGATCACGTTATCTTTGTTGGTCTTTTTATTTTCGAGCTAAAGACGAACGAAAAAACCGGTCGTCGAGACCCAGTTAATGTACACGAAGAAAGCCGGAGTTTTTAAACCGCAATTTTAACTAAACCCAAAATCTTCGATGACATTGTGATGATTTTTTGTTTATTATTCTCCAGTTTCAAGACAAAAAATTCCTTTATATTTTGATGCGTAGTTCGTAGTATAGTACTACACTATTTGAACCATGAATGAGTTTTCTATTTTTTTTCTTCCTTCCTCTATCTTCTTCTGTGGTAGCTGGCTTGTGTGGCTTGTTACCCAACATAATATATATAATCTACAATCTGGCAATGATTTATTTTTTCCCTCCATACTCTCTCGTCTACTCGTACACCATGGAAGATAAATAACTTGACATTCAGAAATAATTAAACATTCTAAATATTTTATTTAATTTTATTCATTAAACAAAAGTTTAATAAATTAGAAAATAAAATGAAGAATGTTTTATTAAACAAACTTTCAAAATATTTCCAGTACATAATTTTCATGTTTATAAAATATCTAATACCCCGGTGAAAATTTTTAGTCAAATGTTTGATTATTGCTATTTTTAGATTCCCCCTCAAACTTGTCTTGCTTCTGTTCTACTCTGAGACAGTCAGACCACACCTCAACTCCAAAGCCATACAGAAACATGTTTTTACTGGGTTATTTATTTCACTCAAGAATATAGTTCAGTATATCTATTTTTATCAAGCAGAAACGCCATAAAGTGATGTTAAAAAATGTTCGCATGTTTATCAAGGGAGATGTAGGAAATAATAAAAACGTGTAGGGGAGTCTTTTAGATATGTTTGCGATGGGCGGCGATGCGTGACGAAGGGAAAGGGCTGTCCGTTGTAGCCTTGACCGTGGCCACTTTCTCAGGGCCACGAGCGCAAAAATGAAAGGGAAGGGCTGCTTCCAAGGCCAACCGCATCGAAACCGCTGTGGTTCACGATGCATTTAAAGCCCCGTGGATAGCATGATAAAAAAACAAAATTCGCTCACTCGAACAGAATGAATTTAAACTCGTTAGACCACTGAAAAGTACTAGAATATAAACTAGGTTTCGGATTTTTTTTATTTTATTTTTTTGTCATCATCTCTCTTGCCTCTTCTGTATCGTGTGTTTCGTTTGCTCTGTCTTTATCTTTGAAACGAGGACCAGGATTCAACGTAATTGTTCGCATTCGTGGGTTTGCTTTTAGGGGATCGGCCACTTCTGCGCGAGCCATAAATCCTTCCCCGCTCGTCGTAGACTCTTTCCTTCCCTTTGTCTTCTTCGCGCTTCAGCTTCATCTCCACTTCTCCCTCTAGACTTTTTTCGTGTCCCGGATGTGCACAACAGCGGGAATTTCTTTGGTTGCGTTGGGTGAAAGAGAGAAAAAAAAAATTCTCAAAGTTACGTCGGTAATCGATTTTGTTCAAGAGGATGAGACTCACGTTATTGCGAATGAACTGCCGATCGATATAAAAAATTTGCCCTGGGGAAGCGAATTGGGGGCCAGATGAAATTTTGGCAAATCGCTTGTGGAGACATCAGAGTAAAGAAAAATATTTGGATTGAATTAAAATAAACATGAGTTTCTTTAACAGATGTTTGGACACAAAAAATAGTTCATTTATACAAAAACAAATTTCTTTGAATCGTTGCTAATTTTTTTTATTTAATCTATGAATTAAATTGTTTCAAACCAATTAATATGCTTTAAATTATCATAATATTTTTAATATATTATTATTGTTATGAAAAAGAATACAATATCATAGATCATTTTCAATGTTTTAAGATGCTAAAAAACTCATTGACTGATAAAATTTATCTTAAACTATATTTTTTTTTTACTATTCATCTCTAGCTGTGCTTACACTGCTGAAATTCAAATCGTGAAACGTGAGAAATATTTTCCGTACAAAATAGCGGAAGTTTGTGATCATTAACGTAAATATAAACTTCAATAAACGACTTTGTTTTTTATTTTTTTTAATATTTCAAAAAAAAAAAAAGGATATACAAATTTTTTTTTATTACTTTACATATTTTACATCACTATTTTAAGATATTTATCTTTGATGTACGTTTTTTTTAACTATCAGCAAAATTATGAGTAAAAGATACGTAGCATCTTTTTGTGGGCGGATTATTCGCATTAAGTCACGGTCGAAGTGTATAGTGTTGGGAAAAAAATAAAAATGACTGTGCTAAAAATTCACGGAGAAGAGAAAGATAATCGTTTTGAGAGACATGAGAGATCTCGAATGGGCTACATTTCTTTTCTCGTTCCCTTCAACAAATGAAAGGCAGAAAAAAAAGAAGAGTTATCTTGCCGGTCAAGGTCACCATGTCTTATACCACAACTAGATAAATATTTTCAAATTTCAACATTCCGTAGATGTTATTTTTGTCTTTATCAAAGCACGGTTTATCTTATGGATAAAAGAAAATGTAATAAGATGAACAGAAAAAGAATGAGTGATATCTATCGCGTGAATCCTTTTAAAAATATTTACAATACTAAAAAGATGTGCAAAGTGTTGCATGATAAAAGATAGGTGTGGAAAATGTTATTTATTACTCTTATCTTTTATTTCTTTTCTTTCTGATACAGCTGTTGAGCATTTGCAATTTCAAATATCATGCGATTAAAATATGATTTAAGCTGCGGTGCTTTGAAGAATAAATAATAAGTATGATAAATGATGCAATCAAATTATTATTTAGCTTGACAATACGTGAGATAATGATTCGATAATATATTGTAGATTTTATTGGTGACATTTCTTATTTGACGAATCATTGAGCGATAACGATATATTTTTATTTCTTATTTTCTTTTTCGACTTAAGGAAACAACTGTTTGGTTTGAAAATAGCATTTTTCCGTGACTACTATAATGGATTCGAGACTGAGGACTCTAGAACGAGGGTGACAAGATGGAGTTCAAAGAATGACCCTGAACTCCGACCCTTCAAAGCTCTCAAGCTCAAGGATGTCTTAAAGACGACGAGGCGACGTACGGCTTGAATTTCATCGTGTCTTTTCTTTGCTCTAAATTTTTGTTGAGGCTTTTCTTAATTAAACTTTTTGCTTTTTTTTCTTTACATCAACTTGACTGCACAGAAAGTTGGTGGATTAACTTGGGTTGAAATAAGCTCTGAAAAATGTCAATTAAAAGTATCAGTTTTGACTTTCCGTTATTTTCAGTTTATTCCTAGAAGAACAAAAAATAACCTTCGAATAATAAAAAGTCACCTTAGCGCCACGTGAATCACTAAACGAGGTGATTGCCAAATTTATGGTAATTTTGAAATGTATAAATTGCGTGAAACGCGCGTAGGAAATTCATTACGCGCACGATAGTGTCCGTTTACTTTCATTAACATTCATGAATTGGCGAGTCACTCCTTTTTTGTTACCGCGTAAGCTGAACTTGCTTACCTAATGAGCTTCAGTTGACATAAGACTGAATTACGTATTCGAAATAAAAAAATATCAACGTTTTGTTTATTTTCGAAATTGTCATCTATGTAATATTTTCAAACTTTTTTAATAGTAATAAAAAAAACTACAAGTCTGAAGTGAACAGATGGCAAATAATATTAGTTTTGAAGCGAAAAATCACTCTAAAGTTGAAAACTTTAGATTCATAGTTTTTTAACTCCTGAAAAAAAAAAATGTAATTTACATTTTTTTTCTTTTTAGTTCTGAGAAATAATGTTTAGTCAGATTTCTACTAAATAATAAATAAAATACATTTTTAATCTAAATAATGAATATTCTTGTGATTCATAAAAAAAATGAAGAATAGGAATGGGAAATATTTATATAAAAATAAATTTATTAACTAATTTAAAATATTTTTTCTTCACAAATTATCACTTAAATCAGATAAATTCATTATACAAAGTATTCGAAAAATGTATTGGTTATTTCTAACCGCAGTAATAAGGATGTTAAACTCTTTCCCATCTTAGTCATAGTAATACAAAGTAAGATGGTCCAAGTTAGAATTACTTAGATAAGGTTATTTCTAAAGAACAACATTACAATATAAATGCATGAAGGTTAGCGAGTCAATCGAAAGAGTTTCTTAGTACAAGTACTGTATTACAGACAATTTATTTTGTGTATGTGACTATAAATTATTGTAGCAGTGTAGTTTACTGCTAATTGGTTTGTTAACGTCCGTGTTTACCTCCGGCTAAATAGTGTGTATGCATAGCACACATACATTTACCATTTCTCTCATGTACTAGGACCTTTTAAATTCGATTAGCAAATTATTCAAATATCTTCCTCGTCTTCAGATGTATGTATTAATATATATCATAGTATATTATTACTATCGCAATCATTCCTTGGAATTTTTTCGTAACATTTTTTCATTGGTGTGAAAGATGATAAATAAAAAGCAGAATAAATTTTTTTTAGTCAAGAATGTTAATTTTATAGCACCAGTCTATATTTTTATCATGCAGGACGATTAATATTTTTGATTAAATAAAAAATAACCAATCATTTTGAAAGTAGTATAATTTTTTAGAGTTATTAAAAATTTCTCTTTTTTAATAAATAGAGGTGACCTTTCACACTTTAAGGTCTCATGTATCTCACTTTGACTGACGTGCTAAAATGTCGTCCTATCTCGTTCCACAAGTTAGTATTTAACGACATGACTTTACGTATTTGTAGAAGCACGTTCCTTGTTAAGTCGTCGCCAATGGGGATGCGCTTAACGAAGTGCTTGGTGAGACAGGCAGATTAAGCAGGACATCATCAAACTTCTGCGAAATTTGTTCGGCGGCTGTTTATCATTTTAGCAGTATTATTTTATGGATGCTTTAATCATCAAAGAACCTTTTGTCACTCATCATTATCAAGTACTATTTTTTCGTTCGATAATAAGCTTTAAGAGCCGCATATTTTCGGCCTCTATAATGTTCTCTCTGACCTCCAACTATCTCTCTATCTTATTAAGCACTTTAGAGTTCAAATTCCGAAGATCTAAAAGTACACCCAACTTCTTCGCATTTTGAAGCTTATTTTTTTCTTATTAACAGTTTAATTGATTTTATGATTAAAAATAATTACAAAAAACAGTAGATACAAATAATTAAATGATTTTTGTAAGTTGGGAAAATTTTTCCGAAAAATTTAAATACTGGGTTTGGAAATTTACTTTTATTTCTTCATAATTATTTCTTTAAAATTTTTTATTCAATCATTTTTCATATGGTTATAATTTTTCAAAGAAAAAAACTTACTTTTGTCTTTGAGTGCTTATAACTTGTGTGAAAATTTTTAAATAACAATAATCGAAGAACCAGTTGGAAGCTTAAAAGTATTTATTAGTAAATGCTTTCACTGGATCCTATTAAGAAAAAGTTCGTACCAAAACTGGAAAATAATTATTCACTAGTTACTACATAAATCCATAGATCACTTTGCTTTTTTTTTTTTTTCATTTATTTCAACACTTGAATTAAAAAACTTAAATATGTTCCAATCAAAAAAAAAAAAGTAAAGTCCAGATGCAGTTCATAAAAGTTCGTTAATTTGTTAGCAAAAATGCAGCTGTTGGAGAGCTATTAAATTTTTTTGTTAACCATCGTTCAGTGTTGAACTTCAGCCTATATCTGTCTTTTAATCATCTAACCTAAACATATATATATATCCGCCTATGGTTGATTTTCAGAACTCTCTATCAAGTCTATTCGCGGTCTAGTGAGCAAGAGAACACCCTCCTCTCTCAAGGTTATCGTTCTACCCGCAGGCCTCTCTCCGCCTCCTTCCCATCCTACTCAACCTTTTAGATGCTAAAATTCAATTTCAAGAAAAATTGCCCCTTGTTTCTGACTCTCCAATTCGTCAAGGGGTGGCTTCAAAGGCGATCGTGGGGGACGTGACACGAGTGAGAATTGCATTGAGGCCAAGGGGACCGAAGAAAACGCGCTGATTCTGACACCAGAAACTCTCACATTGCTGTCCGAAACAGTCCAAAGTATTTGCGGATGGGATTGACGAATCCCTGAAGATCTTTAGGTAGTCTTCGATTGCCTTGCAATTTCACTATGTTACATCTCTCCCTTCAACTTTGTCACTTCCCTCGTCATCATGTTGTGTACGTACCTTTCGTGGCACTCGCTGAGAATTTTATAAGAAAATGCCTGCTACATTGAAATATCTGTTGACATGAGGGTGATTTGGTTGTTGCCAAGACGACTGTCAACAGCAGCAGGCCTGGTCTTGCATTGAAATATAAAAAAGTTGGGACAAACTCTTCTAGGTAGAAATACCGAACATTTTGTTCGAGAGAAAAAAGCTTCTAATCGTCTTCTTTATTGTTATACTTCAGAGAATGTTATCGGATAAAAGGAAATCTCGATTAATGGTCGACATTACTAGAGAATAAGGGTTGATGTTATACCTTGCTTGAATACATGCTTTTTTTCAGATATGCCTATAGGTTGGCAATATTCTTTCATGTATTTCTTTGGTATACAGTAACGAGTCTCGTCTTTCATACGTCCATTCTGTACACGTTCACGTTATTAATCTACACTAAGCACCTATCGTTAATCATATAAAACTGGTAAAGTGGTTTGAATAAATTCAAACCTCCAATATGTGCATCGATAACTCTTTTTGATTTCCAAATGAGAGAAATGAAAGATTTAATTTCTCATTTAATCTCCTTTTTATATGTTTTCTTCAAGGTAAAATCATTTGGAAGAGATTTAAATTGATTTAATAAAATATGTGAGTGAAATAAAAAATATTTATTATAGATCAGAATAAAGATACAATAGTTCAGTTTAATTATATAACTCGATGAGGTTAACATTTACATAGTGAAATAATTTCATTGTTCAAATAGTTAAGTTGAAATTGAATTTGTCTTTACAGTCTATTAATATTGACGAGAATTAATCAATTTCACAGAAATACTTGTATTAATTGTCAAATAATTTCTTCATGAATAACTCCAATATTTGTCGAAGAAAAAAAATAGTCTTCAATTTATTTACAACCCAAACAAAAATTTTTTTCCCCTATTAAAGATGAATGAAAGCGTCTTTATTTTGATATGAAAATATAAATTCTAAACATACTTAAAAACTCATCAACGTCTGATAAAACGAGTGTTGTAAAACATTTTGAAATGAGATTTTCCAGTCAAAACATCTCTTTAAAACATTCATTCTGTAATATTATTGTATGTCAATATTTTATCCAACATAAATATTATGATTCCCTGATAATAATTTAGCGTTATGTGAAGAAAAAGCAACAAGAATAGTATTCACTAAATATTTATATTATAAAATAATTACGCTACCCAAACAATGGAGCGAGATTGAATTTGTATGTGAAGTAGACTGATGTCTGTGGAGATTAGCAGAGGAATCATGAGTAGAGTTGATTGCTACGTTCCATCGACAAATGTGAGCTCCCTCAATTCAAGTCTCGCATTATCGTCGACGATTATTTAACGAGGTATCCTCAGGGGATACCCTCTGTCGTTGTCGATCCTCTCGAAATTGAATAGAGTCAGAAAAGGAAGAAGAAACACAGAATAAACGTACTCACGTCGTCACTTAATTTGCGTTCGTCTCGCGTTTTCTCTTCTTATCTCTCGTTCATCCTTGCTTACTTCGTATTCACTTTGTTTAGTTTACCTAGGTATTTATTATCACAGTCTTGTCACTTAGTGTCCTTCGAGACTACGTACATTTGACCGGATATCCTGGTCTATTGTCTAGACATTATGCTTATTGTGTATTTCTTTCATTATCCATTTCCCTTCTGCTATTGAACACCTGTGACTCGCGTTCTTCCTCAGACTTTCTTCAAATGTTGATCTATAAAAAGAAATGACTTGAGAAAATGTTCAATTCAATTTGCTCAAGTAGTACAATCGATAGTCGATGGACTGTACATTGAAACAATTTGTGAGAATCAAGAGCAGCTGGTTTATATCAATTGTTTTGGTACCAGAATCACGTCTTCTTTAAGTAATTCGTGAAGTGAATCATAAATTTTATTTGAAGGCCATTTTTTTACACTTACCATCATCCAAGCCACTTCTTTCTCTTCTTATCCGGCCATGTCTATTTTTTGTTTTCGAGCGATTTTTTGTTGTTTTCTTACTTGAGAAGTGCTGAGCAAAATTACTGCATTGAATTATGAATCACGTTCCTAAAGTATAAAAGGGTTAGCAGCCTCGGGGAAGCTCTTGGGTCTATTTCGCTAAGGAAAAAATGTCGTAACTCCTTCTTCATTCTAGCATTTTGCTAGATATGCGTGTTAGGCGATGGAGAAAGGAGATTCAGTAGTTATAAGACGCTATAAGGTGTATGGTTTTTTTTTTGTTCTCGTAATGTTTTATAACCTTTTTATTTTTAGTTCCATAAATAATTTTATATTATATAATTTGATGTGTTAGGAAATTATGTACTTCATAGACTTCAAAGAATTTCTAACCAGGAAAAATTACGATTCACTCCTTATATTTAATATAATAAATCAGAAAAAGTCTTGTATATTTATGGAAGAAATGACAAAAAATTTTATATTCTCGAAATACATTCGATAAATTGTTTGATTAGTGAATGCGATTTTATAATCTTCGAAGAAATAGGCACGGGATTCCTTAGAATTACAAAATAAATTTGTTCATCAACTGATAAAATGATTCTTACGTGTAAAATAAATTGAGTAACACACTTTATATGTACTATTCCTATTACACTAGTGTTATTACTCAACTTTACAGATTTTAGCGCGTTTTTTTTTTCGTTATTTCAAATCGCATCCAAACATCGTAAAATATAAAATAACCAACGAAAAAAAATATGATTACATAAGAGAAGAATTCTTTCTTTGTCTTCACAAGAGAAAAGATCATTAAAAACCCGTTCAAGTTGCTTGGGGCTATACGTCATGCCACAATCACGCTGCCAGAGGTTCGTATAATTTTCTCGCCACGCGACGTCGACTTTGGAGGGATAGATACATTAAAGGGAAGTTTTTTAATCATCCGTTGTTTGACTTCCTCTTTTTTTTTATGTGTGTATAGACTCAATCCTAAAAACAAAATACACTAAAGAAGCAAAAAAAAAAAAAAATAGTAAAAGAAATAATTTTCTCCTACCACATTTCACTTTCGATAAATAAACTGATCGATTTTACTAAAGTACAATTAAAGTTTCGCATGATGATTGGTAAGATTAACGGCACGCGAGAGTTATTGCTGGGGTTTAGTTGATTGGACGTAATAGTTCCTCTGTTTGATGAGACATCGTAGGCACGAACATGTGCTGGGAGGCTCGTCTGGAAGGTACATATACACACATATTGCCTTTGGCATTGAAACTCTAAGCGGAAGGGCATCTGAGTCATCACGGTATCACGCCTTCTAACTGCGCAAAAATACTCTCTAACGAAAAACAACGTTGTTATTAGGCTGTTATAATGTGTTATATTATTATACGCAGGAGGCTCGGCTAAATAAAGCTGATATGTGTGTCAATCTCTGCCACGTGAACAGTTAAACATAAATAATATCTCAAGTTTTTTTGATTCAAATTAACATAATCTGGATTAATATTTTTTAATCTTTTTCATCAATGGGGCATTACTTTTTTTATTATTATTTTCATCATTTTTTTTTTCTTTTGAGTAAAATCAACACCATGGAAGATTATAAAATTTACATTTGATGTTTTTATTCATATTAATACATTTTAATAACTTCGAATAATTCATTTGCTATTTTTGATTTTATTTTTGATAATTAATTAGTTTTTACAAAAAAATCTTTAGTGATTTCATTAAAGTGAAATGAATGCTCCAATATCGGCTTTTTCATCAAATTAAAATTTTTTGTTTAATATGTGTTAATTTTTTTTTTTTCTTTAGATAAGATCTGTTTAAACTATCCATCCAAATACAATCCTTATCGTTTAAAATAGATTACGTTCAAAACACTTGTCTATATATCGAAGCGTATAGTCAGCACGATATGATTAAAGTCAAAAAATATAGGAAAAAAAATCAATTATGAAAAGTGAGATTGTTAATAAAACAAATAGCAGAATAAACTTATAATAAGTATTTTATCGATAACATTAATTAATACAATCATCTTTATCGAAATCAAAGTGTTTATGATCGAAAATATATATTTTTCACACATTTCTATTACAAGAAGTGGTTTTGAATATTTAAAGTTATACGATCGTTATCACTGATATAGAGTTAGTTCGTGACTCATTTTGATCGATAACCAACGCTATCGATTACTGTATATCTGTATCAGCGCCCACACGAAGATTTAATGACCATGAATAGCGTAAGAAACCAAGTATATCTTAAGACGAGATGGATAGACGTCTGATCACGCACGTTTCGCATCTACTCAGCTGTAAAAAGATTGAAAAATAAAATATGGTGAGGTATAGAAACATAACACTCGCTGTGGGCAATGTTTTGTTGGATTTGAATTAGCATACAGTCAGCTTGAAGAAGGTGTGTTTTACTTTTTCCTGCTTATACCTCAGTTGAATCTCATAATGGTGATGGTGGTTTGGCCTGGACTGACGATTTATATATCTCACGTAGTCGTTATATTGCATTATAAAAGTCAAAGAGATAAAACCGATAAGTAGGCGCGCGCTTTTTCAGAAACGTCAAGAGACGATCCGTTATTTTTGTGTATCATGCAATCGGTTAGAAATATTTTTCTTATAATTCTACATTGGAATTCCTTTTTCTTACGTATTTAGCCTTGGGTCATAATTTTTTTTATTTTCCTGGACCGAACCTACCTCTCAAGAAGCCAATCCAGTTGGAAACAAACGAAAAGAGGATGCGAAAACGAAAATAAAAAAATCCTATTGCAAAACGAACGATACAAAACCACGAAACCTGTTTTTGGTACCCAACAGGCCCACCGAGAGCCGGTTCTTCGACATGGATTTGCAAACCATGACATAAATTCGAGTTGGAAAGATTCTACATTGACCAAAAGATTCGGATTAAAAATTTAGTATTGAATTGATCTTTTTTTTTTTTAGCTCTAATCTTTTAAAACCATATAGAGTGGATTTTTTTAACTTTCTAAAATACATAAAATTATAAAAAAAACATTTCTCATTGATTCGGTTGGTATAAATTTTTTTTTCAAATCCACAGACATTGTTTAAATATTTTTGACTAAATAAAAGACGTTTTATTTTGCTTGAAATTGTTGGTGAATATTTTTTGCTTCTAATTGATAACGCCCGAGTCGACCTCGAAACCGGTTTCCGGTGTATAAATTTGACTATAGAATATTTTGAGCAGTATATTAACATTATTAACTAAGAAGACGACGTTTTTACGTCTGTTTTATCATTTTTTTAAAGGTAAATTTTTCGGTTGTATAATAAATTCATTGATTATTTATATATTCTGCTTCACAAGTCAGTGTCAAAACAAATACTAATTTTTTTCCAACAATTATTATTCATCTGATTTCATGCAAAATACATGCGGGCTTATATGAACAAGGTCAATTGATTGTCTGCTTAATTATTGATCTAGTCACGTTCTATTTGGACTCGTGTAACTAAGTATGGCAATCGCAATATTTTGATGACCCCAAAACTTGACATTATCAAAAATAGCTGGCTGTTTAAAACTAAGGCCAAGGTGATGGTCATATTTCCTATGCCATGACTTCATTCACACGTGTGTCATCACAAACACAATAATGTCATTGAATTTATCTCGTAAATAACAATTATCAAATCAAGTGAGTAATTTTACTTGATAAACCAACAGAATTTTATTTTTTTTTAATTTACATAAATTTATCTAAATAGTAGAATTTATTTTTTAAAATCATTTTTAACTCAATTACTTTCAAATCGAAGAAATAAACGAATCGATGATGTTGTCAAGGTAATTTATTTATTACTTTCAAATGAAACATTTGAATTTTCATGACATTCCTCTACATTTTTATTCTTTTCTTTATTTTTATTATCATCATAAAAAGGGTAAGGTCACGTAAGACATTTGACAACAAAAGAAAATATAAAAGGGATCAGAAACGTTTTCAAATAGTTGACATGTGACGTCTGTAGACTTTGACGTCTCGTGCTCTGGTTTTTCCAGTTAAACTGTGCGACTCAAAGCAAAACTTGTATCAAGTAAATAAACCCTCTTTTTCGTTAATAATAAATATCCTGATTGTCAGATAGTAGTTTTTTAGAAAGCAATATCTTATATTTTCTGTCATTAAATTTATTAGATCTCCAAGGATAATGTTCTTTATGAGGGCATTAGAATGATTATTTAATTTCCACCATGTTTCTTTTATTTTAGAATTCATTTCAATAATTAATGATAATTTAATGATATAGTGGTACTAGTTCAGATATATTTTAATTTGATCATAATAAGATGTGTCTATTTTTGATATTAAAGTCATTTATTTTAAGTAACACTTTTTAAAGCTAAACATTTTTTTTTTTTTTTCAGGCAAAGCTGTGGTGCTAATGGCATCTTTTCTCGTCGCCTGGACTTCAGCGCTTTTAACAGCCTACCCAGGACCAAGCTCAACTCCTATCATATCAAGGTATGTTTTTTTTTTCTTTTTTAGTAATTGACAAAGGCACTGACGACCTATAGAGGTCTTATTTCGCCTGGTATATCACATACCTTCTTTTTTCTTCTTCATTTACATTAAACCTTTTATATTATATGCCTTTTTTATGAGTAGTTGTTATCTGGCAAAGTGAAGAAAAAAATGTATTAAATTTATTTGACTCCATTTTTTAAAGAAATTCCAACGCCGAGAAAAAAATATTCAATGTAGTTAATGAGTAGAAGGGAAAAAGTGCGTTTTTATAGAGAAAAACTTGCAGTTTTATTTATACGCGTGAGGTAAAATAAAAAGGAATATAAAAAGGGTTAAAAACACCTATATGCATTTCATGCAATTCAACAAAAAAAAATAGATGAGTAAAATGAAAGAGCAAGGCTTACAACTAAAACATAGAACACACAGATATTTTACTCGTGTAAGAAAAATCTTTTGCTACCCTTCGAGTTACGTTAGCTTTCAGTTCACCCCTGATGCGAAAGTCCTGACGTGTTCGTTGTACAGCAAATAGGGTTGTATCGCCAATAGTTAGGGTGTGGCTTTGTACTCTCCTGCTGTTGTTTTGCTTTCTGCGCATTTCGAAATGCAAAGGTTGCTCTTTACGTTTAGAATACCGATGCAGTTTACCTAAAATTGGCTCTATTTCTCCAACTGCTGTTGGCTTTGAAAATAAAAAATAAAATAGAAATAAAAATATCAAACGAAAGACAAGAGTATCAAGTTGTATTGGAATAATCTCAAGGGATTGTGTGATGCACGATGTTTGGGTTTTTCGTAGGTGTATTCTCTGTCTAGTATCAACCAACATGATTTACGAGTCACGTTGTCTCTCGGCCCACGAATTCTCAGCAAACATTGACGCCAGTTTCCCCGGACAACAAACACAGAAGGTACTCTTACTACTTTCCTCAAATCTTCTCACCCTATAACACGTCAGCAAGTCTAAGAACACCTTTGTTTTTCAACTCAAGACTTTCCTTGTCTCATGAGACTATGACTTACCGAGAGTGACGGTATCTCTTGGAGCGAATCGAAATTGAATCGCGCCCAGAACGTCTCGATACAATAAATACTCCTCCGCAGTAGGTTCCGTTTCGAATCGATGGAAATGGCAAGATAGTGATGGGTCATGATCGTAACTTAAGGTTTGTCGTTGCAACAATAATTCTCTATATTTTCCCTGCATCTTTCCTATCTTCCTACTGATGTTGTTTCAAGTGTTTGGAGGATCGTAAAACATTTATTTAGTCAATCAATCGATGTGGATATAAAACAGGAAGACACTCGGGTGAAGTCCCTTAATTTCAGGAAATTGTATCCCGTTCACTCTAGCATACCGGACGTCACGAGGTAGTTGCTAAGTAATACAATATCTTGACTCCTAAGGGATCTTCAAAGCACGTTGATTAAATTTTAAAGTGGTAGCTTTGAAGACGGTCGCAACGGAAGTTTGTAGTTTACTGGATGCGATGTTAGATCATGTCTGTCTCTCTATCTCGCCGCAAACATCCAAACGGGTTTTCTGGTCTATTAATTCACATAAATTGGACTCCAACTATTTCAACTAAATGCGCAACTTGAATTGAGATTCTTTGGAAATGAATTTAATTTATAAACTTCTGGAATGATGAAATTAATTATCTCGTGAATTAGAAGAGTTTAGGAAAGATATATTTAATTAAAGAGAATCAAAAAATATCATCATATCATGGTGTGTTGGATTCAAATCGTCATTATTTTTTTTTTCATCCTTTTTTTGCGTTTATCTTTTCTTGATAGTCAGGACGAGAAAAACGTGTGGCTTAGTACACGCGGTCAGAGAGGGCTGGCGCCCTTGAAATTCATCCTTGAACTGGGATAAGAGACGGCGCTCCCTCTCGACACCGAGACCTACCACAACCGGATCGATACAAGGTAGACACCCACGTTCTAAGCTTTTCCCATGAGTCACTAACGATTTTTCCGATCTCAAGACACGCAAACTGTATTAAACCACCCCGTTATTATATGATAAAGAAAATTATGGACTCGGCTTGTTTGAGAAATACATTTTTTAGAAAAAAAATATCGAATATCGGCATGATGAATAATAGTGTTTTTAATGTCAAGATGATAAATTTATTTTCATACCTTTTTTTTTTAATCTTGTATCTGTTGAAAATGTTACGTTATTATGAGTGTTATATACATTAGTAATTTACGTCATTTATTTAAGTGATTAATTTGCTCGTACGCAAAAACTAATATAAAGATAGTGGACAGGAAAGAAGGAAGAAAAAAAAAATAAGACGTTTGTCGTGTTCAAGGGACAGAGATTACGAAACTCGTAATTGATTGCCAGCGATAGCTCCCGTCTTCTTTCTCTCTGGCGTCCTGACAAATTGTTGTCGCGCGAAAATTCGAACGATGTTTTAGACAGGGGAAAGACAAATAGCAAAAAAAAAAAAAATGTGGAACGAGAAAAGAAAGAAAAGAAACAGTGTGTTGGTTATAATCGTGGAAGACACGCGTCTTCGTTGTCTCGTCGAATCAACTCAAACAAAGACATGAGGTTTTTTCATCTAGACCCAAACAAAAAGTATACGATGGACAGAAGTTACTTCCGTTCTACCACCAACATCCTAGACAGTTAGAAAAAGATCCTTGGATATTTTTTTTCATGTTGTTTTGTTTCATTCAAGACGTTTCGAGTCTGACCTCAGTGGTCCATAACTACTGGAGATTGAAGTTCATCAGTTGGATAAATATTTTGTTATATTATTCATCAAAAATGATTCAGAGTCAATTTTTTCAAATTAAAAATTTTTTTCTCTATTTTATCTTTTTATTTTTTTGAGATATTTTTTTTTTATTATATAATAATTTTCCTCTCGCATAAAATGAATATTTACATAATTATCATTATCTGTTAAATATTTAGTTGTCAATTTTAGCTTTCATTTTTACATAATCATCGGCAATATTGTCTCCAACAAAGCTTCCCTCTCCAATATTTATTACAGTTTCTCTACAACTGTTTTAAGCATAAATTCATCACATAACCAAAATACTTTCTTCTTTACTTCCGGCAAGAGTCCAAAAATAATTATCATTTCTTATTACTCGCACTTATCTGCTAATTTTTTGCGCCAGAAAATGATTTGAGTGAGTGATTTTATCCTTCGCCGGGTCGCTTCACCAACGTCGAGACGATCTTCTATCTTTTTTTTTCAACCGCCGGCGGCACATAAATCTCTAATTTTTTTTTATTCATCCGCTTGATCGGGCCAGGGAAACGCTTAGAAATTTTACTAGGAGTTCACTGACTAGGAGTCTTGGGAAAATAGAAATAAAATCCCGTTATGGAAATGTCTATACGCTACACCTTTCTCAATGTCCATATCGAATCACTTTCGCCAGCAGACTGGTCTTGCATAGAGTGCAATTTATTGTGCATCGTCGATGAGGTGAAGTACCAGTAGCGTGGGAGACGTCGACAAGGGGCAAGTCTCTAGCAAACATGAGTTAACTACACCGTGTGTCGTCGTCCGATAAATGAAACTCGACATGGCTATTTTACTCGATAAAATGGTCCTCAATCGAGTATGCAACCAAGGGTGGTAATATAACTATTCCTGTTCATGTTCATCCACCACAAACCACATTGTGTTTAGAGGTTTTGGATTTCCATAAACTTCCACTTAAATTCTTCATTTCTTCTTCGTTTGCTGTCACCCACAGTTAGGATATTACCAGTCAGCACAGTGAAATCAACTCTCTATCAACAATATTATTCAATCATCAAGATGAAAAGTTTCAATGGCCATAGGCAATATTTTATATTTATTCTAAATTTACATTGCATTACTCTTGCACTCTATTGAACGGTCATTTTTGAAAGTAATTTTTTATTTGCCTATCTGCAATTGAAATTCCTTTAAATCAAGGCTGACATGGCATAGAGACAAGCTAGACATAAAGTGGGTGGAGATTGAAGATTAGAAAACAGAGAGATATCGAAGGTTCCAAGATTTATTAGGCCATTATTGGCGGTGGTACTTGATGCTGCCACTGCGTAGTTTCTATTCTATATGACGACAAAGTTAGATAGGAAAAATCCAGACCTCTAAGCACAGCAGGAGACTTGCGAATACTTTATATATATCAGACCCTAGTGTAAAAACGTTAACTAAGTTTTTATATCTCCTTTTCTGCGTGAGAAAATATTTTTCTAGCCGAACTAGGGGAGTTTAATTCATATTTGCCAATTCGCTCAGCCTTTTTTTTTGGAGATTTATAGACGAGGGACATTGAATTACGTTGATTCATGTGAGTAAAATCGTATAAAAATTTAATATTAATCTCTTTGTCGAGAGATGAGTCATGGGACTTGATAATTTTTAGAAAATAGTACATAAAAGATGTAATAAATATTCCAAGTGAATGAAAAAAGTACTTGAACAAAAATTATTAATTACTTCCTCCAAGAAAATATTACTTTTCACTTTTTTACATAATTAATGGAGTGAGGATTTTTTTATTGAATGATTATTAAAGGAAGATAAAAAATAGAGAAAACAGTTTTTTTTCAACTAAATTAAATTTAAAGTAACAGTTAAAAATAAATAAAGTAATTTTTTTCTTTTGCAATAATATCTTTTTTTTGTCAGTTTTATGCTGCACAATTTCCTCTGGCATTTAATTTTCTAACCAAGTTCTCGAGTAGAATAAAGGTTCAAAGTGGCCCACGAATTTTCACGCGACATGTAATGCACTCAAAAGATAGCGTCACAAGTGTTCTTGTGATTGTGTCCATTGTTTACGTGTAGAGAGGACAGTGTGTTATTAAATTGCATAGGAGAATAACAGACGAAAATGTGTTGTTGACTCCTTTTTCATTTAACCATCTTATTTGCCTCGAGGCAACTTTTATAATAAAACATAAGACAAGTTCCGTTGTTTCCAGACATTCTCAAATTTGGCTCTAAAATTCTCTAGTGGATTTGAGATATTTCTTTGAAAAGATCTTCCTTAATTCTTACCTTATATATTTCTGTATCAAGAGTTTGGTATGCTTCTGCTT
The DNA here is from genome assembly GCA_028641665.1 of Chelonus formosanus. Lineage (NCBI taxonomy): Eukaryota > Metazoa > Arthropoda > Insecta > Hymenoptera > Braconidae > Chelonus > Chelonus formosanus. The sequence goes on from CM054002.1 coordinate 23,422,821, forward strand.
ATTTTTTCTTCTCTTTTATCTTTCATTTTTTTATCAATCTCATCACGCGAATCGGACTGTTTTCAGATGTACGCATTCGTCTGTTCGCACATCTGTTAAGACGAAAAAGTGAAAAAAAAGTAAGTGCGATCCTTTTATCGGATTTGCAAACTTCTTTACATTTCCCTGATGCTGTTCGCTCGTGTGAAAATCTCTTTTAGCTTTCCATAAACTTTCTCTCTTTCGCTTTTACTCTTCAAACTTGTGGATTCTGCCTGAGGATTTTTTTGCTACTTTAATCAATAATAAAGCTCCATCTGTCACTCCGCATAAGCAATCTTCCAATCACGTTAGATAGAAGTAATGTACAAATATTTCCAATTGAAATTATGTGCTGGATTGAATAAAAAATAACAATCAATAATTCATACTTTGCAACTTTGTCTGTGATATATGTTGAGATAAATTAATAGATCTGCCCGTTTGGATTAACGTGTTTTTACAGAAAATAGAATGTGAATGATTCATCGTCACTAATTCATCAATCAATACATTCATTGGTAATGATAATAAATCTGCTCATAAAAGTCATATTATAGTGAAGCCACTAAATATAGTATTTTGCCCTAATTTTGTGTCTTTTATTATTTCTTGAATGACATTGACTCATCGTATTCCAGTAACATTGAATTAATATGTCAATGGAAAAGATACCTTCGAGACAATGTCCAATTACTTTATTCATTACACGATCTAAAAAAAAAACTTATTCAACAATTGATGAATGATTATTTTATTTATAGATATTTCTATTTATGACCTGAAGAAAAATAAAATCACATTTTAATAAATCAAAATAGAAGTCCAATAAATTAATTGTGACACTCTGATAGAAAAACAAAATTTAAAATTCTAATGATCAATGTAAACGACCATAAAACCCAATATTCTTAATTTTATTGATACAATTATAAATTTTTGTTTTCTTGTGCGTATCTGTCAACAGTTTCCCGTTTTGTAGCACTTCCCCTGATCCCTGAAGACCGACAGGAATGGGACGATAACGTCATTGTCCTCGTTGTCAAATAGTAAACCCTTGTCGTGACATCGGAGAGTATCAAAATGTCTATTGATTAGGACCACAAAGGCCTGAACTATCACTTTAAATAAATAAGCTCATATATTTCAGTATAATAAAGTGAAAAATCCCAGCAGCTTACATTGGTGTAAAAATGATAGAGGAGGAGTTGGAAAAGGGTGATACAAGGGATGTTGAAGTACTCGTAGACTTTCCAAGCGAAAGGGGGAGTCAAGTGAAGATAGAGAATATATATATATGTATAGTAGAAGTGGTTGGTTGCAACGGCTGCAAGCTTCTCACCCTTTTATTGACTTCGGGCTTCACAGCAGATTAAAATTAGTGTAACACTAAGAGTCACCTGAAGCTTGAAAAACCCACCACCAGTCAGTAGTAAGAAGGCAAAGTAGATAAGAGCCTTTAAAGTCACTCTTTCTTTTTTTTTTTTTCTTCAGTTTTGAGTTTACAAGAAAAAGGCGGAGCCTGTAGATAAGTGCAACCTAGCATCCAAGTAGTTGTAGAATTGGCTAATCCAGTTAAGTTGTACTCTTGTTATTTGAAAAAAGTTAAAACTTCAATTCTTCTCCATCAAAATCTGCACTACGTCATATCTAAAACTTTCGTTTTTTTTATTCTCTTCTTGGCCATTTCTCTTACGATCCAATCTCAATTTCCCAGCCAGCTATAAACGTGACGTAAAAAGGAACAGCAATCTATTCTACTTGGATCGACGTTAGACTATATCTCTGTGTTATACTCTTCATCAAAGCTCTTCCACCTTCGTCATCTTGCTTCTAGCTGTTTCGTTAGTGCAGAAAATGTAATCTGAGCTTCTGTTCCAAGTACTTACAAAATCTTGTCAATATTTAAGTCTGGGACAGAAAACTATTAATTACCTCGATACAACTTACCTTCTCTAAAATTTCAAACTTTTCTATTTTCCGTCTTTACACTCCATCAAGCTCAACATCAGACTAATAAATACCAGTAACCTTTACCTTGAGTTTTGAACAAGGTCACTGTACGTTTGAGGGGGGGAGTGGTCCTTTGACCCTTTCTCTTCTGCTGGAATTTTATTTTTCTAGCGAGTAAGCTCCCTCGAAGAATTCCTAGCCTCCCTCTATGTTCGGTCGACGAGGTCGTTACACAAATTAGCGACCTTTATTCAACGAGGTCTGCTTTAAGTCGCGAGGGGTGAGGACGAGCGGGTTGGATACGTCGATGTCGCGGGGGTTGAAGGAATGGCCTCTCTCTCGCGAGGGCAACATTGAGAATCAATGGCGCAGCTGACGAGCTTTTACTTGCGCATGTGCGCAGACAATTCTATCGACCGTCGCTGCAGCACAGACACGGCCTACCCCTTCCTTCCTGCAGACAAACTCTCCCAGACCACAACGCTAGGGGTGGCGACCGCTGCAACTTTTGGCCTTGACTCTCGTGATCATACTTTCCCTGATAATCTATGACAGTTCTTCGACATCTCAGGACATTGAACGCGATAAAAAATACTTTTTTCTCGTGAATAAAAAGTTGTTGGATGTGATGTTCACTTAGTAAATGAGTTTAAAGATTCATGACTTTCACTATCTGACATAAAAATCCATTAATTTTTTCTTTATTTAACAAACATTTAAATAACTTTCATTAATTCTTATCATTACATTATCTATTTTTTAATAGAATCCATTAGTTTTCTCATTTATGTTATTTACAGATTGATTGATCTATTTATCCTCACTTGTTTTCATCAAGAAGTCTATTTCAGTCTATCACTTAATTTATTCGATGACAGTCAACTCATGCGGGTCGATAAAACAAATTAAACAAAAAATATATTAGTATCAATCATTCAATCTGTATTTCTTTTTCATCTTTTCATCGACATTGTCAACAAATTATATCTAATTAAATACTTTTCAATTTCGAATTTATATTGACATGACTATTTACCATGTGGATAAGTGTGTGTAGAAAAATAGATAGTCTTTACTTAAATTGATGAGCATTGCGAATTTATATTGTAACTGACAAGGAACCCCTCTTGAAAAAGCAGAAGGGGTAATTGGTGTAGGAAAAGAATTTTTAGGAAGAGTGGAGAAACGTTAACGATGTAGGATTTCCGCAGAATCATCGTTGGGAAATAACGACGAACGTGGTTGGACTGCGGATCATGCGAGTCGATTTTGAATTCCCTCATGGTCATCTAGGGTACTAGCTAACGACAGGATCGTGTCTCCCTTTCGTCCGATGTTCTCTTTACTTTCACTAGCGTCATAATCGCTTTTACTCGAGTAATTTTCGAGCTTTTGTTAAGGAAAATGCTTGAATCGAACAATTCAGCCTAATAGTCATACTTCCGGTTGTGCGCAGCCTGGACTATTGGTCGTTTCCAGATCTTCATGAAATTCCAGTAGCTTTTGTCGCCACAACAATGGAGTAATTAGTGAGGAATATTCAAATTAAAATACTTTCTTTTGTCAATTGTCTTTACCAGGACTGCAGCCAAGCTCGCTTGAGAAATATGCAGCAGAAGCTATTATTTGAGTATTGTAGTGATGTGTCTGGTGTCTAGACTTGTCGTGGACGTGTTCAGATGTCAAAATGTCAGACGCATCCGAGTGATGACGTTCACCAGAGATATCTTGAGAAACAGCATGACGTTACGTTCGACGAAGCGTGAACAGGAATCAGGGGTTGGAAGTTGGGAAAGTGTTTTTTCTTGCATTACCCATCTTCTTTATCTACAACTTTTGTATTATTTTTTTTTGTTTCATTTTTTATTCTTTTTTTATAAGTCGCAACATTTTATCGGAATACATTTAACACGGTTTATCAGTCCAATGTTATGCGCAGACGCCACTCATTATAAAAGCCAACAGATAGGGCGTATCCATTCTCGTAAAGCGGATCGTTTGTAGCTATTACCCTCACCCACCCTCCACCCACTTTTATGACACGCCGTTACACTTTTCACTTTTATCACGCCCGATTTTTGGCAACTAAATTGCCAGATTTTTTAAAGATATTTCAGTTGTATACAATTGCTAGGAGTTAATCTTGTTCAACTTGCAATTGTCTTCTTTAAAAAAAAACATTTTTTCTTTTAAAAAAAAAAGTATATCAAATTTCATTTAATGTTTGTTGTTACATCAGAATACATCGTATATAATTCCACTTGATGATTTTCCCAGGAAAATAATAAGTGTTAATTTATTAATTAAATATCTTTCAAAAGAACTTCCGTTCTGAAATTCTACACTAATTTTATTTTTTGTTCAAGACACCACCCTAATTACGAAAAGTTCATTGAAAACTCGTCTTAAAAATTTTAATTTTAATTCCATAAAATTGCATTTGTAATGCACAGTCCTTGAGTCAACAAATTATAGCAACGTCGTCATGACACATGAAGAAGTCGTCACGCATACTTATTAAAACAAAAAAATTAATGTTAACAAAATAAAATCTGTAGGATGCGTTGACAGTATTATTTATTTTAAAAGAAAAAAACATATCTTTTTGTTAAAGATAATTAGTTGATTTCATTAGTCTAAGTGAAGTAGAATAGCATTTTCACTTGTCTATTAAAGAGATAAAATGAAATAAAATTTTCCTGCCACGTCAGGTATGAAGTTAATTTCTGCAAGCTCATCGAGACGATAAACACTGCTTGTAAAAGTCCTCTCGACTATAAAGTGATCACTTCGTCTTGGACGCAACCGGCGTCGTCTCGGGTAAAGGTACTTCAGGATATTGCCTTCAAGTAAAAGGGAAAGAGAAAAGAGACAGAAAAAAAGATAGAAATGGAAACAAAACTCGTCCGGTCTTGAATTTGATGGAGTCCTTTTCTCTCTTGTGAAGAGACGTTAGCAATCGATATGGCTTTTTCTCTTTGTCTACCCCAATGAAAAAGCTCTGACCAGAGTACTTGAAGAATAATCTTTTATTCGGTTCGCGTACGAGCAAATGGAAAAACGTATCTTTTGCTCTGTTTCGCATGTCTATGACGACCACACTATCTCGCGAGTTCACTTTCCCAGAGAAAATAAGTCGACGCGAGTGAAGAAAAAAATGGAATGTAACACTTGTCTTTTTCACACGTGTTTGCCATACCTCCAGTAATGTAATAAAGATTTATAGAGAGCTTTAAGGATTATCACCTACACTTATTACTGTACTCGAAAACTTTTCGCAACTTTTTCGGGAATATCACAAACGATTTCTTTATCCTCATCTTCTTCAAGTTATCCATCAACACTCACGAAAAACTTGAAAAAATAATATATCTCCTCAAAAGTTTTAATAAAAAATTTATTAATCCATAAATCCACCGAAAAATATTCAATTTATATTCACTTCAAAAAAAAAGCTTCCAAATTAATTCATTATTTGAATGTCTTTTTTTTTATTTTATTACGCAATTTAAGATGAATTTTTTATAAAGAGACTTGGCGATTGTCTTATGGATGTATTAAATGTATAAAGTAGTGTCAAATAAAGAAGAGAATACGAATAATTAAACAATCCTTGCAATACCATCACCTCAAGATGTCTCGAAGTGAGGGACACTTGAAAATTGGTTGGGAGTGTTTCGAATAAAGTTATTCGTGGACCTGTAACTTTACTCAGTCTTCGACACCCTTTTTGCCACGAGTGTCTTCGTGTTATATTGGCGAGACAACTAAGGGTTGTGTAACCCTCTAGATGGCATCGTAAAGTTGGCATCTCTCCCTTCGATGCGCGTCAGTCGATTTAAATCGTAACGAATGCTGTGTCGCGTAATTCGAGGGTGATCTCTTCCCTTCGTTCTTCTTCCTTTCATTTTGCTCGATACTTTTGCGACTGTTCTCTCTACTCCATGTGCAAACGAGGGGAGATTTAAGTAATTGCGCCTGCAATATCGAATTCGGGTTATTGGGAGAGCTTGGATCAATTCTTATGCAAATTTTTTTGCAACATATTTTTCTGATACTTGAGAAAAGATCATAACTATAATACCTTTGGAACAAGAAGAATACAAAATGCTGAGCATAACAAAATAATAATAAATAAAAAAAACAGATAATTTTATTCTAAAAAATTTTGAGGTAGTTCGGCCTTAATAAGTACTGAAGGTTGTGTTCGATACATAAAAAAACGTATATAAATAAATAAAAATTTCAAAAGAATGTTAAATGAGAATGTAAATATTTTAATAAAATTATCATATTTATTGTTATTGATAATTATTTTTGTTTTTAATATTAAAATATTAAAGAGTTTTATTCATATTTATTAATTATTAAAGTTTATCTCACAAATTTCTATGTAAAAATTCTCCAATTAATTTAATTAAAGATGAAATTTAATTAGCTAACACGGAATAAATAATGACTCATCGAGACTTACATATTTATGTATCGTTTAATCTCAATTGAATGAATTCCAGGCGAATGCAAAATAAATAGCAACTATGTCTACTGTAGAGAAATATCAAAATAAGCTAGAGGGGAAAAAGTTTAGGTTGTGTAGAGAACATACTTAAAGCAATGTCCGTAGGATAGTAAGGTTGAAAAACGATGGTCGGTATGGTAGTTAATTCCATAAAGGTCCCGAGCGCCTCATCAGCCGTTGGCCTGAAGGTACTCCCTTGGGTCTAACTCACGATAATCGAGGGCGTTTTGTCACTTTTACGTGAAAAACACAAGTGATAAAAGTCTTGTCTATCTCTTAAGAACTTTTGTTGTTAATTTTATTGTGTTCACTTTTTCTTTTACTTGTACTGCATGTATATATAATAGAGATTTTTATGAGTCCGCAGGCAATGAATAAGTAAAGAGTCTGAGCGAAGTAGTTGGTAAAGTTTAGAGTGAAATGATTACAAATTCAATTAGAGACATTTAAGCACCTTGGAACTAACGAACATCTTGAAAACTTTGTGCACGATACTGTGTTGGGGACAGAAAAAACGAAATACGATAAAAGAGGTTGAGGATAAAGTTTTACCCTCGGTCTTTCTTTTTTCTCAGGAGAAATGAATAAGAGTGTTTGCCATTTCGCATATATAACTCGTCAAGGTCTCGAGAGGTTGTATGTTTCACTCTCTCTCTAACCAAGTCAACAAACAAGAAATACCTCTTCATCATTACGACTACATTTTAATATTAATGAACTAATTAGTAATTCACGTCGTCTTTTGTTCTTTTTCATTATTTTCCTTCCGGCTCCCTTTTTTTTTTTTTCTTTGTCTCGTGATTTTTCTTTTTCCAGCCATGAACGCATCAACCGCGACCTAGGGCCACGCGGATACTGCTCAAGCGTGATAGTATCTTCATTTTTTTGGCCACGCGAGCAGACTTGGAATGCCCATAAATCGCATTGGCACGAGGTCGGTAGCTGAGACTTTTCTTTCCCTTCTCGGTTGAACAGCGTGTCGGAATTCAAATGTACTCGGCATTAATTTATCTCCGTCTTTTCCACTAGTAAGAGGACAGTAAAACCCTCAGGAAGTGAATAAATACCATTTTCTATTTCTTACTTTGTTGCTTTTACTCTAATGCACTTTACCTTCACTCTACAAAGGGATGACTTGGTCTATATATGCTGGTCACAGTATAATTTACTGCAACTATGGTGACATTTTATCGCATGAAATTGCCATAAAGCTAAACCGTGACTCGAGTGTCACTGACGTGGGCCTGAATAAATTACACAACCCGCTATATAAGCGTGAGTTTCCTACTTCAGTGTCGAGAACCTTTTTCTAATACTCGGTCATCGCCACTGAATATTCCAGACAAAATTAGAATTACACCTACGAGTCACTTTTAAGCATTATCTCTCATCCACAGCATGTGCAAGAATCAAATTCGCACTCAATGTCGTCGAGGAATTTTCTCGTAAACATTTCTGGATTTAATTGAAGCATTGATCAGTAATAAATACAATCAAGTTTCTCAACAACAAAAAAAACAAGCTTTGTAAATATAATTAAATAAAAATAAATAACCATTTGTGTTAAATGGAAAATAAATGATGAATTTTCCATCATTAAAATGATTGCAAAGTTGATAACAGAATCTAAATGTATATTTGCGATAAATAGAGGAAAGAAAAATACGGTAATCAGTCAACGACCGCACGAGACTGCGACGACGGTCGTCCAGTGCCGTCAGGGTCGGCGTTCGCGTGGCGCAACGTTGTGCTAGGTTAGTAATATCGGCGCAACGAGCTATTACTAGCTCTATTCTTACTCTACCTCGCTCAGCAAACACGCGAGTTCACATACATATTCATACCAGCAGTATAAGTCGAGTATACACTCTACATGACATATACGCGAAAGCACATATGCGATGCGCTCTTATATTAGTCACTTCACTCAGCTCACATTCACGTCCACGTGACTAAGCTGCATACTCACTCGGGAAAATCCACTTGGTGATAACGAAAGTCGTGTAGGTCAAGAATTATTGCCGACAATATTTTCATTCGTCACATCATTCGTATATCATAAAGCTATTATACTAGCTCTATACTCTACTTGTTTATTTTTAGGTATTTCAACATATGCGACATTTTATTTTCAAATTTGTACGCAGTCTCGGTTTTACTACTAGACAACATGCACTTTATGCATTTCATTGCGACATGAAAAATGCAAATATACTAGAGGTATTATTTTTATTTTCTAAATTTGTAGTTGAGTTTACTGTAAGGTGATGTTGAAAGAGATTATTAAAGTTTTTTTTTCAAATTTAATTTATTGTTGGAAATAATTATTTATAGAAAATATGTAAATAATTCGAGAAGGAAAATACCAATTTATTTTTATATGAAAAGAATAATTTTGTTTCGTGTAAAAATATTTAAGTATTCTTTCATTTTTACGTCAAAAATAATAATAAAATCCATTCAGTAAAAAATAAAAATATACTTTACTGAAAGAATATGATACAATGATAGAAGCAATGAAACGTTTTTTTTTTTTATTTTTATTTTTATAAAAAGTGATTTTTTTCCTCATCGAATAGTTATACATGGTATTATTTATTCATACAATCATCAGTTGTATTATTAAAAAATGATTCATAGATCGTAAATTCTAAAAATATACAATATTTTCAAAATTCCCCTTTGATTACTTAACGTTATTTAAATTATTCCAACAACTTTATGTTTACATTGATGAAATATTTTTATTACTTTTAAAATATTTCCAATTAAATCAAGTTCATTGAACTCATAAATATTTTATCATTTTTATCATTAACACATTCTAATAATTCTCTTTTTAAATTTTTGTTTTTACCAAATATTTTTTTTAAAATCATCAAATATTATATTTATTATTTAATTTTCATTTAATCACAATAAAGTATTCTTAGCATTTACTTAATGACCTTTAAAACTAATTATTTCCTGAAAAAATCTAATAAATTAACTCAAAATAAAAAATTCAACAATTTGTAATTGCTGATTGATCAGTTGACTCCTACAGCCATTTAATAAATGTAAGTGAAAATAGTATCCTATTTTTAAAGACTAAAGATCAAGTTATAATCAATAAATTCCACTATTACATCACACAAAATTATATTTATAAGTTGAGAAAATTCAATTACAGCTCAGTCGATCACAATCTCTGAAAAATTTATCAACACTATTATAAATTATCCAATTCCTCTAATCACAACATAATTATTTCTAATTACATTAAAATATTATTTTCTATTTACATTTCACATCCAACTGTATTCAATGAAATAAATAATTCTCAATCATTACATTTCCCTGTTTACAATCACTTTCTTATTTAAATCTCACAAGTAACCTGAACTTATTAACTAACAAAAATATTTATCTTAATTAAAAATAAATTTCAAGCCTTATTCATCCAGAAATTATGCCATCGTCTAGTCCACATAAACATCATCATTAAAAGTCAGCAGAAAAACGAAAGAAAAATGTAAAATAATATGTAGTCATCAAGCTAATAGAGTAGGCAAGTCTATACATTCACATAACCTGCTTGATGATAACTTCACTGTCGTAGGTCAGAATATCAGGTTTTACGTAGTTGATAGTTACGCAATAACCAAGTGTTTACAATGTTACCATATTCTGAAGGTTCAATGTGTTATAAAAAAAACATCACATCTATTCTTTAGTTCTCTAAATAGTAATAAAAATAAAATCTATTTCTTGAGTGGCTCAATTTGACGGAGACAATAATGTTATGCTCGAGTCCAAATGATTGAGCACCCAAATAAGCAAAGTATCCACAACAGAGGAAGATATTTAGCGTGCTGAGAGGCGTGGGTATTTGTTTAAGTCACGTGTCAGACAAAGCCAGTGCGTGTTTTTCGTGTTGCGTAAGTCATGTGTTCACATTTACATCGTAGAACTGCGCACTTTGTTAACTACATGTATTCTCTTCCTTGTCTTTGATTTGTTCTGTCTCTGTGTGCATAGAAAAGCTGTGAGATAAAGTTAGTGAGTATATACAAGCAAAGTATAGGATAAATATATCTTTATTATATAAGTTGTTTGTGGCGCTTTGAAGGTATTATATGCGAGAGAATTAAATGAATGTTGGACGTTTTATGTACACACATTGCGCAATTATTCGTTCGAGTGTTAAAGATTATTCAAATGTATACATTCTATTTTTTTTTTATTTTTCTTTTATATTTTACCTTGTCCTTCAAGCGTCCTCAGATTATTCTGTTAGCATTGTAAATAGTTGTTATTTTTATTTTATGATAAAAAATGGCTATCTTGTGATGGTCTTACGGTGTCAATGTTTTATATATTTACTTGATCCATTATAAAAGTTACATATCCATAGTTAAATTGCTACATAATTGCTATGAATTAAACAAGCCATCTAGCAATAGACTGGTCGGCAAAACAACACAATGACTCGTGTCGCGACTCTAGGACGCCAAATAAATCGAGTCTCGTGCAAGAAATCGTGATATTGCGAGCTTGTAACATTCGAGAATTTTTCTATTACATGAATTATATTTTACATTTTATTTTATCATACGTCTTACATATCTTACTTGATAATATTAGAATATTACAGGAGATAATATCGAATACTTGAATAAAATTGCTACTAATTGGTAGTTATCACAACAAAGTTGTAGATTAAATGTTTACTTCCTTCTGCGTAATATGTTTATTATTATTATTATTATTATAGTCATGGGTAATGGGTGGGTAATTTAAGAGACAGTTTCTGGGGTGGAACATAAACACATGTAGATGAAGAGTAAAGTAGATTCTACTTAAAAAAAAAAAAAAAAACAATTTTTTCTTTTTTTAAGTTTAAAAAAATAATCATGTCAATAGACAGTTAAATCATTGATTCTAAAACGTAGAATCAACTTTTTTATGATTTAGAGATGTAATTATTTATTTCAAAATAATTTGAACAAATAAAAATATTTTTTTTAATGACTCTAAAGCATGTTAAGGATTTTTTTAATGAGTTTTTTCAGTTTTTCTTTTTTTTATCTCTCACACTAGAGTGACCTTAGATAAAAAAAAATACTCTATTATTAAATAAATACAAAATCATCTAATATTTAAAATGATACTTTTTCATTTAACATTGACTAATATTTTCATAATAATTTTTATCATTTTTATTTTTTTTTCAAAAATTAAATTGTTTAGTCAGTAGAAAAAAATGCTCTAATGCTTTATTGCTAAATGCTTTATTTTTATCCTTAAAAAAAAATTAATTACCTCTTAAGATAATTGCCGAGCCCTTGACCATCATCTTGATGATTTACTGACAGCTGAACATCGACACCACTTATTAAATAAGTTGAATATTCGTCGAGTCAACCAGTACATCTGTCAAATGATCAACTCCGAAGAATATTTGATAAATTACGTGGTGATTGAAGGTTTCACTGATTTATCAGGAGAATCTCTAGTTCTTCGGATTAGCCGGAAAAGGCTATTGGATTCTAACAAAAGGCTTCCTGATGACGAAAGCATATCACCAGTTGAACATACTACATCTCTTTCTCTCTCCGTAGATTCCATCCAATTCCCATTATGTCACCTAGTCGCGTGCCACTCGACTCAATCCCCCGTAGAAAGTAAACGGCCGGGTACCCCCAACGTATATATTGTCGCCCAAAAAAAGGAAAAAAATGTCAGAGGCCTTTCTGAATGTACAGAAAACGAGAAAGATCTTGATCAGCTACGACAGCTGCTAATGTGCTCCGATGAATTTGATTTGACGACCGTGAGGGTTTTACCTTTGGGAGGCACTCGAGGGTGTGTAGGGAATAAAGAAAACGTTTGGTTGATTGCGTACGAATGTGACATGATTCTGCAGGCGTTCATCAACAGAAAGGGAAAATATATTCATTCGTTATTACCAGAAAAAAAATTTTCTGGGAATCACATCCGGAAAAAATTCAATCTTTCTTTTCATATTCATTCACCAATTCTTTTTTGAATACTCAATAACATTTCTTCCAATTTATTATTTATTCAGAAAATAATATTAATATCAAATAAAGCAATTATTGGAAATGTTCTCTTATTAAACAATAAGTCAACATGATTCACTTGGGAACAGAATTAGCTTTGGATCATCAACGAAATTCTTTCTCTCCGACAATAACAATTTTTTTATGTAATCTTTTGTCCATTGTCCACAACACGTGGCCTCATTGACGAGACTTTCGATGATTATTCCACCCTCGGGCTATTATTCTCATGCTCAATATTTCTAGCAATAATAAATACCCTGGCAAGGGCTATATGTGGTATTTAAACTATAGCTTAGCTGCGCTGAGAGCTAAATCTAATTGGCTGACTGTTACACAGGGAGAGAAAAAGGGAAGGCTTTTTCATAGCTAACAATATGAAAGAAAAAACCTCCTGACATATTCCCTAGAGCAATACGGATTACTTTGTTTTTCCGCACTCGCGAGGCAGCTGTGAACCACCCATGAACCCCCCCAAATATGACAATAGGCCACGCACCACCCATAAGTCCCTCTTGAATTTTCCTAGCTCTCGTTACTCTCTTTGTTTCCCTTGCACAATTTAACAATTAGCAATTCCAAATATTTTGCTTTATGATGATTACTTTTTCTATTTGTTTAAAATTAGGCTACCATGTTTATAAATATAATTAATAAAGATCTTTATGATGTTTTTATTTACTTATAAATCAAAGAGAGATATTATTTAATTGATTACTGAGTAAATAATTTATTGAATACAATTAAATAATATATTATTCAAAGAGTATCATTGATTATTTCAAGCGGCTTGATAGCTTGACACCTCAAACGAATGATGAATCTTCATTTATGCGATTCAGTTAGGATGAGCAATTTTCATTATTGCATTCTCTACCTTTCTTTATATTTAATTCATGACATTTATAGACATTGATATCATAAGTGAATTTTATTATTTATTAAAAAAATGAAATCACTTATTAAAGGCACAGCAAGAGAGGAATTCATAAAAATAATTGAATTAATTTGATATAAGAATAAAATATATTTAATTTATCTCTGTTATTATCATCAAATTGGCACACACGTATTATTGCATTTATAATAAAGCATAAAAGGAAATCGATAGGGTTATTATTTAAGAATATTATTATCTGATGAGAGGTAATTAGATTGCAATATTGATAATTTGTAAGCAATATAGCTGCTGAAGTTTGCATTTTCAGTGCTACATTCATCGAATCTTACGTCATTTTCATGGGAAAATATTTTAATATTTCTAATAAAAAATTTTTATTATTTTTGTTCCTGAATAACAAATTTTATTTACTAATTTTTTATTTATAGGCCTATTAAATAAACCGATAAACTTATTTATTTCTCCGACTATATAATCAACTAAACCGCAGAAAATAGATAGTGTTTGCAAGTAAACGTGAACAAATCACTCCAGTTAATTGAAACGAAATGATTTTTTAATCCATATATGAGGTTAAATTGCAGTTGATCAGAAAGATATCAGGCCAAATCGAACTAACGAGGTCGTAGAAGATACATTAGGTCATTGACTCGATCTGCCTGGAACGTCTCGTGTTACCATCACGGGTGAAAACGAGAAGCTAGCATGCAGGTCTTTATACCGACTTGGGACAACATTGCGTTATACGTAGAGAAATGCTATATCTATTGGATACTTCTCTGAATAGCAAATAATATTTTCTATTGATTGATTAGTCTATGCATTCCAAAACAGACTTTCACTACTTTGTGTTCGAGTGCTGTGCATTTTTTTTTATTCCTCCATCAACAACGTCTATTTTGTGCTATCTGTTTAAATGGTGGATTGAAAAATTTTCACTTGGCGGCACGCGACAAGCTTTCTTTATTTATTACGCACTACCTGTGTGATCTGTTGGTCAAACTCCCAAAGCAATCAATCGTCTGACGACGGGACAAAGAAAGTTACCGTTGAGGGGACGATGGTATAAACGAGGAAGACGTGTCGAGAGGCCACGAGCGGAGATTCCATTCTCCCTGTTTCTTTGTCTCATCCACCCCAAAAATTCAGTGTTCCTGTGGGCTATAGATATCATGAGGGTTCTCGGCGAGTGCCAGGTGCTCGCAGAATGGAAAGGGGATTGGTCTTAATACGCCGAGTATTTCATCGGTCATAATCCACCTCTATATATATAAGGGGTTGCTCGTCCCGTTTGAAGGGATGAGTTTGATATCAAACGCTTGGAATGTCGGCCCGTTCGCAGAAATGGATCCAGTGAAGGTTCTTACGATAGTATATTGCGGAAAAAAGAGAATAGGAAAATAAAGGGAAAAAGATGTTTCTCAAACTGTACCCGACGACTTTTCGATACACTTTTAATAGCAAAGTTTCTCTGCCAAGTTCAGACATTTCTTTTTCTTTTATCGTACACAGTTAGTAGCCCTTTTTCCTATTTTGCTGTTTTTGAAAAGACAAGTTTTGTGAAAATATTTCGCTAGGAAGTATTGCAGTATTTTTTCCTTCTGTTCAGAAACTTTATTCGTACAGTTTTGTGAAAGATAGTTTTTATGGCTACAAAAAAAATACTAAACAAAATTCGATAGAATTTTTATTGTTAATGGTATTTTTTTATTTTTTGTACGAAAATACGATGTCTCTTTTAGAAAACAGGTTTATTTATTGATAAAATGAATAATGAAAAAATAGACAAGAAGCATTCGGATGGTAATCTTTTAAAGATTCACTTTTTGACAAGGTTTACTACTTGCAAATGAATAATTTTCTCTTCAAAACAAGAAAGTACTCAATTAAAAATCTCAATTTGACTTAACGCAAAGAGAAAATCTCCATTTCTTTCAATTCCAACGTTTGTTTTCTTTCTTAACTCCAGCGGATTACTCGACAGAATCGATAAGACTTTAGTGTAAATCTCCGACAAGATATCTTTCGAAAAGTGAAAACGTCATGGGGATAAAAGCATACTCTTGCTTCACACTTCGTTTTCACCTTTTCCTGTCTGATGGATATGTTCTTGTGACTCCCAGTAAGACAGAATAATAACGCACATTGTGATCATTGTGAGTATAGAAGTTAAAATGAAGAGTTCCATAGGGAAAGAATGAGGGAAAGAAGGGGTGTGAGAAAAAGAACTTGCAGCTTGGATCGGTTGTATCTCATTCCACGATAGATGTAAGGGAGTGTAGGAGCTTCTTCGTGCAGTAATGAAGCGAAAAATACTGAGAATTCTAAAAGAGAGAACGCTGAAGCAAGACGAGACACGATTTGCAGTCTGAGAGGCGAACAGTCGATCGTGATTTTCACTCTGAATTGTTAGAGGGAATGAGAAATAGAGTGCAAGATAGAGAAGCCCTCAGGCGAGAAATGTTTTTCTCTGTAATCCTGAAGGCAGACGAATGCGACTGATGGATCTTACCCGCGGCGATTTGCCGATTTACAAAAAAATTAAAAATAAACATTTTTTAGATAAGTATTAAAAGTCTATCGAAAGAATTATTTAACAAAAATATTTCCTTTTTATGAATTTAAATATTTTAGCATCAATTAATAGGTACTAAAAATATTTTTCCACTGATAGAAGAAGTGACGTCATTTTCGTACACTTTAAGTGTATTGAAATAAAATACTTTCAAGTTCGAATTAAAGTTATCAGTTATTATAATCTTCTATGACTGAAAAAAATATCATCAAATATTATTGTAACTTCTCTCAAAAAGTCTCGTTATTTCATGATTACACTTTCTTTTTCTCAGCATTTTGTACTGTGAAGAGTTTAAAGTCATAAGACAGCATTTGCACGGATTCGTTCAGCAGTTTCAGTGGTCGCTAAACTCTCAGCAATGTACTTTGCACAAAGTTTTGTAGTTCTATTCCCTTGAGGAAGAAGTTTAATCAAAGACTACAGTTTGAATTCTTATGAATGGAATCCTCATGATATAGCCAGTAAAAACAAAGAAATAAGGATTTGTTCTAGTTATTCACATGAGAATATCACCATCTTGCATTTTTGTTTGAAAATTCTTCTCTCTGATTCAACAGCCAACAGCTGTTTTTATATATTATATATCTATGTACATATAAAGAAACGCCTTTATTTCTTACTTCTGTCGTATTTCTCCGCCTTCAACACCCTCCTCGCTTCCCCTAACCCGTATAACGTTCTCTGGTGAGAATTCAGAAGATGTTGGAGCCCTCAATTCGCAAAGAATGCACACTCAACCGGAAACAAGAAGAGATTTAAGGGAGGAAGAAATCGACAACACTCTCGAACAGAATTGTCGGTTTCCTTTGGCTCTCGGCATCAGATTCTGATTAGAGGAAGTGAAACAATTCTAGTGGAACTTGGCAATCGGCTAAATCCTTTACACTTAGGTACCCATCATTCATGAACAATAGAAAATAGAAATATATTTATTACTTCAATTAATCAATCATTTAAAAATATTCTCAACAATAATTTCATTTCAATTTATAGTTAAAAAAAACTTTTTAATTTTTAATATTAATAATAGTCGATAATAATTTAATAATAATTGGATTTTAACAATCTGAAATAGGAGCTGTTGATCAAAAAAGACTCAAAGCAACAACTTTCCATTTCATTGACTGATTATCTCAGCTTCTAGTTCTGATCTTCCAAGTGAAACTAATTCCAGACCGATTGGAAGCACGTCATGATGTCAGCATGACAAACGATACTCTCTACTTGATGCCATGATGGATGTGTCTATGCACTGGTTATTAATTGTGTTTTCCAATCGTTTAAAACCTCAGTAGAAGGATTAGGAAAACAGAGTGAATGAAGCCGGTAGAGAGCACAAAGAGAAAAGAAGAGACTAACCAAAATTCGATAGGGTAGATATGCAATCGATTGACATGCGTGTCAACGGTATAGCGCCATTTGGTGTCATTGGTATATTTCCCCTATGGCCTTGCTACTTTGTGACGAAGGGTGACTGATGTCTCTTTGTTCCGTTTTCGAGCGTGCGAACTGGTGCAGCCGAACACAAAGCTCCGATACTTTGTTTCTCTATTTCACTTTCGTTCTCATTTCGATTAGGGCTCTTTGTGCTGTTTTGTATCACTTGTTACGACTTCTGCATCTATCTTGAGTGCTTAGTATATCCAAAAACCCTTGTTGATTGTGTTGCACTCAGGCCATGTGTTGCTTCACTCCCTTCCTCAATTTAGATAGATCTTCTCATCCCCAGGGCAATATCATTTTTGTGACTTGAACGAATTTTATAGTTTACACTCAAATATGAAACATGAGGAATGGGGCAAAATAGACCCTCGAGTAAATAATCTAATAATTATTATTATCAGGTTATTTATTTATCAGCTACGGTTTGGGATTTATTTGAATTAGTTTTCCGATAATAGATGTTTTTATTAAACAGTAAGGGAGTGTTTATTGGATGATAAAAATATTAGCTTTTATTTTTATATTATTTATTTATTGACCATTTAATTAATAAAAGAAAAAAATAATTTAATTAAGTTGTTACATTTTTTTTCTTAATAATATTTTAATAAAGAAAAATTATTTATGAAGAAAATTGGGAAGTACTTTAGTCCCTTTAAGTAAACGCAGAAGTGAAAGCAGATAGTTGATACCGGAACTCCCTAATCATAAGTAATCTCCATACGGTGATAAACAAATAAGACGAAAAATATAATACGTGATTATCAACACGATCGTTCTTGTTACTTTGTAACATACGATCTAGTTTCCTCTTTTCGAATCTTATCTTTTCCAGCTGTACACCAGAAATGAACCAACGAACCAAGTAGAAGTCTTGATATCTCAGTACATGTTCGATCGACCGTTAAGACTCTCTGTAACTACATAGAAGTCTTATCATGTTTATGGTTGGAAGCCTTAAGCTTCTCCAGAAGCACCAATATATTTGGGATGAAAATCCATCGTAATATTTATATTATAAATCATCAAAGATACCAAAGCCAAGTTCAATGCTCTAGCATTTCAAGCTTTTTATTTGTCATCCAAGTAGTCAAGCAAGTGTCACATGTGCAAAAGGAAGACTTGGTTGCCAGAAAAGAAGCTGACTTAGAAAATGCCAGTTATAGGATGCTAGTTAAGTGGCTCGAACTCTTGTCTTGTAAGTGACATCGTTGTCGCATTACAGCCTGTTTTATTTCCCTTGTTCTATCTCTTCAGCTTCCGTGAGTTTCTTTACCCTTCACTTTTAGCAACTTCTCACACTGCTATTTTTCCTACTCCTTTCTCCACGCCCATCCTCATGGAAACCTCTGATCGTTCGCGCATCATGTCACTGTGAACAGATTTTATTGCCCCGTGGGAGAGACTCAACCGTCTGTGCAAGATGAATCTTACTTTGAAGACACCAAAAATTTCTCGAGGAATTTTTTTCATAACTCCATGTACGCACTTGGGCGTACAAAAAAATATCTTATACTTGAATGACTCTGTGATTAGAAGTTGAAATAATTCCTTGAACATTTTTCAAAATGTCTTGAAAATGAAACAAAGTAAATGTGCAAGTCTTCAAGACAGATAAGACACATTCTAAAGACTTTTTAAGATACCACTCTACACCATTCTGCTTGATTCCTTTTATTTCTTGTATCACTTTGCTCTCTTACTTTCTTAAAATGCCAAACACGTACTCAGCTACCTGGTTGCCATTAGCCTGCATACCCGTTTTAAGTCAGAAACTTTAATTTAACGCATTTAATTATAGATTCACGATAAACCTGTAACAACTATTTTTTTCATTTCTGTTTCAGGTAAGCGATTCAAGTCTTTATGAAATATGTGGAAATTTAAACAGTGTATGTAAGTAGAAAGAGAGATTAAAAAATATCCAATAACTGTTTTTTAAGTAATCATTTAATTAAAGAATTTGAAAAATGATTATCATAAAAATAACAGTCATAAATAATATCCAGATGGTATTGCTATCTTCAAAGCTATATTAACTGGAGCAAATTATAATAGTTACACCTGAGCAACTAGAAGAATTTTATCAACAGTCAAACTAGGATAAATAGTAACATGACAATAAATCAATTGTTAGATGACGATAGCCTAATCAAAATGTATCAGAAGAAATGTTGAGAACATAAACAAGATTGTTATTTTTACGGGATAACAAGGGTGTGGCTGTGAGTGGCGTTATTCCTACATCATTGTGATGCTGTCGAGCTGCACAAATTTAACTGTTTAGGAGATGTGATATAGGTTTAGGTTCTTGCTTTTACAGCCAAGATATTTATATGCAAATAAGGAGCTCTAGTCGATAGGGCTGGGTATAAAGTAGAGAGAGAGAGAGAGAGAGATGGTGTTGGGGGGTTGAATGAGGTACTGGTCCCGAAGAAGCCATTATTGAAGGACGCCCAGTCACTCTGGGGGTGGTTTTGCAACGAAAGGGATGGACTTTATTATTAGAGGGTATGCTGGTGATGAATTGCTGTGAATTTACTTTTTTATTACTATTTAACAATCTTGTTAGGTGTAGGTTATTTAAATTTTTATGATTTTGGACGTAGAACATAAATTACAGAGTTTCATTATGGAGGTTTAATTCTTCAATGGATCTACTTGGATTTATGAGAGTTAACAAGACTTTGAGTTAGAATGTTACTGAGTGAAGTCGTGAGTGAATGTTAGCTAAATGTTCACGGGCGCTTAATAGAATTTAAATGTCGTTAGCTGAAGTAACCGGGCGTGAGGGATAAGGAGGGGTCGGACCTTATTCCCATTATCGCGTCCGGGTGACGACGAGGGTGGCTATCGGATGGTAGTCTTCTAGAAGCCTTCGAGCCACCATCGAATTATCTACATTGCCACGATATCCCTTAGCACCCTCAACTACCCTGACAATCCCATCTACATGACGAAAAAAGAAAAATTTCTTTCTTTCCAATCATCAATCATTTTTTTATAATAATTCCGCGTCAGTTAAAAGTAATGTAAAATGTCGATAACGTGGTGATAGAAATTGCACTTGTAAAATAACTTATGGTGAATGGGGAAAGTGACATGCTTAGAGTACACTTGTTATAGACACTAATGGCTGTCTGAATCAAGCATTGGTGTGAGGCAAAGGTAAAGTGCTGGCTTATTTCACTCCATCTGCTTGCTGCTCTTTTACTTTATCTTTCATTTGAGTTGATGCAAAATGTCAAAAATGATTTTTTTTGATGTGCGAATTAAGGGTCACTGAAACGTAAAATTTAAAAGATCAGGATCTTATTTCAGGGTCATATTGCACACGTCATTCTTGAAGATGATATAGATCATTGCATGTATCTCATTATCATACTAAATTTACAAGGATTTTAAGTCCTGTTTAGTCTAATCTATATCTTCATTGACATGTTGCTGTACTTCTTAGATCAGAGATATCAAGTAGATTCATTGATTCTGCTGATGATTTATAGATAAACATCATGGTACATATCAAGAGTTTGAACTAAAAATTTTTTTCGAGATGAGATAAATACATTGAGTTGATTAAAGATATATCTCATATGTCGTGTATGTAGGTTTGTTTATCATTGATTAATCAGAGCACATTGATCTATAGACCTTGTATTATATCTTAAGGTCTTACGCTATCACGGTACTCATTTTTTCATCATTTTTTTTTAATCATAGGTTTAAACTTATAAAGAGTAAACCAATGATTGGGGCATTAAAAATAATCACAAGCATGACAAATCGATGAGTGATTTTATCCTCGAGTGCTTTGACAGCATCTATAGATCACTAAAGGTATATGGAAAATAAATTCGCTAATCGGATCGAGCCAAGTAGGGATTGCTTGGAGCCGACATTTGCAAGATGAGTCTGGTGTATGATGATGCATGATGGAAGGTGGAATACATGCAAGAATTCATCTGACATGATGTGTGTCGCCATCACTGGCTGGTATTCGCTTTCATCGATTATGCATTCAGATTTATATTTATGAAGCGTGTGTCTTGTGAAGGAGTCACGTTACAATAAAGGAAAAAAAAGGTACATGAGAAGTCTCAATACACAAGTAATATGAAGATTCGTTTTACTAATAACTGATTCTGCTATAAACTTTTTGCGAGGTCATAACACATTACTAAGGCGTGGCTTACTTTTTTAAACTCAGTATGTATACATTACATAAAGTTCATGCTTTATCTATCCTATTGTAATGAGAGTCATTGTCTTATTCATGCCTCCAAAGCTCTGCCAGTCACGTTTAATTATTCGTTGACTCATTCATGTCGTCTGGCAATTAGCCATTAATTATCAAATAAATTAAATGAAACTAAAAAATGACAAACAAACTTATCAACTGAAAGAGTTTCCATCATTATTTTTAGTAGAATAACATGGCTCTTGTGTCAAGATGTCCAGCATATGGGTCACGCAGAGTCTGCAAGAGGTCTGAGGTCGAGGAATAAATTTTGCCAATAATAAAAGCCCATGCGGGAGGCTACAGTCAACTTAAGAACAACCAGTAGAGACGAGAATAAAAAAAGCAGTTAAAAGAGAAAGAGGGTCTTGAAGGAGGGAACCAAGTTCGAGTCTTCCCAGACAAGTTTTTCGCGAGTCAACTCTTTCACGTCGTGGGAAGAAAACTGTTCTATACTTTGTAGCACGCTATATATACTTGATCACTAGGGAACGTGGTGACCCATCAAAATAAATGCACCACCACTTCGTAATGGCTTTCATGTCTATCAGAATGTCCAATTCGTTTGATCGCACACGCCAGAATATCCCGGCCAATTATCCCATTTCTACGAACACCCTCAGGCAGTTGTAGATCTACGATACCTCATCAATGTCTCCAACTACTGGATAATTGACGAGACAGATAGAAAGTCTCCTGTCTATGGAATATAAGCTTATCGTTAAATCCTCGAACTTGGCGATACCGGAATCGTTCCCACATTTGGTAAACCAGGAGGAAAAGAATAAAAAAAGGGGAAAGCATCAGTGTTTCGAGTTCCCAGCAAACAGGGAGGGTTTATAAAAACAAAAAAAAAAAAAAAACAAGCACCAAAGAAGTAAGATAGAAAAACTTAATTCTGTTTTGTCTGAACATGTTTGCTTGAATTTTTTTAACGCCATCGTTTGTATCCCCTTGTATTCCTTGATGGCCTTGAGCACATTTATACCCCTAGAAGTAATAAATCTCGCCATCTTTTTTTGCTTTTGCAACCTCCCTTACTCAAGTCATCACTCTCGTGACCCACACGCAATCTGCACTTCAAGGCCTTCTGCACTCACGCCGTCTCGACGACTGCTGCAAATGTTCTCACACATTCAAACACATCTCATTCGCTACAGGGTGGTCGAAACATTGAGATTATTTCGCAATTTTCTTTATTTATCAACTGTTTTATATCCAACAATTTGCCTTAAAAAGTTAAGTTTTTTATTCTTCCTGATCCAATTAATTTCGTTCGTCAATTTTTTTCATGCGGTGATGAGTAAAAAATTCACCAGTGATTCATCACGCTGTGATATGAATCGAAAGTGGTCACCCTGTAGATGCGTAATCAACGAGCAACTACTTTAGCAGGCTTTCCCATTTATGCTGCAGTATGTATACGGTACACACGTGCTCGTTACTCTCGCGGCTCTCCCCTGTGGATTTCGTCCCCCTTTCAGCTCGCTCAGCATCGTCGCCGACACCAACTCGCTTGCTTTTGCTGCGGTTGCACACTGCACCATTGCATTGCCAACCGCTGAGGCCAATGGCCTCTCGTCTCTCTATATCGCAACCAAGTATCGTTGATACGCGCTTCACTCGAATGACCTAAAAGTACACATTTTTCTGAGGCTTGAAGAGATGCTTGAGGTAGTGAAGTAAGATCTTGAAAGATCAGACCTTTCAATTCAATTGCTTTACATATCCATGACAAACAAATATTCATTACTATTATTAGATAAATAATTAATTTTTTTTAAGAACATTTGAGTTGACTAAAAATAAATATCTTCACTAAATTTATCTACTGAAGTTGAAAAAAAAAACTTATTTTTGTTTACAATTCATGTTGGAATATTTTTAGAAGCTCCAAAAATATTATTATTAGTAAAAAAAAATATTATTGCATGATTGTCTAGTCCAAGATGATACATCTCTGAGTTTACTGAGCGATAGAACTGCCACTATCTTTGGTCCATAAATAAGCTCTACTAGAAATACACTCGTATATCGCGCTGGTCCGCTCGATATTAGCGGACGTAAGTATACTATCTCGCATCTGTTATCTTTTGCTGCCAACGCTGCGTTGTCCCTGTGAGTATATCGCCTTTGCGATTACTCCAAGCTTTACAATGTATTCGTGCGTGACACATAGTCTGCGGTGTAGTGCATGGCCGCATCCGTTCAGTCAAGCGGAAACCACGTGAGAAGGGGAGAAATATATAAGCAAGACCAAATAAGAATTAAAAAGGGTCAACATAACATTTTATTACTCGATTAATATTCTTTTCTTTTAACTATTTAAATAAATAGGGGGACTAGGACAAAATGTTCCCTCCAAGGAAATATGATGCAGTGATCATCTACTAACACTCTTTATTTAATCATTATATTTTTTAAAGAGACCACTGGTAAATGACTAACTGATCTATCACCCTAGACATTGAATTTAAAAGAAAAATTCCCTTGCATAAAAATTATTTATAATATAAATTTATTCACGGTATCAGTTTTGAATAAAATTGCCTTGATACAACATGCCACCTACAACATCGTTCTATAAATAATTTTCCATAAAATTATTCCTTGCAAAAAAAAAAAAAACCGTACCTACTCTTATAATAGAAATGATTTCTCTCAACATACAAAAGTAATTTTCTTTCACCAAGTCTGGTTTGTCCTGACATAACCCACTTGCAATTCTTATACATTATTTCCTTCAATTTCAATTCCATAATAGATCTCGCGTTCATCTGCAGACAAGACTGCAGCCTACAAGTTTCACTCGAGACAAAAAAGTCTGTATTTAGACATTGATTTGCATTGAATGTAACCTGGCGATGAACTATACACACACGTATTTGCGGAGGCGCGTACAATAGTGCAAACTAAGTAACTGAAACAGCCTAAGTACTCAGTATAACGAGTCGTTAAAGATAATGATAGACACCGCCTCTCTGAAAATGTCAGCACTTAGTGCAATGGTTTACGCCTACACTTTTTAACAAAAAAGTTCATTTACTTTGACATTAATTCCTATTTTCCCAGTATTATTTAGTTGTTGATGTCTTTGGTGCATTTATTTTTAAAATTAATCTGATTTGTCAATGTCAAGAGAAGTAAAAAATACGATTACGCCAGGTACGGGATTAACATAATAAATGGTGGAATTAATTTTATTTTAATCATCTAAAAGATTATTTAGTAACAACAGATGTTTTTGAGAAGAGAAAAATAAAATAGAAATGGAACAACTTGTTGGACTGAGAAATGTTGTATTTGGGTACACCAGTGTGATCAACTTGTTTTACCTTTAGAAAACATGGTGAGTAATCGAATAAAGTATTCCAGCAACGTTCAAGGTCGCCATGTTGAAGTACTTTTAATTACATCTCTAGATACCTCGTGTGCGAGTCCACAGGATGGATAAAGGCATATATAGAGGAATAAGACTTAAAAGTAGATGAACGAGAAGGGTTTATCGACCATAAAACATCTGCGTAATAAAACCAAGAACGTGGTGCATATTTTAAGAAATTAATTCGTCGAAGGACAAATTACTTGTGTCCCATGGGAAATGTTAAGATGTTTCTTTCTTTTATCCCTACTAAAACTATTCTCACAGTAAATACAAGAGGCAAAAAGGCGTAAGGAGATTAAGAGCATGCTTCGTGCGATCATCATTTTCTATTCTTCATTCTTACTCTCTTCGTGTTATTGCGAACAAGAAGACCCTCAACCAATCCAAAAGCATTCATAAATCATCATATTCTATACCACGTTGACGACCAAGTTTATATGTAGACGTACATTACTGAAATAGTTTTCAAATAGAGCTATTATGTAATTAATTATTTATTTGGAAAAAGTCGAAAGATGTAGAATGATATTCTTCTATAGGATGATTTATTTTGGAGCACTAAATTATCTGCTTCAATATTCTTTTAGATAAAAACCAGCTTAAAAATCTGCTGATTAAATTTATTGAATGTTAATAAATCATATAAGCTGTTTACTTCATTGAAGAAGCATCTTCAATGAAAACAGATCATTTTATGAATAAAATTTCCATTAACATAAACGATTTTTATGTTCACATTGATCAGAATATTAAGTATCCTAATGGGAAAAAAATCTGATAAGATTAATTATAATTAATTACACCACTGCTGATGATTGATTCCAAGTTATTTCAATCTTCTGAGTGATTGAAAAAAGATTTATTAATATTTATATGCAAGTTGTTGGTATGTAACACACAATTCAAATAACCCCAAAGAACATGGGAGCAAATATATATATTGACGTCAATGGAGATATGCACTTTATGTAGTACAAGGATGCAACTCGTCTGGGTCATTGCTGCATCATCACTCTCTCAGCCCCTCTCAACGTCATTCAAGTATTATATGCTCTTTCTCCTGGTCTTTTCTTTCATCGTTCACGTAGGCGTATATTCTCTTCAATACTCGAAGGCCAGTTTCGAAAATTTATATACACCAAAGTCGTATTTTCACACTGATTCTGATACGGTTCAGGGACAAGTCACATACAAGGCTCCTTTATATTCTTATATGAACCGACTGATATGAAATGATGTGAAGAGAAAGGGATGGACGAAGTAGAAACGGGGTAATGCCAAGCAAAACTCGTAAATGCGATGACAAATACACAGATCGTTTCTCTCTGAATGAGATATGCACAATGGACTTCATTGTAGTCTCGTGATAACTACTGAAACATACATGAGAAAGATAAAAATAAAATTGGCAGGAAATAAAGAGAAGTAAAATAAATAAGAATTACTTCAAGTTATTTTAATAACGTCAAGTCTATAAAACTGCATTTGCAGAAAATATTTCTACACTTTTACTGTAATTTACAGCAATGGTTAACATAAAAAGAAAAAAAATTTTAAATCCAACTAAGCCATGCTCTCCAAACGTCCGAATAACTGTAGACTTGTGTGATATAATAATAAAAATGGTGGTAAAAACAAAACAATTTTTATATTTTAGATCTCGAAACAGGATATAAAGTTTCCAATTAAAGTGCATATGAGATGTATAAGTCTCATTTGAGTTATTAAACTGGATACCAATTAAGGATTCCAGACATCCCGAGTGTCTAGACAGACAATGAGACTACAAAAGTTTGTAGGAAAAAAGCTGAAAAAAATTCATGTTACGATGCACTACCGTTGACTCGTTCTCTCGTGCCTCTGGGATATAAACGAAGAAAAGCTATAAATCTTACAATAATGTTTTACTCCCCACTGATTTTTCTTTCTTTCTCTCTTCCTCATAGTCTTTTCTTGACAGGCATTACAACTGAGTACTCGTTGTCGCCTAACTACATCTCATTCGCCTCATTGTCGCAATGATAAGTCAACTGGTCGAACACACCTCTGTCACACTAGAGTTATCATTTTATTTCTGACCACGTCTACATCTTCTTTTAAACTGTACATCAATCCTGTAGTAATAAACAGAAATAAGTACTTTTCTCTTCTTTATACATACTCTGTTATTTACTTCATTACTTTATTTATCAATTGATAATTGAATTGATTTATTTCCCCTCTTCTTTCTTTATTTTTATCTAAATGTCAGTTGTGACTCTGTCGTCGTTATACTTTTTCAACTCTTTTATTCTCCATAAGACTCTGATGTCTGTTGATACAGCTAGACTAACATTCATACCAAGTCACAGTTGATATAAATATTCATAAATTATTATCGTTATATTCAAATAGAAATGTTTTTCAACTTTTAACAAATGTTCGTTTTATTCGTTTATCAATTATTTATCAAATGACTTAAATTATAGCAAACACTTTTTATCAAATATCATATGGCTATTTCTGTTCAGTAATATTCCTCTTAAATATATTTTTTAATGTTTTCATTTGTTAAGCTCTCAACTGCTAGTATAATTTATTCAGCAGATAAAAGAACATTTTTTTCGAATTACATTGAGAAAGTAAGACTGGTTTTTTTGAACAAAAGACTTTTTTTTAAAGAAAAGAAAAAGTGTTGTTGCTGCCTTCACAACATTACATTTCTTTATTCATATCAGCTTTTGTCTTCAAAGTACGACATAAGTTACTTATACGAAATAAAAAGGCTCTCTTTTCACTCTTTATATTTTCTTCTTACATAAAACACTCTCTTACAATTAATATAAAAATTATTTTTCAACAAAAGTTTTAAATTCTTCAGGGTTATTGACTTTTATATTCATAAAAATTAAATTTACAATTAAAAAAATTTTACTGTAAAAGAAAAAAATAAGAAAGAGTAAACATTTTTAAGTAAATTCTTTGATGTTTAACATGAATAATTTAAAACAAGCCAAGTTTATGGACTATTAGATGTTAATAGAGTTAAACTTAATAATCATTTACGGTGTTTATACGAGTGATAATATTGCTTACAATCTTACACATTAAAAAAACAAGATCAAAGGGGAAAGTAGAAAAGTCCAGATGTAGTCAGACTGTCAGGACACACGTACATGCCGACAAACATGGGTTTTAACGCTGTATGAGACTCTCTCGGCCTCGACATTAATTAAGCTCATTCATCGGAAGCCAAGAAAAACATTTACTTAGTCCAACACAACGAAACCAAATCTCTCATGTTTGTAAGACTGTATGTCAGTTAACATCACGCGAGCATAGAATGCACCGGTTATTTTAGCACCAATCATTTTTTTTTTCTTCCTTCTTCTTACTCACTTGTGTACATATCTAATAAGCATATTCAGATCTTAATCATTTATTCATTTTAAAACCCTTGCAAAAACATTCACCATTGCAGTCATTTTACAGTCATTATAATTAACTTTTTCATAAACAATTATTAAAAATTTATTAAATAATTATTTGAAAAGGAAAAATATTTATTTTAATAAGGTCTATTAATCATAGAACAGGACATTAACGATGTGTGTGGCCGTCAAAAATAACGGAAGTAGAAAAATGAAGAAATTTAGCCAAAAGGAAATGAAGTAATTCAAAAAGCCCAGTTCAAAGACTGTTTCGGTCGTTGATGATCTCGTTGCACGCTTGTCGAGGGGCGTTTCAGGCATTCGTTTTAGGTAATAAGCTGAGACAAAATTAAACCTCAGCATTCCGTGTAAATATATAAGGTATGCAAAATATATATAATGTTGCAATAATTATAGTCCAGAGAGAAAACAAAGGAATTTATTTAAAATAATAATGGCAAAATAACTTGGGCTGTTGTGTGTTATCTTAAGCTCCTTCGTCGCTATCTCTAGCTTTATGACATCGTCCTGTTCTCTCCTGGTCCTCTTTACTTTGTCGTTTATGTACATACGTGCTCTCATACAAGCCGAATATAACACCCGAAGCCGTTGACCAACGATAAATCGCACGCCCCTGCTCTCTTTCATTCGAGCGAGGTCTCAACGGGCGAAAACAGTTCTGGAATATTACCCGAAGCGATAAAACGATACTGTTACAACTTCACAATCTTAAAAGAGTGCGATAATACTTCAGATGTGTCCATTGTATAAAAAGTAAATTATATAAAACATCCAAGGAAAAAAAATTCTTATTATCTCGACAAGCTGAAATATAAAAAATATCAATTGGTCATTTATTCTTCTTCAGAATTATATGGACATACCATTTACTAAACACACACACTCACTTGTCTTTCTTATCCATATCGATATGAGATACATACGACCTCTCGTTCATCTCACACGATAGTAAAATATCTAACCAAGTTTGATAGAATCCTTGGGGTTGACGTAGCGATTTTTTTCTTAGCTTTATAACGTCCCACGAATGAAACTGTCGAGCCAGAGAGTGTCGAGGGATTTAAGTGAAAGGGTAGCTGTCAGTTTGTGACAGGGTGTGGCTGGATAGGTGTGACTTGGGTTGAAGGAACCAGACACAAGTTATTTTTCATGAACAAGCTGTTGTTCCTTTCTTTTTTTTGCTATCAATTTTCGTAAGGAAATTTTTAGACTGATCAAGATGGAAAGCTGCTGCTGATAAAATTATTGGTTAAATAAGAGTAATAAAAAATGTTTGGGTAATTTGTTATTATGTAGGTAATAGTGATTTTTTATAAGAGAATTTAGTATGGAAAAGAGAATGTAAGTCTCTCGTGTACATGATTATTGCCCATTTGATTGACTCTCACGTGTCGATTCGACATATTGAGGCTTGAAAGTTTCGAGATGAATTACAAATTGACGCGTGTGTATTTATGAATATTTTTTATAAATATTTTTTCTGGTTAGTTAATTATGTTGAGATAGATGTAAAAAATATGGCAATGGGAAATAATGTTTTGAAAATAAATTACTGTGAACTGAAAATGAAGTCATGCAATTTTGTCTCATTAATAGAAATTTATCGAATCGATTATGAATACATTTTACAATTATTCTATAATTAATAGTAATTAATACAACTCTGGTTATCAATGGTAATATTTTAATTAAAAAAAAGTTTATAAAGAGATCTTCAAACCGGAATAAATAGTTAAATGAAAAAGTCATTAAAACAAGATAATTCCTCGAGAGATATGATATAAAATTGTCACTCGTGAAAAATAAATTCATATTAAAAACACGTAGCACTCCATGATGAATGAAATATGAGGCAAGAGTGTTACAAAAGAATAACAAAAATGCATTTTTCTCTTTTATCCAAATCTACAGAGAATTGTATAGTATATAATTCGTTGAGTATCTACTATGTATACCTGGTTAGGAGAATTAAATTAACAATTGCAAATTTTTTTGTGTCTGCAGCCTAAAGTACAGGTCATTCAGTTCTTTGTTTCACCCTCTTCTCATATGACACGGCACAAAAAATAACCACAAAATTGACTCTTTGTCATTCTACCGAAAAAAAGAAATATTTAACTTGTCTTTGTCGATGCTATATCAGATTATCAGGCCAAAAAATTCATGAATAAAACATAATGTAGGGCTGTACGCGTTACGCATTTTTGGGTGAAACGATCGCCTCACTCAATGATTAAGTGCATGCATCAGTAAATTGCAGAGTCATGCGTCCAGAACAGACTTGGAGGAACATTAAACTTTAGGCATCGTTTTACGGTGGAGACGCAACACGCGATACTTTTACAATTGAACCGAAAATAATGCAAATTTACTAGTAATTTAAGAGTTGTATACTTAATTCCTCGTATTTCGTGAGTAGTTACACCATCGTATCTTAGACCAGCAAATGTATTTATATTTTAGAAGTATTTTCGCGAGGGTTGCGTGTGTCATGAGACAAAAGTAACACACCATTTCGGTTGAATAAGAGAGAAAACCTGTTTCCCGACAATCCTGATTTACGGTGATTAATAGCAAGGAGGGGACTCTCTTCCTCTGTCACTCACCCTCTACTCATGAAAGTCCTCATGGCCGCATGCTTTTTGGCGTCACGGTGTCTGCTTTGCAGACTGCATTGTGTCCTACAAAATGCTCGAGGGCACAGGGCGGTCACGGGATTTCGCATTTTGGCAACCGGAAACGCACGTCCGGCGTATACAGAACTTTTATGGTGTACTTATTACCACCTCTCACGTAAATGCTAAAGCCTTCTTTTTTTTTATCCACCGTCGAATCTCATTTCTGCTAACAAATTACTGCAATCAAAACTTTCCGTCAAGCAAATTGTTTTATTATCTCTTATGACTTGCTCATTTTGGGGAATTTTTTGTTTTTGATGAAATGCAAGAAAAGGAGGAAGTGCATTTCTGTAATGTCGTGTCTGTCTTCCGGGAATTGTTCGAATGAGACTTGAAATTCTGTTGCAAATCGTCAGAGTGACAGTCAAACTTGTTCGAGGGGATGAAGTAAGTGAAAGCGTTGGCGCATGCGGTATTCTAGACGGTAGACGTCGGGCCTAGATACTGTCACATGCAGGCGTCAACTCATCGTGGGGTTGTTGTCCGCAACGGACGCAAGAGAATCCATAGAAACTGCTTCGGAATGACAACCAACTGTCGTCCATTTCTCTCTCGCCTCTTCCTATAACTCTTGTTTGGGAAATGGAATATTATCAGACGAGCTATTGTTTTGGGAAAACAAATATAGAGCTATGAATTCCATGTAACTATGGTGTGGGTTTCATTTCCGTGTTTGTAGATCTGACGAATAAATTTCGTAACGTGATTGCAATTGAAGAGAAAGTTTATTTTTTATTGAAAAAATTTGTTTTAACAATAAGAAATATTTTTTTGTGTTGCTTAACAATGGAGGATGATGAATTTGTTGTTTTTTTCAGCAAAAATCGTTAGCGAACATGGAATAAAAATTGTGGGTGATAAAAGTGTTGGAATGGGGAATAGAAAGCCGTTGAAAAAATATTATTGAATTAATGGTTAGATCGGTGCCAAAAATATTTGCATAATGGTCAAAAAGCTTGGATATTTTAGAATTTAAATATTGATCTTGGAATTTTATTATTATTAATAGAATATTTTACGAAAAATATTTGTCTATCGAATATTATTGTCATTTATCCACAGAAAGTATGAGATAAGTTTTTCATTTGTTTTGCATTAAATAATTTTTATTTAAACACTACAATAACACTTATTATTTAAAGCAAAGTCTTGTTTATTAGAAATGTATTTAATTCTTTCAATAAACATGAATTCGTAATGATTTTTTTTTTCTACTAAGCCGTTTACTTTGGTGATAAAATAATTAATATAACTCAAGATATACAAAGAAAATTCCTGATAATAAATGAATTTATTCAAACACTGTTGAAGAGAAGAGAGAATTTTACTCTAAAAAAAATAGCTTTGCTAGCTAACAAGGAATAATTTTCCCCCTGAAGAAAACAGAATAAATGTACTTCTTTATTTTCCACGGTCGAAATGTTGATGAATATTCATCCAAAGTTATAGTGTATTTATAAAGTTTAGTATTTTATACAGAAAAATGGTGAAAAATGTTAATTACCCGAAAATTGTATTCTCTATTGAATACTCCCTCGCGAGAAGTACACACTCCTTCTCTCGAATTCTCTCCTCTGTTCGTTAACTAAAATCGAGGTTTATTATCGGCATGCTTTACAATGCAAATTTCAAGGGTAAAAGAAGACGAAGAAGAAGGTAGGGATGTACCTTCCATTTAAAGAGACCTTCTGACATCCCGCCAATTAATTTCATTACCTACAACTACGTCTTTTCTCTTACTTCTTCTAAGAAAGGGTTGTGAATGGTAAATATCTTCATTCTCACTGTAGTAATAACGATAAGTCAATTTGATAGCCGTGACTTGAACATTCTTACTATTTTTCCTACAATTACTGAAAATTTTATCGTAATGTAAATTACCGGAAATTCTAATTACAAACGTGCTCTTAGTGATTGGCATACTAAAAATTCTTACTATTGTCGTAACATAAAAACCAGTCGATTCTGTCTCAGTTTTAATCTTGGACGTGACTCAATTTTTGCAAGAAGAGAAAAAATAATCCACTTTATTCAATGGAGAATACCTTCTTTAATAAGTACTCTAGAGTTTTGTATTACTTCCAGTCTGTCTTTAGAATCAGTAAATATAAAAATTCAATTCCTCTCCATATGAAATATTTACTCTAATATACATGTTTAAATTATTCCTCTCTTTTATACAAAAAAAAAAAAATATGAATAGCTCATGAAAACTTTGTTCGTTAAAATTCCCTCTCGTTATATTTTCCTGCATGCAAGGCAGACTTTGAATCATGGTGGAAAAGACGTAAAAAAATTCCATACGAAATTCTCGATGGCGCAACGGTGCGTTACAGAATATAGACTACATGTAGTTCTTCACTTGGTTCGAGATTCGGAGTTTATTGGACTCCAAGGCCTGAGGGGGATTTAAAGGACACGCTTTCGTGGACTTGAATGACGTGAGAGGGTTCTTGGGAAGAGAGCCAACGAATCGCACTCGAGTTTTCGTATTACTCAGAGAACTTTACGATCCCTATGAGAGTTGCTAAAATTAACACGTATGTTATCATTATACTGTTATCTAGGAATAATTAACACGTGGTACCTCTATTAACAGAAGAAATAAGTTTCAAGTGTACATTACTTTTTATCGATCTTCTTTTTCTTTTATTTCAAAAGTTTAAATGCTTAATTAATAGCGATGTTTAATGATAAATTTAATTCCAAGGAATTAATTTTATTACTTTATTTTTTTGAAGGTTCATTCATTTTTATTTTTGGCAGAAGAATTTTGAAAATAATTTTGTAGAATATATTAATGATTAATTATCACTTAAATTAGTTTAAATATTAATTTAAAAAATAAATAGTAATAAACTTTTAGCCATGAATATTAAATTCTATTTTAAAAATTTAATAAGAAAATATTTCCTGATAAAAACATCTTTTAATCGAAATAAATAGCCCTCTCAGCGCCCTAAAAGGAATATTACGAGAATATTGTATCAGTAAGTGTCATCAATAGCTTAAAATATCTGAATAAATTACAAAATGTAGAAATAAAAATTTTTCTCTTTCATTACAAACGTAATCGAAAAATCTTTATCGCCACAAGGTCGTCACTAACAGCCCTACGGGATGTAAACGGTAACGTTGGGGAATTTCTATGGATACATCCATCGCACTGTTGGTAATGAAATTTAAAAGCACCCTCTGGAAACTTTAGAAAGACTTTGAGAGAGAAAGAGTAAGAGTAAAGAATACAAAATAGAGAAAGAGAGAAAAGCAAAGGCAGCATCCCATTAGCAATAAACCAGGTACCTAAGACTTGGTTGTTTTCTACACCTTCTCTAGACTTGTGGAAACTTTACTCACTTATTTTCTCGCGTACTTTTATATTTTAATTTTCGATTCTCTCCTCCTTCACTGCCATTACCTGCGGAATTTCATCGATGCCGCGGTACAAATGGCGAAAGTTTGGCATCACAAATTGTCTCGGTACCAGACAATTTGCTGGGCACTTTGAACAACTGCGAAGAAATTTCAGGGTAATTTCAACACTCCTTTCCCTCAGCTTATATTCCTCCTCCTCTTTCCTTACATTTGAAGTGATTATCCGACTTAAAGTTTTCATGTGGCCATTACGACACCGCGCTCACAGCGAGATCCGTTAATGTCATCATCGCCGAATTGCTAGGGTTGGCGAATGAAAATTTGCTAATTTTCAGGACAGTTTACAACTTGTGATCGCTGTGACTTTCACAGTAGGCGTTTAGCTGCTAACGAGGTATTGTCGTCATGAGGCCACGACCCCCCAGTGCACACCAGGTCGTTAGTAAGAATGAAACCGTCCACTCGCCGATCTCCCTTCGTATATAAGGCCTTAAGTGTGCAGACTTAACGAGAAAAGTATACGATTTGTAGGGTATTAGAACTACTTTACCTAGATTTCATTTTACCTCATTTATCTTCATTTACATTCTCCAGTTTCAATATCTTTAGCCATGTTATGGCTCGATAAAATAAAACCCAATTGAATATAGCACTGATAAGCAGAATAAAAATAATATTATATTGATAGTTCAATTTGATACATGAATTAATTTTTTCGTACACTTAAAATCTTTAATTAACGAAGATGATAATAATTATGGTGATAGCTGAATTTAAAAAAAATTAAATTAAGCACTTGATGTATCTTTTTTTTTAGCCATTCCCAAGCTGATGTGTAAGCATGACTTTCTCTTATAAAATTTGCCACAATTCTTACGGCCCCCTCATCTTCACGACAAAGACACTCATTCTCGTAAACACTCTGTTATTTACGAGTCGAGTGGCATTTTTGCAGGACCGTAGTGCCATTCGCATGCAAATCGCAACCGGAGGTCTCGTCCCTCTCTGTTAATACGAGAGATATGCAAATGTCACTAATTACTGGTAGCAGTAGGA
This sequence comes from Chelonus formosanus, assembly GCA_028641665.1. NCBI lineage: Eukaryota > Metazoa > Arthropoda > Insecta > Hymenoptera > Braconidae > Chelonus > Chelonus formosanus. The sequence continues at coordinate 23,458,460 of CM054002.1, forward strand.
TTACACGAATAGTTCGTTGCTGCTTCTTCTCTTCTTCTTCTTCTTCTTCTTCTTTCTTTGCTCCTCCAGTGTGACGTTCACCTTTCATCGTCTTTGTCTTTGTTTCTCTTCTTGAACCCAGAAGATAACCAACACTTTCCTCAACGCCTTAGTTTAGTCCTAAGACTTGTACCGGCTTCGTTTCTCAATTCGTAGGTGAGCTAAAAGATGTTTATCGCAACTCACGTATTACCCGGATGTAACGAGGTATTTCCTTACAATTTACTTGCGATAGGTTAGACAAAAGATTGGAAAGGTCATGGAGTATAAAGATAACAAGTTATCAAGCCTCATCCAACGTTTAAAACCCCACGAAAAAAATTTTCTAAGCTTTTATCTTGAATGAAATTATAAGACCATTTGAATTAAAAGTGAACGTTAAAGGGGGTTATAAAAGTGAAGATATAAAAATAATTAATGATTTTCGGAATTTTCAAAGGGTTGTGGAGATATAAATTCGACAATTTATTAGCTTTTGTGGTGTATTTTTTAATCTAAAAAAAATGGAAATTAAATTTTATTTAAATAAGAATTTATTTTAAGGATTAAAAATAAGTCACTGATGTTAAATTTTTAAATAGTATTTTTTTCTTGATTACGTATCTTACTGTAAATATGTACTTTTTACATCAGATCTGTGTCTATTATTCAAATTACTATTTTAACTTTGAAAATTTGACAACAATGTTTGGAGCTTTTTGAATTCAGCAAAAAAACTGTAACGTTGTCAACCCATTATTCAATTTACACAGTCGGTTCCTTTTTCTATATAATATTTCTATTTACCTACACTAAAATATACTGCAATAATATTTATGATCCAGTTCAAGACTTACATATGTACGTTACATATGTGCTACGAGATGATAAAGACGAATATAGACAAAACGATGACGAGTGGGAAAAAAAATTCTATCTGGCAATAAGATCTTTAGGCTTTGAGATAGCAGGTTATTACAAGGCTATAATGAGAGTGGAAGAGAGAAAAAGAGATCGTAACGTTGACTCCAGATAAGAGAAAAGACGTGGTGGGTTTTGGTGGTGGTCAAGGGTCGACTCGAATTAGGAGGGACTATTTTCATTACATACCTTCCCTCGATTCTCAAGATTTCCAATGACCAGAGGGTGGACCTCAAACAGAAAGAGAAGATGAAAAGACGGGAGATTATATTCCCTCTTTGGACTAACACTAGAAATACAGATCTCCCAAACTCTTCTCATTCCACCAATCATTGCTCTAATGGGCCTAGCAAATTTGTGACTTGTGATCATTCGACTGCGTATGTTTTAGGTAATACTTTCACTTTAATCAAAAAGAATTTCAGAGATCCATTAAGTGAAATTAAACTTTGAAAATATTGGTTTTATCAACGTTTTCATTCACGATAGGTGCCATCATGTGGCTTTCTCGATTGATATAAACCATTCATGGATAAAAAAAATTTTTTACATGCTTCTCAGTGATTAAAAGCCTCTATGTCGAATTGATTTTGATGTTTTATGGATTTACTTTTTAAGTAAAATTAATTCCAAGGTTTTATAAATGATAAAATTCATTAACTAATGAATTTTCAATCAATTTTGACTCCAATTAAATTAATTAACAAATCTATTTTTAAAATTCAATCTCACTTCAAAATAAAAACACTCTTTGTAGTGATTAAAGTAATTTTTGGTGGTACTTTTTATTTTGATTTCTTTTGATAGAAAAAAGAAATTGGCATAAAGAGATATTGTGAACATGGAATATACAGACAATAATAAATCACTGTTAGGAAATAATAAATAAATTTTTTTCTGTTACTAAAGAATAGAAGTGATCGTATCTAACAATTAATTCAATAAGCTCAATCTTACTAACCATTGTTATAGAATTTTTCAATCAATCTAGATGTAGGATTAAACAAGGCAGTTTCATGTAATTGTTTGAAATTAAAAACGAAACAGAAAGATAATAATTGAAGTCAGGAAGGCATAATCACTGGACGATTGCAGGATTTATTACTTGTCATGCTGTTTGTTATCCAAGGTAGCAAAATAGTTATATTCGAATTCAATCATGAAATTAGCTGTACAACAACTAGAATTCTATCTGTCTTGAAGGTTATCGATCTTCCCTCGTTCACCTGTTGCAACGAACGACAGCATCCGGTAGCCTTGTTCACTTTCCTTGCAATCTTGAATGGATGATCTTGAAAGCTTCTCCAGAACACCTGCAACAGATCGTTCTGGATTGATAGAGATTAATGAGAGTCTGAGTGGAATGTAAGTAATTTTAGTGATAAAATTCTTATGTCCTTCAATTTACTATGACATGCAGCATTTACTTATGATAAAATCTACATTTTAAGCAAAATCATTCAGAAACATTTAATATGTTGTAGAAAATATTGTTAAAGCTCAACACGTCATGTTGATCCCTTGTCCAATTTGTTTGATTGCATAATTGTTATTTCATGGGAATTCATAAGACGATAGAGAGAAAAAGAGAAAGAGTGAAGAGAAGAAGACCAAACAATTTGTATTTGGCACGAATCCGCTTTCCCAGGGGCGTATGTGTCCCGATTGTGGGTGTTACGAAACGATCTTCGTAATCGACCCTTGATTTATGACGGTCGAACAAGATGGGCCGTAAAGATTATGTCTCTCTTTTTTCTTCCCCTTAAAATCCATTGCATTTGCTAGATCTTCGTCATTTATAATTATAAAATAAAAAACAAACGAAGTCATTTTTAGCATGTAAAAGAAAATGCTTCATAATTTTATTCAAAAGAAATGGGTTAGAATATGTGTACCGTTAGAACAGTTTATTTTCGTTTTTATTAAATGGGAGTTATTTATGATGGTAAAGGGGGAAAAAATGTATTATGTAATACCTATCAGTGTGCAGTGCAAATGAGCGTAAATTATGAAGTAAAATTACGATGGGGTATAGATAGAAATTATTTTTTTTTGTGTTAAGAGCTTTTCATTCTGAATTTTTATGTAGGAGTAATTGCAGTAAAAAAAAATTTTAAACTTAAAATAAGTTAAAAAAAATGAAATGATTATTCTTTTATTTAAATTATTTCAATTACTCTTAAAATTTAAATAAGATCATTATTTCACTTATTAATCATTGCAAATTTCATTCATGAGTCATTTATGTTGTTTATTGAATTTTATTTATTCATAAATGAGTAAGAGATTGATACACTCATCGATAAAACAAGAAAAAAAAATTGTTATTTTTTTTATAATAAAATTATTGATCTGATATTTTTTTTAATCACAAAATACAATAAACAATTGAATGTGTCTACAAATGAAACTAAAAATCAAAACAAATACATGGTTTTTTCATTAAGCACAAATTTTGTTTTCAAAAAAGTGTCGTCAATTTAGTTATGTCAATTAATGGCAAAATAAATGATGCATTGGAGTTGCAGTGCAATAAAAAGTCATCGAGAATCTCTCTTCAGCCTTTCATCTGGTCGTGTGGGTAGGGGAAGTGATCCATCTGGCAGTCTGGCGTGATACATGGGCATGTAGCTATAATAATATTGCAAACCTTTGCGGGAGATAGCCAGCGTGGGTCGATGTGCTACAGCAGACAGGGAGTGCCACTCGAAACGAACTGAGGAGGAGACTTTAGTCTCGTAGTGCACTCCTTTCCTCACCTGTCCACTCCTTTCCATAGTCTGCTACACACTCCCTTTTTTTTCTTCTGTTATCATCCGGTTTTTCATCGTAATTGATTGCTAATGTGTAATTTACCTTCAACGGATATAAGAATTCTCACTAATTTAACCTCCTCAATTATTATCCAACAAATCTCTCTGATTCATAAAAATATCATAATAAGATGCTTGATTTGTTATATTGAAACACGTGAAAGTTTTATATACCATCAATTAATGGGTTTTAACAGGTATTGCAGTTATTCCCTCATGGAGAGACTCTTGAAGCCATTGAAATCGAGTTATACATCCTCTTGAAAATTAACGAATCACCTTGGAAGCCTTGTGCGCCAGCAATTAATAAAATCAAAGTGCCGCGACATCACGAGAGGATTTTTTTTTTCACTCTTTCTCACTCTCACATATACGAACATTGCACGTGTTCGTTATTAATTCATTTTATTATTCGCATATATTTAAAGGCAGTAGTGCAGCTAAGGGGATTGTTAGCGTGGAATAATTATTTGAATCAAGTACCTACTCATCACTTGCGTGTTTCGAAACTTGGCAATTTTTTTAAACTCGTTGCATTAAAACAACTTAAATGACTTGCCTTCCTCAAACGAATGATAATCAAATGAAAAATGTAATAATGCATTTTATTGGCATTAGAAATACCGGTTGGATTATCTATAAAATATTCGCCAACAGCTGATATATAAATTTAAAAGGCAATGAGCTACAGGAATTCCTAGCTTGAATAGAAAAATGCAAGTGTTGGAGGACATGAAAGAAATATATAGGATCAGTTGGGCGTTCTCGACATTGCCATTCTGCATTGATATTTATTATCTGTGTGCAAAGTACTGGAGTCACGCAATCGTGGCCGCCTTGTATTCTTTATATCTCTATAGTAAAGTAGAAAACACACCGACGTGAGTTCGAAGCTTACGATAACTTAGCTTCTAGTAGCGTGAATTGTCAAAAGATAAATCTGGGGGGCTTATATAGTTTCTTTGGAAAGAATAAAAAATATTTTTAACTCCAGGAATTTTAAGATTATGAAATTGTAAAAATTTGTGGGAAATTCATTTGGAACATTTTTTGAATTTTTTCTTGATTACAAAGTAGAGGGAATTTCTTAAATAACGTTCTTTAGATTAAATTTTTTAGCATATTGAATTTTTTTTAAACCATGCAGTGTGCATGCAAATATTTATTCAACATTCGCCTTCAGTTATTTATCGTTTAATAAAAAAATAACTGAATAATTTTAATTAGCAAACATATTGATTCTTCAGATAGTTTTTCCTTTTGAGTTGTAAGAAGTTATTTACTCTATTAAATGAGAATTGTGTTATTAAATATGAGAAATTAATTTATGTTATATCTTTACATAGAATTTTAAAGTCATTATGAGTACATTTACTATGCGTCTGGAAAATTCAGACACAAACAAACACTTGAACGTTAATAGCTTGATATGATCTCTTATTCTAAGAATTAAATTTATAAAAACATTTTAAACTGAATTTTTTTTTCTGTTATAAATAAATAAATTAATTATAAAAACTTAATATTGTCAAATTGCTAATAAAATGAAACTTTCTCTAAAATTTCGAAGCAAGATCTCATGAAAGATTATTTGAATTCAAATTTCTCATTGAAGATAACATGAATTTTTTTACAACTAAGTCTCGAAAGAAATATCCTTCATTAAAGTAGCGCCGTCAAAAGATCTCATTGCACATTTCCTGCGCTACAAATGTCTTGTCTAATGATAACGAATGGCAGGAAGTCGATGAAATGAACGCTAGACTTGAACAGTTGACGACGTATAGTCAATTCAAAGTCACTGTAGGAATAAGTTTTGCTCATCGTAGAGCTCTCTAGATTCAGGTTTATTTACCAGGTCGATCGAGAAGACAAGACCAAAACCGATGCAGCCGGTTTTATTGATAAAAAAACTCACTTGTCCCGTTTTCACGATGGAGACACAGGATCTCTTGCTAGATCGGAAAGTCGTGTATATCGAACCGTATCATTTTTTATTTAATACTTGCTCCGAATATAGGTACATAAGAATATGTATATCAATGTATCTACTAGGATGCTAATTACAAATACCAAGTAGCGGTATATTAAACAGCCAATGAATAAAATATCTAAATAATATAATAACTAGCATTTAAGATAATTATTGATAGAAAGTTGCTACAGTAATTTACACTTGTGAAAAAATTACTGGATAACAAAAAAATCATATCAATTTTAAACCAGAGATCAAGTTCTTGATATACCGGTTCTTAAAATGAGCTGTCGAATTTATGGGATCCTGAATGTTTCTTGAAACATGAAACTGAATTTAAGCCACTTGCAAAGAATAAAATTAACCAAAATAAAAAGGAATAAAGTTGGGTAAAAAATTCAAGATTCGCAGTCAAGACACACAAGAGATCCCTAATTACAGTCTACCCGAATAAACATTAAACAACGCGAATTTAGATTGCTCGTTAAAGATCTCTAGACTTTTCTCTTTGCGAATAAAAGAGCTTCTACTTGGAAAATAATTACCTGATCGAAGTTCTCAGCAATAAAGACACGAGAGTTTAGAGAAAAATAAAAAAATAAGAATTTAAGCTACCTAAATTTTTCTTCTTCACTGCACATATATAAATGACTCTGAGAAAACGTAAGACTAGACGAAAAACCTGAGAATAATAACGTCGTTAGAACTTGCAATCGTTAAAAGGTATATAGTTTATTTTACGATGATCCTCGGGTCGTAACTAAGAAAAGACTAATTATTCTAGTACTTTTTCACATTAGAATAACGATTGCTTTGTTTCTAAGTGTGTATGTGTGTGTTTGAAGCAAAGAAAATTTGGCATGATACCTCGCTTAGTAATTTAATGGATTTTTTTTACTCCTTTATGGTGTAAAAAAAAAGACAAGTCGGCTCTTATAACCCATATCCATAGCTCTTACAAATGAAGACATTAAGGGAAAATAAAAGTGGTTAAATTAATGAGCCTTATAAATTATGGGAATTAATTTATGACTGACAAATATACATAAAGTAAAATGTCTGTAATGAATGATATGGGTTTTGTTTTTGTTGATGGTATCATTATGATTTTTTCAACATCAATATTAATAACAGTTTTAAAATTATTCCATCAACTTAAATTATAAGAAGATCATTTACAACAAATACCTTATCAATTTTTATTTTCTCTTTAATAATTAAAAGTGTCTCTTAAAAGGATTAATCATTTTATTTATTTACAGTTTTTGCAATAATTAATTTTTATTTTTATTAGTGAATATTAAGATATTTCAATTCTCTCCAAGCCATATCAAAGAACAAACTCAAGGCCCTTTAAAGTAAAATTAATATTTTTTTTAAATATGCACACTAGCTTTCTGCATATTGATTAATTTGTCTTTTATTATTCTGAGAAACATCAAAAGAGAGTTAATGCTTATATTTATAGGAGAGTTTTAACTATAATTCTTAATAATAAATTATTATTATTATCAAAAAAACATTTTTTTTCTATTAATTTTCAATTCTAATGTAGTAAAAAACTGGAGTCTTATTTGAATAAAATTAATCAGCTCTGTGTCCCAATTTTTTTTTCGAATCAAACAGTAAAATAAACATTTCTCTTTTGATCACTCATTTAAACTTTTTTAAATAAGAGAAAAAAAATTTCTTAATATTCTGTAGGATGATACTGTCTTGATATTGTTAGTGCTAATTAACTGAAATTTAAATGAGGCTTCTAAAAATATTTTTACGACGAAAGATCGTTTAACTAAAGAAATGTTTTTTCGTGTGACTACTGAGAAGACTTGAATACTGAGACTCGAGGACTATTTTTCCGTCGACGAGCTAAAAATATATGTGTCGTGTATTATATGGTAGGAGAGGAAAGATTCAGCAAGGTGCCCGTGTGACAACACACCAAGCTTAGAGGTTAAAGAAATCGGCATGCGTGCCAAGTGTCTTTCTCCATCTCTCATCTCTCTCTTTGCCTCTTTCTTTAGTTTTCTCGTTTATCCTCTTGACTATGCATACGTAGTCTGAGCTCAGACAATGGTCTTTTCTTTTTCGCTATGTGCAGAATACCAATATAAGTATTTGGATGGTCATTGAGTATTAAAAAGCACTACACGATGAAGATAGATATATGCGCCTGGTGGTATTTCGCATGGATGTGAAATTAAATTCTATTCAAAGCATCAGACAATTTTATTCGACTAGTCTCCAGTCTCTAGTCCCTTTAGAAATTCTATACAATAATACGCTACAATATATTTTGTATTTATTATTAAATTAAAACACTCTGTGTTACAAAAACCTGTCAAATATCAAACAATTTTTATCTGTTGTTGTCAAAAAATCCATTAAAATATAGTGGACTACTTGTCTAGCAAACAGTGAAGCATCAGACAATTTTACTGGACTTATAATCGCGAGAATAAAAATAAAAAGCCGAGCATTATAGTGTAATAAAAAAGTCGATTTTGTTCTCGACGTAAGTTGGTGTGAAATTTGAAAGTCGGCAATTTATGAAAAGTCCAGGAGGTTAGCGTAAAGTCAAGTAGTATAAACGTTCAATTTATGGAAAGTAACCGTGTCATTTTCAGTTGATCGTGTCGTTGCTTCACCTAGAAAAAACTTAAGCCTCGTTCTTCTTCTCCTTCTTTTCCTTAAGACTTTTTTTTGTGTAATGCACCTACAATCCTTTTATCGCAAGCTTTTTTTTGTGACTCGTTATCAAAGCTAGTGAAGCTGTAAATTTAACACCATCGTATATACTCTTGAAGCTTTATAGTTCACATTTAAATGTAACCTTGCTTGGAAACGAAAATATTGTCATCATCATTTCTACATCTTTCTTCATCATATCTACTTTTATTTTTTATTTATTTATTTTATGCTTTTTATGAACATTATCGTCAACTGTGTACTTTTATACTACTCATTTTCAGGGGTTTTCTTTTTCGTATGAGTTGGCAACTGCAAGCTACAAAGTAACGGTCTAACTTTAGATGAACGTAGCGAAAGATATCACGTCTTAAAGAAAATCTTGTGCAATGAGTAAGACTTACATCAGTGAATCACAGTACTTTGTACCACGGGTACTTCTAAGTAATAGATTTAAAAGCGAAACGACAAAACCATGAAAATATATATGTAAATAAATGATATAAATCAATTCCCAAGTATCCATTAACACTTCAATGATTTCTCATTGCTGGGAAAAAAAATATTCTTTTACAAACCATTAGCTTTTATGATAATTACAATAATGAATGTCGCGAGTAATAATAAAAATATTTTTTTCGCCTAAAAATGAGAGTTGATAAAGAAAGATATGTACATAATGTACATAATTTTAGTGGCAAATCAAGACAAATTACTAGGCAAGACGAAGACTGATTGGTTTAACGAAATATTTCCAGGTTTTCTCTTTGATAGGGATTAATGAAAAAGTCAATGGGGATGAAATGTTCCATTTATCTTTTTCCAAGAATTTTTTGCTTGTAACTTGAAAATAGGAACATCGAAGAATCTCTTGGTAAGAGACCACGGTAGATTAAAAATATTTAAGGGTGGATTAAGGGTCGCAATTATGAGTGCTTCAGTTGCTATCTCGAGTACTGGAAAGGGCAAAAAATGTATGAAAGAAGAAAAAAAAGGAAAGTAAAAGGCCTAGAGGTTCGACCTTAGGTATTTAATTTAAATTTTTATCAGTCGATCCATTTCGATGTTCTTGCATGAAAAGTTACTTTTCGTCCTTGAAATGTTTCTCCCTCTTCCACTTTCCTACTGGTACTTTATGTCGTCAAGTTAAAGAGCGAAAGTTAAGGGTAATTGGAATCTCGAATTGATCAATCAATGCACTTTTGCTTTTCAACTTTTTACCTAAAATGTCCTTCTAACTTTTTAAATTCACGTCACAGCAAATTTTGTGCTCTCCCTTGTCCGATTTTACGACTCTGTCAAACCCTGCTGCCATGCCCGTTGAATTCGCGGCAAGAATAAGACCGAATCTACTTTCACCCTCGGACCATCCCACCCTTTTAGAGCACGACATTCCAATTTAATTCCTACGGCTCTCAGGCCTCGAGAGCAGATAATCCTGGAATAAAGAAGCACCCGAGGCATCTTTCTGTCTTGCTTTCTCTTATTGTTGAAAAGTTTTGGCAAACTCATCGTATCAAAGATTTTTCTGAGCTTGTGTTGGAATACGTGATTATTTTTTTTCGATTGACTTTTTGCTTCTCCTTCCACTAGGAAAAAAAGAAAAAATATTTGATCATACAAATTGTCCATGAGTTCAATGTTTTTCGAGCAAATGAAATATTTACTGTCAAAAATTGATTTAATTCTATAGCTAATAAATTTAAATGTAAATTGAAAAAAAAAAAAAATTAAACGAAATGTTGGAAAACATTGGTCCCTTTGCGTTGCATATAAATAAATACAATTAATGAAAAAATAATTAATTCAAAGCCACAGAATAATTGGAGATTCTCATCAATTAGAAAAGTATTTTTTGTTTCCAGTCGACAGAAGCAAATGAAAATTTGATTTAACCCTCTAAAGCTTTCAGGAGGAGTTTGGTAGTCTAGAATAAGGTTTTAGGAGATAAAGATTAATAAAAGACGAATCTTGAGAGCATAGGAAAATTGTCGAGCGAAGCGTCAGTCTTGCTTAACTCGTACACTATCTCCTGATGGTCTTCTTGCATTTATCCTTGTCAAGGTTCATCTCTCTAGTCCTTGACACCATCTCTTTACTTCGAATTTTAACCTTTTCCATCTCTGGAAATCTTTTTCAGTGTCTGAACGACGTCCAGTGCTTGAAAATTCAACGCCACGTGCTGCTCCGTCAGACACAAAGGAAGACATGAGATTTCCAAGTAAATCTCTCCGCCTGTATGTCGCGACATAAATCGCACTGGCTCACTTTCTCTTGCCATAGAGGAGACCCTCCTCAACAATCCCTTTCCCTCCTTGTGGCTCGCGTTCCGCGGTAAGTTTCGACCTTTTGCACTCGGCAGGCATCTCCGACCAGGCGCCAGGAATGGCTTTTCCCTAGCCTCTTCGACGACGCGTGGTTGATTTACAAGGCAGTCATGCTACTACCACCGCCCGTGGCTTTGTCGGGGGTTGATACCAACAGCTTCCTCTTCTGCCTCTGAGTTAAGAGGGTGGCTCTAGCAAGTTTGAGTCTGTCGTCGACGTGATTTCCGGACGGGGCGGGTGATGGATGTCGTAAATACATGAATGAAGTTTATTTTAAATAAGTCTCTTAAAATATGATTCCTAAAAAGATAAATAAAATACGATATCTTCTATTCATGCAGTAGACTCCCTTTAGATACATCACTCCTCCTGGCTTTTCAACTTTTTCCCGAAAGTCTGAATAAAAAATGCAAGTGAAAACATCTTGTGAAAGGAATTGTATTTTTAAGGATAAAGTGATCTGTTGTCTATTATAGAAAATTATTATTCGATAATACGCTTTTTGCTATGGAATTAAAAATAAAGAAAAAAAAAAAATAGATGGTTTAATTAAAATTCTTCAGTTAACCGAGAGATTGAACACTTGGATGAGCTGCTTCTGATTAATTTAATTTCCACCGTCAAACGAATCTCCCTCTTCCTCTAGTCGTTCATATTTTTCTGTTGAGTATTCTTCCATTTTTTGTGCAGACAGTCGAATTAGTAACCGCGGAACTTGCTCGATATTAAAATCTATAAAAAAGAGAATAAAAATAAAATTTATCAGTTTCTTAGTTTTAATTTCAATTAGACTTCAGTTGGTTGCATTTTCACAGAGGGGATGTAGGTTTATCATAATTCTTCCCTCGTGCATTTCTTATTCTCAAATTCTTCCATTTTTAAAAACCAATAAATCTCAGCTTACTTTCAACAGTTTAATGTCTAAACCATTTCCAACAATTCTCTCTGGCATTCTATCATTTTTTTCTTCACACTCGATTTAATCTCGAGTTTCAGAAATAATCATCGAGTTAATCTCATTCTTCTCTCGAATGTCACGTATGATTTTCAATAATCGAAGTTTTACGCATGAATTCCAGTCGATAGTTATTATCAAGATGGAGGACAAAGAAAAAATCTCAACAAAATATCGAATTCGCGTACTGTACTTTCTGTCACCCTAATTCTACTTATAATCCCCAGCACATGGGGACGCGATTTTAGTTCGCGTTATCTGGTATAAATGGCCGAGGGGGTTTTGACAAGCAGTGCAGTATACTAGTGTATCGTACATACTATCGATTTGCTAGTATCTCCCCCTCGCATGTATACGCACACGCCAAAGTAGTCGATGCGTAATTCCGGTAGCAGTACACAAACGGACCTGTGTTTACTTTACTCTCCTTCCCCTCGCCCCTTTTGATCTCGTGCTCACTACGATTTTACTTGATTTTCGAATTCAGCCAAGCCTTTGATAGAACTCCATTGTGAATTGTGATCGAGTTCAATCGGTCGGCAATCGATAACCGTTTCTTTATTTGCTTCTATTGTAACACACATAAACGATTTAGTTGAATTGTACTTGACATTTTGTCAGTTAAATGGAGAGAAAAAGCTATTAGCAGAGATAATATCATCATTAAAAAGTTTGGTAGTTAGTGGAAACCGAGATGACTTTAGCATTGACTTTATGCAATGTCGAAAAGTGGGGAAAGAGGAACAAACTAACGAGATAGAGACTAGATAATTAAGGGATTCGCACGCTCTCACGATTTTCGAGATCTACCACACTGTAATTCGAGAACTCGCTCGTGCAAACGTCGACCCTACTGTAGTGCATAATTAATATCCACCACTAGATATACCGTAAAGGATGAAGGCATACATAAACTTTCGGTGAAAATTCGTCTTGACTTTTGTGTGGTTGCGAAAAATAAGCTAACATTTAGTAATTTGATTGAATAAAGGATTGAATTTATCAAGGAAAAATTCTTTAACTATTTGTGAGTCTTTTAAAAAAACTTTTATTGTCCATAATACTATTTGAGCTGCAGTAAAATCTACTCTTTATTCAGTATAAATAATTTACAAATTAAATAAAGCTTGTTTTCTTTTTTTTTTATTAGTTTTACTACTTTAATGCATCATAAAACTCATGTTTTGATAAAAATGATGATGCTCTAATGATTAATAAATTTTCTCAAAAACTTTTCTTATTTTTAATTACTTTTTTATCACCATCACTAGTAAATTTTTCTCGAAAAATGAATAAAAAATTTTCTTTTGCATTTTTAACTGCTGTACAAGCTCTAAAAATTTTGTTCTTCAAAAGAATCGTAAAAGTTTTATTCAAATTTATCAGTCAATATTTTCAGTATCAATTCTAAAATTCTATTGTTGAAAAAAAAAAAAAACCAAAAATTCACAATTGTATTGAACATAATGCCATTTACGTATTATTTTTTTTTATTTTGGTAAAACGATATCAAAATAAATGAAGTCGCTTATAAATTTTTTCAGACGCCAATTACTAGTAATCGTCTTTCTGGTAAGCTCCTTAGAAGGAACTGGATTACTCTAGAATCCTCTAAGATTCAAAGCAGAGGATTTTATTTCCAATAATAACAATTTTTATATCCATCTCGATACGAAGAAAGGGGAAAATATCTTTGGAAGCATAGGGCGAATGATGTTTTCTTTGTATAAATTTTACTGCTGATATTTCATTTGATCATTATTTCGACTCGTAAAAGTCTCTGGTGAATATCTCTTTATCACACGAGATCAGCATGGTGCTCATTAAAGCGTATCTAGATAGTCAGACAAGCAAATCGATCGTGTCTTTTTGTGTTTACGATCCAACAGAAGTCGTTCATTGTTCTTCCATTATTTGTTTTCTCTATCTGTCTGACATAAATTCCCATCTTTTTTCGCCTCTTGTCCATTTTCCAACAACAAAGACAAAGAAAATACCCAGCATCGATTATTTTTCTACGCGCGAAGAAGCACCCTAACCAGATCACACAGAGACAAGTCTTTGTCTGGGATTGGTGTCCCTGAGGAATAGCAGTGGGTCACTAGCGTACCATTGAAAGGCTCTCGAAAGTAAGAAAGAGGAAGAACAGCAGATAGGGAAGAAAAGTTTTTCATCGCTCCGCTTTTACTTTGTCACCCAAAGAATCCTGCGGGCACGTTTTTATCTCCAATCGCTTTCCAATGCCAATAAATCTTAGATACGAATTTTTAGCCGAGCTAGCACACGATTTAAACAATCTCCTGATCTAGAAGATTGCGATTCCACTGTCGTTATTCAACCACCGCACGTAGAGTCTATACGACCAAGATCAATGAAAAAGGACCAAGGTGACACTGCTTTGGCTTACTCGTAAATTTTACAAGATACGATGAAATGTCATCCGACAGCTGGATTTAAAAACTTCTATTTTTCTGCTAAATTTACTGATAAAAGCATCCCGTTGAAATAGCGAGAATAATTCTTACTTTACAAAGAACAAAAAATATGAGAGATATTACGTGTCTGATTGGCCTCTCACATGTCGATTCAACAAAATATCAAAGTTGCAACGTTTACAGGAATTTAAATCAACCTAATTTCACCAATAACATCAATGTTACAAAATATATGCATATATGAAAGAAAATTGCAAAGTATTTCAAGTGTCAGTTAAAGTGGTAGTTTAAAAAGCATAAAAAACATCACCTCAGAAATATTTAAAGACATGAACAAAAAAAAGAAACAAGAAAGGGAAACATAAAATTTCGTTCACATGTAGTATGTATTTTTTACAACATCAATATTCTACTTTATTGTCTTGAATTATAGATGGTCAGCATTGACATTAAAGCTTTGAATAAAAACCTCCAGAAACATTCAAGAAATCCCTAGGGCTGATAAAAATACCTTGATAGGATTCTATCTCTCTTCCGTACCTATATGTGTACCTTAAAACATCGTTGTCGTATAGAATGGTGTGAAACACTTCCCCAAGCACGTCCATCCATTTGGTCACGGATGGTCGTGGCAAGGACGCGCTATAAATTTGAATGCCCATCCTTTGAAACACCCCCTGGTTGTAGTCCTGAAGGATTATCGAGGCCTTCTGGCAATTCCATTCCAGTATGTGCGGGAAAGGTCTTTGTTTGTTTCTGATGGGAGAGCATACGGGTTGTGTAGAGTCAAATGTCTGATCAAAACATAATGTATCTACTTTGCTGAGTAGTAGCCGAAGGCGTTTATCATGGTTTTTCAATTTTTATCTATTGCCTGTGAGATATGTTACAGGATCAGAAGCTTGTATCTCAATTAACAGAATCCTTAGAATATCAGCATTAGCGGTATCTTGATTTTATCAGGTCGTTAACGGCCTTAGAGGGCGTGTCAAGTCTCTCCTACATGGCAAGTAAATCAGCTGGAGTATTCAACTTGACTAGGAAGTTTTTCTCCAAGAATATATTCTCCATGTTGCGCCCACTATGCTTGGTATAACCCAGGCTTACGTTTTCTACCCGTATTTAATTTACGGTGGCTGTAAATGTCCGCATTCGTAAAGCGTAAAAGAGGAATAGAGACACGAATTCCAGTTACGAACAATTTTTTATCTCTGTCTTATACTCCACTCACAACCCTCGTGATGCTGCTACTACTTTGCCTTAGGGCTTCTGTTGAAATTTAACGATCGAGAAGGACACAACCTTTGTTGACAACCCTACTGGCGTTATTACTACGCCAGGGTTTATATTGCCACGAAATATTTAGATATTATCGTCCACTACCTCTTACCTCTATCAAGTCCCTGAAAATCTAGCGATGGTACTTTTAACTTCCATATAAACCATTCTGGTGCTATCATTTTTGGTAATTAGCTGGCATGTTATGGTGTAGGGAAAATTATATACAAAAAAAAAAAAAAAAAAAAAAATAATAGATAGTAAAGTTTTTATAAATTTTTACCGTTATTAATAATGAATGTTGTAAATGTTTCAGATGGAAGATGAGGGGAATCATGGCAATGACGATACTAGATGCTTCATCCTGTCTACTCTCGCAGCTCTCCAATGGTCACGTGTTTCTTGTGTCCTTTGCCGGGCGGCAATGCTAGTCTTCGACAGGTATCCTCTTGTTGATGGTACCTTCTTTTTGTCGCCACGGCAGCATTCTCATGCCTGCGCTGAGGTATGTATTTTTACTTGCATCAATCATAGCTCTTACTTTATGACATTTATTGCTATGTAATGTTACGTGACATTGTTAATATTTTTAATCATTTAATTTACTCAGTAAATTTTTATTTTTATTATTCCTTTTAAATTCAGCTTATTTCAAGTTGATTTAAATGCAAACTAGTATTTTTAAATTAGCTGTAAATTAACTTTTATCATCTTGGAATTTTAATTAGCTATAATATTTAATAGGTTTATTTTTTTATCATGTCACCATCAAAAAATCTTGTTAATGAAATTAATAGAAGAATTTTCGTCGTAATTTATAAAAGCAGAGTTGTTATATAAACAGTGAAAAATTTACATTAATATCATAAAAATTATTTTTTTAAATTGAGTTGATAGATTAACTTGAGTAAATATAATAAATAAATTCAAATATTTTCTATGGATTTATGGATTATTATTTCTAATAACAATTTATATCACAGGTAAAAGTGGAAGGACGTACACAGTATCTATCAGCAGTCTGCATGAGTTGCTTGGAAGGAAGTGGATCAGCTCCAATACGCTGCCGTGCTTGTACTGTTCAATGGGATGGATCCAGCTTGGTTCTTGGTACAATGTATAGCTATGATATTTTTGCTGCAATGCCCTGTTGCACCGAACGTCTGAAGGTAAACTTTTCATGCTATTGATCACATCTTGAAATATATTTAAAATCAATGAAATATTATTTATTATTTAAATCAACGAACATATATTAACTTGGAAATTTTGTTACAGTGTAACAGCTGCCAAAAACCATTAATTTATCCACATCAGAGATTGAATTTCTACTCCGACTACAGTCGTGTATTCGCATGTCCTCACTGCCGTGTAGTAGATGCTCATTTCGTGAAACCTCTATCAACTTGTTTCACCCGCGAACAGTTTCAGCTCTATAGCCAGTGGCCCTAACCACTAGGAAAACTAGCTGGATGTCCGTGCAACACTTTAGCCAAGGACAAAGAAATTAGTTTTCTTGAATTAGCGGAAATACTTGCACCGGGCATATTATCTATGGATTTAAATAATAAATTAATAAGTTGCAGTCAGTCTGACCGATCAAGATACATCGATCGACTTTAATTGCTAAATGACAAAGGTCAGAAGATTATAACCATCATCTGTATTACCCTCGACATCACGAGTCATCATCATTATCCTCATCAGACTTGCTACTGATTGAGATTAAATCATCTGGATTCATTGTAGACCTCTTCCAGTATATCAACAAGAGGCGGAGTGGATGTTGGAAGTGGATAAATAGTGCACATTCATTGTATTGATTTTTCTATAACTTTTACGATCTCTCTTCATACTCCAATGATGCAGGAAATTTTTCATTCAAGTGCTCACACAAAATGATGATTGACGATGATGATTGCTCGGGTGATACACGTCAGAATAACGTAATTAATTAGTTCATCTTTGGTGTGAATAATTTTTCGCGTATAAATTGACGGCCCGCGTTACTAATTTAATCAAACAGTCTGATCGCAACATACAACACGCCCGTCTCATGTATTAGTCGAATTATTATTATTATTATTAATCAATTAATTATTATTATTAATTATTATTAATTATTACTGATTAATTATTATTAATTATTATTAATACTGGTATATCTAAATAGTTAATAAGGAAAAGAAGCATCAACATAATTTACATGTACGACGAAAAAACCACTTTTGTTAGGGGGAAAGAAATACTATTGTTTGTTACTTAGATAATCGATAACGTTGTTTTCTTTTTAACATTTTATTAGTTTATATATATGTGGTGAATAACGTGTCTAGGCGGCCATGTTGTTTTGTTTGAGGTGTGACAAAGTTATACGTTTTTTAACAAATCGTCGCGAAGATTTATATTAACTCCGCGTATTCATTTTAGCGAAAACTAAAAATGCTCCAGGATTTTTCAACAGAGAGATATACATTAAATACGAAGGATAGAAAATAATAATGAAAACATACAGTCTTTTCTTACACATACAGATGAAAAAAGATGAATTCACCTCCACCTTTTTAATTTTCATCATTCTTTCACTGGTGTATTTTAATATAAAACCTATTCTTCTCTCTGTCAAGGACAAATTGATCAATTTTAACCGAACTGCGTGGTCAGAAAATGAACATAAACGTGAAAATAAAAAGCAAAACACGTGGATTTTAAATATGAAAAATTATAAAATGATAATAAAGAATAATAACAAAAAAAAATCATAAAATAAACGGAGAGTATAACTCGAATTCTTCGAGGACATCATACCCATTTTTTTTCTTTTTCTGGCGATGCTGGTCGTTGCTGCATACCCATAGCGGCCGTCCCCGAGAATCAAATAATATCCTCTCCCAAATTTTTTCACTCGGTTCCAAGGTAGTGTAATTAACCGCGTGTACCTCAACATTCTACCATATAATAATCATCCACGCTGAGAGATAGAAATAAAATAAATGCTTGGAAAATATATATGAATTCTAGTTGAGTAAAAAAAAAGGTATATTCATACTACAGAGGAAAATTAGTTGCACCAACCGTTGACGAAGAAACTTTTGATTTTCGTCTACGTCACAGTTAATAATATTTCTCACAGTGCCAAATACCTCTATAGTTTTTTTTTTTTATTCTTAGTTTTGACGTAATCGATTAGTTGTGTTGCATCCTATTTACTCCCCCCTCCCCTGCCCCTCAATTGAAATGTAAAATCGCCTCATTTAGCGGCGCAGCTGTCGCGACAATATAATATATTGACAATGAGAAAAAGCGTATGATAAAACGTGATTAAGGAGTATAATAGTGTCGCACATTGCTAGTACGCGTACTCCCTACTTATTTTCAATTTATTATGCAAGTTAGTCAGATTCGTTGAAGTGAAAATACGATTATTGTAATAAGAGTGTTTGTACAGCAATTGAAAGAAGAAAAGACAAAAAAAAAGTTACAAAGTTGGAATCACGGTTTGACCGTTTCTCTTTGTTTGCATTTTTATTCTTCATTATTAGTAATATATTATTATATATAGAATATTATATTTAGCGTTTTTCAGACGCAAGTCCTTAAACTTTGTCGTTTCTGTAGATTAGGGTTTGATAATGTTTTAGAATTAAGCAGAAATTATTGTAAGGGGGGCGACTTTGAGACGCCAAAAAAAAATTTATTCTAGAAAATCATGTTTAGACTTAATGGCGAAGCCCCTTGCCAAACACTTCGTACTATTACATTTAAGTAATCCCAATGATGTGGATTTTAAGCAAAAAAAAAAAAAAATGTTTTTTAAAAAATCATAAAAGCACTTTTCATTCTAACGTATTGGTTTCGTCAAGTTTTTCTCAGCGACGATTTGTAAAATACACTCTGTTGTATTGAACAAATTTCGTCGTTAGAGAGACGAAATGGGCGAGAGGAAAAAGTCTGTTGAAACGAGAAACATTGTGGCAAAATGCTAACTCGTTTGCGTTAGCCACCGATTTACTTGCTATCGTTTTTAGCGGATGTGTGTGCGTGTGTGTAATCTCGCGACGTAAATATCAAGCCGTTTAATAAACGATACGACGCGAATTCTTCCTAAATTAATGAGGAACACAATACAATTTAATCTACATACATAATAATTAATTAATTAATTAAATAAATGAATAAATATATAAATATATATATTATTATATATAGTAAATAGTCTTTTTCTATATCGATCGAATACATAGTTGAGTAAGTTTTAAAAATAATACTTAACGTAATGTTTTTTACTTTTGTCACCATAAGATTTTGTACCTTTGCTATATAAACTTATGATATAAATTATGTATGTATAGATACATATAAATATATAAATATTTATATGTATATATATAATATATATTGACATGTGAAGGAGATGATAGTTCACACGGGGAACGAAGATGCTCCGAAAAATCATAAATGTAATGTTGAAGTAATAAAATACACCCACCGAGATTTTTATGTCGATTTATTCGCGTCAGACATCTATTTGATATCCAATTATCGCTCGTTTTGTTTTCTTTACGGCCTATGTAAGTCTGAATCGCGATAGTCATGCTCTCGTTCTCCGCGTGTGTCACCTCCGAAAACAATGAGCAAATCGAGTGAAAAAAATTTAAAAAAGAAAAAAAAAATTGTATTGATGTTTTTAGAAAGAGAGATTTATGGGTACGATTTTCGCCGGCCGGTACCCCTGATTGCTATTGAGCTAGATGCGCCCCCTCGACCTTGTCCAATATATATATATATATATAATATATCGAGTCGTCTCATCACAGTTGAAGCTACAATTAATATCTAGTAATAGTAAATGGCAAGTGAGAAGGTGTAGCATCGATGTATGAAAATGGTTATGAGTAGTTGATATATGAATAGAGTTTAAAATTATCATTATGAAAAAAGTTTAGGTTTTTGAGTCTTACCAAAGGAGGACATGGCAAATTTTTCGAAAGTTTTTAAAACGGGGTGTCTGGAAACACAAAGTTATCGTTCATTTATTTACGAGTTTTGAAGTGAATACTAAGGGAAATAAAAGATAAAAATTAAAATAAAAAGCAATTACAGTTTATTAATCTACGGTAGAAACTCAGGTGTATAAAAAAAAATATTAAAAAAAAAAAACTAAGAATAAAAGAGAGAATGAAATGAAACAGCTGAGTTGGAAGTCGATTGCGCGATTTTAAGAATAAACCTAAAATGGCTGTACCGGCAATAGCGCGTAACTTTATACATATTATCACATGATAAATAATTGCTTATCACGTTGAAGATGAAGCGAATATCCTTAACATACAAACTTTAGTAACATTTTTCCTAGTTAAACTCTCTCATTAATATTATCCCGAATAAATTTATCGAATTTAAGTCTATCCAACTGTAGTTATTCTGTGCAGATTTGTCGTTGAGTGTAATCTATAAGATAGCAGTTAGTGAGATATGAATAGAAAAAAAAAGAAAAAAAATTTATAAAAAAAAAAAAAACTAAAACAAACAATTTTAGATGTTAAGAAACGTTTTTACAGCTGTGCTAGACAACTAGAAGAATTATTACAGACTCAACAAACACAATGAACACATATACATGAATTAAGTCAAGAAATATAACATTCAATCATGATAATTTTTTAGTTGAATTTAAATCAAGTGCAAATTATTAGAACCATAAATTTAATTTTTTTCTTCTTATTGACACGCTCGAAAATGAATTCCTAGAAGAGAGCCTCGTGCTCAAATGAAACCTCTATTCGAGCATAAATTCAATAAAAATACTAATGCCTACATAATTACTAGCGTATCGAGTACGTAATAGTCTGTCACATAGAGATGTGTTGTTTGGACGTGGAAGTGATGTTTTATTGATCAGCCTTAACCCTTGAGTCATTTAACATGCTTATTTCATGCAGCATGCCATCATATTTGCAGCTCTTATATATCAATAGCGCTGATTGATCCGGTGTCAAGTCCACGTATGTCTGTCTATGTCTCGTAGGTCACTGACCGGAGTTATTCAAATATTTACATCGTATGACTTCCTCGTAAATAGTAAACTATTCTCTCCCAACACCGTATACTCACTAGATCTTCAAATTCGCGGAATAAATCAATGTTGAATGTATATTTATCGCTGATATAAATATTTAAATAATAGAAAAGAACTCATTCGTTAATTAAACTGCAAGAAAATTTTATCATATTAATTATTCTATTAAAAATATAAAAATGAATATTTGTTTAGAAATTCATTTTCTATGAAGAAGATTAAAAAAAATATTATTTATTTATTATTGTGGGAAATTTTTAATGGAATAATTTTTTTCTGTTCTCTTTCAGTATAATTAATCAATTGATAAAAAAAAAAAAAAAGAAAACAGTGCTATATATACATATTGATGTATATATAAATAGTTAATCGGTATTATACCTTCAATAGACGTAAATGATGTACAAAAATAAAAAAAAAAAAATAAATAAATGAATAAGAAAAGAGTAAAAAATAAATAACAAATACTGCGCATTATCTCGATTCGCGTTAATTGCGTGAGAGACGTTGATCAGCCAATTTTTATGACGACTCTTGTTACAATAAGTTGTTATAAAAAATCACCAATTCTCGCGTGATTCGTGCTCAAACTTGATTAAGTTTTACAGATTTAACCCTTGGAAAAAATAATAAATTACTCGCTCTTCATTCCGAGCATTGAATAATAAAAAAAAAAAAAACAATCTTGGGTTACTTGAATGTAACCTGATAATCGTGTACAATTTTTCCCCGTTGTTACTGGTTAGAAAGAACAAATTTTATAACGAGCGCGCTACTGGAAATATTGAGTTTTCATTTTAACAAAATTAAATAGTCAAGACGCAACCTAGTAAAAAGAAACCAGCTGTCTTTCACACTTTACGGTTGGAGATGTCGAGTTCTAGAATCAACAAATAATCTCAGTGAAAAAAAGAAAGAAAAATAATTTATTTATATCATAAATAAAAATAAATATTTGGATAAATAATAAGAAAAGAAAACGTTATAAATTTATATCGAACTCTGAAATATTTTATCGATAATTTTTGAGAACTCGACTTTTGAATCGAATCGTCTTGAAACGTTGGCAAAGGTACAAATGTACATAGGAACATAGAGTTGTTATAATGACGTATATCGTAGCCTCTTTATCTTCCTGAAGATTGTAAGAGGCAAAAGAGGGTAAATGAGTGAGACTACACAATCGTTTGAGGATGAGGATTGTTTTTGAAGAACTATATACTAGTGTTTGAATCATCTTCAATACTTTTTTTCACCCTTAACAAGTGTGCAGATACCTCAAATCCTTAGATTGAATGACGCGAGGCGGACAAAGTTTAAATAAAAAAAAAAAACATGATAGGAGTTGAATGATAAACGATGATGAAAAATATCGAGATATCGGCGTAAAGACGCCCACGGTTAAGGATAGAAAAGACAGTAGTCTACGGTTAAAACATAGATTATACGCAAATATTATTCACTTTTTCATCGTCTAAATTTTAATCAGATTTTTTTGTTGTTCCTATATTTATTATCCTCACAGAAAAAAACATTTATTTATTTTGAATACAAAAATAATATTGACATATTTATCTCGAATTAATTTTTTTTGCAAAAATAATTGATTTCTCAATTTTTTAAGAAATAGAAAAAAAAATATATAATTGATTGGTTATTTGAACAAGAAAGGATAGAATATTTAAAAGAATATATAATATTATTTTTTTATTTGAAAAAGAGACTTTTTCTGTGAGGATGTTGTTTTTGTCGAGTAGAGAAGAATAAAAAACCCGACATACGTTCCAAGTCCAGCATTTAGATTTTATTGTCGTGTATACGGTTCGAGGGAGACTTTGAATTGAATTTTTTAGGCGTTAGAAAAATATAATTATTACTCAATTAGGTATATACTTGTATGTTGTACCATTAAAAAAAAATTATCCCCTGGGTTTTATCAAACCAATCTCCATAGAATTAATAAATGTCTGAATGACGTGTGGATGTGTTATTTCCCTTCAAATCAATTGTATTTCAAATAATAATGTGTCTATCAATAGTGTCCAGTAGAAAGTAGTATTGTTATGAGCGTCCGTAGTGCTCTAGTGGAAAAAGACGGCAATCACGGGGTATTCGATCGAGTATTCAATTTGAGATAAGATTTATTTATTAAAATTCTAAAAGTTAAGAATCATTGATTGGTAATCAATTGGTCATCTCTTGAATACTCGCGCGACAATGCAAAGTAATGATAAGGCGGTTCGAGAACTTTTGCGAGCAATTATTTATTTAAAAGAAAAATCATTTAACGGATTAAGAATAAGAATTTATTGGTAGGTTTTAAGGAGAAAAAAAAAATTGAGAGAGAGACAAAATTTAAGGAAGCTAAATTAAGAATTTTTGTATTTAATTAGAAATGTAATTCGGGGCATTTTAATTCGGCTGTGTTAAAAAAAGAATGAAATGAAATTTTGAAAAGCAAGATTGTAGATTCGGTAAGACTTTAAATTAGTAAAATAATTTTGTACCCTATTTTTTTAATGAATTGGCATTCGTAGTGTGGAAAAAAAAATAAAATTCGAAATTAAGAATGTGAAAATTATTTATTAAGCAAGGGACGATTTGCATTGGATTGTAATAAAAAATGATTCGAGTCCAAGTCTAATACCAAACTTCAAAAAAGTAAATAATTAATATATAATTTGATTTTGTCAAAGGTATTGAAATTTCCTCATACACATCAAAAAACCAATTTATATCGCTAAATTTGTTGGCAATAAAAAGTTGAAAAATGGATAAAATAATCCTATTTTCCTCAACAATTGAAACGCACAAATAATTATAAAGACTTTCTATTTTCTGTTGTGTATGAGTAAATGTAAATAACAATTGACAAAATTTCGTGAAATTAATCCTCCGAACCGGTTCTATTTCTACTGTTTGCAATGTCGTAGAAATTGACTTGTGTACGTATAAGAAAATAACCTCGTAAAATTCACATTCTAGTTATAAAACTATTACCTATCTAAACGTACTAATCATTAAGTCATAATGAACGATGATAAACAAAAAGATAAAAAAAAAAGGTAAAAAATTTGAAGATAAAAATAAAAATAAAAAATCAGTGAAATCCGATCGGACGGCAGGCATGGAAACGATCCAAGTAATCACCCAAAAGTACTTTGCACTGAAAAAAGCAAATCATGCTGGTAGTGTGGACCAAATGAGAACAACTGAATAGAATGTGAAGAAAGGATGTTTATGGAAGAGCCGCTCCATCGGGAATGCAAGTCGTTCATGAGATAGTCATTAAGTCTTAAGACCATTTAGGTGCTTGATGAAAAACGATTGGCCCGAACTTTGCCAGTCAGTTTCGTAAGAGTCATTAACCACCGCAGCTTGTGAAAGATTGTATAATTTACTACAATATATTATACAACTTATGCGTGGGTAACATTTAATCTCTCTTATGCATCTTGTCGCAAAAAAAAGAGATTAGTAAAGTTCGATTTATCACTCGTTTTACATCAGTTTAAGTCTACGCCAAATTGCACCTATTCATTGGCTACGTGGTATTCAAAAGCGATACGTTTATCTTAAGTAAATAAATGTTCATTAAGTAAGATTGGTATTTAACTTAATGGAAGCTGAAAAGAAATTTCCAAAATTTTGATACTAAATTTTTTACGCACCTATTTGTCTTCAAGATTCTTCTTTTCTGCATGAAAATGGGACAAAGGATGTATTTTACTTTTTAAAGTTTAGATTTCGCCTGATTTAAATATTTTTTTATATTTTTAATATATTACAGAGGATTCATTTAAATTAAATACATAAATTATTTTATATTATTAATATATTTTTGAATTAAAAAATGATAATTTTAAAAATAAAAACAGAAGGAATTATTGTGATAGTTAGTCTACATCTTGTTGTCCTTTTTCAGATAACTTTTTGCTATTTAGTGTAAATTCCGTCAAGGATTTAAGCTCATTCTTCCATGACAAATTGTCTGATCACAATACACATGCTAAACAAAACTGAACGAGCTTTTCTTGGCAAAATTTATTCTGAAAAAAAAAATCATTTAATAGACTGAAAAAATTCGTACGAAAAGAAAAAAGTCTCATAAACCGATTTAATATATTTTTTTTACAAACCACGCATGTGTGATGCATTAACGGGATAGTAAATATGCTCTCTTAAGCATTTTTATAATGCGATCAAATTTACCTCCATCATATTTATGATTTTCAAATGGTTCTTTCGTATCCCGTTAACTATCAATCATGACGTATCGTTCGATCGATGAATTAAAATAAGGACCACATAAAAATGAAGAAAAGAAAAGAAACATTTTGGAAAATAATTTAATTCGCAATAAAATAAATAAATTCTAATCGATTAAAATTAACTCGTAATTTATATCGATTCATTTTCTCTGTATTAATCGCGATTGCTCGTAATTACTATAATATTAATAAGGTCTATAATACTAAACGTAAATCGATTACCGTCACATCCCACTAGCTTAGTCAATGAGCCACATAAGAAAATTTTTCCAAAAATTCAAAATATTTAACACAATAATTGGAGAATACTATTATTATTAAAATTTATTAAAATCTCTTTTATACAAAATAACGATCAAGTTATCTTTAAAAGATTTTTCAAATTATTAAACAAATAAAAATCATTACAAAGGGAAGCAATAATAAATACTTCATAGCCTATCATGAAAATAAGCCTAAAGTGATTGATTAATAGAAAGATATCAATAAATAAATGATAAATATTTTTATCAGTGACTTGAAGAGACCATGTTCGATATGTTGTATAAAAAAGGTTCTAATAAGATCCATTGACGTTGGCTCAAGATGTAGTGGCCCGCGTGTGTGTCGTGTGAGTGTTAATTATTTGATTGTTAATTAATTAATTCAATTAATTATTCCTTAATGAATTAGTAATTATCTAATGATCCAATCGTTTCCTTTTTGCGGTCGTTCAATAGACATAAAACCTATTTGTTTTCAAGTTGCTTCAATTGACGCTTATAAAAAGAGACGTGTAGAAGATGTGAGATCATGTTAACCAACTACAGGGTTTATTTATAATATTAATACAAGTATATAGGCTATATCATCAGATAATATCATTCACTCTTAAAGATTACCTAAAGATAGTGGATAATTTTATTGCCTTGTTACGATACTTGCAGGTAGAGATTTGCGGTACTTTGACTTCATGGAATCGGTTTTGCGAGCGTTATTTCGCGCGGTTGTGATTGCGATTTAAGATACGAGATGACCTCGCCGATCCCTTTTCATTCACCCTCCTTTTATCGATGCGATACCACTCTCTCGTTTCAGTTTAATTGGCAGACGTCTCGAGCACCTCAGCAAACAATGAGTGTTTCGTTCGCTTTGCATTTTAAAATGAAAAAGAACCAAATAAATAAACCGATAAAAGTTTTTACGTAAACCTTACCAGGCTAAATTAAACTTTGAAAAATAAAATCTTTCATTTTATTGTTTGCTATAAAAAATTTTCATTATATTATTTTATTTCTTTCTTTCCATTATTACACTTTTTTTCAAACTCTCCAATACATAATGACATTTAATGAAATATTTAAATAGAATTAATTATTTCAACCAGCAGGTCAATCAGTAGAAGTTTTTCATTAACTTGGATCATATTTTAATCGTGAATGAAATTCAAAATGCTCCTGGATGATAAGGAAAATGGTTGGTAATAACAGGAGCATCTAGGAAAATTACAAGACATCACATAAATAGAGTGAGAAAGCAAGTAGAGCAAAGTTGGAAAGAAAAAAGGGGGAAATTGGCTTAAACCTTGTGGTTGGTCGCTTCTACACGTTTTATTATAGAGAGACCTGGCTGCAGGCTGCCGGTTTGCAAGACTTTTTGCTGTGTGGGACGGTCGAGATCTCGTAGAGACGTGCACGAAAAAGAGAAGAAAAAGTCTTGAGAAAGATAGTCGCGATAACGAGAGAGAAAGTGAGAGAGAATGAAAGAGAGTGCAAGAATGAGAGAGTATAGTATGCGATAATATCCAATCTAATATCGTCGCGTCTGGAATTGACATTGGAAGAGCAAAAAGCAATTACCTAGAGTAAAAAAAGATGGTCCGAGAACAAAAGAAAAATAAGCAGCAAGGCAGCTGTGTGTCCCTTACAATACCTCCCCCATAAGAGTACAAATTTTTCTAATAAAAATAATATATCGAAGAACGAATAATATAAAGAAATAAGAGAGAGAGAGAGAGAGAGAGAGAGAGAGAGAGAGAGAGAGAGTGAAAAAGAGCAGAATAAATTAATCGTTTGATTAAATTAAACACAATTTAAAAGAAAAAAAAATAAAATACTTATTATTATCATTATTATGATTATTATTACAATCATTATTAATTATTATTAATTATTATTATTGGAAGAAAAAAGAGTAATATGAGATAAAAATAAGGTTTAAACAATGTTTTCTCTGGTGTAGGAATTATTATGATAATTATATTGAATAATAAATTATTTATAAGGTATGAATTACCTAAATACCTAATTTAGGACTTAGCCGTACACTTGCTTAGTACGAAAATTAAATGGAATTAATTAAAGAAATAACAATAACAATTATCTAACCGTATTGATCATATTACATAATAATAATATAATAGAGACTGCCATTAGGCGCTTCAGGCCGCAATATCTACCATTATTATCATCAGACAGGTGTTAACTCGTGCATCTGCCACGGTTAGATCGGCAGGTGCCAAAAGTAACCAAAAAACAAGCCATTTTCGGTTATTTTTCATCAAGTTCCTTCTTTTTCCCACGTCTTTGTCATCCTACTCGGCTTTGTCCTTTATTCTGACTGAGGATCTCGACCAAGCGCAATAATAATTTTCTTTTTTGTTTTACTTTACATTCGCGAATCACTTTTGTAGTCCATAAGCGGTCGCGACGGTCTCACGAGCATAAATGGTACATAAATGCAGGCGTAGTTATATTTAAACATCTGCATTTGGACTCACGTTTGTCGTGAATACTTTGGATCCATTGATAGTTGGTTTTCACAAGTTGTGCTGCATAGATTCATATTAGTTATAGACTCCTCATTCATTTGTTACTTTTACAATCAATTTTTCAATCACATGTCAGTTTGATAGGTTTGAAAAAGCTTTTGATGGTTGTTCAGTGGAAAAGTAATTTTTCGATAAATAAATACTTTGTTAGGTAGCAAAAAAATAATCAATTCCTTTCATTACATTTGGGATTTATGTCTCGGCAGATAAAATTATTTACTTATCTGCTGTTTAATACTCTAAAAGACCTTTTATGACAAGTTGAATATTTTTTTATGACCAAAGTCTTAGAACACAGACTGAATAAATAGACAAACACTGATTTTTCAGTGACCGAATGGCCAAGTTAACATAACTGCCTGCGAAATAACGCAAATTAAGACTTGAGAAACATAATTCACGCCTGTGACTCTCTGTAGCAACGGGTTCTTTCTATGGAAATATTTTTTCTACCAGGCTCTTGTAAATAACTTGGACTAATGCTCATATACAATTTTTCAAATCACTAATTGTTCGCTATTTCTAAAGTTATCATCAAAGAAAATAATCCGAATGAACGTGGGGGATTAAAGAGAAGCAATTTTTAAATGTCATTGCTTCGTTGTGACATGTGTAACAAATAATACTTAGTAGATATAATTTTCTAAAATAGCTGACACGAAGAGTTGGCACATTCGATGCTCCATATTCGAATATTCAAGAGTTGCTTGAACATTCGAGTATCCGGGTTGAGAATCGAGCTTCGGACGAGCTTGACTTGACGTAAAAAAAATCTCAAAAAAAATTATTCATAAATATTTATAGTAATTAATGAAATAAATTATTGTAATTAAACTTAATAACAATGTATATAAATAAGAAGTATAATGGAAAGATAAGTAGTCTGGTGAGAAGGAATAACTGGAAAAGTTAAGTGAGGATGTGTGTATATTTTTGATAAAAATCTATCTAAAACTGCAAACATTGGGTGTAAAAAAAAACAATTAAATTATAAATAATCATGTAGAGCAAAAAAAAAAAAAATGTTATAACGAAGCAAATTCTTGAAAAAAAAAATTAATTACTATTAACTAATGTTGATCAAAAATTCACAGAGCTTATTATCAATAAATAATCGAGGCACGGCGAAGGCATGGAATACAAAATGGAAAAAAAATTAATGAGTAATTAAAATATTCAACCAATTATTAACGTCCTAATTGAAAATACACGTTAATAATGAAATATTGGTTGTTCAAACTTTCACGAACTTCGTCCTGCTTTTTTTTTAAAGAAGACAATTTTTTGATAAAAAGCTCTTGTGAGTTTAAATAATTCACCCGGCGTTCATTCAATCAACTAAAATAGCAATTCATAGCAATACAAAGGAAATAAATACATTTAAACCAAGAAATATCTGCAAAATAAAAATAATATTATTATTTAATAATATTAGTAATACAATAAAATGGAGTCACAGTTGCATATTTATATATAAGCTGACATCGAGTGGCCGAGACTGCCCAAAGTAAATAATAATAATAATAATAATAGAAAAAAAGCGTTTTCTATCAAATAAATTGCTAATAAGATGACTAATAAATATAACACTTGATCAATAAATGTAGCCGAACACATAACTAAATACAATAAATTGTGGTACAACAATTATGTGGGATGTATGAATGTTATATTTCATCAATATATTATTAATAATTATTGACTTTATTATTGTAATGAATATTGTAATTATTATTATTATAATTATTATTATGATTATTATTATAATTATTATGATTATTATTATTATTAAAATCGTTAGAGTATAAAAGTTGATATTTAATGAATTGGTACTGTAATTGTAGGCACTATATTTGTTTGGTTGGCTTGTGAGGGCGAGAGTCTAATATAAACTCGGGTTATTAGATACCTACTACGCTGTACCTTTCGCTAGCAGGAATAAAATCTTGTGTTGTTGTGCAAAAAATAATAATAAAAATAAATAATGAAAGAAAGAAAATAACCCAAGAGTGCGTAAATGGCTGAAGTTGTAAATTATCACAAGTCGTATACGAGCTGTGAGTGTCGTAAAAGCACAAGGTGCGGCCCTCTTTCTTGATACAAGAAAATACAGTTAAACTCACACGCCAGTAGAACGCATTCTTGGAAGATGTAGAAAATTACGTAAGTTTTTTCATGATATAAAGGAAGGAGAGAAACATTTATTGAAATGTTGAAAGTAAATGAGATGCTGGGCGTTACATTTGCTGATAAGACATTTCAATCGACAAATATATATCGGATTGAAAATGAAATTTTTGAATTAACTTCCTCTCTATTCTTCCTTTCTATTATTTCAAATGTAAATACAGTCAATTTTGTTGGTCATAAAAAGAAGCACAACCACTAAAAGGTCAATAATTCCTGCTGGCTTGCATCTGAGAGGGAACGAGGGATGAGACATACGTATGAGCGTAAAGTAGTGGTTGTTGTACGATCTTCTTTACGCACCTCGACGTCGATGATTGCAAAAATGCTTGTATTAGATGAAAGAAAAAAAAAAAACAAATAATGGATATATATCAGCGTGTATGTGAGATTGTAATGATGTCAATGGAACTTTTTGTTAATTTTATGTTGGAAATGCTTGCATTTTTTGTATTTAGTTTGAAGATAATCCCACCGACCAGCAACCAACGACAATGAGAACAAGCTAGCACAACAGAATTTATTTAGAAAAGATTTAAAATGAAAAAACAGTAATTAGACATATAATGATAATAATTATTAGTTAATATCACATTGAAACCGCGCCGGATCGCATTACACAATTAATCTAGGCTTTTTGTTTTATTTTATTTCTATTTGTGTTAATCGTAACTGCAATGAAACGAGTCATGTATGATTTCCTTATGATGTATAGACAAAATTCAAATGAAAATATTTGAAAAATCAGTGTGTGAGGAACGAGCTTTATACTGCTTTTATATGTTTAGTGTGGATACCACGTAAAGATAAATCTACGCAACTACTATGTAATTATAATTACTCTCTGTATGCAAACCAACGCGTGCATAATATACATAGTTATAGATATATATTATATATATCTATCACATACAATATAATATATATGTATACGTGAATATATTGTGACGGTAATATTATGATTACGATTATAACGCTACGAGAATACGAGTATGACGATGATTTTAAGGAAAGTATACATATTAATAAACTTTTTAACACCAGTATTCCAACGATATTGGTGAAAACAAAAATATTCTTATTGTCTTTATTTCATTTATTGTCATCTCATCCTTAATATCCTTCCATTTAGTCTATAAGAATTTATTTAAATTTTCTAAATAAAGACCAAAAATAAAATTAAAATATCTTTTAAGTTATACCATTTTTCTATCATATAAGTGATCTTGTGCATGCTTTAGATAAGTTGGATCGTATAAAGCCAATATTCTAATTTATCATTTGCTTAGAAGTAGAGCTCCAAAAAGAAATATTTAAAATTTTTGAAAAATTTTATTATTGCAAATGAATTAAATAAATAACATTTTATTATTACATTGACACTGCATTTTATTTATTGTTAAATTAACAAAAAATTTTTTTTTATTCAAAAAATAGAATTTACTGAATAAAAATCACTGCCCTATGAACTCTTTTAAATTATAAACTTTTTTAAATCCCCGTGTATATAGAGTAGTATTTGATTTATTGGAGACAGAGTTATTGGAGTAATAAAATACGAGAACGAAAAGTCCTTTTGCATTTTATTGTACAAAAAGACAATTTACTATAGATGGAAAACAATCGAAAGTTTTTGACCAGTGGATTTTATTCAAAATGTTTTTTATGCTTCACCCTACATTTGCAAAATGAGAGCAAAGTTCTTCCCCGTCAATAACATCTAAACGTTTATCTTTCAAAAATATTCATTCAACCACAAGGCCACACGTAAAACGTATCGTTTGCGTACATTATCGATTGGGGTCTTCTTTTTCCATCAACATCACCAACATTCCCTTTGGCATGAAGCTTTGACACTCGAGTCCGATATCTTGTTGGTTCTTAGCAGAAGGAAGAAGAATCAAATACAAAAAATATCCCTCACAGTTTGGCCCTGAAGCATTCCAGCAACACATCCATAAGGGATCACTCTTCTCATGATCCATGATATCAAATGACTCCCTTCACCAGTTCAAATTTCACCTTTTTATTTATCCATAAGTTCCCTCCTTCTCCTCCTCGCCAACTCTATTTTGAGTAAATAATTTTAAAATAAGTGAAATACTTGTGATATTTTTCCGAATATTTTTATGTCATTTCTCGACAGACTTTAATTCGGATTTATCTTAAAATGGCTCAATAAATTTTTTTCGAATACTTTACAGCGCAAAAAGTAACAAAATGGCTTCACGAGAGCAATAAAAATAGTAATGAGAATTTTTTAAAGCCATACACACATAAAAAAGGGTGTGTCCGGTATATAAGGGGATGGAATACACGTGCAGAGAACAGCGTAAAATTTAATGTTTTTACTGTACATAAAAACGAAAAGATCTCAAGTTGTATTTACATGTATCAGTGAGTTGCTTTTCAATCGCAAAAGCATCTCTGAATCCACTTAAAAGATGAAGGAAACGAAGTGGGAGAGGGCAAAGGGAGGAAAGATCAAATGGTGGACACAGAAAGGAAAAGGGCGGACCCCTTAGATATACGTTTTTACTTTAGTCTTTGATACGAGAAAGACCAGGAGAGCGTGTCGATGTGCTTGGTGTTGTCGATTGAGTGTATCGCTTGGACGACTAATAAGGGTTTTACGTTGTGCAAAAAGAACCACCCTTAGGTCAACCCCCTTCCTTTTCACAAAACAACTCACACTCGATTGCTTTGCTGACGTGTGCACTCACAAAGTGACAGCGTTTCGGAAATGGACATGAGGACAATACTTTTTGTATCTCTTTCAAACTTATTTCTTCAATCGCTGAATGAGAAACCCAATACCACACCCCCTCCGGATATAAATCAGCCGACTGTATTTCATATTTTCAAGAGGAATAGCAAAAAAAAATGAATGAATCAATAAATGCTGACTTTTCAAGGATACTATTTTCCCTGTCATATGTATATTGGCGGTGATGGAATCAAGAAAAAGTTCCGCTTTCGTTCCTCCTTTGATGTCACCAAGATCTACTGAAAATTCATCTTTGATTTAAATGATTCAGTACTTCGATATTTATTCCATTCACATTTCGACAGCCAAGAGAAAAGAACTTGAGATAGTTTAGTGTTTAATAATAAAAGAGACTCTCTTTGACCATTGAAAGTGTATCGAAAAGTCGAAAAAGTCTCTCTATCTTTACGTCCTTTACTACACCCCTGACAACCTTTGGAATCAATCCAATTCCCTACGAATTATATGGAAAAATACAATAACTTTCCAGTAGGGAGGATAAGGTCTTTTTTGTATCTTGCTCGAGTGTTGGGGATGAATCTGAAGAGTCAACTCATTAGTAATTATTGCATATTTTTAAGATACCTTTCAATATCAATAAATGTGATAACAAATTCGGTGAATTTGAGGAAAATTAAACAACATTTTATTACTCTTGCTGAATTATAATAATAAAATATTTTACTAGAAGGACCCTTTCAAAATGTATTTTAATAAGTAGTTATATTTTATGGCAAATATAATCGACTATTACTTTTATTATTGAATATTAAAGTCTTTGTTAGAGTGAAAATTTACTTTTGCTCATATCTATCTTTAGATTTAAATATTTTACGTTTTCCAAGTGAAAGTAATGGATGGAACATAATGAATAAAGTTATTTTCTCTTTGGATGGGTATTTTAAGACGAAGAAGTAAGTATGAGAAGATTGTTAGTACCAATATCAAAGGTACTAAAGGAACTTTTTATTTCAATTATTTTATAACCAACTTTAAACTATCTACAATGTATAATGATAGGGATAACAGACGAATTATATGACACAAAGTAAATGTACACTATTACAGTCTATTAAGAACGTGAACATAATTATGGTCTTTAATTTTTAAACCGGAAGATAACAAAAGTCGACAGGAAATTTAAAGCAATTTCAAGCGGCATTTTATTTATTTTTTTATTCAGACTGATAAGAATAATTGGTAATGCGAATTAATGAATGGAAAAAAGGAGATCCGCCATGATCTACTCAAGTTTTTTGACTGTGAAACGGTAGATACCGAAAACACGATGGACTAGTCTCTAGTCTCTTTTCAAATAGAGATGTGTTATTAGATACATTTCAATTACCTGACGAATCCCACAAGGTATTTTAAACTTAAATCTGTGTATATATTCTTCTATGAAGAGAAAGGAGCACATGCGAGAAAAATTTATGTCTAATTCAATAGATAGAGTAGATACTTCTTTTCCCAACTGCTCATAACTCTATCAATAATGTTAAGAATTTTCCGTATAAGAAATGTCGTTCCCCCAATGTCCCCTGCATGTACCCCAGTGGGAAAGTTCCCTGAAGTACTCCTCGTAGAACTATGGGGAACGTTTAAGGAACAAAAAATTTTTTTTTTCCAAATTTTCCCTCTCTACTCCAACCGTACTTTAACTTGGTTTTCTGCTAATAACCGAGGATCTATATGGACTTATCTATTTATATAAGGCTTATATAGACAAATGAGGATATCAATAGATTCGTGAAAACAAGATTTTATTGCACGAGTTAAAATTATCATTGGAGCATAATTTATGCAAAAATTTTTGCAAAGTTCCAGTTTTACCCCTCTTTGAGGGTGTTAAAATGAATTTTTCGGATGTTTGACCTGATTTCGCATTTCTACGCATCAAGACGAAGAGAATGAGTCCTCGATCATCAAAATCGGAGTACTTTTATTTTTTGGCCAAAAAAAATGGAAAGGGGTACCACTTGCCATTTTTTTGGGTCGAAAAATCAAAGTTGTCCGATTTTGACGATCGACCACTCATTCTCTTCGTCTTGACGCGTAGAAATGCGAAATCAGGTCAAACATCCGAAAAATTCATTTTAACACCCTCAAAGAGGGGTAAAACTGGATACAAATTACTCAACATCATCTCTTTGACTTTGAACCCTTGTAACTCATGAACGGACAGTCGAATTACCTTTTGCTTGGTCGTTTTAGAAACCTCAGATTCTAAGCTATAAAATGATATCTACAAATTTATTGAAAAAAATTTATTTCTCCCTCAAAATTGCTAAAATATAAAAAAAGTCACATTTTTTTAGGAAGTTTGCCAACTATTTTGGCAATTTTAAGGGTGAAATAATTATTTTGAATATTTTTCATGAATATGTATTTGTAGCTTAGATTCTGAAGTTTCTAAATACTTCTTAAAAATCATTATTAGATGACTCGTTTAAGAGTTGTGGAGGTTCAAAGTCGAAGTAAAGGCGAAAAATCGTCTATTCTTCGATCCACCTTTATGAATCGTAAAACAAAATCATATTTTATAAAATACACTATCTTCAGAATCATAATAACATTATTTAAAATAGAAATACGTAAAATTATGAAATAAACTCGACAATATTCCTTCCAAATTCGACTGAGTGTAAAATGATATCTGGATATAGCCTCTAAGCTAGCTATACGTGACGGTCGATACGAGAGAAATGCAGTCACTTCTATGAATATTAAGCAGTACTGCTGTAGTGGAATAGGATCCGAATGAGATCTCGAGGTGGAATGCGATTGTCATACCCACTGGTTTCCGACTCCAATTTTGAAATCGACGCAACCACCGTACCAAGTGGCATCATGCAGATAAGAGTGTTGTATTTTCAAGGTAGTATGAGTATTATTAATCGTGTAACATTCAAGGGGACACTTCCGGTCTGAACAAAGGGTAGCCACATCATCACGTCATTATGTCTAATGATTTTCAGAGGATATATCTACTCTATTGTTATTTACTCCACGTAATTACATGTTAACATGTCTAAATTATACCAAACATCAAATGATTGACGGCTGATAAATAACTAAGGATTACAAGTTCATTTACTCACCCTCCTGCTAGTTAATAGAAATGTATTTTCAACTTTTTGAAAGGTTCTAACGTACTGGTCACAAGGGAGATGAATTTTCTCTCGAGAATTCTTCTTACATGCCCCCCTGACATTGTAATGTTCAAAACATGCTTCAGGATATCGAATTGTGTATCTAGACGCAATTGCAAACGTAGATGAAATCTGACAAGGGGCCAACGCTCGTTGGTCCTTTGCAGAAATACCTTTAGGCTAAAGTTTGGCATGACCCCTCGTATATATTAGAACGGAGGGGAGACCCTGGTCATTATGAAGTGGACACGGTACTACCTAGGAAGCAGATGAAATCTAATCCAACATTCGTTCTACGAGGGTTCCCGGAGAAGGGTTAGACCACTAGTATTTGAAGAGAAGTGGGGATATACACCCACGTACTCATTCTCTCGAGTGACTTGAACTGAACTGAACCAATAAGATCATTTTGGTTGGTCAATTTCGGGCCAATACGTCGAGGGTAGCTGGACTTGGAATTTGTTTGATTAAGGTCGATAGAAGGATAATGTGCTAGGGTAATTTGTTAGGGAATCTCGAGACGATGGAAGCATTTGATTGAAGCACTAGAACTAGTTAGTTTATTCTAGACCTCCTTAAACATTCAAACTCTTGTGCCAAACAATATTCATGGACCTCCGACTGACTCATACAAAATACCATCATAAATTCACTTCATTGTTAAAGCATTTTTTAAACCAAAGAATGTGTATAAAAACTTGCTGAAAGTAAAAACATGCATGTTCATGGATCCAAAAAAAACTTCTAAGGGCTCCTTCCTCAATAAAAGTTGCAATAAAAGCCTGCAACATAATCTTCATTGGCGGACTGCCCGTAAAGTCTGGCAACCCAGCTCTCTCAGTACAACTTTTGTCTTGCTTCAAACCGCTGGTCTGGTCCTACATCAAATATCAACCTGACTTCTATTACCACCAAATGCTCAGTCTTTTGTATATATTTCAGACTTCATTTTTTGTATCTATCAAATGTTACAATCCCATTCAGTAGCTATTCTTGCTCATAAGATATTTCAGTTGAAATACATTACCAGAGGGATTTAATACATTAACTTTTATTCCATACAATCGGGGAAAAGCTTAAGCATTTATCCCTACAATATTAGATGGAGTAACAGAAGCTTTTCACTGAGTACCTAATCCTATTTCTCGTTAAGCTATTAGCAGGGTTTTATGAAGAGACTATTTTTAGTGAAAAAATTCAAATTGATATTTACTGAAATGTATTATTCAAAACACATTGTTTCAATCTAAATAATGTTTATTTGTCATTGCGAATTTCACGTGACTATAAATGAAATTACAAGTGTCAAATAAGTCAAGACAAAATAAATACTTGCTTGAAGTGGACTTGAACTATTAGACATTAAGGAATTTATTGATACTGAAGGATGCTTATTTATCCCATAATATGTTACATTATCACCTCCAGAATCCATTACTTGCTCTACCCAACTTCTATATTCAGGAATACTTGTGTAAAATCCTGGAAGTCTTGGGCGAGCACATCCCCGACCACCCGAAACTATTCCAGCTAGTGAATTATCACATACTAGAGGTCCACCTGAGTCACCCTGTAATTAAATTGAATAAATTCATCATTTCTTGTGCAAACAACATCTTAATGTGTCTTAATATTTATTGACTTATAATAATTACATGTAAAAAAACTTTCTTTTATATATAATTTAATCAATAAATACCTGACATGCATCTTTGCCTCCATGAAAAAATCCAGCACATATTAAAGCAGGAGAAACATAAATAATTCCTGCTAACAATTTTTGACACTCACGAGGTGCGACTACAGGTAATTTGACATACATCAAGACATCAGAAATGGAGCCATTCTGGAGCAGATTCAATCAATATTATGAATCACATAGATCATAGGAAAAAATTAAAAATGGTTTTTTTTTTCTTTACTTCAGAAGTATATCCCCAGCCAGATGTAGTGCATAGAGATCCAGGTTGTGGAACAGTTCTGAGCAGAGATATAGGTGAAACGTAGCTTGTTTGCATAAATGGTATTTTTAACTGTAAATATTGATTGAATAAATTTTTCACCATCTTTAATGAATATATATTTTAATTATTTTTAAATTACCAATAATAATCCAATATCATTAGCAAGCATATTATAATCATACATAGAATTGACAATTTTTTTCTTGACTTCACGTGTCTGTCTGTGACGAGAATATGAGAGCTTAAGATTAACTTCTCCAGCAACAACTTGAAGTGGTATACTTATAGCACCTTGCCTATAAATTATTCAGATTATCTATTTTTGATATAATCACAATTTATTATTAAAAATGGTAAATGATACAATTTAATTACCTGTGTAAGCAATGAGCTGCAGTAATAACCCATTTGTCAGTCAATAGTGTACCACCACAAAAATGTCCCTTGCTTATAAGATTTTGAATTGAAACCATGTAAGGAAATTGTCCAAGTTGTGCTGCTTCTCCATTGACTATTCGACCTTCCATTCTCACCAATATGTTTTCTGTTGCTGCTACTGATGTAGTTATTTTTGGGGTGGATTTCGATATTATTGTATCATTTTCACCTTGAATATGTATATTAATTATTGTTCACTGATTCAAATCCACATTTATGGCAATCATAAAACAAAATATAAACAGAATCAAAATTACCATTAACCTTATGAGTTGAAAAGATGAATAATATCACAATTTCGAATACATTTAATTTAAAAATCATCATGGAATATCGTTATTTGAAACGTTCACTATCTTTGGGTAAATCACTAGGTCTGCTTAGTGGAAATGATAGTCAATACGTTAACTTTATTATCAATACTGAACAGACGATTTATCTAGATCTGTTATCAATGATTTGACATTGGCTATATTACTAAGAATTGGACATTCATTGTTTTCATTTATTTCACTCGTTAATACTATTTTAGTTGTAATGTTTTAGTTTCATATCACTTTAGTTAAAATGCTATTATAATCCTCTGACAATTAGTGTTTGAGAGTAATGTAATCTTATACTTTAGAATAGTTGATGATGAATACAGTAACAATAACTTTATTTGTACCATCTTATAAAAAATTTAATTGACAACATTTAGTTTATCAAAGTTACTATTCTCCGTTTAAATATTTTATTTTGACATTTACTACTGACGATAAAGAAGTGCTCTGTTATTTTTTATTTAACTCAGGTTGATATTATATTTACGTATGATAAAATCGAGCATGACATGATCAGCAATCATTTTGCAAAACTGGAATTTCTATTCATTACATGGAAAAATGCAGTCAAATTATTTCCAGTACAACAAGTTATAATAAATTATAGTTTACTATCATTTAGTGCTAAAATATTAATATAATCAGTTAGTCACACAATTATCGATGGACTTCCCCTCTTATCAATACAAGATCAAGATATGAGCAGGTTCAAAATTATCTTTGAATTACTATTTATCAATAATAAAAGCCATTGATTAATTTCATAAACACATTTATTATATTTTATTATGAGATTAAATCAATAAGTGATTGAAATAAATTGGCTTGGAGCATTTTTATCTTATTACACCAGGATATAATTATTGTTTCCAATAAAAAAATCTGAACATGTTTTAGATCAAATAAAAAACAATTTATCATAAAGTAAATTTTTCAGTCATTAATCAATCAATTTCATGTAACACTCTGATGTCTATTAATTAACTATAGCTTTATATTTAGAATAAAAATTAAATTGACGATACAATTACTATACTTCACAATCAAACAATCACATAGGAATAATATTATTGATACCTTCATTATCCTTAACAGTTGCTCTATTATATAGATCGTGGTCAATAATTTTCACGCGCCTACATAGTTTTCCCATGACTCTCATTTACTTTACTAAAGAGCAATATTAAAATGATCTCGACAGAATGAATCACGTAATTAAATGCTGGCATCAATAATCAAGCTCTACATAAGAATAGCAAGAGATCATTCCTGCCTTCATTGGCTTTTACCAGATGACCTTTC
Organism: Chelonus formosanus; assembly: GCA_028641665.1. Lineage (NCBI taxonomy): Eukaryota > Metazoa > Arthropoda > Insecta > Hymenoptera > Braconidae > Chelonus > Chelonus formosanus. The sequence goes on from CM054002.1 coordinate 23,499,162, forward strand.
TTCCTTTTTTCGTGACCGAGAACTCTTGAATTCATTGGGACATCCACGCAATTCATACGCATACAAATGTCCCAGCTCATTTCTTAGTTATTCGCATTGATATTTCCTTTAACATCGTGAGCTTCATGGTCTACTAGACATGTAGGTTTCCAGTGAGCCTGAGCTCCTTTACGATTAAGATCGTATTATGTAATCAAATAATCACGTGCCCTGGACCTCAGTACAACACTCTCGAGTTCCTTCAGTTACATTGCTAGCTGTACATACGTCACGCACGAATGTTGCATGCTGATTTTAAAAAAGACTTCTCTTTGTTGATTGACATAAAGCAAAAAGAAAAAAAAGACAAATATAATTTAGCCAACGAAATAATGGGAAAAAATTAATAGAAAAGACACAAGATTTCCAGGGTTTGTTTTGTATAAATTAAATTTGCCAGCTGGTACTGTTTTGGTGTTACATAATTTGCGTAGGAGTGTGTTTATAGGTCAAAATGTGTTAGCGAATATACAAGATAAATTTTAATGGATATATTTAATATCGAAACGCAGCATGAAATCACAATTTTATAGCTTAATATAAATACCAGAATAAATGATAGATGAAGTTAAAAGTGAAAAAAAAAAACGATTTTTTATTGAAATAATGTCACAAAATTATATGCTGATAAGATCTTGGCACGTGTGATTTTTTGTTGGAGATAGCGCAATAAGAATATCAAGTATTATAAATGTATCACATTGATTTTCTTACCAAGCTAAGTGACGGTTAATATATATTGGTCTCTTATTAAATCTGTACCACGTTGTTGTTTATCATGAACTTTAAACGCATTATCTTTAATCACCATAATTCCAATTTCAATAATAAATTATTTTATTCAGTATCATTTTTATTGTGTCAACGAATTAATTAACTGATGATTGATAAACAAAAATATAACCGAAGCACCTTGATTTTTATTTTTTATAAATAATTGATAGTATAATGGCAAATAATATAATAGTAATTAAATAAAATATTAATGCTTCAAGTTCATATTTCTCTATTACATTCACAGTCAATATTATCAAGAAATCTTTTCACATACTGTGATAGATGGTTTGGCCATAACTTTTCAATTTTCAAGACAATGGAATAATATTTTTTTGACTACTTTACGTTTATAGAATTATTGTGTAATATGGTTAACCACGTAATGACTCCAATTTATCAGCATTATCGCGAGAACGGCACTAAGTTGGTCGTTCGTGCAACTTTAGTCGATGTTTATGTATGTACGAAACAAGACTGATTTATATCTTGGTCGTGAAATTTTATTATAATTTATAAAGCGCTTATAAAGTGTATTAGAATTATGAAAATTTTATTGTGCTGCTTCAACGCTGAATATTATTTCATATCGAGTACCATTTCTTGCATATTAATATTTTTTCATGTGCCATTTCAATTTTATGTTTCATTGGTTCTTGATCATGTTCATATCAATTTCACTGAAATATTATATTCTGAGTGCACTTTCCTTTCTAATGCAATTCATCTTGACAATCAAAAAAAAATTTTACCCACGAGCTCGTCAAAATAGTTTGGCTAATTTCTAAACCGGAAAAACCAGAATCCATTTAGAGTTTTCAAAACGTTGTTCATTTCTTACTCAATTTTATTTCAATACAGTTTTCATGTTATCTTTCAATCAGTTTTCCTTTTTTCCTGATTTAAATATGCAGTCATATGTGCCGCTTTACATAAAGTGTTTTACATATTCTAGATACCTTTTATGTTTTATGACATTTATTCTGCTCTATTAATTTTTGTCAATTTAATAAAAATGAATATAAGCTAGCAATTTAAACCTTAAATAAAAAGTGAGAGTCTTGGCAGTTAAACGATGAAATGCGTTTGAATACTCGAGCCACCAATGAGCACAAAAACTTTCGCACATTTTTCCACATACGCTCAAACATCTCGTCGCAAATAATAGAATATAATTGTAACCAAGAAAGATTTACAACCTAGTGAAGTCACTGAAATTTTTACATAGTATATATTTACTGCTACTAAATTTTTTTTATTCTCTCTTTTAATTTCTTTTCTAACATCTTCATAAGTATTTTATACTCAAAAGATGTCAAATACACTTTCTACATCGAAATAACTTTGCTGATAATTATTCAAAACATAACGTAATGAATACACCAATAGTTAATGTGTTGCTATTATTATTATTTAAATTCACATATTAGAGAATTGTTATTTAGCTATATTTTGTAATAAAAATAAATAACATTCGTATTAAATTATATTATAAGTTACAACTCATAAAAAATTAATGCATTGAAATTATTCAATTTTTCTCATACAATGCAATAATTTTTTACGAATAATTTTTACAAATAAAATTTTTATTATTAATAAACTTGTTCTTTTGACGATCTATATTCCAAACACCTGTATTGTAAAGGTAATGAGATCATTAACTGACCTCATTGCCAGTCGACAATGAATATTTTCTATGGTATGATAAAAGTCCTAAGCAAGAAGGTTCACTGGGACAGTCAGCATCCAGTACTGATTTCTCTTATTCTACTAATGAAGGTCGTACGTCACCTTTTACTCACTTGGAAACCCCTCGTCGCTGTTTGCCTTCGGTAATTCAATCCAGTGGCTCTTGAAATAAATTCACATCAAAGAATTGCATCATTAAAGACTTTATAACTGTACGTGGAAATTGCACAATTGGTTCCTTCATCTGGGATAAGAATGACAAAATAAAAATAAACCGAAATGTCATGATTACTAATGAAGTATAAATTAAAATTTTTTCCCTCTTCTGAATCTTATAAAAAGATAATACAAGGTCATGTATCTCTTCATTTCAAGGCCACGATTGATTTTTAAAGTCCTTTTATTTTTTTTGGTAGAATAAGACGATAGCTTCCGATGATTGCAACACTCAAGGTTTCTTTACACATAGTAGTACGAAAAAAAGCCTGAAACAAATGAGAGAAAATAGTATTTGAGGTCACGTATGCACATTGTTTTACCTTGATATTTTATCTTAAATCGTGAAAAAATTTTTTTACAGAAATATAAACGTTACGGGAGAAAGGAAAAACAAATTACTCAATACGAAAGTCAACTGCAATGATTACTATTTACAGTATGAGGTAATGATAATAGTGGATGTAAAGTTAGCAAAGTTGTCGGAAGTGATTAACTCGTCAACATTCGATCTTGACCCTGGCCAGGCTTCATAGATCATTGCTCCGAATCGCCTAAGGCATTCATCCGAGGTCACCAAAGAAGAGATTCCGACCTTGCTCCACGACCTCGTGTAACCCGTTACACTTGCACATTCACATCTAGGAGTTAGTAAGGCCAAGAAGCAAACAAGTTTGTGATGCTTCAAGCCATAAGTATCGCTTTCGCTTCTTCAACGCCAGGAAGAGTGAGAGGATATTTGCAGAAGATTTAAATTACGACTTTACTAAATGCAAACTTGTGAGAAACTCTTCAATCGATTTATGTAATTATTTTAAATAAGCATTATCAGGATAATAAACACATACATAAAAGTTATTATTTATTACTCTTATTAAGGATACTAATCTAATTTTTTATAATACAGGAGATGAGGATTTTGTGCAATAAAGAAATATTACTTGTTTTAGACATTTATAAATAATTGAAGGAAGTTACATTACATTATTTACAAGTTATTAGGAACATAAAGATCAGGAAGTTACTAACTACAAACTATTGACCTCCCAAGTTATTTTAGCCCAAGTTTTTTTTTTAATCTACAACCATTTTTAGATACAAGGAGACTATTATTCTATCTATACAGAAAAGGAAATCAGGAAGTGGATCAGGGTTTCATTTTATTACTAGCCTTGAAAAGTAATTTAATATTAATCTAACTAGTTCTATATTACTTCAATTAGCTAATAGATATTACTAATGAGGATTTTAAAATAACACAAATAATGATGAAGATGATCATTAAGGAATAAAATGGTAAATGAGTTGAAAAGAATTTTTTCTATTTATCCGAAATATGAAAAGCAATCATCCTTTCCTCGATGCTCTTCTGGAACTTTATCCGTAGTCCAATTAAATGTGTCTAATATTTTTCCTTAACTCTCATCGACCACTGATTCCTTTACCTGAGTTTGGTGGCACAAATCCAAATCCACTTGCTCCAACTATTACTCCACTAGTTTCAGCATTATTCGATTGCGGTCCAGGTGGAAATAAAACTGGTCCTGTAATAAAAGACATAAAATAATTATTCAGTTATTACAATAAGATCTTAATCTAATCGCAAAAAAATGTGTTGAGTAAACGACATGCGATTTTTATCAAAAGTATGGGTAATGGTTCATGTCAAATTACTTGAAATCAGAATAATAAAGTTATTCGTTTCTGTCGATCGCGTTGAAAAATTACTCTTTTTACACTTCAACGATTTGATATATTAGCTTCGAATTTTAGTTATTCAAACTATTTTTGTATTTCATGTTCTAAACACTTAACAGACTACTTTTTGAATTAAATCAATAGGAAAGAATTATAAAATATTGCAAAAACTGAATAACTTTGCATTGGCAAATTTTTTTTTGCTAAAAATGAGTTTTTCCAACGAACAGAAAGTTGGAGAAATAAAGAGAAAAAGTCAGTTGCACTGAATTACTTAATTGTATGAAATATATATCCACATAAACAAATAGTAGTTACTTAAACGTTTAAAAACTAGCTTTTCAAATGAGTATCATATAAACTAGTTAATTAGCCTAATTTATTCTAATTACTTTATCAAATGAATTTGTCATTATTGCTTATACGCTAGTTACTAAGTCTTGAACATAATAAAACTATCATCTTATGTAATCAAACGTGAAATGAAGGTCATAGATTGTTCTTAGATAAAAGCAAAACACACATGATGTGTAGATATGTCAGTATAAATATAATCTGCATTAATATCAAGTCTCTTTGCATAGATCAATAGACCGTATGATATACAATTGAGATCACTCACGTGGTTTCAGCAAACACTAGTGGTAACAATATATCAGAGAAAGTGCTTTTTCTAATGGATGAAGACATTCACTCCGGAAGTTTAGCAGAATACAAATTATCCTTCACATCATCACATTTAACGGATGAGTGCAAGCAACCTACCGGTGTTAGATCGTGGATCTCTCATTGGTGTTACAGCACGGAAGTAGGGTCCGAAGCCAGCAAAGAGCTGACTGTAGTCCTGAGCCATCGTACTCGACAATATTGTACAGCAAAATATTATGGCAATCTGGAAAAAAAATTCCTCAATGTAGTTTAATTATCTTTGACTATGATAGATTATGTTAAATAACTTTAAATATTCCTTTCATTTTATACAGTTGTATTTCCTTAATTAAACTGTCTATAGTCAATTTATTACAAATGCAATAAATTTCTCTAATAATCAATTTGAAATTGAGGAAAAAATTAAGTTTTTCCTAAATGAAAATTTACGATTTAAATTTGGGGTAATTAGGTTGGTTTTATTATCAATCACACTTTTTTTCTTATTTCATATAGGGTACATTTTATTATTTGTAAAAACTGATTTTATCTATTAATTAAAAAATAAAGACAAAGATAACATTTATCACTGATCTATCTTTCTGGAAATAGTGGAACGAACTGGTGGAAGAACGGTTAACTACGTAGTTTGAAATTGAAGCCGTTGAAAGTTTATAGTGTGAAGTGACGTCATAAAGATGTCTCATTGTACTTCAGGCCCATTATGGCGTCATGTAACCATCGAAGCGTGTCTAAACGTTTGTTGTATTTAATCATAAAAAAGGTAAAAAATGTTTAAGAAAAAATTCTAATTGATGTAAATTATTGTTAACTAAAAAAAAATTTTCAATTTGCTTATAAAATCATTAATATAAAGCAAATACACTTTCCAAAAAATGATCGCAATTTTAGAAGCTTTTTTGAGACGCAAATAAGTAATAGAAGTATGGCGTCATGTAGCATTGTTTGCAACTTTGAAATGAATTCAAAAAGTTTTAATAATTGATTAACGGTAAAAAAAATAAAATGAAATAATTGTTCGATATTTAAATGAGGTTATAAACCTTTATGTACTTTGTAAGACATTATCTGGGGCACGGTGAAGCTGCTTTAATTGACAGTTTCAAGAATGCTAAGAGTATCATTGCAGTTAAGGTGAGTCATACATTTAATCTCCGACTTAATGCGCCTATTTCACTGTTGAATAATTAATGTCTTCTAAAATGTGAATATCCTTAGTAGTTATATAATTGACAATTTTTTTTATTAGGCTTTATGTGGAGAAAATTTTCTACCCAGTTTAACGCAGTCTATCGCTTATCCATGTGTATCCACTTCAACAAAAATCATAGCCAATTCGAATGAACCTTCTCCAGTGGATATTTTGTAATAACGGTTATTAAAAAAATGTCAAACAACAATTAGCATTTGCATGGTAAGTTTACCTATTTTTATAATTATCCTGCATTTTTTGAGCGTATTGATTAGCCGAATAGCCTAGTAGTTACGTGAGAGGATACTTGATAAATATTGTAATTCCCAGTGTAACAAAACATGCATAGAAACGCGGTTAATAGGTTAAGAATGTTCACACGATCCGAGGTATACATGCGTAACTACAATATAATCCGAGAATTGCCAATTTATCGACAGCATAACGATCATTTAATGAAGGGTTTCACATCCTATTTGATCCGACATTTCTGATAATATATTCGTGAACAGGGTTGTTGACGAGATAGATAAGATCCCGATACAAATAAATATCGAAAAAAAATAGTTTACATAGAAAACTATCAGAATGCAATCACTAGAAAATATTATAAAATAAATGTCATTTTAAATTAGATAATTATTACCCACAACTAAGTCTCAATGACACACAAAGTAACTACTAGTACTTCAATCGTTAAAATAAAAGAATGTAAGTGAAATTATAGAGTCAATGGCATTTATTATTTTAATTTGTCTACTACAATATTATTATCATAATAACGATTCTTTTCTCTCGTGTAGAGTTGAATTGAATTTAATGATGTAATAAAAATGAATTATTATCTTTAGGCTCTTCAAGTAAAATATTTGATATAACAATAATTTTAATAATTAAATATCTTTCAATAAGGTTACATTTTGAGTTTAATTACAATATAATATATGGCGTACTTAAAAGAGCAATAAATTGAACGGAATCAGTCGGAAAGTAATCAGTGGGCTATAATTACAACAAAACAAATATTTTGAAACTCTTATTTAAACAGATATAAAATAAAGAATGCGTAGCAAATGATTATTGCTGTAGTTCGCCAAATCAATTTTATGGCTCGAAGGAATATTTGATGAGTTCCGGATTTATACTATTTCCTTTTTTTTTAAATTTATTTTCTGCTTGCAGGCTATGATTTCGATCGTAAATCTATTCTACCAGGCGTCCTGTAGACTATTAGATGAGTAGTTAAAGACACAAGAAGAAGTCTAAAATATGGATGATTGCGTACTATTTTTTCTCTTCGTTTCTGTAACCGTTACGTAAAATGTGTGATGATGAAACCGTTATAAGTATCCTGCGTGTATCGTTAGTGTCTCCGTGTGTTTGCGCGTCCTTTATGCATTACGATAGATACAATTTATGAAAGAAACGCCCTCATGGCAAGTAACAGTAATTATTATATTATTATACACAGTTATATGCGGGAGTAATGATTTGAAGTGTCACGATATATTTTTTAGTCCAATTATTTAAACACTGGGTGAAAACATGCCTTATTGATATAGAAAATAATATATAAATCTACGATTATACAAGAAGCTATACCTATAAAATTGATACTAATTAATTTTATCACACGAAACCTATTGTTCGAATTAAAGTGAAATTGTTTTTACATTCTATAAGCATTTACTACTTCAAAGTGTATGATCATTACTCGATAAGGAATATTATCCGGGTTTGAATTTTTCCACTGTTAAAACTACTTTCACGTATCTTACAAGTATATGATTCATTCGAAAGGCCAAAGACGAAATTTTTAGAAAATTTATTTTCACAAGTTGAAAGTGATAAAATTTTTTTTCAATTAATGAAAAAAACAGCAAGTTTTTTTAATGGGTTTCATAGTCGCTTTTTTTAAAAAAAGAATTAGTTGAATTAGCGAGGTCAAGACAAAATGTACGGCACACATGTGCGATACCGTGACCCATGAGATTCTTCCTACGTGATATATTACTAATGTTACTTTCCTTGAAAGGAATTACCTAGTGATGGGCGCGGATGCACGAGTGTGAAACAGTCACGGAATACTTAAGACCTTTGTCAAAGTAATCAAGTTATTTTGGTGAAATGTTATTTTAAAATAATTTTTAATAACAAAATTGCTGATTCATTGGGATTTACTTTCTCTCTCGAATTACAAATAATTATCAACAGTTTTTACTGTAATAATATAGATATTTTTTTTTTACTTTTAATTTCATTGTTGAACGATCAAACTGTCTGCAATATCATTACCAACGACAACTCAATTAAAAGTTAAAAAAACAAATGGAAATAGTAAACCTTTTTTTCTTCATTCAAACAAATGATTTTATGCAATTCTCGTGCTCATTATCAACTTGATATTATATCATTAAGACTTGAGAATTTATAAATAAAAAATTAATATAAATATTTATTATGAAATCGTTGTAACGATGTAAAAAATTATCATACAAATGATTATTTACTAAACCTATTTTTTTTATGCAACTAAAAATAATTTTCTCTTTTTTTTTAAATGATAAAAATAATATTTCAACATCATAATAAATGTATATATTAGCGTCACGAGGATAATATCCCTTTTTATTCCATGTCTGCTGTAAGTCTGCTTAATACAATCCAGTTTACAGACTAAACCTTTGCGGTCCGCAGACTATTTACTAATATAAAGAGCAACCTGGGTATCAAGTTTCCCCATTCAAGCCATAGAATTGTTCTCGATGTACTTGTTTTATTGTTATTATCATTGAGTATATGGAGAAAATCTCATGCAAAATAGAGAATCGTTCACATAAACGGTCTTTTAAATTGTATGTATAATAAATGATCAAGACATAACGTAAGTTTAGTTCAGTACCAATGGCACATATGTGTACCTACATTGCGTCCTAGGATAGCTATTTGAGTGAAATAAATGCACAAATAAATGTCTATAGAGACTAATGACGTCGGTCATATAACCTGTAACGAATCTCTTAGTCACGAGCTATTATGCGACTTCACTCATGGCCGTTTTCATCTAATGCACCATCCTGCATTTGATCAATTATCGATACTCTCTCGTGACGGTAGATGAATTTTCGAGATAGAAAAGATATAATACACACAACTAACACGTTGTTACACTTGCCGGAAGAGAGTGGTCGTGTGCGCGCGACTGCTAAGCCCCAGTGCTTCTAACACTCGTTTTGTTTATTCCGGAATAAACTTTCAGATAGCCCGCTGTCAAATTTAATTGCGAAAGTACCTTACATGAATTGATTAATTAATAGAGATAGCGTATAATTAGTTATAAATTTTACAAGTTTATTTATGATTTAAAATTCACACAAATTTATTAACTGTTATGATGGTGCAATCTTTAACGTAATAATTATTTATTAAAGATTCACTCGAATGACTTACTAACACACCTAACGATATATGACAGGCAATTAAAATTATAGTAGAAGTCATTAAAAATGCGTATTTTATTTTAATGTGTGAATTGAAATATAAACATTTTATGGTGAATATCATGATAAGCTTACGAAACTGGAGAAAGTACTTTCTTTAAAGAAGAGGGTGAATGGATGAATTGGATTTTTGTCGTTTCACCTACAAAAACTTTATTAACATAAAAACTAGGTTATAGATGATTATTATTATTATTATTATTTGCGAAAAAGTATTTACTAATTAATTTTTATATAATTATTTTTACACCTTAATCTTATTCCATAGGTTATGCTTCAGAAAATGTAAAAATTTGAATTTATGTACCTCTAGCTCATGATCAAGTTTAATTTTAATAGGCTTTCTTTCAGAAAACTGTTTTGGAAAACACATTGTATATTTTATGCAATGATTAACAGTCAGAAGCAAGCAAAATAAGGGGAGGTACTTATGTGTTTTCAAGGTATCTTTTTTAATGCTTAGATTAGTGTGTTTAATTGTGGATGCGGTTGGTGAGTACGTTAATCACAGTAATTTGAATGAGTTTGCGTGAGGTTCAAGGAAGTTGTAAAGCTTTGTAGTGAATTTTTCTTTCCATAACGACCCATTTACCAAGCATTTTTTTACCTCTGAAACTGACTCAAGGACTGAAATCAATTACAGGATTCACGTGATATTCAGAAAATTCATTACTAAGTCGTTCATTGATTGGAAAAATATCATGCAATCCAGGTAAATTTATTACTTATATTAAACAACTCAATAATATTTTATTTGATAATATAATCCCATTTAATTGCAGTTGTTATGTTTGGAATATTAATTAGAATTTTCATACTTTCGATTAATTGATCGAAATTATAAGTTGTACGAATAGAACAACATTAGAGAATGAAAGGAATTTAAGTACTGGAATATTTGAATACTATTCCCAAGAAGTGTCAAGAGTCTAACACAGAAATGTAGAAAAATTATACGAATAGCAAACAAGTATGTTTTGCAGGTACCCAAGTCTTCAACATGTGATTAGTTTGATAAAAGCTAATATGCAAATATTATTGCAAAATGATAGAAGGCAGAAGTGTAGTTAAAGAAATTATATGAATTGGTGTTGGTCAAACAGTGTATAAAAACACGACAATCGTTAGAAAGCCATCAAGCATATATGATTAGTACTTTTTGTTCAACTTCCTCATATTGATGATTATTTTTTTAAACTTGTTTAGCACCACTAGCTTGTTACTATTTAATCACATGCTAATTTTCTTAGCAATTTTAAGACCAATTAATCGATTACGTTAATTAGGCTACTACCCCTGACCTCATTTCAAATATGTAAGCTCACCCTGTTGCAATCTTGAAGTCCTTCTCTTTTATCTTTCAACACCATTCACCATAAACCAGTTGCCATTTTGTTTAGACGATTCATTTTACTTATTTATTTATCATTTAAATTTAATCCTTATTTATTATGGAGTAATAAATTATCTAGATGAATTAATTGAATAATTATTCAATAAAAATAAGAGATGAGTTTTAATTGTTAGTTAATTGTTAAATAATCAAGATAAAACTGTAATTATATTAATGAAAATGGAAATATTTGTATTTTAAATCAATCAAAAGAGTTATTGCATTGATAAGTTTTTATAGACTTTTAATAATTAAGACATTATCCTTAAAGGCATACTAAAGCATCATTAATCTATTAAAATCAAGCAAGATGCCAGGTGTGATATTCTTAGATTACTTGACCACGTAGATAGATTCCAGACTCATTTGTACCCAACAACAAGTGCTCAATAAGCCGCAGGCAAGGCCAGAGACTTGTATTGCCCTGGAGATTGATGTGAAACAAATTTAAGCATATAATTTAATCGTAATATTGTATAATATAATAATCAACTTCCGACGTAATCACTTTATAAACAAAAAACTATGAAACAATGTTTTTATCTCATTATTATATATATATATGTGTTTATAGATCTATATACTTTCGATTCGTTTTCACTGAGTATGTGACACGCGTTTTCGTAAAGCGAAACTGCAAAATCGTTAGTGCATTCATTCGGAGCGAAACGCCAAGATTTTACTGAGAAAAATATCTCACATAAAAATGCTTATTTTTATTTTTCACTGTTTGAATATTTTTGCACGCTAAATCACTGGAAACTCTCACAGAATCACTTCAACATTCAGAAGATTAATCACAATTTTTTTCTTTTTGTTTTCAGTGCAATTGAAATCACAATTTTTCTGTCAATACTTACGAGTCTCATGGTGCTCTTGAAATCTAGTTGAAACTTGTGATGAACACAGGACTATTCCAACTGCTACCTCCCGCGTTAGACTCTCGTTAACTGTTGGTTGTATTACCACGCGGGGCGTGTGGAACAGTAAAAGAGAGAAAGAGTTGAGTGATGTAGACTCAGGGTTGGAGAAAGAGAACGAGGGTGGGAGGTCTGTTGTTCTAGAGTAAGTATACGTAGGTAGTAGATAATTCTTTATTCTGTAGAACAAGTAATTGCAGTCGATCTTGTCTGACTATTTCCCTCGTTCTGTTATTATCGGTACTCCCGCACGGATTTATTCCGATTGATGTAAAGAGGGGATTTGTGCTAGGATTTATATATCGTGTTGGAGGTCACGGACCCTCCTCTTTTACAAGATACTCGGTTCTTCTATCTAAGATGACGGTCAAGGTGACCCTTGCCCTCGAGCCTTGAGACGAAACCGCGTGATCTTAAGAGAAACGTCCACCACTGGGCGAAAATGGTTTTATCTCAATTGATCTGTCGCTCACCGGAAGAAACATACTTTGAAGGCTACTTCAGGACTCATTTTCTTATTAATGAGTAATTGATGCTTGCTTTTGAACGATGCACATTAAGACAATAGGGATGATGAAGGTCTGATAGAGATTTGATAAGAGTACAATTTGATGAAAAGAACTGTGTCAATGACGATCGTTATTATGATTTGAAAAAATTAGTTATTTAATTGATGGATGTATTCCTTTAATTAATCCTCACTGAATAATAAGTTTGATTATTATTCAAAATTGAAGATAAGAGTTATGCATTCAAGAAAAAATTAATTTTACAGAATAGAGGAAAAATTTTGTCAGTTGAAGATTGATTTCTGTTAGAGAAAAATACATATTGATATCAATAAATTAAAGATTCAATCAAGCGAATCATTTTTCATTTAAATAGTTGTAATACCAGATATAATTGAAATTCTCTTATGACTTATGCGTTGATTTAAACGGATTAAAATTTTGCATCTTGCGAAATTTCGTGTATATTAATTATGTGTCAAGACGGTTTTTATTTTTTCAGTAGTGTAAAAAATCTTTTAATAACTAAAAATAATGAATTATTACTTGCTTCCGAAGAAATATAATTATATTCAATAATTATTTATTGACAGCTAAAAAAATCGAATAAATATTAATTAATAATAAATAAAAATGTTTTAAAGAAATTCGGTTTTTCCTTAAGTGATGATAAAACATAAAAAGAAATGATTATTACACTTTACAATTGATGCATTTATCATCAATAACTTATATAATGGTTGTTCATTAAAAATTAATCAATTCTAACGACTGTTTCTGTCTATTGTATCACGCAAAATGCGTGAGTTTAATAGATATTCTCCACGTGCAATTCGTTGTCTTTCAATGCCATTTGTATCCTGCGACAGTCACTCCGGATTGGAATCCGGATGCTGAGCATTTACAACTAAATTAGATATATATGACGTTAATGTAAATAATTTATTTGATGCATTAAAAATTAGACGAATTAAGTGATGATGTCTATGTCTATAACAATTACAAGTATTAATCCATATGTAGTTTGTTGCTGATAAATCATTGAAAAAAACATGAAGTTTCTGTAGCTCAATGAATTAATTATCATTACAGATTAAAATTAATGCTTGAGGTACTTATCTGTCTTTAAGTTTTTCCCTTTAATTTCTATTAGTTGCCTCACATTATTAAACTATCGGTTGTTTTTATAATTTGTCGATGTAATTGTTTATAATATCTTTTTTCTGATTCAGTTAATTGCATAATTACAACAGCTGTTGCATTTAATACGATTACAATCGACAGAGGGACAGAGTAACCTAATAGTGAATGCAAAAGCACGATTATGTCTTTCAGTGTAGTGAAAGTAATTATTCCACGGCTTCCGTGATCTTCAATATAATCGATTTGGCATGCTACTGTGTATTTATTTACTGGATTTTCTACACAATCATTTGTAAATCCAGTGTCTCAACATTCGGCCTCTGGTCAATGTTTCGTCTATTATGCTAGGCTTCAACACCATTACCGTAATCTCAAGTTTTGTTCTCGGCCGGAAACATGACATTGGATAGCTTCAAATTATTCGATATTTTTTCAATCTCTAATATTGTCTCCTTGTAAAGTTTTATTTTGAATATTCTTTTAAAACCTTGAGAAAATGACCAAGGATACAGATTCTTTTAGTTTATTTTGAAAAGATCGTAGCTAATATTTTTAAGGCCATTTAGAGAAATTTTCTTGATGGTCATGTTTCTTTTTTGAAGTATTTTGAAAAATTTATAGCCTCGCTTTTAGAATTAGAATGAGTGTTACTCAATAATTCTTATAATGTTGCATTAAAATTTAACAATACACAATTATCATGGTATTGAGTCTGAATGAATTCTGACCATCAAATTATAATATTTTTTCCCTACAATTGTACCCACATGATAAGGAAGCCAAGGCGAGCGTCTAATTGGTATTAACGCTAACTCAATGGGCATAACCTAGATTTCATTCTATCAAGTAATACAGATTCCCCGCCCTTGGATGAGAAAAATCAGAAATGTCAGATATAATTGCTTATAGAGATATGTTAATGAAAATAATTTATTACCTTTCATTAGTTTGGTGATAAAAACAGTAGCAGATTTTATGACTAAACATAAAAATCACAAAAAAATTCAAGTTTTCACTTCCGTATTGCATCCATGGATTAATTCAGTTCACGGTTAAGCCCAGTATGACGTACGTTATTTCCAGTAAATTATTCATTTTATTAAGAAACCCAATGTTAAATCATCTGAAGAATTAATTAAAAATACAAATGCACTCATTTAGACAAGGCTACATTGTCAATACTCGCCTTCGCAAATTCACATGACTGCGTTTCTTTCTTCATTTAATCAGACACAATTTCTTTTTACCTGAATTCAGATATCAATTTCAAAAGCTTAAACTAATTATTTCTCAACAGGACACCAACGTCCGTGTGGAGGTTTCGAAATTCTGGCGAATGTCTGATAGCAACCCTACGTCATGATCTCGTGATCTATCTACTAGTTTCGACACGTTTGATCGAACATATATCGCATAAAAAAAAACGCAAGACCTCAAAGAAAGGTACGCAAACGTACCTGGAAAGAATTTGAACGCCTACAAGGATCTTTTCACCCTAACAGATAATATTATTATGGGGTTATTAAATGTGCCTGTGACATTATCTGTCACTAAATCACTTCACAATGTGACCTTAAAAAGTTATGGATTACAACAGAAAACAGAGGTAATTGGACTACATTATTTATCGATACAGATAAAATTTTAAAAATAAAAGTTACCGTTTTACAATAATTAAATTCAACGTTCAAATGTATTTGTTAATTCACTCAAATAACAGTCCATTTATTATTTATTCGACAACTTCTTGCATGTAGCTGTAGGTTTTATATCTAATTTATGCAAACTTCATCGGCTTTAAAAGATTAGAAATTAGAATGAGTACGTGATTAGAACTTTTCTCAATTGAAAACTGGAAAATCGTTCGCATCTTCGATTCTTGACGATACGTGTGAAAGTTACTACGTTTGAATAGAATGCATTTTGTTATAGAATGCAACTAAGTAGTTCTATAGGTCTATGCAACATGATGACACGATTACAAAATAGATTAATATACTTCTCAGCAACTTGAGATTGGTAAATACATTTGCTAATGTTTTTTTTTTTACAGAATTTCTGCTGGAGATTAAAGTCTGGGTGATATTATCTAACATGGAAATGAAAGGAGACCATTTGATAGCAGCACTTGAACCAAGACAATATAATAAACCTTAAAGTCTTTTGGAACAATTTTCTGAAGTCTTCTAGTTATCAAGGCTATTATTCTTCTACTTAATGATCAAGACCATTTAGATAATAGTTGTAATGTTTATTATCTGCTGGACTGACTCCAACTGCTGGCAAGTGCAGAAGATCGTAGATTTCTACCTAAACTACCTTCAGACAAGTCAGGTTTCTAGCAGGTGCTCATGTTCGAGGTTTACTGGGTTTAGTAACAGGTGATGTTGCTGTAATATTCTCATTTAAAGGTAAACAATATATTTACTAACATTACCAGACATAATTGATGGCAAGGATAATAGTTGTAGAATATTCACTGTATTTAAATTTAAATTTAACGCTAGAATTCTGTCTGATACATAAGGAACATAGGATTTACCAATTTTTTATTTTGTGGCACGTACTTTACTCTAGATCTTCTGAACATGTTCATGGCTACTTGCCAGAAATTGTCTCGCACAGCTGTTCCCTTCGATAAAATTGTATTTCCTATTTATTTCAAACATATTGGCTTGAGGTGATATTGGAGTAAATAATTTGAAAATGGGACTTTTCCCTTGATTGGATTTAGATTTTTTCATTTGATATAAGAAAGAAAAGTTACATGATAAAGTTATTAGTTCGTTGAAAAATCATTGATGTGATATTCACTGTTACGGTCTAATTAATATTGATCAAAAAATGTATGTTTATGATTCAAATGATATTAATATTTTTTCGAAACTTTATTGATAGAATAGTTCAATTATTAAAAAAATTTATCAAAATTAACTTCCAATTTTATTGTACAAGAATAGTTTTTTCACTTTGACTACTTAAGTAAATTTTAAAAATAATAAAAGACACTTCTCAATTTTCTCACAAATCTATTGTTATTAAATTTCATACCAGAGCTTTAAATGAATCTTGTCACGCCCAAATATTAGAAGTAAACGATAATAAAATTACCTAGAGACGATAATAAACAGGAAATTGATGTCACGATGTATGATGTCTTATTTATGGGTAAAACCCAGAAATATGAATGAAAAAGCGTGATAAAACTATTGTTTACATGAAAAATACAATTTTCTTATTAAAAAATAATCTGACATATGTTGAAAGTATTAAGTCATGATATTAAATACTTAAATATTTATTTTAGTAGACGCTTTCACTCAACAAAACAACCATGAGATGCTGCATGTCCGACCACTTAATGGAATAATCTCCTTGAGTCAGTCAACGTATTTACTCGAATGTAATCATTTCATGTACATTTATATCTTCTCTGGAATATCACCTGAAAACTTTCAGTTTTAATAATCTTTCTGAAAAATTCCCCTTGTCATTCGAATGTCAAAGAAGTCAATTAGATGTCGATTTTGTTTGAGTAGCTACTAAAATATATTTTAAATTTCTCCGAATATCCAAGGGTAGACCGCTCCAACATTTTATTTAATATACATATTTTACATTTCTTACAGTTGTTTTAAAACATGCTTCACTTTCTTTAAAAACACATTAACTTTCTTTATAACTTCTACTTTTTTCAGAATATCATTCAAATGAAGATGTCTTTTATTGAAATTATGCTATTTCTGAATACTTTCTAGTTTCATCCAATTATTTTATTTTACACTTTATGCTTCATTCTATTCACTCATCTACGTAAATTTAGTTTAGTTTATCGCGTGTTTATGATACTTGAGTTTGTATTGTTATATAATTTCAGGAACAGTTGATTACCAAATTGACTTTAACGAGAAATGGTTAATTATTCTATAATTAAAGCTAGTTGGTGGTCGGAGTTCTTTTTTAATCTGCGCAATATGTCAACGTAATATGCATGAAGTAAAAAAATGTTACGCTTTTGCAATTACGTACCAATTTTTATGAATTAAAATTAAATTGAATAGTTGATTCATTTAAATCAAAACATCATTCATATAATTGTATTAATGTCAATAGATATTTGCTCTGCATTGTACTTGAACTAAAAATTTTCTAACCATGTTCCAGTCTAGATCGCGGAGAGCCTTCAATACTTTAACAAACGTCTTTTAATTTCATTACAGAAATGTTCACGTCGGTGCGTTAATTTTTATAAAAGGCAAATAGTTTTTTCACAAGTCTCCGAAGACTTTCATAAAAAAGGCAAACTAATGCGGGTGTTTTCTCCTCTGACATGCGACGTAAATGCATGATGTTCTCGTTGGAATATTTCGTAATTCTTTATTGTCTTAAAAATGGAAAATTCGTTTCAAAAGTGCTTGCGACGTGAACAGAATTTTTTAACAAAACAAAATAGATACATCTACTCTAAGATACTTTTTTTCTTCATAACGATGACTAAAATTATTTCATGATTAAAAAGAATATTTAAAAATATTTATCATCATTATGATCATTATTTATGTGAGAGAATAAATTTATAAATCATTTTTATTGTAAACTTTAGTCGTGCTTAGCATTCTTGATCAGATTTAACTTATGTTGATTGATTTTAAACATATTTTATATCAAAGGAAAAAAATTGTTTTCTTGCATTATAGTTCAAATAATTATAATTACGAATTCTATATGTGTCCCATCATTTCGAAAAAAATAATGACTACATCATGTCAATTAAATTCTCTGAGAGTGTCGGCTCAAATTTAACACATCCATTAACTTAATAACCTTGAACTGAAGGTGATTTCATATTCTTGAAGGAACCATAGTAACATCAAGAAGTGTTGACAAGTGTTGTTGGACGAAATCACTGGTGCGTGAACCAGTTTTTCATCAATTTCATAAAGAACAAATCTACTTGGCATCGTTTAATATTGATTCTACTCTATTTATCATCTTTTTTGTGTATTTATAAAATATACACTTCAACTCTAGGTTTTCTAAAGTACGTGCTTCAGGTGTAATGCTTAGTTTTACATATGTTCATACTTGTTTTCAATGATTCAGCGAGCGCGCAGATTGAGGACGTGAGTCGACGAGATTCACTAGTGTTTTGCATCTTTGTTGAAAGACTCATTACTCCTTTGAATATACTTTCATTAACAACATCAACTACCGACTTCTATTCATTGCTTTTATGTCTTTTATTCATTAATTGAGATTTCATCTCATTGTTAAACTTCAACTTATGATATAATATGACAATCTATAAGGTGTGATTAGCTTCTTTCTCAACATATTCTTTCTTAAGTTGCAGGCTAGAAAATTTTTTAGCAACCTTTTATAGAACAATGAAGTGGAAAAGGCGCCTGTAAATGTTGATTAGTTGAGTAATACATTTCACGAGAAATTATTATAAAATTCCAATTAGAGAGCAGGAAATAAACTGCCAATTTTAAATGTCATACAGCTTAATAAATCACTGCAGTCATCATTTCTTAGAGATAAAATAAATTATCATGCGCAAATAAAAGCTGATTTTTTTTTATAAATATGAGATCAATAAATCTTAATTTTCAATCGTTAAGGAAGTTTTTAACTAAATGAAATAACTATTAATATTTAATTAATTGGTCGATTATGTTGATGGCATATTTTACAATGAGTTCTACATCGAGAAAGATTGTTTCAATACTCATGTTTACAATTTATAATTATTGAAGCCTTGAAAAATTCCTCATAGAAGTAAATAATCTGTAGTTTAAAGTGTATTTTATTTTGCAAACACGAGAGTGAAAACGTTTCATACCGGAAAATTGATTATATTTATAATAATTAGAATCATTAACAAAATCAATTTTCTACTATTTTACATGTTCATAAAATAATTATGTCTTTTTTGTCAACATTCTTAACGATTCACGAGAATAATATTCATCTACTCCGCATCATTATGATTCATTATACAATAGATTTAATTATAATTTATAAATCACACACACGAGGTCAGAACTTTTCTCACGCTCTGAAAGAAAGAATTAATTGTTCATTTTTAATATTAAAGAGACATTATTGATACGATTACACAGTGTGATTTGTGTACAGATCTATTGAAATCATTTGTCAAAAGCAACGACGGTTATCTTAATCCACCAACTATGCAGCCCTGTTGTCTTCATTAATGCATATCTAATGTTACAGATTACTCCTGTCCACTGGTACATAGATGATACATCAACATGAATGATAGACGGATTAGAAGAACACATTGAAAATGAATAATCGCCATTCTTTGTACTGAAAAAAATAATGGCGTATATGGATTTTTTGGAGAATATAAAATGTGAGTATGTAAACAATTTTTTTATTTTAAAATTAGAAATTAATCTCTTAATCCCTTTTAATTACACAGACAACATTTTATAATACTGATAAAAAAAAATTGATAGATCTTTCGCCTTTGATTATTTTTTATTTTTTAAAGAGACTATTTGAATTATATTCTCAGCATAAAAAATAGGAAATATTGAAATAAAAAATTAAGAAATATTTTTTTATTTACTTTGGTTGTGTTAATATATAAATACCGTGCAATATCTACTTAGCAATTTTAATTATGTATACAATTCTTTTATTATTGAGAATCAATTTCAACAGGACATTGTATGCCATAAAGACCGGTAAATTTCCCTCTCAACGTACTTGAACTCAAGATTTGAGGCCGAGTTAGCCGTGGGACCGGCATTTTTTATCTTCGAGAAATATTAGTATTGTTTATACCAAGAAATTACTGTGAAGTACATGCTTCTGTATTTATGATTGTTATCACACATCATCATTGTCCTCTATTGCATTGCTCGAATCAACTGAGCATTACATGAAAGCTGATCAATCAATAATTTCTATTTTACGCTGTGATGACCTGATACCATGGTCATGACCTTCCATGATTTTCTCAACTATTTGCTTTCATCCGAAAAATTAAACCGTTCCAGGTTGAAGGCGTTAATTGTAAATAATTTCGTGTATGTAACACTAAATTACGTAATCATACTCATTAAACCACAAGTCCTACGTACATTGAAATTCAAGGTTACTCCTTGTTTGGCCTAGACTGTGAAGACAAGTGTTCTACTTGATCATAATTCGTTGGGTGCGGTTTTTATTCATTTAACCACATTTCTATCTCAAAGACTTGAATGATAGTTACACGACGAAATACCGCAATAACGTAATAACTGGATGGCTATGCTAATTGATAGTTAGTCAGTATTCTCTCTATGCTAGATTATTACGATCTTTAAATAATAATAAGAACATATTACTGGATTATATGATTCATCAGCGCTGTATGATCAAGGGTAATAATTACTTAACTGTTTACATTTAGTTATTTGTAAGTATTGATGAATTGTCTATTTTTGATTCATAAATTGAAGTTTAGAACAAATTGATTCATCGAGAAAGAATAATTTATGGTTATTCAATCTTCATGATTCATATCAATTTATAATCTCAAAGTCTCCAACGGTAGAAGCAATGCATCACTTCCGGTCTATTATTAAACACGCAATCTTAATCTTGCGCGAAAAATTATTATCATCATATGAGATGTCTTACAAGACTTGTTGGAAGGTGATAAGATTCTGTCTAACGTGTAAAAAAAAGATGAATACGAAATGCAAATGACTGCTAATAGAGGGACAAAACAAAAAGGGAAAGAAGAAGACTGACATGTTGCCGTAAAGCACCGACCAAACGTGGGAAAACTGTCCACGATATGATGCAAGTGACCTCCTCCCTACCTTTTAGACTTTAGGTCGTACTGTAATCACGTCCTGCACCTCCCTCTTTTTAGTTTTTCCTCGATTACTTGTTTACCATCCTTAACTTGTACCACTTCCACTTTGTTTCTTCGTCATTTGCCTACTCCTCCTCTTCCTTCTACAAGAATGAGCTTCAGAACAAATGACTTATACTACTCCCCCACTTACATCAAAAATGATGACCTCTCGTGTCGCTCGAACTGCTCGCACGCAGAGATAAATGTATACGTACGGTTGTATGTCACTTTTAGTAACGTAAAGTACAAAGAAGAGACAAGTTGTAAGGAAATTGATAACTTTCCTAAATTTAAATTAACTAATTGATTTTCAGACATTCAAATAACTGGATAGAATATAATTTTAAAAAAACTGCTTTATTGATATTAATTTTTATTTTAATTTCTGAAAATTAAAATCCACGATGGAGGTTCTTCATCGGCCTGTACTCGTGGTTGTTGTTGGCCACAGTGCATGGAAATGCGTAAGTTGCGTGGGAGATTCATTAGTGCAGTTATACTTTAGTGATTGACTGGATATTTTGTTCTACTACTCCAATTATCTTCATCAATTAATATTTACTCCATTTACATAATTTTTTTGTTTTGAACTTTTATCATGCAAATTTAAATGAATTAAAGGTTTAGTACAATTAAAGTTACATGAGTGGAATAATGTTGCGTTTTTGTGAAAATTTTTCAATATTACATGTTTAAAAAATTACTTAGTTATAATCATTAAAGATAATTATAATCTCCAACAATAAGGAAAAAATTTTTAATTTCAATAATAATTTTTTATCATTATCTTTCAGATGTCTGCGTGTTTGCTGTTATTGTTTTTATTCTCTTCGGCCTCATGTCAGTTGGATCTTCCACCCCTGAGAGATGATAGAGTAGATTCTTACAATCGAGATCGAGTGGAGCCTTACAACCGAGATCGACCCGATACTTTTAACCAACCAGACTCCTTCAACCGAGGACCTAATATAAATGATCGGGATATTAGAAATGTTTTATTGGAACTCGATGCTGAGGGTACAAAAAAATGCACTAATAATGTTGCAGCACAGTGGAATTACGAAACTGATGTAAACGAATATAGTCAATTTCAAGCAGTGAGTCATCTTATCTTGCCATTTTTTTAATAATCTAACTTAATCTTTCGAAACTTTTTACCTTTCAACCATCATTTATAGTTTTATGTAGAACTGATTGTTAGGATTTATTTATAATAGAAATGAAGACATACGGCTCGTTAAGATAAGACCACCAGTTTCAACATCACAAAATCATTGATAAGTTTACACAAAATTTGTGCTACTTTCTTTTTTTGCTTAAATTAAAATTAAGTGACCTGAATTGCAAAGTAACATGCGTCTAATATTTTAATTAAATGAGAGATGGAGAGGAATTTCAACTATAATCTTGAATGCTTTTTTTAAACAATAACAAAACAAGTCCTCGACCTCATCTAGCTTTGATTCGTGAGATTGATTGGCTGATGTCTGTCTCGTGCCACGCAAATTTCCCTTTATAAAAACATAACCACAAGTTACTGTACTTACAATCAGACTTGATGTTTAATGCACGAGAAAGGGCGTGCAGACAATGACAACACGCTAATGTACGTCTTCATACGGGAAATGTTCTCAGGTGATGCCATTGTGTATTTGAAGCCGTTGCGCTTAAGAATTGAGTAATAGACAAGCACTTAGTACACTAACGTGACTTATCCCCCTCAGAAGAAGCCCAACCCGTGCAAATCGCGTGACTTTTGTTCTAATAACAATTGTCATTATTACTAAGTATGATTATGTAGTAATTTCCAAATTATGGAATCCAGAAAAAATGAAATAATGCATTTCCCTAAGTATTTGCCAGTTGAGAATCAATTACATAAATATGATTTAATATTTAGGATAAAAATTTATTTACCTTTGACAAGTTTTTGTCATTCTAAGACGTCAATTGATCAAAAAAAAAAAAAAAAAAGATTTCAATCATCTTCTCATTGATTAATTGAGTTTGTAAAAAATAATTTTGAAAACAATTCCAAAAGATAAGTTTGCATCGACCGGGAATCGAACCCGGATCGCCCGCGTGGCAGGCGAGCATTCTACCATTGGACCATCGATGCTGATAAGTTGCAAATTTCTGTTACAGCTTGAAGCGCAGAGAGAATACGCGGAATTTCAGAACTATGCTTGGCGAATAATAAATCGATTGGATGTGCTCAATCAACGGGATCCTCTTCTACGTAGAAGACTGAGATATTTATCGGTGGTTGGCCCAGCTGCATTACCACCTGATCAATTAGATAGAGTAAGTATTTCATTTTGAATGAAATTTATTATTCCCAATAGATCGTACTCTAAAGTAATAAATCAAGGCCTGGATAATTAGTAAATCAGATCAGAAAGCAACGAACAATTGTAAATGATCAACACTGGTGATTCTCTTGACTTGAATAGATGTTGAAGACTTGTGAGAATTAAGAGCATGAATAAAAGTATTTTCCATAGTCTTCAAGGTTGCTTACCTCATTGGAGACGAAGTTTCTGTCTGATTTACCACCTAACCTCCAGTATAAATGCACTCATACTTACGTAATTGATTGCGAACATCGCTACTCGTTATACCAGCTATGCAGAGTAGTTTCTGTTGAATATTTCGTTTAAAAAAATAATTTAAAAGTAACGGTGTTTCTTTAGACTTCTATGATTGACTGGAAACAATAAAAAAAATATTTATCATGTAAAAGAGCTGAAAGTAGTTTGCGAGTAACAATTGCTTGGTACGCAATCGATGAGAGAATTCTTAAGAGTAGAGACTTATAGTAAAATATTTTTTTCTCGTAAAATAGTTACGTCTTATTTATTTATGATGTACTCAAGCGAAACTAGTTATATATACGAATGTCTTATAAAGATTATCATAATAGATTAATTTGAGCTTTCTCTTGATCGTTTTTTCAGTATAATCGTATCATAAATGATATGCTTGCAATTTATAACTCTGCTACAATATGCGCCCACAATGATCCTTTCCGGTGTGGACTACGCCTTTACCCAGGTATTTTACATCATAAAGATAATTTATTCATTATTTTCAAATCAAAAGTGTCAATCATCTCATAAATTGGTATTTTCTACTATTTCAATCAGTATATTTCTTATCGATTTTTTAATACTCTATTGCAATATAGTGGTTTCTGTACATGTATCTGTAATTGACCAGTTCAGAGACTGTGAAAGCTGTTGGGGACTCCTTAATGGCAACAGCATACTCGATATTCGATGTTCATAAAGTGAAAATGGGTTGAGAGAGTAACGTTAATAAAATGAAAAAAATATTGTATAAACATAAACTTAATGCTATAAAATATGAATGAAAAGGATAGATTTATGATGAAGATTTCTAATTATGATCCTTCTAGAAATATTATCTAAGTGAATTTCCTAATATGGTAGGCTATTGTTTTTATTGACAAGATTTGAGATTCTTAGAATGATGTTTTGAAAGGTGTTTAGCACCAATGAAACACATCATCCTGTATAATTATTATTATAATCAGTTTCGACATACGCATGGGTGTTGTACCACTTGGATGAAGTATCACATGAACCACAACTTGTTTGTTTTTATGGCTTAAAAAAAATTGCCAGTGAATGGATTGGGATTATTGTTACATGATTGAAAAAGTAGAAAAGCAATTATTTAGTGAATTATACTTTTAAAAAATGTTACACAATAGTCTATTTTAAATGATAAATTAATTTTTGATTGTTTTTTGTCGATTAGAAATTACCCAGATCATGGCTAAGAGTAGAGACTGGGATGAATTACAGTGGGTTTGGACTGAATGGAGGCGACGAAGCGGTGCCCAAATGCGTGACCTTTACACTCAATTAGTCACGTTAAATAACGAAATAGCAAGACTCAATAGTAAGTCAGTTGACACATGACCACTTACTGTCAGATATAACTTAATGTAACCGGAAATAAATAAATGAATGCATCAACGGTGAATAACCTGAGCTGTGATTAATAATGAATGTATTCTATTTCGTTCTCTAGATTTCACAGATGCTGCAGAATATTGGATGTTTCCTTATGAATCTCCAGACTTTCAACGAGAAATCGATGAGGTTTGGGAAACTATCCGCCCACTTTATGAGGAACTTCATGCATACATTAGAAAACGGCTTAGAGACTTATATGGACCAGAAAAAATAGGAACCCATACACCACTTCCAGCTCATATTCTTGGTAAATTTTTATAATTTAACCTTTTATCTAATGTATTGAAGTATTCACACTTATTTAAATTGATGTTAGGAAATTTGTGGGGTCAATCGTGGACCAATTTACTTGATATTACGACGCCATACCCTGGAAAATATTACATGGATGTTACGGAAGAAATGCAGGCTCAGGTAAATTAAATTTTTAGAAAGCAGAAAATGATATTACGTATCCATATATCTAATTTTATTTTTATATTTTCCCCTTATTCAATTCTGCCATCAAAAAATATTCTTTTTAATATTTCATTTGAAATACATTTCCTTAATTTATTATCACAGATCGATTTTTTTACCATTTATTTCTTTGAATTAGGGATATACACCTCTAGACATATTCCAGAGAGGCGAGGAATTTTACCTCTCACTCAATTTGAGCGCATTACCTCCAGAGTTCTGGGCCGGAAGTATTATAGTTAACCGGGGTGATCGCCCATTAATCTGTCAAGCTTCCGCGTGGGATTTTTGTAATGGTATTGATTACAGGTATACCTCTTTCTCACTTTGAACTTTTCAAACGTTAAACAATATAATCTACATTATTATCATGTAAGTGATCATTGGAGCGTAACCCTCTATTTATTTTAGAATCAAAATGTGTACGAAAGTGACTATGAAAGACTTAATTACTGTCCATCACGAAATGGCTCATATTCAGTACTTCTTACGATACAGAAATCTCCCAAGAGAATTTAGAGATGGAGCCAATCCAGGTAAATTTACCATTAATTATTTAGATTATTTAGTATAATTTCTTTAATCATTGTATTTAATCTTTAATTGTTTAATTTCACTTTTCAAAACAAATTTGTAGTAACTCGACTACTTAAAAACAATTGTAATAGACTATTATTTTTACGACAAAGAATTTTTTTTCTTCAGTATGATTAGTTGTTTTCAAACACTAGATATGCACTTTTAAAGTTAAAGCGGAAGATAAGTTGAAGCTCTTATAGTTAATGGGTTGAAAGCGAGCGCCAGTCAATAGACATGGTTGGAATGAATCAAGTAGAGTAAAGAGAACGAAAGATTATACTTATTCTACGAACTTTAAACTGTTATACAATTTAAATAATAATAATATATAATTCGGAGCATAACTTAGTAATTTTTTCTAATGAATTTTTAAAAATTTTTGCTTTCATGTTGACAATTTTCTGAGTGAAAAACTATTCTATCTGATGGTTTTTCTATTGTTAATTAACTGAAATTTGTAGTTTTCAATTTTGTTTAATCCACGAAAGATCTTACAAACAACTGTATAGACATAGAAATAATTTTTTCTGATTACGTTGGTTCACCTATAATTATCGCACTTTCACCGACGTAGCGATACGGATGTTTTCCATACACCGGAACTGCTTTGCACGGCATTCTAGGGGGTCTTATAGGAAGCCTTCCGGCAAACCTGTACTTCATTTAATTATAAAAACATTTTATACAATTTTTTCTTATTTGATTGTAAGAAAAATTTTTTTTCTAGCCTTTCATGAAGCCGTTGGTGAAGCAGTTGCTCTAAGTGTTGGCACACCAAAGCATCTTCAAACTTTGGGCCTGGCTAATAAATACGTTGATGAACCACAATCAGATATCAACTACTTATTCTCATTAGCAATGGAAAAACTTCCGATGTTACCAATTAGTATTGCTATTGATCGATGGAGATGGGATGTATTTAAGAAAGTTGTCACTCGTCAAGAATATAATTGTCATTGGCATAGAATGATGGAACTTTATGCTGGAATTAAACCACCTGTTTTAAGATCCGAAGAGGACTTTGATCCTGGCTCCAAGTACCACATTCCAGCAAATATACCATACATTCGGTGAGTATTATTGAAATTTTTTCTTCTTATTTAAAGAAAGGGTCAAGGTGACAAGCACAGAAAGTTTTAGATTTTTCTCTTTGGTTTTTATTGATAAAAAAAAAAATCGTAGTACATAAAAAATACATCGTTTTTATAACAACGATAGTTAACAACAGGTTTTCTCAGTCAAAAAATAGATTCTACATTAATTAGAAATTTAATTGGTCATATCACTTGGGTGTGTCAAAATTCATTATAATCAATAACTTCTTTAACTATAAAATAATTCTCCTATGTGTCATCAAATGACAACCACACCCTCGCTTATTTCGTAAGCTATCAAGCAATCCTCAGTAGCCTTGATTATTTTACCTAACTACCGTCGATTATTTACGAAGATGAACATTAAAAACTATGAGATTCATAACTTCCATGAGACTCATGTCCTCCATGTCCTCCAAAGTCTCCACCACTACTTGAGATATCGTGATGTGCAGGTTCATGGTACTCATGATGTTCATGATGTTCATATTCATGTTTGTGTTCAACCTTGTAAGGAACTGGTACTTTTACGGGATAAGGTACCGGTTTAGGTACATGAACTGGTACATGCTTTGTAACATGAACAGGGACTGGCCTGTCTACATGCACTTTAACTGGATAAGGTACCGGTTTTTCTACAGGATAAGGTACCTTTTTCTCAACTGGGTAAGGAGCTGGAACTGGAACCTTCACAGGTACAGGCACCGGCTTATCTACAGGGACAGGTACTGGTTTCTCTACATGAACTTTAACTGGGTAAGGGACAGGTTTGTCAACTGGATAGGGTACGTGTTTTTCAACTGGTACAGGATAAGGCTTGATAATATGAACAGGGTAGGGTCTGTCAACATGAACTTTGACGGGGTAAGGAATAGTTTTTTCCACTGGATAAGGTTGAGGAACATGAACTGGAACTTTAACAGGTACAGGCACAGGTTTCTCAATAGGGTATGGCTGGGGCACAGGCACTTTAACTGGGTAGTGAACCTTCTTTTCAACTGGATATGGTTGTGGTACGTAAACCTTGTAAGGTACAGGTCGCTCCACAGGTACATGCACTGGGTAGTGAACTTTTTTCTCCACTGGATATGGTGCTGGAATATGTACTGGCACCTTTACATAGACTTTGTAGGGAACCGGAATTTTTTTCTCGACGGGATATGGTTCAGGCACGGGGACCTTGACTGGATACGGAACTTCTTTTTCCACTGGATAATGAACTTTCTTTTCGACCGGATAAGGCACCTTGACATTTTTCACTATCGTTATTTCTTTTATTTTTTCTTCATGACCGTAAGATTCATGAGATCCTCCGAGGGATCCTCCCAATTCCTCATGGCCTCCATAACTTCCATGATCACCGGAACTGGAGATCTCATGACTTTCAAAAAGTCCTTCGTAACCACCTCCGTAACCGCCGCCATAATGTCCTTCTGAGCTATATAATCCTCTTTTCTCGTGTTTCTTTTCTCCTTCAACTTTACTTTCTGCTGCTTCAGAATCTTTTTCAATCTTCTTCAATTCTTCTTCTTTGCTGGCAGCACAACCAACCAGCAATGCAAGCACTAACAGCTTTGCAAACTATAAATAATCCAATGATAAGAAAAAAAAACAATTAACGATGATATTCTGATATGTCTTACCGAAATTTTCATGGCCCCGTGTTTACCGCAATGTCGTCGTAGTGTAGAATTTACTGAATAGATCCCCTCTTGATACCACCGTCTTTATATACTAAGTCGAGCTGCTTTCCCCGCCTAGCAAAATCCCTCCGCGCACAGTTGAAAGTGAAATACTTGCTCTTATGCGTGCATCTACAACACGTGGTAGTTCTTCAAGCACATCACCCTTCATAGAAAATTAATTTACATCGACATATTAATCCCCTTCAAATCTTCCTCATCCTTATTTTACTAAATCATTACTTAATAATCTCAAATGTTTCCTTATCGTTGTTAAATCATCTTTTTTATTCACGTAGACATTTCTCGAAGATTTATCACCACACTTTTATCATTGTTACTGGAATTGTAATAATAATTCACCCCGGCTTACCCTCAAGAATATGTCATATTGCTTCTAGATAAGAAAACAATGGAAAATAAATAACTTCAAAGATCTTGTGAATTGAATATTTCAGACTTGGAGATCTATGAGGAAGAAATGATTTTTGATCATATCCTTAAATCTTTATGCTTCAATCTACAACCTGGTCTTGGTTGTTAGTACACGAAAGGAAATCAAACATAAAGAGAATGCAATAATGGTTGACTATAAAGAGCAATGATGCGAGAGTGATGAGAAATAATTTGGCAAAAAATAATGAAGCATATGATTTTTTCTTTCGGTGAATCTCCAAGTTTATTATAAAAGCATTATGTCTCTTTCACGTGCAGATGGGTTTGGTGAAAGTGCAATTCGAAATGAACGGATGACGTGATATTCCTTGGGCACTTCGCAGTTGTTACTTTCGATTAGATTGAATGATAAAGCGTTCTTTGTCGACTTCCGTCTATCTATTGAGTAACAAAAGACTCATTACATGAAATATTAGAAGTTCTTGAATAATTTTATTTTTTTTTCTCTTTTGACGATTTTTTTTTTGATTACTTAGCTTTTATTTTTGAATAACTAATCACCTTAATGGACAATAGATGTTATGATTATGAATACCAAGTGTAGAATAACTTTCGTTTAATTTTAACATTATTTAATTAACGGGTGAAAGGGAGAGTGTCAGGAAAGAGGGAAGACCTGTTCAACTGGATAATAAACGAGAATTTCCGTAGAGCTATTTTTCATTTGTCAAAACACATGTCAGTGTAAGAAATTTATTGAAAAATAATAACGTCAGTATAAAAAATTGGTTTTATATGCAAAATTATTTTTACGAAGTTTCTAGAAATCAGTTATAAAATAGCATTTTATGACACATACTTCTGTACAAGAAATGGTTTAATAGGAGTGTTTATATTCAATGTTTAGCTTGTAATAAATAGTTATGAATTAAATTATAAATAATATTTTTTTATACAAAAAATATTTTAATTACACTATGAATCTTATTCAAAGTAATTTATGCTAAAATTTTTCGCTTTTATTATCATCCTTTATAAATTCTTGAGATTGTGGTAAAAAATATTGTAAGTGAGGTGGATAAGTTGTCGGCTTAGGGAAGTAATAAAAAACAGGAAAAGTTTTTGGAGTCACTTGAAAAACTTCCAAATGTTGTTGAGACGATCTTCCAGAATTTTCATAAGAATTTTCTTTTTCATTCTCTTCCTGTCTTGGTTCGCCTTTTTCTTCTAGCTGTGATCCTTGATATTGATATTGATCACTAAAGAATCTTAGTGGTGTCGATCTGTATGGGAAAGTGCTGATATCTATTGGTTTAACTGGTGGATTTGAATAATGTTTTCTATCATATGTTTGTCTGTTCCATCTATGACGTCCTTTAATCTGTGCTACTGCTCGTTCTCCTGCTTCTTGTTCCTCGATAATGCGTTCATAATTTTTATATTGGCGTGGTGTAGCAAAACCCGGAAGTTGCCAACTTAAATCTTGCTTCCTTACGCTGGAGTGAGACATACGAATTGTCTCGGTCTCGGTCGAAGAATTACCACTTTCAAGTGCCTTTTCTACAGCCCTCTCTGCAACTATCTCAGCCGCACGTTCGACTGCTAACTCTGCTGCTCGTTCAAGTTCCTCTTTACGAGTAGCGGAACCAGTTGTGGCCATGCACAGACAAAAAAACGCTACGCTGACCAGTTGTACTACCTAATTAATATGGAACATTCGCGAATTCAGTTATTTAATCAGAATATTAAGGATTTTCTTTTCTGAACATATTATTTAATTACTTTACTGAGAAATTTATTTATTATTAGCAATATAGGAATTCAATTTCAGTTTGGTTTTTTTTTTTAGGATTTGTTTAATTTAATGTTTAAAAAATTCTACAGCAGAAAATAAATCTTTTACGTATTAATTTTTAAATTAATATTAATCATTGCATTAATAAAATGTTGTTTCAACTAATTACAAGAAATGTGTTATTATTTCTTAATTATTTATTTCAATCACTGATCTTGAAATTAATACTTAATTAAAAAATAGAGTATTTCTTTATAAATAAGGAAAATGATTATGTTATCAAACTTTTTGAAATAAAAAAAATTTAATATTAAATTTAATTAATCGATAAAAAAAATATAAACTTTTATTTTATTCACGATTTCGATTTCAAAATAACAATTGTAATAAACAAAATAATCTTATTAATTAATAGAAATTATTGAATGATTTTATAAAAATTAAAACTTATATTACATTTGTTTAGGAAAAGAATTTTAATTTATTACAATAAATTATTTCAATTCCTTGAAAAAAATACTAATTTAAAGAAAAGTATGTAACGCACCAAAATCATTGATCATAACACTATTAAATAATTTCAGTCACAACAGTGCTTGACACAATTCTACTTAATTACGCCAATTATCATTATTATTTTTTAATTATCCAAATACTTACTAAATTCGTGTGTTTCATGATTAAAAATAACTGATGTAGTTTTGCAAACAACGACTGACTGTGAACTAAACATCGAAGATAAAATCTCTAGTGATATTTATAGTACTCAACTTTCGCTTGTACACAATACTTTTTTATTATTATAAAATATAATAACATTTACGAGAATAATCTATTTTTATTACCAATTTTTCATTATCATTCAACTAATTTATTAAATATTAAACCAGCTAACTTTATGCATAGCTCAGAATCAATAAGCTCTAAGAATTGCTATTTTATTTAATAAAACCACTGACTGAAAAATATAAAAAAAAACATGTATAGCCTGACTTACTCTCTCCTGTTTAACAATTCCAGGCAATTCGTATACGGTTTTCTATCGCCTCAATTTTTTTAGACTAATTTATCAATATACCATAACTTTCTCAGCAGTCGTAAAATTTTATTCTACTGCATTATTAGAATATAATTGACGACAATAAAACCATAATTACAAAAGTAATCGAAAAACGAAAAAAAAATGAACTACATGAACATGGACATAGTCTGGCAGTAGATGAAATCATTACACTGACTAGACTTAGAATTTATACTTTTTTTCGCTTAAATTATAGCTTAAAATAACTGAATAAATAACTGGTACACTGATTCTACTAATAACAATACCAGATAATGAGCTTACAATACTAAACATTGCTCTTATTCACAATCTACAAGAAAGACTAATAATTTATTTCTTTCTAATTTTACATACTCTACTTCTCTGTCTTCTCTTCTTTTACTCTCTTTTCTTTACTTTCTTTTTCTTTTCCACTATTTCTTTTACTTTCTCTTTTGTTATTCCTTTTTCTATAATTTCTACGAAATTTATCAATTTTTCTCTCTTTCTCTTCATTTTTCTTGATATTATTGGCTTCAATTGCCTCAATAGTTTTTTTCATATTATCTTTGTTTCCAGAAACAACTGAATTATCATTCTTCTCTGTAGTACTGGACGGATTTTTATTTACTCGAATTTTGACAAGTCTTTTGATTGTACTTTTCCTATGATATCTAGGACTTTTATTTTCTTTGTCTTCATTTTTTTCTTTTTTCACTTCATTATTTTCTTTGGATTGGCTAACAAAATTTTTGTCGTCTTTTTTAGTTTCCTTCTTGTCAGTTGCAATATCTGTTATTTTACTCTCTTTGGCAGCATCTTTTTCATCGAATTTATATTCAAAGAGACGTTCTGAAGATTTTTCTTTGGTAGAAACTGAAGCATGTCGTTGTGCATATCTAGCAGAACCACGACTTTTAACTATACTTTTATCAAAGTATGAAACATTCTTTGGCTTCTCTTTTTTTTCAACATCTGCTACTTTTATTGGTATCGTTTCTTCTCCAACTCTTTTTTCTTTACTATCCTCATTTTGATGATTTTGATCATTTTTGCGTTGAACAATATCTTTGCTTTCATCCCCTTGTGCTATTTCTTCTTGATACTTGTAATCTGAGACATAATAAGATACATCGTTTTCAACGGAAACTGGGACATGTTTCTCTACATGAACTGGTACTGGTCTATCGATAGGAACCTCTACTGGTTTAGGAACATGTTTGATAACAGGGTAAGGTACTTCTTTTTCAACTGGTACAGGCTGTGGAACTGGGACTTCAACAGGATATGGAACATGCTTAACAACAGGGTAAGGAACAGGCTTATCCACCTTTACCTCTACTGGTACTGGCCTTGGTTTGATTACTGGATAAGGCACGTGTTTGATAACTTGTACTGGATAAGGCTTGGGCACTGGTACTGGTACTGGTCGGTCGACCTTGACCTCTACTGGGTAATGCACTGGTTTTTCAACTGGAATTGGTTGCGGTACTGCAATTGGAATCTTTATTGGAATGGGAATATTACGTTCTATTGGAAAAGGCTTGGGGACGGGTACTTTCACCTCATAATGGATCTTCCTTTCAACTGGATAAGGATTGGGGATATATACTCGATAAGGTACTCTTCTCTCAATCGGTATTTGAACTGCGTAAGGAACTTCTTTGTACACGGGAATTGGTAATGGAATTCGTTGTGGTATCTTTACCATTACTTTAACGGGATATGGAATCGGTTTTTCAACAGGATAAGGCTCTGGTACTGGAATCTGAACTGGATATGGAACTTTTTTAACTACTGGATAGCGTATTGTTTTTTCCACTGGATATGGAACTTCGACATTTTTCACTATTGTTACAGTTTTTTCTTCTTTTATTTCTGGTAGTGGTGGTGGTGCTTCGTGTTGAGGTTCGTGATACATTCTTGATCTTGAATAATGAGATTGAATACTGTTCTCGAATGGTTGATCACTTTGGATGTCCGAGTTCTCAGCATTGTGACGTTTTTTTAGAATGCTTGTATCCATCTTGGGAATTCTTGCAGAATATTCCGCGTAGTCTTCTGGTTTCAATACACCTAAAAATATGTCGATCATTAATTATTTATTCAAAGGCTAATATTATTCATAAAATATGAGAAAAACTTTCATTTTTTTACATACGATAGTAATTTACTTTGATTAGATTGATTGAAACAAAGCTTTATAGTTCTTTAAAGTGAAATTTAGTTGTTATAGAAAATGATGTGTTATTATATTTCCTCTAAACATGCAATTATAAGTATTAAAATTCACATGTAACATTCATGTTTAAATCAAGTGTGATTATCTTAATCTTTGATGATCTTTCCATTACAATTAATATAGTACATTTAATTTCACACCATTTAATTCTTTTAATAAGAAGGTACTCTATTGGATTTCTCCTACTAAATTTTATTTAGTGTTGAAGTTTAAATAAAACTCATTTAACAAATAAAAAAATTTATTTAAACTCTCGTAAGATCCAATAGTAATTATTCTCATAGAGTTCATGTTCAACACATCATGCAAAAAAAATTAACGAAGAAAAATCCATTAATTTTGGCAAAGTGCAAATTATAAACTCTAACCTGATCTTTATTACTGTTTAATATAAAATCAATGGAATTGAACCCATATAAAATATAAGATTACGTTACCAACGGATAAATCATTGCGATCTCTAACATCGATAGTGTGGTAATTCACAAAATACGGTCTCTCCCAAGAGTACTTTTCCTCTGGTTTTGGTTGGTTTCCACAGTTGAGCTTTACTCTCGTGTAATTGGATTGCATCGCTTTCGTCGACACAATGACGATGCAACAAACCAATATCAAGGCCACGTTTTTCTGTTGAAGAAATGCACCGAGTGAACTTTCAGAATATATAAAATGAATAATTCAGTAAAAATAAAATAATCGTAATAGACATATTTCACTGATATTCAATTCTCACCACGTGTCCCATGACGTCGTAGATCTATTTCAAACTCTTAGGGAAACAACTTGTTGCTTCGAAATCTATAAACGACTGATGCGCTTGATAGCTGAGGTTTTCTCCTATATAATACACTCACCTGTATAAGTGTGTCATCTCCCACAAGAATGAATGCACATGCTTTTTTTTTTCTATAACACGCTACTCAATATTTTTCTTGACCAGTAGGTGGGGTAGATCGCTTTCTTGATTTCGCTTGTAGTAAACACAACACTTAGGGTCCACGACCTCTTTCTCGTGATATATAAGGAATGCATCAGTTGAAAGTGAACAAACGAATCTTTATTTTATTTAGACACGAGATTGCGATCAATGAACATCATGAAAGTTAAAGAATTGCTGTTATTATTATTAATGATATTACAATAACACGTTTTTTTCTACTTTGATAAAAAACAGATAAAACATTTAGAGATATTTAATTAAATTATTTGCTTACTTAATTCAATTTAAAAATTTTATCTTAGATTTTATGGGCAAAAAAAGAGTAGAGATGGTGTTTTTTATAATTTAATAAGATCATTCAGCGAGAGTTTAGTTGAATAAGCTAAATGATGAGTCACGTGTGGATGGATTTTATTTCTATTTGTGCCTTTAGTTTGTAATATGAGAAGTATCATTAAATCATACGGATGATAACGATATTAAAAATCTAAGAACAATTAAGTTCCAAATTCTTTTCCGTTACAAATTTTTTTTATGTAAAGAAAATCTGCTTTTTTTAATTTCATCAATAAATCATTTAAATAGAAAAATTAGAATCAATTGATATGACAAAAATAATTGAGTTGCATCAAATTAAAATTTCAGTTGATCTATTAAAGAACAAAAAACTTGCAATACCAGTTACCTATATAAATAAAGTCATAAATACTGTATTGAGATGTAAGAATGCGTGAACAATTTACTTGTTTATGATACGGTCTCTCTTCGGTTTTTCATTTCAAAAATCGAAAGTAAATATCTCTCCTCTGTATATCCTCACAGTTAGTTTATGTCACGCTAACTATTCAATGCTGGGCAATCAGCATTCAAATTGTACATGTGAATTCTTTATATATTGGTTGCATTTTACGTGCTATTAATTAGCTTCTCATTGCATGTTAAATGAGAGTAAATAGCTACAATCACACCTGCCTGTATGTGGATATAATACATCTACTTTAACCACGCTTGCGTGATTGCAGTCATGTCATTTGTAACAGTAAATGATCGCATCTCACGTAGATGAATTTGGACATTTAATTCAGTAGAAGTGGTTATAACTTTGATTGGATTTTCATGTATTTAAACAACATACACTTAAGATCTAGATGTTGATATGTTCCAATTTGTCAATATAAAGAAACACGATGTGATTAAGAATTACACAAGGTCAATTCTTTTTGTTTAAAGCTAATAAATTTCTGCATTGCAAATAAATTGATTTTTCGCTCTTTCGTGAAGAAGTTAATAAAATTTTTTAATTCTATTTAACAGCTTCAATAGTTGTCATGAGTTTGAAGATTTAGAAATAGTTTCCAACTCATTTTGTATTTTTTTCAACAAAGATAAATTGCTATGAAGGTGGAAAATGGTATCATCTGGAAATTTGAAGCATTATTTTATCTGGCTCATTTGCTCCCACAGAGAAATGGAGCATTCAAAAGAGTTTCGTGAAAAATGATCATTGTTTTATTTGTCAGAATAAATATTTCATAATAGATTAGATGATTTATTTTATTCAAAAATATTCAGTGAAAGTGTTAACTCAAATTCTCAAGTTCATGATTTTGTTTCCCAATGATTGACCAGTTTTTCTACTTCTCTTATCATGAAAGTTGATACTCTAATTGGATCCTAAATACTTGGATAATGATTTTTAAAAAATAATTATTCATTCAGAAAATATTCTGTTGGAAAAAGAAATTTTTCTACATCAATTTTATTGAATTGTAAGAATGTTTCAATATAAAATTTTCTCATTGAATCGGAACGACTGCTTTCTTTGTTAATTTAATAATGGGTAAATACAGAAATTGTTTGTTAAAATGAACTTCAACTTTACGCAAAAGATTTTCTTGCTTGTCGACAGTGGTAATACCAAGAAGTTCTACGAACTTCCATCACTTATATCTATGGCTCTGTAAGATTTACACTCTCATTGTAACACCTTTCAAATTCGTTACAGCTGAGGATTAATACCACATTATTTAATTTGATTATAATTTTTTTCTCATTTTTAAGTTCAAACAAAATTTCTAAGGAAATAGAAAAAAATTGTGAAATCATTCCTATATTTGCTAAATTTATGTCATGTGAAAGTATGTCATTCTATTTTTTCTTTTTTTTTTTTTTTTCAATAGAGGTGTATCAGTAGGTCGTAATAATTTTTATTAATAACATACTATTGTAAGAAATTCTTTTGAATAACAATTGTACCATGTTGGACAATGTACATCCAAGCATAAATGAAGAATTATGTCTCATGACTTGTATAATATTCCACTTTTATAGCTAACTTATTAAATCTACATAAAAGCACTCATGCTTGACAATATTTTTTACTAAATTATTTACTTTTTTTATGTTTTCATATCTAACTTTTTGTTTGCTAAAAAAACTCTAGAGGAAGAAGCAACGATTAGTATGTGCATAGGCAGAAAATGCACACAGTTAACTATGTAACCAAGGTGTTGTTTTGACCGATTTTTCGCTAGAAGACTAGACAAACGACTCTTACTTTCGCATCTCCTTTTTATTTTATTATCATTGACGCGAATGACCAGTTATATAATCCAAGTTCTCTTTCAAGTTGAGCAAAATTTCTCCAAGATTCTCCCGAGAGTTTGTAGTAATAATTTAATTTTTGGATATGTATCTACACAATTTATATTCTCAACAACTTTACATAAAGCAAACCAGTTAGGGGTATTTTTTTGAAAGTTAAATTTTTTATTAAATCATGAATTAATTAATCACCTACATTATTATATATTTTTATAGTTTTTACGACTACTTAAAAGTAATGTTGTCAGGATGAGGTAATAAAGTAATGAGCAATTAAATTTAATACATTTAATTGTTTTTAATCTGTATAGTACAAAAATACATATATAAACCTTGAGTCTATCAGTATAAAAAAAATTTAACAATTTAGCATCATTGATAGGTTTAGCGTCGAGTAGAATTAATTTGCAAAAAGTGCTCACAAGCGTTACGACCTATTAGTTTTCACCCATGCGTCACGCATCATGACACTAGAGACAAAAAAAAATTAACAGAAAGATTATCTATACACTTTGTAGAATATTCATTTTCATACTACATCGACTTTGTCGATAAGTGAAAGAAAACTTGATTACTCAATCTACTCGATGCTACTTCTATGCAAATTGTGGAAAAAATGTTGCTTACTGACTGGTAATTAGATTAGATACTAAATAAAACGGATAAATTAAAAATTAATTTCTCAGGTCACCAATGTAAATGCGCGTACACGAACCTATTGTTTTATTAAAGGTTCTCTTGAGAACGCGTCGTCCACTTTTAATGGTGGTAGCCGTGAGATTCATATCCTCCAAAGTGTGGTTCAGAGTATTCGTAGCCACCGTGATGTTCCTGGTGATGTTCGACATGAACTGGGACGGCGACTGGTACTTTAACGGGATAAGGTACGGGTTTTTCTACTGGGTAAGGTACATGTTTTTCAACATGAACTGGGTATGGTCGGTCAACTGGAACCTTGACCGCGTAAGGTACAGGTTTTTCAACAGGATATGGGACTGGTTTTTCAACGGGGTAGGGAGCAGGAACTGGTACTTTAACGGGGTAAGGTACGTGTTTTTCAACTGGGTAAGGTACTGGTCTGTCAACTGGAACTTTGACGGGGTAAGGAATTGGTCGATCAACGGGATAAGGCACTTTTTTCTCGACATGGACTGGGTATGGTTTAGGCACTGGGACTGGATAGGGTCTGTCTACTGGCACTTTAACTGGAACATGGACGAGTTTTTCAACAGGGTATGGTGCCGGCACATGGACTGGTACTTTAACTGGATAAGGCACGTGTTTTTCAACTGGATAAGGTTGAGGAACTGGTACCTTAACTGGAACAGGTACGTGTTTCTCGACTGGGTAAGGTTGAGGAACCAAAACCTTGACAGGGTATGGACGGTCTACTGGAATATGAACTGGCACATGCACCTTCTTCTCAACTGGGTATGGTTGTGGTACATGAACTGGTACTTTGACGTAGACCTTGACTGGGTAAGGCACGTGTTTCTCCACTGGATAAGGTTGTGGGACTGGTACCTTAACTGGATAAGGCACGTGCTTCTCCACTGGGTAAGGCACGTGTTTCTCAACTGGATAAGGCACAGGAACGTTCTTGACCACTGTCAAGGTTTTCACGTGATGTTCTCCGTGATAACCACCGCCATATCCTTCCAAACCGCCGAAATCGCCATCGTGTGATGCATAGCTGTGAGAAAGCTCAGAGCCAAGATCGTAGCCACCGTCATAGCCGTATCCATAGCCGAGACCAAGGATTCCACGTTTTTCGTTTTTCTTTGTTCCTTCTACTTTGTCCTCAACCTTCTTCTCCTCTTCGGCGAATGCCGCCGTGGCCAGGAGGGCCAACACAAACTGAAAACACGAATGGAGTATTAAATAAAAGTCTTCACAAATGAAAAATCACTTCGCGAATATTCTATAAAATGAAATTGACTGATAGATAAACCCTTAGGAACATACCAAACTCTTCATTTTATCTTTTATGAATGTTCCGGGTGCGTCCAGGAGTGAACTGGATGCTGATTGCTGGTCGTTCAGGGCTTTATATACGCGGCACACTTTCGCCTTCTTACATAGGCCCAGGTGCCCGGTGTACCCCCACGTTTCTTTGTTCAATGTATAAGATAGTTGTTTGTACCCGACACAATCCAATCCACGGTGGTCAACCAACCAACCAACGTATTCAGCTAACAAACCACCACTCCCCCTTAGGACACGCGACTACTCGTCATGATTCTCCGCCTTGATTTCGTACACTGTTTCTTTTGGTTCCAAACTCTCACATCACACAGCTGTCTATCTCTCACGTTTAAATACTATATATTATCTTTCTGTTGATACCTTCTAATTATATGATGATTAACTCTTTAAGTACTTGGTCGACAGTTTATCGAATTTAAGAACTTTTTAACTAAAATGCATTTTAATTTACATCAAAACGTTCAAGAGAAGTCTATTATATAAAACTTACTCTCAATATTGGAGAAATTTTCAACTTACGTTTCAGCAAAGACAGACGTCATTTTTTCGATAACATGTCCATAACAGTATTATAATACTATAAAGACGTGTCAACAAGCTCAAAAAAGTTTACATATTTCAGAATAATTGCTTTCACTTTAGACCCAATTAAATAAGCTAATAATCGAATAAGTTACAGTGAATGGTTGTTCAATAATAATACGTAATTTAGTATTGATATTTTGCACTCTCTAATATGCTATTTTTTACCATTTGATTTTTTACATTTAAAACCTAAACTCTCCTTGAAATCAATATTGACTTTCAGTCACCACGGAATTGAAAGTCATGGTCTTTTTTGCTTTTACATGTTCACAGAAACTTTGTGGCCGGTGTTCTCCAATTCCAGCTATACCGAGGTCTATGCCAAGCCGCAGGACAACGTTTTGCCAATGATCCTAGAAGACCATTACATCGATGTGACTTTTACAGAAATCCTGATGCTGGACGTGTTCTAGGGTAAGTTGAATAATATAGACATTAATCAGTTCTTAAATCATTATTTTATAATACCAACAGCAACATAAATAAATAATAAATCACTAAAAAGAAGACAATAAAATAAGAAGTTTAAAACCCGGGTGTAAAATAAATGAGAAACGTATCACGTAATAGCAGAATGCAAGTGAGAGGAAACTAGAACTAGTCCTCGACATCAAAACGTTTTAACTTTGGTAACGAAATGCATGAAAAGATTTCACGACAAATCTGCTGTTGAATTAGCATATGCAAGAAAATTAAGTGAATTTAATTTATTAAAAACTGATGAAATTATACAATAAATAATTTATTTTACTCATCAGCACCCTTGAATTGGTGAATTCAACTTTTCGACTTTCGTCAGCTACTAATATATATTGATTAAATCACTTTCCCTAAAAGGAACCAATTATTAATGCTCATGAGTCAGTGATTGATAAATAAATGAATATTAAATAAGGTACATTTATTTATCATTGATAAATAGATTGCTTCATCTAGGAATATAATTCGCAACGATGATTCAAAAAAGTATATATATTAAGTAATTTATTATTCTTCCTATTTTCTCATTGCATATCATTTTTAATAGCTTTCATTTTTATTCCTGATATGTAAGATGTACAAAGATGTAATCTTAGCTCTTATGTAAATCATTTCCCATGGGCTAGTGAACTGAACGACTTGGCATTTTTTTTATAACACATGTCTAGCTTTTCTCATCTATTCATTTCGGCTTTACTTCATCTTCAACTTTATTGGTCTAGCTATTTCATATAATTCCATGTCGATTATAGTAGACATTCAATTAAAATGCCCTATGTTTAAATATATTTAAAGAATTGAAGATACGTCATTGTGAAATTATAAGAATAAAATACCAGTATTTCTTTCATCAAAATAATGTGCTCACATTCGTCTTAAGATCGTCATGATGCAACATGTGTAGTGTAAACTATTGCGCTTATTCGTTAAAGAACAAGTTGAATCTAATGTAACCGTGTGCATGTTTCTATGATCGAAATGTTTTTTGAAGTAACTGTATTGATCTACTTATTTTAATCTAAGTTCAATCTCTGCTTAATTAATCATCATATATTATCATTTATAATGAAGTTCATTTTTATTTTTATTTTTTTTTCAGATATTTTTATCAGTAATTCCAGTTTTTTCCAATAAATCAATTATATGAAGAAAAAAAGTCACCACAGTTCCTAGAAGTTAATTCATAAATAATCTTTTTATTTCTTACAAGAAGAAGTGAGAATTTGGTGACATTCTTTCATATAATTCAGTAATGACTCATTAATTTTTCGTGTTTCCCTATAAGCCAATCGACGTAACAGCTCTCGCCGATTATTGCAAAAAAATAAAAAACAAACATAACATTTATATATAACCGAACGATTACTCGTCAAAGTATAAAGCGAAAGAAAATTCATGCTATCACAAAAATTCTATACTTTAGTCGCAAACTTACTAGCTCATAAATACCTACGTATACTCTTCCTGTAGTGTAGTTAAGTAGAAGAGAGACCGATCGTAAACTCTCGCCAGTTACGGTTACAAACACTATTTCGATTGCGAAAGTCTAGTACATTTGAGTGTGTACAAATAAAACACGTATCAATGTCTCGGACTATCGATCTCCAGGTCTTACGATTTCTTTTTTTTTTATGGTTTTTATACCAACATTTTAATTAACCATCTATTGCATTTTATATTGCTATCCAGAGTATCTTCACAAACTAATTAAAATGTTAAATGGGATTATTTTCCCATATTTTTCATTTAAATTAACAAATTTTCCCATCAGAAAACCGTCTCGATATTACTTCAGACCATCATATGTGCTTTTACGTACATATGCATGTGTAACTCACTGGATTAACGCAATCTATGGTTCAGAGTCCTGCACAGTTGCGAAATCCGTAGACAGGAAAGTCCCGATTTCGCTCTCCATACCGGAAATTATAAGATCGATGAATTACAGCAACTTTGCAAAACATTCCAAAAGTTCTTGCCCATTCACTCAAGTTCTCACGGCTTCGATTAGTTTTAGTAATATCGTTCGTCATCCCGGTCAACAAACTATCATCAACATCAGCTCAAATGTTCTGCTTCAGTTCAATAAAATTTAAAACCTTCTCCGAAACAATCACAAATAAATATTATCAATCTCGATCATGATTTTCCTGTTTCACGAATTTCAAATAAATTCACTTTCATTTAAATCCATTGATATTTTTCTCAAGATAAGTTGAATGACTGTTAGAGAATAAAAGTATTAAAAAAAAAAAGATTAATATGTTTTGATAAAAAAATATATCTGCCTTGGTACGGATTATTATGTATCCGGTTTGTGTAAATACTACCTAATTATCACGTGATGTAACTAGATACCTTAGAGATTTCTGCCAAGAGAAATGGCACTAAGAAATTCAGGCTTAAGTTGCATGCGACTCTCGACAAATAGATCGTTCGAGAGTACAGTTTAATAACATTGCAATACATGCATATATGTATTACGTGTCTAAGTGAAAATATTTCATACGAAGAGGTGTTATCTGGTTGATTGAATAAAATGGTGTCATTATGTAAATTTAAACAGTACAGTAGAAACTGCAGCAGTTGGAGATATACAGCCTAGAAGATATCACAAAGGTCAAGTGCACGTTGGGTCACGTTGCTTATAAATAATGCCGTAGGCTACAGATTATTGCTCTGTAAACTAGTAGAAAGTGAAAAGGAGTAGGTTAAATACTCATGTAATAATATAACTGATGATCTAAAAATTGGAGCTTTGATATTATCATAATCATTGATGAATAAATTACCTTATATTTTGTCAGTTTTGATTTATGAGCTCGAAAAATTTCTCCGGGAGTTAATAAAACACTTGTGAGGTAATGATTCATGCCATTTTTAGCTTTAGTAAATTTGTTTTAGAAATTAAACCTTGGCAAAAAAAATTTTTTTTTATCAAAAAACTCTTTCTTTTCTCTCATATTTTGTGCATAAAATGTTTCTAAAGATTTTATAATTTCAATTGTAAAAAAAGTAATCATTAACATTTATTATATTTAAATATCACCTGTCAATACTTTCTGAAAAATGAACATAACTGAAATAAATTCAAAAAATAGTAATATGCAATATAGGTAGTGTTGATGAACTACAGAAAATAGTAATTGCATCATCAATAAATAATTGGCATAAGTAAAGTAATACTAAATAGAATAATATTTTAGAAGAATAAGCTAATGAACACCAAAGGAAAAAATGTCTATGAATAAACGTAAACTACTTTAGCATATTAAGTAAACCA
Source organism: Chelonus formosanus (assembly GCA_028641665.1). Classification (NCBI taxonomy): domain Eukaryota; kingdom Metazoa; phylum Arthropoda; class Insecta; order Hymenoptera; family Braconidae; genus Chelonus; species Chelonus formosanus. Next base: position 23,543,957 of record CM054002.1, read on the forward strand.
GTAACGTCTGACACAGTCTTCTCTTAATAGTCTCTTACGAACCATTTCTGCATATTTACTATATATTTATTTTTTTAATGTTATTTTTGGAATCCACATTTTATAGAAAGTAGTTTTATTTTTGACCACGTGATAAAATAGACTGATTTTCACTTGCAGAAGATTGATGGAGAAAGGATCTTCGCGACCATGGCAGGACATACTCCAAGAGGCGACTGGTGAATTCAGATTGGATGGTGACGCACTCAGGGAGTTCTTTAGACCATTGGAGGATTGGCTGAGAACGGAAAATCTAAGATCCGGTGAAGTTGTTGGCTGGTCTTATGGTAAGTAATTAATTTCTTAAGCAGAATGTCATTGATTATCAATCATTATCGATCTCGTAAACAACTTCCGTAGAATGAGAAAAATAAAAATGAAAATAAATGGCGGAAATGATCTAGCTAACTGGTACCTATACCAACACTTAATGTATTCTCTCGACTATTTCTATATACTTTTGCTGACGCGCATGAATAAATGCTAAGCTGTCACTATGAGTGCATTTGATTATGTGAAGTCCTCTACTCGGGTGTTCGTGGGACTAAAGATTACGAAATGGGTGTAACGAGAGCGAAAGGGGCCGGGTGTTCTACATGCAGAGGCCTCACGATGAAGTTGGTAAAGAGAGGGTGAAGCAGAAAAAGACATAGATCCGGCGGTGTCTACGTGCAAACGTGAGACACGTTCGACGTCTACGGGCGCTCTTGTTTCCATGGCTCGTTGCTCTTTGTTTTGGTCTCACGACACACTTAGCTTACTCTACGCCTATACTACTAACTTGTACCAAGTCTCCAGGACACCCACATTGCTATTTACACTCCTCGTTTTCCGTAACAATTCTATAGACTACACAGAGCTCGAGTAATAGCCAACTAATTTTCCCGCCGCTCATTACATGCATCTTTGCTCCACGCTTTGATTTATAACGCTAGACTCTACACCATGTTCGGGTTTCGTGCTGCAACATTAAGTCATTTAATTAATTATGCATGTATTTTTGTTGAATACATGTTATAGATGAAGATACTAAACAGCCGTTTTCCTTACAGATGGTGACTACTGCAAACGTAGCATTGAAACCGCAGGTTTACAGGTTTATGGAGCTGGATTTTACTTTAACTCAGCATTCTCTCCACATCTCCAAGCTCCACTCATTACTATCTTGTTAATTATTTCTACTGTATTTATTTATTAGGAGAATTTTAAATACCAAGAATTAATTGTTGCCAGTAACAATTTAAAAGAAAAATTTAAACTTTCAATTGATGAAAGACACATTAAATAATTTTTAGAGTTAATTCATAAACTTAACTCTTAACTGAATAATTTTATATGTAAAAATTAAAAAAAAATTTTATATGTTGTAAATTATAAGTATTTTTCATTCTTTTATTGTTGAACATTTATCATCGTTGAACATTTAAGGGTTAAAGATTTAAACAAACTTAAGATTCACAACCTTTTGAAAATTATTGATATTTTGCATTGAAAACATTCTAAAAGGTTAAAAAAAAAATAGTTAAACATTGAAATTGATATGTGAGTCACCTATTTGTTATAAATATTTCTTAAGTGTTAGCGTCAATCATTTATTCAGTCTTCTTAATATTAAAATCAGTTCTAAATTATTGTAGTACTTGGTTAGAATAATTTTTGCCTATCATTCGAGAATCTAAAAATTCACTTGTAGAATGCGGAAGAAAAAGAAAAAAGAGGTAAATACATATGTAGTGCAATGTCCATCGAAATGCATGCCACTCATGTTAAAGAGCTCATGAGATCCGATATCTTATGGTTACGAGGGACGTTCTCTTTCACGAGACGCACCCGTTCTTAAGTGGAAAGAGAATGGCCACAATAAGACCCGGTAGCATTGAAGTCAGCAAATAGCACACAGAACAGTAGCAAACGATGCGTAGCGCATAACATGCCTCCCAAAACTGGTCCGTCAACTTGCGCAATAGGGAAGAGTTAGGGAAGTCTTCTGAAGACTTTCCGCGAAACGTGACGAACAATGAAGCGACTTATATCCGAGTCTTTTACGCTTTCACCATTTATGAACAACATGGAAGAAGGAATGCGTTGATGAGGATACTGAAAATCTTTGAAGAGAAGAGAAAAGAAAATGATAAGACACTAATGAGTCAATGAAATGAGATCAACTACCCCATTTGTGGAGACACCTTCTACGAAAAATGTAATTATTATGAGAGAAAAACCTTTCACGTGGCGTAAGAAGAGCCATTCACTCAATAAATGTTTATTCTCTGATGATTGTCTTACATTTATGGCCATTGGTAAATGCTGTGGATATGAAAGCAGTAATATTTGGTATATTAATCTTAATTGATTAAACCTGAAGAGAAATGAGTATTTTGTCGCCATTTGCATGGATGAAATTCTATTGCGTCATTGATTTCATGCTATTATTGAAAGTCAAGATGTAATTGCTTCGGGATCTTTGATAAAGACCTTTGCAATAAGAGGAAATACTGTTGAAACATCATTAGAATTTAATTAATAATTCTATTATAAGATACAAACAATTACTTAGAAAGAAAATTATTTTATTGAAAGCTTTTTCCCTTCTCCATTATGGTCAAGCAAAATATTCTTTTAAACACTGATGAGGTAATCTACCTAATATTGAAAAATTTATTTATTCCATTTTTTCTTTAAAACAAGTCCAGCCTCCAATCATTCTATGTAGAACTTGCAAATACAGGGAATCTTTCAATAAATTAATTTTTAATTTATTCATTATTAATTAATTTTTTTACATTCCTTATAAGGTTAATCGAAGTAGCAGTAGAATATGATTTATTTATATCGATAATAAATAATTAAAATGCTCAGAGTATCAGTAAATATGTATCATCAATTTTCATTAATTTGACGTTAATTTTCTTTAATTATCTTAAGACGTGAAATGAATCTTTTCAGTTGATTACACTTTACAAGCCACGTGTGGTTTGTAATAAAGAAAGTCCACAAACAACTACCGGTTGTTTACATATAATGATTATATTGGATTATACATAACAATGAATCTAATTATTAGCCAAACCATTGAATGTAGCCTCTGCTCTTGCGTTTTAATTCGATGTTATCAACTTATGTATGTAACTGAAATGATTAAGACTGTCTATTGCTTATTCCACTCTAAAAAATGTTACATTTCATCACTATTCTCCTTTCTAAAGCCAAATTATATATATTTTTAATAAAGAAAAATATTCCAAATGACCTTGTCATTCTGTACCGTCCATAAGTTTTCTATTCATAGAAATATTTACTTTAGTTATTAAAAAATTATAGGATTAAAAAATGTCGTAATAAAGTATAAGTTAAAGAAACAGTTCAATAAATTGCGTTTCCGATTTATTTATAAATTATAAGCTAAGAATTTGTTCTTAATGACATATTCAAATAATTATAGATATTTTACAAAGAAGGTAATCTTATGAGACTAGTTAAAGAATAAGTCATTTCAAAAAAATTTTTTAATAGAAAAAAAGTAGAACCATAATTGTAATGTTGGTTTCATAATTTTTATAGCAATAAGAGAAATTCCTCTGTCAATTTGAATTGTTTTTTAAATAAAGTTCTATATTTAATATCATCCAATGGTTATAAATGACGTTAAAAAAAATTAAAATGTCTTTAGTTTTTCTATTAATAAAAAGCTCATAAAATGGTTCACTTTTTGATTAGCTTCATGAGAATGCCTTCATAAAAAATTGAAATTAAATGATTGTTGTTAAGATGGAGATGAATACGAATCTCAAAAAATTAATTAGTCTGAATTGTTGAATTTTAAATTAATTTTCTTGTTTCACTAAGAATTCTTCTTTTGAAACTTGAACCAAAAATAAACTACCAAGTATCAATAAAAATTAATTTATCGATATTCATTATCACTAACTGCCGGATCTATTTTATTATATTTAGCATTCGTTCTCGAGTTTTTAAAGATACATGACCTTAACTTTTAAATTTCATATAAATAGATCAAACATGTTTCATGTTTCATCCTGCAGGATCAACATATTTTATTAACTTGTGATATAAAAACACATCCTTTTTCTAGATCAAGATTATAAATAATCAACAGTGTTTATTGTGTAGTCTAGAATGATTGGAGCTCATTTGAATGATAGATTTTTTGAATAAATCTCAAATTAAAATATAGCTAATGACACGAAAGACAAGTAAATTTGAATTAACTCGATCAACGAACATCAGTTGGCTTATTTTATTGCCCGATAAGTTGGAAATAACTTCAAAGATCTTGCAGCTGTAAAAAGAGTAGAGGATTGTTGAAACGATTAGCTGGAGAGTATTCTAAAAAATGAATAAGTCAAGGCTCCTGTTGAGGTATAAAATATAAAAAATGCATTACTTTAACTGATTAAACTACCAATTATTTTCAATATTCAACGACCACACATCTTGGCATGTGAGTAATAGATATCACAGAAATAAATGAGATACTTGATGATTTTTTTTATAAAAATTCACAGAATAATTCTTTACACTTTGAATTACATCATAGAGAAAGCGACCCAGTTGAAAAAAAAATTGTTGCTATTTTGGGAAAAGTGACACATAGGATATGTTCCATTAGATAAGCAAAAAAATCTGCATGAAAAATTGCAGCTTCATAACATCAGCGAAAGCATTTAGTTTATGGCTCGTTTAGTAGGTGAAGGTTGTTGGTAATAACTGAAAAATAAATTGATACATAATACATATTGCTTTCAACGTATACAAGAGTTCTAAGATTGAAATTGAAATCGATCATAGAAACATCAACTATACATTCTTAGGCTAATGATAATCGCCATAGATTATTAAATTACGGGTAATAGGTTGAAAATACGTGGGCTATTATTTCACTTAAAACATTGTTTAGCTTGAATACAAAGATGAGTTGAAAACTGATCAGCTTCAAAATAATAACATGTTCTCTTAGTACTTAGGATATTGAGTTGCATAAGAAATTATCAAGATTTTCAAGTTGACATTTACGTTACTTTTAGCATAATTACAAATACCTGAATTATTAACTGAAAGTATTTCTCAGCTAAATTTACATCAACAAATTATAAAAATAAAAGAGTTTTATTATTTTTTTTTATTTCGTAGAGTTAAATAATATCTAGATTCTGCTTTTAACTGATGTCTCATGCCGACTTGATTCTCATGATAAACTACACCCTTTAATTTGTCAACGAATCAAATGAATGAACGACATAGAGAAGGGGAATTCTGTCAAAAGGGTCGCAGTTCATTGTGCCACAAGTGCATTCCGAGTAGCTTTGACTCGCCCAATTGTCTGTATCTGAGTTAGTTTTGATCTTCTATATCTTCTATGGTTATCATCATCATCTTGCTTGTCTTTCTAGCAAGTACTTGAAAAAAAGAACATTCTAGAGTACACTTCAAAATGATTACTTAGGAAACCATTGATGTGATTTACACTAAATTGAAGTCCTTATTCAAATAAAAACATGAAAATTCGTTGAATTGAGTGTAGTGGTAGAAAAAAAGACTTCAAGTTGTGCAGTGAGTCATACATTTGTATGCTAATCAAGAATTTTCTTTGATTTATTGTCAAAGTGTTTATTATGTGAGCTGATAAACAGTGAAACATGATGTTGAGAATAATAGGGTATAACGTGAAGTGATGGAGAAAGTGGAGAGATATTCTATTGAGAACAGGAACTAGTTGAGGTCAATCATAGGACAATTTGAGAATTAAACTTTTTTCATGATAAAAGTGTCACATTCTTTTTACTTGCGAAGAAATGCTTGCTTAATATACTAATTGAATTCTTTTATTTGCCTTATAAGCATTACAGTCATTGACTTTTAATAAATTAGCTCTTTTTTTGCTTTAATTTGAGTGTCGCATTCTTTTTTAATTAGATCGAAAAAAACTGTCTTTATTGTTTGATTTCCTTATGTGTCGATTTAATGATAGTAGAAAATAAACGATCGGTTGTCTCTTCAATGACTTCGTACAAGAGAAAAGTTAACAAGACGTAAGTGATAGCTAAAAATCAGTGAAACCAGTTCTTTATAATATTTTATTTTACTCGAGTTAAATATGATTTAAAATTCAAATTACCATAATTTTATTGTTCTAAATCTGTCGTTGATTTATTCGAAGAAAAAATGTCGAGTGGTTTAAATTCAAATATTAATAAAAGTATTTATGTCTGCATGATAATCACATAATCTTTATTTAAAGCTCATGTGACAGAATATAGTCCAGTAGAGGTGCAATTAAAAATAGGGGTAATAGAAAATCTAACCTCCCATTTTTACAGTTATCATGTCAATTTGCCGATAATACAGAATTCTTTCCAATCGATCCTCAAACGATTTCTTAGCATAATATCGAAAAATTCAATCGTTTTCTTTTTTCTCCGATGTTTTACATTGTTTGCTGTCAATAGGAGACTTTTATTCATAATTTTTTATTAAATTTTTCGATATTATGTTAAGAAAGCAAATTGACATGATAACTGTAAAATAGTTAGCACGCTCTTTTTCATTTTCTGCGATCGAATATCTCAAAAAATAAGTCGAAAATGAGAAAAGTGAGGTGACAGAAATGTTCGTTGCACTGTAAAGAACAAAAAATGTCCTATAAAATATTGTCGATTTTTAAATATTTAAAGAGTTATTGATTAAAATATGAGGGCTCGAGCAGGCAAAAATTGTTTATAACAAAAAAACACAATGACACGTACACTTTTTTTGCCTGCGAATGGTTTTTTCGAAATCCTCGTGTGATTTTACGTAAAAAAAACCTTGGTTCGTATTAAATTGCACCCTTACTAGACTAATATGATACTTCTATAGCGATAGCCTTCTTATCATATCCTCTTACTTTTAACGAGAAAGAAAGAAGCTTTATATTACATATATCAGACGTAATAATTAAAAAAAATCAGTCTTTTTATTCTACTGAGATGGTCAACATCATCTTGGAATTTTCATGAAAAAGGCAAAAATTGAACTAAAACGAACTGTAAAAAAAGTATATAAAGTGGTTGATTTTCTTTGGTTGGCATGATATTATTTCCGGTGTGCAGTAACGACATGAAGGTATCCTGGCTGTTGAAATACGGCCTCGTCCTCGTCCTTGTTCTCATAGTAACTCCTGTGGAATCTTTGACTGGAAACGTATGTACCAGAATTGAAAAGTAAGTTTGTTTTTGTATTTTCATTAACTTTTTTCTGTCTTTACTCCATTCCTAAACAACTTCTTTTGATTAATTTTTTTAACAGATAAATGAAAAGTACAGTAGTTAAAGATTAAAAGACTTTTCTTTCTCTTTCTATCCTTCGGTTTCTTCACCCCGGATACACTTGAACGGAGTAATTGTCCTTAAGTTGCTTTAAATTCGTCTAGACAATAGTATATGTAATGAGGATCATTATCTCATAAGAATTCAATTGATGAAAAACTTTTTTAATTCATTAGTTAATTTTAATAATTTTTTTCACCATCATTTAATAGCTAGTAATTGCGTTGACTACATTCCTGTGACTTTCAAACCGTGAATATTGAAGTTTCTAAACAGGATACTTTACGACACCATCCGACATCAAAAAAGACTTTCAAACTCATCAAAGAAATGAAGTATACTATTGATAGACACGTGTCATTCTTTTAATTCAATTTTTATTAAGCCTACTACACAAGAGTATCAAATGAATGTATGAACTAGTTCATTTTGACTAAAGCTATTAGATTAATTTGTTTTTCTTTTCATACTTATTAATCATGTTCAGGTGAATTCCTTGATAATAATACAATGTTTTTTCAGTTATACAGAAACACGGAGGGAACCTTACCAGAAGACAGAAGAAGTATTAACGACTTCATGGTGCTTTGCATTACCTCCAAGATGCTCGAGATATAAAGTTATAAGGCAAACGTATTGGAAAATACAGGTGATTATATTTGAGTTCATTTACATGAAAAAAAATTCTATAACCATTCAACAGTTTAGCTCTCACAACGAACTGTTTTGAACTCTTTCAACGCTATTTAACATAGGATACATAAGTTAGAAAGAATGTGGTAACTTTAAAAAAGCAAAGTTTTTGATTTCAAATGAAATATTCTTGGTTTTCTCCAAGAAAATAGCAAGTATATAATTACTAAAATGCTATAATCTGATTGTTTTATCAACAAAAAATACTTTTTATTCATTTTTTGATAAAAATATCAACATAGAGTTGATCTCAAGAAATAAATGGATAAATAACATAGTTTCTCATGCATTAAATTGGTATTTTTCATCAGCATATTTTAAATATTAAAATATAAAACAGTGAATGCGAAGAATTAATTCGAAGACATTCATATGTCCTTCTGACGATTTTTTTTGCTCTCTTCTACTCGCTTGAGTACTTTAGGACTTTATTACATTAAGAAAAGCGACAGTAAACGATAAATACTGGCAGGTTAATGAAACAAGTAGAAAATGAGATGAAGTAGCTGCATTCACATGAAAAAAAAACTTGTGTAAATACCCAGGAGTTTTTGTCTACTTATTATGGAATAATTCACAAGTAAGAACGCAAGCAATTATCCAATTATCAGCATACAAAATTTTTTTAATTACTGCAAGTATCAAGAAGCAATTGAAAGCATCTTGGATACAATTTCTTCTTTCACATATTCGTGACATTTTTTTTCAGTACGGATAAAGATTGTGAAGAGAAAAAGCAGCGAAAGGCGCGGTAGACTTTCATATAACGCAGCAGACTGTAATCAAAAGATAGATTGCGAATAAAGTTATTACGTAGGCGAATACATAAATAAATCTCCAATGTTATTTTATTTCTTTGTAATCCTACATATGAATTAAAATTTGTGGTTAATAGTATAATATTTGTGCCTATATTTGTCAATAATCCTAATTATAAGAATAATTGAAGTATTTTCTTGTATATTGCAGAGTGAAGAGAAGCAGAGAAATGTTAGTGAATGTTGTCCAGGATATACAATGCTAAAACTTTGGGATGAAAATTCTAAGAGTAATATTGAATCGTGCGTCGCACATTCGGACTGTAAACCCGGATACATAGGCAAAAATTGCACAACCGGTGATTATTTATTATTCTCTCATTCATATTATTACTTTTCCTTTGTTTGAAATTTGAAAGAAAATTTATTGAACTAATTATATTAATCAAATTCACTTTCCCAGCATTTTTCATACATTCCTTTTTTGAATGTAGGAAGTAATCCTTCATACTACGAAGTTGCAATTTATTAAACTTTTTTTTTCTGTTTTAAATAAATATCTATATCTAATGGATTTTGTCTATCTACTTTTATAAATAATAACTGAATTACCTTGTAATATATACAAGGAAATAATAAATATTATTATTATTATTTTAAATAAGATATTTAGAAATTATGCAATTCAGTAAAGTTTAATTTGTTGCAAAAAAAACCGAAGAAAATCAATTACAATTTGCATTTCATGAGAGTGATTAGTTAAAATCTATACATAATATTTTTGTTCACAAATAGTTGAGTTAATTAAAAATATTTAACACTAATCTTTTACTCATGTTAATTATTATCTTTATATATACTTTATTATTATTTTTCACTAGATAAGCTAATGATACGTTTTAAATAATTAAAATATCAATTAATATGACTTTATTTAAATTCATTTCCTATACTTTCTTTACTTAGAATGTCGTCCACGTGGAAAATCCCGACAAATCTTTTGAATGCCATATGTATATTATATTTGTCATGGGATACAAAGTTTCTCAAATCCGGAAACTATAAAAGTAGTAATTTCGTAAAGAGTTAACTCGTACTCATATAAGTCCATAAAAGGTAGTAATTTAAATCAACATCAAGTGGGGAGGTATTAAAAAATTTGACGTTGAATTTACGAAGATCTTTTTAGAAATTTATATCCAATAAAAAAATCCACTCGATTAAAGTATAAATTGTAAAGTGGACTTGTAACACGTGCGATCATTTACGCTGATAAAAAAAATAATTAATTAGAGAAGCAGTGAATATGTGAAAGTACATAAAATTGAACGTAACTCAAAATGTAACTGGACTTTGACGACGTTTCACACTCACACAATTGATATTGGGAAACAGATGAATCAAAAAGTATTATTGACCATGTAATGCACGATCGGTGAGTACAATGAGTCAAGTGAAATTGGCAATTGGCCTCTCCCTTCGACCGTTAAATCAAACTCAAGAGTTCCCAACCAACTCGTAACGTAGGAATCATTTATGCTTTCGACTCTCACGGAGTGTTAATGTACAAGTACTTTGTTAATGAAAACATTGAATTACAAAATAATTGAATCTTTATATAAATACGTTCACCTACATAAGAAGTATTGATTTAATGTTTTGTTCACAGAATGTCCAGTAGGAACATGGGGTGTCTTATGTAAGAACACATGCAACTGTAATCCTCTGGAGATTTGCAGCCCAACCAATGGTTCTTGCTATTGTCCAGCTGGATGGAAAGGATTAGCGTAAGATGATATCAATTTTCTATTAAGTCTTGACTGTACACTTCCAGATACTTATCATCATTATATATAAGAACAAGAAAGACTTATTTAATTCGTTTGCCTCTATCTATTGATCTATTTATTTGGAAAATTCAACTGCTTGGAAAGTTTTAATAATTTAAAACACCTTTTATGGTGCTGATGGAATAAATAAAAAATTAAAATTTATTGAATTATTTTTATTAGATGTGATAACAAATGTGAAGAAGGGAAGTGGGGTGTAAATTGCTTAACTTTATGCGATTGTGCCAATGGATCTAGCTGTCATCATGAAACAGGAGCTTGTCTCGAATCAATTGATGAATCACACGAAGATTTAACTGAAAATTCCTTCTTATTCCCTTTTACTGTGCTTCCTTTGGATAATTATGATAATTCAAGTAATGATGATGTAATCAATGCTAATTTTCTGGAACCTACGGACACTGCAGAAATTCTGCTGGGTGAGTAAGCACAGGTTTGATGCTAATTTTTTTCACTTTCTCTTGAGAACAAAAAAAATTAGCTACAAAGTAGCAATATTTATGACCTTTGATTTAAATCAATTTATTATTTTTTCTGTTACAAATAAAGAAGCAGTAAATAACACCCAAGTGAATGATGAAATTATACTATCGACGATGGAAACGGTGGTAGTTAATGAATTAATTACTGAGAATGATAACACAAGTGTGTTAAATGTAACAACAGGTATTCAATGAATATAATTTTTAATAATAAACAGCATAAAATATTATTAAAATTACTCCTTAGAATTATTGGAAAGCAATAAATGTTATAAAATTTGGAATTAAAGATAATAAAGCTTGACTTTCAATATTGCTTTAAGATTCAAAAAAAATTGAAATATTTTCATTCTATGTAATTAACTGGTAAATATTTACTCTTAGCTAGTACCAGTTTTATTGACCTACATTACCAAATACGTGGAAGAATTGAAAATGAAGATAAAAAAATCGTGAAAAATAAAATATAAATACATATTAATTCTTTATTTATCTATTATATCAAGGAATGAATGAATATCCAAATGTAAATATTTTTACAATATAAATTATTTAAAACTCATGATAACACCGACATTTTCAATTAAACTGAACATTGAGAGAGCGCATATTTATTATAAAAATAAATTAGTATTTACTCAAAGAGTACATTAAATAAACTTTTACTGATATATTGATTATTAGATTCGGACTTTCCAATAACAAAAGTAATAGAATTTTTCAATAATTTTATTAAACTAGGTATTCCTCTTATCAAACATAAAAGTCTTTTAAATGTATATTTAATTATCGGAAAGTATCTTTTCAACTCAACAAAATTTATCAATACAACCAATTTTCTGAATGTGTAGGTCCATTGGGTAATATTGCTGAAAAGGTCCAGATCCCTGCGCCAGCAAACATGGTCATCTTTATCATTATTGGATCAATAATATCTTTCGTGTCAGCAATCATAGCACTCTTTTCTATTCGCCACATACGAACTAAACTGTGTAAAACTATAAGACTGTCGATTTACGACCTTGAGGGACCGGATACACGTCCTACTACATTGCCAAATGAAAAGGGAAATGAAGGAAAAATCAATCCTATATGCCGTACCAGTGAGATACCCACACCTCTTAGAGATTATGGTATGTTTATCTATATTTATTGTGCAGAATTTTCTATATAATTTTTTACAATTAACTTTGTCATAGTATATTGAACATGAAAATTTTATTGTAATATAGATTGACGAGAATGATTACAACATTATAATATTTATTGGTAATTCGAGTTTCTGTTATGAGTTTACTATCGTAATATGTCCTTGTATTACGTTGATTAATACTTGGAGTAAACACCTAAAAATATTCTCAAATTACTTGATAAAGTTGAATTGTAAATACATAACAAGATGAATATCAACCAACTTATTTTCCATCAAAGAAAATATGTTTTGATGTTTTTCTTTAGCTAATAATCTTGAATGTTCTTCAAAAATTAGTTGAATTTTCATAAAAAATCAAGTTTAAAAAAATTATAATATTGAATATCACTAACACAAATAAAAATATATATTTTAATGAAAGAAATTTGGTACCGTTCGCTTTCATTTACACTAATTGGGTAGCTTCTATTAAAGATACAGGAAAAAAAAATTGATTAGTAAATTATAAACTTCCGTTTGTAAAAGACCCCTCATTTGAATTGTTATTTGACTCATTGAACTGTCACAAAATAAATGAAAGAATTAACGAATGAATTATTCACATATCATAATGTTACAGAGACACCAAAGAGTATTCCTCTACAACCTTCTTTCACTTTGCCAAGAATAAATGATGTAATAATAAGAGAGTCTACTTATTACAATCAATATCCAAACATTCATTTCTTCAATACTCCTCAAGGTAAGAATATTAGATTTTATCTATTTACAAAGAAGATCTTTCAAAGGATGTTAAGATTAAATCATAGAAATAATTATGATTGAAAAAAGATAAATATAATAATGAAATATTGGATGTACAAATCAATTCGATATACAATCAATGATGATAATCTTTTAATTATATGTTATTATAACTTATTATTTATTTAATTATTTTTTTTGCAATAAACATTTTAATATTCATCAAAGAATTTATATTGGAGTATAGTAAATAAAAAAAATTGTCAATAGCATTATGTAAATAAGAGCTACTCTGTATATTGTTTTTTCTAGGGCGTGGTTTAGCATGCTTGAGTCATCCTCGCACTTTTCCGATTCCGTTCGGAATTCTGAACTTGACCTACTTATAAACGTAGGTCATTGACCTGTTAGCTATAATCTAATTCTCTCCGTTTCTGTGCTTCTCTCCCATATGTCACTCAGGTGTTTACGTGATAATGTAATTATTGTCACGAAGATTAGCTCCATTAGACTGTAATGTTACATGAATTAATTGATTATTAATTTATAATGTTTATTTTTTGTTTAATTCTACTGGAAAGATACGTAATAAAATAATTTTTAAAGAGGAAAAGTATATAAAGTAAAATTGAATAAAAGAGCTTTAAATCAGGGAATAAATATGTAAGTTAGATATTTTATCTGAACTGAATAATAAAAGAACAATTTGATGAAAATGAAATGATCATTCTGATCTTATCGATTGGAAAGTTAAAATGAGGAAAGTGCCAACCTCGCGAAATTCTTGGAACAACTACGCCATTTCTTTAATGTATATCGTTTTCCACTTATCGTATTACGAGAACGGAAACTCTTTACTCGACACGTCTGTAGCATGTAATTTCAATTATATCGATACATATAATCTGATTATTACAGAACTGTTGGAAGCTCAATATGACAAGCCACCATCAATCAATGCATTTTCTCAGCTTAGACTGGAATTCTTTGAAGGTGAACATCTTTACGATGAAATTCCACTTCAGTCAACACCTGACGATAAAAGTGATCATAAATCTAACATTAAAAAATCTTAATATCATGAAAACAACATGTCAGGCCATTACAGCTAGTTAGGATACTATAATAGATATTTATCATCATTCAGGATTATAAGTTTAAGATTTTTGTAAATGTCTACACAAATTAGATTGTAATTTCAGTATTTATTATATCATATTCAATAGTTTCTTGATATTTTACAAATAGGTAACATGATAAACATTGATGACTATAAATATTATGAAGGATATTGCTGCTATTTTAGTAAGTTCGTTAGATTAACTTCAACAGGTTTTTATATAACAGTATTTTTACAAGTTTCTATTTTTGTAATTCGAAAAATGACCAGTACCAAGATTTATAAACAAAACAATACTCTCTTTTCTTGAAACGTTTTCAATTAATTGGAACAAATACTAATCGAAGTATTCATCTTAATTAAAATGTCTGTATCTTATATCAACATTGAACAGCAAGAATGTAGGTCAAGCGTACACTTCTATGATTCGATATATGAAAATCTATGCAATGATGAATTTATATATTAATTTATTATAATTTTCTGTCATACTCAGTAGATCAAAAAATGTTAATCAGTTGGGTGTTATCATTAACATTTTTTTTTATGTAATCTTGACGTAATTGAGAAATCTAATTTATTGCATACGACAATCAGTACATTTATAGCAATCTAAGAACAAAGATGTTTAGATTAATAGCATTAAGTGTTATATACTTTTCTATTGGAGTTTTTATATCCAATGCTCAAGTCGGCATCAAAGGAGGTCATTATCAGTCATATCAACAATCGCCTTATTCTCAACCTGCCAATAGAACTGGCTACTGCTATAAAAGGGTTCCGTGAGTAATTGTTTACACGAAGGTTCTTTAAGCAATTGATTCATGTTCAATAGATATTTTATAATTAATTATTTTTATTATAATATTTTTAATATTAATTTCTTTGATAAATAAACAATATCATAAATGATGTCAAGATTTAAATAATTCTAAGGATAAAATGTTTAAAAAGAAATTTCAATACATTTTTATCATTCAATATCCTCGCTCAATCCTTTATATAAAGTTTAATTTAACTACACTTTGATCGAGAATAACTTGAAGATAATTGAAGCAGAGTTTGAGTGACCTCGACCTTTAGTGGGTATCTAAAATAAATAAGCAGTATCGATAGTGAAAAATACATCAACTCGTGCAGTTAGATTTTAGATAATTCAATGAAGAAAGATAATACAATAATATTCTGTAATCTATATTGAATAATAGATATCACCATGCCAGATCTCAATTTAATGAAAGTCACGTTGGAGGTGGATATAATCAAGGTGTCAGACCAGTAAGTTTTCACATAAATCCTCTATTTCGTTTAACATATTTTTTTTCTATCATTTCAATATAAATTTGCCAATTTCTATTTTTAGTCTTGGAATAATACTTACTCTAGTGAATGGATAACAATTCTTGACTGTTGTGATGGCTACATTAAAAATCAAAGGACCAATAGCTGTGAAATAGCTAGTTGTGAAGGGAACTGCTTCGGTGGAAGATGTATTGGAGGAATGTGTACCTGTGATTCAGGTTGGATGCTAATAGAAGGAGTTTGCAGACCCATATGTCGTCAACCATGCGGTCCAAATGGCTACTGTTTCACACCTGATGTGTGTGAATGCAATCGAGGATGGGAAAGATCACCAATGGGTGATTGCCAACCTAATTGTCCAGGTGGCTGTATCAATGGTGATTGTATTGCACCACAAACATGTGTATGTAAACCTGGGTATAGATTGAATGAAGTTTCTCAGAAATGCGTTCCTGATTGTGAAGAAGGATGTCGCAATGGACACTGTATTGCTCCTGGCGTTTGTCGATGTAATTCAGGGTCAGTGTCTTTCATATAAATCAATCTACACTATTTAAAAAAAAAACTCCAACTAAAATTTGTCATTCAATAATTTAATTAACAAATCATCGATTTTTTCAGATATTATGATCCTGATGGTTCATCTAAAAGATGTTTGCCCTACTGCGGTCCAAAGAATTGTGGTTCTCATGGAGAATGTGAATCACCAGGAGTTTGCAGATGTCGACCAGGCTACTTTATGAATTCTTACTCAGATGTTTGTGAAGCACCAGAACCAGGAATCAACCAGTCACCAAACCCTGGTTGTGATCATCCTTGTATCAACGGTGTTTGTATGGGATATAACGTATGTAGCTGTAACGATGGTTATTTACCAGATCCAAACGATCCCACAAGAACCCGATGTATATCCGGATGTCCTGGTGGCTGTCCTAATGGAGTTTGTTCAGGTCCTAATTTGTGTTTATGTAAACCGGGATATGTCAAAGATCGCAGCGTCAAAGGTAGCCAACGGTGCGTTCCAAAAAATAATTACTGATGATAAGGATTTATATCAGTAGTTAGTTAATAAGATTGATAATAAAATTAATTATAATTGTGAAAAGAAACAGGATTATCTGAAAGAGATATTTATTCTGCATGATCAATTTATACATATAGAAAAGTGAGATTTGAACAATAGATGAGATGATAATTTTAATCAAGTTATATCATTAGCTTTCATCTAATTAAGAGTGGTTTTAAATTGGATTTACAAATTACAAATTACGGTTGAATAGAATAAAAATCAATACACCATTAAGTTATAAATAATTATCTATATAAATATTTGATCATTATTTCAATAAAATTTCATTAATAATACATTAAATAGATCTAAATTTTAGTACTTATCCATCTTACATAATTTTTGGTCGTGTCTCGGTAACTAGATTACGCTAATATAATATACTACCAGCCATAGATAGGTAAGAATACGACTCATAAACGTAATTATAGTCATCTTAACCACACTGTTTTATCTAAACAGCATCCTTAATAACAAGAAAAATATTTTCTTCCTTATTACCTTTGGTTAAATATTTTTTAACCAGGAAAGTAACTTCCAAAAGTGCATCTCTGTGAAGCATAATTGTCTTCCAACATGTGATGTAAATAATCATTAAAGGTAGCTGTAAATTCCAAGTCAAGTCAGATTACAAGCTTCTAAACAAGATTTATTAAAAATCGATAGTGGAACATTATGTTATTGATCCAGAGTAAATGAATACTGATAAACTATCATGTCCCTGACTGGCTGATCCCGTTCTTTTGCGCGACCAAATCGATTTGGTCGAGCTGAAGGGTTACAGTTTTGAGCATACAGAGGTGGTTGTACCTTCTCGATGGAGTTGTAGGTCGAGTCACTCGGTGGCGCTGGACGAGAAGAATCCTGAGAACCGGGCAAGCGCTGTGGGAATGCTCTCTTGGGATTCTACTAACTGCGAACGTGTGCGCACCGTGAGTTGGTCTTATATAGGGTGTAAGCAATGGCAAGCCAAAACGGCGGAGAGGGTAAAAGATGTGGATGCATCGCCGATGGTTGGTTTCGGGGATAGACTCACGCCGCGGGGGCGATGAGCGCACTTCCGTTCGCCCTGAAATTAATTTACTGTTGTTGTTGCTGGTTTACGTGCATCATTCTGTTAATTCGACCAAGTTGTAACGCTGCCCAGGAACTCCTGGACAACCTGAACTTTAAGTTTGAGGCAAGACAACGCCGGGAAGTGTTAGCTCCTGGAGTTGATCACCAGCGAAATTTGGTTACCACCCTTGAAGAAGAGAATGTCTATGACGAAGACACGGATATGTCGTACGACGAGAACGGCGATGAGGATTACTTCGAGACGAATACGACAGGTAATATTTCATTGCTGCATTGTGAAGTGTTGATTTGGATTTTGCTTTATTTCTGTTCATTATAAATGCACAAGTGCTAAATAATTGTGATGATGTAGGAAAAGGAAATGTGTATAATAAATCATGAAAAAACTGGGTCGAGTTGATTAGAACTTTAAAGAGCTAGGAAATGCGCAAAAGTGATATAGTACAGATAAATTCTAAATCAATTCTCGCGTGACTCTATATCTTTTGTCACCTTTGAGTAATCTATCTCACGTGGGATACTCTGAATGTTTTATACCGGATGTGAATGACCGTAATATGGCATTGGAGGTATATTCAATAACCTGCGTTCAAGCAGACCTTCATGACCATCAACAACTTGAGTTACATAATCAAGAATTTCTCTCTGATTTCACGGAAGACGAATATCAACTCTACGATACTGGTGTACAGTAGAGTTTCCAACTGGATTTATCACTAAAGTTTCTGTAAGATTAATGTTCTTATTAACCATCAGTTTACTTGTAAAGTCCAATCACCAATATAAATTCAATCAATATTCTAAGCTTTCTCTTACTGTTTTTATGTATTAAATTTATCAAATTTATTTTGCATTCAACTAAAACTAGAAACTCATTTAACAACATATCCGGTTTTAAACAATGCACTTGATTTTTTGAGTACAAACTTAACTCATTTTCGCTTTATAAGCAGAAATTTAAATTTAAATTATGATTTTCATTAAATTATTATTCCCTGTAGTTCACTCTGTTGTTTAAATAAACATAATTACACTAAAAATATTCTGAAAATATTTCACTATTGTCGTTGAACATTTATTCAATATTACATCAAATCGATAAAATTGTTTTTAATTGTTTGATAAATATTGAAGTTGCTCTAGTAGTAGTGCAGTGAATTATCAAGCCTACACAATAAACATAAAATGGAATTTGGAATACCATTAATAAGAATCTTAAAAGTTCTTTGGTAAGAATAATAATTAGGACGAATGTAGTTGGAATAATAAATAGAGATGCTTTGTAAACCGTGTAAATGAACTCAAGAATTAAACACTGGATTTTATTGATTTTAAATACCAGGGTAAATTAGGTTGCAGCCTATAAAGTCATATAACGTCGGATATGTTTTCTGACGAGCTTTGTTAGTTGTAAGTCACGTAAAACTAAATAAACTTCTATCGACCGTTTTCAATTACAGAGAAGGGACGGTACCTCGGTGCGCCATGCGACAACACGTGCAGTCCGGATCTACAACATGTGTTTTGCGACACAGTCACCGGTTTATGTGAATGTGAAAAATTCTATCCAGTTCGACTTGGACCAACGAAAGGTTGTGCAAAGCGTATGTATCTTATTATTATTTTTATCACTTTATATATTTAATATTCTAAAAAAAAACGATATAACAGTAATTATAGAACTCTTATAAATATCTGGATATTTTATTTATAAAAAACATTTAATCTGTTTAGCGAAAAAACTTGGAGAACAATGTTTCTACCGAGCAACATGCACATTCGCAGATCAACACGCGACATGTACTCAAGTCCAACATAATGCCGTCTGTGATTGCGATGAGGGTTACCACAAAGTTGCAATTGCTAGACCGAACAAAAGAGTCTTTTGTGCAGAAGGTTGTTGAAAATTCAACTCAACTTTTGTTTGCATTAGTTACTTCATTAATTTATTCAGCTAACCTTTTACTTCTTTGGTATCACATTGACACAAGATTTAACTTTTGAGTCTACTTGAGATGATTGGAGCAATGACAATTATACATTGATGAGTGATTCAATTAAAAATCAAGCTAATAGAATGAGTTTATCAAAATGATGAGTATAAGAAAATATTATTCATCTGCTGGTAAAAAATTTTAATCAATGAATTCTCAAGTAGTCTGTAACTATTTCTCTCACAACCATTCATATTTAAACTCATTATTTAAATACAATAAAAATTATTTAATTAAGTCAGTAAAAATTTTTCTAATTGTATAAAAATTACATAACTTCAGCAATTGAATAAATTTTTTAAATTTTCTTATATTTTTATCCGTGAAATAACCTTCTTAAGATTATTCCCAAGCAAATTATTAATGCTTGAAAAAATTTATTCTTAATATTAATAACATCAGATAAAGGAATTTTATGCTCAATTTAACTACAAATTACCAAATTAAATATTTTATTAACAAAAATTTTTAAAATTAACCTCATCACTGTACAATATAAAAAATTATTGACATCAGATTTAAAAGTATTTATTCTAATAATTTTCCAACTTATCGAGATCGTAAAATGCATATAAACCAATTTAGCAGTTAATAAAATGATTTTATTTTGCAAATGGCAGATTTGGTGCTGATATCCACTGATTTACCAACGCTTTTGGGCATAGCATCTGGGATAGCAGTATTATCAGGATTGTTATGCTTTGTGTTGAAATTATTCAGTCGAGCAAGATACACGAGACCTCGACATTACGCCAACGCCAATCATGCACCTCCAATGCTATTCTCCAGCGATACAGGTGAGTGTATTGCTAATAATAATTGTTGGATAATCCTAATAACAATAATACTAGCATAAAATGTATAGTTAATGTCTTTGTATCCTATATTAACATTATTGCACGAGTAATAGTCTTCGCTTAGTGCGAAGGACGTGCTCGAATGGACAAGACATTTCTGCACAATAATACCTTTTCTGAAAGAATCTCTTAAACATTAAATTATCTCTGTAACCCAATTACTTGAACTTCAAGTCCTATTAATGAAACATGCAGCCTCAGGATTGTTCAATGAGGCTCTTGACTACCATTCTGACACTGTTTAAAGAAACCTGTTTCTATTGCATGACTTGATACATTTTCTATGACCGAGTGAGCTTGAACTACAGGTTCTCTTGATTTTGCTACCATACATGAATACATTCAAAACAGAACGATCTTCAGGTTCACGTTGTTGGGTTGCGTCATGAAAATTTAAACCATATAAGGAATACTAAGATTCAAAAACTTTCAACGCGAGATATGACTGATTGTTATCCTTTGAGACCTGGAACTGCGTTTCAGGCATTCCTTTGACACTTTCGGGAAGACCTTCATCACGTTCGAGCCAGAGAAGTGATGGGAATCCTTTGAGCTGTGCGTCCTTCACTAGGAGGCCAAGCAGTGGTGGAAGTCGTGGACCTCTTGTTCCAGCATCTCGAGCAGGTGCGGCTCGTGCCGCCGCCATCTTGCTTATTTCGTGTCATCTTCAAGCAGCAGGAAAGAAGCATCGACGTACTCTCAGTGACGTTGCTGAGGGATCCTCTCATGGCCTTGGTAGATGATAAAGTTACTCTCACATCCAGACGTTCGTTTATCCTGTCCTCTCCTTTTGCGCGCTTTCGGGAAAGTCTCGCTTCCCTTCTTTTGCACTATTGATTTATCTGATAAATCGTTTGAGGGCTTTTTACGTCGACTGAAGCTTGTGTTCGCCAATCCTCCTTTTCTGTGTTCGCACAAGTTTACTCGTCGTCTAATCGTGCTGTCTGTGCCGTTGTGTTTTTGATGTTACTCTTTTGTTTTATTATCTTATTCAAAATTTTTCACTGATGACTGTGGTTAGGAAAAGAGATTATATGCTTTTAATCAAAAGAATCATCAGTCTTTTCTATTATCCAAGTAACTAAGATGTATTGATTTTACATAAAACTAAACACATTATATGATGTTAAATTTGACCTTGATAATATTAAAGTAGAAGAGCATTTGATAATACATAAAAAATCCATCATATCAGCATTATGGTCATTAATTTTATAGACTTATCGTTCAAATTTCAAGATGAGACTGTGAATTTTTTTATGAAAATATATAACTTATTTACAAATGAAACAATTGATATTTTCTATCAATATCACTAGATGATATTATTGATACCGATAAATAAATATAAATAATAACAATAATTTATTAACATTCTCATTTCTCATTTTTATTTTCAATTTTCCAAACGATAAACACATGACTACATTACTTGAAAACACAATACTCAACTTCCTTCCGACATTTCGCCGGAAACAACGATAGAATATCTGACTTCTAAGATATCTTCTTGGCTTCTAGCCACGTTCAAGTAACATATCGTAAGAGAATACACTGTAGTATTTCTACTTCTTCAATAACTTTTTTTATGTATGAAGTTCCATACACAAGTTATTGACACTTTGAAATCGATCTATCTTATCTACTTCAATTTCCTTCTTATGAGACCTGAATGCTAACTCTCAAGAAAAATGAGAGAAAACTTTCATCTACTCAGATCTGTTTACTGAGTCATTTTCATAGCGAATCACATCATAAATAAATTTCATACGCACATTGTCATGAATTTATACCAAGTAAATGTGTTTACGAGTCAGCAAGATGGCAGCGGCCGGTTACTTCATACAATAAATATCGCTAAAGCGATAAAATGTTGGTAAGAAACACCGATCAATCGTGCACTATAGCTAACTCGCTGCACTCAAGACTACTGCATGTTTGCATTCAAATGAATACTTATTAAGAAGTACATAAAAAATATAGACTACTCAAATGAAAGTATACATACCTAGCATGGAACCTAATCCTTTCGTTTTCAACTGTATTTCATAAATTCAAGCTTTATAGAAGCTTCTAGACTATTGAGCTTCTTGATTAAAAAATAATTATTATATTTATGATACACAGTAAAAAAATTTATGATGACAAAGAATTGTGTATTATATATAATAGACTTTACTTTGCTAAAAAAATACAATTAAATTTTTTCAAAAGATTGATCAAGTAGATACATCAGGCTATTCTGCTGATAGCTATAATAATGAAACAATCTTGATAATGGTAAGAATGATACTATAAAGTGATTGATATTGTGTAAATTTGAATAATATTTTACTAGCTATTTATAGAATATTATTTTGTTAATCTTCAATAATAGAGTGAAGGCGCATTAAAAAATCATAGTTGAAAAAAATAGTTTATCAAGTCAGCTTACACTAGCATATTATTCAATAAATAAAATTATGACATGTAAATAATTTTAAAAAAATGTATGCACAAAATTTTTTTACTGTGCATGAATTGATTAATTATAATTTATCATGTACAATTAGAGTTTTATGGTATTATATTAGATTACTTTCTCTCGGCAGGTTCTCGACGACCAAGCCTGGCATCAATTCATAGCTCAGTCTCATCAGCAAGGAGTTACAGTGCACGAAGACTAGAGCGAGAGAGGAATGAAAAAGAGCAGAGGCAGGCTCTTCAGGAATTGAGGCTTGCTAAACAGCGAGAACAGGAATTGCAACAGCAATCTCAGCAGCAAAGTGCGCCAACTCCGAGTCCACGAACGCCACATTCAACGGATGAACTTTTGCCTTCAGTTGAAGAAGGCAAAGAGGCATTTTATAATGAGGTACTTTTACAATCTTATTTCACCCTGTTAAAAGAAATATATTTTAAATACGAAAGCATACGTTGAAATTTGTGTAAGCAGCTAAATTCTTCTAATTACGATAAGTTTTTTTTTTTGATTTGCACATTTTTTAGCTTTGTTTGGAATCATTCACTACAGTTCATTTTCTTAAAACATAAAGCTTTAAAGCTTTGCTTTTTATTTAGAAATAAAAATTTATTCCTAAATTATTATGAATGTGAAGATTAATAATAATTTATTTTTATTATTCAACAGCAGACTTCAACAACATCTCCAACCTCAGGAATGCCTAGTACATCAAAATTGAAAATTTTACCTCAAAAAACATCGTTAACGATGATGTCAACGAGTGCTTTAATGCCTGGAGTATCAGTAAAACAAACGCCTAATTCAAGTGAAACGGCCTTTACTGCTTCTACCATGAATACATCAGCCTTTAAAAAAGATGACGCCGAGAAATGTTCTAATGTAGTTGACATTTTTGAATCATAGCCCTAGCCCATCATCTTCAGTTCATATTAATTCGCTAAATTCCAATGGATTAAGACTCAAGTCTGTCATCTTCGCTCAACTTCATGAAAAAATAATCACTCCGAATTACCTAATGAGTTTAATCAACTTTTAATTGAGTCGTCGGAACTTCCATGAGCAAAAAAAAAGTTAATAAACTGATGTAAGTTACCAAAATGTGTAAGTATGTCAAGGCGATGTAGATGTTAATTTTAGTGAAATTATTATGGAATCTAGCCTTTCTTTTAATGTTTAAATTAATTATATAAGAGCTATTTTATAGAGGCACGATACGAGCCGATTTATATAAAAAGAATGTTTATAAAAACAAATTAAACAGTTCTTGACTGCGTGAATTCAATGTCAACTTAAATGATAATTACTAAATAATATTAATAACAGAAATGAATGATTAACTTTCATTAACGGAATCATCAAAACTTTCGATATTCATTTATAACATATCAACTACGTAATCGTGTCTCATAAATAAAACTTATATCCATTTTTCTCCGCACACACTGATTTTTAAGCAAAGATTATTTATATTATCGGATTTGAAGCTGTTTCCATGAAAAAAAATAATATTAACAAAGTATATAAGGGGAGTATAGGCTAGGAGAATTGGGAACGTTAAGATATTGCCTGTTGAAAAACAATTTAAATAAATAACATATGAATAATAAATGATAATTTATTAATAAAAAGAATCACTATAGTTCATACATCACTCAAAAAATCCTTTTTAACGTTTACATGTTTGAAAATAAGAAATAATTTATGTATTGCTATATATGTATGATTATCATCATCATCTAAAATCATATGATGATTGTTTCTAAAATAAAAAATATTGAATAAAGGCTTCCGCCTTATGTTAGATATAATAGCTATGTAATGAATTCATATAAGAATGAAACATTTATTTGCATGAAATTTTTAAATTATTGTTAAGCTATTGATTTTTATTGTTGTAAATGACATTGAAAAAATAAGAATATTTCAAACAAATTTCCCTAGCAATGTCGTAATTATAATTTTTACTTTCTACATATGTACATAATATTTATTTACTAAGTTTAAATATATATTAAATAATCTTTTTGTCAATTTATTATGAATCATTGCCAATGTGGAAAGAATAATGTTGAGCAATTCAAAAATAAATATAAACAGAGCAGTTTAATGAATTTTTTGCATTTGAACAGAAATTTATTTAAATATTAATCTCAAGAAGATAAAATCAAAAAGAAAGTCCTGGCTTTTTTATTACTTTTTTTTTATCACACGTGAGGCTATATATTATTGAAGAAACTCATCTGATAATCATTTACATTAGGAAGAATGAAGCTATCTGTTAATAATAAAAGAAATGTGATCACATAACTCTCACTACGAGTCAACAGTTAGAAATATTCATACTCTGAAGAATGTAATGAGACAAAAAATTCACGAACTCCAAAAACGTTAGTGTGAAAAAATGGGTTCGAGTGAAGACTTGTTAAATATAACAATCCCAAGAAATACTTACTTAAAGTCTATTGAAAATATTTTAAAACCTTGGAATGTGCTTTCATCACTACTGGGGGTTGGTATTACACGACCTCCAGGATTTTCTAAAGTCATAATATATTTTTTACGGTTTATAAATTTTTGTCTTTGCACAACAATCGTAGTTTACGGTGCGATAGATTTCTTCTTTTTCGAAAGTGTTTTTAAAAGTGATACATTTAAAATAATGTATTATTGTAACAAAGTTGTTTGTTACATATCATCTTATTGGTATGTATTCCACGGTCTTGTGCAATATTCAAAATGGTCTATATTCATAGAAAAAATTAGAATAATTGACAGAAAGATGAAACAGTATGGAATGGAAAATGACAATGGATTAGTAAAAAAATTTCAAATATTCTC
The DNA here is from genome assembly GCA_028641665.1 of Chelonus formosanus. Lineage (NCBI taxonomy): Eukaryota > Metazoa > Arthropoda > Insecta > Hymenoptera > Braconidae > Chelonus > Chelonus formosanus. Next base: position 23,569,722 of record CM054002.1, read on the forward strand.
ACTTATTGTTACTATTGTCTTAGGACCTTTTTCTCTAGTTTGTCATGCAGTTTATTACTATTACATCCGCCCAGAAGATCTTTTTGCATCGGATCTATTGTTATATCATACCATTGCTCAATCACTTGCAATGAACTTTAGTTTCGATCTGATTGTTTTGGCAATCTACTGCAAATTCAAGGCGGTGAATAAGAGAATAAATCAAATCAATGATCAATATACTGCCGCATTGATAGTTACAGAGATTCGTCGAGTTCGTGAAGTTCATCATGGTATTTTAATTAAATAATTATTATTCATTAATTTAATTAGTAATTGAATATCATTATTCTTAAAATTATCGTCCTTATTATTCTTATCATTTAATGTCGTTAATTACTGACAAGTCATGAAATGTACAATAAAATAAAATTATTAGAGCTGAAAAAATATTTATTAAACGTTTTTCTTAAATTGCTTTTTTTAATTAAAAACTTTCTTTTTTTAATAAAGTTTCTTATGTAATAATCTTACATATCCTTACTGAACTTTGTACATGAATAAAAGAATTCAAGCTTGGAATAATAAATATTCCTTAAAGAAATAATATGATTAGATTGTTCAATAAACAGAGTAATAATTGATAGTTTTTGTCATAATAATTGCAGATATTTGTGATGTTGTGAGGTTTGTTAATAATATTCATGGAGTCCACCTACTTTTGAGTTCTCTAAATGCATTCACCATGGTCGTCGCCACGCTTTTTAGAATTTACATGGGTGTAGTTGAAGGAAAAAATATGTTTATAATGATAAACAATATTATATGGCTTACTTATACAGCTGAGCTTGCTGTAACTTGCTTCATAAGTACTTTGGCATGTAAAGAATCGTTCGAAACAATAATAATAATGAGTGGAATTGTATCTAGGTAATTTACTATTTAATAAAATATTCACTATAAATTTATTCAATATTTTTTATTATAAATAAATTTATAGACGAATTTCAAGATGTCCACGTTCTTATGATTTTTATTCTATTGGAATCTCAAAAGCTGCTGATGCAACTGAAATTTCTTTAAGACGTGAAATTTCTGATTTTTCATCACAACTTTATCACTGTGATGTGAATTTCAGTGCTTGTGAATTTTTTGTCATCAACAATAAATTATTACGAAGTGTAAGTGACTTTTCTTACAATTATGTATTTTATTTGTATTTACTTATTTACAAAATACAGATAAATATAATTTTATTTCAGTTCATTGGAGTTATTACCACTTATTTGATAATTCTCGTACAATTTTATGTACCAGAAGGAAAAAATGAACTTAAAATGAACACAACAACTGAATCTTTGGAAGCTTCAACCTTATAAACAATTTTTCGAAAAGATTTATTCCAGATAAATTATTCATTCTATCAGTCGCTTACTCAAAGTATGTACAATTAAAATCATTCTATATATTAATTAATGTGCGTCTGTTTCACTTATGAAGTTTTAATCGTTGGTTACGAAGTAGAAAAGTAGGATTGACATAACATTCCCATTGCATTTGTTGCAAATAATGCGAAACAACTCCACCAAGTTGCTAGACCGAATACTCCTCTAAATACTTCCGTAGTAAAAATCTAATAATAAATAAAACAATAGAGAAAATTGTGAAAATTATTATTTTAACGATTTATAAGAAAAATGATAAAAAACCTACTTGTTTTAAAGAGCCGAATGCTAGATGCAAGTCTTCAGCAGTTTCTGTAAATGTTTTATCCGTTGCTTCTATTACTTCTCCAGAATCAACATTCAAATTTATTTGAGACTCCTCATGAACAGAACATTCATCTGATGGTAAATACACAGCATCTCCATTCCATGAATAACCTCCTTCATAAAAAAAATAATGATTTATTAGTTAATTATGAAATTAGTAAAAGCCAACTATGATACCTACCTAAATTTTTGTACATGAAGGTAAAAAATAAACACATTAATAACGGTGCCACAAATTGTAATGTGACAACACAGAGATAATAAAAAACTGCAGCAATCTAAAAGAAAAAAAAATAAATCTATTATTTAAAACTAGTTCGAATTAAAATAATTGTATAGTTCAATTATTCATTTCATTCGATTGTATTCATGGTTTACTTTTTTTTGTAAATCAAGATTTGTTATTCTGCCAGCTTCCTTCTTTTGATTTTCGATTCTTTGTTCTGCAAGATTTAGGTACGCTTGTAAATACATAGGCATGAGAGCTAACTTTAATACTACAACTCCTACAACTGCAATCAGCCTCATACTTTCAAATGCATCAACCGACATTCTGAAATCAAATAATAAACTTGGTGTAATGAAATAAATTTTTTTTTTCAATCGAATAAATAATGAATAACAATATACATTGGTCCACTCATTCCTGTGAATACTCTTGCAGTTAAATAATCTCTGCTAATTGGCTTGATCCATAAGCATACCAAAAAGAGTGGAGAAACAAAGCTTATATTTGCGAGAACCAAAAATATTTTACTTTTGTAATACCTGTAATAAAAATTTAAATATTAGTAAATGTCTTTTTTTTCTTATTAACATTCTAGTATTTTTAATTATTATGACGAACCTTAATGCATCCCAATGCATTCTAGACATTCTAAGCCCTGGAAATGTGAGTAGAGATCCTAGCCATCCACACCAAACAGCTAAGAAAAATTTTAAAACAATTTTCGAAGCGGGACCACTAGAAAAATATAAATTCCCATGTTGGTGATTATATTTTATTAATAACATTAATTCATATTTATAAATAAGATTAACACTCACGTAGATGAAAGCCCTTGTTCTCCAAGAAATTTAGTTGCACTAACATTAAAACTAAAGTATGCTTTATCTAACCCAAGTTCTAACGTATTTTCATCGACAATAAGAATCATCATTGCAATTAACAAGTACATGAATCCTGTTACTATACATGTAGATCTTTCTCCCACACTTTCTTCACCTTTAAAATACTGAATCCAAAGCACAACTAACATCTTACTAGAATTATATTAAGGAAAAAATTATTGATTGTTATTATTTTTTTAAAAATTATTTTTCAAATTGAGCGGTATAAAAGGATACAATGCAAATCCTATGACTAGAGTGCACCATAACATACTGAGGTTGATTTCATCCTTGATAGGATAAAAATAGCTGTAAACCTAAAATAATTTTATGAAAAAATATTTAATGAAATTTTTTAATATATCAATTAATTATCATACCTCTGTTAAAACGTATGTTAACGAAGCGTAGACAGAGAAGTCTACCAACCACTGAAATTCTGAATAATATTTTAAATGTACCACATCTAGATGGGTAACTTGAGCATTTTCTAATGTAATATCTAAATTTCGAGGAACATGAAAAGTTTGTGGAGTTCTTCCATTTTCTTGATGTTTGCCTTTTTTAGGTTTTTCTTTTGGTATACCAGCTAATAATTTTAATTGCTGGTCTGTTGGATATAAATACCTCGTCAAACTGAACAACATAAAAAATTCAACAAAAATTTGTTTTATTATAATTAAATCGGTTGAGTTAAGATAATGTAATATCATATTCTTATTTTATAAAACTTACCCTGTAGAGCATAAAATCCATCGACCAAATGAAAAATATGGACTCAGTTTCTGTATCAAGCTGACCATTACAAGCGTAATGACTAGCTGAGCCCCTAGGAGGGCCTGAAAAAATTTATCAAAAGTTTATAAGCCGTAAAAATAAATAGTTCATATTATTTAAAAATGTTTATCTAATTATAAATATTAAATAAATATCTGATGGATTTTTTATTTATAAATTAATCGAATAATTTCGTATTAAATAGAGAAACACTTACCATTGTAAAAAAATAATGTTTTACAGAAAATTGTTGAAATAGGACAAGAGCTTATTTTGAAAGTAGGTTTTTAAATGGATTCGAAGAGGGGATAATGATTTATAAAATTACAACGTCTCGTGGATATGAATAGACTACAAACAGTTAACGAAAATTCACATCTGTCTTGTCATATCTTCTAACCTCAAACTCCATTCAACCAAAGATAAAGATAACACATGATTTTCCATGCAACACGTCCTTTTACAATTCTACATTTAAATTCTTAGAATTTTATAAGATACATGTTTTATTAAACAAAGTGATTTATATAAACAAATAAAAACGTTTAATAAGGATGTCATTATTGACATGCATTCAATAAATTCCAGACCTCAAAGTGCAATAGACGACAATCGGTCGACGACAGCGGATAAAATTATACCGACTTCTATCGATAGAGTATCACAAATTTAGTTCATATTTTTTGTTAGGTGACTCTGCATGCCAATTCGAATATTCCAATGGATCTGTATGAACTGCGCACGCGCAGCGTCACTCTCTGTCTCTTTCTTCATTTTCGGGGTCCACTTGAGTAAACCAACGGAGTGTGAATCGATTAGCGGCCATCTCTCAATTGCCATTCTGTTAGAAGTGCGTCGCGTCTCAAAGCGTGTGTTTGTTTAGTTATCTAGAAAACGCCGGCTTTTTTACTTCTCTAAAATGGTTAAAATGGATCATGAGGTGAGTGAACATTCATTTTAAACATCTATTATAGTATATTTTTATTTGTAACTTTTAAATTGTTTCAATAATATTAATACAACATTTTTCAATATATCAATACAGGCAAGCTGCAGCACCAAACATTACTCCATTTGTATTAAAAGTAACTGAATTATTGTTCAAAATGTTTTTTTGAACTTATTTCCGTACTTTTATCTATAATATATTAATTATTATTCAAGTATTTTTAAAAGATGTTTGTATTAATTGTGATTATTACTAGTTAGAGCAATAAACTTTTTCAAGGTTGCTGCATATGCATATTTTATGCTAAAAAATTTAAGTGGTGACAATTTTCATTGGCTTGTTATGTTTAAAATTATTTTAAAATATATCATTAGAGATTTTATAACAGTACTCTTTTAAGAAGAAAAATGTAGTCAATGGATCTATTTTAAGTCACAAAAGTAATTTCGAGATGCGGCAAAAATGGCGTCGTTCATTCTCTTTCGATAACGTTGTTATATTTAGTGCCATGGTAATATACCATTCTATATTTACGTGTTATTCAATCAATCATTCATTTGTTATTGAATTGTTTATGAACGAACATTTGACTTTACAATTACTACAATATTCATTAAGCTATACATTTCCAATCCATACGAATTAACTTGAAAATTCCTTTTGTTTCATTTCAATCCACTCGTTTTATAAGTCGGGCCATTTTGAATAAGAATTCTTTTTTCGGCATACTTGTTTACTTAGCAATGATAATATTACAATCATGTTTGAAATAAGTTTTCTGATAAGCCAAATACCTGAAATAATTTTAATAATTAATGAATTTGTATTTAATGTTATTTTGAAATAATTTTCTTTCAAATAATTTAGAAAATTATATATTTTGATTATTATTTGTAAAATAGCCGCCATCAAAAATCAATAACCAATGATTCATTCTTTTTCAGGATGGCAAGAATGAGCCAGAACATGTTCGAAAGCTGTTTATTGGAGGTTTAGACTATCGAACAACTGACGACTCATTGAAAAAACATTTCGAGCAATGGGGTGAAATCGTAGATGTCGTAGTAATGAAAGACCCTAAAACCAAAAGGTCACGAGGGTTTGGATTTATTACGTATTCTCGAGCCCATATGGTAGACGATGCACAAAGTGCTAGACCTCACCGCGTTGATGGCCGAGTTGTTGAGCCTAAAAGAGCTGTTCCAAGGCAAGAAATTGGAAGACCTGAAGCTGGAGCTACGGTTAAAAAATTATTTGTCGGAGGATTAAAAGATGATCATGAAGAAGAAGACTTAAGACAATACTTCCAGAGCTATGGCAGTATCAATTCGATTAGTATTGTTACTGATAAAGAAACTGGTAAAAAGCGTGGATTTGGATTTGTTGAGTTTAATGACTACGACCCTGTTGACAAAATTTGCCTTCAACGAAATCATCAAATCCGTGGAAAACATGTTGATGTCAAAAAAGTAATAATTATTTTACGCTTTATTTATCAAGATCAATCATATCATTATGGAGAATTTTACTAATTCAAAAGATTTTTTCAGGCTTTGAGTAGAGCAGAAATGGCATCTGGAACTGGAGGATCCAGTGGTGGTGGTGGTGGCGGTGGCCGCGGAAGCCAAGGTGGTGGACGTGGTCCTAGAGGAGGTAATCAAGGAGGTGGAAACTGGGGAGGCCGTGGTGGTAGTGGTGGCGGCGGTGGTGGTGGTGATTGGAATAACGGAGGCAATCAAGGATACGGCGGAAATCAAGGAGGATGGGGTGGTAATGGCCCTTGGGAAAATCAGAATCAAAGTATAATTCATGAAGGAACATGGAAAAATGTTAATATCCTTTTTTTTTCTTACATTGTCGGTTTTTTAATCAGGTGGAAGTTGGGGAGGCCAAGGTGGTCAGGGAGGATATAACAGTGGCGGTAACTGGAGTAATGATAACTTCGGAAGCGGTTACCAGCAAGGCTATGGCGGTGGTCCAGTCAGAAATAACTTCAACTCAGGCGGACGGCCAGCACCCTACGGTACTAGTATGGGTCCTAGTGGCCGGCAATCTGGAGACGCGAGATGGATGCCACCCTTCGGTGGGCAAGGTTGCTCTTTTCACCATAAAAAAATGAAACATTGCGTTTGACAAATTAATTATTACATTTTTTCATTCTAACAAAAAAACATTTCCATTTATTTTGTCATAATTTTATTTCATTTTTTTATTAGCAAAAGCGTAATAATTAAGAGTATTGAATTATTGAGAAGATTATAATTTTATCAGTACAAGTTACTTGTGAACAGAAGAATCTTATTTAAAAGCTGGAAAGATGTAGATTTTTTTTAAAGAATTTTTCACATAATTGTTTACTAACTACGCAATAATTTTAAATATTAATAACTTAATTTGTCATTCGAAATAATACGAGGAGGAAATCTTTTGTCAACCTTCTATTATTTCAATGGATCATTTCAATGGATTGATTCAAAATTCTTTCATTTTCATTGAAATTCCTTTGTTATCATTGCTATTTAAATACTTTTGGCAAATTTTCGTTTTCAATCCATGAATTACTAACAGAATTTGAAAAGAATGACCTAATTAAAAATCGTAATTAATCAAACTTAATTGTTAGTATATTTCCAACATTCAGCGAAGATAATCTAAATATTTTATTTTAGGACCAATGGGTGGTAACTCTGGCGGTGGTGGTGGCGGCGGCTACGGAGGTAACCAAGGAGGTTACGGAGGTGGTGGCGGTGGTATGGGAGGAGGAAATATGGGCGGTGGAGGTGGACGTAGATATTAAGAAGATGTTAACCAGAGAACTCTCCCTCGATCGGTGAGTACTTAATCATCCCTCTGGACACAAATTTTATTTTATTTTATTAATATATTTAAACAGCCACTGACTACTACTTTATAGTAAAACCAGGGCAGAAGTTTTATTTTTGACTTCTTTTAAACATTATTTAATTAAAGTTGAAAGCAAACAAGCGAGTAGACCACTGTATTTATCATTAAAAAAAAGTAGATTGCATTTGTTTTAGAGACTAAGTTAGTTACTAAAAGAAATATGTCTTACACAGTGATTAATCATTCTCCACCAAAAGGTAATCGTAGCGTACCAACGAAAACTAACGAGATTTTGTCAATTTTGAACCTCAGGTGACCCCCTACTACTTGTCTTCTAGTCGCCAGTACTTCTGTACTGTTTAGTTGTGGAGCAGGCAGGGCTAAAAGGCTAGAGAGACAGGACATGGCAGGACAATCAGGAGATACAGGAGAACAGTGTGAAAGAAGCGACACCCAGTTGTATAGCTTGCAGTGAGGGAATACTAATTAATTTGTTAGCGTGAACCTCTTCGCTGTATTTTATTTATTAGCACTAGTGCCACATCAAAAAAGATACGAGTTTAAAAAAATAGATCAGTTAATTTATTATTTCTGTAACTGAGCAATTTGTTAGGCCGTGTCTGCAATTCGGTCTTACAGTTATCGATTCATGACGTATTTTGACAGAAACTATTTATTATTCTATTTCATTCATTTCTTCTTATTATTACACTATCATATCCTTTATCAGTATCATAAAAAACTTCTTACATGCATATTTTACAACAAAAAAGTATCGCGTTACTTAAAGAAAAATAGAAGAGCTTAATTCTCACGCGTATTTTTACCTATTTCTCTTAATAATCCTGTGTTTCTGCGTGAATATCACTATTCAGTAATACAAGGGAGATATTAAAATGTTTATATGTCAGATTTTAATGGTCAATGCACTAAATATATATGTATGAGAGTGATGAGCGAGCGGGTCAATGTAAGAATCTAGGTTTTAACAAAAAAAAAGATTTATTTATTATTGTGGAAGTTAATCATTAGATACATATGATTCTTATGTAGACCAAAGAAATCAAAAACAGAATAAATTATAAAGACCATTCGAGGGAGAGATATGAAAGAGACGCGCGCGAAAATAAAAACAAAACTTTTTCAAATACAGAAAATCCAAAAAAATTATTGATAAGAATTAATTTAAAATGCGAAAAAATACATTACGTATCAGCATTTTTCAGGTGTTAATGTAGGACACACCACGTAATTTTTAAGTTGTAATATCTTAAGCTAGATAATAAATATGACCAGAACCTTTTTCCACGACAATTTTTAATTTAAAAAAACAAAAAAATAAAATTATTGTCATAAAGATTAGGCTATAAGTTTTTTCTTTGAATGAGATAATAAAATGTAGTTTATTATAGGACGAACATCAGAGTAGAAAACATGTTTTAATTAAAAATGAATGAAAAACGTAGCCGACTAAAGTAAACTTTAGTTAATTAATAACAAAAACTTGTTTATTATGTGTAAATGACAAAATTATAAAATACGGATTTTTGTATATCAAAAGGAAAAAATGTGTCGCTCAATTAATCTAGAGCTCAGTAATTTATTTGTAAGCACAGTATTAAATCATTGGTATAACGACCAATCATTGCTATTTTGTAGTTTATTCCTGATTTCTTCATTGGTTTTTATTTGTACCTTCATTGTCAGTCTTGTAGATAAGGGATGTGCAGTTTTTGTGATGAGAAGAATAAAAAATGAAGAGCTTAGGCTTATCTAGAATCTACACTATTTTGTGTAGAGATTCCTTCTACCAAGGGGTGTCTTCTTTCATTTTTATATTGAATTTTATCACTCGAAATTTATATAAATAATTACTGTCAATTAATTTATGTAAGTGAGGTCCATCAGGATTTTGAGGTTGTGAGAATAAATTCTCATTTACAGTCGAATTGACTCATCAATAAAATAAATAAAAGAATCTTTTATCTTTGAAATAAGATATCCTTCTAGTTATTTATTTTTAAAAAAAAATTTTTTTTTTTATTTATTTGAAATTAAAAGTAAATATAAATTGTTTTAAAATTCGTTATTTATTAAATAAAATAGTGAAGAATAGAAAAAGTAAGCGCGAAATTCTACAGTTATTTTCTTCAATGCAGTATAGAAGAATAAATAGGAAGAAATTTTAGGATATGACATAAGGAAGAAACTGAAAGCAGGCAGGAAAAGAAAGGATATCTAGCAAAGACTAGGTCTTGCTAGGCTTCTTGATAACTTCTCTAGCATAATAAATACAGGTAGGAAGTAATTAGATTGATTCTAATATTTTTAGTTATACGAAAAAACAGAACCAAATATTTACTGCGTGAATTTATATGGAAATAATGCATGAATGCTTTAGTATTTATTTTATTTATCTTCACCGTGATTTGACAATGACTCCAAGTATTGAGAAATTGATTGACTTGATAGATATTTTTTTTTAGACAAAGAGCAGATGCAATCGAGTTTATACTAATTAGGGATCTGAGGATAGCAATAGAATTTATTTATTTATTCCTTTATTTATTGATTCCAGTAAAAAATGTATAAATATTTATCAAATCAAAATATCATTGAGCCAAAGAGGGGGAATAGAATATGCAGAAGTCAGTCAAATATTTTATATCTCATACACGCTATTTTTAAACAATTTTTATCATTTATTTAATTTTTTTTCATTTTTACGTTTTCTCCTTGTATTAATTGTTGTCTTTCGTTTTCATTAATTTCTGGTTTACCGTTTGGCCTGGTACTTACGAGAGAGAAAGTCTACATGGCTGTTCTTGGTGGTTGGCCATCCTAATGTAAAGAGGTAAGTGTTTATTAAGGGTTTAGGCATAATTTTATTAGTTTTTTAATAACCTAACTCACAAAGTCTTATAAATATTTAATCAATAAACAATGACTTGTACATAAATTGATGTAAGGAACGAATTATCTACAAATTCAAAAACTGAATGGTTCATATTTTCATGATAAATAAAAGATCATAAATATTGGAGTAAATATTGAGTATGAAGTTAATATATTTATTGTTGATATTAAATTATTTATTGACTTTTGGAAAGTGTAATTTGTTCCTGACATTAAATTAAATTATAGTCGTTGGTAAAATTAAATTCAAATTTAATGCCTTTATCTAAAACTTAGTATTTTGGTTACAATTATGATTAATCAATAATACTTAAATGTAATTGAAAAAGTCTGAATTTATACAGGGTTATTAATTAATAATAATAATTGCTAAAATATTTTCAAACTATTAATAATTTTATATTATTAATTAAGTTACTAACAAATTTAGTTTAAGTTAATTATTAATTTTGTAAAAAAGAATTAATAAAGATTTTTTTTCAGTATAAAAATCTTGTCTTATTATTATTGGATTAACCAAATCAATTCCACACCATATCAACTTATCCTCAACACATTTATTCAATTCTTAATAATTACATTAATACATTAAAAATAAACTCCTGACTCTTTAAATAATAAATTATGTAATATCTTTGGCTAAGTGTAAGATTAATTAAGAAAAGACTATAAACTTAGTCTACTACATTGGAGACACGGCAATTGGTGGATTTTCTGAGGTTTCACTGCTAGAACTACTGCTACTACTTCGTTGTGTTTGCTCCGAAGATGTTGTCATAACATCAGGGCGATATGGAATACAAGCGTGGGGTAAGTCGCGATTGGCATCATTGTATAGACATAGACCACAAAAATTGTTTGTGTACATTCGAAAGTTTGTCAGAGCATTCGAAACTGCAAAGTTCCTGTAAGAATTTAATTTTAATAATTAAAAATAATCATTAATAAATGAAAAATAATTATTGTAACAGAATAATAAATTACTAATTGAATGTTATAAATGATATTTATTTATTAATAGACTAGAAAAAATGAGGGTATTCATTGGATGACTAAATTGCGTGAAACTGATCTCATTAGACATTTTTAAAGAATAATCTATTCTATTGTAATTGTTAGTTGGAAATTAGAGATGCGATGCAAGCATGAAAATAAAAGAATGATGAGTCTATTAGAACCCTCAATCAGTTCATCACGGCAAGAATGAAAATGAAAAGAGATAGAAAACATTAAAGCTATTAAAGACTCATGCAAGAACATATGTTGATTCTCGCGGACCCCTAACAAGTATTTTACTTATTATCTTGTCATATTTGATCTATTAATGTTTTTTACACTCAATTATTTTTGTAATATTCACTAATAATTTCTGTTAATTTAGAATTATTGATCAACGTCTTCAACTGCTTTATGAATTCATTAATTTTTTTTTAATATAAAGAATGATTCTTTTTTCACTCATATAATTATAATAACAAGATTGGATTAGAAATATTTTTTCATATGAAAAAAATTGATTTGATGTAATAAATTAATTCGATAATAATAGCATGAATAAAATTTAAATGAATGACTGAACATATTTTAACTTATTTACAAGAAATTCAATGTAATCTCAGCTTGGCAATATTGATGAAAAAAGTGCGTAGAAGAGGGGTCTAAAAATCGTAACAATAGTTTTGTTCACGCGTATAATCCCACTTAAAGCTATTTAGTGGTGTATCGCACTCAAAAATCAATTCATTTTGTTTGTCATTCGTGCCTTTAGAAATCACAATCCTGAGAATGCTCGACAAACAGCACCCAAAGCACTTGATTCACTAACTTCAAGAGTTTAGAAACACTTGTTATGCGAATAAACTATGGATAAACCTTCGATAAATACATTCCGCATTGTTGCACTCGATTGAGTTGATATGAAGACCCTGTTAGTTGATTTACAGCAGGCATATTCTCACGAGTGTGAGTAAGATGTGGGTAAAAATGAAGTTATGTCAATATTAAAAGTATAATCAGTTTGCCGAGTTGAGATTTAATATTAATAAAAGTTTAATTATGATCATAAGCATCGAAATTTGATGTTCTACTTCTCGAATTGTTCATGTGTAAGTAATTCAATAGAAGCTATCTAGAATGTAAATAAATATAAGCGCTATTATACTGAAGAATAAAAATACCGGTATTGTTGATCCAATTGTGCTTTCTCAATTCTCTTGTCTTTGGCTCGACGATTTTGGAACCAAATTTTAATCTGAGTTTCAGTGAGTTTTAACGATAATGCTAATTCAAATCTTCTACTTCTGGAGATGTACTCTCCTCTGTGGTATTCAAACTCAAGTCTTGCAGTCTGTTCTCCACTGAAAGTTGTTCGCTGTCGTCTTGGTCTGCCTTCTTTTCTCCTCCTCCTGGCATCTACAACAATGTAATCAACGTCAATGTGTGAGTATTATAATTATTGAATAATATTATTTTGTTATGATATAATTGCTACATGACTACATAATAATGATGACGATAAATGATTCAAAATTAATTGTAGAGTTTAAATTGCTTATTATGAGATTATTAATTCATATTAAAATATTACACCGTATTATTGTATTGTTTAGTTTGCAAATTCTATGAAAACTTTGTTGATTGGTGCGTAAAAACGAGTAAGCGTTTGGAATATGTGTATCACGTTTATTGTTGCGCCAACTGTAATCCGATCAAATTCGACGGACAGTCGACCGACCCAACGAACAGAAGGACTGTCCAGCGAATTTCAAAGAGAAAGAGAGTGGAAAAAATAAATCCAACTATTTCATCCGTAAATTTTCATTTTTATTTTTATTTTTATTCTGTTCAATAACTTGTAACATTATTTCTCCTATTGTAATATTTTTTACTTTGTAATATTTACATTTTTTTAAAATCTCTCTTTTTTGGTAAGTATTCTCTATTGAACAAAATTGATATTTAGGTATCAGAAAAATATTAAAGTTATAAACAACACATGCATGATCTACTTTTTGTTCTCACCAGCATCTAACACCTGGATGAGTTTTCAAGGGGTATGAGGGTGGATCTAAATAAACTTCAATGATTAAGTGATCGCCTGAGGATAATTGGATTGGATGGGAAATAATCATTAAGAAAACATCTGACAAGTCTATTAAAAAAAATATTTAAACGAAAAATTAAACCAAATAAAGATGGATAAGTGAGATGTTTAATTTATGAATAGATGTTCTGAAGCATTTATCTGTTTAAACAGAAAATCGTTTCACAAGGTAATAACCGTATCATTTAATGATAAATTCTTTATCATTATGTCTATTAAAATAGTAATAGATAATTGATTTTTATTATTACAGGTTTAATTAAAATACGAAAGTGTATTGAAAAATTATTGATGGATGAATGTTTCAATTAGAATAAATTAAACATGGAAACAAATTTATTATCTGCAGTTAAGTATTAAATAACTACTTGACAAAAGTAAAGCTTATTAACCTAAGGCTCTATTTTCTTCAAATATCGTCTTTATACATATGTGCATATAAACATGCGCATCAAGGCTGAAAGCATTAATTTATTTTATTTAATTACTTTATTTACGAATAGTAATTACCAAGAGTTTTACCAATTAGATGATTGAAACAAATCAAATGACTTTGCAGAAGAAGCTTTTGGTAATATTAATCAAGAAGTTGATCATCATTCATGATATTTTTGATGAAATTATCAAGAAGAATTCTAGTTATTTTTAAATGAAGCTAATCTGAAGGAATGAAACACAAAAGTGATCATTTTTATTTTATAAACAAAAGAATTGTAACATGAATTTGATGAAAGTGATAAAGAAGAACGTTTTGATTACATCCTGTGTCACAAGTTGGTATCATTTTGTTGTGGTTACTTAGTTCGAGGAGGGACAATTAGGATCCGGTTTCCATTTTCACTTGACGAGATTACGCGAAGCCTCGTGCTTACTAACTTCCGGTATCGTTTTGCCCCGCATCCTAATTATCAGGTGCGCTGTAATGTATGAAGATTACTTTGTATCATATTACCCACCTTTATGAACAGATTTATTTTTAATTAAAAAATCATTTTGAATTAAATCCGGTTTTTATTGGAAAAAAGACTTCTTTTTTTAAACCTCAAAGTAGTTAATTTTTCATTTAATCACCTCGAGAAAGTACTTAAAATCTCATTTTGACATTTGAAGCATCCAATTTCGTAACGCGGATTTCGAGAGAGAACTACTAATAGAGAATGACTGTTGAATATGTTACAGAAGGGGATGAATGGTCGAGTGATAACAGCAGAGACCGAAGAGAAAGAGGAGGAAGAAGAAGAGGAAGTGGTGTTATACTCAACATTGAGATGCGGCCAACTGCGTTCACTAATCTCATCACAATATCGCTGCGAGGTGGCGAGGCGGGATAAACCCCACAACCGCCGCGACTCGCGTCTCTAAGCGAGCATGTGTAACGTTTATTTTATATAACAATGAGCTACTATGCCAATAGAGAATAAACTAAGCTATCAAAATTGAGAAAATCCAGCTCAGAAATTATCCAACTGAAACTCGTTGAGTTATTTAATTAATTGATCATAAATTAAGGTAATATAACAAAAAGAGTTTTATGTCAGAATTAACTATTATTGCAGGAATTTTTACAACAAAATTTTTTTTCTAGAATTTTCAAGAAAATTTACTCTGCTGAGTAAGGTTTATTCAAAAATATAATTAAATTTTAATTAATTTTTTACTTTTTAATGTAAGGAGATTTCTCATCTAAAAGGCAATTTTTATTAAATAATAAAAAAGATTACCTAGCAAACACTTCTAGCGACTAAATTTATTAGTTATGAATAATTTAATGTTTTTTTATAAAGAAAAAATAATTTCTCTTAATATAAACGATTTCTCTGTATGTACTGACGGAGATTTTATTTTTTCTGTTACAGAAGTATTTTGTTGAATAGAATATATTTATTTGTTCAAAATTATTATTATTAATCGTAATTTAATATAGAGTAATATGATATATATAATGAGTGAATTTAATCATCAATAAGATATATCTTCATTAAGTGAATCATTTAATATTTATTAACAAACATACATTCAGTTAGATATCTTTAAGCAAAGAATTGATTAAATACTAGAAAAATTTTAAAAGTTTCCGTTTCACGTATCGGATTATCCCGCATATTATAAATTATACTGATTCTATTCATAATTTTAATTTTATTGCTTCTTTTATTGAAGACTAATTATAAATTAAAATCCTACTTAACAGTTAAATGATTTATTTATATTTAATTATTATTGAAAGTATGAAATTACCAATAAATTATGAATGTAATTGAAATTATACTATAAATCGCAACATTGTCAAAAGACAAATGCATTAAAAAGAATGTCTAAAATAAGTTAAAAAAAAAAAATTCTTTGAAATATGTTCAAAGTAAATCCGGAATATATGAATCTATGCTGACCATCTTAGGAAACGTGTATATGCTAGTAGGATACTTGATACGATAAGACGATTTTCGTCGTGACGATATATCTTATTGTATAGTCAAAAACTTGGGATTAAATTTTTTTTATAAAAATACACTTCACAGTAGAAATGATGATTTAAATATTCTCAGCGCTTCAAATATCAATAATCAATCATCTAACTTAGTACGTCCTATAATGGAATATTTGATTTTCAGTTACGTAGAAATAAGGGTTGAACTTACAATACGCAGAGAAACCGTTGAAGTGAGCTTCAGCCGGATGTCCCCCAAGACTATGAAGATGCGACGGCATTGGAACCGGATGTCCAACGTGTGCCAGGTGAAGAGGATGTGTTGGATTTCCGGTAAAAAGTCCATGAGGTAAAAAAGGTCGCGAAACATTCTCAGTTACTTGTCCTTTCTCTTTTCTTTGATTCGGCTCTGATTCATCATCTTCTCTCACTCTTTTTACACCATTAACTTGTTCTTCAGCATCTTTTTCACGATCATCTTTCAACTCCATTAATCTTAACAATCGCAATCTTGATTCTTGCACTTTTTCTTCATCTGATTGTTTCGATTTATCTTCCAACACTGAAAGATCCTCAGGACACTGGAGATCTGATGATTTACTTATTTTTTCACTACTTTCAGATGACTCTAAATGACCATAAATACGTGCGAAAAATCTTCGGGGAGATGAGGGTCGTGGATTTGACTTTTTAGCTGACATTTTTACTTTTTAAAAATAATTATCCCTAACGAATAATATAAATTGAAGAAATGAATGAATGAATGAATGAAGGATAAGGATATCAAACGTTCAAGAAGACTTTCTTTCCACGACTGAATTACTTTTCTACTCACTCGTCTTGCATTCTCAAGTATCGTCGTTCAGCTTGTCATCAAATTCCGTGATTCGCACTCATCTAATTCTATGGTAATATCAAGTAACATTTATTAAAATTTTAACTGTCTATCATTTTTTGTAACACAATGTATTCTTAAATATCCATATCACTCACAATATAAAATGATAATGACCATTTTATCCATCACAAGCAAAATCGGAGTAAATTAAAAAAAAACAAAAGTATTTTATGTACTGGTATTCAATTTCTTGTGTTGTTTATTCTTTATTTATCAAGTATATAAATAATTGTTATGTTTTACAGATAAATTAAATGAGCAGAGATCCGTGCGGGTGGGAAGTTCAACGTGTATATGAATCGGCCTGTTGGCTAGCTCGTTCGCTCACCTCATAACTGCTACAAAAATCAAGGGCTGCAGGAGGGGGAAATGTTGCTTACTTTTACCCTGTGGATTTCATTCTTATTTTATTTGTTTCTTCATAACAATTATGTCTCTTATTACCGCATAAATACAAGTTTGATCCAGTATGCTTTTCAAGACAAGTAGAATCAGAAAAAAAACTAAACGATTCCCTATCAATCATCTCAATGAACAATAGAGAGATTTTAGGAGAACTCCTCAGTAATAGAAATAAGAAAAGTAAAAGAAACATCAGTCTTTTTAATATCTCTGGAATTAGATACGGTCAACTGCTCTCCAGGCAATCTTCTTCTTCTTCAAAATATTTTTTTTTAAATCCAAATGAGATCATGTATTCTAAAAAATCAGAATGATATTTTGATAAATTAGTATTTTTGTTATTATTGAGAAGTTCATCTTAAAGGTATTTTCCGAGGAGAAGGAAAATTAAAGAAGTACATAAATGATCTTGTAAAAAGTTAAGCTGGAAATTAAGCAGCAAAAATGAGGGAAATTAAACAGAGAAATAGCGCCATTGATACGACGACAATGGGGTGTATAAGAGGACACAGAGTAAAGGACAAAGAAACATTCTGGAAGCGCATGTCTAGTTTTCCTAGCATTTGTGATTGGCTACCCCTAATTATATTGATTTGTCACTGACTTTTGATTGGCCGGCTTATTAGATAAACTCCCACCCTTAACTACTCTTTTTGATAAAAATAAAATTAAACTTTTATTGTTTAAAATAGATACAAAAAATTGGGATTATAAAACTGTAACAATCAATACGATTTTTTATATTTAACAATACTTATCTTTTTTTCAATTATTTTCATATTTTAAATATAAACTTAATGAAATAATCTTGTATTAACAAAGTGAATATTATCCTGATATTTTATTTTTTATGAAATAACGAGAAAAATTACTATGATTTAAATGATTACGTCTGATATGCTTTATTAACTGTTCATGGATATTTAAATTGAATTGTTTACAGCAATGAAGCTTTAAATAATTTATTTGCTTTCTTAAGATCACGAGATGCTGATTCCTTATTTATTAAATTATAATTAAGGTAGAACAACAGAATTTGAAAGCGGCTCTGATATGTGGAGTCAGTGTAAACTAGTGTTTTTAGTAGTAAATTCTACCGTATGTCGGTAATCATTACTAACAACAAAAAGACCGATACTAAAAAAGAGCCATTATTCACAAAAGCATTCAGCTTAGTTTGATTTTTGGAATTTATGTAAAATTTTTAGTTGAATAATTATGACATTGTCATGATTTTGGAGATGAATTTTAATCAGATCATTAAAGTAGTAAAAGTTGATGAGTTAATGATTTTTTATAATAAAGAAAGCTTTCACAATACTATATAATATTTGGAAAAACAAAAAATAGTTGACGATCTTCTCTGAACTTATGAGCAGTAATAACAAATTTTTCAAATTATTAATCAAATGAATTTGACTAGGTCGTAAGAAAATTAATTTGTTAGTCATTTTTAATTTAAAATGGTTAAATCGAATCAATCTTTCAAAAATTCGCAAGCAAGCAAAAAACTTAAAAAATTAAAACAAAACTTGAAGCAAAGAAAAGAAAAAAAAGAGAGAAAACTTCGTCCTCGTAAGTAGTTTAGTTACTAATTGAATATATTATAATGATTCTAATTTTTGTAGGAATATCTAGCGCAAGACATAGTCGACAATATACAGATATTATCCTGAGTGATCTAGGAGAAGGGAAGACCCTTTTAATTCACGATGAGGGCGAATCATGGAGAAAGCGATGGGCAGCTCTAGGCCTTTTTTGTGCATTAAGCTGCACCCAATGTTGTGTTTGGAATACTTGGGGACCAATAGCTAAATCAGTGATGGAAGCTTTTCCAACTTGGAACAAGACTTCAGTAGCTTTGTTATGCAACTGGGGGTGTATCACATATTTAACCTGTTGCCTACCTTGTTGTTGGTTTCTCAATGAAACAGGTAAAAAATCCTAGTGAACTAAAAGCTAAATTTTTTGAATGTTGATAATATTTGAAGTTACACAGAAGCAAATAATTATTTTCATTTTTTAGATCTAGCAATTCCTTTGAAACTAGCAGCAATTTTATCGACGATAGCTACATTTATTAGATGTATTTCTGCACGGGATGTAATCTTCACGACGTAGGTGCGAAATTATAATAATTTCAAAGTAGAAATAATTTTAAAAATTATTCATCCATAGTAAAGCTAAAATCAGTTAATAGACAATTGTTTTTTGCTGAAGTGAGTACGAATCTTATTGATTTTTCTAATCACTACAGAGTGGCCCACCTTGCTGCTATTTTTAATGGTCTTGCTGGTGTCATTATTGGACCGGCAACTGCACTCGTTTCTGCAGTTTGGTTTTCTGCTGGTGAACGTACCACTGCTACAGGGATTTCTTCAGCTTTTAGTCAGCTTGGAATGGCGATATCATATGTACTAGGACCAGCTTTAGTAGGAGATCCTCATCATCATAAAAGAAATAAATATAATTTTCATTTGGTAGAAGTAATTGATGAACCAGCATTATTGTCTTCAGAGAAAGCTCTGAATTCTCAGAATATCACCATCTATCAAACTTTATTACGAATTCAAATCATGTCTTTGATGAGAATTGGCAAGTCAAAAAATATTCATTCAGTGTAATTTTTTGTTCTAAGAAATAATATAATTACAGAATTTGTTATTCAAACTATGGTTCTGATAGGAGTCCTATTCTGTTTCCCTAAACAGTCTCAGATATCTAGCTCAAACATTCAAGTCTCAACGCTCGGACTTTGGGAATCGCTAACAAAACTGATCAAGTATGAAAACATTTTTGAGCTTTTTAGTATACATGCTCCTTAACTTGTTACATAATTAGCAATAAAGTTAGAAATATTCTTTACATAAAATATGGATGGTTGAGTTCATATTGAGAATTTTCGAGGCTGCAAAAGAAGTCCCTTTGGCGCAGAGGATAGCGCGTTGGACTTCTAATCCAAAGGTCGTGGGTTCGATCCCCACAAGGGATGTTTAATTTTTGCTGGAGACATCATAAATATTTATAAAAATTTACAAAAATCGTTGTAGAACTATCACTAGGTACTAAGAATTAAAGATTGCTCTATTCAAACTATCATGTTTTTTGATTCAACAGACATAAAACTATGTGGTGCTTATGTCTTTCTGCAGCTTTGACTCAAGGAATGACTGGCCCTTGGCTTGGTATGATTACAATGGCTTTTGGAAATTCTGTGACTCAGGTAATCTATAAACAAAGATTATCTCACTATAATAATCTCAAACACCAGAATAAATGTAGTTAATCATTTCATTTAATTAATTCCCACAGGATGAGGCCGATAAATTAGCTTTTTGGACTGTCATTGTTAGTAGCATTCTGAGCTTACTAGCTTCTCGAGTTACTGATATGTTCCAGGGTCATTTAAAAATTGCCATCGGTTCATTATTGATTACGTCTGCAATGATGTTTCTCTGGATAATTCTCCTCGATTCAAAGATTTTAGTATTTCATAAAGATGAGCTGTATGCAGCTGTTATTTTAGGTATTGCTACGAATTGGTCTACTCCTGCCTTATTCCTCGAACTCGCTTCAGAAATTGCATTCCCTATATCAGAAGCGATTGTCGGTGGATATATGATTTTTTTGTCAAATATTGTTGGAACTATTTTTTATTTATCGTACTGCATACCTGGAATGGGTAAGTAACGTTATAATAGACACAATCACAGTAATAAACAACATAGAGTAATTTATATTTTTTTTGTTTATTGCAGAAGGACGTTGGTCTACGTGTCTAGTCTTCAGTAATATTGTAATAGGAGCGATTTTTATATTCTACGTAGAAGAACAATACAATCGTACTCAAGAAGAAAATAGAATGATACCTTTAACAAATAAAAGACAGCCCAATAGTATAAATGAATAATACATATATTTATCCAAAATTATAAAGACATTCATTAGAAAATGAGATATTGGTTTGCGAAGTCAAATTGTATCTGTAGATCATTAAATAGATTATAAAAATTATGATTCCATAAAGTTTCCGTCTATTTTTATTTATATTTATATACAATCATTAATTTCTAATAGTGGAGAAGTTAATAAAAGAATTACATAGAAAAAAAAATTATTATTACTAGAAAAAACTTTTGGGGTCTCTAGTGAACTCAGAATAACCAGAGAGAAGATTCTCTGAGAGAAGTCTTCTCTCTGGAATAACCCAATTCTAGGGACAAAATTACAGGGAAATTACCGACGTCTCAAAAAACATACTTCTAAAAGTTCGATTTGAATAAAATTTTGCACGCAGATTCTATAAAATATAACAGCATTTCTGAGCAGAAAAAATTTTCAAAAAACTAATATTTTATTAAAAATTTAATATCGGTAATAATTTAAACGATTGTTAAGTTAATAATTCAATAATTATTTGAAAGGTGGCGTGAGTGAGAATTTTTTTGCCAAAAAGTTTTTAAAAATTCCAAAAGGTGTCGCCATTAATATATTCTGCTTTGCTAGTCCTGAAATAAGAGCCTTCAGCTTAAACCTTCTTGTATCCTATTTTTTTTTTAATAAAAAAAACATTACGCTTGAAATACATTTCACTCTTTACATAATATTAATAAAACAAGCTTCAACGAAATTAATAATACATTTTTATCATCAGCATAATTATTTCAAGTGTTTATTCACATTTATTCACAGAATAGTCATGTAGTGACGGTTAATTTTTTATTTCTTCATGAAAGCTGACAAATGAGATTTTCTTCTATAATATGTCTAATTTAATAATTGGCACAATTATCTTTATATTTTTTTAATCTACATCATTAATAAAAATGATTAGAAATAGATTTATTCGAAACTTTCATACAAAGCTCAAAATGACAATAATTTTTCTACTAAAAAAGAATCATGGTATTAAATTACCATAATTCTATTCATGAGTAATTTTAAAAATTTTATTAGAATAAAAATTGAATTTCCAATCAAAATAATAAATAAATCATATTTATATCTATTTATCAATTAATAAAACATCATTGTAAAGCACGATTTATTTCTATAATTTATATAAACTTTATCTCAATATTTTTTTCACATATTTTCTCTTCAAACTTTGACAGTATTTTTCTCATCAGTTTTCTATATCATCAGTTCAGTAAACCGTAACCGTAACGACACAAAAGAATATATTTGATATTACGTGATTGTAGTTAAGAAATAAAAACATAATCTAATTGTAATTAAAGTCCCATGACATAACATTATTCAGAAGCATTGAATTTCAATTTTTTACTAGTTTTTCTTTTACTTAAGACCTGAATTTTTCAGTTAACTGTAAAATTTAATCAAATATTGAATTTTCTTGATATTTCATTTTCTTGGATCTCACTTAAAAAAATTTTTTTCCAGAGTATCAAATGCTGTTACATCATTGGAATGAATTCGAAAGAGTACATCAAGTCTAACACAATGTACAACAAAAAAGTATCATCTGATTAGTACTCTTTTTTAACACATAAACATTAAAGATACATATTTGTCTATTAACATGATATTTTTTATCACATATTACACTATAATTTAAAGTCTTCACCACCATGAAATTAATAATGAAATACATGTTTTCTAATCGTCATTAAACATTTATGTCTCAAACTTCGAATAATTATTATAACAATAATTAGCGTCTTTTCTATAGCATTTATTTTATATATTCAACTCATTTGTTTTTATGATAAATAGTCTTTTTACAAAATTCTTTTATTCCTTGGTGAGCGAAATCAATTGTTAATTATAATTTAAAAACCTCTCATTAGCTATGGATCTTCAGGAATATTGGTCATAAATATTGATTTGCATTGATTGTATTGGTCATAAAAAAATAAATTGTCACACAATTTTTAAATGGTTACTGAAAAAGTGGGTCATTCTCATCGTTCATAAGAATATTGTTGTCAGACAGGAGCTTGGACGAAAGTGGTGAGAGTGCAAAGGCATTTCTCGAGGCAAATAAACTACAGGTATGCCCACCCTTTTCTTATTTCTCCTTCTCTTTATCTTGTTAGCAGAGTATAACGGAGAGAGAGAGAGAACATTTCCACCTCTACTTTTACCTTACCACGACAATTCCAGCTCGACGATGTTGTTCGGCAACGAGATTAGGAGAGCCATACCAATCGTTTGATCATCTTTGAGGAGTAAAAACCGTGCGAGATCTGTTCGTGAATCAACGAATTATATTCAGTCAAAATGCGTTTGGTGAGTACATTTATTCAATATTATCATTTAATTCATCAATAATATTAACCATTTAATATCATTTTGTCGGTTGAAAAGTTTCATTTTAAATTTAATTTTTAAATTGTGTTTCTTCTTATTTAATAGTGACAGTGATAAGGATGATGATGATGAATATTGAATTGATAGCCGGCTAATTCAAATGCTAGAGAGTTTCGCGGGCAATACAAACGCATTTCAAGTCATATAAGTGTTTAACTTATTGATTTTTAAAAATTATCAATCGTTTATATTTTAATCGTGATGAAGAAGAATTCGTACAATAATCGGGAGAAAGTGATTGAGCATTTGCCATTGTATTCGCACACGTGGGACGTTTTATTTTAATGTATTCTAAATGTGTAAAGTTTTACTTTCCCTCTATTCTTCATGTGCATTTTTATTATTATTTGAGAAAAAAAAGAAAAACACTTGATCGATTAATTAATCGCCACCTGTTCATCCTTATAAGTGAAAATATTTAATAAATCATGTCTTCATGCCTGTTAATATATTTAAGACTAAAAATTTTCGATCAATTTGTTCACTTATTTTATTAGTGCCGATAAATCTTCAATTTTTTTTCGACCTAATTACGATGTAGTACACGCGTGCATTTCATTTTATAGTTGATAATTTCACGAAGATTTCAAGACAATTAACTTGAATTGCTGTATTAAAAGTTGCCCAAGGATATTACTAATAGTATTAAAAATGATATTGATTATTAATTTTAAAGAGTCACTGCTATTATTGTAATCATTATCGTAATTAAGATTAAAAGTGGTTACTCGCCGATACGTCAAAGAAAGTTTTTTATTGGGCGTGACTCGCAAGAGTATGACACACAAGTCCTCTTATGAGCCTGAGGGTAATTTATGACCTCAAGATTTTGACCTGTTGAGTGAAAGCAATTAGGGGCGTGGTAATTCAAATTGCGATGATAATTCGAAAATTAGATAGTAACCACACAAATCGTAAAGATGTTGGAAAATAATGGAAACTTAGTTGATTTAATTAGAAGTAAAAATAAAAACTTTTTGCGATTTCTTTTATTAATTTCATGCTAGTTTATGAATTTCATTATTGAGAAGAAACTGTTTTAATTAACAATCTTTTATTATTTGCACAAGCATTCCTGAGTTTTGCCTTTTTTTATAGAAAATTTATGACCTTTTTTTTTTTGGTAGTATTCATAAATAATTAAAAAATTTTTTCTTAATTTTATTGGTCGACTATATAATGAACTAATTACAAAGCTAATCTATTCGTCTTAGCATCTTCAAAACAATTAGTTAATTAATAATTAATTTTAATTTTTCGAAATAGATTGTTGTTTTTTATTTTTGAGGAAATTATGTATAATTATACAAATTATAAAAAAATTTGTATACAATGTTGATTATAAAATAGAAAACATCAAATGTATGTCAAATGGATAAATTTCAACATTGATGGTGCAGATTCCAAACTGTATCCATTTCAAATATATTGAAGATTTTTATTTTTACAATTAACATCACTGATTCATGACAGTGTAATAACTGAATAAGTTAAAAAAAGTGATACACGTGTCGTATTACCGAATATTAATTAATATTCATTATTCAAGATAAATTTCTGAAATTTTTCAGTCGATAAATTGTACATAACACACGTTCCAGTGAAAATATTAGAAATTCAATCTAATTAATAAATAAAAATCTCCGACACTAATTACTGTTTCTTTTCCTATTACATAGATTACTTAGTCTTCTTATCTAAATGCAGTCACATTGAATATCTTTAATTCATTTTCGATGGAAAACGCAATACTTTATTCACCCGGAAGTTGCTGTAATAACTCCCTGGAATTTAGTTCACTAGGATAGATAGTTTTGATTGAATAATTATGGAAACTTGATGATGATTATGTTTCTTGTTGAAACAATTTCAGTTGTAAACAGAAATAGATATCATGATAGAGATTATTTGTGAAAACAGCATTGATCGTGATCGTCGTGGCGAATTTTTTAGGATCAAAACTCATGTCAACATAAATATCAAGTATATGTAATATGCATGAATTGCGCCATCCAACAGTCGAAGATACGTTGACTTTTCTTCCTGATAAACCACACCAAGGCTTTCACCCGCAAGCAAATTTCTCGTTATAGCTGCTACCTCCCTCTCTGAATAATTTGTCTAGAAATAATCATCTTGACTCCTCCTTTTTTGCTACATACGTGTGTCGATAATTACTTTTCACCTGATTGCTCCCCTCATCATATCCAACCATTCAGGTTGTACAGATATCTTCCAAGTATTTCTATTTTTTACAATTCAGTGTGTTGAAAGTGACACAAATTGACACTTTCGCCAAGACCATCAATCGTTTCTTTGTTTAGTTCAATAAAAATAAATATGGTCATTTGAAAGAAATTAACCAATTTATAAAATGACTTATTGACTGATGCTATTAAATAGTTTATTGATTATGTGAATATCGATATTTAGTGACCAGATAATGGTTTAATGTTTGTTGATAATAAATAGCAATTGTCTTGTTAGTTTAAAGTATGTATTAAATATTAAACAACTTGAACGGAATGCACTATGCATTGGGATAAGTTTTATTGTACATATCCGTGGGGATAAGTAGTAGGGCTATACCTCCACATCGTACAAGGCGGCAAGTTCATGAGCGCGTGTACATCGTCGATGACATACTCATCGAGTGAAAGTATCCCTGATCTCTCTATTTATCTTTCTCTTGCTCTTCCTCTTTAAACGACAGCTTGATGCTTCTTCTGTTTGGCTTCTACACATTTTATCTACACGTTAGTGCTTCAACTAATACACTCTTACGGTAAATTTTTTTCTTTTAAATATCACTTTTTTATCTGAAAAAAATCAAGATATATTAAATTAAATTCCCAACGTGATTTCCTCATTGAAAATCTTCAAATAAATTTTCAAATCAACTATTTTTTTTTCTCTACACTTTTGCTTATTTTATTTATAGTTAAATATGATTATGTGATAATTAGATCCATTACCTGCAATTAATTATGAGTATAGTTTTTTTGAAGACCCTTATGATTATTAGATTGTAACATAATATTTTTTTAGAAAAATAGGTTTTTTAATTACTCTAATAACTAGAACCACGTCATTACTGTCACTTTTATTATACAATATAAAATATGAAGCCAACATAATTTATGTACATCTTCAATAATAATAAATGACAAGTATATACTTTCACCAAAAAATAATTTTTTTCAATAATTTTGTTGTACAATGGTAAAATGTAACGTAAAAAATATACAGTAAAAGTAACTAGAAATTGATTGTGGTGTACGTTAATAAAAAATTGAAATAGTGAAATTATTTGATTAAAAGATATCATTAAATGAGATAACACATTTATTTTCATCAAAGAAAGTTACGATGAAATTTGACAACTAATATACATTCAATAAATAGAAGAGCTAAATAAATTGACGATGTTGTTCAAAGAATTTTAAAACAGTTATACTTGCTTAAAAAAAGATAAGCTACATTAACTTGGTTACACTTTTTAACAAATAGGAGAAATTTCAATTAATCGAAAGACAAATAAAAAACAGCTCTCTAGTTTTTTTTTTAAAATACATCATTCGATTTTCCGTTATGAATATGCAATTAAAAATAAAATTCTAGGAAGTTGTAAATACTAATCTAGTCGATTAAATTTTAAGTCAATTGAATGATAAAAAGCCGGATAAAGTAATACAATAATTTTCATGTTTCGTGTATATAAAAATAATAGATGAACACGAAATGTACTTTTGGTGTTCATAGAATTTTATCATCAAATTAATCGCAATATCAAAGAAATTAAGGTTTAATTTCTGTATTTATTATATTTAATAACTTATTTCCTGAGGGTCACTATAGAATCACTCAAATAAAAATAATGTTGAGGTAGGTGAATATGTGTAATTGTAAAGTGGATTGAATGAAAGATTAAGTAACTATAATCTAACAAATGAAAATATCATGGTAATATTATTGTGTCTAGGTTCTGAAACACACTGAATTTGTAATGTGTCATGGGTCGATGATATTTCATGAATGTTGAAGTTTAGCAGGAAGTGATGAAAAATAGATAAAATGATGATTTTAGAGAACTAACGAAGGTAATGTCTGCTGAAATTTTTGCAAAATCTATGGGAATTAAAAATAAAATTTAAGAAATAACAATAATGGAGTAAAAAAAAGTGAAATAAACAGGTGCTCTGTTCACTTACAAAATGACTTAACAATTTTTGAGTGCTCGGAAAAATGAATGAAACGACATGCAACAGTTGCTGAAGAAGAAATAAAAAGAGAAAAAGAGGAAGACTCCATGGAGTCATTGGGTTATTTGGTAGTTTAGAAAGTTTTGAAAGAGGCTCATTATTGCCTCAGGCGTGTTTCTGGAGACAGACAAAATAAGGACAGAAAGATGCGCAAGTGATCATTCCATGTGACAATTTGAAGAATACTCTCATCAAATAGAAACTTTTTTTTCGATTATTGTAACAATAATCTGTTAAAAAGAACCCTTTTATCTAATTCTTTTCTTTTTTTCCTGTCCTCAGGTATGTAGGTAAAGAGTCAATCAGTGTTTGACAAAAAAAAATTCCCTATATCAAGTATTGATCATTGCTGAATAAGAAACCAAAGTATTCGGGTGCGGCTTATTCACGATTAGCTTTCGTTGTAAATGTCAAACTTATTTTCTCTTATATGGAAAATTACCTTTGTGGTTATTTATATTCTATAGCCGGCATTATTAGAGACTTGGACAGTTCAAGTGAATAAAAATTGGCAGTTTTTCCTCATCAACAAATGAATCCTTTGCATATTCCTACAAAAAAAAATTTTCTGTATTTCAGTCACGTAACAATTATTTATAATAAAATAAATTTTACAATTAAATTAATTATTCATAAGTAGATATTATCAGTTACTTCATATTCAATTTTATTCGCCAAGTACTACTTACCATTAAATACTAAGTAATAATTTAATGAGAAAGTTTATCACATTTTTTACTCGAATAATTTTTCTATTTAATTTTTGAAACATACCTTCAAAAGTATTTGTTAATTCGTCAACAATCATGAAAATTTATTTAGATAAAAAAAAGTAGACATTCCGAAGTAGTAGGATTAATCGGCTGCTTATTACTTGACGATTTCACCCCGAGGCCTGAAATTTTTTTTTCTCTCAGTGAGGTCACGATGGTTCATTTTCACCGTGGAGTATTCTCATGAAGAAGTATAAAATGGGTGGCGGCTATGTATTCTTTGTCCACATAACAGGAAAGACGAAGTCTCTGAAAATAGAAATCTGCTAAGAGTCATCTTCAACATATGTAGTAGATAGATAGGTCCATCGGAAGGAAAATGAGATAAGAAATATGAGGATTGTAATAAGATGCCAGTAAGACAATATTGTTTAAAGACGTATATATAGATAATTTGTATTGTAAATAAATGTTAGATAGGCATATAACATTCAGAGACAAGTTGTTTGTCCAATTTATGTTCAAGTCTCTGGTTATTTCTTCATAAAATGACTATTCAAATGAATTGTTTATAACACTATTATTTGCACGTCTATCTTGATACAGAAAAAGAAAACTTCATAAAAATCATCGAGATAATCTTTACACACTTGAAATCGTTGAAAGTTTGTTTAGGTTATATTCAAGTAATGAGATTTTAATTATTTGTCATTAATTGATATATTGTATAGCAAATAAAAAATTGCAATATTTTTAAAATAATACTTATCATTTATTTATAAGTATTATATTAATATTTGAATGATTTGTTTTTAATTTACGATCTTTATTCATGGGAAAATGGTAAAAAAGAAAGTTTCCTTTATATACTAAACAAGACGCGAGTCATATTCAAAAGTCGATATCAAAAATATATTTATACGCATTTAACCTGAGGTGTAATAATTAAATTATTTTTACAGTTACAGACTAAGATTGTACCGACAAATTTTCTATATTAAGGTTACTAAAAAAAATCTGTAACACCAACCGATTGAGATATGTTGCTCGTACAAAAAATTTCTTTCCGTGTAACCTCATAAAATGTTTCAATGATCTTTCAATTTTTTACATCTTCTAAATGTTAACTTATCAAATCGAGATGTGTTAGAGATCCAATCAATGTTAAAGAGAAGTGTTTTTATTCTTTGATGAGTTCGCGTGAGAATATGAAGTGAAAGACACAAGAATACAGGTTGTTAAAGTGTGCTCAATCGTAGCAGGGAAAAAGTGACAGTTAATCACATCATAGGAGTTTTAAATGAAACCTGACACTCTTACATAAACCTTAACTGGTTCTACTTAATAAATATTATTAAACTTTATTAATTACTATGCGGCACCGACCTTCAAATTTATTTTCACTAACATCCTACAAATAATTCATTAATATCACCATTATCAATGAAAATAATTATATATCATTCATTCTAAATAAATATTTTTTCTTTCAGGTAATTGCGATTATTTTGGTAAATGCCTTGATTGTTTTAACGGAAACTACTGCAACTTCAAACAGTGACCTCCCACCATTGAAAATTGACAAAAATTTACGTCAAGCTTTATTAAAAGCTCTTGAAGATTTAGAAACCGAATCAGCTGAGCAAAAAGATTCACTAACAGCGGAAGATTTGTTAAAGAAATTACAAGAGCAACCCATTGAACCTGAGGATTCTACAACTGTTTCAAGCATAGAAGATCGTCATGCTGATGATGCTTTTATAACATTTGAAAAATATCCCGGAGATTGTGTTGAAAATGATCCAAATGACGAAGAAGATAAACTACAAAATTCATCATTTGAAACAGAAAGAGTAATTGTAAATGATTTTACAATATCAAAAGACCAAGCTCCTAAACTCGAAAAAGTTGTATTTCAAAAGTATGATAATAATCAACCATCATCAACGATTCAAAAAAAAATTTCTGAGTCTGAATCTGTTGAAATAGAAAAAATTGAATCTAAAAATTTGAAAAATGGTATTTTATCTAATATAATTGATGATACACCAAAACATAAATCTCTAAGTCATGAAAAAGATGGACTGGCTACAAGTTCAAGTAATGGAATAGCATCAGCGAATGTGTTAATATCACCGAGTCCAACAGCCGCAAGTTTGGTTGCAAAAAATACTAGCACCCAAGTGTTACAATCAACAACAGAACGACTTTCTTCAACAGAGTCAGAGAAGAAAGATAATTCTGAAGTGAACATTTACCCAGTACCTTTAGTTGCAGCATTTACAGTTCAACAAGATGAGCGAGGTATTGCTAAGAGTGTTGTTCCTATTTATAAACCGAATGGTCTTGATGCACTAACACTCCAAGAACAGCTAGAATTCAAACAGAAATTATTAGAAAAACAATTAGCAGAACTTCAGGAACAACAGTATCACCAAACACAATTCTTATTGAGACAACAACAAATTTATCAAGAGCAACAAAGACAAAAGCAACAACTATATTATCAAGAGCAAGCAAGATTGAAATTACTTGAAGAACAAAAGTATCACCAATTAAAACAACAATCTTTACAATCTCAAGTATTACCTCTTCAACAACAATCACAACAAAAACTTCAGCAACAACAATTATCCTTACAAGCTCAGGCCTTATCTCAACAACAGCTGCCTTTACAAGCTCAATCGTTACCTCAGCCATTGGCTTTACAGGCTCAGTCATTATCGCAGCAAATATTATCTTTGCAACAACAACAACAACAACAACAACAAAAACAACAATTATCAATACAGCAGCCCCTCGGCGCTTTTTCTCATCACAATCCTTTATCGTTTCAACTTCCTGCAAAGACATCGAATGTTCAGTTTCAACCTAGTTTAGCATTTCAACTTCCAAATACTATAACGCCTCCCAATTTTAATCAACAAATCAATTTAGACAGATTTAAAGTACCTCAGGTGGCTTCGCATCAATCAATTTTACTCCAAAACCAACAGACATTGCCAAGATTGCAAACAATACCGCAAGAGCAAAAGTTTCAACAAACTTTTGAATTTCAACCATCAATTGCTACAAGATTTAATCGCCAAGAAGGACATGAGTCTGTGGGAAATTTTGGAACAAATGACAACAGACAACTATTATCAAGAAATAATGCCTTTTTAGAATTACCAAACCGAGTACCTGCACAATTTATCACACCATTTAATCAGTTTAAACCTCGACCTTCACCATCAACTGCTAATCAGATTCAGCAACTTTTATATCAATCTGGAGTAGCTGGTGATTTTGGAAAATACCAAGGAAATAGTAATCCAGAAGACTTGAACATTGTTTCTAAAGTATTGGCACTTAATGTTGGCGCAGTTCCTACAAAAAGTATTAACAAAGATTTCTTTGGAAGAGCGTGAAGACGCCATTGCCACTGCTACCGCCGTAACATTGCAATTGATTCATCGTATTTATTTTATCAAGGAAAAAGTTAAAAAAATCCGTGAAAGCAAAACTCATGTTTGCCAACTCATATAGTTTCTCTCTTATATTATTATTTTTTTTTTTGCCACAATGTCTTTTATTTATATATTTTTTTTTAATATATTTTTAAATTTCATTATTATAACATGTAAGTATGTGTATGTGTATGTCTGTGTGTGATAGAGAAATAATACCTTTTACATCGTCGTTATTGTAATAATGATAACAAGGAAGCCGCCATCGTCAACATTAATGATATTAATTAGAAAAAGTCACTCGGGAAGCGTACATTCTTTCTGACAGCAAAACACGGGAATCCTTCTGTTTATATATAATGTAAACCTCTTGGATTACCGTACTTTTAAGAGACTACTTTAGGATAAAAGCAGTTACATAAACAATTAGGTTGCTTTGTACAACGATGTAATTACTTTTCTCACCATGATTTTTTTTTCATTCTTTTTCAATTCTTATTCTCTTATTATTTGTTTCTTTTATCAAGATGATAATACTTTGTACTGTGGACGATGAAACGGTTAATGAGAAATTGGAATAAAATTAATTACTTTTTAAGTAGGCTGAAAGATGTAGCGAAATAATTATAATAATGTTGATAATGAAGATGATGGTGGTGATTCCTACAAACAATTAGTCAACTGATTTAATCAACTAACTTGCGATTAAATACAAAAGAATACGCAATGCGTGGTAACGTGCTCAAAAAAAATCTATCTTTATAAATCTTATATAATTTTAATTCAAAAATTTATCTTTATTTATGATTATTAATAGTCGCCTATTGTACAGTTGTTAAATGATCTTTAGACGCCAAGGTTAAAGGTGATTTGATGTGAAACATGCGACGATTTGAAATTGAAACTAAAACTTTCTCTGTACTTGCCGTTAGGATTGCGGGAGTGTACGATCTTACACGAGAATTGAGCTGCTGTTTCAAGAAGATTCACCGCTAACTATAGTAAACTAAACGGATACTAATAAGTGAAACGTCCTCAATTTTGAAAACACCTTTAGCATTAATTTTAAATTTCTCTCATTCAATGACATAAAATAATCATTTCATTTTACTTTTCTTTCTTCATTCTATGTACCAATTATTTTATTTTTTCTTATACCAAAATATTAAAAATTCTTCTTAGCTTATGTAATTGATTTGTGTAAAAGAATTCACATGTTTTTCCTTTGGGAAAAAAGTTAATGAGACCATGTAATAGACTTAATCGAATCAACGATGATATTTAACAAAAATGTGAATAACTATACTATTTTCATCGACTTGTGTATTTTAATCTAACAAATAATAAATTTAATTATATATATATATATTAATTTATAACAATAAATATAACTGTAAAAAATATACCAACTTGTTTTGAATTAATTGTACCATATATAAATAAAAAAACAAATTATTATATTTCAAAATATCATAAATCAACTATATCATAGTAGAAATAATATATTTAAAGCTTAGTGGAATTATCTATAACAAACATAAAAATTATATGATAAAAATGTGACAAAAGATCAATAAATTGGAGGAGGAAATGCTCGAAGTATTTTTTGAATTTACCATTTTTACCGCCAAAACTTTTTAAAGAATTCAAGTAAGAAACTAAAAAATAAAATTAATTTCAATAATAGTGATAAAATAATTTTTATCGATACCTTTTCAAAATATAATACATATTAAGTACTACTTATAATTAAAAAAAATTTTTATACTTAAATAAATGCTTTTGTTATTGTTTAGCTCAGTAAAATATTGACATCAATGCAGAACACGTATAGTGATAATGAGTGATAAAAATAGATGTATGCTATTGAGTTTATTGTTATGAAGTATAATTGCATTTAAATCAGAAAATTTATACAATTTATTTGTTATTTATAAATATAATAATTAATCGATTAAAGAAGAATTTATTGACGATTGAAACACTTATGATTTTTCATCATTTCAAGGTTAGAAATCATACTGACGTAACAGTAAAAAAAAACAACAGATTTAGGCTTTTTTATCTATTAAATACATATTTTAGATTTAATTGATGTTTATTAAGGCTATTATTTCATTTAAACCACTTATATTTTATTTATTTTCAGATAGAAACATTACGTATTTCCTTATTTTATTGTTAAAATTTATCACAAGAGGCAGCACCAGACTAAAATTGACTGATAATTAGTGGTTAAGCACTTATTCTTATTAAAAACGTTCGTCACATTAATCTTGAATACATTATAACATTTGATTAAGTTTATGTAATGCTAAAAACAACTGAAAAATATAATTAGACGAAAAAATGACAAGTACGACGTCTGACAGTACTCCAATCGCAAAAACAAAAAAACCGTCAGGTAAGTTTATTCAATAACACAACAATACATGTTTACAATCATAAAATAAGTGATAATTCAATTATATCAATAATCGTTTTATAGATAGTGCCTTCAAACAGCAACGTCTTCCAGCTTGGCAACCTATTCTTACTGCTGGAACAGTTCTCCCTACTTTTTTTGTAATAGGAATAGCATTCATTCCTGTTGGCATTGGTCTTTTACATTTTTCTAATGAAGTTAAAGAATACACTATTGATTATACACATTGTGAATCAATAAATTCGACAAATCGCACTCACTGTTCAGAAATCATAGCTAACAATCCAAAGGCAGTATGTAAATGCCAAATAACCTTTACATTACCTGAAGACTTTGCTGGTAGTGTTTATATGTATTATGGCCTTAGCAATTTTTATCAGAACCATCGTCGATACGTTAAATCAAGAGACGACAATCAACTACTAGGAAAATTGAGTGATGTATTATCGACTGATTGTGATCCTTTTGCTTATAATGAATCCAAAATTCCAGTAGCTCCATGTGGTGCTATTGCAAACTCGCTATTCAGCGATCGTTTAACTTTATTTTTTATAGACTTAAATACTTCAGTACCTCTTCTTAAAACTGGTATTGCTTGGCCATCAGACAAGAATATTAAATTTCAAAATCCACCAGGAAATCTAACGAAAGCATTTGAAAAATTTGCCAAACCACGTAATTGGTCTAAAAATATATGGGAATTAGATCCTGAAAATCCAGATAATAATGGCTTTCAAAATGAAGATTTGATTGTATGGATGAGAACGGCGGCATTACCAACTTTCCGAAAGCTTTATCGTCGTATAGATCATTCTTCACACTTATTTGCAAGTGGTCTTAAAAGTGGAAAGTATAGACTTGATGTTGATTATTGTAAGTTTATTTTGAACTTTGAGAAAGTATCTGAAATTAATGCAAATTAATTTATAACTAATAGATAAAAAAATTTTTCAGCCTACTATGTATCAGCATTTGACGGAAGCAAAAAAATGATTCTTAGTACCACATCACTTTTAGGTGGTAAAAATCCATTTTTAGGAATCGCGTATATTGTAGTTGGCTGTGTGTGCTTAGTTTTAGGCATAGCATTATTAATAATACATATAAAATGTTCTAAGAGGTGAGCAAATAAGAGAATAAAATTATTTTCCTTCAATTTATTTTTTTAGTAAATCTGACTAATATTAATATTTTTATTTTAGCACAAACGAAATTATTAATGTTAATCAAAATACTCCTTACCAGTAATGTATTATATGAATAAAAAGTCCGCTCTTCACTAGTTCACTACAAGAAGTTTTAATATTTTATAATAGAAGTGTTAATAATTTAATCAGCAAAACGTCTATGTATAAATAATTTTATTTATTTTAATTATCAGTATCACTCTATCATTGTTAGTAATGAGTCACCATGTACTATTACTATCTGAAATAATTTTTAAGAAAATATTATTGAATGAAAGAAGAAAAAAGGTGCAATTTTGTTGTAGAAAATTATCTATAATTTTTTTTAAATTTAATAATGTACACACTTTTAATGGCATAATAACAGTAGCAGCAATTTCTAGTACAATTTTTGAATATTAAATTTAATAAATGATTAATGATAAACATTCGGTTTAGAGTAATTTTACATTTGCACTGTATTTGTCGAACAAATAAAGAAAAAAATTGGAAAAATATAAACATTCTTTTGGCGATAATATATATGAAAAATAGAAAATATGTTTTCGTAACCACAAATAATAAATAGTAAAGATACGTCTTTAAAAAGGAATTATTTTTACACTTAAGAGCTTTCACATAACTTCCATACTATTTTGCGTATTTTCTGCAAAACTTAAAGATGATGTCGAAGGTTGTTCTTGTGAATTATCATCCTCCATAGTGTGAGCATTCATACTATCGGAGGTATCGTTATTTGTTAATTCTACTCCATCATCCCAATTTATTTTAAATCTCGTTACTCGTGGTTTGTCACTAAGAATATTACGTTGAACCTTGTCAAATTGTGGCTGCGCTGGTGGATTTTCACGTAATTCTGGATCTGTATACTCATTATTTATGAAATATCCAACTCGTACAAATTCATGACCTCTATATGAACAGGTAAGAAGGACAACTGTGACTCCTAAAGCATCATTGACTGGGATTCTACTAACGTCAGGTGGATCAGCCTTGAAAAAATAATTATGTTAAACATTTCCAAATATTGGGCAGGAATTTTTTCTATTTATTCATTTGTATCAAAAATTATATGATTATTTTTTAAATGATCAACAACCTACCTGAAATACAAACATATGTCGTCCCTCTGGAATAGGACCAACGTAAATAGTATCTAACACTTGATCAAATTCTTCTGATTCTGCACTGCCAACGTAAATCATTTTCCATTCTAAATCTGTAAAGATACAAACAATAGAAATATATTTTAATTCATCCTTTATACAGAAACATTTATTACACATTACACTTATAATTTTATAAACAATAATTATTTGAAATATAAATATATTGTATAAATACGTCAATATGAACTTTATTTATAAAACTATATATTTTAAATTACCTTCTTTTAATTCTTCAATACATTCAAAAGTAACTTCAAATTGAAATGGATTTAAGAATGGTGAAGGGTTATCAAGTACAGCAACATTTGCTAGTTGTACTTTTGCCATACTGTTAAAGTTCTTTTTTTTAACTTGATATCGTTAAGGAAGCACTGAATAAATAATGACACCACAAAAGTATTACAAAAACTTAGATAATTCAGAAATACAATAAAACCGATAATAAAAATTCAACACTTATTTCAATTGTAAAATAGGATGTTAATTGATTAATGCAACAGCTGAGTAGCAACAAAATGATTGCTATTATTGTGAGGCACGGTGAAATAGTTTAACGAGTTGGAAATCTAGAAAATTAATAACTTTTAACCTCTTTCAACTAACTATGAGTTGTGTTTGGCGGGATAATAAGCTGGCGCGCCAAAATTTTCGACATAACTACGATGGTTCCGTTTCCACTGAAACATGTTATATCTACCAAATTATCCAATCATATTTGAGGCTTTCCGGTCCATAAATGTGTAGCCAATGAATGATCATAGAAATAAATAATTTTTTTTAGTAGACGCTCTTTACAAGAGTAGTGATGGAAAATTACCAATATGGCTTGTTTGTTACCATTTTACCTGTTAATAAACTGGCTATTTGACCATGAAATCAGCGACTGGCGGGAAAGTTTAAAAATGATATTAAGTAAAAACAAAAAATAAATAATAAAATACTTAAATGAAATACATATGTATAAACAAAATATTAATTAAAAAAGAAAAGTGATCATTAAATTAGTAAATTATTAATTAAGGAGAAAGAGGCGGTTTTTTAAATAAATAGAACATTCGTTTCCTTCATCTTTCAATGGTAAAAAGACTTGCTCCGAATCATCTTACACCGTAAGCCGGTCAATCAATTGATTACTTTACCGTTTCTTTTCACTAGTACGTACTCTCTTCTCTGTTTATAATATAGAAGGATTTAATCTCATGAGGTTGTAGTGGAAGTGCAGGTCCACAGTGCATAATATACATATGTATGTATAATATTATTTCGAATTAAAAAAAAATTACTTGAATAAAATAATAATATATACGTTAATAACCTATTTATGTATAAAAATTCGATTAATAAACTTTTTCAACTCTTCTAAAATACAATTATCTTCATTCAATATACATCTGAGATAGATAACACAATAAGAATTAATATTTCTACACATAAAATAAAGTACAAAATTTCTAAAAAATCGTTTATTTTACTACTCTAATTAAATTTATATACGAAAAGTGGTAAGTTTTTTTTTTTTAAATGTAGAATTTATATAAAATTATACGAATTTTTCTAAAATATTTTGCTTTTTTTTTATTTTTAATGCCAGCTACTTTAGAATGGAAGTCAAAAGTGCAGCTTCCATGAATATTAATGAGAACGAAATTCATTATAATTCACAAGAAGACTTTATAAAAAATGAATTAAATTTTGATGTTGATGCTAGCGTAATTGATGATACTATTCACGAGCAAGCTTCTCAAAGCAATGACGAAGATCCAGAATGGATGGATATTTTGGGCAATGGGCAGTTACGGAAAAAAATACTTGTTAAGGGCTCTGATAAAAAACAAAATCGGCCCAATCAAGGAGATATTTGTACATTAAGACTTATCGGTAGACTTGAGGATGGAAAATTGGTTGAAAATTTAGATGATACTACCATACAACTTGGAGACCATGAAGTAGCGCAGGTATTGATATTATTCGAATGATTATTCATCTATTTTTTATGATAAATTTTTTGCTGATGAATACTTATTTTAAGGGTTTGGATTTAGCAATAGCATTAATGAATATTGGAGAAACTGCAGAAATAGAAGTAGCTGCGAGATTTGCATACGGAGACCTTGGCAAAGAACCTGATATTCCTCCGGGAGCGAAAATAATTTATGAGGTAGAATTAAAAAAAGTAGAAATAGAACCAGAAATTGATAATATAGATGTTACACAGAGACTAAACATTGGGTAAATTAAATGCTCTCTCTTCTATTTATATGAAGATTCATTTGTTAATACTTATTCTCTTTTCTTTATTTAATAAATAGAATTAAAAAACGTGAACGTGGAAATTGGTGGTTTTCACGCAATGAGCCAACCATAGCTATTCAGTGTTATCGACGAGCACTTGAATATTTTCAACCACTGACGAAAACGAATCATGATGAAAAGAATGAACAGAAATATAATTTATCGGAAAACTCAATGGATTCCATTCTCGAAGATTTTTTACGAAACAGAACCAAAATATACAACAATTTAGCTGCTGCACAATTAAAAACTGAAGCATACGAAGCTGCTTTAGAAAGTGTTGAAAACGTTTTGAGAGTTGAACCTGAGAATGTCAAAGCGTTATATAGAAAAGGTATAGCTTTGAAAAAGAAACATTTTCACATAAGTTAAATGAATTTTCGATTTTTTTAGGATGTATACTTCAAAAAAAAGGCGAATACACAGAAGCAATGAACAATTTTAATGAAGCGGCTAGACTTGATCCAGAATCAACAGCAATAAGTCATCAAATAAAACTTCTTAAGGTCAAAAATGCTCAGAGCACTGCTTCTCAAAAGGACTTATACAGGAAAATGTTTAGAACGACAGCAAACTCCAAAACGTCAACTAATAACAAAAATAAAAGTTCTACTAACTTTTTAGAAAAATATCTTAAGCTTCCATTTGTTATCAGTAGTAAAAAGGCCAATAAACTCCTTATTTGGAGTTTATTAGGAGGAACATTTGTTGCAGTAATGGGCGTAGTGATATATAAACTTATTGAAAATTGACAATTTTAACATAAAATTTTCAGTTGATTTGAAATTTATTATATTATGCTAATTGGTCAATTTTATTATAATTTTTTTTTTAATTTTACTGAAAATTCGATAAATTCCTTTTATTGTCGTGTTTTTTAAATTTATTGATCCAGAATATTACTATTGATGTGTTCGTAAACTGATAAATGATAACTGTATATATTTGTCACATTTAAACAAGAAAAAATAAAAATATTATACCTAAAAAAATAGAATTTATGTTTTGATAATAATTTTTATGAAGACAATACATAAAATATGATTAAAAAGACGAGAATTATTAAACCTTTAATAAGGTTTATTAATAAACCTTTCGATTTAACTCGATGTTGTCTTAATAAAAGCCTAATATTTTTTGTTATTGATTTTGTTCCTTATCAAATGACAATGTAGATATTTTCATTAAAAAATTTAATTATAAATTCAAATCAATAAATTGATGACAAATTGACAAATAAAATTGTATTACTAATCCGAGAGAAGACTGAGAGCAGAGAAGAGAGACTAGTCTCTCTTCTCTGTCTGTACTAATGAACCATCGTTCATTGTAAATAATTCATTAGAGAATATCGGTTGTTTTTGAAAACCAGCCCTTCTTTTCTCCTCTGTATTCCATTCACGCGTGTATGTATGTATATAGCTATGTGATCATTCGCTGCATATTTTTTGGTTGTGTTTTTCTACAATCTAAAACATAGATGATTTTAAATAAACTAAAGACCGTAAAAATAAAAACAATTTTGTGATTGAAGATCATTCGTTATAATATTATATATTTGCGTTTATAGTTATAGTAAGTATAAGTTAAAAAATAAAAATTTTTAGAAAAAAAAACGATAAGGTATAATAACGTATATACAAAAAGATAATTATATCTAAAGTAAAAAAAATAATTTAAATACGTATTGGTTAGACGCGAAAACATTTTTCAGTAAATTTGTCACTTATGATGGTCACTCTTCAGTATTAATATAACAAAAGAATATACTTGGCTTAACAAGTATCTACTTTAAAAAAAAATTAAATTTAAAAAGAGTATGCCAGATAGTGCAGCAGTTTATCAGCCTACAACTGTAGGTTACTCGTATGAAGTCGGAGGTGATGGAAATGAAAGTGGTGTTGGACGTGGAGGAGGTTCAGGGATTCGACATGGATTTTCCAGAATTGTTTTTAGACATAAAGTGAGTACTCGAAAATGGTTAGAATGGGTTCTCTTGTCAGTAGCACTGTGTGCTACAGTTGCTGGATTAACAACAATGCTAGTAAATGTTATATCTTCTGACAACAATCATGTCCATGAAATCATCAAGGTATTATAGATAATAATTTCTTTATAAAAATTTAATGTCATAAATAATCATTTATTACTACTTTATTCTATTTTTTATCTTTTTAATAGGATAGCAAAAATTTTTCATATACGGAAACTAAATTGGATAATAATACAAATACCGATTCATCTAAAGGATCATTGGCTGCTGGTGCAAGTATAACACTTTTAGGACTAGTAATGGGTGCTCTTTGGGCATGGTTACGATTTTTCCGCCATGGTGGTAAATCACAACGAAGTGGAATAAGTAGAGCTAGTGGACAGGTGAGAATTACAAAATATATTTATATATATATATATATATATATATATATATATATATATTGCTAAAAAAAGCAATATATATATATGTATATCTATACATATTTATGCATATTATTTCATACAAAATTTAAATATTTAACCATTAAAGTACCTCGTGATCCTTTTTAATGTCCCTTGACGTTTATTTTTAAAATTATTTTATTGAGTTGCCGATCTGTTCATTGTGACGGCATTTTTTTTTTCTTTGCTCATTATTTTACCTTATATACGCTATGCTATGACGAAAGATGTTGGGCGGTTTGAATCCATCAACTGACTTGCTGGTGGGTTCAACTTCGCAGTACGGGCCAGTACTTACTGAGGTGCCAAGCCAGATGATAAATAAGCAACTAATTAATGAAACTCGAGCCATTCCATTATCTGACCAAGAAGAAGAAACTCATACTTTAATGCCGGATTCGACGATCAATCCAATACCGTTGACTAATGACTCCAATCACAGTTCCAGTCAAATAGCAGGTTGAGTGTAGAAAACATCAATAAATACAATAGTTTTCATCTTCTTCAACGCTATTTTTTTTACTTAGAAAAGTAAATAGTTATTTATTGATAATTAAAACAAAATACTTGTTCTTCTCGATAATTATATTTTATTATAAATGATGATTTTTTATTAATTTTATTATAAATGATTTTTTATTAATCTTAGATTCTTCAAATTTTTATTATCATGAATCCATGAAAAAGTATCTTATATAAGTACTAATAATCTGTAACTGAAGGCACAAAAGTTTACGTGAAAAATTTATTATAATTATGTAAACATACATTCTTTTTGTAAATGTACTTAAATTATTATTTTTTTTTAATAATTTAATACACTAAGAATTTTCTTAATTTATAATTAATCAATATTTTAGTAATATTAAAAAACGTATGTTCTTTTTATATTGTCCATTAATTCGTGGCATTAATGTAATTAATCTTAAAAAATATATGAACGTTGTTTCATTTCATTTCCATTTATATATTTGTCTAATATTTATTTACGACTCGCAGTCTAATAATTTTCCATGTATAAAAGGCAATAAAGACTGAGTGGCTGAAATTTCTCTTTATTATTAAATAAAGTCAACATTGAAATGATGTTGGATATAGTATGAGCATTTTTTTCTTTTCCCCATTTTTTATAGATATAGGAATACATTAGTATATAATATTTTTCAATACTTAATATATATATATATATATAGGTGGACACATTTAAGGTTATGTTATCTGTACTATATATGTGTTGTAAACATAATTTTTCTAAAAAAATTTTTACAATGAATACTCGTTCAAAAGCTAATAAAAAATCTAAACTTATAATAAATAATAAAAAATCACCCACGGAAGAAAAATATAAATTATCTACTACAGAATCACCTGATAAAAATCATAAAAAGATAACTGATGAAGACGTATCAAAGTATTTTATTACAGAAATTTTAGAACCTAATGAAAAAATAATTAAAAAAAAACGTAAATCTGTAAAAATAGAAATTGAGCAGGATAAAGAATTAAAGGAGTTTGAGAATTCCTGTGAAAAAAACCAATCTAAACAATGGGCTCCATATAATTGGGAAAAAACTCTTGATTTAATTCGAGAAATGAGAAAATATCATACAGCACCTGTTGATAATCAGGGTTGTGATAGATGTTCAGATAAAGATGCAGATCCGAAGATAATCCGTTTTCAAGTCTTGGTATCATTGATGCTGAGTAGTCAAACAAAAGATCAAATTAACTTTGCAGCGATGGAACGTCTCAAAAAACATGGTTGTACACCACAGATTCTGTTAAATACATCAGATACTACACTCGGTGAACTCATTTATCCCGTTGGGTTTTGGAAGGTAATGACACTGAATTAGACAAAGAATCATCTCAATATTATTAAAATTCTTCTTCATTTTACAAACGTATAAAAAATTTATCAATTTACAGAGAAAAGTTCAATACATAAAAAAAGTAGCTGCGATATTGGTTCAACAATACGATGGAGATATTCCAAGTACTATTGAAGACCTCTGCGCTTTACCAGGTGTTGGCCCAAAAATGGGCCATTTATGCATGCAAGTTGCTTGGAATAAAGTAACTGGAATTGGAGTCGATACCCATGTTCATAGAATATGCAATCGATTAGAATGGGTAAAAACATCTACAAAAATACCAGAAGATACTAGAAAACAATTAGAATTGTGGTTACCAAAAGATTTATGGGCTGAAATAAATCATTTACTTGTTGGATTTGGACAAGAAATCTGCTTACCTGTACGCCCGAAATGCCATGAGTGTTTAAATAAAAATTTTTGTCCTTTCGTCAAAAAAACTAATATCAAAATAACATAACATATTAAGGTATACAACTTTATATTTATCCTGAATAAAATTTTTTCATACAATAGATTACTGTAATATGCAAATATAATAAAAGAATTTTTTTAATATAACAAATGATTTTATTTATATTTTTCGTGTTCCTTTTTTATTGTTTTTTTTTAATGCTCTTCGTTGTTTCAAAGATTTTCTACCCTGAAATTTATGTTTATTCTTTTTTCTTTCTAAATTTTGTTTCCGTTGAAAGACTTTACTTGCAAGAGTTTTTTGAGTAGTCTTTTTTTTAATAGCATTCGATAATTCTTTTTTAGATAAAATTACTTTATTATCATGACCA
Source organism: Chelonus formosanus (assembly GCA_028641665.1). Classification (NCBI taxonomy): domain Eukaryota; kingdom Metazoa; phylum Arthropoda; class Insecta; order Hymenoptera; family Braconidae; genus Chelonus; species Chelonus formosanus. The sequence goes on from CM054002.1 coordinate 23,613,825, forward strand.
TTAGATGTTAATGAAGTATCTGCATTAGCATTTTCCAAGTTTTCATTATGGGTGAGTATATTATCACCTATCCAACTAGAACTACGTGTTAAATCATTTAAATTAAGTTCTAGTATACTAACAGTCCTTCCATCTGTCTCATATTCTTCTTGAGATAATAGTTGTTCTACTTCTGGTATATCTCGGCGAGACATCAACATATACTCATTTTTGACCTTATTTAATAATAATAATAGAAATTTATAAATTCATCTGAACAAAGCATCAAATAAACATGAATAAAGAAGTACCTCTTGTTTTATTCGTTTTTTTTCCTCTTTTATTTTCAATGTTAACTTTTCGTTGGCTTTTTGACGTCTTTGTTGTTTTCGTTTTCTAAATCCAGTAAGATAGTCTCTGAAAAAAGGCCATAATGTAAGTTAAGATAAAACATCAAAATGATATTAGAAAATTGTTAGTTGTATATTTATTAAATCAATAAATTACTTTCGTTTTGTTTCATCAAATATTAAATGTACTTTTCTGCGACTATTGGACTTCTTATTAACAGTACGATTGAGGTTAGGAAATTGAGATAATTGTCTTGGAACTAACGCCATATCAAATCCAATATTAAATTGAAATAAACGTATAAATGAAAAATTATAAGTTTTTACTTGTATAATAATTCAAATAACGTATTAATTTCTTTTACACTTAAAACAGAGATAGGCAAAAGACAGAATTGTATACTCGGTATATTCTCTCAAAAACATTGAGATCGGAAACTCCATTTTGTACAAAATTTTATCTGCAGTCGGTAATAATTCTACTTACATATGTACATTATCAAAGAATACTAAGATACCTTAGTATTCTTTGACGTTATGCATGTCTGTATATAAATTTCTACAACGGCAATGTAACATATAAAATTGTAACCATTATTTCTAAAATCACTATTTTTGAATAGATAAAAGTTATTAAACAGAGCCATCTGATTTGCTACATTTTTATATAAATTATAACAATTTAGAATTAAAAAGTAACCATCCTAATTTATTTTATACGAATAAATCAACTTCAAAGGTCACTAGATCTATAATCTATCTTATAAGCTGGAAAAACTTATGGCATAATTATGTTATATGACCAATAAACACCGTCAACCAGGTCAATGCTACTTGGAAAAAAATTTTCTCCAAAGATTCAATTAATATACAAATATATGGCTGTACGACTTCTTTCTTATTTAATTTAAACTTTAATATTATTATTTGATAAATAAATTATAACTATAATCACTGGATAATCATTTTAAAATATTTACGTTTAATTTTACGTATTCTTGTTGATCTTATCAATAACTATTTACAGTTGTGAGTATCATCGAGCTCTTAAATATATATTTCTTAATTAAATTTTCTAATCTAAAATATTCTTTTTATCTGATTTATGTTGTTTAAATATCATTACAATATTTGGATATAGTCAAGCACAAGAAGATTCAACGGTAGGTGTGACATTTGAATTTTCGCTTGATGAATTAGTTCGACCAAATCCGCGTGTTCCATCGGGGCCTGATGGTAATCGTGTAATATTTTCAGGTAAATGTGCCATTAAAACAAATCCACTATTACTACGAGAACGAAAACCAGAACAAGAATCAGATCCTGATGAACAAGAAGAGAGTCTTCGACTCCCGGGATCATAGCCAGAGTCCCTACTACAAGTAGATAATCTCCTTATCATTGGACCATATTCAGCAGAGCCTCGTCGACTAGTATGATGATAATATGAATTACTATTCATATAATCAAAGTTATAACCAAGAGTAGTGGGGCTAGAATTTCCAGGTGTACAGCAAGAGTATCTCCTTGATGCTGATTGTCCTGGCCAATAATTAAACGGTGGATAAAGATTATGTTGACTTTGATGAGGTGATAGATGATATAACGATGAATTGAAATTATTATCTGATTCAGAAGAACATGAAGAAAATCGTCTCCCAGAATAGTTTACATTATCAAGATTGGAACTTGAATTAGAACATGCAGAAAGTCGACGCATTAATAGAGGATTATGTTCTGATCCTGAAACGGTACAAGCAGAAAATCTTCTTGAAAACCACGGATCCATTGATGGTGGACCTAAAAAAAAAAGGTAATTATATAAAATACAATTATCTTTTAATTGTTTATTATTAATAATTTCAAAATAATCACCGTGATTACAAGTATATGGATTAATGGAGAGCGCCGTTTCTTTTTTCCCTAAATAAGATTTACCGCCTTTTATTCTTGAATTTTTATTTTCTTCCTCTGAATCATTAGGACAACTAGATGAATGAATATTTTCTCGTGGTGCAAAATTTCTCTGAACAACATTTTTCTTCACCGATTGTGATTGTTGTTGTTGTTGGTTTGATTGTTGTTTTCGTTTCTTTTCTCCTGCTGTTATTTGTTGAAGTTCATAAATTTTGGTATCACCTAAATTCAATTTTTGAGCTTCTCGAGCTGCTGCTGAGTCGGTGAACTCAATTAAAGCACATTCCTCATCAGATCCAAGTTCAGGCCTTTTTGAAATAGCTTGACGAATCTGAAATAAATAAATTTAAATTCAAAAACTAGTTGAAATGGATAAATAAAAAATTTTATAAAATTTTTTACTTCTGCTGGAACTGGATTTCCTGGTCTTAAAATCCTTATAAGAGCAATGTCACCAAATTGTCTAAAAATTTCAGCTACAGATTCAATTGTGAGTTTTTCTACAGGGAGCTTAGAAACAATTATAGTTCTTGATGGCAATGTTTGATCGTATTGTGGTAAAGGATCACGCCGTCTGAGTTTAGTGCCCAGTTCATTAACTTCCAATTTAGAAGATTTAGCTCGAAGCGCTGTTCCAACTACTCTCCAATCCCTACTTAAATGTTTGACTCTTTTAAAACTAGAGATTAATTTAAGCGAAACATATCCTTCTTTATTTCTTTTTACATGTTTTAACAAAAATGCATCTTTGATGATATTTTCATCAGAAAAATAAAATTCTACTTGAGCACAAATTTTTTCTGCAAGTTCATCGCTGACAATATGTTCTGCATCTTTTTGTTGATCTGTCGGTGACTGGGGAGGTGTTAGGTGAATGACTTCATCTAAACCCTTTGAAGGGACTTTTTTACTTAAACTGTCATTTTCATTTATTTTTTCATTAAATTTTAATTTTTTTAATGCAGATGTATTTGAAAATTTTTTAACGGGTGAAATACAATCGGGTTCATCAGTACCAATATCCGAAAAATCAGCTTCTTCACTTTTTGAACCACGTCTATCAAATGATAAACTTACATCACTGTCAATTGAAGAAATACTGTCTCGGGTATCTGATTTTTTCATGGGTGGTGGTACAAATGTCAAGCTTCCCACTTCATCCATTGATTCTTGCTGAATATCCAATTGTTCATCCATATTATTTTGTTTGTTATTAGTTAGATTTGTATCTAACAGATGATGATTTTCATCACTGCACTTCACCTCTTCCTTATTGCTCATCTTCACTTATCATAATTTGTTTAAAAAATTTTATCTAATCTCAACATTTAATAAAAAAAATGATTTTTCACTCACTAATTTTTCGGGCAATTAATATAGTTGCAATAAAAAGAATAATTTGTTCGAATTTATAAAAGAAAAGATATAATAAAACACAGGCAGTGTGACGGTTTAGACAAGAGTGGCCATCCGACTTAAAGAGCCGCGACTTCTTTAAGTACTTTTTCTGACATTGCGCACGCGCGATACTTTTACAAATTACTCTTCATCCACCACTTTCATATCTTTCACTTATTTTTAAGTGTTGTATGTACATTATTACTATTCACCACCATAATACTAACCACCTTTTTTTTCCTTCACTTCCTCCCGTCCATAGTCTTCTTTCAGGGACACCGTGAAACCTCAATAGAGGTCATGACCTTTTTATATGCCTATTTATGATTGATTTATAATGAATCAGCCAAATATTAAATTTTCAAAATATTAAATAGTCATTTAATTTTTTCAACAATCAATTATGAATAATACATAATTAAAAATTTTACTGTGCCATATTCTAAATGTTATAATTATTGGATAAAAAAACTTGATGAGCATATTTTTTTTTTATTTGTAACATTAAATTTTTTAACTTTATAATGAATGAAAATGGAAAAAAAGGATTCAAGTACATGACCTCCAGAGACAATCTGACAGTCTTATAGTATCTTAGTGTATTTCGTGTCGCATCCGGACGCTGTAAGCATAATAAGATATAGGTCAAGTGCGGCTGGTGTCTTGAAAAAGAGTAATCATAAAAAGTATTGTAAGTTTTTTTAAAGACATACACTTAATTGTCGATATTTGCCGAATAATTGTTTACGATTTTTATCTGTATTTTAACACGTTAATTAATGTTTATGCCACTCTGATAGACTAATATATTCTGAATACATATATTTAATTATTGAATTTCAAAAACTCTAATCATTTCAAGTAAACAAAAAAAAAATTATTATAAAATAGAGAAAAATTAATTTACGTTTACTTTTAATCACCTGATTCAATTTTATTATTTTTCTTTTAATTCGATTAATTTGTTATATTATTTTTTTCAACAGATGGACGTAAAAAATTCAATTACAGTAATTGAATAAACTCTAAATGATCAAGTCCTTCTTGCACAGTATAGTTTTCCGGATCCTTTACTTGTTGTTGTAAAGATGATGTAAGATTACGTAAAAAAAACTATATATACATAATCGAAAGAGGTTGATACCAGGAATATGGGGTGACACGCAAAGTCAAAAGTATATAATAGAATTATGTCTTTACGTAAAAGATTTAAGTCACCAGGGCATTCGCACAGCAAACACTTGTTTTGCTTCTCTAGTATCATTATGCAACAACCACGTTAAAATTAATCAGTTATGAATCGTAAATGATGAATATTTCCTAGAGTTCATTACATTTCATATTCATAAAAATAATTTTTAATGTTAAAGATGAATGTTAAGGCTAAATTCGTTACTCCAGGATACATTAAGAGTTAAGTCAACAGAAAAAAGACATTAACATTGATCAAATTTTTTTTTCTGTTAACCTTCTTTGAATAAAAGTAATTAAAATTTATAAACAATTGATATTTCAATTCTAATGCTGGAAAAATTTTCTAACATTATTTTATTCTTAATATAAGTAAAAGAAGGTGTGATAAATAATTGCTGCTAATTATTTAATTATCTAAGTATTAAATGATACATGATAAATATTTTATTATAAGATTATAATGGCAAAAATTAATGCTCTGATGTATATATATATATATAATGACATAACTGGTCAAGAGATAAACAAGGATGATTCACTCAATTGTGGACAATACATATAATTTATACAATGAATGCGTAGACATATAACTAAAATAATCATCACATAAAGATTTATATGAATTCTTACTACACTGTAATCTTAATAGCTATTTAATAAAACAAATCGATAAATAGATCAATCTAAAAATATTAGATCCTGTTATGTAATTGTTATTATTTTCGTATTTAAGTTAATATCTTGGTGAATCGACGTAAGAAGTGCTAAATATATATGTATACTTTGAATATAATTGATTTTCACCCTAATACAATCACATAATTGAACATAATATTAAATAACTGTAAACTGTCAATAATTATAAAATTACTTATAGATTGTCAGTAGAGGAATTAAAGATGTATCGACAAATTGTGAGGATCAATGTATCCGATTGGTAGGGAATTTTTTGAGATCAAAGATGAAAGAAAAGTGAGACGAGAAATAGGAGTTAAAAATCAAGGACATACATACTCACTTTTGTTCAGCCTCTCGTTGAATCTCAGAGGGCGGTGAATTCCCTGGGGCAATCGATATATCTTGGTTTGCAAATGTCTCAGAAAACAAGACAGGAATCATACCCACACCGGAACTGGGTCAGGGTAGCCCGCCAAACGCGTGGATCAGTTTTATTTTCAATTCGTCATCGTTCATCATTTAATATATGAAACGAAATGTCAATGTATTGTATTGTACTTTTGTTAATGATCTTTTTCAATTTTCAACTTCAATATTGCATAAAAAATATAAAAATAATTATACCTTTTACTTTTAAAATTTTTTTATTTTAGATTGAAGCTCTTAAAGGATTTTTGATAATAAATTAAAATAAATTAGAGAATGATCATGAGAACCGCTGGTTAAATGATTGTGAGTCAGTTCAAGTCAATCCGGTGTATACGAGCAAAGCAACAATAAGGACTGACCGTGTAATACGAGGCCCCCAGGGTGATTCGTCAAGATGACCATGACCATATTATAAAATAGAGGCTCCCAATGAATTGACAATTACTTCCAGTACCAAAAAGTAAGTCCAAGTGCACATATTGATTCAGCAAATTGAAGAAAAGAAAATTCAATTTTCAGTTATATCAGAATTCGCAAGTAGCATTACTACTTTTAATCCGACCTTCATCATAATATGTAGAAGAAAAACTAAATAATAATCATTTTCAAAATAATACTAAGAAATTAAATCAGGATAACTGCAAAATTAAAGCATTGATATTTAGATTAATTATAATTAAAAACAAATCAGTGCTACCAAAAATTCAATTTTATGTAAAACTGTAATATTATATTTAATAAATGGCAAATCATAAATCATATCCAGATCACGCCATATTTATTATTATGGTTTTCTATAAATTTTCCTACGTGATCAGTTGAACATGTAAACCCGGAAAGTTCTCGTGATATCTGGTTTATCTGAAAGAATATGAGATTAAATGAAAAAAATCACGAGAGTAATAACAGCCTCGGGCAATACAAGTACGTCGTCAGACAAACTTGAAATCCCTTGACCCAGTATATATTGTAGTCGACATGTTCAGTGTTAAATGTATATATATATATATATATATATATCACTCCAATGTCCTTCAGTTTAAAGGAAAAAAAATCAGATCCTGTCCCTTTATTAAGAATTTTTGAACCTACAAAAGCTTCAAGTTGTTTTTCTCATAAGTGAGTTAAAAACACTTCTCTTCCAGAATATTCTTAAAATCATTTTTTACTGATTTGATAGTAATGTCTATATAATTCAAATATTCAGGATAATTAAAGACCAATGAATATAATATTGCTATAATTTTCATTAAAGAATGAATAAAAAAATTTAACCGAATCAAATTTCTTACTTTTTTGAAAATCATTTTTTTACAATAACAATAATACATTACACCCGTGTAAACATTTAATTACTTATACATTTTAAAGATAAAAATAAATGAATTACACCTTAATTAAGTAATATAGCTGATATTACTTCCAAGTTACGATTGGGACGATATTTAAATAGAAATACATATCATAATCATGTAGAGAAGTTGTTAAAATTTTTTTTTTATTGTAGCAACGTTTTTTCCACAATAACTAGCAACTAAATAACTAAGAGCGTGCACACAATATTTTTTTTTGTTTGTTATCAATAGGTTCTGCACAGTCCTGCAATAATTATTCAATACTTTATTTGTCTTGTTGAAATATTCTATGAAATATTTATGATATTCAATATTGAGATAACAATACATTGTTCTCTTTATTCAATTAACGATCGATTATAATCATTATTTTTAATAATATTATAATTATTATCGTCATTATGATTTAATTATAATATTCATATATTATATATATATATATATATATGTATATATATATATATATATGTATATATATATATATATATATATATATGAATTTCTTAGTCTCGTGTCAGATTTATAATACGCCTGTACATCGGTAACATTTTACACCCTTAATTTTTACTAATTTTTTTTTCTTTTTGTGCTTTAAAATATGCACCACACACTGTCATTCTTTCAATCACACAAATAAACATTAAATATAAATCCACCTTTTTTTATATGTATATATATATACGTGGAGATTGTTCATTTATCAGAAAGTTAAATGCCGCATTTTAGTGATAGTTAAATTTAATTGTAGACACTTTATTTGTTTTATTTATATTATTAGGCATATGTTTATTTTTTTAATTTAAATATATCAATTTATCATTATTCTTTAACATCATACTTTTCTTAAATTTACATTATATTATTATTATTACTTGTTCATATCATTCATACTTGTGTTAATATAACTTTTTAACTATTGTCTATTTTTTGCTTATCAACACGCTCAAAGGTCTCTGGATTAAATAACATATTATATTATATATAAAAAAAAACCATAAACAATTTATTGTTCGTTGTACAAAGATGATTGAAATCAAAATGTTTCAATATTTGTATGTACAATGTAGTCTGTGACAACTTGATTTATAGGTGACTGATACATTAAATAAGTAATTTTATTGAAAGAATGTCTTTGATAAAGATATGTTATATCATGAATTTTGCTCATCATATAGACTACATTGTAATTAGTTTAAATGATTGACATTAATTTAATAAAATTATTTACAGTGTTTAATAATAAAAAACATTATTGTTAAAAAAAAATAAGTTATTAATTTAAAGTATGGTCATAAGTGAATACAAACTAAAAAATAAAAAATTCCTGGTCAGTACTTATTACAGAAAATTTAATTTAACTCAAAATGAACTCTCAATCATTAAATACATATTAAACAAATAAACATTGTTCATTCAGAATCAGAAATTCAATTAAAAAAAATAATTTAATTGTACTATAAATATTCAGTTTTAACAATAAAATTTTTGTTGAAATAATAATATAGAAATATTTATTATCCTTATATTTACTGGGTATTGTTGTCGTTTAGAGTCAGAACGTTTACATGAATATGTATATGTGTTATTCAGATAATAAACAGTTAAAAGTAACAATATATTTATTTGGCTATTTTAGGGAAAAAAATATTTTTCAATTAGCAACTTCTTTTTTACTCTACAGAATAGTTATTTCAATGTTTTAAAAAATAAAATTCATAATAAAAAAATATTGAGATAAAATAGAAACCATGATTAAATGAATTTTCGATAGGTGATTAAATATAAAAACGATAGTATACTGAATGAGTTACAGTCTCAATAATGAGAATGATTATGAAGTAGAACAAGGAGAATATATACATTAAAAAGTTACATATATGCCGTAATTATTAAACAACAAAGTTGTTAGAGTAACAGCTAGAGTGAATGTTAAATCCAAATACACGTGATCATTTTCATTAGAAAACTAACAACCGATCAAGTGTTTATGGATTTTATTTATTATTATATTTAAATTGAACACCGTAGTCTTTGGAACGTACCGAGCAACATAAAAGAATAACATAAGCTTAAATTGTATCACTTTTATACGAGGATATTCTTTTGAAATTTTTTATATTTTATTGTTTTTTTTTTGTTTTTTCATTTGATAACGTTAACTTTTTTAGTTATCTATGGTGTAATGCATCTTAGTCTGTGCAATGTAATTACATTGTTTAAGAAAGATTAAAATATATAGTATTCACATGATGATATAACATTCATTAAAAATTTTCAAACGCGAAATACAGAATAAATACTGGTTCAAAACAAAGGAAAATTATTTAACATATTTTTAACATCATCAACCTTATCCTTTATTCTTTATTAATGTTATGTTGATATTTAAAAACAAAATAAGACGACCAAAAAGTTGAAAAATGAGATATTATGCTTATTTTCATGTTTTTATTTAATTGTTGAGCATGAATTAAATTTAACTTGATTTTTTAACGTTTATAATTTTTATTCATGCCATTCTAAAACTTGCCTGCATTTTCTTGTTTACTAAGTTCAAGAGCAAGAGCAAAGTCAGCTTCTTCTTGAGCTTTACGCCGACGTCGTTCTTCTTCTGCATGTAAACTTTGTTGAGACGCCCAAGCAAGTTGTTCTTGTTCTGTAATCATTTTTGAAATTTCTTTTCGACCATTCCAAGTCGCATTACCATTATTTTTCACTTTGTTAGAATTACCATGACTTGTAAATATATCTTTAAAAACGTGAGCTATATTTCGTTCAGAACGAGTATGAGTTTTTATCGTTTTATTTGATGCAAAAGCTTCATCAAAGTTAATAGGTTTATTCACTGAATTAATAGCATTGTTCTCAAAATCAACCTCATTAACATTTCTTGTGGAATTATTTTTGGAGTCTGTCAAACTATTATTAGATTTGTTAATATTATTTGTTTTAGCTAAAGGAAATGTTTTTGAAAAATCTGATTCAAATCCTTTATCGAAGGAATCTTTGTCGTTAAAAGAAAAGCTAGTTGCTTGAATTGATGATGCTGTTGTTTCCAATCCGAATGGATCAACAGTACGTCCTTCGCTGATTGATTTATCTTGGGTTTTCTTATTTGCATTCAAATCATCATCATCGGCAAATGGGTCGGCAATTTCAAATGGATCTTCATAGCGGTAGTCTCGAAATGGATCCTCAGTAAAGTCTGGTAGTTTTGGAGTTGGTGTTGGTGTAATGCGTGGTCGGCTTAACGGCCTTGTTGGTGCAGTTCGAATAGGAACAAGATCCGGCTGAAGCAGGATTTTTCACGTGTCAATTTGATTTTACTGAAAAGTTAAAGAGGAAAGGGAGGCAAAAAGCCGCCGATTATCGTTTTACTCCATTGGACTGCTAGCCTTGCTACACTTATTGTGATAAAAAATTAATCAACTGTTGCAGGATTAAAAACAAATTAAAAAAACAACAAAATTATATAAAATAATAACAATATGAAAATGAAAAGAAAAAAAAAACAATCACTGTGACGATGGCATGCTCTGGTAGTCATCAGATCTGTAGTATAACTGTAACATCAACTGCATTTACCTAAATAAATTTGAAAACAATATTTTTAACAAAGAATATATGTATTCCATGAATTAATTAAAGGAATAAAATACAATCTACTAATAAAAAAAAATTAAATTTACTTGTGAAATTATAGATACAAAAGAAAAACACCAAATTTAACTTACCTTAGCATCAAAATTAGCAAAATCAGCAAATCCTCCGCCCGCAGTATTAAATTTTTGATTATTATTGTCATTTTGAGAAGCGAACGGATCTGAATTGGTATTAATGAATGGATCAGGTGTTGGCGATGGTGTTGGAGGAGCAGGAGCTGCTCGCATTGGTGTTGGCCCAGAAGATGGACGAGGAGGTGCAGGTCTAGGTGGTGGTTGTTTAGCTTTTTTTGGCGGAAGGGCAGGACTAGGGCTTTCCGGACGAGTAGGAGCATGTAAATTGGCAAAAGGATCATCACCAAATGGATCTTTTGCCTATAAATAAAAAAATTATTATTTTCTTTTAAATTACATACTATCAAGTTTAAGAAATACATACTACTTCTGTAATAGATTTTTCATTTTTTTTGTTATCATCAAATGGCGCGAATGGATCTTGTTTTTCTTTTGCAGCAAATGGATCACTTGTAAAGTTAGATGATATTGTTTGCTTATCAAAGTTAGCAAACGGATCTCCATCTCCACTTTCAAAAGCATTCCTTGCTTTAGTAGAACTAAATGGATCATTTTGATCTCCAAACGCATCTGAAGATCCATTGGCACCGGCAAATGAGTCAACAACTTTGGCTTCTCCTTCCTTTATTCCATTGATTTTAGTCGAATTATCTTCATTTAACCTGTAAAAAATTCATCAACATAAATTATTGATTTAAAAAAAAATTTTAAACAGTAATCAAAACAACATACTCTAATTCCTCAATTTCTGGATTAAATTGTAGACTAGTATCTGGAACAAGACTAGGATCCCCTGCAGCTAATGCTGAATCATAAATGGCAATTGCATCAGTCATCTGTCGTTGTTGTTCTTCTAAATGAGTAATTTTAGCTTTCGCTTGGCTTATTTGAAGTTGAGTATTTTGTAAATTTTTTGTTAATTCATTTAGTTGATCTCTACTTTTATTTTGTTGTTGTTCAAGTTGCTGTTCTTCTTGACGAAGGCCTTCTAATTCTTGACGTTTACTATTTAGCTCTTCTTCTTGAGCTCGCAGAACTGTCTCTTGTTCTTCAGCTTGTTGACGTAATTTATCCACCTTTTAAACAAATACAATATCCATAGAAGAATTTTGTCGTATTACATTAATGAATTTTATAATAAATATAAATTTATAAATAATCTTATAAAATAAATTATGAAATTTTTTTTATTCAATTTAATTTGGTGTTTTTTCATTATTATATAAATGCATGCACATACTTTTACCTTTGGAATTGTAGAAAACAACGTATAATGATGTTACTCTATCAGTAAATTATTAATAAAAAGAAAAAAAAATCTTAAAAAATAAATACCTTTTCCTGCTCCTCACGTGTTTCTCGTTCAACTTCACTTAATTCTTTCTCAATTTCTTCTCGCTATAAGTTGTATAGATAAAAAATTCAAAAATAAATCAATAAACAAAAATAAATATACAAAAAATAAAAATTTCACAATTAATCATTGAAGAAATAAATAAAAATTATAATAGTAAAATGAATTAACAATAAACACTCTAAAGCATATAAATAAATATAATTATACTTTGTTTTATATTGTGCATGCATGCATCCAAGCGCAAACTATAAGCTTATAAGGATCCGTTAACTTTCCTCATGACATTTATCACATTACCTAATTATTTAATAATAACATACTCAATGAAAATTTATACCTGTGCTTTTAGATCATTAAGGCGCTTTTGAGCTTCCCCTCTCTGATTTTCTAATTGTTTCAACGTGGCAGCCAAAGTATCCAATTCACTTTGCAAACTCTTGATCTCACCATTTTTAATTTTGATGTCAGCTTCTTTTTGCGCAATATCTTGTTCCATTGTTCGTCTTTCTCGAGCTAATTCCGCAATATCCTTACTTATCATATCGAGCTCAGGATTAGAATAACCAGATATATTATTATTTTCCTGTAAACATAAGACGATCAAAATATTAATTATGACATTAAACTATTTACAATGTTACTCAATAAGATAATTTGTTTATATTATTTAATACATCTTAATAATTCTTTCGATGTGCCAGTACGGTTGAAAAATAAGTATAATACCTGGAAGACCAAAATTTCACATCTTTTGAAAGGATCAGAAAGTAATAATCTACATTTCGATATTAATGAAATAGAATTTCCAAAAGGGAATGAAACATTGATGAATATTCACAAAAAGTTATGGAATGAATATTATGAATGTTTGAAAAAACGACACTCTTCTTTCGAACCATCAAAGACTCTACATCCTGCAGCTTTAGTCGCTTTAGAAGGAACATCAGTCACGTAGGCATTTATAAAATTTATTTTTAGGCAGGTTTTTCGTTAATATGGATTTATCCTGTTTCTCTTTTCTATCGCTTTAAATAGAATACCTTGCAATATTTGCATGTCACCGAATGATATACATACCATTGAGTCTGTAAACTGGTTTTACCGAAATACTTTTAACATTTATACCGATGATGTAGAAGTTGATCTCACAGAAAATGTAGTAATTTCAGCTAATAATCGAGCTCTTTCTTTGTATAATGTACAAACCTTTCAAGAAGGTTTATATTGGTGTAAAATGGCTGATTCCTTATCAACACCATATTATCTTTATGTTGCTGATGAAACTGAACCTACAATAGCTGTTAGACCTGTTACTGCACTTAATTCAACGCATCCTAAATCACCGCAAATAATTCCAAAGTATGAATTGAAAATTTATTCATCTTGGACAACTTGGTCCTCTTGTTCTGTATGCAATAATATAGGAATACAAATAAGATATGGATATTGCACTTTCTCTTCAATAAAACTTGATAAAAATATGCTTATGAGTAATAATCATCAAAATTGGTCTATAAGTGTACTAAATAGTAATGAAAAAAAATTAAAACAGAAAATAGACAATTTATTAAGAGTTTTCCAAAATAAAATGCCTTGTCGATCATGGTTTACACCAAAAGAAATTCAAGAAATTTTCGAAATAAAGACAAGAAATACAGAAATAATGAAAAAATTTTGCAAAGTGAAATGCCAACGTGATGTAATTTTTGAGATTCGAGATAAAAGTGGAAGGGTATTAGAAAGTGCAAACAACAGTGCTGGTATTTATTCTACTGTTCAAGGAGTACCTGAGTCTCGACCTTCTGTTCAACGTATTACTATGTATCAGAAGCATGGACATCGAGTAAAATTAAAATGTCCTGGGTAATATTTAGTGTTTAAATATTTATAGAAAAGATATTAATTTAAATAAAATTTTAAGCAATTTAAATGTTGACCTTCCAATCACCTGGAAAATTGGCATAAAGACAGTAGACCCTGAAATAATCAAAATCCAATCCCATAAACGGATATACATAGATTCTCATCAACGAATAGTAATTAAAAATACCCGATATGCTGATATCAATATTTACAGTTGCTGGCAACGAAATGTACTTGTAGGAACAATTCGGTTTGAAGTCACTTACGATACCTCTTACAAATTAAATAATCAAATAATGATGTTTACTGGAATCCCTATAATAATTATTATTCTTTATGTATTTGCTCAAGCTTGGCGTGGTCGTCATCGCTCTGTAAAATAGTAAAATAATAAAAAATAAATGCATCAACTCACTACTATTCCTCCATCTGTGAACTTTCTTAAAGATGGTGGCATCATTTCGGGTGTAAGAGATGATGGTGGATCGATGCCTCTCAACTTTTGTTTTATAAGCCACATGGCTAAAGCAAACTGCTCTTTGTTTAATTTACCACTTTGACCTAAATCACAAAGGGCCCTAATAGTAGAAAAATAATATATGATAAAAAAATTAGTTGTTAATAATAAAATAATAATAATACATAATTAAATAAAATTAATGTATTTACCATATGTGAGCTAAAACAGTTTGTGGAAGTCCACTCTGAAGAAATACATCTTTTATTTCTGTACCAGAAACAAATCCATCCATATCCATATCAGCTTGTAAAAATAATTTATCTGCTGCTGCTTGATCTTCTGGTGTAACTACCCATTGTGTTTGTAGCTGTGATTGTGGTTGTAAAGGCTACATATTTATTTAATATATTTCGTTAAATTATCGAAATTCTCAATATTTTTAATTAATAATTGATCATAATATAAAAATTTCAATCATAATAATGTTTACCTTAGTAGATTGTAGACCTACTAAATTATTGATTGCAGATGCATTGGGTAACGGGGGAATTGGCGGTGCTTTTATCGGCTCAGTTGTATCACTTATTAAAGGCGTATCTTTTCTTTTTCCTGGTGGCATTAACTCTGGCGGTAAGACACTTGGAATCGCATGCTTTTCTAGTGCTTTGTAGACTAGATGCATAGCCTACAAAAATGATTTATAAAAATTAATAAATTAAAACAAAATTACATTCCTCAATTATGATATTTACCACAACAAATTCGTGTCTATCAAGCATTCCATCTTTATCAATATCAGCGAGATCCCAAATTTTACCAAGAGTATCCAATGGTAATTTGCTATTAATTAAAACTCCTTTAACTTTGTTACCTGGTATGTAGCCATTAGTAGGCTGTAAACTGTCAAATAGACAGTCATATTTATTACGTTCAGTTGGTTTAATTGACCAATCACCATTACTAACTGAACTTATGAGTGGTGGAGGAGGAACAGCTGGAGTTTTTTTTACTATCGGCGGAATATCACCCTGAAAATAATCAATATCACAAATAAAATTTCCTATTTATATAATTTTATTGATATAAAAGCTTAATCATTAAAAATTATTGACCAAAATATAATTAGATGACGATCTTTTACCATTTTAGGCGGAGATATATCTTGACTCAAATTAGCCATATTTAGTTCACGTCCAGCCTGAGCAAAGGCACATAATTTTAAAGCGACAAACATCCCTGCTTTATCAAGTGATCCTCTGGACTGTGGATCAGCCATATCCCATATTTTGCTAAGTATTACATCACTTAGTTGGGATTTTTTAAGAAATCTCGCAGCATCCATAGCCTCAATTTTTCCAGACCCATTGGGATCCACCTTTTAGATACGTAATAAAAGATAAATATTTATACTTTATCGTTCAGATAGCTGAATTTATATAATAGCCTTGAACAATGCATTACCTGATTGTAATAAGCCTCATAGATAGCTTCATGACTCCCAGCCACCTGAAAAAAAATTGTTTATTTGACCGTGGATCAATAATGAAACACAATAAAATATAAGCGATTTAAAATAAGCTTCTAAGTTTTCTCTGTATGTCAGTCTGTGAAAAGAATGGCATACTTAATAGAATCAATCAACGATGACGACAATGATGATGATGATAATAATAATAATAATAATAATCATCATCATTATCATGTAAATGAATAAAATAAGGTAAATTCGATTAAAGAAAATAGAATATGGCAAAAGCTAAACTAGTGTAATTTTATCTTAAATAGTGATAAATGTCTAAATAAAACATAAAAAAATAGCTTGAAAGTATATTCTAAGCTATAAAGAATACGTCATGCAAAGGTAGCCTTTGACAAGAGTTATATATCCCGGCATAAAAATATTTTTCATTGACTTGATTTAAATTTTAACAAGCTACAGAAAATAATACCGGTTTAATGTTCATATTGTTTATAAATAAAAAAAATATTCGTATACCTGTGTGGGTGACGGTAAAGCAGCCATACTTGCATAGAATACTAGCTTTAACCAATCGCACAGTCAATCGATAGCACTAGTCGTTTGTAACGATTTCGTCCCGCATTTCTTCACTGACGGATCTTTATCACCGGATGACGCCACTAAAATGACGCTTGTCAAAACGGACGTTTATTGTGAATTGATGATAAGTCTTTGAAATGTAACAATTTTATGTCCTTCAAAGTTTTGTGTAAAATTACTGACTTTCGATCCAGAGCAAATTCACATATAACGTAATCGAATCAAGAACAAAACTCTATAAGCGAATACCCGTACTCAACATATACCCATGCACAAATGTATATACACACAATATACTATTTATAGTTATATATACACATACACACGTATATATTTTTTTCAGTTAATGTGGTGTATGTTGAATTATCTACTATTTTTGTTTTAATTCACTTAATATTTGATTTATTTTTAAATACTAGAAAAAAATAATTTTAGTATTTATTATTATTGATAAAATCAATATCGTATTTTATATTTTGGAAATAATATAATATTATTTTTTTCAATTATTTTCGTAAATTTTGAAATGATGAGATTCAAATACACACCAATAGTAGATGGTTAGTCATGCGTACCAACTTCTCTTCATCAATAATTGATACCAATCTAAATAAATTTTATAAAAAAATATACGTAAATTTCATGTAATAAAGTTTTATCCAAATTTTTATTAGTAATACAAAATCTATAATTTATGAATTTTATATAACAGATAATAATTATATTATTTCATAAATAGATTTATTAATTCAAATTGTTATATTTTGGACAATACATGAGAGTAATGTTGCTAAATAATTGATGATAATCGAGGAAATGGATTTTGTTTTGAAATAACCAATTTTTTATGTTGGTGTGATATGTATCCTTTAATTTTATTATCATAGATTAAATTGCAAACAAGACATTCAGTTTCATCCATATCAATATCTTCAACACCATACATTTCTAATGCTGTAAGAAGATTTTCCACAGGAATTTGATGTGTATTTAATGCCAACCAAACTTTTTTAAAGAGATTTCTGTATGCTATTAACTTCATTTTTTCAACAATAAGAAATATTCCCGCACCAATGAAAAAACTTTCATGTTGAGTCATTACTGTTTCAAGTTTTCGAAGATCACCTCTCTTAACAGCTTCAACTAATTCCCAAAATTCCATGAGATTATATTTTTCAAGTAAACTTTGCTTTGGCATATAGCCAAGTAACATTTTAACAGGCACTAAATACGTTAAAATTAATCGTTTATTTTTTGTTGATTGTCTATGGCAGCGTTCAAAAGCATACGTTAAATATTCGTCAGCAGCTTTATAATCACTATCAAACATAGCATTTCGTCCAACAAAAAATTTGTAAGTTACTCTTTGAGCTAGAGGAAATTGATCCTTGTATATAGAAGATTCAATTGCTCGTATAAGAGGTTTACACAGGTGAAGTTTATTAATTTTAAAATAAACTTTAAGTAATTGATTCACCAAAGCAAGCATTCCCCAACGCTTGGAGTCCTCTTCTGAACTTCTGTTATCTGCTGCACACACTCGAAAACAACCCATCAAACATTCTGCACATTTTTCTAATACTTCGCCGGGTTTTGTATTTTTGGTTTTTGTTTTTTCTGCTCGAATAGCTAAAAGTCTAAGTTCTAAACATACTACATTCATTACAGGTAACATCCAATTTTCTTCTTTTTGTAGCTGAAGAATTTTTATTAAGCTTTGCACCACTGAACTCTGATGATTATACATCATTCGTGGATCATCTTTATTTATTGATATGAGTGTTCTGAAATATTTTAAAATTATTTATTATTTTTATTATAGATAGAAAAAAAAAATTATACTAATAACATGACTACAAACTTAAGATGGAGATGAACTAAATCATCGAAAGGTGTTGGAAGATGCTCTATAGCTTTTACAATCGAATTTTCAGTAATAATATGTGATATTACTGTATGACTATGTCTTAGCGATAATAATTCCTGTCAATATAAAAACAATTTAATATAAAAATTTTAATTAAATTAGAATGTTAAATAATTTTTTCAAACCTACCGCTAAAGCTTCTCCATCCTGATTGTTCCAAACTCGACGAAGCTAAAATTATAACCTCCAAAATAGACTTTTGTTACTCAAATAAATATATAATAAACAACAAACATTCAATTACCTGCATTATATATGAATCCATTTTAAAAGACTTGGAATAAAATGAATAATTGTCGAATAATTTTTGAATTTTCATCAACTAATATGAAAAAATGTATTCCTAGAACTCTCTGACTAAAGTATAACCTTTCATTTATCAAATAAATTTTAATTGCCAATTTACTTGTAGATGGCGTATGAAATGAACAACAAACCTGTTTACAAATATGGAAGAATAATTTAAGTTGAATATTATTAACATAAACATTTTATTATGATTATTATTATTTTATTTAATTCATAGAATCAAAATATATTTTAATTCATCTAAAAATAAAATAAATGGAGCAACTCAAAGAGGAATTGAAAGAATTACATAAAAAAAAACAAGATCTTATTGAGAAAGGAATGCAAATACGTGATCAGTTAGTTGAATTTGAAACTTTTTTAGAAAACAATAAGAAAACTATTCTTATTGAATCGTATGTATTTATTTGTAATATTTATCAAATTATTAATTTTTTTCCATTCTAAAATTAATTATTAAATAAATATATTTATTAATAGAGTAGAGCCCTTATTATCTACTAATCGATCAACTACAAGTTTGAATTCTAAAACAACATCTTTAAATCAGTTGAATGCTGCAACACGTCAAATTACAGGAATTATATTTAAAGATGTTAGCAAAAAGTGGTTGAAAGATCATATCTGGCTTTATGAAATGACAGTGGTGTTAAAAGTTATTCAATGTAAAATGTTTTTAACAATCAATAAAAAGGTACGATATTTTAATTTTCTTTTTTACTTTATATGAAAGATTCTCGATTGTAATGATTTATTTATACTATAGAATTTGAAAGAAAATGAAATTCTTAATATAAAATGTTCTTTATCGAATATTGAACAATGTTATTTAAATGAATTGACTCCATGGATTGATACACTGACGAAATTAAAAAATTTCACTCATATAATGTCAGCTTTTAGTGAATACAATGATCAAAATATATTTCGAATAAAAATATTGAACAAGCTTGAGAATAAAAAAATTGTTACTATAAAAGAATGTACTGAAGGAGGCGGAGGTTTAATTGCTTATGTACATGATTCACATGCATCGAAAAAGATTTATGTCAAATTCAATTGGAGGCTACAATTGAATCCACAAACAACATCTATAGATCATGTATTTGATATTGATGGAATAGATAATGGTATTTATAAACACATTAATGCATGTATAATATCATATATTTATTGACATAAATTGATTATTACGTTATTTTATGTTACAACAGAATTCGTGAATGCCAATGAAGAAATTTTTAAAAACTTCTGCAAACGTGGTTTAAAAAAAAGTGAACTAGAAAGACTTTGGTATGATTTGTGTATAGTTATAAATGAGTATGAACAATAATTATTATTTAAATAAGTAACTATGTTTTCTAATTAATTCATTTTATTATATAAGTAATAAACTATCTTTCTAATAAACAAAAATGATTTGATTCATTAATTAGATGCTTCAGCTTTTTCAATTTCTTTTTCATTTTGTAGTTCTTGAGCTTTTGCCTTTTCTTCAGCTTTTCTTCTATTTGTCCAAGCTATCCAATATGTAAGTGGATGAATCGGAAAGTATCCAGCTAATCCTAATAATTGAGCAATCGGTTTACTGATCTCAATTTTTGGTTGACTCATCCAATATTGTAGCCGATCAAAATTAAAAGTTACTAATTTTTCATTATATTTATTAACCATAGGGTCATATGTGCCTAGCTGTTCTATCGGTGGATCACGTTGACTCTTATGTTCCTAGTGAAAAAATTGAATTTGAAATTTAATAAAAAAATTTAAATAACGTTACTAATAAATAAATTCATACTTCCATGACAACGATGTGAAAAAATGGTCTATTTGCACATCCATATTTAGCTAAACGTATAGCTTTCCAAGTACCTGGATCTATTCCGGTACCTTTAGCCGGGTGTAAAGGGAATCGAGGCATGTCACTATTAAAATTACTTAAAATACTTATTATATGTATGTACAAAAATATTAGATAATTTTTAGGTTATACCAAATATATTGGTAAATTATGAAAACTAACGCATGCGCAACATCACGTATACACATACATATACATATTTACATATATTGTACATACAAGAGAAAAATATGAAAACTTTTGGCTGGTTTTCATATAGAATCTGATTGACTGAAAAAATCACACAGCGTATATAAGTCGTGTAATGTAAATTGTCGTTGTCGTGAAGGCACCAATAAACACTGAGGACGATAGGTCGGGAGGTAAGCTTAAGATTACACAAAGTCAAGTGTATGAAACATTTAATATAATTATAGCATAAAAAACTTTTCATGTACATATACGTCTTATTATAAAAGTAATAGTGCATCATTGAAATTGTGTTTTTAATTATTGTGATACTTTATTGGTTAGTAAAAAAAACTGGGTAAAGCGTCTTACAAAGTGTTTAACAGGGGGTATAGACCTGAGATCACGTGATTAAGTTTCGTTTAGAGCGCACTAACCAGGTACAGGGGGATAATACATTGTGTATTTTTCATAGCTTCATGCGCGCCTAGGTTGTAAAAATAATAAGTACCGTAAAATTGGCGCGTTTAGTGTTATCGATAATTTGATAAATTATTATCTTGGAGGCCCAATACTTAGTGAGTTAAAGCATTTACATTTCGGTCTAAAATCCGCCATTCTACCTACAGATTTTGTGAAAATGATATAGTAATGTGCGTGCATGTGTGTATGTATGTTGTGCCGCCGTCGCGACGATGCTTGACAAGCCTTCCCCTGAATCTACAAATGGCGTCCGTCGTGCACATGGTATCGCGAAACTACGTTTATACATTCTTTAATTTATTTCTTTAACGTACAACTTGCCACAGGTGACGATTTCACAAGGCTAATCTTGCTTCTTTATCGTGGTGACACGAGGGTAGGTACGCGAACGACGTTTCCGGTTATCAATTAGTATAGATCATACAATAAAGGTAGAATTTTTCTTGACTAATACACACCGCGTAAAAGATACCGGTTCAACGATGATTCATAAATTGAAGGATTTATATATTCTAAATTATCACTTTTATATCGTAAATTTTTACTCGCCGGTATACATGTTTATGGAAACAATGGCGTTTCTTTCACAATTATACTTGTGTTAGCAAAAAAATGAACATCTCATTGTTTTACTTAAATTAAATATTTAATGTTTATAATCTTTTGAATTTATATTAGTAACATGTTTATTTTGTTCTTACAGATTGTAAATAGCACGTGTATATAGGTGTAATAGACAAAGAAAATAGATAAACGGATTTAGTAGCTTGCGATGAGTACAGGCAACAAATCGTTGGTGTCCTCCGGTGGGAGAGGCACCAGCAAAAGCAAGTCTCAACAACGTGGAAAATCAGATCAACACCATCATACAAAGTCTACAGATTCTACTAAGCATGAAAAAGGACAGGTAACTTTTACTTCACTATGAACGTCAATTTTTTTTATACAAATTTACAATATATGTACGCATAACTAAAATATTATTTATAAAAATTCATAAATAAATAATCGTAAAAATTTATATTTTGAATTTACTACATTTACATTAAAAAAAAAAAATGTATTATTCCTAGATTAATAAAGATCAGTCAAAACATGCACAAATAATTGATACTCGATCAGGCGGTATTGACGATCCAGCTTTAAAAGATCATATAAAACAAATTATGGAAGTTACTCGGCGTTCCGAGGACGAGGTCATTATGGCTCTTCACGATAGTGATTGGGATTTTAATCGAGCTGTGAATGACCTCCTTGAAGGTGTTTCCACGGAGTGGGAAGTGAAAAAGAAGAAACCTCGTCAACCAAGTGGTACTAAGCAGAGTGCGGATCAGTCGACTGATCATGAAGAAAGTGGTGGTGGCGGTGGAGGTGATTGGGAAGAGAGACGTAATCAGCGAGGTGGTGGACCACCACGTTTGCGAGGACGTGGTAATCATGATAATCGTGGTTGTAAGTATTTATTTGGTAAATTAACATATTTTTATTTTATATGTAATGATAAATACATCTTTAATATTTTTTATTAATGTAATGATTAATCCATTTTTACTTTTTCATTCAATAGGGCGTGGTCGGGAAAACAAGGAAAATGAGAGAAATATGGAGGATAATGTACGGGAAAGTAGTAACTACGGTGGTGGAAGACGGGGCCGTGGCGGACCTGGAAGATCTGGTCGTGGTGGACGAGGTGGTAGAGGCCTTGGCCCTCGTACATTTGCCAATCGTGGTGATTCATCTTCTGGTGCTCATACTTTTAATCGTCCGATTGATACTTGGACTGGTAGTGAAGAACAACAACAAATTAGTCAAGATTCTAAAATGACGAATGATCCGTGGAATAATTTTGAACCTACTGAAGACTGGGAAAATGAAGAATATACAGGTTCTTTAGCAGATACAAAAGTTTTTACTCCAAGTACATCAATGAATGATCAGACTGTCGGAGAAGAGTCGAAAGTTTTACCAGATACTAATTCTCAAACAAACATAACGGCTATGAATCTTGGTGGGCTTCCACAAGAAGATTTGTCTAAATTAACGGAAGTTTCGTCAATACAACAACAACAATCATCTCTTATGCAATCACAATCTCAGCAATCTCAACAACAACAGCAAACTCTTGGTATGTCAACACAAATTCAACTAACACAGCAATCTAATACACTGACTGCCGCTCAGAGCCAATATCTTACTCAATTGACTCAGCAAACTAGCGAAAGTTTTAAAAATGCAAATCAATCTGCATTTTCATCAATGAATATGACCAGTCAACCTCAAAGACAACAAAAACAACGACCACGAGTACCACCACCATCGAAAATTCCCTCAACTGCAGTTGAAATGCCTGGTGATACTGTTAATAGTATAGGCTTTTTAGATGTCCAATTTGGTGCTCTTGAATTCGGGGGTGATAATACAACACTCGAGAGTACGGCGGCTGATAAGTATAACTCATCAGCTGCAAATATCTCTACAATAGATGTAACGTCTAATGTAGCAGGTACAGGAATGGCTAATTCTACATCTTCGAATACTTTAGATATTGACACTGCACAACAAAGTGGTTCATTCAATACTTCTTCTCAAATGATTGCCTCACCAAACAATACTGGTATGTCATATGGCAGTACCAGCACAAGTTCTACAACATACCAACCGCAAAAAACATCGTATCAATCATCGAACATTACTGCATCTAGTAATTATAATGCTTATTCATCAGCAAGTGGACAATCAGTGCAATCATCTTTTCCAACTGTTACTGGTGGAAGTGGAAATAACTTTACAACAACGACATCAGTTACTCAACCCGGCTATAGTGGTACTTCATCATACCCTCAATCTAATGCATCAACATTTAGTCAAGCTTCACCTTCGGCACAATCATCTTCAGGAACATCGGCATATAATCAAACGACAACGTCTAATCAAGGATATCAATCTAGTGGTGGATTTGTTCCATCGACTACCGCTCAATATCAAGTATCTCAATCAAATACTGGAGCAAATAGTAACACTGGTTATCAAGCGTCGAGCTATCAAGGTTCTTCATTCCAATCATCATCACAGGCCTATCAACCGTCCGCTACAACATTTACATCACCAATAACTCAATCAAATAGCAATGCCTATCAAAGTTCATCGCATTCTGTAGGTGTCATATTATTTATTTATTTAAAGATAAATTATTATTAAAAATAATATAATAATTTATTTTACTATTAATATTTTAGGTTTACGGCAGTGCCTATGGTAATTATAACACTCAGACGCAAACATCTCATAACCATACAAAGTTGAATAATAACGCGTCTAGTAAAGATTCTCAATACGATAGCAATGCAACGACTAGTAGTGGTTCTTTAGCAACAACGAGTACTCCATCATTAGGGCTTTCTTCATCATCTGTAAACAGTTCACAAACCAAAGTATCAAGTTCTAATGGTAAGTTATAACGTTGTGTAATATAAATCCATTGAGATAAATAAAATTTTAATAATATTCAATATGACATTAGCTGTACCAAAAAGTACGTCAACTGGTAGTACAGTAACAGGAGCAAGTATTACTGGAGCTAGTAGTGCAGGAGGGGCTGCTAGCAATATGACTCCTACTATGCTCAGTCATTCGTATATCATGGGTCAAGGTGTACCTTATGCTACATTCCAACAGCCAATGTATAGTTACGAGGATCTTCAACTAATGCAACAAAGAATACCTCATATGGTCAGTCAATACTAGATATTTTTGAATTTATTTTATTCGCGCACGAATACTCAATAGATATTTTCCTTTTAATACTTTTACTGTAAGGAATGTTGTCGTTTAATTATATTTTATCTCTGGTGCTTGGTAGTAATTGATTTTTCTGATTGAACTTTCACTATTAATATTTATGTATTTTTGAATTATTATTCTATTTAGTTGACAAATTTATGTTTATATTCGCACCTTGTGGCTTTAGTATATCATTATTTTTATAAATAATTATTTCACATGATTAGATCATTTCATTCAGTGTTATTATCATCAATTACTTGGGCGCGATTATTGTAATTCCAGGGATGCGTCGTAAATAAGTGAAAGTTTATTATTAAATATCTTGGATAGCACGAGGTGGAATGAAAAAAAAAGTCGAATAAAGTTTAAGAGAAACTTTACTTTAAATTATGTCATTCTACGCATGTAAATTATTGGACATCTTATTATGTATCTTTGTATATCTTCCTCGTGCATCTATAGATTGTCTTAGGTATTTAGTTAGAGGTCTCCTCGTATTTGGAGTACACAGTGTATGCATGTAGTTTTGTGTTTGGCCTCCCTGACTAACCTGCAGCCAACTACTGGTTACTATGATGCGGCACTGGGGTATCAGACAACTGGTCCAGCTACGAGCCTTGGTGGTGGAAGGAGCGATCCACTCTCGGGGGTCCAAGGAGTACAAGGTGTGCAAGGAGTTCAAGGCGCTTATACCAGTATGAGTGATGGACGATTCGCAAGAAATGACAGCAATGCATCACCAGTACCATCAACGATGTCACAACAGGTAAAACTGCCGTTAAGAGATATAAAAAAATAGCAATATGATGGAAAATATAATTTTTAGACGGCAACCCAACATCAACAGCCTATGATGAATCCTACATTGCCACCAGGGTATGCTTATTTTGCTTATGGAGGAGGAATAATGCCGGGAAGCTTTCAATATAGTGGGCCAGCTATTTATCCGGTAGGAATATATATATATATATATATATATATATATATATATATGTCTTTTTTCTAAACAGTAAATTTAAAATATATAATTTTATACAATTATAATCAAAGAACCCTTTCTTAACAGCAGATAGCTACTGCAGGGAGTGCTGGGACAAATAGCGGTGCATACAGTGCAAAGCCTGGTAGTTATGGGTCAGGATATGGAGGCGGTGCAAATTATGATACACTCGCTAATACCGGACCCACTGGTGATTATAAGAGTGCTAGCAGTGGTTATAGTGGGACCCAAACTGGTAAAACTGGCACTTCTACTGGCAACACAAATTCTGGAGCATCATCAGCCACTGATATTGGTGCAACTATGTATGCCAAGAATCATGTTGCTCTTAATAAAGTAAACGTGAGTTATTATTTTTACAGAAACGGATTGATAGAAAGAAAAAAATAACTTTAAAACCCAATAATTAATAAATGTTTGTTTATTTTTTAAAGCAGTCCTATGATAAACAAACTTTTCATTCAGCAACTCCGCCTCCGTTTGGACTGACTGGAAGTCAAAGTGCTGGAATGCCTGGTGGTTATGGTGGTCCACATTTGTTTATATCAACAATGCCACAACATCTTCATCAACCACTTCATCAGGACGGCAGTAATAGCTCAGGTCAAAGATCCAATGCAAGTTCACAAAATAAAGCACAGGCTAAGCCTGGCTATAGTTCAGCTTATTGGGCTGCTGGTAATTAAATCTACAATGAAAAAAAGACCGAGTATACTCTCGCGTCTTTCGCGTGCTCGTTTTTGCGAAAAACGCAATTGTATTAAAAGAATAGATTAAAACGAAGAATTCTTATACACATAGAATGCGCAATTATGTACGCATAAAAACATAGAAAAATAAAAAAAAATTATTATAGAGAATGGAAAAGAAAAGAGAGACGAGCTAACATACGCCTTCGCCGCCTGCGAACGATACAGACTCTCGAATGATATCGCACATTCGACTAGGTGATACTTGTTTATTAACTTCTTTTATTTTTTTGTTTTTCATTTATTTCGTGTATTGTAGAAAATTTTGTAAAATGAAAGTATGAAAATTCAACTAATCCCAATTAAAGTGGATATCTATGGATGGATATCAAAATAAATTTATTTGAAAAAATTCCTGTAATCTTTTTCTGAGAAATTGACGCTTGCAACGAATTCAAAGTGCAATCGCTTTAACGGAATAAAACGTTTAGCGGTAATTGTAACTAAGACGTTGATTTGTATCACGACTGATTAGTAAGGAAAAAGATGAATAACAGGGCGGCCTGAACTATATCAACACGTGGGCTCTCGTACTGTGTATTTACATTCTATCGTACTTTTGATATATTTAGATGAAACGTGCTTCATGTAATTGATTGAAAAAGATTTTCTATATTGTATAAACAATCCAATTAAGTTTTTTTCTTTATATTGAATTTAAATTGACAACAATAATTGAGTATATTACACATTTATGCATTTGAATTTAAAACAATATCTGAATAAGTAATAAAATAAAGTATATCAACAAAAATTTTAAAGTTAATATTTATCCGTGAATAGATTGATTTTTTTATATAAATTCTTCCTAATCAATGACAATTACTTAAGCTTTTTACATTATATTTATTATTATTTATAATAAAATAATGGTGTATCATTTAAAATTTATCATTAATTTATCTATTATTATACAAATATTCATAATGTTTATTTGTATTCCATTTTATTATTTCACTTTTTATCCTTCAAACAACCGTTTAATGTTATAAAATAATTATCGTTAATTCCGCATCAATTATAAGTTAAAACTATGGAGCGGAAAAATAATTGTTTTGAATCATATAAAATATAACCAAAGTTAAGTAAATATGAAAAAATTAAATTCTTACAATTGGCTTATCGCTAAAAAGATTTAACAAAGAAACGTATCATTATTTTTTATTAATGTCACATGACTTAAATAGTGTCGAGGGTCCTGTGTACTTGTATACATGTATTCATTAAATTTGTTCTGTAATAATAAAATTATGAAACTCAATTGCTCGATCAATTATTCACAATAAACGAGCAACACTACAAAATAATTCTGTCTACTCTAAAATAATATAACATAATTTTCTTTTTTTACATGCAAAGAATATTGTACATGAATAATAATTAACAAATAATCATTGAAAAATTTATATAAATATAATTGGCTTGGATATTAGCCACATCACCATAAGCAAGTTACAATAAAACGATTACACGTGAGAATTTGTATACCAATTTATAAAGCGTTTGTCTATTTTTCAATGAATTATAATAATAATTCTGATGGTGACTAGATTTACAAGTGTATATATTTATACAGCATAATATATACAATTTGAATTAAAATTTCTATTCTGTACTTATTAAATGCAATAACAATTGAGCTTTCGGTCTCCATCTACGTATAATATATGAACAAATTTCACGTGTACCCGTGTGGCAAATTTATAAATGATTTAAATAAAAAAACAAGTGTCTTGAAACTTAAAGTTTATTTGAATAAATCAATCACATAACTTGCTTTGGGAATTTTTATTACTATTCATACATGATATAATGATTCTGTGTTATATATATATATATATATATATATATATATATATATACATATATATATATGATTAACATTTAACTGAAAATACCGTGTAAATGTAATTTACAATAAAAAAAATTAAATAATAAATTAAAGCGCAAGTTGATCATACGGTGATACATTGAATAGATAAAATACACGATATAAGTATGGAAAAAAGTGATGTCTGATAATCAGAAGACGGTGAAAGTTTGTTTCTCATAATGTTTGTCATAAATTAGTAATTTTTGTATTTTTGTCAAATATTAACCGATCAATTGAAAGTGCAAATTGCATTTCGCCAATACTGCTAACTACTATCTATAATTACTATTACTATATTAGTGAATACTGTGTATAAAACATTAATATCTCGAAATAAATGTACTGAAAAAGATTTTTTTAATATTCTTTCTGCATGAAAAATTATAATTGTAAAGATGAATCAAAAAAGGAGGAATACCGCAGAAAGATAGTGATTAAAAAAAAATTGTAGTTATTACGAGTATTTTAACGTTTTTAACAATCAAATAATTATAAATATTTAATAAAAATAAAGATATTGATAAAATAAGAATTTTATCAGTATTAATTTGCAATTTATAATAAATGTTAATTATTATTAATATCATAAATTATAGTTTATTAATAATAGTTAAATACTGATAGTGGAATATAAATAAGCTATCTTACTCTCAACTTTAATAATTTTACACCTTTTTTTTTTAATGCCTACATTTTATCTATATTTTCCATTGATCTCTAAACTAATCATTAATTAATGAGATAATTTTGGAGATATGATTGATTTAAATAATTATTTTATTGTATATGGTTGGAATTATATATACTAATAAAATAACTAGTCATTTTTTGATACTAGCAACTAATAATAAGTATTTTAAGTACATTTGAAAAATGCCAAGATTATTTATCGATAGAGCTTTTTGCACATCTGACAATCAGCCAGCTATAATATGCTTTTTCCATCTCTACGTTATCAGCATATATGTATATGTATATAATATGCACACACATGTACATATACACAAAGAAAATCAGTGTAATAATTCAACTAGCATTGTACTACTACTCCAAATGCTGTTTGAGGAATTTTAACATCATCAGTCTAATCGTACAATCAATGTGTGTACCGGTAGTTACTGGTAAAGTATAAATTTATATCCATAAATTTTAATTTTTCAAGAATTCCCATTACTTCACATTCTTGGAAATTTTTTTTGATAGAAAAAATTTTGATATCTTTTATTTCAACAATTATCTTAAATGATAAAGTTTTTAGAGGTTAGAAATTTATAATTATTGTAGATTATTGTTCAATTTACTTATAAAAACAAAGTATTTGTATTTTAAATTTATGGTAATTAATTTTTGATAATTCATTTCAGTCTCAAAACATCACAATTATACATTTATGTTGTGTAAAAAGAAAAATACTATTTAAAAATGAAGTTGATTAAGCCCATTTGGGTGACACATGAAGCTGGTAAATTCTAATATTTTTCACATATTTAATGTTTATAAATAATAAAAAAGCTACTTAGCCATTTTCTTTCACAGATCATCCAATATTTTCTATCGATATTCATCCAGATGGCAAACGTTTTGCTACCGGAGGACAAGGTATGTAAATTTTCATAGTCTATCATAACAGCATTTATGAATAAAAAATATACATTTCTTTTCTTCTTATTATCAGGAGGAGATTCTGGTAAGGTTGTCATATGGAATATGGAACCAGTTGTTAATGAGACTGTTCAATTAAATAAAAATGTACCAAAAATGCTTTGTCAATTAGATAACCATTTGGGTATGTTTGTTTTTTAATTTTAATTTCTTAATTATATTTAAAAACACTAAATTTTATTACCTTGATAATTTTCAATATTATAGCATGTGTCAATTGTGTAAGATGGAGTCCTAGTGGCTTATTAGCTTCAGGAGGTGATGATAAAGTTGTAATGATTTGGAGATTAGCTGGAAGCAGTGGAATGGGTTGTGGTACAAATTCAATATTTGGTGGAAAAGCAGGAGTAGAAAATTGGCGATGTATAGCTACATTGAGGTGCCATGAAGGTGACATACTAGACCTTGCTTGGGCTCCTCATAATCTATGGCTTGCATCAGCATCTGTAGATAACAATGTTATTATTTGGGATGCTTCAAAGTTTCCAGCTATTGTGGCGATATTAAAAGGGCATACAGGACTGGTGAAAGGTGTTACTTGGGATCCAGTTGGTAAATATTTAGCGTCACAATCAGATGATAAAACATTAAGAGTTTGGCGAACTACTGATTGGGGCGAAGCTACATTAATTTCTGAACCTTTTGATGAATGTGGTGGAACTACTCATGTATTACGATTATCATGGAGTCCTGATGGCCAATATTTAGTCTCAGCTCATGCTATGAATGGAGGTGGACCTACAGCACAAATAATTGAACGTGAAGGCTGGACTCGAGATAAAGATTTTGTTGGTCATAGAAAAGCTGTTACATGTGTAGTATGTATTTATTAATTATTTTTTTCCCCATAAAATAATGAAGGAAATTTTTACAATTATTTTTAACACAGAGATTCAATGGTAATATATTGCAAAAAAAACCACCAGGATCATTGAAGCCACAACAATATTGTTGTGTTGCTATTGGATCAAGAGATCGTTCACTTTCTGTGTGGTTGACATCACTTAAAAGGCCGCTTGTTGTAATTCATGAACTTTTTACTCATTCCGTTCTCGATACTAGTTGGTCTCCTTGTGGATTAAGATTAGCAGCATGTTCTTGGGATGGTACTGTAGCATTTATTGAATTTACGCAACAAGAACTGGGACAACCACTTGATCCTGCTGAACAAGTAAATATATATATATATTTGTTAATAATAATCATAAAGTTTTATAATTTCGGATATAAAAAATTTTTTTTTTCTTGCTGTAGTGTAGTCTTCACGAACGGTTGTACGGAAAACCTTTAGTCCAAGGTGGCGGTTGTACAGTAATGGAATCTCCCGTTTTATTAAATGTAAAAACATCTACAACTCAATCATCTACCAATGTTGTTACAACAACTACTACTACTACAACTACTGCCAATACTTTTACATCTTTATCAAATGGTCTTTCATCACAATCGTCATCTTCTCCTTCAATAAAAGGTCCTATAAATAAACAAATCGAAACAAAAACGTCTGATGGACGACGACGAATCACTCCAATGTTTATACCACCTCCACCCGATACTGTGTAAGTTATTATAATTATAATATCATAATTACATTCAGTAATAAATTTTATTTATTTCTTTTTTTTCAGAAATACTGGAAATACTGAATCTTTTTCTTCTGTAAAGAATACATCTATATTTTTTAGTACTTCACAAACAAAAAGTTCAATTGTGATTGAAAAACGCGATGATGTTGTTGTAACACCGAATGTTAGTACAACAGTCAATGCATCAGCAAATGCTTCATCATCTTCTTCCATACCTACATTGAAAAAACGAGACCCGTCAACTTCGAAAACTCATCAAAATTCTCACGACAGAAGGCCAAAAATTGTATTTGAAAAAATCGGACAACATGTATTTCCAGCACTTAAGTCAATGAGTTCGATATCTCAACAAGCGGCTCATTATGCCGTAACAATAACAAATAATAAAAATCTAGCTCATTTACAAGTTTTTCGTGGTACTGACTCTGAACCAACATGGGACGTTTATTTAGGATATAATGCTGTAGCCTTAGCTGCTTCAGCTGCAGTGATAGCTGTAGGTTTAGAAGATGGTAGTATACATACATTTGATCCTGTTAAAGGATCAAGACCTTCACCGCCTTTAGCTCCACCAGCACCGTTAGCTAAAGTTCATGCGGTGGGTAATGTTGTAATGGTTATTTCATGTTGTGGAGCTGTTCGAGTATGGGAAATTGGAAATATATCACGATTAATTGTTTCAACATCTGCAAGTCACTTGGCAACTATCGGAGGATCTCTCTTAACGTGTAATTTATATAATGGAATGCCACATTTAGGATTTACGAATGCAAGAGCTTACGTATACAATAAAGAAATGGGTACACATTACTGTGTTTTATTTCAATATGAATAATTATAAACATCATATTTATATTTTATCATAAATGTTTTTTAGGAACATGGATATTGATTGGTGATAGTCACGATCCAATATGGCGTTGGTCAGCACAAAGTGCATCTACTGTTGCTGGTGGTAGAACACCTCGTGGGCCTCTCTCAACTTTGCAAGAAGGTTTAAATCGAGTTGCTGGTTCTATGCCAAATCCCAGGCCACCTCATAGTGGTTCGAGTATTGTTTCGTTCTTTGAACAACAGTTGTTAGCATCAAAAGCACTTGGAAGTTCTCAAGAATATGTACATTGGTTTATGGCTTTAATTTCATTTATATTAACACAAGGTATTTTTTGATTATATATTTATGTTTTACTAAATTATGTACTAATGAAATAATTTGATAATTATATAATAATTACAGATGGACTGGAAAGGAAATTAAGAATTATTCTAGATGACTTAATGGGCCCAAGTCATAGTCTAGCATCAAAGAGTACATCATGGGATCCAATGATTCTTGGTATTAAAAAACATAAGCTTTTATCAGATGCATTGAGTGTTATAGGTGGTCATTTACGTTGGCAGAGATTATACTTGGAATATTCTGAACAATTAGCAGCGCTTAAAAATTAAACTGAATGATAAATTTGTATAGTAATATTGCTCGTAAGATTATAATACATGTATATTTTTATCAAGATGTATAAATTTATAGAAAATTTCCAAAATTAATGTACGATTTTTTATATTGCATAATTTAAATAATTTATTTTTAAGGCATTGATAAGTCTTTATTTATTTTTCACCCCAATTTCTATTTTTTTTATTTGTTCAATTTATAATTGATAATAACATTATATCAATTGTATATTTTTATTTTCAATTACAGCATTCTTTCTTTAATATAAAAATACATAATGAGTTCACATTGCGTATAATACGCCAAAATTATCTAAATTATAATATTCTATCAACCATTGAAGCATTATTTATAATTAATATTATATAGTTTATTTAGGAAAAACATTGCATCGTTTTTATGTTGTATTACTTACTAATTTATATTTTTTTTATGAATAGCACCATAGACATTTTTATTTTTAAATAAACTTTTTTTACAAATATTAAAAAATTTGTCATAAGTTTTACATTATTTAATTTTATCATATACAATTTATTAAATATAATATAGAAATGATAAATAAATTAATTATACAATTAATTCAATCAATAAGAATGAAATGAAAATTATTCAAATTATAATCAATATAATTTTTTCTTCTTTTATGTACATAGTTTTTTCAACATTTTCTTACAACGGTGGAGGACCATTAGGATAATTTAGTACTGGAGTAAGTGTTGAAGCTAAATTATTAGAAAGCATACAACTGTAATCATCCTCTGCCGTAGGAACTAATGATGCTACACCGAGCAATAAAAGCATTAAAGCTTGAATAGGTAAGGAAGCCCGTAGTACACGACCTACGAAACGGTATCCACGTACCAATATTGTGCCATTGGGTCTTTCGTTGTCACCACTGCAACAAATACACAAATAATAAATTAATTATAAGATTTTTTTTTTTTTTCATTAATAAGTTTATGACTATTTTTAATAATTAGACAATAAAAATTAATTGAAACAAAACTGTTAATTTAATTAAATATTAATAAATATATATTAATTTCAAGTTAAAAATAAAACATACTCTGTTGTAGAGGCTTGATTAAGTTGACTGGTCCCAGAGGTAGCTTTGTCGAGCAGCTAGATTTGAGCAAAAGAAGAAATACAAAACTATAAAATACGGTGCAAGTGAAGTGATACTACTTAAATTAATTTCAATAAATTTTGGATCATTATTTATATTTATCTTTTTATAACTTTAATAAGTCGTAATAACACTTTAAATGATTTTTATTCATCCAAATTTTATTGATAAATTTATATTTTATCTTATTTCATTAAATATTGTGAATTTTTTAGTGCTCAGACTACGATAATGCGAAAAATTACTGAAATTTAAAATTCATTATTACAAAAATTTTTTAATTTATTGGATTGTTTACACCACTTTACATCTATATTAATCATAAAAAATATTACTTACATCATGTGAAAGAGTAGCCAATGAAGAGGATGTTGTAGTGAGTCCCACTTCTTGTGGATCTAGTCCAAGAGCTGCACCAAGTTTTAATGTATAAATGCTTGTTAATCGTCTCAATGATTGTAATTGAAGTCTAAGCTCTTGTAATTGTTTACGAGTTTTAGAATGTTCATCAAGTAGTTGATTAGCAGCTTCTTGAAGTGATAAAACACGTGGTTCGCAACGTTCTAAATCACTTTGTAATTCTCTAAAATATTTGAAAATAAAGAAAATTGTTATTTAATTTTTCCATTTTACTTATTATTATTATCTTGTAATGAAATAATTTCAATTACCGGAATTTATCAAATTTCAATCTAATAACATCAGTAGCCTCCATCAAATCGATAGGCTCATTTTCATGTATCAAAGACTCAGTTTTTACTAACCAATCTAATAATTCATTGACAATTTGACGAAATTGTTGATTATTCATAAGAGCACTCTGAAGTGTCGTTTGCCAAGATTTAGCAGTTTGACAAACTAGATCCCATCTTCTATTTACAGTGATTAATCTATCACGTAATTCTTCTGCTTTCTCAATACTATCTGTATGATCAGCGAGATGAGATCCTACAATATTCAAACTAATAATGATATTTTTATGACTGTCTTGATCTAAACAAAATTCACGATGAGTCTGAATGATATCTTCAAGTTCTTCAATATTACTTGGCGGAGAATATTGATTTTTTTGGATGCCTTCTGCATATTCCAACCATTTCTCCAGTCTCCACAAATCAATGTCAACCTGGGTCCAATTTCTTCGAGAACACACGGGGCAGGACATGAGCAATTGACTTTTGTCACTGTAATAAAAATAAACGATCCATTATTTAATGCATAAAAGTTTTAAACTAATTAATTTACATCAATGTTAGAAAATGGAAAAAATATTAGTAAATAATTGTAACGAGACTCACTGTTCACATGAAAAAGAGTATAGACCAATTGATGGTGATCTGTTAATGTAATAAAAAAATATATTAATACGCTTATTAATCACAATGAGTTTGTCTATATCTAAATATTAAATTCTATTATTTAATGGATTATTATTATTATTTATTTGATGTGATTTAAGTTTTGATATTTTATTAGTAACTGACCTTATTTCTTTAATTTGTTGTTCTCGAGCTCGAGCACGAATTAATAGATCTTCATATTGTGTATTGAGTTCTTCTACTTGAAAAATTTTTGCAGCTTCATTACTGTATTTTTCATCTTGCATCAATAAACTGTGTAAATGTTTTACAAGCTCAATAGCAGATTGACAGCTTCCGATTAATTTTGCAATATGTTTAGCAGTTGATGCGATTCCTGGTCCAGCAACTGGTTCAGGAGTAATAGCATCTTCTAATTCTTCCAAAACACATTGACATTCTGATAAAGCTGATTGCAGCTCTATCAAGTACGCATCACATGACGTCATTCTCATCAACCGTGGTAATGTATCTACTTGAACTGCACTATCTTGTTCGAATTTCAAAGTTTCTACTTGAACTGCTTCATCTACTTCCTTCGTATAATTTTCTTCAATGTTGGCTTTTAATGTAGTTACTCTTGTCTTGATATCTCGCCAAAGTAATTGATATTCATCTACGAGTTCTTGAATTGCTGGGATGTCGCTTGAACAACAATTTTGCATCACAATTAACGCTAATTCATCAGCATGCTGGAGAGTATTATTTTGAACGGTTAAATCTTTATCAATATCTATTATTTGTTGATACTTGAATCTATCATCTTGGGAAAGATGCTGTAATTGAGTTAATTTAACATCGATTTGTGTAAGACCAACGACTGCTGATCCATGAGCCGAAATAAATTCACGATATATTTTTTGCTCATGTTGGAGAGAACTGATGATTGAATTAGCTTTTGGTTTGAGAGCTTGCCATCTATCTAATAAAGAACGAACATCGGTTGTAAGAACTTTGAAGTTTCCTGGTTCCAAACCACTTTTCGATAACTTACTGTAATTTTGTTCAACAATTATTAATGCTGGTTTATGTACATCAATATTTTTCAAAATAACTTTTACTCTAGAAATTGTTTGTTCAGTATTTTCTTGTGTTTTTTTTTCTATAGATTCTTCTATAGTTTTTAATTCATTTTCAACTTCAGTAATCCACTGTTCTTGATCTTGTTTAATTTTATCAAGCTCTTGAATAAGTTTCCAGGCCATGATAATTTTCCGTTTTCTATCAGCAGATCTAACACATGTTGCTTTCCATCTTTTTTCTAAACTATGCATTCCATTTTTAATAGTGTCAGTATTAAATGATACTTTCCAGGCATCACAATCATTTAATAATATTTCACAAAGATTAAATATTTCACCGATTTTACCACTTTCTTCTTCTATTGCTTTCTGTAACAATTCATGATCTTTTAATTTTTTATCAATTGTACTTTGAGTTTTTGATTCAATTGTAAATGTATCAACGAGTTGAAGTTCAATCTTTCCAAGCCAACCTCTGATTTCCGCAATACTTTTTTCCAATAAACTTATAGTCTGCATTAAATCAATTAATTTATTAGCTTTAGCTTTACCAACATTCATTAATTGATTCCATCTTTCATTTAAGTCATCTAAGGATTTTTTCAATATTATTTTTTCGTCTTCATTTGAATTATTTATCAATTCTTGGCCTGTTGTTTGAAGCCATTCAAATTCACGTTGCTTTAAAGTCATTTCAGCATGTAGTTCCCCTTCTAATTTTTTTAAGGCCTCTTCTGGTTCTTCTATAGTCGTTGTTGTATTATAACCATGAATTTTAGATTCTGTATCAGTCACCCAAATAATAAACCTCGATAATCTAGTATCCCATTTTCCTCTTAGATTTAAACGTTGTCCTAATTTGTATGCTAATAATGCCAATTGATGTTCTAAATCTCCATGTTGCTGCCAAAGTAAAGCAATTTGTTGATTTAAATTTTTCATGTCTGAAGGACTAAGACATTCACAAAGTTGTTCAGTTGTTACTCCAAGGGTTTCAAGATTGGCTGTTGAATCGATTAATTTACTTTTCAAATTTTGTAAAGAATTTAATTTTTGCTTTACTTGAATAAGATTAGTTGAAGTAGTATGGAATGCTGTACTTAATGCTTGACTTATTTCTTGAAAAGTTTCAGTAATAATAGAAGTTTGATTAACATGTTTTGCATTTAATTGTCGGATTCTCAATACAAAATCTCGCCATGTTTCAAGACTAGCACGAAGATTTGTTAGTCTTTGAGTATTTGCTGCGTGCTCCATTCGTACTGAAACAGCCAGTGCTTCTTCACAATTTATTAATAATGAATTTTGTTGAATATTAAGTGAATTTATTTGAGCTTGACCAACTGGGATTTTTTCTAGAAGCGTTTCAATTTTTAAAATAATTTTATCTAACCTTCGTAAATGTATAAATCTTAATTGTAACCGATTTTTCTCTCGTTCAATATCTTTTAACCATGTTAACAATTTGCTTTGATCTGATTTATATTTATCCCAAGCTGCAAGTCTATCTCGCACTGAAGCATGCCGTTCCATAATTTTAGACAATGTTTCATTATGAAAATTCGTTAAAACATTAAACTGTTCTGCTACAGAAATATTTTGGCTTTTCTTTTCCGTTTGAATAGACAATATTAAATGTTGTTGATCTGTTAATAAATTTTTATGAACTTGACACAAATTCCTGTGCTCGGATAGTCCATTATAATCACCCGGGATATCGGTGGACAAAAATTCTTGAACATGAGAAAGATATTCTTGCCAAAGACGTAGTGTAGCTGATACATCTTCTGATCGAACCAGTCGGGCAGACAATCGATGGTATTGTTGAAATGTTTCGCGGAATACACTTTGCCATAATTGTAGAATTTCTACCACTGATGTTTCTGTGGTAACAATATCTAACCTACGGTCTTTTATAGATTGAAGCTGTGGTTCAGTTCTCGTTAATGCCAATAGATGATTTCGAAGAAGATTTAATTGTTCTTTAGATTCTCCTGATTCAATTGTCGTCGTTATAGATGATAAGCTCTGCATTAAGAAAAAAAAAAGACAATTAATTTTGAGAATTTCATTCAAGTATGTAAAATATTTAAGAAAAGAGATTGTTTATTCATTGAGCATTCTAACTATTGCAGATATCGTGACCAATGTAAATAGCCTAATAGAAGGATAAGTCCTTTGGCCTTGACATAACAAATTGTTTCAAAACTACAATTAAAATATATGCCCTCGTGTGCGAGGATGAT
This sequence comes from Chelonus formosanus, assembly GCA_028641665.1. Taxonomy (NCBI): domain Eukaryota; kingdom Metazoa; phylum Arthropoda; class Insecta; order Hymenoptera; family Braconidae; genus Chelonus; species Chelonus formosanus. The sequence goes on from CM054002.1 coordinate 23,653,213, forward strand.
TGAGTTGTGCCAAGCACCTACTGCGCGCCGCACCTCTCAAGTACTAAAGTATTAACCCTGAGGAGTGATACAAGTAATATACATACATGTATAGTATACTATGGATACACGTGTATTATGTTAAAAAAGAAAAAGAAATTCCTATCTGTTTTTAAATCCTTGGAAATTTGTTATTATGAAATAAAATAACCTTGAATATTTTAGACAGTTGATTACTATTTATAAAACATTTTATAATCAACTTATGTGATTTAATTATATTTTTTGAGAATACAATATTATCATGAATATTCTCAGTAAATGATTTACAATGAAGATGATGGTAAAAACAATAAAAAAAATAGGACGTCAATTTACCTGTTGAACTGAATCAAGGAAATTCTTTGTTTGACATAAATCACCACGTGTTAATTCATGATTGAGCGCACGTGCATCCGCAGTATCTGCTAAAGTAGCTAGAGTTTCACGAACATCTTCAAGGCGACGTCCTAAGGCTTCAACCTCATATTGCAAAGGACCATTGACAGTGTCGAGACCGACATCTGAAGCAATTTGTGCCACTAAACCTCGTAATTCTGCAAGCCGTTGTTTATGTTCAGCAAGGGTTTCTTCACAAACCTATAATAATAAAATTAAAAAATTATGAATATAAATTTTATAAATATTTATAACTTTTAAATTTAACGCAAAATTGGAGAAAAAGTCGAAATATTATAAGAATGTTAGCTCGATTTATTCTCAAGACAGCTGAATACTTGTTCATTATGCCGTGATATTTATAGAGGAGTATTTTCTGGATACTCTCTGCAAAGGAATATTATTTATCGCTAAACGTAAATTCTCGTGATTTTTTTAGCACTTTTAGTTATCAAACAAAATTTTTTACTATACTTGTTTTTTTTAAATATCTTTTAAAAATTTTTAAACACAATTTTTTTTTGTTATTTATAATTCACTTAACACCATTCCATATCATATCGATTACTTAATTATATTTATCCTTGAAAATTCAACAATTCTTTTGATAATTTACATAGTAAACCATGAATCGATTGAAAAAAATTATCAAATAATAACTACTACATAATTATTATTCATTAAAAAAAAAATACCTTTAATTCTTCTGGAGTACACATTATAATTATTATTTACTTATCATATTAACATATGTATAAGTATTTATTTACAAAATTTTACTAGAATAATTATCGAATGTTATCTGATACTATTGATAATATGAAATATACAAAAAATCACATGTTTACACACGTTCTTCATTTAATTTAATATATAAAATATATAGTTTATCTAAATTAAGAAGTTAAACTTGCTGAATGGTTTATATTTCCATGCACGTGTTTTTAAATAATTATTTTAACTTGAGTAAATAATGCTGACGTAATTGCATTTTATATTCATTCAATTTATGTTCACATAAATACGTTGTAAATAAATGAATCACATTAACTGATAAATTTATTAATAATAATGCATTTGAATTAATTTATTCTATTATTATCAAAGTAACACCAAAATTATTGTTTTTAATTTTTTCAAGATTTTATAATTTAAAAATACACCACAAGTATTGAATTTATAGATAACAATATTCAAATGAAGAAAAATATTTAAGATAAGAGAGTACGCGTGAAGCAATAATACACTATCTTGGAGTATGGTCATGGACCAAACTGGCAACTGTGGAAATCGATGTGACGGTTTTTGCTACTAAGAGAGCAAGCGCAATAGAGATGAATTCATACATGAAAAGTTGAAAAGGGAGAAAAAAAAGAATTTTTATGTTTATGTACATCACATCCCTCTCACTTTAGGAGGGTGAATGTTTTACCACTACTAATACCAATTCTCCTATCCCCCTAATATTGATACACGTGATTGTGATGATGAGAGAGACAAAGATGAAAAGATTAAGTAAAGGCAAACACATATGCTCTTAATAAGAATAAAATAACGTATGCAGAGATAATACTGATATTGATATAATTAATTAATTTCATTAAATAGTTTGTGTTTAATTAATAAAATGTACACTCATAGTTGAGTCAAGTAATAACGTTTTTTTAGATCAATATTTAATTATGTTAAAAAAAACCAAAAGCTCATCATAATAATAGAAGCATGTGAACATACTATAATTTATTTAATGATCATAGAAGATATATAAATTTATATTTAAAGCTCTAAATAATATAAAATAGAAATAACTACTTTTCTTAAAAAAAATTTTTTTTGTTATAATCAAAAAAATCTCTACAGACTAAATATAATTTAAAAATATCACTTAAAATTAAATAAGTCTATTATAATAAATCATGTAAATTATGTTACCTTAACTTGTTTGAGAGCTTCTTCGGGTGGGAGATCAGTTACACTTCCCATTTGAGTGTCAACCCAAGCCTTGACCGCAGCACTTGAGTCTCTATATTGCTCCCAAAGTTTTACAGCATGTTGATATTTAATACAAAGAGCATCTAATTCAGCTTTTGTATTTTCCCAAGCTTGAATAGCTTCATTTACAGCAGCGTTGACTTTTTCACCAATATCTGGAGAACAGCTTTTTTGTAAAGGCTCAGCAGCTTCACGTAATTCACCAATTAATATTTCTCTTGCACCTAAATCTCCATTCAGACCCTACAATATTTGATACGCATTACTATCATTATAATATTTGATATGATATGCATTAGAGTAATAGCGTTTAATTTCCAGTGTTTACATTGAATATCTATTTATTATTAATATTATTCTTGCATCAATGAGCATATAAATATTTTAATTCCATTTACATCGACTAAATAGAAATTACTAATAGCTTATGACTTACAGATGAGTTTATTTTCTGATATTACATCATGGAAATAATATTTATCAAAAATATAATTGTCAATTTTATTATCGTTACGATTTTTAAATATAATATTATTGATAAAGAAAAGAAAAATTTATTGATTAATCAATTTAAATATTTTAGCGGTATTAACCAAGGTTAAAATCATTCACACCTGTTAATTAACATATTTAACTTTAAGAATATAATAAATGAACAAGATTTTAAAGATCTATAGTAGACGAAAAATAATGATATTCATTGATATCAAATTAAATTTAATTGTATATAATGTTAGAAAATAATATTTAAACAATTGTTAGTATATGTACATAGTGGCCATACTGAAACATGCAGGTCACGAACGTCGACACATCCGGTATCCATAAATAGTTTATTAAACTCTGCCATTCTAGCAATAATATACACTTTTATTTAATCTTTTTAATGACCTATTTTTTAGCAAAAAAATGTATTTATCAAAAAACTTTTATAATATTTTTTTCCAGATAATCTTAACCACTTCCGATCGTCAATAACTATTTGTCATTTTGCATAAAACCACTTATTTGCATGATAAAATTCAACAGGTTTTTGAAAAAAATCACTTCATATAATAATAAATATCTAGTTGAAATACTTGATAAACTAAATATTTTTTATTTTAAAAATATTAAATTATTACCTTTGATAGTGTTTATCAAATTATTTATATTCAACAAAGCTTCTTAGAAACTTTTAATTAACCACAATATATATCTTACAATTCAATTCATCAAATTAAATAATACCACGTGTGATGATAGTTGAAGACTGAAGCCGTTACATAGTCATTCTTCAACAGTCCAAACGATACTGACTAATATAAGCAGACTACTTAGTTTCCCGGGAAATGTGTTTTGCGAACACAACACGCAGACGCACCGTTAAATAATTATCAAGAATATTATATTTATATTTTTTTTACATATTGTCAACCGGATTATATAATTCTATATGATTATTGAATGTAATTATTTCAAAAGAAATAATTTTATTTAATATTACAGAATAACGTATAAATTTAAGAATTTTCATAAAGAGATAATTTGTCACTGTTCTTGTATATAATTACAATTTAATGATTTTAAATGATGACATAGTTTCTTTAATATTGTTTTACTAGAACGGATTTAAGTAACACAATAATACGAATCAAGCTCTGTAATCTACTGATATAAAACCACTCATCGAAATGATAAGACAATCATTATGCCTGCATTTAATTCATTATTTACATGTATCCAATTGAAATATTTACATTATTAATCATAATTTCAAGTCTTTTATATATATCAAAATTATCGTTTTGTTATAAACTTACCTCAAGACGTTCTGTAGCTTTCAATAACCTTTCATAATCGACAGTTCCCTGAATACTCAAAAGTTCCATCATGTAATCAGCTTCTTGAACTGATTGTTGAACTAATTCAAGTTGTTTTTCGAATCGCCGCCATAAATTCAATCTGTTTCTTAGAAGTGATAAAAGCCGGGTACATCGAGATTCTAAATCTGTATGATCATCTAGAAGGCTAGATATATCTCTTTCGATGCCTACTGGAGAAATTGAAATTTTCATACCATTAGGGAGAGTATGAAGGAGTTGACGAAGACCCATTAGATCTTTCCAAAGAATAGCTAATTCATCAATGACTTGTTGACATTTTTCAACTCCACCTGCTACAATATCACTTGCCTGATTTTCACAATTTTCACATTCATCTAAAGACAATGCTTGCTTAATGTGTGCTTTGCGAATACGTGTAAGACCACGTTGAAGAGATTGAAGACGCTCTTTGACGAGTTGTGCTAAATCTAATTCTTCGCCTATTTGACTTTCTATTTTTCGTGCAGATGAAAGTAGCACACTGACTTTTTCACTTTCAGTAGCCGATAATATTCCTAATTTACTTAACTCATCTTGAATAGTACATACTCTCTCAAAAAGAACGCCAAGTTTTTCGACATATAATTCAAGTTCATCTTCCGTTTTTAGTACTCCATGAAAACCTTCTATTGTCGTTTGTAATTCATTCAATTCTATTTTTAATAATCTCAGTTTCTCATCAACTGGTGTTTCTTCAGATGTAATCGTGTCAGCAACAGCTTTCTGTATTGTTTTTATTTTTTTCGCAACTTTATGCCAACGATCTTGGAATTCTCCATAAAATTGTCTTTGGATCATTTCATCAGATAATGGAATTATGCGTAGAGCTTGTTCAAAACAGTAGTTAGCTTCATTTTTTATGTTATTATGCACCTCGTATTGAGCTTTCAATTCCTGTCAGAAAAAGAATAAAATCATCAAAATGGACAAAGTACAAATAAATTTTTTTAATAAGAATTACATGTAATTTTCGTTTAAGAATTATTTTTAAGTCTTTTTTTCGAAAAAAAAAAGTTTTTAACCATTAACTCTCCTAAAAAAAGATTTGTATCCCATTCTTGATGGCAATGAGCCAAGTCTAATAGAATGATCTCTCCAAAATACACATTGAAATTCTCAAGATTTAGCTGTAGAGTTTTATCTCAACTTATATACTAACAGATTCAGAATCATAAAAAAACTTACCCAGAAATAACGCATATGTCCTTCCCAATCATTTTGCATAGATCCTAAATCTCTTTCAGCTGATGTTATCCACTTCTCTAAACGATTGATTAATAATTCTTGAGTTGTCCAATTATCTCTGAATAATAAAAGTTGCCGTAAGGACATATCTACATTTTCCTGAAGTTGACAAATTACATCCAAAGCTTCTTGGTAGCGATCTTCTGAATCTTCTATATTTATAAGTTCTTTAAGACTACTAGCTAAATTCAGAAGCTGAATAATTCGAGAATGATGTGTTGCTATGTTAGATGATAGTGATTGATATAATGATATATATTGATCGTAATCAGTAGAGGTAATAGGTTGCAAATCCGGTACTCGTTGATGAGCAACCTGAAGCCATCCGCGTTCTTCTTTAATACCTTGTTCTAAAAGCATCCATCTAGATGCTGCCAGTGACATTTGCTGAGCTTTAGATGCGGCTTGATCTAGTAATGTTATCGCCCGACTGTGTAATTTTTCATGTAATTTAGAGTGTTTCAGTCTTGTCTCATTATCTAAATTATCTTCCAGTGATTCTAATATTGCTCGACAATGATTTAAATTAACAAAAAACTTTCTGTGCTTCTGCATTTCGTCTCTTAAATGTTCCAAGCTTACAACAGATATAGGACTAGCTAATAAATTTTCAGCAATATCTGTAATTTGAGAAAATTCTTGAAGAGTTTGTTCATATTCTTCAGCAAGAGAAAGTAATTGAAATAAACGTTCCCTTTCAATTCCAATTTTATTATCAATTGATTGAGATAAATTATATGCTTCAACATATGTATCTTCTGGAATATTTTTATCTGGATGATTTATCAAAAAGTTACGGATTATTGTTAATAATTGATTTAATTCTTCCATACAAAAACGGTTTGTATTATCTAATTTATCTAGCTCTTCTAATTTCCATATTGTTGTTGTCAATTCATTATCAACTATGCCATTCAATTTCTCAGACTGTTCTTTAATTAACCTATAAAAAAAATAATTATATATACATATTTTTTTGTTATTTTTTAAAAGGGCAAAATTTCTATTAGAATAACAGATAGTGAAAACAAGTTTAATAAAATTATTATCTATTGTACTTACTTAAATAAATTGCTAATATTGCACAATAGTTCATTCCATTTTAGTTGTTCAGTAGTAGCATATTGTTCTTCATTGTTGATAACACTTTTAATCGTAGCTGCTTGTTCGGATAAAGTACTTACACACTCTTGAATTTTTTCTTTCTCATCTTCTGAATAATTATTTTCTATCTCTTTCCAAATTTTATCTAATTCTTTAATATTCTCTTCTACATAATCTACTTCATCTTTCATTTCATTATAAAATTTCTTCTCAGACAGATCATTTAATTCTTTCTTTCCAAAGAATACCTGATATTCAATTATCTCCAACCACGTGGAAAATATTTCTATCACAGTAGTTAATTTTTGTTCAATAATTATAGCATCATTATTTTCAATAGCCTGCATCAATTGTGATAATTCTTGTTTAATATTTAATCGACGTTCTTCAATATTTGTTGAGTTAGAAATATTTTCTAAATTAATAATATGTAAAATGCTTGATAAACAATTTGTTTCTCTAGCATTTTGTAAATTTTTTAGTCGATCTAATATAATTTTTGTAGATTGAGTTCTTTGAAAAACATGGAAAAATGGGCTTGAGGCCGTTGACTCAAATCTTTCGTTTTGTGGTTGTAAGTAATTATCTGACCATAAAATCTCGTCTTTTTCAGTATTTATCGTTTTATCAAGGATAATCGATTCCATTGGTGATAAAAGTTCTTCTGAAGTATCCATCGGTTCTGGAACATTTTCAATATTAATAACCTCTGGAATATTTTGTTTCTTGATATTAGATTGTTGAACTTCCGTTGATGCTACCACTTGATCATTTTTCAAATTATCATTAGATATATTATTATCGTCAATAGATGAGCTATCGTGTAATTTTTCATCTACGATCGATAATGATAAATTAACTCTTTGATCATCAAATTGATATTTTTGTTGATCTTTTTTACCTCTTTTTTTCGTGACTTCGGAATAAAATAGTTTTATCGTTGGATCTTTTGATTCAATAGAACTACTACTTAATGTAAAATCAGATGGCTCTTGATCTTTCTCAGGTGAACTTGATTCTTTTAATTTCGACAACTTTTGTTTTTTCTTTTTCTTATATCGCTTTTTACTTTTATTGATTGATGGGTCAATGTCCTCATAGTCTCCCTCAGAAATTATAGTTTTGTGAGTTACATTAGTTGATTCACCCTCACATGTCATTTGATCCGGTGTAAGACTATCTGATAGTTCAATAGTCGTTTGAATATGAATTTCAAATGACGTATCAGTCGATTCTTTTTCTGATATTATAGGTGTTTCTGGTATCTCTTGATCTTTATTTTGTTTTTCCTTAGTAATATTTTCCTTTTCATTGGGAGTTATCACAGTAGATTGACTTGACTCTTCTAATTTCGGTGAATCAGTGAGTGTTTTAATCGGCTGATAAATCGACTCAATATCTCCTTCTGTTTCTAGACGTGGTTGTGCCCCTAGTTCTAATGTTGATTTTAATTTCTCTCTCTCATAATCACTGAGAAATTTGCTCATTGCTATTGGTGACGTACCAATTTCTCGAATATTAAGTTCTGTCTCAGATGCAGTTGACACTTTTACAGATTGAATTGTAGTCTGTTGAGCAATTGAAACAGATGCAACTGAGATTGGGATTTGGCTCTCTACTTCCGAGTCTGAAGTTTGAAGACTTGTTTCAGTTATTTCAGGAACATTTTGAATATATTCCTCGATGGTTGGAGTTAATTCATTTGTCATAGTTTGTATACATGTATCAAGAGAGCTTTTTTCATGTTCTGTTGTCTGTGACTCTTGTTCTGTTACAATTTTTTTTTCTTCCAAACTTGTCTGTGTACTTAAATTTAATAATTTAATAGGTTCAGTACCATCATCAATGGGTTCTGGGCTCGTTTGCATAACTGATTCTACTATGAATTGTGGATTACTAGTTTGGACTTCAACTTCTTCAATAGAAATACATGGACTATTTTTTGGTGTAGTTTGCGTTGCCATAGTTGCTACTACGATATCTTCGATTAAATTTGCTTGCATTTCAAAGTTATTTGTTGAAGTTGCTAAAGTGTTTAATGGTTCACTGGTTTGTACATCTGTTTCGACAACCTGAATCTCAGTACCGACTTGAATCGCTACTTCTTCCTGAATAATTTCTGGTTTTGGAGTAGTTTGCTGTTCAGCATTTAAGGATTCTAATTGATTTTCAGTTTGAACATCAATCTCTATTAATTTTTTAGTTTCTATAGGCAATGTTTGAACGCCTGAAGAGTCTACAGCAATCGTCGTTTGGACTTCAATCTCTTCAGTTTCTTTAATCGGAATAATAGGCTCTAATTCAACTAAACTTGTTTGACTTTCTTCTTCCTCTTTTTCAAAAGCAGGAACAATCTCAACTAAGTCAGTTTGAATGAATAAATCTTCTTTTGCTGGTAATTCAATTGCTATTGTTTGAATTTCAGAATCTAACATTGGAGTTGGAGACGTTTGAATTTCTATATTTATTTCTTCGGGAGCAAGAGTTTGAATTTCTAAGTTTGATACTGGTGTAGGTGACGTTTGCATTTCCATGTTTATCTCTGTAGGAATTAATGTTTGAATTCCTGAATCTAATGCTGGAATTGGTGATGTCTGCATTTCCATATTTATTTCTTCATGTATTAATGTTTGTATTTCCTGTTCTAAAACATTCAATTCAATTGGCTCAGAAGATGTTTGATGAAAACTATCAATTTTTTCTGATTTATGATCGAATTCTTCTTCTACATTAGCTGAAACATCTCGAGTTTCTACAATTTGTGTCTGAGTATCAATTTCTGCAGATGTTTGAACTAGTTTTTTATCTTTTTGTTTGTGCTTTTTACCACGTTTCTTTTCAATCTTTAATTTTTCTTCCTGTTTACATGAATTATCCGTTAATTCCATTTCATCTGTAGTACTTTTAGGTACTTCAGTATTTTCTTCGATATTTTCATACACTTTCTGTTTTTTCTTCTTTTTTTTTTTCTTTTTAAATACTGTACTTTCATGTTCTTCAAAAACTAAATTGTCTTCTAGAGTAGTTCCATCATCAGATTCATATCCAGTTTGCAAATTTTCTTCCTCTGGACATGAGAAAGAAAGTGATGTCTCTGTGTTTTCTAAAATATCAGATTGTGCTTGTTCAGTAGGCTGTTTAGGTGAATCTGATAATGGGAAATTAATTTCCACTGATTCAGCAATTGTAGTGGCAATTGAACCATCAGAATCATCTTGTTGTTTCATTTTTTCAGCTTCAATATCACTTGATTGATCAACAGATATAGACGAAATTTCAGAAATATTTTTAGTAACTATTTTTGACTGGGTAATATCCATTTGTTTAACTGAAATAATTCCACTTGATAGTTTTTTCATGGTCTCATCATTATTAGCTGGTGAATCAATATCGTCATAAGATAATTTAGGTGAATCTACTTGTTGAATATCAACAATTAATTTGTCTTGAAGTTTTTCTAATAAAACATCATCAGATTTGCTTGGAGATACTACAGTGCTATCATCAGAGTGCTGTACTACTTCTACCGTGCCAGTCTCTAAATCAATATCGAATACTGGGCTTTTTACAGGTGCATCAATTAGCTTAAAAACTGTATCATCTACTGGCCTATTCTCCTCTGTAATAACAGAGTCAGGCTCAGCTTTATCAATTGTTACGTCGGAAATTTTCGACTGTAAAATTTCCGAATTTTTAGAATCAATCATAACTTTACTTTTTAATTCTACAGTTGATTGGAGTTTAATTTTATTTACCTCTGTTTCTTGATGAATTATAGATGACACATTAGGTTGATCTATTGCTTGATGTTGTTCTTGTCGTAGTACAGGAGAAGATATAAATTCCGATGGCACAATACTTTCATGTGCTACATTTATCTCTTTTTCACTGTCTCTAACGTCATTTGATTCTGTTAATTTTTGTTCAGTTTGCTTTATAACATTTATACTAATGTGAGGAATATTTTGTTCATCGATTTGAACTTCTTCAGGCTCTTCAATAGTTTCCTCTGTCATGATTTCTTTACCATCAATAATTGTTATCTTTTTAATAGTTTTACGGGTTTTTATTATGACTCGCCTTGTTGCTTGTTGGACCATTGTGTGAACTGTTGAAGAATGAGTTTGATACTTATCTGTTTCTTTTATTAATTTAACAGCAGTAGTAGCTACTGATGGTACTAAATCTTTTGGAATACTGTCACTAATTGTTTGGGGTATTGTTTCAATCTCTTCCATATTAAAATCTTTATTTGCTGAAAGAATTTGTTTCGTAGACATTTCTATACTACCATCAGTCTTTGTTTGAGTTAGTGTTACTTGTTGGCTATCTGTAGCGGTTTCAATAAATGATTGAGCTCCTTCTCTTGTTGTAGGTGTTACATGTTTCTGCGATACTTGATCACTAGTTACTAAAACTTTTTTCAATTTACGAACAACAATTTTTTTCGTGCCGTCTGCATCTATAAGAACTTCAGTAGTAACATCTTCCGGCTCTGTAAGAATAGTTTCAAAAGTTTGTGGGGCTGCATGTTCAATATTTAACTCAGAGACAGCACTTTTTTCCAATTTGGCATCTTGATATTTCATATCAACAACTATATCATCAGAAATAGTAGCAGCTCGTTCATGCATTAAAAACTTCTCAAGAGCCGTTGCGGGAATATTTCGGGTAGCTATTTCTATTACATCATGAGTATCATCAGTAGTTTTTAGTATTTTTATTGATTCTTTTTTAGCTAATTTGGAATCGTCTAATAGTACTTGGATAGGAATGGCTGTCTGAATGCCCATTTCAGTTAGTGTCTGTTTTGTTAATTGAATTGGTTTTTCATCTCTCATGAGACTCTGTCCTGTCTGTAATGATACATCAATGCCAACTTCTGTTTCAATTGAATGAATTGATGAAGCTTGATCAAGGGTTTTATCATCTTGATCGGGTAAATCATCGAATGCACAAATGGTTTCGTCTTCTTCAATTTCCTATAAGAAAGTTATATTTTTTTTGTTATATCAAATTTTTTTTCACAGTAATAATTTTTAAGCAGATCGATCAATATAATTCATAATGATATTAATGAAGTGATTTAATTAATACAATGTATTGTTTGATATTTCATTAAATTTTTTATCTTACAGAATATTTAATATTATTTTAGAATTTTTCTTAATATTTCATATCGTAGTCTATGTATAATATTGTAGTTTAAAATTAATTTCTTCTCGTCGATAAAAATGGAAATAAACTGTAAAGTATATTTATATTTTTTTAAATGGCATAAAAAATTTGATGAAAAATAAAATAGGTGATGAAAATTTAATGAAAGAATACAGTTTACATAATGATAACAATACATATGTATATGAAAAAAATTACATGCAGTCTCCATATTACAACCATCACCTTAAAATTAATATAATCAATCAAATGATACAAATAATACATTATTGTGAAATAGATAGCTTATAGAAAAGATATTGAAATAAGAAAAAAGTGCACGGTAATGAAAACCTGTGAAACTTCTATTTGAATATATTGTGTAGAAATGAGTTTAAATTTTATCTGTTTAACAATTAGAGTTAAGCATGTCCTGTTATTGCAGTACGACGAACAGTAAACAATATGCAAGTTCTTGAGGTACTGTAAATCTTCAATACCTTCTGCTTTTCCTTCAACTGTAAATTCGTTTTCAATAAAGCCTCTTTGAGAGATTTGGCTAGAGCACTTATTTCTGGAAGTGCTTCTAATTTTATTACACTTTGGACTCGTTCGTTTAATTCATTTTCCAGCATCTATAATTATATTGATAATTTTAGAATTCATATCTTTATTATTTACAAAAAAAAAACTAATGTACGAACCTTGTATGATGCTATAGAATGTAGTTGTGTAATTGTTAAAATAAGGTTTTTCAACCAAATATCAGTTTCATCAAGGAAATTTTTGTACGTGTTAATTTCCATTTCTCGTTGTTGTTGAAATTTTATAATTTTCTCCAAAACTGAAACTCCTTCTTCTACATGTATTCGTATAACTGTAATTCGATTTTGAACTTTTTTCAAAATATTCATCAATTTTTCAGTGTCAACTTCAGCATCAAGCTTTATTAAATTTTCATAAAGTTCAGATACTTGTTCATCATACTTCTGTAGTTGTTCAAGTTTTTCCTATATTATATAATTTAAAATTTAAAGTAGAAAAAAAAAATTTTTTTAAAATATATATTAGCAATACAATTATGTACTGGATAACAAAAATTTAATAACATTACCAAAAATATTGAGAAAAGTTTGGACATATTATCTTGAGGTAACAATTTCAATGATTCTTCAAGTTGACTAACGACTTTTTCTATATCTTCTATACTGCTTTCTAACGATATCTGTAAAAGAGAATACATAAATGAAAATTGGAGTATGATAAAATGATTGGACAATTATAAGCACTCTCGTGCATACAGAACGGAAATTCCGGTACAAAACCAGGCGTTGGATTAATGAATTAGATTGATAAAAACAAATTTTAATTTAAACCTGTAAATAACACAAATAAAAGGATAATGAGTAAATTTCTAGCTTTCTCGACATATCAGCGTCCAGTGTGTCTTAGTTTGCGTCTTCCGGAATTATTTTTAATATCTATAATCAAAGGTTAACTCCAATTTGTGTGAATGCAAATAAGTTGAATTTTTCAAATAAAACTTTAAAAAAAAAAAAATAAAATCTTATAATCAAAGTAAACTATTAAAAATAGAAAGAAATTGAATTTGAAAAATAGTTTGTTATTAATTCATGCAAAGATTATCTTTAGAAAAAGCAAGAAATTTTTTAGAGCGCAAAGTAAAAAATGATTATGATAAAACTACAAAAAATTTTTAATGATGCAACACAACAGCAACACTTGGCTGGATATATGTCACACCTTCAAGTTTTGAGAAATTCCATGTGAATCAGCTTTTTTCTTATTTCCCTCCAAATCTCGATTATCAAAGTTGTCTTGTTCCTGATCTTTCTTCATTTCGAGACCTAAATGTTGGTCGAATGGATAGGAAAATGTTGGAGGATGTGGTAAAATGTTACAAGAAGTAAGGAAAGGATTTTTAGAGAAAGATAACGAGTCTACGGAAGAAGAAGAAGAAGAAGAGTGTAGAGAAAAGTGAGAATTTTCATATGTTTGTTGAGGTTGAGTAATGCGAGTTTGTCGAACATCTATTCGCGTTTTATCTTGTCTTAAAGATAAGTATGTACTATAATCATTCCAGCTACATATACCTCCCGGTAAATCCGCGACAAGTCGTTCGGTTCGAGGTGCTAATGACGATTCATTATAAGAATTAAATAAAGAACCCTCACCAGGTCCACTACCACCACCAAAGTTATCATGGAAATCATCATTATTATCGCGATGATCAAAATAATTATTAATATTAATAACCTTTTTTTTCAATTTTGAAGATAAATCCTCGAAAAATTTGAGCTCAGCATCATGATACATTCGCTTGTCCACCCAAAAACTATCCATACCAATAGAATCCGTCAATTTTAATGGTGAAATGGTAGATACTGGCTGTTGTATGAATTCTAAATTTTCGGTCTTGACCTTTTTAGGAAGATGAACTTCTTCTGACTCTAAATGACTTATTACTACAATATCATCTTCATCAATATAAAATTGCACTTTGGATGTTGGCATTTCACAAATTTCAACCTGATTTTCACCTGATTTACTAACTAAATCATTGGTAGCTTTAGTTTTAGGTAATGGTGAAGATGGTAGCTTTACTGTTTCATGTTCTATTGATGGAGAATCGTTTATAGGTCCATCACTAGGGTCAAAACTATCAGATACGATACAAAATTCATCATATTTCATGTCTTTTACATTATCTGTTTGGTTCTCGGACTGTACTATACATTGTGATAATTTTTTCACAGTTTTTTCATCATCTGTAAGTTTTAAATCTACTTCAGTAGTTATTTTTTGAATTTTCGTTATTTTCAATTTATTTTCATTGTCAATACTCAAAACAGGTTTCATGTTAGAATCAACTTCTGTCTCTGGTGTTGATATTTTTAATTTTTGAATTTTCTGATTCAATGAATTTCTACTATATAATGTTTCGGCCCACTGAGACTCAAAATATAATAATTCTGGTAAAGAATATCTTGGAATTTCTTCGATTAAAGCGATAACACTTGATTCTATTTTTACATCATTTTCAGATATTCTATTTTTTGATGGCAGAATATCGGTTGTAGTTTTTTTCAATTTATCGTGAACCGCTTCCATCATTGGTACTCGTCCTATTTGTTCCAAGTCACATGATTTTGGCTTCGATTTAGTGATGGATGATTGTGCTCCTTCGATGACTCTAACAACTTTGAAATTTCGATATAAATAACTTTCAGCTTCGTTGTATGCATGATAATCTATCCAATAAGGTTTAATTAATTCATTCATGTTTGTATGATCTATTTGTTTTTTGTTGTTTTTAGTATTTTTATCGCGGCTAAATTTTTCGGTATCCTTTCCATTTACTGAACTTTTAGAAATATTAGATTTAAATGATTCTATTGATATAGTATCACTTTTTTGCGAATTTCTTCTAGCTTGAACACTTCCAAATAATGGTACATCATCCTTATCAAATTCAATTATTGGTGTTGGCATGAGTTTTATATCTGCACTTATCTGAATTTCATTAGCATTGATTTCTTGAATTTCTTGTTCAATTTCAATTGCTGCGGTTGAATCGTTAGATACTCGAACATATGTCGTTGTGAGATTGGCTTCTACATTATCAGGTCGCAAATTAATAATTTCTTCAGATTTAGAATTAGTCTTATTCAATAAGGGAACATTCTCTAGTATTTCTGTTGATTTAACAGATGTTACAGCTGATAGAGACATTTCATGTGTTTCTCCACATGTAGTTGTAGTTGTTACTGTTACTGGATCATCACTAATTTGAAAGCTAATCGATAATTGTTTTCTGTCATCTATATTAGCTAATTCTTCTATCGGTCTTAAAAAAGAATTATTTGTATCCTCATGAGTTATTGGTTCAGAAATTTTTCCTTCATTGTTATCATCATTATTTGTAGATGAATTTTTGACTATACTATCAGAAATGTTCTTTATATCATCTAATGGTAATTTTTGTTCAGGTTTTACCATTTTTTCTTGAATTTTATTTTTAATTTCAGTTTTTTTTTTGTTCTTTTTTGTTTTTGATGATGATTTCAATTTGTTTAAATCATTTGATGGCATATCTTCAACAGCTTTTTCATTAGATATTTCAATTTTTGTTTCGATCTCTTCTTTTTTCTGATCTTCTACTTGAGATTTCAATTTTTTATTTAATTCATTAACAGATTCAGACGATTTCATTAATTCCTGCTTATTTTTTCGAATTATTTTTCTGGCTTTCTGTTCACTATTATAATTTGATTGTTGTTGTTGCTCCTGTTGTTTTAATTCGGACATCTCTTTGTCTTTTTGAAATTTATTTTTCTGTTTTTCTAATGCTGCAATTTCTTTAAGAGCTTTATCAATTTCATCCTCATGATGTGTGTCAATTTTCTTCTTTTTAGGCTTTCGTTTTTTCTCTGTATCATTTATCGGCTTTACTTCGACATTGTCTTCAGTAATTTTTATTTTTTCTACGATATTGTCTTTTATTTCTTTCATATCACAAGTTTCAACAACAATCGGTTTTTCAATTTCTTTAATAGGTTTTTCTCGCTCAACTTCTTTAATAACATCTTCACGTTGCCTATTTTTCTTTTGCCCTTTTTTATTTTTGGTCACATTGCGTTCAACTTGATTCTCATTTTTTTCTATACATTTTTTCTTTGTATCTTTCTTCGGAATTACATCCCATTTTTTTTCATCTTTTGATACGATAGATTTTTGAGATTTTTCTTCTAATGTAACTTCATGATCAACAGTATTGGTATTGTTTTCTTGAGAACATACTTGAGAATTATATTCATCGAAAATTTGATTTGATGGACTTTGAATTAATTGAGTTGCAAGACCTTGAGACAAAATTTTGGCATAAGATGTAGATGATGATATTTTTGCATCAAACTGCATTGGCATTGGTTCTTCTGTTATTAATTCTTTTTCAAGATTTTCACTCACCTGCACTACATTGGTGTGTTCGTCTACAACTACTTCAACTTGCTCCGGTAGAACAGGATTATTTTGAATATTAGACCCACTATCATAGCTTTGACATATTTCAGATTCACTTTTATTAAGAATTGTTGGATTATAATAAAGTATTTCATTTGCAGCTTCATGCTGTTGTTGAGTGCATGTCTGACTTTGTTGGTAACTATGTGGGTTTGTTGTTAAATAGTTATCTTGTGTAACATAATGCTCAGCAGGATATCTCATGTTGGTATCATACGGATTTAATGACGTATCCAATTCATGTTGATGATGATCCGTAGTTGTGTAGACAAATGGATAAGCTCCAAGTTCTGTATTGATGAAACTCACTAATTCTGGCATAGGTGAAACATAATCATAAATTTTTGCCTGAGAAGAAGTTGACATATTTTGAAATGCTTCATGCGGCATATTATAGTTTTCTTTTGTCGTTTCTAATGATTCTTTTTTATTAATATCAAGTGTTGAAGCTTGATCAATATCTTGATAATGTATGTTACTTTCTGAAACAGATACTTGTTTTACTGGTAAACTATCAATCTCTTTTTTAACTTCATAATTTTCTTTAGGTAAATCTGTTATTTGTGATAAATTATGATTAGATAATTTTGTCATATGAATTTCATGTTTAGTAGGTTGTTCAATGTGAGGATAATTTTGTGCTCCTCCTCGAAGAATATCTGCATAAGATGTAGAACCAGGAATCCAAATAGGACTTGGAGATCTTTTTCGTATTTCTGTTGATATTAAATGTGCTTTTGAATGTTCATCGATCTGTACAAATTCATGGTCAGTTGAAGTATCTTTACTAGTTACTTTAATTTGAGGTATTTCACCTACTTGTTTAATTTTAATATTTTTAGATCTTCTTATAGGTGAGCGACCTCGTCGTGTTGATTGAGTTGAATGAGAAGTAGATAGTTTTCTATTTTTCTGTTTCTTTTGTGGAAGATTTTCTGAATCATTTGAATCTTGAGATTGATCACTTCTTATTTTATGTGAATCAGAAATTACTTGTGAAATAGATGGAGATTGATGAGAAGAAGTTGTATTAATTGGAAAAGATTCTGGTTGATGTATTTTATAAGGACTAGTAGACCTTGAATTGGGGCTTGAACGACCTGCCGTAATGTCTGCATATGATGCAAGTCCTGCTACCGGCTTGTTGATCTCACTACTATTTGAATCATCAGGCAGCGAATAGTACGGATCGATGATAAGTATTTCATCCAACATCAATTTTGATCGTTGCCGCCAATTGTCCATTTGTGTCTGTAAGGTCTGTACGCCATAGCGCAACAGCCAAAGAACATCAATACATCAATTTTATATATTTATGATTATTTATATTTTTATTTTATGTATAAACTAAAGAATAAAAAAAAATTTCTATATTACTTTTATTTAATCAAAGAGTATACATATTTACTTTATTAATTGCACTTTCTGTTTATTAATAATAAATCATGATTTATTAATGGCTTACACAATCAATGTGATATAAGAAATATGTTGGAAAGTTCATAAATACTAGAGTTGGTAAAACTCTTAACAACACGATATCTGATAATATAAAAGACATTTTTTTTTCAATGAAAATAATTAAAATTGTCAATATCCTATATTTCGTAAAAATTAACTTATTCCATGAGTTTATACGCCCGTAATATATTCATATATATTTTAAATTTTTATTAAGATCAGGGATCTAAAGTTTCAATATCTGGTGTTCCACGTTGAATTATTAATTTAGAACGTTCTATTCTCGCTTGGATCTTACTTTGAAGGGATTTTATTTGTTCACGATAGACCTTATATATTTTTATGTATAGAATTTCAATTACATATTTAATAATGATAATAATAAAAAAGAATTCGAGTATTTAAGAGAATGAGGTAGAGTGTAAAATATAATAGAGTAAAAATTATGTGATTGGAAAGGAGTAAGGAAATGAAAAAAAAAATCACAAATGAAATGATTGATGAGTGCATTGTAAATAATTTAAAATAATAATTTAAATAAATTTAATAAGTTATTTAAATAACAAATTAAATGAATTTACTGTAAACAGAGGTAACTTGATAATGCTCAATGTGTATTGTTTTGTAAATGTCGAATTCTGTAATATTTAAAACTAATTGTTGTACCGGAAGACGAGGACGATGATACTAATAATAATTTAATATTAATTTGAAACAAAAAAAAACAATTACAATTTATTGTGCAACTCATTATTATTCTATAAGTTTTGCATTATTGGAGTGTCTATTTTTACAACTATTGTGGTGATATTACATCCATTTAAACAACTGTGATTATTATCAGTGATAGTATTAAAAATCGATTAAAGAAAAAAGACATTAACACAAACAAGCAAAATCAAGTAATCTCTGTATGAAGAAAACATAAATAACAAACAGATCTTAAAATTAAGTATAAAATCAAATAAATTATAATACCAACCAATACACCAATTTTAAGCGATGGGCCTCAAGTAAGTATTAAATAATTGATGTCATTTATATGAATATATAAAGTGTATAATATAAGTTATTTTGTGTTAGTTTTATCAAATATTGTTTCACAATTATTGCTTGATAATTAAATTTTTTATGTGTTTGCATATTATAGCATGTGAAACATAAAGCAAGGTGAATGATTAAAATGATTCTAACAAAAAATTAATAATTTCCCAACCTATGGAAACACCTTGATGAATAAATAAAGAAAAAAATCTACCCCATTCTCGTGCTTCTTTTCCTATTCAGTGGTTTCTGGTAAATAACCGATTATTAATGCACCAAAATGTTTCCACTGACTTTTATATCTAAATTAATTAATTGATTGAAGCATTTTTATTAATTTTGAGTTATTATAATAATTAGTCAAACTATTACGAGTTATTATGCTTTTGTTTTAATAAATGATACTATAGTATCACGTGTCTTTTGCAAAATAAATTACTTTTCTATTGCATACAATGGTGGATTATTATATATGGATTTAAATGCAATATCTAACTATCGCTTTTATACAATAAAAGTGCATACTAAAAATTACGTACGATTATAATAGTGAAATAAACCTACCTGTTGCTCTTGAATTGCTTTTTCACGATCATTCGGAAGATATGTCGGATTTAAAGTTGATCTTAATTGTTGTTCAACTTGAATTATTTGTTGTCTTAATTGTTGAATTTCCTAAAAAGTTAAATGAGAATAAAGAATAAGAATATTCTTTTTGAATATACTTTACAATGAATTCAATTGTCTAACCTGTTGATATTGATCAAGTTGTGAAAGACAATTTTCTAGTGAAGTCGTTTGATCTTTAACTATTTCATAGAGATTATTTAAATCGTTTATCATTTCATCTGCCATATCAGCAATTTTATTATCACCACCAATACCAGTTTTGAAATGAACTTGTAATTTTTCAACAGAAATTGAAATTTTAGTTTTTTGAATTGCAATATCACTTAACATTTTCTCTCTGATTGCATGTTGATCTCTTAAAGGTTTCTTCTTATTTTGTGGTGATTCTAAATTTTGTCGTGCCTTTTCTAACCAACTTTTAACATCTTTAAATTTCTTTTCACATTGTTCCCATTCTTCACTTGCTTCTTGAAGCAATGCGTTCTACAATTCAAAGTGTAATCAATTTATTCATTTTTGTTTTGTACGGGACTTATAACAGCTCAATTTTTGATTAACTTACCCTTTCCAATAATTGACCTTCAACTTCAACTTTAGCCTCTTCAATTTGTGCAAGTTTCTCAGGAAGATCACCTACACTAGTAAATTGAGCTATTAATTCGAGCTCTTTACCCATGTCACTCAAATTTTTATTTATTTGTTTACAATTTTTCACCGCAATCTGTAAATAACATAATGATAATTTCAAACCCGTCGATAACTAATAAAAAATATGTTAAGGTATAATATATTGTATTGACATACCGAATAATCATGTAATTTTTGTCTGGTTTGTATTAATGTGCTTAATTTAAGAGGTTCTTTTAAGAAAACTCTCTTTTCTTCTATCCACGCTTTTACAGATTCATAAAGAATAATAAACCTTTGCCAAGCATCTAGAGAGTCTCCAACTTGTTGCTTTTTTTCTTCCAACCATGACTTAACTTGTCCAAATTGATCAGTCAAACTTGATATTGTTTTTTCAATAAGTTCTTTCTCATTTTCATTTTGAGTATTTTCTATTATAATATGACCATTTTTAGTCAATTTTTCGAGTTTATCAGACATTGAGGTGAACTGTGATTGAATTTGCCGTAAAAATTCTCGAAGTTTAAGTGGTTCGTCTGATCGATCTTTGATTTTAAGCTCAGCCTGATGAATCCATGCTTGTAATTCATCTACATCTGACACGTAATCCGTTCTAATAGTTTTAGCTCTTTTCTGTTCACGTTGTTTCTCTTCCATAGCTTGGATTGTGCTTTCAACGTTCAACTCTAAAGAAGCGAGCTGTTGAGCTAAATCACTCGGTACCAACTGCTGACTTGATTCGTACCTTAATTTTGTGTTACCAGAAAATTCTTTTATTTCATCAACAAGTTTTAAAAGAAACTTTTCTCGTAATTCAGCAAGTAAATTTTCAATTGAATCTTGATCAACTCCAAATATATAAAAATTCTTGATACGTTGATTAATTTCTTCCAATCGATCCTCGAAAAATTTCACTTCAGATTTATCTCGATTCAATAGTTCAAGATCTTTATATGCCTTTTGTAATTTTGAATGAATTGATCCAACAAGTCTGCAATGTACAATTGAATAGTTTGCTAATTTTTCCTTCCCATAAATGCTTATAAGAATTAATCGATTACATTAAAATTACCAATTCTAATGTCAGTGAAATTATTTGATAGTTTAATAAATTAAAAAAGTATTATAATTGATTGAACATAAATATAAATTTAGACACGAGAGTGACGGAAAAGAAAAAAAAATAGTATAAAAAGAAGAGTGTAAGAACTTTAGCTAAAAGTAGCCATCTGAATTTATAGATTTAACTTCTAAAAGTAGTTATCACACATAGCAATGGAAAATTTATAAACATTAAAATATTAATATTTTTTAACTATTTAATAAAAAATTTTAACAATTCAACCATTTTGTAAACACTAAATAACTTTATTTTTGTAAATAAATATTCTTAAGAATTTTTAATTATTAAATGATAAAAATGTGAAATAAAATTTAACTTGTAGACGGATATAGAATAAAAAAGTATCATAAATGACATCATCATTATTATATGAATTATAAAAAATTAATGTCAATGACAAGATAGTGTATATATTATTATAAAATTTAAAATCCTAATTACTAACACTGTGACATCATCTACCGAGTTGGTG
Source organism: Chelonus formosanus (assembly GCA_028641665.1). Classification (NCBI taxonomy): domain Eukaryota; kingdom Metazoa; phylum Arthropoda; class Insecta; order Hymenoptera; family Braconidae; genus Chelonus; species Chelonus formosanus. The sequence goes on from CM054002.1 coordinate 23,675,393, forward strand.
ATGACAAAATATTGTGAGATAAGAAATGAAGGAGAACGAGAATTCTATGTTATGTGTAGTCTATAGTCACCGACTAATCTGGCACACGTTCCTGTATTTACTCGGTGGATTTTATGAATCTATAATTACTCATGAACTCGTGAGTTTTACGATCTTCACATTGAATAGTGACCAAGTAATAAAATTTTATTTCAAGTAACATTTGAATCTAAGATTTAACGTTAAAACTGATTTATTCAATCGGCGGGAAAACTTGTAATATCAAGAGTACTACCTGTTTTAAAACAATTTAATAGTTTATCGATTATATCACTGACGAGATTGGTAATTAAACTATGTCGATAACAATTCTTATCAGCATTTTACTGTTTTATAATTTTCGATACTTTTAAAATATGACATTAATATTTGTTTGTAACTAGAGTATAAATTTAAAAACTGTTTTTGTTATACACTGATAAAAATATATTTACAATAGTGTATCTGACTTTATTAATTATTTATAAAATATAATTGAAGTATTTCTTTAAAAAATAGATAGTTTAAATGATTATGTGACATGGAGTGTTCTAGCCAAATAGCAACTATAACAGTTTGAAACGATTTTAAACGCAACCGAATACAGTTTGAGAGTTTTTTTCAGCTCATACGTCATACGACGCATGCGGGAATAGTACTTTGTTTCATTTATTTTACGTTTACACAGATGCCAAGCGTCGCGACGCTGACACCAGACTTCTATATTGTGAACTAAGAATAATATCAGGCCTATAAATTTTTTAATTTATGTAACTTTTATTTCTTTTTTAAAAATTATATTAAATATGTAAAATCATATTGTATATTTTTCCTGTCTTATAAATAATTCATCAAAATTGTTATTAATAATAAAACATTTTTTATAAATAAAAATCTTTTATAAAAACATAAGCACACTTCAATCATGCACATGCAAATACCTCTCTGAATGGATCATTTTTTTTAAATGTAAAATACATTTTTTGTGGTTAAAAATTGATATTGTTTATCATAAATATGATCCAATTTATATAAAAAATAAAATATAACTTACGTTTCTGCAGAATTGTCTAACTTATCCAGCCGATCCTGTAGAGCACGCGCTGGCGCTTCAATAAAAGCCGCAAGATACGCGAGAACCGGACCGGCCAATGACTTCACCTCTTCTGTTAAAGACTGCAAATTTTCTGCTTCAACAGTCAGCTCCTATAAAAAAAAAAAAAAAGATAAATTTAACTATGACCTAACAATACAAAAACTAATAATTAGTTGTTGTGTATGAGTAAAAAAAAATTAAATTGGAAAAGAAAAAAACATCTGCTTTCATGTACCTGGTTGTACCAGCACAGAACATTGTAGTAAATTAAATCTCCCTTTATAACAAAGGGTCAATTAAGCATAATTACTTATTCAATACAAGTACAATAAATACATTGAATATGAATGATTTTTTAGAGGAAAAAAATAATACTTACATCTAACGATTTAATAGTATCCTCGAGATGATTTGTCGATCTAACAATGCCATCCACTAATTTATTTCTCTCTTCAATTGCATTTAGTTTTAATTCAGTATGATTCCATCGTCCTTCAAATTCTTCCCAATGTTTTGAAAGTGCTTCTAAAGCATCCCTCCGTCCTTCCAACCCAGATACCAGTTCTTTCCATTCAGAATTAGTTTCCTTCAATTGATCATTAATTGTTTGTTTGTTATTTATATCTGCCAAATTTAACACTTCTCGACCTCGTTCATTTAATAAATCTAATTCAAATTGTTGATTATGAATATCATTTAATGCATGAGTAATTTTTTGAATGTTGAATTGTAATCCAGCTAATGTTGTAACTGGTTCATCTGTGAATCTTGATCTAGATATTACAGCTTTCACCCGTTCCAATGTTTGCGTATAGTCACGCCAACTTTCTGCCCCTTGTTCTAATCGAGCACGATAAGACTTGGCTGTATTCATGGTATTTTTCAAAAGTTGAGTAAATTGTTGTTGTTCTAAACTCAATTCTTCTTGTTCAGCGCTATTGAGCGAAGGCCAAACTTTGTCAGCTGCTTGTTGAATTTGTTGTGAAACTAATTCGCGAATTGATGATTCAGCACTAAAATATATTTTATGTTCTTCAAGATCACTTATAATATTTTCAAAATCAAGTCCATCTTTATCACTTTCAAGTCGAATTTCAGCCTCTCGGATCCAACTGTAGAATTTTTCGGATAATGCATTATAGTTCAATCGTAATTGTAAATTAGTTTCCAGATAATTCTCACGTTCTTCCATTTCACGTGGTAATGAAGATAATAATGATACAGCTTCACTTAACATTTCTTTCAAAGAACCCGGCATACCTTCCTCGTGCTTTACAGATTCTTTTAAAGTCTTAATTTTGTTGAGATATTGATTAACTGAATTACAAAGTAATTTATGTTTTTCTATTTCTTTCTCTACACTTTCAATAGCTCGATCGAGAAGTGGTCGTGATTTAACTTCCTTTTCTTTATTCTCTAACCAATCAAGGATATTTGCAAGTTCATCAGCAAGCTTTTTATGCTCTGCAACAGTCAATTCATGCTGTTCTCGTTGCATTTCTACCACTCTTCGAAGGCTTTGTAATTGCTGTTTGAGTGATTGAAGTTGTTCTGTAATATTATTACGATCAGCAGTAGATCCATCTTCAGCAATTTGCTGTCCTTTATCAGTTGCACTAGCCAAAGTAGCTTCACATTCTTGAATTTTTAAAATAACATCATCATATCGTTTTATTTTTTCTTCAATTGATTGATCTTGATTTTCGATGTCTCTTACGATTTCATTATATTTAGCAATAAATGACATTATTTCAGTTATTAATGCAATAAATTGTTGACGAAGTAAAAGCAGTTGTTTTAATTTTGTAATTTGAGCTTCAAGTATTGCAATAAGATCATCTTGCTGAGCAATAACGTCATGAAGATTTCCTACTAAGTTAGCTGATTGTAAATCAGATAATTTAGCTTTATTTTCTTTCAAATCATTTAGAATTTTTTCATAAGCCGTTAACATGCCTTCAACATCTTCTACTCGTGATCCAATAGGTTTATTTAACGCATTAAGCTCTTCTTGTATGTCAGACATAAATTGAACTGCTTCGGCAACACGGGCAGAAGCTTCTTCAGCCTCGCCAATGGCTTTATTTAATGCTGCAGCACGTTCATTAATTATTGTAGCAACACGACTGTGTGCATCTTTCATGGTTTTGAGTTGGTCATTCAATTCGTGTTTATCAGCATCACTTATGGTTGGTAAAATAGATTTTCCTTGTTGTAAAATTTTTTCTACATCTTCTCCAAAATTTTTAGCTTCTTGTTTTAATCGATCATACTTCGCAAGCTGTTCTCGCAAAACATCAACACTTGATGTTCGTACATCAGAAGAAGTAGCTGTTTCTGCTTCTTTAATCCATCGTTGACATCTGTCTACTTCATTCTCAAATGATTTACGTCCCTGAAGAAGATCAGCTAAAGAAGCTTGTTTTTCAGCGGCTTCTCTCTTCAATGCATCATAATCTTCATAAATATTATTTAATAATGCTTCAAGCTTTTTACGATCTTCTTCATTACATTCTCGTTTTAAACTATTACCCTGCTTCATAACATCCTTCAAATTAGTTTCATTAAATAAGGTAATATCGGCTTCTATTTTGTTATGATGAATTATATCTTCTTCCACTTTATTCGATTTTAATGGAAGATATCCACTCAGTTTTTTAAGATCATTATGTTTAGTTTTAATCCATAATTTAGCCTTTTCAATGTCTGATTCTAATTTCCTTCTAGCATTAGCTGCAGCAACCGCTCCTGAAATTTCTTGCCGAAGAATAGAACACAGTTCAGCTTGTTCAGTACGAAGAGATTTTACATCAGATTCTAATTGTTGTTGTTCACTTATTTCAAGTTCATTTTGCATATTACCAACTCGTTTTTCTAAACTGTCAATAATTATTTGTTTATTCTCGGTTTCTTTCAACATTGCCTTCAGAGCTAAAACTTTATCATCAGCAGGCTTACATTCAAATCCAAAAAGTTCTGTAATTCTTGCTTGTTGCTTCTTTTGATTGATCCATTCTCTGTTGTCTTCAATTTCTTTTCTTGTTGCTTCAATTCCTTGAGCCGTCATTTCCAATATTTGAGATTTTCTTTGTAATTTTTTACTAACATCTCCATACTTTCTATCGACAGATTTTATTTGTTCTTCAATTTGTTGTGAATCTAAATTACTTACAGAATCCATAACTTGATCACTTAATTTTTTAACTTCATTTAATTTTTCTGGTCCTTGATTTTCAAAATCAGATATGATCTCTTGTACAGCAGTAATTTTTTGACTAATTGTGAGACCATTACCTTTTTCAATAATATCAGCTTTTTTCGATAATCCATCAAACCAGCATAACATGTCTTGAACTTGCCCTCTATATTTTTTAATTAATTCTTGTGCAACTTGTTTATCAGCTATAGCATCTATTAATTCATTTTCCAGCTTTGTTAAATCTTCTTCAATTTTATCGTCAGGATCGAGTGACAATTCCATTGAAGCTCGAGATTTCCGTTCACCAACATTTGTTAATAATTCATTCATTGTTTGTAATTCAGCTTGAGCGGCTTCTGATCTCAATTTTGCCGGTCTAGATTTCCATTCAGCACATAAAGTGCGTTGTTGATTAATCCATGTTTTCAATTCGTTTTTCTGTCTTGTTTGTTCTTCCAACTCATTAACAGCTTTTGTTACGTTGGGTAAATGTGACTGTATCTGTATTGGAAATAAAAATTTCAAGTTCATGTATATCGAATAGGAATATAATAAATTAATTATTTTACCCTTTATTATTATCTTTCAATTCAAAAATATCTTGTGACAAATTAAATATAACTATAAACATTTTAAAATTATTATTATTCTTCTAAATAAAATCTATGGTTGAACCAAAGAGAGTCGTTTTTGGGTCGTTTCGGCCAGAGTACCCCCACCATGACGATAGTGATGAGCGCATGCGCCTGTTTCTATTTTTCCCTATTTTGTATTACTACGCCGCGCGGTAAATATAAAAAATCAAAAATTTATTTATTAATTCGCTTTTTATAATTAATTTATATTCATATCGCATTGTATACACATTTTATCGATAATTCATAATAATATTTCTGAGTAATAAAAAATCTTAGGGAAATTTAATCTGAAAGCACTATTTTTTTGGGCGGAGTCAACTCTTCCGGAATCACCCGAAGACGACTCTTTCTCCTCACTTTCTTTAACCATATTAAAAATTCATTTCTACCCAATTAAATTAAAAAAATAAAAACAAAAAAAATAAAGAGGCAATATAGTCTCAATAATTATCTTATATACGTATGTATTGTTATGAAGGTTGTGTTCCGAAATGTTTCCCAGTAAACTAGTAAATGCAAATGACGTAATGAATTGATGCGTGCCAATAAGGTGATGCGATCACCAGTATGGCACCGATTTATGACGTCAATTGCATTGGCTAGTATACCAGATTCTATTTCGGAACACAGCCGAAATGACATGGAAAACATGATTGACCTATGACCTGCAATGAAAATACGACAGATGCTTGAGATTAGTAATGATGCAAAAAAAAACTTTCATTTGTTTCCCGCCAGAAAGAGTAAGTTGATAAAATAATTTGTTTATGTGTCACTTAAATATTATTTATTTCGTATAGTTTTTAATTAATTTTAAATATTTTTGGTAATTTTTAAACAAAAAATGATAAATAATGATAAACATACCTGATCGATCAAATCTTCTAATCTAGTGCGTACTTCTATTTCTTTAGAAGGAATTTGTACTGTTGGTGCATCAAGTGGACTTCCAGGACGTGATACAGATGCAGCAGCTGCTTCACACACTTCAATCGCCACAGCTAATCTTGATTTTTCAGCTTGTAATTTATTATGAAGATCTTGAAGATTTTCAAAGCTTTGCTTAGCACCATTCAAGTCATCCAAGGTAACTTCCAATTCTTTATTAATTTCTGGTTCATAAATATTTAAATTCATCATGATACTCTCTAAAGTTTTCTCATATTCCGTAAACTTTAGTAAGGATTCATCTAATCGATTTTTAATTTGTATCGCTGTATTGAGCAAAGAGTTATAACTATCTTGAACATTTGTTAATTGAACTTGAATAACATTCTGAATATTTAGATTAACACTAATATAACGATTAATTTGCTGCTGCCCTTTTTCTTTTAATTTGTCCAATTCATGTTGATAATTTCTTATTTCTTCTAATAATAAATCATATTGCTTAATTTGTTCAATAGTTTGTTCTTTATTAGTAATGTACCGTGAATTATGAGCCATTAATTGGAATGAAACTTGGAGTAGCCACTTTTCAGTTTCTTGTAAAGCAGTATGATAAGCATTATATTCATTCATTTCATTTTCAACTAATCTTCTTTGATCGTCTATCAAATTTTTTAAACTCTCCCATTGAGTAACTAAACCTGACGTTTGTTCGTGTGTTTTATTGTTTTTAGCCCATGATGACAATTTTATAGACTCTTGTACCAATTGATCTATGTCTGACTTTTTCAATTTTATTTCATCTGTAATATGTCGATATCGTTCTAAAAGAGTTTTCATCTCACCAATTTCTCCTTTAGTATCTGGCAAATTTACAACTGATGCTTCTGTATCATCGAGCCATTTTTTTAATTTTTCGTAAGCTTCAAAATGATCTTCCCATCGAGTCAAAGTAGCTTTCACTTGTGCCTGTATTGTATTCAAATTCATATTCAATTGTTCCCAATCAGATGTCAATGCTGTCATATTATTTCTCAATTCTTCTTGTTGTTCAGATAGAGCAGTATTGATTGCTTTAGCAAAAGCATTTTTAAGGGTCGATAATAAATGTTGACCCTCTGTTATTCTAGTGGCAACTAACCGGGTTGTTTCTAATTTATCACGTGCCCAAGTAATATCTCCAATACCAATACAATCTTGAATTGAGCCATTAGCTGTTTGGAGCCATTCTTCCATTGCTTTTTTTGCTTCTATAAATTCTGTATGATCTGATAAATTTTTTTCTACTCTAAAAACAAGTCCTTGTGCTTCAGTTAATAAAGATGTATAAAGAGACTGTAATTGGACTGTTTTGTCTCTTGCCCAACTACAAGCACTTATCTCAAGAAGGATTTCACATTTATCATTTAATTCTTCGAGTATTGGTTTTTGATGAACTGCTTCATTAACCAATTGTTTGCAACGTTCTAAATCTTGAGGCGTTTTATTCTCTCTTTTATGCTCTTCATTAATTTTATTTTGGAATTGGTCTAGCCAATTTTTCATGTCATCCAGAGCTGTTGTAAATTGTGACCACATTTTAATACAATTTGATAATATTTTTTGGGACTCTTGGCATTGTGTTTGAAGAGATTTCCAATCTAATTGAAGTTGACGTACATCACATCTTAATACATCTTGACCTTCAGGCCCTGTAGTGGAAATAATATTTTCACTCATATCCATTATTTTAAATATTAAAGCTTCTCCTTGCGGTAATGAATGAATTATTTCATTAATTTTCTTTTCACGTTCAATTATTTTTACTTTTTCTCCATGAGTCATACTGTACTGTTGAACCTCAACCTTAGTTTTTCTTATCCAATCAGCAGCCTCATTTTGAGCTTGTTGGAATTTCTCGTGATCTCTGACTTGATTCTCTAAAATATTTATTTTTTCTGATATAAGTGCACGAAGTTGATCATATTTTTTAATCGTTGTCTCATATGGTTCTTTAGAAATAGTTGTGTCATCCTTTAATCGTGATTTCAAACGATCGATTGTTTCATTGTGACTCTGAATATCTCGTTGAATTGTTCGATATTTTTCTAAAAGTATTCTTTTTTCACTCAAGTCATTTTTATATACTTCATCTGGAGTAATTTTATTTTGAATTTCATCAATCCAATCAACAATAAATCGATATAATTTTGATAATTCTTCCAATGATGTTGCTTTTAAAATAAGATTTTGTCTCACTTGTTCAACATCAGATAGTAGTTTATCAAATTCTATTTTCAAGTTTTCAGTATCTTCTTGAATTTTCATAGCACCATTTTGTTCGGTATTCATCACAACTTTTTCTTTTAATTCCACAACATATCTTAATTTATTTTGACCTTGTTCTAGAGACTGACGAATTGCTTTGCACATATTTAATTTATTATTAACATCCTGTAATGTTGCAGAAGTAACCTTACATTCTCCTAACTTATCACGTGTACGATCAATCCAATCTTGACATTCTTGATATAAAGTATTATGTTGTTGATGTTCTTGATAATGCAATTCTAATCGTCTCATTATTTCTTTAGCAAGAGACAACAGAGCATTGTACTTAGTTGTCAATTGTGTAACTTGATTAGAAATTCTTGTATCAGCACAAGTTTCAAGTAAAATTTGTGCTTTGATATTTAACCTATCGAGACCTTTTTGCCAATCAAATAGCATTTGCAGATGCTCTTGAAAATGCTCAAGAACATTTTTCTTTTCTTCAAGACTATTTTGAAGTTTATTGTACGACTGTACCAATGGCTCTGTTTGATTTAACCAATTCAATGTTTCTATATATTGATCCTCGTACTCTGTCCATTTAATTATACCAATTTCTAATAAACTTTTAGTATTATTTAGTGATTCAACATAGCTGTCATATTCATCTTGTAACATAGCAACGTCCTCTTCAATTATTTCTTTATCTTCTATGTCCGCTATTTGACAAGCAGCATTACCTCGTTCTAACGCTTTTTCTAATATTTTTTGACCCTCTGGAAGTTCATTTTCTAGCACTTTCAATTGAGTTATTTTACTAGAGAGTGATTCCTTGTCACCTGTGGGTTCAGAACATTTTCCAAGTCTTTCTTTTGCAATTCTTATCCATTGTACAAATTCACTTCCACTGTCAATAAATGCTTGATGCTGTTCAACTGTTTTTTTCTGCTTAGCATAAAATTCTTGAGCATGCTTACTTAATGTTTCATATTTGATAGAAATTTCTGTTGCCGGAGTAGCTAGATCTTCAGCTTTAGTTGTTATTGATTGAATCATTGGTTCGAAAGCTACAATATCCTGAACTATACTATTTGTTTGTCTCAAATTTGCCTTTCGCTCTCCAATAACTAGAGAATTGAGTCCAGCTAAACCTTTTTTTGCCTTTGATACCTTTTGCTCGCATACTTGTTGAAGTTTTGCTTCTCTATCATTTATCCATTGTTGAAGCTGAGAATAAGATGAACTGTAATCAGCCCATTGAAGAAGACTTGTCTCTAAATGGACTTTAGTTGTTGAAATTTTCTTTACTAAACGTTCCCAATCATTTTGAATTTCTTTCAGTTGAGTATTTATTTCTTCTCTACCATCAGATCTAGTATTTCTCACGACTTTTTCACCACAATTAACCGTTAAATGTACTAAATTTTGACCTTCTTCACGTTTCTTCAGTAAATTTTGGATTTTATTTAATCGCTTTTGCAATTCTTCACGACTACTTGATGAAGCTACTTCTGTTCCTTGTCTTATTATTTGTTTTGCATTGTCGATCCATGCACGAATTTTTTCTAGATTCGATTCATATTCTTTGTGTTGTGATAAATTAATTTCTACTTTATTTAATACATCTTTTGCTAAATTTACTTGAACTTGATAACGAGAATTAAGATGTCGAAGTTGATTATTAATATAAGTATCTAGATGAGATGTAAGTAATGAAGATGCAGTCTTGTTAAATTTATCAATCTGTTCTTGACCTTTCATAAGATTATCAAGAATATCTCGAACTTGTTTAACTTGTTTCTCTTTTTCAACCACATTTGGAAGTAAAGCATTCTTTTGTGCTTTTATAAGAATATCAAACTGTTGAAGCCAATCACTCAATCTTTCATATTCATCCTTATAATCTCGCCATTGACTTATTATATTTTCCAATTGATCTTTTTGTTGTTGTATTTCTTTAAATAGAGTTTCAAAACTTTCAACAAGAGCACGAATTTCATTTTGAATAATTTCTTTACCTTCAAGACTAGTAGAAGCACATACAACTTTTCCTGTATGCTGAAGATGTTCAACAAGAAGTTCTCCTTGAGCTTTTTTGTTCAATAAACTTTCTAAAGGTGCTACTGCATTTTCTATAGCCAATTTGTCGCTCAATGGTTTTTGTTTTATTGAAGGAATTTTTTCTCTTGCACGACTGAGCCAAGCAATTAAATCATCATAAGCTTCCTTATAACGTTTATGATCTTTATATTGGTCGTCACGTTCAGCAAGTAATGATTTTATTTTTTCATAAAGTTGATCGAATTTATTCAGAGTGTCTTGGGCTTTTGATGTTCCAAATCCTTGCTGACCACTAGCAAGCATTTCTGAAAATTTAGATTTTAAATTATCAACTTCTATTTTTTCACATCTTATTTTTTCTTCCATCGCTTTTATTCTTTCTAATTGAGATCTTTTCTCTGTCATTGTTGTTTTAAAAGGTGACATTTCATCAATAAAATCTTCCATTAACTTTACGGTATTATTAATACATTGTATTTGTTCTAAAAGTCCAGCCCATTTATTTATAGAATCATCAAGGTTAGATTTAGTTTCGAGCATCTGTGAGGTCAATGCACTCCATTGTTCTTGAAGTTTTGTTACAGCATCATTTATTGATTGATGTCCAACTGGCGCTGTGTTGGCTAAAACTGCTTGCGCTAATTCAACAATATTTTGTATTTTTGAAAATCCTTCTTCTTTATACAGTAAAAGATCTTGAACGACTTTCAATTTATTTTCTAGATCTTTTTGTGATAATGCACTGAGGTCAGATGAATATGCTAGTTTTTCTTCAATAACCTCAAACCATTGAATACATGATGAAAGATTATTTTCAAAATCTTGATGGTTACTGACATATTGATGCCAACGATTATTCAATTCTTTAACTTTATTTGATATTTGTTGGTATTTTAATACTATCTCTGAAGTATTTGATGTTTTTGAAGAAAAATTTTTAAGTAACTGCTGTGCTCTTTCAGTGAGAGTATCAATTTCAAATTCTTTTGCACGAACTTCACCCTGAAGAACTCTTAATTGTTCTAATTGATCTTTCTTTTCAGTTAAAGTAGACTTTAGATCTACTGCATGTAACTTTGTGTCAGTATCACGAATCCAATCCAGACACTTTTCTTTCAATCGTTCAAAATCATTCCATTGTTGTAATTTATTTTCTAAAGATTCAATGGTAGATTTAATTGTAGATACTAAACTTTCCCACTCTTGTTGAGAAGAATCTATTTGTGATTGTATATTCACTTGGCCAGATTCAATAGTTCCCGGTATAACTTTCTCTCCTAGTATCTTTATTTTTTGAATTCTCGCTTGATCTTCAGAGATATTATGATAAAGATTTTTCAATCTATCAAGGTTTGTGTGAAGTGAAACGCGTTCAAGATCAGTATCACCCCAAATATTGACAGCATTGTGAGTAGCATCTAACCATTCATGAGCTTCAAGAACAGCTTTACTGTATTGTTGATGATCACTGACAATAGCTTCATAGACTTCGACAAAGTTCTGTACTTGTTTGAGTATTGTTGAGTAGCGTTTAGACAATTCATTAATTAATTCATCAATTTTCTCTGTTTTGTCCGGTAAATTATCAGCTTTATCTTGGAGAACTAAAACATCTTCTTGGTGACTTTGAATATCGTGAAGTAAATCACGATAAAGTTGAAGTTGTATACGTTTTTCATCTAATGTCGTTTTCAATTCAATTTCTGATTTTATCTGTTTCTCTAAAATAGTCAACCACTTATCAAAATTATTGCAGGACTCATCATAGCCCAACCATTGAGATATTTTAACTTGAATATCTCGTTCAGTTGATGATATACCATCAATCAAAGATTCTAAAGCTTGTTGAAGTTCAAGAAGCTGTTGACGTATAATTTCACGACCTTCTGATCCGGTAGTCGCATAAAGACGTTCACCAGCTTCAATTGTATTGTTAATCAGCGATGTACCAGCTGACATGCGAGATAAAAGATCACGTAAATTCTCTCCGTGATTAATTAACTCTTGTTTAGCAGCTGTCGAGTAATTTTGAGTAGATTGATATTGGGATTGAGATGCTGTTAACCATTCACTACATTGTTTATAATGTTCCAAGTAATCTGCATGATCTTGGATTGCCTGTTCACATTTTTTCACTAATTCCTGTTTAAAAATTTTTTTTTTATTTGCCATATTATTAAAAATTATAATAAGATTATATTTGAAATATTGTTACTTACCTTTGCAGTTGTTTGTATTGATTGGAAACGAGAAATAACTTGTTGAATGTTGGCTGAAAATCTTGTTTCACCACTAGTTTCAATCAATTCCACTGAATTATCGTTTATTTTATCAAACTCAGTTTCGTAATTCCTCAAATTTGTAATTAAAGACTGTAAAAATATAAATTTAAAATTAGAAAACGTTATTTAATTTTTTTTTTTTTGCTGGCATAAAAATGAAATCTGTAATTCTGTAGTATGCTGGAAGACTAATAAGCTGAAAGTAGTGTAAGGATTAATAAATAAAGATAAAGTGTGAGTGTAGAAGAGTAGATCAATATATTTTGATGATTGTTTTATAACCCAGAAGTATAAAACTAAATATTATGCCATTCGTATTAAGCCCTGGAAAATATTTAGATGAAAGATATTTATCCAGATATTTAGATACAAAATCTAATACATAGATTTTTTATAGATCAATCATGAATTTTGAAGCAATTTATTTAAAAAGCTTCGATCGATGTAAGTTATTCTTACTTGTTCAAGATGACCAGCAACGGAAATTAATTCCGATATTTTAGAACTCCTCAGTTCTTCTACTCTAACCAGTTCCTAAAGAAATTTATATTTATATACATGGTACTATAATATTTATGTGTAACTAATGATTTTAAATCCACTGAAAGTGACATTGAATATTGTGGTATAATTTGTAAATGTTTTCCTTACTAAATTATAGTTATTTTTTAGTACAAAAATTTTTAATCCTTTGAGCTCATAAAATTACCTGATATCTTTCTAGTTGATCTTGCTTTTCTTCTATCGTATTCTTTAGAGTATAGTTCTTCAAAATGGTTTCTGCTTCCAATAGCCAAGAAAGAAGACGTTCAAAGGCATTTTCATATTCACTCCATTGCTGAATACGAGTTTCCATATTGTGAATAACATCATTTAAAGCAGTGATAAATTTTTTATTTTCAAATCTACAAATAAAAAATTATACAATAATAATCTATAAAAATTTAATATTATGTATTCTTGTTTTTGAAATATTTTAATCTTACCTAAGATTTTCGAGATTTCGTTCAGTCGACTCTTGAGTACGAGGCGACAAATTGTGACAATTTTGTTTGATATAATCTTCGAGAACAGTGAGTTTAAGTTCACCATCAGATTGTTTATCCTGAATTTCAATGATTTTAGCAAGCCTTGCCTGAAGTGCAGTTTTATTACCAGTATAATCAATATAATATTTCAAACTATCCCATTGCTGCTTTTGATAATTTTGGTATGCTTTTTGGAGATCATTTAATTGTTGAAAAATTTCTAAAAGCTTTTCCAAAGTATTTACTACTTTTTGGGAATCATCAGTTAGTTGCTCATATCTTTTGCAAATAGAAATGACTGTATCTTTAATGTTCGTTGAAGCTTGAATAACTTGGATTAAATCATTAGCTTTCTCCGAAATGGCTTCAACAATTCTTTTATGAGCCAAGATTTCTTGATGTAAATTTTTACTTTTCATTAACTTGGATCTTGTATCTTGCTGAGTTGTTGGAATAACTGAAGAATCTTGTTTTACCATTTTTTCCATATTTTCTAACCAAATGGAAATATGATGTAAAGTATCTTGATAGTTTGACCACTGTAAAGATTGAGCATCTTGCTTTTTTTGTTGCTCAACGATTCCTTCAGCTAAATTGTCCCAACGGTCCCTAGCATGTCTTAATTCGTATCTGATAGTTTCTCGACCTTGAGCTGAAGTAGATGGCAATATTTTTTCTCCTGCAGCAGTCAAAACTGTTAACCGTGATACAGCTTGTTCTTTTTCAGCAAGAAGCATTTTTAAATGTGATACTTTAGCATCAAAATCACCACCATATTCTTCCTTTTTTAATGCTGTAAGATTTTGTTCCAAAGGTATTAACCAAATATCAATTAATTTCAATTTATTTTCGAATTCACGGTGTTCATTAACAATACTTTGATATTTGGCAATTGTTTCTTTACTCAAGGCAAGCAATGATTGATATCTTTGACTAATTTGAGTAATAATTGGTTTAATTCTATCAACACCACTAGAATTTAATAAACCATGTGATTTATCAACAAATTCATCAATATCTTTTTCTTGTTTTAAAATGATATCTAATTTATTCTTAAAAAATTCCAATCGATTTTCTTTCTCTTGAAGAGTGGCTTGGAGTTGTTGATCTCTGAATGCTGTTTCCATAGACCGGAACCATTTAGTATAAACTTCAAGTTGATCTTCAAAGTCTTGCCATTTTTGAAGAGCAATATTCTGTTTGATTTCTATATTATTAATGTCATTAATATGTTGTTGAAGAGCTAGTTCTAAAATATGAATTTCTTTCATGATAGCATCTCGTCCTTTTATGGCTGTACTTTTCACCACGATATCAACTAATTCTCGTAATTCTTTTAAATGCTGTTCACCTTGATCCTGTCCATTTTTCAGTATAATTAAATTAGCTAATCGCCGTGAAATATCAGAACGTTCACCAGTTATATCATTACAATCTAATAATTTTTCTTTTTCAATATTTAGCCAATCTTCAAAATATTTACATTGGAAGTTGAATTTATTATGAATATCAGCGCATTCTGTTAAATTATCTAAAAGTTCTTGAGATTTATCAACAATATTATGAAATAAGTGTTTAATCGATTGTAAATAGACATTGAGTGATGTATCTTTAGTTTGATCAACAAGCCTTTGAGCTTTATCACAAACAGACTCCACTAAAGTTTGATGAGACATAATTTCTTGATGCATAATTTTGTGATTTTGAAGTTGTGCGCGCTTTTCTTCTAAAGTTGATTTTAATTCAGTATGCAAATGCATATCTCTTTCAACACTTCGTAACCATGCAGTCAATTGCTCTTGAGATAATGAAAATTCAGCAAATTGCATGAGACAATGATCTATTTTTTGCATAGCAGTTTGAACATCTTCAGTAAATCCATCCCAAAGAGACCTTAGATTTCTTATTTGTTGTCTAACTATTTCTCGACCTTCTGGCGATGTATGAATATAAAGCTTCTCTCCAAGATCGACAATAAATTCAAAACGAGGATTTTCTTTAGTTCGTATATCAACCAAATCTCGAATACATTTTTGTCGATTTTGAAGAACGTTTAAATCTCCAACAATTTCGCGAT
Source organism: Chelonus formosanus (assembly GCA_028641665.1). Lineage (NCBI taxonomy): Eukaryota > Metazoa > Arthropoda > Insecta > Hymenoptera > Braconidae > Chelonus > Chelonus formosanus. The sequence goes on from CM054002.1 coordinate 23,690,930, forward strand.
GTTTATTCAATTCATCTTGTACATTTTTTATCCAGTTAAGAAAATCATTATATCTTTCATTAAAGGTACTATGCTCTTTAACAAATTGCTCATAGCGGCTTATAGCTTCTTTGGCTTGATTTTTAATAGCTTGATACTTTGTAACTTGTTTAGAAACTCTATTAGCTAATTCAGATTCAGCATAAATACCACGAGTTTTTTCTACTATTATATTAAAATCAGGAGCTTTGGCTGTTATTTCCTCTTCAAGACCAATTAGTGTCTGTAAATAATTTTTTTTAGCTTCTTCAGTACTTTTTAAAGATTGATCTTTTATTCGAGTTTCCATTTGCTTCGTCCATTTTTCTAAATTTTTCACAGCAACTTCAAATTCACTCCATTGATTAAATAAACTATTTAATTTTTGTTTTGTAGCTTCACATTGAACTTGAAAATCTTCCCATATTTTTTTTTGTTCTTCAAAGCCTTTAATCAATGAAGGATGTCCTACTATTGATGTTTGCTCTAAAATTATATTTAATTGTTGATTACAATCATTTAGAATTTGATCACCATCAGCTTTTTGTTGAAGAATTTTCTCGATTTGTGTAATTTTTGATTTCGCTGAATCACGATCAACTGCGATATCTTCTAATAAAGGTGCAGCTTCGTTAATAATTGCATTGAGCCAATCCCTTGTTTTATCAAGAGTCTGAATATAAGCCTCATGATTTGAAACATATTTTTCAAATATACCTATTTTATCATCAACATCACTCGATAATTTATTATATCCTTCAATCATATTAGTTAACATTTCATTAGCTTCATCATCAGTTATATCGCTTGAACGTTCTTGAAGTTGTTGTAAAATAGTTTTATGTGCCTTTAAATCTTGTGCTATAGTTTTATACGAATGTAATGCCAGTTTTTTCTCTTGAAGTGTTGCTAGTAGATCTTGTTTATCTCCTAATTTGGCTTTAGCATCAAGTAATCGTTGTTTAACTTGAATATATTTATCTTCAAATGATGATCTATGCATCATATCATTTTCAATTTTCTTATAAATTATATTTGATTTTTCTGCTAAATCATCCATTCTATTACGCAAATTTCTTAATTCAATTCTAATATTTTCTCGATGATCTGGAGTTATTCGTGGAAATAAAATTTCTCCAGCTTCTGATGTTTTATTTAAAATTACTTGACCTTGTTCTCGGCTTTCTCCAAACTCTTTTAATTCTTTTAAACGTGATTGATAAAATGCTATTGCTTTTGGTCCACTAATGTCATCGAACACTTTTAATTTTTTTTCTGCATCATTAAGCCATTTTTCTAGCTCTTTAACTAAAGCTTTGTAAGTATCTTTGCCATTCTTCAATTCATTTAATTTATTTATATGATGTGATAAGAATTTCTGGATTGTTTGATACCGAACATTTAAATGATTTACATATTGCATGACTCTAGATTCTGGACTTACTTTCAAAATATCTTCACTAAGTTTAATCAATTTATTTATTTCTTTTTCATAATTATCAACTGTTTTTTGATATGTTTGTATTTCTGATATTTTTTTTTCAATGTCTGGTAATTCAATCAACGTTGCTCCTTCTATTCTAATATTATTTTCAGTGTCCTTTAACCAGATTGTAACATTGTCAGAAATTGCTTCGTATTGTTGCCAAAGTGCAATATTTTGTTCTAATATTTTTTTAATTTTTTCGTAATTATTATTTAATATTTTTAAATCATTTGAAACTTTTTCTTGCTCTAATTTTAACATATTAATAGTATCTTGACTTTCAACAGTTTCTAGAAGTAATAAATTACTATCGGATTCTCTTTTTCGCGCCTCACAGTCATTAATACCTGCCTCAACATCATTTAAAGAAATTATTTTTACTTCAAGGTTATAACGATCACTACTTTGTTCTGGTTCACACCACAAAACTTTTTCTTTGAGTGTTGTTACTAATCGTTGAAGAATTGCAAATTTTTCGTGATAAAGTTTAACCAAAAATGCAATTAGTGTAGCTGTTATTTTATCAGTATGATTTGCTACACCATCACGACGAAGTTTCAATGATTGTAATTCTTTTGGAAGACTAGAACGTTCTATGGCTGGATAAATTTTAGAAGCTTCATTAATTTGTTGTTCTATTTTTATTAAATTTTCATTGCAGGTCTCCAAAATATTTTTCAACTCTTTACATTTATTTATTCTATTCAAAATTTTGGTGTTATCTCCTGTTAGATCATCACATTTAATAACATCTTCTCGAATTTTTGATATTTGATCACTTAATTTTTTTAAATTTAATTTTATGGCATTCTCTTTATCATTCAAACTATGCGTTAACGATTTTAACTTTTCTGCAGATTCTTTAACAACTTTAAATTCATCATCTAATAATTTATTCAATAGTTGTAAAGTTGGTATTTGTTTATTATTATTTAATTTAACAAGTTGTTCAGTTTTAGTAGAAATACTTTGACGAAGGAGTTGATAAGATGGTAACTCCTCGTGATATCTTGCTAATCTTGCTTGACCATTTTCAGCATCTGTTAAATATTCATAAGCAGATGTCAAAGATTCATTTGTATCATTAAGCCATCGAGTCAAATCATATTTTGTTTCTTCTATCTGTTTCCAAATAATTACTTGAGTCTCATAAGATTGTGCTTTTTCTACAATATTAGTATAAATATTTTGATATTGATTTTTAATCGTAGACAAATCTTTTTCAATTGAATCAACTTTGAAATACGACATAAGTGATGCTTCTTTTATCAACTGTTGGGCTTTTTGATCCATTTTCTCTAAAAATTGCTTTCCTTTTTTTAACACTTCAGAAGCTCTTTTATGCTTTTCTAAAGCTAAATTAGCTTGAGTAATATCATTAGGTATATCTTGAGATGATTGTTGTAAACTCATTGAGTCTTCCATAAATTTAATAAGCTTTTCACGTGCATCTTGATAACTGCGCCAATCAGAATCCATATCAGTATATTTTTTACGTTGTTCTTTAAGTAATTCATTTACTTTTTCCCAATTAGCATCTGCAGATGAAACAACAACTTGTACGGCTGTTGTAGATTTTTGATCTTCTTTCATTAAATTATCTCCTTCACTGTGAAGTAATTGCTTGTCAAGTTCACTTCTTTGATGTTCTTCTATAAGATTGTCAATTTTCTCTATTGTAGAAATAAATTGATCACACGTATTAACTTCAACAATAATTTGTTGTAAATTTGTTTGGGTTTTTACTATATCTTCAGTTAATTGTTGCTGTATTTTACGGAAATTATCCCAACAAGCACTTAGATTTTTAAGTTTATTTTGTTTTGTCAAAATGTCTGTTTTTAATGATACAGCCTTAGATTCTAATTCATAAATTAATGATGAGGCTGTTAGAGGTTTCTGTTGCTTATCTTTCATATGAATACACATTAAATTATCTACGAGAGGGATTTCATCCTTCCACTTTTCTATCTTTATGTTTATATCTTGTAGTTCATTCGACAATTTTTCCAAATCAACTATATTAGGTTTCTTAGCTTCTAATTCATATTGAGTATGATTTAAATGTGCACTTATTTCATTGAACCAATTGGAAAGCTCAGCCCATTTTTCAAGACCTTTCTTACGCTGTTGTAAATCTTTTTCCAGTAAATTATATTTTTCAGTAAGATTTTTGTATATCTCATGTAATACTTTAGCTTCTTCAGATGAACTCTGATTTGTCAATTGTTTTATTTCTTCATGAATTGCTACAAAATTTGGTTGTTTTTCTAAATGCTCTTGAAGAAATCCATGTACTGCTTGGAGATTTCTATCAATATCATCAATATTAACTTCACTAATTTCAGCAATATTAGCTCTTAATCTAGTCATCCAATTTTCAAAATCTGATATTTTCATGTAGAATTCTTGTCGTACTAATAGATTATCAGATACTAAATTAATATAATGTCTCACTATTTCTGCCAGCTTGTTAACTCTATTTTTTATTTCCATTACACGTTCTTTCAAATTATTTGCACCTTCTAAAGATAAACCATAACTGATATGATCAGATACCTGAGTTAATGATATTAACTGAGCTTGTCGATTAGAAATAACTTTATTTAATTCTTTCAAATTATTTAAAATTTGTTCTAATTTGTTTGCTTCAAGAATTTGATAATTTGATTCTGTTTTACATACTTTCTCACTTTTATCTAACCACTGAATAAATTCTTCAACTTCACTTTCAAAATTGTTCCATGATGACACTAATTTTTCTAATTTTGTAGTTGTTTGAACAGAGGTATCATGAACAGCATTCCAACGTGTATGCACAGCATCGATTTCATCTGGAGCTACTGTTCTTCCGGCAATTTGATGGCTTACATGGGATAAGTCTTGAACGTGTGGTAAACGCTCTTCACATTGTCGTTGAAATTCTTTAGCTGTTTTTAACATTTCTTTTGCTTGACTTAGAGTTGTTGGTTTCAATCCTATCAAAGCTGCCTGTGTTTCTGCTTTTTCAATCCATGGTTTTATTTGTTGAATACCTACTTCATATTTTTTCCAAATTTCCAGATTTTTAATTACCATTTTTTCGTTTTCTGTTATATTTTCATTCAAATTGTCAATAATATTTTGTAGATCATCAATTTGTATTTTTATAGCAGGAGTTTCATTATTTTTGATATCTGTAAAAGAATATTTGTGATAGATTTTAAAAATTATGTATAATTAATTTTATTTTATGTTAAAATTATTGTTATCACTCACCTTTAATTAATTGTTTTGATTCTTCTTGTAAAATATTCATTGTTGATTTTTTTTCATTCATTTGCTTCTGAAGAATGTTTATTTTGTGTAATCGATCTTCAGGTGATGTAGAAGCATCTTGAATATTAATTATAGCTTGAGGAGCACTCTTTTGAGCCCAATTTCTTAATTCATTAATGTCATTTTGAAATTGAGACCATCTACTACCATATTCTTGTAAGTATATAACACGTTTTTCAACAGTTTTAATTGTAATTTCAACAATTTCTTCTAATTTAGTAATTTCTTCATAAATAATTGGACGTTGCTCAGCTTTCATTAATTCAGATAATTTATCAAATGTTTCTCGTAATTTCGTTAACATCTCATAAGAAGACTTTTTCAAAGTTGAACTTAATTCTTGTTTTGATTGTAATTCAGAAGAAACTTGAGTAGCATCATTAAAACTTATCAATTCACTTTTTTCTAATTCTTCCTTTGTATTTTCAATTAATGCCATTATTTTCTCTTTTTCTTCATTGTAAGTTTGCCATAATTTTTGTAAATTTTTCAATGTTTTTAAAGTTTCAATACTTTGGCCATATGTATCATTCCAATTACTCTCTAATTCTTGTATTTCCGATGAAACAAATGATGGTACATGCTGATCCTTCAATAAATCTTTACCACGTTGAAGCATGCTAACAATATTAGTTCTCTGTTGTTCTAATTGAGTTAATCTCTGTTCTTGATGGACCACAGCTTCTTTTAAGTGTTCAGGAGTTTTCATAGTTGTTTCTGTAGCAAAATTTTGTTCTTTAACTTTTTTCAAAAGTATACAAACTTCATGTACTTCTTTTTTGTATGTATAACTTTTAGAATAAATATCAGTTTTTGTCATAGTGATTTCGATTGTAGGGATTAGATTTTTATAACGAGTTATCAATGTTTCTAAATGATGTTGCTCGGCAACTGCTTCACGATCTGAACGATTCGCTGTTAAATTGTCTAAAACTTGTACAAGCCATTTCATATCTTCTCTTTTATTGTCAGCTTCTTGGCATGCTCTCTGTAAAGTTAAATAAATTTTATTGATATAAAAAATAAAAATAAGAAAAATTTATTTTAAATATTCTTCGACATTTTATTTATCATAATAACTATATTACTAATAGAAAAAACTTACAGTTAAATTTTTCTATTCCATTGTAAAGACATAAGACAATAAAAAGATTATATGATAATGAAACAATTAAATAAATATACTGATAGAAATTTATTACCTGAAATATTGATTTCTCTCGTTCAAATTCATTAAAGTTATTAACTTCTTTCAAAATTGTTCTCAATGTATTATCTACTTGATCCATCCATCTTACCATTTCATCAAATCTGTAAATTGAAAAAAAATAAATAATTTTAAGTTGAATAACTTGTTACATCAAATTTATAATAGATACAGTACTTTTTTCTGTAACAAGCCCATTGTTCAGGAACCTGTCGAAGTTGCTCTCTAATATTTTCTATACGTTGCATTGAATCTTCCCACAATTGTTCAGCATGGCCTACAGTTTCTTTCATACTAATATCATCGGGTTTCAATTGAGAGTATGCAATGCTTATTTTTTTCATCGTTTTTAAACAATCTTCTATTTTCACTATATGACCTTGATCAATGAAAAATTGTTTGTTATGTTGCATAATTTTTTCAACATCTTCATTTTTTATTAATGCTTGCTGTTCAGAATTTAATTCGACTTCAATTGCTTTCAAGTATTGCATAAAAGCTGCTTCATCTAAGCGAAATTCTAATCGCATTAAATGTAAAGGAGCCAATTTTAGGACATCTTTCCAACGATTTTGCAATTCATCTACAATTTTTGTAATGAAATCATGCTGTTCCAATGGTATAATATTTTTTAAATCATCCCCAGCATTTATTAAATCCTGAATCCAACGTTCATTGATTTTATTAAAGAAATTTTTATGATGATCAATTGACTGACAATTATCGATACGTTTATCACTGATTAAATTTTCTGCTGCCGTAAGCCATTCAGATATCTGTCGTTCGCACTCTTCAAATTTAGTCCAACATCGTGCTGCTTGTTGAAGTTTTTGTTCATTTATTTGTGATGTCTGAATAACTTGATTAAATCTTTCATTAAGTTTACGTAATTCTACACCTCCTTCTGCTGTTTCTGGATTTGCATGAGCATCAACAGATTTGACGATGCTTGAAAACAATTTATTTTTAGACTCTAACATTGATTTATAATAAAGAGTTCGTGAGAAAAATGCCTTATGACGTTCTAATTGATTTAATGTTGAGTCTCGTCCATTAAAAAGATTTAAACTTGATAAAAGATTTTCAGCTTTGTCTAACCATTCAGAAATTTCCTTACGTCCTTTTTCTAAAGATTCAAATTGAACTGAGAGTTGTTCACAAAGATGAAATTGCATTGGAATTAAAGCACGAACTTTGACTAATGTCTCTTTTTCTTTCTTCAATATCAACATCTTTTTTTCAATTTCTTCTTTAGATAAATCTTGAATAAGCATTTGAAGTTTTTTGCTAACATTCTTGAAAAGCTCTTCAATATTTTTTTCTTCTGTCGCAAGTACTTTAAGTTCTTTTATATGATCTTCAATTCGTTCAATTGATGTTAATTTAGATGGCGATAGCATTTTTTCTGCATTTTTAAGCCATTCATGTAAGGTGTCAACACCTGTTCGGTATTCCTGACAATTCCTCAATAAATCACCGGCATGCATATACTGTTTAGCTACCAAAAATATATTATCCCATCGATTAGTTAAATCTGTATAACGATCACGTAAATGTAAAGCTACATTTTCATTAGCAGTAGCTATTAAAAAACTAACATTATCAGATAATTTTTGTTGTTTATCTTTCCACACACTAATATCTTGGAAGAATCCCATTTTCTCTTCATCATCAAAATTCAATGCATTTTCTGCATTAATTATCCAATTTGAGAATTCATCTGATAAAGTATTCCAACGTCTCCAGTATGCAATAACTTCTTCAAGCATACTTTGAATACAGCGAAGATCCATCGACACACTTTTCCATTTTTCACCAGTCTCACGTATAAATCTATCAATATTAAGATGTTGTTCTCTATCAATATCACCGTCACGTTTAAATTCATCAGCTACTTGTTGCATATCAAGATAAGCTTTCTGAAATTCCTGAAAAATTTGATTTCGTGAAACAAAATTTCTGTATTGTTCTAACATTTGATTAACTTCTTCTTCACTTCCATATTTGACACTCCAAATTTTTAATTTATTTTCTATGAGATATAGAAAAGCAATTAAACAACATTTATGTTCTAAAAATTTTAATTTTATTCTTCGTTTTGCAGCTAAACTGGAAAGACTTTTAAATCTTATGGCCATATTATTTAATTGAAGTGATGGTACTTTTGAAGCTAGAGGTAAGTTTTTAACATGATTAAATTTATCAGTCATACTTGGTAGGTCAGCAAAAAATTGTTTATGTTCTTCTAGTTTTCGGGATATTATACCAGCAGTTCGTTCGTCCATTTCTTCTGGAATATCATTATCAGAATTAAGAAGTGATTCTGCAAGTGCTAGCCATCTTCCTAATTCTCCAATTTCTTCTGGTAATGCAGAATCTAAAAGCCAGACCCATTTTGATAAAAGGTATGTCAATTTATTCCATAATCCTTGTATTATTTTCCAAGAATCATGAGTTATACTAATCATACTTGGAGTATCAACAAGGTTTTGTAATTTTTTATATAACAAAATTCTTTCGTCATATTCTTTTTTGATGTTAAGGTATTCGTCAAATGATGATGAGAAGCTATGAGTTTTATCCATTTGCTCTAAATAACTTGTTCGATTATTAAGCCAAGCAATCATTGAATCATAATCGTGTTGAATTGTACCAAATGAATCAGGCCCACTAGATTTGGGTTCAGGATATTTATGTAAAAATTGTGCTACATATGTCATGATTGATTTTTCATCTGGTTGTGGAACGTCAACATCTTCAGGATCAAGTAATCGAGCTATTCCTAATTCCACTTCAGCTACATTAAAAGCGGTTTCTAAACGGATTCGATTAGATGCTTCTTTTAATGCAGCTATATTTACTAAATTCTGTTTAATTACATCAATTATGGCAAGAAAAGCATTTCCATCTCTCCAACTTTCACCAAAATCACGTACTTTGATACCCGATTCCCTAAAATTATTTATTTATCCATTAAATGTTTCTTTTTTCTAAAATTAATCAAACAAAAAATAAGTAAAGCTTTTAATTACTTTGGTAACGCATTAGTAACCCATTGAAGTAAAGTCTTTCTTGCACCTTGTTTCCATTTTTCACTACTCAATCTTTTTCGTTCGCTAGCTGCTGAGCCCATACTTTCAAGACTACTTTGACTTCCCCATGTTTGGCCAAGATATTCCAAAGCTTTAGTGTTTTCTTCAATCTAAAAAATTAATTAATTAGAATAATTATTACTTTCAAATATTTATAAACAAAAATATTAATGATTTGATAGGTATGTAATTTTATTTTTTTTAATTGTGAAGATGCAGTGCTGTGATAAATAAATTTATCACATGTAGGGTGAAATTTTTTTATCAAACATTTTAATGCTGATTTTGTGATTGAAATAAAGCGATTACCTTTTGTCGATCCTTAGATCGTAGCTTGTTTGTTAGAATATAAAATGAATTAAAGTACAGTGGTAATTAATCGATAAAAAAATTTATTATTACTTATTAAATAGTGCTACTACGATAGTTTAAATTGTTTTATTCAAAGTGTTTATAATGACTAATTCAACTACTATTTATTGACTAATAGTATCAAATTAACTAGTGCTTTTTAATTTAATAATGTATAATTAGTTTTTATACCTGAAAATATAAAATAATAGTCCATATCAGGCCCAATACAACCGGAGGTCTACCATCAACAAGATCTGATGAATTAATGTTGACTAATTTTATCTGAAAAATGTTATTTATCAATTTAATTAGATAATGCTTTCTTATTCTTAATATCAATAGAATATTCATTACTTACCTTTTTACTTTGCAAAAATTGCAAAGCAGTATTGGCATTGCTAAGAAAATGTGGTCTTTTCAAGTTTCTTCCCCGTTCAACGGGCTATAATATTAAACAAATTTCAATTAAATACTTTGATTAACAAACTTTTGTCAAAATAACAGAATAAATGAATCTATTTACCAATTTTTCCCCGGATAAAACTTCCAATAAAGCAAGAAGACGAGTACCATCTTTCAAATCTTCAATTAGATCGTCTACTCTTAGTGGTGGAATTCTCTGTCAAAAACAACAGATAAAATATTAAAAAAAATTTTTAATATCTATACAGATTCGTAGTATAAGTGATTTATCAATTTTTATCTTGTTGATAAAAGACAAAATAATTTAAGATAGTCTGGGTATTTAGAAGCACGCTATTATATGTATACGTCTATGCTGACATGCATTTCACGATGAATCGGATGTAGTTTTGAAGGATCTGGTTGGAAGAAAATCGAGAGCCAGGTACGGAGATACCATAACATAGTTTATAAGTTTAAACTTCATCTTATACTTTCAAAGTATATTGAGTAAAATTTACACTATGACGTGAGTTTGATAATATTTCAAGTTGTTATATATATACCTGAGCATGTATGGAAAATTTTTTTCAATTAAAATTACCTTGGACAAGTATGAGTTTATCCAATTAACGAATGTTTTTTTCTGTACACGCTCCTGTTCATCTGAAAAATTTAAATTTTAATAAATAAATAAATAAGTCAATAATATTTATCAATAATCATATAAATGATAATTTTTTAATTATCAATTCATTTCTGAAATGATAATTTACATTAAATTTATGTATAAAAAAATTTAATTATAAATTAAAAATTTATTTTCTTTCATTCAGTAGAATATAGTTGATATGTGATTATAATTAGATATGTGTAAATCAAGGATGATGAATTTTCTTGGAAGTCAATTGAAAACTAATTTCATTAGAATTTCTTGCTATAAACATATGAAATAAAGGAATGAAAACAATTTCTTATTTTGTAATAATTAAAAGTATTTTCTTATTATTATCAATATAAGTCAAATACCATAAAATGTCGCTTTGATATAACGAAAAAATTTCATAAAAAGGGAAATCGATGCAAATAAATTGATCTATACATACATCTATATATGTTAATGTCGTAAAAGGAACCGCACCAGGTGCAAAGGCTTGTATTTTGTAACGATCGCGTGCGTCGCATCTGCTGCGTATCTTAGAATCCACATTCATTCTCTGTCTTTTTTCAAGTCATTTTTATTGAGTAAATTCCGACCTGGTAGTGCCATTCCATTAAACTAGACAGTCTAAATAATAATTCTTCCTGAATAATACGTATCTACAAGATGACTTTTGTCAGTAATATATAAACATTCACAGATTCTCCATCAAGACTTTCATCACATCACGATATTGCATAAGTTTTATTTGGACGATTCTATGTAAAAATTTTATCAGGTTCGTGACTTTTCTATACTTTCGTGACTATGTTTATCTCTAGGAAAAAGATTAGTTACAAATAATTTAGAAGAATCGGAATGGCTTGTCCCCTTGAAAATTTTTTGTTGTCCAAAATAAAAAGAAAACCAGTGATGTAATACATTATCAAACCATAGATAAAAGAAATTTAAAAATACTAAAGATGATGCATTGTTCATTTAGATTTTTTATTGTAAAGCTAAAGAATAAATTCGTAATCATGTGATTTTAATGATTAAAACATGATAATATTTAGAAACAAAATTTGCAATTTGTTCAATGATATTTACGTCATTCAATTTCTCGTTTATATTTATCACCTTCAGATAACCACTAACTTGTTATTACGATACCCATAACGAATCTCAAATTTCTGATATTACTTTTTCAGTTAACCAATCATCCACATCTATATACGAGCCAGGTTAATATTAACAATGTTATTCATAGGTATATTAATTACTAGGAAATTTTTATTTCATTTATTATTTAAAAATTGTATTATCAAATTGTAGTAAAACTACTACTACCTTGACACAATTTGATTATCGTCCAATACAAATGTGATTAAAAAAATCTTAAAACAATAAAATTTTGATACAAATCATGTCATATCAAAGTATTTTCTTATTACAACCCTAGAATTTGAATGGCATTAGCTTTTAGAAAATACTTGTACGATATATCATCTAATTCTTAAATGAAATTTCAATATTTCATTCCTTGTCAATTATGCATTACATTGTTAGACTATAATTTATAACTCATTAATTTTTTTATTAATAATTTATCATAATGACATCTGAAATATTTGGTAATTGATGTCTTACACTAATGTTCATGTATTGCATGTACTACAGATAAGTACGAAGTGTAGAAAGCAAGTAAGAGAGAATAAGAGATAGAAGAGACAGAACAAATAAAATCAAGACAGAAACCACGTGAAAACGTCAAATTGACTGCATGCAAAGCTCTCATCATCTGCCTAGACAATATGCACTCAAAATAGACATGTGCAGAAATAGGTAAGTTAAGTGAATATTAACTCAACATTTTCTGATTGTTTGTTATAATCAATTAAATGTACATAATTGATGCAGCGCGATAATTATACTTAATTAGAATTGAAATAGTATTTACTAATTTACTATATTCTGTTCATTCATCATTATTATGTTGTTTTGATAAAATAAAACAGAGGAATGGAATATAATCTTATCTCTGTTGATAGGAGTATTTGGATAATATGTTAAATTATTATCTAACCTTTTATTTCAGCAATATGTGCATCATACTCATTACGACTTCTTACAGTAGAATCCAATCTTGCTGATAGATTTTGGAAAGTTTGATTGTGATAATCAGCATACCATTCAGATGGTGCTCTATCGTCATTTGGTCCAAGAGGTGGGGGAGAAGAGTATTTTTTTTGGAAAGATAAACTCTCTTCTGATGGGAATTTCATAAATGATGTTACTGAGCTTGATTTACTTCCATGACTCTGAATACCATGACTCTGATAAGCTGAATCTTCAAACACATGTAAATCTTCACTTGGAGTTCGACTTGATTCTTGTAAAAATGAGTTTGACTCCGTTATTTCTTTTATACATTTTCGTACTGTTATTTTTTCAAATTTCACCACTTTTGCTCCATTTAATTCTCCTTCTTCTACTAGACGTTCATATGATTCTTCGAAAGAATTATCACTTGATTTTAATGAGGACTTTCTTTGTATTGGAGTACTAGACCTTGAATGATGTTCAACAATATCTTCTGTATTTATATTATGATCTTGGGACCAGATATTTTCAAAAAAATTCACTTTGTCCCTTAGTCGACCGCCACGTGGTGTCCTTGGACTACCTGACGGTGAGTTTTTAGTAGGACTGTCACCCTTGGGTGGAGTCTCTCGAGACATTTTTGTTCAACTACTGTTACCGGTTTGTGAATGTGCCTTTAATTTTTTTCATTGCACAAATAACACATTTAAAATAATTTTGTATAAAAATTTTTTAACTTCACTTAAATCTGTCAAACTATCAATTATCACATGCTAAAAAAATGTTATTTTTTAACTCTTTTTTATGATAAAGTTTAACTTATTTATTTTTCTCTATAATCGATCAGTTTCAAAATATTGTCACTGTAGAATTGAAAAAATTTACGTAAGAAAATGGAATTACTGAAGACGGAATACGCACATGCCGGTTCAATACCAGCTGCAACGACGCAGTTTACAGTTATTTGTTAATATAAAAAAAAACATCCGTAAAATTGTCAAATATTTAAAATAACACTTTCATATGAATTATCGAATTAATATTATCAATATAATTTACAAATAATATTGTATATAAATTCATGAATATTCAATGTTTCATCATAAAAATATTGGTGTATATTTTATCGAAATGATCAATAAATATGTAAGAATTATTTTTTTGATCATTTGTTTATAAAAAATTAACACAATAAATCAATTATTGTATTCATATAAAAACTTTTATTATTATTTGAAATATATTACTTTTTTTTATTGTGTAAAAAGCTACATGGAATGTATTATACAGTTGCGCAAACGGAGAATATACATACGTCGAGTTCAGATGAACGCCGGTTCGATACTAACTGCGTTAAACAAGCACTCCTGTACAAACCAGCCGCACATGATTTACCCACTATACTACCATCAGACAATTCACGGCTCCGGCAAGTCGACGTTACCTCACCGATACCCAGGACACTCACTCGATCAATCTTTTTATCTTTGTCAAGGTCCTATCTACATGTATGTTAATGTTTTTAAATTTTTCTTCAACATATTTGTGATCAATAGTGATATTTAAAAAATAATATTTGTTTAGCAAAAAAATTATCAAGTGTTGTTTGTAGATAAAATTAAATGTTGAATGAAAATTATTTCGATTGATGTTATCATATTGGAGATGTGACGATTATAGTTACAGTTGCAAATATTATTGATTACATAGTTGTTGGCGTATTTTGAAATTTTTAATTCTCTAACTAAATTAAATAAGAATGCAGGAACAAATAGTATGAAATGGGTCACACATAGGCGTGGTCAAGTGTCTTATATAACTATCCTCAATTTACATGATTCATCTGATCAATGTATTTAAATCTAAACATGCACTTTACTCTTTGACCTAATAATGTTTTATTTTGTTTTTTTTTTCTTTTTATCCATAAATTAACTATTACCGATTGACATATAAAATTATTCTTTTAATAATAATCGACTATTATTACATTTTAAAATTTGTTAACAAAAAAATATTAAAATTTGTAATTAATTCACTTAATTACTTATTTTTCATACAAAGTTATCATTAAAAGTGAATACTCTTATGATAATGACTACTTTGATCATCAATTTAAAAGTTGACGTAATTCCAAATGAACTTTGGTGATATTTTTAAATAAAATTATGATGATATTGTTATTAATAAAACATATTTATATTTATGATTATGCTAACATATGAATGCGAAAAAAAAGTTGCAAAAAAATAAATGAATAATCCAAATCACAGGATAATAAATGTGAATAACTATGGAGACAAGTGTCCCGTCATTTCTATTTATAAATAAGTGTTAACTATATTAACTGATGGTGTCTAGTCAATCTTGATTCTCTTTCCTCACATAGTCAACACAAATATTGCGTAAGCTGTATCCTCTTCCACCCACCTGTTACTTTTCAGTACTGCGTTTGGTACGTCGGCGCAGCGCAATAGTTTACACATTCATTCAGATTGTATGCGCCAAAATAATTTCGTACATTGTTATTATGTGAATGTATGTACATAAATATGCAAGCACATAGTTATGAGAAAATTCAAGTCAAGCAAAAGAGAAGTATTTTAGCATTTAACTTTAATAATATCCTCAGAGTCTTTAGAATAACTACAGTAATGTAAAGAGTGCAGTGTGCGACAACTGGGTCAAGTCTTCAGACATATGTGTGCGTAGGAGTTATAAAAAATCGATAATTTATACAAACATAATTGTCGATAAATAAATGTATAAATTGTAGCACCATTGTAATTATTTTTTGATATATATTATAGAAGAAAAATCAACCAACCTTGAAGTAGGGTAATCGTCGCTTGATATTCAGCCAGTTTTTCGTCTACATAATCTTGACTTTGACTGGCAATGATTTCTGCTGTGCTGGGCCCACTGTCTTCTTCATCACCATGTGTTGATAATGGTTCTAATGGAACACCAACATATTCGTATTCGCCTGGTTGGTATGGTGCTATTAAATATTCTGGTGGAGCACCAGGGATCGGCGATCCATGATAACCTGTTTCTGAACTAGGATCTCCAATCCCACGTTCCATTGGGCTCTATTGAAATAATTATTCATTTCTATGTCAATTGACTTGACTAAAGATTCATGGCATTACATCAATTTATTTTACAAACCTGTGGTATAAAAGGTCGTGGTGCAGCATTCCCTGTAGAAACGGGAGACGGCCATCTAGGTCTGGGGCACTGAATAAATCCAGGAGGTAAACATCCAAAAACTGGAGACATTCCTGGTGAAATAGGCATTCCAATAGGTACCGGACTTATTGGATGTATCATTCCTGGGTATGTGAGAGGTGATATTGGATGGTGAATAGGCGTAGGTGGACCACGTGAACGACTTGGAGATTGTGACATTAGAGTTGGACTAAATGCAGGTGACATTGGTCGAAAAGGACTTTGATTATTTGATGAATGAGCAGGCCAGCCTCCATGACTGCCTGGTATCCGGGATGGATGTGACATTTATTCTTCAATTTCTTTTGCTTCGGTGAAAATAAACTTTCTTCAGTTGTCTTTAATAAAAATAATCCAAAGCTGTTATGTAGTCCATTTGATTTCATTCCTTTAACAAACGAATGATTAAAAATATTTCGCAACATGAAGTCAATTCCACGAATTCATGTAACGATTTTGTTATATTCATCACACGCATTATTTAGTCAATAAAAAATGTATATATGTACAACAAGTTAAATAATACACTTGCCAGTTAACTGAAAAGAAATAATTAAATAATAAAAAATATTCTTGGTAGGCTATGTAAATAATACTGTTGCAACTATTTTATCATTATTTACTTGTATATACTTTTAATTTTAAAATACATCACAGCTACACTAGAGTGGATTTGAGCAAACAAAAATCTTGAAAAATTTCAAGTCAGATACCACACGTATAGAGTGACTATATTTAGTATTATATAAATATATATGTATATCTATTTTGATATCCACTTCTGATACACATAAGATGCTTTCGAGTGACTTGTATGTATTCTCATAATCATTATTATAATTTCTCTATTTTATTCATTCATAGAATCGATGATAAGTTTTTCATTTTTATAAATTTATTTAAATAAAATTTGTCTTATTATTACTACTATTATCACTACTATTACCATGTTAAATGTAAAACAAAATCGTATTTTTTTCTTGGAATTGAAAGAGTTTTAATGAAATAAACGATTTATGAAAATATAATTCATTGAATTCTATATGTTTTGTAATTCCAAAAATAAAACTCGGCGAATCGAACTGAAATAGTCGAGTAAAAGAACCAATGAGAATGTGCGTACGTCTTTTAACGTTAGTCAAGTGACCGTTTTCAAAAAATTTTCCAATAAATATTGCAGATACTTGAAATAATAGGTTTTGAAAAGTACTTTCAATATCCTTTTTTGCTCCTTCAAACTTTCTTTTAATTAATTTTCTATCTTTATACGTATAGATGTTAATTCCAATATGTGTGCCAAATGCCAAAAAAACAATTACGTATTCGAATGAAGGATGCTTTTCATGCAATAGATCAATGAACTTTGATATTTTTTTTAAGTTCTTTCATGATTGATATCCTTTTTTTTTACGTATTCTTAGTTTCACTTCATTTCTCACCTTCAATTATTATTATAACATTCACAATTTTTTCTTCGTTAAATACAATTCAATAAAATTTTTTATTAAAGTTCACATGAAAAAATATCGATTTCTAAAATTTAAATGATTATAAATAAACAAACATAGTTGTGTCAAATATAATTGATTCGTGAATAATTGTTCGTTTTTTATCATTTAACGAAATGCCAGTTCACGTCAAAGATCACGAACAGACTGATCCCTGGATCATTGGTCCAGGCTTGGCAGGCATACACGCGGGCGCCCATTGGGACGCCAGATTTATATTTAACTTTGGCATCACTTGAAATTAGTCTTAACCTTATAGTAACCGTTAGAATTCTCTATGACCCTCTCTATCATTATTAATATTTCCATAATGACTCTGTTAGTAACGCTGTCAAACTTTTCAATCATCACCTATTTAATTTTCCATATCGTTTGTATTTAAATAATGATTTTTTTTTATTTAACAAGTTTTTATCAAAAATCTTTTTCCTCCTATCAACTATAATCTGCTATACGAATTACGGATTCCATTCCTCCAAAAACAATAGATGTTTTGAAACTATCTAAGGTCATGATTGCTTTGGTGACCTCAAATTTTCCAACAACCTATAAAAATGTTTTGAATAGATATTTACATACATCTAATGATAGTATT
This sequence comes from Chelonus formosanus, assembly GCA_028641665.1. NCBI lineage: Eukaryota > Metazoa > Arthropoda > Insecta > Hymenoptera > Braconidae > Chelonus > Chelonus formosanus. Next base: position 23,708,884 of record CM054002.1, read on the forward strand.
TAATTAAAATTAACAGATAAATTGATACCTTTTTTTCTTTAATATTAATTATTTCAAGTGCTCCAGTACCAGATCCACCAGCAACAACATGACTTCCCTCAGGATCACCATTAAAATATTGTAAAGCATACAAAAATTCTCCATCTAAACTTGTTGGCCGATTTACTGGGATTATGGTTTCTATTAATTTACATGTGGTTATATCCCATAGTTGAAGACTTCCTCTTACCACCCATGATCCTGTAATAATGTGAGAATCCTAAATACAAATATCACGTATTAATTATAAATATAAATGTATTTTCTTATTATTGGAACAAAATAGTTGTGATGATGATAATTTATTAATAAATCGACATTAGGAAAACGTTTCATGCCAAATTTAATGGATTTGATGAGTTCACTATTTAATTTTAACGTTGCTACTAACATAAATGATTATATACAATCAGTTAAGCTAAAAGAAAATTGTTTGTAGCCATGTGTTTAATTATGTGCTATTAATTAATTATGATTTATTTACTTTCATATCTACAGCATCTCCACATATGTGTGGCCCTTTTATTACTTTGATAGATCCGGTATTTATTCGTGTGTCCCATATCTGTAATATAGATTGTCAAATTTTTTTCAAAAAATTCTGGGTTAATCAATAATTCAAATTTGAAAATTAATTAAATTACTCGAATTGTGTCATCCCATCCACCTGTAACTATTAAATCGACGTAAGAATGATGAAATTTGGCAGTAAATATTCGCATTCGATGAAAATTTCCAATTCGATTATCAGTGAGATCTAATTCATTTTCTTTATAAATAGTAATTAACTGCAATTCAATTTTAAATTAATTATCTTCCCGGTAGTAATACAAAATAACTGTATATGAATTGAGATTAGGGGTGAATTCACATTGCTATCTAGATTATTGTTAATTTATTTTATAAGTTAAAAGTACCTTAGCTGATTCAGCATCGTACAATCTTAAAGCAGCATCTTTACCACCCGAAACAATATATCTTCCATTAGCACTTACGTCAATAGTATTTATTTCATTTTTTGGTTCTGAAAATAATTTAATTGACTTGTGATAATTATTACATAAAAAATAATCTAAAATATTTAACCTTCTATAAATCGTGATAATTGATTTGTATTAATTATACACAAAAAAATATTTCCACAAGCAGTTGAAGCATAGAATATGTTTTGATGGATAGGATTGAAACGACAACACATTACTGGAGGCATTGTGTCAAAACCGTTTCTTAATGTTGCCCTCAATTTTCCTGTTTCTCCGTTTCTTATCTGAATTTAGATAATTTATCATTATCATAAATAAAATAATATGATCATTTATAAAACTAACCTGAATAGTTCCAGTTCCAAAACTACTAGCAATCATTCCTCCATCTGGAGAATATTTGACACAATAAAGTCCATTAAAGTTATCTGGGAAACGAACTTGATAACAAATTTTAGCTCGATTTTCTTCATAGTTACTATTTATACGAGTTTTTTGTAACCATTTGTGACGTTTTTGCATTTCTGATTCTGATATACGACGATTTGCTGAAAATTTAGATGCTTTTGCAACTGATGATGAAGACGAAGACGATGATGGAGTATTTTTTGACATTTGTGAATTTGTATCTTTTTTGTCTGACATTTGTGTAACTGGTAAAAAGAGAAATTTTGATCCAATATTAATTTGATTAATTTTCAATAAATTATTTATTTTTTTTATTCTATTACATTATTACCATCTGATGCTGTATCTTGACTATCATTATCTTGGAGGGAAGATGTTAAATCCATTTTGAATAGATAATTCTGGCCCTTTTCAATTTTATTTTTATCATCATTATTCATCTTATTGTTCAAACTATTGCTCTACTCTATTATAATAATAATTATTTATAAACCATATGATGTAAACGAAATTTTAACCAACTATGATCGTCACTTGTCATTTTCAATCAATGAATAATTATTTTTTTATGTTTAATATATTCTATGTAATTATTACTGTAGTTATCTTCATTTAGAATAAAGAAACAATGGTATAACTTTTGAACAAAAAAAAAATTTAGCCTCTTAGTTTAAACGAGAATTGCTCTGGTTATGACAGTATCATTTTAGCTCACGTGAACGAAGTCCGACAACTCTGGTATCCTCCTTATGTCATTGTTAGTGACAACTAGACATCAGTGTAATCTGTAACATTTGCAATGTTTCATAAAATATTTTACTTCTATGGTGTCTTTATTGGATACATTTCTTATATTATTTTAACTGGTTCATACATTCATTGTGTTGATGCAGGTTGTAAGTTCAATTATCTTTTTCAACAAATTAATTGCTTCAATTTTTTTTTACTATAAAATTTAATTATTCACAGAATGTTAATCAAAATTAAATATCTTAAAAGAAAAATCAAAAAACAACAAATTATATTAAAAAAATACTTGAATGAAAAATTTTTGTTCTCATAACTAAATCTATGTTTGATTATATTTTTTTCTCGTCATGTAGTTATGATGTAGTTTAGTTAACGTTTACCGTTTATCCACTTAGGCTTATTTCATCCGTTCTGTATTCTTCAAGTGTTATATTCGCTGTATGTGTATAATATTTTCGATTCATGATTTATTTATCTATATTTGAATTTTTTCAAAAATTTTATCTTACATAAACATTAAAAGAATCCCAATTATAAATATTAAACCTTTACATTGATCATCTAGTTGTATAATATTTAGTGAAATATCAATTTCATTGAATCTTTAATTATTTATTTATTATTTAATTGATAGATTCCGGACTTTGGAATGCAACATGGACTGATAAATTAAAACGAGATTTACTATTCAAATATGACAAATTTGCAAGACCTGCACAACATTACAACACAACACGTGTTTATTTTGGAATGACCATCTTTCATATTTCAATGGTATTCATTGAAAAATATTGCTTTTTTATTTCATAAATATAGTTTCTATTTTTATTAATATATCAATTAATTGTTGATTTTTAATTTTATTTAATATTCTAGGATGAATTTAAATCTGCAATAGGAGTCCAAGCGTGGGTGAGAATGGTTAGTAATTGAGCATGTAAAAATAATAATATCGTATTATATATATATATATATATATATATATATATATATATATATCAATCATTTTTATTATTTAGCTTTGGATGGATGAAAAACTCAAATGGAATTCTTCAGACTATGGTGGTCTTCGTAGATTACAAGTCGGTAACCATGAAGTCTGGCAACCAGATATTATTCTTTATAACAGGTAAAAGTAAAAATAAATATACAGGGTGATCTAAAATTATTATCACAAGTACCGGGAATAATACCGATAAAAGTCTGAAAGAAAGTAGTCCATAAGTAAATAGTATTTTATTTCTTAAAAAAATGAAAATATGCGGTCTATTCGCGCTCAAAAGACAAGGATAACAGCTTGTACATGTGAAGTTGTCTCACTTTAATATTTACCTATTGTTATGGTTAAGAAATCAACTGGAATGGTTGCCGAGTGATATTAGTCACTTTGCAATCTTATACACGATAATTCATTTTTTATCGATGAAGTCTCTCCTCTCTGGCTAACGCTGTCTTGTTATCTCCGTTATCTGATTGGTTGTTTATATTATTTAATAACTCCTCTATTTTTGCGAATTTACAAAATTTGCGAACGCCAATCTGTTCCAAATTCTCTCTAGTTTCTACATGTTTCTCTTGTGATAATAATTTTAGATCACCCTGTATACATCATTTTTATCAATTAAAAATAATAATATAAAAATGAAATTTTCAATTATTTTAGTGTTGCTGTCTCGTCAATTGAACATTATGGAGATACTCATTGTCATATATATGAAGACGGAACAGTTCTTTGGGTTCCACCTACACAATTTCTTGCTCTCTGTGACCTTGATCTTCGACTTTGGCCTTTTGATACTCAAACTTGTTCACTTAAACTTGGTTCATGGACTTACCCCGGTAATCAAATTGATTTGAGGCTTAGTAATTCATCTCTAGAAGGAGCAGTACACTTGATACAAAATACAGAATGGAAATTGGTTGAAATTACTCGGCTAAGAAATATTACTACATATGAATGTTGTCCTGATGAACCATATATTCATCTCGTTTTTACTCTTACAATTAGAAGAAATTCACCACTTTATAGTTCTGTATTTATTACTCCAACTGCAGGTATTAATTATCAACAATTTTTTAATTTATCTATTTAAAATGAATATTTATTAATAATTTTTCTAATATAGTTATAGTTATCATGAGCTTAGTGAATTTTTGGTTGCCTCCAAAAAGCAAAGAAAAACTCATTATGTGTGGATGCAATGCCCTTATAACTTCAATATTCCTCATTTATTTTTCCAACAAGATACCTCCACATTCATCTAATGCACCATTAATAGGTATTTTATTATTATTTTTTTTTTTAATTAATTATATCTATTAAAATAATTTTAATATTAAAAAAGAAAAAAAATTAAAAAATATTTCTTTGTTCTATTTTTAGTAAGTTTTTATAGTGGCTGTCTTTATCAAATAATAATATCCTTAGTTATTTCTGTATTAGTAATAAACTTATCCCAACGACCTTACTGTAAACCACTTCCACGTAATATAAAAAATATTCTTGTTGGCTGGACTGGAAAGTATTTGGGTCTCTCTGATCTTATTCACGCAGTAAAGTTGCATTTATTTATTTTATTTCCATCCTATGCAATAATTATTATGAGTTTATTTAAATAATCTGTTTGTATTGTATATTTAGATCCAAGCTTCCTATCCAGCAGGTGAGCAAGAGCTAAGAGAAAGTCATATAAGTGATTCTTCAGTATTTGGATCTAATTCATTGAATATTAATTTAGATAATGGTGATAGAGAGAATATTATTTCTCCTACGACAAGCGTAGCTCAACTAGAATGGATATTATTAGCAACAGCCATTGACCGTATCTTTTTCATTATATTCTGCAATAATTTTGTATTGATGGCAATTACTTGTTTATCATAAAATTTATTATGATTATAATATTTGTAATAGTTACTTATAATTCAATATTTAAATAATTTAATTATAAATCATACTTTACAAAAATTTCCCCTAAATTATTGTTATTTAGAAAAAAATTATTTAATTAATGAAATAAGAGTACATATAATTACATGAATAATATAAATGTATATAAATTTTTTAAACTAACAGTATGTTTATATGATAATATATGCAAAAATACTATTTTAAAATTTATCAAAATAATTTAATAAAAATAAAGAATTGAAATAATGAAATTAAAAATTAATTACAAATTTATGAGCAATTTGATCTATTCCTTATGTATTGGATAAAGAAAAAATATACACTAAAAAAAACTCCATTAAATATTGGAGATTGGATACTTGATTTACCTTGACTTGAGAATAACCTAATCCAATCTTGAACTGATCTAATTGCTCATTTAATTATTAACAAATTTCATTTAATCTTTTTAAGTAAAATAATAAAAAATATTGCAGTGCTTCTTAAGTCTCAATCTTTTTGAAAGAATATTCTAATTTATCCGCCATAGCTCAGTCCAAGCTCATACAATATTACATCACCAGTTATTTGTAACGTATCAACAACAGAAGGTTTTATTCGATGTTTAAATTCTCCAATCATTTTATTTCCCAACCAAATTATATAGCCTTCATATTCACACCGTATGCTGAAAATAAATATTAGATGAAAAATCACATTATACAATTTATAATAAAAATAATTACGTTAAAAGAAAGTCTCTTCCAGGACCCCAAGATAATTGTCCTTCATGTCTTTCTTCACGCTGCCAAGATCCATTTGTCCAGCAATTCATAACAACACAAGGTGTTTGATGTCCATATTGAAAACGTGGATTTAAATGTAATGCTATATCTGGATGGGGAAAAAGTAATGGACTATTCTGAAGGTTTACATAAAAAGAATGAGGTAATAATTTCAATCGTCCTTTAATAAATATCCTTGTGCCACACTGAAACTCCTCTGTAATAGATACGGTTATGGGTACATTCTGAAAATATATTATAAATTATTTTTCAAATAATATGCTATATTTCAATCTCACGTTTACTCACAAGATCTTCGGTCAAGAGTTGATGTTGTGAAAGTTGAAATTTTTTTGATGTTTCAATGATTTTGGGATCAGGATATATACAGAGAGTTTTAAGACGAAATCGTACATCTTCAATTTCACCATTATATTCAAAATTGATAATTGATTCTAAAGGTAATCTATATGTAAATGTACAGAAATGATGACCATTAACAGATACCTGTAGTTATTGATAATAATTATTTACAAAGTTACTCAATGTTTCATTTAATAAATATATTAATTAAAACTTACATAAAATTCTTTAGACAAACAAAATATTATGAGATGAAAATAATTATTGTGTTGGAAAAGACGACTAGAAGAAATGTATGGTGAACATGTTTCTTCTTCATGCCAGTATCCTTTTACTTTAGAATTTCTCACAATATATCCTCTATCTAATCTTGGATTAAAATGAAATGCGATATTTCCTGATGTACGGCATGTTAAATTAATAGCAAATCTAAATAAGAAGAAACTCAAATTTTTCAATGTGACATTTGTTTACTATTTAGCTATAATTTTTATTAGATTGTCTTATTTTATTCATGTTTCAGTTATTTAATATAAATTCAATTGTTTTCTTTTCAAACTAATTTTTATTAAAGTTAGATCATTTTCATTTATTAAATTGTCTGATAAAATAAAAATAACCAAATACCTTGTAGAATTATGGGGGATGTATCCAATTACTATTATTGCTGATGTTGGTTCCAATTTAATTGGAGTTACAGAATCTGATGACCTCTAAAATATAAAGATGCGTATAAAAAAAAGTATCAATCAAATATGTGTTTTAAATTTAAATCAACTATTTCTTCATTTTACATAATAAATTGAAGTTAATGTTGAAATAACAATTCGAGACATAAATTCACTTGGCGCGCTTTATTCAAATGATTACCCAAGTGATCTTGCGCGAATTACTCATGAAAACTGCTCATCGGTACACACATGTACTAAAAGTTTATATTCAATGTTGTATACAGACATATATTTCACTACATATGTATACGTATACTAACAGTACAGTAAACCGAGAAACACGTACTACAACATCATTTATTAATCGTTTTTTTCTTCTATTTTTTAAGAAAAAAAAATGTTAAAAATAATTATTGCTCAGTACTCAACAATAAAAAGATTATTCTTATTGCTCTATTCAATCGTACACTTACTAGAGGTATAGTTTCTTCATCAAAATAGATGAAATTTTGAAGTAGATTTTCCTTACGTTCTATAGACATTTTTCCAACAGTGTTACACTTACACTGCAGTATGCAGGAGCTATCGTACTGAGATTAATAAGTATATATTTACATACATATGTGACTGACATAGACAATAAGTATCCTATATAATCTTCGAATAATGTTTCATTTTGATAATTTTTTTATCGTGTAATTTTTTATTTTATAAATATTATTAATGTCATTTTTTCATTGTTTTGTTCCCTTTTTTGATGATTAAAACATTTTTTTAAATTTCTAATGATATATAATATATTTGAACCAAATAATCTTTTAAATTTAAAATTTTTTATTCAATAGGAGTTCAATTAAAACATTTAACATCTAGAGTCAAAAAAGAGTAATGTTCAAGAATAAACTTTGACCTGGATAAATAGAATGACAATAAAATATAAAAACAATCGATAATTGATATTAGAAATAATTATAATTAAATCTCACATTAATTAATTTTACAATTTTAATCGTTATTATTGGTTTACTTAATGCTCTAATTGATGTGGTTTCTTTAATGAGCAAATTGCATCGATAAAAAAATGGAAATATTTTACTAAATACCAACAATGTTTATTAATTATTATTCAAACGATACATTAAAATTGTATACGGTTTTTTAAAAATTATTCTTAACTTTATTGGGTAGATTACTACATATTGATGTATTTATTATATATTCATAAACTGTGGCATATTCGGTGAGAATATGTATATGAGTTTAATTACATGCTTATTGTGTACGTATAAAGTGCTTTAAAGATTTAATTTCATCATATTAATTCAAGTTATAAATGTAATGATATTGTTTTCTATTACGGACGGAAATTTCAAAAAAATTCAGATAATTAGATATTTCACAATAATTGATAACAATTAACTCGTTACTATTATCATTTTATTCATATAGATCTATTAAAACTTTTAAACAATAATAAGAGTATTCTTCAGTAGATATTTTGTGATCTTTTTATAATAAAAGATTTTAATACAATTATATTGTAATAATACAATACGCTTGTGCAACAGTTTAAATATACATTATTGATTATAAATGTATTTAAGAGGCAGGTTAAAAAACTTCAAGATCTTTAAATATCTCGTGGCTCATGAGGATCAGGTAACGTTTTCCAGGAAGGTTCGACACCCCAAATATCACGAGCATATTCCATAATGGTTCTATCAGATGAAAATTTACCCGAAGAAGCAATATTTTGAATTGCCATTTCTGCCCATTTATTTTGATCAAGGTACACTTGACTTACACGATCTTGAGTTTTTATATAGTCTTCATAATCAGCCAAAAGAAAGAATCTATCCCACTTCATTAAGACATCAGTAATCTCTTTGAATTCGTCAGGATTATTCGGACTAAAGAATCCTCCAGAAATTTGATCGATACATTGTTTTGCTTCTGGTAATTTATTGTAATATTCCCACGCGTTGTAACCACGTTTTTTCAAGTCTTCAACTTCGTCTACAGTCATTCCAAAGATAAATATATTATCTTTTCCCATTTCTTCTGCCATTTCTACATTTGCTCCATCCATGGTACCAATTGTGAGAGCTCCGTTCAACTGTTGAAAGGTTAAAATTAAATTAGCTACGTATATATATATATATATATATATGTACAAATTGAATATAAAAAAAAAAGATATTACCATGAATTTCATGTTTCCTGTTCCCGAAGCTTCTGTACCAGCAGTTGAAATTTGTTCACTCAAGTCTGCTGCAGGAATTATTTTCTCAGCCAATGTAACTCGATAATTTTCTAAAAAGACGACTTTTAATTTATCACCAACTATAGGATCGTTGTTAACAACATTAGCAACGCTACAAATAAGTTTGATAATTTTTTTAGCGAGGAGATATCCAGGTGCTGCTTTACCACCAATCATAATAGTTCTTGGTACAAATGGAGCTGAAGGATTCTTTTTAATTCGGTTGTAGAGAGTAATAATATGTAAGCAATTGAGAAGTTGTCGTTTGTACTCATGAATACGTTTTACTTGAATGTCAAAGATCGATGCGGGATTCACCTTGACACCATAATCTTTTTCAAGTAATTCAGCTAATCTAAGTTTATTTTCTTGCTTTACTTTTACAACACTTCTTTGAAATGATGGATCTTTCGCCCATTTTTTCAATTCCTTTAACTGTTCAAGATGAACTGTCCATTCACTTCCAATTTTTTCTTCAATTACATCAGAGAGATTTGGATTGCATAATAATAACCATCGTCGGGGTGTAATTCCATTGGTTTTATTCTGGAATTTTTCAGGATGCATTTCATAGAAATCTTTGAAGACACTGTTGGCCAAAATATCAGAATGAATTTGAGCAACACCATTTATCGCATGACTACCAACAATTGATAAATGTGCCATATTAATTCGTTTTTCACCGTCCTCTTCAACAAGAGACATACGTCGAAGGCGATCAAGGTCGCCGGGGTATTTAGCTCCTACTGCTTGTAGATGTAAGAAATTAATATGATAAATAATTTGTAAGTGACGAGGTAGAATGCTTTCTAACATGCTTACAGGCCATCTTTCTAAAGCTTCAGGAAGAACAGTGTGATTTGTATAGGCGCAAGTACGAGTCGTTATATCCCATGCTTTTTCCCAAGATAACCCTTCAATGTCAACAAGAATTCTCATAAGCTCTGGAATAGCTAGTGATGGATGGGTGTCATTCAATTGTATAGCAACTTTATTTGGAAATTCATCGAATTCAGTTCTGTGATGCTCACGGGATCCAAATTTACTTGATTTATATCGGCGAATAATATCTTGAAGAGTAGCTGCTACCATAAAATACTCTTGTTTAAGACGTAATTCTTTACCTTCGAAGAAATTATCATTAGGATACAACACTCGACTTATGTTTTCAGCCAAGTTTCGATCAAATACAGCTTGAATATAATCACCATCATTGAAAAACTTGAGATTGAACTCAATCGGTGATTTAGCAGACCACAATCGCAAAGTATTTACAACATTGTTTTTGTAACCTGGAATTGGATTATCATATGGCATAGCATAAACAACTTGTGTGTTAACCCATTTCTTTCCTTCAGGTGTATCAATTACATGTCCATAAAAATGTACAGGAAGCATGAATTCTGGTCTTGCTTTTTCCCATGGATTTCCGTAACGAAGCCAGTCATCAGGTTCTTCCACTTGTTCTCCATTTTTTATTTTTTGCGCAAATATTCCATATTCATAACGAATACCATAACCATATGCAGCAAGACCCAATGTTGCCATACTGTCTAAGAAGCATGCAGCGAGACGTCCCAAACCTCCATTTCCTAATCCTGCATCTTCTTCCAGTTCTTCCAGTTCTTCGATATCTAATCCTAGCTATATATTGTCATTGTCAACATAGTTTTAATGTATTAATTTTTTTCTTCAAATTCAGGTTTAAATTGAAAGAAAAAAAAAACAAAAATTATAGAACTTCATTTATTACCTGATACATAGATTCATCACAGGCTCCTTGTATTCCCAAATTTATCATAGTATTTTGGAGACTCCGACCCATATAATATTCCAATGATAAATAATAAACTCTCTAAAAGTAATTAAACGTATAAAATAATTTAGTATAATGAAATCTAAATTGAAATTATGTCAGCATGATTATCTTAATTTCGATTGTAGACGAGTACTTTTGTAGTAGGTTTTTAAGAAAATATAAATTTTTATCATTATTAAAATAATTTGAATTTAAACAATAAAAATACATAATATCATATCTCTATACTGAATTATATAGAAATCAACTAAAATAACTTAAATTTTGGGATAAATTCCAAGAGTTCTTGACATTGGCATAATCTTTTATGAGAACAAAACTTGCCAACTTTTTAACAAAACTGTTTATTATAATATTACATAAATAATGATTTTTGATATGGTCATAATAATTAAATAAACAGAATTAGTTGGTAAAATATAATGAAAAACTTTGTTGCTGCAAATAAAAATATATTAACTAATAATTATTATAAAATGTGTTTTTGGTTTAATAGTAAAATGAAAGATTATGTTAATATAATATTGTTAAAATAAATGATAACTTAAAGTAGTAAATAATGATGAGATAAATAATTGAATTTATATTTTAAATTACCTTCGGATCGGTTTCATAATAATATTGTTGAGTACGAATCCATCTCGAAACAAGACTATCTTTAACGCTGTAGGCCAACGCAAAGTAATAATCTCTGGTAGTCGCAACGTTTCGATCTTTCACAAGAGTATAATGCAGGTGCCGATTAAAAGTCTTCTTAAAGTTTGCTACATTAGCTACATCAACAATCCCCCTTACTGAGATTTGTTTCCTCTTTTCGTGGTCCACCTCGCTCATGGACATCTTGATTGTTTAGATTTTTATTTATTTGAAAAGTATTTTAATTGAACTTGTTTATGATGTATCAATTTATTGGTTGATATAATTTTCATATACTTGTTTTGTATAACTTTGCTAGTAAATGATTGTAATACAGACGCGCAACTTAACTATTAGTAATTCACCCCGAACTCAAATGCTCTCAAATGATCTTTCAAGTCCGAGTGTCTGTAGAAGATATTACGGTGTCACCTTGTCTCAAGGTCGCGCATGCGTTATAAGATTATTTTGATACCAGAACTATGTATATGTATACATGTATGTACATTCAACCAAAATATACAAAATTAAATCGACGGGTGGTAACAGATACAGTTTCAAAATTTTCCACATTCATAATTTTTTTTTCTAGGAAATAATAATTTGTCGATATTTATAATAATAAAAGAAATAGAAAAATGAATTGAAAATACCAATTGATTGTGTCTTATTTATATCATTTATTTATAAATAAATCGTGCGAATGCAGACGCAATAATGAAAACGTCAAGAAGCAATAGTTAAATTACAATCAACAGTTAAAAAACTGTCATTTTGATAAAAACATGTGATTCAAATAGTTTATATGTAGAGTATTTGTGATAAATATATGTATATGATTGAAACATTGTAATTTTACTCATGTTTCATTTGTAACGCATAATTCTTAAATTTTTTCTTCATTTCTCTCTTGGACTGTTGATGTTTTTTTCTATATATATGTTTATATATATATATATATTTATATATTAAAAATATAACATAATAATCACAATAGTAATAATAATAATAATAATAATGATATTTATATAATGATATTTTTCAGTCCTAAACATTTTAAAATTATAAGATTTTTAATTTTCGTTTGTAAATTTAATAATCACACCAACAGAATAGGCAAATGATCTCTATAAATTACATATTAATATTAAACCTAACAATGCATTAGAAGAACAATTTTACTAAGCGTATATACCACCATATTAAAAACTAATAATATGAATTTTTTTCTGAACTTGCAGCATTTGTGCTACATAAATTGGGTTATACAAATTTCAGCACTTTACTAATTATAGGCACTTTTAACGTAGAAATAATCCGTTTAAATTAGAAAAAATAAAGTGCCGTCAATCACTTTTTAAAAGTGCTCATCATTGCATTGTTTATACACTTTAACTTTTCAATAAAATTTTAATTCATTATTTACGAATTTTATGATTACATATATTCATTCTTGTTGTTAACCACAATATTTACGTGCATATTTACCACAGTTATAGCAAAAAATTTTCTCTGTATTAAAAATTATAACAAAACGAAAATATTTTATTATTATTTCACGCGTAAAAAGTGACAATCAAGCAACGTGATAATGACTACTTTCAAGTTATGATTATAAATGTTTTGTTTTTTATAATTGTCATAATAATATATGATTACAATTATATTGAAGCCGGATTAAAAATCCGGCCAAGAGAAAAAGAAGAAAAAAGAAAAGAAAAAATATAAAAGGACGGGAAACAATAAATTTTTATGGATCAGAATCAATTCATTTCTTCAACATTCATCAGAATAAAATGTTACTATGGACTCTAAAAGTTCCTTTTATTGCACTTGTGTAATGAATAATTGTTTATTAACTAATGATATTCATTTCATTTTTATGATAATTATTCATGGTGGTTATACTTGTCATATATTAGTTAATTTGAAATAATTAAAAACTGTTAACTTAATTTAAATTTTTCTTTTTGCTCACAGACATTAAAAAAATGTCTTTTTTTAAATTTACCTGTATTATGCAATATTTTCCCTTGTTTTTTTTGTTCGTTAATTAAGGGTTTCGAGCCCATAACACAGTAACACTTTCTTTTCCAATTAATTAGTTAATCTCTTTCTAATTCTTTTTATTTTTTATACTTATTCATCTTATTCCTCCTTGGTAGGCTCAGCCTTCTTCCCGAGAGGAATAGCTGCTTTGATACTGTTAAATGAAAAAAATTAAATAAATAATACAGACATATTTTTTTGAACACATAAATAAATTAATTGCCAGTTATTTATATATAACACTTACTAAGCTGTGATTTCATTAATTTTTCCTTGCACTAAAGCCAAATTCTGATCAATTTGTGTTTTGTTTGTTTCATAAACTTTAGGTAGTGTAAATAACGCGACTACTCCTGTAAAATATAATAATAACAATTTATCGCAAACGAATCAATGATACTCAATTTCTGTATGAGTAATGACTTTAGTATTTAATAGTTTTTATGACTTACCAATAATGATTAGAGTCATTCCATTGAACCACGAGCCAACGTAAGTCAAACACCATAATCCTACACCCAATTTAAGCGAATCAATAAAATCTTCAATAAGGAAAAGTCTGCGTAATTCAAAAATTGCAGCATTAACGTGTGCAACGGCAATATCAGCAACTTCATGGACCTTCTCTGATGGTAATGTAAGATCAAGCTCAAGAATATCTCTGAAAAATGAGAAAAAAAAGTTAATCATACTAGATTCAATTACATATTATTGCAAGTAAATTTACATATTATTTTTACTTGAATGGATGTCCATCTGAAGTTTTTTGAACTGCTTGTAAAATTGTTTTGTAAATACGGAATCCCATGGTTCCAACAAGAGTAAGAAGTGCCACATATGAAAAAACGCTGATCAAACTGAAGTAGGCCAGCGAAAAGAGAATCCCCAATGTTATTCCGAAGACAAGTCCTGTTTTTTCTGGTTGACGCCAGTAAATAAGTGACGCCACTGTAAATAAAAAGAGTTTTTGAGTCATTTCAATTAAATTTTCTATAGTTTTTATTGTAAATAAATTTCTAACTTTTATGATGCATATATGCATATCGTCGAGTGATATCATTCAATTCCCTCTCATTTTTATAATCATATGATTTAATTTTAGATTTTTATACTCCAAAATCTATCGCACATATTACTTTACATTTTTATTAACTATCATTTGGTAAATTAACTTTTTATTCACAAATTATAAAAGTTATTGATAGAGTTAATGTAAAAATAATAATCGGAGTAAATAATCAGATAAAGTGAGATAATCATGTTAAATTATCTTCAATTTTATTTAAGAGTTGAGATAATTTACTTAATCCACCAAGTTTAATTGAATTTTTTATTTTTCATTTTTATTTAAAATTTATTTAAATAATTGATTAAATATTATTAAATATTTATTCATGTGGTGTCTACAATATCGATAGTATATCATAAGTAAACACAGACTTTTTTTTTCTTTGCATATGTTAATATAAAATTTGCCAAAAATTCCAAATTCAATAAAACACATAAGCATTTTTTTCAAGCAAATACTTTACTTTTCATTAATAGTAAATAACATAATTGAAAATAATTAATTAATTTTTTAGTATAGAGTAAAACGAATAGTTTTCCATTACATATGCCTAAAACACGTGGAATCTAGATAGAACCATATGCTCCCAATCGATTCAAGTCAACATCTTGATTTCATATCAATTGAATTATTTTAGGTTGTTTTTTAAATATTAAAAATATAATAAAGATGACTTTTATGAGACTTATACAACTCACCAGGATCCAACTCAACCAAATCGTCTACAGTCTTCCTTACACGATCTTTTTTCACCATTGTAATTTTTTTAAAATTTTTTGTCTAACTTTTGAGAGAAAATATACCAAAGTATTTTTCAAGTATTTCAGTACATGTATTTGTCTTTGACTCACAAAGCTTAAACTTAATACAGTCACTGTATTCACTTGGACCTGAACGTGAAGGTTCAACAATGACCACAACGTTGGATAGTTGGGTGTACAACTAAACGGCCAACTTGCACGAAGAACGTATGTATCCTATTGAAGAGTGAGTGTAAGAGAGACCCGTTGATACAGGGAAGGGGAAAAAATGGAGACATGCTTCCTCACAAAAGCAAATTGAAAAGAAAAAAATCTTTGAAGCAGGAACCAGTTATGTGTGAAATTTAAAAAAAGATAAAGACACAAGTTAACATGACAAATAAAAATTAAAATTAAAAAATCAGAAATAAAAAAGAGTTATTATTTCGTTACACTGATGGTAAACGTTTTATCGTTGGAATATTTTTTCTGTACTATTTTCAATAGAAAAAATAGTTACTCAATGAAATTGAAGATTAATTGACTCGAAATTAATTACAAGTTGAAAAATAAATTCTATTCATGGTATACATGCTAAAAAGCATGCGTGGAACAATGAGTTATTGATTCTTTTTCTTGGTTATTGCAAATATTTCTATTTTGATACTACCTACCATTATTTACGTTAATCGTCTACAAAAAAGCTTACTATTGTAATATCATCAATGAATATTGTCCAGTATGTCTATCCAGAAAAAAAATAATTCAAAACAAACAATGACAGAAATATTATTTGTCACGAATAAAATATATTATAATTTAATTTGTGAATCAAAAAATCAAGTCAAGTTAAAAGAATAAATAAAATAATAGAAATTTCTAGTGTTAATAACTTGTAAAGTTACTAGAATTTATAATTCATGTTCACATCGGACTGAATTATTAAATTAATGAAGTATTATGGTCAGGTAATCAATTTTGATTATTTTGAATGTATTAATATTGAAATCAATTAATTATATTGCAAAAATTTCATTTACTATAAACTTTCAACTTTTAAACATTTCACGAAAATCAGATTGTAAGATAATAGAAAATCAGATCAAATTGTATTTATCTGAAAATATTTCTTATGTAATCAACCATTTAGTATACTCCGACCAAAAATAAATTTAATGAAAAAGTTTTTCATTTTTTATGAAAATGTTTCACCACAACTTTTATTATCCTATTCTGATTGTTGCCTTTTTTTTTACATTAAACAATAGTAACAAAAAAATAATGAGAATAATATTTGAAATTATACTTGGAGTGGTATTCATACAATTCAAAAAATAAAAAAATTTTGGTAATTATGAAATGAACCTTTGAACTAAGTGTGATAAAATATATATTTTCAAGAAGATTATTTTTATTTCTGATGAATCTAACTTAATTTGACCCACTTAAAATCATCGCCAGGTTTTTAAGTCGATGTAAATTCCACATTTGGATTCAGATCAAAAAATAAAAAAATATGCTTGTATTATTATCTTCTTCATTCAATAATTCTATCAAAATATTTATCGCCATCTTTAAATTATCTCTTATACTGTTTATTAATATATATTCTAGGCGATTACTTACACTCTTCTTTCGTAAATTTTAAATCCTTTAATTCAATTAACTTTGCCAGTATATCCATTGTACTTATTAATATTCACTGTTCGTAGTTACTGAATTTCCGTAACGTTGAATGAGAAATCATTCGATGATGAACTATACTTATTAATATTGATATGTTCACTACTATAATAATAAACTTTATAAATAAAAAATAAACAATAAAATGAAAAATGAGTTAGGATGATATGTAGTATGTAGCACCCCCGTAGCACGTTTTATACTAATAAATACTTAGTATGTATATCGCTCATCAGCAAACCCTCTCTACTCTTACGTTACTCTTTTCTAAAGCGTAGGGAATACTGGATGAGCATACTAAAGTCAACTTCAACCAACAGAGACTGCTAGCCACGGTTGGCAATTCACCAACCAACCTGGTCGAGCGTTTATATTTAGTTGAGTTACAACCATGAAGCAATGATATATCCTAGACTGCGTTTTGTTCCGTTGGACTATCATATGGGTACATAATATTTAAAATCCAAACATCATTTATATTCCAGTCTGCATCAAAACGTCATTCTTATAGAAATATTTGTTTTAAGATTTATGATAGAATATGACAAATATGACTAATAAGCCAAATGATACATTTTGAAGGTCAGTAAGTTTTGAGAAAGTTTTAGAAAAAAAAAAAGATAGTAAGCAAGATCGGTAATCTGGAAGAAATTTGTCAGGAAAATAATGGAATTTTAAGATACTCAAATTCTAAAGGTCACGCACATTCTCAGAAGAATGCTTTAGGCAAGTAAAGTGGCCTAAAACTTCATCTTACTTTCTTATTTTGCTAGAGTAGGTAGAAGATCAGGTAAAATACAACAGAAACTACTAGATATTTGTCGATAGAATCAATGATCAAACAATGACAATGCATTTAAATATTCAAATATTGAAAATTATTCAATTTTCAGATACTGACAATTTTGAATTTTAAAAAAATTCAAAAAGTTGAAATATTTTTGAAGTAATTGGAAAAATATCAACTGAATCAAACACTACTGTTTTATCAAAAAAAAAAATTTCTTTTTTTGTTATAACAAATGCGTTATTGAATATATACATTAAAAAGCGCAAAAACCAGTCTATTTTAAAGTATGTAAGAAAGAATAAAAAATTTGATTTTTTATCAATCAAACATTACTTAAAGTATATATGTACATCGTCTTTGTGTCTTTGAAAAACGTATCACATGATAGTGATCGAAAATAAACTCACCTTTAGGATTTAGTCTTTCTGGATTAAACCATGCACCTGAAAAAAATTATATACAAAGTTAATTCTACATTCCATCACCATTATTTGAAATAAGAAAAGTTATATAAATAGATACACTAATTATAAAATATTTTTATGTATAAGAAGATAAGAATGTAAATGAAAAATAAAAATTAGACTAATGAACATCTATTAGAGAATCTAATAAAACTTTCTTTTGAAAATGATGTTAAAAGAGAAAAAATATCTTTCATTTTTAATTATAAATCATCTTTGTTACTTAAATGCCAAAGATAGAGAAATTCAAGTAAGCAGGTTTAGTTAGACAATTGTGTAGACGTACTAGCTGCTACATGCATATAATATATATTAAAGTTCTCAGTGCATATCCCGACAATTATACATTTCTTATTTATAGTTTTATCGATTAGAAAAGTTGCAATATATTATATTAGGCATACAAGATTTAACATTGTATCTTTTGAAAGTTAAAATTTACTCAAGTAAATAATTGATGGATAATTTTTTTCATTAACTCTCGAGAAGATACTTTTAAAAAAAATTAACACTAGTTGATTATATTTATTAAGTATGTATAAAAGTATAAATAAACATACTCGTGATACATTGGACAATGTAAGTCCAACGGGTAAAGATTACAGATATTTTTTTTGATTAAATCTAAATTACGTCTTTAAACGTCAAAAACAATATTTGATAATCTTAAAAAATGTCTTATTATATGTTGAGAGTTTAAAAAACAATTTGTCCTTGTAAAAATGTGCTATTTCACGAAATCATATGAGCAATTAAGATGTATTTAGTTTTACTAAAGAACAATATTATCTATATTTATTGTAATTTTGTCTTTGTTGTATATTTTTGAGATATATTAATTATTTATTTAAAAAAATAAATAAAATATGGAATTTTTAATTAACCACATTGTCATTAATGATCTTGTGATGATTATCTAATCTACTTGAGATATATTAAAAAAAGTACACAAAAATTATTATGAGACATAATTGAATTACCCTAAAAATGACATTATATAAAAATAAAATTAAAATATTCATTTGTAAAATTATGATGATAATATGAAAAACTAAAATTAAATATTCATTTAAAAATGATTATTTATGACTTGCATAAAATATTTAACTTCAATTTAGATAAAAAAATTCTAAATGATCGTTCCCATAAATTAGTATATGTCAATTTTGCAAAACCTATTTGGATGATAACCAAAATTCCTGAAATAAATTAATAATGGTTTTTTTTTGTCAGATCATTGATGTAACACGTTAATATACATGACCAATGTATTAAAAAAAACCTTACGCGGATTCATGATGCTCCAAATACAAGGACAGCCATTAGTAGAGTTTAATTTTTGACATAATTCCCCATCATTTAAATCCTTTTTGGGTAAAGAACAACTGATTGTATCTGAATCCATTTTTTTCAATATATATGATTATGTTCTTGATTGAAGCAGGTTTAAATTGACACTACTCTTTAATGATATTTTAGCAATACTTTAACTAGGTAGTCATTCAATAATATCACTATTCACTTAACAAATATAATGAAAAATTGAAACACTTAATAATAGTTGACGATATCGTCAATCGCCCGGTAATTATTACGACAAAGAACGATTATAAAGGTGGAGCTGTTACGATAATATGACACTGACGTGATGCGTAGATTCTTTTATCTATCAAATACGTATCTTTGTTATGATTTAAACTTGACTAATGAATAAATTAAAATATAAAAATTGAGATATATTACTATTCTTTTACTAAACTCGTAATAATACCGTGAATACGTCAAAGACAAAACTGAGTAATACCATTATCGATCCGGGACAAGTAACTATACGGAATTGTCCGCGCATGGTCGGTCTCGGAAATGTTCGGACAGGTTCGTGTTTGTGTTTGTGAAGTATGCTTGTAGTCGTTGCAATACTCTGCACTTGATGGCTTATATTAAGGATAATATAACATATTTTATCTATCGTATCAATGTATTTTTAAATAAAAATAATCATTTGATACACATTGCACATTTCGTTCTTTTAGGCATTAATTTATCAATCAATCATCGTTCATTTAGTAATTCAAACTTACATCATAACAATATATACATATATAATAGTGTAATATGTGAGTATATATATTATATACTCATAGATTATACTATTTAAAAGTCAATTAAATTCTTCAAGTTAAATTAAATAATAAATTGTCTCTTGTATGTCATTGAATTGTTTAATTTCTATTTTTCATATAATTTAATGATAAAAGTCAATGTTATCTGATATAAAAATAAACATGTTAATTATAGAAAAAATTGAGAAATAAATTTTTTATACTAAATTAGATACCCAATTTATAAATATAATTGAAAGGGAGAGTAAAAAATAGTACAAATTTTAAAATATTAATACTATTTATAAATTTTTTGTATTATAACTTCTAAACATGGATAACTAGAATTTTTTTTTTAATAAATTTTGCATGCATTTAAATGATGTAGATTGACACGTCATATTGTGAATAGACTTTCTGGTGCCTATGAAAAAGATTATAGTATACAAATGCATCATTGCGTTTCAATGACAATCTTCAAAGAATATTATCTAATAATATTCTTTAAAATCGTTATTAATTAATCAGCAACTGAGAATATGATTCAATAATATTAAAAAATGAATGTTAAGGTATCATGTGTATATATTACAACATATTGAAATTAAATTATTATCAATATAAAACTTTTGTCTATCAGAGTAGAATTTCATTCATGAAGAAATTTTTTATTTATTTAATATTCATCGGAAGAATAATCTTTTGTAACTAAGCGGAAGTAAGGGAGTATCAAGTGGTTTATAAATTATCCTTACTATTGTGTCGTAATGATTTCTTTTTTGAATCTTTATATTGCTGTTATGAATAAAAATAGTTGATAAACTCATTATGAATATTAAAATCACATCTAAAATATTTTGTTGTCATTAAAAAATAATTCATAAGTATGACGTTTTGTTCAATAGTTTAATTGTACAATAATAGGCAGATTAATAAACACCCAAATAACACTTATTTATAAATAAAAAATTACGATTCGATCATTATAAATTCATATAATAGACTTTGAACGTTAGAGACATTAAAATACAATCATGGTGAAGCTAAAAGAATTAAACAAAAATAATATTGATGTTGCTGATGACTCATCGAGCTCCCTAACTTAAGTAACTATAGTTACTTTACAAAATTAACTTTCAACATTATATTTGACGTAAATAATAACGTTACCATTCAAAAACTTTTATATGAATGTTTAATTAAATTAAATTTAAATGATAATTATTTTTAAAAAAATCTTACCAAGTCCTATGTCTGGAAATATCTTGTTTGGAGCGATTTCTTCCTCATATTTGTTCTCTGGCAAATAAGATTTAAAATGACTTTCTTTAGAAAACTGTTTGGTTATTCTTGTTACTGAAGCCATTGCTGTTTTTGCTGGTGATGGTTCAGGCTCTGATTCAAATTCAGAATCTCCAGTTTCTATATCAACACTTGGTTCTAAAAATTTCGATTCTTCTTTGGGTAATGGAGGTAGTGGTTTGACTGGTGCAAAATCGTGTTCTTTCTCTATATTTTTAGAATTAAATTCAGTATTATTTTTGGAAGATACTTTCAATGTTTCAGTATTGTGATTTTTAGATTCGTCAGTTAAAAAGTTCATAAATGTTGAGCTATCTGATGAAAGATAATTATTTTTTATCTCAAATTTATCAACTTCTGGCTTATTGTTTAAATTGTCTTTTGGTATTAAAGGTAGAGATTTATTTGATTCAAATTCACGGTCTTTTTCTAAAATATTCGTGGAAGAGCCTTTTAAAGATTCAGTACTATGATTCATTAATTCATCAGTCGAAAAGTTCATTAAAGTTGGATTTTCCGGAACAGGAAGTACAGAAGATTTAATATCATCTAAAATATTATTACAAGTTCCTTCTTTGTCATCAATTTTTTTAGCAGAATTTATAATATCAGACTTAGAAGAATTTTCATCGGTAAATTGTTTAAGGTTAAAGTCATCAATAGTTTTACTCTCAATAAATTCTTCAACGTTTGAGTCATCTACAAGCGAAGGTTGTTCAATCTTTGTAAAGTGAGATATATCTTTTTGGTCGTTAGTGTTACCTTCAAATAGATGATTGTCATGGAAATTAGATGATGAGTGTGTTGGCAAAATATTTTGTGAAAATCCTGATCGTTCAGTTTCCATAAACGCCATTGTTGCAGTTTTCGCGTCAACTTGACCAACTTGATGCTGCAATGCTTCAAATGGATCCAACGTCTGCGCACTATCCAATGACATTGTTTCACTGAACTTATCTAAGTCTGCAGAAGGTGGCGGAGTAGCTGGAACTGGTTGTAAAATCTTTTCGTCTGATGGATCAAACACTGTTGAGTCCAATAGATTCTTCTCGAGTTTTGCTGCTGCGTCAATAAGATTTTTTGGAGCACGTGGAACATCAATAAGTTGGACTGATGATTCATTCAACTCGGTTGACATTGAATTATCCATAGATGGAGGTGCCAGATGTTCAAGATGTTCAAAGTCATCCATAGAGTCTGAGTCACGTTTGATATTACTATCTGTCAGTGGTGTCTTATTGATATTATTGTCTAACTGTTGATGATGAACCTTCACCAACTGCTCTTTTTCCATGATGAAAAATTAAATAACGTTCGCCTTTATTCACTAACTTTCAATCCTTTTTTTAAGGATAAAATTAATTTGGTAGGTTGTTGTCAACTGTCACTATTTCATTGAATTTTCTCCAATCCGATGAATTTCTTTCTTTATTCAATATATAAAACCATATAAATAATATTTCTTTTCATTATCGTTATGTCATTTACTTTTTACACATATATAAAAAGTGCTTTTTCGTTCAAATTATATATTTTCTCAAATTTTTAGATTTGACGCCGGTTATATTTGATACTATCTTATAAACGTTAACTATCTTATATTCATTGACTCTGGCTCAACTTCAACTACTGTCAAATGCCAGTATGCGCGCACATGCGAAATAGCCTACAATCCCCGCTAGGAAATTGTTGAAAGAGAAGGGTAACGACCGATGGAAAAAGGTAAAGAGAGAGAAAAAGAACGTGTTAAAATTAAGCCTTGTTTTCATGAAACTTTTGTAATATTACACAGCGATCTATTTTTATATTTATCGTAATATATATTATTAATCTTTATTTATAATTATTTATTTAATGGTTTTTGATCAAAAAAATTCCTTTTTATAAATAATTATCTTTTGTAAAGAAAAAAATTATTTCAAATAAAGTAGTTAAAATTTTCATGTATCACGATCATATACCACGCGATTACTTTAGTATTGTGATTGGTTTATAAAAGCAGCGCAACGTTGGCTGGGTGTTAAAAAATTTGCTTTGATTAAATAAATGGATTATAATGTTGTTATATTAAAAAATTATTAAAATCACATTAATATCGTTTAGAAATATCGGTATTTTCTGAAATTTTACTTAAAAAAATTCTACAAAAATTTAATTTCACTCGAAAACATCAATCAAAATCATTCTTTTAATATACAAATAATTCAAGTGCATGTGTACTCGTATAACATACAGGGTAGGTATATATTTTTGTTGTCGTTCTATTAAGAAGGTCATATTAGAGCTTCACTCATTACCAATCACTTATCATCTTCCATTTTTAGTTGTGTAAATAATCACCTAAAAAAACCATTGGCATAAGAATGACTTCAACAAGACTGAGGATGACTGCAGCTACGATTCATGGAGAAGAGCAGGGCATAACAGTAAAAAATGGCCTTATTGTACATGAAAATAATGTTACTAATGGAAAAATAGACTACTTTAAACCTGAAACGAATGGTCACGTGCAGGTTAGTTTTTTTTTCAAATAAAAATATTTAGAACACTAGTTATTAAAAAAGTATCTTATCTTTAAATGAGTCATTTAATTTATTTTAATGAGTTGAATCTAAATTTAAAGTTGTTGAATAAAAATTATTTCATAGCATAACATACAAATTTTTATTATAATGATTTCTTTTTATTTGAAACTAAAAATCTAATATTTTTTAATTTATGGTTATTGATTAGATTGAAAAAAACTTAGCCAATGATAACGCTTTGATTGCAAAAACATTATCAAAAGAATCGTTTGAACGAGAATCATTATTTACTTCAGCCTTAACTCACCTTGGGTTTTACATTCTCATGTTTCTTGGATTTATTAGTCAACTATTATTTGCTCCAAAAGTAGCACGAGAACAGAATAGAAAGGTAATACTGTTGTTATTATAATGACACTTGTTAGTAACAAAAAGTACAATAAATGTATTTTTCTTACAGGGTTATGCTCCACTTTATGAAAGCTTTGAAACTTTTTATCTACGGTATGTATACCGGAGAGTTAGAGATTGTTGGAACCGGCCAATATGTTCGGTACCAGGTTCTATGGTTACTTTAAAAGACCGAATTACACGTGATTATGGCTGGACATTTGAGTGAGTAATGTAACATGTGTTCAAATATTATATTTGCAATAATCGAAAATTCAGAAAAAAATTAATTTAATAAAAAAAAAAAATAATAATAATAATCAAAAATAATTAACTTGAACTGATTAGATGGTACCAGTATCTAGAATTGCGAATAAAATTTTAGAGTCAAATAATAAATAAAAAAAAGTATCCGCTAAGTATCACTATATACGCAGGTCCTTACATCTGTTTTACCAGATTTACCGGAACAGAAACACCATGTATAAACTTGGGTTCTTACAATTATCTTGGATTTGCTGAATCAAAGGGTAATTGTGCTGAACGAAGCATTGAGACGCTTAAAAAATATGGCTGTGCTAATTGTAGTACTCGAGTAGAGCTAGGTAAGAATCATCCTGTATGAATGGTCATGTTTTTTTTTAATTTACAAAATTGATTTTATTAATAGGAACAATGCCTATTCATCACGAGTTGGAAAGATTAACAGCAAAGTTTCTTCAAGTTGAAGATGCTATAGTTTTCGGAATGGGTTTTGCTACAAATGCATTAAATATACCATCACTCATTACTTCAGGATGTTTAGTATTAAGTGATGAAAAAAATCATGCATCTTTAATCTTAGGATTGCGATTATCAGGAGCAATGACCAAAGTATTTCGGCATAATGGTATGTTTTTCACTTTCAATATTTTTTATTTTGAAAAAGTTAACATTTCATCATATTAAACAATCGTTTATAGATGTTAAACATTTAGAAGAATGTTTGCGTGAGGCTGTAGCTTTTGGACAACCTAAATCAGGGAAGCCATGGAGCAAGATATTTATTGTTGTCGAAGGAGTATATTCAATGGAAGGTTCTATCGTACATCTTCCACAAATAGTTGCTTTAAAAAAGAAATATAAATCATATCTCTATTTGGA
Source organism: Chelonus formosanus (assembly GCA_028641665.1). Taxonomy (NCBI): domain Eukaryota; kingdom Metazoa; phylum Arthropoda; class Insecta; order Hymenoptera; family Braconidae; genus Chelonus; species Chelonus formosanus. The sequence goes on from CM054002.1 coordinate 23,734,748, forward strand.
TGAAGCACATAGCATTGGAGCAACTGGTAAAAGTGGTCGGGGAATATGTGATTATTATGGAATAGATCCTAAAGAAATTGATATACATATGGGAACTTTTACAAAGAGCTTTGGCTCAGCTGGTGGATACATTGCTGGTAATAAGGTAAGAAATTTTAATCTTTTCTAACATAAATTAAAAACTTAAAAAAAGCAATTATATTTAAAAAAAACAAAAATAATTTTAGATGTTAATACGGCATTTAAGAATTCATAGTCACGCACATACTTACGCTGCTTCAATGTCTCCGCCGATTGCTCAACAAATAATAACTTCAATGAGAACTATAATGGGTGAAGACGGTGGTAATGAAGGACAATTGAGAATTAGTCAACTTGCCAGAAATACAAGATACTTTAGACGTAGATTAAATCAGATTGGAGTTATTATTTATGGACACGAAGATTCTCCAGTTGTTCCAATGCTTGTTTATTTATTTTCTAAGATCGGGGTAGTTGTTCGAACATTGATCATGCGAAATATTGCTACTGTCGGAGTTGGTTTTCCAGCAACACCATTGATGGCTGGAAGAATTCGATTTTGTTTATCAGCCGCCCATACAAAAGAACAATTAGATTATGTTTTGAATAACATTGAAGAAATAGCAGACCATATTGGATTAAAATATTCAAAAAAACCAAGAGATCCTAATCCAATAGAATACTGAACTGATAGTGATCATGACCAATCATTTTTGCAAACAATTTGTTAACATATATTTTTTACCTTTCTGAGGTAATAATATAACATAAATCAGGGATGAAATGAAAAGCCTTATTAGCCACCAGAAAAGTCATAAAGTCAGGTATTTATTAATTTGTGATAAAACATTTTACATTTATTCAAATAATTTTTAACTATTGTGTTATTCCGTTTTTATAATACTTTTTCAATAATATAACTGATTAATTGATAAATAAATTATCATATTTAAGTAAAAAATTAGACAGGATCGTGATACATCTTTTGTTCATAATTGTTAATTAAAAAATAAAAAATATCGTTGACTATGATTTGGTTGCTAAAGGGAAAATACATAATCACTAAATGAATAATGGCTTCAAGAGTACTATGTTTAAAATATTTTCCAAATGAAGAATAGATATAACACACTGCCTTTCTGTTAACTATTATATTAATTTGATTTTATAGTCAAACAATACATTATATTTACGCTCACAATGAATTTAACAGCTCTAACATTAATAAAAATCAAAAAAAACCATCATAAAAAAAGATAAATCATTTTAAATAATATATATCAGAATAAATCTGAGTGAAGTAAGATACTTCAATATTAAGTATTTTTTAAACTCTTACCGAATCTATCTTTGCAGTATTGTTAATTATACGATCTAAAAATATGCATAGAATTAAGCCTAAGTTACACAAATTTTCAAATTCCTAGAAAAGGCTATAGTACAAATGCTATTATATTGTTGACAAGAATGTTGTTAAAATTATCCTTCATAAGAAAATTAGCAATTGATCTATACATTACGTACAATAGCTTATTTTATAAATATAATATCTGATATAGAAAATTTATTTGAAAAAATCATTTGTCTTTGCGCACAAATCGAACTTTAATATACGCATATCGAATTTTTAAAAACTTAAATCTTAATTATCATTTTTTTATATTAATACCATAAAAGAATTGTTAAGAAACTTTTGGTGTATTTAATTAGTTAAAATAATAAACATTCCTTCAATAGAAATAATGTTGATTTTTACTAATAAAAAATAATTTTTATTTTAAAAAAAACATTACTTTTCTTTATTTGCGTATAAAATATTATTTATGCGATTGAGAATAATAGGATTGTCACAAATACAATTCTCTAATTCATAAGGTGGTTCAATAAAAACCATTCCTTTAATTTCTATGATGCCATCTCCTTCATCAATAACTGGTAGACAATTTTCTGTTAATTTTTTCTTTATTGCTTCTCGTTTTAAAGTTAACTGAGCTTCAGTCATTATTTTGTTGGGTAAATTTATATTTGGTAAATTCAGTGTTTGTCCTGAAGTAACATCAATGATTTTTATGCAATGACCCATTATTATTTTAGCTTTAAATTCATTATCACCACAAGATTCAAAAAGTACAATACTAAAATAATAAAAGAGAAATTTAGAATTTAGACTTTATATTTGCAAAAAAAATTGAAAAAAGTATTATGCCACATACAAAATAAACTAACCTCTCTGACACTGGATCTACTGTGTAAACAAATCCATGATGAATGTCTAAATTATTTGTTGTTACCGTAACAAATTTATTTAAATAACTTTTGAATAACAAAGGATCATTCTTAAATACTTTGTGAATATCATTAATTGTATCAGAATCAGACATATTTATGCTTACGTCACTTTTTTGTTTATATAATAAATATGTAATTAAATAAGAACGATCCAAAATTCAAAACATATCTTTTATGTCTTATTTCTCAAAAGTTTGGCTAGGTTCGCTAATGAAAATGACAGTTGAGATCGTGTGTGTACCTATGACAGGAGTGACATACATATGTGAATATTTTTACAATTATATTTTTATTGACCTCTACATGCACATGTTATAAATGGCGGTATGTCGTGTTGTCTTCAAATAAAAAAAAAAATACTTTTACGTGATATAAATTAAATTCAAACTTTCATGTTACTATGACAACAAGAATCAACGTTGTAAACAGTATGAAGAATTTATAATTGTTATGGTAACATAATTAACAATCTTCTAATATCTTAGAATTTTTTATTAAATTTTAACTTTCAATAAAAAGTAATTTTTCGTTTAACACGATTATTTTATTACTGCATAATGTCTAAATCAGTATCAATATACGAAAAACCAACTTCACATCTTGGTATTAAACATGAGAATTTCAATCTATGTATCACATTGAACATTTGATGATTAATATACATTTTTTATTAATTAATTTTAAATATTTAGGTTTACCAGATTGGTATGCAAAACAATGGGAACTCGTACAATCAACTGATAGAAATCTCAACACTGGGTTTGAGATTCGAAATAGTGCAAGAGCATTACGAAATAAGTCCAATATTAAAAATTTATGGAATACACATATTAATGACATTAGACTTGAAAACAGGTAAATTATTTTCAAAAATAACAATTAAATCATATTATTTAGCAATAATGATTATTGATAGGGTGGTAGAACTTACAAAGTGGCAGGAAATTTTGATAAAATTATTAGATCTATTAATAATTGAAAAGAAAACTCTAAATGAAAAAAAAAATGATGCTGAACGGTATCTAGATAGTCTACAACATCCTTTGCAAATAGTAAATCAATGTATTTCAATAAGAGACTGTCGTCGAGGCACAGAATTAACATATGATGAACCTGATGTTGAACTTAAAAAAGAGCTTAAATTACTGGAATCACAGAAAAGGCTATTAACTGAAAAAGTTCAAGTAGCTTGGGAAAAATTAAATGAATTAGATAAAATTGAATACAAGTTACGTTTAGATATTCAAAATAAAAATGAAACACTTGAAATTGATAGCAATAATGCTAATCTCAACCAGAATTCATCCGACATTAGTTACAAACCCAACGCTTTAAAAAGTTCTAAAAAGTAAGTGAAAAATTTAAATAAAAATTAATTAAAAAAAAAAAGACAATAATTCAATATACTTACATTATTTAGCTCAAAAACTTATGAAACTTGGCTAGAATTTTGTCGAGATATGAAATCTTTAGGGGAAGATGCTTTAAAAGATACATATTTATTTTGTGAAATACTTAATACAACTTGTAAAACAGCACAAAATAATATTGAAGCACAACAAGATATTACCGATTATGTCATGAGAAAAAGAATATATCAAACTCAAAGATCAAAAAATGAAATGGAGTGGCAGAAAAATAAAACGGAAAAAGAGATGGAATTGTTGGAGAAAGAAATACGTCGACTCGAAGATACTCTGCGATCAAAAACAAATATTCTTAAATGTGCTGAGACGCGTTTGGAAAGTCGTACCTATCGTCCTAGTTATGAACTGTGTCGAGACGAATCAGAAAATGGGCTCAGAGATGAAGTATTACAGATTGAACAAACTAAAAGAGAATTAACCACTAAAATTAATTTTTCAAAGTAATATATATATATATATATATATTCATTTAAAATTTCGATTATATTTAAAAAATTATAAAATATTTAATTTACAATTTTTCTGTAGGGCTACATTTAATGGATTAGAATCATTATTAATTCGACTCAATCGCAATTTAGATGACAAACAGCATTCATTGATGACAGATATTATGTGTTTAGATTCAAGATCAACTTTAAAAATGGGTAATCGTACTCAATTATCTAATGAAACAAATCGTAATATCCAATTAACTAAATTGAATAATGAAATACCTTTAGAGTCATAGAAATGATTAATTTAACTTTTCATTAAAGTTATGAAAAACTGTCTATTGTTTCTGGATTTGCTTTGATCAAGCTATACTTTGAAATAAAGCTATCAGCATCTACTGGATTTAGCGTTTTCACAGCTCTTTGATAAATATTTGCTACTTTTAAAGGATCACCATACTTCATTTCGAATATAATATATTTTATCCACACTTCTGTATTATTTTTGCCGAATTGAAGTGCAGCTACTTCATGAGGACGTCGTGCATTTTGTTTGCAAATTTCTGGTTGAATAAGCTCCAATGCTGCCATTTCTTTATGAAGTTCTAAACAAACTGGTGGCTGCAAACTTAATTCATTATACACATGCCGGGCCATTTGAATACCTAATAAAAATATAACAATTATCATTTTTATAATAAACATTAGTACTGCTATAATTGTAACAGAATTTTATACCTTTTGTTACTACCAGCCATTTTATATAATCAGGTTTCATTTCACGCGAAATTGCTTCATCTTGTTGTACAGCATTTTTAAAAAACTCCTCAACTTTGTTAGGACTTTTTACTTGAATGTAAAGCAATTTCATCCTCCATAGAGGCAATGTTTTGTCTCCTAGTATTTTTATCGCTTTTTTAAATTCAGAAAATGCTAATTCTTCTTGATCAGAATTGAATAGATATTTTAGTTTAGCGCACCAAAGCTTTAGACTATTTGGCAAAGCCTCTGTTGCATTACACAAAACCTCATAACGTTTACTTTGAGAATTTTCATCCTTTTTATCATTTTCTAACATTTCAATCCAGTAAACATAATAATCTTCTTGTAATTTTTTGGCTTGATGTCCTTGCATCAATGCACTTTTTAAAAGTTTTCTTTTATAATTTGGCAAACTAGTCATGTCTTTATTAATTTCTAGCAGACAATCAATATACATAGACCACATCGTTTCCGTCTTTATTTTTTTTACAGCGGCTTGAAAGACTTGTTCACAGTAACTTATTCTTTCTCTCAGACTTGATAATTCAGTTGTATCGACTTCCATTGCGTTACTGCTTTCTTCAGGATCATACGTTAAACCTTCTAGCTCTCGTCTAGCCATTGTATCCCACATTTGTGGTTTATGAGAGTATTCTTTAATCATATCACCAACTATTTCATCTTGTAATTTTTTGGTATTTTTATATTTTTTGGCAATATTTAATAAATTAATGATGAAATCTATGTCTTTAATCCTTTTAAATGCTTGACGATAAATAACAGTAGCTTGTTTGATAGCTAAAGGTGTCTCGTCATCGTTGGTCGATGCAGAAGCACTGGAATTTTTTAATTCTACAGTAGTATTTGTCACTGTTTCAGCTTCATTTAGTAATAATCTGAAATAAATTAATTTAAAACCCAAAATGATAACGTGATTCTTTATTATTATACTGATGTTATGTTATGATATAAAATAAAATTTTCGTATCAAACTTACTGAAAGATTTTAGAAAATAAAAGTTCAGATTCCGGATGAAAGCGTAAGCCTGTAAGAAGATATTCTTTAGCTCTTTGAATATTTTTTCGTTCCTCTATTTGCCAACGTGCTGCAATATGCCAACATTTTGGTTTATCTTGATGAATTTTTAACATTCTAGGAATCATTCTATCAACATTACTATGATAATTCTATAAAAAGGAAAAATTTGTTACAAAAAATTTTTGTCCAAGCTTTTGGAACATAATTTGTTTATTAAAATACTTACTACATGTTTACAAAATTCTATGTAAGCAATCCAAAACCTGAGATCATCTTGGAACCTAGATATAGCTTCTTTGTATAAAAGATTTACTTTATTGACTATGGAATAGTCTATGTCAGATTTTTTTTGTGTATTTCCAAGTTTCTAAATGTTAAAGTATGTTTTAAAAAATTTGATCAAAGAGATTGTTTTAAAAAAAACTTTTACCATCGTTATTACCTCTCGTCGCTGTTTTACAAGTTTTAAAAGTTTCATTTGATATTTGATATACTTTAAATAATCTTCCTTGCGTTTTGTGTGTCGATGAATGGTGTATTCATGGTCTTTAAGTTTTTTGGCAATTTCCCTAAGATGATTAATTCAGAAAACTTTAGTTTAATTTGAAATTAATTTACATTAAAGTAAAGATAACCTATTACTTACTGAATTTCATTTTCATCAAACAATTTAATTCTTTTCATTTGTTCAAGTTCAGGGATCATATCCTCACATCTTTTTTCTACGAACTCTGCCATCTTTATGATTCAATTAGTGTATTAATGATTAATAAATTAAAATAATACAACCTTTATTATGTATCAATAACACACACGTGAAATATTCAACAATTCCTTTGTTACCATAGAACAGAGACCAATATAGAGATGCAATTCTCATATGTTAAAACTGGTTCAAGTCAGAAAGTTTACCCAAATTTTCCGATAGTTGCAACTTGTATGATAAAACAGATAGTGTTAACTTTTATACCGACTCTCTTTGACTTATTAGTTCGTTGGAAACGGAATATTAGAAATGGAGGGGCGACACATTACACAGAAAATTTATTGTAAACGGTATAGCTACTCTCAGTTTTCTCTCTGGTTCTGTATAGTATATATTTTCTGGGCACGAACTGTATATAATTTTTATCATGGTGGACAATTTCTTTCGAATACGTTAAGGTATTAATAAACGAGAAAATTAAGTTACAGAAAGTGAAAAATAAAAGTTTGCCTGTCAATAAATAAATAAAGATGATAGAAGAAGATGACTGATAAACCGAGATCAATTGTGAGTGATGACATTCAGTTATTGTTTTTCTTTACAATACAAATGCACAAGCTGGTTTTGTGTGTTGCATAAATAAACTTCATTTTTTCTGCATATTATTTTACAATAATGCATTTTTTTGAACAATTGACTAAATAATTTTGTGATCAGTTGTGCCCGAATGATAATGTTTATTTATTATGAATGTATTTAAAAGAAGAATAATGCAGTAAACGTGATATAGTAAGTATATGTATATAGCTATCGGCGAGGACGATTACATAATGTACAAATGTGCAGGATACGTAGTTCATTGACCTCTGTATATGACGTCATTCGTTGACGTACGGACTTCATCATCTGCTCTACTAAACAATATCAATGTATCTAAAATATCTCCATCTAATGATGATCATCTCAGCTTATCAAGATACATATACATAAGTGTTAACTCTTTTTTTTTTTTGTATATAGCTCGATAAATTTTCTGATCTCCAATTTAGGTCAAATTCATACAACTAAACATCACACATTTATATTTTTGAATTTTTCAATCTTTTCATCTACTGCATAATTATTATTATGTCAATTAGATTTATACAGCGTTTATTATATACTATGTCAATGAACAAAAGTAAGAAAATTATTTTTGACTGTTAATATGTATTAAATTTGAAATATATTAGCAGATGTTCAAGTAAGTTTAGCTGATAAACGATATTCATAAATGATCATCTGTTTAATACATACTATGTATTACGTGATAATTATCTTTCTTCTATCTTCCAACTTTATTTAATACGATGTCATCTATATAAACTGATGATTTCACCGCCATGATATGATGATTTGAGTTATTTTTAGTTTGATGACGTTGGTGGAATGTGTGCTTAATAAAGAAGTAACATTTCTTCCGTAGAAACTATCATGATATTTGTCATTCTTTAGCTTATTTTAATATTGTTTATATCATTTTTCGAGTAAACAGTCTAACGGATAGAAATTTCCACGAAGATGAACAAATTTAAAATTAGAGAGATATAATTATTTTTTAGCTCTTTGATACAAAGCTGGTTGTTTATCGTTCAATCTGTTTATATTATCAATTGTTTTCATGAAGTGTCTAAATAACATATTGGAAATATCAGCGAAAAATATCAATATCTACAAAATACTTAATGACTTTTATCTTACTATTACATGAGAAAATTTTTCAATTATTAATAGTCTAAAATAAAAATTTTATTTTATCAAATCATAGTAACATTAAAAACAAACAAGTATATTAACATTGAACACTTGGCCAAGTAGCTTGCTCCACATTTCTGTACTTGGCACATTCATCAATAACTCCAGTACCAAATGGCAATTGAATAATGTTTATGTCGTAGTTGGAATTAACTAGAATGGCATTCATACTAGGTATTGAAAGTTTAGTTGATGTATCAATACCATCTTGATAAACTCCGGTAATTGGATTCATTATTCCACAACGTGTCTTAGCTAGAATACAAGCTGTTGTATTAACAAAAAGTTGAGCAAGTTGGATGTCATTCACTGTAAAATTGGATATCATGTCAAGAGCTTCACCCACACATGTACGAATCTATAATCAATTATTTGAATGTTATGATATTGAAAATGATCATATGTATTATACATAAATTTATATATATGTATATATCATTATTTACCACCGAGGAGAGATAGGTTCTGCATCAGGTCTAATAGTAAATGGAAGAATAGTTCTACGGTTGGCATTTATAATACAAATAGCGCGTTGAGATACAACGTATTGTGGCCAAAAAGTTGCTAAAGGGTTGGATTTAGATATTAAGGTAGATTTACTTGATCTAGATCTTCGATTCGAAAATGCTCGAGCCTCCTGCATACATTTATTTACAGCTTTTGTGAATTAAGCTGAATAGCATTTTTTATGGTGTAAAATAGTTGAGAGAAAATTAACATTAGAAACTTCCATGTAATAATATGTGGTGAAATATATGCTAAATATGTAAAATTAGTGCTAATAAAGAAGTCTAAGCAAAAATATTGTATGTATATACATCTATATGTAAACATATAAGAGTGAGTAATTAAAACGTACAACTAATTATGAAATATACATGTTTACGTTACCAGAGAATCCTTGTTGACTTGACGGATACATTCCAAAAATGTACAATAAATTATTGATGGACTTGATCGAATGTCGATATTTCTTGATGCATTCTTTAACACAATAAATAGTATCATTATCAATATTATATTGTGATATACAATTAGGAGAAAAAGGAGTAATTTGGTGTGATGACATATTTTCTCAAAATATTATAGAAAATAATATTTAATTCCATCAATAAACTTGAGACAATTTAGGGTGAGATGGCTCACATTTTTTCGATTAAATATAAGAAAATGTGGCAGTAAATTTCCCTATAGATCAATAAAATTTTGAGGGGTTTGTTTTGTCCTATTTTCTCTTTTATTCATTATAGAAATGAAAGACTTAAATATTTAATTGATTATCTTTGTCCTAGGTATTCTGACAAATATTCATGATAATATATTATTACTGCAAATATTATATTAAACTTACTCTTAAATATGCTTGACATGAACCATAATTAGTATTATCAAGATAAAGATCTCCACAATTAACCATAGCCAAAAGCAATGGATAACCCGGTGGTCTATTGGTTGCTCGAAAAAAACACCCATAACACGCGTCTCTTAATACACCATCATCTCCTTGTGACTCGTTGCATAATTGATTCAAAAGGAGAGGTATTCTTATGCTAGAATATTAAACAGATAAAAGTAACAACTTGATTGAATAAGAAAAATTTTATTTGTTTTAATTATTGATATTACTTGGTGTAACTTCCTCGAAGGATTTTAGTTAAACTATCAGAAACTAAAGCTTCAATGCGTACAATGTATGAAATAAAACTAAAAAAAATATTAATCCAAAACAAATTTAATTTCATAACTTTATGAAACGTATTCCGTTGTTTCTAATATTGTGTATAATATTCAAGTGTCGCAAAATAGTTGCTTCGAAATCATTATATACCACCAACGTTGCATGTAAAAAAAATCATAACCGTGACTGCTTACATTGTCACTTTGTTTCATTCTCATAAGTAGGTAAATGTTTGGATTATAATTAAAAATAAATGTCAAATAGTCATTATGAAGGTATAAAAATAGTTTTAATTATTAAATATATAATGGGTCTCAAAGAGAAAATGGAGCATAATCTTGATTCTAACATCCGGCAATATTTACCAATAGTGTGTATTAAATAAATGGATTATTATTGTTATCATTTTTGTGATACTTACAACTACTTTATTTATGAGGCTTTGAAATAAAATTATTTTCAAAAATATGTCATTCATAGATGAAGTGTTTGTTAGAATTACTTCTGACTTTAAATATAATTATAATTACATGAAAGTGTACATAACTCGAGTAATTTATTCTAATTTTAAATTAAGAGAAAGCTCTTGTACACTTACTTTTATAATAATCGTATGTACACAACTAAATCAGTTAACAGTCACGTCCCTTTAACATTATTGAACTTATTTAAAGAGATTTTAATAGATATAGAATATTTTTTCGCGGTTAAATTAATGAATAAAAGTCAGGTGAAAAATGGAAGAAAATTTAATGAACGTTGAAAAAAAAAAAAAAAAACAAACAAACAAAAATGAGATCGTTCCTGATTTATGTAGGTTGTTTTCCTGCTCTCCCTCTCCCTCAAATATACGTAGTAAAATGCCGTAAAACGTAAAACGTGACGTTGCAGAGTATAGTAGGGGTGGATGACGTCAGTGGTCGATAAACTCTGTTCTTTTGCTTGTCAAGTACTACACCACCCCCTCAGCGAGTACAAGTAGGGATTTGTTGCTATTCTCTATTCTACTACAGACTGGTTGTACTAGGTTATTCTAAATAACTGAAATAAAGATTGAAAATTGTCTGTAGTTTTGACAATTTATTTCTTTTTTAATAGTAAACTGTACATTTGTCTATTAAATTTTATTTTTTATGACAGTAAAATACACCAATTATATTTGATTGTGATGACAGTCATACCATGTAATCATAGTAATATGTTTATCAAACTTATGATAGATGTCTGGCGCAAAACTAGACATATCATATAATTCTCACAACCTCAATTATGACTGAATCTACATTTACGATAAGTTTTTCTCGGTATACGATTTATATTGTAAATAAGTGACGTCAACGTAATTCATATCCACACGATTGAGCACACTTGTACATATTACATATACTTATAATTGTGGGGAAAAAAGCACATGACATTTCACTTTTTAAAGTGAAGATTTTCCTTGTAAACATTCCTCAATTAAAAGATTATTATCAATATATGTTGAGACGATAAATAAATATATAAAAAGTAATTTAAACATCAAATCCTTTATTACACTTTTTTAAATAATTACTGTGATTTTTATTATTTCTGAATTTATCTCTAGTATAAATGGAGTATAAAGTCCGATTGTATCATGACGATTATCATTAATAATTTAAATTCAGTTAAGACTCATTCAACGTAAGAGAGTTTTAATGACAGAAAAAATGTAAACAAATTAGCATAAATTAACTGCATATGAAATTCCAAAAAGTTAAAAAACAAATCTCATCATTTTATTAAATCTATAATCAGTATGATTAATGAATATCATAATACACAGCAATTCCGGAAAAACTCAAGTGTTTAGTGATGAATCACTTAAAGTGTTTAATGATAAAACACCTAAGTGTTTACAATGTTGAACATCATAAACAAACTATAGTATTTTGGTAAGCAGCAAAGAACGTTTAAAAGTCGTCTACAAAATTACTATAATTCATTTATGATGTTTAACATTGTAAATACTTTAAGTGTTTAAATGCTGAACACTTTGATTTGCAGTAATACACACGGGTAAATAAACTTGTTTTTAATACCAATAAAATTTGATTTTATATCATCTAATATGATGACTTGTTTCGCGGTTAATACGAAATCATTAGAATATAAATTTTATTGAATTTGAAAATGATATTTTCACCAAATTGTTAAAATAATTATAACGGTATGACTTTTTAATTGAATTGAATATAATTGTAGTGTATACATTGAAAGAGAAAATAAAAAAAGATTCATTATTGTTAAAATAGATCGATAAATAATGTTTTCAAAGTATCTCTATAAGATAATAAAAATGAAATTAGGTCAATTGCGTACACGTTACACAGGTATAGAATGACTCTTTCTCTTACGCAATGAAAAAAACCCATTGTTATATAAATAATGAATTTAAAAAAATTGTTTGATAGTGACGTCTTGATTAAATATTGTGAAATAGAAAAATGAAAATATTATAAGAATAATGAAATTTAAAGTTGAATCTCAAGTCAATATAAATTGTAGAAGCAACGGCGAATGGGGGCACTGAAGTTGAGCGCAAGGGGGTGAGGCCAGACAGAAACTATTGATCTGTTAGGATTTACCCTGCTCGTGTTTAGCTTTTCTCTTTCTATTTCATTAATGGAATATAGACTAAGAATCAGTCCATATGTTTTCCTAGCTAAGACACATGATTGTGAGTTTTGACAAATATTATCTGAATAGTTAACACGATGTGACTAATAATTAACAATAAAACACATAAAACTGTTATTTTTTAAATTAAGATTTTCTAGAAGTAATTTGTCAACTTTTAAGAATGAAATTCTACAAGATAGAATAATGTATGTCAAATTCAATAAGTAGTCTCATTTTATTATTGTGTTTTATATAACCGTAAATCAGTATTTGTAAGTTTTGAATTAATTGAACTTTTTTGTTGTTGTAGGTTGTTCACTGTAATTCATCGAATTCATCGTTAGTTAAGGTAAGAAAATTTTATTATTTAACTCCGGTTCAATAGTTCAAGCCTTCAGAAATAATTATTTATATAGAAATATTTATGTTTTGCACGTGTATGTTTTATACTTTAAAAGCATAAGTTTCAATAAAAATGTATACTAATGATTAACCATCAACACTATATTATTTACTGGTTGAATATACGATATATACATTTTATGGAATCGTGTATATGACCAAATAATCATTGGTATTATGTAAACTAATAAATTTATTAGACAATGAATATAGACGTAATAAATTCGAGTAAATTAGGATATATTAATCTATAAAAAAATTATTATACTGCTAAATAGTTGATTTAAATGATAAATAAGTTGAAAAATATAAACTCAATTATTGATTATTAATGAAAATGATTGAATGATAGTAGAAAATAGTGAAAATGCATTGAATTAAAATAATGGTAGTAGGTGTTTATAGTTGTACCACATTATACACATCTTTCATTGATACCCACACGGTGATCGTCATTCATAAACTCACGAGTCCACAAGACCGTGAGAGGAAATAACTATGTACACCACATTTTTATACTTTTATATATAAACGAATGATGTGTAGGTGCATACATCCTGCAAACCATATTTGTACAGTTACAGAGTTAAAATACTAGTATCTACCTACATATAAAGCGTTTTTTTTTGTTTTTATCATTCTGTAATTTATTTTCTTTATAAATGATTTCCGGTGCATCCGTTGCACTTTCTCTTGATAATTTTTTTTTCAAGTTTTTTACATTCTTTCAAGTATATATTTCTATATATTTTGTGGTTTGTTAAAAAGATCAATATTATTAATATGTCTTTATCAGCTTTAAGTATGATCTCGTAATATCATACTTGTTTTGTTGGCGACAGTACGGCGCTACGCCTACTATCGCTCGAGTTATGCCAGCTGGCCCAAATAATGACGCTAAAAATGGCGTCAACAAATAAAATGATAAGTATTTTTCGTATCAATAAAATTCGCCTTAATTTGAGTTTTGTACATGTCTTTTATTTAAGTAAGATAAGAGACATAGATTTTTATAATGTAAGAGTGCAAAAAATCATTAGGAAGAATGAAATGGTAAAAAAATGCAAGATTTTAGTAACATCTGCTTAGCGAAGAAAATTTCAAACACCTGCTACAATACCTGGTAATCGTGTGCTGTTGGTGTTTTTACTGCTATAATGTGCAGTTAAAAAAATTATTTCGAAAATTTTGTGGTGCAAAAATGATTGAGCTGGCTAACAAATTTTCAAGTTTGTTTCATATTATCTTCAATTTAACTTTTTTTTATTTAATAAAGCTCTTAAAAATTTGTTTTCTACTAAAATTTTTCACTATCTAATTTTAAAGAATAACTAACTAAATTCATCAGTTATTTTGTTAATAATTGCACTCTACTAAAGTGAATTAAAATGAAATTTAGTAATACTAATTTATAAATAAATAAAATAAAAATGACAATATAAAATACGGCAAAGTCAACATCTGTCGGCAGGTGGTTGGTTTAGAACATCGGTACGGTCTGTTTGCAGCTTATTAAACTTCTCGCGTGCTCAGCGATATAATACCTGTAAAAATTAAAAAAATCTCTTGCTGCATTCAAGTTGATTTTTTATGTTTTCTTTAATTTTATACATAAAGAACAACTCAATAATGTATTATTTTATCTTGATTCAAACATTAAATTAACAAATATCTTCAGCACGAATGAAATTTCTTCAATAATTTCATGTTTTTTCAGACTCTTGTTATAATTAAATTATATTTATGGCACGTGGTAGGCAGGTGAGCATTACATACTGAAGCTGCCTGAATTGTATAAATACAGATACATTCCGATAATATTTCTTTTATAATGCTGTTTATTTTAATGGTTTTTAAAAACTAAAAAAAACAACTAAAAATGGACTTGTTTAAATTTAAATATTATGTTAAAAAATGTTTGATAAAATTTTATTTTTAATTATATACTTCTTTTGTTGTTTATTTGTAACACTTTGAATAAGTTAATATAGATCGTTGACAATAGATGACTATTAAAATGAAACGATTATTCATTCTATATTATATTTTTGTTTATGAAATTTGGAATATATTCAAGTATTATCTTTTGATAAAAAATAGTCAGTATATAAATAGCTGTTAACAATTTTCCTTCTATTTTTATTTAATCATTAAGCATGCTATTAGGTAGGAGCTATCCTTCTAGGAAAAGGATGTTGTTCATTGTATAAATTAAAATATTTTTCGAACGAGGAAAGTTATACAATTTTTATATGGTCTACAGCAGGGCTGTGGTAACTTGGACTTTTTCGGAGCAGACAGAAAATTACTTAGTCAGGGACCCAGAAACTTTCTCATTTGCCTCTCAAACAAAATTATCTAGCCTTGGTGTAAAATCTTATGATGAAAATACTATTCTGTTATTTATTTTATTGATAGATTTGTTTACGAGCGTTTTATTTTTCTAAACAACAATTAGATGAATAAATATATAAATAGATAGGTACGATACTGTAGTTTTTTAACAGGAAAGTAAAATATATATATACATATTTAACACAACTGTGCTAGGTTGTTAAGAATTGGAAGTGAAAAAACAGAGCCGACAAACGGAGCAGGTAGTTGACGCCCAGGAGAGTTTCTCACGAGCTAATGGCAATTTACATGAATGGAAATATACCGTATAGATGAGTGAACTAAGGACTATCTTCTCGTTCAACTTTATGACAGAGGTTGTAGTTCGATTAACGAACGTTCTCATTATGTGTCTGAGTTTCGTTTTCTTCTTTTTTCTCCGAAAGAAAACAAAGAATAATATGTATTCCGAAATCCATAATCGACCACAGCTACAGCTTTTATCCGTCTTGCTTATTAAATAGTTACTGAAAAATAAATCTAAAAATACCAATACATTGATAGATAGATAAATAGACGGCATTAATGAACAGTTAAGATCATTAATCTTCCAAAGTAGTTCACAGACAGTCAAGCATGTAGAATATTTCAAGAATGTTACAAAGGATTATAAGGAATGATTGTTAAGGATAAAAGTAAGATATATCTTAGCTAGCTATCGTCCAACTACAACGACAAAAAAGAAAACTTCGACAAGCAGATGGTGATTTTAAGTATATAATTGCAAACTGCCTTAAGTCGAAGGAATTCTTTAATTTGCTCTCAAGATGTAAACATTCGACATTAAACTCGTCTATGCAACGTCACACTTAAACTGTGTATTATATATTCTGATATTTTGTTGAACTTGAATCGACGCTAACTATTCATATAAACAAAGATATTTTGAAATGATCAACGATATATATCATATCATGTATGTTTTAATACACTATTAATACTATCAAGTATTATAGTATGTATAGACGAGTGAAAGTTCAGTTTCATAAATAGATTTACCTACAATCCACTTCTAGTAAACATTTTCTTTATTTACAAAAAATAATAAAAAAATTTTTATTAAATTAAATGAATGTTTCAGTACATATTATTTTACACCAAATATATCGTTATTGACATTGAATACGTCAATGAAAATTTTATTGACGTCAATATACATAAAAATTCAAGTAAGTTAAATCGTAAACAGTTACAAAGTTCATAAATTTGATAGATTAATTAACCATTTTATTTGCACACTTGTATTGTCATGCAGTTGTGAATTTTTCAACAGCGATAAATAAACAGATAATACTGATAAAAATGATGTTTGTTTAAGGTACTTATTTTCAATGAGTATAAATAAATATTATGTTTTATCATGAAATAGTATGATTTCGCGGAATAAACGTTGTAGGGTAAATATAAATGGACGTAAAAATTCACCTGATGAGGTGTTGTAACTGTTTGGTAGTATTAGAATACGTTGATATGTTTGATGACATTAAACATATATACATACTGGTACAAAGTGTTAAATTGATAATAAATATCAAACAAATAGTTAAAATGATGTGTTTGATGTATAAAATGATAACTAACACTGACTGAATTATTTTCAATATTATTTATAATATTCAGCACGAATGTGAATTAAATTTTAATATATCATTCTTATACGAATTAGCTTCTCAGTGAGAAGTTATTGTAATTGATTCAATTTGCAAATTCCGAATTTTTACATACTAATTGCATTCGATGCATAATTATGCAACTAAACTCTGATTATGTTTTCAGTAAAATCGGTTCAATTATTTTTTGTGCACAATTGAAAAACTGAAAAAAGGGTAAATTAATTTAGGCAAAACTTTCACACCTGATCTTCTAACAATAATTATAATAAATATAATTATAATAATATTAATTTCAGACACATTCAGATCTCTAAATAATACTGATATTATTAAATAATGAATTAACACTACAAAGAAATAATAATTTGGAATTAAAATTATGAATTACGAATATTTATTTTCAATGATAAAAAATTTGTTATCAAAAATGAAAACAACTTTAAGTGATTACAAACTTTTTATTTATTTGATCTTGGAAACTACATTACGCCACATTACGAAACAATGTTTTTATGTAGTTTATTTTTGTCTTTCATATTTATACATAATATGTTTTTAATATATATGTATATATATAATCATTTATTTCGATTAAAGATATAAATATTAAAAACCTCGTAACTATTGTTTTATTCATTTCACTTCTTATACAATAAAAGGAGATTTGTTTCTCAATAAAGCGAAATATTTCAATCAATAAAAAAATGTTACGTGGTTTTAATGTACATTTACTTACATTTACTATTTAAATGATTTTGTGTGTGTGCAAGGCCACAAATATAGTGTCCTATTGTATCATAGTATATGTACAGAATATATGCAATTTGTGCTATCTGAGGCAAAATCAAGTATGTAAGTGAAAAGATGGAAGTAGGCCAGATAAATCGGGCTTCCCTGTGTAGATATAACATAATATAACGACGCAACAATTTACCGTAATCATTTCAACACTATCTAAAATATACATAAAAATGTTCTTTTTATTTTTTAATTAATCATTTAATTGTATTTTCCAAAAATATTATTTCAATGGATAGTTATCTTGGAATTTCTTTCGTAACATCAATCTCGTGTATTTTAAACCACATGATATTAAAGTCACTTTGTACTACTTAGTTAATGTTGAAATAGTACTTACATATAAAGTACCTTGAAAAAGACGACACAAACGTAGATTTGTTTGTAAACATGCAGTATATGATAAAAAGTATAGTATATGAGACAAGTGATATAATAGGTGTTACATGAAGTCGAAGATACTTTCTCCCACTTGACATACAGGGTTATATAATCAGGATACAATTTAATATTTCTATTGATCATCTATCAATAGTTTATTATTTATTTCATTAATTGAGTAATTGATGCATAAGTATACCAGTAAATCGCCGTAATCAAATATGCCAACATGAGAGTACAACTTAATTTGATTTTCAAGTTAAACTTTATCAAATGCTGTTCACATTTTCAAAAAATATTTTTCTTACTATACCAAAATATTTAAAACAAATAATATTTATTAATTAATAGTTTATGATGAGTATGACACAGATAAATAATCGACAAGTAAGAAAATGAATAAAATACGATGAATATTAATAACTGCTATCAATAACTCTAAGTGCAATTTCAAGGAAACAGGATATGCAATATTGATCGTAGAAAGACTACGGAGAGAGGTAATACATGAGTTGCATATCTATTTTTAGTTTATCAAAAGCTAAAATGGACAGTATATAATTCTGATATGCATTACAAATATAAATAAGAACAAGTTTATGTCATAATAACCTTTGTAGATATTCAACATGATTACTTTTTTATTATAAATGACAAAGTAATTAAATTTGACTTTTTAGAGCAGAAACATAAACACCTTTATGAAGAGAAGCATTTAATTTTTATTAAAGCGTAAATAAAAATTTCTGCGAAATAGAATATTTTTTAACGATTCTTAGATATCTTAAGCTTTACTGGAATTTCAGGGAAATATTGAATAAAGGCAATTTCTTTGTATTTATATTACTTGTAAAATTATATTTCTCTTTAAATTTTTTATATATATACAAAGTATGATTCATTAATACTTTTCTCTTTAAAAAATACTTTATTAATACAAAGTTTATCACTATTTAATCTTATAAAAAGAATTTTAAATCTGCAATAATTTAGAGTTATAACAGGATTTATGTAATATTTTTTTATTTATAATATTTAATATGAAAAATCGTAAAGTATGCAACATATGTAATAAACGTTGGAATGTGTCGTGTTGCGCATGCGTAGCTCTGGAGAATGCGGTCTCGTAACGGCACATCCGTTAACTATACCATGGTATATATTCTAGTGAAAATCGGCTACACCGAATCTGTTTCTTACCTTTTCATTAACAATTCATTCTTAATCTTATTGTATAGATATTTATCATGGAATATCCTTTTTAATTCAGATAATGATACAAATGTTATTTAATTTTTATTTTTATACGATACTTGATTTATTTCATTGAAAATATACTATATGTATTTGAGTCATTTTAACATTGATTTTATCTCTTATTTCACTTTTACAATGTTTTATATATACAAAAATATCTCTAGATATTATTGTATTTGGATTTTTAGGTGATGCGATAACGACAAAGTAATTGATTGTTTCCCAGAATATGACGTTTATCAAAAAATTAAATGCTATTTATTTATTTATTTTTTAATGCCATAATTTACATTCACCTGTTTTCATGTTTATTTGATAAAAAATCATGTCAAAACAATTAGTTATAAATACTGTCTTAAACATTATTATTTATCTATGGAAACAATATTTTTATTTTACTAAAAATAAAATAATTAATCATAAATAATAATAACAATACATATAAGAAAAATAAAAACATACGAGGATGAAATAATGGAAAATAGAGAACAAACTTATGCATGATAAATAAAAAAGAATAGAAAAAGAGAAAAATGAGGAGTTAGGTAGTGAGAGTAGAATATTGGAATGTCTTCCCAAAGGCCATTTCAGTTCGATGTCCTCCACTCTTCTTGGTGCCCTATTATATGGGAATAAATACTCTTTCCTTTACTCATCAGTCTTTCTTTCCCTTTTACATAATTAATTTCTATAAAAACTTGTAATATACGTTTTATTTTTCAACACTTTTGTGTTAATTAGTTAAAAATATCAATTAATACATCATATTATACAATATGTACCTTCTGTTTGTGCATTTTTCTTTACTTCTCAAATAACTGACCTTGGATATTTCAAATATTACTCCCCATACAGTGTTTCAATTAAAAAAATCTAAGCATTTAAAACAATAGTAAAAATAAATTTTGAAAAATTAACCTGTTATCACTTGACAATTATCCTTGAAAAAATTTTTTGAATTATAAAATTCATGTTTTTTTCATCATTTCATTAAAATAATTTAATGTCTTCTTTCAGTATTATATTGTAACTTTGTATTACCTAAATTCATCAACATATCGCTATTTTTCTTCACTAAAATAATGTTACCATTTTCTAAGAATTAATTATTGACTGTGTAGTAAGTGAATGTACAGTGATTGGATTTTTCCTAGATTTTGCGATATTATTATAATATAAAGTGATAATAGAAATAATATTTGTCCAAGTAATACAGAGCATATCTTGCCAACAGCAACAAAGTTATCCATGTTGTACATGTATGTATATGCATCCCGCATTCCTCTCTCACGCTTTGGCAGTCGACTCACAAGACCCTGGTCCAGCCTACACACACACTTATATATATATACATACATACATACAATGCGTACACCACATTTATACACGTATATGTATCATATACTTCTACAGGACGGGAAAAAAGAAGAGAGAGGAAATAGCAGTCCAAACTGCTCTTTAGTTGCCACTGTCGCCTACTTCATATAAGGCTCGACTTCAGGATCCGCATTCTCCTTCTTGTTTATTCTTACTTATTTCGTTATTCAGTTTCTACACTGCAAAATTTAAACCTCACTTCCAACATTGAATTCCATCTAGTTACACTCAATTCGTTTGACACATTTCAATCCTAAGAAATTGGTGTATCTTGATATGTAAATAGATCTAGATCACCACAGGTTATATTTATTTACATTCACATATTTAAATTTTGAATACTAAGAGAAAAAAACTAAAATATCATTATATATTATAACATATAAGAATGTTGCATTGAATAAATAATAATTTTATACATGTTTAGAAAGTATACGTTTGCAACATAGCACTTGTTGTAACGGCCTTAAAAGGTCGTTACAAATGATTCAAAGCCATTACTTTCCTTAGAATTAATTTACACTGCATGCATTGAATATTTATATTAATTTTTATAATACAATATTTTATGATAATGGTTTAAAATTGGTAATCAATCATAACAACCTTTAATATTAATGTACATGCAGGATGAAGTAAATAAAATTCAACTTATTCATCTCTAAAGAGCACATTCCAGAAGGAAGTTAATATGTCTAATGCTTTAATGCTGACTAAAGAAATATTTAAAAAATTTTTAGAAAGTACCGAATGATAAGTCTGATTGAATTAATTGAGTGAATTATTTGAAATAAATAATAGTTACCCATTCAACAAATTGGTGCATCATCGAGATAGATGGAATGTCTGTAAGATTCGTAGTGGCATTCTCTAGTACACAGTTATATTCGAGGCCAACGTTCGATGTAAATCCATGAGACTTTAGAGATCAACTATTCGATGCCTCTTATTTCTAAACTTCCTATTTGTCAAATGTACATACATACCTAGTGTTATGAATAAATACTATACATTATATATGAAAAATTATTATGTTAAATTTATGCAATGTTAATAATAAAAATAAAAAAGGCGATGAGGTTACAAGTTATAATAAAGTGAGGTTTTATTATACTATATTTACCTTCAAATAACAAGGTATCAGGGGAAACGCCATTCAGAATTTCAAAGATGATTCCTCTGAAAAATAAAAGTTGTCTCGTGAGCAAGTATTATTACATCGATTCATAAAAATGCTCTCAACATAATACATTTCATAGTAATTGTTTTTACTTAATAATTCAATATTTTAAAAATGAGTTCATCTGATATACTGTAATATGTATAGTCATTTTTGATAACATCATTGTTGATGAATGAATACAATGTTTATCAACAAATATATCTGTATACATCTCGGTTTGATAGTTGATAAATAAATAAACACGTCATGGATAACATGGCGCCATCGGAGATGTTTTTAAGAGAATTAAAATTTTAAATACAAGGCGAAAAAAGAATTATTGACAGGATGTGTAGTGTGAGTTCACTAGAATGGAAATGCAATAAGTCTCAGTATTCGAAACCGTTACTCGTATCGAATAGAAGTGTATTTCCCAGAATGCGCCTGTAAACAAACAAATATACTACAACTAAAAGAATGCACATGTGGTGGATAATAGAGCTTACTTCTACTACTATGTGGCTGTCGCAGTCTACGTAATTGAAGAGTACAGGAATAGAATTTCATAGCGCCACTGCAATTACTATGTACAGCCCAGTCTTCACTCTATACAAGTCTACAGCATACATACTCTGCATTACTTTATCTTACTACTATTTTTACAACAAATTTTATTACTCTTATTCAACACATATATGCATTCACATAGACGTACACGTGTTGATTTAAAATTTTAATAATAATAGAAATTAAATACATATCATACGTAATTTGTTTTTTCTTTGAATTGTTATCTGACCCATATACTTGCTGACTTTTTAAAAAATATACTTTTTTTTTCATCATTTATGACGTATAAAAGTAAATGACAGTATACATAGTTTATTTAAAACTCAATTTAAATGAAAGGAGTCTTGTAGATATTTTTAAAAAATATCCTTACATTCATTGACACATTTCTAGTTGATATTTTTAAACTAGTCATTTTTGAAGTTTCAAATGTATAATTAACTGTGTCTGTGTAATTTTAAAAGCATTAAATATAAGTAAAACCTTTAAATGTTGCCGGTCTGTGTATTGGTGTGTTTGTATTTAGCTTCAACAAATACGTACACATAGTGTAGTCTAGTGATAGTAAATAGTATGTAGCGTAGAGTCTGAGAAAAATACTACAGTAGTAGTAGAAATTTGTACTTGTATACTAGAGTATACATACTACAAGATGTGTATACACTTACACCCATACAGTATATATAACTTGTGCTTACTCGTAAGAGTGGGGGTTAACGGTTGAGGTGGAATTCAAGCTAACCGAATGGTGGGGAGAAAGCGCGGGTAAGAACTTGGGAAACGACGACTGATGACGACTACAGAAATTCAGTGAGCGAACAGTGTTTCAACGTAGTAGATGTGTAATAGTTTTCGTTCCGTCCAATATTTACATTAAACTCCATTTCATTTGATAATTATTGACTGTTATCTTACTGAATTAAACCAGTTGATAAAAAATACTGCATTAAAATCAAAGTTTCGCTGCATTTTTGTGCCTTTCTATCAAAGTTTTTTCTATTTTTGTTTTCTCATTACCACGGTGGATTTAAAAATTCAAGCTGGATTCCAATAAGCAATACATGTCGCGATTACATCGCGGCTATCGACAACTTAAAAAGCTTTTTAAGGTGAATACATAATATTATTTATCCAAGATATTGGTATAGACAAAAATAAATTCAATAAATTATGTAGTAATAAGAACAACAATAATATTAAATAATAATAGTGTGTGCTATGTATTGTTTTGTTTTTTGCTCAATATCCATTTGTGTGACCTTTAGAGTCTTATCTAAGAAAAATCAATCATTTTACGATAATTTAAACCAGGTCAAATATAGTGAGAAGTTGTATATAAATGTGCAATCGATAATACATTTACCTAAATGTTTATTACTCTAATCAGACAATATTATTTTTATTGTTATTGTAAAAAGTATCCTTGTATACAATATTCGTTACAATTGGTTTGTTATTTATGTTTAAATACGCAATGATTACAAAACTCTCACTTATAGAAAGTTGTTTACATTCTTTCTCTCGCTTTTTTTTTCTCCCACTTTCGTTTCGTTTAAAATAATTTGATATAGTAGTATTTGCAGTAAGTGTTACATATTTTATAAATTATTTAGATTTACCAAAAAAAAATGGTTAAACGTTTATGTGTCACATTTGTAACGTGTATATTCTGTAAGTACAACTATGATAAATAGGGTGAAAAAATCTTTGGAAATAATTTTACACTTGATCTAAAGATTAAATTATTAAAAATTTAAAAAAATTTTTTAAATAATAATTCAACAATTAGTATTTAAATTGTTAAATACTTTGTTTTGTTGAATTGTAATTAATATCAGTTGCACGTCAGCATGTATTGATACTTGTTGTTTTCTTTTTTCTATTAAAAAAAACATTAATTATTTTATTGTACATTTACATATAAGTTATGTATGAAAACAGTATCTCATTGTGAAGAATAGAGAGGGAAAAGAAAGCGTGCGTTCCAATTTATTTTTGCATTTGATAGTATGATGTGCTACGCCATTGCAAATTTCATCGTCTGCGAATGCAAAACATCTCATTCACGGTTAAATGTGTACTCCTGCATTTTTATTTGTCTGATGCATGAATACTCACCAATATCAATTCTATGTAAACTGAAATAATTATTATGCTATTATTATTTCTTATTACGTAATAAAGATAAACATAAAATAATTACAAGGAAAAAATAGTGTGAATGTGGGAAAAACTCAAACTCATAGTGCATATACCCATTTTCCTATGTATATTTGTACATGAGTCTACTTGAACAAACACAAGCTTACAGAAAAGATGTCCGTAGCTAAAATTAGAATTGTCGTTGCAGTGTAGTATTACTCTATAACTTCTATAGTGTATAGTTATAGTTATATGCACAAAAGATGTATATATATATATATATATATATTAAATACCACATGATATATATCAAAGTTATATTAATAGATGTCTAGGCGCCAGAGTATATGTAACATATTGGTATCGTATATTAAATAAGTATTAAAAAAAAAAAAAACAAAAAATCAAACAAGAGAAATAAATGATATAAACTAAAATTGTAGTATGGATACATAATGTAAACTGTTTTATACACACACATACACTGGCAAACAAACAAACTAAACACACACACTATATATTGCTATACTGTACAATTTCTAACGGCCATTCATAAAACTTACGTTCATTTACTTTTTTCACACATACTATACGACAACTTATGTATATTTACATCAACATGTATTATTAATATTTTATACTTGCAACTTTTAAGTTTTTTTTTTTCTTTTTATTTTGCAACATTTATTACAACGTTTATCTGCATATGTGAATATTTGTTTTTAGGTGAAATACATATTGGTGTGATATAAATTGAAATTATGACATGATATATTTTTTTATGTAAATAAAAATTAGAAAGTTTATGATTTATTGCAATTTTAGAAAGAATTTAAAGTTATAGAGATTTTTTTACCTATGAGAATCATACTTTAAGTTGAATAGAAAGGGAGAAAATGGATAAGCGAATAAATAAATAAGCGAGCAGACAAGGCAAACAGACCGGTGGCTTATTCCCGGGTTAACGCTTTGAAAGGTCGATGTCCTGATACGCATGGTTGATATGTTGCCACCATAGGGTTCGTTGAGTTTGTAGTCATAATTTGACAAAAAATATTCCATTAATGAAAAACAAAAAACAAAAAAAAAACGCATTCATAGATTGAATAATGATAATATATTGTCTGAAAACAACGTTTCAGTGCATTGACAGCTTGTTTTTAACACAATAACAGATAAAAGTACTGAAAAATGTGTTATTGTTATGATGATGATGACAACACAGATGATGATATACATCCTATCACTATCGTATCATGAGAAGGTCTAACGGTTGAGACGAATAGGTTGTGTCATTAGGTTTTATGGTGTGAAAATTGCGTTCTAGAAAATACGAACTGAAATTATGGAAACGAAGAAACGAAAAATGGGAAAAGTTTCAAAGGAAAAAAATAAAAAAGTGTCAAGAATAAAGTTACTTAGAGAGCAAAGTGAGAAAGGAAAAACAGTCAGAAATAGACCCAAAAGCTTTGGCAAAACTAGTGGAAAAAAGTACAATAAAATCTTATGAAGATTTACACGAGGTTCTGCAAAGATGTAATGTATTTCAGTACCAGAGTCAGACAGTAAACTCTTCTTTCGAAAAAAGTAGTATATCATATACTGCGTTTTTGAACTACTTATTAAACATAGAATGCGTTGAAAATCTGGATGATTTAACAGACGGTCAAATTATCAAATTCCTTAACGTTTATTATGTATCAGAGAAAGCAAGACCCAGGAATTATGCAGTGATAATTCCACTTTCGTATTTTCAAACCGGACAACAGTCTGGAACGGTGTCTGAAGTCTCCAGAGTTCCTGCAACACTTTTGGGCACCTGAACATTTCAACTTACCATCCAATAGAAGAAAAAACCATAGCGAAAGTGATGAAGATGATGATGATAACGAAAGTACAGAAAATGATGATGATAGTGAAAAAGAAAAAGATGAAGAGTATGGTCAGGTTAATGAGAGTGAATGTAGTACTGATTTATCTATCCTCGCTGGACCTAGTGGGTTGCAGAAAAAAAAATGTTCAATATATACGTCTACTGAATACGAACGATCGGATGACTATGATACGCCGCCCAGGAAGAAACGGAGACAGTTAGGAAAATTTGCAGATCTAAAGTCAATTATATCGCAAAAAGAATTGAGAGTAGAAATTGAACGTCTAAACATTGATATAAAACAAAATGGAAAACAGCAAATGGAAAATCCCAGCACACGGCTTATCGTGGATTTTTCTTCTGCATCAACATCAGCAGCAGAAAATCAGGAGTCTGCTGGAGATGTGTTACCATCTATCTGACAAGTTTTTTACAAAAACTGGTGTAGACGCATCAGTCGCCATGGACATTACTGCACTAAATAGTACGCAGCAACACCTCTTCTGCGTCTTGTTTTTGAAAAAAAAATTCTTGAAACGAGAGATGTTCGATGCAGCGTTCAAAGAGGTCCAGGAAAAATCAACCGAATGTGTCAGTTATGTTGAAAAACAATTTCAAGATTTGAAAGGTTTTCCAAACTCACAAATTTGGAAACGAAACCTAACAAATGCGTTGAATTTGTTTTCAAGAGCTTCATGTAGTATAGAATTAAGATCTAGATAAGTTCTGCTTTTAGTGTTTTATAATAATAATAAATAGCTGCATTATTTTGAATATTTTAACTAAATGGAAAGTATGTCAGACCAAAAAAGTATGTCAAAAGAAAAAAAATATATATAATTTCTTCACTATCGTATCATATATATGGAATTGAGAAATGGAATGATTGTTGAGTAGTGGACAACGATAGTGTTGGGTTTTATTTCTCAATGCCAAACAGCTGTTGCTAGGCCGACAACACGTAAACATGAATAGAACCACACGAGACGACGAGACTACTATACTGGTGCGGCTGCCTTATATATACTTACTATCTTTGTTTTATTTTCTTTGCCTACTCTTACTTATGTGCCAACAGTAGTCTCGGTCATGAAACCGGAAACAGCTTGATCACGCCGGCAATTCATGGTCTACGACCTATGTCGATTATGACATGTAGTAAACTTGAAAATTTTCCATATTTATCCTTTCTTGTTATTTACAGTATCACTTTTCGATATTAAACATATTTTTAATTTAAATATATTTCTATGTATAATGAAATAAACAAGTATTTTAATTAGATTTAAAGTAGATTGTAGTAGAATACATCAGGATGTAAATGGTTAAATGTCCTTGTATTACAACAAATAATTCACAATTGTCATAAAGACCGGAAACATGTAAGATTGATTTAAGTAGGGGCCAGACCTACACAGACTGTTATAATATTTGCTTATCGTCTGTGTCTATTTTAATGCCAGTATTTTATATATAAAATATTCTTATATTTCATTGAATATTTGTTAAAAAGAAAAATATTTAACAAAGTGGATAATTTTATTTCAGCGTGTGGCTAACCAGACGCTTACTGTCTCGTCACTCTCGACAGTGTCGACTCAACCAGCGGTAACAGTGGAAGGTTCGATGCAGTCTAAAATGTCTCCACCAACAAACGATGTGACCAACGGTGTGGTGGCACCAGCTGATAATCTTATAGCAAGAATTCCATCAACGACCAATCCTCCCGATGCCAATATTTTGGCCCACAAACGAACTCCTAAGGATTTTATATTTGGAAAAGTCATCGGTGAAGGCAGTTTTTCTGTTGTAAGTAGTTGATTCATTTATTTATTTCATTATAAATATCCAGTAAAATTACTTTATAGTAAATATAATTTTTCGTGTTATAATATTTTTGACAGGTTTATTTGGCAAAAGACATCCATACCAATCGAGAATATGCAATAAAGGTGTGCGAAAAGCGTTATATCATCAAAGAAAAGAAAACTGAATATATTAAAAGAGAAAAAGAAGTATTAAATATGTTAGCAGGTGCTAAACATTCATTTGTACGATTATTTTGTACATTTCAAGATGTAGAACGCCTCTATTTTGTTCTTTCATATGCTAAAAATGGCGAATTACTTCCCTACATTAATAAAGTTGGATCATTTGATATTGAATGTACAAAATTCTATTCAGCTGAAATTTTACGAGGCTTAGAGTATTTACATGGACTTGGTATCATTCATCGTGACCTTAAACCTGAGAATATTCTTCTTGATGATAAAATGCATATATTAATAACTGATTTCGGTAGTGCTAAAATTCTTAAAGACGACTCCGATTCTGACACATCATTGATACAATCTTGTGAAAATAACTCGTTAAATAAAGATGAACCACCAAAAAGACGTGAGCGAAGGAATTCATTTGTTGGAACTGCCCAATATGTATCACCAGAAATATTGACTGACAAAATAGCTAGTAGAGCATCTGACTTATGGGCATTAGGATGTATTATTTATCAAATGGTATCAGGATTACCTCCTTTTCGTTCGAGAAGCGAATATCTTATTTTTCAAAAAATTCTCAAACTTGAATATGAAATTCCTGATGGTTTTTGTCCATTAGCTAAATCTCTTGTTAGTCAATTGTTAGTATTAGATTCAACGGAAAGATTAGGTGCTCAAGATGAACATGGTGCTGGATATCCAAGCATAAGAGGACATCCTTTCTTTGAAGGAGTTGATTTTGAGACTCTTGATGAACAAACGCCGCCACCTATTTATCCGTATTTACCTGGTACATCTGAACATGAAGAATTACGTTCTCATTATAGAGTTCCAGATCATTTAGAGCCTGGTCTTGATGATAAACAGCTTACAAGATTACTTGGTCTTGGAATCGGAGAAGAACATAAAGAGCAAAAAGTACCTACAATATCATCAGTTACTATTGAAAAACCTAAACAACCGAATATGTCTATAAAAAATTTAACACCTGATGAAATGAAGAATCGGCTAGAAGCACAACGTACTTCTAATCCGTGGCATACCTTTGTTGAAAATAATCTCATTCTTAAGCAAGGATTTGTTAATAAAAGAAAAGGTCTTTTTGCCCGAAAACGAATGCTTTTACTTACCACTGGACCTCACTTATATTATGTCGATCCAGTTAATATGATATTAAAAGGAGAAATACCATGGAGTCCAGAACTCAGAGTTGAACCGAAAAATTTTAAAATCTTTTTTGTTCATACGGTATGTATCCAATCATATCAATTATATTATCTATAAGTAGTTTCCGAAAATTCAGAAAAATAATAATTATTTTTTGTTATGTATTGCAACAGCCCAACAGAACATATTACCTTGAAGATCCTGAAGGATTCGCATTGGAGTGGTGTAAAATGATCGAAGAGATGAGAGTTAATTCTTATGGGTTACAAGAACAAATTAAATAATTAAATAATTGGTTTTTTTTACTTAGTCAATGGAAATTTATGTATACGAAACAAAGTGAAATTTTTTCGAAGTATTTGAGAACTTCACATCATATTTTCAATACATTTATTTATAATTTTTTTAAATTTCAAAACGATTTGTCATTTAAATAATAATATTTTTCTAATCCAAATTGAAACATTCAACAATAGTAAAATTAATTAGATGAACTTTAATATCAGATGAGATGGCTTTAAATTCAATGTTGCCTAATAGTTAGTACTTTCTTTAGCCTTTATCTATATTTAAATAGTATTTATTTATTTATTTATTTGTATCATTATTCATAAAATCATCACCCATCTAATTTTCTACGAATTACACTATAATGAAGTGGATCAATGAAAAAATAATACCGATAATCTCAAAATTTTCAATTATATTTTACATATAATGTAATGACAATGTTTTCTCCTTATTTTTATATTCATTTTCTTCTATCCATAATTTTTTTTCGATCAAATTGAAATAAAAATCTGTAGAACATTTAATTTACATTTAATTTTTTTTTTGTAAATAGAACTTTCATTTATATTCTAATACTTTTGGAAACATTGTCGTTAACCAATTATATTACTATTGTTTATTTTAAATATATTGTGTCGATTTAGTTGTCTATAGTTTCTCAAAATAGAATTTAATTTTGTGATTTATTTATTACTTGATGTTCAATACTGTTATTTTGTCTTTTCAATGCAATTAGTATTGTTATCGTTGTAGAATCGTTTAGTTGGTGTCAATGTTATCAAGTATAATGTTAATTCAACAAGTAATTTTATGATTTCGTGTATATACTGTCACATTATTATTAGTTAAAATGTATTTCATAAAGTGAATTAACGAATACATCGAACTGGCATCTTGTAAACTTGTGTATTATAAATTTCATGTAAATTCAGCTTGTATAATACATATAAGTAATGTAAATAATTTATAATACGAATAAGATATAATGAAAGTGCATGTTTATTTATTATAAATATTAAGTTATTATATTAGTTGCGATAGTTATTAAAATGAACTCTCTGTTGGATAATCAAATGAAACAATTGAAATGATGCATTTTAAAGATGATATATTTGAATCATAACAAATGAATATCATGTTTGCTTGTAATTAATTACTATTATTTTTTTTAGTGACATAGACGTAAACAGGGTATTAAGGTTTGAAAATTCACGTAGCATATTAGTGTAAGTTGCCAATGCTCGAAAAAATAGCAAAACTTATTTTATGGTTTTGTGATTGTCTCTATAGCTCAGTGTCTTATTGAAATGACCGCTTTCAGTAGGATACGAACAGCCAAGACGGGCTAATGTAAAGTACAAAAATATGCTGTATGAATAATTTCATTTATAGGAGCTTTACTTTACAATGTACTGAAAACCAAGTATCTAAAAATAGATTAAAAATAATAATTAATGCAAATTGTCTCAATACTATTTTATGATTGACTATGGTGGTTAACTTAAATGTGTTAAGAGTGATGCTTCGCTAAATATAAGTGTGTATTATATTTAAAATTTTTGTTTATAAAATGCGATACCACAGCTAATTAAAGTTTACAGTACAACAGACAGTTTGAATTGAATTATTATTATTATTATTATTATTATTAATAATTAGTACAATTTATAATTTAATAATAAAACTATTGAACTGTTATATTTGTACAATTGGTATTAATAATAACAGGTTGAATGCCAAGAATAATTTTTTGAATTTAATTATAAAATTAATTGATATTATTGAAAAAATATAATGATTAAAATTTTTGCTTGTCGGAATTTTTCTTAATCTTTGTTATTACTTTATTGCAATTTCATTATTTAACGTGTCAACTATGTTTACAGTATTATTTATTTATATATATATATATATATATATATATGTAATTAAGATATACATATAATTAAGATATATATATATATATTCATATGTACATGGTGTGTACTGAAGAATTCATTAAAGTCGAAATAGACAATACAGGAAAAATTGTGTTAAAATTTATTATATCCTTCATTACTTTTTAAGATTAAATAATAAATAAGTATTGTGGAAAGTTTCTGTGTTTAAAAAATAAATAAGACTGATTGGAATTTTACAATAATAAATATTACCAACAGTTTTTCATGAAACAAAAAAAAAGTAGAGGGGTTCGGCAAATAATTCAAATCTAAACACTTTATTTATTGCAAGAACGATGAAAAAATTATGTTATAATAATTCTTTATTTATTCAATAAGTAAATGGCAAACAGTAAATTTGCAACAAATAAATATAAATAACACTCTTTTATAAACCAGTATTCTAATATGAAATTATAATGATAAATTAAATTGATTTATTTTTTTTTTAATTTCATACCTAGTTCGTGAGATTATATATATTTGCAGCAACATACACATTTAGCGTATCCAAATTTTTCATTCATACAAATGATATAGTAAATAGAATCGTAGCTAAGGTACTGAAAATGTTTTAATTATGGATATTTATGTATCTTTATTGTTATTAAATTTTTTGTTTTGTTTATCATTTTATTAATTATTTGAATATGTTCAATGAATATTTATTGTAACGCTATTTGAGAAGCGTTATGAAAATATAGTCAAATATATTTTTGACAATACACTTACAAATTTGCACAGCCCAATGATAAAAATAATCATTGCCAATTTAATTATAAACTCATTAATATCTTATTCAAAAAAATTACACTAATTAATAATTTAAAATAAAGCAAAAAATTGATTTATCGTTTTTATTTCTCAGTCGTACTTGTATATTTACCACTGTTAAGTAAAAAATAGAATAATAATAAAATTAATAATAATAAGTTTTAAATAATATTCATAGAACTTTTTACACTGACCATTCAGTTACCATTCAGTTATGTTCTGATGTTTTATATTATATTAATATACTTTACGCAAAACAATCAGACAAGTATTATTGTCATGGCAATATCAGGTGCTAATATGAAAAAAAGCAATATCTGGCAGCAATTTTTTTTCATTTTTTTTTCTTTTTTTTTGGCACACTCAATTAATAATTAAAAAAGAACATTAATCAATAAATTTCTCGCTCATGACATTCTCTAAATTTAGATATATTCATTATAATCATTGGAAAAAAATTTCATATCAATCGAATGATGAATGTTTATTAAAAATTCTCGGTGCATATTTATTACATTTTAAAAGTTAAAATTTATGATAATTGAACTGATTTAAATGCAACAATAATTTTGTAAACTATACATTTCTAAAATTTTGAATGTTTTTTTTGCAAAATAAAGCTTTAAATGCATTATCATAAAAAAAACAAAAAAACAAAAAAATTAGTTATACAGCAGCATGCAACGATATTAATTCAATTTAATGGGCATATCGTTAAATGGAATCGAGGATCATGTATTATTGGAATGTGACTATTATAGACTATGATATTTCCTTAGGCAAAAAATTTATGAATTATCAATTCAAATGTAACATATTATATCATTAACTTAAAATGGCAGTATGTTTATGCCTCTTTGAATTTAAAAAAATATGGGAATAATGAACTATCCTGTTTCATATCGATAATTTGAATTTATTTAATTGAAAATATTATTAACATTATTGTTATCAATATTTTATATCAGAAATTTTAATATCTAATATTATTGAACGGAAAAAAATTTGCCGTCGAGAATTTGTAATAAAATTTCATCAAGAATTCTGAATTTTATTAATAATATATGTATAAAATATTTCACTGATTTATAAGTACAGTATCTTTGGGTATTAGCCGTAGTTACGCATTATTCATGGAAACCCGAAAATTGAAAAAAAAAAAAAAAACAAACAAAGAAAAAAACTGAAATAAGCACCATTATCGCAAAAATAATCTCACTTTCAATTAAAAATTTTTGTTTACATATTTAGAATAAAAAATCTAATGAATTTTGCTATCCATAATTTAGAATCATACATTTTTATATTATCTACTTTTTTCGAAATAGATAATAGTGGCAGGCACGACGAATTTAACGAGAACAATATAGTAATCTAAATTTCCAATGAAAATTTTAATGAATATTTATAAATAAATTGTAATGAAATTATGAAATCTTTGAGTTAATCAAGGAAAATAATAATTATTTATCAGTGAGATGATAAAATTAAATTATGGAATGTCGTTAAATTAAATATACACATATGTAGTACATATATATGTTTTATGTATATATATATATATATATATATATATATATATATATATATATTTACGTGGAAAATAAAAATAAGTACATATGTTACGAATCCAGTCGCGCCATGCCATGTGTATCTTTTTACCTAGTATCTTATTTTGTTTCATTTGATTGATAAGAATAATAATTGAATAGTCTAGAAATCACATGCTCTAGCATATATGAAATATCGAATAAGTTTGACTCAGCTTAAAAATCTTAATAAATATGAATGTTTCTATTCCTTTCGATATATTAAATTAAAAACAGTAAGAAAAATATTACTTCACAGATCGATTATAAAGATTTTCAAGCACGGTCATTAAATCATTCCTCAACTTCTTAATTAGTTTTCCTATATTATACTATTATTATAATCGATTTTATGTTATTTTTATCTTACTGTTATTATTATTTCTAATTTTTTATTTTTTTTTAACACTTATATTGTATTTTAAGATATAATATAAAGTCAAGGTAAATCCTTAATTGAATTTTCTTTTTTTTAGTATTCAATAAATGATAAGTAGATGCATTATCATTTTGTATTTACTTGGTATATATATTTATATATTACCCACAATAATTAAAATTCAAACAACGCTTAACTAAAAATTGAATAATAAAACTAACTAAATACCTCAATAACGAGGAATTCTTTGGAGAATTTAAATTATTGCTGTTGATTCCTTTTTTCAGTGGTTGATTATTTTTTTTTTTGAGTATTGCCACTCATTTTTATACTTTTTGTTTAATAATTATCATTTGTTCCCATTTAATATTTAGTAAAATTTCTATCTAAATCGACAAATTTCAATAATTTATTATTATTTAAAATGTTTTTTTATTTGATCAGCCACCGATACAAATGAAAAATTTTATCAATTCATTAGTACTATATAAATTTATTACATAGTACGTACACATTTTTTCCAGTCTTGGTCCACAATGATGAATTATCTTTCGTCTTTATATATATCTTTATTTCGTTCTTCTTAATTGATTATATCTAGCATCATAATACATTAAAAATTTATTTATATTTATACATTATATTATTATGTGTATTATTAATTGACTAGGTCGTCACTTGATTGCGAGTTTTCTACGCGACGTATTCCTAGTATGAAAGATTTTTTTATTTATTATATTGTTTACCATTTTTTAATTGATTATTCTATATATAAATATATATATATAAAAATTTCGAAGTGCATATTTTTATATTAATAAGTACACATAATTCATTGTGTAAATCATCAATAATTAATTATCATCTTAATGACTGTCATACGATTTATTTATTTTTAATCATATTAATGGTAAAAAATTTTTATTGTTAAGTACATATGGCCATATTGTTAAGGGCTATGCTGCAAAATCAACTTTGTCCCATGTTAATGTAAGATCTGATGACATTTTAAAATCAGAATCTTCAATATTAAAAAGATCAAATGGATCCTGACTATTAGCGAGCAGTGGATCATAAAGATCATTGGCTGTAGATTCAACAGATGTAGGAATAGAAAAATGAATAGAATTGGATGTAGTTACAGTAGTTGTTGTTGAAATTGTATTTGCAGCAACAGTAGATGTATTTGTGGTAATGGTTGAATTTGCTAATGATGATGGTGATTGTGGCATCAATGAATCAAGCCAATCAGAATCATCCATATCCATTGGCATATCACCAATCTCCATGAATTCTTGTGGAGTTTCCATTTTTACTCTTAAATCACAATCTAATTGACCAAAATCCATTGTATCCAATGTTTCAAGGTCTAATCCTAACTCCTACAATTATAATTAAATTGAGCAATAATTTACAATTTAAAACATATATGTTTTGCAATAATTTTTAATTCATTTATTACCTTGAGATCTAAATCTCTTGAATTATCAGATGAAGTAACTTCTTGAGGTGGTTGAGGATCAGGAGATCCTTGTTGAGTAGATTGTGGACTAAGTAACATTGCAGTATCATTATCAGTATTGGCATTAATAAATGATGAAATGTGTGATTTGTGTTGTTGCTGTTGCTGTAATGTACTAGGTAATTGAACAGAAAATGTAGCAAGTGGTAAAGGAGGTGGTATTGGAGGTTGAACAGAGGAAATAGGTGAATTTGGACAATCACTTTGACTAACGTCCATAGCCATTGGACTCAATGGATTTGATGTTGAAAAAACTAGAGATGGAGTTTCATTGTCTACAGATGTTGAAAATATTAAATTCTGTTGTAATTGACGATTTGGTGTTGTAGGAGTTGAAGGATCTTGAGCGGCACTCGGTGGTAATTCACCATTTTTTATCAAAATTTCCAGTACATCGTCAACTACTTGACTTTTAATGTGATTTTTTTGAAGCGGTTCTATTTTAACCTTTTAAACATAAATATAATATATTATATTCACACGTATGTACTTCATAAAATTGTTATTTTTTAACAGAGAGAAGAAAAATAATTTTTTACCTTTAATAATTTTGTAGTTTCATCGTACGGTGACTGACATGATTTACTCTCAGTAGTAGTAGTTGTCGCTGTCGTGGTTGTCGTTGAAACCGAATGATGTTGTTGTTGGACTTGAGCTTGAGCAACTAATGCACCAAGTAATGATCCATTTATTTTAGTTGGCTTTGTTAAATTAAGAACAATTGCAGTAGGTAGTTGTACAGTAGTGTTGTTATTTTTCATTTGATTTTTCTTATTATTAATAGCTGTTAATGTCGTAGAATCTAAAAGAGTGGTATTATTAGTATTTGATTGAGCTTGTAAAAATACTGAAGAGATTGATTTTGTGTTATGTTGTTGAAAATTACTATTTTCATGTTGATTTAATTTTTGTTGCTGCTGTTGTTGGTGGAATTGTTTTTCTTGCTGCTGCTTTTCATGCTGTGATTGTTGCTGTTGAAGATGTTGTAATTGTTGTAAATGTAATGCTAATTGTTGTTGATGCATTTTATTTTGTATATGGTGTTGAAGAACAAGCTTTTCTGCTCGTACTGTTGTTGGTTGTGTTTGACGTATTTGTTGAAGTTGTTGTCGTGATTTATATAGTTCACGCTGTAACTCTTCAATTCTTTTTCGTTGTTCTTTAATAATATCATCTCCTAAAAGAATAAATTAATAAATAAAGTATCCTTAATATAAATATATATATATTACTTTAAGTGATTAATATTATAGAGTTACCTGGTGGACTTGATGGATCATCATGTTCACTATTATGAGGAGAATCAACTTGAGGGCTATGAGGTTCATCTTTAATTGGCGATTCAGGAGTTTTAGCGTGCAAACTTGATTCGTCAGATGTTATTGGTCCGGGAATATCCATAAGAATATGGCCCATTTGTGTAACAATAGGTCCGTTAGAATTATTTAATATATTATTGCTTGATAATTCCGTAAAAGGTTTTAATCGTTCAATTAGTTGAGGCTTAGAGCCAGATACTGGAAGATTTCGCCTTTTCAATTCTATTTTTAGATCGCTCACTTTCATGTCTTCTAACTTGCCTAGAGGCCTTAATGGTGGTTGTTCTGAGGGATTGTTGGATGCATTTGAAGGAGCTGGGCTTGGAGCATTTACACTACTACCACTTATACTGCCAGTATCACTCGCTCCACTACTAGTTAACGACAATGATTTTTGTGCTGCCGGAAGAATTATTTTAGGATACTGGAAAATAATAACTATTTTTAGAATTGAAATAAAACAATACTGTAATTTGTTATAACAATTTTGTTTAAGGACAATAGTAGTAATTGTCGAGTGAGAATAATTATTTATTATTTTATTATGAATATACCTTGTGCTGCCACTCAAGCTGCCATTGAAGAAAGAGCTGTTGTTGTTGCAAAAGTAATTCATAGCTAGTTTCGCTAGATGATACAGAAGTGAGACCTGTGCTAGATGATGATACAGACGTCTTTTGTGCATTTGGAGGTCCCTGACAAAATTTACAAATATACTTATATAAAGAAGAATAAATAAAAACAATTATGAGAAAATAATATTGTGATTGATGTTTATTCGTATTTTTAACTATCTATAATCAAAATGGAGTAAAAATGACTTGAATATTTGTATTTTGCAACACCATCTTCAAGTGCAATTAGCGCTTGAATTACTCAGTACTAACGAGGTGGTCTGGTACACTTTGCGACGAGATTGCAAGAATTAATCATTTGATACGATCTTGGTGCTCGACTTCTCTTATATCAGTATTTCACGCGATGAAAGCAACAAGTAAGAGAATACTCTCCAATCAAGAACAGTATAGTTATAGAGGATATTTATGGCCCAATTTTATCGTGCCAATTTATTGTTTTACATATTTCATATTTTATCAGTCAATAAAAGTTTCATAAAATCCATAATTACCTTGTATTCATGAAATTTGATTGTACGTGTTTTAGGTTGACTCTTAGTTTTAGATTTTTTTCGGTTTTTATCTTTTCCTGGTGCATCACTTCGTTGACACGCAGTAATCGCTATTGGACTAGGTTGTGGTCTAGGTGTGACTGATGCAGGTGGTGGTGCAGGTGGTGATGCTATTGAAATATTTGATAAGGGACTGAGACTTGATGTGGTTGAACCAAGAGACATCGGACTAGGTGCTGGTACCAGAGGCAAGATAGTTGCATTTGTACCATTTGATTGATTTGCCTATTGAATAAATAGTAGATATAAACTATTTCAAAAATATATATATATATATACATATATTTAGTTAATAAATAAAATAATCAGTTAATTAAAAATGATATTATGTTAATAAAGAGAGTGGATTAATCGTAAATTCGATCTCGTCTCATGTAATTCAAACGTGACTCGAAAATGAGAAGACGAAATGAAAAGAAGTTGAAATTCCAGTGGGTCCTTAGGTTAACGAGGGGGAACCGTATAGATACCGGTGCGAGAAAACATTGTAAGGTCCTCAATTAAATTTAACAATCCTAACGTACCTGAGACAAAGTATACTGTTGATTTTGATGCTGACCAAGTTGTTGATTAGATTGTTGTTGTAATTGTTGTAATTGTTGCTTTTCTTGTTGATGATGTTGCTCTTGTTGTTTTTCATGCTGTTGTTTCTGTGATCGTTGTTGCTGATGTTGTTGATGATGTGATTGTAATTGTTGTTGCTGAGGCGAACGATTATTAACGGTTGTATGACATAATTCATTAAATGTTTGTATGGTAGATTCACTGCAAGTCGTTTGATGGAAAGTTGGTGGTGGTGAAGATACAACGACAGCACCACCGGTTGTAGGAATATTAAGAGATACAGTTACGATTCCAGCGGATTTCGCTGCGGTTTCTAACACATCAGATCGAGTTTCAACAGGCGACGATGGGGTGCCCTCAGAACTTTGTGAATCATCCTCGAAATTAATATAATGGTCGGGATGCTGTGGTTTAGTTAACTGACCCTCACACGTCGCTTTAAATGGGATATGACCCTCTGAAAAATTTTTATTGCAATCATTATAATGTTTTTAATTTGTTATTAAATATGATAATATTCTTTTTTGTACCTTTAATAGCTCGTTCTATAGGTTCTTCAGTATGAAGAATATTTTTTTGTATAAGCTCAAGTGGACCAGGTCGATGACTAAGTTGATCATTAAGTTGATCAGCAAGTCGTGCTTTCTTTAACATACGCTGCTTTTCAGCAAGACTAGGATCAACATGTCCAACATCTTCAAGAATATGTTGTCTTACAAGTTCATCTCGTCCTGGTCTTTGTTGAATTTTAGCTTTCAATAAATCACCAGTTTTAGCACGCTCCAACTGTTTACGTTGTTCATGAAATGCAGGTGGTGTCTTTAGTGCTAAAAAAAAATAAGTATACTAATAATAATAATTTTGAAAATTGACTTATAATTTTAACCTATTGTTAACATGGAAAAAAAAATGATAGTA
Source organism: Chelonus formosanus (assembly GCA_028641665.1). NCBI lineage: Eukaryota > Metazoa > Arthropoda > Insecta > Hymenoptera > Braconidae > Chelonus > Chelonus formosanus. The sequence goes on from CM054002.1 coordinate 23,775,162, forward strand.
ACACGGAAATGCACCTGTTACATGCTAACTACAAGATATGCTACATAACAGCTATAATTAGTGAGCCTAGATTATGTTTTGGATGGAAGGCAAATAGTTTTGATGAATTAGATCAAGCTTGCAGCTCCTGTTATTGTCACGACTTGCGAAAGCGTTCTAAATTGGTGCATGAAGAAGACACGTCGTGTAAAGAAGAAGAAGAAGAAGAAGAAGAAGAGGTATCTACACCTAACACTGTAGCTGAGAGAAAAGAGGCATGACCATTTAGCTCTTTCTCGGGAATATAATGCGTCGGTGGATGTGCAGACTAAAACGTGTAATTGGAGAGACTATGAGTGGTGTTGGTATAGAGCTTAACTTTGCCAACTGGATTATATCGAGGGTAAAGTGAAAATGAGTGAGTATAAGAGAACTCAAGTAAACAATTTTGATGTATACGAAATGGGCTGTGTTCCAGTTGTTGCGTTTAGTTTGCGGTGAGTTCGCTGGCCCTATATACATATATCTGTGTATAATATATAATATACGTAATACCAGAATATTATAATACACACTTATTCATTTTGTTGATTGTTATCCAAAAATTTTATAATCATATCTCTCACACAAGAAAAAAAAACAATTTGAATCAAACATTTCTTATTATATATATATATATATATATATGTATATATCCTTTTACATTTGAATATTTCAATTATTCATAAATAAAAGTTTATTTTTTTGAATAAAAAAATGAGAAAAAGATGAATATTTTGGTATAAGTAAATGAGAGTAAATTGTTAAATGTATAATGATTGAATAAATATATGATACTCACATGGTATGATACCCTGAGCTACTAATTGGTTGATTGGTCTCCTTAGCATTAATTTAACTTTCAATGCTGTAACAAAATAAAAGAAAAAAATTACTATTTCTGTCAGCTTGTAGATAATTAAAAATTTGTTATTGTATAAACAAAAGTGATTTATTTGAATATATTTGTGTTGACGACACTGTTGAGATGCACTTCGTTTGCAACTTGCTCGTGATAATGATCTCTTTCGTACAACGAGTTACTTATTTTTTTTCTTCTTGTCGGCCGGCATTCAACATAAAGGATGTGAATCATGAAATATATCGAGATAAATAAAGGAGCTCTTAATTTTATATACATATAAACATGTATAATCAATTATATTGTTTTTTAAATATATTATATTATTAAACAGTATACATATGTATTGTTCTCGCTCGTTAGAATTCGTAAACTAAATATAAATATACATATTTTTATAATTAAAATTCAAAGATAATTATAATAATGCAGCGATGACGATAATGCATCATATCAAATATTATCGTGAATAGAATAAAAAATGGTAAAATTCATTATTGATCATATTGTCATTAAGAATTGGCTAAATCATTAAATGTCTAACCCAAGAATGGCTTATAAGCTCCGCTCCACAGTACAAATTAACACACAAAGGGAACCGTTGATATAAATAAATACAGTCAGTATATATAGTTACGGAATATCAAATGTTCTACGACAGTGTGTATTGCTGAGAAGAATTGCATAAAATTCAAAGTCAAAAACACAACCTATCGAATCAGTTTACGATTCGAATTCTAAGTAGCAAAGATTTATATACCAGTTCTTTTCGAGTTTAAAAACTTACTGTATAAATGATAAAATATTTACACTATTGAATTGTGTTTACATTCCTATCTATTACTCCAAATTCCTAAATTTATGACTCCATCATTTTATTCTCTTTTACTTTTGGTATATTTTGTATTGGAAAATGATTAAACTTTTGTACACTTTTTAGCCATTAATGTGTGTGTGTGTGTCAAATATTTCACTTGTCTTGAGAACATTTTGTTCACATTAGATTGTTGAAGTCATTGGTGTACTGAAAAAAAAATTTATTACGTAGTTTCTTAACTACCCTTCATCTACCTTACCCTTACAACTACCATAGGGCCACGCATTCCATAAATACTTTTGCTAAATAGCTCTGATCTTTTTCTGTTAATTCAATGGATCTTTATTTTTCAGTGTAGTGTATATTTTTTCATGATCGATTCATTGTAGATTATTGAAAGTAAAAAATAGTCTGCATTTATGAGATACAAGTAGTAGTATGATATTTTACTGAGATTATCGTGAACAAAAAAAAGTATTATGTTTATCTCCAGTCTATAATTTTAATCATACCGATTACTGTGAAGCAATGAATTTTTTTCACGTGTTCCTTTCCATCATTCTATTTTTGAATGTCGTGAACGTAACAAGAAGACAGTAAGACACACAAAATAGACAGGCGGATAAGACACATTCACACTAGTGCAAGCTAGTGTCGCGGGGGTGATCCAATAATATGAAGCTTTGGGTATAAATAAAGCCTCGAGAACCCGGAGATCCCAACAGCCGTGTCGTCGTCGTCGTGGTTGTCGTCTATTTCTTCCTCTCTGCTCATTCTTATTTTTTTTTTTTTTCTGTTCAAATACGAGTTGTATATATACGTTTGTTGGATCCATTTGCATCCATTCTCTTCTCTCCAGTTCTTTCTATACTTTTTAATTTTCTCTTAGTTACTGGACTTTTTCTCTTACATTTCATCACTTTCCTTCAATTTTTTAATCGTTTTTCTTCCCTACAGATAAATCGATAGATTTTTTGATTAGATACTTGAGTAGAGAGTGTTTGGAGCATTTAATTGATGAAAATGTCAGAAATTATTTTTGTTATTTTCGAATTTCATCGAAAAGAATAAATCATAAAGTAAGATAAAATTTTTTAAATGGTTTAGAAATTGATTTGAGTTATCCAATATTTATACGAGAACAAAACATCAAGTTAAAAAAGTGCACATATATAATACAAATTGTTTTACAGAATATTAATATGTTTGAATGTACATTCAGATAATTTTGTGTAGCATATACTTGTGTGTGTTATAGTTTAAGCTCCACCCATTTTATGGCCACGCCTTCTGATAGAAACAATATTAACATAATTTTTTACATAATATTCCATCACACTTCTGTCATTATTGTACATTATTATAAATGATGTCCAATACATATTTTTGTTCATCCCTTTAAATCGTGTTTTTATTTTTTTTTATCTAAATATTTATCTTTCAAATATGAAGATTCATTAAACACAAAGAAATGTACATATTTTAAGCTTGACATTGACTACATGGGGGATTTTTTTTAATTAGTAAATTATTAAGAGAGAATGAATTTTATAAAAATTTATATATGGTGGAAATGATGAATATGAGGATAAAATATTTTATTTGCTGAGAAATGATAAAAAAAAAAAAATGAAAATAAAAAATATAAAGTTTTCGGTGCTGTCATGTTGAGTCGAAAAATAGGGTTAAAAACACAACTAAATTTATATTGTTTGTCGGTATAAATCAGTAGAAGCTTTACGAGCGACTGTGTATTGCGTAAATTGTAGTGTTATATCAATCGTCTCGTTCAGGGTATTTCTGTTACTCAAATCTTTCGAAAAAATTTTTTCATGCTCTTTTTAAATGTCAGAAATAAGTTGTAATTAAAAGGATTTTTTTTCGATGTCTCTCGTCAACAAATATCTCATAATTAAAAACTGCACTGTTAAAAATAATTATTTATTTGAAATTAATTCTTTTTTATTGTTATAAATGAAATAATTTATAATGAATACTAAAAATGATTAAAAAATAAATAATATTTGATAAAAATAGTCATTGTTTAAAGATGGATTTTAAGTGGTAAGAATAGTTTCACAAGTTTTCAATTTTGAATTTCCAATGCAAGAGATTTTTTACATTTTCTCCTATCACCAAAAAGTTTAAACTTTCATTTAAAGTAATATATTCTCACACATGTATGTAGGCGGACCACGTGGGCTTGACAGCCGTGCAATACTTACAGGAACTGGTTACACCTACGATTTCGAGAGTCGAGAAGACGGAACAAAACGTCGCGATAAAGACACGTGCAGAATAGTAGCAACAAGTTTGAGAAGGTGAACTAGAAAAGAATGTTAACAAAGATCGTTTACCGATCGAGAATTATTTTACTGTCATACACACATTTATGAATGAACTTTTACTAATTTTATCATTGAAAACAAGTCTTTTTTTTTTTTTTTTCTTTTTTGTTTCTTTCTTCGTAATAAAATATACAGAGAAAAAGAACAGATTAAAAGTTTGTATGTTGGTGGAAGAGTATAAATAAGAGGGGAATGTTGCATACGTAATTAAACAAAGAGTCAACGATGAACAGAAAAACGCAATCCCTGACGTAATAATGTGTGTTTATTTTATTATTAAATGGATGGAGTGTAAATATGTATAATAAATAGAATAGTGTTAATAATGTTTGATGGAGTGTGTTGTGTCTACTTAATTATATCGAAGTAATGTAAAAAAAAGATTGAAAAAAGAAATATGAAAAGAATAGTGAGCGATTATTTATTGTATCATTGTCTGTTAGTCATAAAATAAATAAAATCACAGTCGCTCTCCTTTTTCTTATTTTCCGAGGCCGCCCCCAATTTCATTGCAAGTCCTTCTATAACCTGTAAGTCCCGTACAATAATTAATTTACTTTTCATCATGTGGCAGTCGACTTTGCAGAGTATGTCTGCAGATAGCGGCAAAAAGAAACAGCACAAGCGAGACCTCGGTTGCACGCTTTCCACAAATGGAATTGGTTTCGCTGGTAAAAGATACGATCGTTCGTGGCATGGAAAAACGCCATAACTTGTATCCTATATGGCGGCAATGCACAGGTGCATGCCACTCGTGTGCAACTATACGACTCCTTGTCTTTTTATCCCCTCTTATGCGTCTTTACAGATCTCAAATCCCTCCTTCGTAAGTAAAAGAGGAGGAGAACCCACCCATTTTCCTTTGATCGAACGTTTGTGCACAGAATGACAATTTTATTCAATCCTCATTTTCTTTCTCTTTTTCATATTTCATCTTCTAATTTATTTCTTCTCCTCTTCAATAAAATTGATAAAAAGTCATCATAACTAGAGTGTTTTTGATGCTTTTAATGTTGTTTATTTATTTGAGATATATAAATAATTTTGTTGTATCAATATGACAATACAGGAGAGTATATATGTACATAAAATAATATCCAAAGATCCGAAGAATCGATAAAATCGACACATACTCGGCGTTAAATCGTGTAAGCAACCTTGCTCTACGCGCGAATGGTTATGTTGAGTACAGCGTAGCCGGAGGTCTCGATTATGATAAAATGTGTGGGCAGTACGCCTACATGCGCCCTTCGCTTTCTTGTTTCATTCACAAATTTCTAGCCTCTTACTCAATGACTATTTATTTTATTACTTTTTTATACCACTCTCCTATTCCTCCCTCATTACCTACTTTTTCCTTCTATTTAACTATTATTATTATTATTATTTTAAATTTTAAATAATTACCTTTATCACGTTTGATACGACGACAAATGGCACACATACGCCGGCCACAATGTTGTTTTTCAAATTTTTGCTCAGGATCCAAGATAACCATAGTGATATTGTGTTTTGTAAGTGTATTTTATTCAATCTCCGTTATTATATTAATAATTAAACATTTTTCAACTATTTCAAATATTTTATTAAACTAAATTAATTTGCACTTATGTGATTCTATTCAACTATTATTGCTGGCACATTTAACTCGGCAAATATACGTATATCTGTATTTAATATAATATTTTTTATTTATATTATTATTTTGCTTTCCTGTTATTCAATATCACAGATTAATGAGAAAGTAAAGTATCCTTTTTCTCCCCTATTCTTTTAATAAGATGCTTGACTAGATAAATAGATTATCCATTGATTATCTTAGATGCAATTTTAAATTTTATTTTATATGTTCTTCCTTCCTGTGATTGTACACTTCATATTTTGTTTTATTTCTGAAATATTATTATTATTGATAATTTGATATTTTCCTCCCAATAGATGTTTTTAATCATTTGTTCCATTTATCTTCACCTCAAATTATTCTTGTCAATTAATCATTTAATTTAGAGAAATTAATATTCATCATTAATTCTTAATCATCGTATAATAATATTATTATAAAAAATTTTAGTCATCTAATTGTACTTGAATACAAGAAATAAATAAATTTATGTAAAGTTGGGGAAAAAAGAAGAAACAAATATGTTACTTGAAATAAAAATTTTACAAGTTGGAGCCGTTAGTCGCCCACATTACATTCTCTCATATATTAATTATTATTTGAAAGATTTAGAATAATATCATTGGAAAAGTTTTGATACTTGAGAATGATAACAAAAGATATCACAGATAAGAAAAAAAATTACATTTTACAACTCTCGAATAACACTTATTATAAAAGCTCTAACTGCATGTCTAAATACAATATGTACTGAATTTATCCATAATATTGAAACATTTATGCTTTACTGTTTAATCGGTGATGCTTTTGGTTGATTTCAAATCTACCGTTAATTAACCACAGACAGGGGGTTAATTGCACGATACATTATTTTAACGACGTATCATGTTACGAAATTAAATGGTCATACGATCTTAAGAAAATGATGTTAAACACTTACATACATGCAGTGAGACTATTATTTTTCCGTTTGTGGTTATAATACCGACCTGTTGATATCATTAGTTGTAAGTTTGTTGCAAAACGTTTTCATTTTTTGGCTACGCAATTATTAATCACATATCATGTTATCTGTTGTTTGTGTAAGAATTGATTGTTGCTTAAATAATATATTTCATTTTCTTTACACTATTCAAGTACCTTTACGCCAATATAATCATTCAATGTACTTGAAAAAAAAAAATGACTTTATTCTGTGGAATTTTTTTGACTTGTACTCATTCAAAAGTATATGACTTATTTCTGTGTACAGAGATTGGTTTTTTTTTTTTTTAACACCAAAGAAGCAATACAAGCTACTTGGTAACACTGTCGACAGTGACTTGATTAATATCGCGTGTAAAGAACTTGATTTAATTATCAGATTTTTCAAAACGATAGGAATCGCTTCATTAAGAGACCTCGATGCTTGTTATGCTTTCTGTATTATCGTGGTTAGTTAACTATATCGTACTGTCAAATCAAGTTTTTTTTTTCTTTTCAATTAACTATAACCTTTACGTTTATTTTAACAAAAAATGTTTTTTTTTTTTTTCAAATTAAATTTATTTATTTTTGTGAAAAATGAATGAATTTGAACTTACAACCAAAATAAAGAGGTCAATTATACTATAATTTACATAAGATTGATTGAAATAATGAAAGAGTGATTGAAGTGAAGATTGGAACAAATAATCACATAAAAATGTATCAAAAAATACCTGTATTAGTGGTATAATAACAGATAATCCATACCATTTTACAAGTAAACGAATCGAATAAAACATCATATCAAATAGCATATTCCAAATGACTACAAATGTTGCAACACTCACACATAAACATCAATTACCACAATGTCATAAATAATTCACAATATTGGTATTAGAAAACCATTTCATTGAATGAAAAAATACTCCAACATGAATAATAACATGAGTAACATTTTAGCAAAACAATCAAATAGAGTAATTGACACTTTTCGGTGATGTAAATGAAAAAAATTATTTTGGAATTACACTTGATGCACTTTTGGAGGTACACTTACATATGTTTATTGTGAGTCATACACGCGTATATAATTGTAAACAAAAAAAAATATAAGCAAACGCGTAATAAGTCGATGGAGGTTTTGGCCGATCGTTCCGGTCCGGCAGCCGGTTTCTCAGTTAGTTTCTGACTGAGGGTGTGTGTATGGACGCGAGTCGTGCGCGAGCGGACCACGAAGAGAGGGGCCACGTGACGGTCCCTGCAGGAGGCACAGGCAACTGCGTGTGGGTCGTAGTTGCGTCGTTGCAGTGGTGCCCACGTGAGACCAAAAGAAAGATGGAAAATGTACACACATTTATATATTTATCTTTTGCTATGTTGGATGAGTAAATACATGTAAGAGAGAAAAGCACGTGTGAACGGTGGGGTAAAGACGTATAGAATCATAGAGGGGCGTGTGTGGGCGAAAGATCCAACGAGAGTAGTAACGGTGGGGTAAACTCGGGCCAGCTCAACACGTCAGGCCCTAGTTTAGTACAAGAGAAAGGGGACAATCTCGTATGGTCGCGTGCCCCAAGTCAACGTCATCAATATAATAATATATTTTTCATTCTCAATCCTTTTTGCAACATTGTTTATTTTCTCTCTAATCTTTCATCATTTTTCGAAAAAGGAAAAAAAAAAAAAAAAAACAATACCCTTTAATGATGAGAGTAAATATTTTCCAATCCGTCACCACCTACGTTACCAATTATTATTTTGTAAGATGATCGTTTTTATTTTCTATTGATTTGAGTATTAACGTCCTATATCTTAATGTTACGAGCTACTGCCTACGCTTACATTGCTCATCCACAAGAGTTTGGGTCCGGTTGTCGAAATAATCAACCATGTCCGGCTCGCCTACACAATTCTAGTGTCTCAATTTTAATATCATATCAAAAATCTTATTGACATGGATTCGAATAAAATAGAACGAATATGGCTTAAATAGACAAACAGTTATGTGATAAACATCGTCATTATAATATTATTCATTTTCAAGTATAATAATTCAGTTTATAATGATAATAAATGTTTTAGAGTTATTTGAAAAATATTAAAATGATGAGAAAATAATGAAAGTTTTCAGCATAGTGTACGTTCTTGCAAGTGTTTTTCGCATAACATAATATAATACAAGAATTGTGTGGAGACTACGAATTCGCGATCGGATCGAGACAAACTTGAATAAACCGCACCAGAATCTCTATACACTCTATACACTAGCTGTATACAAGCAACAAGATCTCGTGCAAAATGTAGCGAGAGATTGGCTCTTTGTGGGAGTCTTAAGAACACGCGCGCCGCCCAAGGGACAGCTCGGTAACAAACAACTCGCAAATCCTTCCTGTCAATTTAATCTCTCTGTGAATCCCAACGAAATGTTAATAAGGTCTTTCGCTACCGATTCTCTTCTCTTAAAGCTCCTCCCTCATCTTTTCTACATACTCTTTCTCCTCTCGTTTCTTCTGAATTCAGAGCAACACTTTATTTTCACACGCAAAAGATAAATGCTGTTCAGAGTACAGAAATTGTCTGCACAAAGCAATACAAACACATTGCGCGATTGTACAAAACTAGATATATTTATTCATCTTTACTCCGATATTGTTTTAACTTGTGTTGCTTTTGTTTTCTTTTCATTCTAAATATAAAAATAAAAAAATTTCGAAAGTTACTCCAATACCAACACTTGACTTGTTGTTATATCTGTAAAATGACCTTTCTTTCATGTACGTCCAAAGACAATAGTCTCTATCTGCAAATATCCCATATTCGAGTCATTGTAATCAATTGTCCCCACATATTACATGTTTAATCAAAGGACTCTTCTCAAACTAATCCTTCATCCTTTGTTATGTAGTAGTAATGCCGACAATATTACAACACACCTTTATTTACAACTTGTGTTACCTTTAACTACCGATACTCCTTAACAACACTTGATCATTGATATTTATTGACTCAAGTATGTATCTGATGTCATCGCGCAAGTAGTGATGAATGAAATGATTATTTTTCCAAGTTAAACGTACGATTATTGTTGACACTTGTTGGAGTGCAGGTGCAACAATCGGTATATTTAATCATTTTTTAAAATCATTCCCACGATTTTTTATTGATTGTTTCTGATTTATTATCATTTCAAATTTTCTATTTTTTTTTTTTTTTTTAAACTTTTGTTGATGAAAATATAAAGGTCAATTACATGATAGTAAAAGTACTAATTCACATTATTTCGAAATGAATGAATAGCATGTACCCTTTACTTACATCATCATTTAGTTCCACAATATCATGATACTTGATTCGACCAAGACCCCTTTTAGCCTACGCGCAGCCCACCTACGACCTACGATAGTCCTGATTTTATATAAAAGCAACTTAATGATTATTACTTTTTAACATCTATTTGACATTTAATATCTAATCAATATAATATTTGCACCATGTTTTACTTGATAAATCTCGATATTATTTGACAATAATCCAGAGGATGTGTGATATTGAATGTCTGATAGCGTTAGCGCATGTGTACAAGTTATCTACATCTAAGAGAAATAATGCATGTTTATCGCGGCGGTATGGCTTTTGAAAATACTATCTATCTTACCTTGTTCTCTCTAACCATACACACATGCATACATATAGCAACATAGTGTACAGTTGGAGTAGAGCAGTAGACAGTAATGTGAAGACATGTAATGGAACAAAAATGAAAAAAAATAACTTACAAATATACCTCATTCTTAAGCAGCTTCTGTAATTATTATTCGCTCGGCGATTTTATTACAATAGTATCATCATTTATGTATCCTTATCATACAAAATGTTACAACAAACAAAATCATTTTTTATTTCCTTCATATTATTTAAAAATATTCATAATATGAACTTTGTAATAAAATATTATTATTATTATATTATGTTATTTACACTCATAACAAACTATTAAAGTACTATCCAAGTATATGATTCTTCTTTTGTCGTTTGGTTTTTTTTATTTGTAACAGCATGCATCGTTGCATCTCTTGGTTATTCTTCTTTAAATGTACATATACACAAACAACGAATTCTAAAAGACAGAAGCACCGCGGAATAAGTCGCGCGCGCGCGCGTGCACATACCTCTCGTTGCGCTAACAATACGACCGCCCACGTACGGGAGATATCTCGTTTTATTATTATCCCCGTTTGCTGTCTTCCACTTTTCTTCTGAGGGTTCTCTTGCGTACTACCGAGCCCTTTTGTCGAGTCTTGTTTTAAATCTTCAAGAATGAGGAAGTAACTAAAATGTTTATCAAAATTATTCTTATTCTTTTACTATTATATTACAATTAGTTGTTCACCTTCTTATAATTATTACTCTACTCTATTTTCTTATTCCTTCAACACATTTTAATAATTCAGAATTATCCAAATAATAAGTTTAGTTTTCTTTAGATTGAAAAATTTGATTTTTTTTTTTAAATCATTATATGGATTAGTTGATGAAAAAAAAAGAGAGAAAAATGAATGCACTGTTGACCTTGATTCTTGTTGCGTATGTATTATTATTTTATGATTACCATGATCTTACCATTGTTTTATTGCAACGTATACTCTCGACTAAATGCTCAGTATATCTACCGACGTGCGGGCCAACTTTTACAACGCTTATCTCGATTGCACATACTGATTTTGTATTCTCCCTGCTTGCAATAAAATAAGTTTCGACAAATTGATGATAACATACCAATTTTACTCTTACTAACAATAGAATGATTTATTTATTAACATTACAAAATGATCATTTAATCGTAAATAAAATGAACTATGATTTGTATACATTAAAACACATGGAGGTTTATAAATCTTAACGGTATTTCTTAGAAAATGAATTCCATCTTTCCAAGTTAACATTCGTTTGGGTGCATTGAAAAACGCATTCGTCTGAAAATGAGAGACATGAGAAATTTTATAGAAAGAAAAAGTAGAGCAAGTGAGTATACACTATATTATGTTTATATATATATATATATATATGTATATACATGTAAAAACGAAAACAAACAGGACAAACAGTGAAACGGCGGTATATCGTATGACACGAAACACACAAGCCTCCGCGGATGACCCAAGACTTGACCTCACAACAGTCCCTTATTCTATTCCTCTGTAAATACTGTGCGGGAGTTTGCGGCGCCATGCACAGGACCTTTGGATCCAACGACGTGCCGACGTAGACCTTTGCTAATCTCGACCGCGAAAATATATACACTCGAGCAAGTTCATTTGCCTGTTGATACTATGTAATACAAAGAAAAGAGACCCAAGGAAATCATTTTCGTCCCAAATAACATTTCATTTTACTAAATCAATCTAAAGCTGAGTTAATTCAAAAGCACCAATTCACATTTGATATTACATCAATTATTTTTATAAATGTTGAAGAACAACGATTACTGAGTAATAACAGATGAAAAAAATGATGTTTTTTTGTTCTGTTTTTGATGAAGAGATGAATTATTTACTAAGTAGCACGTCGTATAAGCGTGCGACACCAGCATGAGGTATTTACTAGCAATAAGTAACAATAATTACGAGCTAATGGCCTGAGGCAGGCTCGCGCCGCCCTATCGCCATTCAATATATGTATTCAGTATTTAAATTAACCGATCGATCGGTACCATGTTCAACCTCACGCATTATGCAAATCACTTTTTACTGAATGCAAAAAACACGAAAAAGGTTTTCAGCAAAAAGCAATTACCGCCGACGCGACATCGGCGTAATACGCGCCGCCAGAGAAGTTAATTGCTAATTTTTCTCATCTACCATCAGCCATTATCCAGTATATAAACTTTACCGATTTTTCTTCGTTGATTTCAACTTTCAAAAAGTCAATTATTAAAAAGCCTCCTCAAACCCTCCAGACTCCTCCAACACAAGATCATATTCAATCAATCCAATACTCCAATAAATTCATTCAAAGTCATCGTGATTTAAGATTAAAATAATCTCTTTGTAATCAATTTCATTTTTAATATGTATCTTTTTCTTTTAATGTATCCAATACTACATAAAAATGTAACGGTTTATTTGTTGGAGAAAACTTTCAAGATGTAATATAATGTGTCCTCGACTTCACCCACGTTTCTTATTTTGCCCAGATATGCTCACTGTAGAGCTGATTTCCAAATAATCCAAATGAAAACACTTTAATTCTTTTTTCTCCTTCACACAACTCTCATCATTATTATCCATCTATCTAATTATTTATTTAATTTTTTATTATTCTCGCATATTCATTCATATAACAATTAATAGTATTTGAGATTTTTACATTTATGTATAAGTTAGAATAATGTGTGTTTTTTTTACTGTGTCAGATTGAGAAAGAACGCGGGTGAAAACTTGAATTTATATGTGGCCGTAAAAAGAACTTAAAGGACAAGTGATATGGAGAACGTAAAGCCAAATTATATGACCATTACATGCAAACGTCGCAATATAAAATATGTACATTTATACATGAATCAAGAAAATTTCGAGAATTACAGCAAAAGTTTTTTTATTATTTGAAGCAGATAAATCACTAATTGCTAATTAGACCTCATGACCTGTAAAGGCGCCACAGTAAAAAATAAAGCCATTATGTAGTCTTGTAGATAATATTAACTTAGCCCCGTGAAAACTGGGCGTTGGCAACCTATCATACTCTATCACTATTATTATGCCATAATTACTTTACAACAATAATGTATACTACAAATGTAATAATTAACACGTACCGGACTACTATGTCTCAATAGTTTAGAAAAACAAAGTAATCTTTAATAAAAACATTACGTAAATAGACTAGTAGATAGATATCAACAGTTCGAAAAAATCAATTTTGAATAAAAAAAATGAACCTTTGTCAAATAGAATTATTTACCATCAATAAATGTATATTTAATCCTACTTAACCTTTATATTTTATAAATAGTCACTGTCAAAATTACCAAATATACAGATTTTTTTGTTTGTAATAAATAACTAAGATTAATTATGATGTCAATATATCTATACAAAGGGTTTAATTATCAAGCTTATTTATAAATAAAATTTATTATATTGGTAAGATACAATTGCATTTGTCCTTGAGAATACAAATGTGTTGGCGTTTGACTACGCGGAAGATAGAAAAGTTGTTTTAGCTCAGTGTTGTGCACAATAGTGTAGGCGAAATATATCAAGGCTAATTTTTTCAAGTCAAACTAACTTGACATCTTCTATCTCAACCTGATTGATTGATGGAAGTTATCATTTTTATTTTTTATTGTTTAAAATCAATTCTTCACACTTTTAAAGTAAAGAAACACAAGAAATTACTCAACTATTTCTACCATAGTCTGATCAATACTCTGATTTATTTACTCGTTACTCATCTTAACTATCAATAACGTACATTTTTTTTATTCATTTATATATTTTTTTTTTCTTTCTCTCTCTTTCTCTAACAAAGAATGTAAATAATTTGTTTATTAAAATGAATTTCTTTATTTGAGAGAAAAAAAACCAATGAGATGGAAAAAAATGATTTAAACCAAATTGAAAGATATTTTTAATCTCTACAAAGTACCTGCAAGTACTTGTACTCGATTAACGGTATTTATTAAAGGAGAAACTCTTGAAACTTAATGGCTTATGTGCAGTTATAGTGGTCAATACGATTTATAATCTAGCAAAGAGTCATAATCAGGTGCATTTAGTGCCATAAGTACAATATATATTTATCATTGGCATCTAATTTTGATGTAATTTCATACTTATATGAATGATTTTTCCATTTTTCAAAGAAAACAAAAAAATAAAAACGGAAACGATATTTATTACTAGAGAAAAAAAAGGATGTCCCGTTCAAACTGCTACGTGTGGGCATTGACACATGGCAATTCTGATCAATCGTTAGCTTAATAATCGGTCATTTGAGTTCTTTGGCTTAGAAGAATACTTTTTTCTTTTTGCCATTTTATCAACTCTATTCAGTTATCGAGCTTCGAATGACAACTAGCTTCACTTCCTTCCTTTCTGTCTCACGTACGTTCAATATTGAATTTCAATCAAACAATATGAAGTCTCATTATATTTTCATCTTGTTGCTAACGAATTCTTTTTATTACACCTTGCTAATTTAACAATTTCATCATTTACATTTCAAAATAATCCCAACAAATACATCAATTATATTTATAAATAAGTCATCAATCTCGTGATTGTTTGTTGATTAGAAATAATTTATTTAAACATTATTATAATAAACTGATTGCGATGGATAATTTATTGGAATATATGTGTGGCAATTATTGCTATTAATTTATTTATTGGCAACAATAATAATCTGGAAGATTGATTTTATCAATATACTTTATTGACACCGGAAAGATAAAGTGCCGTTGCTTGTCAATTATTATAGTGAGGAAGTACTTCCGTATTATAAACACATGAATACATGATAAATATTCGCAACTCGTTCGTTATACGTGCACTTTTGGCTCGTGCGTTCATATCTCTCAATGTTTAGTCTAATAAACACCACTTCCTATATTTACAAGACCCATTACTAATATTCATTTATAATTCTAGATCATTTTAATACTCTAAAAAATTCCTCAACAGTTTGCTATTTCTACTCTTGATGAATTCATTTAATGAATCAATTTGCAAAAAATATTAAAATTTTTTCATTATTTATGCGTGAGTATTCAAATATTTATTTTATTATGATTAAAATATTGCACATGTTTCATTCGTTCATTCATTATTTGTTCGTTCATTCATGTTAACTCTCACCCAAGAGTTCTTTAAAGAGTTCTTTTAGCTGGTGTGCATATGATTGGTATCTTTAATGAAAAATTCATTTTACGTCATTGATATAAATAAATAGTAGTCAATCGTTGCATATTCATAATACTGTATGTTGCAAAGAAACTAAGGGCTGATGTGGGCGGACCGGATTAAGATATATCAAATCTATATGTCGTATCGTTATACAGAGGAGAATATAACACAAGTTCGAAAAGTAAATGTCATGTACATGCGTTGAAATCGACACTATTATATACTAGTCTGGCGTTCAAGTCACTCATATATAAGATAGTAATGCGTATAATATTCAACACTGAATAGTCAACGTTTAGACTTAACTACCTGTGCCTACGCAATTTCGACAAATTAAAATACGTCTTTTAAGTAAAGATATCAAATAATCGTCTCTATCATAACAATAATATTCTAAAGATATTGAATTTCAGAGGAGCATTTAATTTAATTATAAATTTAAGAGTTTTTTGTTACTATCGAGTAAATTAATTTCTCTTTCAATAAAATTATTGAAATTTTCATTATTTGATATTGAAAAAAAATATACTTTAATTTAATTATATTTTGAAAACAAAATAAAATAAATAAATAAATAAATGATATTTTATATTTATTAATAATAACGTAATAATTTGAATAATGTATAATTGGTATTATTGCACCTGAAATTTATAATACTGTGTGAGGTGAAAGTGTGTAGGTAACTATCAATGACATCATCCTTATAAATAGTAACATGTAAATTGCACTTGTTTTTAGTGTGCTTGTATACATATTTGATTTTGATAAATATATAAAATAGTTATACATACATATAAGAGTAATTTATTTTATTAAGACTAAAGCAAATTTGACTACTCATTTGAATAAAATAAAAAAATAAAATTGAATGACTTGAAAATATTTAAATACAATCAATTAAAGCGCAAGTAGCTACCAGTTAGTACTCATTAAAAATATCAGAGCCTTAATTATAATAAAATTGAGTAAAACGAGGAAATATTTATTCCTTTTTTATGATGTAATAAAAGTAAAGAATAAAAAATTAGTAATAACAAAAAGAAAATAAAAAAATACGATGAATCGATAATTCATTGGGTGATGCAGTGCGGTCAGCATTTGATCTGGTGTTTCGAAATGAGCGTATGATTATGAACATGGGGATAATGGGTACGTTGTGAATCTTAAAAGAGTCGGTAAGTTGAAAAAAGAGAAAAAAAAAAAAAACTAACGATAACGATGAGGTGTACGTGTAGTTTAGATTATAGTGGCGCCTTTGGCTTTACTTGTAACAACAATTGGTTACATACATGTAATGATGTATAGTGAAATAAGCAAAAGTACGAAAATGAAAAAATGTTTTTTTTTTTTTTTTTCATCTTTTATATCGTCATCATATCAAATAAGTAGTCAAGTAGCAAAGTTGCTGACGATATAATGTCTTTTTGTAAATGCATTCTAACAAGTTTTAAATTATATATAGTAAAAGAAAAATGAATAAAACTTACATTCTTTGTTGCGATCCATGGCATGCTGTAGAGGAGAGTCGTCAACTTCAGCTTTTGGCGGTGATGATCTATTACTTTCTGCCATATCTACCGTCTCGTTTTTTAATTCTTCTAATACACTATTTTGTGTTGTATCACTCGTCAACTTTCTCACTACTTTTAATGAATCGTTTACCGTCGATTCTATTTGTTTTGATAAAATTGTATATTGTTGATTTTTTCCTTTTTTTATACTCTCAACCTCCGCACAAATATTACCTCTGAAACAAAATTTTATCAACTAAAATAAATATTTTATCTCTTAATTTTAAATGATTTATTTATAACAATATATTTTTAGAAAGCTTTCGAACAGTAAAGAAACATTTGTAAAGAGAAATAATGAAATTAAAAGCTTTTTAATGACATGTTGAGAGTAATAAATGAAGCTAAACTATAACAAATGAAGCAATGTAAAAAACGAAAAATAAAAAATAAAATAATTGATTATACATATGAAGTCTATAGTCATCGTTGAGTATTAATAAAATACTGAATGTGTAATAAATTCTTGCAAGTGCCGCAAATTACAGACTTGGAAGCAACATCATTTTTCTTTTAATTATATCAATTTGACTGTTAATAATTTTATGTTTTTATTAAATATCAAAAAACAAATGAAAAAAAGTGTAAAAGTGAAAAATATAATTAAATACGTCTTTATTACCTGTTAGCTTGTTTAATTAAGCGTTTTTCTCTTTTCTCCCTCGATTTCTCGTATTTTTTAGCCTTGGACTTGTTGGATTTAGCTTCAACTGTAATACCGTTATTAATTTGACTGTCAATGACGTTACTAGAACTGTCACTGACTATTGTGGATTCTTCGTTGTTAAATTGATTACTAGATGACGTCGATGTTATTGATGCTATTGATGTTCCGCTGTTGGTGTAATCCTATATATATTGACAATTATAAAATAATTAATGACATAATGTTAGTGAAAAAGATCGATAATTGAATAAAAGTTAGTAAACGTGTAAGGCAATTTACCTTAAACCACTCCGGATAAATAGCGCTAATAGTATCCAGGAGGTCTTGATCTAGTTGTATCCTCCAAAACGGGGAGCCACTGTCTAACCTGTGGCCAGACTCTGAAACCCATTAAAAATTACAATCAATTAATCACTCACTACTTTTTTTAAGGAAACAAGTATGTTGTATTACTTTATATCTTTCTTATATATGTATTTAGGATTACATTTTTTAACAATAAAATAATTTTTTAAAATCAATCGATCAATACTTGTTCATTTTAACAGATTCTATTTTATAGAACAATAATTAATCATAGAACAAACTTCTCAGTACATTTGTTTTATCCAAATAATATATATTTTGTTGTTTAATATGATAATTGATTGATAGTTCATTTATCGTTAAGTAATATGTCATGATTTAGTGATACTGTACATTACTGTTAATTAACTTTATCTTATTAATGTCATTAAAGATTTTTAAATAACTCGTAGTGGTTAACAATTCTTTAGAATTTTTCAATATAATTCCACGAAAGTTTTTTTTAAAACTTACTCCAATCTTATATATACAACATATCAATGTATATATATGTGGTATTTATATGGGATGTATCAAGTATGGATATAAATATTAGTCGAAATAATAAGAATCACTGAGGAAGAAAATGAAATTGAAGTGAAAAAAAAAAAAAAAAAAAGATACGAGGAGATAAAGAAAAAGAAATATAATACGAAAAGAGGAGAAGGAGGGGAGGAGAAGACCTCGTTACGACGACATTCTACGGGCGGGCGAGACGCGTGCCTTGCTTGCGAGATCGAGAAATCGATGCGACGGTAAAGTGTCCTCGAGAAGAGAAAGAGCGGTTAATACGGTACAGCGGGTAAAGCAAGTATTTTTCTTTCTCTCTCCTTTTCTCTTTTTCTCGAGACTACTTTCGGAGCTTAAGAGAGGAACTCAAACCAGCTGCCCCGCCACGTAGTATCGTCAGAAAACATGAGTCGGCATCGATGCTCACGAGTGCGAGAGGTCGCGTTGCTTTCGCATCCCACCACTATCTGGATTGTCATATTTATGAAAAACTACATTAATCACACCTATTTACTTGTTATTACCATTTTTTTTTTATTTCTCCAATTAACTCACCATCATTAATTAAAATATTTCAGATGTTATTTTATCTATTGATTAAATAAATAGTTGAGTTGGAAGAAAAAAAAATACTATTACGACAGCTAAACACACCAAGTCTCACAGCCAACTATTTTTAGCTAAACGTCATTTAGCTTAGGAAAGATTGCTATTGTAACCATACGATCACCTTAAAGTAATGAAACATATACTCAAAGCCACAGTATTAGTAATACTTGAGTATATAGTGATGATGGAAATATATCTTTTTTCATATAAACTAACAAACTCGTTGCTGTTAATAAGTTGAATGTTGATTGATACAATACATGGATATTGGCTAATACCATTTGTCTAGTCTAATTATAAAATAATTATCTATTTGTGATCACTCAGATAAAAATAGTTCGCTAAGTTTACTATTATATTTAGGTAGAATATTTTTCAACACATTTTTTTTGGTCATTTCAGTGACAAAAAATGATTTTTTTTTTTTGTTTTTTTTTGTATCATCAATACATACAAAGCGATCTAATGAAATCCTCATCCCTTGGCGATATCCCCTCGGGATGTTGGTGCAGCAAGATGTACGTTTCCAGGTCGTCGACCAGTCGACCAGTCGGATGGCGATGCAGTTGTAAGTACGCGCGGAGGAACGTGCAAGGAACTCTGGTGTGTCCAGACTCCCTGAAGTCGCTTCTCTTGATCCGCGTCGATTCACCTTGACAAAAAGCCAACGGTTTGGACCACGAAAACAATAACAAACCGCACTCTGCGGGTCGGTTCGCGTCGATACGAGAAGGCCGCACGACTTTTTTTCTTTTCTCTCTGCAGTTCATCCTTTGCTTTGCACATATTTTCTACCAACATCGAGAATACGAAATGCATTCCATACGAATCGCATCCAATGAAATTCAACCAAATAAATCTTGGGGTTCGATTCTACTCCGATTTCTTTCTCTTTCTCTCTCTCTCTCGTGCTTTTCCTCTTCACTTTGTGTGTGTGCGTGTATATGGAAGAGGATTTTTTTTTCTCACCACTTTTTTCCTCATTTCTCGCCTCTTTCTCATCAGTTTATATACTCTTATATCTTGTCTCAGCTCTACTTGCTTTTTTATTCTTTTATTTTGTTCACCAAAATGTATTCAACATTATTAGTAATATATAATATGTCTTTATAATTTTTAAAAACACTGAAAAAAAAAAACGGAAATAGTTGGTGATTGATATTTTATTGCGTGATTGTTTTTCAAGAAAAATTTAATCATTGCTTTTCTATAAATAAGTATCTCAAACATAAGTTAGTTTTGGATAAATTTGAGAAAAAATTATTTCTTTATTCGTGAAGATGAATTTTGCTAACAGAAGTATATTCAAATACGTTTAGTGATCACAGTCAATTGTAGTCAGCCATTAGATCTCTTTCTTACCGAAGTAACAAAAATTGATAAATCAAGGTTATCTTGGAATATTCAGACTTGTTAAGAATTTCAATAAAAAATTTTTGCTAATTAAAGAATTTCTTTTGAGAAAAAATGGAATTTATACAATGTCAGTAGAAAAAACAAAAAAAAAATCGTGAAATTTTTCAAACATCAAAAAGTATGAAACATTTAGTCTTTTTCAGATCCGACAGATTATTGTCTAACAGTAAGTTACAGCTAGAAAACTGTCACTTAAAAATGACATTGTTCTATTTAGAATAAATATTTAGTTGTAAATTTAATTTTAAATAAATAAAAACATTATAAAGATTTCTTTTTTTTTTTGAATTTTGTTGTTATTTATCTTCCTACACATTACATTGAACTCGTATACTTGTAAATTATACTTGTACGAGTTCTCAAATACTGACGACGTGGGCATCACGACGCGTGACCAGTTATTGCGCCGATGCTAGGTCCTTGGAGTCTTTTACACTACACCTACACAAAGGTATTTTGTGTACATAAACAATAGATGTAACAACCACTGGTTAAAATATACATACTTACGCAGCTGGGAAACGTAACTGGCTCTTAAAACTTAGCAGAGATATATTACATTGCACATGGTCACTTGACGACAAGTCCTTCTCGCCACTTAACCTTTGCCTCACACTCCCGTATATCTCGTTTAAAACCGTGGACCAAGTTACTAAATAACCAATGAATTCTGTGTCTTCAAGTTGAATGTGTACGCACTTTCTTAGCTCTTTTCTTGCCGCCTAGATGCTGCTGCTGCTACTACTATTACTTTTTCTTCCTTTTCTTCTTGTACAGTAATCAAGTGGTGACAATAAATTAACAATTGCAATTCTTTCTCAACTATAATACATATTTTTATTCCATCATTTATACTTGTAGTGAATAAAAGATAAATAAATAATTGTTTTAAATACTTCAATAATTAGGGGGAAATGTTTATGAAGAAGTAGATGTAAGGATTTGCTCAAGTTAAGTGTCCTGCACTTGATGATAAAACAAGGTGGGGCATACAGTTAAATGTGACATCATCGGTAATCTTGGAACATATACATCAGAGGAGATATAATAAAATGTACTAGTATACATATAATATCAGGTGTGTCATTGTATTATCTTATCTTTCTCTTCTTCTCATACTTGAATAATACACTGTGAGTCTTGTTCTTGTCTTTTTCTAATTCTTTCATCCATGTAATTGCAGCGTGAGAGTGACAGTGAAAACTGAATAAGGAGAGAATAAAAGAAAAAGAGAGAATCTGAGTCGTGCGCCAGCTTGTGTGGGTCGCGTGTCCAGCGAGAACCAACCAACCGACACTGTTGGTGAATCGAGGTAACTAGCCAACCGTGATATGATATGTGTGATTATGTAGTATGCATAGCTGCATACTGGTGAACCATGCTACAACTCGTTAATCGTGAGTAGTAGCTACCGATCTACTCTCACATTTTATAATACTTTTCTCAATTATCTTTCATTGACATTCATCTTTTATTTAATCACTCATTACGTCTCATTTACATCAACTTGACCATGTCTTTTTTTCGTTATATATTCATTTCTTTTAAATTACTATTATGAACTTGTATTGTATTATACATTTACTATTAAAGAGACTAAATAACATATGACATCATCGTGCATGTGTGGAGGCGTGAGAGTCACACTTTAAGGTGTATGTACCCCTACGCATATCATTTATTCACACACCAATAAACGTCTATGATGAATATCCGAATGTATTATACACTATTGGATGAATATTATTATATTAATTATGAAATATAAATATCTTTTTAAATAAAATAAAATATGCTTTGTGAGTTGTAAAAAAAATGAAATTTTAATGACGACAGAATGAGCAATTGATGTTGAAAAAAAGTAACCAATGTCAAAATGAAGATAAAAAAATTGATTTGATGTTGAAAATTTAACGATTCAGTTTAATCAATGTTGACACATGCCGATCTTGGAATTCACGTATAAAATTCACGATACAAACGACAAATAAAATTGGTAATTTTATATCCCTGAAATCCTTAAATACCTATCTAAAAAGTAACTAATTAATAATTCTGCGGAAGAAATTGTTGTTCGCAAAATCTACTTTAGTCAATTTATTTTATTTGGTTCCAGGAATATCAGTAGTCGGTGATACTGATATTTCTCGACAGTTAATGGATTCTCATCAGAAATCAAGAATGAAGCAAAGTAACAGTATAAAGGAGAGGAGACTGAGAAAAACTGTAGAACGAATTTCGGCGTGTATGCTTTATACAGATAAAAAAGAAAAGGACATATAAGGAACAATTACACTTTATTTTTCCTTTTTTTTTATTGACTTTTTTTTTGAATAAAATTATTTTAGTTTAGAATGTTAATTATTTAGATGAAAAGACAGAAGGCAGATACAAAAAGAAATTTCATTATAAAAGAATTAATGAAGCAAGTGGAAAAAAAAGAAACAAATGGAATATTTTCTTAAAGTGTATTGCAAATGATAAATCATTATCACGTAGTTTTATCGTAATGATAAAGCAAAGTAGTTTTGTGCACGATTCATACCGAGGACCGGATATCGTTGTCGAGTGCCTACTGCTGCAACTACCCACGCGACCAGTATCAAGAAGACTGGTGATAAATCACGATTCGTTCGACGCATAATTAGCCATGCTGTTTTCCTTCATTTTATTTTTGTCTCTTGGCTTTACGATTTTGGCGTCATATAAAAATTTTTCCAATCACATCACAAGGTAAAAAATTATCATGTGGAAAACTCGGCTGTATCACTTGTGTCATGACTTGAAACAATCACTAATCTTGTTCAAAGTAATATGTCATAAATATTTTTTATGTTTTATCCTTAATAATAAAACTGAAATTTTTTAACCTTTTTTTCCATCATTTGTCATTGTGACAACAATTTCTCCTTTATAATATGCTAAAATTTCACCATTCACGTCATTATTTTTTACTTAAATATCATAACATTTTACAATCAAGTCAAAACTTTCGCGCAAATTTCGTTTGAATAAATTCAACTTGTACTGTTCGATATTGATGTATGTGTACTACCCAACGACCATCTCACTTACTGCTTTAAATTGACGAAATTTATTCATGTCATTCATCTTGATCATTTTCATTATTATATATATATATATATATATGTATCTATATACCTATATACATGTATAAAAATGTAAAACTTTATGCATTACCTCCTCTACTAAACCACCCGCTCTGCTTTTTAAGACGTAAGAAAATTACTGATGCTGCTCACACTTATCAACTTTCTCACAATTTTTCAAGTACACATGTATGTATCATATGAAAATGAGGGATTCAAAGATGCCGCGTGGATGATGAACAAGTTATGGTGAAGAGAAAAGTGTGCAGTGGGAAAAAGATCAAGGCTACAGGTACACTTAAAAGTTATTTATTTGTCATTTATTGGTATTACTCAGAGTAGAAGTTTCAAAAAAAAGAATAAAATTATTCCAAGGAATGTTGAAATGATATAATTTTAAGTAGAATTAGATTTTTCAAAGATTATCATGATTTTGCTTTTACTAGTCTAGTACAGAGTATATAGCGTTGAAAAGGTATTATATTCGTCGTAAGACGGCTGTAATTGATGTCTTGTAAAGTTTAACGATCAACCATATAACGCGTAATTTTTACAGGTAATGAGTGGTACGCGGTTCCTCATAAATATAATGACCATATACTGAAACATTTGAGCCTTTGCCGATTCTATAGCAGCTGAGAATGAGAAAATTAGTAATTAATGTAATCATTTTGCTATTAAAAACTTACATAGAATAATACCTTAAGGTAAATTTACTTAATGAATTTCTACTTTTTTCATTCAATTTTTACAATTAAACGGAAGAATGATCATTTTAATTGAAAAAAAAAAAAAAGAATTCTTTCGGTAGAATATATTAATAAAAGTATTTTTTTCTGTTGTAATCAATGAATATGTTTATGTTTACAAATATAAAACTAAATTATAAGAGGGATGTTGTTGTGCAATATTGGCGCCAGTCCTGCACGGTTAAGTGTCTGATGATGTCTGCTAAGATCTCTCCAGGTGACTCATCACCACTACACCAATGTAAAGAAAAGAAGTGTCCAAGGTACAAACTAACGTTAGGTATGGAGAAAAGAGTTGACCAACTTGACTCTCAAACACAAACTAATTTAAATTTAAAGAATAAAAAAAAAAAAAAATGAGAGAGAACGAACAAAAACCATTTAGTCATGATGTTTTTGTGTGAAAAATGACAATTTTTAATTTTATCCATTGATTACACCATTTATTATATTTTTTTAGCATCACTAATATTCAATCACAACAGCGATAATAATAAAAATAATATTTAATACTTTTAAATTGAAATTTAATTAATAAAATGGTGAAAAAAAAAAATTAGAAACATTTTTCTTGCAACATTTATTCTTCTCTCTTCCCTTTCTTTTTTCTGATGCAGTAGCAATACTCATCAAAGGTAAGTTGCGATGGAGAAAGTGAATTTGTTTTTTTCTCTTTTTCAACAGACAGTTAAAAAGACTACAAAATAAGATTTTGCAAGATGATGATTGGTTGTATGTAGTGAAGTTTGCATGATTAAAAAAAGATAAGAGATTTAAAAAAAAAACTAATAATTGTAACATTGATAGACAATTTTTTTGTAATGAACTATTATAGGAATTAAATGTTAATAAACCGTGTGAAAAGAGTGTTTTTATATCGAGTGTTCTACTTTTAAAGAATATTGTTCTTATAAACAGTATCTTTTGTTCAATTGTATCAGTCTTTCTCAAGTTCAACCAATTTAATCACTCATGATTCATTGATCTAAAAATAATAAATTATTGAAAAACTCTTGAACAGAAAAATACTTTTAATAACATATGATGAAATTTTTAGAAAAAATATAAGGGAAGGTGAAGAAGAGGAAATAACAATCAAATGATGAGAAAATTCACCTGTCATGATAGATTTTACCACTCCCTTAACTGCAGTCACCATTATATCATTATACATATATTTAGTAGTTTAATATATTACATCCGCAACAGCTTTATATATATATATATACGTTAATATGTACATATATTGAATAAAGCAAATGTGCAATTTAGTATTTAATTCTATTACTCTTGCAAAATTAAGGTCAAATTGTTGAGCTATGGGAGCGTACAGATCGCAATCTTTTTATCCTTGATCTTCATTGTGACCTGAGTGACGTAGTTGCCAAATCGTGATGTAGCGTAATTACAATCTTTTCTATAAGCTCACAAACGTTAAAAGAACGTTTGATACGACCATCAAAGAATTTATTCGATGCCAATAAACAACAATTAATACTTCTTTCAGTATTGACTTTCAAACATACTTTTTTCAACATGTCAAAATATTTTTAGCCTCGAATATATTTATATATATTTTTAAATAACATTAATAATTACTTTATGGAATATTATTAAATAATAAAACGAAAATAGATAAAAATTTTAAATTATAAATGTTCAACATGCAAAGATGTCTTGAAAAATGTTTAATCAATGAAATGTAAAGAGAAATTGGTTGAAAAATATTTGATAAATATGTGGTAATATAATAATAATTAATAATAGTAATAATGTAATCATATTGATTGTTGATTTTTATGTGTTTTTTTAGCAGTATATGTATATATATATATATTGATTGATACTCGAAATGTATCCCCTGAGTCGGTGTCGTGTGTACGTCAAGGGCTTTTGCGTTCATGTAACGGATGCTTGAGAAAAGGATTGAAACAAGTGGAGGTGGGTAAAGGTTTTGCCTGACTCTTTACAAGAGCCTCCCCTTCGTCACCAATGAATGCCGATCTTCTGATGCATCGTCGGCTACATACTGGTTTGACGAGGACTGATGGATGCCCCTGGAATCCCCGGACTTTTACTCTCGGACACCGTGCAACGAACTAAATCAAAGTTTAAATCGCAAACTTGCGGCTTCTTCCAAGTCATATGATATACTCTGGTGGTTGTGTTTGAATGCTACACTACAATAATTACTTGTCCGTCAGCATTACCTTGATAAGCGTTACATGATCGAGATAAATAATGATTCTATTTTATTTTGATACCAGTATTTATTTTAAAGAGAGTCAAGAAACTCGTAGTTAAGTATTTCTTACAGAAAACAGAAAAAAAAATAATTTAAAATAATTATGTTAAAAAAAGAATATTTTTCTTTTACATTTTCAAATTTTTCAAGTTATTTTGAAAGAAATTTTGCATGTGAGTTTTTAAAAATTTTTTTTTTCTGAACCATTGAAAACTTTAAAGAGGTCATTTCGTACCGATTTCTCCCATACGATTGTACATTAATACTCTCTAAAAATACATTAGTCATCAGTTATAAATAATATATTTTTTATAAACATAGTTTTATGAACATTTTTATTACTTTTGTTTTTCTTATTCAATAAATAAAACTGTATAAAAAGAGTAATTACAAATACTTAGTTAATATTGAGTGATTTATTTTTAGTGAGTACAACGCAATATGTACTTCATTTACGGGTGGTAGTCAGGTTGATCAAGTTTCAAGTTCTAAACAAATACAACTTGAGTAATATGACGTGCAAAAAAAACAACAACAAGCAAAAAAACAACATCAACAGGTGTAGCTTTAACTATAGTTAAGATTAACTCTACAACTTCTTTCTAGGAAATAGACAGGTTCTCGTCGAGTCATGCATTAAATTTACGTTTAGCTCAAGATTGCAATAATGCTTGTTGAAATGGGACAAAAATTCCTTGTGATTCCATCGGAACTTTTTTTTTATATCTTTTTCTTCTTCTTCTTCAAAGAATAGCATGAAATTATTGAAGTAATATAATAATTAATTAGTGAGATAACATAATAAATGATGCAACAGAGTTTGTCAATATATCGAACAAAAACGATGATATTTATTGAAAACAATAATGTAATGTAATAATTATGAAAAATGTCTGTCATCATAGTCTTTGGAGATGTACCTCTACGTGCGTTATTATCGCTCATCACGTAGTTACTCAGAAACGATCAAGTACCTACTCGGTGGTGAACGCGTGAGACTCCCTACTAAGCTCTTCTGGTTTAACTAGTTCTTCGCCTTTTTCTTAGACTTATTCTTTCTTTGTCATTGTCAGTATCATCAGTGTATTCTCTCATTTTTCCCTTAATACATGACGTTACGTGAAAAAGGACAGATGATGATTCCTGTGCCAACCAGACAGCAATGCGCCTACTCCACAAACTTCCCGGAATCATATAGAAACTTCCCCCTTGGGAGAGTAAAACAGTGGAGAAAGAGAATGAGAGATGGATGTATTACTAGACGGTGGGAACGATGGCTAGAACAACTTACAACCCGGTTTTGTTTTGACGTTGGTCGGATTAGTACATTGACCTCCATCACCATCATCATCATTATCGTTATGCTACTAGTTTGCAGAAAATAACCACCACTTTTTTTCATATTTTTCTAGATAAACAATCTTTCTGTATTATATTTTGTTATTCGATATTGAAATCATTTATGTAGATTTTTGGAAAATTTTCAAGATGATAAATTGTAAAACAATGATTAAATTTGATTAGTTTTAAATGAATGATTCAATATGAGTAAATAAGTTGAGACCGCACCAAAATATTTGATACTTGCAGCATGCATGCATATATAAATAGGTATGGAGGTCTACTTTTCACACAACACTGTGCCTCTTTAAGAAACTTATATTTAAACTTGTCCACGATAAAAGAATAGTAAGTATCTGGCCTTATCTACTCAGAACAATTATTTTATCGGTGTGGCAACGTTGTTTGGCATATATATGTATACCGCCAAAGAAGAAGAGACGAATCGAGTACTAGCCACAATGACTATCAAGCCAGGCTCATTGTCCTTCTCTCATGAACGCCAAGCCATTGTCGAATGTGTCCGCAGTATAGAATACTCATGAAATTTATTTTTAAGATTCGAATATGTAGATTAACTTTTTTTTCATTCAAGCTACACTCTATTGTTGCTTAAGATTAAGAAAAATTTTATTCTCACGATATAATAACATACACCGACAGACTTGTAATTAAAAATTACAGAAAATTGTGAAAAATAGATTCATATTATTGTCGAATAGCTTTCCTTTAGTTTAGTGTTTAGTTAAGACATTATAATTACTAAAAATCTTTAGTTTTTGGAAAATATTTTTGATTTATCAAGTATCAATACTTGGGCTATTGATGTGAACAATATTGTTTTTTTTCTGTTCTCGTACATAACAGAATTGCTATCTGGATGTGGATGATGTAAAAAATAATGTGATGAGTCCTCGCAACCATTTCGTCTCTTGAGTTTTCTTTGCCAATATACCAGCTCGTCATGTCTTTTATATTTCTTACTGATATATAACGAGAGTTTGCCGCCGTAAAGATTCGTGTGCGTTTCGAAGATCGTTTGAACGGACAAACACGCGACGATGCGTTCTCCAACTTAGCAATGTACGTGCTTACGCGTGCGTGTCTCTGCGTGCTATGTTGACGATAAAAGACGAAAAAGATGGAAAAAACGAATCGGCGACATTGCCACCATGATCACCAGTTTCTTGGCTATTGATCACGAATAACTCGAATTTTTAATTATCTATTAATCAATTCCAACTATTATTTCAACAAAAGATACAACTAATGTTTAAAAAACAACAATAAAACATTTTAATGTGCAGAAACAAACGGTACAGAATAATAAAATTCCAAAGATAGTACCCTACCAAGAATTTGCAAAAAAAACGCTGCATAGACACAGGTGGTACATACATTAGATCAAATAATTATTTACTTCAGTTAAACATTAACGTGACTGCTGCTACACGTGGGAATAAGTTGCGCTTTATTCATTAATTCACTATGGTTTTTGTACTTTTAAGAATGAATAATAATAAAAATTTTATAGTATATATCTATCCATATATCAAAGAAAATAAGTAAAATTATTTGACAAAAATGCGTTAAAAATAAATAAAACAATATCTTAAATTGTTACATTTTCATGTTTTAATGAAATTGATTTAATGATAAATTATTACAAAAAATACAGATAATAAAAGAATTAATTTAAGGAAAGTTACTGAATTTAATGGATGTGTTTAAAATTTTAAAAATTTTCTCAATGGCTTTCATGAAGGCTGCACTACTAAACTGTATAATGAATTTTTACGATTATTTTACCATTAAAAAAAATCCATTACTATTGATAATAAAAATTTATTTTTTTTCTTATTGTTACAGGGATTAATAATAGAAAAAATGAAATATTGTTAAACAAAACAAATTTATAAGAAGAAGATGATAGTATTGGAAAAATACAAAAGATGAGTTAAATTTCAAAGTTTTCTTTACACCATTTATTTTTAATTTACGTGTTTGAATCTGTTGAAAGTTTACAACACGTTTCATAATAAGTAAAATGTACCGAGGCAATTTCACGTAAATAGAGAAACTTGACGGGGACGAATGGAATGAGAGCGCAATCTTCCCACGCAACCAGATGTTTAGTATTGTGTATTGTCACTGTAAACATATATGTATGTATATTTTTTAGTATTAATTGTTTTATGTCTTTGATAATAAAATAATTTGCCTTAATAATCACCGATGATATATTTATTCCAATATTATTGATGAGACGTAAGTAAGTGCATTATGATTTTTTGTTAAAAAAATCATCACCAATTAATCCGTAAGAAGTAAATAACCTTGAGTACCATAATCAGAAATCAATTCCATGAGAATCTTATTAGCCGCAGGGTATTGATTGCGTGATATTTACGTGGAAATTGGTGGTAGGTCAAACGTGAGTCGAATCACATCATGACCATCTAATTTTTTATTTAGAAAGACTTTTGAAAACATTTCAAAATTATCTTTCCATAAAAAAATACAATTTGTTAAGTGTTTGTTGACTTGTAAATTCACACAAATTTGATAGTGTACATAAATCAGATTGCATGGTGTGATGCAACTCACAAATGAACTTGAATATCCTTACCACAATGACTTTCAAGATCGATCTTAAAGATAACTGGAACGCAAATCAGCCTCAAGAGTTGATCGATGAATCTCGGCTGACGAGGTTCGATCAAACGTACAAACATATTCGCACTCGAGAAACTCCCTGATTGTCCGACCAATCGATCGTGTTAAGCTCGCTTAATGTAAGACACTTTAAGGTTTAAGATGTTTGCGCAACTCTTTGCGTTCAATAATATTATTCAGCAGTCTTTTTTTTTTTTTTCACCTCATTATTAAACAGTTTCATATTGTGATCCAGATTACAAAACCATCTGATAGTTATCGATGAACTTATGTATTATTTTCAATTAATATTAATAACTAATAAGTATCATAAAGTATACATTTATTAATACTATCAATGACATTACTATTATCTCACATGATCGTTAAGCTTTTAACTCCAATAAATATTTATAAATTAATGCAATAAATGACAATTAATATTCTTACCCTCCAGTGGTATTTAAATAAAATAAATGAGTTTACCTGATAAGTTAATATCTGGTATTTGACATTTATAATTGTCATTCCTAAAGTAAAATTTCTTTGCTGACGTGTCAGTATTTTTTAGTTGCTGCCAAGAGTGGAGTTTTCCTGAATTACGTGTTTAAAAAAAACAATCACAAAAAAAGTTTAATATTATGGATTAAAGGGGTCATCTCTAGGTCACTACTCAACGAAAGTTACGTCAACTTTGGATATGGAAATACAACATTCCTAACTTTACTACCTTTCTAAAACCTCTTTTTCTTTTGGATTTACTTGTTTTTTTTCCTTATTGATAAAAATAAATGTTTTTTTTTTTAATCACTATTCTTTTAACTAATTAAAAAATTCTACTAAACTGATAAATAAAAAATATTACATGAATCGTACTTATGGATCCCGAAGAATTTATTTGAAAGAAAAAAAAAAAATTATTTAATATTCAATTAATTTTTTCATTCACATTCATTGATAGTTGATAAGTTTAATTAATAAATGACTGTATAATTTTATTCATTTAAAATATTTTTCTTTTTTAGATTAATTTTTAATTGTTAATAAATGAATAATTTTTTGAATTTATAGTGAAAGTAAATGTTGAAATAATATAATTATACTTTCGTTTAAAAAATAATTCATAAAGGAAACAATAATCATGAGTGGCTGACTGTTTGTGGGTGAAATACTCAATTATGAGGCGGTGTAAGCTAAGAGGTGTGATGATGAACAATACATTATGAAACATACACATGGCATAATGACGATGATCAACGTAAGCAATTTGAAACGATCGAGTTTTGATTAATCGAGAGACTGGGGCAGGCAATTGCGTAGCAATTTATCATGATACTGCATGCTTCAAATTGCAATATCCGTCGTTATATATTCATGACATTGTATATTTTACACTTAAATATGTGAAAGATAAAAGTTAATAACAAATTTCAAAATATTACTTTAGTAAAATAAATAATATTTCATTTAACATTAAATAATTTTCAATTTTTACTATTAAATATATTTAAAAAAATAAAAATCAATTATTACACCTAATTTTTTGCTGTACCCTTTGGGAAGAGAATTTTTTTTAAACTTACAATCGAACTTTGCATTGTTTAATGAAAATGAAACAATAAGAAACGCGTATATTTACCGATGAGATTAACAGAGTTAATAAGACACGAAGTTGGGGTTTCATTAGGTGCATTGTTATACGAGTAGCATGGCTGCAGTATTCAGAGTATATTGTAAATGTAATGAGTATAACATTTATTTATTTTCACTTACGATTATTGTCTTGAAAATATGTGAAATAAAATTTTTAAAAAATCAAAAGTGAATAAAATTGAGTTTTATTTATGAAAAACTTTTGAAAATAATTGAATAAAATTTTTTCAAGAGTTCATTTGGAAGAATTTATTGGATAAACAAATATTGGCATGATATTACTTAGATAACGTCATAAATGATATTGGTTCTTTAGCGTGTTACAAAAATGAGAGCAATGATTGTCAATTAAGCTTAGTTAATTGAGAAACTGAAGCTTGAAAAAGCATCTAGTCATAGCTTTCGGGTTAAAAGAATGCCCCAGAGAGAACATACTTGGGATGTTTAGTAGTGCAATCTCTGGTTAGGGATTGGTTGCATAACGGGTGAATAAGCCAGTAGTAAACGAATAGGAGGAAGACTCAGCAGATTGTGCCAATGCTATATGCGGACACATCAAAAGCTGATATGCTTTTATAGCTAATGTCTTGGTAAACTTTTATTTTATCCAAAAGTTCCTTTTCCTTACTCCATTTCTGCCCTCGTCTCAATCTTATACCCACTATTTATAATTATCATTTATATTTTTCTTTTATTCATGAAATTATTTTATATTTATTTTATTTAGTATTATAAAATCATTACTATTACTCTCATTATAGCAGAAATGTAAAAATAACTGAATTTTTCATTGGTATCGTTACTTAAACTGTAGAACAAAAATAGAAATTGTCATTTAGATTTTTGACACATCATTAGTATTTTTTTCCAAAACAGTTGCACAGATTCTTTCATCATTCAGTTCGATATAGAGTCTTGAAAAGAATTTTATCTTTTTTTCGGATCATCTTCCATCAATTCAAATTATTTATTAGTTTATTATTTAAATAACAAAAATCGATAAATTTTGTTATGAAATAAAATGATACAGTTGAAATTTATAACAGTTTTTATGATAATGTTATGTAAGAAATAAATAGATATGATTGCTTGTCAAAGTATGTTATTTAATTGAATCAAAAAAAGTGATTTCCTCTTGAGAGATAAACGTAGGTGGATAAATTTATTTATAAAAATAACTTTGTTAATATTGAATAAAGTTATAAACAAGTGGTGGTGTAAGTAACAAATTATAAAGACGTTATACTAAACAGTCGTACATGTCATTCTCGCAGTTTATTTCAATTTTCGTCTGTCATTTTTCTTTACACAATATTCACTGTATTTGTGAGGGCCAAAGAATTATTTAAAATCCAAAATACGATAGAGTATAAGAGTTAATGTATCCAAAATATAATACTCAAGTAGGTCACTAAATCCTTCACAAACTTTTTTACATTTATATTTATTAGTGGTTTTTTTCAATCTATTTCAAGGACTTTAACATGCTGGAATCACTTTAATAATTCCGCATCATTTACTTCCTTTAAAATGCGTTGTGGTTGTGCAGAAATAATGTCATGTTATAAAGTCTTAGAAACCACTATTCAAGGATTTTACTTTCTAACATGATGATAGCTCACAATTCATCTATCAAATTCTTAATTCATCAGTTAAAATCTAATATACGTGTTATTGTTTATGATTACCTTCAATAATTGTATGCTTCTTTTATTGTACGTATGGTTATTTAAACAGATGAAAGTATGCCTTACCTGTAATAAAAATTTATTTTCATTTAGTTAACTTTTAATTTTTCGTTTAGCAGTAATTGTTTTAATTATTTATTTGTATTAAAAATGAAATTTTTATAAAGTTTTTACTTGTTGTTACATACATTATTTTCTATTACTTTAGTTTAAAATACATGATGACTTTCGGTAAAGTTGAAGGAAAGTATTTTAATTATAATCAAAATTCCTAATTCAAAAGTGTACAAATTGAGAGAACAAAAAAACATTTAAGTATAAAAAATTTAAAAAGAATATGAAGCATAAAGTATGTAAACTTATACGTATAGTTAAGAAGACGCAAATAGAATGTCAAACTTAGCCTAACGGACTCGTCTGGCTCGCATCAGTAAGGGAAAAGTGGCTTACTAGACTACGTCGTTTGCGTCGTTTTTCAAAAATTTTTTCTTTTTTTGTTTGCAAAAATCGAATAAATTATCACTTCTATGCACCAATTAGATACTGATACTTTTACTTGTTAATGTCAAGGAATAAGATGTAATTTTATTTGCATTAAAAATTTTAATACCAATTAATATTTATATTTTTAAGCTTCAAATTATGTTTGTATTTTTGTTATTATTATTTAAAGATTATTCAATCCACTAAGTGGGCTCGAAACAAATTGTCAACATCTAGTCGTTCAATAAATGACTAAGACAAGAACGCTTTTGAGACTTTCAAACTAGAATAAATGTTGAACAATAACTCATATCTTGCCAAAAGAAAAATAAAATAAATTTCTATTCGATAAAAAATTATTTCCTTTTTTCCTATTAGTGACATTATTCTATTTTCAAAATATTCTTCTTTTGAAGGAAATTTTTTTTTTGATAGAAATTTTCTCAGTAGGAGTTTTTCGGTGGGGTATTTTTCTAGATGGGATTTTTTCTAACAGAATTCTCTATTAACTAATTTATTCAAAAAATCAAATATTATGTTATTTAAAATAAATAAATACTTTTCTGCAATTTTTTTTTTAAAAATAACATTTATTTTTAATCATCTAAATAAATTCTTATTAAAAGTTATTTTTTTCTTTAATAATAACAATCCTACTTTATTAAAATATATATAAATTTATTACAAAATAAATGTGTGTGTGTGTGTGTGTGTGTGTGTATAACACATGTGTGTAACATGTTGACACGAGCTTTTTACTGGTACTCGTTTATTTTTAAGGCATAAATGTCAGTATATGGGGTGAATGGACCGGAAAAAAGTTTAATTTTCAGTATTAATAATTACATCAGACATCTATGAAGCTTTCAAAAATTTAATTTTAGATATACTAAAAATCATATATAAATAAATAGAAATGAATAAATTAATTGATATCTCTCTGCACGAATTGACCTTTCAACAAACACTTAATTATAATAATAAAATTCGATATTCCAATCTGTCGTGTTCAAAGTGTATCGCGTATAATGACACATCTTGAAATGAGGCGATACATTTAAAATGACAAGAGATGCAGTTGGTAATGCACGATTAGCGTAGACATGAACGTGATATATGATGAGCGAGCGGTGCAGTGATTTCTTAAAACGGAAGCCAGGTGTAAACCTAATATAAGAACTAGCTTATTCATACTTGTTTCAATTTATGGATTTGTAAATAGTTCAACATTTAGAAACTAAAATATTCTGTTATTTAAAGATTTTAATGGGGTGAATAACATTTTTTGTTTGAATCTAATTCATCACTAATTAACTAAAGACACTTTTGCTCCTGAACTCCGCTTCCGGTCAATAAGAATTTTTATAACTTTCTAATAATATCACTTATCAACTGAAATATGTTTGAGCTTAAAAAACAAAATAATCGTCTCCAACTTGTTGATTTAAAAAGGAAAAAAAATCAGTCAAGTGACTAGGTAGTGAAACATCTATCTATTATTGATAAGTTTCCAACTTTTCCAATTCAGTCTCAAGGAATCATTTAATTGATTTGTTTATTCAATCGATAAGTTCATAAAAGTTTCATGATTTAAACAAAAGAGATTTTTTGGTGAAGAAAAAGTTTATGTTGATATCTAAGGGTTCATTAATATGGCAAATAAAATATTTTAAAAATTCATAAAAACTGAAAAATGCAGTGAAAGAGGTTTTTATCCATACATACATAAGTATTACGAGATGAACAAGTCAAATAATATAAACGTTGTTGAGATATCGCATAATACGAATGCTGTACATTAACTGTTGATATAAGCATCGTCTCAAAAGTCAGATTTAGTGGGAGTAAGGTGTCGTCAATTTGGATGACAGCCAGCTCTCGGGAAATACGCCCACGTAACGCACATACCGTAACGATAAATAATCCATTCGTGATACTGCCGAATAATGTCGATGAATGTTTTACTTTGTGCTATGTAAGATTTCATTTTTAAAACTATCCTTTTTTCATTTCTGCCGTATACCAATTAAACTGTCAGACATATTATTACTCTACTTTTACATCGAAATAATTTGGGCTTCAATTTTAATTCCTGATGAAACTTCAAGTCTCGATTATATTGATGATAACTAACAATTGTTTTTTAAATGCCTGGTTGTCGTATATACTATAATTAAAACAGATGAAGAAAAAAAAAATTATTTTCATTACAACTCATTTAATCCAGTTTTTTATTTTATTTTTTCTCATAAATTCGTGTAATTTTCAAAAGTGTTCAAAAGTAATAAATAAATGTCCAGCAGAAACGGCAATAATTTATACATGACTATTGACAATAAATTTTATATTTTAAATTCAGTTTCTTATCTACATATTTTTTTCTTTCTATTCGTTATTTTCACTTAATGTTAAAAAATTATTTTCAGCCATTTTCATATACATATATAACGACAACATTTTAATGTTTATCAATTTTAATGGTAATAAAATCATAATGATAGATTTTTCTTTTATAAATTTATTATTTTTAATCAAAATAAAAACAAAAAACCTTTTGTTGAATTAATAACAATTATTTATTAATATTTAATATATTAACAGACATTAATTATTCGGTTAATTATATGAGTGCGTTAGTAAGGTACAAAATGAAAAACCAAAACTAACAATAATGGTTAGCGAAATATATAATGGAAAAATAACACACTACAAATGCAAAAATTTTTCTATATTCAACTTCTTACTGGGTTAGTTTGACAGAGTAGAGCTTTGAAACACAATATATAATTCAACATATATTACACAAAAACACAATTCTTATGTAAATGATATTTCAAGTTAGCAATTAAATAGTTGGTTCAGTTCTTTCACCGCAAGAAGGATTATCCATAGTAACACTAACAATATTCCGTACCGTCACAGTGTTTACAGCGCTTTGCCCTAGGCTCAGGCATTCTGTGGTAACCTCGTAATCTTAACGATATTCCATCTTCTTGTATTCTATCTCATATGTTTCTTTTTATACATACAATTGTTATATTTCTTTATTTTCTATTAAATTATTTATTTTAAAATAATATACAATATAAGATGGGAATGCGGAGCGTGTTGTATTGGCATAGGAATGATATACGTGTAGGCATATAACTTGCAAAAACACTCTAATTGTAATAAATAAACATTGAGTTTTGTCCACATTTAGTTTGACACTTTTTTTTATCTACTTAAACAACAATATAGGAAAAAATCGTTTTCTCCATTCATTTATTCACATTTTTATCCTACTCTTCACTGATTATCAATAACAACAACAACAATAATAATAACAACATTATTATCTATATATTTTCATTAACTGCACATGCAAACTTCTTTTAATTATTTTGTTATTGAATAAATTAAAAAAATAAATAATTATAACAAAATTAAACAATTGGATCTAATGAAAAAATATGAAACCACACTAAATGAACGTTTACATCGTTTTGATAACAATTAGTAACAATAAACGCGATTAATCGTAGGTGTGACAGCTTCACAGCCATCTCATATGCGTACTAACGATTACTGACGATGTACTTTTCGTTTCTGGATGACGCCGGGACGCCTCCGTCTTCGGATGTATTCGGTCTATATTTTCGGTAGGCGTCGGGACGCTTGATGATGGCATCATGCCAGTACCAATTGCTTCTATACTACTTTAAATTCAAGTACTACACAAGAAGAAATTTCACGAATAGACTACTTGTCATATGCATGTATATAAATGTGAATTTAACTCTATCAATTCATTAGTGATCAAGTTTGCTTGCCAATTTTATATTACTATTTCATTCAATATCATTATCATTATTGTTATGATTATCTAAAAAATTTTATGCCTCATCGTAGACAGTTTATGTGATTCATCTGAATCATTTGTTTATCGCATCATTGAATTATTATTGGATGAATGATAAACAAATTACAATCTACCAGACTATTTTATCATAAAATATAATTAAAATATTTCATTGATTTTGTTATTCGTGTTAAAATATTGATATATATGGTGTTTGGCTAATTTCATTCTAACTCAAAGATATTTATTTTTAACACATCTCACATACCAAAGAAACGAGTGGAGGCGTTCGACGTCCGATTTTGGTCCATCCGTGGATGGCGTCATTGAATGATTTAAATAAGGCAGAAATAGTTAAAAGAGTAAAACAGATGGCCTTTGTAATGACCGCATACTTTTGGAAAGATATTTTATCAAATACTTCTCAACTACCTTATTCATATATTAACACATTTCACCATACACCTATTTTTTTATTTATTCATTTGATAATTACCAACAACTTTTGCATCTTTTTTCTATTGTTAATAAACCCTTAGACAGTCATAGAAAAATTTACCGCCAAATAAATCAATTACATCTATTCATTGTAACAACTTGATAGAAACCGGAAACAATTATTTTTACTTTCTTAAATTCATTTCAACTGTATTAAAAATTTTTTCTCATTCTAGACTCGTGTTTTGATGTTTAAAAGTAAATACTAAAACTTTTCACAATTGATTCAATTAATTGTTTGCTTTTTTTTTTATAATTGATTCGTAAAACTACCAGAGACTTTATTCAACGATAAAAACATTAAAAAAGTACAATAATTTTAAGAAAAGCATAATGTAGACAGTAGTAATATGTAACTTTTATGAAAAATAATGTGTGTAGGAGTTAGCGTGAGTCAGCCATAGCCAGAAATACATAATGTCTTGCCTACATTCGCACAACAAGCTTCAAACGTCATCGTACCTGTACAATAATTAATTCCTATAAACACGAAAACACTACGATCAAATATTATTGAAATACCACATCAAAACAAAAAAATTTCCAATATTAAGCTTTAATATTTATAACTAATAATGATAATAATAATTGATCGATATTTTAATAGAGTTCATTGCCACCTAAAATCAACGATAACCCATCAAAGCAAAAAATATTTTCATGTACAGACCCATTATAATATCAGAAAAATTATAATACCTTTGAATGTTAGCATGTAGGTAGGCGTTTAATAATCTATTTAAGATGATTACACTCAGGTAAGATAATACTGCAATAATGAACTATATGATTTTAGCGTTTTCCATAAGGGCAACGCCACTTGTATGCCTCCTACTTAATGATCAATCCAAGATTTTATTTATTCATTTAGTAGAATTAATAATGGAAAAAAGTATCATATTTACTCATTCCTACACTGTATAGCGCCCAAATTATCCATAAAAACTTGCATACTGATACTGCTTGATTCTATGAATCATCTCCATTAGAATATGGATACTTAACATTTCAAAAACAACAATTCACAATAATATAAATTAATCATTTATCGCTATTTTATAATTTGACCAATTATCCTAATTTTGTTATAAAAGGTAAAGGCTGAGTCTTAGCTAATTGGAGTATTTATGCATATTGATTAAATAAAACAAATAAATTCGAATCAAATAAAAGTTAATTTGATTTCCTTTGGTTTATAAATTAAATAATAAGATTACATAATAGTAAAACAGTTATTACAAAATAAATAAAACTGCATGAGACATCTACCAGAGAGTATAAAAGATATGATAGATTTCACATATATTGACCGATTGAGTGAGAAAGGTGTAAATATAATTGTATATCTATATTTATATTTACGAATATACGTATGTATTTAAGATGAATTTATTCGTATAGTTAAAAAAAAAGATCAAAATAATTATAAAACTTTTGTCACGATCATCATGTTACATATAATGTTATGGAAAAAATGTTTTCATTTAATTTTCATTATCGAGAAAATTAATGTGTATCTATTACCAATAACAATGATTTATTGACAGTCAAGTTGATTGACAAAAAGTTCAATGAATGAGGAACCACATTTTTTATTATAAAGGCTCAGCTTTTCACGAAACATTTTTAAGATAATACTTAAATCGAATAATGCATATTATTGTTAATCAACTTGAATGTCAAGTTATTTTTTAGTTCTTGAACCTGAATAATATTGAAATGCAAAAATAACTTTGTCCATTTCCAGGATGAACAGAGTGATACCATTGATTATACAAACTCACCTATTTAGACAACAGCACGAAAGATGTTTGAATCATCAGTAAACGTATTATATTTTTTACAATTAAGGCACTACAAATTAACCCTTAGAAAAAAATAATTAACATCACTTTTTCACTGGATACAATTAATGTATGAAGTAGCCGCCATCTTTCTGACAAGCACGCATGGTTTACGCTCAGCCTGACACAATAATGTGTGGGAAAAATCAGTACTACGCGCATGTGCTCTGCCGGAACAAAGAAAGATACCTTCAGCGCCATTAATGCCTGGTTTGTATCTTCAGAGTCTAGTCTATATTAGAGAGAACACTGAGAGTAGCAATGCCATTTAAAAAAAAATTTCCATTACAAGGCGCCCCCGTTTCCAATTTTTCACTTCCACCGAACTACTAAGCTAAGAAGAGCCGGTACAACAGTCAAGTTTCCATTATCTGTTTTACCACCCGGGTTTCCGTATATCCTCTCTGCCACACTTCTATTCATATGTACTAGAGCCATTTGTGGGCTTGAGTACGAACGAAAAAATTGTACACTACACTCGCGGGTATAACTTCAAAAAAATCGGACACCATTTATGTTGCAAAGTATCGAATCTATTGTTGGGAAAGAATTTCTCCTTTACCGTGAGTCAACAAAACAAGAATCACATAAAAACACAGACGCCATTGATCTATAGTTATATTTTCCGTCACGTGTTGTGTTTAACATAACCTTATTCTTCTAATTTTTTACGTATCGAGTAATTTTGCGAGTTTTTGTGCTAATTTATAATATTTGTATAAATAATATAGTAAAAATGGCAGAAGCTATGCGCCAAAATATTGCTGGAATGCTTAAAAGTATTGAAAGGTAATATTTACATGGAAAATACATAAAATGTACAAATAAACAGAAATTACCTGTGTTGTCTTTCAGAGGTTACTTTCAAAGATTTGTTTTCATTACTCTTAATATTTATTATTATTATTATTATTATTATTATTATTATTATTATTATTATTATTACAAGTATAGTATTATATATTAATTTGATTTTTAAGATACAATCCAGAAAATTTACCTACTTTGGAACAGTATGTAGAAATTCAATCGAGGGAAAATGCATATGACCTCGAGGCTAACTTAGCAGTTCTCAAGTTGTATCAGCTTAATCCTCAAAGGTTTAAAGTCGATATAACATGTCAAATATTATTGAAAGCCTTAACGAACTTACCACATACGGATTTCGTGCTTTGTAAATGTCTGCTCAATGATAATATTGTAAGTATGCATTGAAGTGCGTTAGATTAAATCTTTAGGAAATCAGACTATTTTTTTTTATAAATGAATGCATATTATATAGATGAATTCTTTTTTTAGATGCAAGAAGATCCAATAAATCAAGTAATTTACCTAGGCGATATTTTGGAGCAGTGTGATTTTCAACATTTCTGGAATAGAGTAAAGTCAATGTCAGAGCTTTGCAATAAAATTGTTGGTTTCCAAGACTCAATAAGAAAATTTGTGTGTCACGTAGTAGGAATTACATTCCAAACAATCGATAAAAATCTTTTGGCTCAATTACTTGGCAGTGTTGATGGTACATATTTATTTATTTCAAATTAAGATAATATTATTGAAATGAAGTAGACTGAAAATTAAAATACATCTCAATTGTTTTAGAATCAACATTGAAACATTGGGTTAAAAAGTACGGATGGCAAGAACAGAGTAAAAATGTAATTTTTATAGCTAATCAAGATGAGAACATAAAAACAAAGAATATCACTGAAAAAATCGATTTCGAAAATGTTGCTGGACTTATGGCTTCTTGTCTTTAAGGAGAATGAGAGGTTCTTGATGTTTTAATATTTCTAATTATTTTCAAATAAATATCTTAATCACGAAATGAATTGTTATTTATAGTCTAATGAGTATTCATTTGAAAATCTTTACATTAAAAGATTTTTTGCCAACCTAGGCTTATACTTGAGTTTCCCATATTGCAAATTAAAAACTAAATTAGTGTTTATAATAATCAATAGAATATATATATATATATATAAAACCATGATATGTGATTCATTGCAGTAGCCCACATCAATAAGATGAAAAAATTGAAAACA
This sequence comes from Chelonus formosanus, assembly GCA_028641665.1. NCBI lineage: Eukaryota > Metazoa > Arthropoda > Insecta > Hymenoptera > Braconidae > Chelonus > Chelonus formosanus. Next base: position 23,817,976 of record CM054002.1, read on the forward strand.
GATTTTGAGTCCTGCAGATGATGATTTTAAACCAGTTCAATTTTGGCAGTACAATAATTGCGCAATCGCAGATTCTTTATATACATTATAATATGAGGGCGCTACCTGAAACTAAGGTACCACTGTGTTCCACCAAGCTGGTGAATTACACCGCGCCTAATCCCTGACTGGTTTTTTCCCTAGCTTCAGTATACCATTGTCAAAGGTACGGGTTTGGTGTTCGGAAAAAATTTTCTGGCACGTGACATTCTCAAAGTTTCTCGAACTTACGATCAATCGTTTTTGATCCGTTGGTCTTAATTTGCCAGTATTTGATCAGTATTTCAGAAATAATTGAGATATTCTCTATATCAATATAATGCACTCAAAATATTTTTATCGTTGATAGTATACAGAGAACATTTTTAATTCATACGAGTATTTTTAACTGAAGCAAAAATTGTATCAGTCAATTTTCAGCCAACGTCAGAAACTAATTTTACAAATCATCAATTGAACTGCAAGATATTCAATTTAACTAAAGATTGAAATTAAAAAGAGTCCATCAAAAATTAACCTGTCAATAATTTATTGATTAAAAATTCATAGATGAATTCCGAAGGAACAATACCCAACAGTGCTTTTAGAGCAGTTAGCAGCAGACTTCGAACTGACCGTATGTATAACAAAAAAAACTTAAAAATATTAATGAATATTTTTAGTTCTGAAGCATGAATGTTTTGTTATTTTCTTACTATTACTCAATTGAACGTCCAACAAACGTTTATTCTTGCACGATGTGCGTAGTATTTTTTTAGACAAAGCACAAACGTTTTCATTTAATTATCATAGAGATATCATTTTTTTCAATTAATTGACTTAAACAATATTGTCTCGATTGATTCTCAAAGGTCAATTGCGTCAATCAAATTAATCATTAATTGATTTATGATATTTTTAGTTCATTCGTATCTTCAAAAGTAATATATTATTTTGCTAGTAACTACCGGCTTCTTTTACCGGTAAAATATAGTCAAAGCTAGGTAACCTCGTGCTAGTAACAGTACATATTAGTAAAATTGTTAACATTGTACATCATTATGTAGACTAACAAATATTTTCAAAGCATCTGTAAGTCTTCGAAATGTTACGTATTATTGTTATTAATGTAGATTCTACAATGAAACTGCAAACAAAGGAATTAATTATTATCAAGCTATAAATACTAAATTTTTAGGTTTTAATAATAATGCTTATGATTCAGAAGATTATCTGCAATAATTCTAGTTAATATTTCTATGCAATACCACGCATTTGACACGTGGAACCTCTCACGTTATCAGTCTTTATATTTCTAGTACCTACATCTTTAGAGAATAGCAGTAGAATTAATTTTGTTAACAATTGATATCAACAGGTAATTGAATTTAATACTGTTGTTAGTTCGACTTCGATGAAAAAAAGAAATTTTAAATAAAAACTACCTATTTCAATAGTACAATCAATTAGTAAAACTTGATAAACGTGTGTTGTTCTTGTATTATCATTATCATATTAAGGTCACAAATTTGACATTATTTAATAAAAACAAAAATTATAAATTTATTTACTTTTTTCTTCTCTTTATTCAAGTGAATAATTTTTCATGAATATGATAAACATATAGTTTACTTAGTTATTTTGTAAAGAAATGAAAAACTCAAGTATTTTATATATTAATTCTAAAGGTAGCTTAGCAACACACAGTTGTTATAATGGTGCTTTCGGGAGTTATATAAATAATGATCATTCTGAGAGTTATTTTTATAATGTTTTTCTTCAATTCAAAAATCGTGTCCTAAACCTCGTAGAAATGCCCGATAAAAAATGATAAAAATTATATAATAATTGACTAAAAAATTTAGAAAACTAGTTGATGAATTACGTAGAAGTGATTAAGTTTCTTTCGAAACTTTGATGATATAACTTGTAAAGTCAACCGCCAAATTATCTATCATTTTTTATGACAATTTATATCCTCGATTGTAAGCAGCTCATAAAACGTTGGCGATGTAAATTATTGACGTGCTTTCTATTCGCGCGGTAGTGTCTCATTAAAATAAGATGAACGTACGCGAGACTTTTCTATCATTAAATTAAGTGATACAGATAACCCATGGGGTCGGTGTGTATGAGAAATGAAACGGGGGTGGTGGACTTGTGCGGATAGAGAGTCTGAGGGGAGTAAGGGATGATGTCGATGCTGATGATGATGACGATGATGCTCCCGGGTCGTGGCCTCCATCGATACCATCCGCGAAAGCGCACTTTGGACCAATTCGTCGTCTCGACAAATACGAATAAACTAACGTGTCCCAGCCGTTGCTTCTTCAGTACTCTTCGGTACTTCCGACTGCACTCATTATCTTCTCTTAACAACATCTACTTCTTCCTTCAATTAATTTTACTATTCTCTTTGATATCAGTTTCTTCATCTTTCGCAAACATTAAAGATTGATTTAATCTCTGATTTATCTTAGAATTCATCAACATATTAGCAGACATGGGTCTTTAGCCAACGATTAAAGTGAAAAAATAGACAATTAATCGATTAAAGTATAGATTTGGTGAAATCGTGCTTCCAGGAGCTTTTCAGAATCAATTCTAACAAATAAACAAATAAAAGTGATTTTTTATTTGAAAGAATTAATTATATTTCATTCCATCATGCCTACAGAGTCAAGATCATATTCCTCAAATGGGAGCATGATTGTGGTAAGCAACAGGTTGCCTTTCGTGCTAAAAAGAAGTGAAGAAACTGGACAATTAGAACGGAAAAGCAGGTATGTTAGTATTTTTGGTTTTTAAAAAATTTATCTAGAATTAATCAACTTGGCTTACGGGTTTTGATCGTTATATTACCATAATATTATTTTGTCGATGACAGTTACACCTGATGAATTGAATTCATTGTTTTTGTCATGCAACTATTTAGACAATTATTAATATCAATTTTCTGACAGAAATGTGTTAATGTTTGCTGTGATTTTTACTGTGACAACCAATAGTAATCTTTCTTGTTTTTGTTTTTATTCAGTATGGTTTCTATCAAATAATTTGATTGTAATTTTAATAATTATTTTTTTCAATAACCTAGAAAAAGTCAAAGATTTAAGACATATTTGTATTGGTACTTTTTCAATTAAATTTTATTACATAGAAACAATAACAGCACTTTAAATTAATTTTATCAGTTATTTTTCAATATTATTCAATCTTGTTCTTTTATCGATGTTTTAGTGCTGGAGGCTTGGTTACTGCTGTAGCTCCAGTAGTAATAGGTGGTAATGGAATATGGGTCGGATGGCCTGGGATGCACATGGAAGATCCCAATGAAAAAATTCCAGAATCTGATCCTAATGATAAAACACCTACGGCTGGTTTACTTTCGAGTAAGGTGAGATTAATCATAATTTCCATGACTTTGAATATTTAAATTGATTCATTAAAATATGCAGTTGTGACATACACATGGCTCATTTTCTTTTATCTTTCGATAAGATAAGTTATGTTAAGCTGTCATGGAAAATTTGGTTTACCTGAATCATTAATTTTTTTTTAATAAATAAATAATTCTATAAATGAGCCATACTTAATAGCCTTCACTGGGTTGTATTTTATTAATATAAAACTAGAACAAGATCAGTAGAATAAGGTTTAATGATATCAACACAGATTAGCATATCGATGGCGTTCATTCTTTATTCAAATTCTCATTTATTTGCTCTCTATAAATAACTTTTTTTCTGTAACAATGAGAATTATTACTAATAATGGTGGATTTCATAACCTTAACATTGGATACATTTTCAATATGAAAATAATTGGGATAAACGTAGATCAAACGTTTGCAAATGAAAAGAATATAAAAATAACTCATGATATTTATAAATCATTTCTAATTATTGCTATATAAATATTTAGATTGCAAGTATAAATAAGTTGTCATTGGATTGTATCATCAGATTGTGTTGAAGAATGAAAATACTTTTAGTCTAAATGTCCCTGATACGTCATTTTAGCATCTACGACCTAAGTAATAGATTAGAATGACTTTTTAGAGTATCACAGCCTAAGAAGTGTCATAAATGAGTCACAAAAAGTCTCTTCAAAACAATGTCTATGCAGATAATTATCACTCTGTGCTCACGTGTTACCTTTGTCTATATCATATCATTCAATTGAATGATATAATATTACCAATATAAGCTTTCGATTATTGAATAACGAAGAGATTACTCTGATAGTTATTACATTGTTGAAATTAAAAACTTTTTCAATAGTCAAGTTAGATGTAATGAATACCGTTTAAATTAAAATCATTCTTTTGAACAATAATTTTAATTAGTTTTTTTGTCTGGGATACTATTCAGCATTTATTCTAGTTATTTCAAAATTTTTTTTTGCAATAAATAGTAAATACAAAATAATAATCTGATTAATTTAACTGTGATCATTATTTAACTTTTGTATCAATTAAAATGATAACAACGATTTCAATATCTTCATTATTTATATCATATTTTACTCTTTATGATTTCTAATTATTATTATTATTTTTTTTTTTTTTCAAGAAATGATGTTCAAGAACTTGAATTGTAAACTTTGATGACTTTATGATGTCAAGTAGTTGAGACCTGACCTGTAAATATAACCGTACAGTCGAAACGAAAGTAGAAATCACGATCACTGCTTTGACAGGGTCGGGTTATCATTGATACAGCACCCTATAAGCACGCAACACTATCGTGCATTCCTCACGTACATTAAAACTTGTTGTTTTTTTTTTTCCTTTAAATCTCCACAAATCTGGATATCTCCAGTTTTTTCTGGCTCTATTTTATGGTCTAGTGTTCTTAATGAAATAAATTTACCCAAAAATTCTACTGATAATAAAGTAGCTCTTCATTTCGACATTCTAATTTAATGAAATTTTTCTCCTATATCGAAGATATCAACTTAGAGATGAACTTTCTAACAATAATAAAATGAGTTCTTTTGAAAAAAAATTTTTTCAACTTTTAAAAAGAAAAACAAGATAATTATTTGTATGAAAATGATTTTGTTTAAAAAAATTGATAATTAATTATTGAGATTGAGATTATTTATCATATGATTTTTTATATTGACTGACATGATTCTTCGTAATGATGTTCTCAGTGTTTTGAAAAAATGAAACAAAAAATAATATTAACAAATTAATAAATAAATGATAAATAAATTGGTAAGAAAAGACCTCAAGTTTATTCATGTTAAACTACATCTTTTTATTGATCAGGAATGCAAGTCAAAGGTCAGTCGATCACCTTCCTTCTTTGTGAGAACATCAGTTGTAGAGCTGAGAATTCTTTCTTAATTGTGCTGTTATTCCATCACTACAATTGTCTTTGTATGTCTGTTATTGTCACGACCTGATTCTCTATAATATCGACATATTTACCATGATAACAACAAGTTGTACTCTCATATTTATAAAAGTTGAAATATACATACATCGTTGCAAAACAATTAACGTATCTCATGTGACAAGATTGCATTTAATCATTAAGACGAGCCCCATCCTCTTCATTCTTGTCCAATGACAGTCAAGAAATACTAATTATCTTATTATAAACAAACAGATAATTTCATTGTGATAAAAAATAGGCAATTGATGGCAGTATTTAAGTAGTTGCAATGCATGGGGGGTCATAGTAACGTCACGAGACTCAACAATTCAAAAAATATCATTTAATATCACTGTTATTATGCTGGACTTTATTCACTTCCGATTAGGGGAGTCTTAATCTGTTTTCTTTACGTTCTGATTTTTTTTTCGACTCCGCCCATGACTTTTTTTTCTCCATTTTACTCTACCCTTGGCATGACCAGTGATAAATATTATCACTTTTAAGAATTAAATCACAGAAAAATATTAATTTCAATATTTTATGATCTTTCTAATAATTGCCGAGAATACTAAACCAACTAGTACTAACCGAAGTTTTTTATTCAATGAATTATAATAATCCATCTTTATAATTCATATTTTATTTTAAATATTCATAGTTATCTTGAATAATAAATCTATTTATTGAAGGTCAGACAACTTAAATATTTATTTGCTCATTAAAACAAATCTAGCTGGAAATTAAGTTTATTTAGATTTCATTATCTATCCAATATGTTTGTTCGTTGTCACAATTGTTGAATCCTGAGTGACAAAAAATATTGATCAATAATATTTTTTAGGTTGTTGCTGTCCATGTAGAACCTGATGTCTTTGACGCTTATTACAATGGATGTTGTAATGGAACATTCTGGCCATTATTTCACTCAATGCCTGACCGAGCTACTTTTAATGCTGAACATTGGCGCGCTTACGTAGCAGTAAACGATGAATTTGCTGCAAAAACTGTAGCTGCTTTAGAAAAGATTCATGAAGAGCAAAAAGGAAAGAACCAATCAAATGGTACACCTTTAGTGTGGGTACATGACTATCATCTTATGTTGGCTGCCAATTGGATAAGACAAGCAGCTGATGAAAAAGACTTAAAGTTAAAACTTGGTTTCTTCCTCCACATTCCATTTCCACCTTGGGATATTTTCAGACTTTTCCCTTGGGCAGATGAGATTCTTCAGGGTATGCTGGGATGTGATATGGTTGGTTTTCACATCCAGGATTATTGTTTAAACTTTGTAGACTGTTGTCAAAGGTGTCTTGGAGGCAGAGTTGACCGAAAAAATCTACTAGTTGATCATGGTGGAAGAACAGTAAGAGTAAGACCTTTACCTATCGGTATTCCTTTCGATAGATTCGTTTCTTTAGCTGAAACAGCTCCAAAAGTGATTATGACGAATCAAAAAATAGTTTTGGGTGTAGACCGATTGGATTATACTAAAGGACTAGTTCATCGATTGAAAGCTTTTGAAATGTTGCTTGAAAAGCATCCAGAACATCGTGAACAAGTCACGATGCTCCAAATTGCTGTACCATCGAGAACAGATGTCCGAGAGTATCAAGAGTTAAAATTAGAAATGGATCAACTGATTGGATCTATCAATGGACGCTTTACAACTCCCAACTGGTCACCTATTCGTTATATTTATGGTTGTGTAAGTCAAGATGAATTGGCTGCATTTTATCGAGATGCTGCTGTTGCACTTGTCACTCCATTGAGAGATGGAATGAATCTTGTTGCAAAAGAATTTGTCGCTTGTCAAATAAATACTCCACCAGGTGTTTTAATTGTTTCTCCGTTTGCTGGTGCTGGAGAAATGATGCATGAAGCTTTAATTTGTAATCCGTATGAGATTGATGAAGCAGCAGAAGTTATTCATAGGTAAGATTTTTTTTTCACTGCTTTATTTTATTTAAAAATTCAGGATGCTTTGACGAAATGTCATTATTGAATTCATTATTGAGTATTAAAATTGATACATACTCTGATACAGATTCCAAAAATACTTTAATATTTTCTGTTGACCTTGCACAATTATTTTGTTAATCGAGTTTAATAATTAGTTTAATTTTTTACCATGAACAAAATTTATTGATAATCAATAATTTCCATTATTGCATAATTTTATGTCATTAAATGTTTTCCGTCCATAACTTATTTATTTGTTATTTAATATTTTCGATATGTAGAGCTTTGACGATGCCAGAAGATGAACGTACTTTGAGAATGAATTATTTACGACGACGAGAGAGAATTTATGATGTTAATTATTGGATGAAGTCCTTCCTACAAGTTATGGGCTCATTAGAAGAACGAGATTCAGTTGGTGCCACGGTGATGCAACCTGTAACCATGGACGACTTTGATGATTATTTAAGCAGGTAATTTCTCATTATTTAATCGATAAAGCACTAAGGGTTATGTGTTTGAAAAAGATTTCCCTTATCGTATACCAAACGCAAAAAGAAATTTAAATGTATTCATTAAAACAAGAATATTTTGATTCGCGATAATTTACTTTGATTCATAAATAAAAATTTTGTTTTGTCTTTACATGAGATTATAAAAAAATCTTATGAATTAAATAAGAGTAGGGTACAACAATGTGTGGATAAATGAATCATAGTTATGTATAATGAGAAATACATTAAAGATACGAACCATAAAAATAACAATGATAATAAAAAAAAGCGATAACAAGAAAGAAACCCGCATTATCGTGACAAAATTTATAGAAGAAATGAATCAACGACTTTTTATTTATATTGATAATTTTTTGTAGGTATATTGGAGACAATCACAAGCTGGCACTACTCCTTGATTATGATGGTACTTTAGCACCTATTGCAACTCATCCAGACCTTGCGATTTTACCACTTGAAACAAAGAATGTTCTTCAAAGACTGAGCAATATGTCAGACGTTTATATTGCTATTATATCGGGAAGAAATGTCAATAATGTTAAATCAATGGTTGGTATTGATGGTATAACATATGCAGGAAATCATGGGCTAGAGATTTTACATCCCGATGGAAGTAAATTTGTTCATCCTATGCCTGTTGAATATGAAGGCAAAGTTGGTGGATTGATGCAGGCTCTTCAAGACCAGGTATAATTATTGAGAAGACTTTCAACTATTTTAATAAGACCTAATCCTCTTATATTAAAATAGAACTGGAAAAATAGAGTTTATTATTCAAAGATAACAACAAACCTTTTTTTTATAATTAAATTATTAAATAAAAATTTTTTGTTAATATTTATTCAATAAATATATAAAATATGTTTATTTGTCACAATTTTAGCTATGCAAAGACGGTGCTTGGGTAGAAAACAAAGGTGCTTTGTTGACGTTCCACTACCGTGAAACTCCCATGGAGTTACGACCACGAATGATTGAACAAGCTAAAAAGTTGATTGAAGAAGCTGGATTCAAAGCGTGTGGTGCTCACTGTGCTATTGAGGCTAAACCTCCAGTAGAATGGAACAAAGGCCGTGCTTCCATTTATATTTTACGAACAGCGTTTGGTCTTGACTGGAGTGAAAGGATTAGGATTATTTACGCTGGTGATGATGCAACAGATGAAGATGCTATGAAGGTTAGATTTTTCTTTATCTTCTCTATAAAATCATAACTTATGTAACTTTTGTTTGTCCAAAGAAACTCACGATTTACATATTTTTAGGCACTTAAAGGTATGGCTGCAACTTTCCGCGTTACTTCTTCCCACATAGTTCGCACTTCTGCGGAAAGACGATTGCCAAGTACAGACTCGGTATTGACAATGCTGAAGTGGGTAGAAAGACATCTGAGTAGACGTAAGCCAAGGAGTAATAGTGTTGATATATCTAATCGTTACAGACGTAGTAGTGGAGGTGTCACGATGGAAATGTCATTCACTGAACCACAAACATTGGTTTCTTAAATAAGTTTTCGATTGCCATCATATAACTTCTGCGTAGATTATAATTTTGATTTAATTTTAATGTTAATTAGAGGTTATTATAATTAAGTTCTGAGAAAAAAAATTATTATTTATTATGTCAACGAACTAAAAGAATTGGGAAAGAATTTTTGGATGTAAAGTTTTTAATAATATTATTCATTAATTTTGAAACAATTAAATATTATTTTTTCATCATTTTTAAAGTTAGGAAGATATTTATAAAATTTTTTGTTTATAAATAAATTTTTTTCTCAGTTAAACCGATAAATAAGGTGCTGAAAAAGTCATCAAAAGGCGTAGCTAATAAATAGCTACGCCTGTTTTGAAGAGACTGTTTCAGCAAAGAACCGATAAAATATTAAATTATCCATTCAAATTACCAAAAGCGGGTCTTATTGGTTTTTAATATACAATTTCCAATAGGATATTCAATAATCTATCGATACTTTGTAAAGCATATTAATCTTGAAAGCTTTTAAATTCTTTATACTTTTTTTTTTGATTTCGAGACGAGGTCGAGTATGAATTATATCTTTCGAGTTTATAGTATTTAGAAATGTAGATTGTAAGCATGTATCGTTCGAAGTAAAACAAAAAATTTTGTAAGTCAAGAAGCGTTTATATTGGTGTTTATATCTCATTTTTCGTCTCTGTTTTTTTTTAAATAATTAAAAAAATGAGATTAAAAAAAATAACAAAACAGTATACTGCTAAAAAGTGTTCCCAATAGAGTTTTGCCGCTGAAAAAATGTCTGAATCTGTACCTCATGAATGGATAAATAAGAATCTCGTATTTTGTTATATGAGAAATATTGCATTTAGATAAATTTCAATATTAAATTTCAGTCTAAACAAAATAAAGGAAATTCTTTCCTTCAATGATGATCAAACAGTTTTTAATTATATGTCAAGTAAAAAATTATACACGATTGACAAAGTAATTTAAAAATATACTCTGTTATTTTCAGTGCTGCTGTAAATCAACTTTACAATTATTGTAATTGATATACGCAGAATTCATATACTGACAAGAAAGTATTTTTATATGAACAAAAAAACAATTAAAATGTGTAGATGGATTTATGACGTAATAATGAAATTTATTATTATTAAATATGTCTTTGAGTGATAAATAAGTTTTCTGAGGGATAACTTTTTTTTCAATATGTATTTTTTACTCTTTCCCGTTTATTATCAATATATTTACATAATATATAGATGTATGAATGTACATTGAATCCGACTTTTTGTACGGATGAACATTGAGTATTTTTTAAAGCGATTATTAGCAGTAACATCAATTGTTCTTTACTCAGTAATCTCGTATCTATTTTATTTTGGTATTTATTTCTTAAGTATCACCCTTATACTCCTAGTCAATTAATAACGAATAATGTTAATCAGGTAGAATAAAATTCAAGAGTTTGCGTCCTTCTCATATGGTTTTTTTTAACAATTGTAATAATTGGATCTTTGTTAGCTTGTCTATTTTCATAATAAATTTGATGGAAGTTAAATGGAAAAGTCTGGTCTGTAAAGAAGTAAACAAGTGGAGAAAAATAGGAATAAAATAATAGAAAAGCAAGTTAATATTGTTTGCTTAATTAGCCTGATTATATATTAATAAAAGAGTCATAAATAACTTTCAATAACTGATAGAAAATCATATCGCTCGAAAGTTTATATGTATATATACATTGGAATATATGGGTCATTTTTTGAAAAAATATACGTTTATGCAAAAATATTTAAATAATTATGTATTCACACTTTAAAATTATAGAATCTGCATACGATGCAAATTGTACACGACCTCGCTAATAATTGATCCTTACAAAAACGGGTGTGGTCGTTGGGTGTTGCGAATTTATATTTTTTATAAGCAATACTTATAAACATATCTCCATCTTTAAATTTTGATTGAATGCAGTACAGGTTTTATCAATGCAATAAAGATTTTTCTTGTATGATATTTATGTTCACCATCACCTGCTCTTATGTTAGAAAACAAATAACCTTAAAATTAATTTTGTTCATTTCTTATGTTTTTGATTTGTTAATTAAAATTATTTACAATGTATTCAATATCAATTACATTTTGTGTAACATTGAATTAGATCAAAATTCGACTGAACTTACTGGAGTAATAATTTTTACTTTAATCCGTGGAATTCAGGTAAATGGAATATAAATAAAAATAAGTAATACTACAAATAATTATTGATAAATTTACAATTGATAATACTTGGTAATAAAAATAAGTAGAATCTGCATGTAGAATTTTTCAATTTGATGATGATTTACCTGAATGATGAACATAAATCAGATGAATAAATTATAGGAGGTGAATGTAATTGGCTAAATAGAATAACTACTTTCAAAATATTATAGGTCCGAAATTTATATGAATAAATAAAAGAAAAATGTAAATAAAATTTGTAAGTTTAAATATTTGTGTAACTATATCTTGGAGCCAAAAAGCTTGAAGTTCTCACATTTTCGTGAGAATAAAAACATTTTTCATCATTGATGCATGAAATCTTTGGTTCACATAAAGCATTTAGATTTTTCACCAGTGTAAGTATCATCTCGTTTGGACAGTAAGGGATTATTTCGTTAAAATTTTGTGGGTAAACGTCTATTTTTCAAACATCCAAATATTTTCATTGGCCACTATTTCTCGTCGATCGTTTAACACAATAAGGAAATATACTTGGCGTTGATTCAAGCAAATTCGAGGGGTACTATTATATATATATATATACAACTCCCATAAGTGAAAAGACCACCTATTATATTACCACTTATTATAAGCTAGACCATACCTGTAAGCTTTTTGCTAGCAGTCACGAGAGCATAGATAAATTTTCTCGCAGGTAAAAGCAGCGTCATATAAAAGGGCGATTACACGGTGTCCATTTCAGCCGGCAAGAGAATACAATAGATTGAGGAAAAGAGATAAAGCTATTGAGGTTTTTCTGTCAGTTCAATCTCGTGAGGCCAAAAATCTTAGCATTATCTCCGCTGTTTTGCCGATTCAATTGTGTGCACGAAGAAAGGCAGCGTTTAACAAGAGTTTAATAAAAGGCAAACAGTTCTTTGCTTTCAGTAGAGAACAGAACCCAATCATTTTTTTATATTTTTTTCAACTTTCTTCTCACTCCTTTTACTCCTCTCTTGGCTTACTTCCGTACCTCTATTTCCTTATTTCATCTCCTTCTGCTTTTTTCTGATGTGTTATGTATCTATCAATGGAATTACTTGTTCTATTCAAAGACATATCAGAGCAACTGATGCAGAATTGAACAGAAAAGTAACACAAATCTAAGTAAAATGAATAAAGATACATGAATACTGTAGTGTAGAGATAATGTCTCAAAGAGAACTACAGCTGGTACGCACGGACGAATTTTTAAGAAGTGTTTTACTATTTTTGAGCTTAGGTGGATTATTTGCCGGGATAAAGTTCTGTTGGACAATTGATTAGAAAATAATAGGACATCATTCAAGTAAAATATTTTCACCATTATTTATCAATTATTTTTATTCCAATTATTTATATAATTTTTTATCACACCCACTGAATTTAATTTTTAAAAATCTAATCATTCAAATGATCGATAAATTTTGATTAATGATTTATAAGAAGATTGATATAAATAAGAAAATAAAGTTTTTTGTAGATAAAATCTTTTAATATGTAAATCGATAAAGAAGATCGTGAAGCAGCATTGACGGATATCCATGGAAAAGACCACCCCTAAGTCAGTAACCCAGTGGAAATACCCTCGAGGCGGCAATCGATCCCAAGTGTAATTACCCGAGCGTTGAATTTTTTATCATACTGAAACAATGACGTATTTTCAAACTAAACAAGATCGAGTGCGGTATTCTCTCTCTCTTTTATTTAAGCACAAAAAGGGTACACTATCTACCTCACTTGCTCACCCAAAGCTCCATTTCTGTTGACACTGCTTGTAATAGAATAATCTGCGAACAGTATGGAAAGGGAAAAGAGAAAGAAAATCTATCGAGATTACCTTCCATTCGTACTTTTTAATATCTCATTCTCTTCATCCTATATACTAGTCAGACTGCAGTCCATTTGATTGCAATAAAATTATATCATTTACTACCCTTACACACACATACTCTCTCTCTCTCTTATGAAGAGGATAAATGAAAAAATTGTTACATCTTTGGGGGCTAGGGATGGTTTTTGGGGGCGAGTGAGCTTAAAAAAACACTAGTAATCTCTCTATAACATGAAAACCCCATCGTACGAACCACTGAATCAACAATCGATAGAATTAGACGTCGTTGAGTGATACATAAGTAGTGAGAGTCAGCCTGTGGTGCGCCACTAAAATGTTGAGATAACATATTATCTCAATAGATATCCCAGACATGTTTTAAGTATCCGGTTATTGCTACGATGAATTATTCGAAGCTTTAGAATTATTATGTATTTTATTTTCGTAATGGTTTTATTCACTACTAATTTTAGTTTTGAATAAAACTAAATTTAAACCCAACCTCAATCTAGAGTTCTAAATAATAGTGAGTTGTATGGTAATAATAGGGTAAGAATTATTTTTTTTTGCGATGGATATTTTTTTACAGATATTAAAATAATTTTTAGATTACAGTTTTTTCCATCTCTGAATGTAAAATAATAATTTATTTAATAATAATACTATTCATTACTATAAAAAATATTCTCTATCAAAATAGTATCATGATACTACACGGAGAGAATTGTTTCACTAAATCTAAGTGCAAAAATGACAAGTCCACGTTTCGAAATTTATAAGTAAAAATATTTCTGTTCAACAGTGAATTTTGGGTTGTTGTAAGTAATTTTTGAGTTATCCTAAGTAGATATTTTACTAAGACACCTCTTAAGTACAAAATTAATTTACAAGAACTCAAAATATATTATCGAATGGAAATATTTTTACTTATAAATTTCGAAACGTGCACTTGTCATTTTTGCACTTAGATTTAGTGAAAAAATTCTCTCCGTGTAGTCAAATTTTTAAACAATACCCAAGCAACTATTTTAAATATTGTCAATCAATTGTCTGAATAGCACTTATTGCTATCTGATGAGGAAGTTAATTTAAGGGGTACAGTATTGCTTCTACAGCTATAAATTTTCTTCATTGACTGATTCATTTTTTTCTTGGTTAACAACAATTTTATTTTGTTTTTGTATTTTAGATTTGTTTTATCGTAATATATTTTTTATAATAAAAACGAAAGAGAGGAAATTTTTATTTTTTTAAAATTAGTTTTATAATAGTCTCACGATTGTTAAAAATAAATAAATAAAATAATTTGACAGGTGTATCAATCAAAAAATAATAATAATTGAAATAAAACTTTAGACGAAGATATTAAATTTTAACAAATCAATTTTTCCATTTCATTTAATTTGAAATGAAGTTTCTCTACCAAATTTAAAAGTAAATAAAGATTTATTAATCACAAAAATTAGTACAAGTCTGTGTGAAAGTATCAAATTTTCAAACGATTACACAATTATAAATTGTAAATAAATTAATTAATTAAAGCAAATCAGTTTCGTCATCTTTTTGTAAATCTAACTAGCTTTGTCATGTCATGCCTACTGATTCGTTAACACATATATGGTAATTGTGCAGGAATAAATTCAGACCTAGCTAAGAACAGGGTCATGTAATGATTGTTTATGTAATGGATAATTATATGGTAGTAATGAGATAATAAATTTAGGAAAACGTGATCAAGCCAATATATGGGTATATTTGATGGTTACCTACAAAGATATGAATATTTACTCAAAAATATTTCAATATATTTTCATAGCTTGAAGGTTCAAAGAGATACGTCAGCAATTGGAAACAGTAATTTTTGCTATAAATTTTCTGCCGTTGGCAAGTGCAATCTGAAAAAGATATAGTAGATGAAAACTGTTAATTGCTTTTGGACAAAAATATACGCGGTGTATGCAAGAGCAACCGCGACTAACGAGATCTCCGCGGGTTACCCTCGCAGGTTTGGATGGATATAAAACACGGAAAACAAAATAGACACCACAGACCAGCAAATATATATCTCCCAACTCACGCTTTCAATTATGGAAAATTAATTGGCGTAACGATCTAACGCAATGCCATTCACTTCGTTATACCCTCTCGTAATTTATATCCAACTCGATGTACATATTACGCGTTTCTGATCAACATTCAGTGATGTAATTATTCAAGTAATTAAAGTACAAAGCAGTATCTCAGTGCTTTGTCAACCGAACAAAATAATAATAATAAAATCAATTATAGTTTATATTTATTATTCATTTTAATTATTTTTATTTTATTATTTGTATTGACTTAATAAAATTTATTGTATATTCGTAACAGTTTAAATAATACATTACTCATCATTGTGTTTCATAATATTCCATAGGGAAAACTAATAATCCTACAAGATTAAATTCACTTTAAAAAATAAACCAAACTAAATATCAATACTCTTAAAATTTTTTTTTATTCTCATTAAATAATATTATTTTTTTATAACAACTAGATGAAAAAATGTCAATTGAATTTGCTTGTACTTAAGAGACGAATAAGATGAAAACGCGGATCCTTTGAACTCGACAAAAACAAATATTGATCTTAGTGATAATCTTGAAGGAACTAAGAAATAAAAATTTTTATCTCGGTGTTTATTTGTTTATTCTTCAATTATACCCATTATTTAATTATCTCTAATCAAATAAGTAAGAGCAGACCGTGACTTACGTGACACTTATTCAAAGTAATGTGTAAACAAGTATCACCCTAAAACTCCACCATTAAAACTACTCAGTTGTATGTTAACGATAGGTAAGAGGAGAAGGTAGGATTATGGTCCAGTCTTTAATATGGTCTATTTGTTTATTATGAGAGCACAATGGGTCTTTCATCAGTTAACCCACAAATATATTGAAAAATAACTTCTTGTCTATAAACAGAAACTTTGAAAAATTTATAAAAAGAAATATTCTCTCAAATCCATTTTTTAAATATTTTCGTTAAAAAAAAAATTAAAATATAATCTACAAAAACGTTAACTGTAAACAATTTACTCCAAAAAGTTTGAATACTTTAATGAAGAAAATAATTAATTATCAATACTGAAAAAGGGTTTTTTAATACCATCAAATCTATTGACTTTTCATTATTTTCTGAGTTTCAGAAAAATATTATAGGTCCTTTTACTCTGTACTTGAGACTGGATTATATTTTTCCAGTAATCATTCATCAAAGCATTCCGACTCTAACCCGATAACAATACAAATGTTTTCACGTTTAAGCAGCGTGCTAAGTGGATGTCCCAGCAGTAACAACGGGGTACCTGATGGTAAAGACTCAGCAAGACAAGAGTCGAAAAAGGACCTGTCGATGATTCTTTATAACATAAGGTTAAATGCAGAAAAAGAGACTTATTAGTCGAACATTTCTCATTTGACTGAATACGCCTTTTTGCCTTGCAAGTTTAATTCTTCAGGCAGGGTGGAAGAATACTCGAGTAAATTCCGAACATACTAACCACTAGAGCTGAATTAGAAACCAATACTTATGTGAATTATCTCATGTCTATTTTCAGATTTCCTCATTGATATTTTCACTAGGTGTTTCTCATTATTTCTTTCAATTTCATCGTTTTTACCTTTTTTGTAAAAAAAAAATCTTCTTCGCAATCAATTTCTCTCTTAACATTTATTATTTCTTTATTTAGAAGGAAATTTATCTTCTTAATTTTACCTGCTTCTTAACTTATCAACAATTATTATTGTTGACTATTCATGCTTTATACTCAATCATTCTCAAAGTTATTATCTCAGCTCTATATCCACCAAGTTTACCAAGAAATGATAGTACTTTAAAGAGGAAAAATAAAAGAGGAGATTGGAAATTTTGTGACGAAAACACCTAAAAAGCCTCAGGGAATCAAAATATTCAGACAACAAACATAGTAGAAGGATTACCTGTTTCTTTATATCACTCGAAAATCCTTCAATTATTTTCCTACATTCACGTCTTTCTCTCTCTTTTATTTTCCCCACTTAAGGTTCATTTTTAGCTACAAATTATTTTCAATAAATCAATTCCAATATTATTCCTCAATCAATATTCTATTTTTCCAGAAATCCTTGGATATTCTTCGAAATCATGTGAACTTCAATTCGCGGGTGAAATTCAGCCCGAATGAATAGAGAATAATCCTTGCGTGGAGGATAATCCTAATCCTAATATGAAGTCCCAGTGGGAGAGGTATATTTTCTATTCTTCAATCAATAACAGTAAATAATAAAAATATTTACCGATAAAATATCGATTTATGCTGATAAAAAGAAAATTCTAAACACATTATGCAATAAAAAAAAAAAAAATAGATAATCACTTTGGATAAATGATCCTCCAAATGAAAACTAATCTGGATAAAATGATATGTATTATGAAGTAGAATAGTTCATGATTCAGAAGTAAAAAGGACTGATGGTCGTCCCTGGGTCGATTTAACGCATTGTCAAGCTTTAGACGGGGATAACCCCCATGCAAACACAAATCTTAAGGGACCGACTAGCCGGATAGCTGAGCGATTAACGCGTGGATTAGGATCAGAGGCCTCGTGCGCGCTGCAGATTTCGTCGATCAGGGATGTGCTATAAATGTACCATTGAGCGTTGTATGCTCGAATAAACGTTACACACATGTAGGGTTATACCTGCCCTTATTCGCTCCACATTCCCCTCCAAGACTGGAATCATGGACGGTTCTCCATTATCACGCTGCAAGACTAGTCTCTTGTCCCCTTGTGTATCATATATAAATGCAGGATCACATTAATACGCATTACAACGGTTTTATTTTATTAACACTGACACGCTAGAACGTCATTTGAATAATAATTATTCCGATTCAGGAGGGATTATGAGCTCGTGATGGTACCGGGTCAACCATTGAGATTTTTAGATGAAAATTGAGGTGAAATGCAGTTATAGGTGTTTTACCTTCAAGATCAATTGAGAATTCTCTTTTAAATGTCTTTTGGAACAGATGAGTTGTAAGTATTTGTTTTTATTCAATAAAATAAGATCTTAAAGTAATAATAAAGTTTTATTCACTTTTAATATTTTTTTCTCTTATTTTAATATTAAATGATTGCATAACTATTTTCATTAATTATCATTAATACAAGAATAAAATAAGTAACGTTTAAAAATTTGTAAGAATGATAGGAAGAAATAATCAAAAGTCAAATGGTTACATGAAAAAAAGTTGACGATTATTTGAAAAAAAAGAAACAACACTTTTATTCCGACAATTTTTAATCTTATTGAAATTCATTTTAAAAAAGTAGCAAAATTTTAATCAGCTCAGAAGTAATAAAAAACTTTTTTCTGTAACATTTTGTTATATTTAAAGAAGTAATAATTAAACTTTATTATTTTTAATTCCTTCGATTAAAACTAATTTTTATCATTTGAATAACACCAATATGAATAATGTGGCCAATAAAAAATAATGACAACATCATTATATTATTGATATTTGTTTTTCGATTTTTTTCTATACTACTTGTTTATCGTTCCTCAGCTATCGATCCCTCCAGATCGGAGGGTAGCGACCTGGCAGAATCTGGCAGAGATTCGTGACACATCGTTCCTTTAACGCGATATGGGCGGAGCTCCAAAAAGTTCCCGCCACGCCTATCATCCAGTCATTTCTCATATCTACAAGGGTAGATTTTCCCCTAGAATCGCGTGGGGGTTGCACTACCGCTTGTCATCATCACTGCCACCACGAGAGATCCAGAGAGACCGCACACAAGTGATCAACTCTCTCACTCAACACCATCAGCTTCTTTTAAACATTCATTTTATTTTATCAGTAGTCTACGAACAATTTATTAATCTGGATGTTGTTAAACATCTCTGCTGCTCAAGATAGATTGAAGTATCAGTTAAATCTTGATGTTGTGAATTAAATGTGGCTCGTTTAAATTCCTAGTTGGGATGGAATCAAGGTCATCAAATCAGACTTGAGTGTCTAAAAGTGTTTATCGACCAATTAATTCAAACCCAACAAGTGCAAGTGAATTCAATTGTTAGCAGAGCTTTATTTTATTTTTCTTTAGATTAGAAATAACTTAAAAAATCAGTAGGCTCTATCATGGTGGAGAGTACATATGCTGGTGACTCTCCAAGATCTCGTTCTCCAATGACTGAACCTTCATCACCCCTCCAAGATACTCCTGGAATGTCGAAAAGTAGTCATCATCGGTATCTTTATAGTTATTCACCGGAAAGTA
This sequence comes from Chelonus formosanus, assembly GCA_028641665.1. Taxonomy (NCBI): domain Eukaryota; kingdom Metazoa; phylum Arthropoda; class Insecta; order Hymenoptera; family Braconidae; genus Chelonus; species Chelonus formosanus. The sequence continues at coordinate 23,837,727 of CM054002.1, forward strand.
TCCAACAGAAACTTAAGAACATTGAACAAATGACACCGAAAGGTCCTAGAGATTGCTACTCTCGACACAGCCGAAATAGTCCAGTGAGTCCGGAGGAATCTGTGCGGTATCAAAGATCAGAGTTGAATTCAAGACCTGGCTCATCAGCTGCTTTGTCTTCACCTACATCACTGTTTACAATTGATAGTATTTTAGCACCTAGACCCGTTGGTGTGCCTAATTCTACTAGTACCAGTGGTATTTCTCTTCAAAATAATTCAGAAACCGTCGGATCACCACCAAGGAGCTCAGCTATTCATCCTCTTCAACAGCACCTTCATCATCTAGCCTTCACGCCCGCGGATTTTTTAGGTATGTATCACCTTGTTTGGTTGATTGAGTTTTATTTTAGCTGACAGTTGATGATTTTAATATCGAGTATGAGTTTTTAAAATATATATATATATATATATGAATTGTGTATTATGTTTATGATGAGAATTGTTAAATCCTAAGAGAAAGTCTTTTGAAAGGAAAAAAAGTGTTTCATGCAAATCCCTCGCGCGTCGCTCTGAGATTCTTTTCAGACTCTGAGAAGCGTAAAGGGATGTTTTCTCCCTTGTAAAATGTATATACGCGTCAATAATTTCAACGTGCGAAAAGAAATGAAGAGGATAAAAAAATGTACATTTACTTATTTAGTCAAAACCACTCCCTGAAGACTAATAATTCCCTAGAGAAAACTGTTGTATTTTTTTCCATGGCTTTTTTTACTTAGACGTTTTTTTGATGCATTAATCCTTTAAAATCGACTAATATAAATTTGTGAATCTGTTAAATACTAGCTAAGTATATTGTTTATTTCTGTCATCATTTGAGCTAATTCTCTCTTAAAAATTTAGAAATTTAATTTTTTTTATAATTGCTCATTTAAGTATCAAGATAACTTTGGGCAAGACGAAATAATAAATTTTTTAGAAATGAAATTTTCAATTGCACCCCCCCATTTCCCATTTTGTCCCAAGTTAAATATACAAAAAATTTTTAAATACATTTAATTCTAGCCGCTGCATATCCTGGACTTTACCCAAGTGGTTATGTCGCTGCAATGGCAGCCGCCGGAGTATCTTTGCATTCCCAACCAACATTTTACCATCCAACTCACCCTTATCAGCTTCCAAATGGTCCTGGAGTGGGTCCTATGACCAAAAGAAAACGTCGCCATCGGACAATATTCACCGAAGAACAACTAGAACAATTAGAAGCCACTTTTGATAAGACTCATTATCCTGATGTCTTGTTAAGAGAACAACTGGCCCTACAAGTAGACCTTAAAGAAGAGAGAATTGAGGTAAGCATGATAAATCAATCAGGAACGTCAAAAATAGTAGAAAAAGTTTCATTTAATCTAAAGTCGATCAACAATCTTTTGTCAAGAGGAAGGAATAAATAATTCTCGTTCAAATATACCCTTAACCCGAGGCCGCACCCCGTTTAGAGAGACCACCCCTTACATTACTACCCCAATGACTGTTTTCCTTCTCTCTTTCTCTCAATTTGGACTGACAAATTGCTTTTTTGTTTCTAACCCTCGAGATATCGGGTTTCACCATTGACAAACAGCCCAAGTGAAGACTGTCATGGACAATTTATCTCTCGTAAAGGTTTCTCTAACAGTTTACCTGAAGATCGCCATCTTATCTCCATTAACGAAGAATTTTACAAATTATTAATCTTATTTTTTATCTTATTGTTTCATAAATTCAATCTCTATTAAAAATATAAAAAAAAACAATGAATTAAATTTTCAATGAATTTTTTTTAAATCAATTTTATATCACTATATTTTTATGATAAATTAATTAATTTTTCAAAAATACGTAAATTATACAAAAACTATTTTTCATAAAAACAAACAAATTTTTTTATTAATCGTAATAAAATGTTCTTTTAAATTTTCATTTTTAAATTCAGCCGAAATTCATGTAATCATTGTAATTTTATATTTAAATAATAAAAATAATAAATAATTCAGTTAGAAAGATGATTATTGTGAAAATTAATTTTTCTAATTAATAAATGAGCTATTTTTAAATAAAAATTAAACAGGTATATTTCTATCTTTCTTGCGATATATATTTTTAGTAAGACTCAAAAAGCATTACAGAATGATAAAGTCAATAAACTGCATAATAAATACTTGATAACATTAATGGTAAAACTATTATTATAAAGCGATAATTATGCATAATAAATTAATCTTTTGTAAGTATTATCGCTGGTATTTTGTATGTAATAAAATAAATAATTAATCAGTTAAATTTATTGAATATTTATCATTAAAATTTTTATGAAATAAATATATATATATATATAAGTAAAGCATAATATTTGTAGAGTTATTATAGTATATATTTATTGTAGTTGGGGTAAATTTCTTCGTTTTATTTATCGTTCGTTCTTTTGCCTATTCCAGAAAGTGCATTGTGTCTCGCCCTTCTGCGGCTTAACTCGGTGATTTCGTTTCACCGCGCTTGAACGATTCACGAAAGGGCGCGGCTGCTTTTCACGTATACCTCAACAACACCGCGAGCCGCACCCCTTGTATAGTAAACACCTAGTCGCATTCTATTCGTTCTGAAATCCAAATGAAGGATCCTCCTCTTGAGAAATATTAGTGATAAAAGTGAAAATATATTTTGAATTAAATACTTTTGATTAATTTAATCATCATTTTTTTCATCAAATAATTAAAAATGATGCTTATGCTGTTGAATCTTTATAATAATTAAAAATTAAAATGTATATAGTTTTTTATCGATGCCTCATTATATAATTTCATTACATATTAGATATAAATTTTTATCGCATCTATTTGACCACCCACATAGTTTTATAAGTTTCACTTCACTGTAATATTGTTTGAAAATTTCTGAAACAACATATACCTGGACTACACCTGCTCTCATGATGTTTGCTAAGAATTAGTAGGGGTACGACTTCTCGATATTCGAAAATAAAGAAATATTTTAAAAAATACATCATGTAGAATTTGTCAGAAAAGTTAGGATTCATTCAATTTCTTTAAATAGGGAGAACAGAAAATATTTGATCAGTGCAAGCACTTGAAATAAAACTAAACTTTTTCAATACAAATAAAATAAAATAGTTAAGATTCTTGATGGATTTGATAAGAAAGAAAAAAAACTGAAACTCCTTATTCTAGAATATTATTTTCAACTTTCCCATATTTACTGAAAGTTAACATTTAATCTGACCAATTGATCAACATGAGAATGAATTGAAATTTTGAATTTCAGGTATGGTTTAAAAACCGACGAGCAAAATGGCGTAAACAGAAACGAGAAGAACAAGAAAGATTACGAAAGCTTCAATTAGAACAGCGTCAACGTAGTGATGATGGAATAGCATCAAGTACAATCAGAGTAGCAGGACACTTGAGTCTAAATGGTCAACATGATCAAGACACTGACAGTTCGGATCTAGAGGTGGCGTAGTCTTTTGAACGTGCCTAATAAAAGGTGTCATTCCGAAAGTGATCTAATTCTGAAGGTGATCTTTTTTTTGTAAGAAACAAATATCTATTTAAATAAACTGACATAAATTGAAATAATAGAAAATAATAAATAAATTAAACTAGTTGATAAAAATATGTAAATAATTTATCATGTAAATATTGATTATATAATAAACCTGTAAATATATCGCTTTGATTGCAATTAATATGTATAAACGAATAAATTATTGTGCCAATTGAAAATTAAACTAGTCTATTTACATTTGATCTTTACATAATACCATTCAAACTGGACCCTAAAGCAAACAGACCAACAGATCAAGAGACTCAAACTTTTATTTCAATTTTCTTTAAAAAAAAATAAAACTATTTTTAATGAAAAAATTAAATAATTTATTCATAATCGATTGATCAGATGGTTGGTTTACTTCTCATTGATATATTTATTTCCACTTTGAACTGTTATAAGGCTAATAAGTCAAGTAAACATATGTAAATTGTCCTGATACTGGTTGATGGAGACTTGAGCGAAGGAACTCACCAAGTATGCTGCGAGGGTTGACAATTACTGACACACCAGCGAGAAGTTCGGCACAGCATAAAGTGAGCTGAGTTTGGGTAAGTACATAAACCCTGAGGCTGCCGAAAACTAAGACGATTCTCAGTGAAAGTTTAATGGTCCCTTGTCGACAGTTGAGGTCACACTGAGTCTTAAAGACGCTCGACTTAAGTGCCCTTTATTTCTTGACGTTGAAATCTACCCACTTCAATTATTCAACAGACCAAAGTCACCAGTAACTACTCTCGGAACTGCAACTTGTTCGACCTTTCTATTAGCTTGGGTTATACACTAGAGCCTCAAGTTTATTCATAGCCCTTGACACTCATAACTGTTACACACTCTGAGAAACTTGACCAAACTTAGACATTGTTATTAATATACAGAAATAATTGAGTCGGTAGAATAACTTTTGAGTTAGTATAAGTTTTCAAACTATTATGATAATTTTGTTGTTACTATTAGTGATAAATGAACAATTATAGCAATAGTAATAATATTCAGAAGCTATTAATGCATAAGAATTGATTAAGAGCAAAATAAAAAATGACTGTTAATATTCAATTAAATTGATCATTCATAATTGTCATATTGCAGAACAGTTTGGCATCTGTTATCAAAAATTATTCATCAATGAATATTAAAAAAATTGATAATGATAAAAACATCATTCAATACCAAATAGAAATTTTTAAATGATATATTTTGTTTAATAAGAGTTATGGAATATAATTTTTTCTCTTATCGTTACGTAAAATGAAAATAAAAAGCATACACAGAAAATCTGATGGTTGAACTCGTTGAAATACGAAGCTAGTGTTTGAGTGGCTTCAATTTTTAATTAATGGACTCATATTTTTCTTGTTTCAGCTTTACGAGCTCTGCAATATTTGTTTTTCTCTTGCAGTGCTTTATATTACCTTGTCTAATTATTACTGAGTCAAGATTAATTGCTGTTGGAATATTTTTATGCACTGTACACAGATGAAATTCTAAAATTGTAATAAATGTTTGTTCTATTTTTTTTTCTCTCTTTTTATATTTGTGTAAGTTTTCTGGAAATGTAATATTGATTGTTATTTGGTTTCTGCAGCAAATATGATCAAATCATACCATCGTGCCCTGTGGATCTTCCAAGTTATATTCTTCATCTAGGCTTCTATTACATCAGCATTTCAATAAATCGCTGAAGCATTGTCATGAACTTCCATTAAAAATATTCCTCCATACATTAAACATCTAACAATACTTTAAAAAAATAATTTTCTTTTTCCCAGAATCAATTAGTAATGATTGAATATTATTTATAATTAACTTTATCCATTTTTTTATTATATTTTACTTGTCTTTTTTTTTTTAAACCATCAGTTCCCAATTGTTTTGTAACCAATTTTTTTTTTCGTTCAGATTGTTTTTCATTATTACTTGGTGATTCTTCATCAATAATTTTCAAAATATCCACTGGATTGACAGTAAACTTACTCTGTTCAATTGATCCAATTGTCAACACCATCACTTCCATGAACTTTAAGAAACTGGTAGCTCTCATTAAATATCCAACCCCACATCCATAGTTAAAAAGTGGAGGACCAATAGAATTAACATCCATCATATAATATGCACCACAAAATTTAAAGAGCCCCAGTTTCGAATTTTCACAAGTCAAGATGACAAAAGGGTATCTCGAAAGCATCTGCTGAAGAATTTTCCATAAAGAATTCTTGGTATACAATTCACCATGAATTGCAGGAAGAATATCGACTTCAAAGAGTAGTTGACTGATTTTAAAATGTCTCACTAAATGTCTATTCCATGCAAATACATTATCAGACATATTCTTTGAAGCATACACTTTGCTTTGAAGCCTACTTGATGTGTAATATCGATCACCACACATTACTATCGTATCCAATACCTTGGAACTCCAATATTCCGGCGCCATTATTCGTGTCATCCCAGCACATACGACATAACATGCATATATCTGCTTTCCACGATTTTCTTTATCAAAAATTTCACCCGTCGGATGAATCTCACCCCACAAAGAAAAAAGTTTCCTCTTTTCTTCTACATAGTATTGATGCCACTTAGACTTTCCCAACACTTGTATACCTTCCTTGGTAATACGTTTCTGGCACATTGGACTTCTACTCCAAGTTATTTTACAATTTTCCAGCCAATCTGATTGTTCCCTTGGTGTAATATCAGACATCCCATTATCTTTCAACAACTCTTCTGAATTGTTCGTTAAAATGTCAGCATCACATTCATCTAATTCTTTCCAAACTTTTTTTACTTGCGACTTTAATGGCTTCCTCTGAAGCAATTCGACATTGTGGATTTTCACACAATGGTAAATCATTTGAAATATCTGAATTGAAAATGTATTCAATTTTTTCTCACTTTCAGAATGGGTTTCCATGGATTCATTGTTTCTTTGCTCATCTGAGATTTTGAGTAATGTTGATGGTTCATAAGCATAAGCTCTTAATAGCAAGATCATGAGATGTCGCTTCAGAGTAACTTTAGTACAGAATTTCATTATGCAGGCATGACCTTTATCATTCCAAAGTCCATAACGATCACAACGGTATGGGATAAATAAGTACCAAAAATTTCCATCATTCCAAAAAGCCAATGAGAATCTGCTAGTTCTAAATATGCAATTCCTATAATTATTTGGTAATTCATCAAACCACTGTTCTATCTTTTTAGTCTCTTCATGTACTGCTAACTCATAAGATTGGCTTATTTTTTCCCAGCCAATTTCTTCAGTTATTTTCATTAGCTCTGGACGTTTCATGCAACGCATCTTGAGTAGGGTTGATTCGAAATATTTTTCAGAAACATTCTGTGGTATAGGAATATCATTCAACTCATGGACTAGTTCTATTTCAATGTTATATTTGTAATTGTAAACAACAACGTCATTCAAACAAAGTTTGTTTGATATAATCAGACTTCCCATGTGGATAAATAGCATCCAAGCATGATCGTAGATATAATCGATATTATTGCTTGTTGCGTATTTATATCTAGAGTTAATCATAGTAGTTAATGGTATAATTTATTAAGTATTACAATATTAAAATGATTTAATAAAAAAAAATGTTTTTTTATTAAAATATTAAAGTTTAGAATACTTTAATAAATTAAAAATATGTTTAAAAAAATATAGATAATAGTGGTTGAATAGGGATAGTGACCCACCTGAGTTGGGTTTTAACAAGCAAAGCCACAAGAGCTTGATAGAAACAAAACTTCCAGGTCTTCTTCCTTTCTCTCGATAGTTCAATCAGATGCATCCCCTTGATTCCTCTCAAACAGACTTGAGCATACACACGCGACTCACCATTCACTGGTTTAAACTCGCATATGATATAATCTCCGTTAACTAACCCAGGATTTTCACCAGATGCTCGGTCAACATAAAATGTTTTCTTCACATCAACACAAACTGCTGGAACTCTAGCATGTCCAAGCTCTTTATGACTAGCATAATCATCATATGGCTTCTTAGAATCATCCAATTCATTCTCAGAATAATATTGACAAGGAAGTAGACCCTTTTGCTTCCACTTTTCCAATCTCTTCAGCTGTCTTATTTCTCCAGTAATATCTTGTTCAATACATGGCCAAGTACCTGGCCATTTCCCGCTGTCAGTTCGTTTGACTTCCGGGATTACTTCAGCTTCCAGGTTCTTCATGTCAACCTCAATAAAAACGTCATTTATAATTTTATATTTAACAAATAAACTAATAAATAAGTTTTTTTTTGCTAAACTATCAAGCTAATGTATTTTACCTCTAGATTTGACTTCATCATTTGCCAAATTCTGATTTTCTGAGTATTATCTACATGATCAGATACCATTGCTTGACTATTAAAGATGTTTAGTGGAAAACACTCATATGGAGGATTAAATTCTTTTTCAGTGTCCAAATTTTCTAATGGTTTAGGAAATTCCCTACCTTGATTATTTAATTTTTCGTCTTTCCTTCTTTCTTTTACTTTTTCTACGTACCTTTAAATTCATTAGCTACCATTTATTTTATTATTCTTTTCTATTTAAAATTTTTTATTATTACATACGAATTTAGGTATAATCTCCAAAGAGGTTTATCATCGTGAGTCCATTTCTCTTTTTCATATTGGTCCTCACACGAATCTCTATCGTCTTCGCTTGAAGTTTCATCATCAGATAAATCGTCATCATAAGAAGATGACTTATGATCAATGTCACTCATGATTAAGGTTACAAAATTTATTAAATTAATTTTAAAGAATATTTTTAATTTTAATTTTTTTTTTAACTAGCAGAATGAATTTAGTTATAGGTTTTTTTTATCATTTTTAATCCATGGTAATTTTTTTTTAGATAAAAAATAAGGTTATGTGTCAAAAAGAGAATGCTGATAAATTTAATAAACCATAATTGAGGCTAAAAAAAAAAACATCGTAATTCATTTAATTGAATTAACCGTTTCTGGGTAAGATTTTAAATGAAGGCGAACTTTGTAAATGTGAAGGCCAAGCTCTCCTTCAGTTAGCTTGTGATTTTGTAATTATTTTCCCGGCGGGAAGAAGAAGCCGTAGACATTTTAAAGCAATCTTGCATAGCAACGAAGCCAATTCCATGACGCAAGATTTTCTAGGTGTTTATAAAATTATGGCGATTCAACCCAGGAATATAGCACTGATGCCTCATAAAAGCTTTCGGACTATCAAAGGAGGAAAGAAATTAGCAAAATATCATAGAATTTACACAAGCATGTGCGTATAATTACCTACTTTAAAAAATCCATGCAACTAATTATAGATATTTAAAAAAATGATTTGAAATTAATAAATATTTTAGTGTAAACTTAAACGAAAAAACATAAAAAATCTAATAGTTACTTCCTACAGGATAAACAAAATTAATGTAAATATATATAAACATTATCATTGGAGCCAACGGCAACAATTGTTTATATAATATTCAGTTGTAGAGCAATCCAATTAATTTTATTTTAATTACCAGTCCGTTGAACACACTGCACCGATTATTATTGTTTCGACAACCCGCGAGGTAAACTCGCGCGCTGCTTACTCCTGTATTTTCATCCATCTATTTCTCCGTTATATGCATAGATATTATATTTATTTCTCCATTCGACATTCATGCTTTGAGAATATAAAATGTACATTGCTACTAATCAAATGATAAATATATCTAATTAATAATAATAATAATAACAATAATAATTATTTTTATTATAATTACAATATTAAAAATACCATAAAAGACTAGTTGATCCTTTTTTATTTTTGAATAAAAATTATTTTTTCTTGTTATTTGAATTTTTTTTTAGTAACTGTTTTCTTAATAAGAATAATACCAAGACCATGGTTATCTTATACTTTAGAATTAGCTGAGTCTGTCACAAAAATGCCCGGCAGCCTTTTAATTACCTGACGTTAAATTCTTTATCTGTCTGAAACAATGTGGCAAGCGGTATGAACAGTGTTTTCAGACTAAACATACCCGATGTTGATACGCGGTAATAGAATAATCTGGCAGCTGATTTCAGAGATTTAGCCAACGGGGATGGAAACCCACACGATTTCTCCATCCGCCATGCGTACAGTTGTAGTTGCTTGGCCTAACCCGAAGCATGAAATCAACCCTCCACGACTTTATGCGAATACTACTATGCATCCATTACATGTTTACTTCCACCATTTACTATTTCTTCTGATCCTTTTTCTATTTCAATTCATTTTATTCTTCGGTTCCAACTGGCTGTTTACAATCAGACTTATGCTTCACTTATCTTTGGTTTTGAAATCTCATTAATTATTCTACAGAATCTTTTTTAACTCTCTAAAAACAAACACTAGAGCTTAATTTTGAGTTTTTTTTTCAATCATATAATGTTGAAGAGGTCTATTAAAATGATGAAATGATGTGCTAGTTGGTAGTAATGGAGACTTTGAAAATTTTACAAGAGAGTATACATGGACTTGAAAACTTTTAAATGAAGTGGAATAAACTAGAAAAATGAACGTTAAATATAATTGAATGAAATGAGAATACAGGTAACACTATTATATATCAAGAGTGTGAGCTTATAGCCTTCAGGCATGGCTTAGCACGCTTGGCCTTCGTCTGCGTGCCCTTACTACTTGTCTTTAGGGATTTCATTTCCATTAAAGCATCACAAGAAATTTAAAAATGTCGCAGAGTTCTTCAACACAGGGTTTAGCTCTTATCTTTTTTAGTCGTTTTTCAGTTAAAAAAATGCATAAACAGTAATTAATTTAAAAACATCCTTATCTTTTTCTAGATATTCATGAATATTTCGTTAAAAATGGTTTTAAAGTTTTTCTTTATTAAGAGAAGTTGAAATTTGAATAGACAAATTTATATAAATAAACCAAATAAATATGAGCTATTCTTTTGAAACTAAATTAATAAAAATTACTGTTAATCAATGAAATATCCGTATTGGATAAAGTATTAACATTGAACAGCCAATAAAGATGATGAAAATTTGTTTATTCTTCTCTGGAAGAATAGAATGAGAAATAATTGGTTTATTCTCAAACTTGAATAAATAAATAAAACTCAATTACTAAATATCAAATGAGACTTGAATCTATGATGGTAAATCCAAGTAATTCAAACTGTTTTAATTATTTTCAGTAATACGAACAAAAATAATTCAGATTATTTTTGATGGAACCTAATTATTCTAATTAATTAAACAATAATAATAATTAATATAATAAATAATTATTTTAAATTAATTTAAAGATTTCGGAAAGACGATAAATGTCCCAATAAACGACTGTGCATAATTGATTCACTCCCTGCTATTCTAAGAAGAGCTTCAAATTACATTTAATTGATTACCATTCTTTAAAGCTTCTTTCACCATTCTATATTCTTATGCGAGGGGTTAAAGATTGAGGAAACACATTTGACACAAGTCAAAGCTTTACAAAGGTAAAGGCAAAAAAAGGCATTTAATAACCACGAGGATAATGGACTTGCGGGGGTTGTAGTATGAATAAAGACTACTCTATAATTTCTTTCATATGAAAGTGTGTATGTAATGTAGATGTGTTGATATGTGTGTGGTTGGAAGTATGGTCGGGTGTGACTACGGCAACACAAGCCCTGTTCTCGAGATAATTGAGCCGTCAGCTGCACATCCTTCAAGCGCCATGATATCATAGCACCCTTTAGATGCTCTCAAGTATCACTACCACTTTCTTAGATACTTCACGCCCTTATCTAAACGCTCATTCAAGTACAAATAAGATTCTGGTTTCATCAAAAGTCACTGAATTTTAATGGATTACTTATTTATTTTTATTTTAACTTCGTTTCAGCTTTGTTTAGAATTGAATAATTTTTTTTTAATTTAATATATTTTTATATATAATTACAAATAAATTAAACAGAAAATGACAATTTAATAATTAATCTTTATGATATTAGTAGAAAAAAACTTGCTAAAAAATTCTAATTAAAAATATGTCAGGTAACTAAACCAATAAATGAACATTACCCAGAAGATGGACATTTTGGAGTAAAACTTGCACCCAAAAAAAAATAAATAAACTACTTAAAGTTGATTAAATTTCATCTAGTAATCATCATTATAATTTGATAAAAAAAGAAAAAATTTTACTTTGCATTCAAGATAATATTGAAGTGATATACTAAAATGAATTTTGAGTTACGAGTCACTGAATTTTTTCATACCTTTCATACCTTTAGTGAAAAATTATTCACAAAAAATGCATTCTTATTTTAATTCTTAAAACATTCTTGTAATACTAAAAATAAATGGATAATTTTTAGACCAAAATTTATCCTTTGCATGCATTTTCATGAATAACAAAATATTTATTTTAATTTGTTGATAATATAAAGATAAGATTGTGTTTATTGCTACATTTTAGTGGACAAAGTTGTAATAAAATCTTCTAAACTACCAATGTACTTGAATTGATGTAAAATTTTAAGACTGAGGGTAAACTACATAAGGTCCCACCTTAACATCTCGTAATCCATCTAACTCGATACGGAATCCGGTAATGCAACTCGACGCGTGAAATCCTTGTGAGCTTAGGGGTGCATGAGTTGGTGCTCTTTCCTCTAACATTTGTCCGTCTGTACCTCACTGCCTGTGTCTTCCAAGGTTCTACTGTTTTGCAGCTTCAACAAAATCCGCTCCATCTTCAACCATCGTCAAACCCTCTAGCTGCAGGACTGTTGCAAATCGCACTCGAAAAATCCCGATTCATTGAAGGAAAAATGTGGTAGTGAATTTGTATTGAGAGTTGAACGAATATTTGCTGAGAAAAATGCGAGTGAAATCTTGCATGCGTAACACGGATTGTATAGATTTTTCTATATTTTATTTATTCTCAGTTTTTTTTTTACTATTGGTTTAGTTTATTTTTTCAAGTTGCCAATCAAAAATATAAAAAAATATATATTAAAACCTTTTTATTATAAAAATAAATTAAAGATAAATAATATTCAGTTAATTATCTTGCTTTTAGAGTAATTAAAATGAATATTTATAGTATCAATGTCAACGACCTTTTATTTATCAAACTAAGCCATAAAACATTGTTTAGAAAGTTTTATAACAGTGCTATCTATACTAGATACACCAAAGCTCATGCAAGAGTTTACTGATACTAAAAATACCCTAGACTGAAAAAATTTTTAAAATAGAAGTAGATAAGTTTTTATAGGCTTATCATAATGTACTTTTAATCTAAACCAACAGTAATATAATGAATGGAAAATATGACCTGTCATAATCTACTTCCTGGTTTAATAGTTGTTGTGCTAATGGCTCGACAAAGGTATTACATCAAATAGCATAATCTTATGTGATTATTATCATCTCTAATATTCTTATCCAATCTCAAAAAAATTCATCCATCAGTTTACTCAAGATTTACCATCATTTTACAGAGATGAGCACATCATTCGAAAAAGTAAATATAATTTTAAAATTATAATTTATATCTTGAATTATTTATTTCAAAAACTTGGATTCTTTTACAGATAAAAATAAATATTCTAAAGAATAATGGAACTAAAAATTAAAAAAAAAAAATAATAAACAAAAAGGTAATCAATTGATTAAAATATATTCCTAAGACTTTTAGGCCTAAACCCTCGTGAACTAGAACAGAGTAATAATAATGGCTTTTAAATCAGAATATACACATCAGAATTGAGTAGAATAATAGAGATGAGACAAAGCAGACTGATTATATAAAGTTATATTAGATATGTTCATTTGATCTCTCTGGCTCTAAATATCTAATAAATTTTTTTTATCGCTCTCATAGGGTTCCTAATAAGCGAGAATTCGCGACTCATCCGGGTAAATGATGAGTATTTTCACGAGAGGACAATCAGACGCGAGAGATTCATCCCCCTCGGGTATATGATTCCTCCCTGATGGTAGGGGCATCAGAGAAAACCTAGTAAGCCACGCCTTCTACCCTCTACCAGTCCACCAATCGAAGCACGGACGACAAAAACGGCCGCTCAAGCTGTCATTGCTACAGGGTGGCTTTACTATTGGGTGACGGGTGTAAGCTGAGAATTTGAAGCTTTAAAACGTCCTATGTTTCACCTGGAAACGACTGCCGGATGTTCTATAAGCAATGCATTCACATATGTCTCTAACAAAATTGCTCTTCCACATTCAACCAAAAATTTCACTACCATTTTATTTCATAAACTTTTTTTTATAATTAAAAAAAAAGATCAATAATCATGATTATCTGAAACAGGGTATTTAAAATATTCTTAATTTATTAAAACTCTTTGCTTGAAAGAGTTACTTGAAAAAATGAAAATGATAAATATTGCTGAATAAATCAAAACTATTGTTAAACTAGTTGGAAAGCTTAGGCAGCTTCCAATAGTTTAAGAAGTTCTGTTGATCAAATGAGATCTGATGAATATCTGAAAACAATAGTATATTAATTTTCTGTATCTTTATCAACTGGTATAAATTGATTGGAAAAAATTTTTATAAAAACTGGTTCTTTTTATGATCCATAGCGATAAATTAAAATATACAATTTAAAAAAATCATTATTAAAATGGGAGATATTGATAAAAATAAAGTGTTAATAATATTTAAATTAAGATGATTAAAATGGGAATTTAATAATTACTTTAATTACGTTAATTAGAGTGTTCATGATGTAACAAAGGATCCTAGAGAAATGGTATCGAAAGCAAGCTCATCTGGTTTTAATAAAACTCACAGCTTTGTCAAATAGATCAAACAGACGCGGATAAGCTTCAGCAAATTCAAATTGCAGTAGAATTAAGTTCATACGCGTGTTAACATCCGACTAAAAGCATTGCTAGGGGGATGGTGCATTTACGAATTGTTATATAAGTCTGATGTATCTGTACCGAGGACACCTGTCGGAGATGAAAATCAAAGAGACTGCAAATCATCGGACCGTGTAACGTTTACGAGAAGCTAGAGAGTCATATGAATATACGAACTGACAGAGAGATGAGCGTCAATTGGGGTGTTTCTATGGCGTGAAGCCTCTGTTACAATTGAGATTTGATTAACCCTGTCAGTGAAAATGTTCCTCTTAATCTATATTGTATTTATTGCTGCAGATATCAGTTTTAATCATAAGTCTCATTGATATCTACCGGTGCTCTTTATAAATTAGCACAACTTCAAACTTAATCTTTGACCAGAAAAAAATTACTTCACCATTTGAAAAATAAAGTCTGGAGCACAACAAATAATTAATAGAAGATTTAGTCGGCTCGATGTATATTATGCAACACAGTTTATATTGTATAAAAAGTGACTAAGAAATGCAATAGTTTGTTTGTTTAATTACTCCAACATTAGCATATGTTTATTAGTTTCTACTATTTAATTTCTGGATAGTGAATCAGATAAATGACAAGAGTCAAACTGTCAAATTCATTCGAGGATAAACACAATTATAAAATAATTCAATTTGAATGAATTATTGATAAGAATAATAGTCTAAAAGAATAAATAGAGCAATAGATAGAGCTTCAAATAGAATTATATGAAGTTTCTAGCAAGTCAGAGTAGAGAGTATAGGAGCTAGTAGTGAGTAAGTAAGGGGTGAGAGACGTTGATTTGACGTAGACTGCGATAACAAGCGTAACAAAGGGGTCGGCGTGCAACCGCAAGCAAGACAGCATAATTGCGTTGTCAGTGACAGTGCCTTCAGGCTATCCATATTCTGAATGCTCTTTCACACGTGATAATATGCCTAACACCGAGATTTTAGATAATATGCCATATTCAGTGAATTATTATCATTTAAGCTGAATAATTATTTCATTTATTTATACCTTTTTTTGGTATTTTTTTTTTATAAACCATCATTTTTTTTTTAATGTTTGACTATTTTATCATTATTTGAAGATTTATTTGGATTTATTGAAAAATTTCCTGACTGTCGTACTTATATTATATGGTTGAACATTATGCAGAGTAAAAAAAGAATATAAAACAAAAAAAAGAGGTAAATCTATTGAGCAATGAAAGGGGAACTTAAAATAACAAAACTCTATTCAAATTTAATCTACACGTATTTTTTTTTTAATTTGATTGTAAACATTGTGAGAAAAAAATTTTTTTTTGTACAAAAAAAAATTATTTGAATTAATGTAATATTTTATTGAACACAGTTTTAATTAAAAAATGCTCGTGGAATTTTACTTTTCAATAAATTCTAGAAAAATATTTTTATAAAAAAATTTCAATAAAATCATCATACATGGCATATGCAATCTACTGAATATATCGTACACGAAATATGCCATCCATAATGAAAATCGAGACTGTCCTAAGAATTATTATAGCGATTATCTGATATATTTTTATATTTAAACTTTTTTTCTATATCTGTATATGTATGAGAGCACCATTAACTCTAGATTACAACTCTGCGGTATTTACTTAGAGTTGGGGATGCGACGTAATACGAACCCTGAAGGCTCATGTCTTGATTCGAACACCCTCCCAAAAAAGATCGACCTCGATACGAAATAAAGTATACAATTTTGTTACTTACACTGTCGTTACTATCGCATCATCCCTATTTGTTTTTCAACGTAATTTATCTTTTATCGAATTAAATGGTGTCTTCTTTATTCATTCAATACCATCCAATAAGTGAATATTTTGCTCCACTAACAAATGATTATTTTTTAAAATAATATTATGACTTATTTTATTTAATAGTAGCATCCAACATTTCAATGTCAATTAAAACTTATTTATAACTATTAAAATAAATATAAAGTTTGTTATTTCTTAGACTAACAATAAGACATTTAAATAAATTATTAAAAATGGTACAATGAGCAATTGAAATACGAGCAAAACAATTTTTTTCTCGACTTTATCAAAAAATATCATATAATTTAACCACGCAACAAACACACACAGGACGAATCAAAGTTTTTTACTTTGTATATTTACTCGAGCTTTTTATTAAACCGCTCACATTAACCCAAGTTGAGATATAATAATAATTAATTTCAATATGACAAGCAAAAGAAAAGCTTCACATAAAGGCAAGCTAAGAACGAGATAAAAAACACAACGCGTTTATAATTTCAATTTTGTTTTTCTTTTCCTCTTTACTACTTTCCTTTTTCACTTTCCTTCTTTCTCTTAACGTTAGTTAATTATTCCCGCAAGAAATGAGAGCCAAAGGCGTATCTTACACAGATCCCTCGTGCGACGAAACCAGAACAAACGTGTAGAAAATGCAAAGTAATTGCAATGAAATTTCTGTTATAGGTATACCGACATAACTTCCTATTTTCATCTCATCTTTATCAAACTAGCGAGTTGAAGAACATCAAGTTAAATTCAAAGAGAAGTCATTAATAAGTAATGTTAGAAATGATAATATAAGCCTTATTAGTTTAATAACTTGGATCTCTTATTAAATCAATTAGATTCAAGTGCAACTTTACCATGTCATCGACTGAAATTAATGAATATCAAGCATTGTCAAAAGTTGATGACACATGAAGAGATATTTTGTGATTAATTTTTAATAGTGATCTATTTTTCCAAAAAGTTTTAAATCAACTCAAACATTCAACATCAACAAATTTTTGAAAATTTATTTTCCTGGTATTTATTTAACTTACAATAATAATAAATTCTTTAAAAAAAATGAACTGAGTTAAACAAAAAAAAATACCTAATCACTATTGGTTCAAGTAATTTGTCGGAATGGCATCGGGATGCATACATTTTAATGTCAAATGTTGTAACAGCTAGGGCGTGTGGGCATAAGCAAGATGATCTAGGTTCGCGGTATAACTACCGGCTTACTCAGTGAACAACAGTAGTCAAATCAAACACAAGGCTATTAACTGGGTCAACACTGAGCTGCGAGAGTAAAGACCCATAGTACTTAGGTGCTATGCAAGCCAATAGTCTGAATAGACACATGGACACATTGCGTATGCATTTTACCCCTCATCAAATTTTCTAGCCACTCAATATCAGTGAATACATCACTCTTACTTCATTCTTTCGATTTTCCTCGCAATCCCCTCATTCTAAGTGAGATAGAATGCAGCTATTCTAAAATAAACATCTGATGTGAGCTTGAACAAGGCCTTTATTGCCCCCGCTAATATTGTTTTAGGCCAGGATCTGATGATTTTACGATAGTCTCCTATTCGAGAACCTGAGAAATGACCAGCCGTGAATAAGTGGAAAGAAAATGCTTGAATATTTTTGTATTATTGTATATTTTAACCAAGGATGATCACAACATTTACACAACCCTACAATATATTTACAATCTACTGTGTTTTTCTGCTAAATAGATATGTTTCCCTGTTTTGAAGTCAAATTAACAAAGCTACTCCAAAAATATTTCATTGGTATTCACTTTTCAACATTTTACTTAAAAAATAAAAAATTTCTTTTATTCATTGGTTACTGTTTGTTGCTGTGACACAACAGAAATCAAGATTGTTGAAGAAGCAAACTTTTTATCTATTAAGGCAAGAGAATATTTTTTTTAGTGAAAAAATCAAGTTCATCTCCAACTTCTCTAGTTGTAGTGTACTCTGACATTACAGTAAGTTATATAAAAATATGAAACAAATAAAACTTACTGTAAATGAGCATCAGAGTTGATACTTCAATGGATAAAAATGATAGTTATTTCTCCTTGTGACCTTTTATCAAAAGAAACTTTATTTCCACCTTGTTATTTTCCAACTCGCTAATTTGCACACCCCTTAAAAGAAGTCGTATTTCACGATTCGTTGGTTTATTATACGAAGGGCAAAAAGGAACATTATTGAATGTTTTTCAAGCTTGTTAATTATTATATAACAAAGTTTAACATTATAAATTCACAAGTGAAAAAAATTTTCGAAATCTATATCTCGATTCAAGAATTTTAAAAGACATAAATAAGAACTGCAGGGGGTAGATCGAAGGAGATTCAGATTTTGGAAGCCAACGAAAGCCATTGATCCTTCGTGTACAATAACTCTGAAAAATCTTACGGTCCAGTGGTTGACGTGAGATGGAAAAAAATTTTTTAAATATCAGCAAGCCGACTTATACGTTTCAGTGACATCGTAACGACCTCACAACAATCTCATAGGACCTTTAGACCGTTAATCCTCAAGCAATCGATCGATCGAGCGTGATAGGATCTATTTACAAAATTCTCAGAGTTCAATTTCTAATGCTTACACTGACTCTAACCGATTTTAAATATTTAAACGTTAACGATTGTAATTAAATGCTGCTGTAAAGCAGAAAATTTTTAGATATGAACGCTTATGTGCTCCAAGAGCTTATTTTTCGATTTATTTCTGATGCTATACATTCTTGGATTTATTTCTTCATTGCTATATGTACATTACTAATTGCCAAATCTTCTGGAAAGTCCACCTGCGTAAACGTTTACACGGAACTACAGTTGTTAAAGAATACAAACATTTGGACATCTTTCATGTAATGTCAAAGAACATCTCATGGTCCTTGACATTGAATAGAGCGTATCATAGAATCCTTGAGATCCCTTAACAATCGGTTTAAACCTTTCATCATACTAAAAACGATTACAGTAGTAATTTCTTAATATTAAAAAACTAATCTTCTATTTTATTAATCAATTATTATTAATAATAACTCTAATTGAATTATTATAATAATGTTGTATTGTAAAATATGAATTTAATTCTATCATCTGATGGAAAGATTATTTTTCATTAAATAAATCAGATGAATTGATGCATTATAGAATATTGAAGTATTCATTGTAAAACATTACGCGATTCTATACCGTTTAATATTACTTCAAGTAGTAATTGATATTCAAATATTCCGAGAGAATAAAAATCCAATAAAAATAATATTGGCTAAGAAAACAACTCTTTGTAATTCCCCAATGCGCAAGCAAAGTTATTTTTTGATCCAGATTCACTTCGATATTTCAATAGCTTTGAATTTACATAAATGCAATAATTCGTAAATAGAATAAAAAATTTATCGATGGAAAATTTATTAACTTTCACATAAATATGCTAGTCCAATGTTCATAGTATTTAATAAATAATCTTTTAATATTCATTAAAAAATAATTTTCAACACAATGCAATAAAAAATATCCTATTGCTAATTTTTTTTATAAAATCAATAACTATACAAATATTTATCCTTACCTAAGATTGAATTATAAACTAACATATTAAAAATTTAACAATTGAGTGATATTAGTCTAAATAAATAAATACAACCCCTGATAAATATTATCTTTGAAAGCTGATATATGCTTTCAAAGTGTAATTTTAGTACGAAAGATGATTGCCAATAATTCAAAAAATTAGTTCAGTTCTTAAAAATATATTATTAACTATTGAAAAAATTATTTAAAGATTACATGCATTTATTATAATGGAAAAGCGAAATACACGAGCAAAACACTTGACATGATTAAATTAATTACTATAAACTATCTTAGACGAAGAGTGGAGATGGCTATCTAGCAGATATTCTTTCTCCAAATCACCCAAATCAATCCCAATTATCAGATCGAGGTGTAAAATCAATCCCAACTTTTAACCCTGAGTTCTGGCTTTAGAATTGTCCAGTTGGGCGAATGTTTCTCATAAGAGAGCCAATTAAAGTCATCAACGGAATCCCAGTTATTCGTTTTAGTATCAAGACCAGCTAGATTAAAATGGCTAGCCTGATCTTCATAAACCCAGTTGTAAGGAGCGACCTTTATCTTACTACAATCCTCTATTATTGCTCTACTCGTCACATGGAGGTAAATCGTGCAATCTGTTGACGAATGCAGACGAAACTGCTGACAAGCGAATGCGAATGTACACTGTTCACAATTATGAGCGAATACTGACGCTGAAACTGGGCCAATTAAGATGGTACATTGTTTAAGATTAACCATATGTAAGGTACTTGGTGCTCCATATATTCTTACAGTACATCGCATCAGATCGGACAATAAAACATCATTTTTGTTAACATTTTCAGCATCTAGAGTAACTTGCTCATCGATTTTCCCTATTAAAGTACTTGCATTGTCAGGGTACTTACTCATTAGCTCTTTCTGCTGCTTAATTGCGCCGTTTGTTATACCATCCGATAAGTTCATATCCTTTAAACCATCAGTAACATCCAAACTCTTTTCTGATGGTTTTTTCACAGCTCTTCGGTTTTTGAAACCAAACTTTTTCTTCGGTATTAGTTTCAATTCTAACTCAGCTGCCTCTGTTTCTAAATGTTGGAGAGTTTCTTGAGCTTTTCTCACATCGTACATTGTTAAAAATATTTTAGATTGTGATAAATAATTCCAAAGTGTTAGTATTTCTTTATTGACTTTATCAAAAAGTCCAGGTAATGATGAAGACTGAGTTGATACTGCTGAATCGAGCATTTCTTTAACTTTATTACAAGATGCATAAAATGCATCTTGAAAATAACTTAATTGTTCTGAATCTACAGTCAACTGTTGCTTTTCTTCACGTTTCTTTTCAATCACATTCTTTCGCTCACGATGTCTTTTTGTAATTCGCTCCGGTAGGTTTCCTCCAATGACTTCAGAAGACTCCATTTTTGTTATTAAATGTTATTTTTCTGATGACAATTCTTTTTCTTTTTTTGCTTGCTGATGTTTCAAAGCTTCGGCTTCTTTCTTTTTCAAGAATTGTTCAGATTTTTTCAAAAATGGTCGATAATTATCTATCGTAGGCTTTGGAAAATCCTAAAATAAACATTTAAACCCGTAATAGTGGTTAATATTATTATTTAAATAAGTAATTTAATTTAATTTAAAAATTGACAAATACACCATACCTTTATAATATCAGCTTCATTTGGGGTGACAATTTTCATTAAAGCATAAGCTGCACCAGTCCCGCCAATCAAGAGTACAATTGATTTTATAAAAGCCATAAAGCAAAGAAAAAATCATTCAGTTGTGTCGGTTTCTAATCCAAGTCAACAAGTCTTGTTCCCTGATGTATCTTGATTTAGAAATTTTCTCTCCAATATAATAATATCCTTCTAGTACTTTGGGATAATTATTGTATAAGTAATAACGAAAATCTGTAAAGACTAAACATAATTAGGAACCTTTTGAATTTAATTAAGAGAGATGAGTCATTAATGTTACAAAAAGAGAATTAACCTGTACACTTTGTGATAAACTATAATTTACTTTACTGTTTTGAACTATCTTGGTATTCATCATTAATTTTGTCTTATAAACTACATATTTTTGAGATTTGAGATAATATAAAGTTGTTCAATCAAGTCATAGATACGACATACTTAAATAGAAGTAATATTAATAATGAATTTTACCTTGTGATGTATTAATGCGGTGCCACAGTGCGTACGAAATACCTACACAAGTAATTTCAAAATACAAAAAATATTTAGCAAATTTTCCTGCTGTTTTATACGAGAATTTTTTCGGTTCTTTGATCATACTACAAATCACTTTTATTGAGAGCTATGCCTTTATATGGAAATTATCAATACCGCACTAAAAAGAAGAAAGTTTGGACCATTGCGACTGATCAAGGTTTTTTAACAGCATCGTCAGTCATGAAACAAATAATTTCATAGATCATTGCAGAGGGCAGCAGTTGACAAATACATTTGTAGCGCGAAAATGGCAACAAATTTAAAATTTATAATCAATTATTTTCGTATTATATTTATTTACGTGAATATTTTTAATATACAGAATAACTTTGACAAATAATATATAGTATTAGTTGAATTTATTATAATAGAACTCTTGGAATAAATAATTTATTATTAATAAATGAAAAATATCAATTGATATATTTTAAAATAGATGGTTTATGAACAAAGGAAATTGTTAAAAACGTCAAAGTTATTCAGGTTAGTAGTTTTAATAAAAAGCAATATTTATTGATGAATAAAAATATTGACATAAATTTAATTAAATATTATTATATATTCTTTCTAATGTGATTTATTGAAAACTCATCTGTACATATACATCATACTGCACTTGAAGTCATAAGACCTTTCTGAACTATAATTCCTATTTCGCATATGAAAACATCTTCAAGACTGTTGATAGTCTTACTTCATTAACTGCCACTGTGCCATTCAAAAAATTGATACGTCAAATGGATAAATAATTATTCAATCCATTGTACAGAAATGTATAAATAACATTTAGAAACATTAAGTTTCGTAGCAATAAAGTGCGAAAAAATAATTCAGTTAAAATATAAGATTATCATAAATATTTAATAGAAAAACTGGCAGTTAATAAGTTAGAGGTAAGATTCGTAAATTGCTTTTTTTCCGTTTAAAGTTAAGTTTTTCTACCATTATAAAAAATCGCTGTTTTTTAATATAAATAAAAAACATTACGAATTTAGCGTCTACAGATAGATTTTTTTGCACAAAGCAAAAATATTAATCAAGTAGTCTTTGAATGACTACGTCTTAATTGTCACTAATATCACGAGACGCTAAATACATCATCACGATTTCAATACAATTAATAAAAGAACCAAGGATATTAAAAATAATCATATGAATCATATTAATAGAGATAATAATAAAAATTATACTTAAAATCTTATACACAAAGAAAATTTGGAGATTAAATTTTTTTCAATACTCGATTGGCACGATAAATAAATTGATACTCCAAAGAGGATGAGAAAAAAGAATGCTCGAAGATGTTCTCGTTCCAATAACGTTAATCCGTAACTATTTTAACCATTAAATTCTTACAATATATCCAATCTTGACACAGAGATCGGATTATCTTCTACTTCCTCTTATTTCTACTCTATTTAATCGCGTTATGCTCTTTAACCAGTTAATCGTTACGTTGTGGAACGGATTGTAAACCTTACCTTTGAAATTTTACTATCAGTTTTACAAATTAGTAATCAAAAAAAAAATATAAAAAAAAATATGTAATTAATATTAATTCATAATAATAATTAATATTAATAATAGTAAAACAACCCGCAGAGTATTTATGTCTCGATTGACATAATATGACAATTAATATTGCCAAATAATTGATTAATTGGTTATTAATTGCTCCACAGATAACTTGAGTACTCTCATTTAATTTGTGTTATTTTAGTGAATAAAATTTTTCACAACACAGTTAACCACTTTTTGACAATTATTTGCGGACAATGGGAGACTCAAAGCGACGATCAACATAACAGTCTTTTGAACACCATGGGGTCATGGGACAATATATAAGCGTTAGTTCGCTACGACACCATTTCATGCCAGCCACTGCCATTCGAAGAACTGCTGTCAGATGACCCTAAAATATTACCATAATGGTAAAATATGTCATTTCGTATTATCTTTATTCAATCATAAGTAATTACCAGTCTTAGAATTATCAGCTCGATTAGAAGATGGTAACTTTGGCCCCCATATTCGTACTGTGCAATCATCGGATACTGAAGCCATCATTTGATGATACACGGGATTCCATGAAACACAATTAACTGTCCTACTGTGCCCAGTAAGGATTGCAATAGGCAATTCTCGTTTGATGTGCCAAACGTAAACTTTATTGTCTAGAATGAAGTTGAATAATGTTCGTTTTAACTCATGTATAAGAAAGACGAAGAAAATTAAAAGAATAATCTTTTCATACAAAACAAAGTCAATAGAGAGTAGAGAAACTTACAAAGTTCATTACCATTAAGTAATTAAATTACCTTCACTACCGGATGCAATAAAGTCTTGATTCACACCACCAAAACAACTGTGAATTGTAAAATGCCCTTGAGTAACTCCTTGAAAACGTCTGACAAGGCATCTATCTTGCAGGTCCCATAAGTGTACACCCTGATTAGCCACATTGAGAAGTACCAATCGATCCGCTTTGTTTACGCTAAATGACATAACTGGATGATCTTCTTGAAGACTGCCGAGAATCAAAGAGAATTTGTTTCAAACATTTTTCTTCAAGTATTTTAGATCAAGTCGAACATTACTCACATCGTAAAATCACAAAGTTCATCAAAATTATAGCCACGGATACGATGATGACTATCAGCAGCCAAAACTGTCTTTCCATCGCTTCTACACCAAAGACACTTGACTCTTACACCCTCCCAAGAGTCTAATATATTTCCGTCCATGTCGCATTGATAAAACTGTCCCCGTAGGCCACCAGTCACAAATTTATTAGCGTCCCGATGCCAAGCACAGGCAGTAAGTGAATCATCAGAACTGTGGGTCAGTTTAATACGTAGTTCACAATCCGGAGTGTCAACACTCCAAAGCCAGAGTTCTGGACAATCTTCAGGGCCGCACGCAATCAAATGACTGCTATCAGGACTCCAGGCAATTAATGCTACACCATATGTATGTCCTTCCAAGGTCTTTCTATGTGTCACTCGTAGAGTTTCCTTTAAAAATAGATTTTTATCAATAGAAAACTTTCATAAAATATTAATAATAAATGTAATAATTATTAAATGCGGTTACATAAAAATAAGATTTGATGAAATTTGTTGAAAAATAAAATATTATTTTGTGGTAACAACTTACAGGATCTACATCCCAAATGATGACGGTCATATCCTTAGAACCAGTGGCGAGTTTAAGCCCGTCAGGAGAAAATTTACAATACCAAACTTCATCACAGTGATCGTTGAGCACTTGAGTGGTGTGGCATGGAAAATGTTCCTTACTACAGCTATGATCAACCAACAATGAGACACTTTCAAGAGTGGCTTGGTTTGGTGAAATATGATAAGTGCACTGTTGGTTTTGCATTTCTACAGCTTGACAAAGGAGAGATTGAAGGCGTTTTGGTGGCAGCATTATCGATGGAGGCAGATACCTTTGTAGTCTGTCCATCAGCGCAGCACGAGAAGCTGCTCCTTTACCATCCCATCCAGCTCGAGTCTATTAATATAACGAAGCCAAATATATGTATACATATATGGAATGAAGTAATAAATTACAACAGTTTAGGAATTACCTGGAGTTCGTCTCTTCCACTACACATCATGAACGCTGATAATTGGTGTACGCGTCCTGTGTTGTGTCCTAAAGGTGTCAATTCATTGCGCAATACTTGTAGCGCTTCCAAAACTAAGCCTTCTTCAAGAAATTCCAAATACTTTTGCTCCAAAAGTAAAAACTTCATTTCCACCAAACTTTGATTGGGATTATTTAAAAAGGCCTTGAGCTCATTGAGGTCATGGTCAGCTTTACTCCAATCGCCATCCATCACATGCTGTCGGAATTTCGCAGCCGATGGATGGTCTAAACGACAACCTGATTCTTGCATCAAGAGGTCAGCAGTTCGACTATAAAAAAAAAACAATATTTATTTGACTTATAATTTCAATATAATAAAGATTTAATCAGAGGTCAAGGGTAAGGAGATGTGAAATGTAAACAAAAATGATAAGAAATCTCACTCAAGTCCAACTGCCTTTAAGTGCTGACCAATCAACCTGACAATATCTTGATTTGTTTTATCCATTATCTTTGGTGGACCTAATGGTTGACTTTCTCCATTTACACCATTAACATCACCATCACATCTTGGTAAAGCATCTCCATTAGCATGAGATCCACCAGAATCAGGAGCTGCTCCATTTTGCTGAGGGACATTGGAAACTGCTGCTCCATTAGAGGCTTGCTGCATCATGCTGTGATATACAAAGAAAAGTTTGTGAAGTCAGATATTTTTATCTGGTGTCCAAGGTCTACCACCTTGACGTAAATTCAATTTGTAATACTCTATAAGTCTTGTCATTTATAATTTGTATCTAATAATAATAAATCTATGATAGTATAATCAAGAATAGACAATAAAATCATATCAATATACATACAAACAAATCACAATAACATATAATCTAAAGTGTTTTAAAGAATTAAATACACAATATCAATAACTAACTAAAATGCAACAAAGAATAATAAACGGCTAATGAATATGATGAATAAAATAAAAGAGACATATATATATATATATGCCTATACATACTGTGTGCATATATGTACATAAATACAATTCATATATGTTTGTATATGTGCACGTATATATCACAGAAATGTATATGTATATACATGTATGGATTAAAAACGAGGGTATGAGGAACGTGAAAACGCAATCCTAATTTCACGTGGCCCTGACTTATATTTTTTTTTTATCACGGTTACCGATAATTATCCATTGTTGTGCTGGTGTGGTACTCGTCCGCTGGTCTTAGGGTAGTCGTGAGCGAACTACGGGACCTTTTGCGCGGTGGCGGAGCGAGCCCACCGTCGTCCGACTCGCCGCTCGAGGCCAGGCTTACGCGCGTACCGCCCCGTTTTTTACACGATTATTGTCCCCGAGGTGGTGCGTTGGTGGGGCCGTAAGCAGCCACGATATCACGAACGAAAACCAGCGTTTCGTTTTCTTTCTTGTCCTCCGTTACTCCCCCACTTTTCAACAATTTTTACGTATCCGTGAACTCTTCAACACAGGACTACGACGTTCCTCTTTGCCTCTTGCTAAAGCGTCCACTCAGAACGTCCACAATACCACAAAAACGATTAAGAAAACACAAAAAAAATGATATTTTTGTATGACTGCTAACACGAATACGAACAATGACTGCCACACAGCTGATACTTGTTTGGATCGTCGTTTACGTCACACAATTCTTCTCTCTAGGCAAGCTGGCTTCGTTTTTTCCTCGGGTTTCTTTCTTCACCAGCGCCATCTTTAATTTATTTTTACTCATATTTTTGAAAGATGGAGTTTATGTACTTTTCTAAATCAGCTGTCAAGTTATCGATTGAATTCATACTAAATTCAATTATTTAACAAATGAGGGCCTAGGATTGCATTTCCGGTTCAGCCAATAAACAACGTAAAATCATTGATACGTAAATTCAAATTTTTTATTTAAAAATACAATTTTTTAAAATTATTTACAAATTTGAAAAATGAATTATAGATTATTTTAATTATAAAAAATATAATAATAATTGTGGAAAAGGTTAAAAATATTTTGAATGATAAAGTAGATTTCGTTGAAAGTTGACTTGCAATTATCAATGGCGGTTAATAAAATAGAATCCTGTAGTGTTTTGAAATCAAAGTAGTTGAGAGAGGGGATGAGAGGCGGCGTGGTATTTGTGTGTAATACTTTTGGAGCGGCACAGCGTCAGTTATTCGCTAACCGTTGATGTAGTAAGTTGTGTTGATAGTAAAGTGCGTCGTGCATCACTTTAATTATCACGATTAGTAACATTCCAATTGCATACTTATCGAAACGAGTACAAGGTCAACGTAGCTTTATTTTATTCTATGTACCGTGTTTATAAGAAGTGAATATAATTTAATCAATGGTGAAATATTTCAATTGATCGACATAAAAGATCACTTTCGCTGTGTAAATTGGAGATTTGACTTCCTCTCTCTTTTACTCTCGTGCAGACACCACAAGGGCTTGTGGTGCTCGTCAAGAATTTCAAGGAAATTTTTTGTGCTGTGTGTGTGATTGTTATTTTTTGATGAAAATAAAAAAAAAATCTTTTCAATAGATAAATACATAACGTTACGTTATTTATTTGAGTGATTAATTTGATCATTTTATTATCATTATCACCTGTTGCACTAGTTGTGCATATATATATATATATATATATATATATATATATATATATATATATATAAAAGTTATATATTCCGCCTCTTGTGTTACACTGGATTACTAGATTATACGTGAGATTGACGGAATGCTGTTCTTGCCGGGATAAAAGGAATCTCGTCGTGGTTGAGACGCTTAAAGGTAAATCTATAAATTTAGTTGATGATTAAGTATTAAATAATTTGAAGATAAGACAAAAAATAGATTAAAAAAAGGAAAGGAGAATGAGGAATGGGATTAGAAAGTTAATGTAGGAAGTAAAGGGAATAGAGATTTTTATAACATTATAGATAAAATGGAATATATATGAAAATGAAAAATGTGGAGTAAGCGTCTTGTGTGTTTTGTTTGGAGTAAGACCAATAGACGGACGCGATACAAAATATAAACAAATCACATAGTTAGAGAAAGGTCAAAATTGAAATGTTACAAACTAGTTTCTTTAGAAATGAATATTCTCAGAAAACAAGTTAAAACATTAGAAAATTTCCAGAAGAGAATTTCTGAATATAAATATCTCAAGTAGATTTACATTCTTTACGCCTTCAAAAGTAAAATTTCATGCTGATTTGTTAGACCTATACTCGGAAAAATTTTTGAGTATTTTTTTTTGAATAGAAACAATCGATTTTCAAATTTTATTAACATGATTCAAATATTTCAACATATATTTTTTTTCATCATCGTTCGATCTTCACTGTAAATCTGTTGGTCTATTTATTCTATCCTAATTCTATTCCATTTACGGAGTTGGCGGCGTTCCACCATGAGGAATTCAAACCGGTAAGATCGAGCTGCAGGTCGCCGAGACTTGTAATAGCTTTCGTTCCAGCAAGAGCCGCGCTGGCACGATCGTGACGGAATCCTGAATCTTACAATCGCCACGAGATCGTTCTCTCACTCTTTCTTTTTCTTTTGCGCATTCGATTCTCCCTCGCGCAACTTCCACTGCCGATCTAGCGACCGATTTCTCAAGTTTCAAGAACTCAAAGCACTCTTTCGAGTCACTAAAAACAACGGAAATAAAATAAAACCAATGAGAATTCAAATGTTTCAATGTAGAATCTACTAGTGAGTAAGTATATCAAAAATCGGTCTATACCACCTTTTAATCAAATCAACTATGTATTTTTATTCGAAATTGAATTAATGCAAATACGTGATTATGACTAGACTAAGGATAAAAAGTATTTACGAAATATTTAAAAAAAGAAACAATTCTAAGACTTCATTATTTTTTTGTTTTTTTTTTCAACGACTAATAAATAATTTTGAAAAATAGTGGGCCATTTTTGAAAACTTGTTTCAATTAAATAATGAGTTAGTCATGAGTTATCTAATTTATCGTTGAATAATGGGTATTAAAAATTTATTGTTCATCGTTATTCGAGAATATCCGTTAAAAAATCCATTCAGGTGGATTTTAAATTGCTAATTTGTCGAACTTTAGGCACAGATTGAAATTGGGTGTGTTCATATATAGCTAAATTTATAAAAATTAATTTCCAAATTTAATTCAACTTCAATATAAATTATTAGTTTCCTGTTGAAGATAATTTTAAATGAAATCTATTTATTTATTAGTGAACTTTCAAAATTGACCAAATAATATTTGAATTAAAAGTGGTGTATACCTTCTTTTTACTAATAGAAACTCTCACTAAAATAATTTATTTCGTTGCTCGTTTAATTTCCATTCTACCGTGATTAATCGAGTCACATTGAATTACACGACGTTCAGAATTATTAATCTACAATTTAAAATGATTTTCTACTAAATAGTTTCATCACGTAAATAATATAATACAGAATAATCATAACAATAATAATTATAATAACACCAATAATAATAATAAAAACAGCAGTATATAGATAAAATATATTAAAATATACGAACACGTTTTAAGTGGCTTCTTTCTTAATTCATCTTTCGATCAATCAAGGTAAAGGCTATTGAATACTATTATCACGGTGAAAAATTCCAAAGTGAGAGGATGACACGTCGTTGAAAAATTTTTAAATTCCATTCCTATGCCCCTCGGCTATCACTCCGCTTCCATGCGTGCTTATACGCGCGATAGCATCGCAATAGAATCATGCCTACCGGATAGACATGAGGCCTGACAATGACGTGATGTAGCTCCCGTATAAATTCTTTTTTTTTCAATTTATATTTTTAAGTAATACAATTATTTAAATAAATTAAAAATTATTTATTCCAAAAAAGAATAACCTTTTTTTTTTAAAAATACTTCAATAAAATTTTTCTCATGTTGAATGGAAAGCAAGTTATTTCATGCATTTTCAATTCACATTCTTTCATCATAATTAAATGAAAATAATTATAAAGAATTAAAGGAAAAAACGTCATTTATTAACAGTATATTGTTGTTTTGGTAAAAGTGAGAATGGAGTTTAAAATGTTTGTTGTAACACAGTTTGTGTTTGTTCTATAACATCAGAAATAAGATAGTGTTACATACTTTCTAAAAAAAATGTCTCGTAAAAAGTAAATAAATAATCAATCGAATTTCCTTGGACGTTTTCTCGTTTCAGGGTGACAATTCGTCTCACGAACACGACCTTCGTTTCTCTGGTCTCGTTTTCTATTAGTAAGCAGTCTTTTTTGTTCCTGTTGAGTGCATTCATGCTTATCATTATCTCTAGTAACTCAAGTGTATTCAACATGTGTTGTCTTGTAATGGTAGAATTCATGAGATTTTGATGACTTAAAATCATTTATTACAGTCACATTTTCAATTTAAAACACTAGAAACACAAATGTTTTAGGTTTATTTGAAAATTTTTTCTAGGGAATTTGACTACTGTTGATGCTAAATAAGCTTCAAACTGTGTGTACATTAATGTGTACACGAGGCATCAACGAAAGTGCTAATGACCTCTAGCTGCTCTCTTTGGTCAAACAAAAAGCTCGTAAAAAGTGAAATAATCACATTACCGCAAACTACCTCTTGGCAACTTGGTGAAGATGATGTTCAAGTCTTTTAGCAATGCGAGTTGCGTATATATTTGCAACGTATGAAAGAGAAAGATACGATGTGAAGTGATGGAGCTATAAACTCTTCTATTCACGTACATTACATTTTAAAGTTCGAACGTCGTTTGCATTACACTCTTATATACATAACACACGTGTTCGTATTATCAGGTATACGTATAATACTCAGGATGGAGAGGTGGTAGAGTCGCACGCGGTCTGGCCACTTGTTGGCTAAAGAGAAACGCCGTATAGTATGCACATTCCAGAATGGGTAAGAGCATGCGCATCATCCCGCATGTGCGTTGACCAAGCGCTGATGCAATGATTTTCAATGATTTTATGCATTTTTAAGACCTGAGTTATTTTAAGGTTGAAGAGAAAGCATAGGTCGTGAATTGGAAATAAGTTAATGTAAACAGTCTTTAGATAGGAATCTGACATTTTTATTGAGTATTTTTTTTTTAGTTTCTATTTGAATTTTTTTGGAGTAAAATGTTGTAAAAAATTATTTTTTTTATTTCAAGTTAAAAATTGACCAGCAAAATATTTTCTTTATGTTGTATGTATTTAAAGATTCTCATATGTTTACTTTTAAGATAATTATGTAATCGTTTGTTTTAGATTATAAAATTACTTTTAAAAAGTAGGTAATCATTTTGAATTAAAATAAATATATATTTATATGTGATAAAAAAATACAAATAAATTTATTGACGATAAAAACTATTTTCTAAATTATCTTATTATTTAAATTCATTAGAAATTAAGAAAGTAAATAATTATGTCAAGTAATTTTCATTCATTTTGTTATTAATGACTAGATAAAAAAAATATTTTAATCGCTGGTAATTGATGTCAGTAGTTTATTCTAATACTCGGTAAATAGTTACGATTAAATTATTGAGAAAAAATTTAATTGCAAACAATTAATGAAAAAAATATATAAATAAAATGGGGACATTCGATATTAATGAAAATTAAACTTAGAGATAAATAAAAAATTTATTTAAAATACTTGAAAAAATATTTTAAACATTAAATCACATCTCATTATCATTCTTGAGTATACAGAAAACTGATAATTTATTTTCCATTACGAAATCTGTGAAAGTTATTTGTCAGCTGAATTTCTTGTTCAGGTATTGATGATCATTGAACGAACTAAAAATAAAAGAAAAAACTGAATTTTTGAAAAAAATTTTCTCTGAAAATCTTGCAGTGCGTAAGGCACACCAAGTAACAGTAAAGAAAGGCTTGATTGTACGGTTTCGTGATGACTACGAGAGGATGAGCAACAGAAGAAGGCATGGGTTGAATGTTAATAGGAATAGAGGAAACGTTAGAAGCCTCAGGTATACAATTTTACATATGATATACAGCTATTCTCGTGCGGTTTACCCTGATAGTATTTTTCCCATTTTTACCCAGCTAAAATTATTTTGTTTTTACTTTTTTTTTTTTCTTGGGAAAGTTTTAGGACGTTTGTACAATTTTCTCTTTATTTTTGACTGAATCCATTATGTTTTGTTCATTTATTTTAATTTGGAGAAGTTGATTTACTTTTACTTGTTGATTTAAGTAGAAATGATAAACTTTTAGTGGAAATGGAATGATTATTTTTATTTTTACTGAAGACATCAACCTGTCTGAAGTAATCCTCTAATTCTTGATCCAACTTGATAAAAAAATTCTCTATAAAGTATAATGTAGCACTTTGGTTTTTCTAATAAGTTTTTTTTCTTATTGTGCAATAAAAACGAGGTAATAACAGGCATTAAAAGAGCGAGAAAACAATTGAATGAAAATTACATGGTAGTTTATTTCATTTTATCGTTTTTAACGGATCAGTAATAAATAAACTATGATCTTGTTATATTTTTCCTTTCTTTTTAGACTTCAACACTAAACTGAAGTCGCTGAGTAAATTAATGGTGTAGAATAAAGTCTTGCTTTACTCGTTCTCTCCATCACCAGGAATCCATTGAAAAGCCTGCATTTTCTACGGCATTCCGTTTGGGTTCGATTAGGCCTCGCCCAACCATTATGGTTGGAACGAGCCTCGGTATTTTATTGTGGAATTCGACGCTCTGTAACAGCTTACCTGGTGCATTCAGAACTGTAGTCTTGCACTCAATGTAGAACATTTTTTTTTTTTCTTTATAATTTCGTCTTTTCTACACATTACAGAAATTTTTGGATTTTTATTATGTTGCCTTCTCTGCTCTTTACTTCCTTTTATGTAGCTGTTGGTGGAGATTCATGTAGATGAATACACGTCACATTACGTAGGCGTAAGTTTGCCCTGGGTAAATATAGCTGGTGCAAAATACAAATACGATGGAGGCCGTTGTTCATGCAAACACCCTTGATCTAACCAATGACCTTTTTTGATATTGAGTCCAAGACGTTTGTTTTGGTTTGGTCTCTTTTCTTTTTTCTTTTCTTACCTTAACTAATCTTCATGATTTTTGTCGCGATTAAGCTTCGAGGATGAACAAGATTCGAGACTTAGATACGACATATCTGAATTATAGAGTTTTTTTCGAGGGAGAAAAAGAATGAAACGAATTAAGAAAAAAATGTCGTAGGTTTTTGGGGACTTTAGGTTGCTTTTGGGACGTGACTTTTACTTAGAAAGATGAGAACGTTTTTTAAATTTTATTAAGTTGATTAAAGTAAAGATAAATAAATATTTACAACAAATATTTGAAATTTTTGAAAGAAACAAAATAATACCAGCTTTTGAGATTGTAAATAATTATAAATAGTTCTTAGATGGAAAAAAGATAATTTACGTTGAAGAAAAACTATTTAATAACAGTAAGGTTCATAATTTATTTATTTTTTTTTATCATAAAATTAATGTTTTTTAAATTAAATTTTCAAGTGTGGAAAATTTTTAAAAAAACTTGAATCGTAATGTATATTTTTTTATTTATTTTCGAACTTGTATAGAAATAACTCGTTTCATTCATCTCATAGTTTTTTTATTGAAGGCGTCCAGACTATAGAAAAAGACCTAAGATATTTCTCGCATTAATATTACATTGATAAGTGTTATTTCGACAGATTAAAATTTATAATTCATTGAAAATTTATGGATAATTTGTATTAACTTGTGTAAGAAAAAATAATCATCTTTGTTCTCACATTTATTATCTTATTTGTTGTTTATTTTATTTAATAACAGTTTTAAAAAATTACTATATAATTAAAATGGATTTATTTTAATTTCACATAAATAAGATCCCGTTGTTTAAAGACAACTCGGCAAATTTTTGCTTGGAATTTCTCAGAGATAACAATGCTCTTTTTTTTTCTCTCTGTTTGCTCAGATAATACAACATGCTTCTAAGTATTCTCAATTCCTGCACACATTACTTTTGATCTAGATTAAATTTTCCCAAAAATTCACTCAATTTTCAATATTAAAAAAAAAACATTTCTGAAATAAATGATTGATATGATAATAATTCATCTAAATACTTTTTCAAAGATTAACGTCAATTGTATTGAAAGAATTCGACATTGGTGGTAAAAACACCAAATGTTTGATACCAATCTATTATTATTTTCTAACAATAGATAACGTATTTAACTTTAACTAATAATATTTAAAAATTTATTTCATATTGTGGCTTTATCTAATTTAATCAAATTATATCTCAAACATTCTTTGAATTTTTATTCAAATATTTATGAATTGGATCATTCAATGACAATTTCTGGTATGTTTTTCTCTTAAGGTCGTCCAAAGGCCAATTCTTTGAAAAGAAAAAAAATTAAATTTCATGTTTCGTTCAAGATTATTTGATTCATATTAATTTTTATTCTTTTCATAAAAATTGCTAATTCTTTGTTTCTTTTTTTGTGTATCAAAATATGAGAAATCTGTTGTAAATAATTTAGAAAAAAATATTTAAAATATTTTAAAACCTTTGACAATTTTCAAAGATGATTTTGAGCAAGTTTCAGAGAAAGTTGGAATGGTTCAAAAAAATTACGAATTAAATCAAACGCACAATATACCACAATGTATATATATATATATATATTTTGAGTGGAAGCCAAGGCCCTAATTACTGGTGTGTGGAGGCTATTTTAGGCCCTCGTAATTTTGTTGGTGGCGAAGAGCAACGTCGTTATTTCTTACCGGTAATTTTAGGACCAATGAAGGGTTCACTATACCTTACTAATTCTCGGGAGACTTATTTTTAAGTGGGATGAGGCAGATAGAAAAATATATTCAGAGCTTTCATCTTAACAATTATAATCAAACTATTAATTTTTTGTTTTTTCCATAAGAATGTAACAATAGTTGATTATTTACATTTTAGACCTGCTTTTAATTTGTAATTATTCATTATTTCAAATGTAACTTCAAAGTATGAAATTTTACGTTTTTCTTTCTATCTATTATAAATAAATCATTCCGACCTCTTATTACAAAATAAATGATTTAATTAATTGCGATTGACCGTTCATTGACTTTCATACTCATACTTTTATTCTCGATAATTTTCTAATGCTGATATTATGTTTATAAATTCCAGAATATATAATTCGATAAAAAGCACTTTTTATTAGATATAAATATAAAATAGACGTTAAGAATGCTGGAATTTCGAGATTGATCGTGAGAGTTTGTGCAACGCGATCGAACTCGAGCGGAATCGTGAGTGCGCGTGGAATGGAATGGTATCGTCGGTGGAATGAGGCCACTCGTTCTTTCTCCAGCTTCCATATCACTGGAGAATGATCAGAGTAGGTTGATACCGTTTTCAAGTCATTCGGAATTAACTTTAAAACTACAACAGTAACATTTCTAATACGTATTTGTCTATTAAACAACCGATTCAATTCCATCTTCAAGCTGCTCTTTAGATCATAGGCTCACCCGTAATAACATAACGATAAATTTTAACTGA
The DNA here is from genome assembly GCA_028641665.1 of Chelonus formosanus. NCBI lineage: Eukaryota > Metazoa > Arthropoda > Insecta > Hymenoptera > Braconidae > Chelonus > Chelonus formosanus. The sequence goes on from CM054002.1 coordinate 23,873,998, forward strand.
GACACGATGAATAATGCGGGAATAAATTTCAAATGGTTGAAGGGAAAACCACTAACTTGTTTTACACGTTGACAAGGATATTGTGTATGAGCTTTAAATCTTATGATGACAGTTGGTATGCGCTAAAGTTAAATATTCTAAAGTTAGTAATTTAGTGCATCCAACATTATTCTAATGAAAATTTATTTAATTGATGGCTTTGTTATTATCAACCTCAATAGTTATAAATAAGTTTCCAAAAATTTATTTCATTTTAATCTTTACAGATAATGACAGATTTCAAAAATATTCATTCCAACTCTATATCATTTGTTGCTTGCTGAGAAAAATAGAAATTCTTTTAATAATAGAAATCATAAAAAATTTCTACAAATAAATATATCAAAAATTATTGAATTAAACAAAAAAACAAATTTGTTTCTTATTAAAGAATTAAGTTATTAAAGGAATAATTTTAAATAATTATTTGGAATTAAAAAAAATGTATTTTCCATAATTGTATTTAAATGAAATTTCACTGACATTAGCAACTTTAGATACATGACAATTTATTCAAGTGATACGAAATGGTCTTTTGACAGATAATAGTAAATTGTCTACATTTATTATTTTTTTAATCCTCATTTCCGTTGGATTAGAGAGAGAGTAGGGTGTGAGAGGGACGATTTGACTTTTCGACGCTTGTCCAGAGAAAAGCACATGAGAGAAAGAATAAGAGAGAATGGGGGATTTATGGGAGCGAGAGGATTGAGGGCCGCGTAGCGCGGTAGCACGCCATTATATTCACATTATAATCGCATCAAGGGACCACCCCATGACTGGACGAATAATCTTCTACTTGGCGCTATGTTTCACCTTTATTCTTCATTTTTTCCACTGGATATCGTGTGTGTGTGTGTGTTTATGTTTTTTGCCGCTTTAATCGCAAAAAAAAAATTCGTCAGCAAGTAACTTATTTTGGAGTTTAAAATTGTGAAAGAGTTCTTGTCTTGAAAAAATTTGAGAAAGTATATAGCGATAAACGTAAAGTGTAAACAAGTGGACCACGTGTGTCCCTTTTGGGATGAGTTTGATGCTGAAGGGATGGCTCAAGGCCTCTCGCGCCTATTCTTTTTCGGTGTGTGCTCGATTCCTCGTATTACAACAGGCCTGTGAAACACGAGGAATGCGGGCGTCCTTCGTTTACTTTGCCCGAACGTCCGACGATGAGCCAGTAGCTGTTGATATTCGCCCTGCTCTGCTCTTCATTTGTATGTGTAGAAATTGGATTCAATGTATCAATAAAAAGACTCATTTAGTTACTTATTTGGCTTAAGTATTTCAATTATTGGAGCACTTCTTTTTCGCGAGAATCTAGTAATGAGGTGTTTCAGATCGAATCAATTAATTGGGGTTCATTCATCTTTGCGCTCGTAAGTAGACCATTTTTATACTCATCCCTTTCAATCCGAAACTATTCGAAAATTCATTTTTGGGTAAAAAAATTTAATAAACTGATAAAAATACATAATTTATTGAGAAATATAATAAAAGTGGTCTTAGAAATAATTACCGTTAGACATTGTTTATTCAACGTCTCAACTAATCTAGATTATTCTACTTTTGGAGCAGGGACAATTATTCATTTCATCAATTTTCAATCAATTTAATTTAATCAAACCCTAAAACTTGTTTATTGAATTCAAAATCATTAATATTTATTGAGAAAATTTTCTTAAAGACAGTTAAAATATAGAAAGAAAGCTTTTTCCAAAAAGTGGTACTACTTAATTTTAGTCGGACATTGCTATTAAGTTTTTGTTATTTATTTTCCATTTAAAATTTTTAAATCAAATGATATACTAACTAGTTCATTTGAATGTTAAATTAAACACATGTAGTAAAGAATTATGTGAAATATTTTTTATGAACTGTATATTTTTTATATACATGAAATGGGAGATTGATAAAATAAGTAGCTGTACTTGATGAACTCTAGCAAGACGTTATTTCCTAAAACCACCAATAAATAGTGTTGTAGTATTCCAAATGGGTTATTTAGCATGAAAAAATACAGTGGAATTATAAACACAGTCGTTGAATATGTCTCCATAAAATCCATTAAGATACGGGCTTATTAAAATTACGAGCATTACAGAATGTGGCTCGTTAGTCGTCGGCACGCGGTACATGATCATGGTGTGTATGGAGAAAAGACTTGGGGGAGGAAAAAAAAATGAAAAGAAAAAAAAAAGAACCGTGTGTGGTTAACGGGTTCGACGTACGTTTGACCGTGCTCTCACTGTAATAATCTTACGTTATCCACATTTTTCTCGGTACTGTCAATTGAACCTTGCACTTTTGCTTCTTTATTACCCAGTTACAAACGTAAATTCATCATTCTCAATATATTTTCAACATTTTAATTAACAGTAAAAATCAAATAAAAATTAACAAACATTCGATAAGGAACATTAGCAAATAAAATTATTTCGTCTTATATTTAAACACTTAATTACATATATATATATATATATATTTATTGATTGATATATATATTTTTTACATATCATATTTATGAATGAATTATCTGCATGTGCTCTAGTTTATGACAATTTGGACTCGGAGAATATCCCATTTCATTTGTTCTATTATCAAAACTTTATTTTGTTAATAATCATTTTCATTATCATTAAATCATCATTTGTATTCAATAAATTTTCAAGATAAATAATCGGCTTGATAATTTTCCAACAAACTTTCAAAAAAGTGCAAAGATTCATGATACTTAAGCTCAATCATCATCAAGCTTTTTTATCAGTCCATAAGCTTGATAATAACAGAAGAAAAGATTACTGATGAAGAGCAGCTGTCATCAACTTCTTGACTTGATCCTGTCTTATCCTATCTTATCCTGATGTGGTTTCAAAGGATTATTCTTGATGGTGTTAAATTGATAATCGTTAGCAAGATGGTTCCTATTAAAGTAATATATTAACATGACGTCTTATCTTATAATAGTTTTTATAACTTTTTCTATAAACGCGTTATACCTCAAAGCAAAAGATTATAAAGGGAAAATGGAGATGGTACTCTACTGGTGCTTGTCTTGATAATTTTTTTCTTCATTTCCTCTGGTTATAACGCGTTGTAACACATCCTTATGTAAGCACGTCTTCTCGCGAGTCGGCGAGTTGGTTGTCGCGGTCTGTATATGTCACTGTATGGCGCGCACGGGCGCACACCAGTCCGACGACATTCCATCGTGATTTGCGAACGTTTCGGTAAACCCTCATCATGAGCGGCACGACGACCAAGCACCAACGAATGCCGTGTTTACGTCCGTCGTGTTCTTATCCGAGAAAGAAGAGTCGCTTGTTTGCCTTTTCATTTTTTCATCTTTTTTCCATTTTAATGTCTAGAAAACACTAGAATCAACTTTCAAATGATAATTTCTTGACAAAACTCTCCAGTTATATAGCTCTTGTGTAAAGTCCAGGAAGTGATTCATTAAATATCAATGGTTTATACATATTTAAATCTTTGCTCATTGATATTTGCAGTCTCGATTATTATTGTAAAAAAAAATACAATTGATTTTTTATGATTCATATGAAGGTTATAAAAGTGTTTTCACGTTTACTAGAGTTTTCATGAGTCATTTCATGTGGTTGGTACTTGGTTGCTTGTTTGCTAAATTAGATAATCTACTCGTTATATCTATGTATCGTTCTATTATCTTAATATTTCAAATTGTTTTACATTGAATCACTCTTTTACAATGTACTGACTGATGATAGAATAAAAATGTAAATTAATGAAAAAACTTTTAATATAAAACATTCTATTTATTTTTCCATGTAGGGAAATATGATTCATCGATTCACAATTTATTTTTTTTTCTCTAAATAATCATTACAGATAACTTAGCACTTCTTCATTATTTTATATCTGATTGAATTGTTTTCAAAAGTAACTCTAAATTTAGACTATTTCATTTGAAAGTCTCCTGTTATGCTGTTCAGCAGTTTCGAGTAACATATAATGTACATTATATAACATCTAGTAATGCAAAAGAATTTGTCTGATCATGTACCTAAAGTGTTTTTAAAATTAAAAAATTTAATTACAAAATCAGGCAAGTTATTGATAGATTTGTTAAACTATTTTTTTAGTCATGGTTAAGGTGTATAAATTTGTATGAGTTAGAAAAGGTAACTACTACGAAAGAGTACGGTGTGTATGCGGTATGAGAAGTAATTAATAAACCAATAACGATCACGATCGTTGCAAGCAACAGTTGCTAAATCATTGAATTGACGGAGGCGTTATCGGAAGAAGAGAGGGAAGTTTAGTCACGACATGGGAATGTAGTTCACATTGTTTGTATATCACCTCCTACGTATCTTCGCCCCTTTACTTGGGTTTGCAAAAAACCTGTCTGTCGTCACACTTCACCGGTAAAATGTGCAAAACAATAACGACAAAATGATCAGGACGCTCGCTGGCCTAAATACTCGACATAATGTAATAAGAGAGAAGGATGATGCCAATGATGATGATAAATGCGAAAAATAAAAGATGAGTTAGAAGTTTATATTTGAATTCTGCTTTTTTTTCATTATGAGAAGAACAATCGTTTATGAATAATATTTTTCACAAGGTAAACACATTCTGTTCACCTTTTTAAAATTCCCTTGACTATATTTCGCTTACATTCAATATTTATTCATATCATACTTGGAATTAATTTACTAGTTTATTGCGATTGTTTTACATGGAACAAAGTATCCAGTTAATTTTCTTATGTATTTTATCAAATATCACAATATTTTTAAATAATTAATAACAATACAAAGTTACTCTATGATTTATGTTTTTATTGTTATTATTATTTAATTCATTAATTCTTTGAAGACTTTATCTGTCAAATATTGGTAAAATAAAAAATGAATTGATGGCAATTAATTATCCTATTCCAGTCTATCAAAAAATTTTATTGATCTAGATCAACGAATATATTCAACTACTAATGAATTGCTTTCTCAATGCATAAAGGTGCATAAGCAATGGCAATCCTTTAACTCGAAAGAATCCCACGATGCTGAAGATCGATGCCACTGACTTTTCCATCCGGTATCCGGAGCAATCGGTGTAATAACCTGGCCGTTAGCCGCCCGTTCGCACGCATCCGATGAGCGAATAGAAGTAGAGTGCATTTGTTTCAGTGTACATAAATATACTCCAAGGGGTACTTGCATGAATCTAGTGGCGTGAACGAGTCTTCCTTGAGGCGTGGGCGGATCGCACGCGCGCTCTTCAATAATGGATCTCATCGATCATCCATTCTCTCAAGCGACGTAGAATCTTCGTCAGTATAAAATATGTATTCCAAGACCATTAGCTCTTTACACGCGATCTGGTAAAAAAATCCTTGTTTTCTGCTTTTTTTCTTCTTCTTCTTCTTCAAAATAATATAAAAGTAGAATTATTTTGCGTCTTAGAAATGTAGAAGGAGAAAGAGAAGAAGAAGAAGATGAAAATAGCGTAACGCCGGGAGCGATCTGGTGATTTACCGCTTGGGAAAATAAAAGGGAGAGAGAAAGGGACATCAGCTTGGCATGTGGAAGGAGTCAGAGCACGCGCGGCGCCCACTCTCCTCTTATACCACACGAGATTTACCCTGAAATGCCACAGTGATTTGTGTGACCAGTTACCGTTGCCATTTGCATAGCCCTACCCTCACCGAGTGCATTGTTATCTCGCGCGCCCCTCCCATTTCCTTCATATGCACTCTACTAAAATGCTAGGAAGTGGTCGAGTTGTCTTAGAGTAGGTCATGGACCTTGATGATATTATTTAGCATTTTTCACTTGATACAATAATGCCGATACTATCGGAGCATTTGTTTTTAATCGTTTTGGAGTAAGCTCTCTCAAGAGGAATGAGTATGGAACGTGGTCGGTGTGTAAAGGGAATGCTGTGGATTAGTTGAGAGTTACTCTATAGAATTAAAATTTTTTTGTTTTTTGTTATTATGAAACATGTATACTATTGATAATAAATAAAACTTAAATAATGATAAAATGTATGTTTTAGTGAGGACGCAGGGCGTATCGGCGACGAAATGAAGCATGCAGCATGCGTGGTAGCGGTGTCACGGCTGCGCGGTCCTGCCTTCAACCCCTGGTGTCCGCCAGCCGCTACCTCGCCGTCCACGCCCTCCCCGGTGATCCCCTGTACTTCGTCGTTGAGGTAAGTTAAAAAGTAGCTCAAGTCTCTCAAGGTCTACACAAAGTCTGCTTAAATGCGAAGACTTGCATCTTTTAATTGAGCCATTAATGAGCTCGTTAGCGTGCACGCCTTAGTGCCTACGCTTTCCAACGTTGTTCACAGAGGAAATGAGAACTAGTATATAGGGGGATATATGTATACACATATAATGGTAGAAAGATACTTCTCACGATTAATTTAATGGAATCGTGTTGGCTGTCATCGGAATAATCTCGTGAGACTGGATTCCACTCGGCTATTCCTAGGTATAGACTATTATTATTACTCGTTCTCATGTTGTTTTTGCTGGAACCATCAAGACTCGCCTGGAGTATATTCCAAGCTCTATAACTATACAATTCCCTAATCGATATTTAATTTGTGAGGAAATGATGGTGCGGATAAGAGAAGGAAATGTCTGAAGACTATGAAATGATTGTTCATTCTTGAGGAAGGCATTCCTGACGATCGAACATGATAAATCAGCTCTCTACGAGTAGTTGCGGTTAAGAGCCAACCATCTTTTCACGTGTTTATGTGTATGTGTATGAAAGAAAGAGATAGAAAGTCAGACTGAAGGAGATTGGATCGGTTGTAAATCCAAGACAGCAGGTTGTTCGCCCGGATGTTTTATGGTCTGAGGCCCTAGAGATTTGGCCCGGGACAAGCAAACGCGCTGTGGAATGCGACGTGGCTGTCGTAGGATGTCCGATGAACAACGATAAATCCCTTGGAATTGGGCCTTGATCATTTTTCCATCTTTATACCACCTACTCGATCCGAGAATGAATTTACCAATTTAGTGCTCAATCAACAATTTATGGGTGTATTAAGGATTGACTTTTCAGATGTGCGAATTTAGTGTTTCCTCAAAGGAATTTACAGTCAATGTAAAAAAAAAAACCCCAAAATTTTTTGCTTCAGTTGGGTTATTTGGTTGCATTCCTATGCACTCCAACTGTTCAGGAATTATTGAAAAATCATTTGATTGGAGAAAATTTAAATGTGAATTACTTGCTGTAGAAAAAAAAATGATTTATCTCATCAATCAATTATGGTAAAACATGAATTAGTTGACTTACTTGAGCTGAATGATGGAAATGTTATTATTATATTAATAAATAAATGACCAAGTGAAAAGAAAAAATAAAAATATTTAGAGGAGATAATTGGCAAATGTGACTAATTCAGGATGCCAAACAGTTGTCGATCGATTGATATATCGAATCGAACGTCAATTCGAGATGTTAGTAAGGGGAAAGAGACGTATACAGCAACCGGTTAACGTATATAAACCTCACAGCAAGCACGAGGGCATCCAAGTGGACAACGAAGAGACGTATCGTGGTGTTTCATCGTGAGTAAACGCGAGCAACACAAATATATATATATGTATTTATACACATACCAATGTGCATTAAAAGTGCATACACCTAGTTGTTTTATATGTATACGAATATTGCAAACGGTGAAAGCGTAGCCCACATACCAGTAAATGTATTTAATTTCCTAGGACGACAAACTTGCCAGTATAAATAATTTCAATTGTACATTATTAAATCATTACGATATCCTTTTTACATATTGTTTATTATTAAAATTTTATTGTTATCTTGCTAAATCATTTATTGCGAAATTATGAATAACAAGAATTCCACAAGACTCGTCAATTCATTAAGAATGCAGTCATGTAGTTGCAGATATTATTTAAACAATTAAACATCAACAAGAAGTCATGAATTTGAATTTACATTGAGAGCACGATTTTATTTGTTTTTTTTTTTTTAATTATTTTTATTAGAGTATTTAAAAACAGTGAAAATTTAATTTTTATATTGACAAATTTGATGAAAATAGGAAGTAAATCAGTGAATATTTACTAATTTGTTGGAAAAATTATATTAATATAATATACTAAAAAGTGATGGATATAAGAATTTAAAACATTTTAGAAAATTCCAATAATTTATATCAATTTACAATGTATCTAAATATGTTTAAAATTGTCATTATCATTTCTTATCTAACAATTGAATAATTTTTCCAGGCAAAGTCACGAGTAAAAGAGGTTTATGCGCAAACATGCTTACTGCTTGGGCAACAGGGCATGCGAGACTGCGAACTTTTTGGCCTAGCAATACTTTCAGGTATGGAATTTAAATTTTATTCTTCTTAATCTGTCCATAAGCTTATTAATCAAATCGACAACTTTTTATATATACTGGAAGGCGTAAGAGGGGGAAGGGGGAGGTAAAAAAAATAGTAAAAGTATTATCATACAAGTATAGTGACGAACCTCTTGACTTAATCTTGAAAGCTTTTTGCATACCAAACTCGCTCTACCGCGTCTTTCGTTTGCAATGTACGAGGCCCTTCTCCCCCACCAAGAGATACGAGCCGGTCCGACTTGTTCCGCCGCTACTGACGCGCCTGGCGAGCCACTTGGGCCTTCCAGGCCCTGTGCAAACTCCCCTCTCCCTCCTATTCCTCTCTCGAACCACCATCCTCAGCCGGCTTTCTTTCTCTCTTTTCAACTCAACACCCCACCTTGGAACTCACATTCCAGGGACCCCCATCACTGCGCGTTCGAGCTCTGGCGGGTTTTGAAACGCGCGAGCCATGACACGGAAAAAAATGCATCTGAAAAACCAGAACATGTATGGGGAAAAATAGATAAGATATTTCTACATGTTATCCAAATTTAAATTCACTCCATTCTACTTTATTTACTCGCATTATCATCATCCCTACATTTACAATTCAACTAGTTATTTCATTATTTTATATAATATTCATATTTATTTCATTATAATGAATAAAAATAGATGAGTTTAAAAGATAAGAGAAAATTTGAGTTGGAAATACAAAATTTAGGGTTATAAAATGAGATTAGGTATCAAGATAATCAGACATGTATCGTCATAGAAGGCCCATGCCGGCGGATACGGTGGCTAAAAATAGAAACTCTGGCGGTGCGGAACCTGGCTCCGTTGGACCCTTCAAGCGATTTGCGTGACTTGCTTTCCGTGAAGGGCTCTTGGGAATTATTTGGAGCCCTTGAGTTCGGCCTTCATACCAATTCTCGATCTCATTCCTTTCTTCATACACACATCATTGTTATATATTCACACATATTTATATTTATTAATCACTATCTTGTTAATCTCGAAATATTCATCTCTTTTTTATTTCAAAAATACAAACTTTCAATAAACAAAAAAATCTGATAATTAAAAAACAGAAAGATGAAGTAATTTTTTTAGAATCGATAAAGAATCCTCATAATAATTGAGTGAATTATGAAGATTTAGAAAGGAATAGTGAAAGGAAATAAAAGTATATGGTTGAAAGATGAAAAGAGGAAGAGAGAAAGAGGAATGTACGGAGAGAGAGAGAGGGAAAGCGCTCGCGGGTAAGACGGTAGCCCGGTGATTTGTATAGAGTGCCTTGTATTCCACCTCCCACCATCATCCTGGTCTCTCTTTCTCTCTCGGGCGCTGTTGCTCGACGACTCGGCAGTGGAATGTGGGAGGGTGAGGACTCAGGACCTCGTTCATGGAGTGGGAGAAAATGGGATTTAGCAGGTCCAGGCATATAAGCGAACGTTGGCGGGAGCAACGAATGCCCCGCGAAACTTGGGCGCGCATTGCGACAGCAAGAAGACGTGACGTTATAGCGCAAAGTGGAAGTACATATTATAAGGCCCGGTCTTTTTTTCACCCCGAAGACTCTTATAAACAACACCTCTTGCCTCGTATATACATTTAACTTACCATCTTTCTCCTTTTCTTACCATCCACCATCTTGTTTTACTCGTCTTTTCTCTACCTTATTTTTTCTCGCGTCTCTCGCACACGAGATTTATGATGTAGTATTCCACTGTGAATAAATCTTTCATAGCTCTTTATATCTTTCTACATATACATATTCTGTATATATGTATCGTAGTGTATCTTCAAATTTCTCTTTTACACTTGAGTAACCTTGACGAGATCGTAGTCATGTTTGACTTTGCTAAACATACACATGGCATGAATGACTCATTCATAAAGTCACTTACATAAAACAATAATAATAAAAATGATGAAATAAGTGATAAATTAGAGTTGTGACCTTTTTGCAAGTGTTATTTATATGAATAAACAATGGTGTATGCGGGTGGATGAGTGTAGATATGAATAAAAAGGGGAAAGAGAGATTTTGGTGATACCAAGAGAATTGGAGAGTAGCAGCTGGCAAGGGCCATTTTATGTCTCTTTTTTCTGGTTATATCTTTCTCTATCTTACTTTCGTTTTGTAATTGGTATAGAGAGGGGGAGAGAGAGAGAGAGAGAGAGAGAGAGTAGTAGTATATTCTGGCTGAAATATTTTTTTCTTTTTTATATTTTCGCTTCTTTTGGATTCCTCAGTATGTACTCTCTTGAGCATCGTTCCACTCTCGGTCTTCCTGTCCGTCCTTCATCCTTTCGCTCTCTCTTTTTCTCAGCAGTGCGTTCGTATTCCTACCCCTACCGCTCATCTTGTCTGTCCTACCACCGTCCTTGGCCCTTCATACCTCTTTCTTTCCATCCTCTGACTTGACTTGGCGGCCATCTCAGCACCATGAGCGCGCTTACTACTCAACTCCGTATTTACGTGGCATGTTTTGTTCCCGTGGAATAATTTGATCGAGCTGAAATATGCGACTGCAGCGAATATACGTGGACCCCCTGGAGATTCCATGAAGAGTTTCAGGAAGATCAAGCTCGACTTTATGTACAAACTTGAACCATCTCTTTCACCCATTCGAGACTACACGTGGAGGCAAATTTAAATTCACTTGGCAATTTTATGGTATCCACCAGCTGCTTATGAGAATTGTTTACGACCATTTTAGCGTAGTATACAACTGTAAAAATGTTACCAAAGTATGCGGGAGTGATATAGGAAGAGAAAGAATAAATGCATATTGGCGTTCAGTGACCGGAGAAGCCCCGAACAAGGTCTCGCGAGCATTCAGGTATGCGACCCATCACCCGTTCGTTCTCCAGCTCATGACGCGACACTACTCCCGCCTCGCGCACGGGGTGGCGCGACTAATGTGGAATGCTTGCCCCGCAAGACTCTTGCTTTCTCACTTGGTCTCTTCCTCTATCGTATCTTCAACATTCCATTGTATCTCCAGCCAAATTCCAACCAAAAAGCTATGAAAAATGAATCCATAAACCTTTACCGCATTATCATTGCCGTATTATTATGATTACGATCATTAGCGGAACGAAATAAAAATACGACTGGCTTTTTAGACTAACGTTGTTGAAGAATGGGCTCATATGGTGTAGGAATTTATGAGAGAGTGGATCTTATAAGCCCAGGTAACGTGTGAGATCATCGTTCTCCACTTTTTCTTTCCCTCTTGCTCTCTCGCTACGCCTTCCCGGCAATCAGAGGGGTGATTATGGTCGTAATTACGGTTACGGCGCATTGCCATGGTGGCAGCGAAGCATTGTTTCTTTCTGGGAAAACAACATGCTCACTTTATAGAGATCCTTCTTCTTGTCACAAAGTAACTTCACTTTATATATGGATATGGAAAATATCTTCACTTCTCTCTTCTTCCTTCATACCAAATCCACTGAGATCCAAATCTTTATTACTTCCGCTTTACGATTTCACTTCTTGGCATTCAGCTTTTTCAAGTTATCTTGCTAGAGTGTATCATTTTTTTTTTCTTCTTTCCGATGTTTATATGCGCGAACCCCTCCATTCGAGTGAGCAGGTGTGTTCGAGTCTGCCAGCTTATGCGTCCCAGAGAACCTTCAAAAAAGAATCCCAAGTTTATAGACTTGAGGGCTGTTGCCAGGAGAATGCGAATCTTCTTGTGATTATTTACATTTTTGCTTCACCTTACTGCTTTTTCAATCATTTTAATTAGTCTGACTTGGATTCATTGATCAGCAATCCTCTTTTCTTGGAAATCAGTTTGTTTTAATGAGAAATTAAATATTTTGATTGAAAAAGATATTGATAGGTTAAGGATCCATGTGGGTAGGACGAGTTTGGAGTCTTATTGGTTTTACTCATTCAGAAACAAGTTGAAAGATTTCTTTCATTGTTTAATACACGTTTAGAGGTATTTCTATTTCACCAAGTCCATTGGCACTTTTAGCTACTTATATTACAAAGAATTTAATAAAACTTGGTTCAATAAAAATTCGATAAGAACAAAAAACATGGAAAATATTGAAGTAATTGATCAGCAATATAAAAAGCATACCTCAAATGTTAATTTCCAATCAAAAAGAAAAATAATAAAACTCCAAAAAGTTGTTTCAATTAAATAATTATTCTTTTATCTCCAACATTTTTCCCAATTCTTTCCCAAAATTAACAACATGAAAATAACAAAACAAAATATTTCAGATGGCGAGTATCTTTTTGTGGATCCCGAGAGTAAGCTGAGCAAATACGCACCGAAGAATTGGCGAAGTTCTCATACTTACGTGAGTAAAATAAAATATATATCGAAAAGAAAAAAATTATAAAGACATTAACCGAGAGAGAAAGAGAGAAAATTTCTGAGAAACACCAAAGTAAATGAGTACATATCTCAAACAATCCAACGAAATAAAAAAAAAAATGAAACGGGGGTAAAAATGAATATTGGATTGTCGAAAGTGCCGTTGGGCTTCGTAAGACAAGTAGTTAAGTTTAATATAACTACATACATATATATATATATATATATATTGAACGAGATATCTCCAAATCTGTAGTGCATCTCAGTCTCACTGGTGTGCTTTCTCTTTTTCTTTCTCTTAGCCACTAATGATGGCCCGCCAATAACCAATAAATACTCGCCCGGTGAAACAGGCTACCGGACTACGTTCTTATCTCTTGTGCTGCATCTCGTTCAAGAGCTCCATTGGCTCGGCATGTAACTCCTATTAAAATACTCGTGCTTGCTGCAACAAATTGAAAAAAATTCAAAGAAATGAAGACAAAAAATATTTATTCATAATTTCATAATTAAATGAGCTATTTTATATCGAAATAAATGTGGATAAAAAAGAGCTCGAGCTCTTGAGAATGACTGTACAAATGAGAGAGGAAGAGAGGAGAGGCATATAGGAATAGAGGGGAAACGTGGATTAATATTTATGGTTTGTAAAATATGAGGATGGGGATCCGGGACGGTAATTTGCCGCGATTTGACCGGAGGGTTTAGGTCTAGACACGACTCACTGCCTCTTTTACTTCCTCTTTCTCTCTCTCATACACTCCTCACTCTCTTTGATACTCTCAGCTGCTGCTGTTGCTGCTGCTACTTCGCTCTCTGTGCCTCCGAGTCAAATTTTCGTGCTACCGAATTTGGAGTGGAATTCGTTATTGACTGTGTTGCCTCGCGGGAGAGAGAGAAAGACCCTGAAAGCCTCGCAGCGGCACCCAAGGGATAATTTATCAACCTTTCACAATGGCCCGGTGCGCATTCCTCACTCGGGACCTCTTCAATTTGTCCTATAATGAAATTTCTGCCTAAATCTATCGAACAGTCCAAAAAAAATTCCATCATTATTACTATTAATATTGTTATTATTTGCATCGTTTTCAACCTACTTTTTTCATCATTTTTTCTTTTTTTTTCCTCCTTTCCAATTATAAATTAAATGAATGAACGATATTTTTCGGAAGAAAAAAATGATTTTTTTTGTGGGATTGGATTTTTCTAGTTTTAATAGAATGGCTTTTAATATTTAAAAGGGAATTAAAGTTTTTTAATAAATGCTTTGAAATTCATTTAAAAAGAAAATTATCATTTTTGAGAAAAAAAGTTATTTTTAGAGAAGAAATGATGCTCAATTTATTTTTAAATTATATTTCATCTTTTCTTTATCAAGTTTCATGAATTTTATCTGAATTTAATTTCAAATATAAATCCGTAGTGTTTTTTAACAGAAAAAAAATGATTAACTATTTAAATATTTTAAGTATAAAATTAGTTGTTTGAAAAAAATCAATTCCAATGCGAAACTCATCTCTCTCATTTTCATCTAAAAGTTTTCGCAGTAAAGTGTCAAAAAAGGATATTATTCACGACAGTAAGATATCAATTTTGAATTAAAAAAAAAATATTACCTAATAAAATAAATATTTCTACCTTTAAAATAAGTTTCTCTTCATAAAAATCATTTATTTCTTGGTAGTGCTATTAGTGATTGCGTCGTTGGTATTTTTATTAAAGAAATTTCTGATGAAGTTTATTGATTTGACTGCCACTTTTGGAGTGCCTTGTGTATAAATGTAGGCGGAGATTCTTGTAGGCAAAGTGTCCCCTTAAGCTGTTAATGATTTTAAATATTTTTTGATGTCAAGAAAACAGCCGTCGAATTATTAATTTTTCCACGTGCTACGGTAATTATATCTTGGGCGATGATAGACTATTAAAAAGGACTTCCAAACATTTGGGGTAATTACCCATGTTGGATGGATCGAGAGATGATCAAGTTGAGAGCTCAAGATGGCCAGTTCTTAAGTGGCTTTCCACTCAGGGAGATTCGCCTCAAGGCATGCGTGCACCGGTTGCGTTCTCTTGGCCATTCAAAGAACTAAATTGCTTTCATTTGCGAGTCCAAGTAATTTTGTTGTGCTGATGAAGCATCGATATCTGATCGATGTGATGATAGTCGCTGATCGATTGTTTTGCTTCCGGGAACATAGAAAAAAAATCTTATTTTCTTTTCTATACGAGAATCGTCTTTCATAATCACATCAGATTATTATTTAATCGATAGTATAATAGTATTATATTCATGTACATATATATGTATATGTATATATTTAATCAATGTGTTTTTTTGTTATTGCAGGGCCTAGACAGTAGTGGACGGCCGGCTTTTGTGCTTTATTTTCGCGTTCGATATTATATCGATACTCCTTCGCTTTTAAGGTAATTATTTGATTTTCAGTTAAAAAATCTACTTAAGTAAAAATTTTTGAATTTATGTGGTAGATGGTATTATCATGTTTAGAGTTCTTTTTCGAGTGTTTTTTTAAGCTATAAAATTGATAAAAATTTACAATTGGTGGAATGTTAATTTATTTACATTTTGGAATGAGATGCATTTAGTTTTAATGGTTTATTAATATTTTATAAAATTTTAAATTCTTTAAATAAAAATATCATTAAATTTATAAAGTATTAACAGTTGAATATATAATTCTATTCTTTTTTTTTTAGCGATGAAACAACGCGACATCATTATTACTTGCAACTGCGGGATAACGTGGTCAGACATGGAGGTGGTGTGGAGAGTCTTCACCCACATCATCCCTTGCATACTCAAGAGATTATTGCTCATTTGCTCATCCTCGCAGGTCTTGCACTCCAAGCAGACCTCGGTGATTACTCAGAAGAACGTCACCGACCGCACGCCGGTAGCGTTGGATACTGTAAACCATCAGACTACTTACCACCCCACATGTGTCTTGAGGCCAACGTTCTCAGTATTCTTGCTTCCCAGCACCGCGACAATCGTGGTCTCTCTCGGGAAGAGGCTGAACTCCAGTATATTCGAGAAGCGGTGCTCCTGGAGGCGCCGCTTAACGCTCATCTCTATCGACTGCGACGTACAAAAGGCGAAGCCGGACCAGGACGTATTCTCCTCGCAATTTGTGCCCGAGGCGTGCGAGTTTATACAGAGGAGGAAACACCGAGAGTCTTTGCCTGGAATAATATCGGTAAACTTTGCTTTGATCGCAAAAAATTTGAGATACGAGCAGTCGACCAACCTGACAAACTTACCCTGTATAGTGGATGCGATGATAAAAGCAAACTCCTGCTTGGATTGTGTCGCGACACCCATCAGTTTTCTATGGCTATAGCGCCTCGAGTTACTGAAGCACGCCGTCGTGAGGAAGAAGAACGGAAAGTCCTACGAGACTGTTATATGTATCCAGCGAGATGCAAACTCAGTATGACAGCCCGAGGTGCTCGTGGAGATCAACGTATATCGGTTATTTCAAGCACGTCTTCCAATACTACTTCAGGAATTGTTAGTGATCGTGTTCACAGTGAGGATGAACCCGACACAGCTCCAGCATCTACTGAATGTTTAGCAAGACTTACTGAAAGTTCGAGCTCATCAATTCCTAATGATATGGAACAATCAAGACCATCATCACCAACGGCTGTAGACGAGATCGATGGTAATGATGTTAATTTATCGATGACAACTAGACTTACAACTAATGCAACTCCCGGTACTGAAGGATCACAATGCAGTAGTAGTTGTAGTACTGTTGTCGTTGTAAATTCACCAACAACGAATTCAGTATCTCAAAGACCACGACGTACCTCAGCCAATTCAAGTCTTGAACTTGGTTATTCTCACACAGCACAGAATTCTGCTGTTTCATCTGAATCAACTAATTTTCCAGGAGTTATTTATGATAGATGTAAAAAGTCAACTAAATTTATAAATAATGATGTATCAACATTAAACGTTGATGAAGGATTCACTGGAACAGATATAGCAAGTGAAACAAGTGGTGTTTATACTTTGAGAAGTAGTGCAATTCCGGATGAAAGAATAAATGAATTATATTCGGCAACAGAAGATGCTAATGAGTCTATGGGAACAAGTAATGTTTGTAACTTAAGCTCTGTACAATCTACAACCGATGAAGCTTCAGTTACATCAGGATTTTACACAATTCATAGTGAATTAAGATCTGAAAGTGATGTTTATACTGAAGATGCTAATCCAGATGATCAAGAACCAATTTATAGTATTTGTAAAGATGACGATGAGGATATGACAAATTCTGTAGGTTTACCAAATGTTAATAGAGAACATTCCGATGATCCAAGGTCAAGAAGCAACAGTATTCTAAGTGCAGGAAGTTTTAGAGGTGATGGAAGTGACCCTCCAGGTGCTGGACCTTTGTTAACAGCTGACGAATTATCTGATTTGATAGTCGGACGATACCCACCAAGAAAAACTATAAGTAATTCAATGGATTCTGATTGTGACTATGTTACAATGCCACCACCGCCAGCTCCACCCCCAAGAATGGACAGCAATGATAGAAAATTGCCAACTCCTCCTCCTTATCCTTCGAATATTGATTTTAAATCATTGAGTTTAAATCATTCCAGATCTAAAATACCATCAGGAGCTGAAAGAGAACCTCCTCCACCCCCTCCGTATAATTCTCTACGGGTAGATTTTGTTCCTTTGCCCCCAAGAAGAACAGAACCACCACCTCCACCTCCCTATACATCACCACGAGAAAGAATTCAAATTCCTCCACCCACGCCTCCAAGGAATGATGCTATCACTCCACGAGAACCGCCTCCACCCCCTCCATATCCAGAAATTCCTTCGGTATGTCAAGAAGCTATCTCTAAACTCTATCCTGGAGCTGGAGATAATTTGTTCACAAGAATGGCCAGTGGGAAGAATTATAATGCTCTTGGTACCAATAAAGTTAACTGTATTTTAACAACTTCTTCATTGACGGCATCTACTACAGTAGTTACTGATACTCCAGTCAGTCCGGCACCAAAACCACCTCCGAGAATTCAACCGCCTACTTATCCAGGAGATAAAATGAAACCTACTCCTGTTCATGCTCCTGTAGCTGCGTTAGTTGTAGGGCCAAACAATTATCTAGACGTTCATGCTTCTCGTGGTGCTCCAGTCTTGTTACCTTACTTAACATCTCCTGCGTCTTCAGCACCACCACCACCACCACCGCCAATGGTTCATCCGAGGCAACCGCCTCCACCACCACCAAGTTTGGCCACAGTTTATACAAGTCAAGTAGCCAGGTCACAAATAGAACAATACAGACAACAGCTTTATTCTGATGTTGATTATGTCATGTTTCCTCTCAAAGATCCAGCAGTTTCTAAACAGGAGTACATTGATGCCAAACAAGGATCTTTATTGTCAGGATTAACATCATATCCACCACCTCCATATCCATCTTTTAATAATAAATCATCAGTTATCTACAGAAGTACTCCTTATTTACCTGGATCATCGTTTTCATCCAGTACTAAATACGCTTCTAATTTAAATTTGAGTGATACCAGCTCCAATTATCCTATTCATGGGAATTTAAGTAGCCATTATGCTGCTAGTACGAGCTCTCTCTATAGCGGTGCTACGTGTTCGTCTTCAGTAGGAAGTCAGAGTTTGAGAAGAGAACCGTCAGTTCCAGTACAACCATATACTTTGCATGGTTTTTCACGCACCAGAAGCGATGAGAATATTCTCAAGTGTTTTGAGACACTTTCTTCTTCTAATACTACTACTGCTGTTACTACTACTACTAACAAGCTGCAATCTCTTCCGCAATCCAAACATAGACGATTGCCACCTCCACCACCACCGCCTCCATATGAAATTCAGGTAAATTCAAGTCTTTTATTTATTCATCCATTTTTATATCGTTTAATCTGAAAAACAATTATTTATTAATTATTGTGAATCGAAAATAATTATTACAAATTTAATAATTCAGATGAAATTTAATTTTTTTTTACACAATCATTTTTATTTCCATTTGAATTAATTAAAATTTTATTTTATATTTTAGAATTTAGAAAAAAATCAACCACTTCCTTCTTCATCATCAGGAACTTCATCTCAAGTTTCCGTATCAAATTCAGTTACATCCGTAACTGAGCCTGAAGAAGGAAAGGAAGATGGGATGCTTGATATACGAACTCTTCGAGAGAAGAGTAGAAACCTTGATTTGCCTCTCATATCGGCTCTCTGCAACGATCGTTATTTACTGAAGCAAACTAAGGCTTTCGTATTGCCAAAGCATCCAATGGAGAATTCAGCAGCTTCATCAAATTCAAAAAATGTTAATTCTCCTTCGAGAAGTAATAATACTAACGTTGGCACTACCTCGAGTAGGACTAAATATCCCGTGAGTGGATTATCTGCAATGCAAATTTCAAAACCACCGAGGAAATCGTCAACGAGTACACATCGACATCCTTCTGAGATTAAAGGCAATGCCTATAAAATAAATTCACCAACAAAGGCTTCACCAGTTAAAAAAGACCCTACCAGGGCATCACACTCGTGAAATTACATGATTTAATTCCTCAGACCGTGCTTCTTCAACTCAGGGTGCCATTAAAAAATAATAATTATTCCTTTTCACGTCACGAGGTCAATTCTACATCAAAACTCAACAATCGAAGATAATTATTTTTAAATAAATTTTATTATTTTTAGTTTAGTTGAAAAAATAAATAAAAAACTTTTTTTTTAATTTCATGCAATTGACATGATATTAAATAATGTGAATTAGTGATTTAATCATTATCACTAGTAAATAATAAATTAATAAGAATGACTTCGTTGATGCTGTAATTTGCTCAAATATTGTCACAAAAATTGATAAATTGTTTTTTTATTTTGAATATAAAAATGTAGTATTACCAAACGTAAGCATAAATACGTATTACAAAAATAATAGCTAAATACATTATGCTACACGTAAATACTTTATTCATAATGTGCAAACATTTTTTTAGATACTAAGAAATTATACACGTATTTTTATACTCAAGGAGATAAGTAACAATCAAGTGTTGTTAATGCAATAAAAAATAGTAATCTTAATAATCGTATACAATTATTTATTTTTTCATAACTTTTCTCGGTATTAATATTTTATTAATTAGTCAATTAATTAATAATAATTTATTATTATTCTAAAAATAAGAACGCTAATATTGAAACTTTAATCTCTACAATAGTACTTTTTTGTAGCTTTCAATTAGAAAAATTGCTTACCTTTTATTTTACGTTTTTCTATTGAGAATATTTTTAATTATATAACTTTCAATGTAACCAATTGATTTATCTCTGTTTCAAGATATTCACCCGAAAAACAGTGAATTAATATGAACAATAGTGCTGATACTGTGAATATTCCTAAAACTGCCACAGGATCAATATTTTCGAAATTCGAAAAAAAAATGGTCATTCATTCACACTACTCATAGTATACTGACTCTAAAATATTATGGTATTTCAAAATCAATCTTGAATAATAAAATGACAAAATAAATTTATCTTCATTCAATTGAACTTTCATATTTAAATCCATGTGTACATAGTATATTTTTAAAGTTAGTTGATGCTCGAGTTGATATATATTCAGAAAAAAATGGTTGGAAAGATAGAATGTAATTACTACCATACTGTACATTAAGTATAAAGTTTTTATATATTTTTTCCAACAAGTTTTAATTGTTTGAAAAACAATACATATGGATAATTATTAAATCAATTTTTATTATAAAAAGAGAAGGGCAATCATATTCTATATAGAGCTAAAAAAGTTAAATGTGAAGTGGAGTGTGAATAGACAAAGCCCTAGAGGTCTACTGTATGGACGGTTTAATCTGGTTGTGAGTAGCAATTGTTCTGCTAAAAAGCAATTAATGCTTGATGAGAAATTAAATTATATGAAAATAAATCACATTATAAATGACATCCAGTTGAGGTAAATAGAGTTATTATTATAATTGATGACGGACATCGTTTAAAATGAATCGATGGTGGATGATATAATGCATAAATATTTGGCGTAAGTTATAATTTTAATTATCTGGTTATTGATTGACCTGGTCATTATAGAAAACTGCTTTCAATCATCATCATTTAATGATACTTTAATTATTTTTTATTTATATAACCATTCAGTTTATTGAAAACTAGTTTGTTTGTTTTTTTAGTAACTTGAACATTTACTATACTCACTACAATGTTAAGTGAGTGAGTAAGTGAAAGATGTTTGAAAAATTAACATAAGAAATTTTCCACTCTATTAAATATTTCCCCTTAGATTAAAGCAAACTTATGGCAACACATGTTTCTGTCAAACTTTTTGATCCTTCCAAATTGTCCAAACTTTATCACAAAAATAAGGGAGAAAAGTTATGGAAAAAAATTAATAATGAAAATTTTATTGAAAATGAAGTTTGAAGGGGATAGAAATGCTGCGAGTACATATCACTCAGTGATACTTGAATCAGCTTTGTGTTTATTTCATAGAATATTTGTTCCAAGTCGTATCAGTACAGCTAAATTCATCTTTTGAATTGATCAACCTTTCTCTGTAGCAAACCAACTTTTTCAAATAATCAAGTGAGATAAGAATTAATCAATTTTGATTGAATGAATTAATGAACAATAGAAATTTGATGGAAAATAAAGGCGAGTTAAAATTAGAAAGAACAAAAAAGTGGCGCTACCATTGAGATAACTTAGAACTCTTTGATAATACAAGTCTGAAGGGTTGCATCGACTGCACAACTCCTTTCAAACATTTATCTTTTGTAGAACTGACTGTTACCGACTGTCTAGGGGATGTAGGTGTTGAAGCTCCTGTGATAATAATCTATGTGGTTAGGGGCGATTTTATCAGTCAATATTTGTTAATCCAATTGATATCCATCGCGTGCAGCATTTTCATACTAATATCTACAGCTCAATGATTGATTATAATATAATTGAATAGCCAAAACCATTTTCAACTATTAACAGCATCATCATTAATTAGAGAAAATGAGTATAATTTAAATGAAACAATTATAATTAATAATAATAATGAGAACTGAAGAAGCTTGAGTGCCATGAGTTTGTGTTAATATAGATAGCCGTGAGCTTTTGGAGTATTTTTGAATATTGCGTATATAAAATGAGCTTTTTAGATGCTTTGATCTCCAGCTTGGAATGGTTTTAGCTGGAGCTCGAGGGCTCGTACTCCAGCCGGCTGGTTCAATACGCATGCGAGTTAAAGTCGAGTTTCGCGCCCGCGTACTACAATATCGTGGTACTTTTCGATCGACTTGACGACGACTATAGAGAAAGAGCTACTGAGATAAAGCTCAAGTTGAAGTGAGTTAGAAGAGGTGTTAGAGAGCAGAGAGAAATCTCGCTGATGGCGGCTGCATGTAGTCGCTCAAACTACAGCGCAACGCGCATTCTATTGCGAGAAAAATAATAAATCTTTTCATTGGGAAACAACTGTCGATCAAGCTAGTTTTTCTTTACCAGTTTATAACTGATTCTGTGTGCACGCAGTGAACAATAGGAAAATTTGTCAAAAAAAAAAAAAAACGCTAAAGAAATACAAAGTGTGAAAAGAATTGATATTGAAGAAGAGAAAAAAGAAGCTTAAGAACAAGTGTTGAAAATAAAAATTGATAAAAGGAAGTGAGACAAATTTGTTTTTTTTTCACCACTAATTGTGTAAAATTAAAAGTTGAAATCTTGATAAGTTTGATTGTTCGTCAATAATAAAAAAAAAATTTAATTAAGTAAATTATTTGCCAATGGAGGTTATTGAAAGATTCAGTGGTAAATTTAAAGTGGAAGCATTGTTAAATGAAGAGTTGAATTTTTTATCAGCAGAAATGAAGTATGATCACTTCAAAAATGTTCAAAAGAGTTAGAAAAGGAGCTCTCAATGAGCTCCAGTGCCTTGAGATTCTAGTTCTCTTGTGAAAATAATTGCATCGAATCGAATGGTCGATAGGCCAAGAGCTCAAGCAGACGAGAGGAAAACGTTAGAAGAGTCTCTGATAAATGGTATCGTTGTGAGCAGACGAAGGGCTTCCCACCTGTAACCGCTCGATAGAGCCGTCGGTTCGAATGCTGCGAGTAACACAAATCCCTTTCGATATAAACCCCTACCTGTACAATAAAAATATCAGTGAAAATAATCAAATAAATTTTCAATAGTTATTTTCTTTATAGTGAATCTTAGATCAATATTTGACATGACTAATCGAATAATACAGTGATTGAATGCTGTCGAATGATTAATATGCACGAGTTTAAAACGTCAGACGATCATGATTAATTTCCAGCTGTGTCTACGGAAGTCGAGGTGCATGAGAAACCCGAGACACTTGGATGAAGCCCTCATTATTCCTCTTCTCTCACTGTGGATTATTGGATCATTTTGTGTTAAAGACAGTGAGTATTATCTTAAATACATTTAATCACCTTACTCGGGTTTATACTTTATATATATATATATATATTTATATTCAATAAAATACAAAGGATCTTAATAAATGTATAAGCATCTGGAAAAAATAGATTTATACAATAGCTATATAAGATCATGAGAAAGCTCATGCGCGATCAAACATCAGTTTAGTTGTACACTAGTTTACTTGTTTAATAGTTTTGGATCAGGACTTGGACTTTCTTAACTTGGTATATCAAAAAATGATACCAACATTAAAAGTAGATATTGGAATAAAATAGAGAAATAAAAAATATAAACTGATCAAAGTTTCAGCATGAGGAAGTGATTGAATGAAGTTGATTGAAGAAAGCAAATAAAGTAGGAAAAATGTTGGAGTAAATAAAGAGTATGAATTGATGTATCATTTAATATTCAATAGACTGTAAAATACAAGTAGGTTTATGAGATAAATATCAAAATAATTGTGTTGATGCATTTTATAAAGTTTGATATTTTATTTAATGATAAAAATGATACTTAATCAAATTAATAGCATTTAATCTCAATGTAACAGGCAGGAAATTTATTTGCGGCAGTGTATATACCGCATGATATCCTAAAAGCATACCGCAACTATCGGTGATGTGACCACGATGATGCACGCGAGTTGATTAACCAATGAAAAGGCTAACAGACAACGTTAGAGCTTTTCAACGACAATAATGTTATCGCATTACCCACCTACGCTTCTGTACCGTCGGTGTCTAGAAAACGTGATACGAGTGCAGCACTTTGCAACCCGATTGATCTTAATCGATCGTGAAACCTGCCACACTGATTTTCAGCGGCACGATACATGGCCGGGCAAACAATGCATCGGATGATGGTATAGTTCTCCACTTCTCTAGGATATACGTGTTCATAGGCTTTTCCTTGCTATACGTACGTGTATGGACTAACACGTCGATCGATAACCCACAGCGCATGACCGCTATTCGCCATTCGTTGCTCATCCGTTATCCAGATACTGCGGAAGCTCAAATAGAGGATATATATCTATAAGCTACCATGTATTACATACCATGAGAGAATACTTGTTGCCGATCTTCTGCTTTTAAATGTCAAAGGCTTGACTTTGTCTTTTCTACTTATGTTTCAGTTCCAATATCTCATGTTGTTGCCATTGTTGGACATCCTACGTATCTTCCTTGTGACATATCTACCAATCATGATGGCGATTCAGTTCATTTAATCCTTTGGTACCGAAATGATTTAGGAGCTGCGGTCTATAGCATTGATGTGAGGGGTAGAGATTTTAGCACCGCTGAAAGATGGTCCGATGATTCAGTCTTCTCCAATAGGGCATATTTTAGGACTGATCAGAAACCAGCTAAACTTGAAATCAATCCGATTGTTGAAAAAGATGCTGAGATTTACAGGTGTCGAGTGGACTTTCTTATTGGACAGACACGTAATTACAAAGTTAATCTCACTGTTATTGGTAAGTTTTTCATGTTTTATCATTTTTATGATTAGTAAATCAGACTTATAGGCTTGACAATATAAAAAAGAAAAGACTGATAGATCTAGAAAGAATAAAGATCTCTTAGTAATTCTAGAAAATATAGAGAAAACAGCACACGTCTGATCATTTGTATCTGATATAACATATGTCTAGATCTAATCAGATACGTAACTCTAAGATCTAATTAAATCCCAATTATAAAACTTTTTATACCTAATCAGATCCAATATAACTAGCTCAGAATTAAATGGTCTGAATAAAATGAGTTTTAATTAATTTAAAATTTAAAGTTCAAATCTGCAAAGATTTAATCATTTTTGAATAAAAAAATAATGTTTAATTTTTTTAAGTTATTTTTTTAAATACATGTATTATGTGTAATATTTGTTATAAATTTTTGATTACTTTAAAAGTTATTTATTATTAATCAACATGAGATAAATGAGTATCGACACGCTGTAGACGACGCTAGAGAGATTCCCGATCTTAAACACTATGATCAAAGCACTTTCTGATTACGAAGTGTACAAAAAAAATAGATGAAAAAGGGATATGACAGAAGTAAAAATTAACGATGAGCTTTTCGATTAATGGTTTTATATCACGAATTTGTCAAGAAAATTATTAATTAAATTTAAAAATTGATCATTTATAACACATGAATTAAATGTAAATTGATTTTTAAACGTAAGCCTTGAATTCCACATTCCATTCTATTTTATCAGTTACGTATTATATATGATCAATAAAACGCGACTTGTATTCTCATAAAACCTTATTTTATATCATTACTAGTTTTATTCATTCCATAAATTGTAAAGCACATATGTCTGATTTACCCCACATGCATTTCAAATAAATTGATTGATGTTTAAAATGAAAATACTGAAAATTTTACAAACGATAAAAGCAATTCACTAAATAATTGTTTACTTCAAAATTTACAATAAAAATTAAAATTATTTCTTGTATAATTTTGATAAATTTCACCAATTTATTGAAATTATTTCAAATTTACTTTGATATCAGAGTAAACGTAATTTCATAATATAAAGGAAATTGAACAAAACGAAACAAATGTCATTGATAAAAAAATATAATTTCTTGAAACATGCACTTTCTGTTTCCGCACATGCATGTATAATACCTACAATTTTGTTTAAATGACATTTTTTACATCTTCCGGTTTTTTTATGTAGGCGTCACTCGTTACAGCAATAATTTCGGAAATATAAACATAAAAGAGAAATGTTAAGAATTTCTATACCAGAAGAAATATTTATTACTTTTATCATAACTTTTATTGATTTATCCATGATATTATTGATTTATTGTCACTAAAGATTGCTGGAAAAGAGATTGACAATAAGGGCATTTATCAGCCCCTAGAGACAGTTTTGAAATGTGAAATAAATTTTATTGACTATTTTTTCAGTAATTTTGCAGGATACAAAGGGTTTTGAAAGTATCAGAGATATATTTTTTTTATCTCAATGCGATTTAAAAGATAATACACGCTTAAATTGGCTTAAATCTAATCACCGGAATCAGTAAAACTTTCCTTTTTCAGACTTCACTGGCTGGATTTTTACTAAGCGTATTTAAGTACAATGCACTCTCAGTAAAAAAACAATTATCGAGGGGTAATTCTGACCCTCATAGCATTTCTTTTTTTAAACTTGAGTAAATAAACATGTTGTAACTTTGTATTTTTAAAGGTCAATTAAATGCACGTTTTAGTAACAAAATTTATTACAAATCAGCACAGAAATAATTCTAGCTATTTTTTTAAGTTACTTTATTTAAAAATGAACATTGATGATTGTTTGAAATGTAGAGAAAATTAAATTAACTCCAAAGAGAATTTTAGAGTTCAATCTAGTTCAAAATTTCTAAAAAAAATTTAACGTGACAGATGATGACAGTTAATGATAGTTGATTGAATTAATAATAGTATTATGAATAATTAATAGGGGTTTTTTCGTATACCTTTGGACAATAACTGAAGTATTTTATTGATAAAGTTAAAAAATTGACTTGAAACTTCAACTCTAAACAGGCTCAGTGGTAATAAATAGTTTGACCCTTCAATATTGATCCAATGTAAAATGATCCAGTGAATTTGTCCTTGGAAATGGAATTTGATCTGTATATTATTATCCATAGTTGAATTGATCTTTAGAATTTTTAACCTGATAATTCTGTTCCACATATTTATAAACGCCTCTGAGGATTATTAACGTCACTAAAATTTGTCCAATTTATCAAGATGGATTCAATCATAATTAAATTTTTAATTTAGCTATAAACAAAGTAATTGCTTCAAGGAAATTAATTTAATTTCCTTTAAAAGCAATTGTTCAAATAAAAATACCACATATTATCATAAAAATTGTCTCACTTTAAAATTTTAATTATCAAAAATTAATCATTCAATGATTTTTTTTTTCTCGTACCATTAGTAATTCACAGATCATTAATTTTTAATGTAATGATGGATAAATTATAATAGATCAATTTACTAATGGATCAATCAGTCATGGATCTGTAAACTTGCATCAATTATTCTGAATCAATTGACATAGAGTTGACAGAACATGAAAATTATCTAAAGCAATGATTCCAAAGAAGGCATTTCACATTATTAAAAATTAATTAACATTATTCTTAATGTCATTAATTACTGCAAAATTCCTGCTAAGATTATTACCTCAATTAAATTATATAAATGGATCGATTGAATGATGATGATCATCTTACCAAAGTTTACCTACGTATAATTTAGAACGTGATATTGAATTATTACTTCTGCATGAATTAATTCACATCCAATTTATCATTTACACAGATCAATTGCTGATGGATTATTTTCAAAATATTCTAAAAATAGTACTCTTTATGAGTTATCTTTATCAAACCGAGCATGAATATTATTGTCCAAATTCCTAGTTTATGTACGATGAGAGAACAGAAATAAATAATTTGTTCTAGTAAAATGAATTAAAATTAATTTGAACTGAAAAAATAATTAATAAACATTACAATTTTCTTAAATGAAGACACTTTATAAGAATTTACATAATAAAATCATTATCTGTACAACACTGTTTTATAGAGAGTAATAAAAAAATGTTACTTTTAATGGATCCACGATGGAAATTTATGCTGAATTCATAGTTTGACATATGTAAATATAAATTCATGTAAGTTCATGAATGTTCATAGGTTTATATTTGCGTTAAATACAAATTCCATAGCTATGTTCAACATAAATCCATCATGAATACATTTTTATTTCACAAAAGCTTTCAAAATTATTTTAAACATCAAACAACTTGAAACTTTCTTGCAATTATTTCGTAACGAAATATAAAATTCACACAAAAGAAGAAAGTATAACCAATGGGGTATTTTATTCTTTTAGTTCCACCGAAAAAAATTTCAATAACAGACGTAAACGACATCACAAGAGAGAAGCAAGTTGGACCTTATCTAGAGGGCGCCGAACTAAAATTACATTGTAATGTGCACGGAGGTAAGTGTGACCGATTATGTATACGTTGTAATAGACTATTTTTATTTAAAGTTTTAGTCTATAATTTAATGTTCATTAAAATGTTACATAAATAAAGAAAAAATATCCAAGTAACACATGTAAATGAATATTTATATACAGGTAAACCACCACCTACGGTAACATGGTATCGCAATGATAAAGTAATTGCCAGTGAAGAAAAGACTGTAAGAGAAGGTGTCATTCGGAGCACTATTGTCATAAAAAATTTAGGACGTCAAGATGTACAATCTGAGCTTACTTGTAGTGCTAACAATAATAATAAATCTACTCCCTTATCGTCAACCGTCCGGATTGACATGACTTGTAAGTTTATTTATATTTCAAAAAACAACACTTTATCATTATATTTTAGTATTAATTATAGATAATTATAAATATTTTTAATAGTTTGAATCACTTAATTTTCAAATTGTGTTTAATATTTTAATGGATTTGAATGTTTTACGTTTATTTTAAGCTTTATTAAACTTAGAAAATGAATTCGAAAAGATTAATTTAATTGACAATTAATAAAGTAATTTGGTGATGAATTCATTTTTTTAAACTCACAGGTTAATAATAAAATGTTAATTCTTTAATATATTAATTAATTTTAACTTTAGATAATTTAATTAAAATTTCATTTTATTAAACTAAAAAAATCTATGTTATCATACTATTTAATTAGATCCACCTAAAATATAATTGAGTTATACATTATGCGAAATTTTATCCATTTGTTTTGAAAGTATTTAAAAATATCTGTTTAAAAACTCACATTTTACTTCGAGTTTAAATTTAAACACTACATTATTAATGATCCTATTCATAATATTATTCTCTAATTTTTTAAATTTAATTCAACAGTTACTAATTAACGATAAAACTTTAAAGCTAATTCGCGGATAACAAAATTATTCAATAGCATTATATTTGTAATATTATTTTATGAAATAGCTTGTTCAGATGACAGTTTGTATTTTTGCATATTTTATGACATGATTACGGAGACGTTTTGAATTTTTTTAAAGGGTTTATTGGGCTATTGACCTCCAATCATCATATATTTATGAAACTGAGTTAGAATAAAAAAATGCATTTAAAAAACTATTATCATGTAAAAAGCTAATCTAAAGAAAATTACTGGGAAATGACTACGATAAAAGCCCCTTTCTAATGTTATTTAATGATCAAATTATTCGTAACATACGTCTCAATCCAACAACCGTTTTTTTTTTTTTTTTCAATGAGATCACAAATATTTAATTTAATTATTGTTATTGAGAGGAAATTGTGTTATAATTAAAAACATGTTAGCATGTAAATTAATATTGATGCTAGAATATATATTAAAACCAAAAATAATTTTCGGACAATACATTTGTGATTATGATGCATATATATTTATTGTATTTAGTTCATTACACTTAGAAAATATTACAAGAATTAAAATAAAAGTTGAAATTGACCCATATTTCTGAATGAAAAATGTTTCTCTCTGAGTTGAAAATTTTTTGAATATCTTTTGCCAGCTTTTCATTAACATAAAATAATGCTTCATTATTTTATTACTTTGTTTACAGTTCCTCCTCTCAATGTGAAAATAATTGGTGACAATCAACCGCTATCAGCCAATAAGAGATGCGATTTGGTGTGTGCTACCTCGGGTTCGAGACCTCCAGCCCACGTCACTTGGTGGTTAGATGAACAACGTTTGAGTAATTCTAATGAAACGACATCAGATGATGGTAATGTGACAACAAGTGTTTTATCATTTGTTCCTAGTAAAAATGATGAAGGAAAACTGTTGTCTTGTCATGCCGAAAATCAAATTATGGGCATAAAGTATATTAAAGATGAGTGGATTTTGAAGATTCATTATAAACCAGAAACACAAATTCAACTAGGCGCATCGTTGAACAGAAACACAATTCGTGAAGGGTCGGATGTTTACTTTGACTGCTTGATACATGCTAAACCCGGAGTTTACAAGGTCGAGTGGCGGCATGACAAACGTACACTTCAACATAATACGACACAGGGGATAATAATAAGCAACCAGAGTCTAGTGCTACAAGGTGTAGAGAGAAGGAGCGCAGGTAACTATACTTGTGTTGGCTACAATACTGAAGGTGATGGCGAGAGTTCTCCATTTCACCTAAATGTCATGTTTGCACCGACCTGCAAACCAAACCAGACCAAGATTCATGGAGTTGCTAAGCAGGAAAAAGCTAATATCTCATGTCAAGTTGAAGCTAACCCCCCGGAAGTTGAATTCCGTTGGACATTCAACAATTCTGCGGAAAGCATTGATGTCGCTGCTGGACACATCGTTAAGTCTGGAACAACTTCAACTGTATCTTATACTCCCATGACCGAATTGGATTACGGTACATTACTTTGCTGGGCCAGTAATACCATTGGTAATCAGCTCGTACCTTGCGTTTATCACATAATCCCTGCTGGACATCCTGATATGGTACACAATTGTACTACTCACAATACATCAACAAGTTCTTTCTCCGTTAGATGTTCTGAGGGATTTAATGGGGGCCTACAACAATCATTTCTCTTAGAAGTGCGTGAGAGCAACTCTCAAGAAATTCGGGCTAATATAACATCGCCAGTTCCTCAATTTAGCGTAACTCATCTAGACCCAGGACTTCTTTACCAAGCATGTATTTTTGCATTTAATGAAAAAGGACGAAGTGAACCCATGGTTGTTCAAGCTGGAACTTTACGACTGCCTGAGAAACAATTGACGTCAGAGACCGGAAAATCACGTGGTAAGTCGACATGATTTTTTTTTCTTTTGTTTATTAAAGAGTCGACTTTTATGTAAGTTGTCAATACTTCTTGCTAAGTACATGTACCTGTTTTTTTTTTTTACTTTTTAACTTGAATAAAATGTGTAATGTCAAACGTACAGACGGTATCACGTTTAATAGCATTTAAATGTATATTTAGGTCGTTAAACTTTATTGGTTATGAATAATGGAAAAATTTATTAATACTTTCAATTGACAAATTTAAATATTTATGGCTTCAATTAAGATCATTATTTGATATTATTGATTCATACTTATATTTTTTTGCTTTATCGATGTCTGTTTCCATCAAAAGGAGCACGAAATATGCAAAACGTATAGATTTTATGAAAGGCCTTAAAATTGTGGAATAAAATTTTCGATTAACAATGTTTGAATCTTTTAATAGATAGAAAATGAAAAATGAAAAATTAAACGAAAAAAAATCATTCTTGAATTTTTTTTTAAACATTTAAAAAAATTCTTCTTCTGACTAGAAAAGCTACAAGATTTTTTCTCTCACTAATTTTTTCTGAGTTTGAAGCGAAATTAAGTTATGTATTATTTTGTCTTTCTTCCATTTTTTTAAAACTAATTACTTATTAAAGTAATGAATAATTAAATGCTGCAAGATTTTAAATTATATGTTTTCATAAGACAATTTTTTTTAACCGAACATTTCTTTTTATATATTCAAATGAAAATTTCTAGTACTACATTTTTATTAGTTTCGATATCTAAACTGATATTAAAATTTTATTAAAAATTCTTCAATGGTTATAGAACTTCAGTTTTGTTGAAAAAAAATTAATTAGTTGTGATATTAAACGTACTTTAACATAGAAAAAAATTATTGCTGATAGTTATTAAATTTTTATATATAATAATAATATTTCTTGCGTAAATATAAAAATTTGAGATATATGAAGATATTACTATGAATTATAAATTATTTTATAAAAATTTTCTATTAAAAACTTCTTATAAACTTATATAAGTAATTGATTATTCGATTTATTACTTTTTTATAACATCTAATTTTTTTCCAAGTGCACTTATCACAATGCAATTGAGATCTATTGGGAAAAAAATATTTTAAGTGGTAATAAACAGCACTTGATTTTTGTTGGAAGATAAAAAAAAGGACCTTCTGACCTAAATTCTAAAAAAAAAAAAAAAAAAAAAAAACACATTTTCACCGGTAATATTCTTTATTATTAATCAATTTATCTTAATTTATTAATACCATTTAACTCTTGAGAACAAGCTATTTCGATTTATACAATCTCTTCTTTAATTTTTGAATTTAAATTTATTATGAAGTTAAATAAAACATGACGGTATAAGTTGATTCTTTTTTCATTGGATTTGAATAATATATCAAACCAGAGGTTTTATCGAAATCTACATTCATTTTTTTATTAATACAGAGAGAACTCGACATCATGTGAAACTAACACCGATGCTTAGTGTTATGATCGGTGTTGTAGCAGCTCTCGTAATCGTTGCAGTGATCGTCATGATAGTACTACGTATTCAAAATGGTAATCCAGATGATCAAGGAAAACCACATTTAGAGGATCATGATAAGAATACCAAAGTAATACCAATTCAACGAGAATTAAGATTTCGGGAAGGATGTCATCTTTTAACCGAAGAGAAACATACGAGTGCATTTGGAAAGTCTCTTGAAGCAAGTGGAGAATTGAGCGAAGGGGATGATAAAAATCCTGATATTATTCCTCAACAAGTTTCTAGTAAGATCATCTATGTTATACTAGTACTTACTGAAAATATATCAATCTATCATCATAAAATTTTTTCAAACTATCTCCAAGTGAGAGTATCATGAAAAAACAGACTTGAAAAAATTTTATTTCCTTTTTGATGATTTTTTATCAGCATTCGACAGCCATTTTACGACAGAAAAATATATTAATCATTGAAAAAAAAAAAAAAAATAAAAGTTTTTTAATTGAAAAAAAATCCTTGGATTTGTTAAAGACCCAGTAGAAGAACCAACGGAATATGTAAGGAAACGCCGGCTTCAGGCAGTATCAACGATAGACACTTCACCCTCACGAAGTTTGATTGATCAACCAACCATGCAATCACAGTCTCTTGGAGCGCCTGGGAATTACGTTGGTTACTGTACTATCCGAAGTGGCATGCCTTTACGTGAATTAACTGCTTTGGGGTCAGCAAAACACAAAAGTGTAAGTAATTATTGGCAAATGATTTGTTCTCTCAGCAATTTTTCATTACAACAGTGTCGCTTTAATTTAATTCATTGAAAGCAATAAAGTGAATGCACCAATGGTTCACCAGGCAATAATATTTGATTAGTAAAGAGAAAATTCATGTAAAAAAGTTGTCGATTTCTATCAGTTTAATATGTCCAATTATCGAACTTCGCCGATCAGCTATTGAACATTTACCCCGCTTTTTGGATTATCAGACTTCAATATTACTGAAATCTTCGGTAAAATGTATTAAATAAACATGAAATAGGATAAAGTCATCAATAGTCTGCTTTCAATTTGCCATTCTAACTAGTAGTGATTGTAAAAGAGTAAGACCAAAATTGAACATCGGAAGCTTACTTGTGGTCGGAGGTTGACTATCGGTGATTTTATTCTATTCCATCAGATTAAATTTCGATTTTATCATAGATAATGTAGTTAAAAATTTTTGGAGGAAGGAGAGTTGAATTACAGAAGCTCTTTTATAACTTTATCGATTGTTACGTGATTGTAGACTATTTTGGATACTAAGAAGCTATACAAATTGTTGTATAGTAACAAAAAGTTTGAACACTATTTTTAATTATTTTATAATACAATTTTTTACATGAAATATTTTTAATAACCATAGAATTAAAAATATTATTTCCAGGAGAGCGCATTCGAATTTTCAAAAAGAGTAGTTAATTAGAAACAGAATTATAATTAATTTTTAATTGGTGAAAAATTAGAATAATAAGTTTAAAAAATTTTTTAAATAAAAAAATAATAAAAGGGCATTCAAAAAGTACTTTCTGCTTTAAAGTGGTTTCTTAGCGATTGTTATACGATTATTTCTTGAAAAGTCATATAAGCTCAAAGTCAAAAGTGAAGTTTTCGCAGTAAAAGCTTACAACTAACAAAAAAAAATTGATCATAAAAAATTTTTTCTAAGTATTTCGAAAAAATAAAGCCAACCTTGAGATGCTTTACTCTGAATAAAACTGTTAACATATTATATTTGTTTAATTGATGGTTTAATTATAAATTTCATTTCATATTCACAATTCCTCTAGGACCTTTTTTGGTGATTACATTGGATTAATTTTATAAGTCATGGAAACATAATTGACGAGTTTATACTTGATAATTAGTTTAAAATACTCTGAACAGTTTGTCAGTAAGCTCACCTATTTAATTTTATTTGATCATCTTTATCAAATACTAAATTATGTAAAAAATATCTAAAAAGATAATTTACTTTTTTCAAAAATTTACTTTTTCTCTACTTAAATTATTAGCGTTTAATAAAAAATCGATATTAAGATAATTCAAGCTTCAAATAGTTTGTAACTCATCGAAGCTTATTCATTTTTCGCAAAACTCTAGCCATTCGAATCTAAATTGAAAAATTTTCTGCCCTATTTATCTATTCTTTCTGAAACAGAGAAATTTGATATTCAACCTTCTATTTTTATCAATTGTCGGGACTTATTTTTATTTTTTTTTTCTGCTGTTAATAACAAATAAAAAGTTCACTTATGAGTAAAGTTTAGTTTTTCAATATTTTGAATATCTTGTTTAAATCGAAAAAAACAATAACAATTCAGTGGAAAAATATCAATATTCTTATATCAATCTTGTATAAAGTTGAAATATGAAATTTTTATGATTCTTTCTAATTAGAATCCATTGTGTTTTATGTTTAGCATAATTAACATTTCAAATTTTAGATGTTCTACACTGAGAAAATAATTTAATTTTATCTTAAAAATTTATCCAACAGTATCATTGCTTTCATAGAAGAAATTCTTAAAATTTTCGTTGGCAAATTTTTCTTTTAGTCCAATTAATCGCTAATAAGAAATAATAAAAAAAACCTCCTATTTTTACTTTAACTTGAATGACAAATCATTCCATTTATTTATTTATTTTTATTTTCAATGCAAATACTTTTAACTTAATCACCAAATTGTATTTCTGACTTTCCTAAAAGTTAAACAAGCACACTAATGAATTCGCCATGATTTTACTTTTTTTTTTCAAATAACCGACTTCACATTCCAATCAAATTAACTTCTCCATACTTTTTCTAACAAATGAATGAATTTTTAGCTTGGCATAAAAAATTCTTGTGATGATGAATCCAAATCAGACAGTTTTCCAACAACAATATCGATTACAATATTAATTAAAATAAGTAATAAACTACTAACAGTTGGATAAGTCTAGAGAGCAGTAATTTTCATACTACGAACTAACACATAAGTAATACTAGAATTTCCATATATTAGCACATTGAAATCGGTCAGATATGATACGTAACATATCAGATATAAATTAGCAGTTGAGTAGTGTAATTGTTCTAGAATAGTACATCTAAATAATAACATGAAAGAACAGAATTATATATTTGAGGCTAACTTAATCTTTAAACTAGTGATATACAATTAAAGGAAGATTCTTGAATGAATAATTTAATTGATTTATCATTTAAATGTTTCTAATTAATAGTAAATATTGCATTTTAATGAAAAATTAATGATGCTTAATGTTGAATAAAGTAGCTTACTGTATTTTAATTAATATTAATTAATGTAAATCGAGTAAATTAATCAAACCGTAATGCTCTTCTTTTAATCTAATTTTTTTTATTAATTATTATTAATTGAAGGATTGGAAGGGGATAAAACTAACGTGTAATGTATTATGAAAATACTAAGAGACAAAAACAATAAATAATAAATGATAAATGTGAAACAAATATTACACTTGTTGAAAGACTAAGAAAGTTCAGAGAAACTCAATTAAATAAAACTATAACAATAATCAATATTCAGAAACTTTTTTCCAAACAATTGTAAGCTTTGAGTTATGACAATCTTTCATTAAATGAGCAATGCGTCGAATGTTATATTTGGATAGATCTAGGTATAATAATACTAAGCTTTCAAATCATTTATAAAGCTATATAATTCTCATAGGGAGTCTATATTACCCTAGACTCCCCTATGTAGGGCAGCTTTGAGCTACTAGTAGCAGGGGTGAAATTAACACTTAATTGATGAAAGAATTGTTACGCCTCAGACATTCAATTATTAGCTCTATTCATTTTTATAATTGCAAAGATCTTATAAATTCAAAAATTAAATATCTAAGATGACGAATATAAAATAAAGTGCTAATATTTAATCTGTTCCACAGTAGTCTTGGTTTATCTTCTGGGAATATATCAAGTGCCGATATTCAGTGAATGTAATATGATGAAGAAGTTTTGATATCATTTGAAAGTAGAAGAGGAAATCTGTTAAAAATAACCCTCATTTTATTTATTTAGGACAGTGAAGAATTTTCTCGTTGGATGAAATGTAGCAATTCTGGGATCAATGACTGGCATGAAATAACTGCATTTCTAACATAGAAATTTATTCTCCATTTGAAATATTGAAAACAAAATTGAAATATTTTCTGATAACTTGTTGAGAAAATTTTTTTCTATCTTTATGAATAAGAGTAATAATAATTTCGAAATAATGATGAAACTAAAGAAGAAATTATGAATTACTTAGGAAGATTATTACAAGTAGAGCAAAAGTATATAAATAATCTGAAATAATCAAAAATTTGAATTGAATAGCTCAATTGTTTTCATACTAAAATATTAACTAGAGAGATATAGAGGCTTAAATGTCTTAAATCATTTAACTGGTGATTTAGGTGATGAGAATCTGATGTCAGTACAAATTCAGAGTATAATACTTTTATCAATTATAATGAATCGAAAAAAATAATGATGTTGATTGGTTAACTAATTTAATTAACAAATAAAATAATTATTTACAGTTTCAACCAATGCTTGGTGAGCAAGTATACGGTACAGGAATGTGTACACTACCAAGGCAACACTGGCCAAATCCTGGTGGTCATCAGTCGTTGACGATGACAATGAATCCGCCCGTTCTTTACACAAGCCTGGGAGTAGCGACTCGGACGTGCCCTAGTACTACTACGATACTAAGTAAAGATTTAGAAACATCAACAAGAGTTCAACAGAGATGCGTGCAAGGCGGTAAAGACTCAAATACAACGACAATGACTCTGCCTAGCGGTCCTGTAACCAAGAGAGAAAGCTCCGTGTGACCTGATATTCACTATTTGATCAAGATCTCTCGCTCGTCAGCCTTATCCTTCTTTCTATCACTTCCACACGTTTCCAAGTCGCGTTTTACGGCGCCGATCGATTTATTTCGTCGCAAGAGGTAAGTAAACCGAAGGTCCTATATTTTTTGCCTCTCTACGTTCGATCAAGTGCCCTTTTTATACATTTACAAAGGACTTAATTAACTACTTTTGTCAAAAATAACATTTATGTCGTAATTATTATTAATTAACAAAAAAAAAACAAAAAAGTTTTTAAATAAATAAAACAAAGAGATTAAAAGACAAAAATTACGGTATGAGTGAGTGAATATAACAAATAATATTTCAATGTCTTGTAAATACTCTGAATATTGAATATTTTATACACATTTCTAGCACTTCATTATTCATCTTTGCCCATATATATTTTAATGACGTTAAATTTATTTCAAATCACCATGTGACGCCACTGACAACTACTTAATGGATAAATATAAATTATAAATACAAATATTATATATATATATATATATATATATATATATATATACAAGTATATTAAATTTAACACTAAATATAAGTTTGAAATATTTACTTGGAATCAAGCAGACTCGATGACAGTTTGAAAGTATATTAAAAAATGTAACAATTATATTATATTAATAAAACAAAATGAGGCAGAAGAAAGAAGAAAATTAATGAGAAATGTGAATTAATAATAATAATACAGTAAAAAAAAAAAAAAGATAAACGAGACATATCGTTCAGTTTTCCATCACGGAAACCGAGTTGTATAGAAAAAAAATCAAGTAGATAATAACAGTTATCACTACTATTGGTATTATTATTATTATTGTTGTTATTATTATAATAAATGATATTATTAATATTGTAAATGCCGTGCAATGAACGAATATCTAGCTAAGGGGTGAAATCGATCTGCTTAATTCTATTCAATATTGAGAGAAAAAATTAATTCTACTGAATAATATGAATATTTTTTATGTTTACCGATTAATCTTTTTTTAATTTTTCTATCAAATGATATAAACTATTAAAAACTTTCCAATGTTGATATTATTGAGAGGTCCTTTGATAGATATTGTTTATTTAATATTATCAATAATTTTCAAAAAATATGTTAAATTTGATTTAACTTGAAAGTTTTTGTTAAGAGATAATTTTTTTTCTCAATTGAACTTGTTGTATAATTTGTTACAACAAAATATGTATAATGTGTATAAAGAAAATCTCTTTACGGTAGATAATAATCTAATTCATAAACGTGGATTTTAAATGGTTAAGTGAAACGTGAAATATGTAAAATTCCACTAAAACTCATTACTAAATGTTTGTTATAATGTAATTGGTTGTCCCAATTCAGTATTTTTACTAAAATTAAATCTAAATTTATGAGAACAACATCGCAGCTATTTATTTAATCATTTATCATTTAAAGTTGATTAAAAAGAATATTGTTATTAATTGCCTTTGATGGAATTGATATAAATGTAATGAATTGGAAACTTAACGAAAATATCTATGTTACAAAATGAAATAAATGTCATTTATTGAAATTATCAAATCGACGAGAAAATTTTCGAGTAAGATCATTAAATTAAAAATATTAAATTCAGAAGTAAAACAAAAAAACTTTTCAGAGTATTCGATAATGATATAATAAGAAAAAATCACTGAGTTCAAAAAGTTTAATTTATTTATTTATTTAAGAATAATCACATGAATGCAATTTTTTACTACAAATTTTCTGTTAAAAGTTCGTTGATAAAGTTACGTCCTTCGACAGTATATACAAAGAAGTATCAACGCATCAAGAAACAATTATTTAAATAACTATTTTCATGGATAATTATATTCTTCAATAAATATATAAATGTTGTTGACTGTGGTTATGTCAGATGATTTAAATTGAAAATTGCTGAATGCTTTCATTTTTTTGAGAGTTTGTGTACTGATATTATCATAATGTGTACGAAAATCTATACATACGTTTACAATGAATCAATTATGAAGTTATTAATTACATTTTTTAATTACTACTCATGTATAAAAATCTTATTATCACGAAAAATATTCATTCAAGCTTAAATTAATTAAAAATTGGATTTTATTATTTTTCATGTTCTCTATTATTCAGCTATTTTAGTACCATGTTATTCAAATTATTTAAAATTAATGTTAATTAATTAAATAACAAAATTAAATTCTAAATTGACAAATTTTTCCCAAGAGTGATTTATTATAAATTTGCAATTATTGTGACTTAACAATATAATAGATAGTAAAGAATTTTCTTATCAATAGTTTAAATATATAAAGTGTAACGTGGTAGTAACAATTGTTGATGTCAAACATTTTTAACTAATTATTAATAAATAAATAAATAAATAAGAATTAATAATGGTAATATAAAAAGCAAACAATTTTAATCTGATCATTGTTACTACCACTAGTAGATTCGTCACGAAAATTCATCATCACATTTGTCTTTATGCATTGATAAATGAAAAAAAAAATTGTATGATGAAAATCTCTAGATAAATCGCAATGCAAAGCGGTACGATTTTATATAAAATACGTATTTTAATTAAGTCTTTATCGTATTTGTAGCTAGAATACATCTTTTTATAAACATTTTCCCAAACTCCTATAAGTTAGAAAAACAAATAGTAAAAATATGTACGAAGTGATAAAGAGAATGATGAGAAAAAATGAGCATCCCGTCTAACTATATATAAAGAAATAAATAATCCTGAAAAATTGAGGCTTTTTTTTACTCGAACAATTAAAGATAATAATTAAATATGAATCGATGATGTCAATAGAATAAATGTAAATATATAGGGTGTTGATTTCAAACGAGATAAATGAACAATACTGAAAGAAAAGCTCTCGATAAATTACAAGATAAGAGTGCACCCGAGCACCGATCTGTTGACTTACTGCCTATACATCTTATATACTAAACAAATTAAAGATTGAACAAAGAAATACAATAAAAATGACAAAAGTAATGATTCATCAAGCGACATAGTCTAATGGTAAATAATATTCAACCTCGTGTCCTAAGCTTAGCATTACTCGATGTATCCCTAATTACTTGCATAATATTGTTTTTTTTACATTGTAAATATTTTAAAATAAATAATCGTTTTTATTCAATGATTTAATACTGTTGAAAAAGTGTACTGAGTCATGAAAGTTTTGTTGATACAAAAATTTTCGCTCAAACAATTTCAAATATTTTCTCTGTGATTGGTTATTTCATTGCTATTTCAATAACAGGATAAATTTACTGTGAGAATGTCTAAATTGAAAATACTTCCACCTAATTTGATAATATGTAGGAATTTTTGTACCAATTAAATAATTAGAATGTAGTCAGTTGAACGAGTACTATTTTTTTACTTGAGAATATTCTGGGATTGGTGGTGGTGGCAACGATTCATTCGGATTACCCAACCAAACAGTCTTACTAAATCTTCCTTTTATCACAGGTGTTTGCCATTTATTCATTGATGGAACACTTACGGCGGATTTCTCAGCGGACATTGTCACAATAGCTACTGTCCTGAAAATAGAGAATAAGCGGAGATGTAGAAAATATTTTAGAAGAAAAAAAATTAATTTTGCATCTTAGAGGAAAATAAAATAAAGTCAGCATAGATAATTAAAATTTTTCATATTCATGTGTCCACTTGAAACATACTTTTTCTAATAGTTTCAACTCATCGTTTAATATTTATTTTATATAACAAATATCACGGTTTATGATTTTTACTTGCATGTAAAATATTAAATATTTTATTTGTCTCTGTAAAGTAAATGATATTGAATTAACTGACTTTCAGTAATATAGATAAACACTATTAAAATATTCCAACAATAAGTTGAAGCCAAAAACAAAAATATGTCAAAAATTCATTGTTTGTTTGCTGCAAAAAGGTGATAATTGAAGAAAAACTCCAAAATCAACAAAAAATATTTATTGTTATGTAAGTTACAGAAAAAATATTAAAATATCAATTTTTACAACTTAATCACGATTACATAATTGCCATTTAATGGAATTCCACAACAATATATTTATTTGTGTATTTCAAACCATATACATGAGAAAAAAAAACGTAAAAAAAATTAAGTTGTACAAATTTAGTGCCAAGGAACTTGATTCGGATGACTAATAGATCCCAATTTATAATACCTGGTGGTTGATAATGGTAATTGTGTGCCTGTTGATTGTCCTGGTGGTGTGGCGTTCTGTGATACTTCAGCACTTAAAGTTGAAGTACCATCGCCTTTCAGTACTGCAACGCATTTCCAG
Source organism: Chelonus formosanus (assembly GCA_028641665.1). NCBI lineage: Eukaryota > Metazoa > Arthropoda > Insecta > Hymenoptera > Braconidae > Chelonus > Chelonus formosanus. The sequence continues at coordinate 23,915,840 of CM054002.1, forward strand.
TTATTAATGTAATTATCTTTCCACAATCGTACGCATCCATCATCCCCAGAACTTGCTAAAATTGTCCCCATTATATTCCAACAGACACGCCAAACTGTACAATAATGATCATCAAATTGTGCTGCTGTCGTTATCTCAAAACGTGAAAGGCCATTTTGTGCTGTATCTCTGTAAAAAATTAAAAATAGTAGTGAAAAAAATGTATACTTCAGGCGATAATATTTATCTTATTCACATGGTAGAAAATTTATTCCATTGAAACTACTTACTGAATTGGTTTTAAAGTAATTATCCGCACGTCTTTGGTAGCGATTGCTAATGTGTGATAAGTTCTTCCCAAGTTTGGTGAAAATGCAATGTCGTGAACGGGCTCTACAACGTTAGATAGAGTTTCTGTTCTTGTCCACCGTCTGCTATTTTCCGAGTATTCGTAAATGAACACTTTACCACCAACCGAAGGATTTGTATCATCACTTCCAACTGCAATCATTGGTGGATGCAATCTGCAAAAATTTAGAAAGTTGTTAAATTTTTTAACTGAACGATTATTAAGTTAATATTTTCATGTGTAATATTTATGAACCCATCCATTTATAACTTAATTAAACATTAAAAATTTTTTTATTCCAAAGAAAATATTCTCTCCCAACTGGACATTTAATTCTATTTTGAAGAATATTAAAAAGGTTCTCTTATGCAACTCTTTCAAGTAAGCTTTGGAGTATTCAACGAGTTAAAAACTTTTAAAAATATTTCAAAGTAGTAGAGTAACTGAAGTAAGTTTAGTCTACGAAAAGTTAGTCATTAAGGGTAAATTTAATGAATAGCAAAATACAAAAAAAAAAAAATGAAATAACCAGAAATGATTTTATTTTTATAATTTAAAATAATTTTATCATAATTAAATTTAATTTTTTTTTATCAGATTAAAAGCTTTACATTATTAATAGTTGCTCTAAGGTAGTGCTAATTTTTTTATGCCCCAGAACATGCAATTATATTGAAAATATAGGTTGAAGTATTTTTATATTATTAAAATTTGTGTATTAAATAACATGATTACTGTTAGTCAATTTGTTTTCACCAGTATTATTTATTTGTTTCTTCAGAACTTAACCCAATCTTGATTTAAGATTTAACAATACTACGTAAGTATTATTTATGGCACAGCCAATTCAATTTAAGCTCCACTTCAATGCTAGTATTTATTATTAATATATTAATTTCTCGCGGATAGAGAAGTTAAATAAACCCTCCTCTGATTTAGATAATGGAATGATTATTTCAATTATTCAACATGAAGCGGTATTATGTTTAATGCACTGATGGATTAATATAAAAAATAAAGTAGTAATTACCAGTAATATCTTCAATCAAACATAACAAGTTTAAAAAAATTAAAAAATTATATAATTGTTGAAGTAAAAATTAACAACCAATTCATAAATAATAAAAAATAAATTAAATGCTACTATTGTGTTCGTGGAATATTTAAGCGATATATCAGTTTCAAAAAGGCCAGCGAGAATGTGGGGTAAATGTAGCGATGAAAACGAAGGGGACATTGATTTATGTATTTACAGTAATTTTCGATGCCAGTGATAGAGATTAATTTTTTGAAAAAAATATTACGAATAGAGTTCACGAATTTTGTGAAGAAATCGTTTCAATTCTATACTTAATTGATTAAATGATTAATTTATGTTTTAATGATTCATAGTGTTTCTTCTAAATTTGATCATAAATCATAGCATACCTTGACAATGAGGGGTTCCATGATATACAGCTACACGCAAGTTTACAATTAATATCATGTTGAAGTGTCCACTGACTCAAGTTCATTACATCTGGAGCTTCATATATTCTAATAACTCCATCTGCACTGCAAGTTGCTAAAACCAATCCTAATGTCTTTGGACCAAACTTTACATCGGTGACAGATGTTCTGGAGTCCACTAAATTTGTACGTCTAATCCAATGTCGCATACCACGCTCTCCAGGACCTGCACTTCCTCCTACTGTAAAAAAATTAATTAATTAATAATAATTAAAAATAAATCATTATCTTGAACTAGTGAAATAAATCACACAAAAATTAATTTAATGTTTAAATTGTTTGTTAATTATTAAAAAAAAATTCTGTATCAGCTTTTTGAGTTTATTAAGTATTATTTCAAATGGATAATTAACGTGTAAAAATGATAGACATAATGAGAAGTTTACCAATTTCTTCCCAAACTGAAGCAGTACGATCAAAAGAACATGTGGCTAAAACTTGACCAAATTCGGGATGTGCCCAAGTTACTTTCCACACAGAACCACTGTGAGCTTTCCAGGATGCTGATAACCGCCAATTTCCATGTTCATCTTCATCCCAGACCTAAAAGTATAATATTTAAATAAAAAATTAAATTTCAATACTAAGTTTTTAATATTATTACATTAAATCAATAATCAATCATTGTTGATGTTTACAATAAGTATACAATATGTATAAACAGCTCTAACCTTAACAAACTGATCACTAGAACATGTTGCCATTCGTTGTCCATAATAGTCATATGCAATGTCATGAATTAAATCTTTATGTTCAGCATATAAATTATGAGCTTCAAACATTGTGATAATGATTTATTTTGTTAATTAATTGTCAAGAAATGAAAGTAAACATTGAGACTCTGATTGAGAGAACTTTGTAGTTGAGGTTAAGAGTTAAATGGAGCGCTGGGGTATAATTAAAAAAAAGGCGGGAATATAAAATTACAGTAATACATTTTGTTTACATTTGAATAAAATGATTGTATCATTTCATTGAGCTGCATTGTTTACGTTTCAGTTGATGATTTGTCTCCATTCTATCGAAATATACGTATATAAAACAAATTAGAATATTATTAATGGCGAATAATTCTAGCTCTTTTACCGGCGTAAGTAAATTTTTTGATTAATATACAATTGATTTTGATTATTAATTTCTTACATTTTTTATTAGTGAAATTTATTGTTACATTTCACGTTATCATTCCAGAAAAATACAAATAAATTATTTTTAAATTAATTTCAAATGGAAATTTTTTTTCAGCGTATGTTAAGACGTGCCTCAAACCGTATAAATTATTACAGTACAGGAACAGTAGACAACAATGATTATTTGAAGAGGAAATATAACATACTTTGTGCTATCGATGATAAATCAGGCCAGCAAAGAAACGATGGTAATTCAAAGGCTCCAACAAATCCACAATCCAATGTCAAGACAATGAAGATTGAAACGGAAGGAAACAACGAGTCTGTAATAACTTCGCTCTCGGCAACGATCGATGACCTCAATGTAGACATAGCAGCACTAGGAATTCAGGAAACTCCAACTCTCAATACTCGAGAGGTCATCAAAATGTGTAGTCGAATTTATCCAATCTTAGCCGACATAAAATTTGAACTTCCTCAACATCTTATTGATGATAATAAAGATAATAAGAATTTTCGTACGCTCATCCCTAAAAATCCAGAAGAAATTTTTCAGACACCACCTAAACCTCCACGTCGTGTTGGAAAACCAAATTTGGAATCAACAAGAAAAGGATCTCCTAAAAATGTAATTAAAGCTAATAGTAATCAAAATTCACCTCAAGTAGAATGCACTATTTCACCAATTACTATAGCAAATAGTCCAATGACTCAAGAACAACTCGTAGGCCGGCCGATTGTAATAAAATGTCCTACTGGAATTGAAAATTTTCTACATAATCCTGTAGAACCTGAGCTATTATGTACAAATACAGTATTTGATGGAAACACTCAAGATGTATCGAATCCTCGTTTGAATGTTTCTGAATCCATCTCAGAGATTCCAACACCTCTTTACAGAAAAATTAAACAATTATTAATTCGTTATGGTCGAGGAGGAAGAGATGAATCTGTTGTACCTCAGCAACAAGATAATCAAGCTCTTGATAGAACTTTTGATCATACAACTAAATTTTATCGATCATTATCCCAACGAATTAAAAAAAGACTTCGAACTGCAATGATTAGAGGAAGAACAGTACAGAATCCCACAGCCCAACTTGATTACTCTCTACCAAAGGATGAATTCAAAGGAGAACAAGCTAAAGGCATCCTTAAAAAAGTTCAAATTCAACAGACTACTATAAATCAAGCGAGTAAAGCATTAGAATTATGCCAATCACAAAAAGAATTTATAGCAAGTATTGAAGAAGTAGAGTCACAACGAGTACTCTTAGTTGCTGAACTGAGAAGACGATTGTTACTTGATAAACTTAAATCTCTGAGTTTTGTAGATGACCAAAGAGTATACAATATAGAAAATTCAACTTATAGATGTGCCAGAGTAAGCATGAAAAATATTAGATTGACTCTTAAAAAATGTTTATATCGAGAACCTGAGCCTGGAGAAATTCAGGAATGGTATTTAGCTACTATTATTGAAGGAACAACTGTATGGGCAAGTTCTGCAGTACCTTGTCCAATCAATAGCTATACTTTAGACTTTCCAGAATTTGGATGTGTTATGGAGAACCTTATACCCAATTTCAAGGTAATAATAGAAATATATGTATTGAAACTGATCACTGGAATCCCTTATGGTCATGAAATTAAGTATCACCTGGAAGAAGAGACACAAAATATTACTTGTCCGTCTCCTAAAAAACTATTGAAAAAAGTTGAACGCCCGATGTCACCAAGAACAGGTCGTCCCGTTGTTTTATCTTCATCTTTTAAAGTTACAGGATATACAGAATTGTTTCTTCGCGATTTATCATTAACATCTCCATGGCCTTTAGAAGAAGTTCCACCGGATTCAATTCTTTTAGGTACTATTGACCTTGAGTTAAATTGTAATCTTCACTTTAACATTGAACATCAAGGCTTTGTAACTCAGGGATATGAGTGTGGTGGTCTTATAGCTTGGAATAGAAGATGGTGTACTTTGAAAGGAAATACACTACATTTCTGGAATTATCCTGAAGATCAAGAAAATAAAATGCCAATGATGGTAATCAATTTAATGCATTGTGTTAGTGAACAGATATCTCCCGTTCACAGATCACTGTGTGCCAAACCGAGAACCCTTCTTATTGAAACATTAAGAGTTCAACATCCTGATGATACAAATAATTTAATGATGGAGTGTCATCAATCTTTTACAATTATCAAGTATGGTTTTCCTAATCTCTAGATTATTATTTTTTTTCTTTATTAATATCAACTAAATTAATTGATTAATACTTTTTTAGGCATCTTTTATCTTTTGACAGTACACGAGAACTTGTTGATTGGATGTCAAAACTGAATCATACTTTATCTATTTTGCGAGAATGGAATGTTACAAGTGCGATACGAGTTATCCATCCCCCTACTTCACCACCCATGGTTTCTGAACTCTAAAAATTACTTTTATTAATATTTGAATGATTTTGTCATGCTATTTATTTTTTTATTGTATTAGAATTAAAATGAACTATTTTCATTTAATTATCAACAATAATTTGATAAAGGAGTTAATTAATTTTTACATTGTTTTGATGAACATATGAAATGTATTGTATAGTTTTTTTTACTTTTATAATATATTATAACTAATATCTTAACTATATTTTTTCACAATAAAAAACTATGTATCATAAATTCAATGGTTAACATAGGTTAAATTTTAAAAATGCTCTAATTGAAGTTCACTACCATTTCCTAACCTCTCAGCATGAATGCATGTTTACATTTATTGAATGTCAGAAATGATACGATACATAACAAATTGACTGTTTTAACATTCGTAATTAATCATTCATATACATTATCATAATAAATATTGATAAAAAGAATGGTTGACACGTGGAAAATTATAAAAAAAGAATTAACTGCACAATTTTATTCTGTAAATGACACCTGGTTAAGAGATTGTGTTGATTATTACCAATCTGAGCACTGCGATGTGAGTTTATTTAAATGCATATTTTATTTTATTATTTTGACATAAATCCAAATGATTATCAATTAATGTTATTCTGAAAAAAAAAATTTTTATTGATTATGTAGGCAACACACGCTGAAATATTAGCATTTGTAATATCTCAGTGGCAGTTAAGTGACCTAAGGGAAATAAATAACGAAAATGGATGTTTACCTAAAAATTTGAGTCAACAAAAACTTACTACTTTGTCAGGAACATATATATTACAAGTAAAGTTTATTATTTGTTTCCACATAAATTGTCAGTTTCTCTAATTACTTTTGCCTTATAATTATGAAAATATACCATTTGTGATTATTGTCATTTATAGATTGAAAAAGGATATGATATATCAACATCGAAATATAAACAATTAGAAAAAATACGAAATGCAACTAATGAAAATACTCAAGTCAATGAAACTGATAAAAATACTCCTTGGGAACCAAAAGGAAAACGGATGATGAATTTATATTTAACTGATGGGATTCAAGATGTTACAGCTATCGAATATCAACCAATTAAATTCTTAAAAGTAAGTCAATTATAGGAACATAATATTCTTGATGTTATTCTTAATCATTTTGTTTTATGTAGGATCTAATATTACCTGGTTTAAAAATAATGATTAAAGGACCAGTTACTTGTAGAAGAGGTGTGTTTTTATTGCATGAAAAAAACTGCTGTGAAATCGGAGGAGAAGTAGAAAATTTATTGATTAAGAATGCAACAGAAAATGTATTAGCTAGAGCTTTGTAAGTTTAGTATATTAAATTTAATTACTACTTTATTTTATTATTTATGACAAAGTAATTACTTTGATAAATAACTTTATTTCTTGAAACAGAGATCTTGTTGAAAATCCTGATCCTTATCAAGATAATATTGCTGCTGATGAAGATAAAAAGGATAAGGAGGAATTCGATGATGAATTCATGGATATTGACTTAGACGAGCTAGATAAAATCGAAAATGTTGATAAGAATAAAAAACCTACTATTAAAAACATCAGTATGACAAATAAAGATAAAAAACGTGATAGTATGATGCTCAATAGTCTTCCGGTATGCTTTGAGTCAATACCAGAAAAAAAAGCCGAAATAGATGAAGATGATGAGCTAATTCAGATGATTGATGAGACTAATTTCAATGTAATTGATCAAGATAGAGTAAATGATCAATTAGATAATAAAATTACTGAACAAAAGGATAAAATAATGGATGATTTTAATTTTGATCCAGATTTTCCGATTGAATTAGAAATGGAAGATTTCGAAATTGATTCGGCAATGAAAGAAAAAAGTAACTATTCAAACAATATTAATAATGATAGACAAGTAATGCCAAAAAAAACTACTCCTAATACATTATCAAATTCTAACACATTCCCTAAAGATATAATTACTCAAGCATTGAATACTGTTAAGAAAACAAGTGAAATTAATGTAAAACCAGCAGCAGTTTTTTCTCACAATGATAGAAAGGCTACAAATACGGCCAATACATCATCAGGTTCACTGAACAATAAACTACCAGTAATTATTATTCAATCTATTATTATTAATGAATATTTATGATTGATTATTCTTTTCAAATAGGGCTTATTATTTTTAGATGGCAAAAACAACTTTTGTTCCAAATACATCATCACCAGCGAAGACTCCTAAATCTATACGTAAACCGGAATTTTCAAAATTTAATTCCGGAAATAATCAAAAAATTACCGCTTTCATTACAAAGACTGATACGCCAGATAAGTCAAGTTCTCAATCATTGCAAAAAAAATACGATTCTATAAAAGACATTCTAAAACTTATGCCAGTTGATAAGTCAATAATGAAGATAATAAAAGGAACAGTTAAATCAATGAAAAAACTTGAAAAAAAAGAACAAAATTGGTATTTAGAAGGAACTGTCTCTGATGATAGCGGAAGTATTGACATCTGTTTCTCTTCTCAGGTGAATATTTATCAATTTAATCTTTTAATTCTCAATTTAATATCATAATAAGTAGGTTCATTCAATTATTTATGATAATGTAATTATTTGCAGGTACTAGAGAAAATAGTTGGATTATCAGTTATAGAATTTTCTAGACGGAAGAAATTAATTAAAACTGATCCAAGAGTTGAACAAGAATTGAGAACGGTATTGAACTAAATGAAATTTTTTTATTATTTTTCATTTGAATATTCATCGAATATTATATTACAGGCATTACGTAAAGCTGAAGCAACGATTAGTAAGTTGGATGGTTTATTGCATCTTGAATTATTACCTAATGGATCAAAAGCAAGAATCGTTGGGATTCCGTAATGTCACGTGAAATAATAAAGTTCAACAAAGTATTCATATAAAATAAAAAATATTTTTATCCAATAAATACATTTTTTTATAAAAAAAACTTCTAAATGACATTATTATTTTAAGTAACTGGTTTTTAATGATTTAAATCCCAATAGTGTTCAATGTAATTACCATCTTCAGTACCCCATCGTACTTTTCCTTGAAATCTTTTATTTTCTATATCTTGAGTTTCAAAACGTTGCTCCCATTGCCTAGGATCTTCAAAAACATGACCAAATGATATTTTCATTGGTGATGGTTGCTCAACATAAATGTCTCTACAAAATATTATATTAAGCACACATTTTATTTAGAGTAATTGAAATTTCAACTAATTCTATAAATTTTATACTCAACATATAACTTACTGAAAATATTGTTTATTTTTTATAATTCGTTCCTTAAGTGGTGAGTCATCATTCATGTGTCTGCGATACATATGCCTTACATCTAAATAAATAAAAAAACCAAAATATAATTTTAAACATTTTATTTATTACTTGATTAATTAATCTTAAGTGACATTAATGACACCAATATATTTAATTTTCTAAATTAAAACCTTTAGCTCTTGCAGAACATTCACGAGTGATATAGCAAACATTTAATACAAAAGAGATCATGACTAATAACTTTAACAGAGCCATATTAATTCAACAAGTGAACTTTACTATTAATCTGTTAACTTACAAACTGATTAAAATCTCTAGCGACTTGAATTCACAGCCAAGCCAATGTCAATATTTTTTTTCGAGCACTTTCTTCATTCAGTTACGCTTCAGAAAGTATGCTAACTTTCATTAGTGAAAATAATTGTTTGGAAAGTGATATTTATATTTTGATACATAAAACTATCATTACATTTATAAATTATTACACATAATGGTATTTTTAATGTATATAAAATGATCAAATGCACAATAAAAGGAAAAAATTTTATGAAATTATTTATCGAATGAATAACTATTTTTAGCGCATTTCATCATTGACTGCAAGAGTTTAATAAATCCAGTATCTTTAGGTTTTTCCAAGCCTCGTAATACTCGATTTTTCATTACAGCAACAAATTCGCGATTACTAAGTTGTCCATCCACTGTAAAAATATTTATTATTCAATATTTATGAACATTTGTATCCTAAAAAGTCATCAACTTACTATTTTCATCGAAGATTGTATAAACAACTTGAATAACATGATCACTCAAATCTACATGAGCAACCGTTTTAGCGACATGTTTCAGAGTAGCTTGATCAATTGAAGCTCCCGCAATATGGTAAAATGTCAGTGCAGTATCAACATCATTTATATTATTTAAAAAGTGAAAGAATTTTAAATAATCATCTTTGTTCACTCCTTTCGCATTTTCTTTGAATGTTTTCTTAACTCTTTTTATCATTTTCGTCTTCTTATGTTCAGGATAACCAGCGTATGCCAATAGTAATTCAGTAAAATCTATTTCACTAATGTTTCCGTGAGCATCAGGATTGCGACGTTCAAACTAAAAATATAAAAGAATGAATAAATAAAAAATGTCATAGTATAAATGAAAAGAGAGAATAAAAACTGAGTATCATTTACTTCGAGATTCAATATTTCTTTTTGAAGTTGTTCTTGGAAATCGAGGAATTTTTCTATCGTTAATTTATTTTCCATGTTTGGTCCAAAAAAATATGTAGTCAAAGCTGAGTTTACACCTTTATAAGTATTACCAGTACTTGCATGATCACGATGACGATTTCCAATACTTGTTTGTTGTCTAATTAATGTTGCTACTTTGCTAAATTCTTCTGAATCGACATCTCCATCTCCATTAAAATCGAACATGCGGAAAGCAATCTCAAAATGTCTTTTTGAAGCTACAATTAAAAAAAATTAAATGAGCAGCTTTTAAGATAAATTTATTTATAATAATATTAATTATTAATCTTACTTGATAACACAGTGAGCAAAAAAATATAGTCTGAAAAAGATATTAGACCTGCACTGCCAAGTTTGTAGAAAATACTATCTTCATCTAATTCCAAATCTAATTTATTGTGAATATTCTGCAAAGTAATAAAATTTGGATGAGTGACTTCAAATGTACTTTAAAGTTATTTCGCTATTTACCTTCGGATCAAATTTTTTGTATTGATCTAAACCCAAACCTACAGAGGAATAAAATTATAATATTATACTTGTTTAAATTAATTTTACATACAGAAACATTTGATATAAAATTAATTCAAATACAAAAAAGCTTTAAATGACATACAATACTTGATTTAGAAAATATTAGGTTATAACATAATAAGCTGTTAATGTTTTAAGAAACGTTATTTCATTTAAATTGTCAAATTATTATGTTACATCCTAATATTTAAATACTTTAACATAAAAAAAAACAATCATTCTTGGTATGTCAAATAAAAAAGGAAAAGGATTGCATTTTGGTCAAGGTTCACATGCAAATATATTTACAATAGCTGTATCACAAAATAAATAATATAAAAATTAAATATAAAATTGAAAAATCATGGATACGGACAAATTACCCTCAGGTTGTTTAACACCGGGTGTCATTGACCTCAAGAAGTCATCAGGCGTCATAAATATCTCATGAGTATCATTAACAGTTACTTGGAGAGTTGCAAAATACCGAAATACTTTATCTGGCGTTGAGTAATGACGTATTCGATTTTCATACTCGATTATCTTGGTTATTAAGGTTCAAGTTGAAATCCATGTGTTAGTGCATGCAAATAAATTACCAATGGTAACCACAAAATTATAAACATTATTTAAAATATCACACAGGTTAGTAAATGAAATTATTAATGAATAATGATGACGACTAACAATAAACTAGCCTTTACAAATAGGTATTTAGCATAATTACAATACGGGTGTAAAACTATAAGATTGCAAGTTGGAAGTAGTTAATCACACTTGGTTATTATTCACAAAAGTTTATTGTTATAGAGAATTATTTATGAAGATCTTGACTGATTTTTATTTTTAAAAAATTTACCATCTGGTTGTTGCATGCCAGGAGTAATAGCTCTTAAGAAATCATCCGGAGTCATGAAGATTTCTGTACCTTCCAAACTCGTAACCTTGACTGTCGCGAAATAACGAAAAATTTTGTCTGGAGTAGAATATGCCCTCATCCTATTTTCATACTCAATTATCTGAATTAAATAAATGTATTTAATGAAAAGAAAAACAATGATAAATGAATATCTAATAATAAAATATGCCAATAAAAGAAAATTTTCTTAATACACCAAAAATATTCTGTCTATTATTATATGAATTTATTATACATGATCAAGTAATCTATGATTTAAAAAAACTAAGTCAAATGATTTTATTTATTAACCTTTCGATCTCGAAATCCAACTTTTTGTTTTTTCTTTTTCTTTTTTTTATGCTCTCCAGATTCAACATGATCCACTGAAGAATTCGATTCATTATCATCAGATTCTTCTGTTAGCATTTCTGCAGCATCAACTTTTGGAAAAAACTTCATTTTAAGGCTGAAAATAATTTATTTGTATATATAATTATCCACCAAACCATTGTTTGTCTATTCAAAGTACAAATTTTACTTAAAAATTGTTAGTTACTTACTATCCCCAATCTAGAAGACAGCCAATAAGGCTTATTGTAAGGACTCCCAAATATTTTGTATATTGAGGAGGTACTCTTTCATTATCGCCATGGCCGAAATTTTTAAATTTCCGAGCTTGTTGTATAATTAATGTTTGATTTTGATTTGGGTTTAAAACTCGGACTCTTCTACTTGTTTCCATTTTTATGAGATTTTTTGCGATAATTACACATCTTCTGTTTAACAACATCTCGTTGCCTTTTATTCTAAAAATAAAAGTGGCCTATTAGAACTAAAATAATGTTTTGAATTCCAAAAGGAGCAAAGAGAAAATATTTATTATTTTTTTTATTAATAAAAGTCACATAAATACAAATTTCTTAATTTTTGGTTTGAATACGTTAAGAATAATTTTAGATTTCTAAGTAATATTTTTAAAAATAAAATTAACTAGTAAACTTACTGACTTATGAAGAATAAATGTAGATATGGTATTTATTAGATTTGATTCAGAAGAAATTTCTAGGTGATAATAAATTCTTTAATAAATTGACTGTTAACTGTGTATGATTGAATAAGCTTATTTATTCACTCTGATTACCCTTTCACTTGTTTTTTTTTTTTTTTAATTTGTTTAAACTTTATACACATTTTCATTTCTACGTCATATTAATTGCTCTGTCCTACTTTGTCTATTTTATTTCGTTTATTTTTATCATTTTTTTTTTTTTTTTTCGGTAACAGACACAAGCATAATGGCTTGGTTACAAATTGGGAGGGGGGGGGGCACCACTGTGGAAATGCTCGAATGACGCCACCATGCGGTAGATATTGATTTCAAAATAATCATAACAGCTACCGATAGAGGGCTGTAGCGTGGAAATAATGTTCGTTTACGCGCGTAAATCCTGTAAACAATAACCTTCTTATCCATAAAAAATTAGGAGAAAAGTTTTATATGAAATTTGTCAAACAATCGAAATTTTATTATTTTCACAATGCCAGTTATAGAACGCTATTCTGATAAATTTACATTAGAAAAAAATAATTGTGTTCCGTCTTTTGAAAGAAAAGCTGTCGAACACAAAGATCTAAGTGTCAATTTTGTACCGAAATCTAAAGATTTTTCTAAGCAATTCTTTCATGTGTACTTGAGTAGGATTCAAAAATTGCGACCTATTTTAGCTGAAAAAGCTTCGAAAAAATGGAGTAATTATTTTGTCAATAATATTATTAACCAAATATGTTTTATCTTTAAAGAGAATCGAAATTAAAAAAAATTTCCACTTTGTTTAGACAATGTTCAAATATTGAAACTGCCAGAGCTAGAAAATTTTGAAAATCAACTATGTATTGTTATTGGAACTTTATTTAAACATCAAATATGGAAACCATCAATTCTTCGTGATTTAAATGAAGAAACTCAAGACTCAACCAACATTCCAGAAAAACGGACTCATTATGATAGTGAAAAAGATATGGTATACCTAGAGGATGAAATCCTACGAATTAAGATTATTGGTGATAAAGTAAATATTTCCGAAATTGTGACTGGAGTTGTATGTGCAGTATTAGGAAAAACAACAGAAGATGGATCATTTAAGGTAACAGAAAATTTTAAAATATATCTAAAAACATTTAATTTTATTCTCCATAATTGAAATGAATGTGAATTCTAGGTGGAAGACTGGTGCTTTCCAGGGTGTCCGTTACAGCAAAATGAACTTACTCCATTACAAGGAAAGCTTTTATTGCTTTCTAGTCTCGATTTTGCTACAAATACAAACACTCTATCCATTGAACTATTGATTGAATGGTTAAGTGGAATGGCAGGAACAGTAGATGCTCAAGAAAATGCTGCATTAGTTATAAATCTTTTAATAGCTGGAAATAGTATTAAATCTGCGGAAGATGATATTCGAATAAGTAAAGGATTGATGGAAGCTAAAGCACAAGAGTCGGCGATAGCACGGGAAATATCGGCAGCTGTAACTAAACTGGATACATTTTTAAGCCAATTGGGAAATGATTGTTGTATTACTTTAATGCCTGGTCAATATGATCCGACTAATGTAATGGTACCTCAAAAACCGATTCATCCTTTGATGTTACGAGAATCCCGTAAATTCGAAAACATCAAGGGTGTCGGTAATCCATGGATGGGAATAATTGGAAATCGATTCGTTTGTGGATCAAGTGGCCAGCCAATTCAAGATATTTTACGAGTGAGTGGAGAAACTAAAATCACCCCTATCGAATGGCTTGAAAGGACTCTTAATTGGCGTCAATTCTGTCCTACTGCACCGGACACCCTCCCATCACATCCCTACAATGAAGAAGATCCTTTAATTATGTATGAATGCCCAGACATTTATTTTGTGGGAAATATGCAACGATTCGAAACTAAATTATTTAAAGGTAAGTAGATATTAATATTCAAAAGGTTTAACTTTTTTTTTATCAATTCATTCTATTTTTTAGGCCCTGAAGGACAAACGGTCAGACTTGTATGTATTCCTAAGTTCTCTACAACTTCTACAGCTGTTCTTGTTGATCTGAATACTCTTAATGTTACACCAATATCATTTGGAGTTACTGAGTAATATTTCATTGTACTGTTAATGTCTTTATATATGAAATATATTTTAATACAGTTTAAAACAAAAATTTTTTCAAGTATTTTTAAATAGCAAATGAAGTCATTGAATCGATATGTTATACAAAAAATATATGAAAAACAAAAGAGATAAGTGTCTTATCATAGATCAATGTGTTCTCACATCAGTTGTAGTAAATATACTTTGTCTGCTTGCGTAACGTAACTATCGAACAAAGTTTAGAAAAAAAAAACCATATGGATGATATAAAAAATTAATATAAACTGAAGTAAATAATTAGTAAATATTATAGACAAATATGCAATAAAATCGAGTACAAATGAATAATGGATACACGATTTCATTTGGCACTTTTTTTTTTAAGTTTATTCTAAATTTATGAATCGTCCGAAAAATATAAATACATCATTTGTACAAAAAAATAACTAATGAAATCAGTGACTGAGATTCTAAAGACGTAATGAGAATAATATTCAATCACTATATGTAGTTTTAAACAAAAAATGATGAAAAGGTGGGAAATAATGTTAATAATAAAAACGAAAGTGAAAAATAAAATTTTACGTGTATATATATATACATACATATATATATATACATACATATATATATATATATATATATATATATATATATATATATATATATAGTATGTTCATGTGTATGTAAGTGTGATGAGTGTTCTCTAAACGTATTAAATTTATTACATTAATAATGAAAAGAGAAGACACTAAATGTCATAAATGTAACATTGGTATTTTCTTTTTTATATTTATATATATAAACAGCAATTGTTGATTTTTTTTTAAACACATTACGTCAAGAAAAATAAGCCGATTGAGGTGTAATATTTTATCCTCCTTCTCTTTCATTAATTTAAGCGATTAAATGAAGTTATAAAATTTATATTTATAATACACTTTACAGATTAATACTATGAACTTAAGGTGCATGTCACATTACCCATAGGTATATATAACAATTGACAGGTATCGTTTTTTTTCTTTTAGCTTTAATAGTTTAGTAACGGTTGTTTTAGACATACGATAATCGACAATAATTAATATCTCCTATCTCTTGGCCGTTAAACGTATTCGTTCTTTTTCACCATCTCGATCATCTCCGACTGTCCATTCTGGGTCATTTGGGTCCTCGCCATCAGCATCGCAATATGCTGATTCTGTAGTATCCGACTCAGGTGAATCCAATGCAGCTTCCTAAAATGATGCCAATTCAACATATTCAAACTTTCCTCTTCTTCTATTTTATCCATTTTCTACTTTTTTCATTTGTTTCGTTTTATGCAAATGAATTTCAACCCACCTCTTCAACAACTTTATCCGTTATTCTTGAGCATAAAGTTGATGTTGTCGACTGCCAATGACCATCTGGCATAACTTCCAACATTTTGTCATAAACTTCTTCAGATAAGGGAAAAGTTCTTGCTTGATATGGTAAAACCTGTTGTTTTTCATCATATTAATAACTTATTCAAGTATATAATTATTCATAACAAAATATATACCTCATTTTTTTCTTCCTCCGCAATGGAATTGTTCGTCTCTTCTTTTATTTTATTTGATGAAATAGTACGACGACGAATAGCATAATGAATAGAATTTCGATGACTATTGTCGAGAGTATTGTGGTGATCAGTATCGTGACTCATAGGTGTTGCAGGTGGAGATGTTATCGGTGAAGTAACGTCCCCACTAATGTCACTAGGATGAGGCGACATAGGATCTAGATAAAAAAAAGGTTTTGTAGCATGTTGTTTTTTCATTATCAACGCTCGTATTATAAATAGTAATTAAATAATTAATATGACTGATAGACGTTTAGTTTTACTATGCACATTTAATAATCGATTAATTACCTGGTGTATTGGCACCACTATCAGCTCGACTATCAGCCCGACGATTATGCCGGATACGACTCTGTGGAACCATATTAACATAGGTCATGAAGCGTTTATATTCTTCACGTTCACTGCGCTCATGCCTTAGAGCAACAGCTTCATCAGATACATCTTCAACCTAAGAATACACATAAATATTATTATACAACGGAAAAACAACAATTTCATTGATTCTTTATTACGTAAAGAGTCAATAATTAGGTATTATTCATGATTTAAATCAGCTTACATCACTATCTTGACTAGGCCTATGCATGACACCATTTTTTACGTCTGCTTTAGTTGATTCTTCACAAAGCCTCCACCTAGAATAAATAAATAATTAGAATTCATCTTTTATTGATGTATTCTGAGAGTAAATATTTTTCTAACTTACTTTGGCGTCAATATTTCTTTGTACTGAAGTTTTTCCAATCTTGTGGATGCCGCCACACTATAAGGTATGACAATGTTATCAATATCATATGAATTCTGTCTCAGCCGTCTGTAATAAAAACGTAATCATTAGTTTATTAAAATAAATTGTTGTATTATTAACATAAATATAGCATGAAGAAACACACTTCTTCCTAGATATTTTCTAAAGTAAATAAAAACAACTTTTTCTAGTTATATTAAACTACTGTTTTCAATTAAAATAAGTACGATAGCTAGCCGATCGTTAAATAGCTATATATAATAGAAAGATGGTCATAAAAATTGAAAAGAAATTGAATTTTTAGTTTACTCACATGTGTGAATTGGAACTCTTTTCTTTGGGTAAAACTTTCTCTGTAGTGGTAGGTTGCTGTAATGGTGAAGGCACTGGAGATGAATGTTTACTCGAACTCGACTGTGCACTAACATCTTCATCATCTTCAGCGTGTTGAGATACTTTATTTACCCTTTTTTTATTTAATCCTTGTAAATGTTTACCAGGACCAAGAATTAATCTTTTTCCTTTTAACATTTTTCTTTTAATCTTTGCTGTTAATAAACTCGATGATGATTTTTTAATCTTTGTTGTATACTTCGTCTTATGTTCTGGTAGTTTATTTTGCTGCTTTCTCCTTTCAATTGGTTCTTTGTTGTCTTTAACACGAGACATTCTAACGCTACCTCGCAACATTTTCTGCTGCCAGTCAACGGATTTCATGATAGCATCAAAATGAGTACTATGAGTAACTTCATCGGGAAAAGATAGTACGGGATGATAGCAGGGATCAACGAGAGCAATTCTTTCAGGTATTGAAAGTTGATCTAGAGGTTCTTGAGGTTGCGTTGGATCCGTTCGACCGGTACAGAGTGCACAAGATGCTAAAGTATGATCACAATCGCATCTAATAGTTGATGCCCTTGCTGCACGTTTTGAAACTTCATGTAAACCTTCAACTCGCAGAAGTTTTCGTTTTTTATACACTTCCCAAACAAATGGTCGAGTTCTACTTGCTGAAGGTTCATTTTCTAACGAGTTGTAACGACCTGTCGACCCTGGCAATACTCCACTATATCCATTCACTGTCTCAGGGTTATCCAACACTACGCAACCTTTATTTGCTCTCGTATAACACTGGAGATCATTATGTTGACGAATTTTATACTCGAGATCTGATATTTGTGCCTGCAACCACATCCAACGTGCCGCAACACCCGCTCTGTCCTGAGCATATCTCCAAGCTGCTCTTTTTGATCTATTTCAACATACAATAATTTTTCAATTCAGTTATAAAAATTTTTTACTGGTTAATCTTGTTATTTAAATTTCTATTGAATTCAGAATCGAGCTAGACAAAATTTTAAAAATCGATTTCTGGAATTCCAAAATACATCCGGAAAACTATGAATAATCACATTAATAATAAATAAGGATAAAGTTATATTTAAACATAAAAATCAATAAAAATAAAATGAAACTAATACTTATATTAGTTGAGTTACGGAAGTTTTTTTTCTTTTTATTGGTTTCATAATAATTAAGAAATATTATCAATTGTTTTAGAGCTGTTAGTAAATGACAAATCAATATTTTAAGCAAGATAATAGATTAAACATAGTCTCTGGGCTACCGGCAAATAATAGATGATTGAAAATCATCTAAAGAGTTAAATATAATTGATAACATATTTTTAACATTTAGATATATACGAATTATCAGACTATTTTAATATCAAAGATGATTGTACAAATCGGTAAGGCATGTAATCTTTGTTTGACTCTTATGAATGTTTTTCGAAAAAGGGGTTTGGTTTTGTGAGTCATCAAGATGATGCAATACCAATAAAAAAGTGTGTAAAGTCGAATAAAAAGCTTTTTTACAGTATTTTTTAAAAAAATTTGAATAAATCTTTTTGAGCATACTTACATAGGTAACTGTTGTTGATGAGGATTGTTAAATGTTTGCATTTCATCACAGCTTTCTCCACCGCTACTGGAGGCCGTGCAATCAGAGTCAAGATTTGACTCGACCGTATGCAATTGTGTGGCTAATGAACCAGCAACATTTTCAACTTCTTCACCATCAATTTTAACCTGAGCTGTTCCGAACAATGGATGTCGTGTGGTGTTAGATCCACTACTACTACTACCACTACCAAGTGCATTATCACGCGATCCGCCTCCAAAATATCGACAACAAACACGTTGACGATTCACACTATTACTTTGTGCCACACACGATTTTTCAATCTTCTGTAAAAACGCATCAAGAGTTCCTCCAATCTCCGGAAAGTTTTTTGGAGTAGTTCCTTTCTGTGTAATATTTGAAAGTTCTTGCAG
Source organism: Chelonus formosanus (assembly GCA_028641665.1). Lineage (NCBI taxonomy): Eukaryota > Metazoa > Arthropoda > Insecta > Hymenoptera > Braconidae > Chelonus > Chelonus formosanus. Next base: position 23,935,040 of record CM054002.1, read on the forward strand.
AAAATATTTTTTAACACTGTGATGAGCTAATTCAAGAACACCCGTATTTTCTTCGGCAATGTGACGACCTATTATTCTTGTTTGAAGCTTACGAAGACGTCGTAGAAGGAAAGCACAACGCCTCTCGACCTCAAAATGTTTTTCTTCAACAGACTCTTGTTGTATACGCAAATTGATGTCTCGTTGCACTTCTGAGGATTCTCCCATGTTTTCATTTATACTTATATTTTCATTTACTAAATTCATTACATCATTAACATCATTGAGAAGGTCACGCTCGAACGACGAGAAACTTTCAGACATGGGAAACATTTCAACACCAGGAGTGACACCAGATTCCGTTGATCCACTTGGTAGAATTGCATCGCCGGTTACCATAGGGGTTTCACCACCTTCTATTGAACTGATTACCTGAAGAATATCTTCAACATTTTGCCCAACAATATCACCAACAACGTTTCCTATATCTCCAACATTAGTTGGTAACTCAGGGTTGAATTCCATTATTCGAGCGAGATCTTTGTCTGTTGGAAGACTTACGCCACCCATAGGAACATCTTCACTGGCTTTCAAGAATCCCATCTCGTCGTTCTGAGCATTAGAAGAAGGTTCACTCATTATAATATCACTAGACTCAGGTTCACTACTATCCGGCATTACCGGACACTCCTCAGTCCTAAAATCCTCCTCCACCAACGCCTCCTCCTCGTAATCCAGTTCCTTGGCCTCGTCGTTGTGATTTTTTCGCTCTCGCGTGATCAAGTCAGATCCATTCGCGAACATCGACAAAGTATCGAGACCATTTGAGTATTTAGAATTGATGACATCGCGAATAAGCTCTTTGGAAATACCACGCAGACACTGTTCGTCTATTTTCGTTGGCTGTACGTTCGCTGATACTACGAACTTTGCCAGGACCTCGCGATTCTGGCAGACCTACAAATATGGGTACAAACCTTTAGTGTTATTTTCATCAACAAGTAATATTTTTATAAACACTCTAATGATGTTTACCTGTGCAGCCTGCTCTGGGGAAAGAAATCCACTAGCCGGTAAAGGGGTAAGCAAGTCGTCAGGCTTTTGAGGACCACCTTCCGTCAGAGCAGGGGCCATCACTGCCACTGACGCAGCTGGTGCCACTGCCTCGACATCCAGAGGCTCCCACCGGCACCGACGCCCACGCCTGTGCTGCTCAGGCGCCGTGCTTACTCCCATTCATCCATCACTCGACAGCCTCTTATCTCTCTGCTACTTCTTTCACTATTTGATCCAATAAATTTTCTTAAAACCGTACTTCAGTCTATTACTTTTATGATAATCTTGCTGATAAAATAATCTATTTAAGTTGTGTCAACAGTCCTCGCAGACGTCTTTGTAATCATTCTTGTTCAGATTTCAAATAGTTTTTCTGCAAAAACAATAAATAAAAACAAAAAATAAATATTTAAATTTCATTCATTAGATAATATTTAAGAGTTTAATTTAAATATTTTTACTATTTAACTTACCAATTTAGTTTGAGTTAGTTAAAAATCAGTTAGAGTTTATTGACAAATACTTCCGTCGACACAGCTAAGTGTAATCACGAATGACTTCCGTTTCTCAGCCGGATTTTTGATCTGTAGGCATAAAAATGATTTTTTTTTTTTTAGTTTTATTATGTTGACTAGTTTAAACTTGATTAATCTAGTGTATTGCAATCTCGGGGAGACCTAGAGGAATCATTAGAGAACGAACATCATACGGCGTTTAAAAAAATACCTAGAGCATTTTGTCTGGGAGTGCCGGTTGGTAGTGAGTGATTAAGAAGCAGAGATAGAATGTAAAGAGAGAAAGAGAGAAAAAGGAGTTTACAAGGGGAGGCAAGTTCATACTGAGTTGACAAGGGGTGGCAAAATTCTCGTCGTTGAGAGAGAATAAAAAAACCGGCTTCTCCAGGGCGTCGCTGGCTTTCAGAGAAGACTTTTTTCTCCTCAATAACAGCTCAACTGGCGCATCACCACGTGATTTAAGAGGTCGATAGGACGTATGACGGTATAATTGTTTTTTAACAAAGAGATCACGTTGCTTATCAGGTCTTCGGCTATTATTTTAACCCTTTTTCCGGGCACACGTGCACGTTTTTCTTATTCTTTAGATTATCAAACAATGAAAATGAAAAATTAAGTATGATAGAGAAAACAGGACGATTTCACAGTCTGTTAATAAGTATTTTGCAGTTCTGAACAACGTGTAGATATGATTCTTGCGCTTCCACGTAGACGAGCGCGACGGAGAGCGTCAACGACAAGGGGCGCGGTGATGAGATGGTCGATGAACAAGAGACAAAAAGGATAATGTACCCATGATAGTTAGGATAACGTTTTGATAACGTAAGACTTTAATGAGCGTTGTTTTTTTCTTTTTTCAAATACAAAGATAACATAAATGTGCAGGTTTAAAACAAGACGTTAAAAGCAGTTGAGTCTCGCAGAAATGGCGGCGGTAAAAAAAACGCCACGAGCTTCAACAAGCGGTGCAGATCCTTTTCGGGTCGCCCGGAATCCTCTCTTTCTTTCTTCTTCGTCTTACAATTCCTTTCTTTCAGTCTCTTATTCGCCATTTCTTTCTCTTTATTCTCTATCTTTGTTTCTCTTACATCGAATAACGTATTAAAATCGTCGTCAATTCATTCTATCTCTTTCGCACAAAACTCACATACACACAGCACACGATCTCGCGGCTTCGTTTCCTCCTCCTCCTCGTCGCGTTGCGCACGCGGGCGCGGGACAAGAGGGAGCTTCGATGAGGCAGCCAAAGACCACCTAGCCACTCGCGTCACGCTTACCACGGGTTCACCAAACGAATCACAAATTATTTTCCTCTTGCTTCCTGTCTCTTCTTTCTTCAATCGTTCAGCTCAGCCACTTGGTACACTTGTGAAATTTCAGTAAAATAACATTTTAAAAATTAATTTAAAAAAAAAGAAAAAACGCCTGACTATTCCGTCACACCCAAGCGGTCACGACGGGGACACGTAACGTACCACGCACGGTGGGAATTGAACGTGGGTATTTGCTTCGGCTCCGTACGACGCGCTGCTGCTTTTCGTATAGTCCTGACGCGCTGTGATGCTTCTCGCTCCCTCTTTATTCACGCTCTCTCAACCTATTTCACTTACACTCATTTATGAACACTAGTGTTCTGTCATTTTCTCTCTTTTTCACATGACTTTATCAATCTATCTTTCTCTGTCTGTATTTCCCCGCGCTCCTTTTCTCCGCAGCGACATGAAAGAACTTGAATTTTGCTTACCACGTCACTTTTTAAATGTTTAATGGCTATTTTTTGCAATGAACACAATTCAATCGACTTATTTCTTGATCAAATCCAACGACGCCGTAATGTTAATTATTTACCAAGAAAATTTAACGAACGTGCTCAAGGGGTAATGGGAGAACCTCTAACTTCGCCGTTGGCGAAGCGGGATCGACCAATACTGCGGCGCAATGGCCGGATGTACCCTCAACGGCCACGATGGCCAATTCCAAGCTCTTGATTGGTTGAAAAACAAAAATGAATGGCGATCGCCTTTATGTCTGTTTAACATATGTTTTTTATTGGTTGATTCCGTAAGATCTTATTTTGATTCGTCAGAACAAACTAATAAGGTGGCGCTACAAATCGCGACCACCATTTGGCGGGTGTTCATGATTTTCGCAGTGGCTCTCTCTTTTTCCGGTTATTACTGAGAGTCGAGAAATGTTGATCTTGGTCAGTTGTTTTGACCTTTGAGGTCACATTAACTGATGAATATGTATTTTAATCATTAAAACTTATATTATTTGACACGTTTTTATTTATTACTTATTGAAATATAAATACTTCTAATTGTAACAAAGTTAGTTATAAGATAAATAATCCATAAAGTTTAGTGTAGTTGTTCAAAGATGATAGGAAAGTAAGGTTAAGTTTCAACAAGTGATTGTAAAAAAATTAGTGGTAAAGTATAAGTGTCTAATTGTTACATGAATAATGTTAGCAATTGAATGTGTATTATCTTCATTTGTTACATGGATATTTTACTATACTGAAGATATTGGGATTCTTAATTCGTACTCATTATTATCTGTAACCAATAAACATATATAGATATGTATTTAATTTAGTAAACGAAATCTATACAGAAACCAGAAAAAATATTTACCTGAAAATAATTGAGCCAATGATGACGATTCTTTGAAGTAAATCGTTAGGTTATTATCAAAACTTATCACAGTATTTTTAGCACTTTCACACCAGTTCCAAAATATTAATTTTTGATTTCTTGCTTCTAAATCTAATTGGAGAAGTCTTAAATTTTTGGCTACAGTTGCATCAATTCTATGAATATATCGTCCATCAACAATAACTGGAGCTATTGATGATTTTCTATCACACCTATAAATCACGAATCATTTATAAAAATAATTTTCATAGTTTTCAAGATATCATCTTTAATACCTACCAGTCTATAATACTTTCTCGAAGATATTCTGCTGCTGGGAAGCTTAAAGATTGCTCCGGAGAAACATATATGATGTCGATTCCATCGACATTATTTTCTTCAATTGATAACTCAGGTCTGGCGGTTAAGTATAATAAGATGATCAAATTCAAAACAATTCCAATCACCATTCCATACTCTAAGCTGAACAAAAGACAGCAAGCCAATGTCACAGATAAAGGAATCAAATCAACTTCTACGGTAAATAAATCGATATATTATACTATGAATGTGAACTAAAAAAGAAATAGCTAATTGTGATATTTACTTTTAGTTCTCCAAAGGACGACAAAGATTTGAAATTCCAACATATAGTACATAGCAACAATAATTACAGCAGCTAAAGTAGATTTTGGAATAAATTTAAATGCGGAAGTGAGTAATCCACACGCAAGAAGTACAAGTGAACCTGTAACTATTCCACCCATTGGAGTTTGCACTCCAGAAGCATAGTTTACAGCAGTTCTAGTGAAACTTCCTGTTACTGGCATTGATCTAACGAAACTGCCGAAAATATTGCACAAGCCCAAAGCTAACATTTCTTGATTTGCATCTAAAGCTCGACCTTTCGCTAAAGAATGATAAATCAAATTTGAATAAATTATATAAAAATCATAAATCATACTTTAATATAAATTTTGTTATTTACCAAAAGCTTTTGCTATGGCAATGCTTTCAAGAATGGCAATTAAAGGAACTGAAGCAAGACTTCCGCCTAATTCTTTTGTCATATCAAGGAAGTTATATGTTTCGTTGTGATAGACTGTGGAGAAAGGCGGTAAAGAAAACGGTGGAAGACCTTCAGCTATTTGTCCTGTTATAATGAAAGGATAATAATCGTATGTAGAAAAAATATAAGCTAAAATTATTCCAGCTATCACAACTACAGCATTTCTTCCAAGAGATAATAACCATAATATTTTTCTGTGAATGTTACCACTTCTACTGCTGGGGAGTAACTAAAATAATATTTGCATTGATTAATCTGCTAATAGTGATTCATGTAAGTATAAATATCTTTTATAAAACTATTTCTTACTTTAAGTCCAACTAATGCCACAATACAAACTAATCCAAGAACTGTATCCCACAATTTAACCTTTTGAATGTTTAAAACGACCTTAATGATGGAATCAATGAAGTTTTCTGTTCTTCCTTCAATGCCAAAAAGTGTATGAAGCTGCGAGGTAGCTATAATTAATGCAGCCGCATTTGTGAAGCCACAAATTACCGGCATGCTGATGAAATTTACTAAAAAGCCAATATGAAGTATTCCCATTGTTGTTATAATACAGCCGGTTAAAAAACACAGAAGAACCTTGAATTTTAAAAGATTAACATAAATAATTTATCTGTAAATGCATATTTTATTTCAATTTGACATCTTAGCTATTTATATTATTAGTAAAAGTTTCTTATTACCGCAAAATCTACTCCACGATTGATTACATAAGGTTGAACTAAAAGTGCCATTATTGCGGTAGGCCCGACCGTCACATCTTTGGCACTACCGAAAATGAGATAAATAAAACATCCCATAAACCCACTGTATAATCCATACTGAAATGAATTAGTTGATAACAGTTAATTATTTGCCATAACATTGACATTGTCATTCTAGTTACAGTAGTGTGTTATCTAAATTACCTGTGGAGGTAATCCAGCTACAACTGCATAAGCAATACCTTGTGGAATGGCTGTAAGGCCAACTGTAAGTCCAGCTAGTGAATCCTGAAGAAGTTTACTCCAGCTGTACGACGGTAGCCATCGGAGAATTGGAATTTTCTTCAGTAAACAATCCCTCAATCTGCTGTTGGCTGGTAATGTCATGTCTCTACCTTTTAAAGTAATAAAGAAATAAATAAGTTATTAGTCATGTAACGGCATATTTAACAATTTTTTTTTTTTTAGGATCTTACGACCAGAGATAAAGCTGTAAGTAATCATTTTGCCGGGTATTTTTAAAAGTTTTCAAGTAATTAATTTAAGAGTAATTGGAAAAAGGAACTTGAGTAATAAATAAGGACGTATACATTGAACGTTTGAAAATGGAAAAAATGTGATAACGGTACGATATTTAAAATTGATATGAAAAATTACCCTTTAATTTTATGGTCTTCGAGCACTAAGTAATAGTTTTTATTTCATGATATGTGTTCTTGCGTAATCTAACTAATCGCTAACTGTCGTCAAACACAATATAATTCGATCCTTAGTAATCTGGGCGAATTTTAATAACTAATATAGTTATCAACGTCACTACTATGATGATTAATTATTCACTTATTTATTGACATAGATATTGATGATTTCTTACGGACAATTCTACAAGTACTACCATTTTGATTGGTCTTTAAAGTATTCCGATCGATTTCATAACAAAATTTAAATTTTATCATTCAATTTTAAATGAATTAATTTAAATTTTTCAAAATATCGATCATTTGATTGAATTAAGGTTTTAGATACAGATTTAAGTAAAATAATGAAGCGAATGCTTATCACTGATTTACAAAGAAAACGAACTCCCGCCGCGTTTTAAAGCCTCGTGGTAGTGAGAAAGTATGGAAAAGGTGTGTAAATCAACAATTTATTTTACGATAAGCTCATTAAATTACCAAACTGATAAGACAGTACAAAACACTACTTTATATTTGATATAACAAATAGTTAAAGATTGTCTTTTGTTGTCGAAAGTACTATTAATTGTACTATTTATGTCATGAATAATCATGATAACAGAGAAATGAGTACAAACAATAACATACCAGATTTATGAGGAAGAAAAATATTAATTGATACATAAATATCCTCATTAATATGTATTCAATCCTAATATTGTTTATTATTCTTATTTGGAAAAAAGGAAATTGCAAGTTATTTAACTGTCAAATAAATCACAAGATATGTTTATTAATGGTAATAAAAGATAAATTCCTCAATTATTTAAAATTTCAACATTTATCAGGAGTATCTAATCACAAAGTATGTGCTTTGTGTTGTCTTTTTCATCACGAGATCTCACGTGCTTTATCTGTCTATGAAACATCCTATATATTCGATTTAACAAGTGATTATAAACCACTAACAAAATAAATAAATAAAAAATCGATCGATAATCGAAAATGTAATTAGATCTTCATGTCAAGGTTTTTCTATTCGAATTCTTATCAATTTAGCTCCATTTTTTAAAAATCATTTAGCCGGTATATTATCAACAATCAATAACAGCTCTATACTGAAGTAAAAATGTAAATAATAATATTAAAAGAATAACAACAAATAGTATTAACACTTGTTGACATTAGAAAGTATAAGTAGTTTTACTATTTAATATCCAAAATTCAGAAGTAATAGATTGTGTACAGTGATCAGGCTAAAATCCAACTGAAATTAAAGTCAAATTAAGTCGAAAACTTAACAAAACATTCGATATTGATTAGATAAGCTAATACAATTTACAACATAAGTATAATATGCTTATAGTTGGTGTTATAAACAGTTGCGAATAAATTTAATTACATCGTTAGCATTGCACAAAAACATAATAACTTGATCAGTAAAATATAAAACCATAATATTTCGTGAAGAAATATTGCAAATCAAATATCACATGATGGTTTGTGAATTGATAATGTTATTTAAAACTTTATTATTTTATAAGAACCTACATGATTGGTAAACTAGAAAATCCTAATTCGCATTTGTCCTTTGAATTTGTATCAGTGATACTTACGAAGAAGAGGAGCTCTTTCTGAAGTAATGCCATTGTTTACAATCAAAGACATTGTTTATTGAATTATTAACTAACCAGGATCACTCATTTTTCACGTAGATCAATAGACACTTGTCTACAACAATTTCCACTGTGCTAAACATGGACATTGTACATCCTGCTACGCTTGAATGATAATAAAGGAATCTTTATATCATTCCATTAAATTTTTCAAAAGTATTCCTTTCCATTGAATATTATTGATTAAATTAATAATAATTAATAATAGATTGTAGGAAGTTTTGAATAATTGCTAATGCAATTAGTTCGTCAAATTTGTTTTTCTTTCTTTATCACGTTTTAATTCAAGTAATGTGCAAACTTATTAATTTTATCGGATTATTAATAATAATTGATTCTAATAAAAAAATGTTGAGAAAGAATTCATAAATTGTTATACAATTACAATTATGAATAATGGATTATTTTTTAAACTAATTCATTATTTGTAAAGAAAATAACCAGATAAACCAATACAGACAGAAAGCAAGAAATAATGAGATTGTTTATAACTGCTGTTTAATAATATTAACACTTTTGTACAAAATAAGATTAATCAACAAACAAATCATCAGAAAATAAGGAAATTACAGTAGTATATTCAATTTTTGTGTCTTTATCCGATTAAAATTGACATTGAATTATTGTGAATGATTTAAAATAATGATGTATCAATAGAATTTTTTATCTGAGTGAACTTCATTCGTTTATTTGATTATTTTGTTATCAACATGCACTAAGTTGCAAACAACCTTCAAACTTACACAATTGTTAAGATTCACAGAAGGTTCGATTCGGTTTCGTTTGAATGATCATAAATAATCAACTCATCTATCACTTTATTTCAATTTTTACTATCTGGCGGAAAAATTCATTTTTTCCCTAGTTATATAACTTTAATATTCTTGGTACAATCTTTGATCATAACTACATCTCAATTTTGTATAATATTCTCAGAATATATAAGTATAATTTTGAGAAGATTTTTTAGTTGCAATTTTAACTATTTATTTTTAAAAAATGTTCAAGTCATGCAATGTTGGATGATTTTTTGATGAAATAATAAAAGGAAGACTATTGCATATTATACCATATTCATACAAATCGTATAATTGTTGTAAAAAACAAATTGTCTGTTGGTACAATAATTAATTTAATAATATATATGTAACTTTCTATTATTTCTGCCGAAATGATGTGCGCATAAAAAATCATTGTTGAAGCGTTTGAAATAATTTTTTTGTGGTTTTATTGTGGTATTTCTTAATCTCTTTTATGGCTATTTTAATAATCATACCAAAATTACGTTTATTAAGTATTTTGTCTTGAATTTTTAACCATCAGTTTAAGGCAATCATATTAAAAAATGTACAGTCAAAAATGTCTATAAATGGCGCCGTGGCTTAGTTGGTTAAAGCGCCTGTCTAGTAAACAGGAGATCGGGGGTTCGAATCCCCCCGGGGCCTACTGTTTGTTTTTTACTAATTTTTTTTATGTAAACAAATACTGATGACGTAAAATGATAAGTCAATTATCTCGTCTATCTATTTATTTTATTGTATAATTATAAAATTCATCTATAATTTTATAAATGCTTACTCATCTACTCTTTGCATCAAGCGTGAAATCTTCAAAACATTTACTATCTTGAAGGTAATATTCATTAATAAAAATAAGTAAATATTGAAAGAAATAACTATTCCAATTATTTTGATAATTCTTCAATGAATTTATTAGTATCAATTCATTATTTATTCAACAAACTACCTATCATCAAGCATAAACTTTGACGTAGTTTCAATGATGCATTTGTTATATTGGATAGAATAATCTGTAATTAATTAGTAATATTTCACGTTATTATAGAGTAATTACATGTAATTCAGAATCATTTTATAAAGTGCTCTTCAGAATTTAAATGGAATTTTTTTCAACGTAAAGTATATTTTATCATAATAATGATTGATAAAAAATAATGAGAAGTGCGAAAAATGTAATATTTAAAATAATGTGCTGATCGGACAATTTGAGATTTTTTTAACATGACGTAATACAAACGGAAGTCAGGGGGACAGATTAAAATCAGCAAAGAATTCACTAGTGGGTTTATAATCGTTAACAACGCATACGATTGTTGTGTTACGTATTATACCTTTTGTAATTGCGCAACTGTCAACTTTAAATTATTTTTCGGAAAAGAAGTTAAGCATCTTATAATGGATCGTGATGGAATCTGGAATCATCGAAAAAAAAATAAGATGAAAAAAGAATAAATATACCTAAAAATTTGGCAACGTAGCTTCAAGATACCCTCTAAAAGCCAGTAAACTGCCTCGTGTATCATCTCTCTTCTCGTTTTTGCGTCTCTAGTTCAAGGTTATGGGGAATACACGAATAAGAAAAAAATGCATGGGTCCACGTGCAGTCCTTTGACGTGTTTCAAAATCACTCAAGGCCAATTGAGAGTAAAATACTGCGCCAGAATATCCGGTTTGATGTAACTCGTATATTTCGCAGTTTTTTTTCGAGACTCTCTTCATTCCAGTTTCATTATTATCATTGATATTAATTCAGCTATAGCCATTACTTCATTTATTATATCTTATAAACATTCATCATAGAGTATAAAAACAAAATTCTCCATTAGATAACAAAATTTAGGTTTATTTTCTGATTAAATCTGTCTGATGATTGTTCTTCGTAGTATATCAATTAATTCATACTGAAGATGAATAAATAATTTTCACACAAAGTTTCATCATTGTTAAATAATTTATTGGAGATTTAACAATTTAATTGTCCGGAAAAATGTTAATTGGAAAACTTCCTCAAAAAAAAAAAAAAAAAGAAAAAAAACAGGTAAAAATTATACAATTTTTGCTTTTTTAATTCATGTATGACAATATTCTAAGCTTTTTATTGAAGATGTTTCAATTTTTCAAATAGTTTGAATATCAAAAATGATGTTGGAATTGAAAGAAATATTTTTTATTAATTTGTTTTGGGATAATTCGATTATTGACAAATGAAGCTTGATTTGGTAATCAAATATGATGAATATAGACCACAAATAAAATACTAAAAAAATAAACTGATAGTCACCTAAGCTGTAGCGGTTAAGCACGTGGTGTTGTTTTGAATATGGAATCATAGTGTGATTTCTAAAGCATGTGAGATTGCCCCTTCTCTTATGTTACGTATACTATTCTTAATTCCTCACACATCAACATAGGGGGTTTTCCTGTATGGTACCTGGTAGTTAGAAGTCTGTACAAGCTAAGCGGTGAAATTAAATCACCGGTGACTTTTGCAACGAATAGACGTATTAGTTATTTGCTCCGGAATAAATAATCAATTATTGACTAATAATCATTTACTTTAACATATGAATACATTTTAGTTTTTTATTCTTTTTAACTTTTTTTTTATTCAATTTTATATTTATACATAAAAGTTGGAATTTTTTAAAGTGTGCTCAATAAGTTTTTTTCAATAGTTCAATAAAAAATTGTATAAGTTATGGATTAAGACGTATTGTAGGATAATTAATAAAAAGTTCGATCCATAAGGTAAGAAAATATTTCAATAAAATGATTATTATGCTTACCTGTCAGTTGATTAATTTATGGTAAAAACTGTTGATTTAAAATATCTATACGTATCACGTGCACTGTCCTGAATTTTTTGCATTTATTTAAATATCAGAGAAAGCACGAGAAGTGTATATATCAAGTATATATATATATATATATATATATATATATATATATATATATATGCATATATATATCTACAACAAGCGTTTAATTAACTTTCGCGTTCATGTACACACTGATCCGTACAAAATGACCAATTTTTTTATAAACAATATAGTGCTAACATTATATACACGTGATTCACTAACAAAAAACTTGGCGTGAGATTATTTTAATCAATTAAACGTTCAAGCGTTAGAAGAAATATATAATTAAGTTGGTGTTATACTTGATTCTTGCAATTTATCGTTAAGAAAAAAGCTAAAATAATTCTTGACACAGTTTAATTTGTTATTAAATACAGTAATTTATCAATAATACTCTTTTTTCATTAGGTGTTGGAGGTGTTACGTGACAATGTAAACTCATTCTATCATCCTGAAGCGTGTTTTATCCAGTTTTATAAACAAGAGGGATTCATCAATAATCAGTGAAAAAATTTCTAAACTCCAAAAAGAAGAAGAAGAAGGAGCTGATCATAATTATACTTAATTCGAAAAATCAAAAGAGTATTATTTCATCAGTGATTTTAATTAGTTGTTTATAATAATTCACATTAACATGTCTAAATACGAGGTCAAGGACGAATTTGAACTAGATGTAGCACATGAAGTACAGCTTACAGGATTCACAAATTCACCAGAAAGTTTTATGACGATACGAAATCCTATGAATAGCGTCGAAAGTCGTTTGGGTATCTCAGAAAATCATGAAAAACCAATAAATGGTCAAGGTAAAATAGTTAAATACCAATAATATAATGAAATCGTATAAACAAATCCTGGGGAAAAAATTGAGTTTGTATCTAAATAAAAATCAACATCATATTGTTGTTGTCTTTGATCATTTAAATGCTAATTATATGATTCAAGATGTAGATTAAAGGCAATTGTAAATAATATGAAGACTATGTTTAAAAAAAAAGTACAATTAAATACCATGGAAAAATACCATTCAATGTGATTCAGAACACCGTTTTATCAGCAATTATTTATCGTTGCGAAATAATGTGACGTGATTGTAAGAAATCGCAATATCGATCATAAGATTTGAAATTAATAATTTTTAAAAATTATTTTTTAATTATTTCACATTTGTATATTTTTCTTTGATATTGGGCTAATTAGTTAATTGGTGGTACAAGTAATAAAAATTGATAATCTGAAGAGATTAACTTCATTGGCAGAGATTAATATATAAATAAAAGGAAATGAAATCAAGTGCAAAACACACTGGGTCTAATCATAACAGCATAGTATTTGTTGGAATACAAGTGAAAAATGTCCCAGGATTATAAAAGTAATTAAAATTTTATTTATAAATTATCTGATCGATGACGTGCGCAGACGAGTGAACGGATGATTTTTCTCAGTGATCAGGCTCGGTTAATGACCTAAACTCACGTGAACAAATCGCGTCACACTTTTTTTACAACTAAAGGATGCTAGATGATAAAAAAAACAAGAACTGAAAAAAATAGAATCATTAAATGATATAAAAATAGTCAATTATAATGTGTAGAAAATGATCAAATATACTCTTTATACTATTTGTTATCTAAAAATTAGTTAAAGTAAAAAAACGACTAATAAAAATTCGATTTTATTCAATTGTTTAAGACCTTGCATGAGGCCGTTCTATAAATAATAATGCTCAAGTTTCTGATTATATTAGATAGGTTTTATAGAAAATAAATAAAATAATATATCAAATTTTTACTAACAATTTCACAAAACTTCTAGAAAAGTTAATAAATTTTTTTCTCGTTTCAGTCGTTGATTCATTCCAAGTTAGATCAACGTTTTCCACAGGAGTTCAATGGTTCACAGAAAGATTGAGAAAATCATTTACCAAAAAATTACTTTACCGAAGGATACCAATATTAGATTGGTTGCCAAATTATCAACGAAACTTTATAGCATGTGACTTAGTAGCTGGAATAACAGTTGGACTTACAGTGATTCCACAAGCCATTGCTTACGCTAATGTGGCTGGGCTTCCTCCTCAGGTATTGAATGAATTATGTAATTCATTATCATATAATGTGAGGTGAATTACTAAAATAAGTCTGATCAAAATATCAATAATAAATATTTTATAATGAAGATGGTTAACTTGAAATTAATGTTAAGAATTTTTCAGTATGGATTATATTCTTCTTTCATGGCATGTTTTGTTTATACAATCTTTGGATCATCTAAAGATGTACCAGTTGGTCCAACAGCCATAGGGGCAATTTTAACTAGAGAAACACTTCTTCGAGCTCAAGTAGGCCCTGAATTTGCTGTTCTTTTGACCTTCATAGCAGGCCTCGTATCATTGCTCATGGGAATCCTGCAATTAGGTAAGTATTGATGCTTATTAAATGTCTCCAATCATAAGAAAAAATATTATAGTGAAAGGACGAGCATTAGAAAAATTTCAAGGTTTATTTATTCTTTAAATATACAGATATAGATTATTTTCTGTTTATTTACAATCATTTATGTCATGCAGATATTTTTGTATCATTAATTATTATAACTACTTACTAATAAATTACTTGAATAACATATTGAAAAAGATAAAAATAAATCACTATAATGCTAATTAAAATTCATTTGTTTTTATTTTAATATTTATTTTTTAGGATTTCTCATTGATTTTATTTCTGGACCAGTATCTGTAGGATTTACTTCAGCAGCTGCTATTATAATAGCAACAAGTCAAGTTAAAGATGTTCTTGGTATTCGCATTTCTAGTGGTAAATTTATTGATACCTGGCATAATGTTTTTGAGCATATCAGTGAAACTAGATTGTGGGATGCTCTTATGGGTTTTATATGTATTCTTATACTTCTCTGTCTTCGAGTATGTGTATTTATTATAGTAATTATATTGTCTTCATCGAATTGATTGAAAGATAATTAATGAAAATAATTTATTTATAGAAAATAAAGGACATTCCCGTGACCTCAAAAGACAAGAAGAAGCAATTAATGGTTCAGAAAATGGCTCAATCAATTCTCTGGTTTATATCAACGTCAAGGAATATACTGGTTGTCATCACAGGTGCAGTGATTGCTTGGACATTGGAAAGTCACTTGGGTTCTTCTCCTGTTATTCTTACGGGTCATGTAAAAGAAGGACTTCCTAATTTCCAGCTACCACCATTCAATACAAAACTCGGCAATCAGACCTATGATTTTATCGATATGATATCAGTTATGGGTTCTGGATGTCTTGTGGTACCACTTCTCAGTCTTTTAGAAAGCATCGCACTTGCTAAAGTTTTTTGTAAGTTCTCAAATATTTATTTTTTTCTTAATAATCATAAAGGACAATATTTAAACAGTATATAATTCATTGCGTAAACAAATGACAGCTGATGGAAAGTCTATAGATGCAACTCAAGAAATGTTGGCATTAGGAATTTGCAATGTTGTTTCGTCTTTTGTATCCTCGATGCCAGTGAGTGGAGGTCTAAGTAGAGGAGCTGTTAATAATTCGTCTGGAGTTAAAACAACACTTGGTGGAGTCTATACGGGAATCTTAGTTATTCTATCTTTACAATTTTTGACACCTTATCTTTATTATATACCTAAAACTGTACTTGCTGCTGTCATTATTGCAGCAGTCATTTTTATGGTTGAATTTCATGTTGTCAAACCTATGTGGAGAACTAAAAGTAAGTTTTTATCTTTATTAAGTAATTAAATTTACAATTAATTACTGTTACGGATTAAAAATTTTACAAAAATTTTTTTTTTCACAGAAATAGACCTAATTCCAGCAACAGTTACTTTTATCTGTTGCCTTTTCGTTGGTCTAGAGCTTGGAATGGTAATCGGAATTGGCGTTAATCTTCTCTTCTTATTATATGCATCCGCCAGACCATCTCTTCGTGTCCGCAAAGTTGTGGTAAATAAATAAAATTCAATATTATTCTTTGTACAAATTAATTAACCTTTTATTAGTAATTTATTGCATTAAAACATATATTATTTTTAGAATCCGGGAGGATATGAATATTTAATGATAACACCAGACAGAAGTTTATCATTTCCAAGTGTTGAATATGTGAGATCCATAATAAGTAAACACGGAACACGTGAAGGCACTGAAGTACCAGTGGTTATTGATTCCACACATATTCAAGCAGCTGATTTCACTGCTGCCAGAGGAATTAAAAATCTTATTGAAGATTTTGCTAAGAGAGGACAACCCTTGATATTTTTTAATCTTAAACCTAGTGTGATAGCTATTTTTAGAGGAGTTAAGCCATCGGAAATGAGAATTTGTTCAAGTGAACAGGAACTTCATGAGAGCCTTAAGGGTAAAATCATTTTAATAATTATTCTGTTATATTTTTTATTCAATATGTAAAAATATTCTCATAACATTGTTATTTAATAGATTTAACAACAATTTCAACCGTCACTATCACTAGGCACTAACGAAAAAAAAAACAATGTTGAAGATTCTTCCTGTGGAAGAACGGTACTGAAGACAAAGGAGTACGTCCATATAATGCCAGAGTAAATATAAGTTTTTTACAGTAAACTTATTCCTAAGTTTATGGAGCAACAGTATTAAATACAGTAGCTTAAGAAGACCTTGAAAAGAAATGAAAGTTGAAATAAAAAATTTGATAAAAATTTTAATAATTACAAAACAAAAATTGATATACATATATTAAGTTTAACGAAGTTATGTACATTACAAATGTCACCTCTCTGTACAAAATATGAATTTATTTTATGTACTTATTACCTCAATTAATTTTTTATTTCCTTTTTTATCATCATTAGCGTTTACAATCAAGTTTCCTTGCTCCTCCAGATGGTGTAGCGATATAAAATGACGCTTTTCCGGAATAACTGTAAATTAAAATATTTATTATCAAATTGAAGTCAGTATAGCGGTAACTTATAATAATTCAATTCAGCTTTAACAGTAATTGTTTACGATTCATTGATAGACTTGATGACTTCATCAACAGCAGTTTTTGAAACGAAAGTTATCGTACATCCGCCAAAACCAGCACCAGTCAATCTACTTCCTCGAACACCTTGAACTTTTCTCGCTGCATTGACGAGTGTATCTAACTCTGGCGATGAAACGTTGTAATTATCACGTAATGAGTCATGACTCTCATTCATTAACTGACCGACTTTTGTATAATCGCCGTATTGAAAAGCTGATGTTGCCGCTAAAGCTCGAGCATTTTCATTAATAACATGAGTTACACGTTTCAACATTATTTCTGGAGCACCTTGCTGTTTTAGCGCTACAATAAATTTTTAAAAGAATTCATATTTTCAAGTATTTGATATGATTTAATCATTATTATCATAAAAAAGGATTATTACTGTCAATTTCATTTAGAGTCACATCTCGCAAGCTCTTTTTGCCTAACTTTTGAGCAGCTTCAAAGCAAGCATCTCTGCGTTCACGATATGCACTAGTAGACAATTTATGTGGAGAATTGGAATTTGTAATAAGAAAGACATGATCATGAAATTGATCCATGGGAACATGAGTTACAGACAAATCTCTACAGTCAATGAGTAATGCATGATCTTCTTTTCCCATGACAGATATAAATTGATCCATAATTCCACAAGGTACATTAGCAAAATCATGCTCAGCTTTCTGACAAGCTAGAGCTTTATCTCTTGGATCTTTGGCTTCAGTTCCTGTGAGTACTTCAAGAAAAGTGTATGTTGCAACTTCTAATGCTGCTGAACTACTTAGACCTGAACCCATTGGCACTGATGATACAACCACAGCATTAAATCCAGGGATAGGAACTGAAAAGTTCATAAATGAGCACTAGAATAAAGTTTTGTACTTTTCAATGATTTTCAAAATTTACCTGGAAAATTGACCATGCAACCTTTCATATAATTTGCCCATTTTGGTTCCCCGGGTTTGATTGATTCGCGGTTGCTGACATTAAATTCTATTTTGCTCACAGTGGTGATTGATTCATTTGTAGAAATTATCACACATTTATTTGTCCCATTTGGCTTTCCTGCGATAACAGTTACTAGTGGAAGCGCCTAGAATAATTAATAATTATTTTATCAGAAAAAAATTAGTGATAAGTGTATAAAAATGAAGCTTCGAGACATAAAGTTAAAAAATAATTGTGAATGCACATGTATGATTTGGATCAAGAGATTCGTTGATAAAATAGATTCATTGAACTGATAAAAATATTAAAGATCAATTATCTAATGACCTCTGAATGTCAATTCAACGTATTCTATCACTTATGATTCCAACTGATGATTTCTTAAGACATAATGAATTATTAAAGATATAATATAATAACCCTGGAAGATAAAAAATAAACATTTTTTAATAAACATTTTACGCAATGATCCAAATAAAATTACATAATTACCATTGGTAAAACAAATCCTTCATTGTAATCAGTATGTTCTCCAATTAAATTCACTCTCCCGGGTGCACAAACACAACAAGTTGCCTCGTCACCGAATTCTTTAGCAAAAGCATTAAGAGCATCAACTCTAACATTGTCTACTTTTTTGATATTTGAAGCCATTATCTTACGAAACTCCTTCTCAGTTTATTTATTTCAAATGGTGATATTTTTCATCTGAAATTATATAAATTAATGAATGAATATCTCTTGCAATCGATCTATTCTTATTGAATGTAGAGATAAAACTAATAACATTTCATAAGCTATGCACGATTATCTACGTAATATGCATGAAGAATAACATTATTTATTGACTGTTATTTAATCGACACATGTATTGTTGACTAACACAGTATATAACTTTCGACTTCTAACCCTTCTTTTTTAAACTCGCTGATGTTTTATAGTGATAAAAGTGAAATCAGTCAAGAAACATTCTGTATAATTTTATTTATTTATCGATACTTTTTCCGCATTTGTCAATTTTGCGCGCGCAGCTGATCTTAATGCACAGATATTCATAAATGTGACAATTTTTGTCTTTTGGAAATCAAATAAATGACTAGATAATGCAAATTGTAATTAATAAAAATGAAAAATAGTGAATGATAAAAGAACAACAAAAAAGTGTCATGCAATGTCGGTTTCGGATCCACTTATCAAAGATTTGAAAGGTATTGTCTTTTTGCAAATATTTGCCTTTAAGGTTAGAATTATTGGTTTATTGTTATTTCAACTAAAAGAATCGTATTGATATATTTATTTACTTTAGATAATTATTTATAAAAAAAATATTCACCGAAAATATTTCATGAATAAATTCTATTTGTGCATATACATATTAACAGTTATTGATTTTTTAAATGTCACAATGGTCATAACCTAGATGCGCAATTACTCTGACGTCATCTACGAATTTGAAATTTACATTAAACAATTAATCATACGAATCATTGTAAAAGTTTAAAGTAATTATATTTTATACAATAAATTTTAATTTAATAAATCAAAATATTGCGCATGCTTGGGAATTTTTTTTGACATTTAATTGAAAAATACTTTCGCGCGTCACTGATTGTCGGTCGGTAAAATTCATGGCGGCAATTTTTGAATAATTTAAAAATTGCCTATGTTTCAGGATGGATAAGGAAATTAACAGAAGCTAAAACTGTGATAAAAGACGATAATTCTGATTTAAGATTTTTCTGTGAATGTTTAGAAAAATGTCTGCAAAAAGGAATCCTACTTCGCATGAATTCTATTCAATTCTTCAAAATATTCGAAGTCTGGCATTGGATGAAAGATATAGCTGACAAACATATAAAATTTTTATGCACATTCACTTTAGCTGTTGAAAATATATCACAAAATCAAAAAGTTCAAACGTCCACTGGAAAACTTAGACTTCTCATTCGTACATGTTTGACCAAGAAATGCCTTCATACACCTGTAGAACTGTTGGTCAGAACACCGGGAATGGCTCTAGATTATTATGATCCTAACAGTATTTTAGGCGATGAAATATTAGGAGAGATTTTTCTATCTGCCCTGTTACAAATTAGTAAATTACAATTTAATCTAAATCTTAGAAATGCACGATTTTTGGATGAATCCTGGCAACTCCCTGAATGCCATTTTATGGAATTAGTGCCTTGTAAAAGCCTAGGAGTTTCTGTTTGGTAACTAAATTAAATTTTACTTTATTACTTTTATTCTCCATTTTTATCAATGTATTTCATTTTTCAGTTTCACAAACGGAAAGGCTTTAGTAGTCAATGTCCAAGAAAATTCGGTCGCAGCAGAGGATGTGAGTATTTAATTGTCTATTTTTTTTCAAAGTTATCTATTAAAATATTTATTTAGTTTCAATGATATGTTTTTAGGATAAAGTAGAAATTGGCGACGTTTTAGATGAAATAAATCGAGAAGTTTTAACATCAAATAGCCGTGGGAATCTTGGAAGAATAATAAAAAAATCATCAGGTTTACCAGTAGATCTTTATGTTATAAAAGTATGTACATGAACTCATGAAAATATTTATTATGTATTGAAAATTAAATGGAACTAAATTTTTAGGGCCGGTTTAAACAAACTGGTGATTTTTATGGACCAATTATATCGTTAATAAAACAATCTGGTATTGAACGAGCTCAAAAAGTATTGAAATCACCTAAAAATACAACTGACAAAGTATCGGAGAAGTCTGAAGAGGTGAACACGTCTGCTGATGCAGATCCAAACATTGGTTATCAAGTGATATATTGCGGATCAGTTTCCACTGAAACGGAAGGTGACGTAAAACAAATTGAGCCTGCAATTCGCAAACTTTTAAAGACTGATGATATTAAATCTATTCCCGTTCGATTCGAGTGCTTGGAAATAGGAGTTAAAGTTACTCAGAAATCAAATGAAGAGGTAAAAATAAACCACTTAGTTTATCATAAAATTTATTGATAAAAAATGTTGTAATATTTGTTTTAAAGGTGTTATTGAATCAAAGTTATATGGAGATATCTTCTTGTGGTCGAACTGGAAATTTTCCTAATTATTATGCTTTCATTGCTGGGTAATACAAATAGTAAATAATTACAATATTTTTTAATATTGACGACAAGCATATAAAAATATGTAAATAATCAAAACTTATGTTTTTATTTTACAGGGATAATAACTGTAATGTAGCAACGAATTTCACTGCATTTATTTTTTACCATCAGAATAACTATGAAACACAAACAATACTGCAAAGTTTGGCCCAAGGATTTCATAGAACCCATTATGCTGTATAATATATCATATCAAAGGCCTATGGTAAATATATCATTGTTGTCATTAAAATGATAGAAAATTGTTATTAACTATTTATTAAATAATAAATTATGAAATGATATAAATAAAACCCGATTATTCATTTTAAGATTACGAAAAGTATTTACTATAACAATTGACACTCATTACGAGCCATTTCCTGTTTAATTTTTCCATCTTTTTGTTTTCATTCCCACCCAAATTTTTAGTGCGTTATTAACAAAAAAAAAAAGTTCCAAAATGTCTAAAAAATTATAAAAATGTTCTGTGAATTATCAGAAAAAATTTTAATTGTTTGGCGGTTTTAAATTTATATCGGCATCTGCGCATGAGGCAGTGCGCACTAACCTCTATTTAGCTCGACACACAAGTCGTCGTCGTCGGCCGATCCTAGTGATAAGAAGTTAAGCAATAAGAAAAAAAAATAAAAAAATCGTAAAAATCAAGAAAAACGACAGTGTCAATAATAATTGTTATAAAATAACCAAAGTAATAAAATAATATAGAAATAATAGATAAAAAAATTCCTCACTCAGTATCCCAAGAAGACGTGGCGGAGCTGACGAGGGTGCTTGTGGATGTGCGAGAGCTTGTCTTCGCAGTGGTTGATTGTAAAAGATGGCCACGAATAGCACCACTGAATGCCAGTACTTTCATGAAGATATAGTCTACCGAGCAGATAAAAAGGGCAATGTCGAATTTGGGATTGTCATGGAAAATGATGACCAAGATATGTCTGAGGAGAGTGAGGACAGCGAAGGTGGACCAAAGAGAAAGAAAGGCGAAATCCGCGTGGTCTGGCATCCTTCTGGCATCAAGGAACTCATTAATTCAAAAAAGGTTACTAGAATCACTATATTCATCCTTCGATAATTTTTTTATAACAATTATTAATTAAAAAACATTACAGGTTCATTTGGCAGATAGATCTCTGATGCCTGGAGATGTAGTTCGAAGAATGATCAAAGGAAAAGATACTCAAAGAGGATATTGTCGTGACATCGAACTGACAGCTTGTGTTCAAGTCATCGGGACAAAACAAGTCTTGACAAACATCAAAAGTGAAGATCTGACTCCATTAGAAGTGAAGTTTTTTTGTCCTTCAATAATTTATTGATAGCAATCTATAAACACGCTGATACTTGGTGGAAAATTTTAATTAAACAGGGTCCGCTGTGTTATTTCCATTTTCCAAATATTTGGAAAAGAAATATGGAAATTAATTGAAGAGCGTCATTAACTTTAAAGTACGGTAGTACACTAGACTTTGTAATGCAGAGAATGCTTGATGGAATCTTGAATAATTTTAAAAATTTTTATGAAGTATAAACGTTATCTGAAATATTGGTGAAATATGATGCAATTGTAGAAAACGTTTTTCATATTACAATCAATAGTAATTGGTAGATTATATTGATTTCTCACAAAACTATTTTACAAGTCTAAAATTTTACATTCTTCGTCCAATCAAATTATGATGAACTTTATCTTCAATATTTAATATAAAAATTCATTTTTTCAGGAATTCGGGACTGACATTGCAGTTTGTATGGATTCTTGGGTTGGAGCAATAAGAATGGTCCATTTCAAGCTTTGGTTAGCCACTCCGGACGGTTCTCGATGTGTAATCAATGAAATGGATGCTCAGGGGCTTGCTCATTTCGAGGAAAAACGTGATCATGACAATGATTTTCCTCATTCTTCCGAATTCTATCCAGGTCAGTGTCTTTGGGGTCCAGTTCAGTGTTTAGAAGATGCCGAATGGATTACGTGTACTAAAGAGATGATGGCTAAACGTAAATTTAAACCACAAAAAATAACAAAAGTGATAGTACAAGAAATTGAAGCAGATTGGGTTGGAGTTCACTGGCAATGTCGAGCCTATAGCAAAGATGGTGCTTGGTCAGATCAAGCCCAGCCTAAATTCTTGGTTGAGGGTTCAGATTTAAAAAAACTTAAGCTTTTGAATGTTTTCGAACCTTCAACTTTACAAGTTGGTGATCGAGATTTTTATGTTTATAAAGGAACTGAAAATGTGATAACTCGAGAACAATGGCGTAAACAACAACGGGAACTATTTCAAATTCCTAAACCAAGTCCTAGAAAATCACGATCCAATGTTAAACCTGAAGAAAAAGTAAAAAAAGAAAAGGACAAAGATGGTGAGAAATCGCGTGATTCGAGTACCCAAAATATGAATGGCAATAATTTAGTACCACCAAGTCAAGTAACTAATACCGATAGCTCAGATGATTGGGATACAGAAGACACTGGATCCCAAAGTGACAGTGCATCAATGTCTAGTGGAGGATCTAGTATGTCTTCAATTGGAAAAAAAAAGAAAGGTCCGGCTTTAATGACTAAAGTATTAAAGAAAAAAAAATTAGTCAAAGCTAAAAGAAAAATTCCACCACCTCCTTTAGTTGCTGGATCAACTATTGTAGTAGAAACGTTATCAACAAATACTAAAGCTAATGTAGTCTGGCAGGATGGATCTGTAGAGTTGGGAATTCCGTCAACACAATTATATCCCATTCATCACTTAGATGATAAAGAATTTTTCCCTGGAGACTTTGTTGTTGATCAAAAAGAGGAGTCAAGAATGTATGGAGTAGTTCAGAGCGTAGATCATCAAGGGAGAACTGCTAAAATAAAATGGTTCAAGACGTATACGTCTAGTCAAAGCCCTCAGCCTACATTATTAGAAGAACGAGAAGTTTCAGTATATGATTTGAAGGATCATCCTGATTTTCAATATCGCCCAGGAACATTAGTGATTCGTATTGCTAATTTCGAAGGAGAAGATTCTGGATGCACCGCTGGACAAGTACTAGATAACTATCCAGAAGGTAGAGTGAAAGTTTGGTGGGTTGATGGTCATATAAGTATGTGTTGGCCCCAGGATTTATATAAAGTTGGTGAATATGATAGTGATGAAGGAGAATTGTGGGATGAAGTGTCATCAGATGCATCGTGGGAAACTGAATTAGAAGATTGTTTTATTGCTGATAATGATGGGAGTGAACAAACCGAAAATATTAAACCAAAGCTTGCTGCTCATATTGAAAGAGCTAGAATAGCAATGTCAAGATTAGAAGAAATTTTTACTCAAAATCCATCGCTACAAACTACTGAAGTGATGCGGAAACTTCTAGAAGTCTATAAAGACTGTAGGTATATGGATAAATTGATGGGAACATCTTTTTTCCATGAGAGCAATTTCCAAGGACTTCTAGAACGTGTGAGAGAACGTGGAAGAGCTAATGTAGCTCAAAGAATGGCTGATCAAGTTACTAGATTATTTACTCATCAGTCAGGTGGTTCAGAATCTAGCGAAGAAGTTGCAGACAATACCAATATCCAAACTGCTGTTGGAACATTAGAAAAAATTGCGACAAATATTTCAGATACGGTCGAATCTGCTGAAGGTAATTCCATTGAAAAAGTGAAGGTGAAAAAAGAAGAAAATCTTTTCATTAATGTCAATCCTCATCCCGAAGATTCAGGATTGTTTTCTGCTGAAAATTCTAAAAAAGAATCTGGTTCCAGTGAATGTAGTGGTGAATTTCCACTGTCAGATGATGCAAATCCCGATCGTTTATTTACAGTAGAAAGCCTTGAACAGAATAATGTCAATAAGAAATCTCAAGAAGTATTTTCCAATTCCCATGTAGCTAATTCTCATGTCTGTGTGAAATTATGTACTTTAATGAAAGCTCAATTACTGTTAGCTCATGCTGAAGTGTCTAAAAGATATGGACTAGCACGTATGTCATTGTCAGATGCAGCGAAAAATGGATCGCCAATGAAAAAAAAAAAAGAGGAAGAAAAACGTGTTGAACCTCTTCCTGACTCTTCGTCTGAGAGTAATATAGAGATTCCTCCCCCTGTTTATAATGATGGAGAAGGTTTTTCAATAGAAGAAAGTGCACCTGATAATCACAAATTCAAGTTAACTATGTTTCAACCTACTGATCCTACTAATTTCTTTAGAACAGTTTCTAAAGAACTAAAATTACTTCAAAGTTCTTTACCACCAGGAATATGGATGAAAGGCTATGAAGACAGGATAGATTTATACTCTGTGATGTTTTGTGGTCCAGAAAAAACTCCTTACGAAGATGGATTATTTTTATTTGACTTCCAATTGTCTGCAGATTATCCTGCTGCTCCGCCATTATGTCATTACATTTCTTATTGTAGTGATAGGTTGAATCCTAATCTCTATGAAGATGGTAAAGTTTGTGTGAGTCTTTTAGGTACTTGGTCGGGACGAGGTACTGAAGTGTGGACAAGTTCTTCAACATTACTACAAGTTATTGTCTCAATCCAAGGTCTTATTCTCGTTGCTGAACCGTATTTTAATGAAGCAGGATTTGAAAAGCAAAAAGGATCTCAGCAAGGAAGAGAAAATTCACGGATGTATAATGAAATGGTTGTTTTAAAGCTTGTTCAAGCTCAGACTAAACTTCTTGAACATCCACCATCAGTATTTAAAGACGCAATTATTAGGCACTTCAAAAAGAATGCGCAAAAATTATTAGCAAGACTTGATATGTGGATGGAAATATCGGAAAGACATAATAATCAACATTCGTTGTCGCCATTATCTCCAACATCATTTAAAGATTTTGCACAAATTGGTGAGTATAGAATGTAATTGTTTAGAAATCGATAATGTTTATAATATGATTGATAATTAAAATTTTTACAGATAAAAAACTTTTGCCAGAGTTTCCTTTAGTTCCTGCATCACGAGGCTTCTGTATAACTTTAGAGAAAACTCTAGAAAAATTCAAGCAAGTTCTCATCAAAAAAGGAATTCTGGAAGGACTACAATTTTCAGAAAGTGTATCAGAGAGTAATGTTAAATCTCCAGACTCAAAGGGTGAGACTTCAAAGCATTTAGAGTTGAAAGAAAATTTTATCAATTCATCTCACACAGAAATTTATCATGATTCAACGAGTCATGAGTTAGTTAATGCAAGCGAAACGAAAAATAATATTGTTGAGAAGAATTCCAGCTAGCCACAAGATAAATTTAAACGTTTAGCTTATAAAAATCATGCAGCTATTCGGTAATAATTAAAATAACTAACATAATACATAAGTAGAAAAAATGAGAGAGAACAAAAAAAACGTAACTTCTTGCATTAATTATTCAATAAAATAAAAAATTGTAAAATTATTGGACTCTACTGACAAAAAAAAACTAAAAAAGCTCTCTTGCTTTTTCTCTTTTTTTCTTTCCTGCTCTCTTTCTTTTTTTTTCTTATTCGTATACACATGACTCTAGTTAGGCCGTAAAATTTTAATTACGTAGTATAAATAGACAACAATTTATGATGAACAAAATATTGATAATAATTATTAATTATTAATAACAAAATACTCAACCATTTTCAAATAGATAGAGAGTTCGTGCACACGTAGCATTAGTCTACGATCAAACATGAAAAAAATCGCTAAGCTTTTTAGATATTGATACTTCAATTAGGGAATATTAATTATTAATCATAAACAATAAATTATTATAAATGATGATAACAGTTACAATGTATCAGAATTTTGTGTTCTAGAGAGAAAGAGAGAGAGAGAGAGAGAGAGAGAAAAGTGGGAAAAGTAAATAATCTCTTTAGCAATACGTTTGAGTCCAATGGCTCAAATATTTCTCGTGATAAGTTATAGAAAGGAAATGAATTAACCAAAAAATAGAAAAAAGAGGTATTATTAAAACACTAAAAGGCATATTTGCAATAATAAATGAATAAATAAAAACTGTAGTAGGCTGAATCTCTTTAACTATTTTTTATTTTTTCGAGTTAAAGAGATAAATTTACAAAAATAACACCGTTAAAAACACCGAAGTCATTATATGCCATCCAATAAGAAACATATTTATTAAAAATTTATTCCAAGTGGAGTTTCTAGGGTGCGTAGGGCATAGTTTTAGACAAATAAATTATTATACGCGAGTATACGTAAATATGTTTATAACACGTTAATAAATTGAATTTTAATTAATCGCGTCAGAGAAATAATTATGAAAAAAAATGTTGAATTTTTTTAAAATGGCCATTAAAAAAATGTCATATTTGCATATATTTGGCGTATTTCATTCTTTTCTTATCGAAATAATTATTGTCAATAAAAATAGTTTTACATAGCAGTAAATGAATAAACATAATAATAATTCAAATTAAATAATTTTTTTTAAAACTATTGTTTCTCTTGCATTTGCTTTATTCTTATTATGAGTATATTTTTTTACTATTTATTCATAACATTCATATTTTATTGAGTTACTATATATAGTTAGTTCCGTTCAGAATAGAAAAATTACAAAAGTAAATAAGATTTAAGTTTTGGAAAAGAAAACTAGTCATAGAGACCTAAGATCCAGATATTGATGTTAATTAAATGTTATTGTATCTTTTAAATATCAAAGCTTTATTATTCAGACTCTTTTCTATTGAGTATCTTTTGTCTTTATTTTATTTAGTAAAACAAAAATTCGCAACGTCATATTGCTTCTTTGAATCAAAACCGTTTATTGCTGTTACTGTTCTTGTCAAGTAAATAAGCATTAATCGGTCCGACCAAATTCATTATAACGCCAATAAATTATTTCTATGTTTCTTCCACATAGTTATTTTTTTGGGACTGATAGGCAAGATTATTCTAATAAATAAGTATTTGGTGCTGAATAGATAGAAAAATAAAAGCTAATAACTCAAGTGATGAAACGGGAACAGATAGTAAAATTCAAAATAATATATGTATATTAAAATTAATCATATTCATCATTATTCTTTTCATTTTTATTATAATAAATATTCTTAGTTAATTTTTTTTTTTGTCTTTTAATGAACTGATGAATTGTGATGTTTGGGATGCCTTGTGATACTGTGCCAGCATGTACACTTATAATCGTATTTTAAAGAATTATTCGATTGATAAAATCGAGCACGGATAGCTTTGGATTTGTTGCTAAATTTTTTTTCTTTGCCAATTTTGTAAGTCATAAGACAATAGTAATAATATGAAAGTTGAGGCAAACGAAATGGTCATTTCCTAGTTCCTGAAATGTTAAAAAGTTGATTGATTTGAAGAAGAAATCTTTAATTTTTTTTATTATTAAATTTCATAAGAAAAGTATTTATTTCATAGTATTAACATTGAAGGAACGTCGGAAAATTTTAAATAGACTGTAATCTTGTTTCTTCGATTATACATAAATAAAAGTCATTTTATGATGCAGTCGTTATTTTTTTCTTAATCTCACCTTAAATTAAATTTTCCTAATGATTTACTAATTATATGGTTCCTGGTGTTCAATTTTTAGTTCAATGTTTCTATTTATCTCTCTTCAAATCCCACTTTCCATTATCAGAAACAGTTATTTCCGCTTTTACAGGTGTAGAAAATTAGTACCTCAAGCTGTGGGATTTATCTTGATGTGTCAGAGAAGATAACACCTTCTCTAGCTGCTATCAAACAGTCTTATCTGGTCTGAATCATATACAATATTCAGTACAAGATATAGTTTCAACAATCAACATTTTAAGTTGTGAATTGTAAAGAATATTTAAAATAATTATCAAAATGAAATTTAAAAGTGCTTTATACTATTTGGCTATTGGTTTCTGTAAGTTCTCTTTAAATATTTTCAATAACAAATTTTGAAAGAATCTTTATTTTTACATTCAATACTGTCTACAGTAATCCTAGGAATGTTTATGGGTGAGGTTGAAGCTCGTCGTAAAATTCTTCGAGGAAGAAAAACCATAAACCGACAATATTTTCGTGAGTTTTCGTTTAATTATTTTGATTTATAATTTTTTTTTAAATAAATTAAATTAATTTTTCGATTCAAAAAATTTATTTAGGAAGACTCGGCATTCCTGCATGGTCTATCGTTTTGCTTTGTGGTTTAGGGATGCTAGTGGCTGGTGGAGGATTGTACTTAGTTCTCAGGAGAACAATAATTAGTAAGGCTGACGATACCACGTCGAATACATATCATCAAGCGATGCAAGATGAAGTGTAATTACCCAGTTTTGATGATCATGAAAAATGTGTAACATATTTAATAATAAAAAGTATAATATTGACTACATAAACAAAGATATTTTAATTTATATGGACCATAGTATATCTTACATCATACCTTACATAAACTTATGTGACTCAGACGAACAAGCACTGATAAATCGTCATTCTGTTGGTTTGTAAAATATAAAAAATTTGGGAAGAAGCATCTTTCATCATTGCAAAAATGAAAGAAAAATATAAAATCAATCAATTCTACTTTTGAAGCTAAAATGAAAAATGTTGTATATTATCAGTCTTCAACAATACTAGCTGCCTGGAGAGAATAACTGCCTATGTTGTGTCAAAGGTGACAGGTGAAATTCCTTCAATGAAAATGAGTAACTTTTCTTGGCCACATTTTTTTTTTGATCATGCATGCATGATACGATTTCGAAAACTAATTTTGATAAAGTTCTATACATATGTAATACATTTACTGAATAAAAATACATATTCGTCGAGTAATGATCCAATTTAGGAATTGATAATATATATTAAAGAAATTGTCAATGTGTGATTTATACACTCAATGACTCTCACATCTGTAAAAAATGATCATTCATATACATTATACAATTTAATTTGACAGTTGTAATATCAATTGCAGATTGTATTCGTTGAAAAAATTGTTGTATTCTATTATAAATGTTATTGAACATTTTAAAATTCCCGTCGGTGGTATTTGTCAGGATCAAAATATGATGTTACCACTACTCGATTATTAAATTTACGACCAGTAAGCGTTTGTTGAGCTTTTTGACAATCAATTACGCTGTTGAATTCAACAAATACCTAGAAAAAAATTATAAACATTTTTTTATTACAGTATTAATATAAATCATACTTGAAATATCAATTTTTATTATTGAAAAAGATTACTTACTTTACCACATCCTGGAACATCAACACCTTCGATTGGTCTAGGAATTTCTACTGATCGTACCACGCCATATTTATTACACTCTTCTTTAATATCTTCCAGAATATCTTCATATTCTTCCTCTTCCATCAATTCTTCCGGTGTCACCATATTAAGAAGACAAAGCACCTACAAAACAATATATTAAAATTAAAAGTTTTAAAAAAAAGTCTGTTTACTCAAATGATTGATTTACTTACCTCTGTTGGAGGCCCACTGGTACCAACCATGGACAACCCAGGAACTTGAATTTGTACAGGAGCTTGTGTTCCAATCATTGGGTTCTTTGCTCCTACACTAGCTCGTTGAACAATTAATTTTTTATCACCCAGCTGCATACCGTTGAGTCCAGCTATTGCTTGATCAGTCATCGATACGTCAATGTACTCGCAAAATGCGTAGCCCTTCGAAAGTCCTGTCGCTGAATCTTTCACCAAATTGAATGCTCGAAGTTGACCAAAGCTCATCAGTAGCTCTTTCACCTATGTCATCATTTCAGTAGTTAATAAATTGCTAATATTCTCATAGTTTTGACTTCTTAAATCTTTGGAAACGGAATCATTCTGTAGCTGAATCTTACGTTAAAACCCAAACTATCCTAGTTATTTTTCCTTTTAGTATCGTTCTCTCCTCGTTCAAAAACACTTACCTACTTTAAATAGCTTGTTTTTATAATAGTAAAAATATATTTTTAAAATTACTTGATATTTTTTAATTGTGTTTATCAAAAAAAAAAAAAATTCAACTCAACCAAGAAAGTTCAAAAATGATTGTGTTAATATTATTATTCTTCGAAAACCAACTAAAAATATTCGTCTGTGCATTTTTTAGTCAGCATTAGATATATTTAGTTTAAAATTTTTTTTTTATCTTATTGAAAATTTTTTTTATTGTTATTAACTTCAATTTGAATAAAATGTCATGAAATAGATAACATAGTTATGCATAGTGTTCAAGTAGCCTAAAAGATGAGACTTCATCCAGTGCCAAGGAATAAGAGATTTAAAAAATGATAAATAAAAAAATGGATAAAATAGATAAGGAAAAGAGGATATAGATATATTTTGGCACGATCCAATAAATAAAATGTGATCGAGAGACATTAGATTTTGGACAGGTACTTGCCTCGAAAAGCCGGGCTTAGCCATTCTCTCCGAGCAGTGTGGTTTTTTGTCATGTTCGGTAGTAGTGGTAGTAGTAGTGGTAGAAGTAAGCGAATGCTTTCGACCGGCGCGACCCTAAGCTAAGAAAAATAGGGAGAAAGGGTAGTGGTATCAGTCCACATATTTTTTTTTGTATTTTTGTACTTCATTTCATTATTTTTTTCCATGTATTTGAATCTGAAAAATACCCTGAAGAAGTTCTGATACGCGAATCCTGAAAATTTTTCCTGTACATATTTTTTAAGATCTTATTTTCATCAGCAGTCAAGCCTGAAAAGCCTGAAAAGAAAATAGCTGGAAGGAGAAAAATTTTTGTTCTGTTCTGATTTTTAATCATTTTTTTCTTTTGCTTTTCAAGATAAAAAATCGATGTATTCTTGATAAACCTAGAAAGAAATAACGGCATCGAAGTATCCTATAAAAAATATGCCACCTGAGAGTAAAAAATCCTGAAAAGTCCACCCACATTCCCCCTCTGAAAATATATTTTTTCAACCCGACTCTCTTCTTTTTTATTTGAACTTCCAATGAAATCCTAAATTGCTTTTTTATATCATTATACTTCGGGGGATGACAGAGAGCCGTCGTAACTCCAATTGCTGTGCCTAAAAAGGCTGCAAAAGAAAAAAAAAAAGAAACCGTTGTGCCGCTGCCACCTAAAAGCTGCAACGCCTCTAACGATTTTATACATCTTTGATTTGACTTTTTTTAGCTATTTAAAATGTTTTTGATTTTTTTTTATCCTATTCCCTGAGCTAAAAGTAAAGACGATCGAATCAACCGCGATAGAGCATGCGAAAGAGAAGAAAAAAATGTGTAAAATACCTAAACTTTTTTCTAAATCACGTGGGCCCTAACCAATGCGGAAGATGACAAAGGACGGAAGATATACGTACCTTGCGATGTTGAATTGATTCGTTTTTGATAAAAAAAATAGTCTAAGAGGCCTTGGACAGTCCGCTAAATGCTAAATACTATATCATGAATGAATCACGAGCTTTGAATGTCGTTTTTAAATGAAAAATAAAAAATGATAAAAAATAAAAAATAGAAAAATGTATAACGACATTAAAGCATCATAGAATTTAGCTGTCGCAATACTGAACGAGGAGTTTGAGGCTGAAGGATGATGAAAATAGGAAGATAATTTACTTGTATTGCATACCTGTTCCTCGTTTAAGTAGTTGGGTAATCCACCAATGAAGATCTTATGCGGTGAATCTGTGAAAAGAGGTGAATATTTTAATTAAAATTTTTAAATCAATTAGCAACATTTATTCCAACGTGCTGTTGATATAAGGATGAATAAAAATTAATTCGAAAGTATGTGCGAAACATACCCGGAACCGTACCTGGCACGTTCATGCTTGGATTGTCTGTCATTCCGGGCATTGGTTGATAATCATGTGGTCTTCTAATTTTCAAACTCTGTCCTTTGAAGTTAATACCATCGAATGCCATTGCTTGCGTCGTTTCATCTATCGAGCGGAACTAAAACAATAGTTTTTATCAATATTTTATCTATTATCACATGAAAAATACTTATTGATTAGATAAAAAAAAATACCTCAAGAAAAGCGAAATTTTTATCTAAATTAATTTGACAAGCAAGTACAGGATTGCCAGCAGCTTGTGCTAGACCAGATAGATGCATCTGTTGATTGAAAAATTCCATCATTTCTTCTTCTGTTACTCCAAAAGGAATGTTTCCTACATAAAGCCTTCTGGCTTGTCGAGTAATTGTACTGCCTACAACTGGAACCGCTGCCTGTGGAGTATCTGCTACGATATTTGCTGGAATTTGACCTGCGGCTTGCATTGCCTTATACTAAAAATTTCAAATTCAATTTTAATTCACGAGTAAAATTAAAGACAATTAGTAAATGAACGTTTTTAAAAATTAATTACCTGCAGTGGTGTAATGTGTTCAAAACCAGGTGGTGGAACATCCCAATAAAGTGAAGGTTTTCTTCTTCGTGAGCTTCGACTTTTTTTCGGTGAAGAGCTTCGTTTTCTATCTCTGCGATCTTTAGATCGCGATCGAGATCTCTTTCTACGATCCCTGCTACGAGATTTGTGCCTTCTATCCCTGTCACGATCTCTTTCGCGATCCCTGTCCTTGTCTCGATCTTGTCGATCTCTGTCTGGAAAGTTTTATGAAATAAAAATGAAATTAACCAATGCTACACAAGCACAATTAATAATTAAAATGATTAAGGTAGGGTCGTAAACTAATTACTTAGTTCACTGGAAATTTTTTTTCAAGTTTTAACCGATAGTATTTATAAGGATTTCAAGATTAATCTAAAAAATTCACAATATATAACATTATCAACTTAGGTTTGTAGCAATATTGTAATAGACATTAAATCATTTCTGGCGACGTGATAAAACCCAGAGCGTCCTAATGCTTATTTTTACAAATGTTGTAAATTATATTTAATTATTACCTCCATTATAGTCTTCACCCATTTTTTAACGGTTTCCTTTTTATACTTTTAAATATCTTGGTTAAGAGAATATGTGCTTGTAAATGGAAAAAAATAAATAAAATTCCGTCACACCACACAGTCACTCCGAAAGCAAGCTCTCAGATAGAGTTTTGTCCCACAAAATGGTAGAAGATTCACCACTCGTTACAAAATCTGTGTCCTATTTTTGTTATCGACAGGTAAACAAAAGGCATTTACCATTACCGCCATCTATTTACTTTTCAGAACTAATTTTGCGAAAGTTTATCGACAGAGTAAAAAAACGTACTCAAAAATGAACACTAATTGAATGTTTCATTTTATTACAAAAAGAATCCATAATTTCGATTGAAAATCATTAATTAGTATAAATTATTTATTTATTTTTTATAAACAAAAGTTTTTTAGTAATTGATTGATTAATTATTTCAATTATTCAAAAATAAAGTTTTCCTTTCTACACAATTTTTGATTCATGATTTATTCTTAAATTCAAAATAGCAAAGTCTTGATAACATTCGCGAGATGTCGCAGCAAAAATTGCCAATCGAAAGCTGGCGCTCGCAACCTTTCCGTTGTCAATAACGGACACCAAAAGACTCCCGGCTTAAAACGAAAAGTTTCATAGTGAAAATTACCCAAAAACTCGATGTAATAATTATTAAAACGAGTAGATCGAGTATCAGAATTAACAAGTTATAGAGGAGCAGTTTCACGGTGCATTGTAGTATTGTGTCGGACGTCAGAAAGTGGTGCGGGCGTGCCTTGTCTATTCAGACATTCTCGAAGTAGTGGATATACAATCACCTCATGAGATTTTGAATGCATTTGTAACTGTCAACCATAGTCTTTCGAATTGCCGGTTAAACACGGCAACGTAACGTACTGTGAATTCGTAGAACGTTACGATAACATTCCAAATCATCGTGAATCCAGAGTCAAAACCACGAGATTTTTATGTTGTCCAAGTACACGCCACGAAATTAATTGAATGACCATGGACCACAGCACGATGTACGACCTCGCCACAGGAACCAGCATAAACATCAAACGAACTGATGGTAAGTAAATCCCGCCAAACATTTTTTCTAACCTTAATAATACGACAAATACTTATACATATACGTGCGAAAAGACTCGCTGAACTCGATTGCCATTAACCCTTCAACTGACAAAAATTACATTTTCGAATATTATTCATATGCACCCATGCGTGGGCCATTACCTAAACGCCATGACCGGCTTTAACAGGTTTTTCATACGATTTGTGCACCCATCAACATTCCCATATTGAGGAAATTTCCCCTTCTATATCTTCTTGCCACAATTCTCATGGTCACTCTTTGATGCTTGAACCACTATACTTTCAATCCATTGACTTTTAAGGTTTTCTCGGCTAGCATCTTGTTAACTGATTTACCAACTATCCTTCCAAATAATCTTTAAATAGAATCTAAAGTCGCATTATTTTAATTAAAACTTCTCTCAAAATTGACATGAAATTTACCTATTTTAAACCAATCAAATAATTGGATTCCCTTTCGCTATCTTTGTATCTATGCTAATGATTATCTTCAAGCAATCTAGTTGATTAATGAAAAAAAATATTGTTTTATAAAGTTAAGTTATTGGAATTGGTGGTGATTTATTTGAAATTGGCGTGTTGTTAATTGAATAAGAAAAAAATAATGATGAGTGTTATCAATGGATAATTGTTACTAAAGAGTGGAATTTGGAATTTCTCTTTATTAGTGATCTTTTCTAATGTAAATAAATTCATAAAATTTTTCCTGTTTTGTTTAAATGCGTGTTATAATCGTATAAAAACTCCTCGTGTATACTGGTTTTTATCCGCAACGCTTGCTGCTACTTGTGGTTTAACGTAAAACCGTTACTCTGTGAATTCAAACAATCAGCTGGAGTGCATAAAATTCTTGTCTACTACTTATTCTCACCAATTATTAAGTTTAACTTCTATTTCTATTTTTTTTTTTTTCTCAATATTACTGTTATCCAATTTTGACATCAATCATTACCAGGTATTTTTATTAAATTCTAATTCGTTGTTACTTTGTTACAGAACACCTGAACAATTTATTTTAAGCTCTTTAATATGATAAGAGACAATACTTACTGATTGATTGATTACCTTTGTGCCAGTATTGTTTGTTAATAATAGAAAATTTTATAAACTTT
Organism: Chelonus formosanus; assembly: GCA_028641665.1. NCBI lineage: Eukaryota > Metazoa > Arthropoda > Insecta > Hymenoptera > Braconidae > Chelonus > Chelonus formosanus. The sequence continues at coordinate 23,971,180 of CM054002.1, forward strand.
ATCACTATTTGATTTTTACCTTCTACAATATTTATAAGTCTATACAAATATAAATATTGAAATTAATTTTTTTTTCACTTTATTTATTTGATGGAAAATTATTGTTTAAATGAGGAGTAAAAATTTTTAAGCTTAAGCTTTCATGAATATGTAATGAATATCAGTCAGTATTTTGGAGTGATAAAAAAAAAATATTTAAACAAAAATAAATGAGTTGAACAAGTTTACAGTTGTTTAACCATAAAGAAGTTATAGTGACATACCATAAAACAAATTGACTTTTATTAACCCTTAATTGAATTTATTCATTCCACTTTGTGCGTACATGTGGTTATAAAATATATTGAGCGTATGAATTTTATTTTTATAAACTTTAAAATGTATTGTAAATTAATAATTACAATAATGTGTTTAGTAATTGTTCTGACCTAGAGAAGGATGAATGTGAAGCGGGTCACTTAGTAAAAACGACACGATCAATATAACGCAAACTGCAATAACTTGCATCTGTTATACTGTCAATATATATTTATGTATGCATGACAACAACTATTTATTGTTTTCAATTGTTAACACCATCATTAGAGTAGTAATATTGTACTCTAATCAGTTTTTTAAAAATTATTATAAATTGCGTGCTTGTTTAGCTGTATAAATAGGATAAACTAAAACTGTGAAAATTTTATTCCAACAGTAGGCACACTTGATACTTTGGAAACCGCATTACTCGCATACGATCGATTTCTGGAGTTACAAGAGTTGACCAAACAATAAATCCAATTTTGTAGTTATTTTTTTTTAATTACACAAAAAAATATCTATAACAATATTCATTTTTCTCATTATCTATGATCTTAACAACCTTCACATAAAAAAATTATGTACACTACCATAATTTTTTACAATGATAATGAGAATTAAATTGATTATTGCAAAAATAATAAACAACGTTATGAACATTGAATTTTTAATTTATTTTTTAAATATTTTGCTGAAAAATATCATGATAAATATTATAACTTGATATTTTTTAAAAATGATTAAACTAATCAAAAGTAATAATTAAATGAGAAACTCTAGAATGCAAGTTTCCCTTCGTAAGATAATCGTGTTCATTTTATTTACGTGTTCATCGACGAATGAGTCAACATGTTCGCCAAGAAAGGAGCGGGTTTCCTCACAGACCCCTTACTACTATTCTCTCACACCTTTAAAACCAACACTACATTTACATGTACATCTCCCTCTTTTTCATTTACCGTATTAATGAGAGTGTGAAATTACCCTAGACTTACGTGTGTCTAATATCTACCCAAAATGATTGCATGGGTACCAGTGGCTTCCCTTTAATATTCTTTTGATCATTTTTTCAATCAAAGAAGCTTCACGAAATTTAATCAGTTAATTCAAATCTTTTGAACTTAGTTAGTATTCGTAAAATATTTATCTGATTATATAATCAGTATGAATGAAATGAAACTTGTTGATATAATTTTCTATATTATTCAATAATAACTGCTGATCAGCTAACTTATAGAATGGTTCAGTGAACTACATCATCTAAACAGACTTGAATTGATAAGATATCAGTCGTTTCATTTAAATTATTTATGTGAATACTTTGTATAATTCAAGTACATGTGACATTGAAAAAAAAACAGTCTAGCAACTTATCGAGATAAAAATTCTGTACGGAGACGAAGCAATCTAATAGAATGAAAGGAAAAGTTGTCGAGACCACATTAGCTATTGCTAAGACAGTGATTGAAAAGGTTAGATGATTAATATTTATTATGTAGGTGGTAGATTTTGATTGCCTTATTACTTTTTGACTTCAAAGAATACCAAAAAATGTATTATTGTTAGAAATAATGTCAGTTTTTTTGGTTTAAAAAAGAAAACTTCTTTAATCAATTGCAATTATATATTCCTATTTCAGCTATAAATCCAATAATTTGTATCAAGAGATTTTGCTCAGTCCCACCTAAATTCAAAATTTAAATTGAAAAAAAAAACTATTCATCTATTACAGTATCAGAATATTTTTTCTCATGTGATTAGTACAATTTATCTAAATAAGCATTGTTAAAGCTTGTCAACTATTTAACTTGAATCAACTAAAAATAGCTAGAATCAATTCTTTGTTAACAAAGAGCATTCAACAATGTACTGGATAGGATTCATCTCTTGAAAAATACTAATTCAATAAAAAAAACGAGCACGTAGGTGTTGTCATTTAGTTTCAATAACTTGATAGTTCATGATGCAAATAAATTTTTGCTTATATTCATGTGGATAATTATATTTTACCAAATAGATTTTCTACATGTCTACTTCCGTTTTATAATGTCAATGCAAACATTCTGTGCCTCTCGTTTCACCATGACCTTGATGACCATTCATATATTGTGAACGACAAACTGATGAAATTGATATAGTTCTCGAGGTAATGTGAATTGATAAAATGAAAAAAATTGACATTAAGTATTGAATTGTCCGCTGTATTCATTGATAGAACTAAACGTCACCCTGGATATTGATTTTAAAAAATACTTCTACTATCTGAATATGACATTGTGGAAATTTACTGTTTCACATTAATATTTCAGTGGAAATATACTGTTTAACATTATAAATGAAAATTGATGGATTCTTCCGTGAGCTTGATATTTCAAACCAGTTGAAATTTAAGCTGCAAATGTATTCAAGAATCACTGTTTTCCAGTGATGAATCCAATCATCAAATTTATGGGGAATTTATTTCAATTTGGATTTCATTGCACAGGCCTAATATGGATCAGCATAAAATATATTTTTTCGATTTCATCGATCCACGACTTATCCATGTTACATTATTGTTTTTTCATACAATAATCGGTGAGTTCAAATAAGATATGAGAAGCTGAATTCTCACGAGATGCAGGTTTATTTGAGTTCATCATAAGTTATTTCAACTGAAGTATTTAGATCTCAGTAGACAGATAGCTGGTCGGCATGTGCCTCAAAATAGATATCAAGAGATACAGAAGACGCTGATCTTCAGTGTAGCCAACTGGATTGTCATGCACTTTCAATAAGTGTTACAAGTGGAACAGATTGTTCAATTAACAAGTTTGCCTGAATAGCACATATGGGTAAATGCAGTTCTTCCAGAGCATTTAGATCTTACGAGATGTAATACACTTACAAATAAAAAGATGACGTGTATATAGTCCTTGTCCGAAAGCTAACAGTCAGTGGTCGTGTGGGCGATCTAACCTTATAAGGATCATGATACTGTGAGAGTTGATTATCTGCGTCAAACATTATTTTTCCTATTTTTTCAGGGACACTAATATTCTATCTCAAGAAACACATGATTTCTGAAGCAAATCTTTTTGCTGTTGATTGTTGGAGTTAGAGATTGACTTCCGGTTATTTATGTTTTTTATCATACTTGGAAACTTATTAATATTCATTTCGATAATATTCAATGAATTAGCTAAGATTTTCAAAAGTATTTTTCAAGTTTTAAAAATCAAATTCATCATCCACGTGAATATGTTTATTGAAAAATTCAGTCATGAAAATCCTCTGGAGACTGAAGAAAGATACTCTAGTATTTGAAATGCTACTATTCGTATCAATAGAAAACAAACAAATAATGTCAAAAATTTCTACCAAGAGGTAGAGAGTAAAATTTATAAATCTTCAGAAGTATATTTAAATCATCAACAAAATATTTCTAGCTCTTTTCCCAAAGAAAATAAATTTTCACCTAAGATTTACAGCATATTTCCTTTATTTTTACTACGAAAATTTTCAAACTTCAAAAGAATGAAGAATACATTTGAATAATTAACGTCAAAAAGTGCTCTGGCTATTTAGTTTATAATAACAAATGTAAAACTTGGATAATTTTAGATTTTTTCATATGAAGAACATTTACACATAACTTACTACCAAGTTAATTACAACTTTTCTGAATAATTTATAAAAAATTTTGCAATCAATTATAGCTTTATTATTGGAGTAGGAAGTATCTTATCTTGATGTGTATGATTCATATAAAATGAAGTTTAAAAACTATTTTCGTTATTAATTTTTCTAATCTATAAATTGAATCTGTTGATAAGTTGAATCTTCTAACAAACTTGGCGTTTTAATATTGTGTCAAAGTATTATTTCCTGGCCTTCTTTTGCTGATGTGGAGTCATTGTGCGATGAAATCTCCATTCACCTACACTCACATTGTCTTCGATATGCTCTTGAAAAGAAATAGCGTTAGGGCATGTTCCAGTTACTTGGAGCTTGGTCTTACGATTTTTTAAAATCTTTTTTTTGTTGACTGATGTCGCCTACACCAATAGAGAATCATGTATCTTCTTAGTTACATCCTCCGCAGAAATGCATTAATCCTTTTTTACAGTGTCTGATGAATTGTATGTTAAATCCTAAACTTACTCGTGTACATTCAAGGATTAGTTGCAGAACATCATGTCAATATGACAGTATTTTTATTTGAATTTATAGTCAAAGTAAATGAAAATGACTGTAGGTTATTTTAAAATAAAAAAGCTCATTCTTGGTTTGCTTTTATGTTTAGCGTCTCTGAAAAGCTGAAGAGTTTAAATTTTATTAATAAAAGAAATATTTCATCTTAAAAAATAAAATTAATCATTTGCTTATTTATACTGAAATATGACGTCAAGTTTATCTAAAGATTATCAATACTAATTAGAAACCTCAAGCAAATCGCACTATCAACATATACATTATTAATTCTGGACAACTGAAGAATACATGCAACTAGAAAGAAGTCACATTATAATCTTATTTCTACTACATTTACTCATCAAAACCTCAAAGACAATTTTTGTTAACCATAATCAGAACAATGAATCAATAATAGCTTGGTAAAATGATTTTTTTCTTCTTAAGATATTTATAAACTCAAGAATATAACAAGCCAATTCATAACACACAAGGAAGCAAAGATTTTATTCTATTCCAAGCATTGAATTTATTTAAACTATTTATACGTAATCAAAGTACATTCATAATCTGGAACTTGATCAATTATCTAGCTCTAATTTTTTCTACTATGAAATATAAGCATTCAAATAATATTATTTCATAGACATATGTTTACTTAATGCATATTAGTGATGAAGTAGGAACGATTAATCCTCAGTCTAGTGAATAAAATATCATACATATCTCATACCACATGTTTTATCACCGACAACATCCAGGATGGTAAAGTCGGTAGCAACTGCAGCTAGAAACTGGCGCCCTGGTTGTATATTTTTCAAACTATAATCGTGAGTCTCATCGTAGTTCTATATCTATTCCTACTGCAGTAGTGTCGACTGAAGACTGTGTTATGCAATCAGCTTGAAATAAGATACTTGGTTAAATAATTGATACTTTAAGTACTTAATTAACAAACTAATCCATCACTAATGATATTTTTCATAGTCATTTTTAACTTGAGCTAGTTCAATTGATATTACTTGAACAGAGTCATCATGAAACAAAGCCGCATTTTGGAATAAATGTCAAGAGAAGTGACTCTGAAAATAAGGAAAGATTCCATTGCCATAAAATATAAATCAAGGGCAACAACTTGTAGTACTTGACTGCTTGTTTATAATAACATTGTGAAGTAATATAATGAGAATGGTAGGACAGGATGCAGTCGCTTTATAAATGTAATGCTTGATAGATTGTGACCCCTGGATGGGTAATAGACCCAAATGATAGGTCCAATCATACATGGATTAGAGGATATATTTTTTATTATCGAAAGTTTCTATTTGAAATTATTTCTGTTTTTTTTCTCATGTATAGAATTTATAACGAGTCATCACATTGAAGAATTACATTTGTTTAGAATTTAACAGCTGATTAATAAATTTTCATAAAGTTGATTTTTTTCAATGAATTAGATTTTAATTGGTTATTTAGTTTTTGAATGCTGGATGTTTTTTTTTTTTTAGAAATAAATAACTGAATATTCTCAATAGAGTGGGATAAATTATATGTTTGAGTGGGTTTCATCGTTCTAATTTGATAATAGTAGCAGTTACAATATAATAGAATTGCCTTTTCTAAACCAATGAGTTAACTATAACTTGAATTTTCATTACCACCATCATTATCATCATCATCAACACCATCACTAATGGAATTAATTGAATAAACTAATTATTTTTAGTAACTAGTCATATTAAATTGGTATTTTTTAAAAAAGTATTCAGTTTAAAATTTTTTAAAAAATTGAAAAAAATTATTTTATATTGTAATATTTTGTCAATACCTTTTTTAAATGAACAAGGAAATAATTAAACCATAGGAATATTAACTCTTACGCAATTATGCAGATAACGTCACAATGTAAAACATTACTGACAATTTCCTACTATCGAATAACTTGTTTAGTATACCTACGCTTCAAGTCAACTTGGATTAAAAAATACTTCATTTCCCACTTTCTCATTATAAATAACAAATTAAGGAGTTGAAATAAATGAATTAATTTATCTGATTCCCACGTAATTATTATTATTATTATTCATTATTCAATAATCACACTAGTATTTATTATTTTTACAAAACTTCACAAAGCAATTGAATAATTTTTTAATTTTTTACTTTTAGACACGCTTGACTGACGTTAACAGAGTTCTGATAATTTTTCTTGCTATTAACAGGACTTATCTAACTTCTGCAACAGCTTAGTAATGAATTTAAGGTCTCTTATAGACTTCAGTATTCAACTGTTCTCACTTCTTTACGTGTCTCTTCTAAAATTTTATCATTTAAATAAGCACAAATTTGATAAAATTTAAAATACTAAATGAAAAGTTATTAATTATTTTCTTTTACATAATAACAAGCCTAAAAAATTTTATGATAAAAATGATAATCGATTTAACGAAATAGAAGTCGTTGGCAACGTAAGTGACGTTAAACTATCAACCTAACCTTCGCTTATCCTTTTGGATGTATTAATAAATTCCTTGGACTTTTAAAATGCTGAATAATATGAAACAATATGAATTATTGCATTAAGATTAACTAGATGTGTGTCGCACTGGAGATTACACTTGACGGTTGATCGAACTCGTCGCGTAGTCTCGGATATTATCGTGTACACACCCGACAACGACATCGAATTACTCTGGGCGTTATAATAAATGCGTTTATGAATCGACGCTTGGACGATAGACACTACCAGTTGATCATAAAGAGTCACCGGATCATCATCACTACTATCATTATCATCAACAACACCAGTATGTTTTTATTGTATTCAATATTCAAGTCAATCTTACTGTTTAGTTTCTTTGTGAAGATAACACTTTTGAACTTTCAACCCTTACTTGGTGGTGCTCAGGAAAGTGCAACCTTATGAACGAACTAAAGAACCACGTGAATATTTTAAAATCATTGCAAGCACACGTATACTGAAGAATTTTTTATCTCAGCTTTTTTATTCAGTGTCACGTTCTTCTGGAAATTCTCCACAAGACATGCAAGCGGATTTAACGGGAAAGAAAGAAAGAGTAGACTGCTATTTTAGTTGGTGAACGACAAAGTCTTTGTCAGTTTGAAAGTCAGTAGTTGAAAGTTTTTTGCAAGAATCATCAACTATTGATTCTCCTTCAAAATGATTATAAAAAGTTTGAAAGTGCCTGATGGATTATTTTGTTTTATTAATTGTGAATAAATGGATTGAAATCAAGAACAAGTTTTCCTGTAATATAATAGTAAAATTAATATGATAAATTTAATATCATGTTACAATTTTCTTTCCACTGCCTGACCTTCTAGATCGATGTCAATCTTCATTCGAACGTATGATCGCGGATCGATTACTATACCAGTTACTCGTCTTTCATTATTATTGTATTGAGTTGTCGCATTCTAATGTATGATACTCTGCATGATAATCAGCACCAACAATAATAATATCTGTAATAATGATGATCATAACAACTTGTCCAGGTGTCAATGGCCTTTAGTGAACCTTAAAGTTTTTGTATGCACCTGATGAATACTACTTTTGGCAAACAAGATCAACCATGACTCGCCCACTGACTTGAAGTGCTTTGAACCTCGCCTACAAACTCAAGATCCTGGGAACATTCTCAAGACTTAATGGACTGGCTGAGTCGGTGTGTCTGTGGCTCCAAGGAGTCAGGAAATTTCGAAAAAAATAAGAAGAAGAAGAAACGACGGAAAGATAAAGTTGAGGAACTGAAAAAAAATAAAGATAAATATGTTATTAGTGATGAGAAGAAAAGTACTTTGTCATGCGTCAATGCATGTCAGAATGATGAAGGTCTTCAGGTAATTACTAATGTTGAGGAAAACTATCAAAATCATGTGTTTCAAGATACAACAAATCAAGTCGATCAACAAATTCAGTTTTCTGGACTGAATTATGGTGGAGCTTCTGAAGCTGATGTTAATCTTTCTGTGATTCATATCACTGAAAATGATGACTTAGAATTTTATGATTCACTTTCTGATACCACCCCTGAATATAGCTTGAGGAAGAACAGTTTAAAAGAATGTAAAAGCAGTTACAGCTGTAATAAAAATGAGGAGTTTAAATGTAACCAAGTTGTGGAAAATTGTGAGAAAGAAGAGAAGAGTTTTAGAAGCTGGAGCTCTGAGATTGCAAAGTCTAGTAGTGAGAATAATAATTTTTATGCGAATTCAAAATCGTGTAGTTTCTCAGTGCCAATATTTGATGATAATGACGATCGCTGCAAAAGAAAAAAAATCAAAAATAGGAAAGTTAAGTCGTTGATTCCTAAACCATCACCTGAGAAACAAAGGCAGAATAATCATAATTATAATGACAGTTCTAATAGGAATAATGAAAACGGTATTGTTTATTTAATAATATCATCAATTAACATTTATAATCATAGCCTTAATTTTAATATAAGAATAAGAATAATTTTAAACAACAATAGCTTTAATACAAGTAATTGAAATCTTTTACATGAAACTTAATGTTGGGGAAAAAAATTCACGTGCAAATGCTACATGTCTTATTAGTATTAAGTAATAAATAAAAAACACTAATGATTTGATACAATTGGAAGCAATAAAGCTGACGCAGAATCATTGTGTGTAACGTGGCCGTGCCCATGGAATATAACCACTTGGCGGTTAATTCCGGTGGTACCTTCTCTAAAATTAGATTGTAATTTTGTACACGAAAGATACTAATAGCTATTCAGAGTAACAGTATTCTATGACTTCTCTTTTATCCCCATAATTTATTTTCTTTTTGTCATATCCTCATCATAAAATAACTACTTTTATGCCGGCATTATTCATCATGAAATCCGTTAATATGTCAATGATTAGTGGTACATATATTTATCTATTTTTTGATAATACTGAATGCACTCTTTTTTTACTTCCAGGTCGTGTCCATGGAGCAATTGTCTCTGGTGTCAACTGGGATCAGCGAAGCGTCACGGTCGAATGGTTCGAGAAAGGCGAAACCAAAGGAAAAGAGGTACAGAATTACTTAATTCATTTCCAAATCACTTTTTACTTTTACATATATTTTTTATTGGCATAAAAATCATTGAGAAAGTAATTTGAAAGTAGAAAAATGATTTTTTTTCTGATATGGTAGGCTTATTAACAAGTCTATCTGAATAATTAGTTAACATTTTTTTTTAAAATCAATTATAATTTTTAATTCTTTTAAAAACAAATTATTTCAAGTTAAAAAAAAAACATCTTTAAGGTTATTATTTTATTGTCTGGGCCAAGTTTTTTATCAAAATTAACGAGTTTGCATTTTCCAACCAATAACTCTATGAATAGCATAAATATAAATAGCAATGATTCTTCAAAGCATATAAAAAAGAAAAACAACTCACAAAAAACATGGAATATTTTTCAATTTCCTCCAATCTTAGGTCATGGTTATTGAGCTATTTTCACTATCCATTGCTTATGCAATGCCAAACCAGCAACCTGCGAAGCTATTGAGATCACTAGTCTATTTCCGACAAGCTAAGCAGTTTGTTGGAGATCTAAAATGACTTTGCGTTTAATGACTACTCGATAAACACCAGTCTTTAATTTGTTCAAAAATTGTGAGAAAAATATCGTAATAAATAAATCAATCAAATTAGTCTTTGAAGTTAAATAATTAATTACTCAAGTTTAAATTATCATTAAGAGATGCCTCAAAGTTTGATCCCGCGTAGAAAGGTTGTTTTCTTAATATATCCAAAGTTTGATTATGGAAATTTTTTTCTGTTGAATATAAAATGAATATTTACTATTCTTTCAGCTTTTTTATGATTAATTCAAATTTTTTAAATTAAATTATAGGTGGAAATCGACGCCATCCTTGCATTAAATCCTGAGCTAACATCAAAGAACATGCCTCCACCACAGATCAACATGTCAGTAACTAAATCAAGGGTAAGTTATTTTATTTACATTTTGTCTATGATTTCACAACCCGCCTTACAGCAACATCTTGAAGACATCATGAAGATTACTATCATTATGAATTAATTACGGTAATGACAGTTACTTCCCTTACAAAAAATGCTATTAAATGACATCTGTTCGTGACCATCTATGACTTGGACATCATTGATAAACAGTTAGGTCTGCAGTTGAATTTTATTGTAAGAGTAGGAAAATTTTTTTATGTTTGACATATTCCAAGAAAAATTTGCGCAGAAGCACAATTTTCTCATATACTTTATCGACTAGTATAATCGAAATTTGTTGACGCGTTGCTGGGACTACGCTGCTATTTCTCTAACCTACTCTCCAGAGTGTTATGAAATAATGTGCCGGTCCTTAGAGACTAGTGTTTCTTTTAAAATGTTTCAATATATGATAGTCTTTCAGGTATTGTAATTTTTCTCAATGAAAATTCTTCATAAAATCAGTATTATCGTGCTTTTAATAATTAGCTGATCAATCTAGTGTTTTTCTAATTATTCAATTATTGAATTCACCAACAGTGAATTATAGATTAATTGAAAATGAGAACGTTCGTTTGATTGATCAAGAAAAATAGTAAAATGATCTCACAAGTCGAGATAGTTGAGCTTTTTATGTTTCTTATTAAATCATTTCTATTACTTGACCTGACTCATAACGACCTTTCGATCGCCGGCGATCATTTCATTCGATCCGTCGTTTAACCATCTAAATCGAATCCCAAGGATTTAAACTACATGATCACTCAACACAACTAATGTGGTAACGTCTTTTTACTCCTCTATGGACGCTGCCCTGGAACACATTGGACTCATAACATGGAACTCAACTGGAATGAAAAAAAAAATATTAAACGTACTTCAAAAATTGGATTATTTCAAAATATTCCTTCTTTTTTGTGTTGAAAATCCTCTTCTTCTATTCATTAATTTGGTAATTTTCATTTTTGTTGATTTAATTTATGATATTCTTTTCAAATTAATTAAAAATGGGGTTTGATTTATTTCGTCATTTCCTTCTTGCCAATTATTTGTTATTCATAAAAAAATGTGGGATCCAAAATTAAAACGTCCCAGGATTTTTCTGATGAGGAGGATGACGCTGCTGATGATTTGGATAACCAAGAGGATGGCTCTCTTGGACGTCATGGTGGACACACCACGAGGAATGGACTCACTTCAGCAACACTTTCTGTATGAGTTACATCACGTATTTTGGTAACGCGCACTCCTTGCTGATTCCTCTTCATTTTTCCTTGATCTTCCATCACTTTTATCATCATCAACACACTATCACATTTCCTGAATCATATAGATCTTATATCTTTCTTCTCCTCACGAAAATAATTTTACCTTATAATTAAAATTATTAGTAATTAAACAATTTGTTTATTAACATGTAAAGTAAAAAGTATGTTGAATAAATTCATTATAATATTATGTAGATTATTGGGAATAATTATTTATCATTTTATTATGTAATATAACATAAGCACATGAACACAAGTTATATTGTTCACTACAACAAGATGAAAAAAACTTCATATTTCCCTGGGAGAATGATCAAATTATGTAAGAAATGTGTAATGTTGTGTAAAGAATCTATAAAATAATACCTGAAGCACATTAATTAATTGTAAAAATTAGTCCAATTATTTGACATGTATACGCTGTATAATACAAATGGCTTATTAGGACATCATGATTTATTTTTATAATTTTTCTTTCACAATTCTCGTTTAATTTCTCCTTGGCTTCAATGCACACATGGTTAGAGTTTAGTGGTTATTCATTTGATTACTCAAAGTGGTTTTTTTTTTCATTTTCAGCATGCTCCCAGGCAGTCTATCCCAGTTAAAGGTAAATTTTATTTTATATTCTCTCCTTTTAGATCTTTCAAATTTATTTCCTGAGTGAAGTTTTGTGTATTTTGGACAGGAAACAATAGAAGTAGATTTTTACTAGTCATTCACCTGAAGGGAAGGTAATGAGTAATATCAGATAACAAAAGTGTAGATTGTCATTTTATGTAGTAAAAATATATTGTTTACTAAAAATAAGAATTCTGAAAAACAGTTGAAACTTTCTTACGCTATGATGGTGAATGATAGCGAAAATCAATGAAGTAGTTCTGAAACTAGGAAGTTAAAGCCTAAAAAATTACTCGTTCTATCAGAAAAGTTATTTTTATAATTACTTTTAGTTTAGTTCCTACAGAAAAAAACATTCCCGGCTGTAAATGAATTTTCGAATTTAATAATATTGTACATCTTGTAGGCTAATCTAATTAGATCAAACGATAAGAAAATTTCTCAACGAATATTCAAGCTATTCATGCTAGGTAGAATTAGCTCTTCATGACAAGGGTGAATTATTTCACCACGTTCTGGGGTCTATGACCAACATAGAGCAACCTCGTAGTAGTTAAACATTGTGTGACTATCGATATTCGTCGCTATATGTATAACACTGTCAGGTGTCTAGGCTATAGCTAACGCACAAGGGCAAGGACCCCGCTTGGACAGTGCAGTTTGTACGCTAGCACGAGTTGGTTGTTCTTTTGGTCACACAATTTTTTAACACAATAGACGACTCTTTTTACTATCAATTAATCATTTACAATTATTTATTCACTTGAAATAAGCTTCTATTTTCATTGAAAGAGAATATTTCTCATTAAAAAAATTTTCTGAAAATGAAATTTATTCCGTGGGCTCATTTTTTTAAACGCAGAAATCAAATAGTCGATGAAAAAGCCGCTGTTATAGCTATTGAAGCTCCAACAATTGTAGAACAAGTTTATAAAGACCCAGGAAATTATAATAGTAGATTTTAATATTCTAATTGATTATAAAAACTGTCAAGATGATAAATGTGAATTAACTAATATTTTTGATTAATTTGTAGCCGGTTCAAATAGACAACGAAATCAGCCAGGACGACCAACAAGCATATTACCACCATCAGTGACATCAGTAAATGGTCAGAATGAAACAATGACAGCTCTAACAAGCCGGCGTGAAGTCGAAAATATACCACCAACACCAACAATACCAGCATTTACAAACATTAGTACAACATCAACAAATAAAATCAAGCAAAATCAGCCCTCACAACCGCAGCAACAACAAATTCAACCCCCAACAACGGTAGAGAATGGAAGAGGAAGACGATCAAATGTGGTCAAGGAAGTTGAAAGACTTAAAAAAAATAGAGAGGAAAGGCGACAACGTCAAGCAGAACTGAAAGAAGAGAAAGAAGCTTTGATGAATATGGATCCTGGGAATCCCAATTGGGAATTTTTGGCGATGATTAGAGAATATCAAAATAGCATAGAATTTAGGCCTCTTCGAGAATCTGACGCTGTGGAAGATCACCAAATTACAGTCTGTGTGAGAAAGCGTCCATTGAATCGCAAAGAACAGAATAGAAAAGAAGTTGATGTTATAAGTGTACCAAGTAAAGATCAAATGATCGTTCATGAGCCAAAGCTCAAAGTTGATTTAACAAAGTATTTAGAAAATCAACACTTTAGATTTGATTATGCTTTTGATGAGACTTGTAATAATGAGATTGTTTATAAATATACTGCTAAACCTCTGGTTCAGACTATTTTTGAGGGAGGAATGGCAACTTGTTTTGCTTATGGTCAGACAGGAAGTGGTAAAACTCATACAATGGGTGGTGATTTTAATGGGAAAACTCAGGATTGTAAGAAGGGAATTTATGCTATGGCTGCTAAAGATGTTTTCAAGCTGCTTAAATCGGCTAAATATAGAGTATTGAATCTCGTCATATCTGCAAGCTTTTTTGAAATCTATTCTGGGAAAGTATTTGATTTGTTAGCTGACAAAGAAAAACTCAGAGTTTTAGAAGATGGCAAGCAACAAGTTCAGATTGTCGGATTAACGGAAAAAGTGGTTGAAAGTGTAGACGAAGTTTTAAAGTTAATTCAACATGGGAATAGCGCCAGAACTAGTGGGCAAACTAGTGCTAATACTAATTCTTCAAGATCACATGCAGTTTTTCAAATCATTGCACGAACGCCAGGTACTCATAAAGTTCACGGAAAATTTTCGCTTATTGATCTTGCTGGAAATGAAAGAGGTGCTGATACGTCTTCTGCTAATAGACAAACCAGTAAGCATTATTAAAAATACTTTTTTATTACAAAGAAGAACGTTTCCATTTATTAAATCAATTACCAATTATTTTTTTATAGGAATGGAAGGAGCGGAGATAAATAAATCATTACTTGCCCTAAAAGAATGTATACGTGCTTTAGGACGAAAAGATCGAGGAACTCATCTACCATTCAGAGCTAGTAAACTTACTCAAGTACTCAGGGATAGCTTTATTGGTGAAAAATCAAAAACTTGTATGGTACGATTATCATTTATTCATAAAAATGAAAGAATATGTTTATAAAAAATTATTTATTAATTAATAGTAGATCTAAATTTTAAGAATAAAAAATTAAATTATAATTATTTTTTCCAGATTGCTATGATCAGTCCGGGAATGAGTTCTTGCGAACATTCTTTGAATACTCTAAGATACGCTGATCGAGTGAAGGAATTGGCTGCAACAGATCCAACCGAATTGAGGGCATCGCCTACTGATGAAGAACGTCTAACTCAAATTGATGAACAGGCAAATGATAGCGTATTGTCTGATAGTGATTTAGCACAGCTTAGATCATTGAATGTCAGTAAAAATGCCTAATAATAATAGTAACCCGTTTTTCAGTCATTAAAAAAAAAAAAAAAAAACTATTATCCAAGTAATGAGATATTTTTCCATAGGAAGGAGAACTTTCAGAAGATTTATATACTTTCCATGAGGCTGTAACAGCATTACAAACAATGGAAGAAGAAGTACTGGATACGCACAAACTCGTGATTGACAATACTAACAAATTCTTGAATGATGCCCATCAAGTTTTTAGTGCAACCTACGAAGTAGACTACGATCAAGAAGGTGAGCTTTATTATTTTTATATTATTGGCTATTTGTATTTATATTAGTTGCCATAGTAGTAGTCAAATGACGAGCTGATTAAAAAAACTGAATGATTCCAATTAAATTCATTTCTTTTCATTCTTCAATGATTTACTAGAAAATAAATAATGGTTTTATTCAGTTATACTCTTCAGTTCATCATAATTCATTTAATTTTTGAAGCAATTATTATAACAAAGTAAAGATTTATTATCTTTTTATGACAAATATATAAGATTGTCGTACAATTTTCTGTTATAATTAAGTAAAGTTCTAATTAAGTTCGGTAACCATAGACTTTATAATTTTTGTATTATAAATATAAAATTAAATGATACCAACGATATCAAGTGACATCTGAATCCACTTCTATCACTGTGCCTCGCGTTTCATGACAGATTTGCGTGCTAATCCTAAGGATAATTCACTCTGCACGTATAATGGTGACGAAGATGGCAAAGAATCATCAGATGCATCGTTTACGATTGAAGAAAAAATGGATTATGAAAATATTTACAATCCAAGAGTTCAATTATCCCAATATGTAAAGAAAATTTCGCCTTGGAAATATGAACGTAGAGCCAGCTCTAGTTCTAGTAATAATAGTAATCGAGGAGTCAAAAAATACACACCAAAATTTAAAAAAACTGGATCATTTATTTGTATGAGTGCTAAAAAAATGGTAACTAATAGAGATGGTTTATCCAGATTATCAACAGTTCAAAGAAGAACTAGCAGAGGAAAGTGGGCAAGTACTGCAAAAAAAAGCTGCTCCAAATATAGCTGGACTGGCAGAGTCATCGATAATCGTGCTAAGAGATCAATATTGAAAAGTTCTTTAGTACTTCAAAATGAATCTGAATCTGGACGTGGATCAATTACAAGAACTCCAAGTCCTGTTAATGTTGATTTGTATTATGGGAAAAATCCGGAAATTCAAGCTAAAGTTTTTGGCTTGACATCAAAGTCTTCCACTAAAACTTATTCTGTGTCTTCTTGTGAAGATAGTGAATCAAATATTCTCAATATCAGCTATCGCATTGAAAATAATGATTGTGATTCTGTTGTACCATTCCAATCCAACGAAGATTCAAATAGCGATACTATATTACGTTATAGATATTCTAGATCTTTAAATAATCAGAGTTGGATTAATTCTAATTCTAATTCTGACGCTAATTTACTTGAAAATGCATTTTGGAATAATGATAAGTCTTTCCGTTATTATTTTGAAAATAGTCATGCTATATGTGATAAATCTAATAATGATACTGTTATTGAAATAAAACCTTTTCGACATAAATTCATTAATTTTAGTTTAATAATGTTAAAAAATTTTATTTTGTTCGCTATTTTTCCAACGGTTTATATTTCGCTCTTTCTTTACATTTATAATTACCATAATTAAGCATGTAAAATATTTATTTGTGTTAATGAATTTTTTTACATTTATTGATTGTTCATTAAATAATGAAATTGTTTTTTTGTGTTAAATGGCGTATATGAATTCCATCATTGTTTTTTTTTTACTAAGCATATATTAGCATGAGATGAAAGCATTTGTTGATCCATAAGAATTACTAATCATGATACAAGATTGTTGGCCAATTTTTACTGTAATCAATTGATAAAAAAATTTCTAAATTATGTTCTTCTATAGTACAGTAAAATTGTTACAAATTTAATTTCAACTCTTTTTTTTATTTTTAAAAATTTAATGTAACGCCAGTAAACCTTCGCAGATTTGAGACGGAAAAGAACTAAGTTTGAATCGTCCTACCTGATGAAGAAGTTTTCATTGTCTAGGCGTCTGATTGAGCGAATACAATTTTCGGATGGTACGATATGATCTTTTTTTTTCAACCATCAAAATTTTAAATAATTAGAAAATTTATATGCTTACTAATCACGGCCAAATTAATTCATTTTTTCATTCATTGGTCATGTAGAACTCTTCAAACTTAATATTTATATTGGATACAGCTTTATTTATTTTATAAAAATATTAGATTTAAATCAACCGTAACTTGACTTTATTCTTTTTCGCATCTCAATCAGTGAACAAGGTCTGGTGCATTGTTGTTGAATATCAGCGACAAAATATTATTATTAAACTGCTAGTCCATTACTTCACTCAATAAACTACCTCATGCTTTTTCAACATTTAAAAATACCAATTTTATTGTCCACAATTGTTAAAATAATGATTCAATTAATTGATGTTATTTCTAACAATAATTATTGTGAACTCTTTACTAACATTGTCATTAATCAGTCTAAAGATGTATCATTTTAATCAACATGGTCCAGACTTACTAATCAATTTAATCATCTAACTTATATAAAATTTAATGTGCGAAAGAATTCTTCTGAAACATATTCAACAATTTACTTGAAAGATTGTTTTTTATTAAAAAATAAATAGTGCTATTTAGTATAATATTATTTTAAAATATAAAACATTCATAATTCTGGTTGTTTTTTTTTCACTTTAATAATTTAAGAATCATAAATCAGTGGTTTTCACTTTTTATAATTGAGTTATCTGCTTTATAATGGATTAACGCGTCTTAGGTTTAATCTTAGGGAATAAATATTGTGTGTTTCAGCGTACGCCAAAAAATGGGAAGAATTACTGTTGCAACAACGAGACACTATCACTGAAGCATTGGACCAAGTCAGCCAGTTTCGTGTTAAACTCATGCAAGAGGAACAGATGAGCCAGCAGATAACACGCTTAGTTAATCCTCGGTACAACTAATAAGAAATCAACAAAAATAAATTTCAAAAAAGAACAAAAACAAGATAGAAGAAGATATATCAATGTTACTGTTATTATTTCTGTAACACTAAAAAAAAAAAAATCGTATTATTTTATCGTACTGACGACATAATGTTATCAGATGTGTATTCTAAAGTTTTTTTATTTTCTTCACTACTATCAGAAATTTGCTGGCAATCGAAAATAATACTATATCAAATTTATGTATGATTAAAATTCAAGTAATTAGGAGAAAAATAATGAAGAAAAATTTTTGCACAACTGTTACCTAATCCATTTGATCGAGATTATCGACCAGACATGATTAGTAGATTCTTTTCGATAATGATTAGTAGTTGGTATGATCATGTGAACTTTAGAACACTCTGAAGCAATAACTCGTCGATAAATAAACCATTTGTATTTTTAAATTAATTTTTAACGATAATACCATACTGAAGAAAATTTTCATTCTAATAACTTTAAATAATTTTTCTTATTTGCTCATTGGTTTGTACTCAATCAGCAGTTGATATTATTACTTTTAAATTTATAATCTCGAGTATTTTTTTTATTTTCTGATATAATAAATAAATAATGCATAGTTAATTCATGCGAAAGAAAACGGCCTGACTAATAATGTCATCATAATCTTATTATTATTTATGACTTGTTTTTGTAACACCCTTTGATGTTTTTGATGTTTAGAGCCCACCCATTTCGTTATACTAAATTCTTCTCACTTATTCCATCATCCCCAACACCATTTCTTCTTCATTCTTTTTATCCTGGTCATCGGGAGGGCCAACCTTTTCATATCTATGCTTTGAATTTGCTAAAAGATCAGAAAGCCCGGAGAACTGATCTTGGTGTTAAAGGCCTACACCTGTGCATGTCTTTTGATCAGTGGTAATAGCCTTACACCAAGTTCATATTTGAATATGGAATTGGACTAGATTTTATGGCTATATGAAGTCATCACCACTGATCAATTATCATGATATTTTGTTATTTATTAATGACCACTAGACATATACAAAATTAATCTTAATGTATTTTTCAGAAACTTCATTTCTCTATAAATAATTCGCAAAAAATATTTATCAAACTATAAGAGAAAGATTAACCTATGTAAAAGAAAAAAATTTAAGTGTTATCACAGCTTTTATGAATGTAACTTTATCGAAATGAGTGAGTGCATGATGATAGTTATAGAGAAAAAAAAAATAAAAGAAATAATAAATAATTTTTTTTACTGTGTAGGGTATCGGGGCAGCTATTTATTAATAATTTTTATAATTTTAATCCACATTTTTGTGGTTATAAATCACAATACTATCGTTGATACTATTTTATATTTTTTTTATTATCAATTCATGTGTACCCGATTCCTCAGTGAGTTTATCATTAATGCGTAATAGCTTTTGTGTTGCATAAAAAAAAATAAAACCAAATAACGACTGAATTTAAAAATGTAAACATTTTAAACTTTACAGTGAGACACATCATCATATGGAGTATTCTTTAATTAAGTTTAAATAAATTTATTTTTCACTTTGTCTTTCGTTCTCTATTTTTACATAAATGAAGCATGTAACTAAAAAAATATCAATTTCTTGAAAATTGTCTTATTTCTTTATCCTACAATCGCTTCGTCTTCCATCATCAATACATTTTATAAACATGATTTAAATACCCCACAATACTAAGAACATCAATTATGGTAAAAAATTTCATTTATTTAATGGAGTGAGTCAATTGAGATAAAAATAAATTTATCAATATCGTATACTTGTCCAGCAAGTCATTATAAATAATGCCTTTACACGATTTATCATAATATTATTTAATATTAAAGCTTTGCTATTGCGATCAAAACTTTTTTTTGATTACACAGTATAATTTAATCATCCAAAAATTCACCACTACCATCATCATCAAGTACTATAGTCCTATGTCGATCTTTCATCAAAGATTCTTGACTAAGAGCTGGAACTTCTTTTGAAAATTCACTCGTAGCCCATAGAAAAAGATCAAGAGTTTGTTCTGTACACTCAGCAATGAACCTAACAAAAGGTCTAACATCTCCACTATTTGCTATTTGTAAATACTCATAATACTTGTGTCGGTATTGTTTATGAATGATTACAGGTGGGTATCCAGCTTGCATTAAAATAGCATTCATTAATAACCTTGAGGTTCTACCGTTTCCATCTGAGAATGGATGAATATGTACTAATTTATAATGAGCTAATGCAGCATATCTGAAATAAAGTTTGACATTTATTAATATCAGATAAAAATTCGTTTAATTTGTTAGTTATAGATGGAATCTGAGTTGAAACTATATAAAAAAAAAAATTCTCAAATTACTAACTTGATAGGATGCATTCTAATTGCATGTTCACTATTAAGCCATACAGCGAACTCTGCCATTAAATAATGAATATCTCCTGGACCAGGAGGGATATGTCCACCCACGTACACTTGTGTTCTACGGAAATTTCCACCCTCAATTGGATCTACATGACCCAATACACGTCTGTGAATTTCTAATATATCTTTAATAGTAATAGAACCAACTCTATTAACTAACGTAGCATTAATGTACTTCATAGCAGAATCTAGACCCAGGATTTCGTTATGTTCATCAATACTTTTTCCAGCTACTGCAGTTCTAGTTTCTACAATAGCTCGAGTTTGTGCGAGATTCATCGTATTGCCTTCAATGCCTACAGTGTGATAGATATGTTGAAAATAAGCTTCCTTTTTTGCTCGAATTAGAGCTGCATTATTTTCAGGAATTGTTGATAATGCATCTCTTTTTTCATCAATTCTACGTAACATTCTTTTATCTAATTCGTCAACAACTCTTGCTGTTCTTTGGCGGTTGATTAATGCTCCTTCATGATTCGGTTCATAAGTTAAAGCTTTCACATAAAATTCATTTGCACGAATTATGTCATTTTGGTTTTGCTCCAAAAATTCTCCATAGTGGTTTAAAACATCAGGATGATGAGGTGCTAATGCAACTGCATGCTGGAATAATTTTACAGCTTTTCGACGTTTTCCTGAAAGTTTCATCTCTAAAGCTAATTGTAATGATGCAATCGCTTCAGATATAGAAGCTACATCTTCAAATTCTTGTAACTGATGTATTTCATGTATTTTCGTTGGAAGGCTTAATGTACTATCATCGTAAACATGTAAAAAATTACTGGAAGGAAGAGGAATAAATACTCGGCGCATTTCTGCCCCTAAAAAAATACAATATTGCGTTTAAATTTATGTTAAAAAATAGTTACATTTACTAAATAAAGAAAATAATTTTAAATACCAGGAAATTCGTCATAGCCGTGGTAGAAATATGATGATAGTACTGTACTAAGAACGGCAACAATCACACCAGAAATAAAAATTAAAAAAAGACCAATTTTTCTCATTTCGACTGTTTTACGTGAACCTTTTTCATGATTTATGTATGAAAGTTTTTTGATGAATACCATGTAAGGATCAATGATCCATTTTGGTAGCATCTTGCAATAGACAACTTTGATGTTGACACAATAAATGCAGTACAGTTAGCTGATCGCATCCTTACAATAAGTAACTTCACAATAACACAGCTAATAAAAAACTCCAATACTGATGTAACTCGTATTGAAAACAATCACACTGTTATTAATTTCTACTGGTCTGTACCATTAGAATGATGTGGGGTACTTTCATTGGATAAAGATAAGATATTAAATTTCGTGCAGATGTGTTTGAATCACTTTAACAATCAAATTAGCTATAAAGGTTAAGATACCACTTTTATATTAATAATAATTAAATTCTTGTCTATTTTTATAATGATGAGAAAAAACTTTTAAGTTCGAATGATCAATAAATTGTGAATCAGCAAAAAAATACCTCAAATAATTTTATTTGACCAAAAAATAGCTTTGAATATTTTCTCTAAGGAAAACAATTTATGTAGAGGGGAACGTACTGTCTTACCTAGAAGCCCAGAAGTGGCTTTTCCGTGTCACCAGGAATTTTAGTTGGTACTTCGGCCACAAGATGTCTGTAGTGTACAATTTTTGATCAGCCATATGCAAACAAGTAAAAGAGTTAGAAATATGAAAAACAATCTGTCAAACCGCTTTAGATTTTTAATTTCGGATGTTTTCTTTCTTCTTTAACCAATCGTCCTCATCTTGGTTCATTCCATAGATTGTTGTTGCGCGAATCGATAATGATTCTCATAATCGACGACTCCCGCCTTTTGTATCAACTGCTGCCTTCTATTCATACTAGAGCCATCTGTGTGCCCGAGTATGAACTAAGAAATTATACACTACAGACACTTTGTGGCCAGAGTACCAACTAAAAATTCGTGGTGACACGAAAAAGCCACTTCTGGGCTTCTAGGTAAAACAGTATTCTTTGCTATGGTTGAGTAACCTCTTCGTATTCACTAACCTTTTCAGTGGATTCTCCGGCATTTTGTCGCGTCAAAAACAATCATCGTTTCTAATCCAAAGTTATAATATAGCTACAACAACGCAAATGTTCTCAAACTAGACTTAATTATTCTTTTTTGAGAACAAAATAAAAGAAATTTATCATTTCCATACATCGTGACTAGTCAGTATAAAATAATCGTACCCAAAAAAACAGATAGTGTTATTTTTCATTGCCTGGCAGCGATATGTTTACGCGTTCTTGTTGTAAGAGTAAAACTACATTTAGTAACTTACAATCTAATCATCTATGAAATAATATAAAGCATCAACAAATAACACATCCATTACGAGTATATAGATTTTTAAAAATTTAAAACAATGGAAGCTGCAAGCGAACAATCGAATGTTCCATCCCAAGAAATGCCACCGATGAATAACGAGCAAGATCATCCAGAAGAGCCGATGGAGGAAAGTGAGGAATATGGTTATGAAGGCGATGAATACCGACATTATATGCATCGAGGGAGAGGTGGCTTCAGGTAAATATTAATTAACTTTATATTTTTTTTAATAATGGTTTGAACTGTATCAAACATTTATTAATTTTGTGATTCAATAATTTGCTTAGTCCTCACGATAGGGGATATGACTATGGAATGAGAGGAGGAGGAGGAGGAGGTATACCAAGATTTAGAGGACGAGGTTTTGGACCAAGAGGACCTATGTATAGAGGTACTAATAATGGATATCCATATGAAGGACCACCGCGTCCCAATTGTCCGCCAGGACCTCAGGGACCAAGATATAGGGGCCCCCCACCATTTGATCCAAGCTGGGGACCTATGGGACCACCTAATATGATGGGGCCACCTAATTTAATGGGGCCGCCGGGAATGGTAATGTTTATTTTATGGATATCATTAGTCAGCTTACATATTTAAAGCAATTAGACTTACAGCTTATTCATTATTGGTTAAGTTATAAAAAATAATGTATATTTAATTATAGCCACCGCCGCACATGATGAATGGCCCTGTTGGATCAGGAAATCCTTACGGACCACCTGGAATGGGCCCACCAAACATGAATAGCGTGAGTAGTCGAATATATAAAAATTAATTAATTAAATTCAAATAATTATTGATAAAATCATTAATTATTGTAATTTAATAGATTCCAGGTCAACAACAGCCACAACAATCTCAGCAACAAAACAACATTCCAGGACTGGATCTTAATGGCGAGGTATGGGTGGAAACTAAGACATCGGATGGCAAGTCTTATTTTTACAATATTCGATCTAGAGAAACTACATGGACTAAACCGGAGGGACCAAATGTCCGAGTTATGGGTCAAGATCAGGTACATTAATTTCATTAATTTCAAAAAAATCTTAGTTAAAAGTTTCTCTTAAAAATATTCTTAACCTTATACTGAAAAAAGGACTTCTTTTTAAATCATGTATTCAAATTCTAGTTGGAGCAACTGGTCCACAGTGCTGCAAAACAACCAGTACGAGAGACAGGATCTGCAGTGTCACCTAATCAACAGCCTTCTCAACAAACCCAACAACAACAACAATCACCGATGACCGAAAATCGAGTTCCTCAAGTTATTGAACAATCACCAAATGCAGAAGTGATGAATCAAACCAATACTGCACCACCAGGAACAGGTCCTCCACCGATGTTGACTGAAGCTCAAGAAATGAATCCTTCACAACCAACTCCAGAAGTCGCACAAGCGAATGGTAAAATAAATTAAATTAAACAAAAAAAAAAGTTTTTTATTGAATTATTGAAATAGAACGAATAATCGATTAATCACCAATAGGAACAACATCCACTGTTGTCAACACAGCCCCAGTAAATTCTGCAACGCCAGCAGTAACAACGAACATGCTTCAACCGCCTCCTAACATGGTTCCAATGCAGCACCGAATGCCAAATCAATATGGAGGGCCTATGACCGCACCTTTCAACGCTGCACCTTTTGGAATGCCACCACCAGGATTTCAACCTTTCGGTGGATATGGTCCTCCACAGACTGGATGGGGTAACTTCAATTTTTGTATTAAATTATCGTTGATTCATTCTATTGAAGGATACACTTGTGTGTAAAGAAATTCATTTGTTTCAAACATTTTTAGTTCTAAATAATTCATCAAAGAATGTACTTTTTTTAGATACATATTGATATGGAAATTTTTTTTTTTACGAAGTCTTTAATTAAAAATATTCAAATAATATTAAGTAAATTTAATAACAACTAATTACCACTTTGTCATTAGGCATGCCTCAAATGCCTCATGGTGTAATGACTCCACAAACTCCAGCAGAAGATCCAGCAATTTTAGCTCAATTAGATTCTGAACTTGTAGCAGCAGCAATGGTCTGGTCTGAGCATCGTGCACCTGATGGAAGATTATATTATTATAATAGCAAAGCGGGTGAATCAGTTTGGGAAAAGCCACAAGCACTGAAAGATTTTGAAGCAGCAAAAATTGCAGTAAGACAAAAAACGGAAGAGGCGGCAATGACAACAGTAAATGTAGCTATTACAGGAGATGGAAAGCAGGAGAAACCATCAGAGGGTGTAAATGATACCAAAGAAAGCGTGAAGGAGTCAGAAGCAGCAAAGAAAAAGGAGGACACACCAAAAGAAGCAACAAAACCACAGGATAAATCAAGGCCGATTTCAAGCACCCCAGTTCCTGGTACTCCATGGTGTGTAGTCTGGACAGGAGATGGTCGAGTATTTTTTTACAATCCTTCATCAAGAATTTCTGTATGGGAAAGACCAGATGATCTTCTTGGTCGACAGGATGTTGATAAGATGATTTCAACCATGCCTGAAACTGCAGTGAGCCAGAAAAGCGTCAAACAATCGGAATCGAGTGAAAGTAGCGATGACGATCAGCCAACTCCAGCTAAAAAAGCTAAACAAGAAGAACCTGAAGGTATTTATCTTTTTTGATCCAATTTGATCATTTGGTGTTAGTAATAAATATCTTTGATGGTGTGAAATTTTTTTAGTTACAGCCATGAAAGAGGAGGAAGAGAAAGAGAGCAAAAAGACGATCGATATTGGTAAAGAGGCCGCAATTGAAGCCGAAGTTCGTGCTGCACGAGAACGAGCAATTGTACCACTCGAGACGAGGATTAAATCATTTAAAGAAATGCTTGCCGAGAAAGATGTGAGTTTTTTCAAATTTTTTAAATCGATATAAATAATTTGAAAAAATCCTTATCTTTAAACTACATTTAAAATTAGGTTTCGGCCTTTAGCACTTGGGAAAAAGAACTTCATAAAATCGTATTTGATCCACGTTATCTTCTGCTGACGTCTAAGGAAAGGAAACAGGTTTTTGAAAAATACGTGAAGGAAAGAGCTGAAGAGGAACGCAGGGAAAAAAGGAATAAAATGAAAGAGCGAAAGGAACAGTTTCAAAAACTTTTGGAGGAAGCTAATCTCCATGGAAAGTTAGTAATTGGTTGATTTCTTTTTTTTTACCTTCAGTTTTGGTGAAATTAATTTAACATACTACTTAAAAATTGGTAGATTTTCAATATATTAATCTTAATGTTCTATAAACAGTTCTAGTGTCAATAATATAATGCATATAATTAATTATCTATGATAAATTGTAACATATTATTGAACGATAACATAATTCTAGTAATTTATTAGAGCTGTCATGGACAAGTTCATGAATTGATTATGGTTTCGGTATAGGTTTATTTTATCAATAGTCTGTGATTTACTCGAAGTTATTTATAAATGTCAATGAATGGAAAAAATTATTCCTATTTAAAATACAATCTTTATAAAACGATACTGTTCATTTTTTCAGATCATCTTTCAGTGACTTTGCACAAAAACACGGTCGAGATGAGCGTTTTAAAAATGTTGAAAAGATGCGCGAGAGGGAAAGTCTTTTTAATGAATACCTGCTGGAAGTGCGAAAACGAGAAAAAGAGGAAAAAACAGCTAAACGCGAACAGGTATGAAGAATTGTATATACGTATGTGAATGTTTTTTTACAAATTTTTTTTTTTTACGTTGATTTATCTATACTTTTTCATAATTTTTTAAAAACTTTTTTCGTTGAAGAATAATTTTTCTGATATAGAATCGAAATTCTATTTAACACTGAAACTGATATAAAAGATTTATTAAATAAACAAGTACCGTAATTTATAATTAGTTGTAAATTAAATGAAAGTAAATTAAGATCATATTGAGTCTTTGCCTATCTCATTATAATGTTTCCATTTAAATGCTGATAATTAAAATGAAAAATACACATCATTATTTTATTAATTACGAATATGTATAAATCGAGCAAAGACTCAATGAATTTTAATCATTCTTGTTTTCAGCAATAATAATATTTATTATTTCAGGTATAATAGGTATGTTATTATTTTGTTTAACTTGTAAGCTAATGTTACTGGAAATTCTAATAATAACATTTAACAATACTTAATAATAATAAATGAATGAATGAATTAACAAATTAATTAGTTGAATTAATAGCCGAAGAGGATTGAATATTTATTTAGGAAGATAATACTTATTTTTCTAATGATATATTCTCTTCCAATAAATACATTTTTAAATAAAAGCAAATTGAATTAAAGTAATTACACAATTATAGTTACTTGAAAATTTGATAAAAATATCAACATTTAAGTTGGAAGAGTTTGAAAATGTGTATAAAAAAATATCAAAAAAAAAAAAATCATGAAAATCAATTGTTAGTATGTGACTTATGTGTTCTGAACTCTCCACTTCAGTCAGGAGGCAGGCAGGACAGGTTCCGTATGTGGAGTGGCTTGGTTCTGAAGCTGCTTGGTGGCATATGGGATGATGTCATCTACCATCCCCACCTACACTTCGTGGCACAGTTGGCACACCCTCGCGCGCTGCATTCTTAACTCCAAAGCAGAGTCATGAGAATGAACCAACTCGGTATTTGTATATTACTCGTAATCCTCGTTACTTCAAAAAAAAAAAAAAGTAAATAAAGTAAAAAAGCATAAATGTAAAGCCAAAATAAGATATTGAATAAAATTTCCCCATTGTCTATTATAGAAAGACAAGCGATCAAATTAGCTATCAGGCAATAACAACAATTGTGGGAAAAATTAATGAGGTAGCGAGTTATCAAAAATTGTGATAAATTCATTTTTTATTTAATTTAGTAGGCTTGATATATACAAACTACTATTATGAGATCGTCATTGTCTATTTGTTTTAAGAAGAATAATGTCGATTTTTGTTCTTAGGATTTAAAGATACTTTATTATATGAAAAGAATAATTGTAATGTTTTGATTAGATTACATGAATTTTCTTATGTTTTTTATGAGTTTGTCTATCAATTGTGTCAAGATCGCGCCTTCGCACGTTTTTACAACCATGACAAGACTGCGATTATCTCTAATAATTTATTTATTCTTTTCAGGAAGACCCTGGGCTGTTAGATAAATTATTCAAAATATATTATAAGTACAGAATCTTTATTAATGCCGTATTTGTAATATATATAATTATCTTTAATTAAAAAAAAAAGATGATTTATCGTTATTCTTTTAGAAAAAATTAGTAAAGGTTTTGTTACCCTAAATAATCGTTTTTTTCAGGAAGCAATTATATAATTTTTTTTTCAGCTTAGTTGTGAAGAAAATTACATTATGAATCAATTTCCAATAAATAAAAATCACTTTTATTCATTAAAATATTTTCAAAAATTACTAAAAGTAATTTAATAATTTTTTAATCCGTAAAATATGATCAAAAGTGTTTAAATGTTAATTGGAAATAGAAACATTAAGTGTGCATGTGCAGGATAATATCAGAAATAAAATAAATTAAAAAATAAAATTGCATTGAATTGACTAAAATTAAGTTTAATGAAAAAAAATGTTAAAATTCACAAAAAAATCTTAACGTTATTCTAAAATGCACGCGTTTCAGGTGAAAAAGGATTTCATGTCGATGCTGCGGGAGCACAAAGATATCGACAGGCATTCTCATTGGAGTGATTGCAAGAAAAAATTGGAGTCTGATTGGAGATACCGTGCAGTAGATTCAGCAAATACACGTGAGGATTGGTTCAGGGACTATGTAAGGCTGTTGAAGGAAGAACGTAAGAAAGATAAGGAGAAAGACAAGGATAAGGACAAAGATCATCGCCATAGGGATAAAGATCATCACAAGTCAGACAAGAAGGACAAGGATCGTAAGGATGATAAATATAAGGATAAATCAAAGGATAAAGATAAAGATAAAGACAAGGAAAGTTCAAAGGACAAAAAACGACGTAGTGACAATTCTACTGAAGAAAATGGAAAGGATAAAAAGGAATTAGAAAAAGAAAGTGGAGAAATTGAAGAACATGATGAAAAATCTAAAAAAGATAATGATGTAAGATTTTATTTATTTATTTATTTATTTATTAGTTGAGAAAAAAAATTTTATCTCTTAAATGTCTTGTTTGAACGTTGACTGGGCATTTTATTCAATCGATAGTTAACTATCATATTTATCTTGTCTATTATTAAACAGAAATACGAGAATGACGAGCATTCAGACTCAGAGGAGGATCGTGAGAAGCAAAAGCGCGAACGTGAGAGAAGAGCTGAGGCAAGTCTTCGAGAAAGAGAACGAGAAGTTCAGCGAACATTGGCGACTCATTTACGTGATCGAGATAAAGAAAGACAGCATCACAGACACACTGAAGCTGTCCAGCACTTTAGTGCACTTCTCGCTGACTTGGTAATTTATATTGAGTTGTAATGATTATTGTTAACTATAAAAATATTCATCATGACCATAAATCATTCCCACACTTGATCAGAGTCATTTATTTTCAAATACTGTCTGTTATTAATAGAAGCTAATTATTGATAACGATTTTACAGGTAAGAAATAGTGATCTAGCTTGGCGAGAGGCTAAACGTCAGTTAAGGAAAGATCACCGATGGGAACTTGCTGATAGTTTGGATCGAGAAGAAAAGGAGCGATTATTCAACGAACATATAGAGCAGCTTGGTCGTAAGAAGCGGGATAAGTTCCGGGAGCTCTTGGACGAAGTTGGAGCATCGACCGAGCTCACGGCCTCCTGGAAGGATATAAAAAAACTACTCAAAGATGATCCAAGATATACTAAATTCTCGTCTAGCGACAGAGTAATTAAAACTTTCAACACATTTTACTTTACATAAGCATTTAGCATTTTTCTACTAGATATTTTTTCTTGTGAATTTTGCTTATAACAAACTTATCTCTCTATTTCGCTATTTACTTGGGGAATCAGGAAACACTTATGTATGGTTTTTTATTTCAGAAATGTGAAAAAGAGTTCAAGGAATATATTAAAGACAAATTAGTAGCAGCAAAAGCAGACTTTAGAGAACTTCTACAAGAAACTAAATTGATCACTGATAAAACATATAAAAAAGTTCAAGAAAACAGTGCGTGTTTAACGGAAATAGAAGATATCTTAAGGAAAGATCGAAGATTCTTGGTCTTAGAAGCTGCGGCTTCTGAACGCACACGGTTATTAATGGGTTACCTTGAAGAATTAGCACGCAGAGGTCCACCTCCACCACCTACTGCTTCAGAACCTTCACGCAGACCAACGACCAAGTAAGTTAATTGAGACATAAATCAGTAGACGGATAAGACATTAGAATCTATTTGTAAACGATTATGTAATTAATTTGTTTATTATGTTTTCTAGTTAAAGAAGTGTTAATCTCGACCACATATTACTTCCAGTATCGGAAGAAAGTTTATAGATGAAGTTTGAATAAAAAAAAACTCAATTTACAAGAAAATCATCAATTGTCATATGTAATTTTAGGACTCAATAAAAAATATTGTGACGCCTTGATATTTTGGTAGATAGAAAAATGATTCTTTTTTACTTTAATGTAATTTTGCTCGTATTCACTTCTTTATTTTAGGAGTAAAGTAAAAGCGAGACTTGACTAGTTGAAAGCCTTGAAAGTAATTTTTTTTCCACCCTTACAAGGTTCCGCGAATTTTACGACTTATCCTGACAAACAGCCAGAACCAAACTGGATCCGGGAGGAGAGCAATGCTAATAAAATGAATAAGATAGTGTTCAAGTATCGATAAACAAATTTTTAACTATTATTCTGAAAATTTAAGAACTATAAATTAATCAAAACGTTACATTAATATTTATTGAAAATAACTGTAGTGAAAAATAGTGAGTTTTAAAAAAAGATTTATTATTAAAAATGATAACGATAATACAAATGATATGAATGTAGATGATTTTTAAGAATCATTTTGCTAAGCTTTTTTAATAAATTTAATAATGAATGAGAAACTTAGTTGATAAATAAATTTTGGTTGATAAAATTAGTTCATTATTTCTTCATACCTTTATTAAATAAGAAAAAAAAATTAGTGATAAATATAAGTAATATTAATAAGTTCAAACAAAAGAATGTTCTATATTGATGGCTTATGCAAATTTATGTTGAATTTCATTATAAATTATAGTTTAATAGATTTATATAAATTGATAAATAAGAGAACGAATGTAATTGTAGCTTGCGAGAAGAATAGGGAAATTAGTATTATAATATCTATGAAAAGTGAATGTTATTGTCTACCAAAATAGGACATTAGTATAGGAAGTAATGGAAAAAATAATACGTTTTCATAACGGTACTTTCAATCTAAGTGTAACCCATCAATTTTTTATACTATGCTAGAGAGTAAAATCCGTCTCTGCGACATTCACACGTTCCTTAAATTACCTAATAGAATTTTCTTTTTTTACTTTGAGGAAATGAAGAGTAAAATGTTTCATTCCAACACTAAAAGTGAACAAATAGAAATTTTATGGCAAATTCTTGGCAGAAAAAAGTGAAAACTATCCAGGGGAGAGAGAAATGAAGAAAAGAGATTGCCATGATAAGAATAAAGTGAGGACAACTGGATGTCCTCGAGGAGGCCGTCGACAAAGGCAAAAGGAGTAAAAAGTTAAAAGGGTGAAGCCATCGCGTGGGTGAACGAACTTCCGTTGGAGCGTTAAACCGTTCAGGCCTTCCCGCGACTTTACTTGGGTTCTGTTGCTGTTGGAGGTTGAAGAAGGAAGAAATGATTAAAATCAACAAGTACAAAGTGAGGACTGAGAAGAAAAACAAGAGAGAAGGGAAATGGACACGCGACAGTATGTTCCTTTTTTTTGCACCAAAGATATCCCCCACTTGTTTGATTGTAAAAGAGTGTGGACCCCTTCTCTAACTATTTCTGAGCCTGTTGGTGGCCTCGGCATGCCCCTTACAACGTGCCTCCACATTCTCAATACTCAAGACTCGAGTGAAAGTAGGATTTTGCTTTCTACCTATTGGACTTAGTGACAAATATGTTGAACGATTGGACCGAGTAAGATGCATTCTCGGACTCGTTTCTATTTTCATAAGTCTCTATAATCAACTTTTAACTAATATCTCTAAGTCAATTGTGAAAATTAAGAAGAAACATTGTAGAAAAAGTGTATGTGATTAAGCTATAAAAGCATATCAATTAACAATAAATGTGGAAAAATGCAAGAGTGAAAGGTAAATTTGAGTGTCAAGTCAAAGTGACGATTTGACACGTTTGGGTGGAGTCTCTAGGGCTCAGGGTGATCCAGGCTGTGAAAAATGAAGCGTCTTAAGATGCATTCTGACGTTGTGTTGCGAAATATTTTGCTTGGGATTCTTTGTTTTATGATTGTCGCAACAAATCAAGAAGGTAAAGTATTGGAGTTACATCTTATGTTAAATTAAGATATCAAAATTTGAACGAATATCAAAGAAGTGTTTACGAAGTGAATGTTCACTTAGTTTAATAAGTAAATAAATAAACGGAAAAGAGATATAATCTAGGTTAATACGAAGGCCGATTGAAAAGAGAGTGGCAGGCCCCGATTTGCAAAGCATTTCCTAAGACAGAAAGAATGAGATAGAGAGAGAGAGAGAGAGGTTTTTATCTATGCAGTAGCAGCTGGTGTAGATATGATAGAAGGCACGATTTCGAAGTAGACTTCACTAGATACCAATCGTATGCGACGCTCAACGTGTAACTACAGTTAGAAAGCACTTCCTGTTTCGTGTTGTGATGATAATAATCATGAATTATGAGTATTCTTTAAGGATTTATTTATTAGGCAACTACTTGGGACTTTTTCAGAAATCAAACCTGCATGGAATAATCGATTATATCCAACTAATTTCGTCTATGAGGCACCCCAAAGCTCATTGCAGTCTTCATTCAGTGATAATGTTGTCTTCTCGAGGACTAACGAAGCTTCCAGAGATATTGGAAGAGCTCCTAGACCACAAGAAGATGAAGAAGAGTATGAAGACTATGAAGAAGAGACTTATGATAGCCAAAATGAACCAAAAGTTGCAGCAGAATCTAAAGAAACTCGTGAGTTACTAATTTGTTGATGATGAATTAGATTTGGAACAATATATCATTTTTTTCGTAGGTTACGAAACTAAAGACGACGTAGTTGACGATTATGATGCTGAATATTATGATGATTATGATAATGGGACAAATTCTCAGCTGTCAGGTACATTTCTCACGGTTTAATTATTTTACTTTATATTTTATATCCGCTTCTTTCTATCAAATCAGATTATCTTCATTAATTATGAGTTTCAAGGCTTTTTTTACTGAATTATGTAATAGTTTTCTTCATATATGGCCTAAGTTTTTTTTAATCGATTCAATTATTTGAAAAAGTAAAAGTGAAATAAATTTTGTATCTGCTTATTCATTAAAAACATTTCGTTATGAAATGATTAATATCAAAATCTTTCAGATTCCACCGTGAATTATGCTCCAGTTGAGTCACTTGATGCTGAGAAAGTGAAAAATTCTAGTGAATCAGCAGCAATTAAAGAAAATCCTCAAATTGAAGGTCTTTCTAAAGCAAAAGAACAAAACTTTCATGAATCAGCTGTAGTTAATAAAGATGCTGTAATTGAAGAAGCTGAAGTTCAATACTCAAGTGAGTCATCTTCCATGCAAGGAGATGCAATGATTACAGAACAAAATATAAGTGAATCAACGCCAACAAGAGAAGACGTTGAAATTCAAAACCCGGAAGTTGAAAATTTTAATTCTGAGGTTAAAGCTGAAGATCAAAATCAAACTGAAAATGTACAGAAGAAAGAACAAGACGAAGAAGAAGACGAAGAACGTATTTTAATTGGAGAGGCTGTAGTATCAGTAGTAACAACTAAAAGTGTCGTTAATGGTACATTCTCAGTGCCTACACCAATGCCAATGACGACAGAACAAATGGTAGCACCGCCAGTTAATTTAAATACTTCAACTGAGACTCCTGAGGTGTTATCTAGTTCTTTAGCACCCAACACTCCAACTACTGAAGACTCAATGATCGTGGCATCAGTTCAAACAAGCCGAAGTATTTCTGGAGCACGATTCCTACCATTCAATTTAAATAATGATGATAATAGTACTGGAAAAAATACTTCTGATAATAACAATAATAATAAAACTCAAACACTCGAGTCAACGGAGAGTATCATTGATAAATTAGATCGAGTTCAATCAGAATTATCAAATGGATTCCTTAGTGGAGGTTTTAGAACAGCTGGGAATGCACTTCAGTTAGATGTCTTGAGTGAACAAAGGCCATCAACAACACGGAAATCATTCACAACAACTGGAAGGACTCCTGTCATCAATAAATTTATTCCGAGACGCTATAATGACCGCAGAACTTCTATTGCAACGACTGAGACACCGGTTTTGACATCGAGTGAAAGTCTGGAAATGTTGAACGATCAAGCATCTACTGAGAGACCAAAAAGTCCATTCAGAATTCCTTGGCCAGGTTCTACAAGATCCAGAGTCTTTTCAACAACAGAATCTACCAAGAAAACGACTAGAAAACCTTTTGGAAGGATCAAAGGTGATATACAAGACATAAGTGCGTTCTTACCACCAGGTTATAAATTAAAGAAGGAAGATCAAACGACAGAAAAGTCTATCTTGAATGATATATTAGCGAAATCGAATGTAAATATTTCTGGTTTGCTACCTAAGGGATTCAAAGAAGCAAACAGGGGAGGTGAAAGTGGTAAAAATGAAGAAAAAAAATCAGAATTAAATAACGAAAGTAAGAATTCACCTCTTCAAAGTTTATTCACAAAGTCTATAGTAGATATAAGCGGCTTTTTGCCTCCTGGTTATAATGAAAAAAGAAAAGATGAAACTAGTAACGAACAAACAAAAAAAGAAAGACCATCAATAACAACCGCTTCAACACCAATACAAAAAAGTCTTCAAGAACTATTTTCAAAGTCTAGCGTTGATATTTCTGCACTGCTACCACCTGGTTATAAGGCAAAAAATACTTCGGAAAGTTTCAAAGAAACAAGTCAAAAGAAAGATAAGTTGAGTTTAACAACGGTTTCTACGCTGACGGAAACAACGAAAACTGGTGGAGTAAAATTGGTATTTCCTAGTCGGCCCGGAGGAAGAAAGGCCGTTCCTAAAGCTACAACAGCATCTAATAGAGTAGAAGCTCCAGGTCCTGTTACTCCAAAGATACAAAAAGGATGGCCAACAAGGTTCGTATCGTTTCTTATAATAAATCTTTTTTTTTTCAAGAAGAATGTTGAATGTATTATCCTTCTTCATTGTTCAGAGCTACAACGGAATTTACTGGTTGGCCAACGGTATCAACAACTCCTATCTCAATAGAAAAACTTTTAGAAGCTGCAAGAACAGCTACTGTATCCTCGATGAACAGTTCTGTACCTCTAACGACTAGTGAAGCTTCAACATCTACATCAACTACAACCACAACTACCACAATTCGACCTACGACCCCAGGAATATGTGAAGAAGAGTGTGAAGTAGCTGGAACCATCAGGATAATTGGAAACGCAACGTGGGTACCAGAATTACTTGATAGAAATACAAGAGAATGGCAGCAGTTGGCTGATGAAATTGAAAAAGAGGTAAATATATTTTAAAAAATTTTTTTTCAATTAACTTCCAAGTAGTTGAATCTTCATTCAAACGTTTTCAATCTTTTTAATCACTTTCTGTAAGATATTCCTTTATAATTTGCTTCTAAAAGTATTTAAAAAATAAATAAAATTAATAAGTATATTTATTTAATGCAAGGAATAATTAATTTAAGGTATTTTTGATTTGTTTAGATGAATTTAGTCTTTTTAAAATCTGCTATTCTCAGAAAATGGTATAAAAATATACGTATCGATGCATTTAGTCAAGGAAGTATTTTAGTTGACTATTTCATTGAACTACAAGATCTTCGTCAAAAGATAAATACTCAAGAAATTAAAGTATTATTCCATGAATCATTAAGAACTTACAATGCACATAAATGGAATGAAACTAGAACTAAAACTCCAATGAAGCTTGGAAATTTCTTAATAGATCCTAAGTCAACTGATTTTATTGTAATTCCTAAAGTAACGTTGCCTCAGCAAATTGAAAAAGATGATAGATTAATCCCCCAATGGGCTATTGCTGTGATTGTCATTGGAGTTGGAGGATTATTGTTTATTATAGTTTTTGGAGTCTCTGTAGTAAGTTTTTCTTTGAAAAAAAAATTTCAAACTTGTTTTATAAGACTTGTAAGAATATTGAATATTAAAAAGATATTTTTTCCAGCTCGTTAATCGACAAAACGCCTCGAAACTGAAGCCCCCAATAACAGGAATGTACGGTGAGGAAGCTGCTAAGAATATAATTCAGTCAAGTCATGTTCCGCCGTCACATAGATCCCAAGATTATTCCAAGTCAGAGATTTCAACGACGTGGAACGAGACTGATGCATGGAGAGAGAAATCATTCGAATCAAATTCGAATAAGGTAAGTAGTTATTTGTTGTTGGACTTGATTGTGTAATTTTGTGGTTACGCAATAGATCTGGGAATATGAAAACGATGAAATGAATGAGCCTAATGAGATTGAAAACTTGTTTTATCAGATCTTAATGGATGGAATGCTACCTGACAATGAGAAATACAATGTGTACGACAGCTGGAGATCCGACTGGAACGGTTACTATTACCAACCATCTCATACAAGTAGCAAATTTGCTGGATATGAAAGTACTGCCAATTTTTCACGCCATCCGCCTGATTACGACACAAACTTTTGAATAAAAAATTACTTAAATATCTAACATTAGACAAAAAAATAATAAAATGTTAAAACTAACGAATAAAATTTTTTAAATTAAATTAATTTATATAATAAAATCAGTTACCTCAGTTATTTAATTTTAAATTATGAAAAAAATTAATATTTTATATAAAATATCTGCAAACCATTTTTTTATAAATGTTTCTAATCATAAAGTTTATTATCAGTTTTTAATATGTTCTTCAAAAAATTTACAATTTTTCTATATAAAAATGAATGCTTATTCGCTGGTTTACATATCGATAAATGATCTTGAGGAATTTCATAAAATTCACCAACTCCAGGATCTGCTGATTGTGATGTGACGAATTGAAGCGGAAATTTCAGAGCAGTGACAAGAGTAGGTTTTGTTTCGCTAAAACTTACTATTCTTATTGGATTTTTTTTGAGCATTTGAAGAAAATCATCATGAAGTTTAAGAAGATGAGGTGATCCTGTAATTAATTAAATATTTTAGTTTAAGTAAATTATATTAGTAAAATTACTATTATATTACTTTAAAAGAAAAATGAATTTTGACCTTCTCTGAGTTCTTGAACTTCTACAGAAGGCCAAACAAGTATTTGCGTCGTTTGTTTTAATGCAGCAACGTGAGAACCACGATGTGGAGTACTATAAAAAATTATTCCTTTGGTATTTTCACAGAATTTATGTTTATCTCCAGCTTTCCATTCCTCTACAAGCATATTTTTAACTAATAATCCTCCCATCGAATGGCATACCCATACTATTGGACGTTTCCCAACACCAGTAGACAGTAACTTTTTTGTGAACTCATTACTTCTTTCACTTATTGTGCTTCTGGAATTTACAGAATTTATCAAATCGTGTTTAAGTAAACAAATAATAGTTAATTTGTGAATTTTAATCATCGTACCTTGGACTTTCCAGTGGACATGGAGGACTCCACATTGATAAATTACTTTCATAATTTATACCGATAACTCGGATTGATGGCACATCTTGAGGCAACCAGTCCTTTGGCCAACATTCAGTTCGTTTTTTGTTGCCATCAATTATCTTTTCTTCGTCAGAAATTTCATACCTGATAGAAATAAATTTCAATATTAATATGATGCTCTATAAATCATCTCATTAATTAAGAATAATAATTTTTTATACTTGATGTTTATCTTAGTGTAGAAATTTACCCAGGACAAGTAAAAGGACCATTAGCTGCTGTATTCATCGAGGTTGGACAGTCATAAAGAACAACTTCGAAGTCTTTACCGATTTTTTGCCACTCTATATTCTCTAAATCCTTCGCTAAGTCATGAAAAATCTCTTGAGGATGTTCTCCAATGATTGAAGTTAAAGAGGTAGATTCCAATTTTAAAGTAGAATCTAGACGCAATATAAATGATGAGTTTACTCCATTAATTGGTAATGAACCATTGTATTCTATTTACTTCATATAAATAGGCAACAAACCCACGGATGCAAGGGACAAATCTGCATCTCTTTGTCTCCAACTAATAAAAACACCTCCAAGAAGTCCATGAATAAAAATAACATCGAGTTTAGGTGTAGATTTTGTTCTTTCTGTTGGATGTAATAAATAAATTCTGCGAGGAAACTTTTCTCCATTATTTCCATCAACATCTAAATTTAATAAAGTTCTAACAGCTGGTCCTGCAAGTCGAATATCGTTATGTCGAGACCAAGCAGCTAATACTCCAATCCAACCTGATGTGAATATATCATCTAAGTACTCTATATGGAGTGAAAGGTTTGATAATATTCTTGCAAGCAAAATGCACACATCTACATTATCTGAAAATTTTTTTTGAATTTGCATTAGAATCAATAAACCATGAGCTTTTCCAACGTCTTTGCTGAATTGATCAATTGATGAATGGTGATATATTGTTTGAATACAGTTAATTAATAGTTGCTGATCCCAAGGAATTCCTGGGGTTGCTGTAAAGTCAACGCTTGAAAGGTCATGATCAAATTCCAATGTTTTCTGAGAAAAAAATCATAAACATGCATTTTCGATAAGAAATCATAATAGATGTTCTCAAAATTTACTCACTCGATGGGAGTTGAGAAACTTATTATTAATAAATTCAGAAAGACAGCGATGATGGCTTTCACATAATTTCTCCATATTAACAAGTAGTTGAAAGAGATCATCAATTATTTCATAAAGATTTCTATCAATATAATAATACGGAGATTTTAGAAAAAAACGTAGATCACAATTAGGCATTCTAGCAAGAGCTACTGCAGTTTTGGCATCTAACATTTGAGCTAAAAAACGATAATGCCAGTCTTTTAAATGGTTCAAAGATCCTAAAGAATAAACAGCTCTTTCTATTTCATATTTATTGCCATTTTTTGCTATTTCTAAATATCGACGTGCTAGAGAAAAATTCCAAGATTTCCACCATTTCATCACATTAGAAAATATTATAGACTTTCTTGAAGCTAGTAATTCATGATCACTTTCCTCACAACTATTAAAGTCATCTGTAAACAATAATATAACGATAGTATGAAGAAATCATCAATAATAAAAAATTGTTTTACAATTATTGAACCTTTGAATAGAGGATCATCTAAATAAATATATTGAGCTTGAGTTTGTTCCAATTTTAATGCATTTGTAGCTACAACAGACTGAAATTTTTGTGATGTTTCTTGGACTTGATAGATAAACCAACAGCCACTGTTTATTTCATAATAAATAAAGTCAATGAATAAAAAAGTAACAATAATCATGAAATTTATTATTTTTTAAGGGTATAAATACGTACCCAATAGCAACAATACAAGTTCCAATTTTTTTTAAATTACAAATGTGTTTAAGATAGAGTTTTATTCTCATAATTAATTTATTTCTTGTATCTCATGTTGATATTTGAATGTAAAATTCAGGTGCAAATTAAATTGAGATAAAGAGTTTCTAACTGTAATTGGATAACTGAGTGTGGCAATATGTAACTTAGTTCCGATAATTCCAACATACACACAGAGAGTCAGCACACTCTTATTCTAAGTTTTTGATACACTAGGTGAAAAAAATTCAAAAATAAAAAATTTTTTTTATAAAATTCAATTGAATTCTGAAATAATTCATAGGAGAATAAAAATCTAAAGTAATTTCGACACAAAATTTTCAATATTCTATGAATGTATTACTGAATTGCATCATAGTGCATATTTTCAGTAAACAAAATTATAAAAAAATAGTTATCTCATGAAAATGAGTCAATAAAAATAGCTTTGATAATATATGAATATATTTTTGCTGAGATAAGGAATATTAATTTATTATTATATAATTATTATTGAGAAATTCATCTTTAGCAAATTATAAGATAACAGTGATGATTTTATTAGATGTAAATTGATTCTCCCAGTTCGATAATAAAGAGAATAGTCAGCATTTCGTATTTCTTTGGTGTAAAAATATTCTCTGCGTTCACTGAACGTATTTCAATTAGCAACTTTTCAATAAATACATTTAAACTAAGACAAATGAATATCTTGTTAATTTATTATTCGATTATTATTATTGTAATAATTTATTTATTGGTGTATCATCTTAAACGTCTGCACCTTTATAAACTTGCAATGAAATTCCCAGGACCTCAACCTGTCCTTCCCATAATTGGGAATGCTCTCTATTTTTTTGGTTCAGAAGATGATTTATTGAATAAAGTAATAGCATTAAGTCCAGATCTAAGACCAATACGTTTTTGGTTTGGACCTAAGCTATTTATTGTGCTGCATAAACCAGATCATGTGAAGGTAAAATAATTGATATATTAGAAATAAGTACAAAATTTTTAACTCTATAACTAAAACAACAATGTGTTATTTTAGAATATACTTCTCAGTCCTAAATGTATTAATAAAAGTGAAACCTTTAGATTTTATGAGCCCTGGTTAGGAACTGGATTATTTACCGCACCAGGTAGACATAAATTGATTTATTCAAGAAAACTTGTTTGTGTTTTTAAGATTAGAATTGGCATTTTGTTTTCAATTATAGCTGAAAAGTGGAAGGTTCATCGTAAACTAATTAGCCCAGCTTTTAATCCACGAATTCTTGAATCTTTCGTTGATATCATATTAACACAAACTAATAAATTAATTAAAAAACTTGATGCAAAAGTCGATTGTAAAGAATTTGAATTTCTTCCTTACATGTCACTGTGTACTTTAGACATAATTTGTGGTAATATAATCAAGTCCCAAAGCTCATTAATCATTAATTACGTAAGTATTAAATATAACTATTCTTTTTTTTAGAAACTGCAATGGGTGTAAGCTTACAAGCTCAGAATAACAAAAACTCATTTTCTGTATATGCAATGAAAAAGTAGGTAAACTAAACTTTCACGACTTGAAATATATTATTATTTAATAAAATATTCGATTTTATACAGAGCATTCGAAATACCATGCATACGAATTCTAAAAATCTGGTTACAACCAGATATAATTTTTTATAAAACTAAACTCGGAAAACTTCAGAATAAATGCATTGAATTTTTACATAAACAAACTCATGATATATTGCAAAAAAAGAAGTCAAATTTATCAGATACATTAAAAGATAATTATTTCAAATGGAAACCTTTTCTTGATCTGATGATGGAACTTTCTGATAAAAATAAAAAATTTACTGATCAAGAATTATGTGAAGAAGTTGATACCATGATAGCAGGCGGTAATGACACAACCGCAACTGCTAATACGTTTGTGGTATTTATGTTGGCCAACTTTCCAGAGATACAAGTAAGTTCATTGTATTATAAATTTTATAAAAAAAAGTACGATATCTCGATACTATGATTTATAAATTAAATTTCAGGAAAAATGCTATAAAGAACTTTGTGAAATATTAGGAAATCGAATTAATGATGAATTTCCAATTATAAATGAAGATCTTTCTCGCATGGAATATTTAGAAAGAGTCATTAAAGAAACGTTAAGAATATTTCCACTTGTACCAGTACTAGTACGTCATGTCACTGAGGATCTTGATATCGGTGATTACGTAGTACCTAGTGGATGTACTGCAGCAATATCAATCATAAATCTTCATCGCTCTGAAGCAATCTGGGAAGATCCTTTAAAATTTAATCCTGATCGATTTTTACCAGAAAAAAACGCTGAAAGACATCCTTATGCTTACATTCCCTTTAGCGCTGGACCTAGAAATTGTATAGGATTAAATTATGCAATGATGAGCATGAAATTAATTATAGGATCGCTAATTTGCAAATATAAATTTAAAAAAGATAGAATTGTTAAAACCAAAGATATTGCTATTTCATTTGGTGGTCTGATAAGAACTGTTGATCCTATTACTGTTAAAATAGAAAGAAGACCTAAGAGATTTGTTTAATGCATTTGAATATAAGTTAAAACATTCAGGATTTTTTTGCTATTTATTGACTTTGTGTTTGACTTTCACCAATACTGTTCTGTTTTTTTCGTGACGGATATATCAT
Source organism: Chelonus formosanus (assembly GCA_028641665.1). NCBI lineage: Eukaryota > Metazoa > Arthropoda > Insecta > Hymenoptera > Braconidae > Chelonus > Chelonus formosanus. The sequence continues at coordinate 24,013,603 of CM054002.1, forward strand.
ATACACATTTTTTTTGCTTGCTACAATAATATATGTTTTTTTATTAAACTCTGTGCAATTTAATGCAATAATTGAACAATCTTCTAATTCAATATCATGTGACCAGTACATTTCAATGTGAGAAATAAACACTTTTTCATCATCGACTGGAATTATTTTTATTGCTCCTAAAATTAAATAAAATAGTCAAAATTTGTTTTATAAATTTATTAGATTAATATTTAAACAATTATTTGGTGGCCTATGAAATATAGTTTACCTGTTTTTAAACCTAAAATTAGAAGACTCGCATGCATTGTTACCGATTGAATATTTTTCCCAAATGTTGAATCATTAAGATACCAATTATCATTTTTTGTAGTTAAAAATCCCAGACTATTATCCGCAAAATTGTGATGAGCTTTAATTACAAAAATTGATTATTGTTATGATGAATAAAATAATAAAATGATTTAACTTACTAAATGACCCAATGGTAAGATTCATAGTTGACATGTGAAAATAATAGGAATCAATGTTAATTATATTTTCAAATAATTCAATGTATGGAGAAATTCTAATAATTTTAAAGAATGGACTACTATGTGTTGGTATGTTTACATGAAATGTCCTTACATGTATAGTGTATATGCTTATGAGCAACATCTGCAAAAAATGATAATCTACATGAAACTTGTTAAGCCAGTTAAAGTCTTAAATACTTTTTCATCGATGTAATTTAATTTTTGCGATTATGTTTGACAGTATAATTACTTCATGTTTCTCAGAAAACATTCTTGCTATTTTTTCTTCATTCTGTAATATTACTTTTATTCTCTTCCGATTTGTAAGATGACTTTCATTATCCATCATTCCAAATTCATAACATTCAATAAGTCCATTACTTTCTATGAATAAATTTTGCATGGTTCCAGTACTATGAATAATTTGAATAATATAGAAAACAATATTAATAATAAATAAGAGTACAATAATTAATTTACCATATATTAGTTGCATTGACTAATATTTTTTTTTCAAATTCTTGCTGTTTTTGAGTATCCCAAAACTTGACTTCAGACGAAGATGATAACGACACGAGTAACAATTTATTCAAATCTAAAAATTTATAATAGAAAAACACAATCATTCTGGACTATTTCAGAGTATTTAAAATAGCATGAAAATTCGTTATTTACTTGGTTTCCAAAAAACCATTTGGATGATCTTTCCTTCATACTGAAACACTATTGGAGGTACGCATGGATTGCTTAGATCGTAAATAATAATCTCTCCCATTGTTGTACCAATTGCTATATATTTTTCTATTATAATAATGTTTTAGTATGGAATTATTGGTTGTAAATTTATAACTAAAATTATAAGTGGAAAAAATTAAACTTACTCCAAGTGGCTAAACAATTGACAGATTTTTCGGTAATCTCCGGAATTTCTAAAATTACTTCTTTTGAAAGATTCTGATATACATATGATTTCCATCGTCTATATGATTGATAACACTCTTTCCACATTGATTCATTTAATATATCATCATAGTTTTCCAAAACAATGGTTGGATAAGTCATTTTAATGATGTTACTTAAACAATCGTAAGGGATTTCATTAAGACAACGAGTTTCCCATGTTTTTTTGTCTTTTATTGAGGTTTCTTCGAAAGCATGCCGCATTTTTTTAATATTATGCTTTTCTCCATCGGAATCTTCACTGATTGATTCATCTTCCATCATACTCAACTTTAATAATGGTATTATTGCAAAAAACTTAATTAATTATAATAATAATAATTGTTATGACGATAAGAATTTTCCAAACAAATTTTTACTAATTTAATTAATGTGCTTAGAAAGTAGGAAATGTGTTTCACAATGTTCAGTCTTCTGAATATTAACACAAATTGTCTCATTACATGAATATTTATTACAATGTTTTCACTTGCTGGAATGTGCGAGAATAATTAGATGATAAACTAAATTTCGTCTTACCGCCATTATACACAGAAATTTGATTTTGTCAACTTATGCCATCTATCGTGATAAAAAAAAAGCTCATTTAATGTCATTGACTGATGGTATTGCAGAATTAAAAAATGGCAACTTCACCTTTCTATTGGTTCCAGGAAATGATTCCTATTGGCTAATGTGACAAATGAAGGTGAGCTCAGAGTCTTCTCTCTGGTGATGATGATTTATTTGAATTAATAAATGATTTTGAATATCATTTTAAATATTCACGAAAGATAATTTCTGATAAGTTTCTATTTTAAAAAAAAAAATAAAGGTATAAACTAATAAATGAGTGTATGTTTAATGTAAGTCTTGGTAAGAAAAGAGACTAAATTGATGAAACGACATACAATTATATTACCGCCATTAGTTCTGCAGTAGTACTGACGTTTCACGGTGGTGGTAGTGCGCCTTTTTGCATGGCCGCCGTATGCGTGCATACCGAAATATTGTTTCGAGTGTCACGCAGCATTTTCCGCCCGCATCGGAGTCCACGCCGTCGTTGACGGAAAGAACGGGAGCGAGGAAGCCGAGGCGAGGCGATTAAGTGAGTGTAAAAAATTATTGAAATAGTGTTTTCTTGTTGGATTCTCTTACTCATCAGTTTGCCATCAGGGAAGGTATGATAAAGACTTTGTGCCACGATGTGAGGACGAGTGAGTGAGAGAGAGAGCGATCGAGAATAAACTAACTAGCATAGGAAAGAGTGAGAAAGAATGAGAGAAAAAAGTTTTAATGCCGTGCACATTCTTTCACTGACATAATCCGGTACAAACTGGATCTAGTCAGTTCTTGTCGATGATCGCAAGTCTTGTCTTACATTTTTTTAGGCAAATACTCCATCTAAGGATCACGGGTTGGTCCTAAAGAGGTTGACGGAGTTTAAAGATTTAATATTGGGCTCTTAGACGCTTAAGTGACTAATAACTTTGTCTGGCGCCCAGAGAGTAAATCAAGAAGTATCTCTAACCACGCGACTCACCACGCGCAATCATGTCCAACGAAGAAACTTCCGCTGATCGGAATGTCGAGATTTGGAAGATCAAAAAACTCATCAAGAGTTTGGAAATGGCTCGAGGGTAAATACTTGGCAATTTTCTAATTTTTCATCCTTTATTGTCCTTGACATATGGTAGTGGCATTTCCCGCTATTTCAAACTATTTACGACTTCTATTATACTAAGAAAATGTTTTGATTTTGTTTTTCTTATTTTAGGAATGGTACAAGCATGATCTCACTAATTATTCCACCCAAAGATCAAATATCTAGAGTCAGCAAAATGTTAGCTGATGAATTTGGTACAGCCTCTAATATAAAATCACGTGTAAATAGGTTATCGGTACTTGGTGCGATTACATCTGTACAGCATCGACTGAAATTATATACCAAAGGTAATTATTATTTATTAGCGTTACAGTTTTTTACAAACATCAACACTGTTTGTCTTATTAAATATAGATGAAAGTAAAATTAGATATGTTTCTATCTAATTATAATTAGTATTGATAAATTTTTCACGAAATAATCAAATTCACTATAATTTTTATTTATATTTATTATTTTCAAATAATCATTATCAAAAGTAAACTGTCTTTAACGGTTAATTTTTTTTATTATTGATTCCTGTTGATATTGAAAATAAGAATCAAAGGAAATTGCATGAAAATGACCTACAGAGGCTATTAAAAAGTTAAATATCATTATCCTTTATTATCCTATATTAACTTTTATGTTCATACCTATTCTAGTACCTCCCAATGGGTTGGTGATATATTGTGGGACTATCGTTACTGAAGAAGGAAAAGAAAAGAAGGTTAACATCGACTTTGAACCATTTAAGCCTATTAATACATCTTTATACCTTTGTGACAATAAGGTAAGATTATAAGCTGTTTGGTAAAACTTTGAACTCCTTGAGTTATCATTTATTTATTCCTTTATAAATAATTTATTTTTTTGGTTTTAGTTCCACACTGAAGCTTTGACCGCTTTGCTAGCTGATGACAACAAATTTGGTTTCATTGTCATGGATGGTAATGGTGCACTTTTTGGTACTCTTCAAGGAAATACGCGCGAAGTTCTCCATAAATTTACTGTCGATTTGCCCAAAAAGCACGGTAACGTATAACATTTTCACAAAGTCATAAAAAACTTTTTTTTCGAATTTGAATTCAAAACGTGGACAGAAAATCAATATCATTAATATTGAATCTCAAGAGAATGTAGGCATTAGCATGTATACTTCAAAGTATACTCGGTTTTGAAGGAATTCAGTTGAAAAGTTTTTAAATATTTTAAAATAAAAAATAAATGGGATTAAAGTTTTATAGATAGAAGCAAAAATGAATATTAATTCGAAAATTTTAATAATAAATTAAACTAATTTTAGGTAGAGGAGGTCAATCTGCGTTACGTTTTGCTCGATTGCGTATGGAAAAACGACATAACTACGTTCGAAAAGTAGCTGAGGTTGCGACTCAATTGTACATTACCAACGATAAACCGAACATCGCAGGACTTATTTTAGCTGGTAGTGCAGACTTTAAAACAGAGCTGAGTCAGTCTGATATGTTCGATCCAGTAAGTTGACAAAAAAAACTAAAGTTGAAATTGTTATTCTAGAACTCACATATATTTTTCGAATACTGATAAACTTTTTTTTATGTAGAGATTGCAAGCAAAAGTAATCAAACTAGTGGATGTATCTTATGGTGGTGAAAACGGTTTCAATCAGGCAATCGAACTAGCAGCAGAATCGCTACAAAATGTTAAGTTTATTCAGGAAAAGAAGCTTATCGGTCGTTACTTTGATGAAATATCACAAGATACGGGGAAATACTGTTTTGGAGTGGAAGATACGTTGAGAGCACTTGAATTAGGAAGTGTGGAGACTCTTATCTGCTGGGAGAACCTTGATATCCAACGATATGTGTTAAAAAATCATACAAATGGAGAGGAAAAGGTGCTACATCTTACGCCTGAACAAGAGAAGGATAAGACTCATTTTACTGATAAAGAAGTAAGCTTAGATTGTTTTTTTATTTTTAAATAATTATAAACTTGAAGATTAATGAATTATATTGTTTTAGAGTGGAGTAGAGTTAGAATTAATTGAATGCCAACCACTTCTTGAGTGGCTTGCGAACAACTACAAAAGCTTTGGTGCCACGTTAGAAATAATCACAGATAAATCTCAAGAAGGATCGCAATTTGTCAGAGGTTTTGGTGGAATCGGAGGTGAATATGAGTTTCTTTAATTCAATATATAAATATTAATTTTAATCATATGAATAAAACAAATAGTGTTTAAGACACTCTTAGTGCTTTACGTAGTCCGACTAACTAAAAGATGAATTAGTCCTTTACGATTAGTGAACTTAAGTTGCTTGATAGCTGAAAAAGTAACAATAGAAACAGCAAATAAGCAAACTAAATATGAATGGAAATATTAATTTTGGAGTATAATATGTTAAATGTATAGGAATCCTCCGCTACAAAGTTGATTTCCAGTCACTGCAGGCTGATGAGCCTCTCGATGATGTTGACCTCGATGATTACTAAATTCATCCGTGAAAATCTGAATATCGAATCCAGGTAGACTTGTTTATGTCTTAAGTGCATTTTCAATTACACTTGGTTGTTTTTTTTTCATCGTAGAACATAATTATTTATAAATGCAACACCGCAGCAATAAATGTAGCGCTTTCTTCTGTTGAAATCCAGTCAATTTTTTTAGGATTTTATTCCTTTATCAAACAGAACATTATAATTACATGATTAATTTGCTTGGCAATGTTTTATCGTCTTCATATTTTTTATCATCAATTTTTATTATTTTAGACACAAATTGACAGGATTATTGTTAAATCATTAAGATTCATTAGTCAATAAAACTTGTTCTTCATTTTTTATTCCTCAATATCGTCGTTGAAATTTGAATTCATTCAGAGGCATGATCTTCATATTTATTTTATTATCAATATCTTAATTTTCATCTTTTTTTCTTGGGTAATCGACTTAATCTTCATTACTTATGATTCCTCCTTATTTATTTACCGTTAAATTATTTTTTTTAATCAATCGATTTAATATTCATCAGTTCATTAACACTCTGGTTATCTTATGAGTCAATTCAATATCGTTGTTCATTCAATTAGATATTTTTTTTCATAATTAATAAAATATTTCGTTCATTTTTCATGAGCTTTAATTCATTGTTGCATGTTAGATAATTTTTAGTAGAGTGAAAAGTAGAATAAAAGTTAAGATACTCGTGATTTTTTTTCCTACTCTCTTATACTTCTTTTCTTTAGTTGAGTGTCTCGCAATTATTCAAGCGACAACAGACAACTTTTTATCCCTTTTGGCATGCTATACCTGTGTGAGCTAAATCTACCGTCAGGGATAATAAAGAAAATTTTCTTCTCTCATCTTCTTTGTTCTATTTCTTAAGGAATTCACACTTGAAATAATTATTTGACAAAACACGAGACAAAGAGCAAAGACGAAAGTGATAATGATGAATCCCTGATGGTTGAAAATATAATAACAGAAAGTGCAATTTTCGCATATACTGCAATGCGTCTCTGTGCAATATGTATATTTTTTTCTGATTACATTTATTGAATAATTTTTTTTGTTAAATATACTAACATTACCTTTCAATTTTTGTTAGCTCGCACATTTGGAAAGGTATAGTACTGCTTCTTCAATTAAACAAAACAACAAGAATTATTTAATAAATTTATTTATTAAAACACATATTGTTTTGTTAATGAAAAATTCCCTTTGACATAAAAAAGATTAATAATACGATTTTCTTTGAAAAAATAATTTTTTTACGATAAATATTAGAATTATTCTTAATTTATTCATATTATAGTGTTTATTATTCATGTTGGTTGGTTTTTGATACTAAAAAAAATTTTGTATCATTAATTTCAGGTATTTTACGATACAAAGTCGACTTTCAAAGTATGCAGTTGGAAGATGTTGAGATTGATAGCTTCGATTTGGATGATTATTGAAAAATTACAATGAAAAATCAGTGAACTCTCTCAGTCCTCATTACTTCAAGAGTTATATAACAGAGAAAATAAAACACGGAGTTAAGTAATTTAATTAAAATAAAATAAAAATTAAATAATAAAATAAAATGACGATGACAGCGCGATTATCTAGTGCAGTATTTTTTTGGTAATCAAGATTTCGCGCACATTTTTATCTTTTTGATCATGTCATCATGCTCGATCATGATATTAGATATCAGTGAAGTTAAAACAGTTAAATAAATATTTTAAATATAAACAAAATTAACAGGAAACAAAACAACTTTTTGAAAAAAAAAATTAATTAAAAGATTTGATTAATAAGGCATCATACTAAACATCGTAAAATTTATTGTGCGGTTATTTCGGGTGTAATACATGAATATTTACATAAAAGGAATGAAAAAATTGCAAACTTATTTCTGCTAAGAAAGAATTTGTGAGTGTGAGAGTTCAATTTAAAAGAATGAATGAACGAATGAATGAAAGAAAGTGATGCAGATGGAAAAAAAGAAGAGAAATTTAATTAAACAAATAGTTGAAATAATGATGATGATAATAATAATACCAATAATGATTTGAAAAAAATGAGTAATGAAAAAGAGAAAACGATTGACAACTCGAAGACTCTGACACTTAATTAAGCCAGCTTGAATACCTGCCTACTACATTAATAATTACATTGTCTCACGAGTTGAGAAGAATAAGGAATGAAAGACTAATGTTTGTCAAAGTGAGTATGATCAAATGAATGCGTGTATGTTGAACAAAGAACAGTACGATGTTTGATAAACAAACAAACCCGTATCTTCTCAGGACGATTTATGTGGATACAAGGGCCCACCAATGTCGTCAACGTAATATGACAATTTTGTACAGTAAAATAGTTAAATCGCGTTGCTCTTAGTTTATTTCTCTACTTTATTTTATTAATAATTTTTGTTTTATTTTTAAAATCAAGTGTTTTGACACTATCATCATAAATATAGTCAGTTGAAACTGATATTTTTCTTATTGTTTTCCCCTCAATTTTCTTTTCTCTGTTCAATTATTTAAAAAATTAATTATGAAGTATCAAAAATGATAATAAAATAATAATTATTATTCTATCGCAATAAAAATCATGCGTATGTTATGAATGTTTGATTTATGCAAATGTGCAATTGGTGGTTTGAGTTGTCTTTTCATTTTTTTAGTAACAAATAACTAATTGTGCAACCAATTGTGGTTGTCGAATAAGTTTGAAAGTATTTTATCATTTATGTTCATTTAATAATTCAAAGTAGTAACAATTTACAATTTACATAGAATGTGAAAAAAAATCTCTAAATTAGTCAAAACACTATTTTTTTAATTTGTTATCAGCTTTATCATTTGTTGAACTTTTTGATTTTGATTGTAAGGAAAAGTTGAATTGATTGATTCTGGTTTATATTCAGTAAAAATAAATACTATTAACTATCGCGTCTAAATAATTTGGTGAAATTTGTAAAAAATTGTAATTAAGCATTTTAGAAATATGTCCTTGGTATTCAATAACCACTAAAAATTTATCTCACATTTTTATATAAAAAAATAGAAAAGAATAATTGAACAATAACAATTATTAAATAAAAAAATATTACAATGTCCATCGAGAAGATTCGTGGATGTATGAGTGTTATTTAAAGATCGAATGCTATCAATAAACTCTCCGTGAGTTTCAAAATGATGCAATTAATAATAAAAATAATAATAAGTAAATAAAATACACGCGTGTCCTAGCTCGGTCGCGATCGCTCGATATTTTTCAAAACAATTACAAATATATGTCTTGTTAAAATAAACTATTGAATGGGTCATGGTAATAATTTAACGTCACATTCCATGATTTACCGAGGTGTGAGAAAATATTCTCCGTTTTTAAAAATTAAATTGAAGGTGAAAGAAATCAGCTTTCTTATTTAATTCAATCCTATTAGGTTTGATTCCTTTATAAAATATTTCTTTATTCCTTAATTATTCGTTGTATACAATTTTTTTATCACATAATTTTTATGATTCTGATGCAACTAGTAGATCTAAATTAGCATCTTTGATATCAGATCCAATAAATTTCTCTTCACCTCCACGAATTGAAAGTACTGGTCCAGGAAACTTCATCTTCTTTTCATCCATCATTCCCGTTCGTACCCAATTAGAGCTACTACATTTTTTACAGCTAGTCGATGGAAGCCTATCTAAACTTACGGTTCTATTACCGCAATCAGAACATTTGAAGAAACTTTTTACTGCATCTATTACCCTCAATGGATGTTTTTTCTCCTTACACATTTCAGAAGCTGAAAATGATGTATATCGGCATACTAAACATGTAACTGCTTTGCAGTCTACTTTTAAGGTATTTATCATTTTTTCTTCCATTCTTTCTTTAGCTTCTAATTTCTTAAAGTATTTTTCTTCATCACTTTCTTTAGATTTTTTAATAAGATCTTCATGTGCAGAGGAAGCTTCCATTAATTTCTTAAATTCATCTGAGATTTTATTAATTTTAGTTTTTGGTTCTACTTTAACTTCTCCTTCCTCCTCTTCACGACGTCTTTTACTCACTTCTCTAATCGCGTCTTTTTTCTGTCTACTCTGTCCTATTTTATTTGGATTAGACTGTTTTATTCTGCCGTTTTCTTTTACCCATTTTATAGCATTTGCTTTAGCAGAGTTGATGTGCTTTTTAGTTATTGGTTCAGAGAAATCGATTATATCATCTTTAATACCCATACCAAGTTTTGGAATTGGTGGTAAATTTGATAAACTAAAACTTGTACTTTTCATCTCTGTCGGTGTAATTTTAGATTTCGGCAATGGTGAAAATAATTTTTCTTTTCCATTTAAATTTTCAGAAATCTCACAAAAAGTTGATCCACGTATTTTGCTAAGCCGATCTAAATCTTTTTTCACTTGTTTGTTGGTTGATTCTTCTAAATTGATTTTATTTTTCAGATCACCATATGACTCCACGCGAGTGTCTTTTGGAGGGTCATTAGCCTCAACAGTTTTACCCATTAGCAATGCTAATCTCGCTGAATCTTTTTGTTCCATCTTTACATTTCTTTTTGCTGGAATAAGAAGCATATTATTATGACGATTAGCTTGAGAATACATTCCTGAACCTGAAGTATTTGGCTTTGAATTAGATAGAATATTTTCAAACTTTCTATTCATAAGATCAGTTCCTAAATCTGGCCTTCTTGAAGCCTTGTTGTATTCATGCTTAACATGATAAAGACAATATTCACATTTACTTATATTAACAATATTATTACAAGCTTCTCCACTCTTTTTCTTTGACTTACATCTTCCTAAATCTTTAGAATTACCTAGAATCATGATTTTTTGTGCTTTATCAACAGATAGCGTAGCTTGGTCTTTTTCACTTCGTGATTCCAAGACATTGGGATTCAGAATGGCAATCACAACACCTGAATCAGTCTTCCAAAATAATTTATAAGCTTCTTTGAACAAAAATATTGACACTGTATTTATAGCATCCGAGAGATCGCTAATTGTCCAAATACAATATGCATTACCATTTTGTGATTTTTTCGTTGCGGACTTTTGAATCAGTACACCTGCAATGACCCAATCGTTAGATAAATCTTGAGTGGCTATAAAATGTTTAATCCTTGATACAGTTACTGTTTTTCTATCTTTCATTCTTTCCTTTAATTCTGCAGACGACACTAAAGGTTTTACTATTCTCAATCCAAAAATAGGGTCACTGTAAACATCTGATGGTTTGTTTAGCCATTCAGTTAATGGTCCTGTTTTCTTGGCGTTCTGAATTTTATCAGCATTTTTCGGTGGACTTGGAAGAAATGTATTGTTCATTACTTTTTTAGTTATATCATCAGAAGTCATGGAATCATTATAAGATTTTAAAATTGGCTTTTGTTCTAGTTTTGAGCTATATAATGACTGTTTATCAAATTCTTGTTTTTTTAATAATTCTTTAATGCTTCGTCCTGATTCAGAATATTTTTGTTCTTCAAAATATTTATTATCTTCATCATCTGAGCTGTCCCAGCCACTTTTGAGCATTGAATCATTTTTATCTGAATTTTTTTCCGGATTTTCTTCAGTCTTATCCACTTTGTCTAAAAAATTAAAATCTAATTCTTTGAGGATTTTTTTTGGAGTACTATTTACATTTTCTTCTGGTTCCGAATCATCATCATTACCAAGAAGATTGTCAAGAAGATCACCTACATCTGAGTCGTTATCATCAGCCATAATTTATTTATTTATTTAAAAAATATATTTATATTCAAGTTCATATACAAAATTAATAGATTTACTTAACCTTGTACTCGTGGTTAAATGTTTTCTATTATATTTCAATTTTCCTGAAAGAAATAAAGATATTTATAATTGGTGAATAAGATTCGAAATAAAATTAAATATAATAGATGATTTACTTACTTCTTATAATACTTTTGTATTCACAAGTTTATAAAAATATTAAATAACTTGACAACTTGTCATGTCTACGTGTCTGATAATTTTGGCGCGAAATTCTGTCATTATGTTGCTAAAAAAGTTTTCTATGAAATTTTACACCACCTGTTGAGATTAACATTAACTATTTCAACACAACAAATCGAATACATCGATAAGACTGGTGTTCTACTTTTCCCTCTAAAGAAGGGTCGATGTGATCGATATATCGTATCAATAAATTATTTAGTTGCATTAAAGAACAACTTCACATAAGACGCCATAAAAAAACGAAATTTATTCGACGTAACAGCAAAGCATAAAATAAATTCAATGGAATGACTAGAATCATATAAATACGATCCTCAATTTAAAATACAAGGTTGTTGGTTTGACCTATACATTATCTATCTTTATTATTGTGCATTATTAAAGAGAACATTGCAAGAATCGATGACAAGTAAGGAATATGTAGTTATGTAGCATCTGGCACAGTACTTGTTGGCCACAAAGGTAATGTATGCTTTCTATTTCCTTAAAAATCATCTTAACAGCTTGACAAAACAGCTTTCATATATTACTCGTTCCTTTTCTATCATTTTCCCTCTAGCTTATGAGCGTAGAATATTGGCGTCACCTGGCGCTTAGGTGACTTGCATCTGCAACTTGTGACTGCAACCTGCTGCCATTGGCCACCTGCTAGTATTTTCAATTTAGTTTTTCAACCTGTACATCATCTAATTGCGAAGAAAATGGTCATTTGGAGCTTCTTCAGCTATTTTTCAGCCGTTGAACTAGTAAAAAATTTTAGAAGCATGTGTAAAGACACGTAGGAGGAAAAAAAGGTATTTTTTAACAAAATACAGCGCAAACGTATAACGAATCGCAAGGCACACCTAACCCCACCCTTAGTCCATGCGTATGTAACCCTTAATCTCCCCTCCCGAGGTCTTACCACCCACTCTTGCAACCTGCCACTACTACGTTCGAACCGCCCTCCTGCAAGCGGTATCTTGTGTTCCTATCGTTGCGCTCTCGGTACGGTGTGCGCATATGAACTAACGGCCCCCGCGCTTCACCCGCCACCGCCACTATCGTTAGTCATAAGCTCGTCAGTCTATCGGCAACCTGCGTACCAGTCGTGTCGCAGTGCTTACATAACAATTTATTATTCCTTGCCAGTGTTCATTTTTATCTTTCGTTTTTTCGTGTTTTACATAAACACATACACCAACACGTACACATAAACATACATATGAAATACGCAGCATATTTACAAAAAAGTTTAGTATCCATTAATGTATTGCAAAATACCAAATAATTGATATACATATAGATATATCAGTTTGACAATTATAACAACGTTTGAAGATATTTAAGGTAGTTGGAAAAACCGCGGGAAGATTGGTCAATAAAATGATGATTATTGAATGATTTTGAATCACGCGTGCCGTGTGGATAGTCTGCATGGGTCTACCGGTGGTTGTGCGGTATCATAGTTGACGTACGTGCGCGGTGAATAATTTGAGGTGAAGATTTGTTGACGATTAAAGTCATTATTTTCTGCAGCGCCTTTCAAATTTACATACCTACGTAAATATACCATCATTATAATAGTGGCTCCTCCTCGTCGTCGTTGTTTTCATCATCATCATCATTATATTCAACACAAGTATCAGCAATTCAAAGAGAATTATTTTTAGTGAGCTGTCAGTTGGTATAGTAAAAATCGAATGACAACTGAGCGAAAATATTTCAGTACTTTATTTATCCTTGATTCCGTCCTGCTATCGCTACCACGGTGAAACTTGTGCCAACGCGGTTCTTATATCGATTGCTTTGGAAATAGACGTGTGTGGAAACACCTGCTCGATTGGCGTTGGCTAAAGCCACGACAGGTGCACGGAGCACCTTAAAGTTGGTGTTGGTGGTGCGTAGTGACGATCAGTGGTTTACCTCTTGGTGAAAGGTGAAAATAATTGGTTATTTTGTTTAACAATAGCTCAAGTAAACGTAATCAGAGTGGAGCGTAAGGCTGTTGAAGAAGAAGGAGCGACGAGGAGGAGCGCGATAAAGAGATCGCGTGCGCGGTTTTAGTTTGTTTCTTCGTGGGTGGGAATTGGTGCGACTACAGTCCTGGAGGCGCCCGTCGTCTTCGCCGGTACAACCATAACGCCGCCCGCCCTAAAACGCCCGAGACGGGAAACGGTGGACTCATCCCCGCCACCCGCTCGCATCGCCGCAGCCGGTAATCCCGGATCGTCAAACGACCTAGCCTGCATCATGGACGCACCATTGTCGCAGAGCATGGACTCGGTCAACACCGTGGCGTGCTCAAATGGCGAGGATGAGGTAAGTCATCTATTTATTATCATACATATAGCAACCAGAGTCTATGTCTATCATTAATTAATGACTATTTATTATTATTTAATAATAAGATCATTAACATTATCACTTAACATTTTATTATGATAAATAAAGTAAAAAAAGCTCGTGCTGCCACCGTTTTGTTTAACCAAAATTGACTCCTCCGCACTCCCTTGTGGCGCCGCTATGTCTGTCTACCCTCTGCAACGTGCACGTCACGCGTGCGCATCAAGTTTAGCGTTTGCGTGGTCCAAGGGGTGTGGGGTTGAACGTTAAGTGTATGAGAGAGAACAGGGCTATAAGAGAAGGGGTTAAAAATAAGGAAATTCCCACGGGCTTGCGCTCACATCATGAGGCATAAAGGCGCGAGATTTCGATCGGCCTAACGACGCAGGTGACGCGATGGCTTGTGCAATATTGGCTGGTTGGCCTCGCAAACCGTATGGCTATCTTCTTTCCTGCTACCGTACACGCTCGCCTGTGTTATATGCTTCCACCTGAGCGCGCTCGGCGACGCGCCACCGGTCTGCTATGCTTGTTATTGATTTTTCCACGATGCTCGCTGTTTGTACGACGCTAGAATATCAGCGTAAAAGAAAGAAAAAAGTGTTGATCACTTATTATCCACAAATATTTTCTAGATTTTCATTTTTATAATGAAAGATACTTAAATAGTTTGGAAGCAGGTCAGGACGTCTTGAATGATATGCGGTTTTAATTAAGGCTAAAATAATACTTCCCATCTTCATTAACAGGTAAATTGTAGATCTTTTGTATTCAGACTTATTCTGAAGGTCGTGTTATACGATGTATATCATGCTAGAGGTTGCCAGTATTTTGTCCTTGACTTCTAGGTCTTTTTGCTCCAAGTTTCAAGTTTGGAGTTAATAAAAAAAAAGTTAATCGATCGTCATGTGAGCGACCAACTGAAAGTAATATGTATCAAACATTTTTACATTTAGGTGATATTACATGAGCTTTTTCTTCTTGATTTTTCATGAATCCATTTTATCTATATACGTTCATAAAACGTCGAGTACTTTCGACATGATATTGCTTTACGACTTGCGCCTCTGGGTTGGTTGACACACCGAGGCTTTTGTTTCTTTTGTCATTCTTTCTCTTGTACATTTTTTCATCAACTGTCTCGCTTTCTTCAACGAGTCACGAACCCACGGAATATTAACCTCCGGCCTCTCTTATATACTCGTTCTCGACGGTCAGCTATACGCCGGCACGAGCCTCTCGGATCGATACCACACCGCACATAGAGCCGCACTCAAATGTCTTGCTCGTTGAAAAATGAGTGAAGAGAACGAATAGACGCTCGGGGAAATCAAAAAGAAAGAAAAAAAAAATATATGAATAAATGTAAACTCGGGACTCCCTTCTATTGAAATCTCTTTTTTGCCGATTAAAAGAAAAAGCTGGATTAAATTAGATTAAAAATTAGTTTTCAAAAAAAAAATAAGCAGAAAAACTGTGCGGATATTCTCATGAGTTCTATACAAGTCTATAACTGTCATAAAGAAAAGTTCATTACACGATGAAATTATGTTTTATTAATATTGCTATCAACTTTATGCTTTTTTTGCTGAGATAAGAGATTGCTGGACTAACTAAACCTAACGGAAATGTGTAGTTTTTATGAGTTTAATTTTTCGGAAAAGATTTCTTTAGTTTTGGAGTAAATAAATACAACACTAGTATCATGTAGAGTATTGGAGAAAAATGATGATTCATTTTTGATGATCATTATTTACAATTAATATAGTTTATTCATAAACTAGAATCATCATTATGGGTTAATTTATTTATAATTTAATTTGATATACAATTTATTGATTTAATGAATGGATTACTTAAGAATCAACTTGGATGAAGTGATATGAAGCATAAGAAAATTGTTGCTCATTAAAAATAGATTGAAAAAAAGTTTATTTTAATTTAAAGGTCTTGAAATAAATATTTTTTTATTAACATGAATGTAATTTTTTCCAAACTTTGGTAGCTTCAAACTTTTTAATAGTGTTGATTTATTGACTTGTTCACTATATCCGGATGTGCATCTATTGTCAAGATAGTGACATCAATTTTACTGTTAAGGAGAAATGAAAGACAAAGTTACAAGGTGAATATCGATATGGATTGTCGAATAAATAATAAACACTATTTTCACAAATAATGCACTTCCTTTCAGTATAAAAATAAAACACTCTAAAACTTCCGATACATCTCTTTTTAGTATTTTATAATAATTTATTCATCAAAATTGCATTTAAAATTTTTGTTACAAATTATAGATAACAATAATTCTGATAAAAACTCTCTAAAAATAAAACAGTGAAAATTATGTAAAATCAGTGAGCATAACACAACAGTTGTTTCATTAGGGGAAACCAGAGCAATATGGTGGACCCAGAGACAAATGAGATACTTTCATAAGTAAAAAATTTTTTTTGTTCAGAAAAATAAATATTTATTGATTCTAGTTGCTTTCATGATTTTGACTGTTTCATTTGGGCGTATTACATAAAGATTTGATGGTTTTAAAAGAATTAAAAATAAGGAAATCGTTATATTTAGGTGTAATTTACATAAATGGTACAAATAAAATAAATTATCATACCACAAAATACGTAATAACATATAAAAAACGACATAGTACAAATAAACTTCTAGGAATAATATTTTTCTGTTGGTAAAAATCACAAGTACAAAGTGATATTCATAAATTTCATTTGTTTTCTCTCTTTTTCATCATTGTTTAACTCACTGCAGTGTTATGGAGCAATATTTATACCAGGAAGCAAACATATGTGAACATTGGTACTAGTTATGCATAATGCAATCCCCTCCTCTTCTTTCTTGCCATTTCTCTCTTTGCGCTCACTTCTCTCCTCTGTATGACACAGCGTTAAGAGGATAATCCTGTTACTCTCGTTGAGCTAGATAATTATCGCGTGGTCTCTCTGTCCCTTTTCCGCGGTTCATTCTTCATGTTCTTCTGCTTTTCGAGTTCTGTATATTGTTCTAGTTACAATAAAACATACTTGAGGAAAATAAAAATAAATTGTGAAAAATGGTGAAGGGGTCTTAATTACTCGAATAAATGTGTCTGAAAATTGATGGGAAATTTCTCCCTTTTTTTTAAAATTAATTTCGAATAAAAATTCAACGGAAATGATGAAATTGTTGAATCAAACCTCAACCGGGTCTTCTCTTTAGAAGTTGTCAGATTGAGCGAGGGAATGAGAAAACGTATATATCAAGGATTATCGAGAAAAACGGGCTACAACGTTCGGTAAATAATCCACTTTCCTCGAATGCTCGTCTTTCCCGACGTTCGTTATTGGATTTACTTGCAGACTCCAACGTCGATTGTAAGGAACCGGAATAAATCGATTCTCAAATTGACTTGGAGCAGTGTTACCTATAGGGACCAAGAGACATTGGAATCGTTTGTCGAGAGTGCATCAAAAGATGCCATTTTTCATTTTTCTTTATTATTCGATAAACTTTATCTTCAAATACGTTTTATTATTTTATTTAATTCGTTGACTTTCTCTGCCAATTGAAAAAGTCATTTCATTCAATTATTTTTGTAACAACCATTTTTCATTGTTATGTGTTGAATGTTTTGAATGATAAAGAGGAGTCATCTTTTGTTACAATTTTCAGACTTTTGTATTTTGGAGTCCAAAATTCCTGAATGTTTTTTTTTTTATTTGAATATTTGAAATCCATGAAAATTCGATAATAATTGATTCTTATATTTAGATAATTATTATAATAATTCTCGTAGACGTGAATAGTTTTTAACACGTCATTGTTCGTTATGTTCACAACTGTACATGCCTTTCAATTACCGAAAATTATCCTGTTGAGCAGTTTCACCGGTAATTAATTCAACATAGAGTATGTTATCGTTAATATCTTCGTTGCAATGCAATATTAACATCTAGTATTACATTAACGAATATGTACTACGAAGAGTTATGTTATTTCAATGTCGAGTATAATATTCTAGATCTTAAAAATAATTAACTATTGATATATTTAAATATCTGGTTGACAAATTAACATCATTCTTAACATCTTCTTATTAATTTATAACAACACAATCATTTATTATTTGTACAATTTTTTCAATTTTGATTATTTTTTATTGTTAAAAATAGTTGAATGAATTCTAATATTTCTTTTAAAATTTATTTAATATTTTTGTTTTTGAACGGAAATTTTCGTTTCATTATTTGAGAAATTATCGTGAGTATTGTATCTATTAAATTATTTCCAATTAATTAAAATATCATTTTTAATTTTCAAGTTTTGATAACATGGAATAAAGCAATATTCCACTCTCTCCAATATAAATATTTCAATACTACAAAAAAAGGATATTATATTATAAATGATTTATAACTAAATCTTTTCAAACGTTACATTTAAATCTCCATAAAAATAAAATAATTTTAGATAATCTATTTATAAAATTATCTTTCATTAGTTGGAACTCCATCCAATGAAGTATTAAAACGTCAAAAAGTATAAAATCCAAATAGAGTAATAAATACATCAATAAATGAAATGATATTATTAAAAGTTCATCTATTATCTACGCACGTATTTCTATTTTCATAGAGAATTCTGCAAATGTTATGTCTAATGACAAGATGAACTAACAGAAACAAAGTTATATAACTTTAGTTATGAACAATAGAATAGAGAAGTCGAGGCGGAGCATCATGCTGCACCCGGCATTATATGGTTAGAACGGATGTTGTATAACGGTTAGTCAACCAAGAGGAACGATACTCAACCTCGAGACTCCACTCCTATACGCAACAGGCCATGATTCCCGGCTCTTTTATTAAATTTTTTGTTATTGCATACTGTATCAAATTGGTTCACTCTCCTATATCCTTGCTCTAAAATCCTTTTTACCAAATATCTTAGCATCATGTTGCTGCCGATGATTTTTTATTGATTGTCACTCCTATTATTTTTAAAAATATTGGGATTATTTATTTTGGTGATGACAGTGTATGTGGAGGAGATGTCTTGACAAAAGCCTTCTTTTCCATTTAGTAGATGGGACTTTGGAGCGTCAGGCCAACTCATGAATGGAACTCAGTCTCCATTCCTGACCTACCTTACATTGTGTTGAGAGTTAGCGTCCCTCCTTGTTGCTCTACCTCTTCTTCATCGTCCATTTCTCATACTAATTCTTTCTCTTTCACTCGCTTATCAACATTCTCTTCCTCTTTCTCTTGAATTAAATCGCGCATGTTGCGCTTTAACTAGCTCAAGAGTCTCCATGTACGACTCAATCTTTTTATTTTTTATTTTGCGAATAAACTCTGCACTCTCAACACAACTCTCAACGGAATATTTCCCTGCTTCTTTTCCATTTTTTTTTTATTTTCGTACCGTTCACTTGCATTAGACGACTACAACGTTAATAAGGGTTGAAGCTATTAAAGAAATTGTCGAGCATAATATATTAATTATAAATTTTTTATCCACTATATATTCACTAATTAAAATTTACTTCTTCAATTCTTCCTTTTAATTTTTTTCATGTATTTTTTACCTCAGATTTATTTTTATTCAACATTCACTTTGAGAATTTATTTCTGAGTTTACTTTTAATTTCAGTATAAAGAATTTTTTATTTTATTTGTATTAAATTTACAAATTTTTATAATCACACTTCAAAATTTATTTAAATGCATACGATTAACATAAACAACCATCAGTACCTACTTTTCAACAAAAAGTATTCCAACTACTCAATAAAACAGTGAAAGTTCTCATTCAAGAGCGTTAAGTATGCAGGTACCTCGGTAAATTTCCGTACATGAATAAGTAGATAACATATCAAAGCAGTGGTCTATATTTCATACAACTACTGTGATTTCTAACAACTCTACATATATACATGTTCTACAGTTATCCAGTTGATCGAAAGAAACCGATAATCTTCTTCTTATTTTATCCAGCAATTTAGTCTAAATACAATCGCGTGATTGCCGAAGTTCTGACTTAGCAGCACTGGTCAATATTTGTTAAAGATTCTGGGTGTCAAAGATAAATCGAGCGTGATCAAATGACGTAAATGGAATAAGTGAAATAGCTGGAAAAACGAGAAATTAGTGAAAAATATGAAAATATCGGAGGTAATTGGGGCAGGTCAGTTCACTCAAGCGTCGGTTTTATAATTAACTGTGACAGTTATAAAATTCCAATAATGAAAATGGTTTCTAAATGATTAATGAATGCATTTTTCTGGCACTATTGCTGCCATCCTGATCGAATAATGATGATAATTGAATCCAAAATATGAGAAGAAAATGGATAGTAAATAAAAATAAACTTGAAATAATATTATACAAATGTCTGACGATTAAATGTTTACCTTTTTTTAGTTAGACTATTTCTTTTAACTAGTCTAGATATTTTTAGTTTACAAAAACAACTTGAAATAAATTTACAAAAAACAATAAAAGATTCACAGTAAATAAATTAATTAAATAGTAATGAATTTTATAAATGAAACTTTTTCTATTTTAAAATTCAAATGGTAATCAAAAGTTGTGTGAACCGTCAATTGCAAATGTCAAATAGTGCATATAAATTTGATGTAGGTTATCAATTTATTCATGCATAGAAACTAACACAAATGCAAAGTATAGTTTTGAGATTAAGATTGAGTTTGAGTTAGTAATGGAACAGTCTGATATCGACATGTCTGATCTTGAGGAATATTATAATAATGTAGCATGGAATTTTACTTTTCTCCATTGTGCTCACCATTATCTTGGCTTGACATGCAGCAGTAGCAATGTCGACCACGACGTAGCAACACGATACTGTTGTCATTCCATGTTGTGTGAGAGTGATCATATCGTGTGATATTGCTAAGTCATTTTAAACACGAATGGCAACAATTGTATTATTACTGATACCACATATACACATATATTGGATATATTTATATGAAAAAAAAAAACAGTTGCAGCTTTTTACTTTCTCACATTTAACATTATAATTTCCCTTCGGCCAAACTTTTCAATGCCATTTAGAGTTGATTTGAATAATTGGAATCGATATTTCCACTTATTTCTCTGCAGACTTGTTATTACTTCACGTATATAGAATGACATTCAATGGGTAATTTATTTATTGAAGGTAGAACTTTTTTTTATCGATTTTAATTGTCACTCCAAAAATTGAGAAGATTGTTCTAGGATTTTTTTTTTTTGATAACAAAATGATATTTAACATTAATAACAACAGTTGTTGTTTTTAAAATGGTTAAATAATACGAATTGTTAGAAAAATTGAAATGTCAGTAAGGGAATAATAGCATGGTAAAATGATGTTATTTGATAACCTATTTTCTATTGACCCTCAAGTATTATAGATTAGCTGGTTCATTAATATTAACATCTGTGGATCGATTATTTGAACATAGAGTTCATTTTTAATGTCAATCTACTGTTATCATACCGAGATATATATATATATATTCAATAAATTATCAGTCTATTTTAATCTATTTCTACTGGTATTTCTTAAATATTCATCCGAAAATATTTTATTCGCGCATTAAGGTAGTCCAATGAAAGATCCTGTGAAAATTTTATTGATGTCAAAGGTTAGCAGTAAATTTTAACTCAAACTCAGTTGAAAAAATCTGGGATAGTAATAGGAATCTGACCTTGCAAATATAATTCAGGATGATACTAAAAGCACACCCAGAGGAATTTCTAGTTACTTCAATTTGAAAAAAAAACATCAACTATTAAGCTGTTAAGGATTTTAATAGAATGATAACGTGTAATGGTTAATCCAATTATTTTAATTTTTTTTTTATTGCAGTGATAGATGAATTTGTATCAACTCATTTTTAAAATCCTAGTTTTTTTTCTTCTTTTCTTTTAATTTCTTCTTAATGGTAGAAATCCAAAGAAAAAAAAATAACCCTTGATCTTTTTTTTCTGAAGCATCATTTTACTTGTAATTTATTATTCCAATCTAAAAGCATGAATATTGATGTAGAATTAACATTATTTTTTAACTATCTTCTCCCAAAGTTTATCGATCATTTTATTAATTGAATATTTTAATGAAGCATTAAGTGATTTACATGAACAAAATATTATTAGGAATTAGACTTCATCATCTATAAGTCATAAATCCTTATCCCATGACCTAGGTGTTATTCATTTTCTCTTCTTTCTTGAACATTCTAAATTCATTAGAATAAATTCAAATATTCCCTAGAATAAATGCCACATTTTGAAATAATGTTACTCGTTGAAAGCCATGAATTAACGTTCACATTTTAACAAAAGCTTAAATATTTATGAGATTACAAGAAAAAAAAGTACACGAGACGTTTTTGAAGCTCAAGTATTTTATCAGAATTCCGAATATGCCGCAGGTCGGTCGACATTGAGGCCGTGGCGGCTGCAAGAATCATTTCTCACCGCATGAATAAATGATGCTGGCTATATAGACTAGTTCGTACAGTAGATATAGTCTTCATAGTCGTCACTGGTCAGACTAGCATACGATGAGTAGTTCCAGACTTTGTGTCGCCACCACTACATTAATCTGCATCGTCTTTACCTGTATATAGTGTACATACATGTGTATATACTATCTACCAGTGTCTTTACTCACTGAAAAGGAAATGAGAAGTTTAGCTAGAATAAACGAAACGAACTAAAAATTCAACTTGCATTGACTTTATTCACATGGGCTAGCTATAGGTGCTCTTTATTCAACTATTAACAGTATATGGCACATAGATCTTCTTCAATCATTTATGATACATTAAAATGATGGACTGCAAAGAAAGATGGCGGATATGAGTCGACCTGGTAGGTTGTAAAGTTGGTCATTAAATAATCATAAACTCACAGGAAATATATCAGACATTTTTTTAAAAATTAAAACTTCATACCTTGTGCTATCTAATCTCCCTTATAAGTCTGCCACTATACTAAAATATTCATATTTTTTTATCTGAAGAATTCTACATGTTTTTTGAACATAAAACGTTCCTTCACTTTAGCTATATTTTATTTTGATTCTATTGAAAGTAAAGTGCTCCAATTTTTTTCATCATTTAACATCTAATTTCTTGAAATTTTATCCATTTTAAAATATCATTCTAAATTATTGATTGATTAGTTGTTTAAAAATAGCAGATGGTAGACAATCTGTTGTAAATCGAAAGAGATATTTTTTCCAGTTATTGCTATTAAATTATTTGTGTTGATTCTGAAAAATATTGTCAACCTTCTGGTAATTGATTTTTATTTTATTTTTCTTTATGTGAAAAAGTTAATACATTTCGAATTTCATGTAAAAGTTTTATGTTTTATTATTAAACAATCCGGATTAAGATCTAACAACAACTGGTTTTTTATCTTCCCTATAGGACTTATAAAATGTAATTTCATAAAATTTCGATCTAGGATTAGAAATAAAATAAATTTTATGGCCAACAGATTTTTTTTACTGTGAAAATAATTTTATTCTTACAAAAATTTTTGTTTTTATTCTTGTAAAATGACTTAAAAATGAAGATTATTTTTATTATCCTTGTGACTGAGCTCTAAATATAAATCATTCCAAGCTATTTATTTCTATTGTCTTCTGATATAAATCTACCATCTAATACATTCATGAATAATTTCATCAAATAATCAAAAAGGTTCAAATTTAATGTCTATGAAATCAATTTCATTTATCAAAATAACTCTTTGATTAATACTTCTAATAATAACTCATTGTTGCTATTTTTTTAACTTATTTTACCGAAAACATCTGTGTTCTAACACAGACACTTTAACAACATTATAAATAACCAAATACAATATTGGAGTAATTAAAGATTCACCAAAGATGTTGTTGCTTATTTAAATATCAATAGCATACGATAAGAGATAGGAATTTATTTAAGAGTCGAACTGAACTTAATTCAGGAGTGAAAAAAAACTTTATACAAGTATTTTATTTTCCTAAATCAGTAAATAGAGAAAAAAACAGTGCTCTACTTCTACAATAGCAAGGAAGTCCATCAATAATAAAAAAACACGTATGAGGTCAAAGCAATTGCATGCATTGTAGTAAACCAATGATATTGCCACACCATGTGCGTCGATCCTCACATAAATTTTCAATCTGTTTCCCTTCCATTTTGTCTATGCGAAACTCTACTTGTTTGATAATATAGTGGCTATGCTATATGTATAGTATTCTATATGTCGAATATGACCAACTGTGTGTGTATGTATATTAGAGGATGTTCTGTACGATGTTCTTGTTGGTGAATCAACAAACTTTTTGGCTACTGTATGGATCCCAAGCTATTTACTGGTGTCGACAAATTCACTTGACAGGGTAATAGTGAGAGAGAAAACCGAAAATTTCACCAAGTTTATATTCACGATTCAATGTTCGTTATACCCTGCTTAAAATTCCCACACTACACTAACTGAATTTTCTCTAGTTGACTTTGTGGTTTGTAAATGTCTCTACTGTTTTATTGTTCTTGATTATATCATTATTATTAAATTTTTACTTTTGTTTTATTATTTACATTAGATTTGTTTATCTACTGTTTGGAATAATAATATGATAGCAGTGATTGGTTGTATATTTAAGGAAACAAAGATCAAGATCTAGATGTTCAATATATTTTGAAGAGAAGGTAATTGATTTTGAAAGGATATGTTTTTTAATCAGCAATAATTTAAACTCTTGATGATAAAAATGATCATAGAATTTTTTTCAGTTGGTGTTTAAAAATAGTACAGCTTTTTATTCAACCCTGAATTCAAATTTTGCTCAATAGCCACTTTATCATCAACCCTTAAGATATTTTGCTATAATAAAATTCTTTCAAATATTCTCAAAAATCTTGATCTCTAAAAAAATGTCCCCTAAGTTTATGTTATGTTATAGATAGTAATCTTGATCAAAAATATTTCGACATGGATCCTATTTTAAAAAATTGAACACAAAATGAAATATGGCGGTGAAAAAAAGTATAAAATATAGTACAAGCATTTGGCACTTTTTGATATATTTTAAAAGATTTAATTCAGTCAGCTAACAATGTTGTACACGGTAAAATCTACCAGGTGTTGGTGGGGATATCGCCGCAGCTGAAAATCCGAGAAGCGTGATTCCGGTTGCTAGTATAAGGACAATATAAACAACCGGAGCTGGGGCTGGATGAGCAAGAGAACTCGAGCTTCGTCGACCTCATGTTCATGATGGTACACAACACACAGATAGACGTCCATAATACATATACAGAAACTCATGCTCGGCCATGATATATAACACATACGTTGAATTCATGTATCTCAGCTTTCCTAGGTAGAACATATTTTTTTTGTCTCCCCAATGAGATGAGGCATAATTACTTGGTGTGTCTAATTAAAAGTTTTATCCAGCTAACGTTTTGATGACTTGTGAGTCTAATCAACCATAGTAAACTTTATACCCAGAATAAGTCTTGCATCTCTTAGGGATCGATGTGCTCAATATCTTCAGCCGCATTCTCGAATTACTGAGTAACTCTAGCGGATAAACCGTGACTTGAGATTAACTTGAATTCTCAGGAAAATAGGAGTAGAACAGGATTTGTTTCTTGAAGAGCCATAAACAAGAACGTTATAACCGTTAAGGCAATATTATCAACTTTCAGCAGCATCTCTTTATTCAACCCCATTTTAAATTCATTTGTTTCAAATGTAATATCCAAAATAACGATTATAACTGAGATGAGCTTTCACCAACAATTTTAGCGCATCGTTGTGTAATGTTTAAGAAAGATTGCAATGAAGATTCACCTTAATGGCGTCATCTTTGTTCAGTTCTGCAAAAGTGGAATGTCTCCAAGACAGTTTGAACGTCATTCCCGGATCGTTTGACGCAATTATGAGGCCTCCTTAGAGGCGGTGTCATTATTATATACGACAGAATGAGCCATGGAGAGAGGGATATAAAGAGTGAGAGGAACCATAGTAGACGCGCGGGTAACTGGAGGCCATAATGATCAGCATTGTCTAGCAAGTTGTCACGAGGGAGCATAACAGACAAACGGATAGGCACAAACGTAACATTTCAAGTAGCTTACTCACGAAATTATAGAGCAGTATGAAAGGTAAGGGAACACAGCAGCCAGGGAACATATTTCGATCGATCAGAAGATGAACAATGCTGATGATCGAACGACATCACGGTCAATTGCACACGTTTCACTCCAAATCCTACCATATATGATTCATTGTCCTTCTTTACCCTGGATTATGTATGCAACGGTTGTTACTATGCAAAATTACGCAGTTTATTTATTTAGCTATTTTTGGTGCTTAGTATCAGAATGTTCTAGGATAAGGTTTTTCGTCAATTAGTTTGTGAGTGACTTCTATTAAACCAATTGAAGATGATGGGGTGATTTTTTTCATCAATTGATGACTTGAACTGATGATGGTCAATGTGAATAGCTAATGAAATAGAATTTATTTTTATTTGTGTAAAAATGAATGAATTAATTGTTTCAATAGGATATTTTGAAAAACTCTCTTTATCACTAATTGGTATGATATATGAGTATATATGATGATTATTTTTTTCCTTTATGCTGATATAACTTGGTCACTAGTTCTTTTGAAGAGCTGCTAAATTTATCGAGTTCACTACTCCAGTGATTCTAATTAAAACTAAAATAAAAGAGAAAAAAAACAAGAAATTGTTTTCTTCATAGGAAGAATGTTCTTATTGTTCTCGTTATGTAGCACATAGAAATTCTCAACAGCTGGTTGCTAGGCAAACAATTAAATATCACCAGCACTTTAGTACATTTAAATAGTTTGTAGAAATTTTTTTACACTTTTTACATTGTAATATTTTTAGAATTGATGTGTTTCATAATAATATGCTACTATTTGAGTTCATTTTTTGATGAATTAAAGAAAAGAATCCATCTTATGTCACAGTATATGAGTTTATTGACCCCAAATGGTACATTTGTACACATTAATATCTGTCATTTTTTTAAAATGAGTTTATTATTTATGAAAAAAATTTTATTCACATCTCACCATATAACTATGTTTTATCTAAATAAATATACTCAAAACTTATTTCTTACATTTTATTCAAAAATGAAAAGAACTTTGAATTATTAAATTATAATTATAGAAGAGAAGTTCATGCTTTTATAGTAATGAAATTAAATTAGTATTTATTCGAAATTGTTCTAATTTGATATAACTTTAATAATTACCCAATTCATCTAATACTCCATGTAAAGAGTTTCAAAGTTGGAGATCATGAGATTAATTTTTAATGATAGTAGCTGATAAAAAATAATTTATTCAAAGTTGACTTTACCAGATAGTCAATTTCAGGATAATTAATCAATCAATCAGATATTCTGAATGAAAGTTTTATTTCTTTCAACAATTAAGAATATCCATAATAATTTAGCGACATCAGTGCATTACAAACTATCTTGCTATTCTTTAATCTAATAATTGACTATCTTGGATTTCGTCTACTTGACAATTGCATAATTTCCTCTTTTTCTCAATCTTTCAGTCTCTTATCTCGTACTGTCCTCTATACTTCAGACCAATTAACTTAATTAACTCAATTATCATTTTTTTTTCCTTCTTGTTTCAGGTGCGGACCTTGTTCGTGAGCGGTTTGCCGATGGACGCTAAACCCAGAGAACTTTATCTTCTCTTCAGAGCGTACGAGGTGAGTTATATCTTGTATATAATTTTTTTTAAATATTCATCGTACTATTTGTAGTGAAATTGAGAAATCTCGTTTGCTTTAATAAAATATTTGCCATCTTTTTTAGTCTTTGTTTTACTCACAGTCGATGTCAATGAACGAGGGCGCTTGTCGCACACTTGAATAATGATATTATTCTCAGATTCGCAAGCCCCAAGCAAAATTTATACAAGTAGAGCGAGACTCTATTCTTCGTACTTCCGCGGAAATTATTGTGGCAGTTAATCGGATACGGAATAATATTGTCAGTTATCAAGTAACGGGAAATTTTACCTTTCCGGCACCAATAAAATCTTAACTGAGTAATATCTTTAACTCAATCATCAGTTTCGATTGTTTTGTGAAATTCAATCGATTTCAGAAACTAGCTTCTTGCATTGCTTCGTGGTTCAATTGTTAATAAGTAAATAGCTTGAAAAAATTAATCAATCTCAACTGAAATTGAATCAAATTCTACACGAATATATATATTTTTTAGCAAGTTTAAAAGCAAAAATTACCTTGGCAAATTCAAATTCGTTTTAAAACAAAATATATTCTGCATTATAGTCTCTAATAACGTTAAAATATATCCAAACATTATTTTAATTAGGAAAGAGTTACTTAAACTGCCATAGCCGTTTTTATTGAGAAAATATTTCTGGAACTTTCAATTAATTAGATGCAGCCTGGTTGAAAATTTCTCTTACATCAAACTTTTTAAATGAATGATGGTTCCACTATTGATATTCTGAAACAATAAGAAGAAAGTTTTGAAACCATATATTCAACGATTGATGACATTGAAACTAGTAATTCCTGATTTCTCAATAGCAAACTAAACTCGGTCGTGCAGTGGCACAACATACTCGACATGTTGTTGATATTCGTTCACTCAATGACCATAACCCGGTTTTAATTGCTACTACAACTCCATTCTCTTGGGAATGAATGGAATACCATATGCTATGAAACATTCTCACTTACCTTTACAACTTGTATATTCGTATTGTACATATTGTCACTTGACTGTAGCTAGGGAAGGAGCTAGAGAATTTAGTTCCAATTTTTCAAGGAAAATATGAAGTGTAGAGCTAGGAAAATTTGTAAATATTTATCTTGAACGTTTTGTAAAAGCTTTTCATGATTACTTTTCATCAATATTATACTTAGACTTTCCATAGAAGCTTCCTCACGTTCTACACATATTTAACCACTTCCTCTTTCCCTTTCTACTCGTGGGACTCGCGTCTTGCATTCACAACAACCATCGAGAATATACTCCTACTTTCGTAGACTTGAGTTATTATACTTCATATATGTTCCTTCCAAGACTTTCTACACTTGTTCACTTATTAATGATTTATTAAACAACGGGATTGATCCTGATGATAAATCAAACTTAGAATGGCATTTATTTTTCTTTGTGCTTTGCAGTACCTTGTTAGCTGAAAATTAAAGGCATATTAGTGAGAGAAATAATTGTAGTAAGGAGAGAATAAAAATACTTCAAGTTCCATGACCTTTAAAGGGACGAGTTTTAATATTCTTCACTTCTGTGGTTGAATCTTATAAATAACTAGTGGATGATTGAGTCAATTATGTTTACTAATCAATCCAACGTAACATAATAATCATTTGATGATTGTAAATTAATGTTTGATGCAAATAGAACATTCTTTATTTAGTAAAACATTTATGGAAATGTTCTATTGATTTTATATCTACATAATTTCTCGATAAGATCATAAATTAGATAAAAGTTATTATTAATTAGACTATTAAGTTCTAATAAGATGAAAGATAATTGAAGAACTTTGTTAGGATAATTTAACATATAATGAATATTATATAAAAATTAAGAAAATCGTTGGTAATAAAAAATAAAATCAAGGGTACGAATATAGTTTAAATTGACAATGATTATTGGTTGAAATAAACTTAGAATTCTATGTTCCACTTAAAACAAACTTGTGAAGTGGTAATTTTTATATGTAATTTCAAACTTATTGGCATTTAGAATTTCAATAGAAATAAAGCAAAAGTTGATATAGATAAAGAAAAGTTTGAAATACACATGACGCACGTATGTATTTTATTCAACAAAGTATTGTAATGAGTTTAACATTGATTAGCACATAATCGTATCTTTGGGTTAGGTTGGTGCTTGTGGCTAATTAGAGGGCGCAAATAGTTTTACCATTGTAACTGGTTTTCACTCATTATGAACATGCAACATTTATTTAATAATAACTATTGTACAAAGAACTCTTTTATGAGATATTTTATTGAATAGTAAAATATTTTTTCTGCAGTTACTTTGATATTTTAGTTCATTTTAATTTGCTGATATGACTCACGTTTGATTAGCACATCTGGCGTAAATGTTTCATCACCTGATAATACTAAATAAATCATCTGGTTTTTTTATTTTATTTTAATGCAGCCAACTTTCTTTTTTCTGTGTAATTTTTTATCTATATGAAGCACAGAAAATAACATTCTGCATGGTAGACCATATAATACAGCAGATTGTATGATGAACCTTTGCTTCATTCCAACAACAGAATTATTATTTTCTATTCATAAAGGTTGTTTTATCGTTTACAAAATTAATGTTGTTATTTTTTTTCAAATTAACTGAATACATTGGAACAATATTTTTTTCAAAGTTCAACTATAAATAAAGTTTATTAGTTTTTGAAACATATCCTCTGTTGATAATTATTGTTTGGCTTGAAAAATATAAAAACCTTGAAACACAAGTTGCTAACGTCAAATCATTTTCTCGGAGGATTTGTAATCTTTTCAGCATTGAAGTCACTAGAATGACTTGGAAATATTACAACGTGGTAATAATAAAATTATCATTGTATTTAATGATACAATGGCCTTATGAATTAGATAACAATTTTCTGGGAAAAAAGCAAGCAAAGTAACATGAAACAAATATTAATATATACATTCTAATAATCATTATTTTTATTACTAAATAATGTAATTTTATTCAATTAAGAAATATCTTATGCTATAAAGTATATTTAACTTACATTTTAGTGCTTAATATTAATACTCTATCAATTATTTTTTTTTAATAAATCCAATGTCGGATAGGAATAGTATAGATGTATTCTTATGACATTTCGCTTCGATCGAATAGAAACTGTATTTACAAAAAAATTTAAATTACCAGTGGAACGAATTGACAAACTCTAATATAAGAGAATTAACGTCATGTTATAAAGCTCACAAGTATCTTAATTGAATTACTATGTTAATATCCCTAGTAGTATTTTCGCTATTTTACTACTACTAACAATCAATCTCAAAGGAAAATTCTACTTCTTATTGCATTACCGAGATACTTTGATGCTAAATCAGTTCACCAACTCAAGGTTGTGAGATTTCAAACAAGTTAAATTGAATTTTAAAAAAAATTCTATTTTTATTTTGTATTGATGATAAAAAATATTTTGTATTTAATTGTTGAAGAGTTTAATTGATTCCGAGTCGTTCCTTTGTTATTTTCATATTTATTATCAACTACTGTTGATGTACTTGGATTATTTAATTGATTTTTGCAGAATTATAAGCTAGTTGATTTATTAATTAGAAAGAAAATGAACTATTGATACCATATCATGATAAACAATATTGATAAATATATCTGTTCTGATTGAAGTTTATTAAAACCAAATATATTCGATAATATTAAAGGTATTTCTAAAATTAATAATTTAATAGTAATTATAATTAGTTTTGTTATTTGATGATACAATGTATTTTTTTGAATCTACAGTGACTTTTAAAATGACAGCTGTTGACATTGATATTGAAAATAAATATTTGTTTGTGTCATAAATGTCAAAAATGGTTTTGACAATATTATTTGTGGATAAATCATGGGCGATGTAGTTAAAATAATTATTTCATTGAAAGAAAAGTAAAATGTTTTGATTAAAAGCAGAAAATACACTGTTCATTTTATTTTTTTTTCTCTTAATAATATTCTGAAATCCAAATAATTGTGGTAAAATTTCGGTTCTGAAATGGCAAAATTCCAGAGGAAACTTTTGATATCGTTGGTGGAATTGATTTGAAAATTTTATTAAATTGTTCGAGTGTGGGAAAAGTTCTATATCTGTGTCTGCAATAACGATTTATACGGGCCGTTGATGTGAATTTTGTGGAACTAGGGAATCAGCGAAACCAGTAGAAACAATGAGGTATTATAGTCTCTGGCCACCGGCAACAATTCTCGGTTCAGATGACAGGGGTGCGCATAGAAAATCCTACTGTGATTCCCCCACGGGCCAGGCATTTAATCCTATCGAACTAAATTCCCCCTTAGTTGCACCGGTGAAAACTTTCAACCTTTATGTTGTTTATTCACTGTTCTTTTTTCATATCACATTCATGTTCAGTATATTATCTTAATTGTGAAAAAAATGATTATTTATTTATTTGATTTTTCTTAATGTTTCAGGGATATGAAAACTCCCTGCTGAAAGTCACAAGCAAAAATGGAAAAACAGCGTCGGTAAGTAAATTAATTATTTAAACAAAAAGAAACAATTTTTTAAAACTAAAAACCTACGTTTCTAGTTTGTTTGTTTTTTTCATTTTTTATTCTTATACTTTTTCGACGTGTTTTATTAAAGTAAAGTTAAACGAAATAAAAAAATATCACTTCGTGTAAAAGTTTTTATTTGATTGTCGTTATCACGAGGGAAATTTATCTTTCATTCATTGCGTCAAAACTTTTCGCTCATCTCTCTTTTTTTTCTCATTCCAATTTTTTTTTTTTTTTTCGTTGTAATTATTATTTTTTTTGTTACAAAACATTTTATCTGTTTCTATGATTTAGAGTAATATCAATCTAAAAATCGTTTCACGCATTTCGTATATTTATATTTAATCTTTTCATAGTAATCTTTAACCCCCTCTGGCATCGTCTACAAATTATACCTGTGTAGATGTAATTGGGTCGTGAAGTTAAAAGTTCCTCCATTTTTTTTCCATATCGTCACGACATTCACGATAAATCGATTGGCTAAAAATTTACACGGAAAATTTATTGTGGTTCTGTACTGCAGTAATATCGAGACTAGAATTATAGATTATATTAACAAAGAATAAGTTGAAAGCTAAAACTACTATGGTTGAAAAATTTTTTATTTTAACTACAAATTAACATAAAAAAGAAAAAACATATTTATTAAATTCTACTTCAGAAAAAAAATCAAACCAGCACATGGGAAAAACGGTATAACTACAATATTTGAACGGTGAAAATTTTTTAATATAATTCACATTTTTATTATTTAAGTGGGTTAAGCCATTTTGGTCCGGCACATTCGTACAGTGAATAGAGGTTGGCACGGTCAGGCACGAATCGATACACGAGAATGGTCTGCAAGCTTGTAGCAAAATTCTCCTTCTCTCTCTCTCTCTCTCTCTTTCATTTACCAATTTATTCTTCGATCATACAATTTATGGAGATCCACTAGCATAATATTCGTCGTGAGTTGCGTTCAGCCGAAATAAAAACCGTATAAATAAATGTTAAATTGTGGTAGGTGCGCGTGAACTGAAAGCGAAGCAATAAAAAATATGAAGGAAAATATATTTTTATATGAAAAGGAAGAAGAATGGGGAAATAAAATAACAAGACTACAGAGAGACAGAATAAGAAAGAAAAGGGGTATAGGGATAAAACAAAGTGGAAAAAAATGGAGGAAAATACTGAAGCAACATTCATATCTATGTACTAAAGAACATTTTCTAGTAGACTCAAAATTATTATGGAAGAAAATTGAAATAATTGATTTAGATGCCTTTTAAAATACAGAAAAATAAATTTTTTTTTTCAAGTTTGGAGTAATTTAATATTAATAAATCATCATCAATCATAGTAAGGCTTCAATTAGTAATAGAATAATTATTTGAATTAACTAATATATCTTTATTTGATTGATACTGATCTACATAATGATAATAATGATAATAATAATAATAGTATTAAAAAGATTGATAATTATTAATTTCATTGATTTTTAGAAGAGCCTTGTTTCCAATTTATAATCAATTACGATTTTATCAAAAAATTTAAGCATTTTACATCACAACGTTTCTGTAGCATTTAATCAAATAAATCATTGTAAAAGAGTGATAATCAAATGTTTGTAAAAAAATTTTAGTCAAGAAGTTTCTAGAAATTGTGATTTAGTGATAGATAGTTTATTGATTCAATTGAACTTTTATTCTGATATACAGAGTACATACTGATAGAAATTAACGAAAAGCTAAATATATTGAGAAAAAAAAATGACTTGATTACAAAATATGCATTTATAAAAGTGATACTGGTAATGTTTTTCTCCTAGCAATATTTTCTTATTTTCATTTTCAGCCCGTGGGCTTCGTGACTTTTCACACGAGAGCAGGAGCTGAGGCAGCGAAACAAGATCTACAGGTAATAATCCGCTTCACGAAATAGAAAGACGTTGAAGATACTCAGAAAGATGAGTTTACTTTGACTAACAGCATCTAATAATTTATATTAAATTCGTAAAATTTTCATACCGGCACAAAAAAAAAGTTTACTGTTATAGAATTTTTTTTCGACGACAGTCATAATCTTAAATACGGTTAAAATATCATGTTAGTTATAATATAAATTTCTTTCAAGGATAAAATAATTTCTAAAACAATTACAGTAAACAAAGAAATATTAATTTAGAATGCACAGTGTGATACAAACTTGATGAATCTTTCCTTGTAACCTGAAAGTACCTTCAGTCAGAATGGTGTTTGTTATTATACTTTTTTAACCGCCTTTTATTATTATACTCGAGTATTATTACTTCCCCACTACTTTATTATTATTCTCTGTTTCTCTTCTTAAACCACCGACACGCAACTTGACCTCACGCAAATATTGCAATGTCGTATTGCCTTATATACATTAAAATATATATATAAACGTACATATTTACTATCTAAATCCACTTAAGACCATTGTGAACCTCACAAAATACCCCCTGGAATCCAGTTACTTTGTTTCTAACCACCTAACTGACTACCTAATGACTATTTGACAACCAAGTACGGCGTACAAAAAACATCCTTCTTTGTCGGATGGAACGTCCATTTTTTATACATCAATGCCTTTAAACATAAGGGGTTTGGGTAAAATAGCGTTTTTTTTTTTTAATTGTTATGTTGAATTTAGTTTTGTACACACTAACACTCGAGAGTTCATCGATTTGAATATGTGCAATTATTTTCATTAAATGAAGTAATTTTGATTGTATGTTAAATATTCTCCTTCACGTTCGCGTAATTCAACCACACCCTCCTCCCCATTTTACTAATTTAGGGATCTATTTCCAGCAGGGGGTTAAATTCGATCCTGATATGCCACAAACCATACGTTTGGAATTTGCAAAAAGTAACACAAAGGTTAGCAAACCCAAGCAACCAGCCGCTGCAGCAGCCACCTCGCACCCCGCTCTGATGCACCCTCTAACCGGACGTAAGTATGCACCGCCACTCCGTTCACTTGCTGAATTATACTTTTTTCTGTTTGTTTGTATGTTGGTTTCTATTTATTTTTTTTTAGTTTTTCTACTTTTTGTTATGTTTCTATACCCACTTCCAATCACCTGAGATCCAATAGCCCTTCTCTGCTTACGTAGATTTGTTATTTAGAGACTCATATACGACATTTAAATAGGTGAAATTAAGAAAAGGATATTCTATGAAGGAAATAAATGAGAGGGGTTGTTTTGTTGAAAAAGGTTTGTTGAAGGTATTGATTTTCAGGTGAGCAGATGAATTATTCGTTGAAGGTGAATTAACAAGAGTAGGTTGAAAGTTCATTAATTAAACTGAATTGCGGTTATTTAAATTTAGGAAAAGAATTCTTTGAATTTTTCATTATTAGTGAAGAGTGGAAATATTAAAATATTATTAGAACAGCTGGATTATGTAAAAGATTCAGTTTTGAAGGGAAAAATATTTTTTACGGTTAAAGAACTCAATTTGAAAATATGAATAATCTATTTTTCATCATTGAATGAACAAAATAGTTGCTCTTTAGATGGAAAAACATATGCAGATGAGTCTGTTATTAATCTTCCAAAAATTAATAAATAATTTGAAATTAAAAATTTTTCGATAAATACATTTATATAAAAACTCTCATTTATTTCGAAATATTTAATGACTCTAAAATATTTAATTTCCATCATATTCCTAAAAATCAATTATTAATAAAATTTATATGTTAAATGCAAAACTAATTATTGTAAATTTTAAAATAATTTACTCCATTTTCCATGATATTAAAAAATACTTATGAAATTTTACAGCGGTTTTAATTAAATTTAAATTGAATTTTTCTTCATTCCAACTTTATTTATCATTTTTTCACTACTAGATGTTAAAAACATAACAATGCCATCTATTGAAAAAATGATAAATTTTTATTTTACAATAAAAATGGTTATTGTAATTTTTAAATTAAAAAAAAATTATTTGGGTTGATAAAAGTAATTTCTTTCCTCTCAATCAATGATAGAAAAAGGGTTCGTGACATCTTTACTATTCTTTACACTTTCTACTTATATTCCAATTCTCTTATCTGACCACTAAAAACTCTTTGACACTCGCATGAAATTTCAGAGTCACGCGCACTAAAAATAAAAGAATTCTATTGATCAAAAAAAACTGTTCTTTTCGTGTCAAATCATCATAAAAATAATAATAAAGTATTAATCGATATGATTTAAATGTAAAACAGTAAAGTGATTTTCCTTCTTTAAAAAGAGCACAATATATTTCGAAAAATAGGTTTTATCCTGATTTAATTTTTTTTAAATATGTTTTTTATATTTTCTTCACAGTTTTCTATTTATCAATTTGATATTTTTACTTTAATGTTTTTTTATTTAGCGTATTTGTTCCGGTTTTTGTTCATTTTTAAGTACCTTGGGGCTAGAATCAAGTCTCAAAAAAGACAGTTATATTGTTTTTCCTTTGGAATGAATCTTGAACGAGAGACAGGACAAAACAAGAAAGATAGGAAAATTGAGTTAAGAGTTAGTGAACAAGTTTCATCCTTGGTGAGTCATTGTAATAATGAGAGATTTCGAGTTTCTAAGAACGATAAAAATTTGTATTCAATGTCTATTTTTCACAGACAATTAAATATGACAGAAAAAAATAATAGACACTCAAATTATATTATGACGAAATAATATTTAATGACTGATTATTATTTTTTATCAATCAAACCTTTTATAAACTGTCTAAAAATACTATTCATCATTATTTTATGAAATTTCTTATCAATCGATAACTAAACAAATAATTATAGGTGATGCATAATGGTATATAATTTTGTACAGATTTATGATAAAAGTATTGTCTAACAAAAAATAATTACACTTTCGAAGTTATTAAATATTTTCATTGGAATAATGAAAACTTTTCCATCACAAAATTTTAATAAACACAAAAAAACAACAGCAGAAGAGAAGTGAAAATAACACAATACTTCACTCATTCCAGAAACGGAAATTATTTTATTTCATCATGTCTGTCGTTATAAAATATTATTATTTAATTTCTAAAAATCTTATTCAGTGATAACTTTAATTACAAAAAATAATTATGATTATTTTTATTTATTAAAATGATTTTTTAAAATAAACATTCTAAGAAATCTCTGTTAAAAATCAATATTCAGCAGTGGAAATCAATCTATTCCACCCATAAGCAGTCAATCACGTTGATACATCATGCTTTATTCATACAATCTCTAATATTTTCAAATCAATAATTTAAATGTCAAAGTTTTGCACTGATAGATGGGTTAGACTTGTACAATAGAATACGAAAAATAATTCTATCTAAACTACGTCATTTAATATTATACAAATAACTATAACGTAATTTTATTTTAATTAAAATTATAAAATTAATACTACATACGTGATAATGAAAGTTTTACAGTTCAAGGTATTTTTATTGTATGAAACGAAAGTTATTTCTAAGTTACATGAAGTCTAACAGTAATAAGCTGAACCATAACTTGCTAACTTTCTTTCCTTGGCAGGATGAAGTTTTTGTGTGAATATTTGAGCAGTTTGTGTCAATATTAATTGAAAAAGTATTTATGGGTTTATTGATTTTCTACTAACTTTTATTTATTAAGAGTAAGTTTGTTTGAATAAAAAAATGATAAAATAAAATGGATACAAGTTATAAATTTGTGCAATCTTTTATTAAAAAATGACTTCAAAAAAATTGTAAAAGAGAAATGTATTGATTATTTTGTTCATTAAAATTAGATTAATTACATCATTCTATTTTTATCCTCAACCTCATAAAATTAAAGCACCCGTAAATATGGCATTAATTTTCATCACATCTGATCCCTTGGAAATAAAAGTCTCATTAATATTTCACCAGCTCACATCACTACTAATTAAAAGCGATTCAGGTTATGGATTCGCAATGAAGAAATAATTTATCAGTAAATATTGGAGTTTGTTGATCGATAAAATCTAAAGTATGAAGTCAAGTTTTCTGTAATACGATATAAAAAGGAACTCAACGGTGTTCTTTAGCCTTCGAAATGATCTAAATAATTGGAGATACTCGAAATTCTACTACAGACATTAAGACAGTGAGAAATCTAACCAAGGATGAAACTTAAAACGATAGAAAGATAGTTAAGTTCTATTATCAAAGATTATCCCTAATAACCAAATGTGCGTCAGACTTCGAAAGACTAACGAAAGAATACGTTTGGAATCATTTCTCAGTTTTACGTACATCTGCTATACTTTTTAGAAGTAATCGTACGTAAAATTGTCGTTAAAATCTGACGTAAGCTGTACTCTCTAAAAATTAAACCGTGAAAATAATGAAATACACTGCAAAATCAACGAATATTCACTGATTTTTGCCGTGTAAATTGAACCATTATTTGAATCACTTGTATTATATTCACTGATTTTGCAGTGTATTTCATTATTTTCACTGTTTCATTTTTAAATAGTAAGATGCAGATGAGATTCTGAATTCTCATCTGTATCTTACAGTAAACTAACGTTGGTCTGATGCCTACATGCTTACGTTAGATTCCAACGACAATCTTACGTACGACTGCTCTTAAGAAACCTAGCAGACGTACGTAAGTACTGGTTATTAAGGAATATCTCAGGTTAAAGTATAAGATGGAAGTTCTTTGTTGAATGTTGTAATAAATACTGTAATATCAATTAATGATAAATAATCAGATACTTTAAAATATAATAAAATTTTTGCAGACTTAGGAAGCCCATTCTTTCCCGGTGCTCCGGAATTATGGCATCATCCATTGGCATATTCAGCAGCTGGTGAACTCCAAGGGACACTTCAACATGCAACGCTCGTTCATCCTGCATTACATCCTCAGGTCCCCGTACGTTCCTATCTTTGACTATCTGCAGACAAAGCTCTGGAGCCGCCGACGAGCGCCCCGATGCACGTTAGTGATACATGATCGTTTTTCTCGTTTTCTACTTTTAAACTAAAAACTTTCTTTGATACATTTTTTTTTTCTCTCGTACGTTTTCAACACTTATTGGGTGTCTTTATTTTTGGACACTCTCAAACACATGTTTAGTTATGGTGTGGTTCAAAATAAACATAGCTGATGACATTAATTTATACGTGATCTAGTAGTTTACAGAGCTCAAGATTTAGGTGATGATCGTTAAGGATTTTTAGGTCATCAATCTTATTCAGAAGTCAAGAATGAGGTGTTGAATCATATAGTTTAGTTTTTTGTTTGTAATCTAATTTACTGGATGATCCAAAAATCAAGTATTATACAATAAAAGTTTCAATGAATATTATGATATATATGGTGAATCTACTACTAGAGTTTTTCGCTGAGTCAAAAATGACAGATTTTAAATATTAGCAAAGTGTACATAAGAAGTACTAGTCTTCTTGTCTCAATATATAAAATGATGTTTAATTTTTATTTTTGCTGATCTTTCATTCACATAAAACTATGTGCTCATTTTGTTCAATCAAAAGTGAAAAAATGCAATGTAGGGTTTATTCTAAATCTATTTATAGCAAATTTTTAAGATGTGTTTAAAATTCCAAGTACAGTTGCCTCTGTAAATTTTTCGTCGTGAATATTTATATCCAGAGCATCATACAAAAATTAGATTTAAATCGTAGCTTTACATCAAATCAATCAACTTAACGACTAAAATAATTTCAACAGGAAATCTGCTTCAAATCAATTTTACATGGTTGAGGCGAAAGTAATATTGATGTGAAGTAAATGTAGAATACATTTCATTGATCTTTTATGAGTTTACAAAACGACTAAAGCATCTTAATAAAATTTCCAATTGTCATAATTATTCAATGAATAAAATTGAAAACATTAAGTACAATACAGTTGTTTTAAAATATCAAATTTCAATAAAGATCATTTTATACATTAGGATACAAGTTTGAATGATAATTTAGAAAAAGAGCCTCTCAAAAGCACAAGTTCTTAAACTTGCTTTTACGAAAATTATTTTGAAGAATTACCTAGAAGTTTTGATATAAAAAAAATTTTTGGATTTATTGGAGTTTACATATTCATAGGGTTCTAAAATTAAATTATTCTAATGGAAACAATTTTTCACTTCTTAGAAAAATATTTTTAAAGGTCAATAGAGTATTTCATTATTAAAATGCTAAAGCCAAAAGGAAATAAATACGAAATTCAATTTACTCATTCAATTTCATAAATATCACTGTTGAAAAATTATAGTATAAATATAAATTATTTATAATGATACTGTTTGACTTAAATGGTAAAACAAAAAGACTCATTTATTATTTGATATCATAACATGAATAAAAAATTTTAATTTTTTTTTACTAAAAAATTAAATATAATATTTTTCATGGAATTGGTTTGATAAATAAAAATTCATTACGGTTGTTTGGAATCAAGTTAACACTAGTTTCTAAATCGAAGTTGATTTAAAAAATGGTATAAATTCACAAACGGATTATCCAACCATTAAGAAGTAAAATTATTATTTATGACAACATTAATTGTAATTAATAAGAGGTAATAAGGAAAGATTTATTCGTCTTTTATGTTATTTATGATATCTGATATGTACATTTATTTTTTTTGCCAATAACACTGAGTCTGATAACAAACAAATACAAATGATTGGTAGTGATGTAGTTTGATCGAAAAATGATCGATTTGAAGGTTTTTTTTTATGTATGTATTTACCCCGATATTTTTTATTTCTTTGATTATTCTTGAGTTTATAACTTTAATATCCCGGTACACACAGGTACGTCAAGTTTCTTTATATTTTTATCTATTTTATGAAGATAAAAAAATTGCAGAGAAAAAAGTAGGGATATCAACGGTATTGAGACCTGACAATATTGTCTAGAAAAATACGATAGAATGTACAAGTCAATAAACGTCTTGCATGCATCTAAAAGTACCGATAGGTCATGTAAATTTATCGATTCCTGTTGAAAATATTATAATACCGAGTAGATGTTGAAAAAAAAAAAAAATTGAATTTAGGTGATATGAAATAGGCCTTTTTATATGAAAAGAATAAAAACGTAGAAATTACACTGCCAATAAAAACTAAAGTTTATTCAACAAGAGGGCAGTAAGTAAGAATGAATGAATAAATGAAACTTGTTAAAAAATATACTCATGTAGAATATGACAAGAAATGTTAATTAAAACGTTGCCACACTTATTTGTCACGTCACGTTCATTTGTTGATTGTGTTCTTTATCTGGCATGAATTGAAAAAAAAATCAATCAAAGAAAGTTATTTTTAAACGATAAAATAAAAAATACAAGGAGTTGCAATTAAATACGTTTTTTTAAATAATAAATAGATGATTTAATATTTTTCTTTAAAAGTAGAAACGTTTTCTATATTTTGTTATCATGAATCAATGATTATAATGCTGTTTGATATTTTTATTTTCAAAATTTAATGAATTCCAATATTAGATTGATTTAAATATAATTGTTTCTATCAACTGAAGCTTTAAAAAAAATCTTTTTTTATATTGTGTAGGATAATGTATTATATAAAAAGCTATTTATTTGAAAGTTCAGACATAGGAATTCACACAATAACCATCTCTTATTGACCTAAAAAATAATAACACTAGAATCATGACAAAAAAATGAGTTGCAAATTTTTTTGTGATCTAAGTGTTTTTTATATCGATTAATCTCTTTCACTAGGCCTCATTCTCATCTAAAAATTAGGTAAAAAACGAATAAA
This sequence comes from Chelonus formosanus, assembly GCA_028641665.1. Lineage (NCBI taxonomy): Eukaryota > Metazoa > Arthropoda > Insecta > Hymenoptera > Braconidae > Chelonus > Chelonus formosanus. The sequence continues at coordinate 24,055,667 of CM054002.1, forward strand.
GAACTAAATAAATGGCTCGTGTAACGTAAAGTCGTAATGCCATAGTCTACAATAGTAGAGGAGCTTTTATGACCATAAGCTCAGTATCGTTTATCAAAAGTTGACGTTAATTCGTAAGAGAATTCACAAACTCCTTAACTTCAACAATGAGAGAAGAGACATTTAGAGGTTAATCAGCATAAGAGCAAGTTTGTCGAGTGTCTAGTCACACTAAAGGAAAATCAACATGCGTCGGATTATAATTGGGGCTTACTACTAAATCTTGTATAGTCTGTAGAAACAGACATTCATTGTTCTAGCATAAAGCAAATTCTGATTGTTAAATATTCTATCAAACTTTTACATGATCTATTTATCTTTGTACGTTAATCTTCACCATATACTCTTTAAATATATCTCAAAACTGTAGATATTTTCAAATCTCATTTTTCATTGAAGAACAATAACTCATTTTTTTAAGTACAATCAACATTTTTAAAATAGAAATTAAAAAATATAAACAAAAAATCACTAGTGAGAAAATATTATTGCTATTACAAGTACATTAAGAGTTTATTACAGTAATAAAGATGTAGAACAATGAAAAATTAGAGTGCATAGCGAATGAAAATAATTTCTTTCATTGAATGATATGTCAACAAGAGTAGATGGTTCAATTGTAACTGCTTTCATATGATTTACTTTTAAATGTTTTGAACATGTTGAAATAATTATTAAGTAGAATTAAAGTCTAAAATAATTCCCATTGTCATTAATACCCACATTGACGTGATAATTCTATCGAAACACATCAATTACATCAATGAATGGATATTTTATTTTAGAAATATTAGAGATGAAGGGAACGTATGAACACATTTGTGAGAATTTTACTCGTGGGTATTTTATTAATCGAGTTTTGATGTCTCGATGCTTACATTATTACTGTCTGACCTCACCCTCTTGCAACACTAAGCTGGTGTGGTTTGGTGGGGCCATAAGTTCGAAACGTCGATACTGAAACCAATAAAACACTAAATACACTATATACTCTAGTATACAAAATTCGTTTTAAGTAAATTCTAGTATTGACAAACCTTATTAGTACAAATTAATATATTTTTCATTTAGTTTTACTTGTATCTAGACAAATAACATCTTTAAACAAAGCATTAAATACATTAAAATAAGTTAAATAAAAATAAAGAATGATAGCATAAAAAGTTCATTAACTAATTAATTTAAAAATTAGCTGATGCACGTTAATTGAAATATAGCTAACAGAAGTTAATATAATATGAATGAATACAATTAGCCAGTGTAATTAAAAGTAATGAGATTAAAGGACAGACAAAATAGAATATAAATGAAAAGTTTTATTTAATTTTCTGTAAACAGGCACCGATGTCTCTACCCCATCCAACAACATTGACGTCGATACATGCATCTTTACCACATTTTCTACCATCACCAGCATTAGCATCTCCAGTTGGTTCATCATCTTCACAACCAAGTATTGCTGTTAGTAATGCTCCTTGCTCAACCCTCTTCGTTGCAAATCTTGGCCAATTTGTGTCTGAGCACGAACTCACCGAGATCTTCAACAGGTTAGTGATAATAACAGACTCTGCCTTTAGAAACACTATGCAGATCGTAAATAATAGTACAAATAATCGCAGCAGTTCGTTTAACTGCTAATATGCAGACTCTCGATGTTGTGTTTGCTTGGTGATTATAGTTTTTGGATCCAATAGTAGTTTGAGGATTTTTTCAAAGTATAAAAATACAATTCGTTTATTCATTATTTAAATAGAAATATAGGTTCTGAAGTTCCTCTAAATGTGAGCTGTTTCTTTTTAATTTGAAAAAAATGAATTTAGACAGAGCTCACCCTACTCTTTAGGAATAAAAATTCATGTTTCAAGATTGGTACGACATCTTGGGATATTTATTGGTACTTTTTGCTGTTTTATGACTAAAAATAAATACACTGATAGAAGGAATTATGTGAAAACAATTTCAAGTTGTAGTAGAATATTTATTATATTTGACAGGGAGTGATTTTTTTATTACTCATCATTTTTCAAAATTTTTATGCCCTGTCATAGTGGCGTTGTAATAAACTCAACCATCTTCATTCAATGAATTTCATGTTTCACTGATATTTGGAAATAAATTTCCACTCAATTTGACAATAAATTACAAGAGGACATTAAAATTTATTATATATTATTAACTATAAACAGCTCAGCCAGTCAAATAAAAATTTTTATACATATACTTGCATTTAAATTAAAGAATTTTCAATTACTACTCCTTTTAATTGTGTATCCCAGGTATTTACTTTTACTAAGTTTCATAAATTCTTATTTATTTAATGAAAAAGTTAAAAAGTAACAAGTTTTCATTTCTCAGTAAGTTGAAATAAATAAAAATAAAGAAATAGTAAATAAATAAATCGATAAATTTATTTATGATTATTAAAATCGATATAATACAACGAATCCAACAAATTTCCATTCTGCTTTTGTCTGACGATAAGAATCCTCTTCACTGCTATTCATTCTGGTTTATCAGATACAAATGATTAATTTTTCATCACAACAAACGTTTAAATCTCAATATTTCCCTTATAAATATTCAAAAACAGTCCTCTTTAAACTAGACTAAAAAACTGCCGCGTATTATTTTAGATTTAATATATTTATAATTGGATGATAGTTGAAGTTGAATAATTTAAATTTCCGTGCGATGCCTTTAAGTCACTACAAAATTTAATCAATCTTATTAAATTAAGTATTATCCTTTTTTCTCATCAGTTTATTCTTCCAAGGCTGAATAAAACCAAGATTTATTATGAATAACTAAAGCAGGATTGAAAAAAAAATTCTTTGTATACTTTTCTAAAAGTACTATTTTGAAAGCTAAAAAGTTCATGACCCTCTTGTTCCTACTCATGACCTCATATGGTTCAATGGCAGTTAAGTACTAGCTAGACTATACACAAGCATACTCATTTGTGAACGTGCGAACGTGCGACTCGTCATCTTCCTGCTTCCGGTGGTGGTCTGTTAGTAGGTTCGTTAGTGAAGTAAACTGAGTTCATTGCAGATATGAAGTTTGAGAGAACAGACAAAAAAAAGGAGTAAAACATAAATGTAACTAGAAAAGAAAAATAATTAATGGAAAAAAAAAAATTTTATCCTAAAAAATAATGATAAATAATATTTTAAAATATAATAAATTAATATTCATTGATGTAATGAGAAGTATTATAAGTGATAATCGAAAATATTTTAGTTATTACAATTTTGAATGTGCCATATTGGTTCTGTACATATAAAACAATGAATTATTCTTGATAATTTTTCCAATTCGTATAAATTTGTATCGATTCCATTTAAAAGGGCATTAGTGAATTAATATTCATATCGTTTATTCGAAAGCCTGTACAATCGTCTAATAACACCGCTGCTAAGTTGATAAAATTTTAATAAATTATTTATATTTATTTCAAATATATATCTATTTGTTGAAATTAAAAAAGAAATTATTTTCTGAATTTTGAAGATTAAAAGAAAATAATGAGGTATTTATTTCAGGGTAAGTATCATGAACACATGGAAGGTATATGTGATTAAAATTAATCAACATTTATCAAAAAAATCAAAAATACTTAGTCATTGGTCCCTTATTGAGGGAAATAAAAGATGAGTTATAAATTGGAGGTAGAGATAGGGTTGCAGACTATCAACTCATTTAATAACAAATTAATAAATAAAAAATATTATTATTATCATTATTAGTTATTACTATTATATTTTATTACAAAAAAAATACATTTTAAAACATTTAAAACATCAAACTTGAAATGTAATTAATTATGAAATAAACTAACAAGCATTATTGATTTTAGCAGGAGTAACATTAATCGCTAATTTCTTCATTAAATAAATCAAAAGGATAAAATGTAATTAGATAGATGATTAGAACATTCTGTTAAACAGATGATAAATTTATTAGAAACGTATTTCGAGGCGCTAACCACAGTGGTGTTTGCAGTTAATTGGAAAACCGTCTGTGAGGATAATTATAAGACAGACTACATAATAGGGGTAAAGGGAATGGTCGGTTTCAGACACGCGTGTCTCCCAAGGGCTAAGGACCCGTCAGCTATGCTACAATACACCCTCAAATTACGTAGCCCGATGCTTACCCTCCATATATATATCTCTATCTTTTTTCCCCTCTTGTTTTATGACTACTCTCGACTTTGGCTTCAACGTCTCGATGAATATGACCCCGATCGATTGAAGCCTGCACCGTTTTCCTGTATTTTTTCACTTTTCATCACCCCCCAATGTCTCTCCATAACATCAACCAATACTTCAATTTGCCAAATCCACAGGTGTAATTCTCTGCCAAAAAATTCTATTAGGGATTTTTTTTTTTGATAATCACATTTATTAAAAGTACTTTGGAGTTCGATGATATAATTAAATCATTTCATTTATTTTAAATAGATAATGGAATGTTAGAAGTTTATAATGATGTTGGAATAAAAATAGAATAAATTGGTGGAGATTGAATCCAAATGTAGCTTGAGAATGGCAAGTGTAGCAATTGGATGTTATTTCAAAAAAAAAAAAGAAAAAGAAATGGTTGTTTATCAAGTAGAGTATTTATTTTGTAAACAATTATTTCTGTAATTTCGTAGTTATTAATTATATTTAATAATAAGTTTTAGATAAATTAAATTAACGAAGCCACAGGTTGCTAAGCGAGAGTTATAAGGAAAAAAGGGGTGATGTAAAAACATAGTTGGTTGTTGAACAAAAAAAAAGGAAAAAAGTTATTCATTTTGTGGTTTTGCGGACTTGCTACCACATCGTGCATAAATATATTCGCTTGGCTCGCGTTTCTTTCTCACGATTATCATTGAGATTATGATTGCGAGGTGTGTAGGCGTGTTTGCTACTTGTGACTTCATAAAAGATAAAAAAACATAACGAAAAGAAATAAACGACTGAGAGAAAAGAAGAAAATGAGGTGATAGACTAAATGATTTCCTCTTTTTTTCCGTTTTTACTTTATGTATACTCTCGTGTGAGTCCCAGTGGATTATTTAGCATCTCTTTATTTCTCCATTGTTTTTCATGATTAAACACTGAAAGAAAATATTTGATGTTTTATTTGTGGTTCTCACTAGATCTGATGAATAATAATGTACATATTTTTATGGACATTTTAGTGATTTGATTGATTTTGAATATAAATGAAAATTAAAAAATCATGCTTAAAAAATTAAAAAAATGAATTAGTTGAAAATTAATTCAGTATATTAAATAAGACAGATCAAAACTATAATACATTAAAATGTACGCCTGATCAGCTCTAGTCGCAGTCACAATCTGAAAATAAACAAATCAACGAAGCGTTACTAACAACAAATCCGTTGACAGTCAACATGAACACAATTATATAATCATATATTTTACACTACTTCTAGTCTTTTAAAAATTTTAAATAGTTGAGTAAAATTCAGGATTAGACTAAAGTACAAAGAAAATATTCTTATTCTCTTAATACAATACCCTCAAAAAATTAATTAAAATTTTAGGCCAATTTTATTAAAGACTTTTCTCATATTATTAAATATTCTATTATTTATCTAAAATATTAATAAAAGAAAGACCTCAGACTGATAGTATCTCGAAGAATGAACTATTAAAGATGAGTTTTGATCATCAATTAAACTTATCGTGTTTTATAATTCAATTTTATCATGAAATAATAATTAAAAGCAAGGAATTATAATCAAGTAAAATTATTTTTATAGAATGATGAATAAAAGATTATTCTAGGATAATATATTATATTGAATAATTAACTTACTAAATTTGCACTAATGAATATCCATTTTATATATTAATTACTATTATCTCATATGAGAATTATAATTTGGAATATTTACTTGACAGTATAAACTAGTATTTGAATATTATAACGGAATGATGGGCAATCCGTGTATGCCCGGGGGTCATTTGTGATGCGATATGCTTACAACATACACTACTGTAGTAGATGTAGGGATGGATATACCTCTTACTCAAACTCCCTTATTCTCAGTAAAAATCGATATCATCGTTTCATCGAGCATGTTAAAACTCCTACTTGTACTCATCAGAAACCATCAGAAGCATATGAACAAAAAAATGGTCACCTTCAATATCTATAATTTTCTTCTCAATTTTTTATTCATTCTACGTGCATTCTATTCATAGCAAATAACTTAAAAATGCAGCCAGGCAATATAATCTTACAGAATCGTTAAAAAAAAACAATATTACTTTTTACAATTAGACCATCGGCTTTAATTGTTATTGTTTTTTAATAAAAAAATATTTTTCATCATTTCTTAAACAATAAAGGTTTTTTCATTTAAATAAAATAATTATCAAAAGTTTACATAATAAATGATAAAAAAATACAAATGGCGGGTTATTATTTAATAATAAAATATTTTTTTGTTAAAATATATTACAGTTTTCTAATATAATAATGATTTTTATTGTAATTTGTTTATGATAAAAAGCAAAAAATGATAATAATTTATATTACTAGACATATATGGTCCCACAGAGCTTATTATGATATTAAAATCACTCAAATTCATGCTGGAATATTAAAAATAAATACACACATACAACTATGTAGTTTTTACAGTAGAAAAGTATAAAAATAAATTTGCGAGTTCTAGTGGACTCATTCGTTGCTTGCTCTTTCTCTCTAGAGAAGGCGCTGAAAAACCGTTAGTTTTCCCGTAAACTCGTAACTTCTCAACTTGGCCTTTACTGGAATGAAAAATCTCGACGAATATAGAAGAGAAGAAATACTAAAGAGGATGAATGAAAAAAAGAGAATAAAAGGTTAGAGTTTGGCTATGAAGAAGGAGTTACTAAAAAGTTACTAAGTATCGACGCCGGAAACACGTACAAACTTGCCAATAGCACATCAGACATCATTTTCTTTCCACTTGATTTTTTTTTCCTTCTTCATATTATATTTATACATATATATATACAAATATTTTCTAGCTTCTCAAATATCATTATTTCTCTTCATGTTAATAAGATGTAGATCATATACTTTAGTAAAGCAAATGCACTAACACACTAGTTGCGAGTGCATTCATAACCATAAAGAAATTTTTGTATATTCAAAATTCTCAAGTATTTTTTGTATATAAAAATGCTCGTCACTGGATAGAATACAAAACTGCACGATAATTAAGTATTACTTTTATTTTATTTTTTTATACATATAATAAATATATATATATATATATATATTTAAATTTTTCCTTTATTTTTTATGTTTTACTAAATTAACTTGAATCATCATCTTTTTATTTTGCAATTCCATAGAAATCGTCCGTAAAAAAATATTTGTTACTGCACGTAAAATTTATTACCGCCACTTATATGCAGGTGATGGCGCTGATATTATATAAATTATTATTTTCACTGACGTCACTTAACACTAATATTTAATATTAAAAATAACACTTGATCTTGTAGTGTAATACGATTCTTGAAATTCTTAATCAACTTCAATTCAACATCTATTTGTAAATAATTAATTCATTTTTATTATATATATATATATATATATATTATAATATATTATATATATTATATATTATAATATATTATATATATATATATATAGTTCTAAAGCTAAAACAAACTCTTTACAAATTAACGATAAATTAAAAAGAAAAAAAAAACAAAAACGCACCGTATCTGTACCGCTTTTCTTATTTGTGCACAGTTTTACTGGTTTCTGTCGGCTTCGTATGCACACAAAGGGAGGTTCGCCCGTGGCTTTCGTCGAATTTCAAGACGTTCGCTACGCGGCTCAAGCGATGGCTGCCCTTCAAGGATCCTTACTCCTCTCCTCCGACCGGGGACCGATAAGAATTGAATATGCAAAGTCGAAAATGGCCGAGGTGGGCTTTACAAATCTCTGGATCGAAGTAGGTTTCATTTTATCTAATCGTGTTGCACATTCACTTGAAGACGCTTTTGGTTTTTTGTTTTTATTTGTGAGTTTTATTTTTGATTGTTACACTATTACGATCATTATTATTATCATTATTGTTTGTACTAGAGATAATTACAACACACATTTGTGTAAGTCTCAAGTTATTGTTCAAAAATTAAGTACCATTTCAAACAAAAAAAATCTATTGTTATTATTCTACTGTGAAGCTTTCAGGATATTAAAAAAATTTTTTTTTTATACTAATTGTCAAGCCATTTTTGTTGACGGTTTTGAAAAATACTTTTTACATAATAAAGCTTGTCAATGGTAATTGTTAAGTGATTGTTATTAATTGGTTAATAACACTTTTGAGGTCAATGTTAATATGTCAGTGAATCATTCGTGTATTTTTGTTTTTAATTTTTGAAACTATTAAAGTTTTTTTTATTAATCATCAAGTAATCATTTAGATAAACATTTCTAAAACTTTCAATTATCTTAATTATTTTTACAATAAATTTAAAATAATTTTAAATTAATCACTCTTTTAAATAAAATTACTTCAAATTAATTATTTAATTCAAAAATGAAAAATTAATTGTAATTCCCTAAAAAAAATTAATAAAAATAATCAGTGTTAATTTTTGACAGTGAGAATGAGTTTTTCATTTTTTTATCCCTTCATGAGATCACATTAAAGCATTATATTCTATTAATTCACAAGTTTATTAATATTTACTTTAAAAAGGATTGTGATAAAGTAATTATTTTAGCACCATCGAAAAAAGCTTCCCATCAAGACTTGGTTTAATATAACTCAGTTAATCTATTCTTTATCGTTATACCTCTTTGAGAAAATGCAAATAATTACTTGCAATTATACATAGAACAATTTGTACGGTGTAATAAGAGCAGCAGCTGCATAATTTAGTAATTAAGAGATACAATGATTCCCATATATTATATCAACAAGAAAATATCGTTCTATTTTATGCAGTTTACGAGCAAAAATTACAAATAAATTAATATTTGTTAAATTTTCACATTTTATCATGCATTGATTTATTTCGTTACGTATGAATTGAATTTTATTTTATGTTTTAAAAGTCATTTTATTCCAATTTTTTCGAGTTTTATGGAGGAAATAATTTTATTTTAGAATTTGTTACAGTCATGAAAGAAATTGGTTGACAGTTATAACAGTAAATTTTGCTCTTGTTATGGTACAATTGCCCTGAAACGGTCGTCAACGGCTTAATTATTTGAAGAAAGAAAAAAAATATTTTGTTTTTTCATATGATCATTTCTCAAATAATAAAAGTATTAAATGACTCATGTTTTTTAAGGTGGGCCACTAATTTATTACAAACTTTCGTTTCCTGTCTTCATTCACGCTTTCACGTACAATATAATATAAAAGATGGTATCTTTTATTATGAATTCATTCTATTTTCTACTGCATTTTCTCCCCATATTCTCTTATCATTATCATTTTTGGTTATTATTATTTACACACATATCTAAACTCTAACATATACATACATATATTGTGCCACTGTTTTTAAATTAAATGTCATTAATCATTTGGAGTTGTTTTTAATTTTTAATTAAGCACCATTCTATGTGGTTATTATTATTGTACCTACACTGATTACCATATTGATCAAATAAACATTTTCTTTATATTATTTTTTTTTTTCAACTTCATGTGACTCGGATCGATACTTAGTTGACCGCAATTCTATTATCGATCTACTCTCGTTTATTCCGTCAATGAATGTCTGTATATTATATTATAATAAGCCACTGATTGCCTACAGTTTTTTGAACAATCGATGAAAGACTTGTGCTATTTAAATATTTTTCTTTCACTATTTCATTGAGAAAAATAAATAAAAAAGCTTAACAATATAAAAAATAATAGACGTGTATATAGTTTACAAGAAATTTATTAAATTATATTTGAAAGAATTTTTTAATGATAAATATTAGTGATTAATTCACTTATCCAAGAACATTTTTACATTATCAATATGTTCTTAAAATGAGTGTTAATTAGTTATTTTAATTTTTTTTTAAATGGATTCACAACAGTAAATAAACCAAATTAAAAAAACAAAATCAAGTAATTTATTTAACATTATGTTTTATGCTTTCCAGGGATCCAAGGGAGAAAAAAACGGGCAACCTTAAGATCGACATAAATGGGATGTGAAGAAGATGAGGCAAAAGGGGATCTCTCGAGTGACCAACAAGGTCAACGTTATGGCGTGTGCAAGTAAGAATAAGAAAAGAACTAGACACCAAGTGAGAGGTAGAAACGAGAAAATCGACGTCTCTTAAAAGCGGTTTCTTTCAACAACATCTTCAAGTCAAGAAGACGAATAAACCGACTTGAAGAACGTGACCATGTGGACGCACGTTGCTCTGCCAGAAAAGATTAAAATTCGCCGGATAATTGAATGCAAGAAAAATATAGAAGAGAAAATGCAAGAAAAATTTAATTATAAATAAATACTTTTATCATTTTAACTTTATTTTATTAGTTCAAATTTTGTCATTGTCTATTTTTAATCATTATCTATTTTCATAGAATCTCTAGGCGAAATTGTTAAATTTTAGCTAATTCATCATAATACTATTATTATTCATATTATTATTCAAACTGATATCATGCAATTGACAAAGTATTTTCTTAAAATAATAACATCTTATTTAGAAAAACCTATCAAGTACATATTGTCGAAATACTAATAAATCTATTCAATACTTTTGGAAAGCTGTATTAGATTTGATTAAATTTTTAATTCAACATAATCATGGCTATGCTTGCGACAAAGCAAATGCTTTTTCATCATCGAACTTCAAAAGATTGAATAATAATAATAAAAATAATAATAGTAGTATAAATGGCAACAAAAGTTAAAACGATTTTGATAGATGAATGAATTTGAATGTAAACCAGAAAATAGTAGGAATGTTGTGAAAAACAATGAAAATGAATGAATGTTTATTAGTAAAAAAACAAAGTTAAATAATATGAAAAATTGCAAGATAAAAAAATGGAAATAATTAATCGAGAAGAAAATATGAACAATCATCGTAAAAATTCAATCCTTACACGAACATCAAGCTTAATACCAAAGGTGCCCTAAGAAACGTGTATTTATGTTTTTATTATCATCAATATCGCGATAAATAAGGAGCATTTTAATGTTAAACATTTGTGCGAAAGATGTTGAATAAAAAACGAATGAAAGTGAAAAATAGTGATGAAATGATTAAGAGACTACTAAGACAAAAAAATTAGGAAGAAATTGAATAAATTTTCTTAGAGGTGAGGGATAAAAGTATTAAGTCATTATAATAAATTATTACGAATGCGAACATATCAATAGGATTAAGGCAAGGTATATTGAGAGGACAAGGTGTAATTTATCGAAATATTAAAAAAAAAGTTAAGATATGAGTGAAAACAATAGCATCGATGGGATAAAAAAGAAAGTAAAATATAAAATATACAACGTTTGTGTATTTATAATAAGGTAGCAAAGGTGTGCCCCGTGTGCTAGAACGGCCAACTCGGCACGTAATTTGCCCAAGTGCCTTCCCGTTGGTCGAGTCATGCTAACTGTACCGTAAGTCACGTCCTGTGTAATCGTCAAATGCCGTCGCTTCAACCGGATTAATTCAACCCCATTTTTAATTCCTTTTTTTTTCTTTTATCCTTATCCTTCAACACTTTTTCCATCTTTTTTCACTACTATTTTAACAGTAATCCATACGACTTGATGTTAATCTTGACGTTTTTGTTCAACGTACATGTCACCACTTGAGTTATAAACGCCACTTGTAATTTACTTTACGATAAATAACTTTGGGATATCCTTTTTTCCTTACATCACCGGGCATTTATATTATTAACTAATAATAATAGTAGACACTTCTAACAAATTCATACGTACGGTATAAACAAGTGATGTTTAGTATGAAAATGAGTGTAAAATAAAAGTGTTATATATTAATTATAGAGAGCAAAAAAAACGAAAGAAATTTTGATTTGATTTTAAAAATTAGAAAAAAAAAATCACTAATAAAGTAATACTTAATAGTAATATATAGTAATAATAGTAGTATAAGCAGCGGATAATGTTCAAGATATCGTGATTTATTGACATCCGCCGTCATATTCGTAAAAAAAAAGAGAAAATGATAGTTTATAGTGCTATACTCGTGCAGACACACAAAGACACATGTACAGTTTTGAAAATACATGTCACTATATCTTTCAAAAAAAACGGAACATATCAGTTATGTGCTACGTGACATCGCCAATTGAAAAATAATAAAACAAAGATAATAAAGAAAATATAAAATGCAAAAAAAAAATAAACAATAAATTCAACATGAAAGAAAAATGATTAAATAACTCGGAGGAATACATGAACTTAAACTTCTTATTTTTCTACTTCAGGACCAAATCGCGCCAATCATTCAGCATTTAATTTTGTTCCTTTAAACGCTACCGTCCTTTAAATGCATGTATTTGTTACTTTGATAATTATTATGATTATAGTTACTTATATTGATATTATTTATATTATTGTATTTATTTGGAATGCAGTAGACATTTTTTCCCGTTTCATCAACATTCTCACATAAAGTGTAAATATGTAGACATCTATTAACCGGTCATCTAGCGGGAAATTCTGAGAGATCTACTGTACAATAGTAAACTATATAACTGTGTGATTGGTATTCAATATTATATAGAATTTAACGATTTCTGATAAAGGGTCTTATTAGGATAAAAATATGTGAAAGTATTTAGCGATATATAGAAAATAATGCTCTATCCATTTCGTGATAAAATTAATACATATCAAATCAATTTAATGATTAATATTAAATAATAAAAAAATAACTAAGTAATGAAAAACAAAAATAAAAGACATATCGATTAATATTATTATTATACTCTTGAATGGAGAAAGTAAATTTTTGGATTCTTCAACAACTTTTATACACACAATATATGAAAATATTTATCAAGCTATTTACCAAGTATGTATTTATTGTTTAAATATTTCATCATAAACTGTTGAAAATGTATTTAAAAATAAAGAAATTTCTAGCATCCAATTTTACTATGACGTTCCGCATCGAGGGAGCGTAAAAATTTGCGAATCGAATCTTTAAATTGTGAACGAGAATAAAATAATAAAAAATGTTACAGTGATCGGATTTACAGTTGAGAGAAGTTTTAAAGATTTTTATTTATTAAAAAATTTCTAACAAAAAACTGTAACAATAAATTATCATAAAGAGTTGATTGAAAGTAGATTGAAGAAATATATGAGGCCTTAATTAAATAATTAAATAGGCTAAAGGGTCATTTTTATCAATAGTTTATTGCTTTTTATCATTGTTTATGTCCAACAATAAAAGTATGAAAAGTCTTAGTTCAAATTTTCCTAGACAACATTATTGTCAATTCAAGAAAAATTTTGAGATAAATTTCGATAAAAATGGCTCACAGAAATCGAAAAAGCGTAAATGAACGCTATTAGGTAAAATGGAATTAATAAAAAATTTGGGGAAAATAAGGACTTGACGATACAGCTCGACGGAACGTCGCATTCCGTAGGATTTATAACCCTTAGTACCGGAAATCTCAGCGGCGTAAACGACTCGTGCTTACTTCCAATTTCACGCCGCGACGAACTCGCCGCTCTAATTTGCAGCCTTTCTTTTTTCCCCTTCTCTCTCAACTAAACATCTTTCTTATATTCTCAACTTCACCACTAGTTCCTTCTTTTTCTATCCTTTTAATTCCACCATTACATCTCCTATAAGTCCAAAGAATAATCCTGTCCCTCTGTACTCTTTGTCCAGCCTTAAATGCTTCGCATTCGCATGAAAAAAAAAAAAAAAAAAAAAAAAAACGTCCCTCAAGGCTTTTTAGCAAGACAAATCTCTCTTGAGAAGGAACCGATTTAAACAAAAAAATAAAAAAGGGAATAAAAATTGAATGTATAAAAAATTTGTAGAATTTATTTATCGAAGGAAGAAGAAACAATTCTCTTATAGAAAAAAATGTTTTTGTTTTTTAGAAAAATTACTTATTTATTATAAATCGTAAATATAAATAAATCGGAGGATTTTAAATATATAAGATAATTTTGAAAAACTTTATTTCTGCAAATGTGGAAAGTATCTTTAAAAACGTTTTATATTCAGTCAGAAATGGATTGAAAATAAAAAAAAAATAGGTTGGATTTAAAAGTGCTTTACAAGTGAAACTAATTCATATCACTAGATAGTAATTGCTACACATTAATTATTAAATAATAAATAAATAAATTGAATTAATTAATTATATACACGTATGTTTTAGTGTGGTACTTACTTGTAAGATTTAATAATAAATATTAATAATATTTGTAAACATAACGAATTAATAAAACTAAAAGTGAAAATTGCAATTAAATGAAAAAAAAAGGAAAAAAATCTATTGCGAAAGTGTGAAAAAAAGAAACCATGAAACCGTCGTAATATACGTACAAAAGAGTGAAATAAGACGAAAAAGAGATGATAAAAATTTAACAAGAAACAAAACTGTAGGCAAGGTAAGAAGGCGAGGATTGATGACAATTAATTGTAATCATAAAATTAATAACAGTGTTATATGTCAATCAGATATTTTATACTGCAATTAGTGTAATCAATCAATGTAATTTCTTTAATTATAATTTCTTATTGTCCAATTTATTGTCACACTCGTTACTGTGTGGCATCATTTTTTATTTTTATCAAAAAATTATTCAACGGTATATCAAAAGCAAAAAAGAAATAAATGATGATGGTAATAATAAAGAGAGAAGGAGAGAAGGAGTGAGAAACTAGGAGGGAAAAAATGGTGGTTATGTTGCCACAATATGAAAGAAGAATAAGATGGGAGGTGAAAGACCTTCTCGAACTGGCCAAGCGGGAACCGAGATCGTTTTCTATGTTCTCTTGGTGTAATGGGAGAGTTTTAGAGAAAACAGAGCTTATAGCGTTAACATTGCGTGACTCGAAGAGATTTGTCTGGAAATATGTAAAAAAAATTTTATGCAAAATGAAAAGAAGTAGATGAAAAAATCAAGGAAAAATAGAAAAGAATGAGGATCGGTGTTTTGAAAGCTATTTCACCAATCGGACCGTGAATGATTTTACTAAATTAAATAAATATATATTTATAATTTAGATTTCTCTTGTAAAATTATTGAGTGAAATAATTATTTTTAAAAAAATGAATTATACTTGAATGCTTTTGTAATTATATAAATGTTGAATCCGCTTAATTTGTAATGCGATTCACCAAAGATTACTGTACAGATTTAATTGCATTAATCCAAAGACTAAAAGCGAAAACACCTCACATATATTAATTTATGATATTCAACACAATCAATTTATATTACACTATTTTTAATTCTTATCATCTAATTTTTACTGCGAAATATTATATTGATATTTTATTTTTACTATTAATTATTATTAATATTATAATATATATTAAAACTCAGCATTTTAATTATTCTTATTATTGTAATTAATCGTCAAAAATTGTATTAAGAACAAAAGAAAGGATATGGATAAAATTGCTAATGCTTACTAAGGCATTAGGATATGTATCAGAACGATTGTATTGTGTAACACAAAACTGGTTGAGTCCATTCGAATGATGCAAAACGATCGTGATGAGTCAACGGAATGAGTATTTCCTTGGTGTATCTCTGGCCACAAAATTCTCTGGCATTTTAAATTATAGAGTGCGAATAACTGTAAGAAGAACAATTTCTTGGGTACAATATAACTCAGATCTTTGTCCGTCCGCATCACGATCAATTCATAAAAAGAACAAGCAAAAATCATGAGAAAATAATATCGAGAATGTAGGTTGAGAAAAATAAAAATCGACAACGACATCCTATTTATTATAAGTAATAAATTGTAAATCACTGTATTTGAGTTTATAACAAGTTCTCAATTTGTATTCAAATCACTAAATAACTATATTTGCATCTATTGGCTTCATTAATGTTATAAGAAATTTATAAACAATGAAAATTGTATGAATACTGTATGTT
Source organism: Chelonus formosanus (assembly GCA_028641665.1). Taxonomy (NCBI): domain Eukaryota; kingdom Metazoa; phylum Arthropoda; class Insecta; order Hymenoptera; family Braconidae; genus Chelonus; species Chelonus formosanus. Next base: position 24,071,827 of record CM054002.1, read on the forward strand.
TATTGTGCAAAAATGATTTTGATAAATGTGTCGTGCGTTTCAAGTAAAATTAACCATTTTATAACAATCGTACATGCGATCACAATAGCCTGGTACGTACGATGTTAGGGTGAGAGTATCGAGATTGGTCTCCTTGGAAAACAATTTAGAACGAAAAAAAAAAAAAAACTTGAACTGACGATGAGCTTGTAACACGCAAAAGCGTGTTCTTCAGCACCATCGATTGTCGTTGTGTCGAAAGTAAAAAAGATCTCCCACAAAAGAATGTAGAAAAGAAATATCAGCTTTTTAGTAATTCAAATAATGTACGTACGGAATGAAAAAAAACATCGAATTATTAAATGAATGAAAATGAAAGCATTGTCCGTACATTGCAATCAACAAAAATGAATTATAAAATTAAATAGACTTGTCAGATTATGATTTTTTGCGTGTGAGTCCCTTTTAGGGATCAAACAATAGTAGAATGAAAATGTCGATTAGCAAATGAGAGCATAATTGGATGTGAATGCAACAATTAATGATTAAAGTCTCGACATAAGCGAAAAAAAAAGTAAAAAATGAAAAAAAATTATAAATAGTGCAGCTTTCTGTGTGAGGTTGTTGTGATATTTAAAGGATAATTTTGCGAAGTAGCAGTCATCGGAAATAATCCGATAAATATTATAAAAAAAGAAGCAAAAAAAAACTTAAAAAATACGTTTTAGTGAGTGCAAAAAAAAAGTATTAGATTTAATGAAAAAAAAACCAAACCAGTAATGACGAGGCTTAAGTGATCATTTTTCTTCAGCGGATCCACGGAATTAGTTTAATTAGTTGTGAATTAAATAACTATAAAAATAGTGATATTAAAAAGAAAGTAAATAAGTAATTTAATAAATAATTACAAATGAAAGAAATAATCTAATGTAATTTGATGTAATAAGCCGTGGATGCACTAGAGAAACGAGGTAACGACAATCTGAGGCCTCGCCAAGTACTGCCAGATGCACTTGACATTTCGAGAGTTGAGGATTTATTAAATTTTAATTATGCATTAAAAAAAAATTATAAGAAAATTGTAAAATAAACGTTAAGTTGTTTAATGGATTGTGGTACATTTTGCGAGATAGGTCAGATAACTAATAGAGATTTAATTAACTAAATTGATATCTTGTTAATGAGATGATGATAAATTTTATCTCAACCATCGTAATGTCAATTTTGTATCTAGATTTAATCCGTCCATTAATGTGTCTCGTCCACTACGAGACACAATTTGCACAAATGTGTGCATATTAATCATTGGGACTACAAAAACATATCATATGTAATTATACTTATGGAACGATGAAGAAAAAAAAAATATTAAGCAATAAGATTTTATTTATATGCCCGTGTAATTTAGATAAGTTATATAATAATAATAATAATAACGTAAATAAGAAAATTAAGTAAAATGAGGAGTCAATGATAACTAAAGAAAAGGGTAATAATAGGAAAAACAAACAACAAATTGTAACAACATGCATATCATTCGTGTGTCTGGGCAAGGAATAGCTTATATTATATATATATACATATTATATAAATATATATATATAATCTTTACTTCGACGTTGTCAGACGTTAATGTTAAACTTAATTATTATTATGATTATTATTATCATTCAATGATTATTATTACCAATTATTAATTATTATTATTATTATGAATTATTAGATTGTGAAATGAAAAATTATTTCAGGTTCTAAGCGAGATTTGGAAGTAATAAAAAAATCTGTAAAATATCCTGTCTATTTATTTTTTATCCAAATAAATCATTTAGAATATATTTTTCATAATTTTTATTATCTATAAATGAATTACAAAAATATATATAAGTATTGAAGGCCAAGTTCAAAAGTTGAGGATATAACAATACTTCCTACTTCAAATTAACATAAATAATTTACTACTCTTCAAAAAAAAAAAAAAAATAAATAAAAACACTTATGCATATTAGTATTGTTTAATCGTGTGTCGTAGAGTAGCATACATAATCCATTCATTCAACCTTCAAAATCAAATTTATCACAATTAAAATAAAAGGTCACTTAGTTTTCGGACAGGGTTCAAGTAGATAAGTCCTAAAGTCTTTATGAGCATTCATGAGATGATCCATGAGACGTAGTTTTGTATCTGAGAGTACATCAAGCATAGCAGCTCTGCAGGGTGTCGTCAAACACTCACTGAATCTCTCCAAAAGCGCCATATCTATTTCTGGAACTCCGTAGAGATTTGCACCTATGTCTAATGCTTCATTTATATTCTCTGTGAGTACTTTAACGCTTGGTTGCGTAGTAGAAGAACTGAAACAGAGTTCATTTTTACATTTTAAACCATTTTTACCCTTCATGATAATTCTCATTAACATAAAACTATCATCTGCTTCAGACTTGAACTTAGCAAAAGAATTCTTTAACCATCTCATAAATACTTACGTCTCAGTTTTGTCGTTTTCAATAAACTCACATATTTTTTCATAAAAGTCTAAACAAGCTAAATCATCTACTCGATTGCTTTGCCGAAGAAATTCTTGAAATATTTTTTTCCCTTTACAGTCATTAAGTGTCTTCTGAATATGATCAGTTATATTATCCAGTTCTTCTAAAGTTAGTCCTGATGAGCATTTTCCAATACAGCGAACAATTTTTTTCGGTACACATGACATCTTTGTCCTTCAAAGTAGTTATAAAAGAAAACGAATATCGATAAAATACTTTTTTTATGACAAGAATTATTGGTAGATAGATAAATATGATAATTAACATGGAGTACCTGATTTTGAATAGCAGTTTTGTTTCATTAATAGTCAATAACATTTGTTTAATAACCCTCGTGAGTGTAGCATGCATTGTAAACTGAAGTACACCAACTAGTCACATGCTTGTATTGATCGAGCCAGATGTTTGGAAACGGCTCACCTGGGGTATCTAGTGTTAACTTCAAAGCCTAATTTACGTGTTTTGTAAGTCCTTATGATACAAATAAATGTATCGTTCAATTCAAATAATAACATTGGCTTTACACAAAATTTTCAGATTAAATAATAACTTATACAACCAATTGAATAACTCAAATTTAAAAAACTAATACCCATCCAGGGGATAACTTTCTTAAACTGTGATATTCTCAAAGCTAAATATAAATTGAGGAAAAATGCGCCGGCGCGCCATTTATATTTTTGTCGCTTTCTTCTACTTGATGATAATACCAAAGTGATAAGATACAAGTTGTTATATTATTTTTTTGCAATAGAGTGCTGTTTTATTCATACTTGATCACATATTATAAAAAACTTTATTATGCTATGATAATTGGTATTTTAACTCACGCGATATCATAAAAAAGCTAGGTCATGTTTTAGTTGTTAATATATCAGCCATAACTATTTTTTTGAGTTATTAGCATACACCTGTAAGTCGATAAGCGCTAAAATGTTACAATCATTTTTTTTCAACCTGTCCCCAGATTAACTTTCTTGTTGATTTGGAGCACGCGATAATTGCCTTGAGTATATATATTAGGATATTAATAATTTTGTTCATTTTTAAAATTAATTAAATATACAAGAGAAAAATAATCACAAAAATTTACAGGTTTTTTATAATTTTATTGTTGTTATGAAATTACATTCGTTCACTCCTTTTAACCTCTTTAACTTGTAAACCTGAAAATAATAAGCATTAATCAGTTTTTTATGTAATAATTTATGGATCATTAAATTAATACGATTAATAAAGATAGATCACATCGATGGACTAATATTTGAAATGATGATAAAGAATTGAAAATTACCAGGTGGCAAAGATTGTTTCAATTTTTCGGCCTTCTCTTTGTCAGTAATCACCAAAGTGTACAAAAATCTCGAACAACGTACTTTGAATTTGACATTTTCAGCATTTTTCTTAATTTTGACAGCTGTAAATCAATAAATATTTTTGTTAATAGAATTACATACTCTATTATGTGCCGAATTAAAATTGCAATAATTGAATGAAATATTTACATTTAGCATCTTTCCTTCGTGCTTTGAGAAGAAAGTCCTTGATTTCTTTGATTTCTTTAGGCTGAAACATTCATAAAACAAAGTTTAATCAATGTGTGATGATAAATATATTTTTACAATAATGTGACTCGATAAGTGAAATTTTGAGGTTAAGATTGAAGATAACAATAGTAAAGATACATATCAAATATATTAGGAAAAATGATTGAACTAAATGTTTAATTAAATGAAATTATCAAATATTTAATGCATAAAAGTTTAAAAATTATTATGAATTATTTAACAACTTACCATATTGATTGTATTCTGTTCAAAGAAATGATCGCACCTAAACCAACAAAAAAAGAATAATTAGTCACACTTTCACAAAATGAAAAATATTGAATAATGAGTTATATACTTGGAATTAATAATAATAATAAAAAATGGAATAAAGATATACGATTGTTATAAAATAAATGGATTTTGAACAATATAAACAAATTCAACGATCACCTACCTACAGTACGTCTTACAAAAAGAAAGGTATTTTCAAATGGCGTTTGCTGTTATGTTCTGATATCGGCTGTCAATAAAATAATAATAAGCAATATGAGAATTTATGATTATTCATAGATGGCGTTCTAATATAATTCTACTCCGTATCCCTACCAAAATAATGATAACAGTCTGACTGAGTATGTGTCAAACTTATTAAATCCATCAAGGATATCAACAAAAGTAGCTTTATAATAAAATTTAGCTTTAAATTCTAGAAAAACTATTTAAAAATTACTACCATGAATACTTTGTAAGTAGAACATTAATATTTAAATTCTTTATTGTCTATGATACTTATATCAATTTACTGCCACATTTGTCATTACAATAAGTAACTTTACAATGCAAAGCTGGGCTTATCATTGCTTTAGGAAAGATTAAGACAGGAAATCCACCTCCGTACATTCTCTATTGTATCACATTTGTTCAGTTTATTTTATGTTTTTAACTAAACTAATTTGTCATCATGTACAGGTATCATAGAATTGAAAATTTGGGTGTTTTCAGTGATCGTGGAGGACCAGGTGTGTCTGGAAATGCTTTTGATCGATGGGTCCAACGTACAGATTTAACAGAAGACTCAGCAATTACAAAAATGCAACATCAATATTGGGTCACAAAGCAAGCATTGTCTAGAAAGCTGGGTAAAAAAGAAGATGAGTGTATCGTAGCATCTGATGCTGAATTAGACGCCAAATTGGAATTATTTCGAAGTATTCAAGAATCATGTTCTTATCTTCAACGAGTTATTGATAAATATCAAGAACGATTGTGCAATTTAGCTCAGGAAGAGAATGCGATGGGACGTTTTTTAAAGGAAGCTGGCAAACAAGATAAGACGAGAGCTGGAAAAATGATGTCAGCCGTCGGAAAATCATTATCTTATTCAGGTCAACAACGTTTAACACTACGAGCTCCATTAGTACGTCTATATCAAGAAGTTGAGACTTTTAGACAACGAGCAATTGAAGATACCCTTCAAAATGTTCAGTCTATGGAGAAAGCTCGTACTGAATATCGTGCTGCGTTATCATGGATGAAAAACATATCACAAGAATTGGACCCTGATACTTCTAAACAGTTAGAGAGATTTAGAAAAGTTCAGACCCGTGTAAGACGTGGTAAAGCTTCTTTTGACCATCAAGCTTATGACTGCTTGCAAAAAGTTGATCTTTTAGCTGCTGCCAGATGTAATATGTTTAGTCATGCTCTTGTTCTCTATCAGAGTACTTTGTTAAATTTTACAAAAAAGTCTGCCCAAGCTTATGCTACGATAGCAAATAGTTTTAAGGGTTATCAACGGTATGACTTTATGGTTGTGAAAGAACTAGCGGAAACATCGACAAAGCTTGCCAAAGAAACTGGTGGTGACGATGATCTTGAAGATAAAGATAAATTATTATTCTTTGAGTCGGATTACCAAGACAATGTTGAAGAAGCTCAGGAAGCAAAACCTGAAAAAAAAACTGATGAATGTAATGGTAAAGAGGAAAAGCTACTAGACATTGAGAATGGCTCTAAAGATGAATTCGATTTTGAATCTTTCAATTCAACTTCGAATCCTATGTCTCCAGTAAACGAAACTGAAAAAAAAGGTGAAAATTCTGAAAACATATTTAAAGAATCTTTGATAATAGACCATGATAAAGAACTCGAAGAATTTTTTGGAAATTTAACAAGTGAAAATTTTAAAACTGATGAAAAAAGTATGAATGAGCTTGAAAAAAGTCTTGCAGAGTTAGATTTAGCTATGGACTCATTTACAACAGGAAATACAAATTTCGATTTCGGTAATGCTTCATTAACATCCTCTTCTAGTCAAGACCAACCACAACGATCTATTCAGTTACTCACTTCTGAAAATGTTGCATTATTAGATGATATACTAAATAGTGGGCCCAGTGCAAATGTTGAATGGGATGCAATGACAGGAGACACATTTTTACCTCCAGGAATTTTGAAGCAAAGTTTAGGTGATGTTGTCTCAGGGAAAAAGCCATCAAAGGCTCTTAATAATGATGAAAAAGTACGCTTTTATATTTATTTATATTAATACTGGATTGATAGAAATGTTTATATCTATTTTTTTTTAATGTTTATGTAAATTATTTTATCAATAGTTTTTAATTTTTTTCACAAAGAATCGTGAAGTTTTTTTTCATTTATTGGTTTATAAAACTTTTTTATCAATCCAATTATCAATAATACAAAAAATTTAAGTAATAAGAGCCGATGTTATAAAACATAATTAATTATGATTTTATTACAGAAGAAAACAAGCAAAAAAAAAGGAAATTCATGGTTGGATTTATTTGCGGAGCTGGATCCTTTAGCAAATCCTATGGAGAGCCTATCAAAATCTGGAGATGGAAATGCACCAGCCTAGTTGACGTAATTTACTCGATTCTATTGGTATGAGCTTATTTCACAAAAAAAAAAAAAAAAATAAATAAATAAATAAATAACTGAATGAATTACTGAAGATTCTGAAGGACAAACCATGATATCACAGAATTGTTAATTAATGCATTCCATTACATTCCGATGAAATGAATGCCGAAGAATTTATACCAAAGATGATGAAAATTTAAAATGACTTATTACCAAATATCTATACATAATGTCGTGAGTTTGCTAGTCACAATTATTTACCTTATATTATATTATATTATTATTAATATTATATTTAAAAAAATGTACTTAAGTCTCTTAAGTTTTGTTTTTTTTAAGCGTTCAATTTTATTGAAACGTACTATGGAATTAATCGTAATCTTGAGTCTTTTTGCCACATTAAAATATTCAATAATAAAATTTACTATAAAGATTATGATAAAAAAGATACCAAACAGTGCAAAAATTATTGATGAGTGCATGATTTGATTTTTTTTATCAGTTCAACCACAATTTTTATCTTCCATAGGTTTTTTTCTTTTTTTTAAAACAATTTTTACTACGTTAACAATAAATTAAAGAGACTAGGAAAACCTAAATTCTCATTTGATTCAAAAATTCTAAAATTGCTTCTCTTATTTTTGTTCTTAATCACTAATTCATTTTTTTTAGTTTATTTATTCATTTCATAAGGAAAATTCTAGTCTTTAGTTTTAAAATAGACGCATTGGCGGGATCACAGTGTTATTTAACATAAATCAGAGTTCATCATAGGATTCGCTAAAAAAATAATTTCCAAATTAAAATTCTAGGCAAGGGTGTCTAAGCAAAGTCTTCATAATTTAGGGATCAAAAAATTGGGCCATTGCTGTCTTCACCCTGTAAATTAATTAATATAAAATAATTAAAAAATGTAATAGATTCATGTTTATTTTTGAACATGGAATTTTAATAGTTACATACTTATCAAACAATTGCGAATCTTTCGTACAACGCAGTTGCTGTAAAATTTGATAAAGCCCCAATTCGCGCAATCGTGCCTGACGTTGCGCAGCACCAGGTTCTTCTCTCCAAACCAAATTGCATACACAAAATATGGCCGCAACTTTTAGTTTCACATTGCTATGCATCTAAAAATAATTTTGAAAAACATATCTTTATACTCTTTTGCAACTCTATATAGACAAATTATGTTTATAATAGTTCAATTAATTCACATACTTACCATATAATCCATTAATTTTTTGAGTACGTCTTCATTAGCCATGATGTGTTCCCGAGCTCGATCTCCATCAGCAACATTGGCAAGGATGCAGAGTGCCTGCTCTTTTACATCCGCCGAATGATCCGGATCTTCCAATACAAGAATGACAGCTTGCATGACATGAGTAGCATGTTCATCCATAATCCTGTCAATATGTGCTTTTGTAGAGAGCAAATTTCTCAGTAATCCAAGTGTTTTCATTAATACAGCAGGCTCAGGATCAGCTAGGAGCCGAAATATTTGATCAGTTCCGAGGCACGAGAGTATTTGAGATTTAACACGTTGTTCTGCTTGAAAAGCTACATTCATTAGCGCCCATATTCCATTAAGTCTTAACGCAGGATCAGGTCTCTTGGTTAGAGAGCATAAAAGTTCAACACCTCCTGACTCAAGGATGGGTTCTTTACTTGGACTAAATTCTAAAAGTAAATTGCACAAAGTACTTGAAGCAACAGTTAATAAATCTTCTTCACCATCCCCACGACCTTCAAATCCTTTGTCTGCTCCATGAAGTAACTGCATCAATGGGCGCCACACCGCATGGTCTTGAAATGTCGTTCTGAGCTGTTGCACACTCCTAGATAATGAATGAAGACATCTGACAGCAGCAAGACGAACTCTAGGACCTCCAGGATCTTGAAGACCAGAAACTATCAACTCCATCAAATTTTCTGTTTCAATAATTCTTTTTCGAATATCTTCATCATTAGCTCCCAAAGAAGCGAAAGCTCTAAAAGCTGCTTGTCGCATATCTTGGCATAATGCAGCATCTTGAACTTGAGGATGAGGCCTCAAAAGCTCGGCTAAGGTAGGTATAAGATGATTACTGATTGATGCAAGACGTTGAAGCTCTGTATCGACTTCTGTAAGATATGCAAGTGTTTCTGCAGCCGCTACGCGTTCTCTAGGGGGTCTATCTCTATGACAGAGTCTTACTAAACATGGTAAAGCTCGATAGACAACTCTTGGATCCGTTGAAGAAAGTGCACCAGCTCTGTGCAGATAAGCGACACATCTAGCAGCTTCTAATTGAACTAATGAACCTCTTTCACGTCCAATTAGTTGGCCGAGAAGAGCAGGCAGTGGTTTACTTTGAGATCCTTTACCTGTTGACATAGTTGCTACAACAGTAGATACCAGATGATTTTGATAGCACATGTTGGCTAAGCAAGCTAATGCCGGAAGTTGGACCTCAGCCAGAGGAGAATCTAATTGAGCAGCTAAGGTCTCAACAGCTCCACCTTTCATCAAAGCATTTTGTTCCTCAGAAGTTTTGCATGCTGTTGTTAAAATTGTTGCTACACAAACTTGACAAGTGATCGACCTTGATGCTAAAGACAGTAGACGAGGTACAAGAGCTGGATTTTGATATAAAGTTTGAACAGGTGCACTAGAATGTTGGAAGACCGTTCTTAAACATCTTAAACATGCTTCAATTAGTAGATCTGATATTTTTGGCTTTTCATTTGAAGTTGAATCAGTAGTAGGTGTTGATAAGAGTAATTGAAGAATCAAAGGTACCACTCCAAGGTCTATCAGTGCTAAAACATGTTGATCGGTGCCTTTTGCAAGAGAGCCAAGCGTTACAACAGACTCTAACCGAATTCTTTCTCCAACTACTGATACTGATGTGTCACTGATTAATTGAAGAAGACGTGGAACTACACCTTGAGCGATGACGGAACCCTTTTGTCGGTTACTGCCAATTACAGAGTTCTTCAAACATCTGGTGAATCGAAAAAAAATTTTTTATAAATTATTTAAACTTCATTTATTAATTTGCGTTCGTTTTAAGGTTAGAACAACTTACATTAATGCTTGTAAACATTTTTGGGGGTCTGGCGAATACAGCTCGTCAATGTAACTTCTGGAGCTTTCAACATCCTATGTAAAGAAATAAGCAAATAATAAATTGGAGTAATCACTCGTCAAAAATAGCTAAAAAAATTGTTTAACCGCTAGTAAATGCAAGGTTGATAATTTTCCCACTGTATTTTATTTGTTCACTTACCATGAACGGCTGCATCACCGAGACCATAATTAAAACAGCTATTTATTTTATCATATATATTAGTTTAAAGTTGAAAAAAAATTATTACACACTTTAACAGCCAAATTTGCCACGAGGAAACCGTCAAACCGTTTTTGTTGGTTATTACGTGAACGACTGACCAACTGCGTTCCATTTTTACCGTTTTTGCGCATTTCACGGTATCCAACATATCAAACACATCATTAATGTATTTTCGCTCAGTTGGCAATTCTTCTGTTAATGTTTTTTAGCAATTCATAACCTCTAGCACAGCGGTAAAAATTTAACATTTATTCAATTTAATTAAAAAAATTAGAATAATTGAAGTAAATTAATATTTGGAGTGAAACAAGATTATATTCATCGATCATGATTTTAATTAATAGAATCATCAATGGACTTCAGTATTGTACAAGTAAAAACAAGACATTTATTTTAGAGCAATAATATTTATTTATTAATCATAATCTTTTTTATTTAACTTTAGATAATAGTTTTATTAACGCTAAGGGATTTCATGCATCAACTTCACGTCTTTTAGATCAAGATTGGCGAAGAAAGTAAGCAAAAAAATTTAGAAAAATATTTATCTTTTTTCTGATAAAAATCTCTTATAACAAATGTTATGAAATTTAATGTTTATAGTAAAGGACTTCCATCAAACCCCAATGCTTTTGGTCCTTTAACAAATTTACCTGATTATTCTTTTGCTGACGGTAGACCAGTACCTTTTGGAGTAAAACAATACAGTCGAATTCAAAAACAAAGACAATATTTGGTAAAGTCTTTTAAATATATTCTTATTAATCTTAATTAACGAATTATATTAACAATTTTGTTTTTGATAGGAGAGAATAACTAAATTGGTCAAAGAAATCGATTGTGCAGTTGAAAATCACGAAAGGCGAACAGAGGAAGCCGAAGAGAGAAGAAGAAACATTATAGAAAACAAATTAAAACCAAAAGGTCAAATCACTTTAGGAGAATCAAATACAAGTCAATAATTAATGTATTTAGTTACCAACAGTTTTAAAAAAAAATTATTAAATAAATATTAAAAGCAGTTAATAAGCAAATTTTAAATCATTAAAATCATCAATTCTTAGCATTTTTTAACGTACGATTGTGGTTGACGAACAAACAGGGAGGTGAAAATTGAAAGTTGATACTATAAATCTTTTCGCGTGATAAAATGGAAAGAAGTCGGTAATAATACCAAAAAATCTAATCAATGTTCTAGCAAATTCCATATCCTGGATTACATTTTAATGTTAATACGATTTATTCACCAATTCCATTATGACCATCAAGTAAGTAACCTTATCATGTCAACTAAGATGAGCTCTACAGATTAAAAAAATATGCTTCAAACGGCATAACTATTTAATTATCGCAATTGAATTAGAGCTCATCAGCTCCTCTTTTCAATAGAGATGATTGCGAAGAACAACTGAATTGTTCTCGGGTGATGTATGTAATAATCGATAATGCAGCATTGACAAAAAGAAGATAACGAAGAGATACTCAATGTTTGATTGCAAATTATAGTTACATTACCTGGATGGAAGGTAAAATTTTCTTTTTTGATGAGAATCAGCTTCAGGCATATGATTCCTCCTGAAGTGACAAACCAGTCTTACTCCAAAGAGTGGCAATTAATTTCTTATCTGTTTAGAACTACCATTTTTTCATGGAGTGATGATTTTTTAATCTTTTTCGAATTTAAATGACAGATTGATGATTTATTTTTAAGCACTGTCTTATGAACTCAAGTCATAAACTTCTTTCGTTTTTCAAACCATTGATGTAGAATTGTTTTTTTTTTAGCTAAATCAAAAATGCGAAAAAGATTAAATTACAATAGTTTATTTATGACTTCGGGGAATATTTGTTACTCAGTTGAAAAAGGTTTATCCCAGAGAAATAATAATTTAGGAGTTAAGAATCTGAGTTATCTTCCTCTTAGGCATCATTATACTACTTTACATCAAATTAGTATGAATTAATACTCTCTGATAAGCGGTACGTTTCGTGAATAATATAGAAACGAATTTCATATAAAGCCGTAATTTACAATGCCTCTGGTTTCTTTCTTCTTAAAAAAATCAAGCAAAATGTTTTTTGTGCTCACCACAAATTTTATTCTCGTAATATTTTATTCATTTCAAGCATTAGCAGGTTTTGAATATTAATTTTTATTTATAATTGATTGTTTATATTTTTGATTCTATTTCATTAAGTCGGTACTGTGAAATTATTTATTCGATAGATTATGACTACAAAAATCCTGATTCCTGGTCAGTTGAGTATGCCGAGTGTTACGGTCGAATGCAATCACCTATTGATATTGATCTATTCGTTAATTCTGGTCAGCAACATTGGTACAACAATCTCGTTTTCTTCAATTATTATGAACTACCTAAAATGGCAAAATTATTGAACGATGGACATACATGTAATACTGAAGCATCAATAAAATACAAAAATGAAACTTAATTATTCCTGTCATATATAATGATTTTAGTGAAAATTGAATTCGAATGGAATCATTTTGCTCCTCAAATTCATGGTGGACCACTTCATGATGTTTATCAATTGGAAAATCTACATTTTCATTGGAACACGAATCATCACAGTGGAAGTGAACATAAAATAAATGGAGAAAGGTAACTTATAATTCAATAATCAATAGAAATAATGCTAATTGTATGTTAGTGGAAGTTCATCAATTAAATTTTTTATAATCAAATAATATTTGATTTCTAAAATAATTTTAGTTTTCCTCTCGAAATGCACATGGTTCATTTCAACCGTAGATATAATTCCTACTCAAATGCATTAAATTATAGAGACGGATTGGCTGTCGTAGCAGTTATGTTTGTAAGTATAAAATTTTCTTAACTATTATTAATCATTTAGATAATTCACAGTTATTGTCTTTCGTATGCTTATGCATTTTACAGGCTTTATCGTCTGAAGACCAAAGTCTTTTGCTGTCTAAAATTTTAGCTAATTCATCTGAAGTAACGAATAAATATTCAAACATTCATATTCAACCATTTAGACCTCATATGTTTTTAAATGACGGAATATTTCAGAATTATGCAGTTTATTTTGGATCACTCACCACTCCTCCTTGCACAGAAGGTGTAGCTTGGTTCGTATCACTTCAACCACTTCCTGTTTCGACGGCAGAAGTAAGTTTGACCTTTCTACTTATAGTCAGTTAATAATTATTATCAAAAATAAGTTTTTCCTTTATTATTTTTAGATGCATAAGTTCAGATCTTTACAGTTGGCAAATAATGATGATCATAATAATCGACCTATACAACCACGAAATGGTCGTAGCATAAATATTATTGAAAGTTACTTTTAATTCATCTTTTATAATTTTGGCTACTTATAATTATAAAAAAGATAAATATAGTTATTTGATCTCTAATTGAATCATTCATTGATAATTATGTTATGCATATTGATATATAAATGTTTCATCTCTGCGAATCTTTATAAATAAAATTTTTCACTATCAAACAATTCTCGATCTAAGTTCTAGTGGATCATTGATGTAATTAAAATGATCGTGAAACTTCCCGATGAGTAATGGTAACCTTAGAGGATCATTGAGTTATTATTTTTTTATTTTTATCCTAGATACGATCTAGCATTATATAAACCATTATTCAGAATATTCTACGACTTTTGTGAAATTTTTTATAAAATTATATAAAAATCATTCAATGATATAATTTTCTAGCATTGTAAAAACAATGCTAGAAAATTTATACTATGTCGCATTTACTTTTAATTCATTATAGCTCCAACATATTGAATATAATTTCTTGAAATTTATAAATTATCAACAATAATGTCTTGCAGATTGATCTTAATATTTTTTATTAACTTATTTGTTAACCAGGTATGTTGTATTTTGCATGATTAATTGTTAGTTATTTTTTATCGTTCTTTTTAATGCTTTTAGGTAAACTCAGGAATTATTGCTCATGATCTTAAATGTCGTGTTTATAAAGAGGAGTTTTTGAGAGATGTAAAAGTATTTTTTCACGCTGACAGTGAAATAAATGAATTTTTTGCTAATTTTACCATAATAAAACCTATTCCACGTGATGCTATGGTGAGTTTAATTTTTAATTTTATTTAAATATTTTAGCATAAGATATAAAATAAAAATTTTTTTTATACTATATTAGGGTCATATAAGAGCTTTAAAAATCTCAGAATCAGGTATTTATGATATACCTACCAAATTTCAATTTTCTCGGCTATTTTGTGAAACAGTTAATGATCCTACAAGTTTATTTTGGTATACGATTCATTCTTTGATTTTTGATGAATGTCCTCCTCAGCCAGTAAGTATTGTAATGACAAAAAGATCTAAAAATATAACTTCATACGAATATTCAATTTTAATAAATATGAGTTTATTTGAATACTTTTCAGGGGACTTACCTAATTGAAAGATTCGTTCTGATAGATGATGATCATGAACAATTCTTTCGGACTTCCTTAACACCTGAAAAATACATGATAACTTTTTATGTGACTTATTCGAAAGGAGCAATATTCTATTGCAATGTGCATTATGATTTAAGCTAAAAATATATTTTAAACAATTTGCATAAACTTTGTGCTTAGAGCAATTCATAAATGACCTTTTATAGTGTATGTGTTATTTTATTTTTCTAAGTTTATTATTCATTCTTTCTTCCATTTGATTAATTTCTTTTGCTTTCTGGGTTTGATGTACTAATCATTAAAACTAAAAAAACTCCTAAGACTGAGTCTTACTCCAAAACAACTGAACCTTCATTGTCTTGATTTAATATGAACCATTTATTGGTTGTTAGTCTACCAATCATGGACAACTATTTGATTTGTTATGAAAGAAGTTGCTCCTGACAACAGAATACCATTTGTGTTTCTGTTTTTTCGTCATCTCATTGTAATTATTGTAAAAGAACAGTATTGTATACTTCTAAAAAAATATGAGCTCAAGTGTAATTAGTAATTAAAATGAATTCTCTAATGAATCATAATGATAATGAGCTGTATCAAGTTCTTTTTGATTCATCTAAAAATGAAAAAAGACTTAATGAAGAATTTAAAATTCTTCAGAGAAAATTGAAAGCTAAATGGAAGTTTTCTGAGTAGGTAAAATTTATTTATTTCTTAAAGTTATTTTGTAAAGGATTAATTATCTGATTAATTTTATCACAGATTTAATGATGTATTATCAGAAGAATTACTAGCAACAGCAGAGCTACTAGTTCTTGCTGAACCTCGAAGTAAATTCACAGAATTAGAATTGAATTCAATCAGAGGTTTTATCAACAGTGGTAAAAATGTTTTAGTAATGCTAGGAGAAGGTGGTGAGAATAAAGTCAATACGAATATTAATTTTCTTCTAGAAGAGTTTGGCATAATGATCAATAATGGTATACTCATTTTTATTATCCATTTATATCATATAATTCATTCAATTATTTATTATGTTTCGATTATATTTATTAGATACTGTCATTAGAATGAGCTACAGCAGAAATTTGCATCCTAAAGAATGTACCATTTCTCATGGTCTTTCAAACAAATCTGGTTTTATTAATAACCATAATGATTCAGCGTAAGTTTATCAACGTCACATTAGTTATTATTCATATTTATTTTAAATAGCAAGAATATTATTATTTTTAATTTTTTATCTAGGAATTTATGTTTTCTTTATCCATATGGAGCAACTTTGAATGTTGTCCAGCCATCAATCGTTGCATTATCTAGTGGTTCGGTGGCAGTTCCCACTAATCGTCCAATCTGTGCATATTACTTTTCACCGACAAGTACGGGGAAATTAGTAGTTCTTGGTTCATCAAAATTACTTACCGATGCGTATATCGAAAAAGAAAAAAATGATACATTGAGAGAAATGATATTTGAATTTTTTGAGTCTAAAGAATGGAAAGGCAAAGATGTATATATTGATGATGTTGATGTAAGCTAGATGGTGATAATTAATTATTTAGATTCTTATTTCTTATTTTATAATAAATAATATATTATTTCAGAATTTAGAGTACACTTTTGTACCAGATATAGTACTGCAAGCTGATAATCCAAAAGTTTGTACACAAGATATTGATAGCCACGATATTCCACGAGAGTACACTAAATTTTTTAAACATGAATTTTATTCCATTAATTTGTCGATGATACCTGACTCTTTAAAAGCTTATCAAGATTTAGGAATTAAACATGAACCTTTGACGTTAATTACTCCTCATTTTGAAACACCGTTACCTCCTACTCAAGCTTCCGTAAATATAATTATATATAATAGTAATTCCTTTCATTATGATTGCTTTTAAAAATTTAATCAAATAATATGTTTTAGGTATTTCCCCCTAGTTTTCAAGAACTTCCGCCACCTGCTTTAGAACTTTTTGATCTTGATGAAGCTTTCAGCTCTGATGTTTTAAAACTATCACAGCTAACTAACAAGTATTTATCATCGAAAGATCCACACAATGAAATGGAGCTCGGTTGTTACGTTCAAGAATTTAGCGAGATTATTAGAATCAATCCATCAGAAGCATCTTCTGCAAAAGAAATATTAAGGTTCATTTTCTTAAAAATCAATAATTTTAGAACAATGAGTCTTCATGAAGAAAAAAACATTGAAATAATAGAACAAAATGACAACAATGATGGAGGAAATGATGAAAAAGTTAATGAGCCGACTGACAATCAAAATGTGAAACGAAATGACAATGAATTCGATGAACATGAGATTGATGAACAAAGTGATAGTCATATGTCAAGTATATGAATTGTAACAGTACTTTTCCTCCACAAATGAAAATGAAGTCAATTTTTATTGGTTACTGAATAAATTCTTTCAAGCTCATTAAAATTAGTAAAAAATAATAAATTTTTTCCTCAAAGTGAAATATTTTTAGACGATATTTATTTAAAAAAACAGTATTCATTATTTAAAATATACTTACATGAATTTACATAATAAGTAAAAATGCATTGATTAATAATAAACAGAAATAGATCTAAAGAAGTCAATAATTAGTAAAAGTTACAATGAAGCTGTTCGTAGAGCTTCTTGGAGTTTTTTTCTCGCTATCATTACTCTGTCTTCTTGCCGTTTAATATCATCATCTGCTATTGTAACAGCCTAAAACGATGTATAAAAAATTTTAAGTATCCAAGATATATTGGAAAAATATACAATTTTATTTACAAAGAAACAAAATCAGACCTGTACAAGAGGTTGATCTGGATTTAAAAACACTCCAGGATTTTTTTCAAGAGATGTTTTTGAACCTGTTTGGCCTGTGACTGGTTGAGAAGACATATGAAGAGCTGTTGCAACACTCTGTAAAAGAGTTTCTTCTGTAATGTAAGGTCCAACCGCACGTAAATTCTTTGGTAAGTCCATGGCATCAAATTCAAAACCATCTGGATCACAGGCTCTCAATCCTTCTAATCTTTTTTCCCAGAATAACTGAAAAGGTAGAATCTACCATCAAAATAGATAGTGCTATATATTAATATTATTATAATAAATTTAATTATTTACTTGTTTAGGTTTATCTTGTGAGCCATATTTAGTATCAGTTTTATCTACACCTTCCTAAAATTACAAGTTAATGTAATTTATACATGGTATAAATAATCATTGATAATAAATATCGTATACGTACTTGTTTCGGTTTATCCTGAGTTCCATGTTTTACATCCTTAACCTTTTTTTCTTGTGTTTTGTAAATCGTAACTGGTTGTTTAAAAATTGAAGCTGTCTGTCTAATTGGTGGGACTAGTGAGGCATCATTTCTTACACTTCGACTGATAAGTAAAATTAAATAAAAAATAATGATTAGTAATAATTCTAATTCAGCTATATTCCAATTCATAACTTATAAATACCTGTAATAATAAACATCAACTTTTCCTGACGAAGGTACTGAGTTTTGATTTTTGCGTGGTATATCTTCTCTGGATGGCCAATTTGTCGGCAACGCAGATGGATATTTTTTTTTCTCTATTGACATATTCATTATGAACAAATCAAGTCTTTTTTTTGTTAAAATATTAAAAAGTTCTTGTTGTGTTATAATATTATCCACTAATTGTCAACAACACGCAGCCATATTGGAAATATATATATGATTGACAGCGCTATGGTGGTATCAATTTCTACTATAATCAAATAGTGTTTATTATCGACGGATGATTTTAACTGTAGGGTCATGACTACAGGATGTCATTGCTCCAGATTTCTCATTAGTAGGTGTATGTCTCAAGCCGGAAAATTTTTATGCATGAAAAATTTTGTGCTGTTTTCTTTGAGTAGTCAGCCATTGCTCAATGCATAATCGATTAGTGTTCTCATAATGACATTATAAATAATTTTCAGAATATTTAACAAAATTTGAACATGAATCAGTATTGATTAATATTTAATCTACTTACGCAACAAATAGAATAACTGTTTGTATCATAAATACTGATAATGATGTACGCAAATAAGTGTGTTCTAGTGAATTCAACTCCTTTAAAATTCAGACAATTGTCACCGTCAACAAATACTCGCGAACAATCAGGTAATTATTGATAGAAAAAAACAATCAAAATAGTTATTTCATTTCATTAATCATTCAATAGTTTTCATAAAACTCATAATTATATAAACACAGTGATTTTTGCTTGAGTACTAACGCAAAATTTTTTTTTCAGGTTTTTATATTGGTTATGAATTATGTATTTTCTTATTAGTGAATTATTTTTCTTCGTTACTTTTATCCTCTAGTTTATTCTCTGAGAGTGTTTGATGTATTAATGAAGCAGGAATAGTGGATATGACAACAGTGACGCATGTTACTGAAACAATTAGTTCAATGCTCATGGCTAAAGGAAGATTTAGGGGTTCCAATGGGACCAACAAAGTAATACATTAATATTAAATTACGATTATTATTTTTATTTATTTTATTGAAATATTTAAAGTAGTATATTACAAAAGTTTTCGTAGTTGAATATCCTTTAAAAAATTAAGTAATTCTATCAAGTAACATAACAGTTGTTGGAGTAATGTTCAGTAATGGTTTACCAAAATTATTCTAAAGTTTGAAAAAACTTTTGTAATAAACTAATAAGTGATATTGTGCATATTTTGTATTAATAAAGTACTTCTTAACTTCAGAATTTATTTTCCAACGGAGTATTTAAAGGTGCTGAAGTTTTTACTACAGAGTTTGAAATTAATGAGACTTCTCCTAGTGCAAGAACTTTACTTACTAAAGGGTATATTCAAGATGAAATCAATAACTTTTCAGGTAAGTTAAGAAGCCGATTAACTCGATCTTTCGTGATAAAGTCTCAAATTCAAAGTATCAAATTTCAAGTTTCTGTAATGAATTAATTTGCTTAGGTGCTACAGTTTCTACTCGAGGAAGGTTCATGACTGAACAAGAAAAGTTAAGATGCCCCAATGAACGTCCGCTCTATCTGTACATTCAGGGTCACACGAAACATAATATTGATTGTATGGATAGTTTTTCTCTTAGTATCTTTATTACCAAATTTATTAATATTTTATAGTTATGGATTATTTCCATTGTGGAATTAACTTGGTTTATTTATTTCCAGTGGCCATACAAAAAATCAATAATATCATCAAAACAGAACATCAAAGCTCGTTGAATAGACCAAGCCGATTCACAAATGCTCCGCCACCTTTGATGAGTTTACACACTGGGGTTCCATCAGTGGTAGGATATTTTTTAGCAGCTATTATTAAGTTATACAATAGAATTGAAATGATTTCATTACAATCATCTAATTGACGGCTATTTTTATCTACAGGAGAAGATATGTGTGGGAATTGAAAATGCTCCTGAAGGTTTCGATTTACGTGGTCGGATTATTGGAGCAGGAGGTGCCAATTTATTGTATATACGAGGAGAGACGGGTGCTACTGTGACTCTTAGAGGCCGTGGGTCACAATTTATAGATGCTACTTTAGGTACTGAATCACCTGAACCACTTCATTTGTACATAGAGTAAGTGAAGTTTAATTTAAAAAATTTAATACTTTATATTATTTAATATTTTTATATAATACATTTATAGATAATAATTTTAAACAAAGAATAATCGGCAAAAAACAATTTATTACAGGCATCCTAAACTGGAAGCTTTACAAAATGCCAAGCAATTAGTAATTAATTTAATTCAAACAATACAATCTGAACTACAATCTTATATTCAACAACAGCCGCCACCAATACAGCCACAACAAGTTTTGGAAACTTCACAGATTCAACAAATTCAGCAAGGTAATTACAATCATGACAATTTCCGAGTCATTTAGAAGATTTTTCACTACGTTAAAATGCAATCGAGCGAAAAGATAAGCATAATCATGTAGATTCAGCGGCATTATTATTATAATAGAATATTTTGCTTATAGCACACTTCCAGACTATGAATATTGGGGCACTGACTCAGTCTAATGTTGTTACAATCCAACATCAAGATATAATTCAACATCCACAAAGCAGTGTAGTTACTTTACCTGCAACAATATTAACCGCAACCATGACAGGTGGTCCAGCTCCTGGAGCAACAGTTCCTCCTCCTGGAGTTCATATTCCAGCACATACTGGACCTTTAGCACCTCCAAATCAATCTCAAGTAAATTTTTAATCATTTTAATAAATTTTGTTTCATTTTTTCTTATACTCATCCATTTTTATAGGAAATGCAAACATTAATATCGCCTCCATCATCTGTTAGTCAAGTACAATTGATTGGGCCACCTCCAACTGTGAGTCAAGTCCAATATCAAATTCATCCAGGCCAACCTGTTCATATCCAAGGAATCCAAATGCCAGCAGTATCTCACTCACCCTCTCAATCAGTAGCACAAATGTACGTTATGAGCCAACCTCCACCACAAAGTCCGAATCAGCAGGGCTTTATTACTAGTAGTGGAACATCTGTTAGTGGGGCTGTTTCTTATGTCTATACTCAACCAAATATTCAACGGCCACCTTCACCTGTTCCTCAAGCTTCTATTGAAACTGTTAATGTCAATCTTCAACAGCCACCACCACCATCATTAAATGTCACTCATCAACCTCCACCATCGTTGCTTCATCTCCACTTTCCTCCTCCAAATTTCCCACCTAATCAACCACCTCCACCAATCCCTCAGACATATCAGATTCAGTATCAACAAATGCAAACAACAGGGCCTCAACCATCGACGCAGTTTGTTTTGCAATCTGATGACACCATAGTACAATCTCAACTTCAACAAAACTCAGAACATACTCAACATATTTTGTCCGCTCAATATGATGCTCAACCGCCGCAATATCCTCTTCAAGTCCCTCCACCAACTACACAAACTTTTCTTGTGCCAAATTCACCACAATCTCCAAACCATCATCCACAACCACCACTGCCAATGGGAATGGAAGGGTCTCATCAACATGAAGGACCTGTAGAACATGGTCCACCACCACAACCAGTACCTCCGCCTCAAATGGTACCACCACCTCCAGTTAATCAGTTACCAAATTCTATGAATATTCTAACAAATATGCCACCGCCAAATCAACAACCTCCGCCACCGAATGCCCCTTGGCTCTACCAAGCACAGCAGCCACCACCTACACAAGGACAAATCCAAGTAAGAGTTTAAATAAATTTAAAATTAAATACAGTGTTAAAAATCCATTATGTGAATAGTTTTAGAGTAAATGAGGCCAAAAAAGCACCCGAAAATAGAGATTTAAGAAAATTTAACTTTAAGATCTTAAAATGGTAAGCTATTTAACTTTTAAAGTCCTAACTTGAAGTTTGCAATTTCTTTGAATAGATTCAAATGCCACCACCACCATCTCAAGCTCTTCATACCGTACCATCTTCCCAAGTTCAACAACAGATTCAGTACCATTCACAGCAATTGCAGTATCAAAATGGCCAAGTGCCTGCCCAAGTGCACTACACTATTCAACCACCTCCACAACCATTTGAGATGCATAAGCCTGATTCTCCAGAACATCATAAAGGCCATGGTATTAAGAGAAGATTTACTGATGTTGATGGACTTCCGGTATGTTTTTAAAACCCTAATTACTTATTATTATTTTTTAAACAATAAAATAATTAAAATAACATAACGATTAAATTACAATACTAAATTTATGAGTACAATATTTTTTATTTCGCAGCTTTATATTCAGATTACTATTTAATAAATATTTTGTCTCGATAAAAAATAGTATTACTCCACGAAAAATATGAAAATAAAAAAAAATATTATTTCACTTAATTTCTCTTAAAAATATAATTAACTTTTTAGGATGCACCACCTTATCAGTGTGGACCACCACCAATTCAACGTCATGGAAATGGGTGAGTGGAAATCAATAATATGATTTCATATTATTTATATTAAATAATGGATTTAAATTGAATGAAAGATTTAATTGAAACTCGAATGATTGAATGAGTTAATAGATTAAGAGGATTATAATGTAGCAGATAATTTAATAGCTTATTTATATTTACATAAAAATAAGAATTAAATATAAAAATGTTTATCTTTAGAAGTAATATATAGAAGACAAGCAATAGAGCTGAAAAATCCAGAAGCAGGCAATCGTAAGCTTGAGTTTTATTTCCAGATTGCTTATTTAAAGATGTATTTTTTGTTGGATGTTGGAGATACTAAACTATAAGTTATAAGACCGTACAAATTAAATATAACGCTTATGATTTATTACAGAGCAAGTGATGCATGATTATTTAATGGGGAAATTTTAAAAAATTTTAACAAAATTATTGAAATTCAGAAATCTACACATAACATAAAATACTTAAAAATTTTTCAAATTTTTATATGCATTATTTAAAATTGATGCTGAGAACTTACCTTTGAGCCTGAATTTTTAAATAAATGAATAAAACGTTAATTAAGTTAATACGTATTACATCCATAGTATAGATTTAAATAGTCAAAGAGAAAAATTCATTACTTGATTAAAAAACTGTTCATCTATTTATAAATTATAATGAAAAATTTCCATAATTAGAAAGAAACAAAGCAGACCTTTGTGGACAGTGATATCTTGATAATTACTAGCATTTAAGAAAATCTGTTAGATTAATTTTTTTTTTCATAAACGCGGCTTACGTCTTCCGTATACATTAAATAAGCTGTTGAAATGATTGAAACTCAGCTTAATATTTCAGAAATATCCACGGATCTAAAGCAACAGCTGATTATTTTTAATTAGCCTGTTGCTCATCGTTTAATTAATGAATTTTACTGAATTGTTTAAGCAGAGAAGTTGAGAGGCAGCAACAACCGATGCATGGTCCTACATCAGGAGGTGTTGGTCATCCCCCTGGCGATCGAAACAAGCCGCCAATGCCACCTCCGCATCCAGGTCTGTAGCTAAGAGTATTTTTACTGAAAAAATGCTGATTAATTCGTCTTATTTATTGTTTTATGGCGAATATTTAGCATTTTTCGAAATACTCTTAGACTGTATTTATACTGTAAAATTGAACTTTTTTTTTTCTCTTATCAGTATTTTCTTAGCTCATTTATACTTTCCGGATGGTAGCAGTATTTCACATGGATGACTATTAATTATTGATTTGAATATTTTATTCTTGCAGATCGTTTTTCATGACAGCATGTGCGGCAATTTTTGGGGATACATTTGTTGTATATAATGAATAATCCTTTTAATTGAAATATTATTCAATACATTCCAGGCGATATTTGATGCAAAACAAAAACGTGACTTTTATATTAATTCCAATATAAAGCCTTTTTTTCAGACAGATATTCCAGTGACGATGCATCCGAGAGTTTCTGTTATTTTTCATTTTTCATATTTTTAGCTAGATATTAATTATTTTTTTGTTGATAAAATACGAAAATATAATTCATGATGTGTTCTACAGGTGAAAACTGTCATTTGGATCAACGATCTGCTGGACCCAATTCAGGTAAATAATATATACTTTAATTAAAATAAAAACTACAATAAATTCACGAAAAAATGTTTTATTTTTACTGTGACAATTAGGCAATGAACAAAATTTTCATGGTGATTGTGGTATGATTCCTGGATCTGGACAATCATTACCGCCACCTCCAGGATCGTGGCAGCGAGTTCCTTGGACAAGGCCTCCACCACCTAGGGATGGAGAGCATCATGTATTATATCCAACTCCACCGTTGCCCACAAATATGCCTCCACCACATCTTAGGCCCAGGGGTAAGTGATTATATAAAGATATATTCTATCCAATAAGCAAGTCATTAATTACGGTCATACATTGACTATAAAGGCCAGTCCGACATCGATCGAAGTCGGTCGCCCGTTCAAGGAGCAACATTGGATCATCATATGAATGTTGAGTACAATCAGTTGCCTCCTTACTCTGTTAAGCCGCCGCCGTACAACTCAATCCCATTGATGCAATCTATCTGCAATGCACCGCCACCGCCACCACCGCCACCCCATCATCAACAACGTCCACCCTTCCCTCAACAGTATCAGGTTCCTGTTTCGCAAGGACTTTCGGTGCCTTGCCCTCCATGGATGAATTAATTGTGTCTATATGAATTCATTAGGTAAAGATACTTGATCGAATTAACAGTGATTTAGACTTTTCATCCATTAAATACAAGTATTTGTGACATAAGTTAATGTGATAGTGACCATTGAATTTAATCGCCTTAATGCTACATTATTAATTGAATTAATGTTTGTAGCTAAAGTATGAAAGTGACTGTGAATTTAATTTTATCAACGAATTGCATCGATCAAAATTTGACGACAGTGATCGTTTATGATATGTAATATATTAAATATACATACACATAGCTTAAGTAAATTTCGTAGGGTTATTGTGTACAGTAAAAATAAAATTGTTTCTATTTATAATTGGTGCAAATTCAGCTTTCCTCGGCATTTGAATTTATTTATTATTTCTTCCAGTGTTCATTTATTTTCAGCGTTCATTTCTAAATTGATATGACGTTGAAAATTCATTGAAAATTTTAATTATCATACACTGGCTACTATATTATTATGATGCTTTTAATTTTAATTTCTATCGTCGAAAGTAACGGCATTTATTTTCAATAATTGATTAATTGTATATTTCTCTGTTACTTGTAATTACTTTAGTAATAATAGCAACTCATGCTAAATTTTTATTTTCAATTAGAACATCATACAAAAAAACTTGTCCAGTGAAATTAAATATTATTTTCATAGCTAGATTGTAATTAATTTTTATTTGCGAATAATTCCGTGTAGAAATATTTTTTTAAATATCGCAATAGGATAAATGTGATTTCTTTTTTTAAGTAATCCACATTTTACATTTATTTTTTGTATTCATTTTTGCACTAGAATTACATTGGAAATCCGTTTTAAAATTCTCACTATGAGATACCATTGTGTTGTATCGCTGCTTTAAATTTCGATCACAATCTGAAGCGACGGCATTTATCCAGAATAATTGTCTTTTTGTATAGTTTAAACCTTGAAAATTTTTGTAAAATTATTGTTTTTTTTTTCGTTAGATTATACTAAACATTAGAGATCGATTTAATAGTTTTCCATTGAAGAACAAAATAAATGAATAAATACCATGGTTAAAAAAGGTACTCTCGTCAATTGTTATCAATTTAAATGAATAAAATAATGAGCATACCTGGAAGAATGAATGTATTGCAAAGTTCGTCAGAGCATGCTTGAAAGGCAGACATGTATGCAATTTCAGAAGCACCAATGAATCCAAAAACAGTAGAAGCGTCCATGATGCGCTGTCGATAGTTGAAATAATTTGCGTCAATTAGATAGACAAACATACAGGATTCAAATGTCGACATCGATATCAGTTCAAGCATGCTTATCCCGAAATGTAATCAATGCGGTTGTAATTAACGCGACGATCCGATCTTGGATCCCATTCATATTGGTGTATAATAGGATTTCAGGGATTGTCCTCGAATATAGCGGAGAATTGCTTACCTTTACAGTCTGAATCGCTTGACAGGATTCCCGGGACATGAATTGTTCCTGTGTTATATCTGACCACCATGATTCAAATTGCCATTGGCCTTTGTGGTCAACATACGCGCCTTTTTGATACATGTGATGACTCAATGCTGCTGCTATTTGGAGACCAATGGACGCATAATTCAGAAAGGCTAATTCCTTATAGGGAGTCAATTCATTGAGCTCTAGAGCTGCTTCTGGAGTATCTAGGATTAATATTAAGAGTTTTATTGAATACAGTTTATTTATGCGCTTTAGTAGTTATTGATAGTCATTGTAGATTTGTGTTTGAAATAATTGTTTGAATGAAGATTTGAATAATGATTGTGGTAGAACCTGTTTGACAGTCATTATTCAAATAATTATCAAAACAATTAATATTTTAAATTAACTGTCAACTAGAGATATTGATTTTTAGATGATAGATTTTATTTTTGACTTTGATATTTAATTTGCAACATTAGATTGTATTTTTTCTGCTTGATTAACAAACATCCGTTTTTGAAATGGAACATTAATATTTTTGGTTGATTGATTATTATGCAACTGAATTGATTGTTGGATGGATTATTATTTTTTAATTGGAATAAACAATTATGATTGATTGGCTCAATTTTGTAACTCGATATTCAATCATTTATTGTCAAGATAATTTTCTGAATTTTTTTTCATAATAATAGGATACTTTTCTATCAATTATTTTCATTATTTTAGATATTTCGTCGTTAATTACTTTTATGATTTAAAATATTTTTAACTTAATTACTTGTTTATACTGAATAATAATATTGACTTACATACAGTTTTGGAGAAGAGATCAAATTTCATAACAGCATCCGTCAGATGTATTTTCTTCTCAAAAATTATATTTGTTATAGAACTATTTGGTTTATCCATGAAATACTTGGCCCGAACACTTCCTATCTTAAGATAATAATGATCTACAAGGAAAGTATTGATTTCACGGAATAGGGAATTTAGAGAATTTTCAGTTACGTAATCTAGCTGAAAAAGATGTACTTAAGTATCATTAACAGGGTGATAGAAGACAGAAACAAACAAATTTGATTAATTATGGAGTAATTTTAAAACATTTCCATCATAATTATATGTAATTAGAGTAAGAAGAAACTTTTTATGAACTTACACGTGTAAAATAATTATCATTTCGTAGATCATCTGGAAATGGTATTTTAAAGAGCATATTCTCCAACTTCTTGCGAGCTTGTTGTCTTTAAATTATTCAAGATTAAATAGAATACAAATAGGATTACCTGATAATTACTATAATTACATCATATAAGCTTACTGGGTTGTTGAGTCCATCCAAGGTACTCTATGAATAATATGAATAGTTACATTATAAATATGATTTTGAATTGTTTCTACAATCTCTTTGAGCAGTTTATTAACTTCATTAGCAATTACAACATCTAATGCAAAATTAAATCTGGAAAAATATAACATTAAAGTATTAGTATGTCTTATAGACCATCAATAAAGAATATTTAATGTTCAATATTCAATAACCAACATTACAGAAGTAGAGTCGAAGCAAATTTGTTCAATTTCCAATTGATTATTGGCAAATGCTATTGATAACTGAGGTCTGATTAAGTTAAAAAGGTCATCGATTATTGCTAGAAATGCGTAATTCGCCAGAGTTTTTCTATCAACCTCCTTTGAAGCGTTAAGGAACGACGAGATATAACAAGTGTCCACAATAATACAATTTTTATCCGATAAATATTTTCTTTGTCGCTTTGTTAACATTCCTCGGAGATATTTTATCCAATTAGTAATAGGGTATTTTTTTTGTAACTGTGCAATCGTGAATCGTTTTTTTGGTTCAAAACCGTTTGAACAATTTAACTGTACAAAGATAGCTAGTATGTATAATGTTTTAAACATATATATTTGGAATTTTGCCAATAAATTTATTAAATATTATAAAAAGAACGTACCTTGTGTAATTTCCATGCAAATAGTAGTGCCTCATTGATTTCGGATATGTTGGGAATTTTTTTATCTGTTAATTTCTTAGCTATTTTTAAATATCCAATACTTTGCATCATAAATTTTTCCTCAGTTATGTTGAGGTCGACATACTTTGGTCTTTCTACCTAAAAAAATACTAGGTCGCAATTTTAATTCAACAAAGTGCGGACATTGTTCTGACTGATTTTTATTTCTACCGTTAGTTTTATTGTATCATTGTAATTCCAAGGTTTTGTTATTTCTTCTATATTTAGGCCAATATGAATGAACATCCTTGGTAAAAATCCCAGATTACGAGCACATCTACTAAATTTTTCCCAAGTGAAGTGCTTGCTATTCCAGTATTCAGTGATCACTGGCCATTCGCCTAATCTTTTGAATAATAAACGTACCCCAACTAAAGCTTCTACAGTCGTTACTGCAATAGATTATTAAAAGATTGACCTATTTTACTTAATTCCATTATTTATTTACATATTAATTAATTATGCAAACATAATAGATGCTTTGCTCTTTTTTATTCATACTATTTTTACAAGCTTTCCAAAATATTCGAGCAAGTTTCATTGTTCTCGTGTCATCAATTCTACGTGGTTGGCTCAAATATGTCTGCAACTTTTTCCTCATTTTCCATAAGTTCAAACGATAAGTGGTTGGCTCTAATGACTTTTCTGAACAGGATTTTTTCATATTATCAAACTTTTTAAACTGTTTCCCGCAGGCAAATTCCACAAAATCGTCACACGGTGAAATTGTTTCATCTAAAGATTCTAGAAATCGTTTTGCTAAAAGAAAAAAATACACCAACAATAACAACAATGATGTTCATTTTAAAATTCTTCAATAAACTTTTTTCACGCTTTAATTCAACTAAAGTAATAACAATTACTCGAAAAATAAAAAGAAATAAGGTAACTTGATTAATTATTGAAAGAATATTAACCTTGTACTTTACACTCATCATAGCTGCACTCTTTCGCAGAAGTAGAATGGAGGAATCCAAGAAAAATCAACATCCGGACAATTGGCATGATTGCAGGATCATCAACGCACAAGGTAGAGTGCATTCGTCCTCTGTACAGTTCCACCAATCATCTCAGACAGACGCCAAACTAGCAAATATCGTTAAAATTGCTCTAGCTCGTTTTCATTTAGCACAACCTGGAAAGCTTAATTGATGCCGTTAAGAGGTCCCTCTAAAGCGCTAATGAGATCGTATTCCACTAACGGCACTCGTTCACCACGAGTAAATATCTGGTGGCACAATAAATAAAGTTATAAAACGTATATTAGGCTTTTTCCTTCTTATCACAATTATTTTATGCGCTATTGAACGTAAGCTCATAAGTCCTCGTTTTTATTAGATCAATTAATGTCAATTTTAATAGCCTAATGTACCGCATGTTGCACATATTCCAGATGGGAAATGCTCTATTATTAATACTTGTTCTGTATTAAAATTAATTCATTGATAAAGTGAGTTGAAATATTGAATGATATTTATTTCAAGATCAAGATTCTATTTAAAAATAATTGAAAATTTCTATTAGTTGAATTCATTATTAAAGGAGGAAACTATTGAAAGATAAAAAAACATGAATACTTTATTCACTTTCGAAACTTGGATCTGATACAGTACTTTAGTATTAAACCGATATTTGTTGATGAATAAATTATAACTTTTATAATTAATGCTAAGAACTGTATCCTTAAGTGAATAATTCATGCTTATAACTTGAGATTTATTATCAAGATGTTTACACGTAGTTGTCTAAAATATATTAAACGCAAGTGTCTCTTGTTCTGTGAATATTAACAAGGAAAAGAAACAGTGATACTTAAAGATTAAAAGAATGGATCTTCGAGATGTTGAACTTGCGACTGTTACTTATGAAATTTTAAACTTGTTGGTGACATGTGGTTATTTAATCAAAAAATTTAATTATAAGAAGATTGGCATTCAATTGTATCAGATGATTAGATTGTATCTGCTAGAAATAGAAGAATAAATTTACTCTTTTCTCATCATAATTAATAAGCATTAATGTTTACTAACATGTATCACTTTTCATAGTGACAATATATATTTTTTCCATTGTAGTGAGCATAAAATAGGTGTGTACAATCCATCAAAATTAATCTGATACCACAAAAATGTAGTCGTTATCAAAAATGTAACAGAAATGTGTAAGATCTTGAAAATCGATCTTCTTAAATAATTCACAGACAGAGAATAGGTAAATCTACAGTATTTTCATTTACTCAAGGTAATTAAATCTCATCGATTAATTTTCGGTGACATTCTCGACGATGACAGAGTACTTGACTTTCTGTGTAAATTACACGAATGAAGCATTGAATTTCCGAAGGATCGTTAATGAAGATACAGCGATTTTCGTCCTGAGAAACATCAAAACTAAGACTACATTTAATGTAAATAATTTTCTAGATAAAATGAATAGTAAACACTTTTGAGACATCTTCAAACTTTCAGATAGTTTTATAATGTAATTAAATTCTATTGATTTAAGAAAAAAAAAATAATTTACATTCTGTAATATAAAATATCTGTTAATAATCAAGGAAATAATTACATAAATGATTCTGAAAACCTGTCTGTAAACCAAGCTTTAATAAACATCTGATTATTAATTGAGATGAAGATACTTAAAAAAACATTGAAGAATAAAACAATCTTAATGAGTTCAAGATAAAAAATTGTTCTAATTTCTCATCTCATCAACTTGCTGATTTGATCATTTCTGAA
Source organism: Chelonus formosanus (assembly GCA_028641665.1). NCBI lineage: Eukaryota > Metazoa > Arthropoda > Insecta > Hymenoptera > Braconidae > Chelonus > Chelonus formosanus. Next base: position 24,102,980 of record CM054002.1, read on the forward strand.
GAAATCTCAAACTCAAGATGCTTTTTATCATTTTAAACATGATTACAAATTCAAAAGATCCAAGTATTAGCTTAAGGTCCTTAAAGACATCAAAGAGTATGAAAGGAAATGAGATCACCTACATAAAAAAGAAAAAATCTTTTGTCAGCAATGTCAGGCGAGTCTATTCGCAAAATTTAGAAATGATACATGTTTTTATCAGAATACGTTGACGATACTTGAGAAGACGAAGAGTTGGTCAAAGGTATGAGTTTGATCAAGCACAAAGACCTGCTGGACATTCCCGTGGAGAAATTCAAGAACCGTAAAATCCTCAGAGAGTAGAAGGGCAAGAAAGTATTGCAGACTTGGACGAAGATCGATGAGAGTCTGTCATGCGAGAAAATCCAGGATCAACCAACGTCAGACAAAACAACAAAAGAACGTTCGTCTTGTGAGGATCACGATGCTAGTGAGACCTGTTGGACTTGAACAAACTTTTCTAGTCTGGAAAAGCGATCCAACAAGTTGGGCAATCGATTTCAATGAAAAAGCATTAGATCAAAACAGCATTAATCTGAGATTTGTCACTATCAAAGACATAATTCAATGAATTTTTGCAGTTATTCAATTAATATAAAAGTTTTTCGTCTTCTCTACATTTAATGCATCACTATTTCTATTCTTCATTCTTACATTCAAGTTAAGAAAATTTTAATGATTCGAATTTATTATTATATTGAAGTTATAATAAGACTTTTTTTTATTTACGTAGACTGTGTCAACGTCTTTTGCAACCATTATAAAGTTATTGGAACATTTGAAGCTTCTTTAACTTCATCTACCAAGTCAGTGTACTTTGAAATATTTCCCAGTGTCAAAACTTTCTCAAATAATCTTTGATTTAAGTTATCAAGAATGGCTTAGCAATTGTTGAATGGCTTGACGAATGGCTTTTTGATTGTTCTTGTCTTTTACGAGTTTGATATTCTTTGAAAGCACTCTTAAAAAAGTAATTAAAAATAAAATTCTCTTTTCACGTTTGTATTAATTATTATTTAGTTACTAAATTTATGAATATTCATAACTGATTTTTATCCGTGCATCATATTGAATACTCTTACCTGAATAATTATTGCTGCCTGATTGAGTCGTTTTGCATCAACTCCATCGTTTCTATGTACCACGTTGAATCGAGTAAGAGATCCGATTCTTTCTTCCAAGCTAGAATACTTATTTTTTATTACTTCTTTTCTGCCATTTCCATCTACATTCAATATTGATTAAAATTTCATTTTGATTCTCACATAAATTATAAAACTTTTATTTCTTAACTAATAAATATTTTATTGAATTTTTCATACTTTTATTTAAGTCCATTTGTCTACTTCTTGTTAGAGGATTATCATGATATCCCAGCTATAATAAGAAAATAGTATTTAAATAAATCAGCGGGAGAATCTACAAAAGTATTTAATTTCATTTTACTTTAATACAAGATGTAGCAGATGTTTTTTTTACCTCTTCCGATGAAATTCCTGTTTTTCTTAGAATTTCTCTTGTATTTGCTACTTCTTGTTGCCATTGTACTCCATTTTTTTTAACTTTATGAGATAAAACTCTTTCACGATAACTTCGAAAGGCTGTCTGGTATTATTTTAATTAATAATTAGTTGACTGCATTTTATACAGATGATATTTAAACATTACTTGAATAATTATTGCTGCTTTATGAGCCTGTTCTCGTGTAGTTTTCGTTGTTTCAAGTATCCTTTGAATCGAAATTTCACTTGTTACTGACGGACATTTTGTAGAGGCAATGAATTCACGGAATGCCTTCTGTAAGTTGGGCGCAACAATACCAATTTGCTTCAAATCCAATCCCATACAATGTAGTGTGTTTACAATTAATTCACTCTGATTGACAACATCATTTACTATTTTAACAGCAACTGATGGCGTAAAAAAATATTTTTCTTATTATTATTATTATTATCCATGATGATGAATAATAACTTATGTAATTAATATTGGTAATGAAAAATTTGCTAATCAATTAATGATAGATTGACTAATGAAATAATTAAATTAAATGAAGAATGAATTATTGATTATATTGAATAGTAATGAATGAGAATAAAACAATTCTACTTTACCTTTAGAATTCTCTCGTCTGGCCAAAAGTTTATCGAGATAGTTTGCAATAAAACGATAAATGTCTGTCGGTTGAGTACGCAGTACCTCAATAGTGAACAAACGAGACCACCATTAAACGATTATGTGATTGATGGAAACAATATTGAGTGTGAGAAATCAATAATGTAAACATATAAATTTACCTCATAAGAAATAGTTTTACACAATTCATGTAATCCATCAGGTATTCTAAATGTGTTTTTTGCACCATGGATATACAACAAGCTAGCCATTTTCTCATTAATTTAATTTACTGCCTAATTATTTTTCCCAATTGACAGATAATTAATGAATTTTGATACTACTAGCGCATACAATGTGATCGGTGATGTAATGAGAATGCATTTGTTATAACCAATGGGAAAAGGAATGTAATGAGTACGATGACGTTTAATTAGTGAAAATGAAGGCAATCGATCAAGAAGATGATTTCTATCTTAGAATGTCCATTTAGGGATGTAGAGTAGTAGAGGAACACCTTAGTTGTCTGCTGAACAAGAGGGTTACTATGGTAATCACACTGAAGTGGGAAAGCGACTAACAGGTCAAAGTGGTTACCAGGGGAACGATAGAAAGACGACCCCTGTCAGAAGATAATTTTAATGGGAATGGTAATACTGATGATGGTCAAAGACTTCAGGTACAGATGTTGAATTTGAGGAGATCAAATACTATTGGAAATGATGATACCACTGGTCAATTTACTTTTTATATATTGGCTGATATGAAATTTTTTTATTACATGGCCAATTTATTAGATTCCAATCTACATGATAGATCATAATGATTATCAAGGAAATAATAATAATAATAATAATAATAACAATAATAATAATAATAATAATAATAATAATCATAGGAATACATTTACTATTGAATCCAATTCAAAACATCTATAAGAATATAACTGGAGGAACAATAGGAAACCGGAACAAACTGGCAGTTATGGAAATTCGTAGAACAGCCATTCAGACATAGAAAGAATGAAAATAAAAAAATCTGAAAACTTACCTTTTATAATAATGGACGCATAGTACTTAGTAACCAAAAATGTTCAAGTTCAAATATTTCCATGAGAGTTTTCAAGCTCCTTCTAACATATTCAAAGAGTATAGTTGTCATTTCTTTGAAGTTATCTTCAATTATAGTTGTTGATATTCTATTCAAGCTTTTTTTGTAATCAAAACTAAGTAAAGTATCACTATTTATGTATTTTTTTATTTAATAAAAAGTAATCAAGTAATTTCTTGATATTTTTTGATGAGAAAGGGAAAGATTGAAAAGAGTAGTATAATATGAGTGAAGTATTCTTCCAAATAAAACTTGTAAACTGATGCAAGTTAGATTCGAGTAATGTTAATTTAATTTTAATTAACAATTCCAAAGACTTTCTATAAATTGTAGAGAAGAATTTAAGCAATTAAATGTAAATGAAAAATTTCAACTTCACATAAGGAATTTATTTAATAATTTCATGTCTCAGTCAGTCTTACTATTCATTTTGGTTGTTTCCACTAGCAGCGAATATACGTAGAAGTTACAAACTTACTACGGCTCTCTATCATGTAGCAAAGTTCTAGGCAACTAGATACAGAGAAACAGTATTCTTACTTGTACATGCTGTGAGGACTACGTGAGAAATGGCAGTGTAGTGTCCGTTTGCCTCAACGGCTCGTGGTACATGCCACTTTCGTGCTTGAGTAAGTACTTGGCAAACGAAAATGTCATTGAAGTAACTCTGTTCATCCCTGTCGTTGTTTCACTGTATATAGTTTAACCAAGTAGATCAAATTGAGGGGTCACTTTCTGAGTGTTGTATCATAGGACACAGTCCACAAGAGTACTTTGTCATGGTTATTGTACTAGAAATTTGGATCATCTTATGTTGAATTAGATAATTGTGGATTATTTAGAATTTCATCTCAATATTTTAAAAAAACATCTCTACTATTTTTCGAAAGTGATTCAATAGAAAACTATTCAATTTTTTTTCTTGTTATGGAATACAAAGGTCAGATAAAATAATTTATTTGTCTCTCTTTTAACATATTATTGATAAGTTTTATTTGAATTATTATTCATAAAGCTATAATACCTCGGGTTATGATCACATTGTTTTATAAATTATTCAGTAGAAAATATATACATATTAATATTGGCCAATTCGTAACACTAAATCATTAATTAGATATCAAGAATAATTGAAATTATTATTCGAATAAATTTTTATTTATAAGTTTAACTAAATTCAATTGCAAAATCCATTATGTATTTGTTTATGTTAACCATCAAAAGTTCAATATAATTTAATGTATCATGTTTTTCCATAACCATTTAAATAATAGTCTAATTAATTAATTAATTTCTATTGAGCCAAAAACAGAACTCGATAATATCTAATATAGTATTAATAAATTTTTTAAAATCTAATTAGCTTTATTGATCGAGATATTACAATTGGATATTTTATTCTATTATTCATCTCTAACAATAAATTTAAATTATAACAATTATAAATAATTTTCGTTTGTTATTAATAAATTAAATAATCACTTCATGAAAATTATCAATTTTCTAGAGCAAATTTTTGATTTTTTTATGCAATAGAGTATTTTTTTCTACGTTTTATTATGATATTGAATAGCATCGAAATGCTAAGCAACCAGTGTTTTTGATAAATATATATAATATGATATTTCAATCAATTTTATCAGCATTAGATAATCTAAATAAGTACATACATATGATATTTATAATTGACTGTATAAATTATAGCCCTCTAACATTTCTGTCGTGCTGACGAATTTTTTATTTTGTTATTTTTATGAAAATAAATCGAATCGAAACAAACGGATGCAATTCCTGCGGCTCGCTTGTGGGATTATCTTCAACGCTATCGATGGACGAACGCTAGCATTGGGGACTTTGTTTTACGAGCTTACATTGTCTCTACGGTAAATTGCATAATAAATTGGTTTTACTACCTCGACATCGATCGTTCATCAAACGCAGGCAGCCTGTCAAATCCACGCTACAATACAGTTTCATCCTGAAGCTTTTTTTCTTTCATCCTATTTTGGAGATTACTATCTGACGGACGAAAATCGTATAAAAAAACTATAACCATCGATTATAGCGGCCAATTTATATCAATCTATATCATATATGTTACACTCATTTTCTCGAGGGTCAAAACTCCTTCGGTTTGGCCAACTCATCGTTATGATAATTTTATGGTCAATTAAAAGTATTATTGATAACTCTTTTTCACAAGTGTTTAATATCTTTTTATATTATGGTACAGTTACAGGAAAATATTAGAGATACCTAAGAAACAATTACTTTCTTTTTTAGAACTAAGTGGACCATATTCAAAACTTCAGAACCTGGAGATGATTTTTCTATGCGAAGAACGATTACAAGTAGTATTGCCTGATTTCAGTCGGACCTTTTGAATGTAAAATAACGGTTCGAAACAAGTGGATGAAATTGTTTTTTTAAATTTGAATGTAAATAGATGTTTTAAATATTTTTCATTATCGAAAACAATTACGAACAGGTGGAGAGAAAAATTTAAAAAGTATTTTATACAGCGTGAAAATAATTTGAAATTCGGCGTAAAGTTTTATAAAATTTGTTATAATATTCGATTTATTTGGGTCAAATTGAAATTTTCTACTGTCGTAATTGAAGTAATTTATTATTATTTTCAATTCACTGAATAAGAATTATTTAATATTTTATTCGGAATATTGATCTTCGATCAAGTTACTCTGTTTCTCATTGTTAATTAAAATGACCCATAATACCAATTTTTCTGATAAACTTTGATTATAATAATGACTTTTTAGCAGCAAAAATGTTCCATTTCATTCTTCAATTTACCTAAAAGCTCATAAAAAGCAGCGCCACTAAAATATATCATATTTTAGCAAAATCATTTGATGTCGTAGTCGGCGAAATGGACTGCATTATTACATGGAATAGCTGTGTCAAATAAGGCACAAGGGTCAACGGATGAAAAGGGTCAGAGTGACGGAGGTGTCACGTATACATATAGCTTTAGTGAATTAACAGTGAAATGGAAAGAGAAATGTAGAGTGAGTGTGCAGGAGCTTACGCAGTTTCAAGTGGTGCACTCGTCGGAAACTCAGCACCGCCACTCGTCGACACACCGGGCGAATATTTTTCTTTAGGCGTTTTAATTAGTCCGGTCATTAATTAAACACGGGTCTTTCCTTCGGGCAGCTTCGGCTCGTTGTCGGCTGCTTTGCTACACTTGAGGAATTTTAATTTTGCCAGCATGTAAACACGCGAGCGCCAATTTATTTTACCACGGGGAGCATTTTAAAGGAGGAAGGGCCCCACCAACTGTTCATTTTCGTCTCGATTTACGACCATCGGTACAAAGCTAAAATCCCTCAACTTCCCCTTTCATTATCTTTCAAGATTTTGGCAATATTCTTAAAATATATTAAAAATACTTTCTGCGTAATTAGGACTATGAATACTGTCAACAAAGATTGAAGAGGTCTAATAAGCTTACTCCAAACTACTTTATAACTTTTAAAAATATACAATAGGTATCTTTGCAATTCATTTCATCATTAAATTATAATATTCTTTTATTAAAATATTATTTAATTAAAATGTATTTTTTTCTCAAAGTATTAATTATTTTGATTAAAAATTTGTCTAAAGTAGTATTATTTTATTTTAGTCAGACATTCATAAGGTATCGTTTGATATTTTTTTTAAATGTATAGAGTTATTAATTCGAAATAAAGTACTGTTTCTTTGTTATTAGAATTGGAAGAATAGAATTTAAAGTAACTTTAGCCTAATAAATCAGTAAAATATGAAAGATATCGAAAAAAGATTAAAAATAAAGTATAAAATCAATACTCTTAATTCAATTTTCTTCCCGTATGAAACAAGAATAAAAATCAAAAAGGAAATATGTACCTACTAGTCGAAGAGCTGACAGAAGTGTGAGAATTCTATTCTTCGAATTCATTTTCCTGACAATCTCCGGTTCTTCCGTGCGGGTGAGTTTCTTCCTTAAAATCAGATGTTCATGCAAAGTGTGATGGAAAGAAGATGGAAAATTGCAAGAAAAGATGAAGAAGAAAAGTCGCTTATTGTTAGCTGGACTTACTTCTCTGCACGATTTGAAAGAGCTTTCATGATTTTGCAGCTCTTCCCGGAATTCATTTTACGAAGGTTGTTAGGAAATGAGCTACTTCGTTTCTTATCTTTTCCCAAAAGGATTTTTTTACTGATTGAACATTTTACTACTTTCACATAACCACTTTTTGTAAGCATAAGACGTGATTTCATATAAATGTCTTTAATCATCATATCCATTCAATTGGAATTAAAAAAGATTGGAAATAAGAGAGGTAATGAAATTTTTTATTTCCTTGAATCAAGAATAACTATATTTATTTAGTTCATCTTCACTTTCTATTTTTCTTATTGTTGATGGTTTGTTTTTTTTACTCATATGTATGCATCTACTTTTGTTGTGTCGGAAGCAAAATTGCATTTGTAGCATGTGGCATTCGGAAAATTTTCTAGTATAGAACAGAAAAAAATTTACAAAGCCTGCAGACTGAAGTGAATCGCATTACATACAAAGTATAAAAGATATATAGAAAGAGGCAAATGAAAAGGACAGAACAAATGTGAATTTGCTGGTTGGAATATAAAATAAACGAATAATGGCTTTTTCGTATGCTCATTATACGCATTTATTATCATCTCTTTTCTCATCTTCCTGTACTTAATTAACGTTTGCATTTCTTCTGTGTGTATTAGCTTTTGTGTTGCACTGCTACATGACATTCTGACATAATTGAATTCATCAATCAATTTATTACCTCCAACGTACAATAACTTTCTCATAGTATTCGAGAATGAAAATTCACTAAACGTGTTTATTGAAACTTTTTTTGTTTCCATTTATTTAGTGGATGTTGAATATTATTTTTATAGCATGGATATAGTTAGAGTTAAAGTGTAGAACGTCTACGTATACTAGACTCACGTACTTGTATGAACGTGTCTCTTGATTTTTATGCAGTGTGATTTTTTACGAACGTTTGACGAGTATATAAGTGATGGCGTCGCGACGTTGGGAAAAGTACAGCTTCGAGTTATAAAATGCGTACGAGGATAGAGGAACCCTTTGACGAGGCGCGCGAACTTCCGGTACCAGTGACTATAGAATCGAAACGGCGCTGTACTGCAACGCAAACAGAATGCGAAATGCCAATTACGTAGCGGTGTACTTTATTGAATTTTAACTCTGTCGACGTACCATTTTTTTCGGGTTTTTTATCTGTATTTTTTTTTTTTTTTTTTTTGAGTTATCGCTTGGAAATACCCGAGGTAGACCACGGAGTGCACATGTAGAGAGGGAGAGAGAGAAAAAAACGAAAGAGTATGAAAATACAAGCGGAATAGAGAGAAGAAAGGAGTTTTCCGAATGGATAGCTTGCACAGGGGGTATGTTTGATTTTTTTTAATGTATTGCGTCCTCACATGGTCAATGCTAACTAACAAGACACATCGACCCAACGTGATTTGTTTCTCCGTGTTCACGGTATACAAAGTTGTTAACGAGCCAATTTTTTTTCTTTTACGTTTGACACTTGTGTTTTAGAGAAAAGAAATAAAAAAAAAAAAAAACGAACAGAATTGAGCAAACGAGTGAATTGCAGTCGAGCGTAATTTTTCATTCGAGTTTATATTACTTTTGGTTGAAGTGTGAGGAAGATGGAAGGAAGAAAAGGGCGACAAAAGGTAGGCGTATTGGGCAAGTAAAAAATGGTAAAAAGAGGGTATAATATATAAAAAATTACATCACGATGAAAAGATACCACAACCGTATTATTTCCAGCAACTTGCGGTTACGAAGTTGAACGAGAAAACCGAGGGTGGAGAACAATGGTGTGTAACGGGGAATAGGTATAAATCGGATCTTTCTCAGACAACAACACCAGGAAAAGTTTTGTAAGTCTGCGCCCGCAATTCCAATTACAAATACAAAAGCGTAGAAAATCCGGACACCATTTCATTTTCTACAGTTTTTCCGACTCTGATGTTTCGTTTGTCTTGTTTTGTGGTCAAGGAGTTGTCATTCAGAAAGAGATTAGAAATTTGTCTTTCTACACTAAAGTGAGTTTTTTTTTTTTTTTTTTTTGCTGACTTACGTTACCTTGACGTTTTTACTCTTCACCACTCTAGGAATTGATAAAAGGATTGCAGTCAACCTGAAAATAACTTCACATTCCTTAAATGAATTTTCATTTATTGATATTTCTCTTTTCCTTGCTGTCAGATAGAAAATTGAAAATTATTTATTTGATTTTATTTATTTAATTACTTCAGGTAAAATAATTTTCCTCCATGCTATCAACAAAATTAGGAAAATATTATAAGAATTACTTTGTTTTTTCATGATAGGGTTTTAGAATTGGTATAAATATTCGATAAACTGACCTACATTTTATTGGCTTCTAAAAATAAATCCATCCAATTTGTAAGGATTGAGTAAAGAAACATGACAATAATGAAATGTTTTATGGTAATTCAGTCAATCGTATAGAAGCGTTGATAGTAGATTAATGTTACGGTTTAAGGGAAGACTGTTGCATAATTCAAACGTTATGTGTGTCCAGAGATGCATGCATAATCGCCGGACTTTCGCGCTTCAGAGATTCAAGTCGACAGGATGACTTTGTCCAGGAATTAAATGAACTAGTAGTCTATTATCTTCTTCATGCAACGATTAACTCATTTGTACTGTGCTAAAAAACAAAAATTTTTATTTCCCGTACTATTACAAAACTCAAAAAAAAGAAAAATAATGCTCGAAAATAAATATTGAATGCTAAGAGTTTAATGGAATACTTAAACATTTTACTGCCGCAAAGCGGAATGTTTTAACACATTAAATGAACGAGTTTGTTTGATATAGTTTTTTCTTGACGTTGTTAAACTTCTTTTTACCGATTTAGCTGTTCTCCAGTACCGAAAATGCTACTGAAGGCTTTATGGTGTAGTGAGTTACCAAGTACCCACAACTTTCGTCTTCATGTAGAGAACTATTCGTTCATGCACTCAAGTCTAAGGTGCGCTTACCCTTGCAAAGCTAGTGTCTGCGGTTCGGCCGACACTGAAATTACTGGAGTAATGGAAACCCGAAGGAGAAACTAGAGAGTCTGTTCTGGAGAGTTAAGACTAACAAATGAAGACTGACCACTGTGTCTCAGGCAAAAGATCTGAGAACTTGGCCCTTCAACGTCCAAATTTTGATCAAAGTAATTCTAATTTCATGTAAATTTTACTTGACTACTATTTGGCTATCTAGAAGCTTCAAATTCTCAAACGAGCTTGATGACAAGAGCTCTTGATTATTGAAGTCGAAATAGGAAAATTATTTGTATGCAGAGAGTGCATTTTATTGATTAAAGTTGAGAATAAAATTTTCGAATTAGATTGTGTATTAAGTGTTATATTTTTTTTTAGTAATTTATTTTTCCACATCGAGAGCATGATTCACGGTACACACGTCGTATGATCGGATTTTTACATTCAGTTTTCTCATCGACTTGGAAAGACATCGCCGATGCTCTTGCAGCTATAAATTCACCCATGAATACCTATCAGCAGTTTCAAAGTATATAAGATGTTATGCGAGGAAAAGGAAAACTTTATGAGAAACCCGAGGCGTCGATGGGATGGAATAAATCATACTTCGTTCAATGCCAGCTGAAGCAACACTCTAATGTTATAGGATATCAGCTACTTTACTTTCTGTCGATTGTATCAGTATGTTGTAAACATTTATTATTATTTATTATTTAAACCTAACATTTATTATTGTTGATATAAAACCATATTTCTTCATCAAGTCTGTAGGTATATTATTTTATAGTATTATTTAGGTCAATTACATTATTTGAAAAAGAAGATTCATTGAATTATAATGAATTTACAATAGTTTTGTATAGATAGATAAATGAATATCGAATATATTTTAGAAATATTCATGTGATCATGTAGAGAAAATAATATTTTTCAGAATATAGGTCAAAGGAAGATCCTTTGTGTAGAACTATCAGCTCTAGGTATATGATTGAACTTCAGGAAGTCCGGTGAATGCAGCAGTAAGTGAAGTCATATGACACAATTATTTTTTTCACTGTTATAGAAAGAGTGGAAATAATTTTCAAAATGTAATATTTTGAATAATATCTGTATTTTATAAAAATAGTAAAGGTTTTGATAAAAAATTATTTTGTATTGCAAAGTGAATCAAAGGTTTCTTGAATAGTAAAATAAAATCATTGTTGAAAGAGAAAAGTTTTTTTTCAATATAAAATGTTTGTAACAAAATAATTGAATAGACTTCACGTTAATATTAAATGATATGACGATTTTTAAGGAATATATTATTTATAACTAATTTCATATCTCACGTCAATTTACAATAATTTATAATATCAAAGAGTTACATTTATTTCACTTCAAACATTAATTGAACAAAATTTCTGCAGGAAATTGTGTCTAAAAAATAGAACTGATATTTTTCAATCCAACATGCTGATATCGACAAATTACATTTATAATTAATTCTGCATAAATTAATTTTAAACTCATGTTATGGCATAATTAATTCGTTAATTATTCATCCATTTCGACCAATACTTATATTAAATGTAAATTTACATAAAAATTGGTTTTATGATATTACTATATTTTATTTAGACGGATTATTTTGAATATTTTTCAGATATAACTTTATATAAGATTGATATTTCACGTGGTGCTGGTCTCGGTGGTATGGAAGTTTTTGCAAGATGTCAAGAAGATCTAGGAGTTGCATTCTCAAGATACCAGGAAGGTTCTGGTTGCTGAACTCTTGGTGGTTTACTAATGAAGCTGATGAATGTATGCTGGAAAGGTAATGTAAAACCCCAACCCAAATTTTCTCGGTATTTTAGTGACAACAACAGATTTGCTCTTCAAATTCTCTACGTGGTTTTGGTTCCTCCTTAATGTCTCTGACAAGAGAAGAAAATTGCATTTCTCCTTTCTAACGAATCTTTGCAATAGAAAACTTACCTTACTTGGTTCCAATGGTCAATCTCCTTCGAGGTATCTTCAAAATTTTATCATTCAGAAAGCGATCGATACTAGAGAATCGATTATAAGCATTAATTCAGTTGATAGAAGCATTAAAGTCGATTTTATTAACGTAGAAATAAACTCTTATACGAGTGTATACGATTTATTTCCAACATTTTTAGATTTGTGCTTGAATTATTTACGATGTAGGTTCATCGATTGGTCATTGTGAGAATTTATTTCAGGATTTTGCTACATGAAAGAGATTTTAAATTCGTCCATTTTATTTTACAGATTTATTAAATAATGAAAATTTAATTTTTTATTACCCATTATGAGAATGAGTGTTAAAAATTGGTTTCTCATGTACTATTGATGAATCAGCTGAATTATATGAGGGTCTAAAATTATTTATTAATTTGGCTCATAAGAATTTCTAAGCTTTTTTTTGCTTTCATGATAACTTTAGTAATTTAACACTCATTATAATTTCACAAAGTAATTACCATTCCTCCACATCTGCATGCTGTTTTGTATGCTTCGTTTTACTGCATAGAAAAATGAAGTAAAGTACGTATATACGAGCATATATACTCTCATATATTAATTTATTGAACATACTAAACACAGTTTTTAATGAACAGTAGAGTAATGATACTTTTCGCAACTAAATAAAATTCCAGTAGAGTTACTAAATTATTTTCTAAGTAAAAATTAACTTTCATTCATTGTTAGTCTTTTTTACATATCAATGTTATACTTTTATCCTAGTCACTGGATATTTTTTGCTGTTAATAGAGGCAATCAGTTATAAAATTTTTAACGTTTAAATAGAAACCGCAGAGGATAGAAAATGTGCCACGTTTTTGCACTCAAGTCATGTTAAAAAGAAAAGTAGCATAAAACATTACGTTTCCTACAACGATATGATTTATCTAGATCCGGAAAATCCGTAACAGGATATGCTTCGTTCGGCAATACGGAAACGATGAAAAAAAACATTTCTTACTATTGTTTCCTTTTTCCAATGAATCGTCCTGTAATTTATTATACTGCATTTGGTATTGTACATTATTAATGTTGATTTTTTTATCACAATTAATTTTTAATTAGAACAGATGAAATAGTAATCACTGAGTTAGAAAAGAGGATTGATAAAAATTCATACACAGATTTCTAGAGATATGACTTGAAAATTTCTTATAACATTTTTAGATTGGAAATATTAATCAGATAGAAGTGATATCGTTAATAAATAATTAATCATCGAATTATTGTGAATGTTTAAAATATTTTTTCGGAGTGAAAAAATGAATTAAAAATTATCACAGAGTTATAAATAATAAAAAAAACAGTATTAAGAAAGAGTTTTTGTAATTTATGCATGAATAGTTTATGAATCCGATCAATCTATAGCTGATGAACAATAAGTTTTTATCTTTTGATATTTAAGAAGTTTAGTATTTTAAATTACGCTCCATTCAGGCAGACACAAACTTATAGAAAGTGAAGCTTCTCACAATTATCCTGACAACTGCTTTATTCCCACGCTTCTGAAAATCTTCGTTAGATTTTAATCGTCTTAAGTTTCTTTTATAGACTTGAGAATATTCAACATTTTAAGGCTTCTTCCATTTATAATAAGTAAAACTTTTACGAATCAATTGATTTCATATTCATAAAATTTCACTAACTATACTTTAAAATAGCGTCTAATATTTGTAATTATTTATTTCAATCGATTTATAAACTTTACTAACATTTTTCAAAACTTTCTCTAATATAAAGTTGTTAAATGTGATGGGGAAAAATTCATTCAGGTATGAGTATGATATCGCATCCCGAGCATCAATGATCAATGATCCAAATGTGGCACCCAATTTTCAATGAGATATAGAGTTGCACTTATTCGTCGACGACTATTCGTAAAATCTAGATTCGGAAGACATAGTGCCCATCTTTCTAAGCGACTCTATCGGATATGGAAAACACCTTTTCATCCGATCGTAAATCAAATTGTCTTCTCAGTCTTCTTCTCATCACAATGTGTCTCCATATCTCTTTTTGTTTCGCTTCATGAACGAATGATTCGTGGCAGTGAAGATTTTGGTTATCCAATGCTTCCATTTATCTCTTTTCGTCTTCCGTAATCGTGACTTTCTCAATTCCGCTTCTAGAGTTTGCGTTACTTCATGTGATCGGAATTTTAATTTTCATTAAAAATTTTTTAACTAACCATTTCATGTTGATACGTTAACAATATTAGTATTCCAATCATGAGGACGTAAAATATTTCAATTTCAAGTCATTACAAATTTATTTTTCTTTTTTAAATAATAAATTACATTATTTTTTACAAAAAATATGTTTTATTGTCATTAAAATTTCTAAATTAAATTTTACAATAATTATAATTGGCTGCATGCTCATTTTTAAAATGAGATCTAGAAGAGAAGATTACTCTAGGATTGAATAATTTTGGTATGAAAGAACGTCACTTTAAAACCACCTTGGAAGGTCGTTCTTCAACGAATCGAGCCAAATGAATCATTCTTGCACATGGCAGTATCCAAGTCTTGATTCACCTTTTACACTCTCTATGTACTTTATTTCTCCACGATTTAGCCTTTACCTCTTTTTTAACAGAAATCTTTTTTCAATTGAGAACAATTATCTTCATCCCGATCTAGTTCGAATGATTGAAGTGTCTGGAACTTTTTTAAAACTCTTTGACTGTCACTTCCAAGATTCTTTTTTCATTGCTTGCGTTGCAGTTTCTTTTACTTCACGACTTGTTTGAAAGGCCATCAAGACCTTTAACTATCCTTCTAGCTTTTATTGAAACTTCTAATTTCATAAAAGATCCTCTTATACTATTCTCTTGATGGTTGCTCTAAATTGTGTACATTTATCCAAAAAAAATTTACTTTTATTTTCTTCAAGTCCTATGAGGCAAATGTTTATTACTGTTTTCAGATTTTTCTTTTAAACAAACTCTTCAATTGTTGAAATATTAAATATGATACTTTGTTTAACAAGAATCATGTTCATTCAATGATTAAATAGAGATCCAACATATTGAACAAGCTCACAAGATAGAAGATAAATAACTTTGTTTCAGAGATTCGTTATATGCCACTTCTTCTAGTTGACTAAAAGTCTTTGTTTGGTGGATTTTAAAGGCATCCTGTACACGAAGATACTGAACTAGATGGCTTCAATCGCATAGACTTGGTCTTTGATATTGTCAGGCATTGTCGAGGTTAGGTATCGACTTTGGAGCTTATAGATTCTTGGAGAATATGTGTAGAGAAAGTTGCGTAACATGTTGAAGATCTTTTTCGCTGAGAATCCAAGCGTTATGCTCGATAAATTCTTTAAAGTCTTTTCCATTCGTTCTGAAGTGTTTGTATCATTTTTTCTTGTCGTATAACAATTGAAACTTGCATTTTTCAAGTATGTACGTCTGATAAACTTCAAGAAAAACTATCATGAATATACTTTTTATTTTACTTATTTATTTAAAAACGAAAATAAACAAATGAATAGAAAAATTAATTTATTCATAATTTTGTAATATATCTAGAAACACAATCTATTCAGTCGGATAATACAGCTTTGCTAAACAACTGGTGAACGCTGATGGTTTTTGTTGAGCTTACTTTTGGTGAAATTTGTTAGTGTGAATTTTGAAAATGGGATATAACACTCAGTTCAGCTACGAAGGTAAAGTCCTTTACCTATTTAATAGAGTGCTTGTGAATACGAAAGTGGAACACTGAAACTAAATTGGTCACTATAAATTCTAAACTCTGCTATTCACGACAATCATCGTTTATTGCAACTCGTTTTTAACAATATATTTTACGCTGTTCAGAGAAATTTCATTTTCATAATTATTAATAAAAAAAACAATATCAAAATAAAACTTGGCTCTTTTTCGTCTATTTATATAGACAGTAAAGAAATTATTAATACAAATATTTTTATATTCCAGTTTTTATTAAAAAATATTTTTAAGATTCCAAGAGTTTGTACTGCACAGCCGTCGCTTTATGCTGCGGCATATGTTCTTCCGCAATTTCGTGTTATTATTCTGCTCATAATTTTTCTACGCCGTCTAGAGACAACCTTGTATTAATGTACGACTGGTATGTTTTAGGTCCTTTGCGTTTATGAATTATACTGAGTGTGTGTTTTTTTAATTATTTTTATCAAAGTATAATATAATTTAAAATGATTTCAAATGATTTTTAAGTACACTTAAGCTTCTTCATAGGATTATTTTTTTTTTATAATAATCTCTTTTATCTTTGTTTTAAAAGCTTCTTTCCTTATAATACAAACTGAGTACCAGAAACAATAATGTAACTCTGGCAAGAGCTATTATGAGAGATTATTCGTGCGAAAAATGAGGTGGTTTAAATTACTTAGAATTTTCTATAGATTCTCTTTTTATTTTACCATGAACAAAACATGGGACATTTTTTCTTCTATAAAGTTACGCCTGCAGTTTTTTGATGTCGACACAATAGTCATTCACATCTCCTGTGAAGAGTCAAGAGCCACATAAAAGGTTGCCGAGCGTTATACTAGAGTTCGTCACAGTGGCCACTGACTACTATTTCTTTCATTCTTGTTCTTCTTTTTCCTTTCTTTTGCCAGAGCCAAGCATGAAATTGTATTTCATGTTCCGTGTGTTGGGAACGCAAAACGACGTGGCGCGTATGCAAAACTCGCCCGTATTTTACGGAAAGGTAGACTGCAGCAACTTTTTTTTAGCCTGGTAACGGAAAGATCGCAGTTAGAGTGTGTGGAAAGCCAACATTGACTCCGTCAACGTATATCCAAGTAACTAACATATTGATGCTGACGTTTTATTCACTGAAATTACATTATGTATGATGGAAACAACTGTTACGATTTTTTCATTTTTATTTAAAACTCTAATTAGATTTTTAATTCAATTAAAATCACTTCTAGCAAAATACCGCAATGTTAATTTCATCGAAAAAGTTGATGTGAGATTTTTTCCAAACCTCATTTATTATGTTCAGTTCCAAGTTTCTTAGAGAATGATGAAATAACGTCAATTGAATATGCATTCTATCGGTAAAGCAGCATCTTGATTGATTTGTGATTGAATTTACCAGACGAATGGAGTATTGATTGTGCCGGTGAAGTTTACTTGTACCTTTCATATGTAACAAATACAAAAGGAATGTACATATGTCGATCTCTCATGCTTGCACCAAGTGGATGTTACATTTGTCTTAAAAGATCAGGGATAGAGAAGAAGATAAGTGCTTGAACGTGTGAGGGAAAGCAGGATGATGTACCCACTGAAGTGGTGCTCTTGAGACGCCAGACACCCCTGGTGTCTGATCACACAAGCAACCCTTTATCTTTTTTCGCTTCAAGCATTGAGTATTATGTCACTCTCGTGGCTTAATAGACACCTGTACTTTGGCAAGGGGAACGTTGAAAAAAGTGTGCACGTTATGCAAGTTTTCATGGGCTCTCGGTGAAAAGGGAGTCAAAAAAGAAAAAGGCCATTGAAAATTGAAAAAGAAACTAAACGAGATACGAAAACTAAGTATACAGGGTTTTATAAAAAAATCTGAAACATTTTTTTGGCTTGTTATTCACATCAGGTAAGTTAAGATAATACAAGTGACACGAGAATAAAGACACCGTGTAATGATAAAAAATATTTAATTTTTCTTATTCTACAAATTGTCGGTATTTTTATCTTCCGGGTTCGTTTTTGACAGAAAGGAAATTGGCAAGTTATGGTCTTTGTTCTCAAATAAATTCTACTACCAAGATATTTTGTCGCTTTGATAAATCGGAAATTCAATACAAACTCCAGTGATGTTTCATTTTGATGCAGCTGTATCATTGCTTCAAAGTAAAAAATCGTCTTTTGTTCACAAGCTACCTAAGAGCTAAGTTTCCATAAAAGCCAATAGTCAATATTTACTGTTGATAAAAAAAATGTATTATGGAGTAGTTATTTAACAATCCCTTTAAATCAAACCCAACTGTATCTAATATTTTTATGCACATATTTCTTGAGTTTTTTTCAATATCTATGACAGTAATTTCCTTTTTGCTAAAAAAAAAAATACATCCATAAATATATATACATATAAAAATTGATTTTATTTTGTTGTTCCAATAACAATAATAATCATCGTTACTTTTATTATTATTATCCTAGCTTTTTTGTCGATATTGACGATTATATTATATTTTACAGATATAAAGAGCAGCAGATGTTTATTGTCATTAAACTTTATAAGAATATCCAAAGTTTTTATACGGCGAGATGTAGTTCGTTGGTGCATTTTCTTCAGCAAGGATATACTTATACAACACTTGTAAAAAAGATACTACAATAAGTGAGCAAATAAATGGAAGTCTACAAGTACAGATACTTTACCGTAAGTTCTATGTTACTTTATCTTATTTTTTCGATTTTCAATATGTCGGAGGATTTCATTGAGCACTCGAAAGTCTTTCCTGTTGTAACAGAACAATAATAATATCAAAGTGTGTTACATTTTATGTAGAATATAAATAGAGATTTATTTTTTTTATAACGATAAAATGATGAAATTGATTATGTCGAAGTGTGTTTTGTTATGTCATGTACATGTATCTATATATATATATATATATATAAAAGTGACAATGTTCATCGAAGATATCTTACGAGGATTATAGGCGGCTTGTTCCTATTTTATCACTAGGATTCGGATTATAGCAACGAACATTGTAGGAGCGTGAATCGAGGGCTATGCTTGCGGTAAGCTCTCACGACTTACGGGGTTAGCCATTATCATGCCAAGCGAGTTGCTTTAGACTTGCTTTAGACTTGGCTTATAGGAACGACGCCGTTGTTTGCTTAAATTTATACTCTCGCGCATTATCATCTAAATTGTTACGACTTTATTGATCAAGCTATTATCATCAGCTTCTTCGATAATACTCTTTAGATTAATTTTCACTTTTCCACATGGTGTACCTCATGGAATATTTATTTCAATAAATCCATTAAAAGAGCTATTTCGCACCAGAGTATAGGAAATCTGCAAAATGTAAAATATTCACCGGGTCGCTAGGATTGTGCGAGTAGATATATATGCACTGCTGAGGGAACCATTATGAAAAATCCTGCATAAGCGCCGGGTGAATATCGCGGGATATAAAAGTCGCGTAAGTGATTTTTCACGAGACAAATATATATATATATATATATATATATATATTTGCAAGTCGAAAGATGATGTAGAAGTATGTATGGTAGAGTATCTGAAAAGTATGAGGAGAAAAAAAGAATTTTGGAATATGGTGGTGAAAGTTTATAATAGTCGAGGGACGTAAGAGTATATCGTAGGTTTTGCGGCAGAAATCCCATCAAACTTTACGCTCTAGGGCACGCAAGCGTCGACGATCTCCGAATTTTCGTAAACGAACGGAAGTAAGTACTGGCTGTCTGGAAATACCGCAGAACCTGGTAGGAAAGTGGTTGGACTTCCCGTGGGAAATAACCTTGGGCCATTTCGCGTTTTAGCTTGAAAATATCCCTTGTTTCGTTCAGGAATTAAAGCATACCAGATTGCTCATTGTTCATGATGGTATTTATTTTATTTCGATTTTAGAGGGATAACGAAATAACTTTTCTTATTTACTCTGAAATTCTATATTCTTTCACCCTTCACGACGATAATGTAAAGGCAGTAATGAGGTGCCAGAAAATTTTGTGAAAAAATTTATGCAAAAAATAATATGACTACTAAAAATAGTAGAATCATAGAACAATTTTTTTCTCAAGTAATTATAAATAAAATAAATAATTGCATAGCATTAATAAAAAAATTTTAATTAATCGTGGAATGATTACAAATAAAAGTTGTGAACAACTAGAAAAATATTTGAAACATTTCTACAAAACACAAGCTCTTAATTTTTCTATTGTGTGTATAATTTATCACTAGGCTGTATATGGAGAGATATTGGAGGTCAGTTTACTGATGACTAGAGTTGCCGACAGTGTAGATAGATAGATAGATAATCAAGACTAGACCGGAAGCGAGTGAGGCATGTTAACCAATCAATCGCTCAGGCAGAGTATGCGGCAATAGTTGGGTGTCAGACTGGAGGGCATTCGAGAGTAAACCAGAGGATGGTAGGAGATATCCTGCGAGAGGACCATATCAGGACCGGTGCTCTGCTTGGTCGAATAGGGATGCTTGGGCAATTACCTAGACTCGATCTGCCCTCAGTCCCTCGAGCGTAATCACCAACACGTGCTGCTATTAGGCGTGCACGTGATCAATGTATTGGTCCAGTGGAAAACCAACAAGACGACCCGTTTCAGATTTTGTTTTGAAAAGAAAGTGAGTTCTGTGTACATCTAATGTAGATATAAAAACGTAATTTGATGTAAAAACTCTTGACTGATGGACTTGACCGCAAATTTGATCATCGGAGAGACATATAGACTGGATTCCAGTTGATATTGACACAAGGGAAATTCATTTATTGATCATTTCCTTTTTTTTTCATTTTTTACATCCCTAGAGAGCTTTTTATGTCGGCATTATACAGCTCGTATGCACTCACTAGGGCTCAAAGAAATTTTACGAGCTTCTTGAATTTTAAAGGCAGAATAATTTTACCTGACGCTGACGTGAAACGATCAAACTTCACACATACTTATTCAGAGACAATTGAGCAAGAGAGAATAGAGAGAAAAATGATGATGATTACTGGAGAGAGAGGCAGAGAGAAAGAATAATATAAGTGGAAGAATTTATTTAATAATCTCATACAAGTGCAGTAGGAATTTTCTTGGCATTCACAGACCATGCTAAAGTCATAACGTTTTTATAAAGAAAATCTTTAGCTTGTACTTGCGGTTATGAGTTAAGCAACTGGCGTATTTCCAATCTGCTGAGTTCATCAGTTTTATAAAATAAAAGTTTGCGTTTGAAATATTTTTTTATCATATTCTGTCAGTGTCATACCATCATCTGAGATTTATTTCCACAGTATTTTGTCGGAAGTGGAATATAATAATTTTGATAATTATTTTTTTATTAAAAAAAAAAAAACTAAGAATATTTTTTTATGTGAAGGATAAAATTTTATTTTTGTCATAACGTGCCGGGAAAGCTATTTTTCGCATTAGTACAGTTTATTTATTCTTCCGATGCTAGAGAATGTGAGATCTCGAGATATTATAAGAGACCCTAGCAATCATCGTTGATGCTATTCAATCATTAAACAATATCGTCACAATTTCAATCAAATGTCTCTAGTACCAATCTATGAATACGGATGAAGTTGAAAATGGACCTACATATATTACTGGTTGCTGGGTAGAATAAACTGGATACTGCGAATTAAAATAATTTTTATTAAGAAGATTAACTTTTTTGTTATTTTTCTTCAAGTTTACTAGATAGTTAAAAATATCATTTTTTTGTCTGAATTAATGTAAATATGAGTTAGTTTATACACCAAACTGTAATTAATTTATATTTACATACTAACGATGAATAAATAGCTAACTAATTTTTTTTTATGACACAAATATTTACTTTAAAAAAAAAAATCCTTCAAACATAGAATAACTTTTTGGTAAATGCATAATTTATGAAGCGAGAAAAAATCATGATAGAGTGAAAATGAAAATGTAATGATTTATCCATTAATCGTTAATTATCTAAAGATTAGTGCATCAGAAGCAGTATCTATATAAAGAAACTATTTTAAAATGAAGCTGGAGTGGTAAAGTCAGATGTGGGCTGCCTGAGGCAAGACATAAAAATGCGGGAGGATTTTGCGGAGCAGTCGGTAGATATAGTAGAGACGGTGCAATAATTCAGACGTTCGGTCGAGTTTTTCCATTCCACCTGTTCTCCAAGCTCGGCATGATAAATGGAATCTCGGGGTAATATAATGCCCCTACGAGGGTTGACCCAGGTAAAACCGTTCGGTAGGTCACACCGCGGTCCGGGCGGTCGTGCATATAACCGTCGTAGTTTTCTTGTCCGAAAGCAGGCCCGTGGGGGCTGAGGAAAAGATATTGCTAGGATTATACAGCGGGATTATGGGAACGGGGTCAGCCTGTACACCAATGTCCTGATAGTCGTATGTAGCTCAAGAAATTTATGTTGATGTTCTGGCGCTCGAGAAGTCGAATATTCGCCACGAGAGTAAACTAACGGGTGTTTGCTCATGGAATCACTGAACTCATGCCAGTAAACTTATAGAGAGAACCGTCATTACTATCGACAAGGTCCTGCCAACTGAAATTATCACTAAAACTTACTTACACGCCAGGCTTTTCATTATACACATGAATGATTACAAAGTTGGACAGGAATAGAGGCCTTCGGATTTGTTTAACTTGTTGATGGATAAGTTAAGGTTATCAATTAAAACTTTTACTTCTTTACTTTAGCATTTTACTTTGACTAATTATTATCTAATTATCTAGATATTATTTCGATAAAATTTTTTACATTTATTTTTTGTCTGATGAGTTTGAGGCTAAAGTTTCTATGGAGTTTTAAAGTTTCATCTATACAATATTACATAACTGTATATACTTATGGTACAAAAAAAATCCCAAATGTTTCGTATAGATGCTGCAGTATGAACACCAGAAACTTTTTTGCTGGTGTCCTCGAAAACTCTTTTACTTAGACTTCTTTTCTTCCTTTTTCTTCCCTGCTGTCCTCTACTCTTGTTCGACTTTTTGGTGTAAATATACTTATAGGAGAGCATTTATGTCGTAGAAAAGAAAAGACAAAAGCTCACTCGAATGCCGTCGCTCTTGAAAAGTGTGGTAATAAGACGAAAGCGAATAAAGCGAGAAGTGAGAGAATGGAATTTTTCGCGCGAAGAATAAAGTCTCGTATAAATTTTTCAAGTTATCTACTAATTTCTGGAAGGACATTGTTATACTTTTTGCAATATTCCTGAACTATCTTTTGGTCCTGTCGCTGCTTCATTTTCTTCCTTTTTTCTTTATAAAACTTTTTTAATACCGTTTTTTCACATTTGTCTATTTTCTATTCACTTTAATAAGAAACCGAGACTCAGTTAAAAAAGCAATTCTGCGGTAGATTTTCTCAAGGAATTGAGATTTGTATTCATAATTTGCATAAAAAATTGCATCAATGATGCTACACTCCATCTAGCAATGAATTACAGAGAGAGAAGAACTAGTAATGGATAAGTAATGTGTAGAAAATAGTTGTTTATTTTGAAAATTTTATTTCTATTTTATGAAGAAATATCAAACGTCGAGAAATTGATGTAAAAAATAAGTAATAAAAATTTTATAAGGATAATAAAAAGTAAATTGCTGGAAGAAATTTTTACTTTATAAACTGGCTGACAAATTATTTCAACATTATTTACAATAAGATGTTTATGATCACTACAAAATTCGAAAGTGTTTTACGTCGATGCACTTGACATTTTTTAATGCATTTGGAGGTGTTTAAGCACTAAGGTTTTCAGTTATATTAATTTCATTTAAATGATTATTTTTGTAAAAATTAAATTTATTTTAATCTGTTTGAATTTTTATGAAATAATTATTGAAATAATTTGGAATAGTTATAGAATAAATTCCCTTATTTTCCATTTAGTAAATCTATTTAACCAAACAATTACATCAAAACACCATTTACATTTATTAAACGACATTCTTGAGCTCTGTTTCCTTTTCTCCACTTCTCGTAGAAACTAAATAGAAGCACAAATGATATTACCTTATTGGCTGAGACATGACAATATTTTTTATAGTACTGCTTCAAACAAATGATTTACTTGATTTAATTATTTTTTTGTCGAATCAAGTTTTCTCCTTCTTCAAACTCAGTACGTCTGTTTTGCATGCCCTTTGGCTAATTAGCTGCATTAGATACCATAGATACACAATAAAAGCGTCTAGAATTAAATATGTAAATACTTTGACCTCTTAAGTTTCTTCTGTCTCGAGTTTTTTTCATCCTGGTGCGCATCAGCGCAGTTAAAATGGACGAAAAACACGCGTAAGTAGTAAGAACAGAATGACAGAAACGGGAGGTCCCAAGTAGTTTTGCATATCTGCTTCGTTACTCTAAATTACACGGAGGAACTCCTTATATCTACCTCTCGAAAGTGCATTACCCTTTTCCGCTCTCGTGGACCTAGCGATTACGCTTTTTCAGCGGTTCAACCGTCCGGACGAGCCACTCCCGAGTTGCACCTCAGTGAAACCCATGAGTAAGAGAAAAACGAGAGAAAAATGGAGACGTAAAACGAGTTGGGGTGCGAATAGGAACATACAGAGTAGTGAGAGAAAAGCTATGAAAAAAAGGAGAGAAACATGAGAACGAACTCGGTGTGATATTAAAATTTTTAATTTAATTACAACACCACCGTTCATTCGCCACTCCGCATGAAAGGCTCGTATGAATCCATTTCT
Source organism: Chelonus formosanus (assembly GCA_028641665.1). Taxonomy (NCBI): domain Eukaryota; kingdom Metazoa; phylum Arthropoda; class Insecta; order Hymenoptera; family Braconidae; genus Chelonus; species Chelonus formosanus. The sequence goes on from CM054002.1 coordinate 24,127,788, forward strand.
ACGACCTCTACCCAACAGCCGGAAATCGCTTTTTTTACGGCTCCAAGAGATACATTTTTCATTCCTTGAATCACCAAGACTCTACTCGTTTCAAACTACCGCCTTCTAAGAGTTATTTTTAAAACTCGTCATCTTGATGTCCGAAGAGTTAATTATCATTTTTAGTTGAAAGAGTTAAGTAATTAAAAGACAAGATAATTATTGTCTTCCCTTTTAAATTTGTTTTATATTTATAAAGCTAGTAATATCATTTATTTAATTAAATTCTGGCCATTTAAAAGTTAAATCATAAAATACTTTGGGTTAATTTTTTTAAAAATAAATTAATACTGAGAAAAGAACTCATTTTAGGTAAATAAATTGTTCAGTTTTTCTATGTAGATGTTTATCATGATTTTTTTTTCAATAAATCATTAGAGTGGAATACTCATTTATTCGACTGTTTGTTTTACTTTTTGCTCGTAAATTCGTTCGTGTTGGGATTAAATATTTATTTTGATTCAATAAATATATTCATTATTATTGTTGTGATTGAATAAATCCTTTCCATCAATATGTAAACCAAAATTTAATGAAAAGTGTGAATTTTTCGTTCAATTTTAGTTTTCAATTTTCTATACAATCGACCAAATTGAGACGAAATTTACAGCGATTGGTTTATGTGAATTTTGGCTGCCTTTTCTCTCAATCCTTCTATTATTTATAACAAAGTGGAATAACACAAAAAAGAAAGAGGCAAAGTTCGATGAATAGCTTCAGGCTTTAGAATTTTCTGAATTCTTGAAACAAAGGAATCTATAACAAAAAAAAAACGAAATGAAATCTTGACACTCTCTCTCTCTCTCTTTCTTTTCTCCTTGGTTTTTCAAGTTGGACTGAATTCAATAAGACTCGATCGTTGTTTGACATTTCAAAAATGAAAAAATGACTTTGTAGCTAGTACCAGTCTGAAAGAAACTCCTTCTAGTGTGATTGAGTCTATGAAATAGGATAAGTTGTTCATAGACTTTTATTATATATCTATAAAACTTTAGTCTTTCATTTCATTCTTCGTCCTTTCTTCAAAAAGTTTCATCTAATGTAATCAAGTCCGGTGTGCCCCGTATAGAAACGCGAGGGTTGCATACCGTCCTCGAGGCCGTCGACTTGTAAGTCACTTTACCGATAGTTTTGATCCCCGCCACGAATAACGAGGTTACGACCAATCTTTCCAAACGTCCACCCGTCTGAGTTTCCGTGTGATCCTTCTACCAAGGGAGTTGCTGAAAGAGGGACACCTATACTACGTCTTTCATTTCTTCTAGGAAGTGTGGTCGTTACCAACGAGTTACGTGGAACTCGTGTAACTCCACTGGAATCACAACTTTTTAAATCGATTCGTCCTTCTCTTTTCCTAGTATATTAAAACGTTTTTATTGAATCGTTTTCATTTTTTTCGTAACTAAGAAAATTGGAAACTACGCTGTGATGGATTTTTTTTTCTTTTTGCTTGAAAGGTTTTTTAATGTTTAATTGTTGATTTCAAAAATTGAGATGGCGTTATATGAATGAATGGAGAAACGAATTTGGTGGGACTTGTGGCTGTCCGAAACCTCTTTTTGGACCACCAAGTTGGCTGGAAGATTTAAGCCTCTACGGTTAGGAAATTTATCCTCCAACGGAGGCGAGACCCACAGCAGTTCCCTTGTGAGATTGAGAACTAAACCCTGAGTGATACTTGAGGAAGAGCCATGGTACCACCAACCACAGTGGTATAGGTAATTTGTGTGAGAGAGTAGCAAGTGTCTTTTCCAACCTTTCTATGTGGTATTTCTATTTCCCTCTCGACCCCTCATGCTTTTTGCGACTACTCGCCGACCTTATTCCGTTTCACGGCTCGTACGTTTTCAGGTTCTTTGCTACTTTGCTCCCTTATTGCTTGCAAACTCTTTTCCACTCGTCGGTTTACCTCGGTTTCTTCTTCAACTGAGGCTGTCGGACTGTGTAACATCGTCGGTTTTTAGTATATATACGTTTGTACCTTCTTCATGTGCCTCTGGTGTACCACTTTAGCGTTTTGAGAAGGCTTTCCTACGTATCAGGGGAATTTTACTGCAGCAATTCCTTTACCTACCTTGACAATCGCTCCACGCTTGCTAGTAGTCCTAGTGCTTTATGATCAGACCAGAGAAAAATGCCTTGACAGTTTTCCTGTTTCCACTTGGCTTATGCCAAATTTAATATCTTTCTTCTTTTTTTTTTATCTGTTTATTTGAGTAATTTTAATAATCGTATTTCGTCTTGGCGTTTTTTTCTCTCATAAGCTCTCGAAGAATTTAAGTTACTAAAAAGACTGGAGTAAAGAGTTAAAATGTTTAAACTTAGAGTAGTTCATTCGACGTCAAATTGAACGAATTACATTAAGAAAAAATTCACTTAAAAAGTTTTTTCTCAATTTTCTTTATTTTGAAGAACACGAAGATGTTCGTTGATCGGATTCTATAAAAAAAGTTCGTCAATTGCACAGTAGAGCGAATAGTGTTAGAACTGGAAAATATAAAAAAAGGTTTATTAAAGAAATGAATGAAATTTAAGATAAGCGATACGTTTTCTTTACTCCATCATGACTCTCCTTTTTTATTCCATTCATGTTGAAAATTTTTCCAACTTTCTAAAAAATAATATTCGTTCTAATTTTCATACGTGTGGCGTTGAAGAATACTCTAGAGAAGTTATATTTTCTGACACTTGAAGAGTCACTAGTGACATGTTCTTGTGACGATGAGATAAAAAATATTGATCTTGTAACACATGTCTCGGGAGGGTTAGCCTACATTCTGAGGGTTTATTGGTATCGTCCTAAATCAACACACGGGTACGAGGCTTTCCTTTCGTCTTCATGTTTACTTCAGAATTTCCTAGCCGTTTGAGTTGCTGCATGTCGACACCCGTCTTGTGTATTCATGCTTTTTTCTGCACATTTTCAAGAATTTGGGATTTACGGAATTTTTTAAGTACTTTGAAACAATATTCTTATTTATGAAAATGAATTTTAGTAAGAGAAATAAATTTTTTAAAAGTCATACACAATTTACGAATTTATTTATTTAGATTACAATGAATATCTTTGATTTAAAAATACATTCTATTATATATAGTGGAAGAGAAATAATTTTATTACATTTGAGCACAAAAATATTCCTCCCTTTTTGATGCTGAGTAAGAGTTCATGTTATAAGATTAAATGATGATAAAAAGGTAATTGATTTATTATTAAAACGTTAACTTTTCTTTAAACGATCAATTGACATTAATACAAACAGAGTAGAGATAAAGGTAAATGATAAAGTACCGAAGCTTTAGTTAATTTTCATCGTATATTTTCCAACATGCTTTCTCTCTCACTCACTTAGAAGTATCTCGCAGGGGAGTTGCCAGGCGAGTGGTCGAATTAATTGAATTCTCGAAGCAGGCAGTGGAAACGGCTTCAAAAGGGCGGAGTATACCATGGGAAAAAGACTACTCGCGCATCAAACAGGGATGATAATCTTCCCCGATTTTACCAAGCTCTGCTACGCCAGATTGCTAGATTATATTTGAGTATATTATGATTACTTTTACCTCATTTCGGAAACTTCACATTTCTTATTCTTTTTGTCATGATATTTTGATCCGTCTTCTCTTTTCGGGTTTTTCTCTTTTTTTTTCGTTCACTTGTATTTATAATTTTCAAGACTCATGTGAGTCTGGGAGGTTAATTTTCATGTAGTACTCAAATAAAGGTAGACGAATGTGGTGGCCACTTGAAACACTCGAGACACTCTCATTCACACCCATATCAAGAGGATTCTGTACTCGTTCGTTGTCGGCTCGGCAACCCTTCTTTTCGTTTCGTGAATTCCTCCGCGTTTTTTCCTGTATAATTTATATATTTACCGCCGCCTTTACCTTTTTCAAAAAATTCTTTGAAAAAAAATCTAGAAAGGAAATAAACGTGATTAATATTAATTATACACTGCACTGAAGTTGAAATATATTTAATGATCACTCAATTATCATTATAAGAAAAATAACTATTTTTCTACAAGTAGAAAATCAACTGTCAAAACAAAATTGAATTTAAACCTGACTATGCTTTAACGAGATTATTTTCTTTTTCTTTTAAAAAAAAATTAAAGCTCGATTTTCTGACTTATTCACTCCTCTTTAAGGTACTTACTCCATTTTTCAAGCATAATGTCAAAATTATCGTGGTATGTAATATCACCATAAGCTCATATATCTTTCACCATCTGTTCGTCTTCAACGACATTTAATACGGTTTGATATTAATTAAAAAAGCAAAAAAAAAATAGTAACTAACTTGAACGTGATAGAAGTAAATGATGATTAAAGTAAAGCTCATTTAAATGACATTAAAAGTTTGCTATGGTAAAATGTAAGGTAGACGATTTGTAACGCCTCTTAATTAATCATTGCGTCAGACTAGAGTTTTTCAAGTACTACGTGCAAGTTGCCGAATTAAACATTGGTTAGATTATTCGTCCTGTAAACGAATTTTCGAATCAAGAGATGTAATGTTATAATTAAGATTCAATTTTAATGAATCTTTAAAATTGTCAGCCAATATCACTCAATTACAATGATTAAATAAATGATGGCAGTAATAAATGCATCTTTGGTAAATAAAAATTATAAAAAAATATCCTTGATATTCTTTTTAAATAACATTCACAATGCAGAAAACAAGAAAATAATTTTTATTCAACCATTCATAAGTGAATTTAACAAATTTTTCTTCAGGCTTTATAAGTCTTTTTTTATCTTGTTCCCTCTTAGTACAAAGGGACGGTATATATTAAAAAATGAATTAAAGATTTCTTCAACAGAATATACATGCTTTGAATTATTCGTCTATTTCATCAGAATCAAATAATTTAAACAAAAATTCAGCTATCTGGATGCTAGAAAAATTTGGAAACTTCAAGCGAATCATTCGTTTTGTACGTTAGTTAACTTATTCATAACAACTCATATTCATAATAAGCATGTGTTATAAAAAGCCTAGAATGAGTTTAATTAGTTTGTATGTATGCGAAAGCAAGACCTCTGAAATTAGTTTGAAAGTAAACCACATCAAGTATCTCTACATGGCATAAATAGGTAAAAGCTTGTACGGAAATGGTACCTATGTATCTATCATTATATTTTTCTCTTACTATTCAACATTTCCGGTCTGCTTTTAAGTGCAGTGAAATCAGCTTTTGCCTTATTATAACACTGCTTAATCTCCTCAAGATTCAAGTTCCTTTATTATGCGTTAGCAAGAACGATCTTAGCAACCACGAAATTGTTTTCAGCTCGAGTTTTCTCAGCACATTTAGCTGTGATAGCACACTTTGTGTTAAGATTAATTCTGAATTATTGACAAGCCTTAAAGTATAAACTATACCCTAAAAAAGGAACGGTCTTGGAAAATAGGTTTTATGAAATCCACGAAAATATATAGTTTAATATCAACATTATTATTCTTAGAACACAGAGAGAAATTTTCACTAGTTTTTGCTGCATTTCTTCATCTTTATTACTGTAATATTGTTGATGAAAAAATTTTTAAAAAAAGATTCTCATTATTTTTATTTTAACATTAAATTAAAGGTTCTTCTTTGTAGCAAATAAAATTCAATTTAATTTCCACAATAAATAACTCTCTATCATCTTTATTTATTTTATGAATTGTTATTTCAATTAATCGAAATTGAGTATTATTCAAATTATTTTCTTTTAGAGGAAAATAATACTTTATGTGATGAATTATGATAATAAGTAATTCAGAAGTATCAGAAGAATTGTATATAAATAGATGGCAATATTGGAAAAAGTGTAAAAAGGTGATGAGGTAAGTGAATAAAAAAAGGATATGTATCGCGTCACGTGGCATGTTAAATGAAGTGCTTTGCATAGTAACGGGGAAACATATTATCTGTTAGAATATAAGAAGGTTCATAGAAATCAACGTATTCGAAGCAAGTGAAAAGAAGCATCATTTGTCTCATGACAATGTTGTGGACTTCAAAGGGATTTAGAACGGTTTCACAGCATTTATCCCCTGATGGAGCTGTTAAATTAGTGTCTATCTCCCGCAGCGAATAGGATACCTCTGAGTTCAGTCAAGCAATGATAATTAATCCCACATGTTTATCAGTCTAACGTGTCACTTGGGTGTGCAATTATAGTTAAGATAAGCAAGATATTATTACCTCTCAATGCCAGAAAAGCAGTGAAATAAATTTTTTTAATGAATCTCGAAAACATGCCTAATTAAATTCAAATCTGGAAAAGTTTGGCAATAGTTAGTTAGATGTTTTATAAAAAGAAGATTGTCCAAGGTCTAAAACTCGAGTCTAACGAGCATGCAACTGATATTTTGTATCAAATGTCTGTATTTGGGCTTTCATCTTGTTTCCAATTACAACAGTACGTCGAGGCTAACGAAGGCGAGACATACTGAACCACGTGCTTCTTACTGGCTCAGTTTACTTGGCTTTATGATCCCAAAACCACGGTGGGAATTTGAATTGTTATTCGAACTGTTCGTCCGCATTTTCCTCACGCTTGGTATGCTCCACTAATTGGAATTGTCTACCTCGATGTGTTCTATCATTCAATTTTTAGTATTATTCAAAAATTTATCTTGACTATCTCTTTTGAACAACAACGTATTATAACAAGATGTGTTTCTAGTTATTATTGAAGTCAATCTGAGAAAATATTTTATTTTAAAAAATTTTTTCAGGATAAATAGTTTTTCTTAATTAATAAATGCATCCACTGTTGGAGTAAAAAAAATCAATCATCGTAATTTAAATTAATTATTGAAAATTAAGATGGGAATATTTATTTGAGAAATATTGTAGAAAATCAGGTCAAAATCCAACAGAATTCAAACTAATATTTATTATCGACTTGAACAAAATTAGATTTAAATAAATCGTATTTCAATTTTAATACCATCAGAATTTTTTCTATCAAAACAATTTGATTGGAATTGAAATTTATTTTTTAACTTGAAATTAAATTTCTAAAATTACTTTCAACAATGAGAGATTTGCATTTAATAATTTTCCAAAAGTCTAAAGATGTAATTTATAATAAGTTGTAAATTAAATCGAATTTTAGGTCATGATTACCCTGAAACGGATTATAAATTTCATGATTTTAACGACATAATGTTATATATTGCATAAGGATAAATGTCAGAAACAGGAAGTCATAAAATTGGTAAAATGTGAACAATAACTTCAACTTTTTTAAGTGATCTTTAATTTCAATGCCATATAGACATAGATAGTCATAATTTACTAGTATGATGTCATTGAATAGAGATAGATATTGAAAACTAATATTGTAATCAATTATAAGTTTTCTCATAATCCTTCCACATATTAAAAATTAGGTCAATTAATTTTTTAACTTTTCTATATTCATTATGCTCCCATTCTTCTTTTAATATTAAAAAATATTTAATCAAATATATATACCTGTAAAACAACTTTTTTATGTTAATTTTACAGGGGGTATTTAAAAGTTTACGTCGATATTTTTTATGGACATTAAGTCGTAAAACAACTTGTTATTGATACATATTTTTCAAATAATTAGACATAATACCTTTTCTAATAGTTTCAAAGTAGTTTAATTATTTTTTATAGTTGAAAAAACTAAGTATTACCCATAATTTCACATACAAAAAATAAAAGAAATATTGAAATATTTGTTGATAATCATTAGTTTATTTTAGTATAATAAACATCAGATTACTATAACAACATTGTTTGGTGGCCAAAACATTATTTAATTAATAAAGGATTTATAATTTTAAAGACCGAGATAAATATATATATGTTTCTATAGAAACAAAATAACAAACATTATCACTATACTTGGAAAGGATAATAAACACAGCTGAATTTATATTTCATTATTTAGAATAAATAATTTTATTCATTTCACAGTCACAATTTAAAAATGTAGATATTGTCGTGCAATCAATCATTAATTTATTAACGTGTTTAATTTATTTAAAAATCTCTTTTTGAATAACATACTGACATAAGATTAAATTTTTCCTTGTAGGATTATGGACTATCCATTTCTGTCAGTAACAAAGTTTTCACTGTACTGTAGGGAAGCATAAAATGAGCAGAAGAATAAAAATTCTCGGAGGAATCGCGTATGTAGAAAATTCTATGGCAGTATAGTTAAATAAAAATTTTAATCCTGCAGCTTTTTGTTTCATTTTAATGGGTATAATGGACCCTGAATAGATGATAAAACTTTAATTAAGATTTCTTTGTTAACAAATAAAACGAATAGTCGAAATGATGATTGTAAATTCATTCATACACTTTTTTTTCAACCAAATTGATATATTATTCAAATTCATTTTAAATTATTTCGACATAACAATTTCGAGTTCCTTTATATAATACGCTTTCTCGACAGAGCTTTCATTCACAAGTAGATAAAGCATGAATGAATAAAGCTAAGTACAAAAGCTCAAGCAGACAAGATAGGATGTTAAGAGAAGAAGTGTCAGGGAGAGAGAATGTGTATGTGTATTAGTTAAAATGTATGCGTAGTAAATATGCATACATATATTATATTTGCAACCGTTCGACCATCCAAACATTCCTTGGGTCGAACAAACCACCAGCCATTATGCTTCGTGGGTGCTTTTATTCGCCTGCACAATTCCACGGCCCGAAACTGCATTGTTCCGCATTGATAGATGGTGTCGAATGAGAAACTCTATAGCTAGAACGCTACCGGCTTTTGTCTCTCTTTGTTTGTGGAACATCAACAAATCTTTTCATTAACTATTCCATATAAGTACAAGTGAATTTTTTTGCTAATTATCTAGGTTATGCTGAATCTCTATTTTTTTTTTTTTTCATGATGTTTTAAAAGCAAAAGGAAAAAAAATAGCTGGAGTTATTTTCCTGACTCTTGGTGGATGTCTGTAGGTCGGTAGTAACAATGAGGCTTCATGTAATGGAATGAATCTGCACGATGAGAACATACAGTGCGATCTTCCATGCGTGTACGCAGTGAATATAAATCTTGTAGAGTGACACATGTTATGTCCTATGTTTAGAACGTTAACATTGGTGGTGTAGGCATCTGTATACTGATCTTCCTCTGGAGAACATATTCCGAAAAGAGTGTGTCAACGTAAAGCAATAAATACCGGAAAAGCTACGAAAAGCCGCGACCACCGCAGGCGTTCTCTTTAATGGCAGTGTCGAGCGACCCAAGTGGAACCCGACCGAGGACCACATGGTGCATTATGTCCCCTTGCTGTGCCACCGCATCTCATCCTCCCTTTTCCTGCCTCCTGTACTCACCTGTACGTACCACCGGCAAATAATCCCAGCGTGGCCCATTAATAATCGCCATAAATATTCATTCGACTCGAGATTTACGGGTTAGCCAGGCGTGTTATGTATAGGCAAGGAAAAAGTGGCGTTCATGATGTAAAAAAAAATTTTTAAACAAAATATTCCCCAACCATTGCCCCGGTGCTTTTAACCCTCTATCGCTAGTTCACTACGAATATAACGCTTCCACTCGGTCGACAAAATATTCACGCTTGAATACGTCTATACGATAGAAGAAATAAAGAGAGTACAGGATAAACGCACACAGTGAGGATTAAACGCATGAGAATTTAACATTTTGACGTTCTCTTTAGAATAAAATTCGCTCGATATTTTTATGATATTCGTTCAATTTTGCGATTAAAATTTTAATACAAACACTACTCTTTTTCCCTCTTTATTTTTATATTTAGTCACCACCACTGTCGATAGATCTAGTGATTGTCGTTATAGAATAAAGTGAATGTGTATATAAAAGTAATGGTAATGAAGTTGAAAAAAATTTGAATGCATAATCATATTTAACAATAAGATTTTTTTTTCTACCGCAAAAATTAAATTGAGATAAAAATAAATGAGAGAAATCACATAGCTGTGGTGATATTAAAAATGATAATTGATATAAATTTTTCGTTCATAATTTTCCATTTTATGAATAAACGAGCTTAGAAGCTCATACTTGAGGAAAAAGGTTGGATTCGTCAGGCAAAAAGGTATCACAAAGAAATGAGCTGAGTTGAGAAAAGGACGAGTAAGGAAAGGAAGATCCTGCAAGAGCAGAAGAAAAGGTGGTGGAATAAAGAAAAAGATGAACGGGAATGCTCAGGAGACTCGGAAAACGTTGTGATCTCTTGGTACCTTCTCTGAACCCACTCAAAAGGGGTTGGTTCATTATTTCGCGTAATGACGCGTTCAATATCAGCCGTAGTGCCAACATAGAAGACGCTATTTGTATGGTTAAATTGGTTGGGCGTTACTCAAAGCAGAATACAATAACTAAGATTGATTTTTTTAAAAGATAATAACCGACGATTGAAAAAACGTTGGTTTTATTGCAATGTTATTAAAAAATACGGCTTTTTTTTATAATGATTTTCATATTAGTCATTGTTGAAGAATGATGACATAGTAGTTATTGTCGTTGAGGTGAATTTTTAGTTAATTTTTGTCGATAAAATAAAACAGATGAAGTAATGAATGAAGTACAATCAAGTAAAATGACTCTTAATTTTATGAACAAATAAACACATTCAAACGTTTTACGACTTTGGTAAATATTATGTTGAAAAAGAAATTTAAAGTTTTATTTTTAGTTTTCAAGATTCAGGAATACATCTTTTATGAGTAAGGTCTGAAAAATGTTTAGAAATGACAAATGGAATGAGTTTTTTTTTTACTACGATATAAAGCTGGAAATTTATTCAGTATTCATCAACAGTACGGAATTTCAGTTCTATAAAAAGGTGCAATTTCTACTGGAAATTTTTAATGAAATTTTATAGTAAAATTTTTTGAATCAAAATTATACAGAAAAGGCTGGAAGTTTTTTAAAAATATTTGTTCATGGAATATTGGTATAAATTCTAATTAAATCTAAAACATTTTTATTCATTTATTATATTAATAAACTAGCAAAAAAACCTATAATAGCGATTTTCAATTAATTATTCATTCATAAATAGATTGCTTAATTAATCATAACAATTGAATAGTGCGAGATTTTTCCATCATTGATTAAAATTTTTTTCCAATTAAAAATCCCACAAAAAAAAATTAATTACCAGTTGAAAAAAAAATTATTTAAGTCAATTAATTCAAGATATTAAATAAATTTGTATCAACCAACAATTTCAATTTTTATTTTTTCAATATTTTTAACAAAAATTGAGAGAATTTATTTTAAAACAAACTTACTAGACAATTTATCAATTAATCATAGCAAATATGAAATTTATTATCATCACCTTGAATAAAATATCCTAGTCGAGGGATACCATTATTTTTGTGGTATAGCTCAACATAAGAATAATACACGTTTTTAGAACATCAGACATCTGAATTTTTGATATTAGAAGCTGCGTGGTTAGACTTGGAATGATCTTTATCATGTATGACTTGTTGTCAACTTAACTATTTTTCAGGCCAATCGTTTTAGACGTGCCATTTCGCGTGAAGATACTAGTCTTGAGTATAAGGTATAAGTAAACGAAACAGCGGTGGATGCGTGTAGAATTTATTCATGCAATCTCATAAATGGAACGCATCCATGGAATACAAGAGTCCGGGGTCTCTCTGGCTTTAATTCTCGTGTCTCCATGTTATCTACCTATACCACTGCAACTTTTCCATGAATGTAATACGAGATGTAGGTGAGCATAAGGGTATAAGTTACTTCTAGCATATGGTGAAGTGCCTTTGGTTCGCAGTTGCACATCCCATTGCGCAAATGTGCCGTTTGAATTCCGTCGACGCCATGAGAAATGTAGTTTATGGTCGAGTGAGGTAGTATGTCCAGTGAGTGTATTCGATAAACGAGACTAACTCAAAGGATTTTTCCTCTTCGATTTTTCCATTCTTCTAAATCTAATTGGTCTTTATTTTATTAAGACGAAGAGCTTCTATTACTCCTGGCTGCAGTATACCTGTTCTTTATAACTGTTGTAAATTACAGAGACTTTAATTTCCAAATGATGCAGTACATTTCGTTACAAAGTTTCTGCCGTAAAGTTCCATGAATATTAATATTAATTAAATGTTCCGTAACGTTGATAATGAAAGTAATGAAATATTAGTTGAAATTGACATTCACGTCAAGTTGACATGCTTCTCTCTTGAATTGGCCTGTTTACGTTTTCAGTTATGGCAAATTGGCTCTGTTAACGTAGAACATTTTGTCGAAAAGTTATTCCCACAGTAGGACGTCACGCTAAAAAAGTTATCGCGACGTAAAACCGGGTTAGTTCCATTTGTCTGTTTTACGGTCATCCAACAGATAGCCTGGATAGCACTGGGTTGCTTCGGCCGCATGCCCTACCATAATTACTTGATTTCGCTTCAAGCCGTGAGCACATCCCCCAACTTTATTAGCTCGTATGTCCTTTAATCAATGTCAACGATGGAACGATATATTTTATGAGACGATGTCCCTGTATGTAGAGCAGTGAAGATGGTCGTGGGTACACATCAAGCCATTTGCAGGTAATAAGAGGAGAAGTGAATGAGAAAATGGGAGATAATAATTATGGAGAGAGGCTGTAAAAGGAGCTATAGAGAGAAAACTACATGGCCATCATTAGCAATTCTGCTTTGGCCCTTCCGATATGCCATTCTTTTTATAGTCCTTGCATTTTTTTAACGTTAAAAAGGATCAATGGATGTTGCAATTGCAGCCCATCAAACTATTGCAAATGAAAGAAATACCTTTGATCTAGGAAATTATTTGAGGTTACTAATTTTCAATCATGTTCAAAGTATTTTTCCAAGTCCATTTTGAGGGCTTTTAATAAAACTCTGTTCAGGTAAAGATGGTTAATTAATAGTTTTTAAACTTTTTCAACTTGCATATTTTTTTCCAACATCACAGCGAAAAAAATTAAAAGAGACTTCGATAAAGACTTGAGGAGTTTTATGTCAATATGACTTTTATGTTCTTTCATTTTTGAGATATATTCAATGTGCTTCAATGTACAAGTTACTCAAGTTTCCTAAAAAGTTGGATGTCCCAAAGGCTTCGAGTTAGATGCTACCAAGTCTTTACTACTTGGCTGTCAAGTAGAAGCTGTTATCGAGCCACTCAGCATCCTCTTCGCACGAACGTCCGTCGTGCAAGTTTACACGGCTTGCGTTACTGACACGCTGAAGTAGAGCAAAGGGTATACTTTCTCTCCATCGCATTCTATCTTTTCCTTAGTCCTCCAGTTACATGGTGGTAGTACCAGTTCTCTACACCAACTAGTGGTACTCTTACTTGTAGTCGTATACCAAAGTTTGGTAAACTCATTGAGCTTTCGCGGTGGTTGCGTAGCTTCTTGTGACGTATACACAAGCACCTCTAAACTCCCTCTGGTGTTCGTCACGAATTATCTTTCTCGTATGTGTTTGTATGTCATCAACAACATGCACGACTCTTGATGGTCCTCTCGAGAACTTTTGCGAGTGAAATCAGGTGTTCTTCGAGAGCACGAGCATTTTGCTTTTACTCCTGAATTTCAAACTTCTTCAAAAGTTTAATCCTCTCTCAGCTCGATCGACTTGAATTTTATAAGCAGATCATACAGAATGAGATATTAAGTGAGGCTATTATATAAAGAATCGTAGTATAATGTTCAATAATAAAGTTTAAATGAACTTACTGAAATATAGAAATTTACTAACTTGTTATTATGTTTATGTATACAACCATTTCATTTTACTTATTCATTTACAAATTTTCGTAATTAATTTTAAAGTGATTTGTAAAGTTACCAAATAGATTAATGCAAATACAACTAGTTTGTTATCAATAATATTAGATTGGTGCTACAATCTTTATAATCTATTGTACAGTATAGTGAATGCGAATATACAGTTAATAAAAGGATGTCAGAACGGACCTGGATAATTTTACTTACAAAACTTTTAATTAATTACAAAGAGTTTATGGAAGAATTGAGTTAGTTTTTATTGAAAATGATGCTTGGAAGAATTTTTTTTTGTAGATTGACAAACATAAAAGTTTTTTAAATTTCCAAGCATCTAGATTTTTAGCATTTGACATATCCTTTTTCTTGTTTTTACAATTATTTGAAGTTGTTTCAACTGTTTTATTTAGAAAAAAAATATGAGAAGATCGGATACAGTTTTTTCTAAACTACTACCAAACTCGTAAACTTTATTGGAGTTTTAAAATTAAAAAAATGACCCAACAATACTGGTAATTAAAAGTTTTTATTCTTATTCTGCATTTAATTTAATTACCATCTATATAATTCATAAAAAATAATCAAAAATAATATTTGAATAATTATAATAGTCCATTAATTAATTTTTGTGGCATGAAAAAGTTGAAAAACATTCCATCTGTAAGCGAAAAGTACACGACACTAGATACAAATTATTTGTTTCCTAAAAAAAATCTCCTGCAGGATTTAGGGAGTAAAATTTTGAAAAATCTTCGAATGTAATCTCGATCAAGAAAAAAATATCTCGAGTATTTTTGCAGTTATAAAAATGAAATACATCAACTATTGGATGGCAGAAAAAACAGAATATGTTATATTAGTAGCAGTATCATTAATTGGATACCATTTTCATTGTATTAAACAGTTGGGGAGAAATTCAGCAGGGAAATTAATTGGAATTGTAGTTAATTATTAAGCATGTTCGTAATTTTGTTTATTTCATAAATTTCCGTATTTCCTTAATAACTGATACGTTTGAATAACAAACAAATATTGATATTTATAAATGTTGACCATTTTCCAATTTCCATGTACGATCATATATACGAGAGTAAACATTAGCAGCATAAAATAAAAAATCAATTCTTTATTAATATGTGTGAGAAATACTCATAATTAGCATCGTTCAACGATCAAGCGGATGAGAACGCGGCAATAGTTATTCCCCTTAATTAATTAAATCGTCAATGCAATCCCCAAGCTCTAGCACATTGGAATTGTGTCACACAATATACTAACCGCGATTGTCTTTATCGTTACGTCAATAACAATTATCATTGGCGGCTTGTACAAACTATAGAAGCTATGTCATTCCATGATAATTAGCCTACCTACATCGTGGTTTGAGTTGAGATTTTAATTAGAAAATTAATTACTGCGATGGTCAACGTCCTTATAGTAATCTGCTTTATAGTAAAGCATACATCACATTTCTGAGGGAAGTCACATAAATTATTCGTACAGATCTAGCTATTAAATTATTTATATACTACTCTCCGTTATTGCCAACAGTTTATTTGTGATCATTAAACTCATTATTAAACATTACATCAATTCTTTCATGAATTTTTTTTTAAATGTTTAAATTTTTTTAATTCTGATAAATATATTTTTAATTTCCCATAAGGAAGTTATTGAAATTGGGTCGATTGGTGAAATTGGAATTTTCATCATATCTCCATGTTTCATTAAAATAGTTCTTTGTACTGTTGGTCTAATTTTATTTCTAAAAGAATTGATTCAATTTGAAGGTAAAAAATCAACGAAAAGTTAAAATAGTCTTTCCCCATATCAAATAAAATAGCCAAACAAAGTACTGTTATATTTAACGTTGTATACAAACATGATTTATAAATAGAGTGCAATGGATCAATTAATTCTCAAAAGAATATTAAATAATTAATCAGTTGAATATTTAGAGAAGTAGGCTATTGGAAAGAGGAACCGATAAATTCACCATAACACTCAAATTCTTTCCACACAGATCAGTTTTAAAATTCTGTTTGTGTCGTATTTAGAACATTAGATCAAAGTTGGGGTGGCAGTGGACGTGACGATACAGCGGTAGGGGAAACTTTACAAGTGCATTCGTAACGCAGAGTCACGAGGAATGGGATAGAATCAAATAACAGAACGCAGTTTATTTGCAAGCTACCTAGCCCCAAAGCGACGAGTTGGCATTTACTTCACATAGATACATACAACAAATGGTGGTTCAATCGGTTCTCTATGGGATGTTTTCGTGCTCTATACCTGTCCGTACCTTCAACTCTTCCTATCTCTCCTACTCTCAATCTACCCGAACAGTCAACATGCTATAAATATTCGTGCTTATCTTGCTGATTTTTCCTCCCTCGAGCGAGTAAGGTTATCAACTTAAAATATATTTCGTGTAATTTTTTTTTATTGAAAAATTATTCCACAAACTACTCAATTCAATTTAAAAACATTTTTAGTGAAAATAAAATATTTTTTTTTTCATGAATATTTAGGAATTATTGCACTAAAGTCAAATATTTATTTATCAATTTAACCACTGGTGTAAAAATGAAATTTTAAATATCGTTCAAAAAAATCTTGCAAAAAAGCAAACCGATTAAAGCTAAAAGCTTGTACCTTTTATTACTAGATTAAAGATTGGATCAATTAAAAAAAAAAGCTGATTCAGTTCATTTATTAATCAAGATTGTCAGCATAATTAATGATTTTTTAATCTGACTTTTTATGATGTAAATATAAAAAATATCGTACTAATCTTATTTTTTTATATGCACGACTTCTTTTACAATATTACTCATTTATCCGTAGATCAAGATCTTTGCAAAAAAAGAAAAATTCATTTAAGGTTTCACCTCACGCTCGGTTCACTTTACGTATGCTTTAGATGACCTGAAATTTCACGGTGATTGCGGACCCCGGGACTTGATGAAGACCGACGGGACGTATTCCAATTTGCATGTTCGTGGATGGACGAGCTCTCCTGTTCGTTTCGTAGTGGATGTACACACGTTTGTTAGAGTGAAATTTATTAAATTCGTGCTGGAAATCGTTGTGGATTCACCAACGTACATTTACCCTCTCATACTCACATCTCGTCAAGGTGTATTTAGGGCATTCTCCTGCTTGATGTAGACCACGTTAATGCTTTTGAGGTGTAGTCCAGCGAGAGCGTGTAAAGTATTAGGGAATGAAAGGACTTTGAGATTGCAACAGATTATCTTCTATATTTCGTTGCATTAGAAAACGCTGCTAAAATTACTTGGAAATTATTTTCATCAAAATTCGTTGACTCCACATCAAGAGTGCATTTCTATACAAATCTCCAGAAATCATATTTAGAATGTTTAAAAACTCTTTATTTATTTTAATTAAATCATTTTCACGAAAAAAGTATTTGATCATAGAGGTTTTATTAATTAGAGAACTATTCTCAAATGTTTATATAAATCTTGTTCCAATGAACTTAATTACATTATTTATGAATAGAGAATTATTGTACATTTATATGGAATAAAATAGTAACATGTTTTAACTGATTCATTTTATTAGTACAGACTGAAGAAACTTCTTTGCGGATTATCTTGAAGCAAGTGCAAAGGAACTTGGAAGTTGCAAGATATAACTTTTAATTGACTACGTCTCTTGAAACTTGATAGACATGGCTTTGATCGTAGATGAAATGAGATACTTTAGGTCAGGAGTGTAATACATTTACTTTTATCTATTAAATACTCTGGTTTTTTTTTATTATTCATGTTTCATGAAACATGCAAGAAACTTCAGAGTAATGGGATAGCATCAGGGATAACTGAGAAATGTTCCATATCATTCGACAAATACAATTTATTATGATATTTGAAAACAAAGTATGATATTCACGGAACACTAGCATCTGTGAACAGAGCTAATACTACTGAACTTTAGTTGAGAGAGTTAGGATTGTGCAAATACACTGTTTGCTAGTTATTTCTATCTTGAAATAAATAATTGCATTTAGAAGCCAAGAAACGTTTAAATTAATTTTATCTATTTGCTTTTTGAGAGTCATGTTAGAGATCACAATAATGAGAACTTTTTGAAAAGTTATGAATAATTTATTGATTTCATTCACATTATGTACCATCGTTAACCTGAATTTTTTCAGGTAGATGAATTTTTCAAAATCACTGTTTCGTGTGATAAAATTTGAGATAAAAAAATATGAAATTTTTTTTTATGTCCGATGAGAATATGCATCAATTTGCCGTGAGTTACAAATTTAAAACGTCCATTAGAAGTTGGTAATGTTAGCTGTATAGTTGAACTACTATACCAATAGATTTAGCATATAAAAAAAATTACAAAATATGAATAAACGTAACATTTTTATGTTGTCATAATCTACAAACTTTTGATGTTCCCATTGTACTGGAACAATAGAATATATATGACAGATCTTTTATGATGAAAATATGTTTTTATGTTTATAGTTTTGTGAAGATAAATTTTGTAATCATATTCTCTTGAACAGGAAAAATTGTATTCTTATGAAATAAATTAATTAATTTATATAATAAAAATTAGAGTTATATTATGCAGTAAATATTTATAGATAAAAACCAAACTGCTCTTTTCCAATGACTTTGTTTTATAATTATATAAATTAGTGAGGAAATAATATTATTATTAGAAAATATTTCATCTTCATTCGTAAATATTGAAGGAGTAATATAAGATGAGAGAAATAAATGGAACAGTTATTTTAAAAAATCTATCGAAAAAAAAGAGGCTTGAAGTGTCTGTTCACTTGGTTATCGTATCCGACATTATCACTTTATTAGAATTCCGTTGCTGCATCGAGTGTAAAGATAACAGACTGAGGGAGAGAGAAAAGTAAAAAGTGAGAAAAATAAAAGAAAAAATATATCGACTATTGAGAGTGGAATATAGTAATAAAAAAATATTAGAATGAGGAAACAGCAAGCTCAACAGTAAGGAGAACAAAAGATGCTTAATTGAAAAAAAAGAAGAAAAAATTAGATAATAGGAGTAAAAAAGGTTAAAGTGTCATTATTATACAGATCCTGTATTACTACCATGCTGTTAATAAATTTTTTTTCACCTTTTATTTTTGAGCACTGTAGGAATTTTATTTTCTTTTAAGAAAGAACTCAATGCTCGTAGCATCACCAAGTTGGTACTTGCATACCCAAGTTGTTCGTTGTACCAACACACTTCGGTTGCTATGAAACGTGACGAGATTTCGTCGCAGACGTTTATATTCGACGTTTGGATTCGTGTATTAGTATAGCTATATGCTTGCAATCTTGGTGAAACAAACCGGAAAGTAGAAAATGCCGTCTGCCGTTGTTTTCCGTAAACACACAAAAGTGCAGGGTGAGAAAAGAAAAGAAAGAAAAGGGAAAAAAATAAAAACGAGGTGCAAGACGATCAGTGATGAGGATTGCTTCATTCCGGCGACGACACTTGACAGGGAGAAGAGAGTCTCGAGGAGAAATAGAAAAGTTCAGGGCGTTGTGAACGGAAGTCAATGACGCCAGGTCGGATGTTCGACCTTCTGTAACATTCTCTTTTGTGTGTTTCTCCAAACTCTACAGCTTGAAGGCTATAGTCTTGGAGCTTAATAGTGATACTGTAATGGCAATACGAGCGATTATATTAATTCTTTAAATTCACTTTAAGACGTCGTTGAGGAATTAACTGGAATTCTCGGTACCTGGAGCAACTCATTAAGGATCTCCAAGTGTCTCGAATGCAATTTTCTTCTCTGCTGTTATTAAGAGAAGATTTCTCAGATAAGATATAGAGTGTTTTCATGTTTCAGAGTTGTTAAGATAATAATTTGATGATGTATCTCAATCAACGTCCTTTTGACATAATATCAAATAAAAATGACTAATGTATATATCAACTATTTAGTTGGTTTCCTTTCACAGCTGTCGAAACTATGAAATTCAATGTTATAAATTTGCATACTAATATACCGTACCATCACTGGAGTGTATAGAATGTTTGGATGTGTCTAAGTTGTAATTCAATGAAGACAGTGGCGTTGCTGCCGCAACCGTAACTCTGTTAGCGCTCGTTGCTAATGAATTTACTAACATACACACGGTCAATCTCGTCGGTAACATGTTGTAGAATGTACATACGAGTGTGCAATTGCATTTTGTGTTAATAACGTGGGCCCATCGTGGTTATTTCGCGTTAGTAACTGAGAAATAGAGATATGTTTTCACATTTTTTCATTATAATCATATAATATTTTATTATTCTCCTGTAGTGTTTTTATTTTATTAGAAAATACGAAAAATTCTTACTTTATTTTCGGAAAGAAAATAAATTTAAAAATTAAAATCGTATTGACCTGAAAATAAATAAATTTGTTGAGAATATAAAAAATAAATATTAAAAATAGGGGAAAAAGTGTTTATGGTTGTGAGTTGTTTGTTGCCATTTTTATCACAGAAATTCTTTTCAAACTATCAAAAATTTTTATGAAATATTAAAAGCAGCTTATTTTATTTATTATTTAACATCGTTCTATTAAAGGAAGCTTAATTCTTTCTATTTTAAATCTATTTCTTCTTTTACTATAATAAATTTTACTACTGTTAACTTTAACTAATAATAATCACAAAAATTTTAAGAACTAATTTGAAAAATGACGGTAATTATTGATAAATATATACTTTTTATTATAGCTTTTATTTCGCTGCAACTTCTCATATCTAAGTCGTTTCAGTTGATAAAATTATGTCACTTGATTACTGTGACATTTCCACCCCTCGAGAAACTTGGCTTACGTAGTATTGAAGCAGTCGTCATAAAAACGCAATAAAATGCCTCGGAAATAAGAGACCTGATGTCGCTTAACGTTTAGTAGTTTTATAAAAGAAAATGTGTCAACCTGGTTATGTTATAATCCTTGAGACATTGATCTCTTAATTTTTTTTTATAACATTCATTTTTCCTAACGGAAACTGAACGTACATCAGTTGGAGTAGTTAAAAAAAAGATGGCAATAAATAATTTCATGTTTCCACCTGATACAAGATAATGATCACATTATGCAGATCGAAATTTCCGCTGTTGTATCACATTCAGATACCACATGAGATTTTATCCTGAATTTGGTGAGCTTCACATGTGGGGTGTAGGGAAGTAGGATAGAAAAATTCAATATTATTATGACCAAAGATAAATTAAATACCTAGGGTGAAGGATTTGACACTTTTTGACTGTATTTATCAATTAATTTCGATAAATTTATAATTTTATTAGTTACAATTATTTTTTTCATCTCATTTAAACTTAATAATCGAAATAAAGTATTTTATTGGATAATTGTTTGTTTAGAATCTTTGAGAGAATTGTAAAAAATTTTTCTCTGAAATGAGACATTTCATTTTTATTGAAAGAAAATAAAAAAAAATAATTTAAAGAGCTGCCCAGTGTCTTTCATAGCTTGTTAAAATTTTCATCATTGATAACAAATCCTGTAATTTAAACTGATAATTTATTCAACCTACTTTTCTCTTGATACAATTATTACTCCAGCAATAATAGATTATTATCTAAAAGTCTCTTCAAGAATATCTTGCAAAATAAAGCGAGAATTTTTTAACCTGAATAGATATCTTCTGGAAGCAACAAAAATATAACACTTCTGAGGAATAACAACGGTAATCCTTGAGAACAGTAGTAAAGACATGTATTTAAACTAAGCAATGTAAGTATTCAAGAATTTTACTACTGAAGTAACGATAACCCTAGATGAGCTGTGCTGTATTGTTTATTGTTTTCATTTTATTTAGCAAAAGCTTTCAGCAATAAACATAGTTTATTAGCAGAATTCATTGTCTGTGGTCCATTGAATTCATGATGCTTTTGTGATTGCTTTTGTAAAGTTTGAGTTTAGTGTGGATAAGTTGCTCGTAGATTCGTAAAACTATCAGAACTTGACTGTCGCGCAGTAGCTTTTTTCTTTATGGTTTGTTTATATCGCATGCGCACCATTACTGTCTATAACAGTAGCTTCAGCTTGTTCGCTCTTTCAGTCTCCCGAAAGCGTGTGGATGTTTTGCATCTCGATTCGGTTCTGTCTTCTATCTTTCATGTGTAAATTAGTTGATCGTATTCAATGATAATTATATTTTTTGGACCTCTAAAAATTTGGTGTGATTGTTTTTTATTTCCTACATTATTTTCTAGGACTAAATGTTACTCATTCCATTAAGGATAGTTCGATAATATTTAAAATAATAAATAATTAATGTATAATCAGACATTCATGTATGCAATACATAAACAATTTCAGTGGTGTTCTATGCAATTAAAAATATTGGTTACTATTAAATTAATATTTGAATGAAAAATACATTAGTAGTTTGAATATATTTTAGTGTGAATATTTGCAACTACAACGAAACGAGTGATTATGTCCACGTGTTTCAAAAACCTTGCGTACATTAAATCGTACTTGTTGTAATAAATCCTCTAATTAATTACAAAAGAATGATTTGCGGAAGGATTACTGTTTGATTGTCTATTATTTAGACGATCGTGGTGAGTTTTAATTAATTTTCTCATATTTAATCTCTTCAATTTAGTGATAAAGTATTGCTGAAAAAATATTTTCTCTTGACTTCTACTAACAATATTGACTAAAAACCTTGATGGATATAATAACACCAACGTTACCATTAAATTAATTAATTAATTAATCCGTACGAATAAATATATAGCGACATGAGTAAAACTCTACTCAACATTTTTTGGAGTTATTTATGAAAATAGGTAAAATTAATGACAGTTGTGATATTTGAATTCAATTTTAATAAAAGTGTACTCGAATGACGGTTATTCATTATTTAACTGTAAACTTGGAAATTATTTATCTACCAGAGCGTCTGTCCATCCAACCAGATGAGTGATAATTTCAAGCTATATCAAGGCTACTATGCAATTAATGCTTTCGAGGATCAATTAATTACACCTTTCACGTTTGTACGTCGACGAAGTTTGCTACTAGTAGCTTTGATACCGTCGTCACGGCACTGACTACGAAGGGGAAAAGAGGATAGTAGTTCAGTCGACTGTGCACTACCGGTGTCGAGAAGCGTACGTAATAAAGAGCTTCATAATTTAAAGTGACCTGTCGAGATAGAACTTATAAATTGTTTTGGTTGGCAGGGTGGTCAGCATTATCGCGTCATCGGGATTACGAATGTGATTTCTTGTCCTTGCTTTCCTTCATATCCCACCTCATTTCTCCCCCTTATATCTTTAATGTCATCCACACGCCTTCCTAAGGACTACGTGATGCTTTATTGTTTTCTGCGTTCATTCTGATGATCCTCCTCACGTGAGTCACATTCCAATCAAGCTATATGCGTGGCAAAAACATATTAATCATATTATGGCATTTCTCTTACTTTCCATGGATTATTTTCATATTTATATGATCATTTAATTAAAAAAATTCTTTCTGTTTGCCTGGGTTAATTGAATTCTTGTTAATAAATAATAAAAGCTACTGAATGTGCTAGAGTGTAAGAAGTTGTTGTTATTATTGTATAATAGAAAGTAGGAGAAAGAGAAGTAATCTTGAGTCTTTGTTTTTAATCCTCATTTTGAAAGTGAAGCAAGGAAATAGGTTAAATGTCTTCAACTTGAGTATTTATTTTATAGGATGCATAAAATGGAGAAAAAAATGTTTTTTAACAGAGACTGTAAAATAAAAATGTGATTGCACTTGTAGATGGTTTAAATGAATGAATATATTTTTTTTTTCTTCAACTTCTAAATGTAGAGAAAATAATTCAAGTGCGATTACAAAGGGAAAAGAAATGAAAAACATATATGTATGGTAGAGAAGAGTCTTGAAGTCTACGAAGGAGTGATGATCGAACGCTTAAATATGTATTACCCACTCGTTCGGATTCGTTCCGAAATTCCGTTTCTTGAGAGCATCCCACTAGCTGCAGGGGTGGTAATAAATTTTTCACAACTTTACGATTCTACACGAATGGTATGCGTGATTCGCTTGGTATAAGTAAGAATCACTTGGCCAGTTGGAAGCTGTTCTGGAGTTGTAGCCACTTTTTTGTATGCTTTTTCTTTCATTTCTTTCCCTTTTTTTTCACTCATTCAACTATTCTTTAGTCATCCCAGACATCTCACTTTACCTTCAGCTCGTGCGTTACGTCAACTTGCTTTATTTGACGTCGTCTTATGTTTTATTGAGAAGCTTTTTATGGTGTTGTCTTTTTTACCAACACTAAAGTAGACGTCAAGCTTGGCTCGGTTGAATATCCACCTAAATCTCACTTCTCTTCTCTCCCTTGTTCTCCCTCGACGACTTCTTCGGTTCTTTCATAAATCATTGCTCCACACGATCCGTGTCGTGAGTCAAAAAAAAGTCACAGAGAAAAATCAGGTGTCGATTTAATGGTCGTTGAAAAATTCAGACGTTTCTATGAGAAACTTGACTAACCACAGAAACTCGATAATAGTTTTATTGAATTATGATCGTCTTATTTTTCAACCATTATTTGTGCCTTTTCCTTTTACTCTCAACTCTATCCAGTAAATAAACTGCCATAATGAAATTAAATTTTTGTGACTGAGTGTTCAAAGTTTGAGGATAAATTATACCCTCTTATGCAGAATAATATTAATCACTCAATTATTGTATTCAAAGATCAATCATAATAGAGCCAATTTTTTCTTTTTTTATAAGAGTATTTTTATGCTTTTATTCTCTTTATATACAATCAATAATACAGATAATATCTCGTACAATTTATTATACGCATGTTTATGAATATACATATATTCACTTCATTAATTATTAAATCTACACAGAAATTATGATAGATTTTATCATCAGTACTAGAGTATTTTTATGACAAACATCATTTTTGTCATATTAACACAAGGAATTTTTTATCTCAAGTTATCAATTCTCAGTGGAACAAATATTCTTCTTTGAAAAATAAAAAAAAAAAAAATTACTTAAATCTGGGTTTATCCTTTTAAAAATAAAACAATCGTTTTTAAATAAAACAACCCATCCCTTTTATATAGATTCTTTAATATACTTTCATATTGATCGTACGAAGTGTAAATACTTTTATAAATAGCAGAATATTTCGCAAAGTATTCCACACTCATTCCACGCATCATCCCCTCATAATTCGTGATATGATTTAGAAATAGGAGAAGTGCCTTTACGGTTTTTTGTAGAAAAGTATTTCACCTTTTATTATTCTTTTCAGATCAAACTAATAACAGAAAGCATCCTTCGCTTGATTTTATATGATCTTTCAACTCCGACATGGAGAATAATTACTTTACTAACAGTTTTGGATGCACAAGTTTAAAGATAAATTAAAATAATTACCAAACTACAGCGATAAGTTCGATAATACATAGCATCAAGTTGAGTGTGTTTTTAGGTATTTGCATGCTCTATATACTGGTCGGGAAACGATTTGATTGCAGTTGAAGCGGAAGGTTTACTCTTCTTTCTATAGAAAACTTTGTTGAGAGTTAAAGTCAACGAGCAAGAGAAAATCGAGAAAAACTTAGTAGGTATATAGTCGAAGTAGTACTTTTCTAAAGTGATCGTCCAAGATCGATCAACTTATTGGCTGTCCTCGGATTTTATAAGTGTAGAATAGACGATGTAGTGTGAACTTGAAGCAACTAGGGCCTTCTTTCTGTTCATTTTCACATGTCTATCCGAATAAAGAAGGCCAAAATAAGAGCTGAGGGATAAAAAAAGGTGTTGAGTGAGTACAAATAAGATGAAGCAACTGAATTCCCGATAGAATTTTCGAGTACGAGAAGATAAATAAAAAAAAAAATAAATAATGTTGAGAGTGGTAGAGTAAAATCCCAAAAGACTCCATCAATTGGGTTTTCTACTGTAATATGATTGTGAAAAAAATTTTAATTTTATTCGACAATCCTCAGATTACTCCATTTATTGTAAATTCATTTCCTCAAATTCATTTCCTGAAAATGTTATAATTTTTTTTCGAAATAAAAATATCTCAAAAATAATTGGAGTAAATGTTTTAAAATACAATGAACAATAATTGAATTAATTAAAAATTCCTGCACATGATATTTATTAAAACCGATTATATAGAATTGAAGAATATTCTATTAAAATGTTATATAATTAAATTTTCTGTATTTCTATTTAAGTCTCACGAAGAAAAGAGTGAGTGGTAGTGGAGCTTTTTCGTCACCTTTTTATCTTTTTTTTATCTTAATTTTTTCTCCCTCACGGATCTTCTAAGCTCATCCTTAAATCTTCTTTAATTTTCTTCTCTACACTGAAACTTCAGAGCTCTCAGATTATCTTTTTAATTTGTTTATCTTTCATTTATAGTCGGAAATGGGATCCTGATGAGAAAATCAGATAATTCGAAGACCATTGGAAGACCTTTTTTGTCAACGACCAGTAGAATGACAGAGATAACATCTTCTGGCGAAGTGTAATGGAGGGTGCCCTCGGCAACGAATCTTACGATTTAGAACCTCATGATTTCCGGTCTGACTATTTAGGCTTATTTCCACTAGACATTAAATAATACTTATTGATCATAAATTATCCAATTATATTATCGCTTTTATATTTTTGACAGTTGGGAATTGATCATCTATTGGAGAGAAATATTTATTTCGTTCGAAGAATTCTATATACTTTGTGATATTTTTTATGGAAGAAGAAAGTCTAGTTTTTAAGTATTCTGTAATTGCTTGTTTGTTCATAACTCTGTTTATTCTTACTTTAAGTTCAAATATGCTCTTTGTTCTTTTTTCGCGTGTTTAGTAATTTTCTCTAACGGTTTGCTCTTCTCTCGCTATCGAAACGCGATTCCTACATCAGCGTCCATATAGTAGAGTTGTTTGCCAATCGTTTTGTTTGGCGTTCCATTGCCTCCTTCCGTGCACATGAAACGTTTCTGCAATATTACAACGAAGGATAGATATTACTTCCTCGGTTCACGTGAAAAAGAAACATGCAGAGATTAGAAAAGAATGAACATAAAAAGAAAGAAAAAAGAAAATAATGCTAAATGCAAGTACAACATCAGTTAGCAAAGACATTTAGCTATGTAGGTCAAAAAAGTCTTGCAGATTGAAATTATTACTAAAACGTTTTACTCCATCCTCCATCTCTACAACTCGACTTTATTGACTGACCTTTTTTTCATTTTACTCTCGATTGATATTATATTCTCGAATTAATTAATAAATCGATAACTCTTCTAGTCATTTCTCTCTTAGCGATGATATTAATAAGCTTATATAATGTGTAATCAAATTTATTGACAGAATTCATTATTATCAAACTCAATAGTTTATTATTATAGAAGTTAATCTTGATATTATCATTCGATTGGAGATTTTATAATTTTAATTTTTTATGAAATCTAAATAATTAGAAGTTCATTCGAGTTTCAACAGTTATGAATGAATTTCATTAATTTCATGAGTTGATGAAAGTATCTCAAGTGGTTGGCATTTTCTGTTAATAGTTTATAACAAATTTACAGATTTTTTAAATTTTTATGACGCCGTAAAGTGAAAAATATTCAGATTATGAATACTTGTTAATAAAAAACAAAAATGTGTGATACAGTTTTGCGATTTTTCCTTCATTTTATTTTCTGTTAAATAAATTCACATGGTGGGTGGGGATGATTCATCGGTAGAAAAAATATTTTGAATACTTTCGAAATTGTGATAAAACTTAGATATGTTTAAATTTTTGAAATTTAAGATTATATGATAATGAGTAAATTAATTTCTCTTGATATTTAAATGGAAATAACTTTAAATATGGATACGATAGAGTAATAATATGATTGAAAAGTGAAATAGGAATGAAGGTAAAATATAAGGATGACAAGATGAGTGTAGTATTGGTGTAACAAAACGGACATTGTCTTGTTTTTTCTTCTTTTATTCTTCTCTGGACTCATAAATTGAAATGAAATGAGCACTGGACCTGGGAATTTTTCGCTCAACGCAGAGTCCCGGGAATACTTGAGTTTTCTTGCGGCATTTATTTATTCTCTCAGGCGCAAGAGAATCTCGAGAGACTTTTGTATACGCCAAGAAATGTTATCGTCTTCTTGTGAGGATACTCCCGGGGATAGTATGTAAGTCAAGGAAGTTGCTTGGTGCTAAGTCTTACATTTGGACGTTGATGTGCTCATGAGTTGGCTTTTTTCCGTTCTGTTAAATGTATATTTTCTGGTACATTAGGTACTCGAAGTGCGCGTAGTTACTTGACATTTTTCCTCCTTGTTTCACGTTTACCTCAACGAGCTCTTCTTTCTATTCCTTCCGCTATTTCTTTCCTTATTTCACTTAAGACTTTGCTCCATACAATTCTAGGATCTTTTCTAGCCGTGTGAAAAGTTTCTCTTCTATTTTTCGTTAAGTTACAGGAGGGATAGAAAAAAAAACTTTTACCCCAAGTAAAACCACACGAAGTAGTCGGTCATTACTCAGAAAACCGCGCGCACACGCGGATGTGCCCTGTTGGTATGGAGGTTTTAGAAAGGTGTAAGCTGCTCATCGTAGAGATCTTGGGGAAAAAGAAAAAAAATGTGTAGAAGACGATGAGCTACGATGGAAAAGAAGAAAGAGAAGAAAGAGAAGAAAGAGTAGAAGAAAAAAGAACTCAAGTTAGAGATAAAGAAAATTTCTTCTTCTTTATTTCAAGTTTAGACTCTTTGTTTTATTTTTAACCAAGTCTCGACATTATATCTTTCGTTCAATAGAAAATTTTCAAAGAAAATTGATAAATTCCAAAAAACTTGAATTATTTCAAACTATTCTCGCTCATGCTTATTTCTTTAATTTTCGTATTAGTGTTGAAAAATTTCTAGTTAACCATTTTCTTAGCTACCCTGTAAATAATAAAAGAGAAAAAGTCATTGGAAATTAATAATATTATCGGAAGAAAAAATCAAAGAAAAGAAAATAAAATTGTCAGAGTAGTTAATCCGATCAGTAGAGCTCTCTGAATCCAATCGTCAAACTTTTTTTATTGACTTTTTTATTTTTTTCTTAGCTCTCGTTTGGTCTATTAGATTCTTGGAGTTGTATTGGTAGCACATAAAGATTATATTGAAAATGACAGTAATAGACGCAAGGATTCTAATTTATGAGAAGTAAATTAATGATCGAGATAAACTTCTAGTAGCATTTACTGATTAGGTATAAGGTTGTGGAATTTGATTGTATTCCCTTGTAATTTCAAGTTGTTCCCGTAACAAAGTTGGTTGCATCGCCTCGGGTTATTGAGGTGGTGATTTTCTTGGCTTCGATTTTACCCTCAATTCTCTTTAGGTCTACTCCTCGTCCATACGTCGTCATGTAGGTGGCATTGCCAGAAGCTTGCTCTAAGACCACTCGCGAAAGGGGGCAAATTCCTCCTTCAGTGCACATGCGGATGTGAGTTATTGGCTTTACGTTAGACGTCACGTGCAGCCTTCACTTGAGAGTGGGGCCGCCATCTTACACTCAGAGTAAGATGAGTATTGCGTCGTATGCAAGACAAATGTCTCACTCGACAAGTCCTTGTCGGCGTCGCCAAGAGTCATAAGACAAGGGATGAGTTTATCCTCGGTAATGGCGTCAACTAGACTTGGCATCAGCATCAGACCAACTGGATTACTCAATCTTCTAACGATTTGTGAAGGCAATTACTTGTACGTCAAAATACGTCGGTGGTGAGATGTAGAAAATAATTGTCCGTCCAAGTTTTTCAATTACCACCAACTTAAATAATTCACAATCATTGCAAGATACTTCTTTTTATCGTCTTGGATATCTGCCGACGCGAGTGTACCTCGTTGATTGAATATTAGTCCGTTTATGTCGACTCTTGGACAAAGGGACTTGGAGAGAGGCCACGTTCAATTGAGATAAATGTTGTTAAAGTCCATTTAAAACTTTTTAAGACCACAATCGATTTTAGTATTCTATTTTTTTTTTTTTTTTTTAGTATTCTATAGTATTCTATATATCTAGAGTCAGTTGTACTATTTTAGAGTATTACACTTTTCAATTTCAATACTAAATAATTTACACTTTCTTTAAGATTTCATTGATGAAAATAAGTACAAGTAAGTGGGAGAGTTGTAAATTGTAGTGAATGTTGGAAAGAGGGTAACCTTATCTGAAATCAAAAAGATCGCCAAAAGCGAATATAATGACCCCGTATCAGCTAGGTCCCCTTGTGAATTCTGTAAGGGTAAGCGTGAAGGAGGCAAAGGACCATTTGAAGTACATTCGTCTTGGAAACGAAACGGGCTGAGTTCCAAGTTGCTTCGAAAATGCCAAACCCTTCGTAAGTCGTCCATTCAAGTCCGTTTCTTTAGCTCTGTGATGGAATACGTGCGTTGACTCTCTGACTCTAGTTTTCTAGAAAACTTTAACGTACCAAATACATAGCTATCACGTGTCACTGTTGACTCATTGCGAAAATCATTTGGAAAATACCCAGTTATTCATTAAATCCTCCGAGGATCTTATTTATTTACTTTTACAAAAATTTCTTTTACGGTGATAAAATATCTTTATGAATATTTATGATGTCTGACTCATGGTCGATCATACTACTTTCTATAGAAATGATATTAAGTGATATAATTTTAATTCGATCAGATATACATATCTTAAGAATATGAAAAAATTTTTTTTTGATAAAAAATATTATTCTTTGTTAGATTAGTTTTTCTTTTTAAAGGATATAAGGTTTTCATTGTAATGAAATAGAAAGAAAACTAATTTCTTACGAGAATAATTGATATTCAATCTTCTTTAATGCTTTAAATGGATTTTTCAATAATTAAATAATAGGTAAAAATAAGATTTAACTGCATCCATGAATTTTTAAAAATATTTTCAATGAACATAACTCAGTAGGGTTAAAATAGCAAAAACGTGCGCAAACTGGTGTAAAAGCTCGCGCCTCTCGATTTGTTATCGTAACGTCGTGATGGTGTTTACCTAACAAATCCCAGACAGGCAAAGTGTAGGGTGGCTGGTGTATGTCTCTCCACCCTCGAAGCCGGAGTGATGCTGCAACGTACAGCTACGAACAGCAAGATTCGACCCTTCTCTTCACCCTTGAAAAAACATTGCAAAAGCTTCTGGTTGAGCGGGATCACTAACAGAGGGCGGTATAAAAATACAAAGTAATCGTACATTGCTTGAAAAACGGCAAACAATATTTGCGTGTAGTTCTTTTGCTTTGCAAATAATTACATTACTCCAGTATCTTCTTTTTCTTTCTTCTTTACATAATAAAAATATTAAGAAATAAAAGGAAAAATCTTTATAAAGGGTAGAACAATATCCAATTTAATAGCCTGATAGCTCTCATAAATTCCAAGTGTCCCCTTTGTCTGATTGATGAAGAGCTTCATAAATTTCACGATCACATTTCCACGAATGTACGTAGTTTTTTATCGGTCGAGTCATCAAACGAGATTTTTTGCGATAAATTTTGTGCCGGATTTGCTGCAATTTTACGTCATCTGTCCACGTTGTGTTTGACGCAAGTATTTAATAGCTTGCGAATGGAAGAAAAGTCAAGCATTTATCATTTATGTTGGCGTGCTGTCGTTAGTTCAAGGGATAGGAAAGTGTCGAGTAACTGAAGAGAGAAAGTGGAGCATGCTCAGGAGCCATGCACACTTGTCCGACGGCCACGAGCTGGCTTAAATCCTTCCTGTGCTTGCAACTTATATCTCACTAAGCAATAAATCAGCCTAAGATTCCGGAAATTTACGCGCGACCCGGATCTACCACGACTATCATTCCACTAGCAAAAGTAGAGAAGGAGGAAAGAGTAGAGATGTGGTGTGGTTAAGGGCGCAGAGTTGTCTTGAAGAGAGGGAAAATCTACGGAAGAGGTCAAGGGTGAAATGGTCGTCTGCATCGGGAATCGTAATTCAACCAATAGTACTGAAGAAAAGGAATAGTTCTTCGTAAAACGAATGTCGATTGTAACAAATAAAAAAACACTTTGTCATTTCATGAAAATACACACATATTTTCAAATCATCTTCGTATAAAATTTAGAGATATTAAGATGAAGAAAATCAATGTTGTGATTATTTCGACCAGAGTAACTTAAATTTTAAAAAATAGCATTTCTGCGCTGAAAAAAAAAATTCTCAGATCACGAATTATTTTATACTTGATCATAATCATTGCTCAAATAATCAATTGCTACGGAAATCATCATAGCCGTTACATTTTTTCGGTTATTGATTAGTTGTCTCGATTAGTAATGGTAGAATTATTTGGCATGAATTTTAGTTTCATATCAATATAAAACGAATAAAAATAGGATGAGAACAAAATAGATACATAATGGTTCTCTTAGTTCTATTTTTTATTTAGTTATTATATTTCACAAATACAGTCAAACAGAAAAGATGAAATCAAACATGAGTGTTAGTTAAATAATTCTAAACTCTATTAATCTACAACTTTATCTTTACTATTGTCATTACAATTAAAAAAAAAAAATCAAGCACACATGAGTCTCATTAAATATTCCTACAAGGTCATACATATATGTAAAGAGCAAACAGTAAACATTTTATAGCTTGATTATATTGCAGAGATATTTAGATGAATTTCTTGGTATTAAAATCAACAGTAAGGGTAGATATAAGCTAAGCTGTTAAGTACAGTAATGCGGAAGTGATGACGTTAGTTACGCAAACGTCAGAAAATCTTCGCTCTTGACTTGCCGCAGAACTTACGAAGTACGCGTTGCTTACTAAGCTTTGTGATTTCCAGGGAATTTCGGAGTGCAAGCTCTAGCGTGAACCCGGAATAATTAATGCCAGAGTATGCCATCGGGAATCTGCGTGGCGTGAAGAGGCAGAATTGACTTTAGGGATGGGTGCATAGGCGTTGTGACAGCTACTTGCAGTTGATAAGTCCCTTTAGAGCAATCATGTCGACCTAATTTTCCTGTCAACTACAATTGACGTATGACATATGAGATATTAAAAAAAAAACGGAAGTAACCGGTTAAAATAGCGGCGGTCTAGCTCTATTTTCATTAGTATGTTCATTGGAGCGCGATACTCAAATCTCGATAAAATTAATTGCCAACACTTGAACTTTTTCAAGTTTTTTAATTTAATTGTGATATATTCAATTGAATCTAAAATCGATATTATAATTGGGTACTTTTTTTTCTTCTCTTTAGGATGATAAGAATAAATGTAAAACATTTTTTCATGATGTACACTAGTGTGTACTCACAAAATAGCTTTGAAAACTCTTAGAAGTGGTAATTCAGTGTCGTGTCTGAAGATATTTATGTGGTCGATTAAGATACAACGTATAATAGTGTCGAAGATTTCCCATGTGCCCTCAACAAATGTCGCCATCATTTTTTGTCTCATGTTCAAAAACGTATCTTACTGGATATCAACATTGTGAGTATGCATATTGTTACGAATATAAAACGCAGGATGTATTGATGCTTCAGCCGTGATAGCATTTTTATACAACGTGCATATCGTTGTATGCAAGATTATTGTTATCATATTGCGATGACACTTCAATTATTTTTTATATAAATAAAGTGCTTTTTTAAATTTTTGAATGATCATATAAAAGACTAATTGTTGAAATCGATGTGAATAATGTGATTCTTCATTAGAGATTTATTAAATAATGAATGAGAGTTATATATAATTTCATTGAATCTTTTATGCAAGTTAACCGAGGAAAAAAAGGCTATCATTAAATTTGAATAAATAGGTCTGAATTTATAAACTGAATCTAGAGTCAATAACTTTTGTATTTAATTCAAATGATGCCAGTTCGAAAATGGGAATTTAATAACTACTGCGAATGAATTTAAATCTGAAAATATGTTACATTGTTGCTCATTGCTCGAGTTTGTTACAAAAATTGATAGAAAATAATTTCACATCCATAGAAATGATTGAATCTGAATGTTTCGTTTATTTGTAAAACTTGGAAACATTTCATTTATTTTTTTTATTTATATTCAAATTTCTCATTGAATTGAAATGAATAGAAAAAATCGTTTCATTAATTACAAACAGCTTATTAACCGAAAAATATTTGAATAAAAAAAAATTATTTATTAAAAATTAAAATAATTTTGTTAATTATTCAAAAGACTTCTTTTTATATTAAACAAAACTATTGTTTTGATGCAATGAATAAAGTTATTTTTATTTTGATCTAGTTATCATCAAACGAAGGATGGAGTTTTTAGTAGACGTGACTTGATCAAGAGAAAAAAATAATAAAGCTTCATATAAGCAATGAAATAGAAATTGAAAACAAAGTATTACAACAAGAGAAGTTGGAAATATTTTATTCAGAAAGAGATATGCTAGAGCTTCAAAGAACATTTAACCATAGGATCGGTGCACAGTAAGCGATGAGTGTTTCTTCGTTCAGCAAGTAACGAGCGTTCTCGTTTATTTCAAATCTTTTCCAATCTCTGCACTGATCGTAAAGTTTCTCTGCAATTCTAGTTGGTACATTACTTCCATTTTGTACCTTAAGAATGCTACCTGCAATAGTCGAATTTACTGTCAACTGACTTTCTTTCATTATTTATTTCTTATAAATTTCTCCCCCACTTTCTTGTTTGTAAACTCAGAAGAAATAGTGATCCTGATTGTTGGACAATTTATATGATGTGAAGTCAGGCATATGCTTTTTATGATTAAATTTTTTTTTATTTTTTATCGAAAAATGCTCACATGATATGTAATATCAAGGTGCGTGCTGTGCGATTTATAAACTAGCACATTCAATCTCCAGAAGCATACATTTATATATCAGCCCTTTTCTTCTACCTTGATCACCATACCCGTGTCTCGGTAAATTCTCACCTCAACAACACGACATAAAGCCGAAAGCGACATGCTTGGATCGACTATTTTCTGAGAACGTTATTGTGAACATGTAAGTAAAAATCATACGTTCATTCAACTTCCACTCCTTCCACTTCCATTTTCGTTTGAGTTTTCCTGCTCATTCTCCAGCTTACGGACTGCTCCAAAACTTTTACGACAAAGTGAGAGGGTTATGCTTTAGTTTGAATTCTTTGTCATCCTGGCGGTGTACAACCCCTTTGTAAACTGACACGTCCACGTGTCGGAAGTACGTGGCGCAGCGTTTACACGCCATTCTTCATTCTATTTTCGTCCTTACCACGCGATGAGATTGGCCAATGTTTCCCACCATCATTATTCATTGTCTGTTTAAGAATTAATCATCATCAAATTATAATCATATTTTTTTTAATCACTCACGAAAAAATAGTCTCGTCTAGGAAATATAGGGTATCGGCTTGCATAGTTATGTACTGGAGGGTGAGTGGTAGACATACAAGTGCCAATCGGTGTTGTCTGGATGACGCCATCAAAAAGCTTCGGATATTCAGTCAAGTATGTAGAACCCTCTAGTGTTCACCTTTACTTGGTGCTTATGTCTACTACCAACATGCATTTTCACACTATACTATAAACTTTGGAATGACAAATACACCAGAAAGATAATCCATGGACGTACTTCTCACGTCAAACCCTATCAAGTTCAGCCTTGTCTACATAGAGTGTTTGCAGCAACCCTTCCAATGCCAAACTC
The DNA here is from genome assembly GCA_028641665.1 of Chelonus formosanus. Classification (NCBI taxonomy): domain Eukaryota; kingdom Metazoa; phylum Arthropoda; class Insecta; order Hymenoptera; family Braconidae; genus Chelonus; species Chelonus formosanus. Next base: position 24,163,351 of record CM054002.1, read on the forward strand.
TACACATACCTACCCACCTTCGTGTCGTACCTCATTATACACTCGCTTCGTTAACAATCTACTTGTGCTGAACGCACGCGACACTCTCCAGGTGATCATGGTGCCATTACAATGATTTTACAATTAATGCGCCTTCCAGGAATAAGGATAAAAAAAATTTTCTTATTTAATTCATTCTATCTTTCTGGAAGAGAAATTATTTTCAAAATTTTACTTTAATGTCTATAATTAGCTAATTAAAAATTGAATTAATAAATGAATAATATTTCATATTTTATCTGTTGCACTCTAATAATGCTGCACAATTTTTAGAGCATAAAATATATCTCAGATAGGTTTTTTTATTTTTTCATAGAAAGTAAAGTTAAGTTAGTTAATTAATAATTTATATCTTTTCTAAATTAATATTACTACTCTTTACTTACAAAATCTTTTCTTCATGAACTTAGAAAAAGTTCAAAGAGCTAATTACTTAATCAACTTTTCTTTAACCAGTAAAAAATTAATTAATAATTGCCAAAAGCTCATCGACTTCAATTTATTATCAATGAAAAAAAGAACAAATAGCAAACGTGTAAAAATAAGTTGACTTGTTGACGATGTAAAGTGTGTAATAAATGCATATCGAAAGTGCCTGTACTCATGGTCGTAAAAGAAAATCACTGTCGAATAGCAGTGCAGTTCGTACTCGTAAAGCAGAAACTTACGCAATCACAAGTTGGTAGAAGTCCACCAAGGGGCTGAACTCATAAAACTATCGTAATTGTAAAACACGAACCAAAGGTTAGTAACCGTACAGTTACTCTATCTAGTTTTTTCCGAGTTAAAAGCTGTCAACGAAACCATTTGGAGGGAAAGTAATATTTTATTTCACTTCTACCAAAGTCAGTAGTGTATTTGATTTGAATTTCGAATGGAAAGATTAATGCCAATTCTCTGATCCTTTACCATATCTGTTTACTCAATGACCAGTGAATAAACTACGTTTAATACGTATTAGAGCTTTAGTTACTCCAACACGATAAGAGAGAAAGTGCTTAAGCAAAATAAACTGTTCTTTCAATAATGGATCATTTTCTAGATCTCTAAGGATTTGTCTCTTTAAAATAGAATTAAAAAATTGTTCTAAATATTCTTCATCATTTCATTTATTTTTTTCTTCATCCCTTTATCTCTTGTGAATTGATTTTGATTACTCGCATGAGATACAATGGATTCTAAGGAGTCTATTTCCTTTATCGACTTCCAATACCCCTCTGTGTAAATAGTATTGAAATTATTTCTTTGGTGTTCTTAGACGAGCTTTGTTAAATTACAAAAAAAAAAAATAAATAAATAAATCTGATAACGATACTTAGAGTAAAGGGAAATATTTTGTAATCAATTTTTTACTAATTTTTTCAAGGAGACTAGTTATTTAATAGAAAATAATTGATTCCTGAGAAATAATAATTTAATTCTAAGAAGAAAAGACTGTTTGATAAGAGTTGTATTCGCCTTTAGTCAATAAGTACTAAAGGAAGACTAGTGTTCATTGGCCAAATTGTAGCTTGTTCGAGTAATAAACAACACTCTGCAAGGAGTTTCTCTTCCACGACATTCTCCAGAATTACAAGGGTGGAAGAAATTATTAGAGGATACAACAAGCTGATTGGTTGACCGCACTCGACCACTCTGATGTAATTGCCTTTGACAGAACATATGTGTGTCTGTATACTTCTACTCTATTCAGTTCATTGGCTACATCTGGGTCATTCAAGGAGATATTTCAATGATTTTATCCAGTTTCTTGGCAGATGAGAAGTAATGACATAACAATGTTTCTAAACTAAGTGAAGTACGTCCACACGTTAAGTACGAAATTTAATAATCCTGGAAATTGAAACAATTTATTTGGATTAAATTAGTGGCTAGACAACATTGTATGTGATATTTGGAAGGGAACTTTAGCTCCAATAACTTTATCGTAGTGTAAAAAAATTTAATTCCGATTAACCAAAAACTAAATCAAAAGCAAAGGTACATGATTTAAAAAGCCACCCTCGGATTTTATCGAATTATTTTTTTGGCTTTATCGACGCTTTTAAGCTTTTAAAGTTTATTAAAATGGTTGATTTTCAATTCTTTTTGATCTGAGTTTTTGAGTTTTTTACTTAATTCGATTATTTTCCAATTAATAAAAATTAATGAAAAAAAAACTGTTTTCAAAAGTAATTCAAATTTTTGTGTAATTTTTTGAAATTAATAGAGTAATGGTATACAGTTACTTATAAGTGAATGAAAGTAAGTGTGTATTCAAGTTTGAATTTTAATGTTGTTTAAGACTCGAGTTAAGGATCTAAATGAAAATTGTTATCGTAGTTTTATTAGTCTAGTATATTTAAATTCACCTATTATACTCATAATTTCACTTGATAAATTCTGTGATAGCAATCTAGGTAGTCTCCATTGTTGAATAATTCCATAATAGGGAACATATTAAACACAATACAAGTCTTCTTATTTTATAATGAAGTGAATTCATTACTCTCATCTAATTTTTAAACTAATCACTGAGCAATAAATGAAGCTCACAGGTTACATATTATTGCAGAGCTTTAATCCAAATATTCTCATTTTATCATCTTTATCTGGTAGCTCCTACATCCTGGTGGAAGATATCAAGATTTAAAGCTGAATGAAAATTTGGATCCAAGTAGTTGTAAATTACGAATGAAATATTAGATAAAAAAAAGGGTATAATTTTTTTGGTATCTCTTTCAATGTTAAGATTGACATAAAGATGAAATTGAGTTTCATTTTATTCATTCGATGTCGCTGAATGAGATAACGTCGTGCGAACTGGAAGAAGATTACGAAGCAGATATTCGAACTCTGCAGAGTAGCATCGAATGAACTCGGCTAGTGACAAAGATGAAGAATATCTTCTCGCAGTAAGACTGGGAAAGAAATGTAAGGTAAAAATGAAAGTAAAAAGGAAGAGAAGGTGAAAAAATAAAAAAGTAGAATCGTTCTAATCCCGCCTTTAGAACTTTATCTTAAGGTGGTAAGGAGTGAGAGCGTGACTTCTGAGACTTTTCTGTTCGAGCTGCGTAATCCTCTCACATTACTCAAGCATGGAGGGAAATAGAGGTGTTGGAGCAGACAAGGTCGTAGAATTTCCTAGGCCTCAGGGTTTAGGAAAGGTTATAAAGCGAGTTGAAAGAAGATGAACCAAGTCTTAGCTCTGTAGTTAGAAAAATAGAGAATGTCTCTTGGGGACATATTTTATTTTTTAATGACAGAGACATATTTAGAACAGTGCACACCAAGTTTTCTCCACTTTTCTACGACGCTGTGACTCTTTCAATTAATCTTTTGCATTTAGTTGGCTATTCCAATTTATCTCTGTTTATTTTTGTTTCAACTTTTAAATCAACCACTCACACGTAAAACTGCTGAATATCTAGTATTCAGTTCACGATGATTTTTTTTTTTTTTCATCAGACAAAATTTAGATATTTAATACCAACAGTGCTCTATGCTGGTTAGGTAGATGGAAGACTATCAGTCAAAACATATAGAGTCTATGTTCAAAGTAAGCTTTGACCGAAAACATGAAGAGCGATAGAACTCAAGCGAAAATTCACGAGCAATCTTGGAAGGGGTATGCGTACTTGCTAGTATTCGAGCAAGGTCTCAGGTCAGTTTAGAATTATTTAGTGGAGAATAAACCGCAGGGTCGGCTCGCCAAGGAAAACCAAGGTTAATGGCTTCGATTCCCACCAAAAGGGGAAAGAGAAAGAGAGAGAGAGAGAGAGAGAGAGAGAGAGAGAAGAAGTACGCAATGCATTTCTGTAAGCATATAGACTCACTATAACTCCAATATAGGTTTACCCCTTTTGCGATGAGCCAGGTTTATAATTAAGGAATGCATCCATATATTTGTGCGGTATATTATTTGGTTTAATTTGCAACCGCATTCGACGGGGAAGTGCATAGTTTGATGAGAGGATTATTTGTGGATTGGTTTATAACTACTATTAGATTATTATGGATTAAGTGGATTAATAGATTTTTGAGAATTCGATCAAAGGCGCTTTAAATGATTGGAAATATGAGTGGAAAAAGATTATTATAGAGTGGCAAAAAGAAAACTTGAAAATGTAAAAGTAAATGAAAGAATTTTTCGAATGGCCAGGCACCGGAAGAATGGGATTGCCACCGGATTTCGTTTGGTACTGATTGAATCCTCTCTGAGTTTTACGTTTGAAACGCGATCTCACTCGCTTTTTCTCACTCATTCGGCCTACAATACTGGCCCCTTGCTCTTACTATCTCGCGCGCAAAAAGTATTATGTCACTGGCTAAATTGAATTCTTGCGCCACTGCTTCCTCGGAAATAATATTATGTTTTATATCTCCAACACCTACAACCAAGGGTAGTTCTATTGGAATCCTTTAATGGGAATTTTTCACATTTTCCGCCACTACCCGCGAATAAGACCACCTGGAAGTGGCAGCGTACAGTTCGTCTCTTTCTCCTTTCCCGGGTAAAGAACCTTACGACTTTACGATTTTTCACTTCTGAACTCTCGTGCCACCGCGAAAAATTTCCATGAGGTTGCTGACGGAAATTCACGACAGCGAGACGAATGCACTTCCTCTCTTTCATCTTCTTCACTTTTTATCTTTATTTTTATCGCTGCTATATAAGATATCTGATAGATGAATGAATATTGCATGTCAATAATAATAAAAGACTACAAAATATTTCAAGAATTTCATTGAAATTGTTATGGGTAATTTTTCAAAGCTAAAATTAATGAATTATTGGTAAACTTGATTAATTGTTAATAGAAAATAAATAACATACTGGTATTGAATTATTTTTAACCACGTAAGTTTTTCATTTACTATAATTTCCGATAAATTAAAATTATAAAAGGTATTTTTAGTCGTTCAACCTTTTCCGATTAAAAAGACCAGAAATTTATTTTTAAAATTACAAATTTTTAACACTTTTTAAAAAATTTTTCTACAAAATACATCTTTATTAAATACTAAATATTTATTATTGAATTATTGTGAGGATAAATAAAATTTCTTCATCCTTTCTATTGTTCATTCCTCCTCAGGGTATTTTTTCTATATTATCTGGTTATGTCATGTACAATTGACAACGTATATTAATTGAAAACATTCAAACATATAATTTCAATTAAAAGCACGCTTAACTCATCAAACATATGACAATTTGACCAACATGCATGTGCTGCATGACGCGACTCTAAATATTCGTTGATGTAAAAATTTTATTTTCTTTATATGATAGATAATTTATGAAAATTTTCATTCCATCATTTGCGTGACGGAGACCATTAATGTAGTGGCTTATACGATTACTTGATTCCGAGACAGTGATACAGAATTTTTTAATATGAAGGTTCAAAGTAATTCTTTACGTGAAAAAGTTCTACTTGAAAAATTTCAACTATTTAAAATTCTTGAAAAATTTTAATAGATTTTATATCAACTTGCAACATACGGTTGAGCTCTCATAACTGAAGGGTGCGGTTAAGCTTTGACGAGACTTTTTATAGTCCATTAAGGATGGAAAAAAAAAATGGAGACCTTTAATAAAGTTCATACTCCAACGAAGACTAGGTAGTCCTCTTGAGGCTGTTAGAGAAGACCAAGTGTCGACTAGGTTATTATAAGAGCGTCAGGATAGGGTATCAACTTTAATCACGTTATTCAGCTGTCGATGGCTAAATGTCTGTCAATTTTACATTTTCTACATAATGTTGATCTAAAATGTAATCTATTGATTTCTCCCATCACTCAAACCATTCCATTTAATCAACAGAATGAGAATTATATATTTTTATCTTGTTACATCAAGTATTACATCATCATTCCGCTAATGAATATTGTCATAAAGAACACGGAATATTTATTTTATGTCTAAAGGTAGTATAAATAAATTCAGGAAAGTCAATTTCTGTTAAAATCATAAAAAAATGAATGATATATTTATTTTCTACGGTTTTAAAGTTGAGTTGATTACTATTTTTATTTTTATATTGAAATTCATCATCGATATTCACTGTAATTAATTTTTCGACCGAAATCAATACTTGTTTAATTACTCATAAAATGAAAAGTATCATGAAGCATATCAATAGGGAAGTAAAAAAAAGAACATTAAAAATTGTTATAAATATTTATTTTTTTTATTGAATGCAAGTTTTTTGTAAAGTTATAATTCTAGGTTGCGATTGAATACTGTTATCAATTTATTTATTAAAATATTTCAAAAAATTTTATTTCCTGAAAAAAAGGAGAAAAATAATTGTACTTGAGATTGTTTATTTTCCCTCGATTCTGTTGATGCAAGATACATTTTTACATAAATACCCTTATTTGCCATAGAATTGACTCGAATAGCTTTCAAATATAAACTCAGTAGGGTAATAATGTTGGTAAATTTTGTGAGAATGAAAATGGCTTTTGAATTCCGTACAAACTTCTCTTACTTTTCGTTCATTTCCGTTTCGTTGTTTATACGATTCCGATTTGTAACCGCGTTCAAGACAGTTTTATCGCCGGTCACGAAAAATATTTTGCAACTTCTATACTAGTCGAGTTTCTTTATTGATTTACTATTATTATATCTTTTATCGAGAGTAAGAAAATTTGAAAAATATATGTACATATATATGGAGTGTATATTATGTAACTGAGTTATAGACGATTTCGTATGCTTTCCAAATTCACTTGTATTTGCATTATCGTTTTTGATACTGTTAAACTTAAAGTTATACATTCATAGGATTTAGTAGGTATAGTTGTAACGATAGAATTAAAGAATAATGATCGTATTACGTCTGGTGTACGCTTGTGTAAATTAGCATAAAAGTGTTTCAGCGAAAATGGGTAGTGTCGGTTGTTACACCTAGAGAATTAAATTCAAATGTATTCTAAAGTAATGCTTCCTTCGATTCTGTAGTACATCTTTCTCCACGTACAATTTTATGACTTTATATACCGTTGCAGTATGTGCAACTAAACGTAGAAAGAGTCAGGGAGCACATAAGAGAGTCAAATTGGCGAAATGAGAATTTATTTTATTCTAAGAAAATAAAAGCCAACTTGGCAGTAAAATAAATAAAAACAAATATGAAGAAAAGAAAATAGTAAATTTGATATGTCTACTGAAGGTTTTTCTTCATCTCTCAAGCGTAAGTCATTCTGTATTTCTGACCGCGTGGGAAATCAAAACTCAAGGACGTCAGTAGTAATTTATCACTTTAGGCAGACATAGTATGAGTGAATAAATAAAACGAGTGAACGAAAATGAAACAAAACTGAATAAGCTTCATTTAGAGACTATGCAAGATGGTGAGTTTCAAAATAGAAAAGACATAGTACTATGCGAATCGTTTTCGAAATTCAACGTAGATAGTAGCAATAAAGAAAAGCGAAGATTCATTCTCACGAAAGCTCTTCAAGAGGTAGCGTGTGAACGACTTTGTAGAAAAGTTTCCGAACAGTATCGATACCATTTCTATTTCTTATATTGGTATAACTCTTTTTTCCATCTTTATGTACTCGCTCGAACCAATTTTATTGTCCTAAATACGATCTCGACATCTTATTTGTCCTAGCAGCAGATGCATAGATAGAACAATAAAATGCACCATCTTCTCTTCTGCCTCTTTCTTTCTCTACTCCTCCTTATTGGCTTTCTTTCAAATTGCGATTTAGACGTACGTGCTCCACACGAATCTCATGCACTAACGTGAATGCTCGATTACTCTTCATGCATCCCTTCTGCAGCTATAAAGCTCTTTTTTAATACTTCTTTCTGATATTTCCTTTTTTTTTCCTTAACTTTAAATCGTTGTTTTCGTCTCCTCTGTCTCTCGTATGTGTGCTTACTTTTATCAAAATCTTGTTGTTTGTATTGCAATGACTTTGCATTTCCGATCGAGTGTGATTGGCTCATCAAAATCAGAGTACAGGGAGACGAAGTACAATATTTGATCGGGAAGTTGACAAGAGGCCAACGTAGTAGATATAGGAGTGCCGTAGAAACAACTGAATATTGATTAAACGATGTAGACATGTATTTGTTGCTCACCACCACTGGTTTACTACATCCCTGCTCGGTCTGCGTGCACGTAATTAGTAGATGCCCGGAGTTTTAATGGCACTATAATAGCACGCAACATCAAATTATAAAGAGGGTCGTAGACCCGCTTGTGCGATTACTAAGTTCTATGTAAAGTCATTTTCTTCACGTATCGTCTGCGCTCGTGCGTTGAATTAGAAATAAAAGGAATTAGAAGATGTTTGTGGTTAACAACCGAATTATGAACTTTAACAGAAATACTTTAATGTCGTGGATCAAGAAACAACTACTTTAATCAATTTTTTATTACTTCATTTAACACAATAATGACATTTTGTCAAGTCGACATATATTACCTTTACCTTTTCAATTTTTTCTTTACCATAAACACATCTAGATAATTTAATTTATCTTCTGTTTAGGAATAATTGAATAGTTAGTTATAAAAAAGAAATTAATTGTTTAGAGAAATAAAAATTAAATGTATTGAATTTTAATTAGAGTCAACTCAAAATGATATTTTTTATTATTTAAAAAATAGTGATTTAATATTTCAAATGAAATAAATAATTATTTAATTAATAAGAAAAGTCAAAAAAACTTTAAGTGACACTTTGCTTATTTATAGTTTGTATACTGTTCTAAACTCAAGTGTTTTTTTTTCTAAAAAGGAAAGGAAAAAAAAATTAATTAAATAGAGAAAAAAAGTCTGTTGATCGGTTAAACATAATAAGGTGAAAATTCACTTTGACGAATCGATTAGTTTAACGTTCACAAGCTGTTAATGCATACGTAAAGTATGCACTCAAATTTGAGACTTGCATGCTTGAATAAACCCGATAATTGGCAATTGTGAAATAAATTGTTTGGCCATCATGAACGTTGTACGTGTAGACAGGTATCTAATCATTTACTCAACATTTTCATTCTCATAGTTTACTAAGTATTGAGTACTGGCTCATACAATCATCTCTCAGAAGTGATTACCGAGTCTGAATGATATTTCATTCACCTCTCATTTATTGAAGGTAATTCACAAGTTGCAAATTCACTTAGTGTCTAAACACATCTGCTCATTTTAAAAAGGCAAATAATACTGCTGTTGCTGCTGCTGGCTTTACCAGTAGACGAATTGAACGTTTGTTTTCATTAAACCTCGAAAGCGCGTGGGAGTTTCAGATAATACGATTTACTCACCACGGGATTTTCCGGAAAATGTTCGTGGATAATTGAAAGTTGAGATCGCCGACCACATTTTCCATTTTCCCGTGCTTTATGCACGTTATTTAACATCATTCAATACTTTTGTTATCATAAATCAGTCGTTGAAAATTAAACATTAAAAAAACAGAAACTTAATATACCACGTGTCTAAAGTAAACAACTGCATCTCCATCACACTAAATATCAATATTTTATTTTATTATTTCTATCAAGCCGAAAGAAAATTAACAAAAACAAATTTTATTATTGCTTTATGTTGTTATAAAATCTTGATATTTTTTATAAGTCAGATTAATTATCTATTTTATTATCAAGTTATTAATAGAAATAATTTTTTGTTTCTAAGGTCAAAAAATCTGATATCCATGGTAATTAACTTTTTATTTCATACTATTGAATGCAATTGAAAATAAGATTGAAATTGTATTAGTATTGTTCGTTTAATATCAAATTTAATTAATCAATTACTGATACTATGTGTATTATAATAACAATATTTAAAGAAGCAAATAATTCATAGAATTGTGATTTGGATTACTCTTTCAATGTGCAAAAATTATTATTACTATTGATTTGTTAATATAATTGATAAATGTAATGTTTAATTTCATGTTGATATCACCTATATAAATTCATTGCATTTCCATTTTATTCATGAATATTAACTAATCATGAAATAATGTAATTTTAGGATGAATTACGTTAAAAAATAGTAATATTATAGTTGATTATCGTGTGGCCATCGTACTGTTATTTACGAGCACTTCAACAAAGAAATTTAATTGAAATAGCAAGACTTTAGAAATGATCTTAACAATTCTATTTATTTCGTACTAAATTTTTATGACACTTCCATTATAGACTTTATGTTCTACATCTTCGTTTCGAATCGTCAGTTCCATATTCCATTTACGACACATCTAACTAGATTTTTCTTATTTCCGAAATTGCATCTCACGGTTTGTGTGTCTCGAAAACTCGCCAACACAAGATGTTGCAGTTTTGACGGGTGATTCCATCGTGAACGGTGTGGAGTGGCGTACCGGGAAATAAGCTCTTCGTTGACTTCTCTTCTTTGACGTAAAGATGGTCCGGACGTGGCATTGCCTACTGAACATAGCAATACGATAGAGTTGAATACGTGGAGAAAAACGAATTTTTCCTCCAGTAAAGAGATACAAAACGGAAATATCTTGGTAGATGCTTCATGTATGACATGATGTTATTGTCTTTCATTTTATCATGACGGTATGTCAACAACAAATTTTCATGCTATCTTTCGAATAAAATTTTTGTTATCAAGTTTTACTGAGGAGATGATAAAGAAAGTATGTATCAATGTATTGATTGGATTCGAAATTGGAATGGAATGAAAAGTTTCTCTGATAAAAGTTGAGTGAAGACAAAAGTGAATTGTAGTTTTTTTTTTCAAAAAGAAGAATAATTTAGAAATGAGGTTAGTTGATTCAAATAAATTATTAAAATTTTATCTTGGGTATGAGAAATTTTTTTCACATTTTAAAGTGTTGAAAAAAAATGATTTCAATTCAGAGTGAAGGAGAAACAGTTGTAGTTTTCAAAAATAATATGATTTTTCTGAAAAAGCTTGCACTTTTCTCTTAAAAAACGTTTTTGGCTCGAAGCCTTCATAAATCTTGAACAAATGATCGAAAAGCAATTTCTTGGATGTCATCGACGAGATGAAAGCGTCTTCTTTCAAATGCTTCGATAAGATTTTTTAGTGATTTTTCGTACATTGTAGAGTTTTAGTTAAAAGCCAAGGTAAAAGAAATTTTTTTTTACACATTGTAGCATGAAAAATCAAATTTTTACTATCAATTTGATAAACAAATTTATTCTCTTAGCCAGTAGAAGCAGTTCATTAACAAATTCGAATGGATTCCATTGCCAGTTGTGAATAAATCTTATCCCGTTGTATCTAATTAGAGTTAACAAGCTTTGACCTATGTTAAGTCATCGCTTTAATTCGTCCTGACCAGGATCTTGTTCTGATTTTCGGTCAGTATTTTAATTAAATCAAGGAATACCTGAAACGTTTCTGCCAAGGATTTGCTGAAAATCTGATTATTAATTTACAAAAGTTAGCAAACTTTACTGAAGAATTTTGATTAAGATTAAAAATTTATTGAAGCAGTTTGACGAAACTTTTCAATAGATGGTGGTTCATGTCGTGAGTGTATAAAACTTTTGTCTTGTTTCAATAGTTAAAGATTGTATCAAAGTAACACGTTACATTTCTCTTACTTTTCAAGGAATAAAACTCGGTTAAAATTAGGTCGACAATAAGCTGACACGCGAATGATTCACGAATTCAATAAATCTTTTGGCGATAAAATAAAACATAATGACGTGTAAAATAATAAGAGAACAACGTATAAAATACAAATAAAAAATACCAGTCATAGATGTTTTGTCTGCAAAATTATTATACGAGTCTTATTATTCACCAACAAAAGTTCGATAATTGTAGTCTACAACACTACACGATAATACATTACCACACCACCAATATTTTATTTTTAAACATCAAGCTGAGGGACTTTAATCGCTTTTATTTTTACAATATTTTTATTGTATTCATAATAAAAAAAGGAACAAATGTGTATCACGTCGCCATTATCAAAGTTTTAACAAATCGAAAAGCAATAAAAATTCAACGTAAAAACTCTAGCTATCTCAATCGTAAAATTTTTATTTAGCTTCGATAATAAATTTTATTTATTTAACAATATTACCCAATAATATTAACGACATTAAGTCTCTTTATCTACTAGATTTATGAAAAGTGAAGCTGATTATTTATGTATTTTGGATAAACGTTAGAGAATCATGGAACGTAAAAGAAGTTTATTTTCTATTAAATATCGACATTTGTGTACTTATATATAACTATAGAGTACTAGTTTAACGAATTGACTTGTTTGGATGTCATTAATTTTAATGAGGTCGACTGGATTGTATTACGAAAGTAGTGGACGTGTTGACGGTTGTTTCCGGAACGCGTCTTGATGCTGAAGCTCCATCTGTTTTCTCTGGTAATTTGTAATTGGCAAGTTTAAAACAACTTGATCTCGTTTGTTTTATACTGATGAGATGAATGTCTCATTTACCAGCAGATAAATTAGCTATTTTCTCATCTTCACTTTGGCCAGCTTTCGAAATATTTTTTTCTGAATCTGTAACTAGGTCGGATGTAATTCGGACTGAAGGTTGGACACACAACGTAAACTTGACTGACGTAAAAGAGTTTCCTTCCTTCCTCTCTCGTTTGCACGATATTCGTTGTGTTTCCTGGAAATCTAAAGCTGAATTGGAGAGTTCCGACTCGCCGCATATCGTGTACCGATATAGTAACTTATCGAATTTCAATCACGTTCTTGTACTTTCGACGAACTGACGCAAGTATAGCTTTGCCTCTAAAAAAAATGTATAAAATAAAATAAATAAAAGGTGAAAAAAAAAAAAAAAATAAAATCTATCCCAGGGGTATGTGTGCAGGGATTTCGGAGCGAAGTAGAGGGAAAGGAGTGGAAAATGTGGGATGAAAAAATTCTTTGTCACAGAAAAAAAGTAAAAATCAATAAAATGTTAAATTCTCTGTAGGGTAAAGAGATAGTGAGAAAAACGACACTACGTGCAACTCGTATGATCTAGTATTTCCAAGTCTCTATTTTGGAACTTCAAGCTTTTAATTAACATTTCATGATTAATCAAAGCTGCTTTATAGTGATGCACACAGTCATTTATTTCGTGTTTTTTTTTCATTACGAGATTTTTATTTGATGAGGACAACTTTGTTTTGACAGTTTCTGGGTCAAGTTTAATGAATTGTTTTTTATTTTTTAAAATAAGTTATTCGGATATTATACTACTCAAAACAATATTCTTTAATTCAAATTTTGATGTTCATTTGGTAGGAATTGACAATGGAAGAGATGGATTATGTAAAATAATCATAACTGACAATAAAATAATATAGGTACAAACAATATTATCTCTGAATATTTTTAATTGAAATCCAGAGTTAAATATTCAAATTTCCCTGTAAACATTTTTCCTATCAAAACGAGGTATTTATTGTTATTGTCGGTATAAAAATTATTATCACTTCATCATGATGAATATTTTCTGTTAAACTCACTGTACTTGAGATAAATTCGAAAAATTCAGCAAGATAAATTCTGGAAATGGGAAATGATGAGATGAAAAAGATGAAATATATTTGTAAACTGCAGAAATAAATATGAATAGTAGTAGATATTTTTTTAGTCCAAAAATCTAGGTATTTCAAAGTCATATTTATTCGAAGCCATTTATTCGGCCCCACTGGAATTGTAAAACCACCCGGTGCTGCGTCCACCTATAAATATTAAGAGGGACATCTCATTATTTTATATTTTGAGCTTATAAGCCATATTTACGAGAATCTGCAGCTCTTTTACTCTCTCTCTCTCTCTCTCTCTCTCTCTTGGGCTGTTGGTCTTCCCTCTTAGCCTATGGATGCTAACTACAAAAGTTTTACCCCATTGCGTGGACTAAACTAACTTTCTCAAGGGGAGAGACCAAGATTTCTCCCTCGTTGGCTCTTTACCATCCTCATTCCCTCGGTACTGCGCCCTTCCGCCAGCATTATTGCCAATTTGTGAGGTGGATTTTTCAAAATATACTATCTAATTTCATTTTCCTAGATTAAGCTTGACTTTTGTTCTTTTTTTCTTCATTTTCTTTCTTATTCCAACGTTTATGCGCACGTACAATAGAAATCGAGTTGCTCTAATGCCTTTATGACCATCATGGTTATTCTACAGGGTGTGAACAATAGGTAAAAACCCTATCAGAAATATTGACTTCATTATTTTTATGTATTAGGCAATGCTATAAAATTACTTAATACTCTGATTTATATTCATCTCGTTTTTTGCTCAATTTTTTTTATGACGTTTGTTTTATTAAAAACACGACCCTTATCTGACATGGGTAATATATTGATAAGAAAAATAGCTCATATGAAATGGCGATTGCAATCTTCCCTACTTACTTGTCGACCTCGAAATTAAGACCGGAAAATTGAGGGCTGGTGAACTACTTCATAGTGAGTGGCAAGCTGTGTATAGATAATAATCTGAGCTGGGTGTGATGGAACGGTGGCAGCTTGGACTATACAGACCCTGTCAACCTTTGATGGATAGACATCCGACATGTTTTTGTAGACAATAGATACTTCTTCTTTTGTCTTTAATATTATTTTCCCGAAAAATTACCTTCACTTTCTTGAAAACATATTGGATTTTCATATTTTTTTGGCTTCAAAGATATTCATAAAATTTATAAAATATACTTTTAAATGATGAATATTCACTATATTACTTTAAAAAATCTCACATTCTGAATAAAATTTTAAATATTTTATTTTAATTCAAATATTAATATTAATCGATGCAAAAATTTGGAATTTTTTATTTAAAAGTCGTATAAAATAATTATTTTATCCAATAATTTGTAGTTTAATTCGCAAGTTCTAATTTTAATGAATCACAATACATTGAAATGTATATCCATTTACTTAAAAATAACATTGAGTTCCAAAAGCACTTCTTTTATAGAACCGGAAGTGAATAAAAATTTTAAAAAAATTTTTTATTCAAAAAGAATTCCTGTAGTGGTTAAAAATCATTCAGCTTAAAGAATTAATCCTTCATTGTTATTTTTAAATTCTAAATTTTGATTTAAAATAAACATCCAATATTATCAATAACCGTTCCAAGTTTACATTTAGTTGAAAAATATTTTCCAATCATTTTTCAAAGGCTTGATAAAAAATGTATAAACCAAATTATTATTTTTTACATTGATTTACCTTTTAATCCCAAACAAATGCAGTTTTTAAATGATGGCTATTCTGGCAAAATTATCGATGGAATTTATGACACAACTAAATATAGTACATGGTAGAAAAGAATGTAATCTTCTATTCACACTACGAAAGCTGAATTGAGAGTGCAAAAGGCGACGAAGCTTTGGGGTTGAGGCGGACAACAGTGACCACGACATGTTTTGTGGCGTACCCACAGTTAGTAGCAATAAATTTGCTTTAAAAAGCGCTTTTGTATGTGGTTTCAATGCTGGAGTATTTACACGAATAGGTAATCTATGGAGAGAAAAAAATAATATAAAAAAGGCCATTGTTATTTTAATAAAACAGCTATTTAAAAATGAATTTCATTGAAGTACACTGAATTGATGAACATTAAAATAACTATATCTATCCGAAATTATTAAGCTTGGATCACTGATGAACTTTTCAATCATACATAAATAGGTGTTTTGAAAATGCTTATATAAATAATTGTTTGTAGAGAGATAAATAGATAGGGATATTGAATTTCCAATGAATTACAAAGGTACAACAAAAACCTAGGGTATTCCACGTTTCATCGTCACATTCATTGTTTACCAGTTGTTATTCCATATACCGAGAACATTGTTTTATAGTTCGAATAGATTCGTGTTTTACCACTGCTATACTTGATCTGTACAAATGTTTCTATCGAAAACAACATGGCGGTAATCCAATCTCACCATTCAGGGGCATGATGATTGTCATATCCAAAGTAATTATTGTAAATTGTTAGCAGTTAAAAATTAAATATTCTCCTGAATGCAGAATAAAATAACTCATTTTTGTATTGGAAATATTAAATTGGAAGTTGTTGAAGTTGATGACAAAAAAATGTTGACATCGAAAAGAGTAAAGGCTACAGTCTACGAACAATCTTGTCATAGGGAAAAATTCCATCAAACTTGAGAGCCGGGCATTTCATCGCTCGAAAGTTGAAGTCGTCTTCTTTTTTCAAGTCTTTTCTCTGTCTTTCTTCCTTGACTTCTGTATACATTTTTTGTTTTATTTAAAAATTGCAAAAGTAAGGTGGTGCAGAAGGCAGAAAAGCAAACTGGATACACTTCGTAGGAATATGTAAAGTTGATAGGAATGATAGGTAAGAGGAGGATGGGTTCGTCGCCAGGGAAATTCTATCTGGTGAGTCGACGATGAGACATGCTCATTGGTATTCGAAAAATTCTAAGTCAACGGCACTTTATTGTTTTGTAAAAAATGTTCTTGTTGTAGAAGCAAGGGAGAGAAAAGGTGAAACACAGGTGAAAGTTTACTCAGAAGAAAGCAAGAGGGTGAGTGATGGTGCAGAGTCTCAGACGCTAGAAGCTCATCCCTCGTGGAGACGGCGACCCCTTGGGGCAGTCTACTGACGTGCCTGTAAATCGTACGAGTCATATAATACCTACACTGCACATCCCCATCGTCTGCTGTTTCTCCCTCATGCGTTTGTTTTCCGAGAACATGTCTGACGGCAACCGTCTGGCTTGGTAGCTCTGGGCAGCTTCAGCTTCATAACAATCAAACATAAAACATATTTTTATCTACTAATATGTGTTAAACCTTACCTAAAAAAGATTACATCTGGAATAAAAAAAATATTAAGGCTTTGCAGAAAATAATGGAATTTTTCTTTGGGTAATAAAATATAGAAGATGATATTTAGTTAGATGTCATTATGTATTTATAAGGCTGTTCCCCAAAAAATCCATCAATGTCATAAGACTTTATTGAATTTATTTAGCTTCTTCAATTATTAATGATCTTCTTTGAGTGATTTTTTTCCTTCGTAATAAATTATTCATATTTATACTACAAATATTGATATAGAATTGTGCAAAAATATTCCCAACATATATTTAACTTATAAATTAATCTAAATATAATTTAAGCAAATTAATAAAAATCATTTAATTAGATATTCATTTTTTGCATAAAAAAGAGCTATTAAGATAATAAGTAATCATTTGAAACCAAATTTAATCATTTCAAGATAACAGACATAGTGATTTAAGCTAAAGATTCCAATGCTCTGCTACAAGCTCTATTCTTTTGTCACACTACAGCTCAGTGTAATTCATTACAGCTTAGAGGCAGAAGATCTAACAAATCCCAACTTTGACTAAAACGGACGAGTATTCAACTGCTGTAAATGGAATCCTTACGAGCTTGCAGGATGAAATATGAAGACGACATCAAGTTGGAAAATTAGGAGATTTGATGTTAAATAACTAGTTCAGAAGTTCTTTCTCGTAAGTGTTGTGAATAGATATAGTGTTAAAGGGGTAGTGTGGGGACGAACGTCACTGAGAGAAGTCTGAATGGTTGGGAAGAGTCTCTGCTTGTCCCTTTGGAAGACCACCTCTAATCAGGATGAATGGCTCTGTCCGCTTCACCCTCAGCATTTCTCGACCAACAAAACTTATACTCTCATCTCATTCTCTTTTTTCTCCTTCTCTCTTTTGTCTCTTTGCCTTGGAAAGGGTTTTCGCTGTCATCGGTCTTCATTATAAAAGAGAATATCCAAAGCTAAATCTCGTTTACCCCGTCCAATTCTCGGGACTTGAGAGCTCCCGAAAATTAGTTGCCCTCGCGATTGTGATCCGTTTTGGTAGTTCTCTCTCTTTCTTGGCATCAAGAGTGGCTCGTGAGTCGTGTGAAGGCGGAGGGAGTAATAGTACTACGATCAGAAGACAAGTCGATTGCTAGTCGAGCTCCTCAAGCTTTTGACAGGTTTATAACTCTCAAATAAGAATAAATACAAGGAGAAATATAAAAATCGGTCTCATCATTTTTCTTTTAACATCTACTAGCTATTCCGATCTTGCATATGATTGGCTTTATCTTTAAACTGTTTGTCAGTCAAAAAATATGCAGTGAAATATACCCGGTCGGTTACCAGGTTGCCAATGTAAACATACCTTTTTCATGCTAAGCTATACTGATATATGCTGTGTAAAATGTTTTTCCTCGAAAAAGAAAACAATGTCAGTGAACTGCTATATATATGGACGTTATCGATTTTCACATCTTGCGGTGTTTTGCATAATAAATACTTGGATATACCCCGGAGGATCAACATCGATGGAAAATGTTCAGTGAGAGGTAAATGTTTTATCCCTTTCGGAACTAAACCTTAAGCATTATGTCATACTGTAACACCTAACTTTAAATTGACAATCGTATATGGCCACCTTCTCTGGTGTTAGATGTATTTGAATACTGGCAAATAATTGATCGGACGAAGTGCTGGCAATGTTTAAAATATTCTGGTGCGCTCACAAAACTGATCGGCTTGGAAATGTACAGTTGGCACACTTTGGAGGATAAATTCTATCGATTCTTGGATTTAGTTACTTACTCTTCTTTTTTTAGAACTCTTTCAATTCGGGAGTATATTCCAAGTGAATTGTAAAAAATTTTCTCGGTTGTTGTTCGATTTCCTGCAGACTCAATTTTAGTAATGTCGCTCTTAATATTGATAATACTTAATCTTTAAAGCTATTTGCATTTATATTTATAACTAAACAATAGTTTTAAAAAAAACTGTTTTATTTAATTTAATAAATACATAGTTTATTTTTTAGTAAATTATTTAAAACGAGTTTTTTTTCATTAAAAAAAGACTTTTTGTAATGTTGAATATGCTGATTTGCCTACATAAAATCGCACGAAATTCAAAAATAATTTTAATCCTTTATTATTGTTTTGACTTAAACTTTTTTCGCCTTACGACCACGATAAATTTTGTAGAAAATACTCAATATACAATTCTTACAAATTTTTAAATACTCGCAGTTGAATGAAATGATACTTTTCTTTTTTTTACTTTCGTAACCTTCTAATACTTTTAAAGTGGATTTATTTTGTTTTTCATTCATATATTATATAATTTGTTTAAATTCATTGACCCAATGACTCGCAATGCGATTTTATTCTAGATTTAATATTTGATCAAAGATGCAATTAGTAGGCAGGTTGGTGTATGAAGGCGTTAAATTGGCGAAATAATATAGATGGTGAATGTTTCAACAATCATTTAAGACTGCTTGTTTAGAGAAACTTTGCGTCAAGTGTCTTTTGTTAGTCCTGAATAGTGCTCGAGGTGAAGTATGTCCTTTAGTCTTTTTGTCCTCTTACTTACAGCTACAATTCTTTTACTTTTATTTTCTTTCACAATCTCTTTTTCAAGGGATCTTTTTTGTAAGCAGATTCTTGAACATAGTCGTAGGCATTGATTAAATCGAGTAAATAGCTCTCATTCGTGAAGTAATTAAGAAAAATGCTGCTGATGACGTAATGTAAGAGCCGGTATAGACAAGTTAGTAGCCCTAGAGGCGATTAACCCCAAGAAGATTTAATCTCACAGAAAACGAGGGATGATTAAGTCGCATTCGCTCGACAATTTTGCAAGAACGGGCCTGAGATTCGGTCAAGACTTGAGACTACCAAAGTTAAAGCTCGCAGAAATGTTGCACGTGTCTTAAGATAAGCAGTGAACTCGATATTTCGTGTTTCCAAGAGGAGCTAGCAACCCTTATTTGCCTAGAGGTAGTCGGCAATTTCCCGAGAACGGGAAGTCTGAAATTCTCTATTCCTGCAATTAATTATTCAGAGGCAGTCGAGTTGAACAAATACGGGCTGAAACAAATTTCGATAATAAAATTCATCTAATTGCATTCTTTTAGATTAAAGCGAATGAGTGGAAGAGAAATTGCTGGAAAAGATTCTTTACGTTTTTCCTCGTGATGCTACTTATTTCTTTTTCACAATGACAAAGTGTACAGAACTTCGACATGGAGAATCTAATTGCACAAAATTACTGCGATTCAAAGCTGAATTAAGTGAGACAAAATTTATTCTCTCATTGCATAGCACAACTCGTGACTCATACAGTTGATAATAGAACAGCTGAAGTAGAGGATAAAATTTTCTCGTGTTAATTCTCACTCATCTAGAAATAAATGTAAGAACAGCCAGAACTAAAGAATCCTGAGCATTGTGACTCTACAAAGCAATAATTAACGTGGATCTCTTTGAATATTGTACAAACTTATATTTTTTTCCCTTTTTTATTTACCACTCTTATTTGCATTACTAACAACTGTGTTATTATAAAAATAAAAGCTCATTGTATTTTTCCTCATTTACTTTCTATCTCAAAAAAAAACAAAATTTACTATCTACGACGTATTTTTTAATTGTCGTTAAAAATTTAACGAATGTTTTGGAGTTGTATGAAAATAAAAAACAAAGTCTTGAATAGGCTCTTGCTCTTCCGGATGTTACACCTTTTCCACTAACCAAAAAAAATATTCTTACCTTCTTTAAAATCTTTTATTCTACTTGTTCATTTACAAATAATAAATTAAATTCAATGCTTAATGCATGTTTGATTATGAAAATGTTCCTCTCATAGAAATCTGAAATACAATATCTTATCACTGCATAAACACGTGATTATTATCTCAATTCAATAACAATATCACTGATATGATTTATCAAATTACAATAATGTAAATCGTTGCATAAACATAATGTATTGCTTAATAGTTTCTGAAAACAATATAACAAAGATAGCATTTGAATAATAGAGTTTAACTCATCTCCGTGTGCTATTTCGATAGCACGATATTTTAAACGAGTAACTGATAATTCAGTTATGGAGTATATTATTGGTAGCATCGAGTAAGTACGTGACTGGAACGATGTACTCGTGTTAGCGCGAGTGTGCGACCATGTCGTTCCACCCTATATCCTGAATCAAACAAGTACTACGGCCAGACATCTGACGAGATGAGAAGGGCTTCGCGGTATTATACTAATCTTGTTAAACTAGAGAGCGGATCAGATTGTAAACCCCTACAGCATTGATGTAGATAACATGACGGTATAAACTATTTAAATTTTTACCTTTTTTAATCATGTTTAACAGCGACAAAAATATTTATCGATGGACATGTAACGTTGTATGTAAAACATCGACACCAGGAATATTCGTTGGGTGACGAAAGCCATTAGGGAAATTAATGTGGTAGATGCGTAATGATATAGCATGCTCACATTAAATGTCGAATTTGCAGATATTCAATGTATATTGTTACGCAATGCTGACGATCAAACATTTAAACATTGAAAAGGGGGAACTGAATTGCAAACAACTCACGTGGGTATTCGCTTTTCATTTGAGGAATCCCATAAAATATATTAAATGCGTGCAAGTATAAAATGTCCATCGTAAACAACCAAAGTGATGAAAATCACCTCAATATGAGTGACGCATCAGATATATTTTATATAAATTACATTCTTCAATATACCGTATTTACATTTACTTATGCAGATACATTTGTTTTATTCATTAATTTTTTCTTCTTCTCCACATTTTTACCTCAACATGATAGGAAAAAAAAAATTGGCAGGAATGGATATTTTAGTATTTCTATCATCAACGATTTTTATTTACATAAAGTTTGATGTTCGTCTTCCATCATTAGTTAACATCAAAGTGCAAATAGAATAGATATAACATTTTGAAAAAGTTCTTTTGTGAGAAAGGAAACGTTGTATATTTCAATTACTAACGATGAGAAAACAATTTCCTGAGTGGGTATGAAAATTTTCCGGTCTAGAAAGATTATCATAACGTGAGTGAAAAAGCGGAAGATAATCAAGTTGAGCTGTGGCAAAAGCTTTAGCTCCGACGATGTATTTATACATATATATATGGTACGTTTCCTAGTTGTACGCTTTCGGTACTCGCAGATTATGATAATGACATACCGACTTTCTCAACGCCATCAGGGTGCTTTGAACTTGAAGCGTTGAACGAAATTTGTGCGAAACGTATATTCGGCCGCACATAAATATGGAGTAGTCTGATTGGAGGTGTGGGCGCGTCGGTCGAGAAGTACTTTAGTGTCTTGCGAGGTATATCTTCGCAAGTTTCCAGCAAGTGAAGACTAGCAAGAAAAAAAGGAGAATAATATAATCTGAGTAGAGATTCTAAAGCTAAGAGGGATGAAAGTTCTACTGGAACGAGAGCAATAAATAAAAAGAGAACGATTTCGTTTCGTTTTGTACTTAAAGCTGAAGAAACGATTAACGACCGGAATGAAGCGAACAAAATTGAGTTTGGTGACATTGTCTAGTAACAACGTTTTCCTGAGTGATGAGAAATTTGCCTCGTGATCGATAACCAACGAAGCTGTGTTGTTTCTGCTCGGGCTATACCTTCATCTATTGTTAACGACCACAATTGTTTCCATTATCCTCTATGTGATCCTGTAGGTTCATTTATCTCCACTCGCTCCAAAACTCATTCCAATATTTACACGTAGGATCGTCATGGCACACGCAATTACAATGCAACAGGTGAAAACGTTATTCTCATGTAGTCTTGTATGAAATGTTCCCATCTTGAATGATCAAGTGCGAGGATTAGATTTCAACATGGTTAATTATCGTACAAGTATCTGCTGGCGGTTATGGATTAACTCCCGATCATCTAAAGGTTCGTTCATATTCCTACTTGAGCTCTAGAAAGTTCCATCTACATGTAACTTTACTGTGGCGTTGGATTTTCATTGTACCCGCGGATATACATTGGGCGGACTAAGATGAATGCCTACCGGATAATCTATTAATGCCGGAAGTCGTCCAGGTGCGCTCGGCATTCAGGAGGCTTAGCGTACTTGTGCAGGGATTGCAGTTGGCTGAGGGCCAGCTAGCTAAGTGGTCCAACGTTTTGCAGCGCTTCAGCTCTATAATGTTCATGTCCTTTCCCTGTTAGTCTAGCTGTTTCGCTTTAGCTTTCTCCCACAGTCGAGTTTCTTCTCCCTGTCCTACGTCAATTCTGTACTTGCACGTACGCAGGCTACTCGATGGATTCCCATTAGTGCATTCATTGGAACCCGGAAGACCGCCTGAGGGTCGAGTCATGTTCCTTTTGATTGCTTACCCATTTTGTAGAACATCTCGCTAAATGAAACTCAGCATCCGTGATAAAATTCATTTCAATAGTCCATTTTAATAATCAGCTAGTCATTTAGACGAACGTGGAAAAATTTTCTGTTGAAAATAACTGTAATTATTGTTATCCAAGTAGAAATTTCTAACTTGAATATATTCTGTGACACATCTGCTACGTTCAGCCATTTAATCGGAAAAAAACTCGAGTTTTTCGAGTTCAAAAAATATTTAAGCTCAAATTAATTGTTTGTTTTTAATTGCTTTTGGATAAACTGAGGGAAAAAAAATTTCAGTCTGGCGAAAAAAAGTAAATCAATAACTTATTTGTTATTTTATTCATGATTTTTTGTTCTGTGAAAGACTATAAATAACAGTAGAGATTAAAAGTCAGAGTAATAACATTAATAAAAGTGAGAAAATCTTATTTTATCAGTTGAAATTAGCAACCTCTGATCGATTGACAGTATCAGCAAACTGATATTATTACAGCTGTAGAATAATCAATCGAAAGCCAATGAAACTGTTTCAATTAATGATGAACATTTTAGAAGTTCATTTACCATTGCTTTGATTTCATTAAACACAACTGTTTCTGAATCTTTTATCAGTGATTTATACTCTAGTGGTTATACCAGCTCTGAATATAATCAGTTTTATTCAAGAGTACCTTCAAACCAAACACAAAATACATACAACTAACTTTACAATATCTGTTTCACCTCCAATGCTGCACCTCTCATTCATCGTTGAATCCAAATCTCTACCTCAGTGCCAACTATGCCTCTCCAAAGCTGAGATATCGGCTACAATTTATACTGTCCCACGTTGATGTAACTCAAGTTATATCGCATGTTTGTGATTTCACTTGGTGTCCTCTGCTGTTTCTAAGTTGGTTTAGGATGTGGTCAGTTGAGAATTCAAAGTTAGTGCTAAACCCTTGAATAAATTCATAATAACCCGCTTTCATTATATTAACTGTTTGTAATGGTTTGTAGTGTTGAATTTGAGATTTAAAAGCAATCAGACACGGCCAGAATAATAATACTATGAATATTCACAAGAAATGTTCAAGCAAGAGCTTTTGGATATTCTAGACAAATTGCAGCATAAAAAGCTTAATTACTAAAGAGATTAAGTTTATCGTTTATGGAATTTACTGTAATTGGAGATTCCGATTCACTATTCGGATATTGAGAAAGAAAACGGGTGGTTATTGCATACAGAAGAGAATGAATCTCAGGAGTCTATAGGATCTCAACTCTGGTGAACCACACATCCCTCAGTACTGAGGTTTCGCAAGCGACCAGTTAGCAATAATTATACCAGTAGCGTTCTATGCAGATAGCTCGAGATTCCCTCGACACCAGTGTACACTTTGAATAGGCAATGTCCATACAGTCAAGAGGAATTCTGAATGAAAGAGAGAGAGACAGATGATCCCGACATAGCATGTTACTGGAGGAATGGCATTCTGTTGAGCTTATGATTTCCAATACCTCCGGAAAACTATTGAATATTGTTCCTGTAATACATCTATGTTGACTCATAAATCAGACAAAAATGCTTTATCAATGATAGGCAAGCAGTGTGGCTTGACGACTGAGGAGGTAATATTTTCCAAAAATTTTTCTATCAAGTTTCAAAAATGATAAATTGATTCCTAGAACTTTTTTTAATAGGGAATACAAATTTAATGATACACTCGATAGTTGAAGTAATTTTTAAAAATTACATTTTTACTGTATAGAAAGGAAAAAAAATTACACCAGTCTTGATTCCTTTTTTTTTTTTTTTTTTTTTATTAAAAACAAATTCCTAAATATTTATTACTTACACAAATCAATTAAATTTTTTTCTTATGAATAAAAAAATCAAAAGTTTCCATTTATTATACAAAAAAAAATTCTCGAGCATCCACGATCCAATTTTGTTCTTCTTCTAAATATGTAAGCTCCTGAGTGATAAAAATATCCAATTTCCTGCTTCTAAATGAGTGTTCTTTTCTGAAAAAGTTTTAGCAATGAATAAATTTTTATGGTTGACCCATACTATTTAAAAAGCAAATATATCTCTCTTATTCCGAGATTGTAGGTGTTCAAATCATTGTAAAGAATAGATGAAAAAAGTTATGACAATAGTCTGGACTTGGACAATATTTGTATCATATTAGTAGGCAAAAAAATGACTTCTTCTTAGAAAGCACAAGCAGCTGTTGTAGAATGATAACACGCGCCAGCTGCAGCGCGAATTACGAAGTTTCCTTTTAATTGCCAAAGTCTCGTTTCCCCTTTTCTCTCATTTCGACAACCCGATTTAATTAAATGTCCGGTTTCACGCGTCGATATCGCTCGATATTAATGGGATACACGCAAGTTTTTATCTCAATACAACCCAATTCTCGTTACGCTAACGAGATCAACTCTAATGTTATTAAAGCACGCCCTCTACGAAATTTCGATTGGATTAATATTCCGCGTATCGTATGGGAACTATTTCAGTCCAAGTTTTAGGAAGTTCTCATTGGATTTTTGCCGGATTTGAGCTAAAAAAATTTCTCCAACTATTGGACATGATGATGGGTGAATTTAGGGAAATTTTCTCTAGAGTTTCTTAATCGCGTGCGGTTTTTCAGCAGTTGATTTTTGGTGTTCTATTATCTCAAAGAGTGAAGCTTTGACTACAGCATACCCATTATAATCGTTGTGTTAGTCCAATTTCTCTGATAACGGATAATTGCTTTTGGGCTACGCATAATGAAAGTGGATCCACTGGCGTGTGGTTGATGCAGTACATACCCTGCACACCCGATGTGACGCGATGGCGGCTGCACACAACACAAGGTTTAATGTTGACGTCGTGCAACCACGATTAAACCTGAAAATATCGCGTTGTTGCCAAGAGTATCTAATTATCTGTTAGTATGTAACACTTAGTAAAGTTACCACTTGAAACGCTCACTTTATTAGTGTCTTTAGAAATTTAATATTCGTTTTTACTCAGGGGTGATATTACACTTATTTATATTGCAAATTTTGTATCGTTATAATCATGACCTAAAAATTATCTCCATGATGTTAGTCACAAAGAAACTATGTTACTTTTTATTTTAAAATTCTAGATAATATTTAAGTTATCCTCAGAAAATAAAACAAATTGTATTTTGTAAACATTTTTACTCAGGTAAAAATTATAAATGGCGTTTGTAAGAAAATAAATTCAGGACTACAAGAAGAATTGTTTTTAACATAAATTAAAATCATTTATTCAATTGAAAATAGTTTGAATAGATAAAAAAAGAGAATAGGGAAAAATTCGCTGAATGGATATTTGTATAATTAATTAATATCTTAATATTGGCGAGAATGGCTTTTTCCAACTGGCAAATTGGAAAAATATTAGCGCTAAAAGTATAAATTGCAATCAGGTTTATAACTTGGCTGGAAAATTAATCTATTTTTCACTCATAAATGGCTTTGAAAATTTAGAATCATTGAATCGAAAGAGCCAGTAATCATTGGACTCACATTGCGAACAATTGAATAAAAATCTACAAAGATATGAAAATTTTCTCTGTTAATATTATTATTATGGTTATGATACTAAAAAAAAATAATTTAGATAATTCCATAAAATATTGATTATCAAAAATAGAATGTTGCATAACAAAGAATCAAAAGCAATTAATAGTACTCCATGTAAACCAACGTATATTAAAGTATGTAGTAATATCGAAACATTATAAATCGCAACGGACAAGGGAAGCCTACGTGTTACTAATTTAATTAGTCGCTCATATTGTTAAACATCGTTGGCTGTTGAATGAAATTCCACTGTTGTAAATTTATAACTTTGTAGGAGAGCTAGTGGAGCCAGAACATAATTAATGATTGAGGCTAAATAACATTCTGTACGGACGTATTCTTCTCAAGTTTGGATGTCGTATGTCGTAAATGCGATAATTGGTTTGACGACGAGGGGGAATATGATTATAACAGGTGGAGAGCTTGAGTTCCGGGGAAGCAATCTCCACTTTGATTGGATTTAATACATCGTTAAGTGGATTAATGAAATTCAACAAGATGTCTGTTATTTAAACTGTCTCCAAAAATTGGGCAGATTAAATATTTCATCTGTCATTTGTATAAGCATAAAAACAAGATTGAACTTTAGCTCAAACTAATGAATGACTGAAAGTTGAAATGAGTTTTATCAATTCTATCGTTAACACGTAATACAAATTAGAGTCACTTGTATCGATTACTCTTGAGGGTTATTTTTATTCGCGTTTTTATTTCCTCTCCAGTCACACAGTCAATCAATAAGTTCCGGGATATTAATCGTCCAAGCGAACTAGAGAGTGCGGGCGTGCATCGGGTTCAAATGAATTCAGTTGACTGGAACAACTCAAATCGAACGGAACGTTTATTCTTCTCTTGTTGCCAGTTCCTACAATATTTGTTATCGGATTCTCATGATTGCAAGTATAGTGAAATAAAAAATCATGAAGATACTAAATAACTTTTTAGAAAGCTACAATCAATATACTATCACTTAATATTCACCTGCTACCATTATTCATATCTCTAGAATCATCAATAATAATATTCAGTGAATCTTTACAAAGAAATATGTTGAATACTCATAAAAAATAATAACAACAACGCTATTTATATTTTATTTATCACTCAATACTGAACAAAAATTATTTCTTTGATGAGAGAAAAATTTGATAAAATTGAAAAAATGAGATAAATTAAGCTTATAAATATGAATAATCTTATGTAGTATTTTTGAGAATATAAAATAAACAGATGAATGATCAAGAATAAATTGTTTGAATTTATTGATAAAACTGTAGGTTATTTAAGTTATTCAACTTGATGTGAATATTTAAAAATATTTAGTTGATAAAACTTTCATGGATAAAAGTGAAAGAATTTCAATGGATATTTTCAGAGTTAATTAAATTAATAAATCATATCAAGATTCAAATTAAAAGAAATAAAAGATATTTTTCAATGAGTCATTGATACTCAATCATGACTAAGAGAAATTGAATTATTCAATTATATTGAACAAGCTCTAAATAGGTATACTTGTTGTACAACCAACATAACTACCTACGTGCCTAAGAGAGATGAATCGCAAATGATTAATAGGGAACAAAAATAAAGTTAATGATAAAAAACATTTATACAAATGTGTAGTCAATTTTAAATGATAATTCATCGAACAGAAGACATTAAAAATAATTAGCATTTTCTCGTTTTTCTTGAACTCACAAGAATGTACATGGTCGCATGGTCGGAAAAGATAATTGAGATAATTAATCCCGTTAAGATAAATTTAATTTACATATTTCACAAAACTGGATCGAGTTAATTAGAGTTAATGTTACTTACAGACATTAATTTGAGATAGCCAGTATTCAGTTACAACAATCAAATTTTGCTAATAGGCCGCTAATCTATCTCTTCTCATTAGAGTTCGTTGAAGTCTGTTAATGAGATGTGCACAGTGACAAGCAGCAAATGATGTTTGAGAACCAAATGGAGATTCAAGCTTTGAGAGAGCATGCCATCGATAATTGGCCTAATCTCTTGTGACAGTTCAGTGAGCTTTAGGGGTCAGGCTGAATCGTGTTACCTGGATACTTGATCTTAGCATAAAGTTTCGGACATTGTGAAATATTTACTTAATATTCTAAATAATCACATTAGAAATTCAGAGGATAAGTGGAGCCAATTTATTTCCAGAAAATTACTACATTTTCTTCAAAAGTAATTAATCAGAATTTCAGTAAAAAATAGATCATTTTGGCCTCGGGTTTGCCCTTTTTTGCTGTTTATCTGCTGAATACGCATCAATTTATGATAAAATCAACGGAACAAACTGCCTACAGCAGCAAAAATATTCATATGGATTTGTTTTTTAAATTAAAATTAGCTCTGACTGATAAAGCATCACAAGAACAAGTAACTGTTATAGATTTCCAAGTAAAAGGTGAAAAGTTAGATGCTTATAGTTGGATGCTGTCGTTCTAGGGTTTTATTACTAACCCTGAGGGAACCCGAAGACATGAAGGTTGTAGAAAAGCGGGTTTGTCGTTTTATATATTTGACAGGTCCCAAAGGGAACATTGGTAACCTGACAGCCCGTCTACTTCTTCCTCTTATGTCCCCTGAAGCACTTGCATTTCGTTATTTTACTGAACATACTGTACATCTTTTTAAGACATTGAAAACAAAAAGAAGAATGTCTAGATGATGGAAACTTTCTTGCTTTTTTTTTACTTTGATTTACTTAAAGCCACAGAAACAATAGAATAATATTTAGCTTAAGGCAACTGTCGATATATTATCAATTTATTTATAGTCACTTCTCTCAGTTGCATAAAACAATGTAAACTGTTTTACAAGCACGACACCGAAACAGTTAATGCAAACAAGGGTCTCTTTCATCCTGTACACGGAGTGAAATGTAAAAGAACTCTAGGGACGATGGACGATGAAGAAAAAACTTGTTAATGCTGGTAGACACTCAAGTCAACATGGTGACACAGTCTCAAGTACTCCCTAGTGATACTGAAAACTACTGTCAAGGGTTTGCGTCTTCATGATGCGTTCACATGCAGCCTGAGTATATACCGTAGTCTCAAGTTCTCTAACAAAACTCATCATAAAACGTTAACTTTTTATCATGTGAAGGCCAAGGATTAGAGCTTGATGAACAAACATGTTGATACATCTCAACATGGAAATTAGAGGGAAAAAAATTATGAATTGATTAAAAAACATTTAGTCTGTAGTAGATATAGGCACAAGGTCCTTTTTCATAATGGAAATTCTCCAGTTTCCGTATAATGAAAGCGCAATTAGAGATATGCAAAACAAGTTTGATATCGAGTGCACTGAGCAGAAGACGGGTGTATAGTTGGATGCCATCTGAATTTGCGAAATGTTTGGAGGAATTCCAATATTAACCCTAGAGTCTTGAGACAGAACTCTGAAGCAGTTCATCCTGAAAAATAATGAGAACGAGATCGTATATTCTTTACGTGTTGACCATGGATAAGCAGAAAAATATTATACGAAGAGAAGAGATAAAACACGGTCCAGACAGCCTGAAGCGGTAATTTAAACAATGCAAATTCATTTTATAAATGAGCCTAGCACGATAGTTTACGCGAGACCAATTTAATTAATTGCATAATTGATACAGCTAAGTAATTTGCTTGAATAATATACTGAATCGTGATTTAATTTCTCAAATTTCTATCATCATTCTCAGTATCTTTCGAGTATCATTAAAAATATATTCAAGATATTACCTACTCGATATCAAGCGTCACATAAACTTTCCTGGTATTGAAATTTGTAATTTCAAATATTCCAACATGAAAATTGAAAAGTATATTAATAATGTAAATAATACTTGAACTATTGTGAGCATATCTTTAACTTGTGGAAAATAAGTCGTTGGACTTGTCGATATCTTCAAATATAATTCCATCGACATGAATTGATCCAAGGTGGTAGTTTTGATTTTTCCAAATCCCCAAAAAAAGCTTAATATTTAACAGTCTGATGTTTCAAAAAGATTGAGAAAAAAAGGAGGATAGACCTCTGAAAATAAAATGTGGCAAAAAAGTAAGTGAAAGGAAATAAAGTAAGAAAAAAATGTATATATGTATATACTATAATTCGGGAGATTGCCACAAACTAGTGAAATTGGTAGTCAAGCGCAATAATTTCTTTCTTCCGAATCAGGAACAAAGAAAAAACAACGATTAAAGCTTTTAGCTTCCAGCAGACGGGGTCGGTTCTGTGGCCGGTTTTTTTGTCTTCAACTTTTTTTTTCTACCCTTACTATTCACTCTCGTTTTCGACTAGATCTTCTCATGCATTATGGGCTAAAGAGTGAGGAAAGTGTTCAGAAAACTCGAGAAAAAAAAAAGAAACAAAAGCGAAAAATTCAGACGGAATTGAGAGAGAAATGTTTCCATGGACTTCCCATCTATAGTTCCAGGATTATTAGTTGTTTTTATGTTTCCGTTACAACCCAAACTCATTATGGTAAACCCAACTTTATATAAAACCATCTGCGACACATTGCAATTAACTCATTTATTCCTAGAAACAATAATTAACCAACAAGTAATTTAATGATTTCATCTGACAAAAAGTATCGATAAAACATTATATCGTATTAATTTAGCAGATAAATTTTAATGATGTCATTTTTAGATTAATGAATAATTTTACTATATAATGCAAACTAGAAAGTTCGTTATCACACTTACCTTGGATTATATGATGCATCATAATTCTAAACGGTTTATGAAATGATTGAGAATAGAATAAATTTTATGAATATTGAGTTTATTAGACTAATTAAATTTTTATCACTAACGACTAATTATGAGTTTAATTAATTCTGCATTAAATTAAATCTTTAACCTTTTATTATATCTTAAAAACAAATATTTCAACTCATAATATCATTTTTTAGTCAATAATTTTACGAAAAGATTCATCATTTCTTTTCTATCATGTTATTTATTGGCAGAAAGAACTTCTCTTTATAAATACGCATGCTCCTAGTAAGTTGTAGTGTCATTATTGATGCTGTAAATATCGATAGCTTGGTAAATAAATAAAAGTAAAACAATAAAACAGATTGAAAGAAAAAAAAAATATTGTGAATCTCAACGCTTACTCAGTGATTTAATTTTGTATTTTTTTGCTGAATGGAAGAAGGTAAAGTTTTATGAGATGTCGTGGTATTTCTCTGATACAACCATCAAAAGACTAATTACATTGGTGCTTCCTTCCGCATTTCGCACCGCAAAATCAGACAAATTTAGTAATGGAAAAGACCTAAGTGTGTTGACTGAGCTGAATGTCTATATATATATATATATGTATCTGTAGCAAACAACAACTTGGAAAGTTCAAGTGTTAAAATGTCTCAACGAAGAATGTTTTCACTGTAATTTAACTTTCAGTTACTTGTGCAATATCGTTACTATTCTCCTTTGATGTATATGTAACCACATAGACTTCTATTTCAAGCATCTCAATTCCTCATAGATTCTTTCTCGTCTATAATGACAATTCACATTTACTCTTTCATTTAATTTATTTTCTTACTCGATCATTCGTGCATTTTGTTAATTAAATGCGTATTTATTTAATTACTCTTTATACGTTTCATTCGTTTTTAATGTAACATTATTCCGACTAAAGTACTGTTGTTGTTTATTTTTAAATTAATGTAGCAGAGATGCAATGATTACTTTTGCATTCAATTTAAATCGAATTTCTACTTTAAAAATTCTTGAAATATTTTCAATAGAATAGTTTTTATTCTAATTTAGTTATATATGCATGAAGATAAATTTTTTCCGATGGTTTTTCGTATGTGAATGATGCAATTGGGGGTTTAGGATGCAATCGATACTTCTTGTTACGAGATGTAGAAAGAAAGTGTAAGGAAATTGAATTTTCTTTCATTTTATTGAAAAGGTTTTTCGATAGAGATGATAAAAATAATGATGACGATCATGGATGATCATTAGTTATGCTTTTCTAAAGAAGATTAATTATTTAAATCGTTTAAAAAATGTCAATTAACAAATTAATACACATACCTTTGTCAGCCAATAGTTCGATTAGTAATTGAAATTTGATCTATTCCAGTTATTTAATCAATGGAATCTAGAGGTTATTGAGTAGCTTCTGAGGTCATGGCTTCGGAACTCATGCCTATCACAGTAGATCCATTTCTAGTTTTGAAGGGAATAAAAAATATTTCATTCAAGCTTGGGCGTGGAAATAATTTTTTTCCATCTAAAAATAATAAATACATCAACAGGTGATCACTAAAATTCTGAAAAACATTTTATTCAGTCTGCAATAAAACATATTTTGTCAATTGAAATGTTTTCAAATGGTAGTGCATTGCAATTATGAATTTCAATATTACTTATGGAAATATTGAGTTGTAGATTTCATGAGATAAAAATAACATTAATCATCACGGTAACTACATTAAAAAGTAAATATACAAAAAGCTCTTTATAGAAAAAAAAAAAAAACAATACAATCCGTAAAATCTATTTGTTTAGCTTGTTTGTATATTGCTCTTGACAAATTGTCTTCTAGCAATCATGCAACTTTCCTTTATGCTTATTTTTCTGAGGTTTCTTGACAGACAGTATCTTAAGTAAACCACGGAACGTTTGCCGTATTCTTTTAACATCTTATGATGACAGATGACAGGGTAAAAGTGGATCCAACGGTTATTTACTTAATCGTAATCACCGTCAAGCGAGATCAAATGAACGCATTCATCCCTTTCGTTTGAGTTCATTGTTGCAAAAATTAAACTCGTTGAAAAAAAGTTTAAATGGACATAAAAAATGCCGATTGGTGAATATATATTTTCTTGTTTAAAATTCTTTTTACTGTAGTTTGATTATATGCAAATTCTATCATTTTGGCTATGATTTTAAATCTGAGTAACTTTAAATCTCCACATTAGTATAAAAGCCCTAGAGTATGAGGAATTGTTTCAATATTAAAGATTGGATGATTGAGAGAATACATAAAGTAAAACATGTAGATCATAAAGCGGAGGTTGAGCAGAGAAATTGTAGAATGTTGACCGAAATAGAAATATCTTCATTTCCTCAAATTTTCAGTTTTGGTTGATTTTGATTAGTATAATTTTTATCAAATGTTTAAGTAATTTTTGAATACTTTATTTATATTCATCAACGATGAGTGCACATAATTACATTCGTTAGGAATATAAAAAAAACATAGCATCTCAAAAGAAAAATTTTAAATAAAATGTTGTAATCCTATTGAAGGACTTTTGATGACAGTCCAGTATTAATTAAAATCTTTGTTTGAAACAAAAATTAGTTTATAAATGATCTAACAACAAAATGTAACTTTTAATTTGTGTAAAAAAAGCAAATGTATTTATATGACAAAAAAAAAAGAAGTAACATCCGGATACAATTAGACGCAGTTTTATGAACATGGTTCATTATAATAACAACTCAACGCTCTGTGCATTTAAATTAATTACCAACAAGAAATTTTTAAATTATCCGACCTTCCAGACTGTGGGAGAGAGGGAGTTTAAGGTCTTGTGTATTGTGTCAGAAATTTTTGAGATAATTTACACGCATTTTGTTTCAAAAGGGCTAAAGGAAATCTCAGCATAGGCAGTTGAAGAGTGCAAAAATGTTAAAAAGAATAAAAATCAAAAGATAAAGAAAGAAATGGAGATAACACAAAATAGAATAGTCCGCGACATTTGCAGGCAGTAGAGCGCATGCGCCAGATAGGGTTGTAGTTGTCGTCTTCCGTTTATTCCCCTCTACCACACAGTAGACTCGCGCCCTCCCCAGTACTATCGTGGTGCGTATTCCCCTCTACCTAAGGGTGAATTCAGTCACCGGACTGATACGCGGGCAACAGTACTGTATTTTCTCTCCTCCGTTGATACTGACTCTCTCCACGTTTCGGGCTCGTGGCCAGGATGCTTTTGGATTTATAAAAAAAACACTACTTCTCTAAATGTCAAATATCCTGTCAGAGAAATAAACTGACTAAGTGTTTTCTTTAATAAAGTCAAATAAAAGGCAGAATAAAAGTAAATAAATACATTTATTCATTGTGACAGTACATATATACTTTTTGCTGTAATTGTGCAAATAATAAAGTCAACGGTTTATTTACAAACTGTCAATGGAGTGGTGATTGACCTCTGCAGTCTGTGTTATGGCATGTGAACAGCCCCTTTCTTCATTCAAAATTGACCTTGTCCTTCTCCCCAGTGAGTTTACCCTTTACAAAGCAAACAACTCTGTACATACCTACCTTGATGCGTCATAATTTCATTTACCTTGTCAGTGTATTTTGGACCACCAGCAACATTACTGCAGTCAGTGTGTATGCAAGTGAAAAAGATGGAATAAATAAAACTGCAGTATTGTAAATAGAACTTTGGGTATATTGTGTACTTTATTTATACATTTGTTTAGACGTCATTTAAAAAACCATTTATTCACGTGTACAAACTAGTGTAAAAATTTTTACAAGTGATTTTAACTTACATGCAACTCTATAAAATGCATTAATGATAATGATATGCAATGATAATTGACCAAGAAGAAGTGACCCTTTATGTGTAGTGTAATCACTGGGATGAATTACTCATTCCACATGTTTACTCCAGAATATCGGTGGAGTTAACGTGTTGTGAGCAACACGCCAATGCTCCGCTTTGATTAGGTGACATAATTAATTAATCATACCAGAGAGTACCAGCGTGGCAGTAGACAAACATTGCATAATTAAGCTACTTCAGTAGGAGATAGAGAGAGAGAGAGAGAGAGAGAGAGAGAGAGAGAGTATGCATCCGTTGCTACCTCACTGCTCACGACTCTTGGATTTAAGATAATGTTATCAATGATGTTGCTATGTTCTAAGGATTGTACTAATATCTCGTTCAAGGTCAGTTTTATTCAATTTTCCTTGGCTCGATTCGGGGATTTGAAGAGACGATAGTGTATTCAATTATAAAGGATTCTGGAGTATGTGTGTGTCTGTATGTGAAGATGCAGTAGAATTAAATGGATAAGTAGAGTAAACGTAAGTACAGTCAGGCGTTTGTTTAGGATCTATACTATTATAGGCAACTGACTTTTAATTAATGATGATTTGATTTTGTTGATCTTTAGTTTACAACAATGAGGTTTTGTTGGATGCGTTAGTGTAAACGGTTTGAATATTTCAGGGAATTAAGCACGATAACATTTGAGGGATAAAACACTTTTGCAGATGATAATTAATGGGATTTTAATGGTTATGCCATGTGATTCCACGTTATCCTGTCTCTCTTGTTTGTTGGGAACAAGAGGGGTTGACTCGTCGAGGCATGACAGTAACATGAGAGCACCTGCGGGTCTCGCATATCTGCGTATGGAGGGTGGCAAAATGTTTGCTCTTTTTATTTTTATTTTTATCCCATCCTTGGAGTTTTTTTTGAAATTATCTTTTTCTGTGTCTATTCCATCGTTTTTAGTTAGTCATTAAAAGGTTTGTTCATTAGATTATAAACGATAAAATCGATTGGTCATTGGTGAAATCGTGGAGGCACACGAGAGATTGGTCTTGGTCGGCGGTAATTCTAACTATACGCCGCAGCTAAATCGATTTAGTGCAGATGGGTATATAACAAGTAGAAATAAGAGTGAGAAAAACTATTCTTGTAGTTGAACAAAACGAAAACTAAATCGTTAGTTACGCTGTAGTAATCGAGGCCTTATAGTTTCGATCTTCTTGTTCTGCAATTTGCTTTTAGTATCCCTTTATCACAGAGGTTAGAAAAAAAAAAGAATGGAGGACAAAGTAATAAAAAAGAATAAAATATCGAACACGACTTCACGGCTAAGCCATTTTTCTTCGTTCACCACTTTACAATTCCCAACGAAATTCCTATGTATATCTATGTATATACATATGTCTGCGTAGCGAAAAAAGCGACTGGGGAAAAAGTGGCGAATTGTCATTCCATTGACCTCGTGTCGATTTTATGTTCTAGAAAATTCGTGGCCTGATCCTCGCGGTTTCGAGAGAACTGAATGGCGCGCCGACCGCTCGTTACGTGTGATATTATCCGAGACGATTTTCGAAGAGGGTCAAGCGCATAAAAAATATTGCCACCACAAGTTTTCTATGAAAGGAGCCTTTTTTATTACTATAAAAGTATAAGGTTGAGTCAATTTGTTATTTATATCAACGGGTTTATATGGCCATTGATAATGCACGATAAATTTTAGGTATAAAATTGACTTGACACAAATTATCTTCTCAGCAGTTTATTTCTTCCAATTGAATAACGGTCACGTAAGCTTACGATGGTCTAAAGCTTGCTAATAAACATCCAAGAAACGTAGAATCTCTAAAGCTCAAACGCGTAATCTCTTCCAAGTACAGTTCGAGAGTGTTTTCAATGAAAACATCCGAGACATCTGTGGTTCTCTATCTATTTAATCAGCCGGGACTTCAAAGGTCCAAATGCTGCAACTAACCTCCAGTTTGAATAGGGATGGTGAAAGTGAGAAAAGAGATGAGTTAAACTAAGATACTTTTAAGTCAATACCGCAAATCTCTTTCGTTCAATCAATTATTATTGTTACATATGTGAACTTTATTTTTTCTCTTTTTATCTTCTAATGTTTTTCCTTTTATTTAAAGAGTTAAATTTTTGTTCTTTAGTTGTTTTGAAGTTTCAAATTACACTTTTAACTTTTAGAATTGTGAGATTTCATTTAAAACTAAAGATTGTATATTTTATAATTGTTTTCTGTTTTATATTTATTGAAAAAGATCCTGACTCTTTTTCTGATTGAACTCGAAAACTTGCACTGACAACTCTAAAATTGTTATGTAAGAAATGTTCTATATTTTTTCTTCCAAGTTATTTTAGTTTAAAGCTCAAATTGTCTTCTTAGTTTCAAGAACTCTGTAACTTGGGAACAAATAGCTGTGGAAAATTTTTTAAATTAGAAGTTTAAGTTAAAAATGAAAGTTATTGAACATTTTTTTATTGTAGTGATTTTCACGATATTTTTATTCACTCAAATACACTAACGAGTCTTTATATTTATAATTATTTTCGCATTCGATTGAACGAAAGATTTAAAAAAATTCCATCATGTATTAGGTTGCTTTATCCAACTTTCAAATTGCTTTTCAATTTTCATTCTTTGACCCTATTTCGAATTTCGCTAGTAAAAAAAACAATGTTTGAAGCATTTAACATCGACCCATCAGTTTATTGAAAATAGTAAAAAAAAAATTATCATGTTGATTTGTTCATAGCACTACAAAAAAGTTTTTTTTATTCAAATTGTTTGATCGAAAAAAAAAATTCAAATTTCAATTTTCAAACCTCAAATTCCATTTATTGTTTTTCTTCTTCCACTTCGAAGAACAATAAAATTAATATAAAAAAAAGTTTTGTATTTAAAACACTGATAAACAAAGGTCATAACAATACATTCGCTAAATAAATAAAACCTATATATCAATGCGGCAAATTTAAATCAAGGACAATACATGACAGTACTACCTTACATGTATAAGTTGACCATTTTTCACTGAAAAATAAAAATGTCAAAAATATTTAGTAAAACTTTTTCACCCTCGCGAATAGAGCTGTCGAGTTCGCCAATTGTGATGCCTTTTTCTGGTGGGTATTCAAACTGACAATTCGTTAAACGAGTTTTTGCAAAGTTACCCTATTGTTACGAATGAAGAGCGAAGAGTGAGCAAAATAGAGAAAAGCGATTTCCATTTAACCGAATGCTCGAGTCGGCAAGTTTATTGAAAAATAATGAAGAGGCTTCACCCCCATCTTTCGAATTCAGCTATAGCGGTAGTGGTCTGTACTTGACAACTGGGTAATTAATTTTCAAGTCGCAGAGACGCGAATATGAATGGTTTTCGTGGTCTACAATCTTCACAGTTTACTATCACACGATTTATACATAGCTATTGTCTTCCTTTCAACTTTTCTTAATTCTCGTTCCTTATTTCTCAAGATACCTGTTATCATTGGTGAAAGAATAAATTTCCTTGCGCGTTTCCCAATCATTCCCATTGTTTTCTATGGAACAATAATAATCCAACAGGCAAAAATGATTTATTTATCAGCTTCAAATAAATCTTAGTGTCTTATTGAACTCTAAAACAAGAATCAGGAGAGAAAATGGGTGTCATAATGATAAAAGATGATTTTGATCTGTCAACAGTAACATGTCTGCTGATAGATCAAAAGTTATATTAAGCAGTGAACGGAGCTTTACTCATCCTGCTCCGTTCACTTATGACGCAAGCTCTATAGGTTGATGTCCGAAGCATGTGTTGACGATGAAGCGAGTGCGGACGAACCGTACCACGTGTCGGTGGTGGTGGTGCAAGAGACTACCGTGGCCGTGATACGTCATAAGTCACAGCTGGTAGCACGTTGCGACGACATCGACCCTGCTCGCGGCTTTGAGCCTCGTGCCGGCTTAGATGTAATAGTGCCATTAACCGCTTCTGTCTCTTAGCAACCTTACCCTACGAGCAGTATATTCCAAGCTATGATTGATATTATAAAATATTGCGTCTTTGTTACCTTCAGGCTGAATTTTCTCCCCTTCTTTCACCCCCTAGTCCCGATTGACTCCCCAGCAGCTCTTGCTTCACTATTATACCCCATCCCTACGAACAATTGACATTCAACCAATCGTTGATTGACCGTTTACAAATGTTCGCCACGCGTATTGCTTTGTACGTAGAATTCTGTTTTCGATAGCTTTGTCGTATTGTTTAAATGAACAAATCAACTGTTAAAACTAAAAATGGCTTTTTTATGTCCGAACTAAAGTTTCAGAATTATTTGTTTTGCTGGCCACATCGACAGTGCGTTCATAATTTAATTTAAGATACTTTGAATTTGCTTTATTTTTATTGTTATATGTTTTTGGAACAGATTATGCGATCAATGAATTCTACCTTTTTTTCCTAAAATGAAAACTTTTTCTCCTCATACTGTTTGTCATTTGATATACGAATAAAATGTCGTTCAATTTGTCTCATAGATAACACGATGAGACTGGAATAATAGGGTCGAACTACGATGTGGCAATTAATGTCACATTTCGCTGAAATAAATTGGTATTCATGAATAAAAAAAATAGCGAAAAAACAAACAAATTTCAGTGACAATCTCGTTAATAGTACTTCCGATTGCGCGATTGTATTGCTGAAATATTTTCACTCTGATATATTTATATACAGTTTTTTTCTTTTATTCTGTTCACGAACAGTCGATTGAGTGGCGTATCTAACGATAAGTAGTTGATATTTATTATATTTTTCATTTTTTTTCACTATAAGAAGTTAAAATACTCTACAATATTCATCTGCATTTAGTATGTAGTTCACGTAGGATGCGGTTTATATTACGTCGTTAAAGTATAAGTTTTTTTATTCTTATTCGATTTTTTGTTATCTTCATTTTGGGGGTCTCTAGAGGAAGAGAGAAAGAAAGCGAGTTAAAAGTCGCGTCAGGGGTGCTATAAGTCAAAGGGTAAAACGAACGAGGGACGAAAGGTACTTATAGACGACAGTAAATCGCTCGACAACTGTGTAAGGCCTTTTGACCCCATCCTGTTGTACATTTTACATATGTATACATATGTACGTAATGCACGTGCATTTACATCAAGATTGCTGTCACCATCGATCAATTTTTAATTCCAATACCTAAAGTTTGAATTTCATTTCAATCCTTACTAAAAAGGGCGCCAGTTTTGCATTGTTTTGAATGTTCCCTAAGTCAACCTAATACGAGTAATCCAGATATATATTTTTTTTTGGATTACCCTTGTACTCTCGAGTATTTTCCATGCGTCAATAAACCGATAGAAAAGCATTGATATATCCTCTCATAAAAAAAGGATAAAAAATATTGATAACAATAAATGTGCAATAAAAATAGGGTTTTATTTTTGTGATAAATATTTCATTATGTAACTTACGTATGTTGAAACATTTTATTATTTGATTTTGTTATATGTAACATTTATAAATTTGATAGACAGTTTTGAATGATGGTATTGAAACGATTCATCTTTTAAATTATTTTATAAATAACGACATGAAATGATCATTAAAAGGAGAAAATAATTTTAATGGTTAGATATTTTGTCGATTGAATAACAGAAAAGTTTTATTAAATATTTATCAATTTGAATGAATTTTCATAAAATAGAAATCAATCAAATAAATAACACGAATTTTGTTTAATTTTATTTTTTTAAAATCAATTTGTAATGTTTTAAGAATTTTAACATAAAAATGAAAAGTTGAATTCTAATAAGAATAATCCAATTAATATTTTTGAGCCAATGAATTTGTATAAATAATTTCGAAATGCGAATTACATCAAACCGTAGATCGAAATGATAATATTACGATATTAGGATTACAGAGATTAATGTATCTCGAGCAAGAGCTTAAAAATGAATCGAATATCTTTTTATTCTTGTTGTCAGATGAGCTTTTATATCTTTTTATTACCATAACATATTATGATGAAGCCTATTAACTTCCGTTCTTCCACAGATAATCCTTTTGATTCTCTTTTCTCTCAACAATTTGTTCGCACGTTCTGAAATGAAATTTCAGCGAGAGATTTTACGGATAAGTGTATAGCGAATTACCGTCGTACTTTTTTGAAGATATCGTGGTGGTGTTGTGATGTTATACTGTTACTTCGTTTTCTTTCTCGTATCCCTATTTTGTCAACTT
This sequence comes from Chelonus formosanus, assembly GCA_028641665.1. Classification (NCBI taxonomy): domain Eukaryota; kingdom Metazoa; phylum Arthropoda; class Insecta; order Hymenoptera; family Braconidae; genus Chelonus; species Chelonus formosanus. Next base: position 24,204,959 of record CM054002.1, read on the forward strand.
GCCGCTTTTTCCAAGTTGAATGTAATTCCCCATAGAAACGGAGGTTGTTTTAGCTAGCTCCCGGGTCACGTAGACAACCTAACAATCGTGACACCAAGCTTCTACGTGTTTTATGTGAAGGGTTGAATTTACTAACCGTTTAAAAACGAAATAAAAAACCGTAAGTTCTATATCGACATATATTGCTTACGTTTTCAACTTTTTTCTTTACTTTTTCTTCTTCAATAAATGTCTTAGCAGTTCGATTATAAGTATATTCATTAAAAAATGATTTATCATCTTCCGAATGTTACCAGCTTTCTTTCTAACTCCTGGACATTTATTTTCATTACTTTGATTTTTATCGGCCAGTGTAATACTTTTTTCTCTTGTAGGATTTACTTTCTAGTCAATACCACAAGCTTTCTTGTGATCACAGCTCTTTATTGTTCCCGTTCTTTGATTGTAAATATTGTATTTCTTGTACTACGTCCTTTTTCCAACTTTACTTTGTTATCATTTGTTTGCCTGGAGCACAATATATTCTCTCAATATTACAGTTTTTTGATTCATTTTTTTCTATCTATTATTATTACTATTATTACTGTTGTTATTATTTTTATATCATACTAGAATATTTAAAATGAAATATTTCACATTTGACATTATCATATTCTGTGTTTGCAAAATAATTTCAGACAGATGAGTATAGTTTCTTATCAAATGAAAAATGGTAGTGAGATAATATGCCTACGTGTTCGTCAGATATATAAACTGGGACATAAATTCATCATTTCATTTTCACATTTTCAGTGCGGTTTACGATATCGAAGATATACACTCATGTATTGCCACTTGAAATCCGATTATCGCATGTAATCACAGCTCGCTGAGCTCGACACATTGGTTATTGAGCTTTCTGTGAATTTATGATTACCCTCCATAAAAGTGATCATTGTTCGTATTTAGATTCACATATATGTATAAAATATTATAGATAATCCCCATTTCGGTGCCCAGAAGCTTTTTGAAAGCTTTTGCTAAGCTCAATTAGTTGTATGAATCAGGACGGTTAATAATGCAGCAATCTTTAATTCGTACATTCAAAAAACCACTTTTTTAAAATTAAACTTTTATTAATTTCCTTTTAATAGACAGTTATAATTTTTTTTTTCATTCTATTTTGTAATTCGTTTTAATATTGGAATAAAACATTTATAATATGTACTTTTTTTTTATTAATTATTTTGAAAAATTTGTTACTCTTAACATGAATAATTAATATTGTAATAAAAAAATTATCTAGTAATGGAATATTTTCACGAAAAAAAGGCTTTTGTTTAAATAATAAAGTTATAAAAGCAAAATAGTAAAAGTTATTTTGCCGTGTGTTATAGTGATTCAATTCTTTGTTTCGAGCAGTAAAATCATTTTTTTCTCTTCCACGAGATGAGTTTTTAATAAAACTAATGGACTCAAAGCAGATAAAATATAACGAAAAAAAGTACTTTTATTTAACAAGAATATTTCTTATTATCTATTATTTCAAATTTCAAGCTTATTCAAACATTACTTATCTCTCGATAGAGAAGCTTTAGAAGGCTTTGATAGTTTAATCAATTATATTCAAAATCTTATTTACTTGAAATTATTTATCACTTAAATTTGAGATTTTGTAGCATCCTATGATAGAATTAATAACTGTATCACAGCTAAATTTATATAAAAAAAGTATTCAAAGCGGAAGAGATTTTTTTTCCGTTCTTTGTAGCATCTATTTAATATTCATTCAATAGATAGCTAAGATTACATGTTAAAAATTGATATTCAAAACTATTATATTGATAAAATTTCATCATTACCATTTTTTAGACTTCATAAAATCACCCTCGATGCTTTTGTCGACAGGATACTTGAACATTAGAAAATGTAGCTGTGTCATGTTAGCAGCATTAAGTGATTTTATGCAATAGAATATTCTGATGCAATGGATAGATGTATAAAACATGGAGACTATGATGTATGATTTTTCATTGAGCTTTAGATGACCTTTCTATTTTTTGCAGGATGTGTTCCCCTATGATTGATTGTGATAATATCTACAACTGTAAAATCAGTTTTAAATAAATATATCAACTTGAGTTTGTCAATTCAGTATTAGTGTAACTATACAGATATATTTGTAAGTCTTGTCACGCATCATTGGAATTGAATACCACCAAGTTAAAACTAATCGAACTGTTGTTAGAGGGAAATCGGGAGTAACACAGTGGTAGTTGGGAAGTTTCGAAGTAATACCTATATCTTGAATCATTTGACTATTTAATTGACATGGCCATCGATCTTCGGATTGTTAACATTTTAAATTAATTCTCTAATAATGCTCGGATACTGTTTTGAGTAAATGATCAAATTATTTTATTTCTATTTACCATCGTTAATAATTAATAAACAATAAACACGTTCTCACTTTTCATCGTAATATTAATAGTTCCTGAACGGATTCTATTGAATTTTCCACTTGTTTAAGAATAAAAAATATTTGTAGTCGATTATCCATAATAGGACAAAAATTCAGAATCAATAAAAAGTATTTATTGTGAAAAAAGCATGATAAAGAGTTGCTTTGACTTTTTTTTAAATTATTGATGGCTTCAAAAAATGTTGATTTTAAAGTTATCAAACATTAAAGCGGAATTTATACATAGTAGAGATACTTATTTCTATGCGACAATGTGTAGGTAATTGTTAGTTTTTCATCTTGTGCAGTCTTTACTTATCGTTAATAAATATGGATAGCTGTGATGAAGGATGTTCTATCGTTTATAGAATAAGAGATTTAATGAGTAGACGGCTTTCATAAAGGAAGGAGGGTCTATTATAATATACTCGTTCTTTTCTACGATGAACGCACTACTCTAGTAATGGCTCTTTACATCCTGTCCCTTTACTCAATTCTCTTGCTTATTAAATCCATTCCAATAAGCATTTATTGCCTGGAAAATTGTGCTTTTGATGTACCCTCCCTGTACAAATGATGGTCATAAAAAACTGACTACTCTACATCTGGAGACATTATTAATATTTTATAAAAATATTTTTTCATAGTTGACCCACTGAAAATCATTGCAATTTTTTTCTCTTTTAAAAACAGTCTAATTCCTACTATTGATCATTTTGATAAAATGTTTCACTTTGGCATTTTGACGTATTGATAGTGGCTCGATCTGAAGCATAAAAGCATCCGATGATAAAGTACCTGACATTTCCTACATTTAGAAAATTAGGCTGAAAATGAAAGTTGAAGAAACTAGGGCAATAGATATTTCTTTCGTAAATTTATAAAAACGTTTTGTGAAGAAAAATTTTTTTCTTCTAGAACTGATTCTTAATATCTATATTCTTTTTTTTAATATGGCAAAATTTGAGTAGTATTTAATTACATCGAAAAACTAATATGAACATTCGAGTTCCAACTAGAATAAAGTGCCATGTTTGCATTTTGAACTTTGAATATAGTATACTAGTGACTAAATTGTGCTATTTAAACTGAAGTGAAGTCAAACAACTTTGCAAAATTTGATTAAATGATCGAAGTTACAATTAAATTCGTTGTAAAAGATTTGTCACTGATTTTAAATTCAATAGTCATTTTATGACATCCGGAATTCCGGTGAAATTGGAAGTATGATGTCAGTTTTTAAATAAAAAAAAATTATCAACGATGAATAATTTTAATATACATTTTGATAAAGATCGTATTTCATTTATTATTTAATTCATTTTCACATATATCTTATTACAATAATTATTTATTATTAAATTAATTCTAAAACCATCAAAATAGGAATAATGAAAGATAAAAATGAAAAAAGCAGACTTAAAACTGCTTCTAAAAATTCTAGTGATTCATTTAACGAAGTTTAATAAAGAATAAAGATGTTTGTAATTCCTTTTGAAGTTGAAATTTAAACAGCATGACTATTAAAAATTGTTCACTGTCGAAGCCGTTCACCGATGGATATACAAGGGTTGAAAATGAATTTAGCAAGGGATGGTAACCTTGTCGAACTTGTATCCATGTTACAGCTACGATTGTGAGTGGAAGAGAAAGTAGTATTTTTCACTCTCACTTTCGGCACTTGATGCTCCCTTTTAAGCATGACAACCGATTATAGCTGCTATTATTGTCGTTCATTTTTCTCGACAGCTGTCAAAATGTATTTTACTACATTCACTGGCAATTTTCACTCTTTAATCTCTTCTCATTTATGTCACATTTATTACATAAGCTTCTACGAAATTGCATTTTTATCAAGCGAGAGGATAAATTAGATTAATGAAGGAGACGAGTACATTGAATTTTAATACACAATAGATGATAAGACATAAAATACAAGTGGAAATAATATACATATAAAAGAGATTTTTTTAATGAGTACCAAACGGAAACATGTAAAACTGCCGGTGGTAGAAAGGAAGAAATGAGGGAGGAAACATGGAGACAAAAGAGCTCAACGGGTTTCCGGGCGACGTAGTTCGCAAGGTAAAGAGGGTTACACAAGTGTGAATAGAAAGATTTTAGTAGATATACAATTTCAACTTAAGTCTAGTCTCTTACATCTTTTGTCTGGCACAAAGCTATCGGCAGTTTTTGGAAACTGGTATTCCTTGAAAATAAAAATCCAAAGAAAGGAAAGAGAATGAAAGCAAAAAGAAGTCTCGTGTATACGCGTTGGTGTAAGGGCAAAAATAATATGTGTGAGAGGGTGGAAAAGAAAGAAAGGGTTGTCGGGTGTCTGGCAAGGCGTCTAGTCGCTATTGTCCGTGTACTTGGATGGGCTGGTGCGTCACTAAAAATGCAAGCAGTCTCTTATTTTAGGGGATGACTCTATGCCGCCGGTAACGCGACAACTACCGCGAACCACTCGCGGTGCAGAAAGGAGAATTGCGATCTACATACGACAAAGCATGCTCGAAGGGTGCCGTGCTATATAAGAAAGAGAAGTGTACTTATAGTCTCATGAGGTAGTAGTGGTCTATATTTATTTTTTCACACCTCTCTGTGATGGATATGAAAGCTTTCATTACATTTAATATTTTTTGTCCACCGTGTATTATATATTTATTGCGAATACGGAAATGTTAAGAAACAAAAATAAAACATTCATTTGTCTCGCTGATATATAAAAGAGGATCGTAACCTCTGGCAGTATGCTACAAGCCCCCTACAATATTTTTCATATATCGTCCTTTCATTATGATCGATTTTTTTTTCGTCTCTTCCGCTTGATGCATTCTATACTTTCCAATAATTGTCTGTAGCAATGCATACATTAATATTACTGGTAGTCAGAGATCTGCCTCCCTGTTGTCGTTGAGTTGTCGCTTCGTTGCGTGCAGTCAGTGGAGGGTGTAAGGCTTGGAAAAAAGCGGCGTCGCGCCGGCGGGGAAAGCGTCTACCATGAGATGGATATAGGGGGTGGAAACCCGCCATTAATTGCATTACTTTTTGTCCGCGTGGTGTAGAACATACTTCAGTTCGTTCTGGGATATTTCAAGAGGGATATCGCATGTCAATTCTACAGCCTTTTGGTATCAAATCACTTTTCATTCGATTTGTTTTTATTTTCTTTTCCCTTTTTCTTTTTGTTTTCATTAAATTAAAGTGCGTCGTCGATTTCGTCACTGCATCACATTAATTTATGAAATCAAATGAGATCGTGTCGTATGACGTACAGAAAAGATATATTTTTTTTTTCTCTTATTATAAAATTTTTAATTTCCTCCTTCTACTGCTCTTACCTGGCATTTTTTCTTTCTATTTGCACTTCATCATTTCCGAGCCACAGGAAATCACCACACCCTGTTATAATAGTCACACCTTACTTCCGGGGATCGCTTGATAGAAGAACCAATTGGATTGCCTATCATTTATAACATTATTTGATAGAGTGCAAAAGGTGTAGAGAGCTGATATGATGTATTATTTTTAAACGTGAGTTCAGATTGAAATAAATCTCAATTAATGTTGAATAAAAAAAGCATTAATATTTGTGTAGAGTCTGAGCGAAGAATATGATTGTTTAAAAAAAATCGCAAGTTTTTTTAGTTTGATGCAAGTATAGATGTTTGCTTGGAAAATATTAGAATCACTGAGGTTTCAAGTGGGGAAAGATTTTTCCAGACATTAATTGGTTGAAAATATATCATTTTAATAGTCAGATAAGTAGCATATTTTGATGTTATTAAGCTGAGTGAAAAATTAGAGAAAATGAAAATAGTTAAACTGTGGGTGTTGTACGTAGCTCGTCTACTGTTCAGCAAACTACTGGTAGCTGTGCCAATTTAAGGGTCGTCGAAGTTGCCGAGCTTCTCTCAAGCTTTCCTTTGGGCTTTCAACTTTTACCTTGAAGCCTTTTTATTCTAGACTATTCCGCGTCCTTTCGTCTTGTGTCAAGGGAGTAATTTTCTTATTCTCACGACCTCAATTTTTCCTATGCCTTTCTTTTTGTCTTTTTTCAGTAACTTTATTTGAAATATCTCCAGTATCATTACTCTTTTTTCATCTTGGCATCACGCAAGAAAGGACAACACTCAGCGTGGCTGTTTCAGTTGATCACACGGCCGATTGAGGTTCTAGAAGAGGTTGGGCACCAGTATCATGAAGCCCAATATTCTCAGAACTATCCCTTGGGGTTTAGATTCCGTATACTATGCTATCATCTTTGTTACCAATGAGGCTTGCGTTCTTTTTACTAACATTGAGCCTTTCCCTCTTGAAACATCCGTAGATTTATCCTGGCTTCGAAGATGATGCTACGTTGTTCTCACAAATCGAATTTCAACTTTGCTCTAAGCTATAAGAGCCTACCTATAGTTGTAAGAGTCCACAAATTGTGGTTTTTCATTTTTTTTTTTTAAATCTAGTTACCATGGAAACTGATATAATATCGAAAAGCCAAGAGATAGAATGACATTGATCATTCAAATATTTTATTATATAAAAATAAGATAATAAAGAGACATTTTTTGTTTGTTACAGAAATGAGATTTGGACTTGTGCAGTTGCAACAAAACTCAGTGACAGTGATTAGTGAGAATGTTAATTAAAATCAAGTGAAAGGACTATTTAGCCAGACATATACGTCCTCTAGGTATAATTAACAAGTCACTTAGCACTTTCAAAGTGACCATTAACAACGTGGAAAATGGGCAACAAGATGGTGAGTACATTTACACACTATTTTTCCTGTTAAAGTTCTCTCGTTGTTTAATTGATAAACTTTATTTAATACTTCCGTGAATTGATTAATTAATTATTCAAGAAAAATAATATTTAAAGAAAAATATAATTTTTTGTTTTAAGAATATCGTCCGTTTAATAAAGCTCTATCAATAATGAAATCATTTTCTCTTGATACCCAACCGTCAACGATTAATATTAATAATAAAGTCGTTCTCGCGCTTCAACATCATCAATAATATATTCGAAATTCAGATATTTATCTTCTCAATAAATCAATAATCAAATACGTTCTATACTCATATTCGTAGTCGACTACGACTAGTAAGTACCTAACGATACAATTTAGCACGAACGATATAGCACTGACGTCAAATGTTAGAATAATGTTACTCCTAAATACTTATATCAGCTAATAAATAAGTCAATGAGAATGGGATCAGTTTAAAGCAGCGTTCACGCGCCAGAGAAATGCATACGAAACGTCAGATGCACTCAGTGCGGTCCATCAAAATGCAAATGTCTTTTATCCGTTGGGTAATAAATGCGTCCGTTGAGAATCAGTATTCAGACTGAGCACACGCGATCCGCCCCTACGTTACCGCGACTACTGTAGCACACCCAGAGATCCCAGGGGTTCTTCTCTTCTACTATATACATACACTCCGTAATGTCGACCCTTCATCTATGTACTCGATTCCTGCTTTCGACTACAAACTAACACGCCTATCCTCTTACAATCGCTTCTAAATCTTTGTTGTACAATTATGAGCTTTATTTTCATTTTAACTTTCTCTCTTATTTATTAAAAAAGAAATTAGTTTTCCAACAGAATTGAAAGTACGAAAATAAAAGTCTTGAATATTAATTAAATGCTATTTTTAATAAAGTTTATTAATTATAAAATTATGTGTTATTCTTTTTACTTATCAACATGATGCAACAATTCACTACAAAGGATTCAAAAAATTTGTGAAATTTTGATTAACTCCAAACACTTCTGTAAAGTTGAAGTAAACTATTTGATTAAATTGGAGAGTACAATTTTCGAGCTCATACTTTTCTATTCAATTGGTTTTTTTTTCCTGTCAGCAAATGATTTTTTGAAACTAAGTTATCAGCTGTCAAAGTACAAAACTCACTTCTGACTTCAGATGTCTGTAATTCATCATCAAAAAATCACTCAAGCATCATCAGAAAATTAAAATTCCTTATCTATTAAATATATTAAAAATACTCCTAATAAAAATTATTTTTCCACTAGCATATTGAATTGATAAACTTTTTTGAAATCACACAATGCCCTTACTTGTGTTTAATGATAAATCAATAATTTATTAATGAAAAACATGTCTTGTAGTTGAATCCAGTATTTTAATTGAGTTTTTAATGTATATTTCCAATTTAATAACTTGAATTAATTGATATATCATGAAAAAATATCAAGTTTTACACGAAAAAGGGAACATAATTACTGTTTGTTGCAAAATTTTAATGAGAATAAGTAAATGCTATTAAAATAATGGAATTTCAGAGGTGAAATAATTTCGTATTATGTTTTTAATTATGTTAAACCAAGTATATGAAAATTTTATAATGCATACATTGAAGAGAAATGGAAAAAAATATTATTTTAAATATATCATAATGATATTAATTTAATGATAGCATAAATAAAAAATGATGTACAGAATAATGAATGAAACGATGCATTAATTAATTAATTCTAGCATCCAGACATTTTTATTGCAAGGTCAAATGATATAATATGATAATTTTTAAGAGTTATATCTCATTAAAATAACGAGAAAGTAGTTGAAATAATTGAAACTGATGAAAAACAAGCTATCTTCTGTTGAGTATGTAATCTAATAACATGTGTTGATGAAGTTTTAATAATGCAACTAATGAATGCACATTAATTACGTTCTATTCATGTAGCTATGAAGATATAGCTTTTATCCTCCGAAAAGGTGTTGGCTTTCGAAGTGATTTTCAGTGGATTGGACGAAGGTTTTGCATAAATTAAAATACTTCATTCCATGCATAATAATATCTTAAATATTTTAGCAGAAAAGTATACAATTCCAGGATGAAAAAATTATTAGGCCATTTCCTACTTTCACAATTAGACAGGTGGAGAATAATGTGAGTAAGCAGGCAATAGAATCGAGGATTTTATGTCCGTCGATTGAATTTAAATAGTGTACTTAAGATTTCCTCGAGTCTTTCAGAGAAGATGATCATGCGCTTGAGTCAAAGGTGTAAGATAAAGTGGATGTAAATTGGAGAAAAAGAGTAGGCATTGTTGCATGTAAGTGGAGAATAAAGGAAGAGAAAAGTAAGTTGTTCAGGGACAGAGTTCTTTAGTCTAACCTTTCAGCCAAGCAGTCCGTCTATTTAGGCAATCCCTATATCCAACGTTGGACGCCCAGGAAAACGGGTGATTTTATCGCATGGTAAATTGAATTCAGTGATTCGACGGGACTACCAGTAAGTAGAAAACTCTGGAGGAATAAAAAAGGAAAGAAATACAAATGTGAGCACAGGCTAAAATCCAACGAATTTCAAGAGAGAGAGAGGGATTTCTGTATTTGAAACTTTTGGTCGTACTTTGTGTATCATGCGTTTCGATGTTAATATGTATTTGCATGCAAAAGGGATCCTTTGTGGTAATGTTTATTATTAAATTTTGAAAGAGCTGTTGTTATATAAAATCCATGTCTCTGATACCATGTTGTAGTTGGAGTTTAGTATCCATCGCTTTTTTTTCCTCAGAAATACATCTGCTAATTTATCAAGTAAAGAATTATTCCCTTTGATCTGAAAACCAGAACGAATTGTATCACTATTGTTTATAAATAAATCATTTTTATGCACAGAGATTTTTGTGAATTGTAAATTCCATTGTTTTTGTTGATCAAGGTAATGGTTTGTTTATAGTTTGAGAACTAATTTAATAAACAATGCAAAAATTGATGGTTTATTAATAATAAACTTTAAAAATATTCTGCTGAGTTGATTTCTATCCCTAGATGAGTCACGTTAATTACAAATAACAATTCTGTGTAAAAAATTATTATTATTCACAATTATTGATCCGGTAAATTTTTTTACTCTATCTATAAATGAATTTTTTTTCTATAAATTTTTTCTATAAATGAAAACCGTACTTGATGATTTTAATTATCAGAGTCAATTTTTAGATAATAAATGGCTTTCAATCATTTTATGGTATTTATTTTTTTTTCAAAGTTTTTATTCTATTTATCATCAACAAGTAAATTATTTTCTCGACAGAATGTCTCAGTGAAGTTACTATTACACCAATCCGAGCACTATTTTATTAGTATAGTGTATACAGAAGTGGTTTCAAGAAACGAAAACGTTCACGCCTGCACAAAAGCTTCAACTTTTTCCGAGGCTCACAACCCAATGGGTTGCATTCCAGGCATCCACAGCCCAGCCGTAACACGTTTCACCAATTTATTTTAAACGTCATTGTGGAATCTCGTATAGCTCTTGCGTCCAATCGAACCGAATCATTCGTCTAGACGCACGATTTTCCACATGGATACTTCTTTTCCTATTTTTCGCTTAACACATATATACACATTCAATAAACTTGCAAACTTTTAATAAATTTTTAGTGAGATTCACGCGGGTGTTTACACTTGAAGAAAGAAATATAAATAAACCGAGCAGTAGTTTCGAAAAATACAGCGGTTTTCAAGTAGAAATGTTTAAAGAAATAGAAATGGAAATAGACTAGAGGCAGTTACGCGTGATATAATTGGCAATAATGAAACCGCGAATACTTCGAATATGCGACTTATCTTTATGCACCCTCACCAACTGGGATACATTAACAAACATAACTGTGCTTTTCCCGAGTACCAGGTGCAACTGCCTAGTGCACACAAGTGTGGGTGAAATTTTGCTCAAATACATGTGAATGTATACATTGTGCTGTTTAGTTAGTGCACAATTTTGTTGGTATAATCTACCGATTCTCATGGTTCTCGACATAACTACAGGTGTAGCACACTTCAACATACATTACGGTATTTCTAGAATATCGCAAAAGGACTCTCACATCTCTCTATACACATATCTACATCTTAACCTAGTTTAAAATATTACGAAAACAATTATTATGTATAAAAGTAATCGTAGTATATTATTTGTAAATTCTCCAAACAAGTTTTTGAATTTAATAATTTCTGATGTAAATGCAATTTTGTGCACATAAAGTTTTCATGACATTTCCCAAAATTCAATAGACTTCTCGACATTTTCCACTGAATAAATATTTCATCTCAATGTATCATCATGATTTAACGAGTTGTAAATTGTCTTTTACGTCAGTGCGGTGCTGTCGACTACGTAAAATATGTAACTAACAATTCATATTTCATTATTAATGAAAGTTCATTTGTAGACATACCGGCGTTCAACTTGTAGAACAGGGTAACTGTTCTCTTATCGAGGAATTAGAATAATTCATTGTACTAGTAGAATCAGTTAACTAGGATAGTTTCTACGTATCCGTTGGTTCGTCACGTTGTTAGTCGTTATCCTGAGCCACCCCGCCGTGAAACGTATATTGCTCGTCCGCACGTGCATGGCATCACCACCCCACTAAAAAGAGACAATGATACTTTAACCATTACCCTCACTAATACTTTGGTAACGAGTTGAATGGACACTAGTCGACCACTAGTTTCTCGTTTGACCATGGAATACCAACAACCCATTTTAAATGTCTTCTGTGCCTGCAGTGGTCTGATCAGTCACAGCTGATAGCCACACCTCACGAAAGGGGTTCTTAATGTCGTCTGAGTCATTGTGCCACGCGCATTAACCGGTAGCAATAAAGCTGAGTGTAAACAAGCTTCCAAGACACCCCTCTATTCTTGCAAACCCTATACCACTTCTTTAGTGTCAAGTTTGGGTGATAAGTTGTTGGGGATTTCTTGTGTAATTGTATTCAGTTCATGATTACAAGCTTTTGTCTATACTATCAGATACAGGGAGATGTTAGTGAAAATTTTCAGACATTATGGGATTTAATTAAGGGATTGATGAAAAATTAGGACAAGGTCTTGATCAGAAATAATTTAAATAATGGATGGTGATGAATGATGGGGATTAAGAGCAAAAAATATCAGATCCTGTCGTTACTGGTTTTTTACTATCATGAATAATTGGTGACTATAATCTGCTAATTGGTTATTTGATTTACTTTTATTAGAGAATTTGAATATGTTATTTTTAAATTGAAAAATTGTTTCAATAATTTATGATTTTTTTAAACAAATTAAATGGAATTTATAATAAATATGATGGTAATAAAATCTTTTTTATTATAGACTTGCAATTTGTTTATTGAACAAATATATCATAATCCCGTTTTCATGTACACAAAAAATTCTATTGACTTTAATAGTGAAAATGTTTAAAATAAAACATAAATTTTATTTTAATAAATGCAAACTCGGCTGATGAATTCAATAACCAATGAATTAACAAAGACATAAATTTGAATAAAATCAAATAACTTCTAATATTCCATCAACGTCAAGATCCTTCATCTGATCAAAACTCTAGACATTCTCCATGATCTAGACCTAAATACCCTCGACATAAACTACCCAGAATTTCACCACACAATAACTTGAATTCTCCTTCTCCGGGAAGTATCTAAAGCACGTAAAAGCATCTTGTAAATGTTTGCTAGCACTTAATTGTATCCTAGTGACCGGTTTGGAGGTTTTATAGAATTATTTCTGCAGTTGGGAAGAAATAAACGAAGAGATGGCCGAATGGATATAATGTATTACGAGCTGTTGCATGCTAGACGCATAAATATCGCCTGTTGTTCGCTGTTAAGGCTTATCGTTATTCTGCACACGTTGGTCGTTCGTCGCAGTTCAGGCGGGCAAGTACTAACTACGTGCAGTTACGAGTCAGCAAAGAACTCATACCACAATCTCTTTCACTCGCCCTTACACAGACTGTCTCACACCATTGCTTTCTCTCACGCTGTCTACTTCACTCCTTAGTGTTGTTAAATAAACAATAAGAGTGGGTGATCCTTACACGCTTTACTCTTCCTCCGGTTCCTCTTCATTGCCTGATGCCCGCGAGCATTGAATTTGCATAGAGACACAGCTAACTTCAGCTATTAACTGAGACGATAGTATAAGACATGGCTGGATTCAATTACTGAAATGGCAAATCTCGAGAATCTTGAGCAAGGGATTCTTACGTGATCGGTGAGTGCTGCAAGTGAAATAGATGGGTCTAAGAGGCTGAAGACAAGTTGTACTCTGACTGTTGTTGCTATACCAATATCATCACAGCATCTCTCATGATCATCAGCTAGTTCACGCGTAATGGAACCGTGGTTGGTACTCTGCACTTCACTGGTGGGGTAAAATGTGCTCCGAGTATCAGGAGAAAATTGTAGATGCTATTACCGGGATGAATACATTATCAAAATAGCGTACATAGACTCGACTATTTGCGTTACTTGACGGAAGTCTATGGAGAAGTCTCTCGGAGATTGGTGTTGAAATCAGAGGAAGAAGCTTAATGCTAATAAACAACGATGACTGTAGCATGGTATGAGTTCTTGAAATTTCTTTGAGTGAAGTGGATTGGAAATTGGACATTCTATGCTGTAAAATATGAAATTGACGATTTTCTTATGTAGACTAATAGAATAAGTGACCTAGAAAGGTTTCCTTTACAAAGAACTACCTTATGTTTGAACTGATATCACTGTACTAGTATCAGTATCGTTCAAACCACTCTTCGTTCACGTCTATTCGTCCGTATGAGACGTAAGCTGCTTGCTTCGACCTTCTTTTCTTTTTGAATAGAAGCGACGGCTCTTTTCAGCAACTACTCTCATCATCTCTTATCTTCGAGTGCATCTGCGGCCTCATTTGCAGCCATATATGAAGTTCACCTCTATCCTGCTAAACGACCTCGAAACTCTAGTAGAAAATACGTCTCCTCTATTTCACCAAAGGCATCATACTGTTTTCTTGATGTCTCTAATCTTGGCTGGCTTTTCGTTGAATCTTGATTTATTATCACCCAAAAAGGTCCCTTATTTATGTTAAAAAAAATTGAGCAGATGTAATCCAAATTTTTGAGATTAGCTTCTGCTGCATAGTGTTTTTGAGATAGGCTTTCCCAGTTTTATTGTCTTAATATTTATGAAATAAAAAGAGGGTAAACTATCAAGCCTTACCCATACTATGAACATGTTTTTGTCCTGTAAAATATTTTGAAAGTCACTTGACAAAATATCATTAGCAAAATAGTTGAAAAACTTTTTGATATAACAATAAAAATAATTTGCACTCAGATTTTTACAATATTGAGAAAAAAAATCCGTTCGTGTTATTTTCATACTGACTTACGCTATTGAATAGGTTTATTTCAGCACAATGTGCGTTTACGTATATAATGGTATTTTTTACGCGTCTGAAAAATACCTTGTAACGAAAGTCTCAGGTGATAATCGTATACTTCAATGCTTAGAGACCGCTTGGAAGAACGCAAAGTATTCTCATTACAGGTATGAAAATGTTTTATTAATTTTCATAAAATGAGTCGACATTACCTTTAGTATAAAAGTACGCTTGTGAATTAGTTTATACGAAAGACATTACCATCTCTTTAGATCTTGAACGCATGAGTGAATTTAAAAGATAAGAGCGAGAAAAAAAATAAGATTTTCTAAAGGTACTCTTTCTTATACATAAAATCAAATTTATCAAATAAACATAAAGGATTTTTTCTATTCCTTCTTGCAAAGGTTTTTTTTTATGCTCAGAGAGAGGGAAAAGCAAAAAAAATCATATCTTTTACATTTTCCTCAAATATAACATCATATTCTCCATAAGTTCGTCACGCAAATATTTAGTAATGTTAGAAATGTTTTCGTTCGAATATTCTTACAAAACGATTTAAGAATTTTTTTTACTTCTTCTGCTCTTTTTTCTTCTGTTGCACAAAGTTGATCGATTAAAAGGAAGTTGCTTGGAGGAAGAGATCTTCTTTTTACCCTACGATTTCTGACAAGAAGGGTGGACCGCTAGGACGTAGTCAGCGGATACGACAACGCCGAGGTTTCTTTTAAATATTCATTTGCCACAGAGGCTTCACTCGACTCACGTTAACGTCCCCTGTTATCCCAGACAACGTTTTGCTCTTTGCGTATGAGTGTCGACCCTACTCGTCAACCTTTTTCCCTTTTTACTTCCATTTCTTTATTCTATTCCATGTTCATTCTGTCTGCCAGCAATGGTCATCGTGGTTTGGAACTGATATTAATTTTTAAAATCTGTTTCTCCTTAATCTTCCTCGAGATGGCAATCTTCTTATTCTCAAGCTTAATAGAAATATTCTACAATCCATATTTCATAAATATAATGAGCTTGCAAATCCTCTAACTTTGCATGGATGAATTTAATTTCAGTTGTTGGCTGTTGCTTGGCTGTCATACATTTTCTTATACCGACACTCCTACTAGTGTATAAACCACAGCAAGACAATCGGCCAAGTTGGCACAATGCTTCAGTGTACGACGACTCTACTACGATAGTTGCTATCAACTTTCTAAGCACTACCAAGTATTATAGAAATAATAAACATCTCCTCAACACATTTTGCATAATTGCAACCAAGTCACCGACATACTCTATAACGTGATGCAGACACTTGAAGATAATTTTCACACGCATATCACATTTGAAAAATGATTATTTCTTCAAGAGCTAGTGCGAATACGGGAGTTTCTTTAGTAGTTTGTCTTGTGGAAATCCAGAGCTTTTCCATAATCCTATCGTTTTTCTTCTCCTTGAAGAGTGTAAAAATGTGTACAATACAGTCGTTAGATTCTCGTTGACTTTACTTTTCATTGTAACAGTACTAAAATAAGATAGTATTCAAATAATTCTTTTATATTTTTAAATGTCTTAGTATTTTTAATCCTTGCGTCGAGTTAGTTTCACGATAAAAAAATAGTAACAGTGGTAAAACAACTGATATAAAACTTGTACTCGTAAAAATAACTATCTCTCATAATGTTTCTTATTTTTTTCTATTCACGTTTACCTCATTTTTCTTACAGGTATAGTATATATTTTTTCTTTTTTATTTGATTCAACAATTCGATTAGCAACGCCCTTTTCTCGCGGGCAATTGCTTACAAAGACGGATTAAAGCTTTCTTTTTTGACGAGAAGTAGACTTTATGTCCGGTAGGTAAAGACTTACGAATCATGTCTGTCGTCGTTCTTTTGGAAGATGGTCAAAAGCACCGTCAATTACGCTACCACTCGTTGATCCTTTTTCCAATAACATTTTTCTTAAGAGAGTTCGAACTCAATGTCTTCTATAAATACTGAATGGAAACTATTCTTTCTTTTACAATATTTTTTCGTTCTAATGGTTCTATAAACTAACGTACATTTTTTAACCTTCTGTAATGAATTTTTTTTTATTTAAGAACATAACTAAGGATTAAATACAACTAAAATAAACTCAATTCTTTAGTTCTTCAACAAAATTTATCTAAAACTCATTCATTAAATGAAATAAATCAACATAACTTAAAAGTATGCACATTTAAATATTTAAAAATAAAAGCAGAGTAATAGAAATTATCAATTTTAAAAAAATAATATAAAAGTTAGTTAAGGTTTGTTTTGCTTTTTTGCATGTGGTAATTCTCATTAAAATTTATTCGTTTCACTTTAGCATTTGTAATTATCTCACTTTTATTTTTTTAATACATGAGCACGTCTCTAAATGAAAAATAAATTTGGAAAAAAATCTTATCTCAATTTTCTTGATTGTATCAAAGAAATAATTAAACCATAATCATTATAATAACAATATTAATCTTTTATAAGTAAGTATCAATTGATTATTCCATTTCGAAAAACCTTTTATCTGCAGTGTAGTACACACATTGCATTAAATGTATGACATACTCGCACACGTATAACGTACATAATACAGTAACGGCGTGCCGACTCAGCTCTTGTCTCAAGGATTGCACGAGCTTGGGAGCTACGAAGGATAATTTAAACGTGAAATCGATAATATCACAAGAACCACACGCGAATCCCTGGAGTGCTTTCCTATTCTGAGAAGATTCACTCTCTATATTACACTGTTCCTCTCCCTCTTTGTCTGAAATATTTTTTATTTCTTTTTAATATTGTCAGAGAATAAAATCTCATCTACTTATCTTTTATAAGCATCCAAACTGATAAAAATAACATAAATGAAAAATTAGCCAGTGAAAATTTAATCTCAAGACAAACGTTTCCATATCGTGATGATAAATTGGCGATATTCATTTTGCTGCCAAATCAAAGCATATCTTAAGTTTACTAATAATCACGGTGTTCTTAGTTCATGAAGGCTGATCTGATGAGATTATAATGGTGACTATGATTGGCAGATTACTGGAAAATTGAGCAACACAACTGTGTCATTTACTAGATTAAGGATCGTTATGTAATTGCCGAAATTACAATATTTTCCTGAAGATATTACACAGTTTTAGATCCAATTAAGGGATCCTTTGTATTAAGTAGGGTTGAAGAAGGAAAAATGAAATTCTATAAGAACAGAAGGGGAAAAAGTACATTTAGAAGCAGGCATGCGTTTCTCACACTTTGGTTTGTCTTTGTCAATTCTACTTATCTCACTTCCGTCATGTTTTACTCGTACTCTTTTTCTACCTCCAACCCCTTTTGAGTTTATGTTCCTTTTCATCCATAGAAATGAGGAGGAGAGCCAGTGTGTCGGAAGAAAACCTAAATAAGTAGAAAAGAGTGAACAAGAGATTGGCGAGGGAGCTTCACTATTCCTTTCTTCAAAGGCGACATTCCGTAAACTTCGTTGCAGCATCTAGTAAAATACGCCGTAGATTTTGTTCACACGTGTTGATAATGGCTTTGCAAATGTAAAAATACAGTATTGAAGTAAAGAAAATTACTAAAATTGATCGAATAAAACAGCGAACGAAAATAAATGTAACTATTAAAGAAAAATGCTGATTATTAAGACTAATGCTATTCATAATATTTATTCAAGTTGAAAGTTAGGACTGGTGAACAAATGGAGGTTACAGGACTATCATTTGATAGGTCAGAAATTTTATAGTCGCTATTTTGCATTTTCTCATTCACGACATAAATTTCTGTCATTTTATTTCATTGAAAAATCAAAAATAATTATGCAAAGTTGGACGAGTCTATTATATTTAAAACATCCTACTAATGAAGCTTTTCAGAGTTACTCATTATTGCATTTCATGATAACGACGCTTGTGCTAATAGAAGGAGAGAGAAATAGGATTTTTTATTTTCGGAAAAAATTAAGATATGTATAGAGCTAAAGACAAAATAAAAGGGTTGATATATAAGAGAAGGGAAAGGACCCCCGGATTCACGAAGCACTCAAATGACTAGATGTGCCTACTGTTTCAGTCACTGCTACCCTCATTCTCCCACGCAGCATGAGACGGTCGATCAATACAACCCCAAACTCTGGTTCGCGCATTTCCGAATCCAGTTATACTCGAGTGCGGACGACGAATGGCAGTAGCAGCAGTTGTCTACGTGTATAAGCGGTGAATTTGTGGGAGATAACCAGGAACTGACCCTTTGCCAGCTACCCATACGACTGTCTGACTCGAATCCTTATAGAGACAATGAGTTCTTTCGATACATACATTCAGTCTATTATCCTATAAAACATGCTTCCCGTTTCGAACAATCTTTCTATTCAATATTATGGTCTGGAAGAAAACGCTACTCGAAAAATAGGAATTATCACACCTTCAGATATAAGAGCTTTCAATTTTTATTTTTCTCAAAGTTGTTCATGCCTGCAAGCTCTAAAAATATATTTTTATTTCATCCAATTTTTTTTATGCTAAAAAGCTTTGTTAGTTTAATGGTCATGATTATAATTATTGTAATATTTAAACAACATTTGGGTAATTATTAAAGAAATTCAATACAATCCATTTGTATACTTTCGAACATGCAAATGTATTTTGAGAGTATTACACTCGTTGTAAACACATTTTATTTTATAACATAATCAACAAATAACTTTTCTGTTATTAATAATTTTAATTCAAAACAACAGCTTTCATTTTTCAATAAACTGTTAATGAAACTTCATTATTGTTAAAATACACGCTCAATATTTTTTTCAACGCATTTTTAATCAAGTACAATTAAAAAATAACCCTTGAGCGACGCATACATTTTTAAAAAATTTTTAATTATTTATCATATGAGATAAAACAGTTCTATTATTTATGTTGACGAGAAAAAATTTTTTCAACATCAATTATAGTGAGTAATTGTAAAATTAGCTTTCATAATTTCACTAGTGAATTCTAAAAAAATTTTCTGGTTCACTGAAAAAAATCGAAATAGTTGGATTTACTACGTAATGTTAATTTTCCATTTGAGAGCTCATAGTAGAGTCTTTTTCTTACTATAAAAGGACTCAACTATGAAATCTTAAATGAAAAATTAACATTACATAGTAAATCCAACTATTTCATTTCTCTCAGTGTTCTACCAATGATATTCAAATTTTTTCAAATATTTTTATTCAATTCTATTAGAGTAGAACAATTATTTGTAGATTTTCGTAATCGATAAGGATTAAATTGATTTAATTGATTGCTTTTTACGATAATACGTCAAGCACTGCAATCAGGCTGCGAAAAAGATAGAAATAGAATTCAATAAAGAGAATCTAATTCACTAAAATTATTTAAACTCTCAACAAACTACTGGTTATTATCATTACATCTATTAGTGAGTTTTCGTCTAATGAAACAATTGAATATTGTTCTAATTATTATAATCATTTTGAAAATTCTATTCTGATGGCATAATCTTGATTTAATGATTTAATTCATATAAAATTTAATGTTCCTGATGGAATAATATGGATATTAAAATTTAAAAAATGGGTCAAGAATAAGAGAATCCTCCTTGCTTATTTTCAATCTCAATAATAGTATTCTCAGAAAAATTACAAATAAGAAATGAAAATAATTCCGTAAAAACTTTTTATTGCAAACAAAACATGAACCAACAGAAAAATTTATCAGCTTAAAAAAAAAAAAAAAACAAAATTTGCAATTCTCGTAAGAGTTGAATTTTTGAATGCCTGTAATTCTCATAAATTCACGAGTGTTAGACTTGAAGGCTGGAAAAAGCTCAAGCGAATGCACAATTTTGATTCTGGAGCAGCGGTGGCCACAATGATGAAATTCTCAACGGTGGTGGAGAAATACCTTTTTCATAGGAAATACATAGGAAGAAAGTAGAGAGTAAGAGATTCGAAATGGGTCATGAGTGAAGAACTGTAGAGGAGATAGAAACAAAAAGAAGATTGGAAGTACATATATAGCATCATGGAGATGGATGAGTAGGTATGTCGAGAGAACGTGCAATTAACCCTCCCGCGACTTGGACTTTGTGTATTAACTTATCGCTAAGGTATAACCGAAGGCACGCAGGAAGCTGTAAATAACATTCAAGGCTATGTTTGTCTGTCGTATATCAACGCGAATATACGCAGCTGTATATACGACATAGACTAGTGTTGCACATGTACGTATCTATGTGTTGACTAGGAAATGGGATCGCGCTACCTCGGTCTATTTGTTTCCCGAGACATCCCGAGCATACCGACCTCTTTGCTGTTTTTTACTCAAATTTTATTCTGTTTTTTTCCTGTTAGTTCGAAGTGACCTATAAAACTATAAAAGTCGCGATTAAATCGCTGACAGAATAATATTTCAAAGTTAGTAAATGAGATAAAAATTGTTTGAGTGGTAAATAAATATTGTATGTCGCTTTCCCTCTTGTTAGACAACAGACGGAGATGATCAGTTTGGAAATTTTAGTTATCGTCGAACATAATCGTTGGGGAAGGAAGGGAAGAGAAAGTGGGAGCTTCTCTGGAGAACTTTTGGAGTGCGATAAGATGGCTGGGGTTGGCTGAACATACCATTGGAAGCAGTGAGTAGAGAGGGTGAAAGTTCGCTGCTTTTACTCCTAGGGAGAATTCTCGAGCAATTTCTCCTTCACCATCCGTCGCGCTTCTACAAAAACTTTAGATTTAATTTATAACTAGTCAAATGCGTTTAATTCCTTTTATTTCATATTTTACATTAAGTTTTAATTCCAACTGTTGACAGCACATTTTGGGATAATAAAATAATGACTGCCTCTGATAAAACTGTTCATACTTTGCCACATATCTAATATTTAAATTTCATGCAAATTTAACATATTTATAGCATCGAGTTGAAATATAAATGTACTTGAGGACCAGTAGCATCCAGGTGAAGATTTCACTTTGATCCTGAAAAATACTCCAACGTTTGAGTGACATTTCGGTTCTTTTATCGTACCTATGAGTTGAGAAGACCGGATTCCTCTAATCTGTTATCATAAAAATCTTGTTCACTCACTGAACTGTTGCAAGCTCTAAAGCTAAGATGAGGGAGAAGTGTCTCAAAAGTGGGGATAAGGAGGCACGAAAATGAAGGGAAAAGGATGTGGTGTTATTCTTTAGAAAGTAAAGAGTATCAATATCATGCTACGCTGCTGCCACTTTTCGATTTTCTTTTCCCATCGAGAATGGCTTTATTTTTCCCTTCACACAACTTTAGATACTTTCGTTTATTATTAGACTGAAAGAAAGTAATCCTTGAATAAGGAGCTAGAAAGTACAAAATGCGTTGCTATGAAACCCACGCTTCAATTGTAAGATTGTCATTAATTTTTTTTGTCAAGATTTTGAAGGAGGATGTGAAAGTTTTCTTATGTCAGAGATATAGCGAGGAATGGAAGGAAGGGTGTCTAAGGGCGGGACCCTTCTCGCGAATTATTCCAACAGCATATAAAAGAGGTTCCCGAAAGATTCCTCCGTCTGATATAGATCAGAATATTTTTCTCGCTCTGGTGGAGACTGCGCGCACCCGGTGTACGGAATCGATTTATACGCATCGAATACAATTCAACACGCCTAATCATTTCGACCTGAATATGAAAAAAAATTTATTTTCCCAAAGACATCTCTAGATTATATTGCCGAGTATATAAGCAAAAAAAAAAATAATAGCAAAGGGTAAAAAGGTCTCTGACTTCTTCAAGATCCATCTGGATAGCCAGTGAACTCGAGGGGAAGATGAAAAACTTTTTTTTGCAGAATGTTTCTTCGAAATTGTTTTCATGCTCGTGCTAAAATATCTCTCTGACCCTTATGGATAGAGATGATGGGAGGAAAAAAAATAACTCATAATTCGTTGCTGTGCGTGATATTCTGTCATGCGTGAGTTCATTTCAGGGGAGAAAATATAAAAAGAGTTGCGGCATAATATGTACCGGAATAAGTGAGAACAGACGTCATCGTGGTTACTTGGAATGTTGGAAACTCCTAGTATGTATACTGACTACGCCAGCATGTCATACGGCCATGACGGATATTGGGTAAATTTTATTTGATATTTGTAACGTATGAAATGAACACACAGAAATAAATTCGAGTATCCTCGAGTGCGAGCTGCAAATTTTGCTCCAGAACCTCCAGCTATTATTTCACACGTTAAAAAACATTTTTTCAACCTCTAATAAAAATAGTTCTCAATGGTTGTTATAAATGTTCAATACGACGAGGTAATTAAATTAACTTCTCTAAAGTGATTATCGAGAGTTGTTGAAAGAAGAGGGACAATAAATGAGCTAGATTCATTTCGTGCTAGTTAGCAAAAGTAAAGAGCAGTAACGCCAATATATAAGAAGAAATGAGTTTTCTTGGGCAAAATAGTAGAGATGTAGACTTTTTTTTCTCAAGCTCTCTCTATATTCGAGCGTGTAATACTCTAGTTAAAGTATTATCGACAATACGTATATAGATAGAGTAAATTGTACGTGGGCTTAAAACCCTCTTTTGATCCCGTTAAAAGTCAGCACTAGAATCGATTTATATCACGTTGCTGTGTAACACGAAGGTAAGACTTTAACTTGGTTTAACGATCAACGTTCTCTTCGTTTCGCTCGTACGCCTTTAAGACATTCTGTTTCACGTGCTATTCTCGTACCTGCACGCCAGAATAGCAAAGTGGTGGCTTAGGAGTTTGAAGAAAACTGGTACCGGAACCCAAGTCACGTGACTTGTGCCCTCTTGTATATAATAATAGTGTGAATACCATGTGTGAAATTTCCTTATTTTTCTTTCATTCTATTTCATCCTTTTATTCATTCTACTCGACTACCACTACTATATATGGATATTTTTTTATTTTCATCCACTGTTTCTTTTTCTTTCCTTTTCGAGCAATATTCCAACACAGTATGCAATATTCCGTAGATCGCAATTTTTAATTCTATAATCCTACTTTCACTTCTTTTATTTAACTTTGCGTTACACAAAGTTTTCTCTAAGAGATGAATTAAGATAGTTACCGGCTTCTTTTATGGATAAAAATCCTTGAGATAACTGATTTATGTTGAAGCATCGTTAAAAATCATCGTATTTCGACGACGACATTAATTACTAGATTTTTTATGTCCTGTTGTACAACCGCTCAAGAGGAGCGATGGTAAGGACGATTTTAGTCGCTAAATTAAGCCCTTAGAATATTATCCTTTAATAAGGGGAGTCGAGTTAACTTTCAATGAAGAATTTTTTTCCATTCTAGAACTTTAAACATTGAGAACTAAAATCTGAATAAAAATGGATAGTTTTCAAGTACCTGATTTAATTTTTCTATGTAATAAAACTTAAATAATATACTTTGGACTTTGTGAAATTTGAATATTTATGAAATAGTTTTTTCCACGTGATAAAATTTATATTTTAATAATATATATACCGAAGAAAAAAATATTTTTATCGACATTTAATATTTTATTCAATCGTTAAATGAAAGAAAAATTTTTTTTATTTTATCAGAATCAATATTTCTGGCGTATGAATGGTCGTTGATAGAAATTTATTTTTTTCCCAATGAATTATTGATGAAGAAATTTATAAAGATGTGCGCTACCTATAGCTTAATTATTGTTTCAATAATATGACACACATATGATTATCTCTTTAACAATGTCAAATTACATTTTTCATCAGCCTGATTAAGATTTTAATTGAAATTATTCGTGCAGATGTTTAGTTCATGAATATTTTAACTAACGTTGCGTGTAGAATTAAGCAGTCGTGTTGATCACGCGAGGTATGTTTTATTATCGATTCGTTGGGCGAAATGTCAAATTTAAAGGTAAATGTTTGTCAGGAATCGATACATAATTTAAAGTAAAGTTCATTACTCAGTATGTTGAACTGAGCATTAACGATGCTATATTATACTAATTAAAATTGCAAACATTTTAGAATCTTGTGTGTTATCAAATGTTTACATTATTTATTGAACTCACAAATAGAAATAAATAAAATGACTGATAAATAAATTTCTATTCTACCGTAGAATATTTGATCACAAGTGATAGAATATTGGAGAATTATTTGAAATGGTGATAGGTAGTTCAATCCAGCTTCCTGTTGGTGCACATGGCAGACGAAACGAGACCAGCAGTAGAAGAGGACATGAACGTGTCAAGCCTACTAATTTTCCGTCTAGCGCCCGATATAATATAGCTTTAAAGATATCTGCATAATGCGACGATATGCTCGCATTGTCTGGCCCCCTTTTCTCCTGTTAGCTGTACCGCCAACCATCTTTCCTCCTTCTTTCCTCACTCTTCACTATTTGCCAAGTTTCCAGCGTAATATTAATGAAGACTTATTATTCGTAGCGGCCGCTGGGATTATTATTTTAAGACGGCCCATGCTTTACATGGACTTTCCCAATAGTATACTTGTGCTTGTTGGCTCGCAAAGACTTACCCCCTCGTGCTTCAAACTTTTAGCAACTTTTCGCCTCTCTTTGTCACTTTTTTTGCCTATCACTAAGACGTTCAACGAATTTAAAATTTTTATGTCTTTATATTTTTATATAGATTTTATATAGCCAATAGAATAATAAGTTATCAAATAAATATATTCTTTCAATACACAGGGTGTTTAAAAGTTTCTTTAAAGTAGGTAATACTGATTTCGATTTTTAAATAGACGGAAAGTCGTGAATATTAATTAGGTAAAATAGTTTCAAATCTTTTGACGTTATGATAGTTTTTATTCTTATTTCGTTTTTTTTTTTTAATTATTAGTGGAAAAATATTTAATGATAAAAGTGAAAGATATAAATAGAAAAATCACAGAAATTTTACCAACTTTTTTAACTGTGCTAGTAAAACGTATTGATTGAGGGAATTTTTCAACCCAATCTCACGATAGGATTATGTAGTACATATTTTCCCTTCAATTCAATTATTTTATTTTTTGTACAATTGATATGCAATTTTTCCTATTGAATTTTTAGTAGAAAAAAAGTGAAAAGTATTTTCAAAAAAATTTGCTTATTAAAAACAATAAAAATGACTTTTAAGCCATGTAAATGAAAAAAACTGCATATGTTTTCGTAATTATTATTTGCTCTCACCGAGCTTTTATAATACACATGACCAGAAAGTATGATTTTTATAGAAGGACGGGTCATGAATAAATTGACAAACGTAATGAAGGTTTTCTTTTCAAAAGTGTCGGAAACAAAGCATATATGGTATGAGCTAAAATAAACTGGGAATTGTATTTATCAAACTGAATTTCAAACGATTGATATATTGAATCTATCAGTGTATCCGATTTCACAAAATCTGATGCAACGATCGGATATAATTTTCCCAATCTGAACAACAAAACCATGGAAACACGGATGTAATTTTTATAAATCATAAGTATAGTTGCGGTTGAAACAGGAGGTTGAATTTTTGAAGCCAATTTATTCAAACAATGCTTATGCTATCACGAAACATTCGAATTCCAAACAGGTACATGTTAATGGGTGTGGAGGCAAACGCGGAAGCCCAATCCCCCGATATTACCAGGAATGTGGTACGGACGTGCAAGCTCGCATTTACAGTTTGCAATGTGTACCACGGGCTAGCAATTTGAAGCATATTCCAACACCCGCAAGTCTGCATATACCTATGTAACTCTATACCTCTCTGTTAGACGCATTTACGCATTAAGCACAATTGCAACGAATTACTAAGTCGAGGGATCGTACGTTGCCATCAATATTGTTGATTTTGATAACTCGATTATGCCAAGGATAATAAAAATACCAACTACTGAAATTTCTTCTTACGATGATAATTCGTTTGTACATATTCAAAATTACTTACACTTAGAATACCATTAATCTATTGCCTGATAAAAATAAAATACTTATTAATTTAATAGCATACTCATGAAAACAAAGAAGTGGGATAAATCATTTTATTTTAAAGAATGGAAAGTAATTAATGCTTTATTGTAACTCATTTAATAAATATTTGATTAATGAATGTTTTTACTACATTTTGAACATCTGTAATTATTTATAAGTATATTAAAAATAATTGCATATATATCTCGTCTCTGATATTTATTACACGATAAACTTTCAAGTACATCATTGAAAAATAAATTAAAATTATTATATATGGAATTTTGAATAAAAAGAGTTTGTTTTAAATAAAATATTATAATAAGCAGACATGACATATTGATGAAGAAGTATGATTTAGCTTTCAGTATTGAACTTTCGCTAATTTGACGTTGTTTCGAAGTTTGAGATGAGAGAAAGTTGATTCAATTATTTGAATACAAAGTATGATGAAGTTGTACTATGAAATAAGTTATTCGAATCAATATCATAAAAATTAAGTAAACTAAAACTATTCCAATAAAATAAAAATGAAATTAAGTCAATATCATGCAATTCATTTAAATAATATCCAAAGTTTTTGATTAAATTATTTTATTGAAGAAATGAACCACTAAAAAAACTTAGAGGAAGATTTTAATTGGATTGGAATCAATAGAGTAAAATGTTGTGTTTGTATTTTATGTAATCTTGTATACGATACGTAAGCTGCTTTATTAACATCAGATAATAAACAAAATAAACCTGTAATTATTTTAATATTTTTTGTATTATTTTTAGTGAACTCTTTTGAACTAAAAATTGAGTTTAATGTGTACTTTTCATGTGAGTTCTTGTAAATGTTTACCTACTCTTGAAAAATACACAATGGTTGTAGATTTTATTACAGGAACATAATTAAGTTTTCATCGAAATTATTTAAATAATAATAATAATATTTATTTACATTAATAAAAACACTTAGCGTAATTATTTTAATTAATGACAACATTGAGCTTGGAATAAAATTAGAATCTTTAGCAACATGAAGCTTTTGATACTCTAAACTCATTTTATCAGTATACTTGAATTCTTCGTATTTCTTGAATCGTCAATCTTTGAGATAAAAAAAACTGAGCCATTTGAGGCGTGGTAATTAGACGAGAATTAATTAGAAATTTCGAAATATCTTCTTATTTACATTTAATATGCTTTATAATTAATTATTAAAATTTCATTTTTATCTTTTTGCATAAAGTCAAAAAAATTGAGCTGAATAGTTTAAATAAGATATTAAAAATATTCTATTTAAAGAATATAAAGAAATACTTGTACGTATTTATGTGAATGACTAAATATCACAAGGATGTGATATAAAGTAATCTTGATGAAAAGGTATAGCGAAAGTACAGTCCTTTCAACCCTTTAACTTCCAAGACAATTTTATATCCGATGTAGGTGTGTTGCAGAAATAGAATGGAAGATTTTTCTTACCTCTCCGCCTTTTGATAAATTTCACTAGACGCTCTTGAATTCTCAAGAGTCATAAAAAAAATATACAAATTTCCCCAGTTTGTTTTCATATGTCAACAAAATGAATTACGCACGCACCATAAACATTTTGTTGACTCAATAAGGGTGCACAAGCAATTTCGAGGATACTTTTGGGTTAATGAATGGCTTTAATTTCACGCTACGTACTACGTTTCCTCGCGGTCACGAAATCAGTTTGGAACTTATATATAACAACGAACTTAGCAAAGAGAAGCTGTGATGGAAGGTAGTATGGGCTACATTGTAGCTATCTACACCTAAAGGGGATCTCCATCAGTACTGGGAGATCTTTTTCTTTTAATTAGTACCCTTAAGCTCTGCTAAGACGTGATAGTGAAACTGTCACAGACAAATCTACTCTTCAATGTTAAGTTTTTCAAAAGATTCGAATAATTAAGAGTTCTTTATATAACACTGAATTAACACAAAGAACAATTCATTTAAATAGCTTTTATTTTTATGTTTGAATGTGTTTTTTTAACTGAAATGTTTTTATTCTTTCTCAATAATCAAAAAAGTATAAAAATGTTCTCTTAAAATTTTAAGGAGTTATTATTGAATGAATTTAATAATTCTACACGGAGAAAAATGAATTCTGTAATTTTTACTTTACAGGAATAGTAAAAAAATTACAGTAATCAACACTAAATTTAAAGCACAAATAACCATACGTATCGTGTATTTAATGGTTCTGTAAAGTATTCTGCTATAAGAATATAATAACCTTTTAATAAATAAAAGAGCATTTTTTAAATCTTAATTAGTGATTTCTGGACAGTTTTCTTATTGAAATGAATATTTACGGTCAGGCAATGTAAAAGAAATGTTATAATGAAATAAAATTTCAAAAATATTACATTGGTTGTACTTCTAAAAAGCAATGTAACCAATGTACAACCCATCGAAATTTTTCGACTCGGGTACTCCTCTGGCCCTGTTAACCGTCATGGGAAAATACCAATAATATAAACAAATACAAATTCTTAGTACACGTGATTAGGAATGAAGTCAAAGCCTCAATCTCCTGTTTACATCTCTCTTAAGTTTATTATCCGGTGTAAAATGACGAGCTGGATCTAAGTGTAGAAATAGACTCCTACACTTTAGATATTAGAAATTTTTCTGTAAGTAAAGTCAATGATACATAACGTGTTCATGCATATATTGCACCTTATTGTAAAGGAGTATTGTAAAGTAAAATCCGCCGTAAAAACGAAGATTTAAAAAAAAATTCATCGAAATCGGATGATTTTCAATTTTCTAGAGCTAAAAAATGAGGAGACCGCGAAAGTATAAAATTACCTAAAATATTTTTTCTGAGCAAATGAAATTAAACAATACCTTACAGTAAGGTAAAACTATAGAATTCTGAGAATATTTAATAAATAAAATACCTGGCGTGCGTTCAAATGGTCGTAGGTTCGAATCGCCTGAACTTAGAAATTTATTTAAGTGTAAAAATAAATTTAAATTTACAACAATATCTACTTAACTACAAACAATAATATAATGTAAATTAATTGATAATTCAAATTAAATAATATTTATATTTTTTTTCCTTAAATGAAAAGAACAATTATAGTTTATGCATTTACAAACTGTGCTTGTTCCTTTAGAGCTTTGCATTTACTTTACAAATTTTCATAGTACTCAGATATCATAATCTAAAATTTATTATATAGATAATTATAAATGTTAGAAATTTACATTGAAAATTACCTTAATAGAAGATTTGACAAATATTTTTTGAGTTTACTAAAAGAATAAAATAAATTTCATGTTATTGTGTAGTTATCCCCATATTTACTACACATAGTAATAAAATTTACCAGAAATAAAGTTGTATGCACGTTATTTTTTCTCCATGTATCGAAAAAAAGAATAGTTGTAAATTTTTCAAAGGATTTTAACTCTCTGGATTGTATATTAAATTTAATAGCCGAGCCACAAATCCTGCCGCACATTAAAAATTTTGGTCCTCAATCATCAATTTAATACTAAACTTTTTCCAAACGCTTGTTCTATTAATCTGACCAATTATTTAGCGCTCGAGCTCTACTGTTCAATCGATTATTTTGATAGATGACAACGCTTGGAACCTTGAAAAAAAAATTCAATCTTTTTCATTCACTTTCAGCTGGACCATTCAGTATATAGAAATAGTATTTCTTACAAATCTAAAAATATTTCAACAATTCCTACTCATGAAAGTGGAATTGACGATTATTGGCTCAGCTTTGTATTCATAGCGAATATTTCCTTTGTGAATAAAGCGATGGATCCGATGCAGAGAAGTATTTCAACAATGTTTTTCTTATTGAAAAAATAATCAGATATTCGACAAAATTAAAAAAGAATAATTTCGTAAGATGAAAAATCGACAATGTTTCTCTGCATCAATGAATACCAAAAGCATTTTTTTTAGTTTTAGTTTCTTGTTTGTTTGTCTGGCTTTACAGGTAGATAATGCATGCCCCATCGGTATTCGACTGAAGCCAATATTGGATGGATAGGAGGCGTGCCAGAGCAAATTTCCATAGAGGTCCGGCAGACGATATGGAAATGCAAAACTAAAAAACAACCGAGCGCAAACACTTCGGTATGCGTTCTATTCTTTTGTATTATGTTGCTATTGAAGTTTCTAGAACATAGTAGGGGTGTTAGTCAGCAACGCAAAGTAGTACTTAATTTTAAATTTGTTCAAACTTTTGGGTGACTGTAGCAGGGTTACGAGAAGGGGATTGAGTCTATTCATGAATATGAAAAACTCAAGAGGATATTAGTACGGGACTATTGTTGAAACAAATGAAGGGGTAAAAAAAAAGATGGAATATACATTTCGAATAAAAAGTACTTTTAAAAGTTATAGTTACAGTACTAAAAAATTCGAGTCGCGCTTTAGCTCGTTAGACGAATTTGCATGAAACCTATTCGTAGGAGTGTCTTGCAGCTAGACTCTGAGAGAAAATTCACCGGTACAATATCTAGTGCACCGAGCCGATAACTTTATCATGGCATCGTTAACTGGTCTCGGTTCAGGCGTCTCCACGTTTATCTTACCGTTTCCCACGTTACGGCACGCTGCTGGGATTAGTTGTACCCCAGGCTTCCAGTGGTACGTTTCAGCTAGAAGTTCAAGACTCGGTATCGCTTTCGGCAAAATTTCCGAATAGTATTATCGTATCCTTGAATTCACACGTCCTCGTCTGATGAACTTTATGTACAACCAGCTAAAAAGGGAAGAAGATAAGCTGTTGATGTATATACATGAATATTGAAAGCATTGAGAAAGCATCGCACTCATCAATCTCTTCATGGACATGAAAAATTTACGAAAATGCCTCAATATTTTTTCGTATTTCTACCCTGTGCTCTTGGAGTTTTTTTTCTTATTTCATTGTCTACCTTTAGGCTCTGATTGACGTTTCCATTCTCTGTGTTCGATCCCATCCTACCGTTATTCGCGTGCTTTCGTGTATTGCTATCGTATACGTCGTACAATCAGAAGCAGATGTTTACCCGGCCTGATTAGCGTTGTTCTCTCATCAATACAGCTACTATGAATAAGCATGTCTAGTTGAATATCTAATGGACGAGTTTATATTTATTTTTCTAGTCTTACGGATCTTTATCATGTCATTCTTTGTTATTATTTATGCCTTTTTTCTTTGTTACAAATTAGGTTTTTGATATCGATATTTCATCTCTCAAGCCACAGTATTTTGTTTCTTTAAATTCTAAATATTTGAAAATTTATTAACCCATTGCTTAATAATTTTATAAACCTGGTTGAAAATATTTTTTATAATGAAATTAAACTTTTATGCATGAAATAATATGATTGATTTATTCTTACTTAGAAATGTTTGATGTGTTCAGAAATTATTAAGATAAGCATTAAGTTTTATACTGCATTATTAATAACCTTTTAGGTGAATTTTAAGCCCAGATGTTATTTACAGTAAAATCGTAAGCAGCTTTTCTTTGAGTATTTACCGAAGATCAAAGTTAAAAACCATTTCAGTAAATACACATAACGTCTATACCACTCAGAAATCGTTACTAATTCATCTGTTCATGGTTAAACAGTTCTTGCTGGGTAAAATAGAGCTCTCCTATCAACAACCCCTAATTTTAGGGATGGTTGGTAATGCTTACCGACATCCAGATACTTTAGTGGATAAAGTAGATTGCTGGAATTGATTTCTGGAGCTTGCAAATATACTTGAGAGCTTACAGTGCAGATGGCGCCACGGAATCATGCATTTAAATAAATTGACTATTCAAAAAACAAAACAAACAGAATTATCCAATTATATTTCAATAGTTGTAAGATTAAAATTCTAGCATAAAAATTATGGATAAATTTTCTATTCTTGTAATAATATCAAGAATTTCTTATTATGTAATTGTCACTTGAAAATGTAGATTGTTCAATTTTCTTTCTACCCTCGTTAAATTTACCCAAGCATCTCGAAGAAGCGACTAGAGCGCTTAAGGGAAGTAATGAACGAGCGATTATCGACAAGTTTCTTTAACAGAAAATTCTCTTTGATCATTACAACACTGTACGCCTATCATCTTTTTTTTTTTTTACTTCTTTTTTTCCTTTACAACTTATTTTCTATCCAACACCAAGCATTTGATCACAATAATTGTTTCATGCCCTGCTGGAAGCTGATCCCTTTATGAACGAAGCTTCACTCCAACTAGTACTCTATCTTATGTAGTGTTAGTTGAATTAATTAATAACCGCTTAAGTAATATTGATAAGATAATAACGCTAAATATTGAATTATTACGTGATGCTTGGATAGTTTGAGAAAGAAGCTAGAAATAAAAAATCATTTATTAATTACTCGATGGTCTGAGTTATTATATAAAACACCAAAGAACTGAAAAAAAAAACTTTAACATTCAAAAAGACAGAATATTCTTCATCATGGCAGTATTTTTCGAAACAGATTCGTTTCAAGTGACTCTCACTTGATCTGGGAGTAGCGTATGTGTTTAATGGAGGGGTTATTGGCTTGATTGAATTTCGTAGTTGCACAGAGAATAAAAATTTTGGTAAAGGTTCTAGAAGATAATCCATTTAAATCAATCATCGAGAACACATTGTGGTAATTCAAAATGCATTCACGGACATGTGTTTTACATTAATCAACTTTTCATAATACAAATAAAATACTCTGATTGATGGAGCAATAAAATCAATAGAATATTTGTAAGTAAAAAAAAAAAAAAAAAAAAATAAAGAATTAACAATTTTGTTCTGACAATTTCGATTTTATTGACATGAGTTAAATCACCAGGTGTAAAGCATGAGGTTTTATTTTTATTGGTCGTAAGCATCTCTAACTCTTTCACTCAATGCTTGTTTTCTTTTTCCCTTCTGCTTTCTTCGTTTTACCTTCAGAAGATACTTTCATTCGAGCGAGTTGCACCAACAATCGTATTCTTCGTTTCGTTTTCGCATCGCCTTCATCTCTTCTAGACCACATTCAGTTCTTCCAATCTGACCGAAGGAGTAGACAAGAACTACATTCTAGCCAGATTGGAAAATGTTCTTGTTGGAAATTCGCTTCTTTTTGAACAGATATATACGAGATTTTCTTTTATGGCCTTCCTAGTCGGTCACATATGTGCATTCAAGCGAAAGAGAGAAAGCTTCCAATCATGTGTAGCATGTACTCACTGAAAGGTTAATGCAGAACTTTTAAAGCAAGCCGTTTTTCTGATTGAACGATTGCTGAACACCCTTTAAAATACTCTTCTAAAGTATATTTAATTCGTGGCATATTAAATTTTTTCTTTTTTTTTCCATTTTATTTTGAGATGTTAAACAAAATATATTAATTGTATTTTTTATTTTATTATTGCTTCAGCGTTTTTGAAAAAATATTTATCGTTATTTTAGCTAGCATTTTAGTGAATCGTTTTAGACTATTATACGATAAAAATAAAAGAATAACGATTTTTTATATTCAATATCAGTTGTAATTCTTTTTATATTTTAAAAACTACTTCAACTGGTGTCTATCAAAAAAACGATAAAATAATGTTACGAATTCCGATAGTGCTATCGTGCATTCAGGTGTGGAATTCAAACATACTAATTCTATTCCAGCTGGTCGTAAAGTCTGCAGCTTTTACTGCTTTACGAGATTGAAAAATGAAGTTGTAAAAAAGCGGAATCCACACGTAAGAGAGTACAACAATGTGGGAGAGTAGAGAGTAGATAAAAGAGAAGTATAGGACAAATAGCTGAAGGTTGGCAAGAGAGATAAAGGATTCGTCGAAAATCATTCTTGTGAGATTTAGCATGAAAACGAGTTTTTGAAGCATAAAATACATATCTTAAGCCTCTAGTGATCCGAACTTTAATTAAAATTTGATCCAGTTCCTGATACGCACGAAGCAATTTCCACGTTCCAATTTTGCCTGGAGTATAACTCTGTGGCATCTGCTGTCGACAGGTATTGTTGTAGGAGTTTTTTTATTTTTTAGTTATCTGCAGTTTTGATTTAAATTAATTCTCTATCTTCAGAAATATATAATTTTTATAGATTTTTTCAATATTGTATACATTAAATATTAAAATCAGGTTCTTTGAAAATCGGAAATGAAAAAGAAAATTGCTCAAACATCAATCAAAACGTAAATCCAACTTCTCTTTCAATTTTCACTGTCATTCTTCAGTCGTCTTTTCAGCTGGAAAGTCTTTAAATGTTTTACGAGAAAGTAAGAGAAAGCTTTAAACTTTTGAGATATTCTGTTCGATGTGTGCTTCATACTTTGATCGGAAAAAGGATGGTCGGGTTCAGTAGGTTTACATCTTGGACCACCCATCGAGAAAAAGATGTGTAGCAGCTAGAGAAAGAGAATAAACAGCCATAAGAGTGAATTTCATTGAGATTGGAAGGGAATAAAGGGGGACATGAGAGAACCAATCCATCAGAAAGAGCTGCTGTGAGCTGCCATAAGCAGATCCTCGACCCCTAGGCTAACTTTACTTCGAGTTATTTCCCACTCTCCATACGCCCTGTTCGTCAACTAGAAAGTTCACCCATCTCCACCTATTCTACATTCACCAACTCGACGTGCGATGCAACTCTTTTTTACAGCTAAATGCAATCTGATTGTTGTTTAAGTTTTGCATCATGCTATTACTAATAACAAATCTCGTTAGTAAAAATCAACTGTCAGAAATTTTTATTTTGTTATAAAGAAAAATAATAACAACAAAAATCAATTACCACATGTTGGAAATAACAACAGAAATTTTTTAATAAATCAAATTAATTTCCTATGTTTGATATAATATTTTGATTAATTAATTATACTGGGGCATTATTATGTTTCAACGTTTATTAAGCTTTATTAAAATAAAATTAATGAATAATATTTTATTATTATACTGTGTTGCAATACAAAGAATACAAAAAATTTTAATGACTTTTTTACAAATATTTAATCACAAATATTGACCCCCACAACCACATCCATGAGCATAAATGACTCAAGGGCTAGAATTGAGAGTTGATTAAATATTAGTATACATACTAATGAATACTCATTTATTCTCATCATCATGATAACAACAACAACTAATTTGTTTCAAAACCTATATTGAATAAACAGACTTTATAATCAGATGGACCATGATAATTATCATAACTTCTGTAGCTTAAACAATATAAATTATTGTTGTAATAGAATTATTGTAATATCCAATAACATCTTGTCATAACAAGTTACCACAGATCTAATTGTCTTAATGCTTGATCTTGACACATGGGAATTTGCTGGTGTAGCAACTTGGGAAGGACGTTGAACGTGCAAGCATCGACGTAACTTCAGTTATTTAGAAACTCTCTGGTGAAATTCTGTTTCGGGAGTTATGCTATTTAGCGATGTTTCGAGAAGAAGGAACGAGCTTAACACTTTAGCATTAAGTACAGGGGTTGAAGCACATCGATAAGTGAGGCTAGAATAGAGCCCGCAGGGACTTATACTGCGTGTAATACATGGCGCTTTATCATCAGGAACCGGTGAGTTAGAGATTGTACTTATGGTCCCCAAGTCCATGAACTGGGCTTTTAGTATCATGGTATGGGAAACGTGGTCACCCTATAGTTGAACGAGTAATGATTATCACATTTAGTGCTTCAGAGCTAGTGGTAGCTAGAAAATAACCCTGAGGGAACTGTTTCCAACCTGATGATCCAGAAACGAAGCGTCTAATGAATTTGAAATCTATAGTTTACTTGAGCTTATGTTATTTTTAA
Source organism: Chelonus formosanus (assembly GCA_028641665.1). Taxonomy (NCBI): domain Eukaryota; kingdom Metazoa; phylum Arthropoda; class Insecta; order Hymenoptera; family Braconidae; genus Chelonus; species Chelonus formosanus. The sequence continues at coordinate 24,241,412 of CM054002.1, forward strand.
AATTATTCAGCAAACGTTGATCAAATTACTCACTTTATTAATTTATAAATTCAATTGAAATAACGTTAAAGTATCCTGATGGAAGTTACATCACAGCAGTCATAAGTTTTTGGTCGATATTACTTTAACGTGCAGATCAATTGAATTACTTACGCTATCACTTCAATGTTCAGGTATTTCAAATTGTAAATTGAATGAAGTTTAATATTGAATATTTAATCATTTTAGCAAACTATTTTCATTCTGATGAATATCACAATATTCTAGAAGTTGAATTAAAGTTATGTGAACTCTAGTAATGTAGAATATTTAAAAATATTGACACCTCTAAAATTGTTTAGGAATGATGAAAATAAAGGCATCATCTCCAGCTGTAGTTATTTAAAGCAAGAAAGATATATTAAATATTCATAGTCTGAATGAAGTAACAAGAGAAAATATATTAAAGTAGTTTGGAAGAAATGACATTTCCGAGATAGTTAAGGTTTCATGGATATAAGCTGCTTGCTGATGTACCCTGAGGAGATTTCAACCGTGTGCTGATATAGGAGGTGGGCTAACGAGAAATCAGTAGACAAGATTGCGTCAACTGAGGATGCTGTGGAGAGTGGATAAGTAATATATACATCTATAACGTTCAAAGTTATTAATCATGGCCGGGATCTCATAAAGCTCAGTTTAAGCTCTGCACACAGTATATCGTTTATTACTCATTTCTTCATGAGCGAGTTTTGCTGCGAAAATGTACCGTGTACTGTCGTTATTACCAGTAGTACTACTCAAGAATGTTAGTGCCTTGGGCTGCTTGAGCTAAAAAAAGAAATCTCTGGTAAATACAAGAAATAAATAAAACCGTCATTGCGGTGGAAGTAAAAAATATAATATTATGGAACAAATATGCTGGAATAAATTACATGGATGTCAATTAATAAGTCAGTGAATGAAAGAGAGAAATGAAATATCGAGTGGTCCAGCAATTTAATCAAAAAATAAAGAAGACGAATTTTAGGTTTTGATTATATTTGATATTTTAGAAGGGAAGTTAAAAAAAAAATACTCGAGTCATTTTTATTTGTATAGAAAAAGTCGATCAAGAATTGTTGGATACATTTATCGAATCTAAAAATAAAATTGTGTTAAAATGTTTTTCATCTCACTAAACTTTTTAATGTCTTTTTGAATTTCATCTATTCTTCATTCATCTTCTCTTTTCTCCTTACGTCTATAAGCAGATCTGAAAATCCCCTTTGACGTATGGCACGACACGACCCTTAGAATTACCAAAATAGAGTTTAACAGGTTGGGTACTTTTTTCCTCTCGTGAATGAGGCATACTCTATTCTATAATACACGTCGAGTAAAGAGGATCTTAGGCCATTTTCTGCACCCTAAGGTTTTCCCTATTCTATCATTTCCTTTGACTCTCGTTTAATCCTCATCTCGCTCTCGCGCTTCCTTTCCAGACCAAGCATTCTCTCATCTTTGCCGACAAAGATCTGTCAGACTATGGTTCCGTTGTTTTGTTATTTTCTTTTTAAGTTGCAAAAAGCCGCACGATCTGGCACGCGTCTCATTGTGCACGTGACGTATACGAAGGGTGGTTGTGGTAAGAACATGTCTAGTTCACCCCTGATGTAAACTAAGCAGGTTTATAGAGCTGAAGTGTGTGGAGTGGTGAGGACGTTGGTCAGCTACCCAGGGTGCAAGGGATTACAGGCTGCCTCGGTAATTGCTTCTCGCAATTTACCCGCCAAATCCCGATTAACCGGTGGCGAACCATCACCTCGCCAGCGTGTACTCGAAATTTGAAAACACCCACCTTCGGGAACAGCTTTACATACCATTTCATCGAGTAAAACAAGTAGTAACTAGTACATCTTGATTGGATACATCTTAAGATTAATGCGCCCAAAATGTATTTCCAACTGACTAAAATCATTCAGTTAATTAATGGTTTCTTTAATTCATTAATAAACTTTGGTTTTAATTTTCTGTGAAAGAGATTATTAGTGATGGAGAATATTGTATAATAATTTCTATAAAACAAGACAGCTTAAAATTTATAATGAGAGCTCTGATATTAATGATAGTGATGAATAATTGATGCTTTGTTGCTAGATGGTTGTTCTAAGACGCAATCAGATAGATCCCGTGGGGTTGCATAGTGTCTGTTGGATATGCAACCCCTATCTACTTTCGACCCCAGCATAATACGATAGGTGATGTGACGCAGGAATAGGCAGAGAGTACAGTAAAGCGTGTCTTGTTCTCACGGGAGAGAAGAGCTTCTTGGATAACACTGGGGATACCTACTGCTAGAGTTAGGCTGTTGGATTAGGATCCATCCTCAATTCCCATTTGCCCACCGACTTGGTGATAACTGTGGTGAGGATTTCAAGCAGCAGCAACTCGCGATTCGTACCCCGCATCTGGGGAAATGTACTGAGATTACAGAACCAATTCCAATAAAGTTTAGCGCGTGAGACGAATAACAGACAAAGTCTCAAGTATTGGACCTGGCGAATTATTCTCGTCTGGAAGTTATTTTTTCACGACTTTTAATAATTCGTAAAACTCTCTGACCTTCCATAAAAAATTTTATTCATTTATTTATTTTATTGCAAAAAAAAATTTCTCTGATTGATTTGATGTGTAATCATACATTTTTGTGGATGTACAGTACAAACTTCTCCATCATGATCCAGGGTAAAATACACTCTGAGATTACAGAACCAATTCCAATAAACTTTAGCTCGTAAAACGTCCGACAGGCTCAAGCCAATGATTATTAAGACGAGTTTGGCTTATCTAACTTTGACGTCAAGTTCCGCAAAATACTCACATGAATTCTGGTTAAATCTTCATTACATCTACGCTGATGATAATGAGAAGTATACAGTACTTTATTGAACTAAGTTTATAAAAGATAAAAAAAATGTTCAACATTCACAAAATCAAGAAAGTTGGATTATAACACTATCTATCATAATCTTCTTTTCAGGTCAATTAATTATATTAACAGATTTAAATCCTTCCAAGTTAATAACGATTGAAGGATTATTCCCAGAATACTTGGAACCCTTGTGACTAAGTAATTACTCAAACGTTTTAGCTTTATATAATGTAAAACTTTTAATCATTTCTAAAAAAAAAAATAGTGTTTCATGTGCTTATTTACTTTAGAATTGATTCGTCTGAAACGTTAAAAAAAACGTTTGTGACATTATTTAAAACGTTTCTCATGAAATAATTAACGTACTTTTCGTTTTTGAGGGTAATATTAAAATGATGTAGATAAAATGGAGAAAGCAACATGCGAAAGGTTTTAAAGCACGCAGTCTCTAAAGACACAACTCAACATTGATTAACTTCGCACTAGTTGTTGGTATCTCCATGTATAAAGACTAAATAATGATGTATAATTTTCTACTTATTCCGTTAGTTTTTCAGGAAAAAGCCCTTTTCCCTCGAGGCTTTGGAACAAAGCAGAGGAAAAGAAATGCGAAATATTGTTCGCGTGCTACATGAATTGTCATTCATTTTGTGTTATAGTAAAGTGTGCACACAGTTTGATAGTTTGAGTATGTGCACATGAACTAGGCAGCTATTTGCGTCCAGTTCATATGTGTATTACTGGCGCCAGAGAGTGCTTATCCAATCAGATCCTCCACCTTCGGTATGACGGGAATCCGATAAACTGTAGAGAAGCAAGTTTCATACTTGGCTTTTACCTCCAGCAACGTTGTCGATCTACCTTCTGACATAAATAAATTTACACGACTTTCTAGTCGGGACCTGTCAATATTTTCATCGTGATTCTTGAGTCAAGAATAGCATTCAAGTATCATAAATAATAATCGAAACTTGAGCTTGAAAAAATAGCCCTTTATTTTTGGCGGTGAATTTTAGTAGAAGGTTATTCGAGAGCTATTTGATGGTGATAATTATTTAATGAGCTAGAAAAATGGTTTCTCTTTCATTCTTGCCAATGAATCGGTTAGAATGATCATACTTGGAATTTAAAAAAAATTATTTGATGAACTTTTTAGTTTTTTGTGAAAATATTTATTAATAAAACAAAATATTGGTCTTTTTATTTATTATTGAATGGATTTTTTTTGTAATATTGTTAAAATGCATTTGGTTTTTTCATTTTATAAAATTGCAACATAAATGGTCCTTAGCAACATCTAGAGAAATAGTCAGTAAAATTAATATAAAATGTTTTTTTCAAATAAAAAACGTGATTTATTTTAACATTATTTTCTCTCAATATTTTGCCGGAAGATATTATGATGACAAAGTATAAGTTGATACCAAATAAAGCGGAATGGAGATTTTATTTCTTGATGTAGTACTCGAGAGGTATTGAGCAAATTGAGTGGAGCTCCGGTAGGACCAGCTCGTTTATAATAGCATCAACGATAACCTGTCCACACACATCCTACGCCCTTTCAACGTTGAAATGCAGAGGGGTTGGAATTTTTCTTTCACTTCTATTTTGATTCATAAGTTAAATTGATGAATTCTTCGATATAAATAAAATCACATAATGCTCGAAAAAATTTTATTATGTTTTTCATGAGACCTTGTGGTCATTTAACTTTGTCTCATCGACTTTCAAGCTCATATAATAATTAAGCAATTAAAATATATTTAAAACTCTTTCAAAATTTGTTTTTTTACACAATTTATCATAATTTTGAAAACCCATGCGCATCATTTTATAAACTATTTTTTTTTAAACTATTTAAATTCTATGATATAAAATGCGAATGAGAAGAATATTTAGATGTTCATGTTTGTAGACAAAAAAAATTTTATTTGGTTTTCACATTTTTACAGTAATGTTCATTGCGATTGTTACAAAAGACAATTTTTCTTCTCGTTGGGTCCATTTATGAATCTGCTCGTTCATTTACATTTGAATTTCAAGATAAAATGCATTCGTTAACGAATAAAATGACTCGTTTTGTAGTAAAACGAGGACAAAACGTGTTGTGAGTCAAAAGTATTATCTATGTATATTGACGTGCTTTATTTAAATCTGAATATGACAATTTTTTTGTACATACAGACTAGAAAAATGTAAAAAAGATGTTTTTTCCTACGTAGATTATAGCTTGTCAGATCTGTAGACTGTCCCCACACAAAGCTTTTTCCCCCCTAGCAGGTTACGTCGATTCCACCCGAAAGATTCCGTTACGTCGTCACGATGGCTACTAATGATTAATGATCTTGGGCTTGATATATCACCATCATTTTTCACGCATAGATGAAACCTCTTGATATCTCCGTTTTTGCCTCATGTATCGCACATTTTAACACACATGTGAAAATATCCGTATACATAAATAGATGATTACTTGAAGCAACTATGCTTTGATACTTTAAAAAAAAGTAGTTATACTGCCTTTTTATTCACCTCTTTAATGAAGTTGACTGTAGTGGATTACTTTATAAACGACTTGATTACAGATTTCAAACAATTCTCTTTTGATCTACAAAAAATATTACTTTCTAGGTAGAATGATACAATGGAGTAAGTTTTTTAGCAAGTATTTTATTTTTACAAGTTTTTTTTATACAAATGAATAAAAAAAATCTGTTATTAAATTTTCTCTTTTATTCGAATTCTTTTGAGGTTTAAAATATTTCTAAAAATTTTTTTTTACACAGGATGCATTCTATTGATTCCGACAGACCTGGCGACAAATAAAATTGTAAAAAATATCTAGCAATAAAATAAAGAGCATAAGATCCAGAAGAAAATTTAACAAGTCTTTTTTATATCAGACAATTCTGATTTTTTTTCTACGTTTTTCCACTTCTTCTCTTATATAGTCTCTAATATCTCTTTCTGCGACGAAGATAGTCAGTCTGCAAAAGAATTACCATGATAATACCATGATTAAATAGGAAAAGAACTGTGCAAAGTTGAACACGATATTACTTGGTGATGAAAATGAAAGAAAGAAGTTTTTGTTTTCTTTAGCTTATTGTTTCAGAGATATATTTATACACTTGTGACAATTATAACTTATTTTTCTTGGCTAGAAATTTGTTCACATCGGTAATAGCAGAATATTCAAAACTATGAAAGTGTCCAGTTTAATTAAAAACAAGTTCAGAACAGCGTTTTATTATCCACAAAACGCTTGTGTGGTTCTATATGCGAGTTGGTTGGTGAAGCATTATTAAAGCGGCACGTAATTGAATCCATCCGGCTTCTGACCACGTACCAGTGACCACTCTCAAGCGCTTCTCGACTTGGTTCTAACCCCTCCTTCTCTCAGACGTTAGCCCTATGTACAGGTGCCCAAGTCAACATACACACAGATATAACTAATTCACGAGGAAGTAAACCACATATGCAGAGTACTGACCTATTGGTCCAATTTAGCATTTGATTAATCATCTATTAGTGGACGACGTTGTAATTTACATTATATTACCATTAGTCCTTAGTTCATTTTTCTCGTGAAATTGCTGCATGAAAGCATATACCCTGACCTGATCGTCAATCTTATTCTCGCGTGCCGTCAATATTATGTGTGAAATTAGGTTAAACACATGGCTGCACATCATTGGCACATTATTCAACGATCCAACAATCGATTAATAACGGCATAAGGCTAACTAGAAACGGAAGAAGAGGGATATCAACAATCTCAGCCTTCTATCATGTTATGAGCGATCATGCAGAAGCAAATGAAATTTTTCTTATGACACATACTACGTGAGAAATTTCATCTAAGAAGTAACTTTAATTATTTTCCACGAAAGTAAAAAAGAAAGTATCGGAAAAAGTCAAAATAAAATTCTATAAAATAAGTGAATGAGCTTTTAAAGTGAAAAACCACTATTAATAGCATGGTGTAGCAACGAATCTTTAAAATTGGTGTATGAAATATTTTCAATTGTTTGACATTAAATGTACAGTTAGCACACATCGAGTTTAAATACCTCTGTTATAGTGGATACCGAGAATAGAGATAACGAAATTATGTTTTTGCAATGGTCGTTCATCCATCACGTGATTGATTTGATCATTAAATGATATAAAAGATCTAATACGTTAATGAAATTACTAGCACGGGCTTTTTATTAGCGTGATCACGTCTGCCAACTGCAGTATGCGACAATTTTCTCCCATTTTTTTTCATGTTTTTATTCAGTTATGGCATCGAGCCACAGCTCTTTTCTCTTCCACCCTGGTAAGCTTCATCCTCGGCTAGGCTGGATATATTCCCAACCGTTTGCCACTCGAAACTAGACGTTCTTGTGTCTAGTGGGTCGCATCTGCATCACTCGAAACTTCCGACTGCTGCAGAGATCCACTGTATGCACATGAACACGCAACACTGAGCAAACAGTTGAGAAATGGTAGGAAAAGCGAGTTGAGTAAAACTACTACTGCATATATTACATACGAGTTTTTAAAAAGTCTTCTTCAGGTATATGTGACTATCAGGTGACTAGGTATTTCCTCTTTCTCGTGATCTCAACCAAGAAAGTATCACGGATGCATAATACATTCACGACACTCAGTTGCATCTAAGTCGTCCATCTTTCTATATGTTCTTCATACCGACTTACTTGTGTGATATTTCACTTAGAAAATATTTTTCTTATCTTTTTCCCTATGGCTTATTTTTTGTTTTTACATTTTTCCGTCACTTGACTGAGATTTGTACTTCACAAAGGATTAAGAACCCCGCAATGCGTTTTTCGAGTTTATTTAAACAATTTTCAGTTTTATATTAATATAATATTTACTTTAATCCAGTCGATCAAAATAGATCCCCAGCATCAGAAAAAAATTTTAATCGATTGATTTAATATTAAATGGCTATAAAAAAAATTAAAAATTAAAATGCAGACATAAATAGGCTCTATTTCGATTCTTCAAACCATTAAGAATTGCAAATTTTTTCATTTTTATTATATGCCTTCACTTTCTCCTTTATGTACCTTTTAAAATTTTGACCCGAGATTTATACCTATAGGTAAAATTCAGGATTTATTGCTAACTTTTATGTTCTACGTTTATGATTATTCAATAGCTTAAACAAACATATTTTAAACATCGTAAATAATTTCATTGTTTATGTGACTGCTTATTAAATTGCCAGATTTAGTTGGATGTTTTGACAATTAAATTATTGATAATTACGTGTTCATGGTCATTAGTATGTAAATATGTATTACAGAAAGGTAGAAAATAAAGTTGAAAAAGAAAATCATAGTTATCAAGTGGTAAATGGGAACTACACTATAGGGTGCCTTTAATATCGCATTTCATATCAGCATTAAGCCTATGCAAATGTACGTACTGTATTTTAAGGGTGATCAGAACATATTACAGCTGACGTTCCCTGAGGTTTAGGATATATTTGAAAGGGTTTCATGTACTCCAGTCACTGAGATAATTGTTATCCTTGCGTCTTTAGCTCATAATTGAAAACTAACAGTCAAACAGCTTATTGTTAAATTTGACTGCAAAATAATATCAGTAAATATTAACTCAAGATTTGATCAGCTCAAAAGTCATAAAGAAGTATTTGTTCTAATCAGAATAAAAGAAAAATACATGAAAAATAAAGTCAGTCGATTCTTGGGGACAAATCGCTTCAGATACTTTTTTTTTCTATTTGTACATTTTTTTCTTTGTACAGACGAGAAAATAGAAAAAAATGGCAGCAAAGAACGGGGTAGAGAAAAAGGAAGCGAAGAATGATTGCAGCTTGTAAAAGTGTAGTTGATGGGGTGAGTAGAAAGCAGATACTGTGTTGCGTTATCGCAGCAGGAGTTCATAAAACATTGTCTAACTGTTGGAAGATGGTTGACCATTCTCGTTTCTTTATATTAGGCCCATAAAGACATCAGAGTCAGACGCTTATTGTTGGCAATTGCTGTCTCGACGTAGTTTCTTTTACTTTGTCTCAGACCTTTCACCCTCATTTTTCATCAACTAATATTTTACATAAGAACGGGGTCATAAAATTTAACGACTGATTATCTAGTCCAATAAAAGCTTATCAAAAGAATGAGTAGATCAATCGATGATAGATAAAATCAACTTCACTGAGAAAAAAAAAAAAATTTTTATTTAAACAACTCTTTTTCAAATTTGTGATAATTTTCAGTTCTCTTTTATAAAGAGTTATTTCAACGAGACAAGTTGGAAGTGAAAATTAATGTAGTGGTCGTGCTAGTTTCGAGCCCAACATGTAGCATAGTAATAATAATGTGGTATGGTAGCAAGATTGTCTGAGAAGGGAACGATGAGGCTTGGAATAGAAGTGAAGCTTTGTAAAATGAGTGAGACATCAGTCTTTATGATAGCCGGTTATAACAATGCTGGAGATGTTATTGTATGGTGGCACCACAAGGTTTCTGCCCATGTCCTGAGGCTTTGGCAAACACTGAAACTAGTCTAGTCAACTCTTATCGTGTTCAACCACTTTGAAAAATCTACACTCGGATGTGAAAGAAATAGATGTCAAGCTCGCCGCTTTGTAAGCATTGCCAAGGCTTTTTCACTGTCAGAAAATTGTTTCGAAGGAGACGAATGATAATAAGTCGAGAGGGTGTTTTTCATTTGTAAAAACTTGAGTTGGAAATTGGTTGAGGGCACGAGGAGAATAGAGAGTGAATGCAGAAACTACAGCAATGGATGATACAGAGCAGACGGTACTCTTGTTTTTACTACTATTACGGTACTTCGAAAATTGCTGTCCGTTACAAACGACAAAACAAGCGACATGATTGCGGCGACGCCAATGTAGTAACAGCAACGAAGCTACACTAGTATATTTACAAAATATAGTCAACACTCAACGAGTAAAGTTCTGCTGTTTGTAGTTATGATTGCAACTTCCGGATCTCTAGAGCATTCACCGCCACCCACAGCGTGACAATTGAAGATGTTTTCTTTAGTAGATTCTCTAATAACTCTCGAAGAAACGTAAAGTTTTTTTCAACACAAAAATGTGATCAACTTAGCTCTGTTTACAAATCTCTGCAGACTTTCATTTATGAAATAGATATTCTGAAAAGAGAGTTTATACTTGGCAGAGTTCATTATTTAAATATCTTTCCACTGTTTGTGATAAAATTATTGTTTTAGATTTTAATTAATAATAAGCTAATTACTGATTAACATAATGATTGATAAATGAAACCAATTCTACCTCATTTAAAAGATTATTGTGAAAGTGATTACAGCTGTTTCTTATTTTTAGCTTAACACTTTGAACAAAGATGTTAATTCATTTCTCATTTGTGTTCCAGTTGAATTATTTTTTAGATTGATCTAATTTATACGAGAGACAAACGCTTAACTAAATATTTGCAACGATAGAATACCCAACTTTTTTATCAACATTTTATAGATTTAATCAAGAAAAAATGCATTGTCTTCCAGTTCAACGATATTTCAATCTTAGCAAAGCATCATTCAAAAAGATTAAATTAATTGTGCAGACATGCAAGACGAATGAATAAGTATTTGATGATCATCTACCAATTCTTCTGGTTGGCGCATAAAAAAACGAATTGTTGTAACATAAATTATTACCATCATTTTTCGCTGATTGCGAAATGAGGATGGCTCGAGCTGAAAATGGAGTCTCATAGCACAGATAATAGAGCTCGATGACGCGCCAGTGTTTTTCACGCGCAAATTATTGCCGGTTCTGCGGCCGTCTGATTTACATTTATCGCCATAGCTGCTTTCGTAATGGTAGACGCTTTATCTTCCGTTATTCCAACTAATTATACTCCCATTCGCTGATAAAATATGAGGGTACGTGGACCGGACGCTACGCTAAACGGAAAAGCCCCTCGACTGCAAAAGAGTTTCACTTAAATCAATATATAATTCGCTTTTATTCTTCAACACTGTTGGATCTCTAGGTTCAACAACTGATCATCACCCTCTCTTCTTTTTTTTTTTTGCTTGTTCGAGTTCGTTCTTTTACTTCGTGCTCTCAGCTACCCTTCGATTTTAGTGATTAATCGATATGCCCGACAATTTGTATCATTTAAAAATAAATTGAAGAAATTAGAAAAATAAAAAAAAACACAAATTCGAGGATATTATATTCAATTTAAAATTGTTTCTTGTTTAAGAGTGTTAAGACTTCCTCTGTGGACTTTATTAAGCTTATATTTATGTATTAACTTGAAAGTAAATTGAATTAAAAAGTTTGAGTGCGTGTAAATTATCACAAGTTATGAAAATTGACAATTCGTCTTAGTAAATATTGTTAGTGAATGACGAACGTAGCAAATTATCCTGAAGACAATGAAGTCAAAGAGTAAAATCCTCATAAACTCTCAAACTCCCTTTCGCCTACTCCAAATACGAAGTTACTTTACCAAGTAGCAACTACAAATTGCTACTGCTAGTAGTGCTTTCATGGCTCTGCTACCTCAGTCTTAGAAAGTCTTATTTCATCCTTCTCTAGAGTATCCTCCTCTCTTACTGGGCTAATTACGTTCAGTATGAACGAACGAGGGTTTCGAATTTGCACGATCCGCGTTCAGGGATTATCCTCATCGAGAATCAGCTCCTGCTTCGTTAGTTCAAAGCTCTTTATTCGAAACGACAGCCTGACGTTCGTCTTTAATAAACAATGTTCATATCAGTGATTAGTTTCCATAAATAAGGGAACGATACATTTTATATAAAAGCAAAAAAAAAAAAAGAAATAATTCTTTGTTAACGTTTGAAATAAACAAATTATAATTTATAAGAGACAGTAGTTAAAAATAATATTGAAACACTTTTGCTCACAATGATATCATTGAAATTATTAATTCATTGTTTAATCAAAGAAGATCACTACATGCAATTCAATCGGATAAAATTTCTCTGAATAATGAAGCAAACAGAGTATCTACAATTATTCCACAGTATTTGATGAACTCACAATATATTTTCAATCATATTTCGATTAAGATGTCTATAGGTGAAGGTATGGATTAGGTGTATATATAGTGTCCACGAATCAAAAGGGATAAAGAAAAGAACAAAGCAGTGAATGCATCAAATTTCCCCTTTCAATTTCGTTCGCACTATTCAATTTCCTGGACTCGGGGCTTAAGCGCAGCAAAAATCCAAGTGCTATAGAGTAGAGCAATGTCATTTTTTGTGGCTAAGATTGCCACGCGCAATTCTACCTCTAGGGCAGAAATTTTCTTTTTGCTCTCTTTTACTTTTCTGTTTCAAACGGACAGAGAAATAGCCTGGCCACGAATAATGTAGTTAAGTGAACGTGAACCCAATGAGCCATCTCGTTCAACTACGATTTTCTAAACTTGGATTTTATTTCGACCCTCGATTATCTTTATGACCCTTTTTGACAATAATTTTACTCGTTTCTATTCTATATTTGTTGCTTAATATCAATAAAAACACAATCGTTGCAGAAACAAAATCAGAATATATTTTTTCTATTATTTATTAATTTTTTAGAGTGGTTTAGAATCAGTTTTATTTTTATTTCAAATTTTAAAAAATAACCTGAACTATCTAAAATCTCTTTGTAAAGAATTTAACATATTGATTGAGTTATGATTTTTTTCTTGCATTGAATAAGAAAACTATTTTTTAAAAAAATTGAAACAATTGTAATCGTTTGTTCTCTTTTGAGAGTTAATTAAATAAAATCCAATCAATTTTAATTATCCAAAAAGCATGAAGTCAAAAGACAAAACTAGAAGAAGTTAACAGTTCCAACAGCTTTTAATCAGTCTTTCAAGTAACTTCCTGCCATTCTCGTTAGTCATCCCTAGGGATCGACATTTTGAGTGCGTTGAAGTTGAAAAATTTGTCGTAAAAAAAAGTGAAGACTTAAAATACGTAATATGAAGGAAGGGATTGCTAAAATTCCCGAAGGACAACACGGTAAATGTGCGAGCGCCGTAAAGTAAAGTAAATAATGATTAGGGTGATTTTGTATTTTTACTTCGTGCCTGATTTCCGACGAGTAAATATTGCGAGTTTTCTTAAGACGAGCCTTTCCTTTGCATTTTCTTCTTTTTCTTTTTCTCTCGATAGAAACTCTCGAAGACGGCAAAGCAAAGGTCGCCTGGATTGGCACTTAGAAGGAACTCGAAAGCTTTAGACTACCTACTACTTTTATGTTGTTGTACGAGATTGAAGCTCTTCAACTGACTGTCCAACCTTTTCAGACTTTCACTTCTCAGTACACTTTTTTTCTTTTCTTGACAATCTTTCGCCCAACAAGAGAAAAATATTTCTGCCATGAAGCAGAAATAACCTAAAAAAGATTTAAAGTTAAATTTGATCTAGGATTTATCAACAATTTTTCTTCTTTTGTTTCGATTGCCCTTTTTTTTCAATTTAATTAATTAAAAAAAAATTCACTCAACATCGTTAACAAAAACTTGCATAAAATTCTTGATTTAATGATACTTATTTTTGATTCAGGAATGATTACATTTGGAGAATAAAATTTGGATCGAAATAAATGATACCTTTAGTAAGTTAAAGAATTTTATAAAAGTGTTGTCATGAATTTACATAAGTTATTAATATTTATCACATTATTCATTAATTAAAATATTTTGTAATCAACTGAAATAGGTTGTTACAATTTATTTCATTTCATTCATCAATTGAATAATGCTGTACTCATTGAATCAAATGTGTTGTTAGTTTTTTATTCATAATTATTTACAATTGAAATTCCAATATGGATAATAAATGTAAACTTATTCATATTAAATGTTGCTTAATATTTATTACCTAGCAAATAATTTAAATATTTTAATTTTACTTTTTTATTTATTCTAAATGATTTTTTTACCAATCGATAAAATTCTTAGAAGAGCGTATAAATCTCATCTTTTTTTACTTTGATTGATTTTATGATTATTCAACTGATTTAAATAATACAACATGAAAGTAGCCAATGAAAATTTACACTAAATACACTTGTAACTACTTGATGAATTCATATAATCTGAATATTATGTTCTACCTCTCAGTAACGATTATTCCATATTTCCAACGCTTAAACATTTTAAACTATATTTGAATATTTTGATAAAATACATTCTGAATAATCACTTGTAATTTTGTATAAAAATAGCCAAGCAGATAGACATCATCTATTATTATCAGTAGAGAGACATTAATCGTTTGTTAATGACTCTCATCTGTCATATCCAGAACTCGTGTTATTTCTGTATCCTTAATACATCAAAACATATTTATAGTATTTTTGAAAAAAGTTATGACAACTTTTTTATCAGTTTAATGACCAGAATATCACTGTAATATTAAATTACTGATAATTTTTATCAGAAAAAAAAATTAATTTAACTGGTAAAATAATTCACCAAATATTTCAAATATTTTTCAAAATGGTTTTAACATTGTATCATTTTTATGTTATGTCGTCTTATAGATATACTGTAACTTAAGACTTTTCAAAATTCTTCAGGTCTTTCAGTTAAACTCAGGAAACTGTTGCTACTTATTCGTCGTTCTCGGATATAGTCTCATTTTCTCATATTTTGCGAGAATGAGAAAAGAAAATAGTGTGTTAAAATAAAAGTAAAACTTCATGACTATGGTGGTAAGAAGCTCCATCGTCAAGTCGAGATGCGAGTTGAGACAGCATCGCTAATGGAGGTGCGGTGTACGAGTAACTCATAAAATTTTATAGGCAAGTCGCGAAGTCCCCCTACTTTTATTCTTTTTTTCTTTCTCATTACAACTCTACAATGTACCTCAGTCTTTTCTGTTTTTATTTTACCACCAACTCTCTTAGTTTTAATTTTTATCAATTTTTTATCGCGAGTTAAAGTTTTTTCTTCATTCATTGTATTCAACAAGCTATGAAATTGATGCAAACTAAGCGTTGATTATCATTAGAAGTTTTTACCAGGATAACTTATTGCTGTACTAGCTATTCAGCGGTTTGTTTGTTAAATATAGCCACTTGACTGTCAAGTCGTCCGCGGTTAATTGTTTGTCTTATTTTTGAGCACTCAAGGATAATTATTCAACGGTCTTTCATGCCTTCTGTGTATACGTAGGGAAGAGATTCGTGAGCACAAAAATAATGACGAACTACTTCATTGATGTAGGAAAGTACTTGCATAGCGCACCCTCATCATTCCTCTTTTACTCCCTTAGGGGGTAAATTTATTTAAAGATTAAGCTGTGAAAAGAACTCATTCATCTATGCTTTTCGTTACTATTAAAGCATTATTTGTCCTCGAATATTGATATGTTTACAAGAAGTTTCCCTGCATATTTAAAATTTAAAAATAAATGCATGTTCTGTACAATCATTAATTGAAAAAAAAACATTCATTTTTTATCAATAAAAAATAAAATTTTATTGGTTTTTATTTCACTACAATAAATGTTCTACTCTACATAAATGAAAATATAATTTAAACAAAATACTTCATTCAACGAATTAAAAGAAACTGAATAATCCTTGAATTGTTTTAAAACAAATACAACATACTTGATAAATATTTATCTAAAGAAATTGAGTACTTGAGTACAGGTATTGATCCTTAACAAGTGTACTTGGAGATTATTCATTTATTACAAAACAGGGAAGTGGGTAAAAAAATAATATAGAGAATAGCAATAATAAAGTATCGACGTATACTCGTCAACACATTAGGTTTAAAAGCGTTTCTCTGTAAATTAAAGTAGTGAATGAGTGTTGTGATTTAACGTCCGGAAAATAAACTCTCAGTCTTTATTAGGGCATGGAAGGGAGAGCCTCGTCTTTATCCATTTGTCTCTAGCACGCGAGGTTTAGTACCTTTACCTTCATTTCATAAAATACCAGAAATTTGTCATAATTACGAATTTTATTACGAAGGGAAAGCCGAGTAATAACAATTTTTTTGTCTTTATTTCAGGTGGTGAGTACTGAGACAATTAATTGGTTTCTCTGGATTATTTTTTATTACCCGTTGAGTCAATCATATTAACGAAATCCCAAAAGGTTTGTAGATTAAAAAATAATGAATATTTATTAGAACTTATTAATAAAATTAGAAAAATATTTTTTCACAAAATATTATGGGTGATTTTGAAAGCTGAAAATTCTCTTGACAAATCAAATTAGACTTGGCTGCGATGGGAAGCTTTCGAGAATTTAATTAAGTTACTTCAGTATGAAGAGGGGAAAAAGGACAAAAGTAACGCAGATGAAGGATGAAATCTCATCTTTTGCTTTGCCAGTATCATCCGTACCAAATTCAAGGTCGACAATATGATTCCATCTTGTCTAAATCAATTAGAATCACATCATTCTGCTTTCACCTGAACTTACAGGTCATGGAGAAGCATCGTAAATTTGGCAGACTGCTTGACAAATTATTTTTGATGTCGGTTCTACGCGCAAAGAGGCGGTAGAATATCTACCTGTGTAGAGATTGGTCTGACAGAGGTTAAAAGGTGGTTGGCTATGAGGGTACGCGCGTGTCCAAAGTAATGTTCCAACCCATGCGAGTCGTGGTGCTCGTTAATTACTGAAGAAAGCACCTTCCTTCTGCTCACGCAGGCGCGTTCCTCTTTTTATTCCTCATACCTCTAACCGCCCTAGAAAATCCTAATTTGCGCACCACCATTTTACACCTCTTGCCCTCCATCTCCACTTGATATTTCTAATTTTCCGAGGAAATATCACGGTATCAAGCCTTTATATATATCCCCTTGACACCTGTACCCCTTTATCAAACCAGAACTGAGGAAATTCCATGAAAATCTAAATTCTATGCGCCAAGTTTTCCACTTGCTTTCCTTACGCCTCAATATCATGAAATTTCATTTAAATGCGGCCTCGTGTGGTAATTTTGATGCTCGCAGAGAAATGTTTCGTATTCAAACGTTATAACGTGGGTATGTTATTGGAGATGTTTGTTGGGAACAAGACTGTTTCACTGTTAGGATATAGTAGTGAAATGTGGTCAAGCATTGACTGAAATTCCGATACAACAAAAGCCATCTCGTAGCTTGATACACGATGAGTAGCATCCGTGGTGGCTTCTATCTTCACTGATAATCATTCTTGGCATGCAGCAGTTGCATCGGACGCACCAACGAGATTGTGCAGTGGTTTAGGAACTGATCAAAGCATGCGGTGAGTCTTTGTAGAGCTTTAGTCCTGGCAAATATTCTAAGCAATTTAATTTATCTTACAGTTGAGATAAAATAAAGCTTTATTAAGCGTGTGTGTTGTTAATGAGAAACATTTTTAATTTAGTTTTGAGTTCAAAAAACTTTGAGGAATTGGATTTAATATTAATAACTCATAGTTTGTTGAAACCTCGAAATTTTAAGTTGTTGCAAAGTGGTGCAAAAAGATGAGATAATAACCATTGGTCAGCCACTTTAACCCTTTGGGAATTGAGAAGTACTAGTTCAAGCGACGTGTCTCCGGGAAAAATTCGATAATGAATTTACTAAAGAGCTTTTCGTTTACTGTATTCTCATCGGCTCCACTGGGAGATAAGCCGTCAGTGTCAGAGACGGCTCGGGTGTCCACTCGACAGTAAAACGAACCAATACACCTACGTGTATTTACATCTATCGCTCCAACATCAGGACGTCTCTATATCACTGAAATACAGGCTTGATCTGTATCGCGAATGAGAGTCATACACGTCAGTGACATGCTGACAAACCATACAAATAATTCATATTTGTGTATATTAATTTGCGCGGCAGATTAGCCACCAATAAAAAATTTCTTGTATACTATTGGACTTATCAGTGTTGGATATGAAGAATAGGGGGATAAAATTTATAGGAAAAAAATTTTTTAGTCAAATTTATACACAGTATTTTATTTAAAAAAGTAAAATCAATACAGTTTAAAAGTAAAATATACTTATTTTAAAAAGATACGATTTTATTTTAAATATAGTCTTTGAGTACTTTTTTAACATTAAAAATGTATAAATAAAATGTTTTCCTGTTCTTTTAAAAAACGATTATTAGAAAAAAAAAAAAACTCATCAAAAAAAATGACTGACGAATTTACATAATATTTTTATAAAACCCACCTTTAGGCACATTAGAGCAAATTCATGAAATTTTATTATGCATAAGTATTCGAAAGTAACCTAACTTTTGATGAAAAATGTTTAAATCTTGAGGGTTGTCGCCTTTGCAAGAACACAAGGGTTTGATTCAATGACTCAGTGATGCGTGTAATCCTTCTTAGGTTTCAGTTATACCACGAATATATTTTGATTCCGCACGAGTACCCATCGTATTCGAAAAAAGCACAAGAAATCGAGCGTAGAATGGAAAAAATTTATCTTCGCTTCTTTCGATTCGGCTAATTCTTTCCCGACTATCAAGATTCACCCTCTATCGTAAGTCAAATGTTTTTTCATTTCCACTGAAAACAAAAATTGGACTGCCAAATTACAGACCCAAACTGAGTTGCATCTAATTTTTTTAATCAATAACACGAGTCATGTAATCGATAACATAGCTATTATTGCGTGATTATTTGTCGTGTTTGATTTGGATAATTCTGAGAACTAGAATCCCCAATCGTATACGAATTAAATAAAATGATAGGGGCTGCTGTTACTCGCTGCATACGCGTGTAGCGTCAATTTCAATGGATTATTAGTAATGTCATGCGGGTAAAATGATACGTTTGTATAACAATACCATAGAGTTTCTAAAGATGCGTGTGTCTGCATAGAAACATGCTTTATTGTTATGCATTATGGCATGATATCAACTAGATAAGTCACGCAACATTTGACAATATTATTGAAAAATTATCTTTATGCTTCATAGACAAAAGAGAAATAAAAATAGAGTAAGCAAGCCAATTGTGATATTTATTTAAATTTTTAAACCCCTATCAAGTGACAAATTGATAATCCATTGTGTCTAGTGAAAATCTACTTGAATTCATTTCGAGAATTATTTTAATGCATTCACTCCATGATTTTTAATTCAACCATTTGATTCATTGTGTGAAAAATGATTATTTTGTTGAACAATTGTTTATTCAGGTTTATTTCATAGAATTTCAAGCTAAATTTGAGTACTTTTAACAAAAGAATGTATTTCATTAATTGTTATTTTTCTGCTGTGGTAAACATAAAAGATCAGCTAGAATAAAAAAAAAACACAATTGATCGCTTTCTATCCATTGTCTTTCTATCGGATCTATTCTACAGCAACGATAGCCACATAAAAATCGTAAAACAGTAGTGTATCCTGGTTGCTCCAATAGTCTGCACACGTTTGGAAAAGTTTCAAAGCATTCGGACCGCGTGGGTCGTATAAACATTTATCCTAGTGAGTTCCACTGTAGATTTTCACCCGCAATCGAGTCAATTCTCGTTCTACAATCCGCAGCAACCGCAAAAATCGTGATAGCTCGGAAACTTTTCCATCTTATAAACTTGGATGTTTTCAAAAGTTCAAAGTATAACATGTTGGCATTATACTGTCAATTTCGCTAAATATTTATTCTACAAATAAAATGTAATTATGGTAATGATTTTTTGTGCTACCTTTATGGTTACTTCAATTTTAGAAAATCAATTATATTATTATTATTAAATTTAATTTATAACTTACCATTAAAATAAAGACTTTTAAAATTGAATTCCATTTTTTTTTATTTGAAAAAATGATTGCTGTAGAGTTTTGAATAGTTGTTATTTTTTTAAACTTTTAAAAATATTTTAAAAAACTCCATCATAACTTTACAAAATATCATCTAATAAAACTCGAAATAAATTATAAACGTCTACATTCACTTAGATACAACAATCTAGAACATGATAATTACAAATATGTGTATGTGATGCTCTAAGGGAAGTGGACACTCGACTCTTCTTTAGCTAAGTATGTATACCTTGTTGACATGATATTCACAAAATTAATGATGCGATGAGAGCTTCTGAATTCTATTTAGATACACAGATAACTTAATTATAAACATAATAAATACATGTAAAAATTTTCCTAATTAATTTTTCATTGAATAAATCATAAAGATTCTTAGTATTAAATGGAATCAAGAAATCATTTGTCTCCAGGATTTTGAAAGTCGAGGAAAGTAATGGCTATGTAAACAACATTTACGTACATCCTGTTGATAATAAGCTTTGGAGTATAAGGGCTATCCTAATTCTGGTGTAGACACATGAATATTATGCGTATATGATTGTGTAGAAGATTATATTTATTGATCCATTATAGAAAGGACAGGATTGCTAGGGGTTGGTAGGGCCAAGTGTGTTAAACCGAACATTGGACTGCGGCTGACAATAATTTTGGAAAATTAGGTTATCCCTCGAAGTGTGAGGTGTATTCAAAGCGCATTTCTGTACAGGAATGATGCAATGCACGACTTAGTCGTACAGCACGTAACATTGTGTCGATACATTTGTATCCGGATAGCTGGTACCTATAGCTCGTTATTCCGCGTGAACCATACTAGAGGCCTCGTTCGGGAGCATTAAATCGATTTACACGTTTGAATATTGAAATCCACTGAGTATAATAGACCAAAATTGCTACAAAACGTACAACAGGACATCTAAAAACTCATTAGTACATCATTTATAAACAAATTAGAAATTTCCACCATGCACGTCAATGTGAATTTATTTCAATGAGTATCCAAATGCCAAATGATGTATTTTACAACTATCCCACTGGCTTCATGCTGATTTCGATTGTCGGAAATTATACTAAATATTTGACCTAGATGTTTATTCCAATTGATAAAGAATTCATTAAAATTCTTCACACGGACTTGTTTAAATAAAATTCTCTATTATGTATTAATTACCATTTTTGTCATTTAATTAAAGTGGTGGTTTTATTGAATACCATCAAAATAAAGAACATTTAATACAAAAAAAAATTTATCAAGAAAAACAATATAAAAATGATGAAAATGTATCAGTTTTCAATGTGCCTTATTCAGTTCTTTAAAATTAAGAGCATTGGTACAAGACGAGTATTTAGATGAGAGTTTTAACAGTTATGTGGTGTGACATCCAGTCTCATCCTCAGTGTTTGTTAGCACTCCTATGGCTTATTGTTGCCTCGACCCTCTTTGTTGAGATTTCTAAAAGCACTTGGTCGCGTTTAATCTATACGCACACTCTTATCCTCTAACTTGGTACTATTAAATACTGTGTTTTTTAATGTCTAGAAGCATCTATTTCCATCGACTATTACCCTTTTTATTTTGCTTCTCTGCTCTGTGTTATTATTCTTTGAAAGCCCAATTACCCAGCTATCAATGGAGACTTCATTTGTTCAGATAATTAATTATATAAATGACAAGATAAGTAAAGCAGTAAATTATTTATATATAAAACAAATCGTGGAGCAGACATTTCTTGAAAAGAGACCGTTCACTATATCTACCACAATGGACCGGAATCGACTTCTCGGATGTGCGCTTTTGACCTCGGTAGTTTTCTTAGTCAGGCGTAACGGTCGATTTCCTTTTACAAAGATTTGCTCTCTACGTACGTCCCGTATTGTAAAGGTTCTTTTATTCACACTCTTTTTTGCTTTATATTCAATTTCCCTACTTGAATCCTTATTTACAGTTGAATTTTAAAAAAAATACAAGTAACGTTAAATTTAACTTTAAAACATTTTTTAAGTCACAAAAAATGGCTATTATACTAATTTAAAAAATGAATAAACAATTTTTTTCAATTCAATTTGATACTAGAATGGTTATGACATGTTTGCGTCGTTAATATATTAAATATTGTTATAGAAATTCAGCTGAACAATGGTGCTAATTAATAGCTGTTAATCGTTCCCAAGAACTTAACCAAGCGCTTTATCCCGCGTACCTCAATTTCAGATTCAGTGTCACCACACGTATTCCCGTGTGCGTGCAACGATCTGCGTACGCATTGAGTTGGGCTGTAATAAGCAGTTAGGAACCTTATTAGCTTTTGGGGCGGGTGAAACGTTTAATGTATTCCATTGTGTGGCTGCGACGTGGTGACGGTGGTAACGGCAGCTTCGTACTAATTCTGAAATTCCTGGTATTACACCGTCAAGTGATTTTCAGCATTTGTGCGCATCAGGATGGAAAGGCTCTTTGGATATTCTACGTCTCATATTTACATATTTCAGACTGTCTATTAAAAAATAAGTTGACTTATCATTTTATTTCTTCATAATAACTAATACTGATTAATTTACTACCACTTCCACCCATTAAATTGAAGAATTTTATCTCCAGATTACCCTAGAATATTTTGAAATGGAATAATTGAGAATAAAATATTCAATAAAGTCATCAAAAAAGGTTTATAAATAAAATTTAGTAGTAAGAGTAATATTGAAGAGAACAAGTTATACAAAAGTCTATAAATTTCCAGTGTGTTATTGCTAAGCATCATTGAATGGGATATAACGCCTGGTATTGAGCTGAATTCAGAGAAAAACGAGACGAAAAAAATGCAAAATAAGAAAAATAAATCTAGCGGTAAAGACGAAACATCGATGAGGGACTAAATCTGAGGGAAATATTCGTGAGAATGTCACGTCGTGTATCGGCTCACGTCTGCCTAGAAACGAAAGGACAAGAACAGAGTGTATAGAGTAGTATCGTATAAGAGGAAAGGGGTAGAAAATACGAAGCAAGCGATGTCGTCACGTGCACATGGTAGTTACCGCAGAATTTTCACTCATGGAATCTAGCTTCGAGTATTGCTCATCGAGGGGTTCAAATTGCCACTGTGATCACTTCAGTAATACCCAGATTACTTGGGCGTCGATAAATAAGTCTAATGTCACGAAGAAAAAACAGGGGTCAGCTTTGCCGTTTTGTTCGTACATAATTCTTATTTTATTACCAACACTTCACCACGTCATTTTCATCGCCAGCAGAGTTCCGCACTCCCGCTGCTCGAAGAGAGGACAGTGGAAAGTGGTGAGAGCGGAAACGCTATATGGTCATTGAAGAGAACAAGGGGGCGCGAACAAGTGGATGACTGGCCACGACGATGGTAAAACGCACAGCCGATTCATATCCTTTCTTTTGCTCTCGAGTTGCGGCCATAGTGTTTTCAACAGCAGCGTAGTTTGGTCTAGGATCAAAATAAAGAAAATAATTTTGGCATTAATCAACTTGGAGTCTGCGAAGTGTAAATTTCGGTGGTCAAGTAAACAATCGTTTCAACAATAAAATTTTATTTTATGCTTTTTGGGACACAAAAAAAATATTTTAATGAAAATTTATTGGTTTTTTATTATATAAGAAACATCCGACCATTCAATGTTAGAATGAAAATTGCGATATGTCAGAGCTTCGTTATTAGAGGCAACATCTGGTTAACGATACCAATTCTTGTGCTCAATTAAATGTCTTGTAGACATTTCTAAGACAGGGCGTCAATGGCTTTGGCACTTTATGAGTCTAATTTAACTGGTAACGTGTTTAAGTTTCCAACATTGACGCACCCTAAATTCAAATAGATGGACTTTCATCAGTACTGTATGCCTGACTATGCGTTGATTATTTCCACTTTCTCATTTCAAGTATTTCATTTTACATAATGCATTTGTTTTTTTTTTTTAATATGATTCATATCATGAAATAGTTGATGTTCAAATTATCTCTCATTTTACGTCTTATAATGTACGAGTTTAAAATTCTATAAAAAAATGGAGTATAGAATAAAAATTGCTTATAAAACAACTCAATTCCATTATCCTTTAAATTTTAGTATAATAAAGGAAACAGAGTTAGAATAAATTAAGATATTATTTATAAAATAGACGTTGTACAGAATAGTTATGTGCAAAAAATAATTTTATCTGGGAAAAGAAAAGTTTTTGATCGCATAAGCTACATGAAAAATTATTTTTGTGTTAAATTTTCCAACACTCGACCTTTGCTTAAAGAATATCTATTCTCTCTCATCCTTTTATTGTGTTATAGTCGATGGATTAATAAAAAAATATAACCTGCTTCTATGCATGAAGATAGACAAATCTCTAGCTTTTTAGTGTAAGTAAATTAATGTGGAGTAAGCTCAAAGTTAAAGAAGCCACGGAAGAGAGACAGAAAACGAGTCATAAATAGCACCAGCAATTCATTACAGCACACCTATAGCCGATAATCGTATTTTCAGACCATTTTACTAAAACGCTGGAGACCTTGCGTAACCGTTGGTTGAAGCCAGTGGCATTAGCGCTTCCCTAGTAATGGAGGGTACGAGACAGCAACATCAGGACGACAGGGTGGTTAACTGCATTAACCTTTCAACCACCCCAACAGGGAAGCACAGGCGCCACCCGCGGTCCGCTCTTGTCACACCGTGGGTTAATTACGTTCAATGATTTTGAACGCTGTGCCTAAACGAATTCCAAATAGGATTTCGTGACCAATACTAAAATAATGTCCTCTTTTACACCTTTGCTTTGGACAATTCCCATTAGTTTTCATAAAATATCGCTCCATCAAAATTCCTATTATTAAAAAATAATTAAGTTGATTAAATCGTTCATTTTATTTTGATTTTTCTCCATTATTAACGATAGATTCAAATAATTAAGAGAATAAATCTAGCACTTTATCATCCAATGGTCTCTACTTAACATCATATCTAAATTTTCCTGATCTAATTTGACAGCTTAAACTCTAATTTCCGTTTTTATAGTGAATTTCGTCAATTTATTCTAGGGTTATCGAGTTATAAAACTGAAAAGATGAAGCCGCTCGAAACTCAATGCAGTAAAAAAAAATTGCAGTGAATTTTCTAAAAAGGCGTTTTGAAGCTCATAATCTCAAGTTTCAAACCAGACTGAAAAGTAAAGCTCGGATTTCATTCCCTTAGAAATACTAGCTGCAAAAGACTGGAAAAATTAAAGTTTTTTAATCATTTTTTTAATTCTTTACAGCTCGACTGGACATAAAACAAATGAGAATAAAAAAATATCTTTCGGGAGTATATTTATTAGCAGTAACTTTAAAAAAAAAAAATTAATTTTTTCAATCCATTTTCTTATCATCAATTAGCATGAAACTCTAGTGCTAATTACATTTTATTACCATTATTTATAAAATGTAATATTCATTATTTTTTCGTAATTATCTGTTTAGAATTTAAATAGCATGTAAAAAATCCAATATCATTATTTACAAAAAAAAATAAGATGTAAATAATTCTTCTAATCAATTTATCTAGACCAGTGTGACAATTTTTAACATTTAAGTCAATATTTAAATGCCAGACTTTTAATTCTTCCTTTTTTTAGGCAAGTCTTGTGAATATATGACTCAATATTAGATTCACCGAAGTCATCTGACTTACTAAATAATTTATGCTTCTCTTTAGTTTTATTTATTCATAAATGATGTTATTAATACTTCAATATCATTGATTGCCTGGAACAATCCATATCCACTGCATATCTAAAATTGGATCAAACATTTTACTTGGTTTTTACCTTCCAAATTGTGTATATCCTCACTTTAATAATAATCTGTAACTTATTCTTTTTAGACTAAACAAAAATACTATAATCAAAAGAGAAATTTTTTTTTCAAAATACAGTTATACTGGTTTATTAATTGATCTATCTTTATTTCGAGAGAATGCTTTGAATTTTTTCATGCATGTATCGACGTTACACAGTGATTAGGAAACGAGTGAACTTTATAAAAAGTTAAGGTAGTATCCTTTCGCACCAAACGCTAGTTTAAAAGTTAGTTGAGCAAACTTTTGAACTTAAGCGTAAGTCTAAGATGTTTTTTTTATTTTCTTTTCTTTTATTAAACTTGGATTCTTACTTCCCTGGTACGACATTCTACTACGATAATCTAACTGGTATTTTTTTGTTAATGTGCCTTAAAAATATTTTACCCCTAACATATTTCACTCAAATTCTAAATTACATTGTGCAATTCCATTTTGCTTTTATTTCGTTACTTACCCAAGTAATTTCCACTTTCTTAAGAGTTACAGAATTTTTATATTTTTTTATACAAGTTAATCAAATAATTGGATTTATGTTGTAAACATTTTCAAAATATCAAATCACCCTGGGATTGAATAAAATTATTTAAGGATAAATAAAGTTATCAAAAATCTATAATTTAATAATTGATTTTAGATTTGAAGCTTAATGTCGATGGGAATAAAATAAATATCTGGAATGAGTTGAATATTCCATTTAAGTTTATAAATTTAGTTATTGGAGTTAATATTTAATGTTTCCCACTGTATGGTGTGGTCTAAAGATTATTTAGCATTACTGAAATGAGACGTCTGCATCAATGTCTTCATAGGGTATCGATAGAAGATTTAGTTTGATTTTCAATAATAACCGCAAAGTCTCTGTTATTCTATGTATAACACGTTCATACTGTTTGCGGTTTAGAATGATTAGCCACGAATATGATTGTTATCTGTCCATTTCTTGAAGTAAATTTATTTTAACTCTTACGCTGTTTTAGTCAAATTATTTCCTGGATTTTATATGTCTGATTCTTAAATGGATTCAATTCGTTAATCATTTCACACGTGTCGAGAACTTGAATGCTGATAATTGTCAATCATTCATCAAATATCTAACCAACCACTCTGACAAATAAATCAAAGTGTACTAATTTTTATTTATTTTATTATTGTTTAATAATTGCTTTAAAAATCACATCATATGTTCAATATCATGAGAGATGATTTTTTTTGTTATTGAATTTTTTCTGGTAATGAAAAAAAAATATTTGTGTACATTCATGAAAGTTTAATTATGATGTTTCCATTAAACGATTTAATAATACCCAAGATATCAAAATTAGAAATTGCTTCGTAGTGTATTTTCAACGATAAAAAAAATGAATTCAATTTCTGACAGGTATATGTTTTCATTGCAAAACGACGAGGTGAAGCAGCACTTTCGTAATAACAATGCTTGATGTAGGTCGATAGCTGCACCGCGGATCAGTAAATTGACAAATGTGCGAATAGATATCTATATATATTTACAATAAATTTCTAGCATCAATTCCATCAATTTATAAATTATTGGCAATTTATTTATCATTTTAACGAAGTCGTTCTTATAACATAATATTCATATTACTCAAAATAAAGAGTATTCTATTTATTATTGATGCCAATAATGAACGAAACATTGTATGATTACATTTTTTATTATCCTTCACATAAACATATACTTACACAATTTAATTGCTTATGTAGAGTATATTGATAGCATCAAAATTTATATATAATATGCTTAAAATAGATTCATAAATACAAAATATTCATATATTTAATCTGCGATTTGTTTTTGTCGGAAAATAAAGATAATTTAATACACATCATGATACAGAAAAAAAAACATGAAAAATGAATAACAATATTTAACTCAAAAATAACAATTTATAATTTTTTATTTTGAAGTTAAATAATGTGTGCTTCGACTTATGTCCATTTAGATAAAATTATTTATAATTAATTGATATACTATATATTCATTTTTGAATGTTTATGTCTCTGTTTATTGTTTATTCTAATTGCGTTTATGTTATTTGAAAAAATTAATTAGTATATATTTACATCAAGATGAAATATTACTCAATCAGTTTACTAATAAATGAGTTTATAGACTTATTCAAGTATTCTCTAACATTGAAGTTGAGTATTGAGCTTCTCTGAGAATTCGTTCGAGTGCAGAGGGAGAATCGGCTTAACTCTGACCCTATCAGGATTTTCCCCTTCGAGTGCGTAGGTCTGATACCTCAGTAACGGGCGTTGGTTGTCGTTCATTAGCGAAAAGTACGACGACGGAAGAAGAAAGAGATTTCGGTTGAGAAGAAGAGATTGAAAGTCAGGAAGATGGTATACTCTCTATATATACTACGTCAGAAAAAGGAAAAAACTGGTTGTCGAAAATGAACGTAGAGAAGCGCCGGAAGAGAGGTTATTGAGCCAGAAGAGGGAGCGCGAGACAGCTTCATGTCCTTAACAAATTGGGTTAATGCACCAGTAGACCGTAGTAAACTTCAACTTCCTTTTTTACTCTTTTTTGGTTTTTTTTTTTGTGTTTTAGAAATTTTGGTCTCTATTTTACACCATAATTTAGCTCTTTTAGTTAAAAAATAATACAATATCCTTAGTAAGATGAATCGAATTTATGTATATACCTAGAAATCTAAAATTTATTTTATAATTTTTCAGGCATCCTATCCCTTTATCATCTTATATGTCATTTCTGTATAAACGAACAATAATCCTGAAACAACAATAATATAATATTAATACAGCAATGAACAAAGAATAACAATAGATGGGAAAAATAATATCTTTAATGATTAATTTATTCGGAGATTTTACTTCAAGTATTACTAATGCTGAGTGAAATAAATTGATTGTCCATATGATAAAAATGTTTGAAGCACAAGTTTGCTCGATAGACAATTTTCGTCATAATTGAAAGACCATAAAGGCGTCTTGGATAGACAAGTCCATGCAGTTAGTCGTTTGTTGGTATCTGCGTTATCGTAAAATTGCATCACAGAGGCGGTAAGCGTAATGTTCTACGTAATTCAGTTACCACGCAGTAGTTGTCCGCTGAAGGAACACTCTCAGCTTCTGGCACGTGTACTTGCCCATTATCACTAAAAGCACAGCACTCTCGATTATCACGACGTGAATCGTGGTTGTAAACCCAAAAACGTCCTTGCTTGCGATGTTACTGCACTCGTTCTGTCTCTTTTTATTCCACTTGCTGGTTAAACAAACTATGGTGTTTGATATTTGAGAGTAAAATAAAGATCAAAAGAGTTACATCTCCACACATAAAATCGATATTAACTCTTGAAGTAATTTCCAAAGTATCTCAGGTTAAACATATTCATGCTTTGAACTATTTGCGATGTATAAAAATAAATGCTCCCATATTTCACTCTCGAACAGTTTGATTTATTTCGTGCATCTTTGAAATAATTTTCTTCAAGATCAGACTCTAAAAAAGCTATTTATACAGAAAGTAATCAATCGACAGTTAGTCGTGTTATATACTACAGTTTTAACCAGACTATTTTTAAACACAATTTTATTCCAGTTTACTTTATATCACAAAGTTTTATGAGTTCTCAGGAGTAGAATTAACATGAGAGTATTATAGGTCTTAAAATACATTCTCCCTTACTTCATCATATACACACTTTTTCAGTGCAACATTTTTTTTTATTAATTTTTTTGTTATTATTATTTTTACACCTTCAACAAGAAAACTAGGAAACGTAGCAAATTTTTATAACGCGTTTCAACGAGCACGTACTCGAGGAATTTTTTGCTTGATGCAGCTTTTTTTTATTCTCTTCTATTTTCCGCCCAGCAGTGCACGTACTTACCTCGGCAGTCTGACCAGACGGCTTTTAGGTATTTTCAAAGAGTAGTAGAAGGTTCAGTCTCGCTAGCTATCGTCGCTACACTGGACCACCTATCTCACCCTTACTTTTATCCTGTATATTCTCTTAGTCTGTGTACAACCCCGTGGTAACGCGGCACCGCGAGCCAACCAACGTTGACGTCGTATCAAAAGAGAACCGAAGGAAAGGCGGGAGCATATCGTCTTAGGTAACTATCGACATAGAAACTTTACAAAGGCCAACTTTCCAACGCTTTCATGAACGTTCGTACGCCACAAGAATTCTTAGAGGTTGTTACTTGTGGTTTCGTTTGAATCGTAATTTCCCATAGATCGATGATTTGAGTAGTTAGTAGTTGTTAAAACTACTTCCGTTAACATTAATTAGAAATTTCTTGATTTATCAGGTGGCTTTTGTAATTCGTTAAGTACTCGAGAATTATTACATATTTCATTGGTTTGGATACTCTTCTATCAAATTTGAGATCATAAATATTGATATTTTGCCTCCTTCAACATCAAGTATACTCAGGAGGCCTTTCGTCTTCTAACTATTTTCCAAGTTGTGTTCCATGATAGTCTGACAGAAGACAAGACATTTCTGGGGTGATATTGTAATCTGAGGTGTTTTGATTCCCCTCAGATTAATGGTTGAGCTATCAAGGTAAAAAGACCAGGAGGTCTAGAGGAATTAAATGAATCAAGTTTAAATATTTTTCTTCATATTGTCAGCATATTTATCCTAGACATTATTCTTATCAGATGATCATTAAGAATACTTGAAATAAAAATTTTTTCAAATGCTAAAAGATGGATAAATGAGTAAGATTATATTAAATTACTGATAATAATAATTGAATAAAGGCTTGAAACTACTGATTCAACCTCAAGTCTGCAAGAGAAGAGACTTAAGCTCTAAAGATCATCAGGGGTTTAGGCGCTCTCCCCATTCTGTTGATTTTCTCCTTGTCTTACTCTTGAGGATACTGTCGCCGTAGTCACTAATTCGGTTTAACTATGAGCTCTCGTTAACTTGGTTATCCTGTTAATTCTTGAAGCAATGCGTCTGAGTGGTCATTCGGCTTCTGCCACTGGCAATTTCCAGAATTTTACTAATTATTGCAGGATACATTATTCTTTAGTCAATTAATTTCCTAATGGATCTAATCAAAATTAATGTGAAAAACATACTGTAATAAGTAAATTATCAGCTAATTTTATGATGAAAAAAAATTAAATTTTCGTATATAATTTTTATGCTGCTGTTGAGCGGAACTAATGTTGAAAACTGCACATTTATTGGAAAAAATAAAAGTGGTGTAATTGGTAATTGAATAACACTTTGAGAACAATTTTTTCCGATAGTTTAATCAACGAAGAATTGAATTTGTTTTCAAAAATTATTGAATCAATTTGATTGAACACAACTAATATTTTTTTAACAGCCTGAAAGCAATAAGCCCACAGCAATTATTTTTTTTCAGTGGAACTTTTGAAGAAACCTTTGAAAAACATTTTTTTAACAACAAAATCAATTACTTTTTTTTTAGTTAGAAACCAATTGCTTATTGTTAAAAAAATTAATAATAAAGATATTTTCAAAAATCTTTACTTTGCTTTTATACTTTTAAAATTCGAAAATAAATATTTTTACATTCTTTTTATGTAAAAAAAAAAAAATATAAGAGAAAACTACATAGGATACTGAACACAACAGAAGTTAAAAATCTGCTGTAAAACATATGTTGAGTCTTGATCGATATACTTTTAAATCTATTGAATGTAAAGGCACATTTGAACATTGTATCACGTAGGACTTATATGCTTGTTCGAGCACAAGGAAATTGTAAACCGCTTCAAATGTTCTTGCACACAGGTAAGCGGAAATTCGATTCTCCCGATTGCTGAGACTCCAGTTAGATACAGTTGACCAATAACACAAGAGATACACCCGTTTGTCGTAAACGTCCGTAAGGTATTAGACAGAACAGTAAAGGGCTTGAATAGTCTGCCTTTGAGTTGGTTTTGGATTGCACAAATTGGAGTTCGAGTATCAGTATCTACATAATGACTCAGCTTCATCTATATCTGAGTTGTTGATCGAATAAATTTATCACATCGGCAGAGTTCCGAGTTTTAGGATACAATTAATTTCGTCACTCCAATTTACAAAGATCGTTTTAATAAAATTATCTGGCAGAACAAAACACTAAGAAATATTGAATATTAATTTTTCATAGCCTTTTAAATGATCTCTACATATATTCTTGCATCTACTTTAAATGTTATTATTCCACTAGCAGCATCGTGATCGAATAAGAGCCTAAGTTTCATGAACAATCACCGGTGCTTTGTTCTTAGTAATTATTCAAATCAAGAATATCTCGTGCTGTAGACTCAAGAAATTGGTTTGGAGTTTAATCGAATCTCAACTACAATTACGTGAACACTACTGCGTATTCGTGATATCTTTGACGTAGAAAATTTCAAATAAATTTCTCCATTACACTCGCTTTATCACACACGTATTATTTATTCAATGTTTATTCATAGATTTTCCATAAGCATATAACATTCATAATCTAAATAGACATTGTAATTTCCATAGGAACATAATAACGATCAGTAAATAATAGTTTATTTATTATTATCTATTACAAATGTGAATCCAATTACCTAACTTGCATTAATTGTATTATCAAATTACCGGTTCATCAATTTTAGCAATTGCAAATTTATTTACTGACTTCCCCAGGGATTTAGTTCACAACATTGTGAAATAATGAATTTAGGAAGCGCATACAATATTATTGCAACTTGAATCATGAATTTAATGCATAAATTTATGAAATTCGATTCATAGTTTTGTTCTAAAACATTCGAACGAAATTAAATCTAATTTTACTTTCTATAGATCTTCATTATATTCTAGATCTTCTTGAATCGACTCTGATGAAGTATTGAGCTGAACCGATGCTTTTTTGCAAACATCAAAAGTTCATTTTTTATCAGAATATATCACGATTTTTCAAGGAAAAATTATTTTATTATTTTGTTTTATTTATTTATTTATTTTTTCAAATAGTAATAAAAATAATACTGGTGAGAAATCCTTAGGTCATATTGGCTCTTTGAGTTGTGACTTATGACTTTAGAAACTCGGCTAGTATACCAGCAATACAAAGTACAAAGGTTCAAGAAAACTTTCCAAATAGCCTCCAGTATCGCTTTATTACTCAATTGTTTGTTATATTTTGTATGGCTGTAAGAATAAACATGATTCTTTGGTGAAATATTTTACTAAAGTTTTTTTGTCACAAGCATATCTGAAGTTATTTCCTCAAAAACTGGTCAAAATATCTATATATTGGTTGTGAAACACAATTTATGGCTAACGTTATCGATACCTCACTTGAAACTTTCAGGGTTAATCTTTGGACTGTTGGACCTCAGTGTAAACATCCGGATGTAAGGTAACAATCTTTGGGGATATCTTCTTTTACGCGTCGTCTATCACGTAGTATTTTCTAACAAACTCCAGTACTCTACATGCTTACACGATGTTTCCTCTCTTTAACGGCCAGTCAAACTGATGACGTACCATTTTTCCTCATCTTCCCTATCTCAAAAACTTTGAGACTTGAAGGCCTCTATATGCTTCAGGGTAAATGGGGTTGGACCAAAGTCGAATAAAAATTCATTGCAGTGGATATAATATGGCACTCGACTGTTATTTATCTTTTTATTACGTCCATAAAGATAATATTGATGATTATATCATTTCTTTTATTGTATTACGGAAAAAGACATTTTTAATATTTATACGGACACAAGATACAAAGTATTAAACTGATTTACAACTTTTCTACTATTCAGGTTTATCTTAATTATTATATAAAATATTTATTCTCTTGTTGATTTTTCTGTCAATTATTTTCAACTTGTTTCAATATTCAATGAATAGGAAGAAATTTATTTTAAAAGCAGGAATAAAATTTTTTAACTTTCCGATGTATTTTCTAAAACAAAGAATATCCAGCATTTTTAAATATGATAATATTAAAAGTAATATATACCTATTATTTTTTATTTTCAGCCCACGTACGTGAACAAGATGGATATTACAAAGGGTGCAACAAGCTGGATCTCTTGGATATATGTTCTCCACGTTCTCGTTGTCGGGAATCTTGCTGCAGGCACTTTGGAAAAACTGCACGAAGGTAAGCAACACTATTCGTTTATACCACAGCAAACTCGTATTACAAAGGTGGTGAGAATATCCTTTGAAATTCATCTCTTTGTAATTAACGAATCAGGTCATTTAATCTGAAAAAAAGTTTCATAAATGAAAAAAATTGTAAGTATAATTTATATAGATTGTACATAATATTCTTATTTGTTATAAATTTTAATAGCTTTTCTTGTTTAACTAATCTTTAGTTTAAATAATTTATATTTTCTAAAATGAATTAGTTTATGTTATTGTTATATTTAATAATCAAGAATTTGAAAATTAGTTAAATTATGAAAGCATTAGATATTGTATCAGAAACTGAAATGATTAAGCACGGATTTGTGGTGATATAGGGAAAGAAAGAAAATATCTCACTGCTTCAACAGGAAATAATGTTAAGTGAGTACGGAACAATGATAACAAATGTATTATCTACACCGGCTATCCGGTTGATACGTATCTCCTCTCTGTGCTTGACATGTATATCTGCACCTACGCTTCATCTGAACTGTGCCTTTAAACTTACTGATCTCATTGCAACATCCGAGCAACGTCTCTGACTTTTTCGCAATGCTTTTGATGCAAGAAAGTAATTTTATTCTATTCAATAAATATTTATTGATTAAA
Source organism: Chelonus formosanus (assembly GCA_028641665.1). Classification (NCBI taxonomy): domain Eukaryota; kingdom Metazoa; phylum Arthropoda; class Insecta; order Hymenoptera; family Braconidae; genus Chelonus; species Chelonus formosanus. Next base: position 24,275,698 of record CM054002.1, read on the forward strand.
ACATTGTTCATGCTCTAGAAAATACATTTTGTCATTAAAATACGTTTTTTTTTCAATGAAAAAGATATTAGTGCAAAAGTTGATTTTAATTGAAATGCATTCCTTCATCGGTTAATTTATAAATTAATAAATTCATTTCAAACTAAAATAATCATCACACTTGAAAGGATGGCGGCTATAAATTAATTGCTCTTTCATTATTCATGCAAAGTATAATATTTCACTATTTTATTACACCTTTTGCGGGTGTTGTTCGTCAAGAATACATTCAATCATTGTGTCCTATTTTCACGTATAAAATTATACACTAATAATGGTATGTTAGTGTGTATAAAACTCTATGAAATTTCAGGTATAATAAATAAATCTCTTCGATCTTTCTTACTCTTGTCAAATTGCTTTAACTCTTCATTTTTTTCTCCAGTTACTTCATTCCATATGTTCATCCATCATCCTAGAAAACGAAATCTCAACATTCGTTTGGCTCTGAGTCTCGAAGTATCGTCAAGGGCCTGAATTAGACCGTACATTCTCACGTACAGACATTCAATCTGATTTGATTTGTGATAAGGACGTCAATTCTCAGATAAAGCATATATCTTTTCTTCCGTTTCTAAATGCCTTTCTGTATGTTCCACTTTGCCAATAACGGCTTATTGTAATGATACTGTATTTCTGAATATATATGAAGCGGAAAAATCATTACTGTATAGCGTGCGAAGTAATAATAAGTTGTCATGTTTTACTGACTTTTGAAAATTAAAATACAGTTATCAGCTACCTAAAATTATCACTGTTGCATATACATACTTTTATACGTTCTATAAATATAAATTAAAAATTCTATTTATTAAACAGATAATTGTAAGGCACTTGTTTATTATTTAGAGTTAACAGTTTATAAAAAATTATTTTCCATTAATTTTATTAATTTTTTTTAACTTTAAAAATTTTTTTTAATTGGTTTAGTAGAATGGAATAGTAGATTTAAATGTTGTTCTATTGTTATTTAGATGAATAAAAAGGGATATAAAATGTTTATTTGACAAAAATAAATTGAAATGGCCTTAATTTGAATGTAAAGTAAAAATTTCAACTTCAAAAGTAAATTAATACTATCGACAATAATAAAACCATGAATATAGTTCTAATGGCACACAATTAAAAGTTATGTAAAGACAATATTCAGCTGCATTGTCTTGTCAACTGAACAATCGCATCGGGAAACTACACCCAAAAAGTCTTGAATTATATACCATGAGGTGGTAGTGACTGGTGCATAATTGACGATAGATTCTTTAACTTCCTCAGTCCATACTTGAACTTTTCCAAACCCTTTTTGAATAGAGATTATATGAAAGCAATGTTCAAATTTTAATTTATTCATAATATTATAATTAGAATAAAGTTTCACAACCATTGGATGAGCAAGGAAGATTTTGGTGGTAAAAAGTTGTAAAGAATTTATGAAACTCCTAACAGGACCACAAAACGAAACGAATAATGACTCGGGTTCCTTTAAATCTTGAGAAGTCCAACCGAAATTTCGTTGGTAAGGGGAATGCTACAGCTCGGGAAAAGTTTAGAAAATTCGTTGAAGCGACGCCAAGAAGTCCGTTCGGAGAACAAAGAGGTCGCAAGATGGCAAACATAGCGACGAGAGTCACGTTTGTCTTGTGCGGAGTTCTTGCAACTCTGTCTCGAAAACCAGCTAGTGTCTATTCTCTTTCTTTTTGGCATAGAACGTTTGTTCTTTCGATTTTGTTGATTCTCCACACATATCAACTTGTAGACTTGTAATCCAGAGTAGCAACGAATTTTTTCTTTAAAGTTGGCTTATTTAATTGTCCTGGTTTTTTTAACTGATGATGTGATCGCTAAGAGTTTTACGGAACTCAATAAAAACTTTTGAAAACTTTTGGAGAAGTCAAGTGTCATTTATTTCTGATTTTTTGAGATACTTTTACAATGTTGAGTACGTGACTTACATTTATTATAGATTTAACATTAAAAATGTTTCAATTGAATAGATATATTAAGTGCCGATTTATTTGTTTACTTTTTTTTCTATTTCATTTCTCCAACAATCACTGTTAAAAAAATTTCTTTATGAGTAGAAAAGCTGTTTTTGACGTTATATACACTAAATACAATGCGTATGTGAACTTTACAATCCAACACAGTATTCTGTAGGTACATCTCAACATATAACGCTTGACCTGCTTCTCCGCACTGCACTGCATTCAACTTTTCCGAGAGAAAATGTATGAAATGTACATATAAGGGACAGTACAATATATAACACAGAAAAAAAGTAAAATCTGTTCTCGAAAGTATAGTAATCTTTAAAATCTAGGGCATTTCAAGTATACAAATAGGTACATCGATGAATTTTACTGAAATATACACTTGGCAAATTCATATCAATTTTATTCTAGTAGTCATATAAAAGCTTAATTGTTTTAGACCTCAATACCTATTAATTTTCCAATGTCGATCTAGAGAGTTGGTACTGTAATCACCTCTAAAATCAAATCTGAAGTTTTTATAGAATTAATTTGCTTTCTGCATTGTAAAGTAATTTCGAGTATAAGGAGTTTTTTTTTTAATAAGCATTTATTTTTTTTTTCAACCTTTTTAATAATTATCTAAAGCCAATCAACTCTACTAATTAATCCTAATATATAATGCAATTAAAAATTTCTAAAATTCAATCGATAAATTCTAATAAAACTTATAATTGATTAAATTCTAAGCTAAATTGATCAAGAGTCTTTTTTTTGGTTTAGAGACAAATTTAAATCGACTTTTTTGTCTTTTAATTCTTTTCAGCTAGTATATTTTTCAATAAAATTTGCCAAAAGTCATTAACATTTTTTTTACAACACTCTAGGTCACAAAGCTACAAGTCGTCAATAAAAGCAGAGGAAATTTAGTAATTAACTAAATAAAAATGAGTTTTTGTCAAGTTGAAAAAAAAACTTTAAATAACTTTTTTCTTCATCACGTGAGAATGAGTGATTGTAAATGAAAGAAAAGAGAAAAGTCAGGACATTTCGTAAACGAGCATTCCAGGATATTCGCAGAGAGGTTTAGGAATGGGTTACGGTTTGCATGGGCATGTGATTCGACCCTCAGTTCTTCGTTCACATCGACGCTCAAATACAGAATGCGAATGTGAGGATGGACATGTATATGTATAAGCGACGGCATATAATTCAGTTTTACCCTGAAACGACTCATTTATATGCGTTCGTTTGATTGAATCTCTCTCGCTGCCTCCCTCGTCCTGTTTCATGTTCTATCCTCATCCTCTCAATGCTATACCTTTATCATTTCTCTCTTGTTCATTCAATGTATCATCTCTTTTCCTCACATTTTCATTCTCAATCTATCGTATTCGCGTGAGCCTTCACCTCGCTTTTCTTCTCCCTTCGCCCTCGTCAACCCCATCGTGGTTAGCTGTTTCAATTTCCTTTTACCACACAAAACTGAAAGGCGCATCATCTAGCCACGTCTCTTCTACGCATACTCGTCTCGGAGCTTTTTACGCTCTTTCGCCTTTTGTTGTTTCGTGAACCAGAATAGAAGATTGAGTTTTATTTAGTGAATCACTGATGATGAAGACACTAATAGTCATCGGCTGTAGCAGTTAACAGCAATCACTTTTTCTATTTATTCTTTTGAATGTTTTTAAAATTTTCGAATCAGTGAAACTTTGTTAATACTGATGATGATTGAGTTTGAAATAATTAACAAATAGTTATTTATTAATTTAAAATTATCTAAAACTTTGGAAGTTGGATAAATTAATTTCCATTACAGTTAAAATAAATTTTAATCAGTTAAATATAGAATTATCTACCAAAAGCCACATGCAGTTTAGCACAAATATTCTGAGTTGGTCATATTTTACAAATTAAAAATTTTTAGTTGATCGAATAACTAACCTACACTATTTTTATCATGTTTTGCTCTGTTTTATCCCATTTAGTTGAATTCATTTACAAACAATCGGCCTAAAGTAAACTTTTTTTATCCATATTAAACGAGGATTTTCACCAAAAAAAGTTATCATAAAATTTTTTGTTACAAAAAAAAAGTTGAAATTAACTTATAAATAGTAATTACCTGACCTGATTCTTGGAATTTTTGTTAACACTCAACTCACCATAAACAAAGCAAAATAAAATCAATAAAAATCATTAATAGATCAGACAATGTTTTTTTGTCTTTGCTGCATGGTGGACGATGAGAAGACGTAATCGGTGGTATCCACATGATGTGCTTCAATACAAGTGAATGATTAGTTAAGGGGGAGACATTGAAGTGTAGGGAGGCAAAGAGAAGGGATGAAGCGGAGATGATAGTGATGTTAAAGGGGTAAAACTATACGAGAAGGCCAGGTGTCGATATAATCGAGAGGACTCGCTTGTCATCAAAGTGCTGGGGTGTACATCGTGAGGAACGGCGGCACTCGTTAGGGCAAAAACGCGAGAGATGATGGATGGATGCTAAATTGCATTAATTAAATCCAGCGTGACACCCTCAGCTGAGTTGGTATCAATCGGCGACGCTTCGTCGTCGGTGCTGTGATCGAGGCGTGAGTCGTTAAATAGGGTATAGGTCACTTTGATCATTACGTCCCTTCAGTCATAGCTCCATCATCACTTGTGTCGATCCCAACGACTAAGCCAGTCCAAGGTTTGCACCTGTTTCATGGTAAAAAGCTTGAATACTACTACCAATAAACACAGCTTTACCACTACCATTACTACGACTAATGTGTGCATATCAGTTGCCCAAGCACTTACCCAGGCTCTTCTGTGAGCCTCTTGTCATTCTCTTCTGTACATTCCCATCTCAGTTTGCTTGTTATCCTGAATAGCTTTATCAAAGGAGAATTATGGCCCTTGCTAGCATTAATTCGATTTAGTAATACTCAACACATTCACTCTAAGAATTCTACAAATGTTAACGGAATTACGTGAATTCCGGTTATTGTTATTATGATTAGAACTATGCTGTGATTTTTAGAAGGCACTCTAGAGGTTTCTAATGTTTTATTTCCGAAGATTACTATTGATCGTAAAAATTATTGAATAAACTAAATACTAACTTGAAAAGAAGATCAATAAATTTATTTTGGTACGGAAAATTATAAACATCATCTTCGGCAAACAATTTACCAGAATGACTAAATATTTATAAACTGTTTAGTTCGTTAATTGTCAAAACATAATTAGAAGAAAATTAAATCTGCTAGGTGGATTTTGGTGTTAATTTTAACAATGAAGGTAATAATTGTCAAATGGAAATATCTATTTCTTTTTCAGAGTAATTATACTATATACTCAATTCCATTAGATAATTGAATTCATTATACAATTAATTTTTCTAAAATTATTGTCCCAATTGAATAAATTAAAATACATCTTTCGGTTGAAATGTCGTTTATTTTCAAATATTTGATGATTAAAAAGTTGATAAAAAATTCAATTAAATAAAATGCCAACTAGAAGTACATTTTCCAGTTTAAAATTAATAAATGCATATTCCTTAAATTAGGTAAATTAAAAGAGTCATTTTTCTAAAGTACTTTGAATCATTTCATTTCTTCTCACTTTAATACAATTGCAGTTCATTTATTAACTATGTTTGATTTAATTGAATTATAAATTCATTAAATATGAATTCAATTTAATCACTAAATAATTCATTGCTATTTATTGCAATATAACACAGTCAATTAGAGACAATTTTTAAGCAATAAAACGCGAGTTTCTTTAAAATGGAAAAGAATTAAATTGTCATGATAAAATAATTCTTTATTCGTTAATTTAATTGTCTTTAAGGTCTTTTTAGTCATAATAGAGGTCTAGAGAGTTTTTTGTCGGTTTTTAAATTACGGGACAGTCAGACGTCTTGGGCGTGGTAGCTAAGCCGATCCTCTAGAACAAAGAAAGATCAGACTGAATCTTATGCCAGCTGAATTCGTCAAAGTGAGATGAAAGTAAAGTATAGGATAAGATTTCCCTTTCTAGTGAATCTTTTGGTATTCTTGAAACAAGACAGTGGGTGGAAACCGAAAAAATAGGAGTGAGGTGCTAGGGCAAAACATGTGTTATAAAGCACGAGGATAAGTGAAGGGTATGCCGTGTAGATATTAAGTATAATTTAGTGGGGTCCAGTGAGCTATCTTGGCTGGTAAGAGGGTCAAGATGAAAAATAAGACATTAGCATCAAACCAGCCATTTTATTTCTTTATGCTTTATTTCTTCTCTCGCCACTGGCATGTATTTGTATTCTTAAGTATTCACGAGACTACTCGAATTTTAAATCTAAACTTCAAGATTTCTTGACAACATCTTGTATATTTTTTTATAGTTTTATATTTGTTTAAGTTTTTAAAATGATAATAAATGCAATTTATATGACCGAGATGGAATTTAAAATTAAAATTAAAAATTTATTTCAAAACTATAAGCAAGGTATAAAAATAACAGTTGGATTAATAAATACATAAATGAATTAAGAAGAAATTGAAGTTATTTATATTTAAGGTTAAATTGAAATATTAAAACTGTGGTAGCTAGGAAATTTAAAATTAATTTATTTCATATATTAATAAAAATTCTATTAGATATAAAAAATTTTGAAGACATTTCAAAAAGTTTTAAACAGTAAACGACGTTGTTTTAAAACGTTATTTACTTTTATTAGACATTCAAACAGTTAAGAAACAAATTTAGTCGATTAAAAAAACATTCAACTTTAAAATATTGAAGATACATTAATAATAATTTACAAAACCAGGCAATGTATGGATTTCTCTAATGGGTATATATACTGACAAGATCTCGACAAAACTACTGTGTGAACGTGCTCAAGAACGATCAGAAGTTTTATGGAAATTATACGAAGGATCAAGTTCTTCTATCTGGCTTTTATGGATCTATAGGAAAGTTGTAAGTTTTGCGCATGGGTATGTACATGAACTAGGCAGATATTTATTTTTAAGTTGCATATATTTGCGGAAGATCGACTACTTTTTTTCGACTTTAAGAATATTGCGCGTATGCATGTCACGCGAGCTTAACGTTTTCCTAGCTGGCCTCACAATTTTTCTTTTATAAGTCTTCTCTACTAGAGCACAAGAGTGAAAGTTTGGTATTGCCAAGTTACTAGATTTTTCTACTGAAGAAATTCTTGAAAGATGGAAAAATATATGGGATCTTTCGTTTTTCATTGAACAGTTTCCATATGTCACAATTTTGGTAGTTGGTGATCTCAACATTAAAAGGCTTTATGAATTTTTTGTTTCTTAAAAATGGAGTACATGACGTTTTTTTGCTGGTCTTTTGCAAAAGACTATTCCAAGTGAAGCTTTCGAACATTTAACTTAGTTCATAAATGAAACGTCAAATGTGCACTGTAGCATAACTCGAATTGCTGATCGTCTTATATGCTTTCTCTAGAAGTTGAGGGACTTCACCGAAGAAGCTTTCGAAAAGCGCAAAAAGCGTCAGGCGCGCGTGGTTCTAGAATCTCATGAAATTCTAAACTATTTCAATGAAATGGGATTTACTGTTCGTCGCCGCTCCACCACGTCCTCTCTCACTTTCTCTTTATTTTTTTTCCTTCTTTTCTTGCTCTTACCACTCAGTAAAGACTTAAGAAAGCCAAGAACCTGCGAAATTCCACTCTTAAAATTTAAACGGTAATTTTTGATATTAGTTTCACTTTTAAATCGTAACTTTACCATCATACATGTACTGAGAAAACGATTGTATAAATATTTTTTTCGTAAAACACTCAAAAATATTGATCATTTAAAATTCATTGATGACCGTTATTTGTAAAAAGCATTGTTTTTCTCCCTTGGATTTCAAATAAACAAAAGAAAATTTTCGTTACTCCGAGTACCATAAAAAATAATATTATGAATCAAATACGTCGACGGTAGAAATATTTGCAACTATTAAATATAAATAAACAAATGAAAGACTAAATAAAGAATAAATATAAAATGTATCAAATTGTTCATGATCACCTGTAGGATTGTAATTATATTTTTATTGTTATCAATTAGTAACAATAAAAATAATAACATATATAAAAACTTTATGTAGGATAACACATCAGCTAGGAAAAAATAAAATAAAAAATGATAACATCAACATAAAAATTAAATATTCATCACTAGTACAATATTGATATAATGATTTTCTTCATCATTTATTGATAAGAATAAAACATTTCTATTATCAGAGTAATGATCACATAAAAATAGAACAATTCTTGAACAACTTATTTAGAAAAAAAATCAAGATTATTTTGAAAATGTTGTAAAATAATATTTTATTCATTTAATAAAAATGTTCTGTATATTGTAGAAATTTGAATGTTATAAATTTCTAAATGAATTTTGAATATTTAACTCAACAAAACTCAAAATTCTATAAAATCAGATAAATGTTAATTAAATTATTTTTTTGTAAATTAAATCACTTTTAGCCAATACAAATCGGTGAATTTCCTCTAATTGATTTCAAATCTAATTCATCTTGATTAGAATCCATATTTTCATTGTTGATAACATTCATTTTTATTAATAATTGAGAATTGAAAAACATGTATTTATTCAAGACACTTGATTATCTAATAAATTTACTTTTACTCAAATTCTAAATTCAATCGAATTATTTTGTATGAAATATTTGAATACTTTATTTGTAAACTGAAATAAAAATCAATATTTATTCTCAAATAAATTATATTAAAATAGTAATATCTAACATGAAATTTAAATATTTTATTGATATTCAACCATTTTCATGATTAATTATTAAAACAAATAAAACACCTCTGATTGGAAAAAAAGTTGCTTCGAACCAACTACAGAAACTTATATAAACACTGCCTGATAAATAATTTTAATAAATAATATGAGCATAATTATAAAAATAAAAACGTATTTTGATGATACATGTATTAATTTAATTATTGAAAATAAAACAAGAATATGAATTCAATATTTATGAATACTAAAACTCATTTATTTATATTTCAATATGAAATAAATATTTCATCTAATTGATTTTATGCAATAAATTTTCGTTATTAATTAAAATAAAATTTTGTCGATATTTAATCATCATTTAATAATAATTATATATAACTACAGTGTCGATAAAACATTTATTTTGAATTATAATGAAATTTTAATTCTCAATATCTATATAGAGTGCGTGACAAGTTCTCACGCAGGTAATTCCTTAGTGTGTTGTCGGTGGCAGGTGGGATCTAGCATTCGCGCGCAAGAGAATCGTGTAAAGACTGTAAGGAAACGAATAAAAGGGAAAGGTAAGCGAGAAAGATGACGAAGGCACCGAGGGTGGTGCTTGGAGCAGCGTCGGTTGAAAGTGCAGATTGGACAGGCTCTGCATAGTACCTCTACGCTTGCCGAGGTCTTCAGTTGTACCGAGATAGACCGACAAATACCGAGAATAGCCGAATCAGACGTAGCTCTCTAGCGGCAGTAGCCGAATGAAGGCAACAGTCGTGCCAGTCGTGCCGCAACCTCTGGTAAAGGAAGTTTACGTGTAGTATCGTCAATTTCAATTTATTTTTCGTGACAACAAAAAAGGTGTGCTTGATTGAATTTACGGTTAATTAATATATGGTGTTACAGTTAAGTGTTTAATATAACTTCTGGTCATGTTAGATTGAATAAAATCGTCGTCCAATGCAACAGAAACCTGTCGAACGGATGTTACGTTTGAAAAGCGAAACAAAAACATGGCAGCGTTGGTAATATTACCACTAAAGTGACGCTTGGCGCTTCTGCCAAAATTTTAAGTAACAAATGTGACGTCGAGTATATTGGCTGCTTTCTCATTTTATGTATTTAGTTTGACGTGTTACAATTTTCTCAGTTAGTCAGCTAAACGTGACAAGTGATAGAACAAGGCGGAAGAAAAGCAAGTGTGTATGTTTTCAACTGGATGTCAAAGTCAATCTTCTTCTGTATACATCTACACTGTCGTCGATGTAATTAACAGTGATGGGATTTATGTAAAAGGGAAAAAACAAATTTTCTACGGTTTTGGTTTTTCAACACTGTGGAGTATCGTAAATAAAAAATGTTAAAACATCCGCATGAGATGACATATCGCATGAAGCTTTTGGAGCAACGGTTGAAATTCTAGGAAAAATAAAATAACAACTTAATCCCGAGAAATTTGGCTATCTCATTTTGGAGTAAAATTTTTTGTTACTTCTACACAACTTCAAAGCACTTCACGAGATAGAGTGGAATTCCTTTGTCCTCGTAATAAAATACACTGATTTTCGTGGTGGTGTGTAGTAGTGGATAAGAAGCAGAACAACCACAAGACGTTTCTTCGACCGGTGAATGTCCGTCCGTGCGCAACGAAGCGCGAGGGCAACAACCAAGTACCACGAGGCTAAATATTCAAGGTCGAGAGGATACAAAATATAAAAATTAAGCTGTCAATGTCCTTGTTAGATTTTTGTGCAACTCAATCTCATGACCAGGTGATGCTGGTGGTTTAAGTGACAAGTAAACAGTGCGTATAATCATTTAACAAAGCACATTAGTGGAATATTGTTTGGAGTACACTCTGGGATACAAACAACGAGGGAAGATGCAACGAAGATCTTTAACAAGAGGTGGAATGGTATTAGTGAAGGCAGCTGTACTAGCAGCTGTTTTGGCCCAACTTCTAGGACCAAGTAAGGCTAACAGACCAGCTGGTTCTCATCCAGGCCATGCTTATTTCGAACAACCTTGCTGCGGTCGCTCACATTTGCGGCATCACAAAGGTTTGTCCTTTTACTTCAATTGGTTTGAATAAAAAACTCAATTCACTGTCAAAGGAAGACGTAAGACCTTGCGTGTCTACCACTGGATTTTCAAGCCACTTGTCATTAACCCAATAAATTGGAGTTTTTTGTTATACTTATTTTTCATCCATTTAAATGGTTAATGATCTTACGGTTTGAGTGACAGACGTTGAGCTTTGATACACGACGTCTAACGCACGTGTTCAGGAACCATGTTGTAGTCTCGATCACGCGTAATCGACCTGTCACCCTTCGCCTGCTAGAAGGCTAGTTCAGGGAGTCACGCTTGGTTGATTGGAGCAACATAGGGTTAGCTGAAATTCATTGATCTAGCTCAAGAGCAACTGATCTATCTATTCAGACAATTTCACAGTTTATAAATAATAACTGGAATTTTAATAATATCATTAATTTAAATTCATCAATTAACATGACATATTTATCATCCTAATTATACTTTCATCAGCTTCATATTTTTTTTTTATCATTATAGTCTACAAGATTTTATTCACAGCAAAAGTATTTCATTTATTCCAGTATTGTACGTTATTTTTTCGATAAAATTTTATTTTGAAAATTCATTGCCAAGAAATTCTTGGATATAAAATAAGAATTGTAAAAGATTCTCGATAAAATTACTCGTCTATGAAGCGTATTTTTTTCTTTTTCAAATAACTAATTTTTCTTCCAACATATTTCAAAAGGAATAATAAGGATTTTAAAGGCTGAAATCTAACATAAAAACGTCGTGTAATAGAAATGGTCGTCGAATATGCTAAGGGTAAACAGTAAGGAAGTCGTTTTCACTTTTGACGTCTGTGTTAGAGGATCCAAGTAAGGAAGAAAAGGGAGGCCCCGAAAGGTTTTTCTGGTCGTCGAAATGTACCTGAGTAAATCATTTAAAAATGAATATGTAGTGAAAGGAACGTAAAAAATCATACAAGCAGGGTTCCAAAAAGCCCGTTAGCATATATCACTAATATTATCTCAACGGTCTTGCCACGCGATATTACTAGAGGGCTTAAAAGCGCCGGCACTGACTTCATTACGTGCCAAGGGAGAGACGGTCGAATGGAATGTGGAATGGTGGGTCTTGGTTGGACTAGTGAGTTTATCGTGGTGAGCGTTGCATGGACGCTAAAGTTTGTGCGTACGATCCCGTGTGAATTGTTTGCTCGTGCGTGGAAATGAATAACCACAAATTTCTATATAGGAATGTATACGCGTGAAAAGCACATTGAACATGTAAATAATTTATTAAACCACTATACTACAATTTTTTTTAAAGTCTTTATATCCAAAATATTTTTTCATATCACGCTTAAATTAGTTTATACAGATACTGTGCAGTTTATTAAACGATTCATGGAATTTAATTTCTCACCCAAGATAATGCAGTAACCAGGAAGAGAAAATTTCAGAGTATCCATAAACTATGCTAAAAATACGGTATTTCTAAACAGTTAAAACAAAATATTATTTGAAATTTAAAAGAGATAAGAAAAAGAAAATTTTTTGTCTTAAAATAAACTTCTAAAATATCCCATTACTCATCATGAATTTTTTTTAGAAGTAGTTTTGATCTGACTTTGTTGTCTAACTTCCATTCCTTGGTGAACAGATAGAAGATGCTATTACAAAACGCGGCTTCAGCATCAGTGTGCAAAGTCTACCAGACGCACCGATACTATCATGAACTGTAAGCCTTCCTTATCAAGTTTCTGGTAACTAACCGAACGGATATTAATTCCGATGTGCTTCTCTCCAGTTGATCCGGTAATCGAATTTACCCGCCAGACTCTGGAGCCTGTATGGTTTGAGTTTGTCGATATACACTTATATGCGTGCATGTTATGTTCAGTAATTACAGGAAATTACAAAGGACGTCAAGTATCAGTTTGATCACGATTATCATCATTAATTAATTATTCCATAGTCATGACTGCAAGCATTTTGTTGCTATCATCATCTCCTTACGAGTCTATTGAATATTGTTTGATTATTGCTATCTTTATCATTGATCAATAGGTTTGATTCAAACGAAATACAAATAGCTATGATGATACATCGTCTTCTTGATTTCCGTTGGTATCAAATCAATCGTGTTGTTGCGGTATAGCAAAATTGAGATTTCACAATCATCTCCGTTAGTTGGTATATAGTCATCTGTTTTACGAAACAGAGTTTCCACAAGTTTCGCTATCTCATTGCAGTTAGTCAAAGCCAGAAACATTAAATTTAGTTTACTTGTTCAATTTAGTTGTTTATATCCCTCAAATAGTGCTACCTATTCAATTATCGTTCTGACGTCGTTCAGTTATACTTCATTATTCCGATAGTTTCTTTATTTAATTAATATTCAAAAATGATAAATAATTTGTTTGACAGGACTAAGTGTATTAACTACAATAACGTAGTAGAATGTATCTCCTTCATACTGGTTGGATTTAATTTGTTAAATAATCATATTTTAACTGATCTGTTTTTCATTTAATATTAACCTGTGTTTTGGAGCATACATAATGGTATTTAATAGACATGACGAGTAATAATAATGAATTGGTATTTATATCGAACTCGAATTTATATCTTCAGTTATATTTGTATTTACATAAACTATCCGAGGGTTTTTTTTATTATTAAGGTTCATTATTTTGATTGATCATGTGAATAATTTATTTATGTATTGTTTGGAATTTTTGTTGTGGTTTTTTTATTTCAAAATAGGTACAAAGGCACGCTATTATTTTCTGTCGAGAATTGTTTAAGATACTTTACTTTTTATTTAAAAATTAATGATTTTACTAATTGGTTAAATTTGCAATCAACGAAATTATCTAGAGAGACAGTTGAATGAAGCAAATTAAAAACTTTTTCTATTTCCAAATGAGTCTTGTTTTTCTTTTGTACTTTCTGTTTCGGATTTAATGAAGAGGTTATATAATTTTTTTCCAAGAGAACAGTGGGAATAAATTGACGATAGTATGTGTACCGTAGAAAAAAGAGTATGGAAGTCAAGATATGAAAAGGAAGAAGTTTGTTTGAATATGATGACGATAGAAAAGAAGCATACCAACATAACAAGTCTGACTTGGAGTCTTTACTAAACGGTTGGATATATCTCAAGATTTTTTCAAGATTAAAAGCAGCTTCTCGAGAAGCTATTCGCTACTTTACCTTTTCCAATGAGACTCTGTAATGAATGACGACATTGCGCTTCTACACGTGCAGAACCGCTCGTGAATGTAAAAGCAATGACTTCTGACAAGATCCGTAATTAGCATTCTCTGTCTCTCGGCCAATAGTGCATTTACTATGTGACCTACTGTTTAATATATCATGCTTTTAATTAACATAATACTTGCGTAGGAAATGTAAAAAAAGACATATTTCATTTAAATTCATTGACATTTTTTATTTTAACTCTAATTCTTATGTTATATGATGTTGAAAAGTGCACACTAATATTTTTATGTCGACTGTTCAGTTGTTTTTTTTTTTGCTTCTGTCTGTAATATTTCTCGAAGCACGCCACGTTTTCACTTCTTATTCTTCTTACGTTATAAAGTTTTATACCAACTGTTTGAAGAAGAACCGTGAGACAGTTTACTTTAGCTTCTGCAGTTACACAAAAAAGAGAAGACAGGGTTGAAGGCATCGGCTATCTATAGCATATACTTATAGCTATTACTATGAGTAGGGATATTACGGAACGTAAATGGCCACATGTAGCCATAACAATTCATCCATCACGCGAGTAATTGGAAGGTTTGCGTCGAAATAGAGTTGGTAAATAAATTTAAGCATTTTATCATTTCTTTTTATTTTATTATCATAAGATGGTTGGGAATTCAGTTAAATGCGTGTAAAAAATGTAATAGCTGAGAGAATTAATGAAGAAAAAAATTGTAACATTCATTAAGAAGCTAAACGAAGAACTAAGCGGATGTTCTTGTGGTTGAAAAAAAAACAACAGCTCTGTTACCCTTGGCAGAGAAATTTTTCTTCTTACTTTTTCTCTCACTTCTTACTTTCTTCTGTTGTCTTTTACGTTTGTTCTTAAAGAGAACACTTTGTAGTCAACATGTAAACGCACCGGGCGGCATCGCACCAGGAGATCGGGACAAAAACCTTTTAGCGATAAAACAGAGATATGTAATACATATTCAAAGGAATAAAAGAAAATATCAAGTAGAATGCATATTTCAATAAAAGAGAAGAGTACAAACTAAGGTGTTATTTTGTAAGCTTCTTGAATTAAAAAGTAATTTTTTTTGTTCGTTTAATATTTTATATCTTTATTAATATTGTTTCGTATAAAATCGCATTCATCAAAGAATGATTGCTGAGAGTAAATATGTTTTTATTTCTACGACAAATTCCGAGATTAATCCGGCCGTCGTGTGGTTTCCCGCGTTCATAGGAGCGTCTGATATTTGCACAGATGTTAGAGTATAAGAACGAGAGAGATGAGCACGTGCTTGTATTTATGAAGAAAGATTAAACGGTTCCATCTCTTATTAATCGTTTCATATGTTGATTCATGCATCGTGAAATATAAACGACAATTATTACGACGAATTCATTAATAAAGTGCTTAGGGAATACTCAAAGAGAATGAAATTGAACTTGAAAATTTTATTACATTAAAAAAAAAATTTTCTTCTTATACATTTTTTTAAAATTAATATTTAAATGAATAATTCAATTAGTAACTGAGTTTATTTAATGATTAATGGAAATATGGTAAATTTTTTTATGGAGTCTTTTGATGATTTAACATACTTAGACATAATTATAGCAATTTGTGTAGTGAAGTTTTGATGATATTTACTGTAATAATAATCAAGTAATGTTTGTGGAAAACATTTTCTATCAGTGAAACATTTTTTCACGATAAATTTCAATGGACTCATACCGTACCTTATGTCAATATTTGAAATGAAGATAATTATCATCATGAATAACCTCAAGCCTTAGGTTTGTTGGAGTATTCATCATTTAATGAACACGAATAAATGTTATCCTAATGAAAAAAATCAATAATTGTATTATACTAATAATATTTTTAACTTTTATTCTCAACAGTTATTTTCAAGTCTTCATTTGTAAAATAAATCAACAAAAAATAAGAGACAATTTTTTGTTATTATTCTCCACTATTATTCAACATGACAAAAAGTCTTACACATTTTTTTTTAATCATATCTTTTGAAGGCGTTGATATCGGAATGTTACTGAGAAACCCCTGATATTTTCCCTCCTTCGAGACGTCCGCTTTCTTTTCTCAATGAACACGGAAGAAGAAGCGATCCCTGGAAGCATGGTGGAAATTGAATTTGGTTTTATCTAAAATGGGTGATAGGATGAAAGAGAGTGAGAAAAAAATGACATAAACCAGACTGAACCCCCAAAAAGACTGCTATCAGGTCTTAGGAAAATTGATATGACTTGTGTAAAAGTGTCATATAGATTCGTATCAATTGAAAAATGTATTTCTATCGAAGAACTGGAACATAAGAGAAGAGTTTCAATTTAATAGTAAAGTCTGCAACAAATAGTAGGAAAATAGTAAAGTAAACCATAGCAACAAAAGATGGATTTTGGTGAAATATTAAATTTTGTAGGGTAACATGAAAAGAAGAAGAGAAAGTATTATATTTGCTGTCTATATGGGGCTAATAGTTCTATCACAGGACGGGTTAATGCTTTGTAATGGTCGACGGAGGGACTTGTTTTGCATCGTCCCCTTTTAACGACCTGTATCGGGCGTAACACGACCGCATATCCCTATCAAATCCGATACTGTGTACAACTGGTGCAAGGGCCATACTGTTCGCGAGGCCACGAAGCCCATGTAAGCCGTGTATACGGTTCGATGGTGCGACAAAGTTGCTTTATGCTAAAATATATAAGGCTTGTACAACATCCTTGTTCACTGGAATATTAATATTTCCGTTAGTCGTGTTGCTCCAAGGTTAGAATGTTGTTAATCAATATACAGACAACTGTAGCAGATAATGTTCCCCCTTTTGTTAAGCCTAAATGATTTTTAACACTTACACCTTGTTAGAAACTTGATATTTCACTTATAGAGTATACGACTGACGGTTAAAAACAGTTGTAATGAATTAATTCTAGGTTATGTTTTATTTTTAGTTTTCATTGGAAAATAAACAATAGACTATAGGCTACAACTAACACATAGAAGTTTGATGAAATAATTAGATTTAACTTGTATTCTTTTTTATTCTTTTTTTTACCACAAAATGAAGATTTAATTCATATTTTACACAATAAAGTTTTTATTCTTCTATGTTATTATCATGAAACATAGAGTACATTTGTTGTTACATTTTTACAAAAATGAACATGAGTTGGGGTTAAATAGTATTTCATTTACATCCTCCATAAAAATTTCCACTGAAAAGTTGTAAACCTAAAAAATAAACCTGCGACTTAAGTCATAATTATTGTTCGCTTGACGTTATTATAAAACCCGCATAGAAAAAATGTATATTTGTGTAGTGAGCAAAATTACAAGTTGGAGATGGCCATTGTGACCCCGCATTTCTTAATTGTTTCCTAACAAGCGAAGTTGCCACTTGGCACCATTTGCTACAGCATGTCTTGCGCCAGAGCTTCTCACCCTCCAGCTCCCGCACCACCATTATCTCTACCTATACACAAGTTTCTCTGCACTCTCAGCTTTAGAACAAAGTGATTAGTCTCGTAATACTTCCTTCTATAACCTTAGAGGGCGATGTCGCTAAAACCGTCCACGTTACTGTTGTACTTTGAGCCTCTTGCGGGAATTTCTGCACACGGTGACTCGACTGGCTGCTTTATTGCACCAGAAGACGTAGTTTTAACATGTACACACACACATGCAGAATATAGAATATAGAGGTCGTGAGTGTGCAACATACGCGTAAAAGCCAGACAATATCACCCACTTGCAGATGTTCATCCCTACAGGAATTATGCATGCATGCAAAAACCTTACGAACTTCCGGCCTTTAGCTATTGAATCCGGTTTACATGGACGATTCACTCAGAGCATTGACACGATTTCGGTTTTATCGTCACTCCTTTTTTATTTTCTACCTCTCTTTGTAGTTTTCATATATCTTACTGGGTTAAAAAAAATTTCTTCATTACTTTTGATTAATTTTATTTACGATGAATGAAATTTGTTCATTATTTTTGGTTATTAGTAGATTACTAAATGGGATTTATTTCTCATTAAGGTAGCACTCTAATGAAAACAAAAAATAAAGCTTTTTGAGGATTATTTTTAATAATAAAAAATTTTATGTAATTAATTTTTTATATATATCATAATATGTATAATAAGAAAAAATTTGATATTTTTAGAATTCAGTACTTTAGAAATTGCTATTTCAACAATATTAAGATAGCATTTAAATAATTTGCATGTGACCCAAAATAATAAGTAAACTTAGTATAAGTTATTAGAGCATAAATAGAAGTTTTTTCAATTCTATAAATATTCTAATTTTGATTAATATTTGTAAGGTAATAACTTACAGCCCTACTGTAATTAATTGAACAAGTTTTTTAATTACAAATACAGCTAAAAAAAATTTAAACAATGTTTTAAATTTAGCTAACCTTTGATTAAATTATATCAATGAAATTTACTTTTGGAAATTTTAATAACACCAAAAATATTCAAATTTCATATAAAATAAATTATTTTATCAAACAAAATTTAATTCTCAAGCAGGTGAGACACTTTGGAAACTTCAAGAACAGAATATAGTCGAATATTAAAGGAACTTAAGTAGATACATTAATAGAATTCAATAATTAATATTTTAGCATTACCTATATCTACATACTCTATTAATCAGTCAATTAAATATTCTTTTCGAAAATTAAGCTTTTAAAATTTTTCTCAATCAATTAAATTTATTATTATATGAATTAATAATCACTAACTGTCTATGAATTTTAATAAGTACATTAATTTATCAAGGTATTCATTAACATAATTGACTATCATTAAGTTTCAGTTTTTATCGTCATCGATTAAATTTATATCGTTTGTATAATTCATCTTAAAATATTAGATAACATTGATTTATTATTTCAATAAAACTCTTTTCTCAATACATTTATTCTTTATAGGGCGTGAAATACATGCACGCAGTTCTCCTTTTACTGATTATCCATTTTAATGCAATTGTGAGAACTACGTAATTAGTAGTCAAGTTATTTAGATTAAACTGCTTATCTCACATAAGATTTATTTATATCTAAGTATTTCTATCTCGAGAATTAGTTAAAAATCTTAAATACTTGTATCGCACTTCCGGAAGAATAATTAGCACAGCACTGCAGTTAGTAGCAAAAAATTCGAGTGACAAAATAAATTTAGGGCTTTAAGTAGCCATGAAGTTGGTATTAATTAAACTGGAGACTAACTAGCGCATAGTCACGTCGTATACCATTAAGTTTTACGATCGTTGAAAAATTCAAACAGTTAATGGTCATCGTTGATTTTACTAATACGTTTTCCAGCCAGCTCATTTTCTTTTAGATCCCTATTTCTACATTCCATTTCTATGTACGTTACACTTAAACTCACTTTTAGATTGTCTTCAAATTCGTATCAACTTTGAAAACGAGTAATTTGTATTCGTAGCTACAAACGTTTTTACATACAACTTGCAAGTTAGTCGATAAGAAGTCAGGGAAAGAATTATTCAAGAAGTTGTTTGAATGCTGGATATTCGCGTAATGAATCAATGAATAACGAAAATAGAGTTGATAATTTAACTCTCAATAATCAAAAATATGATTCCAGTGTATCATACAAAATTGATTAAAATTGAATTGACTAGTATTTTATCATTCGGAGATTTTTTTTTATTTCCGGTGGATAATAATTGTTTGAGGGAATATGTTAGTGAAAGAATAAAAGAAAAATCAATAAAGGAGTGAAATTTAATTGTTATTCCGATAAATCAATAAATTAGTTCAATTAAGGAACCGTCTACCAACTGTGCTGTTGCGTAAAGTTAATTCGAGTAAATTTGATTTTGATTGCAATGTAAGTTTCGTTAATATGCTTTCTGTAACTTTGTATTAATTCGGTACAAACTTTAATTTACTTCTGTGATAAACATTTATCGCATGAGACGGAAAGTTCATTTTTCTACAAATTATGATGTACTCACTTTTTGTTTCACTGATTAAATTTATGAGACGTTGAAAAAACTTTTATCTGTCTCTTATGGGAATAAGTATTAACTTCTAGTGAAATAAATGAATCAGAAGTTTGTTTGATTTTTAAAGTTGCTGTAAATGAGATTTTTTCAAATTATTTACCAACAAAAAACATTAAAAAATGTAAATTCACAGCTGCTTACAATAATCTCTAAAATGTTTACTATAGTGATCATGAAAGTAATTCACCTGAGCTCCTAGTAAACATTTTTAAAACTCTCGCAATCGAGCCATGAAATGAAAACTTCTCTCGTTTTTCTTTTTTACCTTTAGTCTTAGTTTTCCAGAGTTTAGTCTTTGTATACTAATTCTAGTATCACTTGGAACGTTTGAGAG
This sequence comes from Chelonus formosanus, assembly GCA_028641665.1. NCBI lineage: Eukaryota > Metazoa > Arthropoda > Insecta > Hymenoptera > Braconidae > Chelonus > Chelonus formosanus. Next base: position 24,296,158 of record CM054002.1, read on the forward strand.
AACTTGCAGTTCGGACTAGACGGTAAATAACGGATTTAATTAAATTACAAATTATATCCTGGTATTCTCGGCAGGTGTACAGTAGTTCACGAGTCTTTAAGAGCCTTAAAGGACACGAGAACGGCAAAATTCATGTACGAACTAATGCAGATACGCTCTGGATAGAGTTTAGAGCTTTATTTGGGCTTGAGTAATTCGATATACAATTATTTAGAATAGAGTTCTCAGGCCAGTGTGGCAAAGTATTAGACATATGGTTCATACAGTTGCTTAATATAATTAAGTTGGCTTTATAAACCATAAATATCTATGAGTATATATGTTGTATACACGTGGAGGACGCCGTTTGTACTCCTTAGAGAATAATGGGGTTGTGATAGGCTAAAGAGAAGTGTAACTAAAATTAATTTTTTTTTTGTTCAGTTCTACAACTAAAAATTTGAAATTCAAAATTACTAAGATACTATAAGATTACTAATATGAGAATATTTTTGTACTTCAATAAGCTCTAATTATAAGTTTGAATAACATTTGTATATTTTTATTAAAAAATACCGTAAATAAGATGGTATATTTTAGTTGAGAAAAATTTGTAAAAAAAGTTATATCAGGGAAAAATATTATGAAGTTTAATAAAACTACAATACTGTGAAGTTGATAGAACGATTGTATAAAAATAAAATAATAATATTATTATTGGTGTGAAAGTAAGATTTTATTTCAGTATCATAACGATATTGCTGCAATAAAAAAATATATTTTAACGTTAGTGAGAAAATGAATATAAGAATAGCATCTAGAGTAAAAATTATGCAACATTATTGAAAGTTTTGCACCTTGGAAGTAATACTGCATAAAATGTTAAAGTCGGAAAATTATAATGGGATTTTGCTATTAAAAAAAAAAAAACTTTTCTATCACGCAGAGTGTTTGAGGATATTTCTTCTTTAACTAGAAGGTTCTCCTACGTTTGGAGTAAAAATGGTGTCCTAGTTATAAGTTAACTGTAACAGTACTCTAGCAAATAATTCATGATTTTTATTTAAATACTTCTTTTTATTGAATTTTCTTTTATGTACTGCAAAACATAAACTTTTATACAATAATTTATCGAGTATGTGTTAAGCTTTAAATAGACGTTTTAACTAAAGATAAAAAAAAACTTCTTTTCTTCTCCAATAAAATCATGAATTGTTTTGTTTTTGAATACCCAATTCAGGATATAGAAAAATAGGAGCCAAGTTCTTTCATATTTATTCAATACATTTTATTTTTTTACAAATGCATTGATAAAAATATTATTGATCGTCAACTAAAGACGAGCAAAAGGGGATGTTTGTACCCTTGATGCAAATATTTTCGATCCTTTTAATTTGCATTTTTCATTGAGATAGGATTAATTAAATCTTTTGTTCCAGTAAAATGGTCTTCGATCTTTAATTATCAGGTCGTCTCACCCTTCATAATGCTCCTCAAAGTCATCAAAATGATATCATCGCATTTTCTCCAGTCAATTGGAGTCAATTATTGTCTTTATGTCTTAGATAGAATGGCTTTATTTGTAAAAACACTATATTATATTTATTATCACTTTTCGAATAGCTAAAGAATGATCGATAACTAAATTAAAAACCAAAGGAAGTCAAGTTATTTGATTAACTCTATGACGTCCGGTTTGAATCGTCATGACATTCGTTTAATCGAATCGTGTGGCAATAGTGCTGTGTAATTCGACCTGCAATCGCTGCTTCACCCGATCATTTGATAGTTCAACCTATCGACTCCCAATATCGATTAAGTCGTTGTGCAAGCTTCGAATAAATTCGCTCCGAGTAACCTATTTCCTCTTTTTTTTTCTCCTTTCTCCTCCCTCCTCAGCAGTTACTACTCGTAATCCTCCAGGACTGGAACGTTCAAATTAAGGATTGGATTGATGTCGACTCTAATCAAACGTTCGTTTGCGCAAGCCATCGAATGTCGGAAATCTCGTGTGACTTTCACTACGTCGTAAATTCAATCCAACGTTATATACCAAGGAACGACGTCTGCTTTAATCCATTTCATTGATAATTCGTCCAATTTATTTTTATCAAATTATTATAGAAAAAAAGAAGAAAGTTGGATGGAGGTGATATTGATTCAGTGTAGCTCATTGCACTATTTGCAGACCTTTTTCACGATGCTGTAAACTCAAATAGGTGTAAGGTAAACAGTGATTTGGCAAAGTTGGTTGATTTATTTAACAAGAATGGTCCTATCTCTAGGATGATATCTGTGTGAAATACTCTCTCTGCAAAAGTACAGTATAGATCGTATTATTGTGACATGGTGGTGTTTCGTGCAGCCGTTGGGCAAAAAGCAGACGCGTGACGTCCAAGCGTAACGATCGTTCTCACCCGACCAATCTATTTTCTCTGCTTGTACCTGGCGAGTGGGTAAAACACGGTAGAACACAACGACTGTGGGTTTTGTCTGTTTCAACTATTCTTTCCTGCTGGTCTATCTCACTGATATAATGAAAGATAGAACTGTAAAGGTCATTCACTAGGATCTGTACACAATATCCAGAGTTTCCAGTACTATTTGGTGGTAAAATTTGTTACAGCGCTGAACGAAAGTTCAGATTATGTTTTCTACCCATGTGTATACATATATAGGATTGTGGAAAAAGAAGAATGTATTTTCTCTTACTATCTTCTTTGCTCCCATCTTTCTTTTTATTTATTCTTACTCAAACTTTTCTTTGACTTTCATCTTCTCCGTATACTTTGCTCAACATCTCGCTTCTTTGCTTCATCCTAGAATTCGTCTTAATGACCAAAAACAAACGACAAGTCTTTGGTTAAAACGAGTTGCGCCAAAAATCTAAAGCAGACTTTTTAGGCCACTCTTTGACTATTATCTAGTGTACTTCAAAATAAAAATTGAACGAAAATGTTTAGAGCGAAGGTGTTGAAGAGTCGCTTCTTTTTGCGTCTTTCACCTCGTAGTGTTTAGAGTTTCCAGGTTATATGAGGCTATATGATAGGACTTATAACTTTGCTGAGATAAGCCGTGGGAATTTTGCTAAACTATGAGAAGAGCTGGTTGACGTGCGGTTTCTTGTTATATATTATATAGAATACATGTACTCTAGCATCTGAACTTTCATTGTTAACCCAAAGTAGTTGATAATATAAACATGATGACAAAATTAAATATCTCTAATGAATTATTAAGAAGTCATTATTCATCATCAAGAATTAAATATACTTTGAAGGGAGAATTGGGAAATATATATCTATCAAAAGACTGCTGGATGTCTTTCCAGTACGTGAGCCGGATGTATATACTTCTCTTGCCAAAAATAAACTAGCTTAAAAGATATAATATAGACACGAACCATCTTTTAATAAACTTGTTTCTCATAACTTTATATTCATATAGCAGGCAATGTTTCTTAAAATGATTAGCACATTAAAGTAATAAGTTAATTACTTCAAGAACACTCATTCAATTTTGTTCTCAAGCAGCTAAGATTAAAGGATTTAATACGATATATACATCATGGTGAATGTCTTAATAAACCGATGAGAAAATCTAAAATAATTAAGTGAATAATCTATGGAGGATGAAACAGGACAGTTGAATTGGAATGTAGGTCAATTGAAATCTGTGGAAGGTGGACTACTCGGAGAATTAAGAAGTCACTTTGTCTTGAGAATAAAGGATGTACGAGATACGAAGGTAGCAGAGCAAAACGAATGGATCGCAGTGGGATTAGTTGAGATCCTTCGAGACTCTCAGCATGTCAACGGTACTGACAGCTGAGAAAATCAGAAAGACGTGCGAAATTCGATTTTGCAGCTTTTATATAGCCTCACTACTTTTTCAATCCTTTCTCAGGGAAATTCATTGCTTAAATATAATTCGTTATCCAATTTTCTCCAAAGCAATACTTTTGAATAGAAAATGTTGATATATTGCATCTCAAAGGAATAACATTTTCGACGGACATGAAGCTTTTAGTTACATGCTGAAGGCTTTTATACACACGAGTTACTTGGACAGACATTGGTGCTACGCATTATCACCGTGGTGCCCATGGGGCCATCATAAATATTCATGAATTGCTCACCAACATTCAAGAGAAAAGCCAATTCGGGTGGATCGAGACGAGCGCGCAGTCCTAATGAAGTTGTTGTCTTCTTGGGATCGAGAACAAGGCGAGACTTTGACTCCCAGTGTGTGCAACCATGGTCAATCCTTTCTCCTCCCTTTTCACGTTCGCGTTCATGCTTTCGATAGTTCCTCTATGTAGTTTGTTAGCTTCCAATTTTAGTGTTCTCAATGGCGGCTACTTTAATTGTTTGATGTCTTATTTACCGTCGTGGTGAAATGTCAGATGCGTCACCCAAGTTTATTTGCGGTTGTCGGTGATCTAAAGAGTCTCCGAGGTCTGGCCAAGAAAGATGGCAAGAAAAAAGAAATAAGAGAGAACAGACAGAACATTGTCGTAAATTATCACCAGTTCTCTTTTGCTTTAAACGAACTTTTTTATTTTTTCATCGTTTTTTTCGAATTGTTCTCTTTCTATTTTACCTCTGCTCTTGGCTTCTTCATTCTAGACGATTCTGTTGGCTCGACTCTGCTAGCAGGTAGGCGGATCCACGAATTTCCAGGTTACGTACTATTGAGAGAATTCAACATGTCGACAGTTGATGTCTGATTTACGTGCAAAATTCTCTCGATAAATTTAACGATGAAATCGTTTGAATTCAACTAAGATTAGATATTCTGCTGTTATGTTATTCGTGATCTATTCGTACAATTTAGAGTTAATTGCTACCTTATTGATGACCAGTTGGTTTCATGATAAAATCTCATGTCTTTATATTGAGGATTAAGCCGTCATCTGCTTTGTTATTTGCAGTGATAGGTAAATTTATATCTTGAGAATTTTGATATTGATTTATTTCATGTATATACATGTAGATATCTCTTAAATGTTACATCTCCAATTTCCTGTTACGACAGCAGTCTTTTATGACCTCTCGTAAAGTAAGCTTCCATACTGACTATCATTTCGTCTAATCATATAATAAAAATCCTTCATCGTTAACTGCACTAGCGCTACTGTACGTTCATTTTGTCCTGGCATGCAGTGACAAGTTTCAATTGTCATAAAATGATAAAAACCACTACACTATTATAGAATACGAGTTTCTACTGTCAATTAAATAACTTATTGAATGATAATATCAAATATAATTGTTGTTTTAATTCTCAGCATGAAATGTAACTTTAATTATATTCGCTTACATTTTCAGTTAAATAAATCGACAATATTATTCCTTTTTTAGTATCTCTCGACTCAATATTATTGTTATTCGCACCACATAATTCGGGATTTCCTGCACACTATTCAATGTTCATTATCACGATCGAGGCGTAACAGATGTTGATATTGTCTCAGCATGAAACTAAGCGAAGTAATATAAATTCTCTGATATCATATTTATGATTACATTCATCCATTAAGTCCATTCAATCGTATACTTTTATATTTTTACGAATTCTAAAAGGTTTTCGTGAGAATAAATGATCAATTTTTACGTTTAAAATATCGTAAAAAAAGATTGCGAATATGAATGAAGGTTTTTTTTTATAGTTTATGTCTTTGATGTCTTTGAACACAGTTCAATCCAATGGTGAAATAAAAAATAGCCTTAATTGAAGTCTATGAACGTCATTGACAGTTTTTTTTACAGAATTTGTTAAATTTCAAAATACACTGAAAAGTTGTAGAAAAGTTCTGATTAATCAAACAAAAAATTCTACAGTTTTATTTTTGTAGTTTATAAACTTACTAATTATTTGAAGTTTGTTTCTTTTTTTGAATGGTTATTTTAAATTTAATTATTCACTTTCCAGTGGAAGAATAAAATTTATCATTCAATGATTTTCAAAGTATTGCAATTACTACAAACTAAAACATAAGTAGTAATGTTACAATGAAATTTAAACATTCTTTAGCGAAAGAATTTACTTACATAGTCAACATGACCTACTTTCTATTCACGGTTGTGCTTTGAACAATTAATCTTGATCTTATCTGAGTATTCTCACTACTCACGTCCACGAAATTCAGAACCAACTCGGTTGAAATTCCGATTGGATTGGGAGGAAAAAAAGAATCACTGAGACCCGAACAAACCTCAATCAGTCCTGGGAGTTTGTGCACGTTGTCAAGTTGCTAACTGATTTCTTCGTCCTCTCGTAACACTGTAACGCACATTCAGAATCTTAATGTTCTGCTATCGCGTATGCTTGCTTTCCTCTATTGACTCGAATATAATGTATCATGTTCTCTTTGTTCTTCAGTGATTGGAATATGGCTTAAAGTGAGCAGCGACGTTCTATCAAAATATTAGAGTTCATGTAATAGAATCTGCGTGATTGCAAATGTCGAACGCATATCCAATTAGTTAGTTAATTAAACTGAAAGATAACACGTAACATCATTAAAATTCCAGCCGCAAAATTGGTAGCACTACAAAGACGATACTTCCTTTTTTTGTTTTTAATTAATAAGATATTGTTAGAAAATGGTTTCTAGTGTAAATTTTTGTTGAATTTTATGGAAAAAATATTTCTAACAATTTTTTTAAAATAATTAATGCTCCTTTTATAGGAGGTATAATATTATTCTTAATTTTTATCATCATTTTTTACACTGCAAAAAAGACAAAAGAATGAAAGAAAGTCAATCGAACGAGCTAATACCCACATCTTATCTTTTTGATTCACTTTGAGTTCTATTACTTCTTTTTTCATTGTACATCCTTTGGGGATTATTATCCTTCTTCTTCTATTCGACTCTACAATGAAATATGATTTAATATTACAAGAGAGGCAATCGAACTTTTTTAGTAATACGAAGCTGAATTACAATTATCTTGATCGAAGAAAAAAGACAAAGTTTTTTCGTTGATAATTTAAGATTTACCTGTGCAATCATGTTCGAGAATTTTTCTTAATTAATAAGATAACATTTAAAATAAAGTTTACTGACTCAAGTTTGGGTAAAAGTGTGATAAATTAATTAAAATAAAACTATCAATAATAAGTAAATTTTTTTTATCAATAAAATTAATGTCATTACCTTGAGGAATGTCAAGAGTCTAGTCTCCTTTATCACCCTGATTTATTTGCACTTTTACTCATTCACTTTGAGGCAACATTGCATGTTTATTTTTCCTCTCTGTGCAATTCATGTATACACAGTAACCCAGCACTTTCGCTCTTGTTTCAGGTAAGCTCTATGCTCTCTTGCATTTACTGCGGATCGATGCGAGTCGTGAATGCCCAACGTGCTCTTATATTTGCGGTGAGTAAACAGAGTGTATCCTGCCGGTGTAATTAGTGGCCGACACCCACCTAGGGCCAACGAATTCCTTCAGAGTGTGTGTTTATAGTATGAGCTTTATAGCAGTCGAAAATGTGCCTTTTTCACAAACGTACGCAATTTCTATCCGCATTGTTCCATTTCATAACTTTTTTTAGCAACATACTGAATGAAACTATATATGTATATATGTTCCTATATTTGATTACAGTCAACCAAATTTTATACATAAAAATATTTATCGATTTTATCTACTTTTATTGTTTTATCCTGATGCTGAAGCATTTATTTAATTCGAAAAACTTTGACTTCTCAAACGGTCGGAAGTTAGAAACATTGTTTTACTGTAAGCGATTGATATGAAACCCAATAAATCTTTGAGATGGATTTAAAACTTATTGAAATAAAATTATATAGCACAGAAAATCAATAGACTTAATAATTTACGAGTTTTATTTTTCTGAATTTGGATAAGGTAGATATATTTTTTGCCTTTTTTCGCGGAATATACATGCTTCTATTTTAGCAGATATGATGCATAACAAAATTGGTCTGTGAATGAATTCAACCGAAAGAAAAGTCATCTGTAGTCCGCTACCAACTCGTCGCTAAATACGCCACAAACAGGAGCAAGGAATTGTCCCTCGATGTGGCTTCCAATTAATCGCATCACGTCCCGCATTTGTAATTTTTAGACATCGTCTTTGCTATATTTTATTTTTTTTTAGCTTTCGTGAATATTTTTTTAATGTTCGATCTTAATTATAATTAACTCATTAATATTTTATGACATTTATCACAATTTACTCGACTAAAGTAAACCCACCAGCTGTTTCGTTGTTAGAATAGGCTATAAGTAAATGCTTTGATGTATACATTTGATACTTTTTTACTCTTCATCGTGAATTTAAACTTTTGAAATTGCTAAATTGCCAACGGCTAATTTATTGAAATGCACTTTTTATTTATCGATATTGTGAATGTCCGCCCATTTAACTGCATTGCCAAAGCTTTCATAGTCGCAATAAATTAAAACGTATCTATATTCAAAAATTTTTTAAGTTTAATTTGTGGATTCGAACAGTTTGAAATCCTAGAAATTATACAAATAGCTAAAAATGCAATCTAAAAAAATTCTGGTAAATTTTTTTTCCTATGGACATATCAATAATCGTGATATATCCTATAAGCTTTTATAATCAAATTTACAAATTTGAAAATATTGGCAGTCAATAAATTATTAATACAATTTCCAAATCAAAGTTGATCAACGTTGGATTTCTGTAATGCTTTTGAGTTTACTGAAAATTTATTTCATTGAATTTCATAATCAAGACTCTTAAAATTCAATAACATTATAAATTTAATTTAAATTTCTTGTGATAACAAAATATTAATTATAATGACAAAATTTTGTACTTTGACTAGAACATTTAATATTGATCATAATTAGATTATAAAAACATTTGAATGATTCAAATAAACTCTCCAAATATTTATTTATCATGTTACGAATGTTAGTTAGTTAGTTTCTGCAAAAACTTCACAAACATTATGATTAAAACGTTAACGAGGTAATTATTTAATTACGCTATAATAAAATTCATTTATTATTTCCATCATAACAATTCATCAATATAATCATGATGATGGTTTAAAAAATGGAATCAATCAATTATGATGTGAAATAATTATGTCTAAAAAGTAAAAAAAAAAAATGGAAAATAAGAGGGATAAAACATCAGGAACCATTAGCGAGCTCTGTAAAATATCGGTCGAGTCAGCGTATTTTGCGTTCTGTCTGTCGACAACGAGTTCTACTTTTGTCATTCCGTTATTCTCTTCTCCATGTGGCGCATGATGAGGACAAGACTGAAGTTAAAGGCTTCACGGATGAGTCAAGAAGATTAATGTAGGATGGATGAAGCAATCCATCCAAGTGTTGCGAGGAAGTCAGCGAACGAAGAGCTTAATTGCTCTAAATCACGAGGAAGTCTCGACAACGTTCGTTTTCGCGTACGGTACTCTCCTTTGATCTACTCAACGAGGTATCCAACACGCAGTGGTGCCTTGGTAGTACACCAACAGGTGTAAGATATTCTTCCTTTTGCTATAGTTTACTAATTCGATCACCTGTGTCTGTTAAATTACAGATCTTAAATCGGTAACTTGTTGATAGATCTTTCATATGGATTCGTTTTACATTTTTAGTTTTCATAAATCGATCATCATTTTATGAAAAATTTTTTTTTCAGTAATGGTTTAAAGAGTTAGAAAAAATTTTTACCATGGTTTGAATTTTTTCTTCATTTTGAAGTGGTTGTTTTTAATGAATTTCAATGATGATGAGTTTCTATTTTAAAATGTAGATGAAGATTATACAAAAAAAAAAGCTTAAACTCAATTTAGCTTAATAGAGAGTGAATAATTATTCAAAAAATGTCCTGAGTCAAAATATTATTTTTCATTTGAGTCTCTAAATCCTATATTTCTTTGATGTTCATCTTGAGGCTGAGATGTAGTGCTAATTTAATCTATCTCCATTTTAGTGAGGATAAGAAGATTTAAAACGAAATTAACGTATAAGCTTGAGAATCCAAAAAGATTAATTTCTGTTTAAATCTTTCTGCCACAAAAAATGAGAAAAATTGACATAGTTGTATTTACCATCACGTGTTATTACCCTATTAAAACACCTCAGCCATTTTGAAATAGTGGATGTTTTTAGTTAGGGTGACTAACAATTTCTCTGAGTGATGAATATCACTATTCTCAGGATGTTTAGGAATCATTGTTATTTAAAAATAATATTTTTTTTCTATTACAAAATAATTCAAGAAAAATATTAAATTCATTGGATTAATTTTTTTAATAACACAAGAGGATTTTTTTCGTCAACGAATTTAAAAAGTCAAATTAGATTTTATTAAATTTACTTTGAAACCTTTATATTTCTTTTTTTGAGATTCAACAAATTTTAATTGAATTTGACATTTAATTTTCTTTTATGGTTTTTACATTTAAAAACATATTCATCATTAAACCAATAAAGAAAATTTCTCTTGAATAAAAATTGTAATATTACTACTTTTAATAATCATTTGTAAAATAGTTGATTGGTTGATTATTTTTTCTTCCAATTTATATTTAGAGACTATCAATAGAATAAAGTCTATGGTTTCTAAGATCCTTCTGCCGAAGCACGTTCAATGTGGCTTTGCTCAGTATTTCCTTCTACTTAAACTTGCTTCTGTTCTTCGGTAACAAGCTAACGATTACATGGGGGTTAACAATCTTGTTTCACTACATACCTTATTTATACCTTGACAATTTTCTCTTTTATTCGCAAAGAACGTTATGATATATTTTCTTTTATCATCCTTGCAATCATTCGCAATATTTACTTTCTTTTTAATCATTTAAAGGATCGTTAATTTTTTTCGTGGCTGGTCGATGATAAAATTACAAGTATCTTTGTTATAAAGCTTTAGCAATATTCAACTGTATTAAAAAATTTTCTCTATTCTTGAATGGAAGTAAAATAAAATGCTAATTCGAGATTATAAATATTTTTTATTTGAATATTTAAAACGTTCCTTTTCTTTTATCTCGTTTACATTACTTGCGATTAAAGGATATCATTTTCTTTGTTTCTCATCTCGCGTTACTTAATAAGAGGTAGATAAGATGTAGAATGAGAAAATAAATAAAGACAAAGGAGTAAATAGAAAGATAGTTATAAAATAAACTAATACTTAACATTTGAGCATCAGCGATAAAGATTTCATGCCAAGATTTTTTATATATATATATATGTATCTATTTGTTGCAGAATATATAAAATATTACAATATTTTTTATTGTACTCTCTAATAACAGAAAGTAGGCTATGAAAAACATTTCTCTAAAAGGTTTCCAGCAAAAATCTGAATAAACAAATGTTGTTTTCTTCTATTGCATATTTTATTTGCCAAAAATTATTGATCTTCAAAATTTTCGAGATAACTGTTTCATCTCACAAGACCATAAACATAGAAAAATCTGTTTTGCCCCGGGGATCTCTTATAGCCCAACTTCCTCTATATAAATTGGAGCTTAGTAAATGGTTGAAGTTTGTGCAATAGTAATGCTAAAAAATCGGCTTAAAAATATCAAATATATTTCCTGTAATAAAATAAATTTTTATTATAAAACCAGATGGTACATCATAAATGTTGAAGTGAAATTCGTTGAATTAATGTTAAATTCCTTATAACTGTATTTTATCATATGAAACAGAATTTTCGTTAATACTATTAGTGTAATTTTCAGTTATTACATTTCAAGAGCAATCAAGAAATGTTTGTGAATATAACTAAATTAAAGTAGTGATCAAATTCATTGATGTAAAAAATAATATATTTATTCACTAGTATATTGAATTTAATATTGGAGAAAGAAGGGAGATTCATGAATGTTTGGTTAGTAATAAATGTGGCATAAATTTATTGTTACAAGGAAGTTGGACATAATGATGAAAAGGGTTATAAGGTTGAATGAAGATGTCGAAGATGCTTTTTAGAGCAAGGTCCTCGATATTCCACATCTGATAGATATACGTCTATCGATTCTTTTCTGAACTCAGTCATGCTGAAATTTGAGATTGCAGCAATTCTTCACGTACATATTTTTTCCGGCTAAAAAGACATATATGCGTTTTATCATCATGTTTGATTAAATAGATATGTAGAGCATTTTAATTATTGTTTAAAAAACTTTAACAATGCGTATGTCAAAATCATCAAATCCTGAATGAAATGCGAGAAAAAGATAATATGACTTTCCGGATTTTATTCTAATATTTTTCTTTTTTTTCAGTATTTTTTTAGAATTTTTTTTTTACGTTTGTTATATTCCAACGTATCAACGCAATAATGTAGAATCCTCGCGTTGAATTACGAAGTTAAATCTGCCTACGATCCAAACTTAATACCAGATTAACTCACGAGCTTGCGTCCATCCAACGTTCTAGCAGAGTCCAGTAGAAATGTTATACGTTGACTGCGTACTTTATACAATCTGTTGGACGATGTTGGATATAACTAGTAAGCTCTGATGTATTATATATTCTTACAATGCTTTATACGAAAAATCCATGCTAAAGTATTATTGTTACTTGACAATATGTAATGCTTTTTCATTTTATTATAACACAACGTTGAAAGTTGTAGCTACACGTATTTTCAAATTATTCTATTAGTGTCTATTTAAAAAAATAAACGTATATTAATGCTCTCATACTACATTTGAATAAAGAATTTGCATGCTCTAAAAACCGTGGATTTTTGGTACGCCAAGTTTAAAAGTTTAGTGAAACATTTTGCTAACATTTCACCTTATACATGAGACTTGGTCAGGTCAGAGTGTCCTAAAGAATTCAATGATTATCATGATATGACGAGGAAAATAATGAAATAGGAATCTTTCAGTTTACATACTTGAAAGATTTTCAGAGCAATGCATCATTTTTTTCATGATTATCAAAGAAAAATTAGTTCAAATATTTTAATTTATTAAATTAAATATTCTGATAAATATAAAGTTGTATTTAATACATAAATAAATGAAAAATATTCAGGATAATTAAAATCATAAGCTCATGAGTATTTGTAGATAAATTTTGTCATTTATAATTTATTTATAATTTTATAATATTTTATAATTTTATAATTTATTTATAATTTTTTTTTGTTTTCAGTAAATAATTCATTGTAGACTCTGATAATGCAGCATTTAGGATTTTCTGTACAGAATATGACTTATAATAATTAAATGAGATGATCAAGAATAGTAAATTCAAAATAATTTTATAGGTTTCACTATATCACTTGATAATTAAGACTATTCACATCGCACATGAGAGACAAGCGTAACGAGAACTTCCTGAATCATCAGCATCACAGTGAACATAATAGACCTTTAGATTCACTATTGCTCTTAGCATTCTCTTTGTCTTTGTTTCATGTTTGAGTGACGCTTGGTACTTTAGAAATAACAGGGCGTGATGAATCTTGATAATTTTCATCGAAAAGTAAAAATGAAAAAAAAACGTGATTTCAACTTGTTTTTTGCTCACTTCTAATGGGCATACATCACCTTGTCAACTTAACATATTTTCTAAACAACCTACACATATATTACACAATGAAACATTGATTAAATTTGAATGGAAGACACGGCAGATAATGTATTACGATAAAATTCCAAGTGTCGTGATACATGAGGTTTTTAAAACAGCAATCGGTGCGTTGGTAGAGCTAAATAGCAATGGAAAGATATTCTATAGGCAAAGTAATTTTGATTTTTTTCCTCATGACTGATTAAAACAATTGAATGAAATTTTCCGTATTAATTTTACAGTCATTGAAAATAGATCGAATGGAATAAAAAGAAACAGGAAATAAGGTTTCACTTTGGAACAAGTTAAAAAAATAGTCTTACGTCAATTGGAAGTCAGCTTTATCGGTAGATGCACGATCCTGGAATCGCGAGAGTATTTTCGATCCGACGGGAAAAGCAGAAAGATTGACAAAGGACTCCCAAGTGTACGATCGTTCTCTTTGCGACGATTACTTAGAAAAGGGTAGAGAGAACTAACGTTGGAGCTCGTATGTTGCTGAATTCGAATTGCTTCGAGTTCTCGCTTAAACCAATCCACTCAGGAATTCTTTGTTTCTCTCGTGACTATCATTCTCTATAATTAAGTAGACTCGACTGTACATTTTTTTCTAGTTATTCATATTTTATCTCTTTGAGAAATATTTTCAACTATTTAACAATCATAAATATAGGTATATATGTATACATATTGTTAATTAAATTTATTATCTTTCCATTGCTATCACAAAAATAAATTTTACCGAGATTTAAAAGAGAAAATATTTCAAAGTCTCATGAGAAGATAAAAGAAATGGATAAAAGAACTAGGAGGAAGTCGATAGGGTCAAATCCACGTTTCGAATAGAGGAACGAGGAGTGAACGTGGATGGAACACGCTCTGATGAACATCGTTTGTTCTTTCCGGGCCGCTTCTTTTCACAAATCCGAGTCACTGCAGCGCGCTTCTCTTTCGGTCCAGCTTGGCAGGTTTTATCTTTGCCAGGCGTCCGAGTTATATCGTCAAACTACCTACGGTTCTTGGCAAGCTAAGTACCAATCATATCACTATATACGAGTGGGAACATTTTCTTTTATATCCCCAAAATTTTTTTTAATAGTATCCACGACAACACACCCCATATTCACTCTTATTGCAATTAAATTATCAACTAAAGTTCTGAAAAAAAATTTCATTCATGTTTCAAAGGAAAATAAAATAAAAATTAATAGAGGTGCTACTTGAATTCAATGACAAATCAGCTGACTTCTAGTAAGTTATAAAAGTGTATAATTGATGACAAATCATTGTTCTGTAATTTTAAAAGAAAACTAACAATCGATCGTTGGTTGGAATTTTTCACTCAATCTTGAGAGCTCTGAAAGGTTAATGGTGAACGACAGGTGATAAATTCGAATTCCTAAGTTCAATCATTGCTTTAAAATAAAATGATTTATGATTTTTTTTACTAAGCAATATGAAAATACCATGGCATTAATAAAAATTTATTATTGTGCAAATTTTAAGGATATTAAACATGCTCCATATAATTCATAGGGTGATTATTGTTCCAAACATGTTAACGATGTAAGCCAAACTTTATCACCATCATTACTGACCAAAGAAGAGAAAAGAGGAGGAGGCGGAGAAGAGATTTTGATGAATATATTGTGATTTACTGGTAATTTATGTACTACACATGACATTAACTCATTGCCTCATTTAAACACATTATATTCTCTTGCGATTACTAAGCTGTAGAATATCACACACTCTAGTTACACATTTATATAAAATAATTGTTAATGTTGTTGTTGAATGTCATTAGATTAGATTTGATGTTAATTTGCAATTTATGTTTGATGAGATCTCATAATCTATTTAAAGATGATCAATAAATTTTGTAAATTACTAATTGTCAATGTATTATTGATGCTCAAGTAATTATTAATTTATTACGATTAATCTTAAAAATGACAATTACTAATTGCAGTCTATAATGATTGGCCATTATATTGTGATGGAATCGCTCAGATCAATGAGCCACTGTAGGAGTGTATGTAAATGTATATAAATTTTGCAAGTGGTTACCATCCAACCGCATATCGTCACCTGGTACAACTGAATACATTAGTAATAATGTATATATGAAATTACGATTATATAGATAGTAGTTTGTGCGAGCAAGTGAGAATGATGTATACGTAGATTTGCATGGGTGTTTGCGTTGGTAGAAAATCAGTGCATCGTATGCATCTACATATGTAGCATGAAATTGCATTTTACCAATTCACCTGACCAACCTCCGTATAGTTACCACTGGTGGTTGTTCTCTGATTTCGTGCCTATAAATATGTAAAATATATTTATTGCTAAATATTGAAATCCATGAAAACACTAAACAAAAGAATTTTTAACTTAGGTATTTATATTAAATTTTTTTTGTAAATTATCGGATCAAATATTTTTCTTGATTTTTTTTCCTGCTTATATCAAAGTTCCATGCTCACTTGTATAGAATGGGAAGGCTCTGTGCCGTCGTGAAATGAAATTCCACAAAGTCAATGTGTATTCTAGAAAGAGAAATGAAAGGATGAAAGACTGTATAGAAAGAAGAAAGTGAAAGCGAGTGAGTGAATACAAAATTCTCGTTATACACTTTCGTCTTTAGTTGTACTTGAACTTTAATCAGATCTTTAAAAGTGCGTCTAGTGGTTCATCGTCTTTGCGATGAGTGGAATCACTTCACCAATGATCCCTTCCAAGTATTTTGGTAGAAGTTTCCTTAGGAAATATTCGCAAAGTGGCCGTCATAACGATAAGAGGAATGAAAAGGAAAAATCAATAAATGAAGCAAATTAAAATATAATCTCATCATAAAATAATCATTTAAATAATTTTTACCATTTTTGTATTTCTTTTCTCTCTTAATCAAGAATTACTTTAAGGAAAGAAATCATAAAGAAGAAGAACTTAATCGTCAACGAAGCGATAAAGATTGTGGCTGGCGTACCGAGAGCTTTTTAACTAAGGATTTATCCTTAATCGCATTTGAGAAAGCAAGAGAATTTTCCAGATCAAATACACAGCTGTTTTACCGTGACCAAAGCAATTACAAAGGAGACTATCGTGAAAATAGCTTGTGATAATCCAGCGTGATGCTAACGCTTTAGGGGAGATTGTAAGCAAGCATGCAAACTCTAAGAGACGTCTGCCGAATTATTACGCAGTGAGCCACGTAAACGGCCAACTCCGTGGCTGGCCACGTTAATGGCTCTGCACCTCCATTTCTAGATTGTTCTAATTAATAGGGATAATAATTGGCAATTAGGTGCGGCTGAGCTTCGTGCCAGAAGCCCTATGACTATTTCCTTAGTCGCAAGTGTGCTAGTCCTAATAACATTTTGAGTTGACATAATAAATTATCTGAAATTCATTAACGCAAAATCTGCCCCCCCCCCCCCTCCCCCAAATGTTATTTACAGCATAAAATAATCAGAGACCCACATTACTGAGGTGTAAAGGCTCTATGTAAATATTTGGTTTTATGTGAAAATAAAAAAAAGGTCAAGACTACGCTCATGTGTTAGAGAGCAGAGAGACAAAAAATTTTCTGCTATTCCTCTCTTTACTTCTCTGGTATCAAAAGCTATACACAGGTGTTTGTGGAAGGTGAGCACGTAGACTAAAATAAAAACAGAAAATTGGGAAAGGAATGCTTTAGTAGATTCTTTCACAACGTTATCCACTTACGTTCAAATCTTGCTATACGGTCATAAAAGTCGTACGGACATGGCAAAGATATCAAATATTCTTTACTTCGTGTAAAAGTAGATAAAAGTGAATAAATGGAAAAAAGTGTATTATCACTCTTTGGATTTTTTTATCGTAAATAATGTTGCTCTTTGACGTAATCGAATTTTGAATTTTAATAGATATAAAATTTTTATCGTTTGACAGTCATTAAAGTAATAAAGGTAGTCGTTAGAATATAATTGATGTTAAGAATAATTCGCTAAAAATTTTAGTAATAAAATGAATTCGTATTAAAATAATGGAAATGGAAATAATGAATAATGAATTTGATCTAAATATTAATAATAGAAGTTTATAGTTTTAGATATCAATCAGATAAATGGTATTTCGTATTGATGGATAAATAAAGGAAGAAGATAAAAATTAATTTAAATAAAAAAGAAGATATTAAAGTACGGAGACCATGGCAATTCGTTTTCAACAGCTAGTTTTTACCTTTTTACGATGAAAATGGTTTCTCGATTAAGCTTTGCCATCTTCCAATTAACGCTTTAATTAAAATTCCCCTGAGCTCGTCGCCGTCGTCCTCAAGACTTACTTCACCACCGGGAACTGTAGAAACTCGGACACGATGACGAAAATTTTGGTATGACAATCATTTAAGTGCTGGTGACATTTCTAATATCTAGAGCTTGAAATAATATATTCTTTATTATCTCTTTTCAAAAATCTTTTGAATTTTTCAACAAAAAAAGAATTCACATGACTTTTAAATAAAAATTCAATCTACACCTTAGCTATTATCTTCTCTCTCTTTAATTACAGCAAAATTTAAAAACTTTAAGCTCAAAAAAATCCTCTTTAATTTTTAAATAAAATTATAAATGTGATATTTATTACCACATTTGCAATTTTCTATGACCCTTAACGGTAGTTACAACACTATTAATCATATAATTACATCTTTTACACGAATTAGTAGATTATTATAATTTTTATAGCACGCAATACATCTTTTATCGTACAATTTAAAAACCTATGTTGCTTTAACTAACGCTTATATCGATTATTGTCATAGAGTACTCCAGAAACCGGTATAATAGATTCATATCACACGACTTTGCTAGTTGATTGCCTATAAGAGGGTTTTGAAATTGTTTCCGTGGTAGTGGCTGGCACAACAGGAAGTACAAAGCGAGCAATGATGTCGAAGCCTCGACCTCGTTGATGCATGCAAACTGGATAGAAGAATCGGACAATTGATAGTTAC
This sequence comes from Chelonus formosanus, assembly GCA_028641665.1. NCBI lineage: Eukaryota > Metazoa > Arthropoda > Insecta > Hymenoptera > Braconidae > Chelonus > Chelonus formosanus. Next base: position 24,314,707 of record CM054002.1, read on the forward strand.
AAGAGGTAGTAACAATGTTCTTCATCATTTGAGTCTCTGCATATATAGTTCAGTTAGATTTAAATTACATGCTAAATCCATTGAGTCACGCAGATGTATAATTTTTTAACGGTAACCAATAGCATCTCCAACAAGAGTCGAATAATGGATTGAATAATTAAAGAACAAGACGATTCTAGAGCAAAAAGAAGGAGTAATATAACGACCTGTCGATAGAATTTCTTTGATAATAATTCATGATAAGCGAAAAAGACAGTTAGTTTTCTCTACGTGACTACTAATCTCTGTAATAATAATATAATAGTTGTTGTTGAACGTTCTACTTGCAGCTGTATGGGGATCGATGCTTAAACCTCAGTAATCTCTAAATCAGGTACAAATATGACCAATCTTTCATCGATTTGCTTCTAAAAGTTTCGTTAGAGCAGATGGTTCCAAGTTGTTAACGACAATGTGAGAAAATTAGTTAGAAAATATATTTTTATGATTCAGTTTAAAAGTAAGCGTGAATTCTCAATTGCTAAGTACTTTTGCAGTGTGTAGCAGTAAGAAACATACGAAGGAGAAGAAGAACGAGAAGAAAAGTATAGTTATGTTGAGAGTGTGGGTTCGTTGTACGTTCGGAGCTCTCAGAGTACCGGTCAGACCGGCTTGGTTCAAGTTACGGGAGGTCCAGCCGCCACTGTAGATCCTTTCTCCGCATTCCCCTGTACGACTCACACGTTCTCAGCAACCTGATCGGAACAAAGGAATCGCTGTTGCCGCGTTTCTCGGGATTTTCCCCGGCCAAAAAGAACCGAGTGGCTTATGAGGGAGAGTGGTCCTTGCTTTTCAAATGGGTATTGCTTTTCAGGAAAGGTTTTTATTCGCGGATATACAACTTAATGCATTATCCTGGTGGATATATACATACGGAGGTTTTAAAAAGAAATGTTATAATATTGTTTGGTTAAATGACCAGATGTAGTTGAACTGGACATTTTGTTGACTGTGCTATTTTTGTAATGAGAAAATGGGAGAGAAAATCAAGGAGTCAACAAGGTAGTGCAAAGCGGCATTAAAGTCTCGAATAAAAAGCCAAAGTTTTTAACGCAAACCGCAAAAACACCATCCAATTCTTAAGCATTTCAAATTCTCCAACAACTTCGAATAAATGAGATTTTTCTTTAATTCTGACAATCTTAACTATTTTATAAATGCGTCATTTTTTTAATCATGCTCTTACGAAGCTTGATATCAAAGGAATCATAATCAGGTAATAGTTTAATTATTTTCTTAACGAAAAATTAGATTGAATACTATCATAAAATAGCAGAGACTTTCTATAAGAAAATTCTGACATGAAGAATGGAGTAAGAGAGATGATAGCAGGAAGAATGTGAGGGCAAGTCAGAGCATGATGTGTCGAGGCGATAGAGCGGAAAGTAGAGATGCTGATGTGATGGACTGACAGAATGAGCAAGCAATGTAGCTAGAAAGTGAGCTTCTTAGTATATATAGGAGGGTTGCAGGATCCAAGGAGAAAAGAGAGTGACTTCGAGAATGTTGTGAATACAGATGGATTGTATGATAACATGACTTCGAACCCTTAGAGATTGTCTTGTTTGCTACGTGCTGTTACTTTTGTTTGTCAGAGACAAGTCTTTTTTTTACCGATTTCTTCTAGCAGCTAGAACAAAGGACAGCCACTTATTTTCGCATTTTAAATTGGTAGTGATCCACAGACAGAAAACGAGTTTACAAGTCAAGATGATCCAAGGAGAAGTCATTTTAAGTCCGAAATTCTAATCCAATTTTTTTCCTAGCCAACAAAAAAAATTATTACCCTCTAAGTATTTTATTCCAATTAATTTTATCAACATATCTCGAGATCAGAAAAAAATGTCATCTCATCCCATTATCACTTTAAGGATCTGATGCTCGATTTAAATACCTTTCTGCATGATTAGAAAAATTTCATCCAATGGGAGATTTTTGTTGATGAATATTCAGTCGATTAGATGTGTAAGCGTCTGAAAGTAATTTGACTGTCGAAAAACGTGACTCATAGACAATTACAGTGTCTATTTCTGTGTCTGCATCATTGCATAAATTGAGGGTTAGTGTGAAAGTGTAGGAAAATGGGATGTGTATCAGAATAAATCATTATTGCTCGTTTTACAACAATAGCATTGTGAACTCAAGTTCAAAGAATGGCCCATGAGTCTCAACGTTGGCCTGAGCGAGTCAGCCTGTGTCTATGTATCAAACAATGCATGCAATTACGGTGCTGCACCCACCCAAGCAACAGTCGCTCTCGTAGCGCCTTTTAACAATGGAGTCATCCGCGGAACAAATGCACTGTCTCATTTGCCAATATTGTCCTACTTTTGTTGATGTTGAATACTTGCGTACAATCCCTCAATCTGATTTATAGCGTGTAAAGCATCGGTAAATCAATTTTCAGGGCAGGTGGAAAGGGATTTTTTTTTTAGAATAAAAGTTTAATTGGTTTAACACTGTTGATTGATCTGTTTTATTCAGAACAATTTTTAAAAATGAAATTGAATATTTCAAGGTAAATTTAATCATAGGGAATTTAATTTACAATCATTTTTAATTCCAATCATTAAAATGAAATAAATTCGACAACGTGGTTGCGAAGAACATTCATAAAAAATCTATCTCTCTAGTGGTTCCAACAGTCGTTAACTTTATATGATCTTTTTTACGATCACTCACGATAACTTCACTATTAAACATAGTTGCTTCGTCTTTTCTTTCCTTCTTGTTAAGGTGTAAATTTTATAGTATCTTTTCGCCTTCAGGTGCAAAATACAACAAAATGACATTTCTTCATCGTTGATGGTCGACTTGAAAAGTTGAAGAGTAGCTACAGAATTGATTGCAGAAAAGCATTCGTTGCTTTTATTTACTTTAGAGTTTCTGAAATGAGAATCACCAGGAGCGTCAATAAAATTAAAGCATCTCGCAAAGTTTTACGCTTTTGAATTTTCGTTTGTTTAAAAGTTTTATACTTTATTCCTTTGTTGATTTAGATCTCTTTTTTTCTACAGCACTTCGACGTTACAATAATTCATTGCTACTTTACCACCTTTCAAATATTATGACTTAATTTTTTTCTTTCTCTCTGTTTGAGTTATAATATTCATAATTTATCATTTTATCTCTCACTACACCTACAGTTGATTGAGCTATCATTCATGAAAACCAATTCTTTTCAAGTGAATTTCATATGTATTGCAGTCAATTATTTAAAAACATTTATTACTTTACAATAGGTTTTAAAAATACGGAAAAAATATAAAGAAACGAATTTCGTAAGTTCTAACTGAAACCCATTGCAATAGAGCAAAACGTGTATCGATTCTAAATTAGTACATGTCACTAAACGTACCATTCATAAAAGTCTATGTGGCTCATGTTCTTCCCCCAATGTCCAGACTCACTCCCAATACTCGATGAATGGCTCTCTGGAGCTTCAACGACATCAACTAATACCTAAAAGTCTTTTTGGAGCAGGAAGCTCAACATAAATGTATCGAAAAACTGTTTCTAAACTTTTAACTACATTTTTCTTCATCGAGATTTTTCTTCTTTACGTCCGATATTATTGGAGGTTGAAATAACCCTTGTCTCTACGCGTTATTTGTCAATATCAATATAGAAAACACGCCTCTGGGTTCTGGTCAAAGAACAGAGATGAAGGGAGATTCGCCAGAAGGGGCGTTCGTCCAGTTGGCTAATATTGAAGGCGAATGACTTATTGTCCGAATCTTGCTTTAGACCCTTCTAAAATGCTGTTGCCTTTTCCTGGTGGAGGCATTAAAGCTAAGGGATCGAAAACATCCACCTATTGCATAAGGGTCGAGCAAAGCAACTGGTACGAAATATTATAGGGGTTTCCAATGATGTTTTGGATTTCTTTTTTTTTTTTTGGATACGTGTTATTCAATTCTTAGTAGGGAACTATTATAAAGAATTAAGTCACATTTTGTGACTAATAAAATTTTCCTTTGCTTTAAGAAAAGAAATATTTCATATTCAGAATAGACATGTGATTTGTGGCAGTTATAAATTTTTGTAGTGATTAATATATAATTAATTAATTTAAGAAATATATATCTTTAAACCATTATAAATAATTAATTCAAGTAAAAAAGCTTTTGAAAGAATTTATTACGTTAATGGGCCAAAGTACAGGTTTAGAATACTTTGAGCAAGCATTAGAACAGATTATCTAGTGAAAGCAAATTTAGCAGAACGCAGAATTAAATTCAAGCTTAAGCATGATAGTAAAATAGACAAGTGAAACTGTTGAAGGGTTTTAGCGTAGATCTCGCGAGCAATGATGATGGTCCAAGTACCACCTACAGTGGTGTCTACTGCAGGTACACGTTCGCTTATCGTTCAGAGACTGATGCTCCATTATGTCCACATACTCGACATGCCGGGCTGCTTCAATTGAATCGTTCACCAGATTACCCAATGATGCATAGTACCTGACGGCAGGTATGCGACGACGCAGACTATTGTACTGTGAGTAATTCCAGACACGTAAAAGCTATTCCCGGAATCCACCCTTCATTGTTATGCAATGAAGGCAGCGGAGAGGGCAAACCGGAGGATCATAATTTCCACACGGGACCACTCGAAGGTAGTAGAGATCAATTTAAAATCTTTAGTGTATATATAACTGAAGCTCATTGATTACTTTTGTACCATGGAGCGTTCCTTAGTTTTAGTTTTTATCCATCTAGTATTTATATGTTAGTGCAAAGTATTTGTTTTCAAGGTGTTTGCTACTACAATGTAGGAACAAGTCTAATCTTGAATACGCGTCTGCTGCAGTGGACGTTAAACGACAAAGAGCTATAAGAGCTTGTTCATGTTGATGCCGTTGGCTAAAGGCGACTTTCGCTGCAACTACCAGCTAGTTCACACTTTACATTGTTTTGTGATGGTAAACTTGGCAGCCATTTAACACCTCACACTATGAAACCCTTCAGAACCACATCACAAAATTCGAAACCTCTTGTCGTTTCCTCCTGTCTTTTGGGAGACACCTCACTATATTTGTCATACCTTTACAACATCACAACTTACTCCTAACTTTGTCTTCGTGGCCAATAAAAGTCCCACTCGTCGTCGATGTTTGAGGATAAGATTTTGTCAACTTTTCCTATGAGTTTCAATCGATGAGAAAAGCATCATTTAAACTTGTCATCTCTTGCGGTTTTCCCATAGCCCGAGTGAGCTAAACCTGATGTCTGCGCGTGTCTGGTAAATTTATTGCTTGCAATCGATCCTACCGCACCCTCGAGTTGTTATTTCCAGACCCGTCGAACTACACGCATTTACGGTCGTAAACCTTTAATTATTATAGAACGATGCGTGCATACTGCTTGGTACAAGGTCGTACCACTGTTCACCCTTCTTTGATACGTTCTTGGTTCTGTAATATCAAATAATTCTTGTTATTAAAAAGTATTAATCATTTTACTCGTATATATTACGATGTTTAACGACTTATACTCTGATAGCTTCATATATCACTGAAACAAATATACTTCTAAACTGTTCCCACATACACACACACACACACACACTATTTGAAAACCATTTATTCACTGAAAAAAATATACACAATCTATCTCCGAAAAAAACCTCTCAGGTTAACTAAAGAACTTGTTTGTGCTTTTATTGATTCTCATTTCTATTGTTTTTGTAACGTGACGTGAAATCGAAAAGTCCTAATGTTTAGATGATTTTATCCTAGGGGAAACCTGGAAATGATACAATGACAATGGACTTTAGTCCAAGGGTAACGTGGAACCCATTGGTTATATTTACAGCTATAAATAATTAATCACTGTTCGACTGTGTTGAGCCATGGGTGAGGTTTGAAAAACAAACAAAATTCCTATTTCTGAGTAATACCATACACACACAATAGATTATTTTCTGTAAGTTTAATCTAGAAAATTGAATTTAACATTAATTGATTCTCTCTGTATTGTTATTATTACAACAATGGAGGGTAATGTTGATGCGATTAAGTAAAATTAATAGAATCGGCTTTATTCGAATAAAAAAATCAATTTGTTTTCATTCAGATTTATTTATTCTTAAATAACTATATTAAATAAAATATCGTGTACTATTTAAGAATGTAATTAAATAATTGAAATGGAATATTGAGATTAAAATTCATTCATTTGTATTTTGAATTTATAATTAATTTTTTAAAAACTATATTTCGTTAAATATCTCGTCTGTAAGACGATTTATTCCATGCAAATACAATATTCAACAAAGCCGAGCTCGCGCAGTAGAATTATCCTTCCGGCATGCGATAGAATCAAGTCTGCTGGTTGAAATTGCGTGGTCATATAATATTGCACACCTGACTATTTTCATCTATAAATTCAGCAAGATACATTATTTATATATTATTATAATAATACCGGAAATAAACTATTCCATTAGCCACATCATTTACGCGCCTGGCTAACTCATCAGGTTTCTGCAGGATTAATCTTAGGTGTCGCTGTGGCCAATTTATTGAGACACGTGACGGATATGATCGAGACCGATATAACCACCCCTTGATTAAGGAGTACGAGGTTACATTCGAGAAGCATATGGGTCTTGTAATAAATACGCGTGCCCCGGTCGTTTAGAGGGGTAGCTTTCGACTCTCGCTATCACGCCTTGTTCTTCTACGCCGACATGAGAAATTGACGTTCTTATCAAGAGATCAATCCTAACGTAATCAGCCGTTTATTCGTAATTGTATAGCGTTAAAAATGAACGCCTACTTGTATCTAGATATCTAGAGCCTTTTGATTATTATTATGGACTACGCGTTGCTATTAATCTGATAAAGGTTTTGAGAGCACTAATGTTATCACATTATTATCAACACTGTTTTTTTTTTGCTTAATAAAAAAAAATGTTAAAAATTGTATGAATTAGAATTTTTATAACTTCATTTAATTTTTAAAAGTTAATAAAATTCTTTAAATTTAATGTTCTCTTCTGCAATACTTTATTCCATTTTTGAATTAAAAAATACTGAGCTTTATCATTAATCCATTCTTCTATTTTTTGTTTCAGGTAAGTTCCAGTTGCGGCATTTCTTGCAACTCGTAACGAGAATCAGATTTTCATTTAGTAAATAACCAGAGTGAGTACATATATTCAAGAACATGTGTGAATTATTTACAAAAATTATCCTCCACTTTGTAATGTAATAACATCTGCTCCAAGGTATATACTCTAATAATTTTCATGCAATCCGTGGAGCTAAAAAGTGTTTTTAAATTAATTACACGAGAACATTATTTCTAATTGAATGTTAACCTTTCGAGAGAATATCTGGTTTAAACCAAGTGCGCATGAGTGTAAATAGAGGATTCGATGTAGGTTATTATAGCGAAGTACAGTTTATGTCCGTAACAGGAGTAAATACAGTCGTATACAACGCGTTTAAACAGACGTGAAAGCCAGAAAGCTATGTATATACGGAATGTGTACTACCAAATGCTCAGCACAAACGAGAAAGTTTACACGTGGGTCTAGAATCCTTGTGAATGGTGCGCAGACGTCAAGGCAAATTAGATAGTGAAGAGAACGATTGCAACATTCGAATTCGAATGGTAGTAGAGATCTTGTGTGCTTTGAGATTTTGATGCAAGAATGTATCTGTGCTTGAGAACACTTGGGGTATGTGGATGAATGTTACCTGAGATTTGCGGAAGAGGAAGGTACACGTGAATCGTCCCGAACTCTCCTTTACTCTTGCGAATCCACTAGTAGGAAAGCTTTGCAGTGTGCATTACAGATGTAATTGAGATAACTAAGGTGAGAGTGGTTATGCACAATACCTGATAAATATGCACTAGGTATAGATACTATATGAACTGTTACATAGACGTGACCATTGACAAAATATGCAGTCCTTTTGGTTCCATTATCTGATTAATCTTCGTGTTGTAATTATATACAAAGTGCTCGTAAACTAAGATTATTCTGTAACTCTCCACTAATCGTAATAGTTAGGTTTGTGGTTGAATAAGAGTTTTTAATGGTGTTATGGTCGTTGTGGAGTATTTTAAAATTGATTGCGTGAGCTTAACATCAATATCAAAGGAATTCATGCGTTAGAAGGTTTAGGGTATGACAATAAATTGAAATATGATAATCAAAATGAGAATAATTGATCACAAATTATTTTATTGTTGAATATAAAATTAAACTGACTAGATAAAATGATAGAATCTCTTTTGATAATACTGCTAATTATTTTCAGAGATTAAAGAATTTTTTTTCATTTAGAAAATACACAAAAAGTAATAACTGTCATTATATAAATGACATTAAACGACAGAATTCGATAAACAGCTTAGTTGCAAAAGCTTCATTAAATTACATCAAAGTTACTTTTTTTATTGAATTTCACGAGAAAATGTCACTTTCATATCTCCCTTTTCATGTACCATTCTCACATATATATTTTTTTGTTGTTGAAAAGTATTCATTTTATCACAAAGTTAGAAATTCATAACGAATATGCTATCGTTGCTCGAAGATTGACATACAGTAAAGATCGTAAATTTTTTTAAAGTTATAATGATGCTTTTATCTTGTGAGCAGAATGATGCTGTTATTTTTATTAACATTACATTTTTTGCCACCTGTGAACAGTTGTTACCACTTGCAGCTGTCAATATTGAAACAAACAGGTCGATGCACTTCATCATAGATTTTTTTGTTCATCTGAAAATGAATTTTCGTCTCTAGAGTGTGTAGTATTGTTTAGATACGTTGAAATGATTTTTTGTCTGGTAAAATCAGTTGAACGTTAATTGTTAGGTAGCTTTCTAAGTTAGAGAGTTATGCTGAGCACAAAGTGACAGGTCGACAGTCGAGTAGACAGTTAGATGAATAAAATGTGTAGCAGCAAAATGACAAGGAAGAGAATGCGCATGTACGACATATGGTGTTGGTGAAGCGCTGCTTCATCCTTCGTTTCCGTTTTCGTGGCATGGGTTTGTTGTTTCATCTTTCTATACGTATACTGCAGACATTTCTCATTCCACTGGACAACTTCTGTTTACATGTACTGAAGTAGAAGCATTCTGAAATTCGTATTTTCTCCAAAACCTTTATGAATGAATGTAACAGCAGCTATTACTTTATTATCTCATATTTTTGGCTTGTACATTTACGTCAGTTAGAAATAGCCATAAAATTAGCACTACTATTTGACAACATTTGTTTATATTCATAAAATGTCCATGTATGTAGAACAATGAAATTTCATTTGAGACTGCAGTTATGGTCTTAATGGAATTATTTCAAAATTATTCTGCATAGCTGATGAATTAGAATACATATTCATAAGAAATTTATCAAATAAAAATACAGACTAAATTCATTAAAATATAAATATTTTAATGATAAGCTATGACAAATTGTTTGAATACACAATTTATTCGAGAGTATTTTGTACATATTATTTAAATTCACTAAAAATTGCTATCAAGTTAAAAAAATCACCAGATGTAGGCTGGCCATTATTGTTAATGTCTATTTCCTTGTTTGTATATTTTTCATATAAACATTCTCTGGCTCGTATGTCTGACTCGTTCATTTCTTGTTCCCCTTTTCCTCAACTCTCGTGTTTCGTATTTCTATTCTCTAGAATTGCGATGCCAGGCTTATGCTAATACAGCAGTGTTTAATTCTACGAGCGGAATTTCGGCAGACCTCATTTTACTTACTGAGTTTTAACCACAAACGAGAAATTCTCACACCAGAATTTCGTTACTGTCCTATTATATTAGCCACAGCTGGACTTTTGTATATAAAATGTCCGCAAATACTAGCATTTATACTATGTCACAGTTTATTTAAATTTGACCTAAAAAAAAATTCCATTCAAGTTTTCTCGTACTATTCTTCAACTTTGTCATCAACTTCTTTTTTCATGTATTTAAAATAATTATTTGGCCTATTAGACTAGCAATTACTATGCAAATAACAGTTCAGTTCTTCCATTAGACATAACTCTGACTTCTCAGCGAGTCATCAGTAGTTGTAATTGCGACGTTACCTTTTTTCTAATTTTCGTAGAAACAAATATGTTCAGTAAATTGCGTGTTGTACCACTGCGTTATAGCAATACCACCAACATTTCCGCTGAAAGGACAGGTCTGATGTTTATGTTATTTCTCGTGCGTAATGATGATGGTTTCCATTCCTGTACCTATACATTTCTTCATTCACATGTACACACTCGATAAGCACGTGTGTGCTGTTGGAACCACGTGACACGTTTATTTTGATGGGTGGACTGAAGCCATTATTTTCCCATTTAAACGTGTATTATATCAACTTTGATATCATCGCGATGACTAATCAGTATTGCAAATAAAAATGTATACCTTGGATGCACTAACGATCATATAACTGAAGATGTTATTATTTAAACATCACTAATGTTTTATGTCCTTAGAGATGCTCGATATTTTCCTCAATAAAAACTGGGTTAACAGTTGATCGCGTGCGACTCGTCTTTCACGTATGGTATAAATTTTTTTCCAATAGGTCATCGATAAATTTTGATTTTAACATGCTCAGAATTTGATGCAAAATTCTGTGATAAAAAAATATTATGAGAATGGTAGATTTACAGATTTATTCTATCGTCAATTAAACTCATAATCTGCTTGGTTAGATTTAAGTTGTGAGATATAAAAATATGCTAGAATGGTTACCAATAAAAATCGACATAGTTACTAACTCTTTGTATAAACTGGGTCATGTATCAAACTAAATTAATGACGCTGCTGTCTATGCGCGGACAATTAAGGATTTTCTAGAGTTTATAGACGCCAAGGGGGTTTCGTTTAGTGCCTATAAATTCTGCCAATATATTCTACTCCGTCGAGCGTTTACCGGATGGTTGAAGTGCAGTTTAATGCTGGTAACAAGCTCTGAATGATTCTCAATATTTCTTTAACTAATTCCAAATTGACAGAACATCTAATACAAGCCCCGTTAATCTGAGCCAAAAATGACAACGTCATAAAAATCTAGGTACAGTCGAGTTAACGATTTTGGATTATTTGATTAGCTTTTAGAGGTCGATTTGATATGCTATTTCGAAAGCAGTGTAGAAATTGAATATTGAGATTGAAACAATTGATTTCCATTGTTCATGAAATTTAACAACAATGAAAACATCGTTATTATGAGTAAGTGATTTTTTTCCATAGTTTTACTTCACATTTCTACATCTGTAATTTCATTTTAGAATTGGAGTAACTTTTTTAATTAACAATAAATTGATCACTTGATTAGCAAAACAATCAATTGATTATTTCTGGATTCATGTAAGTAGAAAATAATAATGATTAAGTACATGTTAAATAAATTATTTCCAAAATTTGATATAAAAATCATGAGAAAGCAAAAAGGAAACAAATTAAATCAAAATCCTTCAATATTTTTACAGCTCATTACGCCAAATCCCAATTTATTTCATAATTATTTTTCCATGATGATTCCTTTATATTTTCCCTCGATTTCGGCATTAAAAGTTTGGCGAGAAATGAAAACGATCTGGCACATTACACTCACTGGCTCCATTAGGCTTTTCTATACGCACACTCACTTGCTTACGATAAATTTCAAGTAGAGAAACAAGCATTCGCGCGCGATTGGAAAGGGCCTGGAGATTTCTCCAATTTACCAAGCTGGAGTTTGGACGTAACGCTAAATTAGATCCAGTCCCAATAAGAGGGTGCTGGTACTGCTCACAGAATTTCTCCTTTTTCCATCTTCGTTTCTCATTCCTTTTTCTTTCATTTCTTTTTATACTTTGGCGAAATGTTCTTGCTTTCTTTTCAAGTAGAATCCTGTTCGATTTCTCGAGAAATTTATCGTATCTTGAGAATCCCCCCAAGAAGTAGGTGCAAAACATGTGAGACAATTAAAGTTCTGAAATTTTCAATTTAGAGGAAAGCCTTCTTAAATTTTATTAAAAAAACTTTTAGCTTTATTTCTTCACAGCAATGATGACATTTGCTTTACAATTGGAACACAGATGTTACTATTACGTAGTAGAGCTTAGGTCATAAGCGTTTATAGGTTCAAAAGAAAAGTAAAATCAGAAAATAATTGCCTATATGACGTATTGTTATATAGAATATACGAATCAATAGCTACAACATTTAACTCTAATTCTTTCAACTATATCTATATGACGTCATTCAAAATCGATTAGATGAGACACGTATCTAAGCCCTCGAGAAGTGACGTCAGTTAAAAGTTACGATTTTCGTGTCACGGTAAAAAAAATATGGCCCTATCAGTAAAGTTAATAGCGGTGACTGCCCGGAGACTCAATAAATTGAGAATCATCTCCCAGGTGTTTTTCTAAAGTGAACTGGGTCACTCTGTAATTGTGCTCGTCTATTTCTCATGAAACACACAAATGAAATGACAAAATCAGCGATTTCAAGAAAATCGAAATTCGTGATTGACTGTTTGTATTAACCTGTCGACGTTGCAGCTTATATTTTAAACAAAAAATGAAAAATAGCGCCACTGAGGCTACCTCTCAGTATGTTGACATATTCACGTGTATTTTTTTCATTTACTAAGCTGATGTTTGCGAAAGACAATATACATTGGGATTACAATAAAAGCCAAACAGATTGTTCACAGAACACAAGATTTTTGACATTATCTATATAAACATGCCTAAAAAACTCTGCTGTCATATCTATTTTTTTTTTGTTTTTTTCAAAAAGCATCCAAAAGTTATTGGGCTTTTAATTAATAATAACATGTAATGTATAACACTTGAGCTGGAAATAATGATAAAATATTTATTTCAAAAATGTAACAAAGGATTTTTATCAAAATTAATCCGACAATTGTTTGATAATAATTGAACACTAATTTAAGCATGATCAAATCAATTTGTATTATGGATATAAATGAAAATGCAAGGTTGTTAATTAGGAATAAATAATTTACACTCAAATATCTAAGTACAATAATCGTATATAATATATATATATAGTTATTTATTGGAGAGACTATTAAACTGAATTTCACTATGAATGGCAAATGAGAATCGTTAACAAAGTAAATTGAACAAAGTTAAAAAATATTTCTTGATTATTAGTTTGTCGATAAAACTTTTGTTATGGCACCTTGTCGACTTTTGTTGTCAGACTTGTATATGAAGTAGGTACACATTACACAAGATTTGAGTTACATCGCGTGACATTCTAAACAGAAGTTGCTGCAACATAGCGTTACGTATTTATGTACAACAGAAACATTACGAATAACAGGAATACATTTATACATTTACCCTACCTTGCTTTATATTATAATTAAATTTAAATAACTCAAATATAATATCTAACTAAGAACGCACCAGTCTTATCATTCATAATTTGAAAGTTAAACTTGATCAGAAAACAGATAAATGTTGTTGTGCGTGATCCCGTTAGTTTCGGAGAATTATCCCCTTATAAGTAACATAAATTAAATACGAAAAACATTAGAATTAAGTTAATTTTCAAAACTTTGAGGGAAGATAATCATTTTTAACAAGTTCTAGTTTATGGTTCGATGGAAAAAAATTGTCGAAAATTTTTGTTAGGGTTTGTTGCAATGAATTTTTGAAATAAAGAAAACTCTTAATTTAGATATAAATTATCATGCTTTTGAATTTTTATTGAATATATTATATTGTAATAATATATAAACAATTCAAATATTTATATTTCGGATTAAATCAATAGCCTAGAATAATACAAAAAGATTCAATTTTGTAAAAAAATTAAAATTGTATGATTTTATATAATAGTCATATCATAGTAATAGTAAATTCTTTTATAATGAATTTTAATCAGAACAATACCATTAATTTATTACATTTAAAATGATTAAATATTTTATGAGTCATATTTACTTGAAAATAATTTAAATAGTTTATTATTTCTCATGTTAACTTATCAATAATTTACGTGAGCTTATTTTGAAACATTTTTTTAACTGAATAATACAAAAATACTACAAGATTTTATTGATTTTGCTTTTTTACATCGCTTTAAAAAAATACCACTAAGAAGAAAATACTGAAAAATTTTTTTTTGCTAAATCTAAATATAAATTCTAAATTATAATGATTCTGCAGTAATTCTTGATAATACTGGCACTGCATTATTTACAACCTAAAGGAAACCCTCACTCCAATTCTATGTTTCGCTTTCTCGAAAAGCTAAAACTTTGGGTTATTAGTGTTTATGGGCTTATTTCCAGCAACAAAATATCCTGCACGTGCCAATAGGTAAACTTTACGATTACCATGCTCTGCAAATACTCGGTAATAAGTACTTTACGCTTAACCCATTTCATCACATAATTTCTTTGAAATGAGAGACGACGATGGTAACTCTGTTAATACTCTTACGAGATAAACTAAGCAAGCTATCATTTGACGAAAGGTTATGAATGTTTGAGGGTTGTGGCTTTTATTCTGTCTAAATACGTTCTGACATGAATTATGTTTGAGGTAAACTACTTCGGTATAATATTATTATGGAATATTGACGCACCCGTCTGTGATTGACGTTGACAAGACGACAAGACGGGTTTTCTGTTCATACATTAGGTTAGTTCAGCAAAGCTGAGTAACATTTGACGGTTTCTTAGAGGTCGTCACGAATACTAAAACGTGTGACGTTAAAAGGCAAGAAATAACTTAACGTTGAATGATATGACTTACGTGATCTCCAACTGTCCAATAGTGTTCTTGGTGGTTTTCGTTTTATTCTAATTGTTGAGTGATGGTGATGAGTTTGGGAAATAAGGATATTCTTACTTTTCTCTTGGGTTTTGTAAATTTTCATCATCCTCGAATTTATAAGCGGATACGAACGGTATATAAGACAATGACGTTTCGTGTTTCTCGCCTGAGAATGACTTGTTCTCCTTCTGTTTCTCTTTTCGCTCCCGGCTACTTTTTCTTTACTTCAAGACCTGCATTTACCGTCTAGATGATGTTATCCTTATAACTTTTCCGACTAAGAGTTTGTCGCTGCGAGGGATGAGACATTTCTCTTAAATTTTTTGCTCCAGGCTAATCCTAGATAGAATACTTGAAATATTTTTGACGTGGGTCACGGACAAGAATAAATGGGTCACTATAAAAATAGAAAATAACTTTTGTGGAAATAAACTCTAAAGAGTAATAAGATCCTGCTTGATTCTTTATCCTGATCGGGTAAACTTCTTATCAATCTTCAAAATTTTTATAAATAAAAAAATTCAACATAAATTTATTTTTTAAGATTTATTTATCAATAACAGAATATAAAAAAAGTCATTTATATTTTCTATCTAGGCAATTAATAAAAAAATTCTTTACTTATTTAATAATAAAATAAAAAAATACACAACTTTAGAAAAATTTTAATTTAAAGTTTTATGATAAATAATGAATTTTTTCCAACAAAATTATTTTATTTATACTAAAAAATTTATTATCTCTACCAAAAACTTTAGTGAAAAATATTTTACATCTTATTCAATAAAATATACTGTTAATTGACATCAATTTTTTTCTACAATTTATAGAAAGCTTCTCCTGTCACTATAGTTCTAGAAAATAGACAATATAATCAAACGGGAAAAGTAAATTTAATGATAAAGTTGCAGTTAGAATTGAAGTTAAAATTGAATAATCAAGCCAAACTTTAATGATAAAGTTTATTAATTATATCAAAGTTAGTTTTACGACTTTAATCACTCGGAGATAATATTAAATACTTACGATTTTATGATAGTTCCACTTAATGCGTATAGAAAGTGCAATTTCTATGATATCCCTTCATCCACTAGTCACAGTGATTTAATTAAACCTAAAGGAAAGAATCTTCTAAAACTATAATCATGACAAATATTGCAGGGAGGAAATTCACCCAAATTATTATCAGCATTTTTTTAATGTGATTAAATTTTCCGGAGAGAGGAGAGTATAATGAGAAGAGCTGATAAGAATGAACTTGTAGCAATGTAGGCACAGATTGATTATGATGAGATTTTACCACCTGATTATGTATGATGAACGAAGTTCCACACAGTCGCAGTCTCCATCAGAGCAAAAGCTATTCGTGGTTATAGTCGAAGGGAGAAATCATTCGACCGTGGCTGTTGCTCACCCCCACTGGGAGTCCTGGTGAGCAAATGATGGTGTGAGCCGACCCCTTGATTTTACGTTCCTATGATAAAGCTTCCAAGTTATAACTACATCGTAAACTAGTCCAAATTTCGTCGCTGGAAGTTCCGTGTATATTAAGTCACGTTCATCATTTTAATTAAAATATTAAACAAAAATTTCCCTTGATGAAAAGAAACAATAGCCCATCAAGATATTTATCTTCAGTCTGGTTCTGACAGTGCATAATTGTTTTTTCCTTTATAGCCAAACTTTTGATCAGAGTTATAAACTTTTTCTTCAGAATTTAGTCGGATATGATAGCCTTTAAAAAGGGTTATTCCAGAAAAAGGGCCGAGTTTTAAAAATAAAATTTAATTGACATTGCATTAAGGAAACATCGAAACTAAAGATCTTAGAGGAAAAAAAACATTTCAACTTTTGAAATAAAATATTTTCTGAATAATGTAATTGCTCTTTAAGTATTATAATAAATTATATTTTTATTATACATAAAAGTCAGCAACTTTTGGGAAGGATAAATATAAAAAGTAATTTAGTTTTGATATTTAATTTTTCAAGCGTAATGAAAATTAATGAGATAAAATTTGCATTTGTAACCGCTCATCAGTCAACACTTATTAACTTTTGCAAATAAAATTTTTTTTTGTTCTAGGTGAGTTTCTCGATGAGTTTCGAGTGATTTCTCGTCGACACGCAACACTATTAAGTGCCTCGATCAATCATCGTTATTGTATGTATGCACTCATTTATTTGCCAACAGATGAGCGGTATATCGAAATTGTGTAACATCCATTTTTTTCTCCTGAATTATTTGAAAAATTAAACGATGAAAAAAATATGCAATAAATTTGTTATAAACATTCATCGACTAATTTAGCTCTCGCAATCCTCGAGAATCTCTTAAGTTATAAACAAAATGTTCTTCTGGTCCTTCTAATGACTCAGAAAATCAATGTTTTACATTTATCTATAAAATACAAGTTCGTGAGTATAAAAAAGACAAAAGAAAATGCGGGAAAATATTTTAAGAGCAAAGATAGCAGCAGGTGCATTAGTTCGAGCCGTATGTATAAGCCCCCAAGAGAAATCATGAGGTCTTACCCTCGCCATCCGCTTCATGGCATTGCTCTAGCTCGCGAGGGGTGACCCCCTCTATTCCTCCGAATAAATCCTAATACTACCCCCCCCCCCCCCATTACTCATATCTTCTGCTTGCCGACTGAGGCGACCGCTTGTGTTTCTCATTCGGATATTTTTCTGCGTGTTCCTCTCTCCTTGCTTTGGGAGAGTAGTGTTTTATTAAATTATTGATCCCATAGGAAAGTTCAAACACAGGTTTTGTATTGCTTGAAACTATTAGAATACATTCTGATAAAAACCTAATTTTTCTTCGAAAAAAGAAAACAATAATTCCCTTTACAACTTTGTTTTTCTTTCTTTTTAAAATATTTATATTTGAAATAACTTAAACTTTCCTAACATGTCACTTTCATATGTCAAGTAAGTTGACTGGAGGTCGAGAAACATGTGTTGTCCCCGAGAAAATTGTCGTTGACACACACGACATCAACCTACTGGCAAAGCTGTTTAGTCATTAGTGGTTTTACCACGCGATCCATGTTCTTTACTTGGTATTCAGGAAATCGTGTGGGACTTTTCTGTCGCGACATGTCTGACCATCGGAAATGGCGTGTAACCCTTCTACTTTAAAAAAAGAGGGGTGCTGATGAATTCCTTTTTTCCCCTTTTTTTAAAAATTTTTTTTACCCTCAAACACAATTGCAGACAGTCTGTCTCCAACTAAGCATAATTTACATAAGTATAAAATGCTCGTTTCTATTAATGTAAAAAGAGAAAAATAAAAATAAATTATTTTAAACCTTAGAGATTCAACTGCACGCACGAGCAAAGTTACGATTCCTCCTGTGCATGTGTCTTCTTTTTTCCCTGTTATAACTCAAGTCGTCTTTTCTTGTTCGTTTCTCTTCGACTTTGTTCCTTTTTCACGACCTTCGTGAGAGTCTCAAGCACGTTATTGCTTTAGCCCCTACAGTTTATCGCTTAATAAAATTGCGCTTTTTCATTTCTTCCCGTCTCTTATTCTTGCTACGACATTTATCGGTAGTAGAATAATAAGGGGGGTCTTAAGATATTCTACCATACCGACCGTGTCGGTAATTTACCACCCGAGTCGGCAATTTATCGGCTGTTGCTTTAGTTACCGATTTTTTCCGCTAGATGGCGCTGTACCGATCTGCCGTCGGTAATTGTTACCGATCTAGCCGGCGCTGCTGTTGTGGCGGGTAAAAAATTTAAATTTGATTTTTTTTTTTTTTTTTGGCGGTAATTGTTACCAATCTATTGTCAGTAACTGTTACCGATCTATTTTACTGGATAGCGCTGTTGTTGTGGCCGGTAAATAATTTAAATTTGAATTTTAAATTTTCAACCCTTCGTCCATCGCGTGAAACTCCCGAACAAATCTACTCGCGTCGCGGCACTCTGCCGCAATGCTAAAGCTATTACAGTGTTGCCAAATATTTCTAAATCAGAAACACGTGTATTTTTATTATTAACATAAGAAAGTTTTTTATAAATATAAAAAACTAATTATTATTGAATAAATAATTATGAATATTCAACTAAACTCATTCTAATGAGAACATTGTGACTACATTGTTACTACAGCTAGATATGGCAACAGTGTACCGGAAAACGACTACCCAAATCTACTCGCGTAATGAGCAAAGTGCCGCATTTTTGGAGTTTTGTCACTTTTAAAACGGAATATTTAATTTTAAAAATTAACTGTTCCTATAAAATTTGGATTACTCGATTCAAAAACGCTTGAAGCACGAACTCTATTGATCCCAAGACTGTAACATTCATTTTAATAAAGTTATTAATAAAAAGAGAAACGTGCGGCAACTTGCTCATGACGCGATGGACCGAGGGTTAATAGCAAACTTTCACGTTGGATATCGCTGTTGTAGTAGCGGTGATATTCGAATTCTTAAAATTAAATGTTATTAGATTTCAACAAATACTCAACAATATTTAAATAAACTCTTCTGAAATGTTAAAACTTCTGTCAAGTTTGTCTAGTTCCGTCAGACTTTATTTCAAATATTTAAATTTATGAATGAAAACCCTCTGACGGCAATTCTTTGTATCTCGTTGAATTGTCATTCCTGCCCTCTAGCGATCTAAAAACAAAATATCGATCTATCTGTACTCATGAATGCACTCTAGTGGCCAGAGTTACTATTAGCTACATTTTGAAGGAAAACTTCTGTGTCAAATTCTAGGTATACAGGTGGTTTTTCTTGGAATGCAACACTCAATGTTTTTGTTGACATTCTAGGACACGTGAATCAAGTTTGAATGATGTTATTTTATATGCTATCGAGTAATACTGCAAATGATACTTCAAATTATAAATCATGTATTCCTCTTGTAATATTAATAAGTTATTTATTCACCTACAAAATATTTATTAATTAATTTCTTTTGAAATCAATAATATTTCAATTTTCTTTAAATTATTTTAATTATCAAATTAATTCACCAAGATATATAATTATTGTTCAATCATTACTTCAAACAAATCTATTAATTCATAATGTAATTTGTATGCACATAAAATTACTTTACTCAGAATTTTTTATATTTGAAATACTAAATGGATTTACTTTTACTTCAAATATTATTATTATGTATTATGGCTGATTTTCAATAAATGTATGTAATGAAATCAACTGCATTCATGTATTTAATCTTTCTAGCGGTTATCTGATAAAATATTCAATAATATCAACATAAAATCTTGAAATTTACTCTAAGACCATGCCTACAATCAAAAACATAAGCCGTACGCGTGCGCACTAACATCATAATAAGTTAAAAAAATTGGTTTGTGCGCATGCGTACGTCTTAAATCTTACGGCTTATGTTTTTGATTGTGTGAACACCCTAAACCACCAAAATACACCCTAAGCCTTGGTAAATTTAAGTTGTCAATGAATCATTTGATAGGGGAAAACATTTGCATGATTTTGAATTGATCAATCTGCCCTCTAGCGACTGAAGAACAGAAATATTTATTTATCGATATACATACCTGCCCTCTAGCGACTGAGAAATCAAAATATCGATCTATTGATGTACATTTCTGCCATCTAGCGGCTCATTTCAATCAATATATCTGCCTTTGGTAACTAGAGTTTAAATGTCGATCTATTTTGAATGCTACTTTTAAAAATCAGCCTTTTATCCTTCTCATGAAAGTATTATGTTAATTATTCAATAATAATTCAATTGTTATGTAATAATATTAACCAAAACCTAATCAAATAAGACTTATTATTAAATAATAATTATATTTAAGATAATTTCGATTATAAAAGAAATTAAAAATAATATAAAATTATTATTTAATGTGTCTGTTTTGAATGAAATAATGATTGAAGTTCAAAATCATATAATTATTTACTTTTAAATGTTTCATTTAAGTATTCCTAATACGTATAAGTAAATATTCATATGTAAGCAGATTTTCTTCAAAATCATCCATGGAAAAAAAATGGTTGAACGCGCAGCTCAACCACGTGCGTTTATACTTCAACCGGCACAACTGAAAACAAAGATGGAATATAATATAGTCTATGGTAGTAAAACAGAGATGCGACACTAGCACTGTGTTACGCCAATACACGTGCGCTTTGTTTTGATGCTTGTGCCCTAACAGGTCCAAAAATGAATAAAGATAGAGCGTAGTATGGAATGCTTTGGTTAAACGAAGACGCAACTTCCACAACAATATTCTACAGTGTTCTAAAGTGTTCTGTTGATTATTTAACACCAAAAAAATAATTTTGATGTAGGAATATATTTTCTACATATAGCACCAGCTCGTTATCTTGCATCGGATAATAAATTTAAGAGAGATGTAAACAGGACATTGAGTCTTCGATTCCACTTAAATCACGTGGACCAATAATCTGTATTTGTTTATATTAATGGTATTTTTCCCATGACAACGAACAAGGCCAGAGGAGCACAAAGAGATGGGACTAAGGCTCAGTCTCTTGCAAGCTAGCGTTGCTGCTTTAAAGTTCATACTTGGATAATTAATAAGATTTGGCTAGAGTTAAAAGATATACACTGCATTTATTTTAACGTTAATCTCTATTTACTGCTGATTTTATTTTAATTGTGTTACTTAATAAACTTATGAATACTATTTATTTTATCCTATATTGATTATTGTGTTTTTATTGTGTTTAACTTATTAAAAAATTATTCGGTATATATATATAAAATATTAATAACATTGTGTTAATTAAAAAAAATAAGAAAACTTCAATTACATCAATTGAAAGTAAGTAAATTCTTTTTCTCTTATTTTTTTTCTTTTAAATATGATTTCAATAACAAAATAGTGTTGTATAATAATAATGAATAATTGTTGAATAATTTAGATGGATTCGTTTGAAATGGAGATGAAAGTAATCGTACCTCAGGAGTGGGCACATTATGTAGACGATAATCATCTCACTAATCAAATATCTTCAGCAATGAAAGTATGGGTGCAGTTGACGGGTAGTATTCACAATTTCCTTTTTCCATACCAAGGAATTTTGACAACGCTACTCATAAATCCAAATGATAAAACATGGACATTTGTGAGGGTGCTGGAAATTCAGTATGGAGATGTCATTATTGAAGATATTGATTCCATGAAAATTATAAATCATGAGGTTCAAGTCGACAGCATTGAAAGGTACAGTTTAAATAATAAAAAAAAATATGTGTATATGTAATATATCTTTATAAATGTATGACGTGAAATCTTTATTATTGCAGCACATACATCCAGCCATGGTCATTTTTTTACGTTGTTGTCATTCCATTTCAATGGCAACACGTAAATCAGATTGAAGAAAGGATCAACTACGCCATGAAACATTATGGTTCCCAACTAAGACGGCAGGAACGTTTGTTGTGTATGAATGACACAATCTGCCGCTTAGTGTATGATGATGTGGAACAAACTTATGTGTTTTTACCAATACCTGCTGAGGAACTTCATGGTGACGATATCTTCTTATTTTTTCATAATGAGGGAGAAGAAGAAGAGGAAGAAGAAGAAAGTGATTACGACAGTGGAATAGGAAGTATTGGAGATGAAAACGATGATGATGATGATGATAATAACGACAGCGATTCAGAAATTGTCAGCGTTGGAGAGGAACTTCACCATTCAGATGTTGATGGAGATGAGAGTGATAATTTTGACAATGATAATGATAGTGATGGAAATGAGAATAGTTCAAGTGATTGTGATTTTGATGATGATGATGATGATGATAATTCTGATGAAAAAAGTTCGAAAATATAGGGTTAATCATGATATACTTTTTGTGATATAACTCTCAAGTGTTTTTTCTATTTTGCTAAAATATTATTTGTCTTTTTATTCTGATTAATGTTAATATTACTATAAGTTAATTTACTCATATTCTTTAAGATAAAAGAGTATTTTTATTTTGATTAATGTTACTATAAATTAATTTATTTATGTTCTTTAAGATGAAAGTATTTTTATTCTGATTAATGTTACTATAAGTTAATTTACTTATATTTTTTAAGATGAGAAAGTAACTATAATGTTCATAACCATGCTATAATATTTTATAATTGAATAAAAAATTATTCTCGTTTTTACTATAAATATCGTTTTTTTTATTATAAAATACATAATAGTTTCATTATTGTAATTGTTATTTTTTTTATTCTAAGTTACTTTCACAAAATTTACATTAATAATTATCGAAAATTTGAACATTGTCATTTAGTTATAACATAAGAGAGTAATTTAGAATGACAAAATTAATATTCTATAAATAATAATGAACTTAAAACATATTTTCCAAGAAATAGTTGAAACAAAAGACTTCTCTTCTTGGACAATGTGCCACTTTTTGTGTGTTCCTTAGCTTGAAATGTCTTCCGCACGATAGAGTTTCTAATTGATTGTAGACTGCTTTATCTTTTTGTTCCATATATTCCATGATGACTTCAAATTTTGGGCATCCTATTGACTCCAGATTGATGTAGTTGTTGATGTTTAAATAATTCAGCCTTGTTTTCTCAAAGTTTCCACCCTTGTATGCTATGACCATTTTTTTATTTTCTGCTTCATTAGCAATTCTCAATAATAATTTATCCAGGTTCGATGGTTCTTCATCATCTTGTTTATCTCGATATAGCATTCCATGGACATAATGCAAGCAGAATGATGCAGTTTTTTTATCTTCATGTGATAGTTCATTAAATTTACCAATTTTATAAAATCTTGAATTCACTTCACTTGTAATAGTGTTAATAAATCCCATTTCTTTGCAAACAAATTTTTTGTTAACCATGAATCCTTCCATATCAATTATGTAAAGAATTTTTTTTTCCATCTTTTATTATTCAAGACTATACACGACAGAATATTTTTTCTTTATGACTCTTCAAGCCACGTCTATGATTCTGAGAGTATTTATCAATATCTTTATTGAACCAACGTATATTTTCATGAAAATGACGTCACCAAGAAATAGCCATGTAATCAGATAGTGTTGAAGGGTAGTTGTTATTTAGCATATGTCTGATGACGTTTTTCAAACTGACTGTATAGTTTTCAAGAAGTGATATCATTGGAATGTATTAACGATAAAATCTAGTGATGTTTGAGGGTAGTATTGGCTTGTATATATAAAATAAAATGTATAAGAGCTTTTCTACTATATTTGATTCAAAAGTTGCCGAGTAAACATGGGAATTTAGTTTAAATTGTTAACAAATGGATAATTATTAATGATCAATTATTTAATCAAAGAAAAAGTAACCAAAAAAGTGAATGACGAAGAAATTAATAAAAAGTGAGTGAAAATGGATGATTATTATAAAAATTTGATTAAATTGA
The DNA here is from genome assembly GCA_028641665.1 of Chelonus formosanus. Taxonomy (NCBI): domain Eukaryota; kingdom Metazoa; phylum Arthropoda; class Insecta; order Hymenoptera; family Braconidae; genus Chelonus; species Chelonus formosanus. The sequence continues at coordinate 24,338,955 of CM054002.1, forward strand.
TGGGAGAAGCTTATGTGCTTCTTTCATCATTGAGGGGACCAAGTAAAGATCAAACTGTGAATAAGTGGCTGGAAATTGGAGAAAAAAACATTGAAACATTAAGCAGACAATTACAGTATAATATGACTGTTGGTGAAAAAATGAAGATTCAGTCAACGATTTTAATTTTAAAATCACTATGTGAGAAATTTATTCATCAGCAAAACTGTGTGCGAGGAGGTGATCTTCAACGTGATGTTCAAAGACAAAGTCCATCAGTTGTTTGGAGAGATGATGAAAATGTATTTGCTTTACGTATTTCAACTGGATCAATTATAAATTTAAAACATGTGAATTTGATTGATTTTCTCAATGATGCTAAAGTGATTCTTCATCAAAAATTCAGAGATATTATAGATAACAATGGCAGCATAAAAGTAAACTTTTCATTAGCTTGTAAATTTCTTAAGATAAAAGATGGAGAATCTGTTGAAGAAATAAAGTATTTTACTACGCCAAATGAACTGTTTATGCCCTCAAGTAAAATAGAGGAAATAATAAAAGAAAAAATCATTGATGTCTTATTAACAAAAGTTGAAGATTTTGAAGAACGTGACTCAGGATGGTCCATGCTCGCAATCATTCATCTTCAAGTCAATATCAATCGGTACGATCCATTATCGGCAGGAGAATCAACTTTCATTGATTTACCGGATTTTATCCAAAGAAAAAAAGCAGTATTAAATATCAGAAATGAAGACCAATGCTGCTTTTTTTGGTCCATTACAGCAGCCTTCTATCCAACTGAAGATAATGTCAACAGAACATCATCATATCCAGATTTCAGGACTGTTCTCAATTATAGAGGTATAAATTGTCCAACGACGTTGAATGACATTCCTAAATTTGAATTACAAAATAATATTTCAATTAACGTTTATGGACTGAATAATAAGGAGAAAATAGCTCCATTGTATTTATCTAAATTTTCTTATGAAAAATGCATACATTTGTTAATGGTAGAAAGTAATGTTAAGATTAATGTTGATAATAATTTAAATCCTATTTATCATTTCTGTTTGATCAAAGACCTCTCTAGATTAGTTGGTTCACAAATTTCTAAAAGCAAAACAAAAAAACTTATATGTCATAGATGTTTATGTCACTTCAAAATTAAAAAATCATTTGATAATCATCGTAGAGATTGTTCTAAAATGAATAAAACTGCTATTATTTTTCCGAAAAAAGATGAAAAAATAAAATTCAAAAATTACAAAAATAAGGAACAAGTTCCATTTGTTGTATATGCTGATCTTGAATGTATACTTAAATCAGATAATGATTATAAGCAGAAACATATACCATGCAGTGTTGCATTCTATGTTCATTGTTCGTTTGATGAGTCCAAATCTCAATTTTTTTTGAAACGTGGTGATAACTGTATCAATTGGTTTGTTATGAAATTAAAAAAATTAGCTGATCATGTCAAAGGAACTATTGAACATGTGGTGCCGATGAAAAAACTAACTCCTCAGCAACATAAAGCTCATAATCAAGCTGAAAAATGTCATGTTTGTAACAAAGTCTTTTTAAATAATGAAACAAAAATTTATGATCATTGTCATTTTACCGGTAATTATCGAGGTCCTGCCCACAACAGATGCAATTTAAATTATCAATCTTCTCATATAATTCCCGTCGTTTTTCACAACCTTTCAGGCTATGATTCTCATTTTTTAATTAAAGAATTAGCAAATTCATTCGAAGGAAATATTCATTTATTGCCAATTAACAAAGAAAGATATATATCTTTCACAAAAACTGTCGGTAAAGAAGAATACAATTGCAATAAGAAAAGAACTCGTGAAATAGTGATGAAATTACAATTTATAGATTCCTGTAGATTTATGGCCAGCAGCATTGATAAATTATCATCGTTTTTAGATGATGATAAAAAAAATATTACTAAAAAATATTATAATGATCTTGAAGAATTCAAATTAGTAGTGAGAAAAGGAGTTTTTCCATATGAATATACAGATAATTGGAATAAATTTGATGAGACTCAGCTTCCTCCACAATCAGCTTTTTATTCAAAATTAAATGATAAAAATATCTCAGATGATGACTATCAACATGCACTCACTGTATGGAATAAGTTTCAGCTTCAAACTCTGGGTGAATATTCAGATTTATATTTAAAAACTGATGTTTTACTCTTAGCAGATATCTTTGAAAATTTTCGTAAAAATTGTTTAACTGCATATAATTTAGATCCATTACATTATTTAACTGCACCTGGTCTAGCTTTTGATGCTATGCTAAAATATACTGAAGTAGAACTTGATCCTTTACAAGACGTTGAGATGTTGAATTTCATAGAAAAAGGCATTAGAGGAGGTGTATCTCAATGTTGCAATAGATACGCCAAAGCTAATAATAGATATATGGGAAATGACTTTGATCCAAACAGAGATGAATCATATTTGATGTACTTTGATGTAAATAATCTTTATGGTGCGGCAATGAGTGAATATTTGCCCATTGGTTCTTTTAGATGGATAACTGAAAAATTTAATTTGGATAATATCAATGATTTAATTTTAAATATGCCCAAGGATTCTCCTATCGGTTATATTTTTGAAGTAGACTTGGATTATCCACAATCATTGCATGAGCACCATAAAGATTTACCATTATGCCCCGAACATTGGCAACCATCAGATAGCAAATGTAAAAAGCTGATGACCACGTTATTATTAAAAAATGAGTATGTTATACATTACAGAAATTTAAAACAATGTATTGAACTCGGTTTAAAAATTACTAAAATTCATAGAGTTTTACAGTTTAAACAGTCAGCTTGGTTAAAAAAATATATTGATTTGAACACAGAAATGAGAAAAAAGTCAAAAAATGATTTCGAGAAAAACTTTTTTAAACTCATGAATAATGCTGTGTATGGAAAAACAATGGAAAATGTGCGTAATTATCGAGATATTAAATTAATTACAAAGTGGGAAGGAAGATATGGAGCACAAAGTCTCATATCTCAACCAAACTTTCATAGCAGCATTATTTTCGATGATGATATGGTCATTATTGAAATGAGACGACTTGAAATAATGTTTAATAAACCAATTTATGTTGGATTCGCAATACTTGATTTATCAAAAATTTTTATTTATGATTTCCATTATAATTATATTATGAAAAATTTCAAACATAATGTTAAATTATTATATACTGACACAGACAGCTTAATCTATCATTTTATGAATGTTAATATATATGATTGTATAAAACGCGACATTCAGAAGTATGACACTTCTGATTATCCTGAAAATAATGTTTATGGAATTCCGTTAGCTAATAAGAAAGTTCTAGGTTTAATGAAAGACGAAAATAATGGAAAAATTATGACTGAATTTGTTGGACTTAGGGCAAAAATGTATAGTTTTAAAGTTCAAAATGAAAAGGATCAAAATGGAGAGGATGAAGATGAAGAAGATCAAAAGAAAGACAAAGGTGTGAAAAAGAAAGCCAAAGGTGTAAAAAAAGCAACAATTAATGCGATTACGTTTGATGATTATAAAGAATGTTTGTTTCATCATACCATTTTTAAAAAAAATGAATATCATATTGTCAGTGAAAAACATGAAGTATGCACTATTTTAAGAACAAAAAAAGCCTTAAGTTGGGAAGATAATAAACGACAATTATTAGAGGGAACTACTGATACTTTACCATGGGGCTATAAAGAATGTAATACAAATTCGTAATTTTTATATTTTTTATTAATATAATTACAAGTTACAAATATCATAAATATAAGTTACAATTGTCATAGCTCAATTGTCATAGTTATAAATTACAATAGTCATAGCTTAAGGTTCAATTGTTATTTTATAAGTTATAATTGTTCTTTTATAAATTCTTATTCTGATATTTATATTTTTTTCGTAATAATTATAAGTTTTTGTCATAATTATAAATTTTTTGTCACAATTACAAGTTTTTCAAATAAATTATATATCCTTTAAATTTATCCAACTATTGTGTTCATTGCTGAACCCCAACCACTTCACATATGCTTGATTTCCACGTTTTTTTAAAACTTTTTCAACCAAGTAAACATCAGGATATTGGACTCCAGTTAATTCATCTTCATAAAAACCGCCCTCTATTGGTTGGTTTTGATAATCTGTTAATTTATAAGTCACTGGATGAGTATTTTCAACTTTGCTGATGGTAAAAATTTCAGTGGTCCAATTGGGAGTGTAACCTTTTTCAAATACATGTTTATATTTACTAATTCGAACTTTATCGCCAATTTTAAACTTATTTTTTTTCTTCTTTTTTGTTTTTACGACTTTGAGTTTTCTATAAATGGTATCAAATAGTTGCTTTTCATTGGCTGAAGTTACATCAATGGGTTTCATCTTAATTGTACGATGTTTAGTATTGTTATATGATGATAATAATTTCGGTAGCAGATCAATCCACTTATAATTTCCAATAAAAGTGAATTCTTTCCACATTTTGTTTTTTAAAGTTCGATTAAATCTTTCACAAATTGATGCTTTGAGATTGCTGAATGTTGAGTACATTTTAATGTTATACTGTTTCATAAGTCCTTCAAAATCCTTATTATAAAACTCTTTGCCTCTATCAACGTGTAAATGCTTGGGAACTCTTTTTTCTTTTAAAATAGTCATCATTGCAGCAGTGACATCTTTACCATTTTTAGTCTTAATTGGTATAGCCCAAGCATATTTAGAGAAAATATCAATAACTGTTAATAAATATTGATATCCTTTGTTATAGGATTTATATGCAGTCATATCAACAAGATCAGCTTGCCAAGTCTCATCAAGACCACGTATATCCACATGTCGTCGTTGATAATTTCTTCTCACCGGTCTATGAAGCTCTTCTGCAATTTGTCTTTTTTCCTTGTTCATAGCAATTGGGCTTTAGGTTTTCCTTTCAATTTTTTCTGAACGTTCTCTTCTAGCTGTTTTATAATGTCGGTATGTCTCCTATCTGCTTCTTTAAACGTATTTAATTGATCAAATTGATAAAATTCATTTATTTTATTCAATTCAGCCTTCAAATTTTGTTGTGCTGCTTGTGATGATTCCAATTGCTGTTTTACTTGCTCGTTGATATTTTCAATTTTTGCTTGGAGATTTTGTATCTCTTGTGTTAAAGATGCTATCGTATTACTGATATTAGATTTGAGAACTTTCAATGATACAGCATCATTTAGATCTACTGGATCAGCAAGATTGCACAATCTTTTATTATTCATATCATATTGTTTATCGATTGTTAATTTAAATCCATTACCAGGTGGACCACGGACAGCACTTTTTCGTGAATCATTGTCCAACTGACGTCCAAAAATGTCTACACTCATCCTCTCTCTTCAAGAGATAATTGATCAATGAGTAATTATATTAAGCATCTGATTAATATATAATTCCAGCTTCACGCAATTCCTCAATAATTGACATTATTTCATTGTTATGGCTAAAATTACCAGCAGCACGTGATGAAACGAGTAGACGCAATCGATCAACAAGTTCATTAGGATCATCCCAATAAACATAGTCCAGAGGTCGATTATGATTTATCATATATTTCGGCAAACCTTTACCACTTTTCGGTAAATATTTGCTGATAATATTTTGATATTTCTTTGAATATTTATTTTCTCTGAGACTTCTGTCAGGGTGATAATGTTTATGATATGCATAAGTGCTTTTTAAAATTTGTCCATAAGTTTTCTCGTCATTTTCTGTTGTTATATTTTGATCAGGCGATTCCATAAATAACAATTCCAAAAGACCAGGAGTACTTTCATATTTTTTATTACCAATGTAAACAAATTTATCATCAAATCTCGCTTCAGAATTACCAATCATCAGTTTATCTTTTAATTTTCTTACACCAAACTTTGTATCCAATTCCTTGACTTGATGTTTTGAATCGAATTTTTTCAAATATGATACTGCAGGTAACTCTTTTATCGGCGTACTTTGATGAGGAGCAGTGGTGAAAGATTCATCATCAGTTATTGCACTATTATCCACATCATAATCAACAGTATTATCATGTGTTGTTTGAAAGCTTGTAGCACCTTCTACAGGATCTTTTTTAATAAGCTCTTCTTTTTTCACATCAAATTTCTCTGTTTTCATCGGAGTCTTGTCCACTAATTGTTGTAAAGGAGTTACGACGGGTTTAAACATTTCGTTCATAGCTCGTTGAGTTATTTCTCGCCCATGTTTAATAATTTCATGCTTTTGTCGTATTGCATCACTTGCTTTCGCAATTTGATGCAAAATATCAGCTCGTTTTTGCACTTTTCTCACCTTCATACTAACACTTTGATGACTTCGACACAAATGTTCTTTCTCTCTTATTGTTGTTCAATTTATATATTAATAAAGCAATCGAATCCTTTTCTATAACGTCCACAATTCATTTCTCTATCTTTGTCGATAACGACGAATCCATACTTATCATTCCAACATTTGGAACAAAGTTCTCGAAAATCAGAAAATGACATATCAGTGTTTACATGATCATCATAAATATGCTTCAAATTCATATCATCTTGTCGGAAGAGCACGAGAAAATTTGTATTATCTCGCACTAGATGTTTGGGAATACGTGCATAAGTTTGGCAGAGATAAAAGCTATCAACATCTTGGTGTCGTCCCATACAAAAATAAGCACGCATATTATCTTGCTTCTCACACGCTACGTCATCGAATATCATTATTGAATTTGGTTTTGCTTGCTCTGGTTTAACAACTTCTTCATGTTCATTAAAAGGAAAATAACCCATACCTTCTACAGGTTCAAGTAATTTTTCCAAAAATTTGTATTTTGGTTGATGTATGGATTTTGAATATAAGTATATATTTTCAAATCGTAATCCATTCGGGTGTACAATAAGAGCTAAGAGAGCATTTGTTTTACCGCAATTCGAGGGGCCACATATCACGCCGCGAACGCTATTCGGTAATAAATTACCATGGCGTTGAATTTTTACAGTTTGTGGCACGACGTTGTCGAAATTCGACACCGGTAATTGAGTTCTTTGTTGCTCGAACTTCATCTCGTTATCAACTGAATAGCTAGAGTATAAATACGCGACTTTTATGGAAATTATTTCAGTACGGCTCAGGCGATGACACAGTACAGACGTGGCGCCGGCTTAGTTAATACTATCATAAATAAATTGCCATTCGAGTTACATATTCCTGGATATCAGTATTGTGGACCCGGAACAAAATTACAAAAACGATTAGAACGTGGTGATCCTGGTGTAAATCCGTTGGATGCAGCGTGTAAAGAGCACGATATTGCGTATTCGAGAAATCGAGAAAACGTAGAAGCGAGAAACGCAGCTGATAAAGTGCTTGCTGAAAAAGCTTTGCAAAGAGTTTTTGCAAAAGACGCAAATCTCGGTGAGAGAGCTGCTGCATTAGGAGTAACAAATATCATGAAAGTTAAATCAAAACTCGGAATGGGTTTGAAGAAAAGAGTGGGAAAGAAAAAAGTTGGAAAGGGTTTAAAGAAAAAACCTTTAAGACAGATTGTGGATTCGGCCAAGTTGATGATGAATTCGGGTGCCGATCCTATAAAATCAGCATTGATAGCTGCACGGAAAGCAGTAAAAACGATTGGTGGAAAAAAGAATGTTCGAGTTCCTCGTGTATTATCTGTACCGACTAAGGTTGGAGGTGTTTTACCACTTATACCGATATTTGCTGGTCTAAGTGCAATTGGTGCTTTAGCTGGTGGAGCTTCAGGTATTGCAAAGGCAGTTAGTAATGCTAAAGCTGCTCATCGTCAATTGGATGAAGCAAAACGTCACAATCGAAAAATGGAAGCCATAGCCTTGGGTAGAGGTCTACGTTTTAAACGTCGAAAACGAGGATATGGTTTATACTTGAAACCGGCGAAAAAAAACGTATAGAGCTACCACATCGAGCATTAACAAACATCGATATTTTGAAGTATGCAAAAATTATGAAAATTCCATACTTTCGTGGAGTTTTCATGAGAAATGATTTACCGAAATCTAAACCATGGAAAAATGAGTCAGCTATCATTAACCTTGATGATAAAGATGGACCAGGAACTCACTGGGTTGCATATAAAAAACAAGGAAATAAAGCAATATACTTTGATAGTTTCGGTAATTTAAAACCTCCAACTGAACTTCAAAAATATCTCGATGTTGGTAGCATACTATATAATCATACAAAGCAACAAGATTATTCAACAACAAATTGTGGACATCTATGTTTAAAGTTTCTCAGAGAAAAAGTTGAAGACCTCTGGGGACTTGGTATGGAATATAATCTCGAAGATATATAAGCGATAAACATGAATAAAAGTACTTCAGTCATGGACGATTCATTCACCATAACGCTGTCTGGACAGTCCTCTATATTAGAGGCATATTATTTTCCACCTATCGAATTAACAAGGACAAAAAATTATGTACTGGGTCTTGTTGAATTATTAACGTTCAACTCTATCCCAAATATTGACAATGGAAATAATAAATTTTATTATAATATAAATAAACGAGATAAAATTATTGAAATACCAACAGGAAGCTATGAAATTGAAGATATTGAAAATTATTTGAAGAAAGCTGATCCTAAATTGTCAATTTCCATTAAACCTAACAACAATGAATTGCACAGTGAGATTTACAGTGATAACGCTGCAATAAATTTCGAGCCAGATGATTCTATTGGTCGTCTGTTGGGTTTTGGTCCAAGACTTATCGCGCCAAAATCAACACAGACGTCAGATTCACCAGTTTCCATCTTGAAAATAAATGCATTGAGAATTGAGTGCAATATTACTACAGGAGCATACATAAATAATAAATTAGTGCATACAATTCATGAATTCTTCCCATCAGTTCCACCAGGATATAAAATCATTGAAGTGCCATCTAACGTCATTTATCTTCCAATCGCCGTACAAGCAATACATCATATGCAATTAAAAATTGTCGATCAAGACGGAGAATTGGTCAATTTTCGTGGAGAAATAATAACAATTCGTTTGCATGTGAAATCTGTTAAATAATGGGTATTGTTTATAAAACGATTGTTGGAAGAAGCTATAAAACTGAGTTATCATGCCAAAAAATTGCCAGTCAACGACGAAACCTCAAACGACTAAGTCGTCAGAATATTTCGTTTTTAAAGAGCTTGGGCCTTCGCATCCAAAAAAAGTCAAAGTAAAAGTGTGCTGTTTTGCGTGTTTATTGCCATGGCTGCAGGGGAGGAGACATTAGCTATCAACAGAGGAGTTGTTTTTGATGAGTCTATATCACATTATGAATTACATGCTCATCAACCTTATGCATCAGCTTCACTCAATAACAACGATGAAATCCGGATTGCTGTCCAACATCAAGACTTGTGCTTATTGCCTTGCAAGAGTTCTCTTCATATTACTGGAAAATTTACCAAAGCTAATGACACAGCTGTATCAGCGACAACGAAATTAATAAACATGGCATTATGTTACTTATTTGAAGAAATACGATATGAATTGAATGGCATTGAGATTGATCGTAATAAAAATGTCGGTCTTACAAGTGTCATTAAAGGATATCTATCACTTCATCCAAGTCAATTAAATTATTTAGATAACACAGGTTGGATTGACAATGATGAAAAGCTTACGGATAACAAAGGATACTTTGACATTTTATTGCCATTGAATATGTTATTGGGATTCGCTGAAGATTATCATCGCATTATTGTCAATGCTAAGCATGAACTTGTTTTAACACGTTCAAACACCGATCTAAATGCAATAGTACAAGCTACAGCTAGTACAGATGAAAAAATTACATTGATGAAAATCGAATGGATGATTCCTTACATCACAGTGTCGGATACAAGAAAAATACAATTATTAAATTATATTGCCAAGGATCCGCCAATAACAGTGAGTTTCCGATCATGGGAAACTTATGAATATCCATTGTTACCAAAAACAACGAAAAACGTCTGGATGGTGAAAACATCAACACAATTGGAGAAACCGAGATATGTTATATTGGCATTTCAAACAGCACGAAAAAATGATGCAACAAAAGATTCCAGTCAATTCGATCATTGTAATTTGAGAGACGTAAAACTTTTTCTCAATTCACAATGTTATCCATATGGTAACTTGAATCTTGACATAGCTCACAATCAATATGCATTATTATATGATATGTACAAAAATTTCCAAGAATCATATTATGGTAAAGATTCAGAACCTCTTCTCACAAAAGAGCAATTTATTGGCAAAGCACCTTTAATTGTCATCGATTGTTCAAAACAAAATGAATCATTGAAATCTGGACCTGTGGATGTGCGAATTGAATTTGAAACTACAAAACCGATACCCGATAATACATCGGCATACTGTTTAATCATTCACGATCGAATTGTTGAGTACAAACCTTTGAGTGGACAATTAAGAAAATTATTATAATGGAACGAAAATCTGTTCAATTCAATCTTCAACCGAAAATACACGTAATGCATACATGGACTTATGCTTACAGAGCGGCCAGACAAGGATGTTGGGAAGAAGCAGCTCGAGATAGAGAAAGATTTAGATTACGAATAGAAAATATAATATTATCATTAATCCTGTATTATTAAAAAAAATTGGTTGTATGAATAAAATAAAATAAATCATGTATGAATAATTGTTTTTTATTTTTTTTTTTTTTTAAAAACACATTTTACAAAACATTTTATTCTTCATTACACATTTTACAATCCTTAACAAATGGAACAGGGCCATCATTTTGGTCGTCTTTTGGTGGATGATGATTGTAACATCGTCGATACATTTTAAAATCCTTATCTGATTTCCATTCATCAGGCAGTTTGTCCCATGCAGTGTCGATATTATTTGCAGCCTCTTCAATGATGAATTCTTTTGTTAAAAGTTGTAAGTCTGTCGGATTCAACTTGAGTAAATTTTTGGTTACTCGATAAACCTCCATTGGTCTGATATCATCATCAAGAATCAAAATATTATCAAGAACCCATTGGTTGAGTTTTTTTACATTTTCAAGAGCACACTCGTATCGATGGAAGTATAGACGTGGAAGTCCTATATTTATTCCTTTTTTCACTATTCCTTCCATGTGTTGGTCATGATGTGGACAAATGAATTTAGTAACATCATAAATTGTAAAATCTTCTCTCTCCAAGTTAATAATCGGAATATCCGTTTTTATTAATGATTCCAAGAAATATTGCACTTCATGATCACGTACAAAAATATAGCGTACGTTGTTCAATGTCTCTTTGAAGTACTTGTCCAGTGTTTCATATTGTGTATCGCCAATTTCCCATGAAAGTCCATGATAATATCTCTTGCCGAAATTAACGTCCCATACTTCAGAAACATTTAATTCACCGTAATGACATGGTGGTTTAAATAGAAAATGATATTCACAAGTGTTCATGAATTTTAGCCATTTACATGAAGCCAACTCTTTCACAATCACTTTGCCGTTAGAAAAACGATAGCCTTTTATATCAATAACGAGATCCATGGTGATCATTTGTTCTTTCTGCGAGACTAACTTTAAACGCACAAGCTCAGTCGTTTATATTAAAATATAAAACGCAATTTGAAAGTGGAGGGAGAATACAATCTATACTTTTGGCCGTTAAGTTTTTGACGTCAGAGAGAGGTTTATCTGATTCAGATGAACAAAAGAATGTTTGTTTTTTATGACGTCATTTCTTCGAAAAGCTAACAAAGAGGTTTAAATTTGCAGCTATTTCATTTGCCACCGTAGAATACGAGTTCCAGATTATCTTCTTTGGCGTAATCAAGTAATTTGTTGAAAGTAATATTATCTTCCTTCAAAGCATTTGACAATGTTGATGGTAAATAAACAAAGAACTTGTCGTTGATTGTTGCAGTTAATGCATCACCATGTTTTGTATTAACTCTTTTCAGCCCAGTCACTCTGTATCTATGCTCTACCTCTAAGTCAGCCATTTTCTTCACAGGTTTTTAAGTTATATTCGCAATGCTATTAATGTTATCGATTGATTGTTGAGTGAAATAAAATACAAAAATGGATTACATCAACAGTATTGCAAATAATACTCAAAAGCCAAAGAAAAAAATGGCAGAATTAGAAACTACTAGAAAATATCAAGTGACAGGATTGAAAAGAGTGAAAGCAAGACATGGTGACGCAGTCATTGCAACACTGGATGATGAATTTATAGTTTTTCTGCCAAAAAGATTAACTGAAGCATTAAAAGACGACACTGGATACAACACCTTGATCGACTTTATAAAGAAAAATAACTTATCACTTCAATACATTGGTGGAAATTGGAATAATTTCAAATTTATTGAAACAAATGAAGACAACACCTCTCAAGATTCCATGACACACGACACTGAATGGGCAGGAAGCGGATATTTTAAGGAAATAATGTAAAAATTCATTTAATTTGATGTTTTTGTCAATTATCAAATAAAATTTGTTTATTGCAATTAAAAATCTAATTTTTGCAACGTAACCTTTCCTTAAAGTAAAGTTTATGCATTAAATTAATTTACTTGTACAACAAAGTTTCAAAAATAATTTAATAATAGAATAAAAGTATATAAGTTAAGTAAAATATACTTCTAAAATATTTAATTTAAAATTCACATTTCGCGCGTCATTACAACAGCGCAACCTGGTAGAAAAGATCGGTAACAATTACCTACAACATTTTTCGAAATTTAAATTTAAAATTTTTAAAAATTCAAATTATTTACCCGCCACAACAACAGCGCTATCCAGTAAAATAGATCGGTAACAGTTACTGACAATAGATTGGTAACAATTACCGCCAAAAAAAAAAATCAAATTTAAATTTTTTACCCGCCACAACAGCAGCGCCGGCTAGATCGGTAACAATTACCGACGGCAGATCGGTACAGCGCCATCTAGCGGAAAAAATCGGTAACTAAAGCAACAGCCGATAAATTGCCGACTCGGGTGGTAAATTACCGACACGGTCGGTATGGTAGAATATCTTAAGACCCCCCTTATTATTCTACTATCGGTTTGAGTTGTCTTCGATCTTTAAATTCTTTTTGTACTTAGACTTGGACTCGTTTATTTCAAACTTACTTTTTTTAAACTTCTTCTTCTCCTACGCTTTGCATTCTTTTTTGCAATACTGTTGATTTTTTTGCACTGCAGCCTTTGGGTTATGAGACTTGATTGTTAACACGTGTTAGTAGGAATACTAGAGATATAAAAAAAAGAAAGAAACAGTTTTTCGAAAACAAAAAAATTCTGTTTTAGAGAATTTCAATTAACATGATTACCGGAAGAGATTTTAAATGGAGTATTACACTTGTCTGCAAATGTATAGTGGGTTATGCAAAAAAAAAAAAAAAAATCATAAAGAGAAAAAATTAGCTCAAGGTTCGTGTTCTAATTGTCAGACATAGAAAATGTTATTAAACAAATGAAAAACGTGACTTATGATAACATAAAAGAATAATAAAAATGCATTTTAAAATAATCATTATCAATAATTGTCTACTAAAATAAACGACAGTATAACAAAAAAGTAGATGAAACCTTTTAAAAAATATTAATGCTTATTTTTTATTCAAATTATGATGATAGATATCTACTTCTTAGAATAAATTTCAACGTTGATTTTTTCTCATCATTTAAGTGATTAATAGAAATAAGCAATTTTAGTAACATTACTTATTCCTCATTAGTATGCTCTACTTATTTCTTAAAGAACTCACTAGAAGTCAAAATCCAATACAAACTAGTGATTTATGTAGCGTGATAAAGAACCATTTGCATCCGTCAGGTTTATAGTTCGTTTCTGAAGCCAATTATATGCTTTTTTCGAATTTAACTTTAAATTGCGAATCATTTGTCGAAACCAGAGCAATTCTATTCAGTATAAAATTGCCCATTTTTTTCCTCTTAACTAATCATGAATAAGTCTATTATTTAACTGAAAAATGTTCAACTAAACTTACATGTATTACATTTATTACAAATTCGCCATTTATTTTCCTGATAATTATTATTAAACCCACAAGTTTCATTACAATTTAGAATATCGTGTTCTATCTTTTGCATTATGCGATGAATTTATTGATGATTGATTCACCGTCTGTACATTTTCTACTTCAAAAATTTACGTGGCATGAATCTAAGAACTTTTAGTTGATATATTACCATAGATTTGTGGCGGAATCTTTTACAAGTCAGAAAGAGCTTTTGGTTCTGATGCATTAACACTCTTCTCTGTGAACGTTAAAAATATCGCAATTATAGCAGCTCGTCACACAGACGAAACCTGTGGCTATAGTTATTTGCATACGAGAATGACAGTAGCATGGGGTTATCTGTTACGGGACCAGAAGAGAGTGAGAATAATATAAATACATGTATATTACACATGTGTGTGACAAAGATAAAGCAGAGGAAGAAGAGAAAGTGGTTGGGGCATTAATGTCCATGCATCATGCATATTCAAATTCCACTTGGTACAGCTGTACGCGGAAACTAAATCCCAACGCATCTCACCGGCTTCCCTTATTGAAAATCAAAATTCAAGCGAATTAGTTGAGCACTAAAACATTCGCGTCTCAGCCAGCGAAATCCCCAAGGTTTTATCAAGCCTCAGGTGCTGTCGTCCTTTCTTCTGAATCAAGAAAAAAAAAATTCACTGTTCGTTGTAATCAACATCACATCTTCCTTGCTTATTATATTACTATCCACGAAGACTCTAGATGTAACGGAATACCTCCACCCTAAGGGACTACTTTGGTATTTTCAATAAAACATTTTTCAAAGTGTATTTATGACTACATCATTTATTATAGTATTTCTTAAGATTACTCATGTATATTAATGTTTACTCTCCATCTTGGCAATCCAGTAGAGATCTTTTGAAGTACTTCTTTGCTAATCGAGCGCACTATTTGCACTCTGTGTCAATTACGACTGTCAGAAAAGCTTACAACCAAAAGCCCAAGGCTAGCTATGCTTCTTCAGCAAACTCCGTTTATTACCCTGACGACAAGAGTACCATGCTGGGATTTCTTTTGCCGATTCGTGAGATTCTGGATGAGTCTCGTACGGCTATCTAATAACATCTTTCTGATCTTTTCAGATTCATGTGAGAGACCGACTAATTGAGAATTTATTTCATCTTTTAAGATGCCTTTTTCAACCCTCTCATCCGAAACTACCCTTTAAAAATAATACACCCGTATATTTCAACACGAAAATTGAATTAGAAAACAATAGATGGTGATGAATAAAAGCCATTTGAAAAATGAACAAAAAACATTTAACTGAATTTTAATTTTCGAGAGTTTTAGCAGCACTGTAATAAATGAAAAAAAGTGTATTCGTGTTAGTTAGGATATACAAGAGATAGCCTTGGAGACGACCCTATGTTTGGGGGTGCGACTACTCCAATAGGAAGGGCTGGGCGCCACAATTTAGCTCAAAAGAGGGAATAGCACAGACGGTTTAGTAGAGGTTGAGATTTATATTCTCACAAAAACGTTTATTTTGAAAGCGAGTTGTAACAGATTTAACATATAAATAGTACCTCTATGGATTGATCGATATTTTTAAAATCAATACAATGTAAATCAACACTATTATTTGTTTTTCAACAAAGAATAAATAAAAACTTTACAATATCAAGTTGGAAGTTTTTTTATTAGCCATTCTATACATAAGCAATGAAATTGAGATAGTTTTAGTTTAAACTCATCAACCTTCTGCACTCATCAGATTACCTGAATCCTCGTAGTTGTGATTGAAGAAAATTTCACATTAACAAACGTCCACGACTGAAGTACTTATCTCTTTGTATAACTGAGTAAGCGTTATTTCAAGTGACATCGAAGGAACATAAGCAGCTTATTTATTTCGACATTTGATAAATACTGGCAATTAAGCTTACGAAAACCTGGAGACACCATCAGGGATACCCTCAAATATTCTTTTCTGTGGAGGTGAATTTCTAGAATACGCGTAAACGAAAAAACCTCTAAGGTGTCAACGGAAAGGCGAGGGACGAAGTTAGTGGAGGGTTTTTCCGGAGTCTTATCTACGCGTTCCAATACCAACGAACCCCAGTTTTCCGTTTGCTGCCTTAGCAGCCATCTTAATGCAATAAATGATCTCATTCCGGTGATAACTGGCTTGATGTATCGCGAAAACTCGCACGTTTTCAACATCGAGGGGTTGATCTACGAGTATTTGAGCCTCTGTACACTTTAGACCGAAGTTTCCGCTGTTTCTAGGCGACGGGTTTTCTTACTATTCCTAGTGCTGATAAGACTTTAGTAACTAAACTCTATTTCCTCTCGCCTCCCACTTCGATGAGCTTAAGAGCATTTTTACTCTCTCGTGCGATTAAATTATCAAGGGAATATACTTGAGAACTTTGCACAAAGATTTACTGGTTCCCACTTCTTGTTTTCTGCTTTTCAACTTTAGTTATTGCGCTTTAAAGAGACAGCCTATTCTTGTCTTTCTATCGATTAAATGTATTCGTTGTAGGAAAAAACTATTCAAGATCTCTTGAGTAAACTTCCATTATCCCATTTTCGATTCTAGTCGGTGTCGTTCCGAGGGAAATGAGGGATGTTTGGAAGTTCACGATCATGCTAGAGGGAGAAAAAAGATGTTGGGGTGAAATAGAGAGACCAATGTTAAGTCGTATATCAGAAGAAGAACGCGCGTGAGCTGAACGGCCCGGGACTGGGTTTAACGGCTCCCTCTAGAGCTGCCAGTTACTATGGTCCGATGCCTACCCTCACGACCTGTCCATCCTGGAATAAAGATGGCCAGGGGGTTGCCGAAGGATCCACGAACTCGTCCCTTAGTTCATTCCCATAGGTATTGCAGCTAAGCTATATGCTTTGGGTCTCCGTTTATATGTGCGTTCAAGAAAATATCTTTTGAGCAATGAAAAAGGGAAAGTATAGAGCATAGAAAAGTTTTATTTTCAAAATAGTCCGTTTTAGTCGACAAAATTAGTGTTGCTTTGATTTATTCCCAAAGTTATACCCTTCTTTATACAAAGCAGAAGACGAAAAAAAACCTGTCGAAAAAGAGAGTAGAAATCCAGTGGGACCTGTGCCAGTTGAGTATTTGCACTACTGGTATTTATTGATACAATCGAAAAGTATCGAAGGACGAAAAGGATGTAACAGTAGAGGCCAAGACACTCAAGTGCTACGTGGTAAACAATCAAAAAATCTCTCAGCAAATCTAACGTTTGTTGAAGTTCAATCTCTTTATTTATTTTTCTCGTATATTTCAGACACTTCTCTCTATAGGTTTTTCAATATAAATCAGCTGCTTGATAGCTAGTGATAATGTTGATGAATCGTGAAGATGCTTGGAATGTCATAAGTAGGTTAAACTTCACTAATAATTAACTCTAAAAAAGATTAGTTCTTAAGGTGTGGCTAGTATTTATCAGATTATTTGACTTTAACTTGAGAATCTGGTAACGCGTAATGCTTAAACCGTCAAGGAGTTGATGGATTGTGGTTGATGCTTGAACTAAAAGAGACGAGAGGTTACGTGCAATCGCTTAAACCCCTTACTAGTGTTGGTTGTTAAAGGTGGCCTTAACTAATTTGAATTTAATAAGGGGTTGAATTACTAGTTATTCTACAGCTACCTGTACACTTTGCTTCCTCTAACGGACACGCGTTTTACCTACGAACTATTTTCGAGCATTCTCCTTACAGATTTCTTTGAAAAGAAACATGCAATATTCACACGAACGTACTCTATGAGTTATTAAAAATAGACTTGGCTGTTTAAAGATAAAAATTGATGCTGATGATTATTATGGCAAATTTATTTATTATTTTCCATTTCCTACTATTCAAGTATTGGTTTATTAAATCATGTTTTAAGAACAGGAAGTGAATGAAATATGTAGAATATGTGAATTATAGTATAAAATACAATTACTACAAACAAATAAAAACAGCTTAAAATTACTTTACTTATAAGAAATGAGTTTTGCATGATTATCATTCTGAAAAATTCAATTTTTCATTCTAAAATTCTTTTGAGGTTGACGTAGAAAACAAACACTAGAAGTGGATGAAATTTGGTTTCGTTTTATCTTTAATATCAATCCTCTGACGTACTTTTACTATAATAGTTTGCTTTGTAATTTGTATATGTTGAAAAATAACGCAATACTCCGGTGTGCCAAGTTTATTTCCAGATACAGAAATGTATGTAGATTTAAACACAGTTTTTGATTTAATGGCAAGCTTTGTCAGAATAAAAATATTATGATTTTTGTTAAAAGATTGTCTTGAACATAGTTTTCGTCCAATTCCATCAAAAAAAAAGTACAAATAATAATAGAAATTCTTTTAGAAAACTCGAAATTTTATTGAACACTTCTAATAAATTGCAAAATCATAAGACAGGATGAGAGAATTACTTAAAATAGTAATCTGGTACCGGTACTTTCTTATGAACACATTAAGCTGGTTCACAAGAAGCAAGTACTTACTGTTAACTGCAGGGTTTGGAGATTTTCTTTCCTCCAGGTTATTCTCTTTTGATGTTTCTCGTAGGGTAAAAAAGGTCTTAGAATTCTAATATACGCGTGATGCATTGAATTCTGACGAAAAACTCGTAAAAGAGAAATGCCTCGCACACATATATATCCATTTGATCTTTTCACAATAGAAAAAAAGTTTCTGTTCAACGAGAAAACCTCGAAGCGTTGATTAAATTATGCTAATCTTCGGACACGATATTTTACTTAAACAAAGAGGGAAAGAAAAGTATACTTTCTACATCCTTGCGAGAAAACTTTCCAAAACAAATGTTTGTTCGGCCGTTATTGGCCGTTCTAAAAAAGTGAAAATATCAAAATGATACCATATGTATTTCGGTTCCGAGTGCAAAAATGAAAAAAAAGCCTCAAGAAAAGATGTAAGTACAAAATAAAGTACTATGAAAAACTTTTCCATATGCTTTACTTAATTTTATTTAAAAACTTTTAAAATTAAGCATAAATAATTTTATTTAGCTCTGTAACTCACGATATTCCATGTAAATAATAATATTTCTAAAAATAACGGGAGACTCGTGTTAGAGACAAAGAGAAAATATTGATAAAATGTTATAACAACTAATTTATCTCATTGAAGTATAGTCTATTAAAATGTACATGAAAATATATATTATTTATTTTCTCATTTGAAATGCTAGTCTTGAGCTACAAATAAAGAAATAATATTCTGCCTGACATCAGCATTTACGAAGATTCTGCTCTCTTATCCTCCCAAAGATATCTCTTTTCGTTTTTCTGGTGAAATTATTCCTTTCCTATATGATATATCGTTTTCTCTCGTCTTTCTGGCATCAACGATTTATGTCTTCTGCTTATTCCGTTACTTTCATCTACTTCCATCAGCCTCTGTATTACGAATGCATTAATAGAGGAAAAAAATTTCATGATTTTATCTTTAGTTGACAATGAAAAACGCTGTGACGATTTTGTGTGTTGAGATAAATGAGACTAAGTTTGATAAATGTCATTTTCCTTCTGCTTTCCTTTTTTTTCTGTTGGAAAAAAAATATGTTGACTGTCTAGTCAAAGAACAAAATGGAATAAGGAAGTCAGGCAATTTTTAAAAAAATAATTTTCTTTCTAGCAATATGTGATATATATTTTGGATATTTTTTCCGATCGGAGTAGACATGCATGACGTGGTGAAAAATGTAAAAAAGGAAGCAAATGGAAAGAAGGAAAAAATTCTGGTGAATAAGTCGTTCGAAATGATATTTGGGATATCGTAAGTCTTTCAGAGGAAACGGAAAGCAACCGGTGGATTTTTATTTCAATTCTCGAAGCAATACATATATTTCAGGCTACGTAAAACCGCGAGGGTCAAAAGGAAACATGCGTATATGTCAGCTTGATACTTTGGTACATAAATTATTATAAGAAAGCAAATCAAAATAGAGATACAATACATATAAACTTAGAGGTGTATCGAGAAAATTTCGGGGTCAAACGGCTTATTTTATTTCTATATATATATCTAAAACGATGCGAATAATTTTTTTTCATCCATTATTACTTTTCGGAATGATATTCCCCTTTAGCTTTTTACCAAATTCCAGTAACTTTTTATTCATTCCGTTTCTCTTCCACATCTGCCTCAGTCAATTGCATTTTAAATTTATTTCCTCGCAACACAAAACGAAAAATTTTTAAATAAAGCCCATTGGTAAGTGATCTACTTAAACTACAAGACAATAATGTTAAAGAATCACCTTTATACATGATGCAAAAAATTTTAGAATTTAGAATTTTTTATACTGTATTTATTGTAAAAGCAACCATTTTTGTAAATCTTTTTTTTTTTTAGATTAAACTCTTCTTTATATTTTCTATCAATACAACAAAAAATTTATGAATAACATCTTGAATTTTTTACTCTAGTAAAACTTGTAGAAATTTTTATAATCCGCTGAGATGAGTATTTAAAAAAATACTTATCCATGTATAAATGGAAACTAATTCACTCAAAATGTTTAGTTACAAATCCATAAAACTTTACACTATTTTTGTACTATTAATTTTTTTATTGAGTTTTTTTTTAGTTTTTGTTTGGCATAGAAGTGCATTCAAAGTGATTAAACCATTTCTATAGAGATATTAGAGACTTATTCATTTAAAATACGTAAATTTTTTTATAAAAGATATGACAAATAACTAAACGTATAAAATAACACAATCTGAAGAGAGAGGTGTTCATTTAAACAGTGAACATTCTGATCAAAATAACCCGATAGAATTATCGACGAAAACACTATGCACTCGTGATCAGCTTCACGATTTTTCCGCTTCAATAATCTACGAAACTCGTACAACCCAGCTGCAGGCCGTGTCTGGATTTGAGCTCCTTTGAAATGTTTTTCAAGCATCGTTGACTCCGTGGATATGATATCGCTCTTTTCAGATGCGCTTCAACAATCTATCCTAAAGCTAGACTGCAATGTTTCCAAATACTTTCAGACTGATATGAATTTCGTCTGTGCATTGCATTGCAAATCTCATTTTCCTAACATTTCCCCATATTTCCACTGCCAATTTCATTTCACTCCAGATGAATTAACAAAATTAACTTGGCCGTTTCAAGCATTGAACTAATTTCATCTGATTACCAATAATAGATAATAAACCGATCTTTACAGCTAATCGAATGCTTCCATGCAATATCTCTCAAATTATTCGACACATCGAGTCCAAGGTACTAGTATCTCTCTAACTCATCATTGGACTATACGTTGATAACTCATCCTCCTTTACCGCTCTACCTTTCATACACGCGAGCAAAAGCTTATACATGTGAGTGTATTGTTGAAAATGGCTAAGCCATAGAGAAGGTCGAAGGTCTAACATCAAGAACCTGATAGAGTCAGCGAATTGAATTATCAACCATCTAAATGGATCTTTCTTGATAGCTATCAAATACAAACTAAACCAGTTAATGTCTACTTCATCTTTTTTTTTTATAACTGAATAACTATTGGTATTAGAACATCGTTTAGTAGCCATTATGTCATTGAAAATAAATTTGTGTCTTGTAAGCTTGAGATTGAAAAGAGAATTATCGAGGTAGGGCTATGAAACGACAGCCTAAGGACATCAGTTTATTGAATTATCCATCATAGAAGCTCGACTTTGGTTTTTAACTACACACACTCTCAATATATAGATCGGAGAGGACGTTTTACCCTCGAGGTAGACGATGCCTATGACCCTTCGCTGTATCCAAATACATAACTTTTCAATACCTGTGAAATCTCTTCTAGTTTCAATCTGTATTCTCTTAACCATAAACCACATGGTTTTCAGAGCAATAACTTGGTGATAGAAATCCAGTTGAAAAGTAAATTAGCTTTGAATATTGACTCAGAATACGATGTTTATATTTAGAGGGTTCATAATAGTATTGCCACTAGGGATGGCACTACGATGCTTTGATCATCTAAGTGTAAAACCATCTATGAGAGTTTTCCACAAACGAATAGACATGGGGGATCAAACCATTTAATGTTTCAGTGGTAAGATTAGAATTTGAATCATTTCTATGTCCTTTCACCGTCAGCGAATCATGATCGATTCACGTCTGAGGCATTCACCGCAAACAACCCGCAGCCAGAGAGATCCAGGACAGATGCCGATGATATTGCACGCCAGTTGGTCTGGTGGCTTCTCATGGTGATGATAGAAACGGGAGTCTTGGGTGCTTGGCGTTCCTGCATGGGTTTACCAACACCACATCGCGTCATCCTTACAACCACACCCGCCGTGATCACCAATGTTATGCTATTCTATATTAAACTGCTCCATTCGTGGTTTTGACAAGCCTGACCTATAGTCAGGAAACTGTATATCCTACAACAAAGACCAGTGGACACTAGTCTATGAAGTAACATCCTATGTCGACATCAAGGCTGCTTTAATATCCACAAGGTGCAGTTTGTCAAACCTGGCAAAGTTCACTTGCCATATCGATCATACTTCACCTTTCCCAACTACTCAGAAAAGCGATGCCTTCGTCCACGTAATTGGACAAGCTGTATCGTACCATTATTAAGTTCCAATTCTCTCAACTTTGATGATAGATCATAATTATTATCATGCATCGAACAAGAGTTTATGTGGAAGCCTTACACTATTTTTTTCATTGCTTTTAATTTAATTAAAATAAATTGATTCCATTGGTAAACGTCACTTGAATTCAAATAGAGTATTTCTATACATCTACCAAAATGCTGAAAGCTTTTAAAAATATTTCATGAAGGAGTCAGTTTATATTTCTTTGAAATTTCATGCGACTGTTGAAATAAAAACAAAATAATTTATTCCATCACATCAAATAAAATCTCATCAATATTTCTTTATTTAATTATCATTAATCACCAACTGAAGATAAAAAACTTAATAAGAATACAAACTCGTATTAAAACTCTGATATTTATATTTTTCATTTCATAAAAAAATTACTTAAGTAATTGGAGCAACGGCTGCACTTCAATTTAATACCATATAATAGCATTCAATTCATTCAGATCTCAAATGCAAAAACAGTTTAAATAAGATAATCTATTAAAAAAAAGTGAAAAAAAAAATTAAAATATATTTCATCATCTATCTATAAAAGTCCTTTTATTTAAAATAGAAAATAATAAAATTTATGTAATGAACTTGTTATAGCAACTGAATAAATAGCTGTACACATAGCCAAGATCTCAATATTCGATATAACATTTCCGTTGCCGGAAAAGCTAAAGCGATAATTCTGACAACGAATTCGAGACTTTCCGTTCCTTCTAGTACATTTCTATTCGATTATTATAGAAACGCAATCAACCCTATCTATTTGTGCGGAGCAAAGAGAGTACGAGTGAGTGAGAAGAAGATATACAGTTTACTTGCTTTTTCCCTATCGCTAGAAATAATGGAAACTACGTCGTCGATTCTATTTTCCTACCGACTGTGGATGGCAGAGGAACGACGTGGACCAGCATTCTATGGATAATAATAGATATTTATTAGCGTTAAATCAAATGTGTTAACGCTGTGTGCAACTTGCACGACTGTGTCCCAATATATATGATAATGGTGATAATAATTCCGGATACGAGCATTTGGAAAACCTCACTCATACGCTGTCAGAGATGCGAACAGATAAGAAAGTGATAAAATAAAATTCAAGACATCGAAAAAAATGTTCTGCTGGTGTTATGATTTTGTTTCTTGGTATCAAATAATTTTTTCTGTAGACACAGATGGAGACTACCAAAATAAATATAATATAATTCAATAGTAATTAATTAATGAGCAATATAAACATAGCATGGTCATCAATATCGACCAGCTTCGATTTCAATATTGAATAAGAGGATATCAAGAGTATTAATGAATTTACCAAATGCGACGTTCTCACGCTTCATATGTTGTAATGTCCTGTTCATTTTCAGCCTGTGGCAATTCATTTTATAGCATAGAGCATGATGTAGCTAGACACAGAGAACCACAAACCGTCCGCTCACGTCCTGTCTCATGCTGATGACTGGTACCAAATCGTATCGAGACCTCAACCATTGCCTCCCATGTAAATACAACGCTGGTGTAATAGCGGCAAACCTGCCGCCGGTATTGTGCGTGCATACTGATGTTTCATTAGCCGACTGTTCGTGCAACTCGGACTGTCAATCAAGTTTACCGCCTGCGGCAGATTCTAGGGTAACCTGTGCTTTCTACAAATATTCATTCACTTGCTCTTGTTTTAGTAGTGAAATGCCAGTGACTGATTGAAATTTGTCAAAATTGTGCCATAATTAATTTTAATGAAGATTATTTTTAATTGTTCGCTAATTATAAATATTGCCGAGCACTTAAATAGAGTAGTATTATCATCAGTTTCGATTATTGAATCATTTCATTCATTATCTATAAATGATTCCAATTTCTCGGATCTTTCCAGCCGTATTGGTGTTATTGCTTTCATTCTAGCAACGATTTTCTATCCACTGGGAATAATTCTCCAACACGACCTCTTGGTCACTCTTTTACTTTTACAGCTTTTCTATTTAACTAAGTATCATTGTCACTTTTTTCTCTATCTGCTGAATATATTGCGGTTTAACTGGTAAAAAATCATGAATCAAAACGATTCGAAATGATATAAAAAGGTTTCAATTGAAAAAAGGAATGATGTTTATTCCAATTTATTATTGATAGCAAAAATTTTTCTTGGCTTAAATTCTTTAATTTTCAACGTGTATTGATTCAACGACACTGGTTACATCGTGTGTCTCTCGCATTTCAGAAGACGATCCACTTTTTCTAGATTTTGCCCTCTATTTTTTCTCAGCTTAACAATTTTTCTAACCCTCATGATTGTGTGCCTCAGTGACTGTAATCGGTCAGCAGAACGTGACGAGGATGAACTCTAATCCGATGTACCCTCTTGGAAATCGGAAGACATGCTATATCATGCGATTAGAGGTCAATGATATTCTCGAATAATAACATTAATGATATTTACAAAATATTTTATCTTGATCACTTGAAGAAAAGGAGTGTAATATCTCAGGTTTAATAATTTTTTATTTTATAATATCAAATTTTATTTAAAATACGTTAAAAACTTTATTTAATTACAAACTAGGAGAAACAATATTAAAAGGTTGATTATTAGTAAATAAAATTTGGTAAATAATGTATTGGATGTTTCTGTTTGAATAAAACATTGACTTCAGAAACATAACTTGCATATTCACTAACTATTTAATTATTGAAGCAATAAAAATAAAATGGATCAAAGAAGAATGTTTTTATAGTAAATATGTTGTTAAATACTTCGATCGGATTGCGTAATTTTTTCTGTATTTACTTACTGGATTATTGTAAGTAGCTTAACACATGTCCAACAATTTCACGATAAACAGTTGCCTAATTAACAGACAAGTTAAGCTCGAGCGTTGTAGCGAAGCGTTAAAGCTCATTTGTGCTTTCACCACAAAAGTTGGATAGACGACGATGCAAATGTATTTTAGTCGAGTAATATCATTTTAGTTTCATTATTTGGTATATAAAATAACAATAATGATGACGATGATAATAATATTAATAATAATAATAATAATAATAATAATAATAATAATAATAATAATAATAATAGTGACGATAGTGGCGTAAGATAGTGACGATAATATTATTAATGATGAGAATGTTGAAAATAAATAGAATATAATGATGTAATCAGTTGGCAAGCATGGAAAATGTATATGATATAACATCTTTTAGAGTAACACTAAATCATCTTTCAAATATACATGAAATGGAACCCCTTTGACTGGTTTTATTCCATTACACAAACGTACTCATATCTAGAATGCGTCACCATTAGAAAAATTTACAGCGTCGCATAAAAAAAATATACAATAACATTCCATTCAATCAAGCGGACTTGGCGAGTGTATGGGTCGCGTTAAAATAATCTTGATGGCAAATCTAGCAGTAACCGAAGAAGGGGGAAATGAGATGAACGTGGTAGAAAAGCAAACTATACTGCGGAAAGGTAATTGTATTTGATTTAGTAGCATTGGGGTTATCTCTTTGGTAGTAGACAGAGATACAGCTTCCAGTGCAAATACATTCCAGTTCAACGATGTTTCGAGGAGTTTGTCGTTCGTTACGCTGCGGTGCTTGAACGTAGGGATTCGTTGATGTAATAGTGTAATCGGTATGAGGGAAAACGGGTGGAATGTGAAAGGGTGAAAAGGGTGAGAGAGAAACTGACCGCCCACTTTCTGCCCTATGGCGTTCCAGCTATCTGATCGTTTCTAAAACATTCCCTACCGGGATACGTCCACACCCTCGCTCCAGTCCAATGACGAGGGGGTTAGTTTGTGCAACGTGTGTGATTACGTTGGCAATTACTCCCACTCTACACGTTGATAGTACTGTCCCTTGGCTTCTATCGCTTCTCTTTGTCTTTTTTTTTCAGCAACACCACTACCCCGCCTACTCTGGCTACCGGAGAAAGCAAGGGTTGTAACTCGTTATTAGCAAGAACAGTAGAAGGTGATTACTGAATCGCTCTTTCTACCCTTCGGCTAGATTTCTCGATGATAAATTCTCAATTTCATTGCTGCATTCTCTTTTTTCTTAGTTTCTTCCCAAATCTCGAAATTACTCCACTGGAGTTTCTACTTGAAGCCAACTCTAGACACAATATAAACGACAAAGAGATCTATCTTTGCATAACTAACGCACCCTTTAATCCCTTCAAAGATTATATCGCTATCTTCTTTCAATGTTGTTCCTATCCAAAAGATAAGATGAAGCTTTACATTGATAGTCATGCGAGGAAGAACCCAAACTTTTTGTTATCATCGGTCTTTTGGAAACGAAGAACGCTCGGTGGTCGGGTGTGATGCGCCAGTTAGTGTCCTCTATGTAACGGTCTAGTCACTGTTTCTGCCTTTCCTGTGCAGGCGCGTGAGTAATTGGATAGTAGTGGTAGTGACGCTCGCGAGCCATACGCGTGGAACGAAAAGATAACGCAATTTATTTCAAGCATTATTCGTACTCTCTATAGTCCACTCAACGGCTGTTTCACCCTATTTTTTTATTTATCTCGTCCTTCATCCCTCTTACTGCTCTTTTTGCAGCAATATATTACTGAAAAATTCTAACTCTCTTATTTAATATTAATCTCCTTGGATTATCAAGAATTATGCTCCAAACATATGTTTAGATTTCTCAATGATTTTATATCTATTTTATTTCTACTCGAGAGTCGTGACTTTTTTAAAGCTCAATAAGCGAATTGTTACTTGGAGGAGAAATATGTATTGGTATCATAAAAAAATATCGAGTTCAACCAATAACTATAATAAAGTTGTAGCGATAATGAAAATTATGAAGACCTTTTTTTTATTGATTATAGAGCTATATCATTACTGGCAACTTTGATTTTTCAGTATAAAATGCTTCATCTAAATTTCTTTTATAAATAATGGATTATAAAAGTTGATTTTTTTAATTAAAAATTTTTATTCTACAAAAAAATTATTTCCCTCGAAATACAGGAAAGAAAATAATTCTACAGAAATTATGTAACTTCATCAGATGTTTCTTTAAATTTCATAATTTTATTACATAATAAAAAATGTTCTTTTTTTAAAAAAGTATCTTATTAACTCCCCATAAGGAAGTTATTGTAATTGGGTCGATTGGTGAAATGTGAATTTTCATCATATCTCCACGTTTCGAGATATTTCAAGCATACTGACCAATTTTTAGAATGATGTGTGTGTGTACGTATGTACGTATATATGTACGGACGTCAGCATTTTTTTCATTTTCGATATCGCAAGAACGGATTGAGATATCGACTTCAACACAATAATTCTCTAGCCAATATTGATCCATCTCACGATGATAAAACATTTTTAAGTATATGTTGAACAATATCATGAAACTGCAGACTACTACCTTGATTAAAATATCCAATAATCAAATTCTTGAAAGCGATTATAAGGGGCGTGAGTATCAAAAAGTATATGATTAAAGGGGAAAGTTAAAAAAATATCTAAGGTGATTAATGAATAGAGAATGATGGGATAGACGAATAACAGTTAGCTCCAACTCGTCTCTTGACACGTTCTATTCCCCTAGTTCATTCTGTTTTACTTTATTTAACCTTCATAAATTTTTTTTTTTTTTTTGTTATTCTACTTTAACTCTATCTTTTTCTTCAGAATATTCTATCACATATTGCCAACTCATTTTTGTCCACGAACTTTTTTTACCCTTATTCGTAAACGGAGTGGAAATGAGCATGATATCATCACTTCAGTGGTGAGATCGGCAGCTAAAAAAAATACGGTACTTACAGAAAATTCATGTCAACACACAGTTGCACCCCCATTAATTCCAGCGATAGGATATCTTTTATTTCTCTCCTTTTTCTTGTTCCCTCTCTGAAGAATAGGAACTCAATAAATGTAGAGAACAATTGCTAAAACTTTATCGTGAATTTATAGGCACTGTTAGCATAGAAAAAAAACAGATATTTTTCTTACTTACCTAATCTATACTATCTACCCACCTTTAGCAGACTGCTCTTAAGACTTTTATCAAACTCACGATCTTTCTGGATTTGCATTCTTCCTACTCTTACTCGTGCGGCATAATTCGTTTCAATCGAATCTCTGGGATGAAATAAAAAGTTTTTCTTTTTCTTTCGAGAATTAAATTGATTTTCATTTTTATCACTTCATTCTTTTTCAACATTGATTTGAAGTTAGCAAAGGTAATACTTGAAAGAAGAAAAGAAAAAAAAAACAGTGAAATGGTGGTTTAACAAACGTCAAAGTTTCAATAAAATACTTTTCGTTACCTCTCTCTACCAACTGATATTCCAATTGACAACTTCACTAAAGAGGTGGAATTTTACAAAAGTGTATTGTCATGTAGAATGAAGATCAGTGACCAACTGGGATATTGAAATGCTCTTGCTGTAAAGAACATTTGCTGAGGATTGCAGAAAGCATTGAAAGTGAGTTGATACTGTCTAGGAGTTTCTGTAGTAACTCACCCTTAACTCTGTACTTGGTAAGAGACCGACACCACACGTAAAACCAAATGCAAGCACTGAAGCTAGAATAAATGCTATCTATCGAAGCACAGCAGTTTTTTCCCACGACTATTTTATTCAATAGACGACTCAAAAGTGATACTGAACAGCTACTCGATAGGTTTTACTCTCTACTTTGTTGATGAACTTGAAACATCTAGAAGTGTTTTTTTACGGCATCACCACCTTCTAGTAATACCACTGGACTCTGAAACTTTTTAATTTCGCCTACGATACTTGTTCTCTACACAATTCGAATTAGTAGAAAACCTAGAAGCTTTTGCGGTTCACTGACCTAGACAGAGCCTCGAAAAAACACTCAATGGGAATTCCGACACCTTTGATAAACCTATTCACTTTTAATTCATTTTTCTTTTCCTTTGGTTGAAATGAACACGAATGAAAGGAGTTAAGTAAAAGATTTTTATTCAGGTTTAAGCATTCAAACAATCTTTCGATTTATAAATTTGGATGATTCGGCCGCGACAAGACCAACGGTACCTTGATATGAAAGGGCTTAAAGGATTAAAATAATAATAACGTTGGAAATTGGACACGGCTGAGGTGGAGCCCTCGTAATCTTTGCCAACCATATGCCGACGCAGCCTGGAATGAAGCCAGCTGAGGGTGTGTGGCATCCAAAGTAAGAGACAGAAAAAAATAGTCGTGCAACTTAATCTGGTATTGCGAAAGGGGAGAAACGAATTCAATTGATGCTGCTGCAAGTGAGTTGCAGTATGTATGTATTTCATGTTGATATGCACGTGGCACTTCAATATTTGTATCTTTAATAGTTTTTATCTCGCTTATTCTTTCTCTCGATGTGATTTTTTATTCTACAATCGACAACCCCATATGATTGAAAGTCTAAAAAATATTTGGATAGTGATTTATTCGATAAGCCTCCTCAAAAGTGTACGATTCGTTGAGATTCAATCAGAATGTATTTCGTGAATTATCAGCACACGTTGAATATCCAGATGACGGGGAAGTTTTGATAGGAGGGTGTTTATTTTTCTCCTTTTATATTTTGACACATCTACCGATTTATATCGAAAGATTTCAATCCTAAAGACAAACAAACTGATGACTGGAGCCTATCAAGTGTTAAGTATTTTATTATTTAATATTTAAATCAATTTTTATCATCACTTCACTGGATATTTTTTATTTATCGCAAAGATTAATGTTATCATTATGATTGTGAGAGAATAAAAGAGTACTTTTCTCGATGATAATAATAATTCTGAATTACCTACTAATTCTCTGATGTGAAGTAATAGTATGAAAGTAGTAATACATTTAGAAAAGAGGACAGGTAAAATGATACGATAAGGATTACGATTCAATCTGTAGAACACTTATCGTTTTATCTTACGATATACGTCCTCTTTTTTTTTGTATTTTTTTACATCTTTTTTAACTCGATCCTGATAGTAACTTTCATTTTCATCGGAGAGTACTCCATCTTTCCTGACTTTTCCATCTCTTGTGTACACGCACAGGATTTCGTATCGAGTTTCAAGGATAAATCAGGGGTTTTTCAATTCGTTGTCATTTATAATAATAATAATATAAAAAAACAGTAAAAGAAATTCCATCTCTCAAGTTCGAAGTGGTTCAATTATTTTATTTTCGATATTTTGAATGATCTTATTACGTTGATGAATTAATTTAAATTATAAAATAAAAAACTTTTTCAGAATAATAAAATTCATTAATTAACTTATTTATTGAAGAATAGAATTAAAACTTTTCATCAAAAAGATTAACATAGAATTTTTTAAATAAAATTTAAATAATTTTTTTTAGATTTAACCTAAATATCAATGTTGTTAAATTAAAATAAAAAATTCAAACAATTTTTTTTAAATTAAGTTCATTTATTTATAATTGATTTTATATTTCATTTGTACTCGTGACCAGTAGAATAATCGACGTACACTTCTATTCTCAGCAATTAATAAATTGGAAATATTTTAGTCATAAAAATAATTTCATTTTTTTTTACATGAATGATGTACATGGGATGTTGAAATAATGACAGAAAAACAATAATAAAAATGAAAACAAGCACATAAAGCAAATAAATGCATACAAATGTATCAAAAAAAGATAATGAAACGCGATTTAATTTATTAATTCAACTGATTATTTTATTCAAATAAATTGAATTAGCTTCAAAAGACTTCACTGGCAGCCATGTTATTTTAGAGGGTGTATGAATGGAGGACTGAGAGAAACGAGTACTCACGAATACCCATGAGATAGAGAAGAAGAAGAACAGTAAGGATGAAAGAGAAAATAAAGGGGGTGGTTTAGTTAGTTCCATAATATAGACCCCTTTCACTTGGCGTTGGGCCCTTCTGATACCATATAATATATAGCATTGTTCGCGCTCTCTTACCTCGAAGTGGAACGAGTATATTTATAAGGGGTGACTTTCTTTCATATGTTAAGCAGATCAGTGTCGCGAACTGGAGGGTTGGTCGCGTTCAACTACGTTGCGTTGAAAATGTGGCTTTCCCTGTGGGACTTGGTGCCCGCAGCACCGAACTCTCGCGTAAATGCCTTTTGCCAGCGAATTTTATGCATCGTGGGAGAGACACCAAGTAATGTTACGCGTGGATACCAGATCTGCTGGAAAAAAAATTGCTTAGAGACTAGGTGTAACTTCCCTAGGGTCTGCTCTAGGGGTAATTTTTATTTTCACGTTCTCGACGTCTCATATTTTATAATATTGAGTGAGAAAATGTGAAAAAATCTCCATTTAAATCACAATCATATTATATTAAGAATCGATTTGAATTATAGATTATTTTTTTTTGCAGAACATGTTCGAGAATTTAGCTGTGGGACGCTCTATTATAGGACGCTTTACTTGGACAGCAAAAAAGATACGCTTTATGTTGGAGCCATGTAAGTATTTGCTATGCTAATATTGAATTTAAATACTACTCACATTTTTTCATCTATATAAATTCCTTTCTATAACAAAAGAACCTATTATAATAATCATTGCAATGACAAAGAAGGATTTGATTCAATTGAGTTTAGATAAACATTGTTTGCAAACAATGTTTAAAATTTATTTTTACAAATAAAATTTTTTAAAAATGCTAAATTTTTTATTCAAAATTTTATGATCTGAAAATCAACATCGAAAAGGATAAAATTTTATGGCGAAATATTTTTTATTTTTCAATTAACGAAAGCATTCCTCTAAAATTAAATTTCTAGTTTCCATTATATTTTTCTTTTCTTAAATTTTGACAACGTTCAAGTAAAATATTCCAATGATGTATTAAAAATATTCTTAGAACACTAATACTCGAGTCGTTTATTTTTCTACCATCATTCACAGAGTTCATTCTACCAGTTTTTGCTTATCTGCGAGGATTGGTATGAAAAAGTTGGCCAAAAACTATTTACGAAGTTTGAACTATCTATTCGTTTCTTATATCTCCAAATATCCTGTATATGTTTTTCCACATTCTATACGTCGGGTCGGACAAGCAAAAACTCAACTACGTTATTTTAGTCGTACTCAAGTCCCATCGTTCGTCAAATTAACCAGCCGAACTTTGCCAATAAATCTCGCATCTTTCTGCCGTGACTTTCGGCTCTCAGAAGCGTGAATATAAACTTTCGTGAATTGCTTTTTCGAGTTTAGCGTTTGTAGAAACCACACCGTAGTCTTTGTCACTAGTTTATCCACATTATTCACAATCCTCGAGGGGAATGCCAATTGAGAATCGGAATGACAAATGAGTGAAGCTTCAAGTACCAGTGCTTTTGTTGTTAGTTACTGGTGTATTTTTGGTATATATGTTTTTTCTTGAATCATGTTACAAATGTTATGAATAATTCTGACACCCTGATCTCTCGATTCGTAGTATCCTTGATATTACTCGAAGCCTAGAGGGTAGAGCTTCACTACATTGGGGTTGGGGAATTGAACAAGTATAGATCACTAGCAGTTATTATGAGGGTTGAGCCTCTAAGAGACTACAGTATTGAAAGTTCTTCTCTTCGTTGTTGCATCATTACTAGCCAGAGTATTATTCCTTGATTCAGTATCGCGTAGGCCCCTCAATTCACCCATTTGCTTCATCTTGTAGCCCCGTCGCCTTTGTAATATTCTCCCTACTTAATTTGGTGAATACCGACAAAATGCTACACAGTGTTGATAATAGGCTGGAGGCAGAGTGTGGGTTAGAAAAAATTTGATGACGTGGTAAAGATACTTGAAACCAGTCAGACATGGACAAAGGAAAAAGACAAGCAAAGAAACAACCCCATACTCGATTCTTCTCTATCTTCTCAAGCTCATCGAACGAATCAGGCTTGGATTACGTTGTTCTTTAGAGAAAAGTCCAGGTCGATTAAAAGTTTCCAAGAGACGAGCATTAGAGTTGCCTTAGGGGAGTTTTTATGAACAACTTTTGTATAAAGAAAGGTACAAATTGAGAAAAAGTGAAGTGAAATAAAACTGAACATTTTTTTAATAAAAAATAAAACATTCTTATTTGAGATACAGAAAGCCTGATTTTTCCTACACAGATTAAAAGAAAAAACAAACCTGGTTGAATACAAATAGAGGAGTAACCATAAAAAAAGCAACAGGAGTGGTAACGATAAATTGCATTTTTTTTGCCAGAAGAGGTGAACACTTCGGTTTTAATGTTTTTCTGTTTTCTGGCTGGGTTCCACGTGCCGACCTGAGTTTCTTCACGGTATCTATTACCCTCTGGCTATCGAATTCCGATAAGACTAGTGGAAAGGTCCGGATGGACGTTTTTTCCAATGATCTCAAACGTTTACGGTTATCTCGTATTCTTATTTCAAATAAATCAATGTTTTTGTTCTCCTCTTTTGATTCACTTACCTTGATGGTTTTTAATTCCACCAAGCAAAACATAAATAAATTTCTCACAAATTTTTCGGAAATTGTCAATAATCAAGCAGTTGTTTCACTCAACAGACATGGAATGGTTTCATGTATTTTTTATTTTTCATTTCAATTATTTCACAATTGTCTGTGTTATGTTCATTTCTATTTCCAACACCGTTTGGCAATATACGAAAATCGATAATTCAGAAATGCTCGATCTCCAGTCGTTCTTTCTATTAATTAGAAATGTGATGCTTTCGATAATGAGACTGTGGCTTGCCTGCGGCATTCACCCACGATTAACGATACGCTAATAGAAGCCTCCTCTCAATTATCGATTGAATTCATTCGAAAAGAAAATTAACCACCACTCTCTCGTGTATACTTGGACTAATCGAATTTCATTTTTGCGCAATGATTAAATTAAAGTTAACTTCAATAATTATTTTAATCAAATCTACAATTAATTTTACCATTGGTTTGATTAGAAAAAAAAAATAAAATAAATAAATAAAATCGTCTGAAGAATAAATTAAATTTGGATTCAAACATTCCATTGTAGAGAAAATCACCTCTCTCTTCGACACCTTCTTGGGAAGAATATTTCCAATGAAATGATCAGCTACCGTAAAAATAATTCTTTCTCACTATCTGCATATATATATATATATACTTTGAATCCATCAGGGATTTCAGGGTTTATAATCACGAATGAAATTTTTAGATCATAATTTCGAAAGAAAATAACCTCAGCTTCATTCAATAATGTATTTCTGTAATAATTTTTAAAATTAAATATTTTATTTTTATTGGAAAAATTGATTAAATCGGATAAAAGTATGTTGTTTAATTTAGAGCTGGATACTTGGAAGATAGTCGAAGAAAAAGATTGAAAGATCTGATAGTTTATGTTATAAAAATAATAAATCAAATAATAAACGATAAAAGTAATGTGTATGTGGTTTGTCTAAATCAGAATTTATTCAGAATTACATTATTCTGAAAAGGATTTTCTGAAAAAGAAAATGTACTGTATGCGTTTGAAGTACATCACAGATTCGCCAAACTTTTTCATTCAATTTGATTCGAATTCAAATATTGTTGGCTGTCAATTTGAAATTTGCTCAAAGTTATTGGGCTTTTTCCGGGCAAAAAGTAATTTAGACTCAAGGATTTCTTTGCAAATCAAAAGATCTACGTGAAAACATAAATTGAGAGTTCATAACTCACGAGAATAGCAATAAATTATACATAACTCTGAGGTTTTTCTGGTGGCAAGATTTTTTTTTGCCAAAGTAATTATTTATAATTCACAAAGTACAGCTATAAAGTAGGGAAAAAGTCGAGGATTGAGGGATTCCCCCTAGCGATCTCGACACCTAAGCGCATTCTTCTCTTTCTCTTTTACCTTCCGATTTTGCTTCTTCCTAAATTGAAATCGATGCTCGTCCCCGCGGCTCGACCAACTTTTTACCCATAAAATTGGTTCCGTGCTTCGGTTTGTGCGGTCCTGCTTCTTTTTTCTTTTCTCCTTTACCACCTACCTTTTCCTACAACCCCGTTTGAACGCCAGCACGTACATCGTAAAAGTTTCTTCGAGTTTGAAAGCATAGCGAAAAGTTCAGGCGAATTCCGAGAGTCGGATTTGTTTTTCTAACGGCTAGGTATTTACTTTTTCACCGCGTCGTTCTCAAGATGAATGGAGTAACATTGCTGATGTAGTCGCATTTTCTCTTTAGTTATAGACAGTAATAATATAGCTTCTTTTTCTATATCTTCTTTTCGTTCCCTATGGTTTTTGTTCCTCTCATCCACATCTTCTTCATTTCTTTAACTTCTTTTCTGTCTTCCACATCGCTGCTTCTTTATTGAAAGCCGATGACGAATGGCTATCGGAATAAAGTTATACGCAGTGGAGCTAATGTTCCGTAACACCTGACTCAAAACTGGGTGAATTCGATTTACGATTCGCGACTTTATACACTCAATGCATTTGCTTTTAGACCCAACGATACGTAATGGAAAAGAAATATCTTACTTTCTTACCAACTTATTTTATCTTCTGAAATATAATCAAATTTTAAGGTAAATAAATAACAGTGATATAATAAAAATAAAGGATAACTCTATTTCAAAGTTTTAAATTGGATTATTGAACTTGTGGTAAATAATAACTATTTTTTATCTGTCTTTAACTGTATATTTTTGCCAACAGATAAATCGTAATCTATTATCTTCTCAATAAATGTCCGTTTGAGTTTTTCATACTGCTTTTTCATCTTCTTGATAGAATAATAAAATTCCTTATGAGAATTTGAATGAATGTAACAGCTGGTTATGTAATGCTAGTAATATGTAACAATATGGAGTAAAAGCACAATAAGATCAGACAAATAAAAAAAAAGATTAAGTCATGCACAATGTCCTAAATCACAAAATGGAATTTCAACTCCCATAATCCTTACCTTTACTCGCTTTGTCATGTAATCTTAGAGTACCAATAAAATTCTTCACATTGTTTTTTTACTTTTTCTGCTTTCAGGGATAAAATCTTCAGGCTCAATCTCACCAACATCAACCACTCAAACTGTGAAGTAAGTATTTCATCCAGTAGCATCAAACACAAGATAACAATTTTTTATAGCTTTAGTTTCAATCCAGTTGGCTTCGTCTCAAGAAAAAGTGTGGATTTTTTAGATAAAAAATTGAATACAATTTTTTGACATTTGTTGGCTTAATGTTTTTGACGTAACGCACTCAACAATTCGGTATGAAAATGCATCCTCTCTACGGGAAAAATAAATTGTATCGTAACACTTGACCCGTCGTCATAATTTTCAGTTGCGAACCCGTAGTTGAATATACGAGAATTCTAAAAACAGGATTTGTCATGTATACTTACTCGCGAGCTTTTCTCTCTCATGTCTATCCGAGAATGAATGGGCGTCGAGAGATTTCCCCATAAAACTGTCAATCATCAGAAAACACCCTTCGATAGCTTGACAGCTGACACGTCTCTAGCACTAAGCGATCTATTGTCGACACATGCACTACCCCTTTTGCAAATCTACAATATCCTGCCAATCATCAGAAAATTTTCTCAAAATTTTTTTATTTCTATCAATTTGATTTTACTCACATCCATCTGCCTTCCTCTCTCTCTCTCTCTCTCTCTCTCTCTCTCTCTCTCTCTCTCTCTCTCTCTTTTATTTGTTATTTCTCGACTTTTCCATCCGGAATTTTCAATCGAGGAGATTGAATTGAAATTGCTTCAGTTTCAGGGTCGAAGTGTAGCCTTAGGTGACCGTTCGGTCTAACTGAATCGACCACTGCAAATGGAAAATTGCCTTTTAATGTTCCCCAACTTGGCATCACTTTTTTTAAAAAAGAAAATTTATATTTTTCAACCTTACTTTCAACATGTTTAAATAAGATCATAAGGGGAATTTGAATTATTTCCCGTTAGAAATGGATATTATAGATCAAGGGTCATAGTTCGTCGTGGTGGTGATTTTACAGATCAATGAAGTAATAAAATGACAATATACAATATGATACAAGCAGATGTGCACTCAAAGTGCACCTGTGAAGGGTACAGAAATAAACATTCAAAAAGTTTATGAGGGCGTTTTTCTTAATATCATCTTTTCTATTCAAAAAAAAGAAATAAATAAGTATAAAAATTATTTAGAGTAGACATTGTTCGGTAAATATATATTTAGAGAAGACACGAATTTCGAAATAGTTTACAATGTGGCACGTGATCTATATTCCCGAGGGTGATGCCGGGAGATTCATAAAAAAATTGACTCTGTGGGCACCAGCGACGCACAAGGGATAGTAACAATTCGAAAATGCAATTATTCGAGCGCGACGACGCGTTTCGTATTTCGCAGACGAATATATCGCTATCCCTCTTTTCATGTTGCAATAGAGAAACAGAGATTCGACAGATGCGCAGACATTGTTGTATTCAAAGGCCACAGGATTATTCGCGATTCACCGCTTTCGATGCATAAAAACGTATTAAAAACGCTATATTATATACAATAAGTAGGTCAAGAGGCTTAAATTTAAATACGAATAATTAAAAATATCTTCATAAAAATAAAAAACTAAAACATCAATCTCTCGGTAAATTCGTGGATTTAAAATTATTTCAAAAGCTCTTCTCAATTTTTTCCTATAAACCTAGGATGATTAATTTCGTCCTCATCTTTCCATTCAAGCCATTTACTTCTCATTTTGATAAATGGATAAATAATAATGTCAGAGATCAGGCGAAAGAATTTGGTATCACAATAAATAATGATATAAAAAATCCTGTAAATCGAATTATGTATCTGATATCTGAGGAAATATTTTAGCACTAGAGTATAATGTTTGTCAATAATAATATTTTAATACCCTCTTGCGACATAAGCCTATAAGGATAAAGAGATGGTACATATTAGTGACGACATTACGACCTTCTCAAAAAGAAATTTTAGTGAGGAAATCCACTTGTTTTGATTTTATTTGAACTTAACAAAAATATTTTTTGGGTTTTTATTTTTTTTTAGTAAACAAAGTAACGTGAATTGATATTGATTGAGACGCTATGAATGTAATCCATTTGAATGGATAGAACATTTGCAACTACATTTTTATTTCTGTTCATACATATCCTGCTGATATAGAGGCATTGCGTGAATCGACAAAGGGAGAAAGCGATAAAGGGATGAGCGACAATGGCGGAAGGGCCGATCAAATTTCGAATTTTGCATAAATACATATTGTCAAGCGGACGGGAATAGGTAACTCAAAGGTATTATGCACGACAGTTGTATAGTTGTTCCGTTCGTTCAAAACATAATAATACATATAGTCGTGCGTGAAGTAATGCGTTGAAGAGAGGAAAGGGAGAGTTAGCAAGAAGAAGAATCGGTTCGATAACTTCGTCGTCCTGTCCTCCCTTACATTTCATGACTTCGTTCTAAACGACGCCCCTTCGCACACGGCACAATATTCTATGCTAATGCCGACTCAGTTACAATCTTTCCAAAGGGGACAAGAAGAGCTACCACGTTTTCAAGTCCTCAAATAACTAACGCTACACGTACACGAAACATCGAGTCCATAAATTTTTCAAATTGAATATTGGTACAAATGTACGATACTTATTCGACGCTGAAATTATAACGATAACTTTTTATTTGAAAGACTTTTTTTAAGTGTCTATAAAGTTGGAAATGAATTTTTATTGTAATTTCTCTTTTAAATCTCAAATGTGTTTCAAATATTAAAATTATTTTATGAATCAAAATTGAAATTCAAAAGACTTAATTTTTTAAAATTTTTAATAGAGAAATAATTTATTGAATTTATAGTCAACAATGATTTAATTAAAAAAAACAACGACAAAATTTCTCTCCAACCTTTTCTACTTTGATTTTTATTTGCAATTCAATGAAATATAAATTCAACAAAAATAGGTTAGTACAATCAAGATATATTAGTTTAATGTATTTCCGAATAATCAATGAGTCCAATATTATTGATTCAATTACTTATAATCTTTTTCCAGTTATTTGTAATACTTAAAAAATCGAATTTGATTAAATATATTTAATAGAAACTTTATTCGATAAATTAAAATATTAAATCTGACACAGTAAAAAACAAACTGCAAAAAAAAAATATTATTCAATTTAAGAAACTACATTCCACTATCATTGGTTCACCAAATAACAAATTTTACACTCAGCAAAATAGACCAATATTTATCCACATCAATTTGTTACATGGATGCAAAAAAAAAAAAAAAAACAAAACACTGAACAACCTCAGACCATTAAAACGATTTATACATGCAAAAAATGTTTCATTGCATTTTTTTTAATGGTCTACATAAAAAATAGAATGTAATTTTTACTAGGAACAATTGTGCATACGTTGGTACACAAGCAGAGACGTTGATCGCAGTGAATAAAACATGCTATAGCTAAGGAAAGTAATGGAAGATAGAGGTCAATATCATGAAATATACGGAATAAGTCTCTATCAGTAAACTACACATGGCAATAAAACAAAATTTCACGTGATAGGATTCATTCCTCGCTAGTGGTCTCGAGGCAATACCATAGGCTATGTCTAGCTATAGAGGATTCGTTTCCTACTACGAAGAATATTACCCGTCTGCCCAAGAGAGTAATAAAGTATTAAGAGTGCTCGTAAGATTTACAAGGCTGTGAAATCGTGAATGAGATATGCAGCCACTAGTTTCTACTAAAAGAAGATGGTATATCGGTAATGCGATACTCTGATGGATATGTAATATATTACTAACTTTTAACTACACAACTTTAAGATGATTTTGACATATTTATGTGGGATTCGCGTACAATAGATATCATATTCGATAAAACATTGTACGTAAAATGCTTTTGATGCTTATCACTATATCTCAAATGAGTACCCGGACTTTAAATATAAATTCTTCTCTACTTGCATACGTGTTTTTTACTCTCACACGTTCTTCTCGCCATTTTTTTCTTCTTAACATTTAAGAACAAAAGAAGGTAAAAGACAAGCACATGCTGTAACGTGAAAGAAATTTATAACAACGATGAATTTGTGATAAAGCTCTCTAGGAAATTGTAGTTTAATGAGCTTTAAGACACGTTCTCCACAATCTAGACATACGTGAATGTATAAACTTCTTGTACAGGTTCTCGAAAGATTTGGACTTGTCATTTCTTATATATTTTCATTTATGGATGTACTAGTATCAGTACTCGTGCTATCATATTGCATTAAACTGCATTTCATGCATTAAGATGTTTTGAATAATAAAAAAAAAATTGCTACTAGAGAGAAAAGTATTCTAGAATGAGTGCTAATTGATGCTAAACTTCAACTGCTGTTAAATTTACATTGTAAATATGATTAAAAAAATTTTTTACTGTTTTTCTGATGTTTCTATAATCGTTATTTGAATAAAATTGTACTCAATTCTACACTTTTGATTTTTCTAGTACTTTTAGGAGTGATTTAAAATAACTCATCTATAAAAAATAGATTTTTTCATTACTGAAAAATTACTGGATTGAAAATACCATTAATTGCAATCTGGAGATAATGGTATTTATAAACTATCTCTTAATTTTTTCAGTAAATTGGATGTTGAAAAGCTTATTAACTAATTAACGACCATCTGTTCATTACTATTTTTAAGAAAGACAGAAAACCTGTAGTAAGTAGCTTTAAAAAATTTGCAATAACAAGTAATCTTGTAAAAAGTTTATTTTTAGTAAAATATGAAGTATTTATGAAATGAATAAAAATTTAACAGTAATTAAAGCCATTTTGATTTAAAAAAAAAGATGTACTTATGAATTTTTAAATACTCAATTTCACCATTTAATTTTCCAACTGTTACTGTGGACTTTAAATCCCACAAGATATTTTATATTTAAACCAGAAGTTGCTCAATTTTCGTCTCGAGTGGACCTATTCAAATTGAAAAAGTAGTGGTGTCACGAAATAAATTATACTTCACTCTAATTGTCGTAAAATAATTAAAAAGTTTAATAAATCTATATGTGTCGAACGAAAACCATGAATGGAATTACGGCAATTCACTAGGTGAATTTACGTTTGGTCTTTCCATCAAGAAGTCCTGCAGCTATTCATTATTTCTAATCAATGGTAGCTGTATTTTTTCCTTTTTTCCTTCCTCTTCGTTAGTTAAAGCTTGGAAAAGAGTCAGCAGCTTTATTCCTCCAGCAACTAAAGTCCAGTAACTCTGTAAATTCGTCCAAAAGTCAGTCTGAAGGTCTTCTATCTTCACTCTGAAGGAAACGAGTCATCTTCTCCTACAGTACAGTCTTTTTTAGCAATCTTAGACTTTTCAGCCAACTTTCTTACTCTTTTCTTTTACTATTTTTACTTGAATCTTTTGGCATAAAACAATGAAACTTAAAAGTAGTGTAAAAAATATATATATTTCTGCAGTGCGAATAAACAATAATGTCTTGCTTTAAAATGCTCCAACGGCGAATAAAATATCTTTGATAATTGGAAACTGAAACGGTGTTATTACCTTCACTAAACTATAGAACAGTTTATATTGGTCTTTCTCTCTTCTTGTCTTCAAGTCCTCTTAAGTACTGAGACTCTCTTAAGATACCACTAGTGAGAACAAGAACGATATAGAAGTGTAGAGAAAGGAATAAGTCTCAAACTTACTTCCTTTGCTTGTTTTAGCACCTACTCTCAGCTGCTTTGCAGCTTAACTTTTTAATTACCACCTCTGACTCGTGTTTATCGTCGCATTATTTCCATCTCTCGACACTAAAGAGACTTGCTTCTCCACACCCTTCACTAACTTTTTCTTACGCTAATGAATGTTGAATCGTAGTAATTTTTTATTTACACCTAGATTCAGGATTACATCAATTTAGATTTTTTTTCATCAACAACACAATGGTGGCTGGATGTTATTAAAAAAATTCTCAGAGTATTTGTTTTAGTGTCTTTTTATAGATACTATCTATCTGGAGGTCTTAAAACATTTTTACAACCAAACCTTTCCCCGGAGAATGTTTCACACTCTGTCATTTAATTCATCGTAAACAGTATTTGAGAATTCAGAGAATTTAATCTAAATTATTTAAATATGACTATGAATAATATAAAATAATATGTACACGATACTTTTCTGGGTATTGATATGTCGTGTTAGCGTGAAAAAAATGATGTAGACAGATGTAATCGTTTTGCTGGTACAGTTTGTACATTTACTAGACCTAAACTGTACTAAAACGATAAATAAATAGCATGACTATGCAATTTAATACACGAGAAAGCAGTAAAATTCTCACGCTTGCTCTATTGTCTTTCTTAAAAGCAATAAAAGTTTTAAAAAAATTGATACTTTATTTAGCTCAAATTACCCTCAATGGCAAATAATATCTCCTGAATGGAACAAGGCCATAGCATGTTGGAGTCGTTAAAAACTGTTCAGTATGAATCACTGTTTGTTGTCAAATACATATATAGAAAAAAGTTTTGTACAATCACAAGTCAATCGAGCTGGAAAACGAACTGATGAGACCAGTGAGGTGTAGTTTGTGTCCACTACGAATTGATTGACGTCGACACTGAGTCTGTCTGTACATATATACTAACTCATCCATTCTTTCGGTTTATTGTACGAAGTATAAGAAGTAAATCACGAAAAATTGAAATTCACGGTATCGAATTGAAATCAATATTGAATGCAGATTGAATTCGGCTTGCCACGAGCGGATAAAAGGGTGAAGAGTGACAGGTTCCATTAGAAAATGGTGACTTATTGTGTTGGATGACACCAAAAGCCACTTCACACGGTTACTCATGACATTTGTACTGATACACTTGATCTCTAAATATTATAAAGTTTCTCTTAGTAACAGGATTGTCATACAGGGATAAAGTGCTGAGAGAGAAACAATCAATGAAAATTCATTAAGAGAATTAAAAAAGTTTTTTTTTAATTATTGTTAGTTTATGTATAAGTTGTCGGCAGAAAAAAAGGGTCCAAATGAATGTTCATTAGTGTCAAACAATTATTATTATTAATTATAAAGTTTTATTGGACATGCGAGATTTATAAAAAATTCTATTCTGCTTCATTGTTCGAGATTGTTATAGGGTTAGAAAAAGTAGATGTAAATTTAATTGTGATAATTATTCATTCTGGTGAAACAAAATAAACTAGAGTAATTATCTCTTCTCAGTGACTTTCTAAAAATGGACCATTATTAAAATTTTAATTGTGAAAATAAATATTTTAAAAAATAAGTATTTTATTTATGTAATAATACGTGAAAACATTATTTATTTAAATTCATGTAATGGAAAGCTTAGTTTAATCACGAACCTTGATTACATCATCTTGATAAAAAGGTAATTCATAGTGCCAATTGGTTCTAAATTGATTCAATCTCACCTTAAGATTAAGTACAGCGATGTATCGGAGATGCATAATTAATTAACGTGAAGAGTTTAAATTGAAAGCCTTGTGGAGTTAAGGGCTTAAGTTCTGTCAATCTTTGGTACCACAAGTTTCAACCTTTATTCAATCAATTCCAAAATATAATTAATAAAGACCTTGAGGGAAATAAATTTATTATTTGTGTATAAAAATAATAAATGAATCATTTCAAGTTATTGACATAAATTTAGTAAACAATTTTATAATTATTTATTCTACTTATCACCCTAATCGCAAATATATTTAGCACATCCGGAATTATAAAATCATTGATGTCGATGGCATTGAGTTAGTAAAGAATTTTTTTCAATTAATTATTTCAAGTATCTCCCAGAGTTCTATTTAATGAGTTTCTTTAAATAAATATGGGCGCTTTCTAGATTTCTTGTTAATAGACTTTGAGTTGTCATATTTATTTTATCATAGTATGAAATTTATTTATAGATTTAAGATTAAAGAAAGCAGTTAAAATCAATACATAGTTGAATTAGAAGATAATAAAAACGATAGTGAGCAAAAAATGAAAAAAATTAAACAATCATGATGAGATTAATACTTGATAAGCCAGAGGGGGTAAAAGATTACTTTTATTTTCACCTCGAATGAATTTGGGGAAAAATCGCGTCATGACTCATCCATCTCTCTTTCATCCATGACGAAGAATGCATGTCACTGGAGAGAGATAGTAGATATACGCAAAGTCATATAGCGTAATTCTGTCCAAATT
This sequence comes from Chelonus formosanus, assembly GCA_028641665.1. Lineage (NCBI taxonomy): Eukaryota > Metazoa > Arthropoda > Insecta > Hymenoptera > Braconidae > Chelonus > Chelonus formosanus. Next base: position 24,383,877 of record CM054002.1, read on the forward strand.
CCCGACACTTTTCGTTAATGTTTGATGAGATAAAAAGGGCCGCGGTGGCAGTAACTCGTGAATTTTTAACTTCAACACATCCTCTTATTCGAACTCCACAGGAGGGATTCCGGGTAGGTTGATCCCCAGCGAGTTTCATGGGTAACTCTGGAGGTGTCAAGACGCTTGGGAGAAACTCGGAGTTTTCCTTCTCAATATTTTATCACAGTAAACTGTACGACCAGTAGATACACTCCACTGTACATCATTCGTTCTCACTTTTTACTTATTAACTTCTCACAACGAATCTCTCATTAACCTTTTCTAGACTTTCTCTGATGAATAAACAAACCAGAGTGCCATTTGTTTCATAATAATTTTATGTTGACGTAAATAATAATAAAAGTATTTCTATTAAATTATTTAATTAGCTAGATCAAGTAAACAATTACTTTTTAGGAGTAAATGAACTGTAATTTATATGTAGTTGGAGAAATATGAATAAAGTTCTTCATAGGCTTTTGTTGACTTTTCCACCAGCTTGATTAAGCTCCTGGTGAGATGATGATAATGTCGCCAGGGATTGCCATTGCTGGACGCAAGTCTCTTCATGAGTTTCTCGTCAACGCTACACTTGTTCTCTCCCTTTAATCACTCAGCAAACTCGTCGGCACGTACAACCTCGTTTCAAAACGAGCACAGAAATCTCACATCGTTAAAGTCATTTCCAGTCTACGAGGACATTCGTATTTGCATTATATATATTATCTGTACCTTTATATCTTCCACTGTCAGTGCATAAAATTATGCTGTGTCCACAAATAATTTTGCTCAGTATTCCTTCGACATATTCATCTTCTTTCTCACTAGTACTGCTCAAAAAAATATGTTATTATGGCTGACAAAGTTTAGAGTAATAATTAGTATGCATCTAGGTGATGTATGCTATATAATTAGATATATAATGTTTTCATGCTAATTTTGGAGCTTCTATGAATTAGAGAGGTTTATAAATTGTTTTTTTATATTTCATAAGTCTTTGAGTTGAAATATGCGATAGTGTTGAATTAAATTCAAATTGAATTCCTTAATGTCTGAGTCAATTTGTCTTAAAGTCTTAAAAATTGAAAGCGGTGAGCATAAATATTTAACAAGATTTATTTATGCAAAGATTAATTATTATTTTATACCATAGATATTAATATATTCATAGGACACCTTTGGTGTTAATAAATCGTGTCTTAAGACGAACCAAGTATCTGATTGAAATAAATATAGTTATTATTTCAAGAGAAACAAAGGAAATCCGATTTTAATAACTCAGAAACTTAATATTCTAGCATTCCTTTCGTAACAATAAGAATACTCTTAATATTTAATCTTTACTTGACAATATAGATAATTAAAAAAGACTATCTATATTTTATTTCAGTTTTAATTTTATTTCTAATACGTTTGATGTAAGATTATCACTGAGAAAAAAAATAATCAAGACTTGATTGAAATATCACATTCCCAATTGATTTACTGAAAATATCTGATTGTTGATAGTGATAATAATTTCTCTATTAATACTGTACCTGATACTCTTTAAATATTTAATTATTTCTTTTTTTTTTTTTAATCGATTCTTTTAGAATTTTTCATCATTTTGATTATAAAAATACTTAAAAATTATTGAAAAAATTAATTTTTCCAAAAAAGAGAAGTAAATAAAGACTTAATTGAATTTTATTTACGTATATTTCATCAATCTTGAATTAGTGAGCTTTGAAATCTCTTCTCTTCGTGTGTGGCATATAATACTTCTGTTTGACTGTTTCTTATCCACAATGACAATATGTATAGCATTGTGGAAGAAAAGAAGCTTTTGTGTAATAAGTAACAAGTACTAAACTCAAATTTATCTTTCAAAGGATACTTACCAATTTTTTTGCCAACTCCCGTTTGTTAGAGAGTGGAAATGGCCTGGCAACTCGACAAATCACAAGACGAGTTGTCACTTGAGTGTGTTGGAGGAGGTAAAAAGAGCGATAAATCTCGCGGCTTCGACACGCTTGACGTCGCGTGTCGATCGTTAGAGAGAAACGACGCAAAGTCGGGTGCCACAAGGTGTGTCCCGGACGATTGGCACTGCAAACGAATCGCTTCGTTCGCAACATACTCGAGCAAATGCAACACTCGCGAACTTGAAAGCCTGAAGCTGGAATGCATAAAGATCCCAACAGCATGTTGTAGTAATAGACTTTACAAAGTATCAATAAACGGACTATTGTGACCTCTTTTTTTATCATTTTTAGTATTTCAACTACATAGTTCAGGAAATGAAGGAACTTTGTTAAATACTGAAATCAAAACAATCCCTTAATTTTATAAAGAGTTTATTCCAGAGTTGATGAAAAATTCTTCTTAATTGTTTTAATTTGAATTTTTGTTAAAAAAAAATATAACAAGAGTCTTGTGCTGGTGTGATTTATTTATAAAAAAAACTCACAATTAATTTTCTAAAACTCCAAGTTCATAACTAAAATACAATTTATTCGAATTTTTTCTCTTTTTTTAATTTGATGATTAATCTTGATATTTATTAACAAGATAGAATTTATGAACTTTAAAAATATTTTTGCAATCAATTGAATGAGTCATTATATTAACGCAATAAATTCTTTTATTTTCAGAAAGATGTTCTAATTCTCGAGTCAACTGAGACAAAACAGTGTGTGTCCAAAGGAAAGTCCGAGGTAAGTTTAAGTTTTATCTACAGCTTTGTAAACTTTTTCATGAAGAAAAAAAGTAAATTAAAGTAGGAACGTAACTTTATTGTATTCGTCTCTGTAGAGAAAAGCAGAAAAGATATGAATAAATAGATCAAAATGATTACTAGGGTAGAAGAAAAAAATGAATGAGCGTAATAAGTTCACTCACATTAGATTATTGAAGTTTTTTGCATGCAACATGTGATCAAGAAACGTGTACTGGATGAATCAACTCGTCAAAGAGAGGATGCAATCGACATTGCTTTTAGTTCAAAAGATTTTTTTTCTAAACGTTCACCTCTGGTCAATTTATTTTTTATTCAGCTCCAAACATCGTTGAAAGCATTTATTAACTGAATAATAAAAAGTTTTATAAATGAAAATAAATCATTGTTAACAATGAGATAGTATTAAAATTGGAAAACAAGTTAAATTACATTTTATTTGAACTATTTACTTATATAGACACACATGGAAATTTAAACATAATGATAAAATTGTACTACAGATTGGTGTTGAGAATACTTGATTTGTCTCTTGATGACAATCGTAATATTACGTTTTTTTGAACTATCTATGCTATTTTTTCTGCATTTCTATTTGTAAAATACTCGAATAATACATGACTGGATAGAAACTGTCAATTCAAAGTGCAGGCAGGTCTAGAAGTTTTAAATCAGAAATATTTTCAAAAATTCCAATGAGTTTTCCAAAACGTGTTTGGAATATTTTTTTCATTTAGTTGACTGTAATAGACGTGGCTTTTGATAATAGTAACTTGCTGTGTGTAACCAGTGAACGTATGAGGCAGTAAATGTGTCGTTTGAACGAAAAAACGTCGATATACGAGACATTCACCTAAATTGTATTTTTTGCAGCATTTTGACTGCCGTAACCACATACGAGTGATTCAACCAATGAGCGATGGCAACCGCTTATATATTTGTGGTACTAATGCTCACTCGCCAAAGGATTGGGTAATTTACGTGAGTATCTTATTTTTCTTGTTTTTTATTTCCATCAAGTAATATTTTATATTTTACTTTGACAAGTTAGCTATGAAAGAAACTACAATTTTTTTACAGAGCAATTTAACTCATTTGCCACGACACGAATTTGTACCAGGTGTGGGGATGGGTATAGCCAAGTGTCCTTATGATCCCGCTGACAACTCCACGGCAGTTTGGGTAGAAAAGGGCAATCCTGGCAACTTGCCGGCCCTATACTCTGGCACGAACGCAGAATTCACTAAAGCGGATACAGTTATATTCCGTACAGATCTGTATAACTTGACCGACGGTCGTAAAGAGTACAGTTTCAAGAGGACACTCAAGTACGACTCCAAGTGGCTCGACAGTGAGTACTATATCTTTGATTTATTTCCGGAATGTCCTTTGTGTGCTCAACATCTAAAGTGGGCGATTAGACTTTCTTTTATTAAAGCTTTTCAACTATCATAAGAAAAAGTATAGAACTCAAAGATAATTTTAGTAGAGAAATCAATTTTAAGAATCATCTTCAGACAATTGCACTTTCATTCTGATGGACAATGAGCTGCCATTAAGCGATCGTATATGTGTATGAATGGTTCTAGCTTTTTCTTCTTCTTGGATTTTTCAATAAAAGCACCGCGAAATCAAAGCAAAGATTATTCAATATGTTCATTGACTTTTGCATTAGTAAAAAGTATCAAAAAGTAACATTAAACGTGTGTAAAGAGCGTGAAGGAGCCGCCTCAACATTTAAGGGTGTCACTTTTATCTCGGTTATTTCAGAGGGTCGCGTTTTTTGTTTTCTTCCTTTTTAATGGCCAGCCGATCTTCAAGTATGTGCAGAGATGGTAGGAAAATGAATTGCCAGGGGCTGAGCGAGAACTTAATGCAGGAATGGGTAACGTGTATACCATCAAACGTCGCAGAGGGTGCGAGAGGAGCACTAGGAGCATGGTAATAAAATAACTCCCCTTTTCGTCTCTAACTAAATGTCCCGTTTGCAGACCCCTTCAGCTTGGAAGAAGTTAAACTTGACTTCCCACCCATTCCTATGTCACATAGTTGGAACACCCGGTGAGAGAGGGTTGGCCACCCTACTCAACCCCATCCTCAGTGAATCAACGACTTGCAGCTTAAACTATAGCCACAAGATCTCGATGTATCCTCCAGGGACAAAGAAACTTTGCAGAAACTCAAGAGTTCTTTTTAACTTTTTCATTTTGTGATAAATTAATTATTTATTAATCTCTTAAGAGGTATTCAAAATTAACGCATAAATTTTTTAATTAGAATATTCAATATTTAAATAAAATAAATGAGTTTTCTTGACTTTTCCAAGTCTCAAGTATTAATGCTGATTAGTATCAAACAAGTTAGCAAGTTTTGATGAAGCAACACCACTTACTAACATCAGTTCAGTTAAGGAAAGAGTTAAGTGTACCCTTTTCTTTAACCTTGCAATTTCTTACTATCTTGGTACAATTTTAACGTTATTCTTATTCTTCTTTATGCCCTCTAAATGCATGATTAGCCATTTGTTTCGTCGTTTAATTTCAAGCCGCGCCCCTTCAACAACACCCATCAAGAGCCATTCTTCTCATTGAGTTTGTCTATTAGTGAAGGCGTTGATTAAACTGCAGAGAGTGATCGCGAGACTGGGGTGACGAATGCGATACGCCTGGGATGTTCTAAGTATGTACGACGCTAGAGATCGATCTGCTGGGGTTGAAACCAGGTTGCTGGTTCTAGTATAAATTGAAAGAGGAAGAGACAAGATGAGAATGAAACTATATAGTGGTAGAGAAACAAGAGAAGGCAATACTGTTAACGAGATCTGAATAACTGGCTGACGAGATGACGGTGGCCAACCACTTTCACGGTTCCATGCACTTCTAGAACGTCCACGAGTAGCAGAGCACACGTTTGCAACTTTTTATTAGAACTCAAGTACTAAAGATAAATCTTCAATGTCTGCAATGTGGGAGCTTTTACGACAAATGAAACTAAAAAAAAAAACCATTAAGTATCATCAAAAAGTCTATTATAATTGAGAATAAGTATGCCAGTGAATGAAATTGAATTAATAATTATTTTTCAAACTTTTCTGTCGTTGCAGATTGAATAAATATTATCTTTAACTGACGTTTCCAGGCATCCAACTGTTATTTTAATGGTTCCAGACATGTTTCTTTTTTTTTTATCAGAATGACGCTGGAAATAAAAGAATGTAATATAAAACATTTCGACTGACAATCAATTTCAAACGATATAAAAAATATTTTCAAGTATTTTCATGGCCTTTAATAGCTATCATCGCTTGCTTGCCCTTAAATTCTTGTCAAGATTTATGGAGCTTTTAAAATTGAAAGTGGTAAAACCTATAGCAGACCAGAAAAAAATCACATTTATTTTGGTATAGAAGTAAACTTAAGCTTGCACACGTCGATCGTTTTTGGTAGAGTTCATTCGGTTGCGAAATTATTAACGTTTTCGTCCTCGTAACTTGGAAAGAGCTACTATTAAACTAGCTTTTACGATAGCTTGAGTCATAAAACGACAAGTGGATGATCATTGAACTGACGCTAAATTCTAGGTAGTCCCTGTCATGCCTTCCTCGCGAATTACACAAAATGAAAACTACAAAAGTCATTCAACTGCTATGTTTCTTTCACTTGAAAAAGCTTTTACCTCTTCAACACATCCAAAAGCCAACAGAGAGAACATAAATTTAGTACTTTTATTTTCTCCTCATCATTTTACTAGAAAATTGTTTCTACTAATTTCTAAATCATACCATAAGATTGCTCCATCTATTATCCAATTTCTGTTATGATCACGCTAATGAAATTATTCTGTTTTTCCATATTATTTTTATTTTTGGTTATTTGAAAAAAAATTCTTGTTTTATATTTATAAAAAAAAGGTAAAAACTTTCATGTATCAATTACAATCATTGCAAAGCGTAAAATAATACTTTTGGGATAAATTGTTTCTGCAGATTGTATATTGTTTTGAAATCTGTTTTTTTAGATATAGTTAGTCTTGAATAGGTGTTGAATCAAATATCAAAGCTGAATAAAAAAGAGATTTAAAAATTTTTTTATTTATTATTTCAGAACCAAACTTTGTGGGATCATTTGACATTGATGCACATGTGTTCTTCTTTTTCCGAGAGACAGCATTAGAGTACATAAATTGTGGGAAAAGTGTGTACTCTCGAGTAGCTAGAGTCTGCAAAAAAGATACAGGAGGCAAGAACATCCTGGCTCAAAATTGGGCAACTTATCTTAAAGCCAGACTCAATTGCTCAATTCCTGGCGAGTTTCCATTCTACTTTAACGAAATTCGTAAGTCATGAGAATATTTTTAAAATTTTATATTCCTTGCTATCATTACTTTTTTTTAATGACTATACTAAACTATCATCATTCAGAGAGCATTTACAAAGTACCGGGTGATGATTCCCATTTCTATGGAACGTTTACTACCTCGACGAATGGTCTGATGGGTTCGGCCATTTGCTCGTTCCACATCGATGCCATCCAAGAGGCTTTCCGTGGTAAATTTAAAGAACAAGCGACCAGTAGTAGTGCTTGGCTTCCTGTACTCTCCAACAAAGTGCCAGAGCCACGACCAGGTCAGTGCGTCAACGACACGGAAACGCTTCCTGACACCGTCCTAAATTTCATAAGATCACATCCACTCATGGACTCTGCCATATCACATGAAAATGAAAAACCAGTTTTTTTCAAACGTGACATCATGTTCACAAAACTTGTGGTAGATAAACTCAAGATTGACTTCATTGGTATGGATCTTGAGTACACAGTCTACTACGCTGGATCTAGTGAGTATTTGTTTCAATCATACTTAATTTTATTTGTATCTGTTACTCATCTAAAAGCAAGTCAACATTGAATGACAGTCATCAGATAAATTTCAAATTACTCTTTGAATTTTAAGAAATCATTTTTAATTTATATCTGTCATGTTTTAAATATTAAATGTATCATCCAAATAAATGAACATGTGTTATACTGCTGTGTATCACAGTAATATGATATTCATGTTGTGAATCTTGTTTTATATTAAAACTATAGTTTATATTACTATAACTATTACCTAATTATCTAATTTTATTTTATTAAGACGATGGCAGAGTACACAAAGTTGTTCAGTGGGTAGATATGAATGGAGAGTCTCAATCAATACTACTTGATGTTTTTGATGTAACCCCTGGTGAACCTATTCAAGCAATGGAGATATCTAAAGAGCACAAAGCACTTTATGTTGCCTCAGATCATCGTATAAAGCAAATCGATTTAGTTATGTGCTCTAGGCGATATGATAACTGTCTACGATGCGTTCACGACCCATATTGTGGCTGGGACAAAGATACTAATGCGTGTAAACCATACGTACCTGGGTAAGTAAGATCATATATTCTACTAATATCCTATGGAATTTTTATTTCCATTTTAAATATACGATATTCGTATGATATTGGAAAAAATTGTACTGAGAAGTGAGATTTACTCAGGCAGATAATTCGTTTTTTCAACATCACGTTCATCCCACAGATACCATCTTCATGGAACACTTTTTATTGGATAAAAACGAATCGTTAGCGAGAAACTTAATAATAAATCCCGTTCGTTTTTAAGTAAACGCCGTCCCAGTAAAATGTCGTCCAAGATCTTCTTACGAATCAATGATTTCTATAATTTCTTAAACAAGATTGACAATAATTTAATTTACCGATTCAAATTGACAGCCTCTTAGCTTTTGTCTTGATCAAAGAGACTTAAGAATTTTTTTTTTTTTTTTCACTTTCCAGACTACTCCAAGATGTCTCCAACAATACAGCTGATGTTTGCGACAGCAGTGTAGGCAAACACAAACTCGTTGTAACGTGGGGGCAATCGGTACACCTCGGTTGCTTCGTCAAGATGCCTGAGGTACTTATGAATCAAGAAGTCAGATGGTATCACTACAGTAAAGAGAAGGGAAGGTATCAAATTGCCTACAAGTATGGTGCTGGAGGTGACAAGTTCATTGAAACATCAGAGAAAGGTCTTGTGATTGTTGGTGTGAATGAACAGGATGCAGGAAGATATGACTGTTGGCTTGGTGGTGCTTTGCTTTGTTCTTACAACATCACTGTTGATGCGCATCGCTGTTCAGCTCCGGCCAAAGCTGCTGACTACCAGAAAATTTATTCTGACTGGTGTCACGAATTTGAAAAATACAAATCAGCGATGAAAAGCTGGGAAAGAAAGCAAGCAGTAAGTATTTCTTCTGTTGAATAAATTATTGATTAATTAAAAATGATTGTCAATTATTCATTATCTGTTGAGTAATTATTTTTTATTAGTAATTATTTGATTGAAAAGAGTTTTTATTCAGTTGGAAATAGTTATTTTATTGAAATTTAAAAAAGACTTTAGTTACATCTATTCATTTTCTAGAGAATAAAACTTTTAGATGAATGTTTTAGTTACTAACAGTTTAAATTAAATAAAAAATTCCACTAATTATTTTTAATTAGTTTTTTCACTTCAGTCATTCGAGTTTAAATTGTCATTTTTGGATATTTGTTTATTTTATTGAACTCATTGGGTTATTATCTAAATATTTTTACTTAAAATAAATATCATAAAGATAAAATAGTTTTATAAAATCATAAACAAAATATAACATGATATCTACACATATGTTGAACTGGGAATAAAAATTCAAAAAACAAAGTTGTTAAAATGATGTAAAATTAAGTAGTTACAAAAGTTAAAAAAAAACCAACTTTAAATTGTATCTAATTTACGTCTTATCAAAAGAACTCTTTGGAGAAATTAAACTAAAAATTTGATTAAAAAGCAAATGCATTAAATTTAATGGTTTCTATAAATATCACATGAACTGAATAAAATACTTCATCACTTTGGCAACTCTATAAAATTAAAATTCATGTAACTAGAAGATTTGAGAATATTACATTTTATATCCACTTTTATCATTAATAAATCAAAGTCTGGTTTGTTTAATCCAATGACTTCAGTCTAAAATTCTTATACATTAATGTCGTAAGGAGTTGAACAAAACAAACCACTGGGCATCAAACACGACAATCTCTAGGGGCTGATAATCTAATGTTCATAAATCAGCTGTTAGGCCATTACCCGGGGAATAAATGGGTCAAGTGCACTCAGTTACATTATGTTATCGAGCAAAAATCTATGAAAGAACTTGGAAATCTAGCCGTTGTACTGAAAGTAATACAAATCACGAGAAAACATTTCACTGTTTTACATTATGATTAAATACATCAGAGCTTGTTCAATTAGAGAAATTTTAAAATTAATTTCAGGAAAATTAATATTATATCATTGCATTATTGGTGATCACTGTACGATAAGTTTATGTATCCAACATTCTGTTTATGAACTTAAATGAATCAACAATTTATTCATTCGACAATATGGTTGAAATCCAATTAATTATAACATTAATATCAGTCATCAGATAGAAAGAGAATATGAATAATAATTTAATTGAAAGTTTTTTGTTCTTATAAAAATTTTAGGAATTGTTTAAAAAAATTAATTATTTTATTTATTCTTTGGTGTGACACAGAGTCCAAAACTAAATCTAGGTTATACGATATTATGTTTGTAAGAAAATTAAACTAAGATAGTCATAAATGGAATGAATGTTTATATGACATAAAATGTTTATATTCGAATGAAAAATAATGTGAGCGTGATTCAAATATCAATAAAAATAATTAGATCGTGTATATTAACTAATATGTTATATTAATTCGAATTCAATTATTGAAATGAAAATTAATAATTTATTTTATTTATTTTGCAGCAATGTGCATCGAGACAAAATGACAGCAATCAAAATATCCACACGAATGAAGTATACGGAACGCCGTTGGTGTGATCAAACGAGGATTTGCAGCCTTCGTCTAGCAGGGAGTACAACAAAGTCCTTACTGATGTTCAGCTGAGAAACAGTGTTTCCGGGGAAGTCAGCTTCTGGAGTAGTTCTGTACTCCTATTGCTAATGGCTCACTACCTCTACATTTATGCGACGACTAGATTTTTATTCATTGTGTGAATAATTAATTAACAAATGAAGAAAGTGTTCCAAATGAAAAAACTTGAAAAACTCCATATATAGTGCCATCCCCAATTTTTCTACATCGTGTGGATGATAAATAAGTTCACTTGAAAACTCCAGTGACTGTCGTGTGATAACGCGTCTTTTTTTTTAAAAATTACTTTTTTTATTCAAGATAATATTAATTTTATATAATTGCCATTTGATTATATGTAAATAGTTATAAAATAGAAATGTGACACGTTATCGATTGACGATAATAACGATGAACGATCGAGACATGAACTCATCTGTCTTTAATATTGAGTATAAAATTTTTTTAATGACATTTAAGGCAAAGCGTTCATTCGATTATCAAGACTGGAGGACCAAGCGACACAAGTCGCAAAGCTGAATAAACCATTTCGCCTAGTGAGAGGAACGTTAAGTGAGGTACGAGCATCAAAAAAGTATTCTCTGTTTTATCAGACCTGTGATATGAATGGGTAGCCAAGTAAACCCCGTGTTTGTGCATTCAACGTCTGAATGAAAAATTTCGAGTATTCGGGCGTGTAACTTCACGACCACGGGAAACTTTTTTGAAAAGCAGAAAACAATCATGTGTAAAGTATGTTGAGCTTGATTATCAAGAAGACACATTATTAATAATATAAAATAGGATATACATCTAAAATTAAGAAGAGTTCGAGGATGGTGAAAAAATGCAGAGCAAATAGTCGCCTCTCGATCACCTTATCATCAATACGAGAGAATTAAGCGTGTCTCAAATATTTCTGCCAAATAATATGCAGAATTCGACAAGTTACACAATGAGATTACCGACGGTTTTATCGCTATGACATTTATCGCGCATTTTTAAAATTATTTTAATTATTCCATTTGATACTTTTTTAACTGTAAAATATTTTTATGTCAATAAGTATTAAAACCTAATTTTAACTTTTATTACATTTTGAATTATTACCTTGTTGCATGAGTCGTTGCGATTTAATTTTATAAATATATTTGTTTTGAAGAGTCATGAGTTTTTTAGTTCACAATTATTATTAATAACTGTTTAACGTAGAAGTTGGGTACAATGTGAGTTGTTGAAATGATTGGAATATTCAATTAATTTAATTGTTTATTAATTTTGTGACAACTTCTGCAACGACTTAATAATTTATTAACACAATAGTGTCAAGGAACTCAGCGTAATGAATTTAATTTCAAGAATGTCGCGGCTGTGTTAGCGAAGGCCAATTTTGTAATATAATGTCATGGGTCCGGGTCGGGGACCCTTTCTTTCCCTTTACTAAGGTACTTATGAGTAGGTCTATCTCTCCCTTTGTGGAAATAGCATCAAGTACTCACAAGCCCAACAAGCTCGACGCTGGAAACCATTTTACTTACTCATACACACTCTCCAACCATATTCATCTCTCACTTCGTTCCTATATCTTCGCCTTTCTCTCTTCCTCTCATGCATTAAACACATGCTCATTTACGTGCGTGCGAGCACGTCCTCGCGATCATATTGTACATACAAGATTCAGAATTCACATGTAAACTCTAGTAGACAAGTCTAATATTAGCGTAGGTATTATTAGTGTCTGTGCGTTAATTTTCTATGAGCCAAGAGAGTTTGTGATTTTCTCTCTCGACTCTCGGGAAATTAGCGGAAGTATCTAGTGAGGTACAAAATCGGTGAAATATACGAAATAGGTGTGCGAAGTTCTCCGGTTAGCATCATCATCAAATCTTTTCAACATCTATCTACTAACATGTGAACTAAATTTATTGGATTGATGCAAGAATTTCAACAGGTTTCATTCATTCAGTTTTCTGATAGAGGTTTCATAACTTTGCACCTCATTTTTATATTGTTTTTATTGCATATTAATTCTATTGTTGCATTTAAATTTTATTTCAAATTTTAAATTTAAACATTACAGAGTATTTTACCAATAAATTTTTTATTTATCGAGTCCAAGAGTTAAATAAAAGAAAAAGTATAGAAATTATTACAGCAATCGATTACCATTGCATTTTCATTACTTATATTCCTGAAAGACTATTTTTATGAAGAAAGACTTTCTATAAATCTTCGGATTGAATAAACACAGACCTGCCAATAACTTCATTAAATCGAAAGTATTAAATCGGGGATCTTTAAGCATCTTCATGTAAAAAAAAAAATAACAAAAAAAAACCAGAACAAATTATAAACAATTTTTGAACAGACGAATTTAGGTTGAAAAATGGAAATAAAAAGAATGAATAAATTAATAAAACAAAGTGATAGTACATTCTTTCCGTCGGTTTGTATATAAAAAGAATAATAATATGCATTCATAAACTTCTTTTAATGTCATATTTTTGATTTAAATATCGACATAAGCGATATGGTATCTACCCTCGCGATGATTTAGTCACCGCAGGTTTTCTGGGCAAACGAAGGGTAATAATATTGTTTTATATAAAAGACAAAATTTATAATCATTAAACTCTGTACAAAATACTCTTGTGGCAACTACTGAGAAGGAAATAATTGTCAAAAGATAACTTAAAGTATTGAGAATAATAATGTAAATGAATTATTTTTTTCTCTAGCTTTGAAAAATTAATGTTTATTTTTTAAAAAATAACTGGTCTACATTGTGAAGATAAATCGTAAATTGGATTTTATTGTAATTAGCGAGATCTGTAGCTAATAAGCGCAATGCAATAATTGTTCAACGGAAAAGAAATGAAATAAAAACAATACTGATTCTATAACTGAAATGTACTTAACAATGAGCTTCGAAAAGTATTGGATAGTATTATGGTTTATAAGGAGTAAGATAAACAGTAAATAAAATATAAGAGACAATATTCGCGCATCAATTCCCGACAGTATTGCTTTGACATATACATATTTAAGTTTCCATTAGCTCACCAAGCTCAGATCACCATTTTTACACGACCGTTGAGAGTAGACGCGCGATATCTGCACATGTCTCGCTGATTCGCAACATTCATGTGAACCGCCTGCTAATCATACACACACCGGATGAAAATCGAGAGACAAATGGAGAGCGGATGAATACGTAAATGAAATATGATTCTTACCTTATGTGAAGGTAGCAAAAGAAAAATATATCGAAAGCGAAAAGCTACATAAAATAAAAATAAATTAAAAATAGTGAAATATATGGTCTTTGGCTTAAGGAACTCTAGTTAAAAACGTGATAAATACTATAAATATTTAAAAAAAATTTATTACAGGATTCATATGAATATATCAAACATGAAAATAAAATTTAAAAAAAAAAAAGAAATGTCTACGATTTTAACTAAAGTTCTTTGGTGCTTAGAAAGGGGGTGATTATGGAAAGCAATCTAGGACGAACCTAATGTTGTTAGACATATTATTTGTAAGATTATCAAGTATTGTATATGTTATTTAATGAGACTGATACGCCGAAATACTCGGAGTGTGCCTCTGGTAAGCCTAAACATTAAATTATATCTTTAATTATTTTTTTTAGTTATAATATAAGAAAGAGGAATAATCAACGAGTCGAGATTTCGACGTATCAATCAACCAAAAAAATGGGTAAAAGCTAGCTCGGTGAACATTACGTGGTATAATCAACTTAATGTATGATGATTATTCCCGTAAAGCTAATAGAAAATAATACAGATGAGTTTTTATTATGATCAATTCTTATTATGATTAATACTATTATGAATAATGATGAGAAGAGAGAACGATCGATAACGACTCATTGAATATCACTAGGACTAGCCAATGACTGTCTTGCAGTTTTTAAATTTTAATTAACAATGATTTTTCTTAATTATTATTATTATTATTATTATTATTATTGTAATTATTATTACTGTTTAATTTCAATAATTTTTTAAAATGATAATGATGATTATTATTAGTATTTTTTGGTAAAAAAATGCTCTGACTGATATGCTAAGTATTCCTTCCGACAATCCGTTAACTGTTACGTCTATCACTTTTTTCATTTTTCTGTACTTGATTTATAAAGTGATGCCTCGTGACCTAGATATAGACAAGCGATTACCAACGGACTAATAATCTTTTCATCTTGTGGTACTCATTCTTCTTCTTTTGTCTCCATTTTCCGCATGCTATTCATTTTCTCGCTTATTATCAACCATCAAACCACATGCGAGCAGCGAGGAAATGGAGCAGAATGAAAAAGTGCCCCGAGTAAATTACCTGAATATGTAGGATTCAAATTTAGAAAGAAAAAAGACATTTTTGTTATTCACTCTTTTTTATAAAATAATCATGTACTTTGTTCATGATAAAATTCTATTCTAGTTTATACTTGAACCGACCGTATGTTTTATGATCATCATTTGCCGTATAATTATACTTTTCACCAATGAAGTATGCATTTAAACGAATAAAATTTGTCAAAATGTGTGTCTAGCGGATGTGTATGAAATGATTTTTGTTACGCAAATTATTCCTACGTACCAGTCACGGTCTTGTCATCATTTATACATGCAAATGTCGTTGGTCACGCTTTGTCACGTGCGTGAACAATATTATCATTAATAATCCTTATCCCAAGTATCGATTTTTTATGTTTATTATTAATATTTTCATTTTTTATTATAAGAGACAATTTCTAGATATTCACCTAAACCTAAAACATCCAATTGCTATTTTTATCAAAACGAAAAAAAAATATGTTAAAATCTTTAACAGTTATCCATTGTTCACTATTGCTATAATAAAGATTTGCTTTAATAAATTACTGGCAGTGACAATTATTTCATCATTTCCTCTCATTTTCCGCCTCATTCCAGCAGCTATATTCAAGTTATTTATTAAATTATTCTATAAATTTTTTATCTATATAGTTATAAAATAAACGACATCATAAAAAGCACTTCCGGCAGACACTCTTTAAAAATATAGATGAAGCTCAACTTTAGTGGTTAAGTTCTATAAATTTCTTAGTGCCTTTCACAATTCTAACCATTAAAGGGTTAATCGAGCAAACCGATCTTAAATATTCGAAAAGCGACACGAGATACCAAAGTACTTTCATCGTTCAAGAAAATCGATTCCTTCTCTAGAGGAAAGTGCTTCAACTCCAGCTTTTACTTCTACCGCGTCAAGATAATAAATGATTCACGGGGTCAAGAATCTTCGATACGCAACCGGGTCTATAGATTCATGTCTGTTGAATAAGAACGTCATGACTTTCGATCAATTTAAATTTCTGACGCCACAACTTTTATTTCAAGCTGATCGAAATTGTAGTAACGTCATTATAGAAAACTATGCCAATTTATTCAATTATTTCAAAGTTCAACATCCTATAAACGGATTATACTGGGTATGTGCTATACAAGTTGTGACATAAAATCATTGAAAACTTTTCCTAAAGGTTATTGTACATATAATCAATCAATATTATAAATTCATCATGAAATCCGTCGTTGGAATAATTACTTGCAGATTAAATGAAATACTTTATAGTATCGGATTAATCAAAATATATATCAGATTTATAGTAATCATTTAATTATCAGAATATTTTTAGTATAATCATACAACCACCAATTCATTATGTAGATTAATTTATTTACGAACTTTCAATATTTACTCATTTTAATACGTAATAAAATTCGAATAATTAGTACAAAAATGCACATTAATATTACTTGAATTCAAGACTGTAAATTTTTAATGAAAATGTTTATAAAAATGTATCCTTAATTGAGTATTTTATGCATCATAATAGCCAAAAATATCATAAACGTTTTAGTTATGTGAAGAATATCAAATTCCGATAAAATCAACAGAATGACTAAAGTTTTAATGGACTTCGAGACACACCAAGTTAATTAACTATTAACTGGCCAATAGATACCAAATTGTGTGTGACATTTTGCTAACATATGAATATTTAATCATCCACAGTTTTTTTATCAAGAACACTACCAAACTATTGATGAACTTCCTAAATAATTTGATTTTTTATTACATTAATTATCAGAAAAATATCATCTATTCACAAACATGTGATAGTCTATTTATATAATAATTATTAATTTCCATTATATATTGTTGTTCAGTTTTTTTTGAAAACAAACTTTTAGCATAAAAAATTATAAAAATACAGTCGTTTTATTATTTATATAATTTTATTAAAAATAAAGTTATTGAGTATTTTGTTTTTCTATTAAAAATGGTTAGATTGAGTACATATTTTAATGGCGATGTAACATGCTGTAATTCCAGTACAGAACAATCTTCCTGGTATGGAGGTAGCATCACAGAAGAGGAGGTTGTTCTTCGTAGAGTTGCAGATCCATATAAAGCTGAGAACAGAAGACAAAAATTCTACGTAATTCATCAGAATATATTAACAAAAATCAAGAATAATTTTTAAAACATTTATCTTAAAAGAGTGTTTCTTAATAAATTAAACGTATTTTAATGTACATAATTTAGAGGGTAGAATGTACACTATTCAGTCTTATATTTTCACACTTTAAGTCACTCTGAAAGATTCACTTGAATTATTATAGTAAGATTGGTCATATTTTATCGTTGTAAAAGATTAAGAACGTACCAATAAGAGGGAACGCCTGGCAATTTTCGTGAAAGAACGGCACCTTAGCATGCATGTCTAGGCCGTTTATATTGATCTTAATTACCACTCAAATGATCTTTTTATTATACGAACTTAATGCTATCTATTATAAAGCCCTCATAAATTAATATGTCACAACTTACTTTAATTTACTATAAATTTATATAGCAAATGTGATTTATTAATAACATATTGCCATGATTAAATTTCACGAAAATTGTCAGACATAATATAACTGTAATCAACATTACAGCATTGAATACACTTTGAAATTTTCAGGGAAAAGGTATTATGACGATAGCAGATCCTGTCAAAGTGATTAGTTTACAAGCTCATGTAGTTAACAGAGAAGTTAAGCTTGGCGATGGGTTTGTCAGTTCATTTAAAAGGATTTTTACTAATCGTCAACAATTACATATATAAAAAACACATGGACCAACATTAGAGCTAAGAATAAATTTATTTTGAAATAAAGAAAATAATAGTTATTCCAATATTGTTAACTAAACTTTATCTTAACTAACCATTTTATTGACGAAAAAATATTTCTGGTATGCAGATGTTTGAAGGATTGAATGCATCTTTTGTCCTTCATTTATGCTTTATTATTTTGTAAACATTTTACGATTTGATCTCCTCAACAGATTATATTAGTTAACGTTTCCGAGCTAAGCCACAAAAATTTTTTAGTCGATCGAAGCACGCATGAAATAAAGCAGGCCACAAAAGTTGTTGTTTCGGAAGCAAAATGCGGTCCGGAAGGCTATACTTTCGTCCAGGGAATCAAGAAAAATTTATTTCCCCCCTCAAAATGGCTAAAATATGAAAAAAAAAGTCACATTTTTTAAAGTTAAAGAGTAGACGATTTTTCACCCTTACTTCGACTTTGAGCCTCCATTACTCGTAGAAAAATTATCGAACAATGATTTTAATTTGAGTATTTGGAAATTCAGAATCTAAGCTAAAAAATACATATCCATGAGAAACATTTTAAATAATTATTTAATCCTTTAAATTGCCGAAATACTTTGCAAACTCCCTAAAACAATGTTCCCACTGGGGAACATGCAGGAAACGTCGGGGAAACAAAATTTTTTTATACGAGAGTATTTATAAACCAATAAAATTTCTGCAACTTAGTGATTGTAAATAACTTGTTGTCCATTTTATGTTCTATTTTGATGTGTATTTATTGAAAATAATGTTTTAGTTCAGTTTAATATTTATTAATATACCAACTAGATATATATAATAATAATTGTGCAGTTTATTAAAAGACTACTATCGATAATTATTGAAAATGATAATTATTATTTAAACAGTTTAATATGTATGTACATTAATCATTGATTGGGTGAACATCAAAAGAACTTGTTTGCAAGAGAGAATTAGCAATCAACTTTGCCGTTACCTGTTCACTGACCTGTAATTAGTATTTGTACGATACAATTATTTTTAAAAAGTCAATTACAATTGTAAAACAAATTCATTAAAAAAAAAAAAATACCAATTAATTTTCAAATAAAGATGATTAAATATCATTTGTTCATTTTTATTGACTGATTCCAAATAAATTTTACTCTAGAATCGAATAATAAATATTGTTAAATAGTTTATTTCATTCAAAGGTATTCGTTAGTATTGATTATATTAATTAAAAAAATATAATGCTTCTTAAAATAAGCTTTTTCAGTTGAATTTGTAGTGGAGAACAACTTCGAGCAAAACCCCCCTTTTTCTCTAGTCGATTCTCAAGATACAGTTTTTTTCGTTGCTTAACTGGAATTAATTAGAAAACTTGCTGGAATCTTTTTCCCTCATTATTGGTTCAATCTGATGTAGCTTTAGATCTTAAGATTTTTTGTAATTTACAAAATATTAATGAAGTGAGCTACGTAATTGTGGTAAATAAAGTATACTTCTTTTATTGAGCTTAAGATCTATGAATTTCTTGCTGAACAAATCTACATCATGTCAATAGTTACATTGAAGAAAGTACAGCTTCTTCATTTATAATATTTACATTCAACTTTATTCCAAAGATTTTCATTTTAACTTTCATCAATACTTTTATGTATTTTATAAAGACTGGCTTTTTTTAAATAACTCTGCATAATATTAATTCCATGAAGTAATTACAAAAATTTTTTGAACATTGATATATACGTGTAATTATTTTTTTGATGAATTAATAACTAAAAAAAATATTATTTAGTTTGAAAATAAAAATTAGCTCTGTAAAAAAATTTTAATCGCTAAACGAGTTATCCTCTTTTGTGGAATAATTGTGAGTTACAATGAAAAGCTTATGAAACAGCTAAAAGAATTTTAAACCTTGTTTTTGAGTTAGAGCTTCCGGTTTCCAGAATTACCATAATCAATAAAGAAAATATAAAATTTAATTAAACATTACATATTTTAATTTCTCACTAAAATTAATTATTAATAACTAATAACTAATCAACTGCTTAATTTGAATTCGAAGACTATTTGATGAAAATATTACTTTCGAGAATTGTAAATGCTGGAGAGAATGATATGACTATAATAATTGCATGTACAGCATCGAGAGGAGAAAAATGAAAAACTTAAGTTATTCCTTCATTTCACAACTCATTTCCCAACTAAACTGGGATTATTTCACTGCAATTCTTCAATTTGTAGGTTTTCCTCAAGTTTGATTTACGAATTATTACAAAAGCCACAAATCCCTTTTCGACGTCAGCTGTCTTCCTTTCAGATATTCCTTAAATTATTTCAATAATTCAGAAATCGCTTTGGATCAACGATTGCGTCGCGACTATTCTCACTAAGGAGATCTTCTTTCATTGAATTCCATTACAATTCGCCTCAGGCTCTTTGTTTAAAAGACAATGGCTATTGACCCAGCTTACAGAGGAGGTACCAAGCCTAAGATGACGCTTAAGGTATATAGACTTTCTTTATCTTTCTTTCAGAGCATATTTTATTGGCAAAAATATATCAGACATCAACAAAATTAAATATCGAAGTGCCCTAATTTTAAATTAAAAGTGAGTTTATTTTTATTTTGTGAATTAAAAACAGGGAAAAATATATTAAATATTTAAATTACTGTAAAGCAATATAAACTGATCTTTAGAGCAAAGTTTTCTTGAAACATCTGCGTCCCTATGATCATAATCTCTTGTACATAATTGCTCTTACTAGTTACATGGTCCTTTCGATCGTCTATTGTGACTCTCTCTCTCTCTCTCTCTCTCTCTCTCTCTCTCTCTCTCTATGCGAATTGTAGTCCATTAATTTACAAGTTATTACACGCACCTGAGTCTTGGAGACATTAACTTTAAAGACCCCTTAATTTTAGTACATCGTAAGTTAGGGAAGAAAAAAAATTGAATAAAAATAACATAGAGTTGGACTTTTTTTATAAATAAGTGTAACTGACAGCAAGAAAAAAATTAATGACTTTAAAACGGAAATTAAATTAACACAAGTTCCTACCCAGACTCTTATATCAATGTTTTCTTGTTAATTTAATTTGCTTGATTGTCTGTATGAAGTAACACTTTTTTTACAGAAAAATTAGTTGAAGTAATTACACAATTTTTTACTCAAATAAAAAAAAGGTAATTCGATTACTAATGGAATACTAAAAAAAAATTAAAACATAAATTTACGTTTGACACTAATTTTTTTCTTCATGTGGAAAGAATAATCTATTACTGCAGCAAATTTTCAACTTTAATAATCTTTTTTTTGAGCAAAAACATGGCTCGTTTTTATACAAAATAAAATATCTACTGTATAGAATATAAATAAAAATTTATATATAAATGAAAAAATATTGAAAGGCGAATGTCTTTATAGAATGGAGTACACCACGATGTACCTACTTTCCAGCATTTACTAGGAGCCACAGAATATGAAGGGAAATTCATGCTCGTTGCCACATCCTCAACATAATAGACCTCGACGACTCTGGACTCCCTTACTATAAAGTCTAGACCCACCCATCTTTTCTAGCCCCTTCTGTTCAACGTTTACCCTTTCTCCGTGAAGGGTGAAGCACAAAATGTTCAATTTGAAGCGCTCTTAGCGTGTTGAGTGACGGTATACGTCAACATCGGCGTAAACCAATGGTTGAGTTACATGTTGCGGAGGTAGAATATAACAGAGAGTACATGAAGGCTCAAGAAGAAGGCGATGAAAGCAGATGTTGGCAAGGAATAAACTAAGAATATAGACAAGTACGTGCTATGAAGTAGAGTAGAGAACTGGTAGCTTATCCTGTCGTGACATCTTCGCGGAAATACGTTTCGAGTGGCATAATACAAAGATTACAGACTGGGTACGTGACTTGACATAATTCAATGAAAGCTCAGAGCAAGTTAATTAAATCTGAGGGTTACATGGAAGAAGAAGCGACAGAAAGCACTTCAGAGACCTCATAGACCACGTGGGGATCGTGTTAGCGTTATTATTTGAACCCTAGTCACTTGCTTACATCAAAATATCTCAGCTAGAGTGCATTATCACAATAAAACGCTGAATAAATGGACTTGATAGATTTGTGGAGAATCAAAGGATAAATCATTTACCTCATGACACTTTTTACCAACTTTATTCCTCCTCCAGCTGTATATATAAATTCTTTTCACTCTTTTATACTCTTAGCACACTCATACACATCCCTCCCCCCAATTTTTCTTACAGTACCGTCAGCTATACCTCCATCTTTCCATTCCCATCTCTTTCAGTACGTTTATCAAAGCTCGGTGATTCTGTCATCTCGTCGTTAAGTCTCTTTTACTTCTAGAGTATGAGAAAATGATATTTCAAGTAATCTTCTGTGCTCAAACGAAACTTTAAGTGGATGCAAAATGTGCGTAAACACCACGACATCCTTCAGACTCGTCACTTTCTCTCTTTCGTTGCTAGTCATATTAAAGTAACGTAGACGAAGTGAAGAAGATGGAAGGGCCAAAGCGTTCAACCGGGGTTCATTGAAAAGCTTGAATATTCTACTGTACAAAATTGAGATTTCATTCTGCCAGAAATATCCATGTATTTCTCTAGCATACTTCCATTCCGTTTAGCATCTTTCATGATCTAATAAAAATAAATTTCATTAAATATTATATTAAAAAAATATAGATTTGAGAAAAAACAGTCTCAAGTAAAGAATAAATGTTGAAGCGGAAGAAAACTATTTTGCTAGTAACCGGAAATTTAATTTGACTTTAGTGAAATCTTGTGTGCCAAGTCTTGTTCTAAGGTGGTCGGAGTAGGCGCCGGAAACCGTCTCAGTCAAATGCGGTGAGTGGAATAATCTGATATCACGTTTGCATGAGTTTTATTCCATGTAGCATTACATTATGTGCCCAACGAATGTTAACATTCGATAGCTTGGACTTTAATACGATTCTACTCGCGTCAGTAGCTACGTTTGTTTGGCCGTCGGCGGTTGAGCTACTAGTTCTAGGTATGAGAGCCGCGTCCGAGCGCGGTTACACGCCGTGGTAAACAATTCTCTCGGCCTTTTCGATTCTCTGCTTAATTTCCACACGTTACGCTTATTTCAACTGTTTCCGTTCAAATAATTGTTTCTATGCATCACTGTATCAACTTATATTCTAAACAACACACATAATATTTTCTGAATTTTTTTTTTTAGCCCACGCTATGGGATAACCTGAATATGACATCCTTGATACTATTAAATTTTTTTCCAGAGTTTTTATGCTGTAAAAGCACTTAGGCAAAAAGGCAAGAATGTAAAGTCTTAAGCACTATGCTAATCATCGAGGACACGTGTTTGTAATGGCTTATTTTTACGTGACCGAAACGTCGTCACAATATGAAGACCCCACAAGAATTTTACTCTCACACTTTTTGGATGCTGGGCAAGATGACGGTCTTAAATTTAAATTGCTGATTAGACGTGCGACATCCTGCAGATATCAAACGCACGCTAGCACTTTTGTGTCTTTTATTTCAAGAGCAAACTTTTAAACTGCAGGGGAGACGAATGAATTGTGATTATTAAGTGCTTATGAAGTTGATGTAGCACAAAAATAATCGGATAAACAGTGAGTGTGTCTGATCTTACATAAGTAGGTCATTAAAAAATATTTTTTTTCAAAAGAGTATTACAGTCATACGTTTATTTATTCCAGTCTTTTTATAATAAACAAATTTTTTAGCTTTAACAGATTCAATTTTAATATGAGAATCAATCATTTTATCTTGAATAAACGAACGATAAACATATTGGAGTACATTTATTTAACAATTTATTACGACTACTCAACTAAATAATTCACTGATTCAATATAAATGTTATTGGTTGGAGTATTTTTTTTTTATCATCAAAGAAAAGACTGCTTGATGAAAAATATACCATGCAAATATATTTTCTCGTAGATAGGAAAAAAGTGAATTAACTAAATTAAAAAGAATTCGAATATTTCCAAAGCTTCATTTTAATGCTGAATGCATTTTCTATAAATTTCATTACAGAAAAAAGAGGTTCATTATTCAATTGAACTCAATAGCAGTTTAGGAAACACGCCATAAGTGTTTAATCTAGAGTACAAACCAGGTTAATTCGTCACCAATTATTTAAATATTTCAGAAAATAGTGACTAGGAATATAGGACATTGAACAAGTGCCAAATACAAATACAATCCTAATACTACATGACCTTAATATTAAAGTTTGAATGGTAGAGATGCCCATTAAGAGGCAAAGACGATTTTAAAGTAGCGATACTATCGCCCGGGTAATTACGACTGTAACTTTTGCTCAGTCAGTAATAAGAGCAAAAGCAACAAGAGAAAAAGAGAGAAAAAGAAACAGAGGGTGGAGGGCAGCAATTAAAACGGAAGAGGTATAAATATTTCGGTGTAAGACGGAGCGTGCGAAGGAAGGAAAAGAGAATAAGAGTAAAAGGAGTAAAGTGTTTAGAGAGCAAGTTAAGTTTTCAACAGAAGGCGAGCGTGAGGATTAAGAACCATCAGATATCACAAAATATACGAGCAACGTTATTTCCTCTTACATATTACTTTTCAGTCGCAAGCCTCATTTGCAACGATAATCCGAAAATTATCCGTGATACTTTACACTCGATGCATACATAGAAAAAACAACCATTTTCTGTTTATTTATTAAATACTTTTATGTTCTGAGTTAACTGCAAACACATGAGAATTATTCAACAAATTATGGATTTTTTTGTTCTGTAAATATTCTCTTCTATTTTTAATAATGAAATTTTTTTTTAAAAAGCTGGTTACTCGATCAATAAAATCAATATTGACAAGAATGTTTTATAAAAGACTGACACAAATTATTAGCGACATAAAACAAAGCCAAAAACATAAATTTTAAAAAATATATAAAAATGGAGTGTATAAGAATACCTTATGGATTTTCTGTCCATTCGTATTAACACCATACAGCAAAGTAAAACGATACAAAAAGACTATTATATTCAATTTATTATGGATAACAGAAATTATGCAGTGTTTTCTTTGATACCATCATCACAATTCATGCATAAGCTCACATCTCCATAAGAGAGTTAGAGGCATCATCTTGTGCTGGTACTCGTGTTTCATGAGGCTTACGCTCTACAGAACTAAGCCTTTGGTGACCCACATACTATGCGAGCTGGAACAACATTTCTGCTAAATAAATTTGTCAAGCAAGCACCACTCTTCTTGCTTTATCGATACTTGAATTTACTTCCTTCAGAACAATAACGTAAGCTATTTTCCAGCAAGCATATATTATGTTTAGAATAATATCCATAGCTTTTTCTTTTTTCTTTGCATCTTTCGATTTTACTGTATATACGTATTATGCTATTCCGATCAAATCGTGCTTTACAACTTGACTACGACTTTTCATTGCATAAAGAAACGATGCGGATTACTGGGTTTTTATAAAAATGATAGAAACTATAAGTTAAAGCATCATGAATCACATTGAGAATTTAACTATAAACATTGGTACGAAAAATAATTTACAGTGAATTCTTGAAGTATCTTTCAAGATAAATGCATGATGATCCAATATTTTTCATAAATATTTTTAAAATACTCGATATTTTATGGCCTCTTGAATTTTTTATTAGATAGCCATGTTACTTCCATCAAATTTTTTATTCAAAATTTAATAGCACTGGATTAATATTTTTTACGTTGATATTACATCAATTGTGAGCAAATTTTATGCTCAATGTAAATTCGTTTTGATGAGTTACAGCTTATAAGGATTTTAATTTATTTTGTAACAGCAAACATATTTTATATCGATGATGAGAGCAGTAGGATTTTAAATCGTCAATTGAAAAGTTTTGAAACAAAAAAAAATATCCATAATTTTTATTTTAGACTGAACGAAAAAACATTATTTAATATTCTGTAAACTACAATTTAATGCCAATTTTTGTTAATATGAACTTTCAATTTCAAACTTTAGTATATTTAGTAACTTCATTTTGTTCTTCAGTTTAAAATGTAATTTGAAAAATAGAATGAAAAAATGAAATATTGGGATTAAAAAAAATATGAAATAAGTTTAACGAAATTTTAGATTGATCTAATTTTCTCTTTTACATTTTAAAAATCAAATATTCAATAAATCTACTCCACTGTTAATTTATCTCCACAGTGATTCAATATAAAACCCTGAAATCAATTGAGTTCATTTATAAAATCAAGGATGTTTATAGGAATAAACTCAATAGTCTAATGCTATAGATATTGACCCTAGGGGACCCCTAAGTTGTTTATCACAACTACCTTTTTCTAGACCAGACTATAATACCCTTAAATCTTCAATCAATTGTCATGTCATTGAAACCCACAAGCTGTCCGCCTATGTATGAACAACGCAATGAAAATGCAATCTTCTCTTCTCGGTAGATTTTACGAGGTCATTTCGAGTCCGAGGCATAGCTTACTTAGCCTCGATCTTGCTTGCGAGCCAACCTAACCTTTGTTGAACTCGTTAACGAGCACTCGAACGCCATACAATTTTCTGTCTTTCTTGCAATTCGCTTTACCTCCTTTACAATCCTTCCTCTCTAAACCATTACTAGCAGTAGCGTCCGTACGTTGCCAAATGAGAGACAGAGAAGCAAATTCTGCTGAGTCGACAATCCCATAGTCTGCCCAATGCACCGTCGGCGAACTATTGTTTCTTGTTTCGCTGATGCATTTTAGGTAGCCTGCGCTTGGCTCTGTCCCACGAGAATTTCCTCTTACTCGTTTTCTGCGTGTTCTTCTTACTTTGTTTATTTTATTTTATTTTTATTCATGTTTCTTATGTACTATCCGAAGGATATACATCCTAAAACGAGATCGTAGTAAAGCGGATAATTTCTCTATAGCTACATCTATAAGCAATCGTGCTTTATATGGCGTGCAATTCTTGTGATAAACGCAAAAATGATGCTTACGTGCTTCCGAGACTAAAGATAGAAATATAGACTTAGTATTCGAGAATATATTGTGTCAGCTGGATGCCAATTTTGAATAATCGTGAAAAGAATAAAAGAATGGAATAGATATTTTTACTTGAGATGGAGATGATGTTGGATGTTGATTGGATCAATTAAAATTAACAATAATTGTGTTTATTATTTCAATTTTCAATTTTTTAATGTGAATTACTAGTGAATAAAACAAAAAAGTTAAATTGCTGAGAAAATGTGTTCTAGATAAATTAACCAGATCTCATTAATTCCACACATCCATTCTCTCGATTAGATCAAATTAAAATGTAATTAAATTAAAAATAAAACATTTTAATTTGATTTACACAAAACGATGTAACCATCAGTCAACTATAGATAACAAAAACTCAAATTTAATTATCTCAACTACCACATATCATTAAATAAACGAGATAAATTTCAGAATATTTTACATAGAAAATTGAATTAAATTAAGTCTGAGATACTTTAGCAGATTATGCAGTACAATTTAACTATGAATTAAACTTTATGACATGATATATACGAGTAAAAATGTGAATTGCAGTAACATCTATAGATATATTTCTTCAGTACCTGTACTTTCTCCGGTTGGGCTCCTAGATTTTCAAGGAAGACTTGTGAAGACTTTGATATCAACTGAGAATGCACTCCTGATCTAAGCATTACTTTATACTCTTGTGGCTTTTCGCGGGCAATCCATTGGGTTTTCTTTTGTCGTGGGTCCTGGACTTGAGAGATAAAAATAATTTGAGTAAGCTCAAGTGAACGAATTCATCATTCTCAGACAAGGGAGAACAGAAGAGACACCTTTGTTTCACTTCCTTTGCTCTATCCAAACCTTCCTAAGATTTCATTTTCAATTAAAGCCTGCAGAAAGCTGAGACGTTGGAAGACAATCAATCGCTGATTCGGCGGTTGAGCTGTTGGTGGGACTTCAAGGAGTATTGTCAGTTTTGGAATCGAGTAGGAGTGTGCTGAATTGAAAGTCAAGCTTAAGCCAAGATTGTGGAATCAATAATGGTATTAAAGAAATTAAATTC
Source organism: Chelonus formosanus (assembly GCA_028641665.1). NCBI lineage: Eukaryota > Metazoa > Arthropoda > Insecta > Hymenoptera > Braconidae > Chelonus > Chelonus formosanus. The sequence goes on from CM054002.1 coordinate 24,411,871, forward strand.
CACAGGAAAAATAACTTGGAAATGATAAACAAAAAAATTTTGCTTCACGAAATCATTTAAATTTATTTTACTATGCTGTTTGTAATTTAATGATTCAATTTTAATAATTAATTCATACTTTTAAATGTGTTGTTGATATTTAAAGATACATCTCATAATGTAGATTGTAAAGTAATTAATAATTACCAATTGATCATAATGGATTAATATAATGATAGCTGGTTAAATAAATTAGCTTATTGGACTTGTGACTGATTATCGTGAAAAAAAAAAACAATAATTCAAAAGAGTAAATGGTATTAATAAATTGAACCAAAACGGGTGTAAGACATAAATATGTACAGACATCAAATCAACAGAGGTTTATGCAAATATCTAGATATCAGATTTCATCGTAGAATGATAAGATGCATTTGTGTTTTTAGTGCAAGCTGCGAGATTAAATTATGTCATTTGGAACCTTGACAAACTCAATTCAACACCTCAATATCTGAATTCTATTTGAGTGAATTAAAATTACATCAATCATCTTAACTTTAGATCAGCTAATAAATTGAGAAAAAAAAGCAATTATTTAAAAATGAGTTGCCTCAAGAAAAAGACTTAGAGATATGATTAAACATAAGGTAAATAATTTCTCTAATAATCATCAGAAAGTAGGTACATTAATACGGATAGCATAGCATAAAAGAGTAGAATATATCTCGTAGGTTTTATAGGAATCTTAATTAGTCCGCGCAAATTCCAGTGCGTCATTTGATGCCTTCATTACTTGTCGCGTCTGACGCCAAAGTGAATAAAAACAACTTTATATACATCCGTAGACCGGCTTTATACGTCCAGTGGAGCTTTGAAACTTATCTCGTTGAAGAGAGTTTTAGTCAAAATATCCTAGATGAAGAAAGATCTTAAATACACTCTAAAGAAAACTCTCCTACCGCAAAGTGGATAAAGCCCTCTTTAGTCAACTATAAGACGTATTTTCGTTGTCTAAGATATTTCGAGATTACTCTTCTTTGAAAGATTTCTCATTTCGTATTTATGAAAGCTCGTGATGAATACTATAATTATAAGAATAACATTAATTCGATTTTATTACGTGGCATCAAGTGAAGCTTCTCTTATCCTAAGAATGTGCACACAACTAAAGTTTTCAACTGCCAAAGCTCAGTGTTGAAGTTGAAAGCATTGAATTGCCTGAAGGGAGTCCAAGAGTTTAAAAGTTAACAAGAAATATACAGTTACAGTAAAAACCGGAAGTAATGTTGCACCAGTACATACATTATCTGAAGAATTTAACGAGGCGTCCCTTGCTAGTTAACGAATAATATATAGTGTATAAACGTATGCATATGTTAAAGAGCATCATGGACCCTTTCTAACTCCAGTGCTTACCTTCGGATATCGCTAGTTCCGGCGTTTTCTTGACCTTAACGATAGTTCTTGAAGTAATGAGTTCATAGTTCAACTCCTGAGACGCGTATCTTCCACTTCTCTTTCATTATCAAAAGCTTTTATGGAATTTCGAATAACTTTTAATAGTTTTATGAATTTTTAGTACATCTCAAATCGAGTGAAGAATTCTTTTTCAAGAGGAAAAGTAAACGTATGTCCTGGCGTAGTTGGTAAAAGAAGAATAATGCATACACTCACAATGCATTTTCCCTGAAGAGAAGAAGAAAAAGGTGCCTCTGATCGAAAACAGCTTTGTGATAATGGCTGGAATTTCGAAAAGCTCGCGTGCTTAACTCGAGTCTACAAAGTGACGCATGGAATACAAAATTGATCTTAGCATGACATTACCACTTTGGCGTTACTCTACTACTGCACTACTATTTCTGAAGCTTTTTTCGCATCTCGTCTTATATACCAAGTGAAAAAAGTTAAAATAAAATGATGAATTGTTTTACAAATCTTTCTAAAAACTAATATTTATAAGCGTTGTCGTTTTTTTCTTTTACATTTTTTTATTTTAAAGGAATTTAATATCTTAAAAATGTCTTTTAAACGATAAGAAAATAAAGTGAAATATATTTTAATAAGAATGATAATGTGATGGAATCGTGAGAAAAATAAGTAATTAGAGAGAAATAAGGCAATGGAAAATAAAAAAGTATAGGAAAAACTGCAAATATTCTTCCCTTAATCCTTTCGTATTTGCACAGGAGAGATGAACGACTGAGAAACGAATGAATTCCCTAAGTAATCGTCGCTCGTTGCCGCGCGTTCATTAAATTCTGTGAGATCGCTGGTACTTCTCCTTTTAACTATCCTCTTGGTGAAAAAAATACGAGTTGGAGATAGGCCCTTATTCGCTGATATCATTGGAGGGTGAGAGAAGTGCCGAAACTAATCTTCCTTTTAATTGCGTCAGAGTCAATCAATGGTCTACAAATTTTATTACCAGTTTGGAGCTTTTTAACTTGAGTAAACTGGCTCCTTGAAGACAATAAGATACCTCTTATAGTAAAATTTATTTTCTTTTCACACTTGACTGTTCGATCGTGAGGAAAATTTAATTTCGCAATATACACTTCAATATTTACTCCCGTGCTTTATTATTTGACAAACCGTTAAACTCTCATAAAATCAGACATTTGCTCTGGATGAGTGAATATTTAATATCCAATAAACATCAGAATCTCTTTACGATTACTGAAAACTTACTATAGCCCTCCTGTACAGAATATAAAAATATTCATACACAAATTTATTCACTAACATTAGTGATCGCTCAAAGAGACGAAAAAAACTATATCATTTTTTCATATTAATGTTTCTTTAGTTTTGTTGTAGAAAAGAATTTGGAAACTTATAATAATTAAATATTATATTTTTATTTGGCAAACTATAATTTTTCAAATTTATGTAATGTAATGTTGTTTCCAAATTTAAAAAAATGAATTTTAGAAAAGTATAATTATTCATCTCTTAAAAAAAAATTGTGGCAAATTGTTTTGAATATTAAAAAATGGATCTACTAATAAATATTTACTGAATAATTTTGAATTTGATTGTGAAACTCATTTTGAATTCTAAACTGTTCTAAAAATAAATAAAAAAGTCAAAATCGTAAAATTTTGTGTGCTTTTTACATCCAGCAAATAAAAAAAAAGTGGTTGAAAGCTATAAAAGTTTGTTTAATTTTGTATAATAAATAATCGTTTCCGGGGTTCTAAAAAATATCATTTAATCAATAAATGACTGAAACATAATATAAGCTTCTTTTATTATTAATTGTAATAAAAATTCAGTTAGTACAATAAATTGCCGTTATTTCAATGACAACTTTTTTACTATTGACATATTTTACCTGAAATCGTCGGCAATGATTAACTCGGAGCAAAGTAACTCACTTTAGTAGTTGAGTGTATACAAATGTATCTTAAACAAACAGTAAACCCAGAGAAGACCAATTTCCCAATTAAACTGCTGACTGCAAGAAGAAGGCATAAACCAACCGGACACCCCAGAGCAATAGCAGCTCACATCCCTTCTGCATTCGAAATCCGACACTTTCCGGAGTTACGCGTGGTTGCCGCGGCGAAGGATCGGTAAGAAAGTTACATTATTGCAGTGTTCCGGGCTTCACGCCCCATAGACCTTCAGGTCGCGGCAATAACTTACATTCAGTCAGTAGTAACGACCGGCTTCCTTAACGAATGAGGGTGCACAATCCCAACCCTGTGTCTATACTCATGTTATTGGTACTACTAACTCCTTCGAAATGTAACTACCATGTTACTTACTTACTGCCAGTTGTATTCTACTTTTATTAGCTCATTATCCTCCACCAAGTCCAAATGAAACTACTTCTTCTCTGAGATCACAGTAGTCTAATGTCCGATTGTTCAGTGCTTGTGGTTATTACTCCGGATAAAAAGTTCAACTGAATCTTTAAATCAGAAAGGTTATTCTTCTAATTATTTTCATTTATTCGTTTCTTTGGTAATAAAAAAATTTTATTATATGCTCCTTATGCTATGAATAACAGAGTTAACAAATAATTTTTTAAGACAACAATTGTGTTGAAATAATTACTTGAATTTGTTTTTGTTTAAATGTATACAATTATCAAGAACAATAATTATTTATTTGTTTGAATTTTTTCAAATGCAAAGAAAAGATGGAATGAAATCGATAAAAAATTAATCAAATTTAAATATTAAAATTTTTTATTGAAATGAAGATAGAATACTTTCCCTCTTAGTTTTAATTTTATTCTCGCTTTAAAAAATTGTTTAATTTCTCTAATAAATTTTTTTCTATGTATATTTTATTAAACGCGATGTCAAGTGGTGTAATTAAAAAATGTGAAAGCAACATTATTGACTTATCGTTGAATTTTTAAACAAAAAAGCCATTTTAACTGAAAAAAAAATTTGATTGTTGATTTAAACTGGAAACAATTGAGTCAATATCCGCTAATGAAATACGATGGAGATACTGGAAATTAGGTATGCAATTATAGCCGTTTATTTCTGGATTCCAAACTCAGTATACATTCGGTAGCTGAGTGTAGCCGAGGGTTAATGAACATAGTCCAAATTCATGTTTCGATGTTTGTTGATACAGTATGTCTGAAATGAAAACTTGGCTTGCTTCCAATAGGTCATTCTATAGTTTAGTATTGAGCTTTTTAATTAACCGTAACAAAATTTTCAAAGGATATGACGGCACAGTAACCTCACAATTAGGTTACACCTATAATAAGCAGCTTTTAATGACAAGAGTTTCATTTTCAAAATATACCTTGCAATTTAAATGATAATCCAATTTTTATAATGTATTTCATATGATGGAATCATCACATAATTGATGAGGGAATACTTGTGTTGAATAAATTATTTGACGAATGATAATAAATATATCGTTTGTATTGAGATGATATAATGAGTTAACATGGATAAATTAATTAATTAGTTATAATGTTATGAATTCTGTATGATTCCGGATATCTGCCAAAATCATACGATTTGGTAATATTATTTTCAATAATACAATGCTTTTTTTGTAGAACAATATTAGGTAATTTGAAGTAATAGTTTTCAGCAAATTGGATCTAAATCCATTTGGAAACTACTATATCTGTAGATAAATTTTCAAACTACTCTGATTTTAGTATTCAAATCTATACAGTCAAAAAAATTATTTTAATTAATTTTAGCAAAAAATTATTTTACAGTTCATAAAAAAAATGTTTTATAAATTTACTGAGTCGATGTAATGTTATTTTGTGGAGAATAAGTTGACACTTATAACAGTTAGGAATGACGAGATCGAAATTTTCAATAGTTATCAAACTATCTTTAGGTCAGGTTTGCACTCACGTGCGTTACTCTTATCGGCTCAACAAATTTAACTTGATTTCCTATACGGACTTTGGTGAGAGCTCCGGGGAAATACGCAACCCGAGTTACAAGCTTCTAGTCTCGTCTAAACTCACTCTACGATGAAGGATAAACCACTACCATTTCGTCCCTCTGGACTTAAACATTTTCAACGACTTTCCGGATTTACTTGACCCACCAGAACTTTCACACGTTAAACTTTCTATATACATTCAATAAAACGTTGCTTGTTTTATACTTTTTGGCAGTTATTACATTTAGTGTTGGAAAAGTAGGACGTAAAAAAGTTACGTCATTGTAAAAGTAGTCATAGGACTCGTCTAGGTATTTTATAAATGTCACATGCTTGGTAAAGTTGACAAAAATTACAAAACCATTTTGAGCATTTTTTTTTTTTTACTATCAAAAAAGTGTCAAAAGTTATTTAGTGTGAATCAAAAACATAAAAACTAGACTTTAAAACACAAAGAACGAAAACAAGTCTTTTATATTATAATTAAAAAAAAAAAATTCTTTAAATAATAATTGAAGAAATGTAAACAAAGCCATAAATATGAAGGGGTATAAAAATGAATATAATGTAATTTAACGAATATTTTATGTCACACAATGTAGTGTGTTGCATCACAAAGATTTAAAAATAAAAAAAAAAAATTCGTACATTACCCTCATCATATAAAGTACATAATACTTAATTTTAGATGCATAGAATTTTTCGAATATCTCACTAACTTTTATATCCAGTGAATTTTGTTTGCTGAATAATAATAGTCTTTTCCACTTTGATGATAAAATCAAATTTAGATTGATTAAAAAAGCAAACATGAGTATGTCAATCTTGATGAGAATGGCACTTTTACTAAGTATTTGATAGGAGTAAAAATATTATAGGGAGGCTAGCAATGATATCCCTTGGGAGACGCTCTCGAGTGGCGTATGGCACACGCAGCCTGCCGCATAGTCTGTATAATTCAGTCATATCCATGCTAATCCCACCGGCCGTGCGTTATTCTCCATGATGGATGTACAGCCGCGGGAGAATTGCCCTTTTCATTGAAATACAACTAAAATTAAACTCATTTGCCGCCCTTGTGGATTTACGATCACGTCGGATGTGAATGTTTGCCCATTCCACTCAACTGCTTCCTTGAATCTGCCTGTGGATCTTGTCTGTTTTACTCGTCTGTCTGGTGCACATCTATGTCTGCATTAACCCTGAAGTAGAAATGCCTGTCTTGTATTGATTGGCATTGACTCGCTCCAAGTTTGAAGACTTTATGTAACTATCTCCAACGGCCACCCTCCAGACGTAAACGCCAAGTCATCACCAATGACGAAGAACCATCATAAATTTTCGTGACCTCAGAAATATCCGTCTATAAATTCTCCTCGGCAGTTCAGCCTATCAAAGACAAACATGATACTGGAAAGTACCATCATTCGAAGCAAGAAAAACAAAAAAAATTTAAGAAGCATCATTTTGGAATGCTCGACGTCATGGAACATTTGAAGGAAAAATGATATTTGCTTGTTTCTTCTGGCAATAAAATGAAGAGGGATGGAGTAAAGAATATTTTTATTTAATCAATCATGTCTCAGGGAGGTGATTTTAGAGTTAAAAAAAATTCAATAAAATTTATTAACGTCCATGTTTTGAAATGTGAAAAGCACTGTTTTTTTTTGTTAATGTTTCTTTCTTTTTTCAAATATATATATAAAGTTAGCTTTTCGATTTTATTTTTAGCATAAACATAAGTATTTCTAATGCACTTGACTTTAGAGATTTTTTCTAAAAAAAAGTCTTCAGAGAAGTATCAAGGAAAAATGTAATTTTTTATAAAAATATAAGCAATATTTCTTGTAGAAGAATAATGAAAGATTTCGCTAACGAGAATCAGACATGTACGTCAATTGAACAGAATGAAAGATTGTGAGTTATTAATAGAAACGTCGGTCAAAATCTGAGTCAAGTAGAAATACAAGCGAATCAGTCAGACGTAGTCGAAACATAAGAAATATGAAAGTCCATTTATTACATTTTATACCTGATCGAGAAGACAAGAATGTTACACTCCAGATGCTCCAGATCCATATTTGACGGGTGTGTCGATATTTTTGAAGAAGATAGTGGAGACATGCCAGGTAATATTGCAAGTTGAGAGTGACGATGTCTCTTGTGCACAGAGTTGAGGGTTATCGAATAGTGGCAGTGCAGTAAAAAGCTAAAATTGGAGATAGAAAGAACCTTGCTAACGTAAGAAAAATGATAATGACCAAGTGCTTATCAAAGAATTCGCGAGTAAGATGCAAAGGAGGAGAAAATGGTATCAACTATCAAACGAAAATGTCAAATGTTTTCAACTTTTTTGTCTTTACAACACTATTTTCTACTCGATTAAAATACCCTCGAGACTTTGTGATCCTTGGTTTTTTTCATAAAATTTATTTCAAATAAATTATAAGTGTAACGTTCAAATTTTTATTCTTAAATTAAATAAAATATTCGATTTGAAATTATTCAATGGTTTAAATTAAAATTTTAATTAAAATTAATTGAATTTAAGCTGAATAGCATGCATGTAGAGAAGAAAAAAATTTCTTTGTTGAAACATTGAAAATCATGATTAAAAAAAAATCTTAAGTACCAACTGAGTATTCTACAGGTTGTAGTTGGCCTGTTTACAAAATCGAGAGAAGCCAGTTGATAAAAATAAGCAATTCGGCTCAAAAAGGCCAAGTTTCTTCTCAGAAAAGTGGTTTCAATTCTGTAGCTCGTAATGAAGCTATTTGCATTCAGTTTTTCGATTCTATCGAGTAAAAACTCCTTGGCATCTTGAAAATCTATCATACTGGAAAATTGCAACTGCTTTTTTCATTCTAGGTTAACAATACTTATAGGTGAAGTGTATGTGACCTACTTCGTCTTTAGAATATCGATGAAAATTTAGAAAACCTGTTTGTCAGTTTTGTTGCTATTTTCAAGATATTCTCAGATACTTTGGAAATCATGAGAGCTCAGTGTATAAAATAAGGAAGAAAGGTCAAGAGAGAAGGAAGAAGAAAAAAAGATGAACTTCTATCGTATATCCAAGAGCAAATCGGTCGGGCGGGTCATCCCCCAATTGTACGAGTCAAGCGCCCCAACGTCGTCATTCCAATTCCCCTTGAAATAGATCGTTTAACGTGACACCAAAATGGTTGATCTATCAATCGTGATATTCACTCCAGAATCAATGACGTTGATTTCTGACTGACCTGGGAAATTATGTCAGCATCATCTGTACATACTGAATAGACGAGTCGACATATTTTCATCCTTTTAAATTTAAACTTATGATAAAATAAAAGAAAATTGTTTTGGACCATGACATTGTTGGAAAGATTAGGCACGTTTTCCACTAGAATCGCCTAGAGGACTTGAAATAAATCAAGCGTTTGCACATGTGAGAATATTTGTTGGTATTTCCCACGAGAATAACTCGTTGCACAACAGAAGTAGCACCATCTAACACTCGAGTAGACTAAAATTTGCATTGTTATAACACTTATAATGTGATAAAATAAATTGAAATAACTCTGTAGACTTGTGTTTTGTTTGTATTGATACTTTGATGCAATTAAAATCGATAAACGATGTAGTTTATAGAGGAATTTAATGAACATGCTGGTAAGAAAGAATTATTGAACATTTTTAATGAAAAAATATTTTATTAATTTCAATCTAAAATCCAATTGCATACATAATTGATATAAACTAGATCGTAATTTGCGTAATCTATACGTGCGAGGTACGATGAGTGGCAGAGTAATAATATTATTCCAATCATCAAATATGATAATACCAAAATTGAAAGGGGATAATCATAATACAGAGTTAATTTTAAAGCTGAAATTGTACGTTTGAGATAATATGATTGACGATTTTTTCATTTCATAATGAAAATAATTTTTATAGAGTGATGTATAATTACTTTTGTTAAAACAATATTTTATAAAAACATCTTTTTTAATTTTATTAAAAACGAAAAAATATTATTAAAAGAAGAAAAGTTTTTCTTAATTCATTTTTTATTATTAAAAGGTTTGCAATCAACAAGTGACACAAAAAAATCTTTAGAAAAATTTAATATCAATTTTTTCCAGGATAGAAAGATCAATCATACTTGTACATGCTCTCACTTTGATCCAAAGCGCCAAGAACCCTAATAAAAATACAATATGGAAGGTAATGAATTTCAGAAGAATTTCAAGAGCATAATGCATGATAAGAAAGACGACGAAAACTGGCAGTTTCGTAAAGCTCAAATGGATTATGCCTGGTTAACGGAACTATCAGTAAGCAACCTAGTGTGCTTTTTGTTCCATAATCCAGGGTATTAAGTCGTCGGCCTTTTAGCTTTTCATGTCAACTCCTCGTCTAAAAACTTCGTTGCATGGAAACTGACTCCTCATCTGATATCTATCTAACGCATTTTCGGTGCATGCACCACATAACTTGCTGATAAATTCTAAAGTAGTGATATTTTTAGTAAAAATTGACACAATTGATATTTACATGAATGTAGTGATTCAAATGTTATCTCGAAACATTCTTCAGTATTGCAAGAACTATTACGTAAATGGTTCAGTGAATTCTAGTTTTTTCGTAAGCACAGCTGTCGATAAAAAAAAAGACTTTTTGGGTGAATGATAAATAAGAAATGCTCAGCATTCTTCTTTTTCTTAAAGTTGCAATTTTTTGCAGTGCATAAAATATTCCTCCAATTTGTATCTGGTGATCACCTCGACTGAATATAAGGCGACAGAAGAGATAGAAGAAGAATATTCTGCAAGTAAAATAGTATTGATTAATAACAATAGCCATGGAATGCTGACAACATTGGACGCGATATTGGTGAATAGCATTTTAATTGGTTTTATCTGCTACTACCGTCCTCCCCCACCCTTCTAATAGTTGGCTAATAATGCAAACGATTGCTTGGCACGCAACCTACTGGCCCAACAGCAGCCAGTCAGTCTACACGATATTACTATTTGCACAAAATTACAGCTGCAAGATTGCAGCACTTATGAGCACTTGATTCTCGATCAAACCCGCGTTTTACTCTCGCGTGCACCTCAACAAAGTTCCTCGATGATTTATAAAATCTTATTTAAAAAAATCACTGTTTCAAGATTCGCTTTTTTTTCATAAAGTACTTGAACAAATAGATTCTTTGAAAAATACTTTTTTTATTTTCGCCTTTTTCTTTAAATTTTTAGAACTAGTGAGACAAAATAAACTTACGAAAAAATTGTTCCAGACTTAAAGTGAATTTCTTGATTAAAGTGTTGATGCCCCTTTCAAAGACGAGACTTTCTTTTCGATTTTTTTGTCCTCTTTGTAAGTGTGTCATTTCTTAATTCTATAAATGCCAGGGAAACTGGAGAGATAAAGTCTCGACAAATGAATTAAGCTTATGAGTAGATGGAAAAGGAAGAGAAAAAAATAAAATGTGATAAATGAAAATCTTCGTTCGTTCATACATTCTCGACACGGAGAGAATTTTTTCACTAAATCTAAGTACAAAAATGACAAGTCCACGTTTCGAAATTTATAAGTAAAAATAGATCTGTTCAACAATGAATTTTGGGTTATCCTAAATAATTATTTTACTAAGATACCTCCTAAGTACAAAATTAACTTGCAAAAACTCAAAATTTACTATCGAATGGAAATATTTTTACTTATAAATTTCGAAACGTGTACTTGTCATTTTTGCACTTAGATTTAGTGAAAAAATTCTCTCTGTGTATAGGTGGATATCTCAGTTCAGACACGCAAGATACAAAAAACTAGGCTTTTCTTGTTATTTCTTTAGTCAAAACTTTTATTGTAAGGGGAAGAAATAACGTGAAAAATCTTCTAAAAGCTTTTAATAGAAGAAAATCAAGTAAATGATCGGAAAAGAAGTTACTTAAAGTAACAGTTACCGTGATACATCCATAATTTTCATACCTGAAAATTGAATATCAGGAAGAAAGAGAGAGATTGCAGTAATTATCAATCGAATGTAAAGTGTATATTTGAAGAAGAATACTCGGAATATATATAATTGCAATGGCCGCAGATCCATTTGTTCCTCTATTGTTTCAACATAACCCACTTTAGAATCCAGTCATCAGGCCAGAAGCAGAGCTAACTCGCTTATTCGAATATATAGAGTAAAGAGTATGCACGTGCGAACAGCAAATAACGAAAAGAGTAACACCAAATAACGAGCGTCGCCATGAAAAAACAACTAGATAAAATTGTCGTTGCACTAAATTTTTTATTTTTCATTTTTTTAATTTTCTTTTTCATTCGTTCGTTCACTACCGCATTGGAAAAGCTCAAAAAAATTCGTTAGAACGAGAGATCAATTAATTGAGAGTGCCCACATTTTTTAATGTTCATATGAAAAATTCTAATTGCTCAGTTCACCATGCGATGTATTTTTCTCTTAAGCAAAAAAATACCTTAACATTCCAATATACTCGATTACGTTCTCTATTATGAACATGATTTTATCTTTATTACTATGGACTTGTGCCTGCGTGACAACCGTCAGTTTCCGGCTATTTCCAAGTGTATGTTGCTAATATAATTAGCATTTCTTTCAACTTTAATGTTCATATCAATGATACTAATCAGGAACAATAGATAAAGCTGGAAATAACCGTATAGAATAGAAGAATATTAATTTACTGCATTCGCTGCTTATATTTTACGACTATTTATCATAAAAAATTATCTTTTCCTCCATTTTGTACCCTTTTATTTGCTTATGGGATACAGAGAATTAAATCATAGCTCAAGGCGTATCAATTTCTTGATTGCTGTTTTATCCAAGAATTTTTTGTAAATTAATCTGCACAAATTTTATTTTAATCATTTCATCTTGAATTAAAGGCATTCAAAATAAACATCAGATATTTATTATTTTAAATAAACACAAATATGCTTCTATTTCAAACTAAAAAAATAAATTATTTTATTATTTCAATCAGAAAATGTTAATTTTTTATTCATTTTTAAAATTAAAAATGGAAAAGTCGTGAAAGATTCAATTATCTATTAAATATTTCAGTTTCATTAGTTTTAAATTTTTTAATGATCATAAAATATTCACAAAATTAATAACTTCATTAATTTTTAGTTGATATTAAATGGAAAATATTGATAAAATCAGTTTATTAAAATTAAAAAATAATCTCATGAATGAAAGTGTCGTTTAGGTAGTATTCACCTTATCTGAAAATCTCCCACCCGAGTCTTTCATAAAAATGTCGTTTTTAGGCACACTTTTGTCACATTACGTATTATAATAAAAATTGGGGGTGGGGGGGGGGCAAAATCTACTTTAAGTATAGCCAGGCAGCAGCTATTCTTGAAAATCCGAAAGGAAGCAAATGCTATTCCGAAGGAATTCCTCCACACAAAAGCTATCGAAGACACAATGGAAGTAGAGAGTAAGTTATATATACACATATAACTCGTCATCCGATTGGACACTCTGATAATGGTAAAGTACTCGAAACACTTTGGAGAGCGAGTAAGATCATTCAATGCGCTAAGATCAAGCAAGAGAAGAAGCAAGCACCAATAAATATTCGGTGCACGAAATAACCACCCCCATAAGTTTGCTTTATGGAGTGGAACCCCGAACGACTCTCAAGCTCACCTACTCGAGTATACTTACTTCCTCTTCCTTCTCTGCCCCTTCCATTCCACTCACTCTTTCTCATATTCGTTGGCAGACTACTTTGCGCCTGGTTTCCAGACTTTCGGGATCTAAAATCTGCACACATGAAATCAAGTGATGGAAGCAGGCGCCTTAGTTTTAATATTTCAAATAGACTTAACTGCTATTTTGTTGGAAATAATTTTTTTGCTCTATGTTTCTTTCGTGATTGCTCTGGCATTGACTGGAATATATTTGATACATTACTGACTGCAGGCTGCGCAGTTTGCTCACAGTCCCTCCCCCCTTCTCAGCTCGACTCCTCTGTGTGTCTATCTGTCTCAATGTTTTATTGAAATCCATCGCAATATGGACCTCGCTAAAGCTCACGCACTGCAGATAGAACATGTTGCTATATAGAGGTATGCCGAAACTGCTGACTCCACAGCAATGCTGATACATTATCGATAATATCCCATTCAAACTTTTCTCTTTTACTCGTTCGTTCTACTACTATGCGCACTTAGAGAAAAACTAGTAGTATTTAATAATAATATTGCAATAAAATTTGCAGGTATTTTTATTTATATTATAATAATTCAATTTTTTATCATCTAAATAAATAATATAAATTCATTTTGAATATCCTACTATATCGAAATGAATTTATTCTAATAATCAGGATAATAATTATTATTATTAACAAATAAATGAGATAAATATAACTTAATATTGTTCATATTAAAATACAATTAATAACCCACTTTCAGCGTAAAGGTAGAATTAAATAATTATTCATTTGATATGAAAAAATTCATTTAGTCATATTAAAACAAATAATTTTTTGTTATAAACATGCTTCAATTGAAATATATATGTTATGGATAAACAATTAGTTTCTGAATATTAAATAATTATGAATTTAATTCACTGTTAGTTAAAAAATTCTTTTTTTATACTCTCTTCTAATTCGTCATAATATTAATATCAACAAAATAACAACCTAGTTATAATTAACAATGATGTGAAAAATTTTTAAAAAACCTGAGAATTCATTAAACATAAACAACTATTAAAAACTTTGTTAACTGATATAAAATCCGTGTCTCAATGTGTTCGTAAAACACTGGGGATTTTACAAACTCTTAACTCGGCAGGCGTCTCAGCCCACTAGGAATCTGTACTTTTTTTCTCTACCTCTTATCCGTGCTTTAACCTGCTGTATATTCTTTTAAAGCTTTATAATCTCACACTTTTTGCTCGTCTCGACAAAAAGCTCTTGACTTTTGTACTCATATCATCATTTTAATTTAATAATAAATACCCCAGTTCCATTCAGTTGATATTTATTATTCGTTTTTTTATGATTAAAATGTGAATTTCATGAATATCTATTTCCTCAAATAGAGTCGTATTTTAGTTCACCAAGGGCTGTTTTTCACGCGAGCTGTTCTCTGTATTTATCGCAGTAGGATACCTTAGGTCGAGGGTCGAAAGTTGGAACGTAAAAGGTGGTGAGGGGACATAAAAAGGAAGCAGAGAGCAAAACATAGATATGACAGGCAATGAGAAACCCTGTGTTGTACGAAAGACATTTATTTGTAACGGCGTAGCATTTTATCTACACCCTAACTCGACGAGTCTTGAATGAGTCTCGGATGCACTCACGTCCCACGAGATCTCTTTGAACAATTGCATCACGCTCCTCAGGAAATAGACCAACGAACGGAATGGCAAACTCAAACTAGAAAGTCACCGAAAATGAGAATACAAGTACTAACATTTGTCTTTTATACTTGAAAAAGTGTGTTAAGTGCAAATGTGAATTTGCGAATATTCTTTACCGCTTGGTAACTCCAGTACCCAAATTACATTGCAAAAAAAAAGCAACAATACCATAATAATAATAAAATACATCTGGATTATGTATCTTAGTTTATACTTTTAATTCAGTTTTCAGCGATTCGTTTGGTTAAATCTAGATTCCAGGAAGCCACAGCTTGCAATTTAGAAAGCCGTTGCTTTTTTTCTACAGTTTAATCGCGACTTTCTTTGAATAAAACGAAAAACTCTAGTTATTACTATTATTATATTTTTTTTTCTTTACGATAATCTTCATAGGAAAGTTTATTCATACGCAGCAAAAAAATTCCTCTATGTAGATTCTTGAGAAATGATTGGCTTGATACAAGACTGCTATGCTGGTTTTTACTTTACCCCAATGATGTAAAGTTGCTGTGGAATCTAGTAGTAAAATACATACGTATTCGTATACATGGACTGAATGTCAAGAATAAAAAAAAATATATTGATACACCAAACCATATACTTTGCCATAAAAACTTCTCGTAAAGAATTTAACGATCGTATCTATTTTAGTTATATATTTACTCGTATCATTCGACTTCGATTTATAACGTATCTGTGGTCAATGAACAAGAATTTTTACTTGTTGCAATATACATGGGACACTAAAATTCGTCAAATTTAATTGTTGGCTGTCAAAAAATGGTTTGTTAGATAAAATAAAATATTCTGAACTTGATAAATCGTTGGAAACACACCAGAAAAATACCTCCAAGTCTCAAGTTTATTATCAAGAAATAAAATATGTAATGTCCAATCTGACAATATTCTATTCCACCAATTCAACAAATCACTTATCTTTATCATTATTCTTCAAGGAAAAAAAAAATTTCCTTCGGAAAGTTTATGTATATTTGATAATGTATGTCGGTTTTCTCAAGACAAATGTGCACTAAACAGTAGATTTAGCCAAAATTTACTGTTAGCTACCTTCATAAAACGATAATCCTTGCGTGAGTAATCATTTATTCTCAATACACAGCGTGTGTCGTCGAAAAACACTACATGCAATCATTTTTAACAACAATACACAAACCATTGGCTTGTGGTGAACTGAATGAATCGATAAAATTTAGTTTCGGCTGATAATAACGTTGAACTGAAAGAACGACGATTATATGAAGCGCATAAATTGCATTTCGATAACGTAGCATTAATAGCCACCTACCACTTTACAACATTTATCGAGTCTGTGCATTCTAGGGAAAGTCGATGAATTCAAATCGAATATAATGAGCGCATCAGGTGCTCTACGCACTCCAGTGTGGAGTTTTCAATTAGCCATCCATCCAGACCAATGATATTGAGGATAGTTTTTTTATCTCTAAGACCTGTACCAATATCCAATAAATGTAGCTATCATGTTCTTCTGTTATTGTAGTTAAATTGTGTTACAATTAATTCTACAAACAAATCGATATACATTTACACTAGTATAGTTACATATAATAAGTATTATTTGATTACATATCAGTTGAATGTTAATCTCGGACATGGTACATTTTTCGATATTATGATTAAATAATTTGTTTAGTTTTATGTTTTTATCTTATTAAAAACTCAAAGACTAGTTCAAAGTATTCTTATTTTATATTTTATCGTTGTGTAATGAGAACCAACCACACACGCGATCGTAAAAGCTCGTATTATAGTTGTTATGTACATATGAATGCAATTATTTTCTTAGAATAATAAAAGCTTCGCAGTAATTGAAAGAATAGGTAAACTTAGAATATAGAAGAGCTACTCTATTTTGCTAGAAAAAATCCATCGTATAGTAACTCACCGTATAATTAAATTGATAATTACTTATGAAAAAGGAAGCTTCGGTAGATGTTCATCTTGCATTACTTTCAAGCAAATATTTATTCTACGATTACTAGTCTTTTATAATTATTCTATGAAAATTTATAAAACAAACTTGTCCTTATCAATTTCATTGTATCGCTGGAAAATTAATTTTTCTTTACTTTCCATTTTTATTCAACTTTATGGTTTAGTAAATGATAGGAAAGAACTTTACATGTAAGAGGAAGTATGAATTAAAAATTTTGAATTAAAAAAAATTCCAAATTTGAGTACTTATTGATTTGATATCGTTAAACTTTTTTGCAGGTGTTGTTTTCTGAAACTCACTATCTCTCCATTATTTGAAATATCTACATACTCGAATTTCGCACAATCGATAGTCAATTCGTCTCTTCGACAAAAGCCGCACTCTACCTGGTCTAATCCGTAGAGCTTGCGCTTCATATTCATCGAGATTATATGTAGAGCCTATTATTATTCTTTTTATAACAAAAAAAATTATTTTTATTTTTTACTGCACCGAAAAGAGTATCTGGATTGAAGAAAGAGGTAATAAAGATTTTTTGATAGTGAAAAATTCTAAATTTATTGTAAAATGGGCCAAAAAAAGCCTAGCTAACAGTTGAGTTGTATCTTTGAAGCTTTATGAATACACTCAAGCGTGAATACCAGTTCCACCTGCTTTAAAAGATTTACGTCAAAAGACTGTAACATCAAAATGATACGCAATATCAGCAACACAATATCTTGCATAAGTTTGCAAGTTTTCATTCGTTTTGTATATAAATGCATACTGATATCGTTTTGAAATGTAAACAGTCAACCCTTGGCATGGCCTACCTCATCAAGAGTATGTATACCCTTGAAAAAAATTTTTCCTTTATTTCAAAATCAAGTATTTAATACCTCAACTCAAATACAAAAAATTCTATCAGTATATTTTGTTGATTATCTGAAGTAATCCACTCAATAATTGTCATTCTCACACTTCAAAATTAATCAGTTATATAATACTAAGCAAGATATTCGTGTGATGAAAAAATTTTGATGGGTGCACATCCTTTATGAAGTATTCAAGAATTGCAGATGAATACATCGATGTTACGTATTCCACGTTTCTATTCGTTATCTTCGGAAGTCTCTGATGTGAGAGCAATTTCTCTGATCAGGAAAATAAAAAGCGTCGCGTCGCATCGATTATTTGAGAAAATATTTAACATTAAAGATTCTGATGTGTGATTGATGAAAAATTTTAAAGGAATATTTTGATGATTGTATAAAAGTTATGTACTACTGGGAGTAAATGAAACTAAAATATTGCCTATTTATTTTTTATTTTTAAACTTTATATTTATTTCCCACAATAATCAGAGTAATTGAAGTAATGAATATTTGGCATCAGAGCTAAATAAATACCAATGTAATTGACGTAGATACAGATTGTACACGTACACTCGTAAAATGCTGATAGAGCCGAGCAGAAAAATTGCATCCCATACGTCAGTTTGTAATATTATTGGTACCTCTTTATGCACTTTTAATGTTAGTCTGAAAGAATTTATTGAAGATTTATTAAAAATATCCTCATAAATGACAGCTGCCAGAATTGGTTACTTATTAATTTTTATTTTTTTTGAATATTTAGTCTTTTAGATTTAAATCTAACCACTTCTGATGATAAAGAATTGAATAAATTACCAATTGAAGATAATGATGTGGCTGATGGAGACTAAAAGAAAATCAACTATTCACATTTAAAAGCAAATAATTAATTATTTTGTTTTGTTTTTAATGAATCAATTAAGTTTATTAACTTTCCAGTGGAAAATTATAGTAATGGGTCTGATTTTGCGAATCTCAAATTTTGACGTATCTCTACGTTTCATTAGCTAGAGATAGGTTACTATGAAGAGGGCAAGGAGCAAGGTAACAACTAGAAAGTACCAGGTAAATAATGAGGACAATTGTGGAACCCTACTAATAATGTTGTAACAGTATGAAATAAATTGTGGGACATTTCTAATCACTGGGAGTTGTGTTTACTACCAAATATAGTTAATCACTGACACGAATGTTATTTTCACAGGAATTAGACAGACGATTTGGTGGTGATATTACGAGACTCTGATTGCAATCTCGATAAACACCTGTGAGCCGCTGGCGTGTCGTAGAACTCGGTCGTTGAACATTAGTGTCTAAGTTATGTGAGCTTGGTATGACCAGGGAAACTGGTCATAAATCGAACGTAACAGCCCTCACCACGAGTCTAGTATTTACATTACCTAGACACAGTAATATTCACATTAAATGATCTGTTTATGGCTTCAATCATATCTTACATCTGATATTTCATAATATAAATGACTCTTTTATAATCCAGGTGTTAAAAAAGCCTACTTCTTCAAAGTGTTTAGTCATTTAATAAGTTACTTTGAAAAAAAGTCTTGAGAGCTTAAATAAAATGAGAATGGATGTTCTGGTTGCTAGATGCAGAAACGAAGCTTTTCGCGTTCCCTAGTGAACGTTTATGGAAATATAAGTCGTTGCCGGGTGTATCCTTTATTCATAGGCTGCACCGAGGGGATATATACTCGTCCCAATCGCCAGCTTGGATATATAAAAGTAACAAAATGACGAGACTAGTCGTTGCAGTGGAGCTAGGCTTGCAAAACATTCACTTCTGCACGAGTAGGACACATTTCCCAGTTGGGCGATTAGCTAGATGCCATGTAGTCATGTATACATTTTCCACGAAATACACTGCCACTTGGTCACTTGCATATCCCCTACATACACTTGTACTCTTCTATTGCTCCCTCTAAATGTGTTTGTGAAACTTGTCACGCGATGTTAATTTTTCCGCTTTTTGTTACTATCCTGTCACTCGTATATTTCTGTTAATTACTCTGGTTATTTTGCGTAAGCATGTAAATTTAGTAATGTCATATATAAAACTTCCTTTAACCACCAATGTTTTTTAATAATGTCTGTGACTATTCAATGGTTAATTCGAGCTCATTCAGAGATATTTATCATCGTATAAGCTATTTTTTTCTACATGGAACAAACTTCCGGGTACATAAAGTTTAATTTTTTTTTTGAGTATTGATGATATGACTTGTTGACATGTAGAGTTAACATCAACAAATTAGTTGACCAATAATTTTTGTTACATAGTTTTAGTTTGAATGTAAAACAGAAAATAAAAGAGATGTATCTATCATTCTCGATATTTATGTTATTGTCAAATTTTTCATTCATTATACAAGTACTTATTATTTACAAAATATATTTGGATAAAAAAGTATTAAATTTTTTTACGTTAATATGTTTATGATTATAAAAAAATAGGTTATTATAGGATTATTTAACAAAACTCTTCTCTGAATAATATCTTTTCATTGTAAGAATTTGTTCATGAACCCAGAAAAAAAGTTCGTATATTCTACAAAAAATATTCATCAGTTTTTCTAGAACAGAAACAGAAACAAACTATTTAGATACTGTCTATTGTTATATACCTTTTTTGGAACAAAATATACACAACAATAACAACCGTTGAAATTCACTAAAAATTTCAAAACTCAGATAAAAATTACAACATTTCAAATGACTATTACAATACAGCCCCGGTATCAAAATAATACTTGAAAAAAATGGTCTATGTCACATCTTATTTTTCTCTGTGTGCATTTTCCATTTTTTTCAATTTAAAATATTTTCTTTCGTTCTATTGCACAGCTTTGAAAATACCATTAGGCAAGAAGATGCTTGATCCTTCTTACCCTCTACCGTTATCCTACTTGTCTTTATCCCGACGCAAAGAAGGGAGTTATATTACAAGCTATAGTGGTAACCCTAGCTGGTATGCACTTAGACTCGCGTAACATTCCATTTTTTGCTCTCTCTTTTTCTCTATTAACATCTTTTCCTCTTTTTTCTTCGCTCCCTCAGTCTCAAATACTGCGACCACTCTGTTCACTGAGGAAAGTATTTTTGATAACATTACTTACTGATTCCCATATAATAGTCACCCTGGACTCAATGATAAGTAAATTCTTACAGGGACAAGATGAGCGTCCAAGGCATCGTGAAAATATCAGACGCCTGTACAGACGATCATTCGATTATCATAGAGTGAGAGAAAAGTTGCGTGTCACATTGGGTTAATGTTGGTGCTTCCAGAAACAGCCTGCGGGTGTGTCAGAGTTGATTTTCACGAGACAAAGATGGAAACGGAAGTTTGCAGGGGATGCAGAGGCATGCCTTGGTGAAACTGGAGAAGCTAAAAGCTCGATTCAATCTTCTACCTTTTCGTGACAAAAGTCTTGCATTTTATTCTTGAGTAAATTATTTTTATTAGCTTTTAAAGAAGAACGTTTTTAATAATTCAATGAAGATCATTGAGCTTTTAATGCATTTATAAAGTATCTTCTCAGTGATAGATATTGAAAATGAAGGATTGAATTTTTCCATTTGCTTCGATAAATGTCAGAGATAGATCATCTGTCTCTAGTGTATTATCAGGAATATAACTCTTGGAGTCACATTTCTGCCACTGCATCAACAAACCCTTAAGTGCATTTGATTCCCCAGTGTGATCACCAACTATTCACTAAAGCTACTCTGCTGTTACTTAGGAAAAATTCGTTCCCTCAACATTTATATGCTGCACTAACATTTTCTGATTGTCATCATATATTTTATATACTCTTTTGACAGACATTCAATAAAAAAATGATGGATCATTTTAGCATTTGAGAATTCTTCATATGAGAATCAACTGACGATTGAGAAACTACAGACACAAGTTTGCTTTTACTTGGAATCAAAAGACAAAAAATTAGATTACCATCCACTCTTTTTATCTACCGAGCAGTTAATAACTAAGATATTAAAGAAATAATATCATTTTCTGTGATCGTCTGTTCTTAGGTTCCATTCTTTGTCTCTTTAGTTGTAGATAAAATATCGAAAATACAATTATTAGAGCTTTTTTCATCTGTTGTTCCAGCAACTTCCTGTCACTGGCTACCGAATGTACTCATGCGAAAATACACACTTTGCTTGCCTGGTGAAGTTGTGGACCAATAAGTAATTACGTTGGTGGTGAAGAAAAATGCGACTCGGCGTCTGGGTAATTTGTTTCAACCCTGTGGTAAAAAAAACTTTTTCCCATTGCTCTACGTTATCGTTACATCCGCAAATTGTGTAATTTGGTAGACCACGCTGGCACCTACGCCACCGCCAGTTATTTATAGCGGTTATTGGTTTTCCAGATGTTGGTTTAACTCGTATTTTTATAACAAAAGCACTCAAGTTTTCATCTGCCAAGTCACTTTCTACCTTTTCAATTCATAAATTATTCAAATACGTAATTTAAGTATTGATGCAATTACCAACCAGTATGAATGGAAATTCACCATCAACTATCTGTCATACTATATTTGTTGAGATTTCCTTTATCCTCCTTTATATAAAGTGATATTTGCAGCGCATTGAAGCGCAGAATTGAAGATTATTGGATTCTCTCGTTAGATACAAATAATCCTGACAGTACACCAACAGTTTTGTGATTCTTCCTTCTATTTCTTATTGATCAACAAGCACGACAGCTAAAGATAATAGAAAGGTATCCATTTCGCTGTAGAATTATAACTGAATATTATTTAATATATTGAGAATCATGTATTTGAATAAAAAAGAAATATTATCAATAATGTTATTAATTTTTTTCGAAAAATAACAATTAATCCTATTACCGATAAATGCCTATTAATTTATATAGAGAAGCCTAATAATAGACAGGATCTAGTTATGTTTATCCAATCATGAACGACCTGTTATTAAACATGTGTCCGATGCTGGGATCCTATCCAAGATTGGTGGCAGTATTCGATGTTGAGTTCAAAATAATCGAATAAAATTGAGAGCTTTAAATTTTTTTTAATACTTCGTTGGACAGAATCAAAACATATCTAAATGAAAAATCTAAAAAAGAGTGTAATCACCAATTTATTCAAATTATTTCTAAATTTCCTAGAGGTGTATATTGAATAAAAAGTTAATAGATAGTAATTAAATTAATTTTTTTTTTAATGAATGGAACTAATAGATTTTTAAAGACTTTTTAAACATAAATATCAAATTAATTATTGAACAAATGTCTACATGACAAATTAATGTCACAAACTTTTTTTAATTAATTAATGAATCGGCTGATATTTACAAAACTTTAATTCTAAAGATACTGTATATTTGAACTCAGCTGAATTTTGCTAAAAAAACAACTTTTTAAGATAGTTTAGACTGAAAAAAGATGAAATAAAAGGAATGTTTATTGAAGAAATTAATTAAATTGGCCGAGTATGACAAAATTATTTAGATACCGGATATTCTGGTTAAGATCAGATAACTTTTAATTATGATAATATGCGGGTGAATGAATATTTGGTCAGCAACGCATTCAACCGATTTTCCATTCTCGGACTTTCTCAGAGCAGTGATCCGAAAGTGAATTAACAACTTTGGCGTTATCAATTCTCCTATAACGCCAGGCCCAAGTAAAGTTGAAACAACTTTACTAGATATAGACTGGATGCACGTGCGCACATGACATAGAATCTGTAGGGTATGGTTTTATCCAAATATACAAGCTTATGATGAAATGGCGTGTTGCTGGTACGAATAAACGGCCATTCGAGTGTGAATCAAATGGGCGGGCCTAAATTCAGGAGATGCAGCTAGCCTCACTGCTGAGTGTGACACATAATTTAGCCAACTCATATAAACTAACTTTCAAGTTATTCAACGCAACTTGCTTACCTATATATGCCTAAAGGCGTCTCTCTACTAAAACATTTCTCCTGCTCGTTCTCCACTGCTACCAGACGTTTAATTTAATATATCTAAGTTTCTAACAGATCATTTGAGAACTAAGGAAACCATGAACTTTAATCAGACGTTCGACTAATTTCCCCAATAAATTCACTCTCATTTTGTGGTCAGCCTAAAATTGAGCAATTAATAAGATAAGAATTTATCCTTGTTTCAGTATTAACTCTTTTTATTTTATCAATTTATGTTTATTAATATCTTCGTTTCATTTCAGTTTATTGTGAAAATTTTTCAATTCAAGTTCTTCATTAATGTTTAAAAACAAAGGTGGTCTAGCCGTCTAAGAGAACAAAGATATATATATATATATATATAAATACCTTTACACTGCACATTCCAAGATTACACAAACGTGTTAAAATAACACGCGTAAAATGTGTTCAATGTAAAATACCCATTAACAAACTATCCATTATTTGTAGAC
This sequence comes from Chelonus formosanus, assembly GCA_028641665.1. Classification (NCBI taxonomy): domain Eukaryota; kingdom Metazoa; phylum Arthropoda; class Insecta; order Hymenoptera; family Braconidae; genus Chelonus; species Chelonus formosanus. Next base: position 24,435,921 of record CM054002.1, read on the forward strand.
ACTTTTTACACGTTTCATAATGTATGAAAAATCTATAGTTTGTTTATGGCATTTAACATTGAAGAGGCTTAGTGTATTAAAAGTGTCTACAGCTTGGATTTGCAGTGTATTAATAGCCTATAAACTATGTTCTTTATTATTTTTAATAAGCTAGTCTCTTATGTTTCATCACTAAATGTAAATACGGTTAATATTTTGAACCGTAGCAAAAAATATTTCTTTTTATTTCAAATTTAAAGTTTTAAAAAAATTAAAAATCATTGAGATTATTTTTTAATTTAATCTGCTAGCAAATTGAGTGGTTGATGATAAAGTAATTTTCCAATAAGTGTGTACAAGTAACTATCTTGATAAAACATGTATGATCCGAAGGATTAATCAAGTTATACAAAGCCAGCAATTGACATACTTGACAAATAAGCCAATAAAATATATCCGCGACTGTTGCCCACATTAGTAAGTCTAACACGTCGTTGTCATCGGTATCAGGTGGTTTGAGCAACGATATCGTCGACGTACTGGCAATTGCGCTCGAGTGTTACACGATATTCGCTGACGTGACGATGGTGGTCATGGCCAATGGCAGGGTTTAAATCTAACAGTAGTCACGTCACGATCAAAATCGAATGATGGGGATCTACAAGATCGACTCTTGAGTTCTCGGTGTCTGAGAAATACATCTCAGATATGACGAGCATTTTGGTGTACTGAAAAATATATTGCTGTGTATACAAAAGGAAGCTACAAGTAGAAATTTTTACACAAGAATTCTTCAAAGTTTTCGCTTGAAATTGCAATTTTGACGCCATCGATTTTCAATAAAAATAACATTGTAGTATTTCATTACTTTTCTCGATGAAATAATTTCACGTTTGATGATCAAATAAAATGAAATAATGAAATTTTAAAATTGATGTTTCCATTATCGGAATAAAAGTAATTACAGTACATGAACAATTGATAGACTCTGTTCAATATTCACTTCATAACTAATAAAACTGAGCAATATAAATAACTCATTTACTAGTCCAATAAAATATAAGTAAAAAAATATTCCAATCCTGATTATTTGTATCTCTGATGTATATTTAAATTTAAAACAATAACTCACAACCCCCCAGTTGATACTCATACGTAAAATTGACTTGAAAGTAAATTTAACTTTAATTATTAATTTACGATATACTAATTAAAAACATTGATTTCCATTATTGAAAATATCTTTAGTTGTAATCATTGGAGTTACTTTATGAAAATCAGTTCATTTAACTTTTGGAGTACTCAGAAATAATATCCGGTTAATCCAACAGGTCTATTCCTGTAACAATTTTCATTTTTTTATATTTATAATTAAATTAATGAATTCACCTCTTAAAAAATATTTGACAAATTTTTCCCGATTAAAGTTAATTAATTAAATTGCTAAAGTTCTTTTAAATCATAAAAATATTTTGGAAGTAGAATTATCTGATTTCGTTTCAACACGTAAACGATTTTTTTTTCTTTCCAAACTTTCCTCTAACCAATTAAGTTTACTTTTCCTTAAACACGAGTTTCAAAATCCAGGCCAAAAAAAATTGAAAATCTATATGAAAAGTAAAACTGTATCAACCGATAATCCAGAGTTTCTATCACATATAAGCTGGATTAGGTATTATCTTGAAAATAGAAAATAAATATAAAGCCATGAATAGATTAAATAACTTAACTACCATTTTTATGGACAAAGTGCTAATGATGAGCTTTCAGATATCTTTGAAGCATGTTAGTAGAATGTTAATGCATAGAAGTTTCAGGAGTCTTGGACGAAATCTCAAGTTTCGTAATCATTGTGATTTCGTACCTACGTGCCGGAATTTCGGATGCAGATTATTCAAACTAGCAACTTGGATGAATGGAAGGAGTTTTCATTGTAGTTGCAGGATTCGGTCAACGTGGGTATGTATAGATGTTTGTCGCTTTGGTGTATGTCGGAACCAGCGGTCCCATTGCCTGTCAAACCGAACTCATGCGGCTCGAGATTAGTTGAAATTGAAGTACGTCAGGTTAGAAATAACTTGCTCGATGAAATGAAAATGTCTACGATATAACAGAAGGAGTGAGAGGGATATTAAAGTAACCAAAGGGGAGGAGGAAAAATGCAGAAATGAATAATAAAAATGACTGGTATAGCTTGTGGGCTATCCCAACACGAACTTGTATTTTACAACTTGGCTATTAAATGACAGTTATTTTACCGAAAGGGCAACCTAACGAATAGTAAACCAGTTTTGTCGTAACAAAGTTTCTTTAATGCTGCTATCCAGTCTTTACTCATCCATGAAGACGTTCGCGTATATTATATCTCTGCATTACAACTCATGGGAAAATTCAATGAGTAGTTAAAGTTAAAGGATCGTCACTTTGAAAAGTCGTTAGACATAAATTTGGGTAATGTTTCTATCAAGGAAACTCAGATGTAAAAATAAATTTATCCATTACTGGGATACAACAAATAAACAGGAAAATCTTAAAGTTGATCATTTATTTAATTTTTTAAATAGCTACTAGAAATGAAATATTTTCTGTAGTTATTAGGAAAAAAATTAGAGCAAATCTATTTTACTTTATAAAAGAATAGCGTTCTATTTTTTATGCAACCATGAAGTCATTAGATAGATACTTTAAAATTATTCTGTGTGAAAGTTTTATTCGCATTTGTATACAAAGAAGAAGAAGACAAAGTTTTGCAAGGAAAATAACTCAGTGTATTGTTCTTTTTGTAGTGATGAAAAATTTCCGTGGCAAAGCGAATTTGTGAGATTACGTTTTCACGAGCGGAGATTAGAACACGACTTGACGGGTCGCAACAGTGTTAAGAGATAAGTTCAGTGTACGCGTAGAGAGAAAAAGAGCTTGAAGCAAGGCGGATACATGAAGAGGCCACACGACAGATGGAGCTAAGTTTCAAATGACTTTGGTATTAAAAACTTTGATGGCATTTGTCAGTTTCTTCAAAGTGCAAGAGGAATAAGTTAAGAAAAATAGTAAGAGAATTGTTTCGTAACTCTCACGCAATTTTCATGAGGATGCTATTGACTCGTCAAACTTGCCGCTTATTTCCGTCTGCTTTTTGTATTTTTCTTCGACAGTTGAAAAAAAAACTACTGCTTCGATCAATGATTTTATCAAGACATGAAAATAAATAGAAAATATAGTAAACGTTGAGACTAGTTTACTTAACGTTTTCCTGAAGATGTATTAATATTTTTTTCGAGAATAAAAAAGTTACAGTAGAGTTTGTCTGAAAGTATTTGATGAATTTTTCATTTGCAAATATATGAAAAAATATTAATGGTGCAGTAATAATTTGGATAAATTTTTATATTTTACAGTTGGTTGAGATAAAAGTAGAAAATTGTCGCTTAGATGAAAAAAATAATTTTTCTGACTGTGGTGGTGTTGATTAAAAAGTTTGAAAGTTTATTTGAATACATTGGCAACCGTAATAATATGGTGATTGTAGTTTTAGCGAAATAAATGATGTTTCCAAATGAGAAATTGACTCAGTATGTTAATTTGTCTCCGAGAAATTTAATAACTTAAATAAATATTAAAGAAAAAGGCTTTATCTTGGGAGATTTTATTTAACTTTTAATTGAGGAAGTAATTTACCGTAGAATAAATGAATGCAAGTTTCGCCAGGATCGCGCGGGATGGCACCAGACTTTGAACAGTATTAACTTTTCTTCTCTTTTGATATTAATATTTCGCTTTGACTTTGTCTGCTATCATCACTGTACATCTTATAGATATAATTCATTATTAATCTTGAAGTTTCCAATGTTCTTTAAGAATATTACTTGATGAAATAGAAACAATTAATTTCATTTGCAAATTTTCAGCTTTTTCTTGCAAGCTCACAGAACAATTATTAGTCTCTTATTGGATAACTTTTGTCCCTAGACATACAAGATCAAATTTTGAAAAATTAATATCTAAATTTTTTATCATTCTCTAAAAAATGAAATAATATTTTTAAAATGAATTTGAAAGATTCTTTTGTTAATAAGATAAGAAAATCTTAGGTACTTATATCAGTCATATCTGACACACTGAATTTAAAATATTCAATTAAAATTCTTCAGCATAAAAAGAAATTTTAAAAAATCGATATTTAAGTTCCTTATACTACTGACAACTTCTTAAAAAATTATCCAGACAAGAATGATTGATATGTACGGTTCAAGATAATTCATGCCTATGATTTACTATGTCTTACTAGTATGTGAAACACGTGCACCTTGATATCTCGATTGGATTCAACCATGATATCACTCGAAAACCACAAAAGTCTACGTATTTGTGGGCATCTTGCCAAGTCCCTTCAAGATGAAACAAAGAAATGGAGAGGCTAATTAATGATTTAATTATAAGGGAAAGTTTCGTGGCTGACCACCATCCAGAACAACGCAGTCTTAGCGAAAAAGGTCGAGCTAAAAGTCCAAGGAGATAATTGAGGATGCTGAGCCATGGTCTTAAGAAGCAACCACATGAGGATGCAATGAGGAACGGGAGATTCAGCTAACCATGATCTATGAAAGGCAAGTATATGAGTGACCTTTGTTAGGTGTAGGTCTCATAGGAATACTCAGTCTCGTTACTAACTAAGTAGTCAGTCTGTCTCCCGCGAGTAATAGAGAAAAATTTCTTGCTTCACCCCATGGGGGTGGCTAAGTTGCTTTTGGGACGTGCAAGATCGATCACTGGTCACGGATTGTGAATTACCGTCTCGAAGATATTAGGGTAGAATAAAGTGGTAATGTATATAGATAATGGACTCTTAGGTTTACTGCAGCTTGTTGTAGATTTATCCCAATTGTGCTGTTATTTATCTTTTGACAGCTAGAATGATGTCACTGCTCAGTAATATTATATCTTCATATTCTCCCTGCAAAAAAATTTTTCATCCAATTTTGATGATAATAAAATATTCAAAATACTTTAATATTTAACTCTTTTGTTGTAAATTATTTTTTAAAATGCAATCTCATTTAAATTGATGACAATAGAGAAATTATTTATGTCATTGTGCAATATGTCTATCATATTAAATTCATAAAAAATATTAATTATGAAAAAAAAAATGAAGCGAATAGAGACTATTTTCCAATACTTGAATGAACCATTTTTATTCTTTCATACAACTAATTTTAATTAATATATAAATAACATTGATAAATTTATTAATCAATAATTCTACATAGTCATCAAAATAAAAAAAAATTACTAATAATCAGAAAGGAAAATTCAAATTTGAGTGAAAAATTTCTATTAACTCAACTACCACTCCAAAATCCCATTGAGACTCCTTTGTATTTTTCGCGACGTTTTCAGCGCGTAATCGCGTCGAGATATTGCACTGTTTACCTGCTTGCTCTCACGTGATTATATTCGCTTGATGTCGTGACTAAAAGGATGAAAGAATTTTAATAAACTAATAAATACGATTAAACAAACGAATATTTAACAAAAAAAAATGAAACTAAAACAAAAAAAGTTTTTTTTTTTTAATCATTCAAATATTTAGAGTCTTTACTGTCTATAATGCATAGTTAAAACAGAAATTGATAAGTAGCTTTATTCTATTGTATTAGATATCATTTTGACAGGAGATACCAATACTGTCAAAAGTGAAGTTTGAAATGTCTGAGTGGTAAAGCCAGCATATTGCGTTGGACGTATTGGAAATGGGATAAATTGACCTCTTGGCCAATCGACAGCTATCAGGATATACATATATATATATATATATACTCGTAGATGTGTGTATAGATATAAAGGTATATTTACATATCTACAGTTGTCTGCGTGTATCCGGACACAACGGCAACAGCACTTGGCCCGGCCACATTATTGACAGGGGTATAGGCAAGAGTGTAACTTAGTTGGGACTGAGGCTGCGGCTTGGGGATCGCCGCGTACTGAATTCGTAATGTCTGCCTCCGCGAATTCTGCATACTGATAGAAAATAATTTTTAAACTTTTATGACACAACTGTGGGCTCAACGTCCAAACTAAAATTGGGGCATGCACTTTGAGGAATAAAAAAAAAGGTCGATAGGAAAAAGTCTAATAAAAAAAGCTTTTTTTTCTCTCTTCACTTTAAAATGATTTAAATTCAGAGAAGTGTATTGGAGCTTTTTTTCAACAGAAAATTGTATGTGATAAAGCTTAGGGAAATAAAAAAAAAATAAATCACGTTTAATCATACGATATATAGTGGTCAATTAAGCGTTTCTTTTTTTTACTTTCTCAATTGAACAGTCTTTCCGGATATTGGTTTTTTGTAAACGCCTAAACGAGAGACTCAATAGAGTGGAATATTGTCCGAGCGTTAACTTGTAGTATACGAGAAATTACAACTTCACGAAAATGTAAACAGAAATTGGAACAATCGCTGAGAAGGTAATTCGATAAATTGCTTGTTTTCTAATTGACCTAAAAGATTTTCAACAATATTCCTCCTTTCAATGAGGACCTTTGAATAATACATCAATGACCTAAAACAAAATTTTACTTACAACTTTATTGCTAATTTTTTAAAGTGAATAAAAGAAGTCAAGATATTATTATATTCTGAAGGTGTCTTAGAATCGACAAGTCACCGGAAAACAATTATCAAGACATCTGGATAGGCAAGAAAATAATATCAGGCTAAAACCATTTCTCTTTCGTCATCTCTGTTTTCTTCCACATCTACAAGTATGTATTTACGAGGAGGCAGGCGATCACGAAGCAAAAATGGTCTTCAGGATATTAACGCATTATTGCCGAGAGACGTTATTGGCTTTATTGATTTTCTCACTCATTGACCAGTAACTATCCGTTGTGAAAACAAATTAACAACATTTCTCTAACATTCGGTTATCACGCGAGTCCCATAAGTATTGAACTATTACGAAATTTCATTTTTCTCTTTTAATCTTGCAATTATTAATTAAAGTAATAAACACATATTAAGTGAACAGCATTTATTTTTGCTACTATTAATGTTTCTTTCCTTTAATTCTTTATTTTGAAAAAGTTTTTTTTAATATTTACTAATTGATTAGACTTTTTGAGGAATCCATCCATTTTTAAACCACTTTATTCTTTAAATTATAACAGTGAACCGGGCGGGTGCTATATGGACTTATACTACTCGTTTCGAAATTTTATCGGAATTGGAACATAAATAGCTACTTGTTGTTGAAAATACATATTTTTTTTTTTTTTAGTTCAAAAATATTATTGATATTTATCGCAATTTGTTTTAATTTATTATTAAAAAGTACTGTTTCAGTATTAATAATGAATTTCTAATATAAAGTATAAGTCGATTTTTTGTTATTATTGATAAATATTTTCTAAATGGAATCTTTTTAATCTGAAATATATCTCTGGTCCTCGAGCGTCTCATTTTACCTCGATTTTTCTTCCATAATAAAGTCGTATTTGGAAAGTAAATACATTTAGAAAGCTTATTTTCAAAGCCATATTCACCTACATATATATATGTCTAGATATTTCCATTTTTTTTACTTTCATTTTATACTCAATATGTATAAGTAGCACGAATAGATATGCCGGCTCACCGCAATTTATTTTATTCAAGGCTTTCGTAGTTATGCATTGAATAGTACGAATTTTCCGTAAATTGCCAGCAACCGATCTTACCGAACATTTCATCCATCCCTTCGCGAATAGAAATGACCAGTCTACTTCTTGCATGGTTGGAATTTTTACTGAGAGTAATATTCATCAACCATCTACATATATGTAGCTATAAATAACAAAAATATTCAATCAAAAACATGAACTTTTTTCCCTCCAAGAACAGATTCGAATATTCTCTATAAACTTTCCCGTCATAAAATTGTGTTCAATATTTCTCATCAATAATTAATGTCGAAACCCTAGAACTTATTAACTTTTGATATAAATACGTCTGTCTGAAACATTTCAGACGGATGAATATTCCGACGGATGTTAAGTGTATATCACTTTTTAATTCAAATAAAAGGAAAAGAGCTCACCGGTGGCATCCTAATTAATTAAAAAGGCGCAGGCGGAGTTGCGTCGTGGAGATTTTGTAATTTTCAATGTAAAATTCACCACGGCGTGAGAGACTGTCGAGGTCTCAAGAGTGCGGAGAAGCCAGAGAGAGTAGTAACTGCTGAATCAGCCAGGTCCGACGACGGAGGGGATGTCGTGTCTGAGGCACGAAGGGTGGCGTTGTGCTTTCGGGTGGACAGCGGCGAAACATTGTTTTAGGCCTATAAATAATCGTTATTGCTGCGTTAATCATGGATAGTCACAAGGCTCTATTATTCGTGGAAGTAGCAAGGGAAACCGGCTCGGTATGTTATTGCCCTCTTCGACGCACACAAGGAGAGTAGGGATTACCAACGTAATACTATTCCCAACCCTTATGATATTTCTATGTACGATAGCCGTCTACTACTTTGCCGAAGCTCTGGAAGAGGTAAAATACCGTGAATTGTTCGAAATCGGACGCTCTTACTTCTCTCCCGAGATGCTTAGACCGCATCAGAATTCCCTTTATTGGTATCTACATGCCTGATGAGTTTTATCGTTCAATGAAATGGCCTCTTCTTCCTCGTCTTTACTTCGCGATTTCGCTCGCCATAGCGATATTTCAATGCCTCGATTCCCACTCGGGAATGTCTTTGGTTCATAGTCAACTTGGTTGGATCGCATAAGTTCTGGTATTTATCGGTTAATATCTTATTATTCAAATCCATCTGCATTCCTATTCTATTCCTGTTTATTGAATGCAATGTTGCGGTGCTCATTTTGATTCTTGTTGATAACTGAGTAGTGAGTTTATCACAAATTTATGAATTAAATATTAATTATCATAAATACTAAAAGTTCAACAATTGAATTAAAATTTACTTCTTAAAAAAATAGATCAGTTGTGATATAATTATAATCTAAGAAGAATATTTTATTTTCTAAAGAATTCTTTCCGTAATTGATTGGACTATAAAAATTGCAAAACTTTCAGTTTTTGATCATGAAGCACAAAAATGTGAAATATCAATGAGTCACTTAGTCAATATTGTTATCAAGTAATGTTATCGAATTTTCTAAACTGATGAATCATGAAAAATTAGAAAGATCTAAAAATGTTAGAAGTATTTATTTCCTAAAAATTTCTAGCCGTCCAGTTCATGGACCTTTTCATCAAAACCCTCGGCTTTCTTCTCGGTACGTGGTTCAGACATGGAAGCCCACAAAACCAAAGTTGCTTATAGTGTATACGTTCGTTAGTGAAAACAGCCTCGTGACAGATCAGGCGTTAAGAGAATTTTGCTGATCCAATGGCATTTTACACCCTCCAGTTCTATTTTCTATTCCATTTCCGGTCATTCCGTAAACAATTGTCTATCAATACCAAGTTGTGACATTTTCAATAAAACTTGCTTGAGTAGAATCAAAAATAAATTTGATTGATGTAAATCAATGATTAAATGAATTTCAATTTTATTAATATATTTTATTGATGATGTATCTATTTTGGTATTTAGTAGGGCTAATAATTCAAGTCAATTTGTGCTGAATTAGATTGATGGATAGTCATTATAACGATGTGCATGCAAATTACTAGCTCAATGCCTTGCATTAGGCGTCTATGATCGTCTTGTCCACTTGGGAATCAATGCCTATACCAGTAGTCATTATTGTCATTATACAACCCCAGAGATCAGGATGTTCCAAAATGAGGAATCATCTAATGCAATATATTAGAGAGATGCTAAGTTACATGAAAATTTGCAATTGGTCAATTGTGTCTGTAATGGAGTACTGATTGTCTTATTCAAGAGATAAATTAAATTATAAGATTTGTCAAATCTTTTGTTATTAATTTTTGTTTAATATAGAAGTTCAAGCTCAAGTATTACAACAATTAAAAATAAATCTTTTCAAAAACTAATAATCCATAAATGTAAATTTTTTTGAAGTTGATTATCTTCGTCTATCATATTTAATAATAAAAGTAATTATATCTTCTTGGAATAATATTTCTTAATAGAATTAAATTATGATATTTCGGGGTTTTCCATTTTTTTTTAAGTGATTATTTTCAGCTATATTTAAAAAAAAAAATCTTTAAATTCTTTTTGTCAAAAATATTCGTCTGCGTATTTATGAATTTTTGTCACAAGTCTGTTTAACACTGAAAACGATAACACGCTCTGTTACAGGCATTCATTGTCAAATTGTGGCCCGGTCAATAGCGACTGGGAAAACGTATAATTTCATTACACACGCGGAGATAATAGCGCGCTAATTGAATTCTCCCTCTTGTCACCCCTATCAAGGGTGAACTATGCACACGTCGCCCAGCCCTCGGTGTTGGAGTGAAAATCGCATAGGGTCGATGAATCGAGTGATAGTAATAAGCCGTCAGAAGATCTACCAACGGATTGAAACAAACGGATGTTTTGTCAAAACTGAGGTTAAAAATATATAAATTCTTCAGACTATTTTTTTCACAATGTTCATTTGAAAATATTTCATTTCCAGTATGAAGCTATATAATAAACCACATTTTCAAAATACAAATCAGACAAATTGCACGGAAAATTCTAGGCCCCATAGGAATGCCAACGATGTACGTTAATAAACCTACCGAGGGGTGTTGAGCTCTGAGAAATCTTCGGCAAGTGATATCATAAGGGGAGAATTATAAAAAATAAAGTTATGAGGGATGCGAGAACGATGTCGGTTCAAGGTGGAAATTTACCTCCTTCCACCTGTCTTACATAACTTGCAATGTATTTTCCTCCAGTTATAGAGGTTTTATTTGTATAAATACATCTACACTTGGTCGCGTATCTCTGCAATTTTAATCTAGCAAAATTTTACAGCTCGTAGGAGATACGTGTCACTCGTATATAAAACATTTTTCTCTCATAATATCCAGCATGTATAGCATCGTTTCCTTCAAGGCGCTATTCATTGGCATCTCAATACTTCGAAATCCTTAAATTTAATAAAAAATAAATTTAAAAAAAAATTGTGAATATATAATCAAGTTTAAAAAACATTTTTATTTTATCAAGACCGAGAGATTAAATCAAGAAAATCGTAAAACAAGTCTTATTATTAAATTTTTAAATTATAAAATCTTTATGATCAAATACGAATTTTATGAGATCGACTCTCGCCATGGATCCACGAATGCACATGAAACAGAAGACGTCGACGATCTCGTCACAGAGGACTACCCTGAAATTTATGAAATTCTATACTATAACATTCTTATATTAAGGTTCATTTTAGTTTATAGGGTCGTAAAGTCAGTATATTCTGTAGCAGGTGCATTATACCATTGAGACGAAGCTCTACAGTACTGTTGTTGTCTTAAATAAAACTCAATGAGTCTAGATAAACGTGTCCTTGTATTTTATACATAAGAAAACATCAAGTACGTGTCACTGTTTGTAGTTTTGTTCATCAACTTTAGTTGGGTAATTTTCTCTAAGTAGAGTTTTTCTAAATTAACATAAAACATCAATAGGATAAGCTCTAACGGTAGAGCTTTGAGCTTTCAATCTAATGATTAATTTAATAAAAAACATTGAAAATGGTAATGAGTTTTATTTGTGTCGTAATGGTTTTTATTCATATCGTAGTCAATTAAAATCTATTTGATGAAGAATCCTCGAAATTCTTGATAGAAAATACGATAATTACGAGTAAGTGGTCTGCTAGAGAAACTCCTGATATTCTTAATAAAGAGGAAAATACACATAAATAAATTAAAAAAAAAAAAATTGAATGATATCATTTTCAAGCTCTTCTTCATTCAGTGTACACGAAAATGTGATAATAATTTTCCCAGAAAACATCGGTTGGATCTCTCACGTATTTCTTGGCAAATATCAAGGGTATAAAAATAAAAGAAAGTGAAGGAGTAAAGAGGGTAAAAGGTGTTAGTGTGTGACACACAACTACTTCACCCCAGTGAGCAATATCTGTTGGGAATTAGTTGTCGCTCGAATTCTAGGGTTAAAGGGGTTGCTAGACAACTGGTTAAAGGGATTATCTCCGCTTACGTTTTCTTGGGCTGCTTAATGCTGCGCACATTATTAAATCATTCTTAGGGGGTGAAAAGACTTAAGTATAAGACTCTAAGTTGGTATACACTCATGTCAGTGACGGGTGCCAGAGTTTTGAGACTAAATACTTGACGTTGGAACACCAATTAACTAAAACGAGATAAGAAATGGTAAGACACAATGATGGAGGAAAATGTTCGAGATTAAATTCACTTTGAGAATTGATATTCTGCTCAAATGAGACTGTTAGAAAAAACATAAAAACAATGAACGAAAAATTGTTGCTTCGTTCGTGAAAATTACTTGAGGGCTGTTACGTGACGTTGAAGAAGCGTTGAAACATTTGAAAAACTCGTTCAGACTGGCACCATTTGGTGTTAGAAGCATCAAGGAGAGTTCATTACATGGTCCAAAGTGAAGATGAGTTAGCTCGTAGAAGGTTCAACGAAACATTAGTAGAAAAATCAACGATTGCACTGACATCAAAGTAGATTTTCTTCTTTACAATTTTTGCTTTTTTTAGACAAGAAGTAAAACTACTTCTGGAGAGTTACTTCAACTTTACTGTATCTAGTTTATTCATTTGAGATTCTTACTCTACGTGTTTTAGTACTATACAAATATGTAATGGCAAGGTTAAACTCAGTACACCTGCATTCGTTGAGTTTACGGTTGGCTCCAACGTCTCGACCACTCGTTTCTGGTTTAATGTTGAGTCGTGACACGAGTCTCTTGTGGCCTTCAATAATATAACCACGTTAGTTATCCATTTTACAATTCTTGATATATATATATATATATATATATGCATAAGAGCTTGTAGTTATAAATGATCAATAATGTAAATATTGATTTTTCCTGATTGGAAGAAAAAAAACATATAATAATAAAAATAAAATCTACCTAGTGAACGAAAAGATTAAATAACATTCACGATTGCTTTTTAATTGAAATTGGTGTCCTGTTTTTTTACCGTCTCGTCGATTTGGTTGAATGAAAATTTAAAAAGCCACTGAAATGGATAAATTGTTGAAAATCAACGATAAAAACTATTTTCATCAAATCATATTATCAATCGGTCTGCTTCCAATTGTTGTACGTAATTTAAACGTGTAATTGAATGACAAACTAGAATTTTCGAATATTTTTACAAAGTATAATAGTCATTATTACAACTGTAAATAATTTTTAGTCATTTTCGAGTTGATTTTAAATAATTCGGTATCATGAGAATACTTTAGAGTCAAAATGTATATTGTGAATACAGTTAAAAATACTAAAGAGAATAGAGTTAGTTGTCAAAAGTGTAGGCAAGTGGTATGGTATGTGCTTCAATTGAACTATTATACGCATTAGAGAGAAAAAAATCTCACTTACGATAATTTACTCGTTTTGGTGCCAGACTCACTGACTCACTTTTTTATTTACCTTTTTCCATTTTTCACTGTTTACAATGTACGAATTTTTGCGCAGTTGTGAGTTTCACGTACATAAATTAAAAAGGGTGAAAACGGATAAAAAGGATTCAGATGAATTAAATGTAGAATGAGGTGATTAAATGTCGAATAAATTTTAAAAATCACTGACTCGTTATTCCGTTAGCATTAAATTCGTGGTGAGTGAATAATCATATTTACCAAAACCTACCTATATGTCTGCAAATGGTGTTGTCTCGTTTAAATCTGTTCAGAAAATAGAGAGAGAGAGAGAGAGAGAGAGAGAAAGGGAAATAACGATTTAATCGATTCAAATATTGAATTTGATGATATAATTGGTTTCGCTATTCACTCTCAAATTCACTATTATTCACTTGTATTAATAATTTAGCTAACAGTACGATGAACGATTCCAACTAACTTTAAATTAACTTTCTTTGAAAACAATTATAATTTCAAATATAAATCTCCATTCTCAGAGTAAGACTTTGTATTAATACAAGCTATGAGTTTCTCTTTTCTGATTTATCACAACGGCCGAGATAATTCAATGATTTAGTGAAACTGTGGAAAAAAAGAGAATGAAAAAACATTACAAGAAAATTCACAATTTAATTTTCAAGTACATGAGAAGATAAGGTTAACGGTTAAATGAAGGACATATTGTTCTTGTTCGTTGTGCGTGACTCTTGTATTTATAATCGCAAGGATGAGAATAAAAATATCCAAAGTAGCAATGTCACAAGACTCGGTAGGAAAGAAAGTCGGGAGGAATACAAGAGTCACGCGCATAAGATTCACCGACGGCCAACAGCAATACTTGCGAGCCAACTGCGCGAATAAGTTATGAACTCTATGCATTTTAAACGACAAAATCCGGACCGAGCATGCTCTTTCACAGAATCTATCTTGTACATCTTTCTCTCCTTTATCTCGATCTTTTCCTTCGTCCCGAAGATACACTCATTTTTGCCAGCAGAAATGCATTATTGGCCTGACAATCTTTTTGGACACACGGGAATGCACGTGCAATATACATATTTATAATCTACATTTTTTTACGATAACTCACTGTGGATAATTTTTTTCCCGAGACTTTCATTTTTTTTTCTACAATTTTATTTATTCAACATACATTAAAAATTCCATTTATTAGATAAGAATATTAACAATTGTTGCTTGAATAAAAAAAAAAATTGTAGAACTGCATGATAAATAAAAGGAATTGTTTTAAAGAATATTTATTGGAATAATTACTTTCCAATTAATTTGCATTTCTAATTACAATACACCTTTTAGGAACAAATGAAATTCAAGAAAAAAATTTATTATTCTGTTTTTTTCTAAAATCATCCTAATCTAAAATCCAATCAATAGATAAATGAATTTTCAATAAATTTTTGTATAAATGAATAAATAAATGAATAATTTTCTACCCGCATGAGCAAAGATACTTTTGATCAACAATGATTAATAATTAATAAATTTATTAAATATCTATCAATTCAGAATGATAAATTTTTAACAATGTAAGATTTTAATTTAGACACGGTAATACAACTTAATATCCTTGATAATTCGATTATTACAACCTAGATTAAAATGAATCACTATTGTATTCATTGTTTCTATGTACATTTATTTTTAAAAAAAGAATCAATGCCATTGCAATTTATATTTTAATAAAATTATTTCATTACATCATCTATTAAATTCCAACTTTGAGAAAACATTCAAAAATACTTCTAGTATAATTTATTAATAGCTAGACAAAGTGCATGATGAATAATAAGTGGTGAGTTCAAAATAAAAAGATAATTTGTCAAATTGAATTGATTGAATTTATTGAAATAGCAAAAACAAAGACGGAATTAAACCTAATTGAATCGTAGAAAAAAGTAAATGCTGATGCATCGAGCAGGACGCACCCTCTTGAATTCCATTCGTCGTTAACCAAACTGGATTCTGTCCTACTGCGTTACCATCCTCGTTCGCTTTCTCTCCCTCAATACCGTATACAAACCAATCTATTTTCTATACGACGTTACCCCTCGACCGGAAAATGGCAGGAATGTTTTATCCACAAACTAAAGGATAGATTAGTACTAAAAACCTTAGTACTTGTATTGCAGCATCAAAATGCGCGAACAAATACTCAATTTAAATACGTAAAATGGATTTCCGCAACAGTTGATAAATAAAACATAAATCGACAGCTTTAGGTGCTGAAGTTGACAAGTAATTAGATGCTCTTTGCATCTCAAAAGCTCTAATACTCATTTATCACCGGCAGGTTTGATAATTCCAAGTAAAGCTAATGAAATGTAAATTTAAGAAGAATCACCGCAATGTCAACAAGCTGTTGTATTTCATTTACTTGTTGAATTTATTTTTGGCAATAAATTGATTCAAGTATTATAAGTCTGTTTTGATTCCAATCTCAGAAAGTTTGGCAGAAAAAATTATTAGCAACCACTCCACCGATGGCACTTGTTTTTAGTTTATTTTCTCATACTTGACCCATGGGGTATATCTTATCTTCGAAGAAACCTCTACTTTCTGGATTGTGGAGAGGAAATCGGATATTCTGCTCATGCACGAGGGTCGTATGTTTACCTCGCGGTAATGGCCACGATTGCGTGAGAAGTTTCTTGATTTTTTCAAGGTTTCATCGACGATCCGCCGAATAAAAATTAAAATTAGAACAAATTAGTTGATATCTTTTCACTAAATTCAATGTCGTGATAATTAAGCTAATAATATTTTAATTATTATTGTGGCCATTAAGGTCGATGAAAATGAAGCTGCTGATGAGAGACATGAATAAAAAATGACGGGATTTTTTTTATATTCTTGATAAGAGAGCGAAAGAAAAAGAGAACAAATGGAATGAAGAGAGAGGAGGTAACAAAATGAGGAGGAGAAATTTCGTTCAGACGAGAAAGTTTTGACTTCCAGAGGAACTTTGTGAGCGGCTCGTGCTTGCCTGAAGGAAGAAGATGCTGCTGTTCTCTTTCCATCATCTTTATAAGTCCTATCCTCTTTCCATGGTGGCAAGCTAATACTCATCAGAAGTTAAATACCACGTTGCCAAAGTTCGTTCTTGCCTTCTTAATCATTGACACCAACTCACGCGCACTTGAAATGTGTAAATAACTAATTACTCTCCGTGACGAGGAAACGAATGCATAATTCAAACGTCCATTACTACTAAGCTATAGTGTCGTAGTTAATGCTAGAGCGTGAGCGGTTGGAGCTTGAGACCCCTTAGACTCCTCTCGGGAACACGATCTAGGAAGTCACCTCATCCTCAGTCTGTTTCTCCAGGACTTTAAGTCTAACGTTAATTATCAAATTTGTCTGCTTCATTACTCATGAATTATTTTATAAATAATTAAAAACTATTTCGTAAATTCTAATATCTCTATTTAATCTTTTTATCGTTTCATTTACGGTAATAATTGAATTATTATTTTTGCCAGCATTTGCATTGCTTTCATTATCAGAGTAAATTTATTTTTTAAATCTTTTTTAATTATGATAATTATAAATATTCTTTTCTCATTTTATTCATTAACAATGGAATGTTTAATTTAAAATCTCAAATAAAATTCTATATCTGCGTTGAAGCTGGATGGAAATAGTTTGCATCAATTTTTCATCAGTTAATTACAAAAAAATTAGTAGAAATGAATGAATGATGTGATTATTCATAGCTACTAGAAATAATGAATATATTTTAATTTAAAAATATCTTCTAAATAATAAAAATTTTCCTTTTTCAGTTGAAAGATTAAGATGAGGTACATCATGAGATAAGAAAAAACTGTATTTCTACAGTCTTTGATAAATTTTATTTACGAATATACAGCTCATTTTCAAATCAAAAATATTCTGATTTGATTCGAGAATATTCATGTAACCGGGTGTTAGAAAATTGAAGTATAAAATGAAGAAATAGATTGAAATGGTAAAATGTTAGACGAAAAATGAAAAATAAAAAAGGTGCTTACTGAGCCTATATAACCTTTGGGTCTTTGAGATTGTGCCAAAGAACTTACTAATGAAAATAGAGCAAACAAATCGCTTGACGTTTACGTAATAGAAAACGAAATAAGATGTCGATATGAGGTGTGTTGTGTTTCATGGGTGGGGATGATCCATGTATCACCCAGTTTTTCTTATAAAGAGGATAAAAAGTCAAAGCAACTAAAGTTCAAGTGTGAAAACTGCTGCTATTGCTCGAGTGAAATGCACTTTACCCCAAAATATTTCACCAATCTTTCGTCAAAGAGTAAAAGACTCTCAATAGATTATAAGTCTTGGTGAAAAGAAACAGCAAAGGAAGGCATGTGTTTGACAGACTTGAAGTGGAAAAAGTTTTATGTGTCTTTTGCTCGTCCTAGTTTATGATTTGTCCTATATAAAGAAAGTTTTTTTTATCATTATTACTGCTATGATTATTCTAATTATTTATCAAAATTAAAAATATACATTTTTTTGAGTAAATTAAACTCTCATTGTCACAGACACGTTTTCCAGTTTCTACATTACTTAGCTCTTAAAAAAAATCTAGCAGTGTTAAACTACATAGCTTCTCTTTTCGACATATGAGCCAACGAGTTTTGACACTTAACAGTTTCGCTTAATCAGCAAAGTGCTCGCAACAAATTGAAGCGCTCTCACATGGACAATTGCAGAAGAGAAATGAATGTAAAGCAAAATCACAGATTTAAAGTAATGAATGTACATGGTGACAAAACCATTCATATATATTTATAAACTATGACAATGTTTAAAACTTTTCAGTAATATTTTAACTCTGTAATGTAATATTTAATGCTATGACATATTTTGCTAAAAAAGAATTTTTTTTCAAAAATGATGAAATTCTCGAAAATAATTATTCAAATAAACAATGATCAATGATTGTATCAAACTTTACAAAGATTCTTCATAGAATTAATACAACAACAAGTGGACCTTTAATAAAAAGCTCTACAGCTGCAAGATTTCAAGGTAACTTTTGAATCAGTGATTTTTCAAACTCACTACAAATCGTATAATGTTGAAGTCGTTCGGGTCTACGTGTGTGAGAAATGTCAGGTTGACTGAAGAGATAGTGTACTGGAGAGGAATAAGAAAAGACGAAGGTAGTGTTTGTGTGGAAAGAGAAAGGGGCTGTTGGATGGATGATTCCATGAAAGACCCAGTTGTGATGTAGAAGCTTCCAGGACCACGTTACTTCCGATTCGACGATGCCTTTTGATCTTCCTACGTCTAGATTCTACCTACTTGCTTACTACTACTGCTACTTTTAGCTCAAGTCAGTCACGGCATCCCTCGTTTGTCAGAACTGTACTACATGAACACCATGAACGACTTATCGAAACTTTACAGCACCAACACTGTGACATTAGTTCACTTGAACAGACCCTTTATTTCCTCCTAACTCCTTGAAACCTCCGTCACTCAAGTCTCTTCCGAATACGCAAGCACGAGACCTTGACTATCTCGAACCATCCAAAGACAATCATGCATAAATCTTTCTTTGGTACAGTTAATGCTATTTATACTCTCATCAAAAGGTGCAACGATCTATTGATTTTCATCATTTGAAAGCTTTTTTAAGGTTATAACATTTTATTAATATTATTCCAGTGATGAAAAGCGGAAATATCAGTAACACGTTATACCTTGTGGACGGAAATATAAACGGAATGGTAGTCAGAGTCTCCAATTTCCCAAGATCTTAGCATCCTCGAGAACAGCTTGACACATAATAGACGGTTAGATGAAACGACAAGACTCACAGTAAAGGAAACGTTCATAATTCAACCTACCTCGATTTCCTACAGACATAAATATCTATTTCACATATTTTTCGACTTTTATTTTATCAAGAAAGTTTGAGAAAAAATTAGAAAAGATATAAGATGAATTTTTATATTATCATGTATGTCTATTCCAGACTTTTTTGTCCTGCACTAAATCAATTTAGCACTTAAAAATGAATACCTTTTTAAGTCGTTTTTCAGTGTTATAGGTATTATATATGGTGGATTCGTCAAATAAAAACTATGACCTCTAAACTACAATATAGTCAGTTAAAACATGGTCGAAATAGAAACGAGCGGAGCGCCAAGCTGGTAAATTGAAATCTGAAACCCCCAAGCGTGAGATAAGCGAAAAGGGCGTGTTCACAAATGTGTATCTATATGTTATGAGTTATGATATAACATCATATCTGTCATCTCAGGATAATTTCTATAAAATATATTTTATTTTTAAGAGGATATTAAAAATATGTTATTTATCAGTTTCATTAAAATTTCGTTTACGCATTTTCATTTTATTGCTAATTAATCGTGATATATGCATATAGTCTAAACGATCAATAACGTTTTCGTGGAAATTTTCGTACAACAACTGCGTTTATAACATGGATATCATTCGTTCCAATTTCATTAGTGTGAATGAGTATTAAAAACGCGCTGGTTAAAATTCATCGTGTCCGCACATGTCAAATCCACATTATTGAATTATTTGTGCTGCATCATAATATACAGAATAGAGAGTATAATGGAGCACACACGAAAAAGTGTCACTACTGCACAATTTAATTAATATTAATACAAGACAATATCAAAATATTCATTATTTATATTATTATTAATATTTCAATTCTAATATCGCAACATTCTCATGGCGTACTATGAATTTTATTAAATACCAGAGAAAAAAATTTGCAACAAGTTTTTTATTTAGCATTGCAATGTATAAAAAACTTGTCTCTATTAATAACATACAAGTTTATTATATTTGTTTATTTGTTTAATCACGATTATCTCTTACACTTTTTTATTAATTATCTAACCTCTCATACCTTTGTTTCAACGAGAATTCCTTCATTAAAAGCACACTAAAGTAAAATAAATCAACGATAATTAATATGATAGAATAAATAATCTATGGAATAATAACAACTAAATGTATTAACACAGATACAAATATTTATTATGGAGATTCGTCGATTTATGTTTATAGAAGAGTAAAATCGAAATACTCATAATAGAATAGCGGATAAAATGTAAAAGACAAAATGGTTACTGGTTGTTCATACAATAAAATTGATCAGAGTTGAACACTGAGAGTAGTTTTCGAGTGCTTAATTGTAAATTGTAAGCAATTTCGTAATTGCACGAACAAAGCAATTACGTCATTTGACTAGCTATATCTACGTTGAGGCGCTTGGGCAACAAATGCATGTGAGCTGTCGATATATAACCAGACAAACAGTAGATGATAATGCAATTTGGATAATACCAACACATTCCATCGGCTTACGTTATCCACTTGATAAAGGTATATCACGTACTTATTTGCATCAAATACGTTTGAAATGGTTGATTTGTTTTCATCATGGGGACTGATAGTTTTCTTTTTTCATTCAAAATGGAGCCTAGTTGATTGTTGGAAAAAAAAATTTAACGGTATTATTTAACAAAAAAAAATAAATAAATAAAAGTTAATGATGAATCAGTTTGTGATGTAAAGTAGAATAAATAAGAAGCCAATCATCTAATGTGTGGACCTAAAAAATAAATTAACAAACAATTACTTTAGTGAAAATATTGATAATGAGTAAATAAATTGCTAAAAGGCAAGAAGCTTAAATGAAGGAGAAGAAATAAACTTGACACTGGAAACTCAGCGACGATGTGATGCTTCTTAAAACATTATCTTGATGTGCTTCATGACTAAGAAGCCGAAAATTTGGAGCAGAAGTTTAGGAAAGTTGTGATGAAAATTCTATCTTTGAAAGAATATTAGGTGGAAAATGTTCTAGTTACATATTTACTCGTAACTTTAAGTAGCTGCTAGTGGCATTTTAATCAGACATTTGATGAGATCAAAATAAACTGTGATGAAATGAAATGTGTCTAAAAGCTATTCATTACTACTTTCTAAATATAAATTATTTAAAAAAATAAATCTATATTTATTTTTAACTTATTCAATAATTTTTCAAAAAAATATCAATGGCATTTGATGAAAATAATTGGCTGCAGATGTTAATTGAATAAAATGAAGAAGTTAAAGTGATTATTCATCAACTTTTTATCGAGTATTTTACGAAAATTATTAGATCCTTCAGTACTTTTTTTTATCTTGGATTAAATTCATACAAGTAACTTTTAAACGAAAATAGCTATTAACCTTTCACCAGCATATTTTTTTTATTTTCAACAATTATTAACTTAAATTGCCTAGCAGTTATATAGAGTAATCGGACTAGTCTCATATCCCCGCCCACAAAAGTAGATCGTTTATTACTTCTTTCCATTTGCCGAAGCCCTAGGGCACCGAACAGTACGGCCAAAAGCGAAGAGCAACTCTGGCTCATCACCCCGGGCTTTCTCCATCCCCTTACATGTAGAAGTGGCTTCTCTAGGGAACAAGGTATGTGAGAGTAAGAGAAAAAGACCAAGGTTGGAATGAGTTTTATGGAGGTTGAAAGAATTCACGCGCCGCCTACTTCGATGAGTGCACGTGGCTGATAATACCAATGGAACAGAATGTTTTTAAACTTTATTTTTATTCCTCATATTTCTTTTTCCATAACAAAAAAATGTACCAAACTTGCTTGGTTACATTCTTTAGCCTATGCATCTTTTCACCAATTCACAGTCAACACATAAAACCTCACTGTCTTTTTAAAGTATGTTAGTCTGACAGAATACATGTCACACTCGAACAACTTTGAGCTTTTGCCACTCAACAAAAAGCTTGACTCTCTTTTTACCACTCTTTTATGTCGTATCGGAAATTTCAGCTTTTTTCGCCGAGTCTGTCAAATCATTCGTAAGGATTTAAATTTCCGCGTTCCACTTCTGCCCATATATATTACTTTTTTTTTCGTCATTGGTAAAATGGAGTCACTTTTCCGTCCATCAAAAGTTGGTCGAAAGATTGAAACATGGTGGAAATACCCACATAGAACATATTAAATCTCTCGTATGTTTTTTTCTCACTTTACTTTCGGAATATGAGATTTTATTCATCCCCCAGACGTAAAAAAAAATATAATTTTAGTCCAAAAAAACTGGGGAAAAAGACTCTTATATAGTTAAACATATATTCCTTAAGACAATTTTCCGGGTGCTATATCAAAAGCAACAGTTAATTAATAGCGAAACATTTAAATCTAATTAAAAAGTCAAAAGCTCTTAAGACAAAATGTTTGAAGCAGCCCGCATGGATTTCACACTGCACAAGAGTCTTCTTTTTTTGGCAAATTATTGAGGAGTGTCTAAATAAAGGGGTGAACCAAGGATGAGGTTAGACATAGAATGAGAAAAGAGAGGACAGAAACAATAAAGAAAGTGAATGAAGCAATGAGGAAATGGCTCGAGGCGTTAGTGGATAGAAGGGTAGATAATTAGACAAGTAACAGTGACTCACCCGCATCTTTATACCATATATATATATATATCTACAGCTAGACTGCGTCTTGCTTTCTCTTTTGGCTCCTCCACCTTCAGCCATGCTAGTTTCCTCCTTAATTAAATATAAGCACCAGTTTACCTCTTCTCTTAAACCAGTCCTGGATGCACTAGAACACACATATACACTAGATTATGGTACAAATTCTCCACGTACATATATAGATACCAAATGCCAGATACCATTCGCTTTTCTCGTATCTATTGCCATGCAATTACAGCAACAGCGCAGTGCTTACATTAAATGCACATATAGCACCACAATATCGCGACTCAACTCACGATCATGTTGTTGCTGCTGAGTAGAAAGAGATGGTGCGTTATAGACGGAGTACGAGTGACGTGTGAGGACCACGTTTATTTGCATTAGGCCGTATTAAACGATCACAATATCATTGCGCAAAGGTGAACGATCGAATTAACGATCACTCACGTGCGCGAGCGTGAAACAGCCGTTGAATATTCCTGTGTTGTTTGTTTGACAATGCAACCCTTAGTGTTGTATTTCATTAAGTGATGTTGCGACTGTTTCTATGTTTCTCAATGCAATAATAATACTGTCCGTGTTATACTGTCCGTATACCATAAATTTTTAAACATTCGCAAACAAAATAATCAACATTGATGAACTATACTATAAGTTTTGAGCACCGTTTTAAATATTCCATTTAATTATTTACATAAATGTTGAAAATTGAATATTGATTATTATTATATACATTATCTACTAGCAAATATAGAAATTATGTTGTAGGATTATTGGTAATGATGAAATGGGATTAAAAATATTTTTATTCATTATTAACGTAGAATAGCATTTTCTTTTCAAACAATATTTTAATCGTTATTTGGAATAATAACCACACTCTAAAATAAGTCTTAATCGAATAAAATTTTTTGTTAGTAGTATAAGAAATATCTATGAAAATATTTTTTATGTTATTCATTTTTATATAAATTAATAAAATTAGTTGTATTCTTCGTCTTGTCATTTAAACCTCCTCGAGTCAAAAAAGCTTCAATTAAAAGTCTATGAGTGTAAATAGAATCCAATAATCTTTGAACATACATTTGATAGGGTGATAATTGAAAATTAAAATTAATTTTCCGATATTTCATATCATCATTTGCTGATTGATAATTATGATCATTCAATTGAGTTTCAAGTTTTTCCTTGGAATTAGTTGACAAAATATGAATAATGTGTTTATTTCCTAATTGATCAAAGCCCATGATTAATTGATGGGTTGGTTCGACATCATTATCCTTGGAGGAATTATTTTCAAAACTATTCAACAACCGTTTACTATTAGAATTACCAGGAGAATTTTCTTCAGTTCCAATAACAACTTCGTGTCTATCTAACTGTCCATTTTGATCTCTCTGCATTCTACGCCATGATCTTGATCGTGATCTATCGATGTGACTTTCCTGTGTCGATGTTGAAAGTTCGGATGGGTTCAATTGATTAGTCGAAACGTATATATTACGACTAGCACCAAAGTTTGCAAGCGAAACTTCTCTTTGAGGTTCAACGGTTAGTTGAAGATCGTATCGGTATGAGTCTGAAGATATGAAACGTTTTATTCTTTTTAGAGTCCATTTCACCAACGAATCCTTCTGATTGGTACAGGGTTTACAGTTTTCGCAGCCTTCTTGGCACAAGATCCATCGACCATCCGGAAGATGATAAACGTCTCCACGAGACAGCAACGCATTGTCTTCACTGGATGCCGTTGGCAGGGGTCCACTATAAAACGGAGCCTCCAACAACTTCTTGTATAGAACATTGTTAAACTGGGGTGGCGACGATATTGTCTTGAACACGAACTCTCGGAGAATATATTCCCAGTATGGAGACTCCTTCAATGATGGCTGAATCAAATCAATGGGTTTGGTAATATGCGGCTTTACCGGTGATGATTCTATAGAAATAAAGTTCAAAATAGCAACCTGAAAAAAGGTAAGTATTTTAGAATTTTTTTCTTGAAAGAATAAATATGTATAAATCAATTACTGATAAATACTCACCATGGTTATTGAGTGAAAAATTAACTTGGAAAGATACATGGTATTAGTGAAGCAATTGTTCAGATGCACCGCCCACAATATTTTATCAATGCACTGCATAACTATTCTTGCACGCTCCGTTTGACAAATGACTAGAACAAAAGCCCGGTTAGATGGAGACAAGAGGCGGCTTTGCACACCCGTTTGAAACAGGACACTTGTCATAGGTATCACGGATACCATCTCCACCGGAAGCTTCGAAGAATGTCAGTGTTATTCGTGTAATAAGTCAACATTGTCTGATTGTTTTAAATCACGCTTTCAATAAATGTCACATTGTGTTGACGTATCACGGTTTTTATCAACTGTTTGATCATCAACAACTCAAATATTTTATTTTTCAAGATAAATTAAGTAAAACAAATTATACTAAAAGTTATTTTATGATCAATGTATTTACATTTGAATGGAAAATAATTAAACTAAATTACTGTAGATTAATTAAAAGATGGCACCACATCTTGGTAGAGTATAGTGTGACCATCTAACATCAAAAACGTTCAACTATAATTTTCTTCTAATGTGTGATGATAAGATGTGACCGAAAATGGAAATTTCTCGATAGATAATTATTCAAATACCATGATAGAAAACTATTTTATTTACCACTAAGTGAAATATTGAATCATTCATTTAAAGTGTTATTAAAAAATAATCAAGGAATAATGTACGTTGATTGGGTCTTAAAATCTCAAGTAAGTAAATAGTTTACCGATGGCTATAAATTTTAAAAGATTTTAATAATGAATTGAAAAGCTGATTATTCATCCGATTTAAAGTTTATTTACTTTCTTGAGAATTTGTTCAAAAATCATCTATGCCGTGTCATAATCATCTCCAATAAAAGTTTTTTATCCTTTAAATAATAAGATAAATTTTTATGAGTACATGGAAAGAATTTTTTCACTAAATCTAAGTGCAAAAATGACAAGTGCACGTTTCGAAATTTATAAGTGAAAATATTTCTATTCGATAATATATTTTGAGTTCTTGTAAGTTAATTTTGTACTTAAGAGGTGTCTTAGTAAAATAATTACTTGGGATAACTTAAAAATTACTTACAACAATCCAAAATTCACTGTTGAACAGAAATATTTTTACTTATAAATTACTTATAAAAACGTGGACTTGTCATTTTTGCACTTAGATTTAGTGAAAAAATTCTTTCCGTGTAAAATTTACGCAGTAAATATCATAATTCCAACAACTTTGCTGCACAAAAGAATATTTTTAAGCTAAAAATTTTTATGGTTATTATCTGTAACTTTTAGAAATCTTTTATATAAGACCCAAACATTTCATCTTCGACATTTTTTTAACTTATTTGAAATATTTTAATTATTTATCAATATTTATTTCTTTTTATTAGAAATTTTATTTCATCGAAACAAACCCAACAAATTATTTTACGATGAGTTTCGCAAAGTGCACTCTTGGAGACATTCTAGAAATTTACCTGACGTCTTTTCATTCAAGATTAGAACCTCAATTTGTAAACCTGAATTTTTAGGTGGGTTCTTGCCCACCTCTGTCTTTCAATATAAGGTTAGTGTTTCAAATTTAAGAAACTTTAACATAAAACTTGGGATTGTTTTTATTGTGAAAAATACAATTGGATAGAAACATCAAAACTACCTAGCTAACAACGAGAAGGATCTCGGTATAGGTAGGTGGATTAGAATAATACTCTCCCACCGAGTATCGTCACAGGTATACCTGAAGTCCCTAGCAAAAAGTTTGGCTCCCTTCCCCTGCTTTTCTTTTCACTTACTGTCTTTACCAAATAGACCAATCAGGTCATTGACTTATGTTCTCCTTCCTAGAGTAACAAGTGATTTAGGGTGGGACTAGTGCGTTAGAAAAAGCCAAAACATTTATTGTGAAATTAGTCAGTTTGCGGTAGTCATACCAATTTGTTTTCTCTGGAGAGCATCAATACTTAAATATTCTCCATGTCTAACTGGATGGCAGTTATCAGTTTACTTAGCCGAGTACCGCTTCTAGTCTTGCGTACGTTAAGTTCAATAAGTAATTTAATTCGGTCGAAGATAACTGACTTTGCAGTATTTGCAATAACTTCGTTCAGTGAATTACAAGAAATAATCGAAATGACGGAGAAAATTGATAATAAAATTAAAGTGGAAGATGGAGATTGTGAGAAAGATGGTGATTTTGTCACGCCAATCAATAATTTGAGGTAAGTTGAATTTTTTATTTTTTTCCCTTAAAACTCTGTTTAAATATTTAGATTTTAATTCAATATTCTTTTTTCGATGACTCTAACATTGATTTTATAACGAATTTTATTTTAATTTCTCATTAATTAATATTTTTTCAACACTGTTTTCATATATTTCAACGATTATTATTTTGAAGAACTTCATGAATTTCATGAATACAATTTGACCATTAACTATAATGAAGAAATAATGAAAACAAACCACATCATACTCTATTGTAAACAATCTTCATGTCATCTCTTTAATATTTGTTGTTTCTATTTAAATATTCAAGAGTCGTTGAGTGTAATTGAGACAAATGAATCGGTTAAAATTTAATTCTGTTATCTTTCGTTAAATTACCAAGGGTAATTTACATAAGTTATTATTAAAAATTTTTTATTATTAATAGAAAAATTTCGTTCAACAGTTTGAATTGTAGTGGTCACGAATTATTCGAGAATGCTCTATCGTCTTCTTTCATCAAAGCTGAGGAGTTAATGGAAGAATACGGAAGTTATCATCAATATCCACGAACAAACGGCGATGACTTGAAAAATGATCTACAGTCAAGTTCAACGAAGTAATTATAAAAATTTTTTTTGTTCAAATAAATATCTAATATTAAATTACTAATTAATAATCGTTATCTGTAGTTCGTTGAATAGTTTAGAAAATGGCAACGCAGTTCTACCGTTCGAACACATTTGGATTGCACAGCTTTGTACCTGGCTACACGCTCGAGGACTTCAGCATTACGGTGCGACCTTTCCTAATTTATTCACCAACAAAGTATTTACTTTCTCTAAGCGTAAATTCATTGAGGAATGCGGGCCCATCGATGGACCTCATATTTATGACACTATTCAATTACTTCACTGGCTTCATAAAAATAGCTTCGGGCATCTCTGGCATCAGCTAGCAGGTTTTTCTATCAAGGATTTGACGTATCTTTCGAAAAATGATTTGGCATCAATTTGTGGCCGCGAAGACGCTATACGTTTGATTCACGCATTGAAGATTAAATTAACAATATATTGTGCCTTAGATTTTAACGAATGTGAAGCCCATCTGTGGAAGATTATCTGTTTAAGAATGATGACTGTTGACGAATTATTAAGGGAGATTTCGCGAAAATTCCATATTCCACATGATCATGTTAAGAGAATTAAAATTGTAGAATCATTAGGAATACATATTTTACTTGATGACGATCTTTTAAGCAGTATTAAAGATGGTACGGAATATTTAATTCAAATCACTTCACCAGCAAAGACTGGCTTTCAAGAACTTTTACTGAGACCTTTCTGTGGATAATTTTTTTTAGTTATTGATTTTTAACTATTTAACATTTTACATTATTATGTACTTTGGGTCCGTGTTCTTTTAAAGTCAATTTCTGATGTAAACTTCTTAATAATGCGTGACAATACATTTTTTTAATTTATTAATAAAAACTATGATGTTCTTTTTTTATTTATACAACCTTTTTCAATTTCTTTAACAAATGAATTTAGTTTACCTGTCAAATTTTTCAGCATAATTACACTATTAAATAACCTAATTTTTTATTTTTGATAAATTTTTAGGTAGAATAATAGTAATAGTGCTATAAGAAAAATAAAATGACACCAAATGATGCAACTTTCCAAGTCCCTTTACCTCAAATGCTCGACCTGGCATTAGGAACACCAGAAGTAATAATAAAGAATATTCTTTATCCTGCTTTTGTCATGGCACGTTTAATATTAAATTTTAAATTATTGTTTAAAAGGTAGGATCAGTAAATTTTAATATTCTACACAACTTTCTTCATATTCTATTACGTCAGACAAGTTTAAATAATGTCAAAGCAGAATATCGAGGAGATGATGCAGCTAGAATAAAAGTAAGAAATGTTTTATTATAGATTGTGGTAAAAAAACTTAGTTCAGTGAATAAAAAATGATACATATATTTAAAGGCTATGGTTGCATCTTTGAACGATGGTTCAAATTTTTATCTTCATGAAAGTGATATTATTGACATGGATGGAAACATTGTACAGGGAGATTATGTTTCTGACAGAGCAGTTGTCACAGTAAATTTTTCTACCATTAATGATCAAATTCCACAAAAGAATAGTGAAGTTGAAGATAATATTGAAGTTGATTCTCCAAAGACAAAAATAGTTGTTAATGTTCAGCCAACTGATAAAGCCGATAATGATCAAAAATTCGTTGAAGATGATTTAAATAAAAAAATTTATCAAATGAATAAACGAATTACTGATTTAGAAATAAATTTCGAGTATCTTCTTGGTGATGTAACAAACTTTCGAGAAATTATCAGTGCATCTCAGCCACCTGAACGTGAACCATCAATTATATCAGAAGCAAAATCTTTGTCCAATGAATTTGATGATAATCAAAAATCCGACCAAGAACAAACATGGGCAGAAGAAGATACACACTGTAAATCCAAGTATTTAGCAACTAAACACTTAAAGTGTTTGCAATGTTAAACATCATCAACGAACTATGTTAATTTTGTAAACGACTTTTAAACGTTTCTTGTCATTTACCAAAATGCTATAGTTTGTTTATGGTATTCAACATTGTAAACACTTAGATGTTTAATTATTAAACACTTTAAACGTTTTATTACTAAACACCTAAATTTTTCGGGATTTGCAGTGACAGAAGTAGAAGATAATGAAGAAGATGATGGAGACAATGATGAGGGAAATATACCATCTAAAGATTATAGTGATAATAAGATATTAATTGAAGAACAAATAGGTGGTGACATTAAGTCATCAGTTTATGCCAGCAAGGTCTCTGGTTTAACAACAGCTAGCTTAGCAGCAAGCAAAACATCCAAACAGTTATCAAAAAGCTTCAACTATGCAGGTATAATAGGAATAAAATATTCTTTCAATTTTAACATTTTCTTTCTGATGAAATAAAACTTACATTAAATTTTTTAGGACAATTAAATAATCTGAAAGAAGAAGTATCATCTTTAAAAAATGATATGGCAAAAATAATGCAGGATGTTGCAGAAATTCGTTACCATGTCGACCAACTAGTAGTTGATAAAGAAGAAATTGCTGAGGAAGCAGCAGAAAAGGAAGCTGTGATTCGTGACATCATTGATGAAATTGAAATAAAATCTGTAGAACAAATATCTTCAGATATTCCTCAAACAGTTGATGAAGCAGAGCCTTTTATTGAAGAAGTAGATGTTTTTAGTGTAGAAAGTCTTTCAAATTCCGAAATACTAACTGAAGATCAATCAGAATATAGTGATGATAGAAAAAGTAGCAAAAAACTTGTCTCAACTGTTTCGATATTAAGCAAAACAGTTAAAGACTCGATAAATGATAATGAAACATTGAACGATTTCAAAGATGAAAAAAAGTCATTAATTACAATGATCGAGAAAGTGCAAAATAAGCACGAAGAAGATTTAAGAAAAGTTGATTCTCGCATCAAAATGTTGGAACAAATGTTGAACTTCGATGGATTCGAAGGAATTAAAGGAATAAAAGATATTGTACAAAATATCAAAAATATTGAAATTGATATGGAGAGAATGAATTGGATTATTGAGAATTTGAATAAAGAAAAGGAATCACGCGATAAAAATATGGATGTAATTATTAATATTTTACAATAGTACTTACAAGTACTAAATGACGGATTTTCTTTAGATTTTGACTGAGCAAGTAGAGCTACTTAAAATCATGAAAGCGAATAGAGAAGACTTAGAAGATGCGTTAGCTAGCAAAGTTGATGCTACAGTTGTCAATAGAAAGGTCTAAATTAAAATCGAAATCTCTTTCCTTGAATCATAATTTTTTTTTTTTTTTTAATCAAATATGGATGATTTTTATTTTCAGGTCTCGTATAATCGCTTTGATACTGCATATGAAGAGCTCACTAACGCATTGGAAGATACAATATTGAAATCAAATCAACAAGAAACTGCATTCAGAGAAACATTAAATACTGTTCAGCAAGAGATTGATAACAAATTAGATAAGACAGAGGTACCTTCTATTCAAGAATATATGGAAGAAAAACTCCAGGCATTGCAGGATGAACTCAAACAATTGACTATAAAAAAACATGAAAGTGAAGCAGCAGGAGCTAAAAAAATACTAACGTAAAATGTTTATCGCAATTGAATATTTTATTAATACTATATTAAAAAATTTATTTTTAGAGGTCTCCAATGCATTACTTGCGATAGAGATGTAATCATGAAAAGAGACCAAAATGCGTTAGATTATCCAGATCCAATGCCTTATCGTAAAATCATTAAGCCTTATTTGACATATAAATTGGATCAAACGAGAAAACACCCGAGACGATTTCCAGCTAAACACATAAACCTATTTACTGCCGCAGTTCAGGACATGAACAGACATAAGTTTTCGACAGATGATATCATGGAAAAATCATCTAGAGATCATTTTAGTAATCGATATTGTGGAGGTAGTCACACAATTACAACACCACAGCAGAGAGTTATGAGAATGGGTCATTTTCTTACGGATTGGGGTCCAGAAATAATTCAATTAAATGAAGGCACTGTAAAAGGAGCTGATGGACAACTTTATCATGGTAGACCTATGCTACCTGGTACAACTAATGTGCCTAAAGTGTGTGGACTTGATGAAAACGTATGTTGTAATCTTGTTAACAAATCAGAAAATTTCAAAGGTTGAAACATATTGAGAAAATATAAAGAAAAATTTTTTACATTAAATTTTTTTTAAAAATATTAAATGAATTACTTTTTAAAAGAAGAATTTGCATTGTGTAAAATCATTCGTTAAATAAAATTACTTGAACAGTCAATTTTATAGATATTTATTAAATGTTTCATTACTTGACATTGTAATTTATCAGACATTAAGATTATATTGGACATGACCTTTCATAATAAATAATAAATATCTAATTATTAAGGGACGACTAATAGGCCCTATACGACCTGGACTAGACTTAATAATTTATAATACTAATCTTAATAATTACAATATTAATCATTTTACTGGAGCTGATCTACGTCATATAAACTTTAAGGTACAAGGAGTATCTACACATCAGCCATAATCTTAATCATGTGATACGACAGTATAGAATAAATATTAGGGTTGTTTATCTAAAATAATAATATTGATAAATATAATTACAATAATCAATAATAATTATAATAATATTAATAATTAACACTAGAGTTTAATGCGAATTTTATGGCTTATGAATTAAATCAACATATGAAACACGACCCACGCAACTAATATCGTGCTAAGAGCAGTGACGAAAAATATATTACCTTATTATATGGCCTTTAATAATACAATTATATTTCCATTAAACGATCACGTCGATATGCATCATGTATTAATTACAATGATTAATTAATAATACTGGCAGCTTAAAATACGTGCTTAATTAATAATTATATTCAAATGATGACTATTGGATAGGAATCGTTTCTTTCAAATCTACAAACAAAACACCCTATATTTAAAAAATAGAAAAATATAAATGTAATATAAATTTCAACGAATCAATCATCTTGCGCTACTCTGTACACCTTCTTCAACAGTTTTCCCCCAGTTACGCTTCACTCTCTGATTTTTTAATTTTCTTCACTTTGTTAATTTTTTAATATTTGTCATAAGACGGTTATGGACGTATTCGTTAATAAATTATAAATATAAATATATCAATATAACTGAATTACACCGACTCATGTTGAGATAGATAATTATTCTAGAGAAATTATGATAGCTTAAAGAGTAATTTAATTTTGTTTATAGAATTATCGTTAATAGATTAATTAATTAATTGATAAGTAAATTATTTGATATTCATTGCACACGATGATACGTAACTAATACGTAGTTATGAAGTATCAATAAATCACAGATGAAAACTAGGCTAATTCTGTAACAAATTATTATCACATGAAAAAATATGTGTTTGTTGCATCGCAATCGTTTAACACTTATATTTATGCATTGTTAAGAATTGATGACCTATGATTTAACAACTAATAAATCATTATCATTTATAATTAAATTTAGTATTCCAGTTTAACTGAAAGTTATTCATTAAATCAAGTATTAAATTTTATACTGCTAAGTCTGAACTAAACAACATCGAAGGAAAGAAATAAAAGCTTGAGTATCTAATTTAATAGTTCTTGAAATTATAAATAACTTGAGGTACAAATTCTTGATATTTTTATGGAAGTTAAACTTTGGCATTGATTAGAATAAAAATTTAATTGTACTTTGCCGAATTTTTATTCTGTTCTTTTGGATGGAAGATTTTTCAATCTTCTATTATATGAGACAATTCTTCTGTTCACGGTTTAGTCAAGTGGAAATAAAACCATTATTTTAGAAATTTAACCATTGTTTCGAATATTTTTCACATTCATGTAAAAATTGAATTTTTTTATTTTCGAATGTTTTATATAGATTCTGGTTTCTTTAAATCAATAAATATAATAATTTAGCATATCTATAACTTTAAAAAAGTTATTTACTTTCAATTAAATCTGAAAATTATAATAAATTAAGTGAAATTTTATTTCTTGACAAAACAACTTGAATTTAAAAATTATTATCTAACATTTTTATTTTTTCGTCCTCAAACTTCCTGTACTTTAAATACATGATTATTAGTATGAATTTAGCATTATTTAATGCAATGTTAGCTGCATAATATAAATAATTTCTTTTTAATAATCATCAATGTAGAAAATTATATAGACATAGTGACTTTCCAAGATAATTTTTAATCTTAAATGCTTTTTTTAAATTTTCTTTATCAAAATTCAGTTTTATTGTTCCGGTAAAAATCATTACATTGGCCTTAACTCAATAAATTATTTTGTATCAGTTCGGAAAAATTTTCAAAGATAACGTTCGTCTAAAATGCATTATGTAGTACCACGTCTAGCGGAGGTAGATAGGGCTATTAATTGGGGAAGACAACTAGATTTTATTCGGACGCACATACGTTGTTCTTAATATAGTTACGTAAGAGTACGTTTTACCAAAAACATCTAAAATTTTCCCTGAAGTACATTACATAGTAAAGGATTGATTTTCGTTCATAAAATTATCCAGACACAAATTTAAAAAATATTAAAATATTTTTTTTTTTAACCAATTAAAAACTAATATTTATCAAGCTCTTTTTTCTCTTCTCGTTTGTTAGTTATTACATTGAATATATATTTATGAATGAATCTGTCGTATTTTGTACTGTAATAATTTTTTATGATTCACTGACAACGTAGTAATCCAATCAATTCAATTATTGTCCTCTCACAGATGATCCCATCTCTTCCGTAAACAATGCATCGTGCTATGGATACCAAATCGAGCAAATTTTACAAAAACAATGAGCATAATTTACGTAGAAACGTGCATTACTTATTTGTCTTCCTATCTCCATGTCTTTATCATAAGATCGACTGAGAATCCATTGCACGTATCTTTCAACGACAAGTCCATGTGTTCTTCATGAAATATAAAGATGATCAGCGCCTTAAAGGGCGCTACGATAGAAGCGCTACAACAGTTGTGCGATGACTGGATGCAAGAGACACATATGTTCAGCTCCTCGTATCGGAAGACGATTCACGCTGAAATGACGAACCATTTCTGGTATACTGTCAAATGGTTTGCTAAATTGTCCTAAAATGTAAGCATTTAAATCTTCATTCTTCTGTATCCTCATATGCATGAATCCTCGAGCACTCCTGAAAAATTTCAGCAATGTAAGAATGCTTTGTATTTTATTTTTTTATATTTTAAAATACTTTCAAGTCTTATATACATGCAAAGATGAATTTTTGGAGAGGAAAGCATCTAAGTTATATAAAGAGAAATGAAAAAAACATTTTACCGTACACTGAAAAATTATTTTATGATGATTGAAAAATCTCAAAGTATTAAAAATAAATTTAATTATGAATTCTATTAAATCGGAAAAATAATTTACAAGAAAATTTTTACCTTTTGGAAAATTATTTCAAATTATAAATAAAAACCGTTTCAGTATTAAAGAATTATTAGAACTCTTGATGAATTAATAAATAAAACAAAACTTGAAAAAAGTCACAAATTTGGTATATACCATGAACAGAATGTAAATTCGAAAGCATATAAAAG
Organism: Chelonus formosanus; assembly: GCA_028641665.1. Taxonomy (NCBI): domain Eukaryota; kingdom Metazoa; phylum Arthropoda; class Insecta; order Hymenoptera; family Braconidae; genus Chelonus; species Chelonus formosanus. Next base: position 24,471,453 of record CM054002.1, read on the forward strand.
TGTGAGGATTTCAAAGGATCTGTAACTTATGTCAAACTTTCATCAACTTACTTCAACGACAAAGAATAATCCTGCTTAGTCGATTCACTGTTCCTCACAAGATAGCTTCCTTCTCGCAAGAGTCTCAGAACTGCCTCAGCTTCGATTCTCGTTATCGATCCATGATACCATCTGAAAATAAAATTAATTAATTTTTTTTTCAACATTTCTAATTAGTATTCGTTGAATTGAAATAATTACCCTTGTCTTTCAAGTGGTAATTCAACGTCTACGAGATCCGCAGATGTACGGCTAGTCGTTAGTTCAAGACCGAGACTCAATCCACCAGGTTTCTTCATCATTGGGAGACCACCCCCATTTCCGCCATTTCCACCATTAGCTTCCAAGTTAAGCGTCATCTTTGGACGCGCCACACTGCCGCCTGAAATGAGTCACACACCAGTTAGACGTCGCGTCAAGCCTTTTCCAACCTCTGATAGTCTGGTACACTAATATCTGAGAGTTTTATGAGCTATGATAATCGGGTCAAATTGCAATCGTTCCCCAGTGAGTCCTTAGTTAAGAGTATATTTACTTTTTAGCGTAAGCAATATCTTTAAACCACGAAAGTTTTAATTTTCTCTGAAAATTAGTTTGTAATTACTAACAATATATTTTTTGTGCAAAGCAATTAAAACTTTTGATGGATCAGGAAATCAGTTCCACTTGTCTGCATATTTTTTGGATGTAAAATCTGTTAATTTTTATACATAAAATATTGTTAAAGCCATGGTATCAGTTAATATAATGTATTGTCAGAAAAGATTACAATCGCGCGAGATTAAAGCTTAGAAAGCTGACAAACTGTCGAAAGCTGCCATGTGTTCATATACCAATCACTTGTCTCATGGGTAAATCATAGAGAAACGATAGGGAATGTGACTCAACCTCCACGATAATTTCGTTTATGCTGTGGCAGTCTTTAGGAGTTAAGTTGCAAGAGAATGATACGGGTATAAGAAAATTGGTCTGACGGCTGTATCGTTGAGTTAGCAAATACTTAAAGATAAGATAGTTGGAAACTTTCGTGATTATATACAAGAATTGATAAACAAAGAAGTTGACTTCTATTCTCCGATCCTTCCAATTTTCTTTGTGGTTGAATTTTACATTTCATTTCTCAAGAGTTTTTGTTATCAAATATTAACGAATCTCCAAGCTTACTTCTCTTTCTTTTAGATTGGCGTTAGCTAGTTTATTAAATTTGATTTGGTGATTTGACGCAAATTTATGATGGTTGGAGTATATTTATTTTTACAATCAAGCCAGAAGAGAATGCGATTTAATGGTAATTTTAGAATGGGGTTCTGCTACTGATTATTTAATTTGAAAAACTCGATCATAAATTCTTTTGCTCTTTTTTTTAGAAGTATTTAGATTAAAAGAAGGTAGATCTTTTTCAAATAAGAGGATTATTTAAAAGCGAATTTATAAGCATAATTTATTCATATTCCAATAAGTTGTCAATTTTAATGATCTGTCATGTTTCAGGATGCTGTAATATTTTTTCATTCATATTTTTAGCTTATTACAGGAAAAAACTTTTTCAGCAAAAAGATCTTTTTTATATTCAATTATTACAATCTATGTGAACTGATCTGTATTCATGTACTCGCCATCTCTCGTATGGTTTTAATATCCGTTGCGGACGGAGATACGCCTCAATCAATTTCTCCTTATCCTCAAAGGTTGGCCTACAGGGAAATGGAAAAACCCAAGTAACGGAAATCGCACCGTGTGGCAAAAAGACTCATGTTCAGTCTGTGTGTTGAATTGCTGTGGAATACTCCTTATCGAAAAACAGACTCAATGTAATTACACGTAAAAGTCTATTTCAAAACCTGATTCGCCATCGATATAAAAAGCCGGGGGGAAAAAAATCTTACAACTGGAGTGACTGAAATAGACAGAAAACGATAGAGGAATAAATGAACAATTTATTTCGACGTGTGTGGTGTTCATTATTAATACCAGAGGTCCCGATAAATAAACCTTTAATTAATTATTCAACTAAAAAGATCTGAAAATATAATCAACATGTTCGACATAAATTATAGCATCTAAGTATCGATAACATTTGCACATTTCTCGTACACCCTTGGGTAAAATTCTCCAGACAGGGAAAATCAGATTCGAATGAAGTGACAGATTACCCAAAGGCAGGAGACGTATATCCTATGCTTCTCACTCAATCGTTCCCTTATTCTCTCACTCCAGAAGCAAAAGACAAGGTGAACCATGCTTTAGATATTTCTATTGGGTCTCTAGGGAAATTTCTAGTCACGAACAGACGGCGTTGAGGACGTCTCATTCGTGACAGAAGAAAACAGGAAAAGAAGACAAGTACACTTTTAATTTTCTAAAATAATTTAAAATCTATATTTTCTTCAACTAATTTTTTTTCTTTTTTCCTTCAATAATATTAAATTATTACATACTTTTTTAAACATTGAATAATAAAACAAATACTAGTATTTTTACTTATAAATATGTTTTGGTTTATAGAAAATAATTCCGAAATGTTTTGATTTTATTAAATAAATATTAGTATTCTGTCGAAAATAGGAATTGTCACCAAGAATTTATAGTATTGCTAAAATATTCTATTTACGATTTGTTCCCCGACGAGAAGCTTACCAATCTGTTTAATACATTGAATATATCTGACATCTACGTATGATAGTTCAAGTCTTTAGCTGCACATGGTGTCCAAATATCACCCCTTTCATCTGTCATCCCTACTTTCCCTTCTGACCTCATCATCCCTATCGGCATTGTAACAAACACTAGTTGCCTGCTCTGAATGCCTGATGCATCTTTGTCTTCATGAAATATAAAGTGCGAAGGTGGAAAGGTTGTAAATGAAAACCTTTTCCCATCCTTTACTCGTCCGTCATCGCAATTTACCCTCGTGGATTACTACTCAGTTGTCCCATCAACGACAAAGCATTTACTGATGTTCTTAGCACAAGATCCACTATACTCGTCAAGATTTTCAGTAGAAATAAAATAATATGTAGCACTTTAGGTCTTCTCTAAGAGACATTCTACTAATGAATGAATTTATGAGACAATTTAACATAACTGTAATGTGTTGTAACAATTTAAGGAATTGTTTCTTTATTTCTATAAGTAATCATTATTTTTATGGTCTTTATTTAAATAAAATATGACAATCATATGTCTATGTTCTATCTAAAATATTCACTTGAATAGTTGCTTGTTTCAACCCCTCATTTTCACTCGACATTTTTTTCATGATATGTTCAACTTTTCTTTTCTAAAACCAGCGAAAAAAGTCAAAGGCAAAAAGCATGTAATATCCTACACTCTTTCTATAAGAGAATGACGTGGGACTCAAATTTTGTAAAACCATGTGATTGGAATATTTTTACTTTTTGATGAATCAATTTGTATTTTCAACTACTTTTTTCATAACTCCACCAAGCACATTGTAATATCTTATCTTTTGGGAACGCATTTAACTCACAATTCAGTCAACCGAAAAGACTCCGATAGGATGGTAGACGTTTTTCTTTCTTCTGTTAACGATTGAGTAAGAATTATAGACGTTTGCGATTATCAAATGGCTCGTATTAACTCGAGATTTTTCCGGTAATATGATAATGAATGAAATATTTATTTATGCTTTATTCGTGATCTTTTGTGATGTTAATATACCTGATGCAAAGATCACCTTTTTTTATCATAATAAACATATCCTTGTAAAAGTTATTTCCAATTTATGCTCATTGCATCATAAACTTTTAATTTATTAAATTGATTGACATTAGATAAGTTTGGAACTTATTTAAAAATTGACTATATTGTTCAGAAGAGAATGATTAAACAGATCATTGTGAAATGGAGAATGTTATCGTCAACAATTCCAGAAATATTTTCCAGAAGACATTCAGCTAACTAATAATTCATGGACAAAAATAAACAGAAGAGTGTTTATGATACAAAATCAACATGAAATATTTTTTTTCCACAACACTTGAAAAAAAATAAATTATGATGATTTAATGTGACGACATGTTCAATGTTAAAGAAAGTTTTTAGTGACAGAACACTGCATATATTTCTTAAAAATCTGAGAAAAAAATGGTGACATTGATGAACTTGGCAAAGAAGCAATTTGCGATAAAAAATATGTAAGAAAGGCCAGAACATAAAATTCAACTTCTATTTTCCATACGTCGTAAAATCGAAAAGATCATTCGTTCTTTCACCCTCAACTCTTCAGCAAGTAGAGCGTGATATTTCCAATATTACCAATATGCTAACGTCAGCGTATAGTGTAAAAGCACGCAGGAAATTTTTTTGTCCAACTCTAAACTTGTATGAGACCATACAGAATAAATGTTAAAGTTTGAGAACAAAACTAGGCAGTTTATCGGGTTGGGCCTGAGGCTGATGGCAGCCCTGGCTTTTGTCTGGAAGAACAATGTAGTTTTTCCGAATTCATCTATACTTTTAGTGTCTATTGTTTCCTTTGATCTTCTCAACGCCGTTAGTATTTTAATTACGATAGCTTAAAAATTGTAGACAGTTCTTTTATTTATTCAATGCTATCTAGTAAAAAATAAATAATAAATAGTAATATTTATAAATTTATTAATATTGACTAACATCATCATTCCATTAAAATATTAAACTTGAATATTATATGTATTATATACATATAGTTTGGTAATTTACACGTTAATTAGGGAATAATGGCTAGGACATGTCTGTAACAAATAAAAGTATCTTTGATGCAAATTAGAATTTTTTAAATTAAGCCATGTGTTATGTTTGTCTGAACATTATTTTGATGTAATATATTAAAGTAATTTTTATTTCAGATAAAAAGTTATTTATGAAGATTTTATTTATTGACATTAAATAATTCTTTTAAAGAATTCAATTACATTGATTTAATTAATAATTTTGTCACTAACCAATTCCACATCTATTTGAATTTATCAAATCTCTTAATAATTAACAAACATAATCAAAACAACCTCAAATTGATTAAATTACTCCATTTAATTAAAATTTATGCTCAACACACGAATGTTTTACCCAATTAGTTGATCCAATTTATTCCTACTTTATTGAAGAAATATTAGTTTATCATGAAAAAAAAATTCCTATGAAACTGATGAAGAATTTTTTCTCATGACTACACTGAAGATTTAGAAGAATTTAGATTGAATAAAATATTATCTTGAAAATACTCCAAATTTCTTTTATTGATTGAATAAAAAAATTCTTCTATTTAACCAAATTTTTTTCTCAGTGTATTGATTGTCGTCATATGTCATAAAATATGTGATGATTAAGTATTTACTGATGAACGACTACCTGTTAATTTCGTGGTTGGATTAAGCACGAGCACGCGATACGTGTAGCAGACTAATTGTTAATGAAGACTCTGCACCTAGTATTGTGAATGACCGCAGCTGACATAGCGAATTCAGAAATAACAAGACTCGTCATCACTGTGGTTTTATCTCTACAGCAATTATTTTATTGACAATGATATTATTGAAGGAAATATTTTGAATGATTGTTATAACACTTGTGATAGACCACATGAAACATTCTAATGAGAGAGATGGAATAGATGTTTTTTATTACAGAAGATCCTTTTTTCCCAGAGAACTGATAAGGTGGATGATTTGATTTATTCCAAGAAGGGCTAAGAGAACAATCGATCATTTCTGCGAAATAAATCATAAAAAGACAAATAACTTTTCTTTGATATCCTTTCGATCATGTCGTAATCCCGTTCAATCTCAATTTTTTCCCCATTTCTATGACAGTAAGCATATATAAACATGTACATCATATTCATCTGAAGTAGGAAAAAATTAATTGTATTCAGAAGAAAATTAATTACACAGTTGTATAACAAAATTGCAGGTTATTAATTTACTCATTTAATTTGAAATGAGTTTATTTAAAAACTTGATGAAAACACTGTAATTAAAAAATCGTGGAATTTTTTTGCCATAGAAATGATAGTCTATTGATTCAACATTTCTTTCAATTAATTCTATCTCAATTTATCTTCATGAAATAATGTAGCCATGGTTGGAATGACTAACGAAAATGACGTTTGTGGTATTAATCAATTATATGTTACACGATATTTATGATTAATAAAAAATTTAAACGAGTTTGTATTTATTATTATTACAGTTCAATGTGTACATATATCGAAGTTTAAAGTTTTACCCCATCAATAGCGTCTGTTGCCGTAGGCTACAGGCTGCTATTCCATGTTCGCATTAGGGCATTCGCAATTTGGACTACCCCTTGTGTTCATCGGGTAGACGTGACGCGTTCAAAGTTCCATCAAATCCGAACGCAACAGCTAGGGGTTCGTATCGAAGCTCGCATATTACCAGGCAACTTAATTCCACGACTAATTTTCTCATTTGCTTGTGTATTGTATAGCTACAGTCGTACATCAAAAATTTCTACAATACTTTAAGGATTTTATCATATTCTCTTTAAACGGAACGACTGGCTATCTTATTAGATTGTTTTGATTACCAAATTATTTGTCAATATATAAATAGCTGAATGAAAAAAAAATTATTGAACAAATAATGTGAAAAAAAAGTTAAAATTATTTTTCTGAATGATTTGATAACTACTTGATCTTAAGATTATTTATACCCAGGTGTTAAGTATGGCTTAACGACATTAGTTCCTGTCTGGAAGGTTTATAACGCAGAGTATCAAATTACGGTCTTTTCCTCATTCTCTGATGAATCTTTAGTTTGCGTTGTCCTATCTTCCCCTTTCTAAAATGTGGTGTTTTTATAACTCTAATGGCTACCCATTCTCTTTATTATACAAAATAAAGGGATACATGACATACGACTATAGGTTATACCAGGCATGGGCAAACTTCATAAACTCTTAATGACAATGATAAAGCATGTAATGCTTACCGAAGAGTGGAGGTAGGTCAACATCTCTAATTGAAAGGCTTGAAGAAGCTTGAGAAACACTGGATTCTGTACTCTGTGTACACCTTAATCTCCTTCTTAATTTTGGCATGTCGAATGGAAGATCCCTTAGATCTACGCTAGTTGCACTCCCTGAAGTGGTTGCATCCTGCTGCATAAGCAGTCTTCTTCTACGAAGTTTTGGCATATCGAAAGGTAGATCAGATAAATCAGGTTCATTGTCAACTAAATTGATATTGTCGATTTGTGGTTTAAGCAAATGAAAGCCAAATGGTTTACATTTGATGCCGGCACGTGATTCAATAGAGATACCACTGTCTGATCCTTGAATTTCCGCGTCCCCAGATGACGATGATTGAAGAGCTAAATTGATTAAATTTTTATTCTGTGGTGCTCGACGTTTTTTAAACGAGCTATCTGTTGATGGGGACACAATATTTGTGGAATTTGTATTTGTGTTAACATTGGTTGTAATGTTTTCAGTGGATGTTTCTTCTGGTGATGCTTTTTGAGAATTGTTGTTACGATTGTTATCCGAAGTTTCAGAAGCTGGTTCTTGCGACGACTTGTCAGATATGGGTGATAAAATGTGAAGTTTGGATGCATGGTAAGTTAGAAAACCAGAAGCAGGTTGTTGATGATGATGATGATGATGATGATGATGGAAGCAATTTGTACTACCGCTATCAGAACTGTGAGAACTTAAACTCGTACTGTGTCTACTTTCTGAGCTACTGGTTGACCTATTTCCCTCACTAGTACTGCTTCTCAATGATTCCATACTACCTCCACTACTACTGGTTGCCATACTTTCAGTACTGGAGTATCCGATTCTTCGTCTAGTTTGACGAAGTTTAAATTCTATCAAGCCGGATTCTCTCTTGGGTCTCGGCAGATCACCCTCAGCTTCATGTGGCCTTCCCTTGAACTCCATAATCGGTCTACTCTCTCTGACCAAGCTTCTTGGACGTTGTCGTTCTTCTTTTGGCCTTCCTTTGAATTCGAGAATAATCTCTTTTTCTGTTCTGCGAACATATGATTCGTTGTTTTCTTGTACCAAGCTTTTAGGTCGACTTTTGATCTCCAGAATGCTACTCTCGCTGCTCTGAGGGGAATCCTTAGCTCTCAACGATTTTACAGGCAGTCTCATGTCTTTTAGTCGTGGATGGTCAGGTTGTGAGGGTAAATTTGGTGCACTGCGAATATTCAATAGAAGATGATCTTTATTTCCATGGAATTTAACTGGCAAAGGCGCAGTTGAAGGTGGCGAAGGAGTATATTCTCGTGTAGGGAGTCGGGGAGATGAAACCTTTTCATCTCCAGAATTTATTTGAAGAGATTCTATTTCTTGAGAAATACTTGTAATATCAGTCGGATGATGTTGCAGTCTACCAGGAATTGGCTTTGGTCGCAATAAAACAACTTTTCGTCTGTGGTCTTTTGATTGTTGTTGAGATTCTATGTAATGAATGTGTGATGGTTTTGATGCTTCAATCGACGAACTCGCTCTAGATTGCGCTGTATTTACATTTGTTCTCACATAAGAGTGTAAAACTGGATGGTTTGTAACTCTGTCAACATCATCAAGGTCGTCATCAGACCGACTAACTTTACTGTCGAACGCTGTCTCATATAAATGTCGTTGTCTAGCCATTTCTTCGTCATTAACTTCTTCAATATCTTCTTCTTCAATATCTGCTTCGTCTCCAGGTTTCTCAGCTTCAACGTCGTATTCGTCTTCAATGAGCGCTGGTTGCTGTAGCTCTATTCGTTTTGATCGTCTCAGTTTGCGCACTTGATGTCGCGCAACTTTTTCCGATGCTTCTAACTCATCTTCGTCAGCTGATGCCACGCACATACACACAGTATTGGGTAGATCATGATTTAATAGACGATGTGGAGGCATCAGGGTGTGATCCCACTCAGTAATAATACACGATGAGAGTATCTCGTTGTTCTTTGATGGTACTGCATGCTCGCTTCCCGTAGGACTTACTAGATCTTGACTTTGTAGTGGGTTTGAAGAAGAGACGTAAGGTGAACCTCCATCACCAGCTACCGAATTCCTTTTAGGTAAAACTGGCGTTCTTGATCTTTCCCCTGGTACGTCAAGACTTACACTTTTCCGATACTTATTTGGTTGAGTCTTTTGTTGTTGTTCTGGTGTTTTGAAAAGATCTCCGTAATAATAAGGTGATGGATGACGAACTGGTGGATTGGATTCAGTAGGTGATTGGTCAGTAATATGAACCAAAGCCACACAATCCACAGTAACACCGTCTTGAGATATTGAATTATTACTTAAACGCGAGTTTTTTCCTGCAGTAGACGCTCTTGAAGGATTTTTAAATTTACGTTGATAAGAATGGTCTCGAAGTTCTTCATTGCAGGACGAATCAGACGCCGAAGGATCTGAAACAAAAATAATTGTATCATTATTTGAAAGTCTTTTAATAATGAAAAAGAAAATATATATTTTACATTTTTATGAAATGAAAAATAGTAATAAAGCAAAATTTTCATAATCGTCTCAACCATCAGAGGGTCCTGAAGGTTGCTGTTCAACAATAAGGGGATCGTTTCTTCGAGAAATTGCCATGGAATATTTTAAAATCGCTTTTTTCAGCCGTAATATTACGCTAATGGTTTTCCTAGTGCCAGCACTTAATTTTTTTTAGTGTAAAATAAGTAAAAAAAAAAATTTTTTTCGATATGTAATGCATTATTTAACATTATTGAAAGAACGTGAAAAAAGCAAATAAGATTATGGCATTAAAATTTCAGTTATATAATTAGATATTAAATATTAACTTGATTCAACAATAGACCATTTATCTTAAATCAAACTCATTTTATCTATCTCTTTCTAGGACTAGTCAATACATAATAAATGAACGGATGAAGATCAAGAAATCGGATTTAAGAATGAAAGGCGAACGTGGTCGGCGTCTTTAAGTACGTAGTTGAGTAGATACGAGAACTGAAAATAATGGTCGCATTATGCTTACTGAAAGCTTAGGGAAAGACTGGTTCCTCCTCCTGTTACTTGAGCACTGAACAGACTCCATAAACCATACAGTTCTGCTCGTGACAGGTACACTGTCGCTCTGGAGTTGTAGTAAACTTTCGTGGAGGAAAATTACTGCAGCGAATAAAAGCTTAAGTTAGGGGGTTAGACAATCAATGAAGATCATCTTCTATCTACAAATTTTATAATCGATTAAATTGAACAAATTCTCATTTTTAAATTCATTGAAGTTCACTTCCATTCTAATTTTAAGCTGTTTAAAGTACTTTAAGAATATTTGATTTACTGCAAAATTAATTTCAATTAAGTTTCACATCAGAAAGAGAATCATTAAAATGACATTCATTAAACAGACTTGTTAAACATCTGGTAATTTATGATACTCTTAAGCATTTGAGAAATTAGAATTCCCACATGTTTATCAAAGGGCTTTTCGAAGCACCTTTAATTTCTTCATCTTTTTTTCGAAATATAAAGTAATTTTTTTCTTGAAATATTGAAGGAATATAGCATTAAAAATTTCTAAATATTATTTTATACAGTCGGTATACCGACTATAGAAGATGTCTTATGAAATTACACAATAGGAAGCTCTACCCTCACCTTGAGCTTTAATAAATTGAAAGTAGAAGAAGCAGAAGTCGTACTAAAGGAAAAAAGCAGAGGAAAAGAAATATGAATATGGATTTACAGCTGTTTCTTCAATGTCCAACCCTAGGCTTTCATTCTCAAGCCCAGAAAATTTTCTGAGGAAGAAATATAAATTTATTCTGAAGAGGTGGTTGAAATTTCATGGTTTACAATGTAGTGAGAATACATAAAATCAAAGGGTTGAGGTTGATAAAAGTAAGCCGGACTTTTACTGATCTTTATTAGCAGCAAGGAATTTTAGAGTAGCTTGATTACATGATCCGCACGAAATCCAGTGGCCTACCACACTCGATCTTTATCCCTAACAGGAAGCGATTTAATTCTAGAAGGGAATGATGGTTCTACGAAATAGCCCAGTTGTCCTGATGCCTCTATGCTGATCATCGAATCGCCTGGATATTGATTACCGATAGATAATCTGATTTGAACGATATACACGAAGCCGCGGGGTAGATATACTGACAAACTGGAGTGCATATACTGGGGGGTTGGACGTTCGTTTCGTTGATACGGCGAGAGTGCAACCCTCTAATGAATATATTACGGAATGTCGAACGACGTTGCTGCTTTACAATCACTGCAGATCCGTGAGTTATAATTTATTTGCACATAAATGTGTGGCAAGCTGTAAATTTATTGTTATAATTTTTTATTTTCTACATATTTCGCAGAGATGTCTCAATTACTTTGATCACTCGTCTGTAAATGTCATTTAAAATATGTTTTTAAAAGTGTATTTTGTCTGAGGGGTATTATTAAAAGTGTCATAATTATTTCTGGTGTTAAATGTAACCACGAATAAATTCATTATTTTTACCATTACATTTTAAAAGAGTGAATTCTTACGCGTTTGTTATTTTAAAAATATTTTTATTCGATCAAATTTATCATTTTTTATCAAATAAAATCATGGTCAGATGTTTCAGACATTTCAAATCTTTCCATTTTAATTCAAAAAACGTTGGAAAATTGAATAAATGATCCAGAGTAAGATGTACTTTGAGACTCTAAAATATATGATGTCTTTTGCATCATAATAAGTATGATAAAAGACCTAGAATTGTTATGCCAACAGAAATTCGATGAAATATCAAAATATGATGTCTACTTCAGACGACCTCATGTTGGCAAGAAACAACGAGTGGGAAGTCAAAAAGTCGAAAGCAACATGAATACTCTGTGCAAAAAGACTTTACACAAAAGCCTGAAGCTTTGGGTTCTCTCCATCCCCGTCTTTTTTTTATTAGATATTGTCCTCGTAATATAACCGAGGGCGGGCTATTGGATGTGGGTTGTGAATGCCGAGGATTCGTGCAGCATCAGATGAAAAGAAAAAAATCTAGTTGGGGTGAAGCTCACCTATTTCTCAACGGGTAGTCTACCGGGGATCATCGAGACTACTCATATGAGCAGCATTGTCACACCGAGGAAAAGATTATCTCGAAAGTCTTCTAGCAGTTCAAACGAAATGAAAGCCAATCTCAGTTATTGCACTGTGTTATTCTACAATACCGGGTTATTTTTGAGATTGGCTGTATTTCAAAAGAAAGTCTTATTTACGATGCTAAAAATGGTTCATGAACGATTATTAGCTGGAAAAAGAGTTCAATAATAAAAATTTTTTTTTCATGTTCTGGTTTAATTTCAAATGTATAAAATGGCTGACCAAATATTGAGCGTACTCTCTTTCACGTGATTGTTGATTTAAAATAATCTAAAACTATTTAATGCAATAGAATTTAATGTAGTAAATTAGTGAATAAAATTTTCAAAACAATGTAAATAAATAAAAATTACTTTTATACAATGAATTCACTTTCTTCAGAAAAGATGTGAAAAAGTTATTCACAAAGTACAGCTTTGAATGTACTAAGATACGCTCGAGTTCCGTGAAAAATAAGTTTGTCTTCAGAGACTTTTGCTATCATGGTTATAAGCTGTGTTAGCATATACATGAATCAAAATATTTATCAGTCATGGTTGTTTTATGCGAAAAGATGAAGAATCAAGACTATGTTAGGCTGATTGTAAACAAAAAGTGTATTCTTAAGATCTTGTTTCTCTGTGAATTTCCTCTTTGATTAAAGCTTGTATTTTGTAAATCCCCTGAGATGTACGCAGACTTCTGAATGAGAGTAAGTTTACGTGGTGAACTTGACTGATGCGAGACTTTTAACTTCAATGATGGCAAGTGCTAAATTAAAAAGACATGAGCCTTTGAGATTTTTGAGTGGCAATTACTTGCCCAGAATTATTTACCTCAGTAATTTTATTTTGTTAGCATCACTGCTTCATTATCGTTTTACTTGACTCGTTGACTTTTATGCGTCTTTGCTCTCTCTCTCTCTCTCTCTCTCTCTCTCTCTCTCTCTAACTCAAGTAAACGCAGCTTTAAATATCGTTTACCTTCAGAATTACACCTGCAATGTTTATTTGTTCAACATGTTTTTTAATTTTTAGCTTGAATACATTTTTTATTGACGCAAAAAAATATTATTAAAAAAAATAACTACCAATAAATGATAAAATCTTAATCATCTTAAAATAAATACAGTGATATTATAAAATTAAATCTCATGTATGGCATATTAAGTCACCTAAAAAATTTATCGCTTAATATAATTAGAATAAATTAAAATTAATTTAGCAATACCCTGATCTTCCCTCGAGCTTTTAACAAATTGTAATTAGTGTAATGAATAGTCTAGCAGTGAGTTCCGATAATTCCGCAGATGGTAGAAATGTCGGAGGAATTGGTAACGCAACATATCCACCATGTTCATACGGAATGCATTAGGGGTTCGCATAATCACGGTCAGTATTCACGCCACGTACACGTGGGATATCCCTCGTTCTGTGTAATCGTTTGTCTCTCGCTTTCTCTTCCACCCATTCACCTTGTCTCACTTGTAGCGATCTTGTTCTCTCGTTCTCATTCACTCCCTGAATTTTGTTCAATGCACAACAGCTACTAGAGACCGCAAATGACTACTAAAACCGACTGAGAGATGAGTTTGTTGCTCGTTAAGTGTAAATGCATCGATTGGTTTCAGTGGTAATAAAATCAATTTTAGCTCTATGATTTAGGAGATCATATGATGTACCTGTATGTTCTGTGATGATCGTTTTAGATATATGAAGGGGCTCTTTGGAGCATATATCGTATTAGACACGTATATATCGGAATAAACAAATCAATTGAAATCTTCAAATGTGGCCACAGGCAACTGGTGAGTACATCCCTATCTACTTGGGTTAGTTGTTGCCCCAGGAGCTACGTCAAAATTGTCAAAGAAACTCCCATGAGTTCAATTCTAGTATCACCAGTTATGAATCTGTTTATTTTACATCTTGTGACTGGTAGGTAGTTGTATGTAAATTATTGTCATGTTCGACGTTTAAAGTGGTATTTCTCCAATAACAACTGTGAGATAAAGTGGATGAATTACTATTGTAAGATAATGTCTAGAATGAACATTAGGTTAGACTAGTTCTGCCCATCTTGGATAGTCATTTCTGATGTTGGACTATAGCCAAGGATGTCTGCAATACACGTCATTTTATATAGAGCTTTACAATCTACATGAACGTGAAACAATAGAGTTTAATTTACGATAGAAGCTTAAATCATAGTAAATAGAGATATTTTTTTATAAGAGAAAACTTTAATCTCCACTTTCGGTTGAGTGCATTAAAATTATGTTGCAATGGACTAGAAAGTATGTAATTTTTATTTAACAATTATCAAATCTGTTTTTTCATCATTAAATAAAACTCATTTATTGCAAATAAACATTTCAAAATATTTTTGAGCATATTTTTATTAAATTGTTGGAAAAAATTGATAATAAAAAACACTACATATATCAGTTATGTAATATTTGTTTGCTTTCTAATTATTCATTCATTTTAAAATATAAAATATTAATGAGTAATTCATCATCGATGATGGATATTTTTTAATGATGAACCAAAGTTTACATTTAAAGCTCGAATTGGTGTCTATTTTTCATTTTTTAATTGACTTTGGTTTTGATATATTTATGAAAAATATTTAGTGAGAAAATTTTTATTCATTTATCATTAAAATAGCAAAATATACTGAAAGTTGAAGTGATTTTATTGTGGTATATAATAGAATAAGATTACAACAAGCGAAGAATAATTGAGTAGAAAAAAATTTAACCACCTACTCATTCATAAAAGACTTTTAATGCTATAAAATTAAACTTTCTCTTATTCCATTATCATTTAACTGCAAAAAGGCTCAGTTATATAACTATAAACGTCGCGACTATTCAATTTATATGTAAATTAATCATTTCTCGTCACGTGATCTTTGTTATTCAACATTTTTCTTTTTTTTCTCGATAACTCTTTCTCTTTAGGGCCTACTTCATATTCATCGTTACATTAAGTGCTCATTGAAGTCAATTGAAACTTTGATGGCAATTGAACACGTTTAATCATCACTTGTTTTGTCATTAAATTATCACAGGATTGACCATAGCTTGTTTTGTTCATGGGGAAGCATTAAATACATGTCATTTATTAGATGAGTTTCGGGAAAGATAAATAATATGATAAATTCTGGAATATTTAATTATTAATTTTGTGCTTGAAGTGTAATAAAATTTGTTAGTATGATTTAAAGTTGAAATATGGTTAGATAAAAATTAAAAACACTTGAAATAATATCAGGTATTTTAGTGTATAAATAGCCACTTTATTTTCATTTAAATAAATATTTAAATTTAATTGAAAAATTTGTTTGAGTCTTATAAATTAAATTTATGGAATATTTAAAAATGTCTGTGTTAAAAAAAAAAAAAAAAGCTTAAAGAGCAATTGAAATCAATTCAATAGCAAAATCTATTTTCGACTGTTGCAAAGTATTTGAATGAGGTCCTAGAGCTCTTGATTTAAATTCAACTTAGTGAAATTGCATTTTGGATTAAAATTTTCGATGGAAAATCACGTCCTCGAATTTCACCAACGGTGAGAATGTGTCATAACGTTGACAGTTTGCAAATGATGTCATTTCCCATGTTTATGATAAAGAAAAGAAAGAGTGAATAGAACACAAAACGTACAAATAAGATTGGTGGATAGGAAGGGTGTAGAGACATGATGAAATGAAAGATGAAAAGGGTGATGACTACTTCGCAGTTAACTATTCATCTTTTTGGCCGATCCGACAACTCTCAAACTTCTTTTGAGTGCTTATGGCATACTAACACTGTCACTTTGGTAAAATCTATAAAAAATTTTTCATTGCCAGTTAACAAACAAAAAAAAGATTTAATTTCTAATCAGAAAAAAAATAACAAGTTATTTTTCTCAAGTGCTTTTTTAACATTTTAAGATCATCAGAAAGTTTTTTTCTAGCTTCATTAGTAAAAAAAATTTTAATGACGAAATATGGTAACACGTCGGTGGTTTTGAAAGAGAACATAATGAAGCTGAAAAAAAATTTGTGGTTTTATCCTCTAGTATAAAGCTAATATTAATTTTTTCTATTAATTATTATCTACCAACAATTAAGCTGCGAGAGGAAGTTGATGAAATGACACAAAATTTATGAAGAAACTTTAAAATTTCAAGCTAAGTATTCTAATTAACTACTTGACGAATGCGAATTTTAACAGATAAGCAATTAGGACAACATGATGTACAGAAATATTATCAAAGTAGTGTATAAATGTATGCTAGTGGAAGTAGACAGAATTGTATGTCTAACAAAAGCTCTAGAGTCACTACATTCTCACTATTTCGTTTCAAAGTTTTAGGACAGGGAGTGTCGACCCTACGCATCAGTGCAGGAAACGACGAACGAACGGACAGCATGTCATTTGCATAGGACGCAACGAGCTGCTGACGATAACTGCTTGGGGACGCGGAACGAGGTACAACTCACCTAGTAGTATTAATTGAAATGGGGTAGTTTCGGAGAAGAGGGAAATAGAGAAATCCACAGAAAAAGAAGGGGACTTTTGCTTTTATAACAACGATATCTTGTTTCAGACTCTGATCCTTCAAATAAGGATCCAAACCGAAGGGTTTAATATTACAATCATTAACTGCCGATGAAAATTATTTTTAATTATCTAAAATAATTCGATAACATAAAAAGCAAAATCCATATTATCGCTCTAATGCTTAATAAGTCCCAAGGGGTGTTCAGGAAAACCCTTGAAACTTTACAAACCAGCAGAAATGGATAGAAGGGACGAACGTTGAGGATGCTGGGTAGAAAGGGAATTTAATTAAATATCATGCGACATATTATGGAAAAGCAGGGAGCAAATTCGGCCGTATAGTGAATGTGGTGTCACTGGCAAGTACCATAGAGTACACAAAAGCTCCTACTCAAAAAGTTGGAATAATCGAGGCGAGCAATGTTGCTAGTTCGGTCGAATGACTTCTATGTTCCGGAAGTGGTTAAAAAATATTTGAACTCATCGTATCGTGGTGTTGTTGGATGACAAAGTAAACTTTGCTTTCAAATAACGATATTCAATATCAAAGTACATAATTTTTACAAAAGTTAATCTAATTTCGGTTATGTAATATCAACATGTTAAATAATGAAATTTGATACAATATTCAGATAACTTTTCGGTCTAAATAAAGGAATTTTAAAGGTTTTGTTGTTGTTTAGATAAGCTTGTAGAAAAGTGTGTGAATGTATGTGTCATTGACAAATTTAGAAAGATAATACTTTGGAAAATCCAGAAACTCTTTAACCTAAACGGTCATGAATATGATAAGGATGCAAATGTCATTGTTATTTACTTGGGCTTCGTATCACCCTAACAATCTGCATATTTGACTTGAAGTTGAAACGCAAATTCATCCGAGATAAGTTGTTTATTATCCCATACAAAGCAGCTCAACTTTAGCAATCAAAGGGATTTTTAAAATAATTTTTTATTCCTCATGAAATTTCCAAGGATCCTTAGTTAACTATAAAAGTTAATACTTAAGTAAAAAAATTTTAAATTGCCACACTTTTCTTATCGTATAAGTGGTTATACGTTAGAGAAATCATGAACGAACGATGCAGGGTTGCTTTAAAATTAAACTTGAACTTTTATTGCACGCTCTTCCTTACTCTTGTATGGATTTTCGAGAGGAATAAGAGGGGCAAAGGTTTTATCACGCGAAAACGAGGAGGGTTTAGGACGAAAAAGTTTTTTAGCTGCAAGAACTCAACCAGTCTCGTCACTCGTAAAGTAGTAGGCATAGCTATATCGTGATTTAAACTTTAGACTCTGATGTATGACATGTCATTTTTATTGAAATTCATAGTTTGGTACCCTTCATTGATGAAAAAATTATTCAATCACCGAACCAGGGGGGTATATTGTTTTTGAAAACTTGCGAATTTGTTGGATCCATAAAAATAACCGATAACTCGAAAAACATTCGATATGGATTTCCATAATCTCGATAACACAATCCTCAACAAAGCTTACCTGTATAGGGACGACAGTAGTTACGATTTATTTTACTGTATATTGCAGGGAGGGATGTTTCTGCTCCTGGTTCTACGTAAGCTCGATTTTTGATGTCCCGTGGATCGCAATATTGCTCTACTACTTCAACTTCCACCTGAAAAATCACCATCAAAATAATTATTTAATTCCTTATAATTTATCAATGCAAAGAATATTAATACGAACCATAATTTACAACATTACTTTTCTTTTTCCAAGTTACAATGCCTTTATAAATAATATTGGAACTTTAAAATTTTTTTTTCATAAAACTCATCTTAAAAAAAGTTTTTTCTAAGGAATAAAATATAAAAACTAATTTTTAAGCTTTACAAAAAAATTATTTCAAAGTTCACAATCTGGACTTACCAGATTTTAAACTCGTAATAATATACGTATCAACAGTATAATGAACATTATAATGAAATTAATATTATCAGAGGAAGTTATCAGATTTCCTTAGTACAGCTATAACAATACAAATTTGCAGCAAGTCCGAGGTGCGTGTTTGGGTCACGATGTTATCCCTTAGAGATACAAAGCAAGGGTTATTGCAAATGTTTCTATTTCTACCCCAAGTCTGTGAACTACTGTTGCTCACTTGAAGTCCAGTTTTGCTAAACAATTTCAGCTTGAAGCATCGACAATTGTGGTAATATCTACTCAGGCTCCAAGGGTAAACATTTTTCCTCTCCCTAAGTTGTAGTTTCGAGAAAAACAAGTAACCCCATATGACTCATATATCCTTTTTCCTTTCATCCTGACTTTTATTGCCACAAAAGATTCTTTTAATTATCAATTTGTCTCTCTGCCCTTTCGAATACTATTTTTTAGTGAAATATTTCCTTTCAACGCGGTCAAACAATTGCTAAAACGTATTGAGAGCAATAAAATGAAGTGAGTTACGGTTGGATAAAGTAAAATTAAGGAAAAGATTTGATAAGTTTCTGGTATTTGTGCACAGATCGTTAGATTTGACTGATTGTTAAGCAGTAACAGGAGTAAGGTATTTCTTGATCTAAAAAAAATATACTGGAATCTTATTTAATCCAAAAGCAGAGGGCAGTCATATGTCTCAAGGCTATTCAAATATTCAAAAGTTTCGTCAAGAAAATTTCTTCTTATAGAGACAGATACTAATAATAGCAACAATGGCGTCTAAAGAGGAGGGTGAACCGTGATTTCTGAAACGAAACGTAAAATCAATGGGCGACTGCTGTGAATAGTTTTCTTCTCTTCTGTGGCTAAAGATATCGGAAAGATGGGGAAAAAGAGTAAAAGTTACTGTGGCAACTTCGCAAAAACCGAGACAGTGAGCAAGACAAGTAGACTTAAATTGGAAGAACACGAAATTGGAATTCTCTTCTCTTTTCCTATCAAAGTTATATCGAGCCTTCAGGCTATTCGGAAACATCATTGGCCAGTATCATTGCACTTCTGATTTTCTTCAGTTTTTTAAATTACTCAAATTTACCAACATTTTTTTCTTCAACTAAAATTTCATCAAAAACTCATCATTTTAAACCCAAAATTTAATTTTCAGCACATTAACTTTCACGGAATATTTAAATTAATTTTGAAGATAAATAGTTATTTGACCTGATGCATTTGAAACAAATAGCAAATGCAGTTCAGTGACAGTTAGCATTATTGGAATTTAATTTATATCAGACTAAGTATGATAATCTTTTAAAACATTTAGAGAATGATGGAAAATATGTGATGGAAGAGTGAAAGATAAAAAATAAAGTTGATTAAATCGTAAAATAACGTTGGGAGCAATTCATACGCTGTGTAAATCTGTAAACGAACAGTAAAACTTGTAGCCCTCTTGATTCCAGTCGACCAAAAGGGGCTGCGTATTTACGAACTGACTGTAGTTCCCATCGATTCATCGAGAGGACCCTAAACCGATTATGCTAGCCACTGCATTATAATTGTGAATGCTTATTACCAGCCTATGTAATAGCACTGAATTTTATTGCATACACACATTTACGTGATGATAATATATAATACCTTGGATAAATATTTATTGCTGTACATTTATTGTAAACGATTAAAACCTTTGAAGTTTATGAAAATGATTCATAAAATAAATCTGGATATTTACTCAGATGATAAATAATAGCCATCTTTCAGAAGGAAGCTCTCATTTGGCTCATTAATAATCTTGGGAGATTCTCTTGAGTAATTAATTGATCGTGCAAAAGGGAAATAAAGAGAACACCAGAGAGATAGGCTTTCTTCTACAGCTACAACTTCTCACGGTCTCAGGTTTGCCAAAAGCTCCGTGGCTTCCAACAACCTGTACCTTTTCCCCTTTGTTCTTTATTACTTTTTCCATATTTTTTTATAGTCTTCAAGTTGCCTATACTTAAAGCTTTTGTTAAAAATGATAAATGTATGTTGCGTCTGGTGAACTTGGTGCTCAGAATGGAGCCAAGTATTAAATAGGCATCAAAGACTCAGTCATAACGGGTTCCTTCGACCCCTTGAGTGAAGTAGACGCCTGTAAGTAATATGCTTGATTCGTATACGATACTGGATGGTAAGAAGAAAAAGAGACGAACGATGAAGAAGACTATTGGTGGAAACTTTTTTGTCTTTTATTTCCCAGGTGTTGTTTACTTCCTCTTTACGACCAACCTCCAACAATTTTCAACAATTTCTTTCCCTCGTTTTGCTCAAATGGCTACATAAGTACACTCTTACTAGCACCATGAAATCATGCTTCACGATTCTGTATGGATGATCATTTTTTATGAGTCTATTTTATTGTCTACTCCAATCAACTTGAAATCTGTGATTTCATTGGGTTATGGGTAAAGGAAAAGGATCGTGATATTATTGGTACATTACCAACGATGAGAGATACTTTTAGATGTTAGATAAAATTGTTCAATTATTTCTGAGCTCTTCTAATTTATAACAAAATCTTTTTCATTTTTTTAGTAATTTATTTTAAATAATTTACACATCATAAATCTCAGTTTAAAAAAAAAACCTCTTTCAATTTTCCTAAATATTCCAAGACCTTTCAGATTTCCTTTGCATCATGCATCACCAAGAGCAGCAAATATTTGCATTAGATTAACCGAAAGCCCACAAAATCATGTGGACATTATACGGACTAAGTGTTTAAAAGTATTTTATACTTGGTTTTAATGGGTGAGGATAGTAGAATCGAGTAATATTTCAGAAGAAACAGTTAGCGTAATGTCTGAAGCTGCCCTGAGGACCCAGGACTGAGTGCTGGAGCAATTATAAGCAACGCCGGAAGTCACGGGTCTCAGCAACATCAACGCTCACACCACGCTTTACCCCCATTCTCTTTCGATCTTTTTCCCTAACACTCAATACCCCGAAGGTATTTTGTCACCCTCATAATTATATTTCTCCTGCCTGTATGATTGCACTGAAAATGTCGATACGTCGCGTCTGCGATCAGAATCATTCCGGAAATCATGGGGAGAAAAATTCCTCCGCAAACATTCTCAAATTTTCTTACTCCGACATTTACTTCTGCTTTTTCTTTTCATCAACATCACACAAGATTTCACTCTGTCTAAGGTTTATCATAGCCCTAGGTTATTGGAAACTTTTCATTCATTTTCTTTTTAAATTTTTTCTTGTTTTTTATAACTCAATATTGATCGAGAAATTTCTGTTTCATGTAAATACTAAATAAATTGCAGTCAGGGTGGATTGACAATATTTTAAATAGAGATAAAACTGAAGTTGAATTTTATGAAAGGATTTTTTACTATGAAGAGATTTCGTAATTACTGGATTTATTTTGAAAGCTTTTATTGACTTGATCGAAATATAATTTGATCTCCTTAGATTATAAAATGAGTTTTATAAAATCTTAATTAGTTACAAAATTAATGCTTCAAAGCACAAAATTAATATTTAATGCATAAAAATGAATCAAACGAAATATTTAACACGATTTTTTGTACGAGATATGTGTTTCTATAAAATATTAAAGTCATGAATTTTATAAGAACTCATGAATGAAATCCAGATTCAACCTAGTACTTACTTAAAAATTAATTCTAAGCACATGTGACGCAAAACCAACTTTGAAAGAATACTGAACATAATTCTAAATATTCCAAATTCATTTAAATATTTGAATTATAATTTTCGTAATTTATTCAGTTATTGATAGTTAAATGGCTACTTACATTTTCTACACTGGGGCTTGGTAATGCCCACTGTACCGTAGATGTAACTTCAGCAGCACTAGCAGGACGTCGTTTATTCACGAAATCAACGGGAAGACTGTAATCGTCACAAAGCGACACCTGAAACCAAGATGAATAACCATGATTTATCAAATATTTGTTAAAGAACAAAAAAGTTTTTAGCTCTAGATAAATAGCACGTTGTATTTTATACCACTTGAAGAATTGCACTGAGCTGATCCATCAGAGATATTTTTTGTCTACTAAAAAAAGTTTACTTATCGAAACTATTCAGCTGCATTGTTCAGCAGAACTTACTCAAACAGATGCCGCTACAGGTAAGCGTATAAATAGGGACAATTGAGAATTCATGAAGGGCGGCTTATCATAACCTGAACACATATAGCCCTAGTAATCAAATCAACGTCAGACTAATGGAAGATTGACGTATTTTTACCTATATTGTTAGTCTTATGTCTTTCTGTTCATCAGAAACGGAACAGACGTGCGTAAGTCTGATTCAAATATCTGATGTCAGATCTAGTTACTAGGGTAGGATGAGAGGCGACCAAGTTTGCTAGTTTTCAGGCTCAGAATGGACGTTAAGCAGGATATGAAAAGTATGGAAGTGATGTAGGCGTTTTGAAGAGTAGAAGTGAGAGGGAGAAACATTGACGTGTATTTTATTCTGCTTCAAAACTCTACATGCAAATGGCCTGCGTTTATTGTGAGCAAAGACTACTAGTGTATATGAATATGTGAAGTGGGAAATGGAAGACGAACAAAACAAAATTCCCGGAACAGGAAGAAGGGTTGTGAGAGATATCGAATGAGAAAAAGGCCGATGAGTGACACAAGTTGGCGGGACGGAAAATATCAGCCATTAGGCCATAAGAGAACGAATGAACACAAAAATAATATTGAATCTTTTAGACCAATCCCAATCAAAAAAAAAAAAAAAAAAAAAAATATCTCTCTTCGACCAGCATGGATTAAATAGACAGAATACATTGTTACAATAATGCTTACGGATTTTGCACAGACAGACAGTTCATATGCAC
This sequence comes from Chelonus formosanus, assembly GCA_028641665.1. Taxonomy (NCBI): domain Eukaryota; kingdom Metazoa; phylum Arthropoda; class Insecta; order Hymenoptera; family Braconidae; genus Chelonus; species Chelonus formosanus. The sequence continues at coordinate 24,494,895 of CM054002.1, forward strand.
GTGAGTGGAATTAAGCTTCAGACGTGAGTTGTAGACGGTTTAAATCTTTGTTTGAAATTAGCCAAGCATGCTTTGAATAGTAAGTGAAACAATAAAAAATTTGCTATTTTTGCATTACTTTTGTATTTGAAATTCAAAGTTTCAGTTCAATGTTATTACTTTGCCGATTTTCCCAACTTTGATACAGTTGAATGAACATAAGTTTGAGCCAGAGTGCTTGGTTGATACAAACTGGAACGTTGAATTACGCTATCGTCGGACAATGACATTTATATCATGTGATATATGGATATTGATAAAGGATATCAAGTGTTTATGTTTCATTAGTCACATACATAAATAACAATTTATTTTTTATACACTGATGGCTTTAATTTGATCACACACTACATGCGCTTTTTATCACTCTTAGGTTGCTCATTTTGTAGCTTTGGTTTATGATTGTTCACACAAACATATGAATATTTATTATTTTCATCATCCTGTTGCTGCTGACATATCCTCGAAAATAAAAATAAAAATGTTAGGAAGTAGTTGAAAGTTATCTAATAAAAATATTCGAAATCAAAAGTTCAACATCTGCGAAAGTAATAAATCATACCCTAATGCCTAGTGTAGTAAAAGCTCCCCTCATTCACATGTTCTTTACCTCATCATTGTCATCCACGATGAACATCAGTCGTTTATTCGCACGGATTTCGCGAAGCCGAGATTAAACGGAATATTTAGCAAATATTTCGCATAAATCAAAGCACTGCAATATGTTCAGAACACAGGGCGATGCTATGGAAATTCATGGTAATACCACTGGCCACCCTGCCGAGTTTCAAGTGGGGCCGAACAACGAAGAGAGACGATTATAAGAGCAAGAGTAGTGAGAGTAAAATGCGCAATAGCAGGAGAATCATGAGAGAGATGAGAGCGAAGAGAAAATAGGAAGAGCCATGAGAGAGTAGAGAAGTCGCGGCCAAGAGGGTGGTGGCACGTATTTCATGAACCCTAAAGCAGCTCTGAGCATTGGTGCAACCACCACAATCCCATTCATCCTCTTTATGGGCTCCAAGTATTTGGTGGTTTGAATAAATCGGAAATTCGACCTACGTAGACGCTTATGGCCTTTGGTATTTTTACTTTTTCACTTGAATTTTTTTTCTGTAGTTTTTATAAAGTACATTTCTGCTAACGAAGTAGCTACTGTATGTGTTTTAGTAATCTCCAATTAAACTACAGAATCCCCATTCATTTATTGGAATGCTCAAGGTTTATGTAGGGGATTTTCGATTTATGATTAAAGCTCTGCTGAACATGGTTTAACTATATTGCTATGTAATAATGCAGCATTGATAATACTACTGTAATATCTCGTTAAGTATGATAAGAATGCCTATTACGAGCTCGCAGAACTCTCGAGATCTTTATGACAGTAAAAAGTTCGTAAACTTTTGATATTAAAATTTTGGATGTTCAGATTCATGTTCATGGATTTCATTATTTCAGGAATTTCAATCTTTTTAGTTTGGCAGTTGTATATTCTCCTAAAATTTAGTAGTAAACTCTATAATATGTGATTATCGATGGCATAATTAACTATCTAAGATCGCGGAACAATTTCAAAATGACGAGGGTCGCTCCCTAAATGTGTTGAGGAATCGTTGAAGAGCCAACCATCCGGAATGACAGTAGCACTTAATACAAATCAGTACGGAACCCTAGTCGCTTGGCAACAGGTTAATTACAATTGAGTCTTCAAAAAACAATTATCCACCCTTGTGTTATATTCATTAGTAAATAATATAAACAAATGTGTTTATAGTCTCTTATAACAATCATTTTTGTTGAAGTGTTAAGGACATGAAAAGTTGGCTTGAATAGCATGAATTCTTAGATTCATTTTTTTTTTTTTTTCTTTCGAGTGAGGACCCTTTTTATAGCTTCAACTAGACGAAGATAAATACGTTAAAGTTTAAAGAGAGAATCGTTGAAACATGAGATTGAACTTATACCTGGAAATTCAACATCATTTCGTCAATTTTGGGCTTAATCAGTTTCTTCCAAATTAGAGAAAAGTTATTTGATTCACAAACGATTTAGAAAAAAATTTCAAAGAGACTTTTTTCAAGTAATACATTTTTCGAGGAATAGTGAATAATTATAAAAAATGACAACATTAAATTTGGAATTTTTTTTCTATTGATATGACGATTAACAATATTTTCCAATGATATTTAGCAAGGTATTGTGTGCAGAAAATAAGACCAGCGGCTGTTGCGTAGCTCGGAGTGACGTACCCCTAAAAAGTAAAGAAAAAAAAAAAAAAAAAAAGACAGGCAAAGAATAATGCATAAACACACCCTCGTATATTTATCATCGAGATTTATTCTCACATTCTCTCTTGAAAAAGAATAAAATTTACCGATTGACACTCCTGCATTTTTTACAGAAAACTTGGGCACAATTTGGTATTATTCTTTTCAAGACAACATAAGTAAAATGAATTAATGCTTTCTGCAAACGTGACTGTTGCCAATTCTCAAAAGTAAAAAATCAACTGAGATGAATAATAGAATGGCAAAATAAAAAAAATGATTTTTCTCAAGAGAATAAATTGTCCGAGATGTAACATCATTAATCAAAACGCGAATGAAAATTTAATCTTCAAATAATATCACTTTCTTAACAGTTTCAAATCCCTGTAGTCTAGAGAATCGAATAAAAAATAAAAAAGGTCCCTTAAAAGTATCAAGACACTATTGAGAAAGTTTAGAGAATGTAGAAGTATACGAAAGTGAGTCGTTCATGCATGAGTGCTCAAAGCATTGAACTTTGGTGGTCCAGTAAAGTTGGAGAGACGTGGGAAGGCGAAGGGTCGTGTGATGAAAGCTGGGGCCTAGTACAATAGTTCTTTAATCATCTGTCTTCCTCATATTTTACCCAGCCTCCAACTCCACCATCTCTTTTACTTTTTCTCGACCTTACAATCCCTATCAGTCATTTCCTCATTCATCCAGGACCGTTCGACAAAGCATTCGATGCTCTCTGTATTCACTTTCATTCTCTGGAGGGCTATTGGTAAAATAAAAAGCCACCCTCCAGTGCCGTAGGGGTTCTGATGTTCGCGCTCAATTATACCAAGTGCCACAAATGAGTTTTAAGATGTTGAAACTTTCTCAAGACGTTGCAGATGCTAAAAGAGCCTCTTGGAGCCAACGGTTTGCTTGGACTCCATAGTTGGACTGTCATAGCATCTCAGCAGACAACGGCTCGTTAAAACTTGAATCCGCCCCTTCGATCGCTTAGGAAAGACTTATCTAGCTACCCTTATGAATCATTCAAATAGATACAAGACTCCAGGCTTCCTAGTTTGTCAGCTAATGGTGTAAAAACGTATTATACAGAGATTTTATTTATAGAAAGCTTTTAATTATTAATTAGGATAGTTTTTCTAGTGAAAAGAGAAATCCGTGTTAGATAAGACATGAAGATCCACTGATGAGAATTTAAAGAGCTTAAGGATAAAAAGTAGTGTATTTCACTACATTTTTCATCATAGAAAATACGTTCGATTCTTACTTATCTTTACTTTACTTTCTGCTATGCAAAAAATTAGATTGATTTCAAATTTAGTAGTGAAAGAAATTAACAAGATTATTCTCAACTAAGATTAATTTATTCTTTATAATAATAAAATTCTAGTCAGTTGATCTATTAAATTAAATGAAATTCACTTTTATAGTTGATCTTGTTATAAATTAAGTGACTTGATTCTTTGATTAAAAAAAAAGTATCAATAACCTGCGGCTAACCTGATGAAGCTAGAGCTAAAGCTAGAAAATATTGACTTGGTTACTTTTAAAGAAATATCGAGAAAATTTATTTTTAATTACGAGCATAAAAATGATAAATACTAGATGTAGCTTGCATTATAGACTCTTAGAGGATAAAGGGATTTTGAAGAAAAATGGACTTTAACATAACGCTTCTAGGGATCGTCTAAATCATTTGCAATAATCTCCCTAGTCCCTAGGGCGCACGTGCTGGGTGTCTTGATGTCGAACCCACGAGAAAGAGTTGTTTGCTTGTGGTGTAACTAAAGCTGTTTTGAATCCCCCTTTTCAGCTCGAAAATAGAGAGTGAAGTTGTTGAGAAGTAGAATAGAATTGCATGTAGAGAAACTATCGCGGAAATGCTCTGATTGTTCTGCCGGCTTCACCATTGAGATAAACGTCGACTAGTCTTTATCGCCCCTTATCTTGGAGGGTGCAACGTCGCCTCTCACTTTTACAAGTCGACTCGATCTGGCTCTTATTTCTCTGTCTTCGTCCTACGTTCTACTCTTATACTTGAGGGACTGCTAATTGATTTTAGAAGTTTCTCGTACGCAAACCCACTCTTAGTCGTGTTTCAGGAAACAACGCGCGTAGTTCTGCCTGACGAAAGGAGGGTGAGAGTCAAGGGAGTTTCCAAAACCATCTAAGCTACCTTAGTGATTCTCTGAGAGCTAACAACTATCTATGCGGAACGCTGACTCCTTGTCGTTCGCTAAACGGACCGAGACACTAGAAAATGAGGCGACCTCTTGTCTCCATCAGCAAGACTGTCTATTTTATAGCAGTTATTTTTATATTAAATTTATAGCAGAAGATAAAACTTATCATCAAGTGATACATAAAATGTTGCTCATTTAAATATTCACTTGAATATTTTTATGTGGAGAACAATAGATCAGTGAAAAAGAAAAGGCTATTGAAGTGAAAATAAATGAAGACAAAAATTCAGTAGACACATCAAAACATAACACGAGATAGCGTCAAGGTATCTTGACATCTTGTGGATGATGAAAATGTAATGGCGTCTAGTTGTGCAATGGAAGAACCATAATCATGAGTAGTGCAACAATGTATGGCCCTGGGCTGTATCAGAACTCACTTCCAACCATTGCGTTTCTCTTTTTCCTGTTATTCCTTTCTACCGGGCATTTTTTACTCTCAGACTCTGCATTTTACTATTCTTTATACTCTGAATACAAACATTATTTTTCACAGCAACATTTTCTAGACTTTACTGTAATCGCTCAATTCAAAAAGCCTAGATGGCTAAATATATTTCTGCTGAGTCTTACTCAAGTTCATATAAACTCAAATAATAAATAACTTCTGATGGTTAAAAGGAACTTTCTAAGAACCAGGGTCAAACTTCTAACGTCACTTATTATCATGTCGAACTTGGGCAAATTTTTAGAATAACCCTTTTGCTTGAACTGTGATTGAGAGTCGAATCAAGCTAACGGAAATATAAAATTGAGTTTAGGGAAGTTTCAAACATTAATATCTCGTGGGACATTAGCTTTACGCTATTTCCGATTATAGAATGGTATTGTTTCAGATATTATCAAGAATCTTAATGGAAACGGAATTAAAAAATCTTATTTATGATTTTAATGATACTTTTCTTCATCTTTTCAATCATAAAATTTTCAAATAATAATTTTAATTATTAAAAAATTCATTACGCATTAAAAAAGACCATAGAATATCAAAAACAATTGATCAAATAAATTTTAATCCATCAAACACACCCTACATTGTCCAATGATCTCGTCGTGTCTAACTCCTGCCAAGCAGATACCAAGAGGGTTGGATCATGTACGTGCATAATTGACGCGAACAGCATATCAAATTTGACATTTGAGTCCACAGAAACACGCATTCACAGCTAACGACGTACGGTTAGGCAGTCCAAACTTTTCGAAGCGTGACCACAACACGAACTGCCTAACACTAGGTATGTGGTACACCACACTTTCCCGTTAATATCATTCTACTAAGTTCTACAGTATTATATTTCTCTATTTCCGTGAAAAATACATTATATACTATGATATGACCACATGCACTGCTTAATATCCACAAATAGTACTTTCTGTCTCAGCCACACATTGTTCGTTGATGAAAGCTTGGAAAAGTTTAATTGACATGACAGCGTGGATGAGAGAGATAAGAAACTAAAGAGTTTTTACAAAATGTGAAAATTTTTACACTCGTGATGAATGACGAGGTATGATCTCTGCATTCGAAAGGTTTTCAAATGAAAACGTGGTGTTATAAAAATTTATTTGAAAAAGGATTTCAATCAGGTACTTTCTATTATTCATGATGTTGATATCTGAAACCAACTGGATAAATAATTGGATGATTATTCATAGAATTTGAATTAAATCTAGAATGAATAGAATAGCTGGTTTCAATTTATTTAATGATTTAATCATCTTTTTTTAAGCATAAGGTCAAGTTTTTAACATGTGTTGAAATAATAAATATTTCTTTCTATATTCTAATGAAATATTTATTATTATGAAATCATTCGTCATTTTAATATCAATAAACCTTAATAAATGTTAATAATAAAATTGAAGTGATTTTTTTTTTTTTTGAATTAAAGATGTATGTCTAGTCAAATTCCGCAGTACATTTAAAAAATTTTTAAATAAATTTTTTTTAAAAATTATGCGTGCCTAAAATCTTTTTCCGATTTTTAACGAACAATTAAGTATGTTTTTTTTCCCATAAAAATAGATGGAACATAGTAAATTTCGTAATTTGCTTTGAATTTCACATACTTCCGGTACAAATAACATGTAGTTAAATAGAACCATTAAGTTCTATTATTTCATAAAATATAGTAGAAACGATATATTTTTTTGATGAAAATCGATAAAGTATTATTTACTTTATAATATATTTTAAATTCAAGTTTCAAAAGTGAAATTTATAAAAGTGCCATACATCTTTAATCTCAACATAGTCTGACATAACAATAAAATTGATTGTTCGATTATATAATATAAACTAATTTTCAGTTTACAGATACTATCATATTGAACAGAAGTTTGCAAGGTGTAGACAGAGAAAGTCTTATAGGTTCAGTAGTTATTCTGACCCTTAATTAATTCACTTTACGCTGGACCTCGATACTGGTAATAAGGGTTAGGGACAACCTAAGAACCCTGAAGGCTATAATTGACTCAAATGTTTCAAGAGAGTATTACACGCAGACCGCTATCATTACTCCCTCTTGGTTCACTTTGAATGCCGTTCGAATGTCTTGCCTTTTTCTCTTGATTACTTTATTTACTTATTTATTTATCAATGATAGGAAGACGTTAAAATTGATATTAATGACATCTACAAGTTGAAAAAAATCTCTGTGGTGAATTTACTGGGTACAATAAAGTCAATCGATATGATCCTCAGCTGGAGGGATAATTCTGGATTTAGAAGGAGAACTTCAAGGAATTCGGCTTCTAAAGGATATAACAAAGGACTATTCCAATATCTACATTGAGTAATACCTGATGATGGATGAACTTAATTAAATAATTATACAGAAGTTATTATATGGGCATTAATATTTGACTTATATCTTTTAAATTATAGTTTTCGAGTACCTACGTAATGGAGTTATATTAAAAAAGTATTTTAATTTTTTTTTTCAAAGTTTCTTTAATTTACATAATGTTTTCGTTTCTTTTTTTTAATGAAGAGATGGAGAAAATTTTTGAAATGGAATATTAGGATGGCTTGACATTTATTTTGCTGACATACAGAGAGTGGAGAGACGATTCAAGAAATGAGAAAATCGTAGAAAAAGAAGTCTGAAAAATCGTTCAGACATTTTGGATATAAGCCAAGGTCGTAAGGATAAAATGAGACCTCAAATTGATTGCTGATTGCTTACAATAGCAATTGGTAGAGTGCAATTTATTGATTAATGAATTGATTGTGAAAAATTTAGATAACTAGAGACAATGAAATTTTTGGAACTTTACAAATTTCTCGATTGAGATAACATGGTTATTTGGGAAAGAAAAATTTAGGAATTATAAAAAATGAGATAAATAATTTTGGACGAAATAACCACATTAAGCTGATTCAGTTAAAAAGTCACTTATGCCTTTGAACTCTTTTAACTCTCGAAGAATCATGATACAGCAATTTCTTGAATATCATTAAAAAGTTTAAAGTATCTTCTTTAATATTCTCGATTGGATTTCTCCTAAAATAATTATTTATTTTAATATTTTCGTTTAAACATATTCTTCAAATCTCATTTTATTGAATTGGATTAATTTTTTTTTTCTCACCAAAAAATAGTTTCTTTTTTTGCTTTATGTATAATTTTTTTCTATCAAATTGTCACTTTATCTTCAAAATAAATAGTTAAAAAATAAGTTTACAGAATAATTGATAAGGGATAAATTTGTATAAATAAAGATTATATTTAGAATTTTACGTGTTTCTTGTAATTTCAAGGTCTTCAAAAAATCAATATAACCTTCAAAAAATTTTTACTCAATAATTCCATTCATGAGATATGAAGCAATAAAATAAATTGAAATAGTACTGAAAATTTCACACTTGACACAATACCTTAGCAATATTCTATTTTGTAAATACAATACCTTATTAACCCAAATAATAGGTTTCTAACAGAACTGATATCAATAAAATAAACAAATACTATAATCTCTATTTATCTTATCATGTTTTATTATCCGCTCGTTTTTTATAAAAGGCCAGGAGTCGTCAACTGGGCGTATTACAACTGCTTGAGATAAATTAGATAATTCATACTTAGACATGTTTACACTCCTTCATCAACAGTACAGTCATACTCATGTAGCAACAACGTACTCCACAGCAATGTGGCGACAGTTTAAGTCTACACATCACATTTTAATATTCATTACTTTAATATTTGCATCAGTTTTGTGTAAAAATGAGTGTCCGACTGACGATGACATTATTTACGTGGATTTGAAAAAAGTAAATACTTTGGAAAAATTATTGCTTGTATTCTCGTTGATAAATATAGTTGAAGTGAATTGTCTATGATTCTACTAGATCGTTGGAGAGTGGTTCATGGTTGCTGGAACACCCGTTACCAAAAGTGTAGGGGCATGTTTACAATTTGATGTCAAAGTGATAAATGCAACTGACTTTTCGATGGATTTTTCATCAATAAGCTGGAGGAATGGTCGACGAATTCAGTGGACAATTGAAGGTAGACAGAATGAGAAACAATTATTAGCTACGTGGCAATTAAATGGATCACCTAATGTTATAGGTAATTAGTATTCTATTTTTGAAGACAATTGCTTTTTAAAGCAGAAGATTGAGAAAATTTTTGTTTCAAGGCCCATTTCAACATCAGATACTAGCGATGAATTATAATGAATACTCAGCAATGATAGTTTGTGCTAATGATACTAGGTATATAAGCCAGAAAAGATTTGCTATGATTTGGTCTAGATCACGAGAGCTATCATCGAACATTCTAAAGAGTCTCAAACAGGAAATAGCTGAGTATGTAGATGCAGATAACATAGTGGATGTGGACAATACTTGTAATGATGTATTAGACTTTAATAAAATAAATTGAGTCATGTAAATAAATTGTAAAAAAATAATTAATGTATATATGTGAGAATAAAATTGTATTGTTATAAGCTAAAAATGATGAAGTAAAATCGGTACTGGTTTTGTTTTTTTAACATCAAAGTTTGCTTCAGTAGAAACTTTGGAGTCACGAGCCCTAGGCGACTCAGTATGTGATAATCATTGCCAGTAACTTTATAGCTTCTCCCTCGTTGAATGAATCATCTGAAGAAGAGAAAGGTAACACGTGGGCTGAAGAGAAAGTTACTTGTTCAGACCTCATGAAATATTCGGTTTCTCACCAACCCGACCACTTTCCCAGAGTATCAACACCTGCGTTCCTGATAGTTCTTTGTCTTTTCATAAAATAAAAAAAAACCTGAAATGAAGGAGGAATAAAATTTCATTGACTTTTTTCACATTCAATGAAAATTTCAAAACAGATTGACAGTGACTAATTCTAAAACAAGTTTATATTTCACATGAAAATCGTTTCTCCTTTATCAATAATTTGTAATAATAAATTTTATTTATTGATCATATTTTTTTAATAAAACAATATTTGATTTTCAAAACTGAAATAAATTTTTGTATCAAAGAGCAGAGTAAAAAACAAATTAAATTTAAAATATTAAAAAAATATCCAGGGGAAATTGTTTACACTGAATTTTACTCTTCAGAGACTGAAGTAGACTGTGTGTAGCTCGGTTGGTTAATTGAATGCAATTAAACCAGTTGGTGTATGCTCTAAGCAACGTGTGTGGGTACCAGCATTGCGTCACGTGTTTGCAATGGTGGCAGTTAATGCAATCATGCTCTATCATAGGCAATAATAATTATAAAGAATTTTTAACTAATTAAACATTTTTCAGCTAATATTAAGCTTTAGCAAAAAGTGTAAAAAAAAACATTAATCGTAAATTTTTTTTTGTGGACACCGCGTAAATTAAAAGCTTTATCTCCTTACACTGTATCATGAATTCTCGGTCAACAATACCCCCTCTGAGTAATAAATATCCAGCAAACATCTAATGGGACGGTCGTTGTCGGAGTTCAATGATATTGTTTATGGTGTGGATGTATGAGGACACGATATAATGGAAATTCCGGTATCCTTGCTGCTATTTATGTTAGCCCGTCACATGAACTCTGGATTCTGGGGTGTATGTTGCAACACGAAACTTCATCCAGTGTATCAGACTTCGATTGGACATATTCCCTAGTGTTACCCATTATAGAACCCCTATGTCCACTTCTCTGGTGTCTCTAGATACAACAGGACTCTGATCCCATGATCCTTCAGGGAAAATTTTGGTAGCAGACGTAACAAGATATGTATCAATCGCTAATTACTCTTTGAGTACAGATAGCTAAGAGAGATTTATCTTCATTAGTTAGTCAAAAAATTATTTAGTAACATTTGTTTTTATCATGAAAGAAAAATAAAAAAATTAGCAGATGTTGATCCAGTTGGTGAGAATATATAATTATCAGAATAAATGACATTAAATGGCAATCAAATCAGAGAAACCGAGAACCCAGGCACTGATGCGAGAAATGTAAATTAATTTAAAAGAAAGCTTCGACAGCTTACTGAAGCAACCGGATAGATTTTTTTCATTGCAAGAAGAACCCTTGAGGCACAAATAATCCCGTCAAAGAATGAAAGGCTCCAGGAATGTAACAGATTTATGCTGGTGGCATTGTGCATACTTGCTTTCTATGTGGTATATGAGCTTGACTATTTACAAACCCTCTTGGAGGGTTACAGACATTGTGACTCAGCGGCACTCGAAGACCCCGTGGAGCTTTCGAGGATTATCATCATATACTGCTTTAGTTCACTAATATTAGGAATCAAATGTAATCTGGCCTATTTGTATATAATTTCTTTATTTCCATTATCTTGTCACGTTTATTGTATTGAATGTGTATTAAACTATCTCGTTACTAATTAATCAAATTAATTAGTGTTATCTTTAATTTAAGAATTGTTGGTAAACCACTTTTAAATGAATTGAATGACTGCTATTCTTCGTGATAAAAATTTACCTTCGAGTTGTTTAAAGTTATATTTTGGATTATTAGCTTTAAATATTTGCATTTATGTCATCAGCTGTAAAATTTTATTTTCATTTCTTAAATTTTATTATCAGTAGAATGATAAAATTATACAAAATGATAACTATTAACATGAATCAACCTCTACTTATATATTCTCTTCAAGATCGATGTTCTTTTTAAAATTAGATCCCCTGTGACTACATTTCCATGTACTTTGAACACTGGGCAAGCTATATATCCATTGAGAATTGAAGTGGAAGAAAAAATTTAATAAAAAGTGCGCAGTCAATGTTTTAATATCTTTCCAGACTGATGAATGTTTGTCGATAATAATAAACACAACTACAATTGTTTTGCTGAATTTATATAATTTTTGCTTTGTAATGGAACCAATATCTCTGATACTTTTATGAGTGATTAACAACAGACAAACTTATTTAAATCAATAATGAATTATCCTCTGGGTTGAGAAAAGTTAAACTTATAATAGTATGCAGAAAGCTTGTTCACCGCATTGAATTTCTTGATAACAAGGTTTCTTCACAGTGCTTTTAAATATGGTCGACGTCCCCTTTCCTATAACTGTGTTCGCGTAACTCGATCCTGATTTCATTAAACTCTCTTGTCCATTTGGATTCACATCATAGGGTTACGTGATATGAGATATCCCTTACCACCACTCGTTGATATCGTATTTGAAAAAGGAAAAAAAGCAAAGGGGTCGATACTTTCTGCTAACATTGAAACTTTAATACGAATTGAAAAAAAGGCTTACGTGTGAAATTCAAATCTCTTTTCTGAGCAAATTTTAATTTAAACGTCAAACTTTTCTTGTGAACACGGAAATTAAAAAAATGTACTTATTGACAACAAAAAATTCTATTGATTGAATATACTCTCTAAAATATCAATACTTAATCTTCTCTTTTTTCAATAAATTGACATAAATCTCCACTAGTAATTAAATAAATAATGTTTAAGATAATCTTCTATTAATGATTTTAAAAAAAATAATTCACTGACAATGTGACTACTAAATTGATTGAATTTCAGAGGGAGAATTTCGGTAACAATGATGAAGAGTGACTGAAGAAAGCATTTGAATGCCGAAGAAAAAAACGGAAGTGAGAGAATATGGAGTAAGCAAAAGTAAATGAAGATCAGGAAGTGGAGATCAGAGATGTAAGGGAAAGTAGACTAAAAGAGGGGTGTTTTAGAAGTGGAAAAGAAAAATGACACTCAAGGGGTGTTAAGTTAGTATCCGAGCTTATTCCCATCTTGAAATGTATCTTAAATAAATATCTACTATTTTTTACAAGGGTTTTACGGCATGTAAACAATAAGACTTGAGAGTTCCGAGTCAAGAATAATATGCTTGGTAAAATATTTATTCTTGAAATAGGTTAATCGTTTAATTTACCAAGTTACATATTTTTCAACTCCTAAAAGATCATATTATAGTGGAAACGAAAAAAAGGAAAAAAACTACTCAGGTTTCCGTCTCAAAAAAAGTTTTATCTTGGCAACCTAACGAAGCAGAACAGTAAAAAAAATCGAATAAGAATCCAGTTAGAGAACTTATCAGTCGGTGCACGCAATGTAAGAGTAGATTCAATGCAAATTTACTCTACCGACCTAGCGGGATAGTAAACGGGAAAAAAGAGTGAGATGAAGGAAAGTAAAGGGCGCGCAAATCCAAAAAAGACAAATGATAAGTTGTTAGATAAAAGCAGTCGAGTGAAATTCAGTCTTATTCCAGGGTCGTGAGCGACTGGTAAGCCGCGAAATAAAATTGGTCTCACGAGCTTGCTTTACGCATAAGAGTCTAAAATGTAGACAGAACAGGAAAAAAAAGAATAATATGAACTACAGAAAAATCCAATTCGCTACTTGAGGGTTGCTTTAAGCCATCGTGTGATTGTCTTAAGCCGAACAACAAGCTTGCGTGCTACACAAATTGCCAGTAATTTTATTTCTTCTATTTCCTTATTCTTTTCTAGTCTTGATAAGTGACGTCGTACTATTCTCTTGATTTTTTCCCTCGTCTGACAGATAAACCATTTCTTTTCTCTCGACCTTTGGCTCATCTCTGGTTCCAACCAATTCTTAAATCAACTGTGTTTCCAGAGGTTAAGTCATTCCATTTGTCATTTTTGGGACAACTTTTCAATAAAATATTTTGATGAAAAAATTGTTTTAATCATCATGAAACGTTCTTTGACCTCCAGAAAATAATATCTTTGAAGAATAATTTGCACATCCATTAAAAATACATAAAAAATTAAATAGAACCTACCGTAATATCATAAATTTATAACTCTGCAAATATTAGCCGAATATTATGCGAACAATTTTTTTCAAAATGTTACAAATGGAATTCGTGGATTCTCTGTTCATCGTAAATAACTTAAATTGATAATAAATACAGGTTATTTGTCATTGTTGAGTAAAATAGCGATAAATGTGGTCGAGTAAGTATGCACAACCGTAAAATAGAAGCAAGAGAGGGTGACGAGGTCACAAACCCTTCGTCCTTTCTCATGCAAATCGTCCTCGCGTCAACCAACAATACCAACCCCCTCATTTCAGTTATGGGTTATCACCAGTTATCATAAAACTGTACCTTAATTAGTCGCAGGTTTATCATCCTTTCACTCTTGAACGTTTTCAGACTATGAAGCTTCGAATATTAAAAAGCATAGCATACAATGTTGTGAGTCTTTGAATAGCTCAACGATCTAACTAACGATCTGTGCGAATTGACCAAAAAACTAATTCATCCTGGCGTCAATTTGTCTCCGACCATTTAATTTAAGGTTTTTTTTTTTTTTTTTTTATTATTTTTCCTTTGTAGCCGTCACGAGAAATTACTAAATTCCGGAGTAGACGAATTATTTTGTCGCATTGTTGACTTTTTTTTCAAGTTTTTTTTTTCGGATAATGCAGGCCACATTCCAGACTTGCGACACTTTCATTGATATTTCTTTCACTCTAAGAACCTTTAATTTGTAACCCTTTTTTATTACCTCCTTTCATGAGTCCTTTTAATTAACGAACAAGAGTAAACATATCATTCAATTAGCGTTAGGAGTATCATTGATTTTATATTGAAATCAAATTTAGAAAATGACAATTACTTTTGCTTAGGTCGTAAAAAACCCAAAGAAGGAAATACAAAGTAAGATAAATATTCCTTTTGGTCGTCCTGGCTTTTCACTCTAGCGACCCAAAGACATGAATCCTCCCTAGGCATCCTCGAAAACAAGATATATGCGTTCTCTGGTCCAACACCCAAGAGAAAAATCACAGAAAAACATAAAGACCGTGAATTAAAGATTGAAGAATCTTTTTCAATGGTAAAAGAAGAAAAACCAACGACCTCGGGGTCTTAGGCAATGTGTAAATGGTCCGAGACAATCAAGAGTTATGGACAACTCCTAAAACAGCAGCTTACGGATCAGTGAAACAAGGAATTTTTCTTCTAAAACAATTCAAGCTTAACAAAGTTTCTCAAAATATTTTTTACTGATATTCATAATAACCCAGTGTTTATGTAGTAATTATGCTTACTTTTTCAAAAGCTTACAAATATTTAAGAGTCATGATGAAGAAAAAAATAAATAAAGTTAAATAGTGATAATGATTATAATAAAAGCAGAAAAGTTTTCTTTGGCTTGTTAGGAATCACAATGAACAAGAGAGGGAAAACAAAATTTCTTTTATAAAAGTGGCTAAGTCTTGAATCCTTTTCCAAGAGACATGACATCGTTGTAGAATGATTCTAAGAAACAGAAGTAAAAAGGAAAGAGTAACAAAGAGAGAATTGTCGTCCATGCAAAGTTTGTAGAGTTCAGAGCGTAATTAACTGTAGAATTAGCAAAGGGGTTTTCCAAGTCTTGCGTGCGGTGGACCACGAAAGGACTGATCTCATTCACTACATTCACCATTATTAGTTTCTTTTACGAGTAAAGTAAGAATTCAGAAAACGAAGCGAATGAAAATGGACACGCACTAGCTAAATGGTTTACCGAATTATCTATAAGGACGAGATTGGATTTGACTTTCAAGGGCTTTGCGTCTGGAATTGGGCTCGAATGAGTGAAAAGAGAATTGAGAAAGTAAAAAAAAATAAATAAATAAATAGAGAGATAAAATATAAAAGTAAAAAAGAAATAGTTCACTTGCTCTGGACCGATTCAACGTTATGCTTGCCTGACTCTTTTCACCCCTCAAAACTCCTTGAATTGCAAAGAACCATTTCCTTCCTTTAAGGACAATGTAAAAATCTTAAAAACTCCTAAAAAGGCTAAAGTCAAGTGGAAGCTAAGTTGATAATCATGAATATAGTTAACACTGTCGTTCCATGATTATTGAGAGTAAAATAATGATAAAAAGGGATCTGAGTACGATGAAAAGTCACTTTAACTTTCTAGGAGAGAAAGAGGATAAAAGCTTTCAGCAAATATCTGGAAATTGTCCATAAATATCGGATCGGATCTCGATGGAGTCTCAGCTGCAGAGTTTGTTGAGGGAAACGTCGTTTGACTATACATTGATTTTGAACAGAAAAGAAATGAGGTATACCTCTTCCGGGAATTACACCAAGTACTTTTACTACTTTTCAAGAACTTTTAACGTCACAATTGAGTAAACTTTCAATATTTTTAATATAACAGTTTTCGTTAAAAATAAATGAAAAATATTATCAGGTATTATTTTTTCCGTTGATAAGACTTGGTAGATTTACTAATTGGTTTTAGCAAATATAATAAAGAAGCTTACTTGCTCATTGACATCAGTAGTGACAGCTTTATTAGAAAAGACTAATGATAATGAGAGGAAGAGAGTGGATGAAATGATTTAAAAGCGAATTATAGCCTGTTCATGTCAATCTGAAAGATGATTAATCGTCTCTAACGAACGCATAGCTGGTGAAATAACTTAGTAACCCCTGTGTACAAATGCGCTTCAGTGGTTTGCTCTGTCATGGCCGTCTGTTTAACCAAACAGAGGAATCAGCTTGAGTTCCCTGTATTATATCGACTCCCTCGCGGACTGGCTATTTCGCGATTTCACAAGGGTTGTGTTTATCGAGACAGTTTGGTTAAATCACTAATCAACCACACCACGTTCTACCATCTTTCTTTTTTTGCCTCTCACGTAGATGTTTACATTAATGTTCATTCAGAGAATCATAATCTCTTGTTTTATTTGGTGTGGTTAATTGTAACTCTTGAATATTAATCAAGGTCACTCTTCATGTCTCAGCTTTAAGAATAGTTTTTTATATAATTCCATTTTTACAAATTATTTAATGGAATAGTAACATTCACTTTTTATTATTGAATTAAATTAATAAAAGTTTCAATTTCCAATTCTAAAAGATTTATGTACAATGTATTTTATACGTCAGCTGTTTCCGTTAATAAAAATTTGGAATTAATTGACTTGATATAAAACAAAAGATATTTCATTCAGTTTAACTGATTTAGTGTAAAATAATATTCAAAAGCTCCAAAGTTATTTGTGATGGAAATTCTACATCAACCAGTTTTTCGAAAATGATTAAAACAATTTTGAAAATGTATTTAATAGTTTTAAATTACTTGAATTATACTTGAAAATAAAAAAATCACTATCACTCTGTTTTTTATCATATACTATTGCCTTTTCACATTTTTCCACTCATGAGACTACTCCAGTGACACTATTTATAGCTTTAATTTCAACTATGTCAACTCCACAAATTAATTAACTCAAATCAATACTAAAAAAGCCTACGACACATTTTTTATTTACACATAGCAAGAATTTTTACAATATTCCAGAATTGGTTTCATTCTTTTTGTATAAAATATTCTATTGTATTTACAAGAGAGGTTCAAAGAGGAATGCAAGAGAGTTTCAATATTCTAAATTTGCAAGTATGCCAAAACCCACAGAAATTTGCGGTTTCAATACTCTGATCCACCAGTATATGTACCGCGGATTCCGCGACCAAGAGAGGGTCTCTGTCCCCTTCAAGACCAACTATCTCAGTCTGCCTGAAATACATCATCCCATTTACTCGTGTGAACAGCAATCATTTGCATATCTACCGATTGGACTTCAGCGTTCCATGAATTGCCAGCAAATTCTGTTAACGTTATTCATGAATATCGATCTAGAGCTCCGTTAAATGAAATTTTCGGTAAATACACAGTTGCCAAATGAAAACTTGAAAACAAAAAAACTTTTTTAACGTATTTTATTCTTTTTTTTTATTATTTATTTGAGTTAGAAACAGTTCAAGAGTTATCAGCTTTCGGAACGATTTTAGATTGTCTTTTTTTAATTTATAGACTGACAATTTGTAGTATGGAAAATTAAAAAAGAGCAAGCTATTATCGATTATATAGAAAATACGAAGGTGTATGAATAAAATAGAACTGTCAATGGCATGAAGAGCGAATGCAGTAAATGAAAAAATTTGAAAAAAATGGTTAGTTGAAGCTGTCACCTACATTGACCACAACGTTCATTGGTTTTTTTACGTTTATCTACACTTTTTATTGTGCCCTTTACTTTTTTATTTTCTTTCAAGAGGGTGAATGTGTTTACTGCTGACTACACGCTGAGAAGAATACGAGTATGCTCAATAAATGCGAGCTATTTCACGAAATTATAATCTTCGTGAGGGTAAGTCAGGAATGATGCACGTTCTCATTTTCTGACCGCAGGATTACAGAGCTTTTGGACAACACTGATATGATAAAAAGGAATTTATACACGCAGTTATTTTCCAACTAAATGCTCTCAAATTTGCTTTCATATCAACAGAACAAATTGTGATAAATGAAAAAAAAAGTATTTTGTCAAATGAAAAAAAAACTCTGAATAAAGAGTCCTTTTATTGTAATGAAAAATTACAAAGAAGAAGTATTTGAACCAAGAAGATATCACAAGTTATGATGATTTTTGAAAGGAATTGTTCTTGCAGAAGAAAGGAGTGAAAAAAAAACTGTTATTGAGAAACGCGTTTTAGTTAAACGTAAGAATAAAGTGTCCTCAGTTGGTAGAATATGTTTATGAAAGAAGGAATATAAATAAAGCTTAACATAACGCCCGTGATTTTCACCAAGTCCTTGATTTAGTGTCATTCTTTAAATGAAAATACTTTTTATCCCTTATGTCGATCACACAGGAACATCAAAAGTCATTTCTAAGCAAAAATGTAAGCTAGAGTCTAGGAGTTAAATCAGAAGAGGATTTCATCAAGTCCTTGATGCTCTTATACCAAGTCTTTTTCATCTTGTGCTAAAACGAATTTTTTACTCAAAATTCCCTGTCAAAAGAAAAACCAGGCGTTACGTTAAAATGCTATTACGGTTTTTTGAATGGTCTTTTCTTACGTTACTCAAGGGTGAAACTGGGATAAATTGAAATAAATCCGTTGCTCATAATATTTTTATAAAGTCGTCTTTGATAAAGAACAATTGTCTCGTTATAAGATACGAAATATAGATTCATTTTTTTCTTGTCATCGCAAGTTAAATTAAAAGTCACTGTCACGCTCTTGAAGAAAAGGATAAGAAAATACTTAATGAGTTTTTTATTCTATAATTGACGACTAAAAATTTCATTTTGAACATCTTTGAAGGACATAATATAAACACTCAGCTCACTGTCATTCATTGGATATAGCTACTCTTTCTAATAATTGCTGAAACGTGAGATTAAGTTCGATAAGTAGAGTAGATTTGATGGGTCAAAGAGAATAAAATGATGGTTGCTATGAGGTAATGAAAAGCCGAAGGGTAAGATGAATAATCGAAAAAACAAGATTTAATAAAAAAACTTTATCTCAAGAGATAAAAAGAATTTTTATGGGTCCAATATCAATTTAAAAGCTATTCTTTAAATACTTACTTTATGATTGTTCAACCAAGAACAGATTTTTTCTTTATTTTTTCGTAATTAAATCATCTCTGTACTTTATCGTCTATTTTAGAAAAAGCAGCACTTGCTTGAAAAACAAAGAAAATAAAAGATAAGTTTATAGGAATAGCTTTGTAAGTTTTTGAGAATAATTAAAAATAAATTCAAGTTAATTTTTTAAGTCGACAAAGAACTTCTTTCATAAAGTTATGAAAGTCTATTGATATTTTTTTTATCGGGGAAAATAATTTTTTGCCAATTTTTGTTTGTGTTTTTATACAATTTGTCTCCATAGCTAACGATGACTCACTGTTCTAGCTAGGTTTTCAACTCAACGTGGCCTTAGAAGCATCCGGGGTGTCGCGAAGGGTTGGACTTTAATCTAACAACCCCAGTTTACTTTGCATGCTCCCGGATTTTGGAGCACTAGCCACAAGGGGTGCACTCCCTGGATGTGCCCTAGGCAATACGAGACTGTATCCAACGACTAAGTTCAGATCATGATGGGCTTTGAACGGTCATAATTATTACCCTTCTACTTAATTCCAAAAGTTTTAGTTATTATACATAAATAAACATTTGAAAAATGAATTGTTTACATGATGAGAATGAATACAATATGATTTGCGTGAACGAGATAAATTATTATTCAAAGCACGTGGCTCGTTATGCTGTTGCGAACTTGAAATGGGTGAATATGAGAGCAGGGATCGTCTCTTATGCGTGAAACAGACTCGTGGTTACATGGTCTTCTGTGCATCGTACAAATTTTTGGTGTTTTTTATGTTTGATTTGAATTTTTAGTTTGTGAGCTTTTAAGGGGATGGTCAAAAATTTAATTGCTAGAGGTTTTGCTGTTACAATAGAAGAAAAAATTTAATTGAAGTGAATAACGATTTTTATATATTCAACTTTTATGATTTTTTTCACCGATTCTTATTAAAAATAAATTTAAAATATTTTTAAACAATAAATGTAAATTATTATAAAAAAAAAAATTTTTTAATTAACAAATTGTAATTTATTTATTTTACAAAGTTAATCATGAAGACTGTATTGTGAACTTCGTTTAAAATTGACTTGCTAATTCAATTAAACAGTTAAACTGAGTAGCATACAGAGCCTAATGAATAACTAAATAAAAAAGAGAATTTTCTTCCCTCATTGAAACGAGAGATCTATTGATACCACATCGTGCATTCGATTAGTAAATAGAACGAAGAACTTGAAGGGTATTCGTAGCTAAGCGACGCATAAGAAGAATCGAGTGTCGAGGGGAATAGATTCGATCATGTGGCATGGCAGGTTTTTCCCTCTAATTTTATGCTTACATATCGTCTTTCTAGAGGGGGTATATCGGAAATAAAACTTGAGAAAAAAGAAAGTAAATCCATCAAGTAGTATAAACTTACAAAATGTAAACCCAATACGGTGCAATGTGCAAACATTGTATCTATTGAGTTGACAAACAAAAATGGATTTTATTCGATGAATAAAATTTCAATAAAGATGATTAACTCAAGTATTTATTCTTATTTCCAAATATTATTCAATGTTTCAGATATTCCTAAATATTAATCGTAATTGTAGCAGAACAGTTACATAACTGTAATTAAATCTCATATCACAATTAGCTTTTGAAGTATCCAGAACTTGATGTTAGTGATGCTGTTATTTGTTAAAGTTGGGGCTTTGAAGCATGGTTGAGTCAGTTATCAGTGGCAGGTACTATGAAGAACTAGAAAGCTAAGTAGTGAAATACGTTTTGAATGATGTCAAATACATGCTCGAAACACTTTGTATATTTTTTCGCCTTTCACCTCACATATTCTCTATACTTTTAGCTCGTTCAAATATTTGATTTCAAATGGTTTATATAATTAATATCCATAACACAAAATATTTCTTTCTTGAATTGAATTGCCTGAAACTTTATATAAAAGTATTATCTTTCATAAAAATAGTGTATTTTGAAAACAAAATATTTTTAAAAACTTTTTTGTTTATATTCCCTGAGGAAGAATAAAAAAAAATGCAACTTGTTTGTTATTCATGAAACAAGGATAAAAAATGACAGTGAAACGGTCAGATGATGAATTAAACGGGTCTGGTGTATCATCAAGTTTCCATATCCGTGATCATCGATGATGTTGGACGCTGTGTAGCGTGAGTCCGATGATAATGCTGGACTGACAACAATGCTGTCTATGAACGCAACGATGCGATGATATTGTAATAGAATATAATCGATATACTCAACCCTACCGATAATTGTTATTTTCGAGACATCAGTATAAGACCATTCTGACACTACCCTTACTATTATCCATTGCTATACATTCGCTCAATCTACGCCCTTTAGACTGATCAGGGATGGTGTAACACCACATGGCTACGTGTCACTAACGACACCCTTGCTTTTCGCCAAATCGCAGACGAAACAACCCTAGGCAGATGTTGCTTGTGCAATTACCTCCACGCATGCATACATCGACGTCATTATTGCTAATAATTAACGGTGTAAAGACTTGTAATATTGAGCATTTCTGCTGAGAAGTTAATTTTAGCGTTTTTTATTAATCTATTAAAGGTCGCCTCCTATCATTAATAGAGTTTATAATTAAAAAAAATTTTTTTTTAATTATTAAAAAAATAATTTACAATCAAATACAGATTGTCATCAATTTCCATGCTATCAAAAGGCAAATGTTCAAGCGTGATTCGTTAGTGTAAATTCGCTCAGGGATTTCTTTCCAAGCACCATACACAGATCATAAAACGTAGAATGCCTTAGTCTCGAGGGAAGAAACACCCTTGTTGCAATAAGAAACCCTTGTTTTATAGCTAAAAAATATACTACGATCCTTTAACAATAGATTTGTACTCAAAGATTTCCATCAAACAATACCGAGAAGAATTTACTTGAAAATTTAATTACTATAATTTCATTAAACAAGAAAATTCAATCTGATAATTTTGTTTCATTTTCACCTTCTTTCAGCTTAATATCACCGGGAAACCAATGAGCCATTTTTCTCCAAGGCAATCAGTCGAACAGTATAAAAGCGAGTTACTTTTGCTAAAGCACGGATCCAATTGGCAGCAACTGCTCTCAAATTCTGTCCTAGTAAATTTAGTAGATGTTCAAGCAGATGGAACCAATTGCCTTGATGATTGTCTTTTTAAATTGCTGAGCCGATTCAGCCAATTGGGTTTGTGTTTAACAGACCCATGGTCCACCCGATAAACTACAGGTTGCAATTCACCCAGTATTCCTCAATTATCCCAACGTGTTCATCATGAAAAACTTATCACTGTGGTTTTTTTGTCATTTTTGTTGCTCTTCGATTCAAGGTTTTGGCATGGATCTGAAATGTAATCAAAAATCAGTGACGCAGTGTTGCTACATGTCGAGGGTTGCGTGCGGCATATTGACAGCATTGTCGGATCATCATTATATCCTCATTCTATGGAGCTTCTAAAATAATTCTCCAACGTGGGTGGTGGTATAGCATATATCAATAGTTTGACAAACATCATAATTAAGGATAGAGTGGAAATGATATCCAGATACAAAGTAGTAATAATTTTCTTTCATAAACAGACTATACTTATTATCTTAAATGCTGTTATTCTGCTACCTAAAGCCTATCTACTGTCTTAATTATATCGTAGTACTTACGACAATGTTTCATTATATACTGTTTATCCAGCGTTTATGTAGCACTTTCCAAAGGAAATGATATATTATAATAAAGTTTTTAAGAAAATAATAATTAAAAATGTTTTAATTAGAAAAATATGTAAAAACACGCTTTTTGATATTCATTAGAAAAAATTAAGTAATTAATTGCATCTAGAAAAAATGTAGTAAATTTTTTACTTTAAGTTCAGTGACCGAAATGTTTTGATAAACAGAATTCTATTTAACACTTTTCGAATAATTTCATCATCATTAGGAAACTGTTTTTATCATCATTATGCTTATTCATAGATGAATTTAGAAGAAAATATGTTGGAACATATTTTAAGCTAGCATATTAATATTAAACGATTTTTAAAAATAATTTTCGATCCGTAAAAAGCAGCGATTAAACGATTTACGAGTATACTCTCAGATTCGCATCAAAACACCCTTTTCTATATCTTAAAGCGTTTACACGCTCCAGTAGCTTTCCAAATGTATCCCCTCTGTAGATTTGAGATTCACAGGAATTTTTATCTGCCGTCTGGAATTATGATGAAATTTTTTTCCTAACAGAGATGATTGAGATATGAGATGAAATATAAATAGTAATTATTTTTTAGTCTAAAAAAAATAAATTAACTTTGGATTTTATTGTAATGAAAATCAAATGAAAGCTGCAGCAAAGGGGAAGACAGAATTAATCAAGAGACATAGAGTATTTCTATACCAACTAACAATTTTGATCAGCAAATATGAGATCCGAGATGAGGTGGATTTATGTTTCATTAGTAAGAACAAAAAATCAAGAGAGACAACAAGAAACAAGGCATACAACATTCACATGAGTGTGTAAGGGATGTACGATGTATTGATGTGAATACACACATTGGTGAAGACAAGAGAACTTGGATGCTAGTGGCGTATTTGCTGGTTGATGGTAATTGGTAAAGCCACCGAAAGAGAGATGCGTCAAGAGCGCAAGTGACAGTGGTTGCATGTAATTTTTTGCACCCTTATTTTGAATATTCATTTGGTACACTTTTAAATATATACTCAAGTTAAGTAAATAAAATAAAGATTAAAATAATTCTATTCCAGTCAGCTCGAATACACTTTAGTGTTTCAACATTATGTATAACGTATTCATGAAAGGTAATTTGTTATTCATTTTGAACAGAAGAATTTTTAAAAAAAAGAGTAAATATTTTTTTACTCTGAATAATTCTATTCCATTGAATTTTATCAGAAACTAGAATGAATATTTATGATGGTTTGTGAAAAAAAAAGAAACTTGGAAACTATTGGTGAGTTTTTAAAAGCTGTTAATCTAGATCTAGATACTAAACAGAACAGATTATAAAAATCAACCTACGTTCCATTTGTCTCTTGACTCCCTACATCCACTGCAACTGCATCTCACATAAGGATAGTATTTGCTTTCTAATGTGACTCATACATTTTATCCCTCAATGATAAAACATCTCGTCTAATAATCTTACGAGGGGCTGTGGTGTGATGGGAAGTGACAAATGCGTTATGACATCATGCGAACTTTCATCAAACTATTAGGCAATATTTTGGAGAGATAAATAGTCTTATGTTTCATGTAAAAATGCTTTACTGCCATTAAGATAAAATCATGATAAAATAGATAATCTAGTTTGATTGTTAAAAAAATGTTTACTTAATAATATTCAAGAATAAATGTTTTTAGTCTCTTAAAATCACTTAAGTACCAACTTTGAAGTAAATTAATATAAAATTACTCATGCGCAGCTGACTCTTGTTGTTAAGCATCAAGCTCGATTCGAAAAAAGCTTCGGAGCATGAACACCGTAGAAATGACAAACTTCTAGAAGAAGATAAATTGATTCGTCTTATGCTTGAAATATGTTTCTATGACCGGCATACACAAAACTCGGAGACTTCAAGTTCGACAAACATCAAAGTAAGTTAGACACATAGTCTCTAAACATATGTACATCCTTCGATGAAAGTACAGTCGCGCCAAGTTCAATAATTTCCTGACAAACAAGGGACGATTGAAATGACGATGATAAACATCAGACTTGAACTAATTTTGCTAGAATGTTTGTATTTCAGATTGCGGAAAGATGTAGAAAAATCTGTAATCTTTTTTATTATGATTTTTTTTCTTACTATTATTTTATTTTCCACACCCATTTCCCGTCCGTTCCTTGTCTTTCTTTTTTCCGAGTGGTTTTTTCGATGAGGCTCGATCGAATACTCGTTATCGTGCGGAGATAAAGCTCTTTCTGAAGACATCCCGTAGCTTCACAGTACGAATTTTACTTTTCTCCGCAATAACGACGTAATTCGTTTCACGACTTGCATCCCTCGCGTGGTCAACAGCCGGCACGAGCATTGATCTCATCTCATATATGTCTGTGATTATAAAGGATAAGAAAAATGACGGGAATTCACGTGAGGTCTTACGTTTTGCAATTTTTTTCTACATAAAAAATCACTTTAATAGTTGTTGGAAAAAAAGAGTTGAATAATACTCAAAGTTTTCAAGTATTCTAAAGTATTAACAATTTTTTTTCGTTTTATGCTCAGAAGAATTGGACCTCTCATTTATTATGAAACGTTTCAATGAAACATTTTATTGTTTCCGTTGAAAATTTCACTTCTTTTCTTTACCACTGTACATAAAGAAAAGATACTCTGACCTTTCGAACGCATGACAGGACGAAAATTTTTCCCAGTAAATGAAAATTATGTAATGTAAGAGACGCAAAAAGAGAAAATATAAAAATAAAAAAGCTAAAGTGGAAATCTATTTCTACTAGAAAAAAAAAATTTTCAAGAAAATAAGTAGAATCCAAGTGAAATAATTATTTGCTCTATTTTTCTTTGCTTTCCAATTCAGATTCTATTTGTGTTTTTCAGTAAATGCTTGAAGCTACGTCAACAGAATATATTGAAACGTAAAAATGTAACTGAAGTCGACAATTCCATGGCCATTTTCTGTGACTCACACACCACAAAGGACTGAAATACGTCACAGTGCGAAATACATAATATTTGAGTTTTATATATTATTTATATTTATTTGTAGCTAGTTAACGAGCCCTGAATACACGAAATCGATTTGCTACTTATCAATTTTATGATTTGTTCAATAAAATACGGCCATACGAACAAATTGGTCACAATAAGCTTAATTAATACAACTCACATGATTAATAAATAATGTTGAATGATTTTGATAATTTGAATATAAAAAAATTTTAATTTTATTTTTTACTACATCAGTTCTTTTTATACTAGATTGATTCAATTATTTGTAATCATAGTTAATTATTTCATTACGGGTATTATCTTATCTATCTTCATCAGAATGAAGTCTCACCTATACATCGCAACTTGAAGATAATATCTCCGGATAAAATTAGCATAGAAACTTAAGCGTATTATTTACTCGATAGAATGTGAGTTAATTATATTAAAATTTGAAAAAAAATATTTGTTTGAAAAAAACAGTTCTTCATTTTTGTTTTTTTTTTTTTTGTTTTTTTAATAATGTATATATCCTTAGGATCGATAAATTTATTTGTTCAACGTTGCTACTTTTTATCACAAAGGCTATCAAACTGTCTATTATTCAGGATTTTAACCTTTTGAAATTGAATATAAAATAACTTTTCAATTATTTTTACTGTATTAATTTAAAAATCCTACGGTCCTCCCACCATCATGTGGGTGTTTTCGTTAGTATCCTGAAAATTTAATCCCCAGCCTACACCACCTACATCCGATCTATCAAAATATTAACAAACTTGACGCAACCGTTGAATAACTGAAAATTACTTTTGATAGCAAACATAATTATTACAAGTCATAAAATTGACTATAACCGCAAATGATGTCCTTTTATGATACACTAGAGCATCCCTCGGGTATGTCTGATAGCCCCAGTGTTTATGTTATGACCATGTAAAAGCATCTTACTATTGAAGCAAAAGAACCATTTCAGTCTTTCCACTTCACTAAGAGCCTTATTCGAAAAGCGAATACCGAATTTATTGATCGTAAATAGAATAAGAAGATTACTTTCACCTGCAATGCTAAATGTATTTTGGGCATTCAATAAAAGACAATTTAAGAGAAAATGAGGTCTGCTTCAAACACTCTATTCAAAAAATTGAAAAAATCAGTTCTGTATAATAGTTATTGCTCATAAGAGACTTTGCGATAAATTTATGTATTCATAAACTTTCATAAACTCGACTAGGCGGATATAATGTCTAACACCCATACAACAGTGGGAAGATTCAAATAACGATGGTCCAATGGAACTAAATAAAAACTATGCGGTTTTGATGAGGGATGCAAAATTCAATAAATAACGTCCAAATTGAACACTAATCATTATTAGCATTCATAATTAACTGATTAATATGACCAGAATTATTTTAATGTAATTTTTATCTACGAAACATTAATTTGCATGTACGTTTATGTCTCACAACATAAATGGATTTTTTACTGCTTAATTATAGAATATCAGAGTAAAATTTTTACGGACTCAATAATTTCTATGAAATAATATTGAAAAAAAAAATTTTATTTTCTCCAGAGTAAAAGTTTTTGACTTGTGTCCTAGATTGTTGAAAAACTTTAGTATCATACCTTAGATGAATAATTATAAAGATCCCTTGTTAGTTAAGTCTGAAGCTAAAGTACTATATTTGAAAGAAAAATAAAAGTAGAAATAAAACGTGTCAACAATGAAAAAACTATCAGAAATGAACAAAAAATTGGGTTATGATAGATAAAGATATTCAAAAATATATGTTTATCCTAGATTTTTTATAAAAGTATGTACTATATTCAATGAATGCATTTAGTTGGATAATAACAAGGAATTATATAAAACTAGAGAAAATGTAATAAAATTGAATGAATGCGCAACGAATTACGTCATTTGGTAGAATAATATTCAAGTTGCAAGAATTGTCATTTCATTATAAAAATAAATTTTTTCTCATTAACTTGAATAGGCCAATTTTTATTATTTACTCTAATTATTATCAAAACTCCAACTGAAAATTCGAAAGAAGACTTGGATCCCAGTATTTATGTTTCAGATTCGGTTAATAGTGGTCTTGATGCACACGTGGGTCTGATCAACACTTTCAAAATTTAAAATACGACAAAAAATGTTGGATTTAATTACAAAAAAAATATTTATTATTTATTTTAAGCACAGGAATGCAAAATAATTTCAAATATATTGATAATAATAAATTTTAGAGATACTACATAGACTTAGAGTCACAAGAAAAAAAAAATTTTAAGTCAAATATATTTATGAAATATCAGTACTGATGACTGGGTATCAATGAAATTTAATTAAGCCGCAATATTATTTGCACATATTCGAAGGAGAATATACTAGTTGGAGACACCCCATCGGGATCCAAGAGACAATATTGAGTAATACAGAAATGATATAGCGAAATATGATTAGATAGAATAAGATTTAGATAACTCACCAACAACAGAGAGCAGTTGGTCTTCAACGTGGACGTTAACTGTCTTGAAGAAAGCACAAGAGTCAAATAAAATAGCACAGTTGTCAAAATGATCTGTGAAAACACAGCTGTGCCGCTCGAGTGGTCGGTGTAGACTGCAGAAAAGCCCGCAGATTCTATCACAGACCTAGGGGAGACTGCATGACATCATCACCAGCCAATCCTTGATGAGAATTGAAACGCATGCGCCAGTTACCCTTCAAGTAAGAGGGCGATATATCGCAATCGATTGTCGACGAGAAGACTTCGAGTTGCACCCTGGTGGTGAATTGACGTAATCGCTTCAAGAGCCGGCGGGAAATATTCTCCCTTTCTATTACTATTGCTGATGGCCCTTTGAATGCTCTATTAATTGATAATTTTATTATGATGTGACACTACATTGTTTTATATTTCATTTCAATCAGTCACTTTGTCTACTTATTTATTCATTTGTTTACGAAAAAATTAAATTTTTAATTGAGTTTTATTTTTAACAAGTTTACCAATTATTATGAAAGCTTTTCTAATATCTTAGTCAATTATTCACTAAATGATTTATCGGCTTGTGATAAAATTTTCATTAAATATTTGCGATGCCTATCATTACTTAAGTTATTAAATTATATGTTATTATATAAGGAATGTTAATAAAATTAAGAAAATTCAATTGAAGTAATTAAAATATTGATGAATGGTCTTTCGATACTGTTTTTATTTTTTTAATGATGTATTTTTCAAGTCAATGAGATCGTATGTTTACTCCACGTTATATATCTTTGTCTTCCTGGTTTCTACCTTTACATGAAATATTCACATAGAAACGAGAGATAAATGTACGAGGAGAATAATACGATAGAAATAAACTCTAAAGAGTAAAAAGTGCGTCGAAACCTAATTGAAGAGTCTCAATTCCGTTGAGCGCAATTTCTCACATTTAGTCTGATTAATTATTGACTCTCACTACTACAAAGGCTTCCGAAAGTCTTCCAAATTGGGATTATTAATTTTTCAACATTGTCTTATTCAATTTTCTTCTCCATCTAATTTATTTTTCACTTTGATGCAAAGGAATATTTTTTAATCAATAAATATTCGGTAATTATTTGCAAAAGGAGTGTAAATACGTCAATAATGTGTTGTTGGCAGGTAATAATAAATCAATCTGCAAACTTTTAGGATCAAGGAGTCCTCAAAAAATTTACACAATAGCTTGATAAAGTTTCTGAAGGCTTTTAAACCAATGAATATATTATTGTGAATGAAATTGAATATTTTATACTCTAAAATAAGTTGCTCGTCAAGGAAACTAGGGAAAGTTTTGTGAAAAATTAGCTCAACCACTATACATAACTCAATCTTTTTTTTGTTCTCTTCTTTCTGCGTGAACTAAATTTGCAAAATTTTCAGCCTATAGTCTTTGTGTTCGTACCCCTAAGCGTATGATAATACTACTACTAGACTGCAACATCTTGTAACAACGAAGTTTACGAGGATAAAAGTATCATAGAAAAAGAAAGAGAACACTTTTCAGCGACAATATCAGAATGAAAGCCACCAAGTTTTCACGGAAAGACTTGAAAACTCTGCAGTGTCTAGTTTGTTCAGAAGAAATTTTTCAGTGAAGTAAAAATTCTACTTACATTTTGCAAAAGGGACGTTAATTTTATTCAGTAAAATAAAAAATAAGTAACATGAAAGGACGTTGCATTTTTAAACTCCTAAGCAAGTCATGAGTTGGCTGTCGTGAGTCAAGAGAATCCAAGAAGGGATGAAACCACAAGCAAAATACGACTGTCTCTAGAGAAGCTTCTGCAGATTATTTTGTTTACGTATACATAGACTCGAAGACGATGTAAGCATGCAGATATGTTTGTATACTCTTTTAAATAAAAAATCGCGCTTTTCAAGAAAAGTTGACTGACTTTTATGATAAAACCACAATACTTTTTTACATGAAAACTCTTCAAATTAAATTATACAAAGAAATTTTTTTAATCACAAAAAAAGATATAGTATTTAAAAAGAACAATAAATGAAATTATAGTCTTCTGGCAAGTGTTTCATACTTTCCTACCTTACACTGATTTCTGCTTAGGTTCACAACTTCCGACATCTTTTTATTGCTACCTCAGTAGACTGCGTTTGAGTTATAGCTAAATTATGCGGCATATTGCAGAGCCACAAGTCTGGTTGTCTACCTACTCCAGAAAAAAGCTCATGGAAACTTGAAGATTCGAAGAGTCCGGAAAGGATTCCTTGGCGATAAGTAGAGTTAGAGGGGTGTTTCCCTCGACTACGCCAATCTCCAATACGACATACACTTATTGTAAATCGGTTTTAGAAAAAAAGCAACAAATTTGAAAAAATCAATCTCCACCAACTGATCCATGTACGATTGTTTTTGATACTTCAGTAAGACTGATTGTTCGTTTGGCTTTGAAATTCATCAAAGTGAATGTTTTCTTCTGAAAAAAGATAAAATGGCATTACTAACGTAGCTTCATTTGAGGCTAATCATTCTAAGTCAGTAATTAAAAATCTAGAACTCCAGAAAAAATGTAAAGTAATTATTTAAATAAATGATAGAAGTCAGGAAAAAATTTAATTATCACCATATCAATTAGACGTCAACATTTTTGGATGTTGATAAAGCTTATCTAGGATTAAATATTCGAAAAAGTCAATCCAAAGTCCAGAAGTTGAAAATAATTAGAATTACCTAAAAAATAAATGACAGAAGCCAAGAAGAAATCCCATTATCATCACATCAATTTGCTGTGGAATGAAAAATGAAGCAACCAAAAAAAATGATTGAACGTTAGTCCCGGATACTCATGTGCTATATATAGATAGAGATGTAGTGTCGCAGTGGGTTAAAAATTGATTATTGGTGTTTTTTTTTTTTTTTACACTAGCTTAGTTTTAGCTATTCTCTTTTACTTTCAGTAAGTTTCATTTAACCATCTATCAGCTTTAAGAGACTTCCTATCTTCTTTTTTTAAATTTTTCTATTTTTCCTACGACTAACACATCAATAAGAGTAATAAAACAAGCTAGATAGTTTCGATAGATTTTTTTTCCAAGTAGTAGCATTAATATGGTGGAGTTAAAACCCCTTTATGACTAGCTCTAGGCGCTTATATTAATTTATATCTCCACCAGAATTCACAGACACTTTCAATAATTTTACTAGCCTGCTTGTAACGCTAGAGCACAAGCTGGGGATGCTAGTTATGCATGCACCAGTGGATACCATACGAGCATGGCGGAGTGTTTGCATACTCGTCATCATACAGAAGGGACTACAGTTAGTGTTACCTACATGCATGACGATAGCTTGTCAGCATCTTGCCAGTAGAATCTCTAAGTAAATTATTCACGAAATTAACATTTTCTTAAATGAAAATATATAACATGACAATTTTTTTAATTCAACGATAGTCTTTTATATAATTTATATGATGCGGAGAATAAAAAATTTTATGTGTTGAAGTACATAATAGTAGTAAAATAGAGAGAATCGGAGTTGTATACTCCGAGAAATTTCTGGTAAACTCAACTATTTAAAATAGTTATTCTTTTTTATCAAAAAAAAAAAAAATAGTCATTGCTACTAGTAGTCTGAAATAGTTAATGTTATAAAGTAGTTACTCCTACTATTGTCTCTGGTACTAGCAACTACTCTGTAGTTATTTTAACTAGACAAACTAATTAGTGTGACTACTTTCCGATAGTTAAAACAAAGTAGTAGCTGTAACTTTTACAATTTTTCTCAGTGAAGACGATATACAACCTTCGTCTCCATCACATTGCCATAAGTGACTTATGGTCAGTAAACATTATCTTCAAACTATGAACAGAATATGCACTATCTTTGATGTGACACTTCCATGGGGATTGAAACACTTACGAAAATCATCTCTAAATAGTATATTACCTAGGTATTCGGTTTTACTTTCACACCCTTGAATCGAATTTTTATCACTGTCAGAAGTAATGCCAGACATTATCTGATTTTTTTAGACGTTTATGACTGATTATTTTTTAGCTTTGTGGTATTATTAAGTGAAGAGTATTGAAAAGGAAACGTGGAGATAAATTTAAGATTGATAAATAAATTTATAAACACAGGAATATATTTTTTTTATTCTCAATTCTGGTGATAAAAATAAATTCCAAAAATTTAGCAAATTTTATCTGCAATCAATATTTCATAAGTAAAACTTGGATTAAAGTATTGTTGGGATACTTATTGTTTTTTCCCATAAGTATCTCAACAATTTTAAAAAATAAATCCTGTCGTGATTTATATTTATTATTAAATCCAAAATCAATAATAAAAACTGTGTTTCAAAGGCACTTGACTATTAAAAGAATTCAATTGTAGAATAATCTTCACTTTTGTAAGTAATTTAGACTTTAGCTAAAATAAATGTTAAGGGAAGCAGAAATTTTTTTATTTGTATATTCTACTAAAATAATCCAACATTACGGATAAAAATAAATGTAGAGAAAAAAAATGTGTTTTATAAAATACGAATAATGCATAAAAATAAAGATACTGAGCAGTTTTTTTTTGTTTGATAATGCTGTTACGTTATAACATATGTTATACACACATGCGAAATGATCTATTCGACATCAGCAATGTAAACAGCCACGTCACGACCAACAGTTTTATCAGATAAAGTCTTGTTATCAGTCTCCGCAGATATGGTTTCGGAAATACTTCGACTTTGACATACGACAAGTAAAATTGTAAGCGAGCAAGAACGTGGAGTTTTTTTACACGAGTGGAATATGTAAATATTCTTTCCTGAAAACTTTGCTTTTGTTGACAAGTCAAAATATTCAAAATAATAAAAATAAAAATTCTACTTCCAAAAATATTCCTTTAAAACTAAGTAGTAAATAAAAAAAAAAGAAAATAGCATACACTTGACCTTATTTCAAAGATAAAAGGGTAGCAAGCATAGTAAGTACGAGATAATTTTGATCTAAACGACTAAACTAGCGGAAAATTGTTGTAGGTCATGGAAGGTCTTTATCCAAGTCTTCAAGAAAAGTTCAATAGTGAAGGTATTTGTCCAATTTGTATGATGACTATGGAGCCAACTCTCAAGTATTCATGCATGAATGGCCATGCAGTTTGTCATCGGTGTAAGCCTTATTATTTTGCCTGTCCTACATATCAATCATCTCTGGATGTGGAAATATATCCATCTGAAATAGGTCAATATCAAATGCCCCCAGCTATGCATCATATGCCACACCCATATTCGCCATATCCTCCAAGGTTTGTCGAAAGTGTTATCCATCATATCAATACTCTACTAGTGTTTTTAAAAATTTTTGAAACCATTATTAGATTTCTATTTTAATTGCAGTCACAATAAATTTCTATTAATTTTCAGTACCTTCCCATCAGCTCCGTTTATCGAAAGTGAACGTGAACGCCGATGGTGCCCATCACCACCTACAGAACATCAAGAACTTTTTTCCTGCAGATATTCTCATCTTGGTTGTTACGTCAGAGTTCCAGAATGCCTTCGAGAACTGCATGAGTCACGTTGTCAACTGCGTCCTAATCTAGAAGATGAACATCTTCCCACTGATTTATCAACTGACGAAGGTGTTTTAGAAAACTGTAAATATAGCATAGTTGGCTGCAACGTTAAACTTCCTGAATGGAGGAAACTTGTACATGAAGAAATCTGTATATACAAAGACCGACTAGAAGCTTTGGAAAGTGTCCAACACAATCTAGGTTCTCTAAGCTTTGACGATGTAGATCCTGAAGAAAAGGTAGATTGCAAGTTTTATAGATATGGCTGCATGGTGAAAATGCCAAGGCGTCGGAAGCACCAGCATGAACAAAAGTGTAATTACCAAAAGCATTATCGTGAAGAAGATTTTTGTGAAACAATATCACATAATACTGAATACGAAGCTGATCCAGATGAGAAAGTGGCTTGTCGTTGGTCCGATTATGGATGTCAAGTTCAACCAAGACGATGTAGGAAACAGAATCATGAAGAGAAATGTAATTATCGCAGAGAAAAATGTAATTTTGCTCATAATGGATGTTTTGAAATGGTTGAACCATGCAAAAAACATCTCCATGAATCATTTTGCTCGTATAATTATTGAAAAAAGTATGCTTAAAGATTTAATTAAAATAATGAAGTAATTTAATTATAAAAAAAAAAGTAAAAAATAAAGATAAAATGTTTCAATCTATAGTTTTCAATAATAAATAAATTAATTCATTTAAAAATTTATTTTTGCTTTTTAGCTTGATAACAAAAGATTATAATTCATCATACTTTGATAAAAAAAATTCATTTATTCAAAAACCTGATTTAAGATACGATAAAACATTTTTTTTGTTAGCTTTGAGTAAATGCTATTTTTTAATAAATAAAAAATCTATGATTGTAGAAAATTTAAAAAAAAAAAAATAATTGTTTAATACTTTTATGAAAATTAATAATAAAACAAGCGATAATTCGTGTAAATGTACATTTATTTTACAACCGAGCATAAAAAACTTTAAATGTTATGAGAAACACAAATGAACCACCAGAGAGAAGACCCAAGGCAATTTCGTGAGCACCAACACGCGAAAGGTCATATACAGTAGTTGTGAGAAATGGATAGATTTAGAGGAAAGAAAAAGTCCGGAAAGTAGCAAAAAAATGATTACACCTCAGTGCTGTTCAGTTGGTTATATGTTTTCATTGAGAATCCTTAAGAGCTGTCTGACACGAACCAAGTACAGTAGAAGTTTTTACTTATTTTCAGAATAAATACACACGGAATTTTTTTAGAGTGAGCTTATCAATTATAAAAAATTTCGATAAAAATACAACACATTGAAGGTTTCTATTCGAGTAGGGTTCAAAGATGAATTTCAGAAATCTAAGATATGAAATTGGAAAAAAAAATTAATTATAATTTGTATTGAAGTAAATATTTTAATCAAAGCATCCGGTAAAAATGGATCAAGGTCGAGAGCAATAGTCTCTTCAAGACAAAAAGCACGTTCTTAATCCTGTGGACGCATAACAAGAATACTTACAAAGACGATTCTCTATTGATTTTGCTATTCATGTAGACATAATGTTTCTATGTTAATTGACTATTCTGTTGCGTTGTTGAGAAATCAGAATTTTTTTAATACCTTTAACATTTATCACTAAATCCTACATAACAAGAAAAACCCCTAATTATTTAAAAAAATAATTCACTCATCAACAATGATAATGTTGATGGGGTAGATGAAATTAAGTTATTTTTAGAGCCTGAAAAAATTTTGCTATGAGCATTTAAGAACCAATTCATCCAATAAAAAAGGGGGAAAAAGATTGACGGAATAATTATGAGCATAATAACTAAATCGAAGCAAAAGATAGAATAGATGTGTGCTTGGAAATGAAATACCCTACACCTGGTATCTAATGATACCTCCAGTGCTCCTCCACATCTCAAACGACGGATAAACGACGGCTGTAGCGTTATATGGCCTATTTGTTAGGTTGATGTGGGCAAAAGTTCGGATGAAAACGATTTAAGGGGTGAAATTAGCTTCAATTTTTTTCGCTTTCTTTATATCTGTGTAGCTTTGACCAAAATGGATGAATATGTCTACGGATTTGATTGCTCAGAGTTCTTTGATATTGCGAAGACTTTAATTTCATCAATCAGCCTCGCCAAACTCATAATTGAAAATAATTGAATATCCTTTTACACAAGTTGAACTAAAATCTTGCGTAATTAATTTGATTATAATTTTATACAAAAGCAAAGAAAGCATAGAGTAGATGTATTGATTCTATTCAGATTTAAAAGAAAGAATCTTCTCTTAAAAAGGTTGGCTGAAAGAGGAAACCTAGATGTATGTTTTGAGATTGAATAAATATTTCATGGATCAACAACTGAAGAGGTTTTGTCTAGCTATTGTCTGAAAGTGGCATTTGAGGATGAATATCAATACCTTTATCATGAATATGGAAGCAAAATATTATATTTCAGCTTAAGCATACCAAGGTATTGGTAGAAGTATATTTATTCATTAATACTCATGATTCATTCAGACGATAATAAGTTTTATTAACTTCAAGCTAAAATTTTTATGAAAAATCAATAAAGTTTATTAAAAAGAATAAAAAACATCAAAAGAAGGAAACTTCTTATCCTTAGAATTTGACGATTGTTACTTCCTTAGAATTAATTATAGACGAATATTAATGACTATGATTCACTGAATAAAGCTCTCCATTCACTGGAAAGATATTCAATTACTATTCAGCATTATCCGTAATTTTATCTTTTGAAAAAGCAGTAATTCAATTAATACTTATGCTGTAAAATAAATTATCCTATGGACTTTCATCACTATGATAAAAGTTAACATTTTACAAGGTCCCCTGTTTTCAATCGTAGTAGATTTGAAATGTTTAGATATGCAAGGTGAAACGTTATTGAGAATAAGCTAAAGAGAGAAGACAATGCTGGGCAAGTGAATTGCACCCATGGGGAACCTACAGTACAAACTCGAAGGGTACCAGCAACAAAAGTCAACCCGACTTTAATTAAGACACAGGTGTCGGTTGGTTCGTTGCTACAAAGTGTTTCCTTTTAAATTAATACAAATGCTCTGATAAATATTTCAAGTCTTTTGTATATGAAATTGAACTTTCTCGTACATTTGACTGATATAAAAAATTGCAGCAAATCTCATTATGTCTCAAGAATAATGCATTACAGAAATTCACAGTTGAATTCATTTTTTTCTGAATAAAATGCTAGATTTCAAGGATGAAGATGTGATGCGAGTCCACTATCTGAAGCAGTTATGGTGATTTAAACCTAGACCCTATCCTCTATAGACATGAAAGACCCATCGTTCACCAAATATTTCACGGAAATCTGAGAAAATTCAAGAAAAGAATATCCACATGGATAAAAGCCGTCATTGACTATTCCGTCATCTGGAGACATGAAATCCAAATGTCATGAGAATTATGTTTTAAATAGAAAGCATCAATCAAGCCCAACCAGAGACTGTGTCACCATCATTGATATCATTCTTGACACTGATAGACCCTACTTCACCAAATCCATATACTGCACATTTGCGATAAACAGCCTTCCTGCATAAGGATAAACAGTCCCATTGTATGTTGGTGGATTAGAGCTTAGGGTGTTCTCGATTATTGGTGTTGATGAACAAAGAAGTCCTTGACGACTATCTGAAAGAAGAATTTAATTAATTAATATGATTCTACAGACATTAACTGATTTTTCTGTGCTTCGTAGAAATATATCCTACTACGAAATCTATTCGGAAAATGTTTTCTTTGTTAAAAAGAATCTTTTTAACACAAAGGAAGACTTTGATTTTTTGAATTGAATAATCTAAGTTGGGTTTAGATTATTAGAAACACTGTAGGACATTGAACTCATATCATACACCCAGATGACAAAAAAAATATTTGTCAAACAACTTAATATTAATTACACGCAACTTAAGAGGACACGAAACATCATATTAATTGGTATCATGAAAGATAAACTATCTTGAGTGTCAGTTAATGTATCAAATGACATGGAGATAGATCCTATTGCTCTGCTTGACCGCGTAACATGACTCCTGCGATACATTCACGTCACTTACCACTGATTTCCCTGAATAAGCTCAATCACACTAAAATTATGATCAATACTCGAGACTGATCAGATTATCAAACATTATTGTGATAATTGTAATGACTATGTTCGTGATAGCTTTTTTACATGTTTCATGTAAGTATAATATTAAGTAATACATGTTGACGTTTCCATCAAGCTTGGAAGGGGCTGACTCAACGAAGTATGAAAGCCGCTTTCCACGCTAACACTGAGCTCTTAGCGATGTTTTTTTCTACTCGTTACCACTCATCGATGAATATATAAAGTGTGTGCTATATTCCAGGAGCCAGATTACACTTCTCTCACATAAATACGCCTCTCTTGAACGAAATGGCTTTAGTTTAACTTCAGGGCGGACGCGTTGGTACACATGAAGTTTATAAATCTCAATGAGAATACGTTAGTAAACGCAGTTTATCGCTTTTCATTTTCCTGTGATGCATGATTTTTTCATTTTAGATATAAATCTGTAAAGCTATTTTAAATAGATAACATTAATAAGTCACAATTTAATTAAAAAATTTTTTTATCAATTTAAAATTTTTTATTTTATGAAAATAGATCCTTCATTGGAGCTTACAATTTTATTATTTATTATTCGTAAGTATAAAGAAAAAAAAATTCTCATTTTGAATAAAAGTTTGAAAATCTGATTAGTTATTAAGAAAAAAAATGTATTTTTCTAAAGATGTATAATCTTTTTATGAAAAACGGAGTACAACAAAGAAGCCTTACTCTTCAAAGAATATTTGTAATGCAAATATTTTAAGTCCAGTTAGTAAGATTAAGCTTAAAGTTGGCACGTGGAAAAAATGAAGAGGCTGCACCAAAATAACTAAGTATCGTTCGTTCTGCTTTTTACTTTTAAGCCATTTAAAATTCCGAACTCGACTCAAGAGGCTCAGTCACGTTCATGGCATTTGGTACTCCAATCTTCACCGAAGAAAAACTAATTTCCCCCATTCTAATTACATCGCTCTGAGTCAATCATCAATTTGAACACACTCGTCCAATTTTTATGATTTAAAAATTTTTATGTATCATTTTGTCCTACTCCAAAAAAAAATAATGCAATCAATATTAAGACGAGATAGCATTGTCAAACGAATTGTCAAATTGCAAGATCAAAGAAATCATTTCCCAATAACGTAAATGCAACAGGGCACTGCACAGTCGT
Source organism: Chelonus formosanus (assembly GCA_028641665.1). Lineage (NCBI taxonomy): Eukaryota > Metazoa > Arthropoda > Insecta > Hymenoptera > Braconidae > Chelonus > Chelonus formosanus. The sequence goes on from CM054002.1 coordinate 24,534,411, forward strand.
CCAATTAACAGTCCTTTGTCAAATAGAACAGTGACATTAAACAATGCACGTCGCCCTTCAATGAAAACAAAAGCATTCTCGCCGAATAGACAAAATAAATCAAGCGTAGGGGTAGGGAATACAGTACTGATGGTGAGACAACGATAAATAATTGAATACACACCATAAAACATTGAACTAATGAATCTGAAATTGATAGTAAATAAAAAATATCTCTTTTATTGATAAAAATAGCCTGAAAATTCTAATTTATTTTTTGTCAGCGTAATAAATTGCGAATTTACTAAAATATTCTAAAAATTGTAAAAAAAAAAAGAAATTTAAAACAGTTAATATAAGGCGTGGAGGCTTTGTTTATGAAAACCAAGTAGAAAATATCGAATGGTTGGACTCACTAGTATACAACACACAGAGTGGTGTGATTCATTGATGGTAATTAAAGGACCAAACGTCTGTACCGGCTGTGTGCCAATGACCAATAGCTTGTGCGTGAAATCCGTGTTAATTACAGCTTTCGACTAACCTAATAAAAATCCAGATGTGATTTCCCATACAATTTCATTTAATCGATCATTAAGAGAAATTATAGCAATCATAATTTTTGGCACGACTATTTGGCGACATTGAGTGGCTCCAAGTCAACTTGTAACAAGAAAATGAATATCTGTGACTGTGTAAAGTATTCACTTGAAGATACTAGCTCTTGAAGATGCGAACAAGCGTGACACCGCAAGCTGGTGATGTAGAGATACTTCTAGAAAGTGGCTGTCCTTACCAGCACCTCGTGTGATTTACGAACTCAAGGATACGAAGTCTAGGCATGAGAATATCTTTCTCCAACCACTGAGGGCACACCCTAGCCACCACCTTCAGTGAAATACACAGACTTTACACGCGAAATTCAATATATGCTATTTTTTGTTACTATTCTGCCTCGGGGTTAATAGATATTTCAGGAGTTTAGAATTAGGTTGCTGTTTACATAGGCTTTAGTGAAAAAAAATTATCAGATTAATGGAGCCTATGTTACGTGTAATCGTAAATTATCAAGAAGATTACTTAAATATTTTTTTTGAAATATTATATTTGGTTTAGTCTGACAGATATGTGCAATTTTTTATGGTTAATAAGAAAAGTATAGTATTTTTATTGCATAATAAAGGAAATTATGTTGCTACTTAAAAGAGTCATTTTTATGCTACGATATGTGTCTCTTTCTCTTGACCATTTCTCACAGTATTCCAGCCTATTCTATTAACATAAATTTTGTCGACATAATGGATTTCAGAGTTGTTCAAAAATAGTTTCAACTTTCTATCGATTTTGATAAGCATCTGATTTAAATTCATCCTTTAGAAATTAATTTTTTAAATTTTATTTTCCCTCACAATAGAGTTTGAAACTATTTGCCTAGTCCAACAAGGAAAACAGAGTATTCAAGAAGTGTAGATCCGGAATTTGCATCAGTAATAAAGGACCTTGTCCACAAGTTTACAATCCAGATAAAGGAAGTGTAAAGAGAAGATCGAAAATGACCGTGGTTGAGTCATGGGTCGTAGTGACGCCGCAAACTTCCAAGGCCATTAGACACATCTACGTTGGTAATTCTCAGTCAGGGTGCAGTTTTGGAGGTTGAAAACTTGATAGCAAACTTCTCTTAATTGAGTATATATGCATTGATCTCTCATGCATATTTATACAATGACACTCATAGTGGTATTACCTCACAAAGTGAGAAAATAATATATATTTTAAACTGTTAACATGACAAATTGCTTGGAGAGTTAGCGTGTACAACAGAAAGAAATAAGTATCTATTTAATCTACAAGCTGTAAAAATGATAACCAACAAGAAGTAAAGTAACACCCGAGAAAAACCAGTGACGCAGCTGTCCAATTGCCAAAAGCAATCATGCTTTCACTGCCGTCGCGTTTTTCATCCCGCGATTCAATAGCTCCCCCAATCATCTAGCGTTCTATTGGCACTTTGTACCGACGTTGACCAAGTTTGTATCGACCCTCAGTGTCATTACATTGGATTATTGGCTATTCATCAAATAGAACATTATTGCTAAAGAAAAAAAAAATATTTTAATCCATCATTATTACATCGATTAATATTATGATCAAACTGTAAAAACACGGGAGATGACATAGAATAAAAAAAATTTTTTTTAATACCATTTTAATTTGATAATTACAAAATGAGTCTTGAATTTATGACGATTAATCATCATAAAATAACTGATGCAAACTTTTTAATTAATTTTTTCTAAGTAAACATCGATTTCTACTCTTGAATACCCATTTATGCACAGGAATTAGGTTGAATTACCAGTAACTACATTGAATAGAATTCACATTAATTGAGTAGCTTAATATAGACTTTGTATGGCTCTATATAATCAGTCAAAGGTTCCTACACGAGTGCAATCATGAATAAGATGCTCAGTTACGCTCGACCATAATTATGTAAATTATATACGAGCTTACACACAAGTTCCTGGCAAGATGAAAGATCGTTTTTAGTCACACATAGTCTACAATTGTCGATCATCATCAAAGTTAAATAAAAATTACAAGAGAAAAGTATCCCTGTCCAATGCTTTTCATCACACCCAGTATCCTTGACGAACCAATTAAATAAATGGTAGTAAATTGTGGGGGAGTCTGTCGCGTCGCTTAAACAACCTTCGATGAAGGCAACGTAGTCATTTCTTTCATTAATGTCATGCAGCCAGTCGCCCTAATGTAGATGTACACCTCTTCTACTGGTGCCACTTTTAGCCCCTCACTATGATCCTGACAACGTCACCTCAGTGTTACTACTGTTACATCAAACGCACAAAAGATTCTTATAGAACTTTCATCATCGACTTTGTCGTAACTCGTTCTTGTTGCTTTTGTTTCTATTCATAGAATTAATTCTCTGACAATGCTGAGATTGAAAGCAGCATTTATTTGATAAATTGTAACAATGCTGAATAAGTCATTTTTTGCGTCTTCTTGAATTTTTGACTAAATTTTTAGCAATGTCTCAAGTATCTGAAACATTTTCTTATCTTCTAAAACTATTATGGGTCTAGAATAAATAAAAACAATTACACTGATTGAATATAATTTTTTCATGATTTCTAATAAAGAATTTATGTACTAGTTTAAGAAGATGAAAGTTTCGAATAGATTGACTTTAAAAAATTTTTAAAAAGCTATTAACAATAAGTAATAAAAATATTGAGAAAATCAAGGGTTAACAAAGTTGATGATGGGTGAAGATAGAAACAGTCTATTTAGTCTTATACGTACGTTGTGTCAACATTATTATACCGCAGATTCCCTAGAGAGTGCTATTATACACATACGACACAGTGAGCAAAGCGAATAGATCGGGGAAATGGTTTTTTTAAATATGAATAAGACGCTGAGGTTGATAGGAAGGAATAGTAGTAACCAAAGATCTCTTCAAGACTAAAAATTCTCCTTTGCCTATATAATTTGAGTTCAATATAAACACATGTTAAAACAGAAAGTAGTCGAGAGAAATAAGTATAACATTTTCACACTTGGAAACATGTCTCGTAGTTAGTGAAAGAGTAGTCAAGACAATTTTTCTTCTTTTTCTAGCAAAAAAAAACTACAATCGTATAAATTTTGATGCGACTTAAAGGGAGGAAATAAAAAAAAAGAAACTAAAAAGTAGCTTGGAATAAAAAAAGAAAAGAGAAAACAATAGATGAAACGACAGATCAGACGGCGCCTTGGGATTTTGGGTTCGTCTTTCTTCTAGTTGTAAAGAGAAAAACCAAAAATCCGTTGTAAATAAAAAAACAAGTAAAGATTTTCTATAAACATTAAGTACAATGGTACACCTTTACTTTTATGGGAGAAATAAATTATTCTAAATATACTTGATCTTTCATTTGTAATACTTTAGAAGCTTTGATTGAGAATTTTATTTCAACATAAAAATGCAGAAATATATTAGCCAATAAAATAAGTTTAAAAAATTAATTAAAATAATTAGTTTAATAAATTGGTATTCAATTGATTCGTTTAAAAAGATTTTTATTAATGTTTTTTTCGAAATCATTTTGAAAATAATAATAATGAGAAGTGTTTATTGAATAACAAGCGAGGGATAAATGTATTAATATAATGAAGACAATAAAAATCACGTAATCATAAATTGTACCTCCTAGGGGGATTTCGCTTCGTTTGCTCAACGGAATTAAGGTTTCCACAATCAATAGACGAATCACTTAAATTGTATTGTATTGTAGCTGGTATAATACTAAGATATAGGGAATGAGATCTCAGCTTACCAAAGGGCTGACCGGCCAATTAGCGTTTGTAGAGCCCTCGATAGAATTGCACCAGTTCAACGACTTCAACAAGATTGTAAGCTTTAGAAAAAAGAATATTTCAAGAACCTAATGCATTTTACTATGACCAAAGTGAGCATGAGAGTTTTAAAAAAAACATGAAACGTAATCTACACTTTTAGAAAGAAGTTTTCTTTAAAAAAAACTACTTAAGTTCTGTAAATAAATTCAGAATGTTTTTACGATAACATATCATTAGTTTTTTTGTTATTTGTCGATAAAAAAAGAAGGTTTACAAAGCTTTTATCATCTCGAAGAAAAATTATCAGTCGATATGTAAGTTTGCTACGTGGAATATACACTGCTGATAAACAGAATACTACTTAGTCGGTAGTATGATGACTTTAGAGAAAGCTTGCGCAAGCTCAATGGTAAAAGGAGAAATCTTTTATGGCGAGAGAGAATTTACTTCACTGTTGAGGGTCACAACAACAGTAATTTCCGAACTTCAAAGCTCCTATTTCAAGCATCAAAGTGTATGCTCACTTTGGGTTAACGACCACTAACTTGGATCTTATAACACCAGAGTTCACAATGGAAAACCTATTTCAGATCTGTGAATGCTTCGATCCATAGGTAAGCAAAGGCCAAAGGTCAAAGGACTCTAGTTTATACAGACAATGGATTCCTAATATTTGCCATCTATTATATTTCTCAAAGTAAAAAAATTCATTTCCTTCCAATTATCTCACTTTTCAAACAGAAACCAAAAGAATTTTATTGTATTTTACAAGTTTTTTTTAGAACATGTTAATTGAATTGTTGAAAAATTCTCCGTACTTTTTTATGTTAAAACATCCAGAAAGTTTTACCCTGTTAAAATAACTAACATTTAAGTACTTTTTATTTTTTTTTTTATTTTAATATAAAAAGTGATTGAAGAATACAAATTTTCACTGACAGAAGAAACTGTTGACATTTGTGCAAAAAAAAAAAAACTTAAAAAATTTAACGTTAGAATCATAGTAAAGTTAAAAATAAGCTTGTTTCCTTTTACTGATTATGCAATTTATTACAGAGTGTTTGGAGACTGGTAATTTGCTTTAGTTTCATTTCTTTTGCTTACCAAGTCACGGATACGAATAATCATAAGGCTTTGATTGAAGAAAGAATAGTAGTGAGTAGAGCAGTTAAAAATGACAAGAGAAATTGAAAACTCGAGGACAAAATAATAGGATGAATTTTTTTAGTTATTCATTTCAGTAATTTACTGAACTTCATGAAATAAAGTTTTTTTAGATTATTAATATCAAAATTATTAACATTCTATTAATACTAATAACAAATGATTAATGAAAAAAAAACTCTGATAAGATAATTGGCATTCTATTAGATGTTTTTTGAAAGATTACTGATCTATATTATTTTAATTGTTCTCACGAGTTTTTGAGATGATATATTTTTAATTATTATACTAAAAATACATTAATAAAGATATTTTTTAAATTTTAATTCATTTGATTTACAGTCATTATCATCATTGATAAACAATCCTTTTACTATACCTTTATCATGAAATTATTTAAGCTTCTAAACTTGCCTAACCACTTCAAAAGCGCTTCTTCATAAAGATCTACCTGAAAAAGTTTCGAGTGAAACGAAAGCCTACAAAACTGACGAGTTACCAAACATGAAAAGTGTGGTATCAAATAAATGAACAGTGGAAACATTTCTTTTATATTTTACCTGTATATACAGAAGCTTGCACAAATAGAGTCTGATCTAGTCAGACCCATCGAAATAGAATAAAAATGCAAGGTAGAAGAAATTCAATCATTCACAAACGAAACTAAAAAAATTTTTAAATTCTTTCGTTTCGATAACAATTAATCTGGTTAAAAACTATTTATTAATAATCAAGTATCTTTAAAAGAATTAATAATTACTAATCTAAAGGTTATGATTTCTGTTGTTATTATTCATTAATTCATCAAAATTTATGTCATTCATGAGAATTTCTGGTAATTCAAATGATATTAAACACTCGATTAAATGAACACGTTATAAATTGCACCGATTGGTAGACAACTAATACATAATGTGCATTAGTGTTTCAGTGTATATCATAGGAATAAATTCGCATCTTATAATATTCTGATTGAGTTCATTAAAATTTTTAAAATTATTCTGTGAATGTTCACATGAGAGCTTACGATGAATAACTTGAAAACTAACGAAGTCTGAACTGTTGTATTATTATTTTATAATTATAGATAAAAAAGTTTGACATAATTGTATAGATAGAAAAAATTATTAAATGTTTCTTTTAATTATACCATTTGTATTATTAATTAGCAGAATTTATTTTATTTCTTTTATTAACAAATAATTAGACAAAAAAAAAAGATTCTTTTTATTAAACTGATTCGTTGTGGAATATACATAATAGTTTTGTAAATTTTTTAATATGTATCTAAACTTGTTCTGTAACTCTTTACTCTAGAGAATATAAATGAAAAAAAATTTGTAAACAAATAACAAAACTTTATTGCTAGCGATATCTTGACTGACTCAGTTTATGTACATGGTTGCAGTCAATCAATACATCTTGACATATCTCAGACCTGATAAAATTATAAAAGAAAATACTGATTCAATCATTTTTGAACCACTTAGTTTAATGAAGAATTTAGTGAATTTCAGATAAATGCAGTCTTTATATCAGAAGTGTCAATCTCAACGTTGTCTAACATTTTCCTATTTTAAAAATAGAATGAAATTCTTTCAACAATTTTATCTTCAGGAAGAACATGTTTTGAATTTAATTTAATTAACTGTCTTTTTTATACAAACTAAATTAATTAATAAATTGGGAAAAACTCAATTCATGTTTATTATGTATAAATTGCGTTTAATTAAACGGAAAGACATTCATTCTTAGTAAGTATGAAAGTATTACGATTTAGTAAAATTTTAAACGATTGTAAGTACATTTATGACTTCAACATCAAACAAAAGCAGAAAATAATTCATTCTTATTCACAAAAAGTATTCATATGATGTAAAAAAAAAAGTACAAAAATTATCAAGTAAAATTTCATCAAGTTTCAACGAAATTAATGTAACATTTTTAATAAACTTACTTCGAATAGCAGTCAACTAATAAATCAAATGATAAAAGAAAAAAAACGATTATGTCGTTAAATCAAAATTAAATTATTCCAATAAAATAACTGAAACAAAGAGGGATCAAAAGCAATAAAAAGAAGTAAGTATGTTCCAATGGTCAGTGATTCCCAATCATTTCAATTTTCTTGGCAATCAATAAAATCTTCTCACCATGATCAGATGAGCGGTCTGATTAATCGAATTGGTTTACGAGCTACTCCTAAAGCTTTTCGCCAAATTCATAGAATTACATTCCATGCTCTTGTTATTAGAGAGGAGGAGCGCTTGAGAATAATAATCGAAAATTTTGGCGTCACCAACCAGCAGTTTCAGAACTAACGAAGGATTATTGAGCAATCGTTTTCCAATATAGGAGCTTATATAGACCATGGGGTCTATGACCACGTCATTTACCTGTAGGTCAATCTCGTTCATTGTTATGCATTCGTTAGTAACAGAATCTATATAAAACTTGCTAATATTCCATCTTGGTTTTATTCGATTTAACTACATAATAAATTTAGATGGAATTATTATACCATTTACTTAAACTAAATGAATGCAATTAGATAATTAAGATTGAATACACAAAACACTGAAACTTTCTCAAGACTAAAAAATGTTCTAGTTGACGTTGTACGGCTTAATATAAAGTTACGAATCTCCAATTGCAAGTTTTTCCATTTATAGCCGCGAAAAGTAATCTAGATTTAAAACTTTTAATATTATGATTCCACTTTATACGTTCTTTATGAAAAAAAAAAAAAAAAAGTCATATTTGAAAAATTCTCTATGTCTTTTAAATATTTATTTAAATTTTCGTTCATCTTAAATGATTATATTCCCACAAAAGAAAGGGTTGGAATTCTTTTACGGCTTCTTGACGTCAAAGAATCTCCAAACTATAAAAATCCTTTCTGATTCATCCACATGAAATAATACTCGAAAATATCATGATTCTAGTTCCTTTCGCTGACAAATAACTTGGAATATATATTGTCCAAAATTTTTAGTGGCTCACCAACGATGAAAAACAATAAAACGACCGGGAAATAGTAAAACAGAGAATTTCCTCTCTACGAATAATAGCAAGGGTTTCCGGGGAGGGTATCTCTGTTACAAGGTAGTACGTATATGACTTCTTGGATCTTTGCCAATGTCATCTGCGAGTCAGACTTTGAGCCTGAGAAGTAAAATAGCCCATTAACGCAGTCTCTAAAACTACGAGTAAGATCCTGAAGGACACAAATGGTTAGCTTATCTCTGTACCTTAAATAAAGTGTCTATTAAAAAGGCGACTAATGGATATAGTCGATTTATTTTGTGCTTTTCACTCAATTTTTATCAAAATATACAATATCAGATTTCCATACTATTACGATTGCTTCTAAAAATAAAACAATTCGCTCAAGTTCATGAATAATCATTGATCCAGGATGTACTCATTCAATAAAACACTGAAATTGTAACTTATGAAGAATTCAAGATCGCAATAAACTTTATCTCAATGAAAACAAACAGAAATTTTGAAATTTTTCGGTATATCAATTTGATTATGACCACTTCCGTGAATTAATTGCGACAAAATATCAATATTGTGTCATTAGTCGTGAATTTTTATCTGTGATCGATATCAACATCATACTTGAAAATATTGATTATTAATGACTATAAGACTTTTCATGAAATATTTATCATAATCTTAGTTATCAACATCATCTAAATTACTGCGCAATTCAGACATTTTGTTATAAAAAACCGATCCCTGTATCTAATCTTTTTCTACTCGTAATCTTAACTCTTTGATGTGATTTGAAAAAGTATCAGTGTTCAAATCATTCAAAATTTGCTACGAGGACGATATATAAATCCAGGCAGATCTGACTGAAGCACATTTATAAACATTCCGGATTTAAAAACATGTGGACTTTAATAACAATCTTAAGCGTGATATCTATATCACAAGGTAATTTGATATTTCAAATTATTTTTTTTTTAAACCTTTTTTATGTTAATATTTTGATATATATGATTTTAAAATTTCTAAGATTTACTTGTAAATTATTGATTCAGCTGGAAGACTGCCAGGGTCTTTCCATGGACGAGTCATCAATGGAGAAGATGCTGTGCTCGGTGAAATCCCATATCAAGTAAGTCAATATCTTGTAAATAAATAAACATAAAGATATCTCAAAATATGAAAACAAACTTATTTCATTATTTATCTACTCTGTTTTAATATTACAAATTTCTAAATCAAATATCTTTTACTAATTTTCTTAAAAAAATAAATCTTTAAATATTTTTCTTCACATCAGGTATCACTTCAATATATATATAACAATTTCCATTTCTGTGGAGGTTCAGTTCTAAATGAAAAATATGTCATCACAGCAGCTCACTGTATTCAAGGGTAAATATTATGTGTATTATTGAAATTAATTATAGAAAAAAAAATTAGTGTTCATGTTAATCTGTAAAAATGAAATTTTAGGAAAAGTCCATCACAAATAAAAGTAATCGCAGCAACAGTTGATTTGAAAGACCCTAAATCAGAATTCAAAGTTGAAAAAATAATTAAACACACAAAATACAATTCTTTCGACTCATGGGTTCATGACATTGCTTTGATAAAAATTGAAGATGAATTTGTTGTAAACAAAGTTTTAAACTTTGTGTCTCTACCATCCAAAGGATATGTAGTTCCTGAAAAAGCAGTGGCGCGTATATCGGGTTGGGGTTCCCTTTGGGTAAATTTGAGACAAACTTTGTTTCAAACATATTATTACTAATGAGCGTTGATATTCTCAATAAATATACTTATATATTTTAGGAGGGTGGAATGAGCCCTGATGTTCTCCAAAAAGCTGAGATTGAGACTGCTGAACATAACTACTGTAAGCAGGTTTATAAAAATATAGCATTGAACATTTACCAAACGCATCTGTGTGCATACAACCCTGTTGAATCTACTGGTTCTTGTCACGTAAGTTTTCTTTTATTTAGTTTTGAAATTGAAGTATGGTATTTTTTATTAAAAAGTTTGATGCGTTGAAAATTTTTTAATTTTGAAAAAATTTTTAATTGAAAATCTCTTGTCTATATGAAAGCGCTCTTAATTTATCATGGAAGTAAAACTAAAAAGACTAGATAACTTGGACGATGAAAGGGTAATACTAAATAAAACAGAGTGATTTGCTACGTAGACATAAAACGGTCAGGCAGAAATACTTCAGTTATCAATATTAACAATTCTATCAAAATGGACATACTCGAATGTCGGTGAAAAATAGAGAAAAAAAAATAAATCCTATATATTTAATACACAAAAACAAAATTCACTGCATTTTATAAACCAACATTTCTATTTTTAAAGAAAAACAATTTTTTATCGTCATTGTCACATAAACTTTTAACGTAACTTTTTTTTTTTTTTTTTTTTTTTTTTTCCAAAAATAATAGCTTAAATTTTTTTTATTCAATCTTTTAGGGCGACTCTGGTGGACCATTAGTAGTAGATGAAAAACTCGTTGGACTAGTATCCTGGGCTAATGGCTGTGCTTCAACAAAATATCCAACAGTATACACACGTGTAACTGAATATTTGGACTGGATTGAAGAGAATACTGCATAATTAATTAGTTTGTGTAAACTCGGAATGTTTTATTTAACAAATTTAAATTTTGCATGCAGTCAGCTTCAAAGAAACCTATTGTACAATTTTTTTATCACAATTAATTTCCCCGGAGCAAAATAATTATGAAATATTGCCAAAAGCTTCGTGTGTATGCTAATAGCTGATTGACATGAAAAAAGTCATTTTTTTATACGTCAAAAATTAAAGCTATAAATAAATAAAATGATTCATTCAATAAATATTGTTTTTTTCTTTTTTTAAATTTTATATCGCTAACGTCAGAGATGTAAGTCTTTGTGCCCAGTAGTCTCCTGGTGTTAGCCTAAAATCCTTAACAGAAGATTAACTTGATAGTTATATGGCGAAGCCTAGTTGTGAATATGTAAACCAAGTTAAGTTTTCACTAAGATTCTTACAGCTTTCTTTTTGGTACAAAATATTGACATAGGGCCAGGAAGATAATGTACTTCTACTTTGCGGTGTATTTCAATAATATACACTCATAGTTGAAGTTTTCAGTACTTCACTTGCAGTGTAACTCAAAGAAGTTTATTTGTGCCTAAGATTAATGAGCGTCGACCTAAATCATAATTACAACTGAATGTCATCTTAGGTTGAATAGAGAAGTTTTTGTAGAAAAAAATGTAATTGGATGAAAAAAGAGTCTAAAACAAACCAGAGTGAATCAATAGAAACCAAGATTTTTCATTCCTATGTTCCCAGATATTTTTGAAGAGTTTTAAACGCCTCAAACATCAAAGTAAAATGCTTCTGAGCTGATCAAAAGTGACGTCTCATGTTTGTTGAAATGTATTATATAAATTGGAAATAATTCAATCAGACTAATACATTAATGTTTTTGTACGTATAAATTAATATTAATGATGTATTTGATTTAATTTTTTAAGCCCATTATTATCTATGATTATCATCGATAATAATATCCGGTGGCATGATCGACGATAATAATCTTACATCTATGCATATTGCATCTAAGTTAATAAAGTATGAAAACTATACATTCATTGACGTTGATAATACAATTGTGATAATCAATATCTCTCATTATACTTTAAAAAGATAAAATCATTTAAAAGTTTTTTATCCTAGTTTATTTGTTCAAAAAAGATCAGATATTCAAAATTGGATCAAGCAAGATAATAGATAGTTGATAGAGTAGTCACTGTAAATTAATTGGTTGATATTTAATTGTTTTTATGACCAACTCTCTTTATCTCAAAAAAATTATCCAGCCGATAAAGTACATTCGACCCTAGTTTATCAGAAAATTTTGAAAAAAACAAAAGAATACTAAATTGTTGATAGATAAATCAAGTTATTTATCAAAAATATTTCAAAAAACTTGACAATATATTTCTGCTCAAAAATCCTATGAAAATTTATTGAGCATTGTAGGATTTAGAGTTATTGACATCCATATACATACTGAAGATATCGATAACTAGAGTCAATCATGCGAAGAAAGTGAAAAATAAATGGAATCCTTATCACATCATCATATTTTTTGACATTCTGCGTGATCTTTTATCATATCATTCACTTAATTAAACTATTTTAAAGATATTTCAGAGGAATATTAGTGGTCCCTTGACAGCTAATGGTAAGCTTATTGGCATTATTAACGTGCGGTGTTTCAGAAATTCCTGACGTCTACACTTGGATGCCTGTGTATGTGCAGTGGATTGTACATAACAGGGTTAAGATTAAATATTACTATTATACCCATGTGGAAAAAACGATTAGCACAGTCTAATGATCAAATAAATCCTGCAAACACAGAAAAGCATGAAAAATCCTTAAAAACAATCATTTTATTTTTAATATAATGATAAACAAAATGATGGATGAATTTTTTTAATTTTGATAATAGGAAATGATGAATTGCATTTTTTTTAAGCTTTTGAAAGAAACTCTCGTAGCTCTGAGAAATAAATTATTACTTAGAGATAAAAGATTTTTTTTTACTCATTTCAATATATCCTGATTGTCTGTCTTTTCTTATAGTAGCAAACAAATATTCTTAGTCAAATTGTGCATTGGTTCTTTTACGGCAAATATATTCAGCAAAATAGACTGCAAATCCTGTTGAATGGGAAAATGAATCAAGTTTGCATTATAGAAGTGGATCGATAAGCACATGCATTCACATGTTATTTATTTTTTTCAAGATACTCCTAAGAAATTGATGGTATTTCTACCTTGAGAGCGACGACATTAACACTTTATCATTCTGAAAATACTGCTGATTCGAACAAAAACTTGAGTGTTGAATAATTTTTAGAATAAATTGTAGACGAGCTTCGAAATAGATTTGATAGACGACCCAAGAGGTAAGTTTTATGTTACTAATGATTGTTTTATTTATTTCTAGAAAAATTCAATGAGAAAAGCATGGCAAAAGATCAACGTAACTTATTTACTCATAATTTATTTCTATTTAGGTAGAATTTGTTATTATTTTATTTTTTTTTTGCAAAAATAATTGTTGACATTTTTCTTCATTCTGTTATATTTGGACTAAAAAATGCATCGATTTAAGTTTTATTGAAGCACGCGAAGCTTAAAATTGCCACATTTGAACGTGCCTAGATTATATTTCTTCGAAACAAACATTACTAGAGAAATGAGTCTATCGCCTGTTCAAATTTGTATAACGGTAGACGAAATAATTTTCAACAAATTTAATGTATTCATAATTAATAGATAATTATTTACATACACGAAAATTAAATGATTATTATGATGAAAAATTAAATAAGTTAATGAAGTGATATTAAATAAAGTCTTCTATCTAGGTGTGAAATGAAAAATATCTTCCTTTTCGTGGTTTAATAAATACTTGAGTAAATTAAATATGCAAAATCCTATTATCAAATAATGTTAAATAAAAAAGCGGTGTAATCTAATTAAATTCGCTACTGCGATAGTTTTTTCTGTCTACTCCGAGAAGTATATTTTTTTCATCTCTTCTCTTCCAATGTACAAATTCATTATTAAGTTCTTTTTGGAAAATATATAAAAGTAAAATGCATTCAGCCACAAACGTTAGTGAAGCCGCAGGAAAGATTTATTTCATTTTAATTAAAAAAACCTTATACCTATTACCCTCACATTTACCAAGTCGATGAAATTGTCGCTTTTTCACAGAACACATTAATATTTAACCTACTTTACTTCGTTCCAATTTTTCTTTAAGACAAAGAAAAATTCTCATGGTAGAAAGATTCATTTCTTATTCTTATTATTGGTATTTAATTGAAAAAACAATTAATAGTCGCTTAATTTCTTTTAAGTTCTTCACTAAAAGTCTGAAGAGAAACCAAGTAGAAACATGACTACAATAGCGAGCTTGTAAAGGCTCTCAAGTAGTATGAAAGTTTAAGACCATAAGAAAAAAAAATAGTTGAGTTAACTTTTAAGTCTTAATACTCGAAAAAATACTTGACTATGATAACTTTATGGAACATGTTACAAGAGACTCTTGTCAGTGTCCACATGTTGCTTTTTATAGAAAGAGATGGAAGCAAATCTATCTAACAGTACCAGGATTGTACAAATAAAAAAGCACTAGTGGATGAGTTGGTGCATTCGAGTACAAAGAAAAACAAAAAGAAGATAAGCTTTCTCATTTTAAAGTCTTTCAGCCGCGAAAAGTCAAACTTTACAGTACTCTTTGTAATGTATAATGGTAGATATTTACAATGTTAATGAAATACCATTTTTCTAAGTGGCACACGACTATTCAAAGTTTTCAAGATATCAAAAAAAAATTCTCATTTCCCAAACATTATTCTTTTTCTTGATTTACAATGGACATACGTATTATATATTTTAAGCAATAATTGAAATAAATGTTTCAAAATCGAGACAATTGAACAATTAAAGTAAAAATATTCCAAGAACGAAGCGCTAATTTACAAAATGAAGAAACTTGTAAACTAAATATTATATCATAACACAAAAGTTTGTTGGAGATTGATAAAGAAGTTTTGTGAAATCTGATTAATAAATTTTATTTTAGTTATTCAATCACTTAAAGTTCTTAGTGTGACTTAAGATAATAATCTTGGTAATAAAATTTTTATCACTAAAATTTCAATGAGGATCGTATCATTTATTCAGAATACATATTATTGAGTATTAAAAAAAAATTCCAATTCCAAAAGCATTATTATTTTCTACTGAAATTTTTCTAAGGGCCAGGAACTAGATTGTTGGTAATGTGTAGGCAACTCAACGGTGATAAAAGTTGCTTCAATGACCTCGACGCTTCGTCTTACTCCCTCAAACCATATCTACTAACACCATTGCCTACCCTATCTTTTGCTTCTATTCTGAGGTGCCAAGGCGAATTCTATTCTCGCCGGAAGTTTAAAGTGTCTCCGACCCAATTCTTTAAAGAAAAGCTTTCAGTCTTTCGTACTTGCTAGACTAACCCATCAAAAGTATCGAAAAAGCATAACGAGCTTTAAAATTTTTTTATAGAATATCACGAAAAAAGAAAACTGTCAATGTTATTTTTTCTCGAATTTTAAAAATATAAAAAATTCAGAAAATATTGTGAAGTAAAATAGAAGACATGTTCTTTTCAAAACTTTTACATAATTTAAATTAAGAAAATGCAACATTTCACAAGCAGACAACCTCCTTCCTTTACACTAGCCACAAAGTATCCTTGTGGTCATAGAGCATTCTAATGACTAGAGGAACAACGAAATCTTAACTTGAGAAATTCACGGTTGACAAACTTTGCAATGCTGTTACAATTTTTTTCGTCGACTTGAACTCTATTGAAAAGCTCCCAACATTTATACTTCCCTTTTTATATGAACTCTGAGGATGATATCTTTCCTTTACTTCTTCAATGCTTTTTACTGCTGATATATACAACACTAACATTTATCGTCACTTGTTTTATGCACACTTTATTCAGTTAGAGCTTGGTTTATTATATTTCTACTTAAGTGCAAAATGTAATCCCTTTCTGACGTCAATTTAATCATGTTTACGTTAAAATGTATTATTTAATATAAAATATTTTACCCTAACATGTTCTAAAAAAATTTTTCCCCAATATTCTATTTCGGTGTTGACTTTAAAACAAAATTTTATCTGCATGAAACATTTAAAAAATATTTTTTCAATATCTTAAATTATCTACAAAAATTTATTTATAATATATAATATTTATAATAAAAAATTTTTGTATTAAGATAAAGATTCAGTACTTTTAATAAGATTAGAATCTTATTATTTGAAGTAGTTTGGTTTTAATTTATCAGCCATAAAAGGGTCGGTTAAAATGAAATTGATATACAGTAATAAAAATTTTAGTATATAAGAAGTCAGAAAATAAATTGGCAATACAGATATAAAGAATTCTAGGACCATACTATCCCTGCGCAAGGGTGAGTTAGCGGTCGATAAATCCGTTGATGCTTGATATAGGGGTAGGTTAGCGACGCAACCGTATTTACTATCCTTACGACTCTTGAGACATCTATTGTATAACAAGTTAGAAACAAGAATGTTGCAAAATATCGGCAATTTCTATAAGAGCCACTAGACGTTTAAAGAGAGGATACTTGAGTAACAATTCATATAGATGATAACTACTAACCAAATAATATTCACCCTATGAGAAAGAAATTAGGTCAAAGCTTAGTACTAGAAGAAAATTATCTTCTGATTCTTTGACTTCTTTACTTGACATTTTGACTTAGAATAAATTCATTCGACGAGAAAATTTTTATTTTACGTTCATATTCAATATTTAAAATGACATGAAAATAAAAAAAAAAAAAAATCAGCAAAAAAATAGCTTGTTAGAAAGACTACTTTTACACTGACGAAGAAAAAGAAATATTTTTACCGAAAATAATTGTGCGAATAATCGTAAAAAGACGTTTCAGCTCCATGTATTGAGGTGATATTTAGTTTAGAATATAAATTTTACGTATTTTTTATGAAAGTATTTCAAATATACGAAAATTGATTGCATAGCCACAATGAGCGTCAAACAATAGATTGATTAAAACAAAAAAAAAATCAAACAAACAAACAAACCAACAGCTCTTTGTGATTATTCAAAAGAATATTTCGTTTATAAATTTTCTGAAAAATAGTTGAAAATTTTTCATTAAATAAAAAAACTAAAATTTTAATTATTAAAATGTGTCTCAATAATTTTTCAAGAAATACAGTAAAAAGAGCGCGAAAATTTCTAATTTAAACTTTTTATTCGTCATGAATTATAAAGCGTTTTCTGTGAATATATTGGAAACACTAAAAATATATCGATATAAGAAATATGCCCAAAATATAAAATTTTACGATACATAAAATTGAGAAACGTATTTCAGATGTAAACATCAAGTCGTCTAATATTTCAATTAGTTAAAATTTGAAAAAGATAATATTATCGTAGTAAACATATATAATTAAAATTCCAGCACATTTGTCTAAGTAAACAATCTTGATTCAATATTTATTAAGTTTTATGCTGAAAAAGTACGACAAAGTGGAAGATATTCATGTAAAATATTTGCTAATATTGCATTCTAGAAACATAAAATGAATTTCGAATTGAATTAGGCAATCAAATTTTGGGATGGGAAAAATTGACTTTATTGAAATTGGAAATGAATAAAAATTTTTGTAACAATTTAAAATAATTAATTCACAAGCTCACCCTCGGTATTTTTGAATATAAAATGAGTTAAAGGAATATATAATGTTATATTAAATCTCTTGCAATAACCATCATGATGTGTAGGGTTTTATAGAACATGTTTGTCGTATGCATTGTGATATAAAGAGACGTTAATGGATACCCATGCAAACATCAACGTCGTTTCGTCCTAGTTATATGACTCCACAACGGTATATAACTCATGAGTAACGTAAACGTTTATATGGGAGATAATTTTCTCTGCTTATAAATTCAATGCAATAAATAATCATACTGATCATATCATGGCTCTCAAAACTCTACTGTCTTTTTTACGGCACAAAATTTGATAAGTATTCAATTAGATATAATTCCCCAGACAAATTTGCTGGAACTTTAATTATACATGGTTATCCAAAAAAAAAAAAAAAAATGTCTCGTTAATGTCAGCTAATGAAAAGTATATTAAAAACTTTTATTTCAACTAAAAAATAACAATAAGAACAATGAAGTTTAAACATTTTATACAAACTTATTGATTCTCTTACCTGTTTTCTAATCGGAGTTCCACATTCATCTTTAGTCCTCTCGAACCTCTCAAACTTGAAGCTATTACTCCTATATAACTCGTTATCACTCTGCTGACGACGACATAAACGTCGCGTAAGAGCGCGTGGTTTACAGGGTGCGCACTCGGTAGCAAGTTCCCAATGAAGTCTCAACATTGCTAATTCTGCAGTACATCTAGCCATGGCACATCCAGCTCTTCTAACTCGACACTTGACACGCTTAATACGTCCTTCTGCGGATTTTGAATGACTACATGGTTGGTTCGTACACTCGCACGTGTATCGTGAACGCCGTGGTTTAATTGTATGAACGCAGGGCTTAGCTTCACATTCACAATTATCTTTTCCCGCTGCATGCCGACAATTCGGACCTTCAGGACACTTGCAGATTGCATCGATGTTGGGATTCTGAATTCGTGGGGGTGGAGGAGCTGCAGGAAATGAAAAGGAACCTTGAGGACGACGACGAGATACTCCTGGGGCTGAACTATGACGGCAGGGCTTCTCAGGGCAATCACACCTGCAGTTATAAAAATAACATTAGAAATTATTGGTGAATTTCAGGACAATGAGTCATCATCGTTTAACGGTAAGGAAATGAATATTCAAAAGAAATAAAGTGATAAAACATCATTCGTGTTGAAGTTATGAAAACGAAAGTGCGTCACAAGGCTTTAAAAGGCAAGATTTAACAATAAATCGATCATTTGTGAAAAATTCAGAATACCACTCTGATGAATAGCTTTAAAATATTTATTGAAATTATTATTTACTTATTTAATACTTATCGTGTTAATATTTTAGAAAAAAAAAAATTCCTAGCAAATAAAAAATGTGAATTTTTGTAACATAAAAATTCAAAGTGAAAACATTTCAAGTTATGTTGTAATTACATGTTGAATAATAGATGGTAACGATAGATTAATTGCTGTTCTTGTGCATAATGAATGTGATTATAAAATAATGTGACTAAAAACTCGTGAAATCGAAATGAGATTTTATATGATTGAATTGAATTCCATATGTTAGATACTTTTTTCCAGGAAATTTCGTATAGCAAACCATCTAAAACTTGGCACAGCTTACAACGTGAACCACTTTACTTCCCTCAGACGCTTTTAAATGTTGGTGCACGCATATATCCAACAAAAAGCATATTGAAGCAAACAAAATTCCAACGAAAATATCTTGACATTTACGAGCCGTGTAAAGAGCATGATTTACTTTGCACTTGTTTCATTTTTTTTTTTAATTTTTATCCATCATTTTCTGTCATAGACAGCACAAAAAGTGAACAAGCTAAAAGATGATTAAAAATATTCATTCAATAATAAATACAAAACAAACATCAATTTATGAAATGAATAAAAAAAGATATTTTATTAATTAAAAGTCTAGTTAACTCGTGATAAAAAAATAATGATGTTTACCTTCTGACTCGCCGCGAGGATGAGGGTCGATTTACGTGAGGACACGGCTGTGACTCTGGCGGACAGTCGCAGCTGTTTAGAGGCCGCGTGCGTCGTACCCTGATAAGCACAGGATGAACAGGACATGGTTGGACTTGACAAGAACAAACTATTTTTTGAGGGCCATGAGATTTGCGATTGTTGCTACCACGTTTTGCTCGTTGATCCACGTGCAGTTGACATGGTTGTATGGAACAACCACAGCGTCCGGCTGTACCACGACGTCCAGCGCTCTGAACACGTCTCCACACCCGCTCCATTCAACGACCGGCGTGCCACTGACATCAGAACATCCCACTCCACTCGTACCAGCTCGGCTCACCCCGTCATCCCTCGGGATTCCCCGTGAGCATTCGGTCTGGCGAATTTTGGAATGTTCCACACACAGAACAGACATTCATCCCCTTGCAATAGACTTATTCACCCTTTCTTCAATGCACGCAGGATCTACGGATGTTGAAATGGATAAGGGGTTATGAATTTGCTTAGTAATTGAATACAAGCTCTTATTAAAATGATATTAAATTATACAGTTTTTTTTTGTTAATAATTAGTTATAAAATAGATATACATTTTAATTTCACTTTAACTCAATCGTGTGCTCAACATCGATGCAGTAAATATTTGTTGCAAAATTCGAGGAATATTTTGCAGATCCATGCATATGAATGCTCGTCCTGATGGCATTTTTTTCATAACCCTGAAAATTACAAAATTATGTAAATAATTTTTGCATAAATATGTAAATTATTCTTTTAACTCTTTTTCCCAAATAATACTTTTTCTATACTTGAACCGATTCTGATAAATTCATATTACTCACCTATCTGCTTGATCTCCTAAAGACCCTATAAAAATAGCATATGCATTTACTTCATGATATGAAGTTAATAATTTTCCAAATTTTTCTGGCGGAATACCGTAACGCTCCAAATTTGCATCGGAAAGAACAACAACAATAGATTCGTCAGATTCTTCTTTAGTCAAGCTGGTAATCGCATGCTCTGTAGCCTCTAATGTATGATCACCAGACAAGCAATACTGGGCATGAGCGTACATCGTCTGGAAATTCATCATAAACATTCCATTTAATTTAAATGACATACATACCAAGTGTACTATACACAAATCACAACCGTCAAATGGATTTCAATATATTACCTTAATGACTTCTAGTCTTTGTTTATTGTTAATAGGTGGTTGGTTGCAATCTACAAATAGTATGTTATATTCGTCGCCTGAATGACCAACAATATCATATTTAAATTTCCCTTCATATCCACAAAACGCTTCCATCACCATCACACATGCTTCTAGTTCCCGATACAATCTTCCATCGTAGCTGTTAAATCGGTACATACTTCCAGAAACGTCAACAACTAGTTTCAATCTTTTCGGTTTTAATAATGGTGTTCCAATTTCAGGTTCCTTCTCTGCTCTTCGTCTATAAATTGTTTTTTCTCCCGTCAAACCGTCTATCAATTTCGTATCATCTAATTCACCCGATGTTTGATGCCGTAACCATTGCCGCTCATTGCTTTTAGCTTGGAGACTTCCTAAAATTACTCTCAGAGATTTTACTTGCTTTGAAACTGCGTTGCTAAACTGAGAATATAATGTGTGATCATATTCGCTCATGCGAATTTCCTTTAAACGTTCCTTGAATGCACGAATTCCCATTTCGCGTGCCGCTTTTTTTACATATTCAGGTACAGCATTTTTTTCCTCGTCGCTTAATTGATGAACGGTATGGCCTGCATCTAGACGATATGGTCCGCCTTTACCTCCCAATCCTGCTGTGTCCCGCCCTGTATAAAATTTATTGTTGAATTAATTTTTGTAGATTTTAATATTAATTGTTTTCAAATATAATACAATTACAAGCGTAATTTATTAGCTTCATAATTGCATGTATCATCATTTTATCAAAATATTCACATGAAAACGATAAACATGCTTAATTATGAGTTTAATACCTCCCGTTCCACCAGCCCAAGTGTTTCCACCAACATGGGGTTCATTTTTGGCATCTACTTTTCCGTGCTTTGGACTAGATACGTCGAGACCTGAATATCTCTCTTTTGTGACTTGCAAATATTCATGATTACCACTTTTATTTACAGCCACAGTTCCAATGGGAATGTCGTATTTGGTAAAAACTTTGATTAAAGTATCAAAGACTTCGGAAGAATGCCGATCAAAATCGAAAACATTGTTAACCACAGTTGTCAGTGATTCATTTGGAAATTTCTGAAAAATAAATACATAAATACAATTTATCACACGTAGTCTAATTTTATGTGCATTTTACATCAATTTTATTTACAATCGAAAACTGTCAATATTTTTAACAGTTTCGTGCGAGGAAATTATAGAATTGGTATTTTGATTATCTTACTGATAAGATTCTAATTTTAAGGCTATCGAATTCACAATATTTGAATTTTCAATGTATTTTACATTGATATAATAGAAACATAACTCAAAAATTTATTTCATGATAAAAAATTATGAATAATTGAATATCGATAAATCTGAATATCTCATAAATATAATAAAAAATTACCTGTAAATGTTTCACAATGTTTACAACTTCTCTTGTAGAGTATGGATAAGACAATTGTTCTTGATCAGACATATTTCTCAATTCTCCAAAGGCCTGAACAAGTTTCTGAATTATTGTCTCATTTACATCAGGAGCATATTGTTTTAATAACATGATCTCATCTTCCATACTTGGATTATCAACAAAATGAGTACTGAATAAATCGCCTAAAGCACCGAAAAAATCATTCCCCAAAAACGGGAAGCCCGGACGGTTGGCTAACACTATCATTTGAAAATCTTGATGAATTACTATCGTATTAGAATCTTTATCACGATTTTTATACTTGCTTGGTGAAATAAACCGTCTTCCGTCAGATAAAGTCATCTCTCCACTTTCAGCAAGAGTCTATAAATCAAAAAAAAATTATTGGAGATTTATTTAACTTAAAACTTAATTAATTTAGTTCTCGTTAGTTGCTTTATGACGATTACCTTCAATATACACGTAACATGAGTAGGCGCTTTATCAGCTTCATCAATTAGTAAAACATGACCTAATTTAAGAGCTTGTACTAATGGTGAGTCTTCGTAAACAACAACTCCATCTCTAACGATTGGTTGTAATGTTAACGTTTGAACTGTCGTATCTCGATGTAATTGGATGTATTCACGCGGACGATTAAGCAGAAAAAGTAATCTATCTACTATTTTGTTCTTTCCAACACCTTGATTTCCGACGAGTAAAATATTTTGTCCGAGTATCAAGTCTTGTAACAAACTTTCCAACAAAATAAGATGCTGACGAATATCATAAAACAATACATCTGGTACTTTTGTCAGCGCACCACTCTTATATCGATTCATGGTCGTTTTTCCAATAGTAACAGTGTCATCATTGATAATGCATTTTATTGAATTTATCGATTGATTTTTTTTTGGACGTATTCCAAGCTGCTTCATACAATCTTCAAGAGCTTGCTTTGGTACTGCAGGCAAAAAACGTGCGAGACATGCTCTGTGAATTGCATTGTAAGCATCGTCATTGGGAAATTTGTGCATTCTACTGGCTATTCTTAACAATTGTCTCGTACTCAGGGATCCTGCTAATGCTTGCAAAGTAGGATCATTAGACGATCGAAGTATATGAGCGAGATCAATTATTTTTAATAGTGGTGGACTTGGTTCACCATACTGAAAGAATGTTAAATAGCTAACCAATTCTTTCATTTACGTTTAAAATATTTTTCAATATATTTATTTTTACCTTTGATTTGAGAATATGAATTTCTTCAGATTTATTAAGTGGTCTCATGTCATGAAAATGGAATAAACTTAACAACTCAGAAGTTAACCACTGATTAGAAGGGCTATTGATTACTGGTGGTTCTGCTAGTGCAATAATTTTGAATGCAGGATTTATTTTGAAGATACCAGCATCGTTCAATTGTTTATCTGTTTTATTGTCCTTAAGTTTGATTTCATCGAACCGTTCTGCACCCATTAATCGCTTTCCATCATGTAGTTGAATTTCTCGATCATGAATAAGTCTATATAGAACAGCTAAAGTACTGGGATGCACTCGATGAATACCATCTAGAACAGCTAATTTTCCTGTTAATGCTGATATAATTAGTGGTGAATCCTTCCAGATTGTATCACCATTTGGTATTGTTGAGCGTTGTTGAATCAAATCTCTGGAAGTCATATCCTTAAAAAATGATAAATTATAAATTATAATAAAAAATTTGCATATCAACGAAAATCATTAATATAAACTGGAAAAGTAACAAACCTGATGAAGGAAAATTGGTTCTATTTCATATCCCAAATCGTTTGCTAATTTTTCAACAACTGTAGATTTTCCACATCCTTTGGGACCAACTATACAGTAGTCAGAAGACAGATGTGATAAAATCATATCAGTCAATAACTTATTCTGATATTTTGTTTCTATAAATGAAGAATCATTTGGTCGCCTATTTTGAAGGTTACAAGAAACCTAAAAAAGAAAATTGTTCATTAAAAGGAAGGACTCAATTTAATTTATTGTATTATTTTTCTTTTAAATTGGCTTTTATATTTACAATCAATTTAACATTTTGACCACTTTTTTTCAATAATACAAGGCAAGAATCGGCTTCTTCTCCAATTTCTAATATTTTATCCTCACTATTGTATAGTGATTTCTTATTGTGTGAAACTTTAAAAGCATCGAGAATACTTTCAACTGCCTCTCTTCCTTCTTTACCCAGAAATAATTTATATGGATAAAACCTATAAAATACGTCGAAAACTGGCAACTTGGGAATTTTATCCTACGATTATTTTTAAGTGAAAATAAAAATTCGCTACTTTAATTCATCCAATAAAATAAAAATAAATGGCTAATCTTTTATTTTCATACCAGAATCGGAGCAGCAGTTATCAAATTATCCAATGGAAAATCAGGCAGTCCAATGTCTATAGCTTCTTTACTAATGAGTACATGACTGCAAGATAGAAGTTGTGATAATTTTTCTTCATCCGTATTTGGTGCCAATTTCTTCAAAGTATCTAACTGTTCCTGACAACAAAAATTCTATTTGTACAAGTCATAAATAAGTGAAAATTATTTAAAGCATTGTCTTCACAGGCATATCATTATAATTTTGAATTCAAGAGTTTCTGTTCTTATCTGTTCACCTTAAAACTTTGCGACATAGTTTTAAGGATGAATGTACGTGCATAGAATATTCTACTTCTGATCTGCTTCATTGCAACACTAGAAAGTGATTAACAGACAAACGTTTTACTACTGTAAAGTGAAGAACGTGACTAAGTACTGGACGGCACGAAACTCTAGAGATTGTACGCTTCGATTTCCATCAGCAACTTTAAAATTGGGCTACCACAATATAAACCACTCGATCAGTACGAATAATAGAATTTTAAGCTATCTAATCCCAATGAAAACTTATTTAATTATACTACAGTTGATTTTCAAATAATGATGATTCTTTCATTTGTTTATATTTTTAGAACTGGGTTGAAGACGCTTGTTTTAACCACAATTAATTTTTCTATTTTCTAAGTATAATTTCCACTTATTAAACTTCAATACTTAATTTATAAAATACAATCTAAAAAGCCAAATCCTCAAAACTTTTATTCGAATGATAAACTAAAAACATTTAAATTCTACAATTCAAGAATAGTTGGTAAAATATGTTTCAAAATGCTTCTAAATGATGCTTAAATGTCACCGCTTAGTTTTTTTTATTGGTTTTAGCTCACACGCAATATTAGAGAAACTGATTTTCGAATGGTACCGACATGCTAAGAAATCACCATTATATCTAGAAGAACTAATGATAGGTACGATGAATTTTTTTATTGAAACTATTCTCAGATAATTAATTAACTCTTTTATAGAAAAACTGATTTTAACTTCTTCAATTAACGACATCTCATCAGCTTTTTTTATCATGATCGTATGTGGTTTCAGAAAGTTATTTGTCCTTTATCGCATGTGCTTTCGCATTTTGCAAAATACGTCATATAGTTACTTTTCTCATTATCTCTTGGAATTACAGCGCTACTTCGTATAGTCGTTGTAAATTCTATTTATTCACGCGACACTAGATCATTATAAATAGTAAAATGTCGTCAACGAATAAATAATAAAATCTCACCTTAATTTATCTTCAGAAATTCGATCGTTTTTGTCAACGGAAGTTATAAAAATGTACTCGTTTATTATTTTATATTCTTAATTTAATCGGCAATTTATTGATTAATTAATGAGAAGAGTAATTTATTCAAAGATAAGATCAAGAATAAAAAAATATCGGCATGAAAAGTGTTTAATAAAAAATTTATTTTTTATTCTTTTGTATCTAATCTAGAGAATCCGCATTAGATAAAGAATCTTCGGAAAACATATCTTCTTCCCCAGAATTTAAATCAGGCATAAAAATGTGTAACTGAGGTCGACCAAAGGGTGACCATGATTTACTTGTTGATAAAATTTGCTTCGTTTTATCCGCATCGTGAGTTTTAGATTTATCGTTACATTTTTCTTCTAAATTTATGTTTTCAACTTTGTTTTTTATAATATCTGGAAAGACATTATCACATTCACGTTTACTTATGTTGGAATTTAATTTTTGATTTTCTATCAATAAAATTTTTTTTGAAAACATATTGGAGTTTTGTTTATTTAATAAACACTCCTTCCTGGGTAATCTTCTTGGTGTCGATTGACGATGACCCATAGTATTTTTTTTTCTTAATCGGTCTTCATCTTTTATTAAATAATTTTTTACCATTCCTGAAATATCTATCCATTGGAGAACTCGATCAGAGAGTGGATTAGAATTGATTTCAGCGAGGCCCAAACTATCGTCATAGTCTTCAGCAAGAGCAGTTTTGATTATGCTGTCTGATTGATCGTAATATTTGTCAAAGAAACCACAATCAATAATGGAACTCTCTCGTGATAAACAAGGTATTCTTTTTGAACATAGCGTATGATTATCGATACTTTTACCGTTTTCAATGCTGTTATTATTTTTTGATGTCTTGAATAGATTCGTTAATGGTACATCCAACAGGTTCGATGATGGATTCGAAATCTGGCTGACTAGTGGAGCAGATCGCCTTCGAATGACTTTGGTAATAGTTTCGTTCTCCAATTCTTTTTTATCACCAAGGATGTAGAATTCAATAAAGTCGCCAACATTATCTGAAGTGCAAAAGGGATCTTGACTCGAGTATTTGGTTGGATAATTTTTAGATATCGATGATGATGTTTGAGGTCGTCGACGACTTTTCACATCTAGAAGTGGATCATCTGCGGTAAGTATTGCATGCCTGATACCATCCACCCAGATGGTTCTCACAGAAATAGGACGTTCTGAAGAAGCCCAAATTGCTGGCATTTTCGAAATTTATTTATTTAACAAGTAACTTTTTTTTTTTTAAATATTATCTCTACTGGACGAGTGGAAGTACGTGATTATTAAGACATTACATACATTTTTTAATCCAATGAAGTCTACGGTTTTATATATTTTTTAATTGATGAAATCGTTGCAATAAAAATTTTTTAAAGAATAAACAATATTCTGTAAAATGAATTTTTCCATGTTTTAATAATAAAATATTTTGTTCAACAGAATTCAATGTATCGACTCACGTCGCGTAGCAGGGCAGCTAAGGTATCTGCCATTTGAAACACGCGATCTAAACTGTACGATGTCTGTGACCATCGCGCAGCCACGGAATCGGTTTATATACGATGTTCTGGTAATCGCGGAGGGGATAAAGTTATAAGTATAAAACTATCTGTGTATCTCATTGCATACCAACTATAATTATGTGTCATGGAATTAACATAAATTCAAAAAACTATGGTATTTAATAGACACATGTTGTTTATCTTAAAATCGTGGTAAAGTAAAATAAAAATTATTAAATAATTGAAAAAATTTGTTTGCGTGCAGTGTTGACAAAAAATGAAATTGTTTCATTATTTCACATTGATCGCAGTAATAAATTACTAAAAATCTGCAATGATTGTCGCAGTATTCAAATTAGTCCTAATCTATCCAATCTTGCATTAGTAAAAAATTTAATTTCCAAGTTTTAATTTGAAGAATGCATAACGAATTTGAGTCGAATGTATTTGCTTAACCACACGTTAGGTCACAACCATTAAAAAAAGCTATAAAGTTAAACTAACTTGGAAACTTGGAGGAGTAATATGTCTTGCTTGAAACCTGGATCTTAAAGGTGGATCCAAAGGTTGGCCTAAATAACGATGTGATGATAAACCGAGCGCTATAACTCGAAAATTCTCATTTACTCGAACGAGCTTCCATGAATCAAGCTCTTCTCGGGTGTGAGTCTGAAATACATAATGAGAGATTATCGCTTTTGAATGTATCATTACAGTCTTCAAACATTTATTCACCAATAAATATACTCCAATTGATTGTAGATTCCAAATATGTATGTTTACAATCCAAATAATTTAATGTATGCAATAATTAATTGATGAAAAATATCTAATCCCTATTTCTATAATAAGCTGTTCATATAATTATCAAATAAATTTACCTCTAACAACTTGTCATATCTAGCAGCAGACATAAGGAATCTTCCATCTTCTAAATGCATTTCCCGATTTTCTAACAAATTATTCAATATCGGTAAGACATTTCTTTCTGCTTTCTCAATGCCTTCTAGGATTAAGACTCGTCCATGTTTCGCAGCTCGAACTGCACTTTGGTCATGATAAATTGCACTACCGTTTGCTAATTCCTTTCTTTGTTTCAAGTCAGTTTCAGTTGTGTCCCGTGACAATGCAATAAATTCCAATTCTCGTTCGGTAAGTTCCAAGAAAGCCATAGCTAAATTTCTCCTTCGAGAACCGGGTCCACCAATTAAAAACATATCCTGTCCTAGGACATCTTTTTGCAGCATCCACCGCAGGTTCCTTAATAGTTCTTGACTTGGTTCAATAGGAACTAAACAATTTAAAAATTAACTTCATTATTAAAGTCTATTGTAATAATAAAGATTATTCTTGAAAAACTTACAATATTTTCTTGGAATATACTCTCGATGTTCGGCTGGTCTAATTTTCTTGGATACATCATTGATTCTCACAGTTAAATTATCTGCAAATTATTCAGAAAAACAATGTATAAATATTTATTAGTTATTTTTGAAGAAATTGATTAAGAACTACTCACCTGATTTAAAACGTACTGGTGTCAAATGATATAAATCATTTATTTTAAAACTTTTTATAATTTTACTTACTGTTAAAGTATTTGAAATTTCAACCAATTTCAAAATCATACTTTCAAAATATGTTATTTTTCTTCTATTTAAAATTGCACTTTTTGTAAAAATAGAAGGTTATGTTTTTAAACAAAAAATTTCATAACCTAATATTCATAAAAAAAAATATAAAATTTTTCTGTCGATGAATGTCAATCATAATTAACGATATTTTTACAAAAGTTACATCACTAAATTTTAATTCTAAACAGTTCAAAGTTCAAAAAGTTATTATTCTATAATTTTTATCTAAATACAGGAATAATTATCTTCTATCTCGAGTGATTGTATTGATATGAATAGTGCCGATAAACTTGCCTGGTAGAACGCTGTTTTGCTAGCATGTGCTAGAATACCGTACTTGAAACATAGCGATCCCTTCTCTCTGCTCTACTCTGACATGCAAACTGTAAATTCTAAATACTTGACATGAATTGGGTTGAGAGTCAACTGTCTTTTTCCAAGAATTAACGGCAAAGTAATGGCAACTAAGTTTTAACTCGACATTCTGCTTTACTTTTGGTGCTAAAAAATAGTAAAGTAATATTTATTGTTAAAAGAAAACACAATTTAATAAAAATATTAAATATTCAGAAATCTTCGCTTCAAATATTTACCTTTCACTGGAAAAAACTGCATATATTTTTTATGAAAATTACTCTTTTTTAATGAAAAAAAAATTAATAGTTCTATTGTTAGTTTTTATCCACAATTACTGCTACAAATAACATTAAAATCATTTTCATTAAAAATCTCTATTTACGGTTTGTTTGACGTATTTTATTTATTAATTCCCCTTAATCATGTTCATAACACTTCAAAAAATACGAACATTCTCTCAGCCACCTTACTGGGTGAAGAATCCCGTGTTAACTGATAAACATCTCGTATTTTCTAAAAAAAATCACGGCGTCGCCCCTCTCTTCCGGCATGTGAAACAGCAGTATTTTGGAACTCTAAAAAAAATTTTCATGATATGGAAAAAACATCAAAATAAGATCAGATTTATACCATATATTTTGAGCTAGTGGTTATTGAATTTTATATTTAGATTTTGCCATCTCAATTATTGAAATTCATAAAAGCGTTTTTTCGCGAAATATCTCGATGTGTCAACTCGTATAACGGTCGCGGTGCGCGCATGTTTGGCGGGAGTGAGCACCCACTATAATCTCAAACCCACGTATAAATTAATTACGATTAAAAGATAAATATGATAAGAAATTTAATATAAATTATCTTTTACTTATTTTAATTTAATTCACAAATAATTAAATTAATATTACGAACATAAATTTTTATATATTATGCCATAAATTATTGTATTCAATTAAATTATGAAGTGGCGTATATGCTCCATTATGTTTGGTACTACTTTTTAACCCTTGCGCATGACCGCGTTTATCCTTCGCTTCATTCGGCGGAGAGACGCGCTAGTGAATGGATGTGTTTGAACATTGTTTGTCAGAGTTTTATTGTATGAAAAAAATGAATTAAGTGAGTAATTGAATTTATGTCAAATAAAATGAATTTAGAAAAAGTATTATTTCATGTTAAGATAATGAAATAAATACGATGCAAAAAGTTCAGCAAGAACGCCAAAATATTAACTAGAATTGATGATGCTTAACCCTTAGACGGGCACGTGGGGTGATGAAACAACCCACGCGGTGTATTTTGGAAATTACATGGATAAAAAAATTTTTTTCCGTGCCGCCATTTTCAGTACCTTACTTCAAGTTAACCGTTTTCGAAGCAACCTAATTTAGTTTCACGTATTTTTCATTATTATTAATCAAGTTATTAATGTTTAAAAACTGCCTGGGGTGATAAAATACCCCACGCACCCATTCATGTCCCAACTACTCATGCGCCCAGCTAACGGTTAACGATTTGCACGAAACCTCATGTCAATGCTTTCCAAAAAGGTACCTTATCAAGAATTTTTGTGCTGTTGAAGGCTGACGTAAGTATGGTTTAATTTTGACTTTGTTCTTATCCTGTATCCTATAAATATTTTATATGCAATCATTTTGATGAAAATGCAAATGAATTTCATTGCTATTTATAAAAGAAATTTTGAAAAAATTAATGATTCGTTCAGATAAATTTTTTAAAATATTTTATTTCCAGTTGTGACTGATAATATAAAATAGTTCAATGTTTTTGAACATCCAATGTGAAACAGTAGACGTGCGGAATTCTAAGTAGAACGTCCAACTAATAACTGTGAGTTCTCGGAAAAGAGTAGCCAACAACAACCGCCTTAATACTAGTCTTCAACACCCGCAATCGATAAGTAAGATATTTACACATTCATTGGTAATGCAGTCATTATCCAGCGACCGGTAAGTCAACATTATTTCTTTTAGTTCATGATTTTAACACTAAAAAATGATATATCTTTACACGAACACTAAGAACGTGTATTACATGTATTTTTGAGTCTGATTTTATCGAATGTTTATGAATTGTTTTCAATTCTAAGCAGGATAAAAAATTACATTATTTTCTATTAAGAAACAATTTTTTTAAAGTGCCAATAAGTTCCGCGGTTTTATATTAACTCCTTGAGTATATTTTTTCGGATTGACACACTTAAAAGTTGACTTACATCTTGCACACTTAAACACGTGGTTATATTGGATATTGTAACCTCTAAAATCGTATTGTTTTTTTCGTGTTACAAGTAATCGAGTTAATAAATAAAAATGACAAAGTCTCGCGAAATTAATTCACAAAAGTGGAAGCCCGTAAAGCTAGAAGGTTCTATTTTATCTTCTGGTATTGAAAGCTTAATAGGTATCGAGGAGTTGACGGATTATAAATTAGAAGAAAAATCTATAATTGCGAAGAAAAATTTTAGTAAACGAAAGGTACGTTCAACAATTATTATTTTAACGAAGTGAAATTGTAGTTAAACTATAAACACTTATTTAATATTTTGCAGAATTCATTATCTGTTAATGATGATAACAAAGAGCTATCCATCAAGAAACGAAAATTATCAAAATCTCGTGAACTTCAAAAGAAAAAAATTAACAAAAATAAGAGTAAAAAAATAATTTCTAATGGTAATCAGCAGGAAGATGTAAATAGTATCAAAATGAAAACAAATTGTGTCACGAAAAATTCTAAAGATCATCAACAAGAAAATAAAAATAAATCGAGTGGCTCTGATCATTTAAATTTATCAGAAAATTTTAATAGAGAAGCTTGGAGTTCTTTAGGAGTGCCTGATCCTATTTTACGAGCTCTCGAAGATCAAAACTTCTCAACTCCAACACAAATACAGTCTCTTACATTGGCTCCAGCAATATTAGGTAGAAG
Source organism: Chelonus formosanus (assembly GCA_028641665.1). NCBI lineage: Eukaryota > Metazoa > Arthropoda > Insecta > Hymenoptera > Braconidae > Chelonus > Chelonus formosanus. Next base: position 24,566,972 of record CM054002.1, read on the forward strand.
AGATATCTTAGGAGCTGCTGAAACTGGTAGTGGTAAAACTCTAGCATTTGGAATTCCAATTTTAACAAGGATAATGGAACATAAAAAAAAATACGCTGAAAAACATCAAAATTTAGAAAATATTTCTGATCAAGGTGCTACTAATAAAGGATGGATAGTTTCTGAGGAACAAAATCACAACGATTCTGATGAAGAAAGGGAAAAACTTGAAAATACTGAAGAAACACCTCACGAAAACTTAGGTTGTGTGAGAGTAGTTGATAATCTGGATTTAGAAGAAGATAATAATAAACTAAAAGCCATAAAAAAACCGCTATATGCATTAGTTTTAACACCAACAAGAGAGCTCGCTATTCAGATAAACAATCATTTAACTAAAACAGCAAAGTACACAGATATTAAGATAGCTGTAATAGTGGGCGGAATGGCTGCTGTTAAACAAGAAAGAATTTTGAGTAAAGGTCCTGAAATAGTCATTGCTACTCCTGGACGATTATGGGAATTAATTGAACAAGGAAATGCCCATCTAAATCAACTAGATACCCTTAAATATTTAACTATTGATGAAACTGACAGGATGTTGGAAAAAGGACATTTTCAAGAACTTCATCAGCTGATGGAAAAAATTAATTTTAATAAAAATGGTGTTAAAGACCGCCAAGTGTTTGTCTTTTCTGCTACACTTACTCTAGTTCATGATATCCCAGATTTTTTAATGCGCAAGAAACAAAAATCTCGCAAAAGCCATATATACAAACTAACTCCAGGTCAAAAATTACAAAAGGTTATAGATATGCTGAAAATAAAAAATCCAAAAATAGTTGACGTGACTCAATCAAAAGGTAATTTTATTTTATTTTGAAATTGATTATTATTAAGCAATGAATTTGAAACATTTATTCAAATTAATACTTCATTACAGGTACGGCAGAAACACTGACAGAATGTCGTATTTCCTGTACAATAGATCACAAAGACTATTACCTCTATTATTTTCTACGAAGATATCCCGGTAGATCACTAGTATTCTGCAACAGTATTGGATGTGTTCGACGACTAGCAACACTTTTCGGAATACTTCAATGCAATCCCTTACCTTTACATGCAAATATGATTCAAAGGCAACGCTTAAAGAATCTTGAGAGGTTTCAAGAAGATCCAAATGGACTTTTGATTGCAACTGATGTTGCTGCTAGAGGTCTTGATATTCCCAACATTGAACATGTTGTCCATTATCAAGTTCCTCGAACATCTGAAAGTTATATTCATAGAAGTGGAAGAACAGCACGTCTTTGGAAGGAAGGTATTACAGTTTTGATGATGGAACCTTCAGAGTTGCAATTTTATACCAAACTTTGCCAAACTTTGAATCGAAGTAAGTTTTCAACAAATTTATTCTTATGTTTATTATTTTTTTATGAATACAATAATTTCTAGTATTTTAAAAATTATTCATTATAAAAAAACAATGAAGAGTAAAAAGTAATTACTACAACTAATTAGATGTTGGATGAATGATTCATTATCATTATTCTTTAATTGACGAGAATAAAAAGAAATTTTCTTGCAGCTCAAGATATGCCAGCCTTTCCGGTCGTGGACAGACTACTTATTGCTGTGAAGGAATGTGTCAACACAGCTAGAGAAATTGATAAATTAGAGCTTATGTGTCGACGGAACAATACACAGAAAGGATGGTTGAAAAAAGCTGCTGAGGATATGGATCTTCTTCTTGATGAAGATCAAATGTATGTATTTTTTAATAAAATTGATCTATAATTTTTTAGACAACTTTAATACTTCAGTTATTTGATAAATTTAATCATTTGTCTTATATGAATTTTTATAGTGAAACTACAATGGAAGAGTATGAGACAACTAATATAAAGCGTCAATTGAAAATAAAAAAACACCAACTTTCCGCATTATTATCAAAACCCCTATTTTCTAAAGGATACTCGGGTAAATATTTACATGATACTATTGAGTTTGAATTATTACCAGATAAAGAAAGTGCAGTGGAAAAAGTGAAAAAAGTGATAGTTGATAGTCCGAAGTTATCGAAGGTAAAGACTTATGGCACTTTTAAAAAAATAAAGCATTTGATAAAATAAGACATGTATGGTACACATAATTTATTTACCTTAGTAAATAAATTTCCAGACAATTATTTTTTAAGAAAAATGTAAAATTATTTTCTCTTGATTCAAAAAGAGAATTTTTTTTATTATTCTTGAAATATATTTTAAAATTGAGCCATCGATTTATACTATTATGTCTCATTGACAAATCTTTCTAGTTATTTACAGTGAAGTATTATAACTAACCATCTACAATAGTATTAATTTATATACTATAATACAAATTTTATAATTTGAGTTAAAGATAACTATTAATTGAAATAATTATTTCAGTCATCTTCAACTGTATTCAAGTCAATTTTACTTTCTCTGGGTTAGTAAATAAGTCTTCATTTTTTTTCCTATTTATTATTTTACATCTTAATATAATAACAATTTATTTATATTAAGAAACAAACAAACATAAAGCTATTAAAAATGCAAGACTTTTTTAGAACCCAATCAATTCATTAGTAAAAATAATGAAATATCAAAATATCGTATTATAAATGACTTCGTCTTCAGTATTTATAATAGAATCCATTTTTTGCGATGTAACCAATGAATTAACATATCTCTCTTCTTCATCTTCATTAGTTTCTAGGTACGACTCGTCACTTTTTACAATAATCTTTATCCTAGCAATTACATGACTACCAGGGCAGTCCTTAGTACTTTTGTTTGAACTTTCACAGATTTCTGTGTAAATATCGTCATTTTTATAAGGGGACACTATAGGTTGGGATGCCACTGGTGTTAAACTATCCTTTACACTTGCATAGTTGGGTTGAAGTTCGACCTTGACCGGTGTTTCAAGGACACTTGTTGATATTGATCTCTGAACTGGTTGTTTAGAAACATTTGAATGACTTTGCGACGTGATATCCGGTTCTAGACTTGAATACCGCTCTTTAGCCTTGACCACCACTTCCGGTTTCATTGCAAATGTAAACGATGCAGATTTCTTAGCTGGATTTCTGTCACGTCCTCCACCAACGTGAGTGAGTTTTGTTATTCTTTCTAAGAAACTATTAGACGAATTTTGACGAGTTTGACTTCGTTCACGCACTGTTGACTTCTTCAAATGCTCTAGGCCTTCCCGAAGACTCTGAAGAACTGGTTTAGATTCTGGTTTAGGTTTAATTTTCTTCAAGTACAGCTCTCTTGACTCTTCTCCAAGATTTTTGTCGATATTATTACTTGTGTGGAGCTTCTGCGGTGCCACTCGAGGCTCTGTTGCACGATCGCCGACTGCACGACTGAAAGAAGCAAACAAATAAATCAATCTAGTTTGTATAAATAGTCATCACTAATAACGCATAATTTAGATAAAATCGCGTTCATTGAACCTATTCTAAAGCAGGAAATTAGCCGGTGTTTTAAACTGTCAACGATGAGTAGTGAAGAATATTTATGACATTATTTTCTATACCTGCAAGCCGTTAATAACCGCTGCATCTTTGGCGACGTAAGTAGCCTAGCTTCTGAAGGATAACCTAATCGAGCTCTTCTTACTCTTGGAGCACCGTTACCAGATACTACCAACTCCAGCATCTCTGGATTATGTACAGGTCTTTCGGGTATTACGCATCCTAAGACTATTGAGCCTCTTGTTGATGATTCTAATTGCATTAATCCTCCGTACTCTCGAGGTAATGGTACTGGTAGAGGTCCCGCTACCAGTCGAACCTTTCAAATAAATTTTTTTGTGTTAATTATTTTATTAAATATTTTTAAAATATTTATGCCTAATGTCCTTGATTGGATTGATGGCCAAGGTAATTTTTATCAACTAAATATTATTGTAAAGCATTTGATGAATTTAATATTTTTATTTTTTGTTAATTGGATACTTACTCGTAGTGGAAGTGCTCGCTTAGCTAAATGATGTACCCTATAAAGAACAGTATCGCCTTCGGTATCAGGATTATTGCTTTGACAAATAGCATAAAATTCTCCTCTCGTTGAAAGTGCCACGAACATCTCACGGCCATGACCATCTAAGCACTGAGCATATTGGTCCTTTTCCGTTGCACCAGATATACCAAAGGATATTGAACTGTACTTCCGCGTGTCTTGAAACACTGCTATTAACCGGAGAATCTCACCAGCTCGGATAATAGTCTTCGTGTAGTGAGCACGAAGGTTTCCATCTTCTAAAAATGTTTTTTTATTTTGCTTTAATGAATTCAGTTGAGTATTTATTTATTCTGTACAGATGTAATCGATTTAATAGTTTAACGTAGTACAAAACCGGTTTCTTTAAATATAGAATTGAAAAATATTAAAATATGAAGGCTATATTAACTAACCCATCTTTGAATGTGTTAGAGTGTAGGCTCGTAAAGGTGATACCAAGAGAAAAGCTGGTACTCCAGCTCGTACTAAACTCTCTATCCTTCGATAAACTCGAGCACTGCCCATTGTATTGTTTCCAGATACTACTGAGAACCATCCTGTAACATGAATAATTTTGGTTTGTATTATATAATCATGTCTCTGCATTGAATTTGTATATTATTTTGATAAAAGATTGTATTCAAATTTAAAAAGCTAAGCTGCATAAAACTTGGTCTATATGCATAACAACATGTTACGTAGATTTATAAAGATTATGCTAATGAGCCATGATGATCGTGTCTATAAGGTTGTCGAGTAAGGTACATACGTGTAATATCTTTATCTGTAAGATATTTATAGGAAAAATGAGCGTGGATAAAGATTATAAATAAACAAAATAGGTATAAGTATCGTTAGGATAGTCTATATTAAGATGCTGAATTATGTTTTATTGATTATCGAATTATATCAGTAAAGGAAAAATTTTTTGTAACTTTTTATTAGATAAAAATAAGTTGATTATCTGAGGAATGGAGAAATTGATTATACCAAATTACAAATAATTTTTCTATGAAAACATATTGATTACTGTTTTTTAATGTACTTTATGATAGGTATGTTAACATAAAAAAATTTGAAAATCAAATATTTAATTCAATACGAAGTATTGAAAATGGAAAAATGATTACATAAATCATCATAACCTGATACTTAATACTTTTTTCAAAAACATTTGTAATTACTAATATGATAATACCAGCATATCGTAAAGCAATATGAAAAACCACTGATCAATTATTTATATTATATGAAACTTGAATCCTATCTAATGATTATGAAATAGAAAACTTGGTAACTATTTATGAGTAATAATTAACATAAATTTTAACTTGAAATATAAATATGTAACAGACCGATTGAGCTTAATATTGAAAAAAGTCAATAAATGCGTTTTAGTAGAGTTTAATAACGAATTATGATATTCAAATAATTTACGAAAATATTATTGAGCTAAATGAAATTTTTTTAATCAACACATAAAACAGAATAATTGTAATGGGAGTGTTCTTTTTCAAGTTTATTTCTTTCTTATTTAAAGATATACAGTAAAATAATATAGTAAGATATGTAGTATCAAGTAGTAACAAATTCAATAATACGAATAATGTTCAAATTATTTCAAAAATATTTGAATTTTATAAATTAATTTCATAATGTACTAAATATTTTATGCATGTGGAACAATAAGTAGTTTTTTTTTTTTTTTTTTTTTCAACATTTAGTTTTAATTTGAAAAGCTATTGGAGAGGTAAAATTGATGCAATTACATTTTATGGCCTGTTAATTTTACTCTCTTTCATAATTAACGAACGCATGTCAAATTAGAAATAAAAATTATTTTTAAGTAATCAAACAATATTTCTGAAATCATTTTAATGCTCTCTATTTTTAACAAAACTAAATGAATAGAATAACACCAACAACTCTACATGTTTTATTTTTCTAAATCTATTACATTTTTTATATTCAATACAAATTTAAAGATATTGTTTTCAAATAATAGAAGAAGAATAGAAGAAAACCTATACCGATGTTACTATTGTTTTTTTTTCACACAATCTTAAATGACTGCGTTACAGGAGCACTTGCGTCGACAGCGTGTAGTCCGGAATGAAATGTAAAGGTGCAAGTATATACATATATTGTACAAGAAAATCTTCCTTCACTTTCCATATTTATCGTGTATACATCCGACAAAGTTAACGTCACTTGCTCTTGTAATGAGTGTAATTATACTGTAAATTTTTTAGTTCACAGGAAGTAAATATTAAAATCATTCCGAATAGTAGCAGTTATCACTGTTTTATCCAGTGCGGGTTCTTTTGCACTACCTCTAAATTATTTACTTCTCGTTTTGTAAATTCTTCCGGGCTTATTCATTAACTCATGCAATTATATGAAGTGCGTATATATCATTGATTTAATTGCATTGCCTCAAGCACTAATGCCAACTTGTTATTTTATTTCTGATAATAGCACTGCCGCTATCAAGTTTTCAGCCAGACGAAAGACTCTAGATAGCATCTAGACATTTAAGGATACGCGTCAATGATTTCATGTGTTACATTTCAATCTGTAAACGAGAGTGAGAATGAAAATTGAAATATGTTGATGTTTTAAACATTTATCTAGTTTTTAAATAGAATAGATTGGTAAAGTTCATTGTCAGTCGACATAAATATACTAGTACTAGTAGACTGGTGCTGCGTTTAAACCAGCTGTTCCTTAGATATGAGGGTACTCCAGGTGTGCGAGCGTCTGTCTAAATTTAATCTCATCTTTCTCACCCTCGCTTTTGTTGATCCTATCGTCAAATAATCCTCTTTCAATAGACCACAAATTTAATTTCTTTTATGCTCACAATCGATATGCGATCTATCAGAATGTCTGTGTCATCATTCACCCATACTGAACATTGACCTTTTTCATTTTAGAAAAATCTTTTGTAGATGTTATTGCGTTTGATCTGCGCGTTATGACCGAAAATATTCATTATATGATAAGATATTTATAGGAATCGTAAAAAAAAATAAAGTTCGATGAATACATTTTTCTAAAGGATGAATAACTAGAATATCTTTTTTTTTATTCATACTAGAGGTCAATAGCGAGCTCCGCGCACATCAGTAAACATGTTCCACTATTTTTTCTATTAAACGCACACAATCCTCATAAAAAAATATTTTAATATCGATATAAACAATACCATAAATAATAAAAATATAATATAATGTAATTAAAAAATATAAATAACATCACAATGAACATTCTTTTCTAATTAACCAAATTCAAATGAAAGCTATTTACTGCCAATCAATTCAACGACCAATCAAATAACGAATAAAAAGGCGACGGATATGACGCAATTCTGGCATCAATCGCCCAATCAATTTTTTTAGAAAGGATAAATCATTCTTTGATAATAAAATATTTATAAAAATGGTAATGGCTTTGAAATAAAATATTTATCCGATGAGATTGTCTCTAAGAAATTTTTTTTTCTATTATTGAAGTAAAAAAAAAATTAATAGCCTGTGGGACATAGTCAATTGGTTTTTATGTGCTGCAAATTTCAATTAGTAATACTGAATTATCTTAATATTAAATAGAAATAGAAATTATAAAAATAATCATAAGAAATAATCGTGTTCAATGCTACAAGGCTTTCTATCAATAGCTCCTCCCGTTAATTAAATTCCAAATCATTTAATTTTAATACATTTTTTCGATATCTGAGTAATTTATATTGACCACTTTATAATAATTTTTATTCACTAGAAAATTTATAATAATATTTGTTTGATTGAATGACATATATTTAGTAGTATTTTCGTCATTGATATTACGCTTTATTGGCTAGAATCTTTATGATTAGTTAAAGTTGATAGCGCTACTCAAGCTTGACAAGAAAAAACAAGTGAAAGCAAAAATAGCTCATGGATACGACTTAATGCTTCTTTGAATTTAAAAATCTGTTTTACGCTACTCTGACGATTCTATGGTGTGGAAAAAACATGTAAATTTCATTTAGAATTTAAAGTAATTTTTTGTTATTCCAATTTTTTACAGTCTATGAATTTGACAGCTTATAAATGAATTAAAAAAGAAAATGAAGAAATAAGGAAAGGTCATAAGCAGATAAATCTCATCTGGCTATCTTAGTCACCCACAGTGGTTCGTAATTGCAGCACAAGGTCATCGAGTATCCCCGATATAATGACCGTTATTGAACGTGATGGAGAGACCACATTGTTGAGGTAGTATAGGGGTAGTCCACAGACCATGATGTATTTTTTGGTTGTAGCAAACCGCGAACGTCCAGGTCGTCTGTAAGGCCACACTTAACAGCACACCTCACACTCGATATAATTAACATTATTTTCCCTTTGCTACGCAATCAGAAATGATGAAAAATTATTTGAAAATGCAATTTAAACGTTCAAGTCTTGATGACAGTAATTTTCACTATAGTTTAAGTTATTTTATAAAATTACGATCGTAATTCGCATGAAGAAAATTGATTTTTACAACTTCTTATCATATTATTCGATAATCTGATTGAAATTTACAATCTACTACGGATTTTAACACTATAAGAAAATCGTTACTTTGTAAAAATATTTTAAAATATAAAAAAATGTGAAAATTATTAATTGTAAATAAAAAAAGCGAGCAATAATTATTTTTTTTATAGTAAAAGACTAGCTGTAGAAAAAATGTGTCAAGTATTTCAAGAAAATTATAATCATGATAAAGAATTTTATTATATAAATTATTCATTATTTGTTTAAAAAGAAGAAGAGTCATTGTAAAGACGATATTTCACAAAATTATTTATAATTAATTTTACAGCTGTTATTTGAATATTAAATATGATTACTGATGCGAATAGACTGTCTTTATTATTGAAAAATATCAATTGTACGTAGGCTAAACAAAAATTTATGCTTCCATAAATATTTGAACATAACTAGGATGATTAATTAGCAATGAATAAAATTTACAACTTGAAAATTTTGCACGTAATAGCTTTATTTAATATACAGTAGATGCATTGAAGAGGATTCAATATGTGATAAAAAATGAGTTATTTACTGTTCAATAAATTAGGCGCTGAAATCAAGGTAGTATACGACATTTATGTGATAGCAGTAAAACGTTACCTAATGATTTGTATTACTTTATCTTGTGTTTTATACGCTCGTTACCGATCCTGCAATATATTTCAACAAATACAATATTGTACTACCACCGGAGAACATTAAATGTGTAAAAATTTTCACATTTTATCTCTTGGAAAGATAAAAAGAGTAATGGCTAAGGGATAGTAGATAATAAGATCTAATGTACCATATAATAATAGAACAAAACCTAAATACTGTAGCGTGTTACTGTTGCATGTATTGCTAACAAAATTACCTATTTTTAGTTGTAAATATTACTGTAAATAAGTGACTTAAGCGTTATGCATTCTATACCCCTACATAAAGCTTGGATATATCTTCATTTGCTGAAGAATCCAATTCTGTATGTTTTCTTCATACCCTTCACTCATCTTTCCGCTGATCACAGATTCATGCGAACAAGCAATCTGCTTGTGAATGTTAAAAAAAAAATCATCATGTACATCTTACTTCATGTTTTTGTTAGCTATAATCTTACCATGAATAACAAATATCATGTAGAAAGAAGTATCAAGTATCTTTGCTAAGTTTTGCTTTTTTTCCTATTCTTTTGCTTCAAGGTCTCATTCCAAAAAATTTCTTGATAACTCAAGATAATCAACATAAAACTCATTCCTACATGTATGTTAGAATTCTCATAGTTTTATTAGCTGATAAAAAAATTTAGGTTTTTTTATTTGTAAAAAAACATTTGAAAGTTCCATAAAAGTTAATGACTGTTTTTGGATATAAAGCTACTATCATCTATGGTAACAATGGGAATATTATGGTGATTAAGAATTGGTACACGTGTATGTCCAGGAAACGTGACCAATTCCATTGACGTTTGCATTTAAAGAGAACAGAATTACATACACTGGTGTGTCTGCAGTAAATTCCACAAGTCTGATGCAAGAATACTCATAGGGTAGAATGACAATGGTAATGTGCTGCAAATCCGGGACAGTCGCCTCATAATTCTACCATTATAGAGTTTAAATGTAGACTAACAGGATAATTTAATTTAAATAACAGTCCTTCACTGTCGGTAAATGAATAATAGCGTGTATTACAATTTATGGCGTTTTCGAAAATTAGCCGATTGTCTACTTTGACGGCTCTCATAACGATTTTATCTTAATTGATTTTGATTTAAAAGCTTTAATTCTAAATTGAATATAGAAAAAAAATTGGAAATTCTTTGAAAGTTACAGAAAGCCGAGTTTCTTTGAATAATCTAGGAAAGGAATTAATTTATTATTTAAGAAAAACTAAAATGATATATATGTCTTCGTTCACTGATAGAAAATCCAAAGAAGAAATAACAACACTGTTTTTAAAATATTTATAATTTATTTATATAAAAACTAATTTATTCCTTTGTATATTATGAATACTTATCTGATGTATCTGATAATCAATTTAATTGGACAAAAAATAACAAAAGATAAACAAGCAAAAATTTATAGTCAATTAATAACGTAAAAAATGTAATAAAAATATATAGTTAATGTAAAATGGTCTAAAAGTAATCAGTATTCGTTAAAAAAAGGATTGAATGACACAACATGAAAATGTCAATAATTAATTGCAAAGTCAAAGAAAATGTATTGTTGACTAGTGAGCAGTGAAGCATTAATCTGTCGACGCGAAATCCTTGATGGAATTCACCGTTACATCCTGAACATGAGGTTTTCTGTTTTAAATGCTCACAGAGGTTGAAGGAGTGTAGGCAAAAGAATACCGTGTGCGAATTGACGGGAAGACGATGTAATCTCACATCGATCTCCATTCCCGGAGCGATAGAAAGACTCTTTCACGCGTAGTCGTCATCATAGTATAAAAGGAAGAGTCTGCAGGTGTAGGGTAAAGGGAAAACACAAGAACAAATTTCCGTGGGTCGATACAAGGTCATACCACTCAGTTTCTTACCATTGTAAATGCATTTATTAACAAACCTTTGAATTTAAACGTCAAGTTTGCGTGTCGTTGAATGTTTCACATTAAAGAAGAAGTGTCGAGAATAGGAGAAGCTTGAGTAATACGTTAGGATAGTCTTGATCATTTACATCGTGGCACATTATGCGGTACACCAGCTCATCAACATCTCGCAGACCTCTTTCAGTAGAACGAACGTGAGATGAACGATACAACGAGTCTAATAGCTTTTATCCACTTGCGCTATACCTCGTCAGGGTCACGTGCTGCAGATTGCTCGCAAACTATACGTGAATGAGCAACAAGTAGAAAACGAAATTAAAAGTGCTTAAAACTTGCTGAATATTTTTCCTGTCAATATCTGAAAGCTACTATCACGTCTAATGAATCAAGACTATCAATCGTTTCTTTACTTTGCCTTCTTTTTTTCCTCATGTTTTTCATTATCTACTAATTTGATACATTAAATTCAAATGAAAATGTTAATAAATGTGGCGAAACGTGTAGGTTTCTATGATGTGACTGAAGTTACTTATAAGTTTACATGCTAATTCGTTTCACCCACTTATGACATCGACCTACTCAACACCATTAACTCTCATTTTACTTTTATTTCTAACAGCTGATAGTGATGGCTGTCGTTTATTATATTATTTAATATTAATTGAATTTGTTGGAAATATGTGGTTAAAAATTAATACCATTTGTTTCGTGTCTAAGGCGATATATTATTTATGATTCTAATAAATTAACTCATCTTTTTAATCTTATTAATGAGAATTTATACTTTCGGGGAAACATAAATCTAATACTCTTCTGATTATTATTTTATATATCATAATCAAAATAGAAGAATCTATTAAAATAATTTTGTTTTATGCTTTTTGTTTCCTTGATTACCTTCAATATTAAAAATTTTCATCAAAAAAAAAAAAAAAAATTAAATAGTAGTATCATCAAAATAATTTTTTTCAAGTATATCTTTAATTTTTGTAGCGTAAAATTTTTTTTTTTTGATAACCATGATTTCTATGAGTATTATTTAAGTTAAAAATCGCCAGAATACGATAAATATTTGGTAAGATCATATAGAACTTAACGGAATTGATAATTTTCTTCATTCAGCCTTGAAAAGATAGCTGAATTGCTTCAACTTCTCAACTCATTTTTTTTTTTTTACTTTTTTATTTTGATACAATAGGTATTTAAATTTAAACACGGGAAATAGATTATTGTAAACATAATAAGGCTAACAAAGATTGTAACATAACAATTCAAGCCAATTAACATATGCATTTAAACCTCATAAATGACACATGGTAACATTTTAAAACTTGTTTGTATAATTAAAAAATTATTTCCTATAATTGTTTAGTTGTAAGAATTCATTAAGCCATTAAAAGTTCTTTGTTTTTGTATCTATTAGTGTACTTATAGTAGAAGTGAAGCGAAGCCGAGTAGAAAAGAGTGTAAGTATGAGTGCAGTTTTAATCCAAGGGATAATTTGCGGGAAACGGGTTTTCCCATAGCATCATCAAGAAGGAAAAAATAAATAAATGTAGTTTAAAAGAAAGGGATCAGTTAGTAGAGTTACATTTTGATAACGGTATCAGTCACTTACCCGGATATCCTTCTGGAATAACTATTTCCGGGCCAACCTTAACATCATGTCGATATCGATGTATGAAGAGGGTTGCTGTGACCCTTAATGATCGCTGTTGTTGTTTGTAGAGTAAAACAGGTCGACTGTTAGTACCTTCAAGTCTTACAACTCTCGGTAATGAGAAACGATCAAGGAAATCACGTAATGGCATAAATCCACCGGTAGAATTAGAATTCCCTTCCGCAGTAGCTTCCCTTGAACTGGGAAGAGACTTTGGTAGAGAAGGAACTTCTCCACTGGACATGGTCGAAAATTCACCATTCGATGACATTTTGAGTTTTCTTTTCCACTGCTATAATTTCATATTTACTAGTCCTCTATCTTATTAGTTGTTTTCACAGCCTACTATCATTTATTTCAATGACATTAGGAAATTACGATGTAGTCATAACACTTATTTTTGATATTTCAACTCTACAGGAATCCTTAAAGACCCGTTATGGTGACCGAGGAAAGTGCAGTTGCACTAACTACCAGTTAATAACAGGTCCAAAGAACACTTTCTTCAATTATATCACTCCAATGAGAGTGTTATAAAGTCACTGTCACTTTTCTAAAACTTTTAGTGCTCTGTCACAGTTCAGAGAACAGTCGAATCTTCTAGAAAGTTATCAGATAATGTAACTTTTCATTTTGCTCGTTTTTGTTTGTTGTTTTTCTATTTTTATTTAACAGGAATTGTTCCATTAAGTGAATTAATTAAACTAGACTTTACTGATAACTTCCTCATACTTGACGTGGTGGAATAAACTCTATTTCCAATCAAACACTGTAGTTTCAAGTAGTGAGTTAGGACTCTTACTGATGGCTGTCCGTTGCCAGGAGCAACGGAATACAGTGAGGGCGAGGTATACAACCGGTGCAATTATACGCCCCTGTTGGCCTCTTTATCATTTACTCAGTTGCAATTTTCCGCAATTCCCTTTTCACAGTGAAGAGTTGAAGCGGATCGAACCAACAAATTCGTCATGCACGCGCGGATTCTGATTCTTCTGTGAGCAATCGAATATAGACGCGCTTGAGTACCCACTCTGTCACTACTTTTCGATGACTGTGGATTTTACTTTAATTTTCCAATCACTTTATACAACAACTTTAAACTGATTAACATCCAATTCTTGTCTTATGACTCAATTACCGGTTTGATGAACCTCGATATTCCCATCAGTAGTGACCACAAAAATTCAACGGCCATTACAAGAACGTCACACGATATCTGGAATTCTGATCGGATTTTATTTAAAAATATATTCAATGATTATACTGCCAATAAACGTCAGAGTTTGCAGTGCACTTTGCTCTTGATGTCATCCAGGAATCCCGACGACATCAGTGAATCTTGAAATGAATTAAAGGATGGTAATGCCTGATTCACCGGTGTTCTTCTCAATTCTTCCATCACGATCAAACCAGACACACTTGCGATTATTTTGCAGAGCTAAGAAACCCCGTGCCATTCGTTTCAACGGATCCACAGGCAATCGGATCGATAGATCCGGCCGCACATATGCGCGCCCCAGGACAGTGCGATAGACACTACACGCTAAAGCACTTATCTCCTCGACTCGATTCCCCGTGGCGTTTATGATTTACTGCTACTTTTCTCCGATCTTCCGTACACCGTCGTGGACGTCAAAACCCTTTCTCATCTCAAAAATTACTACTTCCAACTGTACTCGACTCTTATTCTGCGATACTATTCTTTTACGTTAATTATCTATTGCTCTCCATCTTTTTACTTTTGAAAATATAAAAATTTTTCAATCATCAGATTATTTTCTTTTGTTTCAACTTGAACTTGTGAATTATTTCGTGAGAGAATTTATTTATAAATAATTTCTATTCAAGATTAGAAACAATATGAAAAATATTTTTATTCGAAAAGTATAAAAGGTTATAAAGGTAAAAGAGCGTACGTTTTTTGGAGGCGATCCGATCGGACCGGCGAACGCGAAGTCACTGACGCTTGGCAGGCTGTGAGTAGAGTGTAAGAGAGTCACCTCAACACTGAAAGTTACTAGCGAATCAACTGTATTGGACGCTCAGGTACGCGAGTAGTAACATGGATAGCACTACTACCAATACAAACATCACCTTTATAACAACTGCTCATCGCTGGAGGGCATGTCCTCACGTGTTGGTGTAGAGGCTGGCACAAGATTCATAGGTCGAATGTACTCTGCACAGAATACGCACTATGAAGCTCACCTTCTCGTCCCTTTATTCGATATGCAGACTCCGCCATTGTGTTCAAATAGCTGTGTGTAAAGCCAACAATAATAAGAAAAAGAAGAAGAAACACCAAGACTCTACACTCTTAATAGCTACTGGGAGAACATAATCACGCGTAATCATTAATGCCGCTACCAACCCAAACGTATCGTAATTCTCCTGCGCCGGAAGTTGTGCTCTTGTATCGTATTGTGGGACTGTTCTTCAAGAACTGTGCGGTACTCGTACTCTACTTGAATCTTCTTTATACGGACAACGGGAGTACATAGCAGTTTGTGAGAAAATGGAACGACCTTGAGTTTCGTCCTCGCAAACTGGAGAACGACCGAGAACATTTCTTCGCTCTTCTTCATTCCCTGCTATATCACACAGCCTGTATGTTACATCAGATAACCTTTGGGTTTTTTCAAACGTGACATCAACCAATCAAGGCTTTCACTGCCTTCGATATAATCGTTTAGTTTTTAGTCGAGTTTTACCAGTTTTGCATTTTTTCGTTGATGAAAGCCCTAACACTGAAAAAAGGATTTATTTATAGTTGACATAATATGTTTATAGTTAAAATTCTATATCAACTATTAGCTAATCTTACTTCAGTAAAATATGATTTTTTTCAAAGAATAAGGTCATGTTGGTTTTAATTGTTTTTTCTACTGAGCTGCTAATTACAAAGATCCTCAGTAATTCTTATGTCTTAAAAATCGACTTTTTTTATTTATGTCAACAAATTGGTTGCAATAATTATTTTATTTAAGCTTTGAAAAAAATTTATTCTTTAATTAATAACTACCACCACGTATGAATATTTATTACTGCTTAACAGTCGTTTCTTTCATCATGAACTTGAGAAGGAAACTTGGCAAGACTTAACTATAATAAGCACAAAAAAAAATTTATAAAAATTAATCATCAAGAAATAATATTAAACAATAAAAAATAATAAACAGATAATTATTTGAATTTATTTTTAATCGGCAATAGAATCATTTATAACGACTGCGAAAATTCTTAAAATGAAAAAAAAACACGAGATACTTTGATCATTTTCTAAAATCCAATTGAATCATCAGGATTTATTTTATCTAATTAGTGGACCAAAAATAAAAGGTAAACTTCTAATTATTCATCAACACCTAATCGTGCCCGTTAGCACAGAAAAGGTTAAAACAATTAATAAAATCTTTGACAAAGTTCTACAGCTGGTGTGCAGATTATATATGTATAGTATCTTCTCTTGAAAATGTTATAATGGATTTCCTAATAACTGCTCTACGTTTCGGCCGCCGGAGGTTATATTCTCTTTCTCTGCCTCAATCCCATTTACTGGAACTTGGCTTTCTGAGAAAAGCATCGCCGTTGAATTCTTGAGGTGTTGTTTTTTTGAGTCTCCATGGAATCTTGCTCTTCTGCAACTGCATAAGTGATATTCTTCACCATCAATGTTTTATAAAATATCCTTTTTATCATTTTATGCGTTTTCTCTCTCTCTCTCTCTCTCTCTCTCTCGTGAAATCTCTCTTTTAGATCTCGCAAGTATTTGCATTTTTGTTACCCCACACAGTAGACTAGTTCACGTTATACAATTAATTGATGGCAAGTAATATTATTTTCTTTACATCTGTGACAATATAAAATTTCTAACAATTTTCTCTCAATTTTATATGAGGTTAAATCATTAAATATATAACCAGAAGGCCTTGCAAGGACAAGGCCGTTACTTTGAACCTCTCAGAAACTTTATAACCAGTGTCAGAGTGTATAAAACTCAAAGAATAATCCTGCAATTAAACTCGTGATTTTTTTTTGTAATTTATCACGATCATTGCTTGGCTCCAATTAAGTTTCTGCCTGCACTCTAAGGATGTTAGGCTCTATAGTAATTGGTATTTTCATTATTTCTCTTGTCAATTCAGTCAAATAAACAGACACACCTTACTTTATTGTTATTTGTTAATAATAAACTTTGAAAAAAGAATATAAAAAATATTTCAGCCATAAGAATTTTAAATGGAATTGGACAAAAGATTATACGCAAAGACTCGTGCTTGAGGTTTTGCACCATCAGAAGTCGATTGGCTCTTGACGGTGAAAACAATCCCATCAGCAACGCTCTACGTTTGTAAATGAGTTTCTTTGTATGACTTTACGAAAGAGTGTGTGATGATAACTATAGTATATGCAATCGGATTGGCAATTTTCTTTTAGACCTTTTACACTTTCATTTTTGGGTGGAAGTGGGTGGGAAAAAAGATCAATCTGACATAGGTAGTTTTCCAGCTAAGGAAACACAAATGTACACTGTGTCACACAATGACACAAAGACGAAAAATGCTTGCTGGAACGTTGAAGTTGAAAACACATTCGCTAGGTGGCAGTCGTCCAAATTATTGAATTGTTCTTCACAACATTTGTACATGTATATTTTTTTAACACGAAAATATAAAAATAAATAAGTTCAAGTCCGAAAAAGCCGTAAGTGCCGGCACAAAGAAGATCAAACAGCTCTGTTGCTGATAAAATTCCTGTTGTACTATACTTTGCGCTTGTGCAGCTATGTTTGTGACACAAATCTCTGTACACAACTGAGTTCTGCTATTGAATAGAGTTGGAAAGTGTCGCACACAAAAAGTCAATGGAATAGCTGTGTGACGACACTTGCGTTGAGTTGTGTTACTTCTGTTCAAAAATTGTACGATTGTGTTAACATATGCGGGTGTTAGAATACATTTATAGTGATGAAAGTGTCAAGTTGTGTTACTTGTGTCTCTTTGCGTTCCATGCTGGACAACACCCTTATTTTTTTGTAGCTGGATGGTATGAATTTTTTTCTTTTTGTTTGCGAAATTATTCTGGAGGTTAGATGCTAGTTGAAGGATATATAGCATCGAAATTATTAATTTATAATTGTGCTTTAAGACTATCAGATTTAAATAAGAAACTGAATTCAATATTTATATGACTGTAAAAAGCCCCATGCATTCTTTCAGTTATTTCCTGATCTCTTTGAATGCGAACAAAAACCAGATATCCTGGTTCTCCCACGCGAATAAAATCAGATTCTCCTAGAGGCTTTCCCATTCCCTCAACTTCAATAGAATATTTTGCAGAAATCATAGGGCTATATTCTGGTTTTCCATTTTTACTAAATGATGCTGGTATTTGATTTTGGTTTAATTTAAAGAGCCATTTATTTTGTTCTGTTGAAGTTATTTTAAGAGTAAATGAGAAAATTTAACCTCGAAGTGAAACAACGCTTTAATAATATGGTGCTCTCTAAAAATGAATCAACGGATGTATACTGACTTGCAATGAATTTCATTTCTAGAGAGTGTATGAAAATTTTACACTGAAATACAGTAAATAATTTTTTTTCCTACCAGCCCATCAAAACTTGGCTTATACTGCTCGTAAAAATTTTGTAGTAAATTACTAACACGCCTACTCGTCTGCATTGACTTCGTCATTTTCAACTTTCAACTTTTAACAATATACGGTTTTGAAAAAATTTAAGTTTGCAAACAATAATTTTATTAAAAATTATGTATTTATTTGTTTTTTTTTTTTAGATTTTCGAGTTGTTTTTTGTTTATAACAAAAAGGACCGACTAATATTTACAGTTTTATCGTGGTTCTTTTATAATTCCAAAAAAAAAAAAAAAAAGAAAAATACCTTCAATAAGATATTATTAGTTCTCGTATGTTTAGTTGCGTGTGGTCAGTGTGAAATTGAAACTTTTACAGCTCCTGTCATGTTGATATCTAGAGATGTGAAAAAAGTTGATCAAAAGCAAAAGTGAAGAAGAAAATAAGTAAAGTTGATGCATAGTGACTCGATGAATATTTTTTCCAACCAACTTGATCTCTTCTAGTTCATCGAGTAGATGGACTTTGCGCCCACGGCTTTTCCCAATATCTCGCCGACAACTACTCCGAGCATTACAGAGTGCGACCACGGACGACGATGAACCTTCAAGGCCGCCGATCATACCAATAAACCGGCGCTTGACCTGTGTTTCTTTATGATTCTCTAGCTCGGGTCGTGATTTTTTAGTCTGACCAGCAGCAGTGCGACGATCAACTCCTCTCTATATCTCTCTCAGTAAGACGATTCTCCATCGGCCTTGGATCCAATCGAGTACCTTAATAATCGTTCAGGGAGCTTACTACTGTCATGTATTAGAAAATTGCCCACGCATTGTAACTAAAGTGGAAAAAATTAACTTTAATCAAATAATTGCAATTCAAATTATATTACAACCAACTCCATTACCTTATCTTTATCATATCCCGCATCAATTAATTCTTTTATTTCAATTTATTTGAATTTATGAATTCATAAACACATTGAATCGTTCATAGCATACCCGTACGCTGTGTGTACGCTAATATTTTTTTGTAATTGTCAGTAGAATTGGAAGTAAAGG
The DNA here is from genome assembly GCA_028641665.1 of Chelonus formosanus. Classification (NCBI taxonomy): domain Eukaryota; kingdom Metazoa; phylum Arthropoda; class Insecta; order Hymenoptera; family Braconidae; genus Chelonus; species Chelonus formosanus. The sequence continues at coordinate 24,586,413 of CM054002.1, forward strand.
TGCTTAGATGCATGCAGCCGTTAAATCGGAATCATTATAATTAGCGAGTAGGCCGAGAACAGTAACGATGAAGCAGCACGACTCAGAACTCAGAACACAGCAGGGAAGACGCACGGACTCTATACCAAACAACGAAGCTTCGCGGTAGGATCTTGATACTGGACGAGGCGTTCAGGGTCGCTTGGTGTCCACATCAAGCATGTCAAATATGCAGCTCCAATATCCAAGAAGATCCTACATAATCGTCGGTACCATGTAGTCCTGTTAGTGCATTACACATTTAGACTCGGTGCTATCACATGAATTTCTGCATTCACTCTTGATATTACACATCTCGCTTATTCTATTAAGATAATGTTGTACGTTATGGTGACAGTTGGTTTACCTTTATTTTCACTAGTTATAATCGTTATTTTTATTATTACGATACGCGTCAAGTAAATGCCTGGATAATATTTTTTATTTAAAGCAAGAATGTTTCTAAAAGCATTTGCATCCATGAGAATATTTTATTTCACATTTTTTGCAAAAATACAAGTGGCGTCTTTTAGTTAAAACTTATTTTATGGAAATTCTTCAACAGTATTTATCTCTATTGAATTAGAAAATTATAAGTTATTAGAGATAGTGTATTTGGTTGGAGTGTAGTTAGAAAGCTTATTTAAACTAGAAAAATCATAAAACGCTGTCACTATTTTATTTTACGGTACAGAATAAAAAAAAACATTGATGATGAAGTTAAATTCTACAGTAAGAATAAGTACAAGAAATAATTGATGGGTAAAAATACAGAGAAATTTATGGATGTTTGTGAAGAAGCATTCTGACGGCAAGATTTAACGAGTTAAGAAGTTGAAGAGAAGTCAGTGGATGATGGTATAAATATGACGGCCAAAATTCAAGTGTAGAGTGCATACGAAAAGTTATCGAGCCGGTCCATGGTTATTTTAACTTCGTGTTTCCTCTCTGTCTTTTACTTTAATTTTTTTATTTGCCATTCTCTTTTGCTCGTCTTGCATTGCGCGTTCTTCTTCACATAAATCTTTCGCCCTTCTCAGGCATTCTTTTATTTTGGTCTTTTTTCGCAGTATCTTTCGTACAGATTCTCACCCTTTCATTCGCTTCTACTTCAAAATGAACGGCCAAGACACTGGCGATTCGAACACACTAGAGCACAGGAGTAACTGAGAGTCGTGGCAAGAATTAACCAGCATTTACATTGTAATACACCAAGGGTAATCACTGTGATTGCGAAGGGGCAGTACCAATCCTTTACTTTAATAGCTTGCCCAAAAGCATTGTGGTGTGCCACACTTGTGGAATAAGCCGGCAAGAATCTCAAACGATCTACTACGTGGCCTGGTTGTAGCTATAATACTTGGCGTCGACCAGTCATAATTTTTCCTCTTTCGCCTTATGGTGCACGCCGCCTTGGTAAATTAACAGCAACCTTTAAATTTAAATCTTAGTCGTTGTCCTTGAAGTTCATACACTAAATACAAAGTCTTGAGCTGAGTACACTGATTATAACTCATCCAATCTTGACCATATCTTTATTACGTAGAGTATCGTCCTTTTCGTCAGAACTTACGAGCCATAAAATTTCATTGACCAAGGTCGTGGTGGATGTAGGAAATTTTTTAACTTTCCCTTTTGATTTTATGAGGGTTCGATGCACATCAAAGACAGAGTATGTGGAAACCACAAGCGTGGCGTTGGTCAACATGATCTCGTGTGCATAAGCTTTATTTATACCCCAGTCCACGAGTTGTGTATACATAAGGTAACGAGGAAACTGGATCTCAGATAATCATTACGCAAGGGATTTTATACATGTTTTAATTATCGACAACGTGCGGTTAAGACTAATCACGAGTCAGGGTGATCGATCGATATCACGCAAAGGGAATATTATCATACATTTTTCCGACCTTACAGCTCCCGTTCGCGTGTATCTAAATGATTCTCGCACCTCTAGTAATATTCTTCTAGGACTATTATGCACATGTATACATTTAGATACATACTCTGACTTGACTTTTCATCATTTTAATTAACTCGATTATTCTACTCCTATCATTTACTCTCGCAAAGATATTAGCATTAAATATACAGCATGAAAAATAGAAAGTGATGTTTATTTAAATTATGTTTTTTTCAAATCTTAGGTTGACGGAAGAAAAACATTCATATAATAGTCCGATCAGGAGTTGAGGATTTTTAAAATATAATGTAAATAAATATTTTTTGAAAAATGTGGTAAAAATTTACGCAACGAAAGTCGTATTTATGGTAATAATTATTGTGAATTATGATTATTATAAAATTTGGAAAATAACTAATATTATGGATGATAATGAGGATTATAATCATTATCATTAAACCTCCATACGATTTTGTGTTATTTTTTTCTTTTTTAAGTAACAGCAATCGATTACGTAAATTTCTTCCTCAATAATACAAGAGAATGTAATGAAATTTGGTTTGCATTTTAGGTTCACTGATAAAATTTTTTTCATTCGCGAAAGATAGAAAAAATGATCACTGTAATTAATTAAATAAAAAAATCCATGTAATTTCAATGCCAACATCTTCAACTACCAATTCTTATTAGAGACTTGATAATTTTTTTGCTTCCAAAAAACAAGTCTTCACTTCTCTGATGAATTCATAAGCCTATAATTTGGCCAACTTCCTATCCGCCATCCTGTGTAGTTTTTTTAAAAGCAAAGCTCGTTTAAATTTAGCAGCATCTTATGTAAGAGAAGAAGTATAATAATAATTAGTATATTTGTTCTCGCAGACCGGAAGAGAATTCCACGGTCGTTTAATACCTAACAGTGAAGTCACTAGTCTTGATGGCCGACAGAATAGAACTCTTGTCCCACAGGGTAAAAAGAATACTGGTTGGAGTTGGAGAATACTAAACTCAAGATCAGAGATCAGAGATCGGCTTGCCGGTCTCGAGCATGTCGGCACTAACTTGTACTAATGTTACCGATCAATCCTAATGGACGTGGCCGCATCAGCACTATACGAGAGTATTTGCATGCGTGCCCTGGATGGTGTGTACCAGACTTGAGTAGTACTGCGCTCTTGGAGTTCTCAATATAAATTGCAGGTCATCGAGATTCCTCATGGTCGTATATACAGTCTGTACGGTACACGATCGACTGTTTCTGTTGATTTCAACTGCCTCTTAACGAGCCAATCAGTCACTTGTCTATGGTTGTTGACATTAAATATATATATCTCTCACAACAAAAAGAATAAAAAAAAATAATGTTAAAAAAATTAATTAAATTTTAACAAATACTTTTCAACACTACCTCTTTTCTCATTAATTATTTAACGAAATGAAAAAGTTAAAATGGAACTTTATTCTTGAATAATGAACAGCAATTAATTTTAATGAACTTGATCACGTCAGTAAAGCCCTGAAAGGATTAGCATTTATGTGCACATATCTCGTAGATGTTAAGAGTGTTGTTTCATGCATTTGTTAGTGCGCCGACGCGTATAAATCTCAGGTCATCACGATCCCTCTTGTCAAAGATATTAGACAGGCTGGATTGCCTGAAGCTAAGTCATGGATTACATATATCTCTCGAGTATACACGTACGTACGCACGTTTCAAGCACGGCATACCCGTCAAATTCCTGTCAAAATGAACTTAATGAATATCCATTCTCCGTAAAACAGTACTCATACTCGTAAGCGATAAGCCATGAATAAATGATAGTGATGAAGTCTACTCTTCCTCTCTTTTCTACTTAGAATTGCGTAAAATACCATACATTGAAAAACATCTAGCATTATTGCTTGTGCCTAAAGCTATCCTTATTTTTCTAAGATATTTTTCTTTATTTTTTTCCTCGCTAGCATTGCGTGTTAAAACGAATAGATTTGTACTCACAACATATATCCGGGAACACCTAAGGAAGAGATTGATCTTGGGCAGTTTTCCACTCGAAAAGGTCATGGAAAGTTCGGAGATATTTAATATCTCCTTATCATATAATCTAAATTTTGCGATATAAATTAGAAATACACGGAAACGATATTGAAATAAATTTTATTATCTACTTCAAACAAAAAAATTCATCTTATCAATTAAATTTTATTCAATGCGATGTATTATTAATTTTCTTTCCCATATCTCTTATCCCATAGAAGTTGATAAATTATTTCAAGAATTTTTCAATCACGTCATTATTGTTATTTCATTCGAGATGAAATTTTTATAAGGTGCAACTATAGTCGTGATAAATTAACTTTTTATCTGAATGTGTATTTTAATGGGGAAAAAATGAAGCTCCTAATAAGCACAGGTTTTTTTTTCTTCTTTGTAAGCCTAATTAGGCACACTAGAAGTGAAAGGGTTAATGAATTAGACGGAAACGAAAGAGAAGAAAGAAAAAAAAGTTGAAGAACCAACCGATAAAAGCAGAACGAAACGACGAAAGTAAATGGACATCGGCAGTTAACAGTTGGTAACTGCTACTGTGATCGTAATTGGTGGTTCACGCATTGTGTAGCTTCTTCGTGAATCTGCTCTAAAAGGATCAAGAGAACTAACCAACGCACCACAGGTCCAATTCTTCTCCTCTTCTTTAATTTTTTCTTAGTTGATGACGAGAATAAAGAAAAAAGTCTTATGCTTTCGCAAAGTTTATTGGAGAGAGGGCACAGAAACGATATATAAATTACATGTCTGATCTCTTAGAAGCCCTGAGGAAGTGTAACGGGACTTGCGGGTATTGCCGTGGACGCAGATCTTCACCGGCTGCTCCGATCTTTTCTCCCTTATTGCTTCTTCGGTTATTCTTTCTTTCGTCGACGTGACAGTGAAGGCAGAAGACAAGACAGAGAAAATAAAGTGGAGGTGAAAGGGGAAAACGAAAGACAGAAGAGAGAATCCAGTTGATCGGCAACTCAGATTGTGTAGAGTTACGTCAGTATCTTATTGGTACGCGTACAGGTAAATCAGCGGTCGATCAAAAAGCCTTTGAAGACACTTTTAATGAACGTATAAGTGTTTAAAGCATTATCATATTAAATAAACAACAATAAACAAATTTATTTATTATTTACATGTGCTACAAATCTTACCGTTAATGTTCAGCCTATCTGTTATTAACAAAAGATAATCTGAAAAAATGTGCAACTAATTATTTTTTTAAACTAAGAGTAAACCTTTAATGAACAATTAGTTGTTCTAATAGAGGCTGTTTTAATGATTCTGAATGATTGAAAGCTCATAAAAAATTTTTTTTTTGTAATTAAACGATAATTAATTATTTATAAGTCTGTAAAATACTATTTTAAATCAACAAAAAATTTTATTTTTACATTTTTTAACATAATTTTTATTGTTGAGAAAAATTTGTTAATTATAGCTAGTCTCCATTCTAATGAAATTTTATTTAGACGTGCTTATTTATTTTTGTGGGGTTCATAAAGCTACCAAGCTCTTAAATATTTTTCAGAAATGTTGAATATCTTAGCATACTACCTCGAGATTACAGTAGCCATGAAATTTAGTTTTTTCTCTTAAACAGGCCCAAGATTGTACTTAAATCGACCTTCATTAATCAGAATCGTGGACTTCCTGGTGATAAATAACGTCTACCGCTAAGGTGTTATACAAACTAGTAGTCGCGAGGCTTATTTGTATAGCGTATCCTCATCAACCTTCTCGTTACCATGGTCACGTAGTTCATAGATGCATTTCTAATGTAGTATACCAACACTCGGTTGGCAATATTTGTATAACAAGATAAGCAATAAGTTTTCAAATAGTTGGTAATAGTTGGAGTAATGAAAAAGTTATAGTGATACTTAAATAGACAAAGAAAAACTTTGTGTTCTTGTACAAACTAGACATGAGAAAAAAGACAGACGCGTGGAATAGTGCGTGAAATGTATGACACCCACGCTCGGAGAACTGCTTTCACATTTCCCATAAAGCCAAACCCGATATATATGTTACGTCTCTTTCGCAAAATGAAATAGAGGCTTCTCGTTTCATATCATCTCTCGTGAATAAGAATTCAAATGATTCCACAAACGTGGGTAAATTCCTTCATAATATAAATTTGTACTTGCACATTCATAAATTCTGTATAGTTAAAATATTTTTTTAAAATTGATATGGTGATATTTTGATAAATAAAGATTTTTTTGTTTTGTATAGCGAAATTTTTTTTCTCCATGTAGTCAAGAGATAGCAATAAGCTAGTTATGTTTATTAATTTTTATATAAAATCAACAAATGTTTTTAATAATATGAAATACTTCATCTCTAATTATCCAAAAGCTTCGGTTAAACTGTAATTGGATAAGCTATTTCTATAATTCGTGAACTGGTAATTTCCTACAATAAATCGCAAGCACAAAAAAATAGGATTTCAGCAAAATGATAAAATTTATTATCAGCAAATACCAAGGAGTAAATTATTGACATGAGTCTGAGGTTGACTAGTATTTCTTAGAATGCTCATTACTACTAATAATGTAAACGACTGATGTATCCCACAGTTCAAACGTGTCGTCTGCCTCAAACGTGTCGCATATACGGCGACATAAACGACGAAGGTAGTTGATTTTACCGTTCACCCGCGTTGCAGATCTTGGTCCTTTGCCGATAGAATTCCCCAGTGCCGACTCCCGCAACTCAAACTTGTCTGGCGCTAACTCTGTCGTATAATCTCATGTCATTATGTATATGATAAGGAATTACATTTGCCGATTTCTCCAAGGCTGTCGTCATTATCATTCGTTAATGATACAACCGGCTTTATATTTTTTATATCAATTTTTATTAAGATCCGGAAAGTGTAGACTATCTTTAGTGTATGTTATTCCTTTATTCTTAAAATAGTCAAACGATGGCCATTTTTTATGTCAAATATAATAGTCTTTTTTGTTCAAAATAATTACAAGTAGGACAGCGAATTTTTATAACGACCGTAATAAACTTTAAATTACAGGAGAATAGGTAGTAAATGTGTAAGAAAAAGAATTAAAAAGGATCGACTTAAACATCGATATTGTCAGAGACACACAGAAACAATTTGATATTCTTCAGTTCATCGTTGAAAAAGGATTTACCTTCTGCGTGTGACACACGATGAGAAAGATCCATAGTGCCTATCGCTAGAACAGAAGCACAGAAAAGAGAGTAACAGTACTCGCCATTCACGAGAGCAATATAAATCTTTGAAGCAAAAAAAAAAAATAAAAGCAAAGCCGCAGAAGTAATAGCCCGTATAAAATGTGCTCTTGAGACATTATAGATTCTTCAATCCATCTTTTTATTGTTCAACTATTTGAATTATATTGACTGTGTTTTTTTCTATCAAATCACGAATATTCTATTACCCAATTCTTTTTATGAAAATTTAAAAAAAAACAACTCTAATTCATGCAACATTTAAAAAAAGTTGAGTGCAAAAACGTCTAGTCTAGAAGACTTTTTTAATAATTGAGAAAAAATTTAGGAAGCTAAATCATTAATGATTTCTAAATGATCAGCTTAATCATGAAGGTATTTATACTTTATATTATATACCTTTCGTATATAAGAAAAGATTTTTTTCTATCTGTTTTTATCATATTTCTAGTGAGTTTATGTCAAGATACAAAAAAATAGTTTCTAAAGTTTTCGTATAACTCTTTTATCTTTTTAGAAGTTGATAAAAGATCAATATTTTTAATTTAATTATAAAATAAAAGTTCACAAACGATCCAAGAGCATAACAGGATAGTGATAGTCAATGGGAACTGTATAAATCCTAAAGTGAGAGCAAATTGTTTAGCATGGAAGATAGAACAACGGTAGAAATATGGAGGAAAGTTGTGTGGACAAAGGAATAACAAGTAACAGGAAACGTTGTAAGGATCCGTTGCTCCCCCTGGTTGTGCCCGCTATGGTAGTCCGATTACGCCATGGATATTTAATTCTCTAGAAGGGTCGCCGCGATCTTTGCACACTGTAGACTCATCTCTACAAGATGAACCTTACAGATGAACGTATATGGTTAGCTGTAATTGTCTCTATAGGTGCCGCGCATATTAGTCGAGTGGATAGAGGAAGACACTCAGTGAATTCCTTCTTGCAAACTCAGGACATGTTTCTTCTCCTCTTTCACCTTTTCCGCCAGTATTCCAATAGTTCCTTTGAATTTTTTATTTTTCTTTCAAAAACTATTCTCTTTGCTTTCCTCATGTTTACTTCCTCTTCATTTTCTCTCTACTTTAAGATATCTTGACTTTTGAAAATTCCGAAGGTGTTATTATTCTTCCTGGTTCGTTGGAGAAATTGGAGCTGTTTGATTCGAGATCAGAAGTAAAGACCTCACGCGAATCCCAACTACAGTCTTTAATTCAACCCTTGAGCTTCTGAGCTCATTGCAGTAGTCTCAGATACGATAGCAAATATCACTTACACACGAAATTAATTGCCACCAGTTAGAATTAAACATGAAACTACACATACAAGTTCGTATTACTCACTAGACTATTAGATTTATGGGATGCCAGAGTGGATCTAACGATTTCCTCTTCTAACCAGCTTCTTCTTTACTTTGACTTGGACCTTAACGAATAAAATTCCTCGAAATAAGATACACAGATAGTCAAGGTCGTAATTTTGTACCACCACGCACCCTATTACCTAAGGATTTCACATGAATCCTATCTAGATTACCTTTCATTCTTTTCTCCTGTAGTGTTTTTCAATTTGTTAAGTGCAAGAATTACTAGGCTAAGTTTTAATTATAGTATTTTTCATTTATACCACCCGTAAGTCATTTTGAAGACAGCTGAAGTAAATGTATGTTTGTGCAATTTATTAATCTAATTATTCTTTTAATTGTATGTGTTTATACTTGCCATGAATTAATTTTCTTTTATGGCTTGATATTAGTCTTTAAAAATTATTCTCCAAGCATTTATGCTCTCAAGATTTATTATCATTTATCATTTTTCTTCAAACAAATATTTTTCTCATTAATTATTTATCATAAATTAAAATGTGTATCTACAGAAATAAACTCCCATTCAGGAATTTTATTCTACAAATATCATTAACACAAAAAGAAGCGTACACTCTTTTTGTTGCATCATAAAAAACAACTATAATATTTTCAATAAGTATTTTAGATGGATAATATTTATCTACTGAATGAATAAATAGAGTGAGCGGTGTAGTTATTAGCAAGAGTATAGTTATTAGCATCTTGAACGTCGATTCATTGAGTTCAAATGAGGCAATGAGTGTCGATAATTATTCTTAAGTGTATAGTTAGTCCTCATAATTAATTATAGCGAACTATTAAACAGTTAATACAACCAATTAGATAATTACAAAAAATAAAAGTGTCTGAACACTCAGACATTCATAGTTTTTCCTTGTTTAAAATACTGTAAAAAATTACTTCTGTATTCACCATCTTCAACTACCAAATTAACTTTGCTTTAAAATAATTTATCATCTTAAATTAATTACAGTTTGGAGAATATTTGAAAGGTATGTTTTAATCGTGCCCTTCGCTAATGTTAACCCCAAGAGGAATTCAAAAGTTTGTTCTGATAAAACCTATTCCGGAAGTAAAATCAAAAGACAGCTGATATGAATATCCATAAATTTCTGATGTTACTTGATTATTTTTAGTCGTGATACTCGATTTGCACGATTTCTGCAAGGTCGAGGGTCTGATGCTTCTCCAGTGAGGTCGGGAGATATCCTGAGGATCTATCTTGCTGTTGGAACAAATTAGATTTGCCCGCAGGTGCCGTTAATACGGTTTCGGTAACTCGATTCTAAGCATAGACCAATCTGAAATCTCATTTCACCTTGATTCTGATCAACGTCCTATTACCATCAGAAGTTATGGTAAAGGAAGATCACTTCCTTCTTCTTGTCGCCGGAAAGACACTTGGGGTCAACAACCGTAAGCATTAATCCATCGTATCGCGTGGGTTTATCAGAATATCTAGTGTCAATCGTTAACGTTTTACAATCGAACAAAATAAAGAAGAGTATTGTTTATTTTCTAGTGCGAATAAGCGATCTCCAACGGTGATATCTTAGTCTTATGACTAACGTCAGAAATAATAATATTATTCTAATCACGATATGACCTAGATAACTTTAGCCTGTTTAATTCATTGGAGAAATTCAGGACATTTGATTCTCCACTCTTAACACGTCCGTTTTTAGTCTGTTTTAATTTTTTTGGTCGTGCTTATTGAAATATCAAAATTAGACTACATTATCATAATCCACTTTTTCCAAATTTTTCATGTCATTTTGAAAGTAAAAGGTAAAATTCAAGAATTAGAAAAATTTCTTCACACTTTCTTTAAGCTTATATTAGTATAGCTTTTCTGTTTACTGCTCATGATTATTAAAGATATGGAAATGAAGTTCACATGGTTTGGAAGTTTATCAACATCTTACATTGTCTTTTCAACTCAAACGTAATGAGTTTCCGTTTCCTGATGTGACCTTTTCCTATAATAAATTTCATTAGGTTCCAACATGTAAACTGTTACTTTTCAAGTATTCGTAGGTTGATGTAATCATCATCAACGATAAGTTGGAAAAAACATAATAATAAAGTTAAGTGTTCTAGATTAAAATGAGATCGCGAATCGTATAGTGAAATTAACACAAGTAAAACTCGGTTAGTAGAGAAATGCCATCGTTGGTAGTTATTACTTATTATTACAATTCATCCAACTGAATAGAAGGCGTAGTTATGTTTCTAATAAATTATTCTTCTACTTGAGGATTTTCTCCAAACGACAATAATATCATCAACGCACGTAAGTAAGTCTATTGCCGATCCCACATTAAAACGTGCTCTAATTTCCCTCCAATTGAATTATTCATGTTACTTTATTCTATAACTTTTCTAATTTAGAACCACTAAATTTCTCATAGTTTTATTCGATATTTGTTATGTAAGATAAATAAATTCAAGTATGTCTTAGAAATTAAATTCTTAATAGTTTTTATAAAAACTCAATCATAATTATTCGTTGTTGAGAACATTATCGACAAACTTTTCAATTAATTTTAAATTTTTTCAATGAATAAAAAATCCTACATGAAGTGGATTTCAATTTAAAAAAATTATCGTAACTTTATCAGCTTTCATTATTTAAGAGTAATATTTGCCATAAAAAAATTATTCTTCAAAAATGAGATATTTTTTTTTGTTTATAATTCATTTCAATATAAAAACGATGAAAGCTGAATTATATAAAATGAGTAAAAGTTCATAAATATCTATCAAAATGATAATATTATTTTATTCGAAAGCTCAAAGAAATATGCAGTTAAAAAAGTTAGTTCATTTCTTATCCAATGGACAATTATTCAATAGGAGTTTATGTAATCTAATGTAGTTGCAAGGAGGGAGAGTTGCTATATTTATACCAAAGCCGTGTCGGATCGTGTGTTCAAATAAGGTAGAACATTCCTGACTCTATGTCAACGTCAACATAGTCACCATAGGTATCCTTCGTGCATGGCTTTGCGCTGAGTGTGTAATAAACGAATAAGCACACGCACCTTTATTCCTATTAAAATCGTTATAAATCAGATTTAGCCAACAGGGCGCACGTGAACGCAAGGACACGATCACATTGCTGTATGCATTCTTAATAGTATGTCATAGTCGTGAAGCATTATGATTTTCTGTCGTACCGGTTGTACACGCATTGGTGTGCAAGAGATTATGTTGCAAGGGTTATTGCTTACATTTTATTTAGACTTTTATTAGCTTTATAGTGATTAACTTTCCGGGCCTTGTATGCCACTAACTTTTTATGGTTAACAGTTACACAATGATGTTCCGGTATTAATTCTCACTCTTTTTTAAATGTTTGTGAATCACCAAAGTTGGCAATTAACTGCTCAAGTTTTGTACCGAAGCCATAAAATTTTAACCCACGTGCCAAGTGATTCCTTAAATACTATTTTTTCGCTTGATTTACTCACTTTATCGGACACTAGACATTTCGCTTTTTTTCGTCGGGTATCAATAAAAATTGCTATAGTGAAAGTTAAATAACCACTGAATAAATAATGTTTATACAATTGCTGAAATAAATATATTTGTGTTGTCGGTTTAAGTTTCATAAATTTCATTCATGGAGAATTGTAAATTAATTTTATTGTTTAAGGTTAATTTATCTCATTCCCAACAATTATTTAATTCTTGAAATCAGTGATAGAAAGAAAATATTTATCATTTCAAGGATCATCAGATTTAAAGAACAAAAAATTGGTTTATTAGATAATTATTAACTATATAAATGAATCTATTGAAAGTAAGATAAGTCAAAATTGTCATCTTATAAGAAGTGAAAGATAAAAGTGATTGTAATTTTTTACGAATGAGATATATTAAAAAATTATTGAAATAGAAGAATTCTTCTAATTACGTATCTAATACGCATACCATCTTGTAATCTTGAGCATATGAATCTCGTGTAATTGAATTTCATAATACGAGTCTCACGGAGTTACACATTGCAACAATTGTAAAAACAATAGCTTCACGTTTGACAGCAAAAGTTGGACGGGAAAGATGAATATCTGAGTTGGGAAAAAGTCGCGTGTGAATGCGGACAAGAAAATCATAATGCAGTAATCATTTCTTGATAATACGAAATAATAATTTCCAATCTTTATTACTTAAGTAATTCAATAATCTCAATAATAGATAGATATTTTGTCTCAAACTCGATATCACCATGAATATTTCTATTTCTATAAATGCCATACGATTGTTTAGAAAAAATATATCGTTGACGTTAAATCATGATTAAATGTTAGAAAATATATGCGTTGCCCTTTACATATTATTATCATGATTATGATTATTATTCATCGTCTGAGAATATCGAAAGCATAGCAGGAAACTCTCACTTTCATTGGTACTTTTCTAAACTTTTTTTTCAAGAAGAACAAGAGGTGGTCGATGATATAAGACCTCACCTGCTACTTCGAAGGATGAGGATGATGCAGTCAAGATTTACGAAGCTTTCTCCAGTCAACCAGTGAATTGCAAATCGCGTTGCATACCTGCCTTTTATTTTTTTTATCGTATTTTTATCTTGTTGCACAGGCTGAGCATAGGAGAGTCGACCTGAGGTTACAATTGTTGGCAGTCTATACAGATCCTACTTATGTAGATCTATCTTGCATTTACTACAATGCAAGGATAAATCTGACTGTCTCTTAATAGAAAACTAAACTGTCCAGTAGTTAGACTTGTATTTTATTAACAGATAAAAACCAAATTGTACTCATAAAAAATCAAGAATTTTTCTTCATCTTGATTTAAGTACCTAGCAATGCAATTCACGAGTGTCTAGAGTGACACTATCATCTTGCATGATTATCTAACGAGTGTTCTGTAAAAAATGTCGATTGTCATGCTGCTTCTACTGGTTGACAAAACGAGTTTAAGTCCAACAGGTCGAACGATGAATTTAATTGTAGAACGTACATAATTTTCATCCGTCACGTACGCTGCCTACAAGACGGCTTAATAAATTCGTCGAGAGTTGGGCCGTACACGATCGCAAGTCCGGCCACTTTACTTCACGCTCTGCTGCTCACACTCTGATTTTACCGCTCGATATTGATACTCAATTGTTAGATGTGTGTCTTGTGTCGTTTGTCTAGCAAAGAGTTAATCATTTACTATACACAATGTTTGTGTACATGATTTTATTACGTTCAACATTTTATGTTGTTGAAGAATATCAAAATTAGTTATCATCGATAGTATTTCATGAATGCACTTTATTTCAGTTAATTTTATTTTTAATGATATTATCATATTATATAAAAATAAATATTTCGATTATTTTTTTAAATGAATTATCTTTGTATTAAAATAAATATGACCTTTCATATAGATATATAATATATCACATTAATAGAATTTTTTTTATTTATCAAATCGAAAATATACTTTCCAGTAATCCTATAGCATTTATTACCATTATCAATCCATTAATTTCATCATCTAATCTGTAAATATGAATTTCAATTAAAAAATTCATTTATTTATATAATTTAGAGCATGTGAGAATATTCGATGATAAAAGGTAATCGAGTTTGGTCTGTGGCAAAAAGCTTTAACAGCAGCCAATTTAAGAACTGTCAAAACCAATATAAACTTCTTTCAAGAACATGATGCCTCTTTAATGACACTCGTTTTTCGAATGAAGAGGGTACTCTGATGTGCGACTGGTTTTTGGCGTAAATTCGACAGGATCTTGATGTATTCAGATGTAAATTGCCGTAGGGTCCTTGAGATGAGGTTGAATCGTCGATCTCAATGGCTTGGAAAATATTCTCTGCAGTTTCATCAATCACTTGAACTTCAATGTTTCTTACTACGTTCTTTATAGAGAACATAGAAAATAATGTTCGAAAAAAACTAGCAAATGAGTTATTTAATTAATTAGAGTTAAATTTTATTTACTGACACCAATTTGTTATCTTAAAACCACTACTTAATCTTCGAGGTGATACCTTATTGCATTGATTTCAGATTAGCAAACAGTAGCCAAGCCATGACGTGAGAAATATAGAAACTGGTTATAAAAATGTGGAAACCAGTCGTATTAATTCCATAATGCACGATGCATCAGTTCTCGCCTCTTGCCGCCTTATAAATCGTCAGCTTTATCACCGGCTCCACAGCCACCGATTGCATCTCGCCAATCGTTTGTGGAATTCGAGCCAATCGGCTTCACGGATCTTCGCGCAAATTCTAAGTTAACGAGAGCAAACGACTGTCGACTACATCAGTCACAGATGGTCGAACATCTATCAACTGAAGAATAAGAAGCAGTTTAGATCGATCGACTTTCGATGAAATTATCCCTTCACAGTTTCTCTTTCTGATCCCTTTTCTCTCTTTCTCTCTCTCTCTCTCTCGTTAATTTTCTTTGAAAATCATCTGATCATTTATTGATCACTCTGACCAGTTAAATATCAAATCCCACTCAATTTATCTGTACGAAATGAATCGAAAATTTTTTTGAAAAAACAAACCTCTTCTAAGATTTTTCCTTGTAATCAACCGACTTCTAGGGATTTAAAGAAAAATTACAAGTAATGATTTGCGTAAAAAAATTAATTAATCAGGAGAAAAGCTTTATGTAAATTTAGAAATAAAAATAATGATGGTGCATTGAGGAAAATTTTTTTAAACTTTATTGGCAGTAAAATAAAAACTAAAAAAGACAAATCTAATTTATTAGGAATCTTTTGCTGTGATAAATACAATTAATTGGCAATAAGCTAATTTTTCCATTGTTTTTATGGTTGAATAGAAAATTAACTTGGTATTTTCGTTCTATTCCACTTTAGGAAAATTCGATGTACGATAGAATCTATGTAGGAATGTGGTGAATTAATTGTATCCATGCAGTCATTATTTTGTAAATTACATTGAACAATGCATAGTTGATTTTACGATCGAATCTTGCACTAGTTTCTTCCATTTTTCACTTTCCAAAATGAAGTAAATAAATTATATTTATCCTCTTTTTATTAATCACTATCTTTAATACTCTTTGGTTATAAAAAATAAATTACTTTGAATCACTTTGAGAAATTGAATTCTCTCCAATAAATATAATTAGTTTTATTGTTTTTTCTACAACGATTGAAAAATAGCAATCTGATCTCTAGACGACCAATATTACTTCAATTGTCCACTTCCCCTTCTTGATCTGAATCTCTGATAGAATAAAGTCTGATAAAATTATTTGGGAATGTAGAGTATTTATATCGTCTGATACAGCAGTAAATCTGATAATTGGAGTGAGTTGAAGCCATTACAGAGACATCGACAGTCTTGTTGGTGATGCTGCTGTTAAGGCATGTTGTAGCCACTACAGCAATGAGCGTCACTACCCCGTAGGAGTAAACGTGGCTATGAAGTCGCTGCCGTAGGAGCTGGATCCGTGTACTGGTTATCGTGCTAAATTATTGTTCATCGTGGGTGGGCTTTATGTTTATAGTAATATCTCGAACATCGAAATAGAGAAAAGGACAGTTTGTGATAATGGTATAGTAATAAATATTTTTAAAAAATCATTTTACAACTGATGATATTTTCAAAGTAGAAATAAAGTATACATTGACAGTATCTTTTGCCAAGTTATTTATGATCATGCATCATGCGATGGAATTTTACAAATAATTTATCGCACACGCCCTTTTGTTCATACATCGTACATTACCTTCAGATACGTCACGTATGAAAACATGTGGAGAGAGTAAATCGACTTGTTAATCGACCGATTAATCGATTCTCCATGTGCCAACCTTATCGAAAAACAAGTTGGCTCAACGCACCTGCGAATAGGATAGTAACTTAAGGGTTGTAAGTGTTGAAAACAACTTCAAGGATTCGTGAGTTGCCGAAGAAAATGCTGAGAACCGTGCTGTATAGTTGTGTAAAGCGGAAACATTCATCATCTCGGTGTATTTGCGTTTCCTCGATCGTTTTATCTCGATTGACCAAGCTTGCATTGGAATTATTCATCTCATAAAACTCTTTTCATCCTCTGGATTATTCTTCTTTTACTTCTAAAGCAGAGATTTCTTTTTATTCATTGAATTAAGTCGATAAAATTTCGTAATAAATATTTTCATGTTTAAACTTTGTACTCATGAGTAATTTCATAAACTAGTTGATCCAATAGTTCACTTCGTGATGATGATTAAACTTGACTAGTTACTTGAACGTATTCATTAATTAGTCAAATGTATAAAGAAATCTCCAAAATCAAATAAGCAAAGGTTAAACATTGAAGTTTACTGGCGCCGCAATGAATCTTAATTACTCTGTAATTAATTTAATTACCAATAGGCCGTAGCCTTTGCCCTTTTCTAGAGAATGGCCACTACTGCATTGCGGTTTATTCTGGGATACAACCTTCGACTCTTCAGGTCGAGCATCTTTCGACCTCCTCAAGGTCTACCAGCTATTTCCCAATTCAATGGATTCCATCAGCATTAAAAATTCTCATTAATTTTGGATTGTGTATACAATCGCCGTTAATGATATCGCAAATTCACTATTTAGAGATAAAATGCTTTTTAATGAATTGTATTCTCATGTCAATGAATGAGACACACCCGTAATACAGATTCTCAATTGCCGTTTGTGCTTGTCTCTTGTAATTTTACCTTTCCATTCTTTCTAGAATATTTACATCTTAGTCTTTAAGACGAATCAAGCCATTTCTATAATAGTAGAAAGAACTATACTATAGCATCTTACCTTCAATACAATTTTCCTTTAATGGATCGATCGAAGCATTCAGACATCACAAAATCTTTACCATGACTTAAGTAGAAACGCCCCGAGTTTGCGACTTGTCGTGCCGCTTTCTCAACAGCGATTTACCTTTCCCTTGAGCGATGTGATTGCACGAAATCTCACCTTCTATGGTGATATTTTCGTCTTCAGAGTATAATGCACATAAAAAATATCGCTTACATCATCTTCTTTCGATTTATAATTTTTAATTAATGACTCTAGTCTATTTTGGCTTTTTATTCTAGAAATCGCAAATCATGTTCAATCAACTTTTATTTATTAAAAATGAAAGTGACAACAAAAGCTCGGTATTATTATATGGTTCTACTTGGGGGTGATGCCTAATAAGATGATACGCTTAGTTAGTAAGCAATGCAGTTTTCAATTAAATTAAAGTTCACTTTATTGTGTGATGATAATCAAAAATATGATTAACTTTGATTCGAGAGTTTTGTGTTTAAGTAGAATGTTATCGATTGTAGTGTTTTCAATTAATAATTGCATTCAAAGTTTAAAATATATTTATAAAGACATATATTACTAAGGATAAATGGTTCAATGTCAACACTTGATCCAGGAGTAATCATTATATTATCAAATACAGTGTAGTGAATTGAATAACTATGATTTTTACAGCCATACTATTTCCGTATGCAGACAACTTTAAATGATGAGATAAATAAGTGTAATACGTTACAGAATTTGGAAAAAAAATAGAGAATACTATTCAAAATACAAAATGATTAAATTTTAATAAAAGTACATGGGATCAAATGTATTAGGAAAAAATTTAACACAGACATGAGTAAGTATAAAGCAATATTTATGATTCAGCCATCAAACAGAATGCTCAAATTCTCCATTCTGGGACATATGTACAAAATTTCGTTAAGTAGTATCAGTAGCCAATTATAAAGTAAAAGTACGATCATTCATTGGTTGAACAGGGCGATTGTTTTGATCATCTTTATGTTCTAATTCAACCGTCGATTGAAGAATACGTAACTGTGAATAGAAAAAATTATTTAAAATTACATTTAAAATTATTACTTGTGTAACTAATGAAATTGTATTGAAAATTTACCTGCTCTTGGCTGATGTAATAAGGGTATAAATCCAATAACCATACCACGTTTTCGGTACATGGAGGTATAGTCAATGATCCCATGTACGTCAAGAAGGTTAATGTGTCTAATGGAACAGGTTGAAAATCATACGTAGCAAACGGTTCAATATCAATACTTGAACCAGGAGTGCTAATCGATTCTACATTATTTATAATTTAACCTAGTGCTGGTGAAGGTTGTACTAATGATGCCATGAAAGATTCGAAGCTATCCTGATCGTCGATATCATGTCGTCGCCGTTGTGAATCAACATCCTAATAAGACAAAAGAAGAATTTTTGTAATTATAGAGACATTGATCTAACAGATACTTTAAATACGTATAAATGATTATGATAATATATTTAACTTACAAATTGGAAATTGGTTACTACAAACCCATCTGTGAAATTTAAACTATTTTTCATACTGTCGTATTTACGATTATAATGGGCAATGTGAATTTCTAATGCGGCACTATGAATTTAATATTATATTAGTAATGATCATTGATTGCAAACAGTTGACATAGAAAAGTTGTAATAAATGATTACGTACGGATAATTAAAAATAAGATGCTCCGCACCTTTATTACTGATACGACTCCAATGGAAATGTAATGAATCCAGTACATATTCATTTTCACCTAAAACTCCACCAGTCACAAAAGGTGCTTTATTTTCATCCCACACAAACATCACTTGTACTAAAATTAAGATTCAATTAACGGATTTAAACTGTTTGAATTTATTACTAAACTTCAAAATATTTATTCCACGTTTTGATTCCTTACTGGAATGACTGCTGTTTATTAATTTAGCACTTGATGGTTTATTATAATAGTTAACTAATAAAAGCATATCATCGGAATCTGAATCATCAACCTGATCTTGCTCGATATTTACTGGTGATTAACGTTGACCACCACACATTGGATATTTTTATACCCAGGAATCAACATTCTGGTAATCAAAATCTGAGAGTATTTTTTTCTTTAGATAGTCTTTTTTTCTTGATAGTTGATTAATAATTAAAATGAATACCTGTGGTTGAAGACGAATCAATGAGGAATGTTGTTATTATTAATATACGTAAACCTATAAAACTATTCTTATTAACGGGTTCCATTATTTAATAAGTTGATAAGTAACGCACCAGCTCAAAACGATAACTAAGTTTATTAACAAACTTCGTTTATTATTTATCTATTTACGAAATCTAGTATGGGCGATTTTATTATTGTATAGATAATATGAACAATTAGTGGATTAATGCTCGCACGTGGGCTATAGGGTCTGATTATGTATTACGAAAAAATGGAAAATTATGTCAGGTATATATGATTATGCTAGAAGAATTTATTTTTTGATTAATAAATATTTCTTATCAATCAACGAAAAATGTCGTCATAATTGTTTGAATGTTTGAACTATTATTTTCATAAATTCATAGTGTTAAATGATAAGAATAATTTAAACGTCTTTGCACTGGATTATGTAATACAGAAATTATGATAAAAATAAAAAAGAGCTAATTTTACTAATAAATTCTATGAAGTAAAATGCTTATGAACAAAATGGTTAAACTTTTTATACAAAATTATTATTTCTCAACTTCTTCTTCAATTCAAGAAAAAATTAATGAATGAATCGAGTTAATAATAAGTTTTTTAGATAAATTCTTTGAATATAATTAATGTAATATGTTAATATTAAGTATTTCTTAATTTATATATTTGTAAAAAAAATACTTCAGGAAACAAGGAAAATTGACTGTGGAAATGACGTTGATAAATTTTTATTATTTCATTGAATTAAAATATATTAGTATCGATTGTTACGTCTTTTATATCGATAATTTAAAATATATGCTAATTACACAGGAAGAATTGGTTCTGTGTACAACACATATGGTTTTCGTCCATTAAGTTCTTGAATATCCCGGAAATTATGATCATCATGGTGTGCAAATCGAACTGTATCTTGGATTCGCCGCAGCTATACAATTATAATGCTTCATTATAGACTCATAATCAACAAAAAATGATGACTTGAATTGCGGAACAAAGTTTTTACATTTAAAAATAGCAAAATTCATTTACCTGTGCAGTATCCATTGAATGAAAATACGTATTGACAATCCACATAACATTTTCAGTACATGGAGGAATTGTTAATGATCCAGGATAAGCAATCCATGCCAAATCATTAGCATTGGGAGGTGCAAGAGCGAGTATGCCAAATCGGTTTTCGTAATTAATTGATGAACCAGGATGAGAAACTCGAAGGAACTGATCAAATAATTGATGCAAAATTGGAGGTTGATAAGCGCCATAAGCAACTGATTCTTCAAACTAAAATGAATATTTTTATCGAATTAATAAAGTTGAAATACACTAGAGTTCATGGGTCAAAGTATCTTACAAATAAATCAACGAGCATCACGAGTCCATTGTCATGATGTATAGCTTCTTCTAAAGATCTGTAATCAGTACGGTAGTGTAGGTATTGCAGTTCCATTATACCTCTAAAAAAATTATAAAAACGGTTAAATGAACTATTAATTGTTTATATAATTTTCTGATTATTAATTTAAAAAAACCTGGTTTTATTAAATGTGTGCTCAGTACCCTCAGTACCTTTGTTATTCCAATGAAAAATTAGTGAATCTAAACGATATGAACCTGTTAGAATTCCACCACTAATTGTTGGCACTTTATTATTCCATTCATAGATGATTTTTACTATATTTAAAACGTAATTATTAGTAACTCATAAATAATTCTACAATGTTATTTTTATAAAGTGAAAATGAATATATTATATTAGCTATATTTTTACCTGCATGACCATCATTTACCATACGCATGGTTCTTGGAACTACATCATAGTTTTGTAATCTTAGTTTATTATCCTTTTGACTATAATCAGCTATGGATAGACTGATATCGATGGGTGATTGTCGCCTACCACCGCAAGCAGGCCAATGTCTAGCCCAGGAGTGAGAATCTCTATAACGGAATTCTGTTTGCCCGAAAGCAATTAAAATAATAATAATTTACTATTAAATTATATATCAAAATTATTTACCGGTAGCTGATAAGTTGAATAAAGCCAAAGTAAATAGAAGAATAAGTAGCTTCATTTTAAAGGACGTTAATTTGAAGGAATGATACTGTAAATTATTCCTAGTGTTCAGTGGAGACGAAACTCCACAATGATTTGGAATGCTCAAAAAATTGTTAATATTGTCTGGATTTGATTAGTATTCAACGAAAAATCATTATCAGTGGAATATTAATGATATATTAGCAGCTATTTTCATTCTTATCTAAAATCACATTTAAATATATAATAATTAGTAATACATTTTTCATTATTTTCTACCAACATGTCATTCAACTTCAAGTTTTTTTTATCATTATTACAATAGTCCTTGAAGAATTATAAATAATTCATAAAATAATGAGTATGAGTTTCAAAATTGCATTTTATTTATTTTTGAATCATCTATATAAATTACTATTTATGTTTCTACTGTTAATTATTGATTATTGATATGAATAACACTGAAGATCCGTTATATATGTGCACATTATTATGTTACTGGTTCAGCGCTCATCAAGTATAGTCTACGCCCATTCAGTGGTTGAATTTCTCTAATATTATGGTTATCATCGGTTGAGAACTTGACTGTAGTTTGAATGTCTTTCAGCTGTAAATATGTATATAAATTATTATGATTTAATAGTATATGAATCCTTTAATCAAATACATATATTTGTAATATTATTGATTACTAATTAAATGATGAACTGATTTACCAATTTTTTATCTATTATATGGGTATAAGTATTCATCTACCATATAAAATTTTCTGTACATGGTGGTATTGTCAATAACCCATAATAAACAATTCATGTAATATCATTAGCTCCAGGATATACTATTGATAGTAAATCAAATGGTTCGATACGAGCAGAAGACTCAGGTTTTGCAACTAATAGAATTTTAGTCAAAAATTGACGAAAAACTAGTGATTCAACTGAATTAAACTAAAGTAAACTATCAAAGAAAATCACAAATCAGGTAATGATTCGAAAAATATATAAATTAATTTACAGAATATATAAATTACCAGCCAATCACCTACGAGTATAAATCCATCTTTATGATTTGCTACCTCTTCCATAGAACTATATTCAGATTTGTAATACAAATGTTGGAGCTCCATTACAGCACTAAAATTGTAAGAAATTATGTTTGACTCTTGTTGAAACGATATGATGATCTAGCTCAGCAAAAGAAAAATGATAAACATTCTTCCTTCAGCTGTATGTTCACTCCGATTATTGCTTCGAGCATCCCAGTGGAAATACTATGTGTCTAAACGATATGAACCATTGAAAAATCCTCCACTAATGGTTGGTACTCTATCATCCCATGCAAAATCATCCCACTCTTACTGAAATTTAGTTTCAGTGATTCACTTTGAATGATTCTTATTATTGTATACATTAAAAATGTATAAAATATGATATCATGATTCATGTTTTACCAGTCCATCTAATGTTATGTATGGATATATCCCTGGGCATGACACCATAATTAGTGAATTTAATTTTATGATTCCGTTGACTTTCATCTCGATTGCGTAAAGTCAATAGGTGATTGTCTTCTGCCACCACAGGCCGGCCATCTTTTAGTCCAGAACTTGGCGTCTCTGTCGTTGAAATCTGATATAATAAGTTAAAACGATGATTATTAATGGATTTATTTACAGGAACAACTACGTACCTGCTGTTGAAGATGATACATATAAATATGATACAATAAGGATAATTGTAAGTTTTAAAAATCTCATATTTAAAATTTCTTCAAGAACAAAAAAGTGGCTAGAAGTCGTACTTCCACCGTTTGTTGAAGTTAAACTTAATTATTCCAATAAATATACAATGTATAATCAACAAATCATGATTTTTTAGAAATACTAATGAAATCGTATTTATTTATACTCACACCGATATTAAAATATATTATTTAGTAAATTGTTAATTCATGCAATTTTATTCTAAAGTTGTTAGACTATTGTCTCATTATTCAATCCATTAATCTTACTTAATCAGCAAAAAATGTTACTTATTTATATAAAAAAAAAGCACTTCACTATAATCATTTCTTTATTTTCAGAGTATTTTTGAGTAATTTTTTCTAATACTAAAAATGTATCACAATTTTTCTAGAGTTATAATATCTCTATTCTATCTTGAAAATTGATATCGCCCGATCGTTGATGGGCTGGACAGTTCTGTGGTTATGATCATCGCCATGTTCCAATTGCATCAACCTTAAAGTCTCCATCTGAAGAATCTTTGTTTTTACCATTTTTCTTAATTTAATCTTGAATGAATTTTATGAGATAATTTTTTATCACCTGTGCTTTTGTTACGTCCAGCATAGTAATAGGAAAGAGCCATGTAACAATTTCATGGCAAGGTGGTGTCGTTAATGATCCAAGATAACTTGCGAATTTAGAAGTAGTCGTTACTCCTTCAAAGTCAGTGAGAGGAAATGGTTGTATAGCTACCCGAGATTTTGGTTTTATTACAGTTCTTATTTCTTTCAAAATATTCTCTAGACCTCGTGCTCCAGTTAAATGGATCTAAAAATATTGATGCATTGAAAGAACAATGACTCTTTAAAAATTACTGTTATTGATTCTGAACTCATCTATAGTTACATCAAAGAATATTCCTATCACTGATAATCCATCTTCATGCTCTGTAGCATTTTTAATAGCTTCATATTTTCTATTGTAATGAACCATATGCATCTCTAATGGAAAGCTTAAATATTTTGAAATAATAATTAATAGGTATCACTGATCAAATCATTTTTTTATAAAAACATTCAATCATTTGCTTGATGACAATTTTTTTCTTCTATATACGTGACTAATAATAATCAAATGCCGCTGATGAAAATTACAAACCTTTTCAAATTAACAGTATGCTCACTACCAACTTCATCATTAGCACCCCAATGAAAATGTAATTGTTCGAAAACGTAATCATCATTTCCAAAAGGACCACCACTGAAGTAAGGAACTTCATCTGTAGCCGACCACGTTGCTTTTAATGCCACTACAATTACATCCAAGTCAAAGGAAAATTTGATATTAAACCATTTTTACAACTTCTCTAAACAATCAAAATCCCTCGAGAAAAATTAAAACCCATAAAAATAAATAAACCCTTACGTGAGTGTCCACTGTTAGTTAACTGCATTTTAGTTGGTACTCTTTCATATCCATGAAACTTGAGTGGAATATTTTCAACTTTAGATTGAAAATATCTTGAGTTTAAATCAATAGGCGATTGTCGATTCCCTCCGCACTCAGGATATTTTTCTTTCCACATTTCAAGATCGTGATAATTGAAACCATCATCATCATGAGTTTCAGAGTCCGATTCTCCAATGGTACCAACAATGACGAAGTAGAGACCAATAAGAATTACTGTATTGTTATAAAGAAGTGATAAAGAAAAATAAAGAAATCTTTTATTCATGTACCTGCTGCTGTAAGAAATGGATGAAGCAGTACAAACACACAAAAATTTATCAGCAGAATCATATCTAGTGATTTTACTTGACAACTGACTAAATAATTCACGAATAATTGTTATTTATGACCAGATGACTTTGGTTCCATGGCTTTTTGTGGTATTTTAAAAATCAAATTCAACTCTCCAACGTATCATTGTGCAATAAATTGACACAGCAGCCGAGCGTCGTAAAGATATAAATCTAATATCGATTTACAATTAAAACGATCTTTAATTAACTTGTCAATCGTAAAAGCAATTTTATTTCTTACAAACAGGCCCATTCGTTATATTTAGCAAATGTGATTTTATAAATTTAATTCTCCCTCGTGCGTTTATCTATTTTTTTAGTGCTTCTTCCAATCATCTTAAAGCATATACATCCCTACACGCATTTCGAATATTAATTACTCGTAATGTAATGCTAACGAAGTGTCATAGAATAATAGAGTTTATGAAAAGTCTAGGAAGTCATTGCGTCATTGAGTCGTAGGTCATACCTATTATGAAAGAATTTTGCAGGCGAGGTCTGCACTATGCTGAGACCCTTGCCAATGTCTGATTATGGTCGACTCACAATGGTTATTAACCTTCACGTCACGGCCAAGAAGATATAAAAAGCCATAGCGGCGGACGTTATTAATAAGTGGGTAGATGTACTACCTTGGTGATTGTCCCTTCAGACGCGATGTTCATCTCATCTTCACTCTTGTGCTATTACTAGTCTTTCTTTTTGTATTGTGTTGTCATACGTTGTACAAAGTTACGTGACGTTATACGATTCTTTCAGGTGAAACTGGTAATTTGTCTTATGATTCTTATAAAAAATTATCACAATGAACGGATATGCAGCTCTCTTATACATGAAAGTGATGACTAAATTTTTTATGTAGATTACATGACAACTAATTTACTGACAATTTTTTTTTCTGTTGGTTATGAAGTGATATACTAAATTACCTGATTGTCAATTTTTTATTTTTGGTTGTCTTTTTTTATTTTATTTGTCATTAAATAGAGCTACTGAGTCATATAATATTTTGTTCTTCCTAGATCATGATAAATTGTTACTCTTTTCTCCTATTTTGCTATCCTGTCTTCTGTTTCCTGCGGAAACGCATTCTTCTATAGGATTACGACTGTTTCAATTAATTAGTATGATGTTTGCAATAAATGTCTTCTAGAGATGACTAGCATAAATTTAAAAAAAAATCATTTTCGAGTTTTAGATTTTTGTTTAACTGCAATAGTTATTCTGCAAGTTTTTTTCTTTAAAATACCAACCGAAAACAAATTCCACACTTAAAATCCCTGATACTAAAAAACAGAGATTCGAAACTTTAAACAGTCCTCAGAGTTCAATAACCTCATCCGAGACTTGCTGCTGTGATGCAGCCGTGTTGCATCATGAACCACTGCCCAGTTTTAACTCAAACTGATGTTGACCATTTCACTTGGAGATTCAGTGATTCGTTAAAATTCTCGTCGAATTAAGTTTCGAAGGGACTCACATAAAGTTCCGGTTCCTCCAAACTGTTTTGAGGCAGTCCTTATGAATTGGAAATGAGATTACATTTATCGGTCATTGCTCCGACGTACCTACAACGTGATTAAAATACCACTCAAAAAGGAAATGCAAACTATTCGAGAACATATTTTTATCAGCTGTTTTTTACTTCGGGTGTTTGATTGTATTACTGAAGAAGAAAAAAAATTTTTTTTTTTTCTTCAATTAACTTGGTTTAAGGAACATACCTTACCTGAATTTATTTCGTAACATTTCAAACAGCTTCGAAATTTATTTTTTTCTGGTGAATAATGATTTTTTAAATCACGGGAACGAAAAAACTTGTTATATTGAAACGTGAAAAAAATTAATCAAATGTATCAACATAATTTTTCAATATAATTCGTTTTTTATTTTTCAAAATGAACGTCTCTAAGGAAAAATATTTAAATAAAAAAAAAATTAATTTTAAAGTAAAATGAAAAATATAACTTTTCTACTTTACAAAAGTGTCCATATTTATTTCCATTTAATCGCTAAAAATGGCAATTTTTAAAAATGATTTCACGGTCTGTCGAATTAGAAAAATTGCAAGGTTCAATAAAATATCATTATTTGATTTCACTTAGTACGAGTTTAAGGTAGTAAAGTGGAGATAACAGTTTCTCTTTTTCTGTTCGACTATAATTATAGAATTCCCCAGCACAACATAAAATTCTAGGTTCATGGAGTTGTCTCGTATACCAAATAAACTTGATAATTGGTGGTATGCTATAGCACCACTGAGTTAAACTTATTGAGAGTACAAGAAAAGCATGTTATCTTTAAACATTCGCTTCTTTCATTTTCTTCCTTTACAAGAATGTGCACAGCATAGATGCTTCGTATTTCTTATCTAATTTCGATACATTATACATAGTATCACTTTATGTAAGCATTAATAATATTCAAATAAATAGATATATATATATATTCTTGAAATATCGATCGATATTAAGTAGTCGATTCATGTTACCTTTTGGCATCCACCAGGATACCAAGACTGGTCGTGAAATAGACGCCCTTACCGCCTCTTCTTTTATCCATCTCCCGTTATTTACATCCTCATGAAGCACACGAAGGGAATAGTAACCTCTCTTCAAGCTATTCATAGCTCAGAGAAGATCGAGCTCCCGTTTCTTCATAACAACCATCGCTATCACATACAATAAAACCCTTCTAAAGTAACTTGGTTCACATTGTCTGGATATACATAATAATAGTCGCTAATTATTCACCATATTATTCATCAACTTCTAAGAGCCAAAAAAATTAACTTGAACTTTTTCATATTTTTAAAATAGCGTACTAAGATTTTATCTTCTAGAAGAATCATTTTCGTTATTATTATCAACCACTAATACTGAATTAAGTTACCATTTGTAACCGTGAGAATATTTTACACGAACATCAAGTAAGATTGTATTGGTGATGTTTTTACAGTATGCGACATTAGCATAACCAGATTCAATTATCGACAAAAAAAAATATTTTTAATTATTACATACAATTTCTTTTAATAAACAATTTCTTGCCAACGACAATTCAAAGGTCGTTTATGGGTTGGAATTTTTTTCAGTGGTTGCATACTAGTTCTTGAGATAGAAAATAATGCAATTAGTTTGAATTTATTATCTAATCGTTCCAATTTACAGTGAATTATGTAATTTCTGTTTCGACGTTTATATCGCTGTCCATTGACTAGACAAATTAGGGCATTTATTGCAAGATCGGATGTCTTATTCGAAGTAGTACGACGATCTTGTTATCTGACGTTATCGATTGCTAGGAGTTGCCGCTCGCTATGATAACTGTAAACTGATGGATTTTATAACGTAGATTACACTGTGCACAAGTGCTCTAGGGGATCCATAGACAGGATGTTCCCATGCTGGTATGTTGATGTTTTTTTTTTTTTTTTTTGTATTTTTATTTATTTTTCCTCGAATCACTTTTTTATGCTTTTTCATTGGATTATATTTGATCGTGCCAAGGCCAATATTTAAATCCAAAGTAATGTAACTGAGCTTTAAAACGACTTAACGCGATATTTTTATTGTCTTATAATTCGAGGGAGTTAAATACATAAAATGTAACAATTTACTTGTTCCAACATTCAACTTTAATAACATCAGTAATGGTTTAACTACAAACAATTATTTATTTACAAAATTACTGGATCATTTAACGGTAATTTAACGATAGAATATTTAGAAACAAAAATAGTCAATTGAAAATAATAAATTTACAGTTCTATCCTTGCTGTTAACATGATAGTTACAATGTGGAATTTTATTGACTACAATTCATTCATTTCCTGGAAGGTAATATTTCACGGTTTATTGCAGAACTATACATGAAGAAGATTACAAGGTTAGATTGCAGCACACTAGATCAGGACGAAATGATGCCCATTAGATCGTCACATATTATGTATTACTCTAAGTTAAGATTGTAGCCAGAGGGCTTGTTGGTGACCATATGGTGGTGAATAACCGATGGGAAAATGCTCTTGTATTATATGATACCGTTGGCTTTGATGCATGATCTTGTACGAATGATTTAGCTACACCTTATGTCTTTATAAAATATTACAAAATGTTTTTATTTGCCGGTTAGTAGGTAGAAAATAACAAAACATCACTTTTTACACTAAGGAGAAAGTTCAATTGAGATATAAAGACATTAGCTTAACAGAAAACCTGATAATGGCTTTTATAGGATACTTATCGGATGAAAGTGATAAGTCAAAGACCTCTTATCGATTATAAAATAGGAAAGAAATGTTGAATACGATTTGATTTAGCTGAAGAAGAGCTGAATAACGGAATAGGAGACCTATTTTGATGAACTTACGTGAATAATGTTTCATCTGTAATCAGATTGATTAACCTAATGGGCCACGTGCCTCATAACAGGATCGCTACTTAAAAACAACATAGTCAACGTGAGTCAGCATACAATAGAAATTTCGACACATCTTCATAATAGGCTCCAAAGTATCTCAAGTATTCCAATTGACTCTTTATCCTCTAATTAACTTTTTTCGTTAATGATATTACAGGATTATTGGAATTTAATTATGGTCATATGGCTCTTTTAATAAAATTGGTCAGAAGAAGCCCAAATCAAAATAAATTTTTTCTATTCGAGAGAAGTAAATGACTAATTGGAAATTAAGTGTGGGTTTTAAAAAACACATAGAATAATTTTATTCTATATTATTATACTTAAGACGCTATAAATTTATTATATATCAAAAAATCTTATTCGAAATTTTGGCTAATTTACCGTCCTTAATAGCTCCTTAACTTAATGAAACTTTATTACTCAAAAATATTCTTTTGATTATCATCAATGCAAGGATTTGTAAAAATTGTTGCATAAAAGTATTTTTAAAAAGTGTTACATTTTTTGCATCTATCAAGAATATTTAATTATTAAATTTAAATTTAAAAAAACTTACAAAATTATGATACTAATAATTTCAACTAAATCTAAAAACATTATAATGAGTATATAGGAGACGCATTAAAAATATTGTAGGTAAATTTTATTTTCCATATTACAGAATATTAAAAAAAAAACTTTATAGCATCAAATTTTTAACATTATCGAACGTTATTAGTGATAAAAAAATTTTTTAATCAGCAGGTATATTTAAAAGCCTAGATATCCTGCTCTGTATTCATTTCCTGCATTCACGTATCAATTTTTTACTCATTAAAATAATTTTTTATTTCAATCCAGAATCGATTTAATAATATATACTGGGCATAGTAAAACTGCAAATGAATTATTGACATTAAAAACCGAATAAAAAAAAAACTATTAAAAAAATAATAAGAATTTAATTGATAACATGATCGATCAATTATATTATCTCTCAGGCAGAATGATTCTGGTACCGCAACGATATTCATGTTGAGATCAATGTAGATGATTTCCGAACGTTAAGCATTAGTTCATTAATTGAACTGCGCATCGATATCTCACTCTCAACATACAGTGGATCGATCGATCTGATGCTTTGATAGTTCTTGGTGTGAATCATAAACGACGTGAGGATTACAAGGCTTCTCTTCTTCTGAGAAATCTCGTGAGAGAGAAAGAATCTTTCAGGTTTTGCAGGGGCCTGCAAGACGCTTAGAGATCAAGTAACGTGGGCGGCTAGGACAACGTCCTCGAGTTGTACCTCGTTCGGGGTCCCTTTTAGGGTGCGTTAACCTGAGAGGGACCGCGAAACTCCGATTCTAAATCCTTGCCCGCAGTGTAACAACCATGGAAGAAAGAAAAGAAGGAACACCAATAGGAAGAACTGCTGTTGAGACCCGTGCCACACGAACTCGCAGATCGTTAGAGCTATTGTAAAGTCGGCAATCGCGCCCACGTAAGCTTCAGCAGTTATCGAGAGACTTGATGCTCAACTCTGCAGTAGCCGTCTACACATTTATTTCGATGTTCAACGCAGATCTTCAACATCTCTGGAACTAACTTCCTTTTACAGATCAAATTTTAAATCGGTTCTAGACGTTCTAGGTGTAATGTACATTACAGCTTACCGTTAGCTTTGTACAAAACTAAAGACAATCTGTCTTTATGACTCTTTTATTTTTTTTTGTTTTTTTTTAATATAAAAAATTATTGTTTTAATTTTAAAGTGATGGTTAAAAAAAAAGAAAAAATTGATTTGGATGCAAATATTTTGGGACAAGCGATGGAATCTTTCTAAGAAAATGATGCAGCAATTTTTATGTTAACATTTTACATTTATTAAAATTGATTGGAAATTTATACAGAATGCCAGCGTATAATGAACCTCTAGGATAAAGCAAATTCATCACTTTTTTATTATTATTTAAGGAAAAGAAACAATTAATCATATATAAAAAATTGGTAATTAAAAAATTATAAATAAGAAATACAGCAAAAAATGATAGAATTTTAAATAAGAATTTTGATAAATAATTTAATTTTATTTAAAAATAATCAATTATTGTTAAAACATTAAATACATGAAAAATACTAAATGTAGAACATCATAAAAAGAATCATAATTCTGAATACATTTCAAGGAAATTAAATGATTATAGTTTGTTGCAATACTTTAATCATGTTTGTCAATTACGAGAAAAAAATTCTACTTAGTTGCATATCGATTTTGTAAAATGTAATTTAATTTATAAAACCCACACTCAAGCAGCAGAAATATTATCAAACAATGCCGCCAACCTGACCATAATTATCAGAATATTCCATTCGATTATTCTATGTCGTAACATTACGAAATAAATTTACTCATTGTTGATAAAATTTCCATGGCCTTGCCAACTCACAAAGCATAAACCACAAGACATTCCGACAATTGACCGTAGAAATAGGTCAACATCGGCTAATTGAAAGCATTCCAACGAAGTTGCAACCATTGTTCTATAACTATACCTATCCCGGATTCAAGAAGAAAAATATTTTGTGGTCATTCTTTGTTCAAAACTTATCAACTAATTAAATTCACACATAACGATTTAAAAAATGCTAAAGATTATTGTATGGACTAAAGAAATTTATTCTCGTCATTTTTTAATAATTATACCATTAACTTGGTGAAAGAACAAACCGGCTTTATATGAATAAGTTACTTGTGAGTATTCTTAGTTTTCCCGTGGAGGTCTTGAGGAAATCCTGTAGAGCTTCATTCACTTTCCACAAGAAACAATAGATTCGCCTATTTATCAACAGTACGTTTCGCATATATCACGCAGATGTAACCTACGGGGAGTATGGCTTTATGAATATATAGCATATTGTGATAGTAAATCCACGTAGGGTACCTACGCTTCTTAGGTGCGAGATCTCTCATGATCATACTAGTACATAGCTTGGCGTTGGCTAGAGGAAGATAACTAGAAAAAAAGAAGAAATAAGAGAAAGAGGAGTTCCCTCAGGGCATAACGTTGACAGCGTTGACTATCAATTAATGTAATCATCGTATCATGAGTCTGCTTCGAATTACCGCCTTAAATGCCGTAAATGCATAACGGCACGATGTGTATACTCGAAATATTTTTTGTTAATTCATAATTGCTATCTTATTCTTTTTTACAGCATCCATAAAAGTTCGTAATGTCATACAATAAATCTTACATATATTTTTTTTCAATTTTTTTTTAGATTTTTTACATATTGCTTTAATGTGCGGTTGAAGATTGAGATGTCCATATTAGTGATGAGTCCAAAATTTTCGAATGGTAGATGGTAAAAGAGTACGGTTGAGAAAAAGAGAGGCCAAGATTCTTTGCGAATGAAACTGGCCGGTTTGTTCTTCTTCAAGTAAAACGACTGGTGAGGAGGATGTAAAAGGTAATCCCGCCGTACCGGCACCGTTCGTGGTCCGCGAGCATTCCAAGCGACGCCAACGTATCTCTCCTCCACCCTCGGCTGGACCTGTACAACCATCATCGCCACCAGCGCCACTGTTCAACTGGAGGATGTTGCTTTACCATTCTACACTCTATAAATTCTTGAGTATTGTCTGGTTGTTTGGTCCTTTCAGTGCCAATTTACATACATCCACTAACTGAGAGAACAACCGCAAAACTAGCTTGCGGCCGATTCAATTTTAACTTCTACATTGCACTAAACTCTAGTCTATCATTTTACAGAATTCCGTAGTCTTTATGAATATGAATTGTTTGTAAACCAATGAATCTTGAATGTTTCAATGATGCTAGACATTGAAATGGAATTGTTGGGTCGTGTTATTGCTCTTTGGTTACGACTCAACTTCATGTTGAATATAGAAATGATATATTATCTAGAATATCACAACAAAGAAATCTAGAAAAAAATGTCTGATGATAACAATGATCTTCTGCATGCTTAAAAAAATGGAAGAAAATTTTTTTTTTCAATCCACTTGATGAAAATAAATCATTCTTTCAAAAAATCTTCACTCCAACTTCTGAGATGATATATGAAGGAAAAAAATTAAAATGAATTTTTCGACCTGATTCATGGTAATAGCCCCTGAAGGAATATATAAAATTATCCATGTTTTTATTATCACTACAAGGCTGAAATTATAATTTCGAGAGTCATGCACTTTTCATCCTCAAGTCATGGCGGAATCATTGATGCTTCTTGAGCTCATAATCTTACTGAGACCAGACATAAAAACTCGTTCTGAATTGCAAGCATAAGCTCTCTTTATAACTTGGAGTATTAATTTGGTTAATTCTTTCTTTTGAGATTTTTATACGCTTTAAAGTATTTTTTAACTTCATAAGATACTCCAGTATAGGATTAAATGATCTGAGAGGTACTTAATGATAACATTCAGTTTTATACATACTATAAAATATGAACTCTTATGCGTGGGGAGTTTCTTTCAATGGCGTTTCGCTTCTGATTCATGAATAAACAGTGATCGTTCATCATACAAAGATTATGATAGGACCTCTATACATTGAATGGAGACACTATGAATGTGATTGCTCTGTGAGATAACTCTATTCTACATTTAACCCCGTGTACTCCTTTCAATCGCATTCAACTATTCTTCCCACTTCTTATGTACTATTTAGATGGGATTGTGCTTCGTTATTCTAACAGATTTAAATATTCCAACATTTTTCAAGCACAGCTGTTCAATTATTTTTTTAGGTATTCATTATTTGTATTTTTATATTTAATTTTTAACAATCTTTTCCTTTTAAAACAAATATTTATATGATAAGATTAAAATGATAGTCTTACATGGATTGAGTATTTTTCTTTTTCTACAAAAAACTTCAATAATATTTTATGATAAAGAATATATAATTGAAATGGGAAATTTTATTCGCTTATTAGTTCTTTATGTGTAAAGAATTTTTTCCTTTCAGTTATCTTTTAAATAAGTCGTTTATTTATTGATCTCTTGATTTATTAATTATTCAAACCATGTTTTATTATTTTTTTTTTTTTTTCATGTTTTTATCAATATTTATAGCATTATGTTCATTCTCATTCGATACAGAATAAAATAATAATTTTATGTATTTTATTTTCATCACGCAGCGAAAGAGAATCGTTCAATTAATTCAATTTATTTACCCATTTAATTATAATCTAAAATGAATTTGAATTCCAAAAGATTAAGTTATTATGTATTTCTAACTTAAATTCTATCATAATTAACTCTAGGAATTTTTGGACAAAATTTTTTCTATTAGACATGCTGAGGACTTGGGGTCGATGATAGGTAGGGAATATGTAATAAAAATTGAAGACATTCTGGAGTCGTGACGGCATCGCGGGAGTTCGAACAATAATAGAAGATGATTGGCAGACCATGTGCTGCGGCCTGTGGGCAGTTAATATTTTACGAGCCCATGGTATACGCACAGCTGCGCTTATATGTAGGTCCATTTTCAACTTAATCCGTATTTATAGATTGGTATTAGAGATATTTGATTAAAATTGTGACGATATTGTTTAATGATTGAATACACTCAACGATGATTGTTGGGTTCTCTTTTAATATTTCAAGATCTTGGACAAATAATCAATACTACAATACGTATACACATTCTCTGGCATCGGAAGAATATTATTCCATTAAAGCAAAAGGCTGAGTCTCAAGACTTAAGAAGGGAGAAGCTTCTCGTACTTGTTCTCGTACATTAATATTAACGGCATAAACAACGATAATGATGGAAAAAAACTGTAGCCATACTTATAGAAAAGATCTAGCTTAGCTTATCCAGAGGCATATCACGTTTCTCAGAAAGTATCAAGACGAGATCCTCGTGCTTTACTTGACTCAACCTTGTCACGTGCAGAATAACTAGTTGGATGCAGGTAACACCAACATCTTCAATCTCTCCACCTTACTCGTGTCTATGGTAAGTCCATAGAGCACACTTCCGCTACTACCTTCCTTTGAAGTTGAGCTGTTATAAAATTATTATTTTTTGCATTTTTTCGCTTTTTATTTCATTTTTGCGGTAATTAATATTATCAAATGGAGAATGCAAAAATTATAATTATTGATGTGGGTTATCTTTTATAATTAACGTTATTAATTTCATGAAAAAATAAATGTTCGATTTTCTCTATCATTTATTAAATAAGTCTTAACAATTTTTTATTTAAACTATTTATTTACGAAATCAATTGGATTATCATTGAATTTAATAATGGAAAAGATTTAAATAAATTTTAGGTGATCCCTATAAAGTATTTATTTAATAAAAACTCAGTGAAACATTCAATATAAATATATGTATTCTTTGATAAAATAAATTCCATGATAGGGTATCTATTATCCAATAACTTTCAGTGTTGATTTCAAGAGTTGAGAATACAAATAAATCCTGGAGATATGTAGGTAAGAAAATGATTAGAATGAATGTAAAAATATTTTCTATATAATAACTGTCGAATAACATTGTTTAAACCAATATATCGTAAGTCAGAAAGTAAAGGGCTGAGTCAATAATTTTATAACAATTTACAATCGATATAAAATAGTTATATGATTCAAAGTATACATTGAAGCAGATGTAGGAGGCAAATAATACGGGGCGAGATAGTGCGATGGGTCGAGAGCTTTGATCGAGACAACGCTATCGAGCCAGGTAATCTCAATCCACGGGTGCATATTTCAAGATCGGCATGCGTGAACGATTTCATGGCCGTCGGGTTGCCTCGCGGTCGTGTAACTCACCTCTACAACGTTAATACGACGGGCGCGGAATTTGTGGTATCATATTTCGCTGACCTGGTCCGTTGATCGACGAGGCATGTTTTAATATGCAAATTAAAATGCAAATAATCCCGTCTACCCCTCTGACTCTTTGCTGCGGTATTCATTCTTACAGCCAGCGGTCCTCTAATTCTGTCTTTTTCTCTAATTCGTGACCAAGGGCACGCGGGACACTACCAAGAAATATTTGTATGTGACTATATCATTCTTCTTTAACTTTAGTGTCTTCTTGAATTTTTAATAAATTCATTCTCGAGATTTTTTCTTCATTTTATAATTATTTACACGTTTTCTGGTGTCAGTTTCACTAGATATTATTTATTGACTACCAAATTATATCTTTTCTCTGTTTCTGTTATTTCTTTTTATTTTAAAAACATTTGGAAAAATTTCAACAACTATTTCTCTCGATTATCAGGAATTTTATTTATTTCTCTTTACATTTTTTTTTACGATTTTTGTTTTGCTGAAATAAACTATGTTATCTTGTGTAGTCTACAAATATAGTGGTACAATTGTATGTTACGACAAAAACGGACATCATGATGAATCCACGGGCGCATTTATCAAAGTCAATGGATTATTTACTTTCTCTTGTTCAGTATCTGGACAACGTTTGCTATGCGGGCAAGATACCGTCATTCACTTTGTTTTTTTTTTCATCCTCGTGACAACCCAAACGACTTATACTATCACACTTGACTTATTTCATCGTCTTACTTTTTTCTTTAAATTTTCTTCACACATCTCAATTCATTATCATTTTCTTTCATTGTGCTATCAAAAAATGATGTATCTGTCATATTCACCACCATCATTGTCCTTTAGAATTGATCCGCAGGACTCGACTATTTTTTCTCTAAACAAATCATCAGGATGTTCATAGAAATTATTTAAACGCAGACTAAAGTTTTGTAAGACTTTGTTCGAATTTTTTTAACAAGACTCGATACATATTGACTAGATTTTCAAGGTTTTTTTGAAAAAAAAAAAAAAATTCGATGTAAAATTTTCTAGGAATTAATTTTTTAATTCCAATTCCACCAATAAATTATTATTCTTATAAATTTGATTTAAAATTATGATAAATAATTTATATAATTTTTTTAATTGTTGAATCTCAAAATGAAATCTGGTAAATTTATTCAAAATTTTAAGAAATTAATTCAATAAATAAGAGTTGAAGATTTACGAGCAGATTGTCCGGACTAAGACTGATGAATTTTAGTGAAGAAGCAATCAAAATTACTCGAATGGATAAAAAGATTATGGATTAGTTATATATTTTGATGACTACAGGCGTGTTGCATAGTCACTGGAAATCCTTGGAACGTCGAATCGCCATCAGTGATCAGATTAGCTTGCGACAACCAGTAATTTTGTGGCCAAGGTATCGTCCAACCAGTCACCTGCGTTAATTGAATTTGGTATTCCCTACAGACGTATCTTGTGTAGGATGATGCTATTATAAATGTAAAACCTCAAAAGACTTTTAAAGAATAAAAGAAAAAAAATCATTTGATATTCATATGATATTTATTACGAAAATTTCTTAGAATTTACACAACATACAAATGTTACAAATTAATGATTAGAGTTAGACAGATGATGGAGAATAAGAATTTTTATTGATATTGACGAGATAAACCTTGATATCTTTATTTCCAATAATTGCTTCTTAGAGAATTTGATGTAAGAATTTATTAGAAACTGCAGAAAATGGCATGAAGACAGACTTGGCTCTCGATACATCGTGATCCCCACAGTTTCTTCTTATGGGGCGTTTAAGATTACAGTCAAGTACACGTGTCGTAATCATATATCCACGGTATAGGATCGTGCGAGTCACGCAATGCGTAAACTTGTAGATCAGCATATTTACATGAAGAATACTAATAGAAGACGTAAAGTTAAGTAAAAAAAGATGATGTCGACCATGAAAATTTAATTAATAAAAAAAGGCTTGCAGTTATGTTGATCGATTTCGAACAATTACGAAACGTTGGTGATCTTCATGCACATTAGTGATTTCTAACAGCCTTGACCTGTTCCAATGAGGAAGTAAATCACATTGGTAGCATGATGAAATGAGAACAAGTCATTTCCCATCATCTTTAACACACAGTATTGTAAATACTCTCTTCATCTTCTGTGCCATTAGACATGTCTGAGATTTCCGGGTGGGAAGCTAATTTAACGTAACCACGGTCTTTCTCTCTGGTACTGATCTTGCTCGGTAGTGGTAATTTTGTTTCTTGCGATCTACACTGATTTTTTCCAGTACGGTTATTGTCTGGTGGTTCGCAGATTTCAGTGTAGATATCTTCTACTTTAGGCGGCGGTGACGGTGGAAGCGGAGTCAGGCAGTCCCTGACCTTTGAATACGGAGGATCGAGATCACTTCTATCTTGAACCTCGAGGACACTTGTTGATATCGATCTCTGCACTTGTGGCCGCACCATAACGCTCTCAATACACGCGTTTGATCCCAACGCATTTGCATCTGATTCAAGACTAGCGTAACGCTCCGGTGACCTCATGCCGATTTCCGGTCGCACTGCAAAGGTGAATGATGCCGATTTCTTTGCAGGATTCCTACTTCTACTGCTGTGTGCTATCTTTGTTATTCGCTCGAGGAAACTGTGATTACTCGTACTTCCATTACTTTTCGAATGACTCTGATCTCGGATTGTTGTCTTCTTTATGTGCTCCAAGCTTTCCTTTAAACTCTGTAAAATTGGCTTTGCTTCTGGTTTAGATTTTATCTCTTTTAAATTCAGCTCCTTTAATTGCATACAAGTACTCACTGGCTTTGGTGGTGCAACGCGGGGTTCAGTTGCTCTTTGATCCAACGCTCGTCTGAAATTGTTTTGATATTTATTTTTTTATCAACAACTATAAAATAGTTTTAATCTTTTCCATTAAAAAAATTGATTTAAAAATATTACCGGCATGCGGAAAGTAATCGTTGCATTTTTGGAGATGCTAATAACCTTGCTTCAGATGGACAACCTAGTCGAGCTCGTTTCACTCTCGGTGCACCGGGGCCAGTTGCTACTAGTTCTAAAAGCTCAGGAACTGCACTTCCTGGCAGTGGACGCTCTGGTATTAGTGGAACTGCACATCCTAAGACTATCGGTCCTTTTGTTGCATGCTCCAGTTGCATTAGACCATTGTAATTTCTTGGTAGTGGTATAGGTAATGGACCAGCAACTAATCGTACCTAAAAAATAAAACAATCAAATTTTGAAGTTCATCAAATCAATAATGTCATATTGAAATATGAATTTATAATTAATATATATTATAAATAAAATATTGTATTATAAAATATAATGAAACATTGATTTGTTTTTATTTCTCCTAACGACTTAATACGACATAATGTGCAGCACGACAATAGAATAATTAAAAAACGTACATTTTTCCAATATAAAATAAGTAGTTTTTTCATTAGAAATGTCTTTGTCATGTTTTATTTCTTACTTACATTATCACCATAAATAACACTGCGACAGTGATTCGTAGATTGAAAAGTATAATGAAGTAAAAAAAAAAGATTTATTACTTCGTCAGAGCAGCTAATGATAATTATCTAATTATAGATCTGAATCATAGAATCTAAGTGAAAGGTGGAATAGCGTACAGTGAATTGACTAGAAACTGTTTTATCATGCAATCCTGACTATTGACCCGAAAGATTTGAAAATAAAATACTGTCTGATTAGAAAGTAAAGAAATATCATCAATGTAACTTTTGTTCTTACTCGTAAAGGTAAATCTCGTTTAGCAAGCTGATGAACCCTGTACAAGACTGCATCACTTCCGGTGTCAAGATTACCACTTTGACAGGTTGCATAGAATTCACCTCTCGCCGAGAGAGGCGCAAAGAGTTCATGACCCTGAGAGTCGAGACACTGAGCGTATTGATCTCTCTCCGATGACCTTGAATTCTTTTCTGAAGCTCCACTCGTCACTCCGGTTACTCCGGTGGATACTGGAGCTCTTCGTGTGTCTTGGAATACTGCTGCCAAACGTAAAACCTCACCAGCTCTGACAGTAGTCTTGGTATAATGCGCTCGTAAATTGCCATTCTCTATAACGTTTACAGAATTTAATCACAAATTTATATACAATTCAATGAAAATAAATGATATTTATGATAAAGCCTATAAATACAAAAGATGGAATCACGTTTAAAGGTTTGTATAGCTGTAGTTCGATAACGGCGATACGACTGATCGTACAAGGGATAACCCCCAGTAAATGTATAAATTCCATCAGACTATAATCATTATAGTATACAATGGCATAACGTCACACAACACCGAGAGAGCCTCATGGCTTTCACCGAGAGCCGCGTGCCTTATTATGTTACGTGTGCGCACGACTCGCCTACGTTTCAACGCATAAAACTGTGCAAACTATATACCTAAGCTGTATTAACAGACACATTGACATTCGTGTCACGGCCAGTCGCTGCACTCGAGAAAATGTTATATCGCTGATATTCAGACTCTTATCTTTGCTTTTCTAATACATCGTGTGCAGGATGTGAATTAGCACATAACTGACGGAATTGGATTAAAGAAACTTTGGAAAAATAACATTTTTTTGTGCCAAGTATTTTTTTTTCTTTTTTTCGTTCACGAACGGAAGAAAATGACGGGTTGCCATTCAAATCCTTCAAGAGTTTGAATTATAAATGCTTTTTTCGGATAATGATCCATTTTTACATCATTTATAGAAATAGATATATATTTTCATTTTTGTTTATTTTTTTATAAACTAAAAATTATTTTGAAGAAAAAGAAATTAATTAGACAATAAACAATAATTTTTGTCAACTGAGCTACAAGTTAATTAAGAATTTCTCTTTATTCGTGTTGCGTTGATTTTTTTTTTTTTTTATTCCAAATAAATGTTTCTAAAATATCATTAAATTTGCTTGGAACAATTACAAAAATAATGTAAATAACCAGTAGGATTTATTATGCCCCTAAAAACCTACAAAAATATATTATACATAAGTGTTAATAAAAGGATTTTAAATGAAATTTTCCTGTGATTCTAGTGTAACTGCGATGTTGTATTTAACATAACGGCTCATTTTAAGAGTATTTAGCTTCACGAAGTAAGTTTATGAAGAAAGAGCATGGTAGAACACTGTAAAAGCAACATAAAAGTGCATGACTGAAACACTAAAACCCACGTCAGCATCGAGGTTTAGCTAGGGTGCCAATCGCGGTTTGCGGTACGTCATGGTGCGTGCCATTTATATTGCAGTATATAGCGACGAATTATGTTATCCAGTTGCTAATTCACCTTCATGGGAAAATAACAAACCAACGAATAAATTTATATTTAATTCGCAATTTTACTTGCATCATTTTTCATTTTTCTCTTGTTCGTATTTTCTCTCTAAACCTCGACTCTATTCGTAGAAAAAACACATTTAAAAATATCATTATTAAATTATCTCTCTACTTACTGCATATCAAAATCTCTTAAATGTTTTAATAAAATATCATGTTTTATCTACAATCTGGAATTCTTGAATAAACAATTATCGTTAAGAAAAACAAATACGTAAGAATACATACCCATTTTGGAGTGAGTGAGAGTATAAGCTCGTAGAGGTTTCGCTAGAAGAAAAGCCGGAACACCGGCTCTCACTAGAGCACCTATTTTTCTATAAGCCCTTGCACTTCCGGAACCACTGTTGTTTGGTACCACTGAGAACCAACCTGTAATGAAACAAGCAAAAATTTAATTACAAATGAGCTTTCTAGAGGTTGAGTAAATGCGTAAAACAAGTGTAAATGTAATGTTAATAATCCAGGACGAGTGACTACTGCCATAAAGATCTCAGATCCTTGTTATTTATTTGCTACGCTCTGCGTGTCTTAGTATTTTCACTTTCTCGTGCAAACGCTCTCATGTGGGTCAGGGAAGGTACGTGTGACATCATTCCTACCTTCACATTTTTTGTACCAATCTTTCTCGATTAACTCTATTTATGGCATTAAATTATTTAAGAATTTAAATATTCATTCAAAGCCTTATTTATCCATTTTCGGATATTTATCCATCTTTTTTACGACCCAGATTAATTCTCAAGATGAATTTTAAATTTACGTAAGTAGCAAATAAATTTGCTTTTATCGCTTTGTTGATGAGATTATTTTTTTATTTTAAATTAATTTTATCATCATTTTTGTTGTAATTTTTCTTTATTACAACTTCTGAGTACTTAATGGTTGTTGTAGTAAAAAATAATTATTTGTTTTTTTTTCGTAGTTAAATTAATTCAATAAATTTAGTGATTCAATGACTTTTGCAACAATTTAATAACTTGCAAGATTTTTAGTAACTTAATATGCATAAATAATCAAGTGGATTATCCCTTAAATATCGAATGAGTACGAAAGTATAAGTAATGGGTAAATTATTATTTTATAAATCTCAAAATCCATAAATTAACTAAAGAACTGTTGGAAATTTAAGTCGACAAATTCATAAATAACTCGTAATATATTTTCTTTCGATTAGATCATAATTGTCTGGATATGTAATCATGTGCTTGAACAGTGTAATTTCCTTCTCTTGATCCACTGCAATATCCTTCTCGTTTTGACTAACAGTTACATTCACACACGCACTCGATCGTAATTTGCCGTAAAAAAAATTTTATTTCAACTTTTCTCAGTAATCGTCGTCTGAAATCGGACTCCAGCACATATTGGACCTATATAACGGAATTGAGAGTGATCTACAGATATATCGACGTTTACGATCACAAATTATTTCCTTTTCACGCGCCGTTAAACTTGCCATGACGTGACCAAAGTGCCCTTTAATCTTGAACTTCCGCAATTTCAATTTAGACATTTTATACGCGATATAGGGTTGATGTTGAATCATAAAAAAAAACTAAATTGCTTGGGCACGAGACCAGTATGGTGTATTTCAAGCTGTGTTTTAGTTACGGTCGTCGTGGAAAATGTCGGCAACAGTAGATTAGAGCATTAAAAAAAAATCGTGAAACCTCTGGAGCATGCTACATACTCTCCATTGGCTGAAGATAATTGCTGGCGATAATAATACAAACACGTGGCCGACCTACTATTAGTTATTGGTTTTACCAAAGTTGTTGATAACCCTGCTATCGACCAACAGCTGTCACCAGGGGATTTCAATAAGGATTTGGTATTTTTTTTTTAAT
This sequence comes from Chelonus formosanus, assembly GCA_028641665.1. Classification (NCBI taxonomy): domain Eukaryota; kingdom Metazoa; phylum Arthropoda; class Insecta; order Hymenoptera; family Braconidae; genus Chelonus; species Chelonus formosanus. Next base: position 24,630,014 of record CM054002.1, read on the forward strand.
AGATACCTAAGGGTTCAGGAATACTGAAGATCCATCGAGAAATTTTTTAGATTTCTAGATCTATATATATTATTTTTCTTGTTCTGGAATTGACGTCTTGAGTTTTAATTGCGATTGAATCGATTACTCACAAATAATTACACGTGGCTTGGTAGCTTATTGATTTTTTTCTGCTAATTAAGTGGGTATAATTTTAATGGCTTACGTGGTTTTTGGAAAATTTTCAGAAAAAGAAGATGATTACTCAGTTGACAATGTTACAAGAAATATTTTTATAGCCGAACAGTTATTAATTGTTTAGAATTTTTTCAACTTCAACAGCAGATTATTCATGAACCAATAATTTTAATTGACATTCTTCATTAATAATTTTTTTCTGATTCAAAAAAGAAAATAAAGAATCTTTTACCGTAGTGTATGAGAAAGCCTACGCATCAAAGAATTAAACATTACAAACACTCACGGAATTTATGAAGAAGTTACAGGAAGCTACAAGATAGAACTTAGACACTTGGTATTGTGGGTTTGATCCGTTACTCAACCGCAACCAGAGCTACGATCGCGATAAAGGGAGGTTTACAGTGAGTTATTATATATAATTATTATCCGTCAATACATTCAGAATAAGAGTATCAAGTTAATTGAATTTAATGTCAATAATTAAATGAATACAACAAAAAAAAAAAAAGAAAAATTCCTAGTCTATCCAGGAAATCAGAAAGATAATTCTCATCCTCATATGTCTGAAGTGCGGAATCGCGCGAACGTGCAATGTGTCAAGTGATAAACAACCTCTCGGAAATGGTCGATTGGTTCGTTTGCAGTGTCGAGAAATCGTAGAAGCAAATTAACTTCGATAAGAAATGCTGTAGCATATGCTTGTCAAATTTCTTTTCAATAATGTTAATGACGTGAATAAAATGAATGTATTTTATCCACTTTAAAATTCATAGCCAAAAAAAAAAAAAAAAAACGATTATCGATTGAATCAATCAGGCTATATATTACCAAATATTATTGCAATATGCATAAGATATGTTATTTAAGAGATCGTTCTCATTATATCCGGGGATGGGAGTCGATTTTAAGCGTACATAAGTAAGAGTGAATTCCTTTTGCGGCTTTCACATTACGCAACTGATTTCTGTTGCCTCCTCGCACGATGCACACGTGTACAATTATCATCTTTGCGAGTAAATTGATACTTAAATATATACCAGAGATTATTATTAATACAATTAATTAATTAATGAGACCACCTTCTATTACAATAAACGTTTCATACTCTTTCATTTGAACAACTAATTTTTTTTGTGAATCAAAATTAACTTGTATGGTGCCGCGAGGAATTCTCAGAAATTATTCTGAGGAATTTCACTTTCAAGGACAGTTACACCAGAATATGCCGATCTAAATTGTTTCTCTTACCTCTCTCTCTCTCTCTCTCTCTCTCTCTCTCTCTCTCTCTCTCTCTCTCTCTCTCTCTCTCTCTCTCTCTCTCTTGCATATGCGTTTTTTTCGGTATTCGTTTAAGCACCAGCTGACATGTAAATGAAGCACTTTTTTACCCTACTTGCGACTCGTCATCTTAAAGTTACACGATCAGGTGTAAATACTACTTGTCAACGTGTCACGACAATCATACCAGTACTTTGACCGCCGTGTAAGTTGCTCGATGCATAAGGTATATAACACATCTACCTTGTCTTTAATCTTTTCTTATTCTTCTTCCATATACCTTCATCTAAGTCAAGACTTGCAGTTTAAAATCCTGGTAATTTTACATGCTAATTTCTTGTAAAAAAAAATTACGGATTACAATAAATAACGATTACGTGACATGTAAGTAAATTGCGTACGGCTTATGGAAGAATATCGTAAGACTTTGATAGTTTTTTTTTTTTAAGTCTTTTTCTATTTTATGCAAATTGTTTGATGCACGTGATGTATCTGAAAAAACTACTGAAAAAGTGTTAAAACAATTAACCTGAAGGAATAATAATTTTAAATAAATTTTTTCTTTTGTAAAGAAAATAAAAGAAAAAATAATGATGGAATTAAATATGATCGATCATTGCTAGTTGGTCTGCTGGATATCAGATACGTTGTCTAGTAAGTTTCATTCGTCTGGTAGGGAACTCAAACGTTCCTCTCAGAAGCCTCTCTAGATCTTCAGCTACGTCGTCAATGCAACTGCTATATACGAAAGCATGCCGCCACCCGTACCAGTAAAAGATCAAACGAGGCGTTCGATATTACTGACATGTAGGTTTTCTACGTACGCAGCTTCGTTGTCCTCTTCTCTGATCGTTGGCTGTCATCCGCCCTCATGTCATGTCTGTGTAGAATAGTTGATCACAACGCGACAATACTAGCATAAAACACCTCGATACTTCGATACTTGCAATAAAAGTCTCAACAGTCTTTTTTACAGATCAACTAAATTCGTTTATTCCAACAATACCTATACTCTTTTCTCACCATCAAGGTGACTGCTAACCAGATTCTTCACAAATAAATTGAAGATGGCGAATTTCTAATCGATTAAATAAGTATCTGGAATGCTGTTGCGTAGTTTTCGTTATGCAATTCTGCTTGAAATATTTGTCTCTTAATAGATTACTAGTTTCCATTGCTGTTTATTTATGTTTTTCTAAGATTTTTATGTGTTACGTTGCAACCATGGTGACTAGTATGTAACATTATTTTAATTTTATTCCTTATACATTTTATGTAATGATTGAAATTTTCTTTTATCTAGATAGCATATTAAATAAATTACTGGAAAGATTTGCAAAGATTATATTAATGTATTTTTTTATTATTCTTTATGAATAATAGTTTATCAAAATCATAATTCCATGCTAAACAATTTATAATTTAATTATAAATTCAAATTTTTGTTAAAATTTATCGTTTCGACAAATCATTTATGTTTTCACTTCATTTTATCTGAATGATTAGTTGATAAATAATTCATAAAGAAGTGGAACTAATTTTTTTTAACAAGCTCATTTATTATAAGCCTCATGAAATTGATGTTTCAAAAGCAAAAAAATAATAATAATAATAAATGAAAAAGAATTTTTCAAGTGATATAAATTTTTTTTTGTCAAACCAATTAATTGATAATGCAAACCAAATCAATATAATTTTGTCTACCAAGAGACACAAAGTACAAACACTCAGGTAATTTTATTTAGACGTAGATCCTTGTGGTTCGCCTCCGCGCGACTCTCGTCCGATTAGGGCAAGTATAAGAGATACACAACAATGGCACATGATCGTGAATCAGATACTACCCACGCGAAATGCAAGGCTTCCGTGAACACACTTACCAGTTAGTTCTATTCCAGTGGGTTTAGGAACCCGCGAGTATACTCGCTCCGTTACACAATTAAGTAGCAAACAAAGAAAAAAAAATCCCTGATGCAAAGACTGTGTTTGTGAAATGTAAAAAAAATTTCGAGACAATAAATGCTAATAGGGAACGAGTTTCACTAGAAATAGCAATAAATGCACGTAGTAATAATGGAGTGAAAGAGGGTCGTGACGCAAAATTTATGATATGCAATCAAGATAGATGAGTATGAAAATTATTGACGTGTTAAAAATGATTTTGTTTATGTTTAAGACGATAAATGATTTTAATGTCTCATCTGAAGTCATTTTGAAAACCTTCTCTAGGCGTGGCTGACTATGAAGCATATTCTCGACGTAGGTATTACGAGATACGCGAGTCTGAACACACGCACGTGATTACATAACCCCCAAGAATATGTAAGTACGTCAAGTAATTACGATCTGCTGCGTGAGCGAGATCGGTGAGTGTTTGAAACTCGGAACAGCTTGAAAACCAGCTTCCTAGTTAACCCATTGACCTCTTAGACGCTTAGATATAAATTGCAATCTTCCTGCTATGATCCTTTGAACCAACCAAGAATTCAATACCATTATTGGAATGAGAACGAGTGAGATCATTGAGTTTTGCAATAATCTACTATGCTATTAATCGCTCGACACCTCGTAGGCAGCCCTTTCGTCACTTGAGTGTTGATGATTGATAGATAATGATAAGACCATATTTTCACAGTTTATTATACACAGCACGAGAGCTAAATAATTAATGACTTTTTTTCATAATCGTTAATTACAATTACTCAAGTATCACTTTTTAATCATCTATCAAACTAAATATTCACGCGTCAATCTTTCTTTTTAATCTACTGGAAAAGATCATTCTTGCTTTGATTGCTTCAAGCATTATATAGGCATGATATAATACAATACAATGATTTCTTCGACAGTCTACGACAAGCTGAAAGTCGAACAACGTCGAGAAATAAGTTGAATACTTTCTCCTCGCCAAGCTTACCAGTAGAGCTGACCTTGTATCGCGTGGTCGACTCACGTTCCACCACTCTCAATTTCTTCCAGATAATCGAATATTTTAATGAGCATTTGAAACATATGATTCAACGCCAATATTATGTCAATTCTACCTACTCATAAATTACACATTATTCTTAGCCATCTGATCATCAGAGTACGGAAATCTTTAATATTAATCTTGATTCTATTACGTTGGCCTCCCACAATGAGACCTAGACATACATCGAAGATTATTCTTATTTAAAAAATTATCAAATTAAAAATAAATCGTATTGATTATCGATAAATCTTGGTAGCATTTAATAAAATTTATTTCTCGTAAGTCATTTTTTCAATGCTCTTAAAACATTAGATATTTCCATTCCGACAATAGAAAGATGTTGCAAAAACGTATGTACTAAACTCTATTGATAAAATTATGATCAAAAAACGAATAAAATACTGTAAAATCATAAATTTTCTTAACAGTTGTTGGTATGTAACCTTTAAAAAATAAATACAGTAAACTGGTGTAGTTTGCTCAGATTCGATAGGAATGCGAGCTAGAGGACAGAAACGTGTTAGGAGCTGAGTTGAGAACTATACAATAGCAGGATCTAGAAGAGTCCTCGTGACTGGTTAGCTTCGAAGGACTACGAGTCTCCCTCCGTGCTGTTGCTGTAAGCCAATACCTCCCGATGACCCTGTAATATTGCTCCCACCCGGCCAGGTGTCATGAGTAGCATCCTGGAATTTTCCTCCAGGCTTCTTGAAACACTCCGTTGAAACTATTTTACATCAACCTATTCTGCGGTGGTGTTCTGTACTTTAGAACATAGACTCTCAGATTTTTTTTTCAACCGAATAAAAATCCGCAACATTTCTTTGCATTTTATGAGTCATTATTGCTAACATAAGGGTACTTTAGGAAATTACAACGTGTTTGTTAAAAGCCGATTCGTCAAATTGTAATGGTGAATCTCATTAAGTGAATCGGCTAAACACCTAATCGAACTACCTACCAAGTAACTGCTGTAGCAATTGCTGTACGCAGGTAGGTGCAACTTACGACGCAGTAGCTGAAGTTTATTCACTCCGTTCATGGCTTACACGAGTCCGGGAACTACTTAGGGTCATACTAGAAGCGTTTAAAGAGCCAACGATACCGGAAGCGATTAGCAAGATTACGTGATCTAGTCGGTGATCACTTAGCTATCTTGCCCACAGGGTTGTGTAGTCCAGACTACTACCGGACTCGTTCAAAGTTGATCGTCTTATACGGTATTAAAATTTTTGCTGTTAACTCGCTGGTCATCTTTTTTTGCTACTTTTAACAACATACTCTGGAAATAGTCTGTAAAAAATTTACAAAGTCATTGCAACATATTAAATTCTCTCCCTAATATATCTATAATAACTGTTATTTACATAGCAGTCTACGAGTTAAACGTTACTTGAGATTTACGGCTACCTTAGACCACTAAATTCTATATACGCATCTAAACTCCACCAAGTTAAATACAGATACACCGTAAAGTTATATATCTACCCATTAACTCGGTCGCTAAATAAATATTATTATTGCTATTATTCTTATTATTATTATTATTATTATTATTATTATTATTATTATTATTATTATTATTATTATAGATATTACTTTTTTAAGATTCTTCAACGGGAGATATTTAATTTTACTGCATTGCTAATATTTTCTAAAGGAAGTTTGTAGTAAATTTTGTCGTAAAATATGACAAATTTTATTACTGATTTCAGTACTAAAGCAATGAATCGGTAATATAAATATCACACTGTTTAGATAACTTTGAAAATTTATTATTCTTGATAATAAATTTTATAGGACTGAGATGTAAATTTCCCCCAATATTCATAACAACAAATTATATTTAATAAAAATATATTTGATTTGATAAAAACCAAGTTCAGCTTCCAATTATCTTTCATCTTCACAAAAAAACTTGTAATTTTTCATTATCCTAATTAATTAACATGTTCGGTTAATGAAAAAAATATCTCTTTCCTTCCTGAACAATAAAATGAAACATCTGATTTCCCTATCGATCAGGTGATAAGATCTTCAGCAGATCTGTCGTGCTTGGTTTTTCTCTATTGAAGCCCTACAATAGCTGTAGCGTCTTTATGCTTATAGTCGTTATTATATTCACTCACAGAAGCATATTACTGAGTGACTTGTAACACGTAGATCATTTCTACTTTAATGAACCCAACAACTTAACAAAAAAGTTTCGATTTCTCTGGCTTCACGAAGGTAATTATTTGCATGCATGTAGGAGTAAGACGGAGCAAATAAGTCAGATTATTGTCGACAAAGATGAGACATTAAAAGTGGACGATAGGCTTGAGTGGGTACATTGGAAGTTGGTCGTAACGTAGCTATTCGTAAAGAAGAAATTAACATAAACACGGCGCACTATCGTAATACAGAGTTGATATTTTAAGAGAGTAAGCCTCTACTTGAGTATATATTTTAAACATTGGAAAGCAAATGTGCACCCAAGGATTCTTATTATTCTTCAAGAAGTTGAGCTTCAGACAAACTCTAGGTCTATTGATGCTCTACTATGCTGAATGTATAAGTGAATGAATTAAAAAATGGCCAGATACTCGAGTGTAGACGACACGCTTTCTAAATATTTCGCTGCGGTATAATTGATTAGTGATTTGTAATTTGAAATCAACATGAAACGATCAAGTAGCATGTATATATATATATATATAAAGATGTATAAATGGTGAAGTTAAAGATTCGCGAATAATAATTATTATATGTGAGCCACTCCCTTTTTCCAGGGGTTCCCCAGGGCGTGACTGGCGTAAATTAGCATTGCTCAAACGCTTTTGCGTTTTGCTCACCAAGCAATTGATCGATTTCCGGCTATAGGCGTGCACGCGCGTAAGGCACGTGCTGGCCGTGAAACAAAATCCGCGAGTAAACTCCTGCTCTTTGGATTACCAGATCGAGTATAAATGATGCTCTAGAATTTTCAAGCGTGAAATATAAAGTTTTGTACCACTCAAGCTTTTAGAAGCCAGCCATGATACTTTGGTGGTAAAAAAATACGACGGGAAAAACTGACAATAACTGATAAAACAATGAAATGAAAATTACGAAAGATTGTCAATAAATTTATTTATTCTTCTTCAAAGAAAATTGATTAGATTTACCCTCCAGCATCTTTTGATTAACCCCGAGACAGAATTTAAAATATTTATTTAACTTCAAAGTCTTCAATTACAACTTTGAAGTTGAAATTTGAATTACAGATATATCATCATACATATAATTTAAGCTCATTTTATACTTCAATTTTGTTGTTTCGTCCGCTTTAACAAAGTTGAGGTTGAAAATGGAACTTATAAAATTTATTTTGAACCTCAAAAATGTATCAGTGCCATACCAACAATGTTTTAAAAATTTATGATGAAGTTAATGAACAAAATAAGACTTTTAGATCAGTTTGAGACATTAAAATCTTCAATTAAGTTGATGATTCCCGAAATGGAATTAAATTATAAGCGGTAATTGAAATATCAAAGGAATTGAAGATTTTGAAGTTAAAACTAAACTTTAAATTTAGTCTCGGGACCTTTAAGCCATTGAATGCTGTTCGAGAATTATTTTTCTAAATAAAAATTATAAAATACACTCCAAAATCAGTAAATATAATACAACTGATTTAAACAGTGGTTCAATTTACACGGAAAAATCCATGAATATTCATGGATTTTTCAGTGTATTCCATTATTTTTTTTAATATTATTAATTTGATGTAAATAAATCAAATAGTGGACTAAATAATTAGGAGGATACGATGTTCGGTATGCCCATAAATTGTATAAATATGAATGGAAGTGTCAGTTTGTACAATAAAGATGAGTATTAAATTACACTCCTAAGCAGACAAGACTGAAGCTGGCACATCAAGTCAGCAGGTTGATTAAACGTGGCAGCATCTTGCTAGCACATTGTGTTTTCTTTCAGGAGGGAAGAGGAAATAAGAGCGTGCAGTATAAAGTGAAAAAAGCACAGGGCAAAGAAGAGAGTAAGGATCTTGGGCGAGTTTGTGTTCAACTTTTCAAGAGTGCAGACTACCTACACGGCATTGAGGTGTCTCTATCTTTGTTTATAACTCTTGCAACTGGACTGTCTTCATCGCAACATAGCAATATACCTCGAGCTGCAGTAAAACCCACAGGCAGCCTCTCGCAATGCTAATTATTCTAGTTCATGCGGGCAATTTGTCGGCGAACGTAAATGTACGTTTAATGCTCTCAGGTCCTCCCGGATATTTACATCTCTGACAAATACTCGCGGATCTTATGTGAGGATTATCCTGGGATCACTACGATATACCTTGTAAATTTTTCTTTCAGCAAAACGTGGCAGTTATAGACGCGAATGTCCAGGCATGCGATGGCAATTTCCGTTTTTCTCTTCTTAAGTCCCTCGTCTCCTCTTCGTGCCTCCAGAGAAACTAATGCCGCACGACTCAGCAACATTCGTGGCGCTGGATCGAGAACACGAGAGACTAATTCTTGAGAATCTGAAGAGATCCCGCGGGTTGAGTTAGAACACCAAGTATGCACGCCATGTTTCTATCTATCTATGTACCTACCTACCAACCAATACCCTATAAGAAAAAAATAACTAGTCCGTTATGGAAGAATAATCCTGAAATTACAGCTTAAACGTGATCACTCGATTGGCATGAAGGCATAAAATCAATTGGTAACAATGTTTGGATTCAGCTGCAGTGTATACAAGAAGGATCGAAAGAAGTAGAAGCAGAAGACTTAAGCAAAGTCGTGATTGCAAGTTTGTGAGAATCACGAACAATAAACAAAAGCAACAGCATTAAAAAAATGTATCAAAATTTACAGATAAATTGAATGTAAACAGGATGCAGGTGTACTGTACGGACGTCTACAAAACAACTTTTGCAACTGCCAGACTGTTGAAGATAAGAAGATGGGTGGAGTGAAAATTTAACGATCCTACATCTTTTAAAGATACAGACAATCCCTTAATGCCGATGAGAATGCCAATGAGACTCTACTCAATGTCTCGTCTTGAAAGAAGAACTATTTAAGGATACTATCTCTTTCTTTTCTAATTTACATATCACTCTCACGATTGCCAATGACGACCTACCACGTTAGGATTCACTCTCGATATGCAGCGTCAGGGACTAATTCCGGCTGCAGCGTGAGAATTAGACGATTAACGTGACGCTTGATGCGTCTTCTTCAAGCCTCGATATTTATTTCACTTGCATTAATATTCCGTTTAATTAGTGCACAAGAGTACTGTTGATATGGTAAGTGCATTTGACAGAAGAAGTGCTTGATAAAAGCGAGTATTTCAGCTTCATTCATTTAATAAAATGTCTTTCAATGATCTTGATTAATCAGCTCTTGTGTTTTAACCTCAAATGTAGTAAGAATTGGTATGAAGCCGCACCTCAGTATGTTCGACACAGTAATTCATTTAAGGAATATAGTGGAATGACCTCTGGATCATGGCACACATGACGGTCAATGGACTAACGAAGCTAATCTACTAGAGAAAATATTCGTGGGAACTTGGAATATAAGGTGTCATAAGTTTTTTGCGTACTTTCTTAATATGCCAACTGGTTTCATATGTTAGACTCAAACTATGCACGGTATTTGTGAATTATGGAGAATATCGTACGTATAATCAGGTTTGCTGGTTTAATTGACCTAGTGAGATGTACTGACGTGTTTATATTAATCAGAGATATTTACTACACAAGGTGTGTCTCGAGAATAAATAGGATGGGAGTGGAGATGCTAATCAGTAACGTATTTACATTAACTAATTTCAATGTAAAATTTCATTAAATAAGTACATGATCGATTGGGATCGTTTATATATTTGCACTTGAAAATTTTTTCAGAGGTTTTATTCATTACCAGGAGTTAATTAATTTACTGATATTTATATTCATTAAATTACAATTTATTAGAAATTTTTTACTTCTGTATAAAAAAAAAAAATTTAATAGATTTAATTTATTTTTAGCAAACTTACATTTTTTTTAGTAAAAAAAAAATATATCCTCCTGAAAGATTAGGTATTAATAGCAAATTTACTACAACAATAAACGTGATATTAAATTAAAATTTTTTCTAAAAAAAGATTTTTTATTCGTCAATTTGACCATTTTTGTAGCATTAGAATCAGCTTGAACTTACAAAAAAGAATTTTTGCAAGCTATAAAAATGTTTCTCCATTGCATGTTTTTAGCAGTCATATATTTACCAATTTGGGCATGATGTCAGCAGTATAGAGTAGTAAGAATTAAGTAAAATGTTTTAAGAGCTGGTAGGATTGATTGACCTAAAGAGACAATGGAATTTACTTCTTCAAGAAGGACATCCACTTCTTTGAGCTTTGACCAAAGTAGATATACTATACAAGTTTGTCAGTGCCGTATACACGCAACCCATAGTAATATAAGAGTGCAAAGAAAAGAGAACTACATGCCTATAAGCACGTAGAAATACGTGATGGCACTCAATGACATCTACTGGTAAGCATGAAACTTCAATATTCAACGACTCATCAACCCTCTCGACCAAGGCGTTGCATTTCACATAAATTAATGTCAGTACGTTTTTGAAAATGTTTTTTCTATACATGATTTAATGATGCACCCAACGATCGTTTCAAGGGAAAAGACGGTGCTGCTTACCAACCTGCGAAGACGATGAAAACGTGTTGGGATATCGACACAAAGGAACGCCGACGACGTCAAGCTATAGAGGCTATACAGCACCAGAAGATTCGTGGAAAAATTTCACTCGCGCGTGAGCACAGGGATGAGAAGAAAGAGAGAAGAAAAAATCAAGCAAAGTCAATGCAGGAAAAAAGGACTAATGAATTGCCGCAACTGTCAAGGTTATTTTGCTGTTGAAAAGACTATCCTACAGAAACGATGGAATGAACAAAAGGGTAACTAATCAATGAGAAATATTTTTTTTTTTTTACAGCGAAAAAGAAAAACAAACCTGACAGCTTCTTAAAAATAATGATGAAATTAAATAATTTATTTTAATGATAAAATTAAAACTAATTACTCAGCAGAATAAAACTTAGATAAAAATTTGTTTCAGTCGTCAACATCTGAGGAAAGTTGCTCGATTTTAAAGTTAAGTTAAATGTCGTGATTATAATTTTTTGCTGTAAATAATCTCTGACTATTCTACTCAATTAATTCGTGTTTTTGTTCAAAGTTTTCTTTTATGCAATTTATTTGATCACATCTTGAAGGTATGTATCGAAAAAATATTTAATTACATATTTATTGATTTTCTTTATTTCATTGTATTTATTTTTAGAAATATTTCCACTGGTTAACTAACACACTTGGATAAGCTTCAAAGTAAATAATGAATGTACTATATAACCTTACAGAAAGATCATTCGCATCTACAGAAGAATGACTTTATGATATTTATTATTTATCAAGATTCTTCACGCAATCTTCAATCACATTTAATGTAAATTAATTTAAAAAAAAAAAAAAAAAATCAAATGTCTTTATTTTTCTATTCACTAATTTCAATAATTTCAAAGAATACTTCAACAGCTCCAAAAAGATGTTGGTGCTCAAAAAAAAAAAAAATCTCGACTTCCATGTAAGTACTTTTGATTTTTTTATCAACAATCAACCTCTAAAAAATTCTAAACCAACATAAACTATTAACTTATGATAATCAACAGCTAAAATAAATAAATTTCTAGAATGGAAAGTGAAAAGAGTTCTAAGGAAAATTAAAAATTATAGACAAATAAAAATTTCATTTATTTTTACAGAGCAAAATACCTCAATTAAATTAAATAATTCAAGAAAAAAGTATCGATGAAAATACTAGAGAGACAAAAAAGTTCTCGTGCTCTTGCATCGCTGGTGAGTTCTCTGGCTCGTATATGAATATATAACCTCCGATAGATCGATACGTTCCACACGTCTTGATGGTCAATGCATGCCACAGAGTATCTGTCTGACTACGCAAGACTTCCTTCGTTTCTCTTTTATGCTGCTCATACACATGTAGGTAGATATAGAAAGACATGTGACGAAGTTCCTGATGCTAGTAAGAATGATAAACTATTTACGATCTAACGCGTCACGTGCAAAGAGTATTCGCGAATAAAAGCCATAACGAAACGATCTTGACGTTTGATTTCCCGGAGATAATGGCTGTCGTTCTTCGAACTTCTGCCTCTGATACTTGAGCGAAAATATTTTCTTGATGCTCTCGGAAGTAAATTGTTCATAAATCGTAAAGAAATAAAGGGATAAGAAATAAGTTGACAGCTCTTCCGTTTTATTTATCCAAGTATTTATTGCAAGAGGATTATATTTCTCTTGTATATCGTATACATATCGTTCAAGTGTTCAAGAGAGCTCGAAGAAATGAATTCCCGCGACTGCAGAAGGTCGTAAAGGCGGACGTTACGTGGATGCATCAGAGAAACGTGAACACTTTCAAGTGTGTTAAGTTACTTGACGCAACGAAGCCTGAACTTTCGATTTCGCGCCTCCTGCGCGCACCTTTCTGACGATTTATGCAAATCCGGAGGCGCAAGAGCCAGCATGTCTACAAGTTAAGAGAATCGAGAATGCGGGGGCATTGAGATTCGTCTGTCGACTCCACCTTATAATATATATTTAGACTTTTTCTCCTATGCTTATTCTCTTGTCTTCTGGCATTTACTAACTGCACCAACTTACCTACCTCCCAGGCCCATTCTAAAATATGGAGCCTTTCTTGTTGTAAATCACTATGTTATGCACTGAGAAAAGTTGGAAGATTCCACTTCCGCTTTTCTATGCAAAGCAAATGCTCCTTGACTTCTTCTATTTTCACCCACGATACTCTGGAAGAGTATCACATTGCATTTAAATTCTCTCTTCATTTTTTATGATGCAAATAAATAAACCGTTTGTTTTCAATTTTTAAGACAAAAAAAGGTTCTGTTTAAAAACGAAAAATTACAGTTAGTATTGTATCATAAAGAAAAATATTGATTTATTTTTAAATAAAAATTTTTTACAAGTTGTAAACTAAAGAAAAAAAAAATGATTAATATATAAAAAAGAATTTGTTATTTAGTACCAGGTACACTGAGAAGAATCGATATAGTTGTATTTACCATCATGTGTTATTGCCCTATTAAAATACCTTAGCTATTCTGAGATAGTTGTCGTTTTTAGTTAGGGTGACTAACAATTTCTTTGAATGTAGAATTGATTCGAAATAAATTAACAATATAGTATTCAAGACAATTATAAAAATAAAAATAATATCCATCATGTACATATTTTAATTTAAGCTTATCAGATTAATTAAATTCTTCTGACATTTTATATAAAACTATTACCTTACACAATCTGATAATGAATATATGAAGCAAAATCGATCCAATATAAAATATAAAAATATTAATATTATTAATAAAATTATCTAAAGTGACCGGAATAATTAAAAATCACAATCCATATTCCATGAAATAATTAAATTCAATAACTTCATTATCTCCATGACTATATCAGACTAATAATTTTTTCTCTATATCATAGAAAGTCGATGTAATAAAAGCTGATAGACCATTCGCTAGAGAGACCTGTGAAATGATAACACAGCAAGTTTATATAAAGCGGGTGGTAAAAGGATTGCGGTGAAAAAAAAAGAAAACTTAAAATTATCTAGAGTCTCATTATCGTTCGTTTGGAATCACTGAACTGCTTAAAAGAAGACAAACTGTATTTTTTACTACACACGTGCGAAGAATTTTCTGTCGTGGAATTTATCATTTGCTAGTCGAAGAAAAGAAAAAGATCCGATCTTTTCGTGTTCGAGAATGAAACTGAAAAAGGGAAAAGAAGAACACAAAAACTAAGATGAGACTAAAAGAGCAAAAAAGAAGGCAAAAGGGAGAAAAGCAAGAAGGGTACGTGCGATGCCTGCAATTAACCACATTTTTACCAAGAGAATCCAGGCTGAAATCAAGCGTTGGTGATGCGACCAAGTTACCGTGAGAGATCACGTTCTTATCGTTTACGATCAGGACGTTCGCGGCGGGGATTTAGTTTTATCTTGCACTAAGAACTTTCTGTTAAAGAATATCTACGTCACACTGTTCTTTCATGTACGTTCAATCTCCTCGCTTAAGATAAAAATACAGGTAATGAATTTAAATAAATGAAATTACAGTGATATCCTGAATTATTTCAACAGCTCTCTTAGCCATCTGTAATAAACCAACTATAAGCTTAATTTAACGATCAAACTGTTGAAAAAGAAATTTTATCTTCAATTACATACAAAAAAATAATTTAAGTATTCATGATCATTAGCACCAATTAAATAAACTTATTTAGTAATATTTCAAACATTTTATGAAACTATTTTAAATTTATATTGATGTTATAATTATATATATTTTTGTTTTTATAGGTGCTATTATTTGATCTGACTTAAATGGCAAACAACTAAACAACTTCGTTAGAAAGCTATTGTGAACCCAGTGATTATGAAAGAAGTTTCATCGCTATTTAACATCAATATCATTTGGATTGGGATCTACTGATTTGCTTGGAGCTTTGAAAATATATGATACACAATTGCAGCATAAGGAAACGTAATTTCAACCTACGCATTACTGGTAAGTGTACGAGAGATCGTATTCGTATAATTTATTCCTTTTCATTCAAAAGTATCATGAGCTTTATGCTAATACGATTGGAATATTATCCTCAGTCGTATGTCACTGACCACCTACCACTTGACCACACCACATAATGTACGGCGTGCTAACCCGTTGTTATGTCGTCTCGAGAGCGAGGGGTAACTCTGAAAAGTTTTGTGTCCGATGCACTCTGTCAGAGATATACGTGTTCTTAAATGGGCGGGAGAAGCTCTTGAGCAGTTCGTTGTAACGCGTGGCATTGCGAGAGCATCAGGAGGTTATTAGATTATAATTCAAGACACGCTTGACTAGGTTAACTCGTACTTTACTCCACTATTTATAGACCTAATGTTCAGTCATTTCTACCTGTCAATTTCACCATGAAGGTGAATCACCTTTTCACATTTATTTACTTATACTGGATATACTATTATTTATATTTCACATTCTGCATCTAGTCCTACCATCATGATGCACCTTTAATGCTTTTTTAGACGGATTTTCATACGATACTTTGTCTCATCACAAATAGAAATTTCTTCTCGGCCTAACAATAGTTAATCATTAAAAATAGTGATATTTTTTTTTATCAACCTAATGATTTCTAAGTCAGTAGTGATATTAAACATTGAACATTGAATGAATATAGGTTAACATTTGAACAAAGTTAGTAAGAAATTTCAAAACACATGAATAACAAGAAGCTGTTATTAATTTTTATTATTCAATAAAAATGTTAACTTTAGATAGTTATTATTCATGATTAAACTGCTTGAAGGTCTCGTGTAGATAAAAATTGTTCAGCTTACAGTTATATGAGTTTTTTTTAAACGTCAATAACCTTCTTACAACATTACTGGTTAATAATTGGTATTCATCATCTCAAAATTTTTGGCATCGTAAAATATTATTATTCTTCACATCATCAAATAAAATGATGCTTTTTATTGTTATTTAATTTGTCAATAATCATCAATATTTTTAATAAAAAAATTTCGAGATAAAAGAATAAAAATAATTATAATATATCAAAATAAATATCAATAACCAATTGTCATTGAATAAAAATCCATTAAAAAGATAGAATAGATGATTTAACATTGGATACTCGGAATAAATCATCGTCGGTTTACCAATAAAGAAATTTTTTCGAGTGTCAATGGATTCATTGGATATCTCTAATAAAAAAGCTTATCAAAAATAAACAATTTTTTATCACATTATATTTAAAAAGGTTAATGATGAATCTTCAATTTTTATTAAAAATACTCTTTTGAAACAGGCACCTTGTCTAAAAGTATGTGACAACTCTCTAATCATTCAATTACTAGCAAACAAGTTGAATAATAGCCACAGATAATCTAACATTTTCAAACGTGTGTCAGGCAATTATCTAACCAGAAAAAACAATGCTATAAGTGATGCAATTGATTGACGGTATTCTCTGTCTATTATTTAATCAAAAATAAATCCATATCTCATAAATTTAGAATCAAGTAAGAAATATTTGGTCAAATCAATTGAAAAAAAACAAGAATTATAGGTATGATTCATCCTGTCTAACGAAGTTATATTGAAAAATGATATTTTTATAGTTCTGATAATAAGCTAATAATATATCTTTTGAAGTTAAGGCGTTAAGCCGGCTTTGGTTTAATCAAGAAAACAAATCTTAATGTATTTACTTTTATGAAATTATCTTTATCACAACGAAAAGGTTATAAAAATCATCCAATTGTCTTTTGAAGTGAAGGAAAAAATTTCATAAGATATGTTTAATGAACAAATTACTAGCTCGGTATATCTAGTATTTTTATCTGCATTCCTTGTTGAAAGTAATTGTTCATGTAGCAAGGAAGTCTTACTTGAAGGCATAGTATTCAGACTTCATTGTTAACCCGTCAGTATCACCTCTTATAGCTATCTATTACTTTCTTTTTACATTAAACCAAGTCTAAATCACTCGATGTCCACTACAAATACTTCATGAATGATCTAGACAACTATACAAATGTATTGTAAGTTTTTAACGATCAAATACATTCATACAAAAGAGTCTTAACACATGTTCGTGTCGTCAGATTTAATTGAATCAAAGAAAATTCTTTTGAAAGAGAAAATTTCAGTCAATTAATATCACAACTTATTTTCTTCTCTATATTTGCGTTGCTCGTTCTGCTCCACATCAAAAATTTCTCATTAAACTTATCGTATTGTATATATAAAATGAAGAACAATTTTCAGATCTGTTTGAACGGCCACTAATTTCGAAATTGTAACTGATTCATTTTCACTAAGGAAAATGAATAGAATTCTAGACACCATGAAAATGATTTTTTCAGTAGTTTTTCACTATTGAGAATCACATTACAAATATTTTACCTTAAATTAATGTATCTGCAATCCATCAAAATCAGATATTAACATTCCACTGATTTCTCAATTCTTTTTATAATTAAAAAAAAAAAAAAAACAATGATATTTCTTTTTTTCTCTTTACCTAACATTCATTTATTATTTCTTGCAATAGAAAATAATGAGAGAATCAGTGAAAATCAAAAAGAATTTCCAAGCTTCAGATGATTTATACTGATACTGAAGAGTATAAATAAAACTGAAACCGCGAGAATTATTTACCGAACGTTAAAAGAAAAATTGCGATCGACTTATTGGGAAAAGCCGTGTTACGCGAACAAATATAGTAGAATAGCGATAGAACAAGCGGCAGATTGGAATAAGTGATAGGATTTACTGTGTGTGATCGATCATCAGAGTTAGACATGATCGATGCTTCTACAAAAAGTCGTTGGGATGATCGGAATGTTGGTGTGCGTGCTCATTCCTGCCATGTAGTACTCACTTGGGGTCCATATAGCGTGGGCTTTTGCACTTGCCATCGTATATTTCCTATTTATTGTTACTTTTTACAACATCCCAACCTCGCCCCGTGACCCTGCAACCGTATTCCAATAATTTACTGTAATTTATTCCCTGTTATGATACCGGTATAGCTTGCACATCGAATGATCTCCCGCGGAGAAATAGTACGCAAGATATAGCTTGTGTGGATTTCCGTAGGTCAAACGATAAAGGTCAACGATGAGAACTATTTGACAAATGTTTCAGTAATTGACAATTTTTCAGCTCAATAATCTCCAACAAGTTAGTTAATATTTCTTGATAAAGAAATTAAGTTGATATTCAATAACCACTAATTGTATGTGGACATCAATAGGTAATCAACAAATGAGATTGTGATATTTTCTTTACTTTTTTCAAAGTATAAGATGTAGAAATAGATTACTTATGTCATTATTATCTAAATATTTCATCAGATGTGTTAGAAATGAGATAAATATGATAATAAATGAGATAACAGGTTGAACTACTTACCTGGGTATCCTTCAGGGATTACAATTTCCGGTCCTACTTTAATGTCATGTCGATAACGATGCATCAGGAGTGTTGCAGTAATCCTAAGAGATCTCTGCTGCTGTTTATACAAAAGAATGGGTCTTCCACCACCACCTTCTACTCTGACAACTCTTGGTAATGAAAATCTATCCAAGAATTCTCGAATTGGTAAAAATCCACTACTTGAACTGGCTGCTTCTGCTGTAGCTTCTCGAGAACTTGGTAACGAGTCATCACCAGTCCCAGTAGCTTCACCGCTTGAAAGCGTTGAGAATTCACCACTTGATGACATATTGATTTTCTTCTTAAAAAATTCTTCAAGGTATTAAGACACTTCTATTCAATTCACTTGAATTTTATATCAAGATTTACTTCCACATGTTAAACATTTATTATTCACAGCACTTTTTTTCTTTTTCGTTGGCTTAGATTTAGTCTTTAATCCTAGTTCAAGCTATCCAGTTACAATCTGAAATAAAGAAGAGAGACTTGGTAAAATTTCATTCAGTGTTAAATAATATTTTGAAGTAGGAAAAAAGTAAAAAAATAATAATTGAGATGATCTTGACGTTTAAATGATAATGATAAAAAATTCGTTTAGAAGATTCTGTTATGTTTTCATCGCATTAAATACATAATCATAGCTTGTTAGGAATTGAAGTAGAACATCTGTTTGCTGAAAATTATGTATGCTGAATGAATGGTTAGAGTTTAATAGCTTAAAAAGGTTCATTACTCATAGAAAAAAAATGTTTAGGATATTTCTGAAGCTGAAGAAAGAAAGGAAAGGCTACTGAATTGTAGGATAATGACATAAAATAATGTATGGGTGCATTTAGAAAAAGAGAAACGATAATTCTAGCTTAGAAGAATATCTCACAGTATAAAGAATCAATGCGTGCTTCAGTTAACGGTGATTATATTTGCAACTCTAGACGTTGGATGATGATTATGATGAATTTATGATGATGATTAGCACGTGGCATACCGCAACATTGCCACTAGTGTTCATGAACTGAATAAATGATGTTTTATTCCTTTTAAATCAGAATAAACCGTTCATTTATTTGCACCAACTGATCAGCATAAATTAAGTGTTTTTTTTATCAACTCATTGGACGTTTCAACTGTCAGACCTCCTGGATATTTCTGTGTACCATTTAGTAGATTCAATCAACATTCAATGAGATTACGATGCATCCATTCGTAACATTACCAACGATTAACTATACGCATAACTGACCATGTCATTTTACTTATTTGAAAGTTCAAGTCTACCTAGTCAACGACATATGATTAATCATCTTCCCTTTCTGCAGCAATGCGGATCTCGATCTCGTTGACAACATTTGGATCGTGAAATGCAATTGACCGTGACTAATCGTAAACCGGATGCTTACGCGTCACAACAATCGAATTATTACATTAAATTAAACCCGTAATTATAAATTACATCATTTATTTGCTGTCGAATTGAAAATCTTCAGTAATAATTAAATTTCACACATCAGTAACTTTTTTTTTGTTATTCTTTCAAAGTAAATCCAGTTTTATAAACCCTCAGAATAGTATAAAATAGTGGATTATATGTAAGAGATACGAGTAATAAACACTATTTGTTTATAAAATCAAAATTTATTTGAATAATTTCATCATTATTGATTATACTTTTCAAACCAGTTAAAATGAATTGTTAGATAAAACTCTAAATTAAATAATAATCAATCATGTCATTAATTTTTCATCTAATTGAAAATATCGTATCATTAATAATAATTAAATCTTACATCTTGTCATTTTTTTATGTTGACAGTTTCATAAAATCTTCCACTAGTAGATCCAGTTCTTCAGGGTCTTGATGACAAATTAATTGTACGTATAAAAAATAAAAATATTTAAATCACATTTAAATTTATTACTCTAATTAATTGTATGGTAGGAACGAGTTTTTTTTTTTTTTTTTTTTTTTTTTTTTAACTTTTATTACAAATGAACACTAATGGAAAAAAATATCAAAAATATCATGGTAACTGTCAAAATGATAACTAAAATACTGTATTACTCCAACAACAGACGTTGGACGTCCCGACACTTCGAACGAGATCGTAAGACTAAAGCGAGTGAACAGTCACGATGCGGGATATCCTCTCAACATCCCCACCTATAGGCTCGAATAAACTACATCCACTGTCTTTTTATCCAACAAACATACGTACGTCAAGCAAACAGTCTTTTGCCTTGTCATACTTTTTTCTCCGATTTTTTTCGAACCATTTTATCTCTTATTTTGACAAAGTATTCTAATATATTTTTATCTCAACTCGTGTCAATGATAGAAAAATAGAAAAATCCACAATTGAAAAGAAAAGAAACGCGGTTAAGTATAGATAAGACATACACCTTGATCAGGTTTGCCATATGTTTACTTGCGTCATATGGTGTACTACTTCTGCAACTATGTATCGCTAGTAGATGAGCTACTGGATCAAACGGTTATCTGAGCGTACTTATACCATCTTCATATTATTCATAAATATTTAAAATGACAACTCAAACAATTAGATTGCTGTGGAAGACTTTATTACTCAATATATTCATAACTTTATTTACTCTGTTTATTGATGCAATAGAAAACCTGTTTAATTATTTTTTTGCAGTTCTTTTTATTTAGTTGAAGAAAATATTTTTATTTCAATATCTTTTCTGTGAAATATTCCATTTAATATGCATTCATAATGTTATTTTCATCATGAATAATTAATTTCAAGTTTACACTGAAAGAAATAAATAGTTGGATTTACTATTAATAATTCGAAAAGGATTCAACTATTTTCTGTCAAATGAAGAATTAACATAGGATTGTAAATCCAACTATGGGACTCAACTATTATTTTTTAGAGTGTAATCGTAAAAATAAAATATCTTTTATAAATAAATACTTTAATTACAAAAATTTGAATTTTTATTTTTCATTTCAAAAGAAAAATGTTAATTTAATTTAATAAAACAAAAAAAAATTGACTATAATATTTTTTCTTTATATTATTATATTACTTTCATTGTGGAGTTTATCGACATCTACTTTCATTAATCATAATTTTTATCGATTAACAATCAAGTAATAATTGTATTTATTAACCAATCAATTAAATTTATTGTTTTTTAAACGTTTGAAATTTTTGATTAGTACAATAGAGATAAAAAAAAGTAATATAATTGTTTGGCAATTTGATACTTTCTCTAGCCTTCATGTCATGTAAAGTTATTAGTACTATAAAAATTAACACCCTTTTGTTTCGTTTGAACATAAATTACCTTAAACGAAATGAAGAATGACAGAGAAAGTGCGCCATAAGACTAAGCAGAACCAACAGTCAAAGAGGGCGTAAACTTCTGACAATGAAAAAAAATTTATTACTGACGTGGAAATTACATTGTTTAAGTATTAATTTAAATTACAAGCAATAGAAGAAAAACGTTTTGTAAGATTTCTACAACCGTGCAGGACACTTGAAGTTCTTAAATAAAGTTTCACGATGTCAGTGCACACATTGAATTATACTTTCACATTACCTCAACTATTTTACGCATATTTACCATTTAATAATTAGACTGAAATACAAAATACTTATATCACTCCCTGAAATAATATATGTTCAGTAATAAAGAATAATACATGAATGACTTTGTTGATTATAGTATCTCAAAGGAGCAGTCTATTTCTGTGTGGAGTGACTTTTGGTTGAATAAGAAAAACAGAGGAGACTCGATGATTGTTCTCATAACGCCTGGAGGATTATGTTTGTCTTTCTCAAAGTGGAATTAACAAGGTCTTTGAAAAAAAAGAGGAGGTAATTGCTACAAGTTTCCTGGAAAAAGGTAGTCACTTAACTAAAAACTGGATTCACTATCGAGAGGGTCCCTGGCACGGCCAATGACTCTGTCAGTCATAAGACGTGGCAAACCTGTTAGAGAGGTATTGAATCGAATGAAGTAGTGTGACAATTTAGTCCCTCCAATGATTATAACTTGTATAATATCTTCAAATAATTTATTATCTTGGAATAATGCATAAATTGCTAGTCTATTCTATAAATAAACAACGTGAGTGGGCGGATGTATAGAGTTGGCGAGCGAGCAAAATTGTATACTTGGTACAGGTCATATTCCTCTATTTATTATATCACGATTGAGGTAAGGGCACCTCAGGGTGAATATTATCATTACATAAATAATTGTAATGAGCGATCAGTACACGGAAGCATCTTGCACGCCGCAATAACGCTTGATAGTCTCTTGCAAGCTTGCTTAACCTTCCGAAGGTCGATAAAACCTTTGCTCTTCTCACTACACTCTTCTACATCAAGTACCGCACCTTCTTCTCACGTGGTCAAGAAGAATCTAAGTGGCAAACTGACCGGGACCTATTTTGCGCATTTTTACATGGTCTTATAAGACACGCAAAAGTCAAGAAAATGAAAAGAATCGATCCAATACTATTACTTTACTCTTCCGCGTGCACGCAGAGTCATTAACCGAACCACCAACCATCTTTCATTACTCCAGGATAGTTTGATCCTCTACGCGATCAACCATTGACGATTATTAGTTAACTATGCACAACCTAGGATCAATAAGAATTTCTCATCTACTGATCAAGTAAAAATTCATTTTTGTGAAGTTTAAGTATCCCTTGTCAATAAACATCTCTTGTATAAGTTACTTTCATCATATACATTAACTCTAATAGCTACTTTCAGGACTTGTGAATATTTTATTCAATTACTCATGGTTTAGCCATTTTTTTTATCACAAGTTGACTTGAATGAATCACATGTCATAAACGAATTAAAGAGTAGCACTTTTTTTTTTTTGGTTTAATGATACTGTAGTGTCCCCCAGTTTTCATAAGAAATAGAAATACTAGTTGATGTTGATCTGGTAAAGAAAATTATTTTAAATGAAAGTAAAACTTTTTGTATCATTTTAATTGAACTTAATGACTTTATATTTTTATAAAAAAAAAAGTATACAATCAAGTTAAAAAAAAATTTATTAATCATGAGTAATTTTTCATTGATTTAATCGACATTTATTCTTAAAAAAAGAAGTATACCTGAGCAAACAGAAATTATAAAAAGTAGATTTATTTAAATTTAGATATTATATAATTTATTTAAATAAGAATATTTATGAACCAACTACTTGATACGATAAAAAATAAATTCAATAATTTTATCAAACTTTATCATTATTTATTTCATATGAATTACTCAAAAAACATGAATTAAATTAAAACAATTTTTTTTTTTTTCAAAATTGTTAGAGTTCAAGAAGCAGCTTTTTGCGAATTTTAATTGAAAAAAGGTTGTCCTGAGTGTAAAAAATATAAAGAGAAAATTAACGATAATTATTAAGTTAATAATACATTTTCTGATTAACAATAAACTATTGGTTTTTTGGTATGAAGCTAATAATAAGATTTGTCGTCACATCTGCATGTATTATGAAAGTCACTATCGTCACCCTTGGAATATCGCTCAGTCGGAAATTGCTCAACGTTTTACGACGACGTTAAAATTTCCCCCGAAGCTTCTTTTTCCTACTACTTCTATCATTCTTGTGTGGTAGAGAAGTCAGCAGTTTATGCGAAAGATAATACTCATGAAGGTATGAAAAAGATAAAGACTAATAGTATATATCGTTAAGATAATGTACCGGTATATTAAAATAATGATAATAATTATTGATAAAGCGTTGGAAATAATATTAAAAATACTCCATAAGGTAGAAAAGATGTTCTTTAAGAATATAAAAGATTATTCAGTTGATCAAAATGTTTTTAAAGTCATTCAACACCAAATAGGGTAGCAAATGATAATTTCACTTTCGCTAAAAAATTTTTTTATTCCATGATACTTTTGTTTTTATCTTGTAACAAAAAACCTCATGTTATATCACATTATATGGTAGTGAAATAATGAATTTATTTTGATACAAGTCCATTCAAATAATATTTAAGATCACTGAATTATCATAAATCAATTTTGAAACATTAGCATATTTTCAAAGTATTCTTCATGAACAACATTAATCAAAGTCACCAGCAAAGAAAGAAATAAATATTAACTGATGTGAAAGGTTTAACTGGCATAAGTATATCATTTTAATTTTTGCCAATTTTTTTTACAACTTTCTCATAATCACTTTTTTTTTAACACAAAAGTCCAAGGTTTGTATTGCACATTTCTAAATTTAAATTACTATAAACATACGTGAGGTAATAATTATAAAAGCGAGAAAATGTTGTTGTAAGTTTGCGGTTTTTTGTCAATTATTAAAGAATGACAACTCACTAGTCCCAAAAAAATAAAATCTTTATCTCTTATTACTTTCACTGACTCGTGTCTTTGGCAAGGGATTCATAAATATTAAAGCCAAAAATTTCTCCGGACCATGTTCACGCATTCTGTACATTTGAAATAAACAGTTTGCGTAACCAATGATGCATCTGGGCTGACCATGCACGGCGACATTTTACTGCACGAGTAGAGAGTTTGATTCCATGACTTAACTACAGCCTCGCGTGTGAATACTCCGTTTAAAAGTCGTCTTCGGTCGTCGATTGATCTGCAAAGTCAATCGTAGATTTCTAGTTGGAAGGTTTTAACTATTTCGTAAGTTTTAGTAAAGCAATTTCTTAAGATTCTCGACTATCGTGTATGCATAAATACCTTTTATATTTACTATAGTTAAAACAACTGCAATCAATCGAGTTATTTTTCATAGTAAAGTTTGTGCTTAATCATTCTGATAATTTAAACTATTTAAATCAATCAATGATTTTTTTATTTAGAGGAGAAGGTAAGATTATGGCCCAGTCTTTAATATGGTCCATTTGTTTATTATTCGAGTACGGTGCGTCTTCCATCAATTAACCCACAAATATATTAAAAAACAACTTCTTGACTATAAGCAGAAAATTTGAAAAGTGACTATTGATGATAATTTAACAGAGTAAAATGTAATTGAATAAAAACAAAAAGTAATCCATAATCCTACCTTCTCCTCTATTTATTCACAATATTGAGTTTGTGACAAAAACTTTATCGATTTTACTGTAAGTTTATTCACCAAGTGAATTTATGGAGAAGAAAAGGGAACCAAGGGTATAGAATATGACTTCATCATCTACCATAAGGTGTAGAGGTTGTTGGTGAAAATCGCTTAACGATAAATTTACTGCCTGACACCATTTACATTCTATTTATCACTGATACTTTTTGTTCATCTTCGGTATTTATTTTTTCATTTTCATTATATTGGTGTTTAACAAATAAAAACACCTTAAGCTTGGATAAATAATTTAGAAAGAAATGAATTATTTACAGAACTCTGAGTCTAAAAAATTGTAATAAAGTTTATTGCAAGCATTTGTTCAATGACTCCTTCTTCAAGCCTACTTGAAATGTATAAGGACAAATTTTTTTTCTTTCATGAAAAGTTGTGGTGGCCTTGTCAAATGAGTAATGAACTTGCGTTCTTTTTTTCTTTTAAGAGGTGGAAAGTTGAAAAATTGAAGAACAAATACTTTTAAGCAATTCGAAAATTTTCGAGGTAGTAAAAATTTCAATTTTATGATTGTAGATATTTTTATAAAACGTTTCATAAATCAAATGAATTAAAAATCAATAATAACACAAAAATAAAACTTGTATAGAGTGATTGGGTAATCAATTAGGCATGTGGGATTTTTTTTCCAATATATAATTAAATTTTCAAGGCAATTTCTTTATAAAGCTGAGCAATTTGAAAATAAAAAAATGAGAAATATTTTTTAAAAGCATCATCAATATTTTCATATCGATGACTAATAAAAATAACTAGCAACTATTAAATAATTATGAACATTAAAAAAAAAAAAAAAAAAAAAAAAAAAATAGAAAACAAGAATTATCAGATAATCAATCAATCAATCAAATGTGTAAAATCAAAGTTGAATAGCCAATATTCCTATTACAATTTCATTTTATCAAATGACTGGAGTTTCAAGGTAACCTGTCGTTAAAGTTTCCTTCATCGAGGACCACTAATTTGTCCAATTGATCAATAAATGACTTTGTCACGGTATGAGATCGTTAATCGTGAAATAACTAGTACGTTCATAATAGAGCAGAATGTGGTTCCGCGTGCTCGACATGCCTCCTGATCTCTTTCTCAATTCAATAAAAGTATCAATAACACGACAAATCAAAGTAACCTGCGGAATATTTTCGTTACAGTTGAATACGATTTACCAGTAGGATTTTCTGGATTATTGGTCCTGGTAATTTATTGTTAAAACCGGTAGGAAACAGTCGATTTGAACGAGTAGCTTCGTTAGTGTCGAAAGACGGCCCCCGCAGCACGTTGTCTTGACTGCATACTATTCAAGTGAATAGTCGAATCGAGCTCATACTGTAGCTCTAAAATTGGTCTTCGACGATATTGCATTATCTCCCATATAACGATCTCGCAATAACTAGCCCTCGATAATGCAACCTTTAGCCACTATTTGAGAGTATTGATTATGTGAGGTATGTAAAATATATTGGATCGAATCAAACAAATATTTTTATTTAGATTATAATGTATGGTTCATTGATCATTGTTGTATTTAGACAAGCTTAAAATTGGTATTAATAATAATAACAACAAAAAGACTACGTGATTTTAACCAATTTAACAGTAAGTGAATGTACAAAAAAAAGTAAGAGGAAAAAAGAGAAAGTATTGAAACGCAAAGATACTCTCTCTGTCGCCTTAAGCGATGAGCCAGTACCAGTTCATCAGATAATCCACCCGCCGCCTGCTCGAAGTTTTTTTGTATTTGCTATGGTAATAAAAGAGAAATATCGTCATCAACTATATCACTATTTTATGCATTTTTATGCAATAAAAGTGTGTATGTTTTTTATTTTTTTGATTCATATAGAGATAAATATTGAAAATTATCAGTTTTAATTTTATGTTAACTTAATATATAAGTAATATTTGCTTTTATTATGTAATATGGATTGCTAAATTTTTTTTTTAATGTCATTCATGCTTTAATACCCTACAAGAAATATCATTTCTTAGTACAATTAAAATATTGCGACAATTTTTTTTTTTTTTTTGGTTTTAGTAATGATTCTTGATTACTATAATCAATAATTCAAGTGAAATGTTATCCAATCTAAAGCATAATACGATTTTATTTGGTGATACCCTTGAAGATATAATTGCAATTATTTTAAATTTAAAGTCACATTTATCATCCAATAATAATTATTGCTGTAACAGTATTCTTTTTATAAGTTCATTATTTTAGAATCGTTCAATCAACTATTTTTTATCATTAAAATAAACTGATCCATTTTTTGAATAAATTGAAGAGACTAGAAACAACAATATATAACCTTTTGAATTTATTTCATCGAATATTTATTATTGCAACTTCCTTTCAAAATTTTTTTTCTGATCAAATCTAAAGGGTTCTTCGTTCATTCAGGTAGAAAGAATTGATAAGATTCAACTCAAACCACACATTAGCCAGTGGTTAACTTTGTATAGTTCTACCTGATTTGCATGTTAATTATTAAAAAACAATGTGCCACGTAACAGGTTTTATCATTGCTTGAAAAACAAAGCTTGTAAAATTTAATGTCTGAAGTAGCTATCTATATCCTATCATTCATCAACATCAATTTACTATTACTGTAAACTTTTTATTTGTAAAGTCTTGATCAGGTAACTCATGAAAAAACTGAAGAAAGTCTGGTGATTAAAAGCTCGGTTAAATTAGAAGAAACTTCTAGATCAAGTTTTAATTAATTGAAACCCATATTATTTTTTATATCAAAAAAAAAAAAAAAAAAAAAAATTCATATATTTCAAATTTTGTTGATTGAAAACAATACTTGCTACTTTTAACCTACACTCGATAATCAATTAGCTCGGTATAATTAGGTGATCAATTCATTGACTAATTTTAAATAGTGTTATACTAATGATCAGCCCGTATTTTATTACAGCATCTATAAAGTCTCATTGTTGAACATATCAATTTGTTTCTTGATCACAATAGCTGTACCACATGTTGTTAATATTGCTGATTATTTTCAACACGACTGTTTTCAATAAGTTTTCGTGACTAAATTAATTCCTTTCCACAGATTAGTTGCTGAATACTTCCGTGGACGTTCCGATAGACGTAAGAGTGATATCGTGGTCACGTTAACGTCATGTCTCTCGGGCGAGGCTCTTAAATCCCTAAAGAGCAAGTTTAAATCAATCGCCGTAATAAATTAACGCTCAGCATCGTACCGCTAGAATAAAGATTAAAAGGTATGTTTTTTGTTTGTAAATGCTAACATAACACTTTACTGTTCTAACTGACTTTTCATTTATCTGACATCTTTGCAGGAATTGATCCGGAAACTTCAATCTATCTGACATTATTTCTTCATTAGCTGTGATATTGGATACATTGGGCATTTGCATATAAATTTTATAGAATATAATATTCACTGATGGAGCTAGAAAAAAAAAAATTGTCAAGAATAATATTGAATACATGTTATAACGGTTTGGTGCCCTTAGAAACCATAACTGTAATCCATCAGGCCATTCTTCGCGCGCATTAACCGTAACACCAGTTGACAAGCCTATCAAATTGCTTACCTATTTGCGAATCTCATTACACGCATTACAATGAGTGATGCAGCGATATTCATCGCGATATGCATATGTGATGTACACGAAAGATGAGAAATTCATTATGTAAAGCATCCGCACAGGCGTAACATTCCTCTACAAGACAGTTTTAATATTTACTAAATGACTTAATACAATACACTTATCAGCTTTATCACATGCTAAAAAAAGATAGACTGTGTAGATAACTCAAGAACAAATTATTTGAAGAGGAAAAATTATAGAGTAAAAACTTTACATGATTGAATTTTTTAAATTACATTTTCCTTGGAGACTTAAGCTTTTCAATTAGTTTATTTTCTTAGACAAATATTCTAATTTATAAACTGATTAATTAGAGGTTAATAATATCAAGAGAAAATCATTAACAGTCGATACATTTTATTGATTGCTCATAAACGATGCAATCTTAAGGAAAATATTGATTATTTATTGTTAATAAATAAATTAGTTAGATAGGCTTTGGTTATTAGTGAAGATAGAATTGATAGAATCACGTATAGTTTCAAAACAAATTAGTATCTTATCCTACAGTGATAGAATATATGAAATATTGTTAAGAAAAAAGCTTCTGAAGAATTGATATACTTAATTTAATGAGAAATTTCTTGATATATATTTCAAATATAATTTATTATTATGTCAACGCTGATAGCTTTGTATATAATATAAATAAGATTCTTTCAAGGAGGATTTATTTATTATTATTTTGTCAAGGAAAAGTAGTTGGAAACTTCAAAAATAACTTCTTCATTATCATGTACTTCAAAATAAATATAATGAGTAAATAAAATTACAAATAATTACTTTAATAGTGCTAATTGTTGATACAATGTAAAATAAAGTACTTTATATGAAAAAAATTCAATGGCTTTTAAGAAAACTTTATTAAAGATCTTTTGTTTATAGATGTAATCTGATTCATATGATCTGATAATTATATCAAGAGAAGGATTTTATAACAGTTAATAATTCTTCTGATTCGATGCAGCGAACAAAAAATCCATTATTAAATAATAATAAATTTAATGAATCTTAATAAACTGTTATGAAATTTTTTTCCCAGAATGAAGTAAAATAATATAACACTTGATGCCAATATTTTTTAAAGATAGAATGAAAAGATTGAGTTATCATGTTTTTATCTCTCTGTTGCATGTACTATTTTGGTGCAACCAATTAAATAGTAATAAAAATATTCCAGTGGATATAATGATTACCAAGTAAAGCAAGGACTAGGATAAGCAATTTCTTTATGATTTGCATCTTCGAAGCTGGATTTAACCTCGATCCAAACACGTGGATGTAGTAAATTAGAATAGACGTAGATGTTAGTTTTCTCGTCGAACGGTTCTCACCGCTCCATCGTACTGCACGCGCGTGAGATCTGTTGTACAGTAGCAGCAGTCAGTAGCGAAGACGCGTCTCGTAGGTACGGAACTCTCGTAACATATATACAACACTCTTTTGCAGCATCTAAGCTATACGAAGACGCACGTGCACATCACGAAACGAGTGGTCTAGCCAGTCGAGCAAATTACCCACTCTCGTTCCTATACCAAGCATCAAGACGTCTTCATCCTCTTGCGGACATAGTATACCCAAGCGTCAAGATCTCCTTCGTCCCCTTGCCAAGTTATTTTTCCAGATGGCTTCCGTAAGATTCATCGATAATTACTTATCGCAACTACGAGAATACACGCCCATTTTGCAGCCATATACCTATCAGCTATGTCTTTAACGGATTCTCTTATTTTTCTGATGCCTCAGGACATTGACTATGGAAATGAAATTCGTTGAGAAGTTGAAGTCTGAATAGTTTATTTCTTGAAGTAAAGATCGATCAAGATTAGAGACAGAGGACGACTGTTAAACATAGGTATTATGTCACGTAGGTCAAGGGAAGAATATAAAACGTTTTACGATTAAAATAATGTGTAAATAGCCAAGGAAAATTTGCATAAAGAATACCGTGGGATACTATGTAAATTCCATGATTTAAGTTATTAAAGAGAATTTTCATTTTGAATCGAAAGAGTTTTTTTTAACGACACTAAGCCGTGCCCAAGTGAATTATATATCATCTCTCGACTATGCAATCATGTACTGAGGAAAAATCGATATGGAGATGTGGATAAAAGATGGAGAATCACGAGCCATAGACGTTATAGATGCTGTATATACTAAGTTTAGTATATATAAGAGAAAAACTACTGAATGCATACATTCTACAATCTAATGCAGATCCTGTAGCTGATCGCACACGTAGATCATGAAATAACGAAAAGTTCAGATGTAACCTCGCCCGAGTCCAATTACGGTCAGTTTGTGTACGACCTTCGAGGCGATTTATCTCTTGACATGGCTTATATACGAGCACTTACGCCGCATAGAAAATATCCAATGGATCGAGACTTGTGGGTTTAGACCGTGGATACGTTCGTGCGATGAGAGAGGAAGGAACATGACCGCGTGAACCCTTCGACAATTCTCGTGCAATCATGCATGCCAACGCCCCTTTCAATGAAAATAAAATAACCATTAATTATTTACAAAAAATTTAATGAAACAAATAGTAATCTTCATCGTAAAAGGTCAAGTGACAAGCGTAAATTTACGCTGGAATGTTGGGTTTCATGGAGCTAAGTATGACGAAGCGGTTGTTACCTAGCATAAGTGCTTCGCCGTTACACTTAAGAGTAATGCCCTATATTTCCGTAGAATCATTTTTTAAAACAACCCGTTAACTATATTTCCATTGTTTACTATCTATTACATAATTTTTTCTAGAAAATTACACTCTGCAAATCTTTATAGTAATTTTTATCTTCTTTTCCTCTTTATACCCTGTATCTTTCCACATACTTTTCTATGAAACACGTGTAAACAAAGTTTCAATCATTTTTATGATAAATTTCTAAATCTTACTACCATTAAGGAAATTCTGATATCCAATCATCTTGATAGTTTTTTGCAATAAATTCTTTAGCATTTATGTATTCGAATAACAATTTTATTGATTTATTCTAACTAAATATTTGTTTTATTAATTCACTTTACAATTTCAATGATTGTTTTCAATCAACTGAAAAAATTTTCATTCCAACTACGTTTCTTAGAGATATGATAATAAATACAATAGAAAAATGATAAATGCAACAGTTGATTTTTCTTTGCATAGAAGCCTTGATAATTCATGATTGACATCCCATTAATAGAAGTATGTCGTAAACTACTTTTCTATTCAGTTATAATCTTTTTAAAAACAATTACGATAAAATTCAAAATAGAAGAGTAATTTGACTTCAAAGTACCACCCGTCATTGCATTTCACCACTGTGCATATTTTCATGAAAGTATGAGAGTTTTTAAAGCATCTTCGCACGGAAGTAGTACACGTCTTTGAAAACAATGAATCATGAAATAATAATTGTGCCTGTTCGTCTCCCATGATTTCGTAACAAGATCTTATTGTCAGTTGTGACAAAAAAACTTGTGGGATACTTGTATAGGTTCTACTCAGTTATAGTAAAGTGAAGTTAGCAAGTAAGTAGATATAGCCAGTCATTCAACCGTGAGATTAACTTTCGTCCTCGCTAAATAAGACGTATCAATCGACCTTCTTTTTTCTCTTAACTTCATGGCTTGATCAAGATTTCAGGCTAAATGGATTCCAACTTACGGAATTTTTTAAGTTTTTCTATCAAAGTCAACACGATTGTAAGGGAGTGTTTTATCTTCAGGAAGATTAATTTAAAATGTTAAATAAATGCAGCAGTAGCTGTGAAAATATCTCATTGACTCTAGCTGGACGATGACCGAAGACTTGCTTCACAGTATAGATCGTAGGCCAGAGGCCAGCACGTCCTTCTCATTATAGTCGTTCACTCTTTGAAATTCTAACTGTACAATGCATTCACCCCGCCCAAGGGGCTGGAACTTTACGGTGCATATACATATTTCAAATGAGACAACAGCTAGACAAGTAGAAACGAATGATGATCCATCAAAATTCTTTCAATAAACCAATTATCACTTGCAGAATTTATTTCTATTCTTAAGCAGGTTGATATGACATATTATTATGGGTTGATTGGATTCACATTATAATAACAGGAAGTATTTGTATATCAAAAACAAGACGTGTTAAGTCACAATGTAGATCGAAGGCCAGAGGCCAGCACGTTCCTCTCATTATGCTCTTGGCTCTTCGAAGTTCTAACTGTAAAGTGCCTTCACCCCACCCAAGAGACTATGACTTCACGACGTTGATTCTCTTTGTATTCTCCAGCACTTATGTACATAGATAAAAGAGCGTTAGTAGATATTTGTTGTGTCTAGTCTTTTCTTTGCTTTTCTAAACACTGTTGTAAAACCACAACTTACCTTCAGCTATCCAAATAATACCAAATCTACAAAAATAGTTTTTAATGATCTGACACATATTAAAATAAAATGTTATTTAATTATTTTTTTTTTTTTTTCTTCTGTCGATGGAAAAATATTTTTTAAAAAAGAAAAATTATGCTGATTAAATTCACTTCAAGATCCTAAAAGCACATGCAGAGGCTCCTTTATGAATGGCATATTATAACAGAGAAGGAAAAGAACTAAAGTACTATATTATAATAAAATCCACTTAAGCATTTGCGAATACAAAAAAGGCTTCTGAGAAGTGTCTGTAAAAGCTTTTCTGTAGCAGGATAAAAATGTCAGTCACGTTGCGATTAGGTGAGTTTAAAAAAAAGAATTTATCAAATATTTAGCGATCGGAATTCGTAATAAAATAAAGGTGTAATAATTGGTTTAAACTTGTCTAGATACTTGATGTTGATCTCGAATTTTAATATCGATGAAGGCGAATTTATCTGAGCACTTTCACATTCCATCGTAGTCTGGGCGATTTGCCTTGGAACTTTATTGGTTACATTTAATTGCGAGTGCAATAGTGCGAATAAAAGCCGGTGTATTTGTCGACGTTCAGAATCTTAGAGTCCTTGAAGCACCATTGGTACTTCCTAGTAGTTTTTAGAGTTTTATAAAAATACCGATAATCTAACGGTCAATAAATGTATGTATTAAGTAAAGAATATTTTATTTGTTTTGGTTCGTTGCAAATGTGTTTACACTTTTATGTTTCCTAGTTTGTTTCTACGATAGTCCGGAAGAATAAAAATGATAAGTTGATGAAGGAAACAAGGGCTGGAAACACGCTCTATATACGGATATCGCTGCCGATCGCGCAAACGAGGACGTACAACTCGCTCCGGCAAATTGGCCGCTGCCAACTGCAATGTGATAATTATTACCGTTTCACCAATGCTATCGGCCATAAATGCATCAGGTCATTGTCCTTTTCAAACCAAGTTTACCTAATTACTAAATATTAACTGTCAGTCAATATTAATATTTAACCAAGAATACAACTCACTTTCCTAATCCACCTAAATTTATACTTGACATATTACAGACACTTGTCATCCAGCACATTATACCAATCATACGATTCAACGTTCCATTTTTGTTGTCAGTTAAAAAATAAAAAGTTGGAAAAAGCAACCAGAATAATATGCTTAAGTCAATTACTGTTATTAAACTAGTAAAGTAATAATTTATTTTGAAAGTAGCAGAATAAAAAAATAGAATTATAAATAACTAATATGCATTGTTTTTATATTATCACCAAGATGTTTTTCTATTTCACAATGCAAACTGGAAGTTAAATACATAGTAATTTATTCTGAATGATTGTAGTTTAAGTTTGTTACTACGATTATGAAACTAATATATATAAATCGTCCACAATTCTTGACGTCCTTGCAAAAGATATAAACAAATTACGAGTTTTATTCAAACTGAAAATTTTATACTTCAGGGCATTAATTTAATTGCTTCTTTATAAAAAGAATTTCGTAGGTAATCTTTATTCTCCATAATTACTATAAATATTATTATTTTAATCGGATTGTAATTCAATTTCCATAATAATTAGTTAGATCATATTGTTGATCAGACAATAATACTGACCTTTAAAATTTTAGATGATTTAAAATTAAAATACCGTGAAGTTAGATGGTAATTATTACATACAGTTAAAATATAAAAATAATATTTTATATTAATTGATATTTTTATTTTTTTTTTTTTTTTTGTATTAAAAAGAAATACTTGATCGGAAAAAAAAAATTTTCATAGAACATACCAATGATTAGTAATGTCGTTTTTGATTTCTTTAACTCGTTTAAATGGTCAGATCAAGAAAATTTTATCGTTGATTGACGTTGATTTGTTGTATCTTTGTTATCGCTTAGAGTCATTCGATATTTGAAAACATCGAGTGTTTTCCATTTAGAAAACGCAAGCAAGTTTGTGTCTTTTTTGTGTTTTCATCTAATGAAGAAATAGTTGAAGTTTGGGCCGCCAGAGGACCATGATTTCTAACCTCTGACAAAGAAACTTAGTATACTTTGCCTCTGAAAAGGTTACTCTTTTAAAAGATTGTGCACATAAGTCTAAAAGAATTCAAAAATGTTTTATTTTCTGAAAAAACCGCTCAAAAAAAAATTTCTATCGAGTGTCGCCCCTGTTTCCAATTTTTCATTTCCACCGAACTACTAAGCCAAGAAGAGCCGGTATAACAGTCAAGTTTTCATTATCTGTTTTACCATGCAGGTTTCCACTTTCTGTTTTATCCCAATGGCAAAATCAATTTTCATTATTACATATGTTTTCATCTAATTATAAAATAACAAATTTCTTCTCTATCGTCTCAAGAATAATCTCTGACCATTGAAACCTTTTAGAAAAAATACAAACTATTTTTAATCAACGTGAAAACAATAAACTGAGTACAAAGTCGGTAACGGATTTCTCTTAAGGCTGGGCCTTCAATTAAACATTGAAATATTATTTAATTCGGATTCATGTACTTGTTCATCTTTATAATTGTATGTATATAAATAACATTTCCAGACATAATATTATATGTAACTGAAAATTTTACTGCACTGTATATTGCATAAATTACAAACAGCTACTCCAAGAAATCAAAAAATTTTTCATTATCATACTTTTACTACATACAGTAACGTAGTTTTTAAACGGTTGTCTAGCACCCGATGATGTTATAAGTTGAATTTTTGGGGCGCAAATTTTTGAAAAGAGTGAACAAAGGAAACACCGTTACAAAATTATTTGAAAAATAATCTATTATGTACTGAAACATGATATTTGGAATATAATTGTGAACTTTATAATTTTTTGAGTTTAGCCCAAGCTTAAAAAATTCTAGATTGGAAACTCAATACCGAAAAAAAATCATACCTGCGGTCGGTATTTGCTAATCAGTGGTATACCAGGTATTAATGAACCCGAGTGTATTCTTTGCTTGTGAGAAAAATCTAAAATAAATATTTGTATTAATACTTACATCGCTCCGATTCGGCGCTTTTGTTGCACATATATACTTAATTATTTTCAAGACTCGATAAAATAGATAAAACGCAATATCAATTTGCTAAATGGCAGTGGGTGGTAATTTGGGGATTTGCAAGAAAGCGAAGGAAGTTGAAGCAGATGTGAGGAGTAGTGCAGAGTTTACGACTTTAGTATTTCATTACGTGGTGGTTTCATTTTGATCTGTCAATGTATCAGCCTACACCAAGCTGTATAAGTTGTTAGAAAATGAAGCAATAAACAATGGTGATAGTCATTGTATAGGAACATTTATTCAGTGAGAGTGTAAAGGCTGACAAATGTCATCCTTCTGATCAGATTTCTTGGATTAGAAATGTCATCTCTAATACGCTTGGCTGATACTTGTTTCGTCTGACCGAGCAAGTGCTTCATGGAAGAGTGTGCTTGAACGGTGCTCCATCCTAGAAAAATCTTAGAAAAACCAGTAATAGCGTAACGTCACAATAGAGCAGTCTACGTAGAGGTAATACACGAGAATACTTGGTTTGGAATTTATTAGTCAACTGTGACATTCAATAGCTGCAATTTAAATCTTTACCACTTCTATTCTAGTCTAAGTTTAATTTTAGACATTTCACACGATGATTGCCATGGTCTTTTTAATCATTACAAGGTTATACCAGTCTAATCAGTGATTCATTATACTGTTTACGCATTTCAAGCGATATTTAATTCTATTTTCGTTTATTTATGATAGTGTTCAACATTAATTGAATATACCGTCCTCATTAAACTTTATGACCCTCCAATCTTATGTTATATGTCGTAAATAAAACAGCTGTGCTGTAATTTTTGATACAATCTAGTGACATTATCATTTCAAAAATGAGTTCTATTTAAAATGAATTTTATGAATTAATATCTGAAAAGTTATTCATTTTCTCGATATATTTCTCAATATATTGATTATATTTGTTTTAGTTTCTAATAAAATTTTAAATCATGGACCAAGAAACAGTTTACGGCACCCACGAGGACAGTCATGTGGTAATGTCTGAAAAAGTTCAATCGTTAGCTGGCAGTATTTATCAAGAGTTTGAGAGAATGATAGCAAGATATGATGAAGATGTTGTCAAAGAACTAATGCCACTCTTAGTCAACGTATTGGAATGTTTAGATATCGCTTACACTGAAAATCAAGAGCATGAAGTTGAGTTAGAATTGCTAAGAGAAGATAATGAGCAATTAGTTACTCAATATGAAAGAGAAAAGCAGCTAAGAAAAGCATCGGATCAGGTAAATTTTAAATGTCTATTTGCATAATGAAATTTCGATTAAACTGAAACATGAATTAAGAGTGAAAATATTTATATTTCAGAAATTATTAGAGCTTGAAGACATAGCAGAGGATGAAAGAAAGGAGTTGCTAGCAAAAATTGATAGTTTAGAAACAATTCTTAAAATGTTGGAGCTAAAGACAAAAAATTCACATGATCATGGTACAATTGAAAATACAAGTTCGAGTTATTGTTCCCACCGTGCACATTCCTACAGTAGAGTAGATTATTTTTTTTAATTGTTATATAGTTGATGGTATTGTTCAACTTATTATTATTATTTTCATCAAGTCAAACATTAATCCAAATCCCTAAATGTGCAATATCTGTTCTATCATGCTAATTTGTCTCGTGAATTACATCTACTGTTCACCTCATTTAAATATTTAAATTTCTAATTAAAATTAAACTTTCCTTAAACATTAATTAGCTTTATTCAACTTTGTTTAAATGGAGGAAAATTTTTCTTTCAGTTGTTCGTCTTGAAGAAAAAGAGGCAGAATTAAAACGTGAATATGCACGATTACATGAACGATATACCGAATTGTTCAAAACTCACGTTGATTATATGGAAAGAACTAAATTACTTGTGGGAAGTAGTGAAAGATTAGAAAATACAACAAACAACCGTCCTCCTCGATATCCTGGTTTGAATTTAGCTCACATGTCACGAAGCTCTGGACCTCTCAGTTATGGATTTCAAAGTTTAGAGGCTAGTATGAATGCTGAAGATATTCAGGAAGAAAGTCCAACCCATACTGCAAGTTTAAAATCAGAAATGCAGGACAGCAGTGGTGAAGCAGTAATTGAAATGTCAGATAAAAGTCAATTAACTGATAATCCACCTCAAGAGAATAAAACTACAACTGTTTCAAAGCGTAAATACTTTTTTTTTTATTCATTAAATGTGTAAATTTAACAGTCATAAAAGATAATTGGTGTTGGGTAGTTATCAAAAAAAAAAAAAATCGAACTCTTTCTATAGCATTTGCAGATGAAAGTCCAGAAACTGAAGTACCTCCTGTTGTTGCTACTCCAACAACTCCAGTTATTGACAAGGTAGCAACAACTCCTAGTGGTAGAAGTAGAACAGAACGAGAACAACGTAGTGGAAATACTTTGTATCAAGAACTTAGTTTTCAAGATGCTGACGCTTTAGGAGAAATGGATGAAGGAGCAGATATTACTGGTAAGTATATATAATTCTTTTTTTGAATAAATATTGCTTTATTGTTTTTGTGACTAATACATACATCGTAATTGCTGCATTTGTAGGCAGTTGGGTTCATCCAGGAGAGTACGCTTCATCGGGTATGTTTAATATGATTTAGTTATCTTTTAATATTTAACATAATACTTAATAATAGATAAGTATAAAAAATTCATACAAAAATGAATAATTTACTAACTTGTGTTTATTTTTCTACTTCATCATTGCTGATCCACTACATTATTTACCAAACGCATGCAACGAATAACTCAATAGTCAATGACAACTTCTTCGGTAAGATGTTTTGAGTGTAATCATTATTTTTATATAATAATCTGCTACTCCAATTATTTGTGTATAAAACTTTTATTTTATAATAAATACTTATTCTGTAACAGGTATGGGGAAAGAAGTTGAGAATCTCATTATGGAAAACAATGAACTATTGGCAACAAAGTAAGAATTTTTTAATTAGATTGCTATTATAAAAATTGCATTACAAGTGTTTTTTATATTTATTAATTTTTTGTTAGGAATGCGTTGAATATCGTTAAAGACGATCTGATAGCTAAAGTAGATGAACTAACAAGGTAATCAACTTATTGGTATATTGATTATTGATGTCTGATAATCATTTCTGAATTTATAGTGATGATTTTATTATATTTGTAGTGAACAAGAAATTCTTCGTGATGAAGTAAGAGCACTACATCAAGCACGAGATCGGCTTCGTCATAAGGTATCAGCTTTAGAAGGCGAGTTGAAGAAAGTAAAAGAAGAAAGTGAAGCTATGGCCAAAACAACTAAGAGTGATGATGAAGAAGATGTTCCACTTGCTCAAAGAAAACGATTTACTCGTGTAGAGATGGCAAGAGTACTTATGGAGAGGAATCAATATAAAGAAAGATTTATGGAACTTCAAGAAGCTGTGAGATGGACTGAAATGATTCGAGCCAGTAAGACAGATCCAGCAAGTATATCAGGAGGCAAACAGTCTGTCTGGAAGTTGTAAGTTATTTTTTTTCAAGATCAACATCAATAATATTATATCTAATAGACAAGAAAATAATTGATCAAATTTTTTTTTATAGTTTTAGTAATCTTTTCACCGGTCCAGCTGATCGGGGGACACTACATAGAAATCCTCATACCTTACCGCACATAAGGTATAGCGCTCCATCAAATCAAGTAGTGCCAGCTCCACCGTTAGATGCAATGCGTAAGCGTACATTAAAAAATCGCCATGAATTTCTCGACCAGGGAGATACGATGTGAGAATCTAATTAAATTTCATAGACGCACTTAAGTCATTTTATCATCTCAATGTCTATTGTACATACTATTTTCGAAACTATTCTATTTTTATTTTTTTCAAGTTCGTTTATAGATTAAACGAAAATTCTTTTAACTGTTTTTTGACTTCGATAAAAAGAAAAATAGTGATTTTACTTATGGTTAGATGAGACAATACTTATTTTAAAATACTAGTGTTTCTGACTCTCCTGTGATATCAATTAAATTTTCTGTTGGTATATTTCAATTACCATGTTTACTTTTTTGTTGAACAAATAAGAGATTTTATTAATTTTTTCGAAAACTTTGTATTGTAAATAATAAATTTGTTAAAAATCATTATTTTATCATGTTTTATTATAATTTGAGGCAGCGTTAGCCAAGATCTATAAATAAAAATATTCTGTTTAAGGCTTTCTTTTTATTTATAGTTTTTATTGCTTCTATTTTCGTTGCTTCTTCACTTATCCTATTAGTCTAGTTTATAAGTAGTACTTTCTTGTTTGTTTGTGTACTGACTCAGAAGATATTTCAGCTCATCTGAAAAACGTGTGGCTAGACTTGCCAATGAAAGAAAAGAACAATATCGACAAGTAAGAGCACATGTGAGAAAAGAAGATGGACGTTTGCAAGCTTATGGATGGAGTTTACCTGGAAAACCTAGTGCTCCTGCGAGACAACCTGTTCCAGTTCCTGTTTATTGTCGTCCTCTTCAAGAAACAGAACCTGGAATGAAGGTTAGCAAATTAAAAAAATTTAATTTAATTGCATTTGGATTGTAATAAATAAATATTTCATTTTTAGATTTGGTGTGGAGCCGGTGTAAATTTAAATGGTGGGAAGACTCGTGATGGAGGACTTGCAATAGGAGGAAGTGTATTTTATGCAGATGAAGCAAAAGAGACTCCCATGGTTGAAGGAAAAGTAGAAGATGCTGTTGAACATTTGGATAAAGAGTTACAAGAGAATGAACAGCGTCGCCTTGAAGCAGAAAGACAAGACCAGCAATTAAGTTCCCTTGTATGGATTTGTACGTCGACTCAAAAGATGTCCAAAGTCACTGTGATAGATGCAAACAATCCAGCTGATATCTTAGAAGTTTTCAATGTGTGTCAGAGTCATTTACTCTGTATAGCGAGTGTTCCTGGTGCAAAAGAGAGTGATTATATTCACAATGTTGAAGAATCTACACAGCGGATAGTAAATGGAACAAATGAAGTAGACTTAGTTAACATTCAAATCCAACGTGCCAATGATGAGCAAATTGTTGCTAAAGAAGTTACTGCAACTGTAGAAAAAAACTGCCTAAAAGCGGGAGATTCTGATGATCACAGTCAAGTGACTTCAGAGGGTCCGAGTTCTCTAGAAGAAAAACCTAGTGAAAGCTCAGAGAAAAATACTGATGTAGATCATAGCTCAAATACAGAACCCCAAAGCTTAGAAAATGTTGACAGTGATTCTGTTAATATAGGAAAAGTACATTTTGTTAAAAGTAATATTGAAACTCTATCAATCACCAACACTGTAAATGAATCTGAAGCACCAAAAACTGCCGAAAATGATACTCCTATTGAGAAAATGTCGTCAATACAGCCAACAATGTGGCTTGGAGCACAGAATGGAACTGTTTATGTGCATTCAGCTGTTGCTAAATGGTCTATTTGTTTACATACTGTTACGCTCAAAGATGCTGTTTTATCAATAGTGTAAATATTTTAATTGATAACTATTTTATTGATTTTTAAATTTTTAACTAAAATTAAAATATTCAATGTTACGGTACTATATATTGGTGTCTATTTAGTCATGTTCAGGGAAGAGTGCTGGTAGCTCTTGCTGATGGGACAGTGGCAATATTTCGACGAGGGTCTGATGGTCAATGGGATTTATCTCAACACCACATTATTACTTTAGGTAATCCGCAACATGCCATTAGATGTATGACAGCCGTCTCAGGGAAAACAGTCTGGTGTGGATATAGAAATAAGATTCATGTGATTGACCCCATTCTCATGAGTCTCGAGGTAATTTTTTAGAATTTAAAAAATATTTATCTTGTAAATATTTTTGAACTAATCAATAACAAGGAATAAGGTACTAATATTAATATAATAAATCAAGTAATTATGATTTACCTTGTTAATTTAATTTATAAACAAATCACAAAAGATTAAAATTATAAGAGTAAGGAATAGGAATCGGTTTTCAGTGTACCGTTGACGCACATCCAAGAAGAGAATCTCAAGTCAGACAATTAGCATGGCTTGGAGAAGGAGTTTGGGTCAGCATTCGACTCGATTCTACATTGAGGCTGTATCATGCTCACACTTACCAGCATTTGCAAGATGTAGACATTGAGCCTTATGTCAGCAAAATGCTCGGCACTGGCAAACTTGGGTTTTCATTTGTACGAATCACTGCATTACTCATTTCTTCAAACAGACTGTGGATTGGAACGGGAAATGGTGTCATCATATCTGTACCGTTATCAGAAAGTAAGTTTTGAGAATTCATTCAGCAAACAATAAATGAATGAATAGATTAATATTTTTTTTATACATATTTATTATTATTAACCAGGTGCTGGAGGATCTTTAGCTGTGTCTAGAGTACAAAATATGGGTGGTAAAGGTGATGCTCCAGGAGTAGGAGTTCGAGTATTCGCTTCGGAAAAAGGTGTCACTCCCGGA
Source organism: Chelonus formosanus (assembly GCA_028641665.1). Taxonomy (NCBI): domain Eukaryota; kingdom Metazoa; phylum Arthropoda; class Insecta; order Hymenoptera; family Braconidae; genus Chelonus; species Chelonus formosanus. The sequence continues at coordinate 24,673,247 of CM054002.1, forward strand.
AGTTTTATTCCTTACTGTAGTATGGCTCATGCTCAACTTAGTTTCCATGGCCATCGTGATGCTGTGAAAATGTTTGTTGCAGTTCCGGGTAAGTTCAATTATAAATTAATCCATTCGCTGTTATCTAAAAAAGCCACTCTTTATTTAAGAATGGTATAAAAATTTGTTATTCTAATTACTTTATATGACAAACATTATTTTTCAATCATTTTTACTTTACTTCATTTATATGAAACTATTTAAATCATTTTTTAAGGTGCAAAATGTATTTAAACATATATTGAATAGTTTTTCTTTCGTAGACCATGATGTTAAAGAAAAATCTTGAAATAATATTAACTGAGAGAGAATATAATATTAAGATATAAAATATTACTGATAGATTTATGTTGATATGAATCTGTAAAAAAGAGTGAATATTTTTTTTTTACTATGTCGATATAGAGCAAACGATCGTAAAAAATTTTCATTTCTAAAAGTGTTGAATATTCATTAATTCGTGAAATATTTTAGTAAACAATACGCGAAATTCAAGAGCTAAATTGTTTGATCTTTTCACCTCAATAAAATTTTTTTCTAGACTTCATTAAACCTGTTTTGTGTTTTTTTTATTTTTTTTTATTTCTATGTATGATTTTTGTTTTAATGAATAGGACATGGAGGTCAGAGTGCCATTTCAGATGGTACACAGCCAGCAATGTTGGTATTATCAGGTGGAGAAGGTTACATAGATTTCCGTGTGGGTGAGTAAAAAATTTTAATTACTCGAAAAAAAGTGTCATAAAAAATTCATGCATTAATTATAAGCTCTAAAAAATATAGACAAGTACATTTAATTAGTATAAATTGATTAATTGAAGTATTTAAAGTAAATTAGTAAAGGTGATTGGGAATTGATAATTAATAATTTCAGCTGAAGAAGCAGAAGACGAAAGTGATGTGGCAACCCACCTTATAGTTTGGCAGATGGTCAGGTATGCCCCCAGAGAGTAACGTAACGTGATAAAACAATCTAAATTTTACTCAAAACTAAATTTTACTAACACTGATTGATTGATTTATGAATACTGATATGACTAGACAAAACTCAGCTTTTTTAACAAAAAAAAAAAAAAAATTAATCGTAAATTTAATCTATCTAATTTGAAAAATGCACAATTCTTAAATTTACTAACAAATTCTATTTAGTCTGTTATTAACAATAACAAACATTTAATCATAATAATGTTAATAAGGTTGTATATAATTGACGATTTCATATTTTCGAGTCGTTAAATGTCTTGCTCTCTGGGGGTAGAGAGGGAGAACTTTAAATTCATGTGTATATTGATCAGGAATTAGCACGATTCCTTTGGAGGCACCTTCAACAGTTCAATTACCTTTGGAAAAAAAATAACCAATGTTATGTAATGTTTTGCAGGTGATGGTGATGAAATTGAGGAAGGATTGGAGCGTACAAACCTTTCAGCGACTAGTCATGAGGAACATGGAGAACAAAGTCATCTGATTGTTTGGCAGGTTCAATCACCTGTCCATATAAATGGCTAGTCTATTGGTTAAAAAAAAATTTTCTTAGGGTGCATAGAATAAATAAATTAATAATTCAAGAGAATAAGATAGACTGCAAGAGTTATCAATAACTTAGCAGCAAGGCAGTGAAGTTTATCAGAGTTCTTAAGTGTCTAAGAGCAACTATGATAAAATTACTTCTTCAACAAATGAAGAAAACGTAACTGTCCAATTTATTTATTTAGATGTGATCATGATAAGACAGATTAATTATTGTAGACTATGACAGCAAATAATAGCAATGATGACGCTTGTTTGTTCCAAAAATTAATCATTGACTAATTTATTGAAACAATCAGTTTTTAATTAATATAAAAATTATTAGATGAAAATATTTCACGCCTGTATGCGCCCCTTTTTGTACGAAGCGATAGTAAGTTGTCAAGACATAGATAATTAATTAGTAAATGAAAAATTATCAAACTTTATGAAGCATCTTATAAAAAGTATTGCATTTGAAAAATTATTTATTTCGAGCTTTGTATAACAAAAATCGCTTTCATTGGTATACTGAAAGATTTTTTTCGATCATCATAAGGACAAAAAATGACAAGTCCGCGATTCGAAGTTTATAAGTACAAATGTGTGTAAACTGAAGTAAACTTGACATATTTTGTACTTGCGGTTATCGAAAAAAATCTCTCAGTGTATCATAATGTACGTGTATACGTATATATATATTATTGAATTGGTTTCACACTAATAGATTTTAAAATTATTAATAAATTATATAAACATACATTTCGTAAAATCTTGTAGGGAGATTGAGATAAATGTTTTATCTATTTTTTTAATTCGATTTTTTTATTTAATTTTTTTAATATTTACTTTGTAGAAAACTAGTCGCGGATGTTCTATCTTATTTATTAACCGCAATGTTAACTATTAATGTTTGAATAATATTTCTTATAACCGTGACATTGAGACTTGGAAGAGTGAGTATGAATTATTTTTATAGATTAATGACTTTGTTAATTTACATAACAATTACCATCTTTTTCTCCTTTCGCGGTAGCTAGACATTTATATACACTTTCTCTTGCTTTATTTATTATTCAGTCTCCTACCAAAGATAGAACGATCGAATTATGTGATTTGTATAACACATAGTTAAAATATTGTAGTGAAATTTTACTTATTCTGGTTTTTAAGTTTTAAAAAATAATGTTAAAAACAAAACAAAACAAAAAATCATGTCAAATTTAAAACTGTACCTGGCTCTAAAGAAGCCCTAACAGCATTAAAATAAAATGGAATATTAAAACTGTCAATAAAAATGAAAATTTCCATTGATGTTAATAAACAATTATCAAATTAATTTTTCTTAATACAAAAATTCAAATGAATATCGCTTATTTAATTTTTTAAATTTAAAGTTAAATTTAGTTTACATGTTAGGTTGATAAAAAATAAACAAATTGTTTTACTTTGTTTAGTAAAAAAAAAAAAAAAAAAAAAAAAAGGATAAATTGATCAGTTTTAATGATAACTACATATGCTTATCAAACTTACTATGACCTTGAAAAACTTCGTTGTAGTTTATGCTAACTCGTCAACTATCCCATCAAATCGTGATTACTTTCTCCCACCAGCGTCTGTCTAGCACAACCAATAAAAGTCCATAGCTGTTGACAACGAGTACGAGTTCATCGTGGTGAACTTTGCATCGTTATTACGTTCTGCTTTGGAAGTACGTTTTTGATTTTTAGTTCAAATCGGCTTTTTTGTGAAAATTTATCAAACATGGCGAGAGATCCAGCTTCTGAACAACTGAATAATTACAAGAAAACAGTTCAGGTATTATTCACAAAGTTTTTTGTAAAAATATTGTTAATTTTAATAATTTTTTTTATCAATACATTTCTCTTGGAAGATACGCCAACTAGTGAAGTTTTTGTTATTGTAGTATTAATCAGGATGTGATTATTTGAATTCATATAAAAGTCAATGTACTCGGATGCTAGTTAGACTTCTACATTATTTAATTATATATATATTCGACTTAGCGAAAGTCCTTTGAGGGAAAAAAATTATTATTGTAACTTATATTTAATATTAACAGAAATTTCTGGAATTATGGAATATTTTATATTGTGTATAACATAAAAAATAATCAAGTTCGTTAATGGTCTAACCTCGTTATCGTGTAAAAAAAAATCATATCAATATACAAGTACTTTCATAAAGCTAAAAAAAAAAATACACCATTGAATACTTTGATTATAAAATCAACATTATTCATAATAAATAATAGAAAAATAATATAATATATTCTTAGTATTATTATATACTTTCCTATACTTGTGGAATAAGTATGATTGTAATAAGGATTAAAGATTACAAAATTACGAAACAAGATTGCGCTGATTACTTACCGTGATTGTGAAGATAAAGTTGAATGGATGATTAAATATAAAACGTAGTTTCCTTAGGAAATTTTTTGCGGATTTGATGAATACGATGATTCAAGCATAAAAAATCAAGGCTGGAGGTATTCAATCATGACTATTAAAAATATACAATTACTTAATAATTATAATGTGATAATTAAAAACTAACGAGCCTTGCCTTGATCTTATTATATCATCTCCAAGTGAATCAAGAAGATGCAACATAGAAATAATTTTTTTTATTTGCCAAATGTATCAACAACTGAATTCTTTTTCCTTATTAGTCAAAATTCCCATGACTTATAATGAAATCATAAAACAATAGAATCTTTTTAAAAAAAAAAAAAATTAAAATAATTAACTGAAAACACACAGACTTATAATTACATTATATTCTATTGATTAAATGATAATTATTTTAGTAAGCTTCATTCTTTGGACATATTACAGAGGTATTCATGAAATTCAGATCAACATTAATTAAGAATAATTAATTAGTAATATAAATGCATAAACAGTAATTTATTAGATGTTAATTAAGTGAATGATTGTATTGGACTTTGAAATGATAAATTAGTTTTTATTAATCATTTGGATTGTAAATTTATTAAAAATAAAGTATTTATGTAATTTTTAAATATTTAAAAGTCGAGTATTATAGTCTGAATGATGATTATTGTCAATGTGTAGATATTGGAAATGCATTACTAATATTAGCAATTTATTTCTGACAAGGTAAACCACGTCAAGAGTAAACATTTTACTAGAAGTGTTCTCTAAAAATAAAGTAAAATGTTTTGTTAAAAAAATAGAATTATCTTTTGCGATAATATGAAGACATTCCTAGAAATATAACAAGTTTCTTCATCAAGTTTTTTGAAACTTGTTTTAGAAAAGAATAAATAAATATTTATTGCGAATGACAGTGATCGATACCAAACTTATTTGCGTGTAACTTCAATGATAGCATAATTGTCCTTTACTATTATTATTGTTATATTAATACAGAATATATTTTAATCTTTAATCTACTATGCCATTCCGATCAGAAAATATGAATATTTCAAGCCTGCAATGAGCCTTCAGACATGGAAAATTTTCCATTTAATGTTTACTCTAAATAAATAAAATTATTATTACCACTTTTAAATTTGATATTGATTAAATTATTACATTTCTAGCAGTATTAATTTGATAAGGAAAATTGGAATATCGATCGGCTATATCTGATTCATGTTAACAGCTTATATCATAATCCACTATAGAATATTGATAATAAATAGAATATAAGTAATGGCATAAATATGGGACCCGTATGCTTTTATTTACATTTATTTCTAGGGACCACCACCTGTCTTACTTACTGGAAATGGAAATCCCATCGCAAACAAGAAAGCCAGCCTTACGGTGGGCCCCCGAGGTCCTCTATTGCTTCAGGATTTTGTTTATCTCGATGAGATGTCCCATTTTGATCGAGAGAGAATTCCTGAACGAGTTGTCCATGCTAAAGGAGCAGGTAATAAATCTGAAACTTCATTTAAAGAAAAAGAAAGCTTTTAAACAATTACTTTTCTTCTAAGTTTTTCTCAATTGAATTTTTCAGGTGCCTTTGGATATTTTGAAGTTACTCATGATATCACACAGTATACAAAAGCTAAAGTTTTTTCCAAAATTGGAAAGAAAACTCCTATTGCTGTAAGATTCTCAACTGTGGGTGGAGAAAGTGGATCAGCAGACACAGTGAGGTAATTGTAATTTCATTTAACATTGTTTAATTAATTTATTTTATGGTTCTTAATGCTAGAAATTTTTATCAAACAGAGACCCTCGTGGATTCGCAGTTAAATTTTATACGGAAGAAGGAATTTGGGATCTCACAGGCAACAATACACCTATTTTCTTTATCAAAGATCCTCTCTTTTTCCCAAGCTTCATCCACACACAGAAAAGAAATCCTGTGACACATCTTAAAGATATGGATATGTTTTGGGATTTTCTATCACTAAGACCTGAGTCTACTCATCAAGTTATGATTTTATTTGGTGATCGTGGTATTCCTGATGGATATCGCCACATGAATGGATATGGCTCTCATACGTTCAAACTTGTTAATGCCCAAAATGAATTTGTTTGGTGCAAATTCCATTACAAGGTATAAACATTCCGACTTAATTAATTAAATTTAACTGACTTGAATAGCTCACTTTCATTGTTGTAAAGGAAATTATCATATAAAGAATTAATATTGAAACGTTTAACAAGATAATTGACTAAAAAGTTTCTGAATATTGCTGGCTTGAAAATAAATTCAACTATGCTTACAGACCGACCAAGGTATAAAGAATATCTTAGCTGAAGATGCTGCAAAGATAGCTTCCGATGATCCAGATTACAGTATTCGCGATTTATACAATGCAATCGCAAGAAAGGAGTTCCCTAGTTGGACGTTTTATATTCAGGTGATGACCCAGCAGCAAGCCGATAAGTTTCAATGGAATCCTTTCGACCTGACAAAGGTAAACAATGTTTAATCATTCTATTGAGAATCACGAAAGATAAATATTGAATTTACTAATTAGAAAATAACTTAATTACGTAGATTTGGCCTCACAAGGATTATCCTCTCATTCCTGTTGGGAAATTAGTACTGGACAGAAATCCGGATAATTATTTTGCTGATGTAGAACAATTGGCATTTGATCCTGCACATATGCCACCTGGAATTGAACCCAGTCCAGACAAAATGCTTCAGGGTAGATTGTTTGCATATGGAGATACTCATAGACATCGTTTGGGACCAAATCATCTTCAGTTACCTGTTAACTGCCCCTATAAAGTAATTAAATTCTATATATGTATATCCATATTATTTTTTTGATCGAAATGCTAATCGATATAAATGTTAATATCATTTATTTTAGAGTATATCAGCAATCAACTATCAACGTGATGGCCTCATGCCTGTTTACAATCAAAATGGTGCTCCTAACTATTACCCCAACAGTTTCAGTGGACCTGAAGAATCTCCGGCCGTCAAATCACCACCATTTAGCGTTTTTGGTGACGTCGATCGTTATGAACCCGTTAACGAAGATGACTTTGGTCAAGTAATATTATTCTGGAGAAACGTACTTGATGCAGATTCACGGACCCGACTTGTCAACAACCTGGTAGCCAGTCTTAAAGGTGCTTCAAACTTCATAGTGGAGAGAGCTGTGAGAAACTTTTCTAACGTAGATGTTGATCTTGGTAACAGATTGACGGAGGGATTGAAAAAAGTAGGAAAATCAATCAATGCTTCTGGAAAATGTCCTAAAATGTAAAACATCTACTTCAATTGTAATTTTTGTTATAACTAATATTTTGTTTTTATTTACTGAATGGGAATATCTATTTACTATAAAGAAAATGATAATCATAATTATTACACGTAATTTGTAATGTTGTTTTTTTTATGGGTATTTCACTAACATAGTATTTTATTACATAAATTATATTTTTTTGCAACAATTTTTTTTGCTCATTTTCTAGAGATACCCAACAATATTCTGAACTCATAAAATAATGTATTAACATAATGTTACTGTTCTCGAAGTTTCATTTTTTACTGCAATATCAGCATTTGAATAATAATACAAACGATGCGGAACAGAAGCAACAAATTAGACACGTTTCTAAAGTATTCACATTTTACTCTCTTGACTCACTAAACAATTACAATCCAAAGTTCGGTAACTTCAACTGTGAATCATTTTAAACACTTGAACAGTTGATTAAATAAACATGTCACTAGATCGGTATATTCATCTACACTGAAATTCAATACTAATATTGAAGAAAATGCGTATAAAGCAAAAACAAAAAATTATAACTACAACTTTGCATACAATAATGATAACACGGAAAGTCGAGTCACTTGATCGGGTATTCCCCTCTAAAGCTATTCAATACAATATTCTTTCTTTTCTCGGGGAAGAACAATCTACTCTTTTATTTCTCGATTAATCATAATCTCGAGTGTCAATACGATGTCGGAAGGTCCTTATAAAAGAAGATTCAATAATAGAAAGCATCAGTTTATCACAAAGTTTCTTAAGTGTTTTGCTTTGAGTATAATAACTTTTCATCATTATGACAAAGTTTATGATTATCGTGCTTCTGCTGACAGTTTCTGTAGCTGTCATGTCAGCTCCTTCACTTGAAGGTAAATATCGATTTACTTTTATTGGTTTAAAATTAATAATATCTTAGTATGATTAATGAACTAAATATTGGATAATTAACAAAATATAACAAAGAAAATTAATATTTCAATGGTTTATTTGTTTGCAGAATATGAACCTCTTGAATTGAGAGGTGAAGAATTTAAAATCGATGGAGAGAATGAAGACCACCTCCGTTATCGTCGAGTTACCTGTGATCTTTTTTCATTCAAAGGAGTTGTGAATGATTCTGCTTGTGCTGCTAATTGTCTTAGTATGGGAAAATCTGGAGGAAGCTGTCGTAATGGAGTGTGTGTTTGTCGAAAGTAATTATTTTCACTAATTTTCTTTCAAAACACTCTTAAATAGTATACATTAATTTTTAATCGCACATCTCTTTTTCTTTTATAGAGATAAAATTGTAGACTTGTGGAACAAAAGATTTAGCTGAATTATAAATAAATAATTTGAATCATGTAAATTTTCAGGTCTGATTTTATTTTGTAAATTAATCCCGTGATAAATTCCGTCAATTGAACACTACATTAATTAGACCGTTAAAATTCCTTTTGAAGGTCTGGTCTTTGATGAGACAATATCCAGAGGCTCAAGCCCTAATTATAAAGTTCATATGGCTTTGATGGACACCTCCATCTACTATCAATATCATTCTAGTCTGTTTTCATCTAAAATCGATACCATCAAACGAGAGATGCACTACTCGATTATTGTGAAAAAAACCAATATAAATTGGACCTTGCGCTAGGTTATGAAGAGGTCATTGTGAACTTCATATTTGAATTTTAGCATTATTAGACGGTATTTTCGATATGAAGGGTTAAAGTTCATGATAATACTTCTTTCAAGCTTAAAAATACTTGGATAAAGAGCGCAAATAGTGTATACTAGTCTTTTTAACGTTTTATTAAAATTGGATTTCTCTTTCTTTCTGGTATCTCTTTCCTGTTATGCTTCTGCACATACATATATTCCTATTACTTTCAACATGTATACTGTACTGGTCTATCGTATATTCAAAGTGACCTGAGAGTGGTTATAATGCTCAATGGGCCGGCTTTTAAAATAGGAACAAGTCAGTAAATATGCTTACAACAGAATTTTCATTACTATTGTCCATTGTTCATAATAATAGTTTTATTTGCATATGTTACATTTAAACTAATGTTACTGCCTTCTTTTAACAGTAAACTTCAAATTGCTTTTAAGAAATGTAGGTGAATTTATTCCATTTGCTGTTACTTTGGAATTAGATTAATATTTCTTTATAATATTTTCAAAATTTTATTTATTTTTTTCTTTTTTTTTTTTTTTTGGCTCATAAATTGTTCACCAACATACATTTGACTTTTTACAATGTCAATTGAATTGATAAAAGGTTTTTAAAATTTATCTAGTGAAATTAATCCAACTTAAAGATTTTAATAAATAAATTTTAATAAGAATAATGAATGTAAAATATTTCAAAGAAGAGTAGAGCGAATTTTTTTTAAAGAAGATTTTGTTCTATTAATAAAAAAAAATGAAAAGTAGTAAATGATGGAAGACTAGTCGATAAACAAGTAGAGAAAGATAGTGAAAAAGTGAGAAAAACATAGGGGATGTTTTTCCTGTGGTTCAGAGGGTGGAGCTTGAAAATAAAATGATAACGAGCACGTCCGGAAAAAAGTCTGCTTATTACGTCACGCTGAACGCAGTCACTAATTAGTTACATTCAAAGCAATGTGAGCAGGTAGGTCGAGAGTAGAGTGGAGTAAAGAGATGATAGCAAGGACCAAGGCAGTTGCTATTGCGACTATGTGGAGCTGAAATTTGCTTCCCATCGTGAAAACGAAAAGGAGACGCCGTCATTATTCGCAGGTAGATAAAAAACAACGTACCTACCTTCATCATTTTTTTTCACTTTTCCCTTTTTCACTCTTATTCCTCATCTCTATCTTTCTCTGTATCTCCCAGCCATTCTACTCCTTTTTTCATCTCTTCTTCTGAATTTATCGTGTGCGTTCTCAACTTTCCATACCCGCATATCTTTCTCTTTTTTCCACTTTCATTTCTCTTCGGCATTATACTTTTAGCCTGAAATTAAAATAAAAATAAATAAGAGATAAATATAAGTAAAATGAAAATGTTTCGTAGGTTGAAAGGTTTTATCTTCTTTAGATGTTTTGAAATATGTATTGCTATTGTATATTAATTAGTCACCATATTTAATTATGACTTTTACTGATAATTCAACACTTTTATCATTTTTTAATTTAAAAAAATTGGGAAATGTTTATTCATGGTAGAAATATTTAATGTTGATATTGTGAAGAGTCTGATATGTAATCAAAATCAATTGAAGTAGAAAAATAATCGAATTAATAGGACGAAATTTTTTGAGTAGTGAAGCGACTTTGTCTAATTAAAAGCTTGTCCAATCCGTTTAACTAGTCAGTCGGGGATGAGCACCTTGAGGGATTAACAACAATGTCGTGGTAATTATCACGATAGCGAACTTTAAACTCTACTTTTCTCTCAATTTTTTTATTTTTAAACTTCATTTGAAACAAAAAATGTCTTCAAGTTTATTATATAAGATTAAAAACTTTATTAAAAAGGAAAGTTAAGACATGTCTGCAGATATGTATTGGATTTCAACATTAAAGATAATCCAACTAATATTTCCCGTTACTTCAAATACAATTTGTTCCTGATTTTGTATTTTCTTGGTTTGTTGATTGTTGAAAAAATTGGATAGAAATTTTTCTTAGACGATTACTTGAGTTAATTGAGCAGTTTGATAGATCCATTGAGTACCTCTTTCCGACATTTGTCTCTTAGTTTCTCTCACAACACTCATTGTCTTTTATTTTTTCTATAGATTTAAGTACCTACAAGAATTTGTGAGCAACGTTGTATTTTTTCTCAGACGATTAGATCATTCCAGACAACAATTATTGCCAATTTGGTAATGCAAGACCTTTTGTTTCTATTTTGTTACATAAGTTATTAGCTTCTATGAAACCTACAATTAAGTGTCTTTAATTATGGTAACAATATATCAGGTGCAACTGATCATAGCGATGGAAAAAAATTTTAAATTCAAGATACTGTCGATTGATGTCAGCACTTTGAGCTACTTTAGGCTACTTTTTATACGAGAAACACTCGTTTTAAATTTTAACGTAATCATGGATTCGTAATAGGTTTAAAAAAAAATTCCAAAAAAAAGAATGATCACTTTTACAACGTGCACTTTAGAATGATGTGAACCAATCGAATCGATTGCAAATTTCTTTTGATATTGATTGTATGAAATTAACAGTTTAAAATCTGTCTAAAAAACTTTCAGAAACTCTAATTAATGTAGTTATGTTAAAAGAGTATTTTTTCTCGCAGATGTAAGACAATCTTTTTTCCTAATAAAAAATAAAAATGATAAAAATATTTTAATAACCATTGGAAATCGTGTAATTGCATTTCTTTTTAACAATATATCAAAGTTTTTGAATCAATCAAAGTGAGTTCAAGTCTTCAATTACAGTTGTGATACTTGAGGTATTAGAAAAGAAATAAAAAATTCCATTTTATTGTATTTTATTTGATGAGTTAAGTCTTCTCTTTAATTAAAATGCACAGGCAATTACTTCATTGCAATTTTTATTCTTTTTATTTTATAATTACATACTTTTCTTAGAATATTATAGTATTCAAGTATTATTGTAGTTTATTTTTCTAAAAAAAAGAAGTAAAAATTTTTCAATAGAGAAAAAAGTCAGAACCGCAATTTTTTTCGTAATATTGAGCGTCGGATGAAAGTGAGACATTTCTTTATGTGTTAACGAGACTCTCTAGCGTAGTTGGTAAAAGATGGGTAACATGAAAAAAAGACTGAGAAAAAGGGAGTTAGGAAAGGCGAAAAATAGAGAAAATGAAAGTCGAACAAACGAGCACGCGAGAAAAAAAAAAGAAAAATGAGTGAAAAAAGGTGGAGGGTGTAAGAACGTAGGATGGTCATAGACAAAGAAAAAAATACTCGCACTTTAGTTGACACGCACTAGTATGTGTCTCCGTGTAAAAAAAAAAAAAAAAAACTAGAAGTCTCTTGTAGCAAAGAGATGAGAGTCATAACAGAAAGGTGTATGGGTGTTCTCTTTTATCAAAAATCATTCACATACTTTACACCCTTCGTATTTTATACGCATCTTCGGATATTTTTAAAAGTCACCACGCTGGAATCTACTCTCTAGCTTCCTCAAAATTTATTGATGAATAGATGTACATTTCTGTATCTCCTTGAGGGAAATAAATTTTGAAATATCATATTCTGTTGATCGAATATGATGATTCTGTATACAGTTTTCATGTTCATATCTTATTTTTCGAATAAAAATATTTTCATAAAAATAAATTAATCAGCAATATAATATCTTCACAGTGCAATTTACGCTAAAATTTTTGATATGAAACAACATTTAACTAACTACAAATTTAAAAAAATATTTCATTAAAATTGGAATTAATAAATTTCATGCTAGAAAGTATATGAATAACTAACGAAAAAAAAATTACATTACAATATATTATAATTATCTTGAGAAAAAATAGATATTACTCATTACAATATTTAATTGAAATTAATATTTTTTCAAGTGTTTTAATAAAACTTTTAATTATTAAATAATTAATAAAAATTTTAAGTGCTAAAGTTCTTCGAAAATTACCTTATTAATAGAAGATTAAAAATGTTTTACATCTGTTTTAGACATTCTCATTATTTTCAGTGTCATTTTTATATTAACGGAATATATTTTTTATAAATAATCCTTGAATCTGTATGTAAGTCTACATAACGAATAAAATAATAAATAAATGAAATAAGAGTAATAAATAAATTGAAAACTTGAGTTGATGATGCTATCAAGAAGATTATATAAATTGTAGATTTAATTAATGTCATCTATAAAAAAGACTATCTCTCTCAACATGAAGCACTTTTGGTATAAATACATAAAATATATCATTTTAAATCACCTCATTACACGAAATAATTGGAAATGATTAATTCTATATTTTAATAAGATAAAAAGTTAAGTATTAAATTTATAAATTCATTTATTGGTTCATTTCTCTTAAATATATGTTGTAAATGTGATATCTTATTATTATTTCTCGAGCTACTATTACTTTCATTTTGAATTGTCATTTTTCATCATACTCTCTTTTTATACTCCTTTGTGACAGCACCAGGAAGATGAATACGATAGATTCGCCAAATTCTTATCTTGAATAGGGAATTCATCGATATTTCATTTTTGCGAAGAATCTTCGTATTAGAATTTTTCATGTTATTCAGAAATTTTCAATAAAATTTTAACAAAAAATCTATTTGACTTTCATTCATTCATCATCTTCTACTTCACCAACTTCATCAAAGCAAATACATATAAAACGTATTTATTCTTGTATTAAAATATTATTTATTTCTATAAAATAAATTCTATTTACATGGTGGTTTACTTTGATGACTTTCATGTTTAACCATAGTACAATAATTTATCCAAATTCAGACAAAAATATTTAATAAATTTTTTTCAATAAAAAACTTTTCAATCAGTGACAAAATTCAAGCTTTTTTTCTAATAAAACAAAATTTATTGAGAAATAGAGCTTAAAGCTAAAGATGTTAATTGGAAAACTCGAACATTTTTAATACAAAACTTTACAAAACAAATTTCAATTGTAATCTTTCAGTAATGATTAAACTTCGAAAACCATTAGCTTAAGTAAAGTCAAGATTTAACGATGGAATCAATTGTCGAGTTGAAGCAAAATACGTGCATCCACTATTTCTCTACTAACTCACTTTTACTGACTCACAACTTAGAACGTATTCTATTCTATTCCAAAGCTTGTACGTTAGCCAACAATGACTAGTTTGTGCCAGACTTATACACTTTTCATAATCATCTTTATAGTGTCCTTGAAGTGTACATCAAAGTTAATTTACTTGTCTCATACTATAAAGAACAGAGTGCATTTCCTCGTTGAAATTCACTGTCCTACTTTGTTATTACAACTATTTACATTTATTTTTATAGCTTTCATGTCTACTCTATCTTCATTCCCATGTTGAATCCTGTTTCACTCTCGTATTTATCTAAGCTGTCGTTAAACTGAAATCGAAATTGTTTATAACGATAGTAAACTACATTTATTTAGTACTTTAAATGAAGTAGATTTTCTAAATGTTTAGAAGTAATTTCGTTGTCTAATGAATTTTGTAATGAAAAAGTACTTTAATTGAATAATACACTTAAATTACTTTTCAATCGAATCAAAAAATAAAATTCAATTTAACAATAAAAATGATTTTTTTTTATTTTAATTACTAAAAAATATTTATTCTTTATTGTTTACTAGCTCAATATTTTTATATTTTAACATGACAATTTTCTCTCCCAGCAACTACTATTAAAAGTTCAAATATTCATTACGTTGATGAGTAGAAAACAAGTCTTAACTTGGAGATAATAGTAACTCAAGTTTAGTCGTTCCCTCTAATGTGTGTGTTAAAGAGCATTATTCAGTCTTTACTAAATATTACGTACTTCAATAATTCATTATCCTTCACTAAATTCTGATCAATGTAGTTCAAACTTTCTAGCATCATTATGAATTGTTCAAAAAATTAAAAAAAAAAAAATCATTTTCCACAAACAAATAAAGAAATTTATCAACTATTCATTTAATCAATTTAGCTTTCACAATTTTCTTTAAATAAAAATTTTCATTCTCGTGGGCCTTGAATATCTATGGAGTTGAAAAATTTATTCAACTCCTGAAATTGCCTTTAAAAATTGGAACCTCTTCTATTCTCTGTTATGTCTTTTATCAATAGAAAATAAACATAAATAGGAACTTTGTTAAATTCCTTAATTTTCTATTCTAATAAATGATGAAATTGGTTGAATAGTACTTGAAAAGAATCAAAAAGTTGGTACTTTGTATTCTCATCATAATATGTTTGCTTACTTGCATCTTTTTCATCCTGCTCAATTAATGCCTGTATAGTAAACGGGCTATAACACTGCTATTTTTTCTTACATCAGCAAAACTATATACTGTTTCTTCATTCACACTCAAAAATAGTCAATGCCATAACACCTTTTACATTACATTAAATGGAAATAGAATAATGTAATCGTAAATAATAGCACCACTTAGAGTTTACATACTTTCTTCTGTAATTGGTGATTTATTAATGATTATAAATTGTTAAGGAAGTGGATATAATTCTTGGGTGATAAAAGTGAAGTGAGGCAGGTCAGTAATGATCAGCCGAGAATTTAGTTAATGTGGCATTACACGCTCGGCGTCTCTTTCATCTTGTACCAGTCACGTTCATCCTGAGTGTGTAACTCGTGTGCAATCTCAAGTCGTCTTGTTTGCGCAACCGGTGTTACTTTGAAAAAAGAGATAGAAGTACGAAATTTGCTAGTAGTAACATCTTGTAACAGTAGATTTATTGTATCAGTCAAATTAGTGTTTTCTCCTTCAGTCTTGCCATTAATCGTTCAGATATGACTTGTAATTTTCCATAATAAAATCATTTATAAAAAGCGGTCTAGGTGCGACCCAAAAGATCCACACAACTAACTTCCCAGCGGAAAGAATGATAAAATTTAGCTAGTTTACCGTTTTTCCAGTTTTTTGATTCTACATAAAAAATGGCTCAACCGAAAACTAGTCCCATGTCAATATCATCATTTTTTCTCGAAATACACGAGACGAAAATTGAATCCGAACATACATACATACATACATACATACATGTGAACACACGAACATCCTCTTAAAAACCATACCATTCGACTGTAAAGGCCTTGAAACATGAAGATATGTCAAAATTTTCAATTTGCAAAATCGGACTCATTACAATAACTTCCCACTGAGAAGTTAATAATAGAATAATTATTTTCACCTAAATCCAACTGAAAGGAAAAAATATTTATTGTACTCAGAGTTAAACATCGCTACATCGAATGTAAATGATTATATTAATTTTTGGAATTTTTATCAAGTTTATCTTTCTAGGTTTGAAACATAAATTTAATTAATAATCTAATATTTTATTAATTTTTTTAATCATACAAAATTATTATTATTCCAATAATTTTCACAAGAAAATAATTATATAACAAACATGTAATTAATTTACTTGTTTAATTAATTAAAATTATATTGATTTTATGACGACACTGTTTATTGTAATAGTAAATCCTACATTGAAAGTAGCAGATTGAGTTTACATTTTTCTCCAATATAAAAGGGATAAATTTATTTTTCTATTTTATTCAATTTGATTCTTATTTCAATTTGTAATAACTAAGATGAAGTTAATCGACTGCATCGAATACATTTTTTTCGATGAATGTATATTCATTGGCAATAAATGATCATAAGCTTGATTGAGAGGTTGCAGATAACAGTGATGTATCAATTCATTTGAATCAAGTCATATAATTTGTTTTCCTGAGTCATTATAAATCAATCAACAAATTTATCATAAAAACATTTTTATTTGTCAACAGTAAAATTCTTTTTCACACTCGAGTTTTTTAAAACCTATCATAAATTTTGTTTCTTACAAATATTTATCAATTCTTTTATTTTCTAATTTATGTCTCATCTCCATGTGAACACATAATATTATAATGTATTCACTGAATGTCAAATGCTACGATCACGAGTAAAATCACACATTACAGTTAATATTCAAGGGCTAACAAATAGTTAATCATGAATAGAATAAGTCAACAATTGGTATTTTCATAAAAGAAACTTTCAAGTATACCAATAAATATACAATTAAGATAATAGCTATATTATGTAAATTATTCAATAGACTTGAGATCTGGTAGAGTATGTAGGGGGGGGGGGGGGTAGTTCGAACGGGCAATTAGCGGCTTAACATACAATGGAATTGCGTGCGATCGACTAGTAGTTGGAATCAGCTGCGCTTGTGGCACGAGTCTATATCATTCCCTTTCCTCATCACGTTGTAGCTCTACTCTCCCTTCCCTACAATTAGGAGTTAAAGTGGATGGAGCAAGGCAAGAGGTTTCATGTGCGTTAATTTAATGCGTTACGCTCAGTGATAATAATTAAACGCCTCAGGTCAGGGTCGTGGGAAGTGAAGCCAATCAAGAAATTAGATTTCAAATGAAGATGCTTATTTAATTATTCAGCATTATTTCAAGAAAAAATGATTAGTTTTAGATATTTATACATTTATGTTTATGAGACTTAACTAACATTTAATGCAATCCAATGATTTTTCAATGATGCAACTAATCAGCTAACACTAGTTCATAAATATCATGTATTATAAATAATCGTTTATATGTAAAATAAAAATATTATAAATTGAGCTGAATAGTCAATAGCAGGTTTTGTCAATAAAGAACAATTTGCCTAAGATGTTTATGAAGATAAGTATAAGAATGAAGTGTCGAATATATTTGTGTACTTGAAGTCTATATGGAGAATAAATGCTTGAAGGGCTTTTTTCAAGTATCGTAAATCTTTCTCAATTAAGAAGTCATGGTAGGAGAAAATGTACTATATTGGCCAATTTTCTAATTTTTTTTTTGTGACAGCAATGTGGTAGATAATAATTTTCAATTTTTATTTGATTTATTTTAACAGTTTTGACATTTAATAAAGGAATTTTTTTCGTTGTAACAGCTTGTAACGAAAAATAATATTCGAACACTAAATAAATCTCTATAAAAAAAATGAAATTGGAAAAAAATATTGATAAAAAATTGTTTATAAAAATTAATTTTTAGAAAAAAATCGATGATTTTTGAATTATTTGTAAATATTTTATTTTATTTATAAATAAAAATATATTGTTTCCCAATTAATGTTCTTAATTTATCAAAGATCAAACAAACATTAATCATTTTCTTCCTTAAAAAAAATTCTCCAAACCTCATCACAAATACCCGGATTCATTTTTCGCTTATCTCCAATTTTTATCACTCATACTCATACCCAGGATGACTCTTTTATTCTATTTGATACCACTATCCATATTCATTCATTAATATTCCATAACATAATTATATAACCCGAAGCTCCAAATTGCATTCTCTTATTTCTTCATGCCTTTGTGAGTTTCAATGTCAATAGCACGATTATGAAATTAGTTTCAGTGCACTGAGAGCAAGTAACGTCTTTATCCTGTTCCGGGATAAATAAACAAAGAAAGTTGAGTGTTTAAAAGTATCAGATGGAATTGGTATAGCAAGGAAAAGCTGATGATCTGAGGTTTACGTAAATTGAATCATCACAAATCCATTTCTAAGAGGAGAGGAAGAGTGAAAAAAAAGAAGAAGATCACGAATAAAGTTCCCAACGCGTTATGAGGGAAGGCACGGGGTAAGGATTTCGAATTTTTGAGTAAACTAGCATCGATTTGCGTGGAAGCAACGAAAGAGAAGATTGAAGAATAGAAGAAAATATCATGTGTAAGTATGCTGTAGAATGTATATAGATATTTCTTACTTCTGTAGACCCAAGTGATCGATGGAATTACTAAGCACATTGCGATTCAATTCTCTACGATTCTCGATTATGTTCAACTCATTCCACTACGTTGATTCACCACCATTTTACACGCACTAAAATTTGTATTTGAAATTCTCTTTTCAATTTGTTCTTTCACAGGAACTATTATATTTAATCCATTCAAAATTTATCTTTCAATTTAAGATAAAAAATCCATCTTTTGCTATTTATTATTCTCTGTCTTATTTGATCAGAAATACAAACAAGTTTATGCTTTTTTTTGCATTAACGTCTTGGCTAATTTGCTCAAGAATCTTTCATCGCATTCGAATTAAGATATTTAATTCACAAGCAATAGTAATTAAATACATATAAATAATAATAAAGTACGATTATGAATAAGTTAATTAAAATTATCAACAGACGAATTTATTTTGACTGGTAATTAATTAAGTGACTTACAAATGAAATACAGAAAAAATGGTTAAATTGAATACCACTGGATAAAGAGAAAGTGAGAGTTTAATGCTTTTTAATGATTTAACAGGAGAAGGTTATTATTTAAGATAAATAATTAATACAAGCCAACTCGTTATGATCATTAATTTATTGCAATGAACATGTGTAGTATTTTTCAATTAGTTTCAAAAGAGTACATTAAGGTTTATTATGATTAATGTGCTTATCATTCAATAATGGTTGATTGCAAAAAAGCAAAGACTTTGAATCAGATGGAGATAGAACTGACTGGAAATATATAGAAAGAAACAGGCTATATCTTGATAAAATATAATTGTCGAGTAAGTTTTCAGTATTATGACACTCTAGACGGCCATTCTATTAACTACTTGAAGAGTTTTGGATTGTTGTGGCGCCATAACACAAATACTTTGTTGCTGCAATCGTATTTCAAGATTCTTGTAACAGTGTCATCCTTGATTTTATTCAGACTAAATCCGGTTAGGAACACTTAGTTAGTATCATTGAGTTTTATCTTTTTAAAATTAACTTAGTATAGAGTGATGTTACACATAAATAGGTCTGATTCGTTGGTCATTTATTTTGATATTTCGTCACTGCAGGGAACCTTCTCTATTTCGCAACAAAAACGTCTCAAATAAGAGAAACTTGAGCACTTTTTTTGTATTTTATTATGTTTATCTTTTTATTGCTTTTAATTTAAACACCATGATTCACTATCTTATTTACTGTTTTCGCATAAATGGATGCTACAGTGTGTAAGAAGTTCAAGCGAATTCTTACCCTGTGTTTATTCAAATATTTTTGTCCTTAAACACTCAATTAATTGTTGGGTGTTGTGTTTTATAAGTATATGTAGGAATTTTCAAATTAAATATTCAGAATGTGTATTTTTTTTTTTTTTTTGCCTATGGATTATAAGAGTTATAAAATTTAATAAAACTTTAGTAATATTCATGTTTATTATATATTATTCATAGAAGTTATATAAGTTTGAAA
This sequence comes from Chelonus formosanus, assembly GCA_028641665.1. Classification (NCBI taxonomy): domain Eukaryota; kingdom Metazoa; phylum Arthropoda; class Insecta; order Hymenoptera; family Braconidae; genus Chelonus; species Chelonus formosanus. Next base: position 24,693,465 of record CM054002.1, read on the forward strand.
AATAGGAGAATTTATATATATTAAAATAAGTTAATAAAAAAAAATTATTTTTTGTTGTTTTTAATTGAATGAAATTTTTAATTAATAAACATTCCAATTAAAATTTATAATTAAATTCAGTCAATCATCGTTAAAATTATAAAGCTTAAACTATTGATATATATTTAATGATTAAAAAATATACAAAATTAAATATTTATTAGCTACTTATTAATATATCAGTAAAGTATGATTTCAATTTGATTAATGAATATGATAATAAAAAAAATTGGTAGGCAATTGAATTTATATCTGATAAAAAAGTCATCGTCAGTTTATTAACAATAATTATAACAAAAATGATTCAAGATAATATTTTAATATCAATTCAATGAAAGTAACAGAAGGGAATTACTTTATCTTATTAATAATTAATAAATTTTATTAAAATAATTTAAAATTACATTAGTGGATGTTAAATTTTATTTATAAAACTACCTTGAATCTTTTTGCTGAAAATACTCTCGGCGTATACAATTAAAACCAAGTGAATTATTTAATTTATCATATCTTGCTCTTTAAATTCTTTTTTACCAGCTTCTTCACGATCTTTACAAATAAAAATAACTTCCCACTGGGAAGTTAAAAAAAATTCTCAAGTGTACTAAATGACGAGTAAAAGAAGAGTAACAAAAAAAAATCGATTTTTTTCAAAAGCTTAACAAATCATTCAATGGTTCACTTGTCCCCTTTCGTTATCCAACTACTTGAAGTTTTACTGTTCAACCCTTTGTCAACGACTTTTACATGACTTAATATCGAGAAGCTAATTCTGTTCTTTGTAAAAATAAATACAAGAATAAATTGATTTTGAAGATCTTCAACAGATATGATATTTATAGTTTAGTGTTTATATCCACATGTATGTGTCGATAATTGATTGAGAGTTGAATGAGGCGACAAAAGAGCACTGATGCTTGATGAAATGGTTTAGCCGTCCAGCATCTGTTTGAGGACACTCTTGTTGAGCATCCTCTCATCAAGCTGCGTTGATTATTAGAGATCCTTCGTCTTTTCTGCGCTTTGTATCATATATCTCCACTGAAACTGACTACTTTTATGAAAACTCTTTCAAGTTAAATAAAAAATAAAATGATTTACATAACGGTTTATCTCAATTTTAAAAAAATCCGATTGGTTAAATGCTCAAAAAAGTTGTGTCATTATACGGAAGATATATAAAATCGGTCATTCAACCAATCGCTTTTACTGTATATGCCAAGAGGATAATCGTCAGTGAATGAACGCCAGTCGCCTCGTAAAACAGGCGCAGTCACATTTTTACCCCCCCCCCCCCCTTTTTTTTTTTTTTTTTAGATTTTCCTCTGTTTTATGTCCAATTTCTATCTTCACCCATTAGCTAAATTATTATTATTATTTTTTTTTATGCTTTCTTCGAACAATATAAAGCTATTTTATGCTCGAAATAAATTGTGGATAATGAAGTTACGTCATTTTCAGCACTCGAATATAATGATGATAACTAAATCGCAATTGTGAAAATATAAATAGATAAAATAAATGATTTTAGAAGGATAGAGATCACATAAGAGACAGTATACTTGACGGGATAAACTGATGGTCAACAAGTGAAAGGCTGGACAATGTTTGTGGCCTTCTCACTTAATGAAACTCATCTTTTTTCTCTTTTTTATCGCCATAAATTGGAATAAACTCTAACTTTACAATGCCACCGGGTCTTGATAGACTTTCAAGACAAAAGGAGAATTCATAATGAGAAAATCAAAAATAGGTAGAGATATAGAAGTGATATGAAAGTGTGAGAATTATGTCGTTAATGTTTAATTGCATAAAAAATCCAAGTAATTTGAAACAATGCTGTTGATAAATAAGCTAAAAAGAGAAGGGTTCGTGGTAGGGAGATTGAAAATAGTAGGCAATGTAGAAGAGACTTCAGAGGATTTTGGATTGCATTTTACTTACTTGGAAGCAGGGCGGGGATCACAAGAAAGGCGCGTACTATATAAAGCCAGCTGGTCAGACGGAGAATTATCATATTCTTTTCAAGATGAAGGTACGTACGGCTGAAACAAATATCCAAGTGTTATTAATCAATATAGTATTTTTTTCATTATCTTCTTAGGTTTTTTCTATTTAACTTGTCAATTTTTAGTGTCAACAACAGATGACAAGGCTTTGTGATTTTTTGTAAGTCAAAACAGCAGGAAAAAATTGAAGGGAATTGAATACTTCAATATTTGTTATAAATAATAATCCAATATTTTTTTATATAATAAAATAGTGATTTTTAAAATTTTAATAGTGAGAAAAAAAAAAAAATTACAATGTGATTGTTATTATTAGATATTTATTATTAATTAAAGTAAAAAAGTACAAATGAAATCAATTCAAAGACGCGTGTTTCAAATGTGAAATGAAAACATAATTAAAAAAGCCATAACAATTCAATATAGAATTAATATGAAGTTGGTGATGGCTAATAAGATTTATTACAATTCATAAATCTACATTTGTTTTATGATTTCAGGTATTGAGTTTGGTCCTTTTGTTTGCATTTATAGCCACAGTTTATGGTGAGTCATCAATTACTATAAAATTATCTCATCCGTTTATTCGAAGAGCATATACCATCTGTTTACACTAGATTAATTAATTAAATGATGCTTATCCAGGTGGTTACATCAGCAGTGGTTGGTCTAGTGGTGGTGGTAGCAGCGGAGGTTGGAAATATAGAGGTGGTGGTGGAGGAGGTGGTAATGGAGGCTGGAAATACGGAAGTGGAGGAGGTGGTGGCGGATGGTATGGCGGTGGTAGTAGTGGCGGTGGAAAAATTATCAAAGTAAATTATTAATTATTTTGAATTAATAAAACAATCATTCAAAAAATACTTTCTAAATTTGACACAAATTTTTTTCATTTGAGATAGAAGATAATGGATTTTGTACTTGAAGGTCATTACGGTGAGTAGTGGTGGATGGCCAACTGGTGGAGGCGGTTGGCCTAGTGGTGGATATTCAAGTGGATGGAGCAGTGGAGGATGGCCTAGTAAAGGATCTGGCAATGGATGGAAGCTTGGCAGGGGAGGCCTCAGCAGTGGTTGGAAACCTAGTAGCAACGGATGGAAACCTAGCAGCGGGTGGTCCAGCGAAAGCAGTGGTCAATATTGATAGATTTATTGAGCATAAATTTATGATTAAAATTATAGACTTTGTTTGACCTGTTTCATTTTAATTGGTAGTTTCGAATTAATTTTACTAGACTATTATATAACATTGCTTTTCGAAAAAAAAATTTTTTACTGAAATATAAATAATTTTATACAATATTCAATCTTTTTAACTGTCTTATATTTAAAATATCAGCTTCATAATATTTTTGTAAAAGAAAGTTGAAATATTCAGTAATTAAATGGATTATTTTAATATGAAGCACAGCATGAAATTTATTCAAATCGTTTTTAAAATTATAAATACAATTCTATAATTTTAACAAGATGATTAACAGACATAATTTAATAATTTCAGGTTGGTGGTAATGATGTCTCTAATTGTCATTTGATGAGTACTCCTCTTGGCATACCTAGTGAACTCCCAACTATTTAACTACCAATTGATCATCACATTCATGAGTGATGTGGCACACTTACCATTTGAGCATAATCGATAATTATTTATATTCCTTCAAACAAAGTTTTATATTTTTTTACAAGGTTTGTTGAAAATTCTATTAAATAATAACATATATTTTTGTCAAAGTATTTTTGTATATTTTTGTTTGATGAATAAAAAGCTTGAGAACATCCACATGCGTATACATAAAGTTATGTATTACATCAACTTTCTAGAAATCTAATTTAATTTTTTCCCGTAAAAACTTTGAGTTCTTTCAAGCAAACTTCTTCACGGATTTTAAAGAAAAGAATATCCGAAAAATTACCAAGAATTCGCTAGTGTGAAGCTGTCAGTTAGAAGAAATAAAAAAGAGTAGAATTGAAAAATTTTTGAGCGGAAGTAGTCGCGGTTCTGACAATTCGAACTTGGTCGTCATTGTGGACAAACAGAAGTGACTTCCGGCAAAAACCAATTCTCTTTTACTCTTCCTTTATAAACTACCTACGGGATTCTTTGTGTTGAGAGTAAATTTGCTGCTCTAGACTCAGACGGAAATGGACGTGAAACATCACTGTGAGTATTATGCCAATCGATTTTAGAACTATGCAATTACAGGATGACATTAATTGATGTTGCAAGTTATAAATGACACAAACATGAATCTCAACGCCGTGTATCATGAAAAACAGCTATTCCATCTACTCAATTTACGTCGACAAATTACATTTTGCCATTATACAATATTTCGTTAAATCACTGCATCATATTTATTAGTAGTAAAAATTAAACAGCCTTAATGTATTCATTTAATGAAAATTTTGTGAACTAGATTTTTCCAAGATAGATGACCATGTTTTTTTTTTTTTTTTAAATTAAAAATTCATTGCCTCTCCTAACATATTGAAAATTATTATTAAAATAATTTCAACAATCCTCTCAATTTTTAATTTTTTTATAAAAATGTACTGCACGTAAAATATAGCAAGTATTTTTTGAAATACAGTGAATAGTATATTATGCTACACATGTGAAAAATGAGAGCATGACCAACGTACAAAAGTAGAAAATGATGTCATTATTTTTCCAAGATTTTTGCACATAGCTTATCTTAGTGCAACTACTTTTACTGCTGTGATATTCAAGACAAATTAGACTTTTCATAATAAATATAATTTATGCTCACTCGAAACCATAAAAAAATTAAATCGACCATTTCTCGCAAAACTTCGTGATATAATTATTATTTTATAATTTAGTATAAAAAATCAATCTAATTGGCATCGAAACGTTATGACTGAGATCAATTCAACAAATCAACTCTAATAATGCTTTGACAAGGTTCTGCTTTTACCAAGCTTTTCATAGAATTTTATATATACAGAAAATTGTATAAATGTGGAATTGAGTAAACTCGAGAAGCACCTGGCGCTAATTGGATCCTTCGAATGTGCGCTTCGAAAAATATTGAAAGTCCTTTCGCTACTAGTAAAAGTAGAAAAAAATTCTGTTCATCGACAAGCCAATATGCTTGAAAGTTTCTTGGTATACGAGTCTATGAGCGTGCCGTCTGTGACTCGTTAATTTCAAGTTTTAAACATTCTACTCAGTAAAAAAAAAAAAAAAAAAAAAAACCAAACCTATAAACGTTCCGATTAAACTTTTCCTTGGAATTGTAAAATCAGAATTTTTATTTTTACAATTCTATCAGGCATACACAGAGGAGGTAAAAATGCAAAACTTATCAAAAATCGATTGACAAAAAGTTTAAAATCAATTGAATGCTATAACGAACTGTGATTGACTTGTACGTATGAAATAATAAAGAACAATGAAGAAAAATATTGGAGAGGTCAGATTGGACAAACGTAACAGATATAACAAAAAAGCAATAATGTCTAGTGTGGTTTGCAGCTGGTTAATGTACTTAATATCCCAATTATACGATACCGATAGACGTTGACACGTGGCCCGTGGCATTGGTTCATTCCCCATACAGTGGAATGTCTTTCTCTCTTGCTCTGATGTTTCCCTCGTGGTATAGCACGAGTGTTTGGACGTTTATCGTTGGCAATTCTATTTCAGTTAACGACCATCGATGACGACGAGCAATTAAATTAGCACGGATTACCAAGTGTACGATGCTGTGCGCAAAATGTTCGTCGGGGATTTTATAACAAACCAATGCTGAAGGGGTTGATAGTGACATCAGTGAATAAAAGAGACTGGAGAAGGGATCTAGTATAAATTTAGTGTAGGTCGGATACACCGAGCGATGTTTCAAGCACATCTGTGCCTCGGGCATGCTTGTATATATGTGGGTGTATTATACCATGTGACCTTGCTATAGGTTTAACCCTTCATCCTCCACCTCTAACATTAACCTGAATCGACCTGACACCCGCGACCGATTACAAATCTTGCCAATTAGAAACACGTTGCGCACCCCACGATCTGCATTCATTATACACTCTCTCCTCGACTCCTAAACCCTTTTAAATTACATCTGTAGTCTTTTATTTACAATGTATTTCTTTACGACTTCGATTAATCTTCGTTTTCACATTTTTCCGTCGGATTTTTCATCCTGAGAATATCATTTTTTTGGTGTGAAAAAAATTATTTGTCCTACAGATTCAGGGAGTTTTATTTTTAGCTATGAAAAATCATTATTAAAAAAAAATAATATTGTTTCAATTAACAGAGAAAAGATTTATTTATATTTTATTTACAAAAAATGGCTTTGATTTTTCTGTTTTCCGTTTTTATCTGGCTCTTTTGTTTTTTTTTTTTTATTTAGAGAAATGACTTGTAATGCATAATACAATAAAAAATTACTCAGACGTAATAATTATTGCTGTTAGTTGATATCGATTTTCAGATAAGTTGGGGGAATAAATGATAGTGTATGTTATCTTCGTGAACATAGACAATATAGCTCTTCTAAGGATGCCTCTAATTAATACGGAAATCAATTGCTGAATTTCTGTTGTTCATTTTGTAAGTTGATTAATAAAGAATGAATAATTTTAATGCATGATATTGAGCTAAAAATAACTTTTAAATTTTTATTTTTATTTTGTGGACAAAATGTACGTATATAAAGAACAATTTATTTATTTTTAATGTAAATGTCAGCATAAATTTGCTCAGTTTGAATGAAATAATATTTAATATATTCAATGAACTGATCTCAGTCTTGAGATCATTTAGAGTTGATAAATTCTTCAACTTTGAGATAACAAATGATATTTAAATAAACTTTGTTTTCTAAATTATAAAAAAATTAATTCGAACCTCTAGATTAATTGACTAATTTTGTAAATTAATTCTCACACTATTTACTTGTAAATCAATGTAACATTTAAATGTAAAATTAACATTCAGCATGAGTGTTAATTCAATAAAACTTTATAATTTATTGAATCCAACACATATCATATTGATTTGTTGATTTTTATAAATACAAAAATAATTTTTAAAAAATATGAAATGTATTGTATTTCATGTACATGAATATTTTCATCCTTTTAATACGAATAAATGCGCGTCAGTCGGTCTCGTAGATTTAATCAATATTCATTAGCATCGCGAGAACCAGAAACAATGAGGAAGGGACGTGGTGCGGATACAGACGAAGACTCCGTAGAATTGATTGTGTGAAATCCAAACCCATTGAATCTGGTTGCGGATAACTGAGTTTTTTTAATTAAAATTTTTTATAAAATAATTCCCTTTCTCTCTTACTTTCCCATTTATTTCTAACTGTAAAAAAATGTTTTAATAAAAAGAAAAAGTTTAAACATAAAAATATTTCAGTTTAATAAAATAAATATTCCCTTTGATAATTATTTGAATAATATATTCACATAAAATCCAGCAAATTTTAAATTCATTTTAATGTGAGCAAAATTTTAGTAGTCATGTTCCTCTGGAAGTGAGCACATTTGACAATTATTTATTATTCGACGCATGGCATGAGCTATATGACGCCTAACGCCATTGCTCGAGTGCATGTACACGGTTGAAGAAAAGAAACAAATAAAATATCTATAAAAAAAGTTTATAAAAAAAAAATAAAATGCACTCATAGAACATCCATAGAGAAATGAATGTAAAAAAGTAATAGCAAGGAGGACGAGTGTGGGACGTTGAAAAGGAAAGGAAATAAAGCTTATATCTGACAAACGCATACAAGCCGATTTCATGCTGTCGAAAAAATATTGAAATTACATAAAATAACTAAAATATTGAAGTCGAGTTGAATTAGCTACTACACTTAGTTGAGTTATATTTCAAGATATTTTTTGCAATCGTAAATTATTTATCATACATGTTATAAAAATATATTTTTAAGCAGTTCTTTCATTAAATATGCAACTATGTCATTTTTTTCCTTTTTCAATATAAAATTCATTAATTTTATATCTTCGAATAGCATATCTAATTTTATTGATTTATTTTATTATTTTATGTATAACAATACATTATTTACAAATATTGGAGGTTTTAAATTTGATATCAATTGTCCAATAATTACCTTAAATTATCAATTTATAATATAAAAAGCGACGTATCTTTTCCCGTTTATCTAATGGTTCTTATATCAATAAAATGTCTAAACGTTATGCAAGATTTCTTTTTTCGGCTTTTTGTCTCGAAGAAGAAAAACATCACCGAAACCAACATACATGAATGGCATGTAAGCGAAATTTATGATTATCCAAAATAATAAAAAAAAAATAAGCGACAATATTTAAAAGCTTTTTTATCCATTTTTAAAATAATATCAAATAAATTTCATAAATTAAAATTTTTTCACGAATTTAAATTAATGGATTTAACTATTAATTTTTTTTAAACAAGCTTATAATAAAATTTTGACTTTGCATCGTGTTAATGTATTTATTTATATGCATTAAAATAAATAAGTAAAATAATTGTTGTATAAAGGCAGGTTTTGTTGTAAAAGTTACATGGATTTCCATTTCAAAGCGATAACATCAATCCACAATCTCGGTGGAAAATAAAGAGACAAGAGTAAAAGAGAGAGAAAGAGAGAGAAAAACAGTAAAAGACGGGAATGAGTTTCACTATGAATCGTCCGTTGATTCAACGTTTGTATGTACCTACCTCAGTTTCTTCATCCAGTCCATATCACTGAGTCTTTTTATTTCTTTTATGCAACGAGACCTGTGCCAAAAAGCTGCGTGCATATATTTCCTTTTCCAAGCTATATCCCCCCTGCGATCTCTCTATTTTTCCTCACTCTTCCCGTTTTGTTCATTGCGATTGCTTTTTCTACCTCATCCTCTTTTCTGTTTCTAAAATTCTTCCTGTTGCCCAACCGTTCAGAAGATTTTTAGAGATTTGCTTGTCTCGAGAAGATTGAAATTGCAGATTAGACCGTCAGTTTGCCCATAGATATATTTGTTCACTTGTATGTACATTAATGTAAGGACTCCTGAAAAAAATAATAAAAGTTGAAAAAGTGAAAAAAATGAGTTTAAAGGACAAAATATCCAGACGTCGTACAATGAAATCGTTCCTGACGAGCTGGAACGTTAGAAACAGCTGAAAAGAATTGCCGCAGGGACTCCAACTATACGTGAGACTGATGACTGATGAGTTTCCTTGAGCACTGTGATTTTTGAGAAATATATACTAATTTTTTTTTTCCCCATCAGCTACAAAAATTAACTCCATCTCTTCGATTTTCATCTTCTCTTGATGTGATAGCTATTTTCGTTTTTTTTTTTTTCCAAACTGTAACTTGATAATTTATATATAATATGATGATCTCAGTATGGAAATATGTACACTGCGTGTGATGAAAATTTTTTGTTAAAGAGACAGAGAGTGGAAGAGATCAAAGAATTTAAAAACTCAAAGCGTTATATACCAAAGTTGTCTATTTTTCTCTTTCTATCTTTTTATCTTCTTGTAGAATATCCACGCGAATCGTATATTTATATTGCGCACTTGCATTTCAGTAAATGACTATGCATAAACCGTACGATAATTTTTGCGTCAAGTAAAATACAATAAATTATTCAAAAAATACTAACAAATGTTATATATATAACAGTGACTTTACGCCTGACTTGTTATACAGTATTACTACTTGGTTCATACCTTTACCAACATTTCTTTCAATTAATCGCCACGATAATTCTATTATATTCTTAATTATGTAATTTGAATTGATAAAAATTCCTCTAGAACGTGTCAGAGTGGTGGACGAATGACGTTCACATTGCACATTCTACAACTCTTAACTTGGTTTCGAGTTTAAATTGAAAAGCCTTGAGTTTCCGCTCTCTAGCGGCCATCGCACTTTAACATAAAGAGAGAGAGAGAGTAGAGTAAAAGATATTTCGTAAGATGTGGATGAGTGAAAGAGACAGAAATCATATATAGGTCTACACCCTTTTCTATTACTATTTAAACTACTTGTCGCTTCGACGATTCTAATTTTAATTCAATTACCACATCGCGTACCTACGTCTCTAAGTGCCCAAGTACTTTTCCGCCGTCTTGAATTTTTTTGTACGCTCCTTTTACTGACGTTCTCATTCCTTTAAGCTTTATACTTATTTTCTTTATCGACTTGCTTCAATGTTATTCCTTTTTCTTTCCTTGTCGTCATTCTATCTTCAAGACTGCAAAATCTGAATTGAATTATGTCCTTTCACGTAGCCGCAAGCTCAGTATTTCTACGTGGTCTATCTTCTACAAGCATCTTTCACTTTACTCTTAAGCTCTGAATAACTGCATCGAAGCTGTAGAAGTGTGGACAGAAACTAGTATTTTACTTTTTCCGTTGAAAATATTTTTTCTTTCAATGATAATCCAGCTTAAACAAAAAAAAAGTGTTTTAAATGAGCTTCAATTTCTCAATTACTTTTTTGTTCGGCTTTCGATTAATAACTTGTGATAAAACATTTTATTCGTTTAAAATTGTATTTAGAAACTGTTTCATTGTTGGAAATGATTAAAACTTTATGCAATTATGCAGATAACGATCCATGAGATGAATAAATCTGTAGATGTTTTGACATTTACTGATGATAAATGAAGAAAAATTATTAATAGCAGCAGTTTTATAAATGTTTATTTTTTTCTAGAGTCTTTGAGTACATTTTTTTAATAAAGTAAATATCTATTTTTTTTTTTTACTCTGAAGATGTTTTTTAATATCTCTACTTCCTGTGTAAAGTTTCAAGTTTGTTTGAAATTTTATATTCAATAAAAAGACCCATCATTATGATTTTTTATTCAATATTAAAAAAAAAAAAAAAAAAAAAAAAAAAAGCTATAAGACTTTAATTTAACATAAAATACTATTAATTATGAAATAAAAACTTTGAATTTACTTACAAAACTTGCATTTGTAGGGAATCAATTGTGCTTCAATTTTCATTACTCTACAGTGCTCTATTAATTCACCAAACCATTTTACTTGGATTTTATTCTGATTTTTTTTCACTCTCAATTCGCAAAGTCTTTCATAATTTCTCCACGCCGTTGAATGCATTTGTTATATCTATTTGTCAACATTCATCCAATAGAAATGCATTATACACAGCTGAGTAATTTTTTATAATGATGACAACTAAACAAACGGTTTCTATTAATATTATTTTTTTATCACATCAAATGAATTATAACTCTCTTCAAGTCCGTGTATTTTTTTTAACACAATGACGAAAAAAAAATTTCAATGAATTTAATAATGTGAAATAGCGAATACAATAATCCTAATTAATCTCAAGGCGTAAGTTAAAATACGTTGATTTTCATTTATATGATTAGATGTCCAATTATTTGATGCATATTCACGTTTATATCCATTTTCATTATTCTACCGACGCGTGATGATGAAATATCTACAAATATCTCTCGCATTGCAACCACGTTATTTAATCATACATCAAGAACATACCACGTTCAGAAGTCATAAACTATACAGACTAATTAAACGTTAAAATGGCTAGCGAAAAAGTTGAACAATACATAATAAAACACGAGGAAATTTCGATTTGTTTTTGACATTATTATAGTTATTTAATGATATTTTATGTTCCAGAGTATTTATGTCTTTTATTAGTACTCAACAGAAGAGAGGAGCAACAGCCAGAGGGAAACACAGAACTCACAGAAGATTCAATTCGCGTTCTAATTAAATGTAGTGCATATGATCCTGGATTGGAATGTGAAGACCGAAGGTGGAGTGAGAAGCAAAGGGATGACATCGATTACTCAAGCAATTTGCTTGGGGATTGGTTGGTGTCATCGTCGCTTGCTCGTGTGCCTCTCTGGTTCTCAAGAGGTACCTAAGTTACATCATTGTAAGAATAGAGGTAGAGAGTAGAGAGATAAAGACCAGGTCTTTGTGCCAAGAGGGTCGATGAGACTACAAGATCCCCTATCGTAAAATACTCTAACAGTACATGATGTCTAAAATGTCTTTCATAGGCATATTTTCCTTGAATTTAGTCTTTACTGTAGGTATATGAGTTCAATGAAAAATCAAAGTTATTCATTTAGTAGAGTAAATAAAATTTTACTTATTCTGTTTCTGATTTGATTAAAACTATTTGAATGAGCTACAGTATAACTCTTAAAATGGTTATGAACCATTAATCTGAAAAATTTCATGAAATATTTATTTCAGGTTGAAGTTGGTAGGTTTTTTAAAGTATCTATTCGTAGTTGAGTAGAAGATTGCTTAAATTTAGCAATTATTATGTTATCTACTTGTACGATTTTGATTTTTTTTAAAATCATCAATAGATTAATAGCCAATCTATCTACGAAGCTTGATGGTGTTGATGGTCTTTCCTATCTAATGAACCTTGTCTACCCACGAAATTTATTACTAACTATTGAGATGGAAAACTCTCATAAAACGTTTTATTAGCCCATGAAAGGTTGACTATAAATTCAAGCTTATTAAAATAAATAACTAAATATCAATCAATTGTTAAGTGCAATCAGATACTAGAGCTAGCATATCAACTTTAAAACATAATAATTCCTATTTATCTACGTTAAAAATTTGACAATAGATTATCATGTTAGAAATTAATCTCTTTAGTGATAAATCTTTTCTACAACTGATGCTGGAAAAAGAATTAAATGCATTGAATTTAATAATTCTCGAAAGACTTAACTCTAGTTATTCAAATTTTTAAGGATAATAAACTCTTATAATTCTAGCATGCACTCACATTGTCATACTGATGATTACTTTAAATTAGAGCAGTGGCATATGCTTCAAAAAATGATATCAAAATAGTTTATTGTTTCTTAAAGATATTGACTTTAAGGCAACCATTTTATATTGACCTTATCTATGAACCCCTAAAAAAATATAATTAATAATGAATTCAATTTTTATTATTCATAATCTAATCAGAACTATTCTACTCACTTTTTTTATATATTGTCTGCCAGTTTTATTTTACGTCTTATCTCACTTCCACCTATTCATCCATCATCATTTACTATTCATTAATACTTTCTGAGATATTTAAAAAAAATTACTTACAATATTGAAATGTAGCATTATAATAATAAAAACTATTAATTCCCAGCAGATTTTAATAAATCTAAATTCAGCTAGTCAATATTCAAAGGGCGACAGACAAAAGAAGAATGATAAGATGGATTTAATAGCTGGTGCAATGGAGAGAAAGAGGGTCTTGGAGTCTTTTACGTCGCACTCAACGAAACAATAGTCGAAGCGGGTATAACGATAGAGCATGGGGAAAGAGGTGAAGAGTAGAAGCGTCAAGAGGACGTCAGAGTATAAGGGAAATAGACCCGTGGATTCCGTAGCCTCGAGCTGGGTTTTAACGACGTGCTCGGACGCAGTAGCTGCATCTCTCTGATACCTAGCTATCTCATCCTCTTTTTCTTTTTACGCTATTTCTTTCCTATTTTTCTTTCTACTCTATTTTTTCCAGCCTATTTCGATTTTTTTCCCTTTCCTACATGTCTACTATTCCTTTTTTACTTCTTCTTGTATTTTTTCCCCTACATGAGGTCTATAATGCTTCTCTCTATGTATTTGCCGAGACAAAATCTCAACAAATCGATGAACCGACAAATTCTACTATAGTTTGTGTATTTTAGCAAAAAATAATATATTTCCGCGTGAGCAATAGTAAAAAGCTTCATGCGATATACTTGATAATTTGAGTGCAGTCTTTTGTATGAGAAATCTTGAAAATACTGAAAACATTTGTGATAAATTACTGCGGTTATTAAAACTCTTGTACTCTACTCTTGGGATTGATTTTTGAAGTAGTCAAATTGGAATAGTAGTTTTAAAAGTTTATTCCAATTTTTGTATTACCCACATTCGCAAGTAAACGATTTATTCATAGTATCAACTTTATCAACTATATATTAACAGTTTTTGGATGAATAACAATCGAAAGAATAATTTAATAAATATCTGTTTTTTTTATTTTTACAATCTTGATTAAAGTAATTAATCGCATTAATTTTTAAAAGATAAATAACAGGTGGACTTAGATAAATGAAATCATTTGTAGGAAACGAAAGAATTAATAGATATTTTTAATTTAATAGGCTGCTGGAAATATTTTTCGTTAATTATTTTGGAATAAAATTATTGAGGATTTAATCCTGTTGCGTAAAGTAATTGTGGTAAACTGCAAGGTATAATTAAAATTTCTTTACTTTAATTGTTGTGAAAGTTACTTGCTTCAGGCTAAATTTCATGCTAAAAATTACCCTGTAGTTATACGCAATTTAGTATGATCTTAAATTACTTTTTCGTTGCAAAAAAATGTATAGTGCTAATTTTAAATAATTTATTTAATATTTTTAGTTGAAAATTGTTATAATTTATATTATATATATATATATATATATATATATATATATATATATATATACAGGATGATCTAAAATTATTATCACAAGGAAAACATGTAGAAACTAGAGAGATCTAAATGAGTATGATATTAGTCACTTTGCAATCTTATACACGGTAATTCATTTTTTATCGATGAAGTCTCCCCTCTCTGGCTAACTCTGTCTTGTTATCACCGTTATCTGATTGGTCGTTTATATTATTTAATAACTCCTCTATTTTTGCGAATTTACAAAATTTGCAAACGCCAATCTGTTCCAAATTCTCTCTAGTTTCTACATGTTTCCCTTGTGATAATAATTTTAGATCACCCTGTATATATCATAAAAATAACGAAAATAAATTGTTAAAATTTAGATAAATTTAAATGAGATAAAAAAAAGTTCAAAAATATCAAATTTATTCTTAGGAATTGAACATTGATGAAATATTGAAAAAATTTTAATTCCAAATTCATATTCGTTGAGATTGTTAACAAAGTGGGTTGATTATCAATTCAAAAAGTAATTTTTTAAAATAAACAATAACAAAAAAAGAATAATTTACGTACATTTCAATTAGTTGTGAAAATTTTTTTGTTACTAACTAGCTTTTGTTCTAATTCAATTCGATGAACGACTTGACTGTTGATTGCTGGGAGTACATTTTTTTTGTGAAACAGCTTTGCGGGTAGTAACACGAAGGGCAAAACGAGAGATGGACTAGACTAGAGGAAAGAGAGTGGACGAGGAGTAATCATCCTCTTGAGTTTTACTAACTTGTACCTGAGCTCATAAAGTTCCGGAGCTTAACCCCTTCCAATTCTACTTTTTCTTCCTACTCCTGGCAATCTTCCCCTGAGGAAATTACCAGCTTTAGTGGAGCCACGATTATAGGCAAGTGCTAGTGACGGGAGATAAGAGAATTTTCGCGCGTCGTTTTGAGATATACTTTTCCATTTTAAGAGTAACTTTCAATATTCTCAACTGGGGAAAAAGCAATCGCGTTATTCTATATAAAACTCTATCAACATTTTTCCCTCGAGAATTTGTAATAGAGAAAACATATCTACAAAAACATCTTCAATTCAATGGAACATTTCAATCCCTTGTGATTTTTATTCAAAACCTCTGCAAAATTAATCTGCGTAAATCCGCAAACACTTAACGAATCCCATCTTTGTGGTATAGATTGAATGTTCTAAGTTTCGTTGTATCTACTTGCCACTGATCGGACAGAACTTTATGTACCCACATCAACTACTGTCAGTTTTAATATATGCAAAAATAAAAATATCAAGAGAATCAAAATAAAAAAAAAAATATATAATAGATAAGTGATTTTACAAACTTTTCGTGCAGACGTGTATCTTGTTCCTTTAAATTCAGCTCCTTTCACACTTTTTTTCTTTCATTCCTTACATTTTCTCCATTCTTGTCCTCTCTTATTCTCTCTAGTATCACCTGCCTACATTCTAGTAGTAATCTCCCACCCTTGCACCACCAAAGAGAAGTAAACTGTGAGGAATGATAGTGGGGTTGAATTTAGCGACTGCGCGAACCAACTTGAGCTTTCGTAAATGCGAGCAGTCGTGACCGGTGGGTGCCGGGAGGCAATAGACATTCGCAAGGATATGCGCGCGAATTTCCCACTCAAAATAAGCTATCTATTAAGTTTATACATTATTTTATTGCCAAGTAAATAAGACGGTTTTTTCAATTTTGTATTTTTCATCGTGGCTTGGGATTTAAGTTCTTTACGTGCGTGTTTACCAGAGATAAATTATCCACAATCGTGAAAAAGCTCCACACGAGTCTTTGAAAACGACCATCGTGCCAGCAACGACGACGTCTCATTTCACCGGCCTCAAGGATGCTCGTCGGCTATCTTATCATTGCCGGTAAGTTTATTTTTTGCTTCATCAAAGTGTTGTCAATCATCTAAAACAACTTGTTGATTAATAAAAAAAAGTCATAGTCACAATTTATGTGATAATATTTTTAAGGTTTGAGTGTTTCAGAATTATTTTTAGCTCAGTTGAGAAAAATATCCTTTTCTCACGCGATTATTAATATCGAATAAATTTTCAACGAATTTTCGATGAGTTTAAGAAATGTCTTACAATGGAAAAACGTTGGTATACACAATATTGTAAAAATTGTGAATGACATGAGAATAATAAATCTCGTTTCTCAGCATGAATTTTTTGGATGTGTAAAAAGAAGATTCACAATTGTGGTAGAGTTATATAGAATGACAAGAATATTCGCCTGTCTGTCACAGAAGTTCTGATTTAAGCTTTTCACGTTTCACGACGTTTTTTTTTTCTACGAGCTCGGATGCACGGATAACGAAAACGGTATAAAAAAGCGGGACAAGCAGGAAAGTAGAAAGAAAACAAGAAAAGATGCGCGGAAAAGAGAGATGAGAGTAATTTGAGTGAAGAAAAAATTATAAAAATGTCCATGGTATTTTGTTGTGAGATCATTAAACACTTTCATTCTTTATACTTGGATATATAAAAGTGCAAAAATGAAGTTTATTAAAATTGGAAACGAAAAAAAAAATAAAAGACATCAATCACATTATAACATGATGAATTGATAAACTCTAGTAATTTATAGTCTCACAGTAGAATTCGTCGAATATTCTCTGCATTTCGATTAGTTGAGTATCATCAGTCGAACCAGAGGATATTGGAATTTACTGACAATCCGAGTAGACACACGACAGATGACGTATCATTTGAATAAGCGGATTATCTTGCATTAATAATTATATTTATTAACTTTAACAATTAGCTCGACATTTTTAGAAATTATTTTTTAACGACTGACATCATAAAAACATTCCCCATTCCAATCCACTTTTGTTGATAAAATTAAATTTTTTTATTTTATTGCCGGTCAAGATTTTAATTACGTATCATTAAATAAAGTAGATATGCCTGAATGACATTCCGGTATATTCCCTTTGGAAATTGTACGAACACCTCGAAACGACGTCGTTTCCCGCGATCATTCGACTCCGTTTCCTCCCCCATTTTATTGTCAACCTATAAAATTCTTCTCATCCAACGTCCACACGTTTGTACAATATTATTCCATACATATGTGTTATTCTTATAACAGATAATAAATCATAGAATAATTAAATTTGCACTTGGTTCGAATTTTTTTCCTTGATGTCTTGGCAGAAAATTTATTCATCCTTTTTTTTTTGTTTATTATTCTTGTTTTAATGTGTGAGAAAATGTACGGCTATGATATTTTCCGTGAAAGTCATTACAGTAATTAAAATGCGCTAGGATTATTGTCTGGAGAGAAAACATATAAAGTTTATACCAATCAATCACGAGTATTTTAGTAAGTAGTTTGCTTGGAGGTGTTTAACTAGATTTTTTTATTGAATCCATTAGCTAATGGCAATTTTTATGTGAATATAAAAATATTTGAGTCGGAATAAATTGAATCAAACATAACAAAGTGATTTTTTAAATATGAAAAAAAAAAAAAAAAAAAAAAAATGAAATAATGACAAAAAAATTTTTTATTGATAATTATCTATTACCTATTACCTATTAAAATTTTTGCTTTAATAATAAAAAAAAATTTGGTTTGAAAGATATTTAAAAATAAATACATACACCTAGATTCGATTGAAATCTACAGGATATTTCTATGATCTACTTAGACATTTTTGCGAATCTAACAGAGGTAACTGGATCTCCGTAGATCTCACTTAACGTGCCTACATGAATATAACAAGATCTACAAACAGATTTGGATGAAACTGGGGCAAGATATCTTTTCCCAGAAGATCTCAGGAATAAAATGGCTTTCTTTAGAAAACTGCAAAAATTTTTCAACAATTCATCTCAAAATTCTTCAATTAATTCTTTTCAAATCGATTTATTCTTCTCTTGATCTTTAAATCTTTAAGTATATCATGACAGACGTTTTGTAGAAAATCCAAGATAATTAATAATTTAACGATTAATTACTAAAAATCTCGAATTTCAATTGTACAAATCCTTTGGTTTGCAACTGTTTAGATCAATCATTAGAAGCATTGAAGGATTATGACACAGTTATTGACATAAAATGACTGAGATTAAGATGAATACTGTTCATTTAAATGATTATTATGTTTTAAATAATTTATTTTTAAACTATTAAATTAATAAATATTTTTATCTGATTAACTTTTAATGATTTCATCCCACGAGTAATTTTTTTTCTTCAACTTTTCCAATGTATTAATAACTGCAGAACATACAATGGCTGTAAAACAAACACTCGGTGGTTGTTTCAGTCAGTACCTTCCATGTAAACAACGAGAAGAATTGAAGTAAGAGTTTACCTGAAACGGATGTTTGGATGTATGGAATGTAAGTTTGCTCAATTGTTATCTCAAGTGTTGAGTCAAGAAATAAAAACATTTGAAAGGTTGAACTCAAAAACTCTAGTAGACTGTATTACTAAAATACATTCTACAAAATTCTTTTGCAATATCTGGCATATAGATTATTTTGTCATCAGTATAAATGCAAGTCTCTTGAAGATTTCTTTTCGAGGACGTCCTCTAAGAGTTCACTAATTGCGGACATTGCTAAGGCCTCGGCGACCACTAGACAGAAACTTTGAAATCTCTTTAATCTCAGCGGGAGGGTTAACGACTTCCTGCGGCGATGAGAATATAAGGATGACTCGCGGGGGATAAACTAAGATTGTGGAAAAAGTCTTCTCTCAGTGACAAAAAATCTATAGATAAAACGAAGAATAAAGAGGCGTCTGTGGTCGGGTTTTATTTATAGCATATGAACGTGTAATAACTGTAGCCATAATTATTAAAATTTTATGAATGGATATGGAAAAAATCTTTACCGGTTTTTATTACATTTTCATTTGATATTATGAATGAAAATGTATTTTTTTCTGTTTTATTTATTATCTACTAAAGGAAAAACAATTCCATTTAATATCGAAATTCGATTGAAATAAACCATTTATTGTTTATAAATAAAATAAAATTGCTTTTTTTTAAAGATTTCTATAGAGATAATCGTTCTTTGATGTGCATATGAATTAAAAAAAAATTTTACTGCGCTAGAAATTTTTCTCTTTGATCATTAATATTTTGTTCTAATGAATAAAGACTCAAAAGTGAAAATATCTATAAATAAAGATGAAAAATTGTAGGGAAATAAAGACAAATGCAAAGTATACTTCAATAGCTTTATAAGTTAACTAACTTCTGAAATTAAAATTTATCTGTCTTAAGCAAGTAATTAATAATTTTAATAACCACAGCAATTTTTTTCCTTGGATCGTCTGTTGACTTAACTTGAAGCATGGAAATTTTCTTTTTCTCTCTTTCAACGATCTTGAATATCAGAGTTTGTAAGGATTATAGTAAAAGCATTAAAAAATAAGAGGAAATCATGATTTTAATAGAGAAAGAGTTTAAAGAAGGGTTTTTTAATACCAGAGACCCCAATAACGGCTTTTAAGGTGCTTTTAAAAAATTTCTGAAACTATATCTTTAAATTTATATTCTCGACTTTTATTTCGCATCATTTCCTAATTTTCTTAGTTCTTTCTTTCTGTCCTCGTTGCTCGTTAACCAAAATTGCCTTTATCGATCTTTCTCAGATGACCAAGCACCCTGCTAAGAGAATATTTTAATGACTAAATAGATTTTTAATTACACCTGTTCATGACAACGTGCGAAATTAAGGATAAGTAGATAAAACTACATTGTTCCGGCATCCTCAATGACATAAGGTTTTGTATTTTGTTACACTTACAATTTATATTACCCCGAGTCAAAATATAACACCTAAATTTATTTTTTTCATACTATTACCATCATTTCTAACCTAGATTCAACCTTTTCATCCTAATATTATTCTGTTTCATTTTTTAAGTAGATAACAATTAGGATGATAAAGCCTCATTTTAGCTTTCCAATCACAATACTACTTTTATCCTTCTGAAGTAGGTAAAAATTAGGATATAGACAGAATAGTCTGATTTCAACCTCATAAATTGGTTTGCTTATATCTAATAGTACTCATGGAAATAGTACATTAGAATAACTCCCATTATATTCATACTTTTTTAATAATACATATGATTTTAATGCTGATGGACAGTCCAATTAGAATTAAAATAAAATTAATAATTATAGAAAAGTATGTTTTTGTTCAAATAAAATTACTTGAATCTCAAATAAAATTATATTTAAAGTAGGATGAACCTAAGGTGAAAGAAAAATAAAATTACACGGAGAGAATTTTTTCACTAAATCTAAGTGCAAAAATGACAAGTGCACGTTTCGAAAATTATAAGTAAAAATATTTCTATTCGATAGTAAATTTTGAGTTCTTGTAAGTTAATTTTGTACTTAAGAGGTGTCTTAGTAAAATATCTACTTAGGATAACTCAAAAATTACTTATAACAACTCAAAATTCACTGTTGAACAGAAATATTTTTTACTTATAAATTTCGAAACGTGAACATGTCATTTTTGCACTTAAATTTAGTGAAATAATTCTCTCTGTGTAGGATGAAGATAGGATTTAATTACTATAAGTTTAGGATAAAATTGAAAAATTTTCAGCCTACAGAAACGCTGATTTGTTGCGTATTCCGATTTTAATTAGGATTTGTTTATGTTAAGTTAAACCTAAAGAAAGGATAATCTTAGGATACAAAGAGAATGAAAGCAGGTTTTATAGCAGGTTTGACTCGGGACGTCATAAACAGCAACTGATTTTATTTTATTGAAAAAAAAAATATTTTACAAGTGGAAAAAATTTTTTTAAATTATATTTTTCAATTTAACGAAGCAACGGAACCGAAAAAAAAAATTTATCAAGGTGGATGGATGGAACAAATCATTTTTAATTTAAATTTTTTTTTCTGTCATTTATGTGAAAAAATGCTCATAAAAGAGTTTTTGATTGAATTTCGTTATAAAAATAAAAAAGCTTAACATTTACGTTATTATTTGATAACTGTTTCATCCATTCTTTAGTAATTAGTAGACAATAATATAAATGAATTAATGGAATTACTCTTTTCAATGCTAAAAACAATTAGGTATCCCATAAAAGCCCATTTGTAACTACAGAAAAAGAGAATAAAGTACTCTTGCGATCAATAAATTACGTAATCCATTCGAGAGTGCTTAGAGTACTTCGAACTCATGTATTCTACAGATATACAACATGGTCATTGAGAGAATGTAAAATTAAAAAAGAAAAATGTAATTAATTAGCGTACTGATAGCTTGTTGGCAAGTTTTCTTTTAAGAGTCATGTCGAAAAATACTCGACTAGAAAATTTGTTTTCGTGAGAAAGGTGTAGAAAACAAGAGTTCAGAATACTGAGCGATGAATACATACTCAACAAACAAGAATTTAAAAGCTAGTAAAATTAAATTTGATCCAGAATTTTTCCTATAATCGATTATATTTAAGCTCAAGTGTTTCCATTTTATTTCTGCATCATTATTAAACTTGGAAGCTTACGGAATCGAATGCTTTTACAATGAAGAAAAAAATTTCAGTTCGTTGAAGATCTCCCCTGGATAATGCATGTTTATTTGATGAAACAAACAAAAACATCATCATAAACGAAACAAATTTAATTAGATGAAATTCCAATAAATATGAAGTTCAGAGATAAACAGTCGTAAAGTCGTAATGTTATATTATCCTATAAGCCACTTGATGTCGTAAATTTTTTTAGAGATAATGAAGGTTAAATACTGAGGCTAAAAGTTTTGGAGAAAGGTTAAGATATATTTTTAGCGTTAAAACATAATTAAATTTTATTGTTAATTTGTGAGAGATGGAAAAACTCTGAAAAATCTATTCAAACAATTTAGGGGAATGGAAAAAAAAAAAAAAAAAAACAATTAAGTGATAAATACAATTTTATGGGGATTTATTTTATTTACTATTTATGGATAATAAAATATGTCAGGAATTTAAAAAAAAATTCCGAAACATCAATAATAAAGTTTTGAGGTAAATATTTACATCAAGAGACATTGGATAAACATTCGGAGGATTTTTGTCGCAGAAGTAGAAGAGGTCAATCCAATTCAAAACAATTTTTGTGGGGGCTCGAATTTTAAAATATTATGAATTTCAATCATTTAATCCAAACACACCCCAGTGAAACAGCCATTTTATAACCTGACCAATTTTGTTTTGATGAATAAAAATAAAAAACAAGCGAGACAAAAAAGAGGTAGGGGATCGAGCACCAGTTAGGACGTTTATATTTACAATCGTCGAGATTGCTTTTAATCGATGCTCGAGGCTTCATAGAAAGCAGGACAAAAGAGGGACAAAATGTACAGAACTACTAGGACCAATAGCGTTGCAAGAAGAAGAATAAAAAGAGGATTCATGCAACGTCCTAACATGTTCCAAAGCAAATTGTAGAGGGTAATGTGTATAAAGAGGGTGGGTGAGTGTGAGAAAGGAACGAAGGAATATATAGAGCACGTGCCAACTGAGACGAGTGTTTTGCATTGTCTGGTTGGAGTTTAGCTGCATGTCATGGCTTAGAACAAGCTTCTATTGCTTTTCCACGGTGATGATCGCTAAAACTTCCATCATTATATTATGACTAATCATCTATTAACGTTCTTACTGTTTATCTATTAGAAAAAAATCCAATAATATTGACAGAATATTAGTAATTATTTACTGGTTACCGTTGCTCCAAGTTACCTACAGTTTCGGCATTTAAGTTTCTCATCAACTTTTAGTAAATAATCAAGCAGAATTGACACCTCCCAGCGTTGATGATAAATATTGATTCGGTTAATAAATTTGTAATCGATATTTTTATCAAGAAACTCTTATAATTAATAATTCTACAATTGATCCTTAAAAAATTAGTAAAGTTTATTAGAATTTAGTTAAACACTTTAAACGTTAAAAATATATTCGATTAAAGTCATTTATGATTGATCAATGAGACGGTTTTAAATAATTTTTTTATGCTATTTACTACTTTTCTGAATAAAAATGTGTTTCAAAAAATTTTCCACTTATTATAATATATATAAATTATATATAATATATAATATTATATATTAAATAAAATATTATAAAAAAAACTATTTTAATCAATTTAAATTCATTGTATAACTGTAAAAAAAATTAAAAAAAAAAATTTATCAAAAATTTATTTCATTCACTCAAAGTGACAGTAACCTGAAGAAAATCGATTTCAAATGGAGCATCAATTTTTTTCAACACTTTAACCATATCCTAATCGAATCAACATCTCAAGATTGTATTATTCTCACTGTTTGTTGAGTGCATTGTGCAAGGAAGGAGAAGGTCAAGGTCGTAGCAAGTTGAAAGGTCCTGTCTAACATCAACAACCCTCAATTCCTTGCTTTTTTTCCCCCAATTTTCCGAAGACGTGACTGTTCACTGAGCGATTTCAACACGATGGAGTGTTCAACACTTTCAATTTTTATCCTCTTTTTTTCTATCACTATCCCAAGTTCTTAAGATGCTAGACTTTACGAAGAAGACGGAAGAACGAGTGTACTTATAAGAATCGATCGATATCCATTAAGTTTGTACTTCACACGAATATCTATACATCTTCCTTATATATACTCTTCTTATTTTCTTCCTCTTAGAGTAAATTTAAGGCACGTTTCCAGATACATATGGTCCATATAGCATACGTAGTACGTGAGTGAAAGCGTGTGATGCAAATTCTGAGTACAAAATCCTCTTATCGATCCGAGTCCATGAAGATGCACTCTCGTAGGTCAAGTGGTAATTCATTATATCTTTTACATCTACTGTCATCTCTTCTTAATTGCCGTATTTTATGAGTGTAGGTCATCGAAAAATTAGTGCAATTAAACAACTGACGGATCCAACTATACCCACACTTCATTAAAAGTTTTTGTTTAAGAACAAAAATTAAATTTTTTTAAATAATCATAAGTTAACTCCCAAAGCAGATATGATTGAAGTTAACTCAACTCTAGAATTAAGTTGAAATGAAACTTTGTGCTCGAATATATTTACAGTTATTATATAAATTTATTTTATACTTGTATATTTTTTTTTTTTTTTAATAAATAAAATAATAAGTTTATGAGCTGCAAGCTCAAGTAATTTATTAAAGCAAAATCTACTATCTCCAAACACGTATACTAATAATAAAAAGGTATATAAAACATACAAATTATGAGCATGCTATAAGATTTTTATGATACCTATCATGTTACCTAAACTTCTTTAATGAAAAGAATATCGTATATATATCATAAAAAGCAAATTTTTACTCTTCCATTGCTTTTATCATTGGTATATTTTTTTTACGGTGAAATGTAATATTTACTATGTCATCTGTGCAGATATACTAAGCAAATGTCAAAAGAGAAATGTCGTAAAGGAGACGGAGAATGTAAAACTAAATAAAAAAAAAAGAATAAAAATAGAATTTCTATGACAATACAAAGCTTAAGAATGCAGGTAGAAAAGCCTTGAAGGATTTTACTGAGCTTTAGTTTTCTATTCGTTGGTGAAAGAGTGACGTTTGAGTTACAACTTAAAAAATCTATTTTTTTCCATCTTGAAAGGAAAAAGCTGTTTCGTTGCTTTCACGTACTCCACATGCGTATATTTTGTTGCTTGTATTTGCATTTTCCACTAAACCTCTTCAAATCTTAGCGGAATATTCTGGCACATGGTTTTAAATATTTTCTCACATTTCAAATGATTATATTTCAATATGTTATTTTAAATTGCTTTTCCTTTCTTGAAATTGATTCTAAGCATTTTAGCCAAATCTAGATGAAATTTTATCTAGAAACTCAACTTTATATGTGAACAATAATATATCAATGCTAGGTATGGCCTTTAACAAGCTTGAACCCAGTTTGGGTCGATAGCATGAGGTTTTACCTCACACTTCTATCTTCGTTCACTTGATTCTTGTTCTTGTCCATAAAGTATAGATTTCATGACCCAGTCTATTATACAACGCATTTTTTCTGTCAAATGATCAATGAAAAAGTGAAAATACACTTGAATATTCTTCTGTTATATTTAACGAAGGAAATGAAATAAAGTGAAAATAGAAAGTCTTGTCACCATAAAGGAAATCAAACTATGGAAAAAGTCTGAATAAACCTCTTGGAAGTTGTACTATGATTGGACTTTGTCACTTTATTCACCCATTCACTCTGCTCAGCCATGTCAAATTCTTCTTGATGTTCAAGTTGAAAGAGGATTCGTATTTTTTCAAAAGATATTGACTGTGACGTTCAAATAAATATCAGGGAAATATCAGGAATTCATTTATTTATCTTTTTCGTGAATTTTTTAGAAGAACTCATGGTAACTGTCGAATCAAAGCTGTGATGAGGATTTCAGTGAAACAGTTAAAGATATCATGAAGTAACAGTGCTTGATTTATACTGATGGAATGAAATAATGATAAAATACATCTTAGTTCATCTAAAATATTTTATCTTAATTATTAGTAATTTTTTTGTCAAAGATATATTCATGCTATCTTGATACTTTGAGAGTAAATTACTCTGATATTAATATGTCTTGCTCAATATCTAACATATTGCTCTAAGGATTAAGTATTTGATACTCTGTGGAAAGTAATTTTCCCTCATCCACTCTCCTGAT
Source organism: Chelonus formosanus (assembly GCA_028641665.1). Classification (NCBI taxonomy): domain Eukaryota; kingdom Metazoa; phylum Arthropoda; class Insecta; order Hymenoptera; family Braconidae; genus Chelonus; species Chelonus formosanus. Next base: position 24,719,684 of record CM054002.1, read on the forward strand.
AGATGAACTTACAGGGTATAAATAACTCTATTCATTTGATCCAAATAAATATCTTCTTCTTTTTTCTTGATGAACCAAATTAATCAAACTTTGTAATAAATAGTAAATTACATTAATAAAAAAATTGAACAACTATTTAATCAATACAAACCTACTCTAAAATTGTTACAAGTCTTCTTCAATATCTGGCAAACCTTCCAAATATGTAAAAAGACCTGCAGCAAAATGTTAGATCAGCCACATCTTTCATCTGACGAATTGTATTTTCATATTTTCTATCAAAAAATTCATTTGAATATTTATTTATGAAAAAAATATTTTATCCTCATAAAATCAAAATAAAATCCTTCTAAGCTTAAACTTTAACCAGAAGCAAAGTGAAAAAAAAATCAATACCTCAATCTTTTTATCCTTTCTGGTCATATAAGTGATTTAATCAAACCTTGCTTTACTTATCAAACCTTTATAAAATTATTTCCAAGAATTTTTTAAAATATTACAAATCCATCAACAAAACTTTTTTAACTAAAAAAACGAAATGTGAAAACGGTGTCAAGGCTTTTGAATGTCAGACACAAATTCGATATGACTAGGTAGCTAATGATGTGCGATGTTTTCCCACATCGTCCCCCAAGTGACTTTCATCCCCTGTAACCCTTACCCTCTTCTATCACTACCACCCAACAAAGTGAGATCGTTGACAGCACGAAGAGAGAAGATCTAAAGCGAAATGCCAACTAGAAATACGGAAGACGCGCACGACGTTCATAGGATCTCCTTGTGTGTCGTTTTCTGGATAACGATTGCAAGCTACTCGTCTTCTCTCTTATAAGAGTGACAGTGTCATGCGCATTTGAAATCCCTGAGGATATGCATTTCATCTTGATCATTCCCTACACTTCCTCATTCTCCACTGAATCCAGGAAGATATATTTCTCTTCAGTCGTGATGTAAATTGCGATGGAAATGGGTCTGGATTTAACACTCTTGTCTCAGATACTCTAGTGTTTTATGTTTTTATTGATATTATTGTGAGAATATGACGATTCAAATAGTCGTGTTGATGATTCGCAGATAAACCTTTACAATGTCCTTAAAGTCTGAAAACTTGTGTAAAAAAGCCATAAATGTTCTTCTTGGAATAACTCTGGCGTGAAGCATCAACGCAAATATGTGCAAGAAATAAGAGAATTCACCATGCTTTTGTCTCACTTTTTTATTTATGAAAGGGACGTATAGAACGGATTTGACGAAGAAAGAGCATCAAAGAGTTCGTGGAGACTCCCTTTAACTTTTTCTTATTTTTTGACCTCGCGAATCAACGACGTCTCTTCAAGTTTCACCTTCAACCTCCGCCAACTATTGTAAGGCTTCACTCACCCTTAGCTTTGTCCACTTCGCAATATTCATAGACGTATTCTTTCACTTAATGTACTCACTTGACGAGTACGGCTGCGCCTTAAATTATTTCAAAACCTCGGTCTTTCATAAGTTGAGTTTAAACCGTCACAATCTTCTTATCTAAAGATCAAAAGTTACGACTGTGAATGACGGAACAAAATGACGATTTTTTTCCTTCAATTTTACATTGGAGTAGTGGTTGAATATGATGATAAAATCATTTTATTTATAATTCTTAAACTTATTTCTATCTTTATCAAGAGACTGAATGATTCTTTAATCTTTGTGGAACGGAGCAAGAAGATAAATGAAAGTGGAGAGGAATAGAGTTTTGCTGCAAGCTGTATTAGAAATTTACGAGCAGTCAACGGTTATACATTTTCTTTTCTCAGTGCTAATCGGGAGATTTATTTTTTTTTTTTTTTTTACTTTTGCAAAATATATATTCCCCAGCAATTGAAACTTTTTATTCACTTTTATTCTTAAGGAAAGAACAAAAAAAAAAAATTGGAATTAATTAATGTAACAATTAGAGAAAAAATATCGACCAACTCGTGGAATCAATTATCAGAAGTCGAGACAGTCAGAAAAAAGGGAATAAAAAGTTTGAAGACGTGGAAAGAAAATAAAAAAAAAGTAAAAATAAATAAGGAAACAACTAGAAGGTAAAATAAATGAAAAAATAAAATCTACTCTCTTCGAGTTGGGAAAATGAGAAAAAAAAATAAAACCATACCTGGCAACGAACAATACTGCCCTCTTCTGTACTTTGTCTATAGTCGTTCCTTATTCTCTCTTCATTTACAATGTGAAAAAAATCGGATAAAAAGATTACTCAAGAAAATACCTAACCAGGTGAATTCACCAGTTTGAATGAATCGAAATCGTTTTCTTTTTATTCTGCACTCTAAACCAATAGCAAATATGTATACGATTATCTTGTAAGGAAATGAAAACTCAATCTTACGCAAATATCAGTTTTCTATTTCTACAAAATTCAATAATCATTATTATGATAATATATATTTCATTATCTATTTATTAATTCAAGCTAAATAAAATCTATATCAAGATACAATTACTTTTGGAGTTTACAATTAATCATAGTTGACTTGATGAATTATTTAATTATACAAAAATAAAAAATTTAATTCAATCAAATAATTTGTTTCATTGGACAGCTTTCTATATATATAATTAAAATTTGTTTAAATATTCTTGTTTCAATTATAAAAAATAAATAATGAATTAATAAACAAAAGTATTGTTTCAACTTTGAACTTTACCATTTTTTTATATTTTTAAAGGTAATTTTTGCAGTTAAAAAATAGTTATCAATTTATAATTAAAAATAGAATGTATTTTTTAGTTTGAAAATTTCTTTTGAAATTGTTTTAATTGATGTGTAAACCAAATCCGACGCAAAATAATAAATAATATTACAGATTGATAACAAACAGGTTCCAGGTGGCCCGAGAAGTATTGATGCGATGAATTGAAATGATGAGAGCAAGGCAAGTGAGGTAATTATGCGTAGTGCACAAGTCAGTGATGTAGAAACGGAGTAGGAGAAGTAAGAGATATTATCGGTAATGTACCAACTCGATACATACCACCACGATGTGTATAGATGCAATACACATGTCTACCTCTACGTCCTCACAGCATCATTTCCATCTGACATTGGTATTGTGCAAACTACATTGTACCCTCACGGATATTCAATGAAACAGCCTATGGCAACGAACCGTACGAACTACCGACGACTAGATAGATTTCACAGAATCGAGCTACAAGGGAACCTTCCTACACCTTTAGAATAATAGTTCTCAAAAGACATCATTGTCTACTTCCATTCGAATTTCAACAAGCTTTACTTTCACGTTCGATAACTGAATCTAATGTCCAACCATCTAAAGATAAAGGATCGGTATAATTTCTCTCGACTACATGTGCTAAAAATATCAGGTATCGACCTATTTACAATAAACTATTGATTTATTTTCAATTGGCCCGGAGGTTAGAAGTTCAGAAACTCACTAGAGAACGGGTAGTTAAAAAGTTAATTCATCATTTCTAAATAAGAAAAACAACTGCCTCAGGCAAAAGGATAACGTCTGATCAATGACGGCAAATAACAGAAAAAAAATAAGCCAAAGAAGGATATCCTGGGGCTCAGACAACTTTCTGAGTGCTCTCTAATTATTGAGGTCATTGTCTTCAAGCTTTTTTATACTTAATTAGACGCAGTTACTAATGATTCCCATTTTTTTCATGCTGTAATTATTACGAAAACTTTTTCGTTATCAAGTTTCATTGTTATATTTATCATCAACATCAAAGTATATTATTTCCGGCTGGAGAAATAATTGTTTGAAATATTTTTAAACAAGTTTGATTAAATCAGTTTTAACAATTATTAATTCCCTAAGTTTATAACGTTCTAATGGATCTATTTTCATTCATGAAAATTGATTGAATATATTTAATTAATTTAAAAAAATTTTTTAATTGAAATTTAATCAAAAATTCCATGGAAAATATCTATAACTTTCTTCAGTGTATTTAAAAAAATTTTTCTCGATTTAAAATCAATAAATAACTGTGTCATCCATAAATATAATTACGTTATGCAGTAAAATCATTTTATGTACTACCAAAAATTTATTGAAACAAGGTTAACGGTAAACCACAATTTATTTTACATTAAACCTCCAATTAACGCTACTTGTAATGTATTTTATACGTTTTTATAATTCAATAAACTCCCAATAAAGTATTTTATTTATTATTACATTTTCTTAAATTAATTCAAGACCATTTTTTCTTGTTTTCAAGCTTTGAATTCTACTTTATATTAAATTCATAATTTCAAATACTAATTAAACCCGATGCCATTAAAGCTCGGAAAAATTTCTGTTACGATTTAAGAAAGGAAATGAAAATAAGACAAAATTTTTAGCACGTTTTAATTTAGCTTTAATCAACAACATAAACTGAACAAGATTCACTCATTAGATATTTGTATTAAGATATTTAAATTAACGAATAAGCTTTCTCCTCATTCTCTATCCAAGTATTTACCAGCAAAATTTCTTTTTTTTCTATTCACTATTTTCTCCCGCAACTCCCATGAAAACAACACTCTTACAACGAAAACCTTTCCTCACAATAATTCACCCCCATTTAACTCTTTCAGATATCCAGCAAAAAGTGACGCGATACAAATTGTACCTGGCTTGTTTCACATTAATCATTCGTTCATTTCTGTGTACATTGCATGTGTAATCGTCTAGACGTTGATTCTAATCTTAGTCTCTTCCAGAAATGTAGAATATCTATATCTGAAACATAGCTTGATATTGAAGAAGAGTAATGCAATGAAATCTGGCAGAATATATAAACTTGAATGTTAATTGATGAGGACTATGATGAAACTTAGGTGAAGATAAAAACTAGATTTCAAGTTGGTTCCGGTAAAAGTTGAAGGGCTCCAAAGTTGACCTGAAATCCAAGATTGCTTTTATCTAAATTCAATTGAGGGCATCTTAACAAGATTCTTTTTCAGTTGAATGATAAATATCTCGTTTCACTATTAATTCTAAAGTGTTAGAAAAGTTGAATAGAAGCGAGTCAATTTTTTCATTAAACTCAGAAGTAGCAGCAGTCAATGAAAACTTTTCTTGAGTTTAAGAAGAATAAAATAAGGAAAAATAATAAAAATGAAAAACTCGAAAGGTAAAATGGATGTAAGATAAAGAAAAAATATTGAAAGGGTGAAGAAAATGACGAGTCGTTAAAGTAATTAAATGACGTGTTGGATAACTGGTGGAGGAAATAAGTTATAACATTTCAACGTTTTTGGTTGTAAGCCACAGAAGTAAAGTTTCAGCTTGTATATTTCACGAGAGAAAAGTCAATATCAAAAGAAAGAAAAAAGCTAAAGTTTGATATTACGATTACACGGGTGATATATTTGTTAGCTTTAGGAGAAGATCACATGTCTGACCGCAGACAGCAATGGGAATACATAGCACTTCTTGTATCCACAGCAATTAATCGCAGACACGCTTACTATATCCCTTTTCCTACTACTCAGTCAGTTATATCTAGAATCCGTATATATGAGAACTATTCCACAGTGAATACGAATAACCACTTAATTCTCTTCATTTTCTATTACGTGCACAATTGTCTCACTGCTATGTCAAAATTAATTCACTTATAAAAATATTTTATTAATACTAAATTATAAATTCAACGGAAGTAAGCTTAACTAAAATGTCAAGTTTAATTTGATACTACTATTAAAGGACACATTTTGAGTAGATTGAAGCATTCAGTGAATATTTAATTACACGAAAAAATATGTACATATCAAAAAGTAGCCTAATATTAATTTAAAGGTAAATATATGGATTCATCTACTTAACAATTCTCTTTGGAATTTCCATTCTTTGAGGAAATTTGATAGTTGGAGTAGGTGGAAGTGATATTAACAGGATAGGCGTCAAACTGGTCTTTAATTAGAAAGGAAGGGTGAAGGATAGGTACAAATGGGAGAGAGAAATTGGAATGAGCAGCGACCTGGAGTCTTTGAACCTCTGGGATTCAGTTAAGCTTTTGAACGTTCATAAAAATAATCTGATCGAAGTAAATATTAGGGAAAAATTCCGTTATTATTATTTCAACAGTTAAAAATCTTGCAATCACTAGAAATCATTTTTAAAATGAAAATCTCATCTCGTAAATCAACATTAAATATTTAAAATCAGTTATTACTTAAACAAGATATATTTTCCAATTAAATACATATTTTAAAACTTATTTTAAATGTAATAACTATTTGCTAATTTACTTTTATAACATGAAATGTGAAAACTGCCTTTGTAATCCAAGTAATTTGAGAGACAAGAAACTCAATGCAACATTTAGGAACAATTAGGATAATTAAACAGAGACTGTGAAATTAATAATGTAATAAAGTAACTACTGAAGAATTTTTGCAAATTTCTAACTCAATACATTATGATAATAAAGAAGATATAGTCGAAAATACTTTTAGATGTATGAATATTACTACGACCTACTTCGCAAATCTTGTTCTTGATGTAGAACGGGGATCCAACTCTCAGATGAGTGAAGGAACTTGTAAGGGATTCAATGATGCCTGTTTGATAGTGTCAACAATCATCAGATTGATACCAGGAAGCACTCAGAATTGTAAACTCCATCAACCACTTGATATGTATATGCACTCAATCTCAATTCAATCTAGTGCATTTATCCATGGCTTGTACTTTCATTTATCTGTTGTTTTAATTTATTGGAGAACATTCGAAATGTTAAATTTTAATCATAAATAGGAGAATAAAGATTAGATATTTTTGATAGAAATAATGAAAAATAATATATCATTTTTAAGCTTTGCTCTGGATTGTTTTATTTTCAATTTAATATTATTTAGTAGACAATATTTTAAAATTTGAGATTTTTGTAGAATTTCCCTAGGATTATTAACAATACTAACTATTATGATGAAATATTGAATTTTCAACTCACACTGTATCAAAATATGACATGTGATGTAATACGCAACAATATACATCACTGGCAAAGTTTTTTTCTTTACACTAGAAAAAAATATAGATACCAATATTTCTGTCATATTTGTTTATTTACATTTGATCCCTCTGTTGTGTGATCTCTGAAATAAATTTTTTTCCAGTTTTTCTATCCTCTAGGAATTGATAAATTAAAAATTAAAAATTTTAATCTGAAGTTCATATAATGGAAAATCGTTTGTCCATTTTTCTAATAGAACGTGTGGTGGGTAATTTTATCCAATTTTTTAGTATTAATCAGTTGAATTAATAAGAATAATTATTTATATTCATCAATAAATATTTAAAAACTTTGTCATTTATTTTCTTAATAACGAAAGTTTAAAAATTTAATCCATACCATCTTGATTGACAGCAATAATTATTTTTTAAAATAAGAAAAATTTATCTTTTATTATAAAACTTTTTAGAAAATAATAAAAAATTGGGAAAACTAAATAAAATATTATTTTTAGTACCTAACTATTATTTAGCTAAATATAAATTCGGTTTTTAATTTTATCAATTTTTTGACTTACGATAAAAATTTCTGTACAGGATCGGATATAAATGCTGTTCAATTTTTTGCAGGTTATACATACGATTTCGCTATACTCTCTTATGGAAAATCACACAACATTTATGTCTGGTACTGTACCTATTATTTTCATTTTGCATTAAAAAGAAAAAAAAAAGGCAGCAAGAAGAATATTCATATTTCTTTTGTTGAATAAAATCTGAATAACCATCTCTGAAAAGAATTTTCTAAAAATCCACTGAAGTGACCTTTAACAAAAAACAAAACAAAAAATTGATAACCATTTTAATTAAAAAATCCTTACATTATAAAATTGTTATGAACGCATAGTATATTTCCCGTAAAATTACAACGTTTGTTATTTGTAAAACAACCATTATTTGCGCTTGCGATGCTTCGTAATCGACTGTCACGCTTTTCCTCTCGCACTCCCTTACTCTTTCTGACACACACGATCGATAGGTATACGCGACAAAGTACGCTCTGGGGAAAACAATTAGCAGTAAATTTTAGCTCTCGTTGGTTGATGCAGAGAGTAGAGAGAGAACGCGTGCCAACGTGTCGCCTGCATGCGCTTGGCGTATTACAGTGTCCGGAAAATGTGCAAGCGATGCAATAACCCTTCACCTATACCACAGTACTCGCGTGTACTCGTCTCTTTTATTCCCAACTATTTTACCAACTATCATATACTTTCCATATTAATTCCTCTTCCCTTGTGATAATTAAATTATTAATTTAATATCTATATCCGCGAAATATTTTTATTAATTACATATGCTAAATAAACGCTGCTCATTTTAATGAAGTAGTCTGACACTTATATGAAAGTTCAATTTTTAATAACTTCCGAATAAATTTACATTATTTATCAAGTAAACAGCTGTAGTAAAGATCGATATATAAGAAACACTGGCCACAAATTTAATAACTACATTAAAGACGATTTTTTTATCAGGAAATCACTAATGAAAAAAAATCCTAGGGTTCCTTAGAAGCTGTAAAATTATTAATATTTATTCAATAAAGCTTAGAAGAAATCTCATATCCTGTCAGAATAATAATATTCAATTATTTTATTATTATAATGTTGTCAAGGTGTAGGATTTATCACAAATAGATTGATTGTTCCGTTGACTAATCTCTCATCATTTGATAATACATAATACGATGTCAAGATATAGTATTCTGAATATAATATAGACTAACTTCAAGTTCGAAGAGATCAACACACAAGCTAGAATAGATGTCTAACAATTTAGCATCAAGGTGGCACTCAATATTCGTATTATAATTATTATAATCAGCTTTTATCTTCATTACCTAATTTTAATTTGATTATTAATTAGATGAAATATTTTTCATCTTTCTGTCACAGTAATTATCATTATAATTATTTTAGAAATACTGATGTTTAAATTTTATTGTAATAATGAGAGATAAATGAAAAAATATTTCATCAACAGAGAATATAAATTGTTAAATGAATTCTTTAGTGACGAAATTTCAAAATTATTTTTTCGTTAGAGTTAGAAAACAATTTTTGTCAGATGATTTTATCCATGTTCAGTACATTATTAAGAGTTACTAATAAAACTCTCTCTCGCTTTTGTTGAATGAAAATAATTTTTTGCGCAGTTCCCAGTAGTAGCATCAATGTTCAAATTTATTGATTTTTGCGAGCAAAAAGTTCTCAACTGAAATACAAAAACCGTAGCGGAACAGGATGAGAGTCAAAAGAAAAAATACAAAAGGATACAAAAAAAGCACAAAGGTACAAAGCTCTGGTAATATATTTTGGATTAACGGTCTGGCACCCAAGCGACTCGAGTTTGCTGCTCGTTAAAAAGATCTGGATATCTTCTAACGAGGCTAACAGTACAAAAAGGTATAATCAGTAGTACAAGAGAAATGAAGGAAGACAGGGAAGGGGATAAGAGAAACCTTCTATGGAGCATCAACTACTGATGGTCACTCGAATGACTTCGATATCATGTTGTAAAGTCTACAATGTTTGATGCTCACACAAATTGTCTTTAATGAAACCCTGCAAACTCTTCAGCTAATTAATGTCTTATATCTCATTATTCAATAATTTTACAGACATTCATATAAATAAATGAATTTATTACAATTACTCTTCGTGATAAATTTTTTAAAATTGACAGATCGCCACAGGAGACACGGACAAGATTTAATACATTAATTATGATTTATATTGAAAAGTGAAATCTATGAAGACAGGAGGCTTTTAATTCACAATATTATGAACCAGGGAGTTCATGTTTTTAACTTTATTAAGGCAATGGAACTATTTGTTATTGTAATTAAAATTTTCTTGTGATTCGTTTTATTAGTTATCATAAATGTTAATTTGAAGAGAAAATATTAGGGCAATGGGACAGCTGGTTATTTATTGTTAATTCATTTTTAAATTATCTTCATGTAAATAATTCATGACCAAATTGAATTTAACCACCAATTTCAAATTCATTTGCAATACTTAAAAATAGATCTAAATAAATTTTATTTATTCTGAAAATTGTAAAGATCATCATAGAGGCTGATAATACATTGCTTGAGGTTATGAATTATTTAAAACAATAAATTAATTTTCTAATACGTATTTAGGATAAGACTCGCTTTCAAATTTTAGTATTTATTGCTGTATGAGAAATAAGAAATCTTTCGAAAGATACCCTAGAGTTTAAAAAAATAGGTCAGACTTTTGAACTTCAATATTTAACATTTTTTGAATAATATAAAGCTTCAAAATAACTTGGTAACCAATACATAAATTTTATACGTCTACTCTTTTAAATTATATTAGTAAAAATTTTACTGAAAAATCAGTCATTTTATATTTATTTACTGATTTATCAGTTGAATTGTGAGTTCTCATTGTTGCCGCCAAGATTGAGATCATTTGTGCCATATATTTTCATATAATGTATTGATGTTTTCATCGAGGAGGGTTTAGAAAATTAACGTAAATAAATTACAATAATATTCCTTGAAAAATCAATAAAAAAAATATTTATTCAATTGTGATTAAATTTCAGAAACTATATTGCAAATATTCATGGTTGAAGAGTACCAAAATTTGTCAGTTGATGACTTAATCCAAAAAATAAGGTTAATTATCTATGATGAAATAATCTGTACTATGAATTATATCGTAGAATTGATAATTAATGATTCATTCGATGTATAAAATATAATTCATTATATATATATACAAAATAAAATACATATTTAAATAATATTGTATTCATAGTTCAAATAAAGGTAGAAAAAATTATCTTTCCTTCTACTCTATTGGCCCGGAAGTAATATTGAAAATTTATTTCGAGGAAATTTCAAAAAAATAAAAACTCACCAACATTTGATACCAGGTGCAATGTGTTATATAACCCTGGAATTAGACAAATAAATACTATCAGTACATCAACAATAAAGTTCAGTTTTAATATGTGTATAACAAATAAAGATATAAAATAAATAGATATATTATCTTAGATTGTAGTTATATATCAATATAAAAAAGTCAACTATCCCAGAAAAAGTGATACTCTTTTATTTTCCTTCATATTATTCTCGACCAAAAGACAATAATTTATGTCATCGCTGCAGAACTCTCGGCTTGCTTGAACGTTAATACCATCAAGATTTATTATCAGAGAATGCAAGAAAAAATGAAATAAAAAATTTACCAAAGTTATTCGAGCTTCAAGAAGTATTGTAAAATAGAAAAGCAGTAAAACTAAAAAAATATTATATTATATTTACTCTTTAAATTGCAATCAATTCATGTTTAGAGTCATTTTCTGTCATCAGTAGTACAGATCAATAATTAGTTGAGCGACAATTCATTTAGAAATGTTATCTCAACCAATAATAATGTTTACGTATCACATGGCACGAAATGTTGAAGATTGACTTTCAAAACGGCAGGATCGAGAAAATACCTACAGAGAAGATTGAGCGCCAGTCATCCGAGAAGGGATCCACCCTCAGATGAACCTGCGGATGCGGAAGAGAAAGCAGGGTCGTTTCCGGGACGTTAACATGATGCAATCGTTGAGTCTCGAGTCGGACAACCGTATCAAAGGAGGTTTCAGACGTAAAAAAAATTAAAGATACCTTGTTCTTTACTCCTCACAACATTTCTAAGTTTCTCCTACGAAATAACTAAATGTAAACTCTAGCAATCAGAAAAGTTTGTGAATAAGATTTTTGTTTAACTATTTCAATTAACAATTGCTTTAATATTTTAAACCTTTCATTCAATCAACAAATAATAAAATTCTAACTATTAATATAATTGCTTTGATAGACTTTTTTTTCTTCTGTAAATTTTGTTAATGGATTTCCGCTGTAAATTTATTTTCTCTGCTTTGAAAAAAAACTAGTAGTAATCGATTGATATTTTAATTCTATTTTTGCATGTAAACTAAAAAAAAATATTTTCAAAACTCGCTTTTATTTGAAATTGTAAATAGATGGAAATTAACTACTCGTTAAAAAAATTAAAAATGTAATCTTTTGTCCTATCAGTTATTAATAACAAGTCCTTAATCGCGATGGTTAATTCTGGTACATTTAAACACTCTGGTTGAATATCATGGTAGTATTAAAACTCAGAGAGAAACACGAAACCATAAGGGAATCATTTGCTTGAACTCGTATTATATTCTCATGGCATTAAACCAATGATACACGTGGGGGTATATAGAACTTGTACCATTTTATTTATGATTACCACGTTTTTATTTCTAAAACATGTTTTTTTTTTGTGATTATTCCAATCTCGTATCTACTTTTCAATCCTTGCATTCTTTTTCATCTCATATTTCATTGAAAACAATACACTATGAGTAACGCACACTTTCGATAGCACACCAAAACGATCATTAAAGGCACATCGTATATATAAACCAGTTTGATATACCGACGCAAAAGTGTCTGCATATTAAACGTACAAGCTTTTACAGTCGCGAAAGTTTTTTCATCGTATTTTATGTCAATATAAAAATTGAATATTTTATATGAATAATCAGCAATGCTTTTTATTAAATAAATAAACACATCAAGCGTTGGAGAATTTTATTGAGACGTTTTGAATATTGCAATCAAAAATAATATATTGAAAAAATAAGGAAATATGCAATTAGTGGTGATGATTCATATTAGTGGTGACAATGATGATAACAGATATAGAAATTGAGTAACGGAAATCATGTAGGGTATAGCCAGCAGGGCGTCTGATTACTACTCGACCTTATCTACTGTCCACAGGCAAGGATATTAGTGTTCAGCAACATCCTTTTGTCCAATATTATATCTCTCTCTCTCTCGCTCTTTGCTCTCCTGTTTCTCACTGTAAAAATTATTTTCTCATAGCTAATAGAATTTATTGATAGTTTACAAACGTTTATGGCCATGTAAGATGAATAAATATCATTACAAAATATTGTTATTGAAAATTAATTGTTAAAAATATTTTTTTAATATTTTCTGAAAACAATTCATTTCCGAAATTGGCTTGTACAAATAATATTTAATCCATTGTCCGATAAAAGTGTATTGAATTGAATTCAAATCAACGATTATCCACAATTTATTGTGTTGAAATAATGCTTTTAAAGCAAAAAATATTTACTGGGACCAGACATACATTGTCCACATGACACAAACTCTTTGTTGCTTTTGTGAATGTTATAAGGGTTATTTTACTTGATAATATTATTGTTATGGAAAAAAAAAATTATATTCAAAATGCTTTGTAAACTTCCTTATCAATTCAAAAGAAACTCTTTTCTTGATGCCTCCCTCTTGCTATCATCCTCCATCTCTCTACTATATTTCTATTTACTCACTCCCTCTGTTTCGCTTTTCTCCTCTCCCCCCGAGTCGAAAAATTTCACCTGTTTTACGACTCTTTGATGAAGACTGAATTTGTCCTAAAAAACGTCTGTTTTATTCCTGATACCATGGAATATTTAAGTCCGTGAGTTTTTCTCCGCGATTTTCAATAATAAGCATAAAAACAAATCTTTTTTTCATCTGTTTTTAAAATATAAAACTACATTTAATAAAAATTAATAAATAATTTGAAAAATAAAATATAATGAAAAATAGCAGTAGCCAATACAAATAACAAAATTATCATAAAAATTATCACCGTTATTCGCTTGTGTATTTCATTGTATTGCCTTTCTCAAGATTTATATGAATTTAATCCATGATTTTCGTTCAATTATGTTGTTTCTTCTACTTACACTCATCAGAAAGACCATGTTCATATGAACTTATGAAGAAAAATGTTGAAAAAAGTGACACAAATTATTTTTGTTTTATCTGGATTCGAACGTACGACTCTTAAAATCCTAAGTCTAACACGTTTCCACTACGCCATTTAGACTTTTAGAATAATGTTGTTAAATTTTATTCTTAAGTTATACATTTGACTATATATTATAAAAAGGAGAAAATGAGACCAAATTAAAACAAGTGGAGAAAAATAGATGAAGATGAGGACAAAATCAGATAAAATGAAGCTTGAAGGAGCAAAACAGAAATAGATCCACAATCAAGGAAAAAATCCGACTAATTTCGAAGTAAAACAGGTAAAATTATCAATTTCAGATATAAAACAGACGAAATTTTTCGACTCGGGTAGTACAAGAGAAATTTTTTTTTCATTTATACAGACAGATTTTATGCCATTCGTCTCTTTTAATATCATTTAAGAAGTATATGAGTCTCTAGTGTTTTTTCTCTTTCTCTAAAAAAAAGCATGAGAAATGTATTGTGGGTTCCGGTAGTTTTTCCGGATGACCGCCAGTAGATCTGCAACGTACATCCACGATGGAATGGAGCATTGCGAGGCAAGGGGGTGTACGGGCTCGTCGGGAAATCCGGGAGAGGGCGAATGCTACCAGGCAGAAGCGTTGGTATATACGTTCAATACTGCAAAACATTTCCCTCGCGGTTCAGACCACCGAGACTGCTCTTTTCTGCATTTGACTGAACACTCGCCGACTCATTCTCATATAGAGTAGATGTTACAACCTTACTACTACGCATCCAACGTTTTCTTCGTTCTCTCTTTTTGGCTGCTTTGTTTTATTTCTATCTACAGTAGCTTTTCTCCATTTTCTTCCCTCCCTTTTCAATACTTTCCAATACCATTCTCGGGCAATGTCTCAATATTCTTCTTCTTTTCTGTTCTTCTGTTGGAACTATTTTCCAGAAAAGCACGTTCATGTTACTTGGTCTCTTTTGCATTCCAGGTGACTCGGGTGAGATAATCGCAACCAATACATTTTTACAGGAACGCACGTGCATCGTTTGTCGAATATTTTCTTTTTTATCTGCATTTCTATCTATTCATCCTTTGTTTAGCCTGTATTACATGAAATAGAACCTCACATTCCTCAGATTTATGGATATCATTATTATTCTTAAGATATTCAAGGAATATCTCTGCACAAATGCATTTCAATCTTTCAGATTATGCAGCGAGCATTGGATTGAAAAATATTGTTGAAATTGGCATAAAAATTTTCTAGAATTTTGAATTTATGATGACTTAAAAAAAAAAATGATGTAAAAGTATTATTTATCACTTAAAATGTTTTAACATGACGTCATCCATTTGATTAACATTGTAGTAGCTTTTTAGTCACTTCCGAAGTGTATTAAAGGTTACTACAATGTTAATCAAATGGTTGACGTCATTTGAAAACACTTTAAGTGCATTAAAATAAAACACTACGATTTGCAGTGATATTACAACATTCTTTACAAGTCTAAACTTTTCCTATTCCTGACTATAAATGTACAATTAAAACCACTATTATTTTTCTATTTTCATTCAGGAAGTAGATTTTTTTTTTATTCAAATTTATTGTTGATATATCTAATAAATTTACAAAGATGAAATTAGAAAATTTCCACTCAGTAAATTTCAAGATGAAATTTACGTATATTTTATAATAGTGGATACAGTTGTATATGGATTAAAATTTTTTCAAGGGAATTAAAATAAGGTTTTAATTCAAGTTAAAAAAAAAAGTATAAAAATAATTCACGAAGTCATCCTTTTCTAAAAAATCTTGTAAAAATTTATCACTTAAATTAATAATTTCCTTGTACATATTTTTACTCTTTCACTTTTTCTAGATATGATACATATAAATATATTAAAAAAAAAACTTTTATGAATATATAGTGAATTCTATAACGTTGAAGAAAAACAGCAACCCTCAATGCCTTCTTCAACTTAGAAGCATTGTACGGTTGTTGCGTTCGTCGTCCTAGTGGAAATTTTGCTATGAAAACTTTCATAGCGATTATACGATGTGGATGTGGGTCCGAAAAAAGCGAAAGAAAGGCAGACGAGAAAAAGATGAGACGCAAGATGAAAGGACGAAGAAGTGGTTGAATGTGTAGGAAGAGAACTGGGATGGAGGAATAAGTTGGAAGGAAAAGTGTAGTCAAGCTGAGAGACGAGGTGAGAGAGAGGAAAAAGAGCTGGCACGAGAACTGCTTGGTTACGGTGTGTGGGTGATTGAGTCAAAGAGGCGTACATAAAACGAACAACATCTCCTCGTCGAGACGAAGGAGAAATGCCCGGTCTGACGTCCGGTGCTAGGATTACTCCGAAATTTTTCCTCGTTTGTCTGCTCATCTTTTTTCTGACTCTCGACGGTACTCCTGACACTGGGGAGGTAATTTCTCGACACCAAGGCTTACTTTAGATCCCTTCAACACTTCTATGTCCACCAGTAATGGCCATTTTCTTTTTTCTCGTACTTTAGCTACTACAAGGAATCAAAAAAACTTTCATGCTATTTTTATACCTCCTAAAATAATTTGTAGTATCGTTGAAATTTGAAAAATGAACAATTTAAAGAGAATTATATTTATTTGATTCTTTGGAAAGGTTTATAAGGTCGTTTAAAGAAAATTGTGAAATTGTAAAAATAAATGGAAGATTATTTTTTTAAATTAGCTGACACTAATATTGGATATTACTTGAATCGGAATATTACTATGTGCAATCATGTATTATATTATTATAAATATTCGTAGATACTTTAGTATCACAGTTTTTTGTGCTAATATATCATGACATTTGACTTTATGCACTACTGTGCTCGTCTCTGCTGGAATTTTTATTGGAAATAACTGGAGTAAAAATTTTTTGTAATAAAGAAAAATTTAACTTAGTTAAAAATTGATTTAAACAGTTACCGAAAATTTTTTTTTGTCTCAATAATTTTAATATTGACGTAAAAACTTATTTATAAACCAAAATTTTGAAATTATTTTCCTCAATTCTATAGCTATTCAAGAATTTTT
Organism: Chelonus formosanus; assembly: GCA_028641665.1. Taxonomy (NCBI): domain Eukaryota; kingdom Metazoa; phylum Arthropoda; class Insecta; order Hymenoptera; family Braconidae; genus Chelonus; species Chelonus formosanus. The sequence continues at coordinate 24,736,595 of CM054002.1, forward strand.
TATTTTGTTACTGATTCTTTTAGTGTTGTTTTTTATTTCACTAACATAATTTTTTATATAATGTTTGAGGCATGTGTAGGCATTTATAAGTAATTTATTCTAGACATTATTTTAAAATTAAAAAAACATATATAAATGTCTAAAAATATAAGTAAAGAATATTTGTAAAGATACAAATGTAATGGAAATTAAGTTAAAAAGAAAAGATTTACTTTTTTATAAATTAAATTGAATTATTCCAATTTTTTTTTTTTTTTTTTGTTAACATCATTGTTAAAAAAACTTTCTCAACCTTTATGATAATAATTAATTGTATGATAAAGAGGTAAAGTTATGAAATAAATTTCGAAGATAACTTTGTTGTAGCTTGTGAAGTAAAAACTTTCCTTGCACTTTTTACCTTCATACATGTCTATTCAAAAAGACAAAAAATAATTTACGAGTAAAAAAATACTTCAAGAGTATTTTTTAATACTTGTGATGGTTCTAAAAAATTAAATATAAACAGAAAAAAGGAAGGAAACAGTAAAATAGTAAAAACGTTTATTTTACAATATTTTAAGTCGAAAAAAAAAATATATATATGCATATTTGGATTACAATTTATAGCAAAATGAATTACTAATGCATTCAATTCTTATGCAAATTAAATACATATCACACTACAAAATTGAAACGTCAAAATTTGAATTATTCATCGTCGAACAAAATGTGAATCACGTTTTTATTACTGGTTACAATTTACAACATGTGTATCTGTAATTAGTTTGTGTGCAGCGAGAATAAGTACTATCTGTCTGGTGCGTTAGAGATCAAGTCTAATTGACGTTTAAAATGAAAAGAGTTACAAATGATATCGTTGAATCTTGGAAGTTGGTCTAATTGGTTCTTAATGAAGTTGTTCAAGAAAAAAGAAACGTATAGACATTGATCTCCTCATTCTTTTATATCCCTCCACTCATTCATCTTGAATTTTCTTTACTCATTTCTTCCTACTTTTCTCTAATCTCATCTTCCTCTTGTCTTTCCAGCTGAGCGAATTTGATTTCGTGCAATTCCAATTTGCTGAGTGTATTCTCGCTTTTTAACTTTCCAAATACTTGTATATGCCTCGTTACCAGTGAAATTTATATTACCCCTTGCTTTTAATCTGCTTCGCACTGAAGAAAATTTGATTAGTTGAAACAAAAATTTACTCTTCTTTTTTATTAATTTTTTTTGTCTGTAACAATAAATCGTTTTTTACGATTTTCCATTCTTTTCAACGTCCTGCTGATAAATTAATTCAATCTGGAACGAAAGGATAGCCAATGGTACTGTAGACATATATACCTATAGTTAATCTCCCTCGCTCTCTCGAGTGTTGAAGCTCGATATCCCGAAGCTGGCAGGCGGCGTACTGCGTTTGGAATTTAAATTGCATCGTTAGAAGAGACGAGAGTTTCTCGTACACTGATTGGCTTACGCTCACAAGGATTTACATATTGTTTTCCTTACCAACGACGTGCCCAACCATTTTCCTGTTAACCCGCATTATCGCATGGTCGATTAACTGTCGACGCAAACTTAACTCTTCGGTCTGACCATACCATTGATGTCTTTGCCTATCGGAGAGCCGGAAGTTCACTCAAGCATACTCAATCATTTGTTTACACTGAAAAAAATCGAAATAGTTGGATTTACTACGTAATGTTAATTTTTCATTTAAGATTTCATAGTTGAGTCCTTTTATAGTAAGAAAAGGACTCTACTATGAGCTGTCAAATGGAAAATTAACATTACGTAGTAAATCCAACTATTTCGATTTTTTTCAGTGTATCAACAAAATATTTTTAATCTGATTCACTTGCATTTCGTCAACAGTCTACATGGGTATCACTGATTCCCTAACAATTATTCCATTTATTTGATCAGATAGAAGATGCAAAGTGACCGCAAGAATGGATCGATTCTTGATTAATAAATTTCTTAGTTATTCTAGAAATGATATTGTTAATAGAATATTCGAAATTTTCCAGATATTATTTAACTATGAATTTTGATTGTGCTTTAATGGATTTTACTCATCTAAAATTCTTAATGGTTTGAAAATTTTTAACAAATCACTTTCGTTATTTAATTAAACCACCCCCAATAATATGTTTTATAGATATTAAAAAAATTATATATTCTCCTTTTACTATATTTAGAAATTTTATTCACCACATTGTATTAAAGATATGCATGACAAATATTATATTTTTATGATTAAAAATGATAAAAGTAATTAGAATAGCAATTTGTAAGATTTATTCGACGTCTAATGTTATAGCTACAGCTAATGGTGGAATTTTCATTAGAAGTCTCAAAATACAGAGAAAGCCGAGACTACGAGTGAACATAAGCAGCAAGACATAAAATGGACCGTAGATTGTAGTCCAAGATATTCATAGTAACGGCGTTGCTGGGGTTATAAGACGACAGTATCTGCGTGAAGCCAAGCGACCACGACTTCTACATACTTGTAACAAACGTGTCGTGTTATGAACGTTAGCGAGAAAGAATGGCTTATCTCAACTCTGTGTTTTCCGTTTTGCTAAATACGACTGTTAGATTGTTCTTCTTCATTCTACTTCACTGTAGTTACCTATAAACGTTCTCTCTTGCATTCATAGAGCCATTCCAGGACGATGGAAATGCATGCCCTAGAGGCCATTGTAGGCGATACAATTTTGTGCGCAGCAATGAGAAATAAAATAAAAATTGCCTCTAGCTCTGCATCCTAAAATCAAAACTATCTACCGTTTTTCATAACTGAACATCGAATATGCGATAATATGAAAACATTAAACAGCGAATAAAAAATATCTTTATCAAACAAAAAATATATTGACATTATTTATTTATTTGGTTTATTTATTACGAATTGGTAGTGTTCTTTTCAAATTCGTTTGCTTTCATTAATTTTTTTTCAGCCTTTTTATTGCAGAAACAAATTAGGATAACAGTAGAAAGTAATTTTTATAAATTTTATCATTGAAATATCCACGAAAAGACTAAATAATTCAGTATGAAAATACTTCTGATGAATAAAGGGTTGAAAAAAAATTCTAACACTTATAAATCACTCATGAAAAAAGAAAGCAACACATCCACTACAAATCCAAGTGTTTAGAAACTAAACACTTAAAGTGTTTACAATGTTAAACATCATAAACGAACTACAGCAATTTTGTAGACGACTTTTAAACGCTTCTTGCCGTTTACCAAAATGCTATAATTTGTTTATGGTGGTCAACATTGTAAACACTTAGGTGTTTAATTATTAAACACATTAATTGATCCATCACTAAATACTTGAGTTTTTAAATTTACAGTGTCTGGAAATATTAAAAAGTAAAATTTCTTTTTTTTATTCTGAGAACTGACCTACTGATAAATTCATATTACATCCATTTCATTTTTCTCTCAACACTTCTTCAATACTCATCAATATGTATTCACATTGAATTACTACAAATCAATAAAATACTTTTATGGATTCTCCATGTACTTCTAAAAATAATACTCAAGTGATAGTGTATTATTAGAGTAATGAACAATTTAAAGTCCAATAAGTATGAACTCTAAATAAAAATATTTTACTGAAAGCTGACCTGTTGATGAAAATGGACTTGTAGTCATTAATACAGAATACAGAAAAATTGGCCTTACTATCTCATTTCACTCTTAACATCTCTATTGTAAACACCCAGGAGTATTTTTTGAGAGGTCAGTTGACGTCTGCCAATTTAATTTCATCAACTGTCAGACAATCTTACGTCAACTGTTTGGAATTCTATTGAGAGGCTTATACAACTGATGTATTTAAAGCAAAAGAAATATGTCAAATGGAATAGTTGGGATAAAACGAACAGAATTTAATAAGATAAGAATGTGAAAATAGAATAAAGGACGAATAAAAATCTCAAGAAAGATCGAGAGACCATTATAATGAGCTTTAGACAGGTGAATGTGCTTGTAGAAGATGTCGAAGCATGAGAGGAAGAGATGTAGACTCTTGTCTCGAGGGAAATCATCGATGTCCTCTCCAATTCCACCTTTTTCTCATCCTCTCTCGTTCGTGTGAACAACCCAACCTCTTGGTTGCTTCTCGTCCTTCGTAAGGATATTCGACGTTATACCAAGAGACAAGTAAACCCATTCACCAAATACTTAGGTCTAAAAGTATAGTTTGTGGCTCCAAGTTTCCTCTCTTCAGTGTACTAACTAACGAGATATTAGAGATGAGTAAGCTACATGAAACCGAATATAAAGAGACTTTAATTCTCATCTTGATTGCCTTGTCCAATCACTCATCTGTATCATTAGACTTCCTAAATTGATCTCTTATATTTTTTAGAATTTCATTTGTATTATTGTTATATAATTATCTCTTAGGTATATTAGTCCTTTAACATCTTACCATCTAGAATTGTGAACTTCTTTTTTACAAACTCTTTCAATAATTTCTCATGAGTAGTTTTTTTTTTTTTTTTCTCATAACAATTTATACATGAATTTTTTATTTTAATAATAATTATGAATTAGAAAGAATTTGATAGAATGATGTATAAAGATAAAAAATATTTTTTTAAACAGTAAATTGAAGAAATTTTTTCAATAGAATTTTTTTTGTTTTTTTCATTTATGTGGTCACTTTTATTTACCAAAGTTTTTTTAATTGATAGTAAAAATTTACCTATCGAAAAGGACCGAAAAAACTAAACAAAGGAAGTTTTATTTTCAATCCAAAAATGATTAAACAATCGATTGGTAAAGAATTTATTTTACAAAAAAAAAAATAATTTCTATTTTCAGTAAAACCGAAAGTATGATTCAGTCGCTATGATTATTTTTACCTCTACCCTGGCAACTGCTTGTATAATACCATACTCAATTCCAGATTTTTCGGTTTTTTTTCACGAGTGAATGAGTTTGTCAGACAAAGAGACAACAACCTAGACAGATGACACTCAAAAACCATTTATTTTTATCGTGGAGGTCTTGAAACGTGAAGATTAGTCAAAATCTGCCAATGTCAATATCCCAACTGGGATCAATATTTTTCCAATAAAATAAATAAATTGAGTGATTCTCTTTCACTCATTCTTAAGCTTTAAATTTAACTAAAAGTAATAACAAATAAAAATAGAGGAAGGCGGGGCAAAATAAAACACCAAAAAAAGAAAAAAACGTAAATCAATCAATTAACTATTATATTAACAAATATTAATCATTTTTAATGGATTAATAAATTGAAAAATTGATAAACGAAAAGTACAATAGGCGGTTTTAAACTTCTTTCAATAAACTAGTATATTTTCTAGAGCGTTTCATTTTATCCATTCTTACCCTGAATATTTTTAACTCTCTTTTTTATTACACAAAAAAAAAATTCTCATTAACTCTAGTATTAAATGACGATTTGTCTCTAGTATACATTTTTCTACCTCTAAACTCCATTTAAATAATTCTCCTTTAAATTCGATGTCCTTCTCAGCCACATCGAAACCACCATATAATTACCCCACGCCCATATTGCTCCTACCCCCACTCGTTTCCGACCTCTCGAAGTTAATTAGCAAATAATTTCGTTATATTTCAGTTTACTAATTAATTCTTAAAATTATATTTCCACTCTACTTTATCGAGTTTTTAATTCCTCTGAAAAAAATTTTCAACTTCACAGTTTTATTGACTTCCGTTAAACACTTTATCCTATAAAAGTCAGCAGTAGTTAAGAAGAACAGTAATATTAAATCAAGGAGATTTTATTAAAAGAATTCTCTATTTAAAGTTATTTAAATATAGATCCTTTGAATATAAATACAAAAGCCGTTGGATAGGGTAAAAGTTCAATTTAAAGAAACCGTGCATAAGACTGAAATCGATTCAAAAAATTTCTGGTATTCGACTAGGTCACGTAGACATGCTTTACACCGATATACGTGCACACGTGCTTTATTCTTGACAGAGATCACATGTATGTTAGAGTTTTAACAATCACTCGATATGAAATCACCAGTGAATATAATCTCTATGTAGTAGATACCAGAATTCTTCACTATTTACGTATCGCTGGTGCATACATTTTTATATTAATATGATAAATTCATACAATAATAATATGTTACATTATCGTATATTATCATATTCAAAACTCAGTTGACATTAAATAAAATCGAGTACTTGAATTAATGAACTTAATTGAATGTGCGTGAAATAAAATCCTAAATGTCCAATTAATCCAATCACTAAATAAAAAAGTATTTCAAGCATTCATCTATAGATTATAGAAATTTATGAATATTCGATCATAAAAATTGAATGTATTTTCCCTCATGTTATCACGTATAAAATACGACATTATCAAAATTGCCATAGTTGGCAATGTGTTGGTGCTAGACTAAAAGAGATATCAGGATGGAAATTGTGGATGATGAAATGATCAGTTGAAAGCAGATCTCTTGTCGATCTGGAATTCCAACCCATAAACCGCTATGGGATCGATTTACATAATAGGTAAGATTGTCGTAAAGACTTTCATAAACTCCATAAATCAACTATGAAGCTTATAGTCATCACATAAAAACAAAAAGCCTAAGAATAATGTTAAAACTTTGTGATAATTTACATGATAACTTTTTTTTATGATTTTTTTTGTCGTTTCCCAACAACGAGGAAAACTTTTGTGACATTTAATCTTGAAAAGTAGGTCGTTCAAGGACAATGTTAGCTTATCTATACTGTGACTGTTAATGTTTTCCTATTGTTTATTCGATTATCTTTGACCTTAGGTCCTTTCCCTCTTTGTTGGACTCCCTGTTATTGTCTACGAAACAGTTCATGTTCAGGGACAATAGTCAATCAAAGTCAATCAAGTACTATAGTGTTACATGCGCTAGTGACCATTTGATTGATAGATAGATGATAGTAATAGTTAAAGATGATGGACATTGTATTGATCAAATTCATTGTTCTAAACGCAAGTACTAATTTTGAAACGATTGTTTATTCTTGTTAGACTTGAAGTAGTACAAATATAAACACCAGGAATAATAGTTTACTTGGTTTTAAATGATAAATTATAGATGTCTTCAAATTATTCGTATTTATTAATTTTATTTTTGTATATTCATTAAATTTTTTGACAAAAAATTTTAGTTGATTTTTTTTTTTTTTTTTTTTTTTTCTAAATTAGAAATATCTACATCTATAAAATAACAATCTCGAAGAAGGTTGGAGTATAACCTTTTCATTTTTTAGAAGACCTAAAAGCTACCCTTTCTAACCCCGTAGACTTAAAAGCTTTAAGCCTGTCTTTCTCTCTTTCTGTCTATGACAGACTACAAATTTTTTCTCTTTCACTTTATATTCTACTTCGTCTTCCTTTCGCCATCATCCAACTTAAGTGTGTGTACTTGTTGTCTCTTGTCCATGCTGATGCCCGAGGCTTCTTGTGGCGTACTTTAAGTTAAACAATCACGAGTTCCTTATACTTCTCACTTGATGATAGAAAAATGTGAGTGTCACTACATTATTCATAAGAATCATCAGCATTTTATAGCACGATCAATTTTATTTTCATCACAAAAATTGAATTACATTAAAAAATAAAGCTAAATAAAGTCTCTTAATATCAAATTTTTCCTCTACTCTTTCTTAATAACAAATGAGAGGTATTGATAAAGCTGAAAATGTCACGAAACTTTTTTCTTCGAGTCAAGACGACTTTTTATGTGGATAAAAACTTTTGTAAACTCCAGGAGGTCAACATTCAGCTTCTATTGTCCTGTTTTACTTCCTTTCTTTTTCTCCAATCGTTTCCTGTAGAAAACTAGGTATTGTCATCTACCGCAGAATTGGTTGTTCGCCATACCACCAACCAGTTTTTGAAATATTCCAGGACTTGAGATTTCCTTGGCTAAGTTCAATTTTTTGTTTTTTTTTTCTGCGTAGCATCGTCTAAACTACTTTCCCAACTTGTTGCCTTTTCTCCCAAGTTACCTCTCAAATAGTCTTCATAGCTTACTGTCATTTTAAACTACTGTCTGAACAATAAAGTAACTTGTTCAAAACAATCACCTGAAAATTTTCAGCGCTTACTTTGTCTCCCAATTCTACACTGACAATTTATCCACATTAACCACATCAAATCGTATTCTTCCATTTCCATCAACTTCTTTCTGGCTTAAAAGTAAAAATTGTACCAACAGTTAAAATTGACTATAGAAACTAAATATTAAACTATAAGAATATTAAAAATCTTCATAGACTGCTTTAAGGACAAAGAAATTACTGAAGCTGCAAGATTTCCCTTTTGATTCAACAATCGAGAGCTTCTTAAGACCTTCGATGAATATTTTATGTTTAAGCATCATCTCAAAAGCTTCAATAATTATATAGACATCGTGTCTAAGCTATCTTTTAGAGTGAAAAAACTTTTAAACTCAAAATTGCTTAAGAGTATTAGTATACATGCAAGATGCTTGAAATAGTCTGAGTGTCCTTTCAAAATTTTCAAGCAAACAAACCAGTCCATTAGTCTCAAATATCACTTGATGGTGATTGAATTCCTATTGGTATATAATGGCGAAAAAGCTTTTATAATGCCTTCATAAGAAAAATGCAAGAAAAGATAAAAAAGGAAAATAGATACAAAAAATTCTAACAACTGTATCGATAGCATTATACTTTTTTTTTTGTACCAGGATCAAATAATTGCTATCTTGAACGTCTTAGTAAATAGATTTTTACTTGAACATGAGAAGATTTACTTTATACAGTGTTACATCTTCATTTCACTGTTGTTCTTGAAGATGTAGCACTTAAAGAAAATTAAACTTCATGATTCAGAGACACATTTACCATTCAATTATGATGTCATTTATTTCAATTATCAATTTGACCTTTTATTTTTCTTTACCACTATATTGTGAATAAAAGAGTATTAAAATTAATCGTATTGAAGCATTTTAATATATTTTTATTGCATTGCTTGCAATAAAACAATTTTTTTATTTGGCAAAGTTTTATTAAATTTTTTTGATCTCCTTTAGATTAATTAATGCTCATAATGAAGCAGGAAATAAAATAATAATAAATTTTATTATAAAATATAGATACTTATACAAATGTAGACAGAAGTACTAGGTAATTTTAGTTCGATAAGATTAATAATATAATTTGCCGACACAAGCGGAATCGATTAGCCGGCTCATTCAAGCGTTATGGTTATTGGAAGCAATTACTTACTATGAGAGATGGAGAAATAGACAATAGATAGGTGTAGGAAATAAAGAGTTAATATAGTTTTATTAGATTCCTATAACGTTACTCATTGTTACTTCTGAAGAGTAATTAATTTTTTATTATAATTTATAACTTTTCATGGCATTGCTCTTTTTATATCTTTAATATTAATTCTTTTTTTATTTTATTTCAAGCTTCTTCATGATTACATATATGAAAAATTCGAGAAGAATATTTGAAAATTAACAACTGTGTTCTTCCTGTAAAATTATTCAATAAAAATTTAACAAGAAAAATTGTTTTTTAGCTGAAGCAGACTTTTTTTTTTTAATTAATTAAAAATGGATATTGTTGTAATAAAAAAAAATGAATAATAAAACTTGTAAAAAAATCGAAAATAGTGGACAGTGAAATATTAAATATCATTTAGACTCCATCACATTGATTTCATATAAATGGAATATTCAAAGGATTGAAAAATGCACAAAAAAATTCCATTGAATTTAATTTGTCAAAAAATTGAATAAAATATTTTAATTTACAGGTGCAGCTGCGGTAGTTTCCTTGGCCGGTGGTCATGGTTTTGATGCTCATCTACGTGGTCCGAGTTTTCTCATTGAACCTCCATCAAGAATTGAGTTCTCCAATTCAAGTGGTGCCTGGCTTGACTGCGCCGCATCCGGCAGCCCAGCACCCAACATCGACTGGTCCACTGCTGACGGACTTCCGGCTGGTGATGTGCCAGGTGTCAGGAGAGTACTCAGAAATGGCACTCTCGTACTCCTTCCGTTTCAGGCTGCAGCGTTTCGGCAGGATGTTCATAGTGCGGCTTACAGATGTGTTGCCAGTAATTCAGTTGGTCGAATACTTAGCCGTGACGTCCAAGTTAGAGCAAGTAAGACATTTTTTTTCTACTAATAAATACCCAGTAAATAATATTACCGTGACGCTATCATATTAACCTTTTACAAAATATCCCAAAGGAAATTGAACCCATCATTTTTGAGAAATAAATTTAAAGGAATTTAATATGTTTGACTAAAGAGTGGTTATGTTACTATTAAAATTATTTTTAAAAACATTTCTTAAAACATTGATTAAAATTTAATTTTAGTGATTGAATAAATAAATAAAAAAAATAAATTAAATAAATAAATATAGTAAACAATACAATAAGAAAGGAGGAATATAAAATTAATTTGGGTATAAAATGAAATTATTCGGTTTTGTTCCAACATATTTCGAATATAAAACTAATCCAACTTAGCAATTGATACAATATACTTTCAGTTAATCTTACTGGTATAAAATAGTTTTTTCATGCTTCTGATCCTCCGATTACTAGATATTTCATTTGAAAGAAATGCTTTCGATGTTAAGAATAATACAATCTAACAATGATTAATTGACCATCTAAGACAAGTGATACTTCTTTACTAAAAAATATATATATATATATATAATTTTAAAGAAGTCAGGTGGTTAGCTATTTTTATTATATTTTGAAGGGTGAAAATAAATGAATCAAGAATTTTTTAGGTCATGATAATAATTGCATTATGTTTATTATTATCCATAATATTATCCAGACTCACTAATGAATTTATTAATCGCCTTTAAAATAAGAAAGGGCTCTTATAGCTTGTAGTTCTTTGTATATTATGTTTCAAAGTCTACGAAATGTGTTAATAATTGAATCACTCATTAGTTTCAAACAAAAAAATCTAATTTCATTCTTCTATTTAATAACCATTATATTGAAACATGCAAAGAATAAATTTGTAAATCCATCACGTATTATTTTAAAATGAATACTTGAAACATCTTGTAACTTAAAAGATCAATTGATCGAGAATTTATGACAAAAATATTGTTTTAATCATTTTTTTTTTGTTCAGTGAAAAAAAAGTTCACTATTTTCCTATTATTTACTCAAAGTTAATGTCACTGTCATATAGATTTATAAACAATGCACGCATTGTAAATATATAACAGAAATCCATCAAAAATATGAAAGCTTCACTTCTGTCATATTTTATCGTTTTTTGTTTGAATCCATGTCATTTCCTTATCAATGTTCATTTGAACCGTAAAGAAATTCGCCCTTTTGTTGATTTTATCTTACAAACTCAATAATGTCGAGAAAATTTCTGAATAAATATAGAGAAAAAATGTTCATGAATTTTTATTGAAGAATTTTCGAGACTAGATATCCTTTGTAAATTCTGATCAATACAAATAAAAAAAATAAGCAATAAATTATTACTCGGTATAAAATTTCTATAGGAAGTTTTTGTTTGCTTACATTATTACGAGCAGAAGATTAAAAAAACAAAACAAAATTAATCACCATGCAAATCTGGTCTAGTTAACAACTTGATAAGCATCTTGTGTTAATAATACATAAAGCTTCATTGGTATCTTATATAAAATACCGTGGGATTTTGAAAATACCGAATTATTAATTAAAATTCTAACATGCCTCTGATCATGTAAATGTTTTTATACTAAAGGATGGCTTATAAGAAGCAAAGATTAAAAAATATTGTTTATCATTATCGATAATTTTGACAAATTTTTTTTAGAGATTAACACTTTAGAAGTTCAGCTATAAATATATTTATTGAAGCAAAATAAATAAAAAAAAAAAATCTTTAACTCAAGTAGATAGAGCATTCGTTATACCTTCGTATTACACTTTAACGCTTCAGTAACATTAGTGTCTCAACATGAAGATATGAAAGCTTAATCACGGTGCAGAGAACGAGCCAACGTTCTCTTAAAAAATATTATAATGATGTTTTTAAAATTTTTTTATTCTACTGAGACAATTAAAAAATATCATTGTGTATTATCTACGGGCATATACTTGTAATAATGATGAACATTTATTACTTATAGAGCGAGATTTTAATTATACTTTTTCATATAATTCAAGTACTTCGGGAATAAATAATTTTAATACTTGTATAACTGTTAATAAATGATATTCAATTATACAAACATTAAAATATAATATTACTTGTCATTTAAATCGAATTATTCAAAAGCAATAATGCATATTTATAATTAATAAATTTTTTCCTAAAATTATGTATTCTTTCCAACCATTAAAATTAAATTATCCCTGCAAATACGATTGTGAGAAATACAAGCACATTTAGTCAACTTAATAGAAATGAAAAAAACAATAAATCTGTTAATTAACGTAAAATTACTTGAGTGAATAACTCTATTTTAAATTTATTGCAATGGTGAAATTGTAAATATATTGACCATTCAATTAATTAACTACAACCAATTATATCAAGAAAAAGAATTATTTATAAAATTAAATTTATCTCACAAAAATCATTTCAATATTATTGATCTAATAAATTAGAAAAGAATAATCAATCAAAAATGCCCTGGCCAACTTCAACCATTTTTAATGAAAATTTCCTACTGAAATTTAACTGATAATCATTTTATGATGATTGAAATATTTACTTGGGTTTGAAAATATCACTCACAATTATGCCTTTTAATGACAATAATATTCCAATTAGAAATCTCTTTAACGCCATCATTTATTTTTCAAACTGATGATTTTCTACCAATTAAAGTGATTAATTGATTTATGCATGATATTTAATTGATTACAGTTGTGACGCAGGCTTACACAGTTGATGTGGAAGTAGTAGAAGGAGTATCAAGGGGTTGTACATCAATTCTACGATGTATTGTTCCAAGTCATGTGAAAGATCTTGTTCGCGTGGTATCCTGGCTTCAAGAGCCAGCATTTCATATATATCCATCCCTTCAAGGAGGTAATATATATATTTTTTTATTTTCTTTTCATATTTTTATCATTTTCCTGTCAATATTTTAACACAAAATATCCGTTATCGAAGTATTATTGTCCAAGAAAGAAATGTAATTCCATGATGCTGACACAAAAGAACTTGGGTATCAATAAAGCTTATAATGGTGAAGAAATCTTGATAAAAGCTTTCGAGACTAGAAACGAAATATTAAAAGTCAATCACACGATAGGGGCGGTAATAAATGAAATGAAGAAAATATGTCTAGAATGAACGCAATAAAGAATAAATATATCGCGTACATTTATTAAAGAACATGAAGAAAATTGCCTTCGTAGGAAATGGTTCTATGTCACATAAATAATTTCGTGTGAAATATTATTTTAATTATTATTTTTTTCTAACTTACTGTTGCCTTTTTTTGCAACAAAACCGAAATATCTTTGAAGAATATAGAGGCTGAGAGAGAGAGAGAGAGAGAGAGAGAGAGAGAAGAAACGATCGATAGACTGGAATCACGTGGGTGCAACGTTCTCTCTGGCTCTTTTAGTGTGGTACAGATCGATTCAACTCACCTCCACTCTACTCACACTCTTCTTGCCAAGTTGCATCCTCCCTCCCGTCCGTAACATTCGACGGAAGCGGTTTTAAGAGAGCACGCGATAAGGCAAGCCAGAGGGATTAGGTCCTGGAAGGCAGAACTATGGAATCCATTTCGAGTGTCTGTTTGAGAACGACAGCAGAAGAGTAAAGTGACGAGACAAAAGGAAGAATGAGGAATTATTTTCCAAGTTGAAAGAAAATCAACCACATATCTGTATGGTTTTTATTAATTACACTGGTTGATAGATAAATTAATGATTTTTAATGAAAAACAATGATATAAAATTGAAAATATATTCTCAGTAATGAGATAGTATGCGATCCTCTTGGCAGTTATGTGTAAATTTCTACACTATGGATTCATTTATCTCTCATGTATTCATCTACTGATAACATGATCACAACACAAGTTATTTTACTCTGAATCTCATTTCGCAATGAACAATTATTTAATTGACAAATTTATTTAATGATAATTAAATGAAAATAAATTCAAATATTCATCAGTGTGGGTTGTTTTTTTAAGAATACTCCGCCATTAATTTTAGATTATGATGATAGTGATAAAATTGATCCATCAAAAGAAAAAAAAACTAAATTTTCAGAGTAAAAAAAATTCTAAGCTTGTATGTATATGTATTTTTTTTTTAAAAATAACTAGCACTTGAAGAATCAATGACTAGCATTTTAGAAGTCTAAAAATGTCAAGAGCTATATAAATATGTTAGTACGACTTTTTTTTTGATAAAATTAATATGAAAATTTTCTTTTGAAAGTAAAAATCATTTGTACTTAATTGCTAAAACAACATCAATTTCATCATGACATGGTCACTTTGAAAAATTTATCATATTAAAGTTGATACGAACAGTTGTGCCAATAATTCAATTAGCATTTATCAGCAATACATCAAAAAATGCAAATATCAACCTTATCAGCATGCAAAAAAAATTAATGAATTTCACCAAAAAAAATATTTTCAGCATGAATTTAATATTAAGTACCATTGAACGTTTATTTTCATTGTAACAGCATTGTCTGCTGAATGATTGTAATCATCATGAAAGTAGTAACAATATTTTTTTATGTGCTAAGATATATAAACATGGTAGATTGTTTTCAACTTTGGCATTTAAAATTTTTCATTGCGGTAAACAAAACTAATTTTTATATTGTCCATACCATTCAAGTAAAAGGTGCTTTACAGACAAGTTAAATGGAGAACAAGGAAATAGAGCAGAGAAAGAAGCATTATAAGCAATTCGTGTGCAACTACTCTGTCATTGACGACGTAGTCGAGGCTGTAGCTATTTAGGATAACTACTAACCGCTTCGTGCTTTAGCTTATCTCACTCAAGCTTTGAATAGTCTAATATCTTTAGCTCTTTATCTATGAGAAAACCTAAAGAATAGACTACAGGTTTATCTTGTATTGTCAGTAATGAAAGACAATCCTGATCCTTTTTATTCATGTCCTTCTGACAAGCTCATTGATGAAACATTTAATTTGCTTTTTTACTATAATTTACAGATGGAAAATTTCATCTCCTGCCAACAGGCGAACTTCTTATTCACAGTCTGGAGTTCAGTGACCAGTTCTTGAGCTACAGATGTAGAACAATGCACAGGCTAACAAGACAAGTAGTTGTAAGTTCATCAACCAACATCAGGATAGCAGGTGAGTATCAATAATTGGATTAAATTGAACGAATAAAGAAAATAGAAGAAACTTCTTGATGTTTAATTGACTTTTTTTTTATTAGAACACAGAGGAGTTATTTCACCCACGATTTTAGAGCACTCAGGAATCATTTACGTTGGCCAAGATGAGTCAACATCGTTGGTTTGCGTAGCCAAGGCTTGCCCTACACCTGAATACAGGTAATGACTGTTTACCAACCAGTTTGTAGATATAATAGCCACAAAATGAAACTTTAAAACCGAACAGTTAGTTGTAAATGTGTATAGATAAATGAAAATCATGAAAGTTTTTTAAACACTAGAGGTAAAAATGAGAATATTTATAGAAAAAATTTAATACTGCTTCCAGCAAATGTATAATTTTTCTAAGTTTTCATTTGTTTTTGTTGCATCCAAAGATATATATATATATATATATATATATATATATATATATGTTATACTTAAGTGTATTATCCTAATAGAGATTTCGTGCTTTGTTGAAAATATAAAATAACGGTCTGAATAAACGATTCATAAATGTCTCTCTATAATTAGTAGTTTGCTTCATTACGTTTTGTCAATTATATCACAGTATTCTAATAGAAAAAAAAAAAATGTTCAGAGTTTATATGAAAATTTATTGTCAGTCAAAAGTTTTCAAGAGGATAGTTTTGTTTCAACTATTGTCTAGGGTCGAAGGCCTTATGACCAGTATCGTTTTATCGATAATAAAAAAAAAAACATAGATTCTTGCAAGTCTCTTGCGCGTGACATCAAGAACTTCGGATTGTACTACTTGAGAGAGATTTTACAATCGAGTGCTTCCACTTTCTCGATCAAAGTCTTTAAAGCACACTCGCGAGCTTTCTTCACATTTTCCTTACTTCCTGCATTTACTACTCACTCAAGTCCTCTTTCCGATCATCACTTTTTTACTTGCTTACACAATTCTCAACATTTTACACTACAAATTTATTGCGGTTTTTATGTTCTTTTTTATAATGATTATTTAATACAATCTTAACCTTTTACCTACTACAGATTTATTATTTCGTTAAATGAAATAATAAATATTTAATTTGTGTTTGTATTTTCTAAAAGGAGAATTTTTAGAGTGCTTTTGTGCACATTTTGACATGAAAATATTCCATTTATTTAATGAGTATTCTGTTTTTATTAATTTTCTATTCAAAAAAAAAAACAAACCGTTATTATTGGAGTTTATTACGAAATATGAAATGAATTTTCAAAAATAAAAAATTGAAATTGTTTGATTAAACATACCCTTTTTGTTTGTTCGAAAAAAATTTAAACTTTTTCTGCTATTTAAAATCATCAACTGAGTGTGTATGAAATAAAAAATGCGAAAAATTTTTTTAAAAGTACATACCCCATTCCCATTAAAGGTTATAATTATGACCGAGTTGCAAAGTGGTATTCCATTGTTCTTCTTTCTTTTAATCAACTGTTCATCTTTTTCACATATCACACTTTATACATTATATTAAAAGAGAATACTTTTATCTCAACTGAATCACTTAAAAACTTAAATAAAACTGACGTCAAATAAAATAGGAACGACGCGTTAAAGCTGATCAGTCACTGAACTTTGTAAAACTAATATAGGTCAAGTTCACGAATTTGGAACAAATGAAAATCGAGGATATGGGGAACGTACGCGAACACTTGGTGTCACTACTGTCTATTTCGTATAGAAAAGCTTCTAATTTCAAACAATGAGAGCGCTACCGTCTTTCTGTTCGTTTTTCATATTAAAAATCTTATCATCGAAATCAAAAAATTACAGTCATAAGTGGTGTATGTACGAGCTAAAAGAGATGATATATCATCATTTTTTTCCTGCACTGTGAAATTTTATCGGTTATTCCGGCACCTATGTCATCTTTGAACACTTTAGATGTGATCAATTTTATACAAGCGATAATATTAAATTGATTTAGAAACAGATTTCGTATTCGGCATAAACATCTATGGGGAAGTAACTGTATGAAATGTATAATGGGATCGATGATCCCAAAGTACCAATACTTTCCTATTTCTCACTGCAACATCATTTTTTTCTACTTTTTTACCATTTTCCAAGTTTACTCGTTTTCTGTGTATTTCTTAACTCGATCGTAGCTTAACTTTTCGGTAAAACTTCTTGTGTCAAGGGAATCCCAACGAATCTCAACTTTATTACGTATACTATTGTTTATCGAAATAAATGTATCGATGCTGAAAGGCCACGCCTCTGGCAAGGGGCTAAGAATTAAAGTAACAGAGTGAATCAAGAAGATATCCTGTGGACCAAATAATATCAAAGATTTATGGGAAACAATATTTAAAATAAATGGCCTAGGATCTAACGTTGAAACATAGAAGTTGATATTTTATTTTGCCAATATTGGTTTAAAACAATATTTCTATTTATTACTCTACAATATTAAAACTAAATTGACTGAATTTAAAGAATGTTAGGACGATTATTGAACAAACATTTGAATGCATAAAATGATGATGTTTCCAGATGGTACGCACAAACTGGGGCAGAGCAAATGCCAGTATTATCAGGACCACGAACACGGTTACTTGGACCAGTATTGGCAATCGAAGCTGTCACGTTATCAGATAGCGGGGTATACCAATGTCTAGCATCAAATCATGGTGGAGAAACAAGTGCTGAACTCAGGTGCGAATAGTATATAGATAGAATTGTTAATTATAGACTAACTCTCGTATCTAAATTACACTCTAGATGAACACCAATCAAGCTTTGATTAAGCATGAAGTCCGCCTTCAGGATATAATGCATTTATCACCTCATGAAATACGCTTTCAAGTCTCTCGTTAATATTTAATCATATTTATCATTCTAGACTGGTGGTAATGGCTCCACTGAGTGTTGAAGTATCACCTTCACTCTTGAGTGTTCACCTTGGTGGCAATGCTGAGTTTACTTGCATCGTTAGTACTCATTCCCAAGCTGGTCAACACTTTATTACATGGTACAAGGATGGACGACAACTTCCTGGTGCTGGAAGACAGTCTGAGACGCTCACTCTTAATGGAATTGGCCGAGAAGACAGGGGAATGTATCAATGTGTTGTTCGCAGAGGAGATGATACAGCTCAAGCATCAGCAGAGCTTCAATTAGGAGGTTTGAATTGTCCCAAAGTTGTAGTTTACAATTCAGTTACAGACAAATTTAAATGGTCGCAGATGAGAGCTTTGGTTAGTGAATGTACTGAGTATTCATTCCAAGTTGCCAAGTCGAGTAATATCAGTCTGTATTTTACGCGAGAGTCTAGTCTAATAGTAACCGTCTGCTCAAAACAGACTAAACCGCAGATATTTTTTAGACTAGTTTCTCTTGCTTCACTTCTTCCTACTTTACCTCAGTATAGTTCTCTTTCCCTCTTTTACTAATAACCTGAAAATAAAATCAACTAAATTGCCCTCTACAAGTGAGTACTTGTAGTTTATGCAAAACTTGTTTTAATTTAAAAAATTAAAGCAGAAATACAACTAATTTCAGGATATTCATGAAATGAACAGAACAATTACGATAATGAGGTGATGTTGAGCAAGTTAATTAATTTACTAGTATCCGTACCTTGGACGCTTGCAGTCTTTAGTCATGAAAGATGTGTCTAGAGTTACTTTGAATTAATAAGGAGGAAGATATAAAGCCACCTCCTTCCAACACATTTACACCTGTCTTATACGTACCTCTTCTCACCTTACTATATAAGAATCTCATTGCCCTAAAGCCTGTGTATGACACCATCCCTCATCAAAGCTTCGTCATATATCTGATCTAGCGATCTATGAGGAAACCACGAGTTGTGTGGAGAACAGCCCTTTGAAACAACAATGAAGTTAGCATCTCGCTCGTCAACGACGGTAATGCATGAAATTTACGTCAAAGGGAACACGAACGAAGAGTAGTTAGAGGTGAGGTGAAAATGGATATTGAGAAAGGCATGAGTCTGTGAGCGAAATGTTGATGATGATGATGAGAGTCAAATGAGTTAAACAAAAAAGAGAAAAAAAAAACTTGACGTTAAAACGGTTCCGGAAATATTTAATTTCCATTTTCAAGAACCATCTCGTACCTACGATCAAGCAGGAATTTTTTAGAATTTTATAATTGCTTGAAAATAAATATAGAGACAAAAAGAGTATTTAAATAATACAAAAAATTTTTGCTATCATTTTTAAAAATATTTTTTGTCGAAAGAAAGATAATGAGCTCGGTATGAATAATGTGGAACAATATCATAATGAATTTAGATAAATAAATGAGCTTAAAAAATTCCTTGATTCGTGTTCGTTGCTGGAGAAATTTTTTTATCATGTAATGACAGAATTTTCACCAAGATAGAGCAGATGGTATTGTTAAAGTGCAATGAATCTTTATTAACTACGTCGATCGACGCTTTTAATTATCTCATCCTGAACTATCTATATTTGATCAATACTTTTAGTAGCAGAGTTGTCTTTGTTACTTTATGAATTGCATAATATCTCGTCTCAGGCTTTTTAATCACCTCATCAACTGCCACTGCCTTGAAACTTTTTACGAAAAAATGAAACAACTTTTTTTTGTAATATATTTACATCGTCTGGCTATATCTTGATAGACCACAGCTAATTAACTAATACAATATTTTAATATTTCATTGAAAATTACATCTAAAGGTAAAGTTCTACTCTGAAAATTATTCGAATATAGTATTTATGAATATATTTCTCTTGTTCTTTTATCAAAATGAGAGTTTGAGTAATGAACTTTATTTAATAATAAAATAAATAAACATAAAAGAACCTTAAAGCTAATTGATGAAATAAATATCTCAAAAATTTGAGTAGAATATACTTAGAGTTAATTGATAATTCTTTAAGTATTAAATAAACTTCAACAAATAATGATAAGTAAAACTTTAATTTTACTCAATATTTTAATTCATTATTTCTGTTCCTTTTATTTTCATCTCGTTACTAAACTAAATCGACACTTTTCATTACTGCATATCCTTGAGTATTCTTTCGACATTTTTCTCTACTTTTTTCTTCCTATTTTTTCCTCTCTGGTACCTCTTTTCGTTGTAGTTTCGCTTATTCGCGACAAATTGCAAGAAAAAGTTTGCGAGCTCTTGTAGCTTCCATCCGGGTGGCTCTATTGTCTTTCTCATCCATAGTAACGTTTCTTGAGTCCTCTACAAAGACCTAAATTATATAGATATATATATTTAGTGATGTATATATGTGGTTCATCATTTCCTTTTTCTTAATATTTCTATTGCAATCTTTCTTTTATTCTGCCTTTAATCTGTCGTTATAATAGAAGTGAATCAGTGAAAATGACAGTTATCCAAAATCAAAGAATAAAATTATGTTATCTGTCTGTTTTAGACGCGCCACCAGTTCTTCTGTACTCCTTTATTGAACAAACACTTCAACCCGGACCTGCTGTCTCTCTCAAATGTTCTGCTGCTGGAAATCCAACACCTCAAGTCTCTTGGACCTTAGATGGGTTTTCATTACCAACAATCACAAGGTACTTTGTTTTGCATTGGAATAATAATATACTAAAAGTTTTAACTTTAAAAAAAAAGTACTTTTTATTATCATTTTTCATGAAAAACATTTTTATTCCAATTAACTAGACACTTTAATCTCAATTTATTTCTGTGAAAAAAATCTGGATAATGCAGATATTTTTTTAGAATCTAACTATATTCAGAATCAGCTAATTTTTTTTTTGTCCGAAAATTCGTTAAAACGAAATTTTCAATTCAACAATTTCTACTAATTTTTATCAAATTGTATATCTAATCTTACAACCCAATCAAAGCTAATCTATTCAGTAAATACATTTAGTTTTCAAAAAAAAAAAAAAAAAAGCTTTTCATCAATTGAATACTTTGATTATTGGTAACAATCAACTTTTTGTAACTTTCAGTCTCTTGTTTCTCTTCTGTGACAATTGACCACAAAAAAGTATCTCAAAATAGTCTCTTTTTAGAGCATTCAACAATTAAATTTCAATTTTATGCTATAGCAATTTAGTATAAGCCAATTTCAATTTTTTTTTTCATTACTCAACTAGAAAAAGAGAGTGAAAGAAAGTGAATATTTATAGAGAAGTCTGTAACGTTGGTAAAGTTCAGAAATAGAAAAAGATATTCGTATATATCAATGCAAAAGTGCCTACTCGAATGAGGGTACTCTTGTGCATATGTGCACCAAGCGTTTCTCTCAGAACTAAACGACCCATTGGAACTAAAAAAACTGTCCAATTCTACTCTTCGTTGTATCGTTCCTCGCTTCATTCCACTTTCGACTTGACGTAATTCCTTCTCTACCTCAACAAAATTTTTCACTGTCTCTACGAGTATCTCTCGGATATGGTTTCTCGCATGGCCACCAAGTGCTGCAAATAAATTTTCACAACTGCTACTGCACGAGAAAGCAAATGTACGACTTTGTACTAGTGCCTGTAGCAGACGAAAAAAAATTTTTAAATATATCGAGTAATCCTAAATCTATGCTGGTATACGAATAATGGAAGAGTTTAATCGTTTGTTCACAGATTTGTTATCGGGCAGCACGTCACTGTCCATGGAGATGTGATATCTCATGTGAACATTAGTCAAGTCATGGTAGAGGATGGTGGAGAGTATTCCTGTATAGCAGAGAATCGAGCTGGAAAGGTCGTGCATAGTGCAAGACTCAATGTTTATGGTATTTGAAATAGATCTTTCAGTAATTAAATTTTTATTTAATGTAGTCGAGTGTTATTCGTCATCTTAAATAATAGCTTGAAGCTATTGTAAAATATTTCACAAAGTAGTGCTATAATTAACTTAATTTAAGATTAACGTTTAAACGTCAGTCACTTAAGTAATAACTTGAATAATTAAAATATATGAATTAAATGTTGTAGAAATATTGAGAAAGTTTGAAAAAAATCGGAAAATAATATAAAAAATATTCTAAAGTCAAATGAGAAATTTTTGAATATTAAAGCTCAGTAATAAGATGTTAATATTAACATAGAATATATAATGTGTAAAATTATTAAGAATCATTAACACGCTTACGTAAGAGGATAACCTTAATGAATAAATTTTAATGTAACTTTAGGTTTGCCCTACATTCGAGTAATTCCAAAAGTAACAGCAGTGGCTGGTGAAACATTGCGCTTGAAATGTCCAGTGGCTGGGTATCCAATTGAAGAAATTAAATGGGAAAGAAGTGGTCGTGAATTGCCGGACAATCTACGACAAAAAGTATTATCTGATGGCACCCTGGTGGTGTCTAGTGTTCAGAAAGAGTTGGATACTGGAACGTATACATGCTGGGCAAGGAACAAGCAAGGACACAGCGCAAGGAGATCTGGAGATGTCACAGTGATTGGTAAGGCCTCTTTATTATGTGATCAACACATTCAGGTTGAGCAGGACATCAATCACAAAGAGAACATCAACGTGTAGCTGTGGATTATCGCAGACTGTGCATCAGCACAGTAATCAATCAATTTATGGGATTAGAGAGATAATGTTATCATGACAAAAAAAATTTTTTAGACACCAGGATAAAAATAAATTTACAGGATCAGCAGACCTGATGGCAATGATGATCAGACGCTTTAGCGTCAAATCTGCTCACTCGTTGGTCTTATTGCTTTTCAGTTCCCCCAAAAATTAGTCCGTTCACGGCAGACCATGACCTTCATCTTGGAGAACGGACAAGTTTCACTTGCTCGGTTACAAGGGGTGACCAACCAGTGCGAATCACCTGGTTGAAAGATGGCCGTGCCTTGGGTCCATCCGAGCGAGTGTCCATCACCAATGTCGATCAGTACAATAGCATACTGATGATTGAAAGTTTATCTCCAGATCACAACGGAAATTACTCTTGCGTGGCCTCTAATCCGGCCGCAGAGGTATCACACATGCAGCAGCTTGTGGTTCATGGTAATCCTTCCTCTAGGCCCCGCAAATAGCCTAAGGACAACCTGTTCGCCCAAACGTATGGATGTGTGTGCTTGTTGCGCCTTCTTTAAATTATTTTCATCTCTAAAAAATAAACAATCAATTATTAACCCATCCGAGGCCACTGATCAAGCATAAAAGCAAAAAAAATATCCGTGCCTGTTTCGAAATCGGGAAAAAAACCAACACTGACAGGCTCGAATATTCGTGACACGTACGTTTTTGCTGTTCCAATCACTTTGATCAGTGGCGCAGAGCCTCTCTTTTACATTAGATTGTAGAGATACATCGTTCGTTTCAAGCTCTGCTAGTCGGATTTTTCCTATTGCACGAAACCTGTCAAAAAAGGTTCTGAATAACCTAAATCCTTTTCCAAAATGTTTTCCACTACCTCGACGACTTAATTAAAGTCAATGCGTTGTATACTTTATTTAACGAGAAGAGGATTTTAGTTTTGCATGTACTGAATCTTCTTCATAAATAGATAAATTACTATAAAATTTAAATCATGTCCAAAAGATAAAACTTTTAATGACTTTAAACTTTATAAATTTTGTTGATAATTAAGTCGTCAATGAATGCCATGAAAATGCACGCTCTTGCGTCGAATGAATGATTTTTATATAAAAAGGTATGAATGTGAACACGATATAAAGTTTGTGTTTGTATAAAACGAAAGGGCGACAGGTGTGAGTCCAGGTGGGGCCACCATCTCTCACGCTCTCTCTGTCTCTTCTCAATTGCTACATTACGTATATGCCTTCATTCTGTATATACATTAAACATACTAATATATTATATTTTTATTATAAGTAAAACATGTACGTACTACTACTACTGTCTCATATTGCATAAACTTAAATATTGGATTTATATATTATACATGTACCATAATAGATGATAAAACAACTATCTCATATATATATTTACTTAAAAAAAAGTAAATATATATATTTTTATAATAATAATATATATACATATAATATACATTAAAAATATATATATAATTATATTTATAACATATGTATATTTTAAACGTATCTGGTACGAAGTTTGCTGCGTTTTTGCAATCATCTTTTTCTCACTCTCACGTATGGTTCTTTCTTCTCTCTTGACCTTTTCCAGTACCCCCTATAATTGAGCCATTTAACTTCCAAGAGGGACTTTCTGAGGGGATGCGGACCCGGACGGTGTGCGGGGTTCGGGCGGGTGATGAACCTCTTACTATATCCTGGCTTAAAGATGGTCACAGTCCTTTTCAATTATCTCCAAAAGCCTTGTCCGACACTAGCATCTCCCCGATAGACTCCTTCTCCAGTCTTCTGAGTTTATCAAACCTCGCTGCCGAGCATTCTGGCGACTATACCTGCGTTGCCGCGAACCCCGCCGCCGAGGTCAGGTACACGGCCAAGCTCCAGGTAAAAGGTAACTAAATCGGCGACCTTTTTCCTAAAAAACAAAAAAAAAAATATCCTATACCATCAATACCTCACACCATTATCGAACCCTTGAGAGTCTTGATCAATAAATTCATTTAACTACTTGCTATCACAATCTATCTTTTGTGTCGAGTATCAAGTTAACTTTGTATCAAGAAAAATTGCATATTGACTCGTTCGAGGGTTTACAGAAAACAGACATCGGACACGGGATCAATTCTCTCAACCATATCTCACCCTTTATATCAATCCATCTAACTACTTAACTTGATTTAATCTCTCTTGATTCTCCCATCATCGTTGATACACTATTGTTCTTTCAAACATTCATCCACTACAAAATTCTTGCCAGCTACAGAGTTCACTCATGATTCTATTGATCCAAATGAGAATGAACAGATTGAATTAATTAAAATGCATAGACAATGAACTCTCGAAGGCTAGTTAGAATTCTATATCATCATTAGTCTGTCCATAAATCCAACAATCGTTCTCAATTATGAATTGTGAATCCTCAATATCCTTTAATCTCTCCTTTTATTCTCCATTATCTTCCTGCTCCCCATAACACAGTGTGTATTACATTTACGTTGCTTTGGCTCTCTGGGAATGCGTCGGTATCTCGTGGATCCCCGAGGTTTGCTTGACTTGACCAAATAATAAAGGTAACAGTTGCACCTTCCTCAATTTCATGATTAATTATCCAGAAAGTGGATAAAATAAACAATTTTACCTGGTGTGCGTGTGTTTGATGACCAATTTTTAGCATGAAATTTCATTACACTAACTCTAGATAAATTAACTCAACTTTGTAGCAATTGTAAATAGCGCATGAATTTTATAATTCCTAATTGCTGATGATTGACTTCAATCCTTGCGCTGTCTACACCCGGACACTGGAAGACGAAGCTGTTTTTTGCATGTTTTTTTAATTATATTCAATTCACTGTAAATTTTAGATGCATGCTTTTTTTACATCTTGCATTTTATTATTATTCTATTAATCTTTATCTTCATCTTTATGTTTTTGATCTTACATATCCTGTAAAAGGCGCGGACAAATACGCGCTAGAGCTTTTTTTTTTTTTTTTTTTTTGGTAATGAGTAATAACATGTAATTGTCTAATTATTTTTTATTGTCTGAGTTAACGTATAATATATTGTGAATGATGAAAACTCACACTAGCTTTGTCCGCGCTTTGCTCAACCATCAAGTAATGTAGGCTAGTAGTACGTATACTTATCTTAATTTTGATTATTCGTGTATATCGGACTAGACGTTAGAAGCGAGTAAAATCATTTTTTCGGCTTTTCTCGGTAATCTCTTCAGGCTTTTTGTAGCCGCGGGTATGACCCGCCAACACCTTATAATCCTTATACTCTCTCTGAATCCTTTGTCTTTGATGCCTCACGCGAGTATTCGACTCGTTCACGCCAAGTAACTTGAAAAAGTAATTTATCTATTATATTTTACACACCTGCGTCTTGAACGTGACGCATTGCCGTTTCGTAAAACATTGGATATCCTACTCACAGTATTTCGCTTGTGCAGCGTTTTTATCACTACCGTAAAAGTAGAACCCTAAACCTAGAAGAAAAACCTCACAAAGATTGCGCTTGAATCCACTTGGGACAGATAAGAAAAAGAACTTTGATCAAATTAATTCAATGAACTTGCAAAACATATATTGTTATTTTAGACGTAGTTCATCGAACTTGCACTACATTTATTGATATCTAAAACAAAGTAAGGATGAACTTTGTTGTTCCTTGGGGAAATAAAACAATTTTTTTGTCACATGTCTCAGGTGAGATTCGATTGTAATTCAATTTACCATGTTCATCCAATTTCAACCTCTTCACTCATCATTCCTTACACCTAATTTAATTCCACCAACACTAAATCGGACTTTAAACCTATGATTTGGCTGTAAATTAAGATGAACCCATTTTTTTTTTATCAATCAAATAGTTGATTAATTTTGTAAGTATTTTTTTAAAATAAATTTATCACTAATTGAAATGTTAAAAATTTATTAACGACACCATCCAATGGATGACGTCGTTGTCGGGATAAAAAATTTTCACGTTCTAATATCGCTTCTGGATAACGTCAGTCATTCGTTCGTTCGAAAGTACGATGACGTTTTTACGACAAGTACTTACTTTTTCTGGTTAGATTACCCACGATGGATAAAGCTAAAATACGGTCGATCTCTGGTTTTTAGTACCACCACATTGGGTTGTCGAGCCAATGGATGCCAGTGTTGAACGAAATCGACATGTTGCCCTTCATTGTCAAGCTCAAGGTGTTCCAACGCCAGTCATTGTCTGGAAGAAAGGAACTGGTAATTTATATCTTTAATTTCATCCATATAATTAATCTTAATTGATGACTGATTATTCTATTTAGGCTCCAAAACAGGAGACTACGAAGAATTACGTGAAAGTTCTTACACAAAATTGTTAAGTAATGGAACTTTAGTACTTCAGCATGTAAAAGAAGACAGAGAAGGTTATTATCTTTGTCAAGCAAGCAATGGAATAGGTACTGGTATTGGAAAGGTAGTTCAACTCAGAGTTAACTGTAAGTAAAACTAAATTTGTCACATATTAATTTTAAAAGATGTCAAAACGTATTTCATTTAATTTCAAAGCTTCTCCTTACTTCGCTGCTCCATCGAGACTTGTGACTGTCAAGAAAGGAGACACTGCCACGCTCCACTGTGAAGTACATGGAGATAAACCTGTCACAATAACCTGGATGAAAGGTGGAAAAATTGAATTAAACCCTGCTACAAATTATAGGTAATAATTTGAAACTATTGTCCAGAAAAAAAAATAATTGAAGAAAATTTACTGACTTATTTTTCTTCTAAAGAGTTACTACGAAAACAGATATTACTTCTGATGGAGTTGAAGGACAGCTGCAAATTTCCTCAACCGAAGCTTCGGATAGTGGAGCGTACTTTTGCCAAGCCAGTAATCTCTATGGAAAAGATCAACAGTTGGTTCAACTCCTTGTTCAAGGTTTGTTATACGTCGTAACCAACACCTGAGAGTAACTAAACTTTCTACTCTACTCTTCAATATATGCTCGTAGAACCGCCTCAACCACCTCATGGCTTAGAAACTGCGATGATCGCCCCTCGAAGTATCAACGTCAAGTGGCAGCATAAAGCTCAGGACACTAGCGAAGTTTCCAAGTATATTCTACAGTATAAAGAAGGTGATGGAGGCATGTGGCAACAGCAAGAACTTACCGGACCACCTCTTCCTTATGCTGCATTAATAGATGATTTGAAACCAGCAACTAGATATACCATTCGAGTTATTGCTGAAGGTTCTGCTGGCCGTTCTTCTCCTTCAGCTGAATTAGTAGTCAAAACTGAACCACAAAGACCAGCTGGACCACCAATTAATATTGTAGCAAGGCCTATTTCCCCAACGGAAATAATAGTTTCCTGGTCTCCGCCTTTGCCAGAGCTTCGTCATGGAGAAATACAAGGATTCAATGTTGGATTCAGAGAGTCTAGGTTGGAAAAAATTAATCGATAATTCACTATCTAATAAATTCATCTGAATTCAATTCAAGTATCTGTTACTCGTTTTAGTGGAGGAAACCCATCCTACAATTTTACCTCTGTAGTTGGAGATGGCGAGGATGGAGCTGGAGAACTGCGTCTAACAGGATTAAGACCTTATACAAGATATACAATCGTTGTTCAAGCTTATAATCAAGTCGGTTCCGGGCCACTGTCTGAGCCACTGCATACACAAACATTAGAGGATGGTACAGTTTCAATCGTATTTCCTTGGACAAATAAAATTTCTTTCCGTAACAACATTATTATTTTTCTTTCTATCAATCTACTGAATCTTCATATTATTCGACTATTTAATAAAAAATTGAGAATAAAGACTAGTTATAGACAATTTTTCATGTAATATATTACAATGGAAAAATAAAATTTTATTTTAAACTAATTTTTCATAACTTCAAATATTTAATAACTTTTTGATGTTAAACATTTTTTGTAGTTTCAATTTATTTATAAACATAAAATTATAATTCTATTAGAAAACTTGTTAATTTATATTAGTAATGTTTTTAACGAAATTGCCAAAATTTTATCAGTACCCAGCAAACCACCGGAGGACATTCGTTGCACTCCAATGTCATCTCAATCATTACAAATTTCGTGGAAAGCACCGCCAGCTGCTTATATGAATGGCAATATCCAGGGATATAAAGTAAATTATGAGCCAGTATTGGTCGACTCATGGCTTGGCGTTGATGAGATGGAAGTTCGAAAGACTGGAAGTATGACTACGACGTTAGTTGGTTTAAGAAAATATACCAACTATAGTATCCAGGTTCTAGCGTATACGAGAGTCGGTGATGGCGTACCTTCAAGGATACAGTATTGCCGTACAACAGAGGATGGTAAATTGAAAAACAAACTTCACGTTCACTCGATTACATAGTTTAAATTGAAACAAAATTGATTTTCACAGTTCCAGGAAGTCCAGCGGACATAAAAGTCGTTGTAAGCTCGCCTCAAGCACTTTTTATCTCTTGGCTTCCTCCTTTAGAACCCAACGGTGAAATTACAAAATACAATCTCTATTCAAGGTAATTGGTATTTTAATTTTCCAACTTTTAAAGTTAACGAGAAAAATAAGAAGTTTTAATTTATCTATTCTTTAAATTATTCAGAATAATGGATGGCCGGGAAGAATTGAACCATGGAAAAAGAGTTTTACCGCCTACCAACACTTTCTTTGAGGTGACAGGTCTTCAACAAAGGGTAGAGTATCAGTTTTGGGTCACAGCCAGCACTCGAGTGGGTGAAGGACAAAGTTCAGCAGTAGCCGCAGAGATGCCAAAAAATCATGTGGCTGCTAAAATAACATCCTTCGGTGGACACCTCGTGAGACCATGGAGAGGCACAGTAACGATGGCCTGTCATGCAGTTGGTGATCCAACCCGACAGTGGTTTAAAGGCCTTTTAGAAGAGATAAACACGGATTCTGCTCGAAATATTCAAATATTACAAACGGGTGAACTTGTTATAACAAATATCCAGACACAAGACGGTGGAAATTATACTTGTCAAGTAGAGAATGCTTTAGGAAGTGATCGACTTCATTACAGTCTTACTGTTCAAGGTAATTTACAAATTCATTAGTTTTTTAATTGTATCTAAAGACTAACAACACTGATTTCTCATTTACGATTTCATTCTCCTATGCAATTTAATTAATGGAAATTACTCATGTGGATTAATTTTAAACGAATGAATTATTCATTAGTATTATTTTCATTAGCTTATTTATTAAGCGAATTATTAATTATTCACTTTATTTCATTCAATTTTTTACCTCTCTCTTTAGAAGCATTCAAATAAGACAAATATCAACACTGATCTGAGCTATTATTAAAATACATTTGATTTATTAATAAGAAAAAAAAGCGCATACAGTAAAAAATAGTAACTTATATTGTAAAAATTTCTGTTTCAGTTCTATAAATTAGAATGTCGCGGAATGATTTATTCAAGAAATGCGAATTTTTCATTTGTTAATAATGATTTTTTTTTTGTTTTTCAAGTACCACCAAATGCTCCAGTTCTCTATGTTACAAGCTCCACATCAAGTAGTGTTCTTCTTCATTGGAAACCTGGTTACAATGGTGGTTCACCTTTAACTGGATATACTTTGCACTATCGGACTACTCATGGTAGTCTTGATGAGCTTCAGTTACCTCGAAGGGAAACTAATCATGAATTAAAAGGTCTTCTCTGTGGAAACATGTATCATCTATACCTAACATCTCACAATAAAATAGGTAGTAGTCCACCGTCTCCAGTTCTATCAGTACGAACGCAAGGACAAGCCCCAGGAATTCCTCCTGCTGTAGCATTTCTATCACCAAATTCGACAAGTCTTGCTCTACGGCTTCACACTTGGCCTGATAATGGATGCTCAATTACTTATTTCGTAATCCAATACCGTCCGATCAATGAATTTCACTGGACACTCGTATCTAATAACGTTCAAATGCAGAGAAGGTTTATCGTGACAAATTTACAACCGAGTACTGCATATCAGTTAAAAGTGGAAGCTTACAATGTTGCTGGAAATAATCAGGCTGAGTTTAGTTTCGTCACATTGACAAAAGACGGAGGTAATTAAAATTTACGATTTTGCAGTTGATGGAAATAACAATTTTGTTAATTTCTCTTTCAGAGCCACCACCTCCTGAATTATCTGAACGTGGAATCTCTGCAGCTCTTCCATTTTATGCAGATGTACGGGTAATGTTGCCTATGATAATTGCTACATTTGCATTAGTGGCAGTCTGTGCGATTATTGTGGTAAGATGGAAAACTCGACAATTGGGGGACCGGCAACAGCGGCCTATGAAGGAGACTCAAGAGAATCAGCAGAACGCCGAGACTCAGAGAGAACGGTATTACGCGACTATTCACAAGGTCGCTCTTCAGCAGGCTGCCAACGCCGGCGGGCCGGACAAGATTCCAGGTGAACCTTCGTTACAATAAAGAAATTAATATTTAAAATACCATTATTTCATAACATGAGATAATTTTAGAACAATTTATTTGACGTCGCATCGTATCACAATGAATAAATAGCAAGTCTACTAGAGTCTTTAAAATGACAAATTCATACTGACGTGATTTGAAAGGTAGGCAATGCCTCTGGTGGGTTACAGAGACAGCGGAGGACATCTCGCCGTACGCTACGTTCCAGCTTTCGGAGGGGGGCGGGGGAAGCCTGGCAGGGTTGGGAGGGTTGGGAGGTCTGAGCGCCGCGGCAGAAGTTTCAGCAACAGGACTTCATCCCAACAATACTCTTCTTCACAGTTTCATGTATCACGAGCATGCGATGACGGAAGGGTGCGCGAGTCCACCACCTCCGGCGACGGTAAAAAAAAATGACCTCATTTATAAAAGGATTCTTTTCTAAGCACATAATATAAATTATTTTAAACATTTTGCTTTATCCCCGGGTTTTAAATTAGAGTATGAAGAGTGTGTCATCGCGACGACGTCAACAGAGGAAGCAGCATACTCCCGGAGACGACAGCGACGAGAGCGAATCAGATCCGGATCAGTTGACGCGATCCAGAACAGAATCCTCCAATCAACTGGATGCCGGCAAGCTCAAGCACAGTATGTATTTTTATTTATTTTTTTATCATGATATTTAATCCTTTGAAGATAATAAGAAAAATTTGACTTAAATAAAAAAATTTATTTTAATGTTTTATCCAAAGTATAAAAATAGACGTAAAAGATTTTAAGCTTCATAAAAAAATGATAAATAAATTTTTTATTAAAAGCTCATTCCGTTTTTTCTATTGGACTAAATAAACATGATAACTCTTATAATTTAAAAGATACATTCTAATAATGTAACGTTTGAGTTCGAGCAGTTTCGGACTTCATCTACCACGGTACGTCGAGCACTTCGTCGGATATCTCTCCCATGTGCGAACAGAAGTCTTTACCAAGACGGGGACGGTCCAGGTAAGTAAATAAAAAAAATTTAGAAAATAAATTAACAAATATTATAAATTATATTTTCAAAGAAAATAGCATCGTGGAGTGCAGTGAGCACAGAAAAACGCAATTCGCTATCAACTTCAATACTTAATTAATAATTATAAATTCTAAATATAAACAATTCGGCTGTCTCCTAAGATGGCACGTTCCCAGCAGGAGTTCTCTACGGATGCTGCTTCCACCGAGCATGTCAGTGGCTGAGACAGCGTTCGTCAGTAGTCAAGGAAATGTACTCGGAAGTGGAGATAGGAGTGATCGACCGGAGCTGAGTGAAGCTGAGTGTGATATTGATTCACTGAAGAAACCTAAACTTGGATTGAGAAGCTCGTTATGGTCCAGGCCGAGTACTCAAAATAATCCTTCTTCAGACTACTCAATTGCCGTCTAAATTACCTTGAATCCTCTCTGATGTCTGCTAGTCAACAGTCTATGGCACTTTTATGGAATGATGAGCATTCGTCGTGGTAGACAATTTTATTAAAATATTTTTGGAGACTGGTGATAGACTGAACACGTCGACCATTCACTAGTTGACTTCAAGCTGCCAAGATTATGATCCAAGTCTTCCTTTGTATGTTTTTTGGATCTGTCAGGTCAACTTACCTACGTTTTCACTGCCAAAAACAAAGTAAAATACGACTTTCTTTATTGATATAGTCGTTAAATTAAATTATCGAAATTTGTACTCATTTATTTAACTGATATATTCACGACGAGATGCAAGAATAAATGAAAGAATGGCTGTAATTATATTAACAAACAATTAATTATGATTAATGATTCATTAAATGATGTATACATGGTATAATTGATGTGTGCCAAATGACAATTTGCTCAGACCGCTTGAGGAAATGTCTCAAGCGGACGACCCATCCGAGACCAAAGACTTATTCCAAATATTCGTACGGATTGGTGCAGCTCTTTAGTCAATGCGCCTATTTATTAGTATCATTAGGTTTATTGATGAATTAATTGATTTATTAACTGAAAATTTGAATTTATCTAAAGAAAAATAAGAAAACAAAAAATTGTAAAAAAAAATATGTAGTAAGAGGATGTGAAATGGAACGAAAGTGATTCTAATAGGCATTTTACGTTGTGCATTAAATACACGACGAACTCACAATGTTGCTCTGTTTCATTGTAAAGTTTATAATACGTACGAATATAAACGTTGATTAATTTAAGTCCGTTATAATTATAAGACTTTTAAAAGCGCGCGAAGAACAGGGCCGATGGTGGCTGATTAATTCGTTGTAAATTTATCACAAGTTAATCAATGTTAGGTAAATTAAAAATAAATAAAATGCATAAGAGTGGAATAATAGATGAAGAGAATATTAATTATTAAAAATATCTATGTATGTACGCATGACTTAAAAAAATGTATATACGAGATATAAAAAATAACGTCAATCAAAGTAAATTTAAAAATTGTTTTTAAAATTTTTTTTTTTTTTTACATTTTTTCTTATCGCGCGCTCGTATAATCTTTTTTCTATGTCTAGCTGATATCACAATTTTCTCTCAAAAAAATTAAGTCAAACTTATAACACATGTTTAAGTGAGAGACTGCGAATTTTATTTATAAAACATGAAGGGGCTACTAATCAAATGAATGATACTATAAAATAAAAATAAAATTAATTCAATTGTACAATAATAAAGAAAATCAGAAGTAAAGATGATGAATGATTGTTGAGAGAATTTTTTTGTATGTCTTGAGACCACAAAATGTGAAGTACTTTTGGAGTTTACTATTTAATTGTGTATAATAAACATTGTTTTAAAATATTATATCGACCATAGAGTCGATTAAATAAATTAATATCATGTAAGATCATATTAAGAAGACTTTTTAATATTCTAATTTTATTTAAATTTTTTAATGTACTCAATTGTATTATAAAGGTGAATAATTTTTTTGTTATTAATAAAACTGAAGAATAAAATAAAAAAAAGTCCAATAACTAATAGCCAGTAAGTTCAGCAAATGTTGAATCCAAATCATCACAAATGTATCGACATTTTTCTTTCTCTTTAAATAGTCTATCTGTAAACATAAAATAATTATCATCATTAACAATATTATTTTATTTATATTAAATTTCAATTAATAATTATTACATTACCTTCGCGTGAGTCTAAATCTTTCTGCAAAGCTTTCATCATTTTTTCAGCAACAACAGCACGTCTTTCCACTTCATACAATTTTACTTTCAAATCCTTAAGTTGTAATTTAAATCCTTCAACTCGTTGATTTGCCTTTCTTTCAGAGACTTCAAGAGATTTCAAAATGTTTCCGACAATAAAGAGTTCGTCCTCTCGTTCGGCAATTTTTCTAGAATTAATTTATTTTTGATGGTATTATTTTTAGTTTATATGTAAATTTTTTTGATAAAAAATTCTCTTATTCATAAATCTTCTTTGTATTTTATTTTATCTTCAATAAAAAAAGTCATAAAATTCATCTTTACCTTGCCTATTTGTCTATCGAAAGGCTTTTATATGTATAGAATAAATTAAATATATTTAAAACGACTTATAGAGTGGTATTTTATGTTATTAAATTAATTTATAATGATTTAAAAATGAACTATTTAACTATATTATAAAAATGTTAATAAAAAAATTAGTAAAACAGTATATAATCTTACGCTTCACTAGATTTGACTCTGTCTTCAGCAGCTTCAAGTTCATCTTCAACGAATGCTAATTTCCGTGAAATTTCATCAGATTTAGAGTCTGCATCTTCAGCTATCAATTTTGCTTCTTTTAATTGAGTCATTAACTGGTCCATCCTTTCTTCATCAAGTCTTCGTCTATTTTCCAAGACTTTACAAATCCTCTTTGCATCATCAGCAGTTTCTGATGCTTGTGATAGTTTTACCTGAGCTGCGAGTCGACGTTCTTCAGTTCTTTCTAAGTTTTCTAAACTTTGCTGCATTTTTCTATTGAGAATAGCCAGCTCCGATTGTATCTGCAGTCATTTGATAATTTAAAGACAAAAATTTTGAAATTAATCAGCAATAATACTTACTAACCATTAATAAAAATTTCTCCTTCTCATCAAGATTTATATTTGATTTTTTTAAATTTTCTCGACTTAATTTTAAGTCGTACTTCATTTGTTCTAATTTTTTTGCAAGTACACACACTTCATCTTTCAACATTTCTTCACGTTTATTTGCTTCCCTTGCTTGTTGGTCACAAACATCCGCTCTGTCTATAGCAAGATCTTTTTCAATCTTTAAAGCCTGTAATCTCTTTTTAATTGCATTCATATTCTCCAAAGCACAGTTTAATTCTACTCAGAAAAAATCGCAAAATAAAATAAATCACCGTAATAACGAATTACTTTTGAAGAGAAGAAAAAAAAAAAAAAAAAAAAAAAAAAATATTTTATTATTCAATCAAAGCACAATTTCAATAGGTTTTTTAAAAGCAAAACTGTTGACGAACCTTCGAAATCTAATGTTCACAAAGTACTGTACTCAGTGACCGACGAGAACTATGTTTTATAGGTTGGGAACAATGTAAAAAGAAAAAGTTATACGATTCTTTAGTTAGACTCAAAGAGATTCCTTCAAACGCCAGAGAACTAGATTCTTTGAGGCACGTATTCTTTATTCTATCACAACTATCAAAAGACAATTGCTTATTACTTAACGATTATTAAAGTATATTTGTAAATTATCTCATGCTTTACAATTAATGTTAAAACAGGAGTTTCCAAAAAATAAAAAGTAAATAATAAGACTCAATTTTTAGCGAGGCCATTTATTGAAAACTCAGTAATTTTCATATACACCTTTAGAAGAAGTTGACAGTAATTTCAATGATTAGATGAATTTGATCGGCAATTCTGAAAATAAATACATGAATTCTGATGAACGTTGGGTCGTTTTCCAAGCAATAAGCAAGCAAGCGAATGGAAATAAAAATATTTTGCTAAGCAATTTAGCATTTTGCGCAAGCATGATTGTGCATTTGATAATCAAAACGTCTTAATCAATTCGCACAAGTCACACGCTACATGGCAGGTTATTTTTAAATAGTAAAAGGCCAGGATTGAAGTATTCTGCATTAGATAGCTAGCGCTTGATTGAAGCCAAAGGGCCACGACTAAAATAAAGCTCAAGCCACTTTTTTTTAGTCTTAAGCGAATACAAGTAGCACATGGTAGAAAATAAAAATTCTTTGATTTTAATTTATTGATGGTTTTTCCTCATTTTCCTTTTTATCCTAGTATCCTGTCATTTCAGCGAATGTAAGATCCATATCATCAATGATTTCCTTACATTTTTCTTTTTCTTCTCTAAGCTCATCTGAAATTCATTAAGATTAGAAATAAGTAGATTTTATAAAAAGTTTTAATATATTTTTAATTGTAATAGAAAACTACCTTCTTTTTGGTCCACTTCCTTTTGCAATAATTTAACTTGTTTTTCAGCATTAATTGCACGCTTTTCTGCTGCCTTGAGAGCAGCTTTCAATTCTTTTACTTGAACCTTTGAATCTGCTACTCTTTGATTCGCCTGTCAAATAAAATTGACTATCATAAATTTTTCAAATAAATAAAATTTTTTCAAGTGATGTTACCTTTTTCTCAGATACTTCCAATGATTTAAAAATGTTTTGAACAATAAATAATTCATCCTCTCGTTCTATAATTTTTCTGTATCATGAAAAAAGTTCAAAAGGAGGTTTAGTTTAATCTTTTGGACAAAAAAATTGAAATGGAATAAACAAAATAACTATACTAACGCTTCACTATTTTTTACACGTTCTTCAGCTGCTTCAAGTTCTTCTTCAACAAGGGATAATTTATCAGCAATTTCTTCAGATTTAGCATCAGCAGCTTCAGCAAGCATTCTTGCTTCCTTCAATTCTTCTGATATCTTATTAATATGTTCTTGAACTTGTCGATTTCGATCTTCTAACACATTACACATTCTGTAATTCACAAATTAATGATAAATTTGCTAACATTGCAAGAAAATTGCAGTTAAATGGATTTCATTAATTACCGCTGAGCATCATCACCAAGTTCTGTAGCACGAAGTAGTTTGAGTGCTGCCTGCTGACGTAATTCTTCTTTTTTAGCCAAACTCAATTCAATTTCCTGAACTCTCTTTGTCAAAATAGATCGATCTTGTTCGGCCTAAATATTCAAGTGATTATCATGCAATTATTTTTTGACTTTGATCTACATCTCAAAACTTTTATTCTCAATGAAAATTCATGTTACCTTTGTATACGCTTTTTCACATTGCTCTAGAGCAGCTGATGATTGCTCAAGATTTACTTTAGAGTCTTCATAATCCTTTTCCATTGCAACAAGTTTTTTCCCTAAATCACGTACTTCATCATTCAATAAATCTGCACGAAAATTTTCCTGTTTTGCTTTCGTTTCATTAGCCTCCACTTTTTCATTCGCAGCATCCATCTCCATCTTCAAGGCTGCGATTTTTTTCTTGATCGCCTCCATGGTGACACGGTATTTGGTGTTACTATTCCGTGATTAATACTACGAAGGACGATTGTCCTAAAATTTAATCTCCTGATCTGCAAACAAAATATAATAATAAATTTTTGACAATTCAATTAGAATGATTAAACGTTTAAGTGAATAATTAATTTATGTTTTGATAAATCGTCGCTAATACGTTGTGCGAAGATTAGGACACACTACCGACCTAATTGATATGACGAAAATAAAGCATCTAGTATCACTGAATGACCATTTCTTCAACATCAATGATGACAAATCATTCAAACAAAACTATCGGCCTGGACACCCAACCAAAGTCATCACTTGATAAAAGAAAATTTAATCTTGTAGAATAGGTAATCAAACTTGACACATTAAAAAAAATGACACTCACTTTTTTGGAGAAGATTATTCGTGATGTGAATTTACAACTGGATACTCTCGGATGCTGCGCCAAAATAAAACTAAACGTTGAAGTAGACCTCCTGAAAAACTTTAATCGAATCCAATTCTATAATTGCTTAGCAAGCTTTGGCTATCGTCCCGCTTTTCACTTGGCTCTTCACTGGTCAACCCCCATCGGTATACTGAGTGGCCGAAATGCGATCTCCTCCGCCTCCCCTTGCTATTTTTGGACTAAAAGAATTTCGATGCTTGTACACCAATGTAACTTCTCATCACTGTAATTAATATAAACAAATCTACTTTATGTGAAAGGTAATTATTATTTTTTATCTCTATTTAAAATAATTTTATCCTTTCTACTAAACTAATTAAATTATATCACTTGTATTTTAAGTTACCAGAAAATTCTCTTAATGTTCGTTGAATTCCTAAGATATTCGTCAGAAATATTTGGAATTAAACAATGAAAACTTGTCATAAATTCTTGCTCTCATCCTAAAACATTTCTGCTCTTCCAACTCAACTATTAACTTATAATTAATACTTTACTGATTATACTTCAGGATTCATAATAATAAAAAAGTGATAAGTTTCAAATTTTTTATTTAATTTTTTATTTCATACAATTCATTGTTCATTGCAGTTAAAGCATAAGAAATAGAATACTAGAAATTTTTTTTATGTAAACACTTATTTAGAAACAATTGATTATAAACTTAATATGAAAAATAAATAAATATTGATTAAAGAATACATAAAATATTAATAATTAATAAATTTTTAAATAATAATAAAAAAGGAATAATAATTTATCTAAAAGCGTCATACTAATAGTCAAAATAAAATTGAAGATTTCTATGATTCTAATGTCAATTCTGTACGTGCTAATTTAAATAAGTTACAAGCTGTAATATGACACATTTTTTAAGTAATATATACTTTATATTTTGTTTAACGCTCATTATTTAAAAAAAAATATCTAAAAAATTTAATGCATTTTAATGTAGTAGTTAATAATATAAATAATGAATTGATTTAGTCTCTGGATTTCTGTCAGAAAGATCTGCTTTATAAAAAGATAGACAATTTTAAAAAAGAGAGTATCAATGCTATTTAAGCCACGATTCAACTTCACTAATTAAGTATATTTTGAATATGCTTAATGTCAATAAAGCAAAAATTTTTATAACATTACAAATATTTTCTACTATTTTTAAATACTTAAATTTTAAAGTAAATACCAAATTTAAATTTCTAATAAAAATATCCAATAATTTTAACGTAAATATTATTTTTAATAATTACGAAGTATTATTAAAGTCTTTAGAAAAATTTAACAGTAAGTTGATCATGAAAATGCAATATTAAATACATGGGATTAATTAGTTAATTCCCAAATGAATAAAATTAATTATAATAATTTGGTAACCCTGTTTTATGACAGTATTATGGTATTTTCATAATAAATAAACATATGATTATTCATATCTTATAGTATAGTAAGCAAATATGTGCTGGATAAATTAAAATGTGTTTATCCAGCGTCGATGTTCACAGCATCGTCATCTCGATAAATTCGACCCAGTTTCTGAATCAATTGACATGGATAATACGAATACAGGAGTATAAGAAAGCAACAAGTGGACGGCATCGTCTCTGCCAAGGGCTCTAAGTTGTTTTACAAGAGATCCAACAGTACATCCAGTACCCGCACATGCCAATAATCTGTTTGCAAAGTCCAAGAATTTATTAATCATTCAAATATTCATAGATAAACTTGCTGTCAGTATTGTAATGGTAACAAATCTCGAATTATAAAATATATATAAATATTTATTATTCACCTTAAAGTAGGACTATCCACATTGCTATCTAAATTAGCAACACGATCACCTAAACCAAGTCTC
Organism: Chelonus formosanus; assembly: GCA_028641665.1. NCBI lineage: Eukaryota > Metazoa > Arthropoda > Insecta > Hymenoptera > Braconidae > Chelonus > Chelonus formosanus. The sequence continues at coordinate 24,776,797 of CM054002.1, forward strand.
ACAGCTAACAAGCACCAATCTTTACCATGTGGATCTGGAGGATCAAGCATTTGAGCTAATCTTCGTTGAATTGCAGGTCTAATATACTTGACAGGTTGTCTGGCACCAGGAATACAATTATCCATAAAAGCAGTACCACATCCTACAATGTCCCAGACACTTTCTTGTCGGCCATTAAAGGGATTTTTAAACCTCACTTCTTCAAATCCTTTTTCCATTAATGCCGAAAGAATTGGTGCTGGTTCATAACAATGTAAGACTTCATCATAGTCTCGAAGTTGACTAGGACTTAACCAATGGCGTTCGAGAAGTAGTGCAGGTGCAACAATGTCAATAGTACAGTCAAGAGCATCAAAAATTACACTAAGTAGTGCAAAACATTGAGATCCAGTACCACGAGGACCTCGTACCCTTATTTCGATGTATCCTTGATCTTCTTCTTCTAAAGTTATAATACTTTCACAAGGACCGACACATAATTTGGATCCACGCCACCATTGATATAAATCCGAATCTCTAGGATCCCAAGCCTGGGTTATTTTCCTAAGCTGAGCTTGTAAATGTGGAAAAAGAGGCATCAAGTGATATAAAGGAGCTTCGGCAGGAAATAAACGTAATCCAGCATGTGGTAAAGTTGAAGTTGATGTCCATGGTTCCCAAAGTCCTCGAAGACGCTCCACAAGATTTAAACAAGGGATTTCATACTCAACTTCATCTTCATCAACCTCACACTATAATAATAATAATAATAATAATAATAATAATAATAATAATAATTTATTTTATGAAAAGAAAATTATGTAGTATATAAATAAAAAAATAGTGTATTTACAGGAACACAAAAATTTGTGATTTGAAGAACTTGTAAAGCTTGATTAGCTGGGCAAGGACATCGTGCTTGAAAGTCTTCTAAGGTATAAACACCAGTGGTACGACCTCCAAGCCGACCTTTTTGCTCAGCACTCAATTGCCAACCTATAACATCTCTCCATAACCATTCAGGATTTAAGACAATTAATTCATCGCGTAAGATGACGCATTCACCTAATGCCTGAAAGATTATTCATATGAGTCATCGGTAACAAATAATCCGATTAATAATAAATCCAATGAAATACCTGAAGTTGTTGTGCTAAAAGTTTACAATGTTCTAATGACACAAGTGGATTGATTTTCCTAACTTCAACTAGTAACTCATTCCAAGTAAACATAACAGGGGAGTCTTCTAAAGTTTGAGTATAACTTTTCCAGGCCTCTGCAAGACCAGTCCAAACTAATGCACCCTAAAATGTAAATAAATATGATAAGCATCAAGTAAAGAATTAAAATGACTTAACATATAACATCCAATATGCATTTACAAAAGCTGAATTCTCGCTTTTAGAATAAAAATTACGAGGTAGTGCATGTATATTTATATTTTATGTGGAAAAATGTGCAGATAAGCATGTAAAATTTTGTAAATATTGATTATTAATAATGAAAAAAATGATAAATGGATCGACCTGTTTATCATGATTCGCCACTGGCGCGTACGTAGCCGCTGCGTGCGATTTGTCACGGCGTAGGAATTTTTCTGCGGCTTCCACTCCATCCTATATCATGCGTTGCATGCATTAAGGCTGCTGTTAAGGATCAGTGATAAAAGAATGGACAGCCAAACGAGTCTTGATGACGTTTTGGCTGTTGTTTTTAAGTTCGACTTGAGATATATTTTTCTCCAGTGAACTTATTCAGTTGTTAATGTTGATGATATGATATTAATTAAGTTATTAAGTTACTTTATACACGGTTTTTTTAATGTGGAACATGCTGCATCAACACTGATTATTGTTGAGCAAGAGTATATAATACATGCTGGTTTACTCCTAACAAAAGTAATCTATGAAAATTTATAAACAAAATTTTAAGCTTATAATATACATGAGAAATTAGTATATTTCACACCTAGGGAGGAAAAGTAGACTAGCTCAAACCACATGTAAAATTACACAGGGGGTAAACATGTGGTTTAAGCTTGTCTAATTGTCCTCTTTAGGGCTGAATATGATTTTTCGTCATACCTGAGTGGAAAGTTCAACCCCTCTCCAATGGAAAAATGAACTTTCCGCGCAGGTATGACGAAAATATACATTGGAATTATTCTCTCACATATTTTTTCCTAAATGAAATTAACATATTTTTATATAAATTGAAAACATCTAATAATCTGTATACTTCATAAATTTTCATAGTCTTTTCCGCTAGAGCTTGTCTTTGGAATATTTATAGTTATCGTAAATGTATTTGACAAGCATTTAGTCAAAGGATTAAACCAATGAAATAAATTACTAGATTTATTATTTAAAAAAGATTACTTATAAAGAGAGACCCCGATTCGTCATTTGTGAGCGCCTTATCATGCTATGATATCGTGCAATCTTTAGCATACTTCGATATGTCTTCAAAGAAATTATCGAAAGTCATCGTTAATAAGAAATTTTAAATATAGAGTGAAGTAATTAATGTACATAAAAAAGTAATTATGTTACCGTGGGGATCTATTGAAACGAATCCTAATTAAATTAGTCACTTACCTCAAGAAATTCTGCACGAATGTTTGTTAAATAAGAACGTAAAAGTTTCACTCCTGGATTTGATGAATTTGTAGCATCTAAGGCTATCATAATAGGTTCATCTCCAAGTATTGGTTTAAATTCTTGTAAAAATGGTATTAAAGGTGCCAAAAAATTCGTGCCATTTGAATTGGGTGTCTGTGGTTCGGGAGCATATGTCCCGATCAATATCACCTTTATATCTGTAAACTTCCCAGCGAATCCTAGGCACAATTTTTCATTTATATTATCAATTCTCCAAACTCAAGATCTTTGTTGAATTAACATAAATTACCAATATTATTAGATGGAATTCTATCCATAATAAAGCGTAACCAAAACTGAGCTTGCTGAAGTTGTACAGTAAGTGGTTCCCGGAGACTTATCGTTATCAGATGCACCGCAGGCAATTGAAATGTAAGGACATGATGATAAGCCGTAAGGAAATCCTCGCGACCGCATAATTCCCAGAAAACACAATCACCACCTTAGTGTAATGAATTAATGTTGTTTAAAGTAACTTATTTTTATTGGTTTATCAAAAAAGAAAAGAATTAAATTTTCTTACCCACATTTCCTCGGCTCCATTCTACTCCAATTGTTCCCTCATATTCACTATCACTATATTCGAAACTAAGCGAACCATGTTTACTTGTTACGTCTAGTTCTATGCTTGGTTCTCTCTAGAAAAAACATTATTCCCTTTGAGATTCTATTTTCCAAATAAATATTTTCTAAATAAACATGGTAACAATAACAGTATCTAATAATTTTATTGAATTTGGATATACCTTGGTAGAATAATTTTGACTTTTAGATCGTCTAAAAAATCCAAAACTAAAAATTCCAGCTTTCAAAGAATTGATTAAAGATGATTTTCCAGTTGCACAATGGCCCAAAAAACGAATATGAAGACGATCAATTGCTTTGTGAGTTGGTTGTAATTGTTTGATGTAATTTTCTCGCTGTACCATCTTAATAAAAATTAAAAAAAAATCATGAATAATGTTTGAATAAAAATATTAACTACATTTTTATATACTAACAATATTAGTTATACGAATTAAATTTAATTAACCCACAAAGAATTTTCCCATGAAAATTATTTTCTTCGAATGATAAACATACTTGATATTAATTCTCTACTTAATCAGTATTTTAGTATATAAAAGTGGATTAATTTATAGATTTCGTGTAGCATATTGGTGTTTATCATAACTTACATTTCTCAATTTATCTAATAAGTTAGCGATCTCTAAATGACCATATTTAATAGCAGTAATATCCGCACGAATTCCTCGATATGTTTTATCTACATCACAACCGGATAAACACAAAAGCCTAACGATATTAATGTGTCCATTCCGTGCAGCTACGTGTAATGGTGTGAGTCCCTTCTCATTAGCTGCATCTAATTCTATCCCGTTCTCAATCAAAAGCGATGTCATCGCCTCATTACCTGTAGCACATGAAATGTGTAGAAGAGTATCTTGTTTCTAGAATATAAAAATGTTATATATAAGTTTCTCGCAATTGATTTTCTACAACGAAACAAGAAAACTATCGAAACATACTGAATCTTTTATATCCAAAGGTGCTCCTTGACGTAATAATTGCGATACAGCCTGGATACAACCACGTTTTACAGCACTTATCATAGCATTACTTAGATCCTGAGATGTTTCAGAGTCCTAAATAATAAAAACATATTTATTTAAATAAATAAGTGCCGAATAAAATAGAAACTTTTGAGGTCTATCATGATAGGTAAAAAATCAGAAAAATTATTGTAATATTATCTTATTCGTGTATATTACATAATAAAATAAAATTAGTAAATAATTCTAAGTAAATGTATAATTGCTAACGTTGCAAACGCAAAAATTAAGTCACTCAAATTTTTTTATCGCAAATAAGCATAAAAAAAAAACGATCAAAAATATACAACAGTCACATATTAAAATCAATAAATAAAACTATAGGATTCATGAACACACCGTGAGAATCCAGGGATGTTTAAGGCACGATTCTGCACTTCCTCGCTCTCTGAAAAAGAAAATTGTATGAATAAATATGTTTTATGAACAATAAAAAAATTGATAACACTCCATTATATCCAGTTAATATCTTACTTTGGATCTTTGACCAATAAAGAACGTATAAAGTCTTTGGCAATGTCACTGACGTTGCCAAAAAATTCATCATCAAACTGATATTGGCACGCCGCCACATTTGCATAGGTTTCTTGCTTGTCTTCTCCAAGGAATGGAGATGCTCCACTTAACAGTATATAAGTAAGTACTCCCACAGCCCACAAATCCGTTCCTAAATTCAATGGCTCATAATTCACTATTTCTGGAGCAACAAATTCCGGAGTACCAAACAATGCACGAAGTTCTGAACCAGGCACCAAGCGATGAGATAATCCTAAATCTATCAAAGAAAATAATCTTAATTGGCTTTCTTCGCATAATTAGTTGTTGCAATCCTTTATGAATTAACACACCAATTAGTTAAACCAAATGCTTTAGTCATTCAAACTACATTTTATACGACTATAATAATCAATTACTTTTCTTTAATTAAAATTAATTTAGTTAACATGTTTACCTATAAGTTTAATATTAGGCATAGGTGGTGGTGATGAAAGAAGAATATTTTCTGGTTTAATATCCAGATGAGCAACTTGATGGGAATGTAAATGATTTAAAGCCAATAATACTTGTCTAACCTGCAATAAAAAAACTTAATTAATTATTGATTTTTCATAGTATCCATGAGATAGCATAAACTGAACTCTTTACTCACAACATGAGCAGCTTCAACTTCACTAGAAGGTGTCCAATGGAATAATTCTCCATCAGTTATCAATTCCAACAATAAAACTACCGTTTTCCCTGTATCTATGACCTTGTGCAATGAAACTATGTTTGGATGTCTAAGTTGTGCTAGAAGTCCTGCCTCACGGGCTAGAAAATAATATAATAAATAAATAATCTCATAAATTTATGATAAACTTCTTTTTTATTCAGTATCCGTTTTACTTTATAACCGATCAATCTATTAAGATCTTAATTATAAATATTATTTGCTAACAGTAATCGATTATATTTTAATGAAATTTTCTGATACATTGTGACTTTATACACACCGATATCAGCTGCAGCAACACCTCTGGCAACGCGCCGCTTTCTCATTATCTTTGCTGCGTAAACAGCACCTGTCTTTAATTCCACACATTTTTTAACTACAGCAAATTGTCCCCTAAAACATTAAATATAAAACTTTTTCATTTTATCAACTAAATAACATGATTGATACAATTAGAACTTCAATTATTTGCTCTGATTAAAAGATAGAAAGGTTGAGCTTATAAATAAATTTACTCACTTGCCAATTTCCTCAAGCAGCTCGTAGTTTTTTTCGATAGGTTCGTGATGAACCTCCATTAAAGTGTCCCAACCAGGGCCTAGAATGATAAAAAGAAAAAAAAAAACATTACAAACAATTTTGAAAAACATTCTCGCAAAATACTAAAAATTTTTTAAATTTGGTACTTTGATTGAAAATTATTTATATTGTATAGTTAATCGTAACTTTTAACCTAAAACTTATGATATTTTCTTAAAAATACTGATCATTCCAAAAAAAAATAACATAAATTTTGATCGATTGTATAAGATGCTACATTATAACAAACATCTGTCAATGTCAAAGAATATTATCGTCAAGTGAACATAAAAGTTTCAAATTATTAACCTACGTACCACCGTTGGAAGTTGCCAATGGACGCGATGTACCCGGCATCATCTCCTGTACATACTGAATATTTTTTAATATCAAGTATCTTCCAAAATAAACTTAAAAAACAATTATGAATATTGTGGCATTTGTCGGTCTTTATCACGCCGGTCGTTTTTATGTTCTGTTGCGTTCTGCCACTGTTATAACCTCACACATTTACGCCATCTCAGATCGAACGAACAACAAATATACACACATCTTTAGGTGCTCACATACACTGTACACAATCAATATGCGTGATATTACTTTATTACTTTTGATGCTACCTGACAATTTGACTCATTTTCCCTTGCACTAGAATTAATTACTAACATACGGATTATTTTTACAGCACTATGGTATGATTATACTATTAAAAAAAAATAAAATGTTAGAAATACACATATAATGGCATTTTTCAAGAGCATAAAATCTACCTCAACTCATGACAATACTTAATATAACTGATACGTCTTCCCATAGAAACAAGTTTCTTCATAAATTAATGCGTGGGAAGCAATAAGCTCTACTGAAAATTATTTTCCTTTCACTTAGTAATTAAATTAAATTATTTAATTTCAACATAACTATTCTCAAAAGCCCAGCCCTTTCATTAATGAACGTTTGCATAGAGTCATCGTAGACTAGTCATCAAGTTTAGCATACAATAGACAGAAAAAAAAAGAGAATTTGTTGAAACAACACTTGCCTAAGTAACATAAATAAATCTAATAGATTTTTATCAATTGTTTTATTATCATGTAAAAATGTATCAAGTTGATGAGGGCATCGAGATATCATGTGAACATTAAGCTATTTTGTAAATAAAAAATCTTATAAGATAATAAAGAATTAGAAAAATTATGTTTAAGTTTTTTAATATCTGATCAATTGTTCGGGTATTCTTTTAAGTCATGAATAAATCTAATAAATTTTGTTAATTATTTTATTATTTTGTAAAAATGTTTCAATAAGAATACAAAGCTATCGTGTGAACATGAAGCCATTTGTTAATAAGAAATTATATATGAAATGAAATTTTTCAAATATTGAAATAGTGCATGAAATAAATTTAGTTTTATTCAATTACTCTTTCATTGATTCTTCTGTAGGTTGTGCCTGTGAACTTTGGAAGTTATCACCTTTCTTCTTACTTCCAGAGACAATATCATCGATTCTCAACAGTAGAATAGCTGTTTCAATAGCTGTCTTATACGTTTGCATTTTAACACTTAAAGGTTCCCAAATGCCACGTAGTTTCATGTCAACCAGTTCACCAGTTTCTCCGTCAATTCCCCAAGTGTTTCCTCCAGTTGCATGTTTAGCTCTAAGAGCCGTTAATGTACGGATAATATTAGCACCGCAATTCTGTGCAAGCGTTTTAGGAATAATATCCAAAGCTTGTGATACTGCTTTATAAGGCCATTGCTCAACACCTGCAATTCCAGCTGCTTTGTCACCTAAAAGCTGTGAAACTGCCATTTCAACGGCGCCACCTCCTGGTACTAATTTTGGCTCCAACAGAAGATTACGAGCAACATGAAGAGCATCTTGAAGATTTCTCTCTGTTTCACTCAAAACATCTTTACTGGCTCCTCTAAGAACAATCGTGCAAGCCTTTGGGTCTTTACATTCAGTAATATAGCAAAAATATTCATCACCAAGTTTCTTGATTTCAAAAAGACCAGCTCCAGTACCAACATCTTCATCACGAAGCTCTTCAGTACGATTGACGATTGTTGCCCCACAAGCTCTAGCAATTCTGTTGTTATCAGATTTACGAACTCGACGAATAGCCGAAATACCAGCTTTCATCAAGAAGTGAGAAGCTAAATCAGCAACACCTTTTTCAGTAATTACGACGTCAGGTTTTACAGCAATTATATCCTCACAAACTTTTTTAATATGCTCTTCTTCTAGTTGTAGAACACGAGTGAAATCAGTTTCTTTCATGATTTCAACATTTGTCTGGGATTCTCCTTTTTTATACTCGAGATTGCAATCGAGAAGAACGATTCTTGGATTTTTGATACAACGCTTCATTTTAGGATGAGTTATATCTTTATTCAACATAACTCCTTTTAAAACATGACTGTCTTCAATACTGCCTCCAGGAATTTTTTCTACTTTAGCATATCGTTTAATATCAATCTCACGACGTCCATTTTCTTCAAGTAAAACAGTGTGGACAGCATCTAAAGCAATCTGACAAGCTAAATTAGACCAACGACCGATGAATTTAGTACCAACACAAGATTTTACAACTTCTACGAGTTTGTTTTTGTCAGTTGGATCAAGGGCTACACTGACTTTATCTTGAAGGATTTCAATCATATCCTCTAAGGATTGCCGATAAGCTCTGATAATGACAGTAGGATGCATTCCTTGTTCCAAAAATGGTTCAGCAGTTGCTAATATTTCTCCAGCAAGGACAATAACTGAAGTGGTTCCATCTCCAACTTCTTCATCTTGAGTTCTAGCGATTTCAATCATAGATTTTCCAGCAGGGTGTTGAACTGTAATCTCACGAAGGATAGCATTTCCATCATTAGTCATAACAATGCCCCCAGTTGGGTCCATTAACATTTTTAACATAGCTTGAGGTCCCAAACATGTTCGTATGACATCAGCAATCGCCTAAAAATCGTAAAAAATAATTTTTTTTTAGTTTATCTTCGCACGTGGGACTCATGAGAATATCACCGGTATAGAGCCTTATAAGGGCATGATAAATTATATTGAAATTTCTAGGTTACTAACCTTTCCTGCTTCAATATTCTCTTTCTGCACTTTTCGTCCAGATTGACGTTTTGTATTTTGACCTGCAATAATTAGACGTGTAGACATCATGTTGTTTTTAAGGTTTAAAAATTATTTAGTATAAAACAATTGACATTCATAAACGAATATTATAAAAACTTACTTAGAAATAATAATGGAGCACCTGGTCCCATCATCTTTTGTTTTTTGTTTAATTAAAGTGGAAAAAATAAGTATGAAATTAATATAACACAATAAATACTATTTTTACAGTAGAAATTATTGTGAAAGGTAATAAATGTGATCACTTAACCGAACTTGGGTCAGTGAATTACAAATTCAGAGTGGAAAATCAAAGAATAAATGAATTGAGAGTGAAGCAACTTAACCAATAATTTTCTATAATTAGTATAATACGAATTCGGTAGGTGGCTCTAATCGATAATTTTTTATTAAAACGTTTTGTAAAAATTTTAGAGGTGTCGCTGCTGTGTAATTTTCAAAAAATTTGGCGGTCAAAATTACTGACATAAAAATTTATTTTTAAAAAAAAAATCTGTTTAAAACGATCAAATTATAAAAATAGATATATATATTATTGAAGCTAATTTTTGAAATAATTTATTTATTACAAAACAACCTAAAGAGTGTGTAATTTCAAAAATTCACTTTTTTATTATAAATAATCATTTTTTCTAAGAATTTTATCTAATTTAAGAGAATATACATGACAAGTTTTATTGCAATTATGCAACTAGAACTATGTTTTTTAAAACGTCAGTAATTTCTCTTTACTTTCTATTCTAGACGAGGCGAAATTCATGATCCATAGGGGCCCTAGGATTTTTCGTTAATTACTTCTATTGTTCTCTAGTGTCTAATAGATTAAATAGGCAAAAGTAAAGGGCAAATATAATTGTGTTGTAAATTTATTTATTAATTTATGAATTATTTAAATTATTTAATTGATTTATCTATTATTACAACTTTATGTACTGAGGATTTATTGAATAAAACTATTTATACATATAAATATCTTTAGCTGACTCCAATATCATTATCAGAATTGGAAGGAAATGTCAACATGATAATTTGTTAACTCATAAATTTGAAAAAAAAATAAATATTATTACCTCCATCTGCTTGGTTCGTACTCCTGTTACAGGATCTATTTAACATACGGATTATCCCAAATCCTATTTAATCTTTCCAATTACCCATGAATTAGAAGCTTGGACAATCATTATGTGGTACGTAAATACTTGATCGAAAATAAATTATCTAATATTATTCAAATATCAATGAATCTTTGAAAATTTTATCCAATTTATTAATTACACATAATTATTACAGATGTTAAATATTTAGACATAATAGCAAATAAAAACTGAAATGAAATAAGCGGAAATATAATATGAAAATATGTTTAAACAGTCAAATTATATGATTTTTAAACACTCCGATTTGTATATTTATTGAAAGACGATATATATTATTTTAACGTCTAGCTTTATACAAAGGGCCTCTTCTATGTTTATTTAACTTGGTCTTCTTGATCCTTCCGTCAATCTTCGTCTGTGCATCCTTCCGCTTTTCCATCTTTCTCCGGATACTCATTCATTTTTATCTTTCATAATGAATGTATAGTAAAACTTACATAAGACTAGTAAAAATATGACTTGTTAATGTTATTCTTCACCAAAGCTACTGATTAATAAATAACAAACATTGAAAAATAAATATACTCATTAATTTAAAGTTATAAAAATATGTTTAATTTAGATTGTTGGATATTAATATGGATAAACTTGAGCAGATTCATAATTGTGGCGATTAACTTGCATGTTCTCGTGGTTTTCTGATTGATAACATTGGTATTCATTCGATTGGATAAGGGATCTATTATTATAGGGCCTATTTGGTGATGATACTTCCGATGATGATGATACAGAGCAGCTATTATTGACCAATATCGATTGAGTTGTTGCATTTTGAATAGCAAATGGCCATGACTGGAAATAAAATCCACTTATAAATAATATTTCTTAATTTTTTGATTTTTATTAAAATATTTTTATTCTAAATTCAATTTTGAGTTTTGTTATTTCAACGATTAATATATTAATAGTTGATAGCGGAAATGTATGAGAGTGAAGAACATCGTTGTTATATGTGATCTGATCCACCTGGCAAACGTAAACAGAGAAAATATTCTTGACTTAATGTCTTTCACTGAGATTTGATCCATCTGGTACAACAATGCTATTTTTTACTCGATTAGTCGTAAAAAAATCACCAAGAATCCGTCATTCATTTAATCAATTTAAAATACTATTTCACTCATCGATAAATTTTGTTTTAAAACCTGCTTTGATTCTGAATATTTCCTAATAATTTTGTTCACACTTTTAATTTCATTTTTAGATAATTGAAATATTAGTTTAACAGTCAGGTAAATCCCAGTATGAATTAACAAATAAAAAAGTTCTAAGTGGATAAAGATGTGAGATAACTCACTAATTACTAGAGACGACTTACCAGTGTTACTGATAAAGATTTCGAATCCAGATAACACTCACTATCTTCACGTAAAACTGCTTTTAGATGAGCAATGTATGTAGCCGCTAATCGAAGGGTATCTAATTTACTGAGCTTTGTGTCTGCTGGCACCCAAGGTAGGGTTGTTTTGAGCTTACAAAATGCCTTGCTCAAAACCCTCATTCTTGCTCGTTCCCTTGCATTAGCAGCATTTCTTGGTGCTCGTATCTGAAGGTCGTCTTTATTATATTTCTCTTCCAATGTGAAATCTTCATCATCAGAGTAGGTTGACACTTTCTTCTTTCGTGGCATTATTAGTTATTTATATTCTTTGTTATCAGACGGAAGGGATTATACCGTTAAGCGACACTGATCGTGTGGAACTAATTGTTAAAAGCGATAAGTGAATGCCGACGAATTTTGACGATGAATGACTTAACGGAGATAACGACACTGAGTGGAAGAGAAAAAAAAAAGAAAAAGCGGAAAATTAGTCATAGGGCGGGTTTTAAAGATGTTGAGAGGCGGGTCATAGTTATCTGTGATTCCACTACCACTGATCAAGATGTTTCTCTTAGTGGTTCTTGGCCCAATCCTAAGTGTTTCAACCATATGTGAACACCTGGAGCACATGCTTCTTCTTGTTTCTTTTTTATACATCATATTCCTCTACTTTGTATCAGATAGAAGGGTTTTCATTGTTTTCGGAAGTATTTGTTATTATTATTAGTGACATTAGTAATGAGGAAATTTTTTTTTAAATATTAATTTTATGAGTAGCGATGAAATAATTTGATTCAAGTTAAATTAAAAAAAAAAAAAAAAAATGCAAATTTAAGAAGTGTAGTAAATTATTTTAATACATTTTATGGAAATATCCATAATTATTTACAAAAAGACAAAATTACAATAAAATTATTTTTTTAATCGAGAACAAGAATCTCAATAATTTCATGATTATAGTCAGTTTTGTTTTGTATTTTAAATAAAAAAGTACAATGCTCAATGTTGATATATATACAAAATTCTGGTATTCAATGACGGACTTAATAAAATTTGGAATGGCCATCATGAATTGAATTTAAATTTACAATGAATAATGATTTTTTCAGATATAAAGGTTTTTCTTGAAATACATTTTCAAGAACCGTAATATCAAGATAATGTACACTTGTCGTTCTCTTTGTGTTGCTGCGTCGAGGGATTGGTCCCTCGTCTCCTTGCACAAGCAACTGCATCATTAGGTACATAAGATATTCGCACACCACCGTAGGCTCTTCTTGGAGGCAGTGCATATGCTGTAGCTTCATCTGAACTACTGGATGAGCTACAAGTTGAACAGCAACTTTCTTCATCCTCATTTTTGGTCATTCGACCAAAGTTTTCTGTAATATGAAAAATATTAGGTAATTTAAATTATTATTCACCATAATTTTTCTTCAAATTATTGTATTAAAAATTTATTTTTAAATTAAATCCTAAAATAATCTTCAATATAATTAGTCGATAATATTTTAAAGACAAAAAAATTAATCAATTAAAATGAAATTTCTTACAAATAATTCTAATAAATACCGAAAGTAATTAATTTACATATTTATTACCATTTGAGGTATTTATGATAACTTGCATCATGTAATAATCAACATTAAAAACCAATTACGTTTGAGAGCACACGTTTTTACAATCTTTAAACTGTATCATTATCAACTACCTGGCAGCTAAAAATAATATGATAGTATTTTTTATACCCCAAGATGTACTGGCAACTTCATCCGGCTGTAAACTACGTGACCGCGGGACTTGCGGTCTATTGGACGACGCTGAAAGATATGAACTATTTCCTAACGGCATTGTTGATGATGAGGCAACATTGGTATCATCTCCTTGAAACCTTACTCTTCGAGATGTTGGCGTAGGTGGATCGGCTATTGAAATATCACCAGAAAGATCAGTTGTATCTACCACAGACACGTTTGTCATCCGCAGAGGTGGAGGTGTTTGCGGTGGAGTTGGTGTTCTTGAATTCTTTTGCACTCCTAAATGGGGAGGTGGAGGTAGTTCTGGCATACTTGATGCATGAGTCGGAATGGAACTTTGAATGCAGTGCAAAGGCTCTCTATCTCTTGCTTGCATCAACCTGGAAAGAAAAAGCAGCTAGTTTTAATTTTTTTTTGTTCTCTTTTTTAATTTTATTTATTGCATTATTACTTATATATTATACCTTCCAAGTTCTGGGGAATCAGTCTCTTCTGTATTAGTATTACGGTCTTGCAACAATCTTTCAAGATTTCGCTCTAAAATTATTCGATCTAATCCTCCTGATCGAGATTCAAGAGTTGTTAGGTTTTCTGATGTATTGTCTTCATCATGATGATCTGATGAAGAGGCTGGGCCAGGAGTTGTAGCTAACGACGTTGATCCCTGATGATATTGCTTCCGTACGAGTCGTGGAGAATTTTTTGCTGAGCTTGATGTATGTAAAAGATGCCTCGTTGAAGTTGGCAGTGGAGGACTAGATGATCCTTCGCTAGGCGTAGGTGGAAGAGGTTTTCTACATTGTCTAAAAAAAATAAAAAGATTTCTTTATCAATTTATTTCATAAAAAAATTTTAGTTTTTCTTTTGTTACCGTATATTTTTGTGATAAATATTTAAAAAATTAACTGTAAATATTTTTAGAGCTTTTTTTATTTTGTAGCTAAAAATCATCCTTAAGTTGTGAGCTCCAACTTTCACAGACAATTTTCTTTAATGGGTTAATGCATTCATACATTATACCATATATATATATATATATATATATATATATATATATATATATTTAAACGTCGTTACACTGAGATCAGTAACCATTCTTGAAAAGAATATAAATTTTTATCTTTAAACATGTGTTTTTGAATACTATTACAACTTTAATAAATTTTATCGGTAAATATTTCAAGCAAATAAGTCATAAAAAAATTCCAAAAAATATTAAGCTAATTGGTTAATTAGCTTTCAAATAATGGTGCAGAGCAACCGTTCATTTCAACATACTGTGATACATTTTATTTTCAGATGGAGTTAATTTTTTTGTGGATATTTACAACCGTACTTATAAAGCATGGATGAACATATGTACAAAATTCAAAAACAATCGAGATAGTATTTAGAAAAAAAAGGCTAACTAAAGTGCCTATTGTTCTGAACTATAATATAAAGTGACCTGTTGTACTTAGCGTATAATAACATTAGTAACTTGCCTTAAAAAAGAAGATGGTGGTGGTGGAGCTGGAGGAGGTCCAGCGGAAGAATCGCTAGGTGTTGTAGGTGGTTCACCTTTGCTACAAGCAATACTGCAATAAATCGCACCCCTCCTCGGTAAAAAAGGACGTCCAAGAAGTGACGTGTGGCAAGTGGCACAACTAAAACATGTTTCAGTAGCATGCCAGTGCTGACCTTCATGTGACATTTGACCTTGATCAACACCGATAGGCTCTCCACAGCTGTCGCAATACTCAGCAAAAGATGCGTCAAAACAGTGAAGACAGTAGGGTCGACCTTCTCGCATAACATAACGCTGCCCACCAAGCTGACGATGATAAAGACAAGCTACATAAGTAAAAATTACTGGCTTAAGGTTTGAGGTAATCTTTCTTCGAAGTACCGTATTTTTGGATGCTTAACTTTCAGGCTTAAACAGTTTTTTTTCTTAAATTTCTTAAATGTCTAGTAGTTTTTTTATGAATTAAAAAATTTTTTTCAAATATTTATTTTAGAGATAAAAATAAACGATCATTTTAAAAAATGTTAATGCATAATTTTCTTATTCAGGGCTAATAGTAATGATGGTTTCTTCATAAAATATTTTCACGCTTCTCTATTAATTATAAAAAATACTTTCATTTAATTTAAAAAAAAAAAAAAAAACTTTAAGGGGAAAATGCAAGTTATAAACGTTACTTAATTTTTTCTAGAGTTAATTAGCTTCTTGAGATGACTAGGGACTGTAATTTTTCTTTTCTAGAGAGAACATACCGTTAATCTTCTATGTTATAAATTTAATTTAAAAGTAGATACCTATCTTCAAAATTAATTAGCATTTTTTCAATAGATCTGGAAGTTTAATAACTTAATTTTGATAATCTCATTACATTATTCCAATCAACTTCTACTAAAAAAATTTAAAAATCTCTACCTATCATTAATAATTTATAATGTTCAATTTTTAATCCATCAATCAACACTTAAGTGTCTTGAAAAAAATGTTAAAACTTGTAGAAAGACCGCCTCAACAAAGCTTTTAGATTAAATTAAGTGATAGTACTTGTCGATCGCACTCGAGACATGCAAAATGTCTCATGTGCCAAGCTCTGCCCTCAGCTTCAGTGCATTCATCGGCCAAAATAATTTCATCACATGCACAGCATCGTGGTTTCAATGTCTCTGCATGATGTCGTCCACAATACAGCCTTCCTTCGCGCCAGAAGTAAATGAGATCAACGAGAAGTTGCTTACAAATGCAACAGATAAAACATGCAGGATGCCAAAGAGCTGTCGGTCCAGCTCGATTTGCTCCAATAGCAATTTCTCCCATGGTGATCAACCTGCCGCATTCACGGCACCCGCTACTATGAGGTCGTTCTAGTTGACTTGCATGTCCTCGACCAAGAGCTTCACGTTTTCTCTGGGCAGCAAAAACACGAAGCTCTCGTTTTTCTTCCTCCGTTAAATCTTTACAGTATCTCGCTTCGTTGTCGTGGGGTGGTAATTGCTGTAGTAGTTGCTTCACTCGTTCCCTTTCTCCTGCACTACCGACGTAGGGAATTTTATCCTCAGGCAAGGAACTAAAGTATAAATGAACCTACAAATATAAAGATTATAAATTGAGTTATACTATTATATAAAACCCAGAGAAGATATTATCTGTATGTGGCTTATTTAAAACTCAATATATAAATAGTAAGTGAGTAATAAATGAAAGTTAATTAGAAACTCACCTGATCAGGTCGTAGACCCGTTGGAACCCACGTGTACTCTTCGAGAGCACAACCACTGTCATCATCACTTTGTGAGAGTCTTTGATGATGATGTACTAGGGGATCCTGAAGCACAGGAGGGGCTTCAATGGAACTCTTGAATGATTCTTGATGAGGAGAAATGGCACTCGTGGCTGAAGTCGATGCATCACCAGGCTGAAATGCCATCGCCATCGCCATTGAAGGTATATTTGTAAGGCCAAGTGGAGGATTTGGTGATTTAACACCTGGCCGATGATGACTTTCACGTGGACACCTGCAGGTCTTGCATACTTTTCTGTCAAAAATACGAAAGAATTTCAATAAACTATTACATCCTATAATATGAAAGCTAATGATTAAAAACTCTGAGGCATTTCCTAACAAGTTTTCCCGGGAGAACGTCATTCCAATTAAACTGATCATAGTAGGACTCTTTCATATACTTTATAATGAATATACAACCACTACGGGCGATTTGTGATTAATAAATCAAATCGATTATCATATAATACGTGTACAGATCGAATTTAATGAAATCCGGACTTATTTCATAGAAGAAGAAATAGTGACTGGATAAAAGAACGAATTAATAGGGATGAATGATATACAAGCTTAAAAGTATCATGAGACCTGTTATAAAATTAAATCATGAACCTTGATATGCCTCGAGTGCTTGTCCCCTAACAATTATTGCTTCAAACTCATGATTAAATCTCTATCCAAAGCTGTGAATTTTAGAAAATTAATAGCTCCATCGAACACTTGAAATATATTTTGTGAGACCAAAAGAAGAAGAAGAAGAAGAAGAAGAAGAAGAAGAAGAAGAAGAAGAAGATAAGAATGATGATGCTTCATTTAATGACAAAAAAAAACTGAGCTTGAGAACGAATGAAGCCGGAAAAGGAGTAGGGAAAGAAGAAGATATTTGTTCCCACAAAGGGGAAAAATGAGGTAAAAGGGCGTCACGGTTCCGTAGCTGTACAAATTCGTTTCACTCTTTTTAATGCACCTTTCTTTCAAAATTAGTTATATCCACATCACAGTATCAATGTTGTAGAGAAAATAACCGTGAGTTTACTAGATTATAAAAAGCATGATCATAATATCAAGAACTTACTCATCTTGGTAATTACACTGGAGAATATTATCGATATTTTGTTCATTTATTTCTACACATCTTGACACTTTCTGATCATTACATGATTGTTGCTTAGGATTTAAAAGATTGTTCAAGTAATTGCGGCGAACACTTGCACGTGCACCTGCCAGAAATTCAACGCATTTCTCGGTGGGACTGGCACGAGGGCTTGGCAATTCAGCACGTTCACTAGCTTCATTAATAATAATATCATCTCTTCGACTTCGTAGAATTTCATCAAGGTATTGTTCAGGTTCTACATGACCTTCAAATTCATTTCCTGATGATATTGATGGTACTGCCCATGATAGTGGCTCATGAAAATCAGCAGCAACATTAACACTGCCTTCAATGTTTTTCCTACCGTACAATTTTCGAAGATATGCTTCCTGGTGACTTCGAGTTGCCCAACATCCTGTTGCCCACCAACGTTTAGATCCGAAAAGTAAACTTGTCTGCCTTCGTCTAGCCAAGCTTGACATTTCGATACTCTCGTTTTCGAATAATCCAATGACGGCATCCTTCTTTGTCGTCGCAATCCCGATCTTCTTCTTCTTCTTCTTCTTCTTTCACTTCCTCTTCTTCTTTTTACACTTTAATATTGCAAATTGTACAAGTTATACTACTCGATCTTTGATGATTATCCGTACTCGTGTTGATTAATAAAATTATTACGTTCAAGTACAAACGATTGGTATATTGTGTATACCTTGGCATAAAAGACAAAATAAAAAAAATGTGTATGTAGATGTGTGGTGAAGGTAGCGAAGCGGAGATTAACGTTTTAATATGAGTCGCGTATCTCTCAAACGAAAGACAAGCCACTTGGGTTGGTAATTGGCTTACTTCTTTCTTTCTTTTCAACTCCACTCACATCGTGAATTGCTTTTCTACGATTGCTTTGCGCACGTCGTTTCTCATACGAATCTCTTTTTTATTTTCACCTTCACCTGTAACTTTACATGAAAGGTAACTCGATCCTCATGATGTCCAAACAACAAATTAAATCGTGGCATAAAAAGTTTATCGTAGAGATTTCAATTTTATTTTAGATATTAAATTATTATTAAAAATATATCACTTTAATTCACTTAACCACTTAACTAATCAAAAATTAATATAGATTCAAAGCAACACTAATGATCACTTCTTACAAATGATGCACTAATTTTCAGCCACGATGTGTATTGAGCACCAGATAAAGACCACATTTCCTAACTTCCTGAGTGGATATACTAGCACGATGGGTTGTATAGAAACTGACTGAGCGTGCCGTCGGCGTTCAAGTCCACGAAGTAGCGGGGCCGCACCGGGCCCCAAGGAAAGGAGTAAGAGAAGAAATAAGAAGAAAAGAGACCGATCATCTTTGGATAGAAGGAGCAAAAGAGAACACAATAAAGCAACAAGAATGTGTATGTATCTGTATGTGTTGAAGTCAGGCGTTTACGCCCACCCTCTTTTACCTGTTCCATCACTACTTACTACCATTACCACCACCACCATCAGCTACCACTGATACTACACACCACCATACCATCAACTGTACCAATACATATATTTATATATTCGTTTCTAATACTTGTGGTGTGATAGAATCTCAACGCCTTGGGCCAAGTACTACAAAGATACGCTGTATACTTGCGTGTCTTCTTGGACCCTTCGACTAGAGTTTTTACATTCCTACTATGCTGAGCATGCAATCTAAAACTGCAAAAATGAAAAGAGATTCGGGATTTATTGTAAGCTACTTGTGGATCAAAGATCAAATCCTTCAAAAGGTCTTTGTCGCGTGCCTAAAAATTAAGACATGCATTAGGATTACGTTAGCACTTTCTTACTCATCTGTTGATTTATCACTAAAGATTTTGGATAATTTTGTTGTTTTACATCCACTAGTTTTGTGTGGGCATCAAGACCTGAATTCATTTAAGAATTCCTGGGAAAGACATGAAGAAAAAATCTCTAAAGTAGCTGATAAGGTTTACTGATAATTAAATAGCTTATTTTATTTTATGTTTAAGCGATTATTTTTAAATATGGAAAAATAAATTATTTTTTAAACAGAGTTTTAAATGATTAACGTGTTTTAGTATTAAATTAATGAGAAGTAATATAAAAAAAAAAAACATGTTTTAACATTGAAAACCCTTGATTACATTGAATTTATTGGAATTATTTGAAGCAGTTGATTAAGAAAATTGAAAAGATGTTCTTTTAATTACAAACCTGCATTAATTTATCAAATGATAATAAAGATGTAAGCTAAAGCAAAGATGTTTTATTTCAATGAATATCTTAACGGCTTTAATTATTTATTTGACTTTATAAACTATTGGTAACTGTTCATTTATATTGAATTTTATAAAGATTATTTGAGAATCAATAACATCTTTTCAATGTTGTTTTAATTTGTATGTTAGCCTAGAATTTATTTAACAACATTCTCAATAAAATTTCCACTTTTTGTGCTCATAATTTTAATAAAAATTTAATTAATGATGACTCTACCATGCAATATTAATAAAGAAGCAACAAGTTTAATAACGAAATATTTTATTAATCAAATTCAATTATAAATAATTGTTTCATGGAATTTTGTAGATCAATACGTTTATCAACTACACTAAAACTCTTTTTTCCATGTATATTTATCAAGGATTCCAACATAGCTCTTATGTGGATTCTCAATAATTCTGCAAATATACTTTGCTAGCTGACTGTTGATACAACCACTTAGCCGTTGACGTTGTCATGTAACTCTTAGGGTCTTTTTGATGATTACCGAATTTCTTGGTAAGAAATTTTTAAGAGAAATCTATTGAAGAAGGTGCTGGTGATTTTTCAAGGCTTGAGGTGGTATTCAGAAGTTCAGACCAAATAAAGGGCAAAATTCTTAGAGAATATGCTCAAGGGTATGTAGAGACTTGCGTCCATACCGCATCCAGATATGTATGCATACATATTCAGGGATACCTAACTGGTGGTGGTAGTAAATGTATATACAAGGAGCACGCGAAGGAAGAAAGATTTAGAAGAAAATTATGTAGATTGCAGTCTCGGCTGTGATAGGTCTTGATGGAGCTCGGACCTACGTGATCCTGTTGCGACGTGCTGGGCATATATTAACATCCTTGGGAATCAAGACAATAAATATATTGAAAACAAAATCGTTTACGATCAATTTCAAATTTCCTGTCAATTTTATTCTTTAATTTGGCATATCGTGCGGTTGAGTCTTGAGAAAGTGAAAAGTGAAATTTCTGTTACTTTTACTAGACTTTTATTATTATTCAGACTTCTCTGCATGGTTAATTCAAGAATAAAGTAATCTTATTTACAGTGAAAATAAAATCTAATCAACAATTATATTCTTATTTCATGATATAATTTGATGTTTTTTTAAAGAAATGAAATAACAACTTTTAAAAATACATCTATGAGTGGAAACATTACACAAAAACATTAACAACCTCAATTGTTTTATTCAATTACACATTTTCCATTATTAAACAGTAGACATGGTCGTTTTGATCTCCAAGAGTATCCTATATATTGCATTATATTTATACATAAAGGCCATGACGAAGAAGAAGAAGAAGGACAAGTTAAAGCATGTTATTATTGGAATGTATGTGATTACGGAAATATTTGTATATTAATGTGTGCTTTCTCCAGCACATAATGTAATGTAAATTCAGTGAAACATATTCAAGGGCTAGTGAAAAAATTCAGCAAGAGTGTGTATGTCAAATAATAAAAAAAAAAGCTCCAAGTAATTGCGTATATATTACTTCCAAGAGCAGTGACCTTGAAAATTAGCTTGCGGACATTGACATCTCTGAAGATACTCGTATATATATATATATATATATATATATGTATTCCGTAGAATAATATTGTAATTATTTACCGCTTAAAGCAGTGAATTCATCAACAGTCATCACTAGAGACTGATTCTTCAAAAGGTATCCATTCTGACAAGCTGATATTCCTCTAACGTTCGTAGATGATAACTTAAGTTAGTCAAGTGTGGAAACCAAAAAGGATGTTACAATAAGGCGCAAAGGAATGCAAGTCTGAGCGTTAGTCCAGTGACTGCACGTAAAGGTGGGTAATTACTTTTTTACGACCAAGATCTTTGACGCGCCATCTTAACCAGTCTACCTCGAGTGTCTTTCTGGATATTATGTATGTGATTAGTTTGTTATCAATAAGCATATCGACGTCTACAATCATTGAATTTTATTTTTATGACCTATTTTCATAGTTAAATGGGCTGCATTTGAATATTATTTGCTTTTGATGAGTGAGAAGACCAAGTTGATTATACGAGAGAGGGATTTAAGTGTAGAACAGCAGTAAGATGAGACAAGACAGTATCTTATCCAATCTGTTGCAGTGGTAAACTGGTCAACTGATCCAGTAGAATGTTGATGTTAAGAAAAGCCAATCAGCTTACGTCGACTCTCATACTCTTACGGGGATTAAATCTCTTGTTGCTTGGAGAAACACTACTTTACTGTCTGGTGAATGAAGCCGAATTACTTAGAAGTTACAACAATATGTAGAAAGTCATGTGTGACATTGATCACGTTAGAATGTATACATGCATACATAA
Source organism: Chelonus formosanus (assembly GCA_028641665.1). Classification (NCBI taxonomy): domain Eukaryota; kingdom Metazoa; phylum Arthropoda; class Insecta; order Hymenoptera; family Braconidae; genus Chelonus; species Chelonus formosanus. The sequence continues at coordinate 24,799,230 of CM054002.1, forward strand.
ATATATGTACAGTTAAGGTACTTTGTTTTGCCCTACGGACGTAATTATCCAGAGGAAGCAACTGAGGAGGCAAACTAAGTACATGACAAATTGAATAACAAGCTATATACTCATTATATAACCTAAGGAATTTCTTTACAAACATTTTTTTCATCAAAGAATCAATACGTTGTTCTCTATCTGGGATTCATTCTTTCTGTTTCAGACTGTTATTATTCGATCTAGACATGCGATTGCCTGGTAAATAAGAGAGACAAAGAAACGATTCGTGGTAAAAAATCTTTATTATAGTGTGTTCAGCTCGACCAGAGTGCAATCAACTGCCGAACACTTTTCGCTATCTCCTCAAAGCGTGTTGAAAACCGCAGGTTTGATTCGTCCATCCAGGTATAAAAATCAAGATTCATTTTTAGCAGACAGCCAAGTCTTTAGAGAAAGAATTGGATCAGCGGAATCGATTTTCAGGTCAAGTATTTTATCAAAGGAATATAGTGAGATTAAAATTAAGTTATATTTTATTCAAAAATATTCTTTTAATTAAATAAATACTTGTGTAAGATCGTTAAAATAAATATTGAGACGCTTGGATTAAGGTTTTCGATTGATTAAATAATTCTTATCGACATATACCGTAATATTCACATTGAAAATAAGATTAAAAAAACTTTATACACAATAAAACATTGATTTTAATCAAAATTTACTTTTCCAAACTCAATTTTTATTATTGAAAAATATTTTTATTAATAAAAAATAAATTCTCTATAGATAATAAACTTATTATTGGCTTGTTAATTGAAGTGGAAACTTTTATCAATGTAACTTATTTAATAAAATTCAAGTTACTAAATAATTTAAAGGTCAATACACGGTGAGAAAGGATTTGTAAATATTACTCTAATAAATAGTAGTCTGTCGCTTCAGGTACAAAAATTGCAATAAGCAATTGTTTAATTAGTATACATTACAATTGGAGTGTGTAATAAAATTTTTACAAGAAAAAATTGTAATGTATACCAATTAAACAATTGCTTATTGCAATTTTTGTACTCGAAGTGACAGGCTCCTATTTATTGGAGTAATATTTACAAATCCTTTTTCTCCGTATACTATCAGATGTGTAGCTATTTATAACTATGCAATATTTTTTACAGGTGAAATATCGGAGATGCTTGCAGAAAAAATAAGTGGTTGTAGATATCAAAAACGGAAGTTGTAGCAATAAGATTTGTCAAGGAAATGAGAGAAATACCATAGAATAAAATTTTTTTTTACTCTTCGTCATGTTCTTAAAGAACATTTTGTGGGCTTCGCTAGTTACATTGGAGATCTTCGCGTGCCATGCCGAATTACATTGCTCTGCTAAGGTGGTCCAGCGAATGTCCAAGTTAGACAAAAAGTAAAAAAGAATGACAAAATAAAATCCAAGAAGATACGAGAAAAAAAAGAAAAAGATCCTTTCATTATTGTGCCTTGAGTCATTTCCAATTTATTTTAAGTTCTGGAAATGTCTTCTAACTGTAAATTAATTAATCAGTTTTATGTATAAACTTATCCTCATAGTGATTGGTATGGTAATTTCATTAGACCCTTATTATAAAATTAATTGACATAAATTTGAAATATTAATGGAAATAAATAAAATGACTTTTGGAATGAATAAAAATGGCAACAAGTTAACTGTTAAGTATTCTACACTTCCTAACACTTGGCATATTGCCTCGCAATGGAAACTGACAGCAAAGTGCACAACATATTCCGTATGGCGTTTGTATGAATTATTAGCGAGGGGGCTAGATGAACGAGCAATAAAACAGAATAGATGAAGAAAAAGGGAGAGCCATAAATGAAGATGACAGCTTCCAGGTGAATATAATAAGTCAAAAATAGAGATACAGAAGGATATCAAAACTCTTCAGTACATAATCAAAAAATGTGAGATAATGATAAACAAATATGTATTTTATTTCAATTTTTCTATCACTTTGAAATCATTGATCATATGTTGATAAGTTCTCAATGAAATGTTTTAATTGATAATTATAGCTTCGATCCAAATTAAAAAATAAGAATAATTAAAAGACAATGAATTTTTATTTAACAGTCTATAAATATTCAATCTCAACATCTAATAGGGACACCTATTTTTTTCTGATATTTACAAAATGCATAGATTCATTAGCATGTTAAATTGAATTTACTGAAAGCTCACTAGACACATTAGTATTAATTAAAACGGTAATAAATGTAAGTAGGAGCAAAATCTTGGAAGGATTATGTGGAGTAAGAGAATCCGGGAATACATTATTTCTCGCAGAAGAATGAAGCAAGCAGTTTAACAGTACCTTAATAATCCTTTATAACGATCGAAGGGTATACGTACGCAATTCAAGTAAATGCTCTAATTTGCCTAATTTCACACTACTATTGTTCACGATGATATTAAGGTAAATAATAAAATATTCAAGCTTGAATTATTATCAGCATCATCGCCATTTTTATTAATATTTATCATAAATTTATATTTTAATATATTACTTTATTGGTAGGAGATCATAAAGAGCTCACGCAACACATGAAAATGTCTCCACATCTGCTACAATATACCAAGATGCTTGAAATTATTAATCCTGTCAGAAACAGTGAATCATATTTATAACGTATAGGTGTATATAAGTACAGACTTGGTGAGAAAAGGTAAGAACATATTAAGGTAGAGAGAAATGTGGAATAAAAAGAAAAAACTATGCCGAAGGCTCCTGTCCATGATCTTGATTTAGTGTCTGTACTTGAAGACCCTTTTTCACTGATGACTTGATTGATTTATTATCCTGGAAAAGTTTCGTTTCCAATCAACTTTTTTCCCTTTTGCTATTTTCATTCCAAATTATGTGTACAAATATTTTTCATATTCACAAAATATCATGAGAATTTTAGTGAGCTCTTCAGCTTGTTGGCCAATTGTTTTTTTTTTTTTTTTATATTGACTAGAGCTTGGCAGATATGCAAATACGTTTGGACCCTTGGTACAGATATATGTGTATATGAAACCACAGTGAAAATGTCTTCGTTAATTAATTGTGAGGCCAAACTGACCTCATCTGAGTCGAGTAATGGAATTTCTGAACGGTTTAACCAACATGTGAAAAACAACGAGGGTGTAGAAAGACTGGAAAAAAGAAGAATGTTAGAATATACTGATAAAAAATATCAAGAAAGATTTTATGACAGTATTATGGAAAAAATACGACTTATAATTTGCATAGAAAATACATATGTTGTATATAGATACGACATATATCGATGAAAATTTACTGATCAGTATGTAAAGAGAAAGCAAGGGCTGATACTGAAATTACTCCCTTGATGCTCATTCAACTGTACAATAGCCTATTTCAAATTTACACTAAAGCTTGGTGAGAATATTAATTATAATTTCAGATGGTCTATCATATTGGATTGTAAATCCTTAGAATTTTAATTCAACATTAAAAAAAAGTCAATTAAAACTTAAATCCATCTAGAAGATGAACAAGATGATAGTACTGATAAATTGAATAATCCACTAATATTGATTTTTAATCAGATGACTGACACTTATTGCTTTTTAATGATGTTATCAATTCAAGTTGAGTGCTTTAATACATTTAAACCCATTAATGCAATGGTATTGTAAAAAGTGAGAGTCGCTTGATGCTGTGAAGGTTTTCAACTTCAGAGTTTGAAATTCCAGTTCAAAAACTGGACCACATCAAATACAATCAACAATTCAAAGTTTAAAAATGTAATTTACTTGCAGGAGTAAAGTTTCCATAGAATGTTTTTCTGTTTTTATATTTAAATAAATATTAAATGAAACTAGCTAAGAGCTGTTTTAATTAGATTCACAAGATTGCCAGCTGTAAAAGACGTCAAGCTAAATTCAATTAAACAAATAATTTATTTTGTAAAATTTCTTTAAAATTTTAATTAAAAAGAAAATTTTTGATCATATTAAAAATGACAGCATCAATTATGGTGTCTTAATTTAAAACATTTTGTCTATATTATTTCAAAATACTTAAACTATACTATGTAATCTACTTAACATCATGTTAATAACATTTAAAATCAATTTCTCAATTCTCTATGTGCCCTTAGGCTGACATCAATTTTACATTTAAGATGAAAATAATAATTTTACTGATTCTATCCAATTTAATTGATTATTATTTACAATGTAATGAAACTGTCAAATTTAATACACAAGTATTTCCAACTAAAAAATGAAACCAGTATACAATTTAACCTGAGGTAAAGTTTTATTCTTATAAACTATTGCAAATAGTATGTATTTATTTTCTACTTTATTATTATTATTATTATTATTATTATTATTATTATTACTATTATTTAGCAGTATAGTTTCCAATATCTCATTTTCTTGAGTATTCTTGCTTGCCACTGCTTCTTTATTTGTTTGGAATTTCGTGTTTTTTTTTAAATATTTTTTATGAAGGTTATTATCTGCATGCAATTGCCCATGAGTTCATAAAATTTTCATTTTTTCAGTCTGCTGCTCTGTCTTTGTGAAAAACAGTCTGATCATATAGCAACCAATACAGCTGATGATAGCATTAAAGCATCATTTTAGCAGATAAAAAATATACTTCAAGCTTCAAAGAGTAGACTTAAAAATTTATTCAATGTTTAAACTATAATTATTATGTAGTTGCAACATTTGTTAATATTTAAAAAGTATTTTTTTTTTTTTTTTTTTTCATTTTTAATCCTAAAAAGGGATTATACCATTTAAATAAAAAATAAAAGCCATATCAATTTTTATAGTTAACGTTTAGAAGTTGAGCGTTTAAGAAGTTGATAAAAGGTCTTAAATATAAATTCAAGTTTATTCCTTCAAGTTTTTTGCTCACCAAACTTACTTTATGCAGTAAGTTTACTCGGTTAAAAGTGAAAGCTACAAAATAGGGATAAAAAATCGAGTTACCCTCTAGCGATATAATGTTATGAATGCATAAAAAGTCCCGTAAACTCGAGAAAATGTCGTTCCACAGGCGACACTCATGGGAAACCATGGGAAAATATACTCTTTTCAGAATCAGAAGCAGAGATATTCCAGATTTTAGAAACCATTTTTCACCATCTTCATTTTTACATACACATAATATCAAGAGGAAGGCTTTATTCAAGAGTTATCAATAAAGTTGGAATTGAGAATATTCAAATTCTTCCGATAATTTTTTTTCTACAAGAATAAATTAATCTCATTCACCAAACTGTCAAGATAAATAATTATAAAGAAAATAACGATATTTATCATTAAACGAATAAGATATGTTTTCGTACAAAATGAATGAAAAAAAATTCATGAGACTGAAAACGAGTTGGAATTAAAGTTGATGAAGCATTGATTATTTTTTCCCACCTCATAATTCGAATGAGCTTTCTTTCATGTACGACTAAAGTGTGCTGTGAAGTTGATTATCATCACGAAAGAGTGCGCCAACGTGCAGTCAAGGATGTAAATCCTAGCAAGCATACCTGATGTTAAATCAACAGGAGAAACTGAAGCTGCGTGTAGTAAACCGGTTTACCTGCCAGTTCATTGTCAACCTGTTTCTCCATACGATCGGTATCGCAGGTAACTACACTTTAAAGACCTACAGATACCATAAAATTAGTTTATTTTTTTAGCAATGATTAATGGAAAAAATACTTGAGTAAAACATAAATTGAAGGGTTCTTGGGTATATGATTTTTACTGGGGAGAAAAAAAATCATTTTAATCGGCTCCATGAATCAATGCCATTTGAAGAAAGATTATATTAAGATGTAATCATAAACATTTAAACAAATTTTTATCATCATTTTATCATCATTAGTACCGTTAAATAAATTTATTGATATAAAATTTTTCATACCCAAAATAAAGTAGCATTTTCGTTATTTCGATTATACCAGCAAAGTTGAAATTAAAGTTCCCAATAAATTAAAAATAAAATATAAAAATATGTAAATTGATTCAATGAAATCTTAAGAAATGTATTCGTTTCATCATTTTTCTGTAATTAAAAATAAACTAGCTCTAAGCAAATAAAAGAAAAATATAGCAATGCATCTAGAAAGAGAATACATTAATTAGTGTCATTTATTTACAGCCACTTGTCATGTTTTATGTTTCTTCATCATTAAGAATGAATTCCTGTCGAAAGAATTCTGTCAAAAAATTTAAAAAGAATAAGTAAATTAGGAATAAACATTGATGTTTTATTAAAGAAGAAGAAACTCTAGAAGAAAGTAGAAAAATAATACAATTAATTACGTTGCTTTTAACAAACCTCTAGTCTTATTGACACTCCACTTTTTCCATAAAAAAAAAATTATTCCCCTTTTAAGAATAAATAAATTTTTATGAGAAGTTATTTCTTAGAATTCAATTGATTTTTTTTGGCTAACAATTTTTCGAACGACAATAAAAATTTTACCTCAAGAGAATGAAATTTGATTTGGAGTAATAAATCAATTTTTATAGCCAAGACTTATTCAATTTCTTCAAATATCATAAAAAAATATTTCCTTTAATCTAGTTGATTTCTAGCATAAGAGATAATAAAAGTAGGTGATATAAAATAATTAATTATGGTCGTAAATAAAATAATTTGCAATTATTTCTTAACTTTCACGTTACGTTTTAGTAACACGTCCAAAAATAAATGATTTGATGCTAAGGGAAACCGTAATATAAGAAATTTTTTCCCTGTTTGGACCATAGACGAGCTTCTAAATTCAATCACATTTTCTCACCCTCTTACGTGATAACTTTAAGACTGACCCTGAACGTTATTTCGTGAGAGGAATATCAAATATAATCAGAAATTTTTTTCTGGTCAAAAATGTGTTTTATTTATGTTTTTTGATTTTTTACAATAATTATACGAGTTCGGAATACTAATATACACCTTGCTGATAAAAAAAAAAAAAAAAAAAAACCCCCAATAAGAAAACCAACGGACTAGTACATTGTTCACCAAGGGAGCAAAGTATGATATTCTGACCTAGGTGTAAAATTGAAACCCGAGCCGAAGGCGAGGATGGCAAACACCCAGGTAAGGATATCTTACTTTGTTTCCGTGGCCAACATACTATTTTTTATCATACCACTGTCCAAAATTAAAGTTTGTTGTCTGTTTTGAGGTCCGAAAAGTGATGTTCTCTCTCTCACAGAGAAAGACAACACCCGTCTGGGCATGCGCACAGACGATTTTTTGTCTTTTTGTGTGAAATAGAATACGTCATTTTGGGACTTGAAAACGGGGAGCAAACTTTAACTTTGGGCGGGGGTATGATGAAAAATCTTTTATGTCTTAAAAATAATAACTTAAAAAAAAAAGCTCGCTTTTTTAATAAAACAGAAAAATTTCTTCTTACATTGAATTTATTATGCTTTATGATAAATTTGATGATAATAAAACTTTTTTGTATGGATATAAGTAGGAATTATCACAAGTATTATCATGAAATTTACTATATTCTATGATAAACCTCTGTACGAATATAGCTATTCTTCAGATACTAAAAAAACATCATAAAATTTATTACAACTCCTTTATAAATCCTACATGTCCTTTATCTAGTGTTTTTTACATCACGTCAATTCAAAATATATATATATATATATTTTTTAGTTTAACTATCAAAGGGATACTTTTTTTTTATATATTTTAATTAGAAATTCTTTCATTTTATTTTAAAGATAAAAAAAAAAAAATTTAGATTAAAATCCCAACTCATAAGCAATTCTTTATGTTTGTCGAAATGAAAATAAATTTGTCTGTAGCTTGTTCATGAAGTATACTTATAATATCACAAGTGGTTACGCCCGTAAAATCTTGGTGCTGTTGTCAAAGTAAATATGGTACATCATAAGTCAGGACGATAGTGTAATATGCTGACGCAGAGCGGCGTAAAGGGATGAAGAGGGAATGGGAATCGAGAGAGGGATGATATGATTCGCGCCAAGATTCTCTATTAAATCTGTATTTACTGAAAGGGAATAATAAAAAATGAAAAAAGATTGTATCCTGTATAAAAGAAGTGTTAGTATACGTATAAAAGATAGAGAAGGAGACGAGGAGAAAAAATGACTGTCCAAGAATGTTTTAATATAGAAAAAAGAAAAATTTTAATATACAAAAAGTTTGTCAATGCATCTTACGAAAAACCATGCCTTAGGGCGTATGATTTTTTTTTCTTGCCTTCGTTCTGTAAACTTTTCATGAGATAGGGTCGTAAAAGACATTTTTGTCATCTATAATGAATTATGATAAAAATAAAAGACAATATTCTTAGAAGAATATAGATGAGATAGATCAGAAAATGATGCCTGTAAAAATCTTTATCTCTTCTAAGAATCAACAACAAATATATATAATTAGTAGTTTTAGGGTGTTCTAAAGGTGCTTATATACGACCCTCGAGTTTGACTTAGCTAAGAAATCCAATAAGGAAGCAAGCAAAAGCCCTTCTGACCGCATAAGTTTGGGGCTCTGTCAGAATATCAAATTCTGAATATAATAGAAGCCTCTTAAAGCGAGCATCAGAATACATTACACCAAGACATTGATTACATATTATTATGATTAATAATTAAACATTTATACCTGATGGTTGCCACTTTAATTTGAAATCGATAGACATTTATCATTTGCCAGCGAGGGCAATCCGAAAAATAGTGGCTTGTCTCCTGCATCTTAAATTATTAAATGTCAACTAAATTTTAGCTTTGGTCAATTTCTACATCACACTCCATAATAATCAATACCAATCACTTTTATAAGCTTGTCTGAATGTTGTTATGTTACACATCTTGTTCGGATCATTGTTAATAACTGTGATTATTGATATTATATTGCTTTACACAGTGTATTTTTGAACGTTAGTGGTGAAGAAACCGTGTCTGACCGAGTCGTTCAGAATACTAGCGCGTCATCTAAGGGGCACAACCCCTCGAAAAGTGAGCAAAGTGAGTATGCCCCCCTTGTGAAAGCACACAAACATGCTCACATGTCCAACACATCTGATTCTCCCTTTCATATATTAAATAGTGCGGAGGGGGTTGGCTTTTTACTCATGTACATTCATGTATACTAGACACTGCCTAGAGACTGACTAAGAATCCATAAGGTAGACATTATAACACCAGTCAAAGACAATTCGTGTGTATGTTGTTTTTTTCTAAAGCACAGTAGTATAGTGTGTGTCTTAATTCATACATAATGTCAGTGGATATATGAGTTTACACCCTTAACTCTTACGTACGCTTAATAGATATGAAAGGGAAGCTACGTTATTTAAACTCAAACGGATTCTCTCTTTTTATTAATAGCTTAACTAATAATTTTTCTGAGGAATGAAAATATTGCTCTCGAATAATCAAATTTATTTATAGAACCGCAACAGCACTGGTTTAATGAGTACTCCATTTCCGTTTGCTCGCACGTGTTTGGCTCGCTGATACGATATTTTTAAGTTTTGTGCACTGTAACTTATTTTTGAGAGTTTGAGTGAATGAAAAATTATTTATTTGACAAGAAATTTTTATTTATGGTGCAATAAATTGAATTTTGTTAAAAAAGAACGGAAGCAGAGTTGAGAAAATGATGATAATAAACATTAGAATAGAGAAAAGTTTATTAATTTTATTTTTTATTAAATTTAAACAAGGATCTAGAAGGTTAATCGACTCTTGATATAGTACACTAATTTATTTTGTTGAAATAGTTTTAGATTTCCTATTGACATCCAGAGTTCATTGTCAAATGATTTTTTTGCAAGTTATAGGCTGTCAATGCTGGAACGATGATTTTTTTTTTTTTTTTTAAAGTAAATAAAATAAGAAGCAATATAAAATTTTTTTTTAAAAACTAGTAAAAAAAATGAAGGAATATTGAGTACTTTTCAAAATTTATTGCAATATTTTACTTTCCATCAATTTGCAAGTTTGCTAAATTATTATTTTTTTTGCTGCATTTTACAACTTACAACAAATTACAAATAACTTTTATCTTATTTGAGTACTGTAATTAAGAACACGTTAGTTAAAAAATTCGTTGGAATTATTTTGAAGTATGAGAATCATAATTAGTCTTAAACGAATTCAGTAATTATGAAAGAAATGAACTGTAAATTTTGTTGGTTTTTTTTTATCCTCTTCTTTAAATGTAAAATTAACTAAATAAAATTTCTTTGATAATCATTTAAATAAAAAAATAATTTCAAGTGTAAAATATTTATTCCTGAATATCATCATGATTATCACAATCATCATCATCATTACATAAGTTGATATTTCAATTATTAATAGTCCCCAATTGAATGAACTAAAATTTATTTTCTGTCAATAAATCAATTCATAAAATATCAAATAAATTTTTCCATCACCCAGTCAATTGTATATTGAACTACCACCATCTCAAATTGTTTAAGACTATATTTCTATGCTTTCCAACTCACTTCAACATGTATCTCCATTTTCCCTAGTCATAGCTATTTAAAAGTCACGTTCATTCAGAAAAAAAAAATATAAATCTATAATTTCCTTATTTACTTCCTGTCTATTTCAGATTACATAATTCAGTGCGATTAAAGTTATAAAATACCAACTTACAGACTTTGTTTTAGAAGAAGAAGTATGAGATTGATGTAAATACATTTATAATCCTTTAGTTTTAGAACACTATACGAGTTTATAAATGCATGCCGTAATTGCAGTGAAGGATAAGTTGTTCTCTAGTGAATACTGACTTCACGTATAATATTTAACCTTCTGATTCCCTCGTTCCGGAGGACTACAAGATAATCATGAGAATAAACTGCTTGTGGTCCTTAAACGTTTAATATTCATAACCCAGCGACAAATATTCGTCAAACTATAACTGAGGTACAAGGGTGTAAGTAAAGGGAAAATGAATTATTTTCGCACTGAAATAAAAAAAAAAAAGATGAAATGAAGAAATAAAATCAAACTTTGAAAGCTTAAAAAATCATCAGGTAGAATTTTCAGCAGATCGCACGGTGCTCAAACGATTTGTCGGTATAGAGAAACGAGATCCTAATGGGAAAGTAATCCCTCGACAGATAGTGAACGAAGCAGGGATGAAAGCGACAGTAGTTGCTGGGCAAAAGGGATAGAAATGTAAAGATAAGAATATACGACAAAAATCCAACTGCTCATTCCATAATATATGCATTAACATTCAGAAAAAATTTTGGCGCTAATAAAATGTTCGAAAAAAAGATTGTGATCAGCTGTAGAACCTAATTTCCGTCATTTATCTGCTGTTTTTTGTTCGTTCAGAAAAAAAAGTTTTGTTTGAGGATTATATTATGATGATAGCTAGAGAAAAAAATTTATTCTTAAATTTTTATTTGAAATAATGTCAATAATTTTCATTTTTTTAAATAAATTATTATTTAATGTTAGCTAAAGAAGTTAACTTTTACATAGAAAGAATTTTATTCTGATTTTCAATGCGAAATTTTATTTCCTTACAGAATGTCAATGAGTTCAGAAAGCTTTCCCACAAGTACCACAATAATTTTTATCATTTAAAAAAATGTCGTTTAAATAAAATGATTCTTCGAAATAAAAGCACATTGTTATTCTATAGACAAATGAAAAATACCTCATGTACATAAATACAATAAAATCACAAAAAACTTGGTATTAAAAATAGCCTTAAATGGTTATATTTCAGTCAAACATAAATAAATGTTTATAAAAGAAAAAAATGTTTAACCATTGATTTGAAAAAAAAAAAAAATTTCGTTATTTATTTAAGTGTTTACTGTTAATTGATGCAGCTGAAAAATACTCCAAAAGTTCAAACAAACATCAAAAGTTAACCGAAATTAACAAAAAACTCACATCAAATCAAAATTTTATACTTTTTAAATCCCTTCTGTTTTATTTGTTATCTTTTTTCTTTTATGGCCGAGTTATTAACCTCTAGAGTCCAAAATCAAACTCTAATCCCACACGAACTTGAGTCTTTAAATATAGATTTTCCGTACTAGTGAGTCCATGAATAGCTCATACAGCTCAAGCAGAAACAAATATTCCAATTTTCCTTAAAAAAAATATGTCATTAAATTAAATTCATCAATAGATAAAGCAAGTAAGCGACAGGTTTTTTTGGATATTGGAATTCGGAGAATCTGGTTTCTGTCTGGTGGGGATCAAGACCAAAGAGAAAGTCCGCATGAGGATAAAATAAAATAAATTTTATCGAAGCTATCACAGGGGTAGAAGAGAACTTGTTATCTTTATACAACTTTGGGAATGATAGCGGTTGAATGCCATTAGGTACATATCTATTTAAACATAAATTAAAACTTTGATTAATTTAATATCAAAAATGCACATCTTCAATTCTCCATAAAAAAGTCATGCTTTTTATTAAAACAACTATTGACGGTAGCATTCTAACTCCATCTAAAAGATGTAAAATAATTCAACGAAATAAATGAAATGGTATTTAGGACAAATTTGGTATAACAGGTGTGAGAGTAACTATGCTTTTTGTGACCAAATGAGTAGCGTTAACAGTGTATTGTCACGCGATGAGAGTATGCACAGCTGACAGACAGACATTTCGCATTTAGAATTGTATATCAGTTTAGTACCATGCACATGCAGTTGACAATAATCTTATAGAATTTTACTTACAATCTTAATAAACCATCTCTTCCTCAACCAACCAGCTTATTTTACACTTCTTTTGCACTTTAGCTCAAGATAAGACCAGCCAATTAAACCTGCTAATTAACTATCGCACTCAACAGTTTCAATCAATTTCAATAGATTCATTATTTTATGATAAAAGTAGATTGATAATTATTTCATTTAGGTTAATGAACGATATTCTTTGTGTTAAGGCAATTATTACTCAACATGAATATGGTAATATCAAGTATATAATGAAATACATATTTACAAGAGGTTCAACAGAGAGGATCGCGTACGAGTAGTCAACTGAGAGCATTCCTTGACAATATACCTCGCGGCTCGAATTTCGATGCTCGGATCTCTTCGCTGGAGCTCGGTGGAATTCGGTTCCGAGCACGTGGAGTTGTGATAAACCCCTAGAAGCTACGAGGATAGTCGAATATACCCGTGTTCATGTCAAATTTCCCGCTCTACTCCTCTAACCATCGCTCGGTGTAATAATAGCTAAATGTGCAGGACCATTCATCGTTTTTGACTCGCTCTCTTTCACGTAAATTACTTACTTTCCTGAATGTAAATTCTGCTGGGAGGTAGACTCTTTTTTTCGTTTTAGTTTATTTATTGTCAGCCAAGCATTATTGCATACTTCGGTGTCACTTTGATAGTAGAATGCCGATAATGAGAATTTATTTATCTATTAAATTGTTATTCGATTTGACCATGTATAAGAGAGGTGTTGAGACTAGATAATCAAGTTTTTTTCGTTTATTAATTTTTTGTTGGTAATTTATTCTTTTGTAATGGTGATGTTAGATGCTTTCATGTATATTATAAGATATTTTTATTAGAATTGAAAATATTACTATTTATATATTACGTTTTATATAAAAGTTTTGTAACTCCTTAAAGAGTTATGCGTGATGAGTTATTGAGTTATAAATTTTTTTGAAGCTCAATTCTTTTTTTTACCTCATTGATCAGTACGGCTAACAAAATTCTACGTTATCTATGGTGTCATCTTAAATTTCGTGCTTTTTTTTCGCAACTTTCTTATTTTATCGCCGTCACTCATTCGTATTTTTTCCGGTTATCAGTTACTGAAGCAAAAAAAAAAAGACTTTTAACTTGAAACACTAATTACTCATGAAAAAGTGATCACGCATTAACTCTCTACTTATCAGTAAAATATTGAAAAAAAATCCTTTCTCTCTTAAAACGGTATCATTAAAGCAAGGCAAATCTTTTTTAGTTGATTTATTTTAAAGTTCTCCCGAAAAAATTTTATATTGGTTTTATGAAAAATTTCCAAATCATTACAACGATTACTTTTCTCTCATATCATTCACCCTAAATAATCACACCGAAGGTCAATCGCTCTAATTTTTCTTTCTTTCAACCTCATCATCTCAAGCAACAAAAAATCCCAAAAAGATCACTTCTCCCTTTGCAACAGCGATCTCAATTCAGCTTTAAAAAAATTTATTAAATTTTTTTCCCAAGTCATAACAGACCATCATGCAATTTTTGAAAGCCACAAAATCAACAAACACCCCAGGCTTGGTTTTTTTTTTTTTTTTTTTTTTTTTTTCTTTCAATAGAAGGAAAAAAAATTTCTTCTACAAAGAATGATTGTTGTTATTATTTACCATAGACTAATAAATTTCTTTTTATTTTCAAGAAACAAAATCACTAGGATTCAAAGGATTCAAGACAACGCCCAGGAGCAGGCGTTTGAGGATTACAGTCACGAATATAGAAGGTAAAGTGAAGCCAGCCGAAAGATCCGTCCAATTAAGAAGATCTCCAGCTTTCGAAAATACTAACACTGTTTCCCCAAGACACACTTTCTCCTTCTCTCTCGTCTGTACGTCCACTTGCATCTTGATTTGTGTCCCTTGGGGTCTGTACATACAAGGCACATGACTAGCCACACAAGGGCTGATACAGAATGTTATAATATACGACTGTTCGGCACTTGAAGTGAATCCACGTCTCTAGCAAGCATTCTACCTCATCGGCTATATATTACTATTGATTTATATCTTTTTAATTTTATTGATAATATTTTTTTTTTAAATCGATAAAAATAAAAGAAAAAGAAGAAGATGTTTTCGTTGTAGACTTTTTGGATTGTTACTGAGAGGAGGAATATCGCTGAACATGCAACCTAGAGAGGAAAATAGCGTCGAAAGATATATATTCAAACAGCCAGAGACCGCACACAGGCTTTATACCACAAATTTTATTTGGTAGTCGCGTGTGCGAAATGTAGACTTGAACTCACGCCCTCAACCCTACAACCATCTAATGGAATTGGAGAGAGAAAGTGAAATTAAGTGTGAGCAACACTGAGGACTAAAAAATTTAATTAGATGCAGAGAGAATTTTATCGGTCATCATTGATGAAACCACTTTTCATATTATCGATTACATCAGTTTCTAATTATTCCAATTATTTCAGTACTTTACACTTGATTACCCTTTAATTCATATTATCCAATTATCAAGACCTGGCGAGTGAATATCATTTTTAATAAAACATAAATATGATCTGTTTAAGAAGTTTCACTTATGGTTCAGCTGTTTTTTAACATAAAAATATTTCCTATATGAAAAACAGACTGGAGAAAATTTCTTCAGAAGAAAAATGGGCGGCCTTTATATTTTTATCAAACGTGAGATAAATTTACTTATAAAATAACATACTTTAATAATTGAATAATAATTTTGAGTATTTTTAGTAGCAAAATCAAATTTATCTGAGGTTGATAATTAATTGGAAAACTGTACTGCTACTAATACATTTATTCCCAGTGATTAATTAAAATTTTAATAATTAATTTAATTTATTTATTGCTAATGCATTTTCATAATCTTCTAATAAACGAGAAAAATTAAATGCCCACTAAAAATCTATTTTATTAACTATTTAAAGACTTAGTACTTCATTAGCCTTTAATATCAATAACTTTCAATTCAAATAGTCTCTACCTCTGACCATGTTCTCAACTCTCCAACATACAACCACATATGGATCCAACGAGTTATTATACTTTTTACTATTTTGTTGCATTAAACAAGTTTTAAAACTTGATTATCGCAGCATCCTATTTCATTCGATAAATATGACTCTGCAGAATTACTAAAAATATGTGGAAAAAATTGTTGATACTTTGGTACGTGCTAGCATTTTTCTTATTAAAGCCTTTATAACGCTTTAATAACAGTGTTGTTTTTTTCAGGTACTTAGAAGGAAGTTAGAATTCAGATACAATGATGAAGGAGAAATGGAAGGAAAAAAAAATATTTCGAAAGAAAGTTAAGAAAACACAAGAGTTTTAATAAGTAAGATTCTATCTATCGTTTATCAGAACAAAGACTTTAATTTCCTGTATTTACCAGCCGCTTGTAGATTGTTACTCATTATCTTTTATTACATTTTTTAGTTATCGTAATTATATTTTTCATACTCTGAAAATTGCATTTCTTAGAAATTTCATTCAGACGATAAGTCAATAGTGGTTAGATACTTTTAATAGAGTACGAGAAATAATAAAAATAAAAATATTGAAATAGTGTATGGATTATGAGGAGACAGAAAGAAAATCTCTCAATTCCCGCGTGCACACTTTACAGAATGCGCGCAACGCCTCGTAAATTTTACGAAACGCTTTAAAATGTCCCTATGCCGGTATAGTGCCTGACAATATCGCGTCCTTGACATAAAAGAAAGAAAGAGAGATATATTAAATCCGCCCTCAACAAAAGTATCAACGACTTTCGTTGACTTGCATTAGCATTCCAAAATCGTGCCAACTATTCATCTCCTGATAGGATAGGAATCCAAACGATTTCGATCGAATTTCCCTGCGTTGTTTTCCAAACTCTAAATTTACGAGGATAATACCATCCTGTTTATATTCCATTCTTTTATATACGAGAAAGAGATATAATGCTAATAGAGAAACTCGCAAAAAAATGTGGCTGAATAATATAGTTTTTTTTTTTTTTTTTTTTTATTTCCTGAACTCTCCTTGAAATATTCATTAACCACACTGGAGTTTGAAATTACCTTTGGCAAGATAAAATGCGTGAATTAAATTTTATACGGTAATTTATTATAATTTATTATGATTTAAATTATTGATAGAGTTAAGTAGAAAATTGGTTGAATACAATTTCGCTGATTAAAAATTGCAAGGTATTCTTCATAATGAAATGTTAAAATGTTTCTCTTCAATATTTTCTACATCACAAACCATCAATAAAGCTGATTTCCAATGGGTTAAATAATTTATTATCACTTATTGATTATTTAAAAATAAAATGTGCAATTTTTCCTTGATTAATCTGATATTTAATTAAATAACTCAAATGAAAGCTTAAAAGTTATTAAACCGAAGCTCAATAATCTTTTTTCTTCTAATAAATATCTTTGGAGAATGTAAGATTATATTTGATGAGAAATTTTTACTAAGCACTTATTTAAGTCAAAAGTCTTAATTTTAATTGTAACCCTCTTTTGCGAGTGAAAATTTCATCAGACACACCCTTTCTTTTTTCTCATCGTTCACGTTTTTATATTCTTTTTACTCCTGAAAGTGAGGTGTCGACAGACACTCTCACAAGTGTCTTTCAAATGATCATGGTTATTCCTTGAGAAAGATTTTTTCCCCCGAGACATTATTTTTCTTTCAGTGTAGATTCGTTTTCTGCAGTAGTAGTTTCTCTCTGTATTTGATGCCACTGGAATCCCTCAAGATATAACATAATACAGAAAATTGAAAAGAGAGTAAGAAGAAAGATATAATTTGCACATGTTACTTTGTTGGTATACCAAAACAAAATACATATTTTTATGCTACATTTTTCTGTATGTGGTTTTGTTGGCAAATTTTAGAATGAAAGAAGAATTTTATTGATCTGATTAAAGTTTCAGAAGAGTAAAGAAACAGTTGTTTAGGTCTTTATTGAGTAAAATACTAATTTTCAAACTCTTTATTTTCAATAAAGACATGGTCTTGATTAAATTCTGATAAATTAAGATGAATTCCAATCTTACAGTTCCTATTTTTCAAGTATTTTATTCAGAAAAAAATATACCAAGAAAAGAAGAGAATATTAAGGTGAATGGTGGAAAAATATTTAGCAAAGTCTGACATCTCAACATGTCTTGATGCACATCTTCCATGCTAATGATAGCAACTAAGACCATAACTTCTGAACAAAGCAAACAATAATTCAACTCCAAGAATCAAAGTCAAAATTGAACCGCGACAGGTGTCACGAATGATCATTCAAATCAAGTTTCTGAGGGCTAATTCAACCGCTAATTAAATTAATATCTCTAACCCTTCCTATTATAGGGAGCTTTCAAGAGTTAGCAATTGCTAGCCATTCGTTTATATACGTCAGCAAATACAGCAGTGGTCTAAAGACATTTAGCCTAAAGAAAACTAAGAAATGTATTTTCTCTTGAAAACTTCAGTATGAGCTTTCGTTTCAATTAACACCCTTCTTCTCAATTTACCTTTCTTGAGCTTCTTCCATTGGGAAATGACAGAATGAATGAAGAGGAGAAAGAGGAAAAGTGTGGAAAAAGGAGGAGCAGTGAAGGGAGGTCTTTATCACAGAGGCAAGAAGAGAGTCTTGGAAAAGGAGAAGTATTGCAAAGCGAGGGTGCACGGTACTTTCCACCACGGCAAGTCTTAGTGAATTTGCATACAGAGCATCTGTCACCAGCCCCTTAGCTGGTTTTAGCCATTTTCGACTTGGACTATCTCCCGTCTTGAATCTATGGAATAATAGCTGCCATTCTTATGGTAAATTCAACCGGAGCTACATTTCCTCTTCTCAAGCTTCATTTACGCTTCTCAAGCCTTTTAATAAATTATATTGCTCTTGTAAGTATACAACTATCTTACAATTAAATTGTGTGAATCAGTCGTTTCTTAAATAACTTGATCGATGTTTAATTTTTTAGTTAACTTGTTAACGGAAATATCTTAACTCGATAGAATAAGAGAAAATGTAACAACACATGAGAAGCAAAATGAGTAATGACATATCTACAACACGTTTTCTACATTCAAGGTAAACGAGACACAATTCCTCGAGAGAGAGTGCATTGTATGAGTGTATCATGTCGACGCCCCTAGGGCAACTGTACCCATATCAGGCATGCGAGACTTCACTGCTTTTTCCAAGTAATCTTCGACATTCATTACTACAATGTCTGAAAGTTTATTTGACAAGTTCTTGCCTACATTTAAAAAAGTTTCTCTGCACTAAAGAAATAATTCTTGAGTCAATTAAATGCTCATTTAAATATAAGAAAAAAAAAAAAAAATTCATTTAACCATGTACAAAATACAAACATGCCATTTTCTCAGGTAAATGGTTATTATGTTTATTTTAATTTTGCTTTAATAAGCTTGATAAAATGCACTTATCGATTTTTTAAGTGGACTTTGGGATTGCATCATTACTTTGAGTAAAAACTGGAAAAGTTTGACAGTTTTTTATCTATAGAAAAACTGGACTGCATTAAAGGATTAATGCTCCAATCAATTAAATCTTCGTTTGAATCCAACTGAAAAAACATTTCAAAATAATGGAGTAAAAAAATCTCATCAATGTTTGATTTTATTCCTTTTAAGTACATTTCATAATATGTACTTGTCAATTTTATAAGAACCTAAATTATATTAAGCTTTGAATAAAAACTGAAAATCTATTTGACAAGGTGGTTACTGAAAAAAATTAACACAGTAAAGATTATTGGATCAATTAAAGTAATTAAATTTAATTGAAATAAATAATTAGGAAATCAATTAAAAACTTATTTAAATCATAAAAAAAAAAAAGAATATTTGAGCAGTATAAAAAAATCACATACTGAATTAATTATCATGGTCATGATTATTCAGATTCAGGTGAAATGAACTTGATCAAATACAATTATCAATTTTATAGGGAGACTCTAAATTAATTATCAACTGGAGATTTTTATAAAAACTATCTACTCAATTCAAGAGCTTTAAACCTTAATTATAAACAAAAATAATATCCCTCAGAATTTCTTGCAAATGTCTAATTAATAATCTTATAAAGTATGCAACGAGTGAATTTTAATTTCACAAAAAGCAACAAGAAAATTTATATAAGTTTCTTATAGAGACAAATCCTTGTCAAAACATATTGATTTCAAGTACAAATAAGCAATAATATAAAAAAGTGTAATTAATGGATCATATATGCTTACAAGTTCCACGTATTGATGAGATTACTTTTCTATTGGCTCTGCGAAATGTCAATTTATTTAAAAAATAGAGAGAACAAAATCGAAATTGATGGAATATAAAAATGATAGACACAAACCAGGCGAAAGTTTTGGATGGAAATGGGGAAGGTACATGGAAAGGAGAGTGTGAGAATCTGGTAGTTTTCCAGGCACGATCAGTCGCATTGAAATTCACCACGAATTTCGCTTTCCATTTCTATCGAACGTTGTATTCTATCATCTCTCTCCAACATACACTGGATGCCACTCACGACTTGGCAGGGTGTACTTGACTTTGTTTCCTGATCACATCCGCCTTTGTTCCATTTAGACGCTCTCTCTCTCTCTCTCTCTCTCTCTCTCTCTCTCTCTCTCTCTCTCTCTCTCTCTTGTATTGACATCTTTCTCCAATATATATGTATATATACGTTTCAGCTATAACTTAGCATTTTTATGAACTAGTTAATTTCATTAATAGGTACTTTCTTTGTTTCAAGACTCTGATAAAAAATATGAAATTGAAAAAGATGTTAAAAGGATAGTCAACTCTAGTGGAAGATTGGAAAGTATACTTGAAATACTTTAACTATTTGTGTTTATTCTATTTAATGTTTCAATCATTCGATGAATTTTTACAGATCAATTCAAAGATCAAGAAATATAGAATAACGTGGTAAAAAATTTTTTAATATCAATATAATCCATCATGAAGGTTGAAGTTTAAAGACTATATCAAACCATTGATATTAAATTGCTTAATTGTACATCTGCAATAAAACTGTCAAGTTTAAGAGTATTAATCATATCATATTTAGATAAAATGTAAAATTTTTGAAATATATAAGAAGTAATAATAAAAACCAGCTGTGATAATTTCATTGTAACTTGAAAAATAGTATAGATAAATAAAATAAAATAAAATTGAAATAATTAATTTGAGAAGTATGAAATAAGTAAGATGATCAAAATGAACATAAATATACTGGGCATAAAGGCTTAGTTCAAAGGTCAACATGTTTGTGAGGAGTATTTAAATGCAATCAGTTGAAGATAATTTTAAAAAAAAAGTTTTTTATAATTATCATAATATCAAAGACAGTTGGAAATGAACTTCTTATTAAAATGATACAGAGTAAAGCGATATATATCTTATTACCTCTTCAATATGAACTTTGAAAATCATGTTTAATAAATTTAACGACAAGAATTATTTGCCCTCTCTGTCTCATCGCACACTGGACCCTCGTTCTTTACCCTAAACTATACTAGAGAGGGTGAAAAATCGTAGCAACTTATTAAACGTAAAAGTTGTGCCACCAGGCGCGTCGTCACCTTGATATATAGCTTTTGAAAGTTCCTCTTCTCTTTTCGTTATTGTCAAATTACCAAACATTTTTCACAGAACTTGCCAAACTTGTAGTGTAGCACATTGGCATATCATTGATTCTATAAATATTGATACTTATTTCCTTTTATATTTATTCGATTTACGGTATAGTAATAGCCCATATACCATGCTCACTATATCAGAACAAAACACGCAAACTCAAGAAGTTGTCTCTACAAATAATGACTATCTACCTTGGATCAATCCTTCCGGAAGGAAATTCGCGAGAAATTCCATCTTTATACATCCCTTCGGTAAACTTAAATTCCAACATTAAACATTAAATCATTTCAACTATTCACTCGAATTGAATGCATAGTACTCCTTTTTTATTTGCGTATTTTTATTAAGTAATCGTGTTCAAAAAGACCAACATTCTAAATATTTGAATATAATATTTGCTGATATAATTTTGTTTTTAAGAATTTAAATTTACTATATACTTTTTAAGAGTTTCTTTTTCTGTTAAAAAAAGCTAGCATCATACGTGAAAATATTGTTAGAAAAATTTTAAAAATTAAATGTTTTAAAAAAAGAAAAAATTAATAATTTATCAATAACTTTATGAACATTTTCTTCAAAATTAATAAATTAATAAATTTATTTATGAAATTAAATTATTTTTATTAGTTTTTAATAAGAGCAAAATCATTAAGAATTATTTATATAATATAGATCTATATGAATATTCAAAGTAAGGCAATCACAGTCAAAGAAAACTTTAGATGAATCTCAATTCCTCCAGTATCTTGGAATATTCAACGTTTCCTTGACATTTTCAGCACATCAACGAGTTTAATCAAATATGTCAAACTTTAATTCAAGTTTTTCCATTTCATTGAATGCAAAATATTTCAAGAAAATCCTCACATTACATTTAATACCAAATTATTGATTATTTGTAATCGCATTTAGCTTCTGGACAATTTAGCATCCTTTGAAATACCTTTAATTAGTCAGTAATTGACCAGCACAGTTTGGGCTTATCAATATATATATATATATATATCATAATTTTCAAACCATGTATAGTAGACATTGTGAAGAAGAAACAAATAATCTAAATTTAACGACCCACAGAATAGGAATTCGATGTAAAAAAGGGTTGAAATAAAATTGTATGTTGTGAGAAAAAGCAAAAAAGAAGAAAAATATTTCCTGGTAGAAAATATGGCTTTTGAATCTCTTTATTTTGCACAAGTCTAGCGTCGCGACGCTAAAAGCCAGGCGCCAGAATTCCTAGACAACGAGACAATGTCCTGGATAAAAGTCAGAAAACAAATATATATGTGAAAGCACTGGAGAAAGGATAAAAATTAACTAAATTGTTGGCTTTCAAACTAAGAAAAAAGCTGATAAACTATCATAAATTTAAAAAAGAAAAGTCCTTATTAAATAAATAAATTCTTGCAGAACCAAAATAATAACGATTTAGCGAAGGATGATGATGCGATGCGAGAATGGAATTTAGGCTAAGCGATGATTCTACATAATATGCCATTGTCATGCTACTCTCTGGCCTAACTCTGCGGGTAAAAATTAATCTCTTGCAGGGTAATTAGGCAGATTACTTTCCGGAGTCGTTTAAACCCCACTTTCTTACTTGCTCATTCCCTACCAAATCTTTCTCTCTTTCACATTCTATTTCCCTCGTTGGATAGGTGGATGAACAATTAAAGGAAGAATTTCTTGAGAAGAGACACGACATTGGGAAGCTGCAGAGAAACGGAGCTATTCTTTAGCAATTCGAATAAAACTTAAATACACCGCAGGGACTAATCGACCAGTGAGTATGGCGCATTCTTAGCGGAAGTAATCTTCCACAAGAGCTCAAGTCACCAATAGTTTGGAAGTGGAAAAAAGTCTAAATTTGTTGCGGTGGATCAAATTATAGGAACGACAGATTGTACGTCAAGTTTTCCAATACCAAGACAATACGATGGAAGAACAATCCTGATGAAAAACAAATATTTCATATATTTTTTTTTACATTTAAACAAAGGAATTGTTTTGTTTAATAGCAGTAAAGTTCTTGAAATTATTACTAAGTAAGAATGTTTTGTTTACTTGGAAATAAAAAAACTGAGCTCTGAAAAGGGTGAGCTAACAAAGTTATAAAATGTGAGGTTTTTTTCCAGAATTTAATGAAAAGTTTTTATTACTTTTAATTAATTAACTAACAAGTTTTCTCATGGAACTTGAATTCAAAACATTTTTTAAATAAATAAAATAATTTCAAAAATATAAGCTTTACTTTCCACTATTGATTTTTTTATTCAATAAGATTATCAAAATGATTGCATATTATCAGATGCTGAACCCTCAATCATTTAACATGGAGATCGTTACAAATCATAATCAATATCTAGATATTATAAAAACTTCATATGAATGGGAACATTAGAATTTCTCCTGACTCTATTGTAATATGACTTTGAATAGAATTTCTAAAGTTCATATATTCATCTATTTATCCATCCATAAGCATTGAACAATCATTTTAATTTTTAATCAAGTAATTGTAAAAAAAATGTTACAAGTAAAAAGAAAAAAATCCAATTACATGTAGAATAATTTGTTTATTTTGCTAATGAATGGATTTATATATTATATATAAGTCATTGATCAAAGAAAACCTAACATGTATCTTTTTTAATGTGTACAATTCCTCAGGTTTCCAGATGACATCGAGACATACTTTCCCTTGAATAAAACATTATAATAATTGATTTCATGTGAAAAACTTTTAACCAATTAAAAATAATTAATTATTTAAAATATAAACTTTTTCCAATTTACATGCTAGATTATTAAAATATATTATTCAAAATTTTTGGGTAAAAAAACTTTCTCCAACTTCTCGATTTCATCTTCAGATTTCTTTAATTGAACATTAGAATAATAAATCAAAACCAATCCTAATTAGCCATGAAAATCATAATTACATAAAAAATAGGCTGCAATACATTATAAAACTAGCTTGATCGAATAAATATTTCCAGATAAATATCAGTTTAAAAAGAATACGTATCTCTCATTGTAAACTGCATAAAATATGGTAAAATACTGTTGCAACAATGCTAGAACTATCCGTTAGATATTTTATAAACGAACGGACACACACGACGTAGCCATACAGATATGTATAAGATATATCTCGTTAATCAAGAGTAACGCCACCCCTCAGAGTTTTCAAAGAGGGTGAATGAGATTCGAAGGGGCTTGTACACAATTGGTGTAGGTGTTTGAACACACTGGTATATAAATGTGTGTATATTACTGGTTACAGTATTTAATGCTTGACAAACGAGCTCACAAGGTACACATATCAGCGTAAACAGCGTTGGCAATGTCTCTCTACTACAAGTGCATCACAGTATGATACATATCAACCATAAATTATTGAAACTAAATTTTTGGGAATCGGAAAACCTGATGAAATCTCTGAATTCATTGTCTTGTTGAGTTGTCCTAAATTGTCTTGAAGAAGATTTTTTGCTCTCTGGACTGATTCTTCTTTTTATACAAAGCAATGTCAGCTCCTTCATCTTTTGTTTCTAGATCAAAGTGTTCCAAACAGAAAGGGGATTCTGGTTTTTGTCAGACGAAATACAAACGACATTCTTTCATTCCCTGGACCTTAGGATTCGGTCGTTGGCTAGTGTTTTAGACCAGGACCACTACAGCAGTTATAACAACATATATACATTTATGGTAAAGATAATGGAGCCTGTCTAATTAGTTTTATTTTTATTATTTCTCATATTTTAATTTCCATATGTGCCTCTAGATTACAAGCTGTAAATCCAGACAAATATCACGACAGTCTTAAAGTATATAAAAGTCAGTAAAAGGCATATAAAAGAGACGAAAATAGTGAGAATATAAGCGAAGTACTCCAGCTAACCACTCAGCATACTCTACTCTCTTTTATATTGCATCGAAGATTAAAATTGTTGAAAAGACGAGTAGAAAATGCAGACAAGTTGTAGCTGGTGAAATTTGTTTTTGTTACTTTTTGAAATATAAAAAAGAAGAAAAGTGCTGGACTTTCTTCGTGGAAAACTTGAATTTAGATAAAAACGAGAGACATACAGGATCCTTGAGCAGCCTCAGCAGTCAGTCTTAGAGAACAAGACCTCGCAAGTATCGCCAGGGAGGTTTGGTATGTTAATTACAGAGTAACGCGGCTACGTCTGACTCTTTGCCTCACCTCTTAAAGTCCAGACTTGATGCGAGTCTGACCGATTCGTTGTGGATGGTAAGAAGCCCCAACTCCAACTATAAGAGTGGGTTCTTCACTCTCCAATACCTTCAATGGGTATTTTTCATCTTCGTTATACGCACACATTTCACGTGATATGTACTCAATTTCAGTGTCAACCTTACGACCTCCTGAGAAACCTTCGTTCTTTAATACGTACTTTACTCTTATTCCTTTATTTTCTTTATTTCGTAATCCCCCCAGGTATCAAGTTAACTTTATTATTGCACTTAACGTTATTACTGTTTATCGAATTGGCAAAAAAATATATAGACTCACCGCCAAAAATGAGGTACATAACCAGTAAAACAAAGCTCTCTACATTGATTACACGGTGCTCCTTGGACAGCTATTGAAGTATTAGACCATTGACCACTGCCCTCTCTCGCTAATAACATTCTGCAATTAAAAATAAATATGTATTAATGCAATTAATCATTAAAATATAATTAAAAAAAATTTCTTTTTTTTTCAATCTAAAAAAATTAATTAATAAATTCACTATTATTTGATATTCTTAATTCAAAATCATAAATAATTTATTATAAATTTTAATAAATATAATTATCATAAATAAAATATATTTTTTATATTTAATTAAATTTTTTTTACTACTCATGATATTTAAAAAAAAAAATTATGTGAATTCTTAATGATAATAAGATCAAATTATCTACAAATTCTGTGCGAAAATATCAACAAGACACAAAATGGTAAAAATGCATTCATAATAATCTTAATTAAAATTTTATTTCTATAATATTGATAAAAAAATAAATTTACGAAGTTTATCATCAATATTTGTATTCAACTTAGCTCCAAATGCAATAAAAAATTACGTGTATCCTTTGATTTTCAAAAATTTAAAAAAAAAAAAAATGCCACGTTTAACCTTTCTCAAATATTTTCATGGTAATTTCCATGATAATGCATGTAAGTGAAATCAATTTGGCTTGCAGAATAGTAATCTAACCGGTTAAAAAAAAATTATTCAATAATTATTAAGAAAAACGACCTCTAAAAAAAAGAAAATCAAAAGCATACTGTTTGAAAAGATCTTATTTAATGGTTATCCATAAAAAGTGTCTGTAAGGCGTCAGTTTAAAACCAAGTAAAAAATATTTAATTACTTATTACGGTGACTTGATGGAAGTTTATAGATCAATACTAATTAAGATGAAATATAATAAAGATAGAGGTAAGAGTTAGGGGTATAAATTAATCAGTTTCAGTATGTGCTAAGTATATCAAATGCTTAATAACAAGTTTACGAAAGTTGAAGGAAATATGGCAATTACAGCTGGCTGGCAAATTAATAATGAAAGTAAATAATTAATAGCTACACTTTCTGTGGTGTCATGATGACACTGAAACTTATACACTTACAAGCCAAGTATCACAAGCCATCAAAGCCATGAATCGTGTTCGATTAATAAACTGAGAATATAAGTAGATATACCAAGCAATTATCTTTCTTTCCCTCTACCAATAGATCGTTCTTCTCCATATCATTATTTTTCTCATGCACAGCATTAGAGGGGTGTGTAAGGCATAAAACGCAAAGAAGGATCACGTGGTAATTGTAATTAGTGGGTTTTTGTCGGTTGATTAGTTCCTCAACTTAGAGATAGTACAAAGAGTTCCTTAAACCTCATGCTTCTGTTGAACGTTCGGTATGTTAATGGTTGTAATATGACGTTCACTCCATCTCTTGTCTTGTCCATATCATCACTGGTTACTACTCAGATCAAGGGATCGAGAACACTAACGTTAATGTGTATTAGTAATTCCAGAAACAACCAATTAACATTCTCAGAAAGGTATAAGCTTCTTGCTTTAGAGAGCTTCTTCCGTACGGTCTCTTTCATAATTGCTATCAAAAGAGTCTTTACCATCCAGAAATTTGAGTAATAATAACTCTCTAGATACTTCTCACTCCACAATTTTCATTTTTATTTCTCTCCAAATGATAATATTCTATTTTATGGAATAAAATACAAGCCGAATGAGTCTAAACTATAACTATAATACTCATAAAAGAGTATTTATACCTAGGCTATCAATTAACGAGTCATATATTCATTGAAAAATAATCGTACTTTAGTATTTCTTTTTGCGGCAATATTGGTCTTAAAGAAAGGTATTAAATAATGTTAAAAATTTACTGTGGTGTGTATAGAGCATATTAATTTAGGATATGAATTTTAATTAAATTTATATAAAACCCTAAATGGTGATTTAATTTATGGATATGATAATGGAATTGTTTTAATAGTTTAAGTTATTTTTTTATGCCATTGAATTCTAATAGCTTGATCATTTTTATAATATCAGATTGATTGTTATTTCTTCAAATCTTTTTCTGGCATCATTTAAGCTGGCTTTAATGGAACAGGAAAGTGCAGGTAATAAATGTAATACTTTCATTCAAAATGCAATCTCAGATTGTAAATTGGATGAAAATTTTAATAATAGAGTAGCAAAGCCAGATTCAACATCAACGAAATATTTAAATTATTGATCAAAATGGTTTTAACTATTTTATGATTCTAATAAAGATAGCAGTAAACAAATATTTTCAATACTTTTCACGGAATCGATCGTTAAATTTATTATTCTTGTAACGTTATAAAAATTTTAAAATTTCTTCAAACAAGAGAAACTGGAATGAAGATGAGAAAATATCATTTCAAAAGAACTATTGGCACTTTAGAACGTGTTTGTGGAAGCTCAGGTTACAGAATTCATTTCTGCATTTTCTGATACAGTCAATGCATGCTTCAATGCCTCGTCTTGCATCGATACTTCACCTCGCTTTAGCTTTTTCTTTTTTTTTTTTTTTTTTTTTTAATACTTTATTTCAAGTACTAATAATGCATTTAATAATTGTTTCAATTTCTTCTAGAAATCCCAGCATGATTTATATCATCATTATTTCTGGTTTTTATAATTTATCATCAATATATAAAATATTTTATCTTAAAGTAGATGAAACATTATAAAATTTAATGTATAATTATCCAATGAAATATAATTTATAAATAAAGAAATTCTCTCATAATTTTTTCTAAGCTTTTTTATAGGCTGAATAATAGTTTTAATCATCACCATTATTTGTTCCCATGATTTATCTTCTATTCAGTATATAGGAAGTTATATAGTAGCAGTAACAGCAGTAGAAGCAAAAAAAAAAGTAATTTCTTATATATATATATATATATATATATATATATATATAACTGAATGCACACCTGTCGACTCTTTATTGCTTAGCTTCTGCTTAAAATCTCGTACCGTTTTTCTTCTAAACTTTCACCGTGTCTTGAGACGACGATAATTTCTGGAAGGAATCTAGGTTCCAAGTCGTTTCACATGCACTATATTTACGTTTGTCACGCATATACCTACTTAACGATAATAATAATAATAATAATGATTTGACAATAACCCACAGAAGAACTATCACACTTTGAATAAATACACTCTTCATCACTATATAACATACAAATGCATCCACTAGCACCAATGACACTGAAGAAGTAACCCCTGATAAGTCTTGCAAGTGTCCTGTGAATTTATTGTAGCAGCAAAGAATCGTGTTATTTCATCAGGATGTCGCTTTTCGAAACTGTATCTAAATGTTAACATCTCCAACGACATCCTCTTTCACGTATACTTCTATCAAAGCCCAGAAAACACTTGTCTTACTCGACAAGACGACACTGTTGTATCCTCATCGTCAATCCACAAAGTAACCAGCAGCAGCAGCAACAGAAGAGAAAGAGTACAAGGATAAAAAAGGAATCGGATCGGCTTCACTCAACTGCTCCAAGTAAACTAACCGAACATGCTATAGTGTGAGTATCTCACTCACAGTCTTTGCTTTTCAGTATTTTTTTAAATAAAAAAAATTGCAACAACCACGAGCTCCTCTGCAATGAGTCATACCACCGTAGCAGCATCTTCTTCGTGAGCTACCTGGAGAATAGCGGCTGGAAACGGCGACTTTTATCATGACGATCTAGTGTAGAAGCATTAAAACACATCGTACATTCCACACACTGGAATGAAAGATTCTTCTTATACAACAGCCGCACTTAATGCTCGATTATAACTTCTTTTACATCTATAAACATTTATATAGCAATATCATAAGTAATTTATCACATTCTGGGACTTTTAATGTGAGAATTTTAGAAAACTATACAAACTTTATCTAATTCACAAGAATTATATTGCCAGCTAATTGTAATGCGTTAACGTACTCCAAAGCATCGAGAACTTAGACTGTGTTGCAAGGCTTGAGCTGACTCTCAAGACGTGGTCTCCTGTCTTCTCCTTCCACATTGAACGTCTACCACTACCATCTTCACCTGTTTACTTGGTCTCGGATCCATCTTTCCCTTCTTATATGCCACTTAGCAAACTTGTACTCGTATGAATCACGATAAATTCATCTGTCTTTGGTCCATTTTTAATGTTTCCACGTGTTAATTGTAATTTATTGGATTAATATCCAAGAAGAAAAATTACTACTTAATAAGTGATGCACCTTATAAATGTTTGATTGGAAATTTTGATAAATACTTTACCTAAAAAAAAGTTGTCAACCTCGTATTCTTTCAAAAAAACTTATGTTCATTTCACACTGTTAATCTATAATTACAGGAAGGAAGTATTATTGAACTTTTAAAAGCTTCATTTATCATAACTGAATCTTTTTTGTTATTTTTCTTTAGATATTACTGTAAATGTATCAATTACCTATCATTTTGTCATTAATAATCATCTATTAAATTGTGTCATATTGAATCCCATGAAATTTCAATTAACTTTTTTTAATATTAACCTCAAGTATTTAAAAAAAAATATAGTCGGAGATTATTGATTAAACAATATTATTAATACGTACCAACTGAAAAATGATTATGAAATTTTTTTTTTTTTTTATCTTATCTATTATACTAAAGTGCATGACACGGAGAGAAATTAGCTGCTTTTGTTTAATTGGTTAAATTGGACGTCATTCGTGTCATTTTTATCATAATTTTGATTGGTTCTCTGAACGCGTGCAAAATTTATTGAATCGAGATAATTTTAGTTAGTTTTAGTATAATAAAAAATAAAATAAAAATGACCTTTGCTCCTTTTATTTCTATTTCTACTTACTACTAGCTATTAATAATTAATAAGAAATTAAGTATCAAATATATATACATTTTTTAAAGAAATTTTTTTATAACAAATTTTTTTTTATGTATTTTTTTTTTTATTCAAAAACTGGGTAATTGTGCATCAGTGGGACTCCACCCTAATTTCAGTCCAAAAATTTTTTTAGCGATTGGCACGCTTTTTACTACCTATAACTAGAAAATATATGATGGGGGAAGCTGGTTTTTATCACATTGAAATTTTGATCACTCTAAGTATAATCAAGTATAATAATTGAAAAATGACTTTTCAAAAAATTTTTTGCAATGCATTTTTAATAATTATTTATAATAAAAAAATAATATAAGCCATGGCTTCCCTTGACATGAATAGTCTATTTTTATGAACTTTAAACCAAATCAGGCGTTTAAAAATTTTTTACATTGAAATTGAGGTGGAGCCTCACTAATGTATTATTACCAAAAATAGAAAAAAATTAAATTTTTATTGAAAAGGCGAGGGCGAAGCGCGCTCTATATTTACTAGTTAACATAAAAAGTCAATCAACTTTAATAATTATAACCTTGATTTCTTCAACCTTTAACTTATTACTCTTCATTTTAGCTTTTTAAATAACAAATTATTGTTTCACTCATAAAAAAATTTTTGTAAAAAAAATACACAATTTTTTGATTTATAATTATAAATTAAATTAACTAATGACAAAAAAATGATTAGATAAAACATTGAAAACTGTATTCTAAGCCAGGCTTCTTCTGTTGTTGATAGAAGCGTCATTGTTTTTATCGCTAATGAATCGAAAAAAGGCGGTCAAAAGTCCGACTGACAGAACTGCCCTCTAGCGCCGAAAACTAATACTTGGGTTTTCGTAAATATATTCCGGCGATATAGCCACGTGATGACGACAAATGTCGCGACTAATGGCGTGACGATGTCTGAATCGAATTACGAAAGACGAATAGACATTTTTTCTCGGAGTAATTTTCCGGGCAAGGCCACTGTGTTCCCTAGAAAACCTCGTGCTCTGTCGTTTCTACTCTTGTGTACGCATTGTAGTCAACGCACAATGGTGTATGATATAAGTTGGATTATTCCTAAATTAAGAAGACCTACAAGTCTATGGAATTTTGCTAGTACTATTACCTATGCTGCAGTAGGAATAGTTTCTAAGATCATAATAAGTGAGTACACTTACGCCAATTGCGCTATTTTAATACAATTTTTTATTCTCTTTCAATTAATTTTGAATTTACGTAATAAAAATTTATTCTAATAAATAATTCGTTTAAATAATTTATATTTTTTGATAAAAATTTTTTTAATTATTACAGCATGGCTGAATAAAACAACAGTTTACAATAGACACATACTAGAAAAGGCATTGGATCACAGACCAAGCAATGTACCACTCATTACAGTCTCCAACCACCATAGCTGCTTTGATGATCCTGGGATATGGGGTGGGTTTTGGTCTGGCACATCACCAGACACCTAGTCAAGTGATACATTAAATTGCTACTTATAAAAAGTTGCTAATTGACGAAACTCCTTAGCCAGCAGTGCAATTAATAATTATTAACCATCCAACTGTTATGTATCAAATTTAGTGATACAGGGTGAGCTCGACTGTAAATTTATTCTGTGATATTATTGCAAGTCTTCCAAACATATGAGTGACATTGCACTTTCAGAAAAATCGTTAATTTAATCAAGCAGCGAATTAAATTTAATAATTATTATCTCAAAAATTGTCATTCATGAAAGATAATCACAAGTTTTATTGATTGATTTCAGGAATTTTGAGCTTCAAACACTTGTTGAACAGAAGAAAAATGAGATGGTCATTAGCAGCACATGACATTTGTTTTACGAATGTTTGGCATTCGTATTTTTTTATGATGGGTAAATGTATACCAGTAGTAAGGGGCAATGGAGTTTATCAAGAGGCAGTTAATTTTTGTTTGGAAAAATTAGGCTGTGGAGAGTGGATTCATGTTTTTCCTGAGGGAAAAGTGAATATGTTGAAAGAGAATTTAAGGTATAATTAATTTATGATAAATCATTGTCATGAATAAAAGAGTAATATGATAATTAATGAATATATTAAATAATATTTACAGATTAAAGTGGGGAATAGGACGGTTAATTTTTGAATCACCAGTTTTACCTATCGTCCTTCCAATTTATCACCTGGGAATGGACGATGTTTTACCTAATGAACCACCATATGTGATTCAAATGTTCAAAAAAGTAACTGTAAATTATGGTGAACCAATAGACTTTAGTGAAATAGTATCACAGTTAAAAAAATCAAATGCTAGTGCTGAAGAAATAAGGAAGACAATCACCGATCGGATTGATGCTGAACTCACCAAGTATATAAAAACGTTTAAAAATTCATTTGTTCTGTATGACTTTATTAATTTTTTGATTATCTAAATTTGTCTTTTCCATTACAGACTGAAAGGAGCAACTGAGAAGTTACATATTAAACTTTGACACAAAATCGGTGATTAATGCCATAACATCGTTTAGCATTCAATTTCAATTAATCTCGTATAACTTAAATGACAAGGCCATCCATAAGAATAAGCGAATGATTTTCATATAAGTCAATATATGCATCTTTGTAATTTTTTTCCTGTTGCCGTAGTATTATTTGATATAAAACGGAGGAAAAAAGATAAAACTTCAACGCACTCTAAACTTTAGGATATAAGATATGAGCATATCGATCTTTCGCTTATTATATTTGTAAATAATAATAATCTGTGTATATTTGAACTATTAAAAATGTTAAATATCACACAAAAAAGAGTCAAATTGATCAATCAAAGACTGAATTTTTAGAAAAATATTAGAGTGATTATACAAAAGTTTCAATCAATTGATACTGCATAGTTGTTGTTGTTGTTGTTTTTTTTTTTTTTTTTTTTAATGTTTACAGAGTGAATACATTACATACGTGGTTGATATATGACATTTAAATGTTCTATTTAATAGTTTAAATTTAGTTTTAATTGGAAAGAAATATATCCATGAAAAATTACTTTTAACACATTGTAAAGTTATACAATTTTGTATTTATCGTACAAAGAACAATTCCTCATTAAGAATTTAAATGTGCTGAATCTAAATTCAATTTTTTTTTTATTCAATGTGACTAAATTAAAGGTTTAAGATTATATATTTTATTATTACAATTAATTCAAATAGTATATTAGTGTACAGATATAGCTTTTCCACTGATGAGTAACTCTCTTATCAATATATTCCATAATCTCTGTAATCTTTTATCACTATAATATTTTTATATTGTTAATAGCATAGATAATTAAATAGATTATCAACTAGAACATTGTTGAAGAAATTTTTATGATTTCAACGATTTTGTAACATATATTAAATATCAACTATTGGAGGTACTTCAATTTTTTTTCATCACCTATGAATAATTAAAAAAAAATACTATACTAATAATGGGACACCATTAATTAAATAATTCAATAAAATTTACATTCACCCACATAATTTTCAATACATACGTATTTAACATTAATTTGCTACGCATATTCAATAATTTCTGATCAACCATATTAATAATTATATTACGTGCAATCAATTTTAGTGATTCCCATTAGTAATTCTGCGAAGCGTAGATTTATTAAAGTTACATATACTGCCTAATAAGGCAGTACGATCATTTGAACCTATAATAGGTATGATGGAAGTTCCACTAGATGCTTTTGATGATGGCACAAAGACAGACGATTGTTTAGATTCCACAATATTACTCTTTGTGATTGTTGCAGTTTGTTTTTCTGCAAGACCTTGAATGTATGATATGAACATTAGTATTCATGAAAAAAAATAGTGAATTATCTCTAGTAATAATCAAAATCAAAATCTATTAATTTTGGTTTTTAAAACTACGAGAACAATCAATAAAATTAACAAAAAAAAAAAATTGCTTTTCTATTAAAATTGAAATCTCATCCAACTAATAAAATTACCCTGACGTAACTCTGTGTAAGAAAAAAAAAAATTTATGACAACTATTTTCTTTACGATACTTATTATATTATGGAATAATTTATAAATTTTTTACTGTAATTTTGATATCATAACTATTTAAATTAGATACATTCATTGCTGAAGTTCAAAAGTTTAAAGTTTTATTTCAATAGATATTAATTTATTTCATTGTAAAACTCATTAACAAATTATTCCGACGTTAAATTATTTTAGTTTTACATCGAAGCGACCAAAGGTCAGTAATAAATTTATAGTCATTTATAAATGATGCAACATCACTAGTTCAACTACTTTATTTAAATGCAATAATGTGGAAAAAATATTTTGAAAAGTAAATAATTTTATAATAACTTAAAATCATTATATACTTTCAAATTCAATAATAATACTGTTATTTCAAAATATCAGATCATGATAAAAGATTCTAGATGCTTAAAAAGTCATTAAATTAATCAATATCATGAAAAATTGGATAAAGGAAACGCTTACTTAAAACAATGGTTTCATTTGATTAACAATAAGGCTTTAATGAACCTACGTTAAACAATAGGACGTTGTTTATGCCATCAGCTTTTGTGTCCAGCTTATCAATACGAATGGAAATGACAATGAATAATAATTTGGATTAATTGAAAAACAACAAATATTATGATGAGTGTATATTCCAAAAAGTTACCTTGAGAAGGAGGCGTAAGAGTATCAACGCTAGTGGTCGTAGATGTACTTGTAGGACTGTCTGATCTTTCTGGGCTTTTACCATTTATCTGTTTTATTTCGCTTGTACCAAGTTGACTTGATGACCGTTGTTCTTGTGCCAATTTTGATTCTTTTTTCTAAAAAATTAAAGTAATAAAATTAATGACCATTTATATACATATACATTAAATTACATGTAATTATATTTCCATTAAAATAAGTACCAATTTTTGCTTGCGCTTTTTCATTTCCTCTTCCGAACTCATCATTTCTTGGACTTTTACCAGTCTCTTTTGATGCCGAGCAAGTTTTTGTTCATCCCTCAATCTCTGTTCGGCTTTATGGGCCGCTTGAAGTAAAGCATCTTTGAGATGACTACTTAATTTAAAATGAGGTTTTTCAACTTGACTGGCAGATAATAGAGTCATTCGTTTAGCAGCCTCAAAAAATTGATGTTCCATCAATTGAGAAAATGTTGGTAGATCTTGTTTTAGAGCATCCGGCGAAAGGATTACTTCTAGAAGATTTTTAAGATGAACATCACATTGTGGAAGATCTGTACACGTTGCTTCTAACAATGGCCTGCCAAAAGCCATCTCATATAAAACATGCCCAAAGGAATAAACGTCTACTTGAGTAGTAGCATGAAGCTTCCGTCGTTGTACAACATACGGACGATAAAATGCTGGCAAGCCTAAGAGACCATTCTCTATATCTAGTAATTTAGCACCCGATGATGTAAGCAAAACATTTCCAGTATGCAAATGACCGTAAGGTAAGCCTTTTTCTGCCAGATAATTTAGTGCTTCTAAAATTTGATATCCATATGTTGCTATTTCAGATGTCATTAATGGCTTAGTATGCTTTGGATTTCCATATTTTTTGATAAAAGGTTGCTTTGGTTTGGTATTACAAAGTACATCTCGTAAAGTACCATTAACATAAAAATTTCTTATGGTCAATGCTCCATTTTCAGTTACATGTTGATGGACAATACCTTCGATATGATTATGTTTCAATGATCCTAAGCTTTTAAAAACACCTTGCATGTCTCTGTCTTGTAAATGTTTATCTGGTCCGAATTCCACCCATGCTAGAAGTAATTCTTGTTTAGGATTTTGTCGATTTTTCACTGTGTAATAATGTTTTCTCAATCTCCATCCCATATCCACGATAGGTTTGCCAATTTCAAAATTGGCATCACTTCTCAGTGCTAAAGACACTTGTTGTAATGCTATTTCTAAAATATAAAAATAGTCATGCTTTAGTCATTTTTATTTAAGGTTGTTTTAAAAAAATTACAGCTATAAGGTAAGTATACAGCTAGACATAATATATTCACAGTGTATTATATTTCAGTCAAGTTTATATTATCTGAAAGTGTTATTGTATGTAATATACATTTCAGTAAAATTACTTGGAATTTTCACTTGTATTTTTTTTATCTTTATATAGATAACACACTTAATTCAAAGACTAAACACAAAGCATTATATCAATAAATTGGCAGTTATGTTTAATTTTTCACTGTAGTCTTCATTTACATTATCCATGAATAAATCAAATTTACTCAAATAATTCAATCGTTCTTCGAAAGTTTTTTATGACATTTATATTATCGTATTATTATTAGGTAGAGATTCTTACCATGTAGTGGAACAGTGTAATTATTGGGATCGAGAAAGTGTTTCATAGATAACGATGAAGCCAATATGGGATTCATTAGTACCACGTTTAAATATTTTTGCAAAGCAATTTGGCGTTGAGCTATAAATTCTGCGCCCATGTTACCAATAACTTTTTTTGGAGGCAAAGGCAAATCCAAGCCTGATATAGATAGAGCTGCATTGAGTTGTAAAAAATCATTGTATCGTCTACTAACTCTCCACGATCGTTCGGGTAAAGGACCTCTTTGTGTCCTGATCACATATTCCTGCAAGAAATAATCATAAATTGTTTTGTTATCAATGAGTAGTATATTAACATGGATAAAATATTCAATGTCATCATGAAACCGATAAATAAAGATATATGATTGTATAAAATATTCAAATATTATTCTTACCGTATGACCATCAACTGTTCTAGCATTTTCAATTACACTACTTAAAACTTCTGTATCATCCAATAATACTTTATTTGTGTGTTTTTTTTCGAATAAAGCCATTGATAATCATATCAAAAAGAAATTGAGCAGGGCCCATAAGGGGCGGGCTGCAATAATTTATCACGTAGTTTTCTCGTAGCGCCATGAATGACGTTCCACTCCTTCATAATAATATTCGTATTTGATTAGTAATAACACATTTAGCTACTCACATGATGAACTTTATAATATTAAACACAACAAATAAAATTTTTTGTAAAAATTCAACATAAAGTAATTATTTTTTTTTATTTAAAAAAAACCAAAAGAGATTCTGACAACTAGTAATTGTCACTGTATCACCGACCATTGAACACTAATATCTAACTATTCTTTACATATCACTCCTTTATAAATTTATTGTTTCAGTCTTTTTCGAAAGAAAATTAGAAATATTCAACTACTTTCATCAATTTATTAATTTTTAAGATGTAATATTGAGAAAAAATATCATTTTAACTTGACATTATCTTGATTAAGTTTTTCTTTTTTCTGAGTCACAGCTATAACCATCTAGCGGCTGAAATTAAAATACAAACTTTAATAATACATTTCGAATTAATTCAACTGATGGCACCTCTTGTAAATTTTAAGTTTCAGATATTCTCATTAGGTGGCTGACATATGGGTTCCATTGTAGCGGTATAATATAAGTCTAAGGAGGGAAACCAATACAATAATTATTTATTTGTTAAGTAAAGAATATGATGCTTTATTTATTTAAATAGCAATATCTGTTGAATAAACTTTATTTATTATAAACAATGGAAATTAAGCTACAGCTGTAGTGTTACACAAGAAGGCTGGAAATCTACTGTCGGTAAAGTCTGCTTGCTCACAGGTGCTGGTGTTTGTCCACAAAGGCGCTGCTGCTGCGGCAATGCTGCCATACCATGAAATGAGCAAAAGTGAAAAATGTCAAGTGAAATTAGTGTCTTTGATGAATTAAAAATCTATGAAAGATAAATTCAAATATTAATACATATTGTAGTTATTATTCAATAAATAACTGTTATTATTATAAATTAGATAAATTACAAAGTGGGAAAAGGAATGGTACTATTTCTGATGTCCTAATCAATTGAAATTATACCCAGCTTACGTTGGAGAACATCATTGTTATTTAGCGTATAATTTGATGATCATTGAGATCGTGGCTGATCAAAGAAGGTCGAGGTGTCTGTCACACGGTCACACACAGTTGTCTTTCTTGGTATATTCTTCTTCTTGATGAAATACACGTCTTTACTCCATTGTGATGTTTTGTAATATACCATGAAAAAGGGTGAGGCTAATGCCTCCTGGTTGAATTGCAGTCATTAGGTGTGTATTGGAAAAAATACATGTATGTTTTTCAAAATACTAAGAAATATTAAAATTTTATATTGAAAAAATATCATTGAATATAAGACTAAACAAATCCAAAATTTAATCATTACTTTAACTAGAATATTTGTTACACAATTTCACTGTCTACTGGAGAAGATAAAAAGATAAAAAAATATAACACTCTTTGTGTTTACCGTAAATTTTTATAGCTGTTGATACTGTAGTTATACAAAAGTCTACAAATATACTAAGCATCATTTAATGAATGTATATTTTTTATTTATAAACAAATTTGATTAATACATCAATCTTTACTCAATCAAATTTCGTTAAAAATTTAGAAAAAAATATAAACGACGAGTGGAACTTTAGCATAAGAAAAACATGGAGAATAATGACGAATTAAATGTTAATAAGATCGAAAAAAATGATCAGAATGAACCTTCCACCACATTTGATGATGAAAATAATGAAGGATCTGAAGAGCACTATGGCTGTGATCATTACAAAAGAAAATCAAAATTCGTGGTAAAGTTCATTTTATCTGTTAGATTGTAAAATTTATTTCATACAATACTATTAATATTTATTATTTATTTTTAGACACCTTGTTGTAATAAAGTTTATACATGTCGATTTTGTCACGATGAACAAGAAGCTCATACAGTAAACCGAAAAGAAGTTACAGAATTAATTTGCGTACTATGTGATACTCGTCAGCCAGTCCAAGCAACTTGTCAGAATTGCCATTGTCGATTTGGTAAATACACATGTTTAGAGTGTAATTTGTTTGATGATGAAGACAAAAATCAATATCATTGCGATGGATGTGGTATATGCAGAGTGGGCGGTAGAGAAAGATTTTTCCACTGCGCTAAATGTAATATGTGTTTACCTGTACAACTGCAAAATGGGCACAAGGTAAATAAATAAATACCCATGGTTTGACAGTTTGATAATTCGAATTGGAACAAAGTAAAAAGAATTTTACAATTCTATTTACAAAAAATCTAAATATCGATTACCCTTAGTATCAATCAATTTAGATTTTGGATAAGAACATTATACAATATTCACGGTTCAATATATATTTAAACTTATTTTATCAGATGTTTTAATCAACGATTAATTTTTTTAAATGTACAGAAAATTCACGTACAGTTCATAAAAAATTAATGTTTATTATAAAACGAACCATATTGTCTTTTATACAAACAATAATCATTAATATTGTCATTATGATAACATTATGAAATCATACTAACAGTAAATAATTTATTTGCTACTATTTTACGTTTACCTTGTATTTTTTCAGTGTGTAGAAAATGTGTCACATGCCAATTGTCCTGTCTGCTTAGAAGACATTCATACAAGCCGTATACCCTGTCACATTCCTGATTGTGGGCATTTACTTCATCGTACCTGTTTCGAAGAACTTTTACATTCCGGACACTACGCCTGTCCTACATGTCAAGTTTCTCTCCTTGATATGACGGATCTTTGGAGATTTTTAGACGTTGAAGTATCACTTACTCCAATGCCTCCAGAATATAAAGATTATAAGGCGGAAATTTTATGCAAAGACTGTCATGAGGTAAATATCAGACTGTAAAGTCATCATAGGCAAGAACTAATTATTCCATGAATTTTAATAGGATAAATATATAATAGAGATATAAAATTGTCTAAAATTCTGGCTGATAAATTAATTTGATTGATTTCATTGAATAATTGATTTATTTATAGGAATCAACTGTTAGGTTTCATGTAGTTGGATTAAAATGTCTAAATTGTGGCAGCTATAATACATGTAGAATAAAAGGCTCTCCATGTCCAGGTAAAAAAAAAAAAAAATATTTATTAAAATATAAATAATAATTAAAATACTAATTCGTTAATTTTTTAATTTATCTTACCGACAGACCCTGACGTTTTGGATGTAGCAGGAAGTAGTAGCGGTTCAGGTGATCAAGAACAACCCGATGAGAATGGATCTCAATAAATTAAAAATTTAAATAAATTTATTAAGTTCTAAGAAACGTGTTTAATAAAAGTAAAGCATTAACTTGTAAGTAAACGCTCCTACAAATTATGGAAAAATACTTTTACAATTACTAAGATAATACTAAAAGTAATAAAAGAATATAATTCTTTATATTTTTAACTTCGCGATTCGTAGGGAGGTTATTGTAATTAATTTCGAAATTTTTATGTAATTTTGTTCGGAAATATTAGGCATTTGTTGACAGCATTTTTGAAATAATACACGTATAATGTGTGCGCATATGTGTGTGTGTGTGTGTGTGTGTGTGTGTGTGTGTGTGTGTGTGTGGTGTATGTATGTGAGGCCGCGAATAAATTTGTTTTTGACGATAACTTGCGAAAAAAATATGAAATAAGATATTAACTCTGTTTTAATAGCTATTGATGCCAATAAAGATTATTATTATTATTATTATTATTATTATTATTATTAATAGCTATTGACACTTGTTAGTATCATACCATTCAATTTTTATTGAAATTGACCAAGTAAATTGTTTATTTAAAAACAAAAAAAGCTAAAAAAATTAATAACTTTTTTAAATATCTCAAATATCATTATCATAGTTTCTTGTTAATAAAAATTGACGTAAGCGGCTATACAGTTACTTTTTATAAAATTTAGAATGAGTTATTCTTTGTTTCATAGAAACAAAATTTATTAATAGTATATAGTCGAACCAAGAAAAGAGTAGTCTCGATTTGGTGTCTAATCTCACGCCTTGTAACAAAATCTTATGGGGACGTGACATTAGACACCAAATCGAGACTACTCTTTTCTTGGTTCGAATATAATAAAAATCAAGAATAATAAATATTGGGAAGTTGCTGATGTGAATCTGCAGAGTCACACTAATTATCAACTTGTTTTAACTAACTTTACCATTTAAAACTCACCTCTGATATGCTTATTTTTGGCAAGATAAATAAATCAATAATTTTATGAGTATGAAAATGTAATGACGTTTATCCAGAACGTCCTTTCAATAGTTTAACCTTATGTTCACTCGAAGGTTAATATTACCATGTTTTCATTACTGATGCTTTGATAAAAATTTAAAATTGACCGTTTCTTTTTTAAAAATATAAATCAATTGTGATTGGAATTTTTTCTCGCACTAATACTATTATAATTTTCTATTTATTATAAATAATCAATGAATGTAAAACAATATAATATTATCACGAGAAATAATTTTATGTAGTTTAGATATTGAAATTTCAAATATCGTTTGAAAATGATCGCATTTAAAACACAAATAATTAATTTCAAGATAATATCAAAGCAATAATTCAATGTATCAGTTATTGAATATTATTAATTACACTTCGAATTTTTTAATATCTTTCGGCAATCCAATTTATAAATAGTTTTTAGGCATATCAATTAATGAATCTTCTGGGTAATCTAAGCTATACTAGAAGAGTGTAAGCGTGTACTTTATTAGGCATTTGAAATCGAATTGACATGAGTATATGGTACTGTTTAATTCCCTTGACAAAAAAAAAATTTGTATATATATATATATTGTTATTGCTTGCGTTCATAATTATGTTTTACGCTCAATACTCCTAGTCCTGTATAAAAAATTATTTTCCAGGCACTTACAAAATTCATAGACTTTTTTATTGTTATTTCTTTGTGCGATCTTTATTATTGAAATGTAAGATAAATACCAATTACAAAGGCTCTTTGTACGTAACGGCCACAATTAATGTTTTATATTATAATTATAATAATATAATATAATATAATATTCTATCAAACAAACCGGCTATAACTAATTATTTAAATATCTTTAGATGTAGTCTTCCTTCTTTCCAATTAAAAAACTAGCTTTGATAACAATTTGAATGTTAAAAATGCATCATTACTTGACACATTATTTGTAAGTAGCTAGATTGGATGATTTACAATACTGTTCGAGGATTTATTGAAAATACCTCAAATTCTGCTGACTAAAACAAAATATAAATTTTTCCTTGACTTGACTGCACTTTGTTGAAATCAAAATTTACAATCATTTTTTCCCTTATTACCATTAAAATATAAAAATTTTCCGACTAGTTTCGTTATCGGTTTTTCCGCGACCTAAACTTTATGATTTTAATATTAAGTCATGTATTCGCTCATATTATAATATTAAATTCTTTGATGTTTAACATTTTTTTAAAAATTTAGAGAACGAGGTCGCAACACCGATAATCCGTACGATCCAAGAAATTTGCGCGCTGCCCGAGTCATCTCTAGTTGATCTTCAGTTCGTCCGCAAGCAACCATGGTCCATTGTGCTTCTAGTTGAAGCTAAAAAATTTATAAATTAATTAATATTTGAGGTTATTCAATAATTTAATGCATTTCAATGATTTAGTAATAAGTATTTTAACTTACTTTAGCACGTTTCGGTGGCCTTACGAGCAATGGACTGAAACTTGGGCTGTCAAAAGCATCAAACGAGATTGCCCTCTTGGCGTTGGGGTTCCGCTGGACAGACAGTGAATCTTGGGGAGTCTGGAAAGGATAGACACACTAGCTACAGCCGGCAAGTTTTAAGAATCATCAAAATGATAGAAATTTACAGAAAATGTCATTTATAGTCCTCAGAATGTGTACTTTCTTTTTTTGTTGTTGATTTTTTAGACTTTTTTTCTAAAGGAATAGTGTACGGGTATCAATAAAGATAAAAAAATGATTGTTGAAGGAAAGGAAGTAGCGGTAACTTGATTGTTGAGGACATTTATGATGTGAAATAAAGTAGTCAGAAAGGAAAAATAGTTTGTGCTTGCTGCGTTGACTAGGCGAGCCTCTGTATTTGGTATAGGTGCAAATTCTTGGAAAATATCCTGCCGAGGCCGCTGCGACTACTGAGCGGTCGCTCAATATCTTTGGGTTACTCGTTCGTTTGCAAGTTTTAAAGAACGCCTTGACGAGGTAGGTCGGGATAAGGCGGCGGTGGGATATACAATCGAGGTATTTTGGTACGCTAGGCCAGGCCTGTTTTTTTTTGGTTTTTTTGGTTTTTTTTTTTTTTTTTACAAAGGAGTTATTTGTTTGGAGTTAGTGCAGACATGCGGCAACCCAACGTAACAAAAAACACTTATAAAAAATTTATAAATATAAAAATAACTTTTAAAAATAATAATATTAATAATAATAATAATAATAATAATAATAATAATAATAGTAATAAAACAATTCAACGTTGTTTGAATCATCAAACATGTTATCCATGTTTCATCACTAGTCGT
Source organism: Chelonus formosanus (assembly GCA_028641665.1). Classification (NCBI taxonomy): domain Eukaryota; kingdom Metazoa; phylum Arthropoda; class Insecta; order Hymenoptera; family Braconidae; genus Chelonus; species Chelonus formosanus. The sequence continues at coordinate 24,843,560 of CM054002.1, forward strand.
TAAAATTAATACTTTGCACGTGAGTGCTAAAAAAAACGACAAGTGATAAATTTACATAAATTAAGTACACTATTAATTAGAGTGAAATAAATAAGTTTAGTGTCTTAGACACAATTTAAATATAAACTAAATAATTAACAAAGTTGATGAAAAATTTTTTATCAACTTCTGATCAATTCAAAATTTTATTATTATTATTTCATTTTTTTTTTTAATAAATTAAATTTCACGCGTTTATAAACATAATTAACAGACAAACTACTTTGCAACTAATAACTTGAGTTAGTTAATTAAATCCTTGGAAAATTTTATCGCATTTTCATTTTTTAAACAAATATATAAATAAACACAATAAAGAAAAATCTTTGGAAGGAGAGGATATAGGATTTCCTCGAGAATTCCCTGATTAAATACGTTGTGTGAGTTAGCACAAGTATTTAATAATGTAATTTAATTTGGAATGATAAGGATTTTTGTTAATTTAACGATAAACATAACATATAAAAGATGAAAACAAGAAAATTAATACAAGTAAAGCGAGAAGCAAGTGTTAAAGAAATGAAAAAGGCCGGCTAGCGTGTCTACAGGCGATTGGAACGAGAGTAAAACCAGGATAGGGCAGGTTGATGAGTTTGTGATTGACTTTGATTTTGAGTTTGATGCTCTACCTTTATTGGAGGACTTGGTCCTGTAGCTAAAAAACTGTCCTCTAGTGCCATTGAGGCAGGTGAAAAGAGCACTGATGTATCAAGACTTTTACTCTGTAGAAAAAAAAAAAAAAAAAAAAAACCAAAAATGTTAGTATTATCAATATCGGCATTTCAAAACATTGAATCACTCAAGTCTTACCGGTGTCTCGATTATGAAGTTCATTTCAGAATTATCTGTAGGAGTGGGCGTGACAGCGCTTGCCCAAGCCTGACATAGTGCTTTTCGTGCTCGCTTTCCACCGGGTGCACTGTTTTCTTTACCACGTCGCCGACCAGTACCATAACCAGAATCTTGAAGAATGCTACTACTCGCCAAGCTTTCACGATCCGTTTCTTGTCGAATTATTTCTGTTAAAGCATCAAGTCGACTTGGTGTTGCAGGTAATTGGGTTGCTGCACCGCTACGTCGCTCAATTTCAGCCAGAGCATTTTTAAATGGTGTCGGTGTCCGTGGAGTATTACCATTACTCTGATTCCGTCGTAGACCTGACGGTTGTGGAGTAGTAAGTGGTCCAGGACTACCTTTAGGTGTGCTGGCACGTGGCCAAGAGGCTTCTGGGCTTGCCAGACTATTAAGGAATTGAGAGGGACTGAATGGAAGTTGTTTAATAGGTGTAGAAGGTGCAGTAGATATTTGAGGTTGCTGACTAAGTAAATAATCAACAGTTTGATTTCCACTGTCTTCAGTAGTATCATTACGTGATAAACTATACTGCGATATACGACGACGTCGTAATATTGGTGGCGGACTACTTTTACGGTCATCATCGTCTTCAAGGTCTGGCATTGGCATCAATCGAATATCGCCAGAGCCGCTCGCCTCACTAGCAAGATCTAAATTGAAATACTTAGAAAATGGTGATGGTTCACGTTTGACCCTTAATTGAGGCGAATCTAATTGACTCTCATTGGAATGCTCGTTCATTGCCATAATATTTTGATGATAATGACTGGTTTGTTGTACTTGGGAATGATGATGTTGTGTTTGACACCAAGTTCCAGACCAGTCTATAGTATTTATATCAAGACTTTGAGACGTTATTGTTTGACTATCTTCAGGTTTACCCATATTTTTGAATGATTTATCTTGATAAGGTTCTTCCTGAACTACACTGACACGGGATTCCTTCTTTACCGTTATTGTTCCATCTATTGCTTTTCTTCTTCCACGACCTAAAAAAGTGAAAATTTTTAGTAATAAATCATTATTCACAAATGTCGTATATATGTTTTTACCTCTTGATCCCGTACTTCTGCCTTCTTCCGCCTCGTACTTCCGACGCATTGTACTATTCCAGTGGTTTTTAATAGCATTATCTGTTCTTCCAGGTAACAATTTTGCAATTTTTGCCCATTGATTACCAACTCGCCGATGTGCTTCAACAATTATTTTATCTTCAGCATCAGTCCATGCTGTCTTTTTTATTCCTGGATTTAGATGATTGTGCCATCTCTCTCTGCATTGCTTTCCGATTCTTCCTTTCAAATGTCTTGCGATAAGTGTCCACTTTTTCGGCCCGTAACGCTCTACAAGTTCGACGACTTTCTCGTCTTCCTATACAAGATGAAAAAAACGTGAATTAATTGATTGAATCAATAAATTATTATCGTTTGAGACCGAAAAATTTTGAGGACAATTTAAAGTATAAATTTTGACACATAAACTCTAGTGTGAGAAAAACATTGAGATAACGGTGCAATGGCTTCAAAATGAGCGCCAATGAGAAATGAAATTTCGCAGAATATTCTTTAGTACAGCCCCTTGGAACCTCTTAAAGTCTCTTAAAGTTCCTTAAACTACCTCCAAGTCTCGACGTAACCGAACAAAGAGAAGAAGAAAAAAAGAAAGTAAAAGAGAAAAGCAACACAAGAGTAAGAAAGCATCTCACGAGGCGGGAGTGGCCCCACGCAAACAAAATCAGCAAGAGAGAAATGAAGAAGAGTAAAGGCAAGATGTACCACAGTGTGGTTTGCCCTTGGCTGTTGCTGAGCGCATTTTATTGGCACTGATGTTCATACTGAACAAAATCATTGCATATCCTAATATATATTGAAATAACAGACAAATCATTTAATATTAAAAAAGTCATTCGGTGATGGTAATAAATTTCTCGGCGAAAAAATTATACCACAACAATACATTTTAGAGCATTTGAAAGGAAACAATTCAACATTTGAAGTTTTTTAAAGCTTACTAAATATTCATTATGTGGTTAAGTTATTTTTTATGTTATTTTCAAGTTTGGAAATATTAAAAAAAAGTTTAAAAAAAATTCAACACGCATCAACTTCAGTAGAATGATGGTAACTTCGAAGCTGTTATTATTATGGTTCTCAGGTAAAAAGTTGCTTCACATTTTTGGATGCAAGTGTAAATGTATATATGTCTGTACATTCACCTTAGGGTTTATTCATCATGATACTCAAGTACAACAAGAAATATGTATACATATATGAATGTATATAGAGTCAAAGTTGAAGCATTTACAAACTTTATGAATGACTCTTAAAAATTTTACGTAATCCGAAAAGAGTCTAGAAAACAGTATTGTATATCATAAATAACAAATCTGTCCATGTGATTTTGAAGCGAGACTCGTGAACATTTACCCCGAATCACTGGATCTATACACAGTCGGAAAATTTCAAACGAAACCGGTTCCATTACTTCTTTCCAACGTCTCATTATTGCCAAAGACCAAGCCAGAAGAGTTCGCTCAGGAATGCGCACACAAAATTCAAGGAGGCTAAACCGGATAATAGCCCTTTCCGGATGTTCAACTGGCCATTAATAAAAACAAGAAAAAAAAATGTTGCTTTCTTACTATATACAACTATGATGATTATTATCTTATATTTTCTCACCTCCTTGGTCCATGGGCCTTTTACTAGCTCTGGATTGACAACTTTAGCCCAACGTTGTTGACATTGAACGTCACTTCTGTCAGGAAAATGAGTTGCAATCGCATCCCATTTCAGTCCAGAACCACTTTTTTCCGTACTACTCACTAATTGTTTTAACAAAGAATCCTGAAAGAGATAAGAGTTAATACAATAAAATGACTTTAGATAATAAAGAATAATGACAAAATAAAATACAATTTTGTCCTAGGGTTTTAGCAATTAAATATTGGCTCATAATCTTTTCATTAAGGATATATTTTTTTTTTCTTTTTCAAATCAATGACAAATAAATAAATTCCTTCGCATTGGATAACTGGATTTATAAAGCTTAATTTTATTATTCTTCTTAAGAATAAGTGAAAACGGGGGAAATTTATAGGGCGCAAAAGGTTTTTATATCGAATGGAGCACGTGGGATAAAGAATTGGCAACTTTCCCATGGGAAACAGTATGTTGGGTCTATACCTTGGCCTGCACTCTAGCATTAGACTGCACGTGCGAGAAAGAAAAAAAAAACAGGTAAGTACAGGATCATTCCCATCAGTCTTTCCTTGTTAAATTACATTATGATCACAGAATCGTATAGTTTAACTCAACAATATTCTGATCCATTCTCTTATTTTCAAGCAAGTTTAAACTGGACAAATATTTTAATATATAAGACTTAATCTATTTCATGATCATAAAAAGATCAAGATGACTGATATATTTTTTCTTTACAATTTTGATTAATAGTTAATTTTGTATCAACTTTTACCTCTTCTTTCGTCCAACGTCCCTTGTTGATATGTTTGCCCTGAGCCGCGCTCGAACCGCTACTCATTGTGGCTGTTGTAGGATTCGTTGAATGAGAAGTCGTTGAATAAGATGCAACATGGTATTCACTTTCTGATTCATCACCACTGCTCGAATCATATCCAGACCTCGATCTGGAAAGATAAAAAAAAAAATTTGTTACTTTTTTGTAGTTTTAAGAACAATCCAAGCTAAAATTTAATCTTTAGATCATCAACGATAGTAAAAAATAACAAGGTGTCAGAAAAGAACTTTTAGAAATTATTTTTAAAAACAGTCCTATCATTTACACTTGGATACACATCCTTCCTGTTGAACATTTGAATTTTTTAAGTAATCTGATTACTTCTTTTCCTTTCAACCCGCTTTGTCTTTGTGCTTCTTTGCTAACACCCTTCGATTTATTTTCTTTCGATGGCTTCGTTCCTCAAATCCCCGGATACACCAACCACATCCTGTTCAGGGGTTGTCACAAGTGTATTTTACGTACATATTTTCTTATGTTAAATTAGTTTCCTGTCAACTGACTTTTACACTTTGTAAACTTCCTTCCCGTTTTTCCTTTAATTTCAGACTTTCTAAAAATTAGTTCCATCAGCTAAAAACCGTTTTTATCCAAACCAAGACCCACTTTTATTTATATTTCAGTCTTCTTGGACTGGTAACATAAAAGCATTTTTATATGAAGATGTGATGAGTGTGATAACACACGTCCACATGATCTTAGTAAAATATATAATATGTGACTATTCTTTTTTTCTCATTATATTTTATTACACATCTATTATACATATATCTCTTTTTCGTGTGACAAGGGACAGCTTGTGGTTCATATCAACATCAGTTGAATTGCGTTGGTATTAATCCAAATATTTTTTACCATCACCATTTCTTTCTTCGACATTAATAGACGAGACCCACACATTTCATTCAGTCTCAGTAATCGCTTGAGATAGCTGTATATATTGCTTTCAGTTTTCATTCATACATTTTTTCAGAATCACCAATACGTTATATCATGAACAATAAACTTCAGTTCGACGCAGATGGTAATTAAATTAATGTAAAACAGTTTATTTAGCTATAATCGTTAATTGATTTGATTAAATTTCCGACTAAAAATGATAAATTTGAAATATGATACTAATTCTTTCTCTATTTCGTTAAATATAATCATGTATATTCCACTAATCTGCTATTTTTTCTCCTTTGTTGCTCCAATCATGTTGATATCGTATTTTTTATCCACTCTATTTCTCGGCAACTAACCTCAGTTATCACAATTGCATCATCGTAAAATAAATCCAATAATATTGATGAGGGTTAAAGCTTAATCAGGTCAAGTTTATGAAGATTACCCATTTTTTTTCAACTGATAAATATATTTACTTAAAAAATTTACCAAAGATAGAAAATATAAGTGAGGTCTTTCTTTCCTTCTTGACTTCCGTACGGCTTCGTTCTCCTTCGTACGGTCAATTTATAGATATACATAGTCAACTTTTTCATTCACGAATTTTTATCACCACTAATATCATCAAAACCAACGGATTCCCATGACATTGATAAATTTCAAAAAAGCCGTATTCAGGTCAAGCTTGGGATGATATCTAATGTCTGCAGATTAATTTATTTATATAAAAAAAAAAGAAATTAGATAAAGGTGCATGATGACGTTTGCATTAATAATGACAGACCATATCTTCTAATTTCCGTCTGGTATGTTTTCCGTTTTTGTTTTCTCTTAATAGATCGAACCATTTATGTGAGAGCTTATACAACTAGCATGGCATATGCTTTACAGCATGTGGATTTTTAGTGTCGCACAGTCATTGTTATTAGCCTCCCCCAAAAAGTGGCACAGGGGACGACGAGACTGAGTAAGAGAGAAATATCTGAGGTACATGAAACAGGGGTTGCAGAATGCAGACACAGCTGTCTGTGCAGGGGGCGAAACGAGTATTATGAACGTTATTCATCGTATAGACTTGAATAAGAATGCACACCAATCCTTGAATGCTTAAAAAATTTATGTAATATTGATTGACCAAGGATTTAATTCCTTGCCTGCCTAATTAATTATCCTTTTTCTAATCTGAAAATATCCTGTCACATCACTTTTAAGTTAGATCATCTTCGAGAATACCATAACACTGCATAACATTGGATTTCCTTTGATTCAATGTTTTTACATCTGAAACTCATAAAATATTATTATCAAATGTTCGAATTAAATTACTTTGACTTTATATATTCAACAGAAATGAATTTTCATTCAAGTGCTACACACCCAAAAAGAATACCTTGGATGAAGAGAAACTATTCTCTGAGCAATTATGTATTCAAAGTAAAACTATAATATCTTGACTTAAAATAATTATCTCGGAAGTGCATATTCAGGATAGTTGAATGAAGATAAAGAAATTTTTGGACTACATGCTAACTTTAAGTTAATGGCTCTTGAGCCAAGGGAATTTCTTTTTTAAACAAGAGTGTATCTTGTTTCATTTGAGAAAATTTAATGTCGTAGAGTCCGTATTTTCGATCAAGATGATTCGTTACTACAGTTTTGATCATTGAATTTCCGTTTAAGACTGTGAATTTTTAACGAAGATAATATTTTACATGGAATCAAGAAAAAATATTATCTTGAACTATCATAATATGATTTTCATTATATACAAAACCGATTGTCTTGAATCAACAAAATTTTTCTTAAACTAAGATATTCTTTTTCTATGTGTAGTGTTACTAAGAATATCGGAAAAATTGTTACCAACATGTTTTCAAACCCAATGAATTTTCTCTCAAGTATACGTTGCCATTTTATGTGACATTCTACATCTAAATATTCTTTTCTTATTCCATAATATCGGAGTTTAGACGGGTCATTATGTAAAGTTATGTAAAATTCTCCCATCAAAGAACTATTTTTTTCTTTAAATGTCCAACGGTCGTAGGTATCCTTGAGTTTGCTGGCACGTGGCAATTGAACATAATTCCAATAAGTTTGGAATCTCCAAGTATTACACGTAATGAACCGGCAAAGTTGATATTTATATTACATAAATCCGATTAAGAGAATCCATAGCTTCTTGGTATGTGTATATTAATTTTGATTATGTATCAAAAGACTAATTTTTAGGCGCAGCGGTCGGAGACCTTTGCTGATAGATACCCATATGTACATCCTATGCCATACACATCCTGACAGGGAGACGCCGTAAGGGCAGGTGCGTGAGACGACAGCTGTGTCTTGTTTTCTTTCTTTTTCTCATTCTCACTTTTTTCTTGCAAGCCCTCTTACTCTCTTCTCGCTTTTTTCTTACCCTTATGTGGAAGATAATAGTCAATCGCGTCGATCGTAAGCTCTGTTTCAAGACTATTTCCCTGCAGCAGCTGGTTGTTTACTTGGCTCTATTCTAGTCCAGACAAAGATAAATGATGTTTAACGCGCGTCAAATGATTCTGAAGTAGAATGACGGTTAAGTCACTCACCCGCATATTCAATATTTTTTGCTTCTATACAATAAGTTCTATTAAAATATAATACATGGTCATTATTACTTTTGTTTAGAATTTCAACTAATCAACTCATTAGTTCACAACAATTGTTTATTTTAATTCATTCCATACTAATTTCTGTAATGATCTGTTACGAATTTAGAAGTTAATAAGTCATTACACATTTCATAATGAAGATATCATTTAGGAGAATAATAATAATAATAATAATAATAATAATAATAATAATAATAATAATAATAATAATAATAATAATAATAATAGCAACATCGATGATTCCTTTTTTAGACAAAACTAATTATGTATTGATAATTAATAGTATATAATTTTCGTAATAACTGTATACTGAAACAAAATTGTATAAAAAAAACTTGTCCTTCAAAAATCGGTCCTTGACCAAATGGATTTAAAATAACTATGTTGCTATGCTATCAACTATTTTACGAAAAAAAACTGATGATTCAATAAATTTTAATTGATTCTAAAATTTTTAATATTAATATCTCAAGTATATTTTTTAAATTTATTTTTAGTGTTTTAGCATAAAAACTCCCCCTTTAAAATAAGATAGATTAAAATGTTTTCATAAGTCCACGTACATTCGCACATATTTATAAGTTGAATTTGTTCAAGCCAAGCAATACCATATGTCTCTAAGATCTTATCAAGTCAGTTTCTATTTGAAGGCCGTGGGACAGTGGTATTCGCAATATATTCGATAGTAAATCTTCAAAAAAAAAAAGTCTGGAGCAAAAATTGACCGTCATCGTATTTAATAGTATTGCAGCCATTTATCTCTTCCAAGTCTACCTGGCCCTTTAAATTCAAGGAATCGTAGGGTCCATACTATAGTCAGCTGAGTTTCCTGTTATTCCAGATAAACCTTGAGATTTTTCTTAAATAATTATCCTGAGACAGTCTTCAATCTTAATACCGTTTTGACATCAAATGCAAACTAGATGCTTAAGCTAGTCACCGCAAGATTTTTCAAGTTTTACTTCACTCAGAGGGTAGTCGCTATCTACCCCTCGATATAAGAAAATAAAATATAAGCAACCATCTGCTATGTCCTATATAACACATAATGTACGCATATACGTACGTATAATACATATATGCTTCCAACCTCTGGTAGGTAAGTTCCCCTCTATTTGTCAGGACCCCATGTCTTCGACGCATAGAGAAAGAGCTGTGAGAGTCAGTTGTACAATTTCGTTCCCCTTTCGTTTTTTTTAACATCTACCTTTAGCGTCTTTACTATCCTTTCTTCCTTCCTTTCCGCTTCATGTTTTCTTGTGTTTCCTTTCCATCACCATAAGCACTCTTCTTGACAGCTATATAATCCATTTTACATATTTGACGTCACCTCTTTGTCTTAAACATTAATTCCCACAAAAGCCAGTGAATTTCATGTTTATTCAATCGCACATCAATCATTCTTATTGCTTAATGTGTATCATCCTCTCAAATATGCATTACCATTTTGCATACGCTGTTCATCATTATATGGTACAATTATCAGTAAGTACTTTTGTCTCTTAATTCCGAAGGCAAAGACACGAAAGGATAGTGTACAAAATTGTACTCGTATCGACATGCTTATGAAGAGAGGGCCAGGGTAGAAGGCCCCTATGAGACATCTGGTCACCACCTGCCTTGTTCTTGTTCATACTTTTTCGTTTTCTCTTTCTCCTTTTAATTTGACTAGTATGGAAAAGTTCCAAGCTCACCATAATATTAAATACTCCACCAATGTCGTCATGATTCCACCACATCACATATTTTAAATTCAGACATTCACTAGAGCATCGACCTATAATAATTTCCGTAAGCTTTCAAGCGAGTGTATATATATCGAGTAATACTTGATGCAAGGGCCTTCAAACTCGCTTGATGGCGGTAGTGCCATGGTGAAAGGAAGCCCATAGAGGGTCATGTAAACGAACCAGGGGTGCAAAAGCATCAGTACTAGGGGTTTCATTTAGCTTCATCGGGTTTCATCATCCCCCTTTACTGCACCTCACCTTAATAAACCTTATGTTACTATCCCCACCCTCTTTCTCGTACTTTGTGTTCGTTCCCATGACAAGTGTGTGCTATTTTACGTGTAAATCTTCCATTTACCCGTGAGAATTTTATATCCTGTCAATATAAATATTCACATCTGCTCATCCTGATGACCAAATGTATCCATGTGTGTCTTTATTATGCTAAAATGGATCATGACGCCTACGAAGTATCATCTACTTTCCCCATAAATATTCGGAAATCAATATTATGTTTCATATAGATTATTTCAACACCAAACCATAAGAGCAGATGTACTTGCAGCAAGGTTTTTGTAATTTTTTTGAGCGTAGCGAATGTTATGGGCGTTTTTCTACACCATTATCATCTGCTAGAATTATCATTGATATTGTTAATATAATTTTCAATAATTAGTAAAACTTGATTGCCAAAAAAAATTACATAAAAAAAATTGATTAAAACTTTAGATAATTTTTTTATCTGCATTTCTGGAGTTTGAAGAGAATTTTTAAAAATTAATAATTAATTAATATTGAAGTAGTAAAAATGACATTGGAGACAGGATAAATTAATAAATTCATACGTGAGAAACATTGAAGTATAACTTTCAAATTTAAATGAAATTTCGCAAAATATGTGTGTATATGTTAATCTTGAATTCAAATAGAGTCCAGTGGTTCTCTGACTTTGTTGAATTCTTTAGACTTTTCACTTGCTGTGTGAAGTTTGTATAACAAAAGAAAAATTTGTGAAAGAATAGCGGATATTTCACTGGCATTGACCATCATGAATTCGCTTTTAAATCTTGACAGGTGAGAGAGCGAGAAAAGAAGAGAAAAAAAGGAAAAAAATTTTTGTTGCCAAACCGGATTGACGATGGACTTCCCTAAATCATTTAACAGAAACACTGGAGTACTTTAAGTTTCCCAGTATGAAAAAAATTTAAAAGAAAACGTAAATCCCTAAGGATGAATGAAAATTTCTTCGAACAGTATAGAATTGTATCTTAAAATAACGCCTTTTCTGTTTAATAAATAAACCATTGAAAAATAAAATAAAAGTGTTATTCATCAATCAAAAAATTTTTCATGTGAAGTATTCGATAACGACTTATCTCCAGTTGATATTAATATTAACCAGTAACTTCCGGTTGACTTTAATTTCTGCTGCACTGAGTTTATTTATCTCCCCCTCTTTCTCTGTTTCACGCTCTAATTTTCATTTTTGCGAATTTATTTTGCTTGAATAAAACATCATGACAAATTATTAAATGATGATATTGAAATAATATAATAAAGAATATAATAATTGAATCAAGTAATGACATTAAAGATACATATTATCATAGCATAATTTATTATATCATCACTGTAATTCATAGATTTATTATCATCATTTATAATGTTAAAATTAAATTGACATTGATAAATGGTACTGAAATAATTTAAAATTAATTTACTTTTAAACAGCAAAATATTAAAAACTATTTATTAACTTACGCTTCAGTGGGTGGTGGTGAATAAAATGTTGAATGATAAGCATTGATATCTATAGACTTGGACGGTACAAGAAGATCTCCCGGTAAGCGTTGCATTGTTTTCCAATTTTTGAATATTTATAAATTTACAAAAGACACTGATAATGTTTCCAATTCACAAAACGATAAATTATTTACACGATATCCATGGCATAGATCACATCCAAAATATCTTAATATTATTGTTAAAGTAAGGAGCTGTCAGAGTTGGATGACACATTCTCCTTTTATTTTGCCTTTTCTTTCCCTGTCAGCTGCAATAATTAATTACACTTGTTACTTGTTGAGACAATTATATTCATTATCATTTATTCAAAAAATTATCGTGATAAATGACAGCTGCTTTACATGTATTTATTCCATTTACATTAATTGTCTTTTCTTCTGTATTTTATACCACGATAATAACCAATCAACACACAATAATAGCTTTAAAAACAAACCTCATACTTTAATACCTCGTGTCAACAATAAGTTTCCCACCGAAGATACTCTGCTTCTATGAATTAGTACACGTTCACTTGATTCTCTTCTATTTATCTCTTTAATGTATTATTGATAAATATTAACAATATTGTAAAGAGTTAACTTGTTTCTATTGATTTTTTGCTTTAGAAATGTCTGAAATGGCTAAAAGAATATGCATTTGCGTACGATGAGCTTCTCTAGGGATTCTGAACTGCGCAGAGAGAACACTTCAATTCGAGGAAAAAATTTATTTCTTAAAAAAAAGTACACTATTTTATGAATAAATATTTTAACAGATTTTAAAAATAATTCTTAATTAAATTTAATTAAAAATTTTTAATAGAAAATAAAGCTTGAAGAAAAAGGCGAAAGACGGCAGAAAATAATAAATGTTTAATAAGTAAACGCGCGTACACGTTTTACGGACGCTTGCTCGATTTCGACTGAGAACACATTGAGGAATAGAGGGCTGAGTATTGGAATAAATGCGGAGCTACGAAATAAGCCGATGTGAGCCGACGCATACACACGCGGTCGGGCTGTTGTCGCAGCGTGCTAAGAGTTTGATCCCACGCGGGTGCAATAGGTGGAGCTTCGACTAACCGCGATATCGAGTATCAAATGAAGAGCAATAAAGAAATCTTCAGGGACTAAGTAAGTCAGAATAGGATGGAAAAAATTACAAAAAAAAGAAAGAGAAAAATAGAAAAAAGATGCACATTAAAAGGAACCCCGAAAAAGGCCGAGGATGTCCGAAATTCTGGAGGGATACTTTGCGTTAGAACGAAAATATATGTCGAGATGAGGCTTGATGTATACCATGTGCTACTTCTCGCCTTCGGCATTGAGATAAGCTAGAACTAAACAGGAAATTATTTCTAAATTTTCATCTGCATTGATAATTAGAATCAAGCTGACTGAACATAATTATCAAATTAAAGAGACGCCGTAAACAAAAAATAAAATTAAAAGGACTAGAATCATAGATATTAAAGACATCCTCAAGGATGACTGGGAAGTTTCTATTTCTATCACTATCGTTCATTGATAAAACATTTTTGTAAGAAACGAACGTGATTTTATTTTGTTTTTTTACAAATGCATGCCATTGTAAATTTGATAAATATATTTGTTTATTGTTGTCATTACGTGAACAACAAAAGAAGTTACTTTTTTTTTCAAGTTTAATCAATGAAGTATTAATTTATTCAAATTTGATCCTTTGTTGTCTTTAATTGAGAATGTCTTTCCTTTTAATTATTTCCAGCTAGACTCCACGGAATTCTGTTTATTAAACGATACCATCATATTCATAGTTTAGTCGATTAATTGCTATCATAAAAACGTTACTTTGTTATCATCTATCTATGTTTGTGTTTAACATCCTAGATATATTTCCCTGTTGATTCTTGTATGTACATACATTATACGATGTTGGCTTGGCAACAACATCAAGTTATGCGTCGTCACTTTCAAACCTCTATTTATAATTGTCAGCAATCAGTCTATATCTTTCATTACAATGTAATTCTATAAATAATTTAGGTCTACATAAAATGCATATCCCTTTTCTAATCATTCAAATGACTCGAATGATTTTTGATAGGTTCAGGCAATCGTTAATTATAACCAAGGAAACCATTTAAAAGTATCGACTTCTTGGAACGCGAAATCGACAAAAGTCACGCTGCTTGTGTATACGAGACCACGATTAAACAGAAAAGAAGGGTCACTAGCAGAATGAGAAAGACATAAAAGAGAGACGCATGAAATTCCTGCATGTGATTACTTATAGCGTCGTCTCTGTGTGGCATTAAAGACGTTTATGAATGAGTAAATAATATTCAATTGAAAATAAAAAACTATCTTTCAAATCACATGCTTCTTAATGTATGATTGAAAAAGATAAACATATACTATTTGTTCTAGATTGTTGTTTCAACCCCTGCCTACCAACTCCAATACCCTCATGATTTTAAACTTTGCTAGCTATAAATTTTAATTTATCTATGGTTTTTAATCCATAAAATACGTACATGCATGTAATACCAGCAGATGGCCTTTTATTTGTTATTGACCAACGTGTACCACCATCAAAAACTCGTGTATATTCCTCATCGTCATTGTATCTCCCATGACACACACATGGTCCAGGATCCTCGTACATGTACGCGCCAACAGCTCGTTTGCTTGTCCTTCCGTCCTCTTCTCGGTTGCTATGCGGGACCACAGCCTGACGTCATCTCATATATCTTTCTACCAGCAATTTGCTTATTGATAAGTACAGAGAAGCGTTAGATTGACATTCCTACAAGCGTGAGTGTGGGGACTGAAGAAAAAAGTAGCCACTGATGTCCCCATGTGATGTGTTACATAACAATATTCGAACCTTCTCATCTTTATTTTCTGTGTAGAGACATTATTAATTTTTAAATTTTTTTTAATCTCAGTTCTGTTATGATGGTGCAGTGGTTATGAGAGCTGAAACAAGTCATTAATTATTTAATCAAGCATATCGCTTATAGAGAATGTACTAAGATATTGTTTTAGAAAATAAACGAAATTTGATCGTACAATGATAAAATAATCACTGTTAATATGGATTTAATTTCTATTCTATGGTATACTATATTCGTGAGATTTTAGAGAGGGTTAGTGTTGTTTTTTTCTCCAGGACGAAAGTTGAACCACCTTTGGGTTATTCTATACATTTCTCGCTCGCTTTCGTGTTTTCAGCAGGATACCGGATACTTGGTCAAAAAATAAGCCAAGTTACGAAAAAATGGAAATATTTACATTTTTCTAACTAAAAATTGAAGGTCTTACATCTTATGAATAATTATTTTTATCTCCAAAGCATTTTTATTGATTCAATATTGTTCTAAAAAATTTTTTCTCTTCCTAAAACAAATAAATTCATTCGAGTAATTACTTAAATAGCTGTTACATACCAAATTTATTTACCAAGAAAATAAATCTATTGACCAAAAATTTAAAAATTTACCATACTCACTTTCAAACTAATATTTTTTCTAGAGTTCCTCACGAGTTTTTTCCATCAAATAATTTCACGGAAATCATCAAGAAATACAAACTCATAAACTTCATAAAACTCTCAACATAACATGATGATATTTTCCGCTGCTCTAGATCTCTTAATTATCACGAAGATTGTTTCTTATATCAAAACATGACTGAAATCTTTTAAATTTCAATTTAAAATTCAATGAATGTGAACTCTACAGGATGAAGGATGAGTGTAGTAATACAAAAAAAAATTATGTACGGATTTTTAGGGGCATAATCAAGCAGCTGCTCACACATGCACGCGTTACTATTGCACAATTTTCCAAGGATCTGTCCTTCTGTATAAACCACTCCCTCCTCTTTATAGAATAAGTATTTTATAAAGCTATTCGTGATATCACCAGATGGAAACGAAGTGACGATCAGGATGATAGACCTAAACAATAAGATGAAAAAAAAAACAAAATAAAGTATACATAAGTGAAGAACAAAGTAACACCGGTGTGCATTTGCTCGCGTGCCACGTGTTTTACCACCTGTCTCATCTAAGCATACAATATTGTAGTACACAAAAAAAAGGAAAATGATTAAGTAGTAAAAGAGAAGAATATTTTAAACTGACATCCAACATACTGGTGTTATAATACAATTAAATGCTGTCATGATGCAATTGAATTATCTTCTATAATATATACTTATTTTTCAGTAAGTTATGTTAACTATAATTAAAATATGCTTTAAAAAAAAATTTAATTAAATCATAAAAAAATGGTTAAACCATAACATAACTATTAATTGATGGCCAAACATTGGCAAAAAGCTGAAAACAAACAGACCCAATAGAATTAAATTACAGTAATTTTAAAAAATAGTAAAATTGTTATAAATACTCCAAAAGTTTCTAGAATTAAATAATGTAGTGGTTTCAATAACGAATTATTTACCCCAATTTTCAAAATTTTTCATTTATGGTTCTCACCAATTGTTGGTATTCTATATCTTATGATCATATAATATATTGATCAATGCATTTTTCATTTACATATTTGTTATAAGAAATGGAATATTGTCATTCGTATCCTGATCACGTTTTCAAGTATAACCTGTAATACACAAATTTTATTATTATAATTATTATCGCATATACAATTGACAGATGCTACAATTATATATACACGCGGTGAAATTTAATTGAGCGTATCATAATTAGATAATTTATTATTTCTAATGACTTTAAAGTATCAAATATGCTTAATTAAAAATTTTCTATTTGTTTCATAAATACTTCTTTCAATAATCTTTTGTAAACTATTAAAAAATAAAATTTAAAAAACCCTTGACTTTCTTTGCCGAATAAAAAAATTTAAATTTATATAATCTTTTCAAAAAATAAAATATTTAATTCAATTATTTTTTTATATATTCATATTGATGTAAATCATAATATTGTTTATAGTTGACAGTCACTTAAGTCTATTGATCTACAAAAATTTCAATCAGAACTTTTCCGTCGATAAAATAGATTTTTTTTCATACTAACGGTTGGTATGATATTTAGAAATTAATTTTTATCTTACCACCAGCAAGAAAGCACTTCAAAGTGACGCCAAATTTGCCGCCAAATCACTAATCGTTTTTGTCCAGCATTATTATAATCATCTGTAAATAATTAATAATTAAAACCAATAAAAATGAGATTTCGTTGTAAAATGATAAATGCTTTTGCTATGCGGGATTTCACAAGTAATAATAAATCATTGACTATATCACTTTAATAATATTTGTTTTCTAAATGCTTATGATTGTTTACTAACCTATGTTGTGATTTTCTAGATACTGTCACAGCTATATCGAAAATGTCAAAGTCCTGTGTATTACAAATTACACCTGATGAATTATATTTTATTGTTCTTGATGACGCCTGTCGATCGCCAGTTGTTTGGGCCGAATTAAATCGTGATCATTTTTTTGAAGAGTACTCTATGGTAGGAGCTAGTGAGCAACAAAATAAAATATATTGTGAATTTGATACTCTTATGCTAACAAAGAGCTTGACGTCTCTTAAAGCAACGGCCAGGAGTGTCAAAATAAAGCTCACTAATAAACAACAACCTTGTCTGACTCTGGAGATTGAACTACCTTCTTTAACAACTGATTCTTGGCAGTGTATCCATGATGTACCAATCAAAGTAATTCAGAGAAAGGACTGGCAAGCTTATCAAGTTCCAGATATACCTAATTTTAATGTAGGTTTTTTTTTTTTTTTTATCTATGAGACTATTTAAAAGTAAATTATTTAACATTTTTTTATAATATTTAACACAAGAAGTATCATTTTCTAGATTTGTAAAAAGAAAGAAAGAGAGAAATCACTTTTTTTAGTAGAGTTATATTTAATTTTTTTAGCTTTGTACTTTTGTCAATAACAAAACCTTATTTTTTACAGATATCAATAGAATTGCCGTCACTGAAACACATTCGAAATGTTGTGGAAAAAATGAAAAATATGTCTCCTTACCTTACCATTATAGCAAATAATAATGGATTACTCATTCTTAGAATAAATACAGATGTAGCGAGCGTTGCAACACATTTCCAAGACCTTAATGTTCCTCAACCAGATCAATCAGGTAAAAACGAAATATCAGTAACTGTAGATATAAGACGTTTTTTTATAATACATACATGGGATTCAGTTCATCCTGATACTGTTACATGTAGCTTACGCAACGAGAGGGTAGTTTATTTACACCTTAATTTAACAGATAGTATAAAATTTCATTATTTCATACCTGCCGTAGCTATATCTTAATAAGGATTAGAATGAAATAAAAATCAATTTTTTTTTTTTATTAGAAACATTTATTTTATTATTGAAAACATGACTTAGCGTAATATTTCAGTAAATTAAATTACAAAAAAATTCGAAATTTGTAATTAATTGTAAGCTAAATTAAAACTTCGTTCATTTTCTTGTCGATAATTCTGATGCATTTGATCGATTTGCTGAATTTTTTGTGCGAGAATTGATGTTCTCTGGTCTATCCACTGAAGACTGTTCATGTGTGCATTTAAAATCTTCCCAATCTGTACAATTGGATCACTAGAGTCTTGTGCCCGATTAGCTTCGTTAAGATGTTCAATTATCTCTTTAAGATCTTCAAACATCTGTTTCAATTGCGTATCCAATTTTTCTGCTAGCCTATAAGTATATTCTCGTTCTGGATCTGATACAGAAACAGATGCCAGTTCTTTTTCTAATGGTACCAAACAATCTTGCAATTCTTTCTGCTGACTAACGACATAATCTAGTTCTTGTTCCAATTGCTCTTGCTCCAACTTAACTTTTTCGACTTGTTGATTGAGAGTAACAATTTTTTCTCCATTAGTAATCAGCAATTTGTCCCATGCATTTATTTGTGCTGCTTGATTCATGAATGCTTTCTCCTGTTCTTCCAATTCCAGTGTCCATTTATTTATAGCCTCTTCCAATTGACAAAAGTTCATTGCACCGGTTTGTCCACTACTTGATGAAGAACTTACGGTGGTTGTTGATCCTAAAGTAGTTTGTACTGCATTGGTGGTTGCTACTGCCGTCGTAGTAGAAATTGTAGTATTAGTTGTCGTAGTAGTCGGAGCTGTAGTCGATTTATTTAAAGAAAATCCTAATGATGTTGAAGTATTACCAAGGCTGAATCCTGTACTTTGCGTTGTAGCTGCTGTTGTTGTTCCAGCAGAAAGTGAAAAGGCACTTAACATCGTTGAAGTTGGTTGATTAGTCGATGAACCAAGTGAAAAAGCTGATGTTGTAGCGGGGGTGCTAGTTGTTACAGCTAAATTAAATCCTGTTGTAGCACTTGCAGTTGTAACACTTTGAGTTAATCCTGTTAAAGTTGAAGTAATGGCTGTCGAAGATTATCTCTTAAGTTCATATATCATTTCAATTATTTGTATGAAATACTTACCACTAAGTGAGAAACCAGTAGCTGGAGTAGACATTGCTGCCGTACCAAAAGTTGTTGATGCTGTACTTGTAGTGGTGCCAGCTGTGTTAGGTGTACCAAAACCAATAGATTGAGTGCCTGTTCCAAATGTCAAACCACTAGTTGGTGCGGTTGTTGTACCCGTACTAAGGGTTGTGCCTTCTGATGGAACCGATGTAGGTTGATTAGTTCCCATTCCCGTATTAGAAGCAAATGATAGAGTTGACGTTGAATTCAATGGAAAATTAAACATCTGTCCTGGTTTTCCCTGACTCTGCATGGCTGTCAGAGTTGGTAAAGTTTTTCCAGCATCCCCTGCACCAACATTGCTCAAAGAAAATTTTGGGGTTGATGCTATAAACAAATATTAATTATTCGTCTTATTCATAACCTTACTTTAAGGTGAATACATCAATAAAATACATACTTGCTGGAAGAGCAGATGTTGCCGTTGTTGATTCTTTAATTTTACCAGGATTATTTGCAAAATTCATTGTAAAAATAAAATTTTTATAACGTGTTTATTCTGAAAATTTCGCGAAAAATTTTTAAAATATTAATACTTTTTACGTAGTTAAAAAAAAACGATAGCACTGACACGTGATGAGTGAATTATGAACTAAATTTCTGCAACGCGGGCTTTTTAGTTGATATATTAATCGTTAAGTGTCGTTAGTGTTGCAAATATTTTGCCAGCTGACCTTTTTGGAGTAAATGTCTATTTTTAAATCATCAAAATCCACAACACAAAAGTAAAACCGGAGTTAGTGTGCCGACAGTTCTTCGTCCTCAAGTATTAATACGCCTTGAATTAACTATACCATGATAGTTTGCCCATAAAAAAGTTCTAGAACAATTTATAGTTTAGAAAACGACATTATATACACATTTTTAATACGAAATATTATGGCAAAAATGATTGTTAACACATTAATATTTACAAGTATCCTTTGTTTTGCACATGCATCAACACTCTTGAAACCTCCTCAATCTGCATTGGTAATAGGATTTGAAAAAGTTTATGATTTATCTTTACTTGCAAATACTCTATCTGATCAAGGAATTGATGCAACTTTGATTGTGCCATCAATTTATTCCAATGATGTTTATGAAAATCTTGTAAATGTTGAGGTTATAAAATTAAACTTTACAATAGAACAAAATTTAAAAAACGAAGATAAAGCGTTGAAAGCTTGTGAAATGTTTTTAAGTGATAAGAAAATTCACCAAACAGCAACAGAAATTGCACCTACTTTTACAATATTTCCAGCAGTTAGGTAAGTATTATTGATTATCTATAATAATTAAGTGAAACTACTTGTTAAATTTATTTCAAAACAATACACTTGGACATATTGATTATTCTAATATCTTCTTATATTTATCCAGACACGATGCTTGCCTGATTCCTTGGACTCTAAACATTGATTCAATACCTATAATATGGGCAGAAGGATATGAAGAAGAACTGTATGTAATTCACAACTCTAAGATGGCCATTCCAATTTACACTAGTGGTGTTATAGAAAGATTTTGGTTATACTTAAACATGAAAACCGAAATTGCAAATATTGAAGGCAATTACGTATTTTCTGCAATTAAAATAGCTCAAAGATATTTAAGCAATGCCAGTAGAAATTTATTATATGAATGGTATTCTGATGTCAAGCTTTTCTTATGGGGAAGTGATCCAGTCGTAAGATTAAATTTTGCTCCATTGACTCATCGATTAGTAGAGGTAAATAAATAATTTTAAAAAAATTTTATCAATTATTAAACAGTTTGTTTTTCTTTTTTTTTAGATTGGTTGTCATCATTGTAGAGGCGTTCAACCACTACCACCGTCTCTTCAACAGAATCTCGTAGAATTTAGGCTTGGTACAATAGCAGTGACATTAGAAGATAGTCATTTTGAATTAATTATAAAGATTGCTGAACGACTCCCTCAAGGTAGACAAGGTCAAGCAGTTGCTTGGAAAACTAGAGCCTCTGCTAAGAAAAAGCCAGAAAACTTATTTCTTCATCAAAATGTTGATCGTCAAGATCTCATAGGTAATTTATTGATTATTGTTTGTTAATTTTTTGTTAATAATTTGATCAAATCACAACTAAATAAAGTTATTTACTTAGGCTATGTTCGTGCACGAGCTTTTCTGAGTCACTGCAGTGACATTGAACTCTTGGAAGCTGCATTTCATGGTACTCCTATACTATGTTTCCCTAGAGATACTCAAGAGATGAAAAATGCTTTACGAGCAGTAGAACTAGGATTTAGTATCCTTTTAAATGATGATCATTCTATTGATAATGTTTATAAAGTTATAGAAGAATTGAGTCAAGTATCAAGTTACCGTGAATCCGCTAAAAAAATATCTTTGGCGTTAAGAGATCGAATCGTTCCAGCATCTGATAAGATAAACTTTTGGTTAAGCTATACTGCTAGAAATAAAGAAACCGCTGTAAATTATTGGCCAGTAGGAAAAGGGATTACGATAAGAACTTTTGATGAAGATGTAAAATTTTTTTATGGTTTATTAATTGGAATAATATTTGGTGTTTTTTTTACAATAACAACTGTACTTACGTGGTATTATCAGAGGAAAGAGAACAAAATGAATAAGATGAAAGGAAAAAAACATACTCGTTAATTTAAAAATAAAATAGAATTATTTTCAATTCAAATAAATAATATACCAATAAATTGATAAAATACATGGACAATTTTTAAATATATTTATAAATACTTTTAAGAATACAGGTCATACATATACATACAAATATTATAAGCTAAAAAAAAGAAAGTCTAGAGCTTTGTCGAAAAATTTCTTAAGAAATATAAGATATTTAAAAAGCTATACTATATATATATATACCAATTTTTTTCAATACTGTGCTTTGTATATCGTCACTGCCACGAGTTAATCCCCCATTGCCCATATTGTTTCCTTATCATCTGTTTTAGCATAAGTATTTAATAATTATTATTTAATATTATTTTTATAAAGATCTCGATCGTCTATATCAAAAAAAGTACTAAAAATCTATAAAATATGGACATGCGGTTTGTCTACTCAATTAGTAAACAAATCCATACTGTTTTTCTGGATAAAACAATACATCCAATAAACAGCATTGGAAATCCAAATAATTCAGTACAGTATCCCTCATTTGTTATAAATATATATACAACAATAACCGATTAAATGTAAAAAAAAGGATTATATGTACAATCATTGGCAGATTATTATTAATTATTAATTAATGAATTAATTAGTTAATAGCTATTAATCGTTGATATCATAGTAGTACATTATAACTTATCTATTTTTTTCTTTATCTTGGACGAAGAGCCTGATACGGCCCATGTTTTTTGGTTGAATTAGGATACTATCTCGACATTATAGATGTAAAACATATTAAAAAGAGATGATTGAGATACATACAAAAAAAAACCGGACAAATGATTGATGTTCAGTCATAAAGCTAGTGAAGTGAAAACTTTCTATTTCTCTGTCACTTTTATAGCTAGATCATCATTTGATATTGGGTTAATAATCATTTAAATAGTGGAATGCTTAATTACAAACGTGTTCTTCACGCGTATGTCGACAAAGCTCACACTGCACTCGACAACACCACACAAATCTACATTTACATTTTTCTGTGACATCACGGACTCGAGTTTGATAGCCTCGTCCACAGCAGAGAAGTCGACAGCCGTCAAGGCCAAGAGACGTGCGATTGCATATTCGACCTCGGGTTCCAGGAATCCCCAAGCTACAAAAAGAAATGATAATTAAACATTTTCATTACTCATAAAATTTTAACTATTATATTCTGCACTTACGTGAGATTACGCTCACAATAATCAGGACTGTCTTCAAGATAGACCAAGTCTGTTTTATTTGGTCTTTTGAGGTCTGGTCTAGCGGGTTTAAGTCTCGCAGGTCGTCTATCACCCCTCTGTACTAGACGAACTAGTGCAGCACCTTCATGAAGAGCTGCTAAAGCAGATCCTGCACCTCTAAAAGCAGGAAGTCTTCGCCAGCATACTCGAACGCTACAGGAACCCGACATACCTAAAAAAAGGTGACGAAGGTGATGATAATAAAAATGAGGAAATGATAAATTTTATGAGAATAATACGTGGGATTTGACATTGTCTGTATTTAATGAGCATTTTACCATGACATTTGCAAACACGTTGCATCCTTGAACGTACAGCACGCCTTCCAGCTTCACTGTCGTGTTTCCTCATTAGCTGGCCTGCCAATCCTTTGGGTCCATGTAAATCGCCTTCTTTTATCGGCATCTCGGCGCCATCAGACCACTCTCTTGATAATTTTTCACCGAAATGTATATCCTACAATAAATACAAGTAATTTGTAAGCAAATATCATCAGTGAAGAATGTTGGAGAAAAAGAAAAATGATGGCAAGGTATATCCTCACTAAAATATATATATATATATATATATATAAAAGAAAACAAATCGAAAACGTGAGCTGTTAAGTCGCTTGCAAGTGATCATGGTGGACGCAAACATTGTTATCCTCATCCAGATTCTCAAGTGACGACAGTCACATACAATGAGAGCTCACGTCAACAAATACTCCGTTAGCGGACAAGCATAACCGAAGACAACTAATACGTTACCACACTTCACCCCAAGAAAATATATATGCCGTTTGAATAAAGAAAAAACTATCATCGTGTGAGTTTGAACATATAAATATATAACATATAAATATATATACACATTTATCTGTCGTGGTAACCCGTGGTTGCTCCAGGGGGTTGTTGCAACTTAACAAGCTTAGTCCTCTTAATCCCTTTGTAAGCTCACAATGTCTACAAGGGGTCACCTGCTCACGCGAAATGCATCCATTCACATGACGGCTTTATGTCTTGCAAGAAAAGAACAAATACGCGACAGAGAAGAATACAAATGTTAGAGAAAACAATGAGCATAATTAGCCAATGAAAATGGTTATACCTCACTGCATCCACCCCATTGCCAATGACTGGGATGACGGGCCCTTACTCGCATGTCACAAGAGCAGTCAGTAAGTTCACCTCTGGAACACGCTCTGGTTACGCTATAGGCAACAGCCGCTGCTGAGATTGCATACACGAATGCTGCCTCACGACTGTCTACAAGTAGATTAACTCGTTACTATTTCAGTTATATACTGCTGAGACGAGAATTGGTATATAGACAGCAGATATGTTAGTTGAAGATTTTTTTATTGAGTTATAGATGAGTTTATAAATAACATGGGGGATAGTACAATTGAAAAAATGCTAATGTTAGTGCAGTGAATGGCTTGTATTACTACATATATTCAAATGATAAGAAATATCTATTTGATTGCTGATAATTCTTAATTATATTTCATTTAATTCATTAAAAATAAACTTAAATAACTTCTTATCTTGATTGAAAATATTATTTATGATCTGTCAACCGTTTTTTTTTTATAATTGCTAGAAAAGTTTATAAAATAAATTAAAACTTTTTAGAATGTTTACTTAGTTGATTGCTTTGTTGAACATAGTTGAAATATTTGATAATTATTTTCAACAAATTAATAGTAATATTCAGTAATTGATAAAAAAAGTATGACATACATCATTTTATGCTAAACAAACTATAAAATTGAAAAATTGTAAAAAAAAAAAAAAAAAACAATATTGTACATTATATAAAGTCTTTCTGTCAGTACATTTGAAATAAATCACTTTTACTTGAGTCTATCAGCAACAGAAGCACCTTTGTACTTACTGACTAGCATCACTCCACCGAATATGTTTTCAGGATTATCCGGGCTGACTGAACAATTCCATCGAGCTGAACGGAACTGGTACTGGCACTCCTCGATGGCTAGCCTAGCCCCAGCACTTATAGCCTGTAAACGACACACACCGGTTATAGACTAATGACGACAGCAAAAAAAAATATATATATATATATATAGGTATGTCTCTAAGAACAATTATTTTCGTCTTAAATTCCTTTCATCTTCTAAATCAAAGGCACATTTATTATCGTGTGAACCTTTTATTTGTTAAGATATATCTCAATAGTTTTCAGCCTTATTATCTATTATAAAGTTAAAAACATTAACGTTAATGAATATTTATATTTACTACTATAAGTAGTAGCAACGTTCCCTTATACCTCTAAAGCTTCCTTTCGTAAATGCCGCAACCCAAGTCCCACACTCAGGAACACATATACACATATATATATATATATATATATATATATATATCGTCTTTAGTTTTTTTTGTTTTTATCAAATATGTTAACTCAAGTAGTCGAAAGCCTTCAGGCTCCTCACAAGGAAGCAAGAGAAAAAGAAATAGACAGACAATAAAAATGAGTCTTCTATACTTGCCTGAAGAATTGGAGGTGAGCGTGAACATA
The DNA here is from genome assembly GCA_028641665.1 of Chelonus formosanus. Classification (NCBI taxonomy): domain Eukaryota; kingdom Metazoa; phylum Arthropoda; class Insecta; order Hymenoptera; family Braconidae; genus Chelonus; species Chelonus formosanus. Next base: position 24,868,967 of record CM054002.1, read on the forward strand.
TTCCCTGCTGTTTGATCGTCAAGTGCAAGCTTTTGCAATTCCTTTCGGCACTGGCTGGTCCGATAACACCCGCTCCAATCTGCGGAGCTCCGTCGGCTCCTATAGCACTCTCTGAACCACTCAGCCTTGATTCAAGGCCTAAGTACCTGTGACAGATGCAAAAACAAAAAAAACCTCATTAAATGGGTACACATTTTTATCGGGTTTATTAAAGAAAACTAATTAAGGAAAAAATGAAAAAAAATAAGATAAAATTTTCTAGTAAACTAAAGAGTAACTATATATAATTAGAGCAGGCGTATTTTGGGGAGAAGATTACAGGTCGTAGGATCGAAAGGTCGGCTGGTAAGAAGTCGTTGGACCGGAGGCGTAACCACGCGCGCGGTACCTTTACAAAAATCAGTGGAAGGAGTGAGAAATGCTACAGTGGTAGAGATGAAGAAAAAAGAGTAAGAGCAGTTGAATGAAGAAAAAAAATAAAGAAGATAAAAGAGAAAGATTCCAAACTGCAGATATAATATGCAACGAAATTTTTTTCAAGTATTTTTATCGTCTTCTTATAACGAGTCTGGATAGATTTATTGGTCCAACTGTTGTATGCAAAGTTGTAACCAGCTTATATGAGAATTCTGATGATCCACATTAAAATAAACTATTTATTTATATTTATAAAAAAATGGTATATAATTAATAAGAGAATTTCAAAAGACGTCTATATTTTTATTTTATTTATTTGACAGCCATTTAAGCAATAAGAGACAGAGAAAGTATAAAACGCCGTTTCAAGCTTTCTTTTTGGTTTTTAATATTTATATGAATAAATTTTTAATATAGTTGTACACTAATTTAACTTCTAGGCTAATCGGAAAGTAAGTTTTGCATTTGAATTAATCATTGAGTTGAACAAAGCATTATTGACATTCTGATTTTAGACCCTTGGTCTGGGAAAGACTAAATGATATATTTTACAATAAATATTGTCAAGATATCAGAAGGATTGATTTATTAATAATTGCAGAGCTGGTAAATAATCGATCACAGATCTACATAAAAAAAAAAAGTAAAAGTAGATATATATGACAAGCTGTATATGATGGAGAAAGAAATAATGAATATAGCGAGTACCTAAATGGAACTAAATAAAAAATGAATGAAAGAATGAGCAAGTACACGGCGTAAAAACAAAAAAGACGAGAGGTGAAAGAGAAGAAACGAGGGAGGACTTGCCGTCCCAGGAGTAATAAGGAGTAATATGACAGTGGGTGGAGACAGCTCGACAAAGAGCCAAGTGAAAGAAAAAATCCATATTCAGATTCGATGATGCATTCGAGCGAGAAACCAGGAGAGAGGATTTCTATTCAGTAGAAAAATCTCGGCCGCGAGTTTATATATGTATAAGGTATAAATCCCCTTCCATTATCATCATTATTGCACATGAATGATGATTATTATTTCAAGAGCATTCCCTTTTAGCCCAGTAAGGTATCCTATTGCCGTCATAACCACGTCAATGGTGGGCTTTGTTAATGTGACAGTGATAGGGCCCATTTATGTATTTTACTAACCACCTAACAAATTCCCTAACTCTCATACATAATAGAATAAATTTTCTAGCCCTACAATGCTTCATGATAATTGGTAAAAAAATCTGCTCAGATATTATTACTTGTTTCTACATCATTTAAGGTAAACTCAGTACACTCATAAACTATCCAAGTTGTTGAAACTACTGATCAACATCTTGAAATTTATTTTACCAAAATTTACTAATTCTAACTAACAAATCAGAAACTGGTCAGATTTTCTCGATGAACCGTGAAGCAAGCAAGCATCATTATTATTTAGTATAGATATAGGTACTTGGCCCTTTCCATACTCTCGTATACCCTACTTATACATCTCTTGTTGATTTAGTCATTCATGTAAACATCGGAGTTAAGTATCGTTTGCGCGTGAAAACGTTGGGGAATCGCTAGAGCTGGCGTAATATATACTTAGCCGTTATATCCTACTCGTCTTACCCTGTCGATACTAGTGACTCAAGCATTTACATACATCACCATCAGCTGGATTATTTGCATTTCAAGTACTTGCTGTGATCGTCAAATATGAAATAAAACCCCAATAATACACGTATATAAAGCATCAGAGAACGTGTCAGATAAATTAATAAGCCATGATGATGATGGCTGAAGTCAACTGTCTAGTAACATGCCAGTAGATCGATCATCACTATCACCATGTACCATCACTCTATTTTGACGACTCACTGGTCCGGTGCGATTCTGGGAAATAATTCAAAGATCTACTGGGCGGACACGTTGGAGAAACCGGACGCTGAAGAATCCATGAAAAACTTGGGTTCTGAGTTAAGGCCAATTTGAGATAATTACCAATTTTGTGAGTCGCTGTTGCTCTCACTCTCCAGTGATTTTCAATGATTATCGTGAACTAGCCAAAGTGGCATCCTGTAATAGGTCTTAAAGTGAACCGCTATCATACTACATAGTTATAGATCTAGTATAGACTCTATTTCTGTCCAGTTTATATCTTACCAAGATGCTAAGAAATAACGATTCAAATTATTTATGTAATTTCTTTAATATACACTAGAACACCGCCTGGACATTTTGGCTACTGATGAATTCTACAAATTTAATATTATTGCTGGGTATATAGAAAGTACTCAGGTTGACACCCACATTTAGGAAAGAAATAATATTTAATGGAAAAAAAATTGCTTTCATTTCAAACTCATTCATAAAATATCTTTTATGAGTCATTTGGCTTTTTTTCACTTTAGTAAATAGTTAATAAAAATAATTCTTTAAATATTTTATTACTACTCTGATAGTCTATTACCCAACAAAAATGTCTATTATTTTATACCTTTTTCATCAAGTCATTTCTTCTTATGGGTAAATATTTTTTTTTTAAACTTCTATATAAACAATAATAATTTAAATTTAATTCAAACAATCATAAAAAAAATTATATTATCAACAAAGTTTTCCTAGCATTTATTAGTAATTATAGAAATAGCAGAGTAAATATAAAAACATAAAAAATCTTTATATCTTGTCGTTTATTGAACTTTTTTGCAGGCAATTATTTTAAAATAACACTGGGAATAGGCGAAGTAGAACTCTGTTGCTTTAATAGAGAATATATTCTACACAGTTTATTTGATTTTGTTATTGTTATTATTATTATTATTATTATTATTATTATTATTATTATTATTCCAGTCATTGCATTGGATGTATTTACATTTGTCTACCCTCCGGCGTATTGCAAACGCATATGTCTGTTGCCAATATCGCTTTCTCATGGCTCTGTTTATATAATTAATTTGTTAATTAATTCAGATTTTCTGGTATAATGAACCCGGGCGCAAGTTAACGGTCCGTACTCCGTGCCTTCAGGGTGGCCCGAGCAGAAATACAAATAGTTAGTGACTCGATCAACCAAAACACTCAATATCTATAATCTTCAACATGAATCATACTATATGGAGTGATCATTTGAAATATTTTACCATTCATTTAAATAATTGGTGAATATCATATCTATCATTTAACCATATGGGAATCATTCCAATTCCACGGTTGAATAAAGTGCAAATGCGACGACTCATGTGCGGCAAAGTTATTTCTTTTGGAATTTTATTAATAGCACAACTAATGTACAAGCACTCGGTGCGTGGCATACTGGCAATTAATATACTTATACTTGTGCGATCAAAGTAATTAAGACGCCTGCGTATACAGATTCAATAAATTGCTAAGTTGAATCTAGTAAATGCAATTTATCTATTTTTATCCATTTATAGGGTAGTCTGATCACTGAATGAATATTCAGTTAATCATTATAGTTTTTTTTTATTTTTTAAGTAATCTTATAGAGAAATATTTTAATAGAAAGTAATAAGCAATTATTCAACTCAAAGATAGAGATTAATTTTATTAATTAATGAGGATATTAAAAATATTTGCAATTAACCGAATAGATAAGTATGATAATTTACAATAATCTTTAATTATAATCATGATTATTTATTTTTTTTATTAATTTTAGCTATCGAAATTTAATTTTGTATAAATTTATTTTATTGATAACAATAAAAATATTGAATAAATAAAGTGAATAATCTAAAGTAACGTCCTACATGTTTCTATACCCGTGAAACGTCTAGTAAAGACATATTTTCCAAATCCAATCACCATTCTGGAATATTATATCTTAGTACAGTTCTTGTACATAATAAGGAAAAATACCTTGAATATAAAAACAAGATAAGAAGGAGTCGTTGAATATATATACATAAGCGCAAAATGGAAGAATATTACTTGAGCTCGCAGGTAGACATAACATGGATTATTGAGTATTTCCAACAAATTCTCATATAGTCCCTGAAAAAATCTGATTAGCTTTTTTTTTATCTTTCCAGTTTCCCGGAGGAAAAGTTTGGTCATGACAAAGGCTAGAGCAGTAGCAACAGCCACCAGGGTGATTTCATCTCGACGGAAACAGCTCAATTTAGCGGAAAAGATTCTCTACTTGGCTCCTTGGCAATTACTTGGTCGGTCTACGTTCACCCTTGGTCCTAATGTATACATTTAATGTATATAACGTGTATGTAACTCTCAACTCTTGCAGTTATTATGGTCCAACGTGATTTTAGCCATTCCTTTTTTTTCCGAGTGTTTATAGTTTCCGGTGATGGAGGCGCAGAAAGCTGGACGGTAAAGTAGTTGGTCCAAACGCTTGGTCTTTGATCTCGTCCATCATACGTACGACATCCGGTTTCATGTTGAAGGAGAGATGCTTGGCTAAGGAAATTCCGGTGCGGCAAACATCAAAGGTAACTTTTTTTAAGAATTGCCATACGACTTATATTCCTCAGATCATGCCAACTTTCACGACGTGCAAACATTTGATACAACTCGCTGAATATAATACGTGCGTACGTAATACTTTGAAAGCCCATCAACCAAGATAACAGTCGTAACGAAAGAACGTCTGACAAATTCATATGAAAAGTATTTAAGCGTAGATAACTTACAAATGACAGCATATAACTAAGCTGATGGACAAGCCAAAGGTGATGCTTTTAGCGTCAACCATCCTCCATATATGTACCAACGTCATATATATATATATCGTTTTACTGGTGACGCATTGTGTTTTATGGTGAACAAATTTTATTGGACTGTGATGGTGACCACAGCCTCGTCGTCGGCAATTCTCAAAGACTACGGTAAAAGCTATAGTTTAACCGTGCTAACAGCGACCGTAACACCAAATGTATTACTATTACTTCTTGTTATTCCTGTCAATATCATAATAATTTACATTGCCATATAACGTGGTCAGATGAATGAAATTTTATTCATTTCAATACCCAATGTGTAAAATTAACAGGTCGATGGGTGGATGTACAATTCTGTTGATGAGAGAATCATGTAAATTTTTAAAAGAAACGGAAGGTAAGGTATCAGATAAAATGTCGATTTGAGTCAACCAAATAATAGGTAAAATTTTTTTAAATAATACATCCTCAACAAGATTTAATATTCATTCTTCAAAGTTGGATTTAGTCATTTCTTACTTTTTTCTTATTTTGCTAAAAGAGTAAAATGTCTGAATTTATTTTTAAAAAAGGTTCAACTTGCAAGTTTAGAGCCTTTTTTTTGTTGTTGTTTTTTTTAAACAATCTGATCAATTTATGCCGCCATTACTATTTATCTCTATGACAGTAAAAAACAACCAAACTTAGAATAACTTGAATGATTTTTTTCTCTTGATAATTTAAGCTTAAAAATAGTTTGATAGCCTTTAAGCTGTCAAATATATCTAATCCATTATGATAAAACAATAAAATGACTTTTAAGTCTTTATGTTTTTAATAAAACACTAATTATTATATTTATCACGAATGAATGAAAACCACCTTAAAAAATATCTCGTATAACTGGATCACATAACATTAGCCTTTTCAAACATGAAAAAAAAATTTTATTTTATCTGTCAATTTAACATAATTGTTATTGAAAAAACTGATAAAAACTTTTTTTATATTTATTATCCGAATTTAACTGTTCATTAATTATCCGTTAACCTTAACTTATAATATCCAGTTTTCTTGGAGGATCAAAAATCGTTTACATTTATGTATAATATTTAAAACACATTATCTTAGGCATAATGGATATTACAAGTCTCATTATAATTATTCGTGGAATATTATCATCAACTGTCGCTTGTCATCATTATTTGCACCGCAAATTTTGTACCGTTGATCTTCTCATGCTTCATTTATGCTTCTCATCTCATTTCTTTTGGCAGTAAGCAGGATAGACTATATACGTATATCTATCCTCTAAAAATACTACTGATTTAGCGCTCGTACGTTTACATTAAGACGCGTACACCCGCTCAACTTTGTCGGCAAATGACATTAAAATCTTTACAAATTGCTTGGAATTTTATACAATCCAAAGCCGAATATCATCTTCCCATAACTTCCTTTCTATTTTATTTATTATTTTTTTCAAAGTATCAACTTATTTGAAAGCTAAGCCTAATGTATTATAAAATGTCTTAAGTCACTAACTGATATCTCTTTTATTCAGAAAATATTTACATTCTAATTTATAATAATCTTTTTCTTTTAAACATTTTATGAATAGAGTAGCATAGAAATTATTATTATTATTAACAGATTTTTTTTAACAACTCATCTAATTATTCTTTGTTTCGATTATTAATTATTTATACAATGAATTATTTGTTCTAATAAATTTAATGTGATTAGAAAAAAATATTATTCATGTAATTACAGTTAATGTTGAAAATTTATTTCAATTATTTGTTATCAATTGACAAGATTAACTTGACAGATTAAAATTTATAATTGATTTAAATTTTTTATCTAAACAGATTAATCTTGTATCATTATTATACTGATGTGACATCGATCTAATCATTTAGTAAACTATTTAATTCATAATTCAATTTATAGGTGTTCTAAAACCACAAAGTTCATTTTCAATGCATTTAAATTGACTGAATATATTAATAAATTAACTTCATCGATTTTGTGTAAGCTTAATTATGCTCATTTATATCTTTAGAAAGTCATTAAAATTATTTTTTTAAACAATTTTTTTTTTTTTGCTAATCATTAGAGAATTATGACTTAACTTACTTGTATCAAGTAACTTATTAGTAAAAATATTAGCTACAAATTTCTCTGCATATTTGTTTTGTTTTAATTCTTAGATGTCAGTAAATTTTTTTTGCTGAAAAATAATTAATTGAGAAGTTAAGTATCGAATGTATAGTGAAACGTAAGCTTATTAATTATCAGTAGTAAGGTTGAATAAATTAGAGTTGATGGTGTATTACTATTGAAGAAAAGAAAATGTAACAATCCATACATGATTGACAGTGTTGTCCGATGGATGCTTGTCGAGATGTGAAACGGGGCGGAACGCAACTCTTGGAGCTTATGAGAGTTTAAAATCCCCAAGTGTGAAGTGACGTCGACATGGGTGTCTAAAATAAATCTTTTCGGCAGGTAACACAAGAGCAAACTTATCAGAGACAAATTTAATATTTTTGGAAAAATTTTTCTGAGTTCAAAGGAAAGTGAAGATAAGCTATGGATTGGAGCTTTTTTATTTGAATTTTTCGTAAATGAATCAATAAAGTGCTTTCTATTATTTTGATTTATTTACATCAATAATTAGAAGTATTGAAGATAAATGATTATTAATTAAATTTTAATCATTCGAACTCTCTAGAATCAAATTAACTTCAATTTAATTTCATTGAAGAGAATTAATTTTTTAATTTATTACTCAGTCATTTTGAAACTTACTGTTTTATTGAATTTTAACGACTCCATGCGTTAAATTATTTTTCATGCATACATAATTAACTACATAATAATTTCACAAAAAATTATATTCTGTTTTTCAACTACTTTCGGTTGCTCCAATTCCAAGTAATCAATTATTTATTCTGAAGCCGTTCAACTTTTTTAAGTGTTGAAATACAAATGAATATTCGTTTTCCAAATTATAACCCATTTTTAATTAACAAATGAATTTATCAATTTTTTTGCATTAAGAAATTCATCTCCGTCTTCCAATTATTCTTATTCTTCTTAAAGTTTTCAATTACAATGAATTTTCTGGTCATTCATAATTAGAAAAACGTTAATTAAAATTTTTTTAATAAAGATACTTGAATTCAGTACAAGCATAAAATCTCTCTAGAAATATTTAATAAATGATTAGAATCAATGCATTGAAATCCTTTGAGATATGTTAATAAATAGGTAGACGCATTGTTGTCTTGTCCATATAATTCCCACCGTTAACAGCCTTAATCCACTCTCAGGGCAATGCAATTCCATGGAATTCACTCAGCGTAATCTGCCACACTACGAGTTTGAATCCAGCTCGTTTTGAAAAGCGAACCAAACGTTGTCGTACCAGAAATCTTTTTCTTATCTCTCTTTTCAGTTGTACACCAGTTGTATATACATGAATATATATTTTATATGTATATAAATATATCTATTTCTACCGCAAATGTATGCAAAAAGTTATCAAGTTTTCGATTAGGGCATTTTTGTTCTTAATCTAACAAACCTGGTAATCAAACTGATTAATAATTATTTAAATAACCATTTCTGATTGTATATATGCCCTCCAATATATATATATATATATATATATATATATATATATATATATATATATATATTGATTATTTTGCAAGTTCGAAAATGCTTTAATGAATTTTATAATTATGATGATAATGATAATTGTAATGAAAATATTTTTTTGTTTAGCCTAAATTTAGCAATAAAATGTAATAATTGTGTAAATAACTATTTTTGATTATATATAATTATATTTATGTGTGTAGTATAAATTTAAATATCAATAACGACATATTTATGTCGACATTACCAATCGAAGAGATTTTTCTTTGAACGAAAAAATTAATATTTTCTACATTTTTACATATAAATTACTCTACGTATTATTATTTAAGAAAAACTGTATGAAATTGGGCATCATTCGTATTTAAATGAAAATAAAATGCTAGTTATTAAAATGTTTCAATAGAAAAAAATTGATTTAATGTGAATTTCTCTATTCAAAAAATCTTTTATAAAAAGTTTTTATTTATTTTATTAGTATTTGTATAATCACTGAATTTTTATTGTTAATTAAATTTAATTGAATATTTTGTATTTAGATATCACTTCAGTTTATAAAGAAATGTAATCGAGCTTTTGATTAAAGTCTAGAAAATCATATAAATAATTATCTTTGATTCGACACACAATATTTATTGGCCACATATCTCTACATTAATTGCAACAAACGTTCGTTTATAATTTTATTTTGCAATGCAACAATTTTTTTGTTAAAATTAAAATAAATTACATTAACTACGTGATAAAGAAATATTTCATTTCATGCATACCAACGTTAATTATTAAAATAAATTACTTTTTACTAAAGAATTTTTTTTAAAACTTATAATTCTCATTCAACTCCGTCTTAATTTGATCCAATTAAAATCTACAAGCATGTCTCTAATTTTATCATCTTTCTGCTAATTTTATTTTGTACATATATCCCGAGTCGAAAAATTTCACCTGTTTTACGACTCTTTGATGAAGACTAAATTTGTCCTAAAAAACTTCTGTTTTATTCCTGATACCATGGAATATTTAAGTCTATTTTTATCCGCGATTTTTAATAATAACCAAAAAAAACAGATCTTTTTTTTATCTGTTTTTGTCCTTCGAACTGACAAATTACGATTAAATAAGTCCGTGAGTACTAAATTTATTTATTATGTACAAATGCATCCCTAGTAGAAATTGCCTCGATTCCCGCTAGATTCCTGTACAATTAATACATGAAATCGAGGTAATTCTAAGGCACTGAATAGGCCCGCGACAAAATTTATACTAGGGATATATTAAATTTAAAACTACATTCAGTAAAAAAATTAACCAATAATTTGAAAAATAAAATATAATGAAAAATAGCAGTAGCCAATACAAATAACGAAATTATCATAATAATTATCATCGTTATTCGCTTGTGTGTTTCATTGTATGGCTTTTCTCAATATTTATATAAATTTATAAGTCCACGATTCTCTTTCAATTATATTGTTTCTTCTACTTACACTTATCAGAAAGACCATGCTCATGAACTTATAAAGAAGAATGTTGAGAAAAGTGATACAAAGTATTTTTATTTTCTCGGGATTCGAACTTGCGACCCTTAAGAATCCTAAGTCTAACACGTTACCATTATGCCACTGAGACTTTAAGAATCATCTTGTTACATTTTATTCTTAAGTTATACATTTGACTATATATTATAAAAAGGAGAAAATGAGACCAAATTAAAACAAGTGGAGAAAAATAGATAAAGATGAGGACAAAATCAGATAAAATGAAGCTTGAAGGAGTAAAACAGAAGTAGATCCACAATCAAGGAAAAAATCCGACTAATTTCGAAGTAAAACAGGTAAAATTATCAATTTCAGATATAAAACAGACGAAATTTTTCGACTCGGGTATATGCATACAAATAATCTTCAAACTGAGTGTGTAATTAAAGAAAAAAAAATTTAGCATTATTAATATACTTTAAGATTAACACAGAATAAAATTGGCAATATTACTGAACAAGGTATTAATAAGTATTTTATAAAAGAAAAATGATAATATTGGAAGCAGAAGTAAAATGGACCTTAAGCTATCAGAATAATGGTTAATGGATATAGATTGTGACGTAAATGAGTTCAATATTATAATACGACATATTGTTGATAATTGGTTAATTAAAGCATGTACAATTAAATGGAGTAGGAAAGGTTGAGTAGAGTGCACGTGTGAGAGAAAGAGCAAAAGAGTCTACACATTCTTGTTGTGATTATCTCTCTCGGGTACATATAATATGGCCGGTGGCAAACAAGCTCCACCGCTCGACGTTACGTCCTGGATGATGGGAGCGAAATAATAATACAATGGAAGCCCTAGCCCACTCTATGTAACCCTTGCGCGTGTACCTCTTACTCTCTCCTTCCTGCTGTGTATACTTTATACGCCGCGTGCATGCCGCGTAATGCCCAAGTACATATGCAGTAATTAGCAAAGAGGGTTAGTTAGCTAAGGGCGGAGCTTACATTAACCAATGCGAATTGAGGGTTTTCGCAATTATGATGAGTATTTCTTGATACTAAAATAGAAATGCCTTTTGCTTGGTTTTTAAGATATTATTAGGGTGATGTTGAAGATGTTGATCATTTTTTTTTTTAGGTAAAAAAGAATTTATTAGTCCATTTAATGAACCATGATAGAATGATAATAAAAAGATTTTTATGATAGAATTATTTTATAAATTTTATTCCGATAGTTAGGAAGATTTGCTGGATACATTAAATCACGTAACTCATTACAGCCAAATAAATATTGACTTTTAAAAAAATATTCAAAATAAATCCAGGTTAATATGCTACTTTTATCATTACACACTCTGAATCATCAAGAAAAAATTCTTAAAAAAAGGGTAAATTGTTTTTTAAGCCAAAATAAAAATGTTCATTTTTTTGGAATATATTTTAATAATTTATTCGAAGATCATTTCTACAGCTCTTTTCTAAGTGTAATAAATTGTTCAATAATTTACCTATATTAAACCTATCTTCTTTTATTGAAATACCTAAACTGTTAGTACAACAGTAAAGAGCATTGTTGAAAGGAAAAATATACATATATATATATAAGGTATATATACATATATATATATATATATATATATATATATACCTTATAAAAAGCATCATGTTTACTTTGTCAAGATAATTTTACTATACCCACAATTGCAGTAATTGTAAGAATTTTATGTGGCAGCAGGATCATCGTAGCCTACAAAATGTGTATACAGATATAAGCACGCATGCAAGAAAGAGAGTTGAAATATGAAGGAATGTATTCATATGAATGTGCACCACGAGATAGGCAATTTCAAAATGAATATCAAGTGTTGTAAAATTCACGACACAGTTCGTAGGGTGGTGTGAAGGGTAGGTCTTGTTTACTTACAGTTTGTTTCTTACTTGTATGTACATTTCATCTTTACATATATATATATATATATATATATATATATATATATATATATATATATATATGTACATACGTACAGTTTCAAGTCAACTTGCAAAATATAAGTAAATAAATGACATAAAATCTTGTGTACTGTAAGGATAGTAAATACATATTTACAAGAGGTTCTATGACTTGGTGCCCTCAACTCATCCCAAGATTTCGGTGATTACACATCCCCTTGTGGTCTCTCATTTAGATTTTATAAAACCCTTGGGTGAAAAAGCCAGGCAACTTCGTAGTTAATGAGCACCCACCCTATCCAACATTGTTACCACTGAAATTCGATCGCCATCCATTAAACTCACGGTAACTTGGTTAAAAAAAATACACCCCCGGACATGCAGCATATATATATACACTCCATCATGGCTATATTATATTGTATTAAATATATTGATCAAAATAAAATATTGAATTTTAAAAATATAGCCCTGGTCAAGCTTTTTAACTGTGAAAGCTTTTCTAATTAGTAACAAATAAAACAATATCCCATTATATTCATTACAAAAGCATTCAAATGAATGGAAACAATATTTATTATTTTATCAGAATAAAATTTTGATTAATTTTATTAAAAATAAGAATGGAAAATTTTATTACACCAAAGTAGGTCCTGAATATAATAAATTGATATCGTGAAATCTAAAAAAATAGCATCAAACCAAACCAACTCAACATAAAAATAGTTAAATTTTTTGAAAAAAGTGTATTAAGTTGGTATAACATAAGAAGAAATGGAGAAGAACAAATTGGGCGTGTATTGAAGAAAATTGAATTAGTCATACAAACTACTAGTATATACAAGTATATCTTTATTGGTAACGATCTCTATCAATTATATTATTCGTTTCTTATGTAAGGATTTATGACAGTTGAATGAAAAAATTCTATCAGGATACATATTACTCTAAACAACTCCAGACCACCCATAAATAGCTACTCTATTTTGTAATAAATGTTGTTGATAATTAATATCATTTTTTTGTGTTCCAGGTTGATGAAGAACGCCTTAATCCACGGATTAAAAAGCAGAAATGAAAAAATTACATGACGATTATAAAAGTTTTTCTAGTCAAGTGGTAAAGGAATAGATGGATAAGGGAAAAGAATGGAATAAAAAAGATGGAATTCATCTATTTAGAGAAGTAGAAAAGTCTTTTTAAAAAGAGAAGTATTAAAGAGAGATATTGAGCAAGTGTAGGACGCAATGAAGGAGAGAAAAGAGAGAAACAAGTAGTACACTGGATTGAGAAGAGAACATACGTGGTTTAATTGGGATACAGCACGCCAATTGGCCGGCCCTCCCACAAAGAGGGTTGGATTTTGAAGAGAGTATCGTTGGCAGTAGGGTGGAGCGGTCGAGAGGGTACTCAACAACGAGGTATACGAGTTGGAGTATTAAGAGATGGAGGCTGGCTTGCTCTGCTGTTGATATGGCAATCTTGGTGCTTCACTGTATGTTGTCATGATCCGAAGAAACGTATAATCTATCCCAGTGGCGTTTCGTGGCGTGCGAGCCATCGTCAACGATTGCATTTGAGTAGCGCTTGGCTCCTGCTCGAGAGCTCTTCGACTTCATCAACCTTACTTATGCAGAAATAGAAAAAAAGGGGGAAAAAGAAAAAAGTAGAAGGTGATCCCAAGTGAAAAGGACCTCAAAAGCTCGTTAGTGAATTTTTCTATTTTCAGACATACTTATTCACCTATTTTTGAACTTGTCCGCTACCTGTTTACAAAATCGCAACAAAAACTCCAGAAGTACGACCAAGTCTTGAAAAATGTGCCCTACTTACTCAGAGTAGTACAGTAGGACTTGTAGCTTTTCAAGTGATTGGGTTTCAACGTTCATCATTTCTACTCTCTTTTTTGCCATTTCCCCATACTTCTTCAACAACTTCTTTGTTTTTGCTCCATACAATGGTTAATCTTGATGGATAATATACATATATATATATATATATGGCACACACTTGAGTCAGCATTGTAATTTGCCGGTTTTCTAAATAAGTTTTATGGATTTTTCATGATATTGTTGAAGTGTAATAAAGTAAGCGTACACTAATTAATGACCTTGTTCTGATTAAAAGAAAATGCAAGACAGGTTATTATGTATGTATACGTATGTGAAATTTCAATCAAGATTTTTTTTAAATAATGAATTAAATGATTTTTTGTGATAATACCATTTTTTCAACATTACTGTGCTGCTTATTAAGTGCTTAATTAAAACTTTATGAGCAAATCTTGAATTTTATTGAGTAAAAATGGAGATTTAAATTTTAAATAATTATATGGCTTTCATTTCCTTAAGGAAACTATTCAAGAGTAGAAGAAATTTCTTGATAGTGATCATGATTTGATTAAAGATTATGGGATTGAGTTCAGAATTTATGCAATAGACTTAGATTACAAACTTTATTGCTTTTTTGATACTGAAAAATTCATAATCTTAGAATTTTTTTTTTTTGTCAGAGTAGAAAATATTTGTCTGGACAGAAATCATTTGATGAAAGTTGATGTTGATGCAATCATGATTTTAAGAAAGTTAAAATTCGAGGAAAAAAAAATCCAATAATTGAATAAAAATGTGATGAATACAAATAGCTAAAACACACATCAGAATTATTCAACTACCAAAATATTGCTTTAAACATTTGATTTGAATAATAATAAGTTGAATATATCCCAAATAATATAGACCTCGAATTTCATGAATACAGGAAGAAGAAGCCCAAAAAAATAGGATATCAATTGAGTATAAGTCGGTCAAAATGCCTGATGATGTAAAATAGTTTGTGAAGAATAATGGTTGGTATCCAACATTGATAGTTACAATACCACGTATTTCACCTTTAAATATTGAAAGAGTGTATAATAAAGTAGACGAAAAGCCATGAAACTCTACAATGAGTATCTCGTAGAAATGTCATTATTTATTACACATATATCATGAGGGGAAACAGTTTATGAGCTTGAGAGGAGCGAAGGGACGTAAATTGAACAAAAAGAAAGAAAATTTGTAAAAGTTTATAATAAAAAGAGTGCAGTGGACGTGATGTACCATATATATCTACGTCGTGGTAAGGTACGAGTCACGCCTTTATTCTAAAGCGGCGTGAAAAATTCTGGCAATTAGTTTCAGAATCCCCGAGCTAAGTAAATTGGAAAGTTTATAAGAAGAAAAACCATCAAGTGAACACCCGCACCCTCTTTGTCACTTTTCACTCTGGCAAATGAATTGACCGGCTTATGTACCACCACTGCTACCACTGCTGCATACTATTTTTCACGAGGAAAAGAAATACGCTTATCAAGTCTGCTGCATATAATTTGCTGTAGTATACGGTAAATCATTTTAAAACAGAAGGAGATTGGTAGCAGTAAGGTAGCTGCAACCAGAAGGCATCATTTCGCATATTATTATCCCTACTCTCTGCTGTACATTATCGTGAATAAAATGGAACATCGGCATATAATAAGCCACCCGCACCGCCTGCAGCAGCTGCTCGGCGTCATTCGTATACCTACATTATGTATAAAAATACTGCAGTTTTTATGTCACAAAAAAATAAATTTTTTAAGGAAGAACTTATTTCTGCTGAAGATGGTTATTATTTTGTTTATTGTGTCATGAATAGTATTTCTATTTAATTGAGGAAATATTTCATTTTTTAGTTAGGAGTTTAAATAAAATAAAAATAAATATTATACCAAGAAGAACAAGTAACGATACACTTTTATACCGTGAGAAACAAACCTATGGTGAAGATATTGTTTTACTGATTATAATGAATAGTACGTTTCTTATTTTATGAAATGAAATTTAAATCCTTTTATCTTGGAACAAAATTTGTTAGTCAAGATTTAATTTAACTTATTGAATGGAATAGCGTCTTTACTTTTATTTAATTATTTTTATTCTTTATAAGTTTATTCAGAAAGATGTGGTGATGATAAGAATTTATGAAATAATGGTGTATTGATAAAAAAAAGAAAGAAAAAAAAAAAACAACTACGCCATAGGTAAAAAAATCTTTTCTAATTTATATCATTTTAGGGAGATTAAACTTTTCCACAATTCTAGAAGAATGCATTCTAAATTTTAGCTGTTATTTATAAAAAGGATGACGTTGATGAAAAATGGAAATGCTCAGATTTAAATCTCCATGCTTAAAAGGATTTGAGTCAGGTTGTTAGAGTCATGGTTGTTAAAAGGTACAGAAATGGACGTGAAATTAATGTGTAGACATTTTTCTAAGCATTTAGTAAAAAAGAAAATTATACATTTCACCTTTTTACTTGCTGTATAATCCGAGAAACGTATAAAATCGACAACAAAAAGAATATAACTTATTTAAATTTTCTTTTCATGATGCACTAAAATAGTTCCAACAATCTTATAAGGATTCGCAGTCGAATGAAAATAAACATACATCATTCTAAAAATACTTACATCATAAATTTAATTCTTCATGAGGATCGGAAATTTTTTTCAAAAAGTTATTGATAATGTTTTCATGAAAAGTTAGTATTTTAAAGAAATATCAACAAAAGATTTTTTTTACTTCATTGAATCTACTTATGTTTATTTATTTTATCTTGATAACAGAAAAAATAGATATTAAAAAATTATCTTTATGTCAATGATTGCTCCAAAAACTTCACTAAGAACTCCAAAAAGACACAAGTCAAGATAAACAAAAAAAAGCCAATTACTCTAATGCACCGTGAAAAATCCTTAAATCCAATGAAAACTCATTAAAAAAATTAAAATACCATCATCAGTATTCTGTCAACCATACATTTAAAAAAATTCTAATCCAATTTATTACTCCAAATATACACTTTTCATTAATTGATGTAATCACAGTCATATTTTACAATCAAAATTCATTCTTTATTCATTCCATTATTTCTTTTCAGACTTATCTAATTTCCTTAATTCCAACAATACACACATGGAATAGGACAATTGCAGAATAATTGTTGGTTAAACTAAACGTATACATATATACGTAAAGACTGAAGGGGAGTGACGAGAGACGTAATGTGTGGATACACGTTGCTGGGGCTACGACCGCACTGAGAGTTACTACAATCGTTTCGAAATAATTTAGGGGAGCCAATATCCCGGGTATATATACTGCACGCATCTGCACCGCGAGTTATTTATGATGGATTAGGCCGTAGGAGATTTAACCGACGGTTAATTTATGCTCAACCATGGGCTTGACAACAACTCTTATTCTCTTCTATGTATCATGTTCATACGTAAGTATGCACTATTTCAAATATGAGCTCAGCAAATTATACCTTTACATGTCGGAAAATATCAAGAAAATTTAAATAAGCCATTTACCTCTCATTATTTATTAATTTCATATAGTTATTTAAAGTTCACTAGCTAGAGCTTATTTACCCTTGTTCATCAAGCAGCAGTAAATGAAAGTGGATGTGCAATTGCCAGCTAGTTTTATCCGTAATCCTTAACCACTTCTAGGGATGCTGTTACAGTTGTATGTTATTAGACCTCTATTAAATTTATAACACGAAAAATGATGCACACTTGGCAAAAATATAATTGAAAAGAAATCAAATAAAACTAAGTAAAATGAAGATAAAAGTATTTAATTAAATAAATGACATTTTCTAATCTTCTTTATTAATTTTTCATCATTTCAAGTTATGTTTGAATGGTGACGCGTGCTTCAAACAGTCTAACTAATGTATATAATATATACTGGGGTATACTCACACCCCGGATGATGATCTATGACGGAAGATAAACCACGCGCGTTCAACAAGTGTGTGCTTATTGTTGGAGATAGTCCATCAATATAACAAATTCTTCTTGCAAAGGTAACGAAAAAAAATCAGTACCATTTAGAAATATTTTAAAACATGAACAACTCAAAGTTGCTAATTTATTATCAAATGTTGAGTTTTTAATACATCTGCAGAAATTAAATTTTAATTCACTTTTAAATGACTTCAAACAGGTTTTCCTTATCTTGAATATATCAAAATAATTTTATCATCCTTTCATCTAGTTAAAAAGATTTTTTTTCCTCATTTTAGAATGCAAGGCTGGTTGGAAAATATATCTACAACAATTCTCCATGTAGAATCAAGTAGTATACAGTGCGAAAAGATCTTTTCTACTCTTATATACAAGAAGCTCAGTGGAAACCATTGGAGAGATACAGAACAAGGCGAGACAAGACAAAACGAGGCGCAAGGCTCGCACGGTAAACTCGGCCGGATTCTTCTTGTGGTCGTTTATATTTTGAGCATAGTGGAAACACTGGCCGAGACAAGTCCCGTGGGCTTCCAAAGACTGCCGCCCCCTTTGTCGGAGATTTTTCAAGCGCACGAGCAACTGCAGAAGTAGAAGATGAAATGCCTGCCGAGATGTAGAGAGAAGTTGAGGTGAAGAGAAAATGTAAAAGATGTGTGATGATGGTAAAGTATCGTTTTAAATAATACCAAAGTATCTAATGAAATCGAGAGACACCTGCTATATTACATATCTTCTGTGTTCTTTGGGCTGCCTTTTCTCACACCAGGTAATTACTTTAACACCAACATGCATAATTAATAGGTTCCGTTTGAATGCATTCAAATAAATTATGTTTTAGAGAAGGAAGAGATTATTGGTAAGTAAGAAAAGACGGTAAAAAGGAGAAGAATGCTTATATTAGGATATGTACACTGAACGAATATTTTACGTCAAGGAAACAGCGTTTAGGGTGAACGAAAACATAGTGTAAGGCAAAATCAAGTATCGAGGAGGACTCGGAGAATCCCCTTTGTTGATTTCCTTTTTTTTTTTCTTTTTTACGACACAGTACAAGGCGGCGTGATTACACATACATCCTTGGGTTACTTTTTATAGGCCTGATATATTATGTATATACATAGATATTATGTTATACACATAGATGACGACTATACAAATGTATACTTTGGATTCATATAACATATAACTACGTAACGGGGCGAGGAGAAGGTATCTCGTGACTGAGAAGAGTATTGGATATTATATTGGACGCAGGCAATGTCCCCATAAACGAGCTCATGCGGAAAGGGAGTCCAAATTTTTATTTGAGCCCTCCTTGTACACCCTAACTGCTCATCTTCAGGTCTATACTGTACCGCATAAAACTTATACTCCTCCTCATCGTACGAAGAGGAATTAAAAGGTATATATGGCTATATGTTTGTGACTCATCGTACAAACGTCAAAACGCTTACACTCCAGTTTCACTTAGAGTTTCTCTTTCAGGAGAAAAGCGGACAAGGGGAACAAAGAGAGCAGTGGAAGAGATAATACACTGGAACGACTTTGTCGCTACTATAAAGTACGGATCTACCAATGCAGAGGGGTTTTGTGAGCTTTACGAGCGAACGTTAAAAATGCCTCCCTTATAGCGACATATACGATAGTAAAAGATTTGTCGAATAACAACCACGTGAGACATAATCGTATAAGGTAAACGCCGTAGGCTTACAATTTTCATTAACGCACGTTGCTATTCTCTTCGAGATATAAAAATCTCTATACATTTCAAATGACATCCTAAAATGTGTTTCTGTGAAAAATCTACGTTATATAGCGACCCTTCACCTTTATATATTCATTTTCTTTGAATACATCGTTCATTCACACACCAACACTCGCAGGCATTAATGCAATTTTTAATTGCCGTCATAAATGCAAGCTTAGTCAACGAGCAAATCTCATAATACACTACGTCTATTCTTTTATGCTTGTTTTAATCACACGTACTACACTTGATAAGGGAATATACCTTTATTAAAGCTGTACAGCGATTTATCTTTTTACGACATGTCTCTTTTTTATTTTCAAACCAATCCTTCATACTATCGGCTCTTTGTCTTGGATAACTATATACTACTTTTTGCAAAAAGATACATATTTTCTGACGCTCATGCTTGATGTTATTATCACTTACTATCAGTTCTAAATTTTGTGCGTCAAATAATACAACATCTGTAATCTTAATTAGTGTTTGTTCTAATATGATTATATATCAATATATGTAATATTTTATTAGTGTACAATCACGATTACGTAGAAATGATAGGTGTATTGTATTTTGTACGTGAATGATTTTTTGATGATGGTAATGATAATAGTACTCTACCTCAATAGATCATTTTTAGGAATAGATAATCGTTTGTATTAATTATTAATTAACTATAATCCGATACCATGAGGTGAATCAAAATAAGGTGAAACAAAAGAATAATAAACACATATAGACACACTAACGAGAATAGTGAAAAAAGACAGAGTCAGACTGATCCCCTCCTGCTGTCTTCGATTTGCACAGTGTGTGTCTGTTAAGTGTATTACACACGTTTATCTTATATATTCAGTATCTATATGGATATACACACGTGCATTCGTTGATGTAACTGTGTAGAAGCGATTAATCGGTTGGGGAACCAGTTTGTCAGAAATAAAATCTTCTCAAACGATCGTTTGACCGTTTGCGTTGCATCAAAGTTCATATCTCGTTTCTTGTCTCTATCTTAATAAGTGTTTTGCACTCTTACAACACATTACCAAGTGTTTTTTTTTTTTTTTACCATTAACAGGGAAAAAATTAAAATAACCAAGTGTATCTTTTTCTTTCTCGATAATTGTATAAATTAAATGCACAAATGGTTCGAATAACTTACCACCAGTTAGCTTCAGCACATTGGTAACGTGTAAACATCAACAAAATGATGGCCAAGAGATTAGAAGTCTGCGTTTTAAATCGTTGCATTTTTTTAAATTGATGAAACTTCTAATGATGATCACTAGCGAATCCTTGGAAGCGCGCGTTCACACCTTAAGAATGTCACCTTGGTGATTAGTGTATTAATTCAAGCACCCTTCAACTTATTATGAGCATTTTTTTACAGCTGATAATCACACGCGATATTTCCGGTTCTTTATCTTCAATTACTGTTATTATTACCTTTATACGTGAGTGAAATTTTCAAAAAAACATACAAATAGCTCGTAAGAGTTTGCAGTTAGTTCACTTGTGTTTTACATTTTCAACATGTTATAAATTTAGTTTGATCCAATTATAAAAAATCAATCAAGTATACCTTGACAAATTGATTTAGTTGTTATTACTTGAAATTTGAATGAATTTTTAATTTAAAAATAGTAAATGATTATGATGCAAAAATAACAATGATTCCGAAATAGTTTAATTATATTGTGAGTTTAAACAAATAGTTTTTAAAAATCATTTATGTGTAAAAAACTGATACAAGTAAGTTGGAGACGTTTAAAACATGCGAGATACCATCCGGTAGACGTTCGCATACGTACTGTGGTTTACTGTGGCTGGTTAACACGAGGAAAAGGGCAACGAGACCTCTCTTCTGATAAAAAGGCGGAGCTTGTCCGTTGATCGTTGTATTCTGATTGGCTGAATGAGGGAGGTTGGTCTGGCATATGTACTGTATGCTCTTTCGCGCTCTTTCCTGCTCTCGTTGATCCTTTAGTTTTCACGGTCTCTACACCCGCAGTTATATATTCTTCATATATATGTATGCACTCATCTGACTTTCAACCCTCAACTCATCATCATCTACCTTGTAAGTTACTGATAATCAGTATACTTGAGCATATTACAGTTGAATCTGCTTTAAGTTGAAACCACTAAAAAAATTTGAAACTTGATAAGAATTGGAGATACATTTTTATCACATTTCTGCATGTTAATTAAGTGTTTCTTGATTATTAAAATACAAAATTGAAACTGATATGATGATTTCATCATCTTCTAGACATTAAACATTTTTCTTAATCATGATGACATTATTTTGAAATTTTAATAGAAATAAAATAGAGTAAAGAGACTCGTTTTATTTTAGTTTGAGAAAAAACTTTTTAAAATCAATGATTTTTTTAATACTAAATTTATACATGAGTAATATCCATAAGTGCACTTGTTGTTGGGTTAATTACTACAGAAGAAAGAATGAAATTTTATCAACTCCAGATAATGAACCCTTATTATGAGATACAGTTATTTTACTCACCCCATTTTCTGTAATTCTACATATAAAAATTTTTCACGTCACATGGGGATTTTTATTTATTTCTTTTTGCAGGGTAAACTCGATCGGATACTTTTGGAAGAGCAAGAGTGGATGTTAAGAGTATACCCCTACCACTTAACTACAGGTACATCCAAGAATCATCACCCCATTCAAGTGTGCATAAGTTCCACGAAAGAAAGGAAAAAAAATACCATGAGGAGAAACGATGAGAAATGAGTCTCTACAAATAGCAAAATATATATACAAGAAGACTACTTGGTACCTCGGTATTGTTACATGCCCTCTGCTCTCGACTTATTGTCCGCGGCTAATCAGGCATGTCAGTTCTTGTCAACGACTAACACGGTAAGTACACAGTAAAGAATTATGTACATGAATATTCACGCTTTTAGCATCATTATGAATGTTTTTTAGAACATTTAAAAATCAAAAGTTGTCTGATATACTAATCAAGCAATTAGATAAATAAATAACCATGTAATTTGGTGATACTAATTTTGAACGATTACGTATCTTTTCATAAATCTGATAAATATTCAAAAGTTTCAACACTTGTCGACTCTTCTCTTTAGTTATTAATTCTTATTTCTGCTAAAGCAAAAAATTGAGGGCCTTGTCAAACTTGTTGAAACTTTAGGGACTCTATTTGTCAAGCAAATATAAGCACATGATGGGGGCGAAGCAATGATTGAAGAGCCATCTAACTTTATCTATATTACAAAAATGAGAATACGACAGACAGATATGTATTTGGAAGTAGATGGGCTCTATTGATTTTGCCCTTTCGTTTGATGATTCCTAAATCAACTGTTTAATCTACTGGCTTTAAGCGTGTAAATGTCTACAATACTTTGATAAACAATCAGTGAGATAATTTTCTACTCTATATCAGTAATATATACTGTTTATCCGTAATAAATCACCATAAAAACCTTTGTGATAAAAAAATCATATTCTGTTATTTTTGTTTCAAACATTATATGTTCTTTTTCACCATTTACTAAAATATTCATTTGATACAAGATGACAAGGTCAACAGTTTTAATTGAATTGTTGAGATGGAGTATGATAAAGACCGGCCATGGCCTCTTGTAAGGCTCGAAGACATGCAATCGTTGCTTTGAAACCACCGGCTTTTTCCACTTTGGTCTCAGCACGAACATGATTAATGTATCCATGTGAGATAATCTGCTGCCACGTCGGTGCAGGAGGTCCTTCTGTTTTTTGCTCAATGGGTACATAAGTGTACGTTGGTCCTTCATCTCTTGGAATCGGTAGGAATCCTTGGGATCCTTGTTTGCCAAATTTAATTCCTGTGCTAAACTGTGTCGCTCTTGGTGTTGGAGATACTTTTGAAGTATTATCTACAAATGATTGCATTGATGTGGCAAATGTCTGAACAATTAAATGTGCATTTCCTTCAGAAAACATTAGTTCATCAATGAGAGCTTCTTTGTCACGAATTTTTTTCTTTTTACATTCTATTTCTTCTCGAGCCAATTCCAATCTCCTTTCATCATCCCTTTGTTTTTCTAATTCCAACAACTCTTGTAATTCACGTTCACTTCTGCCGAGTTTAGACTTATTTTTTAATATTTGTTCTTTATTGTCTCTTCTATATTGTTCTATCTTTTTATTCGTTTCGATTTCATCAATATTATTCGATAAATTATAAATAATTGTTTCTACCTCTTCAAGGTAGTCATTGTATTCCCGGAGAGTAGAAAAATCTTCTTCTTTTTTATTATAATCACGAAGTACTCGTTTTCTTATGTCCACTTCTTTTTCTACCATTGAATCTTCGAACATCTGAAGACGAAAGTTTACTTTTCGCAAAGGTGTTTGACATTCTGGACATACTCCGGATCCTTTAAAAATAATGAAAATATTTAAAGTTGTTTTTGTATTTATTTAATTCTGTATAAAAATAAGCACAAAGCATTTGCTAACGATCAAAAGTTTGTAAGAAAATCCAGCATATGTTTATTTAATTATTTTGTAATAATAAGCAATGATATTTAACATGACTGTGAATTCTGAGTTTTAATTGTTTCCTTGACATGTTTATGATTCATGATAATGAAATATTGCACATACCTTTCAAAAATAATAAATCCACACAGTTTTCACATAACGTGTGGCCACATATATTTACCATCAATTTTAGAGATGGATTTCTGTATTTTGTTGTTTTACAACGAGGACAAGCTTGGTCTTCCATTTTTCTTGTTATAAAAAATTAAATATTCAAATTAATAACTTTTTATAATATTCTTATATATAAAATAAACCTGCAAAAAATAAATATTATTATTCATCACATTTATTATACAGCAATTAACTTAATTTAATTTTGTTTACAAACGTTAATAAATGACAACCTTTACGATGATTCAGTTAGCATGCATTATTATAAAATTAGCTAATAATAAAATTAATTTTTGGCACATAATTATTTGCACATTATTATATTATTTAATCCACCTACTTCTTAAATATTTGTGTATTATATTTATTGTAATAACAAAACAATTTTTTTTTTTTCAATTAAAATTATTCACATTCTTGGTTAGGTTGTCTCAGGTATATAAACTAATCAACGAATACTGTCTTACCCATAGAGATATTACACATAGAGTAGGCAAGCCAATCAGAAATGTGATGTCTCGATAGAAAAAGATAGAAAATAACTGTACCGTTTTTATCCTTTTCTATTCGGAGCATGTGCAGTTGATAGTCAGCTGTGACAGTTAATATTGCGAGTGTGGTGTAGTGGAAGAGTAAAAGTAAATAAACGTAATGTTCAAATTAAATATAAAAAGTAAGATAAAATTAATTTGTATAAACCACGAATGAAAATTTATTACAAAAATTGGAATAATTGTTGTCAAAATTTCTTCCTATAATATTTATATTGCATTTTTTTTATTTGAATTATGCGCTGTATGAAATTTTCTAATACGCATGCGCGGTGAAACAGAGATAGGAACGGTACTCTCATTTTTTATCTCTTCTTCGCCACATATCGCTGCCACTTACCGTGCGGTATATAACAGTTGCCTACTAAATGTGTAATATCTCTATGATTCTTTGTCTATGGTATTCTTTGAACTAATGTTATTATCGATAGAAGATAAATGAGATAAATATATATTTATTTGAGTACACTTGGCGTCATTAATGCCTGGTTCACCGAAAATTTTGATACCATCCGAGCAATTATCGATAGAGTAATTTTTTTTCTTAATCGAGATTTTACATCTGAAGTAATTTAAATAGTCTATGATTGAACACCTTTTAGGTAGTCCTTTTAACAATGGAGACTATTCCCACTTAAAATTTTTTGAATAATAAATTCAAATAATAACAATAATACTAATTTAATGATAATAATGCACAGTAGAAGTCTACTTTCCAAGATTATCAATTAAATCCATGATTTTATAATCCTGTGATCGTTGATATTGGACCTAAAAAATAATTTAATAGTAGACTTCCACGGTGTATTATATTTATAAAATTACTATTTACAAATTACCATTTGTAATCATCCAAAATAAAATAAAACTTATTGAGTTTATTTTTTTACTTCAAACTTATCTTTCCAGTCACTACAATATAATCGTCACCATTTATGTTAGTTTGAGTAAATTAATTATAAACTAAAGTTATCATTAAATTAGTATTATTGTTATTATTTGAATTTATTATTCAAAAAATTTTAAGTGGGAATACTCTCCATCGTTAAAAGGACTACCTAAAAGGTGTTCAATCATAGACTATTTAAATTACATTAGATGTAGAATCTCGATTAAGAAAAAAAATTACTCTATCGATAATTGCTCGGATGGTATCAAAATTTTCGGTTGACCAGGCATTAATGACGCCAAGTGTATGTACATAGTTCTGAAATTAGTTCAAAAGTATGGGAGCACTACTGTGAATAATCTATAGTTTCAGTTGATACCAAAGAACAATAGTATGAATATTTTTTATCAAAGCCAAAGCGTTCATGTAAATTTTCAGAATTCAGAATTTGCACAAAATTTATAATATCTACTATTGTAAAGATTATTAATTCATTGACATAAAATGATTTTTAGTAAATTATATTATTTATTTGTTTAATAAGTTGATAATATTCTGTTCTAATCTCAGTTACGTTTTCCTTCCCGTCAAGTCATGACTCAATCGTTTGAATAACATTTTTTCAACGTTTTTCAATTGACATCACAAAAGGAATAAAACTCTGAAGAATAGCGTAAGATAAAAAGCACTTTTAATATTTCTATAAAGGCTATTTAATCGCGCAATAATTAATTTTCAAAATTGTAGATAAAATCATCTAATTTTATTCAATTATAAACATTAAAGAAGAAAACTTTACAGAAAGGTATGTTTAGATGTTTTAGATTTATTATTTTGTAAGTACCCTTTCATCTGAACTACTGATCAGTCTTATGTAATTAAAATGTTATTTTTTATCGTGACAGTTGAAGATAATGTCTAAAGAGCATCAATTATCATCAGATTCTGATCAAGATGATGAAGATTATATACCTGATGGAGTTGAACAAGATGTATCAGAAGCCGAATCTGACGAAGCCGTCGAAAGTGAATCTGGACAGGAAGATGAAAATAATGAAAACGAAAAAAATTCGAAGAAGAAAAAAGGGAAACGTGGTAAACAAGGCAGAAAAAGGATTAGCAAGAAAGTAAAGGTAGACACTGAAAAACGTAACAGTGAAAAGGGAGAAGAAGAAAAAGAAAAAAAACTTTTAATAGAAGAAGAAGAAGAAAAAAAGAAAGCAGACTCTCTTTGGGCAGACTTTATGAAGGATACAGGTACAGATTTATTTTTTAAAATTTTATTTATATTATTATATGTCACTTTTTTCTTCATTTTAGGCTCGACATTCAAATCGAAATTACAAAATTCTACTAACATATCATCTGACCAACAAAAAAACAGCTCTCTCAAGAGGTCTAAGACTGAAGAAAAAGTAAAAATAACAAAGGTATTTGAATTTGCTGGAGAAGAAGTTAGGATTGAAAAGCAAGTGGCTGCTGATTCTGCTGAGGCTCGTTTAGTTCTTAATTCTTCAGGAGACAAATCAGCAGATCGATCAGCACCATTTGATGATAAGAAGAATAAACCAGCTCGACGAGGTGGAGGACTTGGTGGAATTTCATCAGTTCTTGGACAAATTGGCAAAAAGGCCAAAATAAGTACTTTAGAAAAATCCAAACTTGATTGGGATAATTTTAAAAAAGAAGAAAACATTGATGAAGAAATAAATACATATAATAAAGGAAAAGATGGATATCTTGAACGTCAAGATTTTCTTCAACGAGCAGATCTCAGACAATTTGAAATTGAAAAAAACCTCAGAACAATTGCTAGAAGGAATAATCGATAAATGAATTATTATTTGTTTCACTTAACTATTTTCATCAATATTGCGTGACAGTATCGTGAATGAAAAACTAAAAGCTGCTTTTTCAGCTAGTAAAAGTATTAATCATTCCAATACGTTGATAGTACGTAGTTCATTACTTCAATCAATAATGTGATTTACAACTAGAATACATATTTAACTGTTAAATCGATTAATTTTGTGCTTATTTACATAATAATGTGGTTGAAGGAATTGTTTAATGATTTGTGTCATACTTTTCTAAAACATTTGACTATTAAAGCTACCTTACAGCCTATTAAATCGAAAGATGTTCGAGAAAATTTACAGTTAAGACTATCAAGTCATATGTTTTACCTTAAATGATACTCAGGTGATACTTTCCACATTTGTAATCATGCTAAAACATACACAATAAATATGCGATGCTGCCAAGAAGATCCTCATTTTCATTTTCTGAATAGTTATTTTATGTTGTCATCATTAACTTTACATGTAAATAAGGTTTTAAGTATTTACTATAAAACATTTTAATAGAAGATTGGATTGAGAAGTAATTGATTTGTTAGTGAATTTTAAAAAAAATTTTCTATTAATAATTTTAATTAAGACTCCAGATCTTAAATTACTTTGATAAAATTTTTATCCAAGTTTTCGACATTAGCTAATATAAATTTCTTTTCAACCTATCAAGTAAAGAGTACTTTGAAAGAATATCTGATACATTCCGCATAACTTAAGGTTTTAAGTTAACTTTTGGCATTTATGACATTTTATTTTATTTAATAAAAATATACTTTACATAATTTTAGGTATCGACAGTATTAAATATATGTTATAATATCCACAAAAATGTAATAATAAATTTATTTCATGTCATGCAAAAGTTGGTTAAATGGACAAAGTTACACGGAACGATGGTATATAAATAAAAACAGGAAGGAAAAAACTTTAATTGATTTTTATCCGATAGTTTCAGATTAGTTTTATGTTGATGATGACTTGTAAGAAGTATGTAAGGAGAATTTATATTGGATTATGGCAATTACATCGAGATTATAAAAAGATGTTAACCAAAATGACATTAGTTGTAGTAGAAACTCAGGTAGATAAATGATGCGTCGACCAAGATATTTTTAAGGCATTGACCTATTACCGGTTTTATTCAAATCGTTCGATGGTTAACAAAAGAATACAAAGAAGTGGATAAAAGTAGAAGATTAGCACCATCGAATGTTCATGGATTCATATTGAAAATGCAATACTGCAAGCGTGACTTTTATTTTGAATTGGGTCCAATTGACGTTATTTAACTCTAGTCGGTGATTTCCGCTTCAACGTTGATATCAGTATATTTCCAGAAAGCCTGGAATATTTGGGTAAATGATTTTAAGATTTCTCAAACGATTATTTAATCATGCGTCAATAGCCGGCTCTGATAGTACTTGGGATGACGAAAATATCAAAAGATGATACATCACATAAAAATGGAATGTCCGAATTCATAATAGGGAGAGTCAACCAAAATGTTAAACGAGTTAATGAATTGTAAAACACTTGGTTTCTTGGAATACTTATGTGTTGCTTCCTTTCACAATGTTCCGTGTAAGGTTCAATTCTACATAGCGACATAACTTTACAAGCTCTTTGATCGTAAAACAATTACTCTTTAAACACGTGGATTGAATTAATGAGAGTAAAGAAAATGCGATAAGAGTATAAGGGAAAGTGGCTACATATAAAGTAGATAGATACTCAGAAAAATATAAATAATAAATATTTAATTTAAAAAAAAAGACAAGTATAATGAGATTGACTTATATACACAAATTCCTCCAAGTGCTTATTTGATTACTAACATTTATATTCTAAATAAGCTAGTAATTATCATATTTCAGCTTACTATTAGTTATTAAAAATATTTAATGACAAATTAAATTTAAAGTTATTATGTTCGTATAAAAATAAATAAAAGTCGATAAGAGTTGGTAAATTTTTTTGCTGATGGATAGTCAAATATCAACACGAAAAATTCAGCAAATTATGATCTATAACTTTGAATGCAGCAGACTTAGCATCATTTAGCCTTGAGTCATTCCCATGATGTAATCATTTTCTCTGTTTATTATCATCACTTTAAATAGGTGAGAAAATCTTTTAGATGATTTATGTAACGTAATCGTGGTAATCACAGTTAGTATGTGAGAACTATAAAAATTTTCTAGAAAAATCAATATCATACTTATCCTTTAGAGACGTCGAAGCATTATTTTATCTCTTATTTGTCTTGATATTAAATATAAGTTCCTATATCCTTTCTAACAGAGATGGTATTGGATGGAGCTTATCATATCTCTTGTGCTTTGACTCTGTTGAATTAATGTCTAGAAGAACATGTAAGTGGATGAAGGTAATGAAGTTGACGAAGTTAATGGCGACACGGTGAGTTGGAATTGGTAACGCCGGTAACGGCATTGATGATGGTGATACAGGACGAAAATACATTTCACAGGGAACATAAAGCTCGGTTATTTCCGTCATCATTCGTCGCTTTCCGGTAGAGGGATTCAACACCGCCCGGAGTCCAGCAGCAGAGCCAGCAGTACCAAGTGGTGCTGACTGTTGAGTGCCTGCTGAGCGGTGTGGAGTGTCGTTAATAAGTTGCTATGCTGTAATAAAGTTTATATAGATTCTTTCGTTTAGTTTAAAGGAAATTAAAGTTATTCATTCACGCACTAACATTAAGTAATGACTGTTGGTAAAATTAATAATCCAGACGTATGTCTGATGGTGTTTATACTATCATGAAAATTCAGTGTATGAGTCAATGATCCTTTTGAATTAACTCCACCCACTCAAACACCATAAATAATATTTATCAGTGATATAGCATTTTTAAACCCCACCACGTGAATTATTTTACCTGGAGTTATTATTTGTTGAATATTTTGTTTGGTTAATTGTGATTCAGACTATGTGTTATCGTAAAAACTATTAAATCCTGAATTCTGTAGAAAATGATGGGTATTAAGATGTTGCCGCAAACGCCTGAGATTTTAACTACTTCTCTTAATCAGGTATAATATTAATTGCCACTTAGGAATAAATTCTAAAAGTATTGACTTTATGAATAATATGGAATTTACAATATTGTGAAATTCGACGAGTTGCTCGCTAGTGTTTTATGTCAATATTTGATTGTGCTATCCTGCTATTATAAATATTTTAACTTTGAATAAATTTACAACAATACCATCAGTAAATTTTCTCTATTAAATGGATTTATACAATCCCACTTTTATTTATTTGAATTCTGTGATGAAACAATACATCAATTACACATTTTATCTTGATTTTTTTTTATCACAACTTTTAATCAATTACTCAACATAAAATGATAGATTGAATGATGTAGGTTGTTTTTTATAGTTTTGACAAAATTTTTTTCAAGGTTAAAGGTATTTTTATAAATCTGTTACAAAATCTATGTTTCTAATTTAAATTTTAGGGGAGTAAATAATATACTTAAGAGAAATATCAACTATAATCATTGCTGCATCAGACATTGATCCAGAAGAACTGAAGAGTCTCACGCCATTATCCCTACTGAGTTTTCAATATAATCCTCATTCACTTTGAAATTCTAATCCATAAAACATTTCAATCATCACGGAATGAATAATTGTAAGATGCAATAAATTTGATTGATGATAAAAAAAGAAAATAACTCATTATAAAAATGATAAAAATAGAAAAACTACAAACCGATCAAAATATCATACACCGTATTGATGATCAACATTGTTACATTGACGTTACAGATAGGAAAAACTTTGAATCATTTGCTAATAATTTTAACGATGAACACATGATAATATAAATGTAAAAGTTTACATTATCTGTCATAAAGTGAATCATGAAGACTTTTCAGAATCAAATGACAGAATGGTGAATAAATAAATGTGTGTTTATTACATTTGTCGAAATGCATCTGACAGCTATAAGATTATCCAGCAGTTTAATACATTTTAAATTTACCGTTAACTGCAGACCATCAGGTCGATCAGGATTCTGTAATATGGACTCAATTTCTTGTCTTATAATATATTCATTCGTCTCAGTAAATTACAAATTACTACAAGATAGAATTTTCTACAAATAAAAATCTTAAAGATGGAAGATTAAAGATATCTGCATCTTAAATGAATTTCTGATGATTAATTTTAATTTATTATAGTAAAAATGTTTGACAACCACTGTTGCCAAAAGCAGTTCAAGCACATGAAGCTGGGCGATACATTGCCATTATTGAAGATCCGATTTCGCCTGTATCCTGCATGATGAAAAGGACCGACATGTCCGCATGTTTTCATACCAACGTCTTTTATTATTTTAAAATTCTTTTTATCCTCCGACTAATTACAACGAAATTTTTGGCGATTATATTTTATGTCAGTATTTGTGTGGCCTTGCTAGAAAGCTTGGAAGCGATCAATTTTGATGTAAATGAAAGGACGAAGTTGAAGCAAATAAGAAACATGAAGGGGGCAAAAAAAGAAAGGCTGTAATCTGAAAAGTCTAACTACCACCTTTACTTTTAACTTCAAACTTGTACACAAGTATATATAATACTTATATTACTCTATTCGTCCTTTTAAAGTTTCTTTCCAAATCTTTTACAGATAAAAGATCTTTTATTTTAGCATAAAGTGATGGACTTGTGGAGTATAAAAAGACTTTGTTATTTCACTTGCGTTTCAACTTCTGGGTAATGTTTTCTTGTGAAACTCAATAGACTTGGTGCTATATACTGCGGCATGTGACACGCATTGTTGTCACTCATCAGGGTTATTTCACTTGCGAAATCATCATCGTGAAAGAGTCTCAGCTCAGTTAAATAGTCGTCATATTCAATAATAAATTCCTTCAAAAACTCACATTATGAATACAACTCCATTTTTTTATTTATATCTTCTTTTTTCTTTAACAAACTTGAACTAATTATTTTATTTAAAAACTTTCTTGCGGTTAGATTATTGTTTTTTTTTTTTTTTTTTTTTTTTTCTCATAAAAATTCCTTTGAAACAAGCTTTTTTCTTCTTTTACAGGCAAAAGTCCATATGAATTAGTGTCTAACATTTATATTAATGTAATTCTATCCAGTTAAATTATATTTTAATTCAATTGAATTCCCTTTTTTTTTTAATATTTTCTCTGGAAATGACATTTTAGCGATTTTGATAAAAATAACTCCACTTGTTTTAAATTAAAAAAAAAAGGAAATACTTTATTTTACTCTTTTTGATTTCCTTTAATTTAACAGTGATTCAATTACACATCAACGAAAAATACCAAAAAAATTATACCTCATCGAGGATATTGATTTAATTTAAATTCACCAAGTTGATATAACATGATCGAGAGATATCCTCGATTTTATCCAACTAAAAGTATGTCAACTTCATAATACTTGGCTGGATAGACATTAAATTAATTTGCTATTTTTTTAACCTCTATAAGTCACTTGAGATTTTTTAAAGTAAAATAAAATACTTTATTGTTATGCAAATAACAATAATGAAGCTAATTATTAGATTCATACATTTGCGAGAATTTATCATTAATGATAGGATCTCTGGATCTAAATTGTTTAGTTTCCACTACGTGGTTTTAATTTTTTCTTTTCGACAGCATAAAATGAGTTAATAGGCTGAAATTGATAATGACATTAATGACAAGAAACACGCACATTTCTCAGCATCAGGAATACAACCCCTTACATTAATTATTTTTTTCTTCTTCTAAAATGCTGCCGATTATCTGAGAGACTTTAACTGTTCTCTCTCTTTCATCATCATCCTCTTATTATAAATTATTATGGCAAAACTGCAGTTTAAATAACCGGCTTGGAATTCTTAGCTACTTGTATTATAGCTTCTAGTATGATCTAAAGTTTAATATACCTTCAAGTTTATACATATGTGCCACATGTGTATTTACTTGGAGCTATTATCATGACAGACGTGATAAGATTAGATTAAAAATTCTTTATCATAAATCGATACATTGAAAACTGCAACGATTGTGTCTCTCATGTTCAATTTTTGTATCATATTTCGTATGTAAAAAAAAAAAAACTTTGAAAAAGGAAGGATTTGGAAAGCTGAAACGTCAACTTTATCGTATAAATTCGCTATAAAAATGATATCATACTTGATTCCAGTAAACTTTTTCTTGATATATAACTAAAAGAATTTTATTTTAGATAGAAGAACTCGATTTTAAATATTTTACAGTTTAAGAAATATTATAAAAGTACTTGGTGCATGATAATTGTTTGATATTTTACGGAAATCATTAAAACAATTTGAAGGAATGTGACACCGGATGCAAATGAAACTGGAAAAGAGAATTGTTTATCTTGAAGATGATTTGAAAGAAACAATAACTGTATGCTGCTATCGAAAAACAAACCAATTAATCAATAATAATTAAATAAACATAATAATTAAGTGATAAATGATAAGAAATGGTTTTAAATGATAAAATTTATTAAAATATTTGAAACAATTACTGAAAATAATATCCACTACAATAATAAGTCTATATAAGATATCAATTCCACCAATTATTCAAGGCTATTATTCAACAAAGCTCGTTAAACAATAAATAAAAATGTAATCTACTTACTCAAAAAAAGTTAATTATTTGCAGTTAAAGTCATATTGAATATTTCTCAATGATAAACAGTCAATAAATTAAAGTTATCATTAAAAAAATAGGAGAAAATTAGTTTCACTTGTAACGTACTCTATACGTAATAGCTTATAAACGATTCTTCTAGCTCTTTTTATTACAATCTTTCTTTGCAGTGAAACAATAAAAAGAATCAGTAGTTCTCTTGACGTAGATTTTTCAAGAGGAAAGTTTATCCGGTTAAATCGACGATTAAAGTATCATGTAACGAGTTAAGTGTCATTCATACAACTAGAAAACGGTAGCAAAGAGCTTCATCAACTCTCGCATGTGTAGCATGACTACAAGAGATTTGCGTAGAATATCATGCTAACAGCGGCGACACATTGCTAGCAGGCGAGGTTTGCAAAGAGAAAGAGAGAGAAAGAGAGAGAGCACTTGGCGAGAAACATGTTGCCTATGTTACTTATGTTTCAAGACCTCCTACCACTATTAAGTGCGGTCGAGCCTAACTCCGTCGTTTAGTTCTCCTGAAACGTAAATGTATGTACACTTGAGAAGATGCTGACAAAAGCTAGTTGATAGTGAATAAAGGCAAATTATACTGGGAAAATAAATTATTTAACTATCATTGTATCAAATTTCGTAGTGAAATATATAAATCTTTGTAACTTTCTAAAGTTCAAGTCTATTATAATACAAATAGCTACGGTTCGTGATGTAGTAGTACCCAAGTATCATGAAGTTCTCTGTGGTGAACAACTGAACAAAAAAAAAAAAAAAAAAAATTCAAGTCGTCTTTAAAAGGAAAGTGTATGTCTGGCCACCACGTGGTATAACAATAGTTTATTGAGGTCTAGTCAGCATCTTGGTCATAATTTTTATAACAATTGTACAACACATGTTTAAAGCTATTAAATAATCCTTAAAAATCAGATATTAAGCTTATGACAAAGGTCGAAGAAAAAACCATTATGTATATTACATCGATATATTGAAACGTTGAGATAATGTTAAAAACAAGGTGTTAAAATCCTTATCACCATTACAATCAGGGGGAATATACATTGTTGTTACGTTTAGCGGCATAGAATCACTGCGGTAGATCAATCACGCGTGAATTACACTGCGTGCGAGAAATTAACATGCAAAAGTAGTCATTTTAAGCATGACAAAAATTTCTGAAGATCTTTATTCCTTTATTTTCTGTAATGGATAATAAATAAATCATAACCTTTAGTAGTAAATTCAATGATGAAATTAAAAAAAAATAATAAAATTTTATTCAACCTTGAATGTTGAATGCAGTCTGTATGTTTTTTATATTTTTTGAGATTGGAATTATAATTTTAAAAGTCCTTTCGTCATTGACTTATCGAAATTTATCTCAATTAAAAATGAACATTTTTATCTGTTTACTGTAAATTTTGGGTATCAAGATTTTAATTATTCATTTTTATAAAAGTTATTACAATGATTAAATACTTTCGTTTATTTTTATTATTTTTAACTGCTCCATTTATTCATTTAATTATTGCATGTCATTTATAATGATTGATTCATATAATTGAATATATCTAAAATAATTTCTATGATTAATTTTCCATTTTAAAATTAAATGAAATTTGTTCATTTTTCATCCCTTAAATACATATTTTGTTAATTAATGCACATAGAGAAGAAAATGAAAGGTCCATTTAAAAATAGTAATTACCATCATTCATCATCAGAAGAATGAATTTTTGTAGGAAAAATTAGAACATAACTGTATGGTCTCAATTTGTTTTTGTTACAGCAAAAGTGTGTAAAAGCTCGTGCTCTTTATGATAACATCGCTGAGGCCCCTGACGAATTGGCTTTTCGTAAAGGAGATGTTCTTACCGTTTTAGAACAGAATACTTCAGGTTTGGAAGGATGGTGGCTTTGTGCTCTTAGGGGAAGGCAGGTAATTAGTAAACAACAATCAAACTTGATTGAATTCTCTTTTATTATGACTTGCTTTGTTGTATCACTGTTTGCTCTCTTTTGCAATCTGCTTTTTCTACTCCGTTGTAGACAGCTGTAGATTTGAAGAGGCAATTTACACATTGAATATCGAGCGTTTTCAAGTCTACAACAGCTGCACAAAGAATAAATATAAACTTGTGATTATCATCATTCATTACTAATTTTAATTAAATTTATTATCGTGTATTTAAAAATAAGCTTTGACAATATATATTTTATTGCCGCAGGGAATATGTCCAGGAAACAGATTGAGGCTGCTAGTGGGTCAGTACGATACTGGATGCCTTGGAGGCAGCAGAGTGGACCTCACTCTCAATGAAGATGGATTACAACGGCATGGAAAACGACGTAGTTGGCACGTGCAGCCAAATAGAGTTAGTATTTTTTCATCGATAAACTTTTCTACGTACTATCATCACCACTGGTTGACATTTTTTTCTACATTTTATCTCTGGATTATCATTTAGAAGCTTTGTATTTATTGTTCTAAAAATTTACGCTTTTTATGAGCACAGAGTAATCACTGTAGAAGTTGGTTTTTTTTTTTTTTTTTTTTTTTTTTTTAAAAAGTGTTATTCACTTTTTTACTTCAAAATCATTTGACTTTTGTTGCAAATTAGTTTTTGGAGTAATCAATTGCTATTTTTTTTTTTTCAGTTATTTTCACTTTTTTGCGATGGAAAATAATTTCATTTGTGCAAATAAAAACGTTTTTGACATACCTCTAAAA
This sequence comes from Chelonus formosanus, assembly GCA_028641665.1. Lineage (NCBI taxonomy): Eukaryota > Metazoa > Arthropoda > Insecta > Hymenoptera > Braconidae > Chelonus > Chelonus formosanus. The sequence continues at coordinate 24,906,132 of CM054002.1, forward strand.
TATTATCAAAAAATGTTGGTAAAAGTTTAATATAGGGAATAACTCTGCAGAATTTTTCGTGATACTTGAAGAAAAATTTAATAATCTAACATAGTTTATCTATGGAAAAAAAGCGCTTATACAAAGATTTTTAATTTAACAAATTTTAATTGAATTTCATCACGAAAATTAAAATAGGCTATTAATTTTTCAATCATTTTCCTGACGTTTTATAATGTAACAAAATTTATTTAACTCCAAACAAACATGATATAATCAAAAACAAAGCTAAACAAACTTATTAGTCAATAATAAGTTAATTTTTTTTATCAACTTCCTTACTCTACTTTATTTATCTTATTATAGAAAAGACTGCTCGAATGATAATTTAATATTTATTATACTTAAGTATAACTTTTCATTATTTTTAACGAGTTTTATTAATCTTAAATAAAGTTTAAAATCAACATCCGTTGAGCCCGTATTTTTCTTCGTATGTTCAATTGAAGACAATTTTTCCTAACGGGAAATATCATAATATATATTATTCAAGTATCAAATTATGATAAATGAAATATTTAAATTTCTTTTTCGAAATATAATAACATTATATTATTAGGTATTAAATTTTTCTCCATGACAAGAAAAAAATATTTTAATACTTAACAAGGTTGACGAATAAATTTCAATTTATCGACCCAAACTGTTATGAATATTAGGTTTCACTAAAAATATACGTATCATAGTGAAATTAATTTTCAATTATCTTTCAGTGGTTGAATCTTTCAATAACTTTATTCACAAAGTAAACGAATTATACTTAAAGGCTTCTGAAAACATCAAAATATTTTTTTAAATTATATTTTCTAGACAAAAAATAATTGTGATAAAAAAAAAGATTGGCGAAAGTCCAAATGAGTGGCAATTATTCGTCTTTTTGCTCTTTACAAAGATAAATTTTTTCAAGGTGTGCGTACATGAGTCATTGACACGTCAGGAATAACATTTAATATGATAAAAAACTCATTAAACCTGAAGGACAATTATAATTGACAAATTAAAAGGAGTGTCAATGATATGCTAGAGAAAAAGCGGAAACAGCTGATTGGATATTTGATTTTATACAAACACTTTTTACGATTTTTTTCTCAAGATATTCATCAGTGACTTGAGCCACGTGCTCGCATTGGGCATGCCACGCCCTGAATGAGGGATTGTCAAATCCTTTTATTACTTGATCTGGGTGTCTTGTCTGGTTTTGTGTGGTTGACAGAAAGACCTCACCATTGTCTGCTTTATATAAACGTTCTTCCATTTCTTATGACTTTTAGAAAATGATGAAATTTCTTATACAAAAGTTTTGGGTTTTAAATTTAAGGTAAAAATACTTATAAAATAATCACTATGTAACATTATCGAAGAAATTGTGTTATGTGTAGCAGCGAACAAAATATATTGGATGATTATCAAATTTCTTTAGAGGAAAACTAACAGTTGGCTAGTATTTATTTCACCATAATTTTTATTGGCTCCAATTTAATTAGGTATAATCGAACCAGAAGTATACAGCTGATACTCAGTTTATACTGGCTAGTTTGTATGCATATACATCAACTAATTCAACGTGCCAGCCCGCCGTATAATACCCCATCGGTTTTATAGTCATTCTGCACCCCATATGCTATTATTCAACCAACAAATCGCCATGTATGCATCACTAAATCGAGTCTTCATATTGACCTTTACTAGTCAAAGTCAGCTGATACATTCTTCATTCTTTGCTACCCTTTTGGGTTCGCTAAAACTAAGGGTCGATAGAATACATTTCATTTAGCTTTCATTTATCAGCCGACGTCAACTGATTCTTCATCACTCCAAGATATTTTAAGCTGTTAATCTGTCAAGACTGTCTCGTGTATGTTACTGTAATTTATTTTATTTCATCCTTTTTCAGTGCTTTTGCATTTTTGTTGAGCGAGATGTAGCAATCGTTTGGGTATATTTTAACAACTCATTGGACTTAATATATCAAGTGGTAAATGCTGTTAGTTAAATTGTATCTCTCTTCTTTATTGACTATCAACGATGCCAGAAGATGAAAAATCTGTTACAGTTTCTTAAGATTGAAAACCGGATGACTAGAGCCGTTGGCATTTTACAAGTTTACCTGGGACGTATTTCCCTCATTCTGGCTTCTTCAAGACACTTCTTAAAGATGTTTCGGTGTCCTTATATGTCCTCAACTTGCTGCAGAGCTACGGAATAATGTCATGGTGGTATGGTCCAGGGACGTACAAGAATCCTTTAGTTCCCCTTGGTTCTATAAAACTGCAGTTTCATGCAAGCTGCTACTGCCAAAGCACCCGAGATATTGCCACAAGAGACAACTACACGTTTATATTATATTGAATCATCATGATGGAATGCAGAGACAGCTAATTTTAAAACACAATTCATCTTTGAAAATTTACAGTTTTCGTCTTCCTTTCTCTTCTTTTTTGCATTTTCTCTTAACTAAATCCCTTGCTAATTATTTCTCAATTTATGCCCCCATTTGCAAGGTAGATGGGCTTCAACAATTCTATTCAACGTTTCTTAAATAAGGAATAATTCCTTACAACTCTTCCGCATGTGATAAAATATCTTTTGTTGCTTATTATTAACTTTAAAGTATACAAATTTATAAAGAGATTTTTAAATTGAAGAGAGAATTAACTTGAGTTATTGATGATTCAATTCAATATTATTTTATAATTTTAAAATAGATTTCAGATAATTCGAATATTGAAAGCAAATAGAAAGAAAAAAATTCACTTGAAGCAAAAAAACAGCAAGTTTTACAGAAGCAGAATGTGAAACGTTTATTGAATTCGATCATGCGACCCAGAGAGATAGTCACAAGCACTTGATTGGACATTTAAGTGGGAGAAAGAAATACACGAGGTCATTCTGCGTAGGATAAAATCTTTTTGTGCAGCTCTATCAATCAACTAACAATTCGCTTGCGTGGGATTACTTGCTGGAAACTGGTCCTATTACTACAACTTACAAACTATTTTATTAAGAAAGTGTGAAATCTAATTTTTATCATTTAATTAATTCATATTTTAAGACACTGAAAGTTTTCACGGTAAATTTATACTTCCGCACAATTAAAAAAATATTTTATCATTTAAGTAATTTGTTGATTTTTTCGATTCTCAATCGTGGAATAAATTAATTATCAATGAGTGTTTACTTATTGAAAAAAATTCGAGAAACCTTTTTTTCATGTTAGAAATCATAAATTAATCATTTTTATCTATGATCCGGAAGTGGTTGAATATTATTTTAGTGTTTAAATCCTAGAAATAAAAATATAACATGAAGAGAAAAATAAACTCGAAAAGAGAATGAATGATATATTAGAAGGGACTTTGAAAATCATTTTTATTCAACTTTATATTTTAACTTCATAGCTATAATTATCGATAGCCTCATATTGAAATATAGTTCCATTATATAAGGAAAGAAATATCGACTGAATTTTTATTCAACATTTCAGTTTAAATGTCACTCCTAATGATTTTCATTGAAACATGCCTTATTGACTTATCTTGAATGCAAACAGAAAAGAGGAGACATAATATATATATATATACACTACATTTATGTATTTATACCCAGGTCATTCACATAAATATAACTTCACAAGAAAACTATGAAAAGGCGTAAGCAAAAAAATGTATTTTTGCTGAGATAACAGAATTCCAAAGTCGATGATGGGGAAAAAAAATACAAGAAAATATTTTATTTGTGAAAATAATTTCCAGTTTCAACATACTTGATTGCATATTCATTTTTTATCATTTTCCACAACTTGCATACGCATCTTTAAGGCTATCTATTCATGTCTATATTCCTGCGTCTTTCCTACATGCATTCACAGGTCATACGCCTTTTACAAGGGCGCCGCGACGCCTGATATCGACCGACCGTCCTTTCCTATACCCTCCCTCTGCTTCTCATCACAGTACGCTGGCTCCTCTTGAAGCGGGATTCTCTTTCTCTTTTCCTATTCTGCTTTACTATCACCACTGGTACTCTACTATGTACCATGACGTCTAGTCGAGAGTTTTACTACATTACTATTACGGAAAATAAAATATTAAAATAGCGCACGTTTAATTCACGGTCGCGTGCTTCTTACTTTTTTGTTGCTCCCTATTTGTTTTTTTTTTTTTCTAGCAGGTTATTGTACAGAGAATTAGTACATGGGCTCTTAAATAAGAACCAAATAGGCTGTTCAATGATTTCAGGGTTAAAAAAAAGGAATAATTAATGGAATTACTCCACCTAAGAGTTTAATTAATGAACAAATCTTATTTCATGTTCATGCACTTCTTACTTTTTGTTCCCTTGAATATTAAGAGAGCGTAATTGAGCTAATATTGTAATCAATATGTCTCAAGGCGTGGTAAAAAATAATTGTATAATTATATTAAATTAATATTATTTCCATTCTTTTGTTTATGTATCTGATTTGTGGATTGATTTATTCTATTTTACAGGTGGTAACTCCTCAAAAATGTGGAGATGTATATCTATATGATTTACCAGTCAATCGAGCAAGTCCTGCACCACCCTCAAGACGTGATTCGCCGCTTAACTCAATTGATCATCTTCATACAGGTGAGATTAGTATGAAAAAGATGTTATTTACGTTTAAATAAGTACATTATATAGATTGAGGTATTCTTTATGTGGTGTACTTTATTTTCACGAATGTTTTGAAAGTTAGAACGATATTTTATTGATTTACGGTTACTTTTGTTGTATCAAATTTTTATTGTTTATTTAAGTCAAAGAAGAGAAATGTATTGTCAACGAAATGATTCTAATTTAATTAAGTTTCACTTGTAACGTATATCTTATATATACTGAAGTAGATAAAAGGATTTTTGTTGAAGTTTTATTTTAAACTGATTTATATGTTAATAATTTATAAATATTTCTTTGTTTAAATTAGTAAATTGAATTATTGAACATCAAAACAATTGATGAATTCTTAAGAATTGTACACGTTGGTTTATTCAAATGCTCTCAAACGATTTAAATCTTCTCTATTAAAATTTTTTTTTCTATTTGTGATTTACATTATTCGATAAAGGCGTTACTCATTTGATTGATTACCTATATCAATATTTAGTCTGTCAAACGATCAAATCACTCAAGTAATAAATATCTTTTCTAAGGAAATTAAATCAGTTTATTTGAAAAAAAATCAATAATAAAATTATTCCTAGTTGATTAATACTGGTAATATTTATTTTAACCTTTATTTCAATATACATAGGTATATTTTTTATTTAAACGTTAGATTTTTTAAATGCATTTATTTAATTATATGTTAATCATTTTATAGCACGATTGTCATCTGGACAACAGAGTTCAATAGATAGTGGTAGAGATGTGAGTGATTGCTATGATGTTCCACCAAGAGCAACTCCAATTATACCATCACCAGCAAGCAGTCCGAGTCCGGCGCCGTCTTGTTACGATACTCCGCGACCACCAACATCATGCACACCAAATTCTAATTGCTCTGGTTCTGGCATTACACCTCTCGATTGCTACGATATTCCTCGACCACTTCAACCACTTACGCCAAGTAGTTCTGCATCGAGTCTCACCAATGATGGTTCTCTCAGCAGCTCTAATAGATCCAGTTTGACAGCACCAGACTACGACATTCCTCGACCGCGTCTTTCATCAACCTCCAAGTATAACACAACGATTCAAAAGACCCCCACAACTCCACCACCATCATTTCAAATAGTTCAACAACATCAGCAACAGATTTATGATGTACCTGTTAGTAAAGAGCTTCCTTTGGAGCTGGACTCTGCATTGGAAGGCCTTGAAAAATTACAGAATGAAGCATCTGCTGCAGTAGCTAGATTGCTAGGCTTTGTTAGCCCTGGATGGAGGAATCCTCAACGTCTAGATGTAACATTGATGGATTTAAGACTTGCTGCTTTGAGGCTTAGAACGTCACTTCATGATCTAGCAGAATTTGCCGAAGGTACTTTGGGTAATGCCAGTAAAGCTCCAGACAAAGGCTTGGTAGCTAAATTTAGACCACTGGTCAAAGCACTCCGAGACTCAGATAAGTTAGTTAAAGAAGCGGCTACTAAATTAGACGTTATGGAATGGGACGCTAGTAAATTGTGCCGAGGTGACAATGATACACAGATTTCTACAAATAACCTATCACCTTCCCTTATTCCTACAATTCAACCTGATCCCCTTGATCAATTGATTGCGTGTGCAAAAGCTCTTACTGAAGACGTTCGACAAATTGCTAGTTTCATTCAGGTTTGTTATTTATCAATTTAATAAATGTATTCATGTGAAAAACTGTTTAAAAAGTAAGTAGCTAATGAGTTGATATTTTTCAATATTATTTTCAGGGTAACTCGACACTATTATTCAAAAGATCATCCATCATATCGACCAGTACTACAGGGAATAACACTGAAGACGACGACTATGTAAATCTCGACTCTCGTGAGACTGTAATAAAGCAGAGAGAAGAGTTACGAGCAACATTGCCTCCAGAACTTCGCAGTAGTTACGACCTATTGGTTTCCGAAGCTGATAACGCAGCTATTCAAACCCCATTATCTACACTTACACCTATGGATCCCAATGATAAACAACTGCTTGCATTTTATGTCGCACAAGTGATAACACACGGTGCTCATTTAACTCATGCCATTGACGCCTTTCTCCAGACTGTTGAACACAATCAACCACCAAAAGTATTTATTTTATTTTACGATATCATTGTTTCACTTACTTCGTTTTTATTCAAATAATTTCATTATCATCTTTTTAAACAGGTTTTTCTAGCCCACGGCAAATTCGTTGTACTCAGTGCACACAGACTAGTACACATTGGTGATACAGTACATAGAAATGTAACACGGAATGACGTCAAAATAAAGGTACTCGAATGTGCAAATGCTTTAAGTGAAGCGCTCGCACAAACTGTATTGAAAACAAAACAGGCAGCACAATTTTTTCCAAGTGTAACAGCGGTTCAAGAGATGGTCGATAGTGTTGTTGACGTATCTCATTTAGCTAAGGACCTTAAAGTGGCCATGATCCACGCTGCCCAACAACCTTAAAACACTTAATCAGATAAATATGATTTCAATCTAAGATTGAGTCATTTGGGCATAGAAATTTATTATTAAAAAGCCACGCTGTACCTCATCCTGTTCTTATATTTATGATAGCTTTTCAGTGGCCTAAGGATTTGTGTATTAAATATATTACACAAGACCCATTACTGCCAAAGTATATGTAATAATAATGAACAATTAAAAAAGCCTTGTTGATAGGTAGAATGTAGTTGACTCATGGTAACTATTGGAAAAGTATAATAAAATTTATGAAAAGTACCCTTCATTGTGTCGCAATATTAAACATTGATGTATTGAAATAGTGACATGGCAAAGCTTTAAAAAAGTTTTTTTAAACAAAGTACTAAAAAAAAAAAAAAAAAAATGAGCCAAAAAATTCTACCATCGATATTTTCATTAATAAATGTTAAAATTTTTTTATACAAGTTTTAAGCCGAACTTTTGTTGTTGAGTACGGCAATTTCATGAAATAAATACTTATATGTGTTTTTAAGCAGCAAACAGAGAAGAGAAATAATATAGAATGATCACCGCATGGAGATCCGTTACACGAATTCTTTGGGATACATATGGTATTTTAGCATTGGTTCTGTAACCCTAGCTATATAACCTCAGGTAAAAATTACCGTTCAACAGCTCTCATTAAGATGGTTCTTCTATATATTATCTGTTTTCTCTGCAGCAAATAACAATGATAAACATTACAAAATATACAGCTGCAAGACTTTTAAAAAATGCAGTTTTGACTGATTTTATAAAACTTTATATCAAAATCACATTATCCTTCCATGAAATCTAATTATGAGATTTTTTAATAAAGCTTGCAATAATAATGGTGATAATAATTGATTATTATTAATAAATTATTTGCAGTCAATTTTGTAAGATTTTCAATAAAACTGAATTTTTATAGGTATATATTTAGGAAGCTAAAAGTATGAAAAGTGCTAAGCACTATAATTCATATCGAATTATTATATGCGTGTTATGTACACTTAATGTCTAGTACTTTTATTGATTATAGTATAAAAAGATTATTTATTTAGGAAATTATAAAAATTTTTTTTATTTAAAACATATCTTTCTTGTAGTAAATTACGTACTTTTACTTATATAATTTCTTTGTAAATAACATTAGTTATTAATATTATGTATTGATAAAAATAGTAACATCGAGGTAACAAAGTTACAGTATATTGAAATAATGTGCAATTAAAAGACTATGCTTACAGTAAACAGGATAGATTTGGGAAATGATAAATAAATAAAAACTTACTACGACGGACACTTTTCTTGTATATTTAATAATAAAATTTGTCTGATTCAATAAATATAATATGATGATGAGAATGTAATTGAAGAAAAAGAATTTTTTTTAATCATTTACAAAAATTAATATTTCCTTAAAAGTATTTTATTATCGATGAAATGTATCTACCTATACCATCAATAACATTGGCAATAATTTTATCGTTTTTCTCTTCTCATTCTCAGTTAATGTTACAGAAGAATTCGTTGACATTTAACGAAAAATAATCACATATTTTTATACGAACATTTGCATGGATTCGTAGCTGCAGCATTTGGTACTTTAATCATACTAGTTTCTTTAGCTGCATTCTTTTCTTGATGAAAGCTGCTAAGATCGCGTTTCATTGCATAAGCATCTTCACCATCGGCATAATATTTAGGCTCAACTTCTGACACTTCAAATTGCAAACTGCTTGTATATAAATTTAATGCTGCTCTATTACTACGTCTAACATGTAACGATACATAATTAGCTTCAAAACATTCAACCATTGCACGTGATGCTTGATTCATCAATTTTTGAGCTATTCCAAGTCTTCGATGTGATCGTTTAACAGCTAGACTTGTGATATGACCATGAGGATTAACTTCTGAATCCTCTTCCATTTTAGCTAAAACATAACCGACTATTCGACCTTTTTCATCTTCAGCAACGTAGCTTAGCTGTGGCCAAGATAGTGCGTGATACAAATAATATTTCATTTGATAATTCTCTGGTAGACATTGAAGGTTACAGTGTTGTATATTAAGAAGATCGTTGGTATTTGCGCAGCGTATATTGATCGCCATGATAAGATAACTAAGTAGCTTAGATTATACCCTGAGTGAAATATTAAATTATTTAAGCTTAATTTGTAGCCTATTTAGTCTCGTCGAAGTTTCTTAATGCGTGATCGACCGTTTTTTAAATCATGAACAGATGATGATTCACTCATACCACCGAGAAGCTCCCGGACAAATCGAAATCTTGATAGGAAAAATTTCCAAACAAGATACCATCCTGTAAAAATAAAAAGAAAGAAAAATTAATAAAAAATGTAATAGATTGAGGTTAAAATTCGACAGATATTTAATGTAAATACTCATGGTAAATTGATTGGATTTTAGAAGAAACAAATTGGCCTAAAATTATTTAGAATAGATGCATCTACTGATTCTCACCCAACAATACGAGGACAAAAACAATTATTAAACTGGAGATTACAGAAAAAACAGCTAGCACAATTTCATGCATTATGACAGCAAACAGTACACGTTAATCTGCCAGTAATTCTAGATGATACACGACCTGTGACATAATCCTAACTGCCAAATACGCAGTTTTAACTAAAAATCAAGCTCTGAAAAGTTTACTTAATTATATACTAATTTTTTGTCTCCGTGACTTGCCTATTGAGCTTATTATACGCCATTTTGAAATTTCACAATCACATATTGATATCGATTGATATTCATCTAAAAGGTTATGTTTATATTCAATCAAAATCAGGCTGTTTTTATTCATTTAATGAGAGAATAATGATAAAATCTATATTTTTAACATAGAAAATAAATAAAATTTTGGACTTACCAAAATTTTTATTCAGTAAATTGTTCAATTTTTGATCAATTAAGAAAAAAAGGTATTAAATTAAATAATTTAAATAACAAAAACTTCTAAGTACAATAGGAAGTGTGGGTGTTGACTAACGTAGGAATGCGGAAGTATAATAACTCAAAAATTAGACTCTCATTTGGATCAAGTAGTAAATCCAAACATGTATAAAAAATGGCTGCTTAAGAGAAATTGGCGGTATTATTTTCTTACAACTTAGAGTATTTTATCGCTGGAATTTTATTATATAACTCGTAATTATTATTTATTAAGCCTAGTGAGTATTAAATTCTTAATATATTTATTCATTTTAGCTAAGTAATTATTTTTTTATACGTTATTCGATTAAGACTTAATTCTAGCTTGCTGTGACGATTAAATACTTATTGTTATGAATTATTTTAATGTTTTAGAGATTTTTTTACATACAAAAAAAGTAACGAAAAGTATCAACAACAATTTAAAAGATGATACCTCGACGTGGTGGTAAGCGAATCCGTATGGATGATCCACCTCCTGAATATCAAGAGCCTATGACGCCAATGAATGAAAACAATGGTACAGACGGTCAGGAAACTTACGCTGGTTACACTCCTTACAATCAATCGTCGCAGACACCTGCACATACACCTAGGTATAAAACTATTATTATGAATTATTTAATAAAGTTAATAAATAACGTTGGTATTTTTATTAAAATATTTTATTTTCAATCTAGCTTTATGTAAGGTTAAGTATTCTAACCAGTTCACAATATTTTTTATTTAAATTTCAATAATAGATATTTTAATTTTAGGTCAGAAAATTATTCTTCAGAGAGTTACAGTTCTCCGAGCACATCTCAAGTCAATTATCAAGATCAATTGGCGAATGATTCATCTCAATTTGAACAACCAATGACACCTGCCACATCAAACAGAAGAATTACGAGAAATACTCGTGCAAGGATGACTGGAGGACCTGTAAGTCAACCAAAATATAGAGAAGTAGATACTGATTTTATGCCGGCGCAACCTCCAGCTACAAGAGGTCGAGGAGGTGGTACAAGAGGTCGTGGAAAGCGTACCGTACACCCAAGCAATTCAGAAGATGAAACTAGTCTTTATTATGTAATTAAAAATAATCGATCTCCGCTTACTACCGTCGTTGATGAATGGATAGAAAAATATAAAATGAATAGAGATAATGCTCTTCTGATGTTGATGCAATTTTTTATTAATGCTAGCGGATGTAAAGGACGGATCACCCCTGAAATGCAAGCTAGTATGGAGCACGTAGCTATTATTCGAAAAATGACAGAAGAGTTCGATGAAGAAAGTGGAGAATATCCATTAATAATGACTGGTCAACCGTGGAAAAAGTTTAAAACAAATTTTTGTGAATTTGTACAAATTCTAGTGCGTCAGTGTCAATATTCGATAATTTATGATCAATTTCTTATGGATAATGTTATATCACTATTAACTGGATTATCTGATTCTCAAGTTCGTGCTTTTCGTCATACTGCCACGCTTGCAGCAATGAAACTAATGACTGCACTTGTAGATGTTGCTTTGACGGTTTCGGTTAATCTTGATAATACACAACGTCAATACGAAGCTGAAAGACAGAAAGCTAGAGAAAAAAGAGCTAATGATAGATTAGAATCTTTAATGTCCAAAAGAAAAGAACTTGAAGAAAATATGGATGAAATAAAAAATATGCTTACTTATATGTTCAAATCTGTTTTTGTCCATAGGTATAGAGATACGCTACCAGAAATACGCGCTATATGTATGGCAGAAATCGGTGTATGGATGAAAAAATTTCATCAAAACTTTCTTGATGATTCATATCTCAAATACATCGGTTGGACCCTTCACGATAAAGTTGGTGAAGTGCGATTGAAATGTTTGCAAGCTTTACAACCGCTTTACGCATCCGAAGAATTAAAAGCTAAACTGGAACTTTTTACAAGCAAATTCAAAGATAGAATTGTTGCTATGACACTGGATAAGGAATATGATGTAGCTGTACAAGCTGTAAAGCTTGTTATATCAATTCTCAAACATCACAGAGAAATTCTCACTGATAAAGACTGCGAACATGTATATGAATTAGTGTATTCATCACATCGTGCAGTCGCTCAAGCTGCTGGTGAATTTCTCAATGAACGTCTATTTACACCTGACGAAGAAGCCGTGGCAGGTGTAAAAACTAAAAGAGGGAAAAAGAGACTTCCAAATACACCATTAATTCGCGATTTAGTTTTATTTTTCATTGAATCTGAATTACATGAACACGGAGCTTATTTAGTAGATTCATTGATAGAGACAAACCCAATGATGAAAGATTGGGAGTGTATGACAGATTTATTGTTGGAAGATCCAGGTCCAGAAGAAGAAGCATTGGATAATCAAAAAGAAACTTCATTAATTGAGTTAATGGTTTGTTGTATAAGACAAGCAGCAACGGGCGAGGCTCCTGTTGGACGGGGACCCACACGTAAAATGTTATCAACAAAGGAACAAAAACAAGTTCAAGATGATAAGCAAAGACTGACAGAACACTTTATTCAGAAGCTTCCAAGTTTACTGGAAAAATATAGTGCGGATCCTGATAAATTAACAAATTTATTATCAATTCCTCAATATTTCGAATTGGACATTTACACTAAATCTAGACAAGAGAAATACCTCGAGGCTTTGTTGGAAAAAATTCACAATATAGTCGAGAAATCTCATGACAATGATGTCTTAGAAACTGCGGCCAAGACTTTAGAACATATGTGTGCAGAGAGTATTTCTATTTTTACAAAATGTGATATATCACGTTCAACATTAATCGATTCTATTGTAAATAAATATAAAGAATCAATAGATGATTATAGAAATGTAGTTGAAGAAGGTGAACAACCCGATGAAGATGAAATTTTTAATGTAAATATTTCTCTTAAAAAAGTATCAATATTTTATAGCTGTCACAATTTGAATAGTTGGAACATTTGGGATTCTCTCTATAGTGATATTGAAGATGCAAAAAATCCCAACAAACAATTCCCAGAAGAAGCTGGAAAGTATGCTATAAGTGCATGCTTTTTTTCTTTACTCTGGGGTCAGAATCAACTGATAGAAGCTACAGATACGAGTTCGCGAGCCGAGGAAGAGGCGCAACAATTACAGTACAGGCTGCATGATTTTATGGACTCTATGAGGTATTTTGTTGCTGGTGAAGGAAATAATATCACTATTTTAAGAGAAGAAGCTTACAATAGAATATGTGATGCACTTGTGATATTCTGTCATCAATTAGGAACGCAAACAAACGTTTTATTACATAAACTTATTTATGGGGCTGATTCCGTCATGCAGAGCATGTTAAATCAGTTTATTCAAGAATATGTCTTTGTTGAAGAAGAAGATGATGAACATGATGAGCATTCACGTATTGAGGAATTGCATAAAAGACGTAATTTCCTTGCTGGATATTGTAAATTAATTGTTTATAATATAATTCCAACAAAAGCTGCGGCTGATGTATTTAAACATTACGTTAAATACTACAATGATTATGGTGACATAATAAAAACAACGTTAGGTAAAGCAAGAGATATTAATAAAGTCAATTGTGCATTAACAATGCAATTGAGTTTGAACACTCTTTACAATGAAATTTTAAAAGAACATGGCCAAGTCAGTAGAACCAGTGAGGAATTTATGGCAATAAAAGAACTCGCTAAACGATTTGCTTTGTCATTTGGATTGGATGCTGTAAAAAATCGTGAGGCCATCACAGCTTTGCACAGAGAAGGTATTTTGTTTGCTATTACTCCACCTCAAGGTGTTGAACCAGATCCAACAGGGCCACCACCAAATCTCTTGTATCTGGAAATTCTTTCTGAATTCACAAATAAATTATTAAAGCAAGACAAACGACTTGTGTAAGTTTAATTTATTCTGTTTCTTTTTATTAATTAAATATAAACTTTGTTTATTAATATATTATTTTTTTTTCTTACAGATTAAACTTTTTAGATAAAAGATTACCTGCTGGAATGCCATCATCACGAGGAGAAGATTGGCAGCCTCTTCTATTTTATAAAAATAGTTTATTACATGGAGAAACTGATCAAGTTCTTGTACCAAGTAAACGAGCTTATACTAGACGTAAAAAGGATCAGTTAGCGGGTAAATTTAATAATTTACAAAAATATTATATAAAATTTTATATCAAATAGTTTAATAATATTATTTTCGATTACAGAAGAAGAGGAAGCGGAAGAAGCAGATGAAGGTTCTGACCATGAAATCATGGGGTGAGTTAATCCTTTTAATTAGACGTTCATTTCTGTATCAACTACCTTATCCTATTTATTTGCTTTAAACTAAAAAAATTAACTGCAACAAATATAATTTTATTTATTTATTTAATCAATTATTATCTGCTTTTGTAATAAATTCTACAATATTTTTATTTTTATATTGCTTTTTTAAATAAATTTATTTGTAAAACATTGTTTACTTTGAAAGTGTTATCGAAGTAATCATTGTATTTAAAATTGTGTGAATAATAAATCACCACTTGCTTTTTCATAACATGAATCGATAGCTCAGTGCAAGAGGGATCAACGCTAAGCAATCACAACTTTTGCATTCTTTTTATTGTCAAAGAAACATGGATATAATTTTTCAGGAATTGATGTCTTAAATCCTGGCCCTCCTGCACCAGCTCATCGTTAACAATCTGATTTATAAGTCAGTCCTGAGAAAAATACCTATAATTGAATAGTTATGGAGCATTATAGGGATACTGTGGGAAAACATAGCAATTCTCATCAACTACAGACTTTAATTGTCCAGTACATGAGTATTTATATTTTCTCCCTTCGGTTAATTTGCAAAATTATATTTTTCTAATCATGTTTAAATATAAAAATTTGTGAAAATGTATAATTTATATTTCAAAAAAGATCTATAGATAAAATAAAAAAATATTTTGCATACAAAGTAATTAAATTAAAAGAAATTGTATTTTGGTTTATCGATAATACAAATTTTTATTTATTGAGTAAAAAAAGATGTTAAATTCATTGATGTGACACCCATTTAATTCCCTAAATGCTCCTTGATCCTTTACAAACATTAATAGTTATTATAAAAATTTCTTTTAGCAAACAAAAAAAGAAACGACTACCGAAGAAAACGCCGTAAGTAAAGAATTATTCATTTTTTAGATAATTTTAAATCGAATAAAAAACATTTCTCAAACCTTTGTTTATTTCCAGACCTAGTGCAAGTAAAACACTAAATGCACGATCTAAAATATCGGGCTTTTTTGATACAAATGAGCCAAATACTCCATCATCACCTCTACAATCAGAAGAACCACCAAGTCCTTCTCAAGAAGTTGATGATAGACTTAAAACACTACAAATCCAAGGGAACAGAGGGTAGGTTCCTTTTTTTTCAAATGTAAAAATACTTTATCTTAATGAATTTTTTTTTTAACAAGGCGTCGAAGTCAAGAACAGACTCGAGAGCTGCGAAGGACGTCGAGAAACTCTGGAAGATATGTTGAAGGACAGTATATGGTAAGTAGTTATTTTATTTTAACTGTATGGAAAAATGTTATTCTAAATGATCAATGCAGTTAGGTATTAAATTATTTTTATCTATATTAAAATACGTATAATTGATACAAAAAAAAAAAAAAAAAATTCAAATAAATAGATAGAAATGATTAATAAGATTTTTAATTCTTTCAGGAATCTGATTCGGATTAAATTTGGAAAGAAGTTAATTTACAGAAAAGTCATTACTTCAAGAACTATCACTTTAAACAAATACTTAAATTGTTATTCTTCGTTTTTTTTTTTTATAATAGATATTCTTTTAAATTTATTGATTGTTACATGTGGTACAGTCGTTACCATTAAAAATACTTCTACGAACTGACAAAATTGGAAGAGATATGAATATTAAGCAATAATTATATATATATATATAATTTGAATATTATTAACACTGTAATATTAAGTAGTTTTATTGGTTTTTTAGTTAAAAGTACTATTTTTTTTTTTTTTTATAATAAACATAAAAAAAGTTAAATAAAATATAATATTTTATGCAATAACTTATAATATTATTTAACTCTTCTCTGTCGGTCTTGATTTACGAAACATGCTACTAAGCCTACGTTTTGGAGTTGCTGGATTATTCTGAAAAATTATTGTTAAACATATTTATTAGAAACAAAATAATTAAAAAATGTTTAAAAGCGATGTAAAATTAATTACCTATAACAGTTAAGGATAAAAAGAAGAATAATTAGAAAAAATAGTTTGAAATTTCCAAAATAATTCAATATTTCGGATTATAATAGATTAAAAAAATGAAGAGGAGCAGAAAAAATGGAATTTTGTCCGTAATTGATCTTCTCACCTCATCTTGACGTCTTGATAAAGTATTCCCGAAGAAATTTTTTAGACGTTTTGGTGTTGCTGTTGTTCGTCTTTCACTATTTCGATCTCGTAATATTCTTGTATTCGGACTTCTTAATTCATTTCCCTGTAATAAATAAAAAGTAATTTAATCAGTTTTCCAATAATAAAAAATATTAGAGTATTGTTGGTGTTACTGAACTTGATTAATACACTTGTATTATCATAGACTTACTTGAAGTGATAATCTACCACCATTTTTACTAGGAGTAGGAGGTCCAGGTCTTTTATATGAGGTCTATCACAAATAAAAAATAATACACATAGATATCAACAATAAAAAATTAAATATTTAGCTATAAATAAAAATTATATTATTGTTGACTTAATATTTTACCTGTGTTCGGTCCTTTTTCTTGACTTTTTGACCTGGAAGTAAACTTTGGCTAAGGCTGTCATTGAATATGTCCTCACTTGTTGCACCACTCTACAATACAAATAATATTTTTCTATTTACTCAAATATCTACGCGATATTTAAACAACATAATGATGATCAAATACAAATATTTAAACTTGAAATTTACTTTAATATCTTCTTCTGTCATTGCGACTGGATGTAAATGAGTTTCTACTGCATAAGCAGATCTCAGATGTGGAAGACACAGGGAATTACGCATACGTAATTCTGACAACCGATCAAAATCAGTTGCTGGCTCAATAGCACGGAATTTGCCTTCTTTTAGATCTGTCAAGTATACATTGTCAAACACTTCACCTTCTTCATCTTCAACGTTAAAAGCATTTCCCATAGCTTGAATACTCTTGACACTGTGACGTCTAGTTGTTGTAGTTTCTTCTTCTATCAATTGAACTGCTCGAAAGTTTGGTCTTGTTGATACATCTGATCGGTCGTGACTGAAAGTGTTTTCGATAGCCTTAATGTTAGTTTGATGACGATTCAGAGAAAATGAATGATTGATTTCATTAACAGTTGTATTATATCTATGTTGCAAATCACGTAAACGTTGTAATAGTGATTCTTTTTCTTGTTGCTCTGTTAAGAGTTTCTCACCAACATTCCACATTTGTGATGATAACTCACCAACATGTGCTTTATACCTTGCTAAGTCTTCAGCACATTTCTTACACTGTTGATCCATTTTTTTCTGCATGTCATTTACTTTTTCTTCCATTCTTTTCTCTTGTTCACTTTTTATTTTTTCAACCTGTTCATTATATGCTTTTTTCATTTTTTGTTTTATTTTTTCGAGTTTTTGTTCATATTCGTGGTGAACCTCTTTCATTCGAGTATCAAAATCATTCTCTTTTGCTTCTTTATCTTTATCTGGCTCTTCATTTTTTTGTTGAAGTTGTTCCATTTGGCTTTGCAATTCTTCTTTCAAAGCCGTCAATCGTTCTATTTCATTTTTATGTTCTAAAGACATTGCAGACATCTCGGCTTTAATTTTTTTATTTTCATTTCTGAGATCATCAAAGGTTTTCTCCATCTTTGCATTTCTTACTCTTGTACTATCTAATTTATCTTTCAAATCTTTTTTTTCTTTTGATAGTTGATCTAATTGATTTTGTAATTTTTCTTCAGGCCTTGGTTCACATTTTAAAGCGCCAGATTTTATATTTATATCGTAAGAATTAAAGTCATTAGAAAACTCATCAATTTTGGATTTTATAAGCTCGAAGTTTTGATTCATTAATTCTTTCTCTTTTATTTCAGTGTTAAGAAGTGACAATTGATCTTTGAAATTAATATCCGTTTTATCTGACTCTAGTTGTTCTAATGGAATTACAAAAACTTGTTCTATTTGTTTTTCAGAGAATGAAAAAATTTTCTGAAGAACTTGGACTAAAAATTTGGAACTTTTTAATTGTTTATTATCGAATTCACTCATCAATGTTTCAATTTCCGTCTTCTTAGCTTCCAATTGTTGCAGTTCGTTGCAAGAACTGTTCTCTATGAATATACGCTTGAATGTATTTAGATGATTTTTCCAGGATTGATTAATATTTGCAAAGTTGTCCTTTAATTCATAATGATCCATTATTATTTGTTCAAATAAATCTTGCAATGATTTTTTTTCTCGAACCAGTCGAGACAAATATTCATTTCTTTTCTTCCATGTACTTTTCATTTCATCAATCTTCTTTAAAAGCTCCTCGTTGCATCTGTTCTTTTTATTTAAACTTAAATTAAAGTTTTTCTTTTCTTCTTCCAAATTAGTAAATAAACTATTATACTTTTCTTGTAATTGACTTAAATTATCTGTCTTGGTCTTCAGGTCCATTTCAAGCGTTTCAATAATCTTCGAATAATTGTCATTAGACATTTTAAGAGCATCAATATCATTGATTAATAAATCACATTTTTCATTCACTATTTTTAATTCTTCTCTTTCTATATTCAAATTCGTTTCAAGATCATTGATTATCTTTAAATGATTATCATTTGTTTGTTTTAATAAGTCACATTTACTATTTTTATCTTCAATTTGTGTTTTATACTGTTGAATATTAGCTTCAAATGTTTTCTTCATTTCAACGTGTTTTTTTTTAAGAGATTCGAACTCTGAATTTTTATCAGCAAAAGCCTTCAATTGTGCCTGCATTACACTTTCATGACTTGTTTTTATTTCTTGCAAATTTACAATTACTTCTTTCATCTTTAACTCTAATTCAATTTTCTCTTTAGTCAGTTGCTCTAATTTTGTACTTATAACTACAAGTGATTCTTCCTGCAATTTTTTTTCTAACTTTAATGTTTCATAAGTACTTTGTACATCTAATAATTTTTTTTCTAGAGAATTGATGATTTTATTTGAAGAATTCTCACGTTCTTGATAATTACTCATAGTTCGTTCTTGAATTTTTTTAAGTTCTTCAATTTGTAGTTTCATTTCTTTACAGTCCATATTTTTGCCTTCCAATTCACGACTTATATCATTCAATTTATTTTGTAGTAAATCGCGATCATTCATTAGTTCTTTAGCTTTAAAATTTTGTTCAGCAAGTTTAACTTTGGTAGTAGAAAGATCAGAATTTAATAGTTCACAATGTGAATTCAATTCATCAATTTTTCTTTTATCAGCGATTTCCTTTCTCTCATTATTTTGTAAAATTTCATTTATTTTTGACTCTAATTCACGTTTATTATCCATCAAAATTGCAGCTCTTTGACGTTCGATGGTAAGCTGACTTTGAAGCTCTTCACGAAGCTCACTTAATTCACAAAGTTCCATTTTCAAATTTGATAGAGATTTCTCACTGGAAGTTATTTTATCTTCAAATAGGGATATATTTTGTTTTAATCCATCAATTTCATCATTTTTCGTACCAAACTTATCTAATAAATCATCATATTCTTCCGTTTTCTGTTTAATGATATCTTTAAAACGCTGTTCGTTTTCTAAGTGCTTTAAAATGTTATTTTCCAAATTATTTATTTTTTCATGATAACTTTTCGTTATTTCTTCCGATGTTAACAATTTAGATGACAATGAATTTACTTTAGCATTAATATAATTGAGCTCATCACATGATTTCTGAATAGCGTAATTTTTTTCTTCAATAATTTTTTGGAACTGTTCTTTTTCTTGTAAAAGTTCAGTAACGTTTTTTTCTAAATTAACAAGTTTATTCTCAGTATTCTGTTTTAATTTTTCTAACCAAGAAATATTATCTTGTAATGAATTGTTTTCTAATCTTTTGTTGTCAAGCTCTTGAATCAATTTATCGAAAGCGTCATTTTTTTTTTCAATAAACACTTCCAATCGTTCCTTATCTTTTAATAATGCAGCAACATTATTTTCTAAATTATGAATTTTATCATGTGCAATTTGCTTTTCTTTCTCTATTTCTGATATTTGATGTTTTAATGAAGTATTCTCAAAATTTTTAAATTCAAGATTTTCTGCAGAGTTTTTTAATTCTTCATTTTTTTGTCGAATAGTATGTTCAAATCTTTGTTTTTCTTCCAAATGTATAGCGTTATTCTGTTCCAAGGAATTAATTTTTTTTTCTAGATCTTCTTTTATTAATTTATGTTGTTCTGCTTGTGTATTTAATAATTCTTCTAAAGAATTTATTTTCGTTTCTGCTACTGAAAGTTTCATTACCAATACTTCTTTGGTTGCAACAGTTTGAGATAGAGTATCTTCTGTAGTATCAAATAAAATTTTCAAATTATTCAATTCTTCTTTAACAGATGATAACTGTAACTCTACGATGAATTTATTTTTCTCTGTTTCTTCTAAAACAGCTTGTTTAGCAGCAATAGCTTCTTTTAATTTTTCTAAATCATCTGTCAAAGATTTTTTTTCCATTTCAAAAATATTTATTTGACATTGTTTTTTTTCTAATTTATCTTCAGTTATTTCTAGTGCCATTTTGAATTCATCCAAAGTTGATACTTTTTCGTTGAGTAAATCGTTCAAATTCTTAAATTCTTGACATTCCTGAAAAGCTTTAATCAACTTTTGGTTAACATTATCAAGTTCAAGTTTGAGTTTTTCTGATTCTTCATGTGCTTCTTTCAATTGTATATCAATAATAGAACTAGCAGTTTCACTAACATTTAATCCAGGTGTTGATGGTCTACGTAAATGTACTTGCGGCGTGTTTTCAATTTCAAAACTTTGTTCTGTATCTGGTGGATGCTTTTGTATTTTTTTAATATGAGCTCGTAGTTCTTCATTTTGCATTCTTAAATCCATCAACTCATGCATCTTTATTTCTAGTTGATTAATCAAAGATTCCATTTTATCTTCACACTCACTAACTCTTGCATTCAGGGTTGTACTGCATCGTTCTTTTGAGGCTAAACGACGTGTTAAGTTCTCTTGCTGTTCTTCAAACTGGTTAATTACTGATTGAAGTTTCGCATTATGTGTTTCTAGGTCTTTAATCTCCTTTTTTAAATATTCTTCTAAATTATCATTTTTATCTTTGCGGCAAGACTTGGGTGTTTTTGTATTTGTATTCTCTATTCTAAGTGCTCTTAATTCTTCATTTTTTTTATTTAACTGTTTTTGCAAATATTGTACTTTGTCTTCTAACTTTTTTACATCTTCTTTTAAATCTATTGTTTCAAATTTCGCTGTCTCTAATTCTGCTTTGCACTGTCGTAATTCGCGATTGCACTGATTTATTATTTTATATCGGTAAGCAGAATTAGCTGCCGGTGAAATAAGAAAAGTTCTGAGTGGGCGTTCTTTTGGCGTCATTGGAGGTGTTTTAGGAGCACTATCAGCAAGTTCTATGATACTTTCACGTAATATGTCAAATGTTAGGTCTTTGCCGTAAGGTAAAACTAGTTCTAAAAACTGTTTAATAATAATTTGAGTATCATTTTTCAAAGAATACATAGGTTTGTGGAATTTGACTCTCTGTGAAGCACTTACGAGTAATAATGATACATAATAAACATTTTCTGATGCATTATCAACATTATTCTTGTCGATCACTAAACCTGGATACTCTTCTTTGATAAACTTTGAAATTTCCAAAGATTGATCTGGATTTTCTGCAGTAGCTGGGCTATTTCTTCAAGTAACAAAAAAAAAAAAATGAATATAAACATAAATGCCCAATTAATATATACAAATAATACTTAACGAAATACTTACAGTTCTTCAATGAATTTCGAATAAATTTTGGAATCATTTTGTAATTCATCAATGTTTAATATTGGTTTTTCACAGATATTCAAACAATTTAACTGAAAAATAAATAATTAAAGAAAAATGTTTTTGTAGCTAAAAAATGATAGGCATCAGTAATAAAAACAATGTTAATATTTAATATTGTTAATAAATTCTCACCCATTCAACAATTACTTGACCCCAATAGTCCATGATTTACTGTACACTTTGATCTTAAATATCTTAAATAATTCATAAATATTATCTTGTTTTACGTAAATAAACAACAAAAAAATTTTATGAACAATTCAGTTGAGCGTACCAAGCCAATGCTCAGTTCTTTCGGTTACACTACCCATTTCAAACCGTTAAATTATAAAAAAGAGATTCTAACCTAAACTGATCTGACGCTTCATCCAGCTCCATCTGTAACTAAAAGAGCGGAAAATTAGAATAGTTATTGTATTGAAAATGAATTCAGATACAATAATTATTATCTAAATTGATCAATAGCAATTAAATAATTGATAATTTCATCAATATATTTTAACTTTCTATGATAAAATGTTTCCACGTCTATTTTAATTCATTTGTATGGTCGAAAATTGCTCATTGTATGTATGTATATACATACATATATGTATCAATCAAGCCGAATGCATAAACCAATCATTAATAAAGTTGTATGTATTCTTTGTAATTATTGATAAAGGAAATGCTTAAGAAATTTTCTAAAAACTACAAAGAGCACATATCTCTAATTTAAATTTTCAATTTTTATCATTTAAAAATTAATTAAGATAATTATAAAATAATTACATTTTAATGAAAGTACAAAACTTTAGTGTTTTAATGCAGTTTTAATTTTTAATACATGTATTTATTAATTAACTGATAATAATTTTTAATTTAAATAGTACATACTTAGTATTTTAGCAAGTAAAAATTCTAAACTTTAATAATGAATCATATGGATAAAAATCACTGTTAATTTAACGTAATAATTACATTACTATTTCTATGAAAAATTCAATTCTCTTATAAATTAATTTTTTAAAGTAAATTATTTTATCTATCAAAAATGAATTATTCAAAAATATAACTACCATAATAAAAAATTAAAAACCTGCTGACATCAATAATGGTATAATTGTTGAATGTTTTAAATAATTATTAGTGTTGTATATCGATTATATATTGTGAAAAATAAAATATCTATAAAAAATAAAGAGTACAAGTGAGAGGGCAAGCAAGTGAAAACTTGCGCAGAATCGTAGAACGTACACATTATCACTAGTTTACGGAGACATACTGCAAAAGAGTTGATACACAAATGTGTACATGTAGATGTGTATATGCGTACGCATGTATATATTAGATATCTATACCTTGTGTCTTTACCAGTGGTTCAGTCAACGGTTCGCACCGCCGGCTCGATCTTCTCTTTTGTATCTCTTCTTTGTTCATCAACCGTCTAAATCTTTTCAGATTGATCAATGAAAATATAAAGGTAATCTAGTTTATATAAAATTATTGCATTTTTATTTTTAAAATTAATCACATCTATCAATCGTATATATAAAAGTGATTTTTTTTCCTTTAGGTTGAAATAGAAAAAAAAGATTCCCATCGGTTTATTTTGAAACTTCAATGCCATTACATTAATTTTACTAACTCTCTACTATTGCAAACAATTTTTTATTTGACAGCATAAAATCATTCTCTGAATAAAACATTCCTTTAAAGGACCCACCAGGTCCATAATATACATGTCGCAACCCTTAAACAACAGACTATCAACCTGTATTGCATCTCCAATATTCTTGAGGTAATTAACTACATATTTTTGGTGTTATTACCATTGTATGTACTAAATTTATAGATCAACAATTAATCACAACTTTTTCATTTTCATTGTGTAAAATTATAATTATTACCTTAGGTTTGTTTATAAAGTAGTCAATATACAATTGTTTTAATTAATTAAAAATATTATTAAAAAATTTTAAAAACCATAATCATGAATAAAATTTCTTCACTGAATAATATGACAATTAAATAAATATAAAAACATGATTTATCTTTGGTTAAAATAATTGAGACTATAGTAGAATACAGTCTGATTGAGATTTTTGAGTTGATAACTTGATTTTTTGTTCATTTAACTCTCTGTATAGTAGAAACAGCTGTTCTCCGACTTGTTGCGTTATCAAACAAAAAAAATATCTATATGTATACATATATAATCGATCTCGTCATCTTGTTGCAGATTCGTCTATGAACGCGTATTTATGTATGTGTACGTAACTTAAACTGTTCTATTATATTTATTATTGCTGATATAATACAGTTTTAGCACTCAATACGCTACTATTTATACAATAATGCTTGTTTTATCAATCACAATGCAAACAATCAAATTATCGCTTTATTATACAGCAAAAATTCAGATACTTAAAGAGGAATTTTATGTCAAAAAATTTCTCAAGTATAATAATCAATAAGTACTCTAATACAAATAATGTTTTAGGTATTTTATATAATATATATATATATATATATATATATATATATATTATATCTGGCTTATATCGCGCGGCATTTAATTACTTTGTGATTAAATACATGACGGTAATTGATTATTAGAGAATATTGTTAGTCAATATCCTTTCTTTCTGTTATTTAGTATGTCATTATGCATGAAAATAATACTTTTAATAAGTTATTTAATATTTACTTTTATGTTTTATTTTATTGTTAAGATTCGTAATATTGCGCTGATTAATGCTCACAATTATTTGCGTCAATACTATTTATTTTTTACAATCAATTTATCATTAGTAAGAAAAAATAAATATCAAACATAGAAATTTAATATAAATCTTTGGTGATTAAATTTTTAGCTGGAGACGTGTAGACGATTGTTTTCTTGTGCACAACGACTTTGTGGAAATAGAAGTAGTATTGAAACAATTGGTTCTGAAATTCGACAACAAATACCTCGAGGGCGGAGGGGTGCTCAAGATCTTGAGGGACCAAACTCGTCTTCTGGAACAGAAGATGCTGGAAATTTATCAGCTATTCTTACAGTTAGCCCCAGTCCTGCATCAACATCCTCTCAAGAAGACTCATGTAAACCACCACCACGTAATTGTTATCGTCTTATTGTTCTTGGGAGTGCACGTGTTGGTAAAACTGCTATTGTTTCACGGTACGTCAATACTGTGAGATTAATATGATTAATTAATCATACAGTTGACTTCATTATAATTTATTATTTATTTATAATTAATTTTATTAGATTTCTATCAAATAAATTTGAAGAGAGTTATACACCAACAATCGAGGACTTTCATCGTAAACTTTACCGGATTCGTGGAGAAGTACATCAGCTTGATCTTTTAGACACTAGTGGCAATCATCCCTTTCCGGCCATGAGAAGACTTTCTTTTTTGACGGGTGAACTAATTGATAGTTTTATGAATTCTCTTTTAAATGTAGTTATTCATAAAACAGAAATTAATTATCACATTGTACATCACATTTATATGAAAAATCGATGTATTTAAAATTTACTGTCTTTTATTTTTAGGGGATTTATTTGTCATTGTATTTAGTATGGATAGCCGAGAGTCTTTTGAAGAAGCCATCAGATTAAGAGAAGCAATAATTGAAACAAAGAAAACTGCCACTCAAAATATAAAAGGGAGAAATAAAAGTAGTCATAATTTGAAAATACCTATGGTGATTGTAGGAAATAAGTGTGACATTGATAATAAGTAAGTTACAAATAAATATAAACAAAAAAATATTTATAATGATTAATATTAATTATATTTTTGAAAATTATTTGATAAATTTAGAGCAGTTTCAGTAGAGGAAGCAGAGCAATACTGTGTAAGCCAAGATGAATGTTGTGTATTCGTGGAAGTGTCAGCAAAACGTAATTATCACGTTGACGAGCTTTTTTATCAGCTCTTTGTAGTTGCAGGATTACCTTTGGAAATGGCACCTAATCATCACAGAAAAGTACCTCTTAGTTTTGGCTCTCCTACTATGCTTCCACCCTCATCACAAGTAAATCTTTCATTTATTTTTTTTTCAATCGTATTATCACAATTGATTGAAAGGTATATATATATATATATATATATATATATATATATATATATATATATATATATATATATATATATATATATGTATACATGGTTTTTTTTTAAGCAAAAATACAAAGCAACACTGAGCATAAAACGTCGATTGAGCGACGCTTGTGGTGTTGTTGCCCCGAATGTACGGCGTCCTAGTATTAGAACAGACTTGATGATAATGAGGACCAAAACTTGTTCTATGGCTGCTGGAAATGAAAATATTGCTTCTGGGTCAAGAATTAATACAATTCGTTCTTCAGAATCGAGGAAAACCTGTGTTATTCAGTAATATGTCTTATGTGTAAATATATTTGAAAAAATAATGATAATATTGAAATAACGACATGCACACATACAGTTTTAAAAATAATTGATGCGAAAACAATCTTACATTAATGTCTTTACATTTTTCGATGATAATAAATAATCGATATTTTTTAGTTAAAGTGTATGCCAACTATACAAACAATTCTATTTATACATATATATAGATTTTTTTTTTTTTTCATTTTCATAACTTAAGAAATGTAAGATACAAATACAAACAATAGCCAACTAGTTAAATGATGAATAAATATTATTATATAGATTGATCATGTAATGGTAAGAGAAAATTGTAAATTGTAATATTATTAGCATTTAAAATAACATTTGACTGCCTTAATTAAATAATACGTGTAGTAGTGAATACGTGAATTAATTCTTAATACTAATAATACAATAACAATACAATTATCAAATTATCTTGGGAAAGTTATTTATACGGACAAAAAAACATGCACAAAATTTAAAAAGAATATCGATAAATTTTATAATATAAGCAAATTATTTGTTCATGTATTGCGAAGTTGTAGTTATATAAAGAAATCATTTTTGATGTTATAATATTTTTTAAATATTAATAGTATAGTGAGAATAATTGATTACCAAATAATGATATTGACTTGGATGATTAATAACAATCATTATTCACTTCTTATGAGAAGCATTTATCATAATAATTACTAATCAATAAACAATAATAATAATATGTCATCCTGCACAAATTTACTGGTAAAATTGATAACAATCTTACAATTTATATACAAATTTAATTCTTCTATTGTGAAAGTTTACTATCTTTTGTGGTTTATGACCTTTAAATCATGTCGAGATAAATGTTATATTGAT
This sequence comes from Chelonus formosanus, assembly GCA_028641665.1. Lineage (NCBI taxonomy): Eukaryota > Metazoa > Arthropoda > Insecta > Hymenoptera > Braconidae > Chelonus > Chelonus formosanus. Next base: position 24,933,601 of record CM054002.1, read on the forward strand.
TTTTTGAGAATTAATATATATTAAGTAGGTGAATTCTAGGCATTGTGAAAACTTCTATTATGTATAAGACACATAAGTTTGAAAATTTTTAAATCAGTAATAAAATTATTTAGAAGTTGAATTTTAATATCCATTTTTAAATATTTCTTTGAAGATTCTTAGAGTAAATACAATTCTAGTTAAACATAATCCTATAAAACTCATTAACCTCCCTCATAAATGCAATAAAAATTTCTTTCATAATATTTAAAATTCCCGGTTGACATGTCAGTTGTATCATATGTATATTATACATCCATTACATGATAGGCTTTCAGACTTATTACATAACAGAAATATATATATATATATATATATGTATACTCTATTGACACGCGTGATCGTTGATAACTAATTACAATATCATCTTATTTTGCTAAAGTTTTTCTGTATGTAATAAGTATTCAATTGAATTTCAGTTATTAATATTTATTCAACTGTATAATTATGTACCAAAAAATTCATAAGTATTCAATTTTTAATATAAAAATATTCAATAATTATTTTAATTTAATTAATGATAATTCATAAATTTACATGCATACATTTACGAACTAGTTTTCCTTGATTATTAATAATTATAAATATAATTTTGCATAGTGATTTCACAATTACAACTCATGCGCAATGTGAAAATATAATGATTAAATACTTTGTTTTACCCCACCGCTGATATTTTAGAAAGAATAAAATTGTAAGTTTTGAAGAGTAGTTTATCACTGTCACATTACTCTTTCATTAGTTATTGTTTTTGTTATTTGTCAAAAATGACAGAAAGTAAAAAGCAAAATAATATATTTACATATGAAACGCTCGTTCATGCAATATCTGGTGCTGCGGTAAGTCAATGTGATTATAGATAAAAAATACTCTATTAATAAAAACTATTTTATCAAAATAATCAAAATAATTAATTGTAATTTATATGTTTATAGGGCAGTGTAGTTGCTATGGCAACACTTTTTCCTCTTGACACAGTTCGTAGTAGATTACAGTGTAAGTATATGATTTAGTATAAGTATCATTTAATAAAATGTAAAAGTCAATTAAATTAATTGTTTAATTAATAGTAGAAGAAGGTAGACAATCAAAAAATACATTGGCCATTATTTATGAATTAGTGTCGAAAGAAGGACCGTACGTATGACTATTTATTAATAATAAAATTATTGTAAAATCAATCGTTTTAATTAATCAAAATATTTATATTTGTAGATGTACATTGTATAGAGGAATAATTCCAGTATTACAGAGTTTATGTGCCAGTAATTTTGTTTATTTTTATACTTTTCATGGATTAAAACGTTTAAGAAGCTCAAAAAATCAAACTGCTCAAAATGATTTACTGGTTGCTTCGGTTGCTGGTTAGTATAGAAACAATTATTAAATTTACGAACACAAGTTATTTGATCATTAATCTTATTATTTTCCAAATTCAAGGGATAATAAATGTTTTTGCAACCACCCCTTTATGGGTAGTAAATACAAGACTAAAAATGAAAGGGATACCAAATAAAGAGAAGCAAAATGGGTCAATTTCCGAGAGCAAAAGTACAGAAGCATACGATACTTTAATTGGTAGGATGATATTATATTTATCCATTCGAATATACATAGTATTTATTATTAATGTTATATATTTTAGATGGATTAATTTACATTTGGAAAACTGAAGGTATTTCAAAATTGTGGGCTGGTACAATAGCAAGTTTACTGCTTGTCATTAATCCGGCAATCCAATTTATGACATATGAAAGCATCAAAAGAAATATGAATGCTTCATATAATAGCCAAGCAGACGTACCGGCTTGGGTTTTTTTTTCAATTGGAGCAATTGCTAAAACTGTGTCTGCTATTCTAACTTATCCCATACAATTAGTTCAATCAAAACTTAGGGTAAGTAAAATCATAAACAATGTTTTAATAATAAATTTTTCTTTTGTCATGCAATAAATTCGACATTCATTGTTATGTCTTATTTCAGCATGGACATAATTATACCAATCTTTCTTCGGATGCTGGAATTTTACAAATTTTACTTTATATATTTAGGTACTATTTTATTCTCAGTCTTACAAATATTTTAAGTTAATAAATATATTTCATGAATTTTATTATTCATAGGAAACAAGGTTTTCGTGGTCTTTACAAAGGAATGGAAGCGAAACTTTTACAGACTGTTTTGACAGCTGCTCTTATGTTTGTAGCTTATGAAAAAATTTCCAAATTTGTATTTAAAATCCTTCTTCATCGTTCACATATTAGATAATATGTATGATACAAATAATTTAGTAGGTCATCTCGATACCCTTACAATCCATTTATATGTAAAATAATCAATACTTTTTTTTCAGTGTATCTACAGTTGATAAAAAATTAAATATTTTTCCATTAATACTAGCCATCCACAATGGTAATAATACTACTAAAAATCTACTATTGAGAGTTAATTTTCGATTTGGTATTGACATTCTCATCGGAATAACTACTGTTATTTTTGTAGGAACTAATTTCCCGATCTGTAATCATTTTATAATTATTCAGTATGTATATTATCAAGGCTGTAATGTATTTTAAAAAATGATTTACAATTCTAATAATTTTTTTACAAATTTTCAAAGTCAATACTATTATACGTTGATAGAAACTCTTAATTTAAATATTAATTTTTCAAATTAATTTAACAAATGAAATACTGCCGAGAAAGTGGCTGATTAAAAATTTTTGTAATCAATCGTTTCAAAAATCCTTTATAAATATCATTACAGTTTCCATCACATTTGTCTCTTTTATCACTATTCAGCCAACGTACACGTTCTTCTATATTGATTTCATTTATTTTTCCCCAATAACAATATCCATACTTCTTAAAATTAGTTTAGGTACTATAGAATTAATAAATATGTACTTTAACTGGAATTATTTTAAATTCCGTAAAGAGAATGAGGATGAAAAGTCCAGCAATGAATCCCCATTTGAGGGAGGGAATAATCAAATATATTTTTAAATACGCTATTATTATTATTATTATTATTATTATTATTATTATTATTATTATTATTATTATTATGAAATTCAATACCATTTCACCACCAATAAAACGGAAATAAGAATGATGTTGAAAGTAATTGAGATCGTGATTGTGATAAAGAAATTAAATCGTATGTCATCGATGCATTACCTAATGTTTCTCATAAAATCTGCCAAACATAATTGCAGAATGATTGCAAATTCTTAATTTATTAGGTATTTCATTAATCTATGTTAAAAAAGTTCACATGCTAATTTTTATAAATTAAGTTATTAATTAATAAATGATTGATGTGAAAATTCTTAAAATAAATTACAATAAAATTTTGTAATAAATTAGTATAAAAGTTGCAAGCTATTATACTGCAAAATACTAACAAAAATTTGCATCTTTTGTTTTTCGATTTATATTTGAAGCTATTTAATGTTCAAGATTTTTAAATCTAATTATGAAAAATATAAATCTTATTAGTGTATTTAAAGTTTTACTTTGAGTATTAAATGTTATTATTATGTGTTTCACTCAATTAAAATAACTTCAATGTTGATAAAATTTTTTTTTATAATTATTTATCAATATAAATTTATAATTTTATTCATTATTTTATTTTATAAATAAGTTTATTACTTTGTAGAAACAGATTTTCATCCATTAATTACCGAGAATTTCTATTAAAATAGCACACTTATACGTAACACATTCTTTAACAAATTAAAACATACTTATTATTTATATTATTTTAAAAATTGATTATTTCGGTTGTGTAAAGTTCAATAAATGATACGATCCTAAAAAAACCTTATTAATGCATTGTCTACATTTTTATTAGTTTTTTTTTTCTTCAATTTAATTTCATCATTTTCTATATATAATATTTATTAATTATACGTAAATTTAATAAATTTTCACTGTTGATCAAGTCTCAACGTAAATTTTTAACCATTGTAAAAATTTTAAGATTAAAGTTATGGTGAACTTTATGATTAGTCAAATATCGAAGATTAACTCAATTTATAAAATTTAATTTCACAACTAAAAATATTATGCATAGTTAAAGATAATAAAAAAAAAATAAAGAATTATTGTTTTTTAGGTGACAATAAAAAAATATTTTTACATATATATATATATATATATATATATATACAAATGATTGGGCGGAAAATAGTGGGTATTGGATAAAGCTGTAAATGTTTTGAAGGCAATGAAGTGGTATATTGGATTGAAATATTTAATTATAATTTATCCACAACAAAATGTATTTGCTACTTCACTATTTTTCATCAAAAAGCATAATTTCAACAAATTAATAATGAACGGGTATTAAAAATTACATACACTGACACATGGGCATAGAAAAACAGCACGCAATTTGTTTTAATGTCATTGTATTTTTGTACTAATATTAATAACCTTAAAAGATTGTAAAAAAGACTGTAATGTATCCGCATTTATTATTATTAAATTAGAATTGAAAAAGTAGACAGTTTTTTTTCTGTTCCTCGCACACCTCACCTTTCTCACTCTCTTTCGTTATCATTCTCACTCTAAATCTTCTCATTTCATCCGACATCGATAATTACTATCTACAAACACTTAATGTTAATTATATGATGTGCCAAAAGTATGTAAAATATTAAAAGTTACATAAAAATTCGTATAATTTGATTTTTAATTAAAATTCAGACTGCTATCCCTGTATTAAATAATGTACAAATTAAATTAAGTTTTCAAAAATATTTATAAGATTTTTTATATTTAGCTGCTTCGAGTTAAATTTCACCTCAAATTGAGATTTTTTGAATTTTTTTTTTCCTGACAAATGTGTTTATTTATTTCTACAATAAAATACTTTACATTCCAATCAAATATTTTTTTAAATCATAAATTTGTAAATTACAAATGATAATAATAGAAAATAATAATAATGGTAATAATAATGAAACGCTTTTAAAATTATATATACAATTTCATAAATCTATATTATGGAATACTTGTACAATTTATTATTCCAATAAAAAGAGATTTTTAAATAGTTTCTTTTTACAAAATTACATTACAATCTGGTAGAATACATTTTGAATGTGAATACATTTTATATCTACCCTTCAATCACATATACAACGTTTCTTAGAAATTAACTTATACAATAGCGTTATTATTATTATTATTTTATTTTCAATAAATCTTCATTGTTTTCATGATCTGTGTTGTATTGTATTTAACAACAATCATATATTTACGTAAAAGTGTAAGAAAAAAAATTTTCAAATTGATCTATGTGATGATAAGTAATGATCGTGTTAAAGTTTTGTGAAAGACATTGGTGTTGTTATGGCATAGCAATTGCCATAATTGTATACGTTAATCATTAACATAATAAATTTATGAAAACAATGTGAATTTATTTAATTAACTTAACATTCAAATTGTATTTCTTTTGATAAGTTGGTCACGAGCCCAAAATGCTTTGGACAGCTTGATCAAGTACTGAGTCTTTGGAATCACCACTTTGTAAAGATTGACCATTATTATTATTATTACTATTATTATTACTGTTACTGTTACTACTGCTATTACTGTTACTATTAGTACTACTATTGCTAATAATATTATTAGCAACTGAACTTGACGGTCGTTTTTTGAGATTCAAAATACTATCAATCGCTGATTGAACTTGTGCAGTGATATCATCGTGTTCACAAAAAGATTGTTGACTTTGTTGTTGTTGCTGCTGCTGTTGTTGTTGTTGTTGTTGTTGTTGAATTTGAGCTGATTGAAGTACAGTTAAACCTTCAAGACTATCCGTATCTTCCAATAAATCTCGTTCAAGATCTGTAGCTTCACTGCACCAATAATTTTCAAACGTTGTCTCCGATTTAATAGAGTCCGATTCATAGACATTTTTTACAGAACTAGTCATATTGTGAACATTCGTCATCGCACTGTTACTAATATTTTTATTACTGATACTATTACTATTATTACTACTACTATTACAGTTAATAATAGAATTGGCACTACTACGACATTCACCATTAATTCGAGTTCTTTCCGGCATTTTAGCTGCCTTCGGTATCGTACCAATAACACTTGTATTTTTATCACCAACACTAACATCACTAGTAATATCAGTAGTATAATTAAAGCTTTTTGTTTTTAAAGAAGAATCTCGACACGTTGGATAAACACCAAGTTCTTTTTGGATTTCCAACCATTCATCATAATCACCACTTGTGCAATTAGAAGGTTTGATGTTTAATTTTGAATCAGCAGCTTCGATACTCGTAAAGTCATCTTCAAGTTCTTTTTTCACAATAATATTTGATAATATTGATGATGATGATGATGATGATGTTGATGATGATGATGATGATGATGAAGATGAAGATGATGACGATAGTAATAGAGATGGTGGAACTACTGGATCTACTGGCGCTAAAATTTTCATATCATTTATCATTTCTGCTTCTACTTTTGGAAAAAGTGGCTTTTCTTCCTTTTTCAATTCTTCTATACATAAAATTATTAATCAAAATTAGAAAAATTATATAAATTTTTAATGATAATAAATCTTTAAATATATAAGAAAATTCATGGAAAAATATTTACCGTTGGCTTTTGTTTCTTGTTCACGTAATCGATTTAACATGTTTTGTTCTTCTGCTACAAATGTTCGATCAATCATCATTAATTCAGACGTACGAACTTCTCGCTGAAAGTAATTAATATAATAAAAAATAATAATATTATTAATTAAAGTACAATTAATTTTATTGTACTAAACTTACCATGCTTTCCATTAAAAGTAGATATGTATATTTATTCATCATTGAATGGAATTTTCCCAAAAGATGCTTTGCAGTTTCTTCAAATATTTCATCAGCTTTAGCAAGATCTTTAATACTAAGTACTTGTTCATTAAAACAATGATATTTAAGTAACCGTTTACACGCATTTCGCTTATTAGTGAATGGAGTATTTACATCTGGTTTAGTCGCATCATTCTGATCTATTTTCAATTGTTTCTCAAACAAATCAATTTTATTAACTTGACGAAATATAGGGCTAGTAGCTGGCCGTTTGATACCTTGTTTTGGACTCGTTATTGCTGTTATTGTCGCCGTTGTACTAGTACTCGTTGTTGCTGTACTTGTAATTATTGTTGATGTTGCTGTCGTCGTTGATGCGGTTGAACACGAAGTATTGGTAATCAAATTTTCAAATTGTCTATTATTTTTAGAATTATTAGTATTATTGAGACTAATTGAACCTTCAACTTCGATTGGAGATATTATTTGATGATTCATAGGACTAGTTGTTTGAAGTTGAATAGGTGATAATAATTCCTGCTTAACCGTACCGATCAATTCAATATTCGGTTTTACATCTACTATTTCATCAGTTTGGCATTGAATAGATTGTTGAGTACATGTAACACTTGTGCTATGTTGCTGTTGATCTGATTTTATAACATTCATCGAAGAGTGCATTGAAGTGAAAGAATGAACATTTGGTGAAGAAAAATTATGTACATTCAATGCGGATGGACGGTTACTCTGAATTTGACTAAGTTTCTGTTGTTTATTATGATTTATTATATATGATAAGTTAGAATTAGAATTCTTTTGACTGGTAGTAGTAATAATAGATGTTATACTATTATTATCTCCATCATTACTAATACTCTTTTCATTATTATTGACGCATTCTCCAGCTACACTATTCATTGATGTATTTATCATGTGCATCTGTGATACAGGTATTTGCGTTTTATTGGTAGTTAACATCAATGTGCTGCATTGACTTGCTGTGATAGCTGTCGTTGTAGCTGCAACAGCTAGTGTAGCAGTGTTTATCGATGTTTTGGTCGTAGTAGTTAATGCTGCTGTTGCTGGTGTTGATGTTAAAGTTGTCATTGTTGTTGTGGTAGAGGAAAGTGGAGGTGCACTAATTACTTTACCACTAGCAACAATTTTATGATGCTCTTGACAAAGAACAGTCAAAGCTGATTGCTCGCTCTGATTATTTAATGTTTTACGTTCCAAAATGGCATGAATTCGTGATTGTATATTTTTCAACATTTGTTGTTTTTCTAGTGGTAGTTGAATATATTTACGTGGCTTCTGAACTGCTTGAGGGCTAGTAGATTTTAGTGATGGTAACGATGTTGATAATGGTAATGACAGAGATGATGAAGATGGTATTACTGATGTAGCAATAATGTGTGATTGTTGAGAAGTGATATTTTTCATATTATTTTCGACTATTTGAATGCAATCATTTTTATCAGCAATATTTGGATTTGATGATGAATGATGATTATCTGATTTAAGACTTGTAGATGTTATTGGTGTCGTTAAAGTCGTGGTAGTTGTTGTAGTTGTTATCGTTGCCGTTGTTACTGCAGTTGATTTTGATATTAATTCTGATGACGGATGACTTACAACTATTTCATTAGATTTTGTACCATGGACAAATCCGATATTTTTGTCAACAGTTAAAACAACTTTCGTTCGTTTAACGACTTTTGTTTTTTTTGTACTTGGCACTTGTTGATTATTATTATTATTATTATTATTATTATTATTATTATTATTATTATTATTATTACTATTACTATTTGTAGTATTAGTGGAAAGATTTTTTAATTGCTGCTGATTAAAATTATCAATGAATTGACCAGGATATGAAGAATTATGAATTGGAAATGAATGATGTAATTGAGATGGTGGTGCTGCTTGTACAACAATATTTTGAATGTTATTTTGTATTGTTGGAGCACCTCCTGAACTATTAACAATTATCTGACCTGTTGGTGCATTTATTTGTATACCGTGAAGCCCTTGAGAAGTACTATGTGATGTTGTATCTCCACTATTATTATTGTAACTTCCATCACTACCACTAATTACAATTTTTTGAGTCTGATTTTGTCGAGGTGAAGAATTTATTTGACCTGTTAGCAATTGTTGAAGAAATTGTTGACTAATAACTTGCATTTGTCCATTAGCATTCGCAATTAATAATTGATCATTTGGATTTAAATTACTTAAAGCACTAAGAATTTCCGGTGTTATTTTTGGAACATTATTTATCGTATTAGTAGCAGCTGGTGTTGGTGCCGAATTTAAAATATCTGTACGTTGATGAACATCCTGCTTATGTGGAGTCTCATTTGTCATTGTGGTAATATTTTTAATACATGGTTCATTTGAAAAAATAATATTTTGTGACTGTTGTTGTTGAGGCAATTGTAATTGTAACTGTTGAACATTAGGCTGTGAACTAATAACAACTGAAGTTTTTTGTGCATCGTATTGAAGTGAATTTGTAGAGGAAGGAACATTACTGAGAGTAGCTTTTTGTAGCGAGTAAAATTGGTGTTGACTTGGTAAATTAATTGTTGCTACAGATTGTTGTTGTGTTTGCTGTTGTTGCATTACATCTTTCTTTATAAAATCTTGTTGTTGTTGTTGTTGTTGTTGATGTTGTTGTTGCTGAGAAGCTTCAACAATTACACTTTGTTCAGGCGTTAAAATATTTATGGATTGTTGTTGATGAATTTGATTATCATTTGATTGAACTATTTGAAGCTGAGAAGTGTTTGGTGTATTATGTTGCAATGCATTGAAAGAATTATGTGGCATATTTGGCAATGTAATTTTTTGAAAATGTTCTAATAATCGTTGATCAGTTGATTGTGGTTGTACATTAAGAGATTGAATTGATTGTGGAATCTGTTGAATATTCTGTTGGTTGATTTGTTCATTAGTTTGCTGTAGTAAATTACTTTCGTGTTGATTTTTTTGTTGTTGGATAGATCGATTATTTTGAGATTGGCGATTAATTACAGTATTTGTTTTTGTTTGTCCTGACGTTTGTTGTTGCAAATTTTGCTGTCGTTGTTGTTGCAGTTGAGATTGTGGGATAGTCGATTTTATTGAATTAGACCGAATATTTAAATTCGGCAAGGAATTCTGTAAAACAAATTGAGTTGGTTTTTTCACAGCCATATTTAGAGTCGGTTGTTGACTTATAACATTTGATTGATTGACAGTTTTTCCAACTTGATCATTTTGAACAATAGTACTTTGTCCAGATTTTGGTGAAGTGGATCCAACAGCAATTTGAATTCCTAAAATAAATTTCACATTAATTTAATCTTCATTATATATTTAAATAAAAGTATTTTAATTTACCTTGAGTGAGAGAACGAATTAATGCTTGAGTAGTAGCTTGATCCATTTCAGGTTGATTAGGTTCTGGTGTATGATGAAGAATAACTTTTCCATCTTCACTAACAGTTAAACGAAGATGACCGGAAATAGTATTCTGCACTGGCACTTGTAATTGTGCTACAAGCTGATTTCCAATATTATCCATACCAACTGAATTTTGAGAAAGATTAGGCATACTCGGTGTCAATGAGGATAATGATGGAGATGATGTTGATGATGAAGAAACAGCAGAAACAGATTGTTGTGGGATACCTATTAAATGAGTTGGTAATTGATTAAGAGTTTGGGTTTGTGGTTGATCCGTAATCGTTTGAATTTGTCGAGATGATGTTGTTTCGGGTACTTCTTGAGGAACAATATCAGTATCATACATATCATCGTCATCACCGATTCCAGAAATTTTCATGATACTTGCTAAATCAAGTTTTGGAGGATCTTCGTCTTTTTTCTTTACTTTTTTACGTTTTTTAGCTTTTTTCTTTGGTGGAGGTAAAAGATTTTGATCAATAACGGTAAGTTGTTGTTTTTGTTGTTGAATTTGATGTTGGGGTGATGATGGTGGTAATGGCTGTGATGTTGACATTATATGATTTACTAAATTATTGGACGATGGTAATGATGTCGTAGATACTGATATTGACGAACACGATGTTGAAGATGATGAAGGAGTTGAAGAATTTATTTGAGAGTTAATCTGTGACTGTGGATTCTGTATTACTGTATTTTGCATAAGAATTTGATTACTACTATTATTTGAATTAGCTGAAATAAAATAAAAATATTGATTAATATTTATTTCAAGTAATAATTATTAATTTGCTGGATAATAATAAATCTTTTTATTACCAGGTACACCAGGACTAATCGTTGTGGTTGTCGTTGTCGTTGTTGGAGTGTGGCGAGTGACGGTTATAGGTGATGGAACAGGCGAAGGAAAATTACTATTATTTGGTACTGCAAAAAATGTCGGAGTAATTCCTTGTAGTTGCATACCTTGTGCCGTAACAACTCTTATTAATTGTTGTTGTGTAGTTAACTAAAATAAGGTGAAAAAAATTTTAAAAGGATTAAACAGAATATTTTCATTCATTCCGTTCGATGAAAAATGTAATTAATTGAATCATTATCACACCTGTGCAGTATGAGTTTGCTGTTGGGCATTCGTTGGAGTCCGAAGTATTAATTGAAGGCCACCTGGTTGTGGCTGCACAATGACAGGTCCAGTTGATGGTAGAACCTAAATATTTAATAATAATCGGATATTGAAATTTTTTATCTTCAATCTCAAAATAAAGTAAATCATATTTACTTGATTTAAGAAAAGTCCTTGTGCAGTTGGTATCACAGTTGCTGTAGCGGTGGGATGATTTTGTTGAGGACTAGCAGTGGCAAGTACAAATTGTGGTTGTGTAGGCTAGATAATAAAAAAAATTATATATTAAAATTTAAATTAAAATCATTTATTCAGAAAGATAATGAAAAATAAATACCTGATTAGTAGTAATAGTTGTGGTAACTCGTTGTTTTTGTGTTGGAGCAATACCTTGTTGGTTTGCGGGTGGTTTCGGTAATATTTGTGGTGGTTGTTTAGCCGGTGGTTTGGTAGTTGTTATTTGAATCGGCTGATTACCAAAAAGATGATTATTATGATGAGTCCTTGTAGTTACTAATTGAGATGAAGTTTGTTGGTGATAAGCTTGAGGTGTGCCGATTATCTGAAGAACTTGCATCCCTTGTTGTATCGGTATTGTAGGAGTGTTAGGCCTAACTGTTACTGATGGTGGTACTGGACTTCTATTGTTGTTATTATTACTATTATTTAAATTAATATTTGTAGTACTTGTACTGAAATGATGTGGACTTTTTGCTGGCGCATATGGACTTGTTACCGGACTATTTTGTATATGCCCAATATTCATCGGAGAATTGCTTTGATAAATAGGACTTTGTTGAAGTTGTATATTGAAATTAGTGTTGCTCAAAGATGTTATAGGACTTGGACTGTGCCTACTACTACTACTATTATTATTATTATTATTAGTATTATTATTATTATTATTATTATTATTATTATTATTATTATTATTATTATTATTATTATTATTATTATTATTATTATTATTATTATTATTATTATTATTATTATTATTATTATTACTATTATTATTACTATTATTATTACTAGTATTATGCGACTGGATGGAATTTGTAACCGGACTTTGTAACAAAAGCCTATTCGGACTTGGACTTGAAATTGGTGGAGCCGTCATATTTGAAACTGGGCTTTTGAGTGGAATAGAAAATGGACTTGTTGGTGAACAAACATTTTGTGTTTGTAAATTTGATTGTACGGTAGATATATTACAAACAGATGGTGAATTACTAACTTGTTGATGTGTTGTACTACTAACAATATTAGATGTAATATGGCTCAACGTATTTGATCCTGAATCATTATTTGTAGAAAATTTTGTAACTGTAGTAGATATAGTTGGAGTAGTTGTTGAAATTACTTCGTTATTGTCATTGCTACTATTTCCTGGATTATGATGAAAATTATTATTATGAGCACTAGTAACAACAGTAGTGGTGTTATTTAAATTTGCAGTGCTCGCCATCACTGAAGAATTTGTTGGATTGCATGTAAATCCAGATGTCAATACACTAACTGTTGCAGGCCGATGTAAAGTTTGATTAACTTGTTGATGTTGATTTGACAAAGATGATTGTGAAGATGTTGATGTAATATGTTGATTTAAATTACTCACAGTATTACAACCAGATGTACTGGAATGATTATTATCAGAAACACTAACATTAATAGTTGCAAAATTTTGATTTAAATTGGAGTTAAAATGGGTAAATGTTGGACTGCAAACATTTGAATCAATTGCAGATAAACAACCAGTAGCAGCAGAATTAATATTAGGTGTATGATTGAGACTATGATTCAGTCTATTAATTCCAGAATTAATAATATTAATATCTTGAACAACTCCTGTAACGCAGGTAGTTGCAGAGCTATTGTTGTTACTATTACTGCAACCACTAATACTGTTTGAAGATAAATTTGTATTCAATGTTGAATTGAGCGCATTTAATGTATTAAAGTCCGCTGGGGTTGTAAGATTATTTCCACTAATAACACTACCACCACCAGCAGTAGGAGCTGCTGGATTAGATAATCCAATGTTGAGCAGAGGATTTGATGTCGTAATAACATTTGATGTAAAAGATGTTAAACGTGAAGTATTTAAAAGTGACAATGGCAATCCCATATTAATTCCCACCCCAAAAGTGGGTGCTGCTGGTGGTGGTAGACCCATTCCAGCACCTGATGAATTTATAGTATTTTGATGATTTAAATAGACTATATGATTTCCAGCCGTTGAATTGTTACTTGGTTCATGTTTATTATTACTAGATGTTGGTTGTGGTGATGGTAATGTAAACGTTAGTGATTGATTACCACCACAGGTGTTGTTTTGAACAGCAGCTTGATGAAGTTGTTGTTGTAAATGTTGCAACTGCACTTGGTGTGCAGTAAGAACAGTAACAGGATTATGAATATTATTATTTCGTCGTACGGTCGGGGAAGTCGTGGAGGATACCGCCGAGGAGTCCCCGAGGAGAGGGCGTGTCTGAGGTTGCTGCATACCCACGTTGCAGCACCTCGTAATCCTCGGCAGCCAAAAGCCACCTTTTTATACTTCCTACTTTATGTTATATACTTATTTCTTCAAAATGTATTATTACACTGCTTGGGTTACAATGTATTAATATTTTACATATTTAATAATTATAAAAATAATACTGTAATAATAAATATATTTTACACATTTCGAATGCTCTTGAAATTTAAAAATTATTTACTTTGTTTTGAGTTAAAACAAAAACACTGGTTTTTTTTTGTAGATTTGCACTACGGCGCCACTCAACGCGTCTGCGGCCCACGTTGCCAATTCCTGACATTCATACAATTTCGTATTTATCCAATTAAAGTTCAATTGAAATGAATAAAATTTTATATATAATATTATAATAAGATAGAAATTCAATAATTAAGTTGCCCGTAGTTACTGGCCATAAGTACATATTTTCAATCATGGTATTTCAGCATTAATAAATGTGTACAAATTGATGTAATGTTCACTGTGCAGTAGCTTTATAATTCTATTATTTTTTTTTTTTTTTATTCTATGAATATTTAAAATATTATTTTATGCAACTCTCAACTAATCACTTTCATAATCAAATTGAATTGGTTCATCCCAAATCCAAAACTGAAAAATAATTCGCTGACATTGTTTGAGTTTTTTCAACAGCAATGTTACTCTTAAACTATTTATATTCGATTTAATAACGGAAAGATTTTTACTTATGCAAAATAAATCCTTCGTTTTTTTTATACTCCATATCTGTAACAGAAAAAATAAAATAAAATTTTTTAATTTAAAATAATAATTAAGATAAAATGAAAATAATGATATACAAATTTAAAAAAAAAATATTGTTCACTTAAATCTGCAATTAGCATAAGCAAAGTAAGAAATAATCCCATAAAGATTCAACAAATCTATGTTGAATGAAAAATTTGTAAAAAAATTTGAGGTTAGAAAGAAATTGGAAATGGCAGTATAGAAATATCATGTAAACATAGTAAAATCATGTAAATGTACTTATATTTATAAGCAATAATGTAATAATTATTTAATGTCATGCATTGATATATTAACATACTTGTAAGTACACTCGTAGTACTAGTAAGAATAATATTATAGATACAATCAGTTAGATAAGTAATAACTAGTAGCATTTTTAAACAGTAATTTGCTCCTGTAAACAAACAAAGTGTACATCAAAGTTCCTTATAAATTTGAAAATTAAAAAATTCATTATTTAACAAACTAGCATCAGTAAAGTATTTACTAAAGCACAAAAAAGTGTATCTGAGAAAGAGAAAGAGAGAGAGAGAAAGCGGTCGCGCGCGATTATACACAACAAAAGCAGGACAAGTGACAAGGCGTAAACAAAAGAAAAACCCGCTTTACTCCAGTATCTCATGCGTATTATTAAAATGATAATTGTTTAAGTACAATTAGAGATTGAATTATAAGATAGAGTAAACTGTAAAAATACGCAAAGTGGCGCAATGAAAAAGCATCAATATTACCTTGACGAACGCGCGTTTAGTCACCCGTGTTTTTACCCCACTTATCTACAATATATTTTATTGTAGATGAAATTCACGTAATATTTATATTGTGCTGTGATTCATTGACAGTTTATTTTATCGAGCACTATGTACACAATAACATATTGCAAATATTGCTTGACACACAGTATAATTTTTGTATCACGACAGTATACGACAAGGATGTACGCGTATCACTGTGAGGTGGTGCAAGGTGGTGGCAACGGCCATAATGGGTTTAGCAGTTTTACCAATTTTGCCAAAGTAAAATTTTTTTCTAATTTTTAAAACTCCCTAGAAAAATCAGAGATCGTATCAAAAATCCCTAATGTAAGTATAATGGGTGCCTTCGATCAGAGAGTTTCCCGTTTCCAATTTTTTCGTTTCCACCGAACTAACAAGCAAAACAGAGTCGGTAT